>JAUCEB010000012.1:0-4821059 GCA_033557925.1 Phytophthora x cambivora | reverse complement strand
CACTCGTATCCGAGACCTCCAAGCCATCGTCGATGCACCGCTGCGCGACTCGACGTACGAGATCCCTCGTGCGACGGCCTTCGACCCGAAGGAGGCTACGAAGAGTGGCTACGACCCCTTCAAGAAGGCCGACGGATCGTACACGGCGCTGGCCCCGGACGAGGGACTCCCGTGGACTAAGACGACGTGGTGGCAGCTCAAGGTGACGACGACGCGACCAGCGAGACGGTCGACGAAGTCATTGATGTGACCGGAGACCAGCCCCAGGTCGTCGACGGAATCCCGTCAGGCAACAACAACGACGAGAGCAGTGACTCGCCTTCTACAGCCAGTCTACTCCGGAAGGTCAACGAGAAGACCCCCAAGACGGAGAGCAAGTAGGGCGGTTTCTTCAAGGCGAAGGTCGTAGCAGTGCTTCTTAGTCTAATTCACTCCATTTTCGCCTTCGTCACTCCAAGTGCCTCCGACGCGCCTTGTTCCTAGCTTGGCGTCCCGTCAAGTCTTCATATTTCATATTTTCATCATGTATTGGCAGCAACTTGCTGACTGAATGCAATTTTCATCACGCAGGTACGGCTCCTTGCCGTACGGTATACAATTCAATCCACAATTCTGTCGACTCCACTCCCGCCCAGTGAGGAGCGAGTGATTTCACACGACGGCCGTCACGGCCTCGTCACCAGCCTAAAACAACAGCTCGTCTTCGTCCGCAGCCAAATTGGCTTCGGCAAGACGAGCACTTCGTCGCAATTCGGGCAATCCTTGGTCCTTTCGCCACTCATCCTCAAACGCGTCGACTAAGACCTTGTAGGTAGGGAGAAGAGAGGCCGTGAGCCGCCAACACACCTCGTACGTAGCAGTCAGCACCAAGTATTGTTCCTCTCGATTGTAGACGCGCTTAGCTAGCACGTCGACGACGGGGTTCGAAACTCCAGAGAACGCCGTCTCCTCCCCTCCGATCGAAAGTCGCTCGACGAAACTGGTGGGAGGTAAGTCCTCTTCCGAAAGGGGCCCTTGGTCATCAATCCCAGGGGTCGACTGCACGCCTTCCGGACCTTCGCTCGGAAAGGGTCGGCTCCAACGGCCTTGGAACCGCTTATGTCGATTCACATTGACTGTAACCACGCGGTCGGGATGAGAGGGGATGGCCACACGGTAGGCGTTCTCTCCTACTTGCCCGACCACCCGGTACGGCCCGTGCCAGGAAAAAGCAAGTTTCTTCGTTCGTCGCTCACCTCGTCGAGCGCGGAAATACTGGTAAACCCACACAGCATCCCCTTCGTCGAACTTCATAGCAGCTTGACCCTCCATCCGCCGTCCGTGCCTTCAGCAGCTGCCTTTCAACCATTCGTCGCGATTCTTGCAACGACAAGAACAGTTTACGCCTATACGCGGCAACTCGTTGCTTTTCCAATCCTCATTGGTGTTGAGGAACGCTAGATCGAGATGAAGCACGGGATCTCGTCCGTACAGACTGAAAAACGGGGAGTTGCCCAGCGCTTCGTGATATGACGTCCGATACGCAAATAGCACTCGAGGTAGGTACAAATCCCAGTCCGTCTGGGCCTCACCCACGTACATACGGAGCATCCCCAGCAAAGTGTCATTAAAGCGTTCTACCGGACCCTGCGTCTGTGGATGGTAAGCGGCTCCGAATACCTTCTTGATGCCGAGGGTCTGGTAGAACGACTGGGCTAGCGAGGAGATAAAGTTTGGCCCTCGGTCGCTAAGCAGCCGTCCCAGTACGCCATGCCTCGACAGCACTTCGTCGACCATGATCTGCACGAAGGTAAGAGTGTCGAGCGCCTTGACCGGGAACGCCTCGACCCACCGCGTGAAATAATCAACGAAATTCAAAATATACTTGTTGCCCCTCGGCGTCGTCACCAGGGGACCGATTGCATCCACAACCAATAGCGAAAACGGCCCAGACAGCTCCTGCACGGGCATGCGTTGCATCAACCCGTTCTTCCAGGGCCGGTACCCCTTTCCGCTCCCGCACGTCGTGCAGGCCCGGACGTACTCCTTAGCGTCCTTCTTCCACCCGTGCCAGTACGCGTGCTTCCTCACGCGGTCAAAGGTTTTCGTCAGGCCCGCGTGGGCCGAGAACAGGTCGGAGTGGCAATTGTGTAAGACGGTTTCGATAAATTATAGCGGGATGACCGGAACGCTGATCGTTCTGGCCGGACCCGCTCGAGCCCGTAGGTGTACCGACACCGTTCCGTATCACAAAGTGAGGGGCCATCTGCAACACCCTCACGCGTAATTGTGCGTCCAGCGGCAGCGCTCCAGCCTCTAGGAAGGCAACCATCGCCATGATCCACGGCGTCCTCTTCTGTTCCTCCACGAATCGGAACTTGTCGAGTCCGAACTCGTCCAGTGAGGACCCGGTCTGTGGGAATCAGCCTCCTCTTCAGTGTCACCTTCCTCAACGGCCGTTCGTTGTGACTCAGGAGAGTGGGGCGCGCTGTCGCCTTGCGACTGGTAAAGGCGCGCTCCACTCTCCTCGACTTCGAGTAGACCAGGGGCCGGCGTGATTTCGGCGTTGCCTGAGAAGTCGTTCCGGGGCTCGGCTGCCGTAGGAACGGAGACGACCGTGCCCTCCTCCTCGACTTGGACAAGTCGATATACCTCGTCGTCCTCTTCAGCGTTCAACAAGTCCGCCCACGCCAGAGCATTCACCGTAGTGTAGTGAAGCCGAGACAGTCCGTCTACATGCCCCATGGCCGTTCCAGCCTTATGGAACACCTTAAACCGCAACTGTGACAATTCCATGGCCCACCTGGCCAGCTTTGCATTACTCGTACGGTTTCCGGCGTCGAACACCCAAGTCAATGCCTTGTGATCCGTGAATAGGTCGAATTCCTGCCTATCCAAATAGCAGCGGAATTTTCGTGTCGCCCACACGATGCCCCAACACTCGATCTCCGACGTGCCATCCTGCTTGTGGATCCAGTTCTTCTCGGACCCCACAAGCAATTTGCTGGCATACGCTGCCACGCGATCTCGCCCTTCCACTGTCTGCATTAGGCACGCTCCGACAGCTTGCTTTGACGAGTCTACGTACAGCTTGAAGCGCTTTGAGAAATCGGGGTACACTAAGATGGGCGGCTCGACCAGCTTACGCATCAGCTGCAAGAACGCGGCCTCACAGTCGTCCGTCCACACGAACGCAGCACCCTTTAGCTTCAGGCTCTCAATGGGAGCCGAGATGCCGGCGTAGCCGGGTATGTACCTCCTAAAGTAGCTAGTCCGTCCCAGAAACGCCCGCACCGTGTGCAGGTCGTGCGGACGCTTCACATTCATCACCGACTTCACTTTCTCGGGGTTCGGAAGGATCCCCGACGGTGTGACGATGTGGCCCAGGAACGCCACTTGGTCGCGCCCCCCACTTGCACTTCTTCATCTTGAGTTTGAAGCATGCGTTCCGGAACCTCTCCAGAACCTGCTTCAGCCGAACAAGGTGAGTGGGGAAGTCGTCGCTGAATACCATACAATCCTCAAGGTAAACGAGACAGGTTCTCCACTTTAAGTCGATCAATACATTCTCCATTAGCCTTTCAAACGCAGGCACAGCGTTGCAGAGCCCGAAGGGCATAACCAACCATTCGTAGAGTCCATACTTGCACGTAAACGCCGTCTTTTCCACATTATCGGCAGCCATGGGCACATTCCAATCGCCCGATGCAATATCCATGGTAGAAAATAGTTTTGCTTTACCGAGCACATCCAGGATGTCATCGATGAGAGGCATCGGATAACAATCCTTGATCGTCACCGCGTTGAGTCGCCGATAGTCAATGCAGAATCGGATGCCCCCATCGGGATTCCGGATCATGAGGACAGGGCTGGCCCACGGGCTCGTTGACGGGCGGATGTGCCCCAACTTGAGGTACTGCTGGATCTCTGCCTCCATCACATCGCCCTCGGCCTTGGACACACGGTACGGCCTCTGCTTGATAGGCGGGTGCGTACACGTGTCGACCGAGAATTGCAGTAAATCCGTACGCCCCGGCGTCATTGAGGTCTCCACAAACATGTCACGGAACAGCTCTAGGAGGCTGCGCAGCAACGCGCGCTGCTCCTCGTTCAGCTTTGAGTCGGAGAAGTCGACGTCCAGCTCTTCTTGGAGCAGCTTCTCCAGTTCGGGCCCTGGCTCGAGGACGCATCCGTGGCTGCTGCACTCAGGATCGAGTCGATCCATGACGGGTTTCCTTCCGGCTCCGTTCTCGACTCCTCGGAGGCAGGCGTCTTGCCCCCATCAGTACTGGCACTCGACGCGAAGGCGGTCTCGGGCACGACCGTGGCCGCCGCCAACAGCGTGCCTTTACTGATGATGACTTCCTCCGTGGAGGCGTTGCACACTTCCACGAGCACCTTGCCGTCGTGAACCGTGCACAACGTTCTTGCGACTCTCACCGTCGCATCCACTTCCTGGAGGCCCTCAATTAGCACCGTGGCGTCCTCGGGCGCCTTGCCCTGGACGTCAGTCACGACGAGTGCTTGGCCGCCCGGAGCTAATCCGGGTTGAGTGCATTTCCTCCACTCAAGGAGTTCCCAAGGGGAACACTTCTCCTGTGCCCTTGAGAGTGAGCGTGTTTTCTTCCAGGTCGATCACGGCCCGCAGCTCCTTTAGCGTATTCGTGCCCAAGATCGTGTCCACGTGCAGGCGGTCGACGACGACGAACTGTCGCATCACTTCCAGCGACCCGACCCGACGGGGTAAGTCAATCTCACCCCGAATGCGTAGTTTGTGACCTGTGACTCCATTCAGGTCCTTGTTGCTCGGGCGAAATGGGGTGTCGGCACGCCCTATTCGTTTCAGGACTCGCGAGTTGACCAGGCTGGCAATGGCGCCAGTATCAATTAGCATTTCTACGAGGGTACAGTCAATGTACCCCGCCGACACAGCTTCGACTCCCCCAACCGATCCAATGACTCTCTTCCCGTCCCGTAGGAAGGAGTGTCCTTCATCGTCTTCGCTCTCGGCGTCGGACGCCTCGACCAGTCCTGGCTTCCGTCGACGCTGAGTCTCGTCCCCGTCGTTAACGGAGTAGACGTACCCATAGAGATCGTCGGCTTCAGGTTTGCCAGGCTCGCGGTCGGGGAACGTTTTCGAGCGCTCTGAAGACAGCGACGAGCACCCGAAGCGAACGCGCTTCTCCACCAAATGTCGCGCACCTCCCCTGTCCGTTGGGCGAGTAGCTGCGGGCTCTTAAGTGAGAGTTGGGCTTAACTAGACTGTAGCAATAGATGTGCAAATGAACCACCCAACAAGGTAACTATGAATGTCAACTTGTTAGTGTTCTTGGTAGGAAAAATGTACGACTGACCTAAATGAAAGCGCGTCGGCGACGCGCACGCCCCTTGTGAGGGTGCCACCCTCTCTGCCCTGCCCTTGGTTCCTCGCGACGCGACCTCCGTCCTGCAGCGTGACAGCCCTCCACCGAGAGGCTGTACGCGCCCTGCTTCACCGTCGTGACGTCCGTCCTGGCCGGCCTTGACCTCGCAGCGCATCCGTAGATGCCGACCTCGCGACATCATTTCCAGGGACGCCTCTTCTTCCGCTAAGCTGGGTACGGCACATCAGTCGGGCCCACCCCCGAGGTGGGCGTATCCAAGTGTCGACTTGTAGCCATTTGGTGGCGGTCTCCAGCAAGACTTGAGACCTGCTGCCGAAGGACCCTTGGCGCGTCAGCGTCCCACCCGGACTCGGGACACATCTAACTGGCATTCCATTCTCATACGAGTTTACTTCCTCGTTCATGAGGTCATGCTGTCGTGTAACGAGTCGATTTCCATGCACGTCTGTGCCGACAACGACAGCGCGCGCTCATACGCGGTACGCTGACGCTGCAGCGTGCACTGTTCTGTGGCAGGTCCTTGCAGTTGCTGTCATTAAACTCCTGACTCTTCCAGGTGGTTATCAAAGTCTTTCACCTCGGAGATTCCCTCGTCGATGCTCAGTCTGAGAGCTTGAGTATGTCTGTAAATACGGAAAAGCTTGTCTGATATGGGTTCAAAAGAAAGTTCCTTTTAATTATTATTAACTGTGTGCAATTCTGTTATTAACTGAAATTAACGTTAATTTCACTTTTTTGCTCCTAAAAAACAACCCTAGCTCCATCTTGCAAATTAGGTGCATAATATGCATAATAATATGCATAATAATTCATATTATGCACCTAATTTGCAAGATGGAGCTTAGTAATACATGTATGGCTTTACAAGTTGCAGTTTGATAGTGTAGTAGTATTTTGAAAATACTATTTTCACTTACAAAATGCTTTGATAAATCGCAGTGAAAATCACTGATTTATGGAAATTCCTCAATTTGCTTGCACGATTATAACTGATTGTGGTTCAAACATGTGCGGGGCCACTGGAATTCCGTCAACTTACAATTGGATTCATTGACCAGACCACAAGATCGCTATGATGACCACAACGGTGCTTGCTAAGACAACAACCACAGCAAATGGTGTACACTCGACTCCTTTTACCGGTACTACGAATCTGCACCTGAAGTATTTCAGCTTAACGACCACTTGGGCTCTGAGTGCTTCCGAAGCACTGCTTCGTCACCAACTTCTTGATTGCAATCAAATCCGTACTGTCTGCAGGTATTATCTCGACGTGCTGAGTATCATTAATTTGAAAGGAATTCTCGAGCACAATGTGTCGCGCTTTATCATACATGACCGTATTGCTCTGGGGTTTGGGAAGTGATATTGTGCCTGTCATGAACGACGAGATGAAAAGTCGGCTCCTTACACTTCTCCAATTTCAAAGTTGTCTCCTTGAATGGACGCAAAAAGCGGACAAGTTCCTCTAACAGTGGCTTATCAATACAGTTAATGTACACTAGTTTACCGCGCGTAGCCAATAGCTTCGCCACCGCGTCAGATGATGTTAAAATGCTTTCTAGGAGAGTCAGATGAGAGTTCCGAAGAGTCGCATTTTTCTGTTTAGTATGTAGTCGAGATGGGTTTGCAGCTTGCATTTCTTTAAGTGTGCCATGAGCGCTTTGCATCGGCCCAATTGTATGGCAGCACTACTTGACCCTCGGCAAAATAAACGTTTGGTTAAGTTCGGTATTGCTTCTACGGAGATTAGGAAAGCCGAAACATGAGTGATGCTCGAATCTCGTGCGAATCCGTCGATTGTTCAACAGCAGTACCCTCACCGAAATATTCGCAAGAAGCAAAAAATCATGACTGGATCCATCATTATCGAAGCTGCCAATCTATGTTCGTCAGATGAAAGTGATGAGGAAGTTCCAGTGGGTATCTACCGGAGCGAGGAGGAGGAGTTCACTTCATACCTACACCGTAACTTGGACAAGGGCGACAGATCCAACTTCGTACTATTGCAATAGTGGGACAATACGGGTAGCACACGATATCCATGGTTGGCGAAGGTGGCTAGATTAATATTGTTCATTCCTACAGCCAACGCTATGCCTGAAAGCAACTTCTCGAGCGCTGGCATCGTCATGAGCAACGCTAGAAACTCGTTTAAGCCATTTGAGGTAAACAACCGTCTTACAGTGAGCTCCAATGTAGACCTCGTAGGCTATGCGTAAAGCAAAAACCAAGACAGAGATACGAAGTATATACAGATGAAACACTTGGCGACGACTCGGGTCGTCACAAATCCCAGACTCCTCCAGCGAGATAATTATTTTTTACCTGGCAAATATCCAGCCATTATTACCAGCGTTGCCGGCTCTCATTGCAAGCCTTGTATGTAAAGCTGCGTTCCTCTCGACGAGCGGCACAGCCAGCAACCAAAGCCGTCGCTCTGGCGGCGTTGGATACTGCTATTGATATCACCCAACCGGGCAGAGGCCGACATCCAACGGGTCAAAGCACATAGAGTGGACATAATTTTTGACACCCAGGTCGCTTTGCCGGCCCGGGTCGCCGCCAACTGCTTCTGATGACGACTAAAAACTTCACGTAACGCAAAACTCGCCATTTCGTGATTTGCATATCTTCCCGCAATACAAACTTTTCCGCGATTTTAAACCAATCATTGAAGGTAAATAATTGGCTATTAACCAATTGTTAGCTACATGAGAATTGGTGGCCGGCGCAACATTCGTCTGAACGTTCAGAGTACGGCATTCGCTTCATTTCTAGATGCCTTAAGAACAGCGCGCAGACACTATCGCTGAAAAGCGACTAGCTGGCGAGATCGGCGTGGATCCCGCTCCAAACGCCCTAGGATACCCTAGGTGGACCGACCGGTCGTGGGTCGATAACGCCATGGCTATAGGAGAGTATGAGGGGTCGCGAGGTGGTCATCATGAGCTGCCTAGACCCCGGAGGAGGAGTGTCGCCGTGCTTGGGCTATACTATTCGATACTCACGTGGACGGGTTGTCATGCCGCCGGATGGAGGACACGCCAACGCCGCCCAAAGAGAGGAAATTAGGAGTGTCGTCCGATCGGCGCTGCCTACCTTCGACTTTGCCATTCACTCGTAAATCTTCCCTGCCTTACACAAACAACAAAGGAATACCTTTATTTCAATAACTACTCTACGGTTCACTTCTTCTCGGTCTCGACCCCGTACTACGTCCCTACTCGCCAAACAGTCCCAGCGAACCCGACCCCGATGCAGAGGAAGGTGTGCTGCGCAGGGGTAAATACTGTGTTTCGAGAGCACTCCATGTATGGTGGACGCACACCATCTCGTGAGGACAATATCATTTCAATTTTAGTGGTCGATACGTTCCCTCTAACCGACATCGACGCCATGCACAAATTACATTGTTTGAAGAAGAAAATATCGGCCACTCGCAAGTCGATCAAATGGATTATGGCAAAACCAGAAACGGGAACGAGGAGTGTAATTACAAAACGTGTATCGAAGATGAATAATATATGTAGTCGGCATTTAAGTCCGAGGTTGGAGAAACTATCGTTCAGTTCGATGATTTAACTAAATTCGGGGGTGAGATTTGGCTTAGCGATGGGTGCGCATTCGTGGCAACGCTCATATTAGCAGAATTATGGACCCGCGAACTCCATCATGGACGAATTACAAATGTCCATGTGATGGATCTGGAGTTTGATTACCCCAACGACCGTGAGAGAATGATAAGACAGCGGTGGATATGTACTGAGTAAAGTAGTGAATCCAGTGTAAATATTAAGCATTGGTGTGCGGCAGTCATCGACATGGTAGCAAGATTATCTGGATCTAAGATTCTAAAAACAAGAGGATTATCTTGACGTGGTCGAAACAACCATGAAGGGAAAGAGTGTACCACTTATTGACAAAGAATGCGCGCTGACTATTCGACGCTGCTCAGCACGGCATCAGACGAACTGTTACAACTGTGCGGTACTAGTCGTCAAATGGTTTGAGACGTTTCTCAACGTCGCCACCAACACGAAGCTTGGCGAGAAAATGAGATCAGGAGCTGATTCCTGAGCTCATTTCGGTTGAGGACCTGAATGAATCAAATACACAATGCTCCAGTCAGTCTTTATGGATGCTTCAACAGGATAAGGTGTCTAATACTGAGATATGAAAGCAACGAAGTGCTGATAGCCCAGCCCTCACAGGATTTTCTGTGCCTGTCCATCTGTCCTCAAACTGGATGACCGGTAACCGGCTCACGTCTATGGGGTTGACAGCTCGCGAAGTTTTGGCAGCGATAGATGCTTGGAGACCCAATAACGGCGGTAGGCCGCAGCGTAGCGATCTTGACTGGCGGCACTAATCAACACGCTTTCTCACCAGCTTTTTGTTGTTGTGGGGCTAAATTATGGAGCGGTCGGGGCTAACGTTTTATGATCTTATTCTGAGATGGCATGGTGTTTGATCTAGGTTGAGGCATCTGGGAAGGGCTAGAAAGCGCGCGGGGGGGAATTCTGAACTGCGTGCAGTGAGCCTTCAAAAATATCGCTTAAAGAGGGCGAGAGACGGAGGATGCTAGTGTTTAAAAAAAAAGACAATGTTAAATTGCGTGGGGTACATTATAGGTTCGATGAGGTTAGCAGTACCTGTATATGGAAATGGGGGCGAGATGAGGACATGAGCGACCTGTCGGTGGCTCACTTTCGATTTCGGTGTGGCTGCGGATCTGCAACAAGTGGGTCATTACCGGGCATCTCCTGTGCCTGCTTCGCAGCCGCAGCATCTGTCCGGTCATGACCCACTCCACCCGATATATAGCTATATTATTGCTAGTCCATATTAAATATGTACTCCTATCCCAGCCTTCGCGGAGCCCTAGTTAATAGCGCACATTTACATGTGAACTTAGTTCTTGGATTATGGGTGATTAGTCAGCAGATACCGTAATTTCGGTGTTAACTGTCACCTTGGTGCAGCCTGGTCCAATTCATAAAAAACCTCAGGCTCCTTCCAGTTACCAAGGCCCACTATGACCAAGGCAAAATCTTCGTCCAAGGTCAGATCTCCGACCAAGGGCAAATCTGGTTCTAAGGGCAGCTCTCCGGCGAAGACCAAGTCTCCGGCCAAGAACAAGTCTCCGGCCAAAGACAAGTCTCCGACCAAGATGAAAACGTTACCTGAATATTCGCCTGAGCAGCTCGATCGTGCCGTTCACGAAGTCCGAGAGAACGGGATGCCCATGAAGGAAGCTGGTAGGTTGTATGGTGTTCCCCCGCGAACGCTTCGTCGTCACGTGAATGGAGAAGTCGAAAAAAAGAGAGGGCCTCCTCCTGCATTGACCCTTGCCGAGGAGATGGCAATAGTTGAAGGCCTCGTTGATCGTGCGAGTAAGGGGTTTCCCGCAAACCGACTTCGACTGACCAGCATCGTTCACGACATTATGAGGAACGGGCGGAAGTCCTACTTCACGTCCAGCGGACCCTCCCGTCAGTGGATTATCGGGTTTCTTAAGCGCCGCTAATCCACTGACGGGAGGGTCCGCTGGACGTAAGATGCGTTATCGATGCGAAAAGGACGGATACTGGACTCGTCACAGGTGGAAGGAGTGTCCAACGACGAGATAATGATGTTCTTTGCTGAGTTTGAGGACTTTTTAAAGAAGTATCCTATCGACACAACCTGTATTTACAATTGTGACGAAACCGGTATCGATCCCCACGGCGGTGCGCCCGTCAAGGTTATTGCCGCCCGTGGCGCCCGCAATGTTTCTATTCGACGTGGAAGTAACCGTGAGAACACATCAGTTCTAATGGCGGTCAGTGGAACGGGTGTAGTGATCCCTCCTCTTTTTATCTTTAAAGGGAAGGGCCGGCACGCTCCCTCCAATCTTCTTTATGGTTCGCCTGGAGGCAGCAGAGTTACTTTTTCACCGAATGCGTTCGTCACTACGGACATATTTTCTGACTGGATAGATCACTTTCTTCAGAAAATTCCGCCGAGGAGACCTGTTCTTTTGATTCTCGACAACCATGGCTCGCACGTTGCGTTGGGTGTAAGACAAAAATGCATTGACAATGGTATCCACCTTTTGTCGTTGCCACCGCATTGCACTCACGTAATGCAGCCTCTGGACGCGGGATGTTTCAGATCTTTCAAATTGACTTGGCGTGAAATTGTGCAGCAGTGGAACGATAAGACAGAGGAGAGGGTGAGACTATCCCTCGACCATAACGAGCACGAATGATCGGAGCAGCGATGGTGAAAGCGTTCACTCCGAAAAACATCCAAGACTCTTGGAAGTCGACTGGCATTTGGCCACCCAACCCCAAAGCCATTGACCGCTCGATCGTATCCAAGGACACGCGTCCAACTTCGCGCTATGCGAAGTATGAAGTGATTGAAGACCCACTCCCAATCCATAGTGTTGAAGGTCGAGGTGTGCGTGGATTGGTGAGAAAAGGTCTGTGCCTAAAAGATCTCAGAAGCTACTCGTTGACCGTACATGATGCGACCATCCCACTTACGTGGGAGGAGAAAGAAATTATTGCCCGAAAGACGCTTATAGACCTGGGTCCGCGTCGTCTGCTCACGCACGAGCAGTGCATGGAGGCCGTGATCGAGCATGCGAACAGGAAGAAAGAGGCTGCTGAACTCATCCTGATGAAGACAGAGGACGCAGCTAGCAAGAAGATGAGGACAGCAAAAAACGAGGAAAGAAGGAAAACACTCACAGAAAAACGACGTAATACAACTATCGCGGAGGCAGCGGCTACGGCTGAGAAACTCCGCAGACAACAAGATCGCAAGTCGAAGGGGGCCATACAACAAGACAAGTTGAAGTTGAAGAACAGAAAAAGGATACCGTGTGAAATTAAGAACGCCAGTAGCAAGAAACAAAGGCTCGAATCTGAGACAACGTCAAGCTCAACATCAACCCAGGACGTATACGAAGCTCTACAGCTTTGTCCGAGGTTTTTAGGTGGCATGGGGACAACCCATGCGAGGAAGGAGTTTTGGTCAGTCTGTAGTAACATAATCACTCTTGTTTCACTTGAAATTTGTATCGAAATGAGGGGCACAACTGATGCACATTTTGATTAGATCGCTTAGTACACACCTATTTCAAACAATGAACTCAGGTCTTTCCACTTCGCCAAATGCAACTAAGGTGTTACCGTAGATATATGACATCGAAACGTTTGTTAGCAACCAAGCCGGAAGCTCTGAAGTGGTGTACGCAAAGATTTATGCGAGTTTCAAATTGGGGGGCACTACTATTAACGTTACCCTTACATCATCCCAGCTCACCTCACCTTCGGAAATGTCAACGCATGACAATGACTCCATTATGGCTGCCAATTCATTGTCCATAGTCTAGCTACATTCGTCTAGCTCATCAGCGCGCTCATCAATAAGTAGTACAACTCTCTTGTACTATAGTCGATTTACTGAGGTCTTCCTATGCCACCCCACCTCTTCTGCGCAGTTCGGCACACAAACCTTGCTTCCTTCGGAAGCTAAAAGCCTCATTGGCTCGCTCTTAAGATGCTGCAACCAGCCCGTGCGCACGCAGTCTTCAATGGCGTGTTCTGCGAGATGGCCCGCAGTGCGTGTACGAGGGGGGGTTCTGAACTGACTGGAGGTCCAAGGTTTTTCGTGGAGTGACAGTTAACAAAAAAATGCCAGCGGGGAAAATGTGGCCCGGTGATTGGTTGAAACCCGAGGGTGATAATTAACGAAGGGTGACTGTTAACACCGATATCGCGGTATCCATGGTATACTCAGTGGTGCCGGAGAGTACGGCATGCTGTAATGTGGTACACATCAACTCGTATAGATTTTTTCCGAAATAGATTCAACCGGTATCATCATCGGTCGGATTCCTTGGCGCAAATGGCCGTTTCTTACGGAGAGCCTTAGGTAATTAGAGCATCTCCAACGCAGAGATAGTATCTGGGCAGCAAACCGCAAAATAATATGGAAAATACCAGTTTCGGAAAAAGTCGTTTTCCCAACGCAGGACACTCAGACCTCAACCTCAGACATCAACCTTTCGTGGATCTTTCATCTGTTGTCCTGTTAAAGTGACCTTCTTAGAGTGGGCAAGCAGTGGTACGAGGCACAAACTATCGGACAGAAGGATACGGTCTGAACATCAAATCAGTGCCTCAAATCCATGCGGTTTAAGGTCGACAGCGGGAATGAATTTGAGGTTGG
The DNA here is from genome assembly GCA_033557925.1 of Phytophthora x cambivora. Taxonomy (NCBI): domain Eukaryota; phylum Oomycota; class Peronosporomycetes; order Peronosporales; family Peronosporaceae; genus Phytophthora; species Phytophthora x cambivora. Next base: position 4,807,470 of record JAUCEB010000012.1, on the reverse strand, counting down.
CTCAAAAAGGGGTCTGCGTTGGAAGGCGTCAGGCCGTAATGTACGCAAATTGACGTCTCAACCCCAAATTGAGGCCCGCGTTAGAGATACTCTTAGCCGATCAATTCCTTGCCAGCGGCACTTTAACGATGACCGACCCTATGGGTCGGTCTTATATCTGGCGGGATGCGGGATGGGACGAGTCTTAACCAATCAACGCTCGAGTCTTGGATTTTTCGTCCCGCTCTATCCCGCTGCCATAGGGCGACACCCCACCTCATTAGGGGTGGCACACCCTAGTCCCGCGGGGCGATTATGTGGCGCGGTCGCGGGATACACCAACTAGCGGCGGGATGGCCTACCCTCCCCCATCACACGCCAACATTGGTACAGTGGTCACCGTAATTAATCTCACTCACCGTAATTAATCTCACTCACATTAATTTGTGTAAGGATAGAAAAACCTGGATAGACTTGTATTTTGAGGACTTTGAGTGGACGTTTCGGCTAGAGTTTTTAGCCAACCGCACTCGCCCCACACACTAAACAGCTCGTCTGATTGGTGGCAATTACATCGTGAAGTCCGCTTTCAATCAAACCTTCTCGTTTCTGAGAACCTTTCCCTAGGTGTCATTATTTGCGAACACATACTAATTACGGCAACCACTGTAACAACGGGCTTGGCCATTCTCCGCGCCATGTTGACACAGTACTTTCCACCGAGCCCCCGCCGCCGCTCAGTTGACGCCAACTGCGCCGCCATAAGCCGACCCTTCCGACCCATTCAAGTGCTTGCGATGTTAGAAGTACACATACGGTGTGAGGTACCGACGCCAGAGTATTGTCCTGGTAAGAATTGATGATACCAAGGATCAGAACCGCTCACCAATTTAGACATTGCTAGCCACCTACGTGTCCGTTGCAGCTCTAAAAACAACCAAAAGACAGAGTGCGTTGTTCTCTAGAACACTGGGTGCCGCCACATCATCACAAACCTGAAATGACGATAGATGAAGATGAAAGCCACCATGAGTTCACAATCATGGAGAAGAAAATGGTAGCCCGGTACTACACATTTCTTGAAAAATATCAAAACGAGGAGTGTTTCTCGGGAATCTGAACGATCAAACTTGTCGAGGATTACAACAGGGTCAAGGAGGCACCGGTCGCGCGCGTCATGAAGGCCTACAAGGAAAACGGCGAGGCAGTCTTCCAGGCAAGTTTTGGCTCCACATGCATATCTGATATATGTCAGTTAACTATGAAAACTTATATTTACGGGATAAGCGAAGCAACGGTCGAGAACAGATGAAAGAAACTGCCTCTACAAACACATATTTTATGTTTTCATATGGCCACTCGGTTACAATCAAATCGACCATGGTCAAGCCAGTTTTTGTATTTTCCCTTGCAATCCATATGGAACAAGGGTGTAAGCCAATCGGCGTCAGGCATTTAGTGCAACCCAATTCCCGAAAGAATCTGATTGGCGAAGAGTCTAGCTTCGAGCAGCTATAGCTTGAAAACGGCTGCGAATTGGCCAAAACGGACCTGATTTTCGGATTCTACGCGCGATTTTACCCTATATATCTAAATGTTGCTATAGGTTTTCACAGGTTTAGTGCTTCAAATGGGAGCCGCAATCCTGGTATCATCAATTCTTACCAGGACAATAGTAACCTGTCTTAGGGAATATAGAAGGTACTAGATAGTGTAGTCAGCTCAATAGGGGCAAGGATAGCCAGAGATAGGGAGTTCTCACTTCTAGATTGGTAAAGCACTTAGGAGGCCCCCAGCGGGGGGCCGAAACGCGTCTGACACGCGTTCAATAGAGCAGTCACTACATGTACTCAAATCCATATTCTTACAGGTTATGGGCACAAGCGGCTCGGTCTGAGCGCTGTGGTGAACACGGGTTATGCACACGAAGGCTTCGCGCTCAAGTCGCCGCGGAAGCAACGGGCTCCGACGACAGGGGTAGCCGAACGGACAAGCGCGATTTGAACAAGCAGCTGCACTCAACGTTCGCGAAAGGGGCGACCGAGTTCTGCACAAGGTGGTGGTGATGAGTCGTGTGGGGACGGATCAATGGAGGTCGATCAGGAGAGAGAAGGTATGGCAAGGCGTGGCACTACGACACTCGAGTGGCCGACAAGTGGTGACGAATCAAGCAAGGGCAAGCCGAGAAACTCGAGGATACCCGCGTCGGCAACGGATGTGTTGGCCGGCGTCCACGGTATATTGCGGTGACAAGCTGGACGAAGAAGCGCGAAAAGCGTGGCTTAACGATCGCATGCGCGAAGCGTCGCTGTCAATAACGGTAGCATCACCCAATGATTCGGCAAGGACGGATACGAGACGTGTACAAGGCGTATACGACTGCTGACGTCGAGGGGGAGTGTTGGAAGTATGAAGTACCAACGCCAGAGTAGTAACCTGTCTTGTGGGGATATAGAAGGTACTATCAGCTCAATAGGGAGGATAGCCAGAGGTAGGAAGTTCTCACTTCTAGATTGATAAAACCACTGAGGAGACCCCCGGCGGGGGGGGCGAAACGCGTCTGGCACGCGTTTAACAGAGAAGTCACTACATGTACTCAAATCCACTTTCCTACGTGCGACCCACCGAGTGCTCCGCCCGCGCCACCGCCGCGCCACCGCCGCGCCGTCAAGCGCTCGACGGTAACTGAGCGGGAGCAGCGCTGGCGGAGCACTCAACTGGCTGTGTGGCGGTGGGAGTGGAGCACTTGACGGGGGCGGGGGGGGGGGGGGCGGCAGTGGCGGTCGACAATCTGATAGCCTTGGCAGGGCGGGAGCTCGGTAGCAGCTCTGTGGCGAAGAAAGAGGGCTGCTGCGCTACAAGCGTGCATTTAACCAACTCTCGCTCACCGCTCGAGTATCTCGTTGCTCGCTGCATCTATACGCGACTGTCCGTTTTTTAGGACGTAGATCCTGCAATCCCGCTTTCCGGAAAGATATAAGACCGACCCTTAGTCGTACGCAAAATATTACCACTCCGTTCCATTACAAGAGCATGATACAGGCCCTTCGTAACTAAATTTACGAGTTTTCTAGTGCTTTTTACGTTCTTGGGCTCAAAGGAAGCAGAAGGATCATTCGGTTCTTTTGATATGCCCATTGACACGGTCTTTGTATGCGGTAAAGAGGAAAAAAGACAAGAAGTAAGTAAAAAGGCCTCGGTCAAAGCTATTTCTACAATCTAGATGGACTGTTAGTGGACATGTTTTGTCTAACCATACTGAAATCCAGTTTAATTTTCGTGCTCTTCTAATGAAACAACGATCAAGGTGGGTTCATGCTTTTGCAATGGGTTGGTCTTTGGCTCTCTGCGCATCTTCACGCAAATACAGGTAGTCAATTAAAGCCTCAATGAATACCAAAGTCCATCAAGGCTTCGTTCAAAATGCCCAAAAGAAATTCGGCGGTGTGTGACATGCCTTCTACATCGTTAACCTGTATTGTTCGAGCATGTAATTCAGATGTTGAGTAAGGTAGTGCAACGTCAACGACAAAACGTTCGCTTGGGAACAGAGTCATAGAAGCACCGAAAACCGTCACAGTGGCTGCCAAAGTGACGCTCGCATATTTCAACCAGTTTTCGCGAATAATTCCTGCATCGTCTCGGACATTGCTCCGAACTGTGTTGGAAACGGGGGGGGTCATTGATGCCACAGGGTCGATTTAACCGCAGTGCAATCTTGAAAATGACTGACGCAACGTTTTTGAAACCCTCTCCAGCAATAATGTTGAATGGACTCAAGTCAGTAGCGCACATCCGTGCAGCTGCTTTGAAGATTTGGCTTTATCGGCGGCGGGGACGTTTTGCTTAGTCACACACTGCTCAAAATTGCCGGTGGCTACCTCATCCTTCATAGACGCCTTCGTGTGGCCATCGATCTGTTATATTTATTCGATGACGAGAATGTAAACATCTTGCCGCATACGCTGCAAGATACATACTGTATCATGTATGGTAGCAAGAAACTTGACACACCGCTTCTTCTCGTATCCATGTTGAAACCGACTCCAGCATTTTGCCTTGGTGTTGGCGTCAAACTTCAGGGCGAAGATAGGGTCCTTGGGTTTCAGCTGGAGAAATCGACATAGTTCCACCTTCAATTGTAACTGGCGAAGGCTAGCAAGTGTCTCAGCTCATAATTGGGCAGTTTGAGCGCTTGCCACTGTCGGTATCATGCCTGTGGGTGCGCCTACATTCACAATATTCAGGAGAAGCTGCAGGTGCTGTTCGTGCTGTTCATCGTATCGACTACGCTCACCAAGTATGCACTTCAGGAATATGTGCAACTTCAATGAAGCAGCTTCATCAATCACGTTAACCAGGACAGGTGACAGAAACGGAAAAAGGCCCGACAAGAATTTCAGGAGCAAAGCTGATCTAAGAGGAAGATAACGACACCAAACTCTTGAGCTGATCTTGCACATAAGCAACATGTAAATAGAACAACTTAATCTCGCTCTCTCTCTCTTTCGAAACTCTCGAGCTACGATGCTACCAAAATACTTCGCTGCAATCCATCTTTTTTTTCAATTTTAAATTTTAGAGCTCGCCCGGGCGCTTGCGCACGGCCTTGTTGACGGATTTGCTTGGTTCACGAGTAAAGTCGCTTGCAGTTAAGGCTTCCCACCCAGCGACGTGGCTCTTACGGACTTGACAACGCTAACCATGCCAGCTTGTTAACACTGCTGCTGATTCTGTACTGCAGGCAAGATCAAGGTCAGCGTCGCCCAGAGCGCGCTGAAGAATCGATGTTGTTGCAATAGTGTAAGTCCATGTTGAAGTTGTCACGGCGCTGACCAAAAAGTAGCCAAAAAGTCAAAGCCTCCACCGTCATCGCACTAGGCGGGACCGCGCAAAATACAGAAGAAGGCAGAAACCACGTTCTGCAGCAAACTTAAAGTTTTGCTGGCATGTGCATGTACCAGACTCACCTCAGACTCGGCAAGTCACCGAGCACTTCTGAGCGTAGACCAGGGCTCGCAATCGGGTACTTGAGTCGGGAAAATGTCTAACCCGGACCGGGTATACCAGGGAAATGGTTCGGGTACCCGAGTGATAGAACAAACACAAAATCAAAAGTTACTCGGTCTGGGGTGTTTTCCGCAAGAGTTGCAGAAAAAAAGCTTTCAGGAATGTTGCTACTGGCAACTTACGATTGCACACCTTCAAAATAACGTTGGGGTTTAAAGCGACAAAGTTAGAGTAGACAGGAGGTACATTCGATCAGTGGTAGCGGGAATTCACGAGCTCGTTCTCTACCCGACAAGATCTAAAATGCTTCTAAGCTAACCCCTCCGCCTTCTCGCGATGTCTCCGTCAGCGACCCTTTAGGCCGTCAAGTTCATGTTGCTTCTCCCGGAACTTATGGAGCAGGTCATCGACAAACCGCTGTACGCCAAGGTCACTTTCGTCGAATGCGGTCCAGTGTCGCCCTGTGCGGCATTGGAAGTGAGCGCAAGCGCGAGTGGAAAATCACCATAGAATAAGCCCTGGTTTGGGCAGTTTCAGAAGAGGAAGTGGAGACGAACTTATCCCCGCTCATTCGTGCACCAGTGGTGATACTCAGTGATGACCACTTCACGCACGACCAAGTGGCTGCGTGCGACAGCGACGAGGCTCTGATAAACACCGTCGACGGAACCCATCGTGTAGCCCAGTCCAGTGTCATCCGAGTAGTCCTCGTCACTACTTTTTGTTTGCGGCAGCAGATTGGAGCCTACCCGGAATCTATGACCTACATCAGCGGAGTTTAGATCACATCCTGGGCCCCAATGTCGCCGCCGCTACAGATGATGTCTAGCAAATTATGCATGATATCGTCGACGACGACAAGATTTCCCCGGCAAGTAAGAATTTGAAGTAAATCAATTCACTGTCTGGGCAGGAAGTCGCCTTTCCCGTTCAACATGCCGTCGATTATGCCTTCTACGAGGATGGCGGGATGAGCCACCTCCAAACACTGTAGGATCCTCCTTTTGTACACCACCGACAACATCCAATCATCGGCAGTCACGTCTTACTTCCACCTTGGGTCATTCTACTGTACCAGCTCTTGCAATCTGCTTGCAACCGAGCTCCCCGGCACGGCGTAGTCAAACTTGCAGCAAGTGCAAACAACAGATCTTGTGTGGTTCGAGCACATATTGACTGTCGGGTATCTGCAAGAATTGCCGCTTTCAATTTTCGGTAGCCATATGGACGCTTCAAACGTGGGTCTTGCAGTGCTATAACCATCAGTCAACGAATTTATCCAGATTTCATTCGACTTCGAGGAGAAAAAAATGATCGACAGTGGTACGAAGTCAAACAAGTTCTCCATAAACGTTCGGGAACCCAGCGTCTTGGAGTTCACGGCCCCGCGGACCCACTGGTCCACCTGGTCGCGCTTGGGGTATACGTTGGCATTGATGGCGCGCGCCATAGCCTCATCGTTGGCGACGATGAAGTTGTAGAGCTTCTGAAGCTGCTCGAAGTCCGTGTTGTGGATCTGGCGCGCGCGATGCACGCTGCTTCGCAGTCACATCGTACGGTATGGTGATGTTGGGCGTTGGGCTCGGTGGTCTTGGCGGTGGCATTCGTGCTCGCGCTCTTATTGCTGGCGTTCGCACTCTTGCCACCATTATGGTTCTTGCTGGCGGTGGCCTTCTTGTCGGTCGACGCCACCGCACGCGTCGGAGCTGCAGCGATAGTGTCCGCAGCTTTCGGTGCCTGCGTTGCAGCAGTCGTTACCACGGCACTGGGCGGCTTCACCTGTGCGTTGCCGCCAACTTGGTGGGGACAGGGGAGCGACGGGGGATGGATTGGAGGAATCAACGCAAGCTCATCACCTTGCTGTCTCGTCATCTTGACGCACCTTTCGAACGTTTTGTTGTATTTGGAAAGTTTTTTTGCGGCTCGCAAGATTGTCATAATTGAAAGTGAAATTGTGAGATGTCGCCTTAATGTTGATTCAACATTGTTGAACTAGCATGCCACAGGGAACACCATAGTTTTATTAGTTATTGATATATATTATTTATTGAAGGTTGATCATTTTTAAATTTGAAACGGATGGCGGGACCCCGGGGTCCGCATAAAAAATGATCGGTATCGGGAATTATTTATTTTATTTGAGGGGGTGTGGGATATGCCGATCGGTACTTCCTTAGTACCATTTTCAATTCAATCGCCACCAGCAAATGACAAGAGCGCGAGGTTTTGTACTAGAAGCAGAAAAATGAACCTCAGAACGGAAAACAGTAGTAGTAATAGCGGGTGATTGCGGTCGTATACGATGGCAGACCGACGCACATACAGCTCGGCAATGCGCAACCAAATGAGATAACTGAGACTAAATCGAGTTAACGATCCTTGGAGGAGTTATTGCACTTGCTAAAACGTCTAGGCAATGGAGCGCTGCAACCAACGCATACATTTTACAGTATAGTCGGTGGTCGGCTACCGGTATGTGATGAGAGCACCGGGGTCCAAGTGGGACCCCGGGGTCGCGCCATCCGTTTCATTTATTTAAAAGTGTCGAGAATTTGGTTTATGAGAGGGGTATGACCAAAAGCGAAAATTGACCTGTATTTTTGTTAGATATTGGAGGCACATTAAATTTGGAGGAGCGAGATCTGATTGTGCTTTTTCAGATCTAAGACAAGTATAGACTGCCTACCCGGGCTCCCGTCCCGGGGGAAATCGCAGTTCTGAAGAAGGTTACGTTTTCATCTAACGTTAATTTGATTGCCGCACAGCGGAGCTGTGGTGACGGAAGTTGAAAATATATGCCGATTGAAAACATGACATCTCTGCTTGAATGATACATCTAACGTTAATTACTCTCATCTCTCGAGGCCAATTTACTTTAGAGCACATTTTTTGTTGGGCGTTGCACGGACACAACCGCGCGCAAGCAAGTCGGCGATGTCGTCCTTGTTCGAGAGCTGCGAGGGGTGCACGTCCTGTACGAGGCGCTGTGCCTTCTTCTCCTGCTTGAGGTACTGCAGGGCCATGTTGCCCAGGTTGCTATCCGACAACGCATCCGTAAACTGCAGGCCCTCGCGGTACACGATCTTGCTGACCAGGCTCGAGGCCACGATCGAGCGGAAGTAGGTCAGAGGCACGTTCTGCTGCACGCGATCCAGCGCCAGCTCGCGCAGCTTGGGTGGCAGGTACTCCTCGATCAGTGTGAAGAGGATCTGCTTGTCGGCCTCGCGCATGTCATCAAAGTGAGCGAGGACGGCGATGTGTACGCGGGTGATCGCGCGACTGATGCGCTCGCTGGCGGGCAGAAGCGCCGCGTCGGGTCCTTCTTGTACTCACGGAAGAGCAGCTAGGCCTCCACGCACGCCAAAACACGCAGCTTGTCCACGATTTCAACAACGAGCTCGTCCTTGACGAACAGGAACTCGTCCGTCTAGAGCAGCATGCTCGCAATGATCTCATACGACGAGCGCAGCACGCCGCACTTGTTGGCCGAGTTGTCATTGACAATCACCATGCCAGCGTTGTCGGACAGCAGCTGACGAGCCTCGGGCGTGATTAACAGGCTAGCACCCTCCTGTCCTTGCCCACCGTGACGTAGCCCATGACCTTTGGGCCCATGCGTAGCGACAGTGCGTAGAGGCCGCGAACGAACTTGGTGCGTAGCGTGCCACTCACATCTCATGTCATGCTGTTGAGCAGCAGGATAGCGTCCTCGTGCTCGCAGTTGCGGTGGATCTCCTTTTTGAGCTCGTACACGGTCGCATCCTGCTCCGCGTCCGTCATGGGCTGCTCATGCTGCGGGTCAAACTTGTTCAGGAACAAGTCGGCGATGCGCGAAGCCAATGGCAGTTGCTGCTAGTGCTCGAGCGTCTCCATGATGCGAGTGAGCGAGTACGCGAACGGGTCCTTCTTCGCCAAGACGCCCGTGGAGCATGTTGCCGTAGGCGTAGATGAGCTCCGCGCGCGAGAGGCCCAGGTCCGGGTGCTGCAGTGTCAGATGCACGGGGCGGTCGTCCCCACTTGAGTTGAGGTACTTGAGGTTGCACAGCCCGAGGTACGCGGCCGCCTTCTGCATGAAGCTCTTGGGGATGACGTTCGGCGCCGCGATGGTCAGCATCGTCTGCGGGACGCCGCTGCTGGCGAGCTTGTTCTCCTCGCTGCGGGCCTGCTCGACGCCCACGGCAACGCTCTCTGTGCCACGCACGCGGCTGAGCTCCATCTGCGAGGCGAGGCGGCGCGGATTGCTTAACTGTACGTACATTGTGTTGCTGTGGTTGAGGAACGAGTCCACGGCCTCGGCTCAAAGTGCGGCCCCGGCACGGGGTAGCTCTTGTCGCCTGCATACTTGCCGGCCTGAATCTCGCCGCAGAAGCGCTGGATGCTGGCGCGCGCAAGCTTCTCGTCCTCCGTCTGGTCGAGGAAGGGCTCCTGCTGGTCGAAGCGGAAGGTGTCGACGCCCAGAGAGTCGTCCAGCGCCGTGAAGATCATGACGCGCGCCAGCGTGGCGCCGTCCACGGTCTGCGGCAGCTGCTCCAGCACGTTGGCCAGGCGGCCGGGGAAGTTGGCACTCGAGCGGAAGTGCGAGAAGACCTTGTGGTCCACGGAGCGCAGCATGACCTAAAGCTACTGCGCGCCCACGAGCGCTGTGATGGCGTTAAGGTGCTGCACGCGGTCCTCCTCGAGGATGGAGCGGAAGTACGAGGGCGGTATGTTCTCCAGGAACCACGGCATCGTGCTGGCCGACTCCTTCTGGAACTTGTCGAGCGCGCGCAGCATCTCGTCCTTGCACACGACCACCTCGCCCTTGGAGGCAAAGGCGCGGACCAGCGTCAGCTGCAGGCGGCTCGGCGTCGAGCGGTGCAGCGCGCAGACACTTGCAGCATCGACGGGGGCTTGTGGAGGGGGGCGGGGGGGGGGGGGGGCTTGGCACGCACGCGGCGAGAGGAGAAATGAACTCAGGGGCTGAGCGCCGCTCGGCGAGCGAGAGGTCGGTCCTGTAACTGCAAGTTGCAGTCTGCAACCTGACGGGCTACTGTTGTTAAGATGCACTGCATCTTATTGCATCTTAATGCATCTTTTTTGCATCATATTCCGCCCTTATTGACGTGGTACACACTTCGATGTAGCCATTCCAGGTTTCGTAAAAATTCATATTTCCCGCCCACTTCTGGCGGCAAATGCTGCTGCTGCTGCTGCTTCTCCTGGCCACCTCGGGGTGCTTCATGGCACGTCGAGGGAGACCCAACGCGTCAATCTGGGACGAGTACTCGGTAGTTGAGGGGACAGAGATGCACAAGTACAAGGATGTGACCTGCAACCACTGTCGCGCGACCTTGAAGCGAGTGCAGCCTTCACGTGGAATGCTGAACCACGCCGCACGCTGCCCCGAGATGCCATCCTTCCTTCGCAACCAGTACAAGGATGCACTGGTCAATAGGAAGCAGCGAGCCCGTCGTGTTCTCGGCGAAGGAAGTGAAATTGATCGAGTGCAAGGGGTCTTCGCGACTACCGATCGACCCGAGTCCAATGCAATTGCAGCACCAGAGCAACCCGGGTCTGATACAACCAGGAAGTTTCGCTTCCAGATGGCGATTGCCATGTTCTTTTACACAACTTCAGTCGCATTTAGAGTGGTTGAGCTCCCCGGGTTCCGGCAAATGTTCGCCTGCATTTGCCCGGCAGTGAACATGCCAAATCGCCAGGATCTGGCTGGGAGGCTCCTCAATTTCGCCTGCAACGAAGAGCGCAAGACTGTGATCGCGGTGCTAAGAGATATACCGTTTGTCGCTCTCGTTTCAGATGGGTGGTCCAATCCACGTCGGGAGAGTCTCATCAATTTCATTATCGTCGCCCCTGGTATCCGACCGTTGTTGTGGACTTGCCGTGTAACTGGAGAAGCTACCAAAACTGGAGCATACATGGCTCAAATGATTGGTGAAGTGGTTGATGAGATCGAGACAGAAATCGGAGTGGGAAAAGTCGTCTCTATCACGACCGATAATGCGCCTAGCATGAAAAGCGCATGGGCAATTTTGGAAGGCACGCGTCCCGGATTTTTAGCTACTGGCTGCGCAGCTCACACACTCAGCTTACTTATGAAGGATGTTTTGTCGTTTGAAACTCTGAAGAATATCCTAGATGAATGCAAGGATATCGCACTATTTATTCGGAGTCACACGGCGACAAATGCTCGGTTTAGAATTATACAAGAGTCAGATCGAGATGGTTCTCAGCGTGGGTTGAAGCTTCCAGTAGCAACTCGGTGGTACTCGGCGTATGAATGTATCAAGATGGTGATGGAGAATGAGAGGACTATTCGTGATTTGTTTGATGACCAGGAGTTACTTAGCAAGTACGACAGCGCTATAGTATTCCCGTTATCCCGACTTGTTGCTTCCGAGGTGTTTTGGGCAAAAGGGGGCGTGGCGCTTCAGTTGCTGAGCCCAATTCACAAGTGTCTGGCGCATTTCGAGAAGGATAACCTTTGTCTTTCCGTTATTTATCAACAGTTTGTGGAGTTGAGTCGGCATCCGGTATACAACACTACAGTTCCTGGAATTGAAAACCCGCTGCAGAGGTTTTTCAAGGATCGGATTAAATACCGCTGGGAGTTCATCCACAAATCTGCGATGAGTATGTCCTTCTTACTCGACCACACCAAACCCACCAGTATTTTTATTGGGACAGACAAGCTGGACTCTATCTCCGAAATTTTGAAGCTCGCTGCTTTGTTGGGGTATAACGAAGAGAAGCGTCGGAAGCTTCAACTTGAGGTGACCCAATTTTTGAGTGAGAAACTCAATTGGAGTGATGAAACTCGAGCTTTGTATTACGTTTCGCACCCGGCACAATGGTGGACATGGGAAGGACGCGACAAGTACCCGTTGCTAGCCCCCATAGCGGAGAGAATTTTCGCTATACCGACTTCGTCAGCGGCCTCGGAGAGATCGTGGAGCATTTTTAAGTTTATCCATTCTGCACGCCGGAACTGCTTGAAGAACGAAACCGTGGTGAAGTTAGCCTTTGTTTACTCAAACCACGGTCCCAAGGAGGCTACGTCACCTGTTGAAGTTGACGCTGTGATCGATTTGGTACAGACGTCCGGCGAAAATTCGTCAGAGTATACGAACCCTCCAGGTTCTGTATCCGAGGAAATGCTAGCCAGCATTCGCGAAATGGAACGGCTGGTGGGACTGACCGACGATATGGCTGCACTTACTGACACGCCAGTATTGGACGCGACAGATTTTCTACACGATGAACGCGCTTTCGACGGAGCGCATTGGGCGGATGAAAGCGATTTCCCCAATCCTTCTACACAATCATTTACAGAGATCGCGCTATGAGTCATAGCCTATGACTATCCTCATCAGTCGGGCTCAGAGGTTCAACTACCGGTAGCGATTTTTCCAGTCTCAAAAGTCTGTGTGGTTGCTACAGCAACTTGCGTATGAAAGTCAACGTTTAAGGATATTTAATCTAATATTTTGAGTTCATCAAACGAATTTCCTCCGTGTTCGGGTGATACAACAAGCCTTAGTTGAATAAGATGCATGCATCTTATTATTTGATGCATGCATCTAATTATGCGGCTATTAAGATGCCGTGCATCTTACCAACAGTATGACGGGCCTTAGTGATCATGATCAATCTGGGGTGGCAGCATCCCCCCTGCAACTGCATTCTGGTCATTCCCTCCATTTTTGAGACCATTTCGAGCTGTCGCCACGGCGGCCTCTGGACGTGTACGGATCGGCAAGCGCCGTACTCCAAGCTGCTGGTCGGCAGCACCCCGCAGCTGCATCCTGGTCAATCCCTCCGCTTTTGGGCCATTTTTAAAACTGCAACTCAGTCCTTCCATACCTGGTGGTGTATGAAGTGGTCCACGTAGAAAAAAACCGGGATCAGTGTCTGCCAACAGGTTAGCAAGTATGTGATGTGGTTCACGTATAGTTGTGTAAAAATACCGGTATTTGTACATCAATCAGCATTGAATGTGCATCCTCAACATCTACTAGAGTCACCGTCCAGTCTGTTTGTGTTCTGTCAGGCGGTCAGAACACCCTGCCCATGGGCCGCCGAGCGCAGCGATGGCGGCACCCCATTGGCCAAAATGCTGCCGAGCGCAGCGATGGCGGCCCCCGCCGCCGAAGGCGGCCCCACCGGCGTGTATTGCGGGACCGAAGGGCCCGCCCCTCATCGGACTCATTGGCATAGCATGGCGAGTAGTGCAGCGAGCCGACGAGGCGAGCGGAACGGGGGCGTGATACAGTATCACTCCGCCGCGCAGCGGCGGGACTCGGCTAATATAATAAAACTGACATAGATAATATTACCACCGCCGCGGAGCGGCGGCGCTCGGCTAGTCCTCAACATCTACTAGAGTCACCGTCCAGTCTGTCTGTGTTCTGTCAGGCGGTCAGAACACCCTGCCCATGGGCCGCCGAGCGCAGCGATGGCGGCACCCGCCGCCGAAGGCGGCCCCACCGGCGTGTATTGCGGGACCGAAGGGCCCGCCCCTCATCGGACTCATTGGCATAGCATGGCGAGTAGTGCAGCGAGCCGACGAGGCGAGCGGAACGGGGGCGTGATACAGTATCACTCCGCCGCGCAGCGGCGGGACTCGGCTAATATAATAAAACTGACATAGATAATATTACCACCGCCGCGTAGCGGCGGCTACTATAAACACGAAGGTAGATAATAGCGCCACCGCCGCGGAGCGGCGGCGCTCGGCTAGTCTAAAGCATCAATCAGAGCAGCGTGCTGTCCGTCGGTCCGGAATTCCGATTGGCCGAAATTCGCGATCTACGACATACATTGGGTATAAATACTACATTGAGCCCGGCCTTGATTGGATAAAATAAAAATTGCTGCCGAGCGCAGCGAAGGCGGCCTTCATTGGGTACAACTAATTGGCTGCTGCCGAGCGTAGCGAAGGCGGCCTCACGGAACCATTGGGTGAGTAGTGAAGCGAGGCCGCAGGCGAGCGAAACGGGGAGCGCCACTGCCGTAGCGGAGCGTAGGCAGCCTGCTTCTAATAGGGAAGCGAGCGTAGTGAGCTGAGCGGCTCCAACAAATAAAAATACCGCCGCGCAGCGGCGGCGCTGGGCTAGTGTAACGACAGTTCTAAAGAACTGCGAATTCTGAGTGGAAAATGTGATCACTGATACCGCATTTCGCATGTAGAGGAACACACCCCATGTCATAGGTTTAGGTTAATTGGTGCACTCGACTCAAAAACAATGTGAAACCCATAAATTGGGACAGGTGACCATATTTTGGGGATACAGTAGACTACATGTACATGTACCGGTAGCTCGAAGACGAGTTGGACCGGCGGATGAGGCCGAGAGCGAGTAAGCTTACGAGACGGCAATGCCGACGCTTGCGGCGTTGCGCTAGGTCACCGTGCTGAGGATCTCCTGTGGGCAGATGGCCGAGCAGAATCGGTTGACGCCCGCGAGCTGTTCGGCGGCCACAATCTGGGCGATGCACGACATGTACGTGTTGGCAGATGAGGGCGGGCTCCGTAGCCGTCATGTTGGCCCCCTGCACGCAGTTAAGCTTCAGCACATCGGCCTCTCCTCTGTGGGCGTGTCGATGCAGTCGTAGGTCTCGACGCACGCAGCTGGCCGCTGCACTCGCCGAGCTGCGGAGCGGTATCCTCAGCCATGCCTCCCACGCTAATAAAAAATGTGTAAAATACCCATATTACGGGTGTATCGCTCAACATGCGATCTCGTGCACTTTTCTATTACGTCGTTGATTGGTCAATTTGAAAGTGTATCTGTTAAGCCGCTGTAGCTCCGAAATGCGGTATACTAATAAATTTAAGAGAACAACTACCGACCTCCTCCGCTTATAGTGGACAGGGTATATGCCGGTACAGTGTACCACCCTTCAAAAATGATATGCTGATTTCGGTACCATAACCGGTATTACTGAAATCTAGTGTCTGTCTGCTCGTTGCATCTGAATCGACTTCGCCAATGCTTGCATCAATAGCACGACGTCTGGCGAGGCCCTCAACTAAATAAGCAGCTACTACGTCGTCGTGACTATTAAGACTAGCGTAGTGCACAAGTCCAAGTGGACTCAGATGCGTTAGTTTCTGGTACTCGAGGCGGCAGCGCAACGATTGCGACCGGCGCTGCGGCTGATGCTCCGTAGCTCTCGTCCGAGCTGTAGCGCCCCCCCCCCCCCCACCACCACCACCACCGACTCGGAATCCGAGCAGGCGACGCAATGGAAACACTTGCGCAGACTCCGCCAAGCTAGAGATCGCGGCGCGCCGTAGAAGAGCGCATGCCCTCTAGCGTTAGAAATATCCGGTGATCGCTGAAGTGGCGGGCCCGTCGGCTCCGGCATGAGCGATAAGCTTGCAATTGTCTTACCGCTACCTTGAATACGGTTCGCACATCAGCGCTCTTGGCGAGTGCTTGCGCAGCATTCAGCTGCTCCCGTGTAGTGAAGGAATCCTGGCGGTGGGAGCGAGGGCCCTCGGGGGGCATCGCCAATCGACGAGGTCGGTGTCAGACCACCAAAGCTTCAGAATTGACCACCATCAATAACGATGTGCCCACATACAAAGCACAATGTGACACACAAAATCTAAAAAAGGAATGTCCACCCATTTTCGAGTGCACGCGCACCCGAAGCATAGGTAGTGCCACGGCAAGGATGATACGTACCACACAAGATTCACCTCATTTACAAAGCGGACGACGATCAATCATGGCGCTGCGAATCGAGAGTGCGGCGCGCGGCAACGCGGGGGCGTACATGCAGCTGTCGGAGCTGGACGGCCATTCGTGCAAGGTCTACGCGCTGGGATTCAACTGCGATGGATCCATGCTGGCGTCGGGCTCCAATGACCGCAATATCCGCATCTGGGACCCAGTCACTGTACGCAAATAACACTTCGACCATGTCATCCTTGGCCCATTTTCGTGCTAATACCCACCCATTTTAATGCCCATTAGGGACGGGAGCTGATGGATTTTCGTGGCCACTCGCACTCGATCCTGTCGCTGGCCCGCCGCACCGTTTGGCTTGTACAGGCTCCGACAAGACTGTGCGCTTCTGGGATGCCAAGACCGGCCGAATCGTCGACAGATTATCGCTGCCCAGCGATACCGTCAACGTCGCCTGCAGTCATGACGCCAAATACGTCGTGGTGAACAACTTGGACTGTATCACACTCATCGACACGCGCAAAACGCGCGTGGTGCGGCGTGCTGTGATCCCTTTCGAGGCCTTTGAGATGCAGTTCAGCAAGGCCGGCTCCCTCTTCGTGGCGGAAGGCCACGCTGCTGGCTTTTGCACGTTTGAAATCATGCGGGTCGTTGCTGAACAGTAGGACAACCCCACTCTCGAAATCGCCACAAGGTAAGATCGGCGCAGAAGCAGCAAAAAGTAAAGTGGCCGTACTCATGACGTGTATGCGGCTGTGTGAATAGGTCATGGCACACGCAGTAAGCTGTCTCCGCTTGGACTTTCACCCATCTGCAAGGTTCGAATCGCGTAATATACCCGCGGCACTTATCAACAAGCGGTGAGAAAGTCGTGGGCCTTCAACTTCAAAACAATCTGCATGACTTGAGCTGACATCCAAGCAAGAACGTGCTGCCCTACGTTGGCAAGAAGTCTTCAAACGAAAAGTACCCCAACCGTGATGGGGTCATCAAGATGTTCGAGATGAAGGAGGGGCTATTGGTGCAAATGTTGAAAGCACCACCGCCAAGAGCACAGCAGGAATAGTTAGAGCACGACACCAAAGATAAGAAGACAAAAGAATTTATCATCCATCTTGGACCTTTGTTGAGGTGGGTGTTAGTTATCCTCATCTCAAAGTCTTGCAGAATTGCTCGACCACTAACGTCATGCAAAATAACTCGACCGCATACATCTTGCAGAATAACTCGACTACCCTGCTGAACAAGTCGACTGCTACTCGACAATTTACAAAGTGAAAGATCTTCTCTCTATTCAAATTATCCCTACTCGACGACGTGTACCGCTATCTTATCTTGCTCGAGAGCTTCGAGTAGAGCTGCGCGTGATTGAGTAGCCTTGTTAACGTTGAATCGACCGCGGGTCAGTAATTCCATGTTCTCCGAGATCGAATCGGGCTTGCTCTCAGATATATGACGGACTATCTTGTGCATATAGTGTAGCATATACACTCCACAGTCAGTCGAATTGGATTGCCGAGGGCTCGTCATGTAGGCAAAAGCCTGTGGCTCTGTGCCGGAGTCAGTGCGGTTCCGCTTCTTCATCTCTCGTTCTAAAAACCATTTAAGCGCATCAAAAATGAGAGCTGAATCGTGAACCCCGCGTAGTGAGTTAATGTGATAGCACACCGTCTTCGTCGAATCCAATGGGTTCTCGATAAGAGCGAAGCTACAGGATGGTCGAGTTAATTTGCAAGACGGTCGGGTTATTCTGCAAGGCGGTCGAGTTATTCTACAGGATGGTCGAGTTAATTTGCAAGACGGTCGGGTTATTCTGCAAGGCGGTCGAGTTATTCTGCAAGGTAGTATTAGTTTTTCTACAAGGTGGTCGAGTTATTCAGCAGGATGGTCGAGTTAATTTGCAAGCTTCAACATGCTGAGTTTAATCTAACACACAATGAAATAGAGCAGCAAAGTAAATGTATATTATGAACCAACTTACCAGCCTGTGCTCTAGCGACGCGATCTCTTCAGGCTTTGCAGTCTCGACTCCAGTGCACGTCTTGTCAGCTTCCGTCGTCGGCTTGATCGGCGCACATGATCATGTCCTGCGTCGCTTGTGTCATCCCCTGCGTCTTCAACACCGTTGCTCGCAAGCTCTACGTCACTCTCGACTGCTGGGGAAGCCTGTGCTTCCGCCTCATCCTCTACTGACGCAAAACTCACTGTGGAAGCCTCTGAAAGTGTTGGGCTTGCCGGCGGCGGTGTAATGGAATAGTCAAATCTATACGGATCTTCTGCATCCTCTATGTCAGCACGGGTTGCTGGTCCTGCTGCTGGTTCCATCTCCGTCTCCACTGTATCATTTTCAGATGGTGAATCATCCGAATCTTCGGCAGCATGAACATGATTCGGTCGAACAAAGCGCCGCGTGTTCATGCTAATGCCGGGGCAAGCCACACCTGC
The DNA here is from genome assembly GCA_033557925.1 of Phytophthora x cambivora. Taxonomy (NCBI): domain Eukaryota; phylum Oomycota; class Peronosporomycetes; order Peronosporales; family Peronosporaceae; genus Phytophthora; species Phytophthora x cambivora. The sequence goes on along the minus strand of JAUCEB010000012.1, from coordinate 4,789,342 downwards.
TTGTATACACGCGCCAATGATGTGGCAGCACAGACCATGCTTCCGGCTGTAGGGACACGAGCATGCCTTGCTCCTTGTATCCACGATCCAACCGCCAGTAGGCATGCCCTTGATCTGCATGCGACGAGCATTGACAGATCGTACATTGTGCGCCACGAGCTTTTTTTCAGCTGCCGTGAGCTGCAGCGGCTTGTGGTTCACCCGGTACAGATCGGCTGCAACCGATCCGACAGCCGGAAGCCTTTGCACCGCAAAACATCCTCGTCTATGCTGAAGTCGGTACAGACTTGTCAATCGCTCGGAGGCGGTGGGGACGAAACAGAACGTGGCGTCTCGGTTCAGAAACGCAATCCGAGCTCCATTGAGGTTTTGAAGCAATTCACTGGGGGTAGCCGGGCCACCAGGGCACTGAATCTTCAACAGTTTGTGGTACTGCTCGAGCGGGTTGTTAGTCGCCGCATACCCACTCGGCGTACGAAAAGCTTGCCAGCGGTTGAAACGGAAGTTTGTGAGCCACAACTTAGTGATATGATTTGTTAGCTTGCGCGCTGGTGTGTCAGGTCCGTAACTTTGCCATTTCGTAAGAACTTGGTCTTTCAAAGCCGTATATTCCACCTCACTAGCGTAGTGCAAATCGTATAAGTCAGAGAATATAGCTGCTGAATCAACGTGAGGAACTTTCATCGCTTGAGAATGCTTCCACACGTTTTGCATAACGTGAAACCAGCACATAAGCACCACTGAGCGTGGCAGTTCCGTGACACAGGCATTAAATTGTGCCTTATCGGCATCCATCATCACAAATTGTGGTAAGAAATCTACACCACATACATCCATGCACACGCGTCTCAGGTAGCGGATGCACCAGCCGATATCGACGGCTCTCTTTTGCGACGTGCAGTAAAATACCAGCGGGAAAAAATGGCCGGCACGATCGGAATATCCAAAGGCAAAAACGGGGTAGCCGTTGATGACCATGCTATGCGTACTATCCACGTGCAGAATTGTCGTGCTCTCGGGTCGGCTCTGCACGGCAACATAGTCTCGGACTAGCCGTAAACAGGTCATGCCAACTCGCAGAGGATAGGCCGAAGATCCATCACCGAGATGAGAAACCAGGTCTCCGGATTCATCTGGGGTCGTCTGTGAATCGCACAGGATCACCATCTCTGTGTCTGGGTGCGCCGCAACGTTTATTTGGTCGTAGAGTCGACCGTCGCACAGAGCAATCAGCGGAGCCATGGAGTCCTTGGGATTCCTGCGTCTCCAATTTTTGACGAAATCCGCCACCTGTGTGTGCTTGGGCGCGGGGCCTTCCATTACTTGGTCGTCAACAAGCGCGCCCAAGAGGGTGTGCAGCCTTGCAGCAGTAGTTTTCTCACCACCTCTAAGAATGTTGCGAATATAATCCTTCATCTCTTCTGTCAATTTTCGCTCGACCGGAGTTGGGGGGTCGTTTATGTCCATCGCATGATCACCTTGCTGGAAAACCTCACACGTACTTGACGCCAGACATAACTTGAACTTGTAGCGGCAAGGGCAACGCGAAGTCGACCGAGAAAGGCCACCATTTAGACTTTGATGCTGCTTTTTGCAGCGCTGGGAGGTACAAGGAACCATCTGAGACCGCATTGTGTGAGAGCAGCGATGTAGATTGTAGTCACGATCGAGTAAATGGTTAATAGTGCATCCAACTTGATTACTTTTACCAACAGCGTGTGTAGGCAACGATGTCCGAAACTCAGCCAAACCATCGGAGTCCGTAGTTCGCCAAATTCGAGTCCATGGGGGACGCTGGCGCGATAAATTGGCGTCCTCTGCGCCGGAATCTGGGTCACCGAGCTCCAATATTCCACCGGAACCGTCGTCAAGGGTAGCACGGCGTGAAGCCATCTTGGCTGCACCTGGGAATAATGCTTGTACGCTAATTGAGATGATAACCGCAGTGCTAGCGATAAAATGCAAAGTTTAAGATGTTGAAGTTCTATTTTGGTGGTCGTGCACTATGCCTTGGTGGTTGTACACTTTTTGTTCGGTGGGTGTGCCTATTTTTTGCATGGGTGCTCCTGGCCGTTATTTGGGTGGTGGTACACTTTTCTATGGTACGACACCACTGTTTCATTGGTGCACCGAATCCTCACTCCCAATCGACAAATGAATGGCGCGCGGCTCAGCTGTTCACCATTACCAGTACATTACCGGTAAATTTGTATCTAAATATTTGCAACGGAACTTACAAGCAGCACTGAAACGGAGCTCATAATCGTGCAATCTGATTGGTCGCTCTTATATGAGGTTGTCCACTACAAGCGGAGGAAGTCGGTAATGTGATGTCGCTGTATTCCAGCGTTCTCGTCCGTAAGCTGTAGAGGTGGTGGGTCGCCGATGCAAGGTACATCACACCACCTTGCATCGGCGACTCGCGTGCTTCTCCGACTAAACGCCCTTGGCGTGATTCAGATATCTCTATAGTACCCCGCAATACGCTACGCTACGCCTCGGTATCAGTGAAGATCACACGAACCCCAAACCTCAGCAATGGTTACCCAGCATGTGTATGTCGACCTAAGACGCTGTCGTTTTCGTGTGCCAGCGATATCAACCCTGTTGCGTGGGAAGATTTGTTTTCTCTGCAGCTCAATTCGTGTACGCAAACGAGGTGTAGGTCATAAAACTCATCAAGCTCGTTCCGCGAGGCTTTGGTGCCCCACTCACTGGTATTTCAATGCATGCGTCCGCCATTTCGCATTCCGTTCGTGCGGCGGCAGACGCTTTTAAAACAACAAAGTCACTTTTGTACCCGTGCACTCGGTCAGCTGGAGCGCATCGTCTAAAACACTGGCAGGTCCTCGGCCTTGATGGGCGTCCGTGGGACTGCAAGTGCTGGCGGCTTCAGCTCGCGCTTGGCGTCGAGTAGATGCAAGTAGTTGGCCTGCAGCGGCGTGGACTTGCTGAGCACCAGCTCCGTTTGGGCCAGCTGCTCGCGCGCAAGGCGCAGCTCCTCCGTGAGCGCAGCATACCGCTCCTGATCAAACTTCGCCTTGGCCATCTGCCGACGGAGGCGCCGGGTGTACACATAGTGGTAGATGTTCTCGTACTCGTACTCCTGGTTCGTGAGACTCCACCACGCATAGCCGATGATGGAGACGCCGAAGCCCGTGAAGTACGTCACCGGCTCCATTATATCCCACGAAAAGTGAATAAACGACAGCCAGAAGTAGAGACCAAAAGCTCCCACCAGCGACGTGGACAATCCGTACGCAATGACGTTCGCCTGTCGTGTAGCAGTGGCCTCCAGCTCACGCCGCAAGTTCACAAGCGCCACATGCTCCGGCTCGAGCGCCTGAATCTTCGCCAGCAGAGCCTCACGCTGCTGTTGGAAGAGCTGCGAGGACAAGGGCGAGAGTCCAATGGACTCCAAGTACGAGTCCAGGATGCTGCGTGGCTGAAGGAAGACCGAGTGGGTCAAGTCTTCGTCGTCCGACTTGCCGAAGTAGAAGACGACTCCAGACTGGTGGAACGCCTGCAGCACCTCGGGCGCCTGCTTCTTGGGGATGCCCCTCTCCAGGCACATGTGCAGGAACTCCGGGTGGCTGATCTTCCACTTGCCGAGTCTCTCCAGGTCGCTGCGCAGCATGATGATGGCCGCCTTCTGCGCCACGGAGCGCACGTCCAGGTCTCCGTCGTCCGCCAGACTCTGGTACGCGCTGCCCGTGAACACCGGCGCGCGCACGGGCAGCACCTGGTCGTTCAGCAGCAGCTCGAAGTCGTCCGTCAGCACCTTCAGCAGCGTGTCCTCGGGTTGGAATTCTTCTCCTCTGGCCGAGCGGATGGCTACACTCTGCACCGACTTGTCCTCCGCTTCGATCTGCGCAATGATATCGGCCACCGTCGTCTCTAAACAAATAGTAAAAAAAAAGTCAGTAATAAATTATAATAATAATAAATGCTATAATACCGAAAACATAGATATACGCAATCTTATTTTCTTCTAAATAAATATTTATTTTACCTGGCGGAATGCTGAACACCCGCTCCTCGTCGAAGCCGCTGAGCGGCAGCGGCACCGCGAGCGTGCACGTGCCGTCGTGGTACTTGAGCTCGATGGCACGCGCGCGGCCGTACTGCAGCGGCGCGGAGCTGGCGATGGCCCGTGCGAGCTGCAGAGACGGCGAGGGGCGCGTGAGTAGCCGCGCGGAGGCGGCGCCGACGAGGAGGCCGCGACTCCACATGACTGTCTAGACGAGTGGGGGGCTGATACTGAGTATGGATTCGGTGACGATTAGTCGATGCGTTGTGACCGATTGGATTGGATGAAATGGGGACCAATGATATTGCTAGATTCGAGTCACTTCAACTTGAGCCCTTCTGTCATTCGCCTAGATCAGACGGTTGTACGTTTCACTGCGCGAGAATCTAGCGACCACGTGGCTTAGCACCATACCCAGCGCAATAAGCGCCGCGAAGAGCATGAAGAGAGAGAAGCCAAAGCTCTCGTGCTGAACAGCTGAGGTCTCGACTCCACCCACGTCAGCTTCCCCCGTCATTCGAAGTGCCACCGTCTCCGAGCTTCCAACGAGTACCGTCGTCTCAAGAGGCAGCTCCTCGGACTGCAGCGGCAAGTTGCTGAGCACTACATCGGCAGTCGAATTGATCGGGTGCGACGTCGCTGCGCCCTTGGCAAACGGCACGATCCCCCAGAGTGAGCCACCGTACAGTGGCGTCGTCTGCGAGAAGACCAGCTCTTCGTCCGAGATGTCGGGATTCACCCAGTGGCAATCAGACTCGATGCCGAGGTTGTTGACCCCGCGCACGATCTTGAAAAAGCCCTTCATCCCCCAGTACGTCCCCCACGAGTTGCGCACGTTCCAGAACTTGGTCCCGTCGGTTTCTTCGCCCCAGCCGACGATCTCCACGTCGTGGTCGATGTCCAGGAACCCCGTCTTGTCGTGGAACACCCCCGCCGAGTAGTTGAACGTAAACTCGTCGCTGCAGGCAATGCCGCAGGTAATGGGCCCGTTCAGAAGCTCCTTCATCATGGCGTGTTCCCCCGCCACGCGGCCGTACTCCTTGGCTCGGTACCGCACTACGGTCTTGACCGGGAAGCAGTGTGGGCCCTGCGGGTGGTCGGGCGTCGTGATGCAGCTAAAGTACAAGTAAAGTAAAGTAAAATAAAATACCACGACCACAACGAGTTAGCCACATCTTATTCCCAAGTTGAAGTTGCCTTGCCACGTACTTCATGCAGTAGCCTTCCGGGGGGCACGTGCCGTTGGTGTCCGTGTACTTGCGGTAGTCCGTGGCGCTGTAGGGGACGCAGGTCTCGTCCGGCAGTCCGTAGTGGTGCATGAACTCGAAGACGTCGGTCGGCTCGCCGCCCCCGCAGCCGTCCGACAGGCCGTGCGCCGGCCCGCAGTTGAGGAAAGTCTGGCGCCCGAGCTGCACGTCGGGGCCGACGCGGCCCTGCGCTCGGTGCATCATCTTGATGCGGTCCTGCGCCGCAGACAGCGCCCCGTGCGCGAAGCACGAGCCGCAGTACTGCGGGATGTGCTGGTTCCACGACGGCGTGCACAGGCCACGCGCGCACCAGTCCAACTGACTGGGCAGCGCGCTGAGCTCGGTCACCTCCGCGTCGGAGAGAGGGGGCAGCGTATGAACCTTCGGGTGTAAATGTTCGCGCTGCTTCCACGTGCGCGAGCACATCGGCGCTGCCGACGTGCAGGGGGAGAGCGTCGCCACCGCAGCGGCGAGCAGGGAGAGGGCAGCCACGCGCTTCATCTCGAATGGCTCGGAACACGAATGACTGACCCCTTTGCTGCAGGCAGGACGCAATGCTGGTCGGAGAATGGCCGGCCAATCATCGTCCAACAAAGGGGATGCGCCTGTTCTCTTGGTGGTAGCTTGACCATGGTAAGTTTACATGAATAAGCTTATGGATACCATCGGAGATACATGTATGGATGATGTACAGGTTTCCAGGAACTTTGTATTTTCATCAACGCAGTTTGAAGCGTGCGTCATCTCTCCCAAGTCACTCACTCTCAGACTCAATCTAGGTCCAGCTGAAGGCCGTGTTACTGTGATGAAAGCGCTCTAACGTTACCAGTAGAGATACTGCAAGCTTGAATTGAAGGTGCCGTCGTAAGCGTCTTCGGAGCTCAGGTAGATGTACTGGTAGTCGATTGGTGTGGTCAAATTGAGCGGCGGCATCTTGTCCACGCACGATCTATCCAGCTTCTGCAAGTCTCCGCCGCTGCTCACATACGACACAAGCACGCTCATACCGCACGTCTCGCCCGTGTAAACGTTGTCGATGGGGAAAGACCACTCAACAGTCCCGTGCCTTGTGTAGTTGAACGTGACCAACTCCTTGTTGTCACCTTCAAGGACATCCAGCAGAGACTCGGCAAACTTGTGGGGGGTCTTCGGGTCCAATTTGCTGCTCAACAGCAACACGCTGGCTTGGCTCGGAATTGTGGCGCTCTTGTTCCAGTACTGGTCACGTTCGTACATGATCGCATTCGCCTCATAGCCTCCGAGACCCAGCTCATCGCACCATGACGACTTCTCCTTCGAGAAAGCGCAATACACGGGGGCAAGTGGGTAAATGGTTCCATCAGACAGCTTTGAGCTGCTAAAGCGGGAGTTCATCTCAGTGGTCGAGGGCCCAGGTAATTCCCACATCTCCGAGAAAACGATCAGGAAGAAAAGCAGATTCGAGTTAAAAATCTCGTCTTGCTGACTAGGGAAGCTCAAATCGTTGTTCAGAGTGTCAAAGAAGAGTCCGACGGCATCGACATCGTCGGTAGAGCAGCGGTTCAGTCTGTAAACGACCGGTGCGATCAGCGTCCGCTTCTTCATGCTATTGAGAATCGTCCCCAACGCCTTTCGCAACTTAAACGACGGCTTGACATCACCCCAGCTGCTGGCTTTGTTGCTCACCAGGGCAGCGCACGTTGAGTTGGGATCTTTATCGAACTGGATTAAGAGGTCTTCAAGCGTGTCTGGTAGACTTCTCTTCGCAAAATGGGCGCTGCATACGCTGTGCTGGGCGCAAAACCCCAAGAAGTGATCTCCGACCTCGCCATAATTCACTTCCGACTCTGAAAAGTACTCAAATTTGTCCGTCGCTACTCCTGGCGTTGAGGAAATGCCGTCCATCACATACCCAGTCACCTCAGGAGGGTCCAGGTGCATCAGGCGTTCAACTAACATCGTGCCGTAGTTCACTCCGTACACGATCGTGCTGGCGCCATTTGTATACGTGGAAATGAGAGTTGCCAAGTCTGTAGCGGCACTGGTGACGGAGAAACCCGCAAACTCTGTATACTTGAAGGACAGCGACTTCGCACACGCAGCTACTTCTGTAGGATCGATGTTTCTTCCCTTGGGGGAGGCTGTTGTTTGAGCCTGAGCGGCAACGCAGTCGAGCATCGTGCTACGTCCAGTGCCACGATGGTCCATGGTGTACACGTTCGAAGACCCGTTGAGCTTCGCGTGGAGATCAAGCATCATAGACTCCACTACGGTATTGCAAAATTGACATCGACAGTATTAGTCCATGGCCAAAGTGGTACCAAAATATTAGAAACCATACGTACTGGAAGACGATGGCCGTCCCGGTCCACCTTCGACAAGCCAAACGTTGGTTGCCTTTTCGGGATCACTACCCACGGCCGGCAGCCGCTTGACGAAGATTTCGATTTTCGAGTTGACCGAGTCACAAATGCCAGGGTAGCACAACGGCGCCATGTAGACAGCGCACTCAGCCAACTGACCGGTAGAATTCCCATCATCCGAGAAGGTGTACTCAGCGCAGGGATACCAACCATTGAGTTGGTTACCCGTCGTGTTGGTTTCCGCAGATACTTGGGCAGCAACAATCGCCAACCCGACGGCAAGACGAAATATCATGACGACAGCGAATCGTCGAGTAAGTTGTTGGTCGGGGCCGGTGAATTCGAAAGTGAATGGTAATTTGTACATGTAGGACAGTCTAACGAATCAATAGACGGCAGCGGGTGATGTCGAAAACAGCCGAAATGTGTCAAAGTAAACACCCATCTCATATGGGTGATTACTCAATGGTATCATATCATACCATTGGCATGTGTCACATGTTATCAATGTGGTAAATTGAGCTTTATTATCGTCAAACGAAAAAAAGAAGTTTTAATGTACAGTACGAAGAAATGTAAAACCACTAGCGATGGTAGAGAGAAAATGAAGTATCATGAACAACAAGCAATACAACTTTCTAAATTTCAGAGCTTCTTCGTGCGAAGCGCGACTTTGTACATGTAGGACAGCGCATATCCGACACGGGTGATGTCGTTGTGACGAGAAAACAGCTGAAATGTCAAAGTACATAATCACCGATCTCAGATGGGTGATTACTTTGACAAGATCATAAAGAACCTGCTACACGAATCCTCGCACTTTGCAGTTCGATTTGCCAAATTCGTGGAAAGCCAACAAAAACGTTCACTGGAAACGCCAGTCTGGCACACAGGCACGTTCGTCGTGAGCGGTTTGAACATCCACGGCGATTCTTGTGCGCAGTGTGCGTTCCATTCGAAGTTTCCGGGGCCCTATTGATTTTTTTATGCGCAAACTTAAAACGAAATCATAACGGCCTCCACAGTCATCAATTCAACGAATCGGCCACATATTCCTACATACCCAAACGGTACTGTAACAGTTTCAGTACTGTAAATCGGTACAGTTGTCACAGCAAGTCATCCAGTATGCGTTATAACTTATGTACCATTACCATATGGTATCCCCATTCTGGCTCTTTTTGGAAATTATGGGACCAATACAGTATCAAACTCAAGTGCATACAAAACTCTACCTAATTCTATTGGTCAAGAATAACTCGTTAGACTTAGCTATGGCTCAGATTCACTTCAATTTGAGCTCTCGGCCTCACGCGCTTTTAGCCGCAGTGCACGTTTTGTCATGCTATACCGTCGGCGCACATGCAAGAGTGTATTGCACATGCTTCTCGGGAAAAAAGGATTGGTCGACCCAGGCATGAAACACACACTCGCAGCAACGATCAGCCAGTATTTCAGTGTTTTCTTCTAATTATACCCACCAATTTCGACATCGGGAGTGAACCATTTGGCATGGAACTGAGTCTTCTTCTAGACTCCAATTTGGGTTCGCCTTCCACTGCTTGAACAGTAAATTCTTTCCCGTTCAGCACGCTGGGTGATGATGATCGATCACATGTATCTATTTCAGTACGCTTGCGCTGCAATCTCTTTTGTCAAGATGGAGAGGGGCTATGCAAGATCAATGCTTTGTATAGTTTTGTATCGACTATGATAAATACCAATATTTTATTCGATTGCCCCATTCAGTAAGTTACTGAAGAAAACATGTACAGTACCTAAGGATACATCATGTACAACACGTGGGGAAAACGTGAAAATCCCATCCGATATGCTATCTCGGTTTGCTTTTGCAGACTTGATCTTGTCATAACGACGTCTCCAACTCGAGTACCGGTACACGCAGGCAGTCAATGCCTGATGATACCCAAGCTTTCATTTCCGAATCTACTGCCTTCGAACAACCGAGGGGTTCTCAGCCGCCATGAAGTTTCGTCACGCCATCGGGTTGACGATGGCGATCTTCCAAGTCTCGGCAAGCGACCAACTGGATGGCTGGTACCCGTGTGCTGAGTACACCTTCTCGGATGAAGGGACTTCCAGCGGCCAGAAGGCCGAGTGTGCTATCTACATGGCACCAATGTGCTACCCTGGTATTTGTGACTCGCCCAAGTCCCAAGATTCGAAGGTCGACATCTTCGTGAAGCGGCTGCCCGCTGTGAGCGATGCCGAAAAGGCAACCAACGTCTGGCTTATCGAAGGTGGACCTGGGGCACCGACGACTGGCAGTAAGTACTTTTCCCAGCTTCACGAATGGTTGTTGTCGCCAGTTCTCCCATCCTAACACCTTTTTGTGCGGTGTTACAGTTGAGGGGGCCATGCTAAAACTGCACGCAAAACTCAACGGAACTGCGAACGTATACACTATGGAGCATCGTGGCACGGGGCGCAGCACGTTGCTTGACTGCGTTGCCGCGCAGGTCCAAACCACAGGCTCCCCCCAGGGTCGTGATATTGACCCTAATGAAGTAGCTTCGTGCGCGAAAGCACTAGAGTTCAAGTACGACAATTATGCAGCTTTCTCCATCACAAGTGCAGCCACAGATCTGTCGACCCTCATCTCCAAGTACACGAATGGTGCAAGCACAGTCGTGTACGGAGTGAGCTACGGCGATCGGTGCGATTCGACGAAGAGCAGTCCGATGTTTCAGAGGAGCCGCAGTGCTCGCGCGCAGTGGCGGCTGGAGTCACGTCCTCGTCGTCGCCTCCGCGGTCCCCGCTGCTGAAGAAGTTTGCTCCAGTCCAGGACCGACGAGTGAACACGCTCCTTCTCGAGGCTTTACACCTCACCGACATTTCTCGAGACGAGATCGGCCTGATCGAGCGATCGGTCAAGCGACTCAATGACGCGATCCTAGGCTTTGTGCTGCTAGTTGACAAGCAGGTGAAGATCGTCGGCACGCCAACCCCGGAGGAGCGTGGCCGTATCAAAGCCGATATCCAGGACTTGTCCTGTCAATTGAAAGCCTCAAACGCGTTGATAGAGAGCACCTGCGCTCGAATGAAGAAGCACTTGGTAGCGGGGAGGAACCAGATCAGCGCGCACAAACGCAGGCTCGTGACGGAGCAAGCCGAGGCCGACAATTCAGATGGTGACATCTCGGAGTGCACGTCGCCACGCTGTAGCATCAATGAACAGCAGCAGCATTATTTGTACCAGCCGCAACTGTTGCATGACCGCCAACTGCCGCAGTGTCGACCTCAGACGACTGGGCAGACTGGAATTCGCTTCAACAGGTCGCCTCCACGGCCTACACTAGCACCAAACATCCCCTACGGCTGCAGAGGCCTTGCAACGAGGAGTGGGTTGTCGCCTACGAAGTCATCTCCAGGGAAGAGAAGGAGCTCGGCCCCTCGAACGCCACGAGCGGCGGAAGTGCCACTTGTCTGGATCCTCAAGCCCCGTCCGACCCGCGCCGATGACGAAGCTGACGAAGATGAGCGCGCTCCCACGGGCATCGTCTCACCTGATCTGTTCTCGTCAGTGCTGGACGCGGTAGGGCTCCAGGACGAGGAGTTCCTGGAAATGAGAGATCTGCGGACGTTCCTGCATGGGCATCGACGGTATGTTCAGTCGCCAAACATCTGCGCTGCGGTTGAGGAGCTTCTTCCCCCAAGCAGGAACTGAGCGGGGAGAAACGTCCTCCCGCCGTTCATGGACACTCGAAGTTTAGATGCAAAGCCCGTCTTGGAGAAGGACCTGTTCAGTCGCCCGAAAAACTACAAAACGATCCTAAACCCTCGTGTCAACTGACGCATATCAGATGAAAATGCTGTCGAGGTTCACCTTCTTGACGTGGTACCGCTTAGCGCTTAGCGATTGACGCGCAACTGCAGAGCGCTTAGCGATTGGCCTGGACGCACAACTGCAGAGCGGTTAGCGATTGACTTGGACGCACAACTGCAGAGCGGTTAGCTATTGGACTGGACGCACAACTGCAGAGCGCTTAGCGATTGACGCGCAACTGCAGAGCGCTTAGCGATTGACATACAACTGCAGAGCGCTTAGCGATTGGCCTGGACGCACAACTGCAGAGCGGTTAGCGATTGACTTGGACGCACAACTGCAGAGCGGTTAGCGATTGACTTGGACGCACAACTGCAGAGCGGTTAGTGGAGGCCAAGATGGCCGAGAAGCAAAAGTACAAGCGCGTGACCCAGAAGAAGGCGGTGAAGGATGAGAAGAGCAACCGTGGCTCCAAAAAGCCGTCGGCCGCTGCGCTTCTTGGACAAGGCCTATCACCGCCGCCTCATGCCGGAGTACGTCAATGAGCTGGCCGACGCGCTGGTGATGGACATGCAGCTTATCCCGCAGGTGAGCACAGCTCAGCTCGCTTTACAGTACTAGTACCTCCCATCTTGGGGATACAGACTCATCACTAACCTCATCCTGTGCGATAGCTCTCGGGCAGGTCAGTCATCGTATCATAGCATCACTGCTTCACGTTCAATACTACACGGTGCTTGAAGAAGAAAAATAAACTCTCAATACTCCACCATCCGCGTCGAGTGGTTGCTGGCGCCAACCACGTTAAGGCGGTGCTCTTTCTGGCGAGAAGGCATGTCACTGCAGTCGCAGGACTGGATGAAGCCGCGCGGCTTGATAATAGCTCAAACATATAGTACTGATTTAGTACTACTACGAAGTAGTAATATGTAGTAATAGCGAACTACTAGCAAAGTACTATAGTATCTATTAGTTTGGCGTGGGATCGAAACTGCTACTGGTAGTACTACTATAGCTGCTACTACTATAGTAGTATTGCTTTCGGTCCGGATCAGATAGTACTGATACCGCCCCCAAATTTTGGCACACTATTAGCTAATACCCTCTAAATTACGTTTGTATTTGTTTCAGTGGGTGGACACGTGGAGACACGGAAATGCACAAAGAACGGCCGTCGATGCAGGAACTCGCCAAAGGATGCACCCAGGGGCAAAACCATCCCCTGGGGAGATCAGCTCCATGAAATCCGTTGGTCTAACGAGGTGTGGTCTAGCATCAGAAGCACTAACATTGCAAATTGCCTCGGACACGCGGTCGTCCCAAGGAGAAGGTAAAACAGTAGTGCCGGCATGTGGTGTTGTAAGCAGCGACCTTTTTTTCCTTCGTATCACACATATCGACGGAAGATATGGCCTACTACAAATCCTTTAAAATCCGACTCTCGGAACGTCATGGTTTCTGTTCATAATTTATTTAGCCAATCACAATTCTTTTAAAGCCCACAGTTCGTAAAGATAGCAAGTTGTTGATTTGTTTTATCCAATCAGAAGTGTATCCGATAAGTAATGCCCGTGCTTGCACTAAATGTTTAGATTCTGTCTTCCGTCGATATAGCCTTCACCCATTTTATACCCTCTATATACTAAAAAAGTTGAAGCTGCCAAAGTTTGGGGGAGGTGCCTGTAATAGGCAATTCCTGCGAAACTGGCGACCTCCTCTTTGGAACGTATTTTCTGGTTTGCTGGTGCTGAATATGCACCCTGCAGCACTAAGATCCGTTCAGAATCAAGGAGGCTTGTGTTGGACGTGTGTTTGGTGCACTGAGAGGCGTTCGCAAGCGTTTTTGGTCACACGAACGAGCTCTCCGACATGAACCACGCAAATGGTAGTTCTGCATGCCCCGATTTTCTCGAGTCGAGAGTGCTCATTCTCCGATATCCCACAGCAGGTTAAGAAACATAGTCCCCACATCGCCTGTCGGCCGATTCCGACAACGACGCGATGAAGTACGCCACACCGACTGCGTGTACTGTACGAGATATCAACAGCCGATCCCTGCACCTTTTGCTATATGTTTGATGCGCGCTGAGAGTACGTCGATATATTACGCTGGTTCCGCGAGTACCGACATTTCCCTGTCATAAGGGCACACCCAAATGCATATAGGGTTCGGGTTATGTAATGCGTGTTCAAAACGTAAATGCAGTCGTACTTACACAAATCATAAGTGTACTGCATTTAGCACATTCAGCGACTGGAAACTCGGCTGAAGCGTCGAGGCGTGTGCCGACTGCTCGGCCATCACGGCTCGACAGTCGTAGAGCGTCTGATGTTCTTGAACCCTCCCGAGGTGGTAGGGTATGTGATGGACGGTATTTCTACAACGTCAACAACATCGGCGGACAAATTCCAGTACTTTTCAGTGGCTGAAACAGACTATGGTGAGGTCGGCGATCACTTCTTGGGGTTCTGCGCTCAGGATAGTGTATGCAGCACCCATTTCGCGAATAAAAGTCTGCCGGATACGCTTGAAGATCTTCTCACGCAATTCGACAAGGATCCGAACTCGACATGTGCTACACTGGTGGACAACAAAGCAAGCGGCGACGTGAAGCCATCGTTCAAGTTGCGGAAGACCTTGGGAGAACTTCTGTCTGGTCCGGAGGATCGAACGTTGATCCCGCCCATTGTCTATAGACTGAATCGATGCTCGCCCGAGGATGTCGACGTCATGAGCAGCTTTTTTGACGTTTTGAACGGTGATAGCAACCCCAGCCAGAACAAGCCATACTTTTCGAACCTGCTTTTCTTCCTGATCGTTTTCTCGGAAATGTGGGAAATACCTGGGCCGTCGGTCGCTGAGATGAACGCCCAGTTTGCCAGCACGAAGCTGTCGGATGGATCCGTTTACCAACTTGCCCCGGTGTATTGCGCTTTCTCGAAGGAAAAATCGTCATGGTGCGAAGAGCTGGGTGTCGGAGACTACGACGCGAAAGCGATTATGTATGAGCGCGATCAATACTGGAACAAGAGCACCACAATTCCGAGTCAAGCCAGCGTGTTGCTGTTGAGCAGCAAATTGGACCCGGTCACGCCACACAAATATGCTGAGCATCTGCTTGAAGTACTTGAAGGTGACAACAAGGAGCTAGTGGTGTCAACGTTTGGACCTTGGGGTCCCTCCAACTCGCTCCAACTCGAACGTTTGAGTTTGAGTTTGAGTATGGCGCAACTCCGCCCAACTCGACGAAATCTTTCTCGATACTCAAAGTAAGTATATTTTCCCTCCAAGCTTGTTGGATTTTCCCTACTCTGTTCCAAAAAGATTTCGACCGATTCCATAATAACTGAAGTATAAGGCGGCCATAAGGCCCCAAGCGCATACTCAGACAAAGACCCTCGGACACCATGGTCATCTCCGAGGTGCCCGCGTCGCCACTGGCGACTCGCCAGGCGATATAACCCGCTGTCTTTTTTCCGGCCGAGAATAATAAGAAGAGGAAGAAAGCTGAGGGAATCAAGCGACCCCCTCGTGTTATCACCACTGCCGAAGCATTCTTCGGCTAGGAACCAAGGCACGTCATCTGATGGGCATCGCGGTGAAGTCAATCAAAGCAAGTAATTCACCAGTACTGTACATTGAGCACGAGGCGTGCACCACTTGAGCCTTGGTGTAGTCGGCCACGCTGGCCACCACGGTGCATACTGCGATGTGGTCGAGTCCACCTGTATTCCTTGATGTTGGCGGTCGTATACACGGTGGCGATAACGGCGGTCGAGACGGTCCGTCCATTTGACCATCGTCTAGACCACGCCGACGGCCTCACCCTTCTTCTTGAGTGTGCACTGCTTGCATACGTCATGAGCGAGCTTCCGCTCAACACCAGAAAATCTGCGCAGATACAAACAAGTTAGTGTGGACCACAACTGCTTTAACGAGTTTGAAGGGGATAGAGAATAGACTGGAGGTAGTTCGCGTTGGTTCGGAGCCAACTCCAACTCCCGCAGGATGAGTTGCTGAGTTTCGAGTTGGGACCAAACGTTGACACCACTACAAGGAGCTGGTCACGTTCAACTACACAAGGCACGGGACTGTTACGTGGTCTTTCCCCATCGATAACGTTTTCACGGGCGAGACGTGCGGTATGAGACTGCTGGCATCTTATGTGAGCAGTGCCGGAGACTTGCAAAAGCTGGATAGATCGTGCGTGGGCGAGATGCCACCGTTAAATTTGACCGTGCCGGTCAACTATCGACACGACTACCTGGGCACAGAAGATGTTTACGATGGTGCGTACAACGCAAGCTTGCGGCAGCAGCCTTCCTAAAGGTTTTCGGTTGAAAGGCTGTTGACAACCTGCAAGGATTGTTTTCTTCTGCACACGACCCGCTTTCTTGCTTACATTCGACAACAAGGATAAGGACTTACGTAAGGACTCTGGCAAGCAGAGACAAGACCAAGTAGGGTGAGAAGCAAGGATCGCAGGAATCGACTGAGCAGTCCCCAAACCAGAAGCAGTGTATGCAGTAAGCCGCAACCTTTGACTTCAACGAATAGAGCACGGCAAGCTAGAGATAGCTATCAATTCAATCACATTTTGCATGTTTGCCGTGAAATGTTGATTCGCGAATGTTCAAACAGCAAAATTCTCGACATCCACGTTACAGTACATGTATAGAAATGCCGAGCGTAGTGTAATGATCCCTGTACATCAGAACGTGTGAAGAGAACTTAAACTAACATGTAAACCAGAAGCACAATGAGTCGGATAACGAAACGGAGGGGGGGTTCCGGGGCGAAAGTCATGCAGGGGACTGGTCATGCAGGGATGTTGGACAGCGCGGTTCAACTGCTTGCCTTTCATCCGGGGAATCAAACGGAGACGAGGTCCATACCAGTACGGTACAGATCGTTGACAAATTTGAAGTGTCATGCGGGGAAGCGAGCCACTCGCTACGGTCGATCAAGCTCCGTCAGCGCAACAAGCCTTGCGCGTGGGGAAGATACCTTTGCGTCATGCGATGGCTGCTGGATGTTGCTGCCCTGGCTTTCGTGCGAGGTTGCGTTCGTATCGGAACTTCGCGAGATGATACGATGGGGTGGACTCCAACCCTCTCCAACTTGGCATGTAGAAAGACGGTCCCAAATGTGCAACAGAATGCAGCAGCAATGTGCGGCGGTCAAATCTCAAGCTCAGGGGGAATTTTTACACGAAGCGCAGAGTGGACGTGCGTGCTGCGCGAGGCCTTTACGGACTCCAATCGGCCGTCCAATGCAGTCACTGCATTGGACGGCCTGCATTGCAGTGGAGGCCTAAGAAACCACTAGCGACAGGAAAATAATGGGTAATATCCTACCGGTGCAGTCCACCGTTTGGTGGGCGACCGCAACTGCGGCTGCTTTCGCCGCGACAGCAGTCCGTCGAGCTTCGTTCCGGCGTCGACTGGAGGGGCACTCGACTGACACATTCGCGGCCATGTGGACGACGAGGAATTTCCATAAATCAGTGATTTTCACTGAGATTTATCAAATTGGTTTCACCGTTCACTGATAGCATTTTGTAAGTGAAAATACTACTACACTATCAAATTGCAACTTGTAAAGCCATATTACTAAGCGCAAAATATAGTCGCGTAGATGCACCCAAATAACTTAGCCGTCTTGCAATACCATGAGCCAGCACAGCTTCAGTGCCAGTGACCCAGATGTGCTTGGGTGCGCACGCAGTAGGCGACCCGCAGCCATCCTTGGTCTCAGTGCCAGTGACCCAGATGTGCTTGGGTGCGCACGCAGTAGGCGACCCGCAGCCATCCTTGGTCCCTCGTCCTCGCTCTCCGCAGGCCACCGTATCCAACTCCCTCATACCTTCAAGGTCAGGCGGATGACAAACTACTCGTGCTCGTTTTAAAGAACCAGCATATTTGGTCAGCAGCCAGACTTATGGAGTAGGTGCTGCTCTAGTGTGTAGTAGCACAGCATTGACACTGAAGCGGCGCCTGCTCCACCATGTTATCTCGAGGTGGCACCACCAACACGTGGCCATCTTCGGGTATTTTGGGCGATCGGGCTGCATTTTGCGGGTGTCTCATAGGTTGTGCCTTGGAGGATGCCAAAAACAAAATATGCATGACAGGCACTGGCAGTGCAAACGCGCTCCGCTACCGGTAGCAGTGGTCGCCTTTGGGGTAATTATCGCAACTGACCGTGAAGACATCAACTTTTCCTTACCCATACTGACCGCAAATGCATAATGCTCTCCTAAAATTGATAGTATCCTATATCCTTGTCGGCCCAGGACTTTCCGTCTGGCCCCTCGTTTGCACCACCAATTTCATGGCGGGCAAGGCGTCGGTAAAAATATGCCAACTCCTTGTAATGTCAGCAGCTCCGGCCCACGCGCCCACCATTGCAGGCCTTTGCTGCGCTTTGGTTGGAAATGGTGAGGGATTTTGGAGATCATGCATTTACGGTTAGTTGACGATAATTATCCTTGCCTTTGTACTTTTAAGTACAAAGGCATAAAATACAAGTGTATTGTGCTGAGTATTATTAATAATAGTACTACCATACTACTATCACTGACTCAGTGCTTTGGACTACTACAAATCAATTTGATAAATCTCAGTGAAAATCACTGATTTATGGAAATTCCTCTGTGGACGACCATAGAGTCTGCAATGCAACGACGGACACGAACAGAAAAACGGAGTGTAGATGGGCCATCTCTTAAAATCTCACCTCCCGCCGGACAAGTTCAATGCCACACGCCACGCCACACACCAACGTGATTCAGCGACGCTGAACTGCCGCCTAAAGCCTGGCGAATCTGTGCTTTGTGAGCGAGATCCGCTTCGTGGATTCTTCGACGAAGCCCTCAGCGTTAGCTTGTCATGTCCGGGTTTGCTTACAAGATCATGTGTAACGGAACTTCACATCAAATTTCGTGCACAGCAAGCGCACTCCTCAACGAAAAAGGGAGCAAATGCACCATAGCACCCGCTTTTAGTTTTAGTCTTCATACATGTAGGCGCGCTCACTAAGACGAAGCTGCCTCCCCGAAATGTCCGACGAAAACGGAGCGAGTTTCAACAGTTTACAGCCGTCCACGATGCTAGTGGCACCCCCAGGTGGTCGGCGACAGAGAGCGCAAGGTTGCACACGGCGGCTGGAGCTGCGGCATTCGCGGACTGGCCAGGAGGGAGCTCATGTAGAGGCAGCGCTTCTGACTTCGGACACCCGTCGGGAAGCAAAATCCCTGCGACCTGACTTCGCATCAATGCGACGGGCTCCTTCTGAACAAAGCCGGTGAGCTGCTGTTCGAAAGGATTTGATTGACAAGCTCCATATTGCAGGTGTACCTACCTGCCTGTACGATTGCACTGCCCGAAGTCTCCGAAGCGAGCTCATTCAGCAATTTGCCGAGCCAAGCGAACGACTTCGCTTGCTTAATTGGGGGCCCGCTTCCAATACAACCTACCACCTACCAAGCACCATGCAGCTTTCTCGCATCATCGCGCACATCGCGCTCGCTGCGGCGATCGTCGCTTCGGCCGCGTCGCCCACGGACGCCGCCTGGGGCTGGATGACCCCGAGCCAAGACACGAACAATGCCAAGTCCAACAGCATCGTCGAGGGTCTGCAGCTCGAGCGCAACCTCGGTGCCGGTGGCGGCCTGCGCGGTTCCCAGGCGCAGAACACGCCGAGCCAGGACGACGGCTACACTGGCCAGGACCAAAACACCCCGAGCCAGCAGGACACCAACCAGGACGACAACCACAAGCAGGGCGAGGAGGGCCAGCACGAGGTGAAGGAGGACAAGGAGAAGAAGGACAACAAGGAAAAGAAGGAGAAGAAGGATGACAAGGAAAAGAAGGACAACAAGGAGAAGAAGGAGAAGAAGGACGACAAGGAGAAGAAGGACGACAAGGAAAAGAAGGACACCAAGGAGAAGAAGGACGACAAGGAAAAGAAGGACGTCAAGGAAAAGAAGGACACCAAGGAGAAGAAGGACGACAAGGAAAAGAAGGTCGACAAGAAGGAGAAGGACAACAAGAAGGAGAAGGACGACGACCACAAGAAAGAGAAGAAGGAGAAGAAGAACAAGAAGGATGACGATGACCACAAGCAAAAGGAGAAGGACAACAACAACCAACATGACACTCCTAACCAGGACACTCCTAACCAGGACACTCCCAACCAGGACACTCCTAACCAGGACACTCCCAACCAGGACACTCCTAACCAGGACACTCCTAACCAGGATACTCCTAACCAGGATACTCCTAACCAGGACACTCCCAACCAGGACACTCCCAACCAGGACACGCCTAACCAGGATGAGCCTACTCCCACGCCGGAGAACCCTGTTCAAGGGAGCAATGAGAATGAGCCCACGCCCACCCCAGAAATCCCGACCCAGGAGGAGCCTACCCCGACGCCGGAGACCCCCGTGCAGGAGCAGCCGACGCCTACTCCGGAGACCCCGGTGCAGGAGGTGCCCACCCCGACGCCGACCACCCCGGAGATCCCCACCCAAGAGGAGCCTACCCCGACGCCGGAGACCCCCGTGCAGGAGCAGCCGACGCCTACTCCGGAGACCCCGGTGCAGGAGGTGCCCACCCCGACGCCGACCACCCCGGAGATCCCCACCCAGGAGGAGCCTACCCCGACGCCGGAGACCCCCGTGCAGGAGCAGCCGACGCCTACTCCGGAGACCCCGGTGCAGGAGGAGCCCACCCCGACGCCGGAGACCCCCGTGCAGGAGCAGCCGACGCCTACTCCGGAGACCCCGGTGCAGGAGGTGCCCACCCCGACGCCGACCACCCCGGAGATCCCCACCCAAGAGGAGCCCACCCCGACGCCGGAGACCCCCGTGCAGGAGCAGCCGACGCCTACTCCGGAGACCCCGGTGCAGGAGGTGCCCACCCCGACGCCGACCACCCCGGAGATCCCCACCCAAGAGGAGCCCACCCCGACGCCGGAGACCCCCGTGCAGGAGCAGCCGACGCCTACTCCGGAGACCCCGGTGCAGGAGGTGCCCACCCCGACGCCGACCACCCCGGAGATCCCCACCCAAGAGGAGCCCACCCCGACGCCGGAGACCCCCGTGCAGGAGCAGCCGACGCCTACTCCGGAGACCCCGGTGCAGGAGGTGCCCACCCCGACGCCGACCACCCCGGAGATCCCGACCCAGGAGGAGCCTACCCCGACGCCGGAGACCCCCGTGCAGGAGCAGCCGACGCCTACTCCGGAGACCCCGGTGCAGGAGGTGCCCACCCCGACGCCGACCACCCCGGAGATCCCGACCCAGGAGGAGCCTACCCCGACGCCGGAGACCCCCGTGCAGGAGCAGCCGACGCCTACTCCGGAGACCCCGGTGCAGGAGGTGCCCACCCCGACGCCGACCACCCCGGAGATCCCCACCCAGGAGGAGCCCACCCCGACGCCGGAGACCCCCGTGCAGGAGCAGCCGACGCCTACTCCGGAGACCCCGGTGCAGGAGGTGCCCACCCCGACGCCGACCACCCCGGAGATCCCCACCCAAGAGGAGCCTACCCCGACGCCGGAGACCCCCGTGCAGGGAAGCTACGACAACGAGGTGACTCCTGCCCCCACCACGCCTGAGGATGTTCAGGGCAGCCACGAGAGCGAGGTGACCCCTGCCCCGACGACGCCCGAGACGCCGGTGCAGAACACCCCTCCTTCGCCGGAGAACCCTGGCCAGCAGGAGCCCCCTTCGCCGGAGACCCCTGTGCAGGGAAGCTACGACAACGAGGTGACCCCTGCCCCCACCACGCCTGAGGATGTTCAGGGCAGCCACGAGAGCGAGGTGACCCCTGCCCCGACGACGCCCGAGACGCCGGTGCAGAACACCCCTCCTTCGCCGGAGAACCCTGGCCAGCAGGAGCCCCCTTCGCCGGAGACCCCTGTGCAGGGAAGCTACGACAACGAGGTGACCCCTGCCCCCACCACGCCTGAGGATGTTCAGGGCAGCCACGAGAGCGAGGTGACCCCTGCCCCGACGACGCCCGAGACGCCGGTGCAGAACACCCCTCCTTCGCCGGAGAACCCTGGCCAGCAGGAGCCCCCTTCGCCGGAGACCCCTGTGCAGGGAAGCTACGACAACGAGGTGACCCCTGCCCCCACCACGCCTGAGGATGTTCAGGGCAGCCACGAGAGCGAGGTGACCCCTGCCCCGACGACGCCCGAGACGCCGGTGCAGAACACCCCTCCTTCGCCGGAGAACCCTGGCCAGCAGGAGCCCCCTTCGCCGGAGACCCCCGTGCAGGGAAGCTACGACAACGAGGTGACTCCTGCCCCCACCACGCCTGAGGATGTTCAGGGCAGCCACGAGAGCGAGGTGACCCCTGCCCCGACGACGCCCGAGACGCCGGTGCAGAACACCCCTCCTTCGCCGGAGAACCCTGGCCAGCAGGAGCCCCCTTCGCCGGAGACCCCCGTGCAGGGAAGCTACGACAACGAGGTGACTCCTGCCCCCACCACGCCTGAGGATGTTGAGGGCAGCCACGAGAGCGAGGTGACCCCTGCCCCGACGACGCCCGAGACGCCGGTGCAGAACACCCCTCCTTCGCCGGAGACCCCCTCAGTGACGCCTGCCGCGACCAAGCCCCACACGTCGGACTGCGCTTTTTAAGCTAGCGCGTCCTGTGCAGGCCAGCATATAAATTCGTTTTGCATTCCGTGAACATGTTCCAAATGACAGATTCCTTTCGAGTTTGATTCTTAGTAGTTGTCAGTCTACATGTATATCTAGTTCGGTATCACTCGGCCATATCCGCCGAGGGTCCGATACCCCTTCGCTCACGAGGCATCCGACAATCTTGCGAGGCGAGGCGGGCAGACGTTTATGTCAGTAACACACCGATCGATCGATAGCTTCTTACATTACAAGTAATCTCATCCCCAAGACAATGGCTGATCGAGTCTCAGCACTTCCTGTGAATGAAGTCTGGAGTGACAGTGACTTTACTCGCCGCTTCGGAGACCTGAAAACGTTCGCAATTGGTCTTGCAAGTGTCGCTGACCAAGTCGTCTCTCTCGTCTGTAAGCGTCTCAGAGTGCCAGCGCTAGCGATTCCTCGCTTTGAACGCGTGAATTTTCGACACTATACTTTATTCTATATAAACTTCATAGTGCCTAATTAAAGATTTCCAAACTGCCCAGTTGTAGCCTAATTAGGACATAGGCACTATATCCTAGTTTGTTGAAGCCTGCCAATTGGGTGCCTTCCAATTGGGCGCCTTCCAAAGCCCATAATACTGTACAGTATACTGTATGTACAGGTACAGTAAACCCGTTTGCTCGGTTTAATCCGTAATCTATTTTAAATTACGGACTAAACGCATCAAACCCGTATAATACGGGTTTTGGAAGGCACCCAAACAAAGCCGTGCTGTGCCCGGAACAGCTCTGGATTTTATGTAGGAGTAATAGCAGCACTTTTCAAGACATCTGAGTTACTATAGTACTAGTACTATACAGTAGTACTATAGTACTATCGAAGTACTACCTACCGACCATCTAAACATCTTCTGTGTGGTCCAGATCGGGACGCGTACGATCCATTTCCACGTTCTGGTTCAGCTTAATCAGCCACTTGTATGCCCGCTCGATGATAAAAATGGATACAAAGCTTGCAGCAAGTCGTGAATCCAGTTCGCGATCCACTGGCAACTCGCTAGTACTATTAGATCGCTTGTTGAGTTACTGGTTACCATAGTAGTACAGTAGCGGCGACCACCTCGTATAATATCATACCCTGTATTTAGTGATACTATCGATTTGAAGAGGTGACGCACCGTTGGGTGGAGTTTCGGCTCGAACAAGTCAGGACTATTGACACTATTCGTGATGGAAGCGCTGAGGTTCTGCTGCAGTTGCGAGCTGCATCGCGCTCGACGCCAACGGAAATATCGCTACCGACAACTTGGTGCACTCGGAGAAGGCGGTGGGCTGCACACCCACGCCCCACGTTACTCGTTGCCGCATACCACTCCGTATATCGGATGTATGTATCGCCCCGCGGTGCGAGGCCGCATATGTGGATAATTATCACACACCCCTCCTCACACACAGCGCCTCACGGCGATGCCCGCGGCGATGGCAAGCGAAGCAGGCCGTTGGTAGTGACCTCGACGGCGCTGCAATAGCCTACTTCGCGCTGTATTATGTCTGTCTTCAACAGAGTCCTAGTCTGGTATACATGTATGCACCTGTACTGTTGGTATTAAAGAGCAAATCGAGCTAAGCGCTTAGCATGACACACATTATGTAACCTGCAAAATCGGATAGCAAATCTTTAGATGTATTGTGCCTTTCGGCCATTTTGCCCTCAGATTTAAGGTCCTACGTAGGAGTAGCGGTCCTACGTAAGACCTCCTAAAGGATAGTCTGATGGTAATTAAATTTAGTATGTCCTATGTTACAAGAGTCGATAATGGAAGATGGCTGAGCAGCAGCTCTTTCGTAGGAGTAAATGGCCGGCGAAAAATGGCCATTCGGACCTTAATTGCTTAAGGGTACCTGTCGCGTTTACCCGGGGCTTGATTCCAAGCAGGAAAGTTTATTAATGAGCAGAAGTAGAGCAAAGAAAATCGAGTGCCTCCGCTAGAGCGCACTCCTACATGAAGACGAGTGGGAGCGTGCCAGCACCCACTCGTTGTGCAAACTGCGTGCCGCAGCCCACTAGTCTGCCGTGCCATAATCCTTGGCACGCGTCCTGCGCTCCGACGTGGTGCTGATTGGGCACCAGCGCGAACTCGTGCCGCGACGCAGCCTAAGCTTGAACTCCGACCGTCATCACGGCGACAGTGCCCTCCAAAGCTTGGATGCGGCTGCAGTATCGTGCTGTTAGTCAATTTGAGCGCTGAGTTCGTCATCTTCAGCCGCGTCGGTGTACTCGCGCACCTTCGCGGGGACATCATGCAGCAACGTGATCAGCGGCTCCCATGAGTTCTCAATGGCTTGGAGACCGTCCCATGATACGAAAAGCTCCCAGCGGTTCAGGTCACGGTTGTAGCGATGGTCGACCAATTTCTCGACTCCCAAGAGCATGCCCTGGCTGGAGACCAATTCCAACAACTCTGCAGTCGTGTCTAGTTCGGCGTCGGCGTAGAATTTAAGACGAGAAGCGTGCACATCGTACTTTCGTCCAGTCACCAGGTGCTCTATCTCGAAGGAGTGGGCGAGAGCAGCAACCACTCTGAAGGGGCCGACCCAGTGACCCAACAGCTTGTTGTTCGGCAGACGTTGGTCGATTCTTGACCAGAGCACAAAGTCACCGACGTCGAAGTTGACAGGAATGCCCTTGTGCGATGCCATGTCGCGGAGTCGCTGGCGTTCCTTTGCATCTGACACCTCCTGGTGGATAGCGTGCAAAGAAGAGCGAAGCTGGCCCACAAAGCCGCCAATATCGTCGAGGTCGACTACGCGTTCAGCTTGTTCGCTACCGGCGGGCACCACAATAACGTCCAATGCTGATGAAGCTGGCAGCCCCGTGAACACTTCCACAGGGGCATGACCGGCAAGAGATGGGACTGGAGTGTGGTTTAAGTTGGCTTGGATAGCAGGCAACAGATATGGCCACTCGTGCTGGTCCAGGCCATACTCTATGAGCAGCGCTCGGAGTACTTGAAGGACGTCCTTGTTCAGCCTTTTAACCGTCCCGTCCAACCATGGTGAGTATAATGGCGTGAAGTGCAGCTCCATCTTCAATCGCGCAGCGAGGTGCTTTACCATTTCGTTGCGAAAGTGCGTGCCCTGGTCGGACTTGAGAATCTGTGGTAGCCCATACCGTGCGTACCAGAGTGTGAGTGATTCCGCCGCGACGTAGGCAGTTGGTGTAGCGCACGGAAACAATTCACAGAAGTGGGATATTCCATCCTTCACCACCAGCAGATACTTCGAGTCGCCAAAACCATCACCAAGGGACAGGAAGTCCCAATGCACCACTTCATTTCGCTGCGTCGGTGTCAGCAGCGGGCCATACGGGCGCGGAATCTGACGAGGGCCCTTGAAGTGCTTGCAGAGTAGACACTGTCGGACGAACTTGGCCACTTTATCGTCCAGATTCACGGTGTAAAATCGTTCTTTCAACACCAAGGCCATTGCATCCTGGCCGCGATGGCCTTGCGAACCGCAATGAGCGACGACAAAAATTCGGGCGAGCAGGTCCTTTGCATTCGTGGGGACCCAGAGGCGGTTGTCCACGGTCACCACACCATCCTCCTCTTCCGAAGCGTGCTGCAACCGAGAGCGCTCACGAGAGGCAGCAAGTTGAGCAGCGTGCAGGTCAGCGCGCTTGGGAAAAATAAACTGCTCGTCAGCAAGTGGACGAAGCGGTGTTTTTCCACCACGGTCCAATTCAACTCTGAATGCTTGAACAGGCCACCCTTGCAGATAATCATCTCGTGGTGCTGTTCGTCAACAGGTAGGGAAGCATCCCAATCGCGAACCTGTGTGACGACGATCGAGTAGCCGGTGGCCGAGGCATCGGTGAAGAGTAGCAACTGGGCATCAGGATCCGGAAAAGCCATCAGCGCGGAGTCCTTCACCAGTGACACAACAGTCTTGAACGCGACTTCTTCGGCCGGAGACCACGTCGTAGGTACGTTCAACGCATTGCGACTTCGCCGACCAATTCGGGTGCGCTCATCATTCAGCTTGTCTTGCAGCGGTGCAATTGTCCTCGCGTAGTCAGGTAGCGAGTCGTGCAGCCAGTTTGTAGCGCACACGAAGTATTGTAGGTCAGCGACTGTAGCGGGTAGCGGGAGCTCTGTGAGAGCGCTGACTCGGGACGGGTCGTGGCGAATACCTTCACTGGAAATAAGACGCCCGCACCAGAGGATCTCGAGCTCGAAAAGCGACGACTTTGTACGATTGAGCTTGAAGTTGGCCGCACTGACAATCTCGAAAAACGTCCGCAGCGTTTGCAGGAATTCGGCGATGGTAGGCGCAAACAGGATCACGTCGTCAACCCACACCAACGCCGAATGTGGGATCAGCGGTGCCAGTTTCGCTTGCACTTGGCTTTGAAAATGCAGCGCCGAGTCCATCGCTCCTTGCGGGACTCTAGTAGGTGTATACACGCCATCCGGCGTGACGAACGAGAAAATCTCCCTACTGTCTTCATGAAGAGGTAGCTGCCAGAAACCTTGGGTGAAGTCAAATCGGGCGAAGATCTTCTTGCCCTGGAAAGCATCGGTTTGGATGGCAGCTGACGGCATGGTGCCGGCGATAGGGACCGTCACACTGTTCACAGGTCGATAGTCGATCGTCAGCCGAAATTTATCCTGGGTTCCTGGCTTGCGGACGGGAACCACGGCACATGCCCAGCGTGCCGAGTTATTCTGCTCGATGAGGCCACCATCAACCAATGCCTTTACATAATCGCGGATAAAAGCAGCCTGTGTGGAGTAGCGGCCTCGCAGAAATCTCGCGTGGTCGGTCTCGCACAAGCTCGGCGCGTCGTGATCGTGGTCGCGTCGAGTAAATTACCCGGTTGTTGGAGTAGCGTATCTTCGTAATACAGGCCCAAGTCTTCGCAGGCTTCAGAGTTGGGGGGGGGGTTCTTGGTTGACGCTTGTTCCTTGTCGTAGGGCGTCGATCCTTGGGCGTGCGGCGTTATCGGGCCGGCGTTTCCTTGGCGTTCCCGTCGGGCGTGCGGCGTTATCAGGCCGGCGTTTCCTGGGGCTTGTGTGGCGTTATCGGGCCTACACGGGGTCTTGTGCACGGCGGTTATCAGGCCAGTGCGGTCCTTCGCCTAGGCAGCGCGTTATCGGGCGCCACCTAAACGGTATACGTTTAACGTGCCGTTGTCTGGCACGGGTCTGTGGGGGGTGAGTACCCGAACCAGCAGGCGTCGGGGGGCCGCGATATCGAGGCGGCTCTACTTGCCGGCGCTTGGTGGTTCCCCTGGAACCGATGGAAAGACGGGAGGTCTTTGTGGTTCAGAGAAATTTCGGGACTGAGTCCTTACCCTATCCTATGTCCTTGCTACTGGCTACTCTGTACTACTGCTTGCTAAGCCTACTGATCTGCGCCTGTCCTTACTTCTGTCGTGCTTGCACTACCGTCCTTCAACCTGATTTACGTGGCGTAATCAAGATCTTGCCTCGGCGCGTTTTGGTCGGCGGGGTTTAGGGTCGGCGCGTTTTGCTCGGCGGGGTTTTGCTCGGCGGGGTTTAGGGTTGGCATGTTTCGTCGAAACGGACGCGTGAGTTGACCCGCCGGATGATTGCGCGCCGTACTGGATTCTGGCGCCGTGTCCCACGGTTCATCACTCATGTCGCATCTCTCGTCGCCCATCAAACCGCGTCGCGTTTTCCCCGCCGCGTCGAAGTCCATCACTCATATCCGTCGACTTCCATCCCGGCGTCTTCTTCCTTCGACGCCCGGTGCGCCAACTTCTCCCGCGAGGTGCTACACCACATCCGTCCCGCTGCCACGCACGCGCACTCCCCAGGTGGGTGTGTCGTCGCAGAACCTGCCTCGCGCCTTTGACTCCACCGCATCTCCTGCCTCGTCGTCCGCTTCGCTGTATCTCCAGCTTCATGGCTCATCGCCACAACGTCGCCGCTGACGGCATCAACCTGGTGGAAGGGGAGCTCGACACCAACGACCTCGAAGCTGCTGGCTGCGTGGTCTGTGCTCTCGGCGCGCATCGTCCTCGTCTTCCCACCGCGCCTCAAGTCCAGCTTCCAACTCCGGGCGCCCACGCTCACTCGGTGATGACTCTCGTCGCCGACGCGTATGCTCTCCAGCGTGATAACCAAGAGTTGCGCGCCCAGTACGAACTCGTCTCGGCTCACAATGCTGGCTTGGCTGCTCACGCGTCCGTCCTGCACGATCGCAACCTTGCCATCCTGCGTCGTGCTCGTGAGGGTTATCGTGCGGGTATGGGCCGGCTTGAGCAGGCGCTCCTCTCTCAAGAACGCGTCGAACGGGCCTACGCCGAGCTGGAGGGCCGAGTGGCCGACTTCCGCGCTCGTGCTGATCGCACTGAAGCTGCCGAGACCTTGCTCCGTGTCGAGCGAGATGCCTCGGCCGAACAATACCGCGATCTCCAGGCTCAGCTCCAGACGGCGCAAGACCAAGCCGCCAATTATGCCGCTCAGCTTGCGCGCGCTGCTGCTGCGCCGCCTCCGTCTTCCGTGCCGCTAGCGCGGTTGTTTGCCGCTCAGGGCGAGCGTGACGACGCCCGCGCCGAGCGTGACGACCTTCGTGTGGCCCTCGCAGCCGCTCAAGCCGCCGTCTCTCCTGTCCAAGCGCGCGCGGACGCCGCTGAAGCTGAACGCGATCGAGGGCGGCAGCTTGTGGCCGCCACCGAGCAGCAGCGTGACGCCGCTCTCGCCGAGCGGGACCGCGCGACCCACGTTCTCGGGATTGTAGAGCAAGCGTGCGACGCCGCCCTCGACATGCGGGATCAAGCGCATCGAGCCTCCACAGCTCTTAGACGCGAGCGAGACGTTGCTGTCACCGAGAGGGATCAGGCTCGTCAAGCCGTGGCTGCCCTTGAGCAGCAACGAGATGTTGCAGTCGCCGAGAGAGATCGGGCCCGTTAAGCGTCGGTCATTCTCGAGCAGCAGCAGGCGGCTACGATCGAGGAGCTCCGCGTCGCGCGTGACTCACTCTCCCAGAGTCGCCCCGAGGTTGAGTCGGCTCAGCGCCTAAACACCCCGCTGCAGGACGACCTCCGGCCGGTCCTTCGGGCTTCCATTCAGCTCCGACTTCGTCCCCTACCTCGTCTTCGTCGGGTTTCCGGCGATCTCGCTATGGTACGCCGCGTCGTTCGGGTTCTCGGTCGCGCGCATCGGGGCCATCAGGAGCGGACGCCGCTCCGTAGTCCAGTTATTCGCCCTTACGTCCCGCTCGCAGGCCTCGGCGCGTCAGCGTCCACGCTCAACGTCGCGTTCCAGTACGCCACCGCGTCCAAGATCTGTTTCGCATTCGCGCTCACGTTCGGCTTCCCGTTCGCGTTCGGCTTCCTTGGCGTCGACGCGTTCGGCGGGGTCGGCGCACCTGGCTAGGTCGGCAGCCTTACGTCATTCGTCTCCTGCGCGGCCGGCGCACTCCTCGCCGAGGGGCCGCACTGCAGCGAACGGGGGGTTAGGCCCCGGTCCGGACAATTCGGGCGACTCCAGTTGCGACGACTCATCTGCTTCCTCGTGCTGACGAGGCGGACGTGGACCAATGGCTGGCCGCGGAATTTGCGCCAATCAGCGACGTCCCAGGGGTGGGGTTACACACTTTTGCCCCCGTTTCGGCTTCAACATCGGCCCGCCGGACCCCTCGCGCGCGGTGTCGCTGCTCGGCACCGGCACGACCGCTGGCGCCGCAACTTCGGGCACGGGTCCAGGACCCGTCACGCCCATTGCGCGCCAATTGGCTACACGCCTCGAGCCCGCTGCCGCCCAAGCCAGCCTCCGGTCCGCCGCCTCGCCCTCGCGTCGTTTCGCGACGGACGCGAGAGGCCGCCGCCCCGCGGGCCTGCCCAGTGACGGGCCCGGGCCCGACACACTGGCCCCCAGTATGCCAGGATTCCTGCACCCTCAGGCGTCGCAGGGTCCTGGCACGGACGAAGATGGCGCCGCCTCCAACTCGGCGGCCGCCCAAGATGCAGTGCGGGGCGCGAGCTCCTGCGCCGCCCCATGGCCCCCTCCGGACCCCCACGCGCGCCGTATGGCTGGCCAAGGCCCTCCACCTGCTCGCCCGCCCGCTGCCGCGCCCCAGCAGCCCCTCAGTGATGTTGGCCGACCCGGCAGGGCGAGCGGCATGCTGCCTGATTTGGTAGCGCCCGTCCCGCGCCTCGTCCTCGAGCACCGCCTCCAGTGGCTCGGCGGGGAGCTCTCCAGCGGTGCCCTTCTTCGACTTGCGCGTCGAGCGCGACGACTTGCGCGTCCAGTTCGCGGCCGCCCAAGCTGCGCTCCCTCCTGTCCAAGCGCGCTCGGATGTTGTCGTTGCAGAGCGCGATCTTGCGCAGCAGGCAGTCGGCCTCGCCAAGCGACCGCGTGACGACGCCTTCGCCGAGTGCGATCGACACCGTCGCACTTTGGTAATCGTCGAGCTAGAACGAGACGGAGCCGTCGACATGCGAGATCAGGCGCGCCGGGCTTCGGTGACCTTGAGACGCCAACGGGATACGGCAGTCGCGGAGAGAGATCCGGCTCGTCAAGCGTCGGCCATTCTCGAGCAGCAGCAATCCGCTACGGTCGAGAAGCTCCGCGTCGCGCGTGACTCGCTCTCTCAGAGTCGCACCGAGGTTGAGTCGGCTCAGCGACTAAACGCCCGCTGCAGGACGGCCTCCGGCGGGTCAACGCCTTTCTCGTGGTTCACGCCGAAGAGCTTCGTCGGGGCGCGACGCGTATCCACGAGCTGGAAGGGTCGATAGCTACAGTCAGCACTCTTCGTGTCATCGCCGAGTCGGAGATGGCGCGGGCGCAGGCCAGCGGGCTCCAGGCCCCGCCTCGCTCGGCGTTGTATCGTGCGGGATGGTTGCGCATGCGTCAGGCGTCTAAACGGCGACGGGAAGCCGTGGATGCCCACGTCCGCCGCCTCAGCGTCCGGGTAGCCAACAGCGTGTTGCAGTTTGCAGTCGCGTTGTTTCGGTGTGGGCTTGCCGCCGCGGATCTCTTGTTGGACCCCATGATGCTCCACTTCCCGCCCGCGCACTCGCGGATCGGCCGATGGTACACCAACCTCCAGCACACGACCTTGCAAGCAGTGCTCGACGACATCGACGCGCAGGAACCTTGGCGTCGCTTCTTCCGGTCGCCACTCACCTTGGCGGAACTGGAGGCCAATGTGCGCTGCCGGGTGATCCGTGCGTCCCCGCGTACCGTGTGCGTCCCCTCGCAGGCAACTTCATCCCGCAGGTACAAGCCGCATCCGTCGTCGCAGTTACCCATCCGCAATCGTAGTTGTCATAGTCGTAACATCAACATGCCACTTTTGGTCTTCTCCCTTGTTTCTTTCCACTTCTTCACATCTTTTATGAGACGACCCTCCGCCGTCCCATCTTCAGCAACAGGCTGGTCCTCCACACTTCCCTCATCCAACCCCTCGACCTGGCCATTCTCAGAGTCGAGGCCTTCCCCCAATCCACCTGTCGGCGGCCTCCCCGCCGACTTAATCGCCCCCGTGGGCGCTTACCCACTTGGGCTCGCCGCCTCCGCGCTCTCGTGCGACTGCTTCGCCTCGAACCGGTTGCGTCCCGCGCGGAACTTGTTTGAGCCAAAGAGAGTCTTCTTCTGGTGGGCCAATCCACGTTGTCGGGCTCGCAGCTTCTTCTCCAGCGCCTCAGAGTCGGCGACCTCCATCAGCGTGAGACGCGAGGCCAGTTCGGCCTCCTGCGTGTTCAGCGTCCGGATGAAGTGCTCGGCGTGTTCACGTTTCTCTTCAGTCGTACCATCGGCGTATGGGAGGTTGGCCCTCAAGCCCGCGACGTTGAGCCGGTACAAGTAATCCAGAGGGGTCTCGTCGGGGCGTTGAGTCGCATGGTAGTAGCGGCTGGCCATTGACACGCCCTTGCCGCAGAACTGCGCGCGGAATTGCTCCATCAGCTCGGTCCATGACATCTTGGCCTTCTTGGGGAGTTGGAGATACCATTGGCGCGCAGGGCCGCTCATCAGATCGCTGAAATGCCCGCACACTTCTTCACCCGTCATCCCGTCGCGCCGCGCGGCGGACTTCAGACGGTTGAGCCACAGTCTGGCTTTTTCTTCGCTGGCATCTCGTCCCGAGAATTCTTTCAACTCCGACGACGCGGAAAGGCGTACGCGGGTGAGGCCTACGCCGGCCGTCGCGGTTGAGATAGCGGCGGCGGTTCCCGACGTCCCGATGTCCAAGTCGTACAAGTCGTCGGGGTCTTCGTCCAAGTCGCGTCGAGCTCTAGATCTCGTCGAGGAACGCGAACTAACGGACTCCATTGCGACATCCGCTGTCTCCCGGACCGACATCGGCGCGGGATTCGCGGGCTTCTTCGGCTCTGTCGGGACTGTGGCGGTGTCGACGCGTGGGGTCCGCATCATCGTCAGCTTGAGGATGGACTCTTCCAGGTCCTTCGGGATCGAGCTCTCGAGGGGTTTCGTCACCCCTGTGCGCACGGACGTCGCAGATAATTGCATGACGCTTGGCGACCGGTTCATGAGCATGCGCTTGGGCGACTCGCAACTGCTGTCGGAGTCCACACTCGATTGGTACTGGGGCGGAGGCGATGGCATTGCCGTCGAGGCCCGGGCTGATCCCGCCGTCAGACTCGAGGCACCCTGGCCCGTCGCGGGATTCGTCGCTTCTTGTTTGGCGGATCCGGCGAGGATTGTCAAGGGCTCTTGTACGACACGTATCGCGCGCAACCAAGACTTGAGGTCCCAGTCACACAGTCTCTCAATCTCGAAGGCCCCCATCACAAAGCCCGCGTCGCGCAGCATCTGAAAGAGGGTCGGTGCGGCGTGGGCGACGCAGGTCAGACTGTCGAAGTCTGGCGCCACGAAGGGGCCCGTGAAGTTGTTCATCAGCATGGGCTCGAGGAAGACCAAGATCGGGTCCTGCTCCAACACTCGGAACAGCTCCGTGCGCGCCACGACGTACCGCACCTCTTCGCCAGTGTACTGTCGTCCCGCGTCCTTGCCTTGCGACTTGGACAGCGACTCTTCCGCTGAGTCTAACGCGCGCGGCTTGTTCTTCTTCCTCCTCTTGGGCGACTTGCGCTTGGTGGCAGCCTTGGCGGTGGGTGGTTGATGGTCGTCGGCCTTTGCAGGCTTCCGACCGGTAGGACCGCGACATGCGTCGCGGCCCTTCGCGGCTCCCTCGTCGGGAGCCGCATCGGGAACGGCAAACGGTTCTTCGTAGCCCTCCTGGTCGTCGCTGGCCCCGTGGCCTGTCGTGAAGGTTCCCTCAGAGCTCCACGACGCGACAGGTCTCTCACTGTGCTCTCTTGCGGTCGGCGACCTTCCAGCCGACTGCGCACCTGCCTCCGATGCCTCTTGGATCGATGGCCTGTCATTCGAAGTAGTACTCCCGGGTCGCGGCACCATTGTGGAGTAGCGGCCTCGCAGAAATCTCGCGTGGTCGGTCTCGCACAAGCTCGGCGCGTCGTGATCGTGGTCGCGTCGAGTAAATTACCCGGTTGTTGGAGTAGCGTATCTTCGTAATACAGGCCCAAGTCTTCGCAGGCTTCAGAGTTGGGGGGGGGGGTTCTTGGTTGACGCTTGTTCCTTGTCGTAGGGCGTCGAGCCTTGGGCGTGCGGCGTTATCGGGCCGGCGTTTCCTTGGCGTTCCCGTCGGGCGTGCGGCGTTATCAGGCCGGCGTTTCCTGGGGCTTGTGTGGCGTTATCGGGCCTACACGGGGTCTTGTGCACGGCGGTTATCAGGCCAGTGCGGTCCTTCGCCTAGGCAGCGCGTTATCGGGCGCCACCTAAACGGTATACGTTTAACGTGCCGTTGTCTGGCACGGGTCTGTGGGGGGTGAGTACCCGAACCAACAGGCGTCGGGGGGGCCGCGATATCGAGGCGGCTCTACTTGCCGGCGCTTGGTGGTTCCCCTGGAACCGATGGAAAGACGGGAGGTCTTTGTGGTTCAGAGAAATTTCGGGACTGAGTCCTTACCCTATCCTATGTCCTTGCTACTGGCTACTCTGTACTACTGCTTGCTAAGCCTACTGATCTGCGCCTGTCCTTACTTCTGTCGTGCTTGCACTACCGTCCTTCAACCTGATTTACGTGGCGTAATCAAGATCTTGCCTCGGCGCGTTTTGGTCGGCGGGGTTTAGGGTCGGCGCGTTTTGCTCGGCGGGGTTTTGCTCGGCGGGGTTTAGGGTTGGCATGTTTCGTCGAAACGGACGCGTGAGTTGACCCGCCGGATGATTGCGCGCCGTACTGGATTCTGGCGCCGTGTCCCACGGTTCATCACTCATGTCGCATCTCTCGTCGCCCATCAAACCGCGTCGCGTTTTCCCCGCCGCGTCGAAGTCCATCACTCATATCCGTCGACTTCCATCCCGGCGTCTTCTTCCTTCGACGCCCGGTGCGCCAACTTCTCCCGCGAGGTGCTACACCACACCTGCAGCGGCGCGTACTTGCGTGGCGCACTCCGGTGAGGGACCGCATCGGGTCGCAGCGTGACACGAAGTGGTTCGACGTCTGCTGGTAGGTCTGCGCCGACTGCGTCACGCCAAATATCAGGGAATTCATCGAGCATTGCGCGAACGGCACCGACGTGCTCTTCCGGTAGCCCGTTCCCAACTGCGCAGTCGAGCAGTTCGTCGAGAGAGTTGATTGGCTGTGGGCAAAAGGCAGTTCGTCGCCCACAGAAAACTCGTCGTTCTCACTATCCAGCAGTGCAGGTTCGGCTAATTGAGCCAACTGCTCCTCGACGTCAATACCGAGCCCCTTCAGCACGTCGCGCCCGAGCAGCAGCTCGTCGCCGTCACCTCTCAGAACGAGGCATGGCACCGATCGAAGCGACACCTGGCCGGCCATCGTCATCAGCTCCAGGTCCAGTAGTAATTCTTGGTCACATCTCAGCCTGCGTCCGTCCGCCATTTCGGCTTCCACGGGCGTACTTAGTAGGATAGGTGAGAGGGTGGGCTGAACCGCACGAAGTGAAGTCACGACGCTTTCTGGAATGATGCTTCTGTCCGCACCGGTGTCAGGGACGTACGGGACCGTGAGAAGACCGTTGATGCAGACAGACATAGCACTTCTCTTGTAACGCACAGCCTTGGATCTCGAGGCGCTGGCGCGGTGCTCCTTGTCTTCGCGGAACTTCTTCAGCGCTTCGGCCCGCTGCGTTTCCGTAGCCTTTGGGCAGTCGTTGAGCCAATGCACTCCCTTGCACACTAGGCAACCATCACGAGGGGGAGTCCGTGGAGGCGGCGTGGCCGGCGCAGCGGCCCCTGGAGGTCGTGGTGCCGGAGTTGTAGGGCGAGGCGCTGGCTTGGAGCCCGTGGTCCGAGGCGGCTTGCGGTCGGCCTTGAACGCTTTGGCATCAGTTTTTCCAGCATGGTCCTGCGACATTCGATGAAAGCGCTGCTGGACTTTCGCATGTTCCAGTATCAAATCAAAAAGGGCGACATCATCTGACTTACAGTCACGCCTCTCTAACTCAATAAGTCGATCGATCTGGGCCTTGAGGATAGAAGGTTGCAGGTTTTCGACCAGAATGCGGCAGCGAGCCTTCATCCTGTTCTTGTAGTTGGCACCTTCCTTGTCATCCGCTCCCATCAGCCCTTGTAGACCGTTATCCTCCACGATCCCATTGAAGTCCTCGTAGTAGCGGAAAATTCGCGCGTCACAGTCATCGATCGTCAGGTCCATCCTTAAGTTCGCACGGAACAGAGACGAGACGTCAGGTACGAACTCATTCATGAGTGTACGACAGCGTGCCTCGACGACTCCCATGATGTCGGCATCGGTGACGGCGGCAACAGGCTTCTTGAGCACATACGTGGCCAGGTTCTTCAGCGTCTGGCGTCTCACAGAGCCTTCACAGTGGCTACAACGTTCTCATACGTCTCACCGGTAGTAGTGCAGCGGTGACGCATCTTTTCAACATAGCGTTCCCACTCACGGTGCCACTCAACCAGAGCGCCATGCTCCCAGCTGGTCAGCTCGGGTGCCTTGATGACCTCGAAGATAGGCTGGGGGATTGACATCTCCACATCGCCATCGGGATCCACCGTGTAGCGTGTACCCGACATAGTTGACGTTGAAGTTGTCAGAGTCGAACTTAACGCGAGTCGCACTTAAGTCCGATGCAAACTTCCGATTCGCACTTAGTCGACGAAGGTCGGTAGTGTCCTCGACACGACGACAGGAGTCCCTCCGGTCGACACGCGCACCGAAGA
Source organism: Phytophthora x cambivora (assembly GCA_033557925.1). Lineage (NCBI taxonomy): Eukaryota > Oomycota > Peronosporomycetes > Peronosporales > Peronosporaceae > Phytophthora > Phytophthora x cambivora. Next base: position 4,753,072 of record JAUCEB010000012.1, on the reverse strand, counting down.
AGAACAGCAGTCCGGACAGTCGGCGACGTCCGGGATCAACAAACTCGCGCTTCGAAGAGCGCAAAGCTAGCTTTGTCGCGTTTACCCGGGACTTGATTCCAAGCAGGAAAGTTTATTAATGAGCAGAAGTAGAGCAAAGAAAATCGAGTGCCTCCGCTAGAGCGCACTCCTACATGAAGACGAGTGGGAGCGTGCCAGCACCCACTCGTTGTGCAAACTGCGTGCCGCAGCCCACTAGTCTGCCGTGCCATAATCCTTGGCACGCGTCCTGCGCTCCAACGTGGTGCTGATTGGGCACCAGCGCGAACTCGTGCTGCGACGCAGCCTAAGCTTGAACTCTGACCGTCATCACGGCGACAGTACCCTTTAGACCAAAGGTGAGCCCTTACGTAGGACCTCAGACACAAAGGTAAATCCCAGCGATCTGCCTACCAAGAGCCCTAACCCGTCCTGCTTAGGACCTACTTTTTTCAGTCCGATTGGCCATTTGATCAGAAGAGCATTTGCTGTAGACTACTATCCAAGACGACGCTTACGGTTCGACACCCAGTAATTGATAGTACTATTGTACTACTACTGCAGTAGTGGAGACGTCTCAAGCTAAATTACTAAGTACTACAGTAGTTTAGGATGCTGAAATGGCAAACTACTGCCAGCAACAGAGAAAAAGTGCCAGTACTGCAAACCCCTGTCTGTAGTAGAATCAGAATCGGCCGAATTACTACCTACTATAGTAACAGTAGTAGTACTATTGTACTATCTCTTACTAGCGCCATGAGTTACTACTACCAAGTCCTGGGCGTAAGAACAGTGGCATTCGAGCCCGGCGTTGTTCTTCTCGATCAGCTTGCGCAGCTTCATCTGCTCGATTTCGTCCGCGTTAAATAATTCTCGCTCCTTGAGATCGAGTTTCATAGAGGTCTCACTCCTCGTCCATCCGTCTGCACGGGTTGGTTTTGCATTGTTGAAGCAAATTCTATCCATTTATGTTGCGCGAGTGTAACAGATTAATCAAACATTGCATATAGAACGACATCGAAGAGTGTATCTCTTTTAACAGGATAGGGATCTTAACCCCTTAGCTCCCATATGTTGTACCGTAGAACATAAGAGGTGTATAGCTTCATTCATTTTTTTCGCAGTGTCTATGCTATGTTGGAGGTCCAACATAAGGGAAGGTTGTACTTGGAGTTTGTATGGGCCAAACGTCTATGTCGAGGTATACTAAAATGAAGATATAATTCTGAGTGCAAAACGGCCGGATGCACAGGTTTAGGTGTGTGTCGACAGGACATGGTTGAACGAGATAAAAACGAGTCTTCGCACCCACTAACGTTCGAGTGGCCCACAGCCACCGAAGCCTCATTCTTCAAAACGACGGCGGGGGGAGAAGATGGTTGCGCCGACGCCCAAGACCCCGCGGCACCAACTCACAGAGCAAGAGCAGCAGCTGTGCCGCGAGGCGTTGCTGAGCCGGCGCCACGAGAGGCGCATTCGACGAGCGCAGCAGAAGGATGGCGGCGACGCGACGGGCAAGGACAAGAAGGCTTCTAGGAAGAAGCCCGCGAAGCACACCACCCCTGCCATGGAGGTGGCGCAGTCCAAGGAGGCTGAGCCGCTCATGCAGCCCGCTGGACGCGTACTCCGGGCGGAAGACAAGGGGGAGGCTGCTCAAGACGGCTGCGGCGCCAAGGAGACCGCTGACGAGGGGGAGGCGGCGGTAGAAGCGGCGCATACGGAAGTGGAGGAAGTCGTTGCGGACATGGTGGAGAGTGTTGCGACTAGCGTGGGCACTCCTGTACGCCCACCCACTGGCAGCTCGTGCCCACTGCCAAGTGGCCGTCAAGCAGTGCGTGGGGTTGTGCAACGGACGGCAAGCGCCGAACGTTCCCGGAAGCGGCGGCGACGCGTCCTGCAAGCTTCTGACGGGGAGGCTAGCGTCGCGGAAGACGACGGTGAGGTGGCACTTCCGCTGCCGCAAATTGCGCTGGAGTGCGTTGTGAATGGAGATGCAAACCTGATGCCTGCAGGAGCCGAGCAGTGCACGGGTCTCAACTCTGACGAGGATCCATCCTTGCCGGAGGATTGCGAAGATGAGGAGGGTGATGATGATGACGACGACGATTGGGTGGAGGACTGGGACATTGGTCACCTTTCCGATGAAGACTCAGATGAAGCCGCGGTGGACCTTCCGGACTCGGTGTGCTTGACCGCAGCGAGAAACAAGAAGACGATGTCGATGATGCGAACGAATGGCTGGGAATATGGTAAGTTATGTTGGTCATATCCAACATAAGTGACTGTGGTTTATGCAATGGTCCTACATAAGGATAACATAACTAACGCTGTTGCGTGCGACTGTTTGTAGATCCAGAGAAGTTTGGCCCCGATCCCACGTATGCTGGCCTGTACGATGGATCTTTCGGTCCAAGTGACAGCGTGATGGCGGTGGCAGACGACCCGCTGGCACTTTTATTCTACTTTATGCCGCCCAAGTTATGGAGCCAGATTGCGGTGGAAAGCAATCGCTATCACACGCAGTCGATTCCTCTACGGGCAAGGTCAATTCGCTCGCAGCAGCGCCGGAACGGAGTTGAAGTCGAAGAACTTTGCGACGTGCGCCGACGCCTTGCTGCTGTGCCGGAGATCATGCCGCACGAGGTGCTACGCGTGCTGGCGTTGCTGATCGCACGCATGTTGATGCCAATTCGCAAAAACATTGCTGCGCATTGGTCTACAAAACAAGTGGGCGCGCTTCCTACCAACCGGTTCAACCTGTTCATGGCGAAGAACAGGTTCTTTCACATCATGGGCTACCTCCACTTTTCAAACAACAAATCGCCACAAGCAAGCGTCGACCGGGCCTGGAAGATTCGACCCGTAGTTGATGTGCTTCAGCGCACGTTTGCCCGTGGATATCGCGCTCCTCCGGTGATCAGCTTCGACGAAGCAACCCTGCCTTCTCGCTCTCGCTACAACCCGACTCGGCAGTTCAACAAGGACAAGCCCCACAAGTGGGGAACGAAGGTGTTCGTCGCAGCGTGTGCCAAGACAGCTTACTGCATGAGGTGGGTGACCGGAGTACCGCAGCAAGCTGAAACTTGCTGCGGGCGTTTTTTTTTTGGTCAAAGTACTTATGTTGGCTTGTAGCAACATACGCATATCCTACCCAACTGAATGGTCAACATAACGCTAACATAATCTCTTCGATTTACTTGCCGGCACTGCAGGATCGAAGTCTACTGCGGAGCCAAGACGCACTTGCGAACACCGGTGCCGAAAGACAACAACACAGGCGAGGCAGCTGTACTACGCAACCTAAACGCACTTTGTCCACCGTCTTCGACGTCTCCGTGGCGTTTGGTGGTGACCGACCGCTTTTACACGTCTGTGAAGCTGGCACTAGAGCTCCTGCATCGGCGGTTTTACATTACGGGGACGATAAAGACGGATCGCACAGGCTACGCAAAGGGTGTTATCACGGCCAAAGATTACAAGACGGTGAACAAGAAGAAGGTGATGATACCGCCTCAGGGGACGATCAAGCTTGCACAGAGCCTGCGGTTCCCCCAACTCACCGCTGCGATGTGGATGGACCGCACCCCCGTCCATCTTTTATCCAGCGGAGGCAGCCGTAAGACGGGCACAGTCAGTAAGTATATTATGCATGGTTTGTGAGTGACTAATGCTAACACTAGTGGTGCCTGTCATGCGTGTTGTAGTGCGCCGTGTCGACGGTGAAATGCAAGCTGTCCCTGCCCCGGAGTTGGTGTGTGACTATCACCGCTGGATGGGTGGTGTCGACATCCACGACCAACTTCGAATGCAGAGGTATAGTGTGCAGCTGTGCTACAAGACCCGCAAGTACTACAAAACGCTATTTCTGGGTCTGTTGGATATGGCGCTGGTGAACGCGTTCATCGTGTTTCGCCATCACAAGAAGGTGAACAACAAGCGGCCACCCAAGCACTTCGCTTTCTTCGAGACGCTGATGGAGCAGCTGCTCGCAATTGATTCTCCAGAAGCCTACGCTGCTATTGAGGTACGCATTATGTTGAGCGAGTCAGCATTAGCATTCCGGGATTCTCGCTAATGTTGTTGATGTTGTACGTAGAGAGCGACTTGTGCGCAGGAGAGGACAGCAGCCTCGCCAGTACGCAGAGAATCAGAACACGAGCCAACAGCTACGGGACCCCTGCGCTCTGGCGACGGGCATCGCCTTGAGGAAAATCCAGACACAGTCGACAACGAGCAGGGCCTCAAGCGTCGGCAGCGCTCCTGCAAGGTCTGCGCGGTCTACAAGGTTCAGCCACGGAAGTACACAAAGTACTTCTGCCCCGAGTGCTCGACAGGCAATCGACGGTAAGCATCTCGGTGTTGTTATGCGTGTGACGTAGTACTAACATTCTGTGACTAGCACATACCTCTGCAATGTAGTGCGCGAAGGGAAGGAGAAGACTTGCTTCCACATCTGGCACGATGAATGGAGCAATGGAAACGCTATACCTCGACGCCTGCAGGATCACAAGATCCGCAACCGCCCACCAGCATCTCGCCCGGGAAAGAAGCGTCGGCGCCGAGCTGTCGAGGGAGCTGTCGAGGGTGCGGCAGGAGAGAGTGAGGGCAGTGGTGATGCCACCTCGGATGTCGTGCCTGGAAGCGATGACGGACTGGCCGACGACGAAGCACAGGAAAGCACCGTGGAACGCAGGACGCAATCAAGTGAAACGATCTTGTAGGCCAGCACGCAATCAATTGAAACTTTTTCTTGGTATATTTTCATTGGGTAGTTCATCTTGCTGATCGTGTGCAACATTTCAGAAATCGGACTCACCGATAAACAGTACATATCTTATGTTGACTTTACCATCATATGGGGCGCGGGCATACTAAAGACAACCAACATAGAGTCTGTTATGTTGGGTCTGTCAAGTTTTTATCCGTCAGTAATCCTGCACTATCCCGGTGACATAGTTGCTGCGAAAATTCTGCCGATACAAATTTCCATATATTAGTTTATGGGACAGGGTCAAAATATACCCTCGCAAATAGGTCCGGGCGTTAAGGGGTTAATCTTCTCCGGATGGGTCAACATTCACCAAATAATATCATTTCCTAGCAGGATATCAAATAGACTAGTATGGCAGCAAGCTGCCGAGCATCCTCAGGTCGACAAATCGCCTCGGTTGCTAAGGGGGCAAGCCTGAAATATATTTTTGTTAAAATATTTCCAGCACGCCCCCCGAAACGTCATATTACATTTTATAGGTTGAACTGCATTCAGCCGAATCAAAAAAGCAGTCGCATTTGCCCGCGTTGCGCCAACTGCCGAGTGAAGCACACAAAGAGGTAAGCGCTGTGTGCATGCTAGCTAGCTCCCTATACATCGTGTGGCAATGCTGATCTATGCTGTGGGTGCTGCTGTGCGTGCGTAGACCTACGACATGCCGAAGGAGCGTGTTCGTCGCGAAAAGCAGTCGCGTGGGCCGCTCCAGTGTCAGTATCCTGGTCGGTGCAGCAATGAGCGCGCAATTAAACCCAATGGAGGACGTCATTGGCTGTGTGAAAGCCACCGTGATCATCAGAACGCGCTGCAGCGCGACCGCTACAAAAAAATTACTAAGTCGACCAAGAAAAAAACACCACTGACTAAGAAGAAGTCAGCGCGCAAGTTGCAGCCGCCGACTACGAAGCCTGTCGAGGTCGAGGAAGGGGATGCTGCTATTGCGCGTGGCGACGATGCTGAGCTTGGAAGCCCGCTCAACGTCGAACCAGACCGGATGGTGGTCGCCGCGACGAAGACGTCGCAAGCTCGTGTATCCTGCTCCACGGATGATACTTCCGATCATCGTGCGCAAGAACCTACGTCTACGTCGAGTGTAGATAGTGTGCAAGTCTCCGACGCCACCAAGCCGTGTCAAGGTCCAGCGTGTACGTGCGCTGCCACGGCACCCACGCAGCTCCCCCAAGTTGTCTACGTCTTCATCCACGGCACTCCTATCGTCTTTGGGGGTCCTGCGCAGCCGCAACAAACAATCCAGCATGCATGTGGATGTGCCGCGGCAGAGCGCACGATCACACCGAGCCTGATTTCGTTTCAAGCTTCGCCAGGGATGGCAACGCAATGCCAACCATTTAGCAGCCAAGCAATCGATGAGGTGATGAGGGCGACTTCTGCGTGCAATGCAGTTGGTGTTCCTCTTGGTGTATCGGAGGATCGATGCACGGGCAACACTCGCCCTCGCAACGAGGGTGCTTCAACTCGTGAGGACGGAAGCAGCGACAAGCGACAACCGAGTTTGCATTCGGTGCAGGAGCTGTAAGCATGGTGGTGACATGGTGAGTAGCGGCTAGGGGACGTGGGCTACAACAACTACGCATTTTATGATTGAGCGGAACCGAGATCTGAGCTAGTCTACACGTTAAAGCAGCGGCGAATAATGCATTTTCTAGTTTGTTTGTTTTATTGCGTTGGCTACTTGGTTTGTTATCTACTTCTCCGAAGTTGGCCCACGCAGTAGGGGTGTATCACAGGAATCAAAGGCGTTGGTGTCTACGCGAACCTCGATACCGGCTGATTTGGGCTAGATGACATCGTAGCGGGACTCGCAGCGATATAAATTGTGTTGCTCGCAGGTCCAAAGACCTGTGCTTGGCGGTGCACCATTGTAACTTGGAAAGTTACAGGTACTCCACTTTTGTCTCTTGAATAAGACCTCCCTCTACAAGACCTACCTCTAAGTGGGACTGCACTTTTATCCCTTACCTCCCCTCCGAGTGGGTACTCCACTTTACCCTTTGAAAAGAGAGACCTCCCTCTTCCAGTAAGTAGGTACTCCACTTTTATCCCATAGACAGAAATACCCCCCTGTGGTACATCTAAACAAACTACAACCACGAGCAGAACAACAACAAAAGTGGATAAATTTTTTTTTGGTTGTATAAACCGATGAAAGCATAAACCTGATTGCTTTTGAAGACAAACCTACTGAAGTTTTGATGACGTTGCTAGCAAATTTCTTGCTTATTACGACAAAGTTGGCAGATTTAATTAATAAAGGGGTTAACGGTGGTACCAATCAATACAGCAGCGCACGGTGGCTGCTGCTGGAGATCAACACATTGCTTGCCCGCGTCTTGCAGCGCTACGACCGGTATGGGTTTGAAGCTCACTCGCTTCTACTTTGGTTTTCTTAGCTCCAATCGACACGATGCAACAAGTACAAACACGAACCTTTCGCGCGCTTGACTTCAACCCATAGTGCTAATAGCACTACTAATACCATTTTTTTCACTATTACTTGTATGAAATTAGTACTACTAATCGGTTCAAGCAACAGACACCCTTAGCATATCACTGCTATTAGTAGTGGTACTACTAACAAAATCTACTATTCTGGAGATCCATAATCTGTGCTATTCTAATATAATACGTATTCAAATACATACCAGCGTAGACAACATGTAGCTATCACCAGCTTTCAGATATAGCGAGGGACAAGCGTTCAGCTCTCCACGCGTGTACACGACGTGGAGTTCTAAGAAGAACCAGGGTGGTATTTAACTGCGTAGTGCATCCTACTTGGACGTCTAAGTAATCACGGCGTCTTTTGACTGCTTAGTGCATCTTACTTTAAAAATTCATCTATTTTGTTTCACACAGTCTGGGATGCCTACAAGCCGTCTACAGCTTGCGGCTTACCCTTTTTTGTTATCGACCTCCGTCCTCTCCCGGGGCGGCCGATCCGGGTAGCATATTGTTGCTTCCAACGTGCTTAGACCGTGATTGTACGTATGTGGCCTTCGATTCAACCGAGACTTTCGAGTCTCGAGCTGGGTGCCTCGTAATCCTGCTGGTAATGGCAGTGGATCGAGTGAGGAGCGCGGAAACGCTGCATTTTGCGCGGTTGCTGGTCGTTGCAAGTACTGACCCAACCACCTAAGTGCATTCAACACAGCAAAATAGTGTTATCTCTCGATTTTAGTATAGTGATGACAGTGGTTGCTTACCTGGTGGGTCTCGGAATTCCTAATAGCTACACAGTGCAACACAACTTCTCGTGTGGGCCCTCGGTGAAGAGTTTAAAACTCATCTAGGCGTCATTTCTCTGTTGTGTGCTCGTGCCACCGTCTTCATTCGGTCTACCGCCGACAAAGCAGCGTCCGATGTTTGAGCGACAGCTTCTGCGACGCGTTGATCCTCGCTCTGGAATGCCGCAATTTGTTCCGGCGTAGCAGTTAGTTTTTCAAGCGTCAAGCGCTGCGTAATTAATATAGAATTTCGGTGCCTAATTCGTGAAAGAGCTACATACACAAATGATATGTTTGGGATTGAATTGGAATGGAAAACTACATACGAGCAAGTGAGCCCTTGGACTTTATGAACTGTCATAGCGAACGCTAATCGAAGCGGAATACCTCGTCGAACAACTCGGAGATCACTGGACGCCTTACCCCACGAAATCTCCTTTGGTACTATAGGAACAATGTTTGGTACCTCATCCAGTAGTGAAGGACCTAAATACGGATCCGTAATTTGCGCGAGCACGATGGGTAAGTCGCTGCCAGATACGAACAGAAAGTCATAAATTTTAGCATTTGTTCCATTGCACAACCCGGCTGGCTGAGCCATATTGTATGTAAGAGTTACTGGAGCTCCGACGCACAATTTGAGCTTGCTGGGCACTACTCTGTCATGATCAGAATTTGGAGTTTTCGCGTCTGCTAATAGTGCACGAACTGTTCCTGTAGGAATATCGCGTTTCGCAGTCAATCGCTTTTGTTGCACGAAATGCTGTGCTGTAATTTCTACAGTCGGTGAGTGAACCGATAGTATGCTTTTATCATTAGCTTCATTAACATCTGCGTTTTTGTAGGCAATATGTTTGGCTTTATTTATCCAATTCGGTTCGCCTACAACCTGCAAGTAACGCGTGTTGAAAAGATCTACGTCAGCTTGAGTGGGTGTTTTTTGGCGCAGTCTGCGAAGTGCATTAAACCAGTCGGGATCCAGAGTTCCTCTGTTTTGACTTGTAAGCATGCAGACACTTTCAATGCTATCCCAAATTTCTTTTCCGCGTCGTTGAACCTGGTTTGCAATTTTTGAGAGCGGATTAGACAAAGAGTGTGGGACTATTGGGTCTAACTGAGCTGCATCTCCCGTAAAATAGACATCCCTTCCTCCAAAAAGCATTTCGGAGTGACTAGGCCAAATTTCTCTCATTCGCTTATCTATCCAGTATAACATGCCGCATGATATCATGCTGAACTCGTCAATAATAACAAGATGCACGTCCTTAAACTGTTGTTGCATTCGCTTCAGCTTCGCTGGACCGGATTTTGTTTCTGTCAAAGATTTGTAGGGAACAGAGAATGCTGATTTTGAAAACGAAGAAAATGAAAGCGCAGAACATAGTGTCATTCCTTTAATGTTGAATGCGGCGGTTCCCTGATGCGCCAAAAGTAGAACCCGTTTCGACTTTCTTCTAGTTGCGCGATGTTCACCAAACACGTTGTGCATGTCCTTCACTATATGACGAATTAACCAGCTTTTACCAGAGCCGCCTTCGCCGTTTATAATCATTTGCAGGGGCTTGCATTCACTTTTATCTAATGAGCATTGAAAACGCCTTCGAGATTGCTCCATAGCAAGTGCAAATGGGATCCACTGCGACTCAGCCATCATTTCTGCTGTGTCCCGAATATCTTCACTATCATCACTATCAAAAATAGGGTATCGATAATGAGAAATTAAACTATCGTTATGATGAATCGTAGTGCTTAATGATGCAGATTCTTTTTTTTCTTTCATCCACGGCTTCAAATGCGCATTCAAAAAATCGCGAGCTTTATCAACTATCGCTGCTGTATAGTTGTGTCTAGCTTTCCACACCATCGTGTTACTGTGGTCCTCTAATCCATGCGAGCCCACCGGCTCTGCTTCATCAACTTCATTATCACGATTCGATATGAAGACGTATTCAGATGGGGGTAAGGCTGATACACTACATTCACTATGAGAAGTTTTTAACAAATCCAACTGATGCTGTCGAGCTAGTCTGGCATTAGATTCTTCCAATAATTCGTCATTGAGTAATGAATGTTGAGCTTCGAAAAAGCGAGCGATTGACTCGTCATCGGTTGTCGGTAAATTAGCTAAAGAGCGCCACGGCACATACAAAAACAACTCGGAGTAGCAAAAATTTGGGTTTGAAGTGTCTGGCCGAATCCACGGGGTCTTCTGTACTACAATGTTTTTTTTGCGCTTCTTTATCCACCCTTCTCCATCAATGCGCTCCCATAAATCTGTTGAAGACGATGGATTAGCAATGGACTCGATAGTTTCGAATTTTTCTGCAAATGTTGCCAAACTCATACCATCAAATAGTTCGTTCACAGGACGATTCATGTAAGCTCTCTCGATTGGCTCGATTCGAATCGATTCCAGCTGTGGGTCACTCGCCAATGCAACAAGGTCATCTAGGTTCTGAGGTTCAACACGATAATAGCGGAGATCGTGACGCATAACTTTAATTTTGTTAATCGAACGCGATTTACTATGCATTGGCAGATTTCTAAGCAAAATGTATATTGCTTCGGGTGCACCGACTTCACGAACTGACAGCGTAGCATTTGCTACACGCTTCAGAATTGAGTGATACGGAAGGTTAGAATCACATCGCTGAATAGCTTTTGCAATTACACGTCTGAATCGAAGTGTATCCGGCTCTGCTTTGCTTATATATGCACCAGCGTACTCCGCAGCACCATACGAGTTTCCAATTAATTGTAGATCCATGTTCGCTCGCCAAGAAGAGAGGATATGAGGTGAATAGTTGTTGATGCTTGATTCATCACGCTTTAAATGGATTTTCAAAGAGGGTGTTCCGTCGAGACTAGTTTTAGTCTCAATGATTGTTCTAGGTTGCAAGCTCTTTGGGAATCCGAAGCGACATTCATTACCTTTTTTCCTACAAGACGAGCCAGCATGACAATGATGCTGTTGCACACGCTGCACGAGTCTCGCCAAATCACACTCCCACTCTTCAGTCCCAATGGGAGGAGGTCTTAATGAAAGAATGTCGCTCTCACTGGCGCCGCAAGTAGGACACGAGCACGAATCTAGCTCTTTCAGCGTCTTCGTTAGTACAGATAAATGTTTATCGACATACGAAGCGAGTTCCGTGCGACCTTCTTCAGTTTCTGAAAGCTTAAGCACATCTGGCGCATCTTTCACCCATAATAAACAATGTATGTGCGGCGAGCCTCGCTGCTGAAACTCTACACGCCAGAAATGATCTACAATTTCACCTAATGGTTTCGCCCTCCCACACAAAATCTTATCAAAGAAAGCTTTAAACCTTCTGCTAAAATGACGAGCACTGATATCGGGGTTCTCACTAAGACATTTCCTCCTTTCATTAAAAGAAAGCTTCCTACAGTCATCGAGCGTTAGGGATGGATTACACGCTCGCGCAAAGTCTGGCCAAATTGTATCTGCCGCACTAAGTGTTAAGAAAAAGGTAGGCCATTTCGTAGGTAGAACTCGGTTGCCAATCATGGACATTAGGTCTTCACGGGCATTGGACCAGTATAGCCCACTGCCTCGCACGACACGAAAGTATGGTTTCAACGAATCTAGAACTTTCATCGCAGAGATGAGCTCTTCATTTTCATTATTTGAATGTCCTTGGTTGCTATTCTGATTTTGTGCTCGACCGCAGCCTGCTAGTTCCATTGCCTCAGCACGAGTCTCAGTAAATCCTACTCGTCTAACCAAACCATCAATTTGACGCCGCTGAATTAGGTTCATGCAAAAGAACTTGAAATTTCCATGGATAACGTATCGCCTATCGTGCCACTTCATCAGGTGTGCACACAAGTCTGTCAGCGTATACTCATGAAGTCTACTTTCACTCTCATCTACGGGATGGTATCCTCCCAATCCGTCAGGAAATAAGGTAGGAAAACAGCATTGCATTAGTTGTTTTGTTTTGTACTCGTCTATAGTATCTTGTCGGCGATGCAGTTCTGCTGTTGGAATCTTAGAATCTGAAGCATTAACTCCAATAGCACTAAGAATATGCTCCATCTCACTCTGCTTACTTCCCTGGTCGACTTCTAATTCGAATGACTCTGTCAGATTTTCGAGTAAGTCTTCTTCGTTTTCACTTGCATCGCTAGCATTGGAGGTTGTACTAGAAATCACATCACGGCTCCCCGTTGCACAGTCTACCCCATCGCGAGCATAAGAACCAGTTCCATCGTCAATTATGACGGGGGTATCTGTATCAGATGCTTCACAAACTTCAGATGCACTCCAAGAGGCATCAGGCGTGATTCTAGTAGAAGCGGTATTCTGGCTCTCAATATGAACGTGATTGTATTGTCCTCGCAGTTCGTTCACCTCATCGTCAGTAACGGGTATTGTTGGTATTTCTTGATTGCCGTTACTGTCTTCTAGTTCTCTTAGGTTTTCTTCTGAGATTCGAATGTGCTTGTAGAGAGGGTTGTTGGCTATAAGCCAGCACAATGCACGCCGTATCAAATCTGGACGAACTCGAAAATAGTTTGTGACACTATCAGTTTTTGATGCTAGAAACACAACCCCGCTCTTGCTTAACGGTCGGGGAAGCTCTCTTACCATTTCAGCAGGCTCGTTCCAGTAGTTGATTGCATTGCCTCTAGTGAATTCCTGGCCATCTCTATACAGGTTTACACATGTTGTGAATGAAATACCTAATCCGATCAATCTTGATTCCATTCGATTCAAGTCAGCCAGCTCACTTGGGACCGATGCTATTCTAAAACCACTACTTCGGCAAAATTTTGGTGTTTTTCGTGCCAGGAGAGATCGGTAGCATCGCTCACAGAGCCATATTGATTTGTCTCCTTTATTACTGTCACCGGTCACGAGCCCTTCGGGGATAATTTCACATTCTCCGTCGCCATTGCAAAGAGGAGTAAAGAAAATAGATTTAGGATCGTATAGTCTTAGAATGGAATTGTCTGAATTGGCAAGCTCGCCACAGCTTCCGCACACCCGGTACAGAGGGGCGTCGATAGCCGCGAAGAAATCTACAATGATAGGATAAGGCATTTAGACATGTTGATCATGTTGACAACTATAAGAACTGTGTAATACCCCCTATATCACATACCGTGTTTGTCGCGCTCAAGGTTAACGTCGTCACCAGTGTCCACGTGACGGCTTTCCTTCTTCTGACGCTTGCTCTTGGGGAGCCTTTGCGTGTCTGCATTCCGCCTCTTCGTTTCATCGTGTCGTGCTAGTCGAGCCTTCATACGATCAGCTTCTAGCTCCCCAAGTTTCACTGCGTGGTCACTTGGTTCTCGTCGCGGTTGAGGTGTTGTTCGAGTCGCCACTCTCCTTAAAACACGCTTAGCGGCTTTTGCAGCCTTGGCTGCTTTACCAGATCGTGGCCTGACAGCTCTCACCATGGCGTCGCAAAAGGCGGAATGTCTCGCCTAGAATCTTTGTTAGGTACGTATGAGTTAGTTGAAGTAGGAGCATGCTCATTAGCCCATCCGGTCGCACAACCTTCCATATCTAGATAAATCCGCAACGACAGACTGGACATACCCTTACACAAGTGCAAAACGCTCCTACCATCACCTATTGTATTTTTATGGGAGTGCTGACCTATGCATCTTAAACTGTTTGCATATAAATGTGTTCTACAATGCCAAAATGTTCAACTTGTTCTCTTGTCGATCAACATCAGTCATAGAGCGTAGCGCAGGCTCGTGTAACTACGATACGGGCTCGAATCGAGCGTCGTTTCGTCTGTGAGCATAACTTCAAGCTGATAGATCTCCCGCAGCTGGCGGCTAGTGATTGGCTGCTTTTCAATAAAGGTTCCTCCTGCCCTGAAAATTTATTAGACATTCACCACTGCTCTGAACTTTAAAATGACCTACAGCTGAACTGCTCAATTGTTTTAAACTAGCACATTTATTCGACCTCGACGAAGGCCCGAGCTTTAGCAGCAACTACAAGCTAGTCGGTTCGCAATGGCCACATCAATACCATCGCCGAGAAGCTCACATGAATCCAGTGCAGTTGGTAGAGTTACAAAGACAATGTTTCTGTTTCTGAAAAAGGCACAATGTTAGTCGCGGGACTTCGTAGACATCAAATTACATGTTTTGAATCACCTGGGGCTGCACGAACGCGTTACCATAGTTAATGGTAATCTCTTCTCCTGCACAAATAGTGCGTTTAGCGAATATCCCGCAACATGTTTCACCTGCTACCTCCCAACGCTCGATAGTACAGTTTGGGGAGCAGCTGTGGTTCGCGAAACGGGCCATTCCACCAACGTAGCGGGCGTCGATCACCTCATTGGTATCCACAGCCAAACCGTACGTGTGCGTGGTCCGATATGCTTCCTACATTCAAAACCACATGTCTTCCATTGATGACACTCATCACAGATAACAAAATGCAAATAGCAACTTACCTTCACCTCACGCTCCAGGTACATAGCTCGGCTAAGCACTTCGCCTACATACTGGGCAACCAGCTCGTCCTTCTCGATTGGCAAGACCGCCATCAACGCTATGCCTTTGCCAGAAATAACCTCGAGTGCTAATTCCGCATGAATGCCTTGCTGCATTCGTTGATTTCCGCATTTATATTCGGTTGCGCAGTGCCCTTCGACGCACTCGGTTTGAGTCTAATAGTTGTGTTTAGTTTCCCAAATATACACGTTAGCAACTCTTACGTTTCACGTACAGCTCGATTTTCGCACATTGACACACACGTTAAGCTCCAGTCGGCAAGAGGCTCACACGTGCAGTACGCAATGTCGTGCTATCCACACACACACACACACAAAACAGTGTCCATTAGAATCGCTCGTATTACTTTGGTCATTGCAAATACTACCATTGGTTCATTGCGAGATCTATAGACATATACGTTTTGAGTCACTTCCTCGTATTCTGCAAATGCCTGTACAACGGAGCGCTCACGATGCATCTAAAACTGGTCAGACAAACAAGACAGGAAGTAAAATCATGAAAACCGAATACCTGATTTGCTGAGAGATCATCGCGATGGTCCCGTTCGGAAGCATTCACGCGGCGATTGAAGAAGGCGTCGAGCTTGAGCTGTTTCATATCTCGTCCTCTCGACGGTATCACGGGTCTGTCACCGAACGATCCAAATTGCGAATGACGGATCTAGCTCACGATGTCAACATTTCCCTTGATTTACTACTCTTCTAGATCTACTACAGTTAATCCAAGTGCCGGCTAGTTCAACATTACTAACAGCCTTCTTTTGGCCCTTCAAACCTGCTAGCTCACGTCTATCCGATCACTACCAATATTCACTCTCACTTTTCCGATACATCGATGCCCAGCATGGACTCAGGCGCCTCCTCCGAACTCGGGGGTATATACTCCTTATCACTTTGCAAGAAATTCAGTTCGATTGATATGACGACTACAATATACTACTAGCTCTCACTACTACTAGTTGCATCGTCAATCATTGCCACATGCAAGTGGGCGTGTGCTGCTACGCTCGTCGCCAGCCAACACTAACACGCAGCCCATCATGGGTGTCGCTTGTTGCGCGTCGTCACGGAGGCGTGGTTGCCGTCCCCCTTGCTCCCCGACGTCATGATGACATCGCCGTCACCTGCGTTGGCTCCGGACATACCCGGGGTGGCAACGGATGCGTGGGTCTTGGCGTTCGCCGACACGGGCGAGATCTCACTCGGGAGCTTGCGCTTCTTCAATGGTGGTTCGGTTTCGCGGATCTTGAAATCGTTGCCGCGCTCGTACTGCACGCTTCCCTTCGCGATGTCGGCGTAAAAGCCAACACCATCGACGTGCGTGAACTTGTACACGGCGCCGGGCTTGAAGTCGATGATGGCCTTGCCGTAACACCCTTTCTTCTGCTTGGCATCCCACACGGTCACCTGTACCAAGTACGGTTTCCGCTTCAACGGCGTCAAATCGTTGATGGCGCTCGACGTCTGCTCGAACACTTCACGCTGCGCCGCGTCGGTCAAAGTGACACGAGTTCCGTTTCCGGCTTGCAGACGCTCAGCATGAAGGCAGCACAGGTACAGTGTGACCATGACATCGGGATTGGGGTGTGTCGTCAGGATGAATTCGCGAAATCCCGCCGAGGTGAAGAATTGATTCACTGCTTCTTCCTCCTTTTGCTTGAGAACATCGTTCTGGATGGCTTGGAGTAGTTCCATGATCGTCAGGGCCGTCTGGGAGCGTGTCGAAGACCAAAGGATGTGAATCCGGATGCGCAAAAGTCAAAGTGAGCTCTACAAACAGGAACGCTCGATCGACTTTAAGATCGCAGTACTCAAACGTCAATCTGGTACACGAGTATTAAATGATACTCCTTTTGTGTTTAATGTACTCTAATGTAACTTTATTCACTCTGTAGAAGAAGAAAAACACACACATCTAAGCAATGCCACATAGTTTTGTGCTAATGAATGTTGTCTGTTCACTCGGACCTTGTGCATCACAGACGTTATGTGCGTTATAATCAATATATCACTCTGATCCTACTTGCTTCAATATTACAAGAATTCAACATGACTGATACGCGAAGTTTTGAGCGCCGATGTGGCCGCTCGATTGCAGCCAGGAGGTTTCCAACAGTATGCTAGTTCCGCCAGCAAAATAGACGTTATAATCTTGTTTCGTGCCGTAGAATTAGGCAAATAGGATCCAACGACAGCACAATTCCCCGCAATACGTGTAAATCGTCAGGTTTCTTGTACATTTCGTAGTATTAAACCGAGTTCTTCTGAGCTCAGCATCCTCGTTGAAGTTTCAGTTGCGCGAACAGTCACATATCTTCGAGATACGCGTGACTTCGATCATCCACCGCGATAGCAGCCTTCAACGTATCCGCTAGTTGATACCACAAAAACCGTGGGTTCAAGGCTCTATTACAACGATGTTCTCGTGCTCGGTGCATCTATAAACGCATGAGCGCATTCCCAACTTTCACTTACTTCGTGTCTGCAATAATGCAGCAAACTACCGGTAGCATGACATGCTACTGCTTACTATATCCTGCCTTCTTTGCACGCAACAAAGCAACACGACCCCTAAGAGTATTTCTAGATCTACTTACGCCACTAACGCATCTTCTAGCTGATTTTCCTCATACTCCATCACCCTTATAACGCTAGCGTCGCGCTGGAAGCGTCTCACCCTTCCAATTCTCGGATGTTCAACAGTCCTGGCTCTCTCCTGCTAAAATATCTACTGGTTACTATACCCTGCCTTCTTTGCACGCAACAAAGCAACACGACCCCTAAGAGTATTTCTAGATCTACTTACGCCACTAACGCATCTTCTAGCTGATTTTCCTCATACTCCATCACCCTTGTAACGCCAGCGTCGCGCTGGAAGCATCTCACCCTTCCAATTCCCGGATATTCAAAATTCCTAGCTCTCTCCTGCTAAAATATCTTGACACACACGTACGGCGTCGTTTGCATTCACAACCATTTTTCTTGACCTACTTCTGCTCCAGCAACTTCAACGCGTTTTATAGCCAACTCTTTCGTTGCCACGCGCACTTCATTTCTAGATCTACTCAGGCTACATCACTTCAACGCATCTTTTAGACCGCTCTTTTGTTGCCACGCACACTACGTGTCCGCTTCTTCTGAGCTCAGCATCCTCGTTGTAGGTTCAGTGGTGTCAACAGTCACATATCTTAGAGAGGCGCGCGACTTCGATAATCAATTGCGATAGCAGCCTTTAACGTATCCGGTGGTTGATACCACAGAAACCGCGCGAATTCACAAATCTGATAAAGTTTGTTGTAAGAAACCAAAATGACTAATATCCAAATACATGTTCTTCGTGTCTGCAATTAGGCAGCGACCTAACATGCCATGCTACTGCTTACAATGTATTGGCTTCCTTGCGGGCAACGAAGCAACACGCCCGCTAAGTATATTTCTAGACCCAATTACGCCACTAACGATGGTTCTAGCTGATTTTCATCATGCCCCATCGCCCTTATAACGCCAGCGTTACGCTGGAAGGGCACCACCCTGTATTTGCACGAATATCCAACGTTCCCTGTAACGTCATCGTCGAATTTGTGTCTGAGCTTCATAAAATCGCTAAATTGCTGCAGCTGAACAACCACTGAGTTGCAATTAATTTTAGCAAACATAAAACGTGTAGCTATTGACGCGTATATCGCAACTAATTTCCCTGTAAGCTCTAATTCTCCTGCTAAAACATCTAGCCGCACACACACGGGTTCCTTTTGCGTTCACGAGCATTTCTCTAGATGTACTTCTGTAACAGCAACTTCAACGCATCTTTTAACCAGCTCTTTTGTCGCCACACGCACTACGTTTCTAGATCTACTCGCCCCACAGCAACATCAACGCATCTTTTAGCCAGCCCTTTTGCTGTCACGCACACTACGTGCCCAACGCATCTTTTAGCCAGCTCTTTTGTTGCCACGCGCACTACGTTTCTAGATTTACTCGCCCCACAGCAACTTCAACGCACCTTTTAGCCAGCTCTTTTGCTGCCACGCACACTACGTGTCCGGACGATGCTTTGCATTTTTAGCCAGCTCTTTCGTTGCCGCGAACACTACGTGTTCAGCCGCAAATTTGTCTACAGCAACAAAGCGTATTTCAACCCTTACCAACATTCGTAGCTGTGACTATCATCGAACTCAGCTCGCTATCAGCCGCACCTCAAACACAAATTTGCAAACTATAATTCGATTCATTACAATATCATTAACTACACCTTTGGCTAGGCACTCACTAGCAGTGCATCGAACTGAGCTCGTCTAACACTTCACACGCTTCTCGAGGGGGGGGGGCAATCTCACAAACCTGCTCGTAGTTGTTGGACTCGAGCTGCACGTTTCCCTTTGCCAAATCATCATAGATTCCCACATATTCGACCCGGTGGATCAAATACATGGCTCCAGGTCTGAACAGGATGTTTGACTTGCCACGTGTGCCTGAAATCTTGTCATCACAGATGGTCACCTGCACCAACTGATGCCTGCCCACTGAATTGAGGAAGCCCGCTGATGAATTGAACTCAGCACGTTCTGTTGCATCTGCAAGGGTGACCCGAGTCGCATTGCTCCCACTGAGACGCTCCGCGTAAACGCAAAACATCTTTAACGTCACGCAGACGTCGGCAGCAGGGCGTTTGGCGACGACGAAGTGTCGGAGATCCGCAACACGCGAAAAGAGGTTGACCGCCTCCTCATGCATTTGTCGTAGCACGTCGTCTTGGATAGCGTTCAGGAGCTCCATTGTGGCTGGAAGAGGGCAAAATGGAAAATGATCGACACATAATACACAGACCTAACTTCAATAGCTCCCACATCATCCACTTCAACCCGCCTATCAGGCTTTTCTTCTGGCTACTACAGCTTCTACCAAATCTTGTTTTTAAACCTTGTTTTGAAATCTAATTTGTAAGTTTGATGCACGACAAAACCTACGCAGCACCTCCTTCACCAACACCGCATCCACACACGTCGTACGTCCTTGGTGCACGCTTCCAGCACACGCTGCTAGCACCAACACCGCGTCCACGCACGCAGCACGTCCTTGGAGCACGCTTCCAACACCAACACCGCGACCACACAGCGTCCACGCACGCAGCACCTCCTTCACCAACACCGCGTCCACATATGTTGCACCTCCTTGGTGCACGCTTCCAGCACCAAGCCTGCGTCGACACAGCGTCCACGCACGCAGCACACGCTGCCAACACCAACACCGCGTCGACACAGCGTCCACGCACAACACCAACACCGCGTCCAGGCGCGCAGCTCGTCCTTGGTGCACGCTGTCAATACCAACACGACGTCCACACCAACACCGCGTCCCTCGTCTTTGGTGCTTGGTGCTCATCAACACCGCATCCACACACGCAGCGCGTCCTTGGTGCACGCTGTCAACACCAACATCGCGTCCACGCACGCAGCACGTCCTTCACGAACAACACAGCGTCCACGCACGCAGCACCTCCTTCGCCAACACCGCATCCACGCACGCAGCACCTCCTTCACCAACACCGCATCCACACACGTCGTACGTCCTTGGTGCACGCTTCCAGCACACGCTGCTAGCACCAACACCGCGTCCACGCACGCAGCACGTCCTTGGAGCACGCTTCCAACACCGACACCGCGACCACACAGCGTCTACGCACGCAGCACCTCCTTCACCAACACCGCGTCCACATATGTTGCACCTCCTTGGTGCACGCTTCCAGCACCAAGCCTGCGTCGACACAGCGTCCACGCACGCAGCACACGCTGCCAACACCAACATCGCGTCGACACAGCGTCCACGCACGCAGAACACGCATCCACACACGCAGCGCGTCCTTTGTGCACGCTGTCAACACCAACATCGCGTCCACGCACGCAGCACGTCCTTCACGAACAACACAGCGTCCACGCACGCAGCACCTCCTTCGCCAACACCGCATCCACGCACGCAGCACCTCCTTCACCAACACCGCATCCACACACGTCGTACGTCCTTGGTGCACGCTTCCAGCACACGCTGCTAGCACCAACACCGCGTCCACGCACGCAGCACGTCCTTGGAGCACGCTTCCAACACCGACACCGCGACCACACAGCGTCTACGCACGCAGCACCTCCTTCACCAACACCGCGTCCACATATGTTGCACCTCCTTGGTGCACGCTTCCAGCACCAAGCCTGCGTCGACACAGCGTCCACGCACGCAGCACACGCTGCCAACACCAACATCGCGTCGACACAGCGTCCACGCACGCAGAACACGCTGCCAAGACCGCGTCCAGGCACGCAGCACGTCCTTGGTGCTCACCAACACCGCATCCACACCTCAGCTCGTCCTTGGTGCACGCTGCCGTGCCTTTAATAGCAGAGTGATAGACACCAAATGTGATAAACACCCAATGACAGTATAGCTAACATATATCAATGGAACAAATCAGTACATGAGCTGTGTGTAGCCAAGACTTTTTACGCAGTTCTTACGAGCCTGTGACGTTGCGCAGAAGGCCTGTAAAGTGGGTACATTCAATAAATCAGGCCGACCGTTCGGTCAAATCAGAGATCGGTTTCGAGGAAAGACGGGTGGCGGCCTCCGGCCGCCTGTGATATTATCACTGATAACTCTTACCTAAAGTTCCGTCGAATCTCGCAATCCCTCATGTCACACCCGAATCGACCCTTCACACTGGACATAAAAATGGATCCTCCCTTTAGTGACTGTTAATTCTTCGTCATGGGTGATTACCGCGCATCTCTATTTGAAGTGTCGCTCATTCAAATTTTAATGTCCTTAGACACAGGTTTTTTTCGCCAAAAACGGTCCCCGGGTGGGAGATTATTAAAATAAACCCTAACCCTTTTCATAATACCTTTGTAAAAACTCTGTAAGAAGGGTACTTGTTGTTGTAAATAAGGGTACAAAGGATTAGTCGTGTTTCATTATAGGGGGGCTTTGCCCCAACAAGGTTATCTAAACGTATTTGTGGTCTAATCGCTATCGAATTTTTAAGGGTATATGATGTACGTAGAATTCATACCTCTGGTAGGACTCTGGATATAAAATCCAGAGAATATTTGGGAACCTTCCAAATGGCGAGTGACGTCTCCAATCACCCACTCGCAAGACCCAAGTACCCCTCTGCCTAGCTGCAGACACCAAATACCCGCACTTCACTACCACCAACTGCTACGTAGCCATGAAGCTCAGGTCTTCGACACGCTGGTCGGTCTGGATTCCGCGACCGATGCGTCAGGCCAAACGCGGCCATTCAGGACTTGCGCGGCGGCAACCCCATGGCACCGACATCTCCGCCACGCCGTCGTTGATGCGTCGCGGCACTCCTTGGTAAGTCACCCACCTATGGATACTCACGAGTCGCTCGTCGGTCCTGACACAGAAGACGGTGCGAGCAACGCAACCATGTCGCCCAGCTCACCTCAGTTCTCGCAGCAATACCCGTCAACGGGCCACCACCGCTGAGCCAAAGCCGACCAAACGGGTACCAACTAAACTGGTGGGTGGGCGCGAGTTGCTCGCGAATGCTGGTGCAGAGATGAATGGGACAATGCTCGGTGAATGGCCTCCAAAAGTCGTCTCGTCACGCGCAGCATCTGACGATGAACCACTCATCTACCACCGACGCCACGACTGGTGGTGCCCTCAAAGTTGACTGTCCTTCGCCGATCGCCCGCTGAATTGGTGATAAGCGTGAAAGTGGTTAGCTGGCAGCTGTGTGGTATAATGGTGGTGCGCGGGGTTTTTGGGTCCGCTGGTCGGCTTCAGGTCCTTCAAAGTACATAGTGACCGGCAGGAAGCCGCTACCACAGCGTCGGCTGGCAACAGTCGTTGTTGGCGAGAGGGTCACGCGAAGCGCTGCATCCTCTTCAACAGATAACCTCGTACCGAAAAAAAAATATGTTTGTTTCGTTGGTTGGCTCGGATTCCGCGGTGATGACCGAGGCCCAGATTCGAAGAATACTTCGTGTGTGAAGTCGGGGTAAGATAGTTGCTAAATTGGATCCGAATCGCAAAAATAGCGGTCTAAGACTGCTCAAAGTCGAGGAAATGCCTTGGAGACCAGGGACTTGTGAAGAAAATATACTCATCATCGTCGCGCTGGCTCCATAGCCGATTTCAGTCTAAATTAGACTGTCTAATCCATGGCAGATTGTCTCGAGTGCATCCTCGGAGGGCTCGATTGCGAGTGCGAGTGCGGATACTGCGACTTCGAGCTCTGTAACGACTGGTGCGACACTGTTGCTGACTGTGATGCTGGCGACTGCGTCGACTTCTGTACGTGCAGCGGCTCCTGTTACGACCTCATGGCCAAGCCTGAAAATGCCCCCGCCGAAGGATACGCGTCCATGATTGCAAGAGGGACGGCCGGATCAGGGCCCGTTCCCGTCGTACCAGTTGCCGTCAACTTCGCGCAGCCAGTGAGCCAACACGGCGCGTAAGCAACGTGCGAACTGTTTAAAGGGCTCAAATGACGGTGCCCGCTGCCGACAAATAATTCCAAATACAAGAAACATGAACGAATAGCCATGAATCGGCAGGCTGTGGGGGGCTTACCTTGAATGACCTCCCACAAGACGAGTTATGAGTGTCTTCTTGAAGTGAGCGGCAGAGTCGCCGTTCATATATCCATCCGACAATAAATTCAGCTCTCAGAGCTGAGCTCTGCCATGCTGGATAGTGCCGCACCACACCATTTCATTCGTCGCACAGAGATATAACGAACCGCCATGGACGACTTCTGCGAGGCCGTGTGTGCCGGGTGCTGCGGTGGGTGCTGCATCGCGTGCGCTGAATCGACCTGCGTCCCGCTCTGTGACGGCTGTGCGAGATGTTGCTGCGGCGACCGTGGGCTCGCGTGCTGCTCAAGACCCGAGCCCGCGTACCGGCGGGGGAGCTCCACCTCGTACAGACGCGCCGACTCGCCGCTTGGTGAAGTCGTCACGGTGCCAGTGAAGATGCAGCCGCTGACTCCTCAGCAGGAAACCAGCTTCGAGCCCCAGCGTGTATAGGCCAAGTGGTTGAACAGTGCCAATGTCTGTACTTCAAGGCCTTAATAGACCAACTGCTAATCTAGTCCCGTGTGAGGTGGGTTCTGTCCCGCAATGCTGCATTCCAACAGGGTCACGCCTTGCCGCCGTCCCAATTACCAGTGTAAAGCCACCCACTACGCAGCCGGGCTGTCCAGCAGTCCATACTCGCTGATCGAGTTCGAGACCTCCTGCAGGCACCGAACACCAGAGAAACCCGCGTCAACATCGACCAACCCCCCACCTCAACATGAATCCAACCACTGCCATGACCCACCAGCAGTGTCGGCCAGCGCCCAGTCTCGAGCTTGGAGAAGATCAAGTCTCCTGTCACCATCACGATACAGTCAGCCAGTCAAGTCAGCACGAGCAAAGTCCTTCCTTCAGCCTCCAAACACACCGTTGAAGTAGATCTCGAAGGCCCCCGACGCCGTCAAACTGCTGGCGATCGTCCCCATGAACACGACAATGAAGAAGGCCGCGATGCGGTTGTTCAGCGCCCAGCGCAGCGCCGTCACGTCCACCCCGAGCGCCGGCAGGATCTGCACCGCACAGCACAGCACAACGCGTGAGCCCCCAGCAGCCTCCACCCAGTCAACCCCCTGCAGACTCACAAACTCCCCGAAGACCAACAGGATCATGGCCGTCGCCTGCGCGTAGCCCAGAAACTGCGCCAGCATCTGCAGAGCCACAGCAAGCAGCAGCAAAAGGGTCCAACATTCAGCCCCGTGGGGTCTTAACAGACAGCCGTAAGAATATTGCACTTGACCATCTTGAGCGGGTCCACATCGTAGTTGGCACTCTCCACTCTGTCCACCAGGTGCGGGAAAGTGTCCTCCAGGTACGTCCTCAGCTGCTGGAAGTTCTGCTGGAAGCCGCACGACGTGCACAGCAGCACGCGCACGTGGTCGTCCGCAATGTCGCGCGGCTTGCTGGTGGCTGCCTCTTCAAGCTCGGACGAGGTCGAGAGCGCGCTCAGACTCAGACCCAGCGCCAGCAGCAGCACGAGACGCAGCACAGCAGTCGACGGCATCCTCCACGGCCCAAGTTGCAGTATACATGTACTTAGTGGCCGTTACGCCCTGATCTTGGTACAAGGTGCCAACCATACGGTACCATGTACTATTTTGAAGTGGAGAGCTCACAATTGAGACCAACTGTATCATGTGCGACTGCGAGTGCGGGGACGAGGGCGTGTCGCCCACGCGGCGTGAGAGCGCGTACGACATGCTGCGCGTGGAGGCGGCGGTAGAGCTGATGCTGCAGCAGGCGCAGCCGCTGGGGGCCGCGCGCGTGCCGGCGCACGAGGCCGACGGCTTCGTGCTGGCGGAGCCTGTTCACAGCATTGTGCGTATTGGCGATTCTATATACTTCAATAATGACAATAATATTTATTATTATTCTGTAATATTCGTGCAGGAGCCGCTGCCGCCGTTCCGCGCGAGTATCATGGATGGGTACGCGGTCGTCGCAGCGGACGGAGTGGGGACGGTAGGGCGGTTCTACTTTATTCTACCTTTTTTCTATTGATCCGTGCTGATTTTGGTACTGTACTGTGTGTTGGTAGTTTCCGGTGGTAGAACGCATCGCAGCGGGGGATTTGCCGGTGACTGCGTTGACGTCTGGCCTAGTGTCGTACATCACGACGGGGTCGCCCGTTCCGGACGGGGCCGACGCAGTGGTGAAAGTCGAGGACACGAGTAGCGTCGACGGTAGTGAGACGGTGGCAAAAGAGGTGGAGGTGAAGATCCTGAAGGCGGCGAAGGCGGGGCAGAACATCCGACCCATTGGGTCGGACATCAGCCCCGGACAAGTGCTCGTGGACGCCCAGGAACTGGTGTCGGCGGCGGAGATCGGACTCCTGGCGACGGTGAGAAATTTACGTTGGTGTGACTTTTTGGTGGTGGGGATGGAGGTTTTGATGACTTTGCTGTTGTTGACAGGCGGGAATCACGGAGGTGGTGGCACATCGGAAGCCTGTGGTGGGCGTGCTTTCGACGGGCAGCGAGCTTGTGGAGGCGTTCCAGGGCACGACGACACCCGGCAAGATACGAGACAGCAATCGCCCCATGCTTCTGGCACTGATTGGTGGATGGGGAGCCAAAACGCTCAACTTGGGGGTGTGCGGGGACAGGAAACAGGCGTTGAAGGATACTATCACGAAGGCACTGGAAAAGGTTGACGTGTTGATCACGAGTGGCGGCGTGAGCATGGGTGACCACGACCTCATCAAGCCTCTGCTGGAGGAAATGGGCACCGTTCACTTCGGGAGACTGCTGATGAAGCCTGGAAAACCCACGACGTTTGCTACGCTCGACGTCCAGGGCACGAAGAAGCTGGTATTTGCGCTGCCAGGCAACCCAGTGAGCTCCTTCACGACGTGCCATTTGCTGGTTCTGCCGGCTCTGCGACGGCTTCGTGGGCTTCCGATCTCGAAGTGCCATCATGCCAAGGTCTACGCTACGCTGACCCATCCGATCAAGCTGGACCCCGAGCGTCCGGAATTTCATCGCGCCAATCTGGAATGGGACGGGAAGCAGCACAAGTTTCTAGCGACGAGCACTGGTCGGCAAATCAGTTCTCGTCTGCTTAGGTATGTACCTTTGCTCTGCTTCCTATTATCGCATCCAGGCAAACTGGTTCTATGACTCACTATTGTGCTCTCCAAATCTGCTTATCATGGCCAGCTGCCGGAATGCCAACGCTCTGTTGTGTTTGCCGACGGGGACTGAAATTCGTGATGGGGATGCTGTTCCAGCTCTCGTCTTGGACAATACGTTTGAAAATGCCGCAAGCGCTGCTCCAACTCTACCAACCCAGAGTACTGTTACGAAGTCTAGCCACCAGCACGTGAAAGACCAACCCAACGCTCCCAAGAAGATCTTTCGTGCGGGACTTTTAACGGTTCGTGGTCTCTGCTAATGGTGCTTACATTCTAGCTAGATACTAATGCATGGGTTTGTACTTTGTAGATTAGCGATCGGGTCTCTGCTGGAACGTCAACGGACATGAGTGGGCCGGCTATGGCAGATGTCCTACACCAAGTCGACAAGGTCAAGATGGACGTGGTGGTCACCAAAGTTGTGCCCGATGACGTGAATGAGATTCAGGCCGTGGTGAAGGATTGGGCTGACTCGGACGTGGTGGACCTGATTCTGACGTCTGGTGGCACGGGATTTAGTCCTCGCGATGTCACTCCAGAGGCTATCAAGCCTGTGCTCGATAAGGAAATCCCAGGGTTCCCCATTGCAATGCTGGAGAGCTCACTCAAGATCACGGCCAAGGCAGTGCTCTCCCGCCCTGTGGCTGGTATTCGCAAAAATACGTTGATTGTGACGCTACCAGGAAAGCCCAAGGCAGTCGTGGAGAACTTTTCAGCAATTGCGGAGGTTCTGCCGCATGCTCTTCATCTTGTCCGTGACGTGCCTCATGAGCACCATCGCGCCGATCCAAGCTCACGGTACACGTAACTATAGGTTCAAGGACAGGAGCATGTCAGTGTCGATGTCGCGCTGCCGTGGTGGCGAAACCACTGTGGTCGAGCGGCAACCACCCCACATGATTCAGACATTTGCGTCCATGATACCCAGACGGATCAAACGTGGAGATAAATGTGGAGATGAAATTTACTGATATTTTTCATGTTGATGGAATTGCTTTTGTCCGCGTTTGTTGAGGTGGTGTTGCGTGGCGGAGGTGACGGAGAGCATATCGAGCGTCTAGTGTGGGCAGACCTGGAGTTTTGTGTTCTTGCGCGGGGCAAAAATTGTCTGAGGAATTGCATGTCGGAGTCCCTGGAACATTGATGTCGGCTGTGGCGGCCACATCGCGGAGGTGGAAGTCCGATGAGTTTCCCTTGCTCCGCAGCAGTATTTCGCCGTAGAGATCGAGAGAGCCAATGCGTCTGTAGTGGATCTGGCCAACTGACAAGGGTCTTCGCTCCCAACTGCTGCGACTTGAAGAGTTTCCGAAGGCTGATAGCTATGTGTCAAGGCGACCTCCATTTGCCACAGACAAACATGCTAGTCTCGGATTGGCATCGCTACAAATACTACGACAAACTCGGGCTCATTTACATGTATTGTCGCCATTGTGCCAAGCTCACTCTGTCTTATGTGTTGGAGGAATTGGTTTTATCCTTCCCCCCCCCACCGAGTAGAGTGAGTCACTCCCTTTCGTAGTGGCCGTGCTCCATTTTCTGGCAGATTCCCGCGGGGCTTGGTACACGAACGATGGTGCAGAATTGCGCATGTCCAAATGGCCGAGTTGTTGTAAGCGGAAGACAGCTTCTTGAGAGAGTTCCTGTCGAGTGAGCTGCGCTGAGGATCGGCTCAAGATTCTCGGATCATAATCTGCCGTTTGTCTTGGGCCGATGTCACCTCCAGCCTCAGCTCCAACTGATGAAGGGGGACTTACGTAGGTATCCTCGACGGAATCCCAGCTCAGCAGGTGTGGCCATTGCACCTTTCGTATTCTGTTCGCGTACTTGGCGGCAACCGATCGATCGCTTGCCGCCAGCAGGTCAAACTTAGCAAACTCCTCGTCGACTGAGTGTGGCTGGGCGTACTTAGCACGCGCTGGTCGCTTCCTCTGCTTCTGCAGTCGCTGCTTCATGCGTTCTTCAAAAATGTTTTCAGTCGACTTGGAACCGGTTGGAGTTTTATCACGCCGAAAACAACGCGGGATCAAGCAGGCGAAGACGCTACCGTTGTCCATCGGCATGACTGCGACCTGGAGGACTTGAGCTTGAGATGATCAGAGATCAAATGGTCAACGAATCAGACAGCATTCCGGTACAGCAGTTAACTCGCTAATCGATGCCAATGGCCAGTCGAACTCGCCACAATGAGTTCGGACGCTGAACTTTTGACCGTCTAAGCGTGGCGATAGGCGGCATATCGTGTCGATCCCAATCATCTCGCTGCCTGCCTTGGCGTTCTGAATGAACAGGTGTCGGTTTGAGTGGGAGAACTATCGATTCCGTAGTCGCTGCACAGGCGTCACGGCGGCCACGCCGATCGACGACTGGAGCTTCTCCTTGATACTGATCAGTTCGATGCGAAACACAAGTGCAGCGTTGGGCGGGATTCGTGGAGGTCGGCCTTTCACGCCGTAGGCCAGTGCAGGAGCAACGACAACTCGAGCCGTCTCACCGACGCTCATGCGCTGCAATGCAAGGTCGAAGCCCGCGATGGTGTGTCCGGCGCCGACGCAGAACTCAAGCGCGCTACCACATCGTGCTCGAGTCGATTCAAAGATCTCGCCGGTGCGCTCGAAACTTGCGACGTAGTGCACACGCGCGAATTGTCCTGGGGTCGGGAAGTTGCGGCCATCCCCCTCGAACTCGACTTCCACCATCAAGCCTTCGACTTGCGCGTGGCGGGCGCGGTCGAGGGCTGCAAGCTCTGCTTGGTGCTGTGCATAGAGCTCTCGGTCTTTTGCGAGTTGACGCTGCCGCTCTTCTTCTTGGCGTCGCCGACGCTCGCGCTTGAGTGCCAGCCGCTTTTGCTCTGCAATGAGGTCAGCATTGAGCCACTCGAACATCTTCTGGCGTGAGGCTTGCACGACCTCATCCAGTCCGTTGAGCAGCCCTTGCGCGATGCCGAGGTCCAGCAGCGCCGCAAATGCCGACTTGGGGCCATCGTCCTTCGCCATGGCAGCCACAATCTGCAAGAACTCGTTGAAGCCGATTGTCCCGCTACCGTCGGCATCAACTTCGCGCAGCATGGCTGGGAGGTCGAACTCGTCCGCGCGACGGCCAAGCTTCTTCACGAGCTGCTGCAGCTCGTGCTCGTCGATGGAGCCACTGCCGTCGAGGTCCAGCACCATGAACTGCTGCTTCAACTTGGTGAGCTCCTTGGGTCCGAACAGCAAGGCCAACGTCAGCGACGCGGAGTACTGGTTCTTGTCTTGCTGCTTGCGTAGCAGACGCAAGAACTCGTCGAACTCCACCTCGCCGTTGCCGTCAGTGTCGACAGCCTTGATGAGCTCACGCACATTGTTGAGCGTAAGCTGCTCGCCGAGGTTCGTGAACAACTTGTGGAGCTCCGAGGCGTTGATAGAGCCGCTGGAATCCGTGTCATAGTGCGCGAACTGCTCCCGAGCCAACTCCAAATCCTGCGCCGAGTAGCCCAAATACTGTTCCTCTTCTTCGGCGTGTTCTCCGTCTTCTCCTTCCTCCTCGTTGTCCGTGTTGTTCTCGTCCTTGTCCAGATCAACTACCTGCAGTTCTGCAGGCTCAGCTTCCGACGTGGCCTCCTCCTTCCCATCATACACCGCCGTCAGCTCAACGTCGTCGTCTCCGCGGAGCACTCGGGGCTTATCCCACGTGGTCTCGCCCGTGCGCTTGTCCAAGTAGTAGTAGAGCCCCGACTCGGCGTCGTAGAACTTCTCGAAGACGGACGCCAGCATCTGCCGCAGCCGCACGCGCGCCTTCCGACAGCGAAACATCCGCTGCAAACACGCCGCCGCCTGCTGCTCGCGCGCCTCGTGCACCTCGTCCACGTTGCCTTCCATGCGCTCGACGGGGGTCTCGTCCCCCATGGCGGATGCTAACTGGGACTCGGTCGTTTCGCCTGTCGGGTCGCTGCTGCTTGGCTTAATCCGGACAACACAAACATCACACAGCACGAACTGTCAGTTAGCGGCCCCCTCACTGCGCCGGACACGTCTGGACAAGTCAGCAAGCATGGAATCAGTCGTGTATTCCTCGCCTCACTGGGTGTTTACAGCTCGTCCGGGTTGCTCTGCTCGTCCCTCCTGCTCGAAAACTCTATGGCGACGTCCCCGCGGCTGTCCGGAAAAGAAATGCAGTCTTCATCTTCTTCTTCTTCTGTCTTCTTCTTCTTGTCTTCAGGTTGCGCTCGTTCCTCCCGCAGCGCCACGGTGCGTGACGCCTCGTTGTCCTAACTAAGCGCAAAGCGTCACGCAATAATTACTTCTACATGAACGCGTCCTCGTCAAAGTCGTCGTCGTCGTCGAACTCGTAGTCCATCTCCATGAAGTCCACCTTCCACCGCAAGATGCCGCCCATACCTCCAAAGCCCTGGCAGAACTGGGAGCCCTCCTGGGAGCGCGCCGTCACGAACTCGAGCGTCGTGCCGAACTGCTTGTAGTTGTTAGCAAACCACTCAACCAGCGGCACGCGCTCAACCGTCTCGAGCTTGGCGCCGGTATCAGCATCCACGAAGTTCGAGTCCACCGACTCCTCCGAGGGCGACAGAATCTTCGACGTCTCCGCTCCCGTCGACTCGTTACGCAGCACGTAGCGGTGGTGGGGCAGGTCCTCCCACAGAATCAGCGTCTCCACCGCTCCCAAATCCAGCGCCTTCATCGTGTCGCCCACACCGAAGCAGTACTTGCCCGAGTCGAGCGCGATCTCCTCCATGTACGCCACAATGAGCTTCTTCTCCTGCACGAACTTGACGTTGGCCAGCGTCTCCGCGGCCAGTTCAATGGCCTGGTTGAAGCCGTTCTCCCCACCGTACGACACATCCACCACCTTGACCACAATAGCCGCCAGCCGCTTGTCGAACAGGTCCGAGCCGTTAAGTTCGTTCTTGAAGTCGGCCGAACCGGCCAGCACTAAGTTCGAAATGTTGGGCTGGTCGTTCGTGATGAAGAGCTGCGTGGCCGTCTCCGCCACCTTGCGCACGTAATTGTGGCGCTTCTCCAGTCGCAGACGCGCGAATCGCAGCGCCGATTGGCCACCACGTCCGTGCTTTTTGGGCAAATCCACCGAGAATTTGTGCAAAATCTCGCGGTTGCTGCCCGACACGGCGCCGTAGAGCGCGCCGTTGCCGTCCATGATGATGAAGCCGAAGCGGTCGTTGTCCTGCAGCAGCTCGCCCAGCGCCTCCGTGTGGAACTTGTTGTCGCACATGTAGAGCGACGTGTTGATGGGGCGGAAGGGCTCGAAGTCGATGTTCACGCGCTTCTCCTTGCCCTCGTCCGTGATGAT
Source organism: Phytophthora x cambivora (assembly GCA_033557925.1). NCBI lineage: Eukaryota > Oomycota > Peronosporomycetes > Peronosporales > Peronosporaceae > Phytophthora > Phytophthora x cambivora. The sequence continues at coordinate 4,721,501 of JAUCEB010000012.1, read as the reverse complement.
CGTGCCGCAGTAGATGATGAGGCCGTTGGGCGGACACTTGCTGTAGAGCTTCAGACGCTGCTGCGTAGAGGTGATGGCGCCCAGAACGGACAGGCGGTTCACGCGCGACTTGATGTTGGAGGCTGTACCCATTTCATCCGACAACATCTTGGAGATGAGCGGGATCTGCTGCTTCGGAGGGATAATCAGAGAGATCATGCTCGTGCCGTTACTGGATTTTAGATATGGATGTGGATGGCAAATACGGGTTAGAGAGAGATGTGGACGGTTAGAGAATTGGTTAGAGAGGAGTGGGGACGCACCCGCGAGCGGCTTGGAGGGACTTGATCAGCTTCTTCACCTTGAAGAGCTCCACCTGGTCGTCGGCGGCGTTGGCGGGGGCGGACATTGTCGACGTGGAAGTGGTGGGAGGGATCAGAGGAAGCGAGAGGAGGTGGCGCAACTCGCTTGTTGCTTCTTGGCGCTTCTCGGTTCTGAGCGAGAGGGGGCGAAACGTACGTCGCGCTGTCCATTCACAAGTATTTACGCATGTATGTAGCGTAACGGGATTTTGGCCAATAGGAATAGGAAAAATGAACCAATGAAACGAAGGGAGGGATATTATTTACGTGGGTAGCCACAAGGGTACGTGGCGCGGATGGGTTGAGTGCAAACTGCTTGATGGACAAAGCTCCCCGCTTCCTTGCCAACAGGGAGCTACAGGAATGGCATAAAGAGCGAACCAGTATGCCTTTAAATTATCATACACTACAGGAGCTTTTGCAATTTGGAACTCATGTCTATGAGGCTAATGTGGTTCCGGTGCCTGCTTCTTCGAATCCGGTGGAAATATGTTTTTGGTTTATAAAAGGAAACATCGCTTCTGACGCCTCACGTGGAGTAAATATAAACAGACCTGCGTTATTCAAGCCATGATCAAGACAAAGCTGACTGGTGGTGAAACATCGAAAGTGCGTTCTGGTCGTGCTTGGTTGTTCAAGCGGCTTGATTCAATTGATTCAAGTTGAATCAAGCCTTGAACATAATTTATTACTTCGAAGTACTACGAAGTACTGTACTTCAGTTGGCGATGAATATACTATTTGAACCCTCGTCGAAGTGGGCTTGCTAAAAAAAGTGGTCATAAGCTTAAAGCAAAGTGAATCTTCGTACTGCATCCAAGCATCTCGTATCATCTTATGACGATCCATTTCCTGATGACGATCCTGAATTCGACAGCCAAATGAACTGAAAGCTGTAATCGTAGCCTGTCAAAGACCGGAGAGCGAAAGTTAGGATCCCTTCGGCAGGGGTTGAAAACAGCAAATACTTGTCGACCTACCCAAATGCCGCAGTGAGCTCTGGACATTGTAATATAGCCAGAAGATAAGGCACATCTGCACGTAGTCGACTTGCTTTCTCAGTATGAAGGCAATTTGCTGGATCGGTGAAAACCCGAGCATGCGCCTGAGCATGAAGACCAAGAGCAGAAACGATGCGAGCTGGAGCAAGCAGTAGAATAGGACATTCGTAAGCGTTTGCATGAGTTGGCTCTGGTCGATCCCGTCGTATATCGCATAATACTCTCGGTTGGGTAGGTAGTAGGTGATGACTAAATAGATGGCTTTCAAACACACACACATCCAAGGTTAATTCAAACAAAAATACAATATATCCATGGCAGCCTCTAGTACGTACAGAAGATGAGCGGGATGACAACTTCGACGTAGTTGAGCAGGAGAAGAAACTCCGCCATGTATAGCAGTCGTCGCACCTTGCGTGTGTACTTGAGTCTGTCCTGAACCCCCAGGGTACGGCTTCCTGTGGACCGAGTGTCCTCCTCCACCTTTTTGCCACTTTGTTCAGCATCTGGATGTATACGAGCACTCGACCCAAACATTCTGAGAATGTCATGTCCTACGGACGATTTCTTGGTTATCTTCGTGACCAATGTTGGTCCTTCCCGCTCTTGTTCGTCATCCAAAATCATCCGCTTGAGCTCAAGCAATTGCGATGAGCGCGAGTTGTTTGCTGGTGACTGCGTTTCCCTCTCGAGGAGAATACTCGCTCGCTCAAGTGTAGTCGGCAATCGCCCGCCCAGACTGATATGACCAACTGCACCATGATAACTACTCCACATATACCCGCTATCAACTTTCCGTTCAAGTTCACCCAAACCTTTGCGCGCGTGCTCAATATCACGCAGCGATAACCCCATCAAGCAGACATCCACGACCATCAGCTCCATCGTAGTCCAGATCGAAGGTGAGCTCTGCATACAATACGCTATGAAGAGCGAACCAAACACATCGGCGTTGAAAATCACGAGTCCGGGTGTCTCGTCGCCAAGATGCGCCACAGCTCGAGCGAACAGGTTCCTCATGAACAGTTTGATCAGCGGTAGCAACAGCGCAAAAGCCATCTGAGCCGTGTGCGTTAATGTGGTGAAGACGTAAAAATACGGCGGGTAGATGAAGACCAGGAGAAAATCGCACAACCACAACTTGACCATGTCGATGAGCATCGCTACAGCCTTCGGGTTTTCCAGGAGATCTTTTGCCCACTGAATCCCCATTGGAATCACCGTCAGCGTCAGCCATACAGGCACAACGAGCAGTGTTGTGAACGGTAATGGGAAGCCGATCCACAAGATGGCGCCGTATAGACCCCCTACTGTGAGTGCCGCCACTATCAGTGCGTCTCGGATGACCCGTTTTGTTGGGTACGAGAGCACCGTGCGCACCCCCGTGCGGAATTGGTGAATGGCAAGGAGCGTCATCACGGTGAAGCCGTAAAACTCCCGCACCAAGAACAGTTTGTTGGCCTCGATACCCTTCGACGGATCGAAAAGCGGCATAAAGTCGATGATTAGTGTGACCAGGAGACATGGCACTGGAGTCCCGATGATAACTGCAACAACTCGCACTGAATTTGCGCTGCGAATGTACTTGGCCAGGTCGATCACTCTCCCGGTCGAGTAAGTGCCTTGCAGCTCCACCTGCGTAGCCTCCCACATTCCAATCAGCGATGAGCGCTTGCGACCCATTTTTCGGCGGAAGAGAGGGATTCAACAATGTGAGGAACGTGATGGACATCACATCCAGTGGGCGTGGGAAAATAGACAGCTATTCCTGACTTAGTTTTCGTCCTGTGATGGTCAGGGTAAAAATATGTTCGTGTTTCTCATGTTGGTTCGCAGTCCATTTGAGGGCTCTCCTGAAGAACAGGCCCGCTTTCTAAATCTGAAATACCAAAACTAAATCTGGAACACATCCAAAGTGTGACACGCGCGAATTGAAATATGTACACCACATAAACCACTACAGGTGCCAGTCCCAGACAAAACAAGCCCGCTTTCGCGCGCAAAACACCTGCGCGCGAAAAAACAAACATCTTGGTTTGAGTATGAAACGTACATTTTGAGCCCGCTTTTACGAGGCAGCCAATCAAGCGCCGCCCTACACACAACACTTTCATTCACGAATTCGCGCGCAAGTTCCCACCCGACGTCCCCCTACCACCATGTTTCCCCCTCTCTCATGAGGAAGACGAGAGCCTCTTCGCAGTGGGCAAGGTGATGGAGGTCACCTGCGACGAGGCTCTCTGCGTGAAGTGGTGCATGTGGGAGGGGCTGATCGACAAGGAGATGCGTTTCCCCAAGTGCCACGGCCCCACACGACTTGCCCCCCCCACGCGCAAGCGCTGACAGTGCTGTGGCCGTACGATTGGGTCCTGTGACTCGTACTCACGCTATCGAGGGCTTATGGGAGGCCAGGATCAAGTGGCGCTCCTGGGTTTCGATGCGAAAGCAAGCGTAGGTAGATAGATACCGACCAGTGCATGAGTGGTCTGGTAGCTGCCATAATGTGTAATGAATAAAAATAAAATGTTTCAGATCTAAATTTAGAATTCGTTTCTAGAAAGCGGGCCTGTTCTTCAGGAGAGCCAGAAAGGCTGGCTGAAGAACTATTCAAGGGTCGTTGCCAGTGGTGTTATATTAAGAATGTATCGCTTGGAACTGACGTGCTTGAAGTATGCAGCTTACTCATAGTCCATGTTTCAAGCTCAAGTGTGGAAATATACTGCTAGGAATTATATCATTACGAGCGCACTTGCATTTGTTCACTCCTTTGATTTTCGCCATCTGTAGAATGCAACCCACCAAAGTGGTTACCGGTATCAGTAAAGAGAGCTGATTTGTTATCATTAATAGCTAACACGTCGTGCAATCACCCCTCACGCCTAGATCATGTCGCCGTCTTCGTCGCTGTCTTCAAGTTCGATCATCAGGGAATCGGCTTCTTCCGTGAGTTGGTTGAGCCCCGTGAGCTCCTCTAAATACGCCGTAGAATTGCACGCCTTTTCCAGTAGACCCAGAGCGTCTGCACTATAAGCATCAATCACCTTCGAGCTGCACGCAATGCACTTGTCAAACGCTTCACCGGTGATCACCATATTTTGGAACGCATTCAAGAAGCCTCGCAACTGGTGCGGGATATAACCCATCGGGGCGGAGCCGTCGCTTGGCTTTTCAGCTCCCACATACTTTCCTTGGGGTGAGTGCAGCACAGCGACCAGAAGCTCCACAGCAGTTGCTGCAGCAATCGGAGCCAGCCCGGGGCGGGTCACTGTGCACATTTGATCCAACGTGCGATCCTTTAGCGAGTCACGAGGGCTCACAATGTCATTGCAGAAGTAGCAGCCTAGTGATGGCCCATGCTCGTGGTTAGGATGAACACCGTGGCGCATGACCAAATAGCTGTCGAAGCCCAAGGCCGCGTTCAACAGCAATTTCTTCAATCACAGTCGGAAGCCAGCGACTCTCGCGAGAATCCGTGCCCAAGAAGATAACATCGTGGGACTCAATCAGCTGCTCCAGCGTCTCGAGACCCTTCCTGGCCTCCTCCACTAGTTGCGGGCTACTCAGGGCGTGACCAGCCATGGGAATCGTCAGATGCACGGCTTGCGAGTTCACCAACGGAAAAATCCGCTTCAAAGAGTTCGCTGCACATTCGCCCTTCGGCTTCCCGACGTCGTTGAATTCAAACAGTGGCTGCCGAACTGGGTTGGAGTGACTCACCGTGGAGTTGTCCACGAAAGTGATGTTGCGGAACCCCCACGAGAGAAGACTCCGTGCTGTGTAACACCCCAAAGTTCCTGCACCAAGCAGCAGGCATTTCGTCTGTGCGAGCAACTCCAAATCCAGCGACGGCAGCTGACGCCACCTCATCAGTTTCAAATTCAAATCCACCGACGTTTCTGCAAGACGAATCGGATCCAGAATGCCGCCGAGCTCCATCATCCGAGGACCCATTTTAGCACGAACGTTGGCTTCCCAGCCCGTAACGCGCACATCTTGTCTAGATCGGCCATTTGCCATGAACGACTGATCACTCTTGACTTCGAACACAACAGAGCTCCTCCACTCAAAATCATCAGGCACCTCCGTAAACTGGTGGACGTGCTCACGGAACGAGATGATCTTGAGCGGGCGTGAACGATCCACTTTCTCAGCTGGGAGCGCCGTCAGCAGCGCCAAGAAATTCCGCAGCGGCCACCCAGGATGTGTCTTCAACGGGCACGGGTCAACGAAGCCAAAGAGCGTTTCCACTACACCGTCCGCATTGTGGTCGGCTGCTCTCCACTTCTGGACGTCCGAAACTCTCACAACCTGCTCGCTGCTGGCGCTTTCAGCCAGACGCTCCACAACGAAAAACGAGGCGAAGTTGCTCTCCACCACATCAGTTTCACCATTTACACGACGCAACTTCAGCAGGCCGCGGAGTGTCTCGACCTGCTCCTTGGTTGTCAACACCGACGATACCGCAGCTGGTGGAGATCGACACTGGAACGGCATCGGCGGAGACAATGCCGGGAAGCCGAACCAGTAGAGGAACGAGTGCTTCTTCAGGTCGGCAAAAGTGATGAGCACGAAGCTGTTCAAGTGGTCGATGGAGACGCCCCCATGCTCATCATTGAGAACAAGATCCAAGATTTTGTCCCCGGCATCTTTCAGCAGCTTGGCCTTGTCCAGCGTCTTGAAGGCCTGCCACAAGATGCAATATAAATTTAGACATCCCCACGGTACAGCATTTATTTGTTCACTCTAGCATCCTCACCTCTAGAGTATTAGTGTTGAACAACAACCCAGGCGCCCCCCACTCATAGCGTGCGCGGTCCGTATCCCTGTCGAGACAGAAAATAATTATAAGATATGGAAACCTAAGGAGATCTCATAATTTATAGGACAGCGCACCTGCTGTCAGCCTGAGCCCCCTCAGCGGTGGGAAACGCGCTCTCGTCGATGGTAAAGCGCGCTGGTACGTTCTCCGACCTCCCGGGCGTGAAATAACCCGTCACCGCCTGCATAAATTAATTCAGGAATAAGAAGACATTAATAAATTCAAAGATCCCTTCTGCTTCTTGGGGACTCGCGGCCTGCATGCACCTGCGCCTGGTCGTCGAGCTGGAACTTGTCCAGCTTGAGGCTCGTGAGCGTCTGCCAGAACGAGACGTCGGGCGCGCTGTTCCACGGTTGGAACTTGAGCACCTGCCAGTCCGCCATAGTTTATCTGTTTGAAGAATTCTTCAATGACGGCGATGGGTACACTTGCTGCCGGGATAGTTCGGCTTGGGTGTACAGTATCCAAATATTCAAGTTTGAGTGTAACCATCGACGATGGATACATGTACACTTAAGTGAGGTCAAGTAATCTCTCATGGATACTTAAGTGAGGTACATGAAATTGTTCTCATGGACCAACCCGTAGGTGAAGCACTACTGTATATTGCACATCAGCTTAAAAACTCAGGGTGAATCTACGCAATATGCGCCATCGGGTATTGTCGCTCTTCCTCTCGAGCAAACACGTTCATCCGCTCTAGCACCTGATCGAGCGTCGGTCGCAGCCTGAAGTCGGGGTTGCACAGCTGCCTGATGAACTTCCACTCGTCATCGGACACCTCATCGGGATGCGGATGCTCCTCCCCCTTCATGATCTGCACCAACGCCTCTGCGTCGTCAACATCGCAGAAGGGGAGACCAGCTTTTGCCTCAATCATCGACATCGCGAGCGAGTAAACGTCCGACTCGAAGCGCTTCGCATCCGTCCCGGGGTCGGTGAAAACCTCCTTGGGCTTCCAGCGCACAGTCTCCGCGTTGGCTTTGGTCGACCCGGCACTCAGACTGGCAGACAAGGTGCGGACGGAGCTGAAGCCGAAGTCCGAGATCTTGGCCGTGTAGTCCGCACCGATCAGAATGTTCGAGCAACGGAGTCCCCCATGGACGATGTTCATCTCGTGCAGGAACTTGAGGCCCTTCGCCACCTGCTCAAAGAGTCGCCAGAACATGACGCTGTGCGTGCCGTCTCCTAAGAAGTCGGCGATGTTCCCATTGTATGCGTTCTCGCACACGTAGAAGGGTGGCTGGCTGGCGTGAGACCCGCCGTACAGCTTCAAGATGTGCGTACTGTCTGGGAGGTTCACCCAGAGCTCCAGTTGGCGGAGGAACGCCCCCTCAAGATCGTCCGACGTCTCCTTGAACAGGCACTTGACCACCACGTCGATGCGCACCCCATCGCGTCGCCATGTCCCTCGACTCGTGTGTCCAATGGTGCCTGTACCCATGATGCTTTCGTCCTCAAACTCGACGTCATCCATCGGGATGAACCACGGAAACAGCCCCAGGCCTTGCAGGTTGAAGCACTTAATCATCCGATCGAGGGTCGCCCTCTTCAGCTGCTGCATCTCTGGCGCTTGGCTGTTCCAGTGGAGGCTGCTGTTGAGCGTCATGAGCACGGCCTGCAGCTTCCTATCCCCACGGAACTCAATCGCCAGCAGATCTTCTGGCTTCTGCGCTATCAGATCATTAAGTATGGAGTACTGTTGGCCCCACACGCCCCCCCACTCTTCACTCCACGCGGTCATCTCGGGTGTGTCGGCCACTCCGAGGGCTTGTGCGACGTCGCTGAGCTTCAGCTGCAGCTCCCGAATAACGGCCACCAGCGTCTCACCGCTCGCGAGTCGCTGCAGCAGCGGCTTGGTGCGCAAGAGCTTGACGAACCTCACGACGACGTCGATGTACTGACGTTTGACGGGGTCCATGGGGCCCCGAGACGCCACGAGGTCGTGGAGGAGTTGGAGACGCGCCAGCAACTTCCTGTTCGGGGCTTCGAGCTCCGGCATGCGGCTGCAGCGAGGGACCAACTCCGAGAGGGTCTCGCGGCTGAGGTGGATGCCCTTCAGCCCGACGATGGGGAAGCTCTGCGCCTCCATTGCAGACCGGAGACGTGGCCTTGGGTTGCGCTGGACAAGGCGGAAGAGCGAGTGAGGAGAGCTCGAGGCTCGAGCTGGTACAAAAGATCGCGATCGTTCGTGCTGCGGGATGGGTACAGGGCCAGCAGAGCTGATTTAGGGAGCACCGCATGATTATTGGGCACTTGGTGTGGTCTTCTTCCTGCACCTGTACCGGTACATGCATTGGTCCTTGCATGGCATGCAAGGACCTCGTCTGACAGGGAAGGGCGAATGGCAAGACGTGACCAACATCGACCTTTTCCACCCAAACCTTTCAGTAATGATAGTATTCTGATTAGGAAAGATGGTACATTTCAGACTGATTCTTCAAATTTATTCAGATGAAATACTTGACATGAAAACTTGCTTATCGCTACCGAGTAAAAACAGGATATGCCTGAGTAGACCACCTTTTGCGGTTAGAAAATTCTGTGCCACGACTCAAATGAGAATTCCTATGCAGAGCTGAATTTTGACTGGCACAGTAAGTTGTAAAGCCTCCAGACCTACTGAAAGTTGTCATTCCACCGACCCAACTTCCCCCGGTAGCCGTAGCGATCGTGGACGTTGCCTTCACTGTCAAACAGCACGCACGCCATCTCCGGATTCTTTCGGCTATTACCAATCCCGCGGCAATACACAACTCCCTCGTCAGGCAGCTTGATCATCACGCGTCTGTTGTCAAGGCCGAGCTCATCCTTCTCTTGGATGTTGAACTTGTACGGACTTCCAGCATTGCCACCTGAGAGGAACACGTTAGGAGGATTGCCCACCGTCCGATAATAAACCCCATCGTACCTGCAGTAGGAAGAAATAAAGGATGGTTGTTAGTTTGAAGACTTGCTACAGCTCAAAACCCGAGCAAACTAACCATCCGCGACGAAAGCCTTTCAGAAATTTGTCGTCAGTGTACCCTTTGTCGGGCACGCGCACACCAGAGTCGCTGATACACACGTGGCGGCGGGTTCGTGTATTCGTATCCACGGTACCGGGCGAAGGAAGATACCGGACAATGATCAACTTTTCTGCAGCTGATGGCGTTGGCGACAAGTTCTGAGCATCCAGATACAAAATCAGATCATACCAACACAAAACTATCAGTGCAAACATGCATACCTCAAGGTCGAGAAGAACCGACATCCCTGGTGCAAGCTGCTGGTTAGCGCTCGTACATGGAGCGTAGATTTTGAATGAGGCACGGAAACGCTCTTCTTGAGCAAGTTCGGCGATCTGGGAACCAGTCCACAAGAACCCCGACGACTGATCCGATCCAGGGAACGCCAGCAGTTTACCGCCGTATCCTGCCAGCTCGTTAAGTTTATCGGAACGCACGTACCTCACGTACACCGCTTTGGCTGCGGCGTAGTAAATTCCGTTCGCACGCAGCGCCCCCCCGACGGTCGAAGCAACTTTTGAGCAGACAATGTATCGATTCGAGCCGACTTCGAATCGCGTCAGGTTTGGGTCACCCTCCGCTTCGCCAGGAGGTTGATAGCGGGTTGCCATATGAGGTGGGGACACGTTGGCTGGCGAGGAACGCAATTTCAAGTCAACCCCGCGTGACAGCAGGAAGGCCTCATGCTGGTCGCCAGTGATGGGTGCATGGTCTTGGCACAGTCGATGGGCGTCATCCCGTTCTGGTTACGAAGCCGTAGCTCCTTGGTCAGGGTCTCCAGTGGTAATAAGCACATGATGATGCTGAAGAAGTCGTAGTCTCCGATAGCTGCAGCATAGTGGAACAGGTTGACATCCTGGTCATGAGCTTCTTGGACGAGTTGGTTCACTTGGGCGGTGGCCTCCGATCCCTTCACACGCTCTACCAGGTCTTCGACGTCCAATGAGTTCACGATCCTCATAATCGAAATGGGGGAATGAGTTTTTCAAGGACTTACTACCCTAACTGCAGAGGGAAAAATAGGTCAGTTGGTATCACTCTGAGTCATACCAACTAGCTTGGCCAGCATCTTGAAGGCCTGGCACAAGATACAATATAAATTTAGACAAACCGACACGGTATAACACTTTTATTTGTTCAGTATAGCACTCTCACCTCTAAGGTATTAGTGTTGAGCAGCAACCCAGGCGCTCCTCACTCATACCGTGCGCGGTCCGTATCCCTGTCGAGACAGCAAGAAAATATAAGATATGGAAATCTATGGAGATCCCATAGTTTATTGAACAGCGCACCTGCCCTCGGCGGTGTGAAACGCGCTGAGAAAGCGCGCTGGTAACGTTCTCCGACCGTTACGGCCTGCATAAATTGATTCAGCAATTATAAGAAGCAAATAAATTCAAAGATCCCTTCTGCTGCTCGGTGGCTCGCGGCCTGCATGCACCTGCGCCTGGTCGTCGAGCTGGAACTTGTCCAGCTTGAGGCTCGTGAGCGTCTGTCAGAATGAGACGTCGGGCGCGCTGTTCCACGGCTGGAACTTGAGCACCTGCCAGTCCGCCATAGTTTATAAAAGCTGCCGGGGACAAGATCTTGGATCTGGTTCTCAGTGATGAGCGTGGGGGCGTCTCCATCGACCAGTTGAACAGCTTTGTGCTCATCACTTTTGCCGACCTGAAGAAGCACTCGTTCCTCTACTGGTTCGGCTTCCCGGCGTTGTCTCCGCCAATTCCGTTCCAGTTTCGATCTCCGCCAGCTGCGGTGTCGTCGGTGTTGTCCATCAAGGAGCAGGTTCAGGCACTTCGTGGCCTGCTGAAGTTGCGTCGCGTGAATGGTGAAACTGATGTGGTGGAGAGCAACTTCGCCTCGTTTTTCGTTGTGGAGCGTCTGGCTGAAAGCGCCAGCAATGAGCAGGTTGTGAGAGTTTCGGACGTCCAGAAGTGGAGAGCAGCCGACCACAACGCGGACGGTGTGGTGGAAACGCTCTTTGGCTTCGTTGACCCGTGCTCGTTGAAGACGAATCCAGGGTGGCCGCTGCGGAATTTCTTGGCGCTGCTGACGGCGCTCCCAGCTGAAAAAGTGGATCGTTCACGCCCGCTCAAGATCATCTCGTTCCGTGAGCACGTCCACCAGTTTACGGAGGTGCCGGATGACTTTGAGTGGAGGAACTCTGTTGTATTTGAAGTCAAGAGTGATCAGTCGTTCATGGCAAATGGCCGATCCAGACAAGATGTGCGCGTTACGGGCTGGGAAGCCAACGTTCGCGGTAAAATGGGTCCTCGGATGATGGAGCTTGGAGGCATTCTGGATCCGATTCGTCTTGCAGAGACGTCGGTGGATTTGAATTTGAAGCTGATGAGGTGGCGTCAGCTGCCGTCGCTGGATTTGGAGTTGCTCGCGCAGACGAAATGCCTGCTGCTTGGTGCAGGAACGTTGGGGTGTTACACAGCACGCAGTCTTCTCTCGTGGGGGTTCCGCAACATCACCTTCGTGGACAACTCCACGGTGAGTCACTCCAACCCAGTTCGGCAGCCACTTTTTGAATTCAACGACGTCGGGAAGCCGAAGGGCGAATGTGCAGCGAACGCTTTGAAGCGGATTTTTCCGTTAGTGAACTCGCACTCCGTGAATCTGACGATTCCCATGGCTGGTCACGCCCTGAGTAGCCCGCAACTAGTGGAGGAGGCCAGGAAGCCGAAGGGCGAATGTGCAGCGAACTCTTTGAAGCGGATTTTTCCGTTGGTGAACTCGCAAGCCGTGCATCTGACGATTCCCATGGCTGGTCACGCCCTGAGTAGCCCGCAACTAGTGGAGGAGGCCAGGAAGGGTCTCGAGACGCTGGAGCAGCTAATCGAGTCCCACGATGTTATCTTCTTCGGCACGGATTCTCGTGAGAGTCGCTGGCTTCCGACTGTGATTGCGTCGTCGAAGAAGAAATTGCTGTTGAACGCGGCATTGGGCTTCGACAGCTATTTGGTCATGCGCCACGGTGTTCATCCTGACCACGAGCACGGGCCATCACTAGGCTGCTACTTCTGCAATGACATTGTGAGCCCTCGTGACTCGCTGAAGGACCGTACGTTGGATCAAATGTGCACAGTGACCCGCCCCGGGCTGGCTCCGATTGCTGCAGCAACGGCTGTGGAGCTTCTGGTCGCCGTGCTGCACTCACCCCAAGGAAAGTATGTGGGTGCTGAAAAGCCAAGCGACGGCTCCGCTCCGATGGGTTATATCCCGCACCAGTTGCGGGGTTTCTTGAATGCGTTCCAGAATATGGTGATCACCGGTGAAGCGTTTGACAAGTGCATTGCGTGCAGCTCGAAGGTGCTTGATGCTTATAGTGCAGACGCACTGGGTTTACTGGACAAGGCGTGCAATTCTACGGCATATTTGGAGGAGCTCACGGGGTTTAACCAGCTAACGGAAGAAGCCGACTCCCTGATGATTGAACTTGAAGACAGCGATGAAGACGGCGGCATGGTCGCGTTGTTTTAAAGTATTCAAAACACTTCGAGCTTGAAACATGGACTGTTAGTACCGCGCAAGTTGTATTTCATGTTGCACTGGTGAAAGAAATTCCTCGACCGAGTACTCTGATGCGAATTCTCGCTGAAATCTCCGAAACGGTGACCCCTCTCAGTCTCGTAAATCCACCACGATAAGTGCCAAAGAAAACAAAACTGGCGCATGCCACATCCGATTTTACCCTGTCCTGAAGATGTCAGCCCCAGCAACAGCTTCCAGCACGCCACTCTCCGACGAAGATGTCCGCGCGATCCTGTCGGGGTGGAAGGACCTCGAACCCGAGCATATCGAGCTCTTCGTGTCCAGCGGCGTAGGCAGGACTCTCATCCGCCTGGAACGCAGCGGATTCCAGTGCTCGGAAGACGGGCCGTTGCTGTTGTTGTGTTACGATCCGGCCGACTACGAGGCGTCACTGGCGTACATGTATGGCGGGAACTACGCCTTACCTGCTGGAACCCCTGGCCAGCACGCGTGGCCAGGTGGTGCGCCACCTCCGAACGGAGCTCCTTTGGCTGACTTGCCCGCGGGTGTGGATGCGGCGCCCCCTTTTGCTCTGGGACGATTCATCGCCCAGCGCTTTCCGGCTGCGGTGGATAAGACGAATGGAACAAGCATGAACGTATTTTTCCTGCCGGACTTGGAGGTGTTTGGCGACATCTCGCATGCCGTGATGAACTCACACCAGTTCCGTCGAGTTGGCCGAGCTTCCGCTGAGATATCCCACGCAAACTTTGAGCCGCCGTTGGTCCGCGCGTTCCTCCTCGACCGACTCAATGGACGTCCTCACTTTCAGCGGCAGTTCACGACGGCTTGAAGTTTGGTTTGACAGCGAAGGTACCAGTGGAACATCTTTTAGTAACTCAAAACATTGAACTCGTGTTTCAAAATTCGACTCTTGTTATAGGTGATTGCATAACTTGTGAATTCTCATTTGGTGTCGTCACACAGAATCGCTGAGAACTCGATAGCGATAAAACTTTATAGCTCACCTTTTCCACTCACCTTTCGCCTTCAGTGGCTGTGACGCAGTTAAGTCTCCAACTCCGACCATTGTGAACTCAGAAGCTTGTGCGTGGTCTGCATCGCTTTGTTTGCGGCGGAATCCTCCACTCTAACCACATATCTAGAGGTTATAGTTACAATACACCACCAAAGTTGAGGCCACACCAGCCGGTCTTCCATTATATTCGTAGTATGTAGCAGCTCTTTAGCAACCGTTGGCATATTTTGCTCAGTTCTTGGAGTTGGATTCGAATCCAACGCTGCTCATCAATTGTATCAGTCAGGTGAGTTTTCAAATAACAAGATAATGTTTCAGAGTTTGTGACGAAACATCTATTGGTATAAGCTTAGTAACGCAAACGTCGGTGTGATTGTTGTGTGGATCCCTGTCAGTGTAGCCGCAATATCGACTAACCCATCCCGCACAGGTCGCTGTAGGAGTAGAAGTTGATATCAAGGTCCTCAGCGATAACTCTGTTCCGGTGTGTGTGTGTGTGGAGCTACCGCTTACCCACCCATTCGACTGCTTTGACGGAACGCGTTTGCCTACTTCCGAGACTAGCTGACGCGTTTGAGTAAATCTTAGCGGAAGCATGCTCTGCAACACAATTACTGCTTCGCATCAAGCGAGTATAGTTTACGATCCATGGTGTCAGGCGTCCGCCGTATGTTTAAAGTCGATCGAGCACGGTTTCTGAAGCTGCAGTGATGTGTTCAATGCCTCGACAAGGTACCGAATCAATGCAGAAATTTTGTTCCAGCACAAGTTCTTACGGTCTTGCTCTGCGGGTACGACAACACCACACAGATCCTGTGTGGCACGTATGATGTTGCCTGCGCCAGCATCTCTCACGCGCGCCCGGGTATCCAGTAGCAAGACCTTATGCATGTATCGAGCGGCGCAACACAATAGTCAGATCGCTTACGAGATACGAAGTATGGCTCCATGTAATTATTCACTCGCTTATAGCCTATGGCTTAACGCGACACGATCTGGTACTGGTGGGTCAACTAGTACTTCAATCCTGGCAGCGCTCCTACCCTTTGGCGCGAGAAATCACGCGGTCGTGAACTGCCGCTGAGCGCGAGGACGTCCATTGATTCGGTCGAGGAGGAACGCGTGGACCAACGGCGGCTCGATGTTTCCGTGGGATATCTCAGCGGAAGCTCGGCCAACTCGACGGAACTGGTGTGAGTTCATCACGGCATGCGAGATGTCGCCAAATACCTCCAAGTCCGGCAGGAAAAACGCGGTCATGCTTGTTCCATCCGTCTTGTCCACCGCAGCAGGAAAGCGCTGGGCGATGAATCGGCCCAGTGCAAAAGGGGGCGCCGCGTCCACGCCCGCTGGCAAGTTAGCCAAAGGAGCTCCGTTCGGAGGTGGCGCACCACCTGGCCACGCGTGCTGGCCAGGGGTTCCAGCAGGTAAGGCGTAGTTCCCACCATGCATGTACGCCATTGACGCCTCGAGGTTGTCCGGATCGTAACACAGCAACAGCAACGGGTCGCCTTCCGAGCACTGGAATCCGCTGCGTTCCAGGCGGATGAGAGTCCTGCCTACGCCGCTGGACACGTAGAGCTCGATATGCTCGGGTTCGAGGTCCTTCCACCCTGTCAGGATAGCGCGGACATCTTCGTCGGAGAGTGGCGTGCTGGAAGCTGTTGCTGGGGCTGGCATCTTTAGGACAGGGTAAAATTGGAAGTGGCATTTCATCTCGCTAGCTTTTGTACCGGGTTTGCAGACAATTTGTGTGATTGATGCTACCAGACATGGCACTAGAGGCTTTGGGTTGTGACCAGGTCGAATGCTCTCCCAGCTTTACTGAAAGGGCTGACTCGACAGTTAACCTTTATCCCCCAGGTCCAAAGCCTACTAGTAGCAAGGCAAAAGCCTACTAGTAGGCTCGGGAGCAGATACTTTTATTAAGAAGTTTGTATTGGGGAGCATACGGTTTTCATAAAAACTTCGAGAAACGTTAGAGAATGTTCAATTTGGAGTTGAGCCAAAGATTTGCAGTGTAGGCGGGGTCTTGCATCGGAATCGCTTTGATCATCGCGCGACCGCGTAGCTGTTACTGGCGCTTCACGTGCGAGTGAGCGCGCCGCAACAGCTTATAGAGACCCATTTGACCATTGAACGTCGTAGGTGTACTGCCTCGACTATTTGCGCACAGCATGCACAACTCCAATTTTGCCCTGGTGCTTCTTCAACTTGCCGATTACCCGTGATCCGACGAGCAGTTTTCCGATGCTAGCATGCACTGATGAGCCTGAAAACTAATGACGCAATAGGTTGCTATCTTATCTTCCTTCTGGTCTAAAAGCGGAGCGCATTCGGTGCCTGTGTGCTTGACAAACTATTTTTTTGGCGAGCCTACTAGTAGGATCGAAAGCCTACTAGTAGGCTCAATGGGGGATAGAGGTTAAGAGAGCATCAGTGGGCGTAGAAAGAAGACAGCTATTCGTGACTTACAGTAGTTGATTTGATGTGTGTTTAAGCCTTCATCAGATCCACCATCTATGTTTAGACCATCCCAGTCAGTCACTGGTAGCGCATGAGAGCTGTGCCCGGGTGCACCAATTGGGTGGTGGTTAACAGTAAGTGGCCTTCGATTTGAGTATTATTTAATTTAAAAACGAATTCGGTCGATCACTCTCTTACTGCTCGTAACGTTGTCCTTGTGCTGGGCGCGGAGTTGCTGCTCCACACGATGCTTACTTGTCTAAGACAGAGAAGTTGTCTTTCTATCAACGACCAAAAGAATTGACCGCGACCCCAACAATTTTCTTGGAGGTACCGGTACGCCATCGTATTGGAGGTTCACTTTTATCCAATCAGATACACATATGCTTCCTAGCGTTGGACGCAGTACTACAGTACATGTTCGTCCAGTACAATACAGGATAGCTAAACGAGAGCTTTGCGTAGGCTGGGATAGCTAAAGTTGAAGCGAAATGCTGGGCGCTGGTACGGTGCATTTGTGGTCTATTTGGTGAGTACTGAAGGAGCGGCGTGGTATATCAAAAATGGTGAACAATTGTAGGCAGCGGTGACCCACCCTAGGTAGATGCAAAGTTGATGAAATTTGACATGTGAGTCAGGCTCACTTTCCTGCGACCGAGAAGGGCATCTGATGCGCCTGCTTCGCAGCTGCACCATCCGCCCCGTGCACACGTGACTGGCAAACTAAGCACGTATTTATAATAGCAGAACACCATTATTGTTTTAATGATATGTGAATCTGGAGCTTGCCGCGTATCAACCTGCCGTCGCAGGCATTATAACCGAATGCAAGTTACAAAATGCAACAGATATTGTGGGTTCTACTCAAAATTTTCCCGGCCGATTGATTGAATCGATCGGCCCCCAATCGCCCCGCGTGTACTCTGGCGTATACAAGTTCTACTAAGTACGAGTGTAGCCATCACATCGCCTGCGGGTGATTCAGCTAATGACTTGGGAATTGTATGTGGTCGATTCAGCGAACCACTCAGGATTTCTAAATTTAGCCGGAATTCACAATATATCATCTTAAGTTATAATATCTTCTATACTATAGTATACAAAGTTAAGTCAAATCAATGTAAAAGGTCGCAAATATCACCCTTTAACCCTTTCGCGATCCTCTTGTCTTAATTATACTATACACGCCTAAGTAATTTGCTTCTAAATGGGCGCAGGATGCGACCATAAGGAAAATCACTGTACTCGTTTCGCATGCCTCTTGTAACATAGTACCCGCAGTGATTTGGGGAAATGATAATATCAGGAGGCTTGGTCCTATTCGCAGGAGGGCGCTCAGGTCACGAAGATGTGGAGCTTAATTTATGTGTCCTACCTGAAATGAGGCCTCATCTTTCTCACAAACAATTTTTCCGTGTCGCCCCCAGCGTCTCTCAGTTCCGCCGCCCAGCTAGTACCCCGCCACCTAGTGCATCGCCGCTCAGTCTCGCCGCCAGCCAGCGTCTCGCCGCCAGTGTATCGCCGCCAGCCAGCGTCTCGCCGCAAGCCACTGCCTCGTCGCTCAGTCTCGCCGCCCGCCAGTGTAAATCAGCGCCGCCAGTGTAATTCACCGCCACCAGTGTAGCTCATCACCGCCTCTGTCGTCTGCGTCTCATAGTGCCGCCGCTGTAACAGCCAGTGTAACTCAGCGCCGCCAGTGTAACTAAGTGCCGTCTGTGTCTCGAAGTGCCACCTGTGTCTTGAAGTGCCGCCATTGCCTCGAAGTGCCGCCAGTGTCTCAAAGTGCCGCCGCTTCAACTCAGCGCCGCCAGTGTCTCGAAGTGCAGCCAGTGTCTCGAAGTGCAGCCGCTGCAACTCAGCGCCGCCAGTGGCTCGAGGTGCAGCCAGTGTCTCGAAGTGCAGCCGCTGCAACTCAGCGCCGCCAGTGTCTCGAGGTGCAGTCAGTGTCTCGAAGTGCCGCCGCTGTAACTCAGTGCTACCAGTGTCTCGAAGTGCAGCCAGTGTCTCTGATGTGGAATTTACCGTGCCATCCCGAGTCAAGTTTCCGGGATGTGGCGTCTGCAAAGAGTGCCGCAAATGCATTTGCGAGAGACCATGGGTACGCGCTTGTGGTCAAGTCCGTGTGTCGAGACAGCAGTGGCCAGCATCGGATGATAATTATGGGGTGCGATCAGCACGGAGCACGTAGGGCTTACGTATCTCGCTCCATTCGGCGTCGAGTGAATGCGGGCTCGCGTAGATGCGGGTGCCCAATGGAGTTGAACATTGTACGCCGTGGTGAAGTCGGAAGTGAATCCGAGCGATGGTGTTTGGAGCATCGTGGAAAAGCTGTCGCTCACAACCATGCTCCGTCTACACACCCTGCCGCACACCCAGTGCACCGACGCGCCGCACGCACATTGGCTGTCCGCAATGCAATCGTGGCCTATGCCGAGATTGGAGTGTGGGCAGCGCAAACTATTGCACGTTTGAATCTTCAGGACGACGACAACCTCCTGTTGCATAGATATGTGTACAATGAGAGACGGCGGGCGGTAAACGAGCGTGTAGGTGGGTTTACGAGGATGGAGTACTTGCTGAGGGAACTGGAGGCTGGGGATTATTTCGTGGAGTTTGCAGTGGACGATCAGTCCAGAGTAACGCACTTGTTCTTCGCGTTTGGCCCGGCAATTGACATATATCGTGACAACAGCGACGTCATATTACTCGACTGTACATACAAAACAAACCGCTTCGGCGTTCCTCTGCTGAATATCGTCGGGATCACTGGGACCAACTCCACGATCCACATAGCGCAAGCTTATATCAGAAACGAGCAGGAGCCGGACTATGCTTGGGCCCTCCGGCAGCTTTACGCGATGATGGAGCAGCGCAATATTCGCCCCCCGCAGGT
The DNA here is from genome assembly GCA_033557925.1 of Phytophthora x cambivora. Classification (NCBI taxonomy): domain Eukaryota; phylum Oomycota; class Peronosporomycetes; order Peronosporales; family Peronosporaceae; genus Phytophthora; species Phytophthora x cambivora. The sequence continues at coordinate 4,702,454 of JAUCEB010000012.1, read as the reverse complement.
GTTCTTCAGTGATGCGGAGCTTGCACTGATCAATGAAATCGAGGTGATTTTCCCCGGAGTCCCTCACTTGATGTGCCTGTGGCATATCGTGAAGAATGTAGAGACCCATGCACGGAAAAACACATTCAGACAAGTACGAGACGAGGCGGCTTCGTCGTCAACTAGTGTCAAGTGGAAATACTCAGATGGTCACCGCAATTTTTGTGACGCATTTTTGCGTGTAGTTTGGGCTACCAGTGAAGACGAGTACGAATACCGAAAGCGTGAGCTTCATATGCTGTCGGAAGCTGAAGCGGGATACATAGATGATGTATGGCTAAGCCTTTGGAGGCGTCGCCTTGTTCGGTGCTGGACAGACAATGTTGTACACTTCGGTCTGCAAGCTACATCCCGTGTAGAGGGCTACCATGCAACGATGAAAGCATGGCTGGGGACAAGTCGAGGCGACTTCCTCACGATTCATTCGCGTCTGCGGCATTGGTGGGTGCAGTCGGTGAACAAGTACTGGACGACGAGAGCTATTGAGCGTACGCGTACACCAAACCGCCTTCGCCGACCTCTATATGAGGCTGTAGTCTCGATGATCAGCTCACACGCTCTTATACAAACCGACAACATTCGGCTATCGACAGAACTACTCATACGACCATGCTCAGGGCGCCACTCATGGAATGCCTTGTGCCCACCAAATACATGCAGCTATAAGTAACGGAAACAGCCTACAGCCTGAGCAATTACACGCACACTGGTGGCTGGACCGCGGGGCAGCACCTGCACCCCCACCTCCACGAGTGCTCGAACCATAGACGATTGCAGACAGGCGTGCTCAACGTCGCACAGATCGGAGACGCCAACGGCAGCAAGGTAGTGGAAGATGGGGAACAAGGAGGATCCCTTCACAGTTTGAAATCTCGATCATGCAAACGCCAGATACCATGTAAAATGAGAGTGGTATACAGATAAAAAGAAGGACAAGTGTATTATAATTACATTGAAAGTGTAGACCCCAGCTTTATACTACTAGCGCCCTAACATTCTTCGTCAATTATTATGGGGTTCTCTTGCGTTCCTTCAGCGAAAAGGATGCGTGTCACTCCATCTCTCGTTTCTGTCGACGCAGGCTCCAATGTTGTGTCCGCTATCGCACTGCTGTCAATAGTTAGACTCTCGCGCACTCTGCGAAGGTATGTATCGAAAGCGGTATGCCCGTCATGGTGGTCATTTGGAGTGACTTCGCAGCTTGTACGTGCGAATCTTGCGCCATTTAGTAGTCCCCTCAGAGTAGATAAGCCCTGTAGCACCTGCATAGCGTTTGACTAGCCAGGTTACAGGTACATTTTCCCGTGAATTGAGCCTGAGAGGAGTGTCTGCTCCGATGTTGACGCCTAGAACTCGCGAGATCCGGTGACGTCGACGATCACCGGACACATGAAGGGGGGAGTAGTATTCAACGTACTCACCAGCACATAGTTCTTCTGCGGGGAGCTGGGATGCCGAGAGAGGCGCCATTGCACGGCTGATCGAATACTGTCCGTACTGCTACACGCGCGATTGCTTCAGCGCTCGTTACGAAACGTCCTTGCAGTTTTGAAACGAGCAAAACCCATGTTGCTAAATGAGGACATCGCGACGCCTAATTTAGGTGGGTTGAACCAAGGCATGTTGAAGCCAAAAACCTGCCTGCGCCTGCATTAGAACAGAAAATTCTGCAATATCACATGTTGCATGATAGAAAGTTACTATGTTTTTGTATAGCGCTCCTGCGAATAGGACCAAGCCTCCTGCTATTATCATTTCCCGTGATTTGCAGATGCACAACGATCATATGCATTCAACTTAATTTTTGTATGGTTTGAAGATTACTGATTGTACTGTTTATTGTTTGTCATAAAAGATGGTGCATTCACGGTTGAACCTGTGTAAAAGGGCACATGATGCGCCCATGTAGGCGGTGTTTTCACACCGTGTTTTGCAAACGCTCTATATGGGCGATAAATGTGCCCTTCTACCGCGAAAGGGTTAATCCTGGGAGGACATGTGTGTACTATCCAGCCTAACAAAACTTATTGACAGGGGGTCCCCCACAGCTTTATATGGCTAATGTCGCCCCAGACCATAGGTCACAGATTTCGGCTATCTGTACAAAACGTGTGTAAATGTTTTGTACGTAAACCAACCAATAAAATTCAAGACCGAAATCTAATGGTCTTCTGAATGTTGCACCAACTGAGCCACAGTTGGCGCGTTATGTGATATTGCGTCGTCGTTTGATGTCCAGAACCAACATTAGAGCTACCCAAGCCCGCCATTGCTAAACTACTACGTAGTATATTCCTTCTATCCGAGTGGAGCACGGTCCCCTAATACATTGCTCCTCGCTTCGACGTCGCTTCAAACGCTCCTTACGCAACTTCGCCATGATTCTACTTCACCACACCAACATGCACGACCCATTTCATACTTATTGTATGTATACGGTAGTCAATAAAGTACTATAAAATGTCCTCCCAGCCAAAGCAGAGCCTCTAGTTAAGCCGTTGGTAGAGACAGGGAGGGTGAGCTAATCAGTAATGATGCTGTTGATAGTTGTAGCTTCGAACCTAAAAGGGCGCATAATACGCCCTTTTAGGCTGCATTTTGATTGGCTTGAATTTGAACAGCGGCAGTGATCGAGTCCGCTTCAGCACTCTACTGGCGTGATTGGTCAAATTTGTTTTGGCACATTATACCGACGCGGAAATATAACGGCGAAAGATACGAATCTATTCGCCTCGCCGATTTTTTTTGGATGATGACGCGCCAGCGCCGTCTGAACGATGATGCTCGAGTCGTAGCAGCTATCGCGCTCGGCTTCCTCGGGTCCCTGCTCGTGCTGCTGGCCAGCCCCACCAACTTCGTCAACGTGGAGTGCTCTGACGTCCACGTCGTTTTCGCTCCCGGCAGTGGTAAGATGCAAGGACTTGGCCTCTGCGGTGAACCGCTGGTCAGTGGCATCACCTCCAACCTCGGCGGCATGAGTGTGTCCTCGTACGCGGTCAACTACGCCGCCTCCATGGACCAGTCCAGTGCTGGTCGGGTGCCACCGACATGACCAACCACGTGGTGTCTGTTGCCAAGGAGTGCCCCAACACGGTCTTCGTGCTCGGTGGCTACTCGCAGGGTGGCAACGTCACCGACATCGCCATCGGCGTCAAGACGACGCTCGGCTCCGGTGACACGATTCCGGAGAACTTGCCCCCTCGCATCAAGGCTGTCGTGACGTTTGGCAACCCGCTTAAGATGATGGGCCAGACTATCGAGAGCTCCAGCCAGACGTATGGACCCATCTACGGAGTGCCTCCGTAGATGTGTGATATAAATTGATGCATATATCCTAATCAATGTATGCGATAAGAGGAACATTGCATATGCAGCACTTGTCATCAATTCCGGGCACTGAGCACTCCGTAAATGTGTGATATTAAGGCCGGGCAGGCGTCCCTGCGGATGGTGCGCGAGGGCGTGATGGTGCGGCAGAAGGACGTAAAGATCAACAAGGTGCGTATTCAGCCTGCCCAGACGGCGTACTTGCACTCGAACCTGCTTTTGATGAAGCAGGTCCTGACGTTGTGCGTGTTGGTGGTGCAGGCGCTGAAGCTGACAGCAGTGGGGTGGGCGACAGCGTCGGCATGGGCGCCGGTGGTGCGGCCGGTCAGGCAGGCGTCGCTGAAGGTGGTGTGAGAGGGCGTGGTGCAAGAGGGTGTGGTGAAGCAGGAAGACGTGGAGGACGTCTGGCCCAACAAGGTGCGTATTCAGCCTGCCCAGAAGGCGTACTTGCGTTTGGGCCTGCTACAGGTGACCTAGTTCCTGACGTTGTGCGTGTTGGTGGTGCAGGCGCTGAAGCCGACGGCAGCAGGGTGGGTGACAGCGTCGGTGTGGGCGCCAGTGGTGACCTAAGTGCAGGTGTTGTATTCCCCGAATCGCTACAGCCGGGGCGTGCAATGCCAATAAGAGCTGCAACAACTCCTACATGTACACCGCCCATCATGCTGCAGGATTTATACGTCAGCAATTTGATTGCATTTTCGCCCGATAAGGAGCGATGGATGAAAGAGAAGAATGGGTACTGCCTACATTATTGGCCGTGTGTATCGCCAACTCAAGACAGGGAAGAACGCTTCACCTTTTCAGATTCGTTGGCTGGACTGCCAATTCCAGAGCGCAGTGGAGCATATCAGTGTAGGAATGGTGCAGCTTGGAATCAAGAACTACATTGCGCTAACACGAGTGAAGAACCCAGGTTGGCGGATATTGGTTCGGCCATATCCAACCGACGAAATTAACTTTGAGTACGCCGATTCTAACTGCGACGAAGAAACAGAAGAAGTGATTGAGGCTTTTGACCCTACGGGGCTACTTCCAACCTGCCTCTCAGAGGTTGAAGCTATCCGAAACATGCGATTCGTCCCGTCAGGACAAGTTGAAGCGCCATCATAATCTATACCGATTCGGTACAAATATTATTTGTATCGACATGACGACGGTACGAGTAAAACCTACTTGCGTCCTGAATTCAAGCATTTGTTTGAGCATTCGACCAGATCAAGTTTCTTTGCGTATATACCTCTCTAATTTTGGAGCCAAGCCCTACATGAGACCAACAAATACGCTGTGGTGAATAGCATACGAATGGCGACACCGTTCACACTCGACGAGTTGATGATTTTTCTCGGCATCCTCTTCTTCATGGCCATGAATGATAAGGGCGAGTACGCTAATTACTGGGCCCAACAAGCCGAAGAGTCTAATTTTTGGTGGTGTTACCACATCGCTAGACGGCATCATGGCCCTTCACCGATTCAAACTTCTGCGTCGATGTTTGAGCTTCAATGCTATTCCTAGCACGATAGACCAAGATGCGGCAGCTCGTATCCGGCCACTTTTGAATTTGCTTAAGATTACGGGTGGTCAGTATATTCACGTCGGTCGAGATGTTGCTCCCGATGAAGCTAGTGTTGCCTGCCGCTCGCGCCAAGGTCGTCACATGATTGTGTACAATCCCATGAAGCCGACAGGGAAGTACCATTTCAGGCTTTACATGGTGTGCTGCTCTACAACGTGGATAGCATTGAATTATAAGCTTCACTGTAATCATAGCGATATCTTGGATCGACTAAGTGGTGTGGTTGATCAAGTTGAAGCGCAAAGCTTGAGATAGGAACTCGAGGAAGTGTCGAAAATCCGGCAGCATGTGTTGGAGGTGATGAGGCCACTGTTTGGAACAAACCGTGTTGTTAACATGGACAACTATTATACCCCCGTTCAGCTACTTCAGGAGCTTCGTCTGAAGGGACTATACGGATGAGGCACTATCCGTGCGAATAGCAAGCACTTCCCGGCACACAATATCTTACACAAGGATGATTGCACCCGTGGCGACTATCGCCAGGCTGTCGCGCACGACCACAGTATGCTGGCAGCATCGTGGTGCGACGGAAATGTTGTCAACATGGTCTCCAATGCAGACTCTACAAATGTTACTACTCTAACACGCATGGTTGGCAGCGAGAAACAGTCATTTCCAGCCCCAGAGTGCGTCGCTCAGTACGTCGCTCAGTACAACGCCAACATGCAAGGCGTTGACAGGGTGGATCAAATACGAGGCCGATTCTGTACTTCGGACGGCCATTCGTACAAACGCTGGCACAAAAAGCTGGCCCTCGCTCTAATCGATGTGGCAAGATCTAATGCGTATCTTACGCGACGGTTGATAAAAACCGAGCCAGCGGCTCGTGATGCGCGCAGGAAATTTGTGATGGAGCTGGTAGGAGAATTGTTGAACAGGCAATGGAAGAACGCACCCAGTGATGGTCGCATGCTTTACAGTGGAGAAATGCTAGACGACGAAGATGAGGAACTGATCGGCACTCCTTCATCGCAGCGTCCTATTGGAAAAGCTGTTGTACTCGCGACTGCATGCACTTCGGTGTCGTCTAGACAAATGCATGCGGATAGCAGCAGAAAGCGGCGCCGCTGTATTGTTTGTAGATGGGAGGGGAGGTATCTGACAGAGGTAACAAACTATTGCCTCACACACGGTGTCTGTCTGTGCCAGATTGTACACAATCATCCCGCCAAGCCGTGGATGTGTCCGTCGACGACGTCAACATGCTGGGATAAGTTTCACCAGTTCTACTACCCCAACGATCTATTTACTGAGAAAGGAAACACGCGACGCGACGTCCAAGTGCTGCTTAAGCAGCAGCAGCACCGAGTCAGCGAGAACCGTCGTCGACGAGCGCCGCGTCGCTGCCAAGTCCTAGCGCTGCTACAGCGGCGGCGGTACCGAGTTAGTGGACACCGCCGAAGCCGAGACTGCGTCCCCGTCATTCCGGGAGCTGCTTGAGCAGCATCACCACCGACTCGGCGGGCACCTCCGAAGCCCAGGGCCGCGTCACCATTCTCGCGGCGACACGGCGCTTGTCGATGGCGGTGCTCTCCGACTCGGTAGTGGTGCTGCCCAAGCGCACTTAGACATGATGGTGCCGCGGCCCTGGGCTTCGGCCGGCACCACCGAGTCGGGGGTGGTGGCTGCTTAAGCAGCACTTGGCGGTGACGCGGCCCTGGGCTTCGGAGGTGCCCACCAACCCGGTACTGTCGCCGCTGAATCAGCGCTAGAACTTGGTGGCGACGCGGCGCTCGTCGACGGCGGTGCTCGACGACTCGGTGGTGGTGCTGCCGAAGCAGCACTTGAATATGGCGGCGACGCGGCGCTCGTCGACGGCGGTGAGTCGGATCGCAGCACCGTCGGTACTCGCAGACTCGGTGGTGGTGGATCGGAAGGGAGTGGCGGTGGATGTTCAGCACTCGGACTTGGCGACGAGGCGGTCGGTACTTTACAGTAGTGCGGCTCAGGAAGTGATTCATAATATTTTTTGGCATACGTATATTTCTGATGTAACGCCGCCTTCCAGCTACAATGTACTTCTATCTTGCGCTCCAGCTTCCAGTGTTTACAAAAAGGTTCCGAGCACGAGGAGCGATGCCTCGGGCAGATCGGCGATGTTGCGATGACCACGCGTGCCATTGGCATTGCGCTGAGTTCACGTGAGACTACCAGCTTTGCATCTTCTTCAAAAAGAAATATGTTCGCAAATACTATGTTGGCTTCACAAATGGGAGGTTGCCTTGACATCGAAGCATCTCTAACATCTACATGTTTGAGCAGCACCTTATCAAGTCGCGGATGATGCTTGATCTGTTGTTGCATTAAGCAGTGTCCGAGTGAGACGTGATCACTGCGAAGCTCGACGCCAATACCAGCTCTAACGTCTATTGTAAGAGCAACTTTGACGAGAATGTTGTCCAAGCCAGCTCCGACATCGAGAAAAACTTCAGCTTCGCCGGTTGTCCCAACAGCTACAAATATCAGGGAGACGCCTGACGGTAAAACTTCACCCGCATTATCGCAGGTGCGACTGATATTGCCGAAAATTGAAGCCACTGCTTCATGAGCTTGCACTTGATTTAGTTTGGGTGAGTATTGGCAGTGGTCGACAGCGACCCCACTACTCACGCCATTCTCGCCACCAGCACTCCACACCTACACCAACAGCGCAACATCAGCCACGTTATAATTATCAGTAGCCTAACAATGCCACCCATACCTGCTCCGTTGTCAGCACTTGTCCCCCGCCTAGTCGTAGAACCTCTGTGCTCGGCACATACACCATATCCTCTTGGGCTGCAACTGGTTCATTAGTAGATCCACCTACGTCCATGCTGACGCCGTCTACAACCTCACAACTACCAATTATAGCTGCTACACCATATACAACACACGTTAACCATGTCATTCTCTTTGTTACGCGCTTCGAAACTCGATACCCACCCGAAGTATATGCAGCTCTATCCACCCGTCGACCCACACGCCCTCCGCGTTCACCTCTCACAGCATGTTTTCGGCACCGTCGAAGACCAAAATGGCCGCACTCTCACCATTGCTCCCAGCGCCTGAGCCATCACAAAAAAAAAAAAAAACGAGATAAGAAAGAGCACCGCCGCTGCCTGCAGCCCCCCCCCCCCCCACGTCGCACCTCCTGGTTTCGACCCGCGTGCGGCCTCCTGGTCATCGTGCTCTTGCGTAGCACCTTGCCTTAAACGTTCAGGCGATAATGCCTGACCGGATGCGCCGTTGACGGTCGTAATGTCGTTGTCATCAGGTTCACCGGCACCGACAACGGCAACTGCGTACACAGCAAGCACAATTAGTATCATTACATGGATCAATAGCCACTCCCCGCATGCCTCACCTGATTCACCAGTCACGGATGCTGTACAGTACCCACAGTCGCTTTGCACGCCCAGATCATGATCTCGCCTTGAACGTGCGACAGAGGCTCAGAAGGCACGCAGGTTGACCGCTGAGAAACATGAGGACGTGACGGTGGTGGCCCTCGCGCACGAAGTCGACGCCGTGAAGTCATACCGCTAAACAAACAAGGCGGAAAGTCGCTAAGCGACTTCCCGTACGCCTTCTTAAGGTTGGACATCCGATCTGTAGCTGCCGCGCAGTGCGCTTTGTCTCATGCGACGACCCACATAGTCCCAGGTTACCCGCAAGCCCTCCCTCTCTAACTGAAAGGCGATCTGCACCAGCAGCTTGTCTTCCGAATCGGTGAAACTTGTGCGCATGACTGTTGATTAAAGTATATCAAAAATTGAATCAGGAGTAGTGCATTTGACTTATCTTTGGTATGGTGATGTGGATGGCTGAAGAGCAATCCTGAGGTCTCATGGTTTGCGTCACACTTGGTCGATGGTGCGGTCGTGTGGCAGGGGTCGATTACGGCCATCGAAGCAATAAAAAACCACTCAGACAATTCAAAATTACCCCCAGCCCTATTTACAGGTGCTACTCTGATTGGTAGAAACGAAACCCGGTAGTCAAAGAGCGGGATGGAGCTAAAAGGGTGCATTCTTCGCCCTTTAAGAAGATGATTTACTACCGTGTTTTGGTAACAGCACTAAAGGGCGAAGAATACACCCTCTCATCGCGAAAGGGTTAATATCGACTGGATGGGCGCCTACTTCGCAGGTGGCGCTCTATTCACTAACTCAACTCATGATACCCGGAGGACTTAACCCAAATCCAGATATAATAGTAGACTATAGTCCCAAACCAGCTTAAATATACTTAAGAGGGAGGGGGACGCCATGCTCGCCGAGTATCAAAATACCTTACGGTACATGCTATCTTCGATTAAATATACTTAATAGGGAGGGGAACGCACCACGCCAGCTGTGTAGTAGAAGCCACTGGCCATATCGAGACTCATAAACCACATTGCACTTTCGAAACCGACCAACAGGTCGTCGATCAGGGGCAATGGGTAATTCGAGACCCGAATGAAATCGTTAACCACTCGGTAATCAATGCACATCCGGATGTCAATGCCATTTTTCTTGAGGACAATCACAATCGGGGATGCCCAAGAAGATTCGGAATGTTCGACTAGTCCGGTCTCCAGAAGCTTCTTGAGCAGCTCATACACCTTGATCATGATGTGTGGCGCGATCGAGCGGGGTCGCTGTGCCACAGGGCGAGCGTCTCCTACATCCAAATCGCACACCACACCTCGAGCTGGCGCAGGGACCGCATTCCCGTCACCCAAGAAGATTTTCCGATGGCGTTCCAGGATGCCCCTGAGCTTGCGATCTTGAGTGTTAGTGCTTGAACCGGGTTCTCCCACATCCGCCTTGGTAAGGTCACACTCGGGACTGAGATCCAGCAATTCGGGCAGTAACGCCAACTCATCTTTCAACTGCGCCGAATGACCGAACGCGCTAAGCTCATATCGGCTTTTGTTTGTCCGTTCGGACATTTCCAGTGGGTAGGAATGCCATTCGGGTTGAAGAATGCGCCGCTGATCTATCAGCATGTGATCAACAACTGCTTATTCGACTACCACCTAAAGAGGAGGCACTGGTGGACCAAGAAGTCCTGAACTATCTCGGTTTGGACCCGCAAGATTCGGGAAAACCAGAACGTGCTGAGTTGGATTCTGACGTCGCACTTCCGGAAGATTATTTGCCAGTACTGACGGAACATATGACGGTTTTCAAGCGGAACATCCTGTAACAGGTCTGATAACGCTAGCCTGCCAGCGGGTCGCCGCTCAGAGTGCTGATTGCCGCGTCCACGCCAAGGTCCGTCGTGAAGCAAGGTCGTCAATCAATACAGGCCACCGCAAAGTAGCCGGAACTTCCGTTCCTATTTATTATCCACTCCTACTGCTGTCTCCTGTCGGTCGTCTCGTTCGCTTATCTCCGTCTTTCGTCTCGTACTGGCCTCAGGCAACACTGTCAGGGCACACCCCACCCCGTACACGCCGGCGTTCTGGTCTGTCGGCTGAATGCGACTCGCTGATCGCCGTCCGCCTCACCCCGCTCGCGTGAACGTTCGGTCTGTCGGTAGCTCGGACCTTTGGTCGTCTGTTGGCCTCCTTTCGCCCGTCTCACTGCCTGCTGTGCAGGCTTCCACCTGTAGTCTCCGGTCACTTGTTGGTCAGGCGGTGATTTGTCGACTGAGCGCTCTCGGCTGGCGCCCGCTTCTGGCGACCTTCCAGCGCCGGCCACTCAGCGGCCAGCGTCGCTTGAAGTTCGGGATCGCGCGTCTTTCGCCCAGCTCGGCGACTGCTGGCGCCTAAGATCGCCATTGTGCGGTGCTCCTGTGGCGCCACCCGCCGCACTGGTGTCCCTCCATTCCGCCGCCGCTGTAGATCTCTCTCCTGGCCCACGCTGTCGGTGTAATCAGTCGGTGAGGGCTCGGTAGCCTCGCTACCCGAGGCACGGGGTAGCCCATACTCGTTACACGCCTTCCTCTTCCCTAGAGTCTTCCACGACTCTACCGGCGATGAAGAGTCGCTCGTACTCAGCCAACGACACCCATCGTGGCTCTCCAGTGCTGTTTCCGGGCTGTCCGGTCTGCGCCGGACGTAGCTCGAATTCCAGCACGTAGTGGCCAGCCTTGTTTCGTCGTCGTCGGCGTCGTAGCTCCACCAACTGCTCACCCGTGTCCGACTTTGCTGCCTCGCTCTCCATTGCTCGTCGAGTTCGTTTCCCACCACGCACTCCTGCTGCTGCTTGTATTGGCGCCGCCGCTGATGTAGCAGCCGCGCCTGCTGTCGGCTCATCGTCACGGTGGCGGTGTCGATCTTCATATTCTAGTTGTGCCTCCAAATCGGTGGCTACGCGTGGCAAAAGGTCGACCGAGTAATGATACGAGATCAGAAAGGAGGCATGGGCTATAAATTGCTCTACGTCTCCATCTTGATCCTCTCGTTCCACCAAAAATTTCTCAAATCCGGCGGGCTCCACCACCCGTAATGGGCCAATCCACTGGTGCACGAATTTGGTAGCTTTGGGGTCGCGTGGGGGTCGGAACATCCATACCCTGTCCTCAGGCACAAAAGTTCGACGGTTCCGCACTTTGCAGTTGTAGTACTTCGCCTGTCTGTTCTGCTCCCGGACTCTGGCTTCCTCAGCGCACTCGTGACTATTCTGCATCGCCTGTACTAGTCGTCGATGGTAGTCGGTCAATTCTCCTGCTTTGGTCACACTAGTTGATCGTAGCAGTTCATTTGGGGCTCGTAGTCTCCTACCCATCATTAGTTCATTGGGCGAGAGCGCCACCGTGTAATGTCTGCCCGAATTGTAGGCATGCACGGCAAAATCTACCCACGTGTTCCAATCATTCTGTCCGTCTGCGTGCATGTACAACGATACCATGTCTTTCCAGGTCCTGTGAAACCTTTCTACTAACCCAATCATCTGGGGTCGATACGGCACCGGGTTCGCTTGCTCGGATTGCAACAGTGTCACCAGCTCATCAATCACCTTTCCGGTCAATTCAGGTGCTCCATCCGTAAGCAGTTCGCGGAAGGGGCCGAACTTTAGGACTACGTGTTTTAATAGAAATTCGGCCACGTTTGGTGCTGTGTGCTGCTTAACCACTGCAGCCACCGCGTAGCGGGTCACATATTCCACAGCGGCCACTACATATCGCTCTCCCCCATCACTTGCTGGAAAGGGGCCAGCCACATCGAGTGCCCACCGGTCCGCGACGTCTCCTCCTCGCAAACTCCGTAGCGGAGGTATCACCTCTCTCGGTTTAGTTTTCCTGCTGCCGCATTCCTGGCAACCCCTCACCCAGTGATTAACTTCGTTCTGCAGATGTGGCCACCAATATAATTGTGCAATCCTCGCGTACGTGTGGGGAGCCCGAAGATGGCCCGCCCACACTGAGTCGTGGTGTTCCTTGAACACCGGCGCCCACAATTGTGGCGGTAGGAGTACTCGTTTCCCATGCACCGTGCTAATCAATACTAGCTCATTTTGCTTAAACACCTTCATGCCGTGATGCGTTCCCTGGGTCAATAGTCGCTGTACCAGCCGGCTTCTCTGCTGAGCGGATACAATTTCTTCGTCAGTGAGTTGCAGGGTAGCACGGTTCGTTGTTGGTTTCTCAATTTGCTGCGCATTCGTAGGGTGCGCCGTAGGTTCTCGCCAGGGCCCATCGCCTCGTACCGCAGAGTTTTCAGTGCGCGCCGATCGTGGCTTCGGGGAAGCTGCTGAGGTAGCCGTCGGCCGTGTTGGCGTCGCTAGCCTACTGCCGATTGACGCCGTCGTTTTCGTCTGCGTTTCAGCCTCCGACTGCTGAAGTGTCGTGGTACCAGTCTTCTTAGTCGGCGTCGGTTTCTTGGCGCTGGTGGCCTCCTCTTCATGCTGCTCAATTCTCGCTGCTCGAGGAGCTGCTGTCGTCGCCCTGGGTGTCGCCGTCATCGTTGTCGTGTCGGACGCCCTTGCCTTGGTGGGTCTGGGCGGTGACGACGCCATGTTTTGTTGTATCGAGGTGGTTGCTTCTGTCTCCGCTGGGGACCAGCCGTCGGCCCAAGTGACTCGCTTGCGGGGTCGCTTCGCCGGAGCTGTCACCGGGACTGCCTCCGCGTGCTTGCCAGAGTGGTGCGGCTCCTCCTTATCGAACTGGGCCAGTACCTGTCCATCTTCTGAAGCCAGTACCGCCGCGTCAGTCGAGTTGTCTGTCGTCAGCGTCGTCGTCCCCGCTCCTTCTACTCGAAGAGTCGCTTCCTCCAGTCGCCGTTTGGCCGCCCTCGTGAGGGGCCTCGAGGTCGCTTCGTTGTTGCCAGCGCTGTTCCTGACCTTCGTGGCGGCGTCTTCATTCCGCTCCCCGACTTCAGTGCTGGCTCCTCTTGGCTTCGTCGGTCTCCGCTGCTTCTGCCCGGTCGGTTCTGGGGTTTCGGCGGCCGTGGCGGAGTTCTTCCCCACTGCCACCTCGTGCGCTGCTGAATCGTTCCTGGCTTCCTCGACACCATTCACGGACCCTGCCGCTGTAGTTGGTCCTGTCGTGTTTTGGATGGGCGGGGCGGCCCCACCAATGTGGCCGCCGATGCTCGTAGTCGCTGTCGTCGAGTTGGCTCCAGTCAGAGTCCTCAGCTCTGTTGCTTCGGTGCTAGCCGGAGAACTTGTGTCCTCACGCTTTCCTTCCTGTGTGGGCCCCACGGTAGTGGATAGTCGCCTCCTCCGTCGTCGTCTGCCCGCCGCGGCTAAGACAGGTGCTCTCGATAAAGCATCTGCGACGACGTTGGTGTTGCCTGGACGGTATTCCACGTCAAACTCGTACTCCTGTAAGGTCAACGCCCACCGATGGAGCTTACCCGTCAGGTTCGGGCTGGTCATCAGCCATTTCAGGGCTGAATGATCAGTCATAATCGTAAATTTCCGACCATAAAGGTATGGCCGAAAGAGTTTGATAGACCAGATCACCGCGAGACATTCTAACTCAGTAATTCCATAATTGCTCTCGGTCACCGAATTGACTTTGCTAGCGTAAGCAATCGGTCGCCAACCTTCGCCTTGGTCCTGCATTAGACACGCGCCTAAGCCCACCTTGCTAGCATCAGTCACTACTCGAAAGGGTAATCGAAAATCAGGGTAGATTAAGAGAGGTTTGGTCGTCAAAATCTCCTTAATTGTTTCAAAGGCGGTCTCTTGCCCCGTACTCCATTCCCACTCCACACTCTTCCGTAGTAACTTCGTGAGAGGCGCCATGATGGATCCAAAGTTCTTCACAAATCTGCGATAGTATCCCGCGAGGTGGACAAATCTCTTCACCTCTGTAGCGTCCGTGGGTCTCGGGAAGTCGTGTACTGCCGTCACTAATCTCTGCAATGGTCGGACACCCTCACAGCTTAATTCGTGGCCTAAATATTCCATGGACTTTGCTGCGAAGACGCACTTCTTTAGCTTCAGAGTTAATCCGGCTACGGAGAGCCGCTCCAGTACCCCAGCCAACTCCACTACGTGCTTGTCAATGCTGCCCCGCGTGAACACCACGATATCATCGAGGTAGACAAGACACGTCTTCCAGGTTAGGCCACGCAGTACAGAATTCATCATGCGCTGAAATGTTGACGGGGCGTTGGTACGGCCAAAAGGCATGCGAATAAAGCGATACAACCCTTGCTTGGTGGTAAAAGCTGTTTTATCCTTGTCACCTTCTGCTACCATGATTTGCCAATAGCCAGCTCGGAGATCTAACGTAGTGAACCAAAGCGCTCCTCCGAGGGCCTCCAAAGTTTCATCAATTCGGGGCAGCGGGTAGACGTTCTTCTTAGTTACATTATTCAGCGCGCGGTAGTCCACGCAAAAACGCACTTCGCCATCCTTTTTGCGAACCAGAACCACTGGGAAGTCCCAGGCTCCATTTCCCTCCTCAATGACATTTGCCTTAAGCATTTTGTCCACATTATCCTCGATGACCTTATTCTCCAGCTGCGCATGTCGGCGTCTTTTCAACATAATAGGCGCCGATTCCCCCGTATCAATATGATGCTGTACATCGAGGGCGGTTGCTGGAGGGCAATCACCTGTGCTGTTGGTTAGTCCCCGATACACCCTCAGCAACTTGGTGATCAATCCTCGGGCACTGGGGTCTCCGACATTCACTTGATCTTCCTGCTCCAGCGGCGTCACACTGTCACCGAGCTCGTTGATCCACTCGTTCAGCCGTTCCTCACTTAGTTGCTCGTCTAAACCTAGGATAGTGGTGTCATCGTCCACAGGAATCCAGGTGCCCAACTCCTTCTTGCTGGGCATCTTTACTGCCTTGTCATGTGCATTCACCGCGGGTATCCACGCACTCCCCTCATTGGCAACAGTCACCGTAGCGGCGAGCATTACCGCCCCCGTGCACCTCGTAGGCAAGAACACACCTCGTTCACCGTTCTTAGCAGGCACGGATACCGCAATCGGCGCCACTGCACGACCCGCCAACTCTGTTTTCTTTAACATTCGCACCGCGGCTATCCGCACGCTTCCTTCACCGTCGTAGGTTCGAAACGGCACAACCACCGCACGCGCCCCATCTCGGTAGCGCACCTCACTCTTCTGAAAGTCCATGACGGCACCGTGGGCTTTCATGAAGTCTACTCCGACAAGGAATTCACTAGTACAGCCTTCTACGATGCATGCATCGATTTCAATTAATTCATCGAAAGTACTGCGTAGTTCAAAGTGCCACACGCCGATGACGTCCAACATGAAGCCCCCGATACCCTCCACATAGTCGACCGGCGCTCTTCTTGCCAACCGATCTCCATACTGCATCCATTCGGTTCCGGCGATGGTGTACCTCGCGCAGCTGTCCAGTTTAATGTGGCGGCGCTCGTCCATCACTGTCACTATGGCCGTAGGCAGGCCATCGTCAGCTTCCACTTCACTCGCCACGCCATTCTCCATGGGCTTCTCGGGTCCTTCCTCCGTCCGCTGCCGCTGCACTAAGCTCACGCGCATGGTGGCGTCAGCGCGCCGATCGATCCCGCCCTGCTGATCTTGGCGTCGTTCTTTAGCTTCCTGTAGAGCTTCGGAAGCCTGTTGCCGCCGCTCCACCGCCTTCAGCTCCTCGTTGTGCTGCTGCATTGCTGCTTCCGCACGGGCATCAGCACGCCGCTTCATCACTGCGTGCTTAACACGCTGCCTCTTCGCCTGCTTCTTGGCTCTCCGGCGTGCCAAGCGCACCTGCCCCACCAGATCGCCCTCCGAAAGCTTG
Organism: Phytophthora x cambivora; assembly: GCA_033557925.1. NCBI lineage: Eukaryota > Oomycota > Peronosporomycetes > Peronosporales > Peronosporaceae > Phytophthora > Phytophthora x cambivora. The sequence continues at coordinate 4,686,346 of JAUCEB010000012.1, read as the reverse complement.
GGAGTTCCTGCCGGCACCACGGCATGACTCTGGCCGACCCCTTCTGCTGCTCCACTCGTCATCGCCGCCGTACTGGTATCGTCTCCGCCGACCACCGACTCCAGCTCGGTGTTCTGCGGGGTCACCGCTCCTCTCGTCAAGTCCTCCGTCGCAGCACAGTCCTTGCCCGGTGGCTGCGCCTCCTGCTCGGCGGTCATCGACTCGACTGTCTCCGTCGCCCCCATAATCAATTCCATCGTCTTCAAATTCTCTCCTTCTTCGCCCGACGTTGCCTGTGCGCCTTCCCCAGTGTGTCGTACTTCCTCGTTCTCCATCCGTCGATCACTCACTCCTTCCGCGTGCACGTAGCGCGCCACCGCCATTGCTGGCCTCACTGTTGCCACCGAAATGGCGGCCCGCTTATCATCACGCTGCGCAGAGTCTTCTCGCATCTGCCGCAGCACTTCCTCCACCCGGTACCTCCTCGTCTTCTTACTCGTCACTCGCTCTGCCGACTGCTTTCCTCGCTCTCCGATCTCTTCCATACCGCTCGCCTCACCACTTTCTCGCCGCCGGGGACCGCCATGATTCTGCGGACGCTGTATACCCCCTACAGCGCCCGATACTAGTTTTCCGCTGTCGGAGGTTTCGGCAGCCTCGTCCTCAGATACTCGTCGTTACGAGTCTTGGCCTCTACGTCCGTACAGTCCCGCGCCATGTGTCAGTTGGCCACATGCATAGCATTTAGGTTTGGTCGGACAAGTGGCCGCCCAGTGCCCGTCTTGTCCACATTTAAAGCAGTTGCTAGGCTCGGCGACTGCGGGTTTACGACCCCGTTCTCCTTCTCCGCGTACAATTCGGCCATTATGTTTCGGGTGGTCATCGGCCTTGATCAGCTTGACCGCAGCTTTCGCCTTCTTGGGTCGAGGCGACGCCTCCGGCTCACTGTCACCCGTCGCTTGGACTTCCCGCGGGCGTTTGACTTTAGAAGCAAGGGGCTTGCTGTTTCCCGCTCCACTGGTAGTTTCCGGCGGCTGGGCGCGTCTTCGTTCAGCCTTGCGAGGCTCGTACCAGTACTTTCCATTCCATAAATGACCGGGTGGGGGCTCCCATGTGCCCGAATACTTATTGTAGATGCCCTGGGGGTTAGTGAATAGGGCGATAGTTTGCACTTCAGTCGGTGCCGCCGGAGTCGACTCGGTCCCGCCGGGCATGATCGTAGCTACCCCAAATCCGCTGGTAATACCAGGAATCACATTTGTCTACCCCATGGTGCCGTCCATGGGTATGACGTAGCGGCTGGGCGCAGTAGCCCACGCTTGTCCGATGTTAATCATACCCTGCGCCACGTTATCCATTGGATCATCAATTTCCGTGGCTTTTTCCACCGCCTCCTCCAGGGTCGTCGGCTTTGGTGCCTGTTTCACTAATTTGCGCGTAGTCTTATCCAAGCAGCGGTAAAACTGCGCAAGTAGCACTCGTTCCCGCACCCGATTTCGTCCCACTACATCTCGTAGTCCGGCGGCGAAGTCTGCATACGTTTCCCCGGGCATCATTCGCCGCATGCTGACCCTCCACTCTGCCGTGGACTTGTCTAGCTTCTCTCCATATCGTCTTAACAGGGCTTTCTTCAAGTTCGACCAGGTGCGTTTCCGTTCCGGCAGGCGGCGGTCCATGTCGACCCACCACTTGGCCGCGTTCTCCATCAGCTTATTTCCTAAGATGAAGTATAACGACTTGTCCGACCATCTGCCTCGTCCGGACTCTTTCGCTCCTTTCAAGGCCAGGTCCACCCGGTCAATCCAAGTCGACACGGAGATTTTCGGCGATGGGGTGAACGTCGGCAGTTCCAGGTCTTTTACGCTTTTCTTCCTTGGGCGTCTTCCGTGTTGGTGTTGCTGATGACGTCGTCGATCCCCTCGTCGACGCGGTGTCCGTGGGTCTTCGCTGTTGCTGCTGCGGTCGGAGCTCGCCCCGCTATTGGAGCTCTCGCTACTGGGGTCGTCACCGTTGCCCCTGCCTGTTGGTTGTCGTCGTTGGTCACTGCGGGCGTCGGCGTCTGCGTCGTCGCTGCTACTGAATTCGCTGCTGCTGGATGGGTCCGACGGTGGCGCTGCGGCCGCTCTACGTTGGTGTTCCGAGCATCTGCGGTTGCGGGTCGTTCGTGCTGCTGGGGTCCTGCCACTTACGCTGCGAGAAGCCGTTTCGGCTCTGCTTCCTCCTCGTCTGTGCCTGCGATCATCACCACCAGGGTGGCTCGCTGTTGGCTGCATTCCAGCCACCAGCGTGGTTAATTGCTGAAGTGTGATCATCATTGTCGTCATGGTCGTGCTATCCATCGGTGTCGCCGCCACCGAGTTGTTCTGACGGGCTATTTCCGCCGCTGTCTGCGGTGTCCGAGTTGCTGAGGCCGTGTCCACCGTCCTTGTCGCTGGGGTCCCCGTTTGCTGCGCGTCTCCCTCCGCGTTGTCTTCGACTCCTCGTGTCAATGGTGCTGGGGACAGCATCGCCACCAGCTTCCTCGGACTCTCATGATCACACGCGCCATCTTCCTCATCGTTCCCCGGACTCTCCTGATCACTCAAGTCATCTTCCTCATCGTTCTGCGTCTGCGAAACGCTCCTCGTTCTCGGTCGCCGCACCATCCTAGCTTTGCCAGGTCTCGCTGGTTTCTTCGCGGGTGCCATGATAGTCGTAGTTGTAGGTCGAGTAATCGTAAATCGTATTCCACTCAGTGCCCCAACAAAATGACCACCATGTAACAGGTCTGATAACGCTAGCCTGCCAGCGGGTCGCCGCTCAGAGTGCTGATTGCCGCGTCCACGCCAAGGTCCGTCGTGAAGCAAGGTCGTCAATCAATACAGGCCACCGCAAAGTAGCCGGAACTTCCGTTCCTATTTATTATCCACTCCTACTGCTGTCTCCTGTCGGTCGTCTCGTTCGCTTATCTCCGTCTTTCGTCTCGTACTGGCCTCAGGCAACACTGTCAGGGCACACCTCACCCCGTACACGCCGGCGTTCTGGTCTGTCGGCTGAATGCGACTCGCTGATCGCCGTCCGCCTCACCCCGCTCGCGTGAACGTTCGGTCTGTCGGTAGCTCGGACCTTTGGTCGTCTGTTGGCCTCCTTTCGCCCGTCTCACTGCCTGCTGTGCAGGCTTCCACCTGTAGTCTCCGGTCACTTGTTGGTCAGGCGGTGATTTGTCGACTGAGCGCTCTCGGCTGGCGCCCGCTTCTGGCGACCTTCCAGCGCCGGCCACGCAGCGGCCAGCGTCGCTTGAAGTTCGGGATCGCGCGTCTTTCGCCCAGCTCGGCGACTGCTGGCGCCTAAGATCGCCATTGTGCGGTGCTCCTGTGGCGCCACCCGCCGCACTGGTGTCCCTCCATTCCGCCGCCGCTGTAGGTCTCTCTCCTGGCCCACGCTGTCGGTGTAATCAGTCGGTGAGGGCTCGGTAGCCTCGCTACCCGAGGCACGGGGTAGCCCATACTCGTTACAATCCCAATGCAATCCCGGATGGAACCGGTGCTGGGACGTAGTTACTACATCGACGACATCGCTCACGGTGCTGCGACTTGGGACCAGTTGTGTAACGATTTGGACGCACTGTTGTATCGTTGGAGGTATTGGAACATTTCGGTCAGTTTGCCCAAAAGCAAATTCGGGAAGAGGACGACCCCTTATCTGTCCCACGAGATTTGGGCTGAGGGAATCGGAGCCACCCCGAAGATCGTGAAGGGTATCCAGGATCTACCATTCCCGAAAACTCTGAAAGGAATTCAGTCGTCCCTTGGGAGCCTGAATTATTACCACAAGTTCATCGAGGATTTCCCGGTAGTAGCCGCAGTTTTGTATGAGCTGACGGATGATCAAGTCCGAGCTGGTCGAGACCTACTCCGGGCGAAAGAGGCGTTCGCTATCCTGAAACAGCAGATTGTGTCCACACCAATGCTCCGGCATCCGGACCGCTCGAAGCCTTTTGTCATCATCCCGCATGCCAATCAGTGGGCCGCCTGTGCAGTCCTTGGGCAAGAATATGATGGTGTCATTCAGCCTGTGCGATTCACGGGACGTGTCCTTCACGACGCGGAACTCCAGTGTCACATTGCCGAATAGGAAGTTCTGGCTGCTCCAGGTGTTCAAGACCCTTGTTGAAGGCTGCCCTTTGATCGTCTATATCCGTTACTCCGTTCTCAAGTGGGTGATCAAGTCAAAACTGCGGATGGCAGGACGGTGCCCTGGGGCGTTGCTCTCTCGCATTACGACTTGGATATCCGGAAAGTACAATGTGACGAAGACGGACTGGCAGCCATCCTGGGTGCGGGTATCACACCCAGGGAACACTTAGATGAAGTGGCCGAAAATCTGATTCCGGCCAAGGGGCGTATTCAAGCGCCACCGGTACTGAGTGTGGAAATGCTAGAAGCCGACTATTCCGGAGTGGTCCTAAGTTTTGATGGTGCAGCTAAGACGTCCACGAAGCAAAGCAGCTGCCGCTATATATTGTGGCACTAGCCTGAGTGGACCATTCTGGACGCCCGAGGTTTCATTTTGAGCGGAGCGACGGTGAACGACGCGGAATACTATGAACTGCTCAAAGGATTGGGGATGGCCCTGGAACACAACACCCAGGACCTGGTCGCTGTGGGTGACTCTCGAATTGTCATTCAGCAAGTTCAGGGCCTGATCAATTGAAACCAAACCAACTTACAGCGAAGGTTGGCCGAATGCCAGGTGTTGAAGGAGAAATTCAAGCTGGTCCGGTTGGTGCATGTGAAACGAGATTTCAATCAGGCTGCAGACTATCTGACGTCCAAGACACTAACATTGGGGGATAATTGGGTCGTTCAGAATGAGGGAGAAAAGGAGCACCTGAAGATCGTGTCGAAAATTCCGGAGCAGATAATGAAGTCACCCGAAGGGAGGTCGGAAGTACACCCGGTTGAACCTGCGGGTGCCCCGGATGGATCACACAGCGATGATCCAGGGCGTGAGTCCGGGCCTGGTCCGGAATCAGCGCCGCTTCCGTTCACTGCACGGGTACTGGCTGTGCTGACCCGAGGACTAACTCGAGACACCCCGGATGACAGCCCACCTCTGGGCCCCCTTGAATTCCAGGCGGAACGTTGGAGGCGTATTCGCGCACACCGGGAACAAGATGAATACCTATCGGAGATCCGAGATTTTCTTCGAGGAAATCTGTATCGCTTTTCGCCGAAGCGGTTGCGGAAGATTGCGAAAGTTGCTGACTTATTCGCACTGGATGTTCGAGATGTGCTGTATCGATTGGCACGTTTCACCCGGGGTTGCCCTCGTGATGCGGAGAATCAGTTATGTCTGGTAGTTCCGGAAGCTCTTCGAGAAGACATTCTCCATTGCGCCCACGAAGACGTTCAGGGAGGACCAAGGTATCACTCGAACTTACGAGAAGTTGCGTTCGGAGGTTTATCGGCCCGGCATGTATGCTGGTGTAGAACACTACGTAAAGGAATGCACGGACTGCGCCAGCGGAAAGGGGCGTCCCCCAATCACGGGCCGTCCCCAGGGAACATCGAGCCGCGACGACCATTCGAGCTAGTTTCCAGGGATTTTGTCACGCATATGCCTAAGTCAGCCCGAGGGAACACTTTTTTTCTCCTGTTCTAAGACGTTTTCCGGATACATCATGTGCAAACCAATGTCATCCACGACCGCCCAAGATGTGGCCGAAGCATACAGAGAGCAAATATTTCGGAGAATTGGGGCGTCATCCATGATTCGGCATGACCAGGACCCCAGATTTATGAGTGAAGTATTCACGAGGTTCCGCGAGTTACTCGGAAGCAAGTAGCGTGCGACGCTGACCTACCGCCTCCAAGTCAATGGGCAACAGGAGCGGTCAGCCCAGACGGTCATTCGGAGTGTCAAGACATACATCGCGGAGGCAGACCAGTCAGACTGGGATGAACACGCTGAGAGACTGATGTTCGCCCTGAATACTTTTTTCGACGCGACGCGTCTAGATACACCGTTCTACCTGGTACACAGATGGGACGCCCAGGGTACTGCCACAGCGTTGCTCGGCCCGAAAGCCTGCCCGAACGGACCGCTTACGAATGGCGACGCAAATTCCAGAGAGATTACAGCTACGCCCTGGCGTGCGCCGAAGACCTCCGGAGGAAGGCGAGGCGCGCTCGTTCCGAAGAACAGACCCGAAAGTGGCAGGAACTTTCCGAGAGATTAAAAGCAGGTTTCGAGATGGGGGATGCCGTGTGGTTATATATACCAAAGGTGCAACCCGGATCGAGCCGAAAGCTGGCACACCTGTGGCATGGGCCTTCCGGATCGAAGAAATCCAGGATGATCTTCGAGTGCGCCTCAAGGTCGAGGACACAGGGTATCGTGTCAACCCTTGGGTGCATGTAAGCCGTCTGAAACCGCGTGCGGTCTTCCCGAAACGACCCACGACGGAGCTCGATCTGGAAGACGACGATGATTTTGATGCGGCACTGTTGCCGGGGGACAGTTGGGAGCCAGACAACTCGAATGATGTATGCGAAGTCGAGACAATCCTGGATCTGCGATGGGTCAAGCCAACACGCACAGCTACGCGCACCTGGGAGTATCTGGTGAAATGGAAGGGTTATGATGACCCAGATTGGACGCCAGTATCCCAGCTGACCTGTGGTACTCTTCTGTACGAGTTCAATCAGGGAGCGAACGCGAGGACGTGTTTCCAGGCTATGCAGGCCGGAGATGATCACCCTAGACTATGGACATCCTGGATGACCATGACTTGACCGACGCAGATCGTGGAATCGTGAATTTGACTAAAAATGTTTTGATTTCGAGTGGGAGACGAAGATGTTTACCCGGAATAAGGGCATGAGTGTACAACGAAGTGGGAAAAGGATGCGGAGAGTGACGACATAAAGTTGCGCGTGCGAAGAAGATTAGGATGAAGATTTGGAACATGAACGAGGGGCCAGATATATTGATGGAGTTAGGACGTGATTATGCTAAGACATGCAGAAAATGAAACGAACTCCTGGGATCAGGCCCCTTACGATGCACGACTGTGCCGTACGGCCGTTGCGTGGCGACAGGGTAGCGGCGGCGCTCGGATTCAGGAAGTAGCTTCTTCCGGAGAGATGATCCCAGGTGAGCCACGCGTTGACCATCCGAGCTGCAGGAGTTCCACTGCACCCGGGCGGGTTCCGACTCGTCGACGATCCTGAGCTGCTCTGTCAGCACGAAGGGGTGGCCTTGGACATTCAATTGAGACTTGTCTATCCAGACCCAGAAGCAGCACTTGGCTGGGAATGTTCAGACGCCAGGCTCCTCCAGGACGGATTCCGGGAGACCTCCCCGAACATTGTCATCCAGGAGTTTCTTGTAGTTTTTCTTGACTGCGTCACACTCCATCTTGCGATCGGTGTGGAGATTCGCCGAATAGTAATCCCGGTGGTGATCAATGAAGAACCAATGACCAATTAGCCAGAAGGTCCAACGATGCGTCCACATGAACTCCACGATGTCCACCAAGTCAGACTTCGCCCGGGAACTCAAGCCGTCCGCGGACTGCAGGATCAGAAACTTCAGGCGCTGCTGGAACATGTCGGCCCAAGTCGCTGAGTCCCACAGCACCTTGAATAAAGGTGGATCCCACCGCGCTCGAACCGCTTCCAACTCGGCGGTCTTGGACAAATTCGGGGTGTAGTCTGGAAAGCCCGTGGTCTGTTGGCAGTCCCAGGAGCAAACTTGAGCAGGATGCCGTATTGGCGCCAAGACATGAATCCAGGCCCAGGAGTTTCGACCAACGTGATCTCGTCCGGAGCCAATTCGGAGTACTCCTTTCGAGCTTGGACAGATCGGCGACGATACTGCGCTGGACGGTGACGTTTAACTGGCGGGTCCGAAGGGGGATCATTCTGGATGGTTGCTGACGAGCTCGAGGCAGACGAGATGGAGCCACGCAGACGCTTGGCCTCCCGAGGTGGAGTAGTCCGCGGGGCCTGGGGCTTGAATTCTACGCTGGACTTGAATGTAACATCCCGGTCCTCGTCGTCTTCATTCTCACCGACCCCAGAAAAAAGGGTTTCCATTACCTCGGCTGAGTATTCCAGGCGCAGCTTTTTGAGAACAGGCCAGCGAGCGGGGGCGCCATCCAGATTGTCGAGATACGACTCAGCTTTCTTGTAGCACCAACTCGGGACATAGTTGACCCACGGAGTGCGGTTGAGTCGACCCCAGTACATCATCCGAGCGAGCATAATCGTACGCTCCCGAACTGGGATTCGGGGATGCACCAAGTGGTCGCCATTCCCCAGCTCGAACGCGTCCAGATAGTCCAATCCAGAGCGCATTACCAGTTGGAGATCCGTCCGCTGCTTGTCCCAAATTACCGCGTGATCTGCTAGAGAAGCACGAGTTTCCTCAGCCGTCCGAGCGAGTGACTCCCGGGGATCTAGAGCATCCTTGTCACTCGGGATATACGGGTCTGGGCGGAGCTGTAGCTTCCGAGAGCTGGTCGAATGTTTGTGTTACTTGGACGGCGGAGTCTGGGGTGTGGATGGAGGAGTCGGATCCTGGGTGAAGTCGAGAGGGAGCGCCTTTGGAGCCACTTGTCGGCCCAGAGCCGCTGTCCTCTTTGTTTTCCTCATCCGTGTCATCTTCGTCCAGGGTGACAAACTGACCAGGTTGCGCCCAGTAGTCATCATTGGCAGTCACCATGATCTGGGTGGTCCAACCACTTGGAGGGGTCTTGTGCTCCTTGAGGTGCTCCAGCAACGCTTTCAGACGAGGCCAATTGCCCACCACCTGAGTCTGGTGCTGATTCAAGAAGTTCATCACACGAGGAACATTCAGGGAGCCCGCTTTCAGCTGATTCTTCAGCACTCGGGTGTATGCGAAAACATCATCTCGTTCCTGGATGACAGCTTCAAGTTTTGACCGGAGAGCTTCCTCTTGTTGCTCGTGGATCTGGGCCGCGTGCTTGAAATCCCGGGCGTGATCCGCGATTTCCTGGTCGAGTTGGCCTTTGGAGGTTATGAATGAATCCTTCCGGTGTTGGTTCAGGAGAGCGAAACCAGTCATCATGTTGCTAATCTCGGTAAGCTTTGCCAGCAATTCGGCGCCATCCCGAGAACCATTCGAGCGAAGTTGACGTCTGGCTTCCCGAAGCTGCTCGAGGGGCTGCTTCAAGAGAGTGGACATCTTGAACACTTTCCTAGCTAGACCTTCCACGGGGTAGTGCCGGAGCAGCGATGTCAACTCACGCCGTGCGTCCAGACTGCCCAACAAGTCGCGGAATTCTGGCACGGTTGCAGACTCGGCAAGCCGGGGCAACAAGAGCTTCATCGCTCTGAGCTGGCACATATAGCAGCACCTCTTCTGTCAGATCGATGACCATTCGGGAAGCCTGCGATCGGGTGATAGTTCCTGGGCCTCCGTCAGGATGTACGGCATGGGTTCCTCTTGGACGGCCGGCAACGGGGCCCTCTTCCTTACATGTGAGCCGGGTAGACTCGTCATCTGCTTCTTCCAGCGTCACCACATCTTGGCCCGGCTGGCGTGATTCTGAAGTTTCATCCGCAGCCGGTGGCTCAACCTTGACGGCGTCTCCCAATGACGCCTGGGCGGGTGCATCCGGGGTGGACGCACCCTGGGACTCCGAATTGGGGTCCCTCTCCGAGTCTTCCGGAGGCGCTTCGATCACACCTTCTCGAGCGTCGGTATCCGGGGAAGCTTGGTGCGCATCCTGAACTGCTGGCTCCAGATCGGGCTGATCTTGAGCATCCGTTGAATCCTTCTCCTTGCGGGCCGCCTGGCGCCCCGCAGCGTTTCTTTGTCGAGCAGATCTCTCAACCTCTTCGAGGGAGAGTTGCTCTATAGGCGGCACTCCTTGAGTTCGACGCGAGCGCCGCGTTCCTTCGCGCGCGCTCCGCCCTCCTTCGCGTGTACTCTCACTTCCAGCCATAACCCCCACAGTTAGTCGGTTAGTCGCTTTCAGCACCCTTTACAGATCCAAATCAAATATACAAATCCGGTGAAATCCTAGGCAACCAAATCCGGGCACGCGCACCAGCTGAGACGAAGCGGGTGAACGCTTTTATCGTCCAGGATGTATAGCACACACAGGGGGTGGATAACTGGTATTCCAGAATGGACCAGCCCCGGTTAACTCTAAAGACACAGTAGAATGACTCGAGTCTGCTTGTGACCTTGTGCGATCCCTATAGGTGTCGATTAATTCGGCGGACCGTCTTTCAACCGGAAATGTAACAATCAATTAGATACAAGAATACATAGAACTTCCAAGTTCCACTCAACTGTGATATCCCGAGTGGAGGCAAGCTTACGAGCAAAGACCTTTCTCCAAATAACCAATCTCAAAATAACCAATAACAATGCAGACTTTGTTCACACAATATGCAGCCTGTCAACTTCAGGTTACAACCCGGATACAGGGAAATCCGGGTTGCCCAACGCGCACCACCCTCGAATTAACGAGGAAAACCACAAATACAATCCTAAAACAAGCAATCTAACTCGGATCTCAGGGGTGATTGCTACCACCTCCTGAAACTACAGATGGAATATGAAATGCAAGGGTCCTCTCTCGAGTGTCCACAGGGGTAGACCAACCCGAAAGCAGCCTTTTTTGGTGCCCAATTTGATCTGAAGCGTGTAGGTGAGAGTTCCTTGTGCGGTTGCACGACCTTGGACGTCTGTTGGTGTACGCTGCTCCCAGACCTTCCATTGGATTCTCCTTTAGGTAGCAGATATCTGGCGTCGTCGTCCTCGGCGAATATACCTCTCAGAACCCCATTGTCAAGCAAATACGAAGTTCACTTGGGCTCTTGAAGGCAAAACAAACTCTGATTATCTCTTATCTCTCTCTCTATTTGGATATCATTTCTTTCTTTCTTGGTATCTGGGTTTTCGGCGGTCTCCTCTGCCCGAATCGCATGCACTCCTCCCGGATGACTGGGCTTCAGTATACATGGGGTTATGTTGAATTCGTGGAGGGCCGCTCACTCATCATGCACTGGCGGCGGTCTTCAGCGATCGCACTTCGTGCGCTGGCGCGCTGTCGCCACTTGATTGGCTTGGCTCGAAGATCCCTGGCTTAGCCGTGCCACTACCTGGCCCTTGGCCTCAGGTTCGCATGCGTGCCTGATTTGGCACGCCCCTGGATCGTCGTTGATTGGTTGGTTCACATTTGGGTACACTTGCCATCCGGGGTGACATTCATCCGGAGTGGCATCTTGGTCGTTCGGGTTGTCCTTCATCATCCGGGATGCACGGGATATACTTTGTCTGGACTTCACTTCGTTCGTGGTCTTCAGGTCATACTCCATGTTCCACTCGAACTTGGACAGTCTGTTTCTCTTGGGACTCGAAACGATGGTCTTCATCTGGGCTGTGGTGGTTGTAGTCCTTCAGGGTTTCTGTAGTGTCATTCAGGGTGTCTCAATATTGAGGCACTGGGTGATAGCTCGGCTCGTAAGGGCAGGCCGCTTTCCGGGACAACTTCTACCGGAAGCGTTTGGCCCCTTCAAATGGGTACCTGCCACAAAGGGAAGTCGGCGGCCGGACTGGGCTATAACTCCATCCCGAATCATCTCTGTTTCGGGTGGGACGCCTCCGTGCGTATACGTGGTCCGAGATCAGTCCTCGTGATCTTCTACCAGTCGACACTTTCGGGTGCACCACTCTTGCGCCATTCTGAATCCAGATCTCCTTCCGAAACTCCCCGGCTCTGGGCTTTGGGCAGCTGCGAACTGGCCATTCTAGAAAACTTCCAGTTGCCTCGCGTCAACCGCCCCTCTGGTCACGGACCCTCACTGAGAAATTTATTCCTCGAAGTGTCAGACCATGAGCAGACCTACTCGCGATCGCAGCCGTCCTGGGCGCAATGCCACCTCGGCTCGCCAACCATCCAACAGTCTCCTCGGATTGTCCACCATTCTCCGTCCCGTCCCGGATCCAATTGTCGCACCTACTATTCGCCCAATCTCCAGACGCAACAGGCGAACACATTCAAAACGCGAAAACTCTTCGACCCGACACGTGACAAGCACCTCCAGGACAAGCAACAACGGCGACACTGATTGTGGTGTGGGTGACGCGCCCCCGCAGCAACTCCCGGACGCCCCTCCAGTGGGAGGTGGTGCGTCGGGCTCAGGCGACGCGGGTGGCGGTGACGACCACTCCTCCGGGGTGCCCGAGGATGTGCCCGCTCCACACGTCGACCCGGACAATGCACCTGAGGAGCCCGCGCACACGGAAGACCCACCGCAGGACACCGGGGCCCCCATGCAAAGGACGCGGTACTAGAGACACCGACAGGTGGCGTGGATTTGTCCACCAGTGATGATTCAGCGGCCACAGTTGCTGCATTTGCGTCGGTTGATCAATTGCTGGTCACCCAGTAGATCATTTTGGCGGCCAACTTGGCGAAGATAAAATCGACCGCGGCTGCTGCCGCTGCTCCGTTCCTTCCTACGTGCGCGCTTTGGAGTACAACAAGACCCATCCAGCTTCGTCGTGGGTATTCCCACTAACCACACCAGATACCTCTCGGATAAATTCCTGCGAGACGGATATGGAGGTTTGGAGGCGTTGACATTCGTGGGGTCTCTCTCGGATGAGGATACCCGGGACCTCACCGATATGACTGATTCGAGATTGAGCATCCGCCCGGAGGTACTCAACCAACCTCTGGGCCTGATTCGGCAACACTGCCCAGAACAGAGCCAGACCGCATGGCAATGTACCCGCAATCCAGTGGTGTAATCTTGGGATATAGATGATTTCCTCACTTATCCGACCATTGCTAATTTTTATATGAGACTGATCCGTCTGTGTTGCTCCCGGCAAGCGACATCACGCCGATCCGACAACACCACAGTCGTTAGTCTGTGCCACGGCCGCGGCGTCATCCGACCCCTTTCAAATGTCAACGCAAACAGCTTGCAGCACAACTCCAACAAAGCAGACAAGCTCTCTCTAACAGAATACATGTCAGTTTTACTTTGCACGCCCACCGCGCAGAGCGATAGCTCAGATCAAAGAATTCTTTAGTTCGGTTGAGCATCAAGACTCAAGCCCGAACATGGGACGCCGTCGCTCGGTACGACACACGTCGTTCTCCGAGTTGACGGAAAACTTCGAACGACTCAATGTAGAGACCGACAACGAAGCCGCCGAGGCTGCACACCGCGCTGCAGCCGCCCGCCGAATGAGCGCTCCGATCATCAACCCGTTCGGTCCCTCGACACCAGTGCCAGCCTCCCCGGGTGGCGCCAGCGACGTGTCCATGACCGACGTTTCGACCCCGGTGCTGAATGCGCCGAATCTTCCCGCATCCCCTGTCTACCGCGGGAGTACGTTTGAGGAGCGCCGGACCTTCATGCGGCAGTATGAGGCCTACACCATTGCGCTCTCGGCTTTCCAGACCCCCGCAAATCGCCCGTTTGTCATGCCTGTCATGGCGTGTATCGACGGGGATACTCGTCGCCGCATCGCAATGTTCGAGTTCGGGTGTGCTCCCGAAACTATCACTGACGAGCAGTGGGTACAATATTTCCTGGAGGCCAACGTTCCAGTGGATAGAGACAACTACTTGACTATAGATGAAGCAATGAAGGCGCTGCGCATGAATGTCAAGTTGAAGGAGGCCCAGTCGCGTATGAACCAACTCCAGGCGGACATGTACAAGATTCTGGAGGCTCACAATCTTGGCGATGACATGTTCCGCAAAGCGCCGAGACGCATCGTGGGCTACCTATTGGAGGCGCTGCAGCCGGTTGCGTTTAGAGAAATTGTCCGGCATCAGCTCAACATGGAGTCAAACAAGGAGATGAGGAAGCAGATTGTTCCATTCTGCAAGTGGGTCACCACAATGTTGTCCCAGTACATGCAGTGGAATGACGACGCGCGAGCCCAGAAGCCTGCATCAGAGGCAAAGCCAGGCCAGCGCCAACAACGCCGTAAGCCGTCGCACCCGAGCACACCCAGCAGTTCGACGACGACCAGCAGTAAACCGAGCAGTGACCAGTCTACTGCAGATGAGCGTAAGTGCCCTGCGCTACCATGCTTAAAATGTGCTTCTCCAGAGCACAGTGTGCGTCATTGCTCGCACGCGCAACCAGGCGAGGCAGAGAAGCTTATCGCGGAAGTGCGAGAAAGGAAGCAGGCAAAATAGCGTCTGTACACGAAAAAACTGCACGTACCTCCAGATGGTGGCGTCCCCTCTGGCAGCAGTTCCGAGGGGACACCGACAGCGCCCGGTCACGTTATTGCCGTTGCTGATGGGCTAGAGGTGACTGCAACTCTTCTCGACAGTGGGTCTGACGACACTCTAATTTCCCGCGCAGCTGTTGAGGCGCTGCTAAAACTTGACCCTGGTCTCGACCTGCGCGACGCACCCACACCAGCGTATGGAAAACCGGTCGGCGGCCAGCTCGTTGGGCTATCTCGCCTCTCCCTGATACGCAAAAGTGAGTCTAGGCACTTCAGCTGGGCCCCTAGTGCTAAGAAACCTACGGTGCTGGGTGGACGAAACGGACGAGGAGCTCAACATTACGATTGGCCGTCCGATGATGGAGCGGTTAGGATACTCGATGGACGCGTTTTTGGTAGCAGCGCTTGCAAAGCAGCCGGAATACGACGGAGGAGGCGGCCCCTCGCTGCCACCCGACAGCTCGCCGATGCTGAAGATGCAGAGACTCCAGTATCAGGCTTGCTACGACCCACCATCCAGCAGCGAAGTGACCCCATTGGAAGATTTCGCCCTCACGCCGAAGTTCGAGAGCGACGACGTGGCCTCCCAGCGCGTCCAGGAGCTTTTTGTAAAGGGCTTGAAGGAGGCTGTCGCACGTGGGCTCAGCGAACGGGGCCTACTACGAATGAAATCGTCGTTGGACAAGTACACCGACAATTTCCATGTTGACAATTTCCATGTTCAGTTTGGTTTGGACCCGCCGGTTAAAGTTGCCCCACTCACGGTTCGACTTAAGCCTGGTGCTACGCCCGTAAAATGCAAGGCTCGCCGATACCCGCTGCTCCACCGCATATTTCTGGACGCGCATGTGAAAGAACTGCTCGACATTCTCGAGATACGCCACGTTCAAGATGAAGCCATTACACTTCGCGTTCCTGACGACGTGACTCTTGATTCCGAGCGAGACCTGTACGTGACCAACACAGGCAAGGTTTGGCTTCCTCCCGATGCTGGCGATCTCCATCAGCGTGTATGTGTTATCGGTCATGCCGGTGCCAGCGGCCACCGCGGTATCAAGGCCACCTTGCACATGATCAAGGAAGTTTTCTACTGGCCGACAAAGCCTACGGACGTCAAGGCATTCATTCGCGGATGCATTCACTGCCTGAGTACTGGCAACTCTCGCGAGCCTCGACCATTTGGACCTACTCTCCGTGCTACGCAGCCCAACGAAGTCTTACATTTTGACTTTCTCAGCCTTCCAGCAAGTTCCACGGGCCTCCACTACGTGCTCGTCCTGAAAGACGGAATGTCCGGCTACACTGAACTCGTTGGGTGCCCCGCCGCCACGGCTGACGAAGCGCTATCTGCTCTTGTAGACTGGTTCAAGCGATTCGGCATTGTGTACCAGTGGGTGTCTGACCAAGGCACCCACTTCAAGAGCCAGCTGATCGGCAGTCTTCGCCGGCTATTTGGCGCCCAGCACCACTTTGTGACAGCCTATTGCCCCTGGGCGAACGGGTCTGTCGAGGTCGTAAATCGGTTGGTTTTAAAGGCCATGAAGGCCCTGCTGAGCGAGCTGAAGCTGCGGATCATGGACTGGCCAAGTTTACTACCTGTCGTCCAGTACAGCCTGAACACCATGCCATCGGATCGTCTCGGCATGGTTGCCCCACTCACGGCATTCACCGGTTTACCGGGGTCCTCTCAAGTACAAGCGATTGTGCGCGGCGACACTATCATCAATCTTAGTGAAGACCGCCTCGCCACTTTTCAGCAACAGCACCTTACGCAGGTTAGAGGCACCCTCGACGAGATGCACCGGTCGGTGGCAAGCACGAGTGCCGCGAAGACGCAGCAGAAACGGGACCGCCACAACCAGCGCGTCGGAGTGGCAATGCCCAAATTTGAAGTTGGAGACGTCGTCCTGGCAGCTAGCGTCCTACCGCGCCGAAACAAGCTCGCTCTCTACTGGCACGGGCCGAAGCGGATCGTTGCCGCCGAAAACGACTACACTTTTCAAGTGCAGGACCTCGTCGCCCCGTATGGGATCACCCTGCATCATGCCTCAAGATTGAAGTTCTACCGTGACTCCCAGCGCGAGGTTACCGAAGACCTGCTCGACCACGTCCACCACGGCGCTGGGGGTCACCTGGTCGAGAAGCTACTGGACTGTCGCAAAGGCCCCGACGACTACGAACTTAAGGTCCAGTGGGTTGGTCTCGACCCTCTCGAAGCTTCCTGGGAGCCTGCCCGCGTCATGCTTGAGGATATCCCGAAACTAGTCGAAGCCTACGTCGCCGCACATCCCAGGCACAGGGCCCTACAGGCGATGTGGAGAGCCCTACGCGAGTCTGCCGCGCCGACGCAGCGAAAAAGGAGGGGGAAGTGATCCGTCTGTGTTGCTCCCGGCAAGCGACATCACGCCGATCCGACAACACCACAGTCGTTAGTCTGTGCCACGGCCGCGGCGTCATCCGACCCCTTTCAAATGTCAACGCAAACAGCTTGCAGCACAACTTCAACAGAGCAGACAAGCTCTCTCTAACAGAATACATGTCAGTTTTACTTTGCACGCCCACCGCGCAGAGCGATAGCTCAGATCAGAGACGCAGTAATTTATAAATGGCCAATCACTGATTTTATACGTGAAACGACCAATCAGATGACGTTTGACACATAATTTTGGCCAATCATATTATACAGGGTTCAGTAGGTCCTCTATGCGGTTCTTCCGACGTATCGGCTCGGAGGGGCACGAGAAATAGGTGTATATTCATACAAACATCAATTGATAGATGAATCACACGCATATTTTCGTTTCATCCGACCTTTTCGGACCGGTGCAATCATTTCAATACAATGGACTCTTACGAGGGGTGTGTGAGCATGCATAGGAGAACACTACAGCGTAGTAATTTAGAGAAGCATGCACTGTATACGAAATTGATTTTAGTGTATTATATTAGACTAAAGGGCTGCGCGAGCACCGAGTTGTCTAAGTCGCCCGTGTAGCCGCAGCGCATGGCCGCTCTCGAGCGTGAATGGCGTGAGCATGCCGATCCTAAACTAGGGAGTCCTGGAGGTCGTCGTTGGACTTGAGTGACGCGAAAAGATCCAATCAAAGGCGTCGAGAATACCCGAAAAGACCCAAGCAAAGGTGTCGAGAATACCCGAAAAAAAACAAGCGAAGGTGTCGAGTTTACGCGAAAAGACCCAAGCGAAGGTGTCGAGTTTATCCGAAAAAACTTAAGTGAAGGATACTAAAACGTTTTGGATAGCACTCTGGTATGCAAGTAAAATACAATATTAAGCCATAGTCATACACGTACACATGCGTACTCCTCCGCGACCACCACGTCCTAGCAGACCTACCACCGCTGTCATCCTCCGAGCCTGTCATCCTCCGCGCCGCTCTCGTTCCACGCCGCCACGCCACTGTCATCCTCCGCACCACCGCGCTGCTGTCGTCCTCCGCATCCATCGCGCAGCTATCGCCCGCCGCCGCTCCGCTGTCATCCTCCGATGCCATTGTGCGCTTTCGTCCTCAACCCCCACCGCGCTGCTGTCATCCTGCGACGCCCCCACGCTTCCGCCGTCCTCAGCCGCCACTGCACCGCTCCCGCCCTCCTCCGCCATCATGTCGCTCTCGTCCTCCGCCACCGCGCTGCTGTCGGTCTCCGCGGCGCCACGCTGATTGTGTTGTGTGACGGCTCACAGCCAGTGCGTGACGGTTTTTTTTTATTTTGACCAATCAGGGCGATGTGTACCATATGTTGTACAGGTCCGATAGGTCCTCTGGTCGGATATTTTATGGTATGGAGGAGAAAAGCAGGAGAAGCCAATCATCGATCTAACGGCAGCGCAGCTGCGTGCGACCTTACAGCCAATGACTGAAGCTAAGTATTCAAAGACGAAGACAACTTCCAAGGTCGCTACTACCGGTGTATCCCGAACGACGGCCCAGAGGTCTAGATCGAAATCCACAGAACCTACGCGATCGGAGTCCAAGAAACCTGCCTGTCGATGGACCTCCGACAAGAAGCATTCAGGTCGACGAGGAGGAGATCCGTCGGACGACAGCTCAAGCTCTGGATCAAGCGATAGCGGCTCGAGTAGTGATGATTTTGACAGCTCCAGTGGCGGTGCCCCCCCCCCCCCCCCCCCAAGCAGCAACAACTACGACTTTGGGAGGCACTACGTTGACGTTCAGGCCGTATGTGAGCTCGAGGACGTTGGTAGACTTCGATGAAGACGCCCAGCTGCCGGCACGACGACGCTGGTGGGAGCGTTTCCTGAATTTGACTGTTCAAGGTGGTTGGTCGGACCGGACCAAGGTGTACGAACTCAAACTCAAGATGCCTTCGGCCGTCCGCAATATTGGAGAGGTCACCTTTCCAAACGCGACCGCCAGGACTGGTCCCGACTGTCCAAACTGTTCAAGCGCGAGTACTGCAAGTCAAAACTGTCTGAAGCTGAGAGCTACTACACCATGACGCAACGTAAGGGGGAGAAGGCTATGGCGTTCTTATACCGCCTCAATCTCGCCACGGAGCGTGCCGGTGTGTATTTCCGGAAGTCTAGCAAGAAACGCGAACAACATTTGAGGCAGTTCGTCAGGAAACTCTCAGATGAACCTCTCAAGGAGACCCTCCAGAGTCCCCGTTTAAGTAGGTGGCCGACTTGGAGTATATTCTGAAGCAATGCGAGGAGCTCCGGCAGGAGGACAGCCCACCCGCTCGAGTACAACAAACGCGGGATTTTCGGGCCGACAATGTAGTCCGGGATCGTTTCAAACCCAAGCGCCGGGAACGCGCTTTTGTGGCTCAAGGCGACGCCGAATTGAATTCGGAAGAACATATGTCTGAGGAGTCACCCGAACCCCGCATTGGAGCGGCCGGAAGCAGTTTCGCCCAGATGACTTAGATGGCGGTGGCCCGAATCCCCGTGCGGATGCCGTGCTAACCAAGGAAGATCTCATTCACGAAGTCTTTCGCGTGATGGAGCGTGTGGGATGGCCGCAAAGAAGTCATGTGGCCGGTGGGGACATCGTACTGAGAAGTGTTGGAGCAACATGATTTGTTATCGCTTCCACCGACGGGGCCATCCCTCCCGAATGTGTGCGACGCGACCCTGCAAGCAGTGCGAGCAATTCCACGAAGGACGATGCAAAGATTGGAAAGCATTCCAAGATGAGACGAAGCGGGTGAACGCTATTATCGACCAGGATGTATAGCGCGCCCAGGGGTTGGATAACTGGTATTACAGAATGGACCCGCCCCGGTTAACTCTAAAGACACAGTAGAATGACTCGAGTCTGCGTGTGACCTTGTGCGATCCCTATAGGTGTCGATTAATTCGGCGGACCGTCTTTCAACCCGAAATGTAACAATCAATTAGATACAAGAATACATAGAACTTCCAAGTTCCACTCAACTGTGATATCCCGAGTGGAGGCAAGCTTACGAGCAAAGACCTTTCTCCAAATAACCGATCTCAAAATAACCAATAACAATACAGAGTTTGTACATACAATACGCAGCCTGTCAACTTCAGGTTACAACCCGGATACAGGGAAATCCGGGTTGCCCGTGTGTGTGGCGTGGAGATCCGGCCGAAAAGTGACCTCGGCCGGGTCGCTCCGCTAAGGCAATTGTCAGATTCGCTGATAGACAGAAGTTGCCGTGGTGACAAGCAGTCACTCACATTTACCTCGGTAGAGTGACAATCAGTGACGTTGGCCTCGGCGCCCAACGCGCACCACCCTCGAATAAACGAGGGAAACCACAAATATATTCCTAACACAAGCAATCGGGCTTGAATCCCGGGGGGTGATTACTACTACCTCCCCGAGACTGCAAATGGAATGGCAAGGGTCTTCTCTCGAGTGTTCACAGGAATTTAAAGATATGAAATGGGTAGACCAACTCGAAAGCAGCCTTTTTGGGTACCAAATTTGATTTGAAGCGTGTAGGTGAGAGTTCCTTGTGCGGTTGCATCGACCTTGGACGTCCGTTGGTGTACGCGGCTCCCGGACCTTCCTTTGGATTCGCCTTTGGGTAGCGATTATCTGGCGTCGTCGTCCTCGGCGAATATACGCCCCTAAATACACAAAGTAAACATGAAGTCCACTTGATCTCTGGGACGCAAAACAAACTCTGATTATCTCTTATCTCTCTCTCTCTCTTGGCTATCATTTCTTTCTTTCTTTCTTTCTTTCTTTCTTTCTTTCTTTCTTTCTTTCTTTCTTTCTTTCTTTCTTTCCTTCAACCTTTCTTTCTTTCTTACTTGGTATCTGGGTTTCTGGTGGTCTCCTCTGCTCGAATCACATGCACTCCTCTGGGATCACTGGGTTTCAGTATATTTGGAGGTCACGTTGAACTCGGGGGGAGCCGCTCACACATCAGGTGATGACCGCGGTCTGGGCAGTCACACTTCGCGTGTTGGCGCGCTGTCGCCGCTTGATTGGCTTGTCTTGAAGATATCTGGCGTAGGCGTGGCACTGCTCGGCACTTGCCTCAGGTTCGCACGTGCGACTGACTTGGTACGTTCCTGGATCATCTTTCATTGGTCGAGGTGTAGTTGGGTACATCGGTCATCCGGGTTATCATTCATCCGGACTGGCATCGAATCCCAGCAATAATACGGGATGTCGAGTCGTCGTTCAGGTTGCACGGCAGTCACTCGGGGTCGTCGGGACTCGACGATCGTGGACTTCATTTCGCGTTCATCATCCAGGTCAAACTCCATGTCGCATCACACTTTCGGGGAATCCGTGGCACTGGTAACTTGGGCGTTGGTTAACTTCGTTGTGGTGGTTGTCTCGCAAGGCTTGGGCTGTGGGTGTATCATTCAGGCTGTTGAGTCTTGGGGTATCTCAAAATTGGTACTCCGGCTCGTCAAGGCAGGCTGCCTCCTGGGATACATTCACCGCGGGCGTTTGGTCCCTTCCATGGGTACCTGCCTGAATGAATTCGGCGGCCGGACAGGGCGCTATAACACCAACCCGAAATAGACCTCTTTCGGGTGGGACGCCTCCGTGCCTGTGAGCCAATACGAATCCGAGCACCTTCTCCCGCGATCTCCAAACAGCTAACGCTTCCATCTTACGCCACCCCGAGCCAGGCTCGATACACGCGAAACATTTCATCTTCGAACCAGACGGCTGAGGAAGGCAACTCTGAAAATTCCAAGTTGCCTCGTGTCAACCGCCCCTCTGGTCACGGACTTTCACTGAGGACACTACCTCTGAAGTGTCAGGCCATGAGCAGGCTACTGCGCGAACGAAGTCGTCTGGGTGAGCAACTATGTTGAACTGCAGGGCCCCAAATCGCCTTCCCAAATTTATTTCTGAGTCCTCTGCCAGGTCCATCGATACCAAACCAAGCGTACACCGCGAACCCTTCACGCACCAACAGCTAATGAGCGGCGCCAACGATGACGCGTGCCATGCGACCCCAAGAAGCACGCCCCTTGCGCAACCCGGTCCAACTTCCAGACGCTCCTGTACTCGGAGGTGGTTTGTCGGGTGCAGACGTCTCCGGCGACAGTGACGGCAACCCCGCTGGATGAGCTGAAACCGTGCAACTTTCAAGTCGGTCCAGGCGCGGGCTCAGGCATAGGCGTGCCGCCAGATGTCGCCGTGCTTTCGGACAAGCACATAAAGCCGCCAGCTCCCACATCCTTCGAACATATCCTCGTCTAACAACAAATTCTTCCACAGCCGGCGCGAAATACAACTTTTAGGTCGAAACCAACTTGGAAGACTCGAAAACCAGCTCAGCTGCTGTGGCGGTCCCTTCAAAATTCTGCAACTCATTTCGGAGTGGCTCAAGCTTTGTGTTCCGGTGGCAGCGTGAGTTTCCATCCCGGGTAGCTTATGCGATGCTTGGATGCACAGGTCTTTGTGGAGAGTCACTCGGATGACGACATTCGCGAGTTATCAATCCAGGTGTCAATCTCCGCCGCAAAGTTCTGGGCGCCCACGCCAATCGCTGCGGGACCCACGGGTTCGGAGCTTCGGGGCTCGTCGAAACTGTCGGTGCCAAGCACGAACTCGCCTCGTTGTGCCAGCACTACCCGGTAGGAGCATCGCCCGGAAGGTATTCAACCACAAATTGAAACGGCTTTGGGGAGCCAAACATCAACTGGGCTCGAATGATTCTCGAGCAAGTCGGATAACAGACTAAACTCCGGGACAGTCAATCTGGCTTTGTCCTTCGGATCCCCGACGTCGTGTGAGTTGCCAAAGGCATGTTTGAGAGCGAGGCACCCAACCACGCTCGAGAATTCAAAAGCGCAGAGCCAAATCACGCATGGGAGTAAAATACATTTCGGGCTTGATACATTCCCGCGTGAGCCTGACGACATGTTCGCGTACATACGCACCCTGAAACACCGGCGCAAGGCTTACTCCATTAACTTCACTCAAAGAATGAACGAGCGGTCGCATGAAGGCGGACCCCGTCGAGATCGTGAAATTCGTGTGGGACATCCTCCGAGTGTTCCGAAATACATGTCTCCTTCATCCACCATTTCTTCAGCGTCACAGCAGGTCCACATCTCGATGTATCACCTCACTGACTCAAACTAGCACTCACGTGCATCTCGAAGTAGCAGCTGACCAACTCGACTGAACGCCCACGTGCATCTCGAAACAGTAGCTGACGGGCTCGAATGAGCACTTATGAACATCTTGAAGTATCGGATCACCAAGGCGAATCATCAGACACAAGCATCTCGAAGTATCCGGGCGCCCAACTCGACTCGTCAGTCACGAGCATGTGACCAACTCGAATGAGCCATCATGAGCATCTCGAAACATCAGTCCACCATCTCGAACCAGCACTCGCAGGCACCTCGAAGCATCAGCTGACCAACCCGAATGAGTACTTGCGGGCATCTTGAAGCATCGGCTGACCAAATCGAATGATCGCTCACGCGCATCTCGAAGTATCAGCTGACCAGCTCGAACCAGCTCTCGCGGGCACCTCGAAGCATCAGCTGATCAACTCGAACGATCGCTCACTAGCATCTCGAAGTATGCAACGTTCCAGCTCGACAAACTCGCAACATTACTCGAGCGAATCCCGAAGTACGAGCTGACCAGCTCGAATGAGCACTCACGTGCATATCGAAGTAGTAGCTGAATAACTCGAATGAGCAATCACGAGCATCTCGAAGTGTGGGGTGACCAACTCGAAGCATCAGTCACGAGCATCTCGAAATACCAGCTGACTAACTCGAATGTGCACTCGTGAACATCTCGAAGGATCAGCTTTCCAGCGCGAAACAGCACTCAGGCGCTGCTCGAAGTACCAGCTGACCAACTCGAAATATCAGTCACGAGCATCTCGAAGTATGTGGCGACCAATTCGAGCTAGCAACTCTCTCGCACCCGGACATTGTCTCGTCATTCAAGACGACTGCATTCTCCGCAACCTAAGCGTAGCTTCGACGGCTCGGATCCACAACACACCATTCAAACCAAACCAGCTTCAATCGAAATCACGCTCCTGCAGTCCGCACCATACAATTCTACATCATTCGGGGTAACTACAGCTGAAAGCAGCCTTCTCCAACACCCATGACCTGAGAACGTGCTGTCGTCGGCTCCCCTTGTTTGGCCTCGCAAAAACCCGTCTCACCTTGGGCAACATGTACTCGGGCTTGACACTTCGGGTCGAAACGATCTCGAACGACGTTGCCAGCCTGAATCTCACGTGACTGTGGTGCTCGAATAGCCGAGTCGTCCTCCCGGCACAGCTCTCATTGCTTCACGATGTACTCCAGATCGGTGACCTTCCTGAAACGGTGCCCCCGTAAGGTCAGCTTCAGCTGGTCATCCAAGACGTTCTTGATAAATTGTCTGACGTGCTGCTGGCGCCCCCGGCTGTTCTTCCGGAAGTCCACACCTGCGCGCTCAGCTGCGGGAACGCCAAAGCCTTCTCGTTCTTGTCCTGAGTCATGGTGTAGTAGCTCTCTGCGTCCGACACCTTCGACCTGCAATACTCGCGCTGGAACCTCTTGGAAAGTCGGCCCCAGTCGCGTCGCTCGTGCTTGGGAAGCTGTCCTCTCCAATTTCGCACTGCGGGAGACACCATAAGCTTGAACTCGTACAGCTTGGTCCTGTTGCTTCAGCCGCACTGGACGGCGAGGTGCACGAAACGCTCCCGCCACCGTTTACGCACAGGCAGCGGGGCATCTTCGTCGAAGTCAACCAGTCTATGCATAGCTTGAACCCTCCGAACTTGAGCTATTGTCTGAGGGCTCCATCGATTGCTTTGTCGCTTCTTGTGGGAATGTCCGCAGAGGGCCGGTTTCTTCGACCCAGACCGTGAATGATCTGCGGGATTCTGACCAGGTTTCTGTGCAGTCGCTCAGGATGAGCTCGATGTGGCGATCCTGGAAGGTGATTTACCTTTCGCATACATCGTCTCAGTCAGCGCTGGTAGAGTCGCTTACAGCTGAGGTCACTGATTGGTTCGTTTTGTCACCCACTTGCGTGTCCCATGATAACGCCACTGGATTCTGGGTACATAGTTGCGCGACCCGACTCTGGTCTCATCTGTGTTGCCGAATCAGTTTCGAGTGTCGCCTGAGTTCGTTGAACCCGGAGCGATGACGCATGAATGTCGCGCGAGCGGATGCGTAGGACGTTCCGATCAGGTTTCTGTGCAGTCACCCGGGATGCACTCGATGTGTCAATTCTGGAAGGTGTTTTCCCTTTCGCATACAACGCCTCAGTCAGCGCTGGTGGGTCGCTTGCAACTGGATTCTTGGAAGATCACTGATTGGTCCGTTTTGTGTCTCACTTGCGTGTCCCATGATTACTGGATTATGGGTACATAGTTGCGACCCGTCTCCGGTCTCATCTGTGTCGTCAAATCAGTTTCGAGTGTCGCTTAAGTACCTTGAACCTGGGGCGATGTCGCAGGCATGTTACGCGAGTGGTTGCGCAGAACGATCCGATCAGTCCGGATAGTGGCTTGGCCCAGATTGCGCGCTTCCTTCAAGTTTTGCAACTTCTGCTGGACGAGATCCCTCCGCGCATTCAAGCGCTATTGACGATCCGCCATCCGAATTGCTTTCTCCTCATCCTCGGACCATTGTTGCCGTCAGCACCCATCAAGGTCTGCATGGACTTCTTCTTCAGCGAGGCACGTCGCCTCCGCCGGAATAACCTTGACGTGGCTTGAGGTCATCCGTGGCTGGGCAACGGGATTTCGGGTGAAGCATCCTGAAGCGTGCTCATTCAAGTGTTCATGGGCCACGCGACTCTGGGTGATCTGTTCTTCCTCCCACAGGGCATGTTCCGCCAGAGCCTGGATCGCTTGGAAGACCTGCCAGCTGCTCTGAGCTCGGCGAGCGTTGGCGGCGTCCTTGCCTCCATTCGGGCTATCGCTTTCTGGGTCACCCTCATTTCGGACAGAACAACTTGGGAATCGCTCGACGTCACAGATCATGTAGATCGCTCAGAGTATCCGGTTCATTCGGACTCGACCAATCGGCTTGGTGACTTCCTCGGATTCGATGAGCGCTTGGAGGATCGACCATGACGCTTGGCGCTTCGGCGACGTCTCTGCGCTTCTGCATCCGAGCTCGAATCATTCGAAGACTCGCTTGGAATAGTCTTTCGTCGTCTGGATCGCGTATGAGATGTCTTCGACTGGCGGCCACTCCGAATGTTGACGTGCTGAGATACCGACATGATGACGTCGTCGTGACCTGCCAGCACAGGTGGCGCTGATAGTGTGAGCATCGAAATTTGGACACCAGCATCTCTGCCACCTCGTGCAACACCGCCTTGAGCCATCATCACGACTCCAGTCAATCCAGGGTACGGCGTGTGTGTTGACGTATCAGCTTCTCCGAATGACCACATCGACGATGAAGATGAAGGCATCCTTCCAGAAGTGCGCGGTCCCGAAACATTGCAGAGGTTAAACTCATTCAAGCCTGCGACCATTGCTCAGAATATACTTGACTCGCGGCCCGGAGTGCGTCTTGAGGTGACACTCTGAGTTACACATTCAGGCTGTCTGCATCTCGAATCGTCCTCAACGAAGATGGATAAGACGGATGCGAGCTCAGAGACGGTATCGACGCCGGTCGCGGTGGACCAAACTGTGAGCGCTTGGATTCCGGCTTGTCGACGACTGAACTGGCTGGGCTGCGAACCTTCCGGACGCCAGCCACTCTCATTCGAAGAAGGCATTCGCGTTCAAGCAATCCGGCTTCGTATTCCAGCATCGTCACGTCACCTTCTGCAGACTTCACTTCATCATTCAGGACTTGAAGACTCAGGGCCGGCACAATTCGAGCAGTGACACCCGAGATGATGTGTCGCCATTCGAGGAGCTTCACCCTAGCAACTGTTGCAAATCTTCAACCACCGTGCGTACCAGACTCGGATCCACTCGGGGACCGCGCGCTTGGAACCACTCGGGGACCAGGTTGCGGAACCTGAATCACATCTCAAAGAACATAGTCTGAGTGAGTGCGGCGCATTCCCGAGGGGATAGCGTGCTTGGGGGCACCGTGATCGCCGTGATGTCCGTCAAGATGTTGGGGGCAGTCGGACGAGGTTCCGTTCGGCAACCCAGGCTTCATCCGAGCTGGCCATCGCAGTCCGCAACGCGATATACTCAGACGTCATCATCACAGCCGCTCACCAGGTTTGGAAATCCGGAGGCGGCGATGGTCACGCGTACTCGATTGTCGGTGACGCCACGAACTCCGTCGTCACTCGTTCCCAGCGGTGGACTTGGTCAGCCACGTACGTCTTCACCTGAGCGATAGTGGGTCCGTCATTCCGGATGGAATAATCCGACTGCGCATATTTGATCAGGTTGATGATCATTCGGGAATCTTGTGCAGTCGGCGACTCGGGCGTAAGATCCTGAGTGTTCAACCGGGGTGCCAATCTGGAAGGAATCACATCCGGACCGGGCTGTCCAGCTTCCGTCAGGACATGTCGTGTTACCCGGCTGTTCAGCTTCCGTCAGGACGTGTCGTGTTGGTCCTTCTTGAGCGTCCGGCAGTGGACCATACGTGAGCGTGGCAGACTCATCGCCTGCATCATCAGAAGTCACCACATCTTGGACCGGCCGAGACGATCCTGAAGTTTTATCGACAGCCGGGCTTCAACATTGATCGCGTCTGCAACTGACGCATGGGTGGGTGCATCCGGGTTGGACGCACCCTGGGACTCCGAATTCGGGTCCCCCTCCGAGTCTTCTGGAGGCGCTTCGTCCGAGCCTTCTCGAGCGCCGGTATCCAGGGAAGCTTGGTGCGCATCCTGAACTGCCGGATCCAGATCGGGCTGATCTTGACCATCCGTTGACTCCTTCTTCTTGCGGGCCGCCTGGCGCCTCGCAGTTTTTCTTCATCGAGCAGACCTCACATCATCTTTGAGGGAGGGTTGCTCTTCAGGCGGTACTCCTTGAGTTCGACGCGAGCGCCGCGTTCCTTCTCGCGCGCTCTATCCTGCTTCGCGTCTACTCTCACTCCCGGTTATAACAAAACGGACGGGGTTCGAGTACAGCTAAGTCCAGCCGTAACATCCACAGTTAGTCGGTTAGTAGCTCTCAGCACTTCTTAATCATTATACAATTCCGGTGAAATCCTACCAAATACGGGCACGCGCGCCAGCTGAGACGAAGCGGGTGAACGGTTTTATCGACCAGGATGTATAGCGCGCCCAGGGGTCGGATAACTGGTATTCCAGAATGGATCAGCCCCGGATAGCTCGAAACACACAATATAATGATTCGAGTCTGCGTGTCATCTTGTGCAATCCCTATAGGTGTCGATTAATTCGGCGGACCGTCTTTCAACCGGAAATGTAATAATCAATTAGATACAAGAATACAGAGAACTTCCAAGTTCCACTCAACTGTGATATCCCGAGTGGAGGCAAGCTTACGAGCAAAGACCTTTCTCCAAATAAACAATCTCAAAATAACCAATAACGATACATAGTTTGTACACACAATATGCAGCCTGGCAACTTCAGGATACAACCCGGATACAGGGAAATCCGGGTTGCCCGTGTGTGTGGCGTGGAGATCCGGCCGAAAAGTGACCTCGGCCGGGTCGCTCCGCTAAGGCAATTGTCAGATTCGCTGATAGACAGAAGTTGCCGTGGTGACAAGCAGTCACTCACATTTACCTCGGTAGAGTGACAATCAGTGACGTTGGCCTCGGCGGGACCTAATAAATACCCGACCGAGGCTAAATTAGGCACCCTCAGTGCTATTTGCGACCAAAACCCCGGTCGTACTTAAGTGGAAGCCTCGTTCAGGCGACCGAAGCCTCGTTCGGACGACCGAAGCCTCGGTCGGCCCTCGAGGTACCTCTGGCGTAATCACCGTCATTATTGATGAGTGTACAGAGGTCGCCACATCGAGATTCGTTTTATACTAGATATTTGTATGTAGGATTAGGATTAGCTATAGGACGATCTGCAGAGGCTCTCAGAGCCTCTGAATATTCAGTAATAAATCAGCAGTCTTCCCCCAAGTCTTCAGAGGTTAAGTCCGACTCCGGTAAGTGTTAGCTAGCTTATTGTAGTGCCTGGATACGCCTGGCTTAGTGGTATGGCTGTTGGCGGATTAGAGATTAATTAATCAATAGTCCACCGAGGTCAAGCCAAGAGTTGGCGTGCCCGAGAGGCTAGAGTGGCACTTAGAGTGTCGTTCTGTGTGTGTGGGGGGTTTAAGTCCACTAGAGTATATTCTACTACCGACCGAGGATTACCTCGGTCCCCTTTTTATTAGGCCTAATCAGCCGGTACCCTTCCATCTGAGGGACTGCAAAATGGTTGCGCGAAAGCGCTATATTGCATTCTAGCCCTCGTTCGTGGCTAGTTAGTGCAGGTTTTGGGTTGATCGAAGACAACCTTGGTACACAGAGGCTTATATCCAACCCGGTGTAAGGGATCGTTCCTGGACCTCAGGTTTTGATCCAACTTTCGTTGACCTATTTGGGGAGACGTGTGTTGTTGGTGGGACTCGTACCTTACGGTAGCGAGATTTTCAGCGTGTTCCTACACGACAACTGGTGCCGCGACCCGGGATTGGAATAACCTTCTGTGTATTCTGGTTGTTGTAGGTCTCAACCCCTACGAACAAAAGAGGAGAAGAAGAAGATGGCGCGAGGAACCAAGTCTGCGGCTCCAACTACGCCGATGAAGTCGAATGGGCCACGCTCCGAGGCGTTGGACCACTCCGGGAGCTCGTTCGTGTCTCTGGCGACCGTTGCGATGGACAGGGCCGACGAGCATCCGACGACCTACGATTCGGCGTTTGAACCCTCGGACGCCATGGAAGAAGACGAAGACGATGACTGGGAAGTCAAGGGCACCATGAACGAAGCCGTGGAGACGGCGGCGGTGTCTGCAGGGCGAAGCAGCGGTGTGCGAACGCTCGCCCGAAACCTCGTGGACGAACTCGACGACGTCGCTAGCCGGAGCCAGCCGTCGGCGAGGACGACGGAGAAGATGGGGCGAAGGATTTCCCGAAGACGGCGGCGGCGACGACCCAGCCGACTGGAATCCGTCCACCCCTCAACGGAGACACGCCGGCGGCCAATAAGGTGTTGGGCCGGTGTGTAGAGCTCATGAGGACGAAGAGCAACTGGATGCGGCTGTTCTCACCCAAGATGGTTCGTCAAGCTGTGTGGGCAGACCTCGGACGAGCGCTGGCTGCGCCCATTGACTCAACGAGCACCTTGGCGGTAGCTCGAGAGACCGAAGGGCTACTCCGGGCGATGGGGTGCGACTCCCAAATGTACCCGTCGACCATGGCGCTCACCGACTGGAGCCCGACCGAAGCGGCCACTGCTCTCTCGAAGTGGAAGAAGAAGCTGCGAACGGCGTTTGGCGCCACCAACGCGAGCGTGGCTACTCTAGTGTTCGGCTCGAAGACCTACCTCGTTCAGACCGAGGCGGATCCGTCGCGAGTGCCACTGCCACCGACACCCCAGAAGGAGACCAATGACTCCAAGGTGGGAGTGTTTGCTGCGAAGGGCCTGGCGTCACCGTACATGCAAGACTCGCACATGGTGACGCCGAGGTCAGTCGACCGTAGTGACCGCCTGGCGAAGGAGAACGAGGCTTTGTTCACCACACCGAACACTCGGCGGACTATCGTCCGACCTCCCGAGAAGAAGTTCGAGGTCCGAGAGGAATCGTCGGACAGTGACGAGGATCATTTTGACCCGGACTACTACGACGGAGACCAGACGGGCGAGTGGGCACGCCAAGTGAGGGAACTGAGTGCAGCGAATGGCCGGAGTAACACACCGAGGCTTGGGATCGCGACGCACCTTCTCCTCGGCAACATCAAGCCGTTCCTCGGTACTCGCAACAAGAGCGAGCGGTCGATGTAGTGGCTCCGAAAGTTCATGTATGAGATGAAGGGGACGCATACTCCGACGAACGAGTGGTGCATGGCTTTTGAACTCAGCCTCCAAGATGGGGCACTCCATTGGTACCGCCAGCTTCCTCGCAAAACGAAGCGTACGTGGAAGCTGTTGAGTGGTGCTTTCATCAAGTATTACTGCTCGAAGTTCACCCAGTCAGCGAAGGCTCGCTACTACTCGGCGGAGCGAGAGGACAAGGAGCACGTGTGCGACTACCTCAACCGCTTGAACGGGTACGCACGCAACGCCGGCGTGCAATTTGAGAACAGTGGACGTGAAGCGAAGGATCACGTAGACCACTTCCTCGATTCATGTGACGACCGAGGCCTGGAAGAGCGACTGTGTCATGCGCGAGTCAAGGACATCCATGACCTTGAGGAAATGATCAACGACATCCTGCGCAGTAGGGAGCGGGAAACAGCGCGCGAACCCTCGGTGAGTCGCTATCGAAGTCACGACGACGACCAACGACGTGAAAACAGGTCGAACGAGCGTACGAGGAGCAGTTTCGGCCGTGACCGGCGCTACCGAGACGATGGCCGTCGCCGGGAACGACGCGAAGAGTCCCCGCACCGGTCGAGGATCACCCTCGTGGAAGCTTTGGCCGGCGTCGTCACCGCTTTGAACATCCGGGCCTCGGACGGTGATCATGAGGATTCCCAATCTGCTCGCGGATGCGGGCGTGATGCGACCGAGGCCAACAGTCTACGCGGTGCATCGTACGACGCCGACGAGTATTTGGATGCAGAGTCGGATTCAAGCTAAATCTCGGCCGACGCTCACAGACATGTGGACGCGACAAACGCCAATGAGCATCGAGCGGCCGCGGCTGGGACCTTCGCTCGACCGGACAATCGTCGTCAGTCAGGCGGGAGCAACCAATTCCAGCGCGACCGAGAGGGACGTCGCCAGTACGGGCCGTGCGCGGCATGCAACAGCCCATACCACTCGGTGCACTACTGCAACCGGAGGTGCAAGTTGTGTAAACAAGTACACGATGCCGGCAAGTGCGACGTCATCCGGGAGCTGACAAGCCTGCTGCGAACGAAGGTCGACAAGAAGGATCTCACCCCAGAGCTGCAGAGCCTGGTGTTCGGGAGCCATTTAAACTAGGCAGCCCGCCAACTGAAACTGGGTTGGTCCCAATCGGGCTGCTACAGTTAGCTGGGCCTGCTGTCGACGCAGACTATTTGTTTGCGTTCACAGGTAAAAGCAAATGGCCCGATGATCGAAAGAACAACGAACGAGTGTATACGACGGAAAATGGAAGTGACAGAGGCTTACGCCTCGGTGAGAATGGAATTGATGAAACAAGTGATGGAGAACCCGCGCCGACCCCGACCGAGGCTGTCATCACAAGTATGGCTCAGGTGGAGCCGGTCGACCGAACCCTCGGTCGGGCAATAAAATTACTGCCCGGCGAACGAATGGGGTGGTGGTGGTCTCAACGATACGACAAGAGGAAGAGAATGCGCGCGCTGGTCAAGGGCACAGTAGATGACACCCGGATACGGATTTTGCTCGACACCGGAGCGAATGTGAGTGTGATCTCGGCGAGCTTTGCGAAGAGGCTCCGAGTGCGAGAGGTATTTGACCACGGTCGCAGCCTGGAAGTGCGAGGCATCAACCCAGGGATCGTGGAGACCCAACGACGAGCCTCGGTGAAGGTCACACTCGGGTGGAAGCATGCATACGAATTTGAGATGTGGATCATGGACCACAGTGCCGTCGTGGATGTAGTCCTGGGCATGGGCTTCATGGTGCCCGCTGGGATTCGGCTGGACCTGTTCCACGGTACAGCCCGGCTGACATGGTACCTCTCTTGAAGTCGAAGGAGTCGGAATAGCCGGTGTCCTACGGAAACCATATTGTAGGAGGGCCTACTGAGCTGTTGGCGATCCCTGGCAGGGAGTGGCGGGAATTCCGCCTACCTCGCCGGCAACCGTCTCGATCGACCCACGAGATGTGGATTCGAAGGTCAACGAGGCTTGTGCCGACCGTAGCAAAGAGTCAACGAGGCCGGTCGACCTGGATACGGTTGACGAATGTTACAACGAAGAGAGCAAGTTGCTCGGCACACGAGCCTGTAGTGCTATGGGTACCTCGAGAGGAACTACCTCGGGAAGCGGGCTACGCACGAGTGCCGTCCGACAAGTATCGAGAATGGCAAGTGCTGGCGTACGCGGAAAGCAGAGACGAAACGCTGTTTGGACGCGAGGGCAAGCTCTACCAAGAATGGCTGGCCGTACAACCCTCGGCCGTGGAACGACGCGAGTACCCGACTCCGCGGGCACTCCTCAGACGACCTACCGAGGCTTCGGCGTGCACCGAGACGCCAAGCGAAAATGACGGTGGTCAACTAGCGACGACCAACGGTCTGGACCTCGCTGAGATTGCTGACGAAGCCGGCGAGTGCCGGCCGCCCTCGGTCGACGCCTAACTTTGTCCAGCGAGAGATGGAAGACAGGATTCAATGCTGTCCGAGGACTACGCAACCGAGGAGATCGCAGAACGACCCGAATCGGGCAATCCAGTTATCGGAGTCCGAATTGACGACTCCGCGCGCCCTCCAGGTGAATCCGGAGAGATCCTGACCTCGGTGACCACAGGAGACGACTCCCGCGCTGATCAAGTAAGCGCTTGTGGGGCGACCGAGCCCAGGGGTGACTCAGAGGCCGAAGTAGCGAGTGATCGGACAACCACTGGCCCAACCGACGGACGACATGTCCAGTCTGACGCGGAGCGTCTGGAAGCTGTCTACGTCTCGGTCATGGCTGGAGGCAGCCCAGCAACAGTCGCTGATGCAGACTGGGGCACCAACGATACGGCGGAACACCTACCGAACGAGATCGAGTTGACGGACTACGCGCACGAGCTCGCGTTCTTGCCCGATCTGACAGAACCGTCATCGACGACTCTGGATTACTCGGGTCCGAATGTCCAGAACACCGACTTGCAGACCGACCAACAGGCGAAGCTTGTGACGGTGCTCCAGCGACACGAAGAGATTATGATTGCGAGCGGTAACGCTCTGCCCCCACCGGCGTACGGCGTGGTGTGCGACATCGATGTGCAGGGGCACCCCCCGATCAAGAAAAAAGCTCGGAGGACCCCTCTACGATTTCTGGGGAAGCTCTACGAGCTGCTGAAGGGTCTACTGACGGCGAGATTGGTATCGTTTTCGGATAGCCCGTGGGCATCCCCGATCGTTATTGTGCTGAAGAAGAACGGAATCGACATCCGCTTATGTATTGACTACAAACGAGTGAATGTGATCACTGCGATCATGGAATATGCCATGCCACTGGTCGACGATCTGTTGACCGAGATGGAGGCATATCTGTGGTGTTGTTCCTTGGACGCGGCGAGCGGGTTCTGGGCGGTGATGATGACCCGCCGAGCCCGCAAGATCTCCGCCTTCGTCTGCGCGTTGGGCCACTTCGAGTGGCTGCGCATGCCATTCGGACTCAAGAATGCGCGCATGATCTACCAACGGATGATTGACAACGCCCTCTGGGGGTTCGTTCAACCGAAGGGAGGCTGGGCTAGCTTCGCGGAGAAGATGCGAATAGCCGAAACGGCTGATGCTGACGACAGGGCAGGGGTGACCGAGGCCTCGGACGGCCTCAACGAGGCTCCGCGGACCAAGTTCGAAGCCGACCGAGCCCTGTCGACCACCGAAAGCGCCGTTGCAACCCCCGTGAACAGCCCTCTGGCTGACATGCAGGGGTGATCGAGGCCTCGGACGGCCTCAACGAGGCTCCGCGGACCAAGTTCGAAGCCGACCGAGCCCTGTCGACCACCGAAAGCGCCGTTGCAACCCTCGTGAACAGCTCTCTGGCTGACATGTACTTCAGCGGGGAACCAGACGAGTCCTCGTTGGTACCTGTGCTCGATCGGCGTTCGTTCGTAGATGACATTTGCTTCGGCTCCGACACTTTCGAAGCGTGTCTGTCGACGCTAGACCGTCTGCTAAGTCGCTTCCAGGAGTGTCGGATCAGTGTTAGCTTCTCAAAGAGCCTGTTCGTACAGCGGAAGGTGGGGTTTCTGTCTCACGACGTCTCGGCAGCGGGTATTGCTCCCGACGCTAAGAAGACAGCGGCAGGGACCGAGCTCAAGTTCCCCACGTCAAAGAAGGGAGTTCAGTCTTTCCTCGGAGCCCTCAACTATTATAGCCGTTTTATCCAAGACTTTGCGGTGTATGGGGCAGCTCTCTACCAGCTCAAGGATACCGACTTTGAGCTCGGTGGGGACCTCTCCGCGGCCAGACAGAGCTTTACGATGCTGCAACAGCGCGTCCGAGACGCTCCGATACTGCGCCACTTCGACAGGGGCAAGGACGTCCACGTAACGTTGCTCGCAAATGAGTGGGCTCTCAGCTCGACCCTTATGCAAGAACACGAGGGCAAACTACACCCCGTTCGCTTCTGTGGTCGAGTATTGAATGACGCCGAGATGAACTATCACCCGGCCGAGAAAGAGGTCCTAGCTCTACTGCTAGTATTGAAGGTGTGCTATACTCAACTCGTTGGGAAGACTATCCGAGTCTACACCCGGTTTTCGAGGCTAGAGTGGGTACACAAGTCCAAGACACTCTTCGGTCGGGCCACCCAGTTTGCCGTTTTGCTATCGCCGTGGCACCTGGTGGTCGAACGAGTGAAGGAAAAAGATTGTGCGTTCGCTCAGCTGCTCCAAACTGGACTGACAAGTTTCGTCGATTTGGACGAGTCGTTGGCCTCGGTGGCCCCTCCATCCAAAGGGTCACCGAACGTTCGTTTGGACCCACATCTGTTGTATGCTCGACTACCGACCTCGTACAGCGGACACGTCCTCTCGTTCGACGGCTCGGCGAAAACGGAGAAACACGGTGGTTATGGGAGTTGCTCCTGGATCTTATGGAAGCTTCCGGAATGGACGATAGTGATAGCTGCAAGTGCTTATCTCGAAGCCACTACCGTCAACCTCGCCGAGTACTCCGGTATGAATAATGGCGTCTCGGCAGCGCTCGGTCTAGCCATTACGGACCTAGTCATCGTCGGAGACTCGAGACTCGCCATTCAGCAATCACTAGGGGTGATAGCGTGCCGGAAGGAAACGCTGATGGCGCAACTCAACCACCACCGGGAACTCGTAGCCAAGCTTCGTTCGGTCAAGTACCTGCATGCGATACGAGAGTTCAATGCAGCGGCAGATTCTTTGGCCAGCGAGACGTTGGAGTCTAAGGTGTCGACAGTGACGACGTCCGAGGCGAGGATCGCGGAACTGAGAAGTCATCTACGAAACCTCGGTGGACGGATCGACGGAAGCGAAACCCTCGGTGAGCGTCTTGCGGGCATCAACGACTCGCGAAGAGCCCCAGAGGAAGACTTTTTGGATTTTGTGCGAGTCGAAGACCGTGATTCAGGCCATGTGACGGTTACAACGAGGCACCAGGCAAAAGCGAAGACGAAGCGAGTCAGGTTTGCGAACGAAGTATCGGTCATGGGTCAGGACGATGCAGCTCAACTTGCTGAATCCAACGCGGTGCCGAACGAGGCCCAGAACGCGCAGGAAGAAACGCTACCGGCCAACGAGGCTTGACGGCTGCCACGACGGCTCCGCCTGATGCCGAGGATGTAGACCCGCTGACAGTGCAAGAAGAGCATCGGAGAAGAGTCGCAGCTACACAAGAGGAGGAACTGAGATGGTCTAACCTGAGAACGGTCCTCCAAGGTGAAGATGCCAGCCTGGGCTACAATGCGGCACGTGACGCGTGGAAAATGGCAGACCGGTTCGTTCTGAGCGAAGACGGGGTCCTCTACTTTGTGGAAACCAACCGTCGTTCGGACCCGGACGAGCAGCCGGGAATGTGGATGCGTCTCGTGGTGCCCTCAACGATGATTCAAGAAGTGCTACAGAGCTGCCACGACTCGTTGGAAGGTGGACATCAAGGTATTAATCGCACTTACCACCGAGTGAAGTCGGACTACTATTGGATCGGACTGTATGCGGACGTAGAGAAGCACGTCAGGTCCTGCCCGAACTGCTGTTCGAGCAAGAGCCGACCTCAGCTGAGAGGCTATTCCCCAGGAAACGTACTGGCCGAGAGACCGTTTCAGATGGTCTCTGTGGATTTTGTGATCCCGCTACCGAAGTCTCGGCGAGGAAACACAGCGCTATTGCTCTTCCAGTGCTCGTTCACAGGATTCGTGATGGGAAATGCCATGTCGGACACCACTGCACTCGTCGTTGCCCAAGCTTTCGAGGAGTGTGTCTACCGAAGGTTCGGT
Source organism: Phytophthora x cambivora (assembly GCA_033557925.1). NCBI lineage: Eukaryota > Oomycota > Peronosporomycetes > Peronosporales > Peronosporaceae > Phytophthora > Phytophthora x cambivora. Next base: position 4,649,467 of record JAUCEB010000012.1, on the reverse strand, counting down.
GCACCCTCGTTGGTTCGTCACGACCGAGACCCGAGGTTCATGAGCGAAGTGTTCCAAGCCTTCACTGAGATGATGCAGTCTCGGTCGCGAGCTACGCTGAGTTACCGGCCGCAGGCAAATGGACAGCAAGAACGATCAGTGAAAACTGCCATGCCGTCCGTGCGCGTGTACGCGGAAGGCCCTTTGCAGCAGGACTGGGATGAGATTGCAGAAATGCTGATCTTCGCTATCAACAACTCGCGGGATGGGACCCGGAAGGAGACCCCGTTTTACCTCGTTCATGGTTGGGATGCACAGTCGACGCTCAAGGCGATGTCATCGTCTCTCAAACGAGGTTCCGGGCGACAGTCCGACGCCCTAGCGTGGCGCCGCGAGGTCAACCGACAGCAGGAGATTGCACTTAGTATGGCCAAAGAGTACCAAGCAACGGAGAAGGCTCGGAGGGCCAAGGAACACAACGAGACACTCGGGCGGCAGGAGAGAGAGTACTACCGAGCCCCCTCAGGCGAGGCGGGTCCTAACGAGGCCCCGCCGAGGTCGCTGTTCGGGCCAGGAAGCCGTGTGTGGCTGTACATGGAACGGGTAAAGCCCGGCTTACCGAAGAAACTTGCGCACCGATGGCATGGACCATTCCGTATCAAGAGGAAGGTGGAAGAGTTCGCTTACGTGCTAGAGCTACCGAATCGAAGCGGATACCGCTTCTACCCGGTCGTACATGTCTCGCGGTTGAAAGCAGTGAGCGAGTTCGGGGACCGACCAAAAGTTCGGCTGGCACCAGCGGTAGACGAGGACTCCCGAGTGGACTTTGACGAAGAGTTGTTGCCCGAGGATAGCTGGGAGCCTGACCACCCGTCGGGCGAGTTTGAAGTCGAAGTCATCCTGGACGACCGCACGCCGTTATCAACGAGCACTAATCGAGCGGTTCGAGAGTTCAAAGCGAAATGGGTCGGCTACGAGGAGCCAACGTGGGAACCAGCTACCAACTTGTCGTGCGGGGGACTCCTCTACGATTTCTTGCGTCAGAAACGCAGCGATCGACGACTACAAATGGCTCAGACTGCGGACGAGGAGTAGTGCTTGGCGCTATCGACGAATGAACTGATTGCGAGGGACACCAGCTCGCAAATACAGACGAAAGAAGTTACTGGGAACACGGTCGCCCGCAGAAGGGTTAGCGATGAGCAAAGAGGACCCACTGCAGAGGCGACCGAGGGATGAACTGCCTGCGAGGAGCAATTGGCTCGCAGTAGCAGATGAAAGAAGATACCAAACGAACAATGCATATGTACATGTGAACGAATGAAGATGACGACTCAAGAACACGAAACTACCCCTCGGTCGGCAAACCAGAAGAACCACAAGATCAAGGCAGAGAAGGCAGGCCACCGAACGAGGGGTACATCAAGCCCACGACCGAAGATGCAGGAACAAAAGAAGTTACGGGTGGATTAAGGTGATTATGGGAGTTAACGAAGAATGAACTACAACCCTACGAGCTGCCTGCAAAATTAGAGCGTCGGACGGTACTGGAGCAGCGAGAGTTGATGCTTGAGGACGGGAATGACGAGCGACCGAGGACGAGAACGCCTAGGGAGTGTCTTTGCCGACGTTCGGCGAGTCCTTCGACTCCTCATCCGAGGCGTCATCGTCACGACCGGCACCAAATTGGGTAACCCATGGAGCGGTCACCCATGACGCAGGGAGAGACGGTTCCACGACCACCGAGGCCGCCACCTCTTCGCTAGTCGTCCCGCGCGGCACGAACAGCGGAACTTCGGGGGTGCAGGCGGCGAACGTCGTGTTGAAAGGGTGGCTCTCGGGGGCGTTAATCCAACAGTTGCGCCACGGTTGACGGGCGTCCAGCTCGTTCACCTCCGCGATCCAATCCGACGTCCGGGGAGCCCACTCCACGACCTCGAACGAGTACTGGAGGTAAGTGGGCTCCAACAGAGTCTCGGGGTAATACTGACGAGGCTCGCGGTTGTATTCGATACAACCCGTCCACAGCCGTTTCACCATCTGCTGCCGGAGACGGTCAGCTCGGAGGCTCCGACCTCGGGCGTACTCTCGCAAGAGCCGGAGAAGCTTGAGGAGGAGTGGGTGGTGACGACCGTGCCTCATGGACAACTCGGCGAAGTGCACCTCGATGGCAGATACCGAGATCCAGTGGCGGCGCTCCCACAAGGCGAAACCAAGGTCAGCCTTCTCGGTCGCATCAGTGGATGTACATTGGATCTGCCGCCAGAGCCGAACGAGGCGAGCTTGGCCAGTGGCCCGAACGGATATCGTCACGCCGTCGGTGAACTGACCGACGCCAAAGGTACACGGCTCGGCAGGGAACTTGACCCTCACCAGTTGCCACGGGTGAAGGGGATTCGCCCAGTCGGAGAACGCGGCAATTCCGGCTTCGGAGCTCGGCGACACAGGGTCCTCGGCCGGAATGTCTGGTACGCTGAGATTCTGCAGCAGGCACCAGCATTCTTGAGCACCCAGTGTCGTGAAGCCCGGCAAGAGGAACAAGTTGCCGAGCTCGGACAGCTTCCGAGACGCCTCCGCCACGTCAGATACACTGGTGACGACAGGCGTGAACCCGGTCTGCACGGTGCCAGGGGCGGCCGAGAGAGTGGCAGTCACTTCGGACCGGGGACGCCCCTGTCGTGGAACAGTGGACGAACCCTCGGTCGGTAATGCACCAGATGTGGAAGACCCCGGCGACGACGCAGCGGGTGCGAACGAGGCTTGAGACCCAGCTCCGGCGGAGAGAGGCGGGTTTTCGTCTTCGCTCTCCGATCCAAACATTGCCCGCTCGAGCGTGTCTGGGGACAAGTCGTCGAGGTTCCGTGACGAAGTCGCCGGTTGCTGGGGCGGTGTTGCTGGAGGAGATCCGCTAGCGTCCGACGCGGCGGATGAATGGCCGGACCCGCTCGAAGATCCGCCGGAGCGCTCGCCATCGTCGGAGCCTTGTGGCGACGGGCCGCCACCGTCCCCGCTACTCGAAGGCGAACCGCCGGCTGAAGATCCTGGCGGACCTTCACCGCTCGGAGAATCACCTCCATCCGGTGGGCCAGATTGACCCATGCTGTCATCCGACGGCATAGCAAGATGTCCCGAAGCAGCCGGTGATGGTGGGCTAGCCGACGACGACACCTGAGCCGGAGAGGCACCGCCACCCTCGGTCGACCCACCAACAGGTGATCCAGGAGGTGTGGAAGACGACGGAGGGGTGACCAAGGGTTGCTGATCATCAGGAGGCCCGCCAGCGCGTTGCGCAGCAGTGGCCGCGGCCCTCGCCCGCAAGTCGACAGACGCACGACCAAGCCGCTTGGAGGGGAGCAGCTGTGATGCAGCCGCACCCTCGGTCGACGACTATGGAGACGGGTCTCGCTTACGCTTCGACGAGGACGACCCGGACGAGGGCGACATCGGAGGACTAAAGCGAGTGACCATGGGAGTTGACGGAGCCTCGGCAGGGGGTTCGTCTGGGCTTGACGACTCGTTACCGCTCTGCGGAGACCCGACGATGACGGCTGGAGGGTTGAGACCCAGCAGCGTCCAATCAATCTCGTCGGCCGAGATGCCTGCCGTCGCGAGGACAAGAGTATCCACGTCCAACTCGTGCATCGCCGAGTGACGCCGCAGGACCGAGTTCGCTCGGCGCAAGCTGTTGTTTTCGTCTTGCAATGCTTGGATACGCGCGGGAATAACCCCGGATTGACCTCGGTCTTGGTCAGCCAGTTGCTGGCGAAGGCGGTCGAGTTGAGCAGTGTGAGCAACGAGGCTCGCCTTCAATCGCTCGCGGTCCGTCGTGAGCTGTCGACGAGCCGTAGTCGCCTCAGCGTTGGTGTCAACGAGGCGCCGCTCGAGAGAAGCGGTCACCTCTCGGTGCGACTCCAAGGTAGCCTCTGCTTCAGTCAGCCGTTCGAGGAGCTTCTGCCGTTCCTCTCGAAGATCGTCGAGCCGATCCTGAGTTTGGTGAAGCTCGGTCAACGTCTGCACACAAAAGATGTCGGACTTCACACGGAGATCCATCTCAACGTGGAGTTTGTCCTCTGTGTCCTTCGCCAGAGCCTGAAGCCGGTCCACCTCCTGACGAAGGGAAATCATCTCTTCAGACTCGGCAACGGGCAGATGCCGAGGAGCCACGGCAGCAGCAGCCACCTCCTCGAGGGTCGTGGCGTGCTCAAGGCGCCGATCCAGCACCGGATCGACCCGAGCGGGAGGCGCACGAGCGACGCTGACGACCAACTCGGCGAGCCGGTAGAACTGGCGGTCCGACGCCGTCAATACTGGCGTGAGAGGCTCGGTCGCACCCGCTGTGGATGCAGCGACCATTGTTCCAGCGGCCTCGACCCAAACCGATGCCCCGCGAGTTCGAAGGCGCGGGAGTTGGCGACGGAGGGAGGTTGCGGCGCAACGGAGAAGTTGGAGGCGAGCGATACGGAGATTCGCCTTGCCCCTCGGTCGCCGCCGGTGGGAGATCCTCGGTTGACGCTGGGTAAGGACCCAGGATGCTTGCTGGAGGCGCCGGGTGCTCGACCGAGGATCCGGAAGCCGCCGGAGCCGCACCGCCAGGCCGAGAAACGGCCGGAGGAGCATCACCACGCGGGCGAGACTCGGTTGAAGCATCGGCGAGGACGTCCAGGGCGCTCTGAAGGATAGTCAGGGAGAACGAGTCAGCACCAAGATGAACAAGATACGAACGAGCCGAACAAGGAGGTGCTCACCCCGCCAGTGCAGGTAAGGGACCGGAAAGCCCGCGCAGTAGCCGAAGCCAGCGAACGAGACTCGGGGCGAGTCGGAGGGCGAGACATGGCGCCACGCTGTTCACCAGTGCCAGGTTCGCCGCGAGGCAGGGGCAGTTGTGGCGTGGAGATCCGGCCGAAAAGTGACCTCGGCCGGGTCGCTCCGCTAAGGCAATTGTCAGATTCGCTGATAGACAGAAGTTGCCGTGGTGACAAGCAGTCACTCACATTTACCTCGGTAGAGTGACAAGCAGTGACGTTGGCCTCGGCGGGACCTAATAAATACCCGGCCGAGGCTAAATTAGGCACCCTCAGTGCTATTTGCGACCAAAACCCCGGTCGTACTTAAGTGGAAGCCTCGTTCAGGCGACCGAAGCCTCGTTCGGACGACCGAAGCCTCGGTCGGCCCTCGAGGTACCTCTGGCGTAATCACCGTCATTATTGATGAGTGTACAGAGGTCGCCACATCGAGATTCGTTTTATACTAGATATTTGTATGTAGGATTAGGATTAGCTATAGGACAATCTGCAGAGGCTCTCAGAGCCTCTGAATATTCAGTAATAAATCAGCAGTCTTCCCCCAAGTCTTCAGAGGTTAAGTCCGCGTGTTAACTAGCTTATTGTAGTGCCTGGATACGCCTGGCTTAGTGGTATGGCTGTTGGCGGATTAGAGATTAATTAATCAATAGTCCACCGAGGTCAAGCCAAGAGTTGGCGTGCCCGAGAGGCTAGAGTGGCACTTAGAGTGTCGTTCTGTGTGTGTGTGGGGGGTTTAAGTCCACTAGAGTATATTCTACTACCGACCGAGGATTACCTCGGTCCCCTTTTTATTAGGCCTAATCAGCCGGTACCCTTCCATCTGAGGGACTGCAAAAGGGTTGCGCGAAAGCGCTATATTGCATTCTAGCCCTCGTTCGTGGCTAGTTAGTGCAGGTTTTGGGTTGACCGAAGACAACATTGTTACACTGAGGCTTATATCCAACCCGGTGTAAGGGATCGTTCCTGGACCTCAGGTTAGATCCAACATTCGTTGACCCTTTCGGGAACACGTGTGTTGCTGGTGGGACTCGTACCGCACGGTAGCGAGATTCTCAGCGTGTTCCTACACGACAACTGGTGCCGCGACCCTTCCTGCAACGACCGAGACGGATCCGTTGCGAGTGCCACTACCACCGACGCCCCAGAAATGAGTCAACGAGGTCAAAAGCGGAACCTTCGCCGCGAAAGGTCTGGTGTCGCCGTATATGCAAGACTCGCACATGGTGACGCATCGGTCAGTTGATCGCAGTGACCGTTTGGCGAAGGAGAACGAGGCCTCGTTCACCACGCCGATCACTCGACGAACGACGGTCCGATCTCCTGAGAAGCGGTTCGAGGCCCGGGAGGAGTCGTCAGACAGTGACGAGGATCGGTTTGACCCGAACTACTACGACGGTGACCAGACGGGTGAATGGGCACGCCAGGTGAGGGCACTGAGTGCAGCGAACTGACGGAGTAACACACTGAGGCTTGAGATCGCTACGCACCTTCCCCTCGGCAACATCAAACCATTCCTCGGCACTCGTAACAAGAGCGAGCGATCGATGCAATGGCTCCGAAAGTTCATGTACGAGATGAAGGGAACCGACACCCCGACAAACGAGTGGTGCATGGCCTTTGAACTCAGCCTCCAAGACGGGGTTCTCCACTGGTACCGTCAGCTCCCTCGCAAAACGAAGCGTACGTGGAAGTTGCTGAGCGACGCTATCATCAAGTATTACTGCTCGAAGTTTACCCAGTCAGCGAAAGCCCGCTACTACTCCGCGAAGCGCGAGGACACGGAGCATGTCTGCGACTACCTCAATCGCTTGAATGGGTACGCTCGCAACTCCGGTGTGCAATTTGAGAACGAAGGGCGCGAGGCGAAGGATCACGTGGATCACTTCCTAGACACGTGCGACCGACGACCGAGGTCTGGAAGAACGGCTGTGCCACGCGCGGGTCAAGGACATCCACGACCTGGAAGAGATGATCAACGACATCCTGCGCAGTAGAGAGCGGGAAACAGCGCGCGAACCCTCGGTGAGACGCTATCGAAGTCACGACGACGACCAACGACGTGAAAACAGGTGGAACGAGCGTACAAGGAGCAGTTTCCGCCGTGACCGGCGCTACCGAGACGATGGCCGGCGCCGGGAACGACGCGAAGAGTCCCCGCACCGGTTGAGGATCACCCTCGTGGAAGCTTTGGCCGGCGTCGTCACCGCTTTGAACATCCGAGCCTCGGCCGGAGACCATGAAGATTCTCCATCCGCTCACGGATACGGGCGTGATGCGACCGAGGCCGCTGGCCAACGCGACACTTCGTACGACGACGAAGAGTATTCAGACGCCGAGTCAGATTCGAGTGAGGTCTCGGCCGACGCCCATGGCCATATCGACGCGACGAACGACAACGAGCGTCGAGCGGCTGCGGCTGGGACCTTCGCTCGGTCAGACAATCGTCGTCAGTCGAGTGAAGGTAACAGATTCCGGCGCGACCGAGAGGGGCGTCGTCAGTACGGACCGTGTGCTGGTAGAGCCTGCCCTCGCGTCCAAACAGTGTTTCATCTCTGCTCTCCGCGTACGCCAGCACTTGCCATTCTCGGTACTTGTCGGACTCCACCCGCGCATATCCCGTTTCTCGAGGTAGTTCCTCTTTGGGCACCCACAACACCACGGGTTCGTGTGCCGAGCAACTTGCTCTCTTCGTCGTCACATTTGTCAACCGTATCCATATCGGCCTCCTCGCTACTGTCGGTCCCAGCCTCGTTGATCGGCGAATCCTCATCTCATGGGTCGTCCGAGACGGTTGCCGGCGGGGCAGGCGGAATTCTCGCCATTCCCTGCCAGGGATCGCCAAAAGCTCGGTGGGTTCTCCCACTACTTGATTCCCATACGATACCGTCTCTTCCAACTCCTTCGACTTCAGGAGGGGTACCATGACTTCATCCGGGAGTCAGGCTGTACCATGGAACAGGTCCAACCGAATTCCGGCCGGTACCATGAAATCCATGCCGAGGACAACGTCCTCTCCGGCACTGTGGTCCATGACCCACATATCGAACTCGTAAGCGTGCTTCCATCCCAGCGTAACTTTCACCAGAGCTCTTCGTCGGGTTTCCATAATCCCCGGGTTGATGCCTCGTACTTTCAGGCTACGACCGTGGTCCAGTACTTCTCACACTCGGAGCTTCTTGGCAAAACTTGCCGAGATCACACTCACATTCGCCCCGGTATCGAGCAGAACCCTCGTCCGGGTGTCATCTACTGCGCCCTTGACCAGCGCGCGCATTCTCTTTCTCTTGCCGTATCGTTGGGACGACCACCACCCCATTCGTTCGCCAGGCAGTAATTTTACCGCCCGACCGAAGGTTCGGTCGACCGACTCCACTTGAGCCATACTTGTGATGACGGTCTCGGTCGGGGCAGGCGCATGTTCTCACTTGTTCCATCAGTTCCATTCTCACCGAGGCCTAGGCCTCTGTCATTTCCATTCTCCATCGTATTCACTCGTTCGTTGTTCTTTCAATCATCGGGCCATTTGCTTTCGCCTGTGAACGCGAACAAATAGTCTGCGTCAACAGCAGGCTCAGCTAACTGTGGCAACCCGATTGGGACCATCCCAGTTTCAGTTGGCGGGCTGCCTAGTTTAAATGACCCCCGAACACCAGGCTTTGCAGCTCTGGGGCGAGATCCTTCTTGTCGACTTTCGTTCGCAGCAGGCTTGTCAACTCCCGGAGGGCGTCGCACTTGCCGGCATCGTGTACTTGTTTACACAACTTGCACCTCCGGTTGCAGTAGTGCACCGAATGGTATGGGCTGTTGCATGCCGAATGGCTTGCCGCACAACCCTCGGCCGTGGAACGACGCGAGTACCCAACTCCTCGAGCACTCCTACGACGCCCCAATGAGGCTTTGGTGTGCACCGGGACGCCGGCGGAAGGTGACTACGATCAAGTGACCGCGATCAGCTGCCTGGATCCAGTCGGGACTGCAAGCGAAGCGGACCAGTGCCGGCGGCCCTCGGTCGATACCACACCTTGTTCAGCGACAGATGTCGGAGAGGATCTTGGAACGTCCGAGGGACACGCGACCGAAGAGATCGCGGAGCAGTTAGAATTGTGTGACCCAGCCGACGGTGCCCGAATCGACGATTCTACACGCCCTCCGGGCGAACCGGAAGGAATCCTGGCCTCGGTGACAATATGTAGCGATTCCCGTGCTGATCAGGCAGGCGACCGTAAGGCGACCGAGGCCAGGGGTGACCCCGAATCCGAAGTAGCGGCTGATCGAGCGCCCGTCGATCCAACTGACGGACGACATGTCGAGTCTGACGAGGAGCGTTTGGAAGCCGTCTTCGTCTCGGTGATGGCCGGGGGTGATCCGGATCCAGTTGCTAATGCCGACTGGGGCACGTCCGATACGGCAGAACGCCTGCCGAACGAGATCGAGCTGACTGACTACGCCCACGAGCTAGCATTCCTCCCGGATCTGACGGAACCGTCGTCGACAACGCTGGACTATTCTGGTCCGAACGTCCAGAACACCGACTTGCAGGCAGACCAGCAGGCAAAACTCGTGACGGTGCTCCGACAACATGAGGACATCATGATCGCGAGCGGTAACGCCTTGCCCCCGCCAGCGTACGGTGTAGTGTGTGACATCGACGTACAGGGGCACCCCCCCCCCGCACCCCCACCCACCCCCGATCAAGCAAAAGGGTCTGAGGACCCCTCTACGATTCCTGGGTAAGCTCTACGAGCTGTTGAAGGGTCTACTGACGGCGAGATTGGTCTCGTTCTCGGATAGCCCGAGGGCATCCCCGATCGTTATCGTACTGAAGAAGAACGGAATTGACAAACGTTTATGTATCGACTACAAACGAGTCAATGCGATCGCGGCATTCATGGAATACGCCATGCCACTTGTCGACGACCTGCTGACCGAAATGGAGGCGTACCTCTGGTTCTGCTCCTTGGATGCGGTGAGTGGTTTATGGGCGGTGATGATGACCCGCCGAGCCCGCAAGATCTCGGCGTTTATCTGCGCGTTGGGTCATTTCGAGTGGCTCCGCATGCCATTTGGACTCAAGAATGCGCCCATGATCTACTATTATCGACAACGCCCTTTGGGGGTTCGTCCAACCGAAGGGAGGTTGGGCTAACTTCTCGGAGAAGATGCGGATAGCTGAAAGAACCGACGCTGAAGACAGGGCAGGGGTGACCGAGGCTTCGGTCAGCCCGAACGAGACTCCTCGAACCAAGTACGAGGCCGACCGAGCCCTTTCGACCACCGAAAGTGAAGCTCACACTGTATTGCGCTCTGATTCCGTTTCGTTGCAAAAACGTCAACCGAAAATTATCGTCGCCAGATAAACGCAACGAGATTAAAAGCACGACAAATTCTCAGATTTTCCTCAGAGTTTCGTTTCGTTCCTAACTGCTAAAGCGCTCTAATTCACACACACACCACGCGACCTTTCGTCACGGCGAATTGATTGGTGAGACCACTTTTTGGTCGGATCAAACAATTCTAATGGGACTCTAAAGTAGCAACGTGATTAAAATAGCGACTGAACTTCACTATACCCGAAGGTCGCGTTCCGGCAACCGTTAGGGGTCGCATTAAACGCTTCGGTAATTTAACCCTTTCGCGATCCTCTTGTCTTAATTATACTATACAATCCTAAGTAATTTGCTTCTAAAAGAGCGCAGGATGCGCCAATAAGGAAAATCACGGTACTCGTTTCGCATGCCTCTTGTTACATTGTACCTGCAGTGATTTGCAGATGCACAACGATCAAATGCGAGAAAACGTGAATCGCACACGATAAAATCTGAATAACACCATACCCAGCACCATAAATGCTAGAACCAGTACGGTCGCAGTCCCCAGCGCGCAGTCCGTCGTCACATTGCATCAGCCCGCCTGCCTGGCACTTTCTCAGAAAGGGCAGTCTGGCAAAACAATTTAAGGTGCGCCACATTATATGGCCAGAAATGCATTTGAACGCCATGTCCGATACATGTAGCACGCCGAGGCAGCCCCTGCCGTACAAGCACGCCCGCCCTCCCCTCCCCGTCGAGACGCTGTATGCGGGAGACACGATCGCGTACTATTCGAGGGCCTTCGTCTGCGGGGACGAGAGAGGCTATCGCGTCGCTGTGATTGTTTGAATTGACAGAACGGAGGAGGAGTTTCCTGTGCAGTTAGATACAGGAGAACCCCTTCCGCTCACCAACAAGATGAAACGATTGCAGGACAAATTCGGCAACACGCTTGAAAGCGAGAAAGCGAAGTGGCGATCGCTGCGTAGCTTCCGTCTTGTTGACGGATGCTTCGATGCTCCGACCCGGTCCAGCACACTTGCAGCTGAGATTCGTGCTGCAGTGGCCGATTCTTTCACGGCTGTGCTGGGGCGCTCTCACCAGGAGAACCGAGGCTGGCGCCCGCAACGTGCTACACTGGTGGCTCAGCAGGAAAAGGTCGTGAAGGATGCGATATGACACGATGGGATTCGAGATTTTCTACCGTGAAGTATGGTGATTGGCTGAAAAGTCTGATACATCAGTGGATATGGGAGTGTGACTTGGTGTTATCTGCGGAACGTGGCGTTCTTACGTTCAGCTATGGATCGGGTTGAACACCCCAGACGTAATGAGTCTGGATGGGTCAATTACCGGACGACGGTCAAGCCTACGGGAGCGACCAAGAGCCCCGGTTCACATTGAACTGGTGGCCGCTCGTCTTGACGTGACTGGACGTGTCAAAGAACACCAAAGAACACCGAAGAACAATGGGCACTCTGGACGAGAGAATCAAGGTATAATCAAGCCAAGTGATATCCGACCGACCAGAACGACCAACCAGGTTCCGGGAAGATTCCGTGGAACCTTGAAGTCCTACGCCTGTACCCACGACATCACAATGAGATCAAGGATGCCTAAGATGATGACGCCCCCCTCAAGGTATACTAAAAGCAAGTCAAAAAGCTGAATGTGTGTCTATTGCAGGAAGATAGCCACAAAAGATAAAACCAAACAGAGTTCAATATTCCGTGTAACCCGCAAGCGCTCGGACAGCTTCGGCCGGACAAATACCGGCGGCCCCGATCAAGTGCTGAAGGCGAGAGGCCCTCTGAAGAAGGACATCCAGAGGTGTGGACTCCACCCCCAAAAACTCCAAGTCCAAATTAGGGTGAGTAGCGGGTGTGGAGCCCGTGGTGAATCTGCCCTATTTCATTTCCTAGTTGTAGTGTGCGCTTAGGCGATCCTACATTTCATATCCCATATACATCATGAAAAGAGTGGAAGAAAGTCCCATTCAGGATTGTGATCGAAGGACATCTTGTGTGATAAGTAGTGAGATTGTATTGAACTATCCCCAGTACTTCTGGGGTGGTGCGCGTTTGTAAAAAGCTGACCGGGACTGACCAGTGTCCTGGAAGTGCAGCTAAAGTTGACTGGTGTACGACCCACCGTTCAAGGGTCTAAGAATAAGAACGGTTGTATATTTGTGTGTATAACTCTGTATTGATTTTGGTTATCTTGGTTGTTGGAGCTACGTCTAAGTTGGTGACGCTACGCTCTTCTCCAAAGACCGATATTGGTATACAAAACAACTAATCCCCGCGGTGCATCTCCCGGTTCGAAGACAAACGAACCTAGAGGGGTTACCACAAGGAGCACACGTCACCTGGACGGTTACGTTCAGGAGTTCCCAGTGGACGGCTTCCCAACCGGAAAGCACCTTCCAGAGTCTGGAGCATAGCACTGTACACCTGGGCGGTCAAAAGGCGTTCACCCGCCTCGCCACAGCTGGTGCGCGTGCCCGGATTCGAACCAGGGATTTCACCGCGAAGTTGTTTGTATATTTTGTATTGGTTTATTACGAGGAAGCGTACTAACCCACTAAACGAGTTCTTATGGCTAAAAGCAAGAAGGACATGCGAGACGCCGGTCGTGTGGGTCGCGAACGCGAAGAAGCAACGCGGAGTTCACGACGTGCGGAGGGGCTGCCGCCCGAGGAGCATGCGAGTCTTGAGGAAGTTGTCCGGACGGCTCGGAAGGCGGGCGCTGCAAAGCGCAAGGCAGCCCGTGAGGAGAAGAAGCGGTCTCTAAGTCAAGACCAGCCGGCTGTAGAGCCACCCGTCCAAGACGATGCGCACCAAGTGTCGGCGGATTGGAATGCTGGAGGCGAGTTGGAGACCGGTCAGTGTGAACCCGGTCTGGGTGAACCCGAAGTGGCGTCTGTGGGAGGCGTCGACGTGGAAGAGTCCCAGGTGGAGAGTCGAGTTTCGGATTCCCCTCTGCCTGAGCAAGACGTGAGCGTGCGGGCACCCGCTCAAGATGTGCCCCCTGCCGACCGTCCGAGAGGATGTGTCTGGCGAAGACATGGAAGCGCTAGCACTCCTGGAAGAGAAGGCTCCGCCAAGCCTACAACTCTCGACGACGGTACAAAAAGCTGTGGCCCCGAGTTCGCAACGGCTGAGCGATGATTTGGCTAAGGCATATGTGGCGAAACAAGTTTCCCGGTGGGAACAAGTTCGTTCTGAACGAGTTCTCCCTCCCGCAGTACAGTATGACTGGCCAAGTTCTCGGCCTGACTCTCTGCCGTGGCTTGCAGCTACGCTTGCGACGTCCAAGTACATGGCTGCCCGTGCAACCTTGGGTGATGCCATCCAAGCTTGTGTGGTCGAGCTCAATCTGGACCGACGAGATTTGGCTACTGCCCAAGATGTGGTTGCGGCCGAGATCCCAGTCAGCATCTTCTCACCCCGAGAGTGCATTGCTGTTCTGCAAACATTGCTCTTCGAAGCAGGCTTCCACTTTGACAACCTGGTCCCTGTGTGGTTCAGGACACGTGCGTCCAAGATCACAGCGGACCTCGTGCGAAGTCTGGTTGGGGACCTGCAACGTCTTCTGGCTGCTGAGTTAACGGAGTGGCGGGCACTTTGTGTCGGAGCCACGCTCAAGGTGACTCCTGCAATCGAACGAGAAACTGAGGAGGAAGAAACCCCCTTCCTGGATTACCATGCAGAGGATCAAGATGGAGACTTGCTGATGAACGATTACGAGATCAACCTTCTTGGACGAAGTTACGTTCTACGTTTACACCTGACTGGTCTTTGCCCTGCCCGAAGTGCGACTAGCTCCTCGGCTGGAGAACCACCGTCGAAGCGTCAACAACATCGACCACCTCGACCGGAAGATCCACTTGCATCTTTACCATCCGAGCTTCCGTCGACTACGACGTCTGATCAGGAAGATCTGTCTATGGTGCCAATATCGGACCCTGTCCCGAGCTTGGTTGGCACCACCGATGGGTCTGCCCGTGGCACAACGTCAGAATCTCTTGTATCCAGGAACAGTTCGCCAGGGTCCTCTTCGACGTCACTGGAGTCTGGTGGAGGGGCGCATATGCCACTCGCCGTTTACGGCCCAATGGTGATGTCTGCCAGGACCGGTAGTTCAAGCGCGCTTGGAAGTGGAGATCTGGGATACTACCTGACCCGTCAGACAATCACTCCAGAACGGAGAATCCTGCCGAATCAAGATGATGTTGTCATGACAGATCCCGAAGTTGCAGTGAGTACAAAGATCAGTGAGACACCCGAGTCGAGAAGACGCAGGATTTCCAACCGGAGACACTCGTCTAGTGAATCTGAATCGGATTCCGACCGGAGTCGTCATCATCGGAGTTCTCGATGCCGACGTAGCTCGTCCAAGAAAACGTCAAGGAAGAGATCCTCATCACGACACTCGAGTTACTCCAGACACTCACATCGTTCGGGAAGGTCCGGATGGTCGATGTCGACGGGAGTGGCTGAAGCTGCTGTGGGCGCATTACGTGAGGCACAACAAGTCCGTGAAGAACTGGCGAAGCTGACCGAACAACTTGCAGTTCAGAAGTCGGCGAGCCAGCCAGACGTGAACTTCCAGCAAGTACTTGCAGAAGCCGGAACACGTGCCCGTGAAGCGGAGTTGCGAGCTCAAGAGGCTGAACGCCGTCTGACTGGACTCTCTGCTGAACACGCTGAAGCTGCTTCCCAAAGGGAAGATGTAGCGGCTGCTATTCCGTCAGCATGTCTCCAGGCGGCCAATGCCGAGAGGGGACGTGTGGAAGCTGTGGCGATACAGCTCTTACAACAGCAACAAGCAGAAGTGGATGCGAGACGGGAAGCTGAGCAAGCTGCGTGGCTCCAACAAGCCCAGAAGGGTCTGGACGAACAGCAATCTGCCTTTGAGCAACGTCTGGAAGATGAACGAGTGACTGCAAGGAATATGCAGCGATACCAGGCTGAGCAGATTCGGAATCTTCAAGCAAGCTCTATTCCAGGACAAGTGAGTCACGTAACACCACCACCCAACCCAGTGACACAAGCCAAGACCGAAAGGACTGACTCTGAAAGAACAGCTGGGACAAGTGGCGTAAACATGGGAGAAACCACCAGTAGTAATCAAGTCAGAACTGACTCGAGGAACACAGTTGAACGACTGTTGGCGCAGATCAGAGGAGCGTTACCAGACCCCTCGATCACGCGTCGTGCTGGAAGTGTGCCAGCCCCAAGGAAGACTGACGCGAATGCTGCTAGGATCAAGACGAACGTGCCACAGAGGACCCGGACGGAGACGCCCAAGGCAGACACCAAGAAGAATGTGAAGTCAGAGCGTCAATCGGGGTCGAGGAAGCCGGACAAGAAGCCTCCTCCCCCAAAGAAGTCCAAACGTGGTCCCCCATCTGGCCCCAGTTCGAGCTCCAGCTCCAGCTCGAGTTCGAGTTCAGACTCAAGCTCGAGTGACTCTGAGGACAGTCTGGATGAAGACCTGTCGACGGGCGTAGATGCCTCGGACGCGACCAAGGTTGGTGGGACACTCTTGACTCTCCGCCCGTATGTCTCCTCCAGTACGTTGGAGAAGTTCGACGAGAAGGCCTCCATGGGAGACCGTCGGAGTTGGTGGGAGCGTTTTGTCACCAAGTCAGTTCAAGGTGGTTGGACGGACAAGATGAAGATCAGTGAGCTCAAGATGAAGATGTCCTCGGCTGTACGGAATTGGCGTGGCCAGCTCTCCAAGCATGTACCAAGCAACTGGAGAAGACTCTCGGGAGAGTTCAAGCGCAAGTATTTGAAGGCTCGGACGTCCGAGTCTGAACGGTATTACACTATGCGGCAGAAGTCGAACAAGAGTGCCATGGAGTTCTTCTACAGGTTAAACGAGGCTGCAGTCAAGGCCGGCATTCGCTATAAGAAAGGCAAGAAGGACTCCGCTCACCACATCAAGCGCTTCATCAAGAACCTGAGAGACCAGCAACTCAAGGCCATCTTGCGCAACACGAGATTCAACAACTTGTACGACCTCGAGTATGTTCTGCAACAGGATGAAGACCTGGGTCTAGACGGGGGGTATGACACCCCACCGCACCGGACGAGAGACTTCAGGGCGGACAATATCCCACCCAGACGTTTCAAGCCCGGACGACAAGGTCGAGCGTACATTGGTTTAAGTGGTGGAGAATCCGAAGGCGAAGTCGAGGGGCGCGTGCGCTTTGAAGATGAAGAAGATGACTCAGATGAAGACCCTCCGGAACCCCGGAGTTCAGGACGAAGCAAGCCAGAAATCGCTAGCCTGGAAGTGCCAACTCGAAGTGTGCCTACCCAGGAAGTGACAACGGAACAAGATATCCGCAAGGCAGTGTTTCGTGTGATGGAGCATTCTGGGTGGAGACCACCTCCACAAGCAGATCCCCGCCCGGGTTGGCAGTCGCCTCGCCCTGGTTGGCAGTCTCCTCGGCCGGATAACCCGAACAAGAACGAGTTCTGTGAGAAGTGCAGCAAGTTCGGCCACAAGGAAGAGAACTGCTGGAGTGATATGAAGTGCGACAAATGCAAACGGACAGGACACCCGACACATGCGTGCAGAGTCCCTCCGTGTAAGAACTGTGGAGATTTCCATGACGGTCAGTGTGCAGACCATGAAGCCCTTCAAGCTGTGAAGACTCTCGCTCGTCAAGGCATGCTAAAAGACCTGCCCCCTCACATCCTCAAGAAATTGTTGGGTGGAGAGGCCAATCAAGGGAAGTCGTTAAACGAGTAAGCCCGCTGGACAGGGGTCCAGAACGCGTCGGGCTGAAGAATCCCCAACGATTGTGTGTCTTAGTGTATGTCGGACCAGAGCTGAGAAAGAAGATGAACGATAACCTACAATGCATGACTTCTATTCGAGATGATACCGCTGAGTCTGGAGGATGTGACCCTGAACGGACCCCTCCAAGATTGAACGACCAAGACGCTCCGACCGAGATCGAGTTAGGTCCCGGTCAGCGTTACGGTTGGTGGGCAGATCATGAACAAGAAGACAGTCGCGACGTTGCATCAGTACATGGAGCAGTGAATGATCTTCGGGTCCAGATCCTGCTGGACACTGGTGCGTCTGGAAGTATGGTCAGTTTGAACCTTGCGCGTAGGCTCAAGCTGAAGCTCCAGATGTTGCCAGAACCTATCAAGGTGTCCGGCCTTGGAGGAGTCCCGACGTATATCACTGCGAGTGCGAGAGTCAAGATCACGCTCGGAGTACGAGTGGTTTACATTATGAATGTCTGGATAACGAACATCGGCGAGGACGTGGAAGTACTCCTAGGAATGAACTTCATGTATGCTGCCGGAGTCCGATTGTGCCGAGAAGGACTTGTTCAACTCCCAGACGAAGAGGCCATTCTGATGTGTGGAAGGACATTCCATCAGCTTCTCGGATTGGATCTACCTGTGTTACCCAAACGCGATATCTACTTGAACCCGGGGGAGCATGCTATGGTTCACATCGAATATGGCCAGAGCAGCCCTCAGCGGGATGTAGTCTGGACAGGACGAGGAGATCGCTGGGTCACCCAGATTGTTTATGCAGCACGTTCATGGGCAACGGCTATCAAGGTCGTTAACATCTCCAACAAGATGTTATGGATTGACATGAGAGTCCCAGTTGCACGAATAGTGGAGTTCGGGAGTTTTCCTCGTTTCGGAAGGTTTGTCCGTCCAGGATGTGAGAAATACAAGGAATGGCAACAACTCATTTACGAGAGTACCCCATCTCCAGAGGCAAGGAGACGCGAGCGCGAGCTTGATGAACTCAGACAGGAACAGGAACCACCTGCGGTATCAACACCTCAGTACGAATGGCCTTCCAAGATCATGTTACGGCCCCGTCCGGGAGCAACTGCGGCTAAAATTGTCCAGCTACAAGACCCGCCCAAGCAGGTTCACCCGACCACTGTGGAGCCTCCAATCAAGGTCATATGCAATGTGGCTACTCAAACGACAGAGCTGGCAGACGTCGGTACTCAGACAGACGTTGCCCAAGAAATCACGGAAGTGACAATACTGAAAGCGAGTGTGCCGGAGGATCCCAAAGCAAATCCTACTTAAGCAGAATTGGATTCTGATCCGAGTTTCTCGGACAAAGAAGTCCAAGAATGCCAAGATCAGGAAGCTGAAGAGATGGACTTTCCAAGCTGTGCCTGGCCGTCCACCCCTATCCGGAGATTGGAAGAAGAGTATGCCAGATGCATGAGAGTCAGTCAAGAAGACCTGGATTTGGAGCCAGCCATCTACCTTCAGGAAGGCAGTGAGCTTCTATCACAGTTGCGTGACGAACTTGCCATGTTGCCCGAGCTGAAGGACTTGAGTCCCGAATGTGACATCTCCAAAGCAGACGTCGGTGATCCTGATCGGACTACCGCCGCGGAAGAGAAAAAGTTACGATCCATTCTGACTTATCATCGGAAGATATTCTTGGGTGATGGTAATGCAGCGCCCGCTCCGGCAAGGGGTGTGGTGTGTGACCTAGACGTGGGAGATGCTAAACCAGTAGCCCAACGTCCAAGGTCCATCGCCCCACATATCATGCTGAAAGTCTATGAGTTACTCAAGAAGCTGTTGGAAACGGATTTGATTGAATTCTCGGTGTCCCCGTGGGCATCCCCGATTGTGATCGTCTTAAAGAAGAACGGTGTGGACATCCGGATGTGTATCGACTACCGGGTGGTGAATGGTTTCATCCAACTTTCAACCTACCCGCTACCCCTGATAGACGATCTGCTGATTGGATTCGAGAGTGCAATGTGGTTCATGAGCCTCGATATGGCGAGTGGTTTCTGGGCGATACGAATGACTGAACGCGCGAAGCTAATTTCCGCTTTTGTGTGTCCGTTCGGACATTTCCAGTGGGTGCGAATGCCTTTCGGTTTGAAGAACGCCCCCCTTGTTTATCAGGCAGTAATCAATAACTGCCTGTGGGGATTCGTCCGGCTACCTGCAGACGAAGAGAAGTTGGTGGATCAGGATGTGCTGGATTTCCTCGGGTTAGACCCATCTGAACGAGACGAGTCCGAACGAGAGAAAGCTGAGCGAAGAGTGCCGATACTGACGGATAAGATCACTGCGTTCAAGCGCGATATTCCAGCGCCGTCCCAGCTGGGCCCGGTAATTGGACGTAGCTCGTACATTGACGACATTGCTCATGGGGCGCCAACCTGGGATCAGCTGTGTGAAGACCTGAACGCGTTGTTGTTCAGACTCCGCTATTGGAATATCTCGGTCAGCCTCCCCAAGAGCGAATTCGGCAAACTGTCTATCCCATACCTCTCTCACGAGATCAGTGCGGAAGGACTTCGGGCTACACTCAAGATCGCTAAGGGCGTCCAGGACCTCCCATTTCCGAAGACACTGAAAGGAGTCCAATCTTTCCTAGGGAGTCTGAACTATTACCACAAGTTCATTGAAGATTTTCCTGTGGTGGCTGCAGTCCTGTATGAGCTCACGGACGAACAAGTACGTGCAGGGAGAGACTTGTCCAAGGCAAAGGAAGCCTTCGAGATCTTGAAGAGGAAGATTGTATCTACTCCGCTGCTCAGACATCCCGACCGGACCAGACCTTTCGTGATTATACCCCATGCCAACCAATGGGCTGCTTGTGCGGTCCTCGGTCAGGAATATGACGGTGTAATACACCCAGTCAGATTCACGGGGCGTGTCTTGAACGACGCAGAACTCCGCTACCACGTTGCCGAGAAGGAGGTGGTGGCCGTGATGAGAGTTCTGGATGTTTTCCAGACCCTTGTCCAGAATTTCCTGGTCAAAGTTTTCACTAGACACTCCGTTCTGAGTTGGTTACTGAAGTCCAAGACGGCTGATGGGAGATGCGTTCGCTGGGGAGTCATATTGTCACACTGGAACCTGGAAGTATGCAAGATTCAGAAAGACGAAGATGGCTTACCTGCCATTCTAGGGGCAGGCATTACTCCACGTGATCATTTGGACGAGGTCGCCGAGTCACTCATTCCGGCCAAGGGGCGAGTCAAGGTACCGCCAGTGATCAGCATGGAGATGTTGGAAGCAGACTTCGCCGGTTATGTTCTAAGTTTCGACGGAGCGGCTAAGACTTCGACGCGTCAAGGTAGTTGTGGTTGTATCATCTGGGAGTTACCAGGTTCGAATATCCTGGCCGCACATGGTTTCATTCTGGAGGATGTCACTGTCAATGATGCTGAGTATTACGGATTGCTGAAAGGTCTCACACTCGCATCCGAGCGAGAGATTCAAGACCTAGTGGTGGTCGGAGACTCGCGCATAGTCATCCAACAGGTGCAAGGGCTG
Organism: Phytophthora x cambivora; assembly: GCA_033557925.1. Classification (NCBI taxonomy): domain Eukaryota; phylum Oomycota; class Peronosporomycetes; order Peronosporales; family Peronosporaceae; genus Phytophthora; species Phytophthora x cambivora. The sequence continues at coordinate 4,629,055 of JAUCEB010000012.1, read as the reverse complement.
ATTAAGTGCAATCAACCGAATTTGCAACGACGCTTGTCCGAGGTAGGAATACTGAAGGAGAAGTTCACATCCATGCGGCTGGTTCATGTCAAACGGGAGTACAACCAGGCTGCATATTACCTTACCTCTAAGACGTTAGCGTTGGGGACATCCTGGCAGACTGACGATCCGGAGGAGCTGCGATACCTTGTGCAGGTATCCAAGATACACGAAAAGCTGATGAAGCCGCTCGTGATCATGGACGAAAACACTCAGGATGTCCCCCCTCAGGAAGACCTTCCCGTGGAAACACCAGACGACATACGTCCAGGACCGGAATCTGCACCACTGTCTACAGCCGCTAGGATCATGGTTGCAGTGACTCGGAGTCGTGCTCAAGAACAACCCGAACAAGGAGAGCCAATGGGACCCCTAGAGTATCAGGCTGAACGATGGCGTAGGATCAAGGCCCACCAGGAGTGCGACGACCAGCTCATGGAGATCAAGAGATTCTTAAAAGGTGATCTGGACAGTTTCTCTCGTGGCCAGATACGCAGAATATCAAAACAAGCAGAGTTGTATGCCCTGGACGTGAGAGATGTGCTCTACCGGCTGAGCCGCGCTACAAAGGATCGCCCCCGAGACATGTCAGATGGGTTACGTCTGGTCGTACCAGAGTCACTCCGCCCGGATCTCCTTCATTACGCTCATGAAGATTTTCAAGGCGGACACCAAGGAATAACCCGGACGCACGAGAAGTTGAGGTCTGAATTCTACTGGCCCGGCATGTACGCTGACGTCGAAACTTTTGTGAAAGAGTGTGTGGAATGTGCAAGTGGCAAGGGGCGACCGCCCAATCCAGGGCCGTCCCCAGGGAACATCGAACCGAGATACCCTTTCGAAGTGGTCTCGATGGATTTCGTCTCTCACGTTCCGAAGTCCGAACGAGGTAATAAGTTCTTACTTCTTTTTCAGGACACGTTCTCGGGATACGTGATGTGCCAGCCCATGGATTCGACTACCGCTCAAGATATCGCAGAAGCATACGAAGAGAGGGTATTTCGAAGCTTCGGGGTCAGCTCGTTGTTGCGTCACTGTGGCGAAGTCGGTGACAACTTTTTGCCGCCCAGGTGTATAGTGCTCTCGTGCTACCCTCAATGGGACCTGTTCCTCCTTTCCAAAAGTAAAACTTCCAGGAGGAGAACAGGCGGGTATACCTCCAAACGAGAAACCTCGTTTGGAGTTGGCGTGTGTACCTTGCGTAATCCCCTTCTCGGGCCGTTTATCTTCGGCGGACCGGATTCCACCTAGTGAGTTGTTAATATACGGGTATAGAAAATATAAGAGTACTGAGCGTGGACGTAACTCCAAACGACGCTCGTACAGTTAGTGAGAAGTAGTGATCTACTAACCAGATCCACTCCCAGAGTAGAGATAACCAATCCCAAAATATACAGAATACAAATACAACCAACTACCCGTCACTTATTCTTTTGGACCCTCGGACGGTGGGTCAACACTCCAGTCAAATGGGATTCTCCGTTTGGAAGCACTGGTCAACCTCCAAACGAACCCTTACCAATAATCTTCTCTTCGACTCACGCACCACCTCCGTTTGGAGGAAAAATAGACAGACCTCATACACAGTTCTATCACACAGTAATCTATCAATAATTCCAGGGGCCGATCACTAACAAACCTCCTAGACTGCAATCAATATGGAATGGATAAAGCTCCTCTGCGAAAGAGTGTACTTCCCAACTAATAATATGGAATAGCAACGGATCACTCCCGGTGTGCGAGCCCGGGTCCCCGTCCTAAATGTGACTTGACCTTTTTTGGGTGAGAATCCCCACACGTCCCCTGGCACGGTCGGTGTGTCTGGAAGTTGACGGTCGGGCAGTCAGACCTCCGGGGGCGGTCCCTAAAAAACGCGATAGGCTGCTGTCCTCTGGTCCCAGGCGATATTCGCCTCGCTCCCGTGCTCGGAATTACGATGCACTTGCGGGTCTTGAGGAAAAACGGATTCTGTTATTAATGGTTATCTTGGTTTCTCTCTCTCTCTCTCTTTTATCTTGGCTATAAGACCTCTGCTGTAAGTCTCTTGCGTCTCAGGCGTCGATCTTCGACACACACTCTTCTTTTATCTTGATCTTTGTATGGGGCACGTCCCAGCTTCAACTTTGGTGGCGCGCAATCGTCCAACACGTCGGGTCCGCATCCTCGCACGTGGGTGTGACTCAATGGGTGACCGTGGTACATAAGTACCACACTTCGCTCTTGGCATATCTTGGGATCTGACTTGACTTGGACTTCGTATAGTGACTCATCCTGGAGCATCGCTCTCTTCGTGACGTCGCTCCGAGACTTCTTCCGTTGGGAGGTCACATCACCGCTTGACTTCCTGAACTTCTTCTCTCTTGGACATCTTCTATTGGTCATTTTCTCTTGGACATCTCCTTTCAGACATCTTCTCTTGGACATCTCCTTTCGGACATTTTCTCTTGGACATCTCCTTTCAGACATCTTCTCTTGGACATCTCCTTTCGGACATCTCCTCTCAGACATCTTCTCCCAGACATCTTCTCCCGGGCGTCACATTCCTGCTTAACATCTTGGATATCCTTGATCACCTTACTTCTGGGGTCCGCTGGCGCTTAGGGTCTTATTAGCGTAAAACGCAAGTTCTCAGGTTCGAGCGCGTGGGGTCCGGCAATTTTGGTTCGGTCACTTCGTGTCATCACGACCAGGATCCTTGTTTCATGAGCGAGGTATTCACCCGTTTCCGGTAACTCCTGGGTAGCAGACAAAGAGCTACTTTGGCCTACCGCCCTCAAGCGAATGGCCAACAGGAAAGATCTGTCCAGACGGTCATCCGGAGTGTACGCGCCTACGTTGCAGAGTCCGACCAGAGTGATTGGGGTGAACACGCCGAGAGGCTGATGTTCGCTTTGAATACTTCGTACGATGCCACACAGCTAGACACTCCATTCTATCTGGTTCACGGTTGGGATGCTAAAGGAACAGTGTCGGTCATGCTAGGTCCTAGACCTTCCAGTGTCCCTGAGCGTACAGCGTATGAATGGCGGAGGAAGTTCCAACGAGACTACAGTTACGCCCAGGCTTGTGCGGAGGACCTTCAGAGGAAAGCGAAGAGAGCCAGGTCTGACGAACAAACCCAGAAGTGGAAGGAATTGTCTGACCGACTCAAGTCAGGTTTTCACGTTGGAGATGCCGTTTGGCTATACATTCCCAAGGTACAGACTGGATTGAGTCGCAAGTTGGCCCACCTCTGGCATGGTCCATTCAGGATTGCCGAGATGCATGACGATTTCAGAGTGAAACTCAAGATTGAAGACACAGGTTACCGGGTCAACCCTTGGGTGCACGTTAGTCGCCTAAAGCCGCGAGCCCTGTATCCCAGAAGACCCTCCATCCAGATAGATGTTGATGACGAAGACGACTTTGACAGTGCATTGTTGCCGGAGGACAGTTGGGAAGCTGACAACGACAATGACGAGTATGAAGTGGAGAAAATCTTGGATCTTCGATGGTCTAAACGAACACGCACATCTAAAAGGGCTCGTGAATATCTGATCAAATGGAAAGGATACGAAGAACCCGGATGGCTCCCAATGACACAACTAAGCTGTGGGGCGTTGCTGTATGAATTTAACCAAGGAGCGAAAGCTCGGGCGCGATTCCAGGCTATGCAAGCCGGAGATGACCATCCGAGAGTCTAGCAGTCCAGCCGGACACCCTTGAAATGCAACAGACCGCCGACCGAGTGAAGTGACAGAAGAAGTGAATGTGAAATGTGAAGGAGAATGTGACAAGTGTTCTACAGCCGTGTAAGATGAGACTAACCCACTAAGACCCTGAGTGCAGGAAGTTCGGATGGATATGCAAAGAAAACCGACCGGAAAGAGACGAACAAGAGAAGCTCAAAAGGTGATTATGATGTTACGCTACTTTAAGTGGGAAAGATGTCACCTACAAGGGAGCTTCCCTGGACATGAACTTGCTGGACGAAGGATTACAACGTCAGCGAAACCGGGTTTTCTTGCGTTCCTCAGGAGAGAGCAGTTTCTGTTGAAGTTCCTTGGGGACGACATGAGCAATCCGCTCGGCGTCCGTACAATACTTCGTCCACTGGGTCCGGCTGGGTTCCGCCTGTTCCACCAGTGTGATCTGCTCCTCCAACGAGAAAGGTTTTCCAGCCGCGTTCAGAGTAGACTTGTCGGCGAGATAAAGGTGGCAGATCTTGACAGGGTATTTCCAGACACCAGGCTCCTCAAAGAGCGACGCTGGGACCCCCTTCGAGATGTACTTCCGGATGCGAGCCTCCATGGAACGACCTACACTTTCGTGTCTAGCAGCACGCTCTCGGTAAAGCTTGGCAGAAACGGAGTACTTGTCCAAATCATCGTCCTCCTCATCCCGCTCGGGCTTGTACTTGATCGTGAACCAATGAAGGACTTCCCAGAAGGCCTCAGCGTGGTCCCGAACGTACTCCAGATACTCGTCTAACATGTCCCACACCTTCGCGTCCAGATCTGCACGTCGATGGAAGTACAGCTCCTTGACGCGGGCCCGAAACATCTGCTTCCAGGGATTTTTAGCCCGAAAGGCGATGTAGGCGCCCTCAAATGGAGTCCAACGCTGGGCGAGATACCGGATCTCGGTTTTCTGGGGCGAGCAATCGGGGAAGCCAGCAGTCTGATGCTCATTACCACCCTTCCGTGGTGTGTACTGGGTCAGGATTCCGCGACGACGCCAAGACAAAATGCTGGGGTCTGGGACCTCTGTAGTGGGCTTACTTAGCCCAATACTTTAGCTTACACGTGAGCGCACGTGTATGAGGAAGCGTAAGGTGTATTTAACTTAGATTAAGTATACTTGTATCCACAAGTATAATTAGATCTAAATAAAGGTACAAATAGTAGCTTTTGCGGTAAAATGAGAACTGAATTGTTTGTTAACTGTGGCTTTCCTCCTAAAACGGATATCTATAAAGAGGGGTTCTGCCAACGAATGGTTGGCAGAAACCCTGACCTAATGCTTGAGTATTACTGGTAGAAAGACCCTGCTTTCTGACCAATAGGACTGCTTCCTATTATGAATGGTGACCACACTGCGATGTGGCCCACCTGAATGTATCCACTTAGTGCGTGTTGCACTAAGGTGAGGTTAGCCGAATGTGTAGCCCCGCTACACCCTCGATCATGGCCATCTCGGTCGGACTCAGCTCATCGTATGACTTCCGAGCGAGGAAGGAGCGGATGCGATCCAGACTGGAACGCGCCCTGCCCCGAAGACTACCCGACTTCTTGCCCGATTTCGAGCTGGCACGCGAGTGACGAGGACGTTTCGGAGACGGAGTGTAAACGAGAGTCTTGGTCGGAACCTCGACACTACTCTCGGAAGTGTCCGAAGAGGAGTAGACCCGTTGAACTTTGAGCTTCCGCTTGGATCGCAATACCAAGACTTCACTGTCAGGCGGGAAGGTCTCAGCAGCGTTTTCAGGCTCTGCCTGGGGCGACTCCACTTTGTCGTCTTTCGGAACAGGCCCATCGAAATCAGGATCCTCCGAGTTGTCCTCCTCCTCCGAAGAACTGCTCTCAATCACCTCTGGAAGATCGTCAGTCAGGTTGTGCAGGTCTGGCCACTCCGACGGGACCACTCCGCGTTCAAGCCAGTTCTCCAACACCACTTCAGCCATCACATAGTAGGCCGTGGGCACATACCTCGCCCAGGGTGTGTCGTCCAGCTTGTGACGATACATCATCGTGGCCAGCATATCGCACAGACTGTCTCGGTGGAAGAGCGAATGTTGAGCAGCGTTGGTCAGCATTATTTCAACGGCCTCGTCATATCCCAAGCCAGTACGCATGGCCCACTGGACGTCCGGGCGTAAGTCCTCCCAGGCGATAAATTCTGGAAGCAAAGCGCAAGCATCCCTAATTGTGAAAGGGAGTGCCTCGGATGCAGAACGTGGACCAACGTCAGACTCAGGATGGACGGTAGGACGACACTGGACCTCGACGTCGACACTACGTTGGGATAACGCCTGACGCTTGGATCCTGACTGAGATTTACGAGGTTCCTTGCCTCGAGGCCTCTTTCCACGTGGAAGGTCCTGCTTGAGGTCGGGGGGAGGAGGGTTGTCTTCCGACTTCTCCTCTTGGTCTGCGTTGTCGTCGTTCTCATCGCTGTCTGGAGGAGCTGGACCAGGATACGGCGGGATCATCCGGAAGGACTTGTCCGCCGCCTCCACTGTAATCCAGGTTTTCCAGGAGGAAGGAGCCGCGACACCACGCTGGAACTGGCCCAAGCGTTTTCGGAATCTCGGCCAGTTCCCCCGAACCTCATTGCTGCCAGCATTCAGGAAGGCGAGCAGACCGTCCGCGTCAAACCGCTTGTCCCGGACGCGTTGCTCCAACGTAGAGATCTGGGACTGGGCATAGCGCAGCTGGGACTCCAAGTCATCGTTACGCTGGCGCAGACTGGATGCTTCTTCCAGGTTCTCCCGAGCGAGACGGGCAAAATCAGCCTCGAGCACGCCTTGAGCGTGACTCGCCTCATCCCGGATGGCTTGAGTTTCTTGCTCGTGGTAGCCATACAAGAAGACGAAGTCCTCTTTGAGACGATCGTGCTCACCTTGGAGTCGTGAGAGGCGCCGAGCAACGGAGTTCTCGTCCATACCTTGGAGGATGTGCTCACGTTGCCGGTCGCGTGTCAATACTCGATGCAGCAAGGAGACCGTGTAGAACGTCCGTTGAGCAAGTTGGAAGGGGGAGAAATGGGTCACCAACGAAGCAAACTCTCGACGAGCCATGAGGGATCCCCAAGTGGTCTCCAAGGAATCCAGGATGGGAGTCGGTTGGTCTCGGTATGGGCGCAGTACCATCTCGCGGACCTCTGCTGGATCGCCAACCAGGGCGCACAAGTCTTGCATGTCGGGTTCAGACAGGCTGTCAAAGAACATGAACGCTTCTACGCCGCCATAGCCCTCTCGGACGTACGCCCCATTACGATACGCCAGGGCGTGAGCAGGGATGCCGACGATGAAGGACTCCCCCACCAGGTTTCGAGGCGGAGGGAGCGTGAACCGCGCAGGCGGAGTGTTCTGGATCCCAGGCGAACTCTGGTCACGACTGGGTAAATTACCAGCCCGAACGTGACGAACTACGTCGTCGAAGTTGAGCACCCCGGTGCAAGAGACGACTGGTTGTGGCGACGTGGGGCGCGAAGCTGCATCTTGCTCGACACCAGCAGGCTCATCGTTGCCAACATCCCGGTTGGGGGGCAGAGAGTCCTGGGAGGTGTCCGCTGGAGCTGGAGACTGTGTCCCGTGTGGGGCGTCAGCACCCGGAGGAGTAGAGCCGTCGTGGCTCTCACTGTCATCGTCGATGTCCAGGATGCGTGGAGTGGTGCGTGGACCGCTAGTACTAGCGTCGGCGGAGAGTGGTGCGCTCATCTTGCGCGCACGTGGAGGGAGATTGCGTTGTGAACCAAAGGCGTACTGTTGTGATCCTGAAAGCGAAAGAGAAGGTCTGGGACCTGGCTGGGAAAGGGCACACAGAACGGTCGCCAGAGCAGGAAGATTCTCAACGGGCTGAACGGCCAGACAACTGTTCCGTCTAGACAACCGTGGATCGTGTGATCTAGTCATGTTCGACCAATTCGGCAAATGACCTCAGTGATGGACCAAGACTAGAGGGGCGGTTGACACGATGGGATTCGAGATTTTCTACCGTGAAGTATGGTGATTGGCTGAAAAGGCTGTGGATATGGGAGTGTGACTATGGGAGTGTGACTTGGTGTTATCTGCGGAACGTGGCGTTCTTACGTTCAGCTATGGATCGGGTTGAACACCCCAGACGTAATGAGTCTGGATGGGTCAATTACCGGACGACGGGTCTAGCCTACGGGATATGGGAGTGTGACTTGGTGTTATCTGCGGAACGTGGCGTTCTTACGTTCAGCTATGGATCGGGTTGAACACCCCAGACGTAATGAGTCTGGATGGGTCAATTACCGGACGACGGGTCTAGCCTACCGGACGACGGGTCTAGCCTACCAAGAGCCCCGGTTCACATTGAACTGGTGGCCGCCCGTCTTGACGTGACTGGACGTGTCAAAGAACACCAAAGAACACCGAAGAACACCGAAGAGCACCGAAGAACACCGAAGAACAATGGGCACTCTGGACGAGAGAATCAAGGTATAATCAAGCCAAGTGATATCCGACCGACCAGAACGACCAACCAGGTTCCGGGAAGATTCCGTGGAACCTTGAAGTCCTACGCCTGTACCCACGACATCACAATGAGATCAAGGATGCCTAAGATGATGACGCCCCCCTCAAGGTATACTAAAAGTAAGTCAAAAAGCTGAATGTGTGTCTATTGCAGGAAGATAGCCACAAAAGATAAAACCAAACAGAGTTCAATATTCCGTGTAACCCGCAAGCGCTCGGACAGCTTCGGCCGGACAAATACCGGCGGCCCCGATCAAGTGCTGAAGGCGAAAGGCCCTCTGTAGAAGGACATCCAGAGGTGTGGACTCCACCCCCAAAAACTCCAAGTCCAAATTAGGGTGAGTAGCGGGTGTGGAGCCCGTGGTGAATCTGCCCTATTTCATTTCCTAGTTGTAGTGTGCGCTTAGGCGATCCTACATTTCATATCCCATATACATCCTGAAAAGAGTGGAAGAAAGTCCCATTCAGGATTGTGATCGAAGGACATCTTGTGTGATAAGTAGTGAGATTGTATTGAACTATCCCCAGTACTTCTGGGGTGGTGCGCGTTTGTAAAAAGCTGACCGGGACTGACCAGTGTCCTGGAAGTGCAGCTAAAGTTGACTGATGTAGGACCCACCGTTCAAGGGTCTAAGAATAAGAACGGTTGTATATTTGTGTGTATAACTCTGTATTGATTTTGGTTATCTTGGTTGTTGGAGCTACGTCTAAGTTGGTGACGCTACGCTCTTCTCCAAAGACCGATATTGGTATACAAAACAACTAATCCCCGCGGTGCATCTCCCGGTTCGAAGACAAACGAACCTAGAGGGGTTACCACAAGGAGCACACGTCACCTGGACGGTTACGTTCAGGAGTTCCCAGTGGAGGGCTTCCCAACCGGAAAGCACCTTCCAGAGTCTGGAGCATAGCACTGTACACCTGGGCGGTCAAAAGGCGTTCACCCGCCTCGCCACAGATATCCAGCGACAACAGCTCCTGCGTCCCCAATACTGGTAATTATTGTTCATTTGGTAGCAATATAAGTTGTGGAGATGTCATTGACGTCGCTATATAAGAGGAAATCTAACTGTGGCCTTATTGTTTTATGAAGATGCCACTTTAACGGAACCTGATGGTGATGTGGAGCTAGACGTGGGTTGGCCGTCCCAAAGAGTCGTCAATGAACCGTCATGTCCTCCCGTTATTGACTTAACGTGCAGCCCGTCTAAAGTTTCTGCTAAAAGGGATGAAAGTGCTGGTAGTGCATCTGAGGGACCGCGAAGTGGTGAGGTCGGTGAGGGGTTACCAGATGAGCATGGGGTTAATATCGGCACGGATGACGAAGCAGACAGTATGGATGTGGTCACGGCTTTGGCGGAGTACGAGGCAGTACCGACTCCTCATCAGCACAAGGCAATTTGCCACCGGAAGAAAACCAGCAGGAACCCCTGGCGCGTCACTAAGTCTCGGCGCTCGCAGTACAAGGCCAAGCGCCGCCCCATCAAAAGCGAGGGGAAAATCTATCACGCTTACACAGCAAAGGCTAAAAAGCTACAACGGCTAATGAATACGCCGAAGATGAAGAAGCTGCTTGCGGAGCTGAAGGAGCGCAGGCCGATTTATCAAGCAGTGCAGCCGTCGGCACCTGTCCTCCCGGATACGGCCACTGTGGAGTGGCCGTCCGATGTGGACTACATTAGTGAGTGCATTAATGACGAGGGCATACGCTTTAAGGACGCGGGTAATTTGGGGATATGCCAGTGTGTTGGTGACTGTTTCCGCAACGAGTGCCACAATGCAATTGGTGAGGTGTACTGCACGCCTGCAAATTGCAAGTTGGATGGAAATTGCAGCAATTTCCCGCGCGCAGCTCAATCTCTGAGGCTTTTCCAGACACGTCACGCAGGCTTAGGTGTGTACACGATGCAGCGACTTGAGGCAGGAGACATTGTTGGGGAGTACTGCGGTGTGCTACATGGCTATGAAGGGCAACGCAAAGGCCAACCGCCTGTCAAGAAAAAGGAGAACAGTGGTTACACGATGCTGCTTAACCACAGAGCTAGTGATGGAAAGTTCGTCTACATTGAACCCGCGAAGCAAGGGTCGTACATGTGATTCCTAAACCACTCGTGTTCCCCAAATGCCGAGTTTGCAGAAATGCAGTATCGCACTCATGTGCGCGTCGTCGTTGTCATGCTTGAGCCGGCTGACGCTGGAGCTGAGGTCACCGTGAGTTACGGCAAGAGCGTGTGGTTCCCTTGCTACTGCGACAAGTGCTTTCGTCGCCAGCTTAGGCAGAAAAAGCGGGAGTAGGAGGTGCAATGCAAGCACGAGGAGTCGTGTTAAGCCGACAGGTAAAAGCGGTTGAGTTTTTTTAGACGCGACAAGACTAAATCTTTGTTGGTTTACGCATATGCATCGAAACAAATGAGTCATCGCGAGCATTGTAATGTTTGGTATAGCATTGCATGACTGTTTTATTGAGCGCAGAACGCTTTTGACACTCATGGAGCAGATATATTAGGATGCAATTATGCCGCTCTGGTTACTGTCATGCTGCCGTAAATTTCGTACGTGATGCAGGGAAAATAAAACCTCTCATGCATTCGACGTGCTATCGGTTTCTCGATCGGAATATACCACGGCCATCCCCATTGAAGCTGTCAAGGAAGCGCAGGGTGACTTTCCGCGAATGTAAGCGTTTCCCACACATGTAACGGAGATAATGTGATGACTCGTTGCTGACAGAAATACGCCGTGCGAGAGCAGAACACTTGCAGCAAATATAGGTGTGAGCCTGCGTTGCTCCAGAATTGAGATATTGGTTTCTCAAGTTGCTGTCATGCCAATTCCTCGCATGTAGCCCCTTATAAAAGTATCTATAAGTCTAGCAGCACGCTCGGACACCCGATAATGACATTATTGATGGAGCAGGAGTGATCGACATCAAAAATCTCGCTGTAACTGACAATTCAAAGAAGAATTTATTGAATCACGCTTATGGGCTACTTGTACGACGTACTACTACGACTCATGCTAGAGTCTCGTTCATCCGTACACCCATATAGAAAGCGCAGGGTCAGTCTAATGAGAGAGCTGGCCCGATCGAAGGAGGGCGGCCTCCACGAGAAGTGCTCGTACCGTCATTTTTTCTCTTTCTGTTTACGCGACGGTTGACGAGCTCGCCATCACACTCTGACTGCTGGCTGATTCGAATAGCATGCAGCTTGTGAATGCAAGTACCGAAGCGAAAAATGTACTTGCATGGACATTGAAGCGTCACCATATCGACAGGCCAGCCACCCCAAGGCTGGTTTTGATGTTCCATTCGCGCAAAATTTACGCCCATCTGGGCCGATATTTGTATCGCCTCGACCGTTTTGCCATGTTCCGGAAGTCGCACACGTGGTGCAGGACTAGATACGACATTGATTGTGGTATACCGCGTTATACCCATGGCTGTGTCGATGAAAAATCTCGGAGGGGCACCCTGCACTAATAACCCTGCTCGTGTCAGTTCCGCTGCTCTTTGCACCAGGGCTGGTTGCGCCTCTACTACTCGACAGAATGGTTTCATACTAGTCGACTCGTTCACGCAGCAATTACTTAGCTCACACAACAGCATCCCGACCTTTAGACGGCGATTCATCGTATAATCACGTTTCAACACCCGGTTGAATTGTTCAACCGGGTTGTTGGTTGTCGCGAATCCACTTGGCGTCGCAAACGCCTGCCATACACTAAAGGCTCCGTACAACCATTGCGATTTCATGTATTGGGTGATCTCACTGAGACTCGGAAACCGCCGCCAGTTACACAAAATCGCATCCCGCATCGTCAAAAACTCGCTTTCGGATGTGGCGAAGTGGAGGTCGTAGAGATCCTGTAGCAGTGCTGCCTGCGCATAGGAGGGAAATGCTTTTAACTTCTTGTTGGCGTTCTGGAGGACGTGAAAATAGCACATCAAAGACTTGAAACCCGGGCTGCTACCAAACACAGACCAAACAGCATTACATTGGCCATCTTCAGCATCGCCCATGACGTATCGGAGATCAAGCTGCTGTTCAGTTATGCACGCATACAGGCGCTTGATAGCTGAAAGTGCGCCCTCGTAAATCCATTGAAGCCGTTGTGAGATTATGAACAAAGCCACCAAGTGAAAACTTCGATTGGAGTCCGATATACTCACTACAAGGACCGGGAAATCTTTGGCGTTCATCTTAAAGGTGGCGTCCAAATGAAATACGTAGTTTTGAGGAGGCTCCGTGAGACGTCGGATCAGGGCCTTGGTCGATATCCCCACGAAAAAGGGCTCTGTGTCGGCACCGTTACCAACCATGGGTCTACCCGAAGAATCATTGTCCCACGAGAATGTAAAAGGATCACAATCAGCCTCTGTGCCATCAAATGCACGCGCGTGAATCCACGCTTGAAGCTCCTTAACCTGGTTGTGATTTTCAAGCTTGGTTCGCGCGTAATAGTTCACAAAGTTTTGAATTGTTTGAAGAGATGGCAGCGAGGTCAATGGGGTTGAAAATCGTCTCGCCAGAGCGTGCCGAATTCGCTGGGGACGGAGTCGCTCTGCAGCAAGCTCGCAGCAAAATGATTTTTGCCGTTGCGTTAGTTTCGCACGTATGGGCGAACCAATGGCCGCATAGTGCTCCCCAACCTCGTAAATGTTTGTTCTCTCGGTTTCCAAACAGATCGAAACCTTGTCTTTCCACGGACAAGGCGACGGCACTGCTTCCTTGCATCTCGTCGAAGCACAGGTAAGGCGCTTGTATCTCATCTTGTGCGTCGCAAAATTCCCACAAACTGTGCAGGGCATAAGGTGACTCTTTGACGTATCGTAGGACCTAAGCTTTTCCAGTGCGATGTCTGCGTCAGATGCAGTAAGGGCGGCCCCAACATCTCTCCATTCTAGACGCCGCGGCATCGGGATTGCGCCACGAGTCGTGAGGCAATGGTTGTGAAGTGGCCCCCTCCGCACTGGGGGCACGACTATTTCTGGATCTGATTCTGATACCTTCGAGTTCTGCTTTTCTGATGCGTAACCCGGGGGCAACTCCAAGGTGTCGTAGACCATTTTCCTCGTATAGAACACGTGAACCTACCTTGTAATAAGTCACGTCATCTACGTTCACCCGTCTGAACGCCTTCGTTAACGCGCAGGACGCAGCGAAAAGTGAATGTAGGCTAGTCGCTGATTAGCCTGGTATTTGTGTACGTGCTTCAGCTAATTACGCTCATGGATTATCTCGCCAAAAGCAGGTCTACTTACATAAATCCTCACGGGCTTGCATGCAGCGGCCAGGGCTCATATCCGTACAAATCCGCATGCTATTATACATGCGTGCAGCTACGGATTCACGGTCTCACTGCGCTTTCTCTGTCTGCGCCCATCGCTTATTTCATGCCAGGCACACGCTAGTCTGCCCTGCGCTTGGTCTCGTGCATCGACGTGGCTGTATGGTGCTGCTACCATGTTTTATGGTGCTGCTCCCAGTTTGAAGGTGCTGACACAGGTTTATGGTGCTAGTCATGGTTTCAAGGTGTTTTTAATAGTTTCTCATCAAATGCATTGTGAAAACCGACGGTTATGTCCTATTTTTTTGCAAATCGATCACTTTAAGCGCTTATTAAGCGGATGAACCCTAGTTTTGATATATATAAACAGGATGCCACTCTGATTTGGCGTCCCCATCCCTGTTCATATATCGCGGATTGGCGTCGATTTATAAGCAAATCGTTTATATATACAGGCTGCCCTCACAATGCCCAGCCGATACTGGGCATTCGGAGCGATTTGCTTATAAATCGACGCCAATCCGCGATATATGAACAGGGATGGGGGACGCCAAATCAGAGTGGCATCCTGTTTATATATATCAAACAAGAGTTCATCCGCTTAATACGCGCTTAAAGCAATCGATTTGCAAAAAAATAGGACATAATCGTCGGTTTTCACATTACGTTTCGTTCCGAACTGCTTAAGCACTCTATTAGAGCGCTTAAGCAGTTCGGAACGAAACGAAAATCTGAGAATATTTCGTGTGTTCAATCTCGTTGCGTTGTCTGGGGACGATAACTTTCGTATGCGCTTTTTGCAACGAAACGGAATCAGAGGGGGAGCCAGTGCAAAATCAACGGTCAGCTCGACGTCCTCGCCTACCGCCGCGCGGCACCAACTACGCTAACTAACCGCTTGCAAGCAACACTCAAGCTGTCTCGCCCTCTCACACGTGCGTAGTGGTAGAATGGCTCTGCATCCCGCTTTACTGTCTTGCGCTCGGGAGGCGTTCCTGTGGCGACGCTACACAAAACGGCAGTAGCTCTTACAAATTGTATCAAGATACTTCCTGGAGGAGCAAATATGTGGGCGTTGAGCTTCTATAACTACAGAGCTAGTGACTCAGTACGAGTACTGAGTCACTAGCTCTGCAGTTATAGAAGTACTGGTACTCGATAAATCCGCGTCATACTATTTGGGGCGAAGCCCCGAAACACGAAATACGTCACTTTTTTTACCACTTCATTTACCCTTTTTACGGATCCATTTGAAAGATTTGGAAATGGGTTAGGGTGGATGAACTAGCATAGCACGACATGGGGCACTTTCAAACATTTTTTACCTGCAGTATAAGGACAGAGAGAATCCGATGTCCCACGCTTTAATTAGAAAAGCGCGGTAATCACCTATAACGACTGACCATAATGGCATTAAAGTGAGGGCGATGTTTTATGGAACCCTAAAGGGTCGCGTTTGTATCGACGGCTGGTCAATTACATAAAATGCTACACTTTACTAACAGAATTAAGACGACCCTGTAGCTCTCCAGGTCGAGAAATGCACCTAAGAGAGAGAAGCGTCACTCCGATTAGTACACAAATCGCGGTGACGCACTCTATGATCTTATGCGTAAAAAGTCGTAAAAAGTCACCGGCTTGAAGAGGCGTGTGAAAGGGCGTGGCTGCAATGCGCCCGCTGTCGCCAGAATGAACCGTGCGGGATCGCTGGTAGCGAATTGGTGGAGCGCATTGCCACTTGGTGAGCTCATTGTGAAATCCGCTCCCTTGGTGCCAACCCATGGCAGGCTGTAGGATGGGCGTCGACTTCTTCTAGAAAAGCTGTACACACCTATAAATATAAAGTATGCGTCATTCAAAAAGCTAACTACACGCCACAGGGTAGCAATTGAGAGGGGAATGATGGGCACTTGAAGCTACCTAGTGAGCACCTGTACATGTATTCGCAGTTCGAAGAACTGTCGTTAGGCGGCCCAGCAGGGTTTGTATATTTGTTTGCATCTGGCATATTCTGGCAACATGCAACTAGATCGCGCAAGTAAATTATCGCCAAACCAGCTTTACATGGATGTTACCTGTGTCGTGCACATGCTCTTGCTTATACATGCATAGCTTGTCAGTCACGGGGTAGATGGTGCGGCTGCGAAGCAGGCGCGCCAGATGGTCCTCTCGGTCCCCGCGAACCCTAGTATAGCACAACGTATTTACCGTGCTCGAATTTTAGAGCTTCTGAGCGACTTTATATATCCATATGTTTGTTTTTTTATTTTACTGCAATTTCATGTTTGCACATGTATTTCGAACTGCGAACCCCGGGCGTACCCCAAGAATGTATAATGTGATTCGATTCAGTGTAACGGTTTTTGTATGGTTTTGGTTTTTTTGCATGGTTTTGGGGGGCGTCACGCAAATTTTGTATTTTAACAAATACAAAGCTTTCTGTGTTGCCCCCTCAGCAACCTAGGCGATTTATCGCCTGAAGGATGCTAGGCAGCTTGCTGCCATACTAGTCTAACTATGCTGATACAGCAACGGTAGTCGTAGTTTACAATTGCCTCGATCTGAGCAGCTTGTTGCTGTCTGCTCGCATAGCAGCACCTGCTGTCATCTCTGCTGATCCAACTCATCACGGTGCTGTTGCAGCCCCTCTCGGTATAGCCCAACCTTGGTTGCCTCCAACATAGCTTCCTCCAGCTCGTTGCCAGTCAGTGGGAGATTATGAACTGATTTGATTCGTTGCGTTATATCCAGCTTAAGCTCCTTTTTGGATTCTCGTAACTAAAATTGGGAACGAGATTTTTATTCGTTCTGAAATTCGTTTTGGTACTGTAGCTTAACCCCTTGGACGCGGAGCCAGTACAACACGTTATTATGCTGTTCAGAACAGCATAACAACACTTGATTTCACTATACCTCGATTTCCGCAAAGGGAGGGCATCGTCCCTTCCCATATATGCCAGGGATATCATTGGTCCACGTGTCACATTCGAGGTTCCCTATTGGTCGCACAAAAACAGATGGTTTGAACTACCGCACATAAAGCGCGAGCAATTTTTCAGAAAAAATCAAATGTCGGTTCCCCCCTCTTAGCCGCGGCCAGTCATTCTTCATTTCGCGCGCCAATAACAGAAGATGGTCTTCACGATGGACTTCAAAGCTGTGTGGCCGCTACTCCGGAAAGATGGCTGGACGCGGAAGCCAGCGACAGGTCTTCAGATTCAGTAGGACCCGTGCATGTGTGTGTGGCTGGTATTCGGGATATGACTGACTTATTTTTCTGCAGTGCGGACTTCCTCAAGCCCGGCCGCACACTTGGGGAAGATTAGTATCGACTTCTTCGACGGCGAGAATTCGGTTCTCGCGCATGTCTAGGCGGACGCGCGCGGCTCAACATCAGCAATATCCTGTACGTCCCCTCTGACTCGTCCGCCCCCAACGAACTTCCCGTATGTGTCAGCAATAGTTGGAATTGTTGCAGTTCATACTAATTATTGTTATGCTTACATGATACCAGGTGCCGTCTGTGTCGCGCGCACCACCAACGACACGCAAACTGCGCCCTCCCACCAAAAAGAAAGCATCGAAGACGAAAAAGGTAGTGCTACCGCGAAACCCGCGTCTTCGAAGGTTTAGGGTGACAGCAACGCTGAAGGTATTTTTGCTAATGACTTACCCGAAGAACAAGTTCTAACAGGGCGTTTGCAGCTAGGGATGGACTTACTGTCGAGGCACCAACTCAGCCGTCGTCGTGATCGTCAGCAATACTGACCCGAATGGTACGTTGATCGTATTTTATGCTGACATGGCGCTGATAATACTCTATACTGACATGGATACTTTGGATTTTAGGAAGGACGCCCCTCCAACTCATGACATGGTAGGTATAATTTTGACTGTTTTTGCTGACAGGTGAATGATACACTGACTGGTATATATTGGTTTTGAAGTTTACGCTGACTCTGACACCGACGACGATAGCCGAAACAGTGATGGCTTCGTCAGTGCGTACGAGGATAACCCATCTCACGAAGAGAAAGGAGATCATGATGAAGAACATGATAGCGTTCAAGAAGGTGGTATTGCCAGAGATCACGACACAGCTGCCGATAAAAGTAGGGGACAGTTCGCACTGGCGCCTGTTGAGTCGTCGTCGTCAGCAAAAGCTAGCGAGTTTGATGTCGTGGATCCCTCGGACCCCAATTTGATATTCAGTGATGCTGCAGATCGAATCGAGTCCGACGGTGAAGGTAGCGAGGATTCCGTTTGCGTTCAAGACGAGTCGGATGATGAAGACGAGACTTCTGAAGATATCTCAAACGATGCAGTCGGCGATGATGCCAGTCGGACTG
This sequence comes from Phytophthora x cambivora, assembly GCA_033557925.1. Taxonomy (NCBI): domain Eukaryota; phylum Oomycota; class Peronosporomycetes; order Peronosporales; family Peronosporaceae; genus Phytophthora; species Phytophthora x cambivora. Next base: position 4,611,175 of record JAUCEB010000012.1, on the reverse strand, counting down.
CCAAGCGCTTGATGGAGGCTGAGTTGGACGGACTACACAGGCGCGTTGAAGGTATGTTTGGTATGTGCTGCTATTGATAATGCTGATCGGATGTGCTTACAGCTCATTACGTATGCTGACAGGGTCATCTGAGATCTTTGGTGACGATCAATTGGCAGCCATGGCAGATGACGGATGGACCGCTTCCTTGTCTTTTGCGCGACGTGTTCTGAAGGGAAAAGGGGGCTGGTAACGCTGTGCAACAAGGTGCAAGACCACTCAGCCAACGAGAGCATGACCTGTGCGCGATCTGGCACATTCTCTGGCAGAATGGCATGTTCGCGCCAAACGCAAACCACCTGCGCGACCGTAGAATAGCTAAGCCGTAATGCAGCACAAACAGTTCACTTTCTAACCTTTTAGTGTATACTTGCATATCGTGTCGTTCATATACTTATCGCGCTCTGCTCCGCTCACTTCAGCATGACTTGATTCTGCTTCTGATTCTAATTCGCACGCGGCTCCTGCTTAGGTAGCTTCGCCTCCTCCTTCATCTCCAGCACACGGGACTTCTCCCCCTCCTCCTCCTCCTCCTTGACGCTGTCGCTCAGGGACTCGGCGCTCATCTGCGATGGCAGATCCAGTGGTTCCGGCTGTATGAATCCCTAGGCGGCGAAAGCTGCAAGCACGGCGTGCCGCCCAGCACCGCCAGGACGGGGTTCTTGGCGCCGGTCGTGCACAGCGGCAGTGGCAGCCTCGTGCGCTTACGCTCGGGCTCTCAACGGGCAGCGTACTCTGGCCGGCGGTGCGGCGCTTCTTGGAGGGCGTCGCGTCCGACGAGGAGGGCGGGCGGCGGCTTGAACTCCATCGGCTCACGTCCGAGGGCTTATCTAGCTGGCTACAGTGCTTACAGTAATTAGTCTGACTTCAAAATTAGTCTGCGTTCAAAATTAGTCTATGTCAGGCTAATTCATGTGAGCCAGGAAAGAACGAATTCATAATTAGTCTTGGCCAAAATGTTCAAAATTTGTCTGCATGAAATGGGCCTCTTTTTTGGGCAGTCCCCCCATAATTTTCGGGCTGGCTAAGTTTTTGCTAGTAAAAGCTCAACATGCAAGTAACTTGCTGGGGATCCCGTTTGTTACAAAAAGCCCCGACCTGACCCTGCGTGCGATGATTGTTCGGCACTGTTGAGGATCTTCCTATTGCACTTCATCCTTCACTAGACTTCACTATATTGTATAGTACACTATAGTATACAAACCTGGTGGATTCTCCACAAGTGGCCTCACTTGGCCTTTTGCCGGCTCTGTAGCTAAGTAGCTTCCTCCTTGCTCCCAGATTCCACCTTTGTACAGTCCCTCTGTCTTCACTTATCTAGCAAGCGCCAGAGACGGAAATGGGTTTATTTCAATCTTAAGATTGGGGTGGCAGTTTTGCCCAATTACTATCCCCATTTCTTTTTTCCTTTACCCATTTAGTACCCATTCTCAGTTTTGAGTTCGATTAGATTAATTTTGAACATTCAGAAATAGTCTGTGTTCAAAATTAGTCTAAGTTATGTGAAGTTCCGCTAGACTATTTTGTGTGAGGTCGCTGAAAATGTGCTTACATAAATTAGTCTCACTCAGACTAATTACTGTAACCACTGTAGCTGGCTGACGGATGCGAGGAAGCGGGTGGCGAGGGGGCCTCTGAGAGTGCGGACGTCCCAAGGCTCGAGATGTCGCGGGCTCCGTTTCCCTTTTCGTTTGTATGGGAGACTCTCTCTGGTTGCTTGAGTGCCTTGCTCCTGCGACGAGTGATATGCGGCCCACACATTTTGCAAGCCACCTACTACTTTTCTCTAAATATCGTTGTTGCATAAAAAACGTTGCAATTAGCTCATTGGAGGATATTTTTCCGCAGATCATGCATCTATCCCTCTGCGGAATTATTATCGAGGAGCTTAGCTACAAATGAGACGCAAAAGGTGCAAATTACGTCTTCGCTAAACTATTGCATAGTTTATTAAAGTCGTTTTTATATACCCTCCAGGAGGGTATAAGACCTTTTTTTAGCCACTCCATGTCACCCCTCCGCGTCCAAGGGGTTAAACGCTCTAATAGAATAATAAACGGATCAAACGGTTTTATATGGGTTTTGGAAGGCACCCATTCTCACACGAAACGGGAAAAACTGAGGATAAGCTTATGTATTTCCTATCCCCTTAGCGATCTGAACGATGTGTTGGTCGATTTTGACAGCTTCGTGACTGCGGGGTTTCTTGGCGCTGCTGACGGCGCTTCCAGCTGAGAAAGTGGATCGCTCACGCCCGCTCAAGATCATCTCATTTCGAGAGCACGTTCACCAGTTTACGGAGGTGCCTGATGACTTTGAGTGGAGGAGCTCTATTGTGTTTGAAGTATGATGGAGCTCGGGGGCATTCTGGATCCGATTCGTCTTGCAGAGACGTCGGTGGATTTGAATTTGAAGCTGATGAGGTGGCGTCAGCTGCCGTCGCTGGATTTGGAGTTGCTCGCACAGATGAAATGCCTGCTGCTTGGTGTTACACAGCACGGAGTCTTCTTTCGTGGGGGTTCCGCAACATCACTTTCGTGGACAACTCCACAGTGAGTCACATTAACCCAGTTCGGCAGCCACTGTTTGAATTCAACGCCGTCGGGAAGCCAAAGGGCGAATGTGCAGCGAACTCTTTGAAGCAGATTTTTCCGTTAGTGAACGCGCAAGCTGTGAATCTGACGATCCTATTTGGTCATGCACCACGGTGTTCATCCTGACCACGAGCAAGGGCCATCACTAGGCTGCTACTTTTGCAATGACTGTGGGTTGCTGCTGGAGAAGCCGATTCCCTGATGATCGAGCTTGAAGACGACGTCGAAATGATCTTGGCGTGAGGGGTGATTGCACGCCGGTTTCGCTGCTAGGTGACAGACAAGTCAGCTCATGTTCGTGGATTCTGTTTGAGATGGTTCAAACAAATGATGCTTAGAACGCATTCAAGAAATTCCCGTTACCCCGTGAGCAACTCCGAGTACACCGTAGAATTGAACGCCTTTTTCCAGTAGACCCAGTGCGTATAAAATATAAGCATCAAGCACCTTCGAGCTGTACGCAATGCACTTATCAAACGCTTTGCAGGTGATCATTATATTCTGGATAGATTAGAAACAGTCAAATACCAACAACAAAAACAAAACTTACAGCGAATATACTAGCAATCGACATCAGAAATGAAGTGCTTCTTGCTGCATTACGGTCCGCCATTATCGGATCCCTCGTCCGATAAATTCCAGTTCTCCTCATCCGTCTCATCGTCGCTGCAAACAACAAGGTGACTTTTCCTCGTTGCTTGAGTGGGTCGTGGTGGATTCGACGCTGCCGCTCTAGTTCTGGCCTTGATCTTGTTGAGATCTTCCAGCGTGTCACGCCAGTCCTCGTTCGCTGCCCGCTTGGCATCCTTCGTGTTCAGGCAGGCTGAAAAAATCACGATCTTACCACGGACCAAAACGAAGCACGCGTGGTTCGGGGGGATGCACTTGAACGACGTGGACACCTACAACCGCATACAACGCAGCTACTCAACCCACCATAGTCACTCATTCACCATAGAACTAACTCAACCACTTACCTTGTCTCTGTTCCTTGCTTGGGTCTCGTTGCCGGCCTCCAACTTCTTCCCCCGCATTTGCTTCTCACTCAGACGTTTAGCCCGGCGCGTTTTCTCCTTAAGTTGTGCATTGTAAGTAGCGAGGAACCGCTCCCACGTTTGGACAAGTTGGTTCAAGCGATTGATGAGCTTCGACGTAGCTTCATCTTGCGCTTCTGCATAAGACGCTCCAGTTCCGCAAACCTTCTCGACCACTTCTTCAGTCACACTGAGCTCGCAGCTAACTACTCCGCTATCTTTTCTTATGGCAGTCCGGTAGATCTAAACAAAGTTGACAAGAAACATCGCGTTAGTCAAGCAAAAACCATAGTACAACGATAAGATGTAGGCAGAGTTCCTACCGAAAACCCCGAAGGAAGAGAAATTGTCTCCGACTTCGCGCTCAGATCCCACGCAATTCCCTCGACAGTTCGAACAACTTTCTCCCGATCGAGGAACAGAAGACGTAGCAGCTTTTGGTAGATATCTGCCTTCGCCTTTCCTTCTTCATCTTCGGGGCGGGGAGGGGCTGCACGTCTGGGTTGGGAGCCGCCCCGGTCTTCCACGAACATGGTTGTTTCCTTAGCGGCAGCAGCTTTCGGCTCTGGTTCGACGGTGCGATTCGATACTCGAGGGCGAGGAGCTGCGCGTTCATCTTCGTAGTTCTCGTCGATGTTTCGAACATAGGGTCGCTTCCGAATGGGCCTAAACTCCTCTGCGGTCCTGGGATCAGCACTTTCGTCAATGATGCTGGTCCTTCCCTGCAAGTTCTCACTCTTCCCATAGTCGACTTCCTCGCTGTGATCGTCCACCCTACTATGACTGGACGTGCGCTCTTGCTGGAAGGTGTCGGTCTGTTCCACGCTCTTCTCATGCTGGTCGATGAGCTCCATCAGAAACTGCATAAAGGCATCAGCTACCTCGCTTTTCGTGCTCAAAAGCGACGAACCACGCTTGCGAGCAAGAGAAACCCTTTGGATGGTAGCTACAACATCGTAAATTATGTTGTCTGGGTCTCCACTAGCCCTCTTCTGAAGCTGGGCATTACAACAACAACAACAACAACGTGTTAGCTTCATATAAACCTCTTGATAAAAACCCACCACGAAGATGAAAACAAACTTACTTTCACAATATTTTTCTCGGTAAGGTAGCTGAAGACCGCCCCCTTCACTTCTCGGGAACAATTATCCTTACAGAACCCGAATTCGCTCTTCAAATACTCCAGCATCTCACCGTACAGCTTCTGATGCTCCACAACAGTCTGAGTCACTCGCCGCAGGGCATCACTAGCAGCATTTCGATCCCGTGAAGCGCTGACATCAAACGATAAAGGCCCGAATCGAACGCGCGCACTATACTCCGATGGTCCAGTGTGTCGTATCTTACTCTGAAGCTGATCACAATTTCACCACCGTCAATCACAGTCATAGCAAGTAAAATACACAACCGAAAGCTCACCTTGAGTCCCGCAGCCACCCTGAACTCTTGGTCCATTCTCTTGGACAACGCCGTCGCTGCAATCTTCTGCAGCGATTCCACGATGTTGGTGTTTGGGCTGACCAAAGCGAGCAGGTACGCTCGGCTTTCCTCCACTCCTGAACGTTTGGGCTTGGAGGCTTTAGAAACTTCACTTCGTGTCGGCGGCGAAGACATCGGAGCTGGGTCCTTGACATCCGCCGTGAAAGTTACTCGTTTCTTCGGGACATTTCTCGGCACGCTGAGCGAACTATTCCTTCGCAGAATCGAGGTGGGTGCCGGTGAATTGTTGCTGCTTGTCTCCGTCACGACCGAATCCGACCCGTTGTCGTTTGTCGTGTCTTGCTCTCCCTCACTCGTGATCGCCGCATACCATTCCCGAAATTTAGCTGCAAACTGGAACTTCCGATCCTCCATCAACAGTTTTCTCGTATCGTAGCTCAAGACCTTCACGTACGTTATGAGGTCCTTCGCCGACCACAATTCTCCAAGAACAACCCGCTCCTGTCCGACCAGCAGCTCGTACCGTGCCAATAACTGCGCACAATCCGCGTCTACCTCGTCGAGAATGCGTAAGATACTTCCCGGTGTAGGAAGTCTCGGATTGCCCCGAACGAATCCCTCAAGACGCACAAAGTGGAAAACGATCATCTTCTTGACTCTTTTGCGTTGTTCCAGCTCGTTGTTGACCTCTGCTCCTACTACAACCATGTCCTGCTCCACCTGCTGCAAAGTGCGAGGACAGACGAGAAAATCCTCCACTCCAATTCCAACTAAATAGTCACCCGCTTCAACGCAGAAGATTGAGCAGTTGTCGGTAGCTCGGCCGTCGACTTCATCCCTGAACTCCATCCGGAAACGAGGTGGCTCCCCTCTTGTCGGCGTGACTTCAAACACGTGCGAGTTCACAACGGCGGCGACGTCCAGACCAAAGTCTCGAAATGTCAACAGGTCAACGCGAGGCAGCGAGTAGCGGACCTGGTACGCGCATCCCAGCGATAGCAGCTTCCTAGCAGCGAGGGCGCCCTCCACTTGCCACAGACGCACGTCCATTTCGAATGTGGGGCGAGTACTTGCCTCAGAAAACGTTGGGTAGTCTGGGCGACGGGGCGAGGAGAAAATCGCTGCACCGATTCCAACTGTCAGAACACCACAGCAAACCATTCAACCGTTAAGTCTAGATCTGACTGAAAGAACTGTCGGAAGTGAATTTGCTGAGACCCAACCGAAGCTGCTAATTCGTGTCGGAAGAGCAAGCACGAAAGTCTCTCTTGTTTGATGAGATTCGTTCGAGAAGCGCAGTGCGAGGTGGAATGGGTCAAGCCAGTACTGGACGAGCTGGAGCTGATGCGATTGTGCCGCAGCTTGGGCATGATGACGTCTGTGAACCCGAAGGACTTCAACTTTGATGTTGCAGGCCGGAGAGTTCGACGAGGATTTCATCCCTTTTCTCCGCAAGGAGAAGACCTGGCTAGTGTGAAGCTCAAGGCTTTTGCAGTGCTAGCGAAGTCTGCGGAGGGGGTCTACTGCGTAAGGATTGAAGGTAAACCGGTGCCTGGTTGGCCTGGTTGGCGCTGCGCATCATGCAAACGTCATATCTGGACTTTGAAGGTCTGGAATCCTTTGACTGAACCGACCGGGAAGACGTTTTTCTTGCGGTGATGAAAGCTTCGTTGCCCATGTTTACGATTTTCCGCATGGAGTTGCGACTCGACAAACAAGTTGATGGGCTTTTCACGATATTTCAAAAGGGGGTCGGCCGCTTGACCGCTTCGAGTCGTTCATTGATCTCTCAACAATTGCCGCGCATGGAGAAGCGAGTCGTGGTACATATACCCCGTGGATCGAATACATCTCGGTAACACAATTTTGGCCGGGAAAAGGCTTTGAGATCTTGTGTTGAAACTTGGAGATCACACCTCGACCATCATCCGGGCCAATGCCTTTCACGCTCGTATAAAGCATTAAGCATCATCCTTCAAGAAAGCATTCGTTCCACGACACCTTTCGGTTAATTCTCGCGAAAAATCTCGATCTTGGAGCGGGCTGAATTCAATGAGGCGTCGCAAGAGCTAGAATCTCCAGCGGGAGTTGCCAGGTGTCATTCGCTGGCTGTTTGATTCCTGTAGATTTCCACTCGAAGGATGCAAGTCCGCCACAGTATCTAAAGCAGTCAGATTTGAGCAGGAGACCGATGCTGCCTTGCTGCACTTTGAAGAACTTGGCCGGGACCATAAAGACCTTGTGAAAAGTTGATCGAGTGAGACCCAGCAAACATTTTTTAACGAAATTAGGGACGAGAGTATTTTGACGCCGATGGTGATAATGAAGCAGTTCAATTGCAGTTCTCAGCGATATCTGGATATAACAGAGAAGGGTGAGTTTGAAACAATTTTGCGAGCGTGCCTACATCAATTTTGACGAGATGCTGTCGTTTTTGGTTTGCCGTCGGCTAAAGCAGCACTTTGGGTGAAAGAGTTCTTGGACGCCGAACGATTCGTGGATTTTCATGAAGTATATGCGTCCATCTTGCCGTTCGATTGAGTTGGCTCATGATTGCGGGATGAATTACGTATGCCGAAGCTTTTGCGACTACTGCATCCGCAACTGCAACGCTGGAAATGCCATCGTTCGGTGGCCAGGAAAAGCTGGGCACGAGGGCAAATGCAACTGCGGTAAATGCGATCACACATGGGGGGGGGGCATGTGCACTTTGGTCAATGTTTTCAACTGCGGAGTGCTCTGTGCTGCTTGTAGACGATGGTCCATCAAGCAGCACGCGTGCGGGGTGGAAAATGCGTCCAGAATATCGAGCAGGAGCACACGGTGCACAAGTGCGTGGAGACTTGTTGTACGTACGCGTCAAGACTGCAGAAAGCGCTGTGCTGTTGCCAACCATTTCCACAACCGACCTGGCTTGGCAGCACTATTCGCGCAGGAAATGGACGGTTCACCAAGTGTCCGTACATGTGCGAGCACAAAGAGCGAGGAAGTAGCAGTTTGGCTGCGATCTTCCTGCGTGGCATGCCCCTGCCACTTCAGCACCTTTCGTTGAAGCTGAATGGGTCCACGTACGTCAATCGTCACCGCTTTTCGTACTCGCAGACTTCGACGACGGGTGTCTTGCACCACGTATTCCTGATGGACTTCTCCGAGTCGATGAAAGCAGATGCTCAATGGGGTTCGCGAGTTCTTGACGAGTCTACTTGCTGTGGTTTCGATCGTGACCTTCGGAGATAAAGGCGTCATTGCGTTTGAGCGCGCCAAAATCGCACGCGACCTGATCGAAATATCTGTTTGTTGTTAGACGGGCTCGTTGCAACAAAAACGCGAAAAGAAGTGGAATTTATTCCTTTGCGCGTGAAATTGACTATTGGTGCACTTCGGTCGAATGTTGTAAGAGAAGTCTTAGAGAGTACAAAGAATGGGAAATGTGGAATGAACCAGCATTTTCAAGAAAGAGAGCTGGCATTCTTTTCACTTTGCACGAATCGAGAATCGACGGAAAAAAGTCGCCCCGTTGGCTCAAATTCCACTGGCAGCCGCGGAACAATCGCCAACATGGCTTCTACTGTACATGCGGCGATGCTGGACGTTGTTGCCAAGATTTTGTCAACGGTATTACGTGTTACGTGGTAACGTTAGAGCGATGTCCAAATGGAAAATCACCTACTTTTTTCAACGACTTTTGACAGAATGCGTATGCAATGAAAATAAGTCATCGGGCGTTTGGCCGACTTATAAGTCGGTTAAAAAAAGTAGGTGTGCCACCTATTTTTTGTGGGAGGCAGCGACTTATTCTGCATCGAAGCCAGCTTGGGCATCTCAAACCACCATGGATACAGCAGCGCAGCGGCGCTACTGTAGCGCCCGAGACAGCCACCAGCGCGGAATCAGCGGCGGGGACGCTTCGCAGATGACGCATGAAGCGCTGGACATGAGTTTGACGACGCGGCAAGTGTTCACTGCCGCTGATTTCATGGCGACAAGCGCTTCCTTGAGGCGAGGCGCACAAGGGCAGAGATCGCCTGACAACAGACGCGCAGTAGATGCAGTAGATGACCCTGTAGCATCGGATACTCGCGTCCAAGGCATCGACGGAGCAGCCAGTACCGCCGGCCGACATGTCATGATGGGCGGCAGCGACTCGGAGATGGCTCTCGTTAGCTTCAACGACAATATAGGCGGAGACACGAGCGTGGCCATCGAGCTCAACTACGACAATACTACTGCCGGCGGCGGCATGGAGCTCTGCTGAAATGCTAGCATAGAGGACGCCTCCGGCGAGCTTCTAAGACCCGCAATGCGTCAAACGAATTGCGGGTCTTAGAGGCTCGCCGGAGGCGTTGAGCGACGTCGCGCGGCACTTCAGGAGGCGTGGAGACTCCGAATTCAAACTCGGTGGGTGAAGGAGTGGCGGAAGTAGGAGGTGGCGTCATGGTGGCGCCGTTGGTGAGCTTGCGTGAAGGAGTGCGCACACGTTGAAGGGCAACAGCAAACCTGTCGTAAAGCATATTGATTTTGCATTCTACTGTAAAGGTTTTTGAAAAAGTTGCCAACTTTTACTTGGACATCACGGCGACTTATTTTCCACTTTTTTCGATTTCAAAAATAAGTTGTCAGCCGCAAAATCACCTGTTTTTTCATTTGGACATCGCTCTTAGGCGTTTGAATTTTATGCTGCCACGGTTTTCTGCTCTGCAGCTTCAATCGCAATACACGTACAAGCAGTCAAGTGCTGCAACAATCCAGGATGGCCAGCGGTGCCAATGCTCCAACCCTGGTTTCCTGGCGTGATTGTCCATCCATGAGCTGCACTTACCTCCACGAATCCGAAACTTGGCGGCCCAGCGGGTCATGGTATCAACCACTTCAAGATGAAGGGCAACCACAAGATTCGCGTGGGGGATTGGTCTGTAAGCTTAGATGAAAAGGTTGCACCGTTGAGGGACGATGAGGAGACTGTACCCTCAGAAGAAGCCGAAGTTCTGTCAAGTTCGACAAAACTGTCAGCAGCGAGTACGAGGCTCGTACGGTACGTACTACGAGCTAACAAGAACGATCCATGTTTTGAGGGGGTATCCACAACAACTAACAGAGTACGAGGTTTGTTTGTTGGTCAGGGTGTCGGTAGGGGTCCCTGTCTTACAGCCTTGGCCTTCCCTGTCGCATATGGTGTGCAGCCGCCCGGCCACTTATTACTCACCCACGCAACCGCATCACACCATCCCCCGGACTGGCTTCTATTATGCAAATATTACAAAAATAGCAGTGCGTGACAAGAATGCAAAACCGGGACGCTGCCGAGCGAAGCGACGGCGGCCCCCATTGGCCAAAAAGCTGCCGAGCGCAGCGAAGGCGGCCCCGCCGCCGAAGGCGGCCCACCCTGTCGATATAGCGGGACCGTAGGGCCCGCCCTCCAGTAATTAAATATCATAACACGGCGAGTAGTGCAGCGACGCCGTAAGGCGAGCGGAACGGGGGCGTTATATTACCCCGCCGCGCAGCGGTGGCGCTCGGCTTAATAAAAACACTAACTTTATTATTAATACCCCCGCCCGCGGAGCGGGCGGCGCTCGGCTAGTCCTAAACAACTAACAGAGTACGAGGTTTCGAAATGTCCGTCCGTAGGCTGCCCACCTTACAGCATTGCCCTGCCCTGTCGCATGTCTTACGTAGTGCCAGGCCACACATTACTCACCCACGCTATCACATCACACCATCCTCCGGACTGGCTTCTATTATACAAAAATTACAAAAATAGCAGTGCGTGACAAGTATTGTGGTCCACACAAACAGGCTGATACAAAAATACAGTATAATAGCAGTGCGTTAGAAGAATGCAGTGATGTAGCGCGGTAGCTTGAACATATAGTGCTGTCCGTGAAGAAGACCCTGGCGCTGGCGCTGTGCGCGTCCACGCTGGCCGCCTGCGGGGTGTCGGCGCTGCGCCCGCACCCGCGGTTCGCGCTGTCGGGCATTCAGTATACGACCAAGTACGCGCCCAAGGTGGTGCAGCAGCCCAAGGGCGCGCCCGACGAGCGACGACTAGGAGTCCTACGACTCCTGCGACCTGGACGGCTCGGACTCAGCCGGCGTGTCGCTCGAGGGCTCCGAGGAGCTGGACATCTCGAGCTCGCAGAGCCTGGAGCTGGACTACAGCGGCGACGGCGACCTGGACGTGGACCTGGGCCCCGGCGAGGGCCTCGACAACGGCGCCGACGGCGACCAGGACCTGGACGTGAGCTCCTCAGGCGACCTGGACTTCTCGGCCGACGCCAGCCTGGACGCCAGCGGAGAGGTGGAGACAGAGATCCAGCTCGAGGACGGCTCTGTGGACCTGGAGCTGGACGATTCGGAGCAGGAGCTCGAGTTCGAGGACGACGAGATCGTGGACGAGGTCATCGAGGTGCCCGTGGGAGGGAGCCAAGTCCATCCGCCTGCGCGTGAACAACGGCAACGTGGACTTCATCAAGAGGTGGCGACTGCCCCCACCGAGACCAAGGAGTGGCTCAACGACAACCGCCAGAACGGCGCCCTCATCGGCAGCATCGTCGATGCTGTGGTGGGCATCGTGGGCGTGGCCGGTGTGGCCATCGCCAAGAGCCGCAAGCGCGCGTCCGAGAAGTCCGTACTAGCGGAGGACGGCGCCGCCGACGCTGAGGCTGAGGCCGAAGTGGATGACGTCGCCGCGTCCGAGTCTGAAAGTGACGAGGACAGCGACGAGGAGGTGGAGGCCGGCGTGACGGCGCTCACGGTGGAGGACGCCGCCGAGGATGAGAAGAAGTCGAGCGTCGTGGAAGGTTCAGTGTAAGTTGGTATCGGGCCCCGTCATAGCCGCTCAAACAGACGATGGATGAATGGATGTACATGTAACGAGTAACAAAACGGAGCTCCGGTATATTCTATGGCAAGGTGTCGGTCGCCTTCAGCGCGCCGCTCCGCCAGAAGATGGCGGCGGTCTGCTTTCTCTAAATCTCCGTCAAATCTATATTTACCGCCCTTCCTTAAATAATTATCACAACATGGGGAGTACATGTAGTGCAGCGACGCCGCAAGGCGAGCGGAACGGCGGGGCCGCCGCGCAGCGGTGGCGCTCGGCTTAATATTAGCACTAACTTCAAAATTAACACCCCCGCCCGCGGAGCGGGCGGCGCTCGGCTAGTAAGCAGTAAACGAAGTAATGTGGTGCATGGTGTTGCTGTCGTCTTCTCGGGCGCAAGCGTTGAAGCCATTTTTCCGACGATACCGTACGTGTTAAACCGAGGGCATCCTTGTACACGCAAGCAGTGCTTACTTCTTGAAGTGGCAAAGGTTGGTACTAACACCAAATACCTGCTGCCCCGCTTCCGCTATAAACCCTCGCCCAGCGCTCACTCCGCTAGTATGCACTCCCAATCAGCCACCCAAAACGAACAAGCCACTTCCCGAGGTCCAAGCATGTCTCCATCCGACAAACCGACCGCAAGAAGACGCCCACTATCACCACTTGACAGTCAATAGTACCATCTTCTGACTAAAAACTTCAACTTCAACATGGACGGTCATCTGGAGATATCTCGCTGAGCAGCACCTCACTGTCCTTCTCATTCTCGCTTCGGCCGACTGGAGCCCACGCCACTTCAATTCCCCTCCCCCATTATGCTGGCGAAGCGCGTGCTGCGTATGGTAGTGGAGCGTCCGATTGTGCTTCGGACCGACCGGTTCGTGCGACGCAGTAGGGCGTTGGGCGGGGCCTTGGCTCAGCAAGTCCCGATTGCGCGGGGCATCACGACGCCCAGTCTGCCCACCTTCTCGTCTTCTGCCGCTGCCGAGCACGTGGCCAATCTGCCGGACCCGAGCGAAGTCTTCGACCGCATCGTGCACAAGTCTCCGCACGAGGACGTCGAGATCCCGGACCACACCATTTGGGAGGTGGCGGAGCTCCAGGCGCGCGTCAACGGGGACAAGGCCGCCTTCGTGTGCGGCATCACACACAAGAACGTCACGTTCCGGGAGCTTTTCACGGGTGCGAGACGCCTAGCAGCCTCGTTCACCCGGGAGGGCGTGCGCAAGGGCGACGTCGTGGTGCTGCACTCGTTCAACTGCATCGAGTACCCCATGGTCGTGCTCGGTGGGTCGCTATCAGAACTAGTTAGCTAGGTACACTACGGGTTCTAACTATTGAAATGTGGTGGTGTACTATAGCACTGACGGGGATGGGGGTCGTGTGCTCGCCGGCGTCACCGCTGTTCGTGCCGAAAGAATTGGCCTACCAGCTCACGAACGCCAAGGCGAAGTTCCTGGTCACGCACAAGCAGCTGGAGAACGTGGCAGTGCAGGCGGCATCCATGGCGGGACTCACGAGTGCCGTCACGTTCACGATGGGAACCACTGAGGCCGCTGAGACGCACGACCTCAAGAGCATCAAGTAGGGACTGGAGGTGGATGACCTTCTGTCTGTTAGCAGCGTCGTGACTCATTTGTGTTGTCATTCGTGCAGTGACATGGCGGTGCAGACCGAGCACGATTTCTTCTACGAGCGTGTCGACCCGAACCTGAAGCTCATGCTGCCGTTCTCAAGTGGAACCACCGGCAACCCTAAGGGCGTCGCCCTTAGCGCCAGGAACTTGCTAGCGAACGCTCTACAAGTCAACCACGTGGAGCCTGACGGCGAGAACTTCCTGGGACTCGTGCCGTTCTTCCATATCTACGGCATGATGCTCATCCACCTCAGCATCCTCCAGGCCAAGAGCATCGTCATCCTGCCGCGGTTCATGCCGGACACGTTCCTCGACGCCTTGTCAACGTACAAGGTGAGCCAGCACCACAGCACTACATGTAGTTGAATTGGTTCACCACTTACTCTGATTTCCTATTGCAGATCCGCACAGCCCACATCGCTCCACCTGCGGTGCTGTTCCTTGCGCACCACCCGTTGGTGGAGCAGTTCGACCTCTCATCGACGGAGTTTGTCGTGTCCGGCGGTGCTCCGATCGGCAAGCAAGTTGAGAGCCTCGTGCACAAGCGACTGGGCCTTAACGTCAAGCAGATCTACGGCATGACGGAGCTGTCGCCGGCCGTGAACTACGGCGAAGACCACACCCGCAAACCGGTACGAAAGCGTTGGTCCTGTGTGCAACCCACGCAGCTACAGTAACTCATATATGTTCATGCTGTGGCTAGCAGGGCAGTGCCGGACGACTGGTGCCGAACACGGAGCTCCGTGTGCGCTGCATGAGCACGGACCGAGACTTGCCGCCGAATCAGGAGGGCGAGCTGCTGTACCGTGGGCCGCAGGTTATGCTCGGGTACGAGAACAACCACGAGGCCAACCAGAACATCTTCACCGAGGACGGGTTCCTTCGAACGGGAGACATCGGCTACATCGACGACGACGGCTTCGTGTTCGTCATTGACCGCGCCAAGGAGCTCATCAAGTACAAGGGCCACCAAGTCGCGCCTGGTGAGCTGGAGGACGTACTGAACCACCACCCGGCCATCGCCGACTGCTGCTGCGTGCGCGGACGCAACGAACTGGGCGAGGAGATCCCCAAGGCCTTCGTGGTGCTCAAGAACCCGGACAGTCCCAACCGTCCGACGCCGCAGGACATCATGGACTATGTGGCTCAGATCGTCGCCCCCTTCAAGAAGGTGCGTGAGGTGCAGTTCATCGAAGCCATCCCCAAGAACGCGTCCGGCAAGATGCTACGACGTCAGCTCCAGGAGCGCGAGAACCGCCTCCACCAGGCGTAAAAGTGTTATGGGTTCCGTCGTTTCAATGTTAGCTGTGAATGAAGCGTATGAAGAGAGACTTTCACAAACAAATTGAACGGAGCCCTGTTTAAGGCGATGCTTTGATTATCTGTACAGTTTTCCTAATGTACATCTGACTGCTGTCTTGGTTCGCCAAAAATCCGCGTTGTATCCAGCATCGTTCCGAAAAATCAAAAGTTTTCACCAACTGGTCGGTTGGCTGGCTGCTTCAACGGCAACAACTGGGTGTTTGTTTGCTTGTCAGGAGGTTGGTTGGTTGACCTGGTGGCTGGTCGGCTCAGTGGCGACCGCGTCCGTGACGGCGTGGGGGTCCTTGCTGCACGACGACCGGCTGGACGTACACGACGCGTTGGGGCGGGGGAGGACGACGGTTGTAGTCGTCGCGACGGTTGTTGCCGCCGCCGCAACAGCAGCAGGCGGTGAGCGAGCCGCAGAGGCAGCAGGCCATGTCGTCGCACGGGAGGCAAATGGGGATGCACATGGCAGTTGGCAGGCGGCAGGTGGTTGCGGTGCTTGATGGCAAATTGAAGAATGAGAAGCTGCTGGGAGACGGAGCCACCAGCAGCAGTGATGGCACATGCCGCCTTTTCAAAATTATCTTTTTTTTTAATACGTCGAAATACAAGTTGAAACTTTGCCAAAACGCTGCGCTTTGCTCAAGGAATTCAAAACAGTCTTTTTTACTTGAAAAGTCGTTCTAGAACCTGAGATATAGCCCAAAGTACACCCGCCTAAACCCCCATAAAGGCGCCTAAACTCCGTTTTTGCCATCACTGCCAGCAGAGCATCACGCGTCAGCCGTGTGGATATTCGGCGCCGAATGTCCATGCCGACCAGATGATAAACATGTGACGCGCGCATACTTAGATCCAGTATGCCGAATGTTTTTTGCAAGAGAAAGATGGGCGGGATCCGGTGGATTTTGTGTGCGCCACACCGTGGTAAAAGTGCAACTTTTGGCGAGCCATCCGGGCTGTGTTGAAGTGCGTCCATCAAGTGGTGGCAGGTTTCCTCGACGCGAACTTGCCCTCCGCTATTGCCAGCAGTTGGTGGCGGTCGGCTGTGTCGCAGTCTGAAGTAGAAGTGAACGCGCCGGCTCGTTGCCACTCGAGGCGCGTTGCGTTTCCCCTTCTACAATTTTCAACACTGGCGAACAGCTACATCGAGAAGCGGGAGGCGTTCGCCTTCCTCGTGCCCAAGACGATGATCGGGCGGAGACGCCGCTGGCGCCAACTCGAGCGGGAGAAGGCCGTGCGCAACGTGTTCGAGGCGCGGATGCACGCGCGGATGCGGCGCCAGAGCCTCAAGCACGTGGAGCTGCGGCGGCCCGAGGCGCTGGACGCGGACTGCGTGACGTTGGACCTCGGCAGCGCGCGGTCCAGAGACACGAGTCTAGAGCAGAGGGAGAGAACAGTTAGGAAAGTTAATAACGACGACAAGTCGCCCCAGTGGGTGCCGCATTCCATCGAGGAGTTGGGGAGCTCGTCCTCCTCTTCGACGGACACTTACAACATCTTCTCTCCTGGACGGGAGGACGAGGGAGACGAGCTGGTGCTCAAAGTGCGACAGCCGCTGACTCAAGACGCGTGTTTCCGGTTGGAGAGACTCGGGGGTCTGGATATGACGCTGGCGGTGCCGACCTTCGAGTACCGAGTGTTTCTGGGTGAGGAGAAGGACTTCAGTGGAGATGCAACGGAGGGCAGTCGCGGGGTCTACCGACTCCCAAGACTGCTGCACAACTCGAGAGTGAACCTCCCGCCGCGATCGGCGGACTGCTATATATGAGCTCACACACAGCTCGACGGACTCTTTTGGACGACACTAATATAACTCAAGAGCTTCGGTTTCAGTGCTCGATGTGGACTGGTCTGTCACTTCAACTGTCCTTTGGACAGTTGAAGTGACAGACCTGCAGTCGACGAACCTGATTCCGGGTTACAATGACGAAACTCGCAGCAGTTTCAACGCTTTATTTCGTCGATTCAAGGTGTGCCTTCCGTTTGAGCTGCTCTAATGTACACATGCAGTGGTAAGTGCCGTGGCTGGAATTGCGTCCTGGGGATTGAGCTTCACGTGGTCCCTCCGTCTCCTTGAGCTCTTGCGCTTAGCCTAGTAGTATCCACGGTGCGGGGGAGGGCCTCCCTGGACGACGACGGGGTTCACGTACACAACGCGCTCGGGCGGAGGAGGAGGACCTCGGTCATGGCGGTCACGACCGCCCCCGCAGCAGCAGCAGGCGGTCAGAGCTCCGCACAGGCAGCAGTCCAAGTCCCCGCAGCAGTCTCCGCAGCATGGGCCTCCACAGTCGCAGCAGGGTCCGGGGCCGCACAGGTCGCAGCAACCGTCAGGCCCGGGGCCGTCGTCGCAGCAGCATGGAATGCACATCCTATCCTCTTCTTTAGTGTTCGTCCGGTGTTTGGTGCTTCGGTGTTTCGCGGCGGATTAAGAAATGGGCATGAGGAACAGCTCTCGTGCCAAGCGTGTGGATTTTCGGCGCTATGCTCGCAGGGATCGATCACAAACATCTGTGACGTGTGCCGAGCGAGACATGCGCGGGCGAAACACGGTTCTTGTAAGAATCTGTCATCGCTGACGGCATCCATACAGCAATGGGGGAACTGCTGTGGTGCTGGCAATCACCCCCCGAGACCACTTTAACTCCTTCTCTGAACGAACGTATCGTGCCCATACAAAGATGCCACAGCATTGCTGCTACTTCGTCCGACAGATCGAGTGCGATCTCGAGCTGACTTGGTACCAGTTAGAATGTGGTGGACTGGTGGCTGAGTGAATGACTATTGTGGAGTTATCGGAAAAAAATCCGAGGGTTTCTGAGAACGGCTCATGCGGTTGGCATTGACTACGGGCACTGTAGTCCAGTTTTTTTACTTGCGAAGCTCAACGATACCGTACTGTACCACACAAGTACAGGCAGTTCGTCTCGTATACTGTACTGTAGCATGTATGAGCTGTGATAAGCTTATCAAAGACCTCCTGCTCTTCGATGCCGCTGACGAGTGGGCTGCCAAGGTGCTGGTGAGACCGAGAATCTCGTTAACTCAAGGACGTAAATACACACTAAAGCGCCTTGTCGGCGGAGCTGAGGTTGAGGTCGTCATTGACACATATACAAGTGTATATACACTCGCGCTGTCCGTAAACCCAATATTTTGCAGGAACTTACAGCATGGACCAGTCGGACAGCAAAACCCTCGTCCAATAACTCAGCGCCGGATCCAAAACCGTTTATTCTGTAGATATCGCCGTTCTTGCAGGCAGTGGCTATCGATAGCACCTCTACGAGTAGTCTAAAGGCCAAATACTGTACAAGCGTAGTGGAGCGCACACACGCCCTGCCGTCTTGGGTTTGTAGACGCGAGTCTTTCTTGCGTTGGGCTTGCCAATGTATTGGCTTTACACTCGGTCGTAGCCGCCGTGGGGCTGGTGGTGGCCGTAGTGCGGGGGGCCTTGCTGCACGACGACAGGGTTCACGTACACCACGCGGTCCGGCGGGGGCGCGTGGCGGTGGTGGTCGTGGCGACGCCGGTCGTCGCCCCCGCAGCAGCAGCAGAGCGCAGTGACCGAGCCGCACAGGCAGCAGGCGAAGTCGTCATCGCACGGGATGCAGATAGGGATGCACATGACTACGGGTGGGTCCTTGGGCGCTGGTGGCGGTCGGTGCTTTGTGGCAGAGCGGGGAATGGCGAGAGCTCAGAGCAGGTGGGCCAGATGGCTGCGCTTGGATTTTCCGCTGTCCAACGGAGACCTTCATGCTAGACTCTGTGACGTGTGCACACTTGAGAACAGTAAGGCGTTTCTGTCCAGGAAATTGCGACCGGCGAAGTTATAATTTGTGCCTTCCATTGATAGATCCCTGCTGAAGATGATCGGATCAGGATTAGCTATACTTAGTAAATCTAGAATAAGCAGCCTTTATAAATTGTGCGACATGTAGCCGATATACATGTTTGTTCAGTCTGCAAAATATTTACCCACCGGTATTAACACGCAATGCCCGTAAGAGCCCGCAGGGTCCTTACGGGGGGCAAAAATAAGGACTTATCGTTTCGTTTTGAAATTTGGCATGCGTGTTCACGTATGTATGAAAAGAAGGCTTGCAAAGTTTGAGCGTATAACTAATTGAACTGCGCTAGCTGTCGAGAATCTTCTTAAATATGGATGTTTTATGCATTTTAGTAGTGTACTAATTGATAAGAGTGGTATCTATCGCGTTACCGCGCTACCGCGTCAAGAACCCGAAAGCTATTGCAATCGAAATGACAGCACAACTTAGAGTTGGATTTTTATCCCACTCCTTTGCCCGGGTCCTACCTCCACCTCGGGCTTGCCTTGGCGAGACACCATTTTCAATGAGCGATAGCTATCTTTCGCTTATCGGTACGAAGATGGCACCTGCATGGGTCGTTTTGGCTTGTACAGATCTTTATAACGATGTATAATAAAGCTTGTTATTAGTAAGACCGGATCTAGTTGTGTTTTGGAATTCCGTAAAAAACAGCCAAAAATGGCGGGTTCTTACGGGCATTGCGTGTTAATTCCCACCGACGTTCATTTTTTTATATAATTTAAGGTGAGGTGTATTGTGTTACTTATCCCAACCAGAAGGTTGGCAAATTGATCTTGCCGACCGCAGCGTGAGTACTGCAGCGAGCAAGATTCGTGTCTGTTGGTCGGAGTCGGGTTCCGACGCAGCGGGGGTAATATCACTTAAGCTTAGTCGAAATGGGGGTACAGCCGCTTAGACGCGCGCTTGTTTGAAGGCGAGAGCATGACCGGGAACGGAGCAACGTCGGTGAAGCTCGTGCTGGACGCTCTCCGGGTCGCCCACAAAGTAGGCTCGCTCGTGTCGGTATCGTTGCAGCAGCAGTCGTTGCACTCACAGCCGCAGCGGCAGCGGCAGCAGCTCGACAACGCACCGATCCACTCGCAGCAGCTCGAGTCGCCATCGCAGCAGCCACAGTCGCAGCAATCGCAGTCGCATCCGCTACAATCGAACTTACACTTGCAGTCACACATTACGAGTGAAGGCGCCCGCTACCGCTAGCGCTGCGCTCTGGCACAAACGAGAAATGGCTCCTTTTAGCAGTGCAGCTCTCTGCTCGTTGGGTTAACTCGATGGTCGTAACGTTCTCGTCCTCCATGCCACGCTGACCTCGTTGCTGAGATATGAGAGCGGAGCCAACCTAATGCAGAGTTGCTGTTTGGAAGCTTTGCGTGTACGGGTGACTTCTAACAGGAGCGAGTCACGACTGAGTGACACGCAACAGGATGGATCTCTGAAGTGGTGACGTAGCTTGGAGATCCTCGAATCGCTGGAGACGCAGAGTTGGTTAGCAGCACTCAAAGTGCTGCGGCAGCAACCTCTGAAGCAGTCACAACAATGCCAGCACTCGTCAGCCAGTCGCGGTTCGTACAGCTGCAACCGCAGGCTGCGATTCGCAGCCACAGCAACAAAAGCAACACTCGCCGCACACGAAGTTGCAGTCGTCACGCATTATTGTATCCCGATAGGGGGGGGGGGGGCTGTGAGTTGGAGGCTCAGATGAATACGATGGCTTGTGCACTAGATAGCCGCGCACATTCCCGAGTTGGATGTTGGCGAAAAACAATTGCGAGTCACTCCTTACCGCGGCTGAACAACACATGGATGCCGATGGTGCTGCTCTGTTTTGGCGCACAAGCAAACTGTGAAATGCTGGGATACTTACCAACACAATGTGGCCGACAGGTTTAATTGAGGTAAGTGACAGTGGAAAATGGCTCGAGTCACTGGGATAGAGTAGCCAGCGGTTGTACCCGACTTAAGTACAGCGGCCCAGCGGTTTCCACAAGCGGTAAAATCCACGCCCTGGAAATCCATCGTGTGCGGGACTTGAGCGCTTCCTTAGTGACGGCATTTCAAATCTCAACAAGCCTACAAACCAACACAAGACAGGATATGTGCGACTGTGACTGTGACTGCTGCGACTGTGGCTGCTGTGACTGTGACTGCTGCGACTGTGGCTGCTGTGACTGCGACTGCTTCGACTGTAGCTGCTGCGATTCACCCAGTTGCTTGACTCTGAAGTGTTGTGGAGACTGCTGCGAGTGCGTGGGGAATTGCTGCGAGTGCTGCAATAGTAGCGGCAACTGGGGCTGTAGCTGCTGCAATCACACAAGTGCGACGAGCTCCACGACTCAAAATCCTCCCAACCGTGCCAGCATTCCTGACATCAAACCATTCGCGGTTGTGATTTCTCCGATCCACGACAAGTCACCCGCGTATTTTGACTAATACACGCAGGACCTCGCGGCTTGACCAACGACCTCGTCGTACAGACCTAGAGTAGAACAATTCAAATGCATGCTTACCATAACGTGAGAAACATGAACACAGCTGACAGCAAACAGCTATCCTAATATAGTTGGTGTTGCTGTTGTGTACCTACCAATTCCCACACATTCACGAGTTAGAAGGTAAAGCCTAGCTCATTCAAGTGAGGATCACCGGTGGTGACACTGCTTGACAGAGTGCTACATGTATCGCGCGGCGGAGGACTGCGGGGGGGGGGGGGGGGGGGGGGGGGTTGATGTGGGTTGATCGTTTGAGTTTGAGCACGTCGCCCCGCAACCAAAGCAGGAAACATCGTCCAAAAACAGCGCAAAAACTTGCGAGCACGGTTGGTATCAGTCCATGTACCATACCATGGTACAGTTTAAGACGCCTATGGCGCCACGAGTTGTGTCATTGACAACGTCGACAGCGATCCTGTGCGGAAACCCCTACAACGCCACGCTTCTCTGATCTCATTTCGAGTTCCCGCTGCCCGTTATCATCAATTAAACGTTGAAGCTGCCTGGCGCGGCGAGAGTGCGCGTCAAAGGCGACGGAGACCACGAGATCCTGGGCGTCTGACGGTGCCGCGACGTCCCGGAAAGCAGCTGGAACCGAGCTACGATCTTGCATTGCCTCCTTGAAGCAAGCGTGGCGCAAGCGGCGGCGATGGCTACGCGCGAGCACGTCCCGAAGGTGCAGAGCGTCGAGCGATCGTGGAGGCGCACGCTGCAGCAACGGCTTACTAACGCTCGCGGCGGAGTCCGAGGCGAGCAAGATGGCGCCGACATCGTCCACGTCGCTTGTTGTAATAGGGCTGGGCAAGCTGCCGCTTTGCATGGTACAGTAGCGAGAACCGAGGAGCAGCACGCTCAGCCAGGGATTGACAGTAGTTTGTTTTGGATTACTATCCATTAATAGCGCTATTAAAATGATGCCGCAAACTACTATAGTAATTATTAGTTTGGGACGGAGCGAAATTAATATTACTATAGTAGCTAGTAGATCAGATCGGAGGCCACAATGTGTCATATTAATAGTGACTACTAGTGTGTGCCTGAAGAAATCCAGGGGCGTATGGCAATCTGCAAAGGATGGACAGTCTGGTTCGACCGCTTTCTAGCTTACTTCGACGCGTTTGAAGCATTTTCTGGTTTGATAGAATGGCAGGGCGTGGGTCTTGACAACGTTCGCAAGAGCGAAATCGTCGCACGAGCAAGAAGCTTGCCTCAGAGGACTGCACGAGCAAGAAGCTTGCCTCAGAGGACTGTTTGGAGGCCAGACCCAGAGGATTCTCATTCTTCAAGTTTCCGGCTAACCCAGAAGCCCCCAAACCGCAACGACCAAGAACTCACACTTTTCTGAGTCAGAGTCTGACGTCCTCATGAAGTGCGCAAATCCCGACTCCTCCTACGCCGAGCTAACGACGACCGACCCTTGTGTCGTCTACAAGTGAGCGGTCTGGCGGTGACCCGGGTCACCAAAGGAACCCGGCGCTCAAAAATTCCATGTAACAGAATATGCATTGTATTAGTTCATTCAGTTACACTGTGTAACTTAAACAACTGCGAAGTCGTTCGTTGCCACTCCTGCCGCGTTACCGCTGTTGACGTTGGACTCGGCTGGACTACCCTCGGTGCTGTGAGCGACGACTGTGCTGCCACTGCTGTTCGGCGCTGCGCTGTCGGAATTCGAGACTGTGTTCGTCGCGTTTTCAACAGCACGAAGCGGCCTAAAGAAGGTTAAGATCGAAGGACTTCCGCCGACAATAGGCCGTTTGCTCGTCGGACGCCCGGGTTTCTTTTTCGGTGGAGGATTGACACCGACTGCAACCCTCTTTTTGCCTCTTGCACTTGCGCAACCCGGATGTTCTCGTGCACCGACGTCATTTGTCGCTGCCGGCGCTGGTTCTGGTGCTGAGGACGGTGCCGATGGGTAGTATGACAGGTACTCCGGTGGGATCGAAAAGTATTTTAGAGCGAGCGACGTCTTTTTCTTGGTTGTCAGTGCTAGTAGTGGCTGACGCTGCAACCTCACGTCTTAAATCGATGCTGTGTCTAGATTGTACTCCTCACCGAACAGATCTACAAGCAAGGCATTACGAATCGCCTTCGGGTCCCCCTTCCCAACGAGAGAAAAAGTCACCGCATCCTGGTGCGCTGTCGTAACGAGGTGCCGCATTGTGACAACCCCCGCATCTATCTCAAAAAAATAATTCCCCGTGTATCCATCTGGCATCCGACGAAAATATTTCGTGAGAAGCTGTTCCCAACCACAGAAGAATGGGCGGTCATCCTTGCGATGATCGAGAAACTCAGCTTGAACACTAGGCGTCTCATTCATTTTGGTCACCACTTCTTCCGGTGTATACAGATTCAGCTTTTTCACTTTTTGTTTGCACCACGAGACAACGCGGTCCGCTGCGTTTTGGGAGTGCCCTGGTAAGAGAAAAAGTAGCACTACTTTCTTGTAGTAGACGAGAGATAACATTGCGTAGAACATGAAGACTACTCGAGACTTGTTTTGGCCCACACAGTTATCCAGAATCTGAGCCAACATCCTCGGGGTGTTTCCGGGATCTTGACCTTGTAGTTCAAACTGTTTATGGAGACGGATATGATGCAAAAGACGAAGGCTACAGAGAGCATCGGCTCCTTTGCCTTGTCCACGCTCGTCGTACACAAAAACATTGTTTCTTCCACTAGTAATATCGGCAACCACAAAATTGTGGAGCATCAGATTCGAGTTGAAATAGTCCGCAGAAGGTCTTCTATTGCCAAACACTGGCAAAGGGAGGCCTCCACCAAAATCCTCAATTTGGATCAGCATGACGGGCATTGCAGTCTGCACAGCAGATTCCTTACTTTGTGGAATATCCACATGATCAGGAACAATATCGTTTTGGCAATATTTGATGAGGTGCATGAGCTGCGACGTATTCTTTAACAAAAGCAGTCATTGCACGCCGTTGGTTGATAGCAGCATCGAGATGCATAGATTTCTCTGCTTCGAGATCACCACGTTCCTTAACGCTCAAGTCGTGGCTTCGCAGAGCAATATCAATTCTCACACACGCGTCGCATAGATCCTGCTTAGCGCGAGATAAACGAAATCCAGGGAATTCGAAATGAACATACTGCGTCCAGCGACTATAGAGAATCACGCGGCGTGGAACTGCTTCGGCTTTCCGCTTGTATTGTTCCCAAAGATCACTGAAAGTGATGCCCTCCTCAGCCAGATACTGTCGGGGACCTCGATGCGAACAAGGGTAGCCCTCCTCCAAATTCCAATCGAGGCACGTACTACGAAAAAACTCAATATCTTCAGCTGTCAATGCATGTTTGGGTGACTTTCGCACTCTTCGTGTATGTAGAGTATCTACACCGTCTGCAATCACATTTTTCAGCCGTGTAATCATTGATCCACCCACTCCAAATATTGCTCTGATCTGTGCGTCGGGAACATCTTGACGAAGAAGACTAAGCACCATCCCTTCAGCTTGGGCATGCTCTGTACCATTCCACTTCGAGTCTAGGGCTCGGTACGTCTCCTGCAGTCGCTTCACCTTGTCCTCACCAAGCGTGGCGTACGCGCGTTCTAGTGCACTTGGTCGGTCTCTAGCTGTTCGGTTCCGCTGTGGCTTGGTTTGATAGGAACCACCTGTTCCTCCTGGACGCCGATGTCCCGGATCCATGTTGTCTATGGGGGATCTGAGGCGACCCTCCACAAAATAATTAAGTGGTTTGCTTCTGTGGTGACCCGGGCCACCGCCAGACCGCCCAAGTGACCCGTCGCACTGCATCAATCAGGGAAGGATGGGATGACCAAGGATGACTTGACTCGATTTCTACCGGTTCACCGCAATGGAGTTGTTTTCTGGCGCGTGGAGGCAGTCTGCGAGGAAGCGAACACCCTCCACTCGTTTCTCGATATCAGCCGAGTACAATTTCCTTCTATCGCGGCTATGACACGCGTTTGGTTGGGGCGGAGTCCTTCCAACGCGTTCCAAGAGCGTGTCTTCTCTACGGGATGATTCGTGATAAGTAACCTTCGGACGAGAACGGACAACCAGCGCGCAGAAATGCAGGTGCTTCTCAAGCATAACTGAGCGCAGGGGCGGATGCAGCCTTAAAAATTTGGGGGGCAAGATCCAAGTTTGTGAAAAGTGCAATAAAAAGTTTCAAATTCCAAGCTGGGTAGTAGCTAAGCTTAGCTAAAACCTCTTACGTCTGGGTGTGATATCATTAAACAGGTCAATCACTGCATCTTTGTCGACATTGTTGGTGAGGTCGCGTTCAATAGCTACAGTGTTCACGGTAATTAGTCTGAGTGCAAAAATAGTCTGAGTTCGTAAATAGTCTAAGTCAGACTATTTATTGTGCTAGCTCAATTTAAGAATTCGTAAATAGTCTGACCACTTCAAGTTCAAAATTAGTCTCACTAAGCACTAGACGCCTAAAATAAAATAGCAAGTATATTGGGCGTTGTGTTCGAATACAAACACTAGGTATTGTATTGAAGCGTCCGAATAAAAGTCCGAAGTAGGTATGAACAGTCGTTTATACTAGAGCCTCATTTGCATCTGCAGGAAGAGTCCGTGTGCTGATGTGGTGGCGCTATACAAGATTGAAGCGGTTTAGGAACTTCGCCAGCCAGTCAGAAGAAGCCTTGAGAACCGGGGGCTTTTTGTTCCTGCTTTCCACCCAAGCATGCAGTTGCTCTTCCAAAAGCTGGTGATGTGGCTTGCGTCCTGCCCTGGGATGCCGACGCATTACGCGGATGCAAACCTGGTGATTCTTCGAGACAACTTCCAATTCGTATCTCTTGTACCAATCCAGCATGATGGCCGCCGGTGGAATCTTGTGCTTCTTGGCTAATGAATGAAATTCACGCCCAGGTACATTCGTCGCGTGCTCGCCGACGACAGCTCGTTTCAAGTGGAGGCTGTAGCTGACTTGTTTCTTATCGTCTGACATTGTTGAGTGCTGACACGTTTTGTCCACAGGGGGATTGCGGAAAGTGCCACTGTTGGTCGCAACCACCCAAGCAGAGATGGTTGGTTGCAACGATTGCCTGACAATGGATGGATGAAAATGTTGATACTGTAGATGCCAACAACAGCACACGGTAAGGTAGACGTTTTATTTCTCCATGCTTTTAATTCGAGGATCTTTTGAACTGATGCGTCTTTGCACCCCTTCGAAATTAACGTCTAGGCATTTAGGTACGGGGTAAGACGGTAGCCCCGGGCGGGTAAGGGTGTAAATATAGCGGCCAAAAGCGATGATACTTCAACCCAGTGACATAATTGGTGATAAATTCGACCATACCAAGAGACACCGAATATCTCCTGTATTTGAAATCTAGTCGTGAAGGTGAACAGTACTTCGTGAAAGAAGCGGGACCGGTCGAAATACCGAGCGGGGCTCAGGACAGTCACTTTCACCCTAGCCTAATCAGCAACAAAAAACAGTGCAGGCAGCGAGGTGAGACTATTTCCGTGCTACCTAAATAGTCTTACTCAATAAATAGTCTGAGTTAGACTATTTATTGTAAGCAGACCCAAATACCATCCACATAAAATAGTCTCAGTCAGACTAATTACCGTGAACACTGTAGCAGCATCAAGTCTGACATCCAAGTGTCCCCCATTGTAGTACGCATTCGCGTCTTGATTCGCTTCATAGCTGAAAACGAGCGCTCCGTAGTAGCAGTAGACACAGGAAGCACGCAGACTAGGCAAATCAATCTGTACAAAGTCGGAAAGATCTGGTTGTTGTCTGTCTGGAGAAATACTGTACAGAGTTCGTGAGTCGTCCTCAATCCTTGGAATCTCACATCGATCTTGGCCAGCTCGACAAGACGAGTGGCATCGGATCTCAAGTCGTCAATCTCACCGGTAAAGTCGTCCGCGTAAAATTTAGCTGCTAGTTGAATAATTTCACCGACATTCCACCGCTCAAAATTGGATCTTGGGCTCAGTGATCCGCTCATCTGCATAAGACTCAGTGCAGTTCCACTAAACCGCGACTCTAACTCGGAAATAACATCATTTACGATGGCCAAGTAAACACTGTCTCTAAAATGTTCTTCTTGTGTGGGTGCATGTTCACCTCGTGCGGAATCTGCTCCTGGGATACCTTTTTTCCCACGACCACGACTTCTAATACCACGTCTAGCCCAAGAATCCGTTTTTTTCGGAATGACTGGAGCTCCATCCTCTTGTATCTGCTCACAAAATTGGATCGCTGCACTCCATATCGAATCGAAACTCGCAGGGTTCGACTGGGAGGAGGTGGAGTCACGCATTTGAACCAGTTCACAGAGTATTTGGCGAACCATGTTGACAGCAGATACAATGTCAACGTTGCTTTTTTGTAAGTACTGGGATAACCGGTTGGTCTTCGAAAGTACCAAAACTAGAACTTCAATATGGAAAATAAAATCGAATGTCCACATTTTGTCAAGAACCCCAGATGCTTCTGCTCGTTTTTGAGGTTTCACAGCTTCGGATGAAACACGATCAAGAACCGACGTGATTGGCCTCCACAACATTTTCACCTTTCGTAAGGCTCGGATCCGGCAGTTCCATCGCGTCTTACTCAGACCCTCAGTCATCATCGGTTGGTTTTGCCCCTTCCCAGATTTTACCTCTGACTGCGCTAGAAGATTTTCTAGTTCATCTGCTGCTTCGTCCAGAAGCTGATCTTTGCGTTTGCAAGATGCCCCTACCGTCGTATGAATACTTTGCACAGTATCGAAGCAATCTACAACTGAGATTGTGTTCATAGCCACAGCCACTATAACGAGATTTAGTCGGTGCGCAAAGCAATGAACGTAGTACGCGTAGGGACAACGGGAACGTAATCGACTTTGGAGACCGTTAAAATCGCCGGACATATTGGAAGCTCCATCATAGCCTTGGCCACGACACTTCGATAGTTGCAGACCCCACAGCTCCAGTTGAGCTGTTAGTTTGGTGTATAGCGTTTCGGCGTTTGTATCAGCCACATGCACCACCCCCAAAAAACGTTCTTTAATGGTACCAGTAACAACGCACACAAAGCGAATAACAATCGCCATGTGCTCCTTTTTAGCCATACAGCTTGCTTCGTCCACAAGCACCGAATAAAAACCATCACCAACTTCGACAGACACAATGTGTTGCCGTAAAATAGTTGCTGAACAGTGAACCAGTTCACGTTGCACACTTGGCGAAGTGTATTGGGCGTTTTCACCTGCCTCGGCCATTGTTCGTGCAAAATTTGGCACATATTGTACCATGAACTGCACAAATTCAAGGAAGTTCCCTTTATTTTCAGAGTTGTCCTGTTGCAATGAAAAATAATTGAAGTTAGAAGAGTTCAAACGCTTACAGCAGTGATATTATCCACGAACCTTTTCATTGTTCCCACGAAATGCAATTTCTTGCTTCGCGAGGAGGAGGCAGACGTCGAGGATGAACTTGATTCGCGAACGATTTTGAAGCCGCTCGCTAATTGATTGGTTTTCGATGGCGAGAGCCACATCTTGCACGGTTGTTTTACGGTTTTCGTACTCTAATGCAGCAGAGTGGTGCTTGGAGCAGTTCTGGCCCACATGCTTACGGAACCCATCCTTGCTTGTAGCTTTCTTCCAGTTCTTGTAGCCGGCTCCAGGTTGGGCGTACACAGTAACCTCACCCTCCATTGTCATTGCATCTCGAGACAAATAGCAATATAAACAGTACGCTGCATCATTCGTTGTCGAATAGTCAAGCCACGGGTGTTTTTCATACCAGTCCACACGAAACGATCGCATGACTCCTCCAATTGAGCGCGCTGGAAATTGTTTTTCATGGGGTTGGTAGGGACCGATGCTAACGTAAGTCTGAATCACTTCTCGTAAGAGAGCAGGGGCATCAACTAACTGTTTTATGTAAAACAAGTTAGGCGGCCTCAGAGCAGGATCACGCTTGACAAAGTCTGCTATAGTACAATCTGCAACGCTGTCCGGCACGCCATATTTCGTACACCACTCACGAGCAGCATGATCCTGCTTACTTCGGAACGAAGTCAGTAGTGGCAATGGTGTGCCATTTTGGGTGCAACCCGAGTCGTCGTCAGGCTCAGGGCGCAGCTTCTTGGCGAAGAAGTTCGTGATGGAGGGCTGAGCTCGCTTACCCGACATGGCATCGGCGCGTGACTGAGGTCTGTTTGTAAGAAGGCTCTAAAGTTGACCCCCCCCCCCCCCCAAAAAAAAAAATTGAAACTGCCCGCCGAAAATCTGGGGGGGCAGATGCCCCCCCAAATAGACCCTGCCTCCGCCCCTGACTGAGCGGAGGTCCGTCGTATGGAGCGCGAGAGGGTCATGGATCAGGTAGTCGACCACCGAAACTACTAGAAAATACTATCCTCTACTATATTAATATTAATATAGTAGCGGAGATCTCTGAATTAATACTAATATTACTGTAGTAGTTTACTCACCTCTGCTCGGGTATTACTATAGTAATTCAGACGAAACTGTCAATCCCTGCGCTCAGCAGCTGGTGACGCTATATAGATTCCTTCGCGTTGGACATCGTTTGCCCGGCATCTTTGCCCGGCAAATTGCCGGGCAAAGATGCAAATTACCCCGCCCGAACCGGGTGACAAAAACCCCGCCGCCAACAGCTACGAGGTGACGAGACCGTCGGGCGTCGTCCAAGCACCCGCCGAATCCCGACCGCTAAACATTCCCTGGCCTCAGTGACTGACTGCATGGGGATTGGAAAACCGTTGGGTGTGACGGCATCGCTCTTCACGGTCAAGTGTTGTCAGGATCTCTGTCAACAACCTCAGACCTGTCGTCCGACGACTCGTCGCGGTCGAGCGTGCGTGCGTCCACTCTGCCAGTCAGCTCGATGTTGACGGGCGCGCCAAGTCGCGACCATGCGCCGAAACATAGCGCGATAGCCTATCGCAGATATGTATTATAGAATAGGTGAAGGCGCAGCATGAACATGTATGCAGCGCGTCTTACTAATACAATACGAGAGGCTACAGCAGTGCAGACCGGCAGCAGGTGTTGGGGGACCCTGGCTTGACCCATGGCAGTTGAGGTTGGTTTTCTTGAGCAACATCATACACAGGAGTACGTATTTAAATCACACAACAGTGCTGTGGTAGCACACAAAACAATTAGTAGCACACAGGATGTCTGAGCAACACACAACTTTGCTGAATGCCACACAGATTTGCATCCCGTCATTCCCTCCGTATAGCTGTCCATAACATGTGCAGCCACGAGTTGCAGATGATGCGTAGCTCATGCGACTGTAGAGCTCAACGCGGTGACTATTAATAGAACCACAGCATCGCCGCTTCGCCGCCGAGGGGGGCAAGCACAACCGGCTTCGGGAAGCTGTGCTGTAACTACCGCTCACCTTTTCCAGGTGCGCTATCCCCTGGGCCTTCTATTGCTGCTACTGCTGCTGACTAAATCGGTGTGGTATTGATACTGGATGCATTTATGTATGGTGAAGGCTCTGAATATCGTTAGAAGCCCCGTAGCAGTGTTAGCTCGCTTCTACCTCGCTCTCGCTCACCTTTTGCAGGCACGTACCCTTTAAAACACCATGAAGCTGGCGATGGTGCTGGCTAAATCGGCGTGGTTTTGATACTGGATGCATTTATTTGTGGCGTAGCCCCCGAAAGTCATTAGAAGCCCCGCAGCGGTCGTAGTCTACCGAATTGTTGCTGCCGCTCAACTTTTTCAGGTGCGGGCATCTTGGTCACCCATGTTGCTCGCAATGCTACTAGTTAAAGCTGTGTAATGTGAATCCTGGGTGTATTTTTGTAATATGAAGCCTCAGAACGATATTTGCTGTCTCAAAGCAGCGTCAGTTTGCTTCAGTCTCGCCACCCCTTAACTTTTTGAGGTGCGCTCGACTTAGACAAATATGTTGTTCGTGGTGATACTGACTAACGCGTTGCGGTGTGAGTGCTGGGTTGTTTTGTCTAGAGCAGAATGGCAATGAAAGCCTTGGCGATAAAAAAAACAATGTCGGTGCTCGTCGACCGGCCATGATTTATCCGGGCGACACTATTAAATGATTTTCACCGGCATTAGTCGCCGTTGACGCGCGAGCGTTGCGGAGTGCTGTAGTAATTGAAGTAGACCCATAGCATGATTTGTATCCAATCCGAATCAACGTTTTCGAGATTTTACCACTGTTCACAGTTGTTAACCCTTAAACCAACACTGAGCAGAACTAGAGATGTTCGCGAGGAAATATGGCGGCAGTTGAGGGCGTATACCGCACCGCGTTAGTCAGTATCACCACGAGCAATATGCTTGTCTAAGACGAGCGCACCTTAAAATGTTGAGGGGTGGCGAGACTGAAGCAAACTGGCGCTGCTTTGAGGCAGCAACTATCGTTATGAGGCTTCATAATACAAAAATACACCCAGTATTCATATTACACAGCTTTAACTAGCAGCATTGCACGCAACATGGGCGGTCGAGATGCCCGCACCCGAAAAAGTTGAGCAGCAGCAAAAATTTGGTAAACTACGACCGCTGCGGGGCTTCGAATGACTTTCGGGGGCTACGCCACAGATAAATGCATCCAGTATCAAAACCACACCGAGTTAGCCAACAGCATCACCAGCTTCATGGTGTTTTAAAGGGTACGCACCTGATAAAGGTGAGCGGGAGCGAGGTAGAAGCGAGCTAATACTGCTACGGGGCTTTTAATGACATTCCGAGCCTACACCATACATAAATGCATCCAGTATCAATACCACACCGATTTAGTCAGCAGCATTAGCAGCAACAGGAGGCCCAGGGGATAGCGCACCTGGAAAAGGTGAGCTGAGGCGACTATGGCGTGAACCAAATCTTCACTGGCCGGAACAGCAGAGATGTGAGACTGCGGGGCTGTGAATGTCAAGATGAGACACAGGGAGCAATTTGGTGTGGACCACATTGGAGGACGGGCATGGCAGGTGCTACAATGACAGCCATGTCTCTGTTTGGCAACGCAAATCTTTTGCAAAGCAAACCGTAAGTCGCTTGTGCATTCGACCCGTCGATGCATGTGTGCTGGTCAGCTTTTTGTGTGTGATTTAAATATTTGCTCATACACAGCTGCGACTGCACAAGCTTGCAAATGTGCAGAGGTAAACTTGGTGACGAAAAGTGTATGTATCGACGGAGGAGAAAGCTGTCACCGGTTGTGACGAACGACCACGGCTTGAAGGCTCTTCAATGAAGGGGCATATATTAGTGTATAGATAACGCGTCCGCGTATTGCTGGTCGTTCTCGGCGTGGGAAATCCAGCTCCGTTGATAGTTTCTCTTGCCTCCTCACTCCGGCTGCAGCACTGGCAGAAAAAGGAAACCCCGCTCGTTCTGCCGGGATGAGTTGAGATCGCCTGGCAGGTCAACATCACCGAGAGGTTGTTGATGCCCACTGCCATCGAGAACAAGGCCGAAACTCAAGTCTTGTTTTTTCTAGAATGAGACAGGAACGTTGAAGTTACATACAAAGACCAAGTGCACACACGTCACAGATCGGCCTGTGACAAGGAGCAAAAAGCTGTCGGACACTTCCAGCACAAGTTAACCCTATCGTTCTCAAAAACATACTTAAAGTATCATTTTACAAAAGAAGGTCGATGGCGGATTTTGAGTATAATGGACCCAAGAAGACTTATCGTCTTATGAAACAGTAATTTGTGACTTACTGGACTGTTTGCAACGAGGAGATCACCGTTTTAACCAATGAGCTCTCGTCCTCGTCTACTCTCTCGCGAGCACGCTAATGAGTCTCGTGCGGTACCGCTATGGTGCGCGGCAATCAACGGAGAGATACATTCACAAAGAGACCTGCGGAGCGGAGTCCATGGCCGTGGAGCAGGCAGCCACGCACAACACCGGGGGCAGCGCGCCGCAAGCGGCCGACTGGGAGAAGGAGTTGTACGTGCCGACCACAACGCGTCCCGAATAGCCCCCCATCTCGCTCTGTAGCGTTTAAAACCTGTGTATCTTTGCAGCCTCCTCACCTGGCTCTGCTACTCATGGAGCGCCTGAGCGACGCGCATGACCTGACGCAAGCGCTGCAGACAGCGCTGAGCATGGCAAACGGCAGCGATAACACGCTGCAGGCCGACGCGCAGGGCGCCGTGAACCCCGCGGGCGCGAACCGGCGAGGAAAGGTCAGACACAATCGGTGGAGGCGCCACTCGACCGTGCTTGCTCGTTTTGCCCTTGCCGTTGCTCCTCGCCGCTGCAACCGCCGGAGGCGCACGCGTGTGAGCTCCAGAAGCATTACCTGAGTCGCTGCCGGGGCAGCGGCGACATCCTGCTGAGTGACGCGCACCGGAACCATCGCCGGGTAATCCGGAGCTTGCCACACAAGGACCTTCAGGTTGTTCGCGACGAGTAATTCATGGGTCGGTATCTCGTCATCCGACGCCAGACCGCCAGCTGCCGCTGTGTCAACGTGGACCCCTGCTGTCTGCTGGCCATTGCTCTGCGCTGTTTGTTGCTGCCCAGGCGCCACCCAGCCGCTCATGTTGTCCACGAATGTCTGCGACATCGACGTGCCGTCCTTCCCGAGCTCCAGGTACCGGTCCAGCGGGTCCTGCTTGCTGCTGCGCTTGCTGGGCCGCAGTCCTCGCTGGCAGAAAAACTCGTCGAGCAGCTCCACCAGCTCTGAGACGGCCTTGTCGTTTCGTGAAGGGACAGATCACCGTTCAACTACTGATCGATTCTGCTCATGCGGCGGCTATTGTGGGTGGGCACCCGGGGCGCCGCGCACCACCACCCATCACTGCGACAACGACAACGAGAGGGGGCCGCGCCAAGACTGCTACTTGCAGACATGTTGAGTGGACGTCGACATAGCTGCTGATCCGTAATATTGCCAAGATGGCCACGTCCAGAAGCGTCTAGGACCTCCCCTTCAATTTGAGGAGACCTCGGCACAATCCGACCGAGTGCAACAGCAAAACAATTTGTTCAACGTTCAGAAAAAAATAGGAATAGTTGTGGCTGCGTTAGGCGTAAATGAACATAGAACTCAAGTGCCTGGCGCTAGCGGGGAATAAAGGGTTACGCGAGTGGACCATATATACTAGTGTTTGTATGGAAGGTTCTCCCTCAGCGTCAAAACAAACCATTGGAAAGGTCGCCAGCGGCCACTCACAAGATCCTTGTGGGTTGATCGAGCTGAACTCAGCACGGCTCAGGTAGCTGCATACCCGGGGTCACTTTGTGATCTACGCCGATGTCTAGACCTACATGAGCGTGAAGCAGGCTAACACGTGTCGATCAACACCTGCAGATCAACGGAGTTGAGGAAATATGTGTATATTTGCACCCACTACAACCAGGAAGTTCGCAAGAGGATTGTAGAAAGGACCCCACCGACTTGCTGTCAAGGCAAGTAGCAAGCACTCCAGTTACTTGCAGCCAAACCTGCACGGATGTTGATGCCAAAGCCCGCTACTTAGCGGAGCTCGAATGTCGGGTGGATAGTACCTCCGCCGGGAACAGACGACGTCAGCGCAGCGTTTCTCAATCATGAAGCTCGGTGGCATGCCCACGTTTACGTGATGTAGCAGGGTGCCCAGCGCGCGCCGGCTAACCGTGTGTGACGGCTTCCGCTGCTCCAACAGCCGTGACGAGACCAACGCCGTGCTTGGTGTGGTCACATTGAACGCTGGCGAGCCCCACGAGATAGTTGAGTACTAGTAGTATGAGTTGGAGGTAGCGAGCCCCGCGTGCAGCGATAAGCCGCTTCAGCAAGTCCCATGGTGTCTACCGTAGACATATGGAAGAGAGCCACTTGAAAGCCGCACAGATTTATAAGATGACCGGTCACAGAATCACAAGCACTCGAGGAAACTGTATTTGAAAATTGTTTTTATTATCAACACGAGCTGAAAGCTCATGTATAGTGCTGTAAAAAAAACGACGAGGTTAGTCGTCTAAAACTGCAAGGTATCTGCATGACTGCGAACTGCTTGCGTCGGGTTGTTTACCTCCACTTGGTTGTCGGACCTTGGTGATGGCACGGGCGATCTATTCACAAGACAATCTTCACTGGGGCTGGGGAGTAAACTCGGGCTGCTTCGTCTCGTAAGCCGGTGACTCTGTGGTCTCGACTAGATCCTGGATTTCAGGTGCCTCCATGGATTCGTGAGCGGGGACTCCTTTCGGAGCCTCAGTGTCTGCTGCTGGCACCTCCGTAGATTCGTCAGCCGGGTATCCCTTCGACGGGTCGACGTACTTGTCGCCAGTCCTTGGATCTTGTTGGCCGCCCCCGGTGGAAGGCGTGTTGGTGCTCTAGACTGTCGCGGTGCTGCCCTCAGTTGCAGGCGTGGTTTTGACCAAGCCCTTTCAGCTGTCAGAGCCCTCAGTGTTGCCATAGTCCGCTGGTGTCTCGTCTTCCTTGATGTAGCTGTCCTTGGTAGCTGGATCGGTCTCGTCCGTGCCTGAGGTGCTGGTTCCGTAGTCGACAGTCGTCTTGCTGCCTTTACTCGCTGAGGCAGATCCGCAGTCCTCTTCGGACTTGCTACCTTGAGACACAGCCGATCCCGTCGAGCTAGTGCTGTAGGTTTCCGTAGATTGGCTGCCCTCAGATGCAGAGACTGACGCATCGCTGCCGGAGGTGCTGGCGGCGGCTTCAGCGGCTCCAACGGCTATGATGAGACCAACGCCGAGCTTGGTGCGGCCACATAGAACGTTGGCGAGCCCCACGAGTAGGTCGAGTATTAGTGGGAGGTAGCGAGCCCCGCGTGCAGCGATATGCCGTTTCGGCAAGTCCCGTGGTGCTGTAGAACCGCGACGGCAGCTTGATCGGCTCCAACAGCCACAACGAGACCAACGCCGAGCTTGGTGCGGCCATGACAAAGCTCATCAACACGTCCGTGTTGTATGAAGCTCTTGTGATGTGACGTCGTGCACAGAACGCGGTGATAAGCCGGTGCAGCAGCTGCAAGAGTGGTGGGAGGCCGAGGTGGTGGATGGAGTAGAGTGACTGTGATGGGACAGCGATTCCATGCAGTATGGCTGGATCATGGCGTGACGGCTTCGGTAACTTGGCGGGCGACGAGGCATGAGCAGAAGCGAGCAAGTTTCGAAATGAGGTTTGATTTATGTTTGGCGCCGCGGGTGCGCAAAATCCTGTACATCAACCGTCTTCAACAGGGACAGCCAATCATCATCGACAATTTTCGGAATGCATTCTGATTGGTTGAAGCGAGAAACAGAGCGCGGGAAATGGCGCGCAAAATCCTGCACTTCAACGAGCACCCTTCAACAGCGACAACCAATCATTATCGAGGATTTTCGGAATGCATTCTGATTGGTCGAAGCGAGGACATTGGGAGAAACACGGAGGAGGTCGCTTGTTCTGGCACGACCCACTACCGCTGCCATGACCCAACAATAAAACCCGTTGACTGAAACGTGTCGTGCAACCCATGCGCCGCCAGTGCCTCCAAGATCGACGCGCTGCAGTCGTTTTCAACGAGATTCCTCATGACCTGACCCTATCTCGATTAGGCGAGATGCGCGCGCGTGATTAGCCAGGATAGCAGGTTTCGTGTAACGTTAGTTGAGTTCGCGGTGCCCAGTTGAGAGGCTTAGCCGGCTTAGACGGATACAACGACGGAAGCTTCGAGTTGCGCACCGTCATAATGAGTGGCACACCTAAGTTGTATGAAGACGTGAGAGGTGGAGGACAACTTGAGTCCGGGTGTGTTGAAAAATGTCGTAGAAAGCAGCGTTATAATGGCCAAACACGTTACTTCACCACCAACAGGAGTAATTTCGGTATAGGTTGCAGCAGACAACGACAGCTTTAACGGGCTGATGAGCACTTACAGCCGTACCGCGCTACGAGGGCTCGACCAAAACACGCATGGAGCTTCGTCGATGCGATCAGTAACACCTCTCTCACGATGTCAGTTGTCGAGTTCTCGACTGTCTCGGGTTTGCCCACGTTCCGGAGCTTGGCCTGTCTGTGGGTCAGATTGCCTTCGGCTTCTTCCCGACTCTCACGGTGCGTACACTGAGCAACAACCACTTGGGCGTGGAGTTCCTCGACCCGGCCACATTGGGGGACCGTAGCAACAAGGTGTTGTCGTACTCGTCGCACCTGGCGCTCTCGGACTACCCGCTGTTTAACGTCGACATCTCGCTGGCCTAGGTCAACCCGAACGTCGCCTGCTCCATCATTCTGGACGTGGTAGCCAAGGACACCGGAGCTTTGATCAACTACGTGGGTCTGTGCGCAGGTGATCAGAACCAACGCTTGGTTCTAGTGGAGTCGTTCGGCAAGACCGTTGGCGTCGTGTCCAACGTGGACAGCTCGGACCTGCCAATTGCGTTTTCGGGTACCTGCAAGGTCTCAAGCTCGCACGAAAAGGGCATGACTTACTACGCCTCAGCCAACGACACTCGGTACGCCGCCTCCACCGCCACGACGGACAACTGCATCCTGGACAACGACAACAGCAGCGTCATCTCCAAGGACACGATGGTCCGCGTCGCCGTCAGTGACGAGGAGTAGGTGGTCAGGGTCTTCAAGTGGGCGACTCAAGCGGGTCCAGGTTTAATAACAAACGTACTTATTTTCTTTCACAACCTGATGCGATGAAAGCAAGCCCCCGATGAGTTGTAAGGTACAGTTTGTACATTAGTCACCAGCCATGTGGTTGTTTCGATGGGGGCACTTCAACACTCGGGCAGCAGTAGAGGAACAAAGAACAACTCAACATGTACAACGCTTCAAGATACTCTATTGATCGCCTTTATCGTGATGTAGTGACGGCAATCTACCTCATCCACGGCATTATTTCTTCTTGATCTCCAATTCATATTTATCACGCTGTTGAATCTCTCGGTGTTGGGGGTGCTCTCCTCGAGGCTGCCCAGCACGTCCTCCCCTCCTGGATGTTGCTGGGGTCGGTCATCTTGAACGTCTCTGTCACGACCGTGTACTGGTGATATCCGCACCGCGCGATGGGCTTGGCCTTCTTGACGTCCAGGATGCTGTTCGGCAGCTCTTCGTCCTTGATACGACCTTGCCGATAATGACGCCCACGGAGCCCGTGGGCGGGTTACCCGGCAGACGCAGCATGCTTCGGTACCGGCACGCGAACTTGACGGGGCTGTTGACTACCATGGACACACCCTCGATGTGCTCGGACATCTCCTTGGTTAGACCGGCGTCGTCGAACTCGTCCACGACCGGAGCCACCTGCTTGGCTGTGAGTCGACGGCCTCGTGCAAGTCCTAGGGGACCAAATACCAGTATATCATATCCGTAGTCTCGGTGATGACGGTCGTGGTGCTCTGCTTGCCCGAGGGCTGGTTGGCGCTGAACATGACGTAGTGAGGACCGAAGGTCAGGTTGTTGAGCTAGTACTTAAGTACGGCGGAAGGTTGGCCTCTACACGGTGGCGATCTAGCCAGTTGAGCGCAGGATCACGCAGGTATTGAATGGGGGCAATGGTCGAGATGACGGACGCCGAGCGGACGTTCATGAAGTCGGCGAAAAGGAGTCAATACTCGTGCGGCATGGCGCTGGTGGAGGATAACTGTGCGCTCAGTGATAACCCGCCGCCACAGCAAATGATAGTAAATCGAGAGGTATACAATGCGTTCCTGTTTGGATGGCTCCAAACGAACACCTGGAGCTGTATTTTATCGTACTTGGCGTCACGACGCCCGAACAGCTCGGTGCAAGACGTTCTTATCGTGATGGAGACGCAAGTGACGCACTGCTCACGGCGTTGATGTGTACCAAACCCGGCGCGGTCCAACCAATGGTAACGATCTAGGAGTGTGAGCGGTCGATATGGACCGAATATCTTTCGTTTTGTATGCATCTCCTATTTTACTGTACAATATGTTCTCCACCTCCACGTCGCGGTGCGTGATGTCGTTCAGGTGCAAATAGGCCAGCAGGGGAAGCAACTGGCGGACGATCTCAGCCTCATCGCACTCGCGCACGCGCAGAGCTTCGGGCCTGCCGATCGCGTCCATGACCTTCCCGCCCGTCGCCTTGTCCGTCACGATAGCGAACTTGTCGTCGTCCTAAAAACCAGTCGCAGCCGCAGGACGCCCAGGTGCTTGACTCGATCCAGGATGACAAGCTCGGACTCCACTGCCTTCACGCGTTTGGGCGTGGACAGATACTCCAGCCGCACGAACTTGACGGCCACCTTCTCGTCGCACTCGCGCTGATGCTCGCACGCATCTCGCCTAATCGAGATAGGGTCAGGTCATGAGGAATCTCGTTGAAGACGACTGCAGCGCGTCGATCTTGGAGGCACTGGCGGCGCATGGGTTGCACGACACGTTTCAGTCAACGGGTTTTATTGTTGGGTCATGGCAGCGGTAGTGGGTCGTGCCAGAACAAGCGACCTCCTCCGTGTTTCTCCCAATGTCCTCGCTTCGACCAATCAGAATGCATTCCGAAAATCCTCGATAATGATTGGTTGTCGCTGTTGAAGGGTGCTCGTTGAAGTGCAGGATTTTGCGCGCCATTTCCCGCGCTCTGTTTCTCGCTTCAACCAATCAGAATGCATTCCGAAAATTGTCGATGATGATTGGCTGTCCCTGTTGAAGACGGTTGATGTACAGGATTTTGCGCACCCGCGGCGCCAAACATAAATCAAACCTCATTTCGAAACTTGCTCGCTTCTGCTCATGCCTCGTCGCCCGCCAAGTTACCGAAGCCGTCACGCCATGATCCAGCCATACTGCATGGAATCGCTGTCCCATCACAGTCACTCTACTCCATCCACCACCTCGGCCTCCCACCACTCTTGCAGCTGCTGCACCGGCTTATCACCGCGTTCTGTGCACGACGTCACATCACAAGAGCTTCATACAACACGGACGTGTTGATGAGCTTTGTCATGGCCGCACCAAGCTCGGCGTTGGTCTCGTTGTGGCTGTTGGAGCCGATCAAGCTGCCGTCGCGGTTCTACAGCACCACGGGACTTGCCGAAACGGCATATCGCTGCACGCGGGGCTCGCTACCTCCCACTAATACTCGACCTACTCGTGGGGCTCGCCAACGTTCTATGTGGCCGCACCAAGCTCGGCGTTGGTCTCATCATAGCCGTTGGAGCCGCTGAAGCCGCCGCCAGCACCTCCGGCAGCGATGCGTCAGTCTCTGCATCTGAGGGCAGCCAATCTACGGAAACCTACAGCACTAGCTCGACGGGATCGGCTGTGTCTCAAGGTAGCAAGTCCGAAGAGGACTGCGGATCTGCCTCAGCGAGTAAAGGCAGCAAGACGACTGTCGACTACGGAACCAGCACCTCAGGCACGGACGAGACCGATCCAGCTACCAAGGACAGCTACATCAAGGAAGACGAGACACCAGCGGACTATGGCAACACTGAGGGCTCTGACAGCTGAAAGGGCTTGGTCAAAACCACGCCTGCAACTGAGGGCAGCACCGCGACAGTCTAGAGCACCAACACGCCTTCCACCGGGGGCGGCCAACAAGATCCAAGGACTGGCGACAAGTACGTCGACCCGTCGAAGGGATACCCGGCTGACGAATCTACGGAGGTGCCAGCAGCAGACACTGAGGCTCCGAAAGGAGTCCCCGCTCACGAATCCATGGAGGCACCTGAAATCCAGGATCTAGTCGAGACCACAGAGTCACCGGCTTACGAGACGAAGCAGCCCGAGTTTACTCCCCAGCCCCAGTGAAGATTGTCTTGTGAATAGATCGCCCGTGCCATCACCAAGGTCCGACAACCAAGTGGAGGTAAACAACCCGACGCAAGCAGTTCGCAGTCATGCAGATACCTTGCAGTTTTAGACGACTAACCTCGTCGTTTTTTTTACAGCACTATACATGAGCTTTCAGCTCGTGTTGATAATAAAAACAATTTTCAAATACAGTTTCCTCGAGTGCTTGTGATTCTGTGACCGGTCATCTTATAAATCTGTGCGGCTTTCAAGTGGCTCTCTTCCATATGTCTACGGTAGACACCATGGGACTTGCTGAAGCGGCTTATCGCTGCACGCGGGGCTCGCTACCTCCAACTCATACTACTAGTACTCAACTATCTCGTGGGGCTCGCCAGCGTTCAATGTGACCACACCAAGCACGGCGTTGGTCTCGTCACGGCTGTTGGAGCAGCGGAAGCCGTCACACACGGTTAGCCGGCGCGCGCTGGGCACCCTGCTACATCACGTAAACGTGGGCATGCCACCGAGCTTCATGATTGAGAAACGCTGCGCTGACGTCGTCTGTTCCCGGCGGATACTATCCACCCGACGTTCGAGCTCCGCTAAGTAGCGGGCTTTGGCATCAACATCCGTGCAGGTTTGGCTGCAAGTAACTGGAGTGCTTGCTACTTGCCTTGACAGCAAGTCGGTGGGGTCCTTTCTACAATCCTCTTGCGAACTTCCTGGTTGTAGTGGGTGCAAATATACACATATTTCCTCAACTCCGTTGATCTGCAGGTGTTGATCGACACGTGTTATTGTCCTGGTAAGAATTGATGATACCAGGATTGCGGCTCCCATTTGAAGCACTAAACCTGCGAAAACCTATAGCAACATTTAGATATATAGGGTAAAATCGCGCGTAGAATCCGAAAATCAGGTCCGTTTTGGCCAATTCGCAGCCGTTTTCAAGCTATAGCTGCTCGAAGCGAGACCCTTCGCCAATCAGATTCTTTCGGGAATTGGGTTGCACTAAATGCCTGACGCCGATTGGCTTACACCCTTGTTCCATATGGATTGCAAGGGAAAATACAAAAACTGGCTTGACCATGGTCGATTAGATTGTAACCGAGCGGCCAAATGAAAACATAAAATATGTGTTTGTAGAGGCAGTACCTTACATCTGTACTCGACCGTTGCTTCGCTTATACAGTAAATATAAGTTTTCATAGTTAACATACATATATCAGATATGCATGTGGAGCCAAAACTTGCCCCGAAGACTGCCTCGCCGTTTTCCTTGTAGGCCTTCATGACGCGCGCGACCGGTGCCTTCTTGACCCCGTTGTAATCCTCGACTAGTTTGATCGTTCAGATTCCCGAGAAACACTCCTCCTTTTGATATTTTTCAAGAAAAGTGTAGTACCGGGCTACCATTTTCTTCTCCATGATTGTGAACTCATGGTGGCCTTCATCTTCATCCATCGTCACTTCAGGTTTGTGATGATGTGGCGGTACCCAGTGTCCTAGAGAACAACCCACTCTGTCTTTTGGTTGTTTTTAGAGCTGCAACGGACACGTAGGTGGCTAGCAATGCCTAAATTGGTGAGCGGTTCTAATCCTTGGTATCATCAATTCTTACTAGGACAATAGCCTGCTTCACGCTCATGTAGGTCTAGACATCGGCGTAGATCACAAAGTGACCCCGGGTATGCAGCTACCTGAGCCGTGCTGAGTTCAGCTCGATCAACCCACAAGGATCTTGTGAGTGGTTGGTTTGACGCTACGAGAGAAGTCGCAATACAAACACTAGTATGTTTGGTCCACATCCTTTTGCAAGTGAGACCCAAAGAAGACATACATCACTTTTGAAGATGGCCCGCAAAAGCAAGCAGCGGTCAGCCAGGCCACTCACGAGCGCAGAGCACAGCCCAAACGAGGACAGAAATTTCACTACTACTACATGCCAAAACTGTTGTATTCAGTTGATGGCAATTTGAGTACAAGTTCGCCTATATACAAAACACAAGCTCCATTCCTGAAGGCGCGTCAAGATGCTAAGAAGCCACACACACAGCTACCCACCGTTGATGTCACATTAGCTGCGTAGTATTTTAAGTGCACAATACAAAGCATTCAATTGGCCTCCGCGCCGTCTTCAATTCCTGTTCACTCAGTGCGGGGTTCGGCGCCACCGGGGAGAGCACGCTTTCGTTCGCCAGCATCAAGTTGAACGACGAGTTGACCAGCCGCTCCACCGTCAAACCAGCCACGACCAACGTGCTCTTAGGCGCTCCATAGCGATGCTTGTTGTAGATAGTATAATACGCCAGCCCCTGGCCTTAAAGCACCAACTTGCGCTGCGATAATACAAGAGTCTGTACTCCCATCTCAATGCAACTGCCTCAAGATAATGTACTTACATTCTTGCATGCCTGCAGCCCAGTCTCGCTCTTCATTAGTGAGGCTCCTTCGTCTTGTCAACACCAGGCTGGTCCGGGCGTGAACGCGCAGCCCGTGCGTCAACCACACAGTTCAATGCACTCGTCTGCGAGTAGCTTGACTAGCGTGTCTAGCGTGGGGGTAGCGCACGAGGTGTTCGAGGCGCACCGAACGAGTGCAACAGTCCGGGGTCGTTGGTCTTGAGCAGATTCTGGAGGCCGCTAGCCACCAGCTGGTGCACTTGTGGTCGACGGTACTTCTTCAAGTCACAATTTCTCCTTACGAAGGCCGTCCCCTGTCGGCGTCCCTTCACGCTAAGCGAATCCGAGTGCAGGAAAGAGCAAGTTGTAAAAAGGTACTTAATGTATGGTTTAGAAGAATTTCCCTGGATAAACCTCCAATCGTCAATACATTCAGGTGTGAAACCTGGGAGAGTTGATCTCACAGAACCATACTTTAAGGGGCTGGTCGCGCTGGCTGGTGCTGGTTCTCGTTTTGGTGTGCCCAGGGGTAGGTGAACTACTCGGTTTGGACTCAGCCTACTTTTTGTCCATTTTGGACAAAACCAAGGCATTTAGCCAAGAACCCGGGAACCACATCGGCGATCGAGTTCCCGGGTTCTTGGCTAAAATGCTTTGGTTTTGTCCAAAATGGACAAAAGGCAGACAGAGTCAAACCGAGTAAATTACCTACCCCTTGACGAGAACCAGCACCAGCCAGCGCGACCAGCCCCTAAGTACCTTTTTACACCGTTATACTTGACTTTTGTATGACGAGGCTTAATATAGCAAATGTATGGCGGTAACGATAGGGTTAAAGTTTGGCTGACGCAGTTGTCCACGGCGTCGGGTGGTCATTACTGAAGCTACTCTGCACAACGAAGAACGTATCAGGAGTATCAGGAGTAAGAAGATAAGACAGAGCACCAAAGCGATGTGCCTCCCGTTTCCGCTTGACAACGAACTCTGTCGGCGTGATTTCTACTCGCCCAGGCGCGTGTACGTCCAGCCTGTGGTCGTGAAAGAGTACTACCCGCCCCCACCTCCGCAGCAAGGATACGCCTATGCGCGGCCTGTATGCAAAGCATGACCCAAAGACGACGAGGCGGATGGACCAGAGAGCCGCGAACTACATGTGCTCGGCTAGTGATACTATCACTAGCCGAGCACATATCACTAGCCGAGCACATGTAGTTCGCGGCTCTCTGGTCCATCCGCCTCGTCGTCTTTGGGTCATGCTTTGCATACAGGCCGCGCATAGGCGTATCCTTGCTGCGGAGGTGGGGGCGGGTAGTACTCTTTCACGACCACAGGCTGGACGTACACGCGCCTGGGCGAGTAGAAATCACGCCGACAGAGTTCGTTGTCAAGCGGAAACGGGAGGCACATCGCTTTGGTGCTCTGTCTTATCTTCTTACTCCTGATACTCCTGATACGTTCTTCGTTGTGCAGAGTAGCTTCAGTAATGACCACCCGACGCCGTGGACAACTGCGTCAGCCAAACTTTAACTTGTGCTGGAAGTGTCCGACAGCTTTTTGCTCCTTGTCACAGGCCGATCTGTGACGTGTGT
Source organism: Phytophthora x cambivora (assembly GCA_033557925.1). NCBI lineage: Eukaryota > Oomycota > Peronosporomycetes > Peronosporales > Peronosporaceae > Phytophthora > Phytophthora x cambivora. Next base: position 4,566,292 of record JAUCEB010000012.1, on the reverse strand, counting down.
GCACTTGGTCTTTGTATGTAACTTCAACGTTCCTGTCTCATTCTAGAAAAAACAAGACTTGAGTTTCGGCCTTGTTCTCGATGGCAGTGGGCATCAACAACCTCTCGGTGATGTTGACCTGCCAGGCGATCTCAACTCATCCCGGCAGAACGAGCGGGGTTTCCTTTTTCTGCCAGTGCTGCAGCCGGAGTGAGGAGGCAAGAGAAACTATCAACGGAGCTGGATTTCCCACGCCGAGAACGACCAGCAATACGCGGACGCGTTATCTATACACTAATATATGCCCCTTCATTGAAGAGCCTTCAAGCCGTGGTCGTTCGTCACAACCGGTGACAGCTTTCTCCTCCGTCGATACATACACTTTTCGTCACCAAGTTTACCTCTGCACATTTGCAAGCTTGTGCAGTCGCAGCTGTGTATGATGTTGCTCAAGAAAACCAACCTCAACTGCCATGGGTCAAGCCAGGGTCCCCCAACACCTGCTGCCGGTCTGCACTGCTGTAGCCTCTCGTATTGTATTAGTAAGACGCGCTGCATACATGTTCATGCTGCGCCTTCACCTATTCTATAATACATATCTGCGATAGGCTATCGCGCTATGTTTCGGCGCATGGTCGCGACTTGGCGCGCCCGTCAACATCGAGCTGACTGGCAGAGTGGACGCACGCACGCTCGACCGCGACGAGTCGTCGGACGACAGGTCTGAGGTTGTTGACAGAGATCCTGACAACACTTGACCGTGAAGAGCGATGCCGTCACACCCAACGGTTTTCCAATCCCCATGCAGTCAGTCACTGAGGCCAGGGAATGTTTAGCGGTCGGGATTCGGCGGGTGCTTGGACGACGCCCGACGGTCTCGTCACCTCGTAGCTGTTGGCGGCGGGGTTTTTGTCACCCGGTTCGGGCGGGGTAATTTGCATCTTTGCCCGGCAATTTGCCGGGCAAAGATGCCGGGCAAACGATGTCCAACGCGAAGGAATCTAGATAGCGTCACCAGCTGCTGAGTCCCCAGCGTGCTGCTCCTCGGTTCTCGCTACTGTACCATGCAAAGCGGCAGCTTGCCCAGCCCTATTACAACAAGCGACGTGGACGATGTCGGCGCCATCTTGCTCGCCTCGGACTCCGCCGCAAGCGTTAGTAAGCCCGTTGCTGCAGCGTGCGCCTCCACGATCGCTCGGCGCTCGGCACCTTCGGGGCGTGCTCGCGCGTAGCCATCGCCGCCGCTTGCGCCCCGCTTGCTTCAAGGAGGCAATGCGAGATCGTAGCTCGGTTCCAGCTGCTTTCCGGGACGTCGCGGCGCCGTCAGACGTCCAGGATCTCGTGGTCTCCGTTGCCTTTGACGCGCACACACGCCTCATCGTGTTCAAGCTCGGCGCGCGATTGGCAAAGCGGTCGACCGCGGCGGTCAGCGCGGGTCAGAGCGGCGAGATTGCTTATCATGGCGCCAGGCAGCTTCAACGTCAGAACGTCTTGGGGCGAAAATATCCAAACTTGGAGACGCAATTGGCAACAGAAAGCCGGTCGATGGGCGAGAAGACTCTGGAGTTCGAAGCGACTGGTACACGTACTGTACCGGTACAACAACACAAGTGCACGCGCCGGAGACATCAGCATCGGCGGCTCGGCTTTGGAATGCCGTCCGCATCAGTGTTGAAAAAGGCAACTTGCTCGTCGTCAGGATTGCCGTATAAATGAAAACCTAGCCCCGTTGAGTTTAACCAATGAGAAGTCAAAATTTATTTTCAATTATGCAAAGCAGGTGGATTTATAGAGCACTTTTTTTTAAACACATACATATAAAACACGACGAGCAGCGGGAGTTTTATTAACGCGCCCGAGGTGCTGCAATATCATACATACATACCATATATGTACGCATTACTTCCCGTAGGCATATCACTTCTCGGCGCGGCACCTGGTCGCTGGCAGTGTGATGACCAAATTCCTGCTGTTCTAAAACTGGTGCATTGCGCGCGTCGAGCAAGACCTTGTGGTCGGAGCCCTACCCCCGGCCATGCGAATCGCCGCCTGGTGGCCGCGCTGACTGTATTTTTTCTTGCCTCTGACTGGGAAGCGCTTCCCTCCACTTTGCAAGTCGTCGCGATAGTGAAAGCAAGTTGTGCTCGCCCCAAATCGACCAGGAGCGAAAAGCAGGAAGAGACGAGCCCCGGCCACGCCCTCCCTCCCCTGTGCCCGGGCGCGGACGGCTCACGCAGAGACTCACTCGCCGCTGTCCTCGCGCCAACGCGAAGCCCGCGGGACGCAGTTTGTGGCTTTGCCGTTGTTGAGCGGACGACGACCAACACAACGGAAGAGAAGACGCAACACTTTCCCACCGAAGGAGAAGGGGAAAGCCACGCAAGGAAAGGGGAAACCTCAAGTGCAACCGCTTTGCCACTTGCACATTAACCATGCCGCAGGTACGTTAACACCTTTCCTTTCCTTTCCTTTCCTTTCCTTGTTGCCTCTTGGAGGAGGGGAAAATTTCTCACGGACAGGGTGTTCCCCCTACACTTTCCGCAGACTCTGGTGTTCGTGGAGCAAGTGCCCACGTACGTGTACCAGAACGTCAACTTTCAGGCCACCGTCAAGCTCGTGAACGAGCACAAGGCAAAAGTCACAGGGTGCGTGGTGTGCTTGTCTCTAAACTTTCACCCCCCCCCGCCACTTTTTCTCTAACCGTCTCTAAACTTTTCTCTAACCAGTGTCCACAAGCCTCTGCAAGTGTCCCTCCGCTTCCATGACACGTACGACCTCGTGGAGGACCAGGACGCCGTGCTGCGCCTAGCCGCGGACGCGCGCATCGACCCCAGCACGGGACTAGCACTACTGTCCATGAGTCTGCACACGCTCACGGCCACGTGCGACGGCCGCAACTTTTGCCTCGAGGTGCGCAGCGCCGACGCCGACATCGAGTCGGTCTTCTCTTCGCCCGTGAACGTGGTCAAGGAGAAGCTGCAGGTGGCGACGCAGCCGCCCGACGTCTGGTTCAAGGACGAGGGCGGCCGCGAGAAGTGCATGACCGTCGCCCTCTCGCTCGTGCCGGCGCCCGGCGCGTACCTCGAGGACCGCGTCGTGCCGCTGGACGTGCGGCTGCTCTACGAGTCGGGCAACGCCGTGCTGAACCAGAGCATCCTGCGGCTCTTCCCGGACATGCGGCCCAACATGATGCGCGGCCGCGTCACCATCTCGTTCCGCATCGACGACGTGTCCAAGAACCACCAGGGCCAGTCCTTCATGCTCGAGATCGGCCCGGAGCAGCAGGACGGCAGCTCCATGTTCCAGGACATCGCGCCCACGCGCACGTCCGTCATCGCCATCCGCTCCAAGCGCAACAAGCGCAAGCTCAACGCGCAGGCGGCGGCGGTGGCCGCGGCCACGGGCGTCTACGGCATGCGCGCGTCCCCGCGCAGTGTCGCCGGCACCCCGCGCACCCCGTACATGAACTCGGGGGCGGCGCACAACTCGCCGCAGGCGATGAACGCAGGCGCCATGATGGTGGAGCCGCACCCGCAACGCGCGCGCAAGTACATGGCCACGAGCAGCGGCATGGGCTACGGCATGATGCAGCAGCCGCCGCAGCAGCCCATGGCGTCCATGTCCTGGAGCAGCCACTTGATGCAGCCCAGCGCCAGCGCCGTGGCCCCCATGCAGCCGCAGACGCCTCAGACTCAGCAGCCTCCTGTCCAGACCCCAAGCGCTGGAGCTGCCAACAGCCCCGGAGCGGTGGAGTGGGCGCTCGGAGGCTTTGAGATCCACCCCGACGGGTCCATGAACACGGCGCGGCCGATCTACCGCTGCCCGCACTGTCGGCGCTTGAACGATGTTGACATGCTGGCGGCGGGGCCCGCGCTGTCGCACAGCCCGCAGTGCGTGTTCGCTCCCAACGGTGGCAATGGGAACATGATGTACCGTTCTCAGATGGAAGGAACACCCATGAACCAGCAGCACCCGATGCAGCAGCAGCAACCGCGTGGGTACGCAGCGTACCAGCAGATGACGGAGCAGGGCGCGGCTGCGGCTATGAGCATGGGCATGAGTGCACAGCAGACGACCAGTACCAGCAGCTACGGCAGTAGCGCGATGGTTGATTCATCGTCGCTCAATGTGCAGCAGAACACGGTCAACATCACCTCCAAGCCGGAGGATGCATCGCCGAAAACGATGGCGGCACTCGCGACGTCGTCCACGCAGCGGCCATCCATGACCATCTCTCCATACATGAACAAGGTCACTACGGAAGGAACCACCCCGGGTAGCAGTGGGCAAGAGCAGGGATCCAGCGGGAATTTGTTCGAGAGCAACGCGTTCCACAACCAAATGGAGATGATGGGCACCAGCACGGAGAAGTTGTTCATGAACAAAAGCACTGCGGTCGAGGACGACCCGGCCCTCGACCCTCAACAGCGGCAGCAGGCTCAAAACTATCAGGAGACGGGCCCGGCATTCAACGGCGTCATCGGGACATCTCTCTTCAACGAGATGAGCAGCATGGGCATTAACCTGGATCAGTATGACAAGGGCGATTCCCAATTGCTGGGCGAGTTCAACGGCCTAGAGGCCGGAGCCGCTCAGGCACCCAACGATGAGGACCAGGTGTTCTACATTCTGGCTCGGATGTACACGGACGCAAGGGAGCAGAAGCTTGGATTGCCGGCCTTCGACCAGTTCCAACGCATGGTACGTCGAGCGCCCGAGTATGCCAAAAAACGCAACTCGAGTTCTAACTGTGATATTTCTTGTGTGAATGCTGCAGCTTGGATTCTACAGCGAAGCCCAAGACGACGTTCAGACGCAGGTGGTCTTCCACCCGCTGCGGGACGTTTGCTTGTCCGATGACGAGCGCCAGAAGATCACGTCCCAGTTCGTGGACGAGCTGCGCCGCGACTCGCAGGCGGTGCATTCGCTGCCCAAGTACCAGCACAACCTCATTATGCTGCGCGAGGACGCGCTCATGTTCTACTGGAGCCAGTCGCTCGTATGAGGCGGTGCCGAGTGGGAGTGATAGAGGGATAGAGCCTCGGCGTAGCAGACCGCAGGCAAGCAAGCGTTGTGTTTTAAGAGCCAATGTGCCAGATACTAGTTGAGTGTGCGTGTCAGTGGGTAGTAAACGTGAGCGTCCAGTGTATAAAGTGTCGTACAGATGCATGTAGTTTGCCTCAAGAGAGAGAGAGAGAGAGAGAGAAATCGTGTGAAGGTTCATCGGAAAATCTAATCAAAGCACAACTCCCTCAGCCTGTCAGTTGCCTGCTTCCACTTCAACTCCGCGTACTTCCAGTCGGTAGATGACAACGCGTCCGTAGAAGTCGGTACTGCGCTGGAACGTGAGCGCGACTGCCTCCACTTGCGTCAACTTGCAGGGAAACTCCTGCAAGTCGTTCGCGTCCTCCGGATCCACGTCCACGTCGACCTGTTCCCATCCTCCTCCGGCCTTCCTCACGTGAACCTGCACGTCCTGACCCACGAATCCGCCCTGGAACATGACGCAGAGAGCGGAGACGTCCACCGCCCGGTGCAGCAGCACTTGCACCTGCTGCGGACTGCCCTGCGCCGAGTTCCAGCAGCTCGACAGGTCCGTCGACAGCATGTTCGCAGCGCCGTAGAGCTGCTTGTTGCGGTCCAGCGTGGACGACGCCCGGCACGTCGTGCGCGGGTCGTCACTCAGCACCAGCATTGTAGCCATTGTAGCCGTTACACTTTGCTTGTCAAGCGTGACGAAACCTATGATATCTCATAAACCTTTGATTCTTATCTATGTGGTGTGTCCACACACACGATTACTGGATTGGTGTGCGCCACACGTTCGAGACTTTTCTCGAATCCGAGCCTGCCGCGTCAGTCACTCCACAGTCAAAGAAGCTTCTGCTGATTAATTCGGAGATCATATCATGTCGGAGACCAAAGCTCTGTGGGCGCCCGTCAAGTGGGCGCAGCGCAAGGAGGCGCTGTACGTGACTGTGGACCTGCCGGACGTTAAGGACGAGAAGGTCTCGCTCACCAGCAAGCAGCTCACCTTCAAGTGCGTACATACCCACCCACAAGATCCACCCACCAATGAAACATTTACGTATTATACTAATAACTTATTGATTTATTAATTGTTTTAAATGTTTTTTTTTTCGAGCAGGGGCACGAGCAACGGGCAGCTGTACGAGGTGACGCTGGACCTGTTCAAGGAGGTGGACGTGGAGCACCAGGACAGCATCTGGGCCAAGACGGACCGCAACCTGCACTTCCACATCGTCAAGAAGAACCAGGACGAGGACTTCTGGCCGCGTCTGCTGGCCGACAAGCACCTGGAGAAGACCAACGTCAAGACGGACTGGAGCAAGTTCGTGGACGAGGACGAGGACGAGGAGCAGGAGGGCTTCGACATGAGCGCGCTCAACGGCGGCGGCGGCTTCGACATCAACCAGATGATGGCGGCGCAGAACGCGGCCGGCATGATGGAGGAAGAGGCCAGCGACAGCGACGACGAGGACATGCCCGACCTCGACCCCAACGGCCAGTAAGTAGATGCAGGCGGACCAGGCTAAAGGGACAGCACTCTATGTTGGCTCCGTTTCGACGGAGATGATGAGTGTGCAGCGAGGAATATAGGAATCTACTGCTCGCAGTTGATGAGTTGTGTCGGGCTGCTAGTCGGTGGTGTCGGTGGTGGTAAATCACTCAGATTTGATTGTGGGGTGATGGAGGGAGACAGGAAACGCTACGCAGGGGACGGAGCACGCGAAGTACGAACAGCAGCGAAGTGGCGGACGGCTCACGCGGCCAGGCAGAACAAGCCTTTGACCTCGGGATATTTCCGGAAGCGCACGTTGGAGAAGAGGATCTTGCGCACCGAGGACTTCCACACTGGAGACTTGCGTTGGTCGCTGATCGAGCAGAATTACCACCGTGCATAACGAGGTGTTAGATCCACTTGCCTCGTCGACAAACAGCAAAACAAAGTGCACGCACCTCTCCAGCTTCCAGTTAAGTTGGCTCTCGTACTCGGCCTCCACGAAGTCACAGATGTCCTTGAAGGAGCCCTAGCACAACGACAGATCCCCAAGTGAGCGCGACCATCAAAATGGCTACACATCGTACTGTATCCTTGTCAAAATTTAAGCCACATACTTTGCCCCCAGGCAGAACGGTCAACGCGTGCGCGATCATATCTCCATACGTCACGCTTGCCACAGGCTTGCGATACTCTAAGACAGCAGAGCTGTTAGTCATTACGTAAAGCCAATTATGGTGATCAATTTAGGGCCACGTACGATTTTCCGGGATGTCTGCAGAGTCGTTCTCTTGGCAAGCTGGGCAGTACCAAGTCTCCGGCGGTTCTTCCAGCGGGTCCAAGCCCACACATCCCATGTGGTACCAATTCGATCGATCAAGACACTTTTTGTTGTCGCAAGCGATCATGTTGCCGAAGCTCGCGCCTTTGCACGTGCAGTACAGTCGCCCCTTTCGCTTCTTCTTTTGCGTCCCTCCAGCGTCGCCGCTATCTGCTCGTCCGCGGCCATTTGCGCCTCGATGTTTCTTGTCCTGGATCGTAGATCGCCGCTTCTTGACCACAAACGGACGCAGTTCGCCGCCTAGCCCCGCATCGTCCTCTTGGCCGTAGTTGAACAAATTGTCAACATCTTCTTCGGACAACATAGCCCTCATACCTCCACCATTGCTGATCGTCACCTGTCGACTTTGATTCTCCTTGTCGTCGTCTTCGTAGTCGAATTTCTTGCGTTTTATCCGGTGAACTGGCCGCGCTCGCAGTATCTCCGCCGCTTCAACAGTGTCGCTGGACCCCGTGAGCTGCGAAATTATCTGCATCAGTCTAAAACCTCTTGCGAAACATTCCTTTGCCACGTACATAAGTCACGAATGATGTGATGCTGGAGCCTTCATCCGCCTTCTTGCACTCCTGGTTGAAGTGCCTATGTTGCAGCAACAAAGTGTCAGAGCCCAGCCGCATCCACGCAAACGGTCAGTGCAATTGCAACTTGTGGATGGAGTTATGTTGGCAATGCCAATGACACAGGCAACACGAGACAACGCACCTGGCAACTGCAACTGCCAGTTGCTCGCGTGAGCTGCCTGGCACCTCCGGGATTCCGTGGAACGCCAAATACTTGCGCAGCGCATTGGGCTGTGGCAACCAAGCGGTTAAACACACAGCAAACCGTTGCAAAAGTTGCAGCAACTCGGTTAGCACCTCCACCTAACGCGTTGCAACACTGTTTCCCACCCAAACAGCGGCGCAATGACACAACTTGAAGTCTCATTCTTGGAGAGACGTTCCACATGCAGCCGCGTACCCGCAATCGCGTGAAATCCACCGCCATGTTCACAGGATATTGACTGCGCTCTCCAGGCAATACGCGCGCCGACGAAGCGCTGGAGCTGCCGCTGCTCACGCGCACAATAGGCACCGGCGCGTCCTGCTGCGGGTCTGCCATGCTATAGATTCTTGCAACAGGTGCAATTCTTTTTTGTGTCGGCCGCGTTTTGGCCAATCCGGCGCCGAGTACGCACGTCACATCACTCACTTCACTTCGCATGTCGAAGTCCCTCCTCAGCAAGAGCCACCTGCACATCGAGCTACCTAACCTGGAGCAAGGACGCCAGTGCTGCAACTTGGCAGTAGTTTAGGCTAGTGTTAACCTGCAAGTGCAAAACGTGCTGGAAGCTTGAACGGCGCCATGACCAGTGCCGACTCGGCACTCACTCGGCTGCCGAGTGAGTGGCGGGTCGGTAGACGGATTGACAAGACCGCTCAACTTCAAGCTCGCCAAAAGCTCAGTATGGCGCATCACTTTGCAGCCATGACCAAGTGGCAAAGTGTGTATGGTTCATACCTAACGATCTGTGTTCAACGACATAGCCTACTTGCTCCCTCTTCCTTCCCCTCAATTACCTTAATCCGCGCCGTGCGAGCCTGTCAATAGTGTGTAGTGTGTACGGTAGTTGCCTCCTCAAAACTCGAAGCTCTCCATGGGGGTCGGCTTCTTCACGGGCGCCCGCCGCACCACTTCAATCTCGCGAGGGGCCACCTCCACCTCGCGCGGGGCTTCACGCACGTTCACAGCCGCCATCTTGACGCGCTGCTGCTCCATCTCTACCTGCTGCTGGCGCCACTCGGCGTCGCGCTCCTGCTGCTCCTGCTTGAGCGCGGCCTCGCGGCGGCGCTGGTGCTCGTGCTGCTGCTTCTGGATCATGTCCCTCTTCGCGTCGCCGACCAGAGACGAGCGCGGCGCGGTGGCCGGAGAGTGGGCGGACGCCGCGTCGTCCAGGCCGCCGCTGCCGATTGGCCCGGACTCGACCACAGGCGAGGAGGGCGAGGCTTCCGGCTCGTAGTCGCTGTCGTCCGACTCGTCGTCCACGCTGAAGTGCGAGTTCATCTGTTGGGTCATGCGGAACGCGAGGTCCTGCTCCTGCTCCTGCTGCATCTTGAGCTTGAGCGCCTTCTCGCGCTCGGCGCGCTCGCGCGCGTGCTGCTCGCGTTTCTGTCGACGCTGCAGCTCCAGCAGATCCTCGCCCTGCTGCGGCTTGAGCTTCTCTTGCACGGCCAGCTCGCGTGCGAGTCGCGCGTTCCGGATCGCCTGCTGCTCCTGTTCGGCCTGGAGCCGCGCGGCCTCCTCGGCCTCCCGCGCGCGCTGCAGCTCCATCTCCATCTCCTGCTGCCTCTCGCGCTCTTTCTGCGCGCGCTTCTCCTGCTCCTCCTGACGCTGCAGCTCCTCGGCCGCGGCGAGCGCCGCATCGAGCGCCTCCTCCTCCTGTTGTCGTTCCAGCTCCTGCTGCTGCTGGGCCGCCAACTGCCTGCGCATCTCCGCGTCCTGCTCCGCCTGGCGGTGCTGCTGCTCGTGCCTGATCTCCTCCTGGCGCTGGTCCTCCTCAAGCCTTCGTTCCTCCTCCAGCTGCTGCTGCTTCACGCTCTCCGCCTGCGCGAGCTGCAGCTGCATCTCCTGCTCCTCCACCGAAGGCCGCGCGTCCGCGCCCACGCTGTGGCGCTGGTTCAGGCCGCGACGCGGCACCGAGAAGTTCTGGAAGTCGCGGATGCTCGGGTTGCTGTTGACGCTGGGGATGGAGGCGGCGGCCGCGCGGCCGTCAAAGCCGATGTTGTCGTCGGACGCGGGCGCGGGCATGGACGCGCGCTGCAGGGGCGGCTGGCCCGAGTTGATGCGGAAGGCCAGCACGAGCTTGTCCACCCAGTCGTTCATCTCCATCTCCGTGCCGGCGGCCACCAGCAGCCGCCGCTCGGGCGCGTTGATGGCCACGCGCCAGATGGTGGAGGCGCTGCTGCCGGTCTTCATGCTGTCGGCGGGCATGACCTCCAGCACGCCCTCGTCGCAGCCCTGCAGACTCAGCTCGCCCTTGAGCTCGCCGTCCTCGAACGTGAAGTACTGCAGGCGCGCGGGCGTCAGCACGAAGTAGCGCGGCTTCCAGTTCTTGCGGCCGAACGGGCCCGTGCCCGAGCCCTTCTTGAACAGCACGCCCGTGCGCAGGATCTGGCCGTCGCTCATGGTGCTTGGGAGCGTACTACCGTCGAGTGATGGAGTCGAATCCGATACTGACGCTGGCTGAAGGGGAGAAAACAAAAACCGAGGATGCGCGGCTAAGTGCGAATATCCCCGCGGTATACTGGAGTCAAGTAAGTCGGTGAGTGTAACGAGAAGCGGCGCCAGATGGTTCACGGGCTTTATGTTTTTCGAGCGCCGGTGTTGCTTGGTGGTCGTGCTGTTTTTTGCTGGCGTGTTCGTCGTAGGTAATGAACGCGAGGGGCATTTGATATTGGCGGAATTTTTTGCTTCAGCTGGATTCGGCCGGAATTTTGCCGGCTGGTCCCAAAGTGGACACGGAGCTACGATCGAGGGTTTCTGGGTTTTCTGAAGTTTGGACGCGAAGCGAAGTACATGTATCTCCCGACAAGAGCATGATCTTGTGCTCTTTTGGGTCGGGCCCTGCGACGTTCGATCCTGCGGTATCATCCACGCCGCACCGCCGCGGTGACCGCGAGCGAGCGCCGCTACCGGCTAGTAGAGCGAAGAAAATCCAACGTCACCTCGCTAGCTTGGTTATGAATGACCTTCATTGAGCGCTCGATCCGGTTAAAGCTTGCATGTGTCCTGCTCCGAATACAGTGGGTTGACAGTGACGTGAGACCGACACTTTGATACTGTTGTCTGTAACGACGCAGCAGTCGTCACTGCAGGCTTCATTTTGACGTGTGCTCGGTTTAACAGTGCCATGTTTGCCGCAATACCTACCGGTAGGTTGTCTGCCGACATTGGCGCTCTCTATCAACGCTGACACTCTCTATCTACTAGCGCCACTCCGTGAGCCGTTTCATGGCGCCACACTTGTTGCAGGCGGGCGCGTGCTTGGAGTTCATGTGGCCGCAGCCAGCCTTGCTGCACTCCCACTTGTCCGACGTAGAGATGGCCGTCGCCGACACGGGTGCGGGCAGACCGCGAGAGTGCACGGTGCCCACCGGCTCTTTCGCCGCCTCCTGCTTCTGGAGCTGCTCGAAGAAACTCCTCGCGTCTACCGGGGGCGTCTCCTTCTCCTCCTCCTCCTCCTTCTCCTTGTCTACCTGTTCGGGTGTCGCGGTTTTTGCCGGCACTTCATCCCCCTCTTCTTCGATTTTCTCCTTGTCCTTCTTGTGTTTTTTCTTCTTGTGGCGTTTCTTCTCCTCCTTCTTCTTGTGTTTCTTGAGCTTTTTGCGACGTCTCTCCTCGTCTAGGGAGCTGCTGCTGCGACTCCGAGAGCGACTGCGCCTCCTGCTCTCACGCCGGAGGTCGATGGGGCTCCTGCTGCGGCGCCTACTCGGTCTCTTGTCATGGCTGCGGCTTCTGCTTCGGCTCAGAGACCGGCGGCGACGCTCGCGCGGACTGCGGCTTCGACTTCGGGCCATTGGCCTGCTGAATGCACCGGCACTGTCCTGAATCAACTGTCCCAAACCTCGAACTTACTACTAGTAGTAAGTACTACCTCCGTTCGGAAAATAAGGGCAGTTTTAAAAAAAATTGCGCATAGCTCCGCCTCGTTTTTTTAGGATTATAAAATGTGCAGAGGTTACTGCTGTTGGAAGTCGAAAGGGAGTCAGCGGCATCATGATGGTAACCAAGGCTACGAGCTAGGCGTGCTTGTTCCGCCACTAGGGAAATGAAAGACATTTACTAAAGAAATACATCGAGATCAGAGGCATCTTGGTTGTTGGGCGCTAGGAAAGGTCCCATGATGGCAGCGCGAGCGCTCCAGTAAGCTTGGACATCACAGGGCAGCGTGATGGGTAGTTTGCCAGCATTGCGCAATTTGTCCTTGTGTAGGTGAGGGATCTTGTACGTGGAGCCTCCACACTTCATGATCTCCAGCATCACGGACTGCAGCGTTAGGAACGTCTTGGTGAGGGTGTCCGCAGAGGTCTCGTGGAAGGCGTACTCTACCTCCTCGATGAGATCCTCGGTGGTTCAAGGCCGAGTCTGCGACTGCAGCGACTGAATGCTTGAGAAGAAGCTCAAGTCAAGGCAGTTGAGGTCTGGACTTTGAGCGGGTTGGTTCAGCGGATACATGGTCCAGCCATCGCTGCAACCGGCTCCAGCCAGCTTTCACCACTGCAGCGACACGATCCCCCATCGAGCGGATCCCCTTCTTCCAGACGCGCGTGACGGCCTTCGTGGTGAACCCGAACTCGCATGCAATCGCAGTGATGTCCCCTGCCCTTAGTGCTGTGGAGTAGTGGTGTCTCCCACAGCGCTCGCGCCAGATCGTCGGTTATCTGCTTCGTCATGAGCGGAAGCGCTCAAGTTCGGGAATGAGGGGGATTTCAGCTGATCTTCGAAATGGGCGGGAGATTCAAACGGCGGTGGTGGTATCGAATATGAGGGGTATACGCTATCATAAATCAGGTTGAACTTCAAACTGCCTTTTATTTCCGAACGGAGGTAGTACAGTCATACCCCTCAATATGCGCACCCATACCTTCACATACCCTGTCGTATCCGGTCGACTATTTTGGGGTTCAGCAGCCAATAAGCACATAGAACTGTTGAATCCCTGTCAAATCGCTTTGTAACCCCCCTGCGCATATTGAGGGGTACGACTGTACAGGTATAGGTTCGCATGAAACTTCAGTTTGCTCCGATACCGGATGGCCTCTTCCACGCCTCTAAAATGATTGCCAACAGTGCTGCACGTACTAAAGTGTCGGATGTCTATTGATTCAATAGTAAGTTAGGTCTATCACTTACAGCCACTTCCAATCGGGACTCTCGCGCGTGATGCCGTCCACGTAGTCGTCGAACGACACGCCCGCAGCCTTACAGAGTTTGCTGAGCTTGCGGATCTGCTGCTTGCTCAGCGGCCGCAGCGTCTTGGGGTTCGTGAGCTTCGTGCGCTTCATGTTCGAGTTGATGTTGCTGCCCACCTTCTTCTCCTCCTCAGGCTCGTCCTCAACCACCTTACGGCCGCCGCCGGCACGGTACTCCTTCTCCTGGGCCTCGCCGATGATCGTGAGGCGTCCAGACTCCACGAGCCACTTCTCCGTGCACAGCGAGTTGTAGAACTCCTCACTGTGAGAAATCATGATGACACCTCCAGCGTACTGACGGATACCGTCCGCCAGCGCGCCCAGCGCTGCGCGGTCCAAGTAGTTCGTCGGCTCATCCAGCACCAGCAAGTGCGGACGGTTCCACATGGCAGCGGCGATGACGAGCTTGACCTTCTGACCGCCCGAGAGACCGCGGATCTTGCCGTGAGTGCCGAACTCCGCCGGCAGAGCGAAGTCGTCCAGGTGACGCTGAATCTCCTTGGTCGTGAGCGGACGAAGGTCCAGACCGCCGGCCAGCGTGGCCTGACGGATATCCTCGGCCTCAGCAAGAGCACCCAGACCCATCTCCTGGAGCTGCTCGAGCGTGTAGCGCTTGTTGTGGCGCTCCGTCATGCCCACGAGCTTACACTCGTACTCGAGCGTGCCGCGCTTGCCCTTGGTACGGGACACGATCTTCTCGACCTGGCCGTGCTTCTTGCCGACGAGGTTCTTCTCCTCCTCGGTCTGCTGCAGGTTCACGTGGTCGCTGAGCTCGCGGTCGATGCCGTTCTCGCCGCCGAAACGCCACTGGAAGTACTCGACCGGACTGCTGTCGAGGTGCTTCTCAACGTGGTGGAACGAGTGCTGCGCCACGTACGCCAGACGCACGGCGTGGTGCTTCCAGAAGGTGCCCGTGTCGGGCGACGTCTCCTGCACGAGCATCTTGATGAGCGTCGACTTACCGGCGCCGTTGACACCGATCACAGCCACACGCGACGCCAGGCACAGCTTCACCGACACGTCGCTCAACTGCGGCTTGGACGCACCCGGGTACGTGTACGTGGCGTTGTCGAGCGTCAGAATGCGGCGCGTCATGGAGTTGATGCCCTCCAGACGACCAGGCTCAGGCAGGTTAAACACCATGTCGGACGACTTGAGCTCGTAGTAGTGCTTGGCCTCCGGGTGGATAGCCACGAACTCGGACAGCGTCATCGGGTACAGCACCAGCTTCTTCGACTCGTAGTGGAAGATGTCCGTGCACACGTTGTCCAGGAACCCAGTGTCGTGAGAAACCAGCAGCACCGTCATCGTCTCGAGCGAGTTCAGGTAGTCCACCAACCACTGCACAGCGTGCACGTCCAGGTGATTCGTCGGCTCATCGAGCAGCAGCACGTCGGCGTTGTACAGCATGGCACGGGCCAGGGCGAGCTTCATGCGCCAACCACCGGACAGCGCATCAATCTCACCGTCCAGCATCTTCTGCGTGAAGCCAATGTCGGTCAGAGTCTTCTCCACAGTCTCAGTGGTCTGGTGCGCCAGCTCCGGAGCCTTGCACATCGACTCCAGCAGACTTCCCTGACTCTCGACAATGTCTTCGTGCTGCACGTACACGGAGCGCAGAGTCTCCGGCAGGCCTTCAATGGCACCCGTGGCCAAGTTACGCATCAGCGTGGTCTTACCCACACCGTTCTGGCCGATGAGACCATAACGGTGGCCGCGAGTCAAGCGAAGACGCGCATTACGCAGCAGAATCTTGCCACCGTAAGCGAGGGAGAAGTCCAGGTCGCACACATCGTTGGGGTCCGTCGACTTCTCGCGCTCCTCGCCCAGACCGCCACCAGCAGCACGCAGAGCCTCGCAAATGTGCTCCGCGTCCTTGTGGTGCATGTGCGGCTGCAGGTAAGCCATCACGCCGTCGCGCCACTCCGATCCACGGTTCTGGGTGGCCAGCTCCGCGCACACATCCGAGACGTACGCGAGGGTGAAGTCGTTCAGGCCAGGGTGCGTCGGGCGGTCCAGCGTGTCGGTGAACGCAGTCAGAATGTCGGACTCAAGCTTGTTGCGGATCTCAATGGGGTCCGCCTCCATGGCCTCGCCATCGCCGGCAGCGTGGACAAGGTGAGCACGAGCTTCCTTGGCAGAGGCAACGACTTCTTCGTCGATCAAACGGTCAATGGCCGTCTCAAGCTGCGGGAGCAGCAGCGGCACGAACTGCATCACGTCCGACGGACGCACCACAAGACGGCACATGCTGTCGATAATCTTCGACGCCTTGCGCTTCAGCGACGAGCTGTGGATGCTCGTGTCACGGAGGGCCTTGTGCAGCAGCGGCGCGATCAGAGAAAGCGTCGGCGCGTCCACATTAGCGACGAAAGTGGTGGCCAACAGGCTGTCGATGGCCTTCATGGTCTCCTCGGGGCGAGCGATGACGCCCACCAGAGTAGGCACGAGCGGCACGACATCGTCGTTGTTGATCTTGGAGCACACAGCGATCAGAGCCTCGATGGAGGCGGCCTGCACCTGCTTCTTCGTGTCCCACACGTACTCGGTGACGATGGGCATGATCTCCGGCAGCCAGCCAGACACCTCCTCACTGGCCGTCTCGCTCAGCTCCTTGAGCAGGTTGAGCGCGGCCACCTTGCTCTGCCATTGACGCAGCTCCAACCCCTTGTAGATCTGCTTGAGGACAGAGTGAATGGCCAGCGGGTTGGCCTTCTGCGCGATCATCTTGGCCAACGTAGCGGCGACGTTCTTGACAACATGCTCCGAGTCGGCGTGGCGCTGCATGATGGTCGTCAGCTGCTCCACCACCACAGGCTCCATCACGGACGACAGCTCCTCGCTCTTGAGCAGAGCCACAATAGCCAGCAACGCGCCCTCGCGGGCGGTGGTGGGCTTGGCCACGAGGAACTTCTTGATCTCGTCCAGCAGGTGGATGCTGACGGGGCTGGCCACGCCCAGAACCTCCACGGCCGCCACAATGTCAGCGGCAGCGGCGTGACGCTCGGCCTTGGAGGAGAAGGCGGCCACGAGACGCGACAGGACGGAGCTCAGCTGCGTCTTGGCGGCCTCCGGGTCTTCGAGCGCCTTGAGCGCCTCGCGCTGCTCCTCGGACGCGAGCTCGCGGAACTCGTCGTTGTCATCGGCCGAGGACGCCGACGTCTCGGACGGAGGAGGCGACGGCTTCTTGTGCACGGCCGGCATGACGACGTTGAGACCGGATTGGACCTTGGGCGCTACGACCTGCAGCGACGACGGCGCGTGGAACTCCTGCTCCAGCACGGATGGCTTGTTGTGTGCCATGGCGGAGGCCAGCATGGCGTCGGCCGCGGCCTTGCGCGCGCGCTGTCCCTTGCCCATGATCGATGTGGCTGGCTGTGTGAGGATCTGGTTGGTGGCGGGGACGGCCGATGAGGGAATGAGCCGCTGCTCAGGAGGAGACGTGGGTCACAGGTCACTGCAGCCAGCCAAATCTGAAGTTTCGTAACGGTCGTCGACGCGGTTTGACAACATTTGACAGAGGTTGGTGGCGAAACATGTGGGTACAGACAGAACCGGGGGATAACTGTGAATAACTGGTCGGGTTTCAGACAGAAGGCTTTGGTATTGTACGCATGTTTTGACACACATTGTCTTTAACAAACCGCCACCAGCCAATAAGCGGCGGCCGTGTCGCTTCGGTGCTGACTTGATGGGCAGCGCACGACGCGAACATGTCGCGGCCGCCGTCCCTCGTTCGGAACGCAGGACGCATTCGATCCGCGCACACATGTACATGTATCTGTGGTGGTGAGTTTTGGTGCTGAGGATATGGGTAGCGCCGTATTATTTATTATTAATAGACGCAACGGCTTGTCGACGTTGAAGACGTTGACCTCCATTTTTGGGAATGTGGGTCGTGCGTGAGCCAGAGGGTTGGTCCAGGATTCTGGATTCCACTACACCGGTATCTTCACATATCATCTTCAAACTGATGAAAGCAGATAACGACGAGTAAAGAGTGATTCTCACTACGTTGAAGCCTGCATTCACCGAACCTGGGCCAGTGGATAACAATCCAGACATCGTGAGGGAGCACCGTAAGCGCCCGTACACGACGCAGACCGACCTTGTCATATAAAAAGGTGATGGAGAAGTTCAAATGAAGAAGGCTCCAGCGCAGAAAACTATCGCAGTGTTGCATTCTTGCCTTCATTTAGTTCTTCACGCTGTCCCTGAGCATCAGTCACGTATTGGTAAGGCTACATGTACTTGTTTGATAGGTAGTAAATTGACAACTGAGTTGGTTTAAGCTCTAGAAGTCTTCTAAAACTTCTTGCTGTGGTTTCCTAAGCTTGTTTCAAAGGATAATCTTCTACCTCAACCATGTGTAGTTCTTGCTTGCAGTTCTCCTACTTCAAGCTCTTACATGTATGGGCATCGGTTCCTCTGCCGGGCCCTCTATGCATTCATGCATCGTGCGTCATGGCTGCCTTCGTCCGGCAGCTGACAGGTAAGTCCGCACGCACAGTCTTATCGACGTGTCGTGCGTTCTCACAGTCTTCTCCACGTTGTGTCTTGCAGGGCCGAACACGACGGAGGTTGACCTTCTCGATGTATCGGCCCTTGTCAAGGGTCAACGTTCCAGAATCTTCCACTGCGATTACTTCGTAGGATCCATCGAAGAGCGGTAGCGCCTTGCCTTGGATGCCCGCGTCGTGACGGAGGAGTACCTTGTCACCTGGGCAGTACTCCCAGTTTACCCGTTTGTTGTTTTCTCGCAAGTTGTTTTGCTTGATATGTTCGACCTTGCAGCGATGCTCGTCAACCCAGTTAGTCTTATGCTTCATGTCAAAGTGTCACGAGTCCTTGCTGTTGAAATTGGAACTGATGAGATTGTTAAGATAGATGTCTAGCCGAACGCTATCCTACCGAAGTTTCTCTGCCTCGATGGTATATCTCTCTGATGTGCATGTGTTGGTGAGCTTCGAGCAGACGTAGACGAAGCTCAAGCAGTTGTCTGCTTGCGTGACTCTCCACGTTGCGTCTTATCAGGTAGCTCACAGTCTTTCCCACGCTGGTCCTTGTAAGGGACGACACGGCGGATGTGAACCGTCTCGGTGTATCGCCTTTATCAATTACCAGCGTTCCGTTGTCGCGAACGGCAAGCACCGTGTACGGACCATCGTACAACGTCGTCAGCTTGGAATTGATGTTGCCGTCGCGTTTCAGCAGGATACGATTCCCTGACTGGTATGTTCACGTACGTCGCCCTGCATTCTCGCGCAGGTTGTTCTTTCGTACTTGCTCTATCTTTCGTGCGTGCTGCGCGTGCCAGTCGGTGGTGTGATCCAAGTTGAAGATCATATCGCGGCCGAATGTTGCTTGTGCTGGTGAAACACCGAGCATGGAGTGCACCAACGCTCTCAATGCAAACGTTGCGTTATGTAGGAAGTTCTCCCAGTCATCGTGTGTGACGATCTCTTGCGTCCTCATCTTGTTGCCGATCACGCGATGCAGTCGTTCGATGATGCTGTTGACCTGCAGGTTACGTGTGATTGTCGGCACTGCTGCGATACCGTAGCTCTCAAGTAGCTCGAAGAACTCCTTTTTAAACTCGGTGCCTTGGTCGTAGATGACACGGCCAGGGCGGGGGTATCTTCACAGCCAAAGTCGGTCGAAGAGGTAGGCAGTCTGGTTGCTGGATGCGTCGACCACTGCTTGCATTTCCACTAGTCGAGTGGTGGTGTCGATCATTGTGACAGCTCTGAATTTTTGTTTGCCGTACGGTTCGATGGAGTCGATCGCCACTTCGAACCATGGTCTCGTCACTACAGTCTTCTCCGGCAACTTGCCGTACTTGACCGTAGGATGTTTGTTTTTCGTGCGAATGAGGCAGTGTTGTCGCACCAAACAATTGACCTTCTTGGTCCGTAGAACGCAGATTAGAAAGTGAGATTGAAAAGAGTAAAAGAGCTACAGTAGCTACATGCACGCAGCTTGCGCAACCGGGGGCTTGCGTTTCGGCTGAACGCGTTGAAGTACCGCTTGAACTTCAGCTCCACCTGGTACTAGTCTGGATAGTACAACACTTCCCCCCGAAAAACGACTTAAGTCGGGTGTTCGTCATTTCGCTGTTCGCGGAGACGGCCATTTCTTGGTGTAGTCGAGTGCATTCGCCATCTTGGTCACCAGGCCGTCTGCCATGTGCTCTGCGATAAACTTCTTGAGCAGTACCGGAACGTCTTGCTTGAGAACTGTGGCCGGCTCCCATGAGTTCTCTAACTCCGACAGGCCACGTCACGCCACCAAGACTTCATAGCGCTTCTGCTCCTTGGCGTAACGTGCCTCCAGTAGCCGCTTGACCACATGGCCTTCCCCATTATGAGCAATGTGGAGAAGCAAATCCTCCGTCACGTCCAGCGTCGCATCCCAGTAGAACTTGAGGCGGCTGGCGTGGGCTTCGCAAGTCTCGCCCGTGACGAGATTCTTGATCGTGAAGATCCAATTGGACACAGTACCCACCACTTGAGCAGGGCCACACCAGCGTACGCCCAACTTTGTCTGCGTGCGTGACCAGACATCTGCATACAGTACGTAGTCACCAATGTCGTATTGAGCCATTGCCGTGCCCCGAGCTTTAGTT
This sequence comes from Phytophthora x cambivora, assembly GCA_033557925.1. Classification (NCBI taxonomy): domain Eukaryota; phylum Oomycota; class Peronosporomycetes; order Peronosporales; family Peronosporaceae; genus Phytophthora; species Phytophthora x cambivora. The sequence goes on along the minus strand of JAUCEB010000012.1, from coordinate 4,546,373 downwards.
TTGCTCTGACGGGATGACGCGCGCTTGGTGCTACTCGCCTGGGCTGCCGCACGATGCAGTAGCATAAGAGCTTCCTGCAGAGCCGCAAAATTGGCCGCCTTCATCTGTAGCAGGTCCTCCATAGTCGTTGTCCGTGGCTCCCCAGGACGAGCAATGCTATCCAATGGTGAAGTCGCCGGTAGTCCGGTCATCAATGTGACGGGGGCGTTTCCCCCGAGCGAGACAGCTGGCGTGTGGTTTAACACCATCTGCACCACCGGAACAAGCCGAGGCCAATCCATATCCGGCATTCTCCATTCGGACAGTAGCGCTCGAAAGCATCTCAGCGCCTCGCGCATTACCACTTCGACGGTGCCGTTGCTCCACGGTGTCCGAGCCGCAGTGAAGTGATGATGTCCTCCCAGAGCATGTTGCAATTGCTGCATCACTTCATTCTTGAAGTGCGTCCCCTGATCACTGACCCACGTACGCACAACCCCAAACGTGGCAAACCAGTCCATAAGGCAGTCGTACGTGGTGTCCGCATCGGCCGAGACACATGGATAGAGACGTAGGAAGTGCGAAGCATCATCATTCACGACCAGTAAATACGTGAACTCCATGAGAGACGGGCCTATGTAGAGAAAGTCGAAATGAATTAGCTCATTGGGCTTCTCGGCATGTAAGGCCTCGCCAAGCGGTCTTGGAACGGGAGGACCACCGCCCACACTCGCACAGTGAAGACAGCGCTTTACGAAGAACATAACGTCATCCCGCATCCCTTCCCACCAAAAACGCGCCTGGATCACCTAAAAGGTACCATCCGATCCACGGTGACCTGCAGCTCCAAAATCCGCCACAATCAGGAGACGAAGCTGCAAATCGGTCGCACGCGCCGGTACCCAGCCCGCGCCGGATGCAGTACGCCAAATACCATCGGCCGCGCGAGTTAAATTCAAATCAATGCTGGGAGTCTCGGTGGCTTGCGCTTGGGCCACCGACTCCAGTGTAGGCCAGCAAAACTGGTCGTCCAACACGGGCGATTTCGGAGGGGCGACGAGTCGAATCGCGCACACCCGGGTGAGCGGACTGCCCCACCGTGACAAGAGATCGGCCCAGACATTGTCGGCACCCGCGATGTCGGTAATCTCGAAGTCGTAGGCCATCAGCAGAATCGCCCATCGCTCGAGCTTATCAGCTGTGTACTTCGGGACTGAGGATACCACAGACTGCGGCGAGAAGATAAACTTCAAATTGCGGTGATCCGTAAAGAGAGCAAATCCGCCGGGTCGATGCAGGAGAAAATCGGCACGTTTGCAGGTTTCGACCAGCGCAAAGGCCTCCTTTTCGATAATTGCCCAGCGCATCGCCGCGCCTGAGAATGTACCACTGAGAAACATCAACGGCGCGTGGTCTTGTTCCGCAAGAGGACGGTCCAGTTGGTCAAGTGGGACCTGGGTCACCACAGCGCCCCAATGGTGCTCACTAGCATCCGCAAATACGTTGAGTCTCTGCGCCGGGTCTGGGTGCGCCAGTTCCACGGCATTGGTAAGCGCTAGTTTGCACTTCGTTAGACAGGAATCGTGGTCATGTGTCCACCCCACATCGCTGAGCAGCACACGGGTGACAGTCCGACGCGTTCTTGCGCCCGCTTTTGTGTACACCTTTTCCATCAGATCCATCAGCGGCTGAACGAGCTTGTTGTAGCCCGGAATCGCAGTGCGCATCCCGTTCAAGGCACACAAGAACTGCTGGAGCTCCTGACCCGTACTAGGGCTCGGCAAATCGACGGGCGCCTCGACACGACGCGGGACCTGCTTGACTCCACCCGCAGACACCACACGTCCACACCACACAACCTCCTTCGCAAAAAACTTGCACTTCTTGGGGTTGAGCTTCAGACCCTTTCGAGCGCAGACCTCCAGCACCTTTTCCAGCAGGGCGAGCAAACCGACCTCTGTCTTGTGATACCCCAGCAGGTCATCCAGCCAGATCAAGAGACCCTTGTATAGAAATTCGTCGAACATCTCCTGGACTGTAGCTTGGCAATAGGCCACGCTGTCAGTTCCGCCCATCAGCACTCGCGTCGGGGTGAAAACGCCCATATCCGTCAGGAAAGAGAATAGCTCTTGGCAGCTGGGGTCGAGCAAAAATTGCCAGTATCCTTTAAAAAAATCGAGAGCGAAGAAAAATTCAGCCTCGCGGAGATGGCCCAACACGACCTCCAGCATTGGCATCGGCCACAGGATGCGTAACGTTTGTACATTAACGCGACGGACGTCAACTGTCATACGGAAATCGTCGACATCCGGCTTGCGAACAATGAGGGGCGGCGAGCACCACTTGCTATGCGGGTTCCGGTAGCAGAGTCCGGCGCGGACCAGTTCCTCGACGTGCTTACGCATGAACTGCCGCTGCTCCTCCGGATAGCGCCGCGCCTTGCACCGCACAGGCTCGGAATCGGGCTTGAGCGTCACCTTTAAAGGTGGCATGTCGACGGGAGGGTCCCGACCGAGCACCAGACGAAACACATCTCGGTACCGATCCAGGAGCTGATCCAGCCCGCGCGCAAATTCTGGGCTGGAGCCTGAAGCGATCGCAGCTTGGATCGAATTTTGTAGTGCCTTCCACTCGGCTGCGGCGGCCGCCTCCCTGCCCTGATTCACATCGACTTCCGGGAAATAAGTGCTCTCCTCATCCTCGCGAAGTGCTGCTTCTTCTGGAGCTGCCGCGTGCTCCCGCCCTTGAGTAGAGAAAGCCAAAATGCGTTTCTGGACCCCATTGCGCACCTCATGGGGTCTAGCGACATGTCGTAGCTGGCGCTTTTGCGACAAGCTTCATCCAACAGTTTCTGGGGATCGTAGCCCAAACGCTCCATCAGTGGACGGCTCAGGAGCAAATCTCCTAGACCGGTCGGTAGTTCACCGTCGCAGACCCAGCATGGCACATTGTGGAGGGTAAGCCGCCCGTGGGCGGTCTCAAAAGATAGTCGCAATTGCACTTCGGAGTGTATACGAACGTCCTTGTTGCCGACACCCTCCACCATTTCCGGCTCGTCAAAGTTGCGCGAGACGACCCATTTACCACGGCGCATTAGCGACTCGACGAAACGTCGGGTTACAATCGTCACATCAGCACCTGTATCCGGGGTTACCTCGGCCGCCACCTCTCCCATGACTAAACAAGGGATCGACGGCTTGGTCGTTCTGGAGGCGCCCCCCTTGCCCACCGAGTTGCCACCAGGCGTGGTCACTGCCGCTGCTGCCTTCTTGTGATCCCCGCGGTGCTGCTTGTAGATTGCGCGTGCCTCTTGCTCATTGACCTGGGGGCAGAGGAACACTGTATGTGTGGGGTCACCGCACTTGTAGCACTTGCGCTCCGCACCTTCAGTAGGCCCACCGCGGGCGCTTTTCGGAGGTCCGGCAGCACCACTCACAGCGGTCTTGGCACCAGGAGAAGGGTGGCTCTGGGGCTTACCAGCCCATTTCTTGTTCCCGCCTTTGCTTCCGCCTTGACCACTTGCTTGGTGTCGCGTTGCTGGCGACGGGACACCCACCTTGGGGCCCGCATTTCGAGTTTCTTTAATTAGAGCCGACTCAAACATCAGAAACGACTCCACTCGCGGTTTCAGCCAATCCAGAAAAGCCGCCACGGATGCCCGCAGGCGCTTATTAGCAGCTTTCTTCAGCTCCGTATTCACCGAGACACGTAGAACAGAGGGCTCCACCGCAGCACACAAGAACTCCACCGAGAGTTTGGGCTCGGTGATCGGGAACTCATCCATGTCCTGGGCATCCAGCAGTACATGAAAATCCGAGACAAGCTTCACCACCCGCGACTCCGCATCTGGGATCTCCGTATCCATCTTGAGCGCCTTCATGGCCTGAGTGAGGGCCCCGTAGTTCTTGTCGGCGACGTGACGCGCGCCCAGGAAGTAGTGTTTCCACTCTTCTTCCGAAATTTGATCCTCGCGTTTCTTGAGCTCATACATACAGATGCGCACTAACGTCCGGTGTTCAATACACGCACTCAGTGGCATCTGGAACACATGGCTAATAGAGCCAGCGTTGAGAGCCCGGACGCGTCGCTCATATACCAGGTAACTGTCCATGAACGCCTTCTTCTCCTTACGAGTACAACCCCGATAGACAGGAGGCGTTGGCATACTCGCCCCCGTGGCGATAGTCACGGTCTCAGCCAGTCTGGCAGTCCTAGCAGCTGGAGTCGTGCGTCTGGGGTCTTCCATGTCCTCGTCGTCACCCCCGCTACCGCCTGCGCCCTGTGTGGACTGAGCGAACCACCCCCATCGGGCACTTCCTCGGGGAGATGATATCACCTCCTGGAGGGTTTCGATTTGACGCCCCTGGCGACCAACCGCTTCCATAGCGCCAGACAGCATCTCGAACTGCTTGAACAAGGCCTTTTGCTGCTCCTCAAGGCGCTCGCTGATTGCCTCATTCTTGGCATTGAGGGCCAGCTGATTGTCGTACTGTTGCTGCAAGTACTCTTCAGTCTGCTTGGCCGTTGATTGCTGTTGCGCGTACAGCAGTCGCATCTGCTCCACCGTACTGTGGTGGGCGACTGCCGACACTTGAGCCAGCTCCTCCACTTGGCGTTGCTGGTCTTCTCGCGCACTCTGCGCTAGTGACGAGACGAAAGTCTTCCTCTTTACGACGCTCTCCTCCGTCACTTCAACACCTGGTTCCGCGGCACCCGGCGCCGCTTCCCCTTCCGCCAAGCCCTTCCTACTCCGAGGACTCGTCAGCATGTCTTAGCACGATCGGCTAAAGAATTCTTTGTTGTCGCACCAAACAATTGACCTTCTTGGTCCGTAGAACGCAGATTAGAAAGTGAGATTGAAAAGAGTAAAAGAGCTACAGTAGCTACATGCACGCAGCTTGCGCAACCGGGGGCTTGCGTTTCGGCTGAACGCGTTGAAGTACCGCTTGAACTTCAGCTCCACCTGGATACTAGTCTGGCTAGTACAACAGGCAGCTGCGGACGTACTTCTCGATGTCGCGTGTCATACCGGCCCACGTCTATGCATTCTGCATCGTCTTCAACATGACCGTCACACCGGGGTGGATAATCCACTCGTGGTAAGCAGCAATGATGGGGGTCTGCAGACTCGAGGGGGTGATGATTCGGCCCGTGTTGCTGTTCACTTGCAGCTCCACGCCGTTAATCTCCTTCGTCATGGCGCTTTTCAGCGTCGCTGTGCCGTCTCGCTTCTGACAGCGAGCAATTTCCCGTAGGTCACCGTTGCTGATGGTAGTCAAGTTTATCGCAGTGACTGCAAACAGTGTATCCTGCTGCTGGACGTCCGAGTCATCAGCACGGGGTAGTCGTGAAAGGGTGTCGGCGACGACATTGTTTTCACCCTTCACGTAGTGTAGCTCCGGCCCAAACTCATCGATCTCAAGTCGCTAGCGTAGCATGTGCACGTTGTTGTACGTTCCGTGGGTCAGGTTCAGGTGATCAGTGTGGATGTGGACCTCGTGTCCAAGCAGCATCGTCCTGTACTCCTGTAACACCAATTTTATACTCAGCAGCTCGAGCTTGTTGGCTGGGTACTTCTTCTGCGCGTCGTTGCACTTTTTAGACCAGAACGCAAGGGGTCTTCCACCCTGCGAAATCACTGCGCCAAGCTGGTAGCCAGAGGCATCAGTGTGCACATGGAACGGTTTGCTGTAGTCCGGGAACGCCAACTCGACCGTCTGCATCATCGCGGTCTTCATTCGTGCAAATGCTGCTTCATGTTCGTCGGACCACCGGAACGGGATCGAGGGCGACATCAATGCCGTCAGTGGTGAGAATCGCAGCTCGTCTGGGCCACATATCCCTGTAATAGTTGACCATGACAATGAAGCGCCTCAATTCACGGCGCGTGCGCAACGACGCGATCTTCGCAATCGCCTCCACCTTGTTTTGCAGTAGTTGAATCCCTGTGGTACTGATCCTGTAGCCCAGGTAGTCCGTTGACATCGTGAACAGCTTCGACTTACGAGGGTGGATCGTCAGGCCAAACTCCTCGAAGCGCTCCAACACGCGTCGCAGCAATTCCAGGTGCTCCTCAAAACTGTCCGACAGTATCAATACATCATCCAGGTACGCCCAAACTCCATCCATATCGCCCAGCATCATGTTCATAATCGACTGGAACTCATCCGGCGCTGTGCTGAGCCCCATAGGTAAGCAGCCGAACACGCACTTCCCCCACGGGAACACAATGGCCGTGACACGTCGGCTAATCTCCGCGAGGATGCGTGCATAGTAGCTCATAGGGATGTCGAGCGATGACACGTGCTTCGACTTGCGAAACTGGCGTAGCACGTTTCCAATCACTGGCAGCGGGTAGAAGCTGCGTAGCAGTAGTCGATTGAGTCTGCGATAGTCACATACCAGTCGCACCAGTCGCACCGACCCGTCATTCCTCGGAATCACGAAGGCCGGCGACGCCACGCGGCTTCATTGTCCGTGATGTAGTTCAGCATGCGCCCGAGCTTCCTAAAGCTACGGGTGTACTCTCGCACACTGACGTTGTGCGTTTTCTTTAGCGCAGACATCTCGTCGAGAATCACGCCTCGGGTTCCGTCGGGGCAGTGACTCTCGGTCAGTCGCTGAAGAGCGACAAGGGCGACAGTTGTGGGTCGCAGGATGCTCTCCTCGGCCACGGTGTCATTGAATTGCTGCAGATCTCCATCGAAGAGAAGGACTTGGATGTCCTCCACGAACGCCACTTGGTCTTCTTCGTAGTCTGTCGCGTAGCCCATGAATACATAGTACTCAGAAAGGCGGAGTAGCCACTCCAACCAATCCTTCCAGTCTCCGTCACGGAAGGTGGGTACTCTTTTCTTCACCACAGCTCCGTTGCTCTTGACCTTCTCAAAGGTGACATCTGCTGGGTCGCTGCTGGACATCTTGGCAGTCGGCGTGGTGAAGTCTCGTAGATTCGCTACGTTTTAGCTATAGCTAAATGTCACGAGTCATTGCTGGTGAAATTGGAACTGATGAGATTGTTAAGATAGATGTCTAGCTGAACGCTATCCTACCGAAGTTCCTCTGCCTCGATGGTTTATCTCTCTGATGTGCTTGTGTAGGTGAGCTTCAAGCAGACGTAGACGAAGCTCAAGCAGTGCGTCACTCTCCACGTCGCGTCTTATCTGGTAGCTCACACGAAGATCATGTCACGGCCGAACGCCTGTTGGGCAGGCGAAGCGTTAGTCATCGAATGGTGTGCTGAGCGCAGAGCGAAGGTTGTGTTGTTAAGAAACTGTCCCCAGTCCTCCATTGATGCGCATCTTGTCACCGATGACGCGATGAACGTGTTCAATTACCGCATTTGTCTGCGGGCTGCGCACAGTAGTTGGTGCGTGTTCGATACCGTAGCTGTCCAGCAACTCCAGGAACTCTTTCTTGAATTCGCTGCCACCATCATAGATGCAGCGTACAGGTCGAGGGTAATGGTTGAGCCAGTGTCGGTCGAGGAGGATAGCTGTCTCTGTACTCGTTCCGTCAAGCGCTGGCAAAATCTCAATCAGTCTGGTTGACGTGTCGATGATGGTAAGTACCCTGAAATTTTGCTTTTCGTAGGGTCCAATGGAGTCGACTGCTATCTCGTACCATGGCCACGCAATGACTTTCTTGATTGGCAACATCCCGGAGCGAACAGTAGGGTGTTTTGCCTAGCTGCAAATGATGATGCATGCTTCCACAAATTGTGTCGTGTCTCGTTCCATATTGATCCATGTGAATACTTGACCAATGGTTGTCTTCATGGTGCTAGCTCCCGGGTGCATAAGCCACTCATGGCAAGTCTGCAGTAGCTTGCGGCGCAGTACTTTTGGTACAAGCACATTCCGTGATTGTGCATCTTCCCAGAGCTATCCTCCGAGCTCACGTCTGCATTTCTTCGGCAGGGTTGCATCGTTGTTTTGCTCCACTGCTAGTGACTGCATGTCGAAGTTGAACGGGGCGTCCTCGCCTGGGCCCATAGCGACAAGGACTTGGTGTCTGGCTTGGGCCTTCAGTTCAATGTGATCATCACTTCTCTCCTCCAGTTCGGTCGGTGGTTCATCGGTCCTCGGTAGCCGCGAGAGAGCGTCGACCACGACGTTGTTCTCACCTGGTACGCAGTAAAAGATCGGTTCGAACTCCTCAATCTATAAACGCCAACACATCATGTGAACGTCGTGATGGGTGGCGTACGTCAAGTTCAAGCGATCCGTGAAGAGATGTAGTTCCTGTCCGAGTAGTAGGCTGCTAAACTCGCGCAGCAGCAGTACAATGCTCAATAACTCCAATCGGTTTGCCGGATACAAACTCTGCGCAACATTGCACTTCTTTGACCAGAATACCAGAGGTCTATCGTGCTGCATGATCACCGCGCCAAGCTGGAGTTGGGACGCATCAGTGTAGACATGGAAGGGTATCCCTGACTCGGAAAAACTTAGTCGAACTGTGCTCGCAAGCACTTCCTTCACTGCTTCGAATGCGTGTTCTAATTCCGGTGACCACGTGAAGGGCTTCGTGGATGAGAGGATCGTCATCAGTGGACTGAACATCTCGACTCGCTTGGGAATCATGTCGCGATAGTAGTTCGCCATCCCTACGATGCGGCGGAGGTCACGATGGTGTCGGGGCAGAGCAATAGCAGTAATTGCCGTCATCTTGCTTGGAATCGGCTCGATGCCACCCTCACTTAGACGGTAGCCAAGGTAGTCGACCGAGTCCGCACATATCTTGCTCTCCTTTGGGTGGAGAGTCAACCCTGCATCACTAAGGCGCGTAAATACCACTCCATGTGCTCCTCGAATGTCTCTCAGATCGCCAGGATATCGTATAGATAAACACGCACGTAGGGCAGATCACCCAGTAGGTCGTCCATCGAGGCCTGGAACTCATCCGGCGCGGTGGAAACTCCCATCGGCAGTCGGTTGAAGACAAACTTGCCCACACCTGCAACGACGATCGCTGTTGCTTCCTGATTGCGTTTCGCTAAGACCCGAGTATAGTAGATCAAAAGCCGATACAAACTTCGGCCTCGGCACGGATCGAATCATCTCTGGTACTGATCTCACAGGATAGTAGCTGCGGCGGAGTCGTGTCGAGTTGGCGAAAGTCGCGAACCAATCGCACCGTTCCATTCTTCTTTGGAATCACGAATGCGGGCGATGCCCACTCGGAGGAGGAGTCTTGTTCGAGAACACCAAATGCAACTAGCCGTTCGATCTCCTTTCTGCCAGCGGGATTGGAAATGGTCTACCAGCGTACGTCTCTGCATCAGGCCAGAAGGGAATTACGTACGGCTCCTTCCGAAAGGTACCCAGCTTACCGGAGAACAGCACTGGGAATTTGTCCAACAAATGCAGGATCGTCGTCATCTGCTCTTCTGATAGGCGACGCGTCGCAATTAGGTTGCGCCGGGGTTCTTCTTCGGATTCATCAATCGCTATTTCCGCTCTGCATTCCATGTCGGCTGCTATAGCTGCTGCAGCTCGATTCTCAACCTTGCGGCTAGTAGGCATCTTGATTTCAATGCCATCCCACTTCAAAGTGCAGTCATCGAAGTCAATTACCATTTTCTGGTGCCACATGAAGTCTTTACCCAGCATCACTGGGTAAAGCAGCGTTTTCGCGACGCGAAAGGAGTGCGAGCATGTTCGCGTGTTTGAAAATCCCAACAACTTCATTGTTGCCGTTGCTCGATGTGTCGTCTGGCCGATAGTATTGTCGGCCTTTCGAAAATAAGCTGTCTCGCACTCAAGCACGACGTCATGTTGGAGTGTATCAAGCATCTGCTGATCAATCGCAGAGTTCGTACAGCCCGTGTCGAGAAAAGCCGTCAGGCGAACAGAACCAATCTGCACCTCTACTTCCATGCGAGGGTCAGCTTCAGGCATCATCGCGGTCGTCTCGACCATCGAAGCCATTGTATCCTGCGGGGAGGTATCGTAAAACTGGGCCGCAGCACATTCGTCGTCTTGGCGTCTCTTCAACGCCTTCACCATTGCTGCCATATCCGAAATCTTCTCCTGCATCGCGGCCATTGAGGCGTTGCTGTTGTAGCGATTGTACCCACTACGATTGTCGCCACCACCAAGGTTCCTGCCTGGCTGGTTACGGTTCGGCTGCGGTTGTCCGCCGCCATTGTTCCGAGGGCGGTACGCGGGCGATGTCGGGTCGCGGAAGCACTCAGTCCCGTTGTGGTTATTTCTCTTACAGAAGCCACAGTACTTTCCAGACCGACCTTGGGTATTGTTTCTGGGGCGCTGATTATTGTCCTTTTTCTCGTTGGCGCACTGGCGAGGTTGTTGGTCTCGATGTCGGTCGCGGCTTCCACGCAGGAGCTCACTATCACGCTCGTTTCGCTCTATGAGCTCAAACTGCCCCTCCATGCTCTGTAGGTCCCGGCCTCGCGATATGCGGTGCAATTCAACCTGTCAGTCTACTGACATCCCGCTCTTGTACATGCGAACCACGTCCGCTCCAGGAACGGCTTCATTCTCTCCGTGTTCCAGAAAAAGGAATCATCCGCAGCAGGGTCTGAAACTCTCGGCTGTACTCTCGCACACCCGTGCCCTTTTTCTTTCGAAGCTGCATCAATTCGTCCATGAGGACACCTCGTGTCCCCGGTGGGCAGTGTCGTGCAATGAGCTGTCTCAACGCAATGACGGTTATGCTGGGGGCGGAACTCTGCTTCCTCCCTGAAGATGTCGTTGAAAAACCTCAGGTCTTCTTCGAACAGCAAAACTTGTATGCCTTATGCCAGTGCCAACTGATCTCCTTGTTCCAGAGTATAGCCCATGAATGCTTGAAATTCTTGAAGATTCAGCACCCAGACAAACTATTCCTTCCCGTCTCCATCACGGAAGACCGGGGCCTTCTTTTTCACCACCGTGCCGTTTGCCTTGGTCTTGGTGAAGGTAATGTCGTCCGTCATACTGAGTTGTCGGTGACGAGACGGTTTCTTCCTTGTGTGTTGATGTAGCCACGCTACGTATTTGCTCGAACAAAATGTCACGTGTTGGTAAGGCTACTTGTTTGGTAGGTAGTAAATTGACAACTGAGTTGGTTTAAGCTCTAGAAGTAGAAGTCTTCTAAAACTGTAGTAAATTGACAGCTGAATTGGTATGCTCTTGAAATCTTCTAAAGTTTCTTGCTCTCGTTTCCAAAGCTTGTTTCAAAGGATAGTCTTCTACCCCACCCATGTGTAGTTCTTGCTTGCAGTTCTCCTACTCCAAGCTCTTACATGTATGGGCCTCGGTTCTTCTGCCGGGCCCTCAATGCATTCATGCATCGTGCGTCATGGCTGCCTTCGTCCGGCAGCTGACAGGTAAGTCCGCACGCACAGTCTTATCGATGTGTCACTGCCCACGTGCGTTCTCACAGCATCAAGCACAGCGACTGGGCCTGCTCATAAGCAAGTGCACGTGGTACAACTTGCACAGATTGCTGCTGGTAGCATCCACCCCTTGTCTTCTCGTCTTCTTGTTCACTCCCACAAAACCCGTGTATCTTTTAAAATACAAAAATACAGGCGACCCCGCTAAGAGCAGGGGAACGGATCAAAAATAGGAAATCTGAAAAATAACTAATTGCGGTCGCTACCACGAAACTGCTACCCTATTGGAGCGTGCAACGTTTGACCTCGAGCCTAAATAGCGGTTCAGCTTCACCCCCGCAGTACATATCCTGAGCCTCGCCCAGATCTGCAGGCTGGGAGTAGGAGTCGTCTAGCTCGTCAAGAAGGACCTGGCACAAGATCGAGCTGGAGAGCGTCCTGAACAGCTTTGCTCGCTCTGGCTCTGACATAGCGATCTGTTCATAGTGTAACAGGACATGAGCAGGAGCACTTTCATGCAATATACCCCCTCCCCGCTCTCCTTAAGTTTCTACTTGTTCTTACCAGGATGCGGAGATGAGCAAGCGATCTCCTTGCGAGGGAGTTGACTCAAGACAATCGATGCAGGTCGCGAGAAAAACTGACTATTCGACAGAAATGATCGGGTTTTTACTCTGATTTTTAGCCTCTCATTTGAAGCAAAACAACCGAGAACTGCCCCCCCCAATAGGGGTATTCAATGCTTGCAGCAGCAAGTCGTTTTTTTGTTTCGCTTGGCTCCGCGGGCAACCTTTATAAGCCAATTGCAACAGAGATAATTGACAACCCCTTTAGCCGTCGCAACAACAGATACATTTTTTCTGCCTTCATCGCCCCCTCCCGTACCGGCGGCGTCTGCGCACGTCGTTGCTGAAAGTCTGCGTGCTGCCAGTCAGTACTGGTAATTTGCTAATTCAGTCGAGCCTCCACGATAGCGGCACCGCGTTTTCCACGCAGCGTTCTGGCATTGCCCGCGAAAAACGCGAGCTGCTGCTGAACGGTTTTACGTTCCGTTAGCGAGATTTTTTCCGGCCAATCAGAGGCCGTGAAAAACAGGGCTTGACGAAGGCTGGGATAGGATTTTTGAATTACTACGTTAGATATAGAGAAGTAGACTATGATATTGTGCTTTGCACACTTTTTGGCACATTCAGTTGGCGAATTGGAAACGTCTCAGAAATTACAAATCGTGCTGGAGCACGAGTTGCCTTAATCGATAGTCTAGTTAGTGCGTGAGCTGCAACAATAAAATATAGTATAGTCGGACGGATCGTAGCCAACGAATCCGACATAGGTCTTGTTTAGCACTTTCCCTGTGTGCAATTTTCAACCTAACTCCTACACGATGACCTACTCGAAAGACTTGCGCTGGTGAGCGGTCATACTGTTTTTCGTCTACAGCCTCAAGATGAACGATATAGGATACGTGCTTGACGCGTCACCTCGCTCCGTCAAGCACTGGAATCGGTTGGTCCAAAAGAACGGTCTAGTAACAGACACTAAACGGAAGAAGCGAGTGTCACGGTGGCCTCGAGCAGTATGTGAGCTTGCGCTAAGGTACGTTGAAGATCACCCGAGCTTCTACCTTGAAGAGCTTCAAGACACACTTCGACACAAATTCGGCGTCATCATGGTTTCTACAGCTACAATCTGCAGGGTGCTACGATTCGACTTATGGTCGCGCAAGGTGCTAACGAAGCGCGGCCGTGAGGCTAAAGCTGATCCAGTTCAAGAATACATCAACAAATTGGAGCCCTTTTACTCCGCCCCCGAGCAATTGTTTTTTGTGGACGCGACAGCGAAAGACAGTCGCGATGGAGCGCGCAGGCACGCTTGGTTTAAGCGCGACACCCTGGCCGTCGTGACGCTCCCTTTTGTACGCGGTGAGAGAGTCTCCGTTCTAGCCACACTGTCAACGGATGGATTTCTGGCTTAAGCCTTCACCACAGGGACCGTTACGCGCCACGTTTTTCAACAAACGTTCCACGAGAAGATATTACCGCTGTTAAACCCGTGGCCGCTTTCTCGCTCCATTCTTGTGCTGGATAATGCAAAAATCCACATGTATAAGGAGCATGAGGAAGCGAGCCATAGGGCCGGAGCGCTGCTATTTTTGCTTCCGCCGTACTGCTCTCAACTGAATCCTGGATTTTCTTTGCTTAAGCGTTGGATTCAGAAAAACGCAAATATGACATTCGGCTTTGCACGTAAAGAAGTTGTAGATGGTTGAGACGAAGCGGGTGAACGCTTTTATCGTCCAGGATGTATAGCGCGCCCAGGGGTGTGACGGGGGTCACACGCACCGTAGCTTAGAGGAAGCGTAACACGCTAACCACAACAGAGACGCCTGGCGTCTCTGTTGCTCTTAGTACAAAAGGCCCTGCCTTATCGGTCTCCTACTAATACCAAGTATTAAGGAGACTTGTACAACTGAAGGTTAGAGTTAAACTGTCTTGTATTAATAACACTCTAAAGGTTCTATCTACTGCTTTCTATCTGCATACTGAATCCCTGTTTAAAATGACGGTCTTCCTCAGCGGTTGGCTCCCGTGCGTCTTTGTCCTAAGTACGACCGAGTTAACTTAACTCAGTACATTGGGGAGGTCTACCGTGACCACTATATATAAGGATCACTACCGTGAACACTCTATATAAGGATCACTGGTACACCGTACCCATCATAGTGGGTGATACCCAGTCAGTGTGGTCCACACTAGAGAACATCCCTTTTCCTTGAAAAGGTCACTGGCCAATCCTGGCCCCATTACACCCTCCCTCACCCAAACGGGAAGCACCTTTCCCAGCGGGGAATCCAGCGGAAACGCGAGCACCAGCTCATTCTGCAATTCACGCTCAACCGAGCACACGCGCGCGCCACTACGCCCACCGGGCATGACGACCGAGACCCGGATCATCGTGCGGCCCACCCAAGACACCCTTCGGGCTGTAGGCCCTATCCAGACCCACGCCGACGCGCCCGCTCCAAGCGACATGGAGGAGAAGCCTCCGGCGCCTGCTTCCAAGAAGCACTCGGGCGATCCGGAGGTGGCGAAGGCCGCGTCGGCTTCCAAGAAGCCTGCGAATGATGCGGAGGAGGCGAAGGAGACCCTGGCTTCAACGAAGCACGCGAAGGAGACGGGCGGAGCGAATACGCTGCCCGCTTCCAAGAAGCCCAAGGCCGCGGCGACCAAATCGAAGGCGAGGGTGAAGCCGAAGGCAAAGGCGAAGGCGCCTGCTTCGCCGAAGCCCGCACGGAAGGCGAAGAAGGTGACCGCTTCGTCGAAGCCTACCCCGAAGAAGCCCGCAGCAAAGAAGCCCGCTGCTAAGCAGCTGCCCAAGAAGCAAGACACCCCGAAGGAGAGCCCGAAGGCCTTGAAGCTGCCGCCCAAGCGCACGGATGTGCTGCTGCCCGGCCCTCACGAGGACGTGAGCAGTGACTCGTCCGACACGGACATACCGAACCCCGGATATGTCAGTGGTGCCACCTCGCCTGCTCCTGGAGCTCGGGCATCTACGCAAGACCATGCGACTTCCTCGAAGGACGCGACCACTTCCCCTCCGGGGCGTAGTCCATCGCCACATCCCTCTTTGGAGGTGGATTACGAGGAGTCGGAGCCCGACATTGAACACGAGGACGGGGAGGTCCACGACCCTTGGTCGTCACCGCAGCTCACGGATGAGCAACGTGTTCTCCACCCTGGGAGCCCCATGACTCCTAGGACTGCGGAAGCGGTGGCACGCGCCAAGGCCAAGGAGGCGTCAATGTCTCGCCGAGACGACCCGCCCGCTGCGGTGTTGGAGCCCCAGGTCATCACCAATGCCGGTGTCGACGAGGGGGTTCCTCCTGAGCTGCTTCAGCCCGAGAATCGGCAACACCTGGCCGATCGTACGCGCCAGGAGGCCTCTCAGGCGGTGGGCACTAAGCGGGATCGCGAGGCCCACGCCCCTCGTACCCGAGACCAGTTACTCGCACTGCGATACTGGACTTGGAGCGAATACCGCGAACACCTGCGTCAGAGTCGCATGCCTGGCCCAGGCGCGCCGCAGTGCGACAAATGTCCGGTCGTTCTCCTGGCGGACACCGGTCTCGCTCGCCAAAGGAATGAGACTGAGTTTGAGGGGTGGTTAGACCACTTGGGTTATCCCAGGCCCGAGTTCTTGAGCTCCCCTTATCGGATCGATTGGCTGGCTCAGCGTCGTCTTCGATTTCGCATGGCGAAGATGATCGCTGACCGCACGTGGTCGAACCGATACTTCGATCGCCACAAGCCCATGCCGGGCGTCATCCTCGAGGAGGTGCTACAGAAGATTCAGAAGTCTTGGCAGTCGCAGGCGATAGAGCCTAAGAGTGTTCTTGGCCCTGTCAGCGCCGACCAGGTCCGTGGTCACGCTCAAAAGCGGCCACGAGGTCGGCGCAGTCCTCCTCGAGGCGAGCCCCAGGCTCCCACGAGTTATGACTACTCGGGTAGCCACGCCACTTCACCAGGTACTGGTACTGACCGCTACGCCCGCGGCGCTTCAGTAGCTTCTCAACATGGTAGTAGAGGACGCCCTCATTACCAAGCAGAGGCGGCGGAGCCCGCGGCGGCAGTGGTCTCTGACCAAGACGCTCAGCGTCGCCCGACTGGCTCCCGTCCTGACCTGGAGGGTCTTCTCTCCGGCGTGGAGTCATGTCAGCGACTGCTGGATGGTCAGCGGACCGAGATGGTGGCGCTTCGCGCTCGCGTCCAAGATGCGGAGGCCCGCCTGGAGAAACTCCGGGATGTCCGACAGGACTTGGACACCCTGCGGGATCGCGTCTGGGATCTGCCTCGGCAGCTTGGTGGTGAGGTTGACCACCTGCGTGGGCGAGTTTCGCAAGGCGAGGAGAACGACGGGCGGGTACGCCTGGACCTCGAGAGGCACCTCGCCTGGATCCGAGATCTGTACGACCGTGTGCGTTTCTTGGAGGCACAGGAGGCTCGCCGCGTAGCGGCTCGAGCTCCTGATCCGGCTCCGGCTCCTGCGCCTGCCCCTGCTCCTGCCCAGCTTCCTTCGGAAGAGCTAGTCCGGATGATGGCGAGTGCCTTCCAGCAGTATTCTGCGACGCAGTCGGCTCCTCAGGCTCAACAGCCTCCGCCGGGCGATAGGGCTTGAGTAAGCCAACATAGAACGTTGGGTGCGTGGCCATGGACGATGGCAGATCCAACGTGTAGGCGTGGCCGTGGACCCCGATGACCGTGAACGGCCCCACGAAGCGAGGTCGCAGCTTGGTGCTGCCCACAGCGGAGACCGCCTGAGTAGGAAGGTTTTTGGCATTTAGTAAGACTTGGTCTCCCAACTGATACACCTGTGTGTTCTTACGCCCTTGGCGGTCACTTTGTTCCTTCTGAGTGTCTTGGGCGGCCGCCATTGCGTCACGGACGCGCTGTCTGACAGCTTCACCAGTCTCGATAAACGAGAGCAGGTTCCGTTTGACGGACGTTCGTAGGCCTTTAAGGCCCCTTGGGTCTTCGGCATTAGCCTCTCCCCCACCCAAACTCGAGACTGGGGGTAACGTCAGCGGCGTACGCGGGTGTCGCAGTCCGTTCACGTAGAACGGAGTGAAGCCCGTGGACGAATGCACAGCATTGTTGAGCGCAAACTCCACTTGTGGAAGTAGAACACTCCACTTCGTGGGCTCTGCTGTGCAGACACTACGAAGAATGTCTTCCAGAAACTGAATAACCATTTGAATCTACTATAAACCCTGCGTTGAGAAGTGTCACGACCACCGCGGTCAGCAAGACGGGATCATGTGCACCCTGTTCACCCGCTCAGTCTGACCATCGGTCTGAGGATGGTCCGCTGTGGACATGTCCAACCTCGTGCCTAGCAGGCGGAAGAGGTGTTGCCAAAAGTGGGACACAAACCTTGGGTCTCTGTCACTCACGAAAGCCTCGGGGAGGCCGTGATGACGGAAGACATTGTCCACAAAAAGCTGGGCCGCCTGAGGCGCAGTCACACTCTTCCGCACAGCGGCCAGCCGCACCATCTTACTAAGGCGGCACACAAAGACCAATATGCCAGTGTGGCCACGCGTGTCGGCCGGAAGCTCGAAGATGAAGTCCATGCTCACAGAGCGCCAGCAATCTGCCGGCACCGGCAAGCTCATCAAAGGAGCTGACGCCGAGGGCGCAGGCTTGACACGCTGGCATGTTTCACATGTCTGTACGTACTTACGTACCCATTTGTACATGTGGGGCCACCAGAAGTTGCGGGCCACAGACGTGTACGTCTTCTCTCGCCCCAGATGACCGCTAAGCGGCGTGTCATGAGCCTCGTAGAGGACACGATGACGTATATCCTCGTCGTTCGGAACGACAATGCGAGGCTCGTCGCCCCCGTCTACTTGGTAGTAGAGTAAGCCCTCTGCTACCGAGTAGCGGTGCAGACGTGAACGTTGTCGCGCCGTGAGCTCGACGGCCTTGTTTGGAGCACTCAGTGCCTCCACTAGACCTACAAGGTCGCCATCTTCGGCATACGCCTCGCGAATAAGCTCATAGAGCGGTGACTCAAGGTAGGCCAGATGTGCCAACTCGTAGTCTGGCCGCCGGGAGAGCGCGTCCGCTAGGACATTCTGCTTTCCCGGTTTGTACTCCACTGTGAAGTTGTATTCAGCAAAGAAGGAGAGCCACCGCGCCATGCGCTGAGAGAGGTGAGGCGACGATGTCGCCGTCCTCAACGAGGCATGATCTGTGTAGATCACAAAGGGTTTTTGACCTAACAGGTGCACCCGAAACTTGACTAAGGCGTACTTCATTGCCAAGAGCTCTTTGTCGTGGACAGGGTAGTTCTTTTCCGCCGCCTTCAACTGGCGAGACTGGAAAGACACTACCCTCTCTCTGCCTTCGGCATCCACCTGCAGCAGGGCACAGCCGATGGCAAAGTCGGATGCATCGCATACCACACTGAAAGGACGATCATCGTCGGGTAGTGCCAGGATCGGGGCACTCTGAAGGCTACTCTTGATGGCTTCAAAAGCCTGCTGAGCCTCAGAGGTCCATGACCACACGGCATCCTTCTTGAGAAGATTCGTTAGTGGCCTTGCCATCTCGGCGTAATTGGCACTATACTTGTGCAAGTAGTTGGCCAGACCGAGCCATTTACGCAGGTCCTTCTGCGAGACGGGCACCGGCCACTGTGCAATAGCACACACCTTCTCCGGATCCGCACGGACACCGTCCTTCCCAAGGAAGCAGCCCAAAAAGGGAATCTCTTCGGCTCCGAAGATACACTTGTTGATGTTTGCATAGAGGCGATTCTCGCGCATACACAAGCGAACCTCACGGAGGTGACCAAGATGGGCTTCGACGGCCGTCTTCCCTTCAGACGCACGACTGTGCACGAAGATGTCGTCGAAGTACGTCTGTACGAACTGCCGCATCGGCCTGAAGAGCTGCGTTACGAGCCTGTTGAACGTGGCGGGTGCATTGGACAGCCCCTGGGGCATGACCAACCACTCCCACAACATCCCGCTGGGAGTGCTCACAGCAGTAAGCGGAATGTCCGACTCACGCATCAGCAGCTGATAGTAGCCGTCGACCATGTCGAGTGCACTAAAGATCGTGCAACCAGCCATGTTGTTCTGCAACACATCCTTCCTAGGAATAGGCGTTGACGCCGGAATGGTTGCCGCGTTCAACTTGTTGAAGGCGTGCACCATGCGCCACTTCCCATTGGGCTTGCGCACACAGAACGTCGGTGACGAATGTGGCGACTTAGACTCGCGCACCATGCCAGCGGCGTGCTTTGCCGCAAAGAAGGCGTCGATGACGTCGACCTGTTCCTTCGGAAGCGGCCACTGCCGCGTGGTACAGTACTTAGTACCTGGCACGAGATCAATCTCATGCCTCACACCCCTGTCCGGAGGAAGGACCGAAGGGGGGTCGTCGCTCACGACATCCGAAAACTCCTTCAGAAGGCCGTAATATGGATCCGAGGGGTCCTTCAAAATGGCAGCGCCATACCGCGTCTGCCTCTTAGAGGTTCGCTCGTCTTCCAACACCTCGGGGTCCATGACCGACGAGGAGTTGAGCTCCAATGAGCTACCTTCAGGGCGAAGCAGAACCACTTCTGCCAATTCTCCCGCCTTGAGAGAATCCATGAACTCCACATACGAAAGCTCCTCGAGCTCAAGTAGCTCTGCTACTGTGGGTAATGGAGTCAACACCTCCCCCACCTTGGGTTCGCCCGTGAAGACGTCGACTACCTGAGGGACCTTGCCCTCAGCCGCGGAATCCGCATCGCGGCTAGACGCCTCTGCCATGGGCGTGCTCGTGACCTTGTCACTCTTGTTGTCCTTGAAAGTGGGAGCCCCTACTCGACCACTCGTGGTTGCGCGAGCACCAGCTCTAGCGCCTTCTGTTGCGCGAGCTGAACCAGCTACAACGCCTTGCGTAGTGGGAGTTCCGACTCGACCACTCTTGTTTGCGCGAGCAACAACTCCAGCGCCTTGCTCAACGTGGGCTGAACCAGCCACCACGCCTTGCGTAGGGGGAGCTCGGACGCTACCACCCCTTCCTGCGCGAGCTGCTGCAGCGTCCGCGCCTTGAGTCTTCACTGCCCCTTGAGCAAGTGCAACTCGGTTGCCAACTGCAGAACCCTGTCCTCTACCCGGAGAGGTACTAGGATCCTGCGGATCTTCTCCACCACCTACCTCGAGCTCCCGCGCTCGTGGAGGCAATGCCGTGGGCAATTCCAACACTTCCGAAGTGCCGGCAAACTGCCGTTCGCCGCGCGGCACACGGTGCTCATGCACAAACCCGGCTCGGGAAGAGGAGGGGACATGACCCGCCAGGGCTCTGTCCGCGAGGGGGTTGTGGCTGGCACCAATGGTGCGACTACGCCAGTCTATCCACGGCTCATGCTTAGCAAGCCAAGGCATGCCGAGGATAAGATCGTACCGATCATCCATGTCCAAGACAATGAACGGTTCGACCGAATTGAAGTCATCAAACTTCACGCTTAATGGTATGGTAACCTTGCGTGTGGACACGATGGAGCCAGTCGCCAAGCGAACAGATACATTGGTATTACTCTTAGAAGCTTCTAAAGCACTAGCATACAATGCACTGTTCCTAGCCACACTGGCTTTCGTCGCAAAGTTAAACGACGCTCCTGAATCGATCAGGACCGTCATCGGTTCCGGATACCCTTTCACGCTGGCAGTAACGACCACGAGGTTAGACCGCGCGGCGGCCACGGAGAGACACAGAAGTGTCGTCCCAGGGACTTGCTCCTTTGGAGAGGCTGGTGAGGAACTCACCTTCCTCGAAGAGGAGCGAAGTCTCCCAGCAGGGCGTCCCGCCCCTACTGGGAGTCGCCGTTTTCCGACTCTGTCGCCTCGAGGCTGTTGAGAGCCGGACGCGCCGCGTACTTCTTGTCGCGTGGCGCCTTCCATGGGTTGGTGGGGCAGTTCCGACGGAAGTGACCAGGTTGGTTACAACCGAAACAGCGCCCACTCGCCCGTTGCGTCTTCTGGGAGCGTGCCGACTCGGCAAGGGAGATCTCCATCGGAGTGGGACCCTCACTGGCCTCGACATGAGACGTGTGCCCTTGCGCTGAGCGCACGCAGTGGTCTTCCAACATAGCAATGTGGACCGCCTCATTGAAGGTCTTCGGCTGACGCCGGAAGAGCTCCGTCCGAACCGGACCCGTGCGGACACCGTCCATGAAGACCGTCACCTTGACGTCCTCAGAGAGGGGTGCGCCGGCCATAGCGGCTTCGAGGTTGTGGAGCTCCATGACGTAGTCTTGAAGCGACCGCTTGCCTTGCTTGCACCGCAAGAAACTTGAGCGGTGGCGGTAGGCCACATTGGCAAGGAGGAAGGTGGAGCGTAGCTCCTGTTCCATGAACGACCACGAGGTGAAGTACCCCGGCGTTGCTGTTTCACGGGCCATAGCCCATGCGCGTGCGCGCCCTCCAAGGTTGGATAGCGCGAACGCCACTTGAGCCCGCGCGTCATAGATCTGACCAGCGCTCAGCGCGATTTCGATCTCGCGAACCCAGAGGACAAGACTGTCTGAGTCTTTGCCGTCGAACGTCGGAACCGACATCTTGACGGGCTTCGTCGTGGTTGGACGCGTAGCGAATGCGGCCGTATTCGTAGCGGACGCTTGTGCCGCACTCTGTGCCTCAGCTCGCATCGTCGCACGAGCGGCTTCCTGCGCAGCAGCGCTCACGTGAGCAATCAGCGACGACTCGTACTTGTCGAAGCGTTCCACGCGCGCCCTTTGCTGCTCAGCAGGAAGATTGGGGAATCCAGCGAAGGCTGCCTCGCCCAGGAGGCTGACCATCTTCTCCAGCGTAGCCCAGTGGGCATCGGAGAGGTGAGGAAAGTCCTGCCGCGCCGGCAGCCGACTCCCTGAGTCTTCCATACTCAAAGAGACCCTGATTGTAGAGATCCGCGTCGGTCGCGGGATTGACTACTAGTGCTACCAGGTGTGACGGGGGTCACACGCACCGTAGCTTAGAGGAAGCGTAACACGCTAACCACAACAGACGCCTGGCGTCTCTGTTGCTCTTAGTACAAAAGGCCCTGCCTTATCGGTCTCCTACTAATACCAAGTATTAAGGAGACTTGTACAACTGAAGGTTAGAGTTAAACTGTCTTGTATTAATAACACTCTAAAGGTTCTATCTACTGCTTTCTATCTGCATACTGAATCCCTGTTTAAAATGACGGTCTTCCTCAGCGGTTGGCTCCCGTGCGTCTTTGTCCTAAGTACGACCGAGTTAACTTAACTCAGTACATTGGGGAGGTCTACCGTGACCACTATATATAAGGATCACTACCGTGAACACTCTATATAAGGATCACTGGTACACCGTACCCATCATAGTGGGTGATACCCAGTCAGTGTGGTCCACACTAGAGAACATCCCTTTTCCTTGAAAAGGTCACTGGCCAATCCTGGCCCCATTACAAGGGGTTGGATAACTGGTATTCCAGAATGGACCAGCCCCGGTTAACTCGAAACACACAGTTGAATGACTCGAGTCGGCGTGTGACCTTGTGCAATCCCTATAGGTGTCGATTGATTCGGCGGACCGTCTTTCAACCGGAAATGTAACAATCAATTAGATACAAGAATACAGTGAACTCCCAAGTTCTTCTCAACTGGGAGATCCCGAATGGAGGCGAGCTTACGAGCAAAAATCTTTCCCCAAACAACCACTCTCAAAATAACCAATAACAATACAGAGTTCGTATATACAATATGCAGTCTGTCAACTTCAGGTTACAACCCGGATACAGAGAAATCCGGGTTGCCCAACGCGCACCACCCTCGAATGACGAGGGAAACCACAAATACAGTCCTAAAACAAGCAATCTAACTCGGATCTCAGGGGGTGATTGCTACAACCTCCTAAAACTACAGATGGAATATGGAATGCAAGGTCCTCTTTCGAGTGTCCACAGGCAATTTAGAGATATGAAATGGGTAGACCAACCCGAAAGCAGCCTTTTTGGGTACCCAATTTGATTTGAATCGTGTAGGTGAGAGTTCCTTGTGCGGTTGCACGACCTTGGACGTCCGTTGGTGTACGCGGCTCCCGGACCTTCCTTTGGATTCTCCTTTGGGTAGCAGAAATATGGCGTCGTCGTCCTCGGCGAATATACTCTCCAGAACCAATGGCAAACAGACACGAAGTTCGCTTGGGCTCTTGAAGACAAAACAAACTCTGATTATCTCTTCTCTCTCTCTCTCTCTCTCTTTGGCTATCATTTCTTTCTTTCTTTCTTGGTGTCTGGGTTTTCGGCGGTCACATCTGCTCGAATCGCATGCACTCCTCCCGGATGACTCGGTTTCAGTATACTTGGAATCATGTTGAACTCGCGGAGGGCCGCTCACTCATCTTGCACTGGCGGCAGTCTGGGGCAATCGCACTTCATGCGCTGGCGCGCTGTCACCACTTATTGGCTTGCCTCGAAGATCTCTGGCTTAGGCGTAGCACTGTCTGGATCTTGGTCTCATGTTCGAATGGGTGCCTGATTTGGCACGCCCCTGGGGCGTCAGTGATTGGTCAGTTCATAGTTGGGTACAATTGCAATCCGGGGTGTCATCCATCCAGGGTGGCATCTTGGTCATTCCGGTTGTCCTTCATCGTTCGGGATGTACATGATGTGCTTCGTCTGGACTTCTGCGGTGTCGCTCGGGGTGTCTTGAACTTGAGGAACTGGATAATCACTCGGCTCGTATGGGCAGGCCGCTTTCCGGGATACATTCTACCGGAAGCGTTTGGCCTCTTCATATGGGTACCTGCCGCAAAGGGAAGTCGGCGGCCGGACCGGGCGCTATACCTCCATCCCGAATCTTTGCTTCGGGTGGGACGCCTCCGTGCCTGTGAGCCTATACGTGTTCCGAGTAACCGTCCTCGCGATCTTCAACCAGTCAACACTTTCGAGTGTACCATTCTTGTGCCACTCTGAATCCAGATCTCCATTCGATACTCACCGGCTCTGCACCTTGGGCAGCTGCGAACTGGCCACTCTGGAAAACTTCCAGTTGCCTCGCGTCATGGTCCTGCACAAGAGCCAAGACCAGTACGCGAGGTATCTATCGTCATTGTGGTTATCATGATGAAGAACTCGCCATTGATATTTGCGTCGCAGCCGCAGCTAACACTAATACATAATACTACTGATGATCTACATCATCCATGTTCTGTGTCGGCGGGTTTAGAAGTATTTAGGAATTTCAGTGTTGTGCGGGCGTCTTAGATCACACTCAGGCAACCCGAGGGTGTCACGCAGTTCGTCAAGGGACACCATTCCGTTTATGGCGGGCGTCCAGGTGAACCTACCTGATCGAGCTAGACTCATTGGGCGTAGCCCCAATACTGTGAGCTTGCTTTTCAGCGTTTTCAGCTACCCTTGCTTTAGTAACTTTGCTATTTACAACTCGCATATCTTCCACATTTTAGGAGACAGCACTAAACCGAGGTCCTGGGACCTGCGATCGGCGGTGGGGTCCCTCGTGGGTATGGCTTTACTGACAATTTTGAGTACGGGCTTAACTGAGTTGTACGCGTTTACTACTAGTGTTCTTATCTGTCAAAATCCTCAAACACCCCCCCCCCCATCTGGGATAGGAAGTATATATAGGGCTAGCCGGGATATGCGTAGCCAGGATTCGTTGGCATTGACGGAGCTAGGCTGGGGCAAGGTCGCCAGTTACACAAAAGCTTCATTGTTTATGTAGACGCGCAGCGAAGGATTTAGTGGCACACTGCTTGTAGCGGGACCTCGTTCTTCTGCGGAGAGAGGACTATGGCGGCTCCGCGGGCGAGGACCTGCTTCAGTATATGGGAACTGATACCGGGATATGTTGTCTACAATATTACCACACGGTACATGCAGACTCGACGAATGGCGACCGGCGCGCTCCCGGTTTTGCTAGCACTTCAGTACATGGCGCAGTCCTTGTGCGATGACGACTGTACGATGAATTAAAATATGCCATAATCTAGATTACATGTAGCATGTATTAATGGGCGCCGTCGGACGATGGAGGAACAGACAATTCGTCAAGGGTCTCTACTGGAGGCCCACGTTTTGTTTGTTTCACATTTCTGACAATCCAAGTCCACGCATGCGTCGCAAATGTATGATGTCTTCCGCAGCTAACTTCTCTTCAACAGCAGAAGGGCAACCCGCATGCTGCCGGCGTGCCTCATTGGGTAACGCCGCGCTCACTTTGAAGCCGACGACATGTGACCATCCGCGTTTACTGTAGTCAACGACGTTACAAGTTGCGCCTCTTGCTAAATTATTACAATGGTACGAAATGGAATGCACAGTTCTGATTAACTGTACTTCACCCAAAGTACTGGTTTTGGTTAGATTCAGTACGAATCGAAACGCTGCTCGAGGGGTATTCGGATACCATCAAGTTAATTGCTTTTGTATCTACCTGTACCGACACCACGACAGCAGCAGTACCAAAATCTCTCTCGTACCACCCTCTATCTAGCGAATGAGTAATTTAGTGCATGCGAGCCCCTCCCGGATGCGATGAAGACACCTTCACCCGTGTATTGTCACCGTTTTGATCCATTTAATTTGAGCACTGGCGCCATGGATCCAACACTGCTGCTGCATAATACTAGTCGACTTGCTACGAGAACAACGGAGCCTGGTGACCACTCACCAAATGTAGCCGCTTGAATGCCGAATCAGCAATGCTCAGCATTGCTGACAGGTTTTGCTACTTGTACTTGTTCGGCTCTTCGTCTACCGAAGTATCCAAACCGAACGTTCGGTTGTACCCTTGATTCGCAATCCAGGTGGCACTTGCGTAACTTTGCAGATATGCTGACCCGAGCTTCAACTACACATGGACTCAACCCGCTAAGGCCGCTTCCGGAGAATGCGGCGCAAACTGCTGACAATTATCCAAACTCCTGTCTCGCGATACGAATATCCACGATCACTTAATTCGTGGTATCGCACTAGTTTCGTGAACACACCGAAGATTACAAACATTTGCGAGGGGTAAAAACAAGAGTTGTTCGCTCTTGCCACGACTGCATATCCTTGATTACTGACCCTGCTTTCTGTTTGCAAAGGCGAGCGAGGAGTTGAATGCGCTGATTTTCGGCATTTAGCAATGATTTTGCTTCGGACTTTGCTTCCCGGTTATTTTCAAAAGAATCGGGGCGGTTAAAACAATATTCTCTCGTTGCCGGACTCTTGTTTAGCCAACATAAGCAAACGTCGACGACGGAAGGTTACTTGGATGAACACACGTAAGCCCTTGAACTTTATGCACCGTCATTACATACGCAAGCCGCAAAGCAACCCCATTCGGCGGGTTTTTATTTCGGCATATCGCTTCCCCCACGAGATTGTTCTTGACGCAATCGGCACCGCATTCGGCACATTTTCAAAGAATGGTGGCCCCAGGTACTTGCTGCTGTCCCCATGTTTAATTTTTTAAAATGAAATCGTAGACGATGCCGCGTGTACCATTGCACAACCCCGCCTGCTGAGCGAGATTAACTGTAAGCGAAACAGGTGCACCCACTGCAACATTTAGAATTAGTCGAATTTCTTTGTCGCGATTGTAGCTAGGTTTTGAAGCTTCCTCCAAAAGTCGATTAGCGGTGTCTGGGTCAATTGGTCGATTGCTGTAGCGGGTAGTACATAATACCTGGTGCCTGGCTTCAATTTCGACGACGGGTTCCTTCTGACGCTTAATACATTTCGCGTTTGCCCGATCCACATCTTCGTTTTTGCACGCAATATTAACCGCGCGTTCTGGCCAGCCTGTCCAGTTGTCCTCACGTATACGCCTCGAATTAAATAGCTGTATGTCTTGAGGTAAAATAGTCATGTCTCGAAGTCGGTACAACGCATTAAACCATTCTGGGTCGTTTTGCCCACGATTCTGGGAAGTTAGTTGGCAAACAATTTCAATCTCCTGCCAAAGTTGACGACCCTTCTGTTGTGTTGTGCAAACGAGCTTAGCAGTTGGTGTTGTCATATCACAGGACCTAACTGAGCAGGATCACCTACAAAAATGATATCACGACCGCCAAATTCATATCCGTGAGAGACAGGAAATATTTCTATCAGACGTTGATTGATCCAATGCATCATTCCGCGGGATATGACGCTGTACTCGTCGATGATCACCAAATGAACATTCTTATAGCCATCCTGAAATCACCGTAACTTCTGAAGCCCACTTTTCGTCGAAGCTAGAGGAACGTGATCTTTGTTGAATCCACCTGTTTGAATCGATCCCAGACCAAGTGCAGCAACATATTGTCCCTCCCCATATACCGTCTCCCCATATACGGTGTCGACGGCGGCCGACGCCGGCCATCACAGTTATGATTGGCTAAATTAATAGAAATGGTCTATTGGCTTAAACTATGCATTGGACTCACATAGTGTGTATGCGAGGTAGAGGTGGCGGCGTGCAGCTCAACGCGGCGGGTGGGCGGGCGGCGGCGGAGGGCGACAGAGAGAAGCGTGTGGGACTGAGTGGAGGAGGGCGGCGAAGGGGGGGGGCGGCGGTTCGACGCGACAGGTGGCAGGCGGTGGAGACGGCAGCGCCCGGCGGAGATGACGCGTTGTTGATGCTGTCGAAGTTGCAGAAGTTGACGCTGAGCGACGTCGTCCTGCCCGTGACGGCGGCGGCTGAGCCGTCAATCATGCAGGTCTGGCCGCCGCTGTCCGCGCAGCTCGCGGCGATGTGGGCTGCGCACGGCAGCAGCGCGCCCAGCAGCAGCGCCTGAAGCTTAATCGGTGGGGTGGAGTAGGGCGGTGGAAGGAGGCGTTGTGGGGGAAGGTAGAGCAGCAGCGTGCGGCGAAGGACGGCGTGCAGCAGCGGGGGCAGTGTGCGGTGACGGAGGACGGAGAACCTCGAGTGGCGGGGGACAGCGGGTGCGGTGGAGGACAGCGGGAGACGGGGACATCGGGTGGCTGCATGCGGCGATCGAGGACGGCGCAGGACTGCGTGTGGTGTCGGAGGCAGTGGGTGGTAGGCGGCCACAGTGGACGACTGAGGACTTTGAGCGACGGGTGCGGTGGAGGACAGCAGGTCCGCGTGCGGAGGGGGACGGCAGCGCGGCGAAGAACGGTGGGTGACTGCATGCGGTGGACGTCAGCGTGCGGTCGAGGACAGCGCGCAGGTAGCGACGGCGGAGGACAGCGGACAGGTAGCTTGTGGCGCAAGCGCTGCATGGCGCGTAGCAGATAATATACGATTTTTTTCTATCAATTGCTACGCATTAATGCATGATCCTATTAGGATAGCTCTGCATTATGAGTGTGAAGCGTATACTGCCGCGGAGCGGCGAGCTCAGTTACAGTCGGACTTTCATTAGTTATGCGTCCTATGTGTGTACTACTACGTAGTAAATGTACCGGTACTCGATTTAGCTCTCGGAATCTCGGTTGAATTGGTAAAACATGTGAAAGCGCTTTGATGGCACTGCAAGTGCACACTGAGAGGGATAATACAAAGTCCTAGATATTTGTCGGCACTGCACGTAATATGCGCATGATAACTTGATCACTTGATTCCACTATAGTTTATTTACATATTTAGTGAGCCCTGCCGATATTATACGTCGGCAAGATGTCGGCGGCATATATATCTAACCCTAAGCAATCTAATTGGACTAAAATAGATTTGACAGCCATCTCATTCGCTGATATTATGATCTCATTATTTGATTGGACCACCGCTGTCATACAGTGACCAAGCCATAACGATATATGTCGGCATCGTCACGATATTCATCCACATTAAACGCTGCTGTTCCTTGGGGAGCCATAAGCAGCACGCGTTTTGCACTATCTGAAAAAACGGATTGGACATCCCGAACAATATGCTGGATCACCCAGCGATTTCCGCCCCCCCCTCTCCATTGATGATCATCTTCATATGATTACAGTCAGATCAAGCGACGAGAGACGAATAACGCTGCCGTGACTGTTTCATGCATAGTGCACACCGGACCCACTGATCATCATTAAGAGCCATTGATACCCCATTCACGGGGTACTGGTAAGCCAGCTGACTGCCTGAAGGAGCTTTTCTCCCGCTGTGAAGCTCGAACATCTTTAACAAACGGTTTTACCACCTTTGTTATGAAAGTCTCTGCTCGAACAATGTCGTCAGGAGTGAATGAGTGCTTAGAGGATGTATAACTCATGACGATTCCTTCGGAATTCTCGTGTACCTGTGCGTTGTCTGAGTATGGGAACTCAAGATCATCGTTCAATGTCCATTGAGGTGCTTTAAAAGTCAATTCTGTACTGCATAATGCAACCTCCCGTAATAGATCGAGTTGCACAAATCGCGTCATGTCTCCGTGCAATGATTCGCGAATTACTGTGTCTGTCGTAGTCGATCTTGCGAATTCATTAGTACAGTCCTCATCTCAAGTTGGAAGATCAGACAAAATTCTCGATGGATGCTTAAAAAACCCTATATGAAAAGCAGTATTCGGCATATGAAAAGCAGTATTCGGCATTTGAGGGATCAGCTTTCATTCGAGGGGCTTTGCATTTTGGCTGCGGTTGACCACCCTCCTTGATATAACCCTGCCCATCAAGACGGTTCCTGCGCCGGAGCCGCTGTCTAGCGTTTGGAACATATCTTGAAATTTTGTAGTGCTCACAGAAATGCTTGAACGTCATTTGGTTGAACGGTGGTTTTTGGGGTCGGTCCGTATAAGCTTTTTCAATTGGCTCCAATCGTATTTCGCCTAATTCACATATCTGTTCTTCTTCGTCGTTGAGAACATCCCAGCATTGCGTTGCATCAACTCGATAAAAACGATTTGCATGGCGACAGACTTTTAACCGTACTACTTCGCGGCATTTACCAAACATCGGCGTTCCTGATATAAGAATTCACAAGGCTTCCTGGCACTCACGTATCTCACTGCTAACGTGGTATTTGCCACTAGTTTCAACAGCATGTGATGAGGTGCATGCAGCTCTCACTTTTGTAGTGCTTTTTAAACAGCATTCCGAAAACGTGACGAGTCAGACTCGACCTTGCTAACATAAGCTGCTGTGTATTCCGCTGCTCCATAAGGGCGTGGTCGGGGAACGATCGTCTTGGCTCTGATCGTTTTCATCAGGCCTAAACCTAAGCTAATGTGGTCGGTTGACCCAGCTCATCTTCGTCTTCTTTGTGTAGCATACACACTCGTTCTCGATCCCGCCCACCACACCCACGTACTCGACTGCCTCTCCCCCTCTCGCCACCGACGCGATGCTCGCGAGTATTGCGCTCCTTGAGGAAAGCGCAACTTCTCTTCATAAAACTCAGAGTGGTGCAGATGAGCTTGTGTGTGGTAGCGGATTGGCTGTAACGGCGGCGAGTGAATCAGCGCCGACCGAAGCTTCCTCAGCCGGCGCTGGTCGAGGTGGAGCTGCAAAGTCGACGGCCAGCTGCAACGACGCAGATGTCGAGGAGCTGTTTTACCTGCGTTACAAGGTGCTGGGTGATCGCTTCAAGAACACGAAAGATACAAAGCGCATCAAGTTTGCGTGGTCGGTGCTAGCATCTACGCTGTCTGTGAACCAGAGCAAGGTGTTCACAGACCAGCAGTGTCAGGTTAAGGTAACTCCCTACACAACTACCTGTACAACGCAGAACACTATTTCATTTCAGAATCTTAACTGAAGCCTATCTATTCGTGCAGATGAAAAACATGAAGCAGAAGTGGGCATCAGCGCGGGCAGCTGAGGCCATTGTTCAAGTGCCAGCACTGATTTCTCGAGCAGAAATATTGGTAGGGGTAGGTTTAAGAGATTAATGCATTGGGCATGTGCTGGCGCCATTTGTTCCGTGTGCTAGGACGTGTCCAAGTGGAGCTTGCTGAAACCATTAATCACGTAGCCATCCATCTAACCGTGCGCCAACAGCGCCACGAGCCGCGACCGACGAGCTCACTATCGGTGTTTCTCTGTCACCAGCAAGCTCATGCAGACACTGCACGAGGACGCCGTGCCATCCGACCCGGCCATACCAGCCAGCACACCTCCGGACACCGTCCCTACTGCTGCCGCATCGCCGGCGTCGGACGCCGCTGTGTCGGCAGTGGCAACCGTCCCAACTGATGCGACAACAAAGCGCTCTGCACGCGCCCCGCGTGAGCCGGGTTCTGTGAAGAAGGGGAAAAGCATGCGGCGTCTCAAGTGGACGATCGCCATGGTGGTGGAGATGCTGCGCCTTCGCTTTGATGATGGCGACGTGAAACGGCGCCTTGAGACGGCGGACACAAAGACAAAGAAGGCTCGTGCTTGGCAGCAGTTTGCCAGCGCTCTGTCGCAGTCCCAAGGCGTCGTCATTAGCCAGGTGCAGGTATGTATATGGTGTTGCCTATGTCATTGCTGTGTTACACAATGTAAAATAATGACCTTGTTATTTGATGTTAATGCTTTAGCTGTATCGGAAGTACCGAAAAGTGAAATGTATTTACGGAAGGGTAGGCGCGAGCGCCAACAGACTGGGAACAATACAAGCGAGCCTTTCGCTGTTGACGAAGACCTGTGGGTCGTCTTACATGACGCATTTGCGTCGCGTGTCGGGCTAAGCGGTGAAGTGCTGGTGGATACTCACCTTGAAGAAGACGCATCTGATGAAAATGCTGCGGCTGATGCTACCGAAACTAGCGGTACGTCACCAGCCAAGGGGAAACTTCAACCGGTCGTAGAGTTGGCAGTCGCACTCCAGACTGGCATGGAGGCTATTGCGGCTTCGATGAGCGCGAGTGCTGCTGGAGGAGACCAGCTTCAGCAATTGGCTAGTGCCATTGAGAAACAGGCTCGAGCCATGGCTGCACAGCGCGAAGAGAATCGCCATCTCCAGCAAATGCAACTGCAGCTCCTGCGCGATTTACTTGCCAATAAATCGCAGTAAGACTTCTCTACGATATGCTAGGTGACAGGGAATATACTAGCATGTGAATAACGAAGTGCAAACATGTTGTATTACTTAGAAAATACCTGCCAAAATTTCGGCAATGTCACTGCGCTTCATGAGGTCTTGTTCATGTGAGAGTGGCTGTTCTGGGTTCGTGAGGTCTTCGAGTGCGCGTGCACGGGGTTGTTGCCGAAGGGGGCCGTTCGGCGAGACTTGGTAACTGTCGCCCATCGTGAGCAGTAAGTTGTGCAACATTACGCAACCAACAATAACGTCACTAATCGTCTTAACTTGCCTAACAGGATGCGGAAGCGATTTTTTAGCCTCCCGAAGGCGCATTCTACTGTGATTCTGGTACGAGAGTGTCGATAGTTGTAAGTGCGCATGCGCCGATCTGCAGCAGCATCCTTCTCGGGAAAGGGGACCCCACAGCTTGTAGCCGGCATCCCCGAGTAGATGCTTGCCTGCAGGGATGTAAGACGATAACCTATTACCTTGCAAAGACACATACACGCTTATATTGAGTACTGGTTAACCAAATTGTAAATATATGACTCACCTCTTTCGAATACCAGACCCATTCCATAATGACTGATCGTTGTTAGAACCCGCACGGATGGATAGGGATCTAATCGCGCCTTTGTGATCCACGATCGCCTGGACGTTGACCGCAGGAAACCCCTTCCGGCAGTACCAGCCTTCAAAATCCCGGGGTCGTGGAATCTTAATTAGCGTCCGTCGATAGCTCCAACGACCCCGGGAAATCCAGCGATGGCGTCAAACCCTTGCTCCAGTGCATGCAGCTCCTGCCCCGCGGGCATCACGATGTATTGCTTGGACATTTTGGCAAATACTCGAATTGTGTCGTTTATATAGACCACAGCGCGGGGACGCGAAATTCCCATCGCGGAAGCCGCCTGATCCATCGTGCCACCAACAGCTAGATAATTAATAGTTAGAGCTACCCTTTTATTTAGAGGCGTCTTGCAATTAGCTACAGGCAAGCGTTCCGACGCTGCCTCCACCTCCTTGAAGATATGAAGGAAGTAGGTCTTATCACAGCGCAGATTCTTGTGAAACCAGTCTGTCTTGCTACCACGCATGGCTTGCTCGAAGGTAGTGGTGGCAAATGTGGACTTCATTCCCGAAGGAGGTGCGCGTAAGCTGCGCTTGTCTGACGTCGCCACGATGGCAGCGCTGGCGCACACGCTGATGGCAACAGCAAGGACTGCCATGCGTGCTTTGTAGTTGTCCATTGCTTGCGGTTCTGAAATGTGTGGTGTGGGTTTGAGTGGCACAAATGTGCCAGACTGGGAACGCCTCGTGCTGGTGTTCCAGGTGGAGTGTTCCAGAGCACAAATGTCAAAGTTTGGCACAGCGTACCACTATAATTTTAGCTAATCACTACAATCCTTTTTCTGGCACAGAACCGTTTTCCTCACTTGAACAAGGGCTTGAAGGCCGCACAGGTAATGATGGTCCTATCCGCCGTCCGAACTACTACTCGACTATGAAGGATTATTGGGGGGGGGGGGGGTACATCTGAATACAGAAGACTCGGACACAGTTGCTGCAGCTGGTGATAGCGCCAGCATATCTGCTGCATCACCACCGTCTACCGCAGCAGCAACAAGAACCACATAACACCGCACTATTTCGGCCACAAGTGAGGAACCGTCAACCAAGTGCGTCAAGCGCACCCAAGGCGAGTTCTTAGAGACTGGTCTGAGTGCAGTTGCAAAGGGATTTTGCGAAGGACTGGAGGATCTCAGCAAATGTCTCGCAGCGGCACAAAACGGTAGAGGCGACGGACTAGCTGCAGCAGTCCAGCAGCAAACAGAGATATTACGACAGCAAAGTGAGGTTGCCAACGCTCAAAATACGCAGCTCCTGCTACAAAGTCAGGCCCAGAGCGAGCAGTTGAAGCTACATAATGACAATACCCGAGAACTGTTGGATTTAATTCGTCGCGATGCAGCTTCTAACTAGACACCTAAACTACTTCAAAAGCTTCTGTAAAAGCCACAATGGATTCACGCTTTCTAGCACCAACATCTCAAAGGAAACTTGCAGTCTTATCTACGAAGCAGACACAATTCGTGCAGCTATCTTTTTAGTCGTTTGCATCACCGTCTTCGTGCCCGCTGTCGTCTTCGAAGAGTGTGTCATCGTTGATATCAAGCATAATATTGTGCAGCACCATTGTTGCGGCAACAGTATCTACCGCTTTTCCCACGCTTTTCGTGTTTAGACAGCACTTGACAATTCTAAAGCGTCCTTTCCAAAGTCCGACCGCACACTCTACCGACATTCTTGTTCTCGAATGTAAGTAGTTGTAACGCAACTGCTTGGGTGCCAATCCTGCGCCATCATCCTCGTCAAAAAGTGTCATGATAGCCGGGCAAATTGCGTATCCAGCATCACCAACAAAGTGCGTTCCTGCAGGCAAATACTTGGTCGCATTAGAGCCTGGAGCAGACGCACGCCACGTCTTTTGGTCGGATCACGACCCGGGCCGGACTTATGAAGCGCATCCTGGCATTCACTACAGCTTGCACATTAAATGCGGGGAACGTTGTATCCTTCAAAGCCATCTGGGCGCAGAAGATCAATGAGTGACCCGTCAAAAGGCTTCGACGACACCAGGTATCCCGCCCTTTGCTTGGAATTCAGTCTCAATCCGTCGCCATTCCGTTTTTCTTCGGGGGAAATGGACGTACTTGTGCAGCGAACTTCTTAAATACTTCATGAATAGGTTGATTACACCCAGAGCCCATGACTTTGAAATCGCACAAGCTGCTGTTGTTTCTCGATATCCACCGTGTGAGCCCAGAAAAAAACAACACGACGCGACCTTCTCCTCGAACGTATGCTCCTTGTCGAAGCGGTCTATCTCATTGTCGGTCAACTCGCGACGTAGAATAGCACAGAGGCGAACGAAACCAGCTTGTCCACACCTGAGGTTCTGGCGAAACCAGGCATCATATGCAGGGTTTGAAAGCATCGAGGCGAACTCAAGTGGTGGCAATGTGAGGATGCTTTCCTTCTCATTGCGAATTGTACAAATTGCCGCATATGTAGCCGCAGCCGTTCCCAAAGCAGCAGCACCAATCGCGGGCGCCGACCGCCGCAGTGACGTACGTGTTAGCCCCATCCAATCCTTGGCTACGAAGCCGATCGAGGGTGAGCTGAAACTGGTGATTAACTCGTCTTAGTTTAGGCGAATTTGAGACGAACGGGTGAGCCGATCGAGCTTCAGCTAGCCAATCAAATATCAGAAAAAATGTCGTCCTCTCGTCGAAGACGATCAGAACCGGAGACGAGCGTTCCCCGACCACGCCCTAAGCGTTGCCGATCAACTTCAAGTCCATATTAGCTCTCCAAATGTAGAGAAGTTCCGGTGAATAGTTGTTGGTAAATGCACTAGAACGTCGCAAGCAAATATTCACGGAAGCTGCACCATTCGTAGCCTTTGATGCTTCAATTTCTGTTGCTGTTTTTAATGGCTTTGGGAAACCAAATCAACACTGCCCAGGTTTTGCGCGACAACTTGATCCACTAGCACAAACATGCTCCTGGACTCGTCTGACGATACGAGCTACATCACATCTAAAAGCTGCTGGTGAAGGATCACACGGTGGCCTCCTTGCTAAAATATCTGTATCGTCTCGCGTCGTCTCGCAACCGACCTGACATGCTTCCCATTGACACCGATCCAAGCTTTCAGCAGTCATTGACGCAGCAGACTATCAATATACCCAGCTAAACGCGCACGACCCTCGTCATTACTGGAAAGCTCCATCACATTTGGTGCATCTTTAATCCACAGCAACCCATGAACATGTGGTGATCCACATTTTTGAAACTCAACACGCCAGAAAAAATCACTTACTTCACCAAGAGGATGCGCTTCACCGCAGATGATGTTATCAACGAACGACTTAAATCGTCGATAAAAGTGCTGACACGCGAAGTCAAGGTTTTCGTTCAGATATTGTCTACGGCGTTTGGCAGACAACCTACCGGCATCTTCCCACGACAAACGGGGATCACAAACACGAAAGAAATCCAGCCATACAGTATCCGCAGCACTAAGGGTACAAAAGTACGTTGACCGCAGCGGATGCAGCACATCGTTTCCAATCATGTTCATCAAGTCTCATACACACTTGTCCTCTAACGCCTTTGAAAAATGGTTTTAATTCAACAAGCTGGTCAAGCTGACTATGAAAAGGCTTTTGAACTACCTCAGACAGGTGAACCAATGAACGAGTATTCGAGCAAGTATTTGATGCAGTACTGTTTCCCGACGCTTTTCCCAGCTGGGTGTGGAAGTTTTTTTCCGCTGGAAGGTAATCTATCACGCGTTCAGAAGATTGAGTTGGCTGAATATTGCTCGTATTTGATGAAATGGCATGATCGCCGGTTTGTCACGCATCGCACGTTCAAGTTCTTTTGTTTGAACTTGATTCAGCGACGCCAAATAGATAGTTTGGTTCGTAAAATTATCAATTCCGAAGACGTGACAGCCGACGAAAATGCCGAGGCGAGCAGACTTCTTAAGCATCGAAGAAGGCAGCGCGATCTCGTTGAGCACCCTGCAAACGCTGATATCACTCTGCCCTGCTCCGAGAAGCCTAGTACAAACAACACGGAAAGGGCCCTTTCATCAGTTTACTTGTATTATTTTTTATTCAATCATAGTGATGCGTTTATTAACTATTTTTCAGTCGTACACAAAGGAATATGACTGGTTTGGAAGCAGAGGTTTTCGTGCCAACTTGGTGACGAGCGCACTCAGTCTAAGATTGACTGCTGGGAAAGGCCCTGAGTGAACAGCACATACACAGACCATGTAGACACTCTGCACGTTTGGTTGTAGGCGCTAAAACGTCTATATGTACATGATGGCACTGACTCATGTAGTATTGGTGCCGCGATAGGGAAATAGGTATTTTATTCGAATAAGGGTCTTAAGTTTACTCATACGTAGATATTTGGTTGAGTGGCTCTGGTGCCCTAATTAGAAACAGAACATTGGTAGGGATGGAGGGCCGATAGCACATGTTGATTCAATGTACATAATACTGTGGAGAAGAGATCCGAAGTACGCTGGATGTAAGATCATGAATGTCTACGAGCCAGTGAGATCGAAGGAGCCAGTCTGAATTTTGGGGAGGAATAGGGGAAGTCAGATCCAGGCAGAACTGAATCTGGCTGGTACCTGGTACAAACATTCCGCGAGCATATCGACCCGACACAAACATTTAGATAAGGTACGGTGCCAGTTGCGCGCACTCTGCCAGTTATGTACTTCTCTGTCCCACCAATTTATAGGTAGTTGATATTTTGCTCCATAAAATCACCTAAACATACGCGCCGAAGACCGGACTGGCCGCATTTTAAAACTCACACTAGCGCACTCGTTATCATATTTTTTGCAGATTAATAACAGCGCACACCACGTAAATACCAACAAGAATGCGACAGCATCTGTGAAAGGAATAAGGTTTTATTTCGTAATTATAAGGCAAATTAGCGATATTAGTAGAAAAAGTTACCAGATGTCAACTCCGGCTTGGCGAACACGTACGCAATAGGACAACTGCCAGAAACGTGCAGAACACTCCCTAATAGGCGCCCAAAAAAGTGAGGTTTAATTGCCTGTTATGACGATATGCGTAAAATCACATGATAATTTCATCCAATCATCGATGTGTACAGTTTTAGGTACGGAATTAACAAATATAAACATTGTTTTATTGATTGAGAATCTGAGAAGTCAGTGCTTTGTAGCCATTTTCTATAGTTGTAGCCGTAGTGGCAAGTGACGTTGGACCGAGCCCGTTAGGACTGACAGTCTTACGAAGCCGAGGGAGCTTGAAATCATTGCCTCCCTCGTTAATGATAATGCATTCCAACACTTTTTGCAAAGTGAGGAAGCCTTTCTCCATAGTTTCGTATTTAACACTATTAAAAGCACTAGTGTAGTGGGCTGGCCTGTCACTCCTCTCTGGAACACGGGCCGGATCGACGGAACAGCGTGCAAGTCGTGATCGACTTGACGCAGTAGCCGGTGTGGCACACCCAGCGGCGGACGGTGGCGAAGATGTGGCGAGGACGGCGAAGTGGTGCTGGAAGCGAGCCAGTGGGCTAGCGCCACGGGCGACAGGGGGCGGCGGTTGAAGTTGGCGACCGCAGAAGATCGCAAGGCGAGACGACACACGGGTAGGAGTAGGAGTAAGTAGGCGAGCGAGGAGAGGCGACGACGGCGAGCGAGCGTGAGGCCAGGAGGCCACGACGAAGGTGATGCGGACGAAGAGGGAGAGGTCCAGGTAGGACAATAGGCGCCGGTAGGTAGGAGCGGTAGAAAGTTGGTGGGGGCAACGAGCTGCGGTCTGGCAGCTCGACCCTCAGTTGCGATTTGTTGCTGGACGGTAACGACTCAAGACTAATATAATAAGTGCGCCGAAAGCGGGTTCCTGTAGTCTAGTGCTAGGGAAGTGCCGTGCGACCAGGGACGTGTCGACTAGCTACAGGAGTAAACGGAGAGGTAAGCGATAGTGGCGGGCAGTGCACAGATGAGGGCGATGTATTGAGTAGGGTGGCGGGACCACGGAGAGAGACCGTGGGGGCGCGGGGTGCACTCAGAGCACCTCGGCCGTGCGAACAAGGCGCTCTCGAGCGCTCGGAAGTGTCCAGCGTGGTGACGGAGTCGTCGCTCGACCTATTTGCATGTCCGGCGGGGGTCGCCTGTGGCTTGCCGGAGCCCAGGTTGACTGTGTTCCCCTCCCAGCCGTCCCTATCCCCGACACGTCTGGTGAACGGGCCAGTAGCTGTCTGGTCAATGCTCGTACAGCCTCGCGCTGCTGGCAGTCGGCGCTTTACCTACCTACCTAGGCAAGGACAAGACGGATGGAAAGTGTTGCAGCACGATAGACGTGCGGTGCTACGGTCGGATTGGGCTAGGGCAGGCCTGGGGAACTAACTACATGGTGGTCATAAACAGTGGCTCTCTGGGCATCGTCAAAGTGACGATGCGAGCTGAGCTTCCGTGGGCGAACCCCGCAGCGTTAAGAGGAGAAGAGTGTGGAACGGAGGACTGAGAGAAGTGGTTTTGATTATGTTTTAGGAAGATGACTACGGATACGGAGACGCGTGACGAGAGAGCGCAGAGGCGCGCTGCATCCGCGGAACGTGCGGCTGCGGAGGCTGCGCGCAGGCAGAAGGAGTCGGCGCCAGTGACGCTGAACACCGACGACGGCGGCACGGTGATACTGGAGGCCTCAGTGATCACCAGCGCGTCCGGTGGAACTCCTCTCGGGTCAGGAGGCGGTGGATCGGGAAGTGCGGGGCTTGGACGGCCAGGAACTGGGGCGGCGGCCGGCAACGAGCGCGGCCAGGCGGACGGCAACGGTGGGCGACCCACGGGCGGCGACACCTTGACGGGGGGCACGTCGGCGGACGGCGCCACCACGCTCACGGACGACAGCGGCGGACGACGTGGCGACGGTCACGACGGCGGCGGTCACGGCAACGACGGCGGTCGTGGTGGTCGGGCTGGCCAACGTGAGTCGGCTCTTGATGTCGGCGGCGGCTACGGCGGAGTGACTGGAACTGGAGGTGGGTCTGGCGGCGTCGGGCCAGGACGTCCAGCCAACTCACAACCGGGACCTACGGCGGGGCTTGCGAGGGCGCGACCGGCAGCAGCACCCATCGTCGTGCGCGAGAAGGTGAAGACGCTCAAGTTGAAGAAGTTCAAGGGGCTCGACGACACGATGTCGGTGAGCATGTGGCTCAAGACGGTCCGGCAGGAAGTGCGTCGGCAGGCGGTGACCATGGGGGTCGAGTGGAACGAGAATCAGCTGTACCACGAGGTCGCCTCGCACTTGGACGGCGAGGCGAAGCGCTGGTTCGCGACGGTGATGGAGTCAGTCCGGCCGGAGGAAGAGAGCATCAACACGCTCGCGACGATGCTCCGCGAGAAGTACATGACGCAGCGGTCGGGCCCCGAGGTGGTCGACCTGCTGAACGCGCGTCGGCAGATGAGAGGCGAGCGGCTCGTCGACTACGCCCAGGCGCTTCGCGAGATCGCCGAGCGAGGCGAGATCGGCGACGACTGGCAGGTGAGCGCCTTCTTGAAGGGAATGAGCAGCGTGGCGGGAGCAACGCACGTGCGCGGGCACCTGCCGAAGACGCTGGACGAGGCCCTGAAGGTCGCGATCCCCCAGGTCGGCGACTACGGCGAGGGGTACGGGATCCGGCTGGAGGAGGCGATGACCGCGTGGGACACACGCGAGGGCACGAGCGGGCACGGGCCCCTGGCGGCGACGAAGTCCCCAGGAGGTGGTGCAGGACAGTCGGCGGGCGGTGGCAATTCGTGGAATGTGGTGACGGGGTATGGAGCCGGATGGAGTGCGGCCCCTAAACCGCCAAGGTACGATACCGAGGGACGACCAGTGGATACCGGTAAAACCGGTACGGGCGAGTGGTGGAAGGCGATACCGCCTGGGTACAAACTGGTACCTGCTGGTACAGCCAGCGGTACCACTGGCAGTTCAAAAATTCAAAGTAGTGGCGGGCAAGCCCGCGGCGATG
The DNA here is from genome assembly GCA_033557925.1 of Phytophthora x cambivora. Lineage (NCBI taxonomy): Eukaryota > Oomycota > Peronosporomycetes > Peronosporales > Peronosporaceae > Phytophthora > Phytophthora x cambivora. Next base: position 4,505,992 of record JAUCEB010000012.1, on the reverse strand, counting down.
GAGGGAAACGCCCAAGCAACGACCAGGGCGCGAAGAGGCCGGCCAAGACCTTCAAGGTCGAGTCCAAGTATGGCGGCGGAGGACAAGAAGGAAGGGGCGGTCCAACCAACCCGTCCCTGGCTACGCGAGAAGGGCGGCTGCGCAATCACGGGCGCTACGTTGCGAGCAGGACGCCCGCACGGCCATTCGTGCCACGCGACGGCACGGAGTGCTTCTATTGTGGGCTGATGGGGCACTTCGCGCGCAACTGCACGCTGAAGCAGTCTGACATGGCGACAGGAGGTGCGGCGGAGGAGCCAGAGGTGGCGGAGAACGACGAGAATGGGGCGGGAAACGAGGCGCGAGCATAAGACCCCCGGTCTTATCGCTCGCAGGACCTGACCCGGGGAAGAAGGTGGAGAGTAGGCGAGGAGGGGCTCACGGAGGCCAGCAACGGCTCTCGCGTGGTGCCGCTCGGTCGCTGGAGGAGGTGGCGAAACGGCGGCGCGAGGTGACGCGCAAGGCGGCGGCCAGAGCCGTCGGATAACACCAAGGGCGGCGCGTCGTGGTCGAGACAGGGGATGGCGATGTACGGTCAGTGCGTCGAGTCCGCGGAGAACGGCCAGTTCGAGGAACTGGGGATGGCGCAGCGCAGGTGGAAGCGCACGCCACCAGCCAACCGGCCAAGCCGGACGAAGTAATGGAGGGCGCGAAGCCCCACGCCGAGGGCACGGCCAGGAGGGTGCGGTTCGCAGTAGACGGACAAGGCGGCGTTGGTGCGGGGACGACAGCAGCGCCTGTGAATGGGCGCGAGTCGGCAGTGAACGACGACGGCGTCACGCGACGCGTCGTGGTCGACTTGGCGTGTGCAAGCGTCGTCAAGACGAAGGAAGAGCAGGCGGAGGTCGTGGCGCAGCAGCTGGACGCGTGGATGGAGCAGTTCGGCGCGGACGTCGCGCAGGACGAGGCGGTGGTCAGCGCCAAGAAGCGCGACGAGGAGGACAAGGGCGGCTCGCCCGAGTCGGTGCAGCAGGCGATGGCGACGGAGACGGGTCGTCGAGACCCTTCGAAGGCGAAGGTGCTGAGAGTCAAGGCAGCGGAGGCGCTGCAGCGAGCCGCGCAGGCCGAAGTGGAGGCCCGCCAATTACATCGGCGGCAGAAGCGGAAGCTTCGAGAGCACGAACGGCGTGAGCGTCGTGCTGCTCGAGCTTCACACGAGAGCGAGCAAGTCGTGGAGGTGGTACGGGCCGCCGTCGTGCCCGACAAGGGGCATGATGAGCTGGTAGTGGAGGCGGCGATGTTCGTGACGAGCACGGGCCCCGCGGTGACGCCGACGAGCGACGAGTTTGTCCGCGTGTCGAGGACAAGGCGGCGATACGAGAAACTGGCCCGCAAGGCCAGAGCGCGCGAAGACAGGAAGCTGCGCGAGTGGTTGGCGACGCAGCAGTACCCGGAGGGCACGTACATGGCGTTCGCAGACGCGAAGCGGCGCCACGGCAAGAGTGGGCCGCGACTGATGAGCATCGAGGAGGCGTCGGTGATCGGCTTCTCCCCGCCGAGCACGACGAAGGTAGTGGCGAAGGTGGCACGGCAGAAGTTGCCGGCGAGGAGCTACCACTACGAAAGTGGCAGCGTGTACGCTGCCCCGAGTGTTGTCTGGCCGGGCAACGGCACGCGACCAGCACGGATCGGGCGACTGCGGGCTGTGCAGGCTCCGACAGTCGACTCGTTACCAACGGCCCGTGTTCAGGCGGGCAGTGAGTGGAAGGACATCAAGTTGGATACCGGCGCGCAGTTCTGCGTGGCCGGTGAGTCGTGGAAGAGACTCGGCAGGCGGCTAAGCTCATTGCCGCCGGTCGACTACGTTGAGGGCTTCACGGGTGCCGTGGCCAAGGTGGAAGGAGTGTGGCGGTTCGAGTTCACGACGCAGTACGGGCAGATGATGCCCGTGGACGCGTTGGTCGTGGAGGGAGCGGCCGACGAGTTCCTGCTCGGTGAGGATTGGATGTTGCAGAACGGAGTCAAGATTGACTTCACGTCCTGCGAGATGAAATGGTACAGTGGGGGCGACAAGAAGGTCGTCCCATTCAGCTGCACGACGAATGATGAGGAGGCCGAGCGGACGGTGCAAGTCCGTCTCGTGCGCAAGCAGCGCGTGCAGACGCAGACATGCCGGCAGGTGGAGCTGGCGGTGGCAGCGCCCGAGGGCACAGTGGGGTTGTTCACGCCTGCTAGTGGTGCCGAGCCACACTTGATGTTAGCACCAACATTGACCACCGTGCACGACGGCAAGGTGGTAGTGCCGATCATGAATTTAGTAGGACGTACCTCGAAGCTTCCTTCGCGGGAGAAGCTGGGAACGTGGACACCTACGAATGGAGACATGACGATCATGGAGGTGACGGGCGAGTTCGACCAGGCAAGGGTGAAGCAGTGGATGGAGACACAGCTGCACGACGAGAACGCACCTCTGAGCAACGAAGACGAGTTGAAGTTGGGAACGATGGAGCAGGAGGACAAGGAGCTTTTATTACGACTGTTACGACACTACCCTAAGCTACTTGAGCCTCGTGACGGGTGTCCCCCTCAGACGACGTTGGGGGTCAGCCATGAGATCCATACGGGGAGCGAGCCTCCGATTAAGGTTCGGCCGCGCCGACACTCCCACTCGGAGCAGGCGATTATTGACGAACAGACGGACAAGATGTTGGTGGACGGGGTGATTGAGGAGGCGAATGGGGCATGGGGTTTTCCTGTAGTATTAGTGCGCAAGAAGGACGGGTCAGTGCGGTTTTGCATTGACTATCGCCTCCTGAATGCTATTACTAAGAAGGACGTCTACCCCTTACCTCGGATTGATGATACATTGGACAATCTACACGGGGCGAAGCGATTCACCAGTCTCGACCTGCACGCAGGCTACTGGCAAGTCCCAGTCGCGGAGAAGGACCGTGACAAGACCGGGTTCATCACCCGGAAGGGCTTGTTTCGATTTGTTAGGATGCCGTTTGGGTTAGCAAACGCACCGGGCACTTTTCAAAGAATGATGGACGCTGTATTACGTGGGCTTACCTGGCAAAGCTGCCTGGTCTACTTAGACGACGTGATTATCTTTTCGAGGGGCAGTGTGGCCCAGCACGTGGTGCAGTTGGCGGCGGTATTAGAGCGACTGGCGAGAGCCGGTCTATCGCTGAAAGCGAGCAAGTGCTCGTTTGCGTCAGAGAAGTTGAACTATCTTGGGCACGAATTGGACGGCGCAGGCGTGCGCCCGATGTCGAGTTTGGTAGAGAGCGTGAAGAACTTCCCCACGCCCACGGACGTGACGGAAATTAAGAGATTTGTTCACATGGCCGGTTATTACCGGCGATTCGTGTCAGACTTCGCCGCAAAGGCGGCCCCGATGACTAAGTTATTGCGCAAAGGCGTGGTTTGGCGCTGGGGCGACTCCCAGAAGGAGGCGTTCGAGTGTTTGAAGAAGGCGTTGACGGAGCGGCCTCTTTTGGCCTACCCCGACTTCTCGAAACCGTTCAGACTGGTGACCGATGCGTCACAGGTGGGGCTCGGTGCTGCCCTCACTCAGGACCAGGGGCACGGCGAGCAGCCGATTGCATACGCCTCAAAGATTAATTCGCCGGCTGTGGCGAAGTACAGCATCACAGAGTTAGAATGCGCGGCTGTGGTGTGGGCGGTGAAACTTTTCAGGCCGTACCTGTACGGGCGTAAGTTTGTGTTGATGACGGATCATGCAGCCTTGAAGTGGCTGATGACGTCGAAGGAGTTGGCTGGGCGGCTGCACCGCTGGGCGCTCCAGCTTCAGGAGTACGATTTTGAGGTAGTCTATCGGCCAGGCTCTAGCAACGTCGTCGCTGACGCGTTGTCTAGAGCCCCAACACGAGTGGTCACGGCGGCAAGCCAGGAGACCGAGACACGGCAGGGCGGAGTGCGCGAAGGCGAGGGTAGCGACGGTCAGTTGACCGACCAGGCGATCAAAGCGGAACAGGCGCAAGACCGCACCGTGCAGAACTTAGTGCGGAAAGGCAAGTACGGCGGTAGGAAGATCGTCGTGGAGGACGAAGTGGTGCACATCGTGGAGAACGACGGCAGCAAGCGGGTGGTGCTTCCCACCGCGCTGTGGGCAGCTGCGCTGCGTGAGAATCACGACTCTATCTACGCGTGCCATCTGAGGACGCCTCAGACGTACGCGCGAGTCGCGAGGAACTACTGGTGGCCCGACATGCGAGCGCACGTGCGCAAGTGGGTCCAGGCGTGCAGGGACTGCGGCACGCGGAAGGCGAAGGCCAAGGAGGTGATTCCGCCTCTGAGGAGCCAAGGCGTCGGTAGTCCAGGCGACAGGTGGGCCTTGGATGTCGCGGGGCCTTTGCCCGTGACGGCGGGCGAGAACCGATACGTAGTCGCGGCGGTCGACTACGCGACCAGGTACACGGTGGCTGTGGCAGTCCCGCGCCACACGGCGCAGGACATCGCGCGGTTCATCGTCGAGAAGTTGGTCCTCGTGTTCGGGCCAATGCGTGAGTTGGTGCTGGACGGAGCACCGGAGCTGAGCGGCAAGGTGGTGGCGGCACTGACGGACCTGCTGCAGACCAAGCAGATCTCGCCCGTGCCGTACAGACCCGCGCTACTCGGGTTGGTGGAGCGGTTCCACCGGAGCTGGAAGGACATGGTGTCCATCTACGTAGCAGAGGCGCAGAATGACTGGGACCGCTGGCTCCCCTGCGCAGTGTACGCGTACAATGGGGCACGGCACTCAGCCACCGGCTTCAGCCCGAACGAGTTGATGATGGGCCGGCGGCTGAGGACCCCGAACGAGTTGTTGCGCACGGCCGGCGTGACGCAGGTCGGTGAGTTTGCGGAGTATCACCGCAAGTTGGTGCGGCAGATGGCGCAGTGTGCCGCGGCGGCGAAGACGGCGCTGGCCAAGGACCAGCTGCAGAGAGAGAAGTACTACAATCGTCGTGAACGGCACACGACGGAGTTTGGCGTCGGTGACTTAGGCTGGGTGCTCAGGCCGCCCCGTGGCAAGGGCATAACCAAGCTGTCCCACCAGTGGGTCGGCCCAGCACTCATCACCGAGGACGCAGGCTTCGACAATTGGCGCGTAGTGCGCGAGGACACGGGCGAGCACCTCGTGGTGCACTGTAGCTTTTTGGTGACGAGTCGGTGCCCAAGCGACTCGCTCGGGCACGTGGCAGAAAGGATCTTGCGGGAGTTGGGCGAGGACGAGAACGAGTCGGACGGCACGAACCAGGCGGAGATGCCGCCAACGAGCAACGAGGCGGAGTTGCAGAACGGGCAGCGGAGTGGTACCGGTGGCGAAACGGCGGACGGACCGGTTGGAGCGAGATCAGCGCCAGCAGCGGATCCGGATAGGCCACGGGCGACCAGAATAGCAGGCCAGGAGGTCGCTACTGAGGCAGCGAGGGTCGTGACGAGGTCGGAAGGAACGGTGGGTGCGGCAGCAGCACCACAAAGCTCGAAGCGTCGAAAGAGGAAGGCGGCGGCGGCCGAGGAAACCAAGGATGGCGGCACACAGCCACCAGCACAGCGACGGCGGCAAGAAGAAGCAAGCGCCGCACGGAAGGCGCGCGCGAGTCGAAGGCAAGCTGCTCGTGACGAGCAGGAAGCGCCAGAAGCGCCAGCAGTTGGTGCAGACGGTGATCGTGGGCTTCACGATGGTCGTGAAGCCAATGGAGCTGAAGGTCGTGCAGTACGGGCACCAGCTCGAGAGGTGCGAGCCGGACAGCAGCACGTGGGGACAGGCGAGAGCGGCGACGTCGAGCTGCCCCAGCTCAGCGACGACACGGCGGCAGTGGAGATGCTGCGAGGCAGAGGACGGCCTCGACAGCCCGTCCCGATGCCCGAGCTGTTGCAGGTGCCCACGGCGGGGTACATCGTGGAGCGTGCAAGGAGGCGAGTGCGGAACCGGGCTGGCAGATACGAGCTGCAGCATGAAGTGCAGTACGGCGTACGGCCTGGAGGGCCATCGTCTCGAAGGTGGCTGTCGGCGACGGAGTTCGAGGTGTTGCTGGACGCCCACAAGATCGAGGGCGATCTTGGTACCGGGGATGGCGTGTAGTGGGCTGGCCTGTCACTCCTCTCTGGAACACGGGCCGGATCGACGGAACAGCGTGCAAGTCGTGATCGACTTGACGCAGTAGCCGGTGTGGCACACCCAGCGGCGGACGGTGGCGAAGATGTGGCGAGGACGGCGAAGTGGTGCTGGAAGCGAGCCAGTGGGCTAGCGCCACGGGCGACAGGGGGCGGCGGTTGAAGTTGGCGACCGCAGAAGATCGCAAGGCGAGACGACACACGGGTAGGAGTAGGAGTAAGTAGGCGAGCGAGGAGAGGCGACGACGGCGAGCGAGCGTGAGGCCAGGAGGCCACGACGAAGGTGATGCGGACGAAGAGGGAGAGGTCCAGGTAGGACAATAGGCGCCGGTAGGTAGGAGCGGTAGAAAGTTGGTGGGGGCAACGAGCTGCGGTCTGGCAGCTCGACCCTCAGTTGCGATTTGTTGCTGGACGGTAACGACTCAAGACTAATATAATAAGTGCGCCGAAAGCGGGTTCCTGTAGTCTAGTGCTAGGGAAGTGCCGTGCGACCAGGGACGTGTCGACTAGCTACAGGAGTAAACGGAGAGGTAAGCGATAGTGGCGGGCAGTGCACAGATGAGGGCGATGTATTGAGTAGGGTGGCGGGACCACGGAGAGAGACCGTGGGGGCGCGGGGTGCACTCAGAGCACCTCGGCCGTGCGAACAAGGCGCTCTCGAGCGCTCGGAAGTGTCCAGCGTGGTGACGGAGTCGTCGCTCGACCTATTTGCATGTCCGGCGGGGGTCGCCTGTGGCTTGCCGGAGCCCAGGTTGACTGTGTTCCCCTCCCAGCCGTCCCTATCCCCGACACGTCTGGTGAACGGGCCAGTAGCTGTCTGGTCAATGCTCGTACAGCCTCGCGCTGCTGGCAGTCGGCGCTTTACCTACCTACCTAGGCAAGGACAAGACGGATGGAAAGTGTTGCAGCACGATAGACGTGCGGTGCTACGGTCGGATTGGGCTAGGGCAGGCCTGGGGAACTAACTACACTAGCTACAGCTTCGATGAGTCCGTCGATCTGGTTTGTCGGTTGCCGATACTGTATGGACTGAATAAAATTAAAAATTCCCAAATCCAGTATATTACACTCGGGTGAGCGAGGTGGCTGGCACAACATTTGGATGTCCCAACCACCTTCTTTCCCGGCGGCAAGAACCTCACCATGATCTTCTTCTTCGTGCGGGCCCGCGTTGTCCTGGTGGACACGTATAACTGAAGTTTTCCGACCTGCATACGTAAAATGACAAACGTTAATAGAGAGAATGTATCACCAGTTTGATAAATAGACGTACCTCGCCATTTGGCACGAATTGCTGGGAAATTTTTTTCCTTCAGCATCAGCACGTATATCTTTCTTGACATGTTGATGTTCTTGGTGATGGGCGTTCCCGCAACCCGATTTTTGGAGGTTCTCTTCGCTGCGGTGCGCTCAACAATTGGCCAGATCCCAATTTTTCCGTCAAAATACTTTTGTCGGGAAAAATCGTATCGCGGTCTTGATATTGCTGCAAGAAACATTACCTTACCGATATAGCGTTTGTTTGAACACGATCGGTAAGGTAGTGCTTCATCAGAGGCCAAGAAGTCGCGAAGACGCCTTGTACATATTGAACCATTTCTCATCTATATGGACAACATCATACATTGCATTGAAACGATACAAAAGTCCGCCTAGCAATAATATTAGTCAACAATTACTTACAATAAATTGTAAATTAATATCATATACAATGAAAAAAACCAAATTCTTACCGATAGGGCGCTGCACGTGCGCAAGAGCCCACGTTAGCCGCTGAAGCTTGTGTCCGTCGGTAAGCGCCGGCTTGACCCTTGAAATGAAGCGCCGCAGGACCTTCGACTTGAGGTGCCGGTGCAGCGTCAATCTTGGGATGCCGGATGCCGCTTCGAGAGCACGCAAAGTCTGCCTCTGGCAGAGCGGCACCGCTGCGACTCGCTCCCCCACCTCCTTGGCGCTGAGGCGGGTCTTCTTCGGCGGGTACGGCCGCCGAGGCTGCACGAGGGCCTCGGAGTCGTTGCGTAGACCCCAGATGGTTTCTACTGCAGCGCGGCTAAGCTTGAAGAGCCGCTTGGCTCGCGCTATGGTTTCGTAGCGGAGGCGGCCTTCCTTACTTAAGGTGGTAAGGAAGACCACCACCGCAACACGCGTTTGTGGCGAGATGTCCTTGGCCCCAACTGTACGTTCCATCTTGGTTGCCAAAACTGTTGTGGCGATTTAATGTCCACCGCCAACCGTTTTACGGTGGACTTCAGCCCGCCGTAGCCAATACTATTTTAACCAATGAAATCATTCTAACAATGTTGAGTGGTACACAAAAAACCAAAGTACCTATAAATTGGTGGGACAGAGAAGTACCTGTTTTCCTCCCGCCAATTAGAAGGCTACAACGTTTTTTTCAGGAATACCATTGGGACAAAGTCAGCAAACGATACCAACCAGTAAAACCGCGAAACTATTTCCACATTCCCCGCCAATTTCCTATTTCCCGAAGACTACAACAACCTCGCCAACTTCCACCAACATGCCCGCTTACACGATCGAAGAGCTTAATCCTTTCGCGAACAAGGGGGCAAAATGCCGCTTTTCAACCACTCACGGTACTACATCCCAGTAAAAATATTCGAGTACCAAATGCAATAATTGAATGATTAATTTTGAAAAGGGGCAAAATGCTCCGTTTCATCAAAGGGTTCGATTGGATAAAAATAAATATAAACCAAACATTCTGACTTAAGTTGCCTATTGTTAACTTTAATAATAGTTTTGATTTCTTATCCTACGTAGTAAGTCCTGAACTCGCATTGCCGCTCGCGTACCCCGCTACAGAACACATCAGCAGTTTAGGTTTGTATAGCACCGCGTAAGCTAGTAGTAGTATTATAACGAACCTGGGGTACTACACGGTCAGTGCACCGTTCGCGCGAGAGCCAGCCACAAGCAGCACGTCTCCGTGCACTCCCTAGTCACGAACAGCTCGACTTCGCGCACTCCCCATCCACAAACGGGACGGCCCGCGCACTCCCCAGCCCCTCACACGTTACTTCCACACAGAGTACACCGCTACAGAACACATCAGCGGAATAGGTTAGTATAGCACCGCGTAAGCTAGCAGTAATATTATAACGAACCGGGGTACTATACGGTCAGTGCACCGTTCGCGCGCGAGCCAGCCACGAGCAGCATGTACCAGGCACTCTCCGCGCACTCCGGTGCCCCTCACACGTTAATATCACACCGAGTACCCCGCTACAGAACACATCAGCAGAATAGGTTAGTATAGCACCGCGTAAGCTAGCAGTGGTATTATATCGTACCGGGGTACTACACGGTTAGTGCACCGTTCGCGCGAGAGCCAGCCACGAGCAGTTCCGCGCACTCCCCAACCACGAACGGGACGGCCCCGCGCACTCCGCAGTATCTCACATGTTACAGAATAACTCGCTACAGAACACATCAGCACGCAAAGTTAGTACGGTGCCTAAACCAGCACATTTGCGCAGTCGAACCCACTTGTGTGCCCGCCCGCTTTTCTAAAACTAAATTTGGCTGGAGGGGAAGTGAATATTTTTGGCGGGATTTTGAAGAATATTCTTTATAGTTTTTGATTTTGTAAGAGGTATATTCTAAGGCCCATGATTGGCACAGAAAATGAACTGGGGCCGAATGATCCCTTTCATGGCCTCTTTTGACGTAATATAATATAAAAGTCGCCAAAGGGGGCATTTTGCCCCCTGTGGTCGCGAAAGGGTTAACGCTGCTGTGCACCGCGTTCTCACCGGTGGAAAGGCCCGCAATGTCAGTGACTCACCTCCATTCCCTATGGGACCCTTACGAAATGGGTCGCGATGGGGAAAATGGGTATTTTTTGCGCACCTGCCCGCCGTGGTCCGACCCCTTTTCTTTCCGGACCAGCTGAGAATTGCTTGGTCGAGTGGATTGTCGGGCGTCAACTGGTGAACCATCCCACAAGCCGCAAGGAGATCATCTACAAGGCCGGCATCATGAGCTCCATGATCACTGGCCAAAGCGTTGGTAGCGGGTGGTATCGCCGCTTCATGGCGCGACACCCACTGCTCGCTACCCGGACTTCTCAGGCGGTGAGCAAAGCACGCAACGCTTTCACCAAGGGCGGCTTGTTTCAACTCGCTCATCAAGGCCGTGGTTGAGCACCAGCTGGATGCAACTGGACGAAACGGCATTTCAGATTAGCAAGGGCTCCAAGCGGGTCGTGACTGTTCGAGGGTCCAAGAACAATTAGAATCAAGACGTTGCACCGATTTTTCATCTTACCTTGGTGGCATGTGGAAGCACCGCGGGCTTCATGGTGCGCCGCTGTTCGTGTCAACGGTCACTTCTTCCAGTGCTTGCCGGTTGTGATGTCTCTGGATCTCCCGTAACGACTTCAAGTTCCGGTTTTATGAATGGGCTTTTGTTCATCGAGTGGCTGCGCTTTTTTTTCGGATAGCGTTCCGAGCGACGTTCAGCGACCGCTGCTACATCTTATGGATGGGTGCTCGTCTCACTACTCGTTGGAGATCATTCTCGAGGCGGCGAGACTCAACGTGATTCTACTGTTGCTCTCATCTATCGCTTCTCACTTGCTTTATCGACTTGATGTAGACGTGTTTTCATCGTTCAAGGCCAAGCTCAGCCGACTAATCGAGATCTTCGTTGGCAAGACTGGCTGCAACGCCGTCGACAAAGAGGAGGCGATCAAGATGGTAAGCACAGCGTGGGTGGGTTGCAAGATGGGCGAAATTGTCAATGCGGGGTTTGCTGGATGTGGGCTATTCCCGCCTTCCTAGCTACGCATGGACGCTTGCATCGAGATCTTTAAGCGGAATGAAACGCCAGTGTCTACAAGGCTTGCATCGTGGCTTCGAATTAAAGAGGTCGTGCAGAAGAACTCGTGGTGCCACCTTCCAAGAAGCGCACACGCAAGACTGCAATGATTGCCGGTCGTCTACTGACCAGGGAGGCGCTGGATGCTATCGCAGGACCTACCAAGAAGCTAGGGAGGCCGCCAAGTCCAAGACGGTATCGACTACGCCGAAGTTGCCTAAGGCAAAGAAGCAGAAGCAGGTGAAAAGGCTAGGTCCGGTTACGCAGCAAACTCTGCCTGCAGCGAAGCCGGTAGGTACAATGCAGCAAGGAGATGTAGTGTGGGAGGCAATTGTTCAGTTCAGACAAATTAGGTGCTCTACTGAAAGCACATCGCCACGCCTCTCTATGTGTAATTCATTGCTTGTCTTGTTTGTTTTCTTACTTTCAATAGTGATACGATATCCCTCTGTATGCCTGGGCCCACTGTGGTGTCAGGTTTTTGAGAATTAACCCTCTCAAACCGCTATCAAAAGGGGAGCCCGACTCATGGTACTGAGCTTACTGACGGTCAATCAGTTCACTCGATGGCAACCGTCGGTCGCTTTCACTGTTCTGTGACAGTCCTCGAGTGATCTAATTTACAGTCAGCACGTTAGAGATGAGTTGAGTTGAAGCTGCCAGGTGGGATCGAACCATCCTCTCGGTTGTGGGCCGAGGACTTTACCACTATGCTATGGCAGCCCTGCCTCTGAGCACAAACCGGAGTATATTTATGCACAAATATCATAACAATATGATTGTGTATGCTCTTGTGGTAAAACACATCCCGTGTTAGGTGATTTCGGAAGGGGGTGTATCGTTTTGAACAGTTTCGTTCAACAACACAAACTAATTCTTCCGTGGAATGGATAATATCCATTCCACAGAAGAATCAGTTATTTGCCACTTTTAAACATTGGTTTTGTATAAGGCACAACTCTTTATACATGGTCACTATAACATATTATGTTATAGTCAGCATGTCCTAACTGAGCTCTCGATTACTGCTCTATGGAGTAAAACAGTGTGCTAATAGAAGATATGACGCTCTTTTCGGATCTGCGCTTTATTCATAAAACCAATAGTCCAATGACAAGTTACGGGTGAAAATGTGCCGGTGCTGCAATAACAGCACGCAACTGGCACCGTACCTTATACAATCCGATCGAGTGTCGATCTGGTACCAACTTTTTAACACATACGCAATCATTCGCAAACACGGTGAATGAGTAGTCGACCGGTGGTCAGGGGATACAATCAAGCGATTCGTAAGATGCACGTAAGAGATCCGTTAAGAGTGGAAAGCAATTATGTGGTTTGTAGAAAAAGAACAAATCTAAGGTACCTAAGCAGAGAGTAATTTTCCTTGAAAGACACATGCGACTTCGGCATTCCAGCAGGATTTACATTGGCCTTCACCATTCACGGACACTAACGTCCCTAAGAATCTACGCGAAGGCACCTAGATAGTAGATAGTTTGGTGTGACGCCCTTCCTTCTATCAGAACAATCCGACTTCAGGATGCACCAAGCGTCTACAAAGACAGGACAACCCAGTCAATCCGCAACGACCACCACGATTGACTTTTCGCGAAGATCGATCTTAAGGCTTGACGCCGCTTTAAGGTTTTCGCGTGTCTAGAATTGTTCGGGTTCCACCGCCACCAATACCTCTGGAGAGCTTAGAACCACCATCGTATCTGGTGAGTTTGGAGAGTGGCATAGTGTCCCAGGGCCCGTCCTGTACGTACAGAGAAGCGAGGTTTTTCATTGCCGTTAACATAAAGAGCGGAACAGCGAGTTGCTCTCTAGTATGACTTCTACGACACTCCTCCCGCATCCTTGCGACCATGCTGTGCTCACCACATCAGGTAACGTTCTTGCACACATCTAGTAATCAATTATATAAGAAGGTACTTATTTGTGTTTAGAGAACAGCGCATTACTTATCTTTTCAGAAGATACTGATGAGGAGCTTCAAACTCAGAAGAGTTGGTGTATGTCTGCCTGATACACTAAGTACTCAACTTCCGTGCCACACCTTTGTGGCTGACAAAGACTCTTACACGCAGGCCGATAGCATATGCGGCTCGGGTTCACTCCTATTCATAGTCGCCTACACTGGTAACATACAGCTTGTTAGCCGTTTGAACACAGATAAACAGCGCCAATAATCGCGCGTATATCGACTGCAACACTCCGTCTCATCATGTCCGGACGCGCAAAGAGTCAAATGAAAGTCAGTGAATTTTTGTAGGGCGGGTGAAAAGGGGTGTCATGCTTTTGATTTTCGAAATGCCGAAAAGCTCCGGTAAGATATTGATGTAAATTTAACAACCTGGACCATATCAATCCATTTTTAAAAAGTATATGCGATGTCACTCGTGCCTTGAGTTAGTCTATTTTGTGATTCTACCAAGGCGTACATGCCTACAAAACTAAGGTCTTCCAAGCAGCGCACCGTCGGACATTGGTAACAAACCTGATGTCGACTTTCTGGGCTACTCACCTCGTATCGTACAGGATTGAATAGCTAAGCGGACGCTATCATTGACTTCAAGGGGTCCAAGTGAGCAAGACGCTTAAAGCTCAATGCCACAAGGAGATTATCCCATTTCGCCCGGACTTTTGACGTTTATGGATGATATGAAGAGGTGCTTAATATTGTTTCTATGGGTCTTTTTGTTGGTACCTCTAACGGATGTCTGTACTGCAATAATGTTAGGGACAATAATGCAAACCACTACCGTTGGTTTAACAACTGTATATCTGACAAGAAGTTTAATTTTGGTGGACAATGCAATCATGCGCTTGTTCTAGCGCTTCTCCGAACGCTAAATGACCCCTTATATCGTTTTCATTCAACAGCATTATTTGTCGAAAGAGTTAATGTTTATTTCCCAGCTAAGATTTGTATTATTTACCTAAGCGTTTTCAATTCAGGTTGTTTAGCACACGAAAAAGTCGTCAGTAGATCTGGAAGAAAATCATGTGAAGTTTGTGATTTAAAAACCAGAGCAGCTGCACGGCTTCAAGTATCTTCAACGTCGATGAGACTACCATTTATTATGACCCGCAACCAAAGCATATTTTGGCGGCACGAAGACGCAATGGATCTACTAAGGTGAAATATACGGAGAAACACTCGGCGAGGTTGACTGCCGTGCTCACGGTTCGAGCTGATGGTATGCTTTTGAAAATCGTTTTCTACGATTGCTGTGCTAATGGTTTTATGGGTTTCTCATTTGATTATTAAAGCAAGAAGTTGTGTATCATTTTTATCGTTAAATGGATGCCTGGCGGGTCCATCGAGAAGAAAGGATTGTCTAAGAGTCCGCCCGGCCAAGGACGTGTTTACAGAGTCCAGAAAAACGACTGGATGGATAACATTGTATGGGGGTATATATGCGAAGAAGCTGCTTAAGTTTGAAATCGCTGCCCCTTCTGCCCATCTTTCCGACAAATGTTATCCCCACGTATCGGTGGAAGGACAAGAGGTTGTCATGACAGAGGCTAACGCTACCGTGTGCCCACTGTCTGCGTTCAACACAGCGGCTTACCAGCCCCTTGGCGTCGGAGTCAGGGATCCGCTAAATCAAAAGGCTTGCGGGCGCTGTGACTAACCGCCTATCGAAAAAAAGTCTACGTTAGCGCTAACAAAAGCGCTTCATTTTGCTCAAACGCACTATTCCAGCGTGGTCACTGTTTTATTCCGAGACTGTTGCTTAAAGCTTCGAAAATACCATTCCAAGACACCCAGTAATGAAGTTGGAGTTTCAATAAAAGTGCATTCTAATACGTTTTCTGTCACTTAACATTTACCATAGTAGATACATCAAGTGTATTTAAGCCCGTCCGTATTATGATACAGTCGCCCATCTATGTCCTAGTTTGTTAGAGTGACAAACCGGAATACCAGGAAGTTGTGTTGTCTGTAGAATAGAGGGGTTCTACGTTCCTTAAACTTGGTAGATGTGGAAGAACCTACCGCACCATCAGTGTGTTCGGCTGTACCTGGGAATAGATATCTGGTCAGGCCAACATCAGAAGCGGATTAGACGAGTAGCCTACCCCATCATGGCCTCGCAATCTGAGCTAGCGCAGGAATAACTGCTTAAAGATCTGATGGTGGCTGGAGTTGAAAGAGTGTAGACGACGCAGATGTGGGACAACACGGTAAAACAGTGTATTGATTGAATTAGGAGACTTGGTAGGTGGGGGCAAAGACGTCAGGGAGATTCCAAGCACCGAGTTAACTCCCAAAGCAGAGCCCACCTGTACACGGTTAAGGAGTTGCTGGAAGTCGCAATGGAGGAGGCGCGAGTCAAACGCCTGGTACGAATCGACCAAGGCCTCGAACGAACCCTGAGTAACTCAGATGAGACTTTAAACGAGCATCAAATTGGGAACGAGATCAAGCCGCATCAGACATTCAACATTCCGACCGGACAAGATTTTCGCGCGAAATGAAAAGTGCGACAAAACTTGCGCATGAATAGGCGCCAGTCCTCGGAAAGCTTCATGTTTCCGTACCAACCGCTGAACTCAAACGGGAATTTGATATGTGTTACAATCACAGAGGAGTACCAGTCAGCGGGCTGGATCTGCACTCTCGGAGCTCCGAAGATGAAGAACTTGGTAAAGAATTTTGTCTTGGCGAGACGCGGGGATAGGGTTGGAGCAGCGAGGTAATCCTGACTCTGCGTCCGGTTATTCGTCTCGTTTGTATCTTCCTTGCTCTAATCGAGGGGCCTGGATCCGATTCAAGGCCTGCAGATATTTTATCTGCTTCCTATAGCGAGATCGTAGTCGAGAGGAGATGCGATCACCAGCCAAACAGCTTAATCTGTTCGCAGTTGACGTAAATATCACTAGAGTGTGCATAACTGGCCAATATATTATCTAAACGTATGCCCCACTACCATATCTACTATTCCTGGGCACTTGTCGTTTCCACCGGGGCCAATGTAGTTTCCGTGGCGGGGGGGGGGGACTTGGGGGCACATGTAATGTTTAGTCCAAATTCAACTCTGATTTATGTTTAGTCTCTACATCCTTAGAGCTACCAGCTCATCCTCCATCCTACAACCTGACAACCACTTGATTTATGTCCTGGTTCCGCCCCTTGGTTCTTCCAATCTTGGAATAATCGGCGATCCCGATCTGCAATCCCGACCGGCGATCCCGACCGTACACGAAACACACCGGAAGCATATAAAACTCACCGACCCTTTCGCAAGAATTGCTTTGGTATGGACACCTGCCGTGTGCATATCCTCGGCATCACGCGTAAGCCCTACCTCTATAATTTTGTTATTCTCTGTCTAGTTAAACCGCTGGTGCTTTGTGACAGGATGATTGTGGTGTTCAGACGCTTTTAAAGCGACATACCAGGTTGGCAACTGACGTGCTTGTCCTACTGGCAAATTGCCGATACGTCGCAGCCTGGAAGTCTTCGATAGCGCCATCAAAGGCACCCCACGACAACCATCAACACCAGACCACTTCCAGACCTGCATCATCACGTTCGCCACGAAGGGATTTGACTATTTTCAGTTGCAACTTAGTGAGAGTCTTCGGCGTGGCAAACGCCATGAACTTCGAGGCCGCGACCTGGGCTTCCACCAGCAGCGCCGCAAGTCGTCGTAACTGCGCCCACCTTCATTGTCAGTGACGATTCGTCACATAATTAGTATATTATACTAAAGCAAGGACACTTACTCCGGTCTACGTCGAGTGGTGGAAAATAGTCCTGTATTCTACCATAGGTTGAAAGTGTGCTCCAGGCTGGAGGGTCGCAACTCGACAGCGGTCAAGCCTTGCGCCAGATGGCCAGGGGTTGCACAGAACGTGAAGCGGGCCATCGACCGCTGAGGACGAGGGAGCTTTCTCCCGTCAACGAAAGCCCCACGACCCTCCTAGCGCTTAGCTTAGTTTTCTTCATACCGAGAGCGGGCAGCGACTGATCCGGGCAACAAGAGAGCGCAGGTTTCAGTGTGTTGGTGTAGCGTTTGTTCACCAAAAGAGTGCAACGTTTGCTCACAATGGGCGCGGCGTTTGCTCGCCGGTGATTAATATTTCTCCCTGAATGAGTGTCTGTATTCCTAGCAATGCAATTACGTTGGTACTAGCACGGCGACTTTGCGGCGCTGCATGGTGGAAGCCCAGCTCGCGGCCTCAATGTCCGTGGGGCTCGCCACGGCGGGAATACTCACTCAGCCCATCGACGCGGGGTCGCTAGCAGCAAAGCGGATGCATTGACGGCGACGGTGACAATTGGTAGTAGCCGGTATCCTTTCCGGTGTCGCTTATGTGAAACATCAGCTCTTGTTATCCCTTCCAGCGTCGTCTCTGCATCTTGATCTCTCTTTTCGTCCTTGTCGCTGTTGAGTGAGCATTTGGTCGCGTCATTCCCCGCGTCGTCACTTTCTTCAACCGACACATGCCCAGCGTCATCGCCCCATTCAGTGTCCGCTTGCACAAGTTCAACCGTGCACCATATTTATGACAGGTCATAAACAGTACAATTAGAAATCATCAAGCTAAAAAAATGAGTAGAATGTAGGTGGCCATGTGCATCTGGAAATCACTGCAGTACGATCTTACAAGATACATTGCGAAACGAGTACCGTGATTTTATTAACCCTTTCTCGAGCCTCTTGTCTTAATTATACTATACAAGCCTAAGTAATTTGCTTCTAAAAGGGCACAGAATGCGACCATAAGGTTAATCACGGTACTCGCTTTGCATGACTCTTGTAACAAAGTACCTGCAGTGATTTGCTGATGCACCACGATCATATGCATACTACTTAATATTTGTATGGTTTGATGATTACTGATTGTACTGTTTATGACTTGTCATAAAAGATGGTACATCCACGGTTGAACTTGTGTAAAAGGGCACAGGATGCGCCCTTGTAGGCGGTGCTTTTACACCGTGTTTTGAAAACA
Organism: Phytophthora x cambivora; assembly: GCA_033557925.1. NCBI lineage: Eukaryota > Oomycota > Peronosporomycetes > Peronosporales > Peronosporaceae > Phytophthora > Phytophthora x cambivora. The sequence continues at coordinate 4,488,070 of JAUCEB010000012.1, read as the reverse complement.
CCCTTAAAGGGCGAAAAATGTGCCCTTCTACCGCGAAAGGGTTAAAGGGCAAATTTTGTGCCCTTGTAGAAGCAAATTACTTGGCTTGTACAGTATACTTAAGACAAGTGGCTCGCGAAAGGGATAACTTCATGATACTTTTTCGGCATGTATGTATACATGCGCGTACAGGATTTAACATACATTTGCATTATTATCAAACAGAGCTTCATCCGTGTTACCACGTGTTTTACTATCAACGCTCCACACTCGCGTTCGCAGGCTCCCTTTTCGAGTCGAACATTCCCTTCAAAATGTCATCTCAAGGTGATGTATCAAACAACAGCTGAACGACTAAGGCAGTACCAAACATCCACTTCAACATCCCACTACAGAAAGGCAACTAAAGAAGCAAACCGAAGACCCCTTCCAAGACTACCACTGGTTAAGCCCCTCAGTCCCCACGCCCTGCATAATATCAGAGATATCGCGCGTTATTTAATCTAGAATACTATTTAATAATGCCCGATATCTCTTATTATTGAATAATGCGCGACGTCTCTGATATTATGCAGGAAATGCGGACTGAGAGGTTTAATCAGTGTTTGTCAGCCTTAGAACTGTTTCGCGATAAGTGTCTCATGGGATGCATTCCGAAAAATAGGAAGGCGAACCCCGATTCTGCCCTCGACCTCGGTGTCTTGGAAGGCGTTGCAATCATTCCGATCCTGATGTGGAGTCCGCCTCAGCTTACAAGTAAATATCTCAGCACTCAAGCGCATTAGAAGGACCATCAAAAGCTCGATCCCTTATAACATAACCGCACACTTCCCTACTCTAAAGTACGCTTGCGCCGGCCGAACATACGAAGTAGACTTCGGAATATGTGGATCTGACTGACAATAAGATAAGCAACACAGCCGGCATTTTACATTGGCAAAAACATCAACAATTAATAGCAACGTATCGCAGAGGGGGGGGGGTAGGGAGGTCTCTCGAGTGATGCGTCTTAAAACGATGAGGGTTAGAGCAGATGAATTAGCCAGAAGCTGCACTTTCGAAATTCAGTCTCTGCGATCACTTCAAATGCTCCTGGATCAAACTTACTGCGGCAAAATATGTCATCCAACGGTACGAATCGGTAGTTCCATCGTTAACGATGATGATCTCTTTTAGTTTTATGAAAACATATACCGATAACAGCATTTGACATCAATCTGTTCCCGCAAGGTCCCGTGCGGCAACATTTAAAGACGATGGGTTCGTACCTGTTGATGTTGATTATGTTTAGATCGCGATGGAACTCAGCGGTGCCAAACACTATACGAAAGTTCGAGCATGACTGGTATGATTTCGCAACGATGACGATGAAATAGAGGAAGTGGTCGTGTATGTGGAAAAATACGGCGTTTTGAACGGCAAAGCCGTAGCAATGACGGTGTAATACCACAAGGCACACTCAGTGCTAAAGAAGGTGGCACCCGCAATGGATTGGGTGTGTTTGTTAAACGACACAAGTACAATGTTTGGTTCGATTGCAGGGAATGACTAGCAGTAATGCCTGGTGATGATTGTTAATTGATTATCGATATTTGTGTTGGTGGCTAATTCACGCTTGCAACAGAGCGAACACAACATAGTCATAAGCGAACACAACATAGTCATAAGCTTGTGCACGCTGAAAGAATGCTGTCTTCGAATCAACTTTATATTCAGTCGAAGACGACGAAGGTGGTCTGTTAAAAAAGGTTCTATGAAGGCGATGTGGGACGTCTACTAGTGCGCATAATATTGCGATTTTACCAATTACACTATGAACTTGTTCAATGCATCGTTCTGTACGACCCCACAAAACAATACACTGAACAATTGATTATTCTGTCCGGCTTGTCACAGCCGTCTTGGTGGCGGTCGTACAGACCGGTGCGGGGCTTCGACGTACTTCCAGCTTCGGTTATGATGACGCTTGTGGTGCGGACTCTGGACTTGGCGGTGTTTCCGCCTTCGGACTTGATGGCAGTCGTGGTCCCCGGCATGGACTTCGACGTGATGCCCGCTACGGTCTTGATGGCGGTCGTGGTGCAGGTACTGGGATTGGTGCTCGCTATAGCCTGCAGTAGGAACTGAGGTTGGGATTGCAGCTGTGGCTGGCCTTGGCGGTGCCAGGCTTATCAAAGATCTTGGTGGCGATGTGGGCGTTGCCGATATCGATGATGCGTGGTTGACCTTGATGCTGGCTAGCTGTATCGCTTGCTTAATGATCACTGTTTAAATGATGTTTTAAATGAATCATAATCCTTCTTTGTAAAAAAACTGATATGAACGTTGAATTTCGATTACTATTACTAGCGCGGGCCTTCTGAGGAGCAATACAACCGTGGATAAGAGGTGTATCACTAAGCCAGGCCAGCAGTAGAAAGGAAGGAGACAGGAGGGGGGAGGGGGCACCAGGAAACACACTAGAACGTCTAATTATGAGCTGGCTGGCTCCGTCAGCGTCCTCGGCGGAGCAGCAACTGCAACGATGACAGTTGCTGAAAGAGACGGCAGGTACAGCGGTTAACTAGTCGTTACTGAGCAATGGAGACTGGGCCTACAGGACACGCTGTCCAAATTAGTCCAGGTGCGGACCCAGGAAGAAGAAACATTATGGCCATCATACTACTGGAATTACAACCCGTATATAGTGGATCGGACCAGGATAGTGTTGACGATTAGAGTTTTTATGTAGCTAAAAACGAGTTAATAGCTATGAATGCAAAAAAACATGTTTTTACGTTAAATACGTCCTGCGAGAGGAAAAATGGTTTGATCCTTTTTGTAATTTCCGAGTTCTTCGATGGCACCGATCTGTCTGTAATCTGGTGCGAAACGCGCACCATGTTTTAAGAGCTTCTAGTGCCTCCGCGCTTAGTTGCGGCTGCCTGGTCACTTGCTGAACTGCACACCACTATATCGCCCTCAAGTCCCATGTGCGCGGCAACCACCGAGGTGGAAGTGTGTTTTCGGGAGCTCTGCAAGTTTCTACTTCATAACTCAAAATTCTACAAGCTGAACAAGTCATCTTCGCCAGATTAATATCAAGATGGGCCGCAAGGACGACCTAATATGGCGCGAGTTCATTATCACTGTTCCGAAGTCCAAGCCGGAGAGCCGCACCCCGATGTGTCCTGCCGTCACTGCTGCGAGCTGACCATGAACGCCCAGCCCGGTCGCCATCTCTATTCGCACATTCGTGTTCGCCCCAGAGCGGCACTCCCTAAGATTAGGCCCCACTACGCTTTTTGTAAAAATATAGTCAGACACAAATTATACACTGCGTACCTCGAACTTGCGTTGCGCGCGTACACCGATCGCTCCTAAGTAGCACCCCAACATTTCGCGCCCAAAGCGCTGCCGCCTTAAAAGCCACAGTATCAAAACCACAACAGAACCCCACACCTCGCCCTCAAGAGAACTAACTGCCCATCGCACAATGGCCCCATCAAAGACTGCGTCAAAGATAAAGTCCCGCACGCCGCGTGCCCCACGCAAGCGCGCTTCGAGGTTGGAGCGAGTGCTAGGTCTCCGTCGAGCGCGGCGCTCAAGGTACCAGTCGTCTACGACTCGCCCTACGCGTACATGGTCGCGGGCCCGCCGGTGTCCCCGTTCACGTCGACAGCATCATGGCGGCGACGTTGGACGACGACACCGCCGTGCGCTTTCTAATGGATCACGACCTCCTGGCCTCGTCGTAGTTGTGCGAATACTGCGACAAGCAGATAAACTTGTGCGTCTATAAGAGCGGCTCCGACGAAGAGGACCGTCGTTGGCGTTGCCGCCGCAGCGGACATCCGGACAAGCAACTCAGTCTCATAATGGGCACATTCTTTGACGGCACGCAGCTACCGTACCGCACGGTGCTGCGTCTGACGCTGTTTTGGGCATCAGACATCCCAGTCGGGACCGCAGAGAAGTTCCTGTGCATCTAGGATGACACGGCCATAGCCTGGTACGGCTATTGCCGTGACATATTCTCTGCGGAGATACTGCAGTGCACGATGGTAGTAAGAATAATACGGTAAGTACTGAATGCGGTATGGTTATGCTAATTTCGTAATTATATGTGTTAGATCGGAGGCGTAGGCCACACCGTGTAGATTGACGAAACGAGCCTCAAGAATAAGTCTAAGTACGGACGTAACCGTCAGCACGATGACTACTTGTTTTTAGGAGGAGTCGACCGAAACACGGGGTGGTGGTTTGGTATCATTACGTGCGCCAACCGAAAGAAGAAGACGCTGTCCCCTCTCATCGGCAAGCACATCGCGGCCGGCTCCACCACCATCTCGGACCAGTTCTCCTCGTATGTTTCCTTTAAATGGGAAGCATACGTTGGAGAACAACAAGTGGCTGAAGGGCAAGAACTACACCCACTCTTGGGTGAACCACGACAAGTACGTCGTCGGCCCCAAGACAGGGGTGCACACGAATCGGATCGAAGGCACCTGGGAGGTGCGCGTGAAGCGCTACATCAAAGCTATGCGTGGCATCCCCAAAGAGCGGCTAGATCAGTACCTGGACATGTACCTATGGAAGTCTTGGTACTTCAACGGCACCGTCTCGAAGTGTCACTACTTGGACGGCCTGGTACAAGGCATCCGCAAGCACTACCCCGTTTAAGTGTAAGTGTAAACCACAAATGTAAAATTTGTGTCTGACTATATTTTGACAAAAAGCGTAGCGGGGTCTGATCTTAGGGAGTGCCCCCCAGAGTCCCAACAGCAACGAAGACGACGTGGGCAGACTACAACGCACCGAAGAAGCGCAATGCAAGCCCTGATATCCAAGATTCGTCGCTCCGGCTACGGTGGATCTGTGCCCTGTGAATACCCTAACTGTACTTTGCATGGAGGAGGCGGAGAATATCCATTTGGAAATTGCGACGGTCTTCTAGACCGCTGGGATCCCGTTTCGTGCGATCGAGAATGCGTACATACGCAAGCTTTTAACTCCGGTTTTGAAGCTCCCAACCCGCCAAGCTCTAGCGTCCACGTTGCTTGTCAAAGTCTACCAACTTGGGAAGGACCACTTGGCCGAGCTACAGACGAAACAGCTGTTCCTGGAGATCATCACGGACGGATGGTCCAACATTGATCGCGAGAGGATCGTGAATTCCGTGCTTTGGTCGCCAGGCATGCGTCCAATGATGTGGTCGTCTGGTAATACGGGTTTCGAGGCACACACGAGCGATTACATGGCGTCTGAACTTCTGTGAATATCCGCTGAAGTCGAATGCGTCGCTGGTGCTGGCAAAGTATCCGCAGTTGTGTCGCACAACGCAGCTAATATGAAAAAGGCTAGTCGACTAGTTGAGACGAAGCACCAAAATGTGGTGTTCAATGGGTGCTCTGCACATGTCATGAACCTGCTGCTAAAGGATATCTTCAAACTCGAGCTTTTTGCCGACGTACCCAGCGCCCTAGTTCTATTCCACCCTTGAAAATAGTCCGTAACTTGTTTATCACGTTGCGAATCTTCCATGCCCGGTCCGTCTTAGTCTGCGGAGCCTGGTTGCTCGTAAAGTGGAGAAATCTGGCGAAGGACGTATTAGTGGGCCCTTTATTCAAATAGCGTGGAAGTCACAGTACCTGTTAATCTCCTTGAAACGCTTGCGAACCATAAATGGCGAACAAGTTCCAGCTGGGCTCGCTCCACGGGCTTGCGTCTTCCAATGATCTTCCAGTCGAGACTTTATCGGGCAAATAGCCCTGGATATTACTAGGGCCAGAAAATGCATGATCTCCGCGGAAGTACGTCTTTGAACGCGTCCAGCTCCTTTTTCTTTGCTTGAAACATTTCCTTGCGTTTGTGGATCTCGTCCGTCTTCTTTTCAATGGACAACTTCACCTGTCGAAGTCTTTCCGGTCGTGTCTGACATTCAAGTGAATGACGTGTTTCTGGATGCTGGATCCGGCGGGGAAAATGTTCTCGCTCAAATCGCTCTGCAAACGCAAGCATTTCGTGTGGTTGGTATTGAGATCCAACGTGACCTGGCCGCTAGAGGTATGGAGCTAGGGCATCGCGCTTTCCACACTTGTTCAAGATCAGCGTCGTCACCGCAGACATCCGCAATAGTGCTGAAGGCAGTGATACTGTTATCAGTGCTGACCCAGACTCCAAGTTGGCTCAACCCAGCTCCCTTATCAGCTCCGCCACCCTTTTATTTTGCCACGACACTGTGTTCGAAGAAGATTTGGTTTTGGCAATGCGTGCGTTGTGTATAAAGCTACCTCGTCTACGTCTGGTGGCGCTGACAACACGAGTGTGTCCGCGGCATCGTAATACGTGCCGAAATTCGTTTTGCAAGCGATGGAAGTTTGGAAGTTACTAAAAACAATTCAGGTTCCGATGACTTACAGCATCTCCCTTCGGGATTTACACCTGTATGCAGCTGAACCAAGATGGTCGATGCAGTAACTACGATCACTACTCTAACATTGCCGCCGAGGGTCAAACCAACAACGATGTATTAATTCCATGCAAATCAATCACATCTAATCAACTTCGACCTGCAGTTGAGTTTGACAGCGTAATGAAGCCGCTGTCGCCCCATGAGCTGTCATACGAGGTCTAGAGAACCCAATACAAGATGAAGTGTTCGTAGCGGACGAGCTTACTCGAGTCGACGTACGGGTCGTGGGGACCCCAGCTGACCATGAAGTCTCCATGCTTCAAGCCGCCGTTGTATCTGTCGTTCTTGGAGTCTTGCCGACCTGTCCGGCGCTACGGATGTGTTTATGGACCGTCCTCAACTAAATGCCTCGGCTATAGAGGCAGCGAAAACGATGAAACCTTCTGATCTTTTTTTTACTACATGCCGAAGCCTCTCTGGACGGAGATTGCCGTGGAAACTAATCGTTACGAGCTCGCTTTTTCGATCAGCATGGACACCCCAGCCATTGTAATCTCCCCGGTATTTAGCTGACGTTTACTCGCGCGCACATCACGCCTGGTGAGTAGGCAAAATAGTCCTTCAGTGGCGTTGTAGGTTTCTTGCGGTGATAGGATCGAAATGGTATGTGGTGAAGGCGAAAACCGTAGAGGAGATGCGGCTTTGGCTTCCAAATGCAGTCCGGCTCGGTCTGGTGGCGGGCGGAAATAGCGTGGGGGAAACTCAGCACGTTATTGCCATATTGTCTCTTGGGCATCTTGATTCGCTGTTGCAGTTTGGTTGCGCTCCATGTTGACGGCCTCATGTCTTTCTCCACTGACACCCAGTCGATTCGTCTTCCCGCTTGCTTGTACACCGCCGCGAGCTGACCGAGTTGGCGATCCTCTTAATCTGAAAAGTCGGCCATTTTTCGCTTCGAATACTGTCTATACAAACTCAAGTAAAACGACCCTTTGGGGGTTCATACTGAAACCGAGTTTTTTATTTTTGGATTGGTAAGTCAACGTTGGGTCGCTGTCGACCGAGTCAATGTAGACTCGTTCAGAGTCGACGTTGACTTCGCTATTACTGAAACTAGTACGTTTGGGTCAATGCCGACTTGGTTTAAGTCCATGTTGACTTCGCGATCAATAAAACAAGCGTATTCGAGTCAAAGTTGACTCGCTCTAAGTCATCGGTGACTTGGAAATGTGTATTCATTCATCGTTACGCAGCAACACACACAACTACAGCAGGATGGCACTCTCAAACATAGCCAATGCTTCCATAATCTTCGCGGATACACACGCGTATCTGCCGTGGTCCATCGAGTGAATGACGGTACATGTCTTGTCGTGGGCCAACTCATTTCTTTTCTCCCAGAACTCGACCGCAAGCGCCTTGAACTCTTCAGCGTCATCGCCAGGTGCTCGGCTCCGCCACGTTGCGATAGCTTCGACGAACCCGATCCAGCGGTCTGCGCGTGTACGTCTGCTTACAGGGCTTGGTCCGCTAAGTAAACCTCGTAGAACTCTTTCAGCAGCTCAGGCTCGTGACGCTGGAGCTCTTCTGGGTTGTTTTTGAACGCCTTGAATTGAGCCAACTTGCTCAAAGGCTCGTAGTCCAAGTCGTTGTCGCTGTTCCTAGCAGCTGTGTATTTCTCCGCCAACACACGCTTCTGGTAGTCTGTCATCTTGTAGTAATCACCTGCCTTGCGCCGTGGGCCTTGCCGGTGCTCGCCCTTTTCGTCTGCGATCTTCTTTTGTAGAGCTAAGCACGTGGACCGGAGCGCGTGCTTGGGTACCAGGGGAGTCGTCTCTTCATCGCGAGTTGTCGCCTCGTCCTCCGATGCACTCGCGGCGCCCAACTCGCGTGTCGTCCCGTTGGATCCTTCGCCAGTCTTCTTGACAGTCTTCCTCTGCTTACGGGGGCTTGGCGAAGTGTCTCGCCCCTCCCCCTTCTTCCGCTTCTGCTTGGCATTACCGGTGGCAGGCGTGGTCTTGGCAGCGTTTGCTGACTTGTCAGTGGGCGCGCTCGTCCGCTTTGTCGCTGGCTTGTCCGTCGCCTTTGCAGCTTTCTTGCTCCTCGTCATGGGCGCCTGGCGAGCAGCACCGCTAGCAGTTCCCTCGCTCTCTGCAGCCTGAGATCGCTTCGCCATCAGCACCTCGCCGCAGTGCTGGACTTCCAAGTCAACGGTGAGATCGGTTTTTGGTTGATCAAGGTGATCGGGGAAAATGATCTGATTGGTGGAAATTGATTTTGAAGGATATTGATTTGACCAGTTCGAGTTGGGCTTTCATTCTTCAACAAGATGGCTGACGTGGAGCTGGCTGACGTGGAGCTGCCCGCCGATTGGGAGGAAGCCAACTGGAGTCACATCGTCGCCCAGGTCGTGGCGGATACGGTTGAAAGTTTCTGAACTTGCCGGAAGTATGTGGGTTTTATCAGTGGGCTTCCTGGGGCTAGAAAGAGCGCGCTCAGTGAAGTGCTGGCTAGAGAGTTCAGAGAGGCTTTGCGTGATAAACCGAACAAGAACGGCAACTCTCGTCTAGTGCGGGTGTGCAGCTCGTCATTTGACGACGTACGTGCAGTGTGTGCAGCGACAAGGGACCCCACGCCGGCTACGTTTGCTGAGATCGATATTACGTTTTCCTTAGAAGCTGCGGACGTGGTGATTATCGACGAGATGAATCTTACGGAGAGCGAAAGGAAACCAATTCTACCACTCAGTTGAGCGACATGAAGTGCGATGGAGAGGTGTGCATGGTTAAGCTATCATGCCGCGACGAATCGCACGCTTTCGAGCTTTACATCAGATCGTGGCGATCTCTAAGGATAACAGCAAAGGTTGTCACGTTTGTTTGTGCGATGTACCTCCTTCTTGATCGTGATTGGGCATATCGGCGTCGACTACCAAAATCAAGCAAGGCAAGCGAGTTAGCAGTTTCGGTGTCAACAAGGTGGTACGCTCAGGGAAAATGCATCAAAAGCGTCATTCGGAATAAAAAACCGCCGAAGGCCGCTTTAGCTGACTAAGAGCTTATGAGCCACTACACGGACAACGAAAGTCTGCGGAAGCTGGCCGATGTTGAACTCATTATCAACGATACACTATTTTGGAACAAGGCGAAGGTCGTCGTTCGACTCACAAAACCAAGTTCGCGAGGGTAAGCAATACTGAAGACGGATGCTTGCTCAAACTCAATGATTTGCACGAGTTCCTACGGCTGTATCAGGCACCCGAGTACACGGACTGTATTGCAGCTTTAGCTGGCAGCACCGTTCAAGCTTGTATTCGCAAGCTAGCTGCCAGTCGATGGGACTTCATCTGTCCGCCGTCCCACACGACGACGGTATCATACTTAATGGATCCGTCTAAAGCCTTACTCAACTGTAGCCTCAGTGACGACGTCGGTGTTGGAGCTGATGGCGGACCATCGAATGGACCTACGGAAGGCCCGCTCCGGAATGCAGCCAGCTACCCAGTAAAGCTTTCCGAGTGCTTTGGGCTTCCACTGGACGTAAGCTCAGCAGAGTTTCGCGCTTCGTTGCTGGCTTTTGTCAAAATGAAGAACTGGACAGCTGCTGAGAGGGAGACTGCTGGGTTGGACCCACCACTAGACTGGTGGACACTCGACGGACAATTTCCTATTCCTCACAAGTTTGTAGAGATGGTTTTGAGTATCCCGACTTCGTCTGCAGCAAGTGAACGCATGTGGGGTATTCAAGGATTCACGCACAACAAACTCCGAAATCGCCTCAAGGTCGCAACAGTTAAAAAGTTGGCATATATCTACACCAACAACGGAGATGCGAAACCATCTCGATTGCCACTGTGCAGGACTCCTTCTCGGGCGAGTGAGCTCGACAGCGAAAACGACAGGGATAGTGACGGCAACGAAGCTGAAGATTCACTATTCAACATGAACGACATTGAGTTCGAGTATCTTCTGTACGCAACCGTGAGCGTGGATATTTCTCAGTAGCTGCGTTGTATGATAGATCTCGCTAATCGCCCCCTTTGCATGAATTCTGTCGTAGTTGATTTGCTTCATCATTGCTTAAAGTATAACAGTATAACTCCCGCCGACTTGCTGGACTTCGTGCCGTTGAAGTGCTCGGACAGCAGCTCCTGTACCTTGGCGATACAGAGCTCGGTCATCAGCTCTTGCACCTTGGGGTACACGCACGCGCTGAGCCTACTCGTCAAAAAGCAGCAGATCTGCTTGCCGACAGCTGCGACGCTGATCATGCCGAAGCGCTGCTGGTTACCACTCGACAAGGCATCGTCGAGAACGCCATGCGCACGCAGGCCATGCGCATGGCCTTCTCCCACTTCTGGAACTCGCACGCCGTATGAGTGCAACACCTGTGTCTTGCCGTTGTTGGCGCTTTGGAGAGCGCGAGGCGCTCGTACTCTTCTAAAGTGGTATGTTGGTGCTGGGACATGCCCTGCAGGGACTCGTTCATCACGCCGTTGCGCTGCTCAAGCAGCTCACCCAGCTGGGCCGCCTCCTTGTCGAAGCCGTTGATCAGCAGCAGGGCCTTGACGCGCAGCACGCGCTAGCTGGTAACGCGAAACTTGAGACAAGTCAAACATTTGCGCTTGGGCAGCAGCGTGAGCTCGCCCAAGAGTACGGAATTGTATACGGACACGGGCAGCTCGAGGTGATCACGACACTCATTCTGCGTCTGGTGGCACGTGTGATCATGGTGAAGTCCATGGGGTCCAGTGCCGGGTCGTACATGCCGCCCACCACGGAGTTGTTGAGCGAGCCATAGCTCAGGCGACTCGTGAGCTGCTTCGCGCTCACATCACAGATCTCGTCGTCGCTGTAGAAGCCGAAGGCCACCTCTGCCATCTCATGGCGCAGAATAGTATGTTCTGTGGCCGAGTCCGCGCTGGTAATGGGTCTCTTCTAGAGACTCCCTACCGGTAGCTAGCGTTGCTCTGCTCTGCTCTCGCATCTCTGTTCGTCTTGAGGCGCTTGGGCTCGGAGCTGTTCAGCATCCGCGTCATGCCGAAGGTTACGACCTCGATGACGATGGCAGCTATGAGCTTGATGAGCTACACATACACGTCGATGCTGCCGAGCATGAAGATCTCCACGAGGCCGTCGCTCTTCAGCCGGTAGATGAACCGCATCGATGCCAGGAAACACACCGAGTAGTGGCCCGACAGGTCCAGAAACTCGGGCAGCGCTACTGACTACATCATGTGGCAGCCCAGCACATTGCCCGTCCGCGAGCGCGTGGGCCCCGTTTACTCGAGGTAGACGCTGTGTCACCGCTTGATGAGCCGCGCGTCGGCCATCGACTCCGTCACGATGAACTTGCAGCCGAGGAAGTGGATGGGTTTTCCCGGGCTCGGCCCCTCCATCGTGTGCAGCACGGCGCAGTCCACCACGTTGTCGTCCGGGAGCTTGGCCACCAGGGCTATCGCGTCTTGGGTCGGAGGTGATGTTCGGTCTAGGAGCTGGAGAACGATGGTAAATGCGGAAAAGCTTGTCTGATATAGGTTCAGCCAAAATGCTCCTTTTAATTATAGTCGTCCCGCTCAAATCTGAACCGCTCTTAATAAAGCCGCGACTTCGCAAGAAACAGCGCTGGGTTATACTTTCAACCTGACGAGATAATGCATGCGAAACCGAAGCTGTGAGCAATTTCATTTACTAGAAGATCAGGCTGGTAGCGCCGTTCATATAACTCTACCTTTACGCGAAATTGCGCATCTACTGCGGCTGCGAAGCAGGCGCAGTAGATGCACGCGACATAGAAGAACGATATATGTATTAATACTGAGCTTTGAAGAAGTCACATAATGTACATGATTTGCTGAAGCCATCATTCAATCGGGGAACCAGAGGATTGGAGAATTTCCTAACGTAACATACTATTTAATCCTCCAGTTATAAGATAAAATCTTAAATGTTGCGCGAACGCGGATAATCCCAAATTTTTGCGCGACCGAATCGTTTCTCGCAGGAAACATAGGATGTGAGCCGGTATCATAATATTGAGGGTTTTCATGTTTTTTTCTTTTGTGGATGGCTCGACATCCCTGTACAAAATTCATATCTGTAAGGCAATGTTATATTGAGAGTTCCTATAGTAGTTTCGGGAAACCGATGGCACCAAATTCGGCGGGGTACAAACAATGTGCTCATTCTGACCCGCGTTGCAATCGTGGGATGGACTCTGGATTAAAATCCAGAGAATTGATATGACATGATAAGTGATCGGGCTTTCAATTTCGACATCTGCCGATTTCTGTAATAGCAGTTTCCCATACTAAGGCAGCACACTTGATATTTCCTGCCAGTAATGACAAGGGATGGGTTTTAGGACCAGATATGAGCTAGATTAGACACTATCCATTTTGACGAAGAGCCTACGGGCTCGGATTTGAATGGAAAAAGGAATCAAGTTAACCTGATGTGCGAACACCCAGAGCTTCCTTGCCTCGTTGAGACCAGGATAGGTGGTCGTGTGACTGATTTTATGGTCATCGCACACCACGGCACTGAAAATCTCGGCGGATCACCTGGTCCAAGATTGTTGCCTGCGCGCGGGTTCAGAGCAAGTAGGCCACCATTCTCTTAGCTCGTTTTGCGTGACGTTGGCTCGCGCATGTGCTTTTGACCAGTTACCGCATCTTCTTTCGGAAAAGGTTGCATGTGTGATGCGTGGGTGGTTTAAGGAGCATGTTCACGGCGAGGAGTTGATTAGATATTATGGAGTGAGAGCCAACATCGCTCCCTTCTGAATGTGATAATTTGGCAAATATGATAATTAATAGAGCTGGGATGTTCTCCCGTGATAATCATTTGCGGAGGGGAGACTGTATTATTACCTGTGTGTAATTCCGTTTTTAACGGAAATTAACGTTAACTTGACTATTTTGCTTCTAAAAAACAACAGAAGAAGTACGCTAGATGCACGTTAGCTGAGCTTCAATTCGAGCAGATTGCAGAGAGATCGTACACCATGACGATACCGAGCACAGCGGGCAGACCATATCAACAGTCCAAATAGCGACATTGCTTTCCTCAGCAGTGCACCAACCATTGCAATCGGTCAGACCTGTAAGTAGGAAGATCTGTGTCGTTACAGCATCCGGCTCAGCTCCAATACATCTATCGTGGATGTTCATAACCGGAGGTCTGATATGGGAGACTAAAAAGGGAGGTGTCTTGCCCTTGGTAGTGCTTGTCCTTGAGGCTTGGTCTAGATGCATGCTAGGAGGCAAATTGTAGCCTAAATTTAATGCAGTAGGCGAACTACGACTTCCTGGTCTGCTATAATCACTGCTGTACGGTGCTTAGTTGAAACCTACGCAGCAACGGACGCACTCATAGGATCGAAGACGGATACGCATTGACCTGGATTTCTCTAGCGCGAGCAACGGACTTGCAATCCCCGCTGCACTTCTTCCCTTATAAGTGCCTTTGCTCGTCTGGTTGGAAGCGTGTGAATGTATTGTTGAATAAACACAATAACCTGTGTCGGTTTGCTTAACGGTTCCCATGACGAGCCAAGCGAAGCGTCAAGCCACTTCAGCTTGAAGTGACGCCTTTCCGCCGACGGTGCCCGATAATTGAGTGCACAATGTGGCCTTCAGTACCTTTTATCGTCAAATCAAGTTAAAAATGAGAAAATTATAGTCGTATTAATATAGTCGAAGGCGCGATACGTGGTACTCCGGATGGAGACGTAGACCAGACGGTAGTGCGAGTTTGAGCGTGTCACTGTCGATTATGTAAGTGATCAGGTAGGGGCAGATTAACCTTGGCGCGAACTTGCGCTTCCCATCCATGCCAATATGTGCCAAGTCGGGTCCTTAGTGCTCAGCACTACCTTGCCTCTGGCCGCATATGCAAATTTTGGTCTATAACAATCGTAAGCGGTATGCCAACGGTCTTGGGTCACAGTCCCCGCCGAAATGGCATTCTGGTGTGTTACGAATTTTGAAGCGCGATGAGCCGCACAATCCGACACGGCATGAGGCTGGAATCCTAGATCGGTCATGAAAGGCGACATGCCAATCGTGCTGTCAACGCGCGAGTTGTACGCAAACTCGCACAGTGGTAGCAGGATGTCCCAAGCATCGTGGTAGGGGGCGACGGAATATTGAATGTATTTGTTCACGAATTTGTTTGTGACTTCCGACTGTCCATCTGTTGAAGGTCGGATCGCAGAGCTCAACTGCAATTGAGTATCCTGCAACTTCATGATCTTCTGCCAGAGCTTTGATGTGAACTTCTTATTGAGATTAGACACGATAGATTCTGGTAGACCGTTAAGTCGCTGATAGATATCGCGGAAAATGCGAGCCGTAGCTTGTGATGTTGCGTTCGTTCGAGTCGCCACAAAACGGCATCATGGTCAGAGGCCGTTAGCGGGAGCTGACTCATAAAGTCCATGTCAATGTCCGTCCAGTGATTTGCAAATATCCCCAGCGGATGTAGAAGGCGAGCAGGGTAGTCGCGGGCGTATTTGTGCCGATACAGCTTGCACCATGAGACATAGCCCTGTACAGACCCAGCCATACCACGCCAGTAATATTTTCTATACCTGAAAGTACAAAAGCCCGTTGTCGATGGAAAATCGCCGAAGGCGACGCGAATCGAAGGCACCAGTACCGAGTATGTCCCGGATAACTGGGCCAAAGATATTGCCGCCTGTGTGGTGTCGCCTGCATATACCCAGGGTGTCGACTGGTTGCGAGGTCTATTGCACAAAGAGACTCGCTTCTTCCGGGTTCGCATCCTTAAAGATGAGATGGTGAAGGAGCTCTGACTGGCTCATAGCATGGCTCGCGCCGTCCGACCGATCAGGTTGTCTTGACACGCTATCTGCGACGGTGTTCGCACTGCCCGAGGCTGTAATAGAGAATATGCGTTGCTAGTCGTTGTGAGCACGTTTGCTGCTGCAGCCAGGACTGAATCGTGCAGTGGTCGGTGGTGAGTGTGGTATTGCACACACACACAAATCGTCAAATGTGGATCCTTAGCAACTGTAGTAGGACGGCCCGTCGCGTGGCCAAAAGCCACAACGGAAGGCCGCTGGGCGATCACGTGTTGGTGATCGACTTGACAAGCGAGTAGTGTGGCAAGGTCGGGGCGTGGTGTACGCCAGATGAGAGTGGTGACGGAGGTCGAGCCAGTGGGCTACCGCCACCGACTAAGTGGCGCACGTCGTGCAGAAGAAGTTGAAGTTAGGGAAGCGGCGACGATAGAAGATCGCGAGCGGGGAGGCGACCCGCCAAGGACAAGGACAAAAAGGTAGGTACCCAAGGCGAGGCGAGATCAAGGACAGGAACGAGAGGCTGAGAGGCCTCGGAACAAGGGCGAAGGAGACGAAGAGGGAGAGGTCCAGTAGGCTAGGAAGGCGCCCGTAGCTTGGAGTAAGTATAGGTATAGCGAAAGTAGGAGGGCAACGAGTGGCGGTCAGCCACATCGACCCTCAGTTGAGATTTTGCACTGGTTAGTGCCGAGTTAAGACTAAATCTACGAGTTGCGCCGAACGCACGGGTTTCCGGTCTTCGGTTCTGCACAGCGGCGAGAACGAAGCGACGGTATTGGCAAAGGTAGGCAGCGGTAGGCTCGTGCACAGATGAGGGCAGTGGGCGAATAGGGCAGCAGGACTGTGGAGAGAGACCACGGGGGCTGAGGAGTCGGAGCTCCTCGGCCGAGGGGCGAAGAGCTCGCATGTGCATTGTGCGAAGGGCTCTGAACCCGGTATACATAACCGGTTAAGATGCACGGAGGCAGCCAGCGGGGATAACCGACCGCTGGTGCCACGGAGCCTTCTCCTAGCTATCCCTATCCTAGCCATGCGTGCAGGCCAGTAACGTCTGGTCGCCACTGAACAGCCTCGCACTGGTAGACTCCCTGCTTGCTGAGGTGCTCCCCAGCTGCCTAGGTGGACAACCGAAGTTGAAGTGTCGCCCTACCTCGGGGCGCAACGAGAATGGCGCCCGGGGCGGAGCAAACTACATGGTGGTCATATCAGGTGCCTACCGGGCAGTGTCCATGAGCGGCACTGGCGGCTTGGTATCAGTGGGCAAAGCCCGCGGCAAGGAGGAATGCAAGCTAAGTTTTGAGAGGCTAAAGATTGTGAATTTTGTATTACAGAGCTAATGACGACTGACGGAGGAACGGCGGAACGCGACCAGCGCGCGCAACGACGAGCTGCCTCGGTGGAGCGAGCAGCAGCGGCGAACGCGGCTAAGCAGCAACTGCTTCAGCCAGGACCAACGACGGTCACGACTTTGGAGACGGAAGACGGTGCCACGGTGACGCTGAGCACGGAGGAGATCCGTCGCGCTTCTGGTAACACGCCGGTGGCAGCGGGTGGCACTGGGCAGCGCGATCTTGGTTCGGGCGGGGGTGGCGACGCTCCAGCCGGACAGGGCGACGGTTCGGGCGGAGACGCCGGTGGTCGCGGGGACGGCGGCAGCCAGCAGTCTAACTCGAACGCGAACGCGGACGCGACGAGCGAGACGGCGACGATGGACATGACGGGAAGTGGCGGCGGCGACGGTGCTGGAACGAGGCGTCCACCACCACCACCACCTCCCCAACCACGTGATGTAGTGACGGCAACGAGTGGGCGGGGTCCGACGCAGGCGGGTGCGCCGCAGCGTCCGATCATCGTCCGCGAGAAGGCAAAAACTTTGAAGTTGAAGAAGTTCAAAGGCTTGGACGACACCATGCCGGTGACGATGTGGCTCAAGACTGTGCGCGCGGAGGTCAGGCGCCAGGCGGTGTCGCTGGGCGTCACGTGGCAAGAGAAGCAACTCTACCACGAGGTCGCTTCGAACCTCGACGGCGAGGCGCAGCGCTGGTTCGCCACGGTGATGGAGTCCGTGCCTGAGGACGAGGAGAACATCAACACGTTAGCCGGAATGTTACGCGCCAAGTACATGACGCAACGTACCGGTCCGGAAGTGGTCGACTTGCTCAATGCGAGACGACAGATGAGAGGCGAGCGGCTGGTAGAGTACGCGCAGTCGTTGCGCGAGATCGGCGAGCGCGGCGACGTCGGAGAAGACTGGCTGGTGAACGCATTCCTCAAGGGAATGAGCAGCGTCGAGGGCGCGACCCACGTGCGAGGTCACCGACCTCAGACGCTGGATGAAGCTGTAAACTTGTCTGTGCCCCACGTCGGCGAGTACGGTGAGGGGTACGGCATCGGCTTGGAGACGGCGATGACGCGCTGGGACGAGCGTGAGACGCCGATTGGGCGTGGGCCCTTCGCGGGGACCACGGCGAGAGCTGGTGACCAGGAGCAGACTGGGCTGGCGGGGAACTACCGGAGTGTGGTGACCGGATACGGACCCATGTGGGGCACGGCGGCGAAGCCGCCTAGGTACGATACGGAGGGCCGGCAGGTGAGCGCTGGAAAAGCCAGTGCAGGAGAGTGGTGGAAGGCGATTCCACCTGGCTTTCAGCTGGTACCCGTGGGTACCCAAATCAGTCCAGCAGCCGGTTCAAAATTTCGAAAGGCCAGCAGCGACCAGGTCGGAACACGAGCCAAGCGGCCCGTAGTGGCCGGAGATCAGACGGCCAAGCGGGCGGCCAAGACGCTCAAGGTGGAAGGCAAGTATGGCGGCGGATCGCCAGGAGCAAGCGGGGGCTCGTCGAACCCGGCGTTCGCGACGCGAGAGGGCCGGCTGATGAACCAGCAACGCTACCTACAGCAGCGAGGGCAGCCACGGCGCGAGTTTACGCCGCGGCCAGGCACGGAGTGCTACTACTGCGGGGGATCGGGCCACTTCGCGCGCTACTGTGAGCTGAAGGCGGCGGACCTCAACTCCAGCAGCGCGGGCGCGAACGCTGGTACGGACGAGGCTGCCACGGACGAGTCGGGAAACGGCCAGCGAGCGTAAGGGCCCCGGCCTTACTGCTCGCAGGCAACGGAACGGGTGATATGGCGGAACGGCCCCGTGGGCGCCGGCAGGTGGCCGGTGGAAGCGGAGGTCGAGGACGAGGACGTGGACGGCCCCGAGGTCGTCGAGGACGACAAGTACACTTCGGGGCTGGGGATGGCGCAGGACGCGCTGGAAGGCAGGAAGGAGACGGAGTGCGACGTGAGTCTGGGGATGGCGCCGAGCGACGAGTGACGGTGGCCGCTCGGACCGACGGTGGGCACGGCGGCGCAAGGGCGACGACGCAGAGACGAGTGAGGTTCGCCGACAAGGCGGACGACAGCAGCGAGGAGGTGGCGACCGCCACGACAGCGGACGCTTCCGAGAAGAAGGACACGGCCGAGACGGAGGCCGCGGACAGCACGACGACAAGCACGGGCGTCGGTGCGGCGAGGATGGGCGATGGTGAGGAGTCGAACGAGTGGTCGACCAGGAACGGCGACGCGGACGCGAACGACGGCTCCGCGAGACGAGTGGTGACCGACTACGGCGCCGTGGTGACGGTGGATGGCGACAGGGTCTGCGGCGGCCCGAGTGCAGACGAACTACGGCGGAAGGTGGAGGCGCAGTTGGCGGCGTACGTGGATGCGATTGAGCATCCGACGCAAGCCACGGCCGAAGTGAAGGACGAGGCGGACGTGGAGCGCCCCATGGACAAGGTGAGGGCGCCGAACGAGCCGGAACCGAGCAACAGCGGCCCCGCCAGTGCATTGTACGAAGCACTGACAGCGGAGCTGCAAGCTCGCGACGAAGAGCGAGGTCGAGTTCTGCGAGTGGAGGCTCAGCGTCGGGCGAGCGACGAGACTAAGCAGCGAGAAGCCGATCAGCTGCTTCACAAGCGGCTGGAGCACGCCAAGACTAGGCGGAAGCGGCGCGCTGAGCGCGAGCGACTGTCGGCGGAGCTGGCGAAGAGTGGCACAGCCACGGTGGTGCAATCGACGCGTGAACACGCGTCCGGTGCTGAAGCCGTGCGGCTGGAGAAGGGCGTGACCACGGAGGCGAACGTGGCCATGCCCGAGCCGAACGAAGCGTTCCGGTCGGTGCTAGACTTGAGTGCGCGTGCAGCTCAAGCGCTGCAGGAGGTCCGGGCACGGCAGCTGGAGCTGAAGGACGGCTTCGCGACCCTCGCGGTGGCGGAGTCGAGGCGACAGGAAGCGCTGGCCGCAGGCAATGTGGTCGGTGAGGACAGGATGCGCGAAGGCGTCGCGCAGCAGCTGGTATTAGCTGCCGCGGGGCTTGACGCCATCGGCGAGAAGAGCTGGACAGCGGTGGACGACACGCCGCTGCAGCGTTCGAGGACGCGGAGACGCTTTGAGAAGCGGGTCCGCAAGGCGAAGGCCAAGGAGAAGCGCGAGTTGCAAGCAGCTCTGGCGGAGCTGACGCAGCCAGCGCTGGCCTACAAGACGGCCGAGGAAGTGTATCGTCGATACGGGGCGGAAGTGGGGCGAGTGCTGAGCCGTGAAGAGGCGGAGGCCATTGGGTTCACGTTGCCCAACGCGACCAAGGTGCTGCGCCAACGATCAAGGCGGCAGCAGGACGACACGCGCAAGTACGTGTACCACAGTGGCAGTGTGTACGCGGGGACGAGAGTGGAGTCGGGTGGTGACCAAGGGCGACCGAGACGCGTCGGTCGGCTGCGTGCCGTACAGGCACCCGTCGTGGACTCGCTGCCAACAGCAGTGATGAGGGTGCACGGCGAGCGGCGCAGGATCAAGCTTGACACCAGCGCACAGTACAGTGTGGCCGGCGAAGAGTGGCAGCAGTACGGAGAGAGGCAGCACGTGCTGCCTCCGGTCGACTACGTGGAGGGCTTCACGGGCGCAGTCTCGCGCGTGCTGGGTGTGTGGCGATTCCAGTTCCGCACCCAGTACGAGCAGACCATGGAGGTCGACGCGTTGATCGTCGAGGGCGCGACGGACGAGTTCTTGCTGGGCGAGTCCTGGATGATGGCGAAGGGCGTCAAGATCGACTTCGTCTCGTGTGAGATGAAGTGGTATGAGGACGACACGAAGAAGATCGTGCCGTTCCAGTGTTCGGAGAGCAACGAGAGGCCAGGGCGTGTCGTGAAGGTGCGACTGGCAAGGGCAGCGCGAGTCCGGTCGTGGACCTGTCGCAATGTGGAGCTCAGTGTAGCCGCACCCGAGGGTACGGTAGGAATGTTCATGCCCGCTCGACGCGTGGAGCCACACCTGTTCGTGGCCCCGACGTTGTCGACGGTGCGCAGTGGCAAGGTGGTCGTGCCGGTGATGAATATTGAGGGCAGAGCGGTCAAGCTGCCCAAGAAGGAGGCGTTGGGTACGTGGATACCGACGGCATCCGACGTCGAGATACTCGAGATGACGGGCGAGTTGGGGCAGGACAGAGTGCGGTCCTGGCTTCGTGACCTGTGCCAGAACAAGGCACCCTTGAGCAACGAGAGTGAGTTGGCGCTCGGGGACATGGACGAACATGACAAAGAACTTCTATTACAACTTTTACGAAACTATCCTGCACTACTGGAGCCGAGGAGTGGATGCCCTCCAATGACGACGTTGGGCGTCACACATGAAATTCATACGGGCCTTGAGGCGCCGGTGAAGGTGAGGCCGCGACGGCACTCACACTCGGAGCAGTCCGTGGTGGACGAGCAGGTGGAGAAGATGTTGAACGATGGAGTGATTGAAGAGGGAAACGGGGCGTGGGGCTTTCCTGTGGTGCTGGTAAAGAAGAAGGACGGCACCGTGAGATTTTGCATAGATTACAGGCTTCTCAACGCGATAACTAAACGCGATGTCTACCCCTTACCTCGTATTGACGACACGCTGGATCACCTGCATGGAGCCAGCCGTTTCACCAGCCTGGATTTGCACGCGGGGTACTGGCAAGTACCCGTAGCAGAGAAGGACCGGGATAAGACCGGCTTCATCACGAGGAGAGGACTCTTTAGATTTGTGAGAATGCCCTTCGGCTTGGCAAACGCGCCGGGGACATTTCAAAGGATGATGGATGCAGTTCTACGCGGGCTGACATGGCAAAGCTGTTTGGTATATTTAGATGATGTTATTATCTTTTCTAAGGGCGACGTGGCACAGCACGTCGTGCACCTCGCGGCAGTACTGGAGAGATTGGCGAAAGCAGGGCTGTCGCTGAAAGCAAGCAAGTGTGATTTCGCGGCAACCCGCCTGAATTATTTAGGGCACGAACTCGACGCCGACGGCGTGAAGCCAATGGCGAGCTTGGTGGACAGCGTCGCGCGGTTTCCAACGCCGACGGACACCACGGCAGTGAAGCGATTTGTACATATGGCGGGCTACTACCGACGTTTCGTGTCGGATTTCGCGAGCAAAGCAGCCCCGCTCACGCGGCTATTACGGAAAGGAGTTGTTTGGCGGTGGGCAGAGCCTCAGCAGGAGGCATTCGAGCAGCTGAAGAAAGAATTAACGCAGAGGCCTCTGCTGGCCTACCCGGACTTTTCAAAGCCTTTCAAATTAGTTACGGACGCTTCGAAGGTGGGCCTCGGAGCCGCGCTGACCCAAGACCAAGGGCAGGGCGAGCAGCCGATAGCCTACGCTTCAAAGATCAATTCTGAAACAGTGGCAAATTACACAATCACAGAGTTAGAATGTGCAGCAGTGGTATGGGCGGTTAAACTTTTCAGGCCGTACCTGTACGGGCGCCGGTTTGAGCTCGTGACTGATCACGCGGCGCTCAAGTGGCTCATGACGTCGAAGGAGTGGACGGGGAGGCTGCATCGATGGGCCCTCCAACTACAAGAATACGACTTTGAAATTATTTACAGAGCCGGCACCAGCAACGTAGTCGCTGATGCCCTCTCAAGGGCTCCAGTAGGAGCAGTAGTCGGTGCTGCAGAACGACCTGCGAGCGAGCAGGGCGCTGCTAGCAGCGCAGGGCAGTTGGCGGATGAAGTCATTGGCAAGGAGCAAGCCACGGACCGCATGGTGAAGAACCTCAGGCGGAAGGGCAAGTACCGGGACCGGGTCATCGTGGTCGAGGATGAGGTCGTCTATATCGTGCAAAGCGACGGCAGCAAGAAGGTGGTGCTGCCGGCGTCGCTCTGGGCGGTCGCGTTGCGAGAAGGACACGACTCGATCTATTCGTGCCATTTGCGCACGCCTCAGACGTACGAGCGCGTGGCGAGGAGCTACTGGTGGCCAGATATGCGGGCCTACGTACGGAGATGGGTGCAGTCGTGCAGAGACTGCGGGTCGAGGAAGACCAAGCCGAAAGAGGTGATACCACCTCTCCGTAGTCAAGGAGTTGGTAGTGCGGGCGACCGCTGGGCGCTCGATGTTGCGGGGCCTCTGCCAGTCACGGCGGATGGCAACCGCTACGTGGTGGCGGCCGTGGACTACGCTACGAGATACGCGGTGGTGGCGGCCGTACCACACCACACCGTGCAGGATATTGCTAAGTTTATCGCGAACAAGCTGGTGTTCGTGTACGGGCCCATGCGCGAGGTCGTCATGGACGGAGCCCCGGAGTTGAACGGCAAGGTGCTGGACGCCTTGGTGAAGGCGCTACAGGCGAAGCAGCTCACGCCTGTACCTTACCGACCGGCACTGTTGGGACTGGTGGAACGCTTCCATCGGTCCTGGAAAGACATGGTAGCGATGTACGTGACGGAGGCGCAGGACGATTGGGACCAGTGGCTGTACTGCGCGGCGTACGCATACAACGGAGCCAAGCACTCAGGCACCGGGTACAGCCCGAATGAGCTCATGATGGGGCGGAAACTGCGCGCGCCGAGCGAGCTGCTGCGCAGCAACAGCGTCACGCAGACCGGGGCGTTTGCGGAGTACCACCGCAAGTTGGTCGCCAACATGGCGCGAGCCACGGAAGCGGCACACGCAGCGCTGGCGAAGGACCAGCGGCGTCGAGAGAGGTATTACAACCACCGAGTGCGGCAGGATGCGCACTTCGAAGCAGGCGACTTGGTGTGGGTGCTCAAGCCTCCGAAAGGCAAAGGCATCACGAAGTTGGCCCACCAGTGGATGGGTCCGGCGAAGATTGTGCAGTCGGCGGGCTTCGACAATTGGGAGGTCGTCCGCGACGACACGGACGAGCACTCGATTGTGCACTGCAGCTTCTTGGTGTCGAGCCACTGCCCGAGCGACTCGCTGGGCCCCATCGCCGAGAGGATCATCGCGGAGCTGGAGCTGGAAGACGAGGGCGGCACGCTGCCGGAGAATGGCAGCGGGGTCGACGAGCAGGGCGCGACGCAGCACGGAGGCATGAGGGCGGCGCTCTTGACGAGCAGGAGCGACGTAGGAGAAGACGCCCCGGTGATTCGAGGCCGGGGCGAAGCGCAAATGAGGGCGCAGGCGACTGGTGGCGCTACCGGTCGACAAGGGGTAGCAGCGGCGACTGGTCGGCGGGCTACGGATGAGGCCAGGAGCCAGGCGAGAGAGCCAGCACCGACCAGTGCCAAACGGATCGGACAAGAAGCAGGAGAGGAGACACGAGCCCCTCCTGTTGGTGCAACGGCACGCTCGCAGTCCGATAGGACGACGCGTGCGCCGGAGATTGACGCGGCCAGTAGCCGAAACGCGGTGGAGACGGCACCGCCAGGAATAGCGGTACCGGTGGTGAATGATGCAGGCGGGGCCGGGACGAGTATGACGGCTCAGCCGAAGCCGTCAGTGCGAAACAGGAGGCGTAAAAGGAAGGCGGAGGCGGATGCCGACGCCCGAGCCATCGAGGACGGCCGGCAGCGACGGCGACGCGAGGCTGACGCGCGAGAGGCGAGAGCAGCGAGACGGCAAGCTGCACGTCACGAGCCGGAAGCCTCAGAGGCGAAAGCGGCTAGTACAGACGCGGTTGGTGGGCTTCGTGGCGGTGCAGAAGTCCAGGGCAGAGACGACAGCAGTGGCGGACGTGCGGCAGCCGGCGACGGACAAGGAGCGGCAGTCGAGATGCTACGGGGTCGAGGTCGGACGCGGTGGCAGCCTCCGATGCCGGAGCTGCTGCAGGTGGAGACTGCCGGCTACATCGTCGAGCGCGCGCGCCGACGCGTACGAAATCGCGCCGGACGATACGTGCGCGAGCACCAAGTGGAGTACAGCACGGGGCCAGGAAGACCGACAGGGCGGCGGTGGCTCACGGAGGCGGAGTTTGAGCGGCTGGAAGACGCTGCCAAGGTCGTGGACGACCTTGGAGCCGGGGATGGCGTGTAGTAGGACGGCCCGTCGCGTGGCCAAAAGCCACGACGGAAGGCCGCTGGGCGATCACGTGTTGGTGATCGACTTGACAAGCGAGTAGTGTGGCAAGGTCGGGGCGTGGTGTACGCCAGATGAGAGTGGTGACGGAGGTCGAGCCAGTGGGCTACCGCCACCGACTAAGTGGCGCACGTCGTGCAGAAGAAGTTGAAGTTAGGGAAGCGGCGACGATAGAAGATCGCGAGCGGGGAGGCGACCCGCCAAGGACAAGGACAAAAAGGTAGGTACCCAAGGCGAGGCGAGATCAAGGACAGGAACGAGAGGCTGAGAGGCCTCGGAACAAGGGCGAAGGAGACGAAGAGGGAGAGGTCCAGTAGGCTAGGAAGGCGCCCGTAGCTTGGAGTAAGTATAGGTATAGCGAAAGTAGGAGGGCAACGAGTGGCGGTCAGCCACATCGACCCTCAGTTGAGATTTTGCACTGGTTAGTGCCGAGTTAAGACTAAATCTACGAGTTGCGCCGAACGCACGGGTTTCCGGTCTTCGGTTCTGCACAGCGGCGAGAACGAAGCGACGGTATTGGCAAAGGTAGGCAGCGGTAGGCTCGTGCACAGATGAGGGCAGTGGGCGAATAGGGCAGCAGGACTGTGGAGAGAGACCACGGGGGCTGAGGAGTCGGAGCTCCTCGGCCGAGGGGCGAAGAGCTCGCATGTGCATTGTGCGAAGGGCTCTGAACCCGGTATACATAACCGGTTAAGATGCACGGAGGCAGCCAGCGGGGATAACCGACCGCTGGTGCCACGGAGCCTTCTCCTAGCTATCCCTATCCTAGCCATGCGTGCAGGCCAGTAACGTCTGGTCGCCACTGAACAGCCTCGCACTGGTAGACTCCCTGCTTGCTGAGGTGCTCCCCAGCTGCCTAGGTGGACAACCGAAGTTGAAGTGTCGCCCTACCCCGGGGCGCAACGAGAATGGCGCCCGGGGCGGAGCAAACTACACAACCTACCAACAACAATAGCCGAGCTAGCCGGCTTTGATTAGCCTGTGCGGGGTTTGTATTTGAGTCCCCGACGGCCCGGCCCGTTCGGGATGATAGGTGTCTTGTCCTTTGCCATATAACGGTTCAACTTTCCAGACACTCACCTGAGCGGGGCAGTCTCCGTTGTTTACCCCGTGTCGTCCACCAACGGACAGATTACTCACGGGTGGCCGAGTGCAAATGCAGTTCAGCTGAAAGGTTACGGTGCCCTGGGGCATACAGGGCCACCGGCTCGCCGAGGTCGGTAAGCCTTTTCTTCGCGCTTGGCGAGATTGCCCCCCCCCCCCCTCTCGGGCCGACGTTATCTCTTGGTGCTACATGTTGGTACCAACAGCAGGCATACCCAAGCCTTGTGCTGGGACTTACCCGAAGAGTGTACACTTGTCTTGGACTGGGAAAATTCTGCTCTGTTTGTTGTTATGCGTTTCTGGGCATCCTGAAGGGGTGCCTCAACTGTTCCTAAGTTCCTATACGAATATCTAATGGAATTGAGAGGTTTCAGATCTCGACCCGTCTCTGCGCCGAGCTCGGCGACTCCGCAATCTCAGCTGGTCCTGATGCTGAGTTATACGGATGGTACTCCGTACCCGTGTGCCGTATCCCCGTTATGAAAAGACTCTTTGGAACTGGGTGCCCGTATGTGCCACAAAACTTAAATCATTCGTGCAAGCCTGTGGTGCAGTATATCGAGGTCGTTAACGACCGTCGCACCACCGTGGTCGTGGCGACAATTCAAGACATTCGTCGTGGCCAAGAGGT
This sequence comes from Phytophthora x cambivora, assembly GCA_033557925.1. Lineage (NCBI taxonomy): Eukaryota > Oomycota > Peronosporomycetes > Peronosporales > Peronosporaceae > Phytophthora > Phytophthora x cambivora. Next base: position 4,461,797 of record JAUCEB010000012.1, on the reverse strand, counting down.
GACTGTCGGCTACGGCAACGACCTGTGGTTTCTCTGTCGGTGCCAGCTTCCATGAGTGTGGCCACCGTATACAGAAAAGCCAGTGCAGGAGAGTGGTGGAAGGCGATTCCACCTGGCTTTCAGCTGGTACCCGTGGGTACCCAAATCAGTCCAGCAGCCGGTTCAAAATTTCGAAAGGCCAGCAGCGACCAGGTCGGAACACGAGCCAAGCGGCCCGTAGTGGCCGGAGATCAGACGGCCAAGCGGGCGGCCAAGACGCTCAAGGTGGAAGGCAAGTATGGCGGCGGATCGCCAGGAGCAAGCGGGGGCTCGTCGAACCCGGCGTTCGCGACGCGAGAGGGCCGGCTGATGAACCAGCAACGCTACCTACAGCAGCGAGGGCAGCCACGGCGCGAGTTTACGCCGCGGCCAGGCACGGAGTGCTACTACTGCGGGGGATCGGGCCACTTCGCGCGCTACTGTGAGCTGAAGGCGGCGGACCTCAACTCCAGCAGCGCGGGCGCGAACGCTGGTACGGACGAGGCTGCCACGGACGAGTCGGGAAACGGCCAGCGAGCGTAAGGGCCCCGGCCTTACTGCTCGCAGGCAACGGAACGGGTGATATGGCGGAACGGCCCCGTGGGCGCCGGCAGGTGGCCGGTGGAAGCGGAGGTCGAGGACGAGGACGTGGACGGCCCCGAGGTCGTCGAGGACGACAAGTACACTTCGGGGCTGGGGATGGCGCAGGACGCGCTGGAAGGCAGGAAGGAGACGGAGTGCGACGTGAGTCTGGGGATGGCGCCGAGCGACGAGTGACGGTGGCCGCTCGGACCGACGGTGGGCACGGCGGCGCAAGGGCGACGACGCAGAGACGAGTGAGGTTCGCCGACAAGGCGGACGACAGCAGCGAGGAGGTGGCGACCGCCACGACAGCGGACGCTTCCGAGAAGAAGGACACGGCCGAGACGGAGGCCGCGGACAGCACGACGACAAGCACGGGCGTCGGTGCGGCGAGGATGGGCGATGGTGAGGAGTCGAACGAGTGGTCGACCAGGAACGGCGACGCGGACGCGAACGACGGCTCCGCGAGACGAGTGGTGACCGACTACGGCGCCGTGGTGACGGTGGATGGCGACAGGGTCTGCGGCGGCCCGAGTGCAGACGAACTACGGCGGAAGGTGGAGGCGCAGTTGGCGGCGTACGTGGATGCGATTGAGCATCCGACGCAAGCCACGGCCGAAGTGAAGGACGAGGCGGACGTGGAGCGCCCCATGGACAAGGTGAGGGCGCCGAACGAGCCGGAACCGAGCAACAGCGGCCCCGCCAGTGCATTGTACGAAGCACTGACAGCGGAGCTGCAAGCTCGCGACGAAGAGCGAGGTCGAGTTCTGCGAGTGGAGGCTCAGCGTCGGGCGAGCGACGAGACTAAGCAGCGAGAAGCCGATCAGCTGCTTCACAAGCGGCTGGAGCACGCCAAGACTAGGCGGAAGCGGCGCGCTGAGCGCGAGCGACTGTCGGCGGAGCTGGCGAAGAGTGGCACAGCCACGGTGGTGCAATCGACGCGTGAACACGCGTCCGGTGCTGAAGCCGTGCGGCTGGAGAAGGGCGTGACCACGGAGGCGAACGTGGCCATGCCCGAGCCGAACGAAGCGTTCCGGTCGGTGCTAGACTTGAGTGCGCGTGCAGCTCAAGCGCTGCAGGAGGTCCGGGCACGGCAGCTGGAGCTGAAGGACGGCTTCGCGACCCTCGCGGTGGCGGAGTCGAGGCGACAGGAAGCGCTGGCCGCAGGCAATGTGGTCGGTGAGGACAGGATGCGCGAAGGCGTCGCGCAGCAGCTGGTATTAGCTGCCGCGGGGCTTGACGCCATCGGCGAGAAGAGCTGGACAGCGGTGGACGACACGCCGCTGCAGCGTTCGAGGACGCGGAGACGCTTTGAGAAGCGGGTCCGCAAGGCGAAGGCCAAGGAGAAGCGCGAGTTGCAAGCAGCTCTGGCGGAGCTGACGCAGCCAGCGCTGGCCTACAAGACGGCCGAGGAAGTGTATCGTCGATACGGGGCGGAAGTGGGGCGAGTGCTGAGCCGTGAAGAGGCGGAGGCCATTGGGTTCACGTTGCCCAACGCGACCAAGGTGCTGCGCCAACGATCAAGGCGGCAGCAGGACGACACGCGCAAGTACGTGTACCACAGTGGCAGTGTGTACGCGGGGACGAGAGTGGAGTCGGGTGGTGACCAAGGGCGACCGAGACGCGTCGGTCGGCTGCGTGCCGTACAGGCACCCGTCGTGGACTCGCTGCCAACAGCAGTGATGAGGGTGCACGGCGAGCGGCGCAGGATCAAGCTTGACACCAGCGCACAGTACAGTGTGGCCGGCGAAGAGTGGCAGCAGTACGGAGAGAGGCAGCACGTGCTGCCTCCGGTCGACTACGTGGAGGGCTTCACGGGCGCAGTCTCGCGCGTGCTGGGTGTGTGGCGATTCCAGTTCCGCACCCAGTACGAGCAGACCATGGAGGTCGACGCGTTGATCGTCGAGGGCGCGACGGACGAGTTCTTGCTGGGCGAGTCCTGGATGATGGCGAAGGGCGTCAAGATCGACTTCGTCTCGTGTGAGATGAAGTGGTATGAGGACGACACGAAGAAGATCGTGCCGTTCCAGTGTTCGGAGAGCAACGAGAGGCCAGGGCGTGTCGTGAAGGTGCGACTGGCAAGGGCAGCGCGAGTCCGGTCGTGGACCTGTCGCAATGTGGAGCTCAGTGTAGCCGCACCCGAGGGTACGGTAGGAATGTTCATGCCCGCTCGACGCGTGGAGCCACACCTGTTCGTGGCCCCGACGTTGTCGACGGTGCGCAGTGGCAAGGTGGTCGTGCCGGTGATGAATATTGAGGGCAGAGCGGTCAAGCTGCCCAAGAAGGAGGCGTTGGGTACGTGGATACCGACGGCATCCGACGTCGAGATACTCGAGATGACGGGCGAGTTGGGGCAGGACAGAGTGCGGTCCTGGCTTCGTGACCTGTGCCAGAACAAGGCACCCTTGAGCAACGAGAGTGAGTTGGCGCTCGGGGACATGGACGAACATGACAAAGAACTTCTATTACAACTTTTACGAAACTATCCTGCACTACTGGAGCCGAGGAGTGGATGCCCTCCAATGACGACGTTGGGCGTCACACATGAAATTCATACGGGCCTTGAGGCGCCGGTGAAGGTGAGGCCGCGACGGCACTCACACTCGGAGCAGTCCGTGGTGGACGAGCAGGTGGAGAAGATGTTGAACGATGGAGTGATTGAAGAGGGAAACGGGGCGTGGGGCTTTCCTGTGGTGCTGGTAAAGAAGAAGGACGGCACCGTGAGATTTTGCATAGATTACAGGCTTCTCAACGCGATAACTAAACGCGATGTCTACCCCTTACCTCGTATTGACGACACGCTGGATCACCTGCATGGAGCCAGCCGTTTCACCAGCCTGGATTTGCACGCGGGGTACTGGCAAGTACCCGTAGCAGAGAAGGACCGGGATAAGACCGGCTTCATCACGAGGAGAGGACTCTTTAGATTTGTGAGAATGCCCTTCGGCTTGGCAAACGCGCCGGGGACATTTCAAAGGATGATGGATGCAGTTCTACGCGGGCTGACATGGCAAAGCTGTTTGGTATATTTAGATGATGTTATTATCTTTTCTAAGGGCGACGTGGCACAGCACGTCGTGCACCTCGCGGCAGTACTGGAGAGATTGGCGAAAGCAGGGCTGTCGCTGAAAGCAAGCAAGTGTGATTTCGCGGCAACCCGCCTGAATTATTTAGGGCACGAACTCGACGCCGACGGCGTGAAGCCAATGGCGAGCTTGGTGGACAGCGTCGCGCGGTTTCCAACGCCGACGGACACCACGGCAGTGAAGCGATTTGTACATATGGCGGGCTACTACCGACGTTTCGTGTCGGATTTCGCGAGCAAAGCAGCCCCGCTCACGCGGCTATTACGGAAAGGAGTTGTTTGGCGGTGGGCAGAGCCTCAGCAGGAGGCATTCGAGCAGCTGAAGAAAGAATTAACGCAGAGGCCTCTGCTGGCCTACCCGGACTTTTCAAAGCCTTTCAAATTAGTTACGGACGCTTCGAAGGTGGGCCTCGGGGCCGCGCTGACCCAAGACCAAGGGCAGGGCGAGCAGCCGATAGCCTACGCTTCAAAGATCAATTCTGAAACAGTGGCAAATTACACAATCACAGAGTTAGAATGTGCAGCAGTGGTATGGGCGGTTAAACTTTTCAGGCCGTACCTGTACGGGCGCCGGTTTGAGCTCGTGACTGATCACGCGGCGCTCAAGTGGCTCATGACGTCGAAGGAGTGGACGGGGAGGCTGCATCGATGGGCCCTCCAACTACAAGAATACGACTTTGAAATTATTTACAGAGCCGGCACCAGCAACGTAGTCGCTGATGCCCTCTCAAGGGCTCCAGTAGGAGCAGTAGTCGGTGCTGCAGAACGACCTGCGAGCGAGCAGGGCGCTGCTAGCAGCGCAGGGCAGTTGGCGGATGAAGTCATTGGCAAGGAGCAAGCCACGGACCGCATGGTGAAGAACCTCAGGCGGAAGGGCAAGTACCGGGACCGGGTCATCGTGGTCGAGGATGAGGTCGTCTATATCGTGCAAAGCGACGGCAGCAAGAAGGTGGTGCTGCCGGCGTCGCTCTGGGCGGTCGCGTTGCGAGAAGGACACGACTCGATCTATTCGTGCCATTTGCGCACGCCTCAGACGTACGAGCGCGTGGCGAGGAGCTACTGGTGGCCAGATATGCGGGCCTACGTACGGAGATGGGTGCAGTCGTGCAGAGACTGCGGGTCGAGGAAGACCAAGCCGAAAGAGGTGATACCACCTCTCCGTAGTCAAGGAGTTGGTAGTGCGGGCGACCGCTGGGCGCTCGATGTTGCGGGGCCTCTGCCAGTCACGGCGGATGGCAACCGCTACGTGGTGGCGGCCGTGGACTACGCTACGAGATACGCGGTGGTGGCGGCCGTACCACACCACACCGTGCAGGATATTGCTAAGTTTATCGCGAACAAGCTGGTGTTCGTGTACGGGCCCATGCGCGAGGTCGTCATGGACGGAGCCCCGGAGTTGAACGGCAAGGTGCTGGACGCCTTGGTGAAGGCGCTACAGGCGAAGCAGCTCACGCCTGTACCTTACCGACCGGCACTGTTGGGACTGGTGGAACGCTTCCATCGGTCCTGGAAAGACATGGTAGCGATGTACGTGACGGAGGCGCAGGACGATTGGGACCAGTGGCTGTACTGCGCGGCGTACGCATACAACGGAGCCAAGCACTCAGGCACCGGGTACAGCCCGAATGAGCTCATGATGGGGCGGAAACTGCGCGCGCCGAGCGAGCTGCTGCGCAGCAACAGCGTCACGCAGACCGGGGCGTTTGCGGAGTACCACCGCAAGTTGGTCGCCAACATGGCGCGAGCCACGGAAGCGGCACACGCAGCGCTGGCGAAGGACCAGCGGCGTCGAGAGAGGTATTACAACCACCGAGTGCGGCAGGATGCGCACTTCGAAGCAGGCGACTTGGTGTGGGTGCTCAAGCCTCCGAAAGGCAAAGGCATCACGAAGTTGGCCCACCAGTGGATGGGTCCGGCGAAGATTGTGCAGTCGGCGGGCTTCGACAATTGGGAGGTCGTCCGCGACGACACGGACGAGCACTCGATTGTGCACTGCAGCTTCTTGGTGTCGAGCCACTGCCCGAGCGACTCGCTGGGCCCCATCGCCGAGAGGATCATCGCGGAGCTGGAGCTGGAAGACGAGGGCGGCACGCTGCCGGAGAATGGCAGCGGGGTCGACGAGCAGGGCGCGACGCAGCACGGAGGCATGAGGGCGGCGCTCTTGACGAGCAGGAGCGACGTAGGAGAAGACGCCCCGGTGATTCGAGGCCGGGGCGAAGCGCAAATGAGGGCGCAGGCGACTGGTGGCGCTACCGGTCGACAAGGGGTAGCAGCGGCGACTGGTCGGCGGGCTACGGATGAGGCCAGGAGCCAGGCGAGAGAGCCAGCACCGACCAGTGCCAAACGGATCGGACAAGAAGCAGGAGAGGAGACACGAGCCCCTCCTGTTGGTGCAACGGCACGCTCGCAGTCCGATAGGACGACGCGTGCGCCGGAGATTGACGCGGCCAGTAGCCGAAACGCGGTGGAGACGGCACCGCCAGGAATAGCGGTACCGGTGGTGAATGATGCAGGCGGGGCCGGGACGAGTATGACGGCTCAGCCGAAGCCGTCAGTGCGAAACAGGAGGCGTAAAAGGAAGGCGGAGGCGGATGCCGACGCCCGAGCCATCGAGGACGGCCGGCAGCGACGGCGACGCGAGGCTGACGCGCGAGAGGCGAGAGCAGCGAGACGGCAAGCTGCACGTCACGAGCCGGAAGCCTCAGAGGCGAAAGCGGCTAGTACAGACGCGGTTGGTGGGCTTCGTGGCGGTGCAGAAGTCCAGGGCAGAGACGACAGCAGTGGCGGACGTGCGGCAGCCGGCGACGGACAAGGAGCGGCAGTCGAGATGCTACGGGGTCGAGGTCGGACGCGGTGGCAGCCTCCGATGCCGGAGCTGCTGCAGGTGGAGACTGCCGGCTACATCGTCGAGCGCGCGCGCCGACGCGTACGAAATCGCGCCGGACGATACGTGCGCGAGCACCAAGTGGAGTACAGCACGGGGCCAGGAAGACCGACAGGGCGGCGGTGGCTCACGGAGGCGGAGTTTGAGCGGCTGGAAGACGCTGCCAAGGTCGTGGACGACCTTGGAGCCGGGGATGGCGTGTAGTAGGACGGCCCGTCGCGTGGCCAAAAGCCACGACGGAAGGCCGCTGGGCGATCACGTGTTGGTGATCGACTTGACAAGCGAGTAGTGTGGCAAGGTCGGGGCGTGGTGTACGCCAGATGAGAGTGGTGACGGAGGTCGAGCCAGTGGGCTACCGCCACCGACTAAGTGGCGCACGTCGTGCAGAAGAAGTTGAAGTTAGGGAAGCGGCGACGATAGAAGATCGCGAGCGGGGAGGCGACCCGCCAAGGACAAGGACAAAAAGGTAGGTACCCAAGGCGAGGCGAGATCAAGGACAGGAACGAGAGGCTGAGAGGCCTCGGAACAAGGGCGAAGGAGACGAAGAGGGAGAGGTCCAGTAGGCTAGGAAGGCGCCCGTAGCTTGGAGTAAGTATAGGTATAGCGAAAGTAGGAGGGCAACGAGTGGCGGTCAGCCACATCGACCCTCAGTTGAGATTTTGCACTGGTTAGTGCCGAGTTAAGACTAAATCTACGAGTTGCGCCGAACGCACGGGTTTCCGGTCTTCGGTTCTGCACAGCGGCGAGAACGAAGCGACGGTATTGGCAAAGGTAGGCAGCGGTAGGCTCGTGCACAGATGAGGGCAGTGGGCGAATAGGGCAGCAGGACTGTGGAGAGAGACCACGGGGGCTGAGGAGTCGGAGCTCCTCGGCCGAGGGGCGAAGAGCTCGCATGTGCATTGTGCGAAGGGCTCTGAACCCGGTATACATAACCGGTTAAGATGCACGGAGGCAGCCAGCGGGGATAACCGACCGCTGGTGCCACGGAGCCTTCTCCTAGCTATCCCTATCCTAGCCATGCGTGCAGGCCAGTAACGTCTGGTCGCCACTGAACAGCCTCGCACTGGTAGACTCCCTGCTTGCTGAGGTGCTCCCCAGCTGCCTAGGTGGACAACCGAAGTTGAAGTGTCGCCCTACCCCGGGGCGCAACGAGAATGGCGCCCGGGGCGGAGCAAACTACACAACCTACCAACAACAATAGCCGAGCTAGCCGGCTTTGATTAGCCTGTGCGGGGTTTGTATTTGAGTCCCCGACGGCCCGGCCCGTTCGGGATGATAGGTGTCTTGTCCTTTGCCATATAACGGTTCAACTTTCCAGACACTCACCTGAGCGGGGCAGTCTCCGTTGTTTACCCCGTGTCGTCCACCAACGGACAGATTACTCACGGGTGGCCGAGTGCAAATGCAGTTCAGCTGAAAGGTTACGGTGCCCTGGGGCATACAGGGCCACCGGCTCGCCGAGGTCGGTAAGCCTTTTCTTCGCGCTTGGCGAGATTGCCCCCCCCCCCCTCTCGGGCCGACGTTATCTCTTGGTGCTACATGTTGGTACCAACAGCAGGCATACCCAAGCCTTGTGCTGGGACTTACCCGAAGAGTGTACACTTGTCTTGGACTGGGAAAATTCTGCTCTGTTTGTTGTTATGCGTTTCTGGGCATCCTGAAGGGGTGCCTCAACTGTTCCTAAGTTCCTATACGAATATCTAATGGAATTGAGAGGTTTCAGATCTCGAGCCGTCTCTGCGCCGAGCTCGGCGACTCCGCAATCTCAGCTGGTCCTGATGCTGAGTTATACGGATGGTACTCCGTACCCGTGTGCCGTATCCCCGTTATGAAAAGACTCTTTGGAACTGGGTGCCCGTATGTGCCACAAAACTTAAATCATTCGTGCAAGCCTGTGGTGCAGTATATCGAGGTCGTTAACGACCGTCGCACCACCGTGGTCGTGGCGACAATTCAAGACATTCGTCGTGGCCAAGAGGTGACTGTCGGCTACGGCAACGACCTGTGGTTTCTCTGTCGGTGCCAGCTTCCATTAGTGTGGCCACCGTATACAAGGCGACCAGGATCCGTGAGTAGGCGGTGGTGGCGCACAGGCTCTGAGGCGAGGTGCAGTTACAAGGCTCGCACAGCGACCTGTGTGTGAATGAATATTGCAACGAAACTAGCTGTATGTGGTGAAAGGGATGGTTATATTGCTGTTGGTGATGTGCAGCCGCGAAGCTAACGTGAACGTCGTGTTTGACGTGAGCGGTGAGCTTTTTGGCGTCAAAGTGGATTTCAATAGTCACTTCGAAGATTTGACTTGCACGCAGTATTGATCGCTTTCCGCGCGCAGATTTCGCGCCTTGAAGTTGCCCCGCAGCTACCTTTCGTGATCTTGTTCAAAGTGGTGGTGGCGGAAGCTTTGAATCGGGGTGGGAGCTGTCGCTGCTCGGCGCATTCGCTTCTCACTTTTGATTTTTTCTTCAAGAAGCCACCCAGCCCCCGCAACTTCTTCTCCAAGCAACACTCCCGGTACGAAGACCTAAGCTGCTGTTCCGGCCATGGAGGAGCTGCCCGCTGTGCCAAGTCGGTTGTTGAGAAAGCGCGCCAACAAGAAGAAGAAGTCGAAGTACCAGAACTTCTACAGTCGGTTGGGGAGCGCGCACTCGACGATGACAATGAGACGCCCGAGGCCAGTTACGCCAAGGCGAAGCAAATCAGGGCGGCGAGGGCCACCACCGCGCTCAAAACCAAACTGACCGGTCTCGAGAACGCAGCCAACAACATGGGAGGGAGCTTCATGGAACCCATTCTTCTCCTTCGCGAAGAGAGTGAAAGGAAGGCAGAGGCTCGTCGTGCCGAAGAACAACAACGTCGCCGTGATGACGTCGCCGCCCGTGAGGCTAGACTTCTCGCGGACAAGGCTGGGGCCAAAGAACGCCGTCGTCAAGACAAGCTCGACATGGAGGAAAGAGTCCGCCGTGATCGCGAGGAAGCCCGAGTTCGCACACAGGAGGTGATGCTGGTGATCCAAGCATTCACCAAGAAGTCCTAGGTTGAGTTCGCGATGGACTGTGCAGGGCATGCCGAACGGAGTGAGGCTCTCCACTTTAAATTTTAGTTGTAGTCATGTTGTAAGTCTCCAAACTTCCCCAGTCGACCACATTTACAAGAAATCATTCAAAGTTAACCCTGTCGGCATCTTCTCTACAGCATTACCAGCCTATTCGAGTTGTTAAAACATCTCCATTTTTCCCGCAAAAGTTGTGCGGATCTGTGAAATACCTACCGTTCGCACACGTTAGTTCGCCATGCGGAACAAGTTGTTCAGCCGGAGCCCACGAAGTTCGGGGTCGTAAGGAAGTGGAAGGTTGATGCGGCTGTAGACCTTTTGGACACTTCCCATTCCCCAGTCAGCCGCCTGCCGAACCGAAGTGATGGCATTATGGATCGTCCTGGCGGAGCTTCGGAGTGATGGCCACAGTCTTTCCAGGTCCCCGACCTTGAGCGGGGTGAGGATGCGTCCGGCTATCGCAGTCGAATATGGGAAAAAGAAGTCCGACACAACGTTCATCGTCGTGTCCGGAGTCCTGCAACTTGGCCCGAAACTCGAGCGACGTGTCGGAATCGTTCCACGAGCCGGGGCAATTGTGGTGGCACCACACGATGCACCCGTCGGCAGCAAAGCAAATTGTCCCGGTGACAAAAACGGAATGGAGCCAGCTATTGTACATGGCATTCTGCAGGTCGTCGTTGGACGGCTGCTGGACCTACATACTAGCTGGCGTTAGCAGAGAAAGTACAACACAATCAATCAAGCGTTTCGTCTGCCTTAAAGTTTTTTTTTTCGTCTATGAATCCGAATGTGTACTTGAGCAGAGGCTCACGGTCTTCTACTAGCTTCGCCAATTCGGTTTGGCGGGCGAGAGACGGCCACGAATCCAAGCTGGCGCTTAGTTGCTGAGCATTTGGAGAAAGCATCTTCAGTCCTCCTCAACGACCGCGACAACGTACTCGGGGGTGCACCAAACAGCATGCACAAGTTGTCCAGCTCCATCAAACCGACGTAGAAGCACAGCAGTAGTCCCGAGCCTTGGTGCTGTTAGCGGAGTTTGGGCGGGCGGTCCCTCGATTGCACACGCAGGACGTTGTAAAAGCGAGCAAAGCGTCTAAGCGGCTGGTGGAAAGCAGGCCTACACATTAGCACGGAGTAACAATACATGTACCACTCCGTTGCAAAATCATAGCACAATACCTCTCTTATGGTTGTTCCAGACCAATAGCACGCAAAATCAACTTGAGTTAATTATGGTTGAGCAAAAAATGTCCACTAACAATTCTCTGGATTTTATATCCAGAGTCCTACCAGAGGTATGAATTCTACGTACATCATATACCCCTAAAAATTCGATAACGGTTAGCCCACAAATACGTTTACATAGCCTTGCTAATTCGATATCCTGCTAGGAAATAATATTATTTGGTGAATGTTGACCCATCCGGACAAGATTAAGATACATATCCTGTTAGAAGGGATACATTCTTCGATTTAATTGACCGGATCACGATTGACCTCATCGCTTTCCTGGCAATTCTTAATGGTACAACCCATGCTTCGTTTATTGTGCTTTGAAGCGGTTTCGAAAATGGTGGTCTTCCTCGAGGCCTAAAAAAGGGCCTAATTAAGAGCCACTCAATCTTGAATTGCAAGATGGGAACCAAGTTTGCTCGTTTAGGGTCCTTCAAAAGTATTACTTGAAGAGTACTACAGTATAGTTCTGAGCTGATGATAGCATAGTATAACTCATACTGAATACCGCACTATACGGTAGTAGTAGGACTACTACCACAAAAAAATCGGGTAGTAGTATTACCGAGGTGTACTATTTCAGCAACTACTACTAACCCCTGGTCACCGCACAGTACTCATGGATGAGGAGTGAAATCTCTATGAAGCTCGATCTCAAGGAGCGAGACTTCTTCAACGAGGACGAGATCGAGCAGATGGAACTTGATCAAGAAGAACAACGTCGGCCACTGTTGGCACCAGGCCTTACGCGCTGGTAAGAGACAGTAAAATAGTACTATCGGTACTACTAATAGTAGTAAATATAGTAATAGCAGTCTACTATTACTATAGTAGCTAGTAATTCAGCCGATTCTGATTCTATTAATACTATAGTAACTAGTAACTCAACAAGCGATCTAATAGTACTAGCGAATTACTAGCGAGTTACCAGTGGATTGCGAACTGGATTCACGACTTGCTGCAAGCTTTGTATCCATTATTATCATCGAGCGGAACATGCAGGTGCTGATGAAGTACAATCAGAAAGTGGAAATGGAACAAACGCGTCCCGATGTGGACCACACATAAGCTGTTTAGATGGTCGGTAGGTAGTAGTTCGATAGTACTATAGTACTATTACTATAGTAACTCAGATGTCTTGAAAAGTGCTACTATTAGAGCTAGTAACCTTCATCGTCGTACAACATGTAGCGAGTTACTAATAGTAGTTCAGAAGAAAAAATGTTACATGTACTACCAAGCCTTGCTTACGCCAGAAAAACTCAATACCTGTCGATAACCTGTGGTCGCTGGCATTCCGTTCACTTGATGAATTTGTGCACTTCACGTGCTCTTCGTTACTTGAAGTATCACTCTTACATAAAATCCAGAGCTGTTCCGGGCACAGCACGGCTTTGTCTATCCAGATTGTAAAAACGGCTTTGAATGAGGTCTTTTTACTTACTTCTTGTCTTCTTTCACTTTATTGGCATACAAAAACCATGGCAATGGCCACATCAAAAGAACCGTACCGGTATGGCCGTTCTGCTCCTTTTGAGCCCACGAACGTAAAAAACACTGAAACAATCGTAAAATCATGTTACGAAATACTGAAGCGTGCTATGTTTTTGGAACGGAGTGATATATACAGAGTTTCTCCATCGAATAAAATAAAGGGTAGAGATTGAGTTCAGAAACAGAGCCAGTATTAATATCAGAAGGCTGAAAGACCTAGCTGCAGTCTGCGCCGGAATAAATAAACCCAGAACCAGGAATAGACATACACAGAAGGGATGAAATGTTTGTGCGAGAACCATTCACAGACTTTGTTACAGATTCCTGTATTGCGTTGAAGCTAATCTGAATGTCTAGAATTTAGAGCTGGATTAGGTGCGCTCGCTCTAACTGTATACATGTACAGTTTAGAGCTGTACCGATTCGATCTGACCCCGTGCATGCCGCACGCCTGCTGATTTAACGGTCCGCCCTGATGATGGCTTTGGTGCGGCTGTCGAGCCGCGGGTGATCAACGCGTTGTCCTCGACAGCCGACCCCATCGCAGTGGGTCTTCTTTACTTCTCTCTACCGACGGTGCTCGCTGGCAGGCTGTCACTCTGCTGCCAGCAGAGCTCGAGTGAGTCGCTGCAGTCTGCACCTCGAAACAGACGTTCGTTCGCTCGGCTTCGCTGATCGACAGGAACTTCTGGTTTCGCATGGTGTTGTGCAGAGTTGTCACGAGTTGCCGTAGAGTTGTCACGAGATGCCGTGCCTGCTGGTGAAATGCGCAAAACCGCCCTGCACAGCTCCTCCCTCTGCGGTCCTGGCAAAAAGGCCGCCGGTCATTGTCGAGACTACAGCAACATTTGCAGTGCAGTACAGTACATGTACTGTACAGCGTAGCGTTTCCCTGGTCGTTGAGCGGCATCAGCGCGGGCGAGCGGCAGGGCTCGTCATACAGCACTGAAAACGTGGGCGAGCAGATGGCTCTGCGGCTCAGATCTGACGGCACATCAGATTTAGATCTGTCAACCCAGATCCGCGTGTTTCTCACACAACACATCCCGACTTCACATCCAGTGGTGACCCTTTCGATTGCCCGATCGGATCTCGCTGCGATGCAGGTTGCGGCGCCGCGAGCAGTGCCGCGAGAAAAGTATTCGGTCTTTGAAAGTTTGGGCCGAAGTTACGATCGGGGGCTCATTTACGTCTGACCAACGCAAGCAAGCGCCGATACAAACTGGACGGCGACTGCGAGCGCCGTATCCAACTGCGGCCGGAAAGCGTCACGGCATGCCGCACTGTAATGCGTCCGCGTTCCCAGCTGCCTGAATCGGCAGAAATCGGTCATAAATCATCGTCGGGAAGCTCCGCCTGGTGGGTATGTTTGCCGCGATGTCCAACCCTGGTGACCCCCGCGTCACCCGCTTGACGCCGCAGCTGAGCGAACGAACTGCCAGATACTGGCGCCCGTATCATTCATTCGATCATGGAACAACGCCCGCCAAGTGTGACTCACAGGCGGGGCTTGCGATCCCAAAACTATATACTCAGCACCGCCCGGAGCAGCTCTGTCGGGGCTGATTCAGCCGTTGCCCACGCCTTCCGCGAACGCTGCAGCGCCGCAACAATCGCCGACGCCGAGCCTCATTTCCCCAGGAAAGACTCGACAAGCCCCTTGGTCCGTTATCGTCAAGTCTGAAACTCCAAATTTGAAAGCTCGGCCGTTTCTGTTCTGCCGAAGAGGCACGGGCAAGGACCAATCGGCGATTGCGGTTCAGCGCGCAGAGACCGAGCAGGGCTCCAGCTGGCGGTCGCCACATCATTCTCGCATCACAACCTCCATCACGGCGCGACTTTCATCCGAGGGAGGCCCATTATTCAATCGGCACCAGCAGCAGCAGCACCAACCAGCCCAGCAACAGGTTCCAGTCAAGTACGCAGCATGTCCACGCCGTCCAAGACCAACAACCCGCGCTCGACCGCCATGGCGCAGCTCGAACAGGTTGCACGCAAGCTGACGATGTACTCGCGGGCGCTACGCGAGCAGCTCGCACGGCTCCGCGAGGAGGTCGCGGCCGAGAAGCAGGCGGTGCTGACGTCCGAGGACGACGTGAGCGAGTCGTCCGCGCGGCTGCAGGAGATCGAGGAGCTCATGGCCAAGCTGCAGCTCGAGCTCGACGCTCTGCGTACGCTGCCGCCCTCTCACGACGACGGCAGCATTGCCGCGCGCGAGCAGGAGCTCGAGGAGCTCGAGGAGGAGCGCCACGAAGAGCTGGAGCTGCTCGCGCACATCCGGATCATGCTGCAGATGCACCAGCACGCGCACGGGAGGATGCAGCACATGATCGCCGCGCTCACCAAGGAGATCCGCCGCGTGCGGCAGCGCGAAGAAGCGGTTGTGCTCGCCGCGCTGCGCAGCCGCATCGTCAAGGTCTTCGCTCCCAAGATCTAAGTTCAAGGCCCATCAGGTGCCTGCGGACCCCAAGTCAGGCTTGGAGCAAGATGGTGATCACAACACCCCACCCACCCTCCTCGGATGCGTACCAACCACCCGTAGCAAACACCCTCCGCGGCGATAGCATAGACGCTAGCAGCTCTCGCCTGCGGAGCTTATTTATTCGAACAAAAATTTCGAACGTGTTTTCTAAATTTTATATCAGTCTCAAAACGCAGCCGACCTCAAGCGTTTCTGTGTGATTTGCTAAAACACAGGTGCGAAGGCTTGATTCAAACAGCTTGAAGCACGTTGGCAACACGTTGGGTTCTTATGGTAGTTTCATGAAATCGAAGTACAATGAGCAACAGCGATTTTGGACCCGGGTGGTCCATCGTACGTACATACACTTTCTTTTTGGATTTCTTTCTCCTGCCATTCGAAGGGTCTTCTATTTGGTGATTCACACCACGATTCTCTCATCTGGGGGCAGGACACGTTGTATCGATCACACGAGCAGCGCTCATCGAGTCGACAGTATTGACCCGTCGAGATCGAGGTCATTTTACAGACCAACATCTGTACCCCTTGGGAGTTGGATCAACCAGATCTGATCCACTGGCGGGTCTGGTCGCATCAGATGATCTGGATCATCCAGATCATCTGAATCGACAAAAACAAACCCACCAATCAGAACCTTGTTATTGCTGTTTTTTCGTTGAAGAATCTTTCCAGCCAAAGATGGCGCTCGGGGGCTTCGTGCTGGACGAGCAGGGCGAGGAGGATCTGCTGCGCGAGGCGCTGCAGACCGTGCGCGACCAGGGCTTCCGCATGCAGCGCGCGGCGGACGCGGGCGACCAGCCGGCGGTGCTAAAACACGCGGCCGAGGTGCTGCGCGAGCTGCGCACGAGTCTGCTGACCCCCAAGAAGTACTACCAGCTCTGTACGTCCGTCTCTCTCTGTCTCTCCAGGCGGCTCAATAGCTCACGCGCTCTCTACTCTACGCTCTGCTGTGCCAGACATGCAGGTGCTGGACGAGCTGCGGCACTTGGAGAGCTACGTGGAGGAGCAGCAGCAGGCGGGGGCGTCCATGCGCGTGCTGTACGAGCGCGTCCAGAGCAGCGGCAACGTGCTGCCGAGACTGTACGCGTAGTGCACTGCACTGTACCCACCCAGAGGCTGACAGATCAATTGTTGCAGGTATTTGCTCGTGACCGTGGGCTCCGTGTACATCAAGTCGAAGGAAGCGCCGGCTCGAGACGTGCTGACGGACCTCGTGGAGATGACGAAGGGCGTGCAGTACCCACTGCGTGGGCTGTTCTTACGCCACTATCTGTCGCTCAGTGTGCGGGACAAGCTGCCGGATACAGGCTCCAGCTACGAACAGGCGGGCGGGGGCTCTGTCAGTGACGCCATCGACTTCTTGCTGCAGAATCTGCGGGAGACGAACCTGCTCTGGATTCGACTGCAGCACCAGAAAACTGGCGGCTCGAGACCGCTGGCAGTGCGGGAGAAAGAGAGGATGGAGCTGCGACTGCTCGTCGGGACGAGTCTCGTGCGGCTCAGTCAGATGGACGGAGTCACGCGCAGTGTCTACACGGAGCACGTTCTGCCTCGGCTGCTGGATGACGTCGTGTTGGCCTGCAAGGACTCGATGGCGCAGCAGTATCTCATGGACTGCATCATTCAGGTCTTCCCGGACGAGTTCCATCTGCAGAATCTGGAGAGGCTACTGGACGCCGTGGAAAAGCTTCAGCCGAATGTCGACGTCGCGTTGATTTTGACGGCGCTTCTGGAACGGCTCACCAAATTCCGGGAAGCACAGGGATGTGTCACCAATGCAGGGCAACAAGTGGAGGTAGAGGAGCGAAACAAGCTTGGTCGAGAAGAGCAGGAGGGGATGGAGGTTTTTCAGCAGGTCATGGACACCACTACCAAGTTACTGCTGCGCTCGTCACGCTATGTCGCTGGAAGCGGAGAAGCACCTAGTCAAGGTGAAAGTGGAGACGTGCACTTGGCGTCTGTGCTGCAATTTTTCGTGACGTTCGCTACCTTCACCCTCGCCTGGATGGGCAGCAGCAAGAATAAAACCCCTGATGCGACTGCGGCACTACAGCAACTAGTTTCCGGGTGTTTAACATTCTTGCGTGAGCGAACAGCTTGGCGCGTTGACAAAGATAAGCAAACGCGGCAGCTCGTGGTTTCTCAGCTAGAGTCCCTCGCGCTCACGTTGCTTCGGGCGCTCTCCATCGAGGACCTTATGCATGTCCCGGTGCTGCGTGAGTTGCTTGCGCTGATGCCATGGCAAGGTGCTTGGAAAGATGTCGCTCTGGCTTGGATCCGTGTGCTACTTGCACGGCATGAGCGTGTTCACAACGAGAAACAAATGGATTTTTTGCTTCAGGTGCTAGCGCCACTTGTGCGTGACGACCCCAACGAATTGCCATCGCCCCCTCCAGCGACGACAGTTGAAGCTGGAAAAAACAAGAGCGCGGAGATTTTTGAAGCCGAACAGCAGACGCTGGCCAAAGTTGTGCAGCTTGTGTCCAACGACGACCTGGACGTTAAGTTTCGTGTGTTCTCGGTGGCGCGTCGAGCGTTCCTACAAAGTGGCGTCTTCCGTATCCGCTTCACACTTGTGCCGTTAATCTACCAGTCGCTGACGCTTGCTAGAGACCTCGCAGCTCACTCCCAGGAGAAGACGCAAACCGAAGGCCCGGAGACCAAAACCGACACGGAGATCACTGGATCTAGTGGAAGCTCCAAGACATTTGTTACCACACCTCGCGAAGTTCTTCAATTCGTTCATGAAATGGTGACGGCACTGGCATCTAAGCAGGACGCGCTGTCCGTATCGTGCGTCCACTTGTTCCTGCAGTGTGCCCTGGTGGCAGATGGGTGTGCCTTTGAGGCAGTCGCATACGAATTTATCACGCAGGCATTTATTGTCTATGAAGACCAAATTACACTTGCACGTGAACAATGGCGAGCGCTTGAACTGATGGTAGCTTCGCTGCGTGCTACCCGGAATCTTTCGACTCCAAACTATGAAGTGCTCGCCACCAAGACCACACAGTACGCAGCTCGACTGCTCAAGAAGAATGAGCAGGCTTTGATGGTGTTGAATTGTGCGCATCTCTTTTGGGTGAGTGCTGCAGAGTGGTGTTGACGTTTGTATATCGTGCTTAGATTTGTTCGTGGTTTTTGTCTGCACTCAGCACCCATCTCAACAGGATGGTAAACGTGTCCGGGAATGCCTTCAGCGGTCGCTACGCATTGCAGATGCGATCAAGGACACGACATCTAACCAAGTACCGCTCTTCCTGGAGATATTAGAGGCGGTACGTTTGCTGTGAAGATGTTGTTGCCATCACATCTATCTGACAATTATTGCCATGTAGTATTTGTACTTTTTTGAAATGCAGACACCCGAAGTGACGCGCAACTATCTGGTGGGGCTGCTGGCTCTCGTGAAAGACCACTTGGATAACATGGAGCATGGCCAAATGCGCAGAGAGGGCGAGTTCCGTTATCGCGCCATCGTGCGCTACATGGATGCATTGGACATCTCTGATGATACGGTCTCCACCTCGTCATCTTCGTCGCGGTAGCGTCTATGCGAGACTGCGCGCCTTGCGTACATGTATTGCGCGATCTAATGCAGCTTCGTCTTCTATCGTTGTTTTATTATGTTTGTTGTGGTAGTCTCGGAGTCCCGCTTTCTTTCGAGTGCACTTCTTCGTTGATTGACCCGTCACTTAAACGCGTCTGCTCTTTGATGGGCTTGGCAACGGTGTCTGTGGACGCAGACCATGTGAGCATGAATGGCTGTACCAGTAGATCCATCGCTTGCCACACTTCCTTGACTGCACCATCACATCCGACATGCAACTCGATATCTACTGATGGATCACGGAGTAAGCTCTGCATGCGTCTACCCCCTACATGTGCGGCCAGAGCCTGCTGAAGCTTCCCTGAACAACGCAACTCGCTTTCTCGCCCGCGAAACAGTGAGTTGTCGCCGTAAAATACGACGCCCGACAAGAATACTCCAGTCTAAACTCACGTACACCAACAACGAAATGGTCAGACCCTCCAAACAAACGAGGTCTGAAGCTTACTACTCACAGACAACATGCGAAGGGCGACGAAAAGCTCACTCAATTCGCTACCAGACAGGTAGTTGAACCGAACGACTACAGCAACGTCGTGGATAATCTGGATCAAAGCGGGTGCACCTTCATGAAGCGCTTTAGCTACGCGCTTTATCGACTGTTGAACCCTCGCGCTCTTATGAAGGTGATGCAGCCGTCGGGATGCTGGGTATTGGTCGAAGAAGCCGCCATCCGATCTCGGGTGCGTCGAGTACACTATGTCCCCAGTCTCTGCGTTCATGAGGAACCCCCGCACCACGCAGACATTCGATAAGTTTTCTGCAAAGGAAGCTGCCACCTCGTGATCCCATGACACGCGAGCTCTCGTCTCCATGACAAGACCGACAAATCCAGTCTGGAAAGCGACGAACTCGTCCAAGGTGCCGTCACAGCCGTCGAACCCGTCCAGAGCGCTCGTCAACGTGTACTCCTCTGCCTTCAGTTTGGCTTGTTCAAGGCCCTCGGCTGCTAGACGCTCAATGTCACTGCGATAACACCGAACGAACTCCTGTAGGATGATCAAGCTCTTGAGGCGTGCAAACTGCAACGGCAGAACTTCCGTGGGGAAGTCGCCCTCACAGTGTGACGACGTTGGCGGCGTGGCACAAATTACAGCTACCGAGATCTGTGCAACCACGTCCGAAGACACCAACACACTGAAGCCGTTCTGCAGCTCGAGGTGGCCAAACGACTGCGTCTGGGCGAAGTGGAAGAGGCTGGCGAGCAGCATTGCGAGCTGCGGGTACCGGAAGGGCAGAGTGTCGTCCTGATCCCACAACAGGAGAATGCGTCCCGACGTTGTCACGACCAAGCAGGCCACGTCCGAGCAGCTTCCGTCGGGCATCCTAATCCTCTCGACCCAAGTACCCACCCACTGCAAGACCAAACACACACCTATCCGAGCAAACAAAATGTCAAGAAACCGCCCTCATGCACCAAGTCGCCGCTATTTCTGTTGTCCTCCTGCAACAAATCCAAGATGTTTAACTCCATTTCGGCGGTGCAGACCGACGTGCACCACACGAAAGCTCAGCACCAGCGACTCACTCTCTCTCTCTTCTCTTGTATTTACTTGATTGTTGTCTCTTTCCTCCTCAGCGACGGCATCCACCAGAGCTCGTCAGCAGTGGCGGCTGCATTGTCTGCTGCTGTCTTAGTGGGCGTGGTGTCCCTCCTTCATCTTGTATCGCACGCCGCAGTACTTGCAGGTCTGCGCGGTGTGGTGCTTGCGCGTGTCCAGCTGGATGTACTCGACCGGGTGGCCGAGCGCGCCGCCGCCGCCGTCGCACACGGCCACGGTGCCGGCCACCTCCACGATCGGCACCTTGGCGATCCGCTGCTCGGCGTCGCTGCGGTGGCGGTTCACGTCCTAAAATGCGGCGAGTTAGGGGTAAAACACAGTGAATTAGCGTTATTCTAGAGCAGAGGTCCCGACGCGAGACGCACCTCGTACGGCGTCTTGAGGTCGTAGATCGTCGAGAAACTCGCGCTCTGCAGGCGGAAGGTGGAGGCGGCAGACGCGGCGGCGCGGGGGGCGCACGCGCGCGCCGCGGTGGCCAGGAGCGCTTGGGAGCTACGACGCAGCATCTTGCAGTCTGGTGGTCCGTCCGTTGACTAGGGGCTCGGATGTGAGGCCACGGGCTACTTTCGTGTGGTCCACACATCAAAGTCTGGTGTACGTCACACACATATCATATTCGCGTGTCATTCGTGCCGACGATGACGGCGCTGGTTGCGGAGGTTCTGGGCGCTGCAGCGGCCGATGGCGAGAGGTTGGAAGAGATCTCTGTGCACAGATGTGAAGAATATTCTTCTGCGAAGACGTTTCTGCAGGCGCGACCTGTGGGCGTGTACACGTGCGCGCGAGCGACAGCTTTGTCGAGGACGTCCACGACGTTGTCCAGCGTGTTGGTAGAATGGTCCTTCCACTTGCAACGGCTGTGTGGTGGTCTCGCCACGGTGGACAGCAGATTTCATGGAGATATGACCAAGTTGGACAAGTTGAAGACAGTCACAGAGCTGCTGGCAGCCAAAGTACTGGCGCAGTGGCAAGCGACCGAGACCGTGGACGGAATGCTGACTGTGCTCTGGTACGCGCTGCCGGATACTGCGGACTACGCCGTCGCTGTGCACATGTGTGCAATGCCCACGCCAAAGTGTCTGGTATCGACGGTGCTGGTCTACGGCGAAGGTCGCGACAACGCTCGGTGCAAGCACACGCAGTGGATTGAAGACCGGATGCCCATTGAAGAGCACGTCGCTCAGCTGGTGGAGTCTCGAGGCGAGCCAATCCACGAGGTGCTGCTGAGCAGAGCTGGTCCTGGAGACGAGCGACTGCTACTGGAAGGACTGATCACCAACTTCTTCGTTGGTAAGGTGCTTGTATTGAGTGCGGTGGAGTGTGCTGGAAACTGACGCTGTGCTTCTGGCGGTTGCAGTGAAGGAGGGGAAGCTGTACACGGCGGACGAAGGTGTCTTGGAAGGGAGTACAAGGGAGCTAGTGTTGAAAGCGTGTCGTGATGTCTCCATCCCGGTGGTTCTAGAGGCACCCAAGCTGTCGGAGCGAGGCTCGTGGCAGGCGGCGTTCGTAACGAGTACGTGAAGCAAGTTGGTCCCTTGGGCTAAAAAGTAGCTGCAATTTGCTGACTGCTGCTGCTTTCTGTGCACAGGTGCTGTTCGTGTTGTTATCGATGTCACGCGTATATTGAGTGAAGAAGAGGGAGGTGGTGAAAAGGTGCTTCATGAGACCCTGATTCCGAGCGATAGCAGCGGCTTCACCCAAAAGATCCGAGACCAGATATCGGTGAGGCGCATGTACCTCGACTAAAACTATGTTAACGCAGTGGTACGGGATGGCGATGACAACAAGAATTATAGGCGACTCATCGTTGGAACTAGATTGCATATAGTGTAATGAACAGCTACGCACCAAGCCCCGTGCTTCAAGCTACTGAGGCTGGCGCTGGTTGATAAACGTGCTTCGCTTCGCTCTTCAAGATTGTCTGCACATGTCGTTGCGCTGTGGGGCTTCATCACGAGCGATCGGACTTGCAGAGCTCGTGGACGTGTCGTCCAAGGAGCCGAATCGGACGGGAACCGAGCAGTCTTTAGGTATCGAGTGTTTCACTGAGTGTCTTGCTGGCTGATATTCACCTGCGGCGGGGGCAGGGGCTTGCATCAGTGGAAGCTGTATCAAAGGCATCGACTTGAAGAAGTCCCCGCTGGCAGCGGCAGAAGCTCTGTCTGCCTCCTCCTCAGCTTCAAATACCGCCAGTTTTTCCTGAATATCTGCCATCTCTCTATCCAGAGCAGCGGTCGCCGCCGCTATGGCCTTCTTCTCCTTGTCATGTGCGATCTTCAGGGAACTCAGGTCCTTCTTCGCCTGAGACTTCAACTGGCGCTCAAATGTTGCCTGCTCCATCCGCATGGAGTCGATCTGTTTGGTATGCTCGTTTTGCAGTGCAAACACCTTCTGCGCGTGTTTTGTCTTCTTTTGCATAAGCTCACGCTCCAACTGCACAATCTGCGCCATCAACTCCTTTTGCTGGACTAGCAGCGAGCGTTCTTCTTTGTGAAAACTGCGTTGCTTTTCCAAAACTTGAGCGGCGGCAGCAGAAATGTCCTCTTTGCGCTGACGATTCGCCACGATAGATTTTTCCAGCTCCTCAGCCCGACTGCGGGCCCAAGCAAGGTCACTTTCTGCGTTTTTCATGCGAACTTCGTGCTTCAACTTCATGGTCGTGATCTCGGTAGTTTGTCGCTCCAGTTCGCTCTTTTTGCTGTTAAGCTCACTGTGCAGGGCCCGACGCAGTTCAGATAGCTGCTCTGTTGCATGTGTTAGTTGCCCCTCATACGAGCGCTTTTGGTCCTTTGCCGATGTCAATGTGTTTGTGTCCTGTGTCTTGGCTAGCTCATAGGCATTGTCAAGCTGTTCCTTTTCCTCTTGCCAGCTCTGCATGTGCTTCTGGTACTGACGAAGAATCATCGAGCCCCACTTTTGGATGGATGCACGAACAGATTGCAGCAGAGCTTTCTCTAGACACGTGTGAGTTGCTGGTCCGCTTGCTTGTTGTGCATATTCGTCTAGCGCGCTCCGCAAATCTGACTTATACTGCGTCAGCAAGCGGATCAAACCGTCAGAAAAGTCCTCTCGCGGTCGTTCCGCGAGTTCTGCAGCCATGTCCTCAAGGTTATGCGGAAGAGCATGCTCCAGAATCTTTGTACAGATTTCAGTAGATAGCGTGGTGTTACGCTCCAGCGTTGCCTGGAAATCACATTTCACTTGTGCTTCCAACTCCGCTAATTTTTCTTTGAACAGCGTGTTTTGCAGTCTCTCCGGAACGTTTGAGCGCACCTCGCGAATATGCGCCATGGCCGTCTGAACACCTCGGAAATGTGCAAACTGCAGCTTTCGATCACTCAAAGCCCTTTCACCATTGTTCATGTGGCCGTCCTTCTCAGAGCTCTTCACCGTTTCCAATTCATTCGAGTAAATCTGCTTCGCCACTTCAAATCCATCAGCCACTTCTTGCTCCAGTAGCGCATTCGACGCTGTCTGCATCGTCGGCAGCTGGCCAGCATTCATTGCATTGACGTAAGAATCAAGTACAGCAACAAACTGTTCCGAGCGCAGTTCGTGTCCCATCAGCTTCTTCGTTGGGAGCTGCTGAGCATTCTCCGACAAATAATTTGCATACAAGTCGTCAACAGCTTCGACGAATTGCGTGCGCAGCTCACTTCTGGCAGTCCCATACGGCACAACTTCCGTCCCATTGCCCTCCACTGCACGACTCAGCGCCACACACTCCTTCACAGGGAAGTACGACTCCAAGTACATGCGCAGCATGTTCCTCTTGGTCGCAGCTTCTCCGTATCCTCCTTCAGGTGCCAGGCACTGTTCGAAATACTCCATCGGCGTCAACTTTTGCCCATCGGAGCCCTTGAGCCACTTGAGTTTGAAATTCCTGGCCAACCAGACGAACTTGGGAGCGTGTTCATGGAACTCACTAGCTGCACCACACAATAACATCAACGCGACAAGCTGTTAGCTTCTCTACAGACAGTCACATCCTCTAAACGCTTCCTGCACTCACCGACAGCTTCTTCGTCCTGCATCCCCTTGATCCGCAGCACTCGGGCCACCTTCTCCACCCACTGCAGCCTCTCCACGGCCTCTGCGTTGATCTCTCCGTCTGTATTGTACAGCAGCGCGGACGAGAGCAGCAGCAGCAGCGCCAGCCTCTGGCTCTCCGTTTGCTGCTCGTTCTCAGCTTCTAGTGCCGCTCCACTGGCCAGAACGACGCGCGCTGTGTGCCTAGTCTTTAGTTCTCCTTCTTGAGGCAGCCACAGCCACAGCAACACGTCGGAAGCAGCGGGAATGTCCACGTCTTGAGGTTGTAGCAGAGTGTTGAGCAGCAGTCGTTTGCCGGTCGCTGGAGGGCCAAATACGCCCAGAACACCCACGTGCGAGGCATGGATCGAAAGCAAAGCGTCCCGCGCATCGGGTAATACCTGCAGCTTCACGCCGTTGTCGCTAGAAGTCGCACAAATCAGCGGCAACGCGCGCCACGGAGCCGCCATCGGAGCTGCTCACTGGAAATTAACTTGCCTTTTCTCAACTGATTTTGATTGGCAAAATGGGTATTGTATTTAAAATGGGTACGAATATTAAAATGGGTACTACTACCAAATAATAGGTCATTCCATTGTCGATCCGACCCATTACCGTATCCAACGACACGTACCTAAGCCCAAGATGGAGCTCTCGTGGTGGGAGGCTCCGCTCTTCCGCGAGCCTGGATGGAGGCCCAGTGCCAGCCCCGTGCCCTACTTCCAAGGCGCGCTGGTATTCATGACGCTCGTGTTCCTGTTCGAGACGTACCTGGACGTCCGCCAGCACCGCAAGCTGCACGACAAGCAATTCCCCAAGCCCCTGACTGAGGCGATCGAAGGGCTCGGCAGCTACAGCATCAAGAAGAAGGAGGAGAAGGAGGAGGAAGAAGAAGAAGAAGATGACAAAGAAAAAGAAGACGAGACGCAGAAGGAGACGACGCTGCTGGAGGCCACGCAGGCCAAGTTCGACAAGAGCCGCGCCTATGGCCTGGACAAGAGCACGTTCGGCTTCGTGAGCGGCGGCTACAACCAGCTGGAGGCGACGGTCTTCCTGCTGCTCGGCTACTTGCCCTTCGTGTGGACTTTGAGTGGCCAGGCGCTGCTGGCTCTGGGTCTGGACGCGGACAACGAGATCTACCGAGCGCTGATGCTGCTGACGCTCACGACGCTGAGAGACACGTTGGTGGGGATCCCCTTCGGACTCTACTCGACGTTCGTGGTGGAAGCTCGCCACGGCTTCAACAAGCAGACGCTCGGACTGTTCTTCATGGACAAGATCAAGAGCTTCCTGCTGTTTGTCGCCATTGGATTCCCTGTCACGGCGGCCTTGATTTACGTCATTCGGTGGGGAGGAGAGTACTTCTACATGTACGTCTGGGCCTTCCTGTTCGTCTTCTCCGTCGTCATGATGACGCTCTACCCGGTGCTTATCATGCCGCTTTTTAACAAGTTCACGCCGCTGGAAGAGGGCGAGCTCCGCACGCGCATCGAGGCGCTCGCGGCGAGCCTCAACTTCCCGCTGACGAAGCTCTTCGTCACCGACGGCTCCAAGCGCTCCAGCCACAGCAACGCCTATTTCTTTGGGCTGTTCAAAAGCAAGCGCATTGTGCTGTTTGATACGCTGCTGGAGCAGGCCACGCACGATGAGATCGTCGCCGTGCTGGGCCACGAACTCGGACACTGGAAGCTCTGGCACACGGCGCAGGGCTTTGTCATCCAGCAGGTGTACATCCTGGCCTCGTTCTACGTTTTCGGCCTTTGCATGAACGATGCCGAATTGTTCGCGAGCTTCGGATTCGCTGGCGACTCGTCCAAGCCTGTGATCATCGGCTTCCTGCTCTTTTCGCAGACAATGTGGGCGCCGGTGGAGCACGTGCTGTCCTTCTTGATCACGCTGAACACGCGCAAGAATGAGTTCCAGGCTGATGCGTTTGCGGTGGACCTCGGCCATGACACTCCGCTCAAGTCGGGACTCACGAAGCTTGCGATCGAGAACCTGTCCAACATGAATCCGGATGTGCTGTACAGTGCTTACCACTACAGCCACCCACCTCTCGTCGAGCGTCTTAACGCCATCACGGCGCGTGCCAAGAAGACACAGTAAGCCGCACTAGCTAGCTCGTTAACTCTCAGTAAGTACACCGAGGTCAATGACAGCATTCTTTCGCACGCACAAATGTATTTACTTCATTAACAACACTACGCCGAATTCTAAGCACACGCAGCCGTACGCTTCATTCGCTCTGTTCGCGGTTAATAAGGGCTCTTGGCCAGCACGACGTAGCGCATCCGAGTCTGGTTGGCGTTGTAGATAATAAACTCGCTGTGGTGCAGCCCCGTTCGCTCCTCCGGCTGGACTGGTTTGCCTACAGGCCACACAGCACCATGAACGTCCACAACTTCTCCGGCAGAGTCCGGGCGACATGACCCAACACCTTTGCAGCTGTGGTAGTAGGCTCCCTTGGCACGCCCACCAGCTCCTGTGTGCACAAACTGCTTCGCATTGTCGTCCGAGTTCAGCATTTCTTTGCTTTCACCCAGCGCCACCTCGCTTAGAGCGAACACGCACTGGTTGTGGCCATTCGTCGGTCGGCAGTGGCAGTATGCCTGCGCTTTCGTCACCTTGTCCGTGAAGTAGAGTCCTTTGCCGAAGGTTCGTCCATTCGACGCTACCTCGGGCGGTGCGATTCGCAGCCCTTCAGACAAAATGCCCAACCAGTTTGCCAAGTGGCTGCCATGCCACAGAATCTATGGCAACGGAGCAAACCGCGCAGCAGCGGTTAGCGCCACCGGATAGAGAAACACAACAAACAACCAGCAAACAAACCAACACAAACGACTCAGCGCCTTACCCGTCGGTTGGCAAAGCTGCAGAAAGGCTCGAAGCGCGTCTCCTGCTCGAGCTTCTCAACGCGGAAGACTGACAGCAACTGCAGTCGGTCCTGCTTTCGCCCGCAGCAGTTTGAGTTGCGGATATACGTCTGAATTAGCGCAAAATCGGGATCCGAGCTCTTCACGGGTTGTAGCTCGCACTCTAACAAATCGTAACACTCATCCAAGTAGTTCCTCGAGGCACATCGCCTTGCCACCGGCTCATGAGCCATTCCTCGCACACTAGCTCCAACTTCAGCCATAAGCTGGACCTTCTTGCCTAGCTTCACCATTGTATCAATGACCTCCAGACGCGAGTGGTGCGGGATGAGTGAGTAAAAATGGCTGCTCAGGTTCGTCAGTCGTGCTCGAGACACCTGCCGGCTGCGCAGCGCTTCGTAAATCTCCTCCAGCGTCTCGTAGCCCTGTCATCAATACAAAAGAAAAATAAGCAAGTATAAACTCTTGAACCCAATAGAATAGATAACTTCCAGCAATTGACGTACGCGCTTGATGGTTGTCTTGGATAGGCGTCCGAGTGGCAGCTTCATGATGGCGTCACCCAGCAGGTCATCGGTAACAGTGTATGCGTACGACAGCTCCGTGTGGTCAGCGATAAGCGTCAGGAAGCTCTGCACCTCGGAAGGCAATCGCGACTGTGGCGCAGTCGCACACGCACACGTCGTCGTCTCCGAAGAAGCTGCACCGGCAGTGTCGCCGTCCGAGTTTGCATACAGCCAGTCGAATTGGCTGTTCAGCGACCGTCTTACGCCCGTCGCAGGCGTTGCAGGCGTCGTAGAGGCAGCAGACGAGTATGTCGTCCACATGGCAGCTCGACGGCGCTTGCGGCTGGATGACGAGCTCAGCGGCAGTGGCGGCGGAGACGTCGGCACTAGATCGAAGTCCCGGAAGCTGTCTGCATTGTCCATCTCTCCCTGGTTGTCCGCCAGCGCGCTGGTCAGCGACTCGGAGTACGGCGTCCCAGTGGAATAGTCCAGCTCGATCCACGTGTAGCTGCCTTCCTGGTAGCGCAGCGCATGACGCTCTTCCCACTCGCAATTGGTGTTCGACGCGAACAACGTGCAGAACTCGAGCGCCACCTTCTCCGCACTCGGGAAGGGGCCAGTGAGCGTCGTCTTGCCAGCGCAGCCGACGCGGCCCGCTCTGGTCCAGAGGTAGAACTGCTTCTCGAACTCCAGCGCCTGCAGCGCGATGAACTCGCTGTGGTTGTTGTGGACTCGAGCCTGCCCAATCCACAGCACAAACACACAGCAACATAAGTATCTTATTCAACCACCTGATATATATCTCTACAGCTACGTAGAGCCACCTACCCGAGTGAGCATGGCGTCGTAGGAGCTTCCTGCGTGCCTCAAGACCGTCGCTCGACGCTGATAAGCCTCGGGTAGATACGGGTCCGGCTTGATGAGCTGCTGCTTGTCCTCGTCATCCTCCGTCTCCGTCTCGCTGTTGCCGTGTACGCAGCAGTTGGTCCTGCTACCATCATTCTCGCCTGCCTCAGCTGCGTCGTGCTCGTCATCGTCATCGTCCAGCAGCTGCAGCTTGACGGCTTTGGCGTGACGACGCGACGTCACGCGCTTCTTGAGCGGCGGCGACAGCACCGGCAGCTGCGACGTGCTGAGCTGCGAGCGCGTGCTGGCGGCCACGCCCGAGCGCGTCGTGTGCACGCGCGGCGGGTTCAAGCGCCGCGAGCGGCTGGGCGTGGCAGGCGCCGGCGACGGGTACGGGAAGGGCGACGAGCTCATGGCGGCGGCGGCGGGCGACGCCTTCTTGGCGGAGGTCGCGGACGCGCGGCGCTTCTTGGCCATGGCGAGTGAGTGAGTGGGCGGCGGCTGCTTGTGTGGCGGCTGGAACTGAACTGGGGAGCGCTGCGGCTTCTTCGGCGCTGGCGGGTCTGCTGGTCTTCTGGGTCGGGTCGGTCGTCGCTGCTGCACTTGAAGTTTGTATATCGCCATACACACACAAGTGCGAACGGTTTTCAGAGGATCGGGGTTCTCCGAGTGAAAGGACGGAGAAAGGGATGTGCAAAGCCCCGCTCGACGGCGTGCGGGCGATGCGGCAATTGTGGTATGCAAGTTTTAGTATTTGCAGGACACTTGGCTTGGATGTCTTGTGATGGCGGACTGGGTTCGCGGGCTAATTAAGCACTTGGACAAGCATTGAAAGGCATCCCGAGCGGACGGACGCCAGTTTTTAGACGGACACGAACACGCACCCGCACTGGATCGACTCAATCCCCGGAAGGAAGATGACTCCGGCAAGACAGCGAGAAGTTTGGCCACGTTGAAGCAGCACAGCGAAAAGCATGCTCCAATGACAAGTCCGGCGTGAACATTGAGCCATTGCCAGACGACAAGTTGCCTTTCAAGTCGCATGTTGAAGGTGAACTCAGATCTGATAATCGCTCCGGCTTTCACACTTTGAAGATTGGCGATTGGCTGAAATCGATGGAAGGGTATGAGCCAATTACAGGGCGTACCGGATCACAGCGCTTGTTGTCGTAGGGAAAGAACTCGTTTCTCGTTCGAACAACGTCTGGCCTGTGGTGGCATGGCATCAGTAGTGCTGTGCTTCGAGGAGGTTGAACAACGTTGATTTAATTGTGAGATCTACCCCTGATAAGGTGGATGTGATGTTGAAGTTGATTATCAGATTTGACTCCAGATGTGATTGGTTGGAAGGATTCGGTTTTCAGCCAATGATGTTTCGACGTCACAGCATCGAGGGACCGTTAGTGACCACTAACGCATTTCATCACGAGAAGACATGGCGGCCGTCGGCGCCGTCGTGGACGCCGTCTTCGGCTCGTACGACGTCAAGAACGCTAAACAGTGGCGGGACGAGGACCTGCTGCACCGCGAGCAGGAGAAGCAGTGGCGAGAAGATTCAATCCAGCGCGAGTACGAGTGGCGGCGAGCAGACCTGGAGCGCGAGCGCCGCGTCGTGAAGCTCGAGAACGAGAAGCGCATCATCGACGCGCGGCGTCGGCAGCTCGCCGCCGTCTCGCAGATGTCGGCGCTGCTCGCGGGCTTCACGATGTCCACGATCGTGGAGGTCCAGATCGCGGAGTCGACCAGCCAGCCAGTGATGATCGCGTACGGCGCCGTGTGCGCTCTAGAGGTCGGAAGACATGTGACGAGGCGATGCGATGCGCTGCACGCGCGGTGCTTCGCTTTGCTCTTGTTGAAGTGGCTGACGTGCATAGACTGACATGCTGTTGCTGTTCCTGTGTTGCAGTTTATAGTCATGCTAATGTGCATGCTGACGTGCACGGCACTACTGCTAGCCTTGACACGGTTCGTGACGCACACGCTGGAGGGTGAGGTGCATGCACTGTCATCTATGGAGCTGGATGTGGTGTCGCCCTTCTACGGCTGGTGGCTCAGCAAGTGCGAGCGCGAGTGGATCATGGCCTACCACCTTTTCCGACTCGGGCTGTCCCTGTTCCTCGCACAGGTAGCGCTGCTCGGCTGGGCAGTCTTCGGCGAGTGGGTAGCCGCTGCCTCCTGCATGACGGCGCTGTGCGTGCTCGCGCTCGCCTACCTCGAGCTACGCGTCGCCAGCAGGTGGAGATACCTCGTGCGGTTTCCAGAGCAGCAGGCGCCAGGGTCGCCCACATCAAGGAGGCCGACCAACGCGTCGCCGCCAGCTCCACCGCCACATTTTCTAACTCCATAAACACGTCCATTTCGAAGCGAAGTCACAAGCTGACACAAGCAAGCAGATGTCAACCTGTGGTGGGGGATCCTGACTGCATGCGTGGCGTCCCGCCTCTGCGGCGTCTGGTGCCCACCATTTTCTTGTGGTGTATGTCCAAACACAATCTGAAGTATGCGTTCTTACAGGTATATATACAAACGCCAAGAGTACTCGGTCTCTGTACTGCCTGTATAACCTAATACAGCGCACGAAAAACGTCATCGCTCCATGTCAGCCGGTGGTGAAGCGGCGGCCCAGTCATTAAGCGAAAAGCCCCGCGAGCCGCAGGTGGATTTCTCTCGCGACGATGGCAGACAAGTTCGTGGTGCACAAGTTCGGCGGCACGTCCGTGGGCAGCGCCGACTGCTTCGCCAAGGTGGCGGACATCGTGTCGGCACTGGAGGCCCCGCGCGTGGCCGTGGTGGTGTCGGCCATCGGTGGCAAGCCCAAGGTCACGGACCTCCTCATCTCGCTGCTGGAGCTGGCCAAGCAGCGCCGCACCGCCGAGTGCGACGAGATCCTGGCCATGCTGCGCAAGAAGCACCACGACGTGGTGAGCACGCTGCTGCCTGCTGAGGTGGGCGAGCCCATTGAGAAGGCCATCGAGCGCGACCTGCAGTCCGTCTCGGAGCTGCTGCGCTCCATCTCCATCATGCAGGCCTACAACGAGAACGTGGTGGAGTTCATCTCCGGCCACGGCGAGATCTGGTCGGCCAAGATCCTCACGGCTGTGCTGAGCGAGAAGGTGCAGAGCGACGGCAAGAAGCACCGCTTCCGCTTCGTGGACGCCCGCGACTTCTTGACGGTTGAACCGGACAACGAGCACGGACCGGTGGTGCAGTACGATCTGTCCACGCAGAAGATGGAGGAGATCCTCAAGAGCGGCGAGGACGGGGAGCTCACGCACCTGGTCGTCACGGGCTTCATCTGTAGCACGACCGAGGGTGTCATGACCACGCTCAAGCGCGACGGCAGCGACTTCACTGCCTCTATCTGCGGTCGTGTGCTGCACGCCAGCAGTGTGACGATTTGGACGGACGTGAGCGGTGTGCTCAGCGCTGACCCGCGCCGCGTGCCTGAGTCGCAGATCCTGCCGGAGATTTCCTACCAAGAGGCCATGGAGCTGGCGTACTTCGGTGCGAAGGTGATCCACCCGAAGACCATGGCACCTGCAATTATGGAGGACATCCCGATTTACATCCGCAACACTTTTGAGCCGGAGCACCCGGGCACGAAGATTTCGCACCGTAACAAGGTGGAGCTCAAGCGCACGTTGTCGAACGGTGCCCCCACAGCACGCAACATTGTCAGCGGCTTCTCTACTGTTGACGACCTCGCTCTGTTCAACATTGAAGGCAGCGGCATGGTCGGTGTGCACGGCACGTCTTCGCGGCTATTCAGCGCGCTGGACCGCGTCAAGGTGAACGTTGTCCTCATTGCCCAGGCCAGCTCGGAGCACTCGATCTGTTTCGCTGTGCCCATGGACTGTGCTGAGATCGCCAAGGATGTGATTAACGAGACGTTCTTCAAGGAGATCCACGTCGGACACATCGACAAGGCCGAGTACATTGCGCCGATCAGTATCATTGCAGCTGTCGGTGATCAAATGAACCAGACCCCTGGCGTGTGCGCCCGCTTCTTCGGCGCTCTGGGCCGTGCGAAGATCAATGTGCTGGCCATCTCTCAGGGATCGTCGGAGCGAAACATTTCGGCTGTGGTGCGCTACGAGGACTCGGCGGCTGCACTGCGTGCCGTGCACTCGTCATTCTTCCTGTCGGACCAGACCCTTTCCATCGGCCTGATGGGCCTTGAGTTCGGCGAGGACGAGACCAACAGCATCGGTGTTGCTCTGCTGAAGCAGTACCACCAGCAGCGCGAGTTCCTGAAGCAGCGTTTCAACGTCGACATTCGAGTGCGCGCTATTGGCACTCACATTACCTCGAAGATGCTGCTCGACTTCGAAGGCGACATTACGGAGGAGGCCCTGAAGGCGCGCAAGGATGAGTTCGTGCCCTTCGACCGGGATCAGTTCCTCAACCATGTGTGCGCTGACCACCTTCCGCACTGGCTCATCATCGATGTCTCGAACAGCTCACACCACGTCAAGGACTTGTACCCGCAGTGGCTAGCTCGCAAGGTGCACGTCATGACGTCCAATATTAACGTCTCGTCGGCCTCGACTGAGCAGCACAACGCTATGCAGCAGTTGGCGATCGACAACGAGCTCACGTACGACCCGGAGGCTACGCTTGCCATCGGTGTGCCCATTTTCAACACGATTCAGAACTTCATCCAGACCGGTGATGACATTCAGCGGGTAGAGTACTCGGGTAGCCGCTTCCTGCATGCCGTCTTCGACGCCGTGTTCGCTCTTCCCGACCCGGCAACGGCTGACCTGGGAGCCATCATGAAGGGCCTCATGGACGAGTACAAGAACGAGTTCAGTGTGCGCGACATCGTGGACGACGTCATGGGCGTGCGTAGCGCCAAGAAGGCCATCATGATTGCACGCGAGATGGGCTTTGACATCGACATGAAGGACGCCGACATCGAGAGCCCGTGGGATCCAAGCGCTACGGTGGCGGGGAGCCAGGACGAGGTTGGTGCTTGGAGTTACGACTTCTTGCTGGAGCACTTGGTGAAGGCGAGCGAGCCGTTGAAGCAGCAGATCGCCAAGGCGGCGGCTGACCCGAAGCAGGCCCTGCGCCTGCGCCAGATGAGCTACATCGACGCGATCACTGGCAAGATCTCTGTGCGAGTGGAGGCTCTGGCACCTACGCACTCCTTTGCGTCGCTCAAGGGCCGCCAGGGCGGCTTTGCCTTCTACACGCTGCGGCATTCGCTACACCCCGTGGTGGTCACGGGTCCCATTGCAGACTGCTCGATCACGGCGGGCTCGCTTTTCGGCAGCACGCTCTTCCTGGCACGGAATTGCGGTGCACGCGCCCACAACTGTGGCCACAAGCCGTCCAAGCCCTCACTAAGCAAGTAGGCGATGAATAGATCCATGCACATGAGCGTTAGTACATAGAGAAACATAAACGTCAAGAAGTGCCATGTTCACCAACCTTTGTGCCCCTACAATACACCTCCTCTATGCCTAATCATGAAGAAGACAACACCATGCTTCCTCGATAAATACTGACTCCGCAGCAGCTACGGCAAGGGCACGCTCATCCGTCTGCCACTCTTTGAAGGCTTGACCAGGTATCGCCAGCGACTGGCGATCCGCAGGTTGATGTACAGCAGTCCGCCCGCACAGAGCACCGAGATAAGCACGGCCGCGACCGTGGACCTGACAAACACGATCCAGCTCACGAGCGCAATCTCCACCAGGAAGAACGCCGCGCCGGCACGGAAGAGCTGGTAGGCCAGCAGCCACTCCTGCTCGCACTTGCCGACCCACCAGTCCGAGAACGGCGACACCGAGTCCAGCTCGAGGTCCGAGAGCCGCCGCACCTCGCCGTCCAGCGTGTGCGTCACGAACCGCGTCAGCGCCAGCAGCAGCAGCATGCACGTCAAGGTGCACAGCAGCATGCACAGGAACTCGAGGCAGCCGACCGTGCCGTACACGACGAGCAGCGCCTGGCTCGTGTCGCTCTGCAGCGACTTGATCTCCTGCACGAACATGATGGCGAAGAAGGCCAGCATGGCCGACAGCTGGGACACGGCCTGCAGCTGCTGGTGGCGCGCGTCGATCAGGCGCTTCTCGGACTCGAGCTTGGTCACGCGCCGCTCGCGCTGCAGGTCGGCGCGCCGCCACTCGCTGTCGCGGCGGAAGGCGTCCTCGCGCCACTGCTTCTGCTGCTCGCGGTGCAAAAGGTCCTCGTCCCGCCACTGCTTGGAGTTCTTGACGTCGTACGAGCCGAACACGGCGTCCACCACCGCCGACATGCCGGCGTCGACGACGATTGCGCAGGAAGCGCTGATACCCGTAATAAACGAGTTTTGACCAATCGGATCGCCGCCGTGTTCAGCTTGGACCACGCCTATTTCCTGCCAATCCAGTCGGCGGAGATGTGAGCTCTATCGTTCCTCGCCGCATTAGACCTCATTAGCTCGCTCGCAACGTGGCGCGACCGACGCTCCCTGCAGGACGTCTTGGACACTACACGCGACCCGTACGACCTGAGACCACCACTTGTAAGGAAAGAAGAAAGATTGAGATTGTGATCGTTAGTCTAGCATACTAGAGCTTCAACGGTCTTTGAGCGCGCTTCAGTCGCGCTTCACATGCAACGAGACCCGGACATCTTGGTTTGACTATACCTCAGAGCGCAGCAGCGCGTCCCTTGCACATGTCCGGTCTCACATTGACCTTCAACGTCTTCCACGTCTCGGTCGTCGATACGAGATCCAACACGCCTCCCTCGAAGCAAAAGCTTTGAACTATTCAGCGTCTCCGACGCCCACCTGGCCAAGCAGAGTCTTCAGACGACGCTTGTCCAGCGGCTTAGTAAACGTGTCGGCAGGATTCACATCCCCTTTCACCTTGTGCATTTCAACTGCACCTTTCTCCACTTGCTCTCTCACGTAATGCCACCGAAGCTCAATATGGCGTGTGCGACGGCTGTACGTTGGGTTAGTAGCCATAGTGTGCGCAGCTTGATTATCAATTCCGATACGAAGCTTCACTGCGCGCTGTGGCAGAATTTCCTGCAAAATGTTGCTTTCAGCAACTGCCTCCATCGTAGCTTCGCATGCGGCAACATACTCAGCCTCGGCTGTAGATAAGGCCACAATAGATTGGCGCCGCGACATCCATGAAATGGCGCCACCTGCCAGCGTGAACACGAAGCCGGTCGTACTCTTCCGTGTCTCGGCATCATTTGCCCAGTCGCTGTCACAGTAGCCTTCTAGCACTACCGTACGAGCTGCATCATGCTGCCGCTCATACGTGATACCATAGTCCAGTGTGCCTGCGAGATAGCGCAGCACGCGCTTCACAGCGCCAACGTGCTTGCTAGTTGGGTTAGCCACGAACCGACTTAGCTGCCCAAGTGCATAAGCCAGATCTGGACGAGTGCTAGTAGCTAAATACATCAACATTCCAATTGCCTCTCGATACGGAAAGCTTGTATCACTTTCCTCGCCTTCAGTGGACGGCACAAGTCTTGCATTAACCTCCATGGGGTTGCCAACCGAGTGAGCGTTCTCGTAGCCAAATCGCTCCAGAATCTCCCGTGCATACTTGCTCTGGCGGACAGTGATCTGATCTGCTGTCTGGTAAACTTCCACCCCAAGATAGTCCGTCAATAGGCCCTGATCCTTGATTCCATAAGCTTTGTCCAAGTCTTTGAACAGTGCCTTCTTGCTTTCCTCGTCGTTGGTTGCCACGAGAATGTCATCAACGTAGATCAGCACTAGCATGATTGTGTTGCCCTCGAATCGGTAGTATAGGCACGGCTCCGTCAGAGAACGCAAGTATCCACGGTCCAGCAGCCACTGGTTCAACTCGCTGTTCCACTCGCGACCTGATTGTCTTAGACCATAGAGGGCCTTCAGCACCACGTATACATGTCCGTCAATCTCGCACGGAAAGCCATCAATCGACTGCAAATACTGCCTTATTTTGAGCACTGCATTCAAGTAAGCAGTGTTGATGTCTCCTCCATATAAGTCTAAACCCAACGCAGCCGCAAGTGCCACCAGCATCCGGAATGATGACATCCGTGCAACCGGAGAGAAAGTCTCACGAAAATCGATTCCAGGACGTTGATGATTTCCAAACGCCACAATCCTGGCCTTGAAGCGGACTACATATCCTTGATGGTCCGACTTCGTAGAATAGACCCACCCCGTTCGAATGGGTTTGGCGTCCTCAGGCATCTCACTGCGATCAATCTCCAGGATGACGCCCTTTGCTTTCAGAGCAGCCATCTCCTCAAGTTCTGCCATTATGAAGAAGTTTGCGTACTTGGAGCGCAATGTCTCGCGGTGGTTGCGGGGAATTTTGACGTCACTCGCTCGGATAGGCCGTCCCCACTTGTCAAGAATGCGAGAGCTGCTTTGAACTGCATTCACCACGTAGTCAGCCAAGTAGCTAGGTCGACGACGCTCAGAGCTCTCGCGCAGACCCGGACGCTTTCGCTTAGGTTCCGGCTTTTCTGCTTCACGCTCGACACGGGCTTCTTCCGATCGAGTTTCACCGCGCTGCGACCGTTTTCCAGTTTGCCGTGGAGGTATCAACGCGCTCGCATCAACAACTTCAGTGGGAGTCAGTATGCATTCTGTTTCACTCTGTCCACTGTCGTCCTCATCAGCCATAGACATTGCTGCTTCGCCCTCAATATCATCAACTTCAGTATCCATGTGCTCATCTTCACCGCCAAGGTCTTGCTCCATAATCGATCCACAAGCTGCTGCAACAGACTCACTACCATCACACGAAGCAAGAGAAGTGGGCACCGGAGTCGAGCTCCGAGAACCAGGCTCACGGGACTGCATTAGCTGCAAAAGCTCACTGCGTAGAGATTCAGCCATGTCAATAGCCTGCTCGACACTCACACTGTCGGTAGCGAGCTCAGCACTATCGGCAATACCTGTCTCCAAATCCGATTTACCTTCGAACACTTCACTTGGCATTGCTGCAGTCACACCGCCGATATCAGCTGTCGTGGCACCACCCGAAACTTCAACTGCAAAGTCACCGTCTTCATCATCAGCAACACTGCCGGGGCCACCATGTTCGGTCACCGCGCACGCATTTCCTCCCTCGAGCTCCATGCTCTGCAAGTTCATGGTCTCGTCCAGTACAGAAGCGGCCACCGTGTTTTCAGATTGGTTCACCTCCGACGGGCTACTATTCAACACCAAAGTCTCTGTCCTTTCGGAGCTGTTGCTCTCGTCCATGCTGTCACTGCTTGGCTTGAACTCCAGTGATTCCAGATCAGAGTCCTCAGGAAGCACCTCGTACCGATCGCGGTACATTACGTCCTCTGCTACACGTAAGTCTGGCACAAACTTGGCAGTGCGTTCGTCAGGAAAGAATACCTTACACCCCACTACATCTTCTGCATAACCGAGAACGTAGCCCAGCTTGGCGTTAGCATGGTGCTTCCGCCGACCGGGAGTAACCGGGACGTGCACATAAGCCAATGAACCAAACTTCCGAATGTGGTGAACATCGGGTTTCACTCCGAACATCATCTCGTACGGAATGCCTTCCGTACCCTTGTTGTACACCCTGTTCTTAATGTACACAGCGTTCTTCAGAGCCTCCGGCCAAAAACTTCGTGGAAGTCCGGCCTGGTGCATCATAGACTTCATCATCCCAACCAAGCTCTGATGAGTTCGCTCACATAGGTTCAATTGTGAGCTTTTCGGGCCAACTAGCACGTGCTCAATACCGTGAGCAGCGTACCAGTTCTTCATCGCATCATTAACAAATTCTCCACCCTTGTCAGTGAGAACTTGCTCCACATTGAACACGATCCTTTCGATCCCGTTACGGCTGCGTCCAGCTTGCCGCTCGGCCCACATCACGTACTCCATCATGTACTTGTTCACAACAGAGCTGTCCTTGCTCGTTAACAAATGAATCGTCAGAAATCGAGAAAACCCATCCAAAATCACAAGAACTGCTTCATAACGAGTCCCATTGTCTTTACTCGGAATGAGAAGGTCAGCATACACCACTTGGTTCGGCTTCTTCAACTTCCTATCCAGCTTCTTTCGGTGCGACTTCTTCTTTTGCTTGCCAATGTGGCATGCATCACAGGCGCCAAGCTGCCGACGAGTCAACATCATGCCACGCACAAGTCCTTTGTCGGCCATCGTCTTCAGATATTGCGGACAGGTATGAGCAAGGCGCTCGTGCCAGCGCTCAAGCGTTGCAACACCTTCAGCAGCTGTGAAGTTAGCCAGAAAATGGTCCCGAGGAATAAGATTCTCTGCATTCGACGGGTGCGTCACGTGAAATCTCCACGTTGCATCGTGCGGAGTCGCCACGATCACAGTCTGGTCTTGGTCTGTGATGAGGAAGTTCATTGTTTCACGCTCGTAGTTGAAATCGAAACCTTGTTCTGCAGCGAGACCAGGTGAGAATAAACCATATTCAGCCCCTGGTACGTAAAACACATCGCTCAGATACACTACTGCTGGTTCATTGTTCACTTCAGTTACCAGACAAACAGTTCCAACTCCGGCAATCCGAGTAGCAAGCGCAGGCGTGACTCCATGAACACTCCGCGACTGAGTAACATCATCACTGAAGGAGGAGTAGTAGGCTCGATTTCCGGTAATGTGCACGTTTGCTGCGGTGTCGAAGTACCACCAACCACTATCCGTGTTAGCAGCAGGTTCATCAAGTTCTTCACCTTCCACAACTACGTCTGCACTTTCATCACCAGGAATTGCTTCACTAACTGCGACCTCAATACCAGCATCAATCGCCATGGCATCTAATCCAGCAGTCACCTCCTGCACGTCTTCGTCAGTATCCTCCAAGTCGCTTGACTCGCTATCGTCCCGGAGAATTGTCACATTTCCCCGAGGTTTGCGTTTCTGCTCGCTTTCTTTTGGCCGAGCAACACCTGCAGATGTCGATCGA
This sequence comes from Phytophthora x cambivora, assembly GCA_033557925.1. Lineage (NCBI taxonomy): Eukaryota > Oomycota > Peronosporomycetes > Peronosporales > Peronosporaceae > Phytophthora > Phytophthora x cambivora. The sequence goes on along the minus strand of JAUCEB010000012.1, from coordinate 4,422,616 downwards.
TCCGGGCAATCAGCACGAAGATGGTCCGGGCTCTCGCAGATAAAACACTTTCTCAGCCTCTTCTTCTGTGAGTTGCTCGACTTTCCGTCGTGCTGCTTTTCATCAACTCCACCACCCTTTGGTTTGCTGCCTCCTCCATTTCCGCCGTTTTTCCCTCGCTGTCCGACCCCACTCTTCACATTGTAAGCCTTCTGGCGAGAATCAGCGACTCGGATGAGCTCCCGAACACGCTCCGGTGTGACGAAGGTGTCTGCAGAATTATAGCGAACTCCACTCTTGAGACTCTCAAACTCATATTGATGCGGTAAGCTGTTCAGCATAAGCTCCACCATAGTGATGTCGTCGAACTGATAGTTCAGTGACAGCAACTCTGCGCGCAAATTGAACATCTTGCTCATATGCTGGTTCACATCTCCACCATGAGTCAACTTCAACATCTCCAACTCGTGTCTGATGCTCTCTGCTCGATGGGCCATGGTCGTCCGATTGGCCCTGCTCTCGTAGATGACACACAGTGCCTCCCACATGGGTAAATCTTCGGAGCATCGAACTTCGGAGCATCGGGGCACAAAAAGTGCGGCCGTGTGGTGTGGCAGCACGCCCACATTCGAGAAGGCGACGTTAATATTTGTTTTTGGTCGGAAGCCGACGTTTAAATTTTTCCACCCACACTACCGTCATCATGCCCTACGAGTGCAGCAGATCAAGCGTCGCCTTGAGCGCAACATCGGGCTCTACGCGTCCCTACCCGTGTCGGTGGGAATATCACTCAAGATGTCACCTAGGTCGCCCGCGTTCCCGACCTGCTGGCAAAGCTCGCTCAAGTCGGCGGTGAACATGCTCCAGTCGGTGGCCCTCCTGTTCGAGAGCCCGGACAGCGCCGTGTTGGAGTTGGCGATGCTGTCCGAGTTCGTGGAGTGCTAGACCGTGTTGCTGACGTCCGCGCTCCCGATCAGGTCGCCCGTGTTGGCGGAAAACATGCTCAGGTTGGTGGCCAGCACCTTCACGTACGTGGACATCTCTGTGCTCTCGACGTCTGTGCTCCTGATCACGACGGCGTCCAGGGTGCTCGTGTCGGGGGCAGCGCCTACAAGTACGTCGACAGCTCCTCCGTGCTCTCGTCGTCCGTGTTCTCGACGTCCGCGTATTCGTCGCCCGTGTTCTCGTGGTCCGTCTTCTCGTCGTCCGTGTTCTCGACGTCCGCGTATTCGTCGCCCGTGTTCTCGTGGTCCGTCTTCTCGACGCCAGTGCTCTCGGCGTCCGTGTTCTCGTCGTCCGTGTTCTCGACGTCCGCGTATTCGTCGCCCGTGTTCTCGTGGTCCGCGTTCTCGTCGTCCGTGTTCTCGATGTCCGCGTATTCGTCGCCCGTGTTCTCGTGGTCCGTCTTCTCGACGCCAGTGCTCTCGGCGTCCGTGTTCTCGTCGTCCGTCTTCTCGACGCCCGTGTTCTCGTGGTCCGCGTTCTCGTCGTCCGTGTTCTCGATGTCCGCGTATTCGTCGCCCGTGTTCTCGTGGTCCGTCTTCTCGACGCCAGTGCTCTCGGCGTCCGTGTTCTCGTCGTCCGTGTTCTCGTGGTCCGCCTTCTCGTCGTCCGTGTTCTCGACGTCCGTCTTCTCGACGCCAGTGCTCTCGGCGTCCGTGTTCTCCACGTCAGTGCTCTAGGCGTCCGTGTTCTCCACGTCAGTGCTCTCCATGGTGCTCATGTCGGGGGCAGCACGGGGGCAGCACCTACGAGTACATGGACAGCGTATCCAGAAGTAGGCCAAGGACGCGCTGGCTGTGCTGCTGGACGTGGTGCAGTCCTCCGCCCGCGTGTGCTTCCATAGCACTGCCAAGACCTACTGCGTGTTCACGCTGACCCCGGAGACACTGTCCATCGCGCTCGTGAGCGGCGGCGCCGAGATGCTCCAGAGCTTCACGTGGGTTTTTGGGCGCCCGTAACCCCGAACAGGACGCCGTCCAGTTTGTTCATGTGGGTGCAACCTGGGGGGGGAGTGATGTGTGCCGAAAGACGGAGCGAAGGAGTCTGGAGCGAATATGAAGTAAGGTAGCTCATGGAGCGATTTCAAATGCTGGCACTATTGACTAATTCAACCCAGCGTAGCCCCATGAACGAGGTGGGAGGTACGCATCGAGGCGTTCACTCACTCCGTCGAAATGTACATCTCGAGCTGACAGGGGTTCTGCAGCGGATGATTCCGTGGCTATCAATTCAAACTGCGAAGGTTCGCGCCGAGTGCCGTTCGCACCAAAGCCAGCTTGGTGCGACTGCTGCGTTCGAGAAGCACGGCGGTGGTTTATTCGAGTTGCTGGCTCTAGGATACCTTCTACGTCCTCAACGACACTGCTGCTACGGATCCACCAGTGGCGATCGAAATGGTGAGGCTGGAGAATCTCTGAGTAGTCCGACTGGTACATGCGAATCATCTCGTGAACGCAAGGGCGGCCGTGGCATCTTCGGAATGCACCAGAGCACTGCTTCAACTGTGATGTTTTAGTAGGGTCTCGGTAGCAGTCATGGACGTGTTTAATCGCTCGTTTCCATATCTGTTGGGTGTCATTTAGTGCATGTACAGTTATTCTGTTGACAACATTTGAAAATACAGGATCACTAAGTCGATAAGGCACAGTACTCTCGTCACGTTGAGCATCCAAACTGACTGCTTTCGCGGCCGCTTCCCACCACGGCAACAGCTTCGTGAACACTGTCAGAATACTACCCTTCGACGAGTCCAACCAACGCTTAATATTTGCATGTGTGCCTTCTACGGTCGAAGTATCAAGACAGCCAAAGTGCATGTACCTGTCAGTCCAGCACTTCACTAGTTTCTCCTTGTACTTCCACCACGTGGTATCCAAGTATTTTGCCAGTGTACCGTCCAACTCCTTCAAAACTGTTCGACATCTTTCAAATTCTACTTCAGATTCAGCACCAAGAGCAGAATAGTACACATCGAGAAAGGCATTTGTCTTCCAGGAGTTCACTTTTGTTCTGTTGAACATGTCGGGTTTGGACAGCTTCACTTCTCCTAATTGTTTTCTAACGCGTGCTTCGACGTTTCGATTAACGTGCCATCTACAGATTAGCTTCCAAGAGGTAGGAAATACGACATCTGTGGCGTTCATGCAAGCCAGGTCGCGATCCGTGACGAGCAATCTCGGCAAAACAATGCCATTGTCAGTCAATAATTTTTTTAGAGTCGAGAGCGCCCACGTGTAATCGGGTTGGGCTTCTCCTGGCAGCCAACACAGGGCGATGGGAAGGATCGTGTTCATCCCCGTGAGTGTGATGATGTTCAACAAGGGATATCTATACTTGTTGGTTTTGTAGGTGCAATCGAGCACCAGAATATCAAGAAAGTCACGCGCCAAAACAAGAGTATCTGGATGTGCCCAAAGTATGCGCCGCAAGCGCTTGCTCGTGTCCTCAATTTCGTAGTAATACTGAAATCCATGCTGATCAAGCTCCTTAAACAGTGCGTCGATGCAACCAGTTGTTGTAAGCTGCTTCTGTCGAACTCTTGCTTTACTGTTAGAAATATCCCGTGGCGTAATTAGCGCGTTTTTGTTGGTATGAAGTATGGTATATCGCGTGAGGGAGGGTGGTTGTGAGTGTGGCTACCATCGCGAGTATACTTAATTCTCCACTGACCAGCAGGATTTTGTTTCGTGACTGGCACGAGTGCAAGGCGCATTCGACATCCGATACGGGCCGAGCGCCTGTCATGTCTTTTGCGATCTCCGTTGCCAAGTCGCCGAGTGTTTTTTGGTATACCCCAATGATCACACGCGAACAGCTGATAAATCACTTCCTTCTTGTTGTTAAGCTCCCTCTGCTTCTTGGTTACGTTGAAACCATGCTGGAGAGTCCACTCGTGGATAGCAGCCTCCGCAGCTGCGTAGCTTTGATACGTATTCTCGGGCGGTGGGGTCAAGACGAACTCAGTTGCACTCAGTGGGGCTCCGTGATGCTCTCTAGACTCTGATGTTGCGTCAGAAACTGAGGGCTGACTGTCAACATAAGCGTCATGCCCACCGACAACGTCGACATGTTGCTCAGAATTGACAGGAGCGGGCTGGACCCAAGAATCAGTGAGCTGGTCCGCATCTTGAAGGACCTGACCGCCAACCCCGGCAGGCCGGTCGGAGTTTTGTTTGGAAACACAGGCGAGATGGTCAGCAGTAATAGCGCGCTGCCCGGGGTCTCGAACAGGAGGGCCACCGACTTGAGCTTGTTCTCCGCCGACACGATCGGGCCGTACGGCGACCTGATCGGGAGCGCGGCCGTCAGCAACACGGTCGAGCAGTGCACGAACTTGGACAGCATCGCCAGCTCCAACACCGCGCTGTCCGGGGTCTCGAACAGGAGGGCCACCGACTTGAGCTTGTTCTCCGCCGACACGATCGGGCCGTACGGCGACCTGATCGGGAGCGCGGCCGTCAGCAACACGGTCGAGCAGTGCACGAACTTGGACAGCATCGCCAGCTCCAACACCGCGCTGTCCGGGGTCTCGAACAGGAGGGCCACCGACTTGAGCTTGTTCTCCGCCGACACGATCGGGCCGTACGGCGACCTGATCGGGAGCGCGGCCGTCAGCAACACGGTCGAGCAGTGCACGAACTTGGACAGCATCGCCAGCTCCAACACCGCGCTGTCCGGGGTCTCGAACAGGAGGGCCACCGACTTGAGCTTGTTCTCCGCCGACACGATCGGGCCGTACGGCGACCTGATCGGGAGCGCGGCCGTCAGCAACACGGTCGAGCAGTGCACGAACTTGGACAGCATCGCCAGCTCCAACACCGCGCTGTCCGGGGTCTCGAACAGGAGGGCCACTGACTTGATCTTGTTCTCCGCCGACACGATCGGGCCGTACGGCGACCTGATCGGGAGCGCGGACGTCAGCAACACAGTCTAGCAGGCCAAGAACTTGATTGGGACGGCAGCCGACAGGAGCGCCGGCGGTCTGATCGGGGGGGTCCATCGTGACAACTCGAGGCGGTTCGGCGTGGTGTGCGGCTTGGAAGGGTGAGCGAAAATGGTTTTCTTGGCGTTCTTCGCAGTTGTCCGTTTTTATCTATATTCGTAAGTTTTTGTTAGCGTCGCCTTCTCGAATGTGGGCGTGCTGCCACACCACACGGCCGCACTTTTTGTGCCCCGATGCTCCGAAGTTCGATGCTCCGAAGATTTACCCCTCCCACATAGCCGTTCCAGTGTCCTTGTCACGAACTTGGTGGAAAATATCCCCTGGCAGCGACATCCCAATGATCTGCATAATGGTCAACTGCTTGTCATCAAACTCCTCTTCAGTTTCATTAGAAGTTAGGCTTGATCTGACAACATCCCCATTCACAACGTCCAGCAGCTTCTTCTTCTTGAAGACGATCTGCATTGCCCACTTGTACTGCTGCCAGTCCTTCCCGTCCCAATTCTTCGGAACGCCCTCACTTGTGTACTTGAGTGGCTCTGTCATCTTGGATCACCCGGTGCAGCGCGAAGTCCACGCGATTTGGGCTCAGTAACCCTCTTGGACACTACACGCGACCCGTACGACCTGAGACCACCACTTGTAAGGAAAGAAGAAAGATTGAGATTGTGATCGTTAGTCTAGCATACTAGAGCTTCAACGGTCTTTGAGCGCGCTTCAGTCGCGCTTCACATGCAACGAGACCCGGACATCTTGGTTTGACTATACCTCAGAGCGCAGCAGCGCGTCCCTTGCACATGTCCGGTCTCACATTGACCTTCAACGTCTTCCACGTCTCGGTCGTCGATACGAGATCCAACAGACGCAGTCCCCGCTGTTAAAATATTATATCAGGTCGCCGGAATCGCATTCACTCGACGGGTCAATCGTTGGTGCGGTGCTTCGCATGTTGTCTGCTCGGCCGCTGGCCACCAGTGGTGGCACCACGCTGGACAGTTAAGTGAGCAGCTCGCGGTGCGACCAAGATAGATCGGGGTGCTGCGTATTGTCGAAGCTGCCGTGCCACATACACGGCGGCTGCGGCGAAACAGTCCATTCTGGACACGACAAGCTGGCTCATCGAAGTCGCAGGGAGGGTTGCGGGCGCGCTGGCCCTGTTTCGAGATCGACATGTGGAGGTGCAGCCAAAATTTGAGCCTTGCACACGCCCAGAGGATTGCCGTGGATCGCTGCGCTCGAGCGCAGCCATCGCTCCACCAAAAACGTGCTTATGTGTATCTAGTCTTGCAGCCTTCCGCAAAGGGAACGCTTGATATACTTGGACGCGGCCTGTTCATCTACTGGGACTGGTATTATATCTCACGCCGAGCGGATTTTCCATGCAGAGAACGCTGCGGTGAAGCCAAAGACTTCGAAAGCTGCCGCTTCGAGCTGAGCGTAATCCAGCTCCAACTTCAGCTTCTGGATCCTCAGCTTTGCGAGTGAAGTTTGCGCCACGTCACAACGACCGCATCGACGCTGGATTGGAAATCCGCTGCAAGTTGCCGTACGTATCAGCGAACGACGCCTCTCTCTACTGTATTAACCCTTTGATTTTGGGCGCCGCACCATGGCGCACGACGGGAGGCAAAGGCAAAGGCGGGCAAGAAGGAAGCGCATCACCGGCCTACGCTTTGCACGTGACTTCAGCGCTGCTTGACTCACATGTGAGATTCGGGTAGGGCAATTGCCGCAATGCGCTGAAACGCCACGTGTTTTCCGGGGCGATCGCCGTCAGGATAAGTGGAGGAGAAGGCGCCGCAAAGGGGCGGGCGCCTTCGCAGCATGGTGCAGCAGCGCATGGGGCTCTCGTCCTGCGCTATTCTCGGCGTCGAGGGGGCGTCATCTCGCCCTGGTGCGAGGCCGATTGTCTGCTGGCGGTTGGGGCGTCTTTGCTGCAAGTTGCGGGCATACTGAAATCAAGTCGCGATGCGACGCGGTGGGGCTCGGTTGAAGTCGGGTGAGAGTGACGGTCCCTCGTGCAACTCTCCACCTGTTACTGCCTCAACACCCGGCGACACCCTGTCACTACCGAATCTGCACGCTACCCCACAGGTCGCGTGTTCAGAGCGAAAACACAGCAAAGCAGCAGCTGCCATTCCAGGCACACGATAGCGATATGACGCACGGCAGGGTCTCGCGCGCGGTGGCGCGACTGCTGCGTCCGTTCCACCGCCACCAGAGCAAGGACGACGAGGCGCCGACCAAGCGCCAGCGCGGCTCCATGACGTCCACGACGACGTCGTCCACCTGCTCCACGACGTCCTCACGCAGCAGCGCCGGCGGCTTCCGCGGGTCGTCGGGCGCGCGCGCCTTCACGTTCAAGACCGACGGTGACGGCATCCCGCACACGGTCATGATGCCGCCCGCGTTGGTCCGGCAGCTGCGCGCGCTCACAGAGCAGGCGGCGGCGTTGGGCTCCGGCGAGCAGCTGCGTGCAAGCCACAAGGGGTTCGAGCCGTCGCTCTCCACCTCGCGCTCCACCCTCCGGTGGAGAGGCGACTTCAGCACCAAGACGCTGGACAAGCTGCTCATTATCCTCACGGAAGACGACACTGACGGCTTCGCTAGTTCCATCGGAAGACGATCGGCCAAGCCAGTGCCGCTGGATACTGCGGCCAAGGCGATGCTCCAGCTGTGGACGGACTGCATGCAGATCCTGGACGTGCTGGCGGACGGCGCGGTGCCCGAACCGTCGTTGAGGCACACGGTCGCCCACTCGCGGGACCTCGCGATCGCTGCGGCGGCGGAAAAGCGCCGCCAGCTGGAACAAGCGGCGTTGACACTGCTAGCCCTTGTCATTAGGAGGCACGAGTTTGACGCGTTGTTGGTGGCGGTTGGTCACGGCGGCTGCAAGAGCCACAAGCCCACGGACGAAGCGAGGCTTGGCAAGGGTCGGTTGTCAAAACGGTTGTCCCGCACTTCGCGCCGGTCGCGCAGTGTTTCCACGACTGCAAACAGCAGAAATCGTTCGTCGCTGTCTGCAAAACCGACACGCCAGTCGAAGAAAGGGAAGCGCGCTGGACAAGACCGCAACGCTCGACTCTGCGACTTGGTCCACCGGTTTTTGGAGCTGCACCAGTCGACTCTGCATTTTGCTTTTGAGACGGTGCATGGGTCGATTGATGCCAGTGACAGCAACGCGGAGTTCAGCTCGTTCGACCCGCACCAGGAGTTGCTGTCAGCACTGGTAGCGACGAGCTACGTGCGTGTGCCGCGACTGCGGAGCCATATGCTCGACAGTCTAAGCAACCTGACGCCGGCCACGTCATTCACCAGCTCGAGGTCGGTGTCGCTCACGTTCCTGAGCTCTCGTACGCGCGGCAAATCGTTTCTTGATGACAAACTGCGTCTGACGCCGTACAACTGGCATCTCAGCATGTACCCTCAGTGTCAGAACTTGCTCACAACTGTGAACCGTGAGGACCGTTGGGCTTCCTCGGTGCAAATGCTGCACCAGCTGATGAGTGACACGGACGGCTGTATGCTGGTTCTCGCGCAGATCTTCAAACAACTCACGGGTCAGCAAGTTCTGGGACGCACGGACTGGAAGAACATCCCTGGTGCGGACATTCTCAAGGACGCGACCCTGGAGATCACCAAGAGTCTGTTTCAAACGGAGCTGCAGCAGCGCGAGCCCAAGTGGCAAGACTCCGTCGAGGAAAAGGTTGGCAACAACACTGCGTCCGCTAGCGAGAAGGAGCCTCAGCCGTTCCGCGATTCTTTTTCGCTGATGGATGGGAGCCTGGAGGAAATCGACACCCCGACCGCATACTTCGCTGTTCAGGTGACGTCAATGATGCACGAGAATGTCGGATTCATCCACGAGTACTTGATGACGATCCTGCGAGCTACCAACTACATGGTGCCTCACCACGTCATTCTTTGCCTGCAGTACATGGAGAAGCTGATGCTAGAGTTCCCCGCTTTCTTCGTGAATGAAGCGCCGGCGCAAGACTTCCTGGCACTGTCGACCATGGATACGGCCAACCCTCGCAATCAGCCGCAGCAGGAGCACTCTTGTGCAGATGTGGACACGCTTCGCTACGTGTTTTCGTGCTTGCTGGAATCGGAGCATTTCGAGATCCTCAAGGCGACAGAGCTGTTCCTGCTCAAGAACTTTATGGGACTTTCGGTCTCGCTGCAGCTGCAGCTCACGGATCTGCTTGCAACACACCTCAAGCGACTCTTCCTGCACTGGAACCGCGACGTTCGCTACTGCTTCTACCACATCCTGCTGTATCTGACATACCCTGGCAACCGCCTGGTACTAGGCGCCCGGTCGGACGAAGCCCTCATGGGCGCTGAAGCGTCTCGGCTGTTCGAGATCCCAGGACTTGTGCGCTCCGGTGGCTCCGCGAGCTGGGATGCGTTTGACGTCCCGCTTCAGCAGATTGTGGCGCGCTACACTCAAATGACGAAGCGTCGGCCGCGCGCCCGGCACGCAACGTCCTGGGTCGATGCAGTGCCGTGGACAATTGTTCAGCGCTCTGTCACCGAGTACAAGACCCACGTGAAGACATACTTCGCCTACGCGCAGCAGATATCAATGCACCAGCGCGTCCCCACCCCCGTCTTCTCTGTCAAAAACGGAGATGACGCCCCTTCCCCTGCCGCTGCCGACCGCCCTCGACAAGCCGCAGTACTAGCCTGAACATAGTTTAGGATAGATCCACATGTGCAATGTCCAAGCAATGCAAGTAAGTATATCATTATCAACCACGCATCAACTTTGTAACATGCTCCGATACCGTTTCGATCACTAAAAGGCAACAATGAAGTTGCATTTCGGTGGTCGAACTGCAATTACCAAAACCGACCAATCACATCAGTCCGTTGTCAGCCGCTCGTCACTTCAGCCGTTACGATGCGCTCGACGGCGACCATGTTGATGCGACAGTCTGTGCGCGCGTTCTCGGCCGCCTCCGCGGGCCGCCGCGTGCTGTGCTCGCTGCAACAGCTGCAGAACCTCGAGGGCAAAGGACTCAAGTTCCCTCTGCACCCAGCGGAGCCGAAGGAAGCAGAGGCGAAGACTGACGCTAAGGCGACACGTCGCCGTCGAGACCTGACAGCCACTGGCTTCGTGTTTTTCAATGAAAAGACGCAGCAGCCTCGCGCATTCGTGAACAGGTGCTTAGTTAATGTGGGGCAATGTCTGTAGCCCCTGGTTAAGCGTGTTTTGACGCTCTGGGACCTCGAACAGGTGCCCACACGCACTACTGGAGCTGGACTTTGACGACAGCGACTTCTTCTGCGAAGGCTTCATCCACTGCAAAGCCCACGCCGCATTCTTTGACCCCAGCACAGGCATCTGTCTGCAGGGCCCCATTTCCTCGCGTAAAGCTCTGCGGGTGAGAGATTGCCGACACGGGCGGTTGATACAGTAGAGTTGAAAGCACTTACCTATCATTCGCCGTGTGCGATTTTCTCGGTTGCAGGGCCTGGATGAACTTCGAGTGGAGATCGACGGTGACGATGTCGTGTTGCTGGCTGAGCAGTCCAAGGAGAGGTTCTCCTCTATGCCTTCTTACGACTGTCAGGAGCCGGAGGCGTACAAGCGCGAGCGACAACGAGAGCTTGCGGAAGCACTTTCAAAGCGGTCGGACACGTCGGAGATTGAAGAGATGCAGCAACGGTTGCACGAGAAGACCATGGCACGAATGAAGCAATACGAGCAAAGGCAGAGGGAGGCAGCTCGCAAAACGAACAAGTAGCAAGCTTACTGCTGCGAGGCTCGCAGACAGATTGATCAGGTCGTTGACGCAGCAGAATAGACGCCATCGACGTTAGCATTGTAGGAGCATGGTGCCCCAGTAGCTCGCTTGCCGTATTCGATCTTGGCCGGAAGTAGACGCAGGATTTGCGCTCACAAGCAGCAAACGCACGCGCTTCGGTTGTGTCCAGGGATTGATAGTAGATAGTACCGTAGTAGATTTTTTTTTAATATTACCGGTAAAATAATATTATTTTACTATAGTAATATTATAATTTTTCCCAGCCGATTTAATTCTACTATAGTAGATATTAGATTTTTTCCGGCTAATATTAGTACTATCTGATTACTAGTAGCATTTTGGCTAACGCAGGGGGACGATATACACAGGTTGGAGCTTGCTCGGTTCCATGGAGGAAGTGGATTCGCTGCTCGGAGGCGCACGCGTCCTGCGGACGCGGTTCGTCGCACGGGACCGGTCTACTAGATCTCTGTAGTGAGCGATTGGAGGCTACAAATCGCAGCGTTCTGTTTGGGCTCATTCTGCAATCTTCCAGCAGCTCGACAAGTCAATAGTCTCCTTCCGACTCGCTCGCTCGGCCAAGCTCGACCAAGAGTGGCGTAGCTGCAGACGGCAAACAAGCTACCAAGGAGAGGGGCGGAGATGCAGTCGAGCGGCTTGAACAGACCATCGCCGCGGGAAACAAGCTTCTCTATGATGCGCATCGTGAAGTCTACTGCAAGCTCAATGCAGGCTCGTGTGGTGGTGACGAAGAAGTTGCCCATGTCAGCTCGCCCAACTTCGATCTTGTTCCATCCGTGGACGACGAAAAGGTCATTTGCGGAGCTCCGATCGCGGTAACCAAGCCCACCACCACTTCGAAGACGATCCAGCATGCTCAAGCGGACAAAGTGGTGGACGAGTCGCTGGAGTACACGGTGGACTGGGTGTCGGTGGCATGCCGTTACTCGGCAGACGAGAACAAGTCCAAGGACGACTTTACGCCTCTCATGCTGGTTCGGCGCAATGGAGTTGTCTGCTGGCGCGTGGAACCTGTCTTCGAACATGTAGACATCCTGTGCTGGTTCCGTGAGTCCGCCAGCGGGCGATTTCGTTCCATTGCCGCCCTTGCGCGGATCTGGTTGGGGAGAGCTCCGTCAAACTCTTCTCAAGAGCGTGTTTTCTCGACGGGAGGGTTCATGATGAACAGCCTTCGTACGAGGACGGATAACTTGCGCGCTGAGATGCAGGTGCTGTTGAAGCACAACAAGAAGGAGATCCGTCACATGGAGCTAGAGAGCAAGAGCGCGTGATGATCATCATCGAGGATATCCGGTGGTCGACATGGAGGACATCCGGTGGTCGACATGGAGGACATCCGGTGGTCGACATGGCTACAATAGTAATCTAGATTACTATAGTACTATTAATATAGTATTCTGGTTCGCTCGATTTGGCTAATATTAGAATAGTAGAATTGATTTGGGCTCATCCATTCTACTATAGTAGTTTAGGAAGAAAATCCCGTTACTATCAATCCCTGGGACACAACTTGTGTCTTTTCAACGTCAGACGAAGATGTCAATCTGGTTATGTAGACTGCACGCATGATTTGAAAAGCAGCATAGATACTCGGCGCATCAAAGACGGCGGCAGGGCTGCAGCAAATTTGAACCGCAGGCTGCTTGGGCTGGAGAGACGCAGCTCGAAGCAGATCCCGGCGGCATACCGAGGAGCCGACAATTCGCTGCGTGTCTGGGCCACACTGAAGTCCAAGCAGAGCGCTCGACAACCCAAGCAGACCGCGTGCAAGGCAACTTCAACTCCGCCAAACAGCGCTATGCCACGCGGAGCAAAAGACACGAAGAGTGCTATACGCTCGAATCGCGTCGGATCTGCAAAAGACTGCCACGAAGGACGTTCATGCAGCCAATGCCGCGCACCGTGCGCTCCTGCGGGTCCTGCTCACGCTACGGCAGCCCCGAAACGAAGCGTTGCGGTGATTTGCGCTCTAGGACGACACACGCCTGCACTCGACAGGATTCCGTCTTCAAGTTGCTTTCCGGCTGGAGAGTCAAGCTCTGCTTGACGCGAGTGCCATGACGATGACGGTCATTTCCTTGCACCACGTTGCATGTTGGCACGGGTGATTGGATGCCACTCAAACATCAACCGTTTGACATCGCGCCCATTATGGCTGGCATTGGATCCGGTTGCAGTTCGGCTCCCGGTGTTGTGCCCCACGCTTTGCCTTGCCGGGCCAGCCAAGCCCCGAATGATGTGCAAATTGCAATTCAGCGGATTTGTCTGTCTCTGTTTCAGCCCGCTGCTGCGACCGAGTGTACGGGTAATATAGTGTCACTATTGCACCCGTCGAGAGAACACCCCCATACAAACAAACGGAGGAGGTTTACGAAAAATACGGGTGCAGCAGTGCGTTATTCTTCAACCTGTGTACGAACTGTGTGCACGTACGTCGGCGTGTCAACGCTCCAAATCTTTCACTCGAACCTCGAAGAGCTACTGTAACTGGACGTCCGCTGCCCATTGCGCTCGCCATTCTCACTCTTCCCTCCTCCAGCAGACATCTCATCCCCTTAGAGACAGCAATGGTGGCCATCGCCAACGACAAGAAGACCAGCACCGGCGGCGTCGTGGCCGCGCGTCTGCTCGGCTCCACGTGCTCGGGCCTGTGCGAGCTCATGATCTTCCACCCCGTGGACACCATCGCCAAGCGCCTCATGACCAACAAGGAGCCCGTGCGCAACCCCCTCACACTGTAGCGTCTATACAATAGTCTCACTAACGCTCTCTCTCTCTCTCTCTCTGCAGATGCACGGCATGACGGGCATGAACAAGGTCATCTTCCGCGACGCGTACGAGAAGCCCGTGTTCGCGCGCTACCGCTCTTTGTTCCCCGGTCTGGGCTTCGCGGCCGGCTACAAGGTGTCGCAGCGCATCTACAAGTTCGGCGGCCAGCCCGTGGTCAAGGACTACATGACCAAGAACCACGCGTCCTACTTCGAGCACACGTTCGGCGAGCGCAACGCCAAGACCATGATGCACGCCACGGCCGGCAGCCTCATCGGCATCGGCGAGATCGCTCTGCTGCCCCTGGACGTGCTCAAGATCCGCGCGCAGACCAACCCCGCCGCGATCGCCGGCAAGGGCGTGGCCCACATCTTCAAGACGGAGGGCTTCGCCCTGTACCGTGGCGGGGCCTGGACGGCTGCGCGTAACGCGCCTGGCTCGTTCGCGCTGTTCGGCGGCTCGGCCCTGGCCAAGGAGTACATCTTCCAGTTGGAGGACTACAACAGCGCCTCCTTCTTCCAGAACTTTGTGGCCTCCATCTCAGGCGCCTCCGCCAGTATCATCGGTACGTCGTCCTTCTTGCTGTGATGTCATAGTGTGTCTGTGTGGGGTCTTTGCTGACATGGTGGGATGATGTGGGAATGTGCAGTGGCGCAGCCGCTTGATGTGATCAAGACGCGCATCCAGTCGCGTCCGTTCGACTCGCCCGAGAGCGGCATGTCGGTCGTGCGCAACCTGCTGAAGACCGAGGGCCCTGGCGCTCTGTTCAAGGGTCTGATCCCCAAGCTGTCGGTGGTCGGCCCCAAGCTCGTGTTCTCGTTCGCCGTGGCACAGCACCTGATCGCGCACTTTGAGAAGTCTTTCACTTAGACTGTGATGGTCGGAACTGCACCAGTGGTGGTGCCACCAACCGGGCGATAGAAGGAGAGAAGCTGAGTCAGTGCACGTGGTGACACGCATGTTGAAGTGCGTGCAGCTGATCGTCAAGCTCGTGATCATTTTATAAAGATGCGCTTTGTTTGTTTTGCGGGGGCTTTGGAGTACGTCTGGTGCTCTATTAGCGAGCTTCACACTCAATCGGTGAGGTGTATTAACACTTACGACTTCAACACAATGCTCAGCACAGTGCGGAGCAGAACGAGCGTGACGCCGCCTGCAGCAGCAACAATCGCCAGCAGCGCGAACGCAAGTTTCCACTTCCAAAGTCGTCGGGGCTGTTGCGCGAACGTGTGCTGTGGGAAGTAGAGCTGCAGCACGGACGCCAGAGACTCGTTTCTTCCTACCGGGCGGCCATCCGGACGCTCCACACTTGTGGTCTCAAGCAGAAACTGAGCTCGCAGTCCGTAGTGATCGGACAGGTGTGTGATCGGCAATTGCGGCCGACGGCGACGAAGATGGCGCTGGGAGTGGTCGCTCTCATCGCTGAAGTCTTCGCTGTCCTCTGCGAGCTCGTCCACTGTGCCATGATCCACTGTCGTTTCCTTATCAACAATAGTGAGGCGGAAGCGTGGAGCGACTACGGACTCCAAGCTTGGGCGGTCTTCTTCGTCTCCATTGGCACTGTCGGTGCTAGCAGTT
Source organism: Phytophthora x cambivora (assembly GCA_033557925.1). Classification (NCBI taxonomy): domain Eukaryota; phylum Oomycota; class Peronosporomycetes; order Peronosporales; family Peronosporaceae; genus Phytophthora; species Phytophthora x cambivora. The sequence continues at coordinate 4,407,550 of JAUCEB010000012.1, read as the reverse complement.
GTGCTTGGTGTGGCGGTGGTGACTGGCGCTTGGTCATTGACACCCGGGAAGAAGAACATGTAGTCGATGCACTTGCCGTCCTTCTCCGGCGAAAGCGGGTCCGTCTTGTGCACAAGCGAGGAGTGGCCATCACCATTGGTGATCGGGTGAAGTTCATCGCCCAGTTTGGTGGAGTCACAACGCTTCATGAGGTCGATGATCAAGGGACCCCCTTTGCTGTCGGCGTCAACGGTCGCTCCTGCCTCTCGCGCCACGTTCAGCCTCGCCTCGCGCACCACCCGCTCAAAGTCTGCCACAAGTTGCTGGTACACGCTACTCTCCCGACACCGCGTCGATATCGCCACACCAGACTGCGCGTCATGCACGAGGTTATGTCGTGCATCCAGGTTGAAATCGCCCGTGATGAGGACGGGGACACCCGGGTCGTCTCGGATGGTTCTGGCGATAAAGCGGTGCATCTCCTCCAGCTGGGCAAGACGAATGCTGTACTCCTTGCGGTTGTCACCCGCTTGAGTGTGAGTGGTGAAGACGTGGAGTGAGTCCGACAGGTCCGGCGATAGCTGGATGCGGGCGTAGAGCACGCCCTTGGCGCAGATCCCGTCACTGCCGGAGCCCTGCGAGTACGCGAGTTGGTCGCGTTCGACGATGGGGAAGCGGCTGAGGATCAGCAGTCCGCCGTCAATGAGGCGGGAGTCCAGAAGCCTCGGCCACACTGAGCCGCAGTGGTACCGGAAGCCCATGGCGTAGGCCTCGCGCACGAATCTCTTCTGCCTCGGGCCTGCCTCGAACATCTCCTGGAGGATCACCACGTCGAACTGGGCGATCTTCCGGAGCAGCAGCGCCACTCGCAGGTCTTTGTAGTCGCCAGACTTGAACCACCGCCCGCTGTGGATGCCCTCGGGGCGGCAGAAAATCTGTTCAAGATGTATCAACACGCCCCGTCAGATATACTGGAGACTTCAAGCAGCGCTACACGCACGTACGTTCATGCTGAGCACGGCGAGACGCTCCTGCACCTTCGCCATGGCTCTCAAGTCAATGAAATCAATAGAAACGAGTAGAGATTCGCGCGCTGGAGCCCTGTACGTGGAGATTCGATCAGATCCCTGCGACTGTCGACGAATTGAAGACTGATGACGTTTCTGCAGCACCAGGTTCGGCCGTTACGGGCATCCAGTTTGTAGCTTCGTATTGGTCGAAAGGTCGTTTTAAATTCCGGGATTGGCTAAAACTCCTCACCGGAGTCGCCACGTACGTGGCACACGGTCTCACCTGCAGCGTCAACGGGGACTAGCACATCCAGTTGCCGCTGCAATGTGGCCAGTGTGCGCTGGGCCTCCCGGACTTGAGCTTCGCGTGTCTCGGCGAGCGCGCAATACTTGGCCACGAAGGACAATTCCTGTCGCTTGGCGGTGATTTCAGCTCGCAGCTCCTTTTGGCGCTGGGTCAGTTGCGCCTCCGTGAACTTGAGCTCCCCAGCGACGGCGTTCACTGCGTGCATTTGGTCGCTTTGCTCGCGGATGAATTCCGCCGTCTTCAGCTCCTGTTTGGTCTCGAACGCTTCGATGGCCTCGGGCGTGTCGAGCGTCTCCGATCCTGAGGAAATCGCGAAAGAAACTTCGATGAGAGAGAGTCGAACAGGATCTGCAACCAGAAGACGTGCAGCTTACCGATGGCGGTCATTTCCTGGAGCACCGCGTCGATGTGACGCTGTCGTGCCGTTTCTTGGTTGCATATCGCTGATCTCTCAGCGAGGACAGCGCGGAGGACGTGAGGCTGCACGTCTTCTTCCCACGACAGAATTGAGTTGCCGTCCTCGCTGTTCGACAGTTCCGCTTCGTCCATCTTGAAGTGCGCGGGCGTCACGACAGCCTCCGCATCCATTCGTAGACCCACCCCATGCCGCGCGCCATCTTGCCACTGGCCAATGTACTTGTCTCCGAGCGTGCCCACGTAAATGCCATAGCCACTTGCAACACCGTCGCAGAACTCCCCGGAGTATGTCGCCCCATTGGTCTGTAGCTCCACGCCCGCGCCGTGCTTCTTGCCATTTTTCATAGCACCGGAATACGTGGCCCCAAAGACCGAGACAAGGACGCCCATGCCATCAGCAACGCTGTCTGTAGTAGCAACATTAGCTCGCCGTCTAGATCACCGCCGTGGCAAGCAAGAACGCACCTCCATTGACCTCCCCCCAGTAAGTCGACCGATCGGCCAGCGTCACCGTCCCCACAGTCATGGTCGGAGTCGGCTCTTGAGCTTGAGGAGGATCACCCTCCCCGGCGGTGGCTGTACTACCACGACTAACGTTAGCCACACTCGACCCTGGTCTACTTCGAACGGAAGCGGCCGCTTCGGTTGCCACGGAGGACGTCGACATGTTGCCTTTGAACGGTGTCCGTCCTTTCGAGGCACACCTACTCTCTATCTATGGGGTTCACTTCAACTTGCTGGAGTTGTTGATACGCCATCGCCCGAGTTGCCTGTCAAAAGCAAATAAGAAACCCAAGCACCAAACGAAAAGGCCAACAAACAAATAGAGCGGAGATGGCGAACGTGAAGCCTGCACGCTCCCGAGCTGGGTACGTAGCAGCGCAAGGAGGGAGATTGTAGACGTGTTGAGGAGATCCCGCGCATTGCAATCGCGTTGCTCCGAGTTTCCTCCGACGTCTGTGGGCTCCGATATCTCTTGTCGTAACTTCATTGATGTGGCCGTGGCAGATCCGACCAAGACGACACCTTCGGATGGCAATTGTACCACGACCGGCAGCGCAACTTGCTCTACTACCTGCACAGCTACACGGGGGAAGTGCGGTGGCCTCGTCCGGAGACGGTAGGCTTCGTCATGCACGGACTCAAGCCGCTGCCTGCACATGCTGGAGCTGGTGTCGGCACGGACCCCAGCGTCGTGAACCCAGACATCTGGAGCCCCTACTACCCGCACGTGGTCATGCTGCCCTCCGGGTTGATGCAGGTGCACCCTGGGCTGGGGTCGGAGAGCCAAGGCGCCACGGAGATGTGGTGCGGGTACAACCGCTTCCCTCTCGCCAACATTGGGGGCGCTACAGACGGACGAGGCTTTGCTGAGCAGCCTGGAGCTGCAGGACCTGGCAACCCGGTGATCATGTCTTCAGGGCCGAGAACGCTGCCGCCTACATGGGAAGAATCGCGTAGTGGCTCGCCGTTCTTGCCTCCGTACCCGGTGACCATTCTCGGACGTGACGACACGGAGAACAAGCGTCAGACTGCCCCAAGACCCCCACTTCGCCGACTCGACGAGCACTTCCACACGCCCGAGATCGATGTTCCACGCAGCTACCAGCAGCTTCAGACTGGCGAGATGGGGCGAGTACAAGCCTCGATGGACTGGTCGATGGTCACTCCCGGAAACACCAGCACCGCAACGATCGCACCATCACCCGATCGCAAGCAACCAGGTGAGCGTCTACGCTTGCTCGTACTTGCCTGCTCACGTCTCTAACTGCCTAGTGCTTGTAGCAGCTTATCCGAAGGGATACCCGGCCCCGAACACGGAGAAGAAGGAGCACAACCGCAAGGGATACCTGCTCCGCCAGGCCCGCAAGATGATACGAGACAGCAGCAGCAATGCCACCACTGCAACGTCCACTGCAGTATCCAAGCAGCGCAAGGTGCACGAGGTCCCATCAACCGCCAAGTCGAGACAGGAAGACAAACATGACAACTTCGCCCCGTACCCCGAAGGCTACGAGGCCATTTCACCGCTGCACTGCTAGAAGCGCGACAATTCCCACCCAGTGAGAACGAATCTATTTACTCCAGGCCAGACCGAGCTCTTAGTCCATCGTGTCGAGCTGCCCAGACCATCCAACCTGATAATGAATTGAAGTGAGACCACGGTATCATCATACGCACCTAAGCCGTACTTAGCATTCAGTCGAGCAATAATGCTGCGTAGAGCTCTCGTGGCGACGTGCGGCCCTCGGTACGGACGCGCTGCTGGTGGCCCCTGCGAACGAAGGGCGAGCTGCGACTCAATAATCTGCTGACGTGTATATCGCTGTGTGATTCTGCAGCGTGTGCCGCTTGGCGGCTGTGCAGACGCGAGAGAAAATCACGGTTCCGTCGGCGGGCGGCGCGGTGCGACGTCGTCGACTGAAGCCCAAGCTGCCCAAGGACAAGTGAGTTGCTGGCATAAGACAGCGCTACAGATGCAGTGATAAGAGCGCTGATAGTTGTGACCTGCGTGCTGGAACAGGTTCGCGGCGCTGTCGACGGAGTTCCTGGACCGCGTACAGAGTGCGATGGAGCCGCTCCACCCGCCGGTCAACCAGGAGTTCCAGCTTGAACGTGACGGCAGTGCGTGCTCTGCTTCATCCTCTTGGGGTGTACTTAGTATCCGTGCTGGGAGCTTTGTGCTGACGTTGAGTTTGATGTCTGTGTCTTGACCTCCGGAATAGGCACCGAACTTGTCATCCGCAGCAACGACAAGGAGTTCGTGATCAAGGTGCTGTCTCCCAAGCAGCAGATCGAGTTCTCGTCTCCGGTGAGAGAACTCGTGGACTTACATGTGCTGCTAGGGTGTCGATACTCACAACACTCTATGGTTGCAGGTGTCGGGTTTGCGCACGTACCAATGGAATGCGATGACCAAGAGATGGGAGGACGAGGTGAGGCTGTCCTCCAGCTAGACTGTGTTGTGTGCTGTGATGATACTTACCAGTGACGATTTGATTAGACCGACTCACATGACATCGAAGGACTCCTCACCCGCGACTTGATGCGCTTCTGCGCGGGAATTCCGCTCTTTTAGACCACTTACCGAAGGCGCCGACGCCGATGGCGCCTCCAAACCTACCACGAGGCAGCTAAACACCAAATTTACGCTACCGTAGACAATATCGAGCTTGAGTGAAGCCGTTCTACTTTACGAGTGCCCACGCACCAGGCATTTCTCCATCCTTTTGATTTTGTTGTCGTGTTGGACTGCACGAGCCTTGCTTTCTGTGTTTGCTGGCACCTGAGCCTATTACTCCAGCGTCTTCAGTAAGCGGAACAGCCCGGCTGCTTCGCGAATACGACTAAACTCGATACAAAAAGCCTGAACCTCGATGATCAAGTCCTGGACAAAGCAACAGCCAAAACAAGACACGAGTAAGCGACCACAAGCATGTAGCATAAGACCGCAATCACAGGTTGGAGAACGTACCTGCACGTTAATGATCTTGTTACGGATCAGCGACTGCAGGAACACGCACACGAGGCGCACAAGGCGGTTCTGCATGTACTTGTCCTTGATGTTCTCGCACGAGGAAATGCAGTTGGAAATGTACAGGTGGATGAACTCTGTGGGCAAGTCGACTGCCGTAGTCAAGCGATTCACGACCTCCATCGAGTGTAGAGACATATCCATGTTCACCAGCGCGGACAGGTATTCTGTGATCTGGTTGGACGACATGAGCTTCAGCAGGCAGTCGATGGCCAGCATGGGGTTGTTTTCCACTAGATCGGGCAACCGCTGTGGCGTTAGTGAGCAGTGATACACGAGCTTCGGATCTGCTTCAAGCTCTGCGAGCACCTTCTGCTGCAGTGACGGCACTAGTGGTTTCTGAAATGCACGCAGCATTAGCTCGCGCAAAGCAATGCCGTGTGTCGAGTCCAGCATCGTCGAGTCCCACAACACCGTGGGGCAGTAGTCCGGGTTCAACCAAATTAACTCGGTCATATCTGGCTCTAGAATCGCTGGGGGGAGGCGCATGAACGTCGGTTCGAAACTCAACAACGACAGCGATCCCGTGGACGACGCGCTAGCAGCAGAACTGGATGTTGCAGCTGGCGTACTGGACGCGGCCTCCGCGTCGCTAAGCAAGCTCATCTCCTCCAGCGAGAGCGCTTCAAAGCACGGGAGGTTGAGCGAGCTGACTTCGTTGGGAGGTACCTGCAAGTTCGCGCCATTGTTCACGTGCTCCTGCAGATCGAACTCCGTGTCTGTCACCACATTGCGAATGCCTGCTGCGCGGAACTGCGGGACTGACGGGGTGCGCTCCAAGTAGCTGTTTCGCAGCGCCTCCACATCGAACTGAACTGGCTGCGACGGGTTCGCTCGAAACTCGGCCATCAACTGCTTGGCCGTCTTCTTGCTCGACTACGAAAAAAAATCACCAAAAAATCAGTCAGTTCTCCCTAAATAACGCCAAAAAAAACAATTTAATCTGCACTGCACGTACATCGCGCGTGGCGCCGGTAGCCGACAGCAAGTGCACGATGAACTTCTTCTCGCACAGGTCGCTGCCCTTCTCCAGCGCGTCCAGGAACACGGGCAGGAACGGGTTGGTCGTGGCGCCTTCATTGCGGTACAGATCGCTCAAGATCGAGAAGCCCACGATGCGCTGAAGGAAGGAAGAAACCGGTACACAGGAAATGACACAGCAACGTCAGCGTCCCACCCATAGTGCAACACTAGTGTTGCAGCAACATTATTGCAGCCCGCCGCACCTGGGAGCTGGTGAGCAGGTTGTCCTGCAGCAGGATGCAGATGGTGCAGCCCACTTTGAAGTGGTCGTTCTTGGTGAAGGTGCGCAGGAACATGCTGGCCACCTGCTCCAGCGGCTTGTCGTCCTCCTGCAGCAACATACACAGACATATAGAGCGTCAAGTCTCCGTTAGAAACCGTTTCTAACGCTCGTTTCTATCGGGAACGCTCCCGTAGTTGGCAGGATATGCAGCGGAGCGGACGCGGGGGAGCGGCGTCCGCTGGCTGGTGGACGAGGACGCACATTGAGGATGGCCAGAAGCGGCCGCAGCTCTCGGATCTCGAGCATCGGCGGCGGGGGACGAGGGGGACGGAGGACGCGGCTTCGCTCTTAGTGCTTTGGCTTGCGTGCTTTGGTGCGGGGGCTTGTAATGGGAGGAGGCGGCCAGTGCGAACTTAAGGCGAACGTAACGTACCTCCGTCAAAGTGGCACAATCATTTCCGACCGCGTTGACACACAGGAACGATGGCTGCGTCCTCCTCTCTGCTGGCCCGCGTGCGGCCGTCGTGCGCCGCGCTAATGGCGCGCGAGTGCGCGTGTGTACGCGTGAACGCGGACAAAGTGCGCGCATTCGTTGAGGAGCTGGACGTCGAGGAGTTCCAGCAGCTCGCGGAGCCCATGAACTTCCCGCTCAACTTCCACTCGCAGCAGGACGAACTTAACTTCCTCAGTGCGTTTGGGGAGGCAGCAGCTTCAATGCAATTGGTGGAGGGATTTCTGATGAATGTTGTTGTTGCTGCTGGTGCTAGCGCTGTATGGGCTGCTGAACTTTGGCAGCGGATTCCGGAAGGACCTGCACAAGTACGCGGATCGCGGAGCTCACGACACCATTGTGAGTGGGTCTGTGGTGGCACTGGGGCAATTGCAGTGAAAAGAACTCACTCAGTTTGGGTCTTGTCTGTGCAGGTGTTTGGGCTCATCGGCATGTACATTTCGGTGCCCAAGCTGAATGCGCAGTTCATGAAAAACCTGAGCATTGACCTGGTGGCGTCGTACTTCAGCATCCCCTTGGAGAAGGACGAGGAGCTCTCGCCGGGTATTTACATGGCCAAACCGGTACGAGTTCGAGTTGACAGACTGTGAGGATGCTGCTTTGTGTGCTGATGTTGCTGCTGGTGATGTTTTTGGTTTTCACTTCTGTGTTCCGATCCAGGGACCGTTGAAGCCGCTGGCTGTGATGATCCAACAGGTGAGCGATGCCCGGTCACTGGCAAGTATGTTAGCCATGGAGAACTCATGCTGTCGGTGTTTTCTTTACCGTCGGCTGTAGGTTCTGAACGAGTGCGGCCAGAAGCTGCTTGACCTGAAGATGAACGATTTTGGTGCGTTCGTCTTGGCCAACCTCGCACCGAAAAGTGGCGGCGACTTGGAGGAGAAGGAGGCTGCTAGTCCCAACGCCAACGCCACGTACCTCGTTGACCGGTTTGTGGCGACGTTCCCGGGCTTTGACGACCACTACGAGTTTGATGGCGAGGAAGTATACCTTCTCAAGCGCGCGCAACTGGCCGTCGCGTGCATCCACCGTCGGTTCAAGGTAAGCCAGCGGCGTGCAATATGACATTGACGTCCCCTAACATCTTGCACTCGATGCTGCTTATCAGGACTCGGAACCGAAGCTGATGTTCGCTGACATCAACGAGCTAACGGCGTTCAGTGACAACGTACGATGCGCTATCTAGTCTCAGGGGATATTATCTCGTTGCTAACGTGTGTCGTTGTGGGTCTCTCTCTGTGCAGGTGTTGCCGTGTGTGCTGCATGCACTGGGTGTTCTGGAGGTACGAGCTACCTGTTGCAACATGATATTTTTCTTGTAGTCTAACAACGGCCCCTCGATCTGCTGTATCAGTATGACGCAGAGCTGGAGGGCCGTATCAACCGCGGTGAAGAGCTGCCGGCCGGTCGGCAGGAGTGCGAGCTGCGCGCCGCCGCGTTGGTGGCCTGCGACCAGATCGTAGAGGCGAGCAAGGGCCGCATCGGGACTCTGGAGCTGAACTTCTATCTGTGGCGCGTGGGCAAGGAGGAGCGCTTCCGCGGACTCGAGCGCCACGCCACACGTGACACGTTCTTCTACTAAACTCCTGGTACTGCTTGGTCGACAGCGGAGGCCTCGTCAAGACTCTCGACTCAAGAGAGAGAGAGCGTTGCCGTTGGCTGACACAGCGTCATATTTGAAGAGCAGTCATCGGTTCGATCAGCAAAACTGAGTTGCCGTTCACGTTGCAGTCCGTACAGTACATGTACCGCGAGCTAACTCCATGCAGGATAATTTTTCCAGCGCGGCTGACAGCAGATGCTCTGCCGGGCACTTCAACACGCTGCGACTCGGATTTGCAGCTTGGCGTGATGTGGTCAGGCCAATGCCCTGAGACGACGGCCGCCCCGCCTGCAAACACGTGCAATCCGCCGCATCAGGCAGAGCGAGCAAGCGACAGCAGCTCGCGGCCCGGGACGGCGCGAAAAGTATCGCAACTCAGCAGCGGTGCGGCCAGGGCCAAAGCCTTCCCGAATCTTCTCGTCTCCTCTTCTTTACCAGCAATGGGTACGCGCTCACTTGCTTTCACTATGCGCCAAGCGCTCGCAGCGTGCATGCAGAAACGAGTCCCGCCGCAGCCGGCCGCCGTTACCAGAGGAGGCCAAGGCGCTCCACGCGCTTCCCCTCACTCGGCCATTTGCAGCAAGAAGACAGAGGACGCCACTGCGTACTATTGCACTCTACTGCATTCTACTGTACTGTACACAGGTCTGCTGTAATCAGGTCGCCAACCTCCGCCAGACGCGCGCAATCCGTTCGTTCGCGTATCAGAATTCCGCGTCTTGCTTGTGTCAATTGCATCCTCCTCCTCCTACCCACTCAATTGTCCAGTCTCCAATGGGCGACGTGGGCGTGATGCATCGTGGACTCGCGTGGTCTGCAGAGCTCCCCAAGAACTTCATCTCCAGTCCGGACCGAGCTGCATTGGCGGACGTCACGAGACTGCCGCTGCGACAGCGATCGCTGGGTGCGATGCCTTCCTTGGCACGCTATCGCTCCGACTCGGCAGCTACCGAGCCGCGGCTCAGTGTGTGCAGCACGTCCGGCACCGTCTACGAGAGCGTCGTGGTCGTCGGACACATGTACGGCTCGGACAACGTCGTGTACTACCTGCTGGAGGTGCGGTCGTGGGAGATGCCGCTCGAGGGCTACGTGGTGCGGCGTCGCTACAACGACTTCCGCAAGTTCCACCACGAGCTGGCCCAGTGCATGCCCTCGCAGCGGCCTCGAAGCAGCACCAGTGCCGGTCTCTACTACTCGGCACTGCTGTGCAACCCTCTGACGAGGACGACGCCCGAGCTTTGGTCGCCTGTAAGGGCGGACGACAGACGTGCGGCCAATGGATCGGACCAGAGGAGGGGGTCCTGGATAAGCGAAGACGACATGCAACAAGTGGAGGAGAGCGACACAAGGAGCAGCGCGCCCACTGCTTTGACGGAAGAGTTCAGGCCAAATGCGGGCGTGTCGAGCTACGACAGCAACGCGGTGCTGCCGCTGGATGCAGTCAAGTTCAACCTCGCAGGACGTCCGTGGCTGCCTCCGATGCCGAGTGGCGGCGTGCTCACCATGTTCACCACACGCCACGCGCTCATCGACTACCGCATTGAGCAGTTCAACCACATTCTGGCAGCCGTCATGAGCGACAAGTCCAGCGACGTGGCGAGGCTGCTCATGAACTTCATCCAGGAGAAACCCGGCTCACAAGCCCAGACGTACACGAACCTGTCGGAGTACGCCCCCATCGACATCCCATTCAATGTGGAGCGGCACGCGCGGCGGCGAGCCATGTCCATGGGCAAGCGGCAGCTGCGGGACCAAATGTCCTCGCCGGTGCCTTGACTCGTATGCTACCAATAGTGAATAGATTAGCTGTGTCATGTAGGAGTGAGTGTAGCCATTGTCTGGCTAATGTTCAAGTACGTGGCACTTCAACTAGCAAAAGTATCCATTTTGATGCCAGCCAGTCGCCTCATGAGTTCGGAGGGGCTGGCCACTGTCCGTGGGTGTATTTGGGGATCATTTTCGCTTTGGACTTGGAGGAGGCAAGTGCAGCTACTGAGATGATCTTCCTGTTGTTGATCTGGACGGCGGGTTTGGTTGGCGGTGTGCTGGGCAGCGATGCGTTTGACGTGATCGTGGTGGGGTCTGGGCCTGGCGGATTGGTGGCGGCGGAGTACCTGACTCGACAGTCGGACATCTCGGTGCTTCTACTCGAGGCTGGCAATGTGTCGCTGCAGAACACTGGGGGCACGGACGTGCTCTCGTACTCAGCGTCCGAGGGCTGGACTAAGTTCGACATCCCGGGAGAGTTCGACAACACCATCTACAACTCCGAGAACGAGGAGTATCGTGCCGATTGGATCAACCTGCCGTCTGTGTGGCTCGGCAAGCTACTCGGTGGCTGTTCGTCCATCAATGCCGTGCAGTACTTCCGTACGCCGGATTCCTACTTGGCCAAGGCGACGTGGCCATTTAGTGCTGACGTGGTGAATAGTGGCTTCGATGCGATCGAGGAGCTGTCTCCATACACAGAGACGCCGTCTGCTGACGGTGAATTTTACCTGTTGGAGGCATTTGACATCGCCAGCTCAGCGCTGGAAGGTGCTGGGTACGCGTTCAAGACGCTGAACGACGAAGAGGCCCGCAACAGCAAGAACAACACTTACGGCCACCCACCGTACACCATCAAGGGCGGATTGAGGAACTCCCCGGCAAAGACGTTCTACTCGGAGATGGAGACTCGTGGTAACTTCAAGCTGCTCGTGAACTCGAAGGCCCTGTACATTCAGCAGACGCAAGGCAATGCCACAGGTGTCGTGTACCAGAACGAGGCAGGAGACACGGTCGAGGTGTCGTTGACCGAAAGGGGTGTCGTGGTCGTTGCAGCTGGGGCGTTGGCCACGCCGCAGCTCCTGATGCAGAGTGGAATCGGGCCACAGGATCAGCTTGAGGCGCTCGCAGCAGCGGGTTCATTTGATGGGGTTGGCGAGCAGGATGCGTGGGTAGTCAATGAGGCCGTGGGAAAGTCCGTGTTCGATGCTGCGGTGGTGTACGCGTCCTTAACTAAGGCTGGGATGGTGCCGTTTCTGAATACCAAGCGACCCGAAGACGCCATCGCGCAGTTCGTCAAGAACCAGACCGGGCCATGGGCTATCCCTGGCCCGGTATTGACGGCCTACGAGACCATGGAGATCAGCGGTCGAGAGTACGAGTTCCAGACGACTGTGCTTCCTCACGGATTCGGAGACTCTTACGAGACGGAGGAAGCGTACACACTCGCGTTGTTGATCAACAATCCGGAGTCGCGAGACTACATCAGCGTGAATGGAAACGCGTTCAACGTGGCGACCAACGGATCTTGGTATTTGTCGACTTCGGGCGACGTCGAGGCCATGGAGACGTATGCCGCAAAGATGATCTCCACCATGACAGACGCCGGATCCGTTTTCCTCGGCGACGCCTCTGGTAGTGGTGATGTGGACATCTCGAGCTGGGTCAGCGATAACGCTGGCAGTGTGAGCCACCACTTCGGAGGAAGCTGCTACACAGCGGCGGACAGTGCGGACGATGCCTCACGCTGCGCGGACGCATCGTTCCGAGTCATTGGCACCCAGAACGTCTACATCAGCGACGCCAGCCTGATGAAGGAGGGGACGGTCAATCCGTACGCGTTCGTGATGTACATCGGACACCAAGCCGCCAAGAACGTGCTGGACGCGGCGTTTGGCGTCAGCGCCAACACGGACCTGAAACCCGAGTCGTCTGGAGGCAGCACCAGTGGCGACAGCAGTGCAGCAAATAGTCTGTCGTTGACGACCATCGGATCTTTCGTCACGTGTCTTCTCGCATTAATCGTGCTGTGATTAAGATACCCAAAGATACCCAAAGATACATGCATGGACAGCATTGACTGCACTGTAGACTTTTTTGCCAGAAGCTCGCACGAGTACATGTATTGTTTAGCGTCACGAAAGACCCCGTAGCCACAGCTGCCAGCTGCCAATACATACTGGAGATGACCTTGAAGTTCGGTGGTCTTGTCGTGGCCTCGCCATCAGGCTAAGGGGAATATTCCCGATGCACCATGGGTTCGCCGCCGCCACGGCGTTCGCATGGGGAGACTCGGCTCCACTACAGACAACGACGCAGAAATCCGGCCGACACAAATATCCGGCCGACACAAATATCCGGCAAGACAAAGCCGTGCATGTGGACCTCTCCAGCCAATCAAATTTGATCAGTAGGCTTCATCTTTGTAAAGCATATGCTTTTAAGTACTTTATATGAAATTACGTGTGGTTTTTCTGCATTTCCATGTGGTAATGGACGGGGATTTCTCGTTATTTTACTATGGGGGATGGCATTCAGTGGTGCCGGATTTCTGCGTCGTTGTCTGTATGCGCCTCAACGCCTGAACAGCGGACCAGACATATCGACCCAGCTGTTGCCGAAACAGCCAGTTTGGTCGCTGCGCGAGTCTCTCTTGGCGGGGCCTCTCCTCTTCCTTCCATTAGCAAACCCGCTCGCGCTTCCTGGGAACAGGTGATACTGTACCTTAGTCGCAGTGCCCCCTGCTGCTTATTTCGACAGTTGCTGAGACCGTAGAGTCCTCTCCGTAGCTTCCACGTCGTGACCAGCGACGTACTTCTTGTATCGGCAGCATGTTGGGACGCAACGTTTGCCTCGCTGCCTTGATCGCCGGTGCGTGGGCATTTCGGTGTTGCTAATGACGAACTCGAGGCTGATGCTGACTTGTGTGTGGTTACTGTACTTGTACTTGAAATAGTCGCCGTGCAGGTAACGGCGGTGCACTCGGCGGTGGCGGCCTCGTCCTCCATCTGCAGCAAGGCCGACGAGTGCTACGTGAACGGGTCGTCGTCCAAGGTCTGCAACCGCTCGGAGAAGAAGTGCAACCGCTGTCTGGCGGAGAGCGACAGCAACTCGGTCTGGTCGATGATCGGGGCCTGGACCGAGTACAACTGCTACGCCTACGAAGACGATGGAGAGTGCCCCAGCGGCACGACCGAGTGTCCTGCCAGTACGTGCGAGTGGAGGCTTCTGTGTGACTTGAAACTTGACTGACTGACTGTTTTTTTTTTTTTGCTGTGCAGTGCTCACGACGTCCAGCAATGCCCAAGAAAGCAGCACGGGCTCCGCAGAGGCGGGAAGCTCGGACGAGAGCTCCAAGTCCAAGTCTAAGTCAACGTCGAGCTCTACAAAGAAGAAAGCGTCTTCGTCCTCCAGCAGCGGCTCGTCCGAGTCTACGAGCACCAGCAGCTCCACCAAGAAGAAGAAGACGACCACGACCTCGTCGTCGTCGAGTGACTCGTCCAGCAGCTCCGCCACACCCAAGACGACCAAGCCTCCCACGAAAAAGACGGCGAAGCCGACTACGAAGCCGCCGTCCTCATCCAGTAGCGATGACTCAGCTGGAGATACGGATAGTGAGTCGGCCAGCGAGTCTTCGAGCTCGTCCGCGTCTGCATCGGCATCTTCCTCTGCTTCGGGAGGATCGAACTCTACACAGCAAAGCTCCGTCGAGAGCGCTGCCTCGAAGGACCTTCACCCTAACGCGAACAGCGTGAGCAGTCCGACGACTTCGACGACGACGACGAAGTCCGCTACGGCGGACTCGGCTACCGACAACGGCTCGAAGACGTCGAACACGGCGAGCGCCGATACCAACTCGGGCGGAACCAGCACGGGCTTGATTCTCGGCATCGTCGGAGGCGCCGTTGCGTTGGTCGCCGTAGCGGGCTTTGTCGTCTGGAAGAAGAAGCAGGACGATGAGGACTCGGACGACGAGGGCGCCGCTTTCTCGCCCAACAAGCCGGCCACAGCCCGTGCCATGACCGTCCCGGCATCTGCGTCATCGGCGACGGCGTACGCAGCTCAGCCCAACTACAATGACAACGAATATGGCTATGGCAACAACAACTATGACAACAACAACAACTACAGCAACTATAACAGCAACTACGGCGACAGCGGCTACAGCAGCAACTACGCCAGCACCACGTCGACTCAGTACGCTGCTGACGCAGGAGCGACTGTGGTGGTGCCTGCCAGCTATGGCAGCCCGTCCTCGATCGATATTGATGCCGAGAACGAAATTCGTCGCACTGACAGCATTTTGGGCGGCACGGGCGTGATGGCGAGCTCCATTTCAAGCGAGCAGACCCCGTTCGAGTTCAGCGGTGGCCCCAGCCCGGACGACAGCCACGACGTCTGGGGTAACGAAGCGAGCAGCTTCCGTCAGAAACGCACTGCGAGCAACGCGTCCGTCGAGTTTTAGGCTGCAGGAATGTTACTCCGCTTGAAGGTATAGTGCGTGTTTTGTCTATGAGTAAGGAAGGTATCACGCACTTGGCAGCCAACGCCAAGCTTAGACGACTTCTTTTTGGTGATCCGTGTCATTTGAGGGCTCTATTTGTTCTTGAGTTGAGGAGATTCATGTCTTACGAAAGTATCTACATACATCTACCTACCATTTCGATCGGGCAGGAAGGAAGACTTTACTACGGTAGCTAGCTGCTCAATTTTCGAGCGTGTAGAGGGAGAACGCGAGCTGCGAGCCGAAACCTGCAGCGAAGCGAAGTGCGTACTTGTGTGCATAGGCACCGCCCGGCGCGAGGTTCAGAGGAGTCTCGCCCAGGTTCGAGTCGTGGGTCTCGAAATGCACCACAGGCGGCACGCAGCCGCGACGAAGGCCCTCGATAGCTGCTACGTCTTCGAAGGCGACGGCCATGGGGTGGCCCGTGAAGCCCTTGGTGTTCGCGATCAGCAGCTCACCAAGCAGCTCCGAGCCGAATGCCGTGCGCAACGCGGTCACTTCCGTGTAAGCACACGACGACTTTGCCGACGCGTTGGTACCCGTTTCGTGGCTGTAGTACACGCCGTTGCGAGCGATCTCCTCGCGAGTGATACCGAAGTCGGTCTCTACGCGTTCCAGGAAGCGTACCAGCTCCTGTCCAACGTGGTTCGGCTCCAATGCAGCTCCGTGATATGCTGAATTGCTGTACTGTGTAGCAAGCAAGCGCACGGGCTTCTTGCTCATAGTCATCGAGCGCTCCGCGTAAGCCAGCGGCGATTCCAGCACCACTCCGATCGCTCCACTGCCGACAATCATACCACTACGCTTTGCGTCAAACGGACGCGCCGCTGCATCCACCGTCGGAGCAACGCATGCAGCACCAAGAGCTCGGAAACCACCACCGATTAGGGGCATCATAGTCTCCGAACTAGCGGTGTCGCTAGATACGACAATCACACGCTGACACTTGCCAGAGTTAATCCAGTCCTGGGCGATGCCAATAGCTTGAGTGGCACCAGCGCACGCCGCGTTAATCTGCGTGTTGGGTCCGCGAGCACCAGTGAGCTGAGCCACTTGTGCGTTTGCGAGCACCAGCAGCCGGAAAAGAATCTTGCGATCCATCTCATAGGCATCTTCACTCTCCTTGTTCTCGTCGTAGAAACGAGAAGTTTCCGATACTGCAGCGTTCATCGTAGGGAATGAAGTGGCGTAGATGACACCCGTGGAGTCGCGCATGTTCTCCGGCAAACGCCAGTTGGCGTCGGCTCCGTCCACGAGACCAGCGTTGCGAACAGCTTCCAGACCAGCAGCCACAGCCAACTGCGTGGGTTCGTCCATTGAGCGGGCGATGGTCGCAGCAATGCCGTAGTCCTTTTCCAGATCCACGTGATTCACAGCTGCAGAGACTTGGATGCACTTCTCGCGGGTTGACACCGGCGTGCGTGTCATTTCACCGGTGATCTTGTCCTTGTGGACCTGCACAATGTTACGTGCTACCATCTTGTCCTTCGCCCCATCGGTGAGTTCATTGATGCAGTTTTCACCTGCCAGCAGCTTCTCAACAGACAGCTCACCCTCAAAAGCCTTCGTCTGGCCCGGAAGTCCAACACTCGTACCCGTCACGTACACAGCTCCCGCAAGCTCCTGCGTAGTCTTAGTGACGTGCTGCTGCTCCTGCTTGTCACCCTCCGAAGTCACTTGCGGCTTTGAGCAAGCGTAGAAGCGGCGGCCCATGTCATCGATCCGGTCAAGGTAGAAATCACCTTCAGGAATGGACGCAATCGACTGGGTGAGCTTCACGCTGTTCTTGGCACCATAAGTTTTCTGACGAAGCTTCATGCGAGCTGTGTATTCCTCCGGGGTCTTCTTGTTGCGGCTTTGGAGACGAGCGGTGAGATCCAACGCCTTAGCGATTTTTTCCAGCGAGAATTTGCCCTTCGACGACTCCGTCGGCTCACGCGTGCGAAGTACAAACATGGTCGCGAGGCTACCAGAGCCGTATGAAAACATGAGCACACGCGCCCCGAGGGACAGATCCTGGGCACGAGCGTGCACTAGAGTCGCCAAGTTCATGTACACTGCCGCCGTGTAGCAGTTACCCAGTTGCTGCGAGGTGGTACAGCTCGGCTCCACCTTGGCCTTGAAGTCTTCCTTCGCAACACCACGAGCCGCCAGATCCAGCTCTCGGTCGTTCAGCGTGTCTTCCAGCGGCGCGTTCGCCCACTTGCTCAGCGAAGAGAACTTCTCCTTAGCAACCTCGTCATTCTCGCTCAACACACGTCTCGCGTCCAAAAACAATAGACGGGCGAAAGATTTCTGCACCAGTTTGTTGTACGGCGAGTGGAACACTGCGTAGTCGACCGAGTCAACGCCAGGTCTCTTTCCATCCGCCTTCCCACTCTTCTCGCAGAAGAGCTGGTAGCACTCATCCAGCGCGTGCAAATAGCACGAGTTGGACAGCTTGCCGTCCACCGTCGGGTACTCGCTGCTCACATTGGGCTTGTAGAAGTCCCACACATTGGTCGCATGGGTCGCCTTGGTCCTGCAGTCCAGCACCATCGGCGCGTCCGGTCCAATGAGCATCGCCACAGCTCCGCATCCTCCACTGGGACGCGCCGGACCCTTCGCGTACACTGCAATGTCTGTAGCCACCACAATGGCGTATCTTCCGTCCCAGAAGGAGCTGTCGACCCAGGCCACCGCGTTCAGCAGCGCCGCAGTGCCGCCGTAGCACGCGTTGATGACGGTGGCTCCGTCCACATCAGCATTGTCCTTGAACAGCTGCATGAGGACAGTCTTGGTGGACTTGCTCTTGTCCACCAGCGTCTCCGTGCCCACCTCCAGACGTCCGACTTGCTCTGGGGACACGTGGAACTTGCTCAAAAGCTTTGACACGGCGGTCAGCGCCAATGCGTTCACGTCCTCCCGGTCTCCAGGCACCGCCATGCCCAGTTGGCCCAGACCCAGCGTGTACTTGCCGCTGCCGACGCCGTCGAACGCCTCCATCTCGCGCTGGTCCACGTAGTCCGAGGGGAAATGCACCTCCATGGCCAGGATGCCCACGTCACTGGGACGTGCAGAGGTGTTCACCATTGCTGCGGGGTCTGCGTTGCGATCTTCTTGAGCTGTGTGCTGCAGTGGTGTACTGTATTGAGTGGGTGGTTTGGGGTGGAGGTCCAATGGACCACGGAGCGCGACGCTGCGAATGACGACGGGCGTTCGCGTCCTGCGCAGAGTCTGACCTGCGATCTGCTTTTGGGTACGTGGCGTGAGACTAAGGTGCACCACACACAATAGTTAATACATGTACCGTATAATCGTAGTCCTAAGCGTCGTTTAAGAGGTCAGGTCGAATGCAGCCAATAAGGCCCTGGTCCAAGTGCCGGAATGCATTCTGGGCTACCACCTTCCGTACATCCGATTGGTCAGCTGATTATGGTACAATGTGCCATTTTTGTGACTCCGCATTCTGGGAATCTCTGTTTTCAAAACATCGCGCAGAGGTGTTCTGAACTCAGAATTTTGTTCTACCCACCTCCCTCCTCTCACAATCCCCCCCCCCCCCGTCACCGATGGAGAAGAATCGCCAGGCAGCAGTCATTGCAGTCATCTGTGCGTGCGCTGGTGCCATCGCAGTGGCCACAGCTGATGGGCGCTCCCTCGGCTCTGCAAGAGTCAACACATTCACCTTCTCGTCCCAGACCTTCGAGAAGGCACTACAAGCTACAAGAACGCGCTGGTTGTTGCGGTAGGTGACGCCGTTGCTTCCACACCAGACGTATTTACGCTGCACAAAAGCGTATTTCCTTCTGCTCTATAAGGCAGTGTACGAGGCATGGACTCGAAAGCCCCGGCCTCACTCCCAGTCCGATGCTCAGTTGTAGGCACCGCAGCACCTTCATGCGCGGACCCCGCCTCCATCTTAGCTTGAGCGGTCTGGCTGCGAAGTGAATACATGTATGAGCCTCACACGTAAAATCCCCCTCCGGGCCTCCCTGCCCAGCGTGCACTTGGACCAGGGCCGGCACAGATTCTCAAATGCATGGATCACGTTGGTTCTTGTTTGCTACACCTAGCCCTCGACGGGAACAAGAATGCGTTCTGCTACCTGGACCAGGGCCTAAAGGGCGTGCATTTCGTACCAGATCTGCGGCTTTTGCGTTTGTAAAAGGTCTTGTTAATTACCAACCAAGACAAAGTAGGCATGGGCTGCTGCCGTACGCATGTAGGCCTTCCTTTTCTTGCTGAGGCCGGTCGATGGCATACAGCAGTGGAGTAATCGCAAAAGCTCGACTAAGGATTACGAAGCCACGGAGAAGGCTCGCTGGGTTCAAAAACACATTTTTTGTATGTCTAAGGATTACGAAGCCACAAAGAAGGCTCGCAGGGCTCAGAAGCACAACGAGTCCTTAAGCCGAGCCGAGCGAGCTGCCTTGCCCGAATCCGCGAGAAATGAGAGCTCAGCGGCGACCGACGAACCTGACAAACCAGAGGAGAGCTCGCCCGACGCGAGCACACAGCCATTGTTCCAACCTGGAAACAGAGTACGGTTGTACATGGAGCGGGTAAAACCAGGATTGACAAAGAAGCTAGCACACCGATGGCATGGGATCAAGATGAAGGTGGACGAGTACGCGTTCGAATTGAACCTGCCCGATCGCTCACTGCTTTCAAGTGGGACACATGCACAACCGGGTAAAATATGTACCCACACTTTTTGAAAGGGACGAGTGCAATCTCGCTCGTGTTTCAGGAGTTCAAGAACTGATTAACCACACTCTGCTGTTCCTGGAACCGAGCAGACAATCCTAGAAAATATTGCAATGCGATGGAATGAGATGCACTCCGTGCCGATTAAAATCGCGTACCCCCTTGATCATACAGGAGATCGAAAGGTATTTTCCGCGCAAGAGGAGGAGGCAACCAAGCAGTAGATATATGCTGCGGCTGGATGCATGACATATTCGTCGATGCAATGCATCACTGCTACACGAGCTCGCTGGTTTTATCGCGCTCATCTCGGACTGACCGCTCGAAGTACGCGAGGAGCAGGTCAATTACGCTCCGTTTGAGTGGTGGGGGATGCAGGACAAGACGTTCCCACTTTTGCGACCGATCGCGCGAAATCTTTTTTTTTTCTTCCGCAGCCAGCGAGCGATCATGGAATTATCATGGATATATTCATTCGGACTGGTTGGATCATGAACGCATAGCCAAGTCTCTCTTCCTATAAGCTAACTCCGGAGGTTTCAGCACGCAATATGCGATCACATATGATGCAGCGCCAAATGATTCGATTGATGCAGGGTATTTGATTTGTCGGTATCGGGGTTGGTTTCGTCCCGAACTCTATGCACCCCGTTGTTCATTGCGCATGTTTTGCATCCGCGTTTCCACTTGTGGTGCGCACACCCAGCTTCTGTTTATCCGCATAAACGCCTGGAGAGGAAGGGCCTTCGGCATCATGTCAACCACATTCGCTTTCGATGTGATTTAATATATTGTGAAAACAGACAAAGAGTCCAGTTAAGCTGATAAGGAGGGGTAGAAAACATATAAACAGGGGAACGGAAAATACTAAATCGTACGATTGGCGATAGAGCGTCCACATGCAAATCTCGGCCAAATGGTAATGAACGCTCTGCTCCTTGGGCTTATTAAATAGCCGCAGAGGTGCAGCAGCCAGAACTATGAGTACAAGCAGCTATTACTCGTGCAAAAGTAGCTCCACACATAATATAGGAGAGATAAGTATTATATGTGCTCATTGGGTTGTTTATATATGCTACAGCTTGAGTTCGCGGCCCACGTTGGTCTGGGGCGCCGTTTATATATACGAGCTGCCCTCAGAATGCCCAGCTGATACTGGGCATTCGGAGCCATTTGCTTATAAATCGACGCCAATTCGCGATATACGTATGAGCAGGGATGGGGGACGACAAATCGGAGTGGCATCCTGTTTATATATATCAAAACAAGGGTTCATCCGCTTAATAAGTGTTGAAGTAGCCTCTTTAACCTCTGGTACACTGTACCTCAAAGCTGATAGCCAGTCATCTTAAACCCTCCTATAGCTGTTATTCTCATATTTACAGTAATATGCTCTGCACCAGCCATCTACTACCTTCTGGCTGGTGCTCTCCTCGCTAATACATTTACTTCGTCTTTTGACGGCTCCAACTCACTTATCTACTCTTCTCTACGTCCCTACGCTCCAACTCTCGCCTTCATAGGTTATGAGCCCAAGCCAAGCCTCAAGCGACGACTTCCCGCGCCTCATCGGCGCCGAGAACTTCGACGTGTGGAAGACTCGCGTAAGCGCGGCCCTCGACGGCAAGCATCTACTCGGCTACGTGAAGAAGCCCAACTACGATGGAATCTCCGAGGAAGAAAGCGATGAGAGCGCGAGCGACGTGTCCGACTCCGACGACGCACCGAAGACCAAGTCGTCTGAGAGTGTCGAGGTCGACTCGGACGCGGTGGACTACGACGAGGAAAGCGAAGATGAGAAGCCCCAGTCCGACTCCGATGAAGACTCCGGCGACAACTCGGATACATCCGCCAAGCGCACGAAGCTCCCGGTAGTTCGGCCATTCAACCAGAGCCGAGCGCGCAAGGAACGCAAGCGTGGTGCTAAAGAGAAGCCCCAGCCTCTGAGCCCGCGCGAGCGACGTCGGCAAGAAGCCAAGACCAAAGCGTTCTTGATGAAAACGATGGACAACACTCACGTCCGACTGGTGAAGAATCTCACGACATCCTACGAGATCTTCCAGTTCATTTGCCAGAAGTATGAGGGTGCCTCATTCCACGGTGACCCCTACTTCATCCAGCACTACTTGATGGAAATCAGGTACGAGGAGGGCTCCGATCTGACTGAGTTCTTCTTGAAGCTGGAGAATGCGATGAAAGCCGTGCAAGACGCCACCGACACGGTGATGGCAGAGTCGCAAAAGTCGATCTACCTGTTTCACTCCATGCCCAAGTCGTGGAAGAACGACCTCCGCATCTGGAAGGGTCGACGGAAGTATATCCCGTACGAAGACTTGAAGCAGAGTATCGAGGGCAAGGTCCGTGATATGCAAGCTCAAGAACGGTACACGCTGGCTAAAGGAACACCAGAGACCAGCTCTACCAAGAACGAGCGTGCACTAGTCGCTACAGGACCATCTGCTCCCCAAGACCAATATCGCAACGGTAACAACAGTTGCTCCTACTGTGACCGTCCACGCCACAACATTCGTCAATGCCGCGGACTGCAAAAGGACCTGCGAGATGGGCGAGTGAAGGCTGGCACCGTACTGCCTGCGAACTTCGCTTTCAAAGGCAACTCGAAGCGCGACCACCCGTATCGCAACTCCAAGAACTGGAACCAGAACCAAGGGCGCAACAACAGCAACAACAACGGCAACGGCGGCAACAGTCGCCGAGACAAGAACTCCGGTAGCCGCAAGCACAAGAATGATGGCAGCGGTGGCAAAAACCGCAACTCTGTTCAAGGCCAGAACCGTTCACTGGACTTTGACTCAGATGACGATGACGACGATGGTGCCAAGCGAAAGGTGTTCCGTCAGCAGCGTCGTGATACTGGTCTCATTGCTGTCGCTACGACGATCAACCCTCCTATCAGCCTGACAGCCCAAGCCAATGTTCAGCTCGACCCCACCTGGACTATTGACTCTGGATGCACGCGCCACGTGACGCATGAATCCCAGTGGTTCGCCGACATCGCAACGAGTGGTGGCTCCATCACGGTTGGTGGCAACAACCAGATTCCAATCGAAGGAATTGGACGAGTTGAGCTGGCAGTCGTTGACTCCAAAGGCAACTCGAAGACGCTTACCCTTCATGGCGTCCTGTACGCTCCGCAGTTGCACTTCAACCTGCTGTCGGTCCCAGCGGCTGTGAAGCACGACTACCGTTTCAACTTTGATCGCAAGCACTGTGCTGTGCAGACTGACCAGTGCTTCAAGCTCAAGGCACTCATGGCGACCAACACGGACCTGTATCAGTTTCAGGCCCAGCCAAAGACCACTGTCACGGCCCTCATGGCCAAAGGTAAGCAAAGATCTCTTCTGCTTTTGCACAAACGTCTTGGACATCCTAACGCTCGCATCTTGCATGATCTATCTAGGAGCCAAGCCATTGATGGACTCGATGATGCTGCGTCTGTTGATTCTACAGCTCAGTTCTTCTGTGTAGCCTGCACGTTAGCGAAGTCACACCGCGCCCCATTCTATTCTAATAGAGCTGTTGAACGTGCTGCATCTCCTTTGGAAAAAGTGCACTCAGATATCTGTGGTCCGTTGCCTGTGCCTAGTCTCACTGGCTGTCGCTATTTTCTAATCTTTATTGATGACTTTTCTCGATTCATGTTCACTTACCCTATCAAGAACCGTAGTGAGCCGTATGACTGCTACGAAGACTTTAGGAGAAAAGCCTTGAATATTTTCAGGCGGGACATCCATGCCCTACAACACACTCGGGTTCTTATTGAAGACCATGACATTCAACGGCTCCAAGCAGACAATGCGAAAGAGTACGAAAAGCTTGGTCGTCTGATCTTCAAGAAGTACGGTACTCATGCACAGTTTACCAATGCGTACACACCTCAGCAGAACGGTGTAGCTGAACGCCGCATGCGTACAATCATGGAACGAGTGCGAGCACTCCTACTTGACGGAAAACTTCCGAAATAACTATGGGCTGAATGTGTGTGTCATGTTACCACACTGATCAACATGACGCCCAGCTCCAAAACGGATGACCGAACCCCGTATGAGCTTTGGTACCGTCGTATCCCATCCATGACCTACATGAAGGTATTCGGATGTAGTGCATACGTGCATATCACGGAGCAGTATCGTGACAAGCTTGACGCTCGAGCACGACTGTGCATGTATCTTGGCATACCAGACCACAAGAAAGGGTATCGCCTGATGGATATCAACACACACGCTATTGTCTATAGTCGTGATGTCGTGTTTAAAGAGGATGAGTTCCCCCCTCTGGTGGACTTGACGCCCCACCCTGAGCACAGTCCAGCTTTGCAAAAGGACCGACGTGCCACCATACCGGGTCCCACACCTGCAACGAATCCTCCTGCAGAACCTGTACCTGAAACGGCTCCTACTGCAGATCCGGCGCCCACAATGACTCCTCCTGCTGACCCTGATACACCTACTGCGGCCATTCCTCACACCCTACAATCGCGCAGGGAGGCTCTTAATCGGGATGAAACACATTACTCCTTTCGAACAGAGACCAAGTCCGAATCTTCCTTACCACCGGCTCGTAAGCGGTCTAGTCTCTCACAAGACAACGAGGAAGTCAACCTCAACTCTGAGGAAGATCAGCAGGAACAGGAGCAGCGTATACAGCTACTGTACACATTACTAGCTATTCGGTATGTGACAGAGCCACCTACGTATCGAGTGGCCATGCAGACCACTCATGCTAAGCGGTGGCGTAAAGCAGCCAAATCAGAATATAAATCCCTAATGGAGAACAACACTTGGGTGCTAGTACCCCGCCCGAAAGGGCGGAAGATTCTCACAAGCCGATGGGTCTTTGTTGTAAAGTATACCGGCACAGGTGAAATTGACCGCTTCAAAGCGCGTCTTGTTATCAAAGGTTTCCTTCAGGAATATGGCATTGACTATAACGAGATATTTTCTCCTGTTATCAGAATGGAAGTACTCAGACTCCTCCTCACTATTGCAGCCCTGCTTGATCTCGAAATCCATCAAATGGACGTAAAAACAGCATTCCTCAATGGCTTTCTCGAGGAGGAAATCTACATGGCTCAACCGGAAGGGTTTCAGGTCCCGGGCAAGGAGCACCTAGTGTGTAAACTCCTGAAAAGTCTGTACGGGTTGAAACAAGCTCCCCGTGTCTGGTACAAAACGTTATCTGCCTTCCTAGAGAGTCTGGGGTTCCGCAAACTCATTAAGGACAGCTGTGTATTTAAACGTACAGTTAACGGTGTGACTTGCTACATCGCAGTCTATGTGGACGACCTTTTGATTATTGCACCTACACCAGCTCTCGTGGACGAACTGAAATCCGCCCTGAAAAAGCGATTCTCCATGACAGATTTAGGGGAGGTGAAGTACCTACTCGGCTGGTCTATTCAACATGACCGTAAGAACCGAACGATATTTATCCACCAGCATAAGTACGCTACGAAGGTCCTTGACCGATTCAGCGACTACATTCCGTATCCTATTGCAACTCCAGCAGAACGGAACGCTAAACTCTCCATTGTAAGCAAGCCTAGTAGTGAAGCCGAAAAAGATGCGATGAAAGATATTCCGTATCGCGAAGTAGTCGGTAGTATCATGTATTTCATGGTAGGCACTCGACCTGATATGGCATTCTGCATGCGCGAAGTCAGCCAGTTCCTAGCCAATCCAGGAATGGAGCACTGGAAAGCTGTCGTCAGAGGTCTCAAGTACCTATCTGGTACAAAAGACTATGGCCTTCTTCTTGGCGGGTCACTCGATATGACACCGGAGAACCTAGCCGACAACTTAACAGCATTCAGTGACTCTGACTATGCAAACTGCCCTGACACGAGACGTTCTGTGGGCGGTTATGTTATAATGCTAGCCGGTAGTCCAATCTCATGGCTCTCGCGTAAGCACCACACAGTAGTTTTGTCCACAACCGAGGCCGAGTACATTGCCTTATGCCACTGCATGCAAGAGATGATATTCCTCAAACTCCTCCTTCAAGAACTTGGTTTTGTTACGACACGAGCCAACGTTATCCATGAGGACAATCAGAGCTGTATTAAAATCTGCTACAACCCCGAACTTCACGGAAGATCAAAGCACATACACGTACGGTACTGCTTTGTGCAAGAGAAGGTTGAGAGACACGAATTCACAGTCACTTATTGTAATACGAAAAAGATGGTGGCTGACATCTTTACAAAAGCTTTAGACAAGCACCAGTTCAGAGAACTAAGGACCAAGCTCAGGTTACAACCCCTGGATGCTAGATCCGGCTAGTCAGTATAATAAGACGACATTAATATAACTGCATGAAGCGTGCCTATCTATTGCGTTCTTTTAGGTTTTTTCCCACTGGGTTTTATCTTTTTGTTCGCACAAGGTTTTCCCTCGTTGAGGTTTTTCCTGGTCAAGTACCGAATTATCTAGGCGCACGATTTAATACGTTAAAGTCCATGCACAGAAACCTTTTTATTTCTTTTTTTGCTGGGAAAATCCATTGTCAGTAAGGCAAACCCGCGGAAATCCTACCAACTCCTATCGCCACCTTCTAGCTGAAGATGACGAAAGGACGGACGAAAGCGTAGCAGTTGATCCAATCTTCTGCAGACGCAATTGGCTTACCTTCTTGAAGATCATAGATCAGCCGTGTCTTGCCTTGAACGGTCAGCACAAATCCATGGCCGACGAAGCTGTGGTTGTAGGCTGCGACGATGTAGATCCCGTCGGCGAGCTTAATTTCCGCCAACATGAGTGCCCCACGACGACCTGGAACCACGTAGTTGTAATACGCGATCGCGTTGTAAATGAAGTCGCGGCCGGCATCTCGAAGTCGACGTAGAAAACGGAGGACGACCTTCCACGTTGTACCCTTGGACAGATCACGCTGGTAAAGTACCAACTCATCGTGGACAAACTGGTCAATGTCTTGTTGCGTGATGACATCCGGACGGCCTCCGAGCTCCGCTGCTCGCTTGAGCGCGTTGAAGATGCAGAGACCCGCCGTGTCCGCCCCGAGCAAGCCGATGCCGATATTATCCTCCCTCCAGAAAGCTTCAAACTCCTCGACATCGGATGCTTTCCAGCGATCTACGATACCCATTTCCTCCACGAAGTCATCCTCAGCCAGCTCAGCGTGCGGCTCCCACGTGCGGAGATAGAGTTTCTTGCAGCTGCGATCAGGATGCACCCAGAGTACACGGTACTCCAGCCCTAGCGGCGTCTGCCGCCGATCATTGATAAAGGCAACTTTCCACGTCTCAGTGGTGGTTGCATAGTCCGCATCCACAGTGAGATCACTCTCTTTGTAGTACTCGTCATAGATGTTATAGAACATTTGGTCGGTGCAAGTAGACTTGCGGACTGTGCGAGTAGTCTTTTGGGTTGTCACAGTAGTCGCCTGGTTGGTGTCAGTGGCCTGGGTTGTGGCAGTAGTCACCTGGATGGTGTCAGTAGCCTTGGCGGCTGTGGCAGTAGTCGTATGGTCGGTGACATTAGCCGTTTTAGCCACTGCAATGGCGTCCCGAACGGTTTCCGGGGATAGATCATCATCTACAGCGACTGGTCTGTCGCACTTGCAGTTTGAGCAAGTTGGCGAAGGCTCACAGTTCATGAACGTGCAGATACCGCACAGCCAATCCGGTGGTTCAGGCACTGACTGGTCTGTGCCAGGGTTGGTCTGGTCGGTGGTATAACTGTGGCCGGTGGCACCAGTCTGATCAGTGTCACTAATGACGGCACACACTTCAGTGACATCACTGGACGGCTGCAGCGGCTCCATGCCCTGCTGCGCCTCCACCGCGTCGGCCCCCGCGGCCTTACTCGTCCTGGCCCCCGCGGCCGTACCCTCAGACCTTCCTTGAGACGACAGGACAGCTGTAGAAGCATCCTTAGCGCGGCGAGCCGCCCTGGCCTTCTTCATGTTGCGCGACTTGGCTGCAGGTCGATTCTTGCGTTTCTTCTTGATCTTGACGAGCTCTTGAGCCGCCGGTCTGCCCTGTAGCACAGTACACTTGTTAATACCAGTCACCCACACCCTCACCATGGCGTGCCCAGCGTGACGCGTCTTCACAGACAGCAGAACTGCAAGCACAAGGCACGTCAGCAAACGCGGGCGTCCTTGATGGGGTATTGATGACTGAAGAGTCAGCTCCGTCTGGTTTTGGTGACCTGTGAAAATGCATGATATGGGCCTCAGAAATGAGATCAAAAGAGGCAGGGAGGCTGTTGAAGTAGCCTCTTTAACCTCTGGTACACTGTACCTCAAAGCTGATAGCCAGTCATCTTAAACCCTCCTATAGCTGTTATTCTCATATTTAGTATGGTATACAGTTATACACAGTAATATGCTCTGCACCAGCCATCTACTACCTTCTGGCTGGTGCTCTTCTCGCTAATACACTTACTTCGTCTTTTGACGGCTCCAACTCACTTGTCTACTCTTCTCTACGTCCCTACGCTCCAACTCTCGCCTTCATAATAAGTGCTTAAAGCGATCGATTTGCAAAAAACTAGGACATAGTTATTTCAGAAAAAAGACTAATAATAATAAAGCTGGAGGTAATAACCAAAAACTAATATTATTCATACGTGGAAAACCATATCTGCTCTTCGTTTGGAGAGCGCTTATTCACAAACTTATTTCCTTTTTCTACAATGATTGGTGATTGAAACGACTAAGCTGGGACTAGATTGGTTCAAGTCATGTTGTCCCAAGCTCGCAGCCTGGGAGGGTTGAAGATGGGTTCAAGAAGCATATATACTGATCAGCTTACATTATCCCGGGGGAAACGCCAGGTCGTTGAAAATACTGAACAAGTGGTGGCAATTACGGTTACGGCGCTGGTCTGGGCGCTTCTGAGGAGTCCACTACATCAACTACTTTGTTGGAGACCCTCGGGTAGCAGAGTCTTTCAGCGTGCTTGACACAGATACGAAGGAAGCCTACTTTTCCAGTATAACAATGGCATAGTGTCCATCTCACTAACCAGTATACTACCAGATGACAATGCTGTTATCTCATCCTACAATATACACTTGGTAATCTTCACACATTTGCCGTGCAATCCAAACCCCCATCATTGTTGCAGTTGCTGTCACTATCACAATACTGACATCCTCTACTTGAGCAGTGATACCATAGGGTTAGGCTAGTCCAAAGGACCAGGAGGTTCCCGCACGAAGCGAATTAAATGTAGCACAACCGCCGCAGCAATCGCAAAATTCACTTCTCTGTCGTATGGATACGAAAGTACGGCCATTAATAGTGGGAAATTTTTTTTCACCTCACCGAATGTCCTCCCAATAAGATTGCGCAACGCCGAATGATGCAAATTATATAGCTCTTGCATTGTTTGAGGTTTCAAATTTCCTGATTGCCATTTTTTTTACATATTAACCTATTCGCGAGCCTCTTGCCTTTCGTATACTATACAAGTCTAAGTATTTTGCTTCTAAAAGGGCACAGGATTCGCCCTTGAAGAATATCACGGTGCTCGTTTTGCATGTCTCTTGTAACATATGGCCTGCAGTGATCTGCAGATGCACATGACCACCTGTATCCTACTTAATTTTTCTATAGCTTGATGATTACTGATTGTACTGTTTATGATGTTTCATAAAATATGGTGCATTCACGGTTTAACTGCACTCAATGCACCCTTCTATGCGGTGCTTTCACACCCTGTTTAGCAAACATCATAAAGGGCGACAAACGTGCCCTTCTATCGCGAAAGGTTTAATAAGGAGTTAATGTATCCATGGTTAGACTGTAACTAGCATAGCCCAGAAAGTAGTTCCATCCATTTGATGAAACCCACGTCACAAAGCCGTCGCCCAAAACTTTGCTATCATGAGCGGAACACTCCCACCCGGCTAAAATGTAACGTACATTCATGTAGAAGTCACATGCGGTGAAGGAATTCGGCATAAGGTGGTATTTACTATTGCGAAATGGAGGAGCGTCGGCGTCTTATATTCCCCCAATCATCGCCGGTTTGCTTCTGCACAAAATGAAATTGCAGCAAGAGAAGTGACCGTGCAAGATGTTCGTGTCATTGAAAACGCAACGCGCATATCGAGGTTGTTTGGTAGTTATATCGTGATGGATTCGATCAAGTTAAGGCGACGAAAGGTGACCAAGTATTTTACAGCTCAAAATCGTTCGACGTAAACTGCGTGAGGTCGAGCTGACCTGTGCCTGTCAGCTCGACCTCAAGCAGTTTACTTTGAGCGATTTTGAGGCTTTCCTGTTGGAGAAGTGGGGAAGTGTTAGTGCTGGGTTGCTATATGTAAGTGGGTATCGTAGCGCAATTAATGATCTCTAAAGGCGTCAAGAAATTCCTCTTCTGTCAGGCAACGAAAAAGGAAATGCTATATTCTTTTCAGGATGAAGGCTTCAAAGCTTAAGTCGGCATCACCAAAGGAGCGCCAAAAAATCAGAGTAGGGATGGAGAACTTGTCTCTCCGAGCTTCGACTCGCAAGCTCCGAGTATCCGAACTGTCTCTCGGAACTACGCTCCGGCTTGCACGTCAAGCACCTTTAAAGTGTTCTCAAAGTGCGCCTGATTGGAGAAAGTTTAGTGCGTCGTCCAATAGAAATAGAACCTTGGTTGACCGCGAGAAGTCCTACGTTTTTCCTACATAATTGAATGTCCTAAAATGAAATACGGGCAAAATTGAGTTTGCTTGTAAAATGCTATATCAAACGATATCGCATTTATAAATGGAAGTATCTACTTGGACCAACTATTTGATCACAAAAGTCCAATTTTAATACCGTTTTTTTCTTTCACTCAAAATTTCGAAATTCAGAAATAGAAAAAAAGGACGCGCCCCTGCCCGTTCATTCCAAGCCCCCCCCCCCCCCCCCCCCCCTCCTTGCGATGGCGCCGCCAGCAGCGAGAAAGAATGTCAAAGGCGCACATGCGCCTAAGATTGACCATAGCTCTGACACCGCCGGCGAATCCTCGTTCGATCGGGGTAACTCTACTCCGGGCAGAGCTGGACGTCATGATAGTGGAAGTTCCGGTAGCCCTTTGAAAAGGTCGAAGGCTACCAGCGCTTGTTCATCTGTAGAAGAAAAGCACGAATCCGTCGCTGATGCTGTTCCAGAGGTTAGCGTGATTTGCCCACAAATTGTGGGCAGATCACGCTAACCTCTGGAATATGTGACTCGATGGAGGCTGCATTTGATAGGTATGGTTCTTATGCGTTGTTATATTCAGGGTCGTTCTTAACCATTGCCATGACGTGCCATGCCATGGCACTTGCTCTTGGCTGGATGGCACGATGGCACAAAGTGGTTAGAAACAAAATGTGCCATTTTGTGCCATTTCCTAATTTTTAGGTTTGAAAAACAACAAAACACAATTTTGCTCAAAAGGGAAACCTTGCCGAGATGGCGAAGCAGAACGGCGAGCGCGCGCGGGGCACCTCGTCGGGCGCGACAACGAGCGCGCGCAAGCGCCTAAACAAAGAAGAAGCAAGGACATCAGCTCTCTCTGCATCTACCGACGTCGCCGACGAGCCTCCTAGCACCGCCGAGCGCCCCCAGCACCCAGCGTTTGGCCTCGCTCGGCTAAGCACCTCGCAGGCACCCCCAGGACGGCGAAACCCACGCGAGATAGCTCCTACAAGGCCTCTACAGCCGTCAACAGTTGTTGAAGACGTCGTGCAGCTTCCTGATTCGTTCGTGACGGAGTTGAGAGCACCCCTACCAACGATGCCCATGCAGACCCCAGGATGGACCAGTACGACCGAAAATCAGCCGCTTTCAGCTAGCATTGAGTCGCGTGTTGCTCGTTCTAATGCTGAGCTACTCGAACAAATAGATGATGTGCTCAGCTCAACATCGGATAGCGAATCAGCGCCTCCCATATCGGTTGAACCATCGAGTACTGATGGTACGATCGAGAACGCAGCTTCGGTCGAGCGCGTATTCAATTGGACAGTCAAGAATCCTGGCAAAGTTGCACCGCCGACTTGTAATGACTATGATTCCTGGACCGTTGCGCAGTTGCGGAAGGAATGCACCGAGCGCAAGCTCCGCTTGGCCCGAGCGACGAGCAAGCAGGATCAAATTCGACATCTACGCTCATATGATGCGACGAAACGCGCTGTTCAGGCCAGTATTGACAGCGAAAACCTATTGGACCCCAGCATGCGCAAAACCAAGCACTGCTTCATTCGACTATCGAATATTCTCTTCTCGGATCAGTTCGCTGAGCGGTTGGCTCATTCAGACGACGCATTGACCCGTGACCAGATTGA
Source organism: Phytophthora x cambivora (assembly GCA_033557925.1). Lineage (NCBI taxonomy): Eukaryota > Oomycota > Peronosporomycetes > Peronosporales > Peronosporaceae > Phytophthora > Phytophthora x cambivora. The sequence goes on along the minus strand of JAUCEB010000012.1, from coordinate 4,375,689 downwards.
GGCCGGTGCTGTGAATGCCAAGACCGCGTTCTGGAAGGAATTTGGTGTCGAGCACCGTACGAACAAGAGGGACTACAACAATCTCTTCGAGGCCGCTGCTTCTGACCCCCGCTTTAGCGGTATCAACCCCTCCTACATTGTACAGCATGACGACGGCAGACTGTTCGACATGTGGAAAAAAGGCAACAGTAGCTTTGTAAAGGCGAATGCTAAGTTCTACGTGTCCGACCAAAATTCGGAGGACTTCTACGAGTTTTGTGATGGAAACTTGGACGCTGCGTATTTGGAGATATGCACTCGAGTCAAACCAGAACTCGCGGCTTTCGTCAAAGGTGGTATACATCCAGAAGATGAAATTGACTCGATGAATCTTCCTGGCTCTCATTCCGATGGCCCAGCTAGCAAGTCGGCGAAGTGGCAAGACCAGGTGATAAGGACGATGAATCGTATAGCAGACATTTTTGTTGGGGCCCCGGTTGCTGTTGCTTCAGCGCCACCAAGGTCAACGGAAGCAAAGAGCCGAGACGAGGATCAGCTGATTGGTCGCATTGGCAAGATGCATCTGCTTATAAAGCAACAGCATCCCCGGTGCCCCCAGCACTTGAGCACGTTACAGCAGTAAATCGACTAAGGTGGTCACAGCAAGCCTGCACGTTAACTCCATACCGTTGGTAGTGACCAGAGAAAAATGACCGAACCCGCGCAACCTCCTTCCTCCAAGGAACTCGAATTGGACAAAGCCAACCATCCACCGCACCAATACACCCTTTCACCACACGGGAGCTGCTAAGGCGCTCAAAAGACTTGGCAGCATGGCGTTGGGCCGCTACAGTAGTAGGGAATCGTAGCTGCAGATCCGGATGAGCAATGATCGCGTCCACGACCTCGTGTATAGCAGCGTAAAATGCCCCAACACTCACACCACTATTTGTGCGAATATCATGATAGGATCCACCACTGAGCCAACGCAGGCACATTTGAAGCTTATTTATGTGCGTGATCGGCTCGATTCCAGTCCGATTACGCTATTGCTTCTCATCGCCAGCAAGGCAGGGCTCTAGCTTTGCAGCGAGCGCCATGAAGGATGCATACGACATCTTGTAATACTTCTTGAACTGGCCTTCGTCCAACAAAAGCTGAGAATGAGATTCCCAGTCGATACGCGTGCGTAAACGGCACCTCCGGCGCATACCGACGGGGAGGGCCACCACGATGACGACCAGAAGAAGCAGTACAATGAGAGCGGTTAGGCGGGATTCCATCATGCTGGTAGCTTTTGGAGTTGGGCAACGTGACTTTTGGAGTTTGGCACTGTGGCAGATGCAGGTCGAATGGCACTTTGCTTTTGCCAGGCATGGCACTTCTACCCTACCCCTAAATTGATGGACCAATCAAATTGCACGCATTTGTGCCATGGCATGGCATGGTGTGGTTAAGAACGGCCCTCAGAGACATGTCTAACAAACGTTCTGCGGCCTCCTAAAGTTACCAACAGGAGACGTTTCAAATATAGATAGTTACTGGTTTTCCTCCTGCTCCCTCGCTCGTCTAGCTTGATTGCGCGATGGGCGCATGATCGAGTTGCTCTCAATCAGTCCCACGAGAGCATCGCGGACCCATTCCGAGTTGTTGTAACTGTCCGTATCAGTAGCTAAATCCGACGAGTCATACAGACATCGATATCGCGACGAGTCCTGGGGCTCCACGGTAAAATCAGCAGGAGGATCTTGCTCAAAGCGGCTATCTTCAATTCCATCCAGTAGATCTTCATCTTCTTCAACACAATAGCCGCCGACCTCAATTATACGACGATTAATGCACCAGTTGTGCAGTATACATGCGGCCAAGATTGTTCGAGGTACTCGCTTGAACGCGATCTCGAGCGGCGCCTTAAACACTCGCCACTTGCAGACCAGGAGCCCGAACGCCATTTCAATTCGAATACGGACTTGACTTAGATGGTAGTTGTAGCTATCGTGAGCAGCCGTTGAGATTTTGGGGCGGGGAAAAGGAGTCAAAAGGTGGTTAGAGTTGGTGTATGCATTATCACCAACAACGTACAAACCATTAGGAAGGTTGTTCACCACCGACGAAAGTCTCCACTTCAAAAAAGCAACAGCATCCCCGGTGCCCCCAGCACTTGAGCACGTTACAGCAGTAAATCGACTAAGGTGGTCACAGCAAGCCTGCACGTTAACTCCATACCGTTGGTAGTGACCAGAGAAAAATGACCGAACCCGCGCAACCTCCTTCCTCCAAGGAACTCGAATTGGACAAAGCCAACCATCCACCGCACCAATACACCCTTTCACCACACGGGAGCTGCTAAGGCGCTCAAAAGACTTGGCAGCATGGCGTTGGGCCGCTACAGTAGTAGGGAATCGTAGCTGCAAATCCGGATGAGCAATGATCGCGTCCACGACCTCGTGTATAGCAGCGTAAAATGCCCCAACACTCACACCACTATTTGTGCGAATATCATGATAGGATCCACCACTGAGCCAACGCAGGCACATTTGAAGCTTATTTATGTGCGTGATCGGCTCGATTCCAGTCCGATTACGCGATTGCTTCTCATCGCCAGCAAGGTAGGGCTCTAGCTTTGCAGCGAGCGCCATGAAGGATGCATACGACATCTTGTAATACTTCTTGAACTGGTCTTCGTCCAACAAAAGCTGAGAATGAGATTCCCAGTCGATACGCGTGCGTAAACGGCACCTCCGGCGCATACCGACGGGGAGGGCCACCACGATGACGACCAGAAGAAGCAGTACAATGAGAGCGGTTAGGCGGGATTCCATCATGCTGGTAGCTTTTGGAGTTGGGCAACGTGACTTTTGGAGTTTGGCACTGTGGCAGATGCAGGTCGAATGGCACTTTGCTTTTACCAGGCATGGCACTTCTACCCTACCCCTAAATTGATGGACCAATCAAATTGCACGCATTTGTGCCATGGCTTGGCATGGTGTGGTTAAGAACGGCCCTCAGAGACATGTCTAACAAACGTTCTGCGGCCTCCTAAAGTTACCAACAGGAGACGTTTCAAATATAGATAGTTACTGGGTTTCCTCCTGCTCCCTCGCTCGTCTAGCTTGATTGCGCGATGGGCGCATGATCGAGTTGCTCTCAATCAGTCCCACGAGAGCATCGCGGACCCATTCCGAGTTGTTGTAACTGTCCGTATCAGTAGCTAAATCCGACGAGTCATACAGACATCGATATCGCGACGAGTCCTGGGGCTCCACGGTAAAATCTGCAGGAGGATCTTGCTCAAAGCGGCTATCTTCAATTCCATCCAGTAGATCTTCATCTTCTTCAACACAATAGCCGCCGACCTCAATTATACGACGATTAATGCACCAGTTGTGCAGTATACATGCGGCCAAGATTGTTCGAGGTACTCGCTTGAACGCGATCTCGAGCGGCGCCTTAAACACTCGCCACTTGCAGACCAGGAGCCCGAACGCCATTTCAATTCGAATACGGACTTGACTTAGATGGTAGTTGTAGCTATCGTGAGCAGCCGTTGAGATTTTGGGGCGGGGAAAAGGAGTCAAAAGGTGGTTAGAGTTGGTGTATGCATTATCACCAACAACGTACAAACCATTAGGAAGGTTGTTCACCACCGACGAAAGTCTCCACTTCAAAAAAGCAACAGCATCCCCGGTGCCCCCAGCACTTGAGCACGTTACAGCAGTAAATCGACTAAGGTGGTCACAGCAAGCCTGCACGTTAACTCCATACCGTTGGTAGTGACCAGAGAAAAATGACCGAACCCGCGCAACCTCCTTCCTCCAAGGAACTCGAATTGGACAAAGCCAACCATCCACCGCACCAATACACCCTTTCACCACACGGGAGCTGCTAAGGCGCTCAAAAGACTTGGCAGCATGGCGTTGGGCCGCTACAGTAGTAGGGAATCGTAGCTGCAAATCCGGATGAGCAATGATCGCGTCCACGACCTCGTGTATAGCAGCGTAAAATGCCCCAACACTCACACCACTATTTGTGCGAATATCATGATAGGATCCACCACTGAGCCAACGCAGGCACATTTGAAGCTTATTTATGTGCGTGATCGGCTCGATTCCAGTCCGATTACGCGATTGCTTCTCATCGCCAGCAAGGTAGGGCTCTAGCTTTGCAGCGAGCGCCATGAAGGATGCATACGACATCTTGTAATACTTCTTGAACTGGTCTTCGTCCAACAAAAGCTGAGAATGAGATTCCCAGTCGATACGCGTGCGTAAACGGCACCTCCGGCGCATACCGACGGGGAGGGCCACCACGATGACGACCAGAAGAAGCAGTACAATGAGAGCGGTTAGGCGGGATTCCATCATGCTGGTAGCTTTTGGAGTTGGGCAACGTGACTTTTGGAGTTTGGCACTGTGGCAGATGCAGGTCGAATGGCACTTTGCTTTTACCAGGCATGGCACTTCTACCCTACCCCTAAATTGATGGACCAATCAAATTGCACGCATTTGTGCCATGGCTTGGCATGGTGTGGTTAAGAACGGCCCTCAGAGACATGTCTAACAAACGTTCTGCGGCCTCCTAAAGTTACCAACAGGAGACGTTTCAAATATAGATAGTTACTGGGTTTCCTCCTGCTCCCTCGCTCGTCTAGCTTGATTGCGCGATGGGCGCATGATCGAGTTGCTCTCAATCAGTCCCACGAGAGCATCGCGGACCCATTCCGAGTTGTTGTAACTGTCCGTATCAGTAGCTAAATCCGACGAGTCATACAGACATCGATATCGCGACGAGTCCTGGGGCTCCACGGTAAAATCTGCAGGAGGATCTTGCTCAAAGCGGCTATCTTCAATTCCATCCAGTAGATCTTCATCTTCTTCAACACAATAGCCGCCGACCTCAATTATACGACGATTAATGCACCAGTTGTGCAGTATACATGCGGCCAAGATTGTTCGAGGTACTCGCTTGAACGCGATCTCGAGCGGCGCCTTAAACACTCGCCACTTGCAGACCAGGAGCCCGAACGCCATTTCAATTCGAATACGGACTTGACTTAGATGGTAGTTGTAGCTATCGTGAGCAGCCGTTGAGATTTTGGGGCGGGGAAAAGGAGTCAAAAGGTGGTTAGAGTTGGTGTATGCATTATCACCAACAACGTACAAACCATTAGGAAGGTTGTTCACCACCGACGAAAGTCTCCACTTCAAAAAAGCAACAGCATCCCCGGTGCCCCCAGCACTTGAGCACGTTACAGCAGTAAATCGACTAAGGTGGTCACAGCAAGCCTGCACGTTAACTCCATACCGTTGGTAGTGACCAGAGAAAAATGACCGAACCCGCGCAACCTCCTTCCTCCAAGGAACTCGAATTGGACAAAGCCAACCATCCACCGCACCAATACACCCTTTCACCACACGGGAGCTGCTAAGGCGCTCAAAAGACTTGGCAGCATGGCGTTGGGCCGCTACAGTAGTAGGGAATCGTAGCTGCAAATCCGGATGAGCAATGATCGCGTCCACGACCTCGTGTATAGCAGCGTAAAATGCCCCAACACTCACACCACTATTTGTGCGAATATCATGATAGGATCCACCACTGAGCCAACGCAGGCACATTTGAAGCTTATTTATGTGCGTGATCGGCTCGATTCCAGTCCGATTACGCGATTGCTTCTCATCGCCAGCAAGGTAGGGCTCTAGCTTTGCAGCGAGCGCCATGAAGGATGCATACGACATCTTGTAATACTTCTTGAACTGGTCTTCGTCCAACAAAAGCTGAGAATGAGATTCCCAGTCGATACGCGTGCGTAAACGGCACCTCCGGCGCATACCGACGGGGAGGGCCACCACGATGACGACCAGAAGAAGCAGTACAATGAGAGCGGTTAGGCGGGATTCCATCATGCTGGTAGCTTTTGGAGTTGGGCAACGTGACTTTTGGAGTTTGGCACTGTGGCAGATGCAGGTCGAATGGCACTTTGCTTTTACCAGGCATGGCACTTCTACCCTACCCCTAAATTGATGGACCAATCAAATTGCACGCATTTGTGCCATGGCTTGGCATGGTGTGGTTAAGAACGGCCCTCAGAGACATGTCTAACAAACGTTCTGCGGCCTCCTAAAGTTACCAACAGGAGACGTTTCAAATATAGATAGTTACTGGGTTTCCTCCTGCTCCCTCGCTCGTCTAGCTTGATTGCGCGATGGGCGCATGATCGAGTTGCTCTCAATCAGTCCCACGAGAGCATCGCGGACCCATTCCGAGTTGTTGTAACTGTCCGTATCAGTAGCTAAATCCGACGAGTCATACAGACATCGATATCGCGACGAGTCCTGGGGCCCCACGGTAAAATCTGCAGGAGGATCTTGCTCAAAGCGGCTATCTTCAATTCCATCCAGTAGATCTTCATCTTCTTCAACACAATAGCCGCCGACCTCAATTATACGACGATTAATGCACCAGTTGTGCAGTATACATGCGGCCAAGATTGTTCGAGGTACTCGCTTGAACGCGATCTCGAGCGGCGCCTTAAACACTCGCCACTTGCAGACCAGGAGCCCGAACGCCATTTCAATTCGAATACGGACTTGACTTAGATGGTAGTTGTAGCTATCGTGAGCAGCCGTTGAGATTTTGGGGCGGGGAAAAGGAGTCAAAAGGTGGTTAGAGTTGGTGTATGCATTATCACCAACAACGTACAAACCATTAGGAAGGTTGTTCACCACCGACGAAAGTCTCCACTTCAAAAAAGCAACAGCATCCCCGGTGCCCCCAGCACTTGAGCACGTTACAGCAGTAAATCGACTAAGGTGGTCACAGCAAGCCTGCACGTTAACTCCATACCGTTGGTAGTGACCAGAGAAAAATGACCGAACCCGCGCAACCTCCTTCCTCCAAGGAACTCGAATTGGACAAAGCCAACCATCCACCGCACCAATACGCCCTTTCACCACACGGGAGCTGCTAAGGCGCTCAAAAGACTTGGCAGCATGGCGTTGGGCCGCTACAGTACAGTCATTACAGCAATTAGTCTGTGTTCAAAAATAGTCTGTATTCCTAATTAGTCTAGGACAGACTAATTCCTGTTGCTCGGTGAACCCAAGGTTCATAATTAGTATGTCAACAAAACTTCAAAATTAGTCTGTCAAAATCGAGCTGTGGTCCGCTCCATTTCCAAGACCGGGTTCGAGTCCCTAGATGCGGAGATTAATAGGCACAAGCTAGTGACGCAAAGCGCTAGACATGGTGGCATATCGCTTAGAGTTAATGGAGCTTGGCGTACGACGCAGTTGCTCCCGCATTTGAGGAAATCATACAGTGGTACCCTAAAGAGTTTGATGGAAGAGCCTCAACTACAGACGCCGTGGCTGTCGATGAAGAAGCAGACATCGTTTAAGAGGCCCACGAGGAAAACGAAATGGTGCTCCCATTATTGGCGTTTAATGTTGCAACGAGGCGCTATAATGATATAGTTAAACTTTGAAGATGGATACTTATACTGGGAATACCGAAGAATGAGGGATGCACAGGGATGGACAGCCCTCAAGGGATTAATTCCACGGTACTGCGTAAGCGTAACCTGGGTTAACATTCGTACAATATTAAAGATGCAAGCAGTGCTACTAGCAGAGCAGCATGATAGAAGTGGACGGTATCGGTGCAGTAGCACTGCTACTACATGTAGCAGAGCAGCATGACACAAATGGACGGCATCGATGCAGTAGCACTGCTGTAGCACTGCGACTAGCAGAGCAGCATGACACACATGAACGCAATCGGTGTAGTAGCACTGCTACTGCAAGTAGTAGAGCAGCATGATAGAAATAGCGAAAGGTGCAGTAGCACATATACTAGCAGAGCCTGACACCATAACGCAGGTCGCATGAAAAGCGCTGCTTTTTTAGGCAAATTGGTATTCCCAGCAGAGCTCGCAATCGGGTACCCGAAGCCGGGTAAAATTTGTGCCCGTCCGGGTATACCCGAAGTCGGGTAGGGTACGGGTACCCGAACGCAACCTCGGGCGGGTACGGGTATACCCGAGTTTAACTATTTTTTCTCGAATGTGCGAGCTCGCGACCAATATAACCCCGATCAGACTTGTACGGAATATCCCAGTCGTGGCGTTTGTGTCGCGATCATATAGCAGTGCGCTACACGTTGATACAATCAACTTCTGGAGCAATGGAGGGCAACGAAATCTCTGAAGCCATCTATGCTAGACGCGGTTCTAGTACTTTCAAGATCTGTTTCTGAGACCTATAAACAAACCTCGAATGCACTTCAGTTTCCTCTCGTATTGCTTACTGCTACATTTATTGAATCGGGGGGTTCCGAGCGCAATTCCTACCGCAGCTGCGAGTGCCCGGAAACTGGTGTCATGTAGCTACGGGTAACCGCGGGTACCCGAAAACTGATGTCGGGCGGGTACGGGTACCCGAATGGCGTCGGGGGAAGCGATCGGGCGGGTGCGGGTACCCGGTTTTCGCCAATTGCGAGCTATGATTCCCAGTCTAAGTCGCAGACGCCCTAGTTCCTTTCCTGTTCACAATTAGTCTGAGTTCAAAATTAGTCTGTGTTCAAAATTAGTCTGTACGCGGTGATGACAGACTATTTAATGTAATTCGATCAAAAAGCTGCTCACATAAATTAGTCTGGGACAGACTAATTACTGTAATGACTGTAGTAGGGAATCGTAGCTGCAAATCCGGATGAGCAATGATCGCGTCCACGACCTCGTGTATAGCAGCGTAAAATGCCCCAACACTCACACCACTATTTGTGCGAATATCATGATAGGATCCACCACTGAGCCAACACAGGCACATTTGAAGCTTATTTATGTGCGTGATCGGCTCGATTCCAGTCCGATTACGCGATTGCTTCTCATCGCCAGCAAGGTAGGGCTCTAGCTTTGCAGCGAGCGCCATGAAGGATGCATACGACATCTTGTAATACTTCTTGAACTGGTCTTCGTCCAACAAAAGCTGAGAATGAGATTCCCAGTCGATACGCGTGCGTAAACGGCACCTCCGGCGCATACCGACGGGGAGGGCCACCACGATGACGACCAGAAGAAGCAGTACAATGAGAGCGGTTAGGCGGGATTCCATCATGCTGGTAGCTTTTGGAGTTGGGCAACGTGACTTTTGGAGTTTGGCACTGTGGCAGATGCAGGTCGAATGGCACTTTGCTTTTACCAGGCATGGCACTTCTACCCTACCCCTAAATTGATGGACCAATCAAATTGCACGCATTTGTGCCATGGCTTGGCATGGTGTGGTTAAGAACGGCCCTCAGAGACATGTCTAACAAACGTTCTGCGGCCTCCTAAAGTTACCAACAGGAGACGTTTCAAATATAGATAGTTACTGGGTTTCCTCCTGCTCCCTCGCTCGTCTAGCTTGATTGCGCGATGGGCGCATGATCGAGTTGCTCTCAATCAGTCCCACGAGAGCATCGCGGACCCATTCCGAGTTGTTGTAACTGTCCGTATCAGTAGCTAAATCCGACGAGTCATACAGACATCGATATCGCGACGAGTCCTGGGGCTCCACGGTAAAATCTGCAGGAGGATCTTGCTCAAAGCGGCTATCTTCAATTCCATCCAGTAGATCTTCATCTTCTTCAACACAATAGCCGCCGACCTCAATTATACGACGATTAATGCACCAGTTGTGCAGTATACATGCGGCCAAGATTGTTCGAGGTACTCGCTTGAACGCGATCTCGAGCGGCGCCTTAAACACTCGCCACTTGCAGACCAGGAGCCCGAACGCAATTTCAATTCGAATACGGACTTGACTTAGATGGTAGTTGTAGCTATCGTGAGCAGCCGTTGAGATTTTGGGGCGGGGAAAAGGAGTCAAAAGGTGGTTAGAGTTGGTGTATGCATTATCACCAACAACGTACAAACCATTAGGAAGGTTGTTCACCACCGACGAAAGTCTCCACTTCAAAAAAGCAACAGCATCCCCGGTGCCCCCAGCACTTGAGCACGTTACAGCAGTAAATCGACTAAGGTGGTCACAGCAAGCCTGCACGTTAACTCCATACCGTTGGTAGTGACCAGAGAAAAATGACCGAACCCGCGCAACCTCCTTCCTCCAAGGAACTCGAATTGGACAAAGCCAACCATCCACCGCACCAATACACCCTTTCACCACACGGGAGCTGCTAAGGCGCTCAAAAGACTTGGCAGCATGGCGTTGGGCCGCTACAGTAGTAGGGAATCGTAGCTGCAGATCCGGATGAGCAATGATCGCGTCCACGACCTCGTGTATAGCAGCGTAAAATGCCCCAACACTCACACCACTATTTGTGCGAATATCATGATAGGATCCACCACTGAGCCAACGCAGGCACATTTGAAGCTTATTTATGTGCGTGATCGGCTCGATTCCAGTCCGATTACGCGATTGCTTCTCATCGCCAGCAAGGTAGGGCTCTAGCTTTGCAGCGAGCGCCATGAAGGATGCATACGACATCTTGTAATACTTCTTGAACTGGTCTTCGTCCAACAAAAGCTGAGAATGAGATTCCCAGTCGATACGCGTGCGTAAACGGCACCTCCGGCGCATACCGACGGGGAGGGCCACCACGATGACGACCAGAAGAAGCAGTACAATGAGAGCGGTTAGGCGGGATTCCATCATGCTGGTAGCTTTTGGAGTTGGGCAACGTGACTTTTGGAGTTTGGCACTGTGGCAGATGCAGGTCGAATGGCACTTTGCTTTTACCAGGCATGGCACTTCTACCCTACCCCTAAATTGATGGACCAATCAAATTGCACGCATTTGTGCCATGGCTTGGCATGGTGTGGTTAAGAACGGCCCTCAGAGACATGTTTAACAAACGTTCTGCGGCCTCCTAAAGTTACCAACAGGAGACGTTTCAAATATCGATAGTTACTGGGTTTCCTCCTGCTCCCTCGCTCGTCTAGCTTGATTGCGCGATGGGCGCATGATCGAGTTGCTCTCAATCAGTCCCACGAGAGCATCGCGGACCCATTCCGAGTTGTTGTAACTGTCCGTATCAGTAGCTAAATCCGACGAGTCATACAGACATCGATATCGCGACGAGTCCTGGGGCTCCACGGTAAAATCTGCAGGAGGATCTTGCTCAAAGCGGCTATCTTCAATTCCATCCAGTAGATCTTCATCTTCTTCAACACAATAGCCGCCGACCTCAATTATACGACGATTAATGCACCAGTTGTGCAGTATACATGCGGCCAAGATTGTTCGAGGTACTCGCTTGAACGCGATCTCGAGCGGCGCCTTAAACACTCGCCACTTGCAGACCAGGAGCCCGAACGCCATTTCAATTCGAATACGGACTTGACTTAGATGGTAGTTGTAGCTATCGTGAGCAGCCGTTGAGATTTTGGGGCGGGGAAAAGGAGTCAAAAGGTGGTTAGAGTTGGTGTATGCATTATCACCAACAACGTACAAACCATTAGGAAGGTTGTTCACCACCGACGAAAGTCTCCACTTCAAAAAAGCAACAGCATCCCCGGTGCCCCCAGCACTTGAGCACGTTACAGCAGTAAATCGACTAAGGTGGTCACAGCAAGCCTGCACGTTAACTCCATACCGTTGGTAGTGACCAGAGAAAAATGACCGAACCCGCGCAACCTCCTTCCTCCAAGGAACTCGAATTGGACAAAGCCAACCATCCACCGCACCAATACACCCTTTCACCACACGGGAGCTGCTAAGGCGCTCAAAAGACTTGGCAGCATGGCGTTGGGCCGCTACAGTAGTAGGGAATCGTAGCTGCAGATCCGGATGAGCAATGATCGCGTCCACGACCTCGTGTATAGCAGCGTAAAATGCCCCAACACTCACACCACTATTTGTGCGAATATCATGATAGGATCCACCACTGAGCCAACGCAGGCACATTTGAAGCTTATTTATGTGCGTGATCGGCTCGATTCCAGTCCGATTACGCGATTGCTTCTCATCGCCGCGGAGATGGTGACCTTCTTGGGCTGTGGGTGTATCATTCAGGCTGTTGAGTCTTGGGGTTTCTTAAAATGGGTACTTCGGCTCGTCAAGGCAGGCTGCCTTCCGGGATACATTCACCGGGGGCGTTTGGCCCCTACAAATGGGTACCTGCCTCAAGGAATTCGGCGGCCGGACAGGGCGCTATAACACCAACCCGAAATAGGCCTCTTTCGAGTGGGACGCCTCCGTTCCTGTGAACCAATACGAATCCGAGCACCTTCTCCCGCGATCTCCAAACAGCTAACGCTTCCATCTTACGCCATTCCGAGCCACGCGCTATCCACGCGAAACATCTCATCTTCGAACAAGACGGCTGAGGAAGGCAACTCTGAAAATTCCAAGTTGCCTCGTGTCACCATTCTCACTCGCGAGACAAAGAGTAACAGGGGCAAGGCTACCTGTTTTAGGGGATAATCGATAACGTAAACTGACAGAGTCAACAAGAATGGTGAAGAGTTTGTAATGGTTCTTCAAGATCTTGCACTCGATCGGGTTTTTGTTTTGCAATGCTGCGCTATACGACGTGCACATTGTCGAGCAGAGGTGCAACAGATCTAATTCAAAACTTTCATTACCAGATTGTTCACATCGTGGGCAGCGCAAAAAAGCAATACGTGGCCAACGCAGAGCCAGAATTCGTCTTGCTGTCCAGTATCATCAGTGACCACTGCTCCAATCGCCCACCCATTCGTAACCACCTTCTCAATTAGAACTTCGAGATCCATTGCAATAGCGATTCATGATGCTCGGCTCCACCTTGATCAAGTGTGAAGGCCATGCATGACACACCCAAACAGCAAAAGCTGCGACCCCAGTAACTGTTGCTTAATTACGTTCTCGGAAAGTCGTAATCGATGCTCGAACGCCACCAAGAGACTCTCAAACATGACGATAGCTTCTCTGGTACACTGCCTTGGTGTTGTTGGAGGGGTTGGCGTGGCGGTCTGAGGAAGCGTTGCTTGGTAAAATCGACATTTTCGGAGATGGCTCTCGTAATTTTCAGACCTCGCTGTAAATGCTTGAGTTGTCTCCCCGGACTTGATGCAGTGTCCGCATTGGACTTTGTAGTGCTTTTTTCTTTGGTGTCTTCTCAAGTCTAACGAAGTGTTCGCCGTAGCGGTAGGGGGCCATGTTGGACTGACCACTTGACAGATGGTGTCAAGTTCTCGTGCATGTACTCCTTTTCCGGAAATGAAGCTCACATCGATCGACTCGCTTTGAGCACCCTTGCAATGCCAATATTTCTTGGTTGAAGTCAGAGATTTTAAACTGATTAGTAGACGGTATTTGACCAGTTTTTCAGACTCCAAGCAGGTCCCATTCGGCCCACTTTTTTCCACTAAATGTACCGGGATTTGGACGGCAGACGATACGGGTGCCATTTCCATGGATCATCATATTGCAAATCCTAATCCTACATCCACGTATCTATTACAACGAATCTCGACATGACTACTCTCGTACATTCATCCATGACGACCGAGGCCATTGCACCTTAAGTCCGACCGAGGCTTCGGTCGCACCCAAGTCAGACCTATTTAGGCTCGGCCGGATGTTTATTAGACCCTGGCCAAAGAAAAACTGTGCTGGGGTTTTTGCAAGGGATTGGGTCGGACCAGAATGAGTTTGTGGTCCAAGTAGAATTGGATCTGACCAAACAGCCTGGCCAATACAAGTTCTGAGTGTTGACATCAGCATAAGGATGCGATGCATGCGGCGCTCATATATCCGCTTAAGGCGACCTCAGTTTTCATTTAAGCTTTCGATCCAACGTCTATGTATCAGCGAGTCTCTAGCTATACAAACTATGTTCAATCCCCGAGCTTTGACGGCATCGTCCAGCTTCCTGTTCTGCCGTCGCTCGTGGTCTCCGGTGCTTTATTGGAGGCAGAAACCAGGAGAACTACCCGGCAGCAAGCACCCCGGTGTCCCACTAGAACAGCATGCGCCGCTTCTCCGCTTTGAGTCAAAGGTTCTTTGCCTGGTGTCGGTGAAGCAAATTGGAAACGCAAAGCAACAGAGAAGCCCAGTAAAACAGAAAAAGGCAAAAAGGTGTCAAAGTCGTCGGACTCGAGCGCGTCGAAGCGGTTTGTATGGACAGACGAGATGATCGCGGCATGATCTTCAACGAGGCGGACGTCAAGAATCCCATCGAGAAACACGAACCGAAAGAAAGCATTAGCATGGCACTTTGTTGCAAGTCGTCTCTCAGAAAAAGCAAGCTGCATGTGGTGCTGACCAGCGATCAAGTAAGCTTTTATTGCGTTGATCTTGCAGGTATGCGCTTACAAATGTTGTAACAAATACAATGCAAGTACAGAGCTGCTCGCGATCAGTCCGGAAATGACGGCCGTGCCGATGACAGTGAATTATGGAGCATCTTGAACAGTGCATTCGGAGGGTGCACATGTATAGAATGAACGACGTTGGCTGATGCTGACAATGACTCGGACTCCGCAGGGGAGGAGTTGTTATATTCCACTCCTGAGAACCGCGACAAAGCGGTTTGTTGAGGCTATGAAGGTCGGCATGACTGCAATCGCTGCACCCATGGGATCTGATGATAAGCTTGTAGATGTGATCAAAAATCTGCAAGCTTCACAGGAAGCATCTTGTGGGCCACAAGCGCACAATAGTCTTGCTGATACATCTCGTGACTAAGTTGACTTCCACAGATTAAAGAGAGTCACCCGGTCCTCTTTTATATTGGCGCGTTCTACATTACATGAAATAACTAGGGGCCATTCAAATACACAAAACAAATTCGAATGTCATTGACAGATTTTTTTCAACGCCAAACGATAATGAATGGACGGGGTCAAAGGATCCAGACTCCTGTAACGGATTCAGAGTCCGTGGGCTCAATCATTAAATTGTGTAAAACGAAACAACTGATGGTCACCACGGTGATATTCGAAGATGATTTTTGGCTGAAATTTCCCGAGCAGCATACGATACCGATTCTTGAGATCCAAACGAATGTTCTCCAATAATCGGCGAGGCCCCAATCTGGGTTTCCAAAGAAGTGAGCCAATCATGGAATAACTTGAACAAATATGGGCAGAATTGTCGGTCCCAAAACCTTGTAAACCCCTCGAGGTTGGTTTTTGGCCGGCTCTGCGGTCTTCTCAGTGTTCATTCTACCTTCGAATCGATGTCGTGCTCCCCGCGTGCCGCGCCGCGCTCGCCCTGCTGAGACCCAAAGCCTCGCGACGTTCAGGACAACACGCCGCACTCTTCAGGTCGACGACGATATTTGACAGCAGCTCTTATACCCAGTAGTGCAGGCGTGGTGTAGCCAGGTTTTGGGTACGAGACTGTTTGAAACCGTCAGGTGACCGTCGCGGGCGAGATAGCGCGCGGGTTCGAGTTGTTGTTGTGGCTGCTGATGGTACGTTGGCGTCTTTGTTTATGCGCTTATACTTACGCGTTGTTCGTGTGCTTGATTGGATGCCAATGCCAAACGCATTAGCACCTCGAGTTTAATTGTCCATTTTGTACGAATATGCATGCGCAAAAGCGTAAAGGGAATCTACGATTCTAACCAATTATTTTTGCTTCCATTTGTATCTGATTTCCCCGCTTTCTTTGCGCATGATGAATGCCGAGCAGAGAGCGTCGTACCAGGGCGTTGGTTGACCCGCCGCTTTCTCCACCGCCTGCGGTTTGCCATCGGCCCTTTTCGTCGTTATAACGAACACCGTATCAGCCTTCCGGTCCAAGTCCCCCGCTAGGGTCCACACAACCTGCTTCCACAGTCAATAGGCGACGCCATCGTGATCCAGCGGCGCTAAAGGTACGTCTAGTTCCCGGCCTGCTGCGATAATCGTGATGTTGATACTTGCCTTGAGGTCAGCGCGAGCAAACTGTTCTTTCTATTGTGTTGCTGTATGCCAGAGCCCCAGCGTGTACCAGTTATAGGAGTAACCAGATGGCGAGTGGGCTTCGACAACGACGTCACGGCTTGACTAGACCACTGGAGCGGTTGTCGCGCAGTTGCACACTGCCGGGCTAGCGTTGCCGAGTGGCTGGTCCTCCTGTATGGGGAGGGTCTTCCTTTCTCTTGCTGACCGACAGCGGTGACTTTGTCGGGGTGGATCATGAGGGACGCCAGCGTAGCATCCAACATCGCGGCATCGACGTTGAGGGTGGTGTCCGTGATGCCACTGACGTTCTCGAAATAGCTGCTCACGGAGCGTTTACAGCTGGGTATACTCTAGGTAGGGAGGAGCTCTTTCAGCGTTGCGACCGTGGGTGTGGTGGAGGCAGGTGCGGGTTCTTGTAGCCGGCCAAGGTTTTTCCGACGCTACTGGGTGGCCAGTTGGGACGCCGCATTGGCATACGCTGTCGAGCCACAACGCAAGGATTAGCTTCTGAGACCTGCGGTCAGAGTTGGGGAAAGCGGGACTGTTGGAGGCAGCGAGGAGGTCGCCGTGATAATGTCGTCAATGTAATTAGATAAATTTGGTCATCCCTACACACCCAATACAAAATAGCTTCCACTTGGCTGTAGTTTTTTTTTTTTTTCGCGGCAAATATGACGCAGTCGCATGAGTTACGAGCGAGAATACGTAGCTGGATGGTTCTGAGGTACCAACGGACAGCATACCTAGGCCATGTAGCATGCACTGCTCCCAGTGGGTTGCCGACTTGTCAATCAAAATACTTTGAGCTACAGAAGGCTTGATCATGCAAATATGCAGGATGATCTCACCTAAAGTAGCCATAGAACAAATGGTTTTTCTAGCAAAACAAGCGTCGATAGCTCGACCAAACGTGGACCAATATTGGTGGCAGTCCTTTTCAAGGAAACGGAGAATGGCAGCTTTAGACTGACGGTCAGTCCCTGGTGCGAACCACTCCACATCGGGTGGCCCTCTTCGATGGGATATTCTTCACAGACCCCCATAGGTGATCTTCTTAGTTGGCGTTCAGTCGTACGGTACGACTCGTACCTAAGGATAAGGGTTCATCAGAGCCAACCGCTCATGAAGATCGCCATTTAGACAGAGATTCAGAATACAGATAGAAAGCAGTAGATAGAAACATTATGAGTCAGTCAGTTTACTCTAACCTACAAGTGTGCAAGTCGCCACGAACGGCAAGGCGGTGCTGCGCATGTCTCGTTTAAGTACAACCACGGCCACGGCAGACTCGATAGTTTGGTAGCAAAGTACAATGGTAATTTAATACTGGATGATATGTTTTGTTGATATGTTCTGTATTATCTGACATGAACACTATATCGTGCACTAGACTGGCAGCGCTTTGCTGTCATGTTTCCTGCTGTGGGGAATGCTCGATCGGAGGACACTAAAGTGGCGAGACATTCTGGCCGATTTCGAGCTAGCCGTTTCATGGACGGATAGTTGTCGCCATGAGCATACAACCCTACTAGGGGATCTTGCTTACAACGTTTTTTTTAACCATTTTTGCAGCTTCAATGTAGGAGACACGTGTTGTATTATCGCTTGCAGGTTGCTGTAGACAATTTATCCGTGAACTTGAAGTAGGAGACAGTTGTGGCGTGAAGACCTGAGCGAGAAATGAGCCTCGGTCGGGTCTATCTGAGACGGAAGCTGCCCTACGGCGGTAGCCCAACCACAATCGCCTCGGTAGAGTGACATTAGTGACGGAATTCTCGGTGGGTCCTAAGGCCCTGGTCTAAGTACATATAGAAATTCCGAAAACTGCGTCGGAAAATATCGCGTCATTGGCTAAAAAAAAAGGTGTAGCACTCGGAGCGCGTTTCAGTGATTGCACCGTTGTATGGTGTTCCTGGATACCTCCGCGACCTATTCCGAGGTAGGAACGAATTATTGATTGTACCAGATGATCTAGTGTTGATCCTTGTCCCTAGCCAACCGGAGCACACTTTTCGATTTCTGATCAAGCCAATCGTCCTCCACTCTGTGCGCTATGTAAGCCAAGGCAAGGTTACTGTTCTCTGCGTCTTGTAGTGCATTTGCGACATTGTAACTGCCCTCTGTAGCAACCGCCGGTGCCTCGGTGGATTACCAAAGCACACGTCAACACATTTCCGTCTACAGCATCCGAAATGGAGATGGCGAGCAAGATAACGAAGCAGTTTCACAAGATGCGCTGTGACAAACGGGGTAGCGCTAGTCAAGCTGAATTGGGCTGGAACTTCATCACAAACAAAGTTTGACATTACGAAGCGTGTAGTTGTGATTATGGTTTATCTTTCGATTAACGGAACGACGATTTCGCAGCTGCTGCTGCTGCGTACGTTAACCGAATTTTGGCGGTGTTAAGTACAAATGACAAATAAAACAATTGTGATGACCATAACACAGTCGGAGTGAGTGCGTCCAGACCGGTTCCCAACGAATCGCAGGTTTCGTAAAAGATTTTTTGCATGCCCTTTTTGGCGGTTTTGCATGCCAGTGGGATGAATAGCATTTCAGTCAGAGGAATTGCATTCCAACCGGTTGGAATGCATACCATATGCAATTTACGATGCCGTTTCCTGACAGGCACGCACACGTACTTATGACAGGCTAAAATGATACAACCATCAGTTCGGTATGAGTTGGGTATAACGGGCTAAAATGATATTACCTAAAAGTCCACTACTTTCTTTTAGGACAGGCACAACAATTCGACAGCGCATAAACAGGTGTGCCAATGGCATGTTGCGCGTCAAGGATATAAGCCTAGCACAACGAAACTTTTATTCATTCTGCAATTAGCGATGTGGACCCAACTACGACGGGAGCGCGACGAGTTCTATATTGCATTCAAGCGCATGCGAACGTCGTACGAAAATGCCGTTGTTCTCATGAACGAATTACACCTCGGCTCAAGATGCTGAAATTCGAGGCTTACGGCTGGCACCATCTGGTAGGTTTCGGCTCAAGATGCTGAAATTCGAGGCTTACGGCTGGCACTATCTGCATGACCAAGCCGAGCCTGATCAACCCCAACCCTACGATGCATCGATCGAAGAGATATTCGGGGGTACGACTAGCGAGAGCAGTGAAGACCCTGACGCGACCGAGAGGGACGAAAACGATGGCATCGAGCGTGGTGAAGATAGCGAGGCTGAGGTAACGGACGTTTTTTATGAAACAGATCCCCATGATTACGACACACTCGACTGGCACAGCTGGCTGACGCACCGTGTCGAAGAAGATGACGCCTACGATCCCGCTGAGGATTATTTCGCGGGCGGTACAGTCGACTTCCCGTTTGATTTGACCTGCCTTAGTGACTAAAACTTTTTCATAGCGTAGGAGTTACAATCACGTTTCAAACATTTTTTTTGTTTTCTGTAGCTTGATTTAAACGTTATATACGTATGTAACTGATTAAACAGACCATATTTTCTGCCGTAGCTTCGAAGGTGGTTACATAACTAATCCATGTAGCTCGGGTAGCACCAATGGCATGAGACCAACCTCGCGCCGCGTTTGGTCGATCGCAGTTGGCATACGGCCAAACGTCGCTCACTTTTCCATTTGCTTCGCAACATCAAGAACAACTAGAAAGCCCCCTTCATCTCCAATCGCCCTGAGAACAACTCCAAGCTCCGTACATCACTTCGGCTGGGTCTTTGTGGGGCACCTTGGTTAGTCATTGATAGGTCGGGCAGAAGGGGCCAGCATGGATCAAAACGCGGCCGACGTATCCTCAAGTTGGAGTTATGACTTTAGCGGAGACACTATCCCGATCCGACACGTAACAAGGCCGCGTCTACATCAACGGGCCCATACACCTGCCCATTTCCAGGAACAAGAACGACCCACTGTAGTAGGGCCTTGAATCAGCACGACAAAAGAGGGGTCACGCTTTGTAATGCACGTCAAGACCTTCGAGTCTACAGCGTAGGCTCTCCGGTACTTGTAGTCGCGTGAGAATACCGCGTTCCGAGAACGATCGCAGTTTCGCCGCACTACTGTGCTGGTCTGTGCGCCCCATGTAGATTGCAAAGCCCAGGCAAGAGTAACTGAGCGCGGTGACAAGACATACACGCTGTCTACCAGTGGATATCACACTCGGCACCTTGTTCCGAGTACGCTGGATTCATCCGACAACGGTCAACATTGCTTCAGTTCCAGTGAATCAGAGTTCAACTCTTCAGAAGCCGACAACTATATCGATATCTGTGAATCCGAGGTCGATCCTGTCGCTGTCGACCCCGACATTGATGATGAAAATGGCGCCGACGACATCGATTCGGACGAGGCGGTTACGCGCACTTTTGGGATCTCCAGTTGTAGCAACGATGATTTTAATATTGGCGACTCGAGTTTCGGGTCCGCTGCTGAAGAGTCTAGCCATGACTGTGATGAAGCTGCCGACACCTGCACTACGGCAGCTCAGATGAACGACGTCAATAAAGATGGAGTTCGTGTTCTTGGTCCATTAAAGGCGCGAGAACTAGCCCGTATCGCCATTGATGGATTCATGAATATCCGGTACAAACGCCACAACAACAACAGAGACACGGTATCGTAAAAATGCTCTTCTCACACGAGCTGTTCCGCGACGGCTAAGATCAAACTCACCGCTTCAAACAAAATGTGCACTGCCACTTTGATTGGAATTCGCAATGAGGTCGAAGCCCCCCCCCCCCCTCAGTGATCGAAGAACGGGTATTCACATACCCCTTGAAGGAGAAGTGAACAACCTTTTGCTTGTGGGGCAAGGACCGGTAAGGTGTTTGACCACGCTTGAAATGAAGTACCGCAATGAAGAAGACATGCTGCGACTGCTACCAGACGTTACCCAGCTCAAGAATCGATCACAGCTACTGCATTCTCGAGGGGACTATGATATATCGTCAATGGCAGATATATTGAAATGGGCAGCCCCAAAAATGTGCAAGTCAAAGGAGGTCTTTTTTCAAATAAGAAGCAAACTCTTACCGAATTGAAGGTGATCCTAAGGCATTTGCCAAAACACCGGTTCTTGACATCTTCACTGAGTCAGTTGGACCAAAAGATGTTTCGTTTGGTATTATCTTCACGACGAGGAAACTTTTCGAAACGCCGCTCTTGCTGTTCTGGGTCAACGAGAAGGTGTTTTTGGCAGTGACCGACGGTACCTACAAGATCGACTTCAACAACTGGACGTTGATATCCTTTGGTACTCGTGGCGTGCGTTACACGGCAAAGAAGCAATACCAGCACAAGTTTTACCCCATAGCTTTTCTGATCGTGCGTGCTGAAACAACTCTAGCATATCAGAAGCTATACACTGTCGTGAAGAACTTCATGAGCGACTTTTTCGGTGGAGACCTTAATGTCAAGTTTGGGTCAATGGATCACTCGGCAGCTGCAAGTGCATGCCGAAATATATCAGCTGCTGGATTGTTGTTCACACTTGGATCGAAGTCGAGAGAGAAGAAAGGCTTGCTATCGGATGCACAAGTCTACAAGGACATTATCAAACCGCAGCTCGATCAACTCGAAACTGCGCGTTCCCGTGAGCAGTTTTTGTGCTGTCTGAGTTAGTCTCTCAAAACTGGAGGTAGCAAAGGCAAGGTGCCTATGCGAATTGGTTTGACGAGCAATACTCACGGATCCATCGAATTTGTGGTTTATTACTCCCAGCAACGTCGCCGGAATAGTCCCAAATCAAAATCCAATTGAAGCGCATCGCAGCGCTATCAAAACACTAGCAGCAGGTCATTTGCGAGCTGCGATATCGCACGTGTTGACCGTCACTTTACTCAAAATACTGATTGACTGTGGCCGCGATAAGAACACCGAGTTACTGCGGCCGTTTGCGTCGGGTCCCGTTGACGAGAAAGTATTTCAAGCTAGCAAGCTTCTCTCCAACAGTGGCAGTTACTACCTTAGCCACGAGCGGATGTCTAAACGTGAAATCGGCAAGATCGACCGATACTTCTTTTACTCAGACTATTATCGCATTCACGATGGAAAATCTCTACGGACAACAAGTTACACATGCAAGGACATCGCTCTATAACAAGCCACTGGAGGGAGTTCTTAAAAAAGACGAGGTCTCGAACAACATCCAGCTAGCTTACCAGTCCCTGCACGCTGTGGATATTCTGACGCGTGAGTCGATTGAGCACGACTGGGCTTCCCCCATTTGGACAATTGAAGAGGTAAGTGTTGATGTCTGTGTGCAGTGGTTTATCGCAGTGTAATTAATCGTCTGCATGCGTATACCTGCATACGATGGCACATATTAGAGCTATACGAAGCAAATTCAAATGCGACTGTGAGGAGTTCTACCAAACGGGATGGCTGTGTGGACACGTGATGGCATGCTTGAAGCTCGTCGATGGCTTGGACTTTTCACTGATGCTACGAGGCCTGCTGGTGAGACGACCTTCAGGTCGACCAAGAAAGAAGAAGCAGTGTCTGGAGCGGGAAGGGCCATCTCCTGGTCAGTACAGTGTAGACGCGCTTATTTCCCGGTTGATCAAAACCCCAGCGAGTGTTATCAACTGGAGTGTACTTAATACGTGTCCAACAAACAACAGAGACGATGAAACCGAAGATCGAGATTTTGTTGGGATAGTAGAGCCCCCGTTCGTGAAGGGTGGAGCTTGCTACTGGGACGTCTATTTCGAGAAGCGAAATGAAACGGTGACCATGGCCGCGGAACAGCTCGCCATTACGATAAATTACACACACAGATGGGGCCATCACATCGTTCCCGCGTGGACTAAAAACGCGTAGAAAGCTGTGTAGCTTCGAGGCGTTTTCATTTTTAGGACAAGGTTGCATGTAGATGTAGTGAGGGCTTCGGGCGCGACTTGCTACACATCAACCAGTCTAATGCACTTTCATTTGAATTAAACATGAGATGCAATTAATCCGGTGGCATATAAACCGCTTTTGAGTTTTGGCATGGAAAATCGCTTTTATTGGCATGGAAAAAATCCGGCATCCGCAGGGTTCCCTGACATCATAGGCGCAATCGATGGATCATTGATACGAATTCGTCAGTCATCCAAGCATGAATGTTGGTGTCGCCACAAAAATAATTCCGGCTGTGGAAATACAAGCAGTCGTAGACCATCAAACCCGCTTTTGATCCAATTGCATTCGTGCAGGGTCAAATAAACGACCCGGCGTTGTGGGACCAGTATGGCCTACGGAACATATTTTCTATTCCTAAGGATATGCACATACTGGGTGATGCCGTGTACAAAAAGATTTCAGCATATTTTAACTCCGTTCGACAAAAAAGAATTATACCAAGATTCCAAGAAGAAGTGCTACACCTTCAAGCTATCACAAACACACATAACGGTAGGTTACAACTTGATATTTGGGGCGATTATCTTACGTGAAATACATCCAATTATCGCTAGTGTATTCCATGTTTAAGCCAATCATACCCATCTACTCGAGAGTCCCGAAAATTTCCCAATTATCTTGCTAAGTCAAGCCTATTATAAAATAACGTCCTATACAACCACAATTATAAATATCACAGCACATACATTTCACATCAAGGTCCCAACACGTGTTTTGATTGTATCGTTAGCAGCAGAATTACACTCATGGCCAAAAGTATACGAGCACCCCTACTTTACCAATAACTCGGCTTCTAGCCAGAGTTGAAGGCTGTGCGTTAGGTATGTTTTGAGGAATACGGTAAGAGTTCGCTGGTTTGTGCTAACGCTGCGGATTTCGGCGTCCGCTGGGTACCTCACATAAAAAAACTACATTTGGCTGGTGGTCAAAATATACGAACTGAAAGCACTGAACACATCCCATACAAATTCCTATACATATGGCGTGAAAATTTTGAATGGCTCGTGGAGATCCCAAGTTAGGACGCAGGAGGCTCCGCTGTTTGGCGCATTTCTCGAATTGATGGGCAAGGGAAATCTGCTGACCGACGAAGAGAAGGGAAGAATCCAAGGGCTACACGAAGCTGGAGTTGGAGTTCGCACTATCGCCAGCAAAACGCACCGCTCGCCTGACGCTGTTCTGCGCATGGTTCGACGCTCAAAGAGCCCCAAGCGAGGAGAAGCAAGGCTCGGGAGACCTCAAGTACTGTCTGAGAGGGCGCTGCGGCGCCTCGTCCGTACGGCTGCGAAGGGAGAGCTTTCTGCGACCCAGCTGAAGGGCCAGCTGTCGCTGGACTGCTCCACACGCACGGTTCGGCGCTTCATCTCGGCACTAGAGTGGCTAGTCTACTCCAAGATGGATAATACGCTGCAGCTCTCGGCGGCCCACAAGACGGTCAGGCTTGAATGGGCTAAGGCAATGGTCGTCCGACCTGACGACTGGGCGCAGATCATCTTCTCTGACGAGAAGAAGTGGAACCTGGACGGCCCCGATGGCCTTCAGCACTACTGGCGAGATCTACGCCAGCCACCCCGCCAAACGAACAGGCGGCAAATGAGCGGAGGGTCCGTGATGGTGTGGGGTGGCTTCAGTACCGCTGGGAAAACCGAGCTAGCTGTGCTCGTGGGGAGGCAAGCTTCTGAGCACTATATCTATACGCTTCCCTTCGCCCATCTACACTACGGAGTGAATTTCGTGTTCCAGCAGGACAACGCTGCGATACACACTTCATGGGAGACAAAGGCTTTTTTTTAGGAGCAAGGCGTGCAAGTGATGGATTGGCCTGCGAGATCACCCGACCTCAACCCAATCGAAAACATTTGGGCGATCATGTCCTGGGATGTTTACCGCGGTGGAAGGCAATATGATAGCGTGGCCTCTCTGACGAAGGCACTGCACACTGTCTGGAACAACATATCGTCGGAGACTTTTTCGACACTGATCAACTCCATGCCTCGCACGTGCATCTATAGCATCAATCAGAGCAACGTGCTGTCCGTCACGCAGATGCCACACGAATGCCATTGGACAAAGTTAGCGCTCTACGACCTTCATTGGGCATTAATGGTCAACGTCCTTCATTGGGTACAAAACCTGCTGCCGAGCGCTGCGAAGGCGGCCTTCATTGGCCAAAAAAGCTGCCGAGCGCAGCTAAGGCGGCCCCACCAGTCGATATAGCGGGACCGCAGGGACCGCCCTTCATCCGACTCACCAACATAGCACCGCGAGTAGTGCAGCGAGCCGACGAGGCGAGCGGAACGGGGAGCGCCACTGCCGTAGCGTAGCGTAGGCAGTCTGCCTTTAATAGCAAAGCGAACGTAGTGAGCTGAGTGCCTCCAACAAATAAAAAAAAATCACCGCCGCGTAGCGGCGGTGCTTGGCTAGTCGAAGTCATCGAAAGGATGGGCAACAAGACCCACTACTAGTTACCATCATTCCCGTAACCATAATTAATATAGGAATTTGTTTGGAATGTTGTTGTTCAGTGCTTTCTGTTCGTATAATATATGAAACGGATGACGGGACTACGGGGTCCTATTCGGACCCCGGTGGTCTCATCACATACCGGTAACTGGTCACCGACTGTACTGTAAAATGTATGCGTAGGTTGCAGCGCCCTATTGCCTACATGTTAGCGAGTTCAATAACTCCTCTAAGGATTGTTGACTCGATTTCAGCCCAGTTATATTATTTGGTTGCGCATTGCCGAGCTGCTTCGGTGTATGTGCGTCGGTCTGCCATGGTATACGACCGCGATTATCCGCTATTACCAGTGCTGTTTCCCGTTCTGATGTCTATTTTCTGCTTCTAGTACACAACCTCGCAAGCTTGTCATTTGCTGGTGGCAGTTGAATTGAAAATGGTACTTGCGTACTACCTTAAGTACCGATCGGCATACCCCCCCCCCCCCCCCCCCCCGTCGAATAAAATAAATAATTCCCGATACCGACCATTTTTTATGGGGGGCCCCGGGGTCCCGCCATCCGTTTCATATGGCTGGCGGCCAAAATAATATTTTGGCCACCAGCCAAATGTAGTTTTTTGTATGTGAGGTACCCAGCGGACGCTGAAATCCGCAGCGTTAGCACAAACCAGCGAACTCTTACCGTATTCCACAAAACATATCCAACGCACATATTTCAACTCTGGCTAGAAGCCGAGTTATTGGTAAACGTAGGGATGTTCGTATACTATTGGCCAGGAGTGTAGTATAGATGCAGCGAGCGGCAAGAGGGATTGATATCCCGCAAGGCATGGTAGGACAGGAGGCAGCAGTCATGTAGTGTTTACTGAATTCCTAGCTCTGCGTAACCGAATGAGAAATCTATCGCTCGCATTGCTCAATCGTTTTCTGTTCCTGTGGTCCTGCCTAGTCAAAACTTCTACTCGTTGCTAACTGCATTTTTTTCGATTTTCCTGCAAACTAAGCCAAGTGCTCGAGGAAGCCGTCTTGCTAAGGCCACCGCTGTGGAATGTAAGTCCTGAGTAGTGAATCTTCTCTGCGAGCGCTATGCGCAGCACCTTTCGGGCAGCAAGACTTGCGTAAATATGAGACAAAATCGGCTCAGTCGCTGAGGAGCGACATTGCTAGCCGGGGTGCAGACGGGAGAAGCTCCAGGATGCACGCCCGGCGACTCGTGAGTCCTGGTGTAGGAAACTTCGATCAAAGGAGTTGGGTCGGGTTATAAGAGCTTGTATGGCGCTATTGTTTTAACTCTAGTATGTGACGGAGGTCACACGAAACGTAGCTTAGAGGAAGCGTAACACGCTAACTCGAGCAGACGCATGGCGTCTCTGCTTCTCTGTATGCTAACAGCCTAGCTTTCCCTGTCGTCTAAGGTACCGAGTACCGAACACCTGTTCTGCGTCGTTTTACGCTCAGAGCCGCTGCACGTTCGACATCTTCGCTAACGCCTCCTGTTGTACTGTCTTGGGGTAAGAGCACGCGTGGGTTGCCGCTGCGAGCCTTATAGCGAGGGTTACAAGTCGCAAAAGAAGCGATTTTGGAATACCGCGTGCGGCGGTTGCGACGGCGATTCAGGCGTACATTCGCGTAGGTAATAGTCGCGAAGGGCGTGCCGGGTACGCTGTAACGGGCTGGTTACGGTTACGTATGTAGGTAGACAGAGTTACATAAGTAGGTAGGAGCCTCATGGCTACATACACAAAAGTAGGTACAGGCACACGGCTAGCGCGTGCCCTGTTGTCATTACCTGATTGGATGGAAGTGGGGAGCCAGACCCATTTCAGCCAATCAGGCATCTACTTAGTTTTGAGTGGTTCACAACGAGAACAGGAGCCCCCGCTCCCGTTCCATAAATAAACAGAGTTAAATTTGCCCAAACCTGACACTTGGTTCTACTATTGCGAGCTTCCTCTTGCATCTATAGTGTACGCTAGTGACGGTACTTCTTACCCCGTTACACCTGGTAGCACTTCGTAGTCCTTCCAATGACCAAGTTCGAGATGAGTGAAGGCACGCCGTCGGTGGCCCCAGCGATGACGCTGGAGCACACGGCGTTTCCCCACCTCACCACGGTTGAGTGGCAAGCGCTACACCGCCTCGCGGCGGTGTCCGGAGAGTTCGTCGTTACGTCGCTGCTGAGCTCAGCGACTCCCGACCAACAGCGCCAAGCCATCCACGAATTCATGGAGCGCGAGCTCGCCGAAGCGAAGTGGCGAGTACCAACTCCCTCGCATTCCTCACGGAACGACGCCGTGAAGATGGAAACGTCGACCTACTCCGGCGCCGGGCAAGACCGCCTTCCGCTGAACCGTTGGTTCCGCGAGATCGACATTGCGATCGCTTCTAGGTTGATCGAAGCGCCGACGGCGAGAGCCAACTTCCTGTTGTCTCGCCTCTCCGGAAAGGCCAAGGAGTGGGCCCTTGGCAAGCTCGTCGTCGACCGGGATGCGTTCCCGACTCTGGAGAGTCTCCAGAGTGACATCCGACTCGCGTTCGAGCCTCCGCAAGACGAGTCGCGCACGCGTGCGACATTCTTCGCCCTTATGCAGGGCAAGATGTCCATGCGCGGCTACGTGCAGAAGACCCGACACCTGGTTTCGTGCATCGTCACGAACCCGATCGACCTTGCCTCTCAAGTGCACGTCTTCATTTTCGGGATGCATGAGGGCATGACACGGTACTGCCTCACGCGAGCGGAGCCGTCGACACTCGAAGCTGCGTTCGCACTCGCGCTGCGCGAGGACTACACGATCGCATCCTCCTACGCGCGAGCGCTGACGCTGGACGCTCGGGCCTCCGCGCCCGAGCCCATGGAGATTGACGCCATCGAAGCCGAGTCGAGGTCGCGGTCCACCTCGACTGCACGTGGTTCAAGGTTCAACAACGACAACCGCCCGCGCGACGGTCGTCCATTGGTCTGCTACCGTTGTCGCAAGTCTGGTCATCGCGCAGCGGTGTGTCGCGCACCAGCTCCAGTCCTGGCAAGCGCTGAAGTCGTCGGCGAGGCCGACGACACGTTCCCGACCGCTCTTACAGCAACCCGTCGGGACCAGTAGGTGCGGGGCGCCCTACTGGCTGGAACGGAGGTCCTGGTCCCCCGGTGGCAACCGGACCTCCTAGCCCCCCCCCCCCCCGTGCTTTACGCACACTGCAATACCACCACCACGAACGGCGACTCGAGACTGATCCTCATCAGTCTCCGCGCGTTGCTTGACTCCGGGGCCACGAACAACTTCATTCGTGACGATTGCATCGCTCTCCTCCCGCCGCATGTGCGTGTGCGGGAGGGACTGGGCGAGATCGTCGTGAAGTTGGCCGACGGCAAGCCCCACCGCGCTCCACGGCGGGCTGTGTCGTTGGCGTATGCCTTCGGCGGCTTCTCCACCAACGATGAATTCTTGGTGATCGGGCTGAACTACGCCTTCGACTGTATCTTGGGGATGCCGTGGCTCGCTCGCTACCAGCCTGAGATCGACTGGTTAGCCCGTTCGGTTCGTCGGCGCGTCGGCTATGATGTCAGTGAGGTGTTCACTCACCTAATCGTCGCCCCGTCGCGCCACGTCGCAGTCGTGGATCGGACATCCACGACTCAGCCCCCACAACGAGAGAGCGATGGCCCTCGCTGTGTGGAGTGCGCGTCCTCCGTCATTGGTCCAGTCACCAACCCGCCCTTGCGAGCGCGCGAGGGCCTGAAGATAAACACGGTCGAGCAGTGGCTCCCGTACGAGAACTACGCGGTCGAGCAGGGGCTCCCGCACGTGAATAACGCGGTAGAGCAGAAGCTCCCGCCTGTGCAGAACGCGGTCGAGCAGAAGTTCCCGCATGTGAAGAATGCGGTCGAGCAGCGGCTCCCGCTCGAGAATGCGACGGTCGAGCAGCGGCTCCCGTTCGCTGATGATTCCGTCGCGCAACAGGGCTTGCGCGACACCGGCATGGTCGAGACCGAGTTCCCATGCCTAGAGGAGGGTGAAGTGTCATCCAGCGAGACTTCGGCCTCGAGCAGTGGCTCGAGACGACTGAGGAAGTCCAAGCGCAACCGATCCGGACGCCGCCGTCTGCGCCGGAGGTCTACCGGGGTCGATCCGGCTCCGTCGAGCGAGATCCTCAACGTCGTCGAGTATTTAGAGGGCTCTCCGAACCAGGTTCGCGCGATCGAGGTGGCGAACCCTCCCATCGACGCGGCGACCATCACGCGGCTTCTAGGCCTCTCCTGGAAGCATTTCCTGCGCGACTTGAAGGCCGGTGAGATCGAGCAAGTCTGTCTCTTCACCGGCTCCGACCAACCCGACGTGCTTGCCAACGCAAGCACGTCGGTCGCGACGACGAGGCGTCGTCGCTGACTGAAGGCGGCTGAGCCGAAGTCCGTTCGCGAGGCACGCTTTGCTGCACAGTCTTGGCAAGCCCTCCAAGACTCAAACAACCCTGTCTACTCGCTTGCACGCGAGTTCGAAGACATCTTCCCCGAGAAGATTCCGGCGGAACTTCCCGCTGAGCGAGGCGTCCGGCACGAGATCGACCTCGTGCCCGGGTCGAAGTACTGCGTGACGCGGCAGTGTATTGGACCGTTCAAGATTTTGAAGGTTATTGGTGATGCCTACACGCTAGACATTCCTACTGCGATGCGACTGCACCCTACGTTTTACGTCGGGCGCCTCAAGCCCTACGTCCCTGCGACGATCCCTGCACCGGAGGCCGAGCGTCCGTCGCCGGCGCGTAATCCGAACCGCCCTGCTGCCGACGCTGACGCCGAGTCGTCATGGGCCCTCGCTCCTCACGCGAGGGCGTCGCCGAGCGTGACACGAACGACTCCAAGTGACGATACCACTTCGGCATCTCGCGCCGCACCTGCTCCGATCGAGTCGCAGCAGTCTCCGCAGCAGCTGCACATTCGCGCGCAGACTCAGCGAGGCTCTGAGTCTCCATCGCGCCGCCCCTCGCTTGATCGAACTCCTGCTCCCTCATCGGGCGCCCCGAGCGATGTGTCGATTCGGAGCAGCGTGACGCCTCGACAGTCGCCGAAACCGGCGACCCTTCAGAGTCGTGGCTCTGAAGCGACGCCTCGACCCTACGAGACGACCTTTCGTCGAGATGGTCCGCCCCCGCTTGTCGATGCGTCAGGCGCTCGGCCCTGGATTGCCGAGCGCATCGTGGATCATGAGACGCGCAACGGGCACGGCGCCGACGTCCCGTCGGGCGCGTGCGACCGAAAGGTACTATCGGGTCTGCTGGCTTGAATTCCCGCCAGCGGAGGACACGTGGGAGTCTTGCGAACGTCTGATGGAAGACATTCTTGACGTTGTGAAGGAGTACGAGGCCACGCTCGCACTGGTATTCGACGAGAGCGACTGGGAAGATGATCATGATCTCGTGAGCTTCATCGCTCACGAGTATCCGCGACACGAGTCCCTGAGCAACGACGACGCCATTGCGACCGCCACCAGTGACGAAGCTCTAGCGAACAGTCGCGACGTGAACAGTCGCGGCGCGAGCAGCCGCGACTACAGCGATGACGACCACGCCGCCAGGAGTGTTGACATGGACGTTTCAACAGCGACGTCGTCCGCTACGAGATCCGCCGCTCGTAGCGCCATGCTCCCATCGGCCTGCACTTGCATCGCGCGCGCATGAAGCCCTCGATGCCCGTTGTGAAGCGCCCGACTCGGCTGCACGTTGCCGAGCGGTTCCCGACGACGCCATGGATATAAGATTGAGCGCGCAGCGCCTCTGCACGCTCCCGTCGGCCAGTTCGTCTCTTCGATCACTTCCCGATGCGACAGCACTCACCGTGGGTGAGTGCAACTTTGAGAGGGGGGTGATGTAACGGGCTGGTTACGGTTGCGTATGTAGGTAGACAGAGTTACATAAGTAGGTAGGAGCCTCATGGCTACATATACAAAAGTAGGTACAGGCACACGGCTAGCGCGTGCCCTGTTGTCATTACCTGATTGGATGGAAGTGGGGAGCCAGACCCATTTCAGCCAATCAGGCATCTACTTAGTTTTGAGTTGTTCACAAAGAGAACGGGAACCCCCGCTCCCGTTCCATAAATAAACAGAGTTAAATTTGCCCAAACCTGACACTTGGTTCTACTATTGCGAGTTTCCTCTTGCATCTATAGTGTACGCTAGTGACGGTACTTCTTACCCCGTTACATACGCAAATGATTTGGCGAAGTGGGGGGTGTAGACCACATCCTGGCTCGTCAGTGCCGCAGACACAACCACAGCCAATTAACCCTATTGCGAGGGATGGCGCTTAAAACCAGCCACGTGACCATGTTTAGCAAAACAAGGTACCTTTTCGAAATTACTACTAGGATATAAACAGGGACAAACGACGATCAACCTTGTTTTTACACAGCAAAGATATACATTCATACTATTTTTCGTAATATATTCCGCTAGCTATCCTCAGATTTGAATACTGGCTTAAAGGAATCATGTTTCTACCAATCAAAGCAACTTGCGGAAAGCGCTCTAAAACATGGCATCTAGCCATGTTTTACGTTTGAGCTGGAACTGTCTTCCTCCAAAACCTCCCTAATGTGATGGTTTTAGTTGCGGGAAGCGGGGTAAAACAGTGTATCTAGGCATGTTTTACGATTATTGTATGGAGGGGTACCATACTGAAATCAAGTCAAAATACATCCCAATAGGGTTAAGCCCCATCGAGCCGGTATGGCGGTAGGAGGTATGCATGGTTCAGTTGTAAATTTATATAAGCAATTTCCCCTCACAAGGAGGGATCCAAAAAATTTGGGAAGCCGCAATTAATAAGCCAATTCCACGGCAATCTTTAGTAAAAGGCGAAAGATTGATGCGAATGAAATTAGCTCTGCGGGATGATAATTACACCCTTGATACTACTTACCTTATATATTTCGAATCGCCCTCACGCACATTTGTGAAATACTAACCTGAGCTAAGCCAACCGAACTTGACTCGACACTAGCCAGGCGCCGCCGCTTCTTGGTGGCTAATCTTTGCTTGGTTGGAGTCGCACCGTTCGCCTACTCGCCGTGCTAGGTTAGTAATACAGCTGTTGGACATGCACTGGGGGGGGGGGGGCAAGCACGATGCCTTCTGCGAGATTGCCTTCGCTGCACTTGGCTGAAGGCTAGTTTTATCCAATAAAGGCTGACGTCACTACGCTCAGCAGCAAAATGTATTATTTTATCCAGTTAACAACGGCGAGAGCTCATGGCTCTGTATATCGCGACCGGAAGGGTTGGCCATCGAAAGTCGCCATCGAAGCGGCCGTCGCGTATCTTTCCGCGTCGTACACTGCCAATCCCACGTTAGTTTTGACAGCCACGGCGCGCCATGCCACGCACCATACGCGCTGGTAGCCCCACAGACCGCTGTCGGCAGCGCAGCAACCACAAAGCGAAATCCCGAAATCGGCTTCCATGCGCTGACGAAGTCCATGCCTGGTGTCGAGCTTCGCCGTCGTCACGACTTGCAGTGGTATCCACCTACAGCAAACAGTGCGACGAGCCCTTGGCGATACGAGCATCGCATGGTGTAATACGCAGCCTCTCCTCTCCTCTGCTCGTCGAGTCGAAGACACAATGCCGACGTCGAGCGGGTCGGTTGAGTGAAAGATGGCTGGCCGCTCGCCGCAGGGCCAGGACGCAGCCAAGCAAGGCATGGACGCGGTGGCTGGATGCCAGGCACACTGGCGAGGCCAGGGACACGCGAATCGGGCGCAGGAGGCAAAAGAGAGTGCGCGGGAGGCATGGATAAAATCCGAGTGGCCGGAATCGAACCAGCGACCAATTGATTTCCGAGTATACTGAGACACAGTATAGAACACTACAGTCAATCGCTCTACCAACTGAGCTACACTCGGTCCTAATTTGGCAACCCACACAAAATCAAACAAAACGCTGCGCACAGCCCTACACCAACAACCACGCGCTCCACGCCGCACTCACACACACGCCACGCCTACCCACATCTTTCTCTGCCCATCCGTCGCCCTACAAACCACTCAAACATCTCACACGGGCACTATTTCCAGCGCACACTTTCTGCGTCGTACACTGCCGATCCCACGTTAGTTTTGACAGCCACGGCGCGCCATGCCACGCACCATACGCGCTGGTAACCCCACAGACCGCTGTCGGCAGCGCAGCAACCACAAAGCGAAATCCCGAAATCGGCTTCCATGCGCTGACGAAGTCCATGCCTGGTGTCGAGCTTCGCCGTCGTCACGACTTGCAGTGGTATCCACCTACAGCAAACAGTGCGACGAGCCCTTGGCGATACGAGCATCGCATGGTGTAATACGCAGCCTCTCCTCTCCTCTGCTCGTCGAGTCGAAGACACAATGCCGACGTCGAGCGGGTCGGTTGAGTGAAAGATGGCTGGCCGCTCGCCGCAGGGCCAGGACGCAGCCGAGCAAGGCATGGACGCGGTGGCTGGATGCCAGGCACACTGGCGAGGCCAGGGACACGCGAATCGGGCGCAGGAGGCAAAAGAGAGTGCGCGGGAGGCATGGATAAAATCCGAGTGGCCGGAATCGAACCAGCGACCAATTGATTTCCGAGTATACTGAGACACAGTATAGAACACTACAGTCAATCGCTCTACCAACTGAGCTACACTCGGTCCTAATTTGGCAACCCACACAAAATCAAACAAAACGCTGCGCACAGCCCTACACCAACAACCACGCGCTCCACGCCGCACTCACACACACGCCACGCCTACCCACATCTTTCTCTGCCCATCCGTCGCCCTACAAACCACTCAAACATCTCACACGGGCACTATTTCCAGCGCACACTTTCTGCGTCGTACACTGCCGATCCCACGTTAGTTTTGACAGCCACGGCGCGCCATGCCACGCACCATACGCGCTGGTAACCCCACAGACCGCTGTCGGCAGCGCAGCAACCACAAAGCGAAATCCCGAAATCGGCTTCCATGCGCTGACGAAGTCCATGCCTGGTGTCGAGCTTCGCCGTCGTCACGACTTGCAGCGGTATCCACCTACAGCAAACAGTGCGACGAGCCCTTGGCGATACGAGCATCGCATGGTGTAATACGCAGCCTCTCCTCTCCTCTGCTCGTCGAGTCGAAGACACAATGCCGACGTCGAGCGGGTCGGTTGAGTGAAAGATGGCTGGCCGCTCGCCGCAGGGCCAGGACGCAGCCGAGCAAGGCATGGACGCGGTGGCTGGATGCCAGGCACACTGGCGAGGCCAGGGACACGCGAATCGGGCGCAGGAGGCAAAAGAGAGTGCGCGGGAGGCATGGATAAAATCCGAGTGGCCGGAATCGAACCAGCGACCAATTGATTTCCGAGTATACTGAGACACAGTATAGAACACTACAGTCAATCGCTCTACCAACTGAGCTACACTCGGTCCTAATTTGGCAACCCACACAAAATCAAACAAAACGCTGCGCACAGCCCTACACCAACAACCACGCGCTCCACGCCGCACTCACACACACGCCACGCCTACCCACATCTTTCTCTGTCCATCCGTCGCCCTACAAACCACTCAAACATCTCACACGGGCACTATTTCCAGCGCACACTTTCTGCGTCGTACACTGCCGATCCCACGTTAGTTTTGACAGCCACGGCGCGCCATGCCACGCACCATACGCGCTGGTAACCCCACAGACCGCTGTCGGCAGCGCAGCAACCACAAAGCGAAATCCCGAAATCGGCTTCCATGCGCTGACGAAGTCCATGCCTGGTGTCGAGCTTCGCCGTCGTCACGACTTGCAGCGGTATCCACCTACAGCAAACAGTGCGACGAGCCCTTGGCGATACGAGCATCGCATGGTGTAATACGCAGCCTCTCCTCTCCTCTGCTCGTCGAGTCGAAGACACAATGCCGACGTCGAGCGGGTCGGTTGAGTGAAAGATGGCTGGCCGCTCGCCGCAGGGCCAGGACGCAGCCGAGCAAGGCATGGACGCGGTGGCTGGATGCCAGGCACACTGGCGAGGCCAGGGACACGCGAATCGGTCGCAGGAGGCAAAAGAGAGTGCGCGGGAGGCATGGATAAAATCCGAGTGGCCGGAATCGAACCAGCGACCAATTGATTTCCGAGTATACTGAGACACAGTATAGAACACTACAGTCAATCGCTCTACCAACTGAGCTACACTCGGTCCTAATTTGGCAACCCACACAAAATCAAACAAAACGCTGCGCACAGCCCTACACCAACAACCACGCGCTCCACGCCGCACTCACACACACGCCACGCCTACCCACATCTTCCTCTGCCCATCCGTCGCCCTACAAACCACTCAAACATCTCACACGGGCACTATTTCCAGCGCACACTTTCCGCGTCGTACACTGCCGATCCCACGTTAGTTTTGACAGCCACGGCGCGCCATGCCACACACCATACGCGCTGGTAACCCCACAGACCGCTGTCGGCAGCGCAGCAACCACAAAGCGAAATCCCGAAATCGGCTTCCATGCGCTGACGAAGTCCATGCCTGGTGTCGAGCTTCGCCGTCGTCACGACTTGCAGTGGTATCCACCTACAGCAAACAGTGCGACGAGCCCTTGGCGATACGAGCATCGCATGGTGTAATACGCAGCCTCTCCTCTCCTCTGCTCGTCGAGTCGAAGACACAATGCCGACGTCGAGCGGGTCGGTTGAGTGAAAGATGGCTGGCCGCTCGCCGCAGGGCCAGGACGCAGCCGAGCAAGGCATGGACGCGGTGGCTGGATGCCAGGCACACTGGCGAGGCCAGGGGCACGCGAATCGGGCGCAGGAGGCAAAAGAGAGTGCGCGGGAGGCATGGATAAAATCCGAGTGGCCGGAATCGAACCAGCGACCAATTGATTTCCGAGTATACTGAGACACAGTATAGAACACTACAGTCAATCGCTCTACCAACTGAGCTACACTCGGTCCTAATTTGGCAACCCACACAAAATCAAACAAAACGCTGCGCACAGCCCTACACCAACAACCACGCGCTCCACGCCGCACTCACACACACGCCACGCCTACCCACATCTTCCTCTGCCCATCCGTCGCCCTACAAACCACTCAAACATCTCACACGGGCACTATTTCCAGCGCACACTTTCCGCGTCGTACACTGCCGATCCCACGTTAGTTTTGACAGCCACGGCGCGCCATGCCACACACCATACGCGCTGGTAACCCCACAGACCGCTGTCGGCAGCGCAGCAACCACAAAGCGAAATCCCGAAATCGGCTTCCATGCGCTGACGAAGTCCATGCCTGGTGTCGAGCTTCGCCGTCGTCACGACTTGCAGCGGTATCCACCTACAGCAAACAGTGCGACGAGCCCTTGGCGATACGAGCATCGCATGGTGTAATACGCAGCCTCTCCTCTCCTCTGCTCGTCGAGTCGAAGACACAATGCCGACGTCGAGCGGGTCGGTTGAGTGAAAGACGGCTGGCCGCTCGCCGCAGGGCCAGGACACAGCCGAGCAAGGCATGGACGCGGTGGCTGGATGCCAGGCACACTGGCGAGGCCAGGGGCACGCGAATCGGGCGCAGGAGGCAAAAGAGAGTGCGCGGGAGGCATGGATAAAATCCGAGTGGCCGGAATCGAACCAGCGACCAATTGATTTCCGAGTATACTGAGACACAGTATAGAACACTACAGTCAATCGCTCTACCAACTGAGCTACACTCGGTCCTAATTTGGCAACCCACACAAAATCAAACAAAACGCTGCGCACAGCCCTACACCAACAACCACGCGCTCCACGCCGCACTCACACACACGCCACGCCTACCCACATCTTTCTCTGCCCATCCGTCGCCCTACAAACCACTCAAACATCTCACACGGGCACTATTTCCAGCGCACACTTTCCGCGTCGTACACTGCCGATCCCACGTTAGTTTTGACAGCCACGGCGCGCCATGCCACGCACCATACGCGCTGGTAACCCCACAGACCGCTGTCGGCAGCGCAGCAACCACAAAGCGAAATCCCGAAATCGGCTTCCATGCGCTGACGAAGTCCATGCCTGGTGTCGAGCTTCGCCGTCGTCACGACTTGCAGTGGTATCCACCTACAGCAAACAGTGCGACGAGCCCTTGGCGATACGAGCGAGCATCGCATGGTGTAATACGCAGCCTCTCCTCTCCTCTGCTCGTCGAGTCGAAGACACAATGCCGACGTCGAGCGGGTCGGTTGAGTGAAAGACGGCTGGCCGCTCGCCGCAGGGCCAGGACACAGCCGAGCAAGGCATGGACGCGGTGGCTGGATGCCAGGCACACTGGCGAGGCCAGGGACACGCGAATCGGGCGCAGGAGGCAAAAGAGAGTGCGCGGGAGGCATGGATAAAATCCGAGTGGCCGGAATCGAACCAGCGACCAATTGATTTCCGAGTATACTGAGACACAGTATAGAACACTACAGTCAATCGCTCTACCAACTGAGCTACACTCGGTCCTAATTTGGCAACCCACACAAAATCAAACAAAACGCTGCGCACAGCCCTACACCAACAACCACGCGCTCCACGCCGCACTCACACACACGCCACGCCTACCCACATCTTTCTCTGTCCATCCGTCGCCCTACAAACCACTCAAACATCTCACACGGGCACTATTTCCAGCGCACACTTTCCGCGTCGTACACTGCCGATCCCACGTTAGTTTTGACAGCCACGGCGCGCCATGCCACACACCATACGCGCTGGTAACCCCACAGACCGCTGTCGGCAGCGCAGCAACCACAAAGCGAAATCCCGAAATCGGCTTCCATGCGCTGACGAAGTCCATGCCTGGTGTCGAGCTTCGCCGTCGTCACGACTTGCAGCGGTATCCACCTACAGCAAACAGTGCGACGAGCCCTTGGCGATACGAGCATCGCATGGTGTAATACGCAGCTTCTCCTCTCCTCTGCTCGTCGAGTCGAAGACACAATGCCGACGTCGAGCGGGTCGGTTGGGTGAAAGATGGCTGGCCGCTCGCCGCAAGGCCAGGACGCAGCCGAGCGAGGCATGGACGCGGTGGCTGGATGCCAGACACACTGGCGAGGCCAGGGGCACGCGAATCGGGCGCAGGAGGCAAAAGAGAGTGCGCGGGGGGCATGGATAAAATCCGAGTGGCCGGAATCGAACCAGCGACCAATTGATTTCCGAGTATACTGAGACACAGTATAGAACACTACAGTCAATCGCTCTACCAACTGAGCTACACTCGGTCCTAATTTGGCAACCCACACAAAATCAAACAAAACGCTGCGCACAGCCCTACACCAACAACCACGCGCTCCACGCCGCACTCACACACACGCCACGCCTACCCACATCTTTCTCTGTCCATCCGTCGCCCTACAAACCACTCAAACATCTCACACGGGCACTATTTCCAGCGCACACTTTCTGCGTCGTACACTGCCGATCCCACGTTAGTTTTGACAGCCACGGCGCGCCATGCCACACACCATACGCGCTGGTAACCCCACAGACCGCTGTCGGCAGCGCAGCAACCACAAAGCGAAATCCCGAAATCGGCTTCCATGCGCTGACGAAGTCCATGCCTGGTGTCGAGCTTCGCCGTCGTCACGACTTGCAGCGGTATCCACCTACAGCAAACAGTGCGACGAGCCCTTGGCGATACGAGCATCGCATGGTGTAATACGCAGCTTCTCCTCTCCTCTGCTCGTCGAGTCGAAGACACAATGCCGACGTCGAGCGGGTCGGTTGGGTGAAAGATGGCTGGCCGCTCGCCGCAGGGCCAGGACGCAGCCGAGCGAGGCATGGACGCGGTGGCTGGATGCCAGACACACTGGCGAGGCCAGGGGCACGCGAATCGGGCGCAGGAGGCAAAAGAGAGTGCGCGGGGGGCATGGATAAAATCCGAGTGGCCGGAATCGAACCAGCGACCAATTGATTTCCGAGTATACTGAGACACAGTATAGAACACTACAGTCAATCGCTCTACCAACTGAGCTACACTCGGTCCTAATTTGGCAACCCACACAAAATCAAACAAAACGCTGCGCACAGCCCTACACCAACAACCACGCGCTCCACGCCGCACTCACACACACGCCACGCCTACCCACATCTTTCTCTGCCCATCCGTCGCCCTACAAACCACTCAAACATCTCACACGGGCACTATTTCCAGCGCACACTTTCCGCGTCGTACACTGCCGATCCCACGTTAGTTTTGACAGCCATGGCGCGCCATGCCACGCACCATACGCGCTGGTAACCCCACAGACCGCTGTCGGCAGCGCAGCAACCACAAAGCGAAATCCCGAAATCGGCTTCCATGCGCTGACGAAGTCCATGCCTGGTGTCGAGCTTCGCCGTCGTCACGACTTGCAGTGGTATCCACCTACAGCAAACAGTGCGACGAGCCCTTGGCGATACGAGCATCGCATGGTGTAATACGCAGCCTCTCCTCTCCTCTGTTCGTCGAGTCGAAGACACAATGCCGACGTCGAGCGGGTCGGTTGAGTGAAAGACGGCTGGCCGCTCGCCGCAGGGCCAGGACGCAGCCGAGCGAGGCATGGACGCGGTGGCTGGATGCCAGGCACACTGGCGAGGCCAGGGGCACGCGAATCGGGCGCAGGAGGCAAAAGAGAGTGCGCGGGGGGCATGGATAAAATCCGAGTGGCCGGAATCGAACCAGCGACCAATTGATTTCCGAGTATACTGAGACACAGTATAGAACACTACAGTCAATCGCTCTACCAACTGAGCTACACTCGGTCCTAATTTGGCAACCCACACAAAATCAAACAAAACGCTGCGCACAGCCCTACACCAACAACCACGCGCTCCACGCCGCACTCACACACACGCCACGCCTACCCACATCTTTCTCTGCCCATCCGTCGCTCTACAAACCACTCAAACATC
The DNA here is from genome assembly GCA_033557925.1 of Phytophthora x cambivora. NCBI lineage: Eukaryota > Oomycota > Peronosporomycetes > Peronosporales > Peronosporaceae > Phytophthora > Phytophthora x cambivora. The sequence continues at coordinate 4,335,579 of JAUCEB010000012.1, read as the reverse complement.
TCACACGGGCACTATTTCCAGCGCACACTTTCCGCGTCGTACACTGCCGATCCCACGTTAGTTTTGACAGCCACGGCGCGCCATGCCACGCACCATACGCGCTGGTAACCCCACAGACCGCTGTCGGCAGCGCAGCAACCACAAAGCGAAATCCCGAAATCGGCTTCCATGCGCTGACGAAGTCCATGCCTGGTGTCGAGCTTCGCCGTCGTCACGACTTGCAGTGGTATCCACCTACAGCAAACAGTGCGACGAGCCCTTGGCGATACGAGCGAGCATCGCATGGTGTAATACGCAGCCTCTCCTCTCCTCTGCTCGTCGAGTCGAAGACACAATGCCGACGTCGAGCGGGTCGGTTGGGTGAAAGATGGCTGGCCGCTCGCCGCAGGGCCAGGACGCAGCCGAGCGAGGCATGGACGCGGTGGCTGGATGCCAGACACACTGGCGAGGCCAGGGGCACGCGAATCGGGCGCAGGAGGCAAAAGAGAGTGCGCGGGGGGCATGGATAAAATCCGAGTGGCCGGAATCGAACCAGCGACCAATTGATTTCCGAGTATACTGAGACACAGTATAGAACACTACAGTCAATCGCTCTACCAACTGAGCTACACTCGGTCCTAATTTGGCAACCCACACAAAATCAAACAAAACGCTGCGCACAGCCCTACACCAACAACCACGCGCTCCACGCCGCACTCACACACACGCCACGCCTACCCACATCTTTCTCTGCCCATCCGTCGCTCTACAAACCACTCAAACATCTCACACGGGCACTATTTCCAGCGCACACTTTCCGCGTCGTACACTGCCGATCCCACGTTAGTTTTGACAGCCACGGCGCGCCATGCCACGCACCATACGCGCTGGTAACCCCACAGACCGCTGTCGGCAGCGCAGCAACCACAAAGCGAAATCCCGAAATCGGCTTCCATGCGCTGACGAAGTCCATGCCTGGTGTCGAGCTTCGCCGTCGTCACGACTTGCAGTGGTATCCACCTACAGCAAACAGTGCGACGAGCCCTTGGCGATACGAGCGAGCATCGCATGGTGTAATACGCAGCCTCTCCTCTCCTCTGCTCGTCGAGTCGAAGACACAATGCCGACGTCGAGCGGGTCGGTTGAGTGAAAGACGGCTGGCCGCTCGCCGCAGGGCCAGGACGCAGCCGAGCGAGGCATGGACGCGGTGGCTGGATGCCAGACACACTGGCGAGGCCAGGGGCACGCGAATCGGGCGCAGGAGGCAAAAGAGAGTGCGCGGGGGGCATGGATAAAATCCGAGTGGCCGGAATCGAACCAGCGACCAATTGATTTCCGAGTATACTGAGACACAGTATAGAACACTACAGTCAATCGCTCTACCAACTGAGCTACACTCGGTCCTAATTTGGCAACCCACACAAAATCAAACAAAACGCTGCGCACAGCCCTACACCAACAACCACGCGCTCCACGCCGCACTCACACACACGCCACGCCTACCCACATCTTTCTCTGCCCATCCGTCGCCCTACAAACCACTCAAACATCTCACACGGGCACTATTTCCAGCGCACACTTTCCGCGTCGTACACTGCCGATCCCACGTTAGTTTTGACAGCCACGGCGCGCCATGCCACGCACCATACGCGCTGGTAACCCCACAGACCGCTGTCAGCAGCGCAGCAACCACAAAGCGAAATCCCGAAATCGGCTTCCATGCGCTGACGAAGTCCATGCCTGGTGTCGAGCTTCGCCGTCGTCACGACTTGCAGTGGTATCCACCTACAGCAAACAGTGCGACGAGCCCTTGGCGATACGAGCGAGCATCACATGGTGTAATACGCAGCCTCTCCTCTCCTCTGCTCGTCGAGTCGAAGACACAATGCCGACGTCGAGCGGGTCGGTTGAGTGAAAGACGGCTGGCCGCTCGCCGCAGGGCCAGGACGCAGCCGAGCGAGGCATGGACGCGGTGGCTGGATGCCAGACACACTGGCGAGGCCAGGGGCACGCGAATCGGGCGCAGGAGGCAAAAGAGAGTGCGCGGGGGGCATGGATAAAATCCGAGTGGCCGGAATCGAACCAGCGACCAATTGATTTCCGAGTATACTGAGACACAGTATAGAACACTACAGTCAATCGCTCTACCAACTGAGCTACACTCGGTCCTAATTTGGCAACCCACACAAAATCTAACAAAACGCTGCGCACAGCCCTACACCAACAACCACGCGCTCCACGCCGCACTCACACACACGCCACGCCTACCCACATCTTTCTCTGCCCATCCGTCGCCCTACAAACCACTCAAACATCTCACACGGGCACTATTTCCAGCGCACACTTTCCGCGTCGTACACTGCCGATCCCACGTTAGTTTTGACAGCCACGGCGCGCCATGCCACGCACCATACGCGCTGGTAACCCCACAGACCGCTGTCAGCAGCGCAGCAACCACAAAGCGAAATCCCGAATTCGGCTTCCATGCGCTGACGAAGTCCATGCCTGGTGTCGAGCTTCGCCGTCGTCACGACTTGCAGTGGTATCCACCTACAGCAAACAGTGCGACGAGCCCTTGGCGATACGAGCATCACATGGTGTAATACGCAGCCTCTCCTCTCCTCTGCTCGTCGAGTCGAAGACACAATGCCGACGTCGAGCGGGTCGGTTGAGTGAAAGACGGCTGGCCGCTCGCCGCAGGGCCAGGACGCAGCCGAGCGAGGCATGGACGCGGTGGCTGGATGCCAGACACACTGGCGAGGCCAGGGGCACGCGAATCGGGCGCAGGAGGCAAAAGAGAGTGCGCGGGGGGCATGGATAAAATCCGAGTGGCCGGAATCGAACCAGCGACCAATTGATTTCCGAGTATACTGAGACACAGTATAGAACACTACAGTCAATCGCTCTACCAACTGAGCTACACTCGGTCCTAATTTGGCAACCCACACAAAATCAAACAAAACGCTGCGCACAGCCCTACACCAACAACCACGCGCTCCACGCCGCACTCACACACACGCCACGCCTACCCACATCTTTCTCTGCCCATCCGTCGCCCTACAAACCACTCAAACATCTCACACGGGCACTATTTCCAGCGCACACTTTCCGCGTCGTACACTGCCGATCCCACGTTAGTTTTGACAGCCACGGCGCGCCATGCCACGCACCATACGCGCTGGTAACCCCACAGACCGCTGTCAGCAGCGCAGCAACCACAAAGCGAAATCCCGAAATCGGCTTCCATGCGCTGACGAAGTCCATGCCTGGTGTCGAGCTTCGCCGTCGTCACGACTTGCAGTGGTATCCACCTACAGCAAACAGTGCGACGAGCCCTTGGCGATACGAGCGAGCATCACATGGTGTAATACGCAGCCTCTCCTCTCCTCTGCTCGTCGAGTCGAAGACACAATGCCGACGTCGAGCGGGTCGGTTGAGTGAAAGACGGCTGGCCGCTCGCCGCAGGGCCAGGACGCAGCCGAGCGAGGCATGGACGCGGTGGCTGGATGCCAGACACACTGGCGAGGCCAGGGGCACGCGAATCGGGCGCAGGAGGCAAAAGAGAGTGCGCGGGGGGCATGGATAAAATCCGAGTGGCCGGAATCGAACCAGCGACCAATTGATTTCCGAGTATACTGAGACACAGTATAGAACACTACAGTCAATCGCTCTACCAACTGAGCTACACTCGGTCCTAATTTGGCAACCCACACAAAATCAAACAAAACGCTGCGCACAGCCCTACACCAACAACCACGCGCTCCACGCCGCACTCACACACACGCCACGCCTACCCACATCTTCCTCTGCCCATCCGTCGCCCTACAAACCACTCAAACATCTCACACGGGCACTATTTCCAGCGCACACTTTCCGCGTCGTACACTGCCGATCCCACGTTAGTTTTGACAGCCACGGCGCGCCATGCCACGCACCATACGCGCTGGTAACCCCACAGACCGCTGTCGGCAGCGCAGCAACCACAAAGCGAAATCCCGAAATCGGCTTCCATGCGCTGACGAAGTCCATGCCTGGTGTCGAGCTTCGCCGTCGTCACGACTTGCAGTGGTATCCACCTACAGCAAACAGTGCGACGAGCCCTTGGCGATACGAGCATCGCATGGTGTAATACGCAGCCTCTCCTCTCCTCTGCTCGTCGAGTCGAAGACACAATGCCGACGTCAAGCGGGTCGGTTGAGTGAAAGATGGCTGGCCGCTCGCCGCAGGGCCAGGACGCAGCCGAGCAAGGCATGGACGCGGTGGCTGGATGCCAGGCACACTGGCGAGGCCAGGGACACGCGAATCGGGCGCAGGAGGCAAAAGAGAGTGCGCGGGAGGCATGGATAAAATCCGAGTGGCCGGAATCGAACCAGCGACCAATTGATTTCCGAGTATACTGAGACACAGTATAGAACACTACAGTCAATCGCTCTACCAACTGAGCTACACTCGGTCCTAATTTGGCAACCCACACAAAATCAAACAAAACGCTGCGCACAGCCCTACACCAACAACCACGCGCTCCACGCCGCACTCACACACACGCCACGCCTACCCACATCTTTCTCTGCCCATCCGTCGCCCTACAAACCACTCAAACATCTCACACGGGCACTATTTCCAGCGCACACTTTCCGCGTCGTACACTGCCGATCCCACGTTAGTTTTGACAGCCACGGCGCGCCATGCCACGCACCATACGCGCTGGTAACCCCACAGACCGCTGTCGGCAGCGCAGCAACCACAAAGCGAAATCCCGAAATCGGCTTCCATGCGCTGACGAAGTCCATGCCTGGTGTCGAGCTTCGCCGTCGTCACGACTTGCAGTGGTATCCACCTACAGCAAACAGTGCGACGAGCCCTTGGCGATACGAGCGAGCATCGCATGGTGTAATACGCAGCCTCTCCTCTCCTCTGCTCGTCGAGTCGAAGACACAATGCCGACGTCGAGCGGGTCGGTTGGGTGAAAGACGGCTGGCCGCTCGCCGCAGGGCCAGGACGCAGCCGAGCGAGGCATGGACGCGGTGGCTGGATGCCAGACACACTGGCGAGGCCAGGGGCACGCGAATCGGGCGCAGGAGGCAAAAGAGAGTGCGCGGGGGGCATGGATAAAATCCGAGTGGCCGGAATCGAACCAGCGACCAATTGATTTCCGAGTATACTGAGACACAGTATAGAACACTACAGTCAATCGCTCTACCAACTGAGCTACACTCGGTCCTAATTTGGCAACCCACACAAAATCAAACAAAACGCTGCGCACAGCCCTACACCAACAACCACGCGCTCCACGCCGCACTCACACACACGCCACGCCTACCCACATCTTTCTCTGCCCATCCGTCGCCCTACAAACCACTCAAACATCTCACACGGGCACTATTTCCAGCGCACACTTTCCGCGTCGTACACTGCCGATCCCACGTTAGTTTTGACAGCCACGGCGCGCCATGCCACACACCATACGCGCTGGTAACCCCACAGACCGCTGTCGGCAGCGCAGCAACCACAAAGCGAAATCCCGAAATCGGCTTCCATGCGCTGACGAAGTCCATGCCTGGTGTCGAGCTTCGCCGTCGTCACGACTTGCAGTGGTATCCACCTACAGCAAACAGTGCGACGAGCCCTTGGCGATACGAGCGAGCATCACATGGTGTAATACGCAGCCTCTCCTCTCCTCTGCTCGTCGAGTCGAAGACACAATGCCGACGTCGAGCGGGTCGGTTGAGTGAAAGACGGCTGGCCGCTCGCCGCAGGGCCAGGACGCAGCCGAGCGAGGCATGGACGCGGTGGCTGGATGCCAGACACACTGGCGAGGCCAGGGGCACGCGAATCGGGCGCAGGAGGCAAAAGAGAGTGCGCGGGGGGCATGGATAAAATCCGAGTGGCCGGAATCGAACCAGCGACCAATTGATTTCCGAGTATACTGAGACACAGTATAGAACACTACAGTCAATCGCTCTACCAACTGAGCTACACTCGGTCCTAATTTGGCAACCCACACAAAATCAAACAAAACGCTGCGCACAGCCCTACACCAACAACCACGCGCTCCACGCCGCACTCACACACACGCCACGCCTACCCACATCTTTCTCTGCCCATCCGTCGCCCTACAAACCACTCAAACATCTCACACGGGCACTATTTCCAGCGCACACTTTCCGCGTCGTACACTGCCGATCCCACGTTAGTTTTGACAGCCACGGCGCGCCATGCCACGCACCATACGCGCTGGTAACCCCACAGACCGCTGTCAGCAGCGCAGCAACCACAAAGCGAAATCCCGAAATCGGCTTCCATGCGCTGACGAAGTCCATGCCTGGTGTCGAGCTTCGCCGTCGTCACGACTTGCAGTGGTATCCACCTACAGCAAACAGTGCGACGAGCCCTTGGCGATACGAGCATCACATGGTGTAATACGCAGCCTCTCCTCTCCTCTGCTCGTCGAGTCGAAGACACAATGCCGACGTCGAGCGGGTCGGTTGAGTGAAAGACGGCTGGCCGCTCGCCGCAGGGCCAGGACGCAGCCGAGCGAGGCATGGACGCGGTGGCTGGATGCCAGACACACTGGCGAGGCCAGGGGCACGCGAATCGGGCGCAGGAGGCAAAAGAGAGTGCGCGGGGGGCATGGATAAAATCCGAGTGGCCGGAATCGAACCAGCGACCAATTGATTTCCGAGTATACTGAGACACAGTATAGAACACTACAGTCAATCGCTCTACCAACTGAGCTACACTCGGTCCTAATTTGGCAACCCACACAAAATCAAACAAAACGCTGCGCACAGCCCTACACCAACAACCACGCGCTCCACGCCGCACTCACACACACGCCACGCCTACCCACATCTTTCTCTGCCCATCCGTCGCTCTACAAACCACTCAAACATCTCACACGGGCACTATTTCCAGCGCACACTTTCCGCGTCGTACACTGCCGATCCCACGTTAGTTTTGACAGCCACGGCGCGCCATGCCACGCACCATACGCGCTGGTAACCCCACAGACCGCTGTCGGCAGCGCAGCAACCACAAAGCGAAATCCCGAAATCGGCTTCCATGCGCTGACGAAGTCCATGCCTGGTGTCGAGCTTCGCCGTCGTCACGACTTGCAGTGGTATCCACCTACAGCAAACAGTGCGACGAGCCCTTGGCGATACGAGCATCACATGGTGTAATACGCAGCCTCTCCTCTCCTCTGCTCGTCGAGTCGAAGACACAATGCCGACGTCGAGCGGGTCGGTTGAGTGAAAGACGGCTGGCCGCTCGCCGCAGGGCCAGGACGCAGCCGAGCGAGGCATGGACGCGGTGGCTGGATGCCAGACACACTGGCGAGGCCAGGGGCACGCGAATCGGGCGCAGGAGGCAAAAGAGAGTGCGCGGGGGGCATGGATAAAATCCGAGTGGCCGGAATCGAACCAGCGACCAATTGATTTCCGAGTATACTGAGACACAGTATAGAACACTACAGTCAATCGCTCTACCAACTGAGCTACACTCGGTCCTAATTTGGCAACCCACACAAAATCAAACAAAACGCTGCGCACAGCCCTACACCAACAACCACGCGCTCCACGCCGCACTCACACACACGCCACGCCTACCCACATCTTTCTCTGCCCATCCGTCGCTCTACAAACCACTCAAACATCTCACACGGGCACTATTTCCAGCGCACACTTTCCGCGTCGTACACTGCCGATCCCACGTTAGTTTTGACAGCCACGGCGCGCCATGCCACGCACCATACGCGCTGGTAACCCCACAGACCGCTGTCGGCAGCGCAGCAACCACAAAGCGAAATCCCGAAATCGGCTTCCATGCGCTGACGAAGTCCATGCCTGGTGTCGAGCTTCGCCGTCGTCACGACTTGCAGTGGTATCCACCTACAGCAAACAGTGCGACGAGCCCTTGGCGATACGAGCGAGCATCGCATGGTGTAATACGCAGCCTCTCCTCTCCTCTGCTCGTCGAGTCGAAGACACAATGCCGACGTCGAGCGGGTCGGTTGGGTGAAAGATGGCTGGCCGCTCGCCGCAGGGCCAGGACGCAGCCGAGCGAGGCATGGACGCGGTGGCTGGATGCCAGACACACTGACGAGGCCAGGGGCACGCGAATCGGGCGCAGGAGGCAAAAGAGAGTGCGCGGGGGGCATGGATAAAATCCGAGTGGCCGGAATCGAACCAGCGACCAATTGATTTCCGAGTATACTGAGACACAGTATAGAACACTACAGTCAATCGCTCTACCAACTGAGCTACACTCGGTCCTAATTTGGCAACCCACACAAAATCAAACAAAACGCTGCGCACAGCCCTACACCAACAACCACGCGCTCCACGCCGCACTCACACACACGCCACGCCTACCCACATCTTTCTCTGCCCATCCGTCGCCCTACAAACCACTCAAACATCTCACACGGGCACTATTTCCAGCGCACACTTTCCGCGTCGTACACTGCCGATCCCACGTTAGTTTTGACAGCCACGGCGCGCCATGCCACGCACCATACGCGCTGGTAACCCCACAGACCGCTGTCGGCAGCGCAGCAACCACAAAGCGAAATCCCGAAATCGGCTTCCATGCGCTGACGAAGTCCATGCCTGGTGTCGAGCTTCGCCGTCGTCACGACTTGCAGTGGTATCCACCTACAGCAAACAGTGCGACGAGCCCTTGGCGATACGAGCGAGCATCGCATGGTGTAATACGCAGCCTCTCCTCTCCTCTGCTCGTCGAGTCGAAGACACAATGCCGACGTCGAGCGGGTCGGTTGAGTGAAAGACGGCTGGCCGCTCGCCGCAGGGCCAGGACACAGCCGAGCAAGGCATGGACGCGGTGGCTGGATGCCAGGCACACTGGCGAGGCCAGGGACACGCGAATCGGGCGCAGGAGGCAAAAGAGAGTGCGCGGGAGGCATGGATAAAATCCGAGTGGCCGGAATCGAACCAGCGACCAATTGATTTCCGAGTATACTGAGACACAGTATAGAACACTACAGTCAATCGCTCTACCAACTGAGCTACACTCGGTCCTAATTTGGCAACCCACACAAAATCAAACAAAACGCTGCGCACAGCCCTACACCAACAACCACGCGCTCCACGCCGCACTCACACACACGCCACGCCTACCCACATCTTTCTCTGTCCATCCGTCGCCCTACAAACCACTCAAACATCTCACACGGGCACTATTTCCAGCGCACACTTTCCGCGTCGTACACTGCCGATCCCACGTTAGTTTTGACAGCCACGGCGCGCCATGCCACGCACCATACGCGCTGGTAACCCCACAGACCGCTGTCGGCAGCGCAGCAACCACAAAGCGAAATCCCGAAATCGGCTTCCATGCGCTGACGAAGTCCATGCCTGGTGTCGAGCTTCGCCGTCGTCACGACTTGCAGTGGTATCCACCTACAGCAAACAGTGCGACGAGCCCTTGGCGATACGAGCGAGCATCGCATGGTGTAATACGCAGCCTCTCCTCTCCTCTGCTCGTCGAGTCGAAGACACAATGCCGACGTCGAGCGGGTCGGTTGAGTGAAAGACGGCTGGCCGCTCGCCGCAGGGCCAGGACACAGCCGAGCAAGGCATGGACGCGGTGGCTGGATGCCAGGCACACTGGCGAGGCCAGGGACACGCGAATCGGGCGCAGGAGGCAAAAGAGAGTGCGAGGGAGGCATGGATAAAATCCGAGTGGCCGGAATCGAACCAGCGACCAATTGATTTCCGAGTATACTGAGACACAGTATAGAACACTACAGTCAATCGCTCTACCAACTGAGCTACACTCGGTCCTAATTTGGCAACCCACACAAAATCAAACAAAACGCTGCGCACAGCCCTACACCAACAACCACGCGCTCCACGCCGCACTCACACACACGCCACGCCTACCCACATCTTCCTCTGCCCATCCGTCGCCCTACAAACCACTCAAACATCTCACACGGGCACTATTTCCAGCGCACACTTTCCGCGTCGTACACTGCCGATCCCACGTTAGTTTTGACAGCCACGGCGCGCCATGCCACGCACCATACGCGCTGGTAACCCCACAGACCGCTGTCGGCAGCGCAGCAACCACAAAGCGAAATCCCGAAATCGGCTTCCATGCGCTGACGAAGTCCATGCCTGGTGTCGAGCTTCGCCGTCGTCACGACTTGCAGTGGTATCCACCTACAGCAAACAGTGCGACGAGCCCTTGGCGATACGAGCATCGCATGGTGTAATACGCAGCCTCTCCTCTCCTCTGCTCGTCGAGTCGAAGACACAATGCCGACGTCAAGCGGGTCGGTTGAGTGAAAGATGGCTGGCCGCTCGCCGCAGGGCCAGGACGCAGCCGAGCAAGGCATGGACGCGGTGGCTGGATGCCAGGCACACTGGCGAGGCCAGGGACACGCGAATCGGGCGCAGGAGGCAAAAGAGAGTGCGCGGGAGGCATGGATAAAATCCGAGTGGCCGGAATCGAACCAGCGACCAATTGATTTCCGAGTATACTGAGACACAGTATAGAACACTACAGTCAATCGCTCTACCAACTGAGCTACACTCGGTCCTAATTTGGCAACCCACACAAAATCAAACAAAACGCTGCGCACAGCCCTACACCAACAACCACGCGCTCCACGCCGCACTCACACACACGCCACGCCTACCCACATCTTTCTCTGCCCATCCGTCGCCCTACAAACCACTCAAACATCTCACACGGGCACTATTTCCAGCGCACACTTTCCGCGTCGTACACTGCCGATCCCACGTTAGTTTTGACAGCCACGGCGCGCCATGCCACGCACCATACGCGCTGGTAACCCCACAGACCGCTGTCGGCAGCGCAGCAACCACAAAGCGAAATCCCGAAATCGGCTTCCATGCGCTGACGAAGTCCATGCCTGGTGTCGAGCTTCGCCGTCGTCACGACTTGCAGTGGTATCCACCTACAGCAAACAGTGCGACGAGCCCTTGGCGATACGAGCGAGCATCGCATGGTGTAATACGCAGCCTCTCCTCTCCTCTGCTCGTCGAGTCGAAGACACAATGCCGACGTCGAGCGGGTCGGTTGGGTGAAAGACGGCTGGCCGCTCGCCGCAGGGCCAGGACGCAGCCGAGCGAGGCATGGACGCGGTGGCTGGATGCCAGACACACTGGCGAGGCCAGGGGCACGCGAATCGGGCGCAGGAGGCAAAAGAGAGTGCGCGGGGGGCATGGATAAAATCCGAGTGGCCGGAATCGAACCAGCGACCAATTGATTTCCGAGTATACTGAGACACAGTATAGAACACTACAGTCAATCGCTCTACCAACTGAGCTACACTCGGTCCTAATTTGGCAACCCACACAAAATCAAACAAAACGCTGCGCACAGCCCTACACCAACAACCACGCGCTCCACGCCGCACTCACACACACGCCACGCCTACCCACATCTTTCTCTGCCCATCCGTCGCCCTACAAACCACTCAAACATCTCACACGGGCACTATTTCCAGCGCACACTTTCCGCGTCGTACACTGCCGATCCCACGTTAGTTTTGACAGCCACGGCGCGCCATGCCACACACCATACGCGCTGGTAACCCCACAGACCGCTGTCGGCAGCGCAGCAACCACAAAGCGAAATCCCGAAATCGGCTTCCATGCGCTGACGAAGTCCATGCCTGGTGTCGAGCTTCGCCGTCGTCACGACTTGCAGCGGTATCCACCTACAGCAAACAGTGCGACGAGCCCTTGGCGATACGAGCGAGCATGGTGTAATACGCAGCTTCTCCTCTCCTCTGCTCGTCGAGTCGAAGACACAATGCCGACGTCGAGCGGGTCGGTTGAGTGAAAGACGGCTGGCCGCTCGCCGCAGGGCCAGGACACAGCCGAGCAAGGCATGGACGCGGTGGCTGGATGCCAGGCACACTGGCGAGGCCAGGGACACGCGAATCGGGCGCAGGAGGCAAAAGAGAGTGCGCGGGGGGCATGGATAAAATCCGAGTGGCCGGAATCGAACCAGCGACCAATTGATTTCCGAGTATACTGAGACACAGTTCTATACTGTGTCTCAGTATACTCGGAAATCAATTGGTCGCTGGTTCGATTCCGGCACAGTATAGAACACTACAGTCAATCGCTCTACCAACTGAGCTACACTCGGTCCTAATTTGGCAACCCACACAAAATCAAACAAAACGCTGCGCACAGCCCTACACCAACAACCACGCGCTCCACGCCGCACTCACACACACGCCACGCCTACCCACATCTTCCTCTGCCCATCCGTCGCCCTACAAACCACTCAAACATCTCACACGGGCACTATTTCCAGCGCACACTTTCCGCGTCGTACACTGCCGATCCCACGTTAGTTTTGACAGCCACGGCGCGCCATGCCACGCACCATACGCGCTGGTAACCCCACAGACCGCTGTCGGCAGCGCAGCAACCACAAAGCGAAATCCCGAAATCGGCTTCCATGCGCTGACGAAGTCCATGCCTGGTGTCGAGCTTCGCCGTCGTCACGACTTGCAGCGGTATCCACCTACAGCAAACAGTGCGACGAGCCCTTGGCGATACGAGCATCGCATGGTGTAATACGCAGCCTCTCCTCTCCTCTGCTCGTCGAGTCGAAGACACAATGCCGACGTCGAGCGGGTCGGTTGAGTGAAAGACGGCTGGCCGCTCGCCGCAGGGCCAGGACACAGCCGAGCAAGGCATGGACGCGGTGGCTGGATGCCAGGCACACTGGCGAGGCCAGGGACACGCGAATCGGGCGCAGGAGGCAAAAGAGAGTGCGCGGGAGGCATGGATAAAATCCGAGTGGCCGGAATCGAACCAGCGACCAATTGATTTCCGAGTATACTGAGACACAGTATAGAACACTACAGTCAATCGCTCTACCAACTGAGCTACACTCGGTCCTAATTTGGCAACCCACACAAAATCAAACAAAACGCTGCGCACAGCCCTACACCAACAACCACGCGCTCCACGCCGCACTCACACACACGCCACGCCTACCCACATCTTTCTCTGCCCATCCGTCGCCCTACAAACCACTCAAACATCTCACACGGGCACTATTTCCAGCGCACACTTTCCGCGTCGTACACTGCCGATCCCACGTTAGTTTTGACAGCCACGGCGCGCCATGCCACGCACCATACGCGCTGGTAACCCCACAGACCGCTGTCAGCAGCGCAGCAACCACAAAGCGAAATCCCGAAATCGGCTTCCATGCGCTGACGAAGTCCATGCCTGGTGTCGAGCTTCGCCGTCGTCACGACTTGCAGTGGTATCCACCTACAGCAAACAGTGCGACGAGCCCTTGGCGATACGAGCGAGCATCGCATGGTGTAATACGCAGCCTCTCCTCTCCTCTGCTCGTCGAGTCGAAGACACAATGCCGACGTCGAGCGGGTCGGTTGAGTGAAAGACGGCTGGCCGCTCGCCGCAGGGCCAGGACACAGCCGAGCAAGGCATGGACGCGGTGGCTGGATGCCAGGCACACTGGCGAGGCCAGGGACACGCGAATCGGGCGCAGGAGGCAAAAGAGAGTGCGCGGGAGGCATGGATAAAATCCGAGTGGCCGGAATCGAACCAGCGACCAATTGATTTCCGAGTATACTGAGACACAGTATAGAACACTACAGTCAATCGCTCTACCAACTGAGCTACACTCGGTCCTAATTTGGCAACCCACACAAAATCAAACAAAACGCTGCGCACAGCCCTACACCAACAACCACGCGCTCCACGCCGCACTCACACACACGCCACGCCTACCCACATCTTTCTCTGTCCATCCGTCGCCCTACAAACCACTCAAACATCTCACACGGGCACTATTTCCAGCGCACACTTTCCGCGTCGTACACTGCCGATCCCACGTTAGTTTTGACAGCCACGGCGCGCCATGCCACGCACCATACGCGCTGGTAACCCCACAGACCGCTATCGGCAGCGCAGCAACCACAAAGCGAAATCCCGAAATCGGCTTCCATGCGCTGACGAAGTCCATGCCTGGTGTCGAGCTTCGCCGTCGTCACGACTTGCAGTGGTATCCACCTACAGCAAACAGTGCGACGAGCCCTTGGCGATACGAGCGAGCATCGCATGGTGTAATACGCAGCCTCTCCTCTCCTCTGCTCGTCGAGTCGAAGACACAATGCCGACGTCGAGCGGGTCGGTTGAGTGAAAGACGGCTGGCCGCTCGCCGCAGGGCCAGGACACAGCCGAGCAAGGCATGGACGCGGTGGCTGGATGCCAGGCACACTGGCGAGGCCAGGGACACGCGAATCGGGCGCAGGAGGCAAAAGAGAGTGCGCGGGAGGCATGGATAAAATCCGAGTGGCCGGAATCGAACCAGCGACCAATTGATTTCCGAGTATACTGAGACACAGTATAGAACACTACAGTCAATCGCTCTACCAACTGAGCTACACTCGGTCCTAATTTGGCAACCCACACAAAATCAAACAAAACGCTGCGCACAGCCCTACACCAACAACCACGCGCTCCACGCCGCACTCACACACACGCCACGCCTACCCACATCTTTCTCTGCCCATCCGTCGCCCTACAAACCACTCAAACATCTCACACGGGCACTATTTCCAGCGCACACTTTCCGCGTCGTACACTGCCGATCCCACGTTAGTTTTGACAGCCACGGCGCGCCATGCCACACACCATACGCGCTGGTAACCCCACAGACCGCTGTCGGCAGCGCAGCAACCACAAAGCGAAATCCCGAAATCGGCTTCCATGCGCTGACGAAGTCCATGCCTGGTGTCGAGCTTCGCCGTCGTCACGACTTGCAGTGGTATCCACCTACAGCAAACAGTGCGACGAGCCCTTGGCGATACGAGCGAGCATCGCATGGTGTAATACGCAGCCTCTCCTCTCCTCTGCTCGTCGAGTCGAAGACAGAATGCCGACGTCGAGCGGGTCGGTTGGGTGAAAGATGGCTGGCCGCTCGCCGCAGGGCCAGGACGCAGCCGAGCGAGGCATGGACGCGGTGGCTGGATGCCAGACACACTGGCGAGGCCAGGGGCACGCGAATCGGGCGCAGGAGGCAAAAGAGAGTGCGCGGGGGGCATGGATAAAATCCGAGTGGCCGGAATCGAACCAGCGACCAATTGATTTCCGAGTATACTGAGACACAGTATAGAACACTACAGTCAATCGCTCTACCAACTGAGCTACACTCGGTCCTAATTTGGCAACCCACACAAAATCAAACAAAACGCTGCGCACAGCCCTACACCAACAACCACGCGCTCCACGCCGCACTCACACACACGCCACGCCTACCCACATCTTTCTCTGCCCATCCGTCGCCCTACAAACCACTCAAACATCTCACACGGGCACTATTTCCAGCGCACACTTTCCGCGTCGTACACTGCCGATCCCACGTTAGTTTTGACAGCCACGGCGCGCCATGCCACACACCATACGCGCTGGTAACCCCACAGACCGCTGTCGGCAGCGCAGCAACCACAAAGCGAAATCCCGAAATCGGCTTCCATGCGCTGACGAAGTCCATGCCTGGTGTCGAGCTTCGCCGTCGTCACGACTTGCAGTGGTATCCACCTACAGCAAACAGTGCGACGAGCCCTTGGCGATACGAGCGAGCATCGCATGGTGTAATACGCAGCCTCTCCTCTCCTCTGCTCGTCGAGTCGAAGACAGAATGCCGACGTCGAGCGGGTCGGTTGGGTGAAAGATGGCTGGCCGCTCGCCGCAGGGCCAGGACGCAGCCGAGCGAGGCATGGACGCGGTGGCTGGATGCCAGACACACTGGCGAGGCCAGGGGCACGCGAATCGGGCGCAGGAGGCAAAAGAGAGTGCGCGGGGGGCATGGATAAAATCCGAGTGGCCGGAATCGAACCAGCGACCAATTGATTTCCGAGTATACTGAGACACAGTATAGAACACTACAGTCAATCGCTCTACCAACTGAGCTACACTCGGTCCTAATTTGGCAACCCACACAAAATCAAACAAAACGCTGCGCACAGCCCTACACCAACAACCACGCGCTCCACGCCGCACTCACACACACGCCACGCCTATCCACATCTTCCTCTGCCCATCCGTCGCCCTACAAACCACTCAAACATCTCACACGGGCACTATTTCCAGCGCACACTTTCCGCGTCGTACACTGCCGATCCCACGTTAGTTTTGACAGCCACGGCGCGCCATGCCACGCACCATACGCGCTGGTAACCCCACAGATCGCTGTCGGCAGCGCAGCAACCACAAAGCGAAATCCCGAAATCGGCTTCCATGCGCTGACGAAGTCCATGCCTGGTGTCGAGCTTCGCCGTCGTCACGACTTGCAGTGGTATCCACCTACAGCAAACAGTGCGACGAGCCCTTGGCGATACGAGCATCGCATGGTGTAATACGCAGCCTCTCCTCTCCTCTGCTCGTCGAGTCGAAGACACAATGCCGACGTCGAGCGGGTCGGTTGAGTGAAAGACGGCTGGCCGCTCGCCGCAGGGCCAGGACGCAGCCGAGCGAGGCATGGACGCGGTGGCTGGATGCCAGACACACTGGCGAGGCCAGGGGCACGCGAATCGGGCGCAGGAGGCAAAAGAGAGTGCGCGGGGGGCATGGATAAAATCCGAGTGGCCGGAATCGAACCAGCGACCAATTGATTTCCGAGTATACAGTGCGCGCCGAAATTATAGCCGCACCTGAAAAATGGTTTTCAAGAGCCGCCACTTGAGCTTTTGCAACAAAGTGGGAGTCTAGGTTACGGCTTAAAGCAATAGAAAACGCATGCAGCAAACAGAATAGAGAAAGCTAACGCGGTTCAGGAGCAATCGCAAAAAAACCGATTTTGGGTCGGGTCAAAATTATAGCCGCACTATGAAGACCTACAGCCAAGTTGCTCTAGTAACCTCTCTTGGCTTCTTTCAGCAGCCGCGTTGCTTCAAACCTGTTCAGGATGTGTCGTATTAACTTATCAGTGTAAGCTGGATCGATTCGAGGCCGTTCGCGCTTGATGTGGGCGATCAAATCGGAAGGTTTGTTAAATTAGAGACTATTTGCACGTACTCGGCGAGCTAGGAGGCCGACACGTTCTCTATGATGTTGAGATCGGTGCTTTGAATCGGCCACGACTTCATCGTAATGTTTTCAGCAGCTAGAAAGACCTCAATGATCTTCTACGAATGTATAGAGGTGTTATTTTAATGGAAAATCGCGGTCAAATTGCCTAACTTTGACTGCGGTTCTCTTATAAAACGAAGCAAGCTCTCGTACAGCGGCCTAGACTACTTGATAGCGTTCTGTTTGCTCTTTACTAAGACGTGGCTGGTTGTGCCGTGCCAGTTCACCCCTGCCCAAAAAATAACGTTTCCCCCACCGTTAACCCGCTTCGACAGCATTTTGGCGGAGCTTGTAAGTCTTGTGAAGGGAAACGGAGGCCACCAGGGCCGTTTAAATTAAATACCATTTCACCCTTAAACACAATAATGTGCTAGAAGTCCCATTTGCTGGCGTGATGCCCCGCAAAAGTCACCCTCGCCTTCTTGTGGCGATGCTTGATGGTTGGGGCGAGTTCGCGCGGGCAATTTGTGACGTAGCGGCTGCTACGCAGTACGCACAGCACCGTAGGCTACCTAGGACGGCATAGAAGCACGCCACTTGTCTCCTTTGCTGATAGTTTCAGCACAATAGCCTGCCGAATAACACGCCCTTCCTCCCGACCAGCTATTTTCGGTCTTCTTCCTGCCCTCTTGGTCGCTGAAGCCGCCTTGCCGCGCTTCCAGTGGCCCCCGATAGCCTTCTCGTCACGACCAGCCCGCTCCGCAGTCGTTCGGCTTCTTCTGCCGGCTCTAACGTGGGTTTTCGTCTTGATATACGCTTCCTCGCTGAACTGGCCGCCTCACGGCATGTTGACCGCCTTCCCCAAGAAACCAAGAGTGGTCTCGAAACCGCCTCGCTTCGGGCTATTCAGATAATGCATTTATTACCATTTTGGCCCATTCAGTTTTGTTTATTACCGGCCTTAATAAAAAAACTGCTTAGTGCGGCTATAATTTTGACCCGATCTAAATTTGGTTTTTTTGCGATTGCTCCTGATCCGCGTTAGCTTTCTCTATTCTGCTTGCTGCATGCGTTTTCTATTGCATTAAGCCGTATCCAAGACGCCCACTTTGTTGCAAAAGCTCAAGTGGCGGCTCTTGAAAACCATTTTTCAGGTGCGGCTATAATTTCGGCGCGCACTGTACTGAGACACAGTATAGAACACTACAGTCAATCGCTCTACCAACTGAGCTACACTCGGTCCTAATTTGGCAACCCACACAAAATCAAACAAAACGCTGCGCACAGCCCTACACCAACAACCACGCGCTCCACGCCGCACTCACACACACGCCACGCCTACCCACATCTTTCTCTGCCCATCCGTCGCTCTACAAACCACTCAAACATCTCACACGGGCACTATTTCCAGCGCACACTTTCCGCGTCGTACACTGCCGATCCCACGTTAGTTTTGACAGCCACGGCGCGCCATGCCACGCACCATACGCGCTGGTAACCCCACAGACCGCTGTCGGCAGCGCAGCAACCACAAAGCGAAATCCCGAAATCGGCTTCCATGCGCTGACGAAGTCCATGCCTGGTGTCGAGCTTCGCCGTCGTCACGACTTGCAGTGGTATCCACCTACAGCAAACAGTGCGACGAGCCCTTGGCGATACGAGCGAGCATCGCATGGTGTAATACGCAGCCTCTCCTCTCCTCTGCTCGTCGAGTCGAAGACACAATGCCGACGTCGAGCGGGTCGGTTGGGTGAAAGATGGCTGGCCGCTCGCCGCAGGGCCAGGACGCAGCCGAGCGAGGCATGGACGCGGTGGCTGGATGCCAGACACACTGGCGAGGCCAGGGGCACGCGAATCGGGCGCAGGAGGCAAAAGAGAGTGCGCGGGGGGCATGGATAAAATCCGAGTGGCCGGAATCGAACCAGCGACCAATTGATTTCCGAGTATACTGAGACACAGTATAGAACACTACAGTCAATCGCTCTACCAACTGAGCTACACTCGGTCCTAATTTGGCAACCCACACAAAATCAAACAAAACGCTGCGCACAGCCCTACACCAACAACCACGCGCTCCACGCCGCACTCACACACACGCCACGCCTACCCACATCTTTCTCTGCCCATCCGTCGCTCTACAAACCACTCAAACATCTCACACGGGCACTATTTCCAGCGCACACTTTCCGCGTCGTACACTGCCGATCCCACGTTAGTTTTGACAGCCACGGCGCGCCATGCCACGCACCATACGCGCTGGTAACCCCACAGACCGCTGTCGGCAGCGCAGCAACCACAAAGCGAAATCCCGAAATCGGCTTCCATGCGCTGACGAAGTCCATGCCTGGTGTCGAGCTTCGCCGTCGTCACGACTTGCAGTGGTATCCACCTACAGCAAACAGTGCGACGAGCCCTTGGCGATACGAGCGAGCATCGCATGGTGTAATACGCAGCCTCTCCTCTCCTCTGCTCGTCGAGTCGAAGACACAATGCCGACGTCGAGCGGGTCGGTTGGGTGAAAGATGGCTGGCCGCTCGCCGCAGGGCCAGGACGCAGCCGAGCGAGGCATGGACGCGGTGGCTGGATGCCAGACACACTGGCGAGGCCAGGGGCACGCGAATCGGGCGCAGGAGGCAAAAGAGAGTGCGCGGGGGGCATGGATAAAATCCGAGTGGCCGGAATCGAACCAGCGACCAATTGATTTCCGAGTATACTGAGACACAGTATAGAACACTACAGTCAATCGCTCTACCAACTGAGCTACACTCGGTCCTAATTTGGCAACCCACACAAAATCAAACAAAACGCTGCGCACAGCCCTACACCAACAACCACGCGCTCCACGCCGCACTCACACACACGCCACGCCTACCCACATCTTCCTCTGCCCATCCGTCGCCCTACAAACCACTCAAACATCTCACACGGGCACTATTTCCAGCGCACACTTTCTGCGTCGTACACTGCCGATCCCACGTTAGTTTTGACAGCCACGGCGCGCCATGCCACGCACCATACGCGCTGGTAACCCCACAGACCGCTGTCGGCAGCGCAGCAACCACAAAGCGAAATCCCGAAATCGGCTTCCATGCGCTGACGAAGTCCATGCCTGGTGTCGAGCTTCGCCGTCGTCACGACTTGCAGTGGTATCCACCTACAGCAAACAGTGCGACGAGCCCTTGGCGATACGAGCGAGCATCGCATGGTGTAATACGCAGCCTCTCCTCTCCTCTGCTCGTCGAGTCGAAGACACAATGCCGACGTCGAGCGGGTCGGTTGGGTGAAAGATGGCTGGCCGCTCGCCGCAGGGCCAGGACGCAGCCGAGCGAGGCATGGACGCGGTGGCTGGATGCCAGACACACTGGCGAGGCCAGGGGCACGCGAATCGGGCGCAGGAGGCAAAAGAGAGTGCGCGGGGGGCATGGATAAAATCCGAGTGGCCGGAATCGAACCAGCGACCAATTGATTTCCGAGTATACTGAGACACAGTATAGAACACTACAGTCAATCGCTCTACCAACTGAGCTACACTCGGTCCTAATTTGGCAACCCACACAAAATCAAACAAAACGCTGCGCACAGCCCTACACCAACAACCACGCGCTCCACGCCGCACTCACACACACGCCACGCCTACCCACATCTTTCTCTGCCCATCCGTCGCTCTACAAACCACTCAAACATCTCACACGGGCACTATTTCCAGCGCACACTTTCCGCGTCGTACACTGCCGATCCCACGTTAGTTTTGACAGCCACGGCGCGCCATGCCACGCACCATACGCGCTGGTAACCCCACAGACCGCTGTCGGCAGCGCAGCAACCACAAAGCGAAATCCCGAAATCGGCTTCCATGCGCTGACGAAGTCCATGCCTGGTGTCGAGCTTCGCCGTCGTCACGACTTGCAGTGGTATCCACCTACAGCAAACAGTGCGACGAGCCCTTGGCGATACGAGCGAGCATCGCATGGTGTAATACGCAGCCTCTCCTCTCCTCTGCTCGTCGAGTCGAAGACACAATGCCGACGTCGAGCGGGTCGGTTGAGTGAAAGACGGCTGGCCGCTCGCCGCAGGGCCAGGACACAGCCGAGCAAGGCATGGACGCGGTGGCTGGATGCCAGGCACACTGGCGAGGCCAGGGACACGCGAATCGGGCGCAGGAGGCAAAAGAGAGTGCGCGGGAGGCATGGATAAAATCCGAGTGGCCGGAATCGAACCAGCGACCAATTGATTTCCGAGTATACTGAGACACAGTATAGAACACTACAGTCAATCGCTCTACCAACTGAGCTACACTCGGTCCTAATTTGGCAACCCACACAAAATCAAACAAAACGCTGCGCACAGCCCTACACCAACAACCACGCGCTCCACGCCGCACTCACACACACGCCACGCCTACCCACATCTTCCTCTGCCCATCCGTCGCCCTACAAACCACTCAAACATCTCACACGGGCACTATTTCCAGCGCACACTTTCTGCGTCGTACACTGCCGATCCCACGTTAGTTTTGACAGCCACGGCGCGCCATGCCACGCACCATACGCGCTGGTAACCCCACAGACCGCTGTCGGCAGCGCAGCAACCACAAAGCGAAATCCCGAAATCGGCTTCCATGCGCTGACGAAGTCCATGCCTGGTGTCGAGCTTCGCCGTCGTCACGACTTGCAGTGGTATCCACCTACAGCAAACAGTGCGACGAGCCCTTGGCGATACGAGCGAGCATCGCATGGTGTAATACGCAGCCTCTCCTCTCCTCTGCTCGTCGAGTCGAAGACACAATGCCGACGTCGAGCGGGTCGGTTGAGTGAAAGACGGCTGGCCGCTCGCCGCAGGGCCAGGACACAGCCGAGCAAGGCATGGACGCGGTGGCTGGATGCCAGGCACACTGGCGAGGCCAGGGACACGCGAATCGGGCGCAGGAGGCAAAAGAGAGTGCGCGGGAGGCATGGATAAAATCCGAGTGGCCGGAATCGAACCAGCGACCAATTGATTTCCGAGTATACTGAGACACAGTATAGAACACTACAGTCAATCGCTCTACCAACTGAGCTACACTCGGTCCTAATTTGGCAACCCACACAAAATCAAACAAAACGCTGCGCACAGCCCTACACCAACAACCACGCGCTCCACGCCGCACTCACACACACGCCACGCCTACCCACATCTTCCTCTGCCCATCCGTCGCCCTACAAACCACTCAAACATCTCACACGGGCACTATTTCCAGCGCACACTTTCCGCGTCGTACACTGCCGATCCCATGTTAGTTTTGACAGCCACGGCGCGCCATGCCACGCACCATACGCGCTGGTAACCCCACAGACCGCTGTCGGCAGCGCAGCAACCACAAAGCGAAATCCCGAAATCGGCTTCCATGCGCTGACGAAGTCCATGCCTGGTGTCGAGCTTCGCCGTCGTCACGACTTGCAGTGGTATCCACCTACAGCAAACAGTGCGACGAGCCCTTGGCGATACGAGCGAGCATCGCATGGTGTAATACGCAGCCTCTCCTCTCCTCTGTTCGTCGAGTCGAAGACAGAATGCCGACGTCGAGCGGGTCGGTTGAGTGAAAGACGGCTGGCCGCTCGCCGCAGGGCCAGGACGCAGCCGAGCGAGGCATGGACGCGGTGGCTGGATGCCAGACACACTGGCGAGGCCAGGGGCACGCGAATCGGGCGCAGGAGGCAAAAGAGAGTGCGCGGGGGGCATGGATAAAATCCGAGTGGCCGGAATCGAACCAGCGACCAATTGATTTCCGAGTATACTGAGACACAGTATAGAACACTACAGTCAATCGCTCTACCAACTGAGCTACACTCGGTCCTAATTTGGCAACCCACACAAAATCAAACAAAACGCTGCGCACAGCCCTACACCAACAACCACGCGCTCCACGCCGCACTCACACACACGCCACGCCTACCCACATCTTTCTCTGCCCATCCGTCGCTCTACAAACCACTCAAACATCTCACACGGGCACTATTTCCAGCGCACACTTTCCGCGTCGTACACTGCCGATCCCACGTTAGTTTTGACAGCCACGGCGCGCCATGCCACGCACCATACGCGCTGGTAACCCCACAGACCGCTGTCGGCAGCGCAGCAACCACAAAGCGAAATCCCGAAATCGGCTTCCATGCGCTGACGAAGTCCATGCCTGGTGTCGAGCTTCGCCGTCGTCACGACTTGCAGTGGTATCCACCTACAGCAAACAGTGCGACGAGCCCTTGGCGATACGAGCGAGCATCGCATGGTGTAATACGCAGCCTCTCCTCTCCTCTGCTCGTCGAGTCGAAGACACAATGCCGACGTCGAGCGGGTCGGTTGAGTGAAAGACGGCTGGCCGCTCGCCGCAGGGCCAGGACGCAGCCGAGCGAGGCATGGACGCGGTGGCTGGATGCCAGACACACTGGCGAGGCCAGGGGCACGCGAATCGGGCGCAGGAGGCAAAAGAGAGTGCGCGGGGGGCATGGATAAAATCCGAGTGGCCGGAATCGAACCAGCGACCAATTGATTTCCGAGTATACTGAGACACAGTATAGAACACTACAGTCAATCGCTCTACCAACTGAGCTACACTCGGTCCTAATTTGGCAACCCACACAAAATCAAACAAAACGCTGCGCACAGCCCTACACCAACAACCACGCGCTCCACGCCGCACTCACACACACGCCACGCCTACCCACATCTTTCTCTGCCCATCCGTCGCCCTACAAACCACTCAAACATCTCACACGGGCACTATTTCCAGCGCACACTTTCCGCGTCGTACACTGCCGATCCCACGTTAGTTTTGACAGCCACGGCGCGCCATGCCACGCACCATACGCGCTGGTAACCCCACAGACCGCTGTCAGCAGCGCAGCAACCACAAAGCGAAATCCCGAAATCGGCTTCCATGCGCTGACGAAGTCCATGCCTGGTGTCGAGCTTCGCCGTCGTCACGACTTGCAGTGGTATCCACCTACAGCAAACAGTGCGACGAGCCCTTGGCGATACGAGCGAGCATCACATGGTGTAATACGCAGCCTCTCCTCTCCTCTGCTCGTCGAGTCGAAGACACAATGCCGACGTCGAGCGGGTCGGTTGAGTGAAAGACGGCTGGCCGCTCGCCGCAGGGCCAGGACGCAGCCGAGCGAGGCATGGACGCGGTGGCTGGATGCCAGACACACTGGCGAGGCCAGGGGCACGCGAATCGGGCGCAGGAGGCAAAAGAGAGTGCGCGGGGGGCATGGATAAAATCCGAGTGGCCGGAATCGAACCAGCGACCAATTGATTTCCGAGTATACTGAGACACAGTATAGAACACTACAGTCAATCGCTCTACCAACTGAGCTACACTCGGTCCTAATTTGGCAACCCACACAAAATCAAACAAAACGCTGCGCACAGCCCTACACCAACAACCACGCGCTCCACGCCGCACTCACACACACGCCACGCCTACCCACATCTTTCTCTGCCCATCCGTCGCCCTACAAACCACTCAAACATCTCACACGGGCACTATTTCCAGCGCACACTTTCCGCGTCGTACACTGCCGATCCCACGTTAGTTTTGACAGCCACGGCGCGCCATGCCACGCACCATACGCGCTGGTAACCCCACAGACCGCTGTCAGCAGCGCAGCAACCACAAAGCGAAATCCCGAATTCGGCTTCCATGCGCTGACGAAGTCCATGCCTGGTGTCGAGCTTCGCCGTCGTCACGACTTGCAGTGGTATCCACCTACAGCAAACAGTGCGACGAGCCCTTGGCGATACGAGCATCACATGGTGTAATACGCAGCCTCTCCTCTCCTCTGCTCGTCGAGTCGAAGACACAATGCCGACGTCGAGCGGGTCGGTTGAGTGAAAGACGGCTGGCCGCTCGCCGCAGGGCCAGGACGCAGCCGAGCGAGGCATGGACGCGGTGGCTGGATGCCAGACACACTGGCGAGGCCAGGGGCACGCGAATCGGGCGCAGGAGGCAAAAGAGAGTGCGCGGGGGGCATGGATAAAATCCGAGTGGCCGGAATCGAACCAGCGACCAATTGATTTCCGAGTATACTGAGACACAGTATAGAACACTACAGTCAATCGCTCTACCAACTGAGCTACACTCGGTCCTAATTTGGCAACCCACACAAAATCAAACAAAACGCTGCGCACAGCCCTACACCAACAACCACGCGCTCCACGCCGCACTCACACACACGCCACGCCTACCCACATCTTTCTCTGCCCATCCGTCGCCCTACAAACCACTCAAACATCTCACACGGGCACTATTTCCAGCGCACACTTTCCGCGTCGTACACTGCCGATCCCACGTTAGTTTTGACAGCCACGGCGCGCCATGCCACGCACCATACGCGCTGGTAACCCCACAGACCGCTGTCAGCAGCGCAGCAACCACAAAGCGAAATCCCGAAATCGGCTTCCATGCGCTGACGAAGTCCATGCCTGGTGTCGAGCTTCGCCGTCGTCACGACTTGCAGTGGTATCCACCTACAGCAAACAGTGCGACGAGCCCTTGGCGATACGAGCGAGCATCACATGGTGTAATACGCAGCCTCTCCTCTCCTCTGCTCGTCGAGTCGAAGACACAATGCCGACGTCGAGCGGGTCGGTTGAGTGAAAGACGGCTGGCCGCTCGCCGCAGGGCCAGGACGCAGCCGAGCGAGGCATGGACGCGGTGGCTGGATGCCAGACACACTGGCGAGGCCAGGGGCACGCGAATCGGGCGCAGGAGGCAAAAGAGAGTGCGCGGGGGGCATGGATAAAATCCGAGTGGCCGGAATCGAACCAGCGACCAATTGATTTCCGAGTATACTGAGACACAGTATAGAACACTACAGTCAATCGCTCTACCAACTGAGCTACACTCGGTCCTAATTTGGCAACCCACACAAAATCAAACAAAACGCTGCGCACAGCCCTACACCAACAACCACGCGCTCCACGCCGCACTCACACACACGCCACGCCTACCCACATCTTCCTCTGCCCATCCGTCGCCCTACAAACCACTCAAACATCTCACACGGGCACTATTTCCAGCGCACACTTTCCGCGTCGTACACTGCCGATCCCACGTTAGTTTTGACAGCCACGGCGCGCCATGCCACGCACCATACGCGCTGGTAACCCCACAGACCGCTGTCGGCAGCGCAGCAACCACAAAGCGAAATCCCGAAATCGGCTTCCATGCGCTGACGAAGTCCATGCCTGGTGTCGAGCTTCGCCGTCGTCACGACTTGCAGTGGTATCCACCTACAGCAAACAGTGCGACGAGCCCTTGGCGATACGAGCATCGCATGGTGTAATACGCAGCCTCTCCTCTCCTCTGCTCGTCGAGTCGAAGACACAATGCCGACGTCAAGCGGGTCGGTTGAGTGAAAGATGGCTGGCCGCTCGCCGCAGGGCCAGGACGCAGCCGAGCAAGGCATGGACGCGGTGGCTGGATGCCAGGCACACTGGCGAGGCCAGGGACACGCGAATCGGGCGCAGGAGGCAAAAGAGAGTGCGCGGGAGGCATGGATAAAATCCGAGTGGCCGGAATCGAACCAGCGACCAATTGATTTCCGAGTATACTGAGACACAGTATAGAACACTACAGTCAATCGCTCTACCAACTGAGCTACACTCGGTCCTAATTTGGCAACCCACACAAAATCAAACAAAACGCTGCGCACAGCCCTACACCAACAACCACGCGCTCCACGCCGCACTCACACACACGCCACGCCTACCCACATCTTTCTCTGCCCATCCGTCGCCCTACAAACCACTCAAACATCTCACACGGGCACTATTTCCAGCGCACACTTTCCGCGTCGTACACTGCCGATCCCACGTTAGTTTTGACAGCCACGGCGCGCCATGCCACGCACCATACGCGCTGGTAACCCCACAGACCGCTGTCGGCAGCGCAGCAACCACAAAGCGAAATCCCGAAATCGGCTTCCATGCGCTGACGAAGTCCATGCCTGGTGTCGAGCTTCGCCGTCGTCACGACTTGCAGTGGTATCCACCTACAGCAAACAGTGCGACGAGCCCTTGGCGATACGAGCGAGCATCGCATGGTGTAATACGCAGCCTCTCCTCTCCTCTGCTCGTCGAG
Organism: Phytophthora x cambivora; assembly: GCA_033557925.1. Classification (NCBI taxonomy): domain Eukaryota; phylum Oomycota; class Peronosporomycetes; order Peronosporales; family Peronosporaceae; genus Phytophthora; species Phytophthora x cambivora. The sequence continues at coordinate 4,308,423 of JAUCEB010000012.1, read as the reverse complement.
TCGAAGACACAATGCCGACGTCGAGCGGGTCGGTTGGGTGAAAGACGGCTGGCCGCTCGCCGCAGGGCCAGGACGCAGCCGAGCGAGGCATGGACGCGGTGGCTGGATGCCAGACACACTGGCGAGGCCAGGGGCACGCGAATCGGGCGCAGGAGGCAAAAGAGAGTGCGCGGGGGGCATGGATAAAATCCGAGTGGCCGGAATCGAACCAGCGACCAATTGATTTCCGAGTATACTGAGACACAGTATAGAACACTACAGTCAATCGCTCTACCAACTGAGCTACACTCGGTCCTAATTTGGCAACCCACACAAAATCAAACAAAACGCTGCGCACAGCCCTACACCAACAACCACGCGCTCCACGCCGCACTCACACACACGCCACGCCTACCCACATCTTTCTCTGCCCATCCGTCGCCCTACAAACCACTCAAACATCTCACACGGGCACTATTTCCAGCGCACACTTTCCGCGTCGTACACTGCCGATCCCACGTTAGTTTTGACAGCCACGGCGCGCCATGCCACGCACCATACGCGCTGGTAACCCCACAGACCGCTGTCGGCAGCGCAGCAACCACAAAGCGAAATCCCGAAATCGGCTTCCATGCGCTGACGAAGTCCATGCCTGGTGTCGAGCTTCGCCGTCGTCACGACTTGCAGTGGTATCCACCTACAGCAAACAGTGCGACGAGCCCTTGGCGATACGAGCGAGCATCGCATGGTGTAATACGCAGCCTCTCCTCTCCTCTGCTCGTCGAGTCGAAGACACAATGCCGACGTCGAGCGGGTCGGTTGGGTGAAAGACGGCTGGCCGCTCGCCGCAGGGCCAGGACGCAGCCGAGCGAGGCATGGACGCGGTGGCTGGATGCCAGACACACTGGCGAGGCCAGGGGCACGCGAATCGGGCGCAGGAGGCAAAAGAGAGTGCGCGGGGGGCATGGATAAAATCCGAGTGGCCGGAATCGAACCAGCGACCAATTGATTTCCGAGTATACTGAGACACAGTATAGAACACTACAGTCAATCGCTCTACCAACTGAGCTACACTCGGTCCTAATTTGGCAACCCACACAAAATCAAACAAAACGCTGCGCACAGCCCTACACCAACAACCACGCGCTCCACGCCGCACTCACACACACGCCACGCCTACCCACATCTTTCTCTGCCCATCCGTCGCCCTACAAACCACTCAAACATCTCACACGGGCACTATTTCCAGCGCACACTTTCCGCGTCGTACACTGCCGATCCCACGTTAGTTTTGACAGCCACGGCGCGCCATGCCACACACCATACGCGCTGGTAACCCCACAGACCGCTGTCGGCAGCGCAGCAACCACAAAGCGAAATCCCGAAATCGGCTTCCATGCGCTGACGAAGTCCATGCCTGGTGTCGAGCTTCGCCGTCGTCACGACTTGCAGTGGTATCCACCTACAGCAAACAGTGCGACGAGCCCTTGGCGATACGAGCGAGCATCACATGGTGTAATACGCAGCCTCTCCTCTCCTCTGCTCGTCGAGTCGAAGACACAATGCCGACGTCGAGCGGGTCGGTTGAGTGAAAGACGGCTGGCCGCTCGCCGCAGGGCCAGGACGCAGCCGAGCGAGGCATGGACGCGGTGGCTGGATGCCAGACACACTGGCGAGGCCAGGGGCACGCGAATCGGGCGCAGGAGGCAAAAGAGAGTGCGCGGGGGGCATGGATAAAATCCGAGTGGCCGGAATCGAACCAGCGACCAATTGATTTCCGAGTATACTGAGACACAGTATAGAACACTACAGTCAATCGCTCTACCAACTGAGCTACACTCGGTCCTAATTTGGCAACCCACACAAAATCAAACAAAACGCTGCGCACAGCCCTACACCAACAACCACGCGCTCCACGCCGCACTCACACACACGCCACGCCTACCCACATCTTTCTCTGCCCATCCGTCGCCCTACAAACCACTCAAACATCTCACACGGGCACTATTTCCAGCGCACACTTTCCGCGTCGTACACTGCCGATCCCACGTTAGTTTTGACAGCCACGGCGCGCCATGCCACGCACCATACGCGCTGGTAACCCCACAGACCGCTGTCAGCAGCGCAGCAACCACAAAGCGAAATCCCGAAATCGGCTTCCATGCGCTGACGAAGTCCATGCCTGGTGTCGAGCTTCGCCGTCGTCACGACTTGCAGTGGTATCCACCTACAGCAAACAGTGCGACGAGCCCTTGGCGATACGAGCGAGCATCGCATGGTGTAATACGCAGCCTCTCCTCTCCTCTGCTCGTCGAGTCGAAGACACAATGCCGACGTCGAGCGGGTCGGTTGAGTGAAAGACGGCTGGCCGCTCGCCGCAGGGCCAGGACGCAGCCGAGCGAGGCATGGACGCGGTGGCTGGATGCCAGACACACTGGCGAGGCCAGGGGCACGCGAATCGGGCGCAGGAGGCAAAAGAGAGTGCGCGGGGGGCATGGATAAAATCCGAGTGGCCGGAATCGAACCAGCGACCAATTGATTTCCGAGTATACTGAGACACAGTATAGAACACTACAGTCAATCGCTCTACCAACTGAGCTACACTCGGTCCTAATTTGGCAACCCACACAAAATCAAACAAAACGCTGCGCACAGCCCTACACCAACAACCACGCGCTCCACGCCGCACTCACACACACGCCACGCCTACCCACATCTTTCTCTGCCCATCCGTCGCTCTACAAACCACTCAAACATCTCACACGGGCACTATTTCCAGCGCACACTTTCCGCGTCGTACACTGCCGATCCCACGTTAGTTTTGACAGCCACGGCGCGCCATGCCACGCACCATACGCGCTGGTAACCCCACAGACCGCTGTCGGCAGCGCAGCAACCACAAAGCGAAATCCCGAAATCGGCTTCCATGCGCTGACGAAGTCCATGCCTGGTGTCGAGCTTCGCCGTCGTCACGACTTGCAGTGGTATCCACCTACAGCAAACAGTGCGACGAGCCCTTGGCGATACGAGCATCACATGGTGTAATACGCAGCCTCTCCTCTCCTCTGCTCGTCGAGTCGAAGACACAATGCCGACGTCGAGCGGGTCGGTTGAGTGAAAGACGGCTGGCCGCTCGCCGCAGGGCCAGGACGCAGCCGAGCGAGGCATGGACGCGGTGGCTGGATGCCAGACACACTGGCGAGGCCAGGGGCACGCGAATCGGGCGCAGGAGGCAAAAGAGAGTGCGCGGGGGGCATGGATAAAATCCGAGTGGCCGGAATCGAACCAGCGACCAATTGATTTCCGAGTATACTGAGACACAGTATAGAACACTACAGTCAATCGCTCTACCAACTGAGCTACACTCGGTCCTAATTTGGCAACCCACACAAAATCAAACAAAACGCTGCGCACAGCCCTACACCAACAACCACGCGCTCCACGCCGCACTCACACACACGCCACGCCTACCCACATCTTTCTCTGCCCATCCGTCGCTCTACAAACCACTCAAACATCTCACACGGGCACTATTTCCAGCGCACACTTTCCGCGTCGTACACTGCCGATCCCACGTTAGTTTTGACAGCCACGGCGCGCCATGCCACGCACCATACGCGCTGGTAACCCCACAGACCGCTGTCGGCAGCGCAGCAACCACAAAGCGAAATCCCGAAATCGGCTTCCATGCGCTGACGAAGTCCATGCCTGGTGTCGAGCTTCGCCGTCGTCACGACTTGCAGTGGTATCCACCTACAGCAAACAGTGCGACGAGCCCTTGGCGATACGAGCGAGCATCGCATGGTGTAATACGCAGCCTCTCCTCTCCTCTGCTCGTCGAGTCGAAGACACAATGCCGACGTCGAGCGGGTCGGTTGGGTGAAAGATGGCTGGCCGCTCGCCGCAGGGCCAGGACGCAGCCGAGCGAGGCATGGACGCGGTGGCTGGATGCCAGACACACTGACGAGGCCAGGGGTACGCGAATCGGGCGCAGGAGGCAAAAGAGAGTGCGCGGGGGGCATGGATAAAATCCGAGTGGCCGGAATCGAACCAGCGACCAATTGATTTCCGAGTATACTGAGACACAGTATAGAACACTACAGTCAATCGCTCTACCAACTGAGCTACACTCGGTCCTAATTTGGCAACCCACACAAAATCAAACAAAACGCTGCGCACAGCCCTACACCAACAACCACGCGCTCCACGCCGCACTCACACACACGCCACGCCTACCCACATCTTTCTCTGCCCATCCGTCGCCCTACAAACCACTCAAACATCTCACACGGGCACTATTTCCAGCGCACACTTTCCGCGTCGTACACTGCCGATCCCACGTTAGTTTTGACAGCCACGGCGCGCCATGCCACGCACCATACGCGCTGGTAACCCCACAGACCGCTGTCGGCAGCGCAGCAACCACAAAGCGAAATCCCGAAATCGGCTTCCATGCGCTGACGAAGTCCATGCCTGGTGTCGAGCTTCGCCGTCGTCACGACTTGCAGTGGTATCCACCTACAGCAAACAGTGCGACGAGCCCTTGGCGATACGAGCGAGCATCGCATGGTGTAATACGCAGCCTCTCCTCTCCTCTGCTCGTCGAGTCGAAGACACAATGCCGACGTCGAGCGGGTCGGTTGAGTGAAAGACGGCTGGCCGCTCGCCGCAGGGCCAGGACACAGCCGAGCAAGGCATGGACGCGGTGGCTGGATGCCAGGCACACTGGCGAGGCCAGGGACACGCGAATCGGGCGCAGGAGGCAAAAGAGAGTGCGCGGGAGGCATGGATAAAATCCGAGTGGCCGGAATCGAACCAGCGACCAATTGATTTCCGAGTATACTGAGACACAGTATAGAACACTACAGTCAATCGCTCTACCAACTGAGCTACACTCGGTCCTAATTTGGCAACCCACACAAAATCAAACAAAACGCTGCGCACAGCCCTACACCAACAACCACGCGCTCCACGCCGCACTCACACACACGCCACGCCTACCCACATCTTTCTCTGTCCATCCGTCGCCCTACAAACCACTCAAACATCTCACACGGGCACTATTTCCAGCGCACACTTTCCGCGTCGTACACTGCCGATCCCACGTTAGTTTTGACAGCCACGGCGCGCCATGCCACGCACCATACGCGCTGGTAACCCCACAGACCGCTGTCGGCAGCGCAGCAACCACAAAGCGAAATCCCGAAATCGGCTTCCATGCGCTGACGAAGTCCATGCCTGGTGTCGAGCTTCGCCGTCGTCACGACTTGCAGTGGTATCCACCTACAGCAAACAGTGCGACGAGCCCTTGGCGATACGAGCGAGCATCGCATGGTGTAATACGCAGCCTCTCCTCTCCTCTGCTCGTCGAGTCGAAGACACAATGCCGACGTCGAGCGGGTCGGTTGAGTGAAAGACGGCTGGCCGCTCGCCGCAGGGCCAGGACACAGCCGAGCAAGGCATGGACGCGGTGGCTGGATGCCAGGCACACTGGCGAGGCCAGGGACACGCGAATCGGGCGCAGGAGGCAAAAGAGAGTGCGAGGGAGGCATGGATAAAATCCGAGTGGCCGGAATCGAACCAGCGACCAATTGATTTCCGAGTATACTGAGACACAGTATAGAACACTACAGTCAATCGCTCTACCAACTGAGCTACACTCGGTCCTAATTTGGCAACCCACACAAAATCAAACAAAACGCTGCGCACAGCCCTACACCAACAACCACGCGCTCCACGCCGCACTCACACACACGCCACGCCTACCCACATCTTCCTCTGCCCATCCGTCGCCCTACAAACCACTCAAACATCTCACACGGGCACTATTTCCAGCGCACACTTTCCGCGTCGTACACTGCCGATCCCACGTTAGTTTTGACAGCCACGGCGCGCCATGCCACGCACCATACGCGCTGGTAACCCCACAGACCGCTGTCGGCAGCGCAGCAACCACAAAGCGAAATCCCGAAATCGGCTTCCATGCGCTGACGAAGTCCATGCCTGGTGTCGAGCTTCGCCGTCGTCACGACTTGCAGTGGTATCCACCTACAGCAAACAGTGCGACGAGCCCTTGGCGATACGAGCATCGCATGGTGTAATACGCAGCCTCTCCTCTCCTCTGCTCGTCGAGTCGAAGACACAATGCCGACGTCAAGCGGGTCGGTTGAGTGAAAGATGGCTGGCCGCTCGCCGCAGGGCCAGGACGCAGCCGAGCAAGGCATGGACGCGGTGGCTGGATGCCAGGCACACTGGCGAGGCCAGGGACACGCGAATCGGGCGCAGGAGGCAAAAGAGAGTGCGCGGGAGGCATGGATAAAATCCGAGTGGCCGGAATCGAACCAGCGACCAATTGATTTCCGAGTATACTGAGACACAGTTCTATACTGTGTCTCAGTATACTCGGAAATCAATTGGTCGCTGGTTCGATTCCGGCACAGTATAGAACACTACAGTCAATCGCTCTACCAACTGAGCTACACTCGGTCCTAATTTGGCAACCCACACAAAATCAAACAAAACGCTGCGCACAGCCCTACACCAACAACCACGCGCTCCACGCCGCACTCACACACACGCCACGCCTACCCACATCTTTCTCTGCCCATCCGTCGCCCTACAAACCACTCAAACATCTCACACGGGCACTATTTCCAGCGCACACTTTCCGCGTCGTACACTGCCGATCCCACGTTAGTTTTGACAGCCACGGCGCGCCATGCCACGCACCATACGCGCTGGTAACCCCACAGACCGCTGTCGGCAGCGCAGCAACCACAAAGCGAAATCCCGAAATCGGCTTCCATGCGCTGACGAAGTCCATGCCTGGTGTCGAGCTTCGCCGTCGTCACGACTTGCAGTGGTATCCACCTACAGCAAACAGTGCGACGAGCCCTTGGCGATACGAGCGAGCATCGCATGGTGTAATACGCAGCCTCTCCTCTCCTCTGCTCGTCGAGTCGAAGACACAATGCCGACGTCGAGCGGGTCGGTTGGGTGAAAGACGGCTGGCCGCTCGCCGCAGGGCCAGGACGCAGCCGAGCGAGGCATGGACGCGGTGGCTGGATGCCAGACACACTGGCGAGGCCAGGGGCACGCGAATCGGGCGCAGGAGGCAAAAGAGAGTGCGCGGGGGGCATGGATAAAATCCGAGTGGCCGGAATCGAACCAGCGACCAATTGATTTCCGAGTATACTGAGACACAGTATAGAACACTACAGTCAATCGCTCTACCAACTGAGCTACACTCGGTCCTAATTTGGCAACCCACACAAAATCAAACAAAACGCTGCGCACAGCCCTACACCAACAACCACGCGCTCCACGCCGCACTCACACACACGCCACGCCTACCCACATCTTTCTCTGCCCATCCGTCGCCCTACAAACCACTCAAACATCTCACACGGGCACTATTTCCAGCGCACACTTTCCGCGTCGTACACTGCCGATCCCACGTTAGTTTTGACAGCCACGGCGCGCCATGCCACACACCATACGCGCTGGTAACCCCACAGACCGCTGTCGGCAGCGCAGCAACCACAAAGCGAAATCCCGAAATCGGCTTCCATGCGCTGACGAAGTCCATGCCTGGTGTCGAGCTTCGCCGTCGTCACGACTTGCAGCGGTATCCACCTACAGCAAACAGTGCGACGAGCCCTTGGCGATACGAGCGAGCATGGTGTAATACGCAGCTTCTCCTCTCCTCTGCTCGTCGAGTCGAAGACACAATGCCGACGTCGAGCGGGTCGGTTGAGTGAAAGACGGCTGGCCGCTCGCCGCAGGGCCAGGACACAGCCGAGCAAGGCATGGACGCGGTGGCTGGATGCCAGGCACACTGGCGAGGCCAGGGACACGCGAATCGGGCGCAGGAGGCAAAAGAGAGTGCGCGGGGGGCATGGATAAAATCCGAGTGGCCGGAATCGAACCAGCGACCAATTGATTTCCGAGTATACTGAGACACAGTTCTATACTGTGTCTCAGTATACTCGGAAATCAATTGGTCGCTGGTTCGATTCCGGCACAGTATAGAACACTACAGTCAATCGCTCTACCAACTGAGCTACACTCGGTCCTAATTTGGCAACCCACACAAAATCAAACAAAACGCTGCGCACAGCCCTACACCAACAACCACGCGCTCCACGCCGCACTCACACACACGCCACGCCTACCCACATCTTCCTCTGCCCATCCGTCGCCCTACAAACCACTCAAACATCTCACACGGGCACTATTTCCAGCGCACACTTTCCGCGTCGTACACTGCCGATCCCACGTTAGTTTTGACAGCCACGGCGCGCCATGCCACGCACCATACGCGCTGGTAACCCCACAGACCGCTGTCGGCAGCGCAGCAACCACAAAGCGAAATCCCGAAATCGGCTTCCATGCGCTGACGAAGTCCATGCCTGGTGTCGAGCTTCGCCGTCGTCACGACTTGCAGCGGTATCCACCTACAGCAAACAGTGCGACGAGCCCTTGGCGATACGAGCATCGCATGGTGTAATACGCAGCCTCTCCTCTCCTCTGCTCGTCGAGTCGAAGACACAATGCCGACGTCGAGCGGGTCGGTTGAGTGAAAGACGGCTGGCCGCTCGCCGCAGGGCCAGGACACAGCCGAGCAAGGCATGGACGCGGTGGCTGGATGCCAGGCACACTGGCGAGGCCAGGGACACGCGAATCGGGCGCAGGAGGCAAAAGAGAGTGCGCGGGAGGCATGGATAAAATCCGAGTGGCCGGAATCGAACCAGCGACCAATTGATTTCCGAGTATACTGAGACACAGTATAGAACACTACAGTCAATCGCTCTACCAACTGAGCTACACTCGGTCCTAATTTGGCAACCCACACAAAATCAAACAAAACGCTGCGCACAGCCCTACACCAACAACCACGCGCTCCACGCCGCACTCACACACACGCCACGCCTACCCACATCTTTCTCTGCCCATCCGTCGCCCTACAAACCACTCAAACATCTCACACGGGCACTATTTCCAGCGCACACTTTCCGCGTCGTACACTGCCGATCCCACGTTAGTTTTGACAGCCACGGCGCGCCATGCCACGCACCATACGCGCTGGTAACCCCACAGACCGCTGTCAGCAGCGCAGCAACCACAAAGCGAAATCCCGAAATCGGCTTCCATGCGCTGACGAAGTCCATGCCTGGTGTCGAGCTTCGCCGTCGTCACGACTTGCAGTGGTATCCACCTACAGCAAACAGTGCGACGAGCCCTTGGCGATACGAGCGAGCATCGCATGGTGTAATACGCAGCCTCTCCTCTCCTCTGCTCGTCGAGTCGAAGACACAATGCCGACGTCGAGCGGGTCGGTTGAGTGAAAGACGGCTGGCCGCTCGCCGCAGGGCCAGGACACAGCCGAGCAAGGCATGGACGCGGTGGCTGGATGCCAGGCACACTGGCGAGGCCAGGGACACGCGAATCGGGCGCAGGAGGCAAAAGAGAGTGCGCGGGAGGCATGGATAAAATCCGAGTGGCCGGAATCGAACCAGCGACCAATTGATTTCCGAGTATACTGAGACACAGTATAGAACACTACAGTCAATCGCTCTACCAACTGAGCTACACTCGGTCCTAATTTGGCAACCCACACAAAATCAAACAAAACGCTGCGCACAGCCCTACACCAACAACCACGCGCTCCACGCCGCACTCACACACACGCCACGCCTACCCACATCTTTCTCTGTCCATCCGTCGCCCTACAAACCACTCAAACATCTCACACGGGCACTATTTCCAGCGCACACTTTCCGCGTCGTACACTGCCGATCCCACGTTAGTTTTGACAGCCACGGCGCGCCATGCCACGCACCATACGCGCTGGTAACCCCACAGACCGCTATCGGCAGCGCAGCAACCACAAAGCGAAATCCCGAAATCGGCTTCCATGCGCTGACGAAGTCCATGCCTGGTGTCGAGCTTCGCCGTCGTCACGACTTGCAGTGGTATCCACCTACAGCAAACAGTGCGACGAGCCCTTGGCGATACGAGCGAGCATCGCATGGTGTAATACGCAGCCTCTCCTCTCCTCTGCTCGTCGAGTCGAAGACACAATGCCGACGTCGAGCGGGTCGGTTGAGTGAAAGACGGCTGGCCGCTCGCCGCAGGGCCAGGACACAGCCGAGCAAGGCATGGACGCGGTGGCTGGATGCCAGGCACACTGGCGAGGCCAGGGACACGCGAATCGGGCGCAGGAGGCAAAAGAGAGTGCGCGGGAGGCATGGATAAAATCCGAGTGGCCGGAATCGAACCAGCGACCAATTGATTTCCGAGTATACTGAGACACAGTATAGAACACTACAGTCAATCGCTCTACCAACTGAGCTACACTCGGTCCTAATTTGGCAACCCACACAAAATCAAACAAAACGCTGCGCACAGCCCTACACCAACAACCACGCGCTCCACGCCGCACTCACACACACGCCACGCCTACCCACATCTTTCTCTGCCCATCCGTCGCCCTACAAACCACTCAAACATCTCACACGGGCACTATTTCCAGCGCACACTTTCCGCGTCGTACACTGCCGATCCCACGTTAGTTTTGACAGCCACGGCGCGCCATGCCACACACCATACGCGCTGGTAACCCCACAGACCGCTGTCGGCAGCGCAGCAACCACAAAGCGAAATCCCGAAATCGGCTTCCATGCGCTGACGAAGTCCATGCCTGGTGTCGAGCTTCGCCGTCGTCACGACTTGCAGTGGTATCCACCTACAGCAAACAGTGCGACGAGCCCTTGGCGATACGAGCGAGCATCGCATGGTGTAATACGCAGCCTCTCCTCTCCTCTGCTCGTCGAGTCGAAGACAGAATGCCGACGTCGAGCGGGTCGGTTGGGTGAAAGATGGCTGGCCGCTCGCCGCAGGGCCAGGACGCAGCCGAGCGAGGCATGGACGCGGTGGCTGGATGCCAGACACACTGGCGAGGCCAGGGGCACGCGAATCGGGCGCAGGAGGCAAAAGAGAGTGCGCGGGGGGCATGGATAAAATCCGAGTGGCCGGAATCGAACCAGCGACCAATTGATTTCCGAGTATACTGAGACACAGTATAGAACACTACAGTCAATCGCTCTACCAACTGAGCTACACTCGGTCCTAATTTGGCAACCCACACAAAATCAAACAAAACGCTGCGCACAGCCCTACACCAACAACCACGCGCTCCACGCCGCACTCACACACACGCCACGCCTACCCACATCTTTCTCTGCCCATCCGTCGCCCTACAAACCACTCAAACATCTCACACGGGCACTATTTCCAGCGCACACTTTCCGCGTCGTACACTGCCGATCCCACGTTAGTTTTGACAGCCACGGCGCGCCATGCCACACACCATACGCGCTGGTAACCCCACAGACCGCTGTCGGCAGCGCAGCAACCACAAAGCGAAATCCCGAAATCGGCTTCCATGCGCTGACGAAGTCCATGCCTGGTGTCGAGCTTCGCCGTCGTCACGACTTGCAGTGGTATCCACCTACAGCAAACAGTGCGACGAGCCCTTGGCGATACGAGCGAGCATCGCATGGTGTAATACGCAGCCTCTCCTCTCCTCTGCTCGTCGAGTCGAAGACAGAATGCCGACGTCGAGCGGGTCGGTTGGGTGAAAGATGGCTGGCCGCTCGCCGCAGGGCCAGGACGCAGCCGAGCGAGGCATGGACGCGGTGGCTGGATGCCAGACACACTGGCGAGGCCAGGGGCACGCGAATCGGGCGCAGGAGGCAAAAGAGAGTGCGCGGGGGGCATGGATAAAATCCGAGTGGCCGGAATCGAACCAGCGACCAATTGATTTCCGAGTATACTGAGACACAGTATAGAACACTACAGTCAATCGCTCTACCAACTGAGCTACACTCGGTCCTAATTTGGCAACCCACACAAAATCAAACAAAACGCTGCGCACAGCCCTACACCAACAACCACGCGCTCCACGCCGCACTCACACACACGCCACGCCTATCCACATCTTCCTCTGCCCATCCGTCGCCCTACAAACCACTCAAACATCTCACACGGGCACTATTTCCAGCGCACACTTTCCGCGTCGTACACTGCCGATCCCACGTTAGTTTTGACAGCCACGGCGCGCCATGCCACGCACCATACGCGCTGGTAACCCCACAGATCGCTGTCGGCAGCGCAGCAACCACAAAGCGAAATCCCGAAATCGGCTTCCATGCGCTGACGAAGTCCATGCCTGGTGTCGAGCTTCGCCGTCGTCACGACTTGCAGTGGTATCCACCTACAGCAAACAGTGCGACGAGCCCTTGGCGATACGAGCATCGCATGGTGTAATACGCAGCCTCTCCTCTCCTCTGCTCGTCGAGTCGAAGACACAATGCCGACGTCGAGCGGGTCGGTTGAGTGAAAGACGGCTGGCCGCTCGCCGCAGGGCCAGGACGCAGCCGAGCGAGGCATGGACGCGGTGGCTGGATGCCAGACACACTGGCGAGGCCAGGGGCACGCGAATCGGGCGCAGGAGGCAAAAGAGAGTGCGCGGGGGGCATGGATAAAATCCGAGTGGCCGGAATCGAACCAGCGACCAATTGATTTCCGAGTATACAGTGCGCGCCGAAATTATAGCCGCACCTGAAAAATGGTTTTCAAGAGCCGCCACTTGAGCTTTTGCAACAAAGTGGGAGTCTAGGTTACGGCTTAAAGCAATAGAAAACGCATGCAGCAAACAGAATAGAGAAAGCTAACGCGGTTCAGGAGCAATCGCAAAAAAACCGATTTTGGGTCGGGTCAAAATTATAGCCGCACTATGAAGACCTACAGCCAAGTTGCTCTAGTAACCTCTCTTGGCTTCTTTCAGCAGCCGCGTTGCTTCAAACCTGTTCAGGATGTGTCGTATTAACTTATCAGTGTAAGCTGGATCGATTCGAGGCCGTTCGCGCTTGATGTGGGCGATCAAATCGGAAGGTTTGTTAAATTAGAGACTATTTGCACGTACTCGGCGAGCTAGGAGGCCGACACGTTCTCTATGATGTTGAGATCGGTGCTTTGAATCGGCCACGACTTCATCGTAATGTTTTCAGCAGCTAGAAAGACCTCAATGATCTTCTACGAATGTATAGAGGTGTTATTTTAATGGAAAATCGCGGTCAAATTGCCTAACTTTGACTGCGGTTCTCTTATAAAACGAAGCAAGCTCTCGTACAGCGGCCTAGACTACTTGATAGCGTTCTGTTTGCTCTTTACTAAGACGTGGCTGGTTGTGCCGTGCCAGTTCACCCCTGCCCAAAAAATAACGTTTCCCCCACCGTTAACCCGCTTCGACAGCATTTTGGCGGAGCTTGTAAGTCTTGTGAAGGGAAACGGAGGCCACCAGGGCCGTTTAAATTAAATACCATTTCACCCTTAAACACAATAATGTGCTAGAAGTCCCATTTGCTGGCGTGATGCCCCGCAAAAGTCACCCTCGCCTTCTTGTGGCGATGCTTGATGGTTGGGGCGAGTTCGCGCGGGCAATTTGTGACGTAGCGGCTGCTACGCAGTACGCACAGCACCGTAGGCTACCTAGGACGGCATAGAAGCACGCCACTTGTCTCCTTTGCTGATAGTTTCAGCACAATAGCCTGCCGAATAACACGCCCTTCCTCCCGACCAGCTATTTTCGGTCTTCTTCCTGCCCTCTTGGTCGCTGAAGCCGCCTTGCCGCGCTTCCAGTGGCCCCCGATAGCCTTCTCGTCACGACCAGCCCGCTCCGCAGTCGTTCGGCTTCTTCTGCCGGCTCTAACGTGGGTTTTCGTCTTGATATACGCTTCCTCGCTGAACTGGCCGCCTCACGGCATGTTGACCGCCTTCCCCAAGAAACCAAGAGTGGTCTCGAAACCGCCTCGCTTCGGGCTATTCAGATAATGCATTTATTACCATTTTGGCCCATTCAGTTTTGTTTATTACCGGCCTTAATAAAAAAACTGCTTAGTGCGGCTATAATTTTGACCCGATCTAAATTTGGTTTTTTTGCGATTGCTCCTGATCCGCGTTAGCTTTCTCTATTCTGCTTGCTGCATGCGTTTTCTATTGCATTAAGCCGTATCCAAGACGCCCACTTTGTTGCAAAAGCTCAAGTGGCGGCTCTTGAAAACCATTTTTCAGGTGCGGCTATAATTTCGGCGCGCACTGTACTGAGACACAGTATAGAACACTACAGTCAATCGCTCTACCAACTGAGCTACACTCGGTCCTAATTTGGCAACCCACACAAAATCAAACAAAACGCTGCGCACAGCCCTACACCAACAACCACGCGCTCCACGCCGCACTCACACACACGCCACGCCTACCCACATCTTTCTCTGCCCATCCGTCGCTCTACAAACCACTCAAACATCTCACACGGGCACTATTTCCAGCGCACACTTTCCGCGTCGTACACTGCCGATCCCACGTTAGTTTTGACAGCCACGGCGCGCCATGCCACGCACCATACGCGCTGGTAACCCCACAGACCGCTGTCGGCAGCGCAGCAACCACAAAGCGAAATCCCGAAATCGGCTTCCATGCGCTGACGAAGTCCATGCCTGGTGTCGAGCTTCGCCGTCGTCACGACTTGCAGTGGTATCCACCTACAGCAAACAGTGCGACGAGCCCTTGGCGATACGAGCGAGCATCGCATGGTGTAATACGCAGCCTCTCCTCTCCTCTGCTCGTCGAGTCGAAGACACAATGCCGACGTCGAGCGGGTCGGTTGGGTGAAAGATGGCTGGCCGCTCGCCGCAGGGCCAGGACGCAGCCGAGCGAGGCATGGACGCGGTGGCTGGATGCCAGACACACTGGCGAGGCCAGGGGCACGCGAATCGGGCGCAGGAGGCAAAAGAGAGTGCGCGGGGGGCATGGATAAAATCCGAGTGGCCGGAATCGAACCAGCGACCAATTGATTTCCGAGTATACTGAGACACAGTATAGAACACTACAGTCAATCGCTCTACCAACTGAGCTACACTCGGTCCTAATTTGGCAACCCACACAAAATCAAACAAAACGCTGCGCACAGCCCTACACCAACAACCACGCGCTCCACGCCGCACTCACACACACGCCACGCCTACCCACATCTTTCTCTGCCCATCCGTCGCTCTACAAACCACTCAAACATCTCACACGGGCACTATTTCCAGCGCACACTTTCCGCGTCGTACACTGCCGATCCCACGTTAGTTTTGACAGCCACGGCGCGCCATGCCACGCACCATACGCGCTGGTAACCCCACAGACCGCTGTCGGCAGCGCAGCAACCACAAAGCGAAATCCCGAAATCGGCTTCCATGCGCTGACGAAGTCCATGCCTGGTGTCGAGCTTCGCCGTCGTCACGACTTGCAGTGGTATCCACCTACAGCAAACAGTGCGACGAGCCCTTGGCGATACGAGCGAGCATCGCATGGTGTAATACGCAGCCTCTCCTCTCCTCTGCTCGTCGAGTCGAAGACACAATGCCGACGTCGAGCGGGTCGGTTGGGTGAAAGATGGCTGGCCGCTCGCCGCAGGGCCAGGACGCAGCCGAGCGAGGCATGGACGCGGTGGCTGGATGCCAGACACACTGGCGAGGCCAGGGGCACGCGAATCGGGCGCAGGAGGCAAAAGAGAGTGCGCGGGGGGCATGGATAAAATCCGAGTGGCCGGAATCGAACCAGCGACCAATTGATTTCCGAGTATACTGAGACACAGTATAGAACACTACAGTCAATCGCTCTACCAACTGAGCTACACTCGGTCCTAATTTGGCAACCCACACAAAATCAAACAAAACGCTGCGCACAGCCCTACACCAACAACCACGCGCTCCACGCCGCACTCACACACACGCCACGCCTACCCACATCTTCCTCTGCCCATCCGTCGCCCTACAAACCACTCAAACATCTCACACGGGCACTATTTCCAGCGCACACTTTCTGCGTCGTACACTGCCGATCCCACGTTAGTTTTGACAGCCACGGCGCGCCATGCCACGCACCATACGCGCTGGTAACCCCACAGACCGCTGTCGGCAGCGCAGCAACCACAAAGCGAAATCCCGAAATCGGCTTCCATGCGCTGACGAAGTCCATGCCTGGTGTCGAGCTTCGCCGTCGTCACGACTTGCAGTGGTATCCACCTACAGCAAACAGTGCGACGAGCCCTTGGCGATACGAGCGAGCATCGCATGGTGTAATACGCAGCCTCTCCTCTCCTCTGCTCGTCGAGTCGAAGACACAATGCCGACGTCGAGCGGGTCGGTTGGGTGAAAGATGGCTGGCCGCTCGCCGCAGGGCCAGGACGCAGCCGAGCGAGGCATGGACGCGGTGGCTGGATGCCAGACACACTGGCGAGGCCAGGGGCACGCGAATCGGGCGCAGGAGGCAAAAGAGAGTGCGCGGGGGGCATGGATAAAATCCGAGTGGCCGGAATCGAACCAGCGACCAATTGATTTCCGAGTATACTGAGACACAGTATAGAACACTACAGTCAATCGCTCTACCAACTGAGCTACACTCGGTCCTAATTTGGCAACCCACACAAAATCAAACAAAACGCTGCGCACAGCCCTACACCAACAACCACGCGCTCCACGCCGCACTCACACACACGCCACGCCTACCCACATCTTTCTCTGCCCATCCGTCGCTCTACAAACCACTCAAACATCTCACACGGGCACTATTTCCAGCGCACACTTTCCGCGTCGTACACTGCCGATCCCACGTTAGTTTTGACAGCCACGGCGCGCCATGCCACGCACCATACGCGCTGGTAACCCCACAGACCGCTGTCGGCAGCGCAGCAACCACAAAGCGAAATCCCGAAATCGGCTTCCATGCGCTGACGAAGTCCATGCCTGGTGTCGAGCTTCGCCGTCGTCACGACTTGCAGTGGTATCCACCTACAGCAAACAGTGCGACGAGCCCTTGGCGATACGAGCGAGCATCGCATGGTGTAATACGCAGCCTCTCCTCTCCTCTGCTCGTCGAGTCGAAGACACAATGCCGACGTCGAGCGGGTCGGTTGAGTGAAAGACGGCTGGCCGCTCGCCGCAGGGCCAGGACACAGCCGAGCAAGGCATGGACGCGGTGGCTGGATGCCAGGCACACTGGCGAGGCCAGGGACACGCGAATCGGGCGCAGGAGGCAAAAGAGAGTGCGCGGGAGGCATGGATAAAATCCGAGTGGCCGGAATCGAACCAGCGACCAATTGATTTCCGAGTATACTGAGACACAGTATAGAACACTACAGTCAATCGCTCTACCAACTGAGCTACACTCGGTCCTAATTTGGCAACCCACACAAAATCAAACAAAACGCTGCGCACAGCCCTACACCAACAACCACGCGCTCCACGCCGCACTCACACACACGCCACGCCTACCCACATCTTCCTCTGCCCATCCGTCGCCCTACAAACCACTCAAACATCTCACACGGGCACTATTTCCAGCGCACACTTTCTGCGTCGTACACTGCCGATCCCACGTTAGTTTTGACAGCCACGGCGCGCCATGCCACGCACCATACGCGCTGGTAACCCCACAGACCGCTGTCGGCAGCGCAGCAACCACAAAGCGAAATCCCGAAATCGGCTTCCATGCGCTGACGAAGTCCATGCCTGGTGTCGAGCTTCGCCGTCGTCACGACTTGCAGTGGTATCCACCTACAGCAAACAGTGCGACGAGCCCTTGGCGATACGAGCGAGCATCGCATGGTGTAATACGCAGCCTCTCCTCTCCTCTGCTCGTCGAGTCGAAGACACAATGCCGACGTCGAGCGGGTCGGTTGAGTGAAAGACGGCTGGCCGCTCGCCGCAGGGCCAGGACACAGCCGAGCAAGGCATGGACGCGGTGGCTGGATGCCAGGCACACTGGCGAGGCCAGGGACACGCGAATCGGGCGCAGGAGGCAAAAGAGAGTGCGCGGGAGGCATGGATAAAATCCGAGTGGCCGGAATCGAACCAGCGACCAATTGATTTCCGAGTATACTGAGACACAGTATAGAACACTACAGTCAATCGCTCTACCAACTGAGCTACACTCGGTCCTAATTTGGCAACCCACACAAAATCAAACAAAACGCTGCGCACAGCCCTACACCAACAACCACGCGCTCCACGCCGCACTCACACACACGCCACGCCTACCCACATCTTCCTCTGCCCATCCGTCGCCCTACAAACCACTCAAACATCTCACACGGGCACTATTTCCAGCGCACACTTTCCGCGTCGTACACTGCCGATCCCATGTTAGTTTTGACAGCCACGGCGCGCCATGCCACGCACCATACGCGCTGGTAACCCCACAGACCGCTGTCGGCAGCGCAGCAACCACAAAGCGAAATCCCGAAATCGGCTTCCATGCGCTGACGAAGTCCATGCCTGGTGTCGAGCTTCGCCGTCGTCACGACTTGCAGTGGTATCCACCTACAGCAAACAGTGCGACGAGCCCTTGGCGATACGAGCGAGCATCGCATGGTGTAATACGCAGCCTCTCCTCTCCTCTGTTCGTCGAGTCGAAGACAGAATGCCGACGTCGAGCGGGTCGGTTGAGTGAAAGACGGCTGGCCGCTCGCCGCAGGGCCAGGACGCAGCCGAGCGAGGCATGGACGCGGTGGCTGGATGCCAGACACACTGGCGAGGCCAGGGGCACGCGAATCGGGCGCAGGAGGCAAAAGAGAGTGCGCGGGGGGCATGGATAAAATCCGAGTAACCAGCGACCAATTGATTTCCGAGTATACTGAGACACAGTATAGAACACTACAGTCAATCGCTCTACCAACTGAGCTACACTCGGTCCTAATTTGGCAACCCACACAAAATCAAACAAAACGCTGCGCACAGCCCTACACCAACAACCACGCGCTCCACGCCGCACTCACACACACGCTACGCCTACCCACATCTTTCTCTGCCCATCCGTCGCCCTACAAACCACTCAAACATCTCACACGGGCACTATTTCCAGCGCACACTTTCCGCGTCGTACACTGCCGATCCCACGTTAGTTTTGACAGCCACGGCGCGCCATGCCACGCACCATACGCGCTGGTAACCCCACAGACCGCTGTCGGCAGCGCAGCAACCACAAAGCGAAATCCCGAAATCGGCTTCCATGCGCTGACGAAGTCCATGCCTGGTGTCGAGCTTCGCCGTCGTCACGACTTGCAGTGGTATCCACCTACAGCAAACAGTGCGACGAGCCCTTGGCGATACGAGCGAGCATCGCATGGTGTAATACGCAGCCTCTCCTCTCCTCTGCTCGTCGAGTCGAAGACACAATGCCGACGTCGAGCGGGTCGGTTGAGTGAAAGACGGCTGGCCGCTCGCCGCAGGGCCAGGACACAGCCGAGCAAGGCATGGACGCGGTGGCTGGATGCCAGGCACACTGGCGAGGCCAGGGACACGCGAATCGGGCGCAGGAGGCAAAAGAGAGTGCGCGGGAGGCATGGATAAAATCCGAGTGGCCGGAATCGAACCAGCGACCAATTGATTTCCGAGTATACTGAGACACAGTATAGAACACTACAGTCAATCGCTCTACCAACTGAGCTACACTCGGTCCTAATTTGGCAACCCACACAAAATCAAACAAAACGCTGCGCACAGCCCTACACCAACAACCACGCGCTCCACGCCGCACTCACACACACGCCACGCCTACCCACATCTTCCTCTGCCCATCCGTCGCCCTACAAACCACTCAAACATCTCACACGGGCACTATTTCCAGCGCACACTTTCCGCGTCGTACACTGCCGATCCCATGTTAGTTTTGACAGCCACGGCGCGCCATGCCACGCACCATACGCGCTGGTAACCCCACAGACCGCTGTCGGCAGCGCAGCAACCACAAAGCGAAATCCCGAAATCGGCTTCCATGCGCTGACGAAGTCCATGCCTGGTGTCGAGCTTCGCCGTCGTCACGACTTGCAGTGGTATCCACCTACAGCAAACAGTGCGACGAGCCCTTGGCGATACGAGCGAGCATCGCATGGTGTAATACGCAGCCTCTCCTCTCCTCTGTTCGTCGAGTCGAAGACAGAATGCCGACGTCGAGCGGGTCGGTTGAGTGAAAGACGGCTGGCCGCTCGCCGCAGGGCCAGGACGCAGCCGAGCGAGGCATGGACGCGGTGGCTGGATGCCAGACACACTGGCGAGGCCAGGGGCACGCGAATCGGGCGCAGGAGGCAAAAGAGAGTGCGCGGGGGGCATGGATAAAATCCGAGTAACCAGCGACCAATTGATTTCCGAGTATACTGAGACACAGTATAGAACACTACAGTCAATCGCTCTACCAACTGAGCTACACTCGGTCCTAATTTGGCAACCCACACAAAATCAAACAAAACGCTGCGCACAGCCCTACACCAACAACCACGCGCTCCACGCCGCACTCACACACACGCCACGCCTACCCACATCTTTCTCTGCCCATCCGTCGCCCTACAAACCACTCAAACATCTCACACGGGCACTATTTCCAGCGCACACTTTCCGCGTCGTACACTGCCGACCCCACGTTAGTTTTGACAGCCACGGCGCGCCATGCCACGCACCATACGCGCTGGTAACCCCACAGACCGCTGTCGGCAGCGCAGCAACCACAAAGCGAAATCCCGAAATCGGCTTCCATGCGCTGACGAAGTCCATGCCTGGTGTCGAGCTTCGCCGTCGTCACGACTTGCAGTGGTATCCACCTACAGCAAACAGTGCGACGAGCCCTTGGCGATACGAGCGAGCATCGCATGGTGTAATACGCAGCCTCTCCTCTCCTCTGCTCGTCGAGTCGAAGACACAATGCCGACGTCGAGCGGGTCGGTTGAGTGAAAGACGGCTGGCCGCTCGCCGCAGGGCCAGGACACAGCCGAGCAAGGCATGGACGCGGTGGCTGGATGCCAGGCACACTGGCGAGGCCAGGGACACGCGAATCGGGCGCAGGAGGCAAAAGAGAGTGCGCGGGAGGCATGGATAAAATCCGAGTGGCCGGAATCGAACCAGCGACCAATTGATTTCCGAGTATACTGAGACACAGTATAGAACACTACAGTCAATCGCTCTACCAACTGAGCTACACTCGGTCCTAATTTGGCAACCCACACAAAATCAAACAAAACGCTGCGCACAGCCCTACACCAACAACCACGCGCTCCACGCCGCACTCACACACACGCCACGCCTACCCACATCTTTCTCTGCCCATCCGTCGCCCTACAAACCACTCAAACATCTCACACGGCCACTATTTCCAGCGCACACTTTCCGCGTCGTACACTGCCGATCCCACGTTAGTTTTGACAGCCACGGCGCGCCATGCCACGCACCATACGCGCTGGTAACCCCACAGACCGCTGTCGGCAGCGCAGCAACCACAAAGCGAAATCCCGAAATCGGCTTCCATGCGCTGACGAAGTCCATGCCTGGTGTCGAGCTTCGCCGTCGTCACGACTTGCAGTGGTATCCACCTACAGCAAACAGTGCGACGAGCCCTTGGCGATACGAGCGAGCATCGCATGGTGTAATACGCAGCCTCTCCTCTCCTCTGCTCGTCGAGTCGAAGACACAATGCCGACGTCGAGCGGGTCGGTTGAGTGAAAGACGGCTGGCCGCTCGCCGCAGGGCCAGGACACAGCCGAGCAAGGCATGGACGCGGTGGCTGGATGCCAGGCACACTGGCGAGGCCAGGGACACGCGAATCGGGCGCAGGAGGCAAAAGAGAGTGCGCGGGAGGCATGGATAAAATCCGAGTGGCCGGAATCGAACCAGCGACCAATTGATTTCCGAGTATACTGAGACACAGTATAGAACACTACAGTCAATCGCTCTACCAACTGAGCTACACTCGGTCCTAATTTGGCAACCCACACAAAATCAAACAAAACGCTGCGCACAGCCCTACACCAACAACCACGCGCTCCACGCCGCACTCACACACACGCCACGCCTACCCACATCTTTCTCTGCCCATCCGTCGCCCTACAAACCACTCAAACATCTCACACGGCCACTATTTCCAGCGCACACTTTCCGCGTCGTACACTGCCGATCCCACGTTAGTTTTGACAGCCACGGCGCGCCATGCCACGCACCATACGCGCTGGTAACCCCACAGACCGCTGTCGGCAGCGCAGCAACCACAAAGCGAAATCCCGAAATCGGCTTCCATGCGCTGACGAAGTCCATGCCTGGTGTCGAGCTTCGCCGTCGTCACGACTTGCAGTGGTATCCACCTACAGCAAACAGTGCGACGAGCCCTTGGCGATACGAGCGAGCATCGCATGGTGTAATACGCAGCCTCTCCTCTCCTCTGCTCGTCGAGTCGAAGACACAATGCCGACGTCGAGCGGGTCGGTTGAGTGAAAGACGGCTGGCCGCTCGCCGCAGGGCCAGGACACAGCCGAGCAAGGCATGGACGCGGTGGCTGGATGCCAGGCACACTGGCGAGGCCAGGGACACGCGAATCGGGCGCAGGAGGCAAAAGAGAGTGCGCGGGAGGCATGGATAAAATCCGAGTGGCCGGAATCGAACCAGCGACCAATTGATTTCCGAGTATACTGAGACACAGTATAGAACACTACAGTCAATCGCTCTACCAACTGAGCTACACTCGGTCCTAATTTGGCAACCCACACAAAATCAAACAAAACGCTGCGCACAGCCCTACACCAACAACCACGCGCTCCACGCCGCACTCACACACACGCCACACCTACCCACATCTTCCTCTGCCCATCCGTCGCCCTACAAACCACTCAAACATCTCACACGGCCACTATTTCCAGCGCACACTTTCCGCGTCGTACACTGCCGATCCCACGTTAGTTTTGACAGCCACGGCGCGCCATGCCACGCACCATACGCGCTGGTAACCCCACAGACCGCTGTCGGCAGCGCAGCAACCACAAAGCGAAATCCCGAAATCGGCTTCCATGCGCTGACGAAGTCCATGCCTGGTGTCGAGCTTCGCCGTCGTCACGACTTGCAGTGGTATCCACCTACAGCAAACAGTGCGACGAGCCCTTGGCGATACGAGCGAGCATCGCATGGTGTAATACGCAGCCTCTCCTCTCCTCTGCTCGTCGAGTCGAAGACACAATGCCGACGTCGAGCGGGTCGGTTGAGTGAAAGACGGCTGGCCGCTCGCCGCAGGGCCAGGACACAGCCGAGCAAGGCATGGACGCGGTGGCTGGATGCCAGGCACACTGGCGAGGCCAGGGACACGCGAATCGGGCGCAGGAGGCAAAAGAGAGTGCGCGGGAGGCATGGATAAAATCCGAGTGGCCGGAATCGAACCAGCGACCAATTGATTTCCGAGTATACTGAGACACAGTATAGAACACTACAGTCAATCGCTCTACCAACTGAGCTACACTCGGTCCTAATTTGGCAACCCACACAAAATCAAACAAAACGCTGCGCACAGCCCTACACCAACAACCACGCGCTCCACGCCGCACTCACACACACGCCACACCTACCCACATCTTCCTCTGCCCATCCGTCGCCCTACAAACCACTCAAACATCTCACACGGGCACTATTTCCAGCGCACACTTTCCGCGTCGTACACTGCCGATCCCACGTTAGTTTTGACAGCCACGGCGCGCCATGCCACGCACCATACGCGCTGGTAACCCCACAGACCGCTGTCGGCAGCGCAGCAACCACAAAGCGAAATCCCGAAATCGGCTTCCATGCGCTGACGAAGTCCATGCCTGGTGTCGAGCTTCGCCGTCGTCACGACTTGCAGTGGTATCCACCTACAGCAAACAGTGCGACGAGCCCTTGGCGATACGAGCGAGCATCGCATGGTGTAATACGCAGCCTCTCCTCTCCTCTGTTCGTCGAGTCGAAGACAGAATGCCGACGTCGAGCGGGTCGGTTGAGTGAAAGACGGCTGGCCGCTCGCCGCAGGGCCAGGACGCAGCCGAGCGAGGCATGGACGCGGTGGCTGGATGCCAGACACACTGGCGAGGCCAGGGGCACGCGAATCGGGCGCAGGAGGCAAAAGAGAGTGCGCGGGGGGCATGGATAAAATCCGAGTGGCCGGAATCGAACCAGCGACCAATTGATTTCCGAGTATACTGAGACACAGTATAGAACACTACAGTCAATCGCTCTACCAACTGAGCTACACTCGGTCCTAATTTGGCAACCCACACAAAATCAAACAAAACGCTGCGCACAGCCCTACACCAACAACCACGCGCTCCACGCCGCACTCACACACACGCCACGCCTACCCACATCTTTCTCTGCCCATCCGTCGCTCTACAAACCACTCAAACATCTCACACGGGCACTATTTCCAGCGCACACTTTCCGCGTCGTACACTGCCGATCCCACGTTAGTTTTGACAGCCACGGCGCGCCATGCCACGCACCATACGCGCTGGTAACCCCACAGACCGCTGTCGGCAGCGCAGCAACCACAAAGCGAAATCCCGAAATCGGCTTCCATGCGCTGACGAAGTCCATGCCTGGTGTCGAGCTTCGCCGTCGTCACGACTTGCAGTGGTATCCACCTACAGCAAACAGTGCGACGAGCCCTTGGCGATACGAGCGAGCATCGCATGGTGTAATACGCAGCCTCTCCTCTCCTCTGTTCGTCGAGTCGAAGACAGAATGCCGACGTCGAGCGGGTCGGTTGAGTGAAAGACGGCTGGCCGCTCGCCGCAGGGCCAGGACGCAGCCGAGCGAGGCATGGACGCGGTGGCTGGATGCCAGACACACTGGCGAGGCCAGGGGCACGCGAATCGGGCGCAGGAGGCAAAAGAGAGTGCGCGGGGGGCATGGATAAAATCCGAGTGGCCGGAATCGAACCAGCGACCAATTGATTTCCGAGTATACTGAGACACAGTATAGAACACTACAGTCAATCGCTCTACCAACTGAGCTACACTCGGTCCTAATTTGGCAACCCACACAAAATCAAACAAAACGCTGCGCACAGCCCTACACCAACAACCACGCGCTCCACGCCGCACTCACACACACGCCACGCCTACCCACATCTTTCTCTGCCCATCCGTCGCTCTACAAACCACTCAAACATCT
The DNA here is from genome assembly GCA_033557925.1 of Phytophthora x cambivora. Lineage (NCBI taxonomy): Eukaryota > Oomycota > Peronosporomycetes > Peronosporales > Peronosporaceae > Phytophthora > Phytophthora x cambivora. Next base: position 4,283,383 of record JAUCEB010000012.1, on the reverse strand, counting down.
CACACGGGCACTATTTCCAGCGCACACTTTCCGCGTCGTACACTGCCGATCCCACGTTAGTTTTGACAGCCACGGCGCGCCATGCCACGCACCATACGCGCTGGTAACCCCACAGACCGCTGTCGGCAGCGCAGCAACCACAAAGCGAAATCCCGAAATCGGCTTCCATGCGCTGACGAAGTCCATGCCTGGTGTCGAGCTTCGCCGTCGTCACGACTTGCAGTGGTATCCACCTACAGCAAACAGTGCGACGAGCCCTTGGCGATACGAGCGAGCATCGCATGGTGTAATACGCAGCCTCTCCTCTCCTCTGCTCGTCGAGTCGAAGACACAATGCCGACGTCGAGCGGGTCGGTTGAGTGAAAGACGGCTGGCCGCTCGCCGCAGGGCCAGGACACAGCCGAGCAAGGCATGGACGCGGTGGCTGGATGCCAGACACACTGGCGAGGCCAGGGGCACGCGAATCGGGCGCAGGAGGCAAAAGAGAGTGCGCGGGAGGCATGGATAAAATCCGAGTGGCCGGAATCGAACCAGCGACCAATTGATTTCCGAGTATACTGAGACACAGTATAGAACACTACAGTCAATCGCTCTACCAACTGAGCTACACTCGGTCCTAATTTGGCAACCCACACAAAATCAAACAAAACGCTGCGCACAGCCCTACACCAACAACCACGCGCTCCACGCCGCACTCACACACACGCCACGCCTACCCACATCTTTCTCTGCCCATCCGTCGCCCTACAAACCACTCAAACATCTCACACGGGCACTATTTCCAGCGCACACTTTCCGCGTCGTACACTGCCGATCCCACGTTAGTTTTGACAGCCACGGCGCGCCATGCCACGCACCATACGCGCTGGTAACCCCACAGACCGCTGTCAGCAGCGCAGCAACCACAAAGCGAAATCCCGAAATCGGCTTCCATGCGCTGACGAAGTCCATGCCTGGTGTCGAGCTTCGCCGTCGTCACGACTTGCAGTGGTATCCACCTACAGCAAACAGTGCGACGAGCCCTTGGCGATACGAGCATCACATGGTGTAATACGCAGCCTCTCCTCTCCTCTGCTCGTCGAGTCGAAGACACAATGCCGACGTCGAGCGGGTCGGTTGAGTGAAAGACGGCTGGCCGCTCGCCGCAGGGCCAGGACGCAGCCGAGCGAGGCATGGACGCGGTGGCTGGATGCCAGACACACTGGCGAGGCCAGGGGCACGCGAATCGGGCGCAGGAGGCAAAAGAGAGTGCGCGGGGGGCATGGATAAAATCCGAGTGGCCGGAATCGAACCAGCGACCAATTGATTTCCGAGTATACTGAGACACAGTATAGAACACTACAGTCAATCGCTCTACCAACTGAGCTACACTCGGTCCTAATTTGGCAACCCACACAAAATCAAACAAAACGCTGCGCACAGCCCTACACCAACAACCACGCGCTCCACGCCGCACTCACACACACGCCACGCCTACCCACATCTTTCTCTGCCCATCCGTCGCTCTACAAACCACTCAAACATCTCACACGGGCACTATTTCCAGCGCACACTTTCCGCGTCGTACACTGCCGATCCCACGTTAGTTTTGACAGCCACGGCGCGCCATGCCACGCACCATACGCGCTGGTAACCCCACAGACCGCTGTCGGCAGCGCAGCAACCACAAAGCGAAATCCCGAAATCGGCTTCCATGCGCTGACGAAGTCCATGCCTGGTGTCGAGCTTCGCCGTCGTCACGACTTGCAGTGGTATCCACCTACAGCAAACAGTGCGACGAGCCCTTGGCGATACGAGCGAGCATCGCATGGTGTAATACGCAGCCTCTCCTCTCCTCTGCTCGTCGAGTCGAAGACACAATGCCGACGTCGAGCGGGTCGGTTGAGTGAAAGACGGCTGGCCGCTCGCCGCAGGGCCAGGACACAGCCGAGCAAGGCATGGACGCGGTGGCTGGATGCCAGACACACTGGCGAGGCCAGGGGCACGCGAATCGGGCGCAGGAGGCAAAAGAGAGTGCGCGGGGGGCATGGATAAAATCCGAGTGGCCGGAATCGAACCAGCGACCAATTGATTTCCGAGTATACTGAGACACAGTATAGAACACTACAGTCAATCGCTCTACCAACTGAGCTACACTCGGTCCTAATTTGGCAACCCACACAAAATCAAACAAAACGCTGCGCACAGCCCTACACCAACAACCACGCGCTCCACGCCGCACTCACACACACGCCACGCCTACCCACATCTTTCTCTGCCCATCCGTCGCCCTACAAACCACTCAAACATCTCACACGGGCACTATTTCCAGCGCACACTTTCCGCGTCGTACACTGCCGATCCCACGTTAGTTTTGACAGCCACGGCGCGCCATGCCACGCACCATACGCGCTGGTAACCCCACAGACCGCTGTCAGCAGCGCAGCAACCACAAAGCGAAATCCCGAAATCGGCTTCCATGCGCTGACGAAGTCCATGCCTGGTGTCGAGCTTCGCCGTCGTCACGACTTGCAGTGGTATCCACCTACAGCAAACAGTGCGACGAGCCCTTGGCGATACGAGCATCACATGGTGTAATACGCAGCCTCTCCTCTCCTCTGCTCGTCGAGTCGAAGACACAATGCCGACGTCGAGCGGGTCGGTTGAGTGAAAGACGGCTGGCCGCTCGCCGCAGGGCCAGGACGCAGCCGAGCGAGGCATGGACGCGGTGGCTGGATGCCAGACACACTGGCGAGGCCAGGGGCACGCGAATCGGGCGCAGGAGGCAAAAGAGAGTGCGCGGGGGGCATGGATAAAATCCGAGTGGCCGGAATCGAACCAGCGACCAATTGATTTCCGAGTATACTGAGACACAGTATAAACCACTACAGTCAATCGCTCTACCAACTGAGCTACACTCGGTCCTAATTTGGCAACCCACACAAAATCAAACAAAACGCTGCGCACAGCCCTACACCAACAACCACGCGCTCCACGCCGCACTCACACACACGCCACGCCTACCCACATCTTTCTCTGCCCATCCGTCGCTCTACAAACCACTCAAACATCTCACACGGGCACTATTTCCAGCGCACACTTTCCGCGTCGTACACTGCCGATCCCACGTTAGTTTTGACAGCCACGGCGCGCCATGCCACGCACCATACGCGCTGGTAACCCCACAGACCGCTGTCGGCAGCGCAGCAACCACAAAGCGAAATCCCGAAATCGGCTTCCATGCGCTGACGAAGTCCATGCCTGGTGTCGAGCTTCGCCGTCGTCACGACTTGCAGTGGTATCCACCTACAGCAAACAGTGCGACGAGCCCTTGGCGATACGAGCGAGCATCGCATGGTGTAATACGCAGCCTCTCCTCTCCTCTGCTCGTCGAGTCGAAGACACAATGCCGACGTCGAGCGGGTCGGTTGAGTGAAAGACGGCTGGCCGCTCGCCGCAGGGCCAGGACACAGCCGAGCAAGGCATGGACGCGGTGGCTGGATGCCAGGCACACTGGCGAGGCCAGGGACACGCGAATCGGGCGCAGGAGGCAAAAGAGAGTGCGCGGGAGGCATGGATAAAATCCGAGTGGCCGGAATCGAACCAGCGACCAATTGATTTCCGAGTATACTGAGACACAGTATAGAACACTACAGTCAATCGCTCTACCAACTGAGCTACACTCGGTCCTAATTTGGCAACCCACACAAAATCAAACAAAACGCTGCGCACAGCCCTACACCAACAACCACGCGCTCCACGCCGCACTCACACACACGCCACGCCTACCCACATCTTTCTCTGCCCATCCGTCGCCCTACAAACCACTCAAACATCTCACACGGGCACTATTTCCAGCGCACACTTTCCGCGTCGTACACTGCCGATCCCACGTTAGTTTTGACAGCCACGGCGCGCCATGCCACGCACCATACGCGCTGGTAACCCCACAGACCGCTGTCAGCAGCGCAGCAACCACAAAGCGAAATCCCGAAATCGGCTTCCATGCGCTGACGAAGTCCATGCCTGGTGTCGAGCTTCGCCGTCGTCACGACTTGCAGTGGTATCCACCTACAGCAAACAGTGCGACGAGCCCTTGGCGATACGAGCATCACATGGTGTAATACGCAGCCTCTCCTCTCCTCTGCTCGTCGAGTCGAAGACACAATGCCGACGTCGAGCGGGTCGGTTGAGTGAAAGACGGCTGGCCGCTCGCCGCAGGGCCAGGACGCAGCCGAGCGAGGCATGGACGCGGTGGCTGGATGCCAGACACACTGGCGAGGCCAGGGGCACGCGAATCGGGCGCAGGAGGCAAAAGAGAGTGCGCGGGGGGCATGGATAAAATCCGAGTGGCCGGAATCGAACCAGCGACCAATTGATTTCCGAGTATACTGAGACACAGTATAGAACACTACAGTCAATCGCTCTACCAACTGAGCTACACTCGGTCCTAATTTGGCAACCCACACAAAATCAAACAAAACGCTGCGCACAGCCCTACACCAACAACCACGCGCTCCACGCCGCACTCACACACACGCCACGCCTACCCACATCTTTCTCTGCCCATCCGTCGCTCTACAAACCACTCAAACATCTCACACGGGCACTATTTCCAGCGCACACTTTCCGCGTCGTACACTGCCGATCCCACGTTAGTTTTGACAGCCACGGCGCGCCATGCCACGCACCATACGCGCTGGTAACCCCACAGACCGCTGTCGGCAGCGCAGCAACCACAAAGCGAAATCCCGAAATCGGCTTCCATGCGCTGACGAAGTCCATGCCTGGTGTCGAGCTTCGCCGTCGTCACGACTTGCAGTGGTATCCACCTACAGCAAACAGTGCGACGAGCCCTTGGCGATACGAGCGAGCATCGCATGGTGTAATACGCAGCCTCTCCTCTCCTCTGCTCGTCGAGTCGAAGACACAATGCCGACGTCGAGCGGGTCGGTTGAGTGAAAGACGGCTGGCCGCTCGCCGCAGGGCCAGGACGCAGCCGAGCGAGGCATGGACGCGGTGGCTGGATGCCAGACACACTGGCGAGGCCAGGGGCACGCGAATCGGGCGCAGGAGGCAAAAGAGAGTGCGCGGGGGGCATGGATAAAATCCGAGTGGCCGGAATCGAACCAGCGACCAATTGATTTCCGAGTATACTGAGACACAGTATAGAACACTACAGTCAATCGCTCTACCAACTGAGCTACACTCGGTCCTAATTTGGCAACCCACACAAAATCAAACAAAACGCTGCGCACAGCCCTACACCAACAACCACGCGCTCCACGCCGCACTCACACACACGCCACGCCTACCCACATCTTTCTCTGTCCATCCGTCGCCCTACAAACCACTCAAACATCTCACACGGGCACTATTTCCAGCGCACACTTTCCGCGTCGTACACTGCCGATCCCACGTTAGTTTTGACAGCCACGGCGCGCCATGCCACGCACCATACGCGCTGGTAACCCCACAGACCGCTGTCGGCAGCGCAGCAACCACAAAGCGAAATCCCGAAATCGGCTTCCATGCGCTGACGAAGTCCATGCCTGGTGTCGAGCTTCGCCGTCGTCACGACTTGCAGTGGTATCCACCTACAGCAAACAGTGCGACGAGCCCTTGGCGATACGAGCGAGCATCGCATGGTGTAATACGCAGCCTCTCCTCTCCTCTGCTCGTCGAGTCGAAGACACAATGCCGACGTCGAGCGGGTCGGTTGAGTGAAAGACGGCTGGCCGCTCGCCGCAGGGCCAGGACACAGCCGAGCAAGGCATGGACGCGGTGGCTGGATGCCAGGCACACTGGCGAGGCCAGGGACACGCGAATCGGGCGCAGGAGGCAAAAGAGAGTGCGCGGGAGGCATGGATAAAATCCGAGTGGCCGGAATCGAACCAGCGACCAATTGATTTCCGAGTATACTGAGACACAGTATAGAACACTACAGTCAATCGCTCTACCAACTGAGCTACACTCGGTCCTAATTTGGCAACCCACACAAAATCAAACAAAACGCTGCGCACAGCCCTACACCAACAACCACGCGCTCCACGCCGCACTCACACACACGCCACGCCTACCCACATCTTCCTCTGCCCATCCGTCGCCCTACAAACCACTCAAACATCTCACACGGGCACTATTTCCAGCGCACACTTTCCGCGTCGTACACTGCCGATCCCACGTTAGTTTTGACAGCCACGGCGCGCCATGCCACGCACCATACGCGCTGGTAACCCCACAGACCGCTGTCGGCAGCGCAGCAACCACAAAGCGAAATCCCGAAATCGGCTTCCATGCGCTGACGAAGTCCATGCCTGGTGTCGAGCTTCGCCGTCGTCACGACTTGCAGTGGTATCCACCTACAGCAAACAGTGCGACGAGCCCTTGGCGATACGAGCGAGCATCGCATGGTGTAATACGCAGCCTCTCCTCTCCTCTGTTCGTCGAGTCGAAGACAGAATGCCGACGTCGAGCGGGTCGGTTGAGTGAAAGACGGCTGGCCGCTCGCCGCAGGGCCAGGACGCAGCCGAGCGAGGCATGGACGCGGTGGCTGGATGCCAGACACACTGGCGAGGCCAGGGGCACGCGAATCGGGCGCAGGAGGCAAAAGAGAGTGCGCGGGGGGCATGGATAAAATCCGAGTAACCAGCGACCAATTGATTTCCGAGTATACTGAGACACAGTATAGAACACTACAGTCAATCGCTCTACCAACTGAGCTACACTCGGTCCTAATTTGGCAACCCACACAAAATCAAACAAAACGCTGCGCACAGCCCTACACCAACAACCACGCGCTCCACGCCGCACTCACACACACGCCACGCCTACCCACATCTTTCTCTGCCCATCCGTCGCCCTACAAACCACTCAAACATCTCACACGGGCACTATTTCCAGCGCACACTTTCCGCGTCGTACACTGCCGATCCCACGTTAGTTTTGACAGCCACGGCGCGCCATGCCACGCACCATACGCGCTGGTAACCCCACAGACCGCTGTCGGCAGCGCAGCAACCACAAAGCGAAATCCCGAAATCGGCTTCCATGCGCTGACGAAGTCCATGCCTGGTGTCGAGCTTCGCCGTCGTCACGACTTGCAGTGGTATCCACCTACAGCAAACAGTGCGACGAGCCCTTGGCGATACGAGCGAGCATCGCATGGTGTAATACGCAGCCTCTCCTCTCCTCTGCTCGTCGAGTCGAAGACACAATGCCGACGTCGAGCGGGTCGGTTGAGTGAAAGACGGCTGGCCGCTCGCCGCAGGGCCAGGACACAGCCGAGCAAGGCATGGACGCGGTGGCTGGATGCCAGGCACACTGGCGAGGCCAGGGACACGCGAATCGGGCGCAGGAGGCAAAAGAGAGTGCGCGGGAGGCATGGATAAAATCCGAGTGGCCGGAATCGAACCAGCGACCAATTGATTTCCGAGTATACTGAGACACAGTATAGAACACTACAGTCAATCGCTCTACCAACTGAGCTACACTCGGTCCTAATTTGGCAGCCCACACAAAATCAAACAAAACGCTGCGCACAGCCCTACACCAACAACCACGCGCTCCACGCCGCACTCACACACACGCCACGCCTACCCACATCTTTCTCTGCCCATCCGTCGCCCTACAAACCACTCAAACATCTCACACGGGCACTATTTCCAGCGCACACTTTCCGCGTCGTACACTGCCGATCCCACGTTAGTTTTGACAGCCACGGCGCGCCATGCCACGCACCATACGCGCTGGTAACCCCACAGACCGCTGTCAGCAGCGCAGCAACCACAAAGCGAAATCCCGAAATCGGCTTCCATGCGCTGACGAAGTCCATGCCTGGTGTCGAGCTTCGCCGTCGTCACGACTTGCAGTGGTATCCACCTACAGCAAACAGTGCGACGAGCCCTTGGCGATACGAGCATCACATGGTGTAATACGCAGCCTCTCCTCTCCTCTGCTCGTCGAGTCGAAGACACAATGCCGACGTCGAGCGGGTCGGTTGAGTGAAAGACGGCTGGCCGCTCGCCGCAGGGCCAGGACGCAGCCGAGCGAGGCATGGACGCGGTGGCTGGATGCCAGACACACTGGCGAGGCCAGGGGCACGCGAATCGGGCGCAGGAGGCAAAAGAGAGTGCGCGGGGGGCATGGATAAAATCCGAGTGGCCGGAATCGAACCAGCGACCAATTGATTTCCGAGTATACTGAGACACAGTATAGAACACTACAGTCAATCGCTCTACCAACTGAGCTACACTCGGTCCTAATTTGGCAACCCACACAAAATCAAACAAAACGCTGCGCACAGCCCTACACCAACAACCACGCGCTCCACGCCGCACTCACACACACGCCACGCCTACCCACATCTTTCTCTGTCCATCCGTCGCCCTACAAACCACTCAAACATCTCACACGGGCACTATTTCCAGCGCACACTTTCCGCGTCGTACACTGCCGATCCCACGTTAGTTTTGACAGCCACGGCGCGCCATGCCACGCACCATACGCGCTGGTAACCCCACAGACCGCTGTCGGCAGCGCAGCAACCACAAAGCGAAATCCCGAAATCGGCTTCCATGCGCTGACGAAGTCCATGCCTGGTGTCGAGCTTCGCCGTCGTCACGACTTGCAGTGGTATCCACCTACAGCAAACAGTGCGACGAGCCCTTGGCGATACGAGCGAGCATCGCATGGTGTAATACGCAGCCTCTCCTCTCCTCTGTTCGTCGAGTCGAAGACAGAATGCCGACGTCGAGCGGGTCGGTTGAGTGAAAGACGGCTGGCCGCTCGCCGCAGGGCCAGGACGCAGCCGAGCGAGGCATGGACGCGGTGGCTGGATGCCAGACACACTGGCGAGGCCAGGGGCACGCGAATCGGGCGCAGGAGGCAAAAGAGAGTGCGCGGGGGGCATGGATAAAATCCGAGTGGCCGGAATCGAACCAGCGACCAATTGATTTCCGAGTATACTGAGACACAGTATAGAACACTACAGTCAATCGCTCTACCAACTGAGCTACACTCGGTCCTAATTTGGCAACCCACACAAAATCAAACAAAACGCTGCGCACAGCCCTACACCAACAACCACGCGCTCCACGCCGCACTCACACACACGCCACGCCTACCCACATCTTTCTCTGCCCATCCGTCGCTCTACAAACCACTCAAACATCTCACACGGGCACTATTTCCAGCGCACACTTTCCGCGTCGTACACTGCCGATCCCACGTTAGTTTTGACAGCCACGGCGCGCCATGCCACGCACCATACGCGCTGGTAACCCCACAGACCGCTGTCGGCAGCGCAGCAACCACAAAGCGAAATCCCGAAATCGGCTTCCATGCGCTGACGAAGTCCATGCCTGGTGTCGAGCTTCGCCGTCGTCACGACTTGCAGTGGTATCCACCTACAGCAAACAGTGCGACGAGCCCTTGGCGATACGAGCGAGCATCGCATGGTGTAATACGCAGCCTCTCCTCTCCTCTGTTCGTCGAGTCGAAGACAGAATGCCGACGTCGAGCGGGTCGGTTGAGTGAAAGACGGCTGGCCGCTCGCCGCAGGGCCAGGACGCAGCCGAGCGAGGCATGGACGCGGTGGCTGGATGCCAGACACACTGGCGAGGCCAGGGGCACGCGAATCGGGCGCAGGAGGCAAAAGAGAGTGCGCGGGGGGCATGGATAAAATCCGAGTGGCCGGAATCGAACCAGCGACCAATTGATTTCCGAGTATACTGAGACACAGTATAGAACACTACAGTCAATCGCTCTACCAACTGAGCTACACTCGGTCCTAATTTGGCAACCCACACAAAATCAAACAAAACGCTGCGCACAGCCCTACACCAACAACCACGCGCTCCACGCCGCACTCACACACACGCCACGCCTACCCACATCTTTCTCTGCCCATCCGTCGCTCTACAAACCACTCAAACATCTCACACGGGCACTATTTCCAGCGCACACTTTCCGCGTCGTACACTGCCGATCCCACGTTAGTTTTGACAGCCACGGCGCGCCATGCCACGCACCATACGCGCTGGTAACCCCACAGACCGCTGTCGGCAGCGCAGCAACCACAAAGCGAAATCCCGAAATCGGCTTCCATGCGCTGACGAAGTCCATGCCTGGTGTCGAGCTTCGCCGTCGTCACGACTTGCAGTGGTATCCACCTACAGCAAACAGTGCGACGAGCCCTTGGCGATACGAGCGAGCATCGCATGGTGTAATACGCAGCCTCTCCTCTCCTCTGTTCGTCGAGTCGAAGACAGAATGCCGACGTCGAGCGGGTCGGTTGAGTGAAAGACGGCTGGCCGCTCGCCGCAGGGCCAGGACGCAGCCGAGCGAGGCATGGACGCGGTGGCTGGATGCCAGACACACTGGCGAGGCCAGGGGCACGCGAATCGGGCGCAGGAGGCAAAAGAGAGTGCGCGGGGGGCATGGATAAAATCCGAGTGGCCGGAATCGAACCAGCGACCAATTGATTTCCGAGTATACTGAGACACAGTATAGAACACTACAGTCAATCGCTCTACCAACTGAGCTACACTCGGTCCTAATTTGGCAACCCACACAAAATCAAACAAAACGCTGCGCACAGCCCTACACCAACAACCACGCGCTCCACGCCGCACTCACACACACGCCACGCCTACCCACATCTTTCTCTGCCCATCCGTCGCTCTACAAACCACTCAAACATCTCACACGGGCACTATTTCCAGCGCACACTTTCCGCGTCGTACACTGCCGATCCCACGTTAGTTTTGACAGCCACGGCGCGCCATGCCACGCACCATACGCGCTGGTAACCCCACAGACCGCTGTCGGCAGCGCAGCAACCACAAAGCGAAATCCCGAAATCGGCTTCCATGCGCTGACGAAGTCCATGCCTGGTGTCGAGCTTCGCCGTCGTCACGACTTGCAGTGGTATCCACCTACAGCAAACAGTGCGACGAGCCCTTGGCGATACGAGCGAGCATCGCATGGTGTAATACGCAGCCTCTCCTCTCCTCTGTTCGTCGAGTCGAAGACAGAATGCCGACGTCGAGCGGGTCGGTTGAGTGAAAGACGGCTGGCCGCTCGCCGCAGGGCCAGGACGCAGCCGAGCGAGGCATGGACGCGGTGGCTGGATGCCAGACACACTGGCGAGGCCAGGGGCACGCGAATCGGGCGCAGGAGGCAAAAGAGAGTGCGCGGGGGGCATGGATAAAATCCGAGTGGCCGGAATCGAACCAGCGACCAATTGATTTCCGAGTATACTGAGACACAGTATAGAACACTACAGTCAATCGCTCTACCAACTGAGCTACACTCGGTCCTAATTTGGCAACCCACACAAAATCAAACAAAACGCTGCGCACAGCCCTACACCAACAACCACGCGCTCCACGCCGCACTCACACACACGCCACGCCTACCCACATCTTTCTCTGCCCATCCGTCGCTCTACAAACCACTCAAACATCTCACACGGGCACTATTTCCAGCGCACACTTTCCGCGTCGTACACTGCCGATCCCACGTTAGTTTTGACAGCCACGGCGCGCCATGCCACGCACCATACGCGCTGGTAACCCCACAGACCGCTGTCGGCAGCGCAGCAACCACAAAGCGAAATCCCGAAATCGGCTTCCATGCGCTGACGAAGTCCATGCCTGGTGTCGAGCTTCGCCGTCGTCACGACTTGCAGTGGTATCCACCTACAGCAAACAGTGCGACGAGCCCTTGGCGATACGAGCGAGCATCGCATGGTGTAATACGCAGCCTCTCCTCTCCTCTGTTCGTCGAGTCGAAGACAGAATGCCGACGTCGAGCGGGTCGGTTGAGTGAAAGACGGCTGGCCGCTCGCCGCAGGGCCAGGACGCAGCCGAGCGAGGCATGGACGCGGTGGCTGGATGCCAGACACACTGGCGAGGCCAGGGGCACGCGAATCGGGCGCAGGAGGCAAAAGAGAGTGCGCGGGGGGCATGGATAAAATCCGAGTGGCCGGAATCGAACCAGCGACCAATTGATTTCCGAGTATACTGAGACACAGTATAGAACACTACAGTCAATCGCTCTACCAACTGAGCTACACTCGGTCCTAATTTGGCAACCCACACAAAATCAAACAAAACGCTGCGCACAGCCCTACACCAACAACCACGCGCTCCACGCCGCACTCACACACACGCCACGCCTACCCACATCTTTCTCTGCCCATCCGTCGCTCTACAAACCACTCAAACATCTCACACGGGCACTATTTCCAGCGCACACTTTCCGCGTCGTACACTGCCGATCCCACGTTAGTTTTGACAGCCACGGCGCGCCATGCCACGCACCATACGCGCTGGTAACCCCACAGACCGCTGTCGGCAGCGCAGCAACCACAAAGCGAAATCCCGAAATCGGCTTCCATGCGCTGACGAAGTCCATGCCTGGTGTCGAGCTTCGCCGTCGTCACGACTTGCAGTGGTATCCACCTACAGCAAACAGTGCGACGAGCCCTTGGCGATACGAGCGAGCATCGCATGGTGTAATACGCAGCCTCTCCTCTCCTCTGCTCGTCGAGTCGAAGACACAATGCCGACGTCGAGCGGGTCGGTTGAGTGAAAGACGGCTGGCCGCTCGCCGCAGGGCCAGGACACAGCCGAGCAAGGCATGGACGCGGTGGCTGGATGCCAGACACACTGGCGAGGCCAGGGGCACGCGAATCGGGCGCAGGAGGCAAAAGAGAGTGCGCGGGAGGCATGGATAAAATCCGAGTGGCCGGAATCGAACCAGCGATCAATTGATTTCCGAGTATACTGAGACACAGTATAGAACACTACAGTCAATCGCTCTACCAACTGAGCTACACTCGGTCCTAATTTGGCAACCCACACAAAATCAAACAAAACGCTGCGCACAGCCCTACACCAACAACCACGCGCTCCACGCCGCACTCACACACACGCCACGCCTACCCACATCTTTCTCTGCCCATCCGTCGCCCTACAAACCACTCAAACATCTCACACGGGCACTATTTCCAGCGCACACTTTCCGCGTCGTACACTGCCGATCCCACGTTAGTTTTGACAGCCACGGCGCGCCATGCCACGCACCATACGCGCTGGTAACCCCACAGACCGCTGTCAGCAGCGCAGCAACCACAAAGCGAAATCCCGAAATCGGCTTCCATGCGCTGACGAAGTCCATGCCTGGTGTCGAGCTTCGCCGTCGTCACGACTTGCAGTGGTATCCACCTACAGCAAACAGTGCGACGAGCCCTTGGCGATACGAGCATCACATGGTGTAATACGCAGCCTCTCCTCTCCTCTGCTCGTCGAGTCGAAGACACAATGCCGACGTCGAGCGGGTCGGTTGAGTGAAAGACGGCTGGCCGCTCGCCGCAGGGCCAGGACGCAGCCGAGCGAGGCATGGACGCGGTGGCTGGATGCCAGACACACTGGCGAGGCCAGGGGCACGCGAATCGGGCGCAGGAGGCAAAAGAGAGTGCGCGGGGGGCATGGATAAAATCCGAGTGGCCGGAATCGAACCAGCGACCAATTGATTTCCGAGTATACTGAGACACAGTATAGAACACTACAGTCAATCGCTCTACCAACTGAGCTACACTCGGTCCTAATTTGGCAACCCACACAAAATCAAACAAAACGCTGCGCACAGCCCTACACCAACAACCACGCGCTCCACGCCGCACTCACACACACGCCACGCCTACCCACATCTTTCTCTGCCCATCCGTCGCTCTACAAACCACTCAAACATCTCACACGGGCACTATTTCCAGCGCACACTTTCCGCGTCGTACACTGCCGATCCCACGTTAGTTTTGACAGCCACGGCGCGCCATGCCACGCACCATACGCGCTGGTAACCCCACAGACCGCTGTCGGCAGCGCAGCAACCACAAAGCGAAATCCCGAAATCGGCTTCCATGCGCTGACGAAGTCCATGCCTGGTGTCGAGCTTCGCCGTCGTCACGACTTGCAGTGGTATCCACCTACAGCAAACAGTGCGACGAGCCCTTGGCGATACGAGCGAGCATCGCATGGTGTAATACGCAGCCTCTCCTCTCCTCTGCTCGTCGAGTCGAAGACACAATGCCGACGTCGAGCGGGTCGGTTGAGTGAAAGACGGCTGGCCGCTCGCCGCAGGGCCAGGACACAGCCGAGCAAGGCATGGACGCGGTGGCTGGATGCCAGACACACTGGCGAGGCCAGGGGCACGCGAATCGGGCGCAGGAGGCAAAAGAGAGTGCGCGGGAGGCATGGATAAAATCCGAGTGGCCGGAATCGAACCAGCGACCAATTGATTTCCGAGTATACTGAGACACAGTATAGAACACTACAGTCAATCGCTCTACCAACTGAGCTACACTCGGTCCTAATTTGGCAACCCACACAAAATCAAACAAAACGCTGCGCACAGCCCTACACCAACAACCACGCGCTCCACGCCGCACTCACACACACGCCACGCCTACCCACATCTTTCTCTGCCCATCCGTCGCCCTACAAACCACTCAAACATCTCACACGGGCACTATTTCCAGCGCACACTTTCCGCGTCGTACACTGCCGATCCCACGTTAGTTTTGACAGCCACGGCGCGCCATGCCACGCACCATACGCGCTGGTAACCCCACAGACCGCTGTCAGCAGCGCAGCAACCACAAAGCGAAATCCCGAAATCGGCTTCCATGCGCTGACGAAGTCCATGCCTGGTGTCGAGCTTCGCCGTCGTCACGACTTGCAGTGGTATCCACCTACAGCAAACAGTGCGACGAGCCCTTGGCGATACGAGCATCACATGGTGTAATACGCAGCCTCTCCTCTCCTCTGCTCGTCGAGTCGAAGACACAATGCCGACGTCGAGCGGGTCGGTTGAGTGAAAGACGGCTGGCCGCTCGCCGCAGGGCCAGGACGCAGCCGAGCGAGGCATGGACGCGGTGGCTGGATGCCAGACACACTGGCGAGGCCAGGGGCACGCGAATCGGGCGCAGGAGGCAAAAGAGAGTGCGCGGGGGGCATGGATAAAATCCGAGTGGCCGGAATCGAACCAGCGACCAATTGATTTCCGAGTATACTGAGACACAGTATAGAACACTACAGTCAATCGCTCTACCAACTGAGCTACACTCGGTCCTAATTTGGCAACCCACACAAAATCAAACAAAACGCTGCGCACAGCCCTACACCAACAACCACGCGCTCCACGCCGCACTCACACACACGCCACGCCTACCCACATCTTTCTCTGCCCATCCGTCGCTCTACAAACCACTCAAACATCTCACACGGGCACTATTTCCAGCGCACACTTTCCGCGTCGTACACTGCCGATCCCACGTTAGTTTTGACAGCCACGGCGCGCCATGCCACGCACCATACGCGCTGGTAACCCCACAGACCGCTGTCGGCAGCGCAGCAACCACAAAGCGAAATCCCGAAATCGGCTTCCATGCGCTGACGAAGTCCATGCCTGGTGTCGAGCTTCGCCGTCGTCACGACTTGCAGTGGTATCCACCTACAGCAAACAGTGCGACGAGCCCTTGGCGATACGAGCGAGCATCGCATGGTGTAATACGCAGCCTCTCCTCTCCTCTGCTCGTCGAGTCGAAGACACAATGCCGACGTCGAGCGGGTCGGTTGAGTGAAAGACGGCTGGCCGCTCGCCGCAGGGCCAGGACACAGCCGAGCAAGGCATGGACGCGGTGGCTGGATGCCAGGCACACTGGCGAGGCCAGGGACACGCGAATCGGGCGCAGGAGGCAAAAGAGAGTGCGCGGGAGGCATGGATAAAATCCGAGTGGCCGGAATCGAACCAGCGACCAATTGATTTCCGAGTATACTGAGACACAGTATAGAACACTACAGTCAATCGCTCTACCAACTGAGCTACACTCGGTCCTAATTTGGCAACCCACACAAAATCAAACAAAACGCTGCGCACAGCCCTACACCAACAACCACGCGCTCCACGCCGCACTCACACACACGCCACGCCTACCCACATCTTTCTCTGCCCATCCGTCGCCCTACAAACCACTCAAACATCTCACACGGGCACTATTTCCAGCGCACACTTTCCGCGTCGTACACTGCCGATCCCACGTTAGTTTTGACAGCCACGGCGCGCCATGCCACGCACCATACGCGCTGGTAACCCCACAGACCGCTGTCAGCAGCGCAGCAACCACAAAGCGAAATCCCGAAATCGGCTTCCATGCGCTGACGAAGTCCATGCCTGGTGTCGAGCTTCGCCGTCGTCACGACTTGCAGTGGTATCCACCTACAGCAAACAGTGCGACGAGCCCTTGGCGATACGAGCGAGCATCGCATGGTGTAATACGCAGCCTCTCCTCTCCTCTGCTCGTCGAGTCGAAGACACAATGCCGACGTCGAGCGGGTCGGTTGAGTGAAAGACGGCTGGCCGCTCGCCGCAGGGCCAGGACGCAGCCGAGCGAGGCATGGACGCGGTGGCTGGATGCCAGACACACTGGCGAGGCCAGGGGCACGCGAATCGGGCGCAGGAGGCAAAAGAGAGTGCGCGGGAGGCATGGATAAAATCCGAGTGGCCGGAATCGAACCAGCGACCAATTGATTTCCGAGTATACTGAGACACAGTATAGAACACTACAGTCAATCGCTCTACCAACTGAGCTACACTCGGTCCTAATTTGGCAACCCACACAAAATCAAACAAAACGCTGCGCACAGCCCTACACCAACAACCACGCGCTCCACGCCGCACTCACACACACGCCACGCCTACCCACATCTTTCTCTGCCCATCCGTCGCTCTACAAACCACTCAAACATCTCACACGGGCACTATTTCCAGCGCACACTTTCCGCGTCGTACACTGCCGATCCCACGTTAGTTTTGACAGCCACGGCGCGCCATGCCACGCACCATACGCGCTGGTAACCCCACAGACCGCTGTCGGCAGCGCAGCAACCACAAAGCGAAATCCCGAAATCGGCTTCCATGCGCTGACGAAGTCCATGCCTGGTGTCGAGCTTCGCCGTCGTCACGACTTGCAGTGGTATCCACCTACAGCAAACAGTGCGACGAGCCCTTGGCGATACGAGCGAGCATCGCATGGTGTAATACGCAGCCTCTCCTCTCCTCTGCTCGTCGAGTCGAAGACACAATGCCGACGTCGAGCGGGTCGGTTGAGTGAAAGACGGCTGGCCGCTCGCCGCAGGGCCAGGACACAGCCGAGCAAGGCATGGACGCGGTGGCTGGATGCCAGGCACACTGGCGAGGCCAGGGACACGCGAATCGGGCGCAGGAGGCAAAAGAGAGTGCGCGGGAGGCATGGATAAAATCCGAGTGGCCGGAATCGAACCAGCGACCAATTGATTTCCGAGTATACTGAGACACAGTATAGAACACTACAGTCAATCGCTCTACCAACTGAGCTACACTCGGTCCTAATTTGGCAACCCACACAAAATCAAACAAAACGCTGCGCACAGCCCTACACCAACAACCACGCGCTCCACGCCGCACTCACACACACGCCACGCCTACCCACATCTTTCTCTGCCCATCCGTCGCCCTACAAACCACTCAAACATCTCACACGGGCACTATTTCCAGCGCACACTTTCCGCGTCGTACACTGCCGATCCCACGTTAGTTTTGACAGCCACGGCGCGCCATGCCACGCACCATACGCGCTGGTAACCCCACAGACCGCTGTCGGCAGCGCAGCAACCACAAAGCGAAATCCCGAAATCGGCTTCCATGCGCTGACGAAGTCCATGCCTGGTGTCGAGCTTCGCCGTCGTCACGACTTGCAGTGGTATCCACCTACAGCAAACAGTGCGACGAGCCCTTGGCGATACGAGCGAGCATCGCATGGTGTAATACGCAGCCTCTCCTCTCCTCTGCTCGTCGAGTCGAAGACACAATGCCGACGTCGAGCGGGTCGGTTGAGTGAAAGACGGCTGGCCGCTCGCCGCAGGGCCAGGACACAGCCGAGCAAGGCATGGACGCGGTGGCTGGATGCCAGACACACTGGCGAGGCCAGGGGCACGCGAATCGGGCGCAGGAGGCAAAAGAGAGTGCGCGGGAGGCATGGATAAAATCCGAGTGGCCGGAATCGAACCAGCGACCAATTGATTTCCGAGTATACTGAGACACAGTATAGAACACTACAGTCAATCGCTCTACCAACTGAGCTACACTCGGTCCTAATTTGGCAACCCACACAAAATCAAACAAAACGCTGCGCACAGCCCTACACCAACAACCACGCGCTCCACGCCGCACTCACACACACGCCACGCCTACCCACATCTTTCTCTGCCCATCCGTCGCCCTACAAACCACTCAAACATCTCACACGGGCACTATTTCCAGCGCACACTTTCCGCGTCGTACACTGCCGATCCCACGTTAGTTTTGACAGCCACGGCGCGCCATGCCACGCACCATACGCGCTGGTAACCCCACAGACCGCTGTCGGCAGCGCAGCAACCACAAAGCGAAATCCCGAAATCGGCTTCCATGCGCTGACGAAGTCCATGCCTGGTGTCGAGCTTCGCCGTCGTCACGACTTGCAGTGGTATCCACCTACAGCAAACAGTGCGACGAGCCCTTGGCGATACGAGCGAGCATCGCATGGTGTAATACGCAGCCTCTCCTCTCCTCTGCTCGTCGAGTCGAAGACACAATGCCGACGTCGAGCGGGTCGGTTGAGTGAAAGACGGCTGGCCGCTCGCCGCAGGGCCAGGACACAGCCGAGCGAGGCATGGACGCGGTGGCTGGATGCCAGACACACTGGCGAGGCCAGGGGCACGCGAATCGGGCGCAGGAGGCAAAAGAGAGTGCGCGGGGGGCATGGATAAAATCCGAGTGGCCGGAATCGAACCAGCGACCAATTGATTTCCGAGTATACTGAGACACAGTATAGAACACTACAGTCAATCGCTCTACCAACTGAGCTACACTCGGTCCTAATTTGGCAACCCACACAAAATCAAACAAAACGCTGCGCACAGCCCTACACCAACAACCACGCGCTCCACGCCGCACTCACACACACGCCACGCCTACCCACATCTTTCTTTGTCCATCCGTCGCCCTACAAACCACTCAAACATCTCACACGGGCACTATTTCCAGCGCACACTTTCCGCGTCGTACACTGCCGATCCCACGTTAGTTTTGACAGCCACGGCGCGCCATGCCACGCACCATACGCGCTGGTAACCCCACAGACCGCTGTCGGCAGCGCAGCAACCACAAAGCGAAATCCCGAAATCGGCTTCCATGCGCTGACGAAGTCCATGCCTGGTGTCGAGCTTCGCCGTCGTCACGACTTGCAGTGGTATCCACCTACAGCAAACAGTGCGACGAGCCCTTGGCGATACGAGCGAGCATCGCATGGTGTAATACGCAGCCTCTCCTCTCCTCTGCTCGTCGAGTCGAAGACACAATGCCGACGTCGAGCGGGTCGGTTGAGTGAAAGACGGCTGGCCGCTCGCCGCAGGGCCAGGACACAGCCGAGCAAGGCATGGACGCGGTGGCTGGATGCCAGGCACACTGGCGAGGCCAGGGACACGCGAATCGGGCGCAGGAGGCAAAAGAGAGTGCGCGGGGGGCATGGATAAAATCCGAGTGGCCGGAATCGAACCAGCGACCAATTGATTTCCGAGTATACTGAGACACAGTATAGAACACTACAGTCAATCGCTCTACCAACTGAGCTACACTCGGTCCTAATTTGGCAACCCACACAAAATCAAACAAAACGCTGCGCACAGCCCTACACCAACAACCACGCGCTCCACGCCGCACTCACACACACGCCACGCCTACCCACATCTTTCTCTGCCCATCCGTCGCCCTACAAACCACTCAAGCATCTCACACGGGCACTATTTCCAGCGCACACTTTCCGCGTCGTACACTGCCGATCCCACGTTAGTTTTGACAGCCACGGCGCGCCATGCCACGCACCATACGCGCTGGTAACCCCACAGACCGCTGTCAGCAGCGCAGCAACCACAAAGCGAAATCCCGAAATCGGCTTCCATGCGCTGACGAAGTCCATGCCTGGTGTCGAGCTTCGCCGTCGTCACGACTTGCAGTGGTATCCACCTACAGCAAACAGTGCGACGAGCCCTTGGCGATACGAGCATCACATGGTGTAATACGCAGCCTCTCCTCTCCTCTGCTCGTCGAGTCGAAGACACAATGCCGACGTCGAGCGGGTCGGTTGAGTGAAAGACGGCTGGCCGCTCGCCGCAGGGCCAGGACACAGCCGAGCAAGGCATGGACGCGGTGGCTGGATGCCAGGCACACTGGCGAGGCCAGGGACACGCGAATCGGGCGCAGGAGGCAAAAGAGAGTGCGCGGGAGGCATGGATAAAATCCGAGTGGCCGGAATCGAACCAGCGACCAATTGATTTCCGAGTATACTGAGACACAGTATAGAACACTACAGTCAATCGCTCTACCAACTGAGCTACACTCGGTCCTAATTTGGCAACCCACACAAAATCAAACAAAACGCTGCGCACAGCCCTACACCAACAACCACGCGCTCCACGCCGCACTCACACACACGCCACGCCTACCCACATCTTTCTCTGCCCATCCGTCGCCCTACAAACCACTCAAACATCTCACACGGGCACTATTTCCAGCGCACACTTTCCGCGTCGTACACTGCCGATCCCACGTTAGTTTTGACAGCCACGGCGCGCCATGCCACGCACCATACGCGCTGGTAACCCCACAGACCGCTGTCGGCAGCGCAGCAACCACAAAGCGAAATCCCGAAATCGGCTTCCATGCGCTGACGAAGTCCATGCCTGGTGTCGAGCTTCGCCGTCGTCACGACTTGCAGTGGTATCCACCTACAGCAAACAGTGCGACGAGCCCTTGGCGATACGAGCGAGCATCGCATGGTGTAATACGCAGCCTCTCCTCTCCTCTGCTCGTCGAGTCGAAGACACAATGCCGACGTCGAGCGGGTCGGTTGGGTGAAAGATGGCTGGCCGCTCGCCGCAGGGCCAGGACGCAGCCGAGCGAGGCATGGACGCGGTGGCTGGATGCCAGACACACTGGCGAGGCCAGGGGCACGCGAATCGGGCGCAGGAGGCAAAAGAGAGTGCGCGGGGGGCATGGATAAAATCCGAGTGGCCGGAATCGAACCAGCGACCAATTGATTTCCGAGTATACTGAGACACAGTATAGAACACTACAGTCAATCGCTCTACCAACTGAGCTACACTCGGTCCTAATTTGGCAACCCACACAAAATCAAACAAAACGCTGCGCACAGCCCTACACCAACAACCACGCGCTCCACGCCGCACTCACACACACGCCACGCCTACCCACATCTTTCTCTGTCCATCCGTCGCCCTACAAACCACTCAAACATCTCACACGGGCACTATTTCCAGCGCACACTTTCCGCGTCGTACACTGCCGATCCCACGTTAGTTTTGACAGCCACGGCGCGCCATGCCACGCACCATACGCGCTGGTAACCCCACAGACCGCTGTCGGCAGCGCAGCAACCACAAAGCGAAATCCCGAAATCGGCTTCCATGCGCTGACGAAGTCCATGCCTGGTGTCGAGCTTCGCCGTCGTCACGACTTGCAGTGGTATCCACCTACAGCAAACAGTGCGACGAGCCCTTGGCGATACGAGCGAGCATCGCATGGTGTAATACGCAGCCTCTCCTCTCCTCTGCTCGTCGAGTCGAAGACACAATGCCGACGTCGAGCGGGTCGGTTGAGTGAAAGACGGCTGGCCGCTCGCCGCAGGGCCAGGACACAGCCGAGCAAGGCATGGACGCGGTGGCTGGATGCCAGGCACACTGGCGAGGCCAGGGACACGCGAATCGGGCGCAGGAGGCAAAAGAGAGTGCGCGGGAGGCATGGATAAAATCCGAGTGGCCGGAATCGAACCAGCGACCAATTGATTTCCGAGTATACTGAGACACAGTATAGAACACTACAGTCAATCGCTCTACCAACTGAGCTACACTCGGTCCTAATTTGGCAACCCACACAAAATCAAACAAAACGCTGCGCACAGCCCTACACCAACAACCACGCGCTCCACGCCGCACTCACACACACGCCACGCCTACCCACATCTTTCTCTGCCCATCCGTCGCCCTACAAACCACTCAAACATCTCACACGGGCACTATTTCCAGCGCACACTTTCCGCGTCGTACACTGCCGATCCCACGTTAGTTTTGACAGCCACGGCGCGCCATGCCACGCACCATACGCGCTGGTAACCCCACAGACCGCTGTCAGCAGCGCAGCAACCACAAAGCGAAATCCCGAAATCGGCTTCCATGCGCTGACGAAGTCCATGCCTGGTGTCGAGCTTCGCCGTCGTCACGACTTGCAGTGGTATCCACCTACAGCAAACAGTGCGACGAGCCCTTGGCGATACGAGCGAGCATCGCATGGTGTAATACGCAGCCTCTCCTCTCCTCTGCTCGTCGAGTCGAAGACACAATGCCGACGTCGAGCGGGTCGGTTGGGTGAAAGATGGCTGGCCGCTCGCCGCAGGGCCAGGACGCAGCCGAGCGAGGCATGGACGCGGTGGCTGGATGCCAGACACACTGGCGAGGCCAGGGGCACGCGAATCGGGCGCAGGAGGCAAAAGAGAGTGCGCGGGGGGCATGGATAAAATCCGAGTGGCCGGAATCGAACCAGCGACCAATTGATTTCCGAGTATACTGAGACACAGTATAGAACACTACA
Source organism: Phytophthora x cambivora (assembly GCA_033557925.1). NCBI lineage: Eukaryota > Oomycota > Peronosporomycetes > Peronosporales > Peronosporaceae > Phytophthora > Phytophthora x cambivora. The sequence continues at coordinate 4,260,655 of JAUCEB010000012.1, read as the reverse complement.
GTCAATCGCTCTACCAACTGAGCTACACTCGGTCCTAATTTGGCAACCCACACAAAATCAAACAAAACGCTGCGCACAGCCCTACACCAACAACCACGCGCTCCACGCCGCACTCACACACACGCCACGCCTACCCACATCTTTCTCTGCCCATCCGTCGCCCTACAAACCACTCAAACATCTCACACGGGCACTATTTCCAGCGCACACTTTCCGCGTCGTACACTGCCGATCCCACGTTAGTTTTGACAGCCACGGCGCGCCATGCCACGCACCATACGCGCTGGTAACCCCACAGACCGCTGTCAGCAGCGCAGCAACCACAAAGCGAAATCCCGAAATCGGCTTCCATGCGCTGACGAAGTCCATGCCTGGTGTCGAGCTTCGCCGTCGTCACGACTTGCAGTGGTATCCACCTACAGCAAACAGTGCGACGAGCCCTTGGCGATACGAGCGAGCATCGCATGGTGTAATACGCAGCCTCTCCTCTCCTCTGCTCGTCGAGTCGAAGACACAATGCCGACGTCGAGCGGGTCGGTTGGGTGAAAGATGGCTGGCCGCTCGCCGCAGGGCCAGGACGCAGCCGAGCGAGGCATGGACGCGGTGGCTGGATGCCAGACACACTGGCGAGGCCAGGGACACGCGAATCGGGCGCAGGAGGCAAAAGAGAGTGCGCGGGGGGCATGGATAAAATCCGAGTGGCCGGAATCGAACCAGCGACCAATTGATTTCCGAGTATACTGAGACACAGTATAGAACACTACAGTCAATCGCTCTACCAACTGAGCTACACTCGGTCCTAATTTGGCAACCCACACAAAATCAAACAAAACGCTGCGCACAGCCCTACACCAACAACCACGCGCTCCACGCCGCACTCACACACACGCCACGCCTACCCACATCTTTCTCTGTCCATCCGTCGCCCTACAAACCACTCAAACATCTCACACGGGCACTATTTCCAGCGCACACTTTCCGCGTCGTACACTGCCGATCCCACGTTAGTTTTGACAGCCACGGCGCGCCATGCCACGCACCATACGCGCTGGTAACCCCACAGACCGCTGTCGGCAGCGCAGCAACCACAAAGCGAAATCCCGAAATCGGCTTCCATGCGCTGACGAAGTCCATGCCTGGTGTCGAGCTTCGCCGTCGTCACGACTTGCAGTGGTATCCACCTACAGCAAACAGTGCGACGAGCCCTTGGCGATACGAGCGAGCATCGCATGGTGTAATACGCAGCCTCTCCTCTCCTCTGCTCGTCGAGTCGAAGACACAATGCCGACGTCGAGCGGGTCGGTTGAGTGAAAGACGGCTGGCCGCTCGCCGCAGGGCCAGGACACAGCCGAGCAAGGCATGGACGCGGTGGCTGGATGCCAGGCACACTGGCGAGGCCAGGGACACGCGAATCGGGCGCAGGAGGCAAAAGAGAGTGCGCGGGAGGCATGGATAAAATCCGAGTGGCCGGAATCGAACCAGCGACCAATTGATTTCCGAGTATACTGAGACACAGTATAGAACACTACAGTCAATCGCTCTACCAACTGAGCTACACTCGGTCCTAATTTGGCAACCCACACAAAATCAAACAAAACGCTGCGCACAGCCCTACACCAACAACCACGCGCTCCACGCCGCACTCACACACACGCCACGCCTACCCACATCTTTCTCTGCCCATCCGTCGCCCTACAAACCACTCAAACATCTCACACGGGCACTATTTCCAGCGCACACTTTCCGCGTCGTACACTGCCGATCCCACGTTAGTTTTGACAGCCACGGCGCGCCATGCCACGCACCATACGCGCTGGTAACCCCACAGACCGCTGTCAGCAGCGCAGCAACCACAAAGCGAAATCCCGAAATCGGCTTCCATGCGCTGACGAAGTCCATGCCTGGTGTCGAGCTTCGCCGTCGTCACGACTTGCAGTGGTATCCACCTACAGCAAACAGTGCGACGAGCCCTTGGCGATACGAGCATCACATGGTGTAATACGCAGCCTCTCCTCTCCTCTGCTCGTCGAGTCGAAGACACAATGCCGACGTCGAGCGGGTCGGTTGAGTGAAAGACGGCTGGCCGCTCGCCGCAGGGCCAGGACGCAGCCGAGCGAGGCATGGACGCGGTGGCTGGATGCCAGACACACTGGCGAGGCCAGGGGCACGCGAATCGGGCGCAGGAGGCAAAAGAGAGTGCGCGGGGGGCATGGATAAAATCCGAGTATCCAGCGACCAATTGATTTCCGAGTATACTGAGACACAGTATAGAACACTACAGTCAATCGCTCTACCAACTGAGCTACACTCGGTCCTAATTTGGCAACCCACACAAAATCAAACAAAACGCTGCGCACAGCCCTACACCAACAACCACGCGCTCCACGCCGCACTCACACACACGCCACGCCTACCCACATCTTTCTCTGCCCATCCGTCGCTCTACAAACCACTCAAACATCTCACACGGGCACTATTTCCAGCGCACACTTTCCGCGTCGTACACTGCCGATCCCACGTTAGTTTTGACAGCCACGGCGCGCCATGCCACGCACCATACGTGCTGGTAACCCCACAGACCGCTGTCGGCAGCGCAGCAACCACAAAGCGAAATCCCGAAATCGGCTTCCATGCGCTGACGAAGTCCATGCCTGATGTCGAGCTTCGCCGTCGTCACGACTTGCAGTGGTATCCACCTACAGCAAACAGTGCGACGAGCCCTTGGCGATACGAGCATCACATGGTGTAATACGCAGCCTCTCCTCTCCTCTGCTCGTCGAGTCGAAGACACAATGCCGACGTCGAGCGGGTCGGTTGAGTGAAAGACGGCTGGCCGCTCGCCGCAGGGCCAGGACACAGCCGAGCAAGGCATGGACGCGGTGGCTGGATGCCAGACACACTGGCGAGGCCAGGGGCACGCGAATCGGGCGCAGGAGGCAAAAGAGAGTGCGCGGGGGGCATGGATAAAATCCGAGTATCCAGCGACCAATTGATTTCCGAGTATACTGAGACACAGTATAGAACACTACAGTCAATCGCTCTACCAACTGAGCTACACTCGGTCCTAATTTGGCAACCCACACAAAATCAAACAAAACGCTGCGCACAGCCCTACACCAACAACCACGCGCTCCACGCCGCACTCACACACACGCCACGCCTACCCACATCTTTCTCTGCCCATCCGTCGCTCTACAAACCACTCAAACATCTCACACGGGCACTATTTCCAGCGCACACTTTCCGCGTCGTACACTGCCGATCCCACGTTAGTTTTGACAGCCACGGCGCGCCATGCCACGCACCATACGTGCTGGTAACCCCACAGACCGCTGTCGGCAGCGCAGCAACCACAAAGCGAAATCCCGAAATCGGCTTCCATGCGCTGACGAAGTCCATGCCTGGTGTCGAGCTTCGCCGTCGTCACGACTTGCAGTGGTATCCACCTACAGCAAACAGTGCGACGAGCCCTTGGCGATACGAGCGAGCATCGCATGGTGTAATACGCAGCCTCTCCTCTCCTCTGCTCGTCGAGTCGAAGACACAATGCCGACGTCGAGCGGGTCGGTTGAGTGAAAGACGGCTGGCCGCTCGCCGCAGGGCCAGGACACAGCCGAGCAAGGCATGGACGCGGTGGCTGGATGCCAGGCACACTGGCGAGGCCAGGGACACGCGAATCGGGCGCAGGAGGCAAAAGAGAGTGCGCGGGAGGCATGGATAAAATCCGAGTAACCAGCGACCAATTGATTTCCGAGTATACTGAGACACAGTATAGAACACTACAGTCAATCGCTCTACCAACTGAGCTACACTCGGTCCTAATTTGGCAACCCACACAAAATCAAACAAAACGCTGCGCACAGCCCTACACCAACAACCACGCGCTCCACGCCGCACTCACACACACGCCACGCCTACCCACATCTTTCTCTGCCCATCCGTCGCTCTACAAACCACTCAAACATCTCACACGGGCACTATTTCCAGCGCACACTTTCCGCGTCGTACACTGCCGATCCCACGTTAGTTTTGACAGCCACGGCGCGCCATGCCACGCACCATACGTGCTGGTAACCCCACAGACCGCTGTCGGCAGCGCAGCAACCACAAAGCGAAATCCCGAAATCGGCTTCCATGCGCTGACGAAGTCCATGCCTGGTGTCGAGCTTCGCCGTCGTCACGACTTGCAGTGGTATCCACCTACAGCAAACAGTGCGACGAGCCCTTGGCGATACGAGCGAGCATCGCATGGTGTAATACGCAGCCTCTCCTCTCCTCTGCTCGTCGAGTCGAAGACACAATGCCGACGTCGAGCGGGTCGGTTGAGTGAAAGACGGCTGGCCGCTCGCCGCAGGGCCAGGACACAGCCGAGCAAGGCATGGACGCGGTGGCTGGATGCCAGGCACACTGGCGAGGCCAGGGACACGCGAATCGGGCGCAGGAGGCAAAAGAGAGTGCGCGGGAGGCATGGATAAAATCCGAGTGGCCGGAATCGAACCAGCGACCAATTGATTTCCGAGTATACTGAGACACAGTATAGAACACTACAGTCAATCGCTCTACCAACTGAGCTACACTCGGTCCTAATTTGGCAACCCACACAAAATCAAACAAAACGCTGCGCACAGCCCTACACCAACAACCACGCGCTCCACGCCGCACTCACACACACGCCACGCCTACCCACATCTTTCTCTGCCCATCCGTCGCCCTACAAACCACTCAAACATCTCACACGGGCACTATTTCCAGCGCACACTTTCCGCGTCGTACACTGCCGATCCCACGTTAGTTTTGACAGCCACGGCGCGCCATGCCACGCACCATACGCGCTGGTAACCCCACAGACCGCTGTCGGCAGCGCAGCAACCACAAAGCGAAATCCCGAAATCGGCTTCCATGCGCTGACGAAGTCCATGCCTGGTGTCGAGCTTCGCCGTCGTCACGACTTGCAGTGGTATCCACCTACAGCAAACAGTGCGACGAGCCCTTGGCGATACGAGCATCACATGGTGTAATACGCAGCCTCTCCTCTCCTCTGCTCGTCGAGTCGAAGACACAATGCCGACGTCGAGCGGGTCGGTTGAGTGAAAGACGGCTGGCCGCTCGCCGCAGGGCCAGGACGCAGCCGAGCGAGGCATGGACGCGGTGGCTGGATGCCAGACACACTGGCGAGGCCAGGGGCACGCGAATCGGGCGCAGGAGGCAAAAGAGAGTGCGCGGGAGGCATGGATAAAATCCGAGTGGCCGGAATCGAACCAGCGACCAATTGATTTCCGAGTATACTGAGACACAGTATAGAACACTACAGTCAATCGCTCTACCAACTGAGCTACACTCGGTCCTAATTTGGCAACCCACACAAAATCAAACAAAACGCTGCGCACAGCCCTACACCAACAACCACGCGCTCCACGCCGCACTCACACACACGCCACGCCTACCCACATCTTTCTCTGCCCATCCGTCGCCCTACAAACCACTCAAACATCTCACACGGGCACTATTTCCAGCGCACACTTTCCGCGTCGTACACTGCCGATCCCACGTTAGTTTTGACAGCCACGGCGCGCCATGCCACGCACCATACGCGCTGGTAACCCCACAGACCGCTGTCAGCAGCGCAGCAACCACAAAGCGAAATCCCGAAATCGGCTTCCATGCGCTGACGAAGTCCATGCCTGGTGTCGAGCTTCGCCGTCGTCACGACTTGCAGTGGTATCCACCTACAGCAAACAGTGCGACGAGCCCTTGGCGATACGAGCGAGCATCGCATGGTGTAATACGCAGCCTCTCCTCTCCTCTGCTCGTCGAGTCGAAGACACAATGCCGACGTCGAGCGGGTCGGTTGAGTGAAAGACGGCTGGCCGCTCGCCGCAGGGCCAGGACACAGCCGAGCAAGGCATGGACGCGGTGGCTGGATGCCAGGCACACTGGTGAGGCCAGGGACACGCGAATCGGGCGCAGGAGGCAAAAGAGAGTGCGCGGGGGGCATGGATAAAATCCGAGTGGCCGGAATCGAACCAGCGACCAATTGATTTCCGAGTATACTGAGACACAGTATAGAACACTACAGTCAATCGCTCTACCAACTGAGCTACACTCGGTCCTAATTTGGCAACCCACACAAAATCAAACAAAACGCTGCGCACAGCCCTACACCAACAACCACGCGCTCCACGCCGCACTCACACACACGCCACGCCTACCCACATCTTTCTCTGCCCATCCGTCGCCCTACAAACCACTCAAACATCTCACACGGGCACTATTTCCAGCGCACACTTTCCGCGTCGTACACTGCCGATCCCACGTTAGTTTTGACAGCCACGGCGCGCCATGCCACGCACCATACGCGCTGGTAACCCCACAGACCGCTGTCGGCAGCGCAGCAACCACAAAGCGAAATCCCGAAATCGGCTTCCATGCGCTGACGAAGTCCATGCCTGGTGTCGAGCTTCGCCGTCGTCACGACTTGCAGTGGTATCCACCTACAGCAAACAGTGCGACGAGCCCTTGGCGATACGAGCGAGCATCGCATGGTGTAATACGCAGCCTCTCCTCTCCTCTGCTCGTCGAGTCGAAGACACAATGCCGACGTCGAGCGGGTCGGTTGAGTGAAAGACGGCTGGCCGCTCGCCGCAGGGCCAGGACACAGCCGAGCAAGGCATGGACGCGGTGGCTGGATGCCAGGCACACTGGCGAGGCCAGGGACACGCGAATCGGGCGCAGGAGGCAAAAGAGAGTGCGCGGGAGGCATGGATAAAATCCGAGTGGCCGGAATCGAACCAGCGACCAATTGATTTCCGAGTATACTGAGACACAGTATAGAACACTACAGTCAATCGCTCTACCAACTGAGCTACACTCGGTCCTAATTTGGCAACCCACACAAAATCAAACAAAACGCTGCGCACAGCCCTACACCAACAACCACGCGCTCCACGCCGCACTCACACACACGCCACGCCTACCCACATCTTTCTCTGCCCATCCGTCGCCCTACAAACCACTCAAACATCTCACACGGGCACTATTTCCAGCGCACACTTTCCGCGTCGTACACTGCCGATCCCACGTTAGTTTTGACAGCCACGGCGCGCCATGCCACGCACCATACGCGCTGGTAACCCCACAGACCGCTGTCAGCAGCGCAGCAACCACAAAGCGAAATCCCGAAATCGGCTTCCATGCGCTGACGAAGTCCATGCCTGGTGTCGAGCTTCGCCGTCGTCACGACTTGCAGTGGTATCCACCTACAGCAAACAGTGCGACGAGCCCTTGGCGATACGAGCGAGCATCGCATGGTGTAATACGCAGCCTCTCCTCTCCTCTGCTCGTCGAGTCGAAGACACAATGCCGACGTCGAGCGGGTCGGTTGAGTGAAAGACGGCTGGCCGCTCGCCGCAGGGCCAGGACACAGCCGAGCAAGGCATGGACGCGGTGGCTGGATGCCAGGCACACTGGCGAGGCCAGGGACACGCGAATCGGGCGCAGGAGGCAAAAGAGAGTGCGCGGGAGGCATGGATAAAATCCGAGTGGCCGGAATCGAACCAGCGACCAATTGATTTCCGAGTATACTGAGACACAGTATAGAACACTACAGTCAATCGCTCTACCAACTGAGCTACACTCGGTCCTAATTTGGCAACCCACACAAAATCAAACAAAACGCTGCGCACAGCCCTACACCAACAACCACGCGCTCCACGCCGCACTCACACACACGCCACGCCTACCCACATCTTTCTCTGCCCATCCGTCGCCCTACAAACCACTCAAACATCTCACACGGGCACTATTTCCAGCGCACACTTTCCGCGTCGTACACTGCCGATCCCACGTTAGTTTTGACAGCCACGGCGCGCCATGCCACGCACCATACGCGCTGGTAACCCCACAGACCGCTGTCGGCAGCGCAGCAACCACAAAGCGAAATCCCGAAATCGGCTTCCATGCGCTGACGAAGTCCATGCCTGGTGTCGAGCTTCGCCGTCGTCACGACTTGCAGTGGTATCCACCTACAGCAAACAGTGCGACGAGCCCTTGGCGATACGAGCGAGCATCGCATGGTGTAATACGCAGCCTCTCCTCTCCTCTGCTCGTCGAGTCGAAGACACAATGCCGACGTCGAGCGGGTCGGTTGAGTGAAAGACGGCTGGCCGCTCGCCGCAGGGCCAGGACACAGCCGAGCAAGGCATGGACGCGGTGGCTGGATGCCAGGCACACTGGTGAGGCCAGGGACACGCGAATCGGGCGCAGGAGGCAAAAGAGAGTGCGCGGGGGGCATGGATAAAATCCGAGTAACCAGCGACCAATTGATTTCCGAGTATACTGAGACACAGTATAGAACACTACAGTCAATCGCTCTACCAACTGAGCTACACTCGGTCCTAATTTGGCAACCCACACAAAATCAAACAAAACGCTGCGCACAGCCCTACACCAACAACCACGCGCTCCACGCCGCACTCACACACACGCCACGCCTACCCACATCTTTCTCTGCCCATCCGTCGCCCTACAAACCACTCAAACATCTCACACGGGCACTATTTCCAGCGCACACTTTCCGCGTCGTACACTGCCGATCCCACGTTAGTTTTGACAGCCACGGCGCGCCATGCCACGCACCATACGCGCTGGTAACCCCACAGACCGCTGTCGGCAGCGCAGCAACCACAAAGCGAAATCCCGAAATCGGCTTCCATGCGCTGACGAAGTCCATGCCTGGTGTCGAGCTTCGCCGTCGTCACGACTTGCAGCGGTATCCACCTACAGCAAACAGTGCGACGAGCCCTTGGCGATACGAGCATCGCATGGTGTAATACGCAGCCTCTCCTCTCCTCTGCTCGTCGAGTCGAAGACACAATGCCGACGTCGAGCGGGTCGGTTGAGTGAAAGATGGCTGGCCGCTCGCCGCAGGGCCAGGACGCAGCCGAGCGAGGCATGGACGCGGTGGCTGGATGCCAGACACACTGGCGAGGCCAGGGGCACGCGAATCGGGCGCAGGAGGCAAAAGAGAGTGCGCGGGGGGCATGGATAAAATCCGAGTATCCAGCGACCAATTGATTTCCGAGTATACTGAGACACAGTATAGAACACTACAGTCAATCGCTCTACCAACTGAGCTACACTCGGTCCTAATTTGGCAACCCACACAAAATCAAACAAAACGCTGCGCACAGCCCTACACCAACAACCACGCGCTCCACGCCGCACTCACACACACGCCACGCCTACCCACATCTTTCTCTGTCCATCCGTCGCCCTACAAACCACTCAAACATCTCACACGGGCACTATTTCCAGCGCACACTTTCCGCGTCGTACACTGCCGATCCCACGTTAGTTTTGACAGCCACGGCGCGCCATGCCACGCACCATACGCGCTGGTAACCCCACAGACCGCTGTCGGCAGCGCAGCAACCACAAAGCGAAATCCCGAAATCGGCTTCCATGCGCTGACGAAGTCCATGCCTGGTGTCGAGCTTCGCCGTCGTCACGACTTGTAGCGGTATCCACCTACAGCAAACAGTGCGACGAGCCCTTGGCGATACGAGCGAGCATCGCATGGTGTAATACGCAGCCTCTCCTCTCCTCTGCTCGTCGAGTCGAAGACACAATGCCGACGTCGAGCGGGTCGGTTGAGTGAAAGATGGCTGGCCGCTCGCCGCAGGGCCAGGACGCAGCCGAGCGAGGCATGGACGCGGTGGCTGGATGCCAGACACACTGGCGAGGCCAGGGGCACGCGAATCGGGCGCAGGAGGCAAAAGAGAGTGCGCGGGGGGCATGGATAAAATCCGAGTAACCAGCGACCAATTGATTTCCGAGTATACTGAGACACAGTATAGAACACTACAGTCAATCGCTCTACCAACTGAGCTACACTCGGTCCTAATTTGGCAACCCACACAAAATCAAACAAAACGCTGCGCACAGCCCTACACCAACAACCACGCGCTCCACGCCGCACTCACACACACGCCACGCCTACCCACATCTTTCTCTGTCCATCCGTCGCCCTACAAACCACTCAAACATCTCACACGGGCACTATTTCCAGCGCACACTTTCCGCGTCGTACACTGCCGATCCCACGTTAGTTTTGACAGCCACGGCGCGCCATGCCACGCACCATACGCGCTGGTAACCCCACAGACCGCTGTCGGCAGCGCAGCAACCACAAAGCGAAATCCCGAAATCGGCTTCCATGCGCTGACGAAGTCCATGCCTGGTGTCGAGCTTCGCCGTCGTCACGACTTGCAGCGGTATCCACCTACAGCAAACAGTGCGACGAGCCCTTGGCGATACGAGCATCGCATGGTGTAATACGCAGCCTCTCCTCTCCTCTGCTCGTCGAGTCGAAGACACAATGCCGACGTCGAGCGGGTCGGTTGAGTGAAAGATGGCTGGCCGCTCGCCGCAGGGCCAGGACGCAGCCGAGCGAGGCATGGACGCGGTGGCTGGATGCCAGACACACTGGCGAGGCCAGGGGCACGCGAATCGGGCGCAGGAGGCAAAAGAGAGTGCGCGGGGGGCATGGATAAAATCCGAGTATCCAGCGACCAATTGATTTCCGAGTATACTGAGACACAGTATAGAACACTACAGTCAATCGCTCTACCAACTGAGCTACACTCGGTCCTAATTTGGCAACCCACACAAAATCAAACAAAACGCTGCGCACAGCCCTACACCAACAACCACGCGCTCCACGCCGCACTCACACACACGCCACGCCTACCCACATCTTTCTCTGTCCATCCGTCGCCCTACAAACCACTCAAACATCTCACACGGGCACTATTTCCAGCGCACACTTTCCGCGTCGTACACTGCCGATCCCACGTTAGTTTTGACAGCCACGGCGCGCCATGCCACGCACCATACGCGCTGGTAACCCCACAGACCGCTGTCGGCAGCGCAGCAACCACAAAGCGAAATCCCGAAATCGGCTTCCATGCGCTGACGAAGTCCATGCCTGGTGTCGAGCTTCGCCGTCGTCACGACTTGCAGCGGTATCCACCTACAGCAAACAGTGCGACGAGCCCTTGGCGATACGAGCGAGCATCGCATGGTGTAATACGCAGCCTCTCCTCTCCTCTGCTCGTCGAGTCGAAGACACAATGCCGACGTCGAGCGGGTCGGTTGAGTGAAAGATGGCTGGCCGCTCGCCGCAGGGCCAGGACGCAGCCGAGCGAGGCATGGACGCGGTGGCTGGATGCCAGACACACTGGCGAGGCCAGGGGCACGCGAATCGGGCGCAGGAGGCAAAAGAGAGTGCGCGGGGGGCATGGATAAAATCCGAGTAACCAGCGACCAATTGATTTCCGAGTATACTGAGACACAGTATAGAACACTACAGTCAATCGCTCTACCAACTGAGCTACACTCGGTCCTAATTTGGCAACCCACACAAAATCAAACAAAACGCTGCGCACAGCCCTACACCAACAACCACGCGCTCCACGCCGCACTCACACACACGCCACGCCTACCCACATCTTTCTCTGTCCATCCGTCGCCCTACAAACCACTCAAACATCTCACACGGGCACAATTTCCAGCGCACACTTTCCGCGTCGTACACTGCCGATCCCACGTTAGTTTTGACAGCCACGGCGCGCCATGCCACGCACCATACGCGCTGGTAACCCCACAGACCGCTGTCGGCAGCGCAGCAACCACAAAGCGAAATCCCGAAATCGGCTTCCATGCGCTGACGAAGTCCATGCCTGGTGTCGAGCTTCGCCGTCGTCACGACTTGCAGCGGTATCCACCTACAGCAAACAGTGCGACGAGCCCTTGGCGATACGAGCATCGCATGGTGTAATACGCAGCTTCTCCTCTCCTCTGCTCGTCGAGTCGAAGACACAATGCCGACGTCGAGCGGGTCGGTTGGGTGAAAGATGGCTGGCCGCTCGCCGCAGGGCCAGGACGCAGCCGAGCGAGGCATGGACGCGGTGGCTGGATGCCAGACACACTGGCGAGGCCAGGGGCACGCGAATCGGGCGCAGGAGGCAAAAGAGAGTGCGCGGGGGGCATGGATAAAATCCGAGTATCCAGCGACCAATTGATTTCCGAGTATACTGAGACACAGTATAGAACACTACAGTCAATCGCTCTACCAACTGAGCTACACTCGGTCCTAATTTGGCAACCCACACAAAATCAAACAAAACGCTGCGCACAGCCCTACACCAACAACCACGCGCTCCACGCCGCACTCACACACACGCCACGCCTACCCACATCTTCCTCTGTCCATCCGTCGCCCTACAAACCACTCAAACATCTCACACGGGCACTATTTCCAGCGCAAACTTTCCGCGTCGTACACTGCCGATCCCACGTTAGTTTTGACAGCCACGGCGCGCCATGCCACGCACCATACGCGCTGGTAACCCCACAGACCGCTGTCGGCAGCGCAGCAACCACAAAGCGAAATCCCGAAATCGGCTTCCATGCGCTGACGAAGTCCATGCCTGGTGTCGAGCTTCGCCGTCGTCACGACTTGCAGCGGTATCCACCTACAGCAAACAGTGCGACGAGCCCTTGGCGATACGAGCATCGCATGGTGTAATACGCAGCTTCTCCTCTCCTCTGCTCGTCGAGTCGAAGACACAATGCCGACGTCGAGCGGGTCGGTTGGGTGAAAGATGGCTGGCCGCTCGCCGCAGGGCCAGGACGCAGCCGAGCGAGGCATGGACGCGGTGGCTGGATGCCAGACACACTGGCGAGACCAGGGGCACGCGAATCGGGCGCAGGAGGCAAAAGAGAGTGCGCGGGGGGCATGGATAAAATCCGAGTGGCCGGAATCGAACCAGCGACCAATTGATTTCCGAGTATACTGAGACACAGTATAAAACACTACAGTCAATCGCTCTACCAACTGAGCTACACTCGGTCCTAATTTGGCAACCCACACAAAATCAAACAAAACGCTGCGCACAGCCCTACACCAACAACCACGCGCTCCACGCCGCACTCTCACACACGCCACGCCTACCCACATCTTTCTCTGTCCATCCGTCGCCCTACAAACCACTCAAACATCTCACACGGGCACTATTTCCAGCGCACACTTTCCGCGTCGTACACTGCCGATCCCACGTTAGTTTTGACAGCCACGGCGCGCCATGCCACGCACCATACGCGCTGGTAACCCCACAGACCGCTGTCGGCAGCGCAGCAACCACAAAGCGAAATCCCGAAATCGGCTTCCATGCGCTGACGAAGTCCATGCCTGGTGTCGAGCTTCGCCGTCGTCACGACTTGCAGCGGTATCCACCTACAGCAAACAGTGCGACGAGCCCTTGGCGATACGAGCATCGCATGGTGTAATACGCAGCTTCTCCTCTCCTCTGCTCGTCGAGTCGAAGACACAATGCCGACGTCGAGCGGGTCGGTTGGGTGAAAGATGGCTGGCCGCTCGCCGCAGGGCCAGGACGCAGCCGAGCGAGGCATGGACGCGGTGGCTGGATGCCAGACACACTGGCGAGGCCAGGGGCACGCGAATCGGGCGCAGGAGGCAAAAGAGAGTGCGCGGGGGGCATGGATAAAATCCGAGTATCCAGCGACCAATTGATTTCCGAGTATACTGAGACACAGTATAGAACACTACAGTCAATCGCTCTACCAACTGAGCTACACTCGGTCCTAATTTGGCAACCCACACAAAATCAAACAAAACGCTGCGCACAGCCCTACACCAACAACCACGCGCTCCACGCCGCACTCACACACACGCCACGCCTACCCACATCTTCCTCTGTCCATCCGTCGCCCTACAAACCACTCAAACATCTCACACGGGCACTATTTCCAGCGCAAACTTTCCGCGTCGTACACTGCCGATCCCACGTTAGTTTTGACAGCCACGGCGCGCCATGCCACGCACCATACGCGCTGGTAACCCCACAGACCGCTGTCGGCAGCGCAGCAACCACAAAGCGAAATCCCGAAATCGGCTTCCATGCGCTGACGAAGTCCATGCCTGGTGTCGAGCTTCGCCGTCGTCACGACTTGCAGCGGTATCCACCTACAGCAAACAGTGCGACGAGCCCTTGGCGATACGAGCATCGCATGGTGTAATACGCAGCTTCTCCTCTCCTCTGCTCGTCGAGTCGAAGACACAATGCCGACGTCGAGCGGGTCGGTTGGGTGAAAGATGGCTGGCCGCTCGCCGCAGGGCCAGGACGCAGCCGAGCGAGGCATGGACGCGGTGGCTGGATGCCAGACACACTGGCGAGGCCAGGGGCACGCGAATCGGGCGCAGGAGGCAAAAGAGAGTGCGCGGGGGGCATGGATAAAATCCGAGTAACCAGCGACCAATTGATTTCCGAGTATACTGAGACACAGTATAGAACACTACAGTCAATCGCTCTACCAACTGAGCTACACTCGGTCCTAATTTGGCAACCCACACAAAATCAAACAAAACGCTGCGCACAGCCCTACACCAACAACCACGCGCTCCACGCCGCACTCACACACACGCCACGCCTACCCACATCTTCCTCTGTCCATCCGTCGCCCTACAAACCACTCAAACATCTCACACGGGCACTATTTCCAGCGCAAACTTTCCGCGTCGTACACTGCCGATCCCACGTTAGTTTTGACAGCCACGGCGCGCCATGCCACGCACCATACGCGCTGGTAACCCCACAGACCGCTGTCGGCAGCGCAGCAACCACAAAGCGAAATCCCGAAATCGGCTTCCATGCGCTGACGAAGTCCATGCCTGGTGTCGAGCTTCGCCGTCGTCACGACTTGCAGCGGTATCCACCTACAGCAAACAGTGCGACGAGCCCTTGGCGATACGAGCATCGCATGGTGTAATACGCAGCTTCTCCTCTCCTCTGCTCGTCGAGTCGAAGACACAATGCCGACGTCGAGCGGGTCGGTTGGGTGAAAGATGGCTGGCCGCTCGCCGCAGGGCCAGGACGCAGCCGAGCGAGGCATGGACGCGGTGGCTGGATGCCAGACACACTGGCGAGGCCAGGGGCACGCGAATCGGGCGCAGGAGGCAAAAGAGAGTGCGCGGGGGGCATGGATAAAATCCGAGTAACCAGCGACCAATTGATTTCCGAGTATACTGAGACACAGTATAGAACACTACAGTCAATCGCTCTACCAACTGAGCTACACTCGGTCCTAATTTGGCAACCCACACAAAATCAAACAAAACGCTGCGCACAGCCCTACACCAACAACCACGCGCTCCACGCCGCACTCACACACACGCCACGCCTACCCACATCTTTCTCTGTCCATCCGTCGCCCTACAAACCACTCAAACATCTCACACGGGCACAATTTCCAGCGCACACTTTCCGCGTCGTACACTGCCGATCCCACGTTAGTTTTGACAGCCACGGCGCGCCATGCCACGCACCATACGCGCTGGTAACCCCACAGACCGCTGTCGGCAGCGCAGCAACCACAAAGCGAAATCCCGAAATCGGCTTCCATGCGCTGACGAAGTCCATGCCTGGTGTCGAGCTTCGCCGTCGTCACGACTTGCAGCGGTATCCACCTACAGCAAACAGTGCGACGAGCCCTTGGCGATACGAGCATCGCATGGTGTAATACGCAGCTTCTCCTCTCCTCTGCTCGTCGAGTCGAAGACACAATGCCGACGTCGAGCGGGTCGGTTGGGTGAAAGATGGCTGGCCGCTCGCCGCAGGGCCAGGACGCAGCCGAGCGAGGCATGGACGCGGTGGCTGGATGCCAGACACACTGGCGAGGCCAGGGGCACGCGAATCGGGCGCAGGAGGCAAAAGAGAGTGCGCGGGGGGCATGGATAAAATCCGAGTAACCAGCGACCAATTGATTTCCGAGTATACTGAGACACAGTATAGAACACTACAGTCAATCGCTCTACCAACTGAGCTACACTCGGTCCTAATTTGGCAACCCACACAAAATCAAACAAAACGCTGCGCACAGCCCTACACCAACAACCACGCGCTCCACGCCGCACTCACACACACGCCACGCCTACCCACATCTTTCTCTGCCCATCCGTCGCTCTACAAACCACTCAAACATCTCACACGGGCACTATTTCCAGCGCACACTTTCCGCGTCGTACACTGCCGATCTCACGTTAGTTTTGACAGCCACGGCGCGCCATGCCACGCACCATACGCGCTGGTAACCCCACAGACCGCTGTCGGCAGCGCAGCAACCACAAAGCGAAATCCCGAAATCGGCTTCCATGCGCTGACGAAGTCCATGCCTGGTGTCGAGCTTCGCCGTCGTCACGACTTGCAGCGGTATCCACCTACAGCAAACAGTGCGACGAGCCCTTGGCGATACGAGCATCGCATGGTGTAATACGCAGCCTCTCCTCTCCTCTGCTCGTCGAGTCGAAGACACAATGCCGACGTCGAGCGGGTCGGTTGGGTGAAAGATGGCTGGCCGCTCGCCGCAGGGCCAGGACGCAGCCGAGCGAGGCATGGACGCGGTGGCTGGATGCCAGACACACTGGCGAGGCCAGGGGCACGCGAATCGGGCGCAGGAGGCAAAAGAGAGTGCGCGGGAGGCATGGATAAAATCCGAGTGGCCGGAATCGAACCAGCGACCAATTGATTTCCGAGTATACTGAGACACAGTATAAAACACTACAGTCAATCGCTCTACCAACTGAGCTACACTCGGTCCTAATTTGGCAACCCACACAAAATCAAACAAAACGCTGCGCACAGCCCTACACCAACAACCACGCGCTCCACGCCGCACTCACACACACGCCACGCCTACCCACATCTTTCTCTGTCCATCCGTCGCCCTACAAACCACTCAAACATCTCACACGGGCACTATTTCCAGCGCACACTTTCCGCGTCGTACACTGCCGATCCCACGTTAGTTTTGACAGCCACGGCGCGCCATGCCACGCACCATACGCGCTGGTAACCCCACAGACCGCTGTCGGCAGCGCAGCAACCACAAAGCGAAATCCCGAAATCGGCTTCCATGCGCTGACGAAGTCCATGCCTGGTGTCGAGCTTCGCCGTCGTCACGACTTGCAGCGGTATCCACCTACAGCAAACAGTGCGACGAGCCCTTGGCGATACGAGCATCGCATGGTGTAATACGCAGCTTCTCCTCTCCTCTGCTCGTCGAGTCGAAGACACAATGCCGACGTCGAGCGGGTCGGTTGGGTGAAAGATGGCTGGCCGCTCGCCGCAGGGCCAGGACGCAGCCGAGCGAGGCATGGACGCGGTGGCTGGATGCCAGACACACTGGCGAGGCCAGGGGCACGCGAATCGGGCGCAGGAGGCAAAAGAGAGTGCGCGGGGGGCATGGATAAAATCCGAGTAACCAGCGACCAATTGATTTCCGAGTATACTGAGACACAGTATAGAACACTACAGTCAATCGCTCTACCAACTGAGCTACACTCGGTCCTAATTTGGCAACCCACACAAAATCAAACAAAACGCTGCGCACAGCCCTACACCAACAACCACGCGCTCCACGCCGCACTCACACACACGCCACGCCTACCCACATCTTTCTCTGTCCATCCGTCGCCCTACAAACCACTCAAACATCTCACACGGGCACTATTTCCAGCGCAAACCTTCCGCGTCGTACACTGCCGATCCCACGTTAGTTTTGACAGCCACGGCGCGCCATGCCACGCACCATACGCGCTGGTAACCCCACAGACCGCTGTCGGCAGCGCAGCAACCACAAAGCGAAATCCCGAAATCGGCTTCCATGCGCTGACGAAGTCCATGCCTGGTGTCGAGCTTCGCCGTCGTCACGACTTGCAGCGGTATCCACCTACAGCAAACAGTGCGACGAGCCCTTGGCGATACGAGCGAGCATCGCATGGTGTAATACGCAGCCTCTCCTCTCCTCTGCTCGTCGAGTCGAAGACACAATGCCGACGTCGAGCGGGTCGGTTGGGTGAAAGATGGCTGGCCGCTCGCCGCAGGGCCAGGACGCAGCCGAGCGAGGCATGGACGCGGTGGCTGGATGCCAGACACACTGGCGAGGCCAGGGGCACGCGAATCGGGCGCAGGAGGCAAAAGAGAGTGCGCGGGGGGCATGGATAAAATCCGAGTAACCAGCGACCAATTGATTTCCGAGTATACTGAGACACAGTATAGAACACTACAGTCAATCGCTCTACCAACTGAGCTACACTCGGTCCTAATTTGGCAACCCACACAAAATCAAACAAAACGCTGCGCACAGCCCTACACCAACAACCACGCGCTCCACGCCGCACTCACACACACGCCACGCCTACCCACATCTTCCTCTGCCCATCCGTCGCCCTACAAACCACTCAAACATCTCACACGGGCACTATTTCCAGCGCACACTTTCCGCGTCGTACACTGCCGATCCCACGTTAGTTTTGACAGCCACGGCGCGCCATGCCACGCACCATACGCGCTGGTAACCCCACAGACCGCTGTCGGCAGCGCAGCAACCACAAAGCGAAATCCCGAAATCGGCTTCCATGCGCTGACGAAGTCCATGCCTGGTGTCGAGCTTCGCCGTCGTCACGACTTGCAGTGGTATCCACCTACAGCAAACAGTGCGACGAGCCCTTGGCGATACGAGCATCGCATGGTGTAATACGCAGCCTCTCCTCTCCTCTGTTCGTCGAGTCGAAGACAGAATGCCGACGTCGAGCGGGTCGGTTGAGTGAAAGACGGCTGGCCGCTCGCCGCAGGGCCAGGACGCAGCCGAGCGAGGCATGGACGCGGTGGCTGGATGCCAGACACACTGGCGAGGCCAGGGGCACGCGAATCGGGCGCAGGAGGCAAAAGAGAGTGCGCGGGGGGCATGGATAAAATCCGAGTGGCCGGAATCGAACCAGCGACCAATTGATTTCCGAGTATACTGAGACACAGTATAGAACACTACAGTCAATCGCTCTACCAACTGAGCTACACTCGGTCCTAATTTGGCAACCCACACAAAATCAAACAAAACGCTGCGCACAGCCCTACACCAACAACCACGCGCTCCACGCCGCACTCACACACACGCCACGCCTACCCACATCTTTCTCTGCCCATCCGTCGCTCTACAAACCACTCAAACATCTCACACGGGCACTATTTCCAGCGCACACTTTCCGCGTCGTACACTGCCGATCCCACGTTAGTTTTGACAGCCACGGCGCGCCATGCCACGCACCATACGCGCTGGTAACCCCACAGACCGCTGTCGGCAGCGCAGCAACCACAAAGCGAAATCCCGAAATCGGCTTCCATGCGCTGACGAAGTCCATGCCTGGTGTCGAGCTTCGCCGTCGTCACGACTTGCAGTGGTATCCACCTACAGCAAACAGTGCGACGAGCCCTTGGCGATACGAGCATCGCATGGTGTAATACGCAGCCTCTCCTCTCCTCTGTTCGTCGAGTCGAAGACAGAATGCCGACGTCGAGCGGGTCGGTTGAGTGAAAGACGGCTGGCCGCTCGCCGCAGGGCCAGGACGCAGCCGAGCGAGGCACGGACGCGGTGGCTGGATGCCAGACACACTGGCGAGGCCAGGGGCACGCGAATCGGGCGCAGGAGGCAAAAGAGAGTGCGCGGGGGGCATGGATAAAATCCGAGTAACCAGCGACCAATTGATTTCCGAGTATACTGAGACACAGTATAGAACACTACAGTCAATCGCTCTACCAACTGAGCTACACTCGGTCCTAATTTGGCAACCCACACAAAATCAAACAAACGCTGCGCACAGCCCTACACCAACAACCACGCGCTCCACGCCGCACTCACACACACGCCACGCCTACCCACATCTTTCTCTGCCCATCCGTCGCTCTACAAACCACTCAAACATCTCACACGGGCACTATTTCCAGCGCACACTTTCCGCGTCGTACACTGCCGATCCCACGTTAGTTTTGACAGCCACGGCGCGCCATGCCACGCACCATACGCGCTGGTAACCCCACAGACCGCTGTCGGCAGCGCAGCAACCACAAAGCGAAATCCCGAAATCGGCTTCCATGCGCTGACGAAGTCCATGCCTGGTGTCGAGCTTCGCCGTCGTCACGACTTGCAGTGGTATCCACCTACAGCAAACAGTGCGACGAGCCCTTGGCGATACGAGCGAGCATCGCATGGTGTAATACGCAGCCTCTCCTCTCCTCTGCTCGTCGAGTCGAAGACACAATGCCGACGTCGAGCGGGTCGGTTGAGTGAAAGACGGCTGGCCGCTCGCCGCAGGGCCAGGACACAGCCGAGCGAGGCATGGACGCGGTGGCTGGATGCTAGACACACTGGCGAGGCCAGGGGCACGCGAATCGGGCGCAGGAGGCAAAAGAGAGTGCGCGGGGGGCATGGATAAAATCCGAGTAACCAGCGACCAATTGATTTCCGAGTATACTGAGACACAGTATAGAACACTACAGTCAATCGCTCTACCAACTGAGCTACACTCGGTCCTAATTTGGCAACCCACACAAAATCAAACAAAACGCTGCGCACAGCCCTACACCAACAACCACGCGCTCCACGCCGCACTCACACACACGCCACGCCTACCCACATCTTTCTCTGCCCATCCGTCGCTCTACAAACCACTCAAACATCTCACACGGGCACTATTTCCAGCGCACACTTTCCGCGTCGTACACTGCCGATCCCACGTTAGTTTTGACAGCCACGGCGCGCCATGCCACGCACCATACGCGCTGGTAACCCCACAGACCGCTGTCGGCAGCGCAGCAACCACAAAGCGAAATCCCGAAATCGGCTTCCATGCGCTGACGAAGTCCATGCCTGGTGTCGAGCTTCGCCGTCGTCACGACTTGCAGTGGTATCCACCTACAGCAAACAGTGCGACGAGCCCTTGGCGATACGAGCGAGCATCGCATGGTGTAATACGCAGCCTCTCCTCTCCTCTGCTCGTCGAGTCGAAGACACAATGCCGACGTCGAGCGGGTCGGTTGAGTGAAAGACGGCTGGCCGCTCGCCGCAGGGCCAGGACACAGCCGAGCGAGGCATGGACGCGGTGGCTGGATGCTAGACACACTGGCGAGGCCAGGGGCACGCGAATCGGGCGCAGGAGGCAAAAGAGAGTGCGCGGGGGGCATGGATAAAATCCGAGTAACCAGCGACCAATTGATTTCCGAGTATACTGAGACACAGTATAGAACACTACAGTCAATCGCTCTACCAACTGAGCTACACTCGGTCCTAATTTGGCAACCCACACAAAATCAAACAAAACGCTGCGCACAGCCCTACACCAACAACCACGCGCTCCACGCCGCACTCACACACACGCCACGCCTACCCACATCTTTCTCTGTCCATCCGTCGCCCTACAAACCACTCAAACATCTCACACGGGCACTATTTCCAGCGCACACTTTCCGCGTCGTACACTGCCGATCCCACGTTAGTTTTGACAGCCACGGCGCGCCATGCCACGCACCATACGCGCTGGTAACCCCACAGACCGCTGTCGGCAGCGCAGCAACCACAAAGCGAAATCCCGAAATCGGCTTCCATGCGCTGACGAAGTCCATGCCTGGTGTCGAGCTTCGCCGTCGTCACGACTTGCAGCGGTATCCACCTACAGCAAACAGTGCGACGAGCCCTTGGCGATACGAGCATCGCATGGTGTAATACGCAGCCTCTCCTCTCCTCTGCTCGTCGAGTCGAAGACACAATGCCGACGTCGAGCGGGTCGGTTGAGTGAAAGATGGCTGGCCGCTCGCCGCAGGGCCAGGACGCAGCCGAGCGAGGCATGGACGCGGTGGCTGGATGCCAGACACACTGGCGAGGCCAGGGGCACGCGAATCGGGCGCAGGAGGCAAAAGAGAGTGCGCGGGAGGCATGGATAAAATCCGAGTGGCCGGAATCGAACCAGCGACCAATTGATTTCCGAGTATACTGAGACACAGTATAAAACACTACAGTCAATCGCTCTACCAACTGAGCTACACTCGGTCCTAATTTGGCAACCCACACAAAATCAAACAAAACGCTGCGCACAGCCCTACACCAACAACCACGCGCTCCACGCCGCACTCACACACACGCCACGCCTACCCACATCTTTCTCTGTCCATCCGTCGCCCTACAAACCACTCAAACATCTCACACGGGCACTATTTCCAGCGCACACTTTCCGCGTCGTACACTGCCGATCCCACGTTAGTTTTGACAGCCACGGCGCGCCATGCCACGCACCATACGCGCTGGTAACCCCACAGACCGCTGTCGGCAGCGCAGCAACCACAAAGCGAAATCCCGAAATCGGCTTCCATGCGCTGACGAAGTCCATGCCTGGTGTCGAGCTTCGCCGTCGTCACGACTTGCAGCGGTATCCACCTACAGCAAACAGTGCGACGAGCCCTTGGCGATACGAGCGAGCATCGCATGGTGTAATACGCAGCCTCTCCTCTCCTCTGCTCGTCGAGTCGAAGACACAATGCCGACGTCGAGCGGGTCGGTTGAGTGAAAGATGGCTGGCCGCTCGCCGCAGGGCCAGGACGCAGCCGAGCGAGGCATGGACGCGGTGGCTGGATGCCAGACACACTGGCGAGGCCAGGGGCACGCGAATCGGGCGCAGGAGGCAAAAGAGAGTGCGCGGGGGGCATGGATAAAATCCGAGTATCCAGCGACCAATTGATTTCCGAGTATACTGAGACACAGTATAGAACACTACAGTCAATCGCTCTACCAACTGAGCTACACTCGGTCCTAATTTGGCAACCCACACAAAATCAAACAAAACGCTGCGCACAGCCCTACACCAACAACCACGCGCTCCACGCCGCACTCACACACACGCCACGCCTACCCACATCTTTCTCTGTCCATCCGTCGCCCTACAAACCACTCAAACATCTCACACGGGCACTATTTCCAGCGCACACTTTCCGCGTCGTACACTGCCGATCCCACGTTAGTTTTGACAGCCACGGCGCGCCATGCCACGCACCATACGCGCTGGTAACCCCACAGACCGCTGTCGGCAGCGCAGCAACCACAAAGCGAAATCCCGAAATCGGCTTCCATGCGCTGACGAAGTCCATGCCTGGTGTCGAGCTTCGCCGTCGTCACGACTTGCAGCGGTATCCACCTACAGCAAACAGTGCGACGAGCCCTTGGCGATACGAGCGAGCATCGCATGGTGTAATACGCAGCCTCTCCTCTCCTCTGCTCGTCGAGTCGAAGACACAATGCCGACGTCGAGCGGGTCGGTTGAGTGAAAGATGGCTGGCCGCTCGCCGCAGGGCCAGGACGCAGCCGAGCGAGGCATGGACGCGGTGGCTGGATGCCAGACACACTGGCGAGGCCAGGGGCACGCGAATCGGGCGCAGGAGGCAAAAGAGAGTGCGCGGGGGGCATGGATAAAATCCGAGTATCCAGCGACCAATTGATTTCCGAGTATACTGAGACACAGTATAGAACACTACAGTCAATCGCTCTACCAACTGAGCTACACTCGGTCCTAATTTGGCAACCCACACAAAATCAAACAAAACGCTGCGCACAGCCCTACACCAACAACCACGCGCTCCACGCCGCACTCACACACACGCCACGCCTACCCACATCTTTCTCTGTCCATCCGTCGCCCTACAAACCACTCAAACATCTCACACGGGCACTATTTCCAGCGCACACTTTCCGCGTCGTACACTGCCGATCCCACGTTAGTTTTGACAGCCACGGCGCGCCATGCCACGCACCATACGCGCTGGTAACCCCACAGACCGCTGTCGGCAGCGCAGCAACCACAAAGCGAAATCCCGAAATCGGCTTCCATGCGCTGACGAAGTCCATGCCTGGTGTCGAGCTTCGCCGTCGTCACGACTTGCAGCGGTATCCACCTACAGCAAACAGTGCGACGAGCCCTTGGCGATACGAGCGAGCATCGCATGGTGTAATACGCAGCCTCTCCTCTCCTCTGCTCGTCGAGTCGAAGACACAATGCCGACGTCGAGCGGGTCGGTTGAGTGAAAGATGGCTGGCCGCTCGCCGCAGGGCCAGGACGCAGCCGAGCGAGGCATGGACGCGGTGGCTGGATGCCAGACACACTGGCGAGGCCAGGGGCACGCGAATCGGGCGCAGGAGGCAAAAGAGAGTGCGCGGGGGGCATGGATAAAATCCGAGTGGCCGGAATCGAACCAGCGACCAATTGATTTCCGAGTATACTGAGACACAGTATAGAACACTACAGTCAATCGCTCTACCAACTGAGCTACACTCGGTCCTAATTTGGCAACCCACACAAAATCAAACAAAACGCTGCGCACAGCCCTACATCAACAACCACGCGCTCCACGCCGCACTCACACACACGCCACGCCTACCCACATCTTCCTCTGTCCATCCGTCGCCCTACAAACCACTCAAACATCTCACACGGGCACTATTTCCAGCGCAAACTTTCCGCGTCGTACACTGCCGATCCCACGTTAGTTTTGACAGCCACGGCGCGCCATGCCACGCACCATACGCGCTGGTAACCCCACAGACCGCTGTCGGCAGCGCAGCAACCACAAAGCGAAATCCCGAAATCGGCTTCCATGCGCTGACGAAGTCCATGCCTGGTGTCGAGCTTCGCCGTCGTCACGACTTGCAGCGGTATCCACCTACAGCAAACAGTGCGACGAGCCCTTGGCGATACGAGCGAGCATCGCATGGTGTAATACGCAGCTTCTCCTCTCCTCTGCTCGTCGAGTCGAAGACACAATGCCGACGTCGAGCGGGTCGGTTGGGTGAAAGATGGCTGGCCGCTCGCCGCAGGGCCAGGACGCAGCCGAGCGAGGCATGGACGCGGTGGCTGGATGCCAGACACACTGGCGAGGCCAGGGGCACGCGAATCGGGCGCAGGAGGCAAAAGAGAGTGCGCGGGGGGCATGGATAAAATCCGAGTAACCAGCGACCAATTGATTTCCGAGTATACTGAGACACAGTATAGAACACTACAGTCAATCGCTCTACCAACTGAGCTACACTCGGTCTTAATTTGGCAACCCACACAAAATCAAACAAAACGCTGCGCACAGCCCTACACCAACAACCACGCGCTCCACGCCGCACTCACACACACGCCACGCCTACCCACATCTTCCTCTGCCCATCCGTCGCCCTACAAACCACTCAAACATCTCACACGGGCACTATTTCCAGCGCAAACTTTCCGCGTCGTACACTGCCGATCCCACGTTAGTTTTGACAGCCACGGCGCGCCATGCCACGCACCATACGCGCTGGTAACCCCACAGACCGCTGTCGGCAGCGCAGCAACCACAAAGCGAAATCCCGAAATCGGCTTCCATGCGCTGACGAAGTCCATGCCTGGTGTCGAGCTTCGCCGTCGTCACGACTTGCAGCGGTATCCACCTACAGCAAACAGTGCGACGAGCCCTTGGCGATACGAGCATCGCATGGTGTAATACGCAGCCTCTCCTCTCCTCTGCTCGTCGAGTCGAAGACACAATGCCGACGTCGAGCGGGTCGGTTGGGTGAAAGATGGCTGGCCGCTCGCCGCAGGGCCAGGACGCAGCCGAGCGAGGCATGGACGCGGTGGCTGGATGCCAGACACACTGGCGAGGCCAGGGGCACGCGAATCGGGCGCAGGAGGCAAAAGAGAGTGCGCGGGAGGCATGGATAAAATCCGAGTGGCCGGAATCGAACCAGCGACCAATTGATTTCCGAGTATACTGAGACACAGTATAAAACACTACAGTCAATCGCTCTACCAACTGAGCTACACTCGGTCCTAATTTGGCAACCCACACAAAATCAAACAAAACGCTGCGCACAGCCCTACACCAACAACCACGCGCTCCACGCCGCACTCACACACACGCCACGCCTACCCACATCTTTCTCTGTCCATCCGTCGCCCTACAAACCACTCAAACATCTCACACGGGCACTATTTCCAGCGCACACTTTCCGCGTCGTACACTGCCGATCCCACGTTAGTTTTGACAGCCACGGCGCGCCATGCCACGCACCATACGCGCTGGTAACCCCACAGACCGCTGTCGGCAGCGCAGCAACCACAAAGCGAAATCCCGAAATCGGCTTCCATGCGCTGACGAAGTCCATGCCTGGTGTCGAGCTTCGCCGTCGTCACGACTTGCAGCGGTATCCACCTACAGCAAACAGTGCGACGAGCCCTTGGCGATACGAGCATCGCATGGTGTAATACGCAGCCTCTCCTCTCCTCTCCTCTGCTCGTCGAGTCGAAGACACAATGCCGACGTCGAGCGGGTCGGTTGGGTGAAAGATGGCTGGCCGCTCGCCGCAGGGCCAGGACGCAGCCGAGCGAGGCATGGACGCGGTGGCTGGATGCCAGACACACTGGCGAGGCCAGGGGCACGCGAATCGGGCGCAGGAGGCAAAAGAGAGTGCGCGGGGGGCATGGATAAAATCCGAGTGGCCGGAATCGAACCAGCGACCAATTGATTTCCGAGTATACTGAGACACAGTATAGAACACTACAGCAGTCAATCGCTCTACCAACTGAGCTACACTCGGTCCTAATTTGGCAACCCACACAAAATCAAACAAAACGCTGCGCACAGCCCTACACCAACAACCACGCGCTCCACGCCGCACTCACACACACGCCACGCCTACCCACATCTTTCTCTGTCCATCCGTCGCCCTACAAACCACTCAAACATCTCACACGGGCACTATTTCCAGCGCACACTTTCCGCGTCGTACACTGCCGATCCCACGTTAGTTTTGACAGCCACGGCGCGCCATGCCACGCACCATACGCGCTGGTAACCCCACAGACCGCTGTCGGCAGCGCAGCAACCACAAAGCGAAATCCCGAAATCGGCTTCCATGCGCTGACGAAGTCCATGCCTGGTGTCGAGCTTCGCCGTCGTCACGACTTGCAGCGGTATCCACCTACAGCAAACAGTGCGACGAGCCCTTGGCGATACGAGCATCGCATGGTGTAATACGCAGCCTCTCCTCTCCTCTGCTCGTCGAGTCGAAGACACAATGCCGACGTCGAGCGGGTCGGTTGGGTGAAAGATGGCTGGCCGCTCGCCGCAGGGCCAGGACGCAGCCGAGCGAGGCATGGACGCGGTGGCTGGATGCCAGACACACTGGCGAGGCCAGGGGCACGCGAATCGGGCGCAGGAGGCAAAAGAGAGTGCGCGGGAGGCATGGATAAAATCCGAGTGGCCGGAATCGAACCAGCGACCAATTGATTTCCGAGTATACTGAGACACAGTATAGAACACTACAGTCAATCGCTCTACCAACTGAGCTACACTCGGTCCTAATTTGGCAACCCACACAAAATCAAACAAAACGCTGCGCACAGCCCTACACCAACAACCACGCGCTCCACGCCGCACTCACACACACGCCACGCCTACCCACATCTTTCTCTGTCCATCCGTCGCCCTACAAACCACTCAAACATCTCACACGGGCACTATTTCCAGCGCACACTTTCCGCGTCGTACACTGCCGATCCCACGTTAGTTTTGACAGCCACGGCGCGCCATGCCACGCACCATACGCGCTGGTAACCCCACAGACCGCTGTCGGCAGCGCAGCAACCACAAAGCGAAATCCCGAAATCGGCTTCCATGCGCTGACGAAGTCCATGCCTGGTGTCGAGCTTCGCCGTCGTCACGACTTGCAGCGGTATCCACCTACAGCAAACAGTGCGACGAGCCCTTGGCGATACGAGCATCGCATGGTGTAATACGCAGCCTCTCCTCTCCTCTGCTCGTCGAGTCGAAGACACAATGCCGACGTCGAGCGGGTCGGTTGGGTGAAAGATGGCTGGCCGCTCGCCGCAGGGCCAGGACGCAGCCGAGCGAGGCATGGACGCGGTGGCTGGATGCCAGACACACTGGCGAGGCCAGGGGCACGCGAATCGGGCGCAGGAGGCAAAAGAGAGTGCGCGGGGGGCATGGATAAAATCCGAGTGGCCGGAATCGAACCAGCGACCAATTGATTTCCGAGTATACTGAGACACAGTATAGAACACTACAGTCAATCGCTCTACCAACTGAGCTACACTCGGTCCTAATTTGGCAACCCACACAAAATCAAACAAAACGCTGCGCACAGCCCTACACCAACAACCACGCGCTCCACGCCGCACTCACACACACGCCACGCCTACCCACATCTTTCTCTGCCCATCCGTCGCCCTACAAACCACTCAAACATCTCACACGGGCACTATTTCCAGCGCACACTTTCCGCGTCGTACACTGCCGATCCCACGTTAGTTTTGACAGCCACGGCGCGCCATGCCACGCACCATACGCGCTGGTAACCCCACAGACCGCTGTCGGCAGCGCAGCAACCACAAAGCGAAATCCCGAAATCGGCTTCCATGCGCTGACGAAGTCCATGCCTGGTGTCGAGCTTCGCCGTCGTCACGACTTGCAGCGGTATCCACCTACAGCAAACAGTGCGACGAGCCCTTGGCGATACGAGCATCGCATGGTGTAATACGCAGCCTCTCCTCTCCTCTGCTCGTCGAGTCGAAGACACAATGCCGACGTCGAGCGGGTCGGTTGGGTGAAAGATGGCTGGCCGCTCGCCGCAGGGCCAGGACGCAGCCGAGCGAGGCATGGACGCGGTGGCTGGATGCCAGACACACTGGCGAGGCCAGGGGCACGCGAATCGGGCGCAGGAGGCAAAAGAGAGTGCGCGGGGGGCATGGATAAAATCCGAGTGGCCGGAATCGAACCAGCGACCAATTGATTTCCGAGTATACTGAGACACAGTATAGAACACTACAGCAGTCAATCGCTCTACCAACTGAGCTACACTCGGTCCTAATTTGGCAACCCACACAAAATCAAACAAAACGCTGCGCACAGCCCTACACCAACAACCACGCGCTCCACGCCGCACTCACACACACGCCACGCCTACCCACATCTTTCTCTGTCCATCCGTCGCCCTACAAACCACTCAAACATCTCACACGGGCACTATTTCCAGCGCACACTTTCCGCGTCGTACACTGCCGATCCCACGTTAGTTTTGACAGCCACGGCGCGCCATGCCACGCACCATACGCGCTGGTAACCCCACAGACCGCTGTCGGCAGCGCAGCAACCACAAAGCGAAATCCCGAAATCGGCTTCCATGCGCTGACGAAGTCCATGCCTGGTGTCGAGCTTCGCCGTCGTCACGACTTGCAGCGGTATCCACCTACAGCAAACAGTGCGACGAGCCCTTGGCGATACGAGCATCGCATGGTGTAATACGCAGCCTCTCCTCTCCTCTGTTCGTCGAGTCGAAGACACAATGCCGACGTCGAGCGGGTCGGTTGAGTGAAAGATGGCTGGCCGCTCGCCGCAGGGCCAGGACGCAGCCGAGCGAGGCATGGACGCGGTGGCTGGATGCCAGACACACTGGCGAACGCGAATCGGGCGCAGGAGGCAAAAGAGAGTGCGCGGGGGGCATGGATAAAATCCGAGTAACCAGCGACCAATTGATTTCCGAGTATACTGAGACACAGTATTGAACACTACAGTCAATCGCTCTACCAACTGAGCTACACTCGGTCCTAATTTGGCAACCCACACAAAATCAAACAAAACGCTGCGCACAGCCCTACACCAACAACCACGCGCTCCACGCCGCACTCACACACACGCCACGCCTACCCACATCTTTCTCTGTCCATCCGTCGCCCTACAAACCACTCAAACATCTCACACGGGCACTATTTCCAGCGCACACTTTCCGCGTCGTACATTGCCGATCCCACGTTAGTTTTGACAGCCACGGCGCGCCATGCCACGCACCATACGCGCTGGTAACCCCACAGACCGCTGTCGGCAGCGCAGCAACCACAAAGCGAAATCCCGAAATCGGCTTCCATGCGCTGACGAAGTCCATGCCTGGTGTCGAGCTTCGCCGTCGTCACGACTTGCAGCGGTATCCACCTACAGCAAACAGTGCGACGAGCCCTTGGCGATACGAGCATCGCATGGTGTAATACGCAGCCTCTCCTCTCCTCTGCTCGTCGAGTCGAAGACACAATGCCGACGTCGAGCGGGTCGGTTGAGTGAAAGATGGCTGGCCGCTCGCCGCAGGGCCAGGACGCAGCCGAGCGAGGCATGGACGCGGTGGCTGGATGCCAGACACACTGGCGAGGCCAGGGGCACGCGAATCGGGCGCAGGAGGCAAAAGAGAGTGCGCGGGGGGCATGGATAAAATCCGAGTGGCCGGAATCGAACCAGCGACCAATTGATTTCCGAGTATACTGAGACACAGTATAGAACACTACAGTCAATCGCTCTACCAACTGAGCTACACTCGGTCCTAATTTGGCAACCCACACAAAATCAAACAAAACGCTGCGCACAGCCCTACACCAACAACCACGCGCTCCACGCCGCACTCACACACACGCCACGCCTACCCACATCTTTCTCTGTCCATCCGTCGCCCTACAAACCACTCAAACATCTCACACGGGCACTATTTCCAGCGCACACTTTCCGCGTCGTACACTGCCGATCCCACGTTAGTTTTGACAGCCACGGCGCGCCATGCCACGCACCATACGCGCTGGTAACCCCACAGACCGCTGTCGGCAGCGCAGCAACCACAAAGCGAAATCCCGAAATCGGCTTCCATGCGCTGACGAAGTCCATGCCTGGTGTCGAGCTTCGCCGTCGTCACGACTTGCAGCGGTATCCACCTACAGCAAACAGTGCGACGAGCCCTTGGCGATACGAGCATCGCATGGTGTAATACGCAGCCTCTCCTCTCCTCTGCTCGTCGAGTCGAAGACACAATGCCGACGTCGAGCGGGTCGGTTGAGTGAAAGATGGCTGGCCGCTCGCCGCAGGGCCAGGACACAGCCGAGCGAGGCATGGACGCGGTGGCTGGATGCCAGACACACTGGCGAGGCCAGGGGCACGCGAATCGGGCGCAGGAGGCAAAAGAGAGTGCGCGGGGGGCATGGATAAAATCCGAGTGGCCGGAATCGAACCAGCGACCAATTGATTTCCGAGTATACTGAGACACAGTATTGAACACTACAGTCAATCGCTCTACCAACTGAGCTACACTCGGTCCTAATTTGGCAACCCACACAAAATCAAACAAAACGCTGCGCACAGCCCTACACCAACAACCACGCGCTCCACGCCGCACTCACACACACGCCACGCCTACCCACATCTTTCTCTGTCCATCCGTCGCCCTACAAACCACTCAAACATCTCACACGGGCACTATTTCCAGCGCACACTTTCCGCGTCGTACATTGCCGATCCCACGTTAGTTTTGACAGCCACGGCGCGCCATGCCACGCACCATACGCGCTGGTAACCCCACAGACCGCTGTCGGCAGCGCAGCAACCACAAAGCGAAATCCCGAAATCGGCTTCCATGCGCTGACGAAGTCCATGCCTGGTGTCGAGCTTCGCCGTCGTCACGACTTGCAGCGGTATCCACCTACAGCAAACAGTGCGACGAGCCCTTGGCGATACGAGCATCGCATGGTGTAATACGCAGCCTCTCCTCTCCTCTGCTCGTCGAGTCGAAGACACAATGCCGACGTCGAGCGGGTCGGTTGAGTGAAAGATGGCTGGCCGCTCGCCGCAGGGCCAGGACGCAGCCGAGCGAGGCATGGACGCGGTGGCTGGATGCCAGACACACTGGCGAGGCCAGGGGCACGCGAATCGGGCGCAGGAGGCAAAAGAGAGTGCGCGGGGGGCATGGATAAAATCCGAGTGGCCGGAATCGAACCAGCGACCAATTGATTTCCGAGTATACTGAGACACAGTATAGAACACTACAGTCAATCGCTCTACCAACTGAGCTACACTCGGTCCTAATTTGGAAACCCACACAAAATCAAACAAAACGCTGCGCACAGCCCTACACCAACAACCACGCGCTCCACGCCGCACTCACACACACGCCACGCCTACCCACATCTTTCTCTGTCCATCCGTCGCCCTACAAACCACTCAAACATCTCACACGGGCACTATTTCCAGCGCACACTTTCCGCGTCGTACACTGCCGATCCCACGTTAGTTTTGACAGCCACGGCGCGCCATGCCACGCACCATACGCGCTGGTAACCCCACAGACCGCTGTCGGCAGCGCAGCAACCACAAAGCGAAATCCCGAAATCGGCTTCCATGCGCTGACGAAGTCCATGCCTGGTGTCGAGCTTCGCCGTCGTCACGACTTGCAGCGGTATCCACCTACAGCAAACAGTGCGACGAGCCCTTGGCGATACGAGCATCGCATGGTGTAATACGCAGCCTCTCCTCTCCTCTGCTCGTCGAGTCGAAGACACAATGCCGACGTCGAGCGGGTCGGTTGAGTGAAAGATGGCTGGCCGCTCGCCGCAGGGCCAGGACGCAGCCGAGCGAGGCACGGACGCGGTGGCTGGATGCCAGACACACTGGCGAGGCCAGGGGCACGCGAATCGGGCGCAGGAGGCAAAAGAGAGTGCGCGGGGGGCATGGATAAAATCCGAGTGGCCGGAATCGAACCAGCGACCAATTGATTTCCGAGTATACCGTAATAAACGGGTCCAGTGCGACAAACGGTTTCAGTGCGACAACGGCATATGTGAGGGTGACACCCCCTCCCACCTCCAACTAGCATACTTTCAAAACCTGTTAACATGCACAGACAAAACACTCAAATTAATTGATGAGTATTGTGGGTTCTACTCAAAATTTGTCCGGCCGATTGATTGAATCGATCGGCCCCCAATCGCCCCGCGTATACTCTGGCGTATACAAGTTCAACTAAGTACGAGTGAAGCCATGAAAGCGATTCAGCTTATGACTTGGAAATTGTATGTGAGCGATTCAGCGAACCGATCGGAATGTCTAAATTTAGCCGGAATTCACAATACGTCTATTCATTGTTATCGTCGTTATCCTCCACTTCGTCGACAATAGACGTTTCTGGTAGCCTCTTCTTCATGGATTGCAGCTTTGGCATCCTGCCGGACGGAGGTCATCGCCGCACTGTGGATAAAAAACCTCGTGGTTTTTTTTAGTTGACTTAGTTTTGACCTAAAAAAGTTGTCGCATTGGACCCGTTTATTACGGTACAAGGTAGAAGGGCATATTTAATGGGAAGTGACTAGAGTCACCAACGAGATTACGTAGCCGGGACGGGGAACTCCAGAAATAGTTTTAGCCCTATGATAAATTACGGGGTCTCCAGACCAACTGATTTTTTTCCAAAAATATAAAAAACACCCACGCGCGGTGGGCCTTCCATTCTTGATTTCACCCCCCGCCTCGAGCGCAAGCCGCGTGGCACCCCCCCCCCCCCGCCTCCCCCCCTCCGCGCATCTAGACCGTGAGCGTTGATGAGCGAGGCATCTAGCCCCGACCAGGGCTCTAAGGATGCTACTAGCGACTGGGCTTCACGTTCGAGAGGCTCTGTACACACACCAGACTCGTCCGACAGCGATCAAGAGGAAGTGCGCGTGACGGCACCCCGTTTCGAGGCATGGCACGACTCGTGGGACGCGTTTTTCGCTAGCTTGGGCGAGTACCAGAAGCAGACATCGCAGTTATACCGTATTCGCACTACCGTGAAGGCAACGGCGAGGAATCAGGTCATAAAAACCAAGAAGAGGTGGACGGAATCAGAGCTGATCCCGGAAGCGTTTGGAGACTACTACAAAAAGTTTTTATGTACACACGGCTGGAACAAGAGTGCAAGGGGACAAGGACGAAGAACTGGTCATCACGAGCGCAGTTGTGGCTGCGACGTGGTGCTGTGCGCGACCGTCATGCGCTGCTGTGAAACAGGGACCTTTCGCATCTGCGTTACTAAGCACAAGCGATCGCACAACCACAAGCTTGACAGGAATGTCTTTGAACACTACCCTTCCAACAGGAGAGTAACCGACCCTGACGTTCTCGACGTCGTTGACGAGATTATCAAGGCTGGTGGTAAGCCGAAGAAAATTCTGAAGTACCTCAAGGATACTACCGGTAAGTGTGTGGAATGTCATGTGCAATTATGAAGCGTTCTAATTGTACTTGCTTTTTAGGCAAGCGCATTATACTACGAGATGTTCACAATCTTGTACAACGACTAAAAGCCACGCGCCGCGGGACCGGAACAGTTGAAGACCGATTAGAGGCTGTCCTTCGCAAGTTTTGCTCGTCGCGCGACAACACCGCCACTGTCTTCACTGATGATTCTAACAAGACGCAGACAATCACTCTACAAACTCGGCAAATGAGACGCTTTTTTGTAGCCTTCCCCGAGGTGGTTATGCTCGACTCGACGCACGGGACCAATTCTTCGAAGTATAAGCTCTTCAGCTTCATGATTGACGATGTGTTCGGCCACGTAAGTACTCATTTCGCTGAATGATTAGTGATCAGTTGGTGGTTGGTTTTCCATTGGTGACCCATTGGTTATCCGTTGGTGATCCATTGGTAAATACTTAAGTGATTGGTGATAGTTACTAACTGTTGTGGCTTTGTATGCCAGGGCCAATATGTGCAACATTCTTTGATCGAGAATGAAAGCCACCCCTGTATGAAAGATGCTATTGGCGCGTTTAAGGAGAATAATACTTCATGGGACATGATCCGGGCGATCATGATCGATAAAGACTTCGGCGAGATAAGTCTTTTGAAGAAGGAGTTCCCTCTCGCGCGGGTCCTCATTTGCCATTTCCACCTCAAGAAGTACTTGCGCTCAGAAATGTCGAAGGCAGTGTATGGTGGGCGCGATGGAGTTGACGTGGACCGAGTCGAGGACGCAGTGGACATGATGGTCAAGGCTCAAGATGAAAAGGAGTACGACCGGGGCTTACGCTACATGTATTACCTGCTTGACGGTTTCGACGAGGAAAACGAGCTGCCTGATCCGAAGCACCCTCTTCTCGTATATTTCATGAGAAATTGGGACTCGTGCAAGGATATGTGGGCTGTATATGAGCGCGGTCACGTTCCACATCTTGGCAACCACACCAACAATCGGTACGTTCTTGATGAATACGTGAAGAACAAGACAATGTGATATGCTAACTGTCTGCTACTTTTAGATTGGAATCTGCGTGGGGAGATCTCAAGCAGATTCTCAAACCAGAAATGGAGCTGGACGAGTGTGTTGAAACACTTAGTTTCTTGCAATCGACAGCCGAACTGGAGTATGCCGCTCGTTTTCATGTGATTGGGTCACGTCATTACCACGGTGCAGACGATACTTTGCTCCGGCTTGCAGCATTGGTGAGTCCATTCGCGTTCGAGCTCATCAGAAAGGAGTACGAACTCTTCAAGGGCGGAACTCTAGCGTATAAAGGGCGTTGGTTACAGGAAGGGATGGTGCAGTTGCTCTCAAGTACTTCTGAAAGGGAGTATGTTGTGAACACGTCGGTATGAGTATTGTTGCTGTCGCTTGTTATCTATATTTTCTAAGTGCTAACGTGAATGTGATTCGATGCACCGTAATACGTATAGAACTACGCATGCTCGTGCTTCTTCATGCGCACAATGCTTCTCCCTTTTCGCCACACGATATTCGTCCGATCCAACATGAAGAAGAATAAGTTGATCCCCATCAACTATATTCATTCCCGTTGGTTGTTGCAGTCAAAAGCCAATCGTCCCGAAGAAGATGAATCCGATGAAGAAGTCTCGTGCTCCAGGTTTCGGGTTCAGGACTCGCACATGAGATCCCTAAAACATGCAGTACTAAATGGTTCTACAAAGTGGAGAACGGGGATGGATATTGCTGAGCGCGTGATAGAAGCAATGAGTTCACAAGGCACACGATCGTTCCTTGAAATGGCGGGGGCATTGCGCAAGTTTGCAGAGTATGCGAGTCAGGGTATCACACCTACGATCGGGTCGCCTGAGGTTGATGAGATACTGTTCAGTGACGAAAGTGACGCTGTTGCCGCTGACGACATTTTGAGTAGTGTTTCTGAAGTTCCTCCTACGCCCCAGACTAAGGCTAAGATCAAGCAGCGTTCCGACAAACCCACACTCCAGACTAAGGCTAAGGCCAAGTCGCGTTCCGACGAACCCACACTCCCGACTAAGATCACGATCAAACAGGGTTCCGACAAACTCACTCCCCTCTCTAAGGCAAAGGCGAAGCCTACGCTCCTGCCCAAGACCGTGGTCAAGCCCACCCTTCTGACTAAGACCAGACATAAACCAGACCCGAGCGATGAAGGTGAAGACGAACATGACGAAGAGTTTGTCGATCTCATACAGAGTGATAGTGCGCGATTGATAGCTGAAACGGATGCAATTGTACGTCGTAGTCGCGAAATGGTGTCTTCGGAGAGCGAGGGTGAGGTGCCATCAAACTCGCACACACTCGCAAAGAAGACACCAAAGAAGTCTACTACGACACGAAACCTCGCCGTTGTAGCAGCCGGGGGAGGAGGCGTGACCGTGGGAACGCTGAACCTAAAAGAGCTGGTCGATTTGACATTGAAAATTCCTGCTGTAGCTGACAGCAAGCAATTGGAAGAAGGTGTTGTGAAGAAGGACCCCAGCGAGTTGGTGATACCAACCAACCAGTTGGTGACACCGCCCAACCAGTTGGTGACGAAAACCAAACCATCGGTGAAGCTCCAGGGTCAGTTTGCAATCCGGAAACGTTGTACTCAACATGATGATGATGATGAAGAGAGCTCGTCGTCAGAACAGGACAAAAGACGCTTCGAGATTGTGAAGAGTACCAAAAACAAGGGCAGACCAAAGATTCGGAAGAAGCAACAAAGAGAAGCAAAGCGAATTCGCATGGTGGATTCAGTACATCAAGCTAACAGCTTAGTTCAAGGAACACTCGTCCCCTTGAAGGATTTGGCCCTAGTACGCAAGACGCTCGAATTCAGTTTCAATGTCACCGATGCACTGCCAGTGATGAACAGCATCACATCATTTGGTGCTCCAACGTGGAAGTCGACTACAGTTGTGCAAATAGCACGAAAGAGGAAGATAAATCGGCAGGTTACGATTGCATTCACGAACAACTACTTGACGAAGTGTCTTGGTGGCATCAAGACGTACAGAAATGCGCTTCCTAGCGAGCACGACGCCGGCAAAATGGGAGTCACTATCACGAAGCTCGGCACATACACCGAAAAAGATCTCATCACGATGAAGCAATGGCGGGATGAGACGCCAAAGCTTGAAGCGATCAGTGATCTGGCGTGTTGGGTTAGACTGTCAAAATTCTCACGGATTTCGATGCCGTTTCCTCTCAACAACTGTGTCAACGTCGACACCAAAGCTTGCGCAAAGCGACTGGAGATGGTGGATCTAAGAGATAACATATCTACTCGGTTTGGAAAAATTCCTGTCCACGAGATCGCTTCATTTCGACGTACAATATGGCTAGACGACTCCTGCATCATGTTGGTGATGCACTACTTGATGGATCAAGACGGCATTGGCGGTGTCAACCCACTATACGCGCGATTGACCGACGATGACATGAAGCGCAACGTGATTGAATCCACTTCGCCGTTTCAAAGGGGAAACAAAATCGTTCTGGTGCCTGTCTACTTAGATAGCCACTGGTCAGGCGTGGTATTCAACTTTGACGACAGCAAGCTGATATTCTTCGACCCGATGCAAATTCGATCAAACTATGAAGCTATGGAAGCGATCGTAAACGAGTACTTCGGTGAGCACGTATCTGGACTCGAGAAAACACGTAAAATGTCCCCCAGACAGGAAGATACAAGCAGCTGCGGGCCTCTAACGCTGCTTTTTTTCGAGTCCACGGTTCTTGGTATTCCGGTTCCAAACGTGTTGCTGGAATCCGTTGGGTACCTGCGTTTCCGGTTCATGTTTCTCGCGAGCAAAGGAGCATTTTGCTGCAACGCGGACGCTGCCGCCGAAGACTCGTCTTAATACATACATGCATACATGCACATAATACATAGTCACTTTCTGCTCGAACATCTCTTCCGGGTGCACCATACGTACCAAGTCAAAGACCACTAGACGCCGTAGTTGCAGCGTTGACGCAATTTGTGTACTCCCCGCTCACACGACGGCTTCGGCCGTCCTGATGCTACCGTGCTGGTTGCGAGCTGGCCCGGTCAATCGAGACTTTTCATTGCTCCGACTACCTTCAGCGAGTCGAAGAAGCTGCTGGCGTTTGCTGGTAACGCCAGCGCCAGCTCCGCAGCAGCTGAAGCAGGGAGAGGTAGCCTCGCGCGAAAGCAGCGTCGGATCATTAATGGAACGCGGGGGAAGTCGAACTGACCGAGCGACCTGGCAGCGCTCGGCACGGATCGGCTTCTTGGTCGACATAAGGTTAATAGCAGCGATAGATTAGAACGGAAATGCAGATCAATGAGCAGCACTACCGCCGGTTTACAAAGTTGTATTACCTTTATGTCACGCTTAGCCGTCTGCCACCACCCTAATAACAAGACAGAGCATGCCTGTACGAGTGAAGCATTTGCACTGTCTGAATAGTTAATTATTTTGTCGGCGTCTCGTCCCCCAGCAAGGCGTCGAAGCTGATGTTGATGGTCCCGCTTGACTCGGCATGCTGATGGACGAGTTGGACTATCGTTGGGCGTGTCGAAGCCGCCGTCGCTGGAGAACGTGCCCAGAGCAGGAAGCCGCTGCAGCGCCCTGGAGAACGACGGAGCCTCTTCCTGTACGACTCGCACTTGACCGTTCTCATCCACCTCCAACTCATCGGTATCGAAGTCGTCGACTTGGATGCCAGAGTAGCGCAACTCGTCCTCCTCGTCAAAGTCGTCGACGCCCAACGAGCGGGGAGACGTTGCCGATCATGGAGTACGAGAGGACGTGATGCTGCGTGTGCTCATGTCGTGTCTGCAAACGTCTGGGAGAGCCGAGTGGGCGGCAGCTCGAAGTTGGATGTCGCTCCGCGCACTCGCAAATGTGACGCCTTGAGACTTCTGTGGACGGCGTCGACGCATGCTGCTCTCAACGCCAGTCGTCGACATGATGCTGTCGTGCAAGTCGCTGCCTTTGCCGTGAGCGCCAGTGAGGCGCCATATTGAAGCAAGTGTGCACTAAGTCAACAGCACATTCGAACAACATTCTGGAAACATTACCAGAATCTCTACGAACCGCTGCAAATGTAGAGAATCCAGAGTGTATCCATCCCGTAAAAATACGTCAGCAATACGTTAAATTTCGTACTTAGGATAGGTAATTTATTTAGTTGGTGACTCGTTGGTGAAGCACCAATGAGTTTGGTGGGTACAACAAACACGAAGGTGATCTCGTTGGTGACCGATGGACGTTTTATAAAATCTCGTTGGTGACCCTAACACGGTTCTATTTAATGTGTCCTTCAACCGCGAAAGGGTTAAATTAAGCGGCAACTCGTATATTATACTTCCAACCCCCGCGCAGGCAACA
This sequence comes from Phytophthora x cambivora, assembly GCA_033557925.1. Lineage (NCBI taxonomy): Eukaryota > Oomycota > Peronosporomycetes > Peronosporales > Peronosporaceae > Phytophthora > Phytophthora x cambivora. Next base: position 4,221,293 of record JAUCEB010000012.1, on the reverse strand, counting down.
TTTCGGATCTCAAGTGCTCCGCCGAGATCTTCAGTGTCGTGGTGAGCGATGACCACAAAACCAGCCACACTACCACCTATACTGGTCTCGAAGAGGCATTGAAGCTCTGAGTTTTCGCACATCAGGGCTCTCATTTCCATTCAAATCCGAGCCCGTAGGCTCTTCCTCAAAAATGATAATGCCCAATATAGTTCATATCAGGTCCTAAAACTCATCAGTTATCATTACTGAGAGGGAATATCAGGTGTGTTGCCTTAGTATGGGAAACTGCTACAGAAACCGCCCCCACTTCCGGTACCCGGATTTCAATCTTCTTTCCCGGGGCATTAAAATACACAGGTTCTGTGACCGAAGGCACAAAACAAGCTTGGCGACTCTCGCCGAGGTCGTCCCAGAGAGCGGCAGCGGCAGGACCGAGATCATATCGAGGATGACCAGAACCGTGGGCACCGTATTGGGCTCCAACCGGTGTGCAAGCACGGCAGCACCGACGGCACCAACGTGAAGATGGACACGAAGCGGCGGGTGATCAGGTGGCACCTGTAACAGACAACTGGATGGCGCCGCCTCGCACAGTGATTCGCCCACATTCTGTGCACAGTTCTAGCGGTAGCACCACTAGCTTGCATTAATTGTTGCATCGCTTTAACCTATTTTTTTAGCAATTAATTACAAGCTATACTTCCTAACGCACGCCATAACGGGTAGATAATATATATATGCATATTATGCACTTCAAATTGATTAAGCGGGTGTTCTTCGGTAAAGCACAGCCATTATGTCTTCGCACGCAATCGCTGACCTTTGGGCGATGCTACGGGGATCATCTTCATCTCAAGGAAGAGGTCAAGCCACTGCATCATCATCTGATGATTCATCAACACCGAGTGAGCGCGTCGTCGGCGATGACTCGGCGGCGAGTAGTGGTGTGGTCGCTGGTTTTTGTGGAGTTGGTCAGCGTTGGCTGCACCACCACCTTGTGTGCACACGCCCCACTTCAACCTTGTGACCATCACTCTACTCGTTGAAACGATTTGATCTGTGATGATCGGTTTGAACAGGATATGCAAGGATAATGGAAACGGAAGTGAGGGCGGTTTCTGTATTACAGAAATCGGGAGATGTCGAAATTGAAGAATCCGATCACTTATCATGTCATATCAATTGAGAGGGGTTCAGATTTGGGAGGGACGACTGTACTGACAGTCTCACTCGTTTTCCATTCCATGGTTTGGCCTGAAAGATCGCGCGCTCGAAGCGACGCATATCTTGCCTTTTGATGCTCATCAGTCGACAACTCGCTGCCGACTACACCGAGCCAAGCATGAAGTCGCCTGCCTCGCTACTGCTGCTGCTGGTCTTGAGCCTCATCTCCACCGCCTCCAACGGCCAAGAGGAAAGTTCACCAACGACGGAGGTCGCCTCGTCCGAACCTGCCACACTCGACACCGCCGCCTCAGAAGCCCAAATCTTGGTCCCTGAGCCTAAAGAGGCCCCTTGGGGACGAATCTACCTGCGCAACGGACTAGCTCCGATCCAGTACTTCCGTGACGCATTCGGGGGCCCGATGGCGCCCCACGAAGTGTCCTTCTACTTCCCCAAGCGTGACGAAGACCGGTTCGGCTGCGAGCTGCTCCCCGACCCGGAGCAGCTCGAAGTTAAGGCTGCGAACCGCTCGGCGGTGCTCGTTGTGGACCGTGGCGAGTGCACGTTCGAGCGCAAGGCGCGCCTGGCCGACCAGATGGGTGCCGCTGCTCTCGTGGTGGTGAGCCCCACAGACGACGTCACTGCACCTGTGGCGGCGCTCAAGGACGAGGACGGAGAGATCTCCATCGCCTCAGTCATGATCCGTCGGTCTGGCGGTGACATGCTGCGCGCCGTGGCCAAGCAAATGACCATCTACGGACGCCTCATCCCGATGACCTGCGAGCGCAAACCGTACACGTGCAAACCGCGGTTCGAGGTCGAGGAAGACTACATGGAAACTTCCCCCGCTCGGAGTGGCTCGGTGTTGTCCATGGAGGAGGGTGACGATGGCACTCGTCTGGGCAGCTTCCTGGCTGCGACCTATGGCAGCGTGCTCCCCACGAGGATGTCGTTCCCTCTAGCCGCGCCACTTGATGGTAGTCAAGCTTGTACGGACGCGACGGAGGATACCACGACCCATTCAGAGTTTGCAGGGAAGGCCCTGCTCCTCCCAGCGGGTGACGTGGGCCAATGCTCGGAGTTTGAAAAGATTTCCAATGCTCAGCGTCGTGGTGCGAGCGTGGTGCTGCTCATGCAGCATGACAACGCGACTGTGATGACACACCCTGGCGTGGAGGTGAACTGGTACGCGTACAACATCACGATCCCAGTGCTTGCTGTTTCGAGCAACACGGGCGTCAATTTGGCGAGTCTCAAGGACAAACAAGGCAAAGCCGCGAGTCTGAGTTTTGCAGTATCCAACGGTATTGCTGACGCCTGGGAGCTGGTGATGAAACACTCGCAGCGCTCGGCCTGGCCGAAGCGACTGAAAAGATGCAGTAAGACCCTCGCACAGCTACTAGGGCAGATTCACGGACTCGGTGGTGACGACGAAATGAAGGCGGCGCTGCAGAACGTGTTCATTAATGTCGTCGGCGGCAGTCTCCAAGAATGGGAGAAAATTGCCCACCCAGACGAAGATGCAGAAGACCTTCACAAAGTACCGGAGGACAGCTCCTCAGAAAAGATCATCCAGGGTGTGAAGAAATCGCAAGCTCGTGATGAGCTGTAGGACGACGCAGATACGACTCCATTCGCATTATCTTATCAGCGTTTTGATAGCTTGCTTTAGCTAGAGGTAGGCAGAATAAGTAGCATGCACTGGGTAATGGTCTGAAATCTTGTGGGACTTGACGGAGTTCTGCTTACAGCCCAATCCAGTAGGACCGGCCATTGGGATTGTGGATGGGAACGTGGCACTTGCCATCGCCCGACGACGCAGACCACTCATACCAGACACGGTTGTTGGACTCGAGTCGCCAGAAGTTCACCACAACCTCGTCGCCCTTCTGGAAACGAAGGGGCTGGCGAAGCGGGAAGTAAATGGGGAACCAACTGAACATGCCATCCGAATGCGTATCCGGCTCAATGCTCAGCGTGACGTCACCAAACAGCACAGCGTCGAAGTAGCCTGCTAGTCCGTGGACGACAGCGCTCTCAGCAGCGGTAAAGCGCAGCTCTGCCTGCCTCCTGTTGTCGATCCTTGTGTTGAATTTCGGATGCGTGAACTGGAAGCAGCGCTGTGTGGGAGCCAATGCGTAAAAGTTGTGTAGTCTCACAACGTAGGGGGTCTCAAAACTCTTCAGCGAGTCGTGCACCTTCACTTCGTTCCAAAGCTTCGAGGACATCACAGGCGCTACGTATGAGGTATACTCACACGGGATACTAATGCCGTTCTCTACAAAATGCCAGCACAACAATTAGCATCTTGCAGCAACTACATCATTGAAACCAGAAGTTTACGCACCATGCAAAAAGTCTTGAGCGCCATCCAAGCATTCAGGGGATAGCTCGTTGTCACCAAAGGACCCCAGAAGCTCGCTCACCATGATGTCGGCACGCTCTTCCGTACGCCAATTGCGCATATCCGACGCAATAATCGTGACGTTATCCCACTTCTCCGAAATCTTGAGGTTACGCAGTGTAATGACTGCGTTCGGGTTCTTCTCCACGGCGAACATACGCGTCTTACGGTTCGCGATAGTAGCGGCGCGAAGAGCGCATCGCACGAGAGGCCCGCGACCAGCACCAACCACCATAACAACTGACTCCTTGTCCTCCGGGGTTTGCTCGAGTGCCTGCGTGACAGCCTTCTCGTACTGGTTGTACTTGAAGGCGTCCTGCTCGAACGTTTCGTACGTCTGTGACTCCAAATTGTCCATAAGGGGCTGCAGCGGGGCCTGCAGGTAGTCCAGGTACGGCGCCTCGAACTGCGCCTTGCGATCCTGACTCGAACGCTTGCTGTAGAGGAAATGCAGATACTGCACGTACGGCAAAATCTTTCCACGGTGACGTGGCCGCCCGCTCAAGTAGAACTGGACGTTGTGCTGGAAGAGCTGCGCCATCAGCGTCTGGTGCCGCTGCGAAAGCGCTGGGTAGCCCTTCCGGTTAGTCAGGAAGATATCCGTCGGAATGATGGCCGCCTATTTTACAGACAAGACCGTTAGCTACTCGCCTACAACACAGTATCATCATCATCTCCGGCTCGTCACTTACCTTTACGGGCTCACCAAGCCAGCGTTGGATCTCCTCGGCGCTAGGCAGATCAGCCGTGATCTCCAGCGCCACGTGCAGCTTCGGATGGTACTCACAGCGAGCCCGCAGCGCGTCCCAGACTTCCCACGGGTCCGTGAGCGCCTCCTCCTCCTCGTCTGTTTCCATCATGGCAGCGGCACGCAGTCCGACCTCCGCATCGATCTCCATCGGGTCCTTGGCATTGGACTGCAGCTTCGGCGTGAGCGGGATGCGCACCCAGAACTGCAGATACTGCGCCTGCGTGAGCGACTGATTCAGCACCCGCGCGTAGTTGGCCGAGGCGTGGGCGTGTCGCGGCGTAGGCAGCATCACAGCCGGCACCGACAGGTGCGAGGCCCAGGCCACCTCCTGCTTGAAGACCTTCTCGGCGGCCAGACGCGCGTCCAGCGTGGCCGCGTCCAGGTCCATCCACTTGGAGATATTGCCCACCACCGACGCCGTCCAGCCGCGCGAGTCCAAGACCAGATCCGAGCGAGCTTGGGGGCCGTCGCGGGTGTCCGAGAGCTGGCGGTCGTCGCGCTTGAAGCTGCCAGTATTGAGTTAGAGGTGTATTAAGTACAACATACAAGGTTGATACATACCGAGGGTGGAAGAGCGGCGCCACCAGGCCGTTCATCTTGTCCTCATAGACCTTCCGACATACAAAGACACAGTGAGAAGTGCGAGAAGAAGGCGGCGCAGTGTAGACAACCGGGTCGCACCTTGTCCAGCGTCGCTGGCAGGTCATGGACGAAGGACGTCTCGAGCCCCACGAAGATGCGGCTCATTGTTGGCTGGTGATTGACTGATTGGCTATTTTTCGTGTGCTCCACGCGAGTGTCACTCAACTCCCCTCCCTCTATCCAGTGACATGCCACAGGCATTGTCTCACAGCGTATCTTCACTCACTCACTTTGAATCAGGTGAGCATCATGCGCTGCGTGTGGCTCGCGTTGCTGCTGCTCTCGGTGCTGGGCGTATGCGCCGAGCCCCAATCTCCCCAGCTCGTCCCTGCCAGCGATCAGGACGTGGCGCTGCTGCGGTCCACAGGCGAGAAATCCCCGCAGCAGTTCGAGGAGTTCGTGGAGAACGCGACGCTGTCCGCCGCCTTCTCGGGCTGCGGCCTCTGCCAGCAGACAGGCCAATGCGACCACGCCTTCCGCGGCCAACCGGGCCAGTTCTGCATCGGTCTGGCGTCTGGAGCGCCGTGCTGCTGCCCACGGGACGCGCAGTGCGCTGCCAGCCCGTACGAGTGCCGCTGTCGCCGAGTGGTGCCCAGTTATCACTACGGAGGCGACGACTACCACCCGAGCTCGTCATCGGGCGGAGTGTCGGGCACTTTGATCTTCTTGGCGCTGCTGCTGCTCTGCTGCGTGTGCTGCTGCTACCTGCCGGCGCGTCGCGCTCAGCAGGAGAGGGAGGAGCAGTTCGTGTACGCTCAGCCAGTTGCGACCGGCCAGTATGGCACGTACCCGGCTGGGCAGGCGCCGCAGGCACCTTATACCTATGCGTCGGCGCCCGTGGCGTACGAGTCGTCTCCGTACCATGAGAGCGGCAGTGGCAATACGATGGCAGCGGGTGCGCTTGGGGCTCTGGGGGGACTGGGCGTCGGTGCGGCGCTGGGCTCCATGCTCGGCGGCCACAACAACAACAACAACAGCGGATACAGTGGCGACGTGGGCGGCGTGTCCGATAATACGTATACTTTCAGCGGAGACACGGGCGGCGATTTCGGCGGGGATGGCGGCGACGACGACACGTTCGCGGGCGACTCGTGATCGGGACTCGCAGCGAAGAAATGACGACGGGACTGGAGTTGAGGAAGGCGAAGGAGTAGTTTGTAGTGATGCAATGCCTCGTTGTCGAGAGCATAGTATTAACCACGTTCCAATGAAATCACATGAGTTGTAGAGGCCTGCGTTGATGAGTTTAGTCGCCGTTCCACGCGTTGTGTCCACATATCCTTGTTGTCGGGCTTCGACGTGCTAGCTGTGTTTGGACCAAGGATGGAGCTGGAGAGGTATGTATCGCACTTCGGTTTGCTAGCAGTCTCAACGAAGCTTTTCAAACAAGCTAGACTCTAGATGCTAGCGTTAATGCTCGATTTGGGCTGGCTGAAACACTTCCCGTGAAGCAACTCGAAAACCTGAAGCGATCTGTACGAGCCATCCAATCTTGGTAGTAGTACTCACACACAATGTGAGCAATTGACGACACAATATCGCTGCTATTTGGAGGGCCACATGAAGCCTATTAGCCTGATTACATACAACCAGGGCTTACCAGTAACTTGATTTTTGCCTAAATTACTACAGTACTATCCAGTAGTTGGAACTAAATTACTGCTAGGGTAGTAGTAGTAATATCGGCGAGCTGGATGGGGACAGTAGTAGTACTATAGTAACTTCCAGTAATTTCCAGTAGTCGACCTCCTAAATGGCTACATCGCCGTCGCGCTCCATCTGCTTGATCTCATCCCGATTGTGCTTGAGCAGCACCTGCATTTCTGCAAGCTCGTTCTCAGTGCACGTTCGCAGACTGCTCATCACGAAGCCCCCCGTAGAGAACACACGTTCTTGGAACGCATTAGATGGGCTCCTTCCGAGCCAAACGCGTGCTAGTGCCGCAATAGACGGGAACCTCTTGCTGCCGTGGTCGCGAAACCAGTGAAGGATGTTAACGTACTCACACAGCGCTTCGACCCTCCAGAAGACAACGCCATCGCGGCGAACCAGCAGCAGCGGAGTGAGATCCTCTGCCGTCGAACTCTGCATCGCCAGTTGTTGCTGGGCCACTTGCACCCAGTCCACGCTGTACGTGAGCCATTCCTCAAGCTTCTTGTCAGCTTGCTCCAGAAGCGTTGCAGGAGTGGTGCCGGGGGTAGTTGACTTGATAGGCGCTCCGCAAATCGCCTCTCCTTCCTCAGCTGTAGGAACCAAGTCTAAGTTGGCAGATGAAACAGGTGCCGCGGATTCCACAGCATCATTGGAGAGCGCGTTCATTGCGCAGAACACCTCACGATGGGCATCAGTGAGAAGCTTGTTGCCAGCCGCGATGATGTCCTGGATGAATTTTGTTTCATCGGCGTCATCATTCGCTTCGTCAGCACGTGCATCTGCATGCGTCTTGGTCGGCCGAATGAGAGCTTTGACTGAGAATTTAGTCCGCGGATCCAGCAGCAGAATCATCACAGTTTCGGGAGTAGCCTGAGCAAGTCGCTTCTCGACTTGGCCTTTGAGCCGTGCAAGGCATCTCTGCCCAAGGTCACTCAGGTGTTCGACGGGCACATTAAAGCGCGGGAACGATGCCACCGTAGTTGTCGTAAATCGAGGCGAGTCGATATCGTAGATCATGAACTCGTTGCAGTACAGACGCTCTTCAGTGTACTTCAGCAGCACGACTAGTTCCGATGCGACAAGATCATTGCGCTGGACTTCCGCGCGTGCGAGGTCAGCGAAGGAGCCCACAATAGCTTCCATTTCTGCCATCAACTTCCAGTCTGCATGCGTCAGGTTGTTGAAGACGGATTCATCACCTTCCTCGCCGCGTTTCTTGAAGTACCCCTGAAACGCCGAGTAATTCACGATTGAATGCTGGAAGAGCTTCACCGTGTAGGCTACACGTGTTTCGCAATCGACCGTGGTTTTTAACTTCGGCAGACTGAAAAAATCTTGAACGTCCTCCAGTCCCTTGCAACGCTGATCGGTGCTGAAGTGATTGTTGAGATCTCGAACGGCCTTGATCAATAGACGCCCCTTCTTAAACTCACCGCCAACCGTGCAGTAACGTTTGTTACGCGTCTTGGTACCGGTCTTGGGGTCATACACTGACACCGTTTCCTTGTTTTCGCGAATGCCAATGGCGTACTGCAAGCACAGGTTGAGGATGTGCATATGACAGTCGGTCGGGAGTGCGTCTTCAAAGAGCTTCGATACTTTACGAGCACTAGCTGTTGTATCCGACACTGCAAACTGAGTCATGGAGTCGATGTCGATGCTGTAAAGCTCCTTCATCCGGAAGGAGATCATTCGTTTCATGTCAAGTGAAGCGTGCGATCCGTTGGTAACCGATAGAAGCAAAGCGACCTCTCGGAAAGTCCACGACCAGGGCTTACCAGTAACTTGATTTTTGCCTAAATTACTACAGTACTATCCAGTAGTTGGAACTAAATTACTGCTAGGGTAGTAGTAGTAATATCGGCGAGCTGGATGGGGACAGTAGTAGTACTATAGTAACTTCCAGTAATTTCCAGTAGTCGACCTCCTAAATGGCTACATCGCCGTCGCGCTCCATCTGCTTGATCTCATCCCGATTGTGCTTGAGCAGCACCTGCATTTCTGCAAGCTCGTTCTCAGTGCACGTTCGCAGACTGCTCATCACGAAGCCCCCCGTAGAGAACACACGTTCTTGGAACGCATTAGATGGGCTCCTTCCGAGCCAAACGCGTGCTAGTGCCGCAATAGACGGGAACCTCTTGCTGCCGTGGTCGCGAAACCAGTGAAGGATGTTAACGTACTCACACAGCGCTTCGACCCTCCAGAAGACAACGCCATCGCGGCGAACCAGCAGCAGCGGAGTGAGATCCTCTGCCGTCGAACTCTGCATCGCCAGTTGTTGCTGGGCCACTTGCACCCAGTCCACGCTGTACGTGAGCCATTCCTCAAGCTTCTTGTCAGCTTGCTCCAGAAGCGTTGCAGGAGTGGTGCCGGGGGTAGTTGACTTGATAGGCGCTCCGCAAATCGCCTCTCCTTCCTCAGCTGTAGGAACCAAGTCTAAGTTGGCAGATGAAACAGGTGCCGCGGATTCCACAGCATCATTGGAGAGCGCGTTCATTGCGCAGAACACCTCACGATGGGCATCAGTGAGAAGCTTGTTGCCAGCCGCGATGATGTCCTGGATGAATTTTGTTTCATCGGCGTCATCATTCGCTTCGTCAGCACGTGCATCTGCATGCGTCTTGGTCGGCCGAATGAGAGCTTTGACTGAGAATTTAGTCCGCGGATCCAGCAGCAGAATCATCACAGTTTCGGGAGTAGCCTGAGCAAGTCGCTTCTCGACTTGGCCTTTGAGCCGTGCAAGGCATCTCTGCCCAAGGTCACTCAGGTGTTCGACGGGCACATTAAAGCGCGGGAACGATGCCACCGTAGTTGTCGTAAATCGAGGCGAGTCGATATCGTAGATCATGAACTCGTTGCAGTACAGACGCTCTTCAGTGTACTTCAGCAGCACGACTAGTTCCGATGCGACAAGATCATTGCGCTGGACTTCCGCGCGTGCGAGGTCAGCGAAGGAGCCCACAATAGCTTCCATTTCTGCCATCAACTTCCAGTCTGCATGCGTCAGGTTGTTGAAGACGGATTCATCACCTTCCTCGCCGCGTTTCTTGAAGTACCCCTGAAACGCCGAGTAATTCACGATTGAATGCTGGAAGAGCTTCACCGTGTAGGCTACACGTGTTTCGCAATCGACCGTGGTTTTTAACTTCGGCAGACTGAAAAAATCTTGAACGTCCTCCAGTCCCTTGCAACGCTGATCGGTGCTGAAGTGATTGTTGAGATCTCGAACGGCCTTGATCAATAGACGCCCCTTCTTAAACTCACCGCCAACCGTGCAGTAACGTTTGTTACGCGTCTTGGTACCGGTCTTGGGGTCATACACTGACACCGTTTCCTTGTTTTCGCGAATGCCAATGGCGTACTGCAAGCACAGGTTGAGGATGTGCATATGACAGTCGGTCGGGAGTGCGTCTTCAAAGAGCTTCGATACTTTACGAGCACTAGCTGTTGTATCCGACACTGCAAACTGAGTCATGGAGTCGATGTCGATGCTGTAAAGCTCCTTCATCCGGAAGGAGATCATTCGTTTCATGTCAAGTGAAGCGTGCGATCCGTTGGTAACCGATAGAAGCAAAGCGACCTCTCGGAAAGTCCACGACCAGGGCTTACCAGTAACTTGATTTTTGCCTAAATTACTACAGTACTATCCAGTAGTTGGAACTAAATTACTGCTAGGGTAGTAGTAGTAATATCGGCGAGCTGGATGGGGACAGTAGTAGTACTATAGTAACTTCCAGTAATTTCCAGTAGTCGACCTCCTAAATGGCTACATCGCCGTCGCGCTCCATCTGCTTGATCTCATCCCGATTGTGCTTGAGCAGCACCTGCATTTCTGCAAGCTCGTTCTCAGTGCACGTTCGCAGACTGCTCATCACGAAGCCCCCCGTAGAGAACACACGTTCTTGGAACGCATTAGATGGGCTCCTTCCGAGCCAAACGCGTGCTAGTGCCGCAATAGACGGGAACCTCTTGCTGCCGTGGTCGCGAAACCAGTGAAGGATGTTAACGTACTCACACAGCGCTTCGACCCTCCAGAAGACAACGCCATCGCGGCGAACCAGCAGCAGCGGAGTGAAATCCTCTGCCGTCGAACTCTGCATCGCCAGTTGTTGCTGGGCCACTTGCACCCAGTCCACGCTGTACGTGAGCCATTCCTCAAGCTTCTTGTCAGCTTGCTCCAGAAGCGTTGCAGGAGTGGTGCCGGGGGTAGTTGACTTGATAGGCGCTCCGCAAATCGCCTCTCCTTCCTCAGCTGTAGGAACCAAGTCTAAGTTGGCAGATGAAACAGGTGCCGCGGATTCCACAGCATCATTGGAGAGCGCGTTCATTGCGCAGAACACCTCACGATGGGCATCAGTGAGAAGCTTGTTGCCAGCCGCGATGATGTCCTGGATGAATTTTGTTTCATCGGCGTCATCATTCGCTTCGTCAGCACGTGCATCTGCATGCGTCTTGGTCGGCCGAATGAGAGCTTTGACTGAGAATTTAGTCCGCGGATCCAGCAGCAGAATCATCACAGTTTCGGGAGTAGCCTGAGCAAGTCGCTTCTCGACTTGGCCTTTGAGCCGTGCAAGGCATCTCTGCCCAAGGTCACTCAGGTGTTCGACGGGCACATTAAAGCGCGGGAACGATGCCACCGTAGTTGTCGTAAATCGAGGCGAGTCGATATCGTAGATCATGAACTCGTTGCAGTACAGACGCTCTTCAGTGTACTTCAGCAGCACGACTAGTTCCGATGCGACAAGATCATTGCGCTGGACTTCCGCGCGTGCGAGGTCAGCGAAGGAGCCCACAATAGCTTCCATTTCTGCCATCAACTTCCAGTCTGCATGCGTCAGGTTGTTGAAGACGGATTCATCACCTTCCTCGCCGCGTTTCTTGAAGTACCCCTGAAACGCCGAGTAATTCACGATTGAATGCTGGAAGAGCTTCACCGTGTAGGCTACACGTGTTTCGCAATCGACCGTGGTTTTTAACTTCGGCAGACTGAAAAAATCTTGAACGTCCTCCAGTCCCTTGCAACGCTGATCGGTGCTGAAGTGATTGTTGAGATCTCGAACGGCCTTGATCAATAGACGCCCCTTCTTAAACTCACCGCCAACCGTGCAGTAACGTTTGTTACGCGTCTTGGTACCGGTCTTGGGGTCATACACTGACACCGTTTCCTTGTTTTCGCGAATGCCAATGGCGTACTGCAAGCACAGGTTGAGGATGTGCATATGACAGTCGGTCGGGAGTGCGTCTTCAAAGAGCTTCGATACTTTACGAGCACTAGCTGTTGTATCCGACACTGCAAACTGAGTCATGGAGTCGATGTCGATGCTGTAAAGCTCCTTCATCCGGAAGGAGATCATTCGTTTCATGTCAAGTGAAGCGTGCGATCCGTTGGTAACCGATAGAAGCAAAGCGACCTCTCGGAAAGTCCACGACCAGGGCTTACCAGTAACTTGATTTTTGCCTAAATTACTACAGTACTATCCAGTAGTTGGAACTAAATTACTGCTAGGGTAGTAGTAGTAATATCGGCGAGCTGGATGGGGACAGTAGTAGTACTATAGTAACTTCCAGTAATTTCCAGTAGTCGACCTCCTAAATGGCTACATCGCCGTCGCGCTCCATCTGCTTGATCTCATCCCGATTGTGCTTGAGCAGCACCTGCATTTCTGCAAGCTCGTTCTCAGTGCACGTTCGCAGACTGCTCATCACGAAGCCCCCCGTAGAGAACACACGTTCTTGGAACGCATTAGATGGGCTCCTTCCGAGCCAAACGCGTGCTAGTGCCGCAATAGACGGGAACCTCTTGCTGCCGTGGTCGCGAAACCAGTGAAGGATGTTAACGTACTCACACAGCGCTTCGACCCTCCAGAAGACAACGCCATCGCGGCGAACCAGCAGCAGCGGAGTGAGATCCTCTGCCGTCGAACTCTGCATCGCCAGTTGTTGCTGGGCCACTTGCACCCAGTCCACGCTGTACGTGAGCCATTCCTCAAGCTTCTTGTCAGCTTGCTCCAGAAGCGTTGCAGGAGTGGTGCCGGGGGTAGTTGACTTGATAGGCGCTCCGCAAATCGCCTCTCCTTCCTCAGCTGTAGGAACCAAGTCTAAGTTGGCAGATGAAACAGGTGCCGCGGATTCCACAGCATCATTGGAGAGCGCGTTCATTGCGCAGAACACCTCACGATGGGCATCAGTGAGAAGCTTGTTGCCAGCCGCGATGATGTCCTGGATGAATTTTGTTTCATCGGCGTCATCATTCGCTTCGTCAGCACGTGCATCTGCATGCGTCTTGGTCGGCCGAATGAGAGCTTTGACTGAGAATTTAGTCCGCGGATCCAGCAGCAGAATCATCACAGTTTCGGGAGTAGCCTGAGCAAGTCGCTTCTCGACTTGGCCTTTGAGCCGTGCAAGGCATCTCTGCCCAAGGTCACTCAGGTGTTCGACGGGCACATTAAAGCGCGGGAACGATGCCACCGTAGTTGTCGTAAATCGAGGCGAGTCGATATCGTAGATCATGAACTCGTTGCAGTACAGACGCTCTTCAGTGTACTTCAGCAGCACGACTAGTTCCGATGCGACAAGATCATTGCGCTGGACTTCCGCGCGTGCGAGGTCAGCGAAGGAGCCCACAATAGCTTCCATTTCTGCCATCAACTTCCAGTCTGCATGCGTCAGGTTGTTGAAGACGGATTCATCACCTTCCTCGCCGCGTTTCTTGAAGTACCCCTGAAACGCCGAGTAATTCACGATTGAATGCTGGAAGAGCTTCACCGTGTAGGCTACACGTGTTTCGCAATCGACCGTGGTTTTTAACTTCGGCAGACTGAAAAAATCTTGAACGTCCTCCAGTCCCTTGCAACGCTGATCGGTGCTGAAGTGATTGTTGAGATCTCGAACGGCCTTGATCAATAGACGCCCCTTCTTAAACTCACCGCCAACCGTGCAGTAACGTTTGTTACGCGTCTTGGTACCGGTCTTGGGGTCATACACTGACACCGTTTCCTTGTTTTCGCGAATGCCAATGGCGTACTGCAAGCACAGGTTGAGGATGTGCATATGACAGTCGGTCGGGAGTGCGTCTTCAAAGAGCTTCGATACTTTACGAGCACTAGCTGTTGTATCCGACACTGCAAACTGAGTCATGGAGTCGATGTCGATGCTGTAAAGCTCCTTCATCCGGAAGGAGATCATTCGTTTCATGTCAAGTGAAGCGTGCGATCCGTTGGTAACCGATAGAAGCAAAGCGACCTCTCGGAAAGTCCACGACTTGTCGATCCAACAAGCAGACGTCCCCAACATCCCTTTTTTGCCGTTTGCGGTAGTCCAGATGTCATGGTGAAGGTTGAGAAACGGAGTGCGGAGTGCGGCATCAAACTCGGAGAGCAGCAGATTGGCAGCCATCTTGCAGAATTTGCAGAAAACGGCCCTCAACAAATCCCGACACGTTGAAGCAGAAATAATTGTTGCATCCGAGTCACCGGTAGCTCGCTGAATCAGAAGCTTGAAATCCTCCGACGCAATAGTGTAGTGCGGCAACCCTGCATTGATCAACCAGTAGGCAGTGAAGACACCAAGCTCCTTCTGCGTTGGCGCCCATAGTTTCTGCAGCGTTCCGCGCTGTTTCGAGGGACGGTTGGTCACAGTTGAAGAAGAGCGTTTGCATTCTCTCGATCGAGCTTCAGCCATCGCTTCAGCCATCGCTTCGTCAATCTGACGCGACGCGTTCTTCATCTTGCTCGCTGCAACCGCTTGGCCGATTGGGTGGTCGCGATGAATCGCGAACATGTGATCCAGAGCATTCGTCGTGTGACCAGCACGGTACAGACCGCTCTCCCATGCATCTGGCTCAGCGTACGGGTTGCTGGTCTGCTGCTGGGTGCAGAGAATGCAGATGTGAGTAGCGTATCGGCCGTCCTTGGATTCATACTCCGTATCCAGACGATGCATGATATCCCATACAAGGTGACGACCGCCACGTTGGCGATGGTGTTGAATCGCCAGCGGAATTCCGAATGCGTCAACACCGAACGTATCGGCCGACCCAATTGTCAAATCCACCACGACTTCCTGAGATGGAGGAAGACTCTCACACTCCGCTGATCGGGCAAATGGAAGTGTCGACGCTTGAGAATCCGGTAGTAGTGTCGCCTGGCTTGACGAAGTCTGCGGGTTGGTCTCACTCTCAGCCCATGCAGACGGCGAAGAAGTCAACGTCTTCCACTTGTAGAGACACGTAGCGCTGCAATAGCGCTCTGAGAGGCTGCCGGAGTCGTAGATGTCGTTGCTGCAGATGTGGTGGACCCCCAGACCGCACACGACGCAAGGGTCCGTCTTCGTTAGCTCGGCACACGAGCAATCGGGGTTTGCACACTTCATGAGCAGGCGACGCTCTGGTTCGGCGGGGGGGGGGGGGGGCTTCTTGTCGGGGTGGGAAATTGAAGAATGGAGGCTCACTACACTCAATCCAAAGCAGATAAGAGCGTTAAAGCGGTTCAGTGTGACAATTACCACTTGCGAGCGTCATATCTACCATACAAACAACAGGCTTCGCGCCATCACGAAAGTCAGAGAGTGTGCTGCGTTGGTCAAAAGACAAGCTCTCCTGGATTTCTTCAGCTGTCCAAGCAGTAGTTTGCAGTAGTTCGGCAGTACTATTTGCCCTCGATCTGAGTTACCGGCTGGACAGTAGTAGTAGTTCGCGCCCCGTCCCAAATTACTGCCAGTAGTAGTAGTTTGAGCAGTAATTACCAGTAACTAGTAACGAAACAGTAGTTTCCGACAAACTACTGGTAAGCCCTGCATACAACCTATTATAATACAAACTCGGAGTTTAAAGGTCCAGCGTCAGAGGGAGGGCATTCTCTTCATCTCTAAACGACCGAAATGTAACCCCACTTGAACAACAACAACCTACAGATATTACAAACCAGCTACGATTCCGTGGCTGGTGTGCAGTGCACGCCTTCATGTGAGGCCAACTGCGTTGTGTATTAGTAGTAACACTGTAGCTAGCTGTGGCGCCAAGCTGCTGCCTTAAAGAGTCAGCCGCGCGTAAACCGTGGTAGTCTGATACCGCGGTGTTGACCATTCTGTCGAGGTAGAGTTCGCTGGTGGAGCTGCTCAAAATGGCGGCACGTGTTTTGCGCTTTCATGGCGCTGGGGTGATCATCTGGGAGGCAATTCGAACCTGCACGACGTGAACGTCAGACTGCGGTCTGCAAACATTGTCGGCCCGGCTGTGTTGCTACCAACTTCAACTTAGACCATACAATTTCCAGTACAAAACGACGAGAGTCACATACGTCTTTCGAGGGAAGTGATACAAAGGGCCGCTTGATCTGTTCGATGTACGGCTGCTATCATTGCACACCTGCCACCTTGGTAACAACCAACGGCGCGTCGCCTCAGCGTGGCGCGGAACACTATTTACACGATGCCGCAACCAGTACCAGTCGCCTTGGTGCAGACGGCTGTGGCATATAAGAAGGTGTAGGAGCTGACTCACACCTGCTGCACCGAAAGTGTCGGCTATACTAAGTATTGCCATCCATCTGGCTTACATGTATTAGGGTACTCTTGACGCCGCTGCAGGGTGTATTATACCAGCTTCAGCTATCCCTCAGCCAACAGAGCGGTGTATCGCACCAACACGAACGAAGGCAAGGAATAGTGGCCACCTCGGCCCGGACCTTCCTCATTGTCAAATTCACTCCGTCGAGCTCCCCTCGCACCAACTACTTCCGCATCTACAGCACAAGCAACCTTCAGTCATGGTCAGCAGCAGCAACATCTTCGCCCTGTGCATCGCCACCGTCGCCCTGTCAAGTGGAGTACGCGCGGAGCAGGCGGTGGCCCAGACCTTGGGCCACATCCACGGCCTGCACGGCCTCCACGGTCTTGGCGTCGGAGTGGGCGGCCTGGGTGTGTATGGCCCTGGCGTCTATGGCCCTGGCCTCTATGGTCCTGGTGTCTATGGCGGCGCCTACGGCCCTGGCGTGTACGGTCCTGGCGTGTATGGCCCCGGTGTGGGCGTCGGTGCAGCCCCCGCAGTCGCGTACAACAGTGCTCCTGCTCCCGCGGTTCAGAACAGCTACCCGAGCACGAACGGCGGCGCGACGGCAAGCGCATCTGCGACTGCGAGCGCGGGCCGCAAGCTCCGCTCGCAGGAATGAATGGGCGCGTATGTGAATGGGCCAAGTCCGGATTGAGCAGCTCCATCCGTTGCAAGATAGTCAAGGCGTTCAGGCAGAGCAACCTCTTCCCCGCGTGCGTGATCGAGCGCACACCCACCCACCCACTGAAGCTATATGCCTCTGTGTGGGGTATCTTTGTTTATGAGTTTAGTCGCCGTTTGTTTGTACAATACACGCGTTGTAGCTCCATATCCTTGCTGTCGTTGTATGTAGCACGCTTGGTTCGCAAACAGTCTCAACGAAGCTTTTCGAACAAGCGAGACTCTAGAAGCTGGCGTTAATGCTCGATTTGGGCGGGCTCAAACACTCACCGTGAAGCAACCCAAAGCGGTTTGCACGAACGATCCACTCGTGGTAGTAGTACTCACGCACAATGTGAGCAATCGACGACACAATATCACTAGAATTCGGAGGCCCATATGAAGTCTATTAGCCTGATAACATACATCCTGTTACAAACTCGGAGTTTGAAACTCCAGAGTCAGAGGGAGGGAGGGCATTCTCTTAATCTCTAAATGACCGAAATGTAACCTCGCTGAAACAACAGCAACCTATTATAATCCAGCTATAATGCCGGGACTGGTGTGCAGTACAGCGTCTACATGTAATACCTACTACATAGTGTATTCGTTGGGCTTGTGGTAGCTAGCTAGCTGTGGCGCCAAGCTGCTGCCTTGACGAGTCAGCCGCGTGTGAATCGTGGTAGTCTGATACCGCGGCGTTGACCATTCTGTCGAGGTAGAGTTCGCTGGTGGAGCTGCTCAAAATGGCGGCACGTGTTTTGCGCTTTCGTGGCGCTGGGTTGATCATCTGGGAGGCAATTCGGTCTGCAAACATTGTCGGCCCGGCTGTGTTGCTACCAACTTCAACTTAGACCATACAATTTCCAGTACAAAACGACGAGAGTCACATACGTCTTTCGAGGGAAGTGATACAAAGGGCCGCTTGATCTGTTCGATGTACGGCTGCTATCATTGCACACCTGCCACCTTGGCAACAACCAACGGCGCGTCGCCTCGGCGTGGCGCGGAACACTATTTACACGATGCCGCAACCAGTACCAGTCGCCTTGGTGCAGACGGCTGTGGCATATAAGAAGGTGTAGGAGCTGACTCACACCTGCTGCACCGAAAGTGTCAGCTATACTAAGTATTGCCATCCATCTGGCTTACATGTATTAGGGTACTCTTGACGCCGCTGCAGGGTGTATTATACCAGCTTCAGCTATCCCTCAGCCAACAGAGCGGTGTATCGCACCAACACGAACGAAGGCAAGGAATAGTGGCCACCTCGGCCCGGACCTTCCTCATTGTCAAATTCACTCGTCGAGCTCCACTCGCACCAACTACTTCCGCATCTACAGCACAAGCAACCTTCAGTCATGGTCAGCAGCAGCAACATCTTCGCCCTGTGCATCGCCACCGTCGCCCTGTCAAGTGGAGTACGCGCGGAGCAGGCGGTGGCCCAGACCTTGGGCCACATCCACGGCCTGCACGGCCTCCACGGTCTTGGCGTCGGAGTGGGCGGCCTGGGTGTGTATGGCCCTGTCGTCTATGGCCCTGGCCTCTATGGTCCTGGTGTCTATGGCGGCGCCTACGGCCCTGGCGTGTACGGTCCTGGCGTGTATGGCCCCGGTGTGGGCGTCGGTGCAGCCCCCGCAGTCGCGTACAACAGTGCTCCTGCTCCCGCGGTTCAGAACAGCTACCCGAGCACGAACGGCGGCGCGACGGCAAGCGCATCTGCGACTGCGAGCGCGGGCCGCAAGCTCCGCTCGCAGGAATGAATGGGCGAGTATGTGAATGGGCCAAGTCCGGATTGAGCAGCTCCATCCGTTGCAAGATAGTCAAGGCGTTCAGGCAGAGCAACCTCTTCCCCGCGTGCGTGATCGAGCGCACACCCACCCACCCACCCACTGAAGCTATATGCCTCTGTGTGGGGTATCTTTGTTTATGAGTTTAGTCGCCGTTTGTTTGTACAATACACGCGTTGTAGCTCCATATCCTTGCTGTCCTTGTATGTAGCACGCTTGGTTCGCAAACAGTCTCAACGAAGCTTTTCGAACAAGCGAGACTCTAGAAGCTGGCGTTAATGCTCGATTTGGGCGGGCTCAAACACTCACCGTGAAGCAACCCAAAGCGGTTTGCACGAACGATCCACTCGTGGTAGTAGTACTCACGCACAATGTGAGCAATCGACGACACAATATCACTAGAATTCGGAGGCCCATATGAAGTCTATTAGCCTGATAACATACATCCTGTTACAAACTCGGAGTTTGAAACTCCAGAGTCAGAGGGAGGGAGGGCATTCTCTTAATCTCTAAATGACCGAAATGTAACCTCGCTGAAACAACAGCAACCTATTATAATCCAGCTATAATGCCGGGACTGGTGTGCAGTACAGCGTCTACATGTAATACCTACTACATAGTGTATTCGTTGGGCTTGTGGTAGCTAGCTAGCTGTGGCGCCAAGCTGCTGCCTTGACGAGTCAGCCGCGTGTGAATCGTGGTAGTCTGATACCGCGGCGTTGACCATTCTGTCGAGGTAGAGTTCGCTGGTGGAGCTGCTCAAAATGGCGGCACGTGTTTTGCGCTTTCGTGGCGCTGGGTTGATCATCTGGGAGGCAATTCGGTCTGCAAACATTGTCGGCCCGGCTGTGTTGCTACCAACTTCAACTTAGACCATACAATTTCCAGTACAAAACGACGAGAGTCACATACGTCTTTCGAGGGAAGTGATACAAAGGGCCGCTTGATCTGTTCGATGTACGGCTGCTATCATTGCACACCTGCCACCTTGGTAACAACCAACGGCGCGTCGCCTCAGCGTGGCGCGGAACACTATTTACACGATGCCGCAACCAGTACCAGTCGCCTTGGTGCAGACGGCTGTGGCATATAAGAAGGTGTAGGAGCTGACTCACACCTGCTGCACCGAAAGTGTCGGCTATACTAAGTATTGCCATCCATCTGGCTTACATGTATTAGGGTACTCTTGACGCCGCTGCAGGGTGTATTATACCAGCTTCAGCTATCCCTCAGCCAACAGAGCGGTGTATCGCACCAACACGAACGAAGGCAAGGAATAGTGGCCACCTCGGCCCGGACCTTCCTCATTGTCAAATTCACTCCGTCGAGCTCCCCTCGCACCAACTACTTCCGCATCTACAGCACAAGCAACCTTCAGTCATGGTCAGCAGCAGCAACATCTTCGCCCTGTGCATCGCCACCGTCGCCCTGTCAAGTGGAGTACGCGCGGAGCAGGCGGTGGCCCAGACCTTGGGCCACATCCACGGCCTGCACGGCCTCCACGGTCTTGGCGTCGGAGTGGGCGGCCTGGGTGTGTATGGCCCTGGCGTCTATGGCCCTGGCCTCTATGGTCCTGG
Organism: Phytophthora x cambivora; assembly: GCA_033557925.1. Taxonomy (NCBI): domain Eukaryota; phylum Oomycota; class Peronosporomycetes; order Peronosporales; family Peronosporaceae; genus Phytophthora; species Phytophthora x cambivora. The sequence goes on along the minus strand of JAUCEB010000012.1, from coordinate 4,201,123 downwards.
TGTCTATGGCGGCGCCTACGGCCCTGGCGTGTACGGTCCTGGCGTGTATGGCCCCGGTGTGGGCGTCGGTGCAGCCCCCGCAGTCGCGTACAACAGTGCTCCTGCTCCCGCGGTTCAGAACAGCTACCCGAGCACGAACGGCGGCGCGACGGCAAGCGCATCTGCGACTGCGAGCGCGGGCCGCAAGCTCCGCTCGCAGGAATGAATGGGCGCGTATGTGAATGGGCCAAGTCCGGATTGAGCAGCTCCATCCGTTGCAAGATAGTCAAGGCGTTCAGGCAGAGCAACCTCTTCCCCGCGTGCGTGATCGAGCGCACACCCACCCACCCACTGAAGCTATATGCCTCTGTGTGGGGTATCTTTGTTTATGAGTTTAGTCGCCGTTTGTTTGTACAATACACGCGTTGTAGCTCCATATCCTTGCTGTCGTTGTATGTAGCACGCTTGGTTCGCAAACAGTCTCAACGAAGCTTTTCGAACAAGCGAGACTCTAGAAGCTGGCGTTAATGCTCGATTTGGGCGGGCTCAAACACTCACCGTGAAGCAACTCAAAGCGGTTTGCACGAACGATCCACTCGTGGTAGTAGTACTCACGCACAATGTGAGCAATCGACGACACAATATCACTAGAATTCGGAGGCCCATATGAAGTCTATTAGCCTGATAACATACATCCTGTTACAAACTCGGAGTTTGAAACTCCAGAGTCAGAGGGAGGGAGGGCATTCTCTTAATCTCTAAATGACCGAAATGTAACCTCGCTGAAACAACACCAACCTATTATAATCCGGCTACGATGCCGTGGCTGGTGTGTAGTACAGCGTCTACATGTAATACCTACTACATAGTGTATTCGTTGGGCTTGTGGTAGCTAGCTAGCTGTGGCGCCAAGCTGCTGCCTTGACGAGGCAGCCGCGTGTGAATCGTGGTAGTCTGATACCGCGGCGTTGACCATTCTGTCGAGGTAGAATTCGCTGGTGGAGCTGCTCAAAATGGCGGCACGTGTTTTGCGCTTTCGTGGCGCTGGGTTGATCATCTGGAGGCAAGTTTGGTCTGCAAACATTGTCGGCCCGGCTGTGTTGCTACCAACTTCAACTTAGAGCATACAATTTCCAGTACAAAATGGCGAGAGTCACATTCGTCTTTCGAGGGAAGTGATACAAAGGGCCGCTTGATCTGTTCGATGTACGGCTGCTATCATTGCACACCTGCCACCTTGGCAACAACCAACGGCGCGTCGCCGCAGCGTGGCGCGGAGCACTATTTACACGATGCCGCAACCAGTACCAGTCGCCTTGGTGCAGACGGCTGTGGCATATAAGAAGGTGTAGGAGCTGACTCACACCTGCTGCACCGAAAGTGTCAGCTATACTAAGTATTGCCATCCATCTGGCTTACATGTATTAGGGTACTCTTGACGCCGCTGCAGGGTGTATTATACCAGCTTCAGCTATCCCTCAGCCAACAGAGCGGTGTATCGCACCAACACGAACGAAGGCAAGGAATAGTGGCCACCTCGGCCCGGACCTTCCTCATTGTCAAATTCACTCGTCGAGCTCCACTCGCACCAACTACTTCCGCATCTACAGCACAAGCAACCTTCAGTCATGGTCAGCAGCAGCAACATCTTCGCCCTGTGCATCGCCACCGTCGCCCTGTCAAGTGGAGTACGCGCGGAGCAGGCGGTGGCCCAGACCTTGGGCCACATCCACGGCCTGCACGGCCTCCACGGTCTTGGCGTCGGAGTGGGCGGCCTGGGTGTGTATGGCCCTGGCGTCTATGGCCCTGGCCTCTATGGTCCTGGTGTCTATGGCGGCGCCTACGGCCCTGGCGTGTACGGTCCTGGCGTGTATGGCCCCGGTGTGGGCGTCGGTGCAGCCCCCGCAGTCGCGTACAACAGTGCTCCTGCTCCCGCGGTTCAGAACAGCTACCCGAGCACGAACGGCGGCGCGACGGCAAGCGCATCTGCGACTGCGAGCGCGGGCCGCAAGCTCCGCTCGCAGGAATGAATGGGCGAGTATGTGAATGGGCCAAGTCCGGATTGAGCAGCTCCATCCGTTGCAAGATAGTCAAGGCGTTCAGGCAGAGCAACCTCTTCCCCGCGTGCGTGATCGAGCGCACACCCACCCACCCACCCACTGAAGCTATATGCCTCTGTGTGGGGTATCTTTGTTTATGAGTTTAGTCGCCGTTTGTTTGTACAATACACGCGTTGTAGCTCCATATCCTTGCTGTCGTTGTATGTAGCACGCTTGGTTCGCAAACAGTCTCAACGAAGCTTTTCGAACAAGCGAGACTCTAGAAGCTGGCGTTAATGCTCGATTTGGGCGGGCTCAAACACTCACCGTGAAGCAACTCAAAGCGGTTTGCACGAACGATCCACTCGTGGTAGTAGTACTCACGCACAATGTGAGCAATCGACGACACAATATCACTAGAATTCGGAGGCCCATATGAAGTCTATTAGCCTGATAACATACATCCTGTTACAAACTCGGAGTTTGAAACTCCAGAGTCAGAGGGAGGGAGGGCATTCTCTTAATCTCTAAATGACCGAAATGTAACCTCGCTGAAACAACACCAACCTATTATAATCCGGCTACGATGCCGTGGCTGGTGTGTAGTACAGCGTCTACATGTAATACCTACTACATAGTGTATTCGTTGGGCTTGTGGTAGCTAGCTAGCTGTGGCGCCAAGCTGCTGCCTTGACGAGGCAGCCGCGTGTGAATCGTGGTAGTCTGATACCGCGGCGTTGACCATTCTGTCGAGGTAGAATTCGCTGGTGGAGCTGCTCAAAATGGCGGCACGTGTTTTGCGCTTTCGTGGCGCTGGGTTGATCATCTGGAGGCAAGTTTGGTCTGCAAACATTGTCGGCCCGGCTGTGTTGCTACCAACTTCAACTTAGAGCATACAATTTCCAGTACAAAATGGCGAGAGTCACATTCGTCTTTCGAGGGAAGTGATACAAAGGGCCGCTTGATCTGTTCGATGTACGGCTGCTATCATTGCACACCTGCCACCTTGGCAACAACCAACGGCGCGTCGCCGCAGCGTGGCGCGGAGCACTATTTACACGATGCCGCAACCAGTACCAGTCGCCTTGGTGCAGACGGCTGTGGCATATAAGAAGGTGTAGGAGCTGACTCACACCTGCTGCACCGAAAGTGTCAGCTATACTAAGTATTGCCATCCATCTGGCTTACATGTATTAGGGTACTCTTGACGCCGCTGCAGGGTGTATTATACCAGCTTCAGCTATCCCTCAGCCAACAGAGCGGTGTATCGCACCAACACGAACGAAGGCAAGGAATAGTGGCCACCTCGGCCCGGACCTTCCTCATTGTCAAATTCACTCGTCGAGCTCCACTCGCACCAACTACTTCCGCATCTACAGCACAAGCAACCTTCAGTCATGGTCAGCAGCAGCAACATCTTCGCCCTGTGCATCGCCACCGTCGCCCTGTCAAGTGGAGTACGCGCGGAGCAGGCGGTGGCCCAGACCTTGGGCCACATCCACGGCCTGCACGGCCTCCACGGTCTTGGCGTCGGAGTGGGCGGCCTGGGTGTGTATGGCCCTGGCGTCTATGGCCCTGGCCTCTATGGTCCTGGTGTCTATGGCGGCGCCTACGGCCCTGGCGTGTACGGTCCTGGCGTGTATGGCCCCGGTGTGGGCGTCGGTGCAGCCCCCGCAGTCGCGTACAACAGTGCTCCTGCTCCCGCGGTTCAGAACAGCTACCCGAGCACGAACGGCGGCGCGACGGCAAGCGCATCTGCGACTGCGAGCGCGGGCCGCAAGCTCCGCTCGCAGGAATGAATGGGCGAGTATGTGAATGGGCCAAGTCCGGATTGAGCAGCTCCATCCGTTGCAAGATAGTCAAGGCGTTCAGGCAGAGCAACCTCTTCCCCGCGTGCGTGATCGAGCGCACACCCACCCACCCACCCACTGAAGCTATATGCCTCTGTGTGGGGTATCTTTGTTTATGAGTTTAGTCGCCGTTTGTTTGTACAATACACGCGTTGTAGCTCCATATCCTTGCTGTCGTTGTATGTAGCACGCTTGGTTCGCAAACAGTCTCAACGAAGCTTTTCGAACAAGCGAGACTCTAGAAGCTGGCGTTAATGCTCGATTTGGGCGGGCTCAAACACTCACCGTGAAGCAACTCAAAGCGGTTTGCACGAACGATCCACTCGTGGTAGTAGTACTCACGCACAATGTGAGCAATCGACGACACAATATCACTAGAATTCGGAGGCCCATATGAAGTCTATTAGCCTGATAACATACATCCTGTTACAAACTCGGAGTTTGAAACTCCAGAGTCAGAGGGAGGGAGGGCATTCTCTTAATCTCTAAATGACCGAAATGTAACCTCGCTGAAACAACACCAACCTATTATAATCCGGCTACGATGCCGTGGCTGGTGTGTAGTACAGCGTCTACATGTAATACCTACTACATAGTGTATTCGTTGGGCTTGTGGTAGCTAGCTAGCTGTGACGCCAAGCTGCTGCCTTGACGAGGCAGCCGCGTGTGAATCGTGGTAGTCTGATACCGCGGCGTTGACCATTCTGTCGAGGTAGAATTCGCTGGTGGAGCTGCTCAAAATGGCGGCACGTGTTTTGCGCTTTCGTGGCGCTGGGTTGATCATCTGGAGGCAAGTTTGGTCTGCAAACATTGTCGGCCCGGCTGTGTTGCTACCAACTTCAACTTAGAGCATACAATTTCCAGTACAAAATGGCGAGAGTCACATACGTCTTTCGAGGGAAGTGATACAAAGGGCCGCTTGATCTGTTCGATGTACGGCTGCTATCATTGCACACCTGCCACCTTGGCAACAACCAACGGCGCGTCGCCTCGGCGTGGCGCGGAGCACTATTTACACGATGCCGCAACCAGTACCAGTCGCCTTGGTGCAGACGGCTGTGGCATATAAGAAGGTGTAGGAGCTGACTCACACCTGCTGCACCGAAAGTGTCGGCTATACTAAGTATTGCCATCCATCTGGCTTACATGTATTAGGGTACTCTTGACGCCGCTGCAGGGTGTATTATACCAGCTTCAGCTATCCCTCAGCCAACAGAGCGGTGTATCGCACCAACACGAACGAAGGCAAGGAATAGTGGCCACCTCGGCCCGGACCTTCCTCATTGTCAAATTCACTCCGTCGAGCTCCCCTCGCACCAACTACTTCCGCATCTACAGCACAAGCAACCTTCAGTCATGGTCAGCAGCAGCAACATCTTCGCCCTGTGCATCGCCACCGTCGCCCTGTCAAGTGGAGTACGCGCGGAGCAGGCGGTGGCCCAGACCTTGGGCCACATCCACGGCCTGCACGGCCTCCACGGTCTTGGCGTCGGAGTGGGCGGCCTGGGTGTGTATGGCCCTGGCGTCTATGGCCCTGGCCTCTATGGTCCTGGTGTCTATGGCGGCGCCTACGGCCCTGGCGTGTACGGTCCTGGCGTGTATGGCCCCGGTGTGGGCGTCGGTGCAGCCCCCGCAGTCGCGTACAACAGTGCTCCTGCTCCCGCGGTTCAGAACAGCTACCCGAGCACGAACGGCGGCGCGACGGCAAGCGCATCTGCGACTGCGAGCGCGGGCCGCAAGCTCCGCTCGCAGGAATGAATGGGCGCGTATGTGAATGGGCCAAGTCCGGATTGAGCAGCTCCATCCGTTGCAAGATAGTCAAGGCGTTCAGGCAGAGCAACCTCTTCCCCGCGTGCGTGATCGAGCGCGCACCCACCCACCCACTGAAGCTATATGCCTCTGTGTGGGGTATCTTTGTTTATGAGTTTAGTCGCCGTTTGTTTGTACAATACACGCGTTGTAGCTCCATATCCTTGCTGTCGTTGTATGTAGCACGCTTGGTTCGCAAACAGTCTCAACGAAGCTTTTCGAACAAGCGAGACTCTAGAAGCTGGCGTTAATGCTCGATTTGGGCGGGCTCAAACACTCACCGTGAAGCAACTCAAAGCGGTTTGCACGAACGATCCACTCGTGGTAGTAGTACTCACGCACAATGTGAGCAATCGACGACACAATATCACTAGAATTCGGAGGCCCATATGAAGTCTATTAGCCTGATAACATACATCCTGTTACAAACTCGGAGTTTGAAACTCCAGAGTCAGAGGGAGGGAGGGCATTCTCTTAATCTCTAAATGACCGAAATGTAACCTCGCTGAAACAACACCAACCTATTATAATCCGGCTACGATGCCGTGGCTGGTGTGTAGTACAGCGTCTACATGTAATACCTACTACATAGTGTATTCGTTGGGCTTGTGGTAGCTAGCTAGCTGTGGCGCCAAGCTGCTGCCTTGACGAGGCAGCCGCGTGTGAATCGTGGTAGTCTGATACCGCGGCGTTGACCATTCTGTCGAGGTAGAATTCGCTGGTGGAGCTGCTCAAAATGGCGGCACGTGTTTTGCGCTTTCGTGGCGCTGGGTTGGAGGCAAGTTTGGTCTGCAAACATTGTCGGCCCGGCTGTGTTGCTACCAACTTCAACTTAGAGCATACAATTTCCAGTACAAAATGGCGAGAGTCACATTCGTCTTTCGAGGGAAGTGATACAAAGGGCCGCTTGATCTGTTCGATGTACGGCTGCTATCATTGCACACCTGCCACCTTGGCAACAACCAACGGCGCGTCGCCGCAGCGTGGCGCGGAGCACTATTTACACGATGCCGCAACCAGTACCAGTCGCCTTGGTGCAGACGGCTGTGGCATATAAGAAGGTGTAGGAGCTGACTCACACCTGCTGCACCGAAAGTGTCAGCTATACTAAGTATTGCCATCCATCTGGCTTACATGTATTAGGGTACTCTTGACGCCGCTGCAGGGTGTATTATACCAGCTTCAGCTATCCCTCAGCCAACAGAGCGGTGTATCGCACCAACACGAACGAAGGCAAGGAATAGTGGCCACCTCGGCCCGGACCTTCCTCATTGTCAAATTCACTCGTCGAGCTCCACTCGCACCAACTACTTACGTATCTACAGCACAAGCAACCTTCAGTCATGGTCAGCAGCAGCAACATCTTCGCCCTGTGCATCGCCACCGTCGCCCTGTCAAGTGGAGTACGCGCGGAGCAGGCGGTGGCCCAGACCTTGGGCCACATCCACGGCCTGCACGGCCTCCACGGTCTTGGCGTCGGAGTGGGCGGCCTGGGTGTGTATGGCCCTGTCGTCTATGGCCCTGGCCTCTATGGTCCTGGTGTCTATGGCGGCGCCTACGGCCCTGGCGTGTACGGTCCTGGCGTGTATGGCCCCGGTGTGGGCGTCGGTGCAGCCCCCGCAGTCGCGTACAACAGTGCTCCTGCTCCCGCGGTTCAGAACAGCTACCCGAGCACGAACGGCGGCGCGACGGCAAGCGCATCTGCGACTGCGAGCGCGGGCCGCAAGCTCCGCTCGCAGGAATGAATGGGCGAGTATGTGAATGGGCCAAGTCCGGATTGAGCAGCTCCATCCGTTGCAAGATAGTCAAGGCGTTCAGGCAGATCAACCTCTTCCCCGCGTGCGTGATCGAGCGCACACCCACCCACCCACCCACTGAAGCTATATGCCTCTGTGTGGGGTATCTTTGTTTATGAGTTTAGTCGCCGTTTGTTTGTACAATACACGCGTTGTAGCTCCATATCCTTGCTGTCGTTGTATGTAGCACGCTTGGTTCGCAAACAGTCTCAACGAAGCTTTTCGAACAAGCGAGACTCTAGAAGCTGGCGTTAATGCTCGATTTGGGCGGGCTCAAACACTCACCGTGAAGCAACTCAAAGCGGTTTGCACGAACGATCCACTCGTGGTAGTAGTACTCACGCACAATGTGAGCAATCGACGACACAATATCACTAGAATTCGGAGGCCCATATGAAGTCTATTAGCCTGATAACATACATCCTGTTACAAACTCGGAGTTTGAAACTCCAGAGTCAGAGGGAGGGAGGGCATTCTCTTAATCTCTAAATGACCGAAATGTAACCTCGCTGAAACAACACCAACCTATTATAATCCGGCTACGATGCCGTGGCTGGTGTGCAGTACAGCGTCTACATGTAATACCTACTACATAGTGTATTCGTTGGGCTTGTGGTAGCTAGCTAGCTGTGACGCCAAGCTGCTGCCTTGACGAGGCAGCCGCGTGTGAATCGTGGTAGTCTGATACCGCGGCGTTGACCATTCTGTCGAGGTAGAATTCGCTGGTGGAGCTGCTCAAAATGGCGGCACGTGTTTTGCGCTTTCGTGGCGCTGGGTTGATCAGAGGCAAGTTTGGTCTGCAAACATTGTCGGCCCGGCTGTGTTGCTACCAACTTCAACTTAGACCATACAATTTCCAGTACAAAACGGCGAGAGTCACGTCTTTCGAGGGAAGTGATACAAAGGGCCGCTTGATCTGTTCGATGTACGGCTGCTATCATTGCACACCTGCCACCTTGGCAACAACCAACGGCGCGTCGCCGCAGCGTGGCGCGGAACACTATTTACACGATGCCGCAACCAGTACCAGTCGCCTTGGTGCAGACGGCTGTGGCATATAAGAAGGTGTAGGCGCTGACACACCTGCTGCACCGAAAGTGTCAGCTATACTAAGTATTGCCATCCATCTGGCTTACATGTATTAGGGCACTCTTGACGCCGCTGCACAGCTATCCCTCAGCCAACGGAGAGGTGCATCGCACCAACCCGAACGAAGGCAAGGAATAGTGGCCAGAGCTACCTCATTGTCAAATTCACTCCGTCGAGCTCCACTCGCACCAACTACTTACGCATCTACAGCACAAGCAACCTTCAGTCATGGTCAGCAGCAGCAACATCTTCGCCCTGTGCATCGCCACCGTCGCCCTGTCAAGTGGAGTACGCGCGGAGCAGGCGGTGGCCCAGACCTTGGGCCACATCCACGGCCTGCACGGCCTCCACGGTCTTGGCGTCGGAGTGGGCGGCCTGGGTGTGTATGGCCCTGGCGTCTATGGCCCTGGCCTCTATGGTCCTGGTGTCTATGGCGGCGCCTACGGCCCTGGCGTGTACGGTCCTGGCGTGTATGGCCCCGGTGTGGGCGTCGGTGCAGCCCCCGCAGTCGCGTACAACAGTGCTCCTGCTCCCGCGGTTCAGAACAGCTACCCGAGCACGAACGGCGGCGCGACGGCAAGCGCATCTGCGACTGCGAGCGCGGGCCGCAAGCTCCGCTCGCAGGAATGAATGGGCGAGTATGTGAATGGGCCAAGTCCGGATTGAGCAGCTCCATCCGTTGCAAGATAGTCAAGGCGTTCAGGCAGAGCAACCTCTTCCCCGCGTGCGTGATCGAGCGCACACCCACCCACCCACTGAAGCTATATGCCTCTGTGTTGGGTATCTATGTTTATGAGTTTAGTCGCCGTTTGTTTGTACAATACACGCGTTGTAGCTCCATATCCTTGCTGTCGTTGTATGTAGCACGCTTGGTTCGCAAACAGTCTCAACGAAGCTTTTCGAACAAGCGAGACTCTAGAAGCTGGCGTTAATGCTCGATTTGGGCGGGCTCAAACACTCACCGTGAAGCAACCCAAAGCGGTTTGCACGAACGATCCACTCGTGGTAGTAGTACTCACGCACAATGTGAGCAATCGACGACACAATATCACTAGAATTCGGAGGCCCATATGAAGTCTATTAGCCTGATAACATACATCCTGTTACAAACTCGGAGTTTGAAACTCCAGAGTCAGAGGGAGGGAGGGCATTCTCTTAATCTCTAAATGACCGAAATGTAACCTCGCTGAAACAACAGCAACCTATTATAATCCAGCTATAATGCCGGGACTGGTGTGCAGTACAGCGTCTACATGTAATACCTACTACATAGTGTATTCGTTGGGCTTGTGGTAGCTAGCTAGCTGTGGCGCCAAGCTGCTGCCTTGACGAGTCAGCCGCGTGTGAACCGTGGTAGTCTGACACCGCGGCGTTGACCATTCTGTCGAGGTAGAGTTCGCTGGTGGAGCTGCTCAAAATGGCGGCACGTGTTGCAACGTGTCTTGTGTAATCCCCTGCACGCCGGGGTTTGGTCGACACGGTGCTGATTGCGCCCAAAGTCCGTCTGGCCGTCAGTGGACAACTCAGATCCACTGCGCCGGTGGGTGCCTCACTGACACACGACCTCTTTATTTAGCGCCCTGCCAATGCAAATACACTACGACTACTCGACAACTGCTATTCGCACTCCCTATCTAGCAGCCGCCCTTCGCCGTTCGTCCGTCCAGTTCGCAGTTGCTCGGCAACCACTTGCGCTCTGCAGCGCCAAAATCAAAGTGAGCCCTCACAAAGAGGGCTCCGTCCATCCAACGCCCGCCCAGCCGTCCAAATCCAGTGACCCAGCGGTCTCGCTTGCGTGCCGGCCGCTCGCCGGAGGTACTTCAACATTTCCCTCGCCGTCTTGCCAGCCGCTCGCCATCAGTCACTGATTCAGTGGTCCACTCGACCAGCCCTCGTCCATCGTCCGCCCGTTCCGTCCATCGTTGCGTGCGTCATCGGGTGCCCACATGGCAGCCCTGTTACACGACTTCCTCAACCGTGGGGTCTTCCACGACCCTACCGTCCTGCCAGAGTCGATCGAACTCGTTGGCAGACACCCACCAGCGTCCACCGTCGCTCGCCTTGCTCCGGTCTCGTCCGACCGGTCGGAGCTCATGCTCCAGCACGTACTGTCCTGCCGAATTTCGTTTTCGTCGTCGTCTTGTCTCCACCAGTCGGCCACTCGTTGCGAGGGCCGCCCGCGAGCTGCTCGCCGCGCCTCTTCGTCGTTTCGTAGTCGCTCTTGGTGCTGCTGCAGTGCGAGCTGCCGTCGCTGTACGTATAGGCGCTCCTGTCGCCGCGCCATTGCTGCTTGCACCTTCGTCTTCATCTTCCTCGTCCAGCTCGGCTTCCAGGTCGCTCGCCGCCTGCTGCAACAGGGACTCCGGATGGTGGTAGCTCACCAAGAAGGAGACGTGGGCTATCAATACCTCTGGCGCCCCCGTCATATCCTCCCGTTCCAACACAAAGTTCTCGTAGCCCGCGGATTCCACTATCCGCATGGGGCCCTGCCACTGATGCACGAACTTGGTTGCTTTCGGACCACGCGGTGGGTTGTAGACCCATACGCGATCACCAACAGCAAAGGTCCGCTTCTGCCGCACTCGTCGGTTGTAGTAGTGTGCTTGTCGTGCTTGTTCTTTTACTCTTGCTGCTTCTGCACACACATGGCTCCGTTCCATCGCTAACAACAACCCTTCGTGGTACGGCATCAATTCGCCAGCCTCCGTCACTGCCGTTCGCCGTAGGAGCTCGTTGGGTGGCCGCAGCCGTCTCCCCATCATCAGCTCGTTTGGAGTCAGCGCCACAGTTGAGTGGCGAGCTGAGTTATATGCATACACTGCAAACTTTACCCAGAGGTTCCAATCGTTTTGCACATTGCTCGACATGAAGGTCGAGACGCAATCCTTCCACGATCGGTGGAACCTTTCCACAAGCCCGATCATCTGGGGCCTGTAGGGCACCGGATTCGTCTGCTCCGCTTGCAATAACACAACCAGCTGCTCGATTACTTTGCCAACCATTTCCGGGGCACCATCCGTGAGCAGCTCTCGGAAGGTGCCAAACTTCAGCACCACGTCCTCCATCAGGAAGGACGCCACGTTCTCGGCCGTGTGCCGGGTCACGCATCTCGCCACAGCATATCTCGTGACGTACTCCAAGGCTGCAATTACGTAACGCTCCCCGCCGTCGGCCACCGGAAAGGGGCCAGCCACGTCCAACGCCCATCTGTCACCCACATCGCCGCCTCTGATGCTTCGGAGTGGCGGAATCACTTCACGCGGACGGGCCTTGCGGCTGCCGCACTCCTGGCAATCTCGCACCCATTGGTTGACTTCGCGCAGTAGTCGCGGCCACCAGTAAAGCTGCGCCACGCGCCCATAAGTGTGCGGGCCTCGCAGGTGGCCTGCCCACACGGACCCATGCATTTCCTTAAAGATCACCGCCCATAGCGCCGGCGGCAGCACGACTCGCTTGCCGTGCGGGGTCTCGATCGTCACCAGGCCGTACGTACGCGCAATCTTCATGCCACGGTATTCACCGTCCTGCAAGAGGCGCTGCACCAGCTTGCTGTGCTGCTGCGCGTTCATCACCTCTTCGTCCGTCACCTGCAGCGTCGGTTCGGCTGGCGCCGACTCGTCGCCTTCGTCCAGCGTCTCGCCAGGCGCTGTTCGCGAGGTTCCAGCTTGCCCAAGGATCGTCGCAGCACTCGCCGGCATCTCCACTGCATCGGTCGTCCGCCCAGTCTTGCGCTTCTTCGCCACTCTTGGCGCCGTGCGTGCCGCACCCGCGTCGCCCGTCCGAGTCGTCCGTCGCCGCTGCCTTCCGCTCTTCCGCGTCACCGTGTCGTCTGCGGGGGCTGCGCTCCGCGGGGACACTGCGCTGCTCTGCGCCGCCGCTACTGTTGGTGTCCGGGGTACCGTCACTGACTTCCGCCTTGCCGCGTCCATCGTCGTTCCCGCCGGGGGTCGTTCGTTCGCTGCCGTCGTCGCCGTCGCTGCCCCAGTCTCCGTTACTCCTACCGGAGACAGCGCGCTTGCTGCCGTCGTCGATGTCCCGGTCGCTGCCGTTGCTGGTGACGCCGTCGATCCTTCCGTCGCCGCCGCCGATCCTTCCGTCGCCGCCGCCGATCCTTGTCCAGTCGCTGTGCTCGTCGCGGCCACCGTCCTGTTTTCTTTCGTCGCGACCGAAGGTCGCGTCGCCGTATGCTCACCCCCAGCCGTGTGTTGATGCGGAGGACGATCACCCTCTCCGTCTGCCGTCGGTTGGTATGCAAGCTGCGGCAGGCTGTTGGCTGCTCCCAGCACCGTTGCCGCCGCCTCTTCCTGCAGTCTTTTCGCCGCGCGCGTCAGTGGCCGATCGATGGACCACTGTGCGCTGCCCTTTGACGAAGTGTCGCCTTCACCCGACGCGCCGGGCCGCACATTCGCAGCCGTCGTTGGCGCAGGCATCGCCGTCTCCGCCGTCCGTCTCAATCCCGACTCCTCATTCGTCGTCTGCTTCAGCGCCGCGGCTGCCGTCGTTGCTGCCTCGTCCGCTTTGTCGCCGCCGCTTGCGGTCACCCTCACCGGCTCGTCGTCCTCTGTTTTCGCCTCCGCCGCCGAATCTGTCCGCGTCGTCCTTGTCAGAGGTCGTCCTGGCCTCCGTTTCCTGCCCACCACTGCTCGTACCGCGGCCGGCGCCCGAGACAAGGCATCGGCCACCACGTTTGTTGTACCGGGCCGGTACTCGATCGTGAACTCGTACTCCTGAAGGGTGAGCGACCATCGGTGCAGCCTACCCGCGAGGTTGGGCCTCGTCATCAGCCAATTGAGTGCTGAGTGGTCAGTAATTATGACAAACGCTCTGCCGTACATATAGGGCCTGAATAACTTAACACTCCACACCACTGCGAGGCACTCCAACTCGGTGATCGAGTAGTTCGACTCGGCACTGCTGTTGACCTTGCTGGCGTATGCGATCGGCTGCCAGCCGTGGCCCTGGTCTTGCATCCGGCAAGCACCCAGCCCTGTCTTACTGGCGTCTGTTACCAAGCGGAAAGGGAGAGCAAAATCCGGATAGATGAGCAAAGGCTTGGTCGTCAACGCCGCCTTGATGCGCTCGAACGCAAACTCCTGCGCCTCCGTCCACTCCCAATCTTGATCTTTCTTCAGCAACCGAGTCATCGGGACCATTATCGAGCCAAAGGCCTCGATGAACTTCCTGTAGTACCCGGCCAAGTGCACGAACCTCTTCACTTCGACCGCATCGCGGGGCCGAGGGAATTCCGACACCGCCGCCACCAAACGCTGCACCGGCCGTACGCCTTCACCGCTCAGTTCGTGACCTAGATACTCCATAGTCTTCGTAGCAAATACGCACTTCTTGAGCTTCAACGTCAGGCCTGCCACTCGAAGCCGCTCCAAAACCGTCGCCACTTCCACTAAGTGTCGTTCAACCCCACCACGGGTGAATACCACAATGTCGTCCAAATAAACAAGGCACGTGAGCCAGGTTAACCCACGCAAAACACCATTCATCATCCTTTGAAACGTTGATGGTGCATTCATAAGCCCGAAGGGCATGCGTTTGAACCGATAGAGCCCTTGCTTCGTGGTGAACGCAGTCTTGTCGCGATCACCCAGAGCCATACCAATTTGCCAATATCCAGAGCGCAGATCCAGAGTGGTGAACAGCCGCGCACCGCCCAACGCCTCCAACGTCTCGTCGATGCGGGGCAGCGGGTAGACGTCCTTCTTTGTGATCTTATTGAGAGCGCGGTAGTCGATACAAAATCGCACTTCACCATCCTTTTTCTTGACCAGTACCACGGGAAATCCCCACGCCCCGTTGCCTTCCTCAATCACACCTGCCGTCAACATCTTGTCCACGTTGTTTTCTATTACAGCATCCTCCATCTGTGCGTGGCGGCGCCTCTTTTGCATGATTGGTGCTGCATCACCGGTATCGATGTGGTGCTCCACGTCCAAGGCTGTCACAGGTGGGCAGTCCCCCTTGTCCTTCGACACGTCGCGGTAGGCCCGCAGTAGGCGCACAACCATTGCTCGCGCATTAGGGTCTTCTTCACCCACTCGCACCTCGTCCTCGTTGTCGAGTGGCGTCTCCGTGTCGCCTAACGCGTTCAACCACGTGTCCAGGTTCTCACGATCCAGCTCTCCACTCAAAGCCAGCACTTGCATGTCTTTCTCGAGGGGAATCCAGACCCCGAGCTCCTTCTTGCTAGGTAGCTTAGCCTTACTGCCCTGCACATTGATCATGGGGACCACCGCCTTGCCGTTCCGGCTGGTCGTCACCGTCGCTGCCAGCATCACCGACCCGCACGTCATCGTGGGCACGAAGACGCCTTCTTCACCATCTGGGGCTGCTACCGCCACTTCAACGGGTGTCACGGCACGACGCGTCAGCTTCGCGCGGCTCACCAGCCGCACCGCCGCCACTTTCGCTCCATTGCCGCCGGTGTCGGTCCGAAAAGGGATCACCACTTGCTGCTGCTTTTCGTCGTACCGCACTTCATTCTTTTCAAAGTCCAACATCGCCTTATGGTGCTGGAGGAAGTCCACACCGATGAGGAACTCGTCAGTGCATCCATCGATGCACGCCTCCACAGTAATCGCCTGCCCGTACGCGTTCCGCATGTGGAACGTCCACACGCCGATGACGTCCAGCAGGAATCCTCCAATGCCTTCTACCACATCTACAGGGGGCGGTCGTCGTGCTCGTTCGCCCCGCAGCATCCAGTCGGTGCCGGCCACCGAATATCTGGCACCGCTGTCCAATTTCACGGGCAGTCGCTCGCCCTTCACGTCCATGGTAGCCGTCGGCAACCCGTCCTCAGCCAGGACACTGCACGGGTCGTCGCCACCCACAGCTGCGCCGTCCGTTGCTGCTTGCTGCTGGACAAGCCGTACCTTGGCCACTTGTCCGTCCTCTGGTCGCCGTACACCTCCCTGCTGTTGACGCCGACGCGTGAGTCCTTCGCGCGCTTCGCTGCGCTGCTGTTCTCGTCGCGCCCGTTGCTCACTGTCCAGCGCGGCCACGGTCGCTTCCACGTCCTGTGCGTCCGTCACTTCTTCGTGCTTCCGGTGTTCTGCGTTCGCTTCTCGCCGCCGCTTGGCAGCACGCTTCCTTTGCTTCGCCAACCTGCGTACACTGGTGATTCCGTGCATGTTCACCGCTTCGCCGTCGCCCTTGCCGGCCAACCCCGCGCCGCTCACCACCGACACCTCGCCGTCAACTGGTGGGGTGACGACTTCCTCAGGTGCAGGCACCTCACCGCGCGTCTCGAGATCACCGACGTCCGCCACACCAGGATCGCCGCCTGCCGCTCCGGGGGCGCCGCCTTCCTCAGTCCTCAGCCCGTCAATGCTCGTCGGGAGACTGCCGCCTTCCTCAATTGCTCGTCGTTGCTCACCGTCCTGTCGGGGCTGCTCGTTGTCCGCCGACGGCGGTCGCACGTAGCGCAGGGCCGCCATGGCGGGGCGCACCGTCGCCACATAGCGCTGGGCTCGCTCCTCGTCTCTCCCCGCCAGCTCATCATCCAAATAGCCGCTAGCTGCCGCTTCCACAGTCGCCGCGTCTCCGTCTCGTACCGCCGCACTTCCGCCCGACTGCACAACCTGTTCGTATCCGCCTTCAACCTCTCGCTCTGCCGCCTCACCGAAGTACCGCTCGCACACCGCGTCCGCGATGCGCAGCTCCCTCGCCAACTCCGGGTACTGACTGAACGTCGGGTCCTCCACTCGCCAATCGTCCTCTTCGTCCTCGCCAGGTTCTAGCTCACCGCCACCTGGCGCTCGCCCTCGCGGAGGTGCTCCATGCTGCGCTCGCTGCCTACCCGTCGCCACCACCGTCCTTGTGCCTCTCGGCGCCGCCGGCCGGGGAATGCATTGCTCTCCCGGACGTAGAGATCCCCTTACTACGCCCGGTCTGCATTTTCCGCCGTCGACCCTTGCGTTGCAGCACGCGACGCCAGGTACGCGTCGTTTCGCGCTCTCGCTTCTGGATCCGGCCACTCTCTGGCAAAGTGCCCCGTACCGCCGCACGCGTAGCACTTCGTGTCAGCGCTCGGCCACCTGTTCGCCTTCTGCGCCGTGTCTGCACTCTGCGGCTCGGCCTTAGCCAAGCGTACTGCGCCCTTCGTCTTCCGGACCACCGCCTTCTGCTTCTTTCGCTGCGGCAGCTGTGGCGCTGCTTCCGCTGCTGAGTCATCGCTGGACTCGTCGTCAGTTGCCTGCACCATGCGGACCTTCGCCCTCTTGTCGCCACCGGCCATGCCACGCTTACCGCCGGATCGCCCTTCCTGCTGCGTTCTCGACTGCTGGTTTTTCTTCGTTGGCTGCCAGTAGCGGCCGTTCCAGAAGCGCCCCTCCGGCACGTCCCACGTCCCCGTGTACTTGTTGTAGACTCCTTGAGGATTAGTGAAAAACGCCACTTCTTGACTATCCGTGCCCATCTGCGCCATTAGCGAGTCGCTCGTCGGCCCAACACCAACTCCGACTCCGGGCACAATCGCCACATTCCCAGTCGTGCCATTCATTGGCACAGCGAAGGCGTTTGGCGCGGTCGCCCACGCTTGCCCGATATTCAGCATCCCTTGTGCCACATTATCAATTGGGTCATCAATGGCCGTAGCCTTGTCCACTGCTTGCTCCAGAGTTACGGGCACCGGGTCTTGCTTGACCAGCATGCGGGTCGTCTTATCCAGGTTACGGTAAAACTGAGCTAGCAGCGTGCGCTCGCTTACGTGGTTCTGGCCCGTCAGATCTCGAAGCCCAGCCGCAAAATCTGCGAACGTTTCACCGGGGTACATCATCCGCTGGTATACCCGCCACTCGGCCATCGCTTGGTCCGGGCGCTCGCCATAGCGCCGCATGAGTGCCGACTTCAACTTCGTCCACGTCTTCTCAGCACTCGGCAGCTCTTGATCCATCTGGACCCACCAGCCAGCTGCATTGTCCTGCAGCTTATTGCCCACAATAAAATAGAGCTCGGCGTCCGTCCAGTCTCCTCGCCCAGAGATGCGTGCACCCTCCACCGCCAAGTCGACTTTGGCAATCCACGTCGAGACTGACACCGTTGGCGAAGGCTTGTACGGTGTCAGCTCCAGGTCTTTCGCGTTCTTGCGGTGCTGCCGACGCCGTGTGGAGCGTGACGAGCGTCGTCGCCGGTGTCGCCGACCACGTCGTCGCCGATGACCGGTCCTCGAGTCGTCACTGTCGAAGCTGTCGGAGCTGCCGGAGCTACTGCTGTCGCCACTGCCCCCCGGAGATGATGGCCGTCGTGCTGTCCGCGTTGCCGTCGTCGTCCTCGTCCTCGTCGCACTGGACTCCACCGGTCCCGTGTAGGGTCGCAGTTGCTCTTGCACTCCTGGTTGCGGGGATGCCACGCCTGCAGCACCAGTCGCCGCCGGAGCCGATCCAGTTGGCGCAGACGCCACCGGGCTCGTACGGGTCGCCGTCGTACCCGTACCCGTCCACATCGCCTCGTTCGTCGTAGCCGCCCGGGGCGCCGCCACTGCTGTTCCCTCCGTCCATCCCGATTCCGTTGGGCCAGGTCGCGCCGTCGCCGCCGCGCCAGACTGCGTCGTTGCCGCCGCGCCAGACCGCGTCGCTGCTGCCGTACCAGCCTGCACGGTTGTCGTCGCGCCAGGTGGTGCCGTGTCCACCCCTTCGGGGCGCGTCATTGCCGCCGGCCGCGCCAGCTCCATGCAGCCCACCCGCGCTTCCAGGCGCGCCACCGTCGACATCATCAAGTGGATCGCATTGACTAGCGTGGTCATCTCCGAGCTCGTCGCCGCGACTGGCCCGTCGTCAGCTGCCAGGAGACGTGTCGCCGGATCCCCGCCTCCTGCCGATTGCGTCACCGCCCCCGGCTGGAGCGGCCTTGTCGGCTGCTGGTGTGACGGGGGTCACACGCACGATAGCTAAGAGGAAGCGTAACACGCTAACCACAACAGACGCCTGGCGTCTCTGTTGCTCTTAGTACAAAAGGCCCTGCCTTATCGATCTCCTTCTAATACCGAGTATTAAGGAGACTTGTACACTTGAAGGTTAGAGTTAAACTGTCTTGTATTAATAACACTCTAAAGGTTCTATCTACTGCTTTCTATCTGCATACTGAATCCCTGTTTAAATGACGATCTTCCTCAGCGGTTGGCTCCCGTGCGTCTTCGTCCTAAGTACGACTGAGCTAACTTAACTCAGTACCTTGGGGTCTACCGTGAACACTCTATATAAGGATCACTACCGTGAACACTCTATATAAGGAACACTGGTACACCGTACCCCTCATAGTGGGTGATACCCAGTCAGTGTGGTCCACACTAGAGAACATCTCTTTTCCTTGAAAAGGTCACTGGCCAATCCTGGCCCCATTACACCCTCCCTCACCCAAACGGGAAGCACCTTTTCCAGCGGGGAATCCAGCGGAAACGCGAGCACAGGCTCATTCTGCAATCCACGCTCAACCGAGCACCCGCGCGCGCTACTACGCCCACAGGGCATGACGACGGAGACCCGGATCATCGTGCGGCCCGCCCAGGACACCCTTCGGGCTGTAGGCCCCATCAAGACCCCCGCCGACACGGCCACCTCAAGCGACATGGAGGAGAAGCCTCCGGCGCCTGCTTCCAAGAAGCACTCGGGCGATCCGGAGGTGGCGAAGGCCGCGTCGGCTTCCAAGAAGCTTGCGAATGATGCGGAGGAGGCGAAGGAGACCCTGGCTTCTACGAAGCACGCGAAGGAGGCGGGCAGAGCGAAGACGCTGCCCGCTTCCAAGAAGCCCAAGGTCGCGACGACCAAAGCGAAGGCGAAGGCGAAGCCAAAGCCGAAGCCGAAGGCGAAGGCGAGGGCGGCTGCTTCACCGAAGCCTACGCGGAAGTCGAAGAAGGTGGCTGCTTCGTCGAAGCCTGCCTCGAAGAAGCCCGCAGTGAGGAAGTCCGCTGCAAAGCAGCTTCCAGCGAAGAAGGGCTCCACAAAGGAGGACCCCAAGACGCCGAAGCTGCCGCCCAAGCGCACGGATGTGCGGCTGCCCGGCCCCTATGAGGAGGTGTCCAGCGACTCGTCCGACACGGACACTCCGAACCCCGGGTATGTCAGTGGAGCCACCTCGCCTGCTCCTGGAGCTCTTGCGTCCACGAAGGAACATGCAACTTCTTCGAAGGACGCGACCACTTCCCCTCCGGGGCGTAGCCCGTCGCCACATCCCTCTTTGGAGGTGGATTACGAGGAGTCGGAGCCCGACATTGACCACGAGGACGGTGAGGTCCAGGACCCTTGGTCGTCGCCGCAGCTCACGGATGAGCAACGGGTTCTCCACCCGGGGAGCCCAATGACTCCTCGGACTGTGGAGGCGGTGGCACGCGCCAAAGCCAAGGAGGCGTCAATGTCTCGCCGAGACGACCCGCCCGCTGCGGTGTCAGAACCCCAGATCATCACCAATGCCGGTATCGACGAGGGGGTCCCGCCTGAGCTGCTTCAGCCCGAGAATCGGCAGCACCTGGCCGAACGTTCCCATCAGGAGGCCTCTCAGGCGGTGGGGACCAAGCGCGATCGCGAAGTCCATGCCCCTCGCACACGCGATCAACTACTCGCGTTGCGGTATTGGACTCGGAGCGAGTACGGCGAGCACCTCCGCCAGAGTCGAAGGCCTGGCCCAGGCGCGCCGCAGTGCGACAAGTGTCCGGTCGTGCTGCTGTCAGACAGCGGCCTGGCCCGCCAGCGGAACGAGACTGAGTTCGAGGAGTGGTTGCACCACTTGGGCTACCCTGAGCCCGAGTTCTTGAACTCTCCGTTCCGGATTGATTGGCTGGTCCAGCGTCGTCTTCGATTTCGCATGGCGAAGATGATCGCTGACGACACTTGGTCGGGTCGATACCTTGATCGACACAAGCCCATGCCGGGCGTCATCCTCGAGGAGGTGCTGCAGAAGATACAGAAGTCTTGGCAGTCGCAGCCGATAGAACCTAAGAGTGTTCTCGGCTCTGTCAGCGCCGACCAGGTCCGTGGACACGCTCAAAAGCGGCCACGAGGTCGGCGCAGTCCTCCTCGAGGCGAGCCCCAGGCTCCCACGAGTTACGACTACTCGGGTAGCCACGCCACTTCACCAGGTACTGGTACTGACCGCTACGCCCGCGGCGCCTCAGTAGCTTCTCGACATGGTAGTAGAGGACGCCCTCGTTACCAAGCAGAGGCGGCGGAGCCCGCGGCGGCAGTGGTCTCTGACCAAGACGCTCAGCGTCGCCCGACTGGCTCCCGTCCTGACCTGGAGGGTCTTCTCTCCGGGGTGGAGTCATGTCAGCGACTGCTGGATGGTCAGCGGACCGAGATGGTGGCGCTTCGCGCTCGCGTCCAAGATGCGGAGGCCCGCCTGGAGAAGCTCCGGGATGTCCGACAGGACTTGGACACCCTGCGGGATCGCGTCTGGGATCTGCCTCGGCAGCTTGGTGGTGAGGTTGACCACCTGCGTGGGCGAGTTTCGCAAGGCGAGGAGAACGACGGGCGGGTACGTCTGGACCTCGAGAGGCACCTCGCCTGGATCCGAGATCTGTACGACCGTGTGCGTTTCGTGGAGGCACAGGAGACTCGCCGCGTAGCGGCTCGAGCTCCTGATCCGACTCCGGCTCCTGCGCATGCCCCTGCTCCTGCCCAGCTTCCTTCGGAAGAGCTCGCCCGGATGATGGCGAGTGCCTTCCAGCAGTATTCTGCGACGCAGCCGGCTCCTCAGGCTCAACAGCCTCCGCCGGACGATAGGGCTTGAGCAAGCCAACGTAGAACGTCGGGTGCGTGGCCATGGATGATGGTAGATCCAACGTGTAGGCGTGGCCGTGGACCCCGATGACCGTGAACGGCCCCACGAAGCGAGGTCGCAGCTTGGTGCTGCCTACAGCGGAGACCGCCTGAGTAGGAAGGTTTTTGGCATTTAATAAGACTTGGTCTCCCAACTTAAACACTTGCGTGTTCTTACGCCCTTGGCGATCACTGTGTTCCTTCTGAGTGTCTTGGGCAGCGGCCATGGCGTCACGTACGCGCTGTCTGACAGCTTCACCAGTCTCGATAAACGAGAGCAGGTTCCGTTTTACGGACGTTCGTAGGCCTTTAAGGCCCCTTGGGTCTTCGGCATTAGCCTCTCCCCCACCCAAACTCGAGACTGGGGGTAACGTCAGCGGCGTACGCGGGTGCCGCAGTCCGTTCACGTAGAACGGAGTGAAGCCCGTGGACGAATGCACTGCATTGTTGAGCGCAAATTCCACCTGTGGAAGAAGCGCACTCCACTTCGTGGGCTCTGCTGCGCAGACACTACGAAGAATGTCTTCCAGAACCCTGTTCACCCGCTCAGTCTGACCATCGGTCTGAGGATGGTCCGCTGTGGACATGTCTAACCTCGTGCCTAGCAGGCGGAAGAGGTGTTGCCAAAAGTGGGACACAAACCTCGGGTCCCTGTCACTCACGAATGCCTCGGGGAGGCCGTGGTTACGGAAGACATTGTCCACAAAGATCTGAGCCGCCTGAGGCGCAGTCACACTCTTCCGCACAGCGGCCAGCCGCACCATCTTACTAAGGCGGCACACAAAGACCAATATGCCAGTGTGGCCACGCGTGTCGGCCGGAAGCTCGAAGATGAAGTCCATGCTCACAGAGCGCCAGCAATCCGCCGGCACCGGCAAGCTCATCAAAGGAGCTGACGCAGAGGGCGCAGGCTTGACGCGCTGACACGTCTCACATGTCTGTACGTACTTACGTACCCATTTGTACATGTGGGGCCACCAGAAGTTGCGGGCCACAGACGTGTACGTCTTCTCCCGCCCCAGATGACCGCTAAGCGGCGTGTCATGAGCCTCGTAGAGGACACGATGACGTAGATCCTCGTCGTTCGGAACGACAATGCGAGGCTCGTCGATCCCTTCTACTTGGTAGTAGAGTAAGCCCTCTGCTACCGAGTAGCGGTGCAGACGTGAACGTTGCCGCGCCGTGAGCTCAACGGCCTTGTTTGGAGCACTCAGTGCCTCCACTAGACCTACAAGGTCGACATCTTCGGCATACGCCTCGCGAATAAGCTCATAGAGCGGTGACTCGAGGTAGGCCAGATGTGCCAACTCGTAATCTGGCCGCCGGGAGAGCGCGTCCGCTAGGACATTCTGCTTTCCCGGTTTGTACTCCACCGTGAAGTTATATTCAGCGAAGAATGAGAGCCACCGCGCCATGCGCTGAGAGAGGTGAGGCGACGACGTCGCCGTCCTCAACGAGGCATGATCTGTGTAGATCACAAAGGGTTTTTGACCTAACAGGTGTACCCGGAACTTGACCAAGGCGTACTTCATCGCCAAGAGCTCCTTGTCGTGGACAGGGTAGTTCTTTTCCGCCGCCTTCAATTGGCGAGATTGGAAGGACACTACCCTTTCTCTGCCTTCGGCATCCACCTGCAGCAGGGCACAGCCAATGGCAAAGTCAGATGCATCGCATACCACGCTAAAGGGGCGCTCCTCATCGGGTAGCGCCAGGATCGGAGCGCTCTGAAGGCTACCCTTGATGGCTTCAAAAGCCTGTTGAGCCTCAGAGGTCCATGACCACACCGCATCCTTCTTGAGAAGATTCGTAATTGGCCTTGCCATCTCGGCGTAATTGGCACTATACTTGTGCAAGTAGTTGGCCAGGCCGAGCCATTTACGCAGGTCCTTCTGCGAGACGGGCACCGGCCACTGTGCAATGGCACACACCTTCTCCGGGTCCGCACGGACACCGTCCTTCCCAAGGAAGCAGCCCAAAAAGGGAATCTCTTCGGCTCCGAAGATACACTTGTTGATGTTCGCATAGAGGCGATTCTCGCGCATGCACAAGAGAACCTCACGGAGGTGGCCAAGATGGGCTTCGACGGCCGTCTTTCCTTCTGACGCACGACTGTGCACGAAGATGTCGTCGAAGTACGTCTGTACGAACTGCCGCATCGGCCTGAAGAGCTGCGTTACGAGCCTGTTGAACGTGGCGGGTGCGTTGGACAGCCCCTGGGGCATGACCAACCACTCCCACAACATCCCGCTGAGAGTGCTCACAGCAGTAAGCGGAATGTCCGACTCGCGCATCAACAGTTGATAGTAGCCGTCGACCATGTCGAGTGCACTAAAGTTCGTGCAACCAGCCATGTTGTTTTGCAACACATCCTTCCGAGGAATAGGCGTCGACGCCGGAATGGTTGCTGCGTTCAATTTGTTGAATGCGTGCACCATGCGCCACTTCCCATTGGGCTTGCGCACACAGAACGTCGGTGACGAATGTGGCGACTTAGACTCGCGCACCATGCCAGCGGCGTGTTTTGCCGCGAAGAAGGCGTCGATGACGTCAACCTGCTCCTTCGGGAGCGGCCACTGCCGCGTGGTACAGTACTTAGTGCCTGGCACTAAGTCGATCTCATGCCGCACGCCCCGATCCGGGGGAAGGACCGAAGGGGGGTCGTCGCTCACGACATCCGAAAACTCCTTCAGAAGGCCGTAATACGGATCCGAGGGGTCCTTCAAAATGGCAGCGCCATACCGCGTCTGCCTCTTAGAGGTTCGTTCTTCTTCCAACACCTCGGGGTCCATGACCGACGAGGAGTTGAGCTCCAACGAGCTACCTTCCGGGCGAAGGAGAACCACTTCTGCCAACTCTCCCGCCTTGAGAGAGTCCATGAACTCGACATACGAAAGCTCCTCGAGCTCAAGTAGCTCTGCTACTGTGGGTAACGGAGTCAACACCTCCCCCACCTTGGGTTCGCCCGTGAAGACGTCGAACACTTGAGGAACCTTGTCCTCAGCCGCGGAATCCGCATCGCGGCTAGACGCCACTGTCTTGGGCGCGCTCGTGACCTTGTCACTCTTGTTGTCCTTGAAAGTGGGAGCCCCTACTCGACCACTTGTGGTTGCGCGAGCACCAGCTCTAGCGCCTTCTGTCGCGCGAGCTGAACCAGCTACAACGCCTTGCGTAGTGGGAGTTCCGACTCGACCACTCTTGTTTGCGCGAGCAACAACTCCAGCGCCTTTCTCGACGTGAGCTGAACCAGCCACCACGCCTTGCGTAGGGGGAGCTCGGACGCTACCACCCCTTCCTGCGCGAGCCCTTACAGCGTCCGCGCCTTGAGTCTTCACTGCCCATGGGGCAAGTGCAACTCGGTTGCCAACTGCAGAATCCTGTTCTCTACCCAGAGAGGTACTAGGATCCTGCGGATCTTCTCCACCACCTACCTCGAGCTCCCGCGCTCATGGAGGCAATGCCATGGGCAATTCCAACACTTCCGAAGTGCCGGCAAACTGCCGTTCACCGCGTGGCACACGGTGCTCATGCACAAACCCGTCTCGGGAAGAGGAGGGGACATGACCCGCCAGGGCTCTGTCCGCGAGGGGGTTGTGGCTGGCACCAATGGTGCGACTACGCCAGTCTATCCACGGCTCGTGCTTAGCAAGCCAAGGCATGCCGAGGATAAGATCGTACCGATCATCCATGTCCAAGACAATGAACGGTTCGACCGAATTGAAGTCGTCAAACTTCATGCTTAGGGGTACCGTAACCTTGCGTGTAGACACGATGGAACCAGTCGCTAAGCGAACAGATACATTGGTATTACTCTTAGAAGCTTCTAAAGCACTAGCATACAATGCACTGTTCCTAGCCACGCTGGCTTTCGTCGCAAAGTTAAACGACGCTCCTGAATCGATCAGGACCGTCATCGGTTCGGGGTACCCTTTCACGCTGGCAGTGACGACCACGAGGTTAGACCGCGCGGCGGCCACGGAGAGACACAGAAGTGTCGTCCCAGGGACTTGCTCCTTTGGAGAGGCTGATGAGGGACTCACCTTCCTCGACGAGGAGCGAAGTCTCCCAGCAGGGCGTCCCGCCCCTACTGGGAGTCGCCGTTTTCCGACTCTGTCGCCTCGAGGCTGTTGAGAGTCGGACGCGCCGCGTACTTCTTGTCGCGTGGCGCCTTCCATGGGTTGGTGGGGCAGTTCCGACGGAAGTGACCAGGTTGGTTACAACCGAAACAGCGCCCACTCGCCCGTTGCGTCTTCTGAGAGCGTGCCGACTCGGCAAGGGAAATCTCCATCGGAGTGGGACCCTCACTGACTTCAACGCGAGGCGTGTGCCCTTGCGCTGAGCGCACGCAGTGGTCCTCCAGCATAGCGATGTGGACCGCCTCATTGAAGGTCTTCGGCTGACGCCGGAAGAGCTCCGTCCGAACCGGACCCGTACGAACACCGTCCATGAAGATAGTCACCTTGACGTCCTCAGAGAGGGGTGCGCCGGCCATAGCGGCTTCGAGGTTGTGGAGCTCCATGACGTAGTCTTGAAGCGACCGCTTGCCTTGCTTGCATCGCAAGAAACTGGAGCGGTGGCGGTATGCCACATTGGCAAGGAGGAATGTGGAGCGTAGCTCCTTTTCCATGAACGACCACGAGGTGAAATACCCCGGAGTCGCCGTTTCACGGGCCATAGCCCATGCGCGTGCGCGCCCTCCAAGGTTGGATAGCGCAAACGCCACTTGGGCCCGCGCGTCGTAGATCTGACCAGCGCTTAGCGCGATCTCGATCTCGCGGACCCAGAACACAAGACTGTCTGAGTCTTTGCCGTCGAACGTCGGTACCGACATCTTGACGGGCTTCGTCGTGGTTGGACGCGCAGCGAATGAGGCCGTGTTCGTGGCGGACGCTTGTGCCGCACTCTGTGCCTCAGCTCGCATCGTCGCACGAGCGGCTTCCTGCGCAGCAGCGCTCACGTGAGCAATCAGCGACGACTCGTACTTGTCGAAGCGTTCCACGCGCGCCCTTTGCTGCTCGGCAGGAAGGTTGGGGAATCCAGCGAAGGCTGCCTCGCCTAGCAGGCTGACCATCTTCTCCAGCGTAGCCCAGTGGGCATTGGAGAGGTGAGGAAAGTCCTGCCGCGCCGGCAGCCGACTCCCTGAGTCTTCCATACTCAAAGAGACCCTGATTGTAGAGATCCGCGTCGGTCGCGGGATTGACTACAAGTGCTACCAGGTGTGACGGGGGTCACACGCACGATAGCTAAGAGGAAGCGTAACACGCTAACCACAACAGACGCCTGGCGTCTCTGTTGCTCTTAGTACAAAAGGCCCTGCCTTATCGATCTCCTTCTAATACCGAGTATTAAGGAGACTTGTACACTTGAAGGTTAGAGTTAAACTGTCTTGTATTAATAACACTCTAAAGGTTCTATCTACTGCTTTCTATCTGCATACTGAATCCCTGTTTAAATGACGATCTTCCTCAGCGGTTGGCTCCCGTGCGTCTTCGTCCTAAGTACGACTGAGCTAACTTAACTCAGTACCTTGGGGTCTACCGTGAACACTCTATATAAGGATCACTACCGTGAACACTCTATATAAGGAACACTGGTACACCGTACCCCTCATAGTGGGTGATACCCAGTCAGTGTGGTCCACACTAGAGAACATCTCTTTTCCTTGAAAAGGTCACTGGCCAATCCTGGCCCCATTACAGCTGGACAGTCGCACCAGCCGTCACCGTGTTCGTCGTCGTCGCGGGTGCGGGTTGGTTAAGCCCGACACTCGGCGGATTCATCGTCGCTGCGTTCGTGGTGCTTCCCGCTGTTGACTGCGTCGTCGTCGTCGCTGTGTCCAGTGTAGAGGTGTCCGTTCGCGCGGCTCTTGGAGGCGTCCCCGGGGGAGTCATTGCCGGTCCTTGAGAGCGCGTGAGTACCCCAGGAGGCGTCACCGGAGTCTTCGTCATGGCGTAATCTCCGTATGTTCTCAAAATTACAAAATTGCGCGTAGATCTTCGTTAAATTACGCCCCTGTATGACCACCATGCAACGTGTCTTGTGTAATCCCCTGCACGCCGGGGTTTGGTCGACACGGTGCTGATTGCGCCCAAAGTCCGTCTGGCCGTCAGTGGACAACTCAGATCCACTGCGCCGGTGGGTGCCTCGCTGACACACGACCTACTTTATTTAGCGCCCTGCCAATGCAAATACACTACGACTACTCGACAACTGCTACTCGCACTCCCTATCTAGCAGCCGCCCTTCGCCGTTCGTCCGTCCAGTTCGCAGTTGCTCGGCAACCACTTGCGCTCTGCAGCGCCAAAATCAAAGTGAGCCCTCACAAAGAGGGCTCCGTCCATCCAACGCCCGCCCAGCCGTCCAAATCCAGTGACCCAGCGGTCTCGCTTGCGTGCCGGCCGCTCGCCGGAGGTACTTCAACATTTCCCTCGCCGTCTTGCCAGCCGCTCGCCATCAGTCACTGATTCAGTGGTCCACTCGACCAGCCCTCGTCCATCGTCCGCCCGTTCCGTCCATCGTTGCGTGCGTCATCGGGCGCCCACATGGCAGCCCTGTTACAGTGTTTTGCGCTTTCGTGGCGCTGGGTTGATCATCTGGGAGGCAATTCGGTCTGCAAACATTGTCGGCCCGGCTGTGTTGCTACCAACTTCAACTTAGACCATACAATTGCCAGTACAAAACGGCGAGAGTCACATACGTCTTTCGAGGGAAGCTTGATCTGTTCGATGTACGGCTGCTATCATTGCACACCTGTCACCTTGGTAACAGCCGACGGCGCGTCGCCGTAGCGTGGCGCGGAGCACTATTTACACGGCGCCGCAACCAGTACCAGTCGCCTTGGTGTAGACGGCTGTGGCATATAAGAAGGTGTAGGAGCTGACACACACCTGCTGCACCGAAAATGTCAGCTATAGTAAGTATTGCCATCCATCTGGCTTACATGTATTAGGGTACTCTTGACGCCGCTGCACAGCTATCCCTCAGCCAACGGAGAGGTGCATCGCACCAACCCGAACGAAGGCAAGGAATAGTGGCCAGAGCTACCTCATTGTCAAATTCACTCCGTCGAGCTCCACTCGCACCAACTACTTACGCATCTACCACTCCGTTCCGCTATTATAGCACGGTACCACTCTTTTGGTTGTTCCGGAAAAATAGCACGCAAAAAACAACTTGAGTTCAGTATGGTAAAACAAAAAATGGCCACTAACAATCCATCCAGATTGTAAAAACGACTTTGACCGAGGCCTTTTTACTAACTTATTGTCCATTTTCACTTTATTGGCATACAAAGACCGTGGCAATCGCCACATCAAAAGAACCGCACGATCTTTATGCTTCTTTTGAGTCCAATAACGTAAAAAACACCGGAAAAGTCGTAAAACCCGGTTACGAAATACCTCTAGCGTGCTATAATAGCGGAACGGAGTGGTACAGCACAAGCAACCTTCAGTCATGGTCAGCAGCAGCAACATCTTCGCCCTGTGCATCGCCACCGTCGCCCTGTCAAGTGGAGTACGCGCGGAGTAGGCGGTGGCCCAGACCTTGGGCCACATCCACGGCCTGCACGGCCTCCACGGTCTTGGCGTCGGAGTTGGCGGCCTGGGTGTGTATGGCCCTGGTGTTTATGGCCCTGGCCTCTACGGTCCTGGTGTCTATGGCGGTGCCTACGGCCCTGGCGTGTACGGTCCTGGCGTGTATGGCCCCGGTGTGGGCGTCGGTGCAGCCCCCGCAGTCGCGTACAACAGTGCTCCTGCTCCCGCGGTTCAGAACAGCTACCCGAGCACGAATGGCGGCGCGACGGCAAGCGCATCTGCGACTGCGAGCGCGGGCCGCAAGCTCCGCTCACAGGAATGAATGGGCGAGTGAGTGAATGGGCCAAGTCCGGATTGAGCAGCTCCATCCGTTGCAAGATAGTCAAGGCGTTCAGGCAGAGCAACCTCTTCCCCGCGTGCGTGATCGAGCGCACACCCACCCACCCACTGAAGCTTTAGGCGTCTGTGTAGGGTATCTATGTTTGTGAGTGTAGTCGCCGTTTGTTTGTACAATACACGCGTTGTATCTCCACATCCTTGCTGTCATTATTTCTGAAGGAGAAAAATGCTTTGGCTACAATGTGCTAGCTTCGTTCGGACTGAGGATGGAGCTGGAGATGTATGTAGCACACTTGGCTTAAACAGTCTCAACGAAGCTTTTCGAACAAGCGAGACTCTAGAAGCTGGCGTTAATGCTCGATTTGGGCGGCCTCAAACACTCACCGTGAAGCAACTCAAAGCGGTTTGCACGAACCATCCAATCGTGGTAGTAGTACTCACACACAATGTGAGCAATCGACGACACAATATCACTAGAATTCGGAGGCCCATATGAAGTCTATTAGCCTGATAACATATTACATCCTACTACAAACTCGGAGTTTGAAACTCCAGTGTCCGAGGGAGGGAGGGCATTCTCTTAATCTCTAAATGACCGAAATGTAACCTCGCTGAAACAATAACAACCTATTATAATCCGGCTACGATGCCGTGGCTGGTGTGCAGTACAGCGTCTTCATTTAATATCTACTACTACGTAGTACATCGTTGGGCTTGTGGTAGCTAGCTAGCTGTGGCGCCAAGCTGCTGCCTTGACGAGTCAGCCGCGTGTGAACCGTGGTAGTCTGATACCGCGGCGTTGACCATTCCGTCGAGGTAGAGTTCGCTGGTGGTGCTGCTCAAAATGGCGGCACGTGTTTTGCGCTTTCGTGGCGCTGGATTGATCATCTGGGAGGCAAGTTCGGTCTGCAAACATTGTCGGCCCGGCTGTGTTGCTACCAACTTCAACTTAGAGCATACAATTGCCAGTACAAAACGGCGAGAGTCACATGCACAAAGGGCCGCTTGATCTGTTCGATGTACGGCTGCTATCATTGCACACCTGTCACCTCGGTAACAACCGACGGCGCGCCGCCGTAGCGTGGCGTGGAGCACTATTTACACGGCGCCGCAACCAGTACCAGTCGCCTTGGTGTAGACGGCTGTGGCATATAAGAAGGTGTAGGAGCTAACTCACACCTGCTGCACCGAAAGTGTCGGCTATAGTAAGTATTGCCATCCATCTGGCTTACATGTATTAGGGTACTCTTGACGCCGCTGCACAGCTATCCCTCAGCCAACAGAGAGGTGCATCGCACCAACCCGAACGAAGGCAAGGAATAGTGGCCAGAGCTGCCTCATTGTCAAATTCACTCCGTCGAACTCACACTCGCACCAACTACTTACGCATCTACAGCACAAACAACCTTCAGTCATGGTCAGCAGCAGCAACATCTTCGCCCTGTGCATCGCCACCGTCGCCCTGTCAAGTGGAGCACGCGCGGAGCAGGCGGTGGCCCAGACCTTGGGCCACATCCACGGCCTGCACGGCCTCCACGGTCTTGGCGTCGGAGTTGGCGGCCTGGGTGTGTATGGCCCTGGTGTTTATGGCCCTGGCCTCTACGGTCCTGGTGTCTATGGCGGTGCCTACGGCCCTGGCGTGTACGGTCCTGGCGTGTATGGCCCCGGTGTGGGCGTCGGTGCAGCCCCCGCAGTCGCGTACAACAGTGCTCCTGCTCCCGCGGTTCAGAACAGCTACCCGAGCACGAATGGCGGCGCGACGGCAAGCGCATCTGCGACTGCGAGCGCGGGCCGCAAGCTCCGCTCACAGGAATTAATGGGCGAGTGAGTGAATGGGCCAAGTCCGGATTGAGCAGCTCCATCCGTTGCAAGATAGTCAAGGCGTTCAGGCAGAGCAACCTCTTCCCCGCGTGCGTGATCGAGCGCACACCCACCCACCCACTGAAGCTTTAGGCGTCTGTGTAGGGTATCTATGTTTGTGAGTGTAGTCGCCGTTTGTTTGTACAATACACGCGTTGTATCTCCACATCCTTGCTGTCATTATTTCTGAAGGAGAAAAATGCTTTGGCTACAATGTGCTAGCTTCGTTCGGACTGAGGATGGAGCTGGAGATGTATGTAGCACACTTGGCTTAAACAGTCTCAACGAAGCTTTTCGAACAAGCGAGACTCTAGAAGCTGGCGTTAATGCTCGATTTGGGCGGCCTCAAACACTCACCGTGAAGCAACTCAAAGCGGTTTGCACGAACCATCCAATCGTGGTAGTAGTACTCACACACAATGTGAGCAATCGACGACACAATATCACTAGAATTCGGAGGCCCATATGAAGTCTATTAGCCTGATAACATATTACATCCTACTACAAACTCGGAGTTTGAAACTCCAGTGTCCGAGGGAGGGAGGGCATTCTCTTAATCTCTAAATGACCGAAATGTAACCTCGCTGAAACAATAACAACCTATTATAATCCGGCTACGATGCCGTGGCTGGTGTGCAGTACAGCGTCTTCATTTAATATCTACTACTACGTAGTACATCGTTGGGCTTGTGGTAGCTAGCTAGCTGTGGCGCCAAGCTGCTGCCTTGACGAGTCAGCCGCGTGTGAACCGTGGTAGTCTGATACCGCGGCGTTGACCATTCCGTCGAGGTAGAGTTCGCTGGTGGTGCTGCTCAAAATGGTGGCACGTGTTTTGCGCTTTCGTGGCGCTGGATTGATCATCTGGGAGGCAAGTTCGGTCTGCAAACATTGTCGGCCCGGCTGTGTTGCTACCAACTTCAACTTAGAGCATACAATTGCCAGTACAAAACGGCGAGAGTCACATGCACAAAGGGCCGCTTGATCTGTTCGATGTACGGCTGCTATCATTGCACACCTGTCACCTCGGTAACAACCGACGGCGCGCCGCCGTAGCGTGGCGTGGAGCACTATTTACACGGCGCCGCAACCAGTACCAGTCGCCTTGGTGTAGACGGCTGTGGCATATAAGAAGGTGTAGGAGCTAACTCACACCTGCTGCACCGAAAGTGTCGGCTATAGTAAGTATTGCCATCCATCTGGCTTACATGTATTAGGGTACTCTTGACGCCGCTGCACAGCTATCCCTCAGCCAACAGAGAGGTGCATCGCACCAACCCGAACGAAGGCAAGGAATAGTGGCCAGAGCTGCCTCATTGTCAAATTCACTCCGTCGAACTCACACTCGCACCAACTACTTACGCATCTACAGCACAAACAACCTTCAGTCATGGTCAGCAGCAGCAACATCTTCGCCCTGTGCATCGCCACCGTCGCCCTGTCAAGTGGAGCACGCGCGGAGCAGGCGGTGGCCCAGACCTTGGGCCACATCCACGGCCTGCACGGCCTCCACGGTCTTGGCGTCGGAGTTGGCGGCCTGGGTGTGTATGGCCCTGGTGTTTATGGCCCTGGCCTCTACGGTCCTGGTGTCTATGGCGGTGCCTACGGCCCTGGCGTGTACGGTCCTGGCGTGTATGGCCCCGGTGTGGGCGTCGGTGCAGCCCCCGCAGTCGCGTACAACAGTGCTCCTGCTCCCGCGGTTCAGAACAGCTACCCGAGCACGAATGGCGGCGCGACGGCAAGCGCATCTGCGACTGCGAGCGCGGGCCGCAAGCTCCGCTCACAGGAATGAATGGGCGAGTGAGTGAATGGGCCAAGTCCGGATTGAGCAGCTCCATCCGTTGCAAGATAGTCAAGGCGTTCAGGCAGAGCAACCTCTTCCCCGCGTGCGTGATCGAGCGCACACCCACCCACCCACTGAAGCTTTAGGCGTCTGTGTAGGGTATCTATGTTTGTGAGTGTAGTCGCCGTTTGTTTGTACAATACACGCGTTGTATCTCCACATCCTTGCTGTCATTATTTCTGAAGGAGAAAAATGCTTTGGCTACAATGTGCTAGCTTCGTTCGGACTGAGGATGGAGCTGGAGATGTATGTAGCACACTTGGCTTAAACAGTCTCAACGAAGCTTTTCGAACAAGCGAGACTCTAGAAGCTGGCGTTAATGCTCGATTTGGGCGGCCTCAAACACTCACCGTGAAGCAACTCAAAGCGGTTTGCACGAACCATCCAATCGTGGTAGTAGTACTCACACACAATGTGAGCAATCGACGACACAATATCACTAGAATTCGGAGGCCCATATGAAGTCTATTAGCCTGATAACATATTACATCCTACTACAAACTCGGAGTTTGAAACTCCAGTGTCCGAGGGAGGGAGGGCATTCTCTTAATCTCTAAATGACCGAAATGTAACTTCGCTGAAACAATAACAACCTATTATAATCCGGCTACGATGCCGTGGCTGGTGTGCAGTACAGCGTCTTCATTTAATATCTACTACTACGTAGTACATCGTTGGGCTTGTGGTAGCTAGCTAGCTGTGGCGCCAAGCTGCTGCCTTGACGAGTCAGCCGCGTGTGAACCGTGGTAGTCTGATACCGCGGCGTTGACCATTCCGTCGAGGTAGAGTTCGCTGGTGGTGCTGCTCAAAATGGCGGCACGTGTTTTGCGCTTTCGTGGCGCTGGATTGATCATCTGGGAGGCAAGTTCGGTCTGCAAACATTGTCGGCCCGGCTGTGTTGCTACCAACTTCAACTTAGAGCATACAATTGCCAGTACAAAACGGCGAGAGTCACATGCACAAAGGGCCGCTTGATCTGTTCGATGTACGGCTGCTATCATTGCACACCTGTCACCTCGGTAACAACCGACGGCGCGCCGCCGTAGCGTGGCGTGGAGCACTATTTACACGGCGCCGCAACCAGTACCAGTCGCCTTGGTGTAGACGGCTGTGGCATATAAGAAGGTGTAGGAGCTAACTCACACCTGCTGCACCGAAAGTGTCGGCTATAGTAAGTATTGCCATCCATCTGGCTTACATGTATTAGGGTACTCTTGACGCCGCTGCACAGCTATCCCTCAGCCAACAGAGAGGTGCATCGCACCAACCCGAACGAAGGCAAGGAATAGTGGCCAGAGCTGCCTCATTGTCAAATTCACTCCGTCGAACTCACACTCGCACCAACTACTTACGCATCTACAGCACAAACAACCTTCAGTCATGGTCAGCAGCAGCAACATCTTCGCCCTGTGCATCGCCACCGTCGCCCTGTCAAGTGGAGCACGCGCGGAGCAGGCGGTGGCCCAGACCTTGGGCCACATCCACGGCCTGCACGGCCTCCACGGTCTTGGCGTCGGAGTTGGCGGCCTGGGTGTGTATGGCCCTGGTGTTTATGGCCCTGGCCTCTACGGTCCTGGTGTCTATGGCGGTGCCTACGGCCCTGGCGTGTACGGTCCTGGCGTGTATGGCCCCGGTGTGGGCGTCGGTGCAGCCCCCGCAGTCGCGTACAACAGTGCTCCTGCTCCCGCGGTTCAGAACAGCTACCCGAGCACGAATGGCGGCGCGACGGCAAGCGCATCTGCGACTGCGAGCGCGGGCCGCAAGCTCCGCTCACAGGAATGAATGGGCGAGTGAGTGAATGGGCCAAGTCCGGATTGAGCAGCTCCATCCGTTGCAAGATAGTCAAGGCGTTCAGGCAGAGCAACCTCTTCCCCGCGTGCGTGATCGAGCGCACACCCACCCACCCACTGAAGCTTTAGGCGTCTGTGTAGGGTATCTATGTTTGTGAGTGTAGTCGCCGTTTGTTTGTACAATACACGCGTTGTATCTCCACATCCTTGCTGTCATTATTTCTGAAGGAGAAAAATGCTTTGGCTACAATGTGCTAGCTTCGTTCGGACTGAGGATGGAGCTGGAGATGTATGTAGCACACTTGGCTTAAACAGTCTCAACGAAGCTTTTCGAACAAGCGAGACTCTAGAAGCTGGCGTTAATGCTCGATTTGGGCGGCCTCAAACACTCACCGTGAAGCAACTCAAAGCGGTTTGCACGAACCATCCAATCGTGGTAGTAGTACTCACACACAATGTGAGCAATCGACGACACAATATCACTAGAATTCGGAGGCCCATATGAAGTCTATTAGCCTGATAACATATTACATCCTACTACAAACTCGGAGTTTGAAACTCCAGTGTCCGAGGGAGGGAGGGCATTCTCTTAATCTCTAAATGACCGAAATGTAACCTCGCTGAAACAATAACAACCTATTATAATCCGGCTACGATGCCGTGGCTGGTGTGCAGTACAGCGTCTTCATTTAATATCTACTACTACGTAGTACATCGTTGGGCTTGTGGTAGCTAGCTAGCTGTGGCGCCAAGCTGCTGCCTTGACGAGTCAGCCGCGTGTGAACCGTGGTAGTCTGATACCGCGGCGTTGACCATTCCGTCGAGGTAGAGTTCGCTGGTGGTGCTGCTCAAAATGGCGGCACGTGTTTTGCGCTTTCGTGGCGCTGGATTGATCATCTGGGAGGCAAGTTCGGTCTGCAAACATTGTCGGCCCGGCTGTGTTGCTACCAACTTCAACTTAGAGCATACAATTGCCAGTACAAAACGGCGAGAGTCACATGCACAAAGGGCCGCTTGATCTGTTCGATGTACGGCTGCTATCATTGCACACCTGTCACCTCGGTAACAACCGACGGCGCGCCGCCGTAGCGTGGCGTGGAGCACTATTTACACGGCGCCGCAACCAGTACCAGTCGCCTTGGTGTAGACGGCTGTGGCATATAAGAAGGTGTAGGAGCTAACTCACACCTGCTGCACCGAAAGTGTCGGCTATAGTAAGTATTGCCATCCATCTGGCTTACATGTATTAGGGTACTCTTGACGCCGCTGCACAGCTATCCCTCAGCCAACAGAGAGGTGCATCGCACCAACCCGAACGAAGGCAAGGAATAGTGGCCAGAGCTGCCTCATTGTCAAATTCACTCCGTCGAACTCACACTCGCACCAACTACTTACGCATCTACAGCACAAACAACCTTCAGTCATGGTCAGCAGCAGCAACATCTTCGCCCTGTGCATCGCCACCGTCGCCCTGTCAAGTGGAGCACGCGCGGAGCAGGCGGTGGCCCAGACCTTGGGCCACATCCACGGCCTGCACGGCCTCCACGGTCTTGGCGTCGGAGTTGGCGGCCTGGGTGTGTATGGCCCTGGTGTTTATGGCCCTGGCCTCTACGGTCCTGGTGTCTATGGCGGTGCCTACGGCCCTGGCGTGTACGGTCCTGGCGTGTATGGCCCCGGTGTGGGCGTCGGTGCAGCCCCCGCAGTCGCGTACAACAGTGCTCCTGCTCCCGCGGTTCAGAACAGCTACCCGAGCACGAATGGCGGCGCGACGGCAAGCGCATCTGCGACTGCGAGCGCGGGCCGCAAGCTCCGCTCACAGGAATGAATGGGCGAGTGAGTGAATGGGCCAAGTCCGGATTGAGCAGCTCCATCCGTTGCAAGATAGTCAAGGCGTTCAGGCAGAGCAACCTCTTCCCCGCGTGCGTGATCGAGCGCACACCCACCCACCCACTGAAGCTTTAGGCGTCTGTGTAGGGTATCTATGTTTGTGAGTGTAGTCGCCGTTTGTTTGTACAATACACGCGTTGTATCTCCACATCCTTGCTGTCATTATTTCTGAAGGAGAAAAATGCTTTGGCTACAATGTGCTAGCTTCGTTCGGACTGAGGATGGAGCTGGAGATGTATGTAGCACACTTGGCTTAAACAGTCTCAACGAAGCTTTTCGAACAAGCGAGACTCTAGAAGCTGGCGTTAATGCTCGATTTGGGCGGCCTCAAACACTCACCGTGAAGCAACTCAAAGCGGTTTGCACGAACCATCCAATCGTGGTAGTAGTACTCACACACAATGTGAGCAATCGACGACACAATATCACTAGAATTCGGAGGCCCATATGAAGTCTATTAGCCTGATAACATATTACATCCTACTACAAACTCGGAGTTTGAAACTCCAGTGTCCGAGGGAGGGAGGGCATTCTCTTAATCTCTAAATGACCGAAATGTAACCTCGCTGAAACAATAACAACCTATTATAATCCGGCTACGATGCCGTGGCTGGTGTGCAGTACAGCGTCTTCATTTAATATCTACTACTACGTAGTACATCGTTGGGCTTGTGGTAGCTAGCTAGCTGTGGCGCCAAGCTGCTGCCTTGACGAGTCAGCCGCGTGTGAACCGTGGTAGTCTGATACCGCGGCGTTGACCATTCCGTCGAGGTAGAGTTCGCTGGTGGTGCTGCTCAAAATGGCGGCACGTGTTTTGCGCTTTCGTGGCGCTGGATTGATCATCTGGGAGGCAAGTTCGGTCTGCAAACATTGTCGGCCCGGCTGTGTTGCTACCAACTTCAACTTAGAGCATACAATTGCCAGTACAAAACGGCGAGAGTCACATGCACAAAGGGCCGCTTGATCTGTTCGATGTACGGCTGCTATCATTGCACACCTGTCACCTCGGTAACAACCGACGGCGCGCCGCCGTAGCGTGGCGTGGAGCACTATTTACACGGCGCCGCAACCAGTACCAGTCGCCTTGGTGTAGACGGCTGTGGCATATAAGAAGGTGTAGGAGCTAACTCACACCTGCTGCACCGAAAGTGTCGGCTATAGTAAGTATTGCCATCCATCTGGCTTACATGTATTAGGGTACTCTTGACGCCGCTGCACAGCTATCCCTCAGCCAACAGAGAGGTGCATCGCACCAACCCGAACGAAGGCAAGGAATAGTGGCCAGAGCTGCCTCATTGTCAAATTCACTCCGTCGAACTCACACTCGCACCAACTACTTACGCATCTACAGCACAAACAACCTTCAGTCATGGTCAGCAGCAGCAACATCTTCGCCCTGTGCATCGCCACCGTCGCCCTGTCAAGTGGAGCACGCGCGGAGCAGGCGGTGGCCCAGACCTTGGGCCACATCCACGGCCTGCACGGCCTCCACGGTCTTGGCGTCGGAGTTGGCGGCCTGGGTGTGTATGGCCCTGGTGTTTATGGCCCTGGCCTCTACGGTCCTGGTGTCTATGGCGGTGCCTACGGCCCTGGCGTGTACGGTCCTGGCGTGTATGGCCCCGGTGTGGGCGTCGGTGCAGCCCCCGCAGTCGCGTACAACAGTGCTCCTGCTCCCGCGGTTCAGAACAGCTACCCGAGCACGAATGGCGGCGCGACGGCAAGCGCATCTGCGACTGCGAGCGCGGGCCGCAAGCTCCGCTCACAGGAATGAATGGGCGAGTGAGTGAATGGGCCAAGTCCGGATTGAGCAGCTCCATCCGTTGCAAGATAGTCAAGGCGTTCAGGCAGAGCAACCTCTTCCCCGCGTGCGTGATCGAGCGCACACCCACCCACCCACTGAAGCTTTAGGCGTCTGTGTAGGGTATCTATGTTTGTGAGTGTAGTCGCCGTTTGTTTGTACAATACACGCGTTGTATCTCCACATCCTTGCTGTCATTATTTCTGAAGGAGAAAAATGCTTTGGCTACAATGTGCTAGCTTCGTTCGGACTGAGGATGGAGCTGGAGATGTATGTAGCACACTTGGCTTAAACAGTCTCAACGAAGCTTTTCGAACAAGCGAGACTCTAGAAGCTGGCGTTAATGCTCGATTTGGGCGGCCTCAAACACTCACCGTGAAGCAACTCAAAGCGGTTTGCACGAACCATCCAATCGTGGTAGTAGTACTCACACACAATGTGAGCAATCGACGACACAATATCACTAGAATTCGGAGGCCCATATGAAGTCTATTAGCCTGATAACATATTACATCCTACTACAAACTCGGAGTTTGAAACTCCAGTGTCCGAGGGAGGGAGGGCATTCTCTTAATCTCTAAATGACCGAAATGTAACCTCGCTGAAACAATAACAACCTATTATAATCCGGCTACGATGCCGTGGCTGGTGTGCAGTACAGCGTCTTCATTTAATATCTACTACTACGTAGTACATCGTTGGGCTTGTGGTAGCTAGCTAGCTGTGGCGCCAAGCTGCTGCCTTGACGAGTCAGCCGCGTGTGAACCGTGGTAGTCTGATACCGCGGCGTTGACCATTCCGTCGAGGTAGAGTTCGCTGGTGGTGCTGCTCAAAATGGCGGCACGTGTTTTGCGCTTTCGTGGCGCTGGATTGATCATCTGGGAGGCAAGTTCGGTCTGCAAACATTGTCGGCCCGGCTGTGTTGCTACCAACTTCAACTTAGAGCATACAATTGCCAGTACAAAACGGCGAGAGTCACATGCACAAAGGGCCGCTTGATCTGTTCGATGTACGGCTGCTATCATTGCACACCTGTCACCTCGGTAACAACCGACGGCGCGCCGCCGTAGCGTGGCGTGGAGCACTATTTACACGGCGCCGCAACCAGTACCAGTCGCCTTGGTGTAGACGGCTGTGGCATATAAGAAGGTGTAGGAGCTAACTCACACCTGCTGCACCGAAAGTGTCGGCTATAGTAAGTATTGCCATCCATCTGGCTTACATGTATTAGGGTACTCTTGACGCCGCTGCACAGCTATCCCTCAGCCAACAGAGAGGTGCATCGCACCAACCCGAACGAAGGCAAGGAATAGTGGCCAGAGCTGCCTCATTGTCAAATTCACTCCGTCGAACTCACACTCGCACCAACTACTTACGCATCTACAGCACAAACAACCTTCAGTCATGGTCAGCAGCAGCAACATCTTCGCCCTGTGCATCGCCACCGTCGCCCTGTCAAGTGGAGCACGCGCGGAGCAGGCGGTGGCCCAGACCTTGGGCCACATCCACGGCCTGCACGGCCTCCACGGTCTTGGCGTCGGAGTTGGCGGCCTGGGTGTGTATGGCCCTGGTGTTTATGGCCCTGGCCTCTACGGTCCTGGTGTCTATGGCGGTGCCTACGGCCCTGGCGTGTACGGTCCTGGCGTGTATGGCCCCGGTGTGGGCGTCGGTGCAGCCCCCGCAGTCGCGTACAACAGTGCTCCTGCTCCCGCGGTTCAGAACAGCTACCCGAGCACGAATGGCGGCGCGACGGCAAGCGCATCTGCGACTGCGAGCGCGGGCCGCAAGCTCCGCTCACAGGAATGAATGGGCGAGTGAGTGAATGGGCCAAGTCCGGATTGAGCAGCTCCATCCGTTGCAAGATAGTCAAGGCGTTCAGGCAGAGCAACCTCTTCCCCGCGTGCGTGATCGAGCGCACACCCACCCACCCACTGAAGCTTTAGGCGTCTGTGTAGGGTATCTATGTTTGTGAGTGTAGTCGCCGTTTGTTTGTACAATACACGCGTTGTATCTCCACATCCTTGCTGTCATTATTTCTGAAGGAGAAAAATGCTTTGGCTACAATGTGCTAGCTTCGTTCGGACTGAGGATGGAGCTGGAGATGTATGTAGCACACTTGGCTTAAACAGTCTCAACGAAGCTTTTCGAACAAGCGAGACTCTAGAAGCTGGCGTTAATGCTCGATTTGGGCGGCCTCAAACACTCACCGTGAAGCAACTCAAAGCGGTTTGCACGAACCATCCAATCGTGGTAGTAGTACTCACACACAATGTGAGCAATCGACGACACAATATCACTAGAATTCGGAGGCCCATATGAAGTCTATTAGCCTGATAACATATTACATCCTACTACAAACTCGGAGTTTGAAACTCCAGTGTCCGAGGGAGGGAGGGCATTCTCTTAATCTCTAAATGACCGAAATGTAACCTCGCTGAAACAATAACAACCTATTATAATCCGGCTACGATGCCGTGGCTGGTGTGCAGTACAGCGTCTTCATTTAATATCTACTACTACGTAGTACATCGTTGGGCTTGTGGTAGCTAGCTAGCTGTGGCGCCAAGCTGCTGCCTTGACGAGTCAGCCGCGTGTGAACCGTGGTAGTCTGATACCGCGGCGTTGACCATTCCGTCGAGGTAGAGTTCGCTGGTGGTGCTGCTCAAAATGGCGGCACGTGTTTTGCGCTTTCGTGGCGCTGGATTG
This sequence comes from Phytophthora x cambivora, assembly GCA_033557925.1. Lineage (NCBI taxonomy): Eukaryota > Oomycota > Peronosporomycetes > Peronosporales > Peronosporaceae > Phytophthora > Phytophthora x cambivora. Next base: position 4,160,045 of record JAUCEB010000012.1, on the reverse strand, counting down.
ATCATCTGGGAGGCAAGTTCGGTCTGCAAACATTGTCGGCCCGGCTGTGTTGCTACCAACTTCAACTTAGAGCATACAATTGCCAGTACAAAACGGCGAGAGTCACATGCACAAAGGGCCGCTTGATCTGTTCGATGTACGGCTGCTATCATTGCACACCTGTCACCTCGGTAACAACCGACGGCGCGCCGCCGTAGCGTGGCGTGGAGCACTATTTACACGGCGCCGCAACCAGTACCAGTCGCCTTGGTGTAGACGGCTGTGGCATATAAGAAGGTGTAGGAGCTAACTCACACCTGCTGCACCGAAAGTGTCGGCTATAGTAAGTATTGCCATCCATCTGGCTTACATGTATTAGGGTACTCTTGACGCCGCTGCACAGCTATCCCTCAGCCAACAGAGAGGTGCATCGCACCAACCCGAACGAAGGCAAGGAATAGTGGCCAGAGCTGCCTCATTGTCAAATTCACTCCGTCGAACTCACACTCGCACCAACTACTTACGCATCTACAGCACAAACAACCTTCAGTCATGGTCAGCAGCAGCAACATCTTCGCCCTGTGCATCGCCACCGTCGCCCTGTCAAGTGGAGCACGCGCGGAGCAGGCGGTGGCCCAGACCTTGGGCCACATCCACGGCCTGCACGGCCTCCACGGTCTTGGCGTCGGAGTTGGCGGCCTGGGTGTGTATGGCCCTGGTGTTTATGGCCCTGGCCTCTACGGTCCTGGTGTCTATGGCGGTGCCTACGGCCCTGGCGTGTACGGTCCTGGCGTGTATGGCCCCGGTGTGGGCGTCGGTGCAGCCCCCGCAGTCGCGTACAACAGTGCTCCTGCTCCCGCGGTTCAGAACAGCTACCCGAGCACGAATGGCGGCGCGACGGCAAGCGCATCTGCGACTGCGAGCGCGGGCCGCAAGCTCCGCTCACAGGAATGAATGGGCGAGTGAGTGAATGGGCCAAGTCCGGATTGAGCAGCTCCATCCGTTGCAAGATAGTCAAGGCGTTCAGGCAGAGCAACCTCTTCCCCGCGTGCGTGATCGAGCGCACACCCACCCACCCACTGAAGCTTTAGGCGTCTGTGTAGGGTATCTATGTTAGTCGCCGTTTGTTTGTACAATACACGCGTTGTATCTCCACATCCTTGCTGTCATTATTTCTGAAGGAGAAAAATGCTTTGGCTACAATGTGCTAGCTTCGTTCGGACTGAGGATGGAGCTGGAGATGTATGTAGCACACTTGGCTTAAACGGTCTCAACGAAGCTTTTCGAACAAGCGAGACTCTAGAAGCTGGCGTTAATGCTCGATTTGGGCGGCCTCAAACACTCACCGTGAAGCAACTCAAAGCGGTTTGCACGAACCATCCAATCGTGGTAGTAGTACTCACACACAATGTGAGCAATCGACGACACAATATCACTAGAATTCGGAGGCCCATATGAAGTCTATTAGCCTGATAACATATTACATCCTACTACAAACTCGGAGTTTGAAACTCCAGTGTCCGAGGGAGGGAGGGCATTCTCTTAATCTCTAAATGACCGAAATGTAACCTCGCTGAAACAATAACAACCTATTATAATCCGGCTACGATGCCGTGGCTGGTGTGCAGTACAGCGTTTTCATTTAATATCTACTACTACGTAGTACATCGTTGGGCTTGTGGTAGCTAGCTAGCTGTGGCGCCAAGCTGCTGCCTTGACGAGTCAGCCGCGTGTGAACCGTGGTAGTCTGATACCGCGGCGTTGACCATTCCGTCGAGGTAGAGTTCGCTGGTGGTGCTGCTCAAAATGGCGGCACGTGTTTTGCGCTTTCGTGGCGCTGGATTGATCATCTGGGAGGCAAGTTCGGTCTGCAAACATTGTCGGCCCGGCTGTGTTGCTACCAACTTCAACTTAGAGCATACAATTGCCAGTACAAAACGGCGAGAGTCACATGCACAAAGGGCCGCTTGATCTGTTCGATGTACGGCTGCTATCATTGCACACCTGTCACCTCGGTAACAACCGACGGCGCGCCGCCGTAGCGTGGCGTGGAGCACTATTTACACGGCGCCGCAACCAGTACCAGTCGCCTTGGTGTAGACGGCTGTGGCATATAAGAAGGTGTAGGAGCTAACTCACACCTGCTGCACCGAAAGTGTCGGCTATAGTAAGTATTGCCATCCATCTGGCTTACATGTATTAGGGTACTCTTGACGCCGCTGCACAGCTATCCCTCAGCCAACAGAGAGGTGCATCGCACCAACCCGAACGAAGGCAAGGAATAGTGGCCAGAGCTGCCTCATTGTCAAATTCACTCCGTCGAACTCACACTCGCACCAACTACTTACGCATCTACAGCACAAACAACCTTCAGTCATGGTCAGCAGCAGCAACATCTTCGCCCTGTGCATCGCCACCGTCGCCCTGTCAAGTGGAGCACGCGCGGAGCAGGCGGTGGCCCAGACCTTGGGCCACATCCACGGCCTGCACGGCCTCCACGGTCTTGGCGTCGGAGTTGGCGGCCTGGGTGTGTATGGCCCTGGTGTTTATGGCCCTGGCCTCTACGGTCCTGGTGTCTATGGCGGTGCCTACGGCCCTGGCGTGTACGGTCCTGGCGTGTATGGCCCCGGTGTGGGCGTCGGTGCAGCCCCCGCAGTCGCGTACAACAGTGCTCCTGCTCCCGCGGTTCAGAACAGCTACCCGAGCACGAATGGCGGCGCGACGGCAAGCGCATCTGCGACTGCGAGCGCGGGCCGCAAGCTCCGCTCACAGGAATGAATGGGCGAGTGAGTGAATGGGCCAAGTCCGGATTGAGCAGCTCCATCCGTTGCAAGATAGTCAAGGCGTTCAGGCAGAGCAACCTCTTCCCCGCGTGCGTGATCGAGCGCACACCCACCCACCCACTGAAGCTTTAGGCGTCTGTGTAGGGTATCTATGTTAGTCGCCGTTTGTTTGTACAATACACGCGTTGCTGTCATTATTTCTGAAGGAGAAAAATGCTTTGGCTACGACGTGCTAGCTTTGTTCGGACTGAGGATGGAGTTGTAGATAATATCTACAGCTCCATCCTTAGTCCGAAAAAAGCTCATAATAATGTATCGCATCTCGGTTCGCTAGCAGTCTGAACGAAGCATTTTTTTTAAAGTAAACAAGCTACACTCTAGAAGCTAGCGCTCGATTAGGGCTACTACTGTTTCCTACTTCTCACAGTTCAGCTTAAAGCCGTCGCCAACCGAGCGGCTCGGTCCGTGTGCACAATAGCACGCACGAAGAAACAAACAGTAGAGCTTGCACGTCGAAGTTGAATAAACCGCACCTTTTAAGATCGCTTAAAAGCGATCTTATCTTGATCCCAACGAACCAGTCCTGCTGGCCGGTGTATTTATCAGAGCTCTCGCAGCACAATCGAGCTGAGCCAAATGACTCGAATCTTGCTTCAAAAACGTGGCCTCCTCCCGGCAGACAACCACAGGACCCGCAGTATCAGCGACAACGCGAACACTCGCGTCCCGACATCCGCATCCTTCCCCACCCACCGATGTCTGCTGCTCCTGTACCTGTACTACCTCCTCTGACGTCTGGACACGCCCCTTCCTCCCGTTTCTGATCACAAGCAACTCGTAGATATATTTCCTGACGTTTTCACTTTCTTTGGGGTCCCGAGAGGACTCCCTCCTTCTCCTTGCGATTGCTTGCCAAACTCAGCTCGCTTGCACGCTTTGCGGTCGCTCGCCAGCCTTCAACGCACGCTCATACTACTACACTTGTCGCTGGGCGCTCTCACTTGGTTACGGGCACCTTCTTGAGCGACTCGACGCGCACGGGGCCCGCCCGGGAGCGCACGGGGAAGCGCTCCTGGTACACGACCTCGCACTTGTTGTTGGTCTTGATGCCCTTGCAGACCGTCTCCCAGACCTTGTTCTTCTTCATCTGGATGGGCGTCACGGGCTCCTGCAGCTCCTCGCCGCTCGCGTACACGCGCTCGCCCACCTCGGCCTCCGGGCTCGGGTCCAGCAGCTCCACCTTGCCCTTGTCGTTGGCCACCAGCAGGATGGCGCCCGTGGAGCGCGTGCGCACGACCTTGACCATCTTGAGGTTGCAGAGCACCACGACCTTGCGGTCCAGCAGCTCCTCCTCGGCGAAGTGCGGCTGGTGCTCCATGACCATCTCCAGCTCCTCGCCCTTGCCGATGTCCACCTTCTCCACGTAGTGGCGCTCCGAGTTCGGGTGCGCCTTCACCTCCGTGATCTTGCCCACCCGCAGGTCCAGCTGCGAGAAGACGATGGGGGAGCTGTACACGTCCGACTTGACCATGGCTTCGAGGGCTCTAGGCTTGCGCTTGGCTTGTGTTTGGCTTGGTAGCTGGGAAGGGGCTCTGCTGGGATCGAGAACCGCTTGCGCGCTGGAAGAAAACTTGGGAAATGACAGAATAGGAGCCCCTGGCGTTGAAAGCCGCTGGGTGTACGTACCCCACCACCTCACAAGCCTGAAAGGATCCAGCTGGGCGAAAAGCTCCAAGACATGCAGCGGAGCCAACTTCAAGCACGCTGGGTGGAGTTTCCGCCAATCGGAGCGGCGCGTTCATGGAAAGGGCGCATCGGCCGACACCGATTGGTCGGAAAGTGCCGCGGGTGCCCAGGCGCGTGTCTTGCCTGCCGGCCCAAGTGTGTGCGTTCGTGCTGGCAGCAGCAGGCAGGCCTCGTGTCCCAAGCTTCTTCTTCCAGAAGGGAGGCCAGTCGAAGGCAAAGCGGTGCTTAGGCCAAGCAAGCGTCCTGGCCCGGCAGGCTGGCGGCTCTGCTGCGGCGTCAGTGAGACCAAGCAACCATGGAAGGCCGACGGATGAGCATCATGGCCGCGCACCGCTTCACTCGGCGGGGATGGGCACGTCTATGTTGAAGTCATATCGACCTGCGAGATCTAATACTGCTTGAAGTTCCAGGAGCCCCGACCGGAGTGCGGCATACAAAGCGCAAGAACAGCCGACGAAGCCGAGCGCCTGGAGCGCTACGTGTGCCGTCTAGACATGCGCGCGATGCTGCTTGGGTGCGCTGTCCAAGCAGCACCGGGATGTGCATGTGGGACGCTGGAAGCACTGTGTACGCACGTGTTGTCACGCTTGCTTCGACTGGAGATCTGCGGCGCTCCATAACTCGCTTGCTCCATAGTGGATGGACGCGGACCATAAGCTATGTAATGGGATGTGGAGTTGGGGTGAGAAGAGTGCGTGAGCACGTTTGGTAAATTGGATTTGTCCTTTATGTTGCATCTGATGTTGTTTTTGATCTCTGTGCAGAGCGTACAGGCTTAGCCTAATAGAAATGGCCTGGATTGCTTGGTCCCATTCAATCCTTCGTGGTTAGAGTCACGATAAGTGTTGTTGTTGTTGCTGCTGCCGTCATCTTCAGCGCGCGAGTATCTTCATCTACGAAATGGCTACTGTATCAGAGCTATGAACTTACGAGCATCTTCAGACCTGATAATTATCAGGTTTTAAGCGTTATTTGCAGAGAAAGGGCATACAAAAACACGCAGTGACGACACCTCTACGTTTATTCGCTGAAAACGTGTCGATTTTGAGCGAGTCGTCATGTGGTGCACAAACATTTTGTCGCTTTTGACTGTGAATGAACATTTGACTGTGAACATTTCTGAAATGCAAACGCTGGAGCTCATTTTGTGTTGTGGACAGCACCCTTCCTTTGCGATTCCCTGAATGCACGTCAATGCATGTTTATCACCTGGCCATGTTCTGCGCGGCAGGCGCCGGAACCTGATTACAACTTCAAGCTGGACTATTTTCATCCAATAAACGCCGACACCATAACACCATAATTTGTGGGAGGTCGGTTAGTTAGCAGAGTTGTGATCTGGCAGCTTTATCGTAGCGGAACACCTAACGCAAACTTCAGTTCACCCCAACTCCACATCTCATTACATGACCCCGCCGCCACGACTGCCGCTACTGCACCCGTTTAACGCCCTGGGACAGACGCGAGTTGACTTCTGAAGTTGTGTCGCCGAGTTCCTCCTTGCGTTAGTCGCCGCCGCGGCACGTCGCGCTCCTTCATTGACAGCATGTGCGTACAGCGGTGCCGCGAGCTCAGGGCCCGCGCCCGCTATGGAGCCAGCGGGTTATGGAGCACCACAGATCTCCAGTCGAAGCAAACGTGACAACACGTGCGTACACAGTGCTTCCAGCGTCCCACATGCACATCCCGGTGCTGCTTGGACAGCGCACCCAAGCAGCATCGCGCGCATGTCTAGACGGCACACGTAGCGCTCCAGGCGCTCGGCTTCGTCGGCTGTTCTTGCGCTTTGTATGCCGCACTCCGGTCGGGGCTCCTGGAACTTCAAGCAGTATTAGATCTCGCAGGTCGATATGACTTCAACATAGACGTGCCCATCCCCGCCGAGTGAAGCGGTGCGCGGCCATGATGCTCATCCGTCGGCCTTCCATGGTTGCTTGGTCTCACTGACGCCGCAGCAGAGCCGCCAGCCTGCCGGGCCAGGACGCTTGCTTGGCCTAAGCACCGCTTTGCCTTCGACTGGCCTCCCTTCTGGAAGAAGAAGCTTGGGACACGAGGCCTGCCTGCTGCTGCCAGCACGAACGCACACACTTGGGCCGGCAGTTTCCGACCAATCGGTGTCGGCCGATGCGCCCTTTCCATGAACGCGCCGCTCCGATTGGCGGAAACTCCACCCAGCGTGCTTGAAGTTGGCTCCGCTGCATGTCTTGGAGCTTTTCGCCCAGCTGGATCCTTTCAGGCTTGTGAGGTGGTGGGGTACGTACACCCAGCGGCTTTCAACGCCAGGGGCTCCTATTCTGTCATTTCCCAAGTTTTCTTCCAGCGCGCAAGCGGTTCTCGATCCCAGCAGAGCCCCTTCCCAGCTACCAAGCCAAACACAAGCCAAGCGCAAGCCTAGAGCCCTCGAAGCCATGGTCAAGTCGGACGTGTACAGCTCCCCCATCGTCTTCTCGCAGCTGGACCTGCGGGTGGGCAAGATCACGGAGGTGAAGGCGCACCCGAACTCGGAGCGCCACTACGTGGAGAAGGTGGACATCGGCAAGGGCGAGGAGCTGGAGATGGTCATGGAGCACCAGCCGCACTTCGCCGAGGAGGAGCTGCTGGACCGCAAGGTCGTGGTGCTCTGCAACCTCAAGATGGTCAAGGTCGTGCGCACGCGCTCCACGGGCGCCATCCTGCTGGTGGCCAACGACAAGGGCAAGGTGGAGCTGCTGGACCCGAGCCCGGAGGCCGAGGTGGGCGAGCGCGTGTACGCGAGCGGCGAGGAGCTGCAGGAGCCCGTGACGCCCATCCAGATGAAGAAGAACAAGGTCTGGGAGACGGTCTGCAAGGGCATCAAGACCAACAACAAGTGCGAGGTCGTGTACCAGGAGCGCTTCCCCGTGCGCTCCCGGGCGGGCCCCGTGCGCGTCGAGTCGCTCAAGAAGGTGCCCGTAACCAAGTGAGAGCGCCCAGCGACAAGTGTAGTAGTATGAGCGTGCGTTGAAGGCTGGCGAGCGACCGCAAAGCGTGAGTTCGGCAAGCAACCGCAAAGAGAAGGAAGGCGGAGTCCTCTCGATACCCCCAAAGAAAGTGAAAACGTCAGAAAATATACATGTATCTACGAGTTGCTTGTGATCAGAAAAGGGAGGAAGGGGCGTGTCCAGACGTCAGAGGAGGTAGTACAGGTACAGGAGCAGCAGACATCGGTGGGTGGGGAAGGATGCGGATATCGGGACGCGAGTGTTCGCGTTGTCGCTGGTACTGCAGGTTCTGTGGCTGTGTGCCGCCGGGAGGAGGCCGAGTTTTTGAAGCAAGATCCGATTCATTTGGCTCAGCTCGATTGTGCTGCCAGCGAGACCCGCTGATCATCATCTTGTAAGCACGGCGGCCACCAAGACTTGTGGTTGGGCAGCAGCTTTATCAAGATAAGCTTAAGCAGACCAATACCGTGCACACTGCTATTCGCCTTCCTCAACTTCGAACATGCTGTCGTCGCCGCCATCCCCGCCGAAATCGCCGCCCGTGTCTCCGCTGAAAGTGTTCGTGTTGTCGGACACGCCGCCCACGTAGCCGCTGTATCCGCTGTTGCTGTTGTATTTGTGGCCGCCGAGCATGGAGCCCAGCGCCGTACCGACGCCCAGAGCCCCGAGCGCACCCGCTCCCACCGTATTGTGTCTGCCGCTCTCATTGAGATGCGGAGACGACTCGGCAGCAGCGACCACTCCTCTTGGAACTCGATATAGTCAGTGAAGAATAATGTGCACGGCCATCAAAGGTGATGACGTTGCAACACGAAGCCATGCGCGTCCTAAAGTCTCGACAGTGTATTGCTCTGTATCGTCCTCTATGCGATGGTCTCGCCCACTTTCTTGGCGGCATCCTGCAGCGACTGCAGCTTCTCCTTCTGCCCCACGTCCAGAAGCTTCTTGTCCTCGGCCGAGAGCTCCTGGCCGAAGCGGTCCTTCTTCTGGCGCATGAGCCCCTCGTACGCCTCCCACTCGCGCACGAACAGCGGCACGAACTTGGGCGCCGCGCTCTTGTGGCGCTTGAACTCGTCGCGCACGTACTGGTCCCCGAGCACGCGCATGTGCGGCTCCAGCTTCTGCCGGTGCAGCGTCAGGATGCGCTTGTACAGCCCCAACACCTTCGCCCGGTCCGCCATCGCCTCAGATTCTAACGTTAGCAACTGATGCGGTTACACACCTAGGTTACATGTGGCTATACATTCCGTACCCTTGTTACGTTACACAAGGTGTACAGTATACCTTGTATACAGTAATCCCACGTAGCCTAAACTTATAGGACAGTAACCCAGGTACATTACGCGGTTACAATCCTATAGTCATGCCAATGCGTTCCATCGCCAACGTGAGCCTCGACTCGTGGCTCTTCGGGGAGGACAAGCCCAGCGACGCCGCAGACGCCGACGCAGATGCATCTTCCAGTCGCAGCTCCGTAGTGGGTCCAACCTTCCCGCAGCCGAGGCGTCACTCGATCCGCCTCCGGGGCAAGACGTCGCCGCTGCGCAACAGTCCGGAGCTGTCGTCGTACCCGTTCCCCGTGAGCTCCAAGCTGCGCAAGCTCTTTCGGCCCAACAGGCTGCCGCAGTGGAAACGCAGTGGCAAGACGCAGCACGACAAGCAGCGGCAGCTCGTGGGGCTGGACACCACGAGCTTCCAGCGACTGCAGGGCCACGTGCCGTTCACGCTGAAAGAGCTGGTGAAGGACCCCAAGAAGCTGCCGTACCTGCTGCAGTGGCTCTCGGCCGACACGGAGATGAGCAACTACCACCAGGTGCTGCTCTTCCTCATGGAGATCGAGCAGCTGCAGACCGTGGACGAGCTCAAGCGCCGCGACCAGGCGCTCAAGATCTGGCACAAGTACATCGACAACGCGTCCGAGTTCCAGATCGCCACGACGCTGGAGCTCACGCCCGAGCTGGAGCAGCTCGTGAGGGACAACATCGACCGCAGCAGTAAACTCAGTGACAGCTTCTTCCCCATCCAGAAGCTGGCCTACATGCGGCTCACGAGGGAGGAGATGCCGCGCTTCCTCAAGAGCGACGAGTACCTCAAGATGCTCATCGACACGGAGGACGGCACCAGGACCATCCCCATGGACAGGATTCTGCAGCAGCCGCGCGCGGCGCACTACTTTCTGCTGTTTTTGATGCAGAGTCGGCAGCACTTTGAACTCTACTTCTGGCTGCATGTCGAGTACGTGCTCAAGCCGGTGCTGGAGGAGGCGAATTACGAGCTGTTCTGGCGGCTGGCACGGGTGCTGGTGGACAAGGCGCAGAACGACTCGCAGGCCATCACCCTGGCGACCAAAAACGACTTGTATCTCGCGATTGCCAGTCGTCGATTTGATGAGAAGATTCAACCCCCGCAGCCAGTTGCCAAGGCGCTGTTCAACAAGGCGCAGCAAGAGATTTTCGCCATGTTGCGGTCGTCGTGGTTTGATCGGTTCACAAAGAGCGACCTGTACAAGGTTGCGCTGCAGGACTCGCTCATTCACTTTGACCTGGTCGAGTCCAAAGACTCTCCCCCAAAGCTGCTGTCCAGAGCTTTCTCGTCTGCGGAGTATTCAAGAGGGCAAGTTGCAGACGGGGACTCCGCGTCAATGAGTGGTGACGACGGAGAAGAAGACAAGGCTGACGAAGAAGAGCGTGCCGATAGTAAGGACACAACTGACAACTCCGACCACATGAGTGCACACGACAGCGAACAAGGCAGTGAGAGCGATTCCGTGGAGGAAAGCGAAGACCGCGAGTTCGCCAAAGTGGTGTTGAATCTGGAGAGCATCATTCGACTGACGAAGCTGCCTGAAGGTCTGCAAGTGCACTATCGGCCAAATTACGAGTCTCCCACCGCGACCGCTCCTGCCCCGAAGGAGGATGACTGTGGAGTTAATACTATTCTGACCTTCGCGACGTTCTTGGAGCAGCAGGAGGGGGAGGATCCAGCCGCTACGCTTATGCTGATGCCCGTTCCAAACCCACACAAGGATAAGGACAACACGGACGAGTCGTTCGATGACATCTCGAGAAGAATTAAGACATTCCTCGTTCCAAGCGGTCGGATCCTCATCAAGCGAGCAGGAGGTGAAAAATGCCCCGCCGACATGCTGTTCCCGTTCCAGCAGAGCGGTCGCAATGGGTTTTTGTTCGGATCGGTCTACTTGACGTATGAGCCAGTGCACGTGGGATCGTCCAACGAAGAGCACTATGTTGCTAAAGGTTTCTGCCTGCTTTCTCACCTTCCTCTGGTGAACTCGTTGAGAAAGCTAGTGGAGGAGCACGTACAGAGCTCGCAAGAGCAATCGAGTATCTTCGCTCATGACCGGCTAGCTTTGCTTTTCCAGAGCAGCATCAGTTGGAAAAGGACGACCATCACAAGTGCCAGGACTCACACGTACGTGCACCCGGAAATGCGGCGTCTAGCTCATCGGAAGCACAGCAGCATTCTGAGTCTGCCGTTGAGTACGCTGGAAACACAAGTCGATGTCCCCATGACGATCCTCTTCGAGCAGTTTGGAACTGCAATGGTACTCCAAATTCTGGCTAGCGCTGTGCTCGAGTGCAGTATCGTGGTGGTGGCAAGTCAGTACTCACTGCTGACGATGTGCGCTGAGGCTATCCGCAACCTGTTGCGTCCATTCTCGTGGTGTCACGTGTACGCCCCCGTATTGCCGAAGCCGCTACTCTCCTACCTTCAGTGCCCAACGCCGATCTTGGTTGGAGTGAACAGCGAGTTCGCACTGCGATCTGATCTTCCTACGCGCGGTTTGTACCTCGTTGCTGACGTCGACCGCAAGGTTGTCGAATACGTCGGTGATCAATCCGTGGCTTGGCGTGGTCTGGGTCTGCGAGATGACTTAGGAGAGGACGCGATCTTCCTTCCTCGGTGCTTCGAAGCTGCCAAGCAAGAGCTGGACAGGTTACTTTTCCCAAGAGCTCTGCAGTACGACTCGATCGGTGGATGCGATACCTCGCCCGTCGATACCGTTGATAGCTCCTTTGCTTACGCTTCTCCTCCCGAGACGGAAGCTGAACGTGACGAACAAGTTCGCGGTATCTGCTTCGACCTGTTTTCAGAACTGCTGAGTGGTCACACCAACGCGTGTCTTGTGGTTGGCGACACGAAGGAGTCGGTGGTGATCTTCGACGAGACCGAGTTTCTTGCGACTCGTGCTGACGAAGATCTACCTTTCTACCGGGCTCTGTTGCGGACGCAGTGCTTCTCAGAAATCGTTAGTGCGCACCGGATCAATATGAGCTCGAAAGAGACCGATGCTGACGCAGAAGCCTTGGAAGCTGACGAGGATCTGCAGGAAGGGATAATCTAACTGGCCAGTGCAAGTAAATGTGAATCAATTTGGTGGCATGCACAGCTTGCATTTACCTTTATTGCTCGCTCGCAGACGCATCAGCATCAGGCTCTTCAGCTTCAGCTCGATGGATCTTCTTCGCAGGAGTGTCCACTTGCGCTTCGTCGTCAGCGTCTTCGGTGTTGCGACTTCGCTTCAGAGACTGCACGTCAGCGGCGCCACCGTCAGGGTTCTCAAGCTCTTGACTGTCATTTAAGGCCGCTGCCTCCGTCTCGGCAGCGACAGTCTCAGCATTCGGGAGCTCATCGCCAGTCATAGCGCTATCCTCTGCTTCTGCTGGAGTAACGTTAGCAGGAGATGTCGAGCTCGCCTCAGGGTCTTTAGAGGTGGCCTCTTCGACGTCAAGCTCTTGGTTCACCTCTGCTTCCGTGGGCTGTTCCGTTTGAGATTCACGACGAACATCCAGACTATCTTCTAGCACTTGCGTATCCCCCAAGTCCTGAGATTGACTCTCATTATCGTTTGCCGTGGAGGTCTGTACTTCAGTAGCTGAATCATCGTTTACCTCTTCATTCGGGACAGTCGCAGGCTCTTCGCTTGTAGACGCACCGCCAGTGCTGGCCGACTGAGCGGGATCCGCCACTGCCTGCGTCGTGCCGCCAAGTAGCATGTCATCATCGCTATCATCATCACTTAAATCTGCCCCACGGCGTAGACGCCGCCTGGGTTGAGGAGTGTCGAGCGTTGCAAGGTCCCTCTCGAGTCTAGATTCTCGCACAGCTCTAGTACTTTCCTCGTGTTCGCCATTCTGCTCACCTTCCGAGTTACTTTGGTTGTTCTCATCCTCATCCGATGAATCGTGAGTCTTCCGGTGAAGTTTCAGATACTTCACGCGGCGTTCAATCTGCTCCGGGGTTCGGTCCCGTTCCTGGAACATATCCTCGTACGAAATCACCTCGTACACCGACGGCAGGTGGCGATACTTCATGAATACCTTCGCGAGGTAGCGATCCTCAACCTTGCTCCAGTTCTTGGCGCGCTCGGTTGCTGCACGAGACATTGGCGCCTTCCTCTTTGCTTTCGGCTTCGGCTTAGCAGCTGAAGCACTTTCCGTCGAATTCGCAGAAGCGTCCTCCGCATTAAATTCGGCCTCACCGTCCTCCTCCTGACCCTCCTTGTCCACAAGAGAGGTAGACTGGAAATCCGATGGCTCTAGTGTAAACTGGAACTCAGCCTCACCCTCGAGCTCTTCATGATCCAGCGCAATTCGATGCCGTCTTAACTCATTGATTGCCTCGATTCGCTTATCTCGTCCTAGGGCAACCGCCTCAGACTTGGATTTACTCATCGAGTCGATCGGGTCGTAGTTCCGCTGGATCATCATGCACGACTTCGACGGATACGGCTGGCGCAGCAGCGCCTCAACAAAAAGCAAATTGTTTTTGTCGGCCAGAGAGAAGAAATCACGCACAACACCACGAATGAAGTCCAGGAAGTTCTTGTACTCAGGAAGACGCTGGATGTACGCATCTTGGAGCATCTTGTTGAACAGCAGCAGCACGTGGATGTTGAACAGCATTGGCTGCATCGTCCATTCCTCTTGCTGGTAGATCTGGAAGTGTTTGGTGCGGTAGAAGAACGAGTGAATGTAGTGGTTCACTTTTGCGCTGTTCTCACGATAGTCTGCGAGCAGTGAGCAGTACATCCTGATTGTGTCGGAAGACACCATGCCTGAAAAGTATTTCCGCACATCGAAATCGGCTTCCTTACGCTGCATTTCCATCACGAGTTGTGCTTGTCTTTCTGTTTCTTCTTCATCGGTCGAACTTCCATCGGAGTCCTCGCCCTCTTTAGATTCCCCGTCTCCACGTTTCTTTTTCTTTCGATTCCTGAAACAAAGCGACAATGAGTATCAAATCCCATTGCAGTCCATAGACATCCACATTCACAACGTACTTGTCCAGGTATGCTTTTCTTCGCGAAAGAACCTTGATGGTTCCCTGCGAGTCCAGTACTTTAAAAACAAGCTGCATTTAGGCAACATTCACACGCAGTCAAGTTAGATCGATGAAGCGAATAAACCCCTTGCCACCACGCAGACTTACATGAGTAAGAGTGACAACATCGACCACATAAGCCTTCGGAAAAAGACCTGGGGACCACGTCTTCAACAACACTGGCAGGCGATCCAGGAAATCACGTTCATAGAAAATTTTGTGTTGCAAGGAATCCGCAATTCGCTGGAAACGAGGGTCGTCACTTGTTGTGAGCTCAGCGAGGTATGCCATCATTTCTGCCAAAAGCTGGACAGAGATCGTCATGCCGTGGTAGTTCTTCATCGTTGCGTAGTTTTCGATCGATTGCAGCACAAAGTTGAACGAGAACATATCCAGCGTCGACAGCACCGCCTTCTCATCGTAGTCAGGTTTCTCAGGAGCCGGAGGTGGGGGTGTAGTGAAATCCAAGGCATTCTGAAGCTCCGTCGTCTTCTTCTGCACCGCTTTTAGCTGGTGCTTGTAGTGCGATTTGAGCGTTTGGACCTTAAACCGGTGATACGTGGTGAGAAACCACACGAGGTGGAAATACTGGAGTCGATCTGTCGAGATGAGTTTGTTGCTTCCTCTACGGAACTCGGTCTTCAGCGAGTTGGTGAGCTGGAAGTAAGACTTGGACACAATGGAGTCACAGATTTCCTGGAGCACTCTCATCGTACGCCTGCGTCACGCAAAAACACACAAGTCAGCATCGACCCCCCCCCCCCCCCACCACCACCATCCTCAACCAGCGTAACGTACTCGTCCGACTCGGTCACTTTTCCTTTGCCTCCAAAAATCTCGTGGATGTCGGTCACTGGGGCTGCATTCTTCTTCCCTCTCCTCCTCGAGACGGGCTTCTTCGCCGCCTGAGGCACCTGGTCATACACCGTCTTGGAGAAGTCGGACAGCACAGTGGTGCGTCCAGTAGGACCAACCATAGTCAGCACGCCGCCAAAGTTGGAGTGACGACGCGAGCCCGACTGGTGCAGGGCCGACGCCTTCTTCTCACTATTGAGCGTCGCCAGTAAATCTCCACCTGCCTGACGAGAAGGTAGAGAGCTCCCCACAGACGTTGCGTTAGCAGCCCGCCCCTCACCCGTGAGCTGCTTCTTGGCGTAGGCCACGACGGCCTTTGGCTGGGAGCAGTCGAGCGTGAGGTCGAGCATCTCCATGATGAGCAGGTTCCACTCTCGGTTCTCCTGGGACTCGATGTCCTGTGCGAATAGCAGGATCATCTCGTACACGTCCTCCTCGTACAGCGTGCAGATGAGGTCCTCCTGCAGGTGGCTCAAGTGGGCCGTCGTGGACGTGACGACGCGCGGGTCCTCGTTCGGGATGGCCAGCAGGTTGCGCAGCAGCGTGAGCACGATCTCCATGTTGAGGTAGTCTTGTGCCGTGCGCGCCGAGCCCTTGCGGGACAGCGGGTCCACGAGAATCGTCATGAGGATGGGGATCACGTCGAGACGCAGGAACTCGTGCTTGTACTGGCGCAGGTACTGCAGCTGCCTGGCCACGTTGGTCGAGTCCTTACTCGGCTTCATCGTGAGCATCACCAGCACTTTCAGCACGGAGAACACGAGCGCCCAGTCGTGCTGGTGGTGCACGAGCAGCGGCAGCAGCTTCTTCTGCAGGATCTTCCACTGGCCCAGCTGCTTGGCCACGAGCTTGTGCTTGGCGTGGTCGCGTCGCAGCGCGCGCTGCAGGTCGTGGATCCACTGCTCGCAGTCCTCGCCGCGCAGCAGCACGGGCGCCTCGCCGGGCGTGGGCACGCGCAGCATGCCCAGGTTGGAGCACACGAGCAGCAGCTCGTCCATCATGGAGGCGTCCAGCTGCGGCTCGCTGGCGGCCGCGTCCTCGTCGGAGGAGGACACGCCGAAGTCTTCTAGGTCATCGTCGCGCTGCGCGGTGGGTGGAGGATCCGCGCGGGCGGAGCCATTGGCAGCGGAGGAGGAGGTGGACATCCTGTTGTGGAGCTGCTGGGCTGCGATTGGCGCCACTACTGTAACCGACGCGCGCAAAACAATTTGGAAGTGAGGATGGTGTGGTGCGGAAGCACTCGGTAAGTGCGAGTGTTTGAGGATAATTTGCGCCAATTACAGCGTTTTGTACGTTTTTTAGTCGTGGAGATGGAACTGCAAGCAGTATTAGATCTCACAGGTTGATACGACTTCAACATAGACGCGCATGATGCTCATCCGTCAGACTTCCATGCTTGCTTGGTCTCACTGACGCCGAAGCAGAGCCGCCGGCCGGCCGGGGCAGAAAGCTTGCTTGGCGCCCTCTTACTAAGAGTCTTAGCGCCGTCGACTGCCTTCAGAAAGAAGAAGCTTGGGACACGAGGCCTGCCTGCTGCTGCCGGCAGGCAAGACACGCGCCCGGCACTTTCCGACCAATCAAAACGCCCTTTCCATGAACGTGCCGCTCCGATTGGCGGAAACCCCACCCACCGTGCTTGAAGTTGGCTCCGCTGCATGTCTTGGAGCTTTTCGCCCAGCTGGATCCTTTCAGGCTTGTGAGGTGGTGGGGTACGTCACGGCGGCTTCTGTCATTTCCCAAGTTTTCTTCCAGCGCACAAGCGGTTCTCGATCCAAGCAGAGCCCCTTGCTATCAAGCACAAACCAAGCACAAGCCAAACCCAAGCACAAGCCCAGAGCCCTCGCAGCCATGGTCAAGTCGGACGTGTACAGCTCCCCCATCGTCTTCTCGCAGCTGGACCTGCGGGTGGGCAAGATCACGGAGGTGAAGGCGCACCCGAACTCGGAGCGCCACTACGTGGAGAAGGTGGACATCGGCAAGGGCGAGGAGCTGGAGATGGTCATGGAGCACCAGCCGCACTTCGCCGAGGAGGAGCTGCTGGACCGCAAGGTCGTGGTGCTCTGCAACCTCAAGATGGTCAAGGTCGTGCGCACGCGCTCCACGGGCGCCATCCTGCTGGTGGCCAACGACAAGGGCAAGGTGGAGCTGCTGGACCCGAGCCCGGAGGCCGAGGTGGGCGAGCGCGTGTACGCGAGCGGCGAGGAGCTGCAGGAGCCCGTGACGCCCATCCAGATGAAGAAGAACAAGGTCTGGGAGACGGTCTGCAAGGGCATCAAGACCAACAACAAGTGCGAGGTCGTGTACCAGGAGCGGTTCCCCGTGCGCTCCCGGGCGGGCCCCGTGCGCGTCGAGTCGCTCAAGAAGGTGCCCGTAACCAAGTGAGCGCAAGTGTCCCCGTGTAGTAGTATGAGCGTGCGTTGAAGGCTGGCGAGCGACCGCAAGGAGAAGGAAGGAGGGGTCCCCAAAGAAAGTGAAAACGTCAGAAAATATATCTACGAGTTGCTTGTGATCAGAAAAGGGAGGAAGGGGCGTGCCCAGAAGAGGTAGTACAGGTGGGCATCGGGATGCGAGTGTTCACATTGTCATGGACGTTGTGATGCACTGAAGTTGGTGCATGTTTCGTGCTGCTGCTCCAAGGAGCGAGGCCTCGTTTTTCTGACTAAAGATCCGATTGGATTCAGCTCGGTTGTACTGTGCTCCCGAAGCTTGGCATACGTCGAGCAACTTCTATATCTTCATCATGGCAACGGGCAAGATTCGGCCGTAGCCATCCGTTTCATTGATGCTGTTGACAGAAAGAAGCGATGTTCTGACAGAGCCCACAGAGCCTCTGTGGGTATTTAAATACCTGTTCAACTCAATATGGCTTCGTGATATCGGCTTATCAATCTCACGACCGTGCGTACAATCTCCAGCACATACATTTTTAAATGTATGTGCTGGAGATTGCCATTAAAATGGCTAGAGCCACTGAATAAAGTCCCGTAGACAAGCTACAAGATCCATAAATGCGGGTTTTATGGTACTAGAAACTCATACAAACCTCAAGTCAAAAACACATTCTCAACTCTTGAGCGCCGCCAAAAATGACCAAGCTGTGCGACCTGCTGGGCTCGCGGCCGGAGGTGCTGTACGAGTGCATGTACACCAAGCACAAGACGCAGAAGCGCAAGATCTGGAACGACGGGTTCGTGGCGCTGTACGCCTCGCGACGGCTCGTCGTGTACGAGGAAGACGAGGGCAAAGCAGGAAAAGCCGTCGACGAGGCCAAATTGGCCCCATTCGACTGGGACCGCAAGGACGAGGAGACCTTCGAGACGTCCAAGTATGTAGCCATTAGGAATGTACCTAAATGACTGCAGCTGTTAACTTCAATGCGGCGGCTGCTGTTGCACCAGATTTCTAGTTGAGATCGTCAACGAGACGCCCGTCGGCTCCACACCATCGACCCACGCAGCACCAGCGACTGGGACGAGCACCAACAGCTTCGAGTCTGCTAGTTCAGTGCAACAGTCCTCTACTAGTGGACCTGGAGCACGCACGGGGCCTCCTCCTGGACTGGGCGGACGACCTCGCTTCTCCAACTCCAAGTTCCGCACGCCGCTCAGTCGTGGGCCACCGCGGCTTTCCAGACCTGGAGCCAGCCACGCAGCTCACCCGTACAGTTGCGGTTCGCCCGTCAACGTACCGACTCCACCGACAGCAACTTCCAGCCCGAAGTTCGACTTCGACCGCAGCCCAACGTCCGAGTGGAAGTACGTCCCGGTCGTCGTCGCTCGCACTCGTACGTTCGCCCCGCCAAGTCATGTGTGTCTGGAGTATTACATCACATGTATGCGGGCTAATCGCTGTATGTTATGTTTATGTTTATGATGGCCATTGCTAACAGCCGACGAAGTGCTTGCCCTGCTGGAAAAGTGACGTGCGTAATCTCAGCTCAAGTCGGATGAGTCATTGTCATTCGGAATGACCGGGTCATGTACGAGATGCTGCATTAATTTATCCAAGAGCTACAGTAGCTACGTTGCTAGGTAGCCATCAACCAGCCTAGCCTAGCCACGAGAAACTAAATGGCAGCGTCGTCCGCCTGCTTGGGGTTCGCCACGCGCACGTTTTCCCACGAGTCGGACGTGCCCGTCAGCACGTTCGAGTACATGTTGCGGTCGTCCTGCTGGATCTCGATGTAGCCTTTTCTCCGCGTGTAGTCGCGCAGCAGCTTCATGAGCGCCGCGCCGAACAGCAGCGCCAGCACGCACGCACACACATCGTACACAAGGCTGAGCGTGTCTGAGTTGTAGCTGCTCTCCGCAGACGCGTCTGGCGTCGAAGCAGTCGCCATCTGCACCGCCGTCCGGAGGAGTCTCTGCCGTCGCATGGCACACTGTACGTTAGCGCGCCTCCAGCAGCTGAGAAGGCTTCGTTCCAGGCCGTAGCGTAGCCCTTCGTGGAAAATGGATTCCGAATTTCGGGAACCAAGTGAGGCAATCATTTACGTCATGGCTACACAAGATACAGTGTAGCCATCTCAGAAGTTGTTGAAGTGGACGGACATGGAGCTCTGCTCACGGTGTTTTCGTTCCTTCAATGATGTTACATGGGTCTCTGACTTCGAGAGCCCGAAGAAAACGCTTCTACTACCTACTGAACTATTTGGCTTCGTGGGGTAAGAACTCGGTCCACGGCTGGAAAAATAACGCGCTGTTCTGCTTCATACTTGTTACCCGCTGCATGGGGCTCTTGCTGGTTGATTCACTCGTCGTAGATGACGAACGTGGAGTTGCTGATGTCGCCGCGACGCGTTGGCTGGCCGAGCTCTCCGCGTCGGATCTCGTCCGGGTTGTTCCTGGAGTGCAGGATGCAGCTCAGACAGACCTTGACGCGCGTGGTCTCCGCGTCCACCAGCACGGGCATCTTGCGACAGCAGCGACCGCAGCTCATCTCGCTGCAGAGACGGCAGCTGTGGCGCTTGCGGAGGAAGGAGAAGGCGTGTTGGCACACGTTGCAGTTCCGTTGCTGCTTGTCCTTATCTCCGCTCGTGAACGACCGATGCTTCCGGTTCATCTCTCTGGTCTCCGTCACGAGGTGGTTCCCGATGCTCGTCTTCTCGGCGTGGGCGCGCAGGTTGGCCAGTCGCACGCCTGCCTGGTCCAGCCAGTGAGACCGTCTACTGGACCAGCACTTGCTCTTCGGGTCCAAATGCGACGCGAACGTCACCTCCACGACGCCCGGCGTGTCTGTCTCCTGCACCGTGTACACTTCGCAGCGGATGGACGCTCGCACGTACTTGGGCGATGGTCGCAGCTCCGGCACGCGAATGGACTCGAGAATGCGGTATCCGATCAACTTGCCGTCGTCAGTGGTGCTCACGTCCGTGTAGTCCAAGTACACGAGGTCCAGCGGAGTCGCGCCGAACGGGTTCTTCATCGCCTGGTACTTGAGTCCGCAGTGGAAGTAGCGCGAGTTGGTGGGGGTGGCGCAGGACGCCAGCACCTTCGCCTCCAGCACCTGATCCGCCCCTAGGATGATCTTCTGAGACTCAGCGAACCTCTCGGTGGTCCCCCCTGCTGCCAAGATGGACATGACGTTCTTCACCGACGCGTTCACTTGCGTCACGCCGCGCACTTCGCAGCGCGAGCGCTTGGACTTGAACAGGTGCACGCCGTTCTTGACCTTGGCCGCCTCCCAGTTGGAGCCGACCACGTCACAGTCCTCGATGTCGCGGCTTTCGTCCGTGGGGTCGTTGGAGGCGAAGGCCAGCGCGATGCTGTGTCTCCGCTTGATGTAGCTGAAGCAGCCGGCCTTCTGCGCAGCACTGAGCAGCGTCGAGTCCTCCGAGTTGCCTCGAACCTGTCGACCGCCCACGGTGTCCCGACCGTCGGAAGATACTGCCGACCTGCAGCGAACGCGGTCCACCGAGGCGGACAGGGGGCGGTCCTGCACCACGTCGCCGTCCTCGTCCTCGTCGTCCACGTCCACTTGCTCGCCCTTCTGATTGCCCAAGACCCCACCGAAGATGGGCGTGGCGCCGAGCCGCTGCTGCAGACCTGTCCAGAGCTCCTGGCGCTTGGAGCCCACGAGTCTGTGGATGTCCGAGCCGCTCGTGCGGTACGACGCGCGCTGTATCACCTCGCTGGCCATGTCGGTCTGTGTGTTTGTGACTGTGTCTGTGTATCTGCCTGCTTGTTGAATAGTGGGGTCTGTTTGTTGTCACTAGTTGTGGACGAGGAGCTCAACGGTTGCTCCGACTCCTAGTGCTGACTACACGCGATTCAATGGAAGGACGTTATCGATTGTCTACTGCCGAGTAATTTGAGTTGTGAAGGGCTGCAGGCTTCGAGCACCATGCACTGCGAGGTGCTCGAACGTGGTGGTCAATCGTTTCGCATGTCGCGGACAGGCATGTGGCTTTGCCGGCCTCGCTGGCTGCTGGCTTGAAGGATCGGCGCGGTCACGTGCTGCGTAGCGTTTTCCCGTGCGCCTTCTGGTGTTCCATCGCGGCCCGGGCTTTGCTGCGCCTGACAACGCCCAGCTGGGCTTCGTCGAGGCTTGCAACTCGCCTCTTTCGCGCGGCATGACGACGGACAGAGACTGGCGACTCAACTCAACTCGCGGCGGCCCCGCCGAAATTCCGCCCTGCATACACATGACGTCAACGTCTTCAACCTCCGCAGGCGGCAATGCAAAGCTGACTCAAAGCTGCAGTGTATTGGCGATAGGCGAAAGGATTGCTGCATATGCTCCCGGCCGCGCCTGGTGGTGCAGGTTATGAAGCTTTGGGGCAGCACGGCGTAGCTCGGTCGTGCAAAGTTTCAAGTTGGTGTGTCCTCGCGCGCCTGCCCCTCGCGCGCTGTCCGTAGAATCCATCTCGGCGGCGCTGATCATGGGCTTGTTCACGGGCGTGTTCCACCACTGAGCGCCATACCCTCACGATCGCAGGAGCCGTCGATTGCGTCCGTCGTCTCCGAGAATTTTTCCACTGCAAGCAAGCAAAGCTGCATGTACAGTATTCAAAGCTCCACCAAACAAGGCAATGGCATCAACGCATCATGTCGCGTTGGTTGATTTTGTTTATCACGATAGTCGTGCGCTCGTACGGGTTATTGCAATTACTAGCGCCGCACCGAAGCGGGCTCCTTCTGAAGCATACGCATTACGCTGCTGTATCCATACAGTACAAACACCTTCAAAGGTGTGGCTGGCGGTAACGCAGTCCACCGGGCGTTGGGTTCCATGCAAACGACATGCGCGTTTATGACGACACCTTCGCAACCGAAGATGGACTTCTGCCTTGCTGTGGCTGCGGTGACAATGCGATGCAAAGGTTCGTTGTAGCCCACCGACCAAACGACGTGCTGTTGGTTGTTTATTGAACGGGCACAGTGTCAAGCGACGCTTGATCATTTCCTCTCCAAGGCTTTCGGACGACGGCGCACTCATCATCGTGTGCGTGCTTCATTGACTCATTCGTGGCAGAAAAGGCCATCACCGGCCAGACAACCGCTCGACGACGACGATGGCGCGGTACACAATGCGTGAGCTGGTACATGTACCGCGCCGCTGTTGCTGAGGAAGGCGCAACCTTCCCGACACTCTGGGGCCCAGAGTCTGGGCCCCACGTTTTGCTGGACAGAGTCTCCGGGCCTCGCATCTTCTTGCGCCAGGGGTTCACGAGTATGAGGACAGGATTCCTGCCAGCAAACACGTCATCTCGTGTTACCGGACCAAAGATGATAGGAACTTCCCGCACAATGGCAAAAACGGACGGCGTGGATTTCTTCGTTTTCAATAAATTCAACGACATACAGCGGCACGCTGCCCGCTTGGAACGGGTTCTAGCGCTTACTCGTCGTCCTCCTCGTCGTCGTCCTCGCCCTCCTCCTCGAAGGTGTCGAGCGGCACCGAGAACAGACGCATGATCGGCTTGTTCGGGTCCTTCATGATCACGTACTTGCCCTCGGGCTGCTCCAGCAGCAGCTCGGACAGCATCTTGATGATGCCCCACGTGTTGTTCTGGTTGAGCGCGATCTGCGTCGCGAACGTGCTCGGGTTGTACGACTGCATGCCCAGCACCACGTGCGAGTACGGGTCCTTGAAGTTCGAGCGCGACACGTAGCCCAGCTTCATCTCGTCCACGCCGGCCAGCAGGGCCTGCGCCGTCCACTTGGCCAGCTTGCACGAGTTGTTCTTGAGCTCGTTGGCCAGGATAGCACCGCGCTGCAAAAGTAGCAGTAAAATACACAGAAAAGTTAGTGATACCATTCACAACACAGAACTATAGCGAGCACGCAGGCAAGTGGTGGATGTCATCGTGGCGGTGGGCGAGTCTCTCCTAGCATTGAGCTTTCCTCACCAAGAGTATAGGAATAGCGTATATATAAAGTTGTGGGCATTCATCGAGACCCGCACACCACGATACAGATACAAACATGCACACACACATACACTAGCTAGCTGCAAGTACTCTCATCCTTTTCACTTTTCCTCAACAATAGTGTAGGATTAGCGATTCTGAAAAATTGAATCAATCACCGAGTACTCGCAGCTCACCCACATGCAATACATACAGGCACTCTTTCGTGCAATAGGACTTTCATCACATACTTTCTCCTCACCAACAGTGTAGGAATAGCGTATAAATATATACAATCATCAAGTCCGACAACAACATACACACACAGCCATACAAATATACATACAGACATCCACGCACATGCACACAATTTGGCACAAACAAACCCACAACGCACCTGAGAGTCGATTTTCTTGCGCCACTCGATGGAGCCCGGGAACTTGGGGTCGTACTCGTTGAGCGCGAACGTCGACACGTACTGCTTGGTGCCCTTCTTGAGGGACACACTCTGCACCTCACAACGAGCCACGAGGTTGAGGCCGCCGCCCAGGTCGAACTTCCGGTAGCGGTAGGCGCCGCTGGCAGGCTTCGAGTCGTCGCCGGCGAAGGGGTTGGCGTCGTCGAACTTCTTGTAGAAGGCGCCGTTGCCGCTCTTCAGCACCTGCTGCGACAGGTTCTGGTTGATCATCGTGGCCTCGAGGCTGAGACGGTCCGGGTGGTTCATGTGCTCCGGGTCCTCCTGGGTGGGCGGCTCCGACGCGTTCTCGTTGACCGAGAGCAGGTCGAAGTTGGACTCGTCGCGCTTGTCGAAGAACACCATGTTGTTCACGCGCTGCGCCACAATGTCCCACGGGTACACGGAGCGGGTGCAGGCCATGAGGTGCGACAGGATGGCGTCCGTGGCGAAGACGGTGGCCTCGCCCTGCTGCGCCAGCTCCTCGATGACCGGGTCGTCCGTCGTCGTGACGTAGTAGAAGTCGCGGTCGTCGTAGCGGTGCACGCGCTTGTTGGAGCGACTGGTGACGCGGTCGAAGGACGCGTCGAACTCGCGCAGCTCGCCGCACCACTTGACGTCGTCGCTCTTGGGGATGTTGGCCTGCAGCTTGGTGAGCTGCTGCATCTCGAACTGGTCGATGAGGCTCCAGCTGGCCTGCACCATGACGGAGGCCGCGCGGTCCACGTGCAGCTCGTCGCGGCGGCCGCGGAACATGAGCGCGCGACGCGCGTTGCTCAGTCGCTCCCAGCGCTTGTTCTGCTTCTGCATGCCCTTCATGCGCAGCTGCGCCGACGACGTGGTGGGGGCGTTCGGGTCCGGCTTGTCGTTGTAGCCGCCGCGGCCTCCGGCGCCGCGTCCTCCGCGTCCGCCACGTCCGCCGCGTCCGCCGAAGCGCTGCTGGTTCCACGTGGGACGCAGACGGTCCTCCGTCTTGGGGCGCGTGCCCTTGGACGTGTCCACCAGCTGGAAGGTGGCGTCCTCCTTCGAGTCGTGCTTGTACTGGAACTCGGCGTTCACGCCCGACGGGTCGCGCGCGTAGCGGGAGCCGCGCGGCGCGTAGTTGGACACGAAGTCCGCGGCCTTGCCCAGCTTGTCGCCCTTGTTGAAGGGCGCATACGGGATGTTCAGGAACTGCTCCGGCAGCGCCGTGGGGCCCCAGCCGTTGGCGTTCACGTCCACGCGCGGAGTATCGTACGAAGCCATGGTCAGCTCGAGGAATGATACACCAGGTCAGAGGGGGGAGGGGAGCTCTTCAGCACCAGTCAACAGATGTGTACGCTTTGTGTGTGAGTGGTGTGGTGTACATGAATATATGTGTACCTATGAAATGGTACGCTTTTTAGGAGGACGTCAGATGGCTACACCTGTCACATCCGATAGCTAATCATGTGCGGTCGTATCAATATCCTTCCTGGATCTGATCTCGACGCCTCCGCTGCACCTGCACCGTTCCCCCAATTGCCATTTAGACGCCCTTGCAGCCATGCCACCGCCCCATTGGCTCTTCACGACGTGCATCATTGCGTGCGTCTGTCTGTGGTCGGTGCTGGCCGAGTCTTCAGTGGAGCGAGCGCACAACCTGCAGCGTCTTCAGGACTTCCGCGGCCACGAGTACTTTGTGCAGTTCGACGTGCACCAGTCCGAGGACGACCCGGTGGCCTTCCCCATCCAGGAGGACTTCTTCTCCGACGCCGTATTGGACCACTTCGCCCCCGTGTCGAAGCGCACGACGTGGAAGCAGAGGTACCAGGTGAACGAGGAGTTCTGGGGCGGCCATGGCTTCCCAGTCTTCCTCTACATCGGAGGGGAAGGACCGCTGGGCCCCAAGGTGATCACCAACCGCACCTTCGTCTACTACCTGGCGGAGCAGCACCGCGCGCTGCTGCTCGCTCTGGAGCATCGGTTCTACGGCAAGTCGTACCCGACGGAGGACATGAGTCTGCCCAATCTGCAGTATCTCTCCAGCGAGCAGGCGTTGGCCGACTTGGCGCATTTCCATTCCTTCGTGACGGACAAGTACGGGCTGACAGATGAGAAGTGGGTGGCCTTTGGAGGCAGCTACCCGGGCAACTTGGCGGCATGGGTGAAGCTCAAATACCCGGCGCTGTTTGCTGGAACCGTGGCGAGTTCCGCGCCGGTGCATGCGAAGACGGACTTTTACGAGTACATGGAGGTGGTTGGGGACGGACTGAGGTACTTTGGAGGGGGAGAGTGCTACCATGAAGTGGAGCACGCGATCACGCAGCTCGGAGAGCTCATGGACGGCGGGAAGGAAGGGAGAGACAAGGTCGACGAACTCTTCAAGCCGTGCTACCCGATGACCAACGAGTTCGACGATTCGGTGTTCGAGACGTCGGTGATGGGGGCGTTCCAGGACATCGCGCAGTACAATGCGATCCACGAGGGAGTGATGACACTTGACGAGGTCTGCCAGCACTTTGCTGAGCCGGGAGACGCAGTGGCGAAGCTCGCGTCTTTCATCGAGAAGACGCGCGTTGGCGACTGCCTCGACTCGAAGTTTGAAGGCGCGCCGAACGGGACCGTGGAGGTCTTGAGTCGCGACCAGTTCGACGGCAAGAGCAGCGCGCGCCAGTGGGTCTACCAGACGTGCAACGAGTTCGGCTACTTCCAGACCACGACCAGTGTGCGCTCTCCGTTCCACGCGCTTCGAGCGGTCACGGAGGCGAACGTGGGCTCGGAGATCTGCAAGCGCGTGTACGGCATGAACGTGGCCCCAGACGTGGTCGGCGCCAACCTCGACTACGGCTCGCTCGGACTCGAGGTGGAGCGCGTGACGTTCCCGAGCGGCACCATCGACCCGTGGCACGCGCTGGCCGTGCAGAACTCGACTAAGCTGCACTCGTTCTCCGCCGAAGCTGTGTTCATCGAAGGCACAGCGCACTGCGCCGACATGTACTACCCGAGCGAGCGAGACTCGCCCCAGCTGCAGTGGGCTCACGACAAGATCGCCGCGCGCGTCGAATGGTACCTCCAAGACGTCGACTACATGCACTTCCCCCGTCACGCGGAGCCTTTGACCCCAGAACAAGTGCAGGCCGTCGAGTAAGTACATAAGTAAGTACAATAACGTCCACTTTCGTCCACTTCAACTTCAACAGCTTCAAGTTGATTACTCCTCCAATCTAACGTTATTTTGGTGGAGGACAAAGGAGGATACGTTCTGTGCTGAAGGTGACGAAAACCACTGAACAGGACAAGGTAAAACGCGAGCTATCAAGTCTATTACAAGGTTCCGTTGGGCTGTTAGGTGCTGGGTTTCCTCATCGCTGCGCTGGACTCTCCTCCAATTCTGGTCCGGGTAAGGAGACACTTTGGTTGGGGCACACACTTGTTCTTGCGCCATGTCGAGTCGACATCGAACTCCAGGGTCTTCTCGTGTTGCTTCAGGCACGGCCAGCCACTCGAGCTCTTCTCGCACTTCATCGGGGCTACTCACCCGACAGAAGTCGGCGCAAGTTTTGAAAAAATACGCTTCAAACAGAAAATTTGGTCGGCGGCACGAGCTGCAGCGAGAAGACGAGCATCTCCACAACACAGCGATTGTCGTTTACTCCAGACGCAACCCGGATGAAGAGGACACCGTCATGTCCGCACAGGTAAGAAAATGTCAAGCTCTCCATAGCCGGAACCAGCGCTTCAAACCTAACGATATCGCATAACGTTAGTGGCGAATTACGGAGGCTCTAGCACACGAAAAGTCGATCGTTCAACGCCTAGCAGTCTTCATCAGCCGCACACTCGGAACGGCTACCTGTCACGACCCGACAGTCATTCTGGACCACGTTCTGCTGGGTAGCCGCGAGAACGCTGAAGACAGCAGATTGCTCAACTTGTTGGGTATAACCCACATCTGCAACTGCGCCAAGCAGGTCGGGAACAGCTTTGAAGGTGAGTTCTTCTACCTGAAACTGAACCTGCGAGATTCCCAGGACGAAGAGCTGATCCCGCATTTCCAAACCGTGGCCAAATTCATCAAACGCGTCGAGAGACTGCGAGGCCGCGTACTCATCCACTGTATTTCCGGTGAGAAGCCAATCTAACGCGTCCGTAATCTTCCTCCTTCTGCTCGCTCATACTATCCATGACTCATCATTGTAGGCGCTTCTCGTTCACCCGCGCTTTTGGTCGCCTATCTGATGATTGACAAGAAAATGACGTTGCTGGACGCGTACAACTTGGTCCGACGTAAGCGCCAAGTTGTACAACCAAATCCGGGCTTCCGGCTACAACTTGCCAAGTACGAACTCATGTTGTTTGGGGCCTCCTCAGTTGCAAAAACCCTCGACAAAGACTGGAACTTTTACGCTTGGAACGAGGTCAAAACCCAAAGGCCTGCTCGTCAAAAATGAGTCCCATTGGGTCTTCTTTTGCCTCAGTTCCCATCAGGACGCGTCTGCTTCAGCTCAAACCCATAGAAATAGTTTGTTCGGGTGCCGAGCAAACACCACTTGTCGATCAGCACTGGCGACCCAAACAGTGGACCAAGCTCACTACAGTTCTCGCTGGTGTCTGCAGCGCTTGATGCTTTCCCAGAAGTCTCGCAAGTCTGGTAAATTATGGATCCCGTGTTTTCATCACAGAAGTACACACGGCCGGTCGTCGTGGTCACGCAACAGACCAAACGTCCGTCGGTTGTGCTGGTTCCTTCATTCAGGGTATCAGCACACTGAGCGGGTGTCGCCCCTAGAAGACGAACGACTGTGGGCGATGCGAACACAGCGCCGTGGAGATCGGTAGACCAAACGAGCTCACCACTACGGGAGTTCACTCTTCGTAGCATACCGTCGTGTGAGCCAAACACAAGTGATCCAGCACGATAGATACAAGGCGAACTGAAGATAGGCTTCTCTGTTGGAAGTCGCCACTGCATGCTGCCGGAATCCATCGAAACTCCATAAAGGTTACCATCAGCGCACCCTGCAACAAGAACCTTCGACGCATAGTCAGCGTTCAACCCAGCAAACACTGGAGCGGGTAGCTGCAATTTCCATTGTTCCTTGACGTCGTCACCAGTGGAGGAAGTAAATTGAAATGCCACAACATTCCCACGAGTTGTGGCGGCAAAAAGCTGCTCTGACCTACCACAGTACAGCGGAGTTGAGAAGATGCTGCCCTGAAGATCGATCGCCCACCGTTGCTGCCCTGTCACGACGTCCAGGCCGTATAAGTTGCTGTCGTACGCACCGAAAATCACCAACTTCCGTGTATCGATCACAAGTGCCGCAGCTTTTATCGCTTCAACTGCACGGAAGCGCCAACGAATATCTCCTGAGTGCATTTCCAGAGCAAATAAGGTCCCTGCATAGGTCCCCACGTAAACAATCTTGTACTTCACACTCAGCGTAGCGCTTGCCTCGATTCGATCGTCGAGCGTAACTCGCCAGACTTCTCGTCCATTATCTTGTACGTCGACGCATATCAACTGAGCAGAGTGAGAGCCAACAATTGCCCATGTAGAGCTGACAGCGCCATCGAGGTCATGACGCTGTATTACCAGAGGAGACGCATCAATACACTTCTCCAAATCGACCCGCCATTGTCTCTTCAAGACCCACGATGTGCTCAATGAAGTCGTTGATGTCTGCTCAGATGATGACAGTGAGGAGGTGTAGCAAGTTGGTATATAAACGCCGTCGACGCCCATAGAGGATTGGTTGTAGCGCGATACAAAGGTCAGTGCGCCTGGGTGGCACTTAGTCTCTTCAGCACTTCTAGCAGTATCAGTACACGCCAGCTTTCGTCGCTTGATTGCACTACCAGCATCAATATCACTTTCCCAGTCCTTGGCATGTTTCTGTTGAGTCGAATCAGGCAAAACCTTCACCCCGGGATTCTCTTTCAGATTGTCTAAAGACGATAAAACTTCTCCAATAGTCATCTCAAGCTGTACAAGTACGCATAACCGCAATGAATCAGTTAGTTGAGTTTTCCACGCATTGCAGCATAAATATCAAACGTACCAACTCGTGGCTTTTAACTGGATGTGACTCAAAGGCTTCGCGGAGCTCGTGCACCAACAGGGTAGCCAACAGTGAATTTGCGCCAATTTCCCTGAATGTTCGCGCATGAACATTACCTGGAATCCCGGTAGACAACGAGACATCGAGAGTCTCCTCCAGTATCCTTGCCAGCAGCCTTTCCGTCGTGCTTTTTGCATTGTCGTCGGTGGTCAAACATTGAAGCAAGAGCTTGTTATCGCCAGTCTCACGACTGAGAAGTGTTTCCAGCGCTCGGCGGTCAATTTTACCGTGGGAAAGCCGTTGTACCGCATCTGTAGAAACCACAAACACTTGATGCGGTACGTGCGAAGCTCCATAATGCTCCGTAATCCAAGTATTCAGAGCTCTTGTGCGAGGATATTGAACGACCGAGGTGTTGATCACGTCGTCACGAATGATGCAGGCCACAATACGCGGTTGAAGTAGCGCGTACTTACCCACTTCCTTTGTCGTCGTAAAAGCGATCACCTGTTTGCTGGATAAGTCTTTAGACTCAATGCCATCATCGACACCTGAGCTCTTACTCGTCTCTTTTAGTGCGGCAGCCACCGCACGCTCAACGGCCTCCAAGTAAACTCTTTGTCCGTGAATTTTTACGGCGTTATCCTTTCGTCCACGAAAATATAGATGCCCTTGAAATACAGAGCAGACATCTCCTGTGCAAAACCATCGCCTTGAAGCCACGAATTCATCCGTGTGGCTAGTCAGCAACACATCTGAGGTTACGAACGCGTCTTCATCACAATCGCTGATGTAGCCTAGCGAAACCAGCGGCCCAGAAACGTACAGAATTCCCTGAGTAGCCTCGTTGGTAGTCTCTCCAGGCAAAGGCCACACAGCTATTGGAGTGGGGCCATTTGATTGAGAAGTATGATTCGATAGATCGCTTGGTACCAGTAGCAGGGATGTTTTCTCTCCACCCACGACTCCATTTCCACTGAGACTGGCGATTGGAATACCACGCTCCTGCCATTCATTCAACTGAGCTAAAGTCAATGGCGCCTTCAGCTCCATGCACGTCACGTCGCCACTTACTTCCGTGCTGCCTGGAAACTCAAGTTACGAGTTAGTCGTCAATTTCATAGCAAAGGGGAGAGCTTTTTTCCTGCTTACCGTAAAGATTCAAAATCTTCACCTCTGGCAAAGCAGTCGTGAGTTTTTGAACTGCGTGTAATGAGAGAATCTCGCCACTGCTCAAGATATAGCGGAGTCGAGCCAACCCACCCTGCAGCTCAGTCTCTTTTGTTTGCAACAGCAGCATCTCCAACACGCTCGGCACTGCAGTGAAGCGTGTAACTTGCTCAATTCGCATAACCTCCAGAAACCGCGAACTATCATCGAGCAAAACACTTTTCGCAGTATCTCGACGTGCAGAATTCCCTCGTTGATGTCGACGCGGCTGTTGAATGTGAACCAGCGGAACACGTTGCAAGAACGCACCAAGTATTTCCCATACCGAGTCCACGAACGAAAGTTTCGTAGCGCGCAGCACTCGCTCCCCATTGTCCTCACCAGTCGCGAACGGATACGCCGTCCACATCCACTCCAATCGAGTCCATGCACCTGTTCTTGTCCCCAATACACCCCTCGGCTTTCCTGTCGTCCCCGATGTGAAAAGCACATACAACGGTGCCCCATTGCTCCCCTCCGTCAACTTCTTTCGTGCACTACAAAGCAGCGATTCCTCTATCTGAGACCGAAACCAAATATCCGACAACGCCAGCACTTGCACAGGCTGGAACGGACTCGTCTTCAAGCCAACGGAGCTCCACTGCACCGCTCCAGTCGCACGACCATCGCTGGACGCGAAGAGTTTCGCCAATGGACTGTCCCAAGTCGTCACGAGGCGTTGAACCCCCGAACTTTTGAGCATTTCAAGCTGTCGAGCGACTGGAAGCTGAGTGTCCAATGGCACGTAGAGCCACCGCTTCTGCTCCGCCACCAGCAGCACCAACGCCGTCTCCTCAATGGAGAAGGGAGTCACATTGACCCCCACCACTTCCCACTCGCCGTCTCCAAGTGCTGCCTTCACCTCCTGCTGCCATTGACGCACCTGCAAGTACGAAACCTCATCTCTCTCTTCAAAGCTCTGGATCAGCGCTGCCGCCTCGTCCTGCGCGTGTAGCACCCAGAACCTCTGCAGACATTGACACAACCTACTCATTGACGTCGAAGTGATCAAATCGTTATGTTCCCCGAAGGTACGCTTATCAATGTTCCCTGAAGGTGCGCTAAAAAGTACTGATGGTACTGATGAGCCCAAATAACATAAATCCACAACAACTAACAGAGAACGAGCTTTGTTTGTTGGTCAGGGTGTCGGTAGGGGTCCCTGTCTTACAGACTTGGCCTTTCCTGTCGCATACCATAGTTAGCGCCCGACCACGCATTACTCACCCACGCAACCGCATCACACCATCCTCCGGACTGGCTTCTATTATACACAAATTACAAAAATAGCTGTGCGTTAGAAGAATGCAAAACCGGGACGCTGCCGAGCGAAGCGACGGCGGCCCCCATTGGCCAAAAAGCTGCAGAGCGCAGCGAAGGCGGCCCCGTCGCCGAAGGCGACCTACCCTGTCGATATAGCGGGACCGTAGGGCCCGCCCTCCAGTAATTAAATATCATAACACGGCGAGTAGTGCA
Source organism: Phytophthora x cambivora (assembly GCA_033557925.1). NCBI lineage: Eukaryota > Oomycota > Peronosporomycetes > Peronosporales > Peronosporaceae > Phytophthora > Phytophthora x cambivora. The sequence continues at coordinate 4,127,865 of JAUCEB010000012.1, read as the reverse complement.
GCGACGCCGTAAGGCGAGCGGAACGGGGGCGTTATATTACCCCGCCGCGCAGCGGTGGCGCTCGGCTTAATAAAAACACTAACTTTATTATTAATACCCCCGCCCGCGGAGCGGGCGGCGCTCGGCTAGTCTACCCCCATCTAAGAGAGCAACCTGTCCGTCTGTGTGCCGTCCGTTGGTGTGTCACGCCTGTCCATTGGACATGGGTACACTGGACCGCCGAGCGCAGCGATGGCGGCACCCCATTGGCCAAAAAGCTGCCGAGCGCAGCGAAGGCGGCCCCCGCCGCCGAAGGCGGCCCCACCGGCGTGTATTGCGGGACCGAAGGGCCCGCCCTTCATCAAATTCACTAACATAGCACTATGAGTAGTGCCGCGAGCCGACGAGGCGAGCGGAACGGAGGCGGGATATCACTCCGCCGCGCAGCGGCGGCACTCGGCTAATTTAATAAAACTGACATAGATAATAATAACACCGCCGCGTAGCGGCGGCTCATATAAACACCAACGTAAATAATAGCGCCACCGCCGCGGAGCGGCGGCGCTCGGCTAGTCTAAAGCATCAATCAGAGCAACGTGCTGTCCGTCGGTCACGGAGGGGGGACACGAATGCTATTGGCCGAAATTCGCGATCTGCGACATACATTGGGCATTAATGAAGAACGTCCTTAATTGGGTACAAATAGTGCTGCCGAGCGCAGCGAAGGCGGCCTTCATTGGATAATAATTATTTTTTGCTGCCGAGCGAAGCGAAGGCGGCCTCGCAGAACCATTGGGTGAGTAGTGCAGCGAGGCCGCAGGCGAGCGGAACGGGGGGCGTCACTGCCGTAGCGGAGCGTAGGCAGCCTGCCTTGAATAGCGAGGCGAGCGTAGTGAGCTGAGCGGCTCCAACTAATAAGAAAACCACCACCGCGTAGCGGTGGCGCTTGGCTAGTAACATAGGTAGGAACCCTACCCCAGTTTTAGGACACCTACACCCGGGTTTAGGGGTCCTAACCCAGGCGTAGGGCTCCTACCCCTGCTATTTGTGCTTATCTCTGATTGGCTAATCACAAAGCAGTACATCAGTACATCATGAAGTTGAAGTGGAGTAAGAATAGCTGCTCGTGTGCATTTGCGGGGCGTCTGACTGGAGTATGAAGCGTAGGGGGCCCTGCGTTCATCAGCAGAACCTCCGAGCTCCAGCGTCCGACTCCTCCTCCACCCACCCACCTCCTTTACCCCGACGCAACATCGCAGCGGCTGCGTGCTTGCGCCTGTACGCGGAGGGTCAGGAGCTCCTCCAGCACAAGAAGCTGCTTCACAGCAAGTTCGGACTCGATAAAGTCCCCACAATGGCAGCAACAACTGCAGTAACAACTTCATCGTCTCGAGACTCGGAGCCGCCTACAGCGTCCAATCCATCGCGACCCCAGAGCTCCACTGCATCAAAGTCTGCAGTCAATCAAGTGTCGAGGACTTCCACTGCCACTGCGAAGCGAGCTTCAGTTCACTCTGCAGGGCCAAAGACGGCCAATAGCGCTGCTAACGGTAGTCCGTCGAAGGAGCGGAGAAGCAGCGTGGTGTATCTGCCGCCAGGTGGACGGTCACCCACCATCAAGCACGTGTTCGCCAAGACGTACTCGCTGCAGTCCACGATGGCGAGTCGAGCTGCAGTTGCACCTCGACGGAAGCCCAGCACCACCAGAAGGCCGTCGTCTCCGACGGGTGGAGCAAGACGACACCATAGTCCCGGAAAACCTGCGACGACCAAGTCACCAGCCGCCAGGATAAACGCCACCAGAACTTCACTAGGTCCGGGTACTCAAAAGAAGCAGATGACCAGCAGATTGACTGTCAGCCCTGACGCAGCGAGAAAAGGAGCTCGAGCGAATGTGGTAGCAACTCGGTCGGCGGCGCGAAGACCCTCAACGGCGCCAGTTCAGACTCTGAAAACCAGAACGTTGTCCTCGCTCTTCCAGCAGCAACAGGGTCAGGAGCCTGTGCTCGTACAAGTTTCTCGACGCACGTCTTCGCCTATCATGTCTCCAGTGGGTTCTGGTGGAAGACGTCGGCCTAGTGTCGCACCAATTGGTCCGATCACATCTCCAGTGCGTGCAAGTGGAGGATCCGAGGCCGGGAGCTCCGTAGCGTCTCCAGGCTCAGGGTCAAGTCCACGCGCGTCGTTCATCCGGCGCGACAACAAGCTCGAGAAGCTTCAGGAACAGGTCAACGTACTCAAAGCATCGCTGGGAATATCGGAAGAGGACTTGCAGTGGAAGGTTGAAAGCACCAAGGGCAACGCCTTCCTCGCGGCCGATCGACATCTTGCAGCCTGTGAAGAACGCTACGACCGGTTAGTCTTCGAGATGCAGGAGCTGTCGAAACCTGCTCGCTGCGCGGATGAAGACAAGGCGAATGTCGCTTTGGCGGCGAAATTGCGCTCCTTAGAGAAACAAGCGCAGCAAGTAGCAGAGCTCAAGACGAAAGCGACAACGTACCAAGCAGATATGGTGCAGATGAAAAAGAACCTGCGTGCTGTCCGCGTGGACGCAGAGCTTCGCCGAGCCAAGCAGGATTTATCGGCTGTTGCGTCTGCCGCACACTTGGAGCTGTCTACAGCGAGGCGGCTGGAAAGTATCAAGGAAGAGCTCTTGTCGGTACAACAACTGCTTAAAACGGAGCAGGGGGTACTGCAAACGCTGCTGGAGTGGCTAGGAACTGAGACCGATCGCTTCGGTGCCTCCGTCGCTGCTGAAGATTTGGTGCCTTCACCTGTAGTTTCGGAGCAAACACTTGAAGCCAAGCGCTCGTTGCTCTACACGCTACGGACGATCCCTGAATGCACTCAAGGCAGCGAGCGGTTGGCCACACTTTGCTGCCAAGCTACTCAACTCGCCTCGAGGATCACAGCTTCACGCGCGCACGACTTGAAACGAACTGAGACCGACTTGGAGCGTACCATGCGCGACGTGGAGATTTGGAAGACGCGTCGAGAACAGGCCAAGGAGTTTGCTGATGAAATGCGAAAGCTCGAGGCAGCGTGGCAAGCGCGACAGCGCGAAAAGAACGAGGAGTGTCGGGCACTCATGAGAACGTACATTCCAGTTGACATCGCAGACTTATCGGTGGAAACACTCATTGCTCGAGCTCACGAAGGAGGGATATTGTACACCTACGACCTCGCTGCCTACCTCAAGACGAATCGCTTCCTGCACTGGCTGGTCACTCACGAAGACGACATTGCACGAGCCAACTTCCTGGCGATAGAGAGTGCGCCGTTCTTCATGGACTTCGCCAACTACGACATTCACGAACTGCGCGCGTTGGCGCGAGTTCTCCCTGAAAGCTTCGCGTTTGACAAGGATTGTCGGAAAAATGCTTGGCGTGCGTCGTTCATTGAGCACGTGCGGCAGTTAGCTGCTCAGCAGCAACACGAGACCATAAAGGCTGGCTGGGATCCCGCTAAGCGTGCGCGACGCGATGTACAACTACCAGAACTCACAGCTCGCCAGCAGCTCAATCCAATTTTCTGCTACCCGACCGACGCCGAAATCGACGCACGCTTAGACAAGTTCGAGCGCCAAAGAATTCGACTTGAGGCCAAGCGTACGCGGTTGAAAACCCTGGATGAAGAACACGTCCCGCAAGCTAAAGCGGAATATGACGCTGTTGCAGCAGACGCCCGCAATGAGGACCTGCAGCGTTCTTTTGGTAAAGCTACGCTTATTGCTCTACGCGAGGAAGCAAAGCAGCAGCATTTGGCACTATGCAAGGAGAGAGATACTGTCAAGGGTGATTTAGCCCACGGCGAGCGTGCTTGGTCGACCATGACTCCGTCCTACGAGCAGTATCAAGCTGAAGTCGCTCAGATCCGAGCTCTAGACCCCGAAATTCGCAACGCAGCTCGTATTCGTGGACCGTTTCCGGCTGAAGTCGACATTCAGCCTCGTGAACGTGCAGCATTCAAGAAGTTATCGGTCGAGGAAGAGGCAGAAGCGCGAAAACAGGAACTGGATAATGCTATAGCAAAGCGGACTCATGACATCAGTGAGGTGGCAGTGGCCGAGGTGGCAGTTGTCGAGGCGAGTCAAACAGTTTCTGTAGGACCGGAGACTGCAGATGTGGAGTCTGTTACTATGGGCGAAGCAGAAGTGGAAGCCTTACGCTTGATGCAACTAGAAGACAAACAACTGATTGATGCTACAGAGTCGATTGCGACGCCTGAATTGCCAATCGAAGCACCACGACGCGGGTTCCAACGTGTCAAATCTCTTCAGGTGGCAGTCGGTGTCCTGAATTTCCTTGAAAAGGACTTTTGCAGCCCCAAGCGCGTGATGCGTGGAAAGGAAGGTGGTCCACTGTCGCCACCCCAAAAACCGTCGGAGTCGGAAATGGCGGAAGAAGTCTCTATCACAAAAGATGCCGAATTGGTCAGAACCTCACGAAGCTCGCGGTCAATGCCTCCAACTCCTAGGGCTAGAAGCATATCCACAAAGGATGAAGAACCCAAGAACTTGAAGCCAATTGCAGTGGTGGTGCCGCCCAAGTCGAAAGCGCTATTGAAGCTTCTTGAGGCTCGAAAGGCCCAAGAGAGCAACAACTCGCCACAAACTGAAATCCCCAACACAGAAACACCTCGACCGTCACCTTTTGGAGGCGGGAAAACAAACTTCCTTGGTGAATTACAAAATCGTTTCCAGCGAAAGACCGCAAACCCAGACACGGATACATCGTCTGACCACAGCCAGCAGCCACCCACCCCCACGAGCACCAAGAAACCCTTCAACTTTCTGGACGAACTCAAGAACGCGTCCAGTCGAAAAGTGGCGACTGAAGATACAGGTGACAACGTTCAATCGAAGAAGCCCATGAACTTTTTGGACGAACTCAAGAGTGCTTCCGCTCGTAAATCTGGCGACAGTGTCGAGATCACTGAGAGCACAGAGGCTTCGACTCCTCAGACGCCGAAAGCGTTAGTCCTCAACAACAAAAGTGTTACTTCTCGGAATTTCCTGGATGAGCTCAATGCTCATGCACAGCCTACCTAAGACTTCGCCCATCATGGAATGTATGTATGATGTCGGACTTTCGAATACGTAGAGCAGACACCACCACCACAGTCATCGCGATGATCGGTCTCCATTATCCCCTTAATGACGCGCTGCTGAGGACGATACGGGGACAGCTCATCTTCATCCACATCGTCGCAGATCATGGCGACCAATTCGTGATCACCGCTCCCAGGTGGCCCACTCAGCGAATGCAACGCTGTTTGTATCCGTCTGTGCGATCGTGGCAACAAGGCGATGCTGTGCTATGGGGCAACCAGGAATATGGTCATCGATTTCTCGAACCGAATTGTCGCTTATCGCCTCAGAGATAGGCTGCAGACAACTTCACGCTTGTGCCTCTGGCAGCTGTACGGATATGTCCTCGAATCGAAGTGACACAAGATTATTATACCATTTGAGGCCACAAACTTTTGCGATCGCTGAATTCTCAGTGTTGGCGTTGAACCACGAAACTGTGCGCAACTTGCAGTCGATCGGTCTTCATTCGCAACAGAGAAGCTTCGCGGGTGATCGGATCCCTGCCAAGGCTAGCAGGAAGATCAAATGGCTCGGTGACATTATCACGCTAAAACGATACGAGGTACTTAGGGGTTGAGCGTTGTCAACAGAGGAGCGAATATTTGCATGATAACGTACGTAGAGCTGCATGGCGAACGACGGTCGTTGGACTTGGAGAACCTCGCGCGTTAGCTAGTTAACCTTTTTGCGCTCTGCCAATGCCTCGCGCTGCTTCAGTACCTCGCTCCTGAGTTTCATCTGCTATTTCAGCTATTGCACCTCGTCCATGAGCTCCTCAATTTCAGTCTGCACAGAATTCAGTATCGAGCACTTGGATAAATACTCAAACTCGTCCGAATCTTGGGCTTCTTGGACTTCGGCTCTCGCTTCGTTACCGCTCTTCGTGTTCGCATCAAAGACGGAGCTTATTCAGTCCGAGCTTGGTCGAAAAGCCCAAGAGCTACAGTACCAACCATAGATAAAACTCTGAAAAATAAAACTCGGCGCTGTCTTGATATCTACATAGACATGCTTCCTGCAGCAGCAGCACGTTTTGCTGTCGCCAACATGGCTTCCCCAACCTTCTCAACGCCGTTGCGGATACGCTCCACCACGAACGGCGACACGTAAATGTCGGATTTTCGGATCCGCAAACACCACCAGCGAGTCATCACAATCATAGGCTCCCCAGTTTCAGTGTGGTGCGTTGCAACCATGGTGATCTGCGTCATATCCTGCCTGACGCGAGTCTGTGGGCGATAGGGGAACAATTCGTCTTCGTCCACGGCGTCACAGATCATAAGCCCCAACTCGTGTTCACCACTCCCGGGTGGACCGGCAGGGCGGTACTCCGCAAAGGCGACGTTGTTCGTGTCTGTCTGCACCATATCACCGATTGTAGCTACAAGACGATGTTGCGCCACAGGACTTCCCGGCTTGGCGTCGTCGTTTTCGCGCACTGTGATGTCTCCCAGCACCTCGGAAAGGCTGATCTCAATGTTGTAGACGAAAATCTGGAGTGCGTCTATGACCGCCTTGACACTACGCACCCCAGGCAGCGGCATGACCTCAAAATGGGTTGATACAAAGTCGCCGTTTGTTGCTTCGTACCTCTTTCGGTCGCAGAATTCCGCCGTGGACGCGTAGTGCTGCCTCTGGAGCATTAAATTGTGGCCAATCTGCAGCCGGTCGTTCTTCATCTTGAGCAGTTCGGCCTCACGCGCGAATGGGTCTCTGCTGAGCCGTGCTGGTAGGTCGAAAGGCTCGGTGGAGTTGTATCGCTGCGGACGTTAGAGGCCGAACCAATACGTTAGACGGTTGCTACACTAGAACGCTATTCTACCCGTGCTGAACGTACGAAGAACTGCGTGACCATTGACAAGGTGCTGGCGAACGAGAGTCGCTGTGAGTGGAGGGCGAGGCGCATGTTTTGGTTGAGTTTTTCACTCTCGATCAACGCCTCGCGCTGCTTCAGCACCTCGTTCCTCTGGGCGTAGCACTCCATCTGCTTCTTCAGTCGCGTCATCTCGTCCGTCAGCTCCTCGATCTCCGTCTGTGCAGGGGATTGAATCGAACCCTCAATGAGTATACACGCTCACTCATGTAACAGCAGTAAGGTACTGTACTCACTCTACGACGAATGTACGTGCGGATTTTGGGCTTCTTGGGCTTCTTGGCCGTCCGTCGCGAGCTCCGCTTGGCCGGTCGAGCGCCAACGTCGACAGGTGCTCGAAACTCGTCGGACGAATTAGGACCGTCGCTGGCTGGAGACGACGACTCCGAGGCTGAACCTGTGGCTGGGGAGCTGTTAGTCATGGAAGCGGTCACTGATCTACTCAAAGGACTGCAAGTTGCGCACTGAGGGGCCAACACTGAGGGCCTCAGTGCCAGACCGATCAAGTCGTGACGAACTGTAATCGTGGCATCATCATATGTATCTACCACCCAACTAACCCCATACTGAAGCGAGGTTTTATAGCGAAATCACACCTTGTTTTGTGAAAAAGTGTCATGAAGGCGGTACTTGAGCATAATCAAATGAGACAACGGCAAACAAAATTCGGCTAATCAACCAAAGTACGAATCGCGATTTAGGCACACTGTGTCTTGCGCTCATTTTGAGCTATTGGTTGCGAAGAAATGTTGAATTCCCGAGAAGTTGTGTTCATCTGAAAAAAATATCACCTTTTTCATGGGACCAATATTTCGAGATGTGTTCGAGCGCTGTGGCTGCAATATTTTCTCGATTTTATCGAGTTGTATATTGTCGAAAACCTCGCGTGTAAATCAATCGAATTAGGGTGTTTTCCGCTTTATACGAGTAATTTTGCTCTTGAAATTCTGGATGTCCGGTTATGTCCGAAATTTGATTGGTCAACTATCAAACGCGATTACTAGTGGTTCTCACGCTTGCAGGTATGCAGGTTGCAGGTTTGCTCATGTAGCCAATCATAGCAAACCTGCAGCCTTCTTACCGTGAGGACATGCAACCTGCACGTATCGGATGGAATTTCATTTCTACCCAATAATAGACGAGTATGTGTTTGCTGGCTTGTGTTGCAGCATGGCAAAGGAAGGAACTCGTGCGGCTACTGACCTGCTTCTGACGGCTCGGGCCCCGTATGCCGCATTATAGCACTCAAGCGAAAAGGACACAAGCGTGGTGACGCAGGTGAAATCTGCGCGCTACTTGAAGAGAGAATGCAGTCTGGCGTCAGTGACAGGGATATCACGATTTTTGTCCAATAGATATCGATATGAAACCTGCAGATCAAAACCTGCTGCGGTTGTCAAGGCAGGGCAGGTAACCTGCTTGCAGGTTTGAACAACCTCCTCTGATTGGTTCGTTTTTCCTGCAACCTGCATACCTGCTAACCGTGAGAACCACTAGTAGTGTATCTCGATACCGGTAACTCTCAATGGCGGGTAATCCACTTTTTGTTTCCCGTTGTCTCAAATGTGGCTAGACCCACGAGACCTTTTGAGACGAGGAGAGGCCACGGTAAGAAGAATCGAGGTGACAGTCCACACAGGCAAGTGAATAAGTAAAATAAAACTCAAATGGAATACACAGTAGTCTCACGGGCTTGAAATGTGAGTTTGAAGGTTTCATGGTGTTGGAGCTTCAGTTTGTGTTTTACCGGTATACTAAGTAGATAACTCCACATGTATCGGCAGCAACATGTCGTGACGAGATTGAAAATAGCCTATTTTTCGTCCTTTACACGTGGTGTCGGCACGGCGACTCCTGCATACCTTCGCGATCTTGAGGCTTCGTCGACTCCAGGGCTGCTTCACTATCATATTGCCATGGTTTGTGCGTACACCGCACCAATTCGCTTGTATTGAAATATGACTCACTTCATTTCTTTGTGTTTCCCCTTGACAGCATCATCGCGTGTTTTCCAGCTCACTTCGCAGTATATCGGATTGGGGAGATTAATGAGGCTGGCAAAGGAGGTTTCACTTGGGGGGGGGGGGTTCAACACCAGCCTTGACGATCGGGTGAACTGACGCCGCTGGCTGTCACTTTCGCACTTCCATCAAGAAATACCGACTGCAGGTGGATTCTTCGAGCCCAACACGCCCGCATTTTCGCATTAGGCTCATTTGTACAATATGATTCGGGTAATACGAGCAAGTGGTTCTTTTCATGCTTGTTCGCGAATTTCTAGGCCTGGCTGTTGGGCATTTATAAACAACAAGTAGTAGTAGTAGTAGTAAACGTTTGTGCGCGTTTTCACGTGGTTATCTGTGTATCGACACTCAAAGTGTACCGTATCCACCCCAGAAGCGGACGGTCCACTATTTGAGCTACCCTACAGGCTCCCTCGTGCGTTCGCATCCGTCGGAAATGAATCGCTCCCCCTGCATGGGCGACATGTCGGCCTTGGTGACGGCACGCCCGCTGCTTCTGCTTCTTCGCTAGTCTGGTAGTCTTGGTTAGCTCTTTGTCAGGCCACTAACCCCTTCTCCGAGCAGCTGCCGTGGTCCGGAGCCACGGCAGTTCCGGCCAGTACGCCTGGTGTCTGCCTTCTTCTTAATACTGCATAAACAACAAATAAATTTTATTTGCCAAGGGCTGGGCATCATTGCTTGCGTCCAGGGCTGTGGAAAAATGGATTGCGATTGTCAGATTGCCAAGATTGTCAATCACAATTATTGATTGCTCGGAGATCTCAATCGGCAATCTCAATCTCGAGATTGTCTCCCAGTCGATGTTGGGCCCACCACAGAAAGTTCATTAGTATTCAGCTCAAAGCGAGGCCTCAGGCGAATCATCCTGGTGCTGCTGGAGCCTTTTGGCGCCATTTTCGTTGGCTCTCTGTCACAGTAGTAGGTTGAGCTCACACTGAAAGAGCTCAGCCTAATTCTGCGAATTGGTAGCACTTAAGAGAGGAAGCTGATGTTGGGTCTTTTGACGACGGAGTTGATGTAGAAGGTGTTGTTGTTGTATTTGTTGTTCTTGTTACACTTGCTGTACTTGACTTGAGGTACTGTAGTGCTGGTTGATTGTGTGTGGCCTCTAGCTCACGTTCGCTGAGGTCGCGGAGAGCCAACACACACTGCTTGGCCAAAGCAGTAGGAAGCAGTCGACTTGCTTAGTTGTGGGTTGATTCAAGAATGAGAGCCCTGAGTCTTCGCGCCTGCTCGGCACTCCAACTGCATGCACCCTCACTCGTTAAACTATCCTATACTGAAACTAAGTCACAATAAAATGCAGATATGGCATTGGCCATGTCGATTTCCTGGCGTACGAGCACCCTCAATGCTCATCTCGGGCTTCACTGGCTTCTCCCGTCTTCTGTCATGCTGATCCTGCCATGCGTCTTAATATTCCATCGTTGTCGGAGCCGTGGACTCGTGCTGATAACTCGTACCCGTCACACTCTCGCGCAGCAGGAGCCTTATGGCGCCATTTTCTTTGGTGTTAGTCGTACTGGTGCCTCTCAAGCATTTGATTTCCCAATTGGAGTCGTCGCCCAGAAGAAGAACCGCCCCCAGTGATGTTCCAAAAGCTGAACTGGGACGCTTGTAGATGTGGCGAAGGCCATCGAGCAGTCGAAGAGTACTGAGTCAGCCGAAGTGTAAGTTGTACCCATGGTTACAATAATCAGCGATCTACATTATCATGATTGCAATAATTGATTGTTATCGTCGAGGCCCTTGCAATCAATAAACAATCTATATTTCCACAGCTCTGGCTTGCGTCACAGCTGCCGTTGATAACAGTATACCTGTTGCCCTACCTAGCAGGGGGTGAGGGGAAAGTAGAGCAGCGGTCGCTTAGCGTGTAACCCCGAATCAGCTACTTCAAGTATTTTATTCTGACCAACACCACAGCCACTGATCGTACTGCCACTGATCGTACTGCTTCATGTGGTAGCATTTGGGCAGTTGTCCCGAATTCGTATTTCGGAACGGTCTGCACCACAACTGTACATGTAGCCAAGTTCAATACAGAAACCCTCATCGAATGTATCATTCCGTGGGTTCTATTCGCCTATGATTGAACTCTTCTGTCCTCGCAAACGAATGGACAGAAAAGCTGCTAGGCAAACCTAACCTTGGAACCAGGACCAGTCATATGCTACCGGTGCAGTACATGTACTCTATGGGGCAGTGTAGGCTTGCATCATGGAGACCGCACGCCGCCCGGAAGCTTCGTTCGGCGATGTTCTGGACGGCGCAATAGCGGACGTGGTCGACCATCGACAGGATAAATGGTACGGGGTCTTCATGCCTGCTTTGCGCACCTTCCACTCGCTTTTCGGTCATTCGGAGGTGCCTGAAGACTTCGTGGTGCCGCATTCGACTCCGACGTGGCCGCGACCCACTTGGGGGCTGCGTCTCGGTCAAATTATCAGTCGCAGCCACGACACCAAGAGACTTTACAAAGACCAAGTGGCAGCCTCGCAATTGGACTTGCAAAAGTTGGGATTCACCTGGAAGGTGACGAAAGCTGCGGATCGGTCGTGGAGGCATCAGGTGCTGCCGGCATTAGGAGTTTTCCACCAAGAACACGGTCATTGCAACGTTAAGAGCAGCTTCGTGGTCCCCGAGTGGGAACCGTGGCCGAAAGATGCGTGGGGACTGAACCTCGGAGCCATTGTCAGGCGAATTCGAGCAGGACGCAGCTACGCCGACCAAGCTACACAAGACAGCGGCGTGCTGGAGAAACTCGGGTTTCTGTGGGACCCGCGAGACTTGGAGTGGCAGGAGTGCGTGTTGCCGGCGTTGGTCACGTTTGCGGACGAATTTGGGGACGAAGTGCCGTTGACGTCGGACTTTGTGGTGCCGTCCGAGCCACCATGGCCCAAGCAGACGTGGGGACTCGAGCTCGGACTCTTCCTGAGCGACGCGCAGAGGAGAGAGCAGTACTTTGTGCAGATTATCAGAGATGTCCATGTCCTGGACGAGTTGGGCTTTGAGCTGAGCTTGTCGGACGCGACTTGGGAGCGGCAAGTTGTGCCGCTGCTGACGATTTTCTCGACGATTTTCCCAAATCAACCGACGCTTCCTGCGGATTTTGTGATTCCACACAAGCAGCCGTGGCCAAGGAAGGTGTGGGGGCTCAAGTTGGGCGAGATCGGAGTGCAGAATGCGAGTCGACTGGCGGAGGTGGAGAAGGAATGGAAAGAGCGGAGAGACTCGCCCGAGACTGTGTCGCTTGTGTCGGAGAACCGAAGTCAACAGTGGAAGATCAGGATTTTACCAGCCTTGGTCACGTTCGTGGACGTGTTTGGAGACTGCCGACTTGGTGGACACTTCACAGTTCCGTCTGAAGATCCTTGGCCCAAGCCTACGTGGGGGTTGCGTCTTGGTGCTGCGATTGCCGACTACCACAAGAAGGGGACGTACTTCGAGCAACTCGGACGTGACGCAGATCGCTTAGCGTTACTGGGGTTTTCGTTCAAGTTAGCAGCAGCTCCGTGGGAGCAGTACGCTGCTCCTTTGCTTGAGACCTATTCGACAATCTACCCATGCACTTTGGTACCCGAGAACTTCGTGATCCCATCTCAAGCCCACTGGCCAGAAACGATGTGGGGCGTCAAGTTGGGGGCCATTGTGAGGTGGAACACCCACCTCATGACTTCAATCGAGAATGAGTGGAGAACGCAAGTGTTGACGGCGGTAGAAGTGTATCGAATGGAGTTTGGAGACGTCTCTATCGGACAGAAATTCGTGATACCGTCGCAGTCTCAGTGGCCGAAGAAGACTTGGGGCATGGATCTAGCGCGTATTTTGCATCGCCTTCATATTGGCGAGTGCTACGACGGCCACGTCGCGTTAGCTAGAAACTCAATTGCTAGACTTAAACACTTGCTGCACCGACGTCGGGATGAAGCTTGGGAATCGATTTTCACGGCCTTGAAGGCGTTCACGTTAAATTTCGGACATTGCAACGTGAAACCCCATTTCGTCGTTCCAACAAGACCCTCGTGGCCAAAGGCTGTGTGGAACCTCCAGCTCGGACAGATCGTTGAGAAGATGAAAGCTACTGGCAATTTTTTCTCGTACGCTGGACGAAGTGCCAACCGCTTGAACGAACTGAACTTTACTCTGACGCTCTCGAATTCAGCGTGGGAGAAGAAAGTGGCTCCTTTGATCGCCACCTTCGCTACTCTCCATCCTCGAGATACCATTCCACGGGGAGGCTTCACAATACCATCGGAAGAACCGTGGCCTGAAAACGCATGGGGCGTCAATCTCGGGCTTGTCGTGCAGTGGAATTTGAATCGCTTGGAGACCATCGAACGTGACTGGAAGAGCCAAGTGCTGCAGGCCAATGAAGTGTTCCAATACGAAAACGGGAACAAGGTCATGCGGGATAAGTTCGTGGTCCCCTCTCGCTCTCCATGGCCGTACAAGACTTGGGGGAGAGAACTTCGACACGCTTTGACCTGCGTTCAGATTGGACAGCACTACGGTGGACACATCGCTCTCGCCAACTTCCACGCGAACGAGGCGTGCGTCGTTGCTACTCCACAAATCGAGAAGGAGTGGACGACAGTGGTTCTGCCTGCTCTTCACACGTTTGCTTCAGTGTTTGGGCACTGCGCAGTACAACAAGACTTTGTCGTTCCCGCGCTCTTTCCCTGGCCAAAGCCTGCGTTTGGGGCGAGACTCGGCAGCATTGTTGCAGCGATGGAGAAATGCGGGGTCTACTTTGCTGAGGTGGGGCTTAATGCCGACCGCCTGGAGACTTTCGGCTTCAGGTACAAGTTACGAGATGCACCGTGGCAGCAGCGCATTGCCCCGTTGCTGAGTACATTCGCATCGCTGTATCCCCACGAGATTGTTCCTGAAGACTTTGTGATTCCCCCAAAGGAACCTTGGACCCAGGAGTTCTGGGGCTTGAGGCTTGGCAAGATCGTGGCCTGGTCCTCTCGATTCGTGTGGACTCACAAGTGTAGTGAAGAATGGACAGAGCGCGAGATGCCGCAGAACACAAGTCTGGCAGGTGAGTACGGCTACTGCCGAGTTCCTTCGAGCTTCAAGGTCCCCAGTAAACATCCGTGGCCGAAGCAAATGTGGGGACTGCGAGTGAAGACGTACCTCCGTCAGATGCACCAACGTGGCGACCTGTTCATTCCTGGCGGACTGCACCGCGCCATGATGAGCGAACGAACGTTTGGGTTCGTCTTTAAACTTGCGATGGCTGCAGAGGTGTCATGCGGGGAGCCCCGACGCGAGGAGTTCCGAGCCGATGTCGAGCAGATTGGCGTATCTGCTGAGCAAGAAGAAGAGCCTGAAAGTTTGCTTGGCAAGCGGCGGCTACCCGATGCTTCACGCGCAGGATGGGTGGGCAGCTACTCGCCCAAGTCTCGCAAAGCTCGTGTCGAGAGGTTCTTGAAGAAGCGGCAGGAGCGCGTGTGGGTGAAAGAGGTCAAGTACGACGTGCGTAAGAGTTTTGCAGACACGCGATTACGTGTGAAGGGCCGATTTGTGACGCGAGCAGATGAGAAGTCGATGCGGGAGCTACTCAGCTGCACGTGATCGAGCTGACGAGGCGTTAAAACAAATTACTGATGTACAAAAGGAATAAAAAGTGACATACATTACCATTTCGCTGGTGCCTTGAGTCCTCTTGCTTGCGAGTTTTAGTTGTCGGGGGCCGCGTAGTACCGCAGGAAAACTTGCAGCAGCCTCCACGCCAGCGTGTTCACCTCCCCGTCATTCTTCTTGAACGCGTTTTTGTCGGCTGCAGCTTCGCGCTTCTCGAGGAAGTCGCGCGGTTTGTACGCCTGGAACGCGTCGACCGTCGGGAAATACAGACGCACGTCGTTGGCGAAGGCGCTGGCGACGATCGACATGTTGGCTGCGGGCATTTGCATCGCCATGCAGGTCGTCGTACAGGCCGTGCGCCCGCAGAACGCGATCTTCGCAGGCCAGGTCGCTGCCACTCCCGGTTGGGTCTCTTCAAAGTCGACGCCAATACCTTGTCCAAACGCAGGGAACGCCGGGTTGCGAGTGTTCAGGATCTGCTCGATCGACTTTTGCTTCAGAAGCTTCGAGTGGTGGCCATGCTCGTGGAAAAGATCCGTGTAAACCTTGTGCATGTCCTTGGCAGTGGACTGCAACCCGTGAAGACTCGCGTCCAGTCCCTGGTAGATCGCGCACGACCCCGTGGCCATGCGGTGCAGATGCTTCTCCGCAATGGGATCCGGTCCACTCGAGCCACTGCTGCTCTCACTCTCACTACCGTTCGGCCTGCGATGTGCGTAGAACTGCACGTACTGGTCCACCAGTCCATGTCTAGCTCCCACCGCCCCCGCGTACGGGTCAAACCTCGTCAGCTTCAGTCCCAGCACCTGGAACACGTGCTTCTCCAGGTACTCCCCGAAGGTCAGCCCACTGAGCTTCTCCACCATGTACGCAAGCAGCACATAGTTCTCGTCTGCGTACGTGTAGCTGGTGCCGGGTTTAAACGCCAGCGGGGCGTCAATGAACTCCCCAACCTGCTGACCAAAGGACCCCAAAGTCTCCAGTGTCTGGGGCACTCTCCCCCCCTCTCTGCTCTTAATACCCGACCCCATGTACAGCAAGTGCTGGAACGTCACCCGCTCGCAGTCGTCAGCTGCATCGACCTTGGGACACCACGCGGTCCGGTTCCTCTCGAGTCCGAACTCTTCCCAGTCCTTCACCGTCAGGTACTCGGCCACGGGTCTGTCCAGCACCACGACCCGCTTCTCCTGCAGCTGGTACATGGCTACAGCCGTGAGCAGCTGCACGTGCGCCCCCATGGGGAAGACGCTGTGCTCGTGCATGGGCTGCGCGAACGGCACGTTGGCGAGTCCCATGGCCTGCTGCAGCTTCTTCTGGCCGTTGTGGCTCAGCCGCACGACGCCCGAGAAGTTGCGCGCGTGCGCGTACGCGTCCAGCAGCGCGCGCAGCTCCAGCGCGCGCTCGTTGCGCTGCGCCGGCCACGAGAGCGCCACCAGCAGCAGCGCCAGCAGCGACGCGGCCAGGAACCCCACAGTGGCGCGCCCGAAGGTCTTGGAGCGGTGGCGCCGCGTCTGCCGCGCGCGCTGACGCTCGTGGTAGCTGGACAGCTGCTGCTGCAGCGAGTCGCTGCTGGCTGCGTCGCGGTGCACCAACGGGAGCTGCTCGGCGTCCATGAGGTGGGATATCTCGGGGTTGATGGGGAATGTCCAGGGGTGAGATGCTGTTTTAAACAGATGCATTCTGTGACGTGTGCACACTTGATGTTTGTATAGTGACTCGTGATTTATATTGTTAGCTGCTTGGCGTTTAGATCACTTTTCGAACAGCCGTGGATACTGTACATATGCCGCCGCGTCTCGTGTGTGCGTCCTGCTGCGTGGTGGGGGGCGGATCCACGTGCCCCAAGTGCAGCGGGGAGCTGAGCGCCCCCAGCGCCTTCGACTGCGCGAAGCTGGGGCTGCTGCCGGAGCTGCAGGCGCTCGTGCAGCAGGTAAACATCGACGTAAAATAGTTGGTACAATTCATTTTCTGAAGTGTTTTAACCGTTTAAATGACTTTTAGGAGCCGGATTTCGACGTGAATGCATATGATGAAACGTCGAACGCGACGTTACTGCACCACGCTGCAATTAGTGGCAAAATGGGGGTGATTGAGTATGTTTTTGTGCTAAAACATTATTTGTGTTTAAAACCCCATTCTAAATTGACTTTAACATGATTTTAATGTTTTTATGGCGATAGGTTTTTACTTGGAAATGAAGAGCTACGAGCTAAAGTGGAGGTGGACGCTCTGGGAGGGGAGATGCAGGCCACGCCGCTCTTCTGGGCAGCTTTCCACAACCAGATTTACGCCGTGGAACTGCTGCTCCGCCACGGAGCAGACCCAAATTTCCGAGACGGTCAGGGGTTTACGCCGTTTTTAGTGGCGATTCAACGTTGTTTCCCCATTACAGCTGCCTATCTGATAGCGAAGGGGTCGGATGTGAACCAACGGATGCAGGGTGAGTTAATTGGCAGTGAGTGAAGAAAAAAAACTACTGTCGATGCTAAACTTTTGTGGTGTCATACCTTTCAGATGCTAGCCAAAAGACGGCGCTGATGCTGCTCTGTCAGCCCCAGCAGTTCCACTTGGATTCTTTTCGCATGGTGTTGAGTCTTCAAGCTACTATCAACGCACAAGACGCCGATGGCAACACCGGTATGTCAACCTTTTCTGAGTATTTGTCCAATGGTTTGTTAACTTGTTGTCTGTTGGAAGCACTTCATCATGCGGCTATGAACAATATCGCCATGGCCGTGCGAATGCTCCTGGATGTGAGAGCTGACACGACTATCGTGAACAAGGAAGGTCTTACGGCGTTGGCAATTGCACGTGTGCGACTCCCTCCAGGCTCGTCGACCCGTCACGTTCTCACGGAAGACGAAGAGCTGCAACAACTTGCCCGACGTACCTCAATTCCGGTGCGTAGCTGGTGTTCACGCAGCAGTTGCTTGCAAAAACTCATCGTGCCGATACTATGGTTGTTGTGCGAATGTCAACAGAAACAAACACTCGAGGACAACGTGTACAAACTCGCATTTTTCGTACCGTGGGTGGTGTTCCCTCTCGCTTGCTACGTGATCGTGACTGTGAACGGCACGCTCTACATCCTGCTGTCGCTTGTCGTTCTATTGGTTGTGGCGATGCTGCTGCTTAAATTGCTACAGCGTGGATCTTACGGAGACAAACGCAAGGCTGCATCGCTCATGTTCGGGATAAATGTCGCCTCGATCGGGTATCTTGTCGGCAGTTTTCCTCGTTTTAGCGGCGAGTGTAGCACTGCGTTCTGCGCGTTTGCAGCATTCTCTTTCGCCATGATGGGTCTCACACTCGCTAAAACGTCGACCTCGGACCCGGGCGAGGTTTTCACCTCGTACGACGAGAAACTACATGTGAGTTGGCTGTGCTTTTGTTTGCCTTGAGAGTTGCTAGGACGCTGGCTTACATCTGTGTGGTTGTTTCTGTGCTAGAATATCCGCTGGCTGGTGGAGTCGAAGTTGCCCAGCGCGACCAAGCTTTGCCTTACTTGCTTGCACAAGAGACCGCTGCGCGGAAAACACTGCGCCGAACTCAACTCATGCATCGCGAAGTTCGATCATTATTGTCCCTTCGTGGTGAATGCCATCGGTGCCCGCAACCATGCAGCATTCCTGGGATTCCTGTTCTCGGCCGTACTATCGATCGCGTTAGAGCTTGTGGCTTGCTGGCGCTTTGCGTGCGTACAGCCCGAGCTCGTGGCTGACTTCACAGTCCAGTGGCAATGGTGGAAGTGGAAATCGTCGTTGTGGAGCCTTCTCGTAGGCATGCTGGGCAGTGCTGCTGTCGCTGATACGCCGGGGCTATTTGACTGGATTGGGAGCGTTGCGCACTTCCAGCCCGTGCTCTTTTGCGTCATGCTGCTGGACGTTGTGCAGATTGCGTGGATCGCCTACATGCTGGTCTTCCACATCTACCTGATGTGTGCAGCGCTTACGACAAATGAGGTCGTGAAAAGTGAGAATCTGGATCGCGCGTATTCCCGTGGAATTCTCAACAACATTGTCGACTTCTTGGGTCTTCCAGGTCAGCGGTCTGTGGATTGGCGTCGGGTGTACAACCTAGAAGAGTTCAAGAGCGAAGTTGCGTCGTACTCCCCATCGAGAGAAACGCGAAAGGATCTGTAAGGTTGACATTCATCTAGCAAGTGCTATAGGTGGTACCCAGATCAACTTTTATATTTCTCTTTCGTCCAGCGTATCTTCAGCAAGATAGCGCAGGCGTGCACAAACACTGACTACAGTACGGTGAAGTCACGTGAGTGTGGCTGAGATAATCCGATTTTGTGATCAAAGATTGCCAAAATCGCATTCAATCGTCACGTGAAATGAGGAAGAAAGAAGATTGCAGGGCAAATACACTTATACTTAGTATTTTGAAAGGGGGTTTCAGAGAAAATATGTTATCAACCCCTTTTCAAAATGCTCTGTAGGGGTTATCAACCCGTTTTCAAAATGCTGTGGGGTTTTCAAAGAAAAGGGGTTATCAACAACCCGTTTTCAAAATGCTCTGTATTTTCCCTGCAATTTTCACCGAGTCTCAATCTGCCGCGTCGACGAAAGAAGATGGTGAAGCTCTTCTGTGCGATCGTTAATGAAGCGTGCAGCGCGTTCTCGGTGCGAGTTGACGAGAGCGACGAGCCCGAGTCGGTTTATGAGTTGAAGAAAGCGATCAAGGAGGAATGCCAAGAAACGATCAAATGTGACCCGAAGGATCTGCAGCTCTTTCTGGCGAAGACGGGCAACAAGTGGCTCAATTGGGCGGACGTGGCAGCATTGACGCTCGAAAAGACTGCTGGTAGCGTGGTGCCTGTGCTGGTCGATGATCATGGAATCCGCCACAACTTCGTGAAGATGGATCCGTTGCTGTGGATCAAGAACCCAAAACACTTTGGAGCGAATTTTCAACCGGGTGAGGGTCAAGTTCACGTGCTGGTGGTGCCTTCAGAAGGGGCGACCAGTGCACAAAGCGCTAAATTTTCGACTTTGTCGATGATGCTGAAACAATGCAAGGTCATTGGCGACTTGCCGCAGCAAGGCGACTTTTTGAAGTTGTTTGAATGGACTGATGACGATTGCGGAAAGGTAATGGCCATCAAAGAGATTGACGACATCGTGCACTTTACTGGTTCCAAATTTTACGTGCGGAAAGAGATTCTCTGTGTGCTGGAGATCTTCATGAATGTTTATCGGAACGAATTTGACGAGGACGAGGTTGTCAACAAGCAGTTCATTCTCCTGGGAAGTCCAGGAACGGGCAAGAGTTGCATCTTGGCTTTGATATGTTTTTACGTCGCAGTCCATTACAAAAAACCAGTCGTCTGGTTCCACCAGGTTGTCGATGGGCTTCATCCGACCACGCGATTGTTCTACCAAGGAAAATACTACGAATGGGAGGACGCGAAGGGTGAATTTTATGAAACCCTATATTACGCAATGGGGAGCAGCGGCATCGATCCGATTAAATGCTGGTTCTGTCTTGACGGGATAACTCTGGATGAAATAATGAAGAAGTCATGGTTCAATCAGTACAAGTTCCTAGCAACCTCTGGACAGTTCTCACCGAAACGCGAAGCAGTACCGTTCATGAAGATTTGTCTTTTACCGTACTGGAGACAGAGCGATCTGGAAGATTTCGGTCTCAACCACTTGCAGATGCCGGCGACTGACGTGGATACTCGGTTCTTTGTGTCCGGAGGAAGCTTGAGAGAGTTCGTCAGCGATGATGCCCGAGCCACTGTGCAGTCAGCATTGAACCTTACTGAGAAGCCTGAACATGCGAAGATTCTGCTCACGCAGATTGAAATTGGCTCCAAAAAGCAGATTGACCGCATCCGCATGCAGGGAGTGCAAGACCGCAACAATGTGAAGCACTACGTGGACTTAGACAAGTGGGCCAGCAGTTGGCAGTGTACTATATGGCGGTTCTTCCTGATGATCCTGACGAGGACAAGAGACTCAGGTTCCGATTGAATCCGGGGGCGATCATGCAGCAGAATGTGTTGGATCACATCCGTCTTTATGTCGCGCGTTTTCAAGTGACACCAGAAAAGGAGGACAGCAACGCTACAAGTGGTTTTTGGTTGGATTTCTTTTAGGTATATGAATGATTGTTCTCGTGGTTGTTCTTTTGAAGTATTTGTTTGTATGCGTTATGCTGCTGGACGTGCAAATTGCGTGGATCGCATACATGCTAGTCTTCCACACGTACCTGATGTACAGCGCTTACTTACGACGAACGAGTAAGCTTGCTGCGAGTTGACATTCAACTGCATGTTGCAAGTATTGTAGATCAACTTTTGTATTTCTTTTTCGTCCAGTGTATCTTCGGCAGGTTGATCACAGAATGCGCTCAAGACAGCGTAGGCGAGCACTACGCGAGCGCGAATTAGCTGCGATCTCTTCATCAGTAGCTTTCGTCGCTTTTCGTCGTGTGAGTCGGAAGCGCTTCCTGCTCAACGGATCGATGTCCTCTGGCGTCTCCTCATCGGCGTCCTCGTCCTCGTCGCTGTCTTCTTCACCTTCCCACTCGTCCTCATCATCGTCTGCGCTTTCTCTGCCTTGATTGTCCTTTGAGTTCAACATGAACAAGCATGTCAGCTCGAAAAAATACCACCTCAACACCCACCACACACAAGGACGTACCAACTCGCGGAAGAAATCCTTGATCGGTCGGTCCTCCAGCGAATGGAACGCAATGGTCACTAGCACAGCCCAACAACCGAACGATCGTTAGTTCACGACGTCCAGTACCCTCAAAACAACATCATGGCTCTATACCGAGTCGTCCGTTAGGGGCCAAATGGTTCGCGAGCTGCTTCACGCCATTTTCGACATGATTCAGCTCGTCATTCACGTAAATGCGCAGAGCTTGGAAACAGCGCGTGGCAGGGTGCGTGCTCCCGATCTTGCTGGCCCTTTTGCCCTTCTTCTTGTTCTTGCCCCTGTCCGAAGACCTCCACATATTGGCGATGCGCTCGATGCACTCGCGCAGGTCTCTGGTGGTCTCGAACACTTTGCCGCGCTCCTCTCGCTCCCTTACAATCGCCTTGGCGAACTCCTTGGCCAGTCGCTCCTCTCCGAACTCCCTGAAGATCTTGGTCAGCTGCACTTCCGACAAGTTGTTCACTGCGTCTGCTGCCGTCGATGCCTCCGAGTCGCGCTGGTTGAATCTCATGTCCAAAGGTCCGTCATTCAAGACGCTAAACCCACGTCGTGCAGCGTCGAAATGGAAACTATTCGCCCCCAAATCAACCAAAACCCCGTCCACTTCATCCGGGAACCCAGCAGCCTCCAAGTGCCTATCCAATTCCGCGTACGATCCGACCTGGAAGCTCACGCGGCCGTGGAAATCCGACAAGTTGGCTTGGGCGATGCCCAACACCTCGGGGTCTCGGTCCACGCAGAGCAGTTTGGCGTCGGGAAAGTGTTGCAAAAGGGCCCTCGAGTGGCCTCCGAAGCCTGCAGTGCCGTCTACGAAGTGACGAGGCTTCCAAGTGTCCGAGATGTTTCGAGAGAAGGCGGCCACAGTCTCCTGAAGCAGAACGGGGACGTGAACTGGTGGCAATGAACCATCGCTGGGGGTTCCACTGGTGCTGGAAGAAGCACACGACGCTGTTGATGCAATGCAACGAGATAAAGAGGGACGAAGGGCCCTGGAGACAGCGGAGGAATGCAGAAGGAGACGCATCATGATTGTCGGACTACCAGCCGCTCGTTTGGTCTCCGCTATCGCTATAGACAGGGGATATAAGATGGGCACAAATGAGCTTTTAGGTGGTCGTAAACGTCAACTTGAGGGTGTCATGTTCATAACTTTAAGTCATTTTCTGCTTTCATCGCCTTCCCTGAGCTGAGCTTGCTACGCAATATTACCATTAAGTTATATAACGCCTAGGCCGTGGATGTCTCGGCCGGCGGTGCCATCCACTTGGCGTAGATGCTGCAGGAGCTTTGCGCTCCCTCCATGAGCTCCAGCGCCTCCTCGCGCGTGAGGTTGCGCGGCAGCTCGTCTTCACGCCACAGGAACGCGTGTGGTCTCCGGCGTGCGTTGACTTCACGCGTGAGGTCTTCGAGGATGCGCACGGGGTCGGCGGAGTCGGAGCAGAGACGCACCACGCGCGACTTGCCATCATGTGACCGCTCGAAACGCACCACGCCACTCTCCACCAAGAAGTCCAGCGACTGCTTGATGCTTTCGCTGCAGAGCGCCTCCGCGTGCGAGAGCTGCTGGCGCAGGAACAGCTCCTTCGCCAGAAACTGCACGCGCCGCACCACGTCGCGCTCCGTGTGTTCGCAGTCGTCGCCTTCTCGAGCAGGCAGAAGGCTCCAAAGGCCTTGTGTCGTGAGCCACAGCGAGTCCATGAACGACCAGTTCAGCGACAGCACGAAGCTCGTGAGCTTCGAGGTGTTCCAGCGGTTCACGTCCACAGTCACAGTGCCGGAAGTCTCGTCAACCTCACACTCAACAGCCTCGGTAAGGAATTGAGTCACGCGGGCTTCGATGTCAATAGCCTCATGGCGGCAGATGTGACGCAGGAAGTGCCAGATCTTTTGCGCCTGCTGTTGAACTGCCCAGATATCCAACGTGTGATTAGCTGAGAAGCCCTCATCACACTTCGAATGCTGCCGCAGAGCAGCGTCCAGTGCGCCAATGACCGCCATCTCCGGCAGGAAAATGTGGAGAAGGTGGTTGCGGTAGAAACCCAGCTCGAGTGCTCGCACTGGGTACTGCAGCTGCGGAGCCACGACGCTGTCCGCCTTGGTATCCACCTTCAAGATCGACAAGGCGTGAGCAGTGATATCATCGTTTTCAACGTGGGCCACAGTCGCACCGCGCTTCTCCAACTCCTCCACCAGCCACACTGTGCGAGCCTCCAGCATGTCCTCCGTCACATATGCACGCTTCCACATGAGCAAAGCGGAGACAATTGAAGTCGACGTAATGGTACCAGAGGTTTGCATACGTTCAGCCACTAGCTCGGACGAACCCTCGAGCGACGAAGTTTCTGTGAGAGGCACCGGCTCGCCAAAACGCACGTACGAGTGACCAAGACGGAGGAAAAACAAATCCCACACCGATCGGAACAGCACAGCCAGACTCTCCTTCTCCTTGGGCTTGCCGAGAAGTTGGTTCGCGTATCCATCAACCTCGTACACCTTGTCGTAGTCGAGCGAGATCGGGACGACCAAGACCGTCTTCTTCGAGGCCTTGTCAGCGCTGTCTTCATCGTCACCAGAAGACGCCCCCTTCACGTAGTTCAGGAACATCGACATGAAGCCCAACCGGGGCTTGCACACGCGTCCGTGACGCGATCGCCCACCTTCGATGAACACCTCCACAGGGTTCCCATCGTGCAGAAGTTCGTGCACGTACTGCTCCAGCACTTCCTTGTAGAGATGGTCGTTGCGGAACGACCGGCGGATGAAGAAGCTGCCGTTGGCTCGAAGGAACGAGCCCACGAGTGGCAAGTCCAGGTTGTTGCCTGCAGCAATGCGCGGCAGCGGGATGCCGTA
The DNA here is from genome assembly GCA_033557925.1 of Phytophthora x cambivora. NCBI lineage: Eukaryota > Oomycota > Peronosporomycetes > Peronosporales > Peronosporaceae > Phytophthora > Phytophthora x cambivora. Next base: position 4,103,775 of record JAUCEB010000012.1, on the reverse strand, counting down.
CGCGAAGCACAAGTAGCTGATGATCAGGTAGTCCAGGTGGCTCTTGTGCGTCGGCGCGAACACGACGCTCACGTCTCCCTCCGAGGCCTCCAGCACGCGGCGCACGTGGTGCAGAGACTCCAAGTCCACGTGGAGGCCCTGGAAGAGCAGGCGCCACGTCTTGGTCAGCAGCCAGCCAAGACACCGCACAGCCGGCATCAACATGTCCGACTTGAGGCTCTCGAAGATGCGCGTCACGCGCTTGAGCTCCGCAACGTTAAGATCGTTAGTCTCCTTCACTCTTGCGACCAGATTCCGGTGGTGCGCGTCCACCGTCGACGGGGGTCGTCCCAGCAGGTTCACGCCGACGCCCGAGCGGCAGATGAAGAGCAAATCTAGCACCGCCAGTCGAACGTCCGCCAGTTGCAGCGCCACACTACGCTGAGCCTTCGTGGAGCTCTGAGTCATCAACGCACTTGCTGACTCAGCACAGCGCTGCTCGATGGACGACAGCAGCCACGTCGGCTCCATCACGTTCACGAAGCCATGCTGACGCGTGCCGTCCACGTCCACGTCCACGTCGTCGTCGTCACAGTCCTGCATCAACTGGGCCTTAGTTGTGTCCACCTGCACATGGTCCTCCATCACCACCGGAACCTGCTCAACAGCATATTCCTCCCTCTCGTCATCATCCTCCTCTTCATCTTCTTCTGCCTCCTCACTGGACCCGCAGGACCCCACGAGCCTCCCGTCCAGCGTCTGCTCCTGCGTGGCCGCCCAGTCCCTCCACTTGTCCACGCACATTTGCTCCGGCTTGAGGTGCAGTGGCGTGCTCTTGGTCGCTGCCGACTGCTCAACGCCCGCCTCCTTGTCGTCCTTGCGCGCGTGGATGGCCACAGCCAGCGCCATGCTGGACGTCGTGACGCCCGCCTTCGCCTTGGCCGCGTGCTCCTGCTGCTGCGCCGCGTCCGCCTTCTTGAGCAGCGCGCGCACCTTGTCCTGGTACTTCTGGTAGCGCAGCTGCAGCCGCAGCGCCGCCCCGTTGGGCACCAGCAGCGGCCGCAGATGCGCCGGCAGCTTCGGGCCCGAGCCCAGGGCCGCGCCCGACGCGTTCACCCCGCGCCACTCGTCCCCGAGCCGCGGGTGCGCCATGTGCTTCTTCCCCATGGGCTTGAGCATCGTCGAGGACGGTCTGCTCTGCTCTGCTCTGCTCCCTTGCCCACGAGCCGGAACGACGGCGAGTGGTAGCGCGTGATGGAAGGTGCGCCTTGATGATGCTCGTGGTGGCGGAAACCTGTGTATAAGGATATGTTGGTTGGTGTGTTTTAAAAGACTGTAAGGTGTTGTACAGTATAATATTCGTTAAAGCTGATAACACTAATGAAACTGTCTATATCTGGTCTGTAGGTTTTGATTATTATAGAGAGGTTTGGTAGGAGGTTACAAAACACGAGTGCCTTCCGGTGCTGAATCTGCCCCTTGCAGCGTTCAAGCCTCGAGTCGAGGGAGGCCCTTGCTGATAGCACAGCAAGTTGATAGGTGTAAGCGATTCTCAAGTCTCCATCGTGTCGCAAATGGATCCCGTTATCCAAAGCGTGGAGATACAGATCTGAATCTTCCAATATTTAATATCGGCAAATTGAGAAGGCCAAGAAACAACACACAACTGCGTTTTTTTAGTCTGGATCAGGCACGGTTAAGCTGGAGATGGCTGGGTAACTGCCAGCTGTTTGATAGGTGCTCAAGTATTGACGACTCGGTCGCGCGTGGAGGTTGCACAGAGCAGTTATGGCAGCAATGGTTTGGCTGCCATAGACCCAGACTCAACGCTGTGGGCACCGGAATCAGACCGTTGCTCCTCTAATTATACTGTCGTGTAAGTGCTATCTTGGCCGGTCAACGCTAGTGAAGGATCTTTCCTTCTCAAACCTGAGCCAATGATGGCAGCGTTGCTGCTGCTCCGAAATCCCCTTCCAGCGACCCGCACCTTCGATACTGTGCCAAGTTGAAGTGGAGTCTAAAAATGTAAAAATCAGTATCCAAACATCCCGTTTCTGTCCGTCTAGCTGTCATCTCAGTCGGCCCTGATTCGCCGGGCCGTTTCCAGCGCCGAAATTAGCCACTTGTCTGCACGTTGCTGCGAGCTCAGTCGCGTCACTTCCCTGCGTTCCACCTCCTCTCCTCTGCAACGATGTGGTGGCTGCTGTGGCTGCTCGCGGCGTCGTGCGCCTGGCATCTAACGCCTGCTGCAGCCACCTGCTCGTCCTGCGACGTGCCCGACGCCTCCGCGCTGAGCTTCTGCGCCGCCTTCGTCTCGTTCCCTGCCTGTCGCTCCGGAGGCTCATGGAAGACCATGGTCAGTAGTGAAGTTTAAAACAAACTTCCACTTCCATTTCCATCCTCTCTCTAATAACTGATAAAACATATCAAACACCATGCAGGATGCAACAGCGCAGGAGCGATACGCGTCGCTGAAAGTTAATAGCTCGACGACAAGCACCTGCGAGACGGCGTTGAAGCGGATTCAGTGCCTCGCAGTCTTCAACGCGTGCGAGATGGGGACCCCCGAGACTTTATGTCTCGACAGCTGCACCGAGACATTGGAGACCAATTGCGTCTCCGAGTTGTCCACCTCCAAGTTGCTTGTCAACGCCTGCGGGACTGAGCAGCAGCCAGTGACGGGGGTCAGTGACGAGGGCAAATGCTTCGACACGGACTACGACGGCCCCAACAAGGCCGTGTGGGTCATCGGCTTCTCCATCGCCGTGGTCTTCTCCTTCCTGGCCAGTGTGGGCATCAACCTGCAGAAGAAGGCGCTCAAGCAGAACGAGCTGGGACCCGAGCCCAAACCGGCCTATCGCCTGCCGTTGTGGACGTTGGGCTTCGTGCTGTGTGCGGTGGGCTCGGTGCTGGACTTTGTGGCGTTCGGCTTGGCGCCGCAGAGCCTCTTGGCCCCATTGGCAGCACTGACGCTCGTGTGGAACATGATGCTGGCGCCGTGCTTCAACAAGGAGAAGCTCAGCAAGAAGGACATCGTGTCGACGCTCATCATCTTCGTGGGTGCGACCATCGCCGTTGTCTTCGCGTCGCACACGTCTCCGTCGTACAATTTGGACATGCTCATGCAGCTTTACAGAGACCCTCTCACGATCGTCTACTTCTGCGTGGTCGTGCTGACGGTGGTCGCCCACTTCGCAGCGATCAAAATTGTTGACAATTTTTGCTTGATGAGCAAACGACATCGAATTATCCAAGTGGGGACGCCGGGGATGTGGTCGACGATCCGTCTCGTGGGGTATGCGGGTCTGGCGGGCACGTTAGGCGGCCAGTCGGTTCTGTTCGCCAAGTCGACGGCCGAGCTGTTGAAGGGCGTATTTAACGGAGATGCGAGCTGCTTCGCGCACTACCAGACGTACCTGATCGCGATTGCACTCGTGGTTTGTTTGTCCCTGCAGATTAAGTATCTGAATGGCGGACTGCTTCACTATGACGCACTATCGATGGTTCCAGTGTATCAAGCCTATTGGGTCATTAGCGGCGTGCTCGGCGGCGTCATCTACTTCCAGGAAATTCGCACCTTCTCGGTCTTACAAGCGGTCATGTTCGTACTAGGAATCGGCGTCAGCATCTTCGGCGTTGTGCTTCTATCACGACGCAAGCACGCGCCAGCGACTACGTCCACCAAGGGCAAGATCGAGCGTGGCTTCAGCTTCACGTCGCCGTCAGAGTCGAAGTTGGAGGCTTCGAAGAGTTCGGATTCACGCCTGACTCGCGTCTCTGAAGACGTCGCCACTGATCAAGTTGTTGTCGAGCAGGAAGAGACGACGACCCGCTCGGAAGCCACTCGGGAGTTTCTCGCTTCAATACTGGAGGTCCTCAATGAAGAAAGCACCACGGAAGAGTCGGACGGAGAGGACAGCAGCCACGACCGGCGCAGTGAAAACGAAGTATCAGAGCACGTTAATCGCCAGGCGATCGACAATTACTTGGACATGTCCACGACTGTGGGTCTTTCGGAAATTCTTGGCGGCCTTGGGTTCCAGAGTGCACGAGAAAGCGTGCTGCTTGGACGACGCATGTCAAGTCGGTAAGTCAAGTGTGTTCTGCTGTTTTACTGTTCTAGTCTAACTGGTTTTATTTTTCCTATCAGTGCCCCTCGACGACGCTCGCGCCGCAGCATGGATGACATTGAGGTGGGCTTGCCAGCAGCCACCCGAGAAGCGAACCCGAAGAAGCCTTTTCCCAAGCGTCGATCCATTACATTCTCAAGCTTTAGTAGGTCTTCTTCTAACAAGGACAAGGACAACAAGAAAGATGACGACGCACCGCCGAAGGACATGGTCTAAACGCCAGAATCCACTAGTTTCATTAGTCTTCTACTCCTCAAGCGAATATACTCTAGTTTTTATCACGAGTTTATTGCGTGAAGGCCACTAAGAAGAAGCCCGTGGCAGTAACGCCGGCAGGCCATCCAGTCGCTGGCATTGTCGCGCTTGGGCCACTGTCCGAGCTCAACTTGCACGAACCTTCACGTGGGCTGGTATACAACGCAAAACTGTTGCAATCCGGTGCATTCCAGCATTCATCGCAACAACTCTTGAACGTGCTTGCCGTAGTTGTGGTGTAGTATTGTTGCAAAAGCGTGTCTGGAGTCTTGTTCGGGCCATTTTCAGTGCACGGGTTGCTTGTTGTGGTTGGAGGAGGGGTCGTTGGGGACGCGTGTTCCTTCAACTTGTGGTCATCTCGTTCCTTGAAAAACCGCGGCTTCGCTGGAAACACGCACGCCCACGTCGCTCTTGATACCTTGACACACTGTGCATTGGCCGGGGCGACGCATTGGGCTCCATTGAACGACCAATGGTCTGAGTGACAGTTGGCGGAGGCAGTGTCACCCCTGCGAGGACACGCTATGCCGAATGGGCCATGCTCGTTGCCAGAACAGATCGGACCATGCGCTACTGGGATGGAGAATGTTGCATCATGGAGCACGTTAATAGTGGGTAGGGGGCCAGTCGGTGCTGCAGCTTCGGCCATGGTGGAAGAAGTGTTGGATTTTGTTGTTGGGGTCTTAACGTTGAAGTGGTAAATTGCAAAGTGAATCGGATCGTTGAAAGTCAGCATCGGATAGAGAGACGAATCGTTGGGTACATTCGTTTCAAAAGATTCTACATGTACGTTCGTTAACTACAACTTCGCGTGATAGTTTCTTATTGAGAGTCGTCAACCCCTTGAATTGAAGCAAGCGGTACAACAACATGAAAGATGCAGACACGCCGCCTTCTGAAGTCAGAATCTACTCGTACTGTACAGGTCATAACGGATGAGATGGTTGTTGGCAACATTCGTTTCCTAAGATTGGCCGCTGGGTTGAATGATTCTTCGATCGGTTAGCAACAATTGGTAACAAGTCTTTGGTAACTGATCACACAGATCCAGCGGTTAGAGAAGCTGGTTGTTTTGTGAATCGGGGATCGTAACGAGCGCAGACCCAGAGGATGCAACGGACGCCCTGTGTTGTTTGCGCACCCGCGCCGCAATCGTTGGTATAGCAGACCCGCGACGCAGCACATCCCGGTCACTGATGCTCATATCTCCACCACGTTGAAGTCCTTGGACATCCTGTTTCAATTCATTCACGGCACGTAACAGCGCTTCATTTTGCAAAGCCAACTGCAGCACCATTCCTTGGAGGAGCATCGTGTTATCTGAGCGCTCTCGAGAACCCCCACGGTTGTGTCTTGGAATAGGTTCTGGATTTGTACTTGAGCCTCGATCATACTTGGCTGAGAACCTATCGTCTTCGTCGTCATCATCATCGCTGGGTGTATGTTTCGATGGAGAAATATCAACATCAGCAGGTAGTACCGAGCTCTGCATCTCTGGTGCCTTGCTCCACTTTGTCATCATCTTCAGTCGGCGGGGTAAAATCTTCAAGAGCGTTGCGGCTAGCACCCGACCATACTCAACAGTTTCGAGCCTCAGGTCGAGGTGCATGGGGGCTGCTTCAAGTCTGTCCTCCTCCTCATGAGAGACTCCTTTTCCGCGTTGGTATGCTCGTATTCGTTGTCGATCAACGTCGATTTCTCGCTTGGCCTTCAGATAGCCTTCGTAAACGACAACCAGAAACAGGTTGGCTGCTACGAAGACGTTGAACAGCAAGAAGCACGCGAGCAACAGCGTACGTAGAGTTGATGTGCCTGCAGCATCGTGGCCGATTTCCCCGTAAGACGCAGCTGAAAAACCCAGCAGCGCAGATGAACCTGATGATCCTGATGCAGCTCCTGTTCCCGTCTGGAGTAGAATCGCCACAAGCGAGCGCACAGCCTCTGGTAGACTCTGAAAGAGTGACGACTGCGCGCCTAGCGCGACGAGGCACGCACTAGCGTATCCCATGACTACTAGTGCCATTACCACCATCAATACAAACAACTGCGGTGCTGCGCAAACCACAGCACGAACGAGCAAGTCCACCGGTTGAGATACTCGCAACATCAGCAACAACTCGATCCAGGCCAGACAAATGCTAGCACTGAGAGCAAGCTGAGAAGCACGGAACGTCTCGACGTACGGTCTCAAAGGCACAAATTTATCCGAGTTCAGAGGCAATTCGGACGGTCGTTTTACCATCGCTACCAAGCGCAGTAGCCACGCACAAGTGTAGCAGAGCAGGCCGAGAAGTCTCACACCACTACCGTGACGGCGGTGCAGTGGACTGGGTCTCATTTTGCCCCTAGCTTTGCGCTTGTCGAGATTTGACCGTTGCCAAATTGCTTGGTACTGCCATTGTCGCGAGCGAGAACGCGCAAGTGCCAGCACTTCATCCAGGAAAAAGTACGCGTAAAATAATATCACGATGATGTGGCACGCTGAAGTGAACCAGTGATTGGCATCCAACAGGAAACTGCTGGTGAGTGGCGCCACTCCTGCACTAAGCGAAGCGATTGCTCCACCAGAAGCGGGCAATTCCACCAAAAAGCGTAGCGCAACCACGTATCGAAGCATTGCATTGAACAGGCTCAGATCCAGCATGACCGCCCGAGTTTGTCCGTCGATATACCCGTTCACACCGAGAGCTTTCAAGACACTAGTGGCTTGATCTTTACTGGAGCGCGGGAGTACAACTGAGTATGCTGGTGCTGGTAGCGAGTATTGCCCGCTTGAAACTGACATCGTCGAAAAGAACGCGGAGCGCTCGGTATCTGTATCCGTGTCATTGAGTCCATTGAACGTGTATACATTCGAACTGTTCACTTGAATTGGATCACTTGCTTCGTAGCTTGTTGAAAAATCTCCGTCACTTGAGCCGTAGCAGTAGTAAGCACCATCGTCTGTGCTTAATTGTGTCCAGGAGAAGAATGGCGTCACTCGTGATGAGCAGTCAAACGTTTCCACGCGAAGCTGGCCGATGCGAATGCCACCAATGATACGATTCGTAGTGAGTGTGGACGAAGCAGCTACCGCATCGTTTGAGTAAGCGATGGAAATGAAGGGGCCCCCCAACCAGTCGTAGAACTCTTGAGGACTCGATATGTCTGCAAAAGTTTTAGAGTTTCCGGATAGTGACGCAACGAAGGGAGTTTCAAGATACCTTGCTGGAAGATCAAGCAAACGGTGGGTAAGAAAGCAGCGCCATTTCTTCCAAGCAGCATAACACTTACTGGTAGTTGCACGCATGAAGCGATACAGTCGGTCATGCGCGTAGCCGTTGATCGTGCTGAATGTGAAGATGCCGAGAAAAATAATCTGCAGTACAATAGCATGCAATTTTGAGCGAGAATGCACCGTCCGTCGCCGTCGCAAGAGAGCCAACACGTGTCTTCGACAGAGTTTGTGTAGCTGCGCCACTCGTTGCCCTCTGGTGCTATGTCGTCGCCACCTATCGGAACCACAATACGTTAGTTCGGCAGCAAAACGGCGTGTAGTCCACTTTCGTCTTGCCATCTTTGAACTGAGACCACAGCCGCGATACTCGAGATCTCGGTCAGCTCGTCCAACGACTGCACTGCTTCAACGCTAAGGCGTGTTCTACGGTGAGTAGGAGTTGAGGCCGACAAGTTTCCAGATTGCCGGTGATGCCAACCATCCGACGACTGATTGTCCTGCTGCAGCTTGAGGTCGTCGCGGCCACCGTGACCCAACTCGCCGCTGCTTATCGTCTCCGTTTCGTCCGTGTCTTCGGCAGGATAGCGCTCCCGCTGCGACGGTAGCGCAGTGCCTCTCCGCCGTCGGGCGGCATCTCCATCTCCCATTCCATACACACTGAGGAGTACACGAGCCTAGCGCCCGGATCGCTTCACGCTTGGAAGGGTCTGCGGCGAAACTGATCTCGGAGCTCGAAAACGACATTAATCAAAGTTAGCACCGCATTGAAAATACATGAACGCACCTCTGGTAAACCTGCCAAACACAGCAATCAACCAACACCACAACTGCCAATGCAAACACTTCCGTCTAGGAATATATAGTGAGACTGGTGCTAGCCAGCAGCAGTCTCTTAATACCATCTAAAGGAGATAAAGCCCGTCTCCGCTGAAACCTTGCGGGTCCTCAATCCTAGTCCGCGGGGGACAGGAACGACGCGAGGGTGCCGAAGATCAGCAGGATGATGGAGAGTCCGGCCAGACCGATGTTGAGTACGATCTCGCCCTTCGAGAGGCGGTGCGAGAACAGCTTGAGGTAGCAAACGCAAGGCAGGAACACCGACACCAGCATCGCGAAGAAGGCGCCGAGGAACGACGTGACACGGGCGAAGTGGGGCACAAACAGCGCGCAGCAGAGCGCGCCCATGCCGAGTGTCGTGCGAATGAAAGCACGGTAGAACACCAGCGTCTTGCCCGGTTTGTTTCGCGCCGCAGCGCGCTTCTGGCTCGGTGAGAGCACGAACTCTTCGAGCGCCAGAGCGACGGGGTGCAGCGTGATGGCGATCTTGCTCATCGGGTTGAGCGCGATGGTCCAAACCACCATCTGCGTGAGCACACCCGGGTACGACGCGATGAGGTTGAGTGTGATTTCCTTCTGGGTAGCGGCACCGTACATGAGGTAGCCCGCAAGCTCAATGGCGCCGTACACCATTCCCACAATGAAGTACGAGAGGTTCAGCACGCGCGGGTAGTCCTCCTTGTTGGCCATGGAGCTGCAGATCGACGGGAACACCGAGTGGCCGCCGAACGCCACCATCGTGAGTCCAATGGCCAGCGGGATCCGGTCCAAGTCTCCGATCATTTGCACCGGCTGCGGGTGCAACAAACTGCCCGAGACGAAGTCCGGCGCCTCCGTGTCTGTTGCAAACCCCACGTAGAAAATCGCGTAGAGACAGAAGAACGACGACAAGATGCCCAAAATGCTGAAATACGACAGCATCGACATGTGCGTCGTCCACATGGACGGCATGATGAGCAGGAACGCCATGATCGTCAACTGCGTCTCCGTGAACGACGGGATCAGCGCTGCCAGCGTATCACCAACTATAAAAATCCACAGAAAATCCAAAATCCACCAATTAGCTAATCACTTCCTCTCAAAATACATAAAAATAATCCACAACCACGTACTCAGCACGTAGAACATGGCGCAGGCCGTGAAGAGCTCCGCGAAGAAGGTGACGCCAATGACGACGCGGCCCCTAGTACCGAAGGCTGCCTCACCGATGTCCGGGTACGTGGTCATGCCTTCCTGGTAGTCCAGACACTTGCCCAGCAGCTTGGCCGTGTGGTTGGTCACGAACGTGAAGAAGAGGAAGAGCGGCCCGCCAATGAGCCAGCCACTAGACCGCAGAGAGAAGGGGCTGGACAGCACCCCCACGCCCAGCAGCACGTTGATGGCGTTGAACACGGCGTCCTTGAAGCTGCTGGTGCCCTGTGCACAGGGCGCGGCGTCGCTGCTGGCGGGCGACCACAGAACCTCCCGCTGCTGCGACTGCGCCTGCAGCAGCCGCTGGCGCTCAGTGAACGGGCTGCTGTTGAAAGACCCGGCGCGACGCGGGGTGCGCGACAGGGACACGGACACGGGGGACGCCATCCTGCACATACATTGTTTTATCCACGAGTTAGGCGGATTATCCATAAAAGCAGCCGGATTAAAGATAAAAGACGCGTACCGAGCGTCGAGCCCTTCCTCGAAGGTGGAGGGCCATGCGGGCGCCGCTTCCTGGCCGAGAAGACGCGCGCGCGCCACGGAGGGCGAGTACGAAGGCAGCAGCGGCTGGTGCTCACCGCCTGCGGACCCCATGACGACGAGGGGTTACGATTATCTGGCGGCTGATTGGAGAATGACCAGCGAAAGGATCAGCTCAAGTGCGTGGCCGGTCTCCACACTAAAAATAGATCAAGCTGATGGGGGATGCTGATTGGTTGGCTCCAGCAAGTTGACAGCTTAGACGCGTGAGGCTTTGATGAGACGCTGGCTGATGCCAGGGGCCATTGCACCGGCCTCGAGGTGGGAAGTTCCCAGCAGTCCGGCTCTGAAGGACGCTCGCTTCCGAATCGCAAGTTGCGATGTCAGCGCATGAAGTGATCTCAGGGTCGCAGAGAGTATTATAATTAATACCGGTACCGGTACATGTAATTACGAGGATGAATATCCTGGTGCTTTCTTGGCCCCAGAATCTGGGGGTACTGTCAGCATCGTGACATTGCCACTGATAACGCTTTGTCCACCGCCACTGAGGGTGCTATAGTCCAGGCTCGTTGAAGCTGGTCTCACGTTGTACAGCACTATTAATAAGTACAAGCCGAGCGGAGCCCCGCAAGCGGGGCTCTTTGCGCAAGGTTTAGCCAAGCTGCTAAGGTGCCGCCTCGCTTCGCTCGGCGGGGATTCGACTTGATTGGGCCGCCTCTATCCGCTCGGTGTGAGTTTTGTACCCATATGTAAAAACATAAAAAGGTTCCCATGTAGGGTCAGCTTAAAAAAAGGAGACAGAAAAGGTAGGAAGAGGATTAACTTTAATGTAAATGTATAAAACTCGACTCGAATCACACCACAACTTCCCTGTAGATAATGTTCTTCGTGTACACTTCGTCGTCGACCATCGCGGGGTTCTCAACCAATATCGTAATGTTTCTTCGGGCCGTAACGCGCGATATGGCAACGTAAAACTGTCCATGGGCGAAGACAGGTTCCTGAAGGTAGAGCCCGAGGTGCTTGATAGACTGGCCCTGGGACTTGTTGATCGTCATAGCGAAGGCGACTTGTACTGGAAATTGTTTCCGCCGCAGCTCGAAAGGGAATCCTGAGTTTTTGCTGATAAGGGTAACCCTTGGGATGATGACTTCTTTCCCAGCGAAAGCCCCGCTCATTATTACTGCTTTCATGCAGTTGGGCCGTAGTTCAAGAACTCTCAACCTGGTTCCGTTGCACAATCCTTCTTTTGTGTTGAGATTCCTAATCAACATCACAGGGGCTCCAACCTTGAGGCGAAGTTTATGGATGAAGTTGAAGGCGATCTTGGAAGATATCTCCAAGAAGCGTGTTTTCGGTGACATGCAAGCGTATGTTTACGTTATCGAATTCCAGAAGCGTGGGTTACCCCATGCTCATATTTTGATCATTCTCAAAGGGGACTCCAAACCCAGGAGTTCCGCTGATTACGACCGATTCGTGAGTGCTGAAATCCCAAGTCGTGATCTTCATCCCGAGCTGTACGAGACTGTTACTGCATGTATGATTCATGGCCCCTGCGGAAAGGGTATCAACTCTTCATGTGTCGGGGAGGACGGGAAGTGTTCTAAACGCTTCCCAAAGGCATTTGTGGATCAGACACGTGTCGACGGAGACGGTTATCCGGTTTATCGACGGCGCCAGTCTGGACCTGTGGATCCCGCGTTTCCCCATGGCCCTCAGATGTCTTCTTCGGTGCGTTTTGTCTCTAAACGCATTCGTAACCCGAGACGCAATGGACCTAAGTCTCGGCGTGAAGCTATGGTCGTCGACAACCGATGGGTGGCTCCGTATAATCCCTACCTTTGTCAAAAGTACAACTGCCACATCAACGTCGAGATCTGTTCTACTGTCCAGTCAGTAAAATATCTTTACAAGTACGTGTACAAGGGTCAGGATCGCGCAACAGTTTCGCTGAGGTCGCGGCAGCAACGCGGGAGTCTGGCTGAAGGTGTTGATACGAACCAAGATCAACAAAACGTGGATGAGATTCAGCAGTACCTCGACGATCGGTACTTATCACCCCCTGAAGCGTGCTGAACGATTTTCAAGTACGACATACAACAGAAATCACATCATGTCCACAGGCTACCCGTTCACGAAGAAGGAAAACAGTTGGTCCATTACTCGACTACTGCTCAACTTCAAGACGTTGTGGAATTGAATCAGTTCACAAAACTGACGGCCTTCTTCGAGGTTTGCGGTTTCACCTCCAGTGACGGTTTAGTGGCCCGCGAGCTTCTGTATCACGAAATGCCTATCCCCTTCGTCTGGAAAAAAGTTGGAGCGCGGTACAGATGGATGTCACGGTGATAAGGCAATTGGGCGCATGATTTCAGTTTCCCCGAGAGACACTAACCGCTTCTACATCCGGCTCCTGCTCTGTTACATACGCGGCCCCACGTCGTTTGAGGATCTCCGATCGGTAGACGGCGAAGTTTATGACACTTTTAAGGCCGCCGCGTTGGCGATGGGGCTTTTGGAGTCTGATGAAGAAAACCATAGATGCTTGGTAGAGGCGGCGACTTTTCAAATGCCTGGCCAGCTGAGACATCTCTTCGCCGTCCTCTTGGTATACTGCAGTCCAGCCTGTCCCGATGAACTTTGGAATACGCATTTGGGCGCTCTAATTGAAGACTACTTACGTGATGAGATCACCAGACATAATCGTCGGGTTCGCGCCGAGAACAGAGAAGCCGAAATTATTCTGGATCCTACCACGGTGGAAGAATCCAGTCGGTTACATCGACGCGCTGTGTATTTAGCTCTTCAAGACGTCAACAGTCATTTGGTCTCTAATGGACAGTCGCTGGTCATGTACTTGGAGTCGTTACCGCAATTTGAGGATTTCGCTGACGTGGAGACTGAAGAAGATATCCTCGGCAGAAATCAGAATCGATTGATTGAAGACGAGACTTCGTACAATTTCGACGATTTGACACGGGGTGTGGAATCGCGATCTCTAAATGGAGATCAACAGTTCGTTTACGACAAAGTCATGAACGCCGTTCTCGGTGATGGGGCAGACGCCTCAATTCCGCATCTGTCTGGAAAACAGTTTTTTGTAGATGGACCAGGAGGAACGGGAAAGTCTCTCATGCTGGAAAAAGTATTGGCAAGTGTGCGTCGGACAGGAAGGATTGCTCTTGCTGTGGCTGGAAGTGGAATCGCAGCCCAGCTTCTGATCGGTGGCCGAACTGCGCATTGAACTTTCCGGCTCCCACTTGATCCGGATGAAACATCCACCTGCAACTTTGGTTTGCGCTCATCCGAGGCCGCTTTACTCAATAGAACCAGTCTGATCGTTTGGGACGAAGCTCCGATGACCCATCGCTACCAGTATGAGGCGATGGACCGGACGCTACGGGATTTACTGAAAAACGATATGCATTTCGGAGGAATCACTATGCTCCTATCTGGGGACTTCAGGCAAACGCTTCCTGTTATCCCTCGAGCAGGGCCTGCTGAGGTCATTTCAGCTTCTCTAAAGAGATCTCCGCTGTGGATGAACTTTGAATGTCTTCGCCTTTCAACTAACATGTGCGTTCAAGCCGCTCAAGATCCTACAAGCGCCCAGAACGCTCGGCAGTTTGCAATTTATCTACTCAGGGTTGGTGATGGTCGACATGACACCTTTGCTGCTCTGGGGCTGGATTACATAAAGATTCCGAGAGACATGCTGTTGGATACTTCGACGTTACGTACGTTGGATACTGATGCTGAGCAAACACCGTCGGCAAGACTTGCGCTGCTAATCGAGAAAGTCTACGCGGACTTCAACGAAGGAAACCAACCATTCAGTTATTTTGCAGACAGAATCATTTTGACTCCCAAGAATATCGACGTCCTCGCTATCAACGACATGATACTTGACAAGTTGCCAGGCCAGACGGTAGAATACCGGTCGGTAGACACTTTGGATGGTGATGACGAGTTAGAGCGACAAGAACACAGTGATCTCTATCCACCAGAGTTCTTGAACACTATTTCGCTGAGTGGCATGCCTCCGTTGAACACTCGTATGACGATGTCCGGTCGATCTGAAGCTGTCTGGCCTGGCAGCAAATTGTCTTGGATCTCCGGCCATTTCGGATTCGTAGTAACGGTAACGAAGAGGTCGGGTTTTCCAAACTGACGCACGATAGCCATCGAGTCGTAGTACTGCTGCCTCATGTACCGCACACCTCCTGGAAAATTTGATGACAGAATGATGTGCGTGCCGGTCTCTTGTAAATCTTGTGCTGAGCGCGTCAATGTGTGGTCACCCAACATCAGATCTTGCAAACCTGAAAATAGTTCACGTCGATACAGTCGTTGTGTGTTCAGGCGTCGGTGGAAGAAAAGCCGTTGCTCGATGATTTTAGCTGCCTGGTCGACGCACCACTGCTGCATTAAGCGGGAGGCTCTGTGGAGCAACGAATACTCCACATCCTCGTGCTTCATGTAAAGTCGAAAAGCCGTGTGTTCACGCAGACTCACTTTGGAGTTGTTGTTTCGCTGAACACCTTCCACATAGCGAGCATGAATGGACCATCCCAGTCCACCTCTCAAGTATATCAACGGGTACTGCAGAGGATCGTATAGTGGATGTGTCTCGAAAATCCGACGCAAACCTCCTCTTCGGTACCGTAATACGACGTCTCTGTGCGAAGCAGTAGGCCCCCCGTCCACCATCAGAGCCGCCACTTCGTTTGCCATGAGTTTGTTGTAACGGCGAGGATCCACGCTTGGGTTGTCAAGAAGCACCAAACATACTTCCTGACTATCGTTGGCATGCTCCCTTGCGCTCTTGTACACCGCTGCTAGTGGATTAGTGTCGTGAAGAATGGTCTGTAGCTCTCCCAGAATCACATGATCCAATCCTGATGAAATCGCTAGTCCTCGAAGAGCGACTTCCCCCTCGGAAGAGCCGTCGTACATATAAATCTGGGCAAACATCGGAGTTGCTCCTTCGGGGGGAAGCAATTGGCCGATGCGATGATGCATGGAACCATTAATCCGAAACGTGTACGGAGCGCTGCCACGGTTGATGCGGTAGTCTTCCTTGGCCCCAGTAGACGTAAAAGCGAAGGCACTGTTGTACCCGCGGATTTTCTCCAGAAATGACCGCGTATTGTACAGCTCTCGTACGCGAGGGGGTGGTAGTTCAGAAGGGGCTAACGTCACATCCCCATTTAAGCAACACGCGTTCCGCAATTCCAAGCACCAAAGCATAGCCCCACAATGACCACAACGGACACCTCGTTCCGGGAGAACATGTCGCGGAACCGATAGGAATTCCGACATATTCCCTAGGGCTGCGCAGTACTGGCCTACTGGGTGGCGAGAGCTCCGAACAGGTGCAGTTTCACTCGGCAATCTTCTCAAAGCCTCCGCAAACTGGGCGTAGGTTCGGAACCCAGAAAGGTCGTCTGTAGCGTTCGACGGAGTTGGTGTAAGATTCCCCAACGCCTCTGATAGCTGCGTGTACGTTGGAAAGCCGTCCGCAGGCTGCTCTTGAGATAGAAGGTCGGGAGACAGGTTGCGAAGTGTGGCGTTCAACTGAGCGTACGATGGAACGTCACGGTCGGGCTCAGTCTGACGTGATTCGGTCGGAGCGAAAGTCCGCAACGCAGCTGCTAGGTCTTGATACGTCGGCAATCCACTCCTGTCAGCGTCGTCGGGTGAAAGATTCCGTAACGCCGTAGTGAGCTGCGTACGTGTCGGGGGTTCGGTATCGTCTTCTTGTGTACTAACTGCTTCTGACGCCAAGTTGAGTACCGCGGCCGCGAGCTGTTCGTACGAAGGCGGTTCCCTCACGACCGACGGAATCGGTACCGCTGAAGCAGTTGTTCCTGGCAGTGCGTGATCCCGTACAGCAAATCTCTCCACGGCCTCAGACAGGTGCGCAGGGTCTAGGGTGTCCGCGGCGATCTGAAGCCGACGGGATGTTGATCACCTCTGTAGTTTTACTTCGGCGCGGCGGCGATTGTTGAGTCTCAGTCGTCGAGCGTCCGCGCTCTCTTCAATAGGCAGAGTTGAGTATCGACAGGCAAGAACAGCTTCCTCGGCTTGAGTTAGCTCGACGTGAGGTAACGCGCCGACCGCGACGGCAGCAGCCTCTTGCGCTTCGACACGTCGGCGGACCTGTCGCTTTTGCAGACGCGACCGTGCTTGAGCACGATTAGCTTTACGGCGGGTCTTGGCGCGTCGGTACTCAGGCACGGGAGGAGTAGCGTACTTAGTCTCCAGAGCGTTCCATTCCCGTTGGCTGTCCATTGCTCTCCGCCAAGCAAGTTCGAAAGTGAGAGCTCATACACTCTGCTTGTCGGCGCGCACCACTGACGGCCTACGGAATTGTGAACGTGACGCACAAACGCTGGCAGTCCTGGTTGAAACCAAGTATACGTAAAAAAACGTTTACGCAATTAGTTGCAGTTATGGTTGAAGTAACGTATACGTATAAAAACGCGTTCTTGCAATTAGTTAGATAAACATTTGATTTACTGTATTTTTACCGAAAATCTTAAATGTTTAAAAAGCTACCTTAATTTTCAGAGTAAGGTTGAATGACTTGACAAATCTCAGTTTATTCTGACTGGTAGGTCAAATCAATGACGCTGTCATCATAATCGTCAGAGCTTTCTTCATCCGCATCATAGTCGCTGAAGCTCTCCACAAACCACGGTTCCTGGTCGTCCTCGCCATCGTCCTCGTCGTCTTCGTCGTTGTCTTCCACACCATCGTCCTCATCGTCGGACCCAAAAAGCTCGCGAATGTCCATGCTCCGACGAAGCCTGGCGATGGCCAACTGGGCGTCTTCAATATTCTGCATGAGCCTTCGGATTTGCTCTATCATGGCCACGTTGGGCGGCACCAAGCCCTCTCCCCGAGGTAGCTTGCTTGGACGGTCGTTGCCGGAGTCAGAGTCGGAGTTGTAGACGCGCTTGGCCATAGTAGCTAACCGAAAAATGAGAGCTGATAGGTTTTCATTTTCTTGGCGGTGAGGTCATTGCAGTCTGCACATGCTTCGAAAACCCACCGCCCATTTCGAGTAGTCAGATTTGTAACATGTACACAAAGCATATGGATATTACATAGCAGGGCAAAAGTTCGAAAATACCTTGTAGGATCGGTCGGCACGATCTACCCAGGGAGCGCAATCATTCTATTTTTTGGATGTCATACTCCTGCCCTGTCCTGATGTTGCCAACGTCTTAGTTTTTACGAAGGGAGAAGCACAATTACCGCGGTAGTATTCTAAATACCGTTGAAGTTCTGGTAGAGCCACACGGTTAGCCTCATTACAAACTCCGTATCTTTCGTGTCAAAATATGTGTCTCACAAATCACAAATCGCAATTTTGTTGCCATTTGATTAGACTAAATACCACATGGCTGCATACCCTTTACCTGTTCGTGTGGCTCACATACGGTCCACTAATGTGTGTTTTGGGCGAAAAAAAGCCGGTGTCTGTAATTGGATGAAACGCATATTGGCCAATCAAAAGTGCTGAAATGCCCTACACAATGCGTCACACCTTCTATAAAAGTGGGTACGGTGCCCCATAGTAAAAAAATGGCAAGGGGCATCCACGATTATATATCTGATTCTACAGAGTCTGTAGTACAGACCGCTGGAATGTTACATTGCCCGGTGTGAGCGGCGAGACCAAATGGACACAACCTCGAAGAAACTTATTTTGTTACTCGGATTGGGGTTGCATGTACCAAGCGAGACCACTCGGACGCGTAGTGCTCGGCGAGCATTTTCGTCTCGCACGCAGCCTAGTATCCGGATAATCGTTAATTAATAGACCTTTCGGAGCGGTCTGTTTTGTTCTCTGAAATTTATTGTGATCGGCACCCCGAATGTCTAATCGGATAGTAAATCGGTCAAGGTTTTGGCTAATTTAGACTTCGAAGTCTTATTTATTTCAACTGATCTCCTAATTAGATTCCCCGCCTCTATTTTAGACAAGGAATAATCATGGCGATTAGCAAGCAGGCCCATGTGGTTAATCCGATTAGCAACAGATTTGTTTGTAAATAAGGCGGAATGTCGCCGTGGAAGTCGACATTCCGAGCTATTTGAGCTAAATAATTATAGCTCTGTAGGTGCCGGTGTAAGTCACCCGCTTTGTAGCGTGCAATGTGGAAGGTGTCAAAGCATTTAGAGGTGGTGCACTAGATAGTCAACCTGGTCGGAGCCTTATTGGCATGAACGACTCCAAACTTCGGGCTATATTGGCCCAAAGGCGTGTCGGTAGCTCTTAGCCGCCGTCTCTAAATTAGACCGAGTCGAGTCTCGCCAGCTTGTCCAAGCAGGATTACACACTTCTATTTGCTAACCGATTTCGCTTTGTAGCTAGTTTTATACCCTTATGTACGGAAATTCAAATCCGATTAAGATAAATATGTAGTCTAATTAGGCGTGGACATTCCAGCCGCGCTTCACAATATTTTCAGAGCTAAGAGCCTGTTCGCGACGTAGCTGGAGATGGAGACGAAAACCAAAAGTGTGACCGGATTGGTCAAAAGTAGGTAGCACACAACAAGACAACTGGAGATGGCACTATGAATTCGTCTCCAGCTCTTTGAGGTGGAGAGGGGTGGGTCTACCTAGAGATTTACAGGGCCAGGCACAACATGGGAGACGAAGATGCAATTGTCCTCGCTGCGTGCTCCGCCGTGGCACAGGCTGTGGCTTTGTATGCAGACAGTTGCGAACCAGGACCTCCCGCTGGCAAGAAGAACCGTTTTACTGTCACCACTCTGAGCTTCGAGTCGATGCTTCAATCATCAGCCTATTCAAGCTGGTTCGAGACCAATCTGCGCTGTTTGAGATCCACCTTCTTCCGTATAGCTAGCTTTCTACAAGAGCATGGGGTCGCTTTTGCACAAGCTAAGGTCAAGAAGCATTCCTACGAAAAGAAGGTGGCAGCGGTACTGTATTTCCTGGGCTCAGCGGGTGGATATCGCGAGGTGGGAGCTGCAATGGGCATGGCTAGAAGCTACGTCATGGAGATCACTACGGGGGTAGTTCGCGTGCTAAATGCGGTAGCGCCAGCGGTGATTTCTTTTTCGCGCAGTCGGGACGGGTGGACTGCTGTTGAGGACGGCTTTGCATCGCCGCATGGTTATCCAGGGGTCGCCGGTGCTATAGATGGCTCTTTGATTGCTATTGAGCGTCCTGAGGACTATGACGGCTTCTACTGCCGCAAGTGCTATCCTGCGCTCAATGTACAGGCTATCGTGAGCCCTGACAGGACCTTCATGAGCGTTGAAGTGCGGCCAGGTTCTTGGTCTGATCGAAAGTGCTGGAAATACAGTAGAATTGGTCGGACCGTACACAGCGTAATCCCCGCTGGTATGCACTTCATCGGTGACGCGGGGTATGCCCTGCTACCTGGCCTCATCGTTCCTAACTGCGAGCGTGAAGAAGGAGGAGAGTTAACTCCACAGCAGAAGCAATTCAACTTCCGGCATTCAAGCACTCGAATGGTGGTGGAGAGCACCTTCGGTCTCTGGAAGGGGCGATTTAGACTGCTTCAAGGGGTCCTATACCAGGAAACACCTCGCACGGCGGCCAAGTTTGTGGTCGCGACGATGGTGCTGCACAACGTCATGATTTTTTTTCAAGACAGCTCGAAGATTAGACTGTTCATGGCGCAAGACGACGAGGAGGAAGCTGTCGAGGATGAAATTATTCCAAGTCACCTGCGCCAAATTGGTAAAGCTAAGAGAAATGATATTGCTACTCTTATTTGTCACTAAATAGACGGTGCCATTTACCATGGTGATCACTTGTTGGTTTGACTAAATGCTGATCACTTGTTGCTCACATGTTGTCGAGATCACTCGTTGTTTTTGTTGCAGCCAAAATGCCAATCAGGCCTTGCAAGGCCTGCGTTTGTGCCTGCACGGTTTGCATGAGCTCCTTCATCGATCTCACCATGTCGGCATTGCTGGTATCAGCGACTCTAGCAACATTGAACGCCTCAGCAATGTTATTCAGTCCCGCACCAATTGCTCGCATTCCTTCTGCATTTTCAGCCCTTTCGCGGGCTCTTTTGCCAGTGTAACGCTTCCATCCACTGCTATTTTGCCCGCCCTCGTGATCAGCTACATCAATGTCCTCTTCATGCTGTAGCAGCGGCTCAGCAGTAGAGCTCTGGCTGAGCTCTAGTGCAGCCTCGTCTTCCAGCAGTTCAGTGCTTGTTGCATCACTAGTGAAAAGCGCGTCCGCACCCATGCCTTCTAAGTCCCCCCACACGTCACGCATAGCCTCGTAGCACACGGGCTCCTTCAGCGGCTTCTTGGTGGCGTTACCGGTAGCCTCCAGAGCAACACGGTACGCGGTGTACTGCTTGTGCATATGCTTCAGCTACAATAGGATTAAAATGAAGTGAACTCGGTTAGCATTAACAAGTTCCTGTCAATAGTTTGTCATCATACACACCTTTGACTTGCACTGCCCTGCATCAACTTCAAGCCCTCCGAGGCGGAATGTTTCGGCAGCAAGCATTTTTCATGCCGCAGTAAGCTGCTTGGGGCTCCTCGTTCCTTGAAACCGACCTCTCATGGTATCGTAGCGAAGCCGCAACAGCACTTCGGCCGCTCTCGGTGTCCAGGCAAACGACGGCGTGACGTTAGAAGCTCCTTTCAGACGAGACTTGCCTCGGCCCTGTGCTGCTTGCGGTGCGGCCGAGGCTTGCAGACGCTCGAGCATGCGAGATGGAGCGGGAGTAGGCTCTGGCGTAGCAGACATCGCCACTGATACTTGAGCTAGCTGAACAAATGTGGACGCAGTCTCGGCGCCTTCTAGCAGCAGACCTTCATCACCGGCAGATGGTGTCAGCGAGACGAGGGGCTCGGACGCTGGCGTTTCGTCATGACGTGCGGGGGGCGCAGGAACCGAAGAGCCTTGAGCAGCGGCATGTGCCGCACGCGTGGCCGCACTGGTGAGGCGAGTCGGCATTTTCTCAAGTGGGGAGGAGAGCCATCCCATATCTGTCCTGTGATTGGCTTAAAAATCGTCTGGAGATGGATACATAGCGAACGAGCTATATGTGGTGATCAAGCACCATCTCCATCTCTAGTACAACGCGAACAGGCTCTAAGGAGGCGGTGCGAGTGGGTGTGCGATTTTGCGAAGTCGAATACCCTGCGAAATCAGTCAGCAATTTTGCAGAGATTACCGCTATCTTTTTCTTGTTGGATACAATATCCTGCGCAAAACGATATATTACCTGCATGTTACCTGTGTCGTCCACCTCAGCTAAGTGCGAAAAAGTTTTGGAGTCTTATTTAGACTAGTGTACTCTTATTTATTTCGGTATCAGTCGTATTTAGTTGTGATTACCCTCGGTTGGACTCCAAATTGATAAAGTCGGAAGATAGGCGCCAATCGCATTCACAGCCGATTTAACCCTTTCACTACCAAAGAAAACAGCACGAATTAGAGGTCCGCTGCGGACCTCTAACACGATAGTGATTTACACCTACTGGCTAAAAGTCGCTCACAAAAGATTGTGAGTCAAACAGGGACGAGACAAAAATATTTTAGAGGTCCGCTGCGGTCCTCTAGCAGAGCATGGTCAAAATGTTGGCAAATGAATAGGATACATCATATGGGTTTCACTATGTAAACCCTTATGGGACCACTGCGGTCCTACAATTCGCGTCTGGTAGTGAAAGGGTTAACCCTTTTTAACTATTAATAGGCCGAAATGCCGACTTGCAAGTCAGCATTCCAGGCTCTCGTTCACATATAATTCTGCTGCCCGACACACAAGGAAACCCTCACCCGCGTCACAGGGAACACTCCGCTTGGAGCTCTTCCACATAGAAACACGGATGACCCTTGACGTAGCCCTCGACGAACCGTAGGTTGGGAACAGGTAGCATGACCACATTTTTTGAATTCACCCCCCCCCCCCAGAAAACATGGGCTGTAGGTTTTCCGTTAAATTGCACGGGCTAGCAGCTATCAGCGATTCCTACATCCCACACAGATTTTTTGCTCTGTTCTCGGAAAACCGGACACGTTTGTAGGAATTGGGAAAGGTGATTAGTAAACCGGTCGTTTCCCGTATTTTCTTTGTGCTCCTATCCTGCAAACCACAAACCAAACTCGCTCCGAAAGGTCTCTAATGTCGATCGTTGTTGCATCCATCCACTTGGGTGAATTTCATGGACTGGCATCTGAATCTGCCGATTGCGCTGATTGACCACCGTATGCAGGGATGCCGAAAAATAAATTGGTGTTGAAATTATTGCAATGAATTTGGACCAATAATTTATTGACGTGTTCTTAACGTTTAGGTAACAGTTATCTTTCGGGCTAGACTTAACATCTTCACTAATGTATTGGAGCTTGCAACATCCAACCATCCCCAAAACCAAAGACTGGAGCTCGCATCTTAGCTTTCCACACTTCCAATTTACCAGAAGCCCCCCCCCTCCCCCCAACCCACCTTGCCGCCCCCCTCTACCACTCGCCCGACCGCCTTCACCAACCGACAGGTGGCCAACTTTTACTTCCGCCCGTGCCGCGACCAGTACGACGAGATCATACTCGAGTACTTTCACTGCCGGTGCGGCGAGTCGCCGGAACAGGGTACTCGAGCCTGATGCAGCATATCAGGCGCAAGCACCCTGCGTTCACCGACGAAATGTTAGCCGCTACACCCGGTGAGACGGGCTCGCTGGCTCACTACGTCCGCCACTCCGCCCAAAACTTGTTTGGTGGCTGGAGTGGCTGATAAAGTGCAACTTGCCCCTCTCGTTTTGCGAGAGCAAGCTCGCACGACGGTAAGCCCAATTCTGTGTTTAATAAGTACTGTTTTACGGCCTACTAACATCGGTTTACAATTTGCGGCAACATGTCAGGTACACGCGCCTCGAGCCTGTCTCTGTCGAGACGCTTCGGCGCGCCATGGAGGCGGTGACGCGCTCCGTTGAGAGCTCGGTCGCGGCGGAAATGCCTGAGACGTTTGTGGTGTAGCGGGATCAGCAAAATCTGCGGATCGCTAATCCAACTTACCAACTGCGCCCGAACACCGACTAACGGAGGGGTACTCCGATCTGCCGTGACGTGTGCTGAACTGGGTCACCTTGGGTACCCGTCGGTAGGGCTGGATCTTGCTCTTCTGGTGTCTTCCGAAGTGTCAACGCCTTGAAGTCGAGACAGTCTTGGCGAGACGCGGGGATGGGGTGGAGCGGCGCGGAAATCTTCACGCAGCTCGCGGTTGTACTTCCAGATCGAGTAGTCTTGCACTCGGATCTGGCGGCCTGGATCTGGATCCGGGCCGTGGGGTTGCCTTTACGGGGTCTTGTCCTTTGCGTTCCTCTCCTTGCGATGCTTGCCGCTTCCTATAGCGGGATCTGTGATTGTTGAGTGTCGAAGACCCGACCGGCCAAGCTGTGAACTCCGGTCGATCTGGGATCCGCACTTGAGGGTAGGTCACTGGGAAGGTCTAGATCTGGCCAATATATTATCCAGACTTAACCAACACTAGATCTCTTACCGCTACCTCTTCATCTTCTCGTAGTGCCAATGTAGTTCCCGTTTCCAAGCGAAGGCCATGGCGGTTGCGATGTCCAAGGCAAATTCGATAATGATTTATGCTTAAGTCCGATCCCATTCTATCTACCTATCCTTCTATCCAGCTATCCTCCCATCGGTACCTACTGGCTCTGTAGTCTCCCTTTACCTTCAGTATGTCGTCATTCGAGCCTCTGGCGCGTCGTCATCACTGGATCCGCACTAATGGATCTGGATTCGGGGTATCAGATCTGATCCTGATCCTGACCCCAGATCCGACTCATTCCGATCCTCCCCGGACTACCTGATCTGGGCTGCGACTGCTTGTTCTTCGTCACTGACGCTTGTGGGCCGTTTCCCCGCGGTGTACTGCTCCTTCTCTCGCGCTAAATCTGTTAGGTCAGTGTCTCGGATTAGTGACTGGCCGGGTCCCAATCTCTCACTCGTCAGTCAGCTTCGATCTCCGAATTCTCGGATCCTGCTTCTCCACACGTTCGGTCTCGTTTTTGACGGGTGGAGCCACGACTCTGAGCACTACACATATCGACGGAAGATATGGCCTACTACAAATCCTTTAAAATCCGACTCTCGAGCAAAAACCTGAACGTCATGGTTTCTGTTCATAATGTATTAGCCAATCACAATTCTTTCAAAGCCCACAGTTCGTAAAGATAGCAAGTTGTTGATTTGTTTTATCCAATCAGAAGTATATCCGGTACGTAATGCCCGTGCCTGCACTAAATGTTTAGATTCTGTCCGCATGCCATATCTTCCGTCGATATGTGTACATCGCAGTGTTCGCGTGGTACGAGGTTGATGGGGTGGTGCGTTGCCCCTTGCTCTGCATGCCTCCACTCGTCAACGAGGAGTCATACGATTTCTCAGCGGCTAGTCATCAAGCCTTTCTGGCTTCGATGCTAGCGCGCGACTACCAAAAGCGACTAGAGCAATGTACCTTTCTCGTCGTAGACAACTGCGGCGTCAACCGCCACCTTGCGACGCTAATGGGGGTCCCGCTAGTCGGGGGTGCCAGCCACAGGCTCAACCGAGCCGTCACTGCGCGGCTCAGCGAGTGCGCGGAGGATTTCGACTTGGTTCAAGCGCTGATGATCAAGCTGAGGACTCTGCATAATCCTGCAAAACTCCGGTTCGTATTTGTGTTTGCTCTATAATTTGTGTTATTTATTGATATCTAATTGTAATTTATATGTTTTGATGTATGTAGCTTCAAGGCGGTATGAGTGCGTGACCGAGCGTTTGCCAGTGGCCTCGATCTCCGGTAGTTGTCGAGTAAGTTGGAAATAGCGAGTGTGGACGTAGTTTGGAATGTTGCAATCCATGACGAAATGCCGAATCTTCTAATATTGGTATGTTAACGTTAGATCTCGGCGCTGTTGGTGATTCCCGACTGGAACGATGAGCAACACAGCCACGCGATTCATCGGCGCTAAGTCACAAAAGCGTCAGCATCATTCAGCTTGCAGATCACGCGCATGGTGAACTTCGCGCGAGCCAGGAACATATTGTCCTCCGCCCTGCGCAGTAGAGGTGAATCACAGTGCCATGATGGCGCACTCCCAGTATGCTCAACTTGAGCTGTTTAGTGCAGCGCACGTAAATCCCCAAACATGCACTAAAGTCAAGCCGCACTTTCGGGCAGATCACCAAAAAAACAGTTTATTACTGGGAATACCGAAGAATGAGGGATGGACAGGCCTCAAGGGATTAATTCCACGGTACTGCGTACGCGTAACCTCAGTCAACTTTCAAGCAACTTTCATTAACACTCGTGCAACCTGGTAATCGGGGCAGGAGCAGCATAATAGAAATGGACACCATCGTTGCAGTAGCACTGCTACTACCGGTAGCAGAGCAGCATGATAGAATTGTACGGCATCGGTGCAGCTAGCGCTGGTACTAGCAGAGCCCGACAACATAACGCAGGTCGCATGCAAAAGCGCTGCTTATACTAGGCAAATTGGTATTTCCAGTCAAAGTCGCAGACACCCTAGTTACGAGCATAACCCAAATGAAAACGCATGGCCATGAAGGTATATAGTGCAAGAGTTCAGACTTTCGTGCACGTCTCAAGCCAAATTCACGGAACATCTCTAGTGTTGGTCTAGGCGATCAGGCTGCTGTGATCAAACACCGAGGCAACCAG
The DNA here is from genome assembly GCA_033557925.1 of Phytophthora x cambivora. Taxonomy (NCBI): domain Eukaryota; phylum Oomycota; class Peronosporomycetes; order Peronosporales; family Peronosporaceae; genus Phytophthora; species Phytophthora x cambivora. Next base: position 4,077,950 of record JAUCEB010000012.1, on the reverse strand, counting down.
TTCACAGAGTGCGGAAGCATGTATGGATTTTAAATCGAACTTAGGTTTAAAAAATTATAATAGATGACCATGCTCGGACTTTCGTGCACACCACAAGCCAAAAATGGGCATTTAAAATGCTCAAAACAGTTCTAGGCTCAACTAGTGGTCGGTTAAGTACGAGTGGGACACGCGTCGGAACTGTCGGATTCCGAAACGGAGAATCCTGGTCATTCGCCGTTTGTCTCCCCCGAGCACAGTGCCCAAGAACCAGCAGAGCTCTGAGCTCCACGAAGATGCAGTCTGACTGCCAGAAGAATGATCTCGATCGCGTCCAGGCCAGCCCGGAACCCAGCCAAACGTACCTCCATGGACACTGCAAGACCGTCCGACCTGCCTCGCACGCCTGGCGTACCGATCATCCTGAACCCCACGGTGACCTGGTCACCGAAAGACTACCAGACGCTTTCCTTCGACGTGGCCGCTCTCGTTCTCGGTCACCGTGCCACCACTCTACTTCGCGACAGCAGCGTCAGACGCGCTGATACCAACCGCGGCTGCGATCTCGCTCCCGTACCCGCCACCCGCGCCCGATGCGCCCTCGTTTGCGGTCCTGAGAACGCCGGTCCCGCTCGTGGAACCGTGATGCATTCCGCCGATCTCACTCCCGTGGTCGGTCGCCCAGGGAGCAACGCCCCACAGGCAACAGCCTCTCCCGTCCGACGGATAACGAGGCTGCTGTCCATAGCATCGCCCGTGTCGGCCCTCGGCCTGCCCGGTCCACACCAGGTATGGATGACTACTTTCACCGTTTTCTGAATATGTCACCCCAAGATCGAGTCTGCTCCATTTTCCAGCATGAGCGTTTCCGCAATTGTTACCGGGTGACTAACGTGACGACCAAGATGCTGTATGCAGTCGACTTCAGTAGCCGGCCCCTCGATCACTACCTGTCCTAAGAGGAACCTGGTTCTTACCAACAAGAGCGTACGGTCGTCCATGACGACACGCTGTGGGGAGGGGCCGAGCCTGTCCCACCTTTCCGGGTCCGCCAGACGGACAAGATCTATCGTGTACTCCATGCCATTCAGGAGGCAGCAGCTGAATGGTATCTCCCGGGTCTTTCGGACGATCCATGGCGACGCCATCCACAACATAGCCCAGCAAGCTCCGACACAGGTTGTGCACGCGTGGTGCAACCTGTACACAGTCGTGCTTGGCGAACACTTCAACGACGTGTTGAACGGCGAATACAGCCACGATCTCAATCCACGGGTGCTGTGCATTCTTAGTAGTGACTCTCGAGAGCACCAGGTCTACATTTCATGTGTCCTCAACGATGCCGTGATGCGCAGCGTATTCGACGGTGCTACCACCAAGCATCGCCAAGACCAGCAGCCGCGCCACCGCCGTGCAGTCCAGACGCATTTCTCTCAGACTAGAGGCCACTGTCCCGAGACAACGGTCATACCGCCGGACACCCGAGCCCAGATTCCGCTCGTCAACGGCACCCAGGTGTGTATTCGCTTCCAGGCGGTGGCCGACTGCTCCTTTCCTACGTGTCGCCATGCTCACGTTCTGCAACGCCTGCCACCTGCTGTCCTACAATGGATCACCTCGCGACACGGGGCTCTCAAGAATAACCACCCGCAGTTCAGCTGAAGCGGCGGGGGAGGCCATGTCAGCAGTTCCACGTTATCTACTGATAATTTGAACCTTGTAATTGCTTGCCCTCCCGCGTTGTTCGATCCTTCTACCACCCAGTCATCAACTGACAACGCGTCTGGCACCTGCCATCGGGCTTCGACCATGTCGACAATGAGTTCAGCGGGGGGGGGGGGGGGAAGGGGCGGCGCCTGGCGCCCGTGCTTCTTCTGTCGCCGCTCCGTACTTTTGACGGTGGATATCGCGCTGACGTCGGTCGCAGTGCCTATGCCTGGTGCGTTTGGCCTACATCTCATCGCCTTCTCCACTGGGAAGCGCGCACGTTTGCCGTGACACAGACCAATAATGCAATGGAGGCCCAGGGTATTTTGGCGTGCCTCCGCTGGCTCGGGCAACTCCTCCCACGTGGCACTGCCCACGTGTTCGACGACTCAAGTTTGATCATCAATCAAGCGTTGACATCGCACGCCTGCAATTCGTCGCGTCTCCGACCATGGATTGCTGCAACCCGATCCTTTGGGGGCGGGAATACCCTCATTTATTTGTGACACATGCGTCAGGGACACAACAGAGCGTCAGACGCACTTTTCAACTGGATCATGGACTCCATTCCTCCGATGGTGGGTCTCCAGAAGACAGCCAACCGACTTCACGTTCCGTTCCCACTGGATACCGCCTTTCTCGCGGCAGGTCCAGGACCGCTCCGGATACCTCTCGTCGACGCCACGATTCTTGATGCATTTGTATCCGATCCACACTTGGGCATTGCTAGAACGCTTGAGCTGTTTCGAGGTCAGACCTCTCTTGATTCGCGTCCCAACAAGGCGCTCCGACCGCGGTCCATTTACCGACATATCCAGACCATCCACTCCTGTGTTCCATTGCGGTGCACAGCATTGTATCAGCCCTGACCAGCGTCTCGGTGCTCGACCACTTCCGGACAACAACGAGGGTACCATCAATGGTGCTTCGATCGTCACGGACAAACTCCTCGCGGACTACTACAAAGGGCGCTGCCTGGTTGTATCGCTGCCAGTGCTGGCATCCGATTCGAGCTTCCACTCGAGTGCGTTTGCCCTGGTGTCGAAAAAGGACAAGCCTCACTGCGTCGACGGCCGCATCATCCATGATCTGTCCGCTCCGGCTGGAGTGTCCGTCAACGATTTGACGGACTCACCGGTGTCACCGGCGGCGTGGGATCCGTTCACATTGATTGCCTTGCGCATTTGCGACCTGCGTCGCCGGTACCCAGGGTACGCCATCTACGCCATGCTTGCGGACATCGCCGATGCCTTCCACCAAGTGCCAGTACATGCCCACCGCACATATGCTTTTGGGCGAAAAATACCTCGATCATCCGATGGCATTATCTCCGGCATGGCCGTGTTCGGTTGGACATCATCACCGGGCTTCTTCGCAGTGTTCGGGAAAGCGGTTCGACACGTCAACGCACCGGCGCACCCAGGGTCAAGGGGTTCATTGAACCATTTTTGATATTCCAGTGGGATGACGACATCGTCCTCATCGAGGTTGACATCGACGACCGCCTTCAGAAGGCAGAGAAACGTCTCAGAGATGGTGTCAAGCTCGTATTTGGATCGGATGGCTGACGCGAAGGCAAGTTCACGACCTGGTCGCGCATATTCCACGCAGTGGAAAATGAGTGGAACATCCCAGCCGAGTTCATCACAGTTCCACAGAGGAAAACAGACAATACGCACAGAGCGCTGACATATGTCCTGGAGAAGCTGTTTCTCGATGAAGCAGCCGAACAGTCTGGTGGGGGTCTTGCGACACGTGACCACATTTATCCCGATCACCAAACCATTTATACAACGCGTGATAGCTGTACAAACTCGATACCGCAGAGACCGAAGGACGGGAGTTGCGGTGTGACATGTCATCGTTCCTTCAGAAAGATTTGGTCTGGTGGAAGGAACTGGTCTTCCAGAACGAGTTCGCCGGCATAACAACGAGGCTGCTCAAACGCAACCGCGTGATGGACGATATTTGGCTAGTGCAGACCAACCAACAAGGGAAACCAACAAGGGATTGTTGTCACCAGCATGGCTCTCAGAGAGCGTGTTCTAGTGGTTCAGAGCAACTCAACCGAGCAGGACACCATAGTCGCCCCTACACTCTCAAGAGTGACCACGGTGTGGAGTCCTCGACTGAAGATCGACTACACCTGGCGTCACGTTTTGATTCACATAGAATGCCGCTGGATCACCAGGATAATCGACAAGATGAACTGTCGGACCACCGAAGGACACGAAGCACTGCACCAGTGCGCCTTGAGCCAGGCACTTCTCGACTCACACGTTCGGCCGGAACATGAAGCAGACATCTAACTGTGATGTCCACAATGACACCAACTCTTCCAACGTGACATAAATGGAGAGCGAAGACAGCGGATCAAGGAGAAGACTGCCCAACTCAAGCGAGCGTCAGTCACTGAGGGCACACTCGGACGGTAGAGCAGAAACTTCAAATTCTAGGAATCGTTCTGCAACAGCTTCGGTTTCCCCGTGTGGATTGACGAATTGTCCAGGGTACAACAAGCAAGGATGGTCGGACTTTTCGCCGGATTGTGTGCCTCAGAGGGACATAACCGAGCTAAGACTGGTAACAAGTTGCAGACCTTCGACGGAAAGATGGCAGCGGTGGCATTCGCACACAAGGCGATTCGGAATACCAGGCTTGATTACCATGATCCGGAATTTGAGCTCATCGCTCAAGGATACAAGCGCACGAGCAGTAGTGTGGACCGGGAGCAGCCAGTTACTACACTGATGCTGCGCAAGATGCGAGAACTGCTAGGGACGATGGAGCGACAAGCGGAGCTCTTTTGGAGACCAGTCATCCTCAGGTTCTTCTTCCTCGATCGATGCTCAGAGCTATATTGAACGTTGACCGCTCCATCCGTCGTAAGAATGCAAGCAAACTGCAGGGGTAGTCCCGCTATGGCCGCTCAGTTGATACTCGAGCTGGCGACACAAACAGCCCGTAGGGGGAGTGTAGGTCCGCGCGCCTTCAGATAGAAAGTGGCGGACAGCACGATCTCACAGTGTGCGCGGGCTGACCAGGAAAAGTGTGTTCGCCTTTGAAAACAATATATCCTGCATTCGGAGCAACCACTTTCACGGGGGTGGCAATGATGTGCGCTCGTTCTTTGCAATGTTGCGCCGGGACTTGACATGTTCCCACTTCCAGCTAAATATACCCTGCTTCTTGCTCGAGTTTAGCTATAATCTCCCACGAATCTCTTGGTGCCGCCACCACTCGCACCATTCATGCTGCGACGGTTAGCTTGCTTGTTTTCTCGACGTTTTTTTATCTTATAGTCTCAATCAGTCTAGTTTCTCCATCAGTGAACGTCAGCAATGCATTCGCCAAGGCATGCCGCGTATCGAAGATACCAGTCACTATTAGCCTCCTACCACTTGGTGACTCCAGCAACGACGCCTGTTGTCCCATCATAGCTCACAGCACCGATGCACTCGTCTTATCGACCCCGATGTCGGGGTTCGAAAGGGTGCAATTGAGAGATGCGAAAGGGCTAGGCAACACCTTTGTATAACGAGCTGCACGCGAGATTTGAGTCCGATTACCCGAACCATTATCCCTAATGCTATGAACGTACAGCGATTTTCATCCAACAACAACATAGAAACGAATAGCATATTTGTCGGGCTTTGACTGCATGAATGCTTTGGCCCGTGTGCGGGGTTTGTGCGTACACTGCATTCATCAAGAGAACTTGCCGCGTATGGAATATCAATCTGCGCGAACTTGGCTTGGACGTGCTTCATTAGAATATGTCAGAGCGGCGTTTCCCGCCACCTGTTGTCAGGTCCGGCGGATGGAGTTTTACTCGACCACGAATTGCCTGGAATCGATTCTGACTTATAGTCATGGAATAGGCACGATGTCCAATAAAGATCTTGTCACTCCACAACTCCGTGATTTCGTTGAGCGGGCAAATACTCATGACTAACTCGAGACTGACGTAGGCATCGAATTCACTTTCTGTTGTTTCTGTATGTCCTTGCGACTTGAGACCCTGATTCGACCAGCCTTGAATCCTAGCATTGAACACATTTGTGATGAAAAGATAGAACAATCCCACATCGACATGATGTTGAAATGCCTTTTCAGCTCGAGCTTATGAAGCCCGCTAGCTGGCATCAGATGGCTCACGTACATTTCCCGAATCCAAGCTACTGCTGAATGCCACCGTCTTGGCTCTCGTCTGTCTCGTCATCCACTGTATTGCATTCTTCGTAGTCGCTATTGTTGCTTCTGATAATGTCGTCCATACCCTGATTATCATCACTTGCCGAATCAGTGTCCACGAATTCGACGTCTCGCTCAGCATTTGCAGAGTCATTTCCAGAACAAGCCGATTTTTCACGTGCTAGCAACCTTCCCGATCTCATCGCTATGTTTGGATCGTTTCGACCGTCTCGGGGCTTTGGGAGTAGCGGCCCTGTTAGTCCTAGTGATATGCGTTGTATGTGGTCCACCAGATTCTAAAGAAGCCGATTCTTCGCGTGGTGACCTTCCGGTTTCATCTCGATGTTCGGACCGTTTGGTTCGTCTCAGCGCTTTAGAAGAAGTGGCTCTGTCAGTCCTTGTGAGGCGTGTAGTACACGACCCACACTGGCCTTTCGACCGCGATCGCATCTTCACCATGAGGGGAAGAACGGGAAATGAAAGGTAAACAGAAGCTGGGGGTTGGTGTCGATGAGTGGACCATACAATATATCACTAATCACCGACTGCACTTCGTTAGTTTGTTTCCGTCTATATTTACGAAATGTCCAGACTAGAAATGAGGCCAGGTCATAAATACCGTCGCTCGCTACAGCACTGGAAGCTGCCTTCGATTTGAAATATTTGAGGGATAATTGTCGTCACCGGCCCCAAATACATCAACATTTTCATGACCGGCCAGGGAAATAGCAGGTAGCTTCAGGATACAACCCTACCAATGCTCTTGATGGGCATGGGCGATCCAGATGCAATTGACTACGTTCACGGGCTTTCCCTCGTCTACACAAAAAAACATTCACGGTACCTGCGGTAATTGCTGCATACAATGCTGCCATTAAAAGAATCGACCGAGTCGATCAATTACGCTCAACAAACTCGACGAGGCGCAAAGAAATGCGACTGTCCATCAGCATTTTTAAGTGTGCGCTTGGCGTGTGCGTCATCAACGCTTACACGCTCTTTCGAGAAGTTATGCCTGGAAACTCAATCGTAAGGCTTCGCGAGTTCAAACGTTGAATTGCCTAACAACTCACTGCCAAAAAGCTTGCCTGTATGAACTTGCACAAAGTTACGAAACGAAAGGTGCAGGATACTAGACTAGTACTAGGAGGATCCTTGAGTGGTCATATTCTGACTCCGAACTCAACGGTTGAATCTGATGGTCAGCTGAAGTGTTTGCTGTGCCGCATGCGTTCGTTTTAAAAGCGGTCTCGTTGGGGTTGCGTGGTTGTGTCAAGTCGGCTTTCATGTGGAATGCTTTGCAGTCTTCTATTTCCGCGATGCTTTTGAGCATGATTCAACTCCAAGTGTTCGTGAAGCACTAGATCTAGTTTGTGCCTCTGTCACAGGCAACGGCCAATTCCAAATGAGAACTAAAAAGGACAAGTCGATCACCCATCTGCCCATGCTCCGGCTTCTGAGTCAAGTCCATCGCCAGTGTCGTAGTGGAGCTGAAGCTACGCGCGAAGTTACAAGTTGAACAATCACGCCTTTACAGGCACTAGTGCCTGCATAGTTCATGTTTATGCCTAAAAAACACTTGGCAGCCTCAACATGCATGGAACTCTATACCATGTTTGATACCAAACCGTTTGCAGTTGATGTAGCCTCGCGTTTGAAATGCATTCAATAGTCATTGGTCGTCAGGGCTCTTGTATTTCTCGCCTTCAAGATGTAGGTCCCAGGATTCCCCGCCTTCAATGTTGATTGCCAGAATTGGTCGCCTGGGTTCAGGCATTCTCGCCTTCAATATCTAGTAGGTCAGCATTCCTCGTCTGGTATCTAGCATTCCTCTCCTTCAATGTTGATCGCAGGCATTGGTTGCCTGGGTTCAGGCATTCCTCGCCTGGTATCTAGCATTTGACACTTCCAATGTCGTTCACAGGCATGGGTCGCCTGGGTTCAGGCATTCCTCGCCTTCAATGTAGTTCTCAGGCATTCCTCGCCTTCAGTGTAGTTCTCAGGCATTGGTCGCCTGGAACTATGCATTTCTCGCAAAAGTTAAATGTAGTTCCGGTAGCACTGTCGTAGAGATCCGACATGATCAGCAAAGGCTTGGCTTGCGGAATGAAGCGACATCTGCGAGTTGCTCCGCTCCCTACATACACCCTTGCTTCATCAGACCCACTGGAGGTATCACCCTCCGTTCAACTCCAATCGCAGTGCAAGTTTTCTGCATAATATCATGGGCTAACTAGTTGTTTTCCATCGCCTTTCGTCACAGAGACTGCAGCTACAGTGCTGTGCTAAACCTCGAGACTGCTCAAGTGTATAAGCGCTCATAGTTCACGAGAATCATCGAGTCCGCACCTGCTGCAGATTCCCTCCTAGAAAGAACACTTGCCATGACGAACGATCAATGCAACTTGATCCTCGGTATTTATCACGCACGGGTCTGACGACTTGCCTGTTCTGGTGCTACAAGTTTGTCGAACTTCTTGTCACCATGTGTGACTTTGATAGGCTTATCGGTATTTGCTTCGTTGCAGCAAGACGTTCAAGTATTCGATCATGAGGACCACAAAGCCGATTGGTGTAGTCAAATTTAAAATGTGACCACTGTTCAATGAGGTGTTACAGCATGTCATGCACTTCAGCGACCGTGATAGGTACAATTAAGATATTGTCGCGATCGAAAGGCTAGAGAATGCGGGCTCGGACGGGAAACACGATTTTAGAGACGAAACAGTCCAGGCATGGATCTTGCAGTAACATCGATTGTTTGCTGCCTCAAGAATAACCTGCTCTGTAACGGGGTAAGAAGTACCGTCACTAGCGTACACTATAGATGCAAGAGGAAGCTCGCAATAGTAGAACCAAGTGCCAGGTTTGGGGTAAAATTAACTCTGTTTATTTATGGAACGGGAGCGGGGGCCCCCGTTCTCTTTGTGAACCACTCAAATCTAAGTCGATGCCTGATTGGCTGAAATGGGTCTGGCTCCCCACTTCCATCCAATCAGGTAATGACAACAGTGCACACGCTAGCCGTGTGCCTGTACCTACTTTTGTGTATGTAGCCATGAGGCTCCTACCTACTTATGTAACTCTGTCTACCTACTTACGTAACCGTAACCAGCCCGTTACATGCTCGCAGTACCCATCCAAACGAGTGAGTTGCACCAAACCACAAAAAGGAGCGCGCCAGAAAATGCAGCGGTAGTCGTAATGGGCGCCGGAGAATGCCGGGTCTGTTGCCAGCATTGGATTATGTTCGTTGTCATAGTCTGGTAGTTGAAAACAAGAACGTATATGCTTCGTACAAATAATGATCCAATAAATTTAAGGTGGTGGCGCCATGGATACTATACACTGGCAGCATCAGCATTGCGTTCGCTTGATGGGTATGATAACCGGGCTGCACGACCTTCTGGAAGTTTCTAGGACGGCAAACACACACGCAGTTAGTCGAGCCAAAGTACATCCACACAACATCATAACGTACAAATACACCAACGTACGAAGCAACCAGTTACATCTGCGCGGAGCATTTCCAGCGTCGCACCGTTGTCGATCTCTAGGCTTTAGTCACGGCTGAGTTCCTTCATGACCCAAGTACCAATGCTTCTAGTAGGCACATCAGTCTGTATCCACCGAGTGAATGGAGTTGCAGCTTGAAGACGGTGCACCGAGTCACCAACGGGAGTGTCGTTTAGCTTGATCGCTGCTTCTGCCTCGGGTGACTCCGAGTCGATCGTTGTCGACCGCTTCAAAACAGGCTACCAGTGTTACCATCTTTGGAGTCAGGTGCAGCAGTCTCAACGGCGACTTGAAGACCGCCAAGGCGGTGCTCAACGCCGGAAATCCCCAAGCATGAGCTCGGGCGCCATTCAGGGAGACGTGCCGACCGCGTTGGTCACCAATGTCGTCCGAGCGCTCGTCGGATCCGTCGTTCAGAATCGTCGGCCTTGGTGGTTTACACAGATGCTGAGCACGGCAGCGGCTATGATCACAAAGTGGCCCGGCTGTTCTAGAACGCTTTAATGTTTGGTGGCACGGATGGTGAACTACTGGAAATTATGACCTACATATCGTTTTTGTGTAGCCATCAAGTCGCACTACTGAACGCCTGCCAAATATAGTTTTACTCGGGCGGCATATCTGCAGCGATATGTCGGGGTCATAAGCCCGACGTAAATCCGCGGAGACGTGACATCGGTCTCAATAAGTGGCGCTACCCCTACCTTTATGTTTTGTAGCCGTCATAAAAGCTTATCTTGCTATTTGTATTATTTAATCCGACCATCATTCTTGAAGGTGTTTCCTTCACTCTGGTGACTAATCGCCTCAATTAGATCTTCCTGCCGATAACTTGAAGTTGCGCGCACTTTTGAATCGGACGGCGAAGGCGCAAAGTCGATCTCCGCCGATAGCTCAGTCGAAGGTATGAGTGTTGCTGAATGGTGATCTCGCACTTGCTGTGCTCGTGTCATGCAGTGTGACATGGTGCGCCTCGCTCACTAACGATCTACTGGCAGCTTCGCTGCATTGACGACTCGTCCAGCGACGAGAACACGCCGCCGAACGTCGCTGCGGCATCGCACCACGACCGCAGTTGCCGACCCTGCGGTACAGACGGCGACTCCAGCGCAACGGAGACGGCGATGCCTCCGTGGCTTTCTCCAGAGCGGACCAAGCGTCGGTCGAATTGCGTGACGAACCCGCTGCCGAAGACACTGCCACCACCGGAGACACCGCCTCCTTCGACGGAGCGTGCGTGTGCCGGCCCGACGACCTCGTCTCCAGTGTTGCTGGAGAAGCTACCAAGACCCCCGCCGCTCCCGAGGACAGCCAGGACGAATCACCCACGACGCGAAGGCCGCTAAGCACGCCGAGAAGCCGCAGCCGCGTACGAAGTGCCCTCGCTCCGCGCCCCAGCGCGCCATCCGTGCTGCCGCTGCAGTGGCTACTGCAGTGCAAGCGACGGCTCCGTCCACGGTGGATCTGGCACCGCTGGCTCGGCGGTATCCGTCACGACCGGGCGACAGTAAATGCCAGCGCGATGACCTACAGCGTTGCGCTCGTGCGCGACAGCTTCAACCCGTTGGCTACGACCTTCCCTGTGGTGCGCCACTCGGTTCTTGCAACTGCTGGAACCCGTGCCGCGCGGGAAAACCTATTATCGAAGCAATCTGTTCAGGTTTGCAAAGTAACTCTGAAACAACGGAGAATCGCGAACCATCTGTCCAATACATCAGGCAAATGTGGCAATGATGTAGAGCATCATGTAGAACTAGATGTGACCATTCAGTTCGTGCCTGCGTGTGTTCTGGTCTGGTCTATCCTTGTACCGCAAGTCTCGAATCTATATATGCAACTCGAAAACATGAATTAGATGCCGCACACGTCCACGCCGGAGCTGTGACCCAACTCTACTACCCCTACAGCCTCATGCATATCCATCGCGATAACACTTTCATCGTCGAGCTTCACGTTCCAAAAGAACTGACCTCGCTGAAAGAATAAGTCAATGATTCTGCCTTTGACGAACTTGCGGGCTGGTATCGCATCGTTTTGCACCTCCCGCTCATGCAACACCATCCCATTGATAGACCGTCCTGTAATCTGCTTTTGTAAGCTCACGACGTTGCTTATGCTGCAGACACCGCCGTCGCTTCGCGTTAAGGACCGAGGTGCTTTTCGCGGAAGTTTCCGCGGTGCTATGTCGGCCATTAAACCTTGCAAGTCGAGACGGTCGACAAAATGCAACATTGCCAATAAATGCGAGCACAACCATCCATTTAAAATGAAAAACTGGCAATTGCAGCGAAGCTTTGATCTGATGTTTATTACCTGTACACATTTCACAGCGTTAATACTGGTGGTACGATGAACATTTACAAACAGTAAACGTAATACCTGCGATTTCGTTCACATCGCACCGTCAAAACTGAGATCTAGTGTCTCATTGGTCAGCACGTCCACCTTGTGGACCGATAGGTGCTTGAGCAGGATATTTTTTGCCTTCAATGCCTTGGGTAACGCCCCGCTAATAAACTGCTTGTATTGGGTCGTTCTGGTCTGCGTCAAGCGCACCGGGTGACGATTTGTTGATGACTTCACACAAGCTGGTGTATTGAAGAAGGCAGCAATTAACACTGGCGGGTTATCGATGCTCCGGTCGCAGAAAAGGTTTGTTGGATCTGTCAAAGCCAGAGCCTTCACAACCATCTCGGTCGGGATAGGTCCTCGGCCCAAAACCAAAATGGGCTCGAGATTTCCACAAAGACCGCTGGCCATAGCGACAATACGAAGGAGCGTCTGGTTCAGCACCACCGACGTGGAAGCGTGTTTGGACAGGACAGCAGTGACCTCTATGGATTTGTGATGTACTTCTATAGGGTTCTGTAAGGGGATGATGTCTGAACTCTGGCTTCCAGTAGCGAACCAATATTTCCACGGGGCACAGGGTATTGAACCTTAAACCATGATGCGTACTCTTTCTCGCCAAGCGTAATCCATTCTTTTGTGATAACCTCGGCTAGCGCGTCGAACGGCTACTCGGATCGATACAGATGCAGATATCCTATCTGTGCCTTGATTTGACAGTCCCAATTTGCGACATTGCTGAATCGAGACCTTGATTTGGCTTCCGAGGCTAAACTGACATGAAGCCAGCAGCTCAGCAAGCGAAGGCATGACTAGCTCATTCGATATGCAGTTGCTATGCACGAAGCGTGATCAAGAGATCCATACACAAGGCTCATCGTTTGGCCGAAACACTGTTGAAATCGCTCCTTCGCTGTCGAGAACAGACGATCGTACGATTAGATCGACTCGCTCTGAACAAAAATGTATACAAACAACACGAAGCGATATGCATACAAGTTACGTGAGTGGCGACCCTGACACATCCCAAAGTCGACACGAGCCCAGTCACCCTTATGCAGCTCGTACGTGCCGTTAGTCGCGCCCAAGCATTCCGTAGTCTTGTTGCCCGTTCTTGCACATTTGAGCGTATCGGAAAAGTCGCCGTGATGAGATGATAACTCCTAAAGAAGGAATGTAATCGTTAATCGGGATGTAGAAGCCATGGAGTACGATCAAGCCGTTGCGATAATCTTCAGGCTAGGAGTCGGATCCTGCCGAGGCTGTCTGGGAGTTGCAGGGGTCCATAGTGCCAAAGAAAACGGCGGGGTTGTTGCATATCCTTCTTGACGCCCAGGTCAGCATATCGTTGTAAGTCTTAACGGCCCTGTTATCACCGTCTGTCATGCCGTTCAACGGATGTGCCCTATTCTGTAGTTGTTGTAGTGACGGCAACTACTTCAACATGCCTGGATCTTCTCTGAACTTAAGTTGAAGTGTTGTAAGGCAATCTAGGGTCAACCAGCTCTTATCAACACATCATCGACAATCGATTTGAATTTGCGGTAGCTTCTAGTGCGGTGCTTCCCTGTCACCACTCTAATGTGCGTGTCGGCCTGATCAACGAAGCACGAGTCTTTACGAGTCTTTACGCAAACGGCATGTGAGATGCACTTGAAGAACTTGGTAACACGGTCCGTGCTGGACGAGTTGTAATAATAGCGGTACACGCCGTCGGACAGTCCATCCACGAAGACCTTGGCTTCCCTGTTGACGTGATCTGACCCATACGAAGGAAGAGCTTCTTTTTGCGTGTTAGTTGGCGAGGTTGGGCTTCTTTGTAGTTGAGCGACAAAGGAGTCGGCTTCGTCGTCCATCGTTAAATGTGAAATATGAAGCCAAACAACGACTGTGCTCCTCGTAAACAAAAGCAAATTTAATTTAAGATGCTCAAAATCCGCATTCTCAAAATAAGTACAACGACTGCGCTCCTCGTAAATGAAAGCAAATCTGATCTAAGATGCCCAAAACCCGCATTCTCAAATATGTAGCCCCTCAAACCAGTACCTAACGGACATAATTACCCAATTGTCAGACCTCTACTCATGCTCTCAAGTAGCAACTGAAACGGACGGCGTAGAAAACTAAACCACAGAGAATACACACTTAGAATATATATCTAAGTATATTAGAAAAAATGTGCATGATGGGGCATCAGCTAAGTGAAGGCAGTTATCCCATATTATAGTTGCATCACTTTTGACGTGTCGACCCGTCATTTCCTGCTTGGCTTTAGCAAGTCTCTAAGATTTCAAATCAAGCTGCAAATTGGATTTTAGGTACTAGGAGTTTCTCCCATAACGCCACACAAGTCGCAAAGTAACCACCCTCATGCAAAACCCCACTTCCTCCTTCATCATCTGCATGCGATGCTCCGTGAACGTGGCGTATTCGCCACACACCAAAGACACTTGCTTTCGCTCGCTCATGAACCGACGCATATTTGCCTCTAGCTAGTTTCAGCATCCCTTAATGGGGTCCAGCATCAGATTTTAGGGCTCTAGGCGCAGTACGACGAAGTTGTTCAGGTTCACGATGCCATCCACGGCCAGGTACTCGCGCGCCTGCCTCTCCACATCGATGTGCGCTGGCGCGTTGTCGATCACGATCACTACATCGTCTGGCTGCAGCACCTCGTACTCATTTTCTGGCTTTTTGACGGAGCCCTCATGGGTCTGCAGGAGTATCAGCCCAGAACCGCTTGAGACGCCGCCTTGGACGTGCAGATTGCTGCCTTTTGACGGGGGTAGTTGGACTACAGCGCGCTCTCCAAAGCGCGACAAACCTACATTTCTAGACAAATATATTTTGAAGTTAGCATCGTCTTGAACCACAGCCATGTCACCCTTCTAGACGTGCTTGTTCATCTCTGCGACGAAGGCTTTGCGCTTGTCCGAGCTGACACTTGAGTTCATCGTCTCCTTCTCGCAGGCGCTTCGCCAAGTAAAACATACCCTAGAGCGCGCGATGCACTGACGCCCCGCTCACATCGACGTCAAGGTCGGAGTGGAGACGGTCGCGCGGCTGCTCCAGCATCATGGGGCAGGCCTCGTCAACCAGCTCCTCGAGCTAACTTGTGACTTCCACCGTCATTTTGACGGAAGTAGATCGTAAGCCGCCCCGAAACTTGGGTTCCGCACAGGCAGCGAGGACGGCTCGGCAAGCATTATGGTTGGTTGACGTCGTTGGAGGTGGCCACCTCTCCCCAGTCCTTGACCCTTCGAAGGCACGTACTACGCGGGATACGTCCAAGGTTTTTCCTCGGCCGCAACCAGCGCTCGCGCGAGTTGGGGATTGTGGCTGGCGAGGATATTGACGCTGGTGAAGTGCTCGGCCGGTTCGTCTGGGAGATCAAGCACGTGAGCTCATCTCGAGCCAACTGACTGCGCAACAAAGGCTACCGCCTCGTGTTGAAGCAGCGGCCCGGGAAACCAGCGACTGGAGTCTGCGCTGCAAACAGTGCTCAGCGCATGAAGAGCTTCATAAGGTTCGTCAATCATTCATGCCGCCCGGCGGCGGCGTTCGTCGAGCTGTCCAGCGGCCGTCGCACAGCCGTGGTGGTGGTGACTACGCGAAACATTTGCCGCGGCGAAGAGGTAACGGGGGACTATAGTGGTTTGTCTGCCGCTGTGAGGTGACCGAATACCGACACAGCAGCATCCAAGACGAGCAAGATCCATGAAAACGTTGATGGAGGACCAAGGGCACTACGGGTAGGTCAGTCACGGTGTAGGTGTCTTGTGAGGAACATGCATGATGGGATGAATGAATTCAAGTTGGCTGAAAGATGTGAGTTCATTATTGATGTAGCTAAAAAACGTGGGTGTTGCGTTCGACGTGAAGAGCGTGTGTTTTGGCGCCAAGCCGCATCCTCTGACCGCCGTCGATATTTTGAACACGTTGTCTGCATTTGCGGCAATTTGCGCGCGCAGTTTTCCAAGATGGCATGCATGCCGTCATGGTCTCAGCTTCTCTCACTATGGTTTTTGCCATCTCCTTTCCAAGCATCGTACCCCGTGCGTCGCTTGCGTGAGCTTCGCTCGCTAGCTAGCTGATTAAGCAGGTACAATATAACTTAGTGAAAATTGGTGCATGAAGTGATGTTTGAGCAGAGCATAACAAGTTGCTGGTGAGGGCTGATATGAAGGACTTTGACGAATTTAGTTCAGATTATGATTTTGTCCCTTTATCAAATGAGTTGAGTGATAACGCAGAACACAACTCGGCTACCCTTTCCGTCAACTATTTCACTAGTCCGCTTATTGAACGGGCGGCTATCTCTGGTGACCCGCTTTCTACCTCGAATAACGAGCATCTTAATACTGGGTTTCGAAGGAGCCCCAACATTGGCGGTGGCGCAGGACTTGTGGGTATCGGTATGAATGATGATGCCAGCAGCCCATACAGTAACAGGATTCAGTTTGTTATGGAGATACCACCTCCTGCCTCGTGTACAACCCAGGAAGAAGCTAAAATGAGAATTTATGCTATTGCGCGGATGTGGATATGTAATGGTCACCTAACACCTACAATGGCAAACATAAATTGAAACACCGGGTTGTGTTAGCATGTAACCGCCACGGAAAGAGAAGGACGTATTCGCTAAAGACCTCATATTTGGACTAGACCAAATGCGAGTTCAAGACGCTGCAATTGTCAGATGCGCATTAATTTCGTTCGGAACGTGATAGAAATCTATGGGCGGCCGATATTGCAGTGGAGGAAGATTATTCATAACCACATGCTTTCTTTGAATGCTTCTAGTTACCCTCAACACAGACAAGTCGATATGGCTCGAGCAATCCGTGAACAGGCCCAGACTGGAACCACTGTATCTCAAACCCTGGCTTGCCTAATAGCTTCTGATGATGGAAGTGCCCGATACGTTTATAAAGATCGCTGACGAGGGTTGAAATTTCTTTTAGAGGGTGGTGGTGGGTGGGTGGGGGGGGGGGGGGCGAATGGAATTCCGTCTCGAACTTTAAGTCATGGTATCATACTAGGTTCGCTCTGACCACCGTCTGACACATCTATTTTTCGCCATAAAAAGAACCCTTTCTCGGACGTCTTACTTATGGATTGTACATACAACACACACGATAATGCTTTGGTTGAACATCGCTGGCGTCTCTGGGGCGAACACAGCCATTTATATTGCTTAAGAATTTCTGGCTGGGGGGAATTCAGCGATTACCGCTTTGCGACGAGGTGTCTGATGAATATGATCGAGAGCCACAACATTGACGGGTAGGGATCTTACTTTCTTAATGCGTTAAAAGAGAGCTTTCGGGACATTCCCGTGCTTCAATGCTTTTGGCATGTCCTGAAAGATGGCGAGCCCACGCCCGACATCATGCGTTTCCCCAAGTGATTGGCAATGACCTGTCTACAAAACCTACCCCGAAGAAGAAGGATCCCGCTGACCATAGAGCGTTTTGCGACCCTTTCTTACACACCATTCGTGCTAACACAACAGTAGAATACGAAGGACATCGAAAAGAATTGCGTAGACTCTCATCTATAGAAGACGCTATCGACGATGTGCGGCTGGATATTTTGAAAAATCGACTGGTGTGATGATGGACCCCAGCGGGTTACCCACTTTCGTCTCCAGGCTACTTCACAGATGGAAGAATATCACTCGGCAATAAAACGCTGGCTAGGGTCATCTCAAGGCGACTTATTTATGCCTTTCCTGCGCGTGCAGCACCGGTGGAAGCTGAGCATTAGAAAACACCTGAAAATAATCTGATAGCCAGGTAACAAAACTCGCTCCGCCCCGGAAACCACTCTTAGCACGCGTCATCAAGGTCAGTTCCCATTACGCTCTCCAAAAATGCTTGAAATCGCTTGACGTGACTAACGAAGAGGACTATACAGGAATCTACACTAGAAACACGGGATTGCCCTGCATTCACCGCCTAACCCAATTAGAAGCAGCCAATGAGCCTCTGAGTCCTAACGACTTTCACAGTCACTAGTGGTGGACCGAAGTTTTGTGCCATTGGCAGCGCCTCCAGTGATACCTGAGTCTGAAGGAATCATTAAAAACGACTACCATTACGGACGCAGCAAAGAAAACGTGCGAAATACAAACGCGGGCGTGGGGCTAATGGATCCAAGCGGATACCGAGCCGATTCAAGCTGTCAGAAGGTCAACCCCCGTTGCCACAACTCTCACAGTAAAACTGAACGCTACAGAGGCTTCCTTCTTTCAATCAATTGCTTGAACCCACCACGAACCCAGACACCCGTGGGGAGTGATTTTTTTTGGGTCAAATTCGGTCAAGGTCAGATTGGGTCAACATATTTTTAGCCTACAAATTAGCAATTGTTAGTAAAATTTGACCCTAAATTTGACCGATACGAAGAGGAGGTTTTGCAACGAGTTTTCGGATGGGCGCATCCTCAACTTGTTGACCGTATGCGCCGACAACAAACCTCGATTTTCTTCGATGCCACGTACAGATGCGTGCCGGTGCAGTTCTACCAGCTTGTGATCATCATGATGTACGACAATATTTCAGACGTGTATTTGCCCGTGTTTTATGTGCTGACGACGGGCAAGACTACCGACGTCTACGGACATTTGCTGCACTTCGTGTTCATTGCGACCAAGAGAAAACTGAAGCCAGCCCACGTCGCCTGTGACTTCGAGTATGCAATGATCAAGGCTGTCAAGAACCAGTTTCCGGAAACCCGCATAATTGGCTGCCTTTTTCACTTCAAACAAGCAATCCGACGAGAAATGCTGAAACTTCATATTTCCGAAGAAGAACTATACCTGGCAATGCGGGGGGATCTATCGACAGACTGACAGTCATCCCACGCTCCGATATCACTGGTCAAGGGAAACGCGACGTTCGAGCTCGGTTGAAGAGAGACTGCCTCGCAGCTGGAATCTCCTATTCAAAGGAGAACTGGAAACGATTTTGGAAATATTTTGAAAACACATGGATCAAAAAGTTCAAGCCGGAATGGTGAAATGTGTCTGGTCTGTGTCAAGATTTAGTGAACCGGACAAATAACCCCCCTTGAGCGCTACAACAGATCGCTTAATGAGGCATTTTCTGTCGCACACCCAGATCTCACGCAGTTTATTGGTGTCATTGAAGAGCAAAGTCGCGAGAATGTTCGACTTTTAGCGGATATCATCGTGCTAGCGCTCCGAATCACGCCCCTGCTCGCACACCCTCGAACCTCGAACCCGACTCGGACTCGGATTCGGATACTGAGGGTTTTGAAGATTCAGAAGTCGAAAACAGCTCATGCACCTAGTCGATAGCATCCGTCTCTCCGGAGTACTAGTGAAAGCTGACTTACAACCGTTAATCAAAAAATATACCTGAAAATGCATAAATAACAAACTTCATATTGTAAAAGACAATTCCGCACTGCTACACGGATCAACCGGTAGCCCCATGCTAATGCTTCACCCCTAACCACACACAGTCCGCCAACATTTCGCTGGTGTGCCTGCATACCCACTTACAAAGCGGAGGTACTATCACACTAATTTGGTATGCAAACCCAACCGTATATATTATTGCACTTGGTCCAGACTTCCAAAACCACTTCGGCATTATTTTAACACTCCAATTTACCTCTAAAAATGCATGAAATTTATACAACCACCAAAATATTAAATATAACAGTTATTTTAGGAACTGTTTTTGGTGCCTTAAGTGAAGTGGAACTGAAAGAATTTCAGACCAGGGCTGTTTCGAACGTTGCAAAGTGGCTGCTCTCGATACGGCCGTAGATTTCACGTCCAAAATGGGATGTTCTTGTGCGATATAGCCGACCCAAAATCTGCTTTTTGGAAGCACCCTGAACGATCAAATCATCGTCGTTGTAGAACTTGTCGCGAATTATGCGCCAAACTTCCTGAGGCATGAGCGTCACGTCGACCAATCCAATCTCATTAGTCGCCAACATCATCTGTTCCGTCTGGTTGATGACGGCCCGTGTTGAGCTGATCGGGCGGCGGACATCAGAAGCACAGTCTGGTTCATGCTCACCAGACACTTCGGTCCCAGCATCTTTCACAAAAATCTTGGCCTTGCAACCCGTCCGTCGGTATACGCTGCACCGATAATTCGTGGAAGCCGACCCGGTGTAGTACCAGGCATAGGAGTACCCTTGATACGTGATGGACTTGTTCCCAACGGACGTGCCGCTTGGCTCTTCAACTTGAACATCTGGAGCTTGAAGTTCTCCTCCGTTCAGATGACGGCGCTCTCCATTTCCTTCTCCATTCAGTGAGCCCAACGTTTCGACTGGCGCTTCCTCAAGGATGATCGTCTCGTCGGAGGCATCACTGTAGTCCGATCCGTCGTAGCTGAAATGGTCGGAGTGCAGAGGCAGTTCGGATGCCATTGTAGTCGAAGAGAGTAGAGTGGGGTGTGAACGTGGGGCCTGTGTAGCTCGAAAGCGTTTGAAAAGTGAGTCGATTCGTGCTCTAGTTTGGTATGAGCTAGTAGGCCCTCGTTGGAGCTAGATACAAGACTTCGTTACCGTCACTTCGCTCGTCCTACGGTCGCTAGTAAGCTGATCGTGGCATTGCGCGTGATGTCGTGTGTTGTTCCTCCGCAACCGTTACATCGCTCGTATTTTTGTATGATCTACCTCGATTGTAGCGGGGCTACACATTCGGCTAACCTCACGTTAGTGCAACACCCACTAATGGATAAATTCAGGTGGGCCACATCGCAGTGCGATCACCATTCATATTAGTAATCAGTCCTATTGGTCAGAAAGCAGGGTCTTTCTACCAGTAATACTCAAGCATTAGGCCAGAGTTTCTGCCAACCACTCGTTGGCAGAACCTCTCTTTATAGAGGAGTTAACAATTTGCCGCAACTCCAAACCCCTGCTAATATATGACAACGGAAAGGCATGGTTTTGTCCACATTCCAAAACAGAGTTTTGATATAATAGTATAGGCGGCACCCTTGTTATCATGATACATTTTGATCCAATTTGACCCATCTCAAATTTGACCCGCCATTTGACCAAAAACAAATGTTGACCCAATTTGACCTTGACCGAATTTGACCCAAAAAAATGGATATCACCCGTGGATCAACCCGCGTGATTTAACCCTGAAAGCTAGAGAAATCTTCACTTCATAACTGCACATACATACATATATATATGATATACGAGCACAAACATTTATCTTACTGAACGACTACAACGCCCACAGTGTAAAATTTATCCATGCCCTGTTAAACAATATACTTTCTTATAACTTCACCGGCATAGCCGAAAATTGTGCATCGGGCTCTTGTTCAGGTGGTGCACGCGTGCTGTACCAGAAAAAACCCGTAGGGGTAGGGTTGGAGACCAAGTTAACAAGTGGCTCTGTGCCCGTGGCACACGAGTTCCACGGCTTGTCCAAGTGTGTAATGTATCTACTGTACTGTATCTTTGCGACCAATAGTACATTATTGATTTAGCGTGCGCAGCGCGATCTGTCACTCATTGTTCGCAAAGAAGCCTGCAACAAACGCCCATGGAGAGCTCGAAGACCTTTCCGTGCCTTCGCTTGGTGCCCAGCCCGATGCAGCAAGCGCGCCTTCTATCCGCGATGACCCCCCCCCCCCCTCCGTGAAACCCCCCTTTCGTCTGTGCAGCTGCTCTTGTCGGCGTGGCTCAACCCGGCAGCGCGGCTCACTCCGTCGGCACAGCTCTCCCACCGTCGCACTCGCCCCCACCATGCCCGCCGCTCCGCTGTGGCCCTACCAGCCGCCAGCACGCCCGTCTCCGCCAAGAAGAAAGCCGATGGAGCTCGCCCAGTCGCCCGCCACATGAAGTGGGCAAACCAGATGGTCAGCGAGCTTCTCCGCTTGCGCTTTGATTACGGGGTTGCCAAGCGGCGACTGAAGGGACGGACACCACGACCAAGAAAGCTCTGTTGTGGCAGTCAAGATCTCCCAGGCCGTAGGGGGCTTGCTCAACCAGAATCAGGTACTGTTGAACCTAATACAACAAGTTCACCGGGAGAATCACAACTCTCAGGATGAAATACTTCTGGCAACAACTGCAACATCCGGCTCGGTGAATCACTATGTTCGCAGCAGTTTTGTGCATCGCTTTCGGTGACTGGAGTGGGTTTGTGAAGCCCCCCCCCACGTTTGCAATATCCAGCTTGCTGGAAAGTAAGAGGATGTATTAAATCACTCAATTATATTCTAACAGTACTATTTGGTATAGACACACCAAACTCTGGCCGATCTCAGTCGAACAATTACAGACACTGATATGGAGCTTTCCGGAGCTAACGTCAACGATATATTCAACTTGTCGATTTCATTTCTCATACACTTTACTTGTCAGTCATCTACGATTTTTCTTTTGCCTCAGCAGGTTACACGGCGACAAGCACGGACGAGGTCTCATGGTTTATGTCTTGTATCTTCTTCTCGTTGGCATCCTTGAGACAGGCGCCCTGCGGAGCCACGCACTACCCAGTCCCTACAACGAGTTGGTATACGACGGTACAACCTGTTATCCAATGACGCTTACACATCGTCAGCTCTGTCCTGCAGGGACGTTCCGTCACGGAATTGAGAGTCTTGGTCATTAAACCTCAAACCGATCGGACGGATTTCCGGTGTCGTGGTACCGCGCTTAAAACATCATCAACACGGTCCTGCACCGTCGGACGGGGTACGTAGCCTTGGGTGGCTTAAGTAGTAAAACCTCTAGCCCATCGGACATTCCTCTGGCGTCGCGGTGGACCGCATAAACCATTACCAGCACGGTTCCAGCGTTGCCCTGAGCCGTCGAAAGCTTGAATGTATCGATCAAAGTCCTAGCAACACCCTGACTGGTAGAAACAATCACAACACAATTACAGCAGCAGCGTCGGGTATTTCACCACAAGTTTTATCAGCTGTACCTGACGCACGATTATTTGTGTTCTCGGCTAACTAGGCCCACTTCGGGCTGCTATGACCCGCCTCTCACTGCAAATTTCCCCTTCCATGTCGCCAAATTTCAAAGTTGAAGTCAAGATCTAATCTAACGATCATCCGATCAGCAAAAATCTCAACGAGAACGTGTAGGGGACGTTTGGCGGGGAGCAGAACCACCTCGTGACATGCCTAGACGCTTTGATTTATTTTGCTCACCGCAGGTGCTAAGTTTTGCAAAATGAATCCCTAATCTCTGCCATCAAGAAGCGATTTGGTCATAAGCGGTGTGGTCGCGGGTACCAGGTAAATTTGACCCCCTTCCCTTGACACATGCGCAGTAGCTAATGTTTGAGACACACAATTTGTGCAGGATTGTGGTTGCCGTAAAGGATTAACGCATATTAAACATAATGTTGTGCATTGAATTTGTTGCCGTCAGTTTGGAAATGAGCTGACCTTAAAGTAATCTCCTTCTTGGATAACACCCGACTTAGTTTGCTTGAATTTTGCCGAGCTGACTTCTCTCCTCCATAGTTGGTCCTGACAAGCTGCAGTCCCCGATTACATAACCGCGAATATAATTACCTCTTTGGGTTAATTCTCCAATCTACTGCTTGCTAATGTCTAAATATATCGAGGCGCAACACATAATGATACTTAGAAGTCAGGGTAGACAGCAATTATGTCTGCAGTTCTTCCAAATTGGTGTTTGATTACTGGACCAAGTAAAGCAATACATAGGGCGTGTCTGAACGGTAGTGTAATAGTACCTCCGCGTTTATGGTGGACATGCAGGGAAACCGGCTGAATGCTGGGGGACTTTAAGTGGTTAGGGGTGAAGCACTACAGCAACGGACAGAATGTAACTGCCAGCCTTGGTTGAACAGTGACGAAAGTGCATAGCACCCTATTGGTTAAATGTTTCTTTCAAGATTTGACAATCCTAAAAATTATGATCCGAATTAAAGCAAAATAAGGAGGCAGCTGTATTTTGCTAAAAGTTAGTCAGAAGGGCGTTGTAAAAGCCCTCGTAACCGTAGTAGAATCGATAGACTCCCACGCCTTGATGGCGCGCTTGATGGTTTCCAGCCTTTTCTCTTTTGCAGTCTTCTTCGGTCGCTTTTCACCTTCTTTTAGTGGGGGCGGCCGTTCTTCCATCCACAACGCCTTCAACTTAGCCTTTAAAGGACCCATGATGCCGACATCGAGCGGCTGACAGACCGATGTTGAGTTTTTAGGCAGCGGCTGGAGATGGGTCAGCATTTCGTCGGCCAAAACCTCCGCCGACTCCTTAGAGACATGGCAGTCTAGGTTATCAACGAGCAAAACCGAGGGCTCAGAAATGTGAATGTACAGCAAGGATCTGAGATACAACAGCCAAACACGGCCATCCATCCAAGCCTTCTTTTGGACTGTGTACACGTGACCTGTAATATAGTAAAAACAACCAAATACTTTAAAATAAATACATTCCATGCATAAAAAATAATATGTGTACCTTTTGGGTAAGTTGGAAGCTCAGTTTGTTTGATAGTGCCGCCTGGCTCGCCTCGAACAATGAAAAGCAATGGCAATTTTCTGCTGTCTGCACATACCGTGCACACGGCAGTCAGCCTAGCAGAGTGATTCTGCTCGGCTGTAATTGAAGCCGGCTTTCCCTTCTCAGAAAGCATTTTTGACGGCGGCATATCGAAGTAGATTCCCGTTTCATCCGTGTTGAACACAGTACTAGCCTCGTATCCGACGTACTTTTCCTGAAACAGCTCCGCAAATTCGTCGCGAAGCGCAACGAGGTCGGTAAGTTTCTCCTATGTAAAGCAAGACAACAATTTACACATAACAGCGTCAACTACACAAATTAAGAGCACATATTACGTTTTAATGGCAAAAGACTACGATGTAGTAGCATAAATACAGTTTAAGAGCATATTACCTTGAGACCGCTGGGCGTTCGCTGGATGAACCCGTGGCGATACGCGAAGCGCCTAAGCAGCCTTAGCAGAGACTCATAAGCCGTGGCAGCGTCCTTCTTACCGACCATGTAGCTCTCCAGCCACTCAGGGTACTGGTCCCGCACATAGCAGGCCATCGTCTTGGCTGTCAGGACCTCGGAATCGCGGCGGGCGTCCTTCATGAACGTGATGAGCTCGCCGCTAAACGGCACCGTCTCAGGACGCCCTGGTGTCCGCGAGAGGGTTTTCTCGCTCCCCTCGTTTGCGAAGATGCTCTTCTCGTCCTTCCTCCAGTCGTTCGGAGTCCAGCGCGGGATTCCCTCGGACCAAGCAGCCTCTCGTTCAGTCTTGCCCTTTATTGCCTGCAGTACAGCCCGTTTCTTCTTGATGGTGTAGTGCTTACGAAGTCGCTTCGTCAGCACTACACCTGCCGATATCAGTTCCGATACAGCTACAAGCTGCGAGGGCGAGGCATTAGCCGTGTCCGGGGGCTCCTCCGTCGTTCTGGCTGCCTCCATTTTACTGACTGGTCTCCACAAATTTACATGTGTTAAGACCAACGACTATTGGTTAAAAATACTATTTAGGAATCATTTCATTGACTAAATAATTTGTTGCGCTGTATCTCTGTTCATAGCAGTGACAGGTGGCAGTTAGGTTGTCGGCAGTTGCATTCTGTCCGCTGCTGTAGCACTACCAGGGCTCCCGGCTGAACCGTGTAGCCGCGCTTTTTGGTGGTGGGGCACTGCCCCTATCGTGGTCAGAATCGCATCACTCGATATGGCTTTTACCGCTAAACATGTCTGCCTTTCAGAGGTTATACCATCCGGTTGTAACCTGTCCCTTATCACAACCACTGGGTTTCATCATGCTGATTATCACTACTTACTCGCACGGTTTGATACTTTGCACTACTCATATTCTCCGTATTCTGTTAACGTAATGATAGTGAAGCTGGATCAGACGGATTATCGCCATGGCCGCACCGACTCGATGACTCCTCACCAGTGCATCACATCAACGGATTTCACCGAATAGTACCCGGTCTTGTATTCCCCATAAGCCCCTATATTTTGATCGATTTTGAAGAGGGGACTTATAATTGGGTAAGGTCTTGTATTTTACATATCTGGGTCTCAACATCAAAACGTTCTACACTTGAAGGAAAATATGCGAATAGCTAAACATTTGTCTCGCTCCGATCGACTTCACTGCCTCAAAAAGATGGGTCGTACCGTCATGGTTGTAGCTATAGAGTTGGAGACCGTGGCCGGTGATCCTGCCTTTATGCTTTAGGCGTGTCAGTACGATGGAGGAGGTCCTCCAACTCCCCAAGTGCTGATTTCCTTTCTCCCTTAGAAAATTATTTGGGTCGGTCTCACCCAAAATTATTGTTGTATTGTTAATATATCTCTTTTCTTTGTTGTCACTGATGATTTCATCATTGTTGTGCCAGGATCAACAGTGTTGGTGTTGATTCAACACAGAGGGTGACGGAATCACCCTCAATCTAAATGTTCATCCACACGCTGCTCGAGTAGCGC
The DNA here is from genome assembly GCA_033557925.1 of Phytophthora x cambivora. Taxonomy (NCBI): domain Eukaryota; phylum Oomycota; class Peronosporomycetes; order Peronosporales; family Peronosporaceae; genus Phytophthora; species Phytophthora x cambivora. The sequence goes on along the minus strand of JAUCEB010000012.1, from coordinate 4,051,748 downwards.
TTACTTGCAAGAACATTGAGCTTCGTCTAGCTTCAGATAAACATCTCTGTGATAAGAGCCGATGTTGAGGACGAACGTGGACGCGATGCCTCATTTTCTTTTGAAAAAAAGTATCTTCAGTGGACCGGTCTTTTATTTCATGCAGGTCCTCTATTTATTAAAGCCAAAGATGAAACCCGACCGGGCTTCTAATACCTACCGGTCTTGTATTCGGCGTTAGTTGCGCTCAGCAGGACCTATATTGTTTCTGGGCCTTGCGTTTGGTGCCAAGGCATTTATCTTGTCGAATCGTATGTGCTTCGGAAGAGACTTCTGATAAGGCTACGCAATGCAGATGCAATGCGCTAGTTTGACTACAAAACCCAGCGTACATAAAAGACTCCAAAACGCGTTCAGTCCCGGATCGGTTTTCGCTGTGATGTTCGGCCTCAAGTTACGTTTTCTGATATCGGGTCGGTCTGAGATTCAGAACATGTTCTACAATGGTTGGACGCACGACCACTATATCAGCAACATTTTTGTGTTGTCACCCCGGGGCTTGAATATTGGATGCACACTAAATGCACCGGGGTGTATGCATGGCTCGCCGATTGTGGAATGGGGAAGTGACTATGCTAAGTTGAAATATGTGATTGTGACGATCAGTGGACAGGGGTCGTAGCCACTGCAATATCGAAGACAAACTACGAGCTCTTGTTAAAAAACGGAGAAGGTGGCAACTTGCCTACGGCTTTTGACAAGCAAGTAACGTCGCTTTAAGCAGGAAAGTCGAAAAAAGCAAGGGCAACTACGCTGGTGTCGTGTTAGGGTGGTTTTCTCTACTAGTAAACGGGGTATCTCCGTATCAATGCGGACGCAAGCCGAGTAACAGATCGACCAATTTGTAGCGGGGCTATTCACTTGTAGAAAAGCCAATTACTACAGCGACAATGGGTTCAAGGGTTGCGCTGCAAAATGTATTAATATAGTCGCCAGAATAGGCCGCTGTTGTGCTTGTATGGAACGCATGATGGTAGCAGAGATTCCTCCAAAGCAAAACCCCATCGAGCAGATCGTCAACGTGGTGTTGACCAACTGCGGCGAGCTCACACTGGCGAACGGTCTCGGCTTCCTCTTGGGATACGCTGGTGAGCAATGCCCCGTGCTGGCGGTGGGCATCGGCTTCATCATGATGTCGACCGCTGCCTATAATAACTATATTGACGTCAAGTGGGGGGATTTGTAGTGGCCATAGCAGCCAGAAAAAACACGGCTAATGAACTTGGGGACGTGCCACGACAAGTGATAGTTGTGCGTTACGGTGGTGGCTGGATCCTTAACCCTTTCGCGGTAGAAGGGCACATTTTTCGCCCTTTTAGGGCGTTTTCAAAACACGGTGTAAAAGCACCGCCTTCATGGGCGCATCCTGTGCCCTTTTACACAAGTTCAACCGTGAATGCACCATCTTTTATGACAAATCATAAATAGCACAATCAGTAATCATCAAACCATACAAATATTAAGTAGGATGTATATGATCGCGTGCATCAGCAAATCCCTGCAGGTGCTTTGTTACAAGAGGCATGCAAAACGAGTACCGTGATATTCATTATGGGCGCATTCTTTGCCCTTTTAGAAGCAAATTACTTAGGCTTGTATAGTATATTTAAGACAAGAGGCTCGCGAAAGGGTTAACATGAAACTCTTCTACGACCGTAGTGTAAAGTGTATTATGGTGAATATCAAGAATAGGATAAAACATGGTACTTTTTCGAACATAGTCGTATGCGTTTGAATGCACGTATTATTTGTTGCGCAACACCTGCGTATCCAAATATCCGTGTACGGTTTATTTATGCGGGCGGCTATTCGAAGTCAAACGTGTATGTATGAAGATATCTATTTTACGATTTAACAGGGGGCGAACCACACAGCAGCGGTGAACAAAGGCGCTTTAAATTGGCAACAGACTGTCCTACACCACAAATTCGAGCCAATATGAACGTTTGCAATATCATCGTTGAATTGGATCATGAACCTGGGAAGATGTAATAGATTATGCAGAAGATACGGTGGCCCCAACTGAAGCGGGGCGCACATACATTTCTGATATGACAAATGGAAGTGGTTGCATTTACGCATAGCAGAAACTAAAGCTGCATGTAAACGTCATCACGAGAAGGGGCCTTTTGGACCGTTTGTTAGCGAAAAGATGAAGACGGCGTGACGAACATATAATAATACCGTTCAGGTGCCCAAAGGTGAACCACCTACCATGGTGGCTGAAATCATCGTGTACACAAGGGTTGGAGATGGCAATGAGCCTGGTCCCGATACCGACATCAAAACGTTTTGGTCGGGTAAGACTTTTCAAGGCTAGCTGATTTTCAGTTGAGGATGAACGACGGGAATCACTTCAGCCCCCCCCCCCCCCCCCCGTTATCACGGCAAAAAAGGTATCGTGGATACAGCGGAAGGCTCGGACACCGAGAAGACTGTGGGAAAGGTAGTTATTGCAGCGAAGGCAACAATATCAGCAGCGGAGGAAGCATCGACAACAGCGGACACAGCAGCAGCTGCAGCTGCTACAGCGATTGCAGTTACGACCGCGGGGGTACTTAACAACGATGTGGATACAGTGGCAACGCGATCGCGGAAAGAGAGACGAATAGAATGTTGGTCAGCGAGGGTGATGCTGCGGGTTCCCGATAAATTCAGGGCCCTGAAAGCGAAACCTCAGCTCAGGGGGGTCCCCTCCGACACAGTATATTTCTCCTGAAATAATTTCAGCGCATCTTTGCCCCGTTGCAGTTCCGTTTGAAATCAGTATTATCGATCTAATTGGAGTGGGAAGCATGCTCAAGCTATGGCAAAGTATTTTATGTCCTTAAAAACCGACAACTTCGCCATTTGACTCAACGCGGTGATATGATGGCATTAAATTTATGTACACTCGTTGTGGGATAATGTGTATCTCAGACGATGATGAAAACAGCGTCCCAGCGGTATACACAGACGTTTCTTAAGAACTCTCGAGTGCGTCGATATACATATTCATCCCAAAGGAGCATCTTTTCTATGGACAGCAATGGTCGGTCAGTGACCGACGGTCACCAAACAGAGCTATATCCCGCTGAATCGGAAGACGTCTTCTCATTACTTCTACACCCGCCACGATCTTGCAAATGCAATACTCGCAATGGCGACATCTTGAAGTGAAGGTAGTTTTGGCTGAAGCGTTCGGACCGAAAAATTAGCTAGTAGTCTGTGTAAGCCACTGTTGCTGCACAAGCGTCAATATACATCCAATGTTCACCATGAGAGGTGATACATGTACCGTCCCATATTCAACGTGCGTAATTCTCTCAGTTCAGAGACCGGTGTCCTGCAGCATACTGGCGTTGTCCGGCTTTCGGTATGTGGTGTTGTAAATGCCTCGTATCGTCTGAACATCGTGATACCGGCGGGGTACCCGCAAGAGTGTCCTGTGCAATGGATAGCAAAGCCTGGAGGGTTAGCCTATACTCCAACCTAAAAGTCATACGACTTGTGCTTGGCGCTGTAGGGGGGAAGTGATTTCTACATGTTACCGGTGGGTATATTCGTCTGCTGAAAGGTGACATCCGCCGCATACGGGTGATGCATGAAACGTCCTGTGGGACGTGACCAGCGTCTACATGTTCTCCTCCTGTGTGTTTCACTAACCCAGTCTTTGTAGAAGCGCGGGGTAACAATTGGGAAGAAGGTGGTGATGGTCTTGATGAAAGTGGGGGGGGGGGGGGGGTGAACGATGCTAGACGACGTCCACGCCCGACGTTCAAGTACGGGGTAATGTGGGTAGGTAAGAACGACCAAAGCGTGTGGATTTTACGTGGCGTGAAATTCGTGAGGCACAGTATGTCATTTTCGACCGCGACCGCCACGAACCCGTCAAACATGAGAAAAGTTAGGGAGCATTGATTCCGGAGCACTGGAGCAGAGAAAGCCCAGGCACATGGCGTTAGTGCCTGTGCAAAACACACCCAAAATATCGTCACATAGTGGCTTAGAATAGATACCGATAAGTATACGAGGTTGGTCCGCCGACCAAGCGTAGGTCGACGTGGCTGAACACTTCTCGTTTGATCCTCGCCACGCCAGCATATAGCGATGGTCCGCATCATTTGGCCCCCAGTGCCCTGCACATCAGCCTCTAAAGCACCTCCACGCGAGATCACCGCAGCCAGAACCAGGTCCAGTCACATATTTCATACCAGCACCGCCTGAGCTCGAGTATGATTCGACTGAATCTGCTGAGGCGGCCATCCACGCGTGGACTAAGGACCACGCCTACAACGTTTCCCGAAACCAACTCAGCCGTAATGCAAACGGCGAGATCCAGTATCGCTTGCTCGCGTGTGTCCACGCCGGAAAACCGAAAAACACTAGGAAATTGAAGGACGCGGACCGACAGTGACAAATGGTGACGTCGAAGCGTGACGGATGCGGCACGCGAATCAGTATCGTGGTAGTTGACACTCCCAACCCTACTGGGCGTTGGAAGATCGTCCACACTAGAGATGGCAGCCAAACACACAACCATCCGCCGTCGTACGATGTTCGCGTTCATGTACCTCACCGTCAGCGTGATGCTAAACGGACAAATGAAGTCCCAGATTTGGTAGGCATTCAAGCCAAAGCTGGTGTTTGTACATCCAAAATTTATTCAACTCTGGTAATGTCCGATAATGACACCTTGGCCATTCCGCAGGATATATCCAACAGGAAAAAGAAGTCGCGGACTCAACTTCTGGCCAACCAGACAAGTAACGAGGCCCTTTTCAGTTTGTCCGCCAAGAACGAATTCCACTATACGTACGAGACCGAGTCGTCGTCGAATCGACTGCGTTACTTGATGTGGGCACACCCAGACACAACAATGCTGGCATGGCATTTCATGGATGTGATGGTAACGGACTGTACTTACAACACGAACAAGCTTCGCCTGCCGCTTTTGAACGTGAATATACTCACTGGTATGAATACTATTCTACCCTTCGCCCAAATTTGGATGCCTGGAGAAGCGGAGTCGGACTTCCTCTGGGCGCTTTCGACATTGAAGGAGTTCATGATTGATCAGTCGGTGCCGATGCCAAACGTAAACGGTACAGACCGAGATCTGGCCTGCCCAAACGCTTCGGATGCCAAATTTCCGATGGCTGCAAACCTGTTATGTCGCTGGCACATTCGACGCAACGTCATTGCCCAGGCAAAGAAAAAAAATGTTGTTGCTGAAGACGCAAGTAATACGCCCTCGGTTATGCAAAAACGACACGAGATGCAGGTTGACATTTTCGTTGCCAAGTTCGATGATGCTGTTAGCTCATCCAGCGAGGGCGAGTTCGACAAGCTTTGTGCTGAACTTCAAGTACTTAGTCCTGCGATGCACAAATACCTGGCGAGAACGTGGTGGCCATACCGAGCCAAATTTGTGAGCGCGTGGACTAACAACTACAAACATTTTGGCTGTCACACCACGTCTCCCGTCCTCGCAATCATCTCCTCCAAACTAGAAATCATCATCACAAGTAACCTGTAGAGAAGCAACTCCAGGTCTCCCCTTTCTGCGCACGAGGAACTGCAGGAGGCTCTCTCTCATCCTGTGCCAGTCTCAAGACACAACGATTTATCAAGGTGCGTCAGTACACATACACTGTTGCAGCCGAGCGAGCTTGATATTGATCGACGTTGAGCTTTACGCGACAATTTCACCAGGGCAAGATGCTCGAGGGCGGGTATATACTGGTCAACCAGACCAAGTCAGATAATTTTTGCGACTTCAAGATTCTCATGGGCCTACTTAGATCGAAATAGACCTGTTGTGGAGTGATGTGTGTTGGTACATCACGGGTCTTTTTACCCCCATCTAGAGAACACATACGGAAATGTACAAATCCCAGATTGCCATGAACGATGTTCGAGCTGCCGACTTCGATTATCCCCTCGACTATAACAAAATCGTTCTTACATATTTTCATCTTAATTGATACAGCGGCTCACACAAAGCCGCGGTGCCCTGCAGACTCGTCTAGTAGCGGCATCAGCAGTATATTTGGGTGCACGGCTTGGTGGGGAGACGGAGCAGGATGTAGTAAAAGTACTTCGTGTGATGACGATGGAGTACCACCCAGGCTACCGTATTTGCTGTTGGTAATCCAAGCAAATCTGAACCAGCCTCCAGTTCCCGCTATGGGTTTATGCGACTAATCCAGCCACCGACCACAAAAATGAGTATGAACCGAATGCACTTTGGGAATACAACACTGTTGTCGATGTAGGGTGCCGAGGGAAAGGCCCCCTGCAGTTGAGCTGGGTTTGGATGGATCAGCTAGACAAGCCATCAGCACGACACATTATGGTGCACATCAATGCTTGAATGGCTTCCGGGGAGTCACTCCCCCATGTTCGATTTGATATTGACGGGATCACAGATGACATGTGTCGATTCTACTACCGATTTACCACCGTAGCTACACAGCCTACGAGCTTCGTTTGGGCTGCCGGACGTCATTCGCACCGGTTCCCACTCCCGTGCTTGCTACAGTGGCCTCGAAGATCTCTGCATCGTGTTACACCGCCTCGCATTTCCAAACAGGTGGCTACAGTTATTAAGTATCTACGGTCGCTGGCCGAGTGCACTGAGTAGCATTTTGTACTTCGTAATAGATTTTATTCAGCCTAGATGTAACAAAATGCTCCAGGGCAACCTAGATGTAGTTGGTGCGAGACTACATGAGTTCAGCCATGCGATATGTGATAAAGGAGCCTAACTTGACCGAATTTGGGCTTCGTGGACGGAACGGTACGCAATATTAGCCGTCATAGAGGAGCTCGAGCGCAGCAGAGTGTCTACAGCCGCCACAAACGGAAGCACGGTCTTAAATTTCAGACTCTTATCACTCCAGACGGTATAATTTTCCACATGTATGGTCCTGTTGAAGGGCGTCGCCACGATACAGTATTACTTCGCAGTTCCGGTCTAGAAGACGGTATTATCTCCGACAAATAATTTAGTGTTTTTTTCATCTATGGAGATGAACCTTACGGTCGCTCCGATGCATTTGTGTCGCCATTTAAAGGTTCCCGTCTCACGCCTGCCCAAGATACAACTAATGCCTCGATGACAGAGGTGAGGATCTCCGTGGAATGGTCCTATGGTCAGGTGGTCAAGTACTGGGCGTCGACTTTAAACGAAATATGTACCTAGGTGACGTGCTGATGGCGACGCTATACAAGACTGCGGTGAATTTGATAAACTGCCTAATCTCCGCCATGGAAAAAAACCACAGCAACAGCAAATACTTTTGGAGTAGATCCTCCTTCTTTGCACGAATATTTCTGTAGCTAAATTGCCAATATACCTGGACATAATTTAGCATTCTTACTAATAGTAGTAGCTCAAAGTTTCATAAGCGCCTCGGTTTGTGCAGCTTGGTGCTGTGTATGCTCTAAACGTATCCCGTGTTAGCGCTGTTGTTGCTCTGGCTCGGCGCGGCGGAGTTGAAGCTCTTCACGATGACGTTGAACCGTCTGCACCTCGCGGTTTCTCCTCGCAGCCGCCGTCTTTTGCTCTTTCTCAAGCAAGGCGGGGAGGCGGTGGCGCTTTGGTTTGCTTGACCTGTCTCCTTCAGTGATGTCAATTCTCTTAGCGACTCTGTTAGCTCATGCAGCATTCGGCAAAAGGCACACAGTATTGCATTAGAGGCCACCCATATGTGTTGAATATAAACCATACCTTTTCTCAGCTACTTGCATTAGCCGCTGGCCCACTGTCTCTAACTCCTGTGTTTTAGAAGCTGTAGCGGCCTTCTGCGTTTGCACCCGAATGATAGCATCATCTTCAAGACGCATCAGCTGCTCGAGGACGTCGTCATCGTCCGTAAGCACTTCGCTAGTACCGCTAGTGGCTTTGTTTCGCCGTTTGCGATCTGCGTACTTGCGAAGTAGGAGTCCAGCACGGTCACGACACGAGCGAAAGCTGAAGTTCGTGCCTAGCGAACTATTAAATTGACTTGCAATTCCCATCCACGCCCATTTTACTGCTTTGCGATCTACAACAAATGGAGGTGTGATGATTTTAGCAAAGAGATACTTGTCAGCTGCTGCATTGAAACTCGAGCGGGGCACTGTGACGGCCACTTCCTCATAGGAGCTATTCTCTTCATCATCGTCTGACGCTGCACACGGCCTTGAGTTCTCTACCTCCTGTATGATGAATGCGTCCTGCTCGACTTGAAGCGACAAGCTGGTGTCATCGCTACGCACGGCGACGTCGCTCAAAGAGCCGACGGAGCTGATCTCGTCGATATTCTTAGCCATCGACCCATTCAATCTGTTTCGTTGTGTCGAGGTTTGCTTTAGCGACATCTGGCAATTGGGAACGAATACTCAAAACAATTTGCATTCTCGTTCCGAAACTCGCTTTGGTTCTTCAGGTTAAACGCACTATTCACCTGAGACGTCGCTTCTTTATAGCCTTGGTGAACGCGTCTGCGGGGTTGACTTCTTCCTTCATCTTTTGCATTTCGATGTGCTCGAGCACATAGTGATATCCCAGTTCTATGTGACGCGTTCGACAGCTATACGTGGGGACTGTGACCACCTCGTACTCCGACCGACTCTAAATGCCAAGGTGCAACTTGATCGAGTTGCGCGGCAAGATCTCCGGTATGTTCCTCATAGCAAGGGCTCCCATGGTCGGCTCGCCTGCGGCCACGTAGTTGACCTCGGCCATTGAAAGCACGATGATCGAGTACCGACGCAGCATCCACGCAATATCTCCACCCGACAGCTCGTAAACGAATCATGGATGCCCTTCATATTCTCCGGGTCATTGGCCCTATCGCGATCACAAAAGCCATGCAAATCACATTATTGACGTATGCACTGATCCAGTTGGGTCGCTTTGCAGCGTGTCTTTTGGCGAAGCACGTCGGGACTGTGAAAAGGGTGTTGCGCTACATAGCTGGAACGATTGGCTAGTGCGTCACGTACACGAGACAGCAACAGTGTGTACTGACATGTTTTTGCAAGGTGCACTTGGCCGAGACAGACTCGACGCTCTAGATAAAAGTAAGACAAAATAGGAAAGCCCTGCGTGAAAAAAATATCATTCGAGATCATATTCAGACATTGTATTTGCTATACCCCATGTATACACCTGTTATCTTCTGTAGGCTGAAATACTATCCGCCTCGGCGTCCTGGCCAATGTGGCTTCGTAGTCCAAGTGATATTCGGTGTTTTCCGATGGTGCCCCACTGCGAAGGCATGAGCTTGGCCAGGTGCAGCAGCCTCTCCTTCTCCTCGCGACTCCACTCCGTCTTCTTGATGCTCGGGTCCAGCCACTCGTACCAGCGCGCCTTGCACTGCTTGGCCGACTTGCGCGACAGCAGCGACGCCACGCGCGCCCACTGGTTCATGCCGTACTTCATCACGGCTCTCTTTCTTCCTACTCGCAGGTGGTCTGAATTCATATTAAAATATTTAATGATTTTTTGTCAAACGGGGAATCGTTGCTGGGTAGAGAAACGGTGATGAAGAACGCTGCGAACTGCGATACGTAACATGAATTACAAGATTCAGTAAGTCATAGAAGTTTTGCCCCGTGATCTGAGGATATCAAACTAAACTGACTTGCCCGGCGAAAGCAAGACACGCGGCACCACGAATCCTATTCCGGTCCCGCAAGTCACAATAGAAAGGTACAGGCTGACTGCCGGATCCAGACACCACACGTTTGCCAAGCCTAGCACTGTAACCACCCTTTTAGACTTTTTGCGTATTTGAAATGCAGTCTTGTTCGGTTGAAGATGCGCGATGCAAGAACCATCCAGCTAGGGCTCACTCACGAGAAAAGCCAGCGTGCCGAAAAGCATATTCATGTCATCTCCAGTAACACAGTTGCGTTTCGGGGACAGCGCCTGAAAAATTTGCGTCAATAGCTGCGGATGCCGCCCCACGAAACGCGAGTAACATCCATCACCAACGCTCGTCCCGGCGACGAACAGGACAAATGTCAGTGGGCTTTTTCAAAATGAAGGCGTGATTCACGGAGTGCCCAAACAGCTGACGACCAATGATCTATCCGTACAAGTGGTGCTCGGCTGCATCAAGGAGACGAGGCTGTGGGCCACGGCGGCGAAAGAGCTGTCGATTCTGGTCTTTCCTAACCCACTTGCAAAGTGTACACTCCAGTTGGCTATGACGGCTGCTACGGAAACGCCGCTCTGCACTTGGGCAACAACGGCGCTCTTGACGTCGCTGGGGTAACTTTTGGGCATGTTGTGACTTGAGTAGGAATATAATACGAAACTGAGGCGTTGGGAGCGAACTGTTGCTTGCTATGCGCCACACACTCCGCAAAAACGAATGGTTAGACCCGTTGAGTGGTTGGTTTGAGCTGATATAGTTTGGCGCCAACCGTTACCGCCAAATAGATTTAAACTCGGAGGTTTCGCACTTAATACATTTTGTCCAATTATGTTCAAGGATCGGGTGGACGGGATAACATTGGCCAAAAATAAAGCAGCGACCCAGAACTGATGAGTGGTCTTTTCCCTTACTATATATATCGCCCACGGGGCAGCCCCGGCGGTTGCTGTGTGTGAACAAGATATATATTGGGAAGGTTTCGCCCGTAGCTGCATTGGATTGACCACTGTATGACTTTTAGGGTACCGAAAGATAAAATGGTGTTCAAGTTATTGCAATATATGTGGGCCAATAATTTATTAATGTGTTCTTAACGTTTAGGTAACAGTTATCTTTCGGGCTGGCCTAACATCATCAATACTGTTATGGGGCTTTCTACAGCCAACCATTCCAAAAACCATAGACTGGAGCTCCCATCTCAACTGTCTCCTCCCCCACACACACAACCAACCTCCAAATTCTCACCGCCCCCCCCCTCTACCTCTCGCCCGGCCGCCTTCACTAACCAACAGATGGCCAACTTCTACTTCCGACCGTGCCGCGACCAGCAAGACGAGGTAATACTCGAGTACATTCGCTGCCGGTGCTGCGCGGTGCGGAAGCGTGTTGCCGGAACAAAATACTCGAACCTGATGCAGCATATCAGGCGCGAGCACCCTGCGTTCACCAACGAAATGTTGGGCGCTACGCCCGGTGAGACGGGCTCGCTGGGTCACTACGTCCGCCACCCCACCCAAACTTGTTTGGGTGGCTGGAGTGGCTGATAAAGTGCAACTTGCCCCTTTCGTTTTGTGATAGCAAGCTCACACGACGATAACTTTTAACGGCTTACTAACATCGGTTTACAATTTGCGACAACATATCAGGTACACGCGCCTCGAGCTTGTCTCTGCTGAGACGCTTCGGCGCACCATGGAGCAGCGGCGCGCTCCTTAGAGCGCTCAGTCGCGGCAGAAATGCCAGAGAAGTTTGGCCTCAGTTTTGACGGGTGGAGCCACGACTCCGAGCACTACATCGCAGTGTTCGCATGGTACGAGGTGGGCGGGGTGGTGCGTTGCCCCTTTCTATGAATGACTCCACTCGTCAACGAGCAGACAGACGACTTCCCCGCGGCTAGCCATCAAGCCTTTCTGGCTTCGATGCTAGCTCGTGACTACAAAACGCGACTGGACCAATGTACCTTTCTTGTCGGAGACAACAGCGGCGTCAACCACCGCCTCGATGTTAACATGGGTCCCGCTAGTCGGGTGTGCCAACCACAGGCTCAATCGACCCGTCGCTGCGCGGCTTAGCGAGTGCGCGGAGGATCTCGACTTGGATCAAGCGCTGATGATCAAGTTGTGGACTGCATCATTCTGCAAAATTCCGGTTTGTATTTTTACTTGTTCTATAATTGCGTTTTTTATTGTGCTTTGATTGTAATTTCTGTTTTGCTGTATGTAGCTTCAAGACCGATCTTCGACCAATCACCCGTCGGCAAACCTGCTGGGGCTCCATATTCGCTATACTCAATCACTATGTTGAGCTTCTTCCCTCTATCGAGGCGGAGGACGAAGAGCTGGCCGAGTTTCTTCCATTGGTCGCGTCTAAGCGGAGGCTCCTGGACATGCTCGAAGACCTGGAGGACGTCGAGTCCGTGTTAAAGTCACTGCAAGGATCCGATGCCAACCTCCTCGACGTCCGAGTCTGGTTCGACGGGCTTATTGCTGCGAAGCCCTCAATTGCCCGCTCTTTCGATACGAATTTATTTGTTTTATATTATTGGTGCACTTTCTAGTACTATCCTATTTTAAATATATTGTAGCAATAAGGGCCGATATCGTCCACAGCTCCGACTTTGAGGCGGAGTGCGTCCGAGTCTAAAGGGGCAAACCAAGCGACTGACGAGTGCGAAAACAAGGCGGATCTAGAGCGCTTCTTAGAGGCTCCACCCACGAACGAGGACGCGCAAGAAGATAAAGACGAAGTAGTGAGCGTGTCTTTGGTGGTGGGGCTACAGAAGCGCCGCCGCCAGAAAGAGCGCCAGCCAAGTTTTGAGCTGCTGGTGTCCATCCCGCTCACGTCCAACGTGGTCGAGCAAATGTTTAGTGTCGCTCGAGTCACGTTTGGGCTGCAGCGCTACGCCTTGCAGTCAGTCATACACGCTTGACATGCTATTGTTCCTGGGGCAAAAGGCTGATTATTGGGACGCTCGCACGGTTGGTAGCGCCGAGTAATTGCAGGGAGTGTAACCCATCAATTCAATGGTATTGCATCAATAATACAAAGCCGTGCTGCGCCTGGGGAAGCTCTGGATTTTGTATGGGTCCTATGTTTTGGAAGTTTTGTGTCTGTAGTAGTAATATTAGTCTGTAGTAGTAATATCCGTAGTACTACTACTACTTCACTACTACATTCACTCAAGTAAAGTACTTAATCACTGTGAGCAAATAGCTTGTCGTATACTACGTAGTAAATAATTGATGTGCGAACAGTGATGGCCAAAAATGTATTGCGGGTATCGGCATTTCACAATATTGGGAGAAATATTTTACTGCAGCGACATTGAGTACTGCAGTAAGTATTGTGCAGCGATCCCCAGAGTCCTTTCAAAGCCGTTCCGCAAAGATCGCCCTCCAATTAAACACCTCGAGCATTTTGGCGCCAACTTCGGCAGCACGGTGGCCACGAGAGCCTGGCAGCCAGCTCTCACTTTCGCTTTTTCCTCGTACACCTCAACGACCATAGCCCTCCGTTCAAGCCCATTTCAATCGACAGCGTTCTCGACGACGCGCGGTTCTACTTTGATCCTGTTCCTGAAGCACAATAGGTTTCTGTGGAACACTGATTTAGTGCCTCAAGCGATGAAGAGCAGTGGATCAGTGAAGTGATTTTGCCTTTTTTATTTTTTTTGCAGTTATGTCGGCCGCCAACACCCAGTGCCGCGCGCAGCAGCAGCACTGCATACAAGATCACCGCAGCGGTGGTCCTGTGGCGGAGGCCCAGTGAAGTGAGGGGCAAAGTATTGCAGTGGTATTGGAAATTCGTCGGGTATTGCAGCATGTATTGGAGTGAGTGTGGTAGTTGTAGTACATACTGAAAGTTTTTTTTTTTAAGTTTCTTGCAATACCCAGCAATGTATTTTTGGTCATCACTGGTGCGATCGATCTCCTGAAATCAAAAAATAATCTCGCTAGAAAACTTTATATGACCTTCATAATCGGGATTACTACGTATTATTCACTGCCGGTGAATACACGCTATAAGGATCACGTTTGACCTCATCGTCTTCCTGGCAATTCTTTATGATACACCCCACGCTTCGTTTGTCGTGCTTTGAAGCGGTTTCGACAAGGGTGACCCCTTCCCAGAGGACTAAATAAGGGCCTAATTGAGAGCCACTCTAGAATTGCAATATGAGAACCGAGTTTGCTCGTTTAGGGTCCTTCAAAAGTATTACTTGAATAGTATTATACTATCTACATGTATTACTGAGCACTACATGTATACAGTAGTAGTATTATCGATGTGTACTATTTCAGCAAGTACTACAAACTCCTGCCTGGGGCGGCCACCTGCTAGTGCTGCTGCAGCGATATGTAGGCCGCACTTGGCCAGCAAGTCGTATAATAGTTGGTATGGATACTACCTAGCTTAGACGACTCGATGGGTAGCACGGCGAAGTCCACCTCCTCGCCCTTGACGGTGGCGCACGCGTTCTCGACGCGCTTATAGGCCACGGCCAAAGCTGAGCTGTCAACGAAGCGGCGCGCCGCGCGCTCAGCGCTGATGATTACCCACTAGCGTAGGGTTTCGCATACATGTATAAATCGGATGTGTCGTAGTGCGATGGCAGCCAGTACGTGCGGAGCCGCCGTCCTACATCGCCGTCCTACATATTCGAAGGAGCGCGCTGCCACTGCTGCAGCCGCCGTGTTAGAGCACAAAATCTGAGACTTCAAGAGCCACTGGTCATTTCTGTAATATCTATATGAGTGTTGCTCGTGTGAGTGAGTATCATGACCATCATTTCACTGAAGGTGTATTGAGTTACAAGCAACATCGCACAATGTACTTAAATGTCTGTATCTCATAGATCAGGTTGTGTTTGTCAAGTGTAGCAATCATATAAAGATTCAGACCTCCGGGTGAGATCAATGTAACAACACTGGATTAAAATCCAGAGAATATTTGTCTTTATTACCGTTTTCAATATCATATTGTGGCTTTGTTTCATACGGTGTTCAATTATCTATTATCTGTGTACCGGTCACAAACAGTCGCCGTGACCAGCCATACCTGCTGCACTGTTATAGCGACCCATCAGCCAAGACGCCGGAAGGGCATGCCACACCTCCCAGGAAGGCAAGGCTTAAGAACAAAACAGTATCGTTCTGAGGTTGTTTTTGTTTTGCTGGACGTTTTAGAACGCATCGCCCAGTTAATGAGCATTAAGATGCTATCCAAGGACTTGTACTCAGGACCAGCTCCAAAATTGGAGAACGCTCGTGCTTTTGTAGAGACACAAGCTGGCACCGATCAAGGAGCATACACAGTCAATCCAATGGTGCTACTGAAACGAGGCGTTGAGATTCAGGTGTGGATCCAACCCTATCTTAGGTGGAAGAGCGTCAGGGTTTGACGGGTTGTGCTACGGAGGTTGTCCCCGTTACAACAGCCATATTAACAAGTTAGGGTCTCAAATTAGCGCAAAAGGTTTAGATCACGCAATTTTTAGTGATTTGGAGCTGGCAAAAGCGTTTTCGAGTATCATTGTTTTTCCTCGGGGGCAAAAATAAGACAAGGGTAGATTCGGCCACCAAAACACGCCAAACTCGCAGCAGCTTTGCCAAGGTAGTAACGGGAAATGCTGCCGAGATTGACGCCACAAGGTTACTGGACTAAATACCCCCCCCCCCCCCCCCCCAAATCAACCTCTGTCTACCAACTGGCGGATGCTATCTGGAATGGCCCGCTTAATGTCCGACTACGAGACCAGTGAATATGCGATTTGAGTGACCAGCTCGAGTCCCACTGTACCTTTCAAGCAATCTCCATCGCGCCAAATAATGTGGGACTGAATTCAAGACGTTTGGGGTAGTATTGCGACCAGTATAGTCGTTTCAGGTTTTTTAAATTAAGATCTAGTTGAGCACTCAAGTTCTTTGGTTGAGGTAACAGAAGGATATCGAGAACAAAACTGCGGACCACGTTGTTTGGTGAGCTCCAATATCCCACCTTGATGCCATCTTGTAGTGGACCTGTGCTACTCACACTCAGCAACCAAGTGAATGGCTGTCGAACACACAAAACAGCTTGCCTAGCTGCGACGTCAACTAGAAATTGCTACATAATGGTTTTACAAGTTTGGGTTGAACCCCGGGAGCTTTGAAGCTGTTTTTACCAAAAATAGTCTCTAGCCTTCCGCTGCAAGCCCCGTTGGGGTTGGTCCCAACCAACTACTATCTGTGTTGTATTGCTAAGGCAAAGAAGCGGGTCTACAACGCGTATCCGCTCTGCCGGTGCCTCAGCAAAACGGGGTAGTGACCATTTGATGGGTTGTGAGCCTAAAATGGGCAAATCATGATTGGACAAATTGAGCAAGGGAGCTTGGAGAGTCGGCATCCCTGAACGTGTAACGATCGCTGACCACGGGGCTTCCGACACACCGTACGGGAATCAGTCCTTGTTCATTCCAGAAAACGCGCCAGGCGAAATTTTCCGGTCGAGACCGATGCGAGAAGACTGAAGACCGACAACCCGTGATCATGCCTTGTTAAAGGCGACGGTGCCCTACAAGTTGGACAGCAAGCTCACTGGGGACAACTACGACACGTGGTCGGAGCGCTTGATGACGGGGGGGCATCGCCGTGGGCGTGAAAGAGTTCGTGCTGAGATGTGAGAACATGCCTTCTTATGTCGCACCTCCCAGCAGTTCAACCACTTCTCACTACGCCGTTCGTCCCGGCCGGTTAGTGCAGCACGTGAAACAGTCGGTCGCCTAGTCTTCTTAATGAAAACAAAATCGGGTTAGGCCCGCTAAACTCTGGGGTTACTTGCTTCCCCTGAACCAACACCGAGGTTATCACAATCACGTTTGCGCGCCAGTTTCATCTTTTTTTTTAATGGTAAGGGGCACTACGCTTTAATCGGCTCGTGATGAACGGCACCCCGAATATTGGCCTCATGTCGTCGAGGCGCTAAGATCCCACTGTAACCCAACCAAAGAGCACTCCCCTCCGTCAGCGTCGGAGTGAACGGCGGCGTAGGATGATGCTGCAAGAGTCGGTGTAACGTCGCTTCGTGTTCTAGCACGAAGAGCTGCCGGTTCTGCAACCTACGCAATATAATACATATATATATATATATATTGTGCAAATTATCTCCAATATGCCCCCGCTCTCTCTATCAGTTATAATAAACGCACGGGGATGCGGGCCTGACTGCGACGCAGCCCATTCCTGCTGGAATAGTCATCAGCCAATAATTTGGGGAAGTCGACCTGTTCTGACCTCCGTGTTACAACGGCAACGATAGCTTCAAAATGCATCTGTAGACACGTGTCACGGTAAACAAAAACGTGGGAATCGATGCGCTAACAGCGGCTGGAAATTCTGATGATGAACCAATCGTGTAAGCCCGTCACACGTGTCTATGAGGTACAAACGGACCATTATGACGGTGAACATTCGAGATTTGTTTTCGGGATAAGAGGTCACCGTGAAATACGGCAATCGGTTGTGACTTGAATACCGATGTGGTTGGTGGGGGTGCCAGCACAGCGATCCCGGCACTTGCCCGGTACGCACCCTGCACGCAGCTTATCCGTGATTTCTAGAACAAGAATGTTGGTTACGGCGACGCTATCTCGCTTGTGGTAACGTGAATGCAACTTGCATAAGAAATGAGATTTTACCCTCTTCATAATCAATTCAACATGTTTTCACCCTGTGTAATCAGAAGTTAAACAGGACCCCGGTGTTTCCATTCACGAATCTTCTTCCTCACGCGAAGTACCTGTCAATATGACAATGGTGCGTCGCGCGATATCGAGCACGCGTGTTCAGTTTTTGTTCTAATTTACGTCCTCTGTGTTTGGCTTTGTAGCAGCAAGGCCAGTATAAGGGGTACACTGACGACTTCCCTGAAGAACATCTTCTTGTGTAATCCGTTGTCATCTGTAAACCCATCGGACGCAATACGTAGGATTAGGCAGCACGGCATTACAGTCAGCGGAAAGAAAGGTTGAAGCCGCGAGACTTGCTCCATGAAGCGAACGTTCCGCAACATCTATCATAAATAGAAGCCTTCTGGTGTCAATGACACGCTGTCTGTAAACAGAACACCGTCCTTCGGGGGGTCCGGCCAAACGTCTAAACTCACATTTGTCCAGTTTCAATTAACTGTCCGATCTCTCAAGAACTGCGATTCCCCAATTCGGCAAACCAAGACGGAACGCTGGAGATATCAACACGGCGAAAAAGTGCGTCGTGTGTACTCAGTCGTCGCGGCGTCGATATAACCTGGGGTTATTACGAAGGGGTGGTATCCATTGATACGTTTATACTACATCCCTTATCAGTATCAGGTGATACTACCTTCGACGGGGGGGGGGGGGGTTAATATAACTGATCATGTGGCTAAATTTAAATGTGGTCTATTTGTTGGTGTAGAATTACATGGTGGATTTATGTGAAAGGAGCGGTATTTTAGGTCACCCTGTCCATTTTAATGCCAGAAATACGTGCGAATAATAGCAAAATCTATTAACTGTCAAGTGGATAGGCTTACTATGCCACCAAGCAAGTACACAAATATTATATTATATCGTTGGGTGGACGCCCTCGAGGGTTTAACAAATAACGCAACCAATTTTCCCTCACATTGCTGTATTGATGAGAGTTCACCTGCTTAAACGTCTATTAATTGATGCGCAAGGTCGAATGTTTGTCTGAGTACATAGTAATCAACCTCCGCATCCACCTGGACGATGATCGAGCAGAGCTGCTGCGTCTAATCAAACCCCGTACAGCTTGAAAAAATAAGCCAACATCTGGAAATATACAAGTCGGTGTCCAAAACATATTCTGCCCCCCCCCCCCGCCCCTCCCCCGTCTTATTTCACCAGATAGATTTAAGTCTAACTGATGCAATTCCACCCGTTTTTGATAATAAGTAGGCTACATTTTGGCATTCAAGATGTAAGGTGTGGGTGAACAGCGAGGAGAGCAAGGCTCGCTGTTTCCTATTCTCGGACCACATGCGACTCGGGCATGATTTTTGTCAACACTACGCTCGAGTACGGGGTATCGATCGAAGCTGTGAAGTCCGTCAAGAAGCACCCGCTGCGTTCGTCAGCTGCAAGAATGTGGTCATATCGATATACTACGAAAAATACAATTACCTAAAAGATTTATGATTTTCTTGTTACTAACTTTGCTTAGTCGCAACGTTTGTACGCTTTTTGACTTGCTGTAAGATGATAGCCACATCGTAGCACATGGAGGAATCGCCATGAACCTACTTTGAGTGTTGCTAACGGTGTACTTGGTTCTTCATCGAAGCCAAGATGATCTCAGGGATGCCGAGATGCTCTCAGGGACACCAATATCGAGTGACGACCGTTGTTTAGTCCAGGTATACCGTGAATATATCTGCGTTCGCGCGCTCGATAAACTGTTCCCAAGCGATATAAGTGTGTGTCTGTACCAAGTGCAGCAAAACGTCACCACTGAACAGTCACTCCAGAAGTGCTTCATCACTCGTACTGGTGATCTTAATATTGAGCGTATTCGAGGATCTCGGCGAATCATGAGTCTTGAATCATGAATCTTGTAGCTCAATCCGAACGGGTAACACAAACGAGATACGCTATTTTGAAAGCCCGCATTACACACCTAAACGATTCAATACACTTAGTGAGGTCCCCTCCGGCGAAAAGCAGGCTGGCAACAGATGAAAGTGTCTGCGAACTAATGAGAGTACTTGGTTGATTTGGCGTTCAGAACACGGCGGACAACGACATTTTTCTTTAGAAAGAAGGAACATAACCAACCTGCACCGTGCAGGCCGTCGAGGACGACGGTATTTTTTGCAACAAAAGTTGGTATGAGTTCCAAATTCTTCAACCCCCAGGGTCATTACTACCGCTGACAATGCACAACCATAATGAATTGTAAACGTGAGCACGCGCAACATGTATTAGTTTAAAAGTGTTAATCTGTCTAACGAAATTGTGCCCACGCAGATATGAAACTGCGACCAGACGGGGTTGAACGCACAGGGCAACTGCAACTAACACGTCATCTGTCATAACGTCAAGTATTAAATTGTGCAGTGTTCATTGAGCCGTGAGAATGTAAACATAACAGATGCATTAACGCGGTTGGAGGCTTCATTTCTCCTATACATATATGCGGGTGCTCGCCGAAAGGTGAGTTGGCTGGAGAAGGCTCTCGTCAACTCGAAGCGTGCAGTCACTGAGTCGTCAAATATCCACAGCGACAATTTCCTGCAATGGTTCAGGGGCTTATGTCTCCTGCCCACTCGCAGCTCCGTGTCCTCGATGGACATTTCTCGCATATCCGGATATTAGACACCTTTCGAAGTAACGCTAACAATGGCGGTTGCTGTCTCGGACAAGAGGAACCGGAATGAGGCTGGAGCTAGCGACAGCGACAGCAGAGCGCTTAAGCGCAGAGCCCTCATTTTTCCTTGCGGTGGTGCTCTAGTTCGTCCGTTTAAGGCGTTACATGGTACGAAGTGCTCGGGCATACGTTACTATCGGCCTGCGTACATTCCACGCAAATCCATAACAGAAGGCAAGCACTATGAAGAGGAGGAGGAGGAGGAATCGTGGGTTAACATCAACCAGCAGCTCGATGGGGTGGAGGAAAGAAACAAGGTGATGGAGAGGGTGATGGAAAGGTGACGAAGATGAGTATCGAAGAGGGGACGGTGGAGGAAAAAAGAGTGAAAGGCTCTTTAGCGGACCGCTAGTAACGGGATAGCGGTAGACTGGCACATTCAGCAACTTAAATCTGGCGTGCATCGTGCAGACGTGGGGGGGGGGGGGGGGGCGTGTCTGCATCTGCGCGAGCACACGAGGAAGCTGGAGCTTGCCATTCAGATCCTGTAAATGCGGATGACGGCTCAAAGGTTGTGGCTGGAGACGGCGACCAGGCAACGGAAAAGGGTAGATTATTAAACGGGCCAATAACGGGTCGGGTATGGCCGAGGGTCAGGCTGACCCAGATCCATATCCAAAAATATATTACCGCGAAGATAAAATTGTTTTCAGGCCCGACCCATATCCATACCTGAGAAATATTGATTAGCAAGCTAGGTAACTTACATATGTTACTAGTACTATTGAGTTTTGCAGATTGTTTGTCGCTCCATTTAAGGCCTTAGATCGACCTCCACCTGCAAACAAATCGTGGACATAAAAATGCCGCAGTTGCTAAATCGTACCTATTCCTTCTCTGCTAAAACGATCACCTCGGTGGCACCGCCGACCACTGACACTCTAATACTGCTATATTGGTGGTGTGTGATGGCACTTTGATTTCATCTGTGTGTGCACTAGCTGCTCCTATTGTAGTTTTTAGCCTAAGTACCTTGTAGAATATGTACTAAACCACTAATAATCCTTTCCGACATCTACGACACCTCTATTTACACCACAACATTCGTACAGATTCATGTATAAAGCTAATGTATGAACACAAAATATTATGCATATGAATACGATAAATGGCTCGCCACCTAGTACAGAACACACAAACAAGATATTAGGCACCATGCAACAACTGTAGCTCGATGATGATCTGCACCCACCAATTTCTCTGTCCGAGTGTTGGTGCCACGTTTTGATCATTCTTTCTACATGACGTGTGCCTATTGTGGCGGACGGATGGAGAGGCCGAGTTATAATAATTCGGTCAGAATTGCGTTTCAAACCGGCGATTCCAGCACAGCTAACGAAAAATCAGGATCCAAACCCATGCTGGTCGAGTTGCACTGTCTTTTTCCCAAACTTTGTTTATATCGAGGTCCAGATTTTATAAATCTATCAAAGCGCTAAGGGAAAACGACAAACGCATAGCAAAGTACAATACTTTTAAAGCTGTAAAACTGTCGAGATCACAGGAAGCAAAGCGAAGGCCGGGCATATTCGTATGGGACGATGCTTCACTGAAAAGGCGAGGAAGCGACCGCGCCAACAATGCTCAGCTAGCATGAAGCAGACTCGCCCAGATGGGATCCAAGTTAAAGTCAAGGGAGTGCCGATGTGGGTCTTCAAACTCGATACAAACTCGAGATTGACCAGCAAGATGTTCTCTATTTTCATCTGTGACTTGGTTATACTTTTTTGTATAGCGAATCCTTAGTTGACCGTCTACACGTCTACGGAGGATAGTGGTAGGGCATCAGGTTCAAAGCCCACCGCAATAGCTTGCCCGTATGTGCTTTTTAACCCTTTCACGGTCGGAGGGAGCATTCTGCCTCCTTCGAGGGCCTTTTAAAAACATGGTACAATTTGATCACACACGCCCACACCAGAACGAGACAGCATACCCCTATATGTTTAAATACTCGCAGGTATTTAGGCGACCCATCACCAATACTTTATTTTGACCAATCCGCACGCGTCTTTGGACCCCCTCGAAGGTGGCATTTTATTATCTTCTATTCTTCAACCTTCATGAAGGGTCGAATGGCTACATACTCAAAGGAGGCAAAACGTTTTCATCTATTGTTGAATTATTTGGATTCGTATACTATACATACTAGAAGTGTTCGCTAAAGGGTTACTGCTCACATGCGGAGCAAACACGTGAATGAGGTTGATGTGATCGCAGAATAGCCGGAACGACCTAGTTCGCATTAGCAGGTAATTTAGTTTCTCACAGGCTACCACAATATGATACGCTAATTTTCAATCACCTTCCAGTTCAACTGGGTACCCTAGAAGAGCTGCTGAGGCACGTCAAGGGTTTGTGCTACTGGACGGTGACTGAGTATTTCGGGTCATAGTTCGAACCCTGACTCACAATGACGGACCATCCACTATCGGATGCATCTGAGCAAACAACAGTCGCCCGGAAGTGCTAGGGTAGTGTGTCCCCAATATGTCCTTCACATTGTCATATGCAACCCGTTCCGCATCCGTCATTGTGACTGAGATGCCTGCAGTGACGTGCTTTGTGCACTATCCGCTCTTGAGAGAAGAATCTAGTAACTGTTGTAAGGGAAATGGCCAATCTCGGGCCGATGGCCAATTCAGGGCCGATTTCAATTTTGACCAGTCCTAGTCAAGACTATAGAATTACAAACTTTGATTGGACAAATCGAATTAAGTACGAAACATGTATGGTTTTAATCTAAGACAAACCGCGGGAACTTGTTTTGGCGCCACTTTTGGTTTGTTCCCTATGGCCAAGTACTCCACTGAGCTGAAGGAAGACGTCGTCGCTCAAGTCCAAGCCGGCGCCAGCGCAGCCGCCGTGTCCAGGTCTTCAGGGGTCCTCCCCCGCACGATCCTCAAGTGGGTAGCCTCGGCCAAGCAAGGCAGGTCGTTAGAGCGTGCAAGACCAGGACCGAAGACTCTCCTTACCCCTGGGCGGAAAGCCATATCTACGACTGGGTGGTTGGGCGGCAGCTAACTGGCTTCCCCGCCGACCGACGGCAGATTTTGCGCAAAGCCAAGGAGGTGGCTTTGCTGGTTTGTGCCCAGAACGTAGGGGACGGTTGGTATCGGCGCTTCCTTGAGCGCCATCCGACGCTCGCCAAGCGATCCGCTCAATCGCTCTCGCTAAAGCGTAACAACGTGACCAGCGATGATTTGGCTACCCTGTTTAATACTCTGGCTAAGCTTGTTGTTGAACTAAACCTTGACAGCCCCAGAGTGTTTAACATGGACGAAACCGCCTTTCAGACGAACAAGAAGTGTAAGAAGGTGGTGGCAGTCCGCGGATCCACTAACGTTTGGTGCACGGACCCTACCGTCAACTTCCACCTGTCTATCGTTGCGTGTGCGAGTGGTTCAGGCTTTGTGGTGCCTCCAGCATTCATTCTGCCTGGCAAGACGGTTGAATGGGATATACTCGAGAAATGCGAGGTCCCAGGAGCGGCAATTACGACGTCGCCTTCGGGTTTCATCAATACGTACCTAATTGAGAAATGGCTACACTTCTTCGCCGCAGCCATACCGAGCAGCATAAAGCGGCCGCTTCTGCTGGTGCTGGACGGGTGCGGCTCTCACTACTCCGAGGACGTGATCAACACGGCGGACAGCCTGGACATTCTGCTTGTGTTGCTGCTACCAAATGCCACCCACTTACTGCAGCCCCTAGATGTAGCGGTATTCGCCACGTTGAAGGACAAGCTCTGCACTTTGATCAACGAAGTGCTCGTGGAAAACGACGAAGGGCGCTGCTCGATTGACAAGATGACGGCAATCCGGCTCGCCAGTATGGCATGGGCCAGCAGCAAGATCGGGCGTAACATCAAGATCGGATTCCGCACCTGCGGTATATATCCGCTTTCGTTGCCGAGTATGGCTACCCGTCTACAAGTCTTCGAAAAGAACGGGGCTCCGCGACACGTTCACTTGGCTGATTGGCTTCACGCCAAGGCGGTTATTGAGGACGAGGTCCTCACCTTGCCGCGCCGCCCCAAGAAGTCCGTGACGAAGCGCAAACGTGTTTCTCTGGGCGGCCAGCTCCTGACACACGAGAAGTTGAAGGCTGCTAGGGATGTGCCGTTAGCTAGAGGAGCGAAGCCGCGCACGCCAATCGCAGCTTCACCTGGTAACATGGAGATCCCGTCGGATCCGACGATGCAGTCGGCAGTGGCTACGACGGCGAACCTACAAGACATCGTCACTTCATTAGTCGTCTAGGAGATAGTGAGGAGTTCTAGACACTTAGGTGCAGCTTCCGGAACCAAAACTAACATTTGGGTTTAATGCGGGTTATCGCTGTTGATGCTGCGCTCGTGCTCGCGCCAGATGCACTCGAACTCGCGCTGCTCGTTCAGGACGATGCGCTTCTGCACCTCGCATACGTACGCGGCGTAGAAGGCCGGGCGCTGGCCCGTGGCCTCGTCCACCTGCATGTGCTGCGCGAAGTCCTCGTCAGTCATGGACAGCGCGGCCAGAACCTCGAGCGACGACGACGTGACGCCGCCCTTGTTGGCCGACGCGTCCTTGAACAGGATCACGCCGGCGTCCTCGAGCCGCGTGCGCGCGTCCTGCGTGAAGAACAGGTTAGCGCCCTCCACGAAGTACCGCAGCGTGCGCCCGTCCGCGCGGTACATGAACTGCTCGACGTTGTTCAGGTTGACGGCCGCGGGCCGCCCTCCGCACGGCACGAAGAAGTCGGCGCTTATGCTCGGCCGCAGGTGGAACAGGTTGCGGAACTCCGTGCCGTTCTCCACCACCTCGCTGCTGGGAAGCGTCACGTCGTTGTGCGAGACCAGCACCGAGTAGCCCTCGGCCGAGAGCTTGCTCGTGTCGAAGCCCGATATGGGACTGCACGCCTCGGCCAGCTGCACCAGGTTCTCGCGGTCGATGCCCGACGGGTCGAACAGCACGCCCGACCCGTCCACGACGGCGATGGTCTCCTCCTGCGGGCTCATGAGGTTCTCGTTGCTGCCCAGGTCTCCGTCCGGGTCACCTTGGTGATCGGCGCCTGCAGATGCAGCTTGCGCTGGATGCCCGTCACGTACTCGCGCACGCTGTGGGTCGTCATGCCGTACACGTCGTGCGGGATGTCGCCTCGCGACGCCAACTTACCCGTCGTGATGGCCTTCGAGTACGAGTAGCCGCGCTGCTTGGCGTGCGAGCTGGCTCATTGATGTCGTAGATATCAATGTCCGACTTTTTCAGTCCCGCGCGTTTGAGCGCGCCCGTGAGCGCAGGCACTGGGCCGATGCCCATGATGGTCGGGTCCACTCCCGACACCTGGTAGCTCACGACACGCGCCAGAGGCGTCAGGTTGTGCTTCTTCACAGCCTCCTCGCTGGCCAGCAGCACGGCTCCAGCGCCGTCCGAGATGCCCGATGCGTTGCCGGCCGTGACCACGCCATCCTTCTAGAACACGGGCTTGAGCTTGGCCAGCTTCGCCATGTCCACCTTATGCGGGGACTCGTCCACCGCGAACTGCTCCGTCTTGCGTCCAGCCTTGACTTCCAGCGGCGCCAGCTCGGCGTCGAACCAACCGGCGGCCTGCGCCTCGGCCCAGCGCGTCTGACTACGCAGCCCGAAGGCGTCGCACTGCTCGCGCGTGATGCCATACTTCCACGCGAGGTTCTCGGCCGTCATGCCCATGGGCGTCTTGACGTACGAGTCCGTGAGCGCCGACCAGAGCGTGTCCTGGAGGTTGAGGCCGGCGCCGAGGCCCACGCCGAAGCGCGCCTGGTGGCTGTAGACGGCCAGCGGACTCTGCGACATTTTCTTGGCGCCGCCGCAGAGCGCGATGTCCGCCTCGCCCAGCAGGATCTCGTGCATGCCGGCCACGACCGACTGGAAGCCGCTGCCGCACAGGCGGTTGATGGTGAGGTGCGCCGTGCCCTCGTCCGGGCCCAGGAACAGAATGTCCTCCTCGGGCTTCTTCACCAGCATCAGGTCCAGCACGGCGTCGATGTACTTGCGGAACGCCACGTCGGCCTTGTTCTGGCGCCTGGATCAGCAGCACCACGCCCTTCGAGCCGCTCTCCGTGGTGTCCTTCTTCTTGCGGTGCTGCGTCGACGCCAGACCGTAGCACTCGTCGAACAGCGACGAGGTACACCTGCGCGGGCGACGACCGGATCACACCATCACCTGCGTCGTCTCCGGCTCCAGCTCCGCCATCACCTGCGCCGTCACTGGGGCCGTCGCCGGTGCTGCCAGCAGCTCCGCCGACTTGACCAAATGGAGAAACTTTCTTTGATGGCGCAGTGAACTAATACCTTGTATGTTTTAATGAAAAATCGTAAATATAATAATTCGCAGTAAACCTTCCCCTACTTCGACTGAAATTTCTTGCCGACCTGAGGACTCTGGTTTCATACTTTATGCCAGTATAAAATCGGCCCTTAATTGGCAATCGGCCCAAATCAAAGGAGCAACTTGAGCAAGAGATTCACAGCCATTTTTGATTGGTCTGTGCGCTGCAAAAAATACAAGAAAAAAGTGGAGATCAAGGACTTTCACTACCTGCCACGCTTTATAGTATCGGATAAGTAGAGCCGAAGTTGTAGGCAGTTGACACAGGCACTTAAAAATCGGCCCGAGATTGGCCATTTCCCTTAGCGGTTCGACGGCACGGGCATAGTCGATGAAAGATTATGTCATCGAATTAGCAGCACATAGAAGCTGATTGAACTGACCAGCTAGGGCATCGATACACCGTTCACTCTATTTAGTCGTGCGACTTGAATAGTCATGCATCGTACTTATGGGAGACATTGAGGTAAATTAATCTAAATTAGTCGTACACCAAAACTAATCGTATACCAAAATTAGCCGGAGTAGTCCTGCACGCCAACCATCCGAGTTCTCGTAGCTCACCACGACTAGCCTGAGCTCATTGTTAAATCGACACGATGGCTGATGAAGAGTCTCGCAGCCTTCAGCAAGTTGTTCCTGCGACCGCGTGCGATGCGCAGACTGGATGGAACTGGATAAAGCGCTACACGGATCCGAGGGCCTTTACGGTAGTGCGGTAGATTTCTTCCCCGCCCTATTCCGCTCGTCGGACCGTCATGTGAACATGAACAAGGCGCGAGACTGGTGGAACAAGTGAGAGCACACGGCAGCCAAGCTAGCAGAACCCAATCCGCTCACATACTCCACCTCAAGTCAGCGTGTTAGGCATCCGTTTGTCGTCAAGGCACTCGGTGGAAGGGGTAGACAGCTCGGTGCGCACTGGGAATGGCTGTACCCGCTCATGGTGGTCGAGGTTCGACGTCTAAGACGAGCAGGCGTCAATTTGTCGAACCAGCTGGTCGCGGAGATGGGGTCGTCTTTATTAAGGACAGCGAGCACCACTTCTTCAACGTTCGCCTCGCCGTGAATGGTAAGCCGTTCCCAGCCTCCTTACGCCTCGCCGCATTCAGGGCTTCCTTGAGCAGAACAACATTGTCTACAGGCGCCACATAGGAAAGAAACAAGTCAGTGAAGAGAAGCATATGGAGATCGACAGAGCTGTGGCGAGGTTCCAGGGAAGTTTGAAGCGGCAGTTTCAAGACGGCTTGCCGGACCCGGAGCACCAGTACAACATGGACGAAAGCCATTTCGTCATCGACCTTGACGATGGAAAGACCTTGGACTTTGTCGGTGCTCAGTCTGTCAAGTGTCAGGTTCGTGTTGTATGCGTGCAACGGGATTGCGGTAATGTCTGACGTTATGGTATTTGACGTGACAAGACAGGTCGAGAGGGCAATCAACGGCCTGCTGCTAAAGGGAGGCAGAAATGCCCGCATCCTGTGTCCCATGCTGATATTCAAGAACAAGAAGTCCAGCTACCCGATTCTCAACCTCCCCGACGCGGTTTATGGCGTCTGCTACCGGCCATCACCAAGTGCATTCATTAACGGCCCTCTCATGACAGAGTGGCTACAAGAGCCACGTTGCTGGGGGCACGCAGGGCGGTTCACTGCAGCCAGGATCCTGCGGATGGACAGTGCCAGCGGTCATTGTGGGAGTGAAGTCGAAGACACCGCGCGGGAGCTGCACGTAATATCGAGGCGATCAGGAAGGGCGACTGGAAGACGGGATCGGCGTCATCAGGAAAGCTGGCTAATCCCGGCAAACAATTCTTTTTGAATCTTGCATCGGAGTGTATCAAGCTGGTAAGCGAAGAGAAGGGTCACAACGGCGTCGATTGGGCGAAGAAGTCAATGATTCAGTGCGGACTCGACGTTCCAAGTGATGGTGTGTGAAAGGTTGAGCAACTCAGCAGGGAGCTCACGGCCATTGTGAAGCTGTACTCAGCTTCTTTTGAAGAAGGCTGCAACGAAGGCGCGAATTCAGGGTTTCTTCAGATATTGCATTATAAAATTTAGGTTTTTTGTTGCTTTTACAAAAGGACTTACAAGGCGGTTCCGGACTCCCCTAGGGGAATCCTTCTGTGTTGCTGGCAGACTCGAGCCCGCATTTATACGCGTGGGCACGATGACCCTAAACCACTCCACCAATGCCGTCGTTTGTCACTGGATAGCCGGGCAGGTATCCTGGAAAATACCTAAATTAAGCATGCACCACAATTGGTCGTGCACATAAATAAATCACACATTTTTTTCGCATCCTGTGATTAAACCAGAAATAGTTGTGGCACGACTAAGTAGAGTGAACGGTGTAGCAGATCGGCAATGCGAGCTGGATCGCGCAACACACCATCACTGTTGATGATGCATCCGCGCCATTTAACCAACTGTTGATAGAGACTGCTCTTCTTAGCACTCTGATTGAGCTTATACTCAGCCGCGAAGTCGAAGAATTCCTCCAACTTAGTCGCATAGGTGTCGATATCATCCGCAAACAGGAGTAGATCGCCGATCCAAACGACAATATAACCGTACAACAGCTAATCAAAGCATCTCTCCATCGTATGCTGAAAATGCACTGCGGTATCGCATCGTACTTGAGAAACACGACGAGGAGTATAGAGAATTGTGTCCGTGATGTAGGACATCACACCTGACTATGTTTATCTAGCTGCAGCTGCCAAAAACATTTCAGTATGTTCTGACTAAGTTTGTCTAGCGGCAGCTGCCGAGATTCTTTCACTTGGTCAAACAGGCAAAGTGCTTCTTGTCTCGAGTATGTTCGAGTAGAGTAGACAGATATGGCATCGTGCTGATGAGAGCCTCGATGGGTCGTTCATGACTCGATAGTCACACGTCTGGCTGTACTCATCGGTGTTTTCACCATACATGCGCACTAGCAGCACTGGGCTGGCCCACCGGCCCAGGGGTTAATTGCATGTTGTGATACCGGTTGATACGCTGATACTGTACCCAGTGATATCGGGTATCAGTATCAGGTGATATCGCCTTGTACGTTGGATCAGGATCATTGATCCTCGATAAACACTAGATGATAACGGGTGATACAGTAGCTGATATAGAACCACGTGGTGGTTTCATGTGAGAAGCACTCTATTTCAGGTCCCACAGCCCATTTTCCGCGCTCGTCGCCTCGCAGCAGAAACCATAACTCACAGTGATGGCTGGCGACACGTCTGGTTAAGATGTGATCGAGTTGGGGGGACTCCCGACGATCAGCCTGGCACCGAACATCGAGGTGGAAGCCGTAGACGAGCATGGAATTCCACGTTCAGTTAGCCATCGCAGTCAGAACATGTTCACAGCAGTCTGGAACTTTATCCACAAACTCTCCGATCCGATCCCAGATCCCTCAGATTCTCGTCGCCCGTTCACGCACATCTGCTTAGTCTGCTGTGATAGCACTGACCCGACCTCAACAGCTTGGATGTCGTATTTAATGCGGCAGAAGACGTCCTCAAATGCAAGGAAGCACATGCTAGGTGCTCACAAGAAACACCCATTCAGCATAGAAGCAAGTCAAGCCAAGAAAGGTGCCGTGTCGACTCGGATAGTGGCATAGGATGCAGATGCATCTGGTGGACAAGCTATGGAGCCAAAAACTAAAAAGCAGCGAACAATTGCTGAACCAATGATGGTCACCGCTGACGAAGTTAAAATATTGGCTACACGGTGGTTGCTCTCGTCGGGGCTACCCTACACAGCAGACCAAAACGACGAGCTATTGATTATGCTTAGACGTATATCGAATCAACCGAAGCTCGTGGTTCCTGCTAGAGATACGTTCTATTCCTTTGCGGAGGGCGAGTTTACCATATTTACGCATTGGGTTTCTCGTTTCCTGGAATCTGAGCTCGCCAAAGCTCTGTAACTGCCTTTTGTAGCTGTTCTACATGATCTGTGGACAAACGCTGCAAATATGAATATCATCGGCGTCACTGCCTTTTTCATTGATTCCGATTGGCGCATGGTCAAGCTATCTCTACTGGCATCACCAAACCCGCAAGGACACGCAGCAGAGAGAGTAGCTGAGAGTATCAAGACCCGAATTGCATCTCGATATCAAATTGACATTGATCAGTTCGCTCGATTTACAGTGAGCGACACGACCGGAAGTGCTCGGAACATATGCGACTACTTTACCCGCACAGATCAAGTTGATTGTTTGATGCACCTACTCAGTCTGTGCCTCCTGTATGCCCTTGGCATCGAAGAGAATACTAGGAATGATGGTCGGCTTGTCGTGACACCTGGAGGCGAGTTCCGTGAAGGCCTACGGTGTCATTGAGAAGCTTCGCAATGTAGCATCGTTTTTCAACTCACCTCTTCGCCTGGTAAAACTGAAAAAGATCAAGGAGTTTTACAACCTGCCACCTGTCAATATTGAAGTTGACTCGAAAACGCGAGTTGGGTATGCGGTCACTCTTATGCGTCGGAGTTTTTTTCAACTATTACGCCTTCAAACAGTACTTTGAATCAGCGCCACCAAATGAGCAAACTGTCTGGACCGACATTACCATGGAAGATTGGGCGTTGATTATTGAGATGGAGGCGGTCACAGATCAGCTTGCGCAATTTAGTCTTGGCGAAGTTCAAAAGGAGGGCGTTGCCAGCTCATACGCACTTTTGTTTCGCAAAATGCTATGTCTAGTAGTTCAAGCCGAGATGGTAAACTGCTTGGTGCTGGAACGACCTGATCCGCGAGGAAGCGAATTTACACAGCGCCGTGAAACGAAGTGTGCAAATCAGTTGTCATGGGGAGGGGCTCGATGCCGAGAACGGTTGCGCGAGCAGCTCGCACTCCGTTTTCCTGTCGAAGATCTAAATGACATCAAAGCAATGCTACTGGACCCGCGCATTAAAGTAAAAGCTCGGACTATTGTAAGTGATGAAAATGTTCTTGCTCAAGCGGAGCGTGAACTTCAACTGGAACATGATATGGTGTATTCAAAACTGTTTTCGCGCGAACGAATTGATGATGAGTACAAGGACAGAGGACAAGAACCCGATTTGACACCAAATCAAGAAGGTAGGGGGGCCAGTAGCGCCATAAGTTCCCTTTTGGAGGTAGATGTTCCCGTAGAGCACTCCGAACTTCTCGACAAACACAACGATGTGTTGCTCAATGCCAGGAATTCGTGGAATCAATGGCAAAACCTTACTGTGAAGTGGCCAGGCGCTACATCGACTGCAGGCAAGTACAATGTTCTTCAATTGTACCGAGAAGTGAACGTCCTTGAGTGGTTTAGAGATCAAGGCAGCCACGACTTCCCTGGTATTGCTGTCTTGGCGAGTATTTACATGCGCAAACTACTGTCAACGGCTGCGCAAGAACGATTTTTCAGTCTAAGTAGCTACGTCGTAAACGACCTACGCACCCGCCTAGACGAGGATCGAGCAGAGCTGCTGTGCCTGATGAAGGCCAACTGGCCGGCGTACAAGCATTTGACCAAAGGGACTTAACGCTCCGCAGTCTTCGCCAGGCACCCACAAATTGCATAGGATATCATATTCATATCTAATACACGTATCATTTCATTGATATGATATTGATACCGGGTGGACTGAAGGTCAGCATCATGTGATCTTTCCTCCAGCCGAATCTGTTGATAGATCAGTATCGCCAATATAGTGAAACATGGCTGTGATATGAACCCCTGCGGCCGGTGACCGGCCTCATACGCCCATCCAGCTCAACCACCTTGCTGTTGAAATCGCACCAAACCGCACGCAGAGCAGGAGGGTAGTCTCGTGGTCTCCACTTTACAGTACTCGCACCCTCCTTGAGGCGGATTTTCAGTGGGCAGGTGGGTCGTTGCCCGTCCATATGTTGTGCTCCAGCACTATATCACGTAAATTTTCCTCCGACCTGCGCGGAAACCCGTGCTCAATGACCATCGTCACGAGCCGCTCGAGTGCATTATAGAGATCGTTGTCGGTGCACGAGGAGCCCAAACTGGGAAGATTGTCATCGTCCTCGTCTTCACCGCGCGCCGCTAGGTGCTCTAACAGGCGATTGATGTCGATCCCGAGTGATTTCAGAATGCATTGGACGCCTGTCAAAATTTGCCTAAGACCGGCTTAAGGTGTTTCTCTAAATTCGACTCGAAATATAATGGTGTAGAGGTCGATATACGGCCTGATATGCGGCCCAGGTGCTACATTAGGGTTGTGTATACTGAAATCAAGTCAAAGTTTATGCAGTTGCACAATGACAAGGTGAAGCGACCCCTCTTTTCCTCAGACGAGTTTTTGTTGAGCAAAGTCTTAAATATATTTATGCGGGTGCTTACGCTGTTTATGGACGGCGTCCATTGGCTTAAAATGATTGCAGGCTCTGTGGCGTCGACTCTACTGGCTCCTGGAGCAAGACAGACCCGGTCGCTGTATTCAGTAGCAGTCGGAAATGAGCAGAGTTCATTCATGAAATATTTTGGTCATCCACGGTTCGCGACAGAGGTCTCTAGCGGCCACATCGTCACTAACGGGTCCAGTTGTTGTAGTTACTCAATATGCTGTCTTCCCATTGCAGTTTGATCAGCACCAGTGTCAGCGCAGAATGGCACCGACGACACCCCACCCAAGAGGAAGGCAAGCGTTCCTATAGGCGCTTGCGTATGGCCACAGCTCGCATATTTCCGTCGCTGGCTCGCTCTGCGCGAAGCTTGCGGCGTATTTCAGCTGTATGATCATCCGATGTATTGGGACATTCAGAGTCTGAATTTGAGTTTTTATTGCAGTCAGGACGTGGGGTATTTACCACTCTGCAGCTATTTTTGAAGGTGACCGTGGGCTCGCACTACGCGGTTCGCTGGCGAATCTTGGGGTTTGGTGGATTGCTGTCATTTCCCCGTTGTGGCGGACGTTTACCATTACCGTCACATCTGTTGCGCTTAGCGTGCATTTGGTTTTGATATGCTCGCTCATGGTCAACGACCGCTCTAGAACCAGATCGTGCAGCAGGATTTAGTCTTCCTTCGCTTCGCGCGCCTGGAAACAAGTCAATTGTTGCGCATCGTCGAGTATTGTCTTGGGCTCTCTCACAACGCGATCAAAATGCGGCAACATTATGGTCGTCGGATCTTGTGTAAACTTGGTTCCACATTTGTTTGTCAATGATTTCATGGTATCGGATCACCCATTCGATGACATCAGTTTTCAACATGTCCATGCGCAACTTCTCACGCATTTCCGCGTCAATGTCAGGGATATCGTTGTTTTTCACACTGGTGATAATTTTGTCAACCTCGGCTAGAATATGGGCATCGGTAATGTATAGGGCATTCCCAATACTTTAGCTTACATGTGAGCGCACGTGTATGAGGAAGCGTAGGTGTATTTAACTTAGATTAAGTATAATTGTGTCCACAAGTATAGTTAAACCTAAATAAAGGCACAATTAGTAGCTTTTGTGGTAAAATGAGTACTGAATGGAATGTTAACTGTGGTATCCTCCTGAAACTGATATCTATAAAGAGAGATTCTGCCAACGAGTAGTTGGAACTCTGGTCTAATACATGACTCCTATTGGTGGAAAGATGTTGTTTTCCATCCGATAGTATTGCTTCCTAATATGAATGGCGGCCACAGGGTGATGTGGTCCACCCAAATGCCTTCATTAGTGCGTTTTGCACTAAGGTAGAGGTTAATCGAATGTGTAGTCCCGCAACAGGTAACATCGTCAATGGAAATGTGCCGATGATGAACGCATCACATGCGCACAAACCTCTCGTTGAACGTGTTCGTGGCCAGAAAGATCAATTCGCCCGTGATATCCTTCGCTCTGCTCCGGATAATCCCCTCGTACTCGCGGTGCTCTCTACGACGCCTCGGCAATGATGTGTGAGAGGCGTTCAAGAGACAAGGCGGCAGGATCGGCGTGATGATGAGGCGCAGGCACGGTCTTGGACATCGGCACCTTGGGGTCGAGTTGGTCGACCTGGACTTGGCCCATTTCGTGGTTCAACCAGAAAACTGCTTAAGCATTATTTGCATTGTCTAAGTAGTTTAAGGCGCGCGGGGGGGGGGGGGGGGGGGGGGGGCTCCCTGGAGGTTTAGCCGTAAGTGTATTGCTGATGATAGAAAGCAAAGTGAATCCCAATCTAATGTTAGCATATGAATCCATTCAAAACCAAATAATCGTTAGCTAATTAACCTAAAAATTAAAGAAAGCACACCAGGAAAAAGCTGAGCTTAGGCGGCCGTGAATGCACTCCGACATGCAGAGTCTCGGATTGTGTCATCTAGACGAGTGACAACACCAACATGGCGACCTCAAAGCATTTCTATTAGAAGACCCACACTCACAGCCAGAACTCGGGCTTACAATCGTAGTAGACCGAGGCGGTGGGGCGTCGTCCACGACTTCTCAATCTGACTGAGTCCTGGGCGCGGATCCAGAATCATTATCACTAAAATATTCGCGGGCAGACTCGTCATCGTAGGCGCTCTCTTCGTCCGAGCTGGGCTATTCTCATTCGATTTACGTTTTGCCGTT
This sequence comes from Phytophthora x cambivora, assembly GCA_033557925.1. Lineage (NCBI taxonomy): Eukaryota > Oomycota > Peronosporomycetes > Peronosporales > Peronosporaceae > Phytophthora > Phytophthora x cambivora. The sequence continues at coordinate 4,016,767 of JAUCEB010000012.1, read as the reverse complement.
TTTCTTCGTTCCCGTGTAAGTCCGAAAAATCGATGCTCCAACTTCAAACCCCCCTAGCAAAAAATCTGAAAAACGCCTGAACAATCATTTCGTTTCAAATGGACTCATATGTTACTGTGGCAGCGCACGGGGGCTGCTACTGTCAGCCACTTGGTTGAACATGGTGAATGTCACCTGAGTAATCCTAGTTGCCGATATGCAGATCTTGTTGTCGACAGCATTGTCGTTATTTATCTAGTGTTTCTCGTGTAGCTAATGCTGGTTGCGTGCATATCGGCATGTTTGCATGTACTACATCATATGTCATGCACGTATCATTTCATTGATATGATATTGATACCTAATGGACAGACTATCAGTATCAGGTGATATTAGCCTCAAGTGCATGTGTCGGTAGATCAATATCAACAATATCGTAAAACGTGGCCGTGATATGAACATCTGCGCGGGACCATCGTTGATCCGTCCGAAATTGTGGAGCTCGGCAAGCAAGGGGGGAGACGCTTGTGTCTGTGAGGAAACACCCAACGGCGCACAAAACGGCTCATAGCTTGTTGATTGGCTGGACGTCACTACCGAGCTACCGTCGTGTGAACCCAGCATATCCTGATCTAATTCAAACTCGACAAGCGGATCGTCACCGCCTCGGAAATGCGAGGATGCGAATGACCGCCCGGAGATTAGGCAAGGGTAGGATGATCTTTTGTTGGGAGCGTGTATATCAGTGATTCCTTCAGTGCCTCACTGATGCTTCTTCATCACATTGATTTGATATTACGAAAATCAAGTATCACATACGTTAAGCTCAGTTGACTCCGTACAATCAGAAGAAGCAAGTCAAACGTACAAAATCCGCGTGGGACGCATTTTGACGTGTGGATGTACGGCTAACGCATCCACACACATACAATTCATTAAGTAAAGCTGTAGTAGCTCTACGAACTGCGAACAAAAGGGCCCACCTCGGGCTAGAAGATATGGGTGGCTTGAGGCAGATTTGAAACTCAGTACCCGCAGCTGCGTGGTGTGGTCATGATTCCGTTCACGATTTGCCTCCTCACAGCTTTTTAAAACCTTTTAGCGAAGTATGCTAATTAGGGGGTCGCTTCAACCTATAGTGAAACCATATCAATTTTTACATTAGTGGTGTAATTAACCGTGATGGATGTTGATTAAAAGAGATTTTGAATAAGGCAACTTTCTCGTGTTATCAAACAAATCCCAAATTTTTTATCAATGTGTAATGTACCATAACCTCATTGATATACATTTTATCGAGGTTTTGGAAGGCGTCCAATGTGAAATGCAAAATAAGTATAGTGGCTTGCACGAGTTTTGCTCGCCGATTTTGAGCTCATGTATCGGACCCTGTTTTTTTAATCGGGGTGAGTTGATTGGTTATAAAGACGCCTGCTCAGAAGGATTTTGCTCCCTCTCCAACCTGTCACAGCTCATACAGCTGCCATCAACAAGCCACTGATGCCCTACAAACCATTTCAACGTCTACCCTACAGGTATACACGCCGTACAGCATCGTGCGCCTTTCCACATTGACATCGCTGCAGCACGTCTGCCACTGCGGGTATGCGCAGGGTGCTCTGAACGAGGTAGTAGTGCCTCTTTTGCCACAGTTCGGTGATTTGAGGCACAACACTTCACTCAATTTGAGGTACCGTTACGGTTTCAATACAAATCCTATATCAAAGGCAGAAAAGCAGTGCCTCACGGGGTACCTCACAGTTCGACCTCCATCGTTAATCCATCGTCTACGCGTCACTGCCATTGTCTTCGGTGATGTCGAGACCTATTACAGTACGCTACAGGCTAACTCCAGCAAAGCCACATACTGGGTGGCTTGCAGGTGACCTTCAAGTGCATGTTTATTCAGTCATTAATCGCGACAACATAGTGAACTGGCAGCGATAACTTCTTGCGTAACGTGAACAAGACTGTCATTTGAAGAGGCCTCGTTGAATATCGTGATCAGCTCCACGATGGATCTGAAGTTCGTCACTTTTACAATGCAGCGAATGATTGTATCATAACAATATTGTTGTTTTATGTGCCCAACATGCTATGAAGCCATCTGTCCCGTACCCGGGCCTGACAGGGGCGTGCCAGCGGGTCGGGTGCCGGGTTCGATGCACTTGCCGGTGGTCCAGGTGAGTGACCGACTCTGCAGGTCACTTCGGCTTGATGCTATGGCTACATTGAAGTAAGCAGTGTACCCACAAATGGGTACACCTTGAGGGTGCGCTCAGCGGTCATCGGGGCCTTGCCCAAAAAGTTCCCGTGCTCAGGAGGATGGGTGTCGGCATCGTATCTGAGCATGCACAAATACTCGCTGAAACGTTGGCATACCCTGGGACGGGTGTCCTACCTCTTGCGTGCGAGGAGAGAAGGAGTTTATGAGAGAGGGTTGCCGTGTCGACCCTCGCCTTTACCAGCCAGTCGTGAATCTTCCCCGCCTAACATTAAACAAGAAGAAACTTCACTTTCTATTCGCCTTACACTTCTTCTACTACCCCGCTCACCTTCCAGGTCCGACCTTCGACATCGCGCAGGCCGCCTTCTCGTCAAACAGCCGCAGCATACCCGATGTAATGGGTCCAGGATTGGCCAGTGTCCTTTTCATGGAAAAGGGATGTTCTTTGGTGTGGACCACACCGGCCGGTGTGGACCACAAGAACTGAGTGTCATACACCACGACTGGTACTGCATACCAGGCTGCTTTAATAGAGTATTTACGGTAGACCTCCCCCAAGTAATATGTTAAGTTGGGGTCGGATGTACTTATGGACGAAGACGCACGAGAGCCAACCGCTGAGGAAGATCGCCATTTAGACAGGGATTCAGTATGCAGATAGAAAGCAGTAGATAGAACTTTATGAGTGTTATTAATACAAGACAGTTTAGCTCTAACCTACAAGTGTGCAAGTCTCTTTAAGTAATCCGTACTAAAGAGGGCCGATAAGGCAGGGCCTTTTGCACAAGCAGCAACAAAGACGCCAGGCGTCTGTTGTGGTTAGCGTGTTACGCTTCCTCCTAGCTAGTGTGCGTGTGACCCCCGTCACACCTGGTAGCACTTTTAGTCAATCCCGCGACCGACGCGGATCTCTACAATCAGGGTCTCTTTGAGTATGGAAGACTCAGGGAGTCGCCTGCCGGCGCGGCAGGACTTTCCTCACCTCTCCGATGCCCAATGGGCCACACTGGAGAAGATGGTCAGCCTCCTGGGCGAGGCAGCCTTCGCTGGATTTCCCAACCTTCCTGCTGAGCAGCAAAGGGCGCTCGTGGAACGCTACGACAAGTACGAGTCGTCGCTGATTTCTCGCGTGAGCGCTGCTGCGCAGGAAGCCGCTCGTGCGATGATGCGAGCTGAGGCACAGAGTGCGGCACAAGCGTCCGCCACGAATACGACCTCGTTCGCTGCGCGTCCAACCATGACGAAGCCCGTCAAGATGTCGGTACCGACGTTCGACGGCAAAGACTCAGATAGTCTTGTGTTCTGGGTTCGCGAGATCAAAATCGCGCTGAGCGCTGGTCAGATCTACGACGCGCGAGCTCAGGTAGTGTTTGCGCTGTCCAATCTTGGAGGGCGCGCATGCGCATGGGCCATGGCCCGTGAAACGGCGATGCCGGGGTACTTCACCTCGTGGTCGTTCATGGAAAAAGGAGCTACGCTCTACCTTTCTCCTTGCCAATGTGGCATACCGTCACCGCTCCAGTTTCTTGCGGTGCAAGCAAGGCAAGCGTTAGCTTCAAGACTACGTCATGGAGCTCCATAACCTCGAAGCCGCCATGGCCGGCGCACCCCTCTCTGAGGACGTCAAGGTGACGGTCTTCATGGACGGTGTCCGCACGGGTTCGGTTCAGACGGAGCTCTTCCGGCGTAAGCCGAAGACCTTTAATGAGGCGGTCCACATCGCTATGTTGGAGGATCACTGCGTGCGCTCAGCACAAGGGCACACGCCTCGTGTCGAAGCAAGTGAGGGTCCCACTCCGATGGAGATCTCTCTTGCCGAGTCGGCACGCTCTCAGCGGACTCAACGGGCGAGTGGTCGCTGTTTCAGAAGTAACCAACCTGGTCGCTTCCGCCGGAACTGCCCCACCAACCCATGGAAGGCGCCACGCGACAAGAAGTTCGCGGCGCGTCCGGCTCTCAACAGCCTCGAGGCAACAGAGTCGGAAAACGGCGACTCCCAGTAGGGGCGGGACGCCCTGCTGCGAGACTTCGCTCCTCTTCGAGGAAGGTGAGTTCCTCACCAGCCTCTCCAATGGAGCTGATACTTCTGTGTCTCTCCGTGGTCGCCGCGCGGTCTAACCTCGTGGTCGTCATTGCCAGCGTAAAAGAGTATCCAGAACCGATGACGGTCCTGATCGATTCAGTGGCGTCGTTCAACTTTGCGACGAAAGCCAGTGTGGCTAGGAACAGTGCATTGCATGATAGTGCTTTAGAAGCTTCTAAGAGTAGTACCAATGTATCTGTTCGCTTAGCGACTGGCTCCATTGTGTCTACCCGCAAGTTTACCATACCCTTAAGCGTGAAGTTTGACGATTACAATTCGGTCTAACCGTTCATTGTCTTGGACATGGATGGTCGGTTCGATCTTATCGTCGGCAAGCCTGGGCTTGCTAAGCACGAGCCGTGGATAGACTGGCGTAGTCGCACCATTGGTGCCAGCCACACACCCCTCGCGGACAGAGCCCTGGCGGGTCATGTCCCCTCCTCATCCCGAGACGGGTTTGTGCATGAGCACCGTGTGCCACGCGGCAAACGGCAGTTTGCCGGCACTTCAGAAGTGTAGGAACTGCCCATGGCACTGCCTCCACGAGCGCGGGAGCTCGAGGTAGGTGGTAGAGAAGATCCGCAGGATTCTAGTTCCTCTCCGGTTGGAGGGCATGGTTCTGCTGGGTGCAACCGAGTTGCGCTTGCCCAAGGGGGACTCAAGACTCAAGGCGCGGACGCTGCAGCAGCTTGCGCAGGAAGGGGTGGTAGTGTCCGAGCTCCCCCTATGCAACGCGTGGTGGCTGGTTCAGCCCACGCAGGGAAAGGCGCTGGGGTTGTTGCTCGCGCAACCAAGAGTGGTCGAGTCAGTACTCCCACTACGCAAGGCGTTGTAGCAGGTTCAGCTCGCGCGACGGAAGGCGCCGGAGTGGTCGAGCAGGGCTTCCGCTTGCAAAGGCAAGAAGAGTGACAAGGTCACAAGTGCGTCCAAGGCAGAGGCGCCTAGCTGCGATGCGGATTCCGCGGCTGAGGACAAGGTTCCTCGAGTATTCGACATCTTCACGGGCGAACCCAAGGTGGGGGAGGTGTTGACTCCGTTACCCACAGAAGCAGAGCTCGAGGAGCTTTCGTATGTAGAGTTTATGGACACTCTCAAGGCGGGAGAGTTGGTAGAAGTGGTTCTGCTTCGTCGACAGGGTAGCTCACTGGAGCTCAACTCCTCGTCGGTCATGGACCCCGAGGTGTTAGAAGACGAACGAACCTCTAAGAGGCAGACGCGGTATGGCGCTGCCATTTTGAAGGACCCTTCGGATCCGTATTACGCCCTTCTGAGGGTGTTTTTCGGATGTCGTTAGCGACGACCCCCCCCTTCGGTCCTTCCCCCGGATCAGGGCGTGAGGCATGAGATTGACCTCGTGCCAGGCACTACGTACTGTACCACGCGGCAGTGGCCGCTTCCAAAGGAGCAGGTCGATGTAATCGACGCCTTCTTCTCGGCAAAGCACGCCACCGGCATGGTTCGTGAGTCCAAGTCGCCACACTCGTCCCCGACGTTCTGCTTGCGCAAACCCAATGGGAAGTGGCGCATGGTGCACGCGTTCAACAAGTTGAACGCGGCAACCATTCCGGCGTCGACGCCTATTCCTAGGAAGGACGTGTTGCTGAACAGCATGACAGGCTGCACGATTTTAGCACACTCGAAATGGTCGATGGCTACTATCAGCTGCTGATGCGCGAGTCGGACATTCCACTCACGGCTGTGAGCACTCCCAGCGGGATGTTGTGGGAATGGTTGGTCATGCCCCAGGGGCTGTCCAACGCCCCCGCCACATTCAATCGGCTCGTGATGCAGCTCTCCAGGCCGATGCGGCACTTTGTACAGACGTACTTCGACGACATCTTCGTGTACAGACGTGCGTCAGAAGGGAAGACGGCCGCCGAAGCCCATCATGGCCAGCTCCGTGAGGTCCTCCTGTGCATGCGCGAGAATCGACTCCATGCGAACATCAACAAGTGTATCTTCGGGGCCGAAGAGATTCCTTTTTGGGCTGTTTCCTTGGCAAGGACGGTGTCCGTGCGGACCCGGAGAAGGTGTGTGCCATTGCATAGTGGCCGGTGCCCGTCTCGCAGAAGGACCTGCGTAAATGGCTCGGACTGGCCAACTATTTGCACAAGTATAGTGCCAATTACGCCGAGATGGCGTTGGCCACTAACGAATCTTCTCAAGAAGGACTCTGTGTGTTCATGGACCTCTGAGGCTCAACAGACTTTTGAAGTCATCAAGAGTAGCCTTCAGAGCGCTCCGATCCTGGCGCTGCCCGACTAGGATCATCCTTTCAGCGTGGTATGCGATGCATCGGACTTTGTCATTGGCTGTGCCCTGTTACAGGTGAATACCGAGGGCCGTGAAAGGATAGTGTCTTTCCAATCTCGCCAATTGAAGGCGGCGGAAAAGAACTACCCCGTCCACGACAAGGAACTTTTGGCCATGAAGTACGCCTTGGTCAAGTTCCGGGTGCACCTGTTAGGTCAAAAACCCTTTGTGATATACACAGATCATGCCTCGTTGAGGACGGCGACGTCGTCGCCTCACGTCTCCCAGCGCATGGTGCGGTGGCTTTCATTATTCGCTGAATACAACTTCACGGTGTAGTACAAACCGGGCAAGCAGAATGTCCTAGCGAACGCGCTCTCTCGGCAGCCAGACTACAAGTTGGCACATCTGGCCTACCTTGAGTCACCGCGCTATGAGCTTATTCGCGAGGCGTATGCCGACGACGACTACCTTGCAGGTCTAGTGGAGGCGCTGAGCGCTCCAGACAAGGCCGTCGAGCTCACGGCGCGACAACGCTCACGTCTGCACCGCTACTCGGTAGTGGAGGGTTTGTTCTACTACCAAGTAGACGGGGGCGACGAGCCTCGCATTGCCGTCCCAAACGACGACGACCTGCGTCATCGTGTTCTCTATGAGGCTCATGACAGTCCCCTTAGCGGTCATCTGTGTCGGGAGAAGACGTACACGTCTGTGGTCCGCAACTTCTGGTGGCCCCACATGTACAAATGGGTACGTAAGTACGTACAGACATGTGAGACGTGTCAGTGTGTCACGCCTGCGCCCTCGGCGTCAGCTCCGTTGATGAGCTTGCCGGTACCGGTGGATTGCTGGCGCTCCGTGAGCATGGACTTCATCTTTGACCTTCCGGCTGATGCGCGAGGCCACACTGGCATATTGGTGTTTGTGTGTCGCCTTAGCAAGATTGTGCGGCTGGCCGCTGTGCGGAAGAGCGTGACTGCGCCTCAGGCGGCTCAACTCTTTGTGGACAATGGCTTTCGTCACCACGGCCTCCCCGATGCCTTCGTGAGTGACAGAGACCCAAGGTTCGTGTCACACGTTTGGCAACACCTCTTCCGCCTTCTAGGCACGAGGTTGGGCATGTCCACAGCGGGCCATCCTCAAACCGATGGTCAGACTGAGCGGGTGAACAGAGTTCTGGGAGACATTCTTCGGGGTGTCTGCGCGGCAGAACCCACCAAGTGGAGCACGCTACTTCCACAAGTGGAGTTTGCGCTTAGCAATGCAGTGCATTCGTCCACGGGCTTCACTCCGTTCTATGTGAACGGGCTGCGGCACCCGCGTACGCCACTGACGTTGCCGCCGGCTTCTAATTTGGGTGGGGGAGAGGCTAACGTCGAAGACCCAAGGATCCTCAAAGGCATAAGAACGTCCGTCAAACGGAATTTGCTCTCGTTTATCGAGACGTCAGACAGCGCGTGCGTGACGCCATGGCCGCCGCTCAAGCCACGCAGAAGGAACAAAGTGGTCGCCAAGAGCGTAAGAACACGCACGTGTTTGAAATGGGAGACCAAGTCTTATTAAACGCCAAGAACCTTCCTACTCAGGCGGTCTCTGCTGTGGGCAGCACCAAGCTGCGACCTCGCTTCGTGGGGCCGTTCACGGTCATTGGGGTCCACGGCCACGCCTACACGCTGGATCTGCCATCTTCCATGGCCACGCACCCAACGTTCTACGTTGACTTGCTCAAGCCCTATCGCCTGGCGGGGTCTGTTGAGCCTGAGGAGCCGACTGAGTCGCTGAATACTGTTGGAAGGCGTTCTACATCATCCAAACAAGTTCTTCCTAGGGAAGCTGGGCCGAAGCCGAAGCCGGAGCACGAGCACGAGCACGAGCCGCTACGCGGCGTGCCTCCTGGGTCTCCAAGCTACCCACACGGTCGTACAGAGTGCGAATTCTGTCAAGGTGGCGCTCCAGGCTCTGACGTGCCAAGGCGCCATTCTCCTCGCCTTACGAACGTCGGGTCCACAAGCGGACAGACTCATCGTCAAGCTGCCGAGGCAGATCCCACACTCGGTCTCGCAGAAAGTCCAAGTCCCGGCGGACATTCTGGAGCCTCTCCAAGCGGTCCTCCGCATCTTGGACGCAAGCGCGAAGCGCCACCATATCTGTCCGCTGGTCATCCAGCAGTCGCTGACAGGACTCAACAGCAGCCAGAAGGCTCTCCTGGTCAGGGCCAGAGCCAGTCGGGCGACACTGAGCGTCCTGGTCCGACACCACTCCCGCCGCGGGCTCCGCCGCCTCTGCTTGGTAATGAGGGCGTCCTCTACTACCATGTCGAGAGGCTACTGAAGCGCCGCGGGCGTAGCGGTCAGTACCAGTACCTGGTGAAGTGGCGTGGCTACCCGAGTAGTCGAAACTCGTGGGAGCCTGGGGCTCGCCTTGAGGAGGACTGCGCCGACCTCGTGGCCGCTTTTGAGCGTGCCCACGGACCTGGTCGGCGCTGACAGGGCCGAGAACACTCTTAGGCTCTTTCGGCTGCGACTGCCAGGACTTCTGGATCTTCTGCAGCACCTCCTCGAGGATGACGCCCGGCATGGGATTGTGCCGATCAAGGAATCGGCCCGACCGAGTGTCGTCAGCAATCATCTTCGCCATGCGAAACCGAAGACGACGCTGAGCCAGCCAATCTATCCAAAACGGGGAGTTCAAGAACTCAGGCTCGGGATAGCCCAAGTGGTGCAACCGCTCCTCGAACTCCGTCTTGTTCCGCTGACGGGACAAACCGGTGTCCACTAGGAGTACGACCGGACACTTGTCGCACTGCGGCGCGCCTGGGCCAGGTATTCGACTCTGGCGAAGGTGCTCGCGGTACTCGTCCCAAGTCCAGTATCGCAGCGCGAGTAGTTGCTCGCGGGTGCGAGGGGCATGGGTATCGCGATCCCGCTTGGTACCCAACGCCTGAGAGGCAGCGTGACGGGAACGATCGGCCAGGCGCTGCCGATTCTCCGACTGAAGCAACTCAGGAGGGACCCCCTCATCAACACCATCGTTGGTGATGACCTGGGGCTCCTGCGCAGCAGGGGGCGGGTCGTCTCGGCGAGACATGGACGCCTCCAAGGCTCGGGCGCGTTCTACCAACACCACAGTCTTAGGAGACATTGGGCTCCCCGGGTGGACCACTCGTTGTGCGTCAGTGATCTGTGGTGGCGACCACTCAGCCTCGCCGACCTCGTGGTCCTTGTCGGACTCCGACTCCTCGTAGTCCACCTGCAGGGACGGGTCCGGCGACGGACTGCGCCCCTGAGGTGGCGTGGTGGCGGCGTTGGCCTTGGCTGGGCGAGGGGGCGACGACGCCGAGGCTCTAGGAGCGTTGCTGTGGCGAGAAGCAGCCGGCCCGCCATCATCAATGAGTCCGGGGTTCGGAGTGTCCGTGTCGGACGACTCGCTGCTTACCTCCTCGTGAGGGCCCGGCAGCAACACGTCCGTGCGCTTGGGCGGCAGCTTCGGGGTCTTCGCTCCCTCCTTCGCGGTGCCCTTCTTCTTGGGAAGCTGCTTGGCAGCGGGCTTCCTCACCGCGGGCTTCCTGGAGGCAGGCTTCGACGAAGCGGTCACCTTCTTGGTCCTCCGCGGGGGCTTTGAAGAAGCAGACGCCTTCTTCGTCTTCGCCTTAGTCGCAGCGGCAGTGGGCTTCTTGGAAGCGGGCGCTTTCTTCGCTACGTCCGCGTCGTTCGCGTGCTTCTTGGAAGCCGGTGTCCTGTTCGCCTCCTCCGTGTCATTCGCGGGCTTCTTGGAAGCCGACGCGCCCTCCGGGTCGCCCGAGTGCTTCGTTGAAGCAGGCGCCGGAGGCTTCTCCTCCTCTTCGCTTGGGGTAGGCGCGTCGGCATGGTGGTTGGCAGGGCCAGCAGCCCCAAGGGCGTTGGGGGCGGCCCGCACGAGGATCTGCGTCTCGGTCGTCATGCCCGGTGGGCCTCGAAGTGTGCGCGTGTGCTCGGTAGAGCGTAAATTGCCGCGTATTTCCGCTGGATTACCCCACTGGGAAAGGTGCTTCCCGTTTGGGTGAGGGAGGGTGTAATGGGGCCAGAATTGGCCAGTGTCCTTTTCAAGGAAAAGGGATGTTCTCTGGTGTGGTCCACAAGAACTGAGTGTCACACACCACGACTGGTACTGGGTACTAGGTTCCTTAAATAAAGTATTCACGGTAGACCTCCCCAAGTAACTAGAGAATTGGGGTGGTAGTGGCTAGTAAAATTAGATTTTTTAAGACGCCCAAAAGTAAAACGTAGTCGTGAAACATAGTAGGCTGGCGCAGTCGCGCCAGACCTGGACCGACGTGAAGAGAATATGACGCCGAGATGAAAAATGAAGCCGTTCCTGGTTCAGGCGCCAACAACAGCAAACGTATCGGCGGGCGCAAGAGCGGCGAACCAAACGCGCAAAGACTCCGACCGGGTCGTTGCAGGATCGTATAGAACGGCAGCGGAAGTACCAATATTTAGCGAACGGGAATCGCTGTAGTCCGAAACTTGAGCCGCCGCAATAATTAGTGGCTTTCCGGTGTATCCGTCAAACTCTCGAGCAAGGAGACCCCAGCATACGCAGAATACCTTCGTCATAGTGTCGTCGACAAGAGCGAACTCGCGTTTCTCAACATTTTTACCCTTCGAAGATTTGAAGCGTTTCATATTTCCGACGGCGTGGACGATACCGGCAACAGTGATCGAGATTCCAGCGTTCAAAGTAGCGATCTGATTCAAAGGGGTATAATTCAGTTGGGGGTCGCGGGATAGCGTCTGGTCTCCATCCAGCTGCTTAATGTTTGCGTCTACACCAAACGTAGCTTCGTAAGCCGACCCGACGGAGCCAAACGAGGCCAACTTAATGCGCCCCAACGAAAAGTAGCAGGTCTTACCAGGCAGAATGACGTCACGATACCGCGCAACAGCGTCGTTGAAAATAGTGATTCGAATAATATCGCCCGAGGCATCGACAGCGTATGACTCACAGAGGCAGCCGCCGCCCCGAAGGTTTTGATACTCGCGTATCGGGTTTGTCGCCACAACATGAGAAATAAAAGCCCAAGGTGAACGTAACTGCGAATTCAAGTCCTTTACAGCGTTAACAGGAGTTCTTATGGCGTCTTGAGAAACGCCAGGGAGATCCGCAATTTCTGCACGTGGCTCCAAACGCACGGTGCCATCGTTACCGGTACATTGGTACGAGATGGCGGGTTGGGAATCATCCAGATTGATAACCTCTCCGGGCTCAATTGCGTATTTGGCTTGTTTGAGTTGGTCCAATGACTCGCCGGTGGCAGCACGGTTTGAAGAGGCAGCCGAAGCAACTGCTGTACTTGGGGTCTCCGGTGTTCGTAGTGACCCATCGACAGGAAGGGTGGGGCGTGAAGCCTGCGCAGTCTCCTTGAGAGTTGTTGAGAACCCCTCATCGGGAGACTTCGACACTTCGTCGGTCTTGGTTTTCATTGGCGCACGCGAGTTGTCTTTTTGACGGCGAATAGGCTTGGAACCCGGTTGTATTGGCTGGGAGCCCTTTGTAGCCTTTGCCTTCGTAGCAGGGGTTGGCGGCATGCTGTTGGAGAGGGTTGGCGGCGAAAGTGTAAATGCGCTTGGTTGAAAGCTACGCTAACGTGCTGGAGAAGTATGAGAAATCCGCGGACGATTTGTTTGAAAACTCTGAACGAGGCAGTGAGCATTTCTGCGAAAGGTTATCTGTTAATTCAAACTGGCCATCTTCTCAGGTGGCGAATGCCTCCGGAATATTTTATCTGCGAAGTGTTAGCTCTTAGTTTAAAGCAAACTGGAGGACCATTTTAGTGGGAATTTGTCTTTGATTGAAATGGTTGTGCAGCGAGAGAATTGTTTAGGTAACAAGACCGTATCGCCGAAGGTAAGAAATTCAAGGTAGCGGAACCAGATCGCCGAAGGCGGTGCGTAAAATCTGGATTGTCCAGCCATGTCTTGCATCAGTCGAGCGAACGTCCCGCAAGTTGAAAAGAGCAGGATAGAAGGATGCGAGCCAAATCGCGACGTATTTAATAGCTCGCGTTAGCTTCAGATCTTCCCGCTCACATCAGGGAAGTCGAGTACCACTGCACCGATTTCTTTTACCTCGACGAAATTGTTGTCGCCTAGGTACACCTTCTTACCTATGTTCTTAATCTTTACGAAGCAGGTCTTGTCAAAACACATGTGATGGGTGCATTCAGAATCAAGCATCCACGTATTTCGTGCCATGGTTGGGTCCTCATCGGCCGTGGCTTGTAGCGCTGTCTCCGAACCAATGTTCAGTGGCTCCATCGACACAGCAATCGCTAGCTCATCGTAGCTGTCAAGAGAGTCTTCATCAGCCTTGTAAATATTAAGTGCTGCATTGGCGGCTACATTTGGAGGATATATGAGTCCGCGTTCGCGACGCGCTTTCAGCATGCACTCTTCATGAAATGGCCAGACTTGCCGCAGTAGTTACAGATCTTGCTCTCGTCATCTCGCTGATATGGATGCCCACGAGAAAACTCCTGCTGGTCATGAAAGGGCATGCGCCCACTAAAGTAACGAGTTGGCTCCTGGCTAAAATGCGCAACTTCACTGCTGCGCTTACTACAGTACGGGCGCCGCTGTGCATGTTAATGCTGATCGTTGGTCAGGTGTGCTTGCAACTGGTGTGTTTGCGACTATCCAATTCCAGTACGAGTTGTTTTTGTAGGTCCCGCCAGCTCAGGCTCTTTGATTCAGACACCACATGGCCATATTCTTCCAGGAGCCCGGCAGTGACCCAAAGATATGCATGACTTGCTCTTCATCATCGATAGGTCGACCAAGTCGGGACAGCGTTTCAGACTTTTCTCCAGCCTTTAAAATGTGTGACTGTATGTCGTCTGTGCGGGTGGGGGGCTTCTTGATCTCTTGTTCCTCTTGTGAAGTTGGGCTCAAAACCTGTTGAGATGGATGGAGTAAATGAGGGAGTGAGATTCATAGAGAGCCACGCATGACCGAGAATCTACGGTCGTAGGTTTCGTAACTACCGAGTCCTGAAGGAAACCCCCTCACCTGGGTCAAAACACCTCCAGCTCATCTACACTGCTCGACCAATCTCGACACATGCAACGTTAGCTGCAGAGGGGTTTGGTTGCGCGATTGGGATCTGAACAAGGGTCAAAATGGTGCTAATTCAGCCTACTGGGGATACTTCGGCTGAATACTCGTACAGTTTATTTAAGCAGGCTGCCTAATTTCTTTAATCTAAGTCGACAAAGTCGCGCTTCGCACGAAGAAGCTCTGAAATTTAGAAAGTTGCTAGAAACTGCTGGTCATGATACTACATGTGTACATTTTTTTTTCTCTACCAGGTAGATTATTTTTCGGTTCGTCTGCGGGTCGGGTCGGGTTTCCGGATCTGGGGTTTTTCATGGTAAATTACCGATAGATTCGGACCAGCATACAGGTCCGTAAAATACTCGCACCCTATACACACCATTATTAACTACTACAAACACCTAATTACATATCATATCTATCACTTATCAGGTGTATAATTTAAATAAATCGTAGCGATAACGACGTCGGTACTCGATAATCAACAACGATCCGTGCTGGGCAAGCCAAGCGCGCCTACTCACTTGGCTTCAGGGCGAGGGCGAGCGGATGAGCGCGAGACTCGCGCTTAACGTTCACGGGTTGCCAACGCCCGCCGATTAGGCGGGGCTGGTCTGCGCGAGCGGGTGTAGTGAGCGCTGCAACCCCATATATTTTTTTCCTAGACACCGCGCCTGGCCGAAGCCAAGGACTTACGTAAGGCACAAGGGGGTGAGGCAGGCCGCGGATCGGGTCCCCCGAAGTGCCGTCGCTAAGTCCGCAGGCAAGAGCCAACAAGAGCCAACGCGCGACTGTCCTACACATCCCAACGCTAAAAACTAGTCCTAAAACCTATGCACGTTCCAATAAAAGTAGAGTGCTTCCCGGGGCGTTTTGTTGTTTCCTTATGGTCGGGGTCTAGGATCTGGGTCGTATATTTTAAAACAAAATTTTTGTAAAACCCTAGATCCGAAATTAGACCGGACCCGCAGACGAACCGAAAAAAGGTAACCCTCTACCATCGCCAGTGGTTTAGATGTATTTGTGTTCGCATACCGTTGACTAAGAGGAGCATCTGGTGCGTCTGCTTCGCAGCCGCACCATCTGCATCGTGTCAGTCACCTGTATTTCAAATGCAAGTACCATAGTCCCAAACCAATTCTAAATGCAGTTTGGTGGAGGGACGCACCACGTGAACGATGTAGCAGTATACCTTATCAGTCTTTAGTATCTTAAGTAAAACTAACAAATATATAAATTAGTCTATGCGTTTGATATGGCTACACGTGTACATAACTCGTACGTATTTAACCCTTTCACTACAGTACCAGACGTGAATTGTAGAACCGCAGTGGTCCCACAAGGATATACATAGTGAAACCCATATGATGTATCATAATCATTTGCTAACATTTTGACGGTGCTCTGCTACAGGTCCGCAGCGGTCCTCTAAAATATTTATGTCTCGTCCCTATTTGACTCACAATCTTTTTGATCGACTTTTAACTAGTAGATGAAAACCACTACCCTTGTTAGAGGTCCGCAGCGGACCTCTAAGGCGTGCCGCTTTGTTTGGTACAGGCACCCCCGCCTAATTTGCAACTGCATCTCTCGATGTACCTCGCACAGGAAGTCGCGATTTGCACCGCTATCCACGTGGATGTACTGACTTAGATGAGGTCAAAGGGTGAAGTGTCCCATTGCGGGAAGATACAGTGTTTTGCCTCAATAGCGCAGCCATCACATCTAATAACCTCGCAGACTATATATATCCCCCCCCCGTTTTTCACGAACAACAAGATTCAGCCAATCACGCTATCGATAGCATGGTTCTGCCAATCAAATTACCACAACCGAGGACATGGGGGAAATGTCAAAAACAAAAAAGAGTCACACTCATTTCATTGGGCGCCAAGATCACCTTGCTCGCTCCTCATTCTTTCATTAGCCAAGCCTTACCAAGTTTACAAGCATCGAGTCTGCAATGCCGTCTCTTTCGAAGCCCTTCCAGAAGCGCCAAAGCCTCACGAAGCAGCAGAAGCTGCAGATTTGTGACCTCCGCCGCCAGCTGCCTGTCATTACCAACGTTGAGCTCGCTGTGGTGGCCAAAAGCAAACTCTCTCTACCGAAGCAGCCGTCGCCCCACGTCATTGCTCGTGTATTGAAGTCGGAGACTATGCTAAGGGGCCTTCCGGTCGACTACTTGACGCGCAAGAAAATTCGCCCGCGCTTCCAATGCGAACTGGATCATTGCGTTGTCGAGTACGTCCTCATGTGCGAGGACATCCAGGCTGGCGAGATGATCATCATGCAGGCTCGCAAAATCGCCAGGCTTCTAGAAATTCCGCCGTCGTCACTACCAAGCTTTACCTGGTCTTGGCTACGCCACGTGCAATCTCGCTACGGGGATCGCTGGAAGAGAGCTCCCGGCGAGTCGGGTGTGGTCGACTTAGAGGCTGCAGCGCCTGAAGTTGAGAACTTGCGCGGCATCATTGCCACCTACTCCCACTCGAACATCTACAACATGGACGAGACCGGGTTCTTCTACGACAACGCGCCTTGGGGCTCAATGTGCATCCGCGAAGCTCCTGCTTCAAAGCAGAGCAAGTCACGCATCACCCTCGCCATGTGTACCAACGCAACTGGTACCCATAAACTACCTCTGCTCTTCATCGGCAAGTCCCGGCAGCCGCGCTGGATCGATAACAAGCCGGCCGACATCGACTACAAGTCAACGGCCAAGGCGTGGATGGATACAGAAACGTTCCAGTCGTGGCTGCTGGGACTTGATAAGATGATGCAGGGTCAAAACAGGCACGTGCTGCTCCTACTTGACAACGCTTCGTCGCATAGTGAAGAAGGCGTTGCACTTACTAACGTCCGAGTCGAAAAACTCCCCACAAACACGACTTCCAAGTGCAGTCGCTCGACCAGGGGGTCATTTACTGTCTAAAACGTGCTGTGCTTCGCACCAAAATGAACTATGCACTGGAGAAGATTGATGAAGGTGTAGAAAACCCATACAAGGTCGGGATGCTTCAGGGTATCAAGTGGTGTTCAGCAGCATGGGAGGAGCTTTCCGGGGCCACGATTGAACATTGTTGGCTGCATTCCACGTTAATCAAGAAGAGTGACATAGGGTTTATTTTATCGTAGTCGACTAGTAAAACCTCTGTCACCCCATTTACTTGAGAAATTGTATACAAAGTACGACTGCGCTATTGAGGCAAAATACTGTACCTGCATGTGCAAGTTGATGGATTAGAGTGTCAAATGAAAGTAAGTCAGTACAGTTGTGCACCTCGTATTCGGCAGGGTGGGCTATATCTAATCTCAAACTTGATCAAATCCCAGAATCAATTGGCCCGATAAAAGTGGTTATGCTTCCAATCCTGATTGAGTATCTCAAATTATAAGCTTTCAGCGGTGCCGAAAACGAGGTGCACAACTGTACAATCGCATCTATGTCAACTCTTCGCAAATCTTGTAGCTTCGCAGCCTTCATAAGTACCACTCCGGCAAATTAGGCGACGGTGTCTGTAGTGAAAGGGTTAAGAAGTGCTCCAGGTCGGAAGATTTCTTGTGCGCACAACGAATGATCCCTTCGCGCAACCTCCAAAACTCGTACCTAGACGAGGTGGATGTTACAAGCAACATCCCAGTAATTTATCATATTCAGAGGGTATTATGATTCATGAAAGTAACTGTGGAGTATTTGCATGGTTTTCCCACTAAACCGCTATAAACATAAATCACCTATCATCCATAAATTACCAGGTCATAGTGTTTCTGAAGAATAAGACGTCCACTCGGATCCCTCCTTAGCTCTGAAATGAATTTCAAAGAACTCCGGTTAAAACTTATTGTTTCGGATAATCTATATACTTTTGAAGTCACAGTAACTCTTAAGAAACTAGCAGCTCGGTATGAAAGCGAGTCTCTAGAGACCTCGCTCGCTTTCACTACGGCTCCCCAGCGTCAGCTGGTACCGGTACAGCTCAGATCTATAGAAACGGTACACCTGGGTGTGTGCAGGAGCACCGCCGGTGTATGTGCACACCGCGTCTGGAGTGACGGCTGCAGGGCGACGCGTTGGGAAAGTTTAAATGGATGCAGAATAACGAAAGGGTTAAGGGAGTATTGCGTGCAGAAGGCTGAGAGACCTCGCGCGCGAAGAGCGCTACAGTGGTCACCGTAATTAATCTCATTGAAATTATTTTGTGTGAGGTGCTTTTTGAGAAGTTCACGTTAATCAATCTGAGTGAGATTAATTACGAATTGAGATTATTTGGGGTGTAAACAAATAATCTCACTAAAGCGAGTAAAGGCTACCGTCAGGCAAACTCTGGATAGTTGGGTTGGTGTTTGAGCCACCAACGCAGTCGTTAGCATATCGTCGCCATGTGCCGCACCTTCGTTAAAGTGCTCAGGGTACTTGCGGATGATTTCAAGTGGGGAAAGAGCTGGCCCGTTTTCCACGATCAGTCAATACCTAAAGACGCAACAGTAGTGGTGCATCAAACTTGAGACCAGCGATCAAACAAGATCCGATCTACTTCCCACCGCGGGACTCGAACCCTGGTGTAGTGATTATAAGGGCTGTAATCGGAATAATATTAATTCCTGTTGTTCAGATACGGAACGCCTGTTGCACATCCTCACTACTGAATTCCTGTTGTGTGCAGTGGAATACCTGTTGCGAACTTAAGGCAACAGAAACTAAATACTGAAAAGCAGCGACATATCATTCAGAGCATCAAGTATGATTATCTGTTACTGAAGCAACAGAAGAGAGAAACACACGTGATAGTGAATTCAAATGCAGCATGTATTGCAATAAAGCCATGAGATCCATGGGAATCTGCGTCTAGTCGACTTCCATATCATGCGCTCGACGTATCGCGTGCACCAGTTCTTCAGCTTTGTACTGCACGCTTCCCCCATCTACGAATGTAGCAGTCCAAATGTAGACACCTTCATGGGGGCACAGATGAACACCCGCAACCCTCCCCACTCTGTGGTCTACGATAGTATCCCCCCCCCGTCGTCGATCTCGAACTCCTGCATTACAGGCCATTTCATAGGCCTCCCAGGTGACTTTGTAAAAATGCTCAGGAGGCGGTCAATATCGTATGCATCAGAAACAACGTCACGCTGTAGACATCCTGCGAGCGTCCGAGGTCGTCCACGCTGCCCGCGCATCGGGATTGAAGCCACGGCTCGATCAATGTTTATTTTCCCCAGGAGATGCAGCGCAGCAATGATATGCGAGCAAACCCACCCTGAATGCTTGAATTGCTTGCATGTACAGCTCAATGCTTGGCGAACTGACCGGATCTACATTAAAACAAAATGTAAGCAGTTTACGAAAAAGAATTATAAACTCCGAAGCGCAGTACCTCTTCTAGGTGCCATTTTGATCGGTGTGGGAGCTCTTCCATTTCACGTACGACCAAAACGACCTGATGAAGTGATAGAAACGTGAATTGAAGATCTTGTATCGGTTCTGCGGCTCCAAGGCTGCCACGCAGAGACTTTTGAAACCTACCACACCACGACACATCCGATAAATATTTCGAGAAAGCTCATGTAACCTCGATTGGCTTTCGGTTCTTTCAGCAGACACGAGAGACCCGGCAAGGTTCCGCGGTTGCACCATAGCCTTCGTGCTGTTAAAAAAAATGCGAGCCGGGCGTCCGGACGCTCTCGCATAGGGTTAACCCTTTCACTACCAGACGTGAATTGTAGGACCGCAGTGGTCCCACAAGGGTATACATAGTGAAACCCATATGATTTATCATAATCATTTGCTAACATTTTGACCATGCTCTGCTACAGGACCGCAGCGGACCTCTAAAATATTTATGTCTCGTCCCTGTTTGACTCACAATCTTTTTTGAGCGACTTTTACCCAGTAAATGTAAAGCACTATCGTGTTAGAGGTCCGCAGCGGACCTCTAATTCGTGCTGTTTTGTTTGGTAGTGAAAGGGTTAACAATGCGGTGATTCTGAGTCTCGATCAAGAATGTTTTCGCCTTTACGACTGCATCAACAGGAAGCGGGCCTGCATTGATTAAAAACATATCAGTGTTAGTGTTACTGCGCAGAGGTGTTACATAAACTAAGAAGCGGCATACCTTGAGCATAATGAGCTTGGGGGCCTGCCGACTGGTTCGTGGCATCGTACAGTAAAAGTCGGGGCAACACCGAGTTTAAAATGGAGATTGTTGGTGCCTTCTTGTAGTCTGTAACAATTACCTTTATAACTCGACGGTGGCTCTCGATGGGTTGTTGGGTTGGTAAAAATCCGGGGACTGACGAACTTCCAACACTTCATCGCTCCCACCGAGGCGTCAAGTACACTGTTTGTAGCCACTTAGCAATTTCTTGTTCGCCCTCCACATTCCATGCTGCAACGATTCGTTTTGCGAGAGCCCGAAACTGACGGAGAGAGCGTGATGCATGCAACAAGCGCAGATGTGGCTGGACAAATTCCTTCACGAAGTTCTTTTCTGTTGGTCAGCTTTGTCTGTTTGCGTGCCTGCCTGAGCAAATGCTCCCAGCACGTGAGAACTTCTACGGTTGGCCACACAATGGCTAGCGCTGACGCAATAGCATCCGAGTGGTCAATACTAGCACTACGCACCGAGACGTCTACACCGTAAAAAAGTGAGGCGTACTTGGCCAATGCGGTGAACATTCTCTGGTACGCGTACGTGCACTCCGTTCTTACGAACATGTATAACCAAGGGCGAAATCGCTGCACAAAGCCCGAGCTGGACTTCTCAACCGAGATCCCACCACAGTCGACCAAGGTCCACCCTCCAAAGTGCAGGCGATAACTACTATCTGTCGACATCATTAAGTCAGGGCCTTGATCCTGAACTGCTTGACGAACATTACTAAATAGCGCTCGTGTGGTCACAATAATACCAATTGATTCAATCTCCTTTCCGCCGTCGGTAGATGTATGCTCAAATTCGTCGAGTATTATCATCGCATTCATGTCCGCCATATTTGATTCATCAGCGGTGCGAAACGTCTCAGCGTCTTGACACATTTTCCGGGCCGCCCAATTCTGCAAAGTCACGAACTTGTTAATCTCCCAGCCGCCGGCAGCCTTTTTCTTCAGGTACGCCTTGCGGTTCTCCATCTTTTTAACGGCAGGTACATGGGCAAGCATCTGCGGCTCTCGCATGTATTTAAACAACAGCATATTCCGCACACGACCTGCAGCCATCCCCAGTTTCAGCAACGCGTCAATCTCTGGCTTCAGCACCAATGAAATACCGCGTTCAGGTAGTTGGATTTTCGCCCCGCAGTGCCTGCCACGCTCAAGAAGTTGGTAGCGAAAAGTGGTTCCATCTCCTCGATGCGTCGAAAGTTTGAGGCGATGACCGCATCCAACATGGGAACGGCACCCCTGTCGATTAGAGATGCACAACTGTAATGACGTCGGTTTTCCAAAACAGGGCACATACTAGTATTGAACATGTTGGTTTCTTCCACCGAAGCCCAAATGTCGAGCACGCTCGCATCAAAGCACCGCCCTTAACCACCGCCACTATGAATATATCTGAGGCCAAAACACATTCAGATGCATGAACCACGTCTTAACCCTTTCGCGAGGAGCAGTTATAGACTCTACAAACTATACTATACAAAGTCAAGTCAATTAAACTCAAAGGTCGCAAAATTCGCCCTTTTAGTTGTCGATAGAGACGGGGAGTGTTTGCAAATCAAACACGATGCAGTCGCCACTGATAATGTCCAACCTAAAAGGTCGCATTTTGCGCCCTTTTAGATTGCGTTTTGATTGGCTAATAAGTGAATTCTTTGGTGTGATCCACCCTCTACTACTGTGATTGGTCAAAAGGAAATGGTACAGCGTTCCACAACGGAAAGATAACCGCGAAACTTACGAAGACATTCGCCTCGTCGACCGTTTTCTGGGTGATGACGCGCCAGCGTTGGCCGGAGGATGATGCTCGGCTTCGGCTTTCGTTTGGTGCGCTTCGGTTTCGCGCGCCATTTGCGCGCTTATATATCGCGCCACTCTCTACTGGACGTGTCTAGTTGCCTATCGCGCTGTATCTGGCTCGTTTTGTTACCTTCTGACAGCTAATCGCTTCAGGTACAGCTACACAGCCAATATGTTTGTATTCCCGGCAATGCAGAGCAATGATTGTGCGGGTCACTCAATGGGTGCATATAACCTCGTGTTTGTATGACTCCGTTAAGGTATACTACGTAGTATCTTCGACGCAATACACTGGTGCATATATCTTGCACACTGTATATGAAAAGGGGGACTGCGTATGAAACGCTTTTCGCGCCAAATCATGGCGCCCAAAGTTTGGCCACTACTGTCAGATTTAATAGTTTGTACGTTTGCATGTATATAAAGAATAAAGATTCATCCAATATCTGTATTTAGAAACCTTTATATTGACAACAAACACACGACACGTATCAGCCGTCCAGCGGATTCCCTCTCTCATTTCGAAACAGGAGCCGAATATGGCGGAAGCCCCGCCCGGGCAGAAGCGCAAGCGTGCCGGTCCTGTAAGTGCCAGAAAGCGCCGCCTCGCGGGAGCTGATGTCGATACGACTCCGGCGGAGTCCGCCAGCAGTCTCGGAGGTGTTGCCGTGTTCAAGATCGAGTGGACCGCGCTGAAGAAAGCAGGATGGACGTCCAAGAAGCCGTCCACCAAGTGCCTCGACTCGCGCTATAAGTACATTCGGCCCAGTGGCAAGCACGACGGTATAGAGGGTGTCGATTTCCTTCTAGGCAAGCTGGCCGTGTTAAGGTATGTCGACGAGGTGCGCGACCGTGACTCCGAAGCAGCTGCAGCCGCTCAAGACACAGGCAAGACATTATGTACTGTGCATGCAGCTGGACGACCAGTGCGTATGGCTAACGTTGTACTTGCTGATGACGTAGGAGCTGGAGCTCAACGTGGAGGAGACCGTGATGACGTCTCTGGCAGAGCTGCCGGGCAGGCAGCTGCCGCTGAATGTCGACGACAAGAATCTAGGCATGGCGGCGCCGATCACTCAGCCCCAAGCGCTGCAGGTGCGGCTGCGTCTTGGGAAGTTGGACTACAATAGCGGGTGATGCGACTAACGTTGCGTTTGTTGGTGGTTTGGCTAGAGGTGCGTATATCGTATATTGGCGACGAAGGGGGTGACGTCAGCTTTGATCAAGTCGTGGAAAGCGTCAGTGCAGGGGCGGCGGACGCTCACAACCGAGCAGTCGTCGCCGGGCCTTTTGTGCACGTACGTGGTGCACGTGGTGGGCGGGGTGGGCGCGGCGGACGTGGAGGGCGTACGGTTCGTGGGGCGGCAAGCGCTGCGAGCCTAGCAGGTGCGACTTGCGACTGAAGGCAGCGTGAGGACCGTGTACGAGCCGTGGCTAACGTTGTGTTCGGTGTTGACGCAGGAGGTGACGCCAGCATTGTTGTCGTAGCAGACGACGACATGGCGGACACTGATGGTGCAGCGGACCAGGCAGGTGTCGATGTGCCTGGTGTGCGCGTGAGTAGCGTGCGTGGTGGCCGCAGTGTGCACGGTGGGCGCGGCGGACGTGGAGGGCGTACGGTTCGTGGGGCGGCAAGCGCTGCGAGCCTAGCAGGTGCGACTTGCGACTGAAGGCAGCGTGAGGACCGTGTACGAGCCGTGGCTAACGTTGTGTTCGGTGTTGACGCAGGAGGTGACGCCAGCATTGTTGTCGTAGCAGACGACGACATGGCGGACACTGATGGTGCAGCGGACCAGGCAGGTGTCGATGTGCCTGGTGTGCGCGTGAGTAGCGTGCGTGGTGGCCGCAGTGTGCACGGTGGGCGCGGCGGACGTGGAGGGCGTACGGTTCGTGGGGCGGCAAGCGCTGCGAGCCTAGCAGGTGCGACTTGCGACTGAAGGCAGCGTGAGGACCGTGTACGAGCCGTGGCTAACGTTGTGTTCGGTGTTGACGCAGGAGGTGACGCCAGCATTGTTGTCGTGGCAGACGACGTCATGGTGAACGCTGAAGGAGAAGCAGACCAGGCAAGTGTGGCTTTGCCTGGCGTGAGCGTGAGTGGCGTGCGTGGTGGCCGCAGCATTGTTGCCGTGGCAGACGACGTCATGGTGAACGCTGAAGGAGAAGCAGACCAGGCAAGTGTGGATTTGCCTGGTGTGAGCGTGAGTGGCGTGCGTGGTGGCCGCAGCATTGTTGTCGTGGCAGACGACGTCATGGTGAACGCTGAAGGAGAAGCAGACCAGGCAAGCGTGGCTGTGCCTGGTGTGAGCGTGAGTGGTGTGCGTGGTGGCCGCAGTGTGCGTGGTGGACGTGGTGCCGGTGGTGGACGTGGAGGGCAGGGTAGACGAGGTGGTCGTGGGGGTTGCGGAGGTCGGACTCCTCGACGCGTGGCTCGAGCAACAGGTACTGAAAATACAGTGCTCAATCTAAGAGTGCAAGTTGCAATTGATAGGCTAACGATGTGTTGTTGGTATGCAGGAGCTGGTGCACGTGGTAGCGATGACTGTGACACAGCTGGCGCAGTTGTTGTCAGCGCTGCTGCTAGTCGCGGCGGTCGAGCACCAGTTGGTGGAGTCGCCATCCCCGAATCTCCAAAGGCTGGGCGAACAACAGCCACTGGGTCAACCGGGGCTGCAACGACGCCAACACGCACACCACCAATCATGCTTCAGGACGTATACGAGAGCAAGCTGGTCGCGTTCTCACCGGACAAGGAGCCATGGATGAAATCGAAGGTCTACAGGCCTATTGGCACTGCCTATATTATTGGTCGTGTGTATCGCTTGGTCAAGAAGGGGAAGAAAGTAAATCTCTTCCAGATTCGTTGACTAGACAGCCAGTTCCAGAGCGCTGTGGAGCATATAAGCGTTGGCGTGATGCAGCTTGGTATCAAAAACTACATCGCGCTGACACGAGTGAAGAAGCCGGATTGGAGATTACTGGTTCGACCAGATCCTACCGACGAGATCGACTTTGAGGAAGAGGATTCAGATTCTGAAGAAGACGAAATGCTCGAGCCTTTCGACCCGACTGAGGCGCTACCGACTAGTCTCGCGGAAGTGGAGGCTATTAGAAGCATGCGCTTCATTCCGTCTGGAGAAGTCGAAGCGCCTTCGTACCTGTATCAACACAGAGACGGATCGACGCAAAGCTACTTGCGCCCTGAGTTCAAGCATTTGTTTGAGCATTCTGCAAGCTCGAGCTTCTTTGCCTACATACCGCTCTACTTTTGGCGTCAAGTACTTCATGAAACCAACAAGTATGCCGTGGCGAACGACATACGAATGGTGAAGGTCTTCACTCTCGATGAGCTCATGATTTTTCTGGGCATTCTGTTCTTCATGTCAATCAACGACAAAGGCGAGTATGCAAATTACTGGGGCCTACAAGCTGAGGATCTGATTTTTGGCGGTGGAACTGCTTCGCTAGACGGCTTCATGACGCTCCATCGGTTTAAGCTGCTGCGGCGATGTCTAAGCTTCAATGCTGTTCCTACTACACTAGACGAAGATGCGGCAGCACGCATTCGACCCCTCCTAAACTTGCTGAAGATCACTGGAGGACAGTATCTACACGTAGGCCGAGATGTCGCGCTTGACGAGGCCAGCGTTGCGTGTCGCTCACGCCAAGGCCGCCATATGATTGTCTACAATCCTATGAAGCCGACAGGGAAATACCATTTCCGGCTCTACATGGTTTGCTGCTCTACAACGTGGGTCGCGTTGAATTACAAACTTCACTGTAATAGGAGTGACGTCCTGAATCGACTGGGCGGTGTGGTGGATGCTCGAGAAGCGCAAAACCTGAGGGAGGAGCTAGATGTGGTGTCTAAAATCAGACAGCATGTGCTAGAGGTCACAAGACCGTTGTTTGGAACAAATCGCATTGTCAACATGGACAATTATTACACCTCGGTTCAGCTACTCCAGGAGCTCCGGCTGACCTGTACGGTCGAGGCACTATCCGTGCCAACAGCAAGCACTTCCCAGCCCACACGATCCTACACAAAGACGACTGTGTCCGAGGATACTATCGCCAGGCTGTCTCGCACGACCACAGTATGTTGGCTGCATCGTGGTGCGATGGAAATGTGGTGAATTTGGTCTCTAACACTGACTCAACGAAGATTGCCACAGTGACCCGCATGATCGGTAGCGAGAAGCAGGCGTTCCCAGCCCCAGAGTGCGTCACCCAGTACAACACCAACATGCAAGGTGTTGATAGACTAGATCAAATACGAGGACGGTTCTCTATTGCAGATGGACATTCGTACAAGCGCTGGCACAAGAAGCTAGCGCTCGCCCTCATCGATGTGGCACGATCTAATGCGTACGTTACGCGACGTTTGGTGAAGGTGGAGACGGCTGCTCGAGACCCGCACAGAACGTTTTTGATGGAACTAGTTGGTGAACTTCTCAATGGACAATGGAAACGTGCACCCAGCGACGGCCGCATGCTGTTCAGCGGTGGAATGTTGGACGATGGAGAAGTTGATCAAGTTGATACGCCCGGTTCCCTGCCACCTGCAAATGCACCTGCAGAGATTTCGACGGCTGTCTGTGCCTCCGTGTCTTCGAGACAAAATCACGCGGAAAAGAGCAGGAAGCACCGCCGATGCATTGTGTGTCGATGGGAGGGTAGATATCCTACTGAGGTGACCAACTACTGCATCACCCATGGTGTCTGTTTGTGCCGCATTGTGCACGACCGCCCTGATGAGCCGTGGATATGTCCCTCTACGACTTCAATATGCTGGGATAAGTTCCACCAGTTCTACTATCTCAGCGGTCTATTCACAGATAAGGGGAATGTAAGGCGCCACTCAAAACTCGCCAAGCTAAAGAATACTAACGAGCCAAGACCTCAAGCCGCAAGACGACCTGTTGCCTCTCGACAAATTGCTAGTGGTCCTGATGGCACTGGTGCAATTGGTGCTACCCACGGACCCGGGGGGGGGGGCTGCCTCTTGCGGACAGGAAGGTGAGGTTCCGCTTGGAATCGGCGGCGAAAAGCAACATGCTTCCCTAGCCAGTGGACTGGCTGCGTTTGGTATTAGCAGCAGTGCCCCAAGCGGACTGGCTGCGTTTGAATCGAGCTGCGGCGTTCGCGGGCTTGGACACCAGGCTGGTCATGGTCAAGGTCATGTTGGTGACGCAGACCGCGGACATTGCGGTGGCCACGCCCGAGGACTTGGCTTCGGCGTCGAAGCGGTTGAAGCTGCACAAGGACTTGGCGCTGGGGGAGCACGCGGACGTGGTGGTGGAGAAGCTGCTCGCGGCCTTGGCGGCGGCAATGGCGACACGGACACGAGACTCGGCGTCGTGGTCGCTGAGGTCGCGGTGTTGCACGCGGACGTGGCGATGGGGCTGCCGGCGGTCTTGGCGATGGAGCTGCCGGTGGTCTTGGCGGCGCTGCTGCTCACGGACTTGGCGGTGGCGCTGCCCGTGGACTTGGCGGCGGCGGCGATGGCGACACGCCAACCAGGCTCGGTCTCGAAGCTGCTGGTGGCGACGGAGTTGCTCGTGGACTTGGTGGTGGGGCCGCCCGAAGACTTGGTTTCGGCGTCGAAGCCGCTGGGGCCGGCGGTGCTACGCACTAAGTTGGCGTTCAAGCTGCTGCTCACGGAAATCGACGCGAAGTTGATCGAAGGGTTTGCGCCTGGTGGCGTTGCCTGCTCAGAGAGTAGACTCGGTGAACAGGCAGATTGTTGAGATGGTGCATAGACTCGGTGAACAGGCAGATTGTTGAGATGGTGCGTTACCGACATAGACCCCTGACACCACGGAAAAGAAGATCGTGGTGGTGTTGCTGAATTCGAACTTCGAAGTGTGGCTGTGGACGAACTGTAACAGGGCCCGCTTACCCACATGTACCAGGGTACGGGTGAGCGGAGTGGAACGGAGCCTGGCAGGCGGCGGTGGCACGCAGCTGGTAGCTGAACGGAAGTTGTTCACGCCCGCTTTCCCGGGTTATGGACAGGTGCAGTCCACGCCCGCCTTCCCGGGCTATGGTTAGGTGCAGTCCACGCCCGCTTTTCCGGGCTATGGTCACGAGGAGTCCACGCCCACTTTTCCGGGCCATGTTCATGAGCTCCGTCGGGTACGGAACGGCGGGGATGGACGGACAGAATGGACGGTGGCGGCGGATCGCGAGTGAAGTGCGGTGGATATCGGGTGGGTGTACGGCCAGAAAGCCACAGCCCGGCGTGCAGGGCAACAAAACACGTTACAGAACAATAGATTTAACGTCTTCTACAGTATATGTAGACTGGATGATACGTCGACTTCCAACTACATCTGACTTCTATCTGACGCTCTAGACACCAGCACTTGCAATATGGCTCGGAGCACGTCGAGCGATGTCGTGGACAAAACTGTGATGTAGACACGATAACACGTGTCATGGGCATTGCGCTGAGTTCTCGTAAGACGACCAACTTCGCATCTTCTTCAAAAAGAAATATGTTAGCAAAGACAATGGTGGCTTCACAAATGGAAGGGTGACTTGACAGCGAAACATCGCGAACGTCTGCCTGCTTGAGAAGCACCTTACCAAGCAGTGGTTGGTGTTTGAGATGCTGTCGTACACAGCACTGACCAAGTGCAACCAGATCCTTGCGAAGCTCGACGCCAATGTTTTTAGCGTCCGTCGCAAGCGCAACCTGGGCAACGATGTTGCCCACACCAGCTCCGACGTCGAGGAAAATGTCGTCTTCTCCAAGAGGTCCAACAGCGTCAAGTATTCTCGCGACACCCGACGGCAACACTTCACCAGCATTAGCATAGGTTCGCCCGGCTTGCTGGCGAACATCGCGCGCACTGATTCACCCAAAAATGGAATTAACAGCTTCCGCTGCTTGCCGTGGGCTGCGCAAGCATTTCCGAGACTTAGCGGTGAGGTTTTCCACCGTGGCAGCAGCCTGGGACGTAGTGTTGCTCGCGGACTTGGCTGCGGCGACAAAGCCGGAGGAGCTCAACGTGGACTTGGGGGCGGAGCGACACACGGACTTGGCTGTGGCGCTGCCCGTGGACTTGGCGGCGGCGGTGATGGCGACACGGAGACCAGGCTCGGTATCGAGGCTGCTCGTGTCGACGGAGATGCTCGCGGATTTGGCGGTGGCATCGCCCAAGGACTTGACTTCGGCGTCGAAGCCGGAGGAGCTCAACGTGGACTTGGTGGCGGAGCTACACACGGAGTTGGCGGTGGCGCTGCCCGTGGACTTACCGGCGGCGGCAATGGCAACACGGACACGAGACTCGACCTCGAGGCCGCTTAGATCGCCGGTGCTGCACGCGGACGAGGCGCTGCTGCTCACGGACGTGGCGGTGGCGCTGCTGCTCACGGACTTGACGGCGGCAGCAGTGGCGACACGGACACCAGGATCGGCATCGAGGCTGCTGGTGTCGACGGAGTTGCTCGCGGACTTGGTGGTGGCGCCGCCGAAAGACTTGGCTTCGGAGAAGAAGCCGCTTGGGAAGGCCGGCACGTCCAGGGACTTGGTGGTGGCGCTGTGCATGGTCGTGGTGGCGGCGATGCTCGCAGCCTTGGAGGCGGCAATATTCGAGGACGTGGCGTCGTCGACGATGGCGACATGGCCGCCAGACCATTCAGAAAGGCAAGCCGAACCTGGGGTCTTGGGCGTGCTGGCAAGACGGGGCGGCGGTGCATGTGTCGGCGCTATAAGAGACTGGGAGGCGCGGGAAGATGAAGGCGACCGGGATCGTGTGGCAATAATTCGTCTCGAGGCCAAGCCACTTAAAAAACATGGCGGAAAGCCACTAATGGTCTTCCCGTAAGTCCTCTTGAGGCTGGTCAGTCGAAGACGAAGCTCGCTCGCAGAGCGCTTGGTCTTCATCCGACGGGCCACATATGCCCAGGTGACGCGTAGGCCTTCCTACGCGTCACCTGGGCACTTTTTGATATCATTGATACATGAGTCACTTTGACTCATGTATCAATGATATCAAAAAGTGTACGGAGAAGACAAGCTACTGGTGCAGATCGCACTTCAGTTCTTCCCTCTCGAACTGAAGTGCGATCTGCACCAGTAGCTTGTCTTCTCCGTCAGTGAAACTTGTGCGCATCTCTGTCGATTATTGTATGGTGAAACAGTGGGGTGCATTCGTTTTAACTTATGTATGGTGCTATGACTGGCTGCACAGTGCTCATCGTTTTTGCAGCACGTGGTTGATGACGCGCCGGTGTGGCTGCAGCCGATTACGGCGCGGGAGGCAATAAAATACACCTCGAAGACGCGAGTGTTTGAAAAATACCCCCAGCCCCCTCCACTCACTGCTCTGATTGGTAGTAATATTACGCGGTAAGTCGAAAGCGGGATCGTGCTAAAAGGGCGCATTTTGCGCCCTTTTAGAAGGCTAATTGTCACCGTGTTTTAGAAACAGCGTTAAAATGCGAGAAATGCGCCCTCGCACCGCGAAAGCAGTGTTGGCAAAAAAAATGATTTAAATATTTTTATCGCTTATAAAAATCCAAAAAATATTTTTTCGATTTTTAATCAAATAAGTACGATTCCAAGTATCCTTCTTTTTGTATAGACGAAACCGCTCTCATTACAAGACTGGGTTCTCTATTCGGTACTTTACTGCATAGGAAGACCCTGAGGAGGACAATAGAAGATTTCCGCAGGAAAGAATTGTGTTGTGCGGTCTACGAGGGCGCAAGGTGTCTTTAGGACAGTTGCGCACGGACAATTGCAGCCGTCAGCTGGAGTTCAGGAGCTCGTAAATGAATACATATTGTTCACGTTGCTTTATTCTCTGTAGATTGTATGAAATTCTAGCGGCTCGCAAAGTCAGCACAGTACGTCGTCGCTCTCTCACCAACCACCTTCACGGAGCCCGAGTCGCTCTCAGTGAAAGCTCCGCTGCCCAACACCACCTTTCCGGACACACCTCCCGCAGTAGTAGCAGCGCTGCTCACCTCGCCGGCTCCGAAGGCTCGGCTCACACGAGTACCCGTCTTGGGCATCAACGTTTTCCTGAAAAGCACCATATAATTTCGTGCAAAACACCAACCAATCTGTAAAAATACCAACTACTCGCGTGCGTTTCACCAACCAATGTATCCCGGAAGAACACCAACTCATTCCGTCAAATCACCCACCTAAGCCTAAACTAAGATCGAGGTTCGGCATCAAGACGCTGCCGGTGCGCACGAACAGCGGAGGCTACAGCTACTGGTGCAGCTCGACCGTTCCGCGGAGCCTCGTACCTGCGGCCGCATGGCGTGCTGGACGTGGCCAAGCTGTTCAAGAACTTCGACTGGCGCAACGTCGCCAACACCAACAACATGATCATCTCGCGCAACCTGCACATCCCGCACTATTACAGCTCATTCTGGTCCTTCGGTAAGCACATACACACCTTGAAGCTGATCGGATCGTTCCTCTAATGTATCATTCCTCTCTCATTATGTTATTATTATTATTTTGTTATTGTTTATTGCTCTGCAGTGGCGACTTTGGCGGTGGCGGGCCCATCATGATCGCTCAGGAGCGCAACCTGGGCAACAAGCCGTCGATAGAGGTGCTGAGTGGTGGTGCTGTCTCCGTAGGTTATCCTCAACTGCGCAAAGAAGAACAACGGGTGCCATGGCGGCGACCAACTGGAGGCTTACCGCTACATTGAGAAGAATGGCGTGCCCGAAGAGGGTTGCCAGTTGTACGCTAGATCTGCTGCAGAAGACGTACGATAAGTACTACGTGTCCGATTACGGCACGACGCTGGGCGGGCAGCAGAAGACGGCTGCGAGTCTGTTGTTGGACGACCTGGACGACAAGCCCATGACCGCCAGCGAGACGTTCGCACTCCAGGTCGCGCACGACGCACTGTCTGGCGCCGCTGGCCAAGGTGGTGCACAACAAGTTCGGCATCAAGGAGGGTCTGATGACGACGGTGCACACTGCGACGGCGACGCAGATGACGGTGGACGGTCCGTCGAAGAAGGACTGCCGCGGCGACCGTGGCGCGTGCTTCAACATCATCCCCACCTCGACGGGCGCCGCCAAGGCTGTAAGCAAGGTGATCCCGGACCTGAATGGCAAGCTGACGTGCACGTCGTTCCGTGTGCCGACGGCTGACGTGTCTGTGGTAGACATGACTGCTCGTCTGGTGAACCCCGCTTCGTTCGAAGAGCTCCATTCATGGAGAAGATGCGCATACGGCTGTCCTCCCGACAATGTAAGGAGACAATTATTAGCATTGATGAAGTAACAATATTGATTGCGTGTGGTCATGTCTGAACAACTCCTTACAGGTCGAACACGTCATGCAAAGTATCAACTGGACCCAACCGGCGTGCGCATAAATTCAAGTCACCATCATCAAGTCAATAACATGTATAACGAGAGGTAGGTGTTCATTCAAGATGTTGTTGTGCCTAGTGTTTGTTTTGAGTCTTGTAAATGTAATAAGTGTTGGATGCAGGTTGTGACTGTATCCGGATGCAGCCACGAAGCCCATTTAACGACGATGGCGCTTTGATTGGGCGGAGGACTCCCTCGCGCGTTGCGTTTGGCGCCGTTGACGTGAGCTACGGCGTACCGGTTGGGGGACCAAACTCACCGAAGATCCAATGGCCCGGGGTTCATGCGTCACTGCCTGTCGAGGGCCACCATCTTCTCCATCGTTGTCACCGGCCACGAGTCCTCCAGAATTTCCAGACGCTGCAATGCCATTGTCTCCAGATTCACTTGTTGTGCTAGCGTCCATGGCTTCAAGGAGAGTGCCCGTGCCAATGCTGCGGAATGGGGACAGCGTTGAGGGTGGGCTTGTGACTGCCGGATCCTGGTTTCCCGAGTTTGGCGCCAACGCAGCGTTGTCAGCTTGATCTTGGCCTTGTGCATCGCCCGTGTCATCGGCCCTCCCGCTACCATTCTGTGTGCGTGAGCGGGCACGGCCAGCACTACGTCGAACGCGAGTAAGGTTAGGCACGAATGGACGCCGCATTGGTGCGGCACCAGGAACACGAACGCCTGCCTTGAAGCCCGCCGCTAGTACGTGCAGACACATACCGTGCTTGAAGTTGTACAAGCAACTACACGAGAACGAGACAACATCTACGAGCCAACTCCCATGGGGCATTCTCTCTCTGTGAACGCGGATGTGATTCGTAGATGCAACGCGCTTCAATTTGTCGCGTGTGGCTTGCTCGATTGGCGGGAGAGGAAGATGATCCACACGATACAAAAGCGTACGAAGCTCACCCACGGACGGCAGCCGCACAGGCAGGAGACAGTGATGTGGCTTCAGTAGCGCGTAAGCTTTAAGCAGCCGTGCAGACGCCTCCACCGCCGTCTGGAATCCCCTGTTTGTTGCAATAAATGTTTGCAGAGACGCATTCATCCCTTCTAGCATCTGCAGCGGGTTCGCCTTGGGGTTGTTGCTCACGATCTTGTACGTCTTGTGGTACTGTTCAAGCGGGTTGTTTGTTGCAACACAACCTTTTGGAGTCCGGAAAGCCTTCCAGTCGCAGAACTTCCCATCGATCCACGACTTCTTGACGTAGCAGCCCATCTTGAAAGCCGCGCTTCCAGCTGGAAGAGCAGCCCACCTCGCAAGGTTCTTGGTCTTCAGGTCTTCAAACTCATCTTCGGGCACGTAGTGTAGATCGTACAGGTCCTCGAAGAATTTGTCGGTCTCCTCGAGACTCACGCCTCTGCTCCGCGCTTGCTTGTACACGTTGGCGGTGACGTGGTACCAACACATGAGCACCCTGGAGGACGGAAGCTCGTTCCTGGACGCCTTGTACTGTGCCTTGTCGGCATCGGTCATGACGAACTCAGGCTGAAAGTGGACATGAAACGTATCCAAAATCGCACGCTGTAGATGGCGGAGGCACCAGCCCACGTCCGCATTCTTGCGTTTGGACGTACAGAAGTAGCCCAGCGGAAAGAATTGACCACATCGGTCTGAGTATCCAATCACAAAGGCTGGGTACTTTTGCTTCACTGTGTTGAACGTGCTGTCAATGTGTACGATGACAGCTACGTCTGGATTTGTCTGCACTTGGACGTAGTCGTACAGCAGCTGATAGCAGGTGAGACCGATGCGGTAGGGATCGTCCTCAGTACCGACGCCAACCGTCGAAACCCATCGCCCTTCATCACGAACGGCTTCGCTGAAATAGACAACAGCGCGAGGGGATCTCTCATGTATCCCAACTTCATCACACAATGACGGGTCGATCGCACTCGAGACCTGATGCATGTCTGCTCCAGGATGGTTGTCACGCCACACTCGCAAGAAGTATTCCACTTGGTTGTAGCTCGGCTCCGGTCCACGAAGCTCCGTGTTGGCAATCTTTTAAGACAGTGTTGACAGTAACTGCAAAGGGGTCAAACTAGGATGCCGTTCCAGCTGGTCTTCGAGCACCACCTTCATCGCTGGTGTGATGCGGGCCCGAAGAGGTGACAGAGCAGAGAGGTCGTCCATCACGTGAGCGCCTGGTTGAAAAACGATTGTCGTGTTGCCATCCTCGCATGTGTTGATCTTGTATCGACACCAGCAGTCTTCGCCGTCGGCGGTTGTTCGGCAGCGCTCCGAGCGACACAGCGTTAGGATAGACCCCATGTAGAGTGTGGTGAGTTGCAAGTCGATGTCAGCGTCCGACGGGTCCACCTTCGCGAGATGGTCGATGGTACACGGGACCCTGTTGTGCTTGTCGGTAGCATAACGCGGAAGAACAGTACTTAAGTACTCGTCGCGGTCCTCTCGAGCGCGATCCGTCCGCCAAATCAAGCGCCAGTCTTCAAACTCCCCGTCGTCAGCGTCGGACATGACGCCTTCAGCTGCTCAATGGATGGAAAAATCGACAATGAGTCGAAACAGAATCGAACCGCAGGAGAGATACCAATGCCTGTGTAAGTTGGTCGTACGTGGGTGGACACTGCACGAAGGCCCGGCGGGCTGCAAGCCACCGAATGGGTTAGTGCGACGCTAGTGGCGATCTGAGTACTGTACGACATAATTGGTGGTGCAAACGGTGTTCATTGGTGGAAGTCCGGTAACGCTTGGTGGGTGTTTCGTCCGGAATTATTTGGTGGTATTCCGTAAACGTTTGGTGCTACGTCCAATATTACTGGTGCCGTGCGCGGATCCTCGGCTCACACCAGGGGTAGATAACCCCAGCGTCGCGTCACCGCAGATGGCAGCAGCATCACTACCGCTGCCGCTCAGCCCGAGCACCGAGCCGAACCGCTCAACACGGATACATGGCCGTCGGCAATGTCTACAGCAGAGCTGCTGTCCTCCAGCCGAAAAACGCTCGCCACGATTCCAGACGAAGACGCTGTCGATAGCGACGAATCGCCCACCAACACGACGCCACTTGACTCATCCTGCTGCGTATGTCGACGTCGCCACCACCACCACCAGCTTGATGCTGCCAGCGAAAGCAGCACCGCAAGATCCAGACGCCGAACCAGACGAAATCTACACGCGCCACCCGTCGCCGCTCTGGACGTGCTGCCCAGTCGCACCTCACCGCTGCTGCTCGGACCTTCTCCGCTGCGCCGGACCGACGTGCACGCATCGTCAGACATCACCACTGCACCACCCATCGCACCAACACAATCAGCCAAAGCCACATGCGAGCGCCGGGCACTCGCACCGATCCGCAAGTACTTGCCGCCTCGCTGCCAGCTACGCTGACCAACCCGCTCGACTGCGTTGGCGAGCGCTAGACCCGATCGAGACAGCACCAGCCGGACAGGTTTCGCCATCAGCGACTCTGTGCCACTGCCCAGGCATTTACAAATAGGGCATTTCGCGCTCAATAAGGCAAAGGCGCCCTATTCTATTTTCGAGTGATGCCCTATACAGTAAGGTCTTCGATATCATAGATATCGCGCTGTATGACTTACGTCTTAACATATTTGTGCATTCCCTAACAATTATCGAATGATTGTTTTGTTCTAAACAGCTATAAGACCGTGCTGTGATGGAATGCGAAGAAGTGAATGGCGAAAAGAGTGGTTTGCATCAACTGAATATCGCCAAGATTTTGAAGCAGTCATGAGCTGCGGGTTGTATTTCTACATAAAGCTCACGCGGCCACTCACCAAATAAACAGAACTTCCCCACTTCTGCTAGGACAAAAGGTCCTCACGATACAGTGCTTTGGGCTCGCGAGCCAAAGAACTACTTCTTAAAGTATTTTGCTTTACGTGTTTACCCAATAATAAGCCTCTATATATTCTGACCCCCTCCTCAGCGATATTCTGCATTGTGGCTCGCATAGTTGACGAGTTTCTCGAAGGTGAAATTTACTTAGATGAAGGCAACGCGTCGATGAAAGGATGCATGAGAAAATCTGAAGCCAGTTGAAAATGACTTACACTTACTTCGTAGTACATCGCAACAACATTTCCACGACCTCCCACTGAGTTTTCGCATCTAAATTTGTCACTTGAAGGAATGCAGCAGTTTAACCAGCTCTAACAGGTCAACCTTCGAGAAACAAACCCCGAGAGGGACACACGCTGGTGTTTGTAGGCCTTTTAAATGCGTGCATTAACATCAGATGCTTCTTGAATATACTTTGATTTCGTTTTATCTTGGCTTTAGTATGATGCCCTGCGGATGCCCTATCCTACTTCGCCAGAATGCCCTGAACAAGCCATTTAAGGTCAAATCGGCAAATGCCCTATCTGTAGATGCCTAGCAGTAGATGCCTAGCAGTGGCCCACTGCTCACGGATCTCGCGCCGCCGTCAGACCCGAGCGTCGCCACACGCGCCCCGGACTCGCCCCCGCCACGGATGAACGACGCAAACGACGCGCCTCGAAGCAACAGACTCGAGGCACATTGGCACTGTGACGCCGCTGGCCGCTTACCCCTCAACCACTCTCAACCACAGCTCGTCGTCTACGCTTAGTTGCTGTGCTACTAGCCGCCTGTGGACACAGGCTACTATTAGCGCAACTACAGTTCCTCTGCAGCTCCCGGTTTATTCGATTAAGCGGGATTTGCTCGATAAAAATTTAAAAATCACATAAAAATAAAAACATTTTTATTTTATTATTTAATTTTTATTCGGATAAAAATCCTTCGATATTTTTTTTTGCCAACACTGGCGAAAGGGTTAAATTGATCAACTCTTTGTTTTCAAGTCGCCCCGACGTCAACTCGATCCTGTTTGATCTACCCTCAATCGGCATGTTGATTTCAGGGTACAGTAGTAATTTTTATCTGTTGCTCACCTACTGACCTGCCTGTTGCCGGCAAACGTGCTGACAACCTGTTGTCGGACCCGGAATATCTGTTGCCCTTGACGGATGTTTTTTGGAGCCCACCAGATGGGATGATCGGGCTCAGGAGGGGAGCGTCTAACGAGGGCCATTTCTAAGCAGGGTATTTCCAAAAAAAGAACAAATCAAACAAAAACAAAACGAACGCAAATCCCAGATGTCAGTGACGCAAATCGCAGCTCCGTTAGTGATGCATCCAGTTAGTGACGCATATCGCACCCCCGTTAGTGATGCATCCCGTTAGTGACGCAAAGAGCAGTGCCGTTAGTGATGCAAGACTTCCGTTAGTGATGCAACTCATCCGTTATACGCCGTATGGGACAAAGGCAAACGGATAAAACGTGTAGCCTCTCTTAGGTGACTTCGGAAGCATCAGTCTTCGATTGGTGTCCAGCCCAATGTTTCCCCCGGATGGGTACATTGCATTCCCGTTGGGCCTCACTAAAACAACACTTTCAGCCCTGCTAAGACAAGCCAAGAGGTCCGAGTACGTCAGCGTATTCCGCGAGGTCGGAGGGGAGGTTGATGACCCCTTTCGAAGTCAATCGCGCCAGCAAACGCTCTCCAACCAGCTGACCAAGCTACACATCAAGCTCCAAGTCGCCGCCCGGGTTGTCGATGACCAGTTCCTCCCTCAAGTGTACTCATTTATGCATTCTCGCGCTGGAGGCTCCGAGCAGGCACCCCATACAGACTACACGTCGGCTGATGTGCAAGCCGTGCAAGCTCGCTATCCGCGTAGCATACCAGCTAGCGCAATTGTTGCACTCCACCCGGCACACAACTTAAAGTGTATGCTGGTTGTTTTTCGGTTGCTAGGGAAGACCGAGCGCGATTGCTGAAAATCCCTGTGGGGCATTGTATTATATTTCGTGGTGATTTAATTCACGCTGGGGCTCTGTACTCTAGGGCGAACTACAGGCTTCACTGTTACTTGCAGTTTGAGGGAGTTCCATGGGTGCCGGACATTGTCATGGGAGCTGCCGTACCTTCATTTAAGTGTCAGTTCTGCGGCAAATCGGATTCAGCTTCAACAAGGATGAGAAACCACCGGTTCTTTTGCCTTTCAAACCCTGATGGGCTGCGCAACAGAGAGACTCGGCAGCGTCTACAGAATACTAGAGGAACGTACACGTGTAGCGACTGCGGAAAATCGTACCCAGTCAAGAGTAGTTTAAGAAGCCATAGAAATCGCAAGCATTCTTGAAGTGCAGGGGTCAATAAATTAAGATTAGACATCTTATATCGCACCCGGTTTTGATAATCTCATTACTAAAACTTGTATAATGCAAGTTGAAGTTAATAAGAAATTTGAAGTTGAAGGGCAAATCAGAGGAGTATCTTGATTATTAAATGCAGTATCCTCTTCATTATTAAAGAAGAAGATGAAGTTGAAGTACAAATCAGAAGAGTATTTGGGTTTTAAATGCAGTATCCTCTTCATTATTAAAGAATTGTATAGTACAAATTGAAGTTGGTTTAAAAGATGAAGTTGAAGTACAAATCAGAAGAGTATCTTGGTTATTAAATGCAGTATCCTTGTTGCTTAGACACTCTACCCGGCGTATCCCCACGACCTTGGCGGGCAATAGTTCTCCTCATAGGCCGGCATAGATCTGCTGGGTAGTGCGACCGCTTGAATTGGCGGTAGCCCAACAACTTCACTGTCTGTTGTCGCGCGATGGGTGGATGAAGGAGGCGATTCTGATCAACCCTCTCGCTGAATATAGGGTCTCGTCTTGTGCCATTAAAGCCGGCGTTGACACGGTGCGAGGCCTTCCGTTTTGACCGCCGTGGAGGAGCCCCCATAGGGGCAGGATCGAGCACGCGAATGAGTTCAGATTCTCCAACATGGCGGTTGATCTACCAGTGCTTCGCAAAATGTTGAGGTAGGAGCCGCATGCGTCCGTTCGATTCTATGATTGCAGCAAGGTCATGTAGGCAAGGTCGACCGTGGACAACTCGGAACGTCCCAGAACACGTATCCCTCTGAAGCCGACTGTAGACTACTTTGCACGCATCCTTCCACAACTTCTGCGTCTCTGTCAGCGCGTATACGGTGATAACTCGAACGACAGCGGCGAAATAACTTGGTTGCAACAGCGCTGGCGTGATAACAGCATTTCGAGCTGATATTAGTCGAGTGTCAGCCGCTGCACCTTCCCACCACGGCAACAGACATTTGAAGACGGTGTACAGGTCACCTCGGCTGCTGCGAATCCAACCCTTGCACTTAGCATTCGTACCTTCAACCAATGATGTATCACGTACGCCAAAATTCGGGTAGCGGTCGGTCCAGGCACGAACAATTCGCTCTTTATACTTCCACCAGTTGACGTCAAGATAAGAAGCCAGATATTCACTGTGTTCCTTCAAAGCAGCTCGACGTGTCTCGAACTCGGATTCCGTCTTCGAATCGACTGCCTCGTGGAATGCCGCCAAGAAGGCATCCGCTTCCCATGTATTCTCCTTTGTATTCACACCGGTGACAGGATCCACTACCGTCATTTGGCCTAGATGTTTGCGGGTCATTGCTTCCACGTTAGTAGTCATGTGCCACCGACATACCATCGTCGGGATTTCAGGTAGCACCCGATCGAGTGCATTCATGCAAGCTTGCTCGCGATCGGATAGGACTACCCCGGGTAGATCAACGTTCTTCTCAATCCAGAAAAGGCGCAGCATGTTCAGAGCCCACACATAATCTCCCTCCTTTTCTCCGGGTAGCCAACACTGCGCGACAGGGAGAACAGTGTTGAAGCCCGTTACGGCAATGATGTTGAAGAGCGGTACCTTGAACTTGTTAGTTTTGTACGTGCAATCCACGACAAGAACATCGTAGTGCCGGCGATACAACTCAGCCGTGCTCGGGTGCGCCCAGAAGAGATAACGCAACTCTTGCGTCTCTTGATTGGTTTCATAGCGATAAAAGAACCCCCGCTTGGACAGGTCAGCGAAGAGGGCTTCCATGGCTGTGTTGGTTGACAACTCGTGGTGACGGACTGCATTCCTCGTGTTAGCGATGTCCTTGGGAATCACAAACGAATCAGGGTTGGCCTGGATAAGAGTCGCGCGAATAATAGCCACAGATACACCTGCGGCAGTCTGAGCTTCCACCAATGCCTGGACGGACTGTGTAGTTCCACCTCCGTTTTCCGCAGCAGCTGCGCGCCGACGATGACACGCGTGGACTCGAGCATCTTCAGAGGCGGGATGGTTATGATATTGACTAGCGTTCCGTGTATGGACGATCTTCCACGGGCCATGAGGTTCGTCCTTCGATACTGCCTGGACCACCAACTTCATCTTGCACCCCACTCTCTTGGAGCCCCGCATCGGCCGCACTCTGGTGTTTTCAGGAAGGTGCTCGGCAGAGCCCTTCCGGTCGCAATCCAAGCCTCGCTTCCACACTGTTGTCTTGGTCGCGACTGTGTAGAAAGCCCGACGCTTAGTCAAGTTGTAACAGTGCGATCTCGTCCAGCGATGGACAGCAGCGAGTGCATCGGCCTCTGACGGGAACGTTTCTTCGGGAGGAGGAGGGATGACAAATGTCGACACGTTGGTTTCGTTGTTTGATGAGGACACGTCGTTAAATGCTTCCATTGTTTAGTGCCGTGCCACTGGTGTCGCGAGGTTTGCTGGTGTGTGGGTGAACTCGAATTCAAAAGTGATATCTTTACGAAAATGTAAAACATTCAAACGTGCGCGGTCTACCATCTCTTCACGCTATACCGTTTTTGCGCCAGCGGTATAGTATCATTTAGCATTATATATATATACCGACGACTCAGGTAGCATGTATTGCAAGAGATCACTATACCACCTAAGCTTACAAAGATCTTATCCGTCTACAACAACGTTGAAGTTTTCAAATTCTACAAGAACATATGCTGGCTTTTTTTGGAAATGGCCATGGCCCTCGTTATTAATAGACGCTCCCGCTCAGGAGCTCCTCGTTTGCACCGCCAATTTCGCTTCG
The DNA here is from genome assembly GCA_033557925.1 of Phytophthora x cambivora. Lineage (NCBI taxonomy): Eukaryota > Oomycota > Peronosporomycetes > Peronosporales > Peronosporaceae > Phytophthora > Phytophthora x cambivora. The sequence goes on along the minus strand of JAUCEB010000012.1, from coordinate 3,975,891 downwards.
CTCATGGCGGGCAAGGCGTCGATAGAAAGATTATAACTCCTTGTTAGGGAAACTACTCCGGCCCACGCGCCGGCCATTGCAGACCTCCGCTACGCTTCGGTTGCAAACGGTCTCTCTGAGGCCTCTTGGCCATCTGTCAAGGGCAACAGATAATCTGGGGCCGACAACAGGTTATCAGCACGTTTGCCGGCAACAGGTAGGTCAGTAGGTGAGCAACAGATAAAAAGATGCTCCCTTGATTTCACACAGGTATAATAACAGTCACTAGCTGTGCTCTACTTTTTGCATCCACTTCGAATGCTGCCGGCTGAGCCTTTTGTTGCAATCGGTGAGATTCTAACCTCAGAAATTTGCTAAGTAGCAAACTGGGAATCAGTCAATAGAAAAACTTGGTAGCTTTACCGGTAGTGCATATACCGGTGCATGTACTTGTCAGAGCATCTTAGCTTGGCGTTGGAACTTCCAACTTGGAAGTGCGTGCAAAGATTCGCTTGTAGGAATCCTATACTGTACCATAGGATAGCCAGAGTCTGTGCTGCAGAGTCTGCAGTGCAGGTAATCCAGACCCCCTACAGTACAGTTGCGCCCCCGCAACTTCAAGTTGCCAACTTGTGATAACGGCGAGTGGAACGCTTAGCAAGCCCCACCCAGCTGCAACCAGACAGACGCCTACATGTATCAGCCATCCTCGTCACTGTCGAGGATGGCTCATAGTCGAGTCCACACGCGTTTGCGGATCGCAAATTGCGGCCACACGAATGCTGGTGCAGATAATATCTGCACCAGCATTCGTATATTACTGTATACTTAGTTCCGATGGGGTGCAGACACGTCTGCAAGGCTAGCAAGTGTATATACCGAGCCTCTGCCGCTTGGATCGAGGCAGTGTAGTGTGCTCTCGCGGTGGCCAACTCGAAGCTACGTACTGTACTGGTATATCCGGAGTGCATTGCTGCACTGCAATCGTCCCCCCAGTGCCACGCCTGTGGACGAATATGGATACGAGCCCTTTAATTAATCAGTACCGCACGTTGATCCCTTAATCTCAGATGACTCATCTTTCATCCTTCTTGGATGAGGGTGCCGCTGCGTGCGCCAGTCCCTGCCATCTCGCCTTGCTGGCAACGAGTCGTTGCTTCAAGCAACTTGCTTGCTCGGCGTCGGGTCTCGAGTCGAGACTCTCGGCTCGAGAGGCTTCACGCCAGCGTTTCTACAGTCCATGCTCAAATGAGCCCGCGTGTTCTGCTGGTCCAATCCACGCCGACGAGTTCATCGCGTCACCTCTAGCGGCGTGCATGGCCCGGTCGCCATTAATCAAGCGTGCAAGGACCGCGATTAAAAAATGCGTGGCCATGCGACTGCTGGCCGCGGCGGAGTCGTGAGCCGGTGTACAGTGTATGTAATTGTACCGCTCGACAGGTTGTGCGTCGAGCTTTAGGATATGTAGAGCCGAACTTCCACGCTGTCATCCATGTATTGGCGTCTGCAGTGAGAACCTCCTTATTTGAACTCAATGCGATTCCGCTCATTCGATTCCGCAGACTTGTCAAGCGTGTCACGATGATACACGTGTGCGATGGCGGGTTCTTCGTCTCAGTTGCGTGCAAACCGGACAAGGAGGATGCGTTCTCCTCGCGACTTTGACGACTGTATCGCGTCAAGGACAGTGCAACGGTGTCTCCCATCTCTCTCGGTTGCTCCTGCGTCTGTTGCCCTGGACCCCGCTCGCTCTCAGAGTTCACTTTTGAATTTCGTCCGCAATGCCGACGTCGAAGATCAAGTCGCCGGCCCTCGAGTCGCCTGGCGCCGCGTACGCGAGCGTCTGGGATGAACGCCCCCGCAAGTACAAGAGCGTGTTGTTCCAAGTGTGCGTCTTCATCCTCATGATGGAGCTGGCCGAGCGTCTGAGCTACTACGGCATCAACCAAGGTCTCAAGAACTTCATGCAGAAGATCGGCTGGAGCCTCGTGTCGGCCAGCGCTCTCAAGAGTACGTGGACGTCCATCTGCTACATCACGCCGCTGTTCGGTGCGTACCTGGCCGACGAGAAGTGGGGCCGCTTCCGCACGATCCTGACGTTCGGGATCTGGTACTGCATCGGCGACTTCCTCGTGGCCATCGCCGCCCACCCGGACATTATGACGGAGAAGGCCATCGTTAACCCCATCTTCGTCATCGGTCTGTTCGTGGGCATTGGCATCGGTACGGGTGCTATCAAGTCCAGCGTCATCACGTTCGGCGCGGACCAGTTCGACCCGAACGACCCGATCGAGGTGCACCAGAAGGCCACGTACTTCTCGTACTTCTACTTCTGCATCAACTTCGGCGCCGCCTTCTCGTACGGATACCTGTCGGTTCTGTGCGTTGACGGCTCGGACCAGATCCCCAAGGAGTACGGCTACTTCGCCACTTACATGATCTGCGCTGTGGTGATGGTCGTCGCCATTGTCGTCTTTATCATCGGCTCGCCGCGCTACGTGCACATGCCGCCCAAGGACCGCACGATCTCGACGCTGCTGCGTCTGCTCAAGCAGAGCGCGCGCACGTCGCGCAACGGTGCGATCGTGGTCACGGGTGCGCTGCTGCTGCTGTTCTCGCTGGTAGTGAACATCGCGTCGGCCTTCAGTGCTGATGCTGGAAGCGCAGGCGAGGCGCTCTCGTACGTCGCAGCTTTGATGGTGCTGGCCGGAGTAGTGTGCTGGGTCTACGGAGCCCACGATCAGTCCTTCCTGAACAACTTCAAGGAAGGCCAGGGTGGCGAATTCAACGACGACCAGGTTGAGGGATACAAGAAGCTCATGAGCATACTGCCGTTCGCTGCCTACACCATCATCTGGCAGTGCGCGTACGACCAGACCGACGCCAACTTCCAGTCGATCACGCAGCAGTGCGACTTGCGTCTCGACCGCAGCGACCCGGACAGCTCACAGATCCCTGGCGCCATGCTGGGCGTGTTCGACCCGATCTTCATCGTGATCTGCATCCCCATCCTCGACTCCTTCGTGTACCCGCTGTACGAGAAGCGCTTCGGCAGAGCTCCCAGTCCCTTCAGCCGTGTGTGTGCGGGTCTCATCGTCGCTGCCGTTGGCATTTTCTGGTCGGGCATCTTCGAGGTCATTCGCCGCAACGCTGGAGCGCTTCAGGACGCCAACGGCGACCCGATCCTCGACGGCGGCAGCAGCCAGCCCATGAACGACATCTCGTGGGCTGCCGCCATCCCCAACTACGTCTTCATCGCTTTGGCCGAGTGCCTCATCAACGTGACGGCGTACGACGTTTTCTACTCGACCGTGCCGCTCACCCTCAAGAGCACGTCGCAGAGCGTCAACCTCTTCATGACGTCCGTGGGCAGCGTCATGACGTCGGTCTTCACGGTCATGTTCTCACGCTACCTCCCGTCGGACGACCTGAACGACGGCAACCTCGAGTACATGTTCTTCACCGTGGGCGCCGTCAGCGTCGTCAACTTTTTCGCCTTCTACTTCACCATGAAGAAGATGAACTTCGGCATGTCAAGTGGCATCAACGGAGATGACGATGAGTTCGATCTCCACGGTAAGGAATCTGTCGCCTCACGCCACAGCATCGCCGCTTCCAAGTAAGCAAGGGAGACCAATGACGACCAGTGCTTTAGTAGTATGTTGCAGTCCTCTATCAGTAGTAAATATCAACAGCAACTTCATTCTTTTCATTCATTCCTGTGTAGACATTCTCACACGTCACATAAAAGCCAGATTTAAACTGCTTTTCCTGAAAAATCTATTCCATTCTAGATGCTTTCTAAATTCTCGACAGCCAATCATTTGCAGAAATGACTCGCGGTCCGAACATCCTCGTCACGGGAACGCCCGGCACGGGCAAGACGTCCATGTGCCAGCAGCTAGCGGTGCGTTCTGTCTTCACCCTGTAGCTTACCATGTCCGCCTGCGTCTTGCGAGTCTTGTCACGCCTCTCTCACCTGCAACCGACGCCTACAACTTGCGAAATGCCTTCAGGAACGCTGCCAACTGCTGTCCCACCTGAACGTCGGCGACTTGGTACGTGATTTATCGGCTTCTACTCCGAGTTCGAGGCCCGTTCAAGGCTTCCAAAGTAGCTGAGACACAGTAGAATCTAACTGCAATGGGGCATCGTCTTAGGTGAAGGAGCGCGGCCTGCACAGCGGGCGCGACGACGAGTATGACTGCTTCGTGCTGGACGAGGACAAGGTCTGCGACGAGATGGAGGACATGATGGCCGAGGGCGGCAAGGTCGTGGACTTCCATACGTGCGATTTCTTCCCGGAGCGCTGGTTCGACCTCGTGGTGGTGCTGCGCGTGGACAACACGACGCTGTTCGATCGCCTGCAGAAGCGCGGCTACTCAGAGAAGAAGGTGGTGGAGAACGTCGAGTGCGAGATCATGGAGGTCGTGCTGCAGGAGGCCCGCGAGAGCTACGCGCCCGAGATCGTGCAGGAGCTGTCGAGTCGTACCGTGGAGGAGATGGAGAGCAACATCGAGCGAGTGCTCACCTGGGTGCAGCACTGGATGGCGCAGCACACGGACAACTAGATGAGGAAGGCGATAGACGCAGAGGAGAGAGAGGATTGCGTGGAGAGGAAGGAAGCACCATGCTTTGTAAATGTATTGAGGGACTTAGTGGTCCTTTTGCGGTGCTGTCACTGGATCTAACTGTTAGTATTAGGAGAAACCGCCGCAACGAATCGAGTCCTTGAGTGAGTCACGGTCTCGAGCTGAATCGGATGAAGGCGTAATTGGTGACAGGGGTGCAGCAGAGCTATTGTTCCTGCCGAAGCCATTTGCAAAAGTCGGCGAGAGAGCTCGAGGTGTCGACAGCTGGCAGCTCTTGAATTGATCAATAAGCGCACGCTGAGACGTGCTTTCCAAGACCAAATTCTCCACTGCTCGACGTGGCGCTTTCTTCTTCTGTGGTGGCCATGAAACATGCTGCATTAGATTCGGTATTCGGCATACCACACACGTCAGTCACTTGAGCAAACGAACCTTGGCAGGGACTTTGATTGGCGACACAGGCAACGACCAGGCTGGCTCCGGACTCGAGACTTCACTCACGCGCTGGCAACAGATAAGCGTACATTGATCAGACGAAAGCGTAAAGTGCGACACATTTGCTACGCACCCGTTCTCGAGGAGACAGATCTGCCGCGCGAGCTGCAATTGCGTCACCTTCAGTGCGAGAGTAGTCGTCTGGCAGGAGGTGCGTGATGTGGGTCACTTTGTCTGCGAGCTGGCCTCGTTTTTCTCGCAGAAGCCGCCTTTCATCTACAGACTGCGCAGATCGAATTTTTGCTGGATCAACAGGACCAAGTTCCTTTCCGTGTTCTGCGAGTTGAAGACGTAGAGATTCCCGAATGAACGGGGCGCTTGCGGGATCATCCACATAACCCGGGGCTGGGCGTTTCCACCAGTCTGCAAGTTGGTCAACCTTGGGGATATCGCGCAATCGCTCAATCTCAGGTGGTTCAAACTTGAGACTCTCCAGGCGTTTGTCGTGTTGCCTTCGAGCCAGTAGTGCAGACTTGGTTGGCGCACCGCTGCAAGTAGCTCGTGGATGCCAGTGCTGTGGCGGGAGGTCCAGTTCTTGTTGCCTCGGACTTCGCACGAAAGCGCCGCTACGACGGTACGAGTCACGAAAAATGTTCTCCGTTCGCGCAAACCGCTTATCGCAAGAAAATGGTGGCTCGATCGCTAGCGCAAGAGCTCGACGATCTTGCTTCCGCGCATCCAACAGATCGCTACGCTTCGTGAAATTTGGCTAGAACATCCCATTGTTTTGAGCACAATTGATCTCTTCAAAAACAGATATAACTACGCACCGTTCGAAGCCAGTCAGGCGGGATCTTGACATCCAGTGTAGCCATGATGAAACAGCCTAACTGCGCTAGACGCGCTAGTTAATCCGCGCTCTTTGAGAGCTCTGCGCGGTTGAAACCAGCGGGATTGTCAATGGGATCATCTGCACGGATCAGCGATAAGATCCGCCGTCTTAGTTGTGTTTTTTTTATTTTCTGTGATGCGGGTCGGACAAGTTCGCTCAGTCCGCGAGGAAGCAGAACCAGAAACGTAAAAATAGTTAAGTCAAAATGAAGTGCACCAGGACATTATTGTGAAGAACCGATCACAATTCATTTCAGAGAAATGAAATTCAACTGTCCATAGAGGAAGAGGGTGCGTCAACCTGCAAGAATGCACTGGTACGCGTAATTTTCCGTACGCGACGTTGATTTGAGAACTTGCTCACTGCTTTTTTACATATACTCGTAAGCTCTAAAATGGCCACGCCTTCTTCAGCTTCTCCTCGAAGTTCGCATCGTTCATCGGCACATATGCGCGACCGAAGTCCGTCGTGTTAAGTGCCAGTCGCGCTGCGTCGGTCAGTTGCTCCCACATAATGAGCGGCTGGAAGTCACCGGTCCTTGAGCTGTAATCCAGCGTTGGCTGTCCTGCTGCCTCATTAATCGAATGATATAGCAACGTAGTCGTGCCGTCCAGGATGGCAAAGTCTGGGGCGGGATTCTTCGTCTGGTAGTCGTCATCACTCGTAGAAGTTGAAAGTCCAAGAATCTTTGGCGTCGCGAAGTCGGGATTGTCGATCCACACGACAGCGCTCGCCCAGTCGAAGCGCCTGGACGCCACTCCGATGAAGAATCCCTTGGGGAAGTACCAGGCGTACATGATGGCCCAGACGTCATTGTACCACATCGCTCGGCCGTAGACTTGCGAGCCCAATGGAGCGCTATCACACGCGGAATTTCCCGAATTTCCTTTCAGTCCTCCGCTCGTCTCACCAGCAGCGTTGACCGCGGGGAATGAGACGCATCCGCTCGCAATATTCAACTGCGGTTTGAACTTGACTGCCGCCTTCTCCGAAATGGTCACGGGTTCAGGCTGAGGAATCGGCTCCACCTTGTCATGGTCGATTTTGCCGGCGTCGACTGCGATGAATGAAGCGGCGAGGATAGCGAGGAAGCCTCGAAGATTCATGGCTGGCCAGGATGGTTGTGCAGCACCAGGAAAATGCGAAACTGAGGAACGTAGTGTATCCGTCGGATAGTATCCGATACGAGTAGCAAACGAGCAGCCTCAACTCTTTGCGTGCAGAATACCGTTCCAAGATAACGAATGTGATGTGATGATCCTCAACTCGGAGTCTCATGACTCCACAATTGTATGCTTCGAAGTAGTTTTTAAGCCCTTCCCAATTCCCTTCCTTCCTATCATGAAAGTGTGTTCTCATGTGTTAGCGCTTCCTCTACACAGCTGAGCAATTTATGCGGTTTTTGACCCCGTGCTTTCTGTACTTCCACATGGAGTCGTTCGTGGTGAGCGCTAAGTCGGCAACCAAATCAGTAAATAAGCTTAGCTCCCAATACTGACACGCAGTGAACCACACTGGCATCCAGGAAAAGTGTCTCGTTCCGGGCAACAAGCGTTGTTCACGACATGCATTTGTCGAGCAGCTCGCTTGTTTTCCGAGCTCGCACATAACGCGAATTAGATATTTATAAGTTGAACTGGACCCCCTGGTTGATGTGGCGGTTCTCACTTTTGACCATGACTTCATTGAAATTGCATGTGTGCAAACGCCTTACAACAGGCATTCTACGCTCTCGTTTCTCTTTGAACACTCAGCGGTTGTCATTGCAATGATGTTTAACGGTAATTTACACCTCGCGAGTGACTTATTATGCTTTCAGATTTTCATTTCTTATAGATAAATAAATATGCCTCTCGTTATCTCGGTCTTAGTTCTTCAGTTAATTTCACGATTTCAAGAAAATCAAGTTGCTAGGAGCTGCAATTCAGGTTAGATCAATGTGCTCAAACGTATCGTTGATAAAAGAAACATACTCTCCGGTAAAGCGAGCTCAACGCATGGCTCGATGTTGATTTCGTTTTTGTTCGCACGAGCTGGAAAACACGCACTACGAGCTCAGAACTATGTAGGTCCAATGGGGTTTTCTGCCAAAGGGAAGGCTCAAGTTATTCGACAAGGAGAAAACGCCCAGGAGAGCCATTTTGATCGCAACAATCACCGAAAATTTTGGGGGCGTCAGTACATGTATGACCAAGGTCGTCGAATCAGCGCCGACAGCGTCGACTTTTGCCAGTGCAAAGCGAGCAAAATTAGTTGCAGGTCCTCCAACGAAAATCGTCTTTGCTGTTAAAACAAACTTCACATCACGATATTTCACGTCGAATGCAGCAATCCACGGCTCAATCGCTTGCCCAGACTATCCGCCATGACATTTTTTTTTTATTGCAATCATTTAATGATTTCGTCCTCGGGGGATATGAAGCGTGCGTTGGCAAATTCGACAGTAGTGAAGGTGTGAAATCGTCGCAATAGGGGGGGTCAGGATTAGCTTTTTCGTGGTGATATTTTGAGCGAAATGACCACCATATTTTTATCTCCAGCGGACATATCCATTTCTAGAAATGGTTCACCTGTTTGGGCGAACCATTTCCAAAATGACCAACCATTTTCGGAAATGGTTGCCCATTTTGCTGCTGCAACTTGACCTTCACTCTTTTTAACTTGAATAATATATACTACTCTACTCTTCAACTTAAAGGCGGCCTCGCCTGCGCTGCTGCGTGCCTTGCCTGTTGCTCGCAGGCACCGGCGGTCTCCCGGATGCCAGACGGAGGTCACAAGGCGGTGGTTGCTCGTGCACAGACGCACCACACACACGCTTTGCCCCAGCGCGCCGAGCTAAGCGCCCCCGCGCCGCCATCATGAGCGTTAACGGCAGGCGTGCGTGCTGCACGGTGCGCGCTCAAGCCGCAACGTGCGGCGCTTAAGCCTACGCGCCCGCGCTAGGCATGCGGATAATGCCTTGCATGACGCGCTGCCGTTGGGGGGGGGGGGGCTTTCATCGGCGACAGCTTGCTGCCTGCGCCGCACTCCAGCCGCGAGCAGCAAGCTGCAGCCATCTAGCCTGTTTGTATAATACTTCACTAAAAATGACCGGTCATTTCAGATCTGACCGGGGTGATATTTAGAAAAGCGTTTGGTCATTTCGGGGGCGCTCAGGTGGCGATATTTTTCGCACTATTTCGTAATCTTGACCCCCCCTAATGCCATGCTCTGGCAAATTTCCATGAAGTTTTTATATCCATAGGGTCACTGCGCATTTTGTTCATCCCTCACGCCAAGACAAGCTTTAAAAACAGGATTCATGCATGAAGTTACATTATTTTTGATGCAAGGCGCTCGTACAGCGCTCACAAACTCTCAACTACTGAAGCACTCTACCACGAAAGATCCTTCGACGCGCCTGCTACTGCGGACGCCGGAGCCTCCTCCTTGGTGGAGCAGCCACCAGTGCTGCCGCAGCTGCCCTTGTCGGCCGCAGGGTCCTGCACCGCCACTCGGAAGAGACGGTTGCCAAACTTCTTGTACAGGGGCATGATGCCACCGCCAGCAAGCAGACGCTCTTCGAACAGCGACATGTTGAAGCGGAAGGTCTCGCCGCCCACCTCGATCGTGCGTCCCGTCATGTTGACCGTGATGTCCGAGTTCTCCTTGGCCAGCTCGTAGAAGCGGTCGTCGTCGAGCTGGATGCCGAGCAGACTGAAGTTCTGGTAGTTACGCGAGAAGATGTATCCGAACGAGCGGGCAATCAGAGCCTGCACGCCAGCTCCCTTCATGGCCGTCACGGCCTGCTCACGCGAGGAGCCGCAGCCGAAGCCGTGGCCAGCAACCACCACGTTCTGGCCCTGCTTCACCTTGTCACGGAAGTCAGGGTTCGTGTGCAGGAAAGCAACCTTGCCCAGAGCGTCCATGTCGTTCTCGCATAGGAACTCGCCAGGCAGAATGGCGTCCGTGTCGATGTTGTCACCGAAGACCTGGACGCGGCCCTTAATGGAGCCCGAGAACGTGTCCAGCGAAGCAGCAGCCTCAGCGTCCGCGTTACCAGCGGCCTCATCCGAAGCAACCGGGAGCTCCGGGGCCGGCTCGGCGATGGTAATAGGCACCGACGGGTGCTTGGGCACAGCCGAGTTGAACTTCTCGACGTCGATGAGCTTCAGGAACGGCGTGGGGTCCGTCACCTCCATCGTGAAACTGGAAGCAGCCACCGTGATGGCCGACGCAAGGTTGGCAATGGAGCCCTTGCCCATGCGGTTGCGGTAGTTGCGGTTCTGCGAGCTGAGCCACACCTCGTTCTCACCAGCAACGTCAGCGGCGATACCCAGGCAGAAACTGCAACCAGGCGCACCCACCACGAAGCCAGCCTTCTCGTACACGTCGATCAGGCCGTGCTTCTTGAGGTTGTCCACGATGATTTGACTGCCAGGAGTCACGCGACGCTGGCCGTGGGAAACGGGCTTCATGCCCTGCTTGAGGCAGGCCTCGAGCACGAGGGCACCGAGCACCAGGTCCTCCTCGGCCGTAGTACAGGCGCCAATGAAGCAACCGTCGAGCTTCATGCCGACCACCTCCGACACGGGCTTGACGTTGTCCGGGGACGGGAACAGAGCCACCTGCGGCTCGAGGTTATCCAGGTTGATCTGGAACTTCTCGGCGTACTGCGCGTCCTTGTCGGCGCGGAAGTAGAGCGCGTCGTTGTTGTGGTCCGGGCGCTTGGAGATGTACGCGGCGGTGCGCTCGTCAGCAGGGAAGACACCGGCGATACCGCCGAACTCGGCCGTCATGTTACTGATAGCGAAGCGCGCGTCGCAGGACAGCGCCGAGATGTTGCCGCCCCACTCCACGCAGCGGCCGATGGCCACGGTGTTGCACTTGAGCTGGCCCAGCGTGTACAGCATCACGTCCTTGCCGCCCATGCCCATGGGGGGCGTGCCCACGAACTCGATGAGCACCGTCTCGGGCACCTTGATCCACGTCTCACCCGTCACCAGAGGCATCACGACGTCCGCCGCGCCCAGGCCAATGGCGAAGGCGCCCAGACCGCCCGTGCTGCACGAGTGCGAGTCGGCGCCCACCACGATCTGGCCCGGCTGCGCGCGCTGGCGGTAGAACTCCGTGTGCAGGATCGTGGTGTTGGGCGGCTGGAAGTTGGTGAGCTCCGCCTCCTTGGCGAAGTCCTCGGACGCCTTGATCATCATCTGCTGGCGCGGCTGGTGGTTCACGCGCGGGTCCACGGTGTGGTCCACCGCCAGCCAGAAGCGGTCGTTGCGCCAGATGCGCGGGCGGCCCATGTCCTGGTACGTCTTGTCCATGGACTTCCACGTGATCTCGCAGGCGAGAGTCCACTGCGCCTTGACGCACAGCATCTGGCCGGGCGCCACCTCGGGCTTCGTCAGGCCCACGGCCCAGTTCGTCAGGATCTTCTCCGGCAGCGTCAGCGGACGACGCGCGGAGGTCGGAGCAGCAGCGGGAGCGGACGCCATCGTCTTGTGCTGGAGAGAGCGAATGCGGAAATGAGCTATTGGAGTTGAGGTGGCACCGTTCCGGGGGTGAGGCGCGAGGAAAGGACGAGGACTGGCGAACAGCATGTCATGACGGGAGAAGGGGATTAAGGTAGACAGGGAGGTTTGTATGAACTACATTTTGAATAGTAAGATGAGGTAAACGGTCTATTATCGTGATACGGAGGGAACGTTTGCGCAAACACCATTATGATAGACAGGTTTTGCCTGCTTATCGTGTTTCGGCTCTGAGTTGGTGTGGCGCACAACTTACATGTGACGAGTTTACGGGTTCGGATCGTGCGTCGACCATCTTCCACGCGGCAGCGGATTACTCTTGGCAAGCATGATCAAAAGAAATCTCTAGGCCTTCAGTGGAGACTCTTGACCTTCAGTGCATATCCGTGTGAATAAGCACCAAACTCCGGACAGAGATCGCAATACTGTAGCTTTCCAGTATTTTTTGCCAGTTCCGGTGCATTTTCGGGTGTATGCGCAATTTGCGACCTTCGCGCAACCTTCTCCCACTCAACCTTCGCGCCACCTCGTCGCATTTAACCTCTGACGCGCCATCGTGACGTCGCCACCCCCATCTCCATTATCCGCCGATCCTCATCAGCTCGCCGTCACACTCCCGCTCCGTCGGCCTCGTGCTCACCGCTCCCTCCCCATGAACGCCCTGCGCAGATCCGCCCTCTCCGCCATGCGCTGCACTGCCGGCCGTCGCGCCGCCTCCACCTTCGGCGTTGTGTTCGACGTGGACGGCGTGCTGCTGCGCGGCAAGACGCCGATTCCCGGGGCGCGCGACGTGCTGCTGGAGCTGCAGGCGACCAACACTCCGTTCGCCATCATGACCAATGGTGGCGGCTACCCGGAAGACAAGAAGGCGCAGCAGATCGAGCAGATCCTGGGCGGCGGCGTGTCCGTCCCCGACGAGCGCATGTGCATGAGCCACACGCCCATGCGCGCGCTGGCGGACAAGCACGGCGACGAGCTCGTGCTGGCCGTGGGCAAAGACGGCGCCGAGCTTAAGAAGGTCATGGCCAACTACGGCTTCAAGCACGTCGTCACTGTGGACCAGCTGCATCAACACTTCCCCGCCATGTACCCGGACGTCAAGGTCTCCGAGCCGCTGGACCACAACGGACGCTTCGACGCGCAGCCGTTCGCGGCCGTCTTCGTGCTCATTGACCCCATTTACTGGGGCCGAGAGCTGCAGATCGTCATGGACGTCTTGTGCTCGCCTGATGGACTGCTGGGACAACGCACGGTGGAGGGGGATGGCAACGGTGAGCGCCAACACATCCCGCTCTACTCGGCGTGCTCGGACTTCCAGTATGTGGGCGAGTTCCACTTGCCACGCTACGGCGCTGGAGCGTTCCACGCCGTGTTGGAGGATCTTTTCACTCGCACGACGGGGCACAAGCTCAAGAAGACGCTGTTCGGCAAGCCCCAGCGCACGTCGTTCGAGTTCGCGGAGACGCTCATCGACGCGCAGCACGAGGACGTGGAGCGGATTTACATGGTGGGAGATAACCCGAAGACGGACATTCGTGGAGCCAACGAGGCTGGCGGCAGGTGGAAATCGGTGCTTACGCTGACTGGCATGCACAACGGACCGGAAAACCACGACGAGCATCCCGCATATGAGGTAGTGGACGACGTGGCACAAGCGCTGGCCTTCATCAAAGAGGACTTCGCGAAACTGCAGGCTCAGAAGTCGAAGAAGTGAACAATCCTGTCCAATGGAAGTGAAGAATAGAAGGCGTCTGCCATCTCCATTCCCGATAATGAACTACGGTTGGTCCAGCCGGAAGTCATGACATGACGATGATGAGGGAATGTGGCCGTGAGTGTTAGCTGGTCTGCTACGCGATTGACTAGCTAGTCCATATCCGGATAGTACCAGCTTCTAGGTGGTTTAGCGAGATTATGCTGGGTACATGTATGCTTGTGAGTATCGACTTGCTTGGTGGTGCATGTGTGCACTGTATGGGACTGCTCTCACAACGCAGCAGTTCTGCAGTACTTCGAAGTACTTCGGTAACATGCTGGTGTACTTGTATCGGTGACTTTCTACTCAGCAAAATGGCAGTCCCCTTCGATGATATTTTTACAAGACTTGGCCACAGACTCTTGCAGACGGCAGTCGCACTATTGACGATGCGACACGATCGGCTAACTCATCCTTCGGCGGCGGCACTGCATGCGTATTGAAGAGTATTGAGCGCGGAAGAAGTTCAATGCAGACAATGTATTAAAATTATCATGTACTTCGAAGTACTTCGAAGTGTCTCCGGTGATGTCACGGTTCGCGAGAACGACGACGCGATGCCAGATAGCGCGGCGGTCCAGCATTGCCTTGCTACGAAAATTGACAACGTCGTGGAGATTGAGGCAAATAATGCAGCATTCGGGGGAGTACAACACTAACAAGCTAGTCCAGGTCTGCAAGAACAAGCGCTGATAGTCTGCAGTGTCGTGGAAGAAGACAAATTATATTCCCGTTTCGTCGCTCGGAACAACTGCGCCGCGATGTGAGAACCATCATTTCGCTGGTACATGTATCGCACCTGGATGAGGACGGCAAACCCATTATCATTCATTACCTTGATGGCTCGCTGGATTCACAAACCTGTGCCTCAGTTTGAGATGAATCGCATTCTCAATAACGCAGAGAAGGTTGCTGATGTCATGCTCTCATGCTGCCTCTAACACGACCATCACGTCAATGTCTAAACGTCGAACGAAGCTCTCGCTCTGTAAAATCACTGCGTTCTATTGTTACTTGGAAAGCACAGACCAGAAAGCATCCTGCGAGAGCTGCACGTTCGACACAGTCCTCATGCGTTGCTTACCCTTCTTCTGCTTGGCCAACAGTTTTTTCTTACGCGTGCTATCTCCACCACCAACGGTTTTGCCTGACTTGATGAGCACATCCTTGCGGTACGGTGCGATCCGCTCCTTGGCGAAGATTTTGCCACCAAGTGCAGCCTGGATCGAGATTTCGTACTGCTGTCGGTCGATCACACGCTTGAGCCTCTGACACAGCGCGCGGCCGTCCGGTGTGGCCCTGCTTCGGTGGCACACGAAGGACATCGCGTCCAGAACCTTTCCGTTGATCAGCAGGTCCACCTTCACGATGTCCGACTTCTGCGGCTCGATCTCGCGGTAGTTGAGCGTAGCTGGAGGATACAAAGATGAAATACATAACGTTATTTCGTGGTAAGCAGGAAATGATGATGCTAGAAAAGCATAAACGTACCGTAGCCGGAGGATATCGTCTTGAGCTCGTTGTAGAAGTTGGTGACGACCTCTTGCCACGGTACATCGATGGTCACGATAACGCGCTCATCCTCGAGATAGACGAGGTTAGTCTGCACACCACGCTTTTCCTTCGCCAGCGCCAGCACAGGTCCCAGGTACGACGATGGCGTGATGATCGATGCCTCCACCATAGGCTCCAAGATTTCGTAGTATTTGGTCGACTCGGGGAACGCACCAGGGGTTTCCACAGCGTATTGCTCACCATTCGGGTCGATCACAGTATACGGGACCATTGGTGCTGTGACCATGACCTGCATACCTTGCTCATCCGAAAGACGCTGGTGAAAAACTTCCATGTGCAACAAGCCCAGGAAACCGCAGCGGAACCCCATACCAAGTGCACCGCTTGTTTCCTGCTGAGCCGTCACACTCGCGTCATTCAACGTAAGCTTTTCAATAGCCACACGCAACTCGTCGAAGCTGCAGTCGTCGGTGGGGTACATACTCGCAAACACCATACTGCGAGCCTCCTGGAAGCCCGGAAGTGCCTTGAGGTCTGCCGACGCAGCTCCTTCCCGGAAAAACGTATCGCCAACCTTCGCTTCCGTAGTGGTTTTCATACCAGCAATGATATAGCCGACCTGACCAGCATACAGCCCCTTAGTTTTGTAGCGTCCAGGCAACAACAAGCCCGTCTCCTGCACATCGTGCTTGGTCTTCTGGTGCGCACTGTAAATCTTGTCTCCAGGGAAGATAGCGCCGTCCACGACCTTCACGAGACACACCGTTCCGCGGTAGTCGTCGTAGTACGAATCCACCAGTAGACATCTCAGCGGTGCATTCGGGTCGCACTCCACAGGCGGCGGTAGTCTGCTCACCACCGCCGGGAGCACGTCCTGAATGCCTTTTCCACTCTTCGCCGACGTCAGCAGCACCTCATCCGGGTCCACGTCCAGCAGCGAGGACAGACTCAAGATGCTGTCGTCCACCTCGGCATGAGCCACATCGATCTTCGTCAGAACCGGCACCACATGGAGATTCCTCTCCTTTGCAGCGTAGTACGTCGCCAGCGTCTGCGCCTGGATACCCTGCGAGCAGTCCACAAGCAGCAGAACTCCTTCACAGGCAGACAGCGACCGGTTCACCTCGTAACTGAAGTCGACGTGGCCCGGAGTGTCCACCAAGTTGAGCATGAAGGTCTCTCCGGTCTTGGGGTCTCGGTGCACCATGGATGCCGTCTGGGCCTTGACGGTGATGCCACGCTCCCTCTCGACCTTTAAATTGTCCAGGAATTGGGCGCTCTCGCGCTCCTTGCTCGAGATATTGCCGCTAGACTCCAGCAGGCGATCCGCGAGCGTCTACAGGTCAAAAATAGCCATTAATTCCGTGATGTTATTTCCTCATCGTACATACAAAGGCTTCGATGAAAGAGGTAATTACAACATTTTAGCATGGGGAACGCACCGATTTGCCGTGGTCGATGTGCGCCACGATGCTAAAGTTGCGGATGCGTTCGGGCGTGAAATCCTCCAGCCGCTCCGACATGAACGGACCCACAGTAGCGGGCGTGAGCGCCGCGTCTTCCTTGACATCTCTAGAGGCTGTGGCGAGGCAACGGGCGCGCATGGGGGCCGCGCGCAGCGCGCGTAGCAGCGCCCGACGACGTAGCGCCAGCATGTCAACCAAAGAGTTGAACCTGTTGTGTGGCTGCGCAGTTTACGTTGCGTGTGGTGTATTCGTACACACAATACAACATCAACAACAACATATCGTAACTACGTTGCACTATTGGCAACTTGAACTTGCGTACGTTGCGATAGCGTTTTACGGGGATGGACCAACAGTAGCACGTCTCGAGTCCTCTGTCGAGCCCTCATCGCGCGCGAAGTCTTTCAGCTCCAATAAACAATATGTCATTTCATTCAAGCATACAAACATTGGGGTTAAGTTTGGTTCATTTGGTTACGGGCCGAGTAACCTTGCTGGTGAGGCAAGGTGCCGAATGGCAGCTCCCTGAAATGGACCGTAACCGAAATGAACCGTATTCCCCCCTTGCCGTAAGTTAGCGGATGTTGCAGACCGTTTGAGATCTGTGGGGATCTATGTCCTTGGAATGGCTGTATGGCCAAACCGGTGTGGATGTCCCACCTGAGCTTGGAATGGCTGTATGGCCAGACCTGACGTGTGTCATCGGCGATGAGGCTTTACCGAGGGTTTGGTAGTACTAGCCAAAACTATAAACGATATCAGTGATAATATCACTGATATTACTATTGATACTGATATATCACCGGCTTTGTGCCACTAATAGTGATACTATCACTATTAGTGAAATCTAGTGACGGTATCAGTGATATTATCACTGATAATATCACTGACAGTTTGCGGAAGCTCCACAATCACAGCTTTCATCTCTCTTCGAGAAATTGTGGACAAGTACAGCAAAAACTTCGATAGTGCCGAGGATTAGTGAAGATAACAAACTCAATAGATGACAGGCTATCTATTTTCGATGATAACCAAACCGATTTGTATGATAATGCATCCAGAATCTATCATATTTAATCCAAATGTGATAATATTCAGCTGTGATAACATCCAAAAACCATCCACTATCATTTACCCCACATTTAGTATAGATAGATAGATCCTTGTTTGTGTGGATGCCTAATTTGTGCCGAAGTTACTTTGAATGCAAAGGCTGACGCATTACTCGATGAGTGGCTGCCCTTCGAATTGAATCGGCTGAGGTAGCGAAAACCCAATATCCTCTCAAAGATGAGTACGAAAGAGTTCTCGCCAAAATGAGTGTGCGAAATAAGTAACGAAATGCGCGGGCTTGAAATGTGGAGCAGCTGTGCGGGAATATCGACGTGTGTCGGTGGTTTGCTGATGTCAGGCAGAAGGAATATCCTTCAATTGCGAAACTCGCACGCGTCTGGCTGGGACGAGGTGTCTCCACTGCGTTCTTTTCGACACGTTCGTTCGTGATGAGTTCACTACGAACGAGGACCGATAATGAGCGAGCTTAACGCTAGTTGATACTGCGCCACAATCGTGCTGAGCTGAGGAAAGCCAGCCTCATAGTATTACTAATAAATTTTGTGATATTATCACTGATATTGATATCTTCATCGGTTCACTAATAATATTTGTATTAGTGGTATTGGTTTAAAATTGGCTATTAGTATTAGTATCACTAATAGACCGAAATCCCCACTACTACCAAACCCTGTTTGAATACCGGCTCAACGTGCTGGTATTTCTGCGTATTCCAGCTTAGCTACTACACTGACGAGGGCCTTAATCCGCTCGAGTTTCACCAAGCCATGCACTTCGTTTTCGTCACTCTATATACTGCTGGGTATGGAGATATCTCCCGATCGTAATACCTGCAGACTTGCAATAAAGAAAAGTCGATGAATGGCGTGACCTGGTCGTTGCTGTAGCCCGTCAGGGCCTCTACATTGGGGCCGTCGCGAGCTAGCTCCACAATGGTGCGTTCGCTTGCTGCGCCACGCGCGCGAACTGCGACCCCTGCAGCGCCCACGCAGTGATGACGTCCCGGACGATGGCCACAACGCTCGCCGCCTTGTTGTCGTCCACGTCCACCGTCAAGTTCACGAGCAGCTTCACGTCGCACCCGAGCTCGGGCGTGTTGAGTTGGATCTCGACGTCTCTCACCGTCGTGTCCGCGTCGGCCAGCGCCAGCTCCACTGCGCGCGTGACCTCCGCGGCCTTGGCGGATGCCACCAGCTCCGTCACGGGGCGGCTCACGACGTTGCTGGCCAGCACCCCGGACAGCTGTGCGAGCTTGAGGCTCCAGAGCGCCACGCGGCCGGCCGCGTCCATCGCGAGCGCGGGCACGTTCGCTTAATTGAGAAGGCGGAAGGGTCGAGGGCTCAGGCCGGAAGGCGTCGGCGTCGGCGTCGATGCCGCTGCTGCAGTTGCAGCTGCAGTTACAGTTGCTGTCACGGAGCGAGCGCCGCATCCCGGCCGCTGCTGGAGGCGTGGCGCTTGTTGTTATTAACTAGCCAAGCGCCACCGCTACGCGGTGGTGGTTTTCTTATTAGTTGGAACCGCTCAGCTCACTACGCTCGCCTCACTACTTCAATCAGGCTGCCTACGCTCCGCTACGGCAGTGGCGCTCCCCGTTCCGCTCGCCTGCGGCCTCGCTGCACTACTCACCCAATGGTTCTGCGAGGCCGCCTTCGCTGCGCTCGGCAGCTGCCAATTATTATTGTCCAATGAAGGCCGCCTTCGCTGCGCTCGGCAGCACTATTTGTACCCAATTAAGGACGTTCTTCATTAATGCCCAATGTATGTCGTAGATCGATAATTTCGGCCAATGGCATTCATGTAACGCTCCGTGACCGACGGACCGCGTTGCTCTGATTGATGCTTTAGATTCTGCTGTTGTTGCTACTGCTACGCGGGCGTGTTGGTCTTCTTGCCGCTCTGCTAACCGCTGCTTTTGTTCGCTGACACAGAAACAATGTGGTGTACATTAGAAATCTGTTAGAAACGTACCACTCCTCGGAGTTGAAGTTTTTTTCGTCGCTTGAAGTTGGAAGCTCAACTCGAGGGGCGGGAATACTGAATCCAAGTGACCCCTCAAGCGGCTTGAAGTCCATATCTAATCTCGCCGCGACCTTCACTCGGGCGTCAACTTTCTCGAGCCGCCTGTGGATACTTCGCCGACCCTTCACGAAATTTGTAGTACCACACGCAAAATTGTTCAACCGTGCCTTCTCGTGTAAGTATATTTCTAAAGCCGGCTGAACACGTTCACTTAACCAGTCTACACTTAGCCAGTGATACTACCGTGATTTGCTGAAAAATTAAACGGAAGTAAAATGGCTTCAGCTGAGGAATTAAACGGGTAACGTCGAGAAAAATTTGGACACATTCACAAACCCGATGCGAGTCCCATAGAAGTTTTCCGCACGTGTCTTCAATACAAACCTCAAGTGAACAGGGCGCCGATCGCACGTGACAAAGCTGTAGCCACTTCATATTTCTAAAAAAAGAGTTTAAAACACAAAAAAACACTAAATTTGCCCTGTACTTATGCTTAGCTTTCAGCTTAATTTTACGGGGATGGACCAATTCCGACGCTCCGAACCTCATCAACTGTGTCACAACATGGAGCAGCACGAGGACCTGGAGACCGACGTGCTGGCGATGAACCCCGAGCTCGGGTGCGTTTTCGACGACTTCGACCATGAAGAGGACGCGCTGCTGGGTGCGGAGGTTCTCGATTTGCCGGATTTGGAGCTGCTTCTGCCTTCGGACGACGAGCTGTTGACGTCGCTGCTGCCTGACGACGAAATGGACGAGAATACCGTCGGTGCAATGGAATCGGACGACGAGGAGGCAGGTCTGACGGTGTCGGTGGACGAGCCGTCGGCGTTGACGCCTGAGGAGAAGGAGACGGAGCTCGCGGCACGGGAACTCAAGTTCCTGGAGGCGCAGAGAGACTTTCTGCAGTTCAAAGCGGACGCGAACGTCGTGGATGGAGAGAACGACAACGACAACGAGCAGGAACGGGGCATAAAGCAGCAGGTTGAGCAGGAGAAGAGCAGGTTGGAGACGGCGAGAGCGCAGCAGAACATGCTGGTGGACGTTATCAAGCTGCACCAACAGAGCGTTGGCGACCTGCACCGACTGATGATCCACGCCTCGCCATTGATGCACTACGTGAGTTGTGCGTGGGTATTGGAATGCAGGAGTGCATTGCGTGTAGTGACGAGTGTTGTGTGTGGATGCAGAGGGTGACGCTGATGACACCGATGGAGTCGTACATCCGACTAAGTAAGGACCCAGTCGAGCGTCGCAACAAGCTGATCGAGATGCGAGACGAGAAGCTGGACGTTGTGCGCCGGTTTGTGGCCGCACAAACTCGTGGGATCGACCCGACGCGCGAGTTCTTCTACGTCGACACTTTTGAGCGCTTCGGCAAGTTTTACACCGTGGACTTCAGCGTCTCTCTGGTCGGCGGCATGACCGTAGCCGAGGTGGCCGAAGTCATTCAGGACCAATTCGTCGTACCCCGCGATGGCGTATCGCGATTGCTCGGCTGCGTCACGAACCGCACGTACTACGACGGCATGGTCGACACCTTCCTACACGCGCGAACCGTGGAGCGCGTGGACTTGCCCGAGCGCTCCTGCGACGGCCGCAGTTTCTTGGTGCAGGAGTCCAACGCCGTCTTCTTCTTGAAGAGGTTCGCCGCCGGCGAAGTCGAGGAGTCCGACGGCGGGCAGTCAGGCGAGCAGGGCGAGCTCACCGTCATGATGAGCGATTTCGTGGACGTGGACGAGTTGCACCCGTACCATACACACAGTCGAGTGCGCAAGGACATTTCTGTGGGTATCACGCTTCGGCGCCACGTCGGGTCCGGTGGTGCAGAGGGTGTCGTGATGCGGCGCTTCTCCTTCGTCAAACACCATCTCGGGTCGCGGACCTCCAGGTCCGAAGTGGTGAATACCATCTCGACGCGAGTGCTACTTTGGGGACAAGCGGTGCGACTCTGCCTCGCGGAGCGCGGGCGTCAGAAGCGAGATGTCCCTAAGCGTATCTGGAACACCCACACGTTCCCACAGCCCCATCAGAAGAAGAAGGACGTGAGGCCAGCACGACCACGAGCCAATACGGCGTGCGCCGGTGCTGCCAGCAGCACTGCTGTGTTACCCCTGCTGCCAGCAGGGGTAACACAGGTGCACACCTCTTATTCATGTTTATCGATGAAAAGCCAATTCATTCCACTCTTACTCAACTTCACTCAAGTTTGAACCGAACAAGTGGTACAGTAGGTATTTGGAACTGGTTGCCGCCGCCGGCACAGCCACAAGCACATCCGCATCGAGTTTATAGGGGGCGTGTGCTGTACACGCATGCGTCGAATACAAGCAAATATACGGAGACCGGGAACGGGAACTGCGAGCGCGCGTGCCATAATTTCCCAAGAGCGGCGCCACGCGCCCGCCTTATCTCGAGATAAGCTTGCATAGTGCAAGTTGCAAGTTTACATTTATTATACGGCGTCCGTGGCACGGTTGGTCCGAAGCGCTCGCCGCTGTACTGTAAGCGCTTGCACTGCAAGCCTTGCAGTCGCGCTGCTCATGTGACGCGTCTGCACTGCACTCTGCAGTGCAACCGATACCGGCACTGTACCGGTATTTGCAATGATTGCAGCCAGTCGGAGGTGGCACGAGTTAGCAGATCCCGCCACCTCTCTCGGGGCTCGAAGTTCGAGTCGACCCGCTCAATTGGAGCCGGAGCGAAGATGGCTACGGGACCGCGGGCGCGGTGGGTGGCGGCGGTTCTCGCGGTGTGAATGGATACCCGCTGCTCAAATCGCCCGCGGTCGATTTTGGATCCAGTTTCGATTTCTCCCGGAGCTGAACTGAAGCCGCCGGGAAGCAGACCATGAGGCGAAGCCTAGTGTCGCGTTTCCACGGGGCCATACGTTGGCGACCCAAGGTACAGGTATCCTTGGGCCAAGGATACCTGTACAGTTCACTGTTCACATGTGCATGACTCATCGGAGATGCCAAGTTGAATGGAGCCCGTCGGCGGGACTTCAGCGGTTGTCATGCACGGTGACACAGCACGTCCCACGGTTTGACTGGAGGAGGACGTGTTTCTCCACTTCAAATCGAGTGTATCCTTTCGGTGTGAGTAACCAGGCGCAGACTACCGCGCCCGCGGCCTCCGGCGCGTCTTCCAACTTGGAAGTTCCAAGCAAGGCCTTCCCATGGCGGTGGCCCGGTATGTATCCGTCCCATCAAGGGGCAGGATCACGAGGATTCCACAGTCGTGACACCCGTAGACCCAAGGGTCACGCCGTTCAGCTACAGTACCTACACCACCTCGACATGGCAAGTGATCTCCATGTAGCAGCGTTAGGCGGTGCAAACCTCATCACGTCGACGCCAAGCGCAGCGATTTCGGTGGCGGCGCGCCATGTTCGACTGTCGACACGGCATGAAGGTGGTTTCTTCGCTTTGCAACAGCGGACTGAAGGTCTCCAGTGGAAGCTGGTCCATTATTCTGATAAGTCGGGCGAGATCCGGAAGCTTCAAGATGAGCGGCGAGTGCTCTTCGCTGCGTCTCACCGCTGGAAAAGCATCCGCTTTAACGGAACGAGCTCTCGTTGACGTTGCAGCTTGCCGTACATGTACACCACCATCGTGATCAGTTTCCTTTCGCGTCCGCCTCTCGGGTGTTCATGTATCCTCTTGCCAGAACAAGCCGCCGCGGCGAGGAGGACACATCGGGTCTCCGCAATTCGGCGAGGAATCGCTCGGATACACTTCGCCGGTACAGAGCTGCCGTCGCTGGTCAAGAAACGCAGTGAGCCCCCGTCGCGTCACACGTGGGGCAACCGCCAAACTTGCAACTTGCAAAAGCCCCGACTGGATCTCGGCGATGCCACTCGTGTCGCAGCGAGAGACTGGCGGGTAGCCATCCAGTAGACCTCTTCGTTGGATAAACCCTGACGTATTTGATACTCCTCACATTATTGATCTGCCCGTGTGACATACAATAGATGCAGTATAGCCATTGATAGCACGGGAATATCTCTGCAAGGTACCTTGCAATCAGTTCCGGGTATCTACTCTGCAGCATAGATAATTCCTGCGGGCTGTGATCGTACGAGCAAACTCATCTTTATGGTATAATGCCCTAGCTCATTACGCAATTTCCCAGCACCCAACTCGGCATCTTGGCTGCCTCCAGTTCCGAGACCCAAGGATCGTACTTAAGCGCACCCTCCGCGCCAACTACTTTCGGTGCAATTCGTAGTTCGACCTACCGGCTTCCAAGAGGCCGTACTACTCAAGGGCGTGGTCCGACGTCTTCTGCTTCAGCTGCAAGAGCTCCTGGCGGCAGTTTTGATGGTCGAGCTGCTCGTCGAGCGTTTTGCAGCTTCAAGAGCGCGAAGCTGCTCGTATCAGCCGCAATTCACGCCTTTCACGAGCTCGTCGAAGTGTGAGTCGAATTGACAAGCTCATGCAAGGCGTGAATTGCGGCTGGCAACAGAAGCCCCTCCCGTACCAGAGGATGAGAGCGACAGAAGCGAGGATGATTTGTTGACTCAGTTATTAATAAGTGCAGAGTACTATAATAGACCCCGCCATGTGGTGGTTTGGCTGATCCCAAAATCCGCCATTCAGATTCTAAGAAGATACTAGTCTGTATAGTATAAGTATATCCAGCTAGTATGCTGGTGTAGATCAATACCAAAACGAGCGGATCTCACAATGCAGCACTGAAACTGATTTGTTACACAATATATTTCTATACTGGGTTGTATACGAGCAGCAAGTCGTTATTGTGAATTCCGGCTAAATTTGGACACCTCGAGCGGTTCGCTGAATCGCCCCAATACAATTCCCAAGTTATTAGCTCAATCGCCCGAGCAGTCCAGCATCCACATGTCATGGCTACACTCGTACTTAGTAGAAATTGTATACGCCAGAGAACACGCGGGGCGATTGGCCGCGCGATTGGGCTCGGGCGATTCAACCAATCGCCCCGGCCAGTTTGGTGTAGAACTCACAATATCTACCAGCAAGATCAGTACAGATACCGCTCACGTTCTCGAACACGTCGTCAAATAATATCCTCGCAAACATGCTTCATTTATTAGATCCGTTTCAAAAGGGTACCGCTCATGCACATCTCCCTCAAATCGCTTTTAAAACTCCCGCCCAAACTCAAACCCGCTGCCGTCGGCAACTACGAGAGCACACAGCAACGCTATACGAGAGGTGTTGGTAAACAAGAAAAATGCTACCAAGTGCGTTGTTTCAGGACGCTCAGAGTCGTGTTTGCTGAACAACAGACACATGTATTGACTTGAATCATATTTTAATCGATAGCAGCAAATCTTTCACTGCAGCAGCCCATTTCCTTTGTACAGTCTATAACCTCCATGAACTTGCAGAAAGGGTGCTGTTCGAGAACGTGAGCGGTATCTGTATCTGGTTTTGAGCACTAGTCACCCCGCGGGCTGCACGCGCGCGATGCCCGGAGCCGCCTAATCTCGCAGGAGCTGGCTGCCAGCCAGTGGAAGGCCGCCAAAGTGATCTTTGCTCGGCCTATCCGTGCACCGGTGCACCCATCCATCCACCACATTGACCGAGGTCCGCGCGGGTTCCAGCATGGCATGGCCAGGTGCAACGGCCGCCGCCGCCGGAAGCGCGTCTCGCGGCATCCGCTGCCGTCGGCGAATTCCAACGAGGCAGCAAGCCTCTCGCCCGATCGTCGCCAGCGGCGACTGCACCGTGACAACGCCTAGATATCTATCGCCAGAGCGTTGAGCGTTGAGCTGACGTCGCGTGTGATCGCGCAGTACAGTAGCGCCGGGTGTCTACTGTCGTGACAGGCTAGTTGACATACGTGGGCTTCTCGGTGCAACCTACCTGTCAGACTCGATAGTATTCGTTTCATAGCTCCTCGAACAAGCATGCGCTGTATAAGAATAATACCTGCATAAACACATACCCTGTCTAACCGGGTCGTGCATTTTTCGCCAGTTGGCCATGTAAGAGTGCCGGGATGACTGCGGACAGCGAGCACGCATGCCTCACGTTGCGGGCGTGGCGTTCCTTATTCCTGAGGTGTTGGATCTTGCCTCATCTTATCTTCCACCAGCCGCCGGCGTCCACACGACGACGCGCACTTGATGAAACGACCCGAAAGGGCATTTCGTGAACACGTTCTGTCAATGCTTGTCACGCTTGACGACGATGTCAAGGTGACACCGCCAGCTGCCGCAAGTTGCAATTGTGCTGCAGGCTGCCGTTCGGCTGCAAGCCCCTGGTACACTACGCACAGTATCGAACATGTAGCGGCGAGGTCGAGTGTCATCGGCTGTAGCGCGGGTGCCACTGCCGGAGCACTGCAAGTCACCTCTCGTTGCAGTGGGGGCCTCCCACTTGGCCTGTCCGTGCGAGACCTGCTGGCGCGCCAGCAATTGCAATCCCCGGAGGAGAGACGGGCGTCATGGATCCCTGTCTGCGAGCTTGGACTCGCGTGTCAGTCAGGCGGGAAGAGACCGTCGAGGGCCATCAAGGTCGAGCGATGCTCGGCCGGCCCGCCCGCCTTCCCCATGGCCATTTCAGAATTCGACGTCTAGTGAACAAGTTCCGTAGTTGAACCCCCTCAGTCAGTCCACAGCAATGGTTGCCACTTCCTCGACGCAGTCTGCCCAGACGGGTATCGGCCTCTCCAACACCCCCGTCACCAGCCTCAACAAGTGCAGGTACAAGACCGGCAAGTGCACCCACGTGCGCTCCAGCAAGCGCAACGGCCAGCCGCACCAGCTTTGTCTGTACCACCGCGACAAGGCCAACAAGATCCAGCGCAAGTTCGACCGCCAGAAGCGTCAGGTGGCTCGCACCAAGAAGGCGCACGGCAGCCTCAGCGGCCTCGAGTCGCCGTCCTCCATCTCCATGCTCGACATGGCCGCGCTCGCGGGTCTGTCCCCCATGCCGGAGCACGCCGTGTCCCCCACGTACTCGACGTGCTCGTCCACCATGTCCTTCTCGTCGCTCGCGTCGGACGACGTCCCCATGTACACGCCCGACTCGATCGACTGCAGCCTCAACGAGAGCGTGTGGACGGACCTCCCGGTGGTCGCCGCCTCGTACCTGGGCGAGTTCTCGGACATGCCGCTGCCCTCGAGCTGCCACCAAAGCTATTTATCCTCGGACGAGATCGACTTCCTGTGCTCCGCCATCCTCGAGTGAAAATCTCAGGAGCTCCGATGGACCCGGTGGCAAGTGCTGCTGTCGGCTTCTTCCGAGGCACATTAGGATAGTTAGAGCATTGTGGTAGTATGGATAGTGTGGTAGACTAGTGAGTGCGTGTATAAACTTTATAAGTCAATGGATATCTATGCAGTATCAACAATAGTTCAATCATATCATACCGTGTCGTCAAGTGGGGGAGTCATCGACTGAAGTGGAATTGGGTCGCTGGTCTCATAAGCAACGGATGCCCTCGCTTCCCGATTTGGAATGGAGGCACGACGGCCATAGCAGGAAGTTGCGATTGCTCGCGTGCAGTCTGTGGAAACGTCGCGGAGGTTTCGAGACCAATTGGAGGCATATTGAGGGCTCATCTGGAACACGGGCCTGTGCGTACGTGAAGTCCCGCCGCTCTGCTGTCGGTGGGAGCTCCAGCCGCGACGGTGACGCCAATGAGCCACGGCACCTGCCGTCTTTGTCCCCCGTTGAACCACTTCAAGCTGCACGAGGAAGAACCCACAGCCACCGTCGCTCGCCATCACCAGGACACATCGCTGCTCAGTGGGGGCCAGGTACATGCCGTTGCACCGGTCCACGCCGTCTCCGGCGCCTCGGCACTTGACCCCAACGCCGCCGCCAGGGACGACGAATGAGGCGATGGCCGAGGCGACCGCAGCGGCGTCGATACTCAGCGCCAACCAGTTCAAGCTGCTCTACCTCATCAGTCTGTACGCCGTGGCGTCCAACTCGACCCGACAGAACGAACGGTGGATTCGACACGTGCCGTTGCTGGTGCTCATGTTCGAAGGCATCCTGTGCGACGCCTTCGATTTTGACTATGCGCCGGCGTCGATGCGCTTGTCCTTCAAGGGCAAAACGCTGCGACGCTGGATCAACTTTTCTCGGGAGGGCAAAGCAGCTATTGACGATCTCTGGGCACTGCGTCTGATCAACGGACTCAAACTCTCAAGCGACGACTTCCAGCCCATTACCGCCTACCAGGCCTCCATCAAAGGCCAATTGGCGTTGCGGTTGCTGCCCCGGTACTTCCAGGAGACAGTGGACGCCTTCCTGTACCCACCGGCTCCGCTTGAACGGCGGCTACTTGTTGTACGATATGATGGTGTGCATTTTGTCCTGCGGTCAGGAGGGTACAGCAAGCTCAGCAGTATCACTGAGAGCGATGATGTGTCGTATGTATCGAGTCCATTCCTACCGCAATGTCTCCGTTCTCGATCTGGTGGGTATTACAAAGTCCAGGAGCGTAGCAATGCCGATAGAGCTCAAGAGTGCGCGTTAGGGGCGACTAGCATCACCAAGAAAACGTCCGAGGCTGTCACGTTAGGAGACGTGTACGCCCTTATCGGCGAGTGGGTGCCATTCGGCACCAACCAGATCGTGGCTTTAAACGAGCGCATGGGAGTGCTCGATCGGTGTCAGGGCGGAATTCTTACCAGTTGCGTAGATAGCAATCCGACCGATGCGCAGTTCCGAGTTCCTGTCGGACAGACGCAGGTGCGAGTCTTGGACTACGATTTCGTGCGCTTTACGAATTTCGAGGCGGAAAGTCACTTCCCAGAGACGCCGGGGATCGTGCAGGTCGAGAACTTTGGAATGCACCTGAACAGTGACGGATCGCTCATCTACGGCATCAAAGTGGAGGCTATCATGGACCGATTGGGTGACGACGTGGCTATTGATCACCTGTCTCGATTGCTGGTAGACGTACATCAGGACTCGTCCATGCTTGTGAACGACCTCCTTTCGCGATACCAACTGAGTCTGCTGGAAATGCTCTATCTGGGAGATTCGTTCCAGCGAAACAAGTACAATTGCATTCTCAGCAAGCAGATCCACCCCAAACTGCCAGCACAGGCGTACGTAAGCGACCCGCGGTATGCCAATGAGCTGGCTCAAGTTCTCGGAGATATTCATACTAGCCACGATCTAACTCCGGACGATGTGCTAGTAGTGGGGAAAGCCGGATGCCTATTCTCCGGGCCCAATGTGTTCCGCTACGAGCATGTTTTCACGGCGTATGTTGGTTTAGTATGTCGAGACATCTTTATCAAGAATTTCTTCGCTCGTACCTTCGTGCTGGATGCAACGCTGAAGGAAATTCGCCAGCTTATCCACAAGGTACATCGTGAGCCAGCCACGGTCCTCCAAGTGCGTGAGAAACTCTCTGCAGTATCGAAGGATACAATTCTGCTAGCCGAGACACTCGAGTACCTCTTAGACTCGCTAGAAAATGTCGAGCTCTCGCCTTCAGGGTCCTGGGGCGACCGAGATGACCTTGAGGAGAGTGGGGACGAATCAGTAGAAGGTGTCAGGAGGAGAACGTTTCTCGGAGGACCTGAGTCGGATGCGGACTCACGCTTGTTCCAGGTGCTAGCACTGCCACAGCTGAAGGCGCAGACAATCATGCGGTGCCACGACTCGATCAAATTGATGGAAAACACCATGCTACAGCTCGAACAGCTACAAATGATCGCCGAATCTACCGCAACTAATCAGCTCGAAGTGGCGTGCTCACGTGTGAACCTCAATACTCAAGCTCTGATGAAGGCGATGGCAATGCAAACACGCATGTCGATCACGTTGAACGCTTTGCAGTACTTTGTTGGTGGAGTTTTCGTGTTCGACGTGATTGACCGCCTCACAGGGGGCACGTGGAATGGCCATATACCAAACTGGGCGATGGACTCCATCATAGACCCAATTCTGCATCACCCGCTTCTCTGGTGGGCGATCAACCTGTTGATTTTTGCGGCTTTCGTCGTAGCACTAGCATTTTTATCGGCTTGGGCTGTGCGTTGTTCACTGGGTTGGTGTGAGGCATCTTTCGAGGTTAATCGCAGGATTTCGCTCGACAAGCTTGATATCTACCTCTCAGCGCGTAGCGTGCAAAGTAGTTTCACTCTACGAAAGGTGGCCACAGCGCCAGGGAAGAAGGCCAATCGATTTCGGATGCTAAGGTGGACAGAGACCGATTCTTCCTTGTGGGGTGGGGTTCTTCCCGAGGTCGAGCTCACATTTGACGACCGACATGGATTTCTGTTGTTTGTACTGCTGCGCTTCGATGGCAAGCGCTACCCTCATATGCTGGAGGACGAGTGCTACCAAAAGTTCCTGGAGATCTTCACGCGTGCGGAGATTTTCCGAGAAGACCCACTACGGTGAAGAGAGGCATCTTAAACGTGCACTCGACACGGACTAGGTGCCACCAGCTCCACGAATCGATAGTGATGCGCCTACAACGTCGTTGACGACAATCACCACAGTGTTTTTCTCAGTGTGCAAACAATTTGTCGGCACGGACGCCAAGCTCAACCGCAACGGAACCGTTGGTCGCAGGAATATCGAGGTAGTGCAAGTCATATAGAGAGAGCTGCTACCATACTATTTAAGCTGCGTTATCGAGAGGATCTCGAAACTACGCGGCAAAATACAAACACCCAAGAGGTGAATCCCAGTTCATTCGGCCCCCGGTGCAGTAAGCTTACGCTCGATATCCTTTGGACAGATTTTGGTTGATGCTCGAAAATGCCAACTGATAGCTTCTAGTGCATACGGAAGTACTATGGTAAGGACATGATGCGCAAGTGCATCAAGTGCATGGCAGGCAATGATACAGTAAATAATACATCGGCATGTATTGTGTGCATGATTTCACTGGCGGCTGCCTCGCTTCAGCGCAACCACCGTAGTGACCGTCATCAAGGCCAGCAAGGCCCATACATGTACTTGAACACTGAGGTCGACCAACGACAAACACACTGCAGACACCACAGTGCAGCTGGAGCCTGTTCTCGCTTGCATTCCGCTGCTTGGAAATCTCACGTCTAGCGAAACACCTTATTGGCGTCATCATCACGATGATGTCGACACGCCCATCTCCCTCGCCACCCAATCACCGCGCAGCCGTGCATGTCACGACGGACGAGGGCTCAGTCAGCAAACAGCTCCGTCAGAGGCACATGAAGATGAAGCAAAACCCAAAGTACGACATCGCAAGTCTGCTGGGCTCCGATACACGCCACGCCCCAACCGAAGAGGGCCAGCAACTACCAGGACTCGCCTTCGTTCTGCAGCGTTCATTTCCCCAGGACCCTCACGATGGACTCGCGGTGAAGCTTCCACCACCACAGACAACCGCCACGAAGCGGCGAGCATCTGAGTGTGAGAACGATAAAGACACAGCAGCAGCAACGACACCAACGAGCAAAAAGTGTCGGGGTAAGTGGCGCAAACCCACGTACCTCGTCCGAAAGGTGAGTAAGTGAGACGAATTGAGTGGTGACAAATGGACCGTTGACCGAGTGTTTGAGCCGTACAGGAGGAGAAGTGCGAGCTGCTGGAGCATATCAAGGAACTGGAGAGTCAGATGGCCTTCCTCAAGAACCGCACCAACATCGTGGCGTGGCAGGAGAAGGACCGGCAGCAGATCGAGACGGAGATCCACAACAACGTGCTGCGCAACTCGGTCAAGCAGCACCAACTGCAGGTGCTATCCGCGCAGTCGGCGCTGTCGGAGCTCACGCATTCCGTGAACAACCGCTGCCCGCTCGAGGCGTACATTCATCTAGGCTGCGAATGGGCCCAGCGGACGGAGACTCTATCTCGCCTCCGTGCGCAGCAGTGCCGAGACGCGGTGGAGCTAGTGGAGAGGCGCACGCAGTTCATGACGGAGGCTCGGGAGTACACTGAGAACGCCCAGTTCGTGGACGAGGCGGGGGACTTTTGCTCCATACGCTTCGACATCACACCGCTGGAAGGCCTGAAAACTGTCAACGAGGCTTTCGACTTCATCCAATTCCACATCAAGCACATGGACACCAAACCCATGAACTCCAAGTACACGTGCACAAGCGAGCATGGAGCTGACAACAGCATCATGCACCGCCGTCTGATCATCTCGGAGGTCGAAAATGTGGCGACTGAGACCAACTTCGTCATGTTTTCGGAGAAGTGGCCCGGTGCAAGCCACCACAAGATCTGCGGAGATGCAGTGGACAAAGGCGTCATGGTCATGAACTTCGTGGACGAGGACGACCTGTACCCGTACCGCCCCGGGGACTGCGTTCGTCTGGACATCAGCGGGGTCATGGCGCTCAAATCGTACCGCAAGGTTGTCAAGACCCCCACAGGGGAGGAGAAGGACGTATCGGCGGTCGTGCTCACGCGCTGGGTGCTGCAGAAGTTGCGACGCACCGAGTTGCCCGTGCCGACTCACGTGCTTCAGATGATGCGCGATCGGATCAACGAACCAGGCAACTCCATCCTGCGGGCGATCAAGGACGCGCGAGCGCCCGTGGAACTCGAGCCTGAGGACATCAAGGTGCTGACTCAGCACTGCTGAGCGTGTAGCTGCAGCGCAAACACGTTGAAGTTTGCTATTTTGTTCGAGTTGAAGGGGGCGGATGGGCTCTGTGTTGCAGTTGATCTGCAAGTCCTTTCGCCCCCAAGCAGCACGCAGCGGTCCAAGTTGGACCCCTACCGTCATCCGAGGCGATTGTGCGCCCGCAGTAACAGAGCGATGGCATCATCATGGCAGCGCGGTTGCAACCACGGCCATCACGTTGAAGCGAATCGCATTGAGAATCTCAATTTGAATTTGAGATGGATGAGCGAGCAGTGGACTTGACCGCATTCCTGCGGTGTGCACTTGCGACATCACATCGCTGACTGCAACTCCCTCAGTAACTAAAGTGTACCCATATATTTAATTTTCAAGGGAAACATCTAATGCGATCCAAGATGCGGTATATCAGCCAATGATATCTGCCAACCTCCCTAACTCGATACGTACCATCCACACAAAAAGGGAACTTGAATCTGCTTCAAAGTAGCGCCTGACCATCATCACGATGCTCCCGAAACCTGCACTTCAAAATACCCCGTCATATCGCACACCAACTTGCTCATCTTCCTCTACTGTTACAACCTGCGAGATCGCATGATGATGCCAAATAGCTCCGCTATTCGGCGCATCAATGCAGCCGGATGGACCATGTCAATGCGGCACCACTCGACAACGCTAAAGTCTCCATAGCAAAGCGCCGCGCGGTACAGTACCTCCGGGGTCGAATCACCCTCGACTTTTCGAATTGCTCGGCGACATCCACCCACCCACAGCTTCAAGCACCTTTCAACACCCTGCAATGGAACCGACGACGGGCTCCCGGCGCTCGGCGTCACCGCCGCTGCCGCCCGCGCGCTCGCTGCTGCATCTGTCGACCGACTGCAGTCGACCATTGCCACGACTGCACCCGCTGCCACCGCGGTCCCCCACGTTGACGGACCGCAGCGACAAGACGTTGCTGGTGTTCCTGCACCCGGACCGGGCGACGGCCGCCGCTGGGCTGCAGGCCATGCAGTCGATGTTCATCTCGCCTCGCTCCGTTGCGGCGCCTCAGCAGCAGGAGGAGGTTAGACCTGATGCAAAGCCGCTCAGTCGTAAGAGGAGTGCGCGCGACTTTGACGACCACCGAACCAGCTCCGATGACGGAACGGGGGACGACACCCCGCGCAGACGCAAACGCAGCACCCCCGGATGCAAGGGCAGGAAGCCCACGTACCTTGTTCGGAAGGTACAGTCGTTTGAGAAAATTTGACGGTAGAAATGTCAAGTTAATGAGAGTGGTCGTGGTTGTGGTTGGTTTTGCAGGAGGAGAAGGGCGAGCTGGAGGAGCAGATCAAAAAGCTCGAGGCACAACTTGAGTACCTGAAGCACACCACTTCGACCGAATGTCTCGCTAAGGCGTTTGTACGACGCACGGACCACAAGTTCTTCGAGCAGGAGATGCACAACCATCTACTGCGTGAAGCCGTTCGCAACCAGCACTTCCAGCTCTTCAGCGCACAGTCGGCACTTTCAGAGCTCACGGTAAGAAAAACAAAATGTGTTACTTACTCACCTGGTACACTAAAGCGATGCTAATGATACCGCCTTTCAACTTTGGTGTAGTACTCGATCCAGCAGAACCAGTGCCCCATCAACACGTTCATCCATTTGGGGTGTGATATTCAGCAACGACGCAAGGTCTTGGAAAACATGAAGGCGCAGAAATTACGGGACGCCAACCAGCTCATGGATAAACGCGTGCAGTTCCTAAGAGACCCAGCCGAACAGCGCCGGGAGACAGCACAATTTCGCACGGACTCGGGCGCCTTGTGCTCGGTGATTTTTGACGTTACCCCTGTCGATGGAAACACGGAGATCGAAGATGTTGTTTGCGCCTACACTGCTGCCTCGCGCTATATAGAGAGAATGGGCACGATGATGCCGCCCTACACAGGTGACGATGCTGGGGTAGTGCATGCGCGTCTGCAAATCGACACCTCGCCAGAGATGCCTACGGAGTCGAGCTTTGTGGTCTTTTCGGAGCTGCAAAAACCGACTTTTTTAGAGGTTAGTGACCACAGCGACAAGTGTGTTGACCCATTTGGCATGGTTGTGCTCGACTCGGTGGATGAAGATGAGCTCCACCCTTATCGCCCGAGTGAGTACTTGAGAGAGGATGTCAACGCGGTTGTCACGATTACAAGGGGGTCTCGACGTCAAAACGGATACAAAGGCAACGATCCGGACAAACGCGTGCCGTGCCTCATTTTAACGCGCTGGGTATTGCTGACATTACGTCCGGATCCGAAAGGTGTTGCCCCAGCAGGTGCTATGGACTTCCTGCTCCAAACCTGCATTAACATGGGCAACGAAATGCTTCATGCCATCCAAGAAGCTGCGACTACTGCGAGAGCTGCCAAGCCTCGCGCTGTTCGTCAACCCTGGACACTCGAGAGTACATCAGCTTCAAGCAGCACTTCCGACGCTCTGAATATCCCTAGCTAATGGAACAAGGTGTATTAGTATAGCATGACACAAAGCTTGTCCGGTTTGGACTTCAATTCTGTCCGACGAGTTCTATGTAGAGTGCATGAACTTGTATTACTTAAGTATTGTTGAGCTCTCTCTCGTTCACGCTGTACAACTCGATCATCTACATATTTTTTGCATTTGAATGTGGTTAATATCTTCGGCTAATTGGCGGAAGAAGGCCCCCAAAACTCGGTGGCGGGGGCAACATTGCCGATAATGCTGGAGGCGCTGGCAAATCTCCAGACGGAACGATTGGGTCTCGAGGGGTCAAAGCATACCGCACGTTGTTCAGCATTGCCTCGCCCACCTGCTCAATCCCATTCCGGATACGTTGTGTAGCTTCAAACGGGAGATGAATCGACGACTTGCGGATACGCAGCAGCGACCACCGCGTCAGAATCACCACCCGCTCCATCTCTATTGGGCCTGTGTAACCTGCAGGTCGAGCCTTAGGCCTCGTACACGAAGACAACATCATGAGCACCGTCACATCTTGTCGAATCCGGTGGCCTGGCATGTACGGATACAGTTCATCCTCGTTCACAAAATCAATTGCCAGTACGCCAAGCTCGTCACCGTGACCAGTTGCCCCCAAATCTTCCCACTCGTCCGGCAACTCAACCCCTAGAGCAGCTGGACCATTTCGTTCATGGTACTCACTAAACATGGCATTATTGGTCTCCATCTCGGCCAAATTGGCAACATTTGTAACCAGCCTTTGCTGCGAGACAGATGGGTCCCAGTGGTCGTCATTTTCCCTGATCGTAATATCCCCCAACAGCTCTGACAAACTGATCTCCAAATTGTACGAAAAGTTTAGCAACACGTCAAAAACCGTGCGAGCTGAGCGAATTCCCGCAAATGGAGTCACATCGAATCCCATGTAGCAAAAATCTCCGTGTGCGTTCTCGAATTTCTGATTGTCGGAAAAAGGACTCGACGGGTCCATAAATCTCCGTCTTGCCACCAAAAATTGCAACGCGTCGTGCAGTTTCTTCTTTTTCATAGATAACAGAGTGACATGGCGCTCCACGGGATCTTTCCCCAACTGGATGAACGTCTCGAACGGACTGTGCTCTTGCACGCGCATGTACTGCGCGATCATGGACTGCGTGTTGGCGAACGCCAACCGCTGCGAGTGAATAACTTGTCGGATGTCCCTGTTCTCCTCCTCTTGCCGACGCATCCTCTCTCTATCCACCAACGCATCGTTCTGTTGCCGGTACTTTTGCATTTCCGCCTGCAATTTCTCATACTCTTTCGAGAGCACGGCAAGCTCCTCTTTCCGCATGTAGTAGGTGCGTTTCCGCGGTTTCTTGGTTTTCGGTTCCGTATCTTTCTCGCCAATTTGCGTAACTTTTTGTTGCCCTTTTCCCTTTGGTTGACGAGGTTCCTCTGCCGCAGTGTCGCTCTTGCCACCGGGGGACGGCGTGAGGAACGAAGACGCAGTTGCCGTCATCGCCAGGTCGTCCTTCCAGGGACCCGAGGCGCGCGGTGGTGCCACCGACTGCATCAGGGATAGCAGCGCGTGTGCGGAAGCTGGTGAACTGGGCGCGGAGGCCTCATGGTCCGAGCACGGCGGCGGGCGGAGCATGTCGCGGGCGGTCGTTAATGGCGCAATGGCTTGGACCTGGCTATTGGAACGGTTAGGTGGTGTACAGTTTAGTAGCCTGGCTCAAATTTGGTAAAATATGCAGTGTATTAATTGCTGGATAACTGAAAGATGGGGTATTGAGCAGAGCGAGGCTCTATAACTGTCGGTGATGATTACGCCCGGATTACTTTGCCGATGATGGATGGGCTTCAACAGCCGACCAAACGCCAGTTATCCCCCCGCACACGATTATTAACGTTAGTCGATCGTAAGCTTAGTGATCCTCGTGCTCCATTTGACGGCGTTAAAATTGCCACAAGCTCATTGTTAGTTAGTGAGGACTTTGGATGCGAATGGAAACACTCGCCTGTGCGCATCGTCGACTGACATGTAGAACTTCAGTTTGCGTGGCATACCTCAAGCGCTGAGCAATTCGTAGATACGGTAAGCTTACGTACTATTGCAGCTACTCATCAATGACGGAAGCTCAGCATTTTTGCAGCTTACCACACAGTTTACAACGCCAGAAATGGAGCGATAGCTTACTGTATCTTAGTCATCTTCATAGCTTTTATCCCCGATCTCTTCTTGGTGTTAATCGGCCGTTGACCGAGTGACGAATCGCTGTGAACATGGCTTGGCCGACCTGCTCCATGCCTTCGCGAATGTGCGCCGCAATGTCGTCATCCAGTGGGAACGGGGGCTTTCGAAGTCGCAGGCAGGTCCACCGAAGCGCCACCACGATGTCTTCCTGTCCTTCGCTGCTGCCGCTTACCGCGGATCCACATTCACTGGCGGTGCTGCTCGGAGAACCGACAGGATAATTGGTGGGGATGCTGCTGGACGGACTTGGTCGACGCGGATACCTCGCCACCATCACGTGAAAAGTAATATCTTGCCTCACCCGCTCATTCACGTGGTACGGATACAAGGCGTCGTCTTGGACGTAGTTGCACACTGCAATGCCCACTTCATCACCGACAGCTCTGTCTGTGCGAGGCCCCGAGCCGTCACCCCAGAACTGCGTGAAAGTGACGTTGTTTGTGTCCACCTTGACGCTCGGAGTGATAGTCGTAACGAGGCGATGCTGCGCCACCGAAGTATCCCAGTCTTCACCGTCGTTCTCTCGGATGGTGATGTCACCGACTAGCTCCGAGATGCTGATCTCCAAGTTGTACGAAAACTTGAGCACACCCTCGAACGCTTGCCTGACATTTTGCGCCTTCGGCAGCGGCTTGATATCAAAGCGCGCTAAGCACACGTCCCCATTGTCCGACTGGAAGCGTTGGAGATCTGTAAATTCAGTGTCCATAGCCATGTATCGCGAGCGTTCAGCCAAAAAGTAGACCGCCTCCTGCAGTCGCTGCTGCTTCATCGCCAAAAGCGTGTTGTATCGTTCTCGCGGATCTGTGCCCAGTCTAATGATCGGCTCATAGCGACTGTGGTCCCCAGCCCGCTGCAAAATACAAAGAGTAGCATAACACAACTCCGTCAGCGCCTCACCTACAGTCGCAGCATTGCAAACTGCTGCCACGTTACCAGAAATTCCGAGATGATGGACTGTGTATTGGCGAAAATGATCCGTTGGCCCCGAATGGAGTTGCGCAGCTCCTGGTTTTGTCTCAGTTGCATTTCAACTCCATCTCGTCCGTCCTGGAAGCCTCCGCGCCGCTCGAGGTGCTGCAATTGGATGGTCAGGCCCTGCAGCTTCTTCTCCAGCAACTCCTTCTCCTCCTAATACATGTAGTACAACAACCAACTCATCAGAGACTCAGCCCCCCCCACCACCTTAAAGTCAATTGCAATTGCACTACCTTGCGTCGGTAGTATGTCCGGGACCGCAGCGCCGGGTTCAGTTCCTTGTGGCGTCTGCCCCTCGCTGGTTTCGGATTCGACTGTGCGGCGGTCGGGAGCTGCAGCGGCGGCGCGGACCACACCGAGTTGCTGTTGCTGGGCAGCGTCGCCTGCAGACTCGGGACATTGGGCGGCGCATGGAACGGAGAGGAGTCCTGCATGCTGCGAGGCGAGGGGACTTGTGCCCGAATGATCTATGGCAATAACAGGCGTCAACACTGATAGGGGTAGGGATGCACTTCTGAAGTTTGTGGTGGACGAGTGCAATTGTTCAAGCCTTGGACTTCAAGGGCAACAAACTTGCCTCGAGATTTTAACGAAAATACTGCAGGGATAACGCGTTATCATTTATCCAGTGCTTAATAAGAGGAAGATTCTCAATATCGTGAGGTTGCCTACAGAAGTATTGGCAAAAGAAAACACCTAAAATTCCAAGAAATTCACAGTGACGCTTTACATTGCTGTTCGTGGTGTGACTTGGCCGTTGACCGAGTGGTGGATGGCCGTGAACATGGCTTGGCCGACCTGCTCCATGCCGTCTCGGATGTGTGCGGCTGTGGCGTCGTCCAGCGGGAAACCGGGCTTTCGAAGACGCAGGCAGGTCCACCGCGTTGCCACCACAATGTCGTCTTGGCCTTCGGTACTACCGCACACAGTGGTGCCATACTCACTCGCAGTGCTAACCGGAAAATCGACTGTCGCGGACGTGTCGTCGGTGCTAAATGCGCCAGGAAGATTCCGCGGATACTTCGCTACGACGACGAAGAATGTGATATCTTGGCGCACTCGCTCTGCTTCATGGTACGGGTACAGTGCGTCGTCGTCAACGTAGTTGCAGACCGCAATGCCCACTTCGTTGCCCACTGCCCTGTCGGGTTGCGGCCCCGTTCCATCTCCCCAGTACTGCGTGAAGGTCACGTTGTTTGTGTCCACCTGCACTCCATGGTTGACCGTCGTAACCAGTCGATGCTGCGCTACTGAGCTATCCCAGTCTTCTTCGTCGTTCTCACGGATCGTGAGATCACCAACAAGGTCCGAAATGCTGATCTCCAAGTTGTACGAGAACTTGAGCACTCCTTCAAACGCTTGCATCACATCTCGAGCGGCAGGTAGCGGCTTGATATCAAAGCGCACCAAGCAGACATCTCCATTGTCCGACTGGAAACGCTGGAGGTCCGTATACTCCGTGTCCATTTTCATATGCCGAGAACGCTCGGAGAGGAAGTAAACGGCCTCCTGCAGGCGCTGCTGCTTCATGGCCATAAGGGTTTCATATCTTCCCCGAGGATCTGTCCCCAGTCGAATAACCGGCTCATAAAGACTGTGATCCTTGGCTCTCTAACAACACAAACACCAATAATGTCAAAAGTTGTCCGTACAACCACAAAAAATTCACTTCAGCGCCATGACATTACCAAAAACTCCGAGATGTAGGACTGGGTGTTGGCAAAAATGATGCGTTGGCCCTGAATCGACTCACGCAGCTCTTGGTTCCGTTTCATCTTGAGGTTAAGAGCATCTCGCCGTATTTCGACCACATCACGACGTGCCA
Source organism: Phytophthora x cambivora (assembly GCA_033557925.1). Lineage (NCBI taxonomy): Eukaryota > Oomycota > Peronosporomycetes > Peronosporales > Peronosporaceae > Phytophthora > Phytophthora x cambivora. The sequence continues at coordinate 3,936,587 of JAUCEB010000012.1, read as the reverse complement.
ATCGCTGCAGCTGCAGATTCAAAGCCAGCACTTTCCTCTCTAGGTTCTCTTTCTCCTCCTGAAATAAATAAATAAAACACTTTAGTCCCACAATAGGTTTTGCAGATTTGTTTGCCATGTTGACTGTGTTCACCTTGCGTCGATAGTACGTGCGTGTCTGCAGCGAAGTATTCGGCTCCTTCTTCCCTTGTTTTGAGGCCTTTTTGGCCTTCGAGACCTGGGGAAGCTGCTCTGGTGGAACGGGCCATGGCGGATTATTGCTCGGACGGGGTGACGGCCTAGCAGACGCTGTACTACGCGATGAAGAGACTTGCATGGTTCTCTCTGGTTAAAACCTTTTTAAGGGGAATCAACTTGGGTGGTACTTCAAGTCCCCCCTGACAAGAAAATCACGGAACAGAAACAAGGCGATTCATACACAAACACCTCCCAATAAACATAATGTTAATCGAAAAAAACTTCAACTTGACCTGCAGTTGACTACCGTCATGCGTGTCGAGCTGCCGTCACCATTGCGGCACCCACGTACTCGATTCCGTTTTGCATACGAGCCACTGCGTACTCAGGGACGTCGATGTCGGAGTGTCGGATACGAAGACACCACCACCTCGCGAACACAATAACAGGGGAGCCGTCTTGACAGGTTTGCCAGGTGATCATGGTGATGACCGTGACATCTTGCCTCACGCGTGTAGCACTGTAAGGGAAGGCCTCATCCTCGTCAACGGCATCGCTGATGGAGAAGCCGACCTCGTTTTGGCCTGGTCCCGCCGGGATGTACGCGTTGAAGGCCACGGTATTGGTGTCCATCTGCACCACGTCTCCGATCGTGGTGACGAGGCGGTGCTGTGCCACGGAACTGCTCCGTTGGGGGTCGTCGTTTTCGCGGATGGTGATATCTCCCAGCACTTCGGAGATACAAATCTCGATGTTGTACACGAAGTACTCGAGAGCGTCGACAATGGCCTTGACGCTCGTTGCACCGGGCAACGGGATCACTTCGAAGCGCTCCGAGCACAAGTCGCCGTTCATCGCCTGGAACTTCTTCTGGTCGCAGTACTCTGTGCTAATGTCCATGAACCGCTGGCGTTCGCGCATGAAGTCGTAAGCGCGCTGAACACGCTCGCGCTTCATTCGTAGTAGCTCCATATGACGGGCGTACGGGTCTTTCGGCAGGTATGTGAGCGTATCGAATGGCCCCGTGTGCTTCTCCCGCTGCCGATCGAGTCACGAATTGTGAGTCGCAAATTTATCTTACGAGACAGCATGCGCCTTATCCGCATCAATCAACTCACCAAAACGTTCGATATCATCGCTAGCGAGCTTGCAAATGTCAAGCGTTGGGCGTGGAGTACCTCACGCAGCGCCTGGTTCGACTCTTGGCGTTGGCGTAGCTCTTCTCTTTCTCTCAGCACTTCGTTACGCGTTGCGTAGAGCTCCATCTCGGCCTTTAGAATCGCCATCTCGCTCATCAAGTCCTCGATTTCAGCCTGGAATTGTTAATAACAGCACTGCGTCAGTCAGACAGATACACTTCAAGGACAAACAGTGCTTCACTCTACACGAACTTTTCGCCTGCGGTAGGTGCGGATCTTCTCCTTCTTCTGCGGTTGTCTCTGGTTCTTCTTGGACCCACGCGCGGCCGACACTTTCTTAGGCTTCTTCGTTCGGGGCGGCGTAGTTGCGCCAGCTACGGACAGAGGACATAAAGGAGGCGTGCCATCACCACGGGCCTTGATACAGCTTACTCGACCCGGCATTCAGCTCCTTCGTATTGTATAAGTTCTCGATTGCGGCAGCGGAGCGAAATTCCTCGAGCATCATCATCCGTGCAGCATCGAACATGGCTACATCACATGATTCGCTTTCGAAGTGTCGGGCTCCGCGAAGACATAAACATTGAAGTTGGTCCTGATGCGGTAGCGACAAGCAAAATCTCCGGGTACGATTACCTTGCCAAGCGTAATTAACGTCGCGCCACCAACCTGCACGCTGCACTGGTAGTCTGCGTTTGTATAGTTTTCATAGAATACAGTTCAGTGCAGCTGTAGGGTAGTCGGCGCGCTCTGCGGCTGCGAGCATGGCGGCGGATACGCTCTCGAGTCCGTCGCATATTCGCTGGGCGATCGCCCTCGGGACGTGGATATGGGATTTCCGTAGACGTAGCGACCACCAGCGTGAAAACACGATAAGCGGCTTGCCGTCCTTGTCTTGTTGCGTCGACACCATAATGATCACCGTGACATCCTGCCGTACGCGGGTCTCGGGTTTGTACGGGTAAAGCTCGTCCTCATCTATCGGGTCGTTGATAGAGAAGCCCATTTCGTCCACGCCGGGCCCCGGGGGTCGGTACTCAGCGAACGCTGCGTTGTTAGTATCCATCTGCACCATATTGGCGACTGTGGTCACGAAGCGGTGCTGAGCCACGGGGCATGCGGTGGATAGCTGCGGCTCGTCATTTTCTCGGATGGTGATGTCGCCCTCCACTTCCGACATACTGATCTCCATATTGGACAGGAATCCCTCCACGGCATCGAACACGCGCTTGACACTGCGCGCTTGGGGCAGCGGCACAATCTCGAACCTCTCGGAGCAAAAGTCTCCGTTGATGGCGGTGAACTTCTTCTGCTCGCAGAAGTCCAGCGTCACGTCCATGAACTTGAGTATTTCCATCATAAACTCGTAGGCACAGGATAAACGCTGCCTCCTCATCTCCAGCAACGCTGCTTCTCTCTTAACCGGGTCTTTGCTTAACCGTGTTGGCGTATCGAAAGGACCAGTGCTCTTCTCACGCTTTAGGTGAAACATAAAGTTTAAAGAAAAAAAGTTAGGCTAGTGTTAAATGCTGAAAAAAAACTTTAGAACCACCTAAAGCGAACGTACCAAATGGTGTGTAACAATTGACGATGCACCGGCAAATGCTCGACGTTGGGCGTGCAGCACTTCACGCAGCACATTATTCGTGTGCTGGCGCCGTCTCAGCGCCTCCTGCGGGCGCAGGATGTCGGCGCGGTCTTCGAGGTCCTTCACCATGCTCTCCAGCTGCTTTTTCTCCTCCTCTAGCTCGTCCATCTCGTGCTACGGCAAGTTTTGCAACACGGTTAGATGACACCTAACGTTTAGAGAATTGTCCGATGGAAACTTGCCTTGCGCCGGTAGTAGGTGGGGACTTTTTTGCGTCTGGGTTTGCCATTGTTGCGCTTTTCGCGGTCCGTTGTTGCCGTCCCGGTCTTCTGGCGCTTGGGGGGCAACACGTCGTCGCTGGAGGAGGACGCGGGGCTCGAGGGTCGGGTTGTTCCAGCCATTTTGAGCCGTTTCGAAGTGACTCGACTTGTGTGTCATCCATGGCAGTGTGGCCAGGGGTTAATAGTAGCCTCAAAAACTGGGTAGTAGTATTACCGGAACTACCGGGGCTTCGATATTGGAGACATACTACTACTAGTAGAGATACCAACAATTGGGTAGTAGTAGTAGTAATATTAGTAGTACTACTCCACTACTACTCGAGCTAAAGTGGTCACCGTCATGTAAAGCACCCCCGTACTTTGGAAAATAATATTACACGTTAAAAAATATATCAGCGCTTGTCGTATACTACGTACTTGTAGTAAATTAATTGATACGCGAACGAACTCTAAAGTTGAACAATAATCACGAGAAAACTTTATATGAGCTTCGTTATCGGGCTTACTACGTAGTATCCACTGCCAGTGAACCACTGGTGTTCTCACACACGCTACAAGGATCAATATTGCCCTCACTTCCTTCATGACATAACCCATACTTCGTTTGTTGTGCTTTGACGCGGTTTTGAAAATGGTATGTTCCCTGAGGCCTAAATGAGGGCCTAATTGAGAGTCACTCAAACTAGAATTGCAAGATGACAACCGAGTTTGCTGGTTTAGGGTCCATCAAAAGTATTACTTGAAGAGTACTATAGTACTGATTCAGTGATAGGATAATAGCACTCATATTGAATACCGCACTATACGGTAGTAGTATCACTACTACCCCCAAAAATCGGGTAGTAGTATTACCGAGGTGTACTATTTTAACAAGTACTACTAACCCCTGAGTGTGGCCCACACATTGGAGATTCCAAGACTAACGTGGTTTACCAATTGATGGGCCACCAGCGTACTGAATTTCGATTTTGCCATAAATAAGCATACAAATGTCAAATCAAAGCGGTATGTCGTACAGCATTGAGAGCATCTCCAACGTGGATAGCATCTGGGCAGCAAAACGCAAAATAATAAGGCATTCGTTTTTTTGCCCGATTGGGCGTTAAAAACGCTACGAAATGGATTTTATATGCTCATTATTTATACGTATAGAACTACTGTATAGTACATGTACAACAAGCGAGCTGACTGCGCCGTAAACGGCGCATCGCTCTAAGTGTAGTCTTAGCTACGATCATTGGCTTTTATTGTGATGAATGTAAATAAAAAAATACTCAACTACCTAATCAACTATATCACGATACACAACATTCAAAATGCAATACCCATTATCCTCTCGGTGTGCATTGTAGTCCACTGCGATCTTGACATGCCGTCTCGATGTCGCACGTGAAAGCGCGACGTACAACTGACCATGATCAAATACTGGTTGTGGTAGGTATACACCGAGCTCTCGTAGTGTTTGTCCTTGAGCCTTATTGATAGTCATCGCAAACGCGAGTTGGTTGGGAAACTGTCGTCGGCGAATCTCAAATGGAAATCCGGAGTTGGTTGACACCAATGGGATGCGAGGAATGACGACGATTTTGCCTGTGAGAATTCCTGTCAGCACTTTAGCTTCGATGTAGTGGTCGTGCATGTGACATACTTGAAGTCGCGTTCCATTGCACAGGCCGCTCTCACCGTTAATGTTTCGAAGTAGTATGATTGGAGCACCAATCTTGAGGCGAAGCTTGTGCGGCGGCATCCCTGAAATACTTAGAGAATTCAAGAATTCCTCGGGAAACACTGACGCATCAGACCCTTGAGCGTCTTCGTCCGTGTCAATAGATATGTAGTCTTTGGCTGACCCCGGTAATACTGATATTGCTGTTTCATTGAGCTTCAACACATCGGCATTAAGCGTCGTCAATATAGCTCTGTCGACGAAGTAGCCATCCTCGAGATATCGCTCCCCGATTTCATCATATACATGATCGATTAGGGCTTTGGATTTTTCCACGCCGTCTGGAGCCGCCAATACCATGTCTTGTTGTATCCTCGCGTAATCGTGGCCTCCCTCCACACATCCTTCATTACATCCTCCCCCAACACGAAGCAGAAATTCAGCAAAATTTTGTGTGTCGGTCGCTGTCGTTTCATCCGTCATGCTTTGAACTCTCATATTGGTCTTGAGATGGAGAACTGCAAACTTTGCCCACAAAGATGATCGCTTGACGCAGCTATTTACCACTTGACCGGGTAATCCATGTGGAATCACAGGAAGGATTTGTCGAAAGTCCCCTGCTAGTAGCATAACATTACCACCAAAAGGCTTGTTGTTCTTCATTAGATCTCGCAGTGTGATATCCACTGCCTGAAAGCCGTACTTGATCATCAACGGAGCTTCATCCCAAACAATTAATGATGTTTACCGTAATAATTCTGCACGATCCGAGCGGGTCGTAACGTTACATGTGGACGTAGAGGTAAGGCCCAACCCGAGTTGAAACGTATAATGTGCCGTTCTGCCACCCATTAGCTGTGTTGCTGCAATTCCGCTTGAAGCAGCTGCCAATGCGAATTTACCTTCCAATCGAACCGTCGCTAGAATCGTCTGAAGCATGAATGATTTTCCGGTACCACCGGGGCCATCTAAAAAGAACAGCTTCTCGTCAAACGTTTCACTGTGGACCGCGCGGATCACCTTGTCAGACACCTTCTTTTGGTCATCATTCAAGTTCTCAGCTTGAGCTTTGAAGGCTTCCACCGCTTCCTGGTTGTAAGACAGCTCCGTTTCAACCAATCTGTTTGTGGTCGCATCACTGGGGTGAAGATCACAAAAGTCCGTCAGTTTGGGTAGACCACCGAAGTCTTCAACTTTCTTATTGTTGCTGCGCAAGCACTGATCGACGGCTCGGACAGTGCGGTAGATCACTTCCTGGCTGGTCCCCGGCTGGTGAAGATCTCTCTGGAAATCTTCCGACATGTCATTAAGGTACGCGTCCCAAAGTGTTTTTGGAGTACTGTGATGACAATGCACTAAAATAATAGCAAATAGGTGTCGAAGCTGGCTTGGCATCTGATGCTGACTTGCTTCTTCCATACACCAGTGCCATTCATCATCACTCTCTAGAAGCCCTCTGGCTTGCGCGGCGGCTTGATACGTTTCGTGAATCGTACCATCAACTGTTCGAAGACTCTCGAACGACGTCAGCCCACGAACATTGCACAGTAGCATACGAAGATAGAAGCGTTCAGTATCGTTGGGCGAAACGGAAACCATCCGACCGATCGCCTTCTCGCTGTTTTGCGTCCTGGACTTCCAGTTTTTGCTTTCCTTAACCCAAGTGTACTGGCGCGGAAATTCGTAGTAAAGTGGTTCTGAAGCATTGACATCCTCAGCACACATCTCGAAGAACCTTGTCAGCATAGTGTGACGCTGGTTTGGAATTCTCTCCGGGTGTTGAGGGTCAAATATGGTATAATTCATTTCCGGTAGGTGAACCGTCAATTGGATCAATTGGATCACAGCATGCGACTTCCACTGCATTGGATATTTCAACATACGCCAACACGCCTCCGGAGGACAGATGTATCGGCCGCTGAGATACTCCTCCACTTCATCAAAATCAACACGTATAGTGGTATTATCACCAACATCAGTGGCGGATGCCTCCACAGTAAACGTTGCACGATCTTGGCCCTTGTAGATGTACTTGTACATGTACTTGATTGCGTTGATTGTTGAACAAATCTCAACGTTGATGTGGCAGTTATCCTTCTCGCACAGGTAAGGATTGTGCGGAACCACCCAACGATTATCCAGCTCGACGTTCTTGCGCATTGTGGATCGACCTTGGTCTCGCCTTCCGTACTCTGGGTAGCCACTTTTCTCACGTGTAGTATGGGAATGGAAATGTTTTGGGTAGCCTTTGGCGCAGACGCCATCCTTCATACATGGGGCTTTTGGGTGGAGTACACCACACGAACCATGCATCATGCATTTCGTCACAGTTTGGTACAACTCCGAGTGCGTGTTGGGATCCGGGAGCTCCGCGCACACAAGTTTATCATAGTCCTCGGGACGTCTGGGACTCGACTCTTCAGTAAGCTTCACCAACATATGTGCGTGTGGTAATCCTCGTTTCTGGAATTCGATGACATAAATCAGCGCTCGCACCTTTCCAAACACTTCGTTCTTGATTATGTCATCTTTGATGGCCTCCAGGTGTAGCTTGAATGCTCGCACAACCAAATCAGGGCGGGCCGCACTTCGTTGGTTCTGCAACATTGCTTCCTTGATCTCCGGCCAGTCTGGATTACATGTGATAGTGATGAATAGATCGGGCTGACCTATTTCTCGAACAATAGCCATGGAGTCATAGTATTGCTTGCGCATGTATCTTTCGCCACCTATGAAACTTGGAGGTAGAAGAACAAATCTGCCAACTTCTCCCAAATTGTCGTCATGAAGAACTGCGTCGATCACGCCACGATAAAGGTCTGCACGGAATGTGCTTTGATGCAGCTTGATGTAACGAAGCCGTTGGGGTTCTATCTTGACGTACATTTCAACACCATTGCTGGAACAGCCGGGCTGAGAGATGCAAAATATAATACTGGTTGTTCCTGGTGAAGAGCTGGTAGGCATAAAAGTCGCGCACTTTCATCCGTGTGTTATTGTAGCGTTCAACGCCCGGCTTGTACTCAACGTTGATTGACCACCCTTGCTCTCCAAACGGATACAGTACTGGGAATTCCAACGGATCGTAAGCTGGATGCAAACACCTCCACGACGACTTAATACGATATCACGCTCCTTAGCCGAATTCTCATCCACAATAATGGCTGCAACCTCATCAGCGGTGGGTCGATTATGCGCCCTTAAATCCGTCCCTGGTTGTTCGTGTATCACCAACCGCAGATCAGTACCATCTCGCGCTTTTTCCCCGGCGGTCAGGAACTGCTTGACGTACGGATTGTTGGCAACTAACATTTGTTGAAGCGCCTTGACGGTAGGGCGATCCAGCCCATCCAAAATGTTCATTCGTCGGTCGATCTGGTGTTCCATATCACCGCTGTACACATAGACTTGCGCAAATCGGGGTTCACTGCCTTCCTAAGGCAGCAATGAACCAATTCGATGGCAAATGGCTCCTTGGACTCGAAACGTGTAGATACCTTGTCGACCATTTGCGTAGTTGGTGTCGACGGATACGTTGTCTCGAACCGATGCACCCATCGAAGTGAAGGCAAACACGTTGTTGTACGCACGAATCTGGCAGGAGTCGACACGAATTTCTTGAGAAAAGCTGGCGGATCATTCGGTGGAGCAAGGCCGACCCGTCCATCAAGACAACATGTCGACGCGTTTTCACCCTTCCAAGTTAATGCGTGACAGTGTATGCACTCCGTGGTCATTGACCCAATTGTGTGTCGGGGAAGGTGTTCTTGATAATCTTCAATCGAACCTAGTGCACACAGCTTTATCCCGCCCCCTCGAGATCGCCGAGCGGTATGCTGCGCATTATCAGTCTCGCGAACGCGCTGCTGCACTGGTATAGCCAATATTGCACGTTGAGCTGCAACCTGGGCGGCGTGGCGAGATCGGGCCACCTGGCGTGCTTCGGGTGATATTTGCTGGCGTTGAACTGCCATTCTCGCTCCATGCTGTATGCGTTCAGTGCAAGATTGCTCCGGACGTAGCACAGGGCGATGCTGAAGTGTCCATCTACTAATTGCCTTGCGTTTATTTGCCTTGCGTCTTTTGCGGGCATCGCGACTTTCATCCTCGTCTGGTGTTGAATATGCATCATTAATGTCATCTATGCTCGCAAAGTTTCTTTTTGGCATGCTAAAATACTGAATATGTTTAAAACAAAATATTGGTTAGCAAATTTTATCGAGACATTTCACGTTGGCAAACCGTTGGCTGGGATAGCAAATATACGGAAAGTATATTGATGTTTTTATCCAAATAGGCAAGTGAAATTGCTTCTTATAAATCTGCCATTTCTCATCAATCATCCCAAGCTTATATATAAATACAGTTTTTTCGCCGAAACTGACAAATTCTAGTAGGTGAAGGTTTAAATTAAATGATTTTATTCACTTAACATGATATCTCACGTTTAACTTGCATAATATGCATTATTTAAAGGATAACTTACGTTAAACTTGCATAATATGCATTTTTATATAGGCATCACAACAACATGTATGCGCGATACGAGCTAGAGTCTATCGAAGCAACATGAGTGTATTCCGTCCTCTTGCATGAGGTGGACTTGCAACAGCTTGAGCTGGTTACCTGGGAGGCGTCCACGTAGCCTGCACGATGGCACCCACGATGCCGACCACGGCCAGCACGATGGCCCATGATACGAAGGATCGTCGTGACTGTGCTGGCGGCGGGCTCGAAGTCGGTGCCCGTGAGTGCGTCCGCCCATCCGCTGCTCTCGAGCGACGAGCTGAAGAGCATGAGCATGGCGTCGGCCACCAGGAAGCCGATGTTCACCAGCACCATGAGCACGCCGGCAGTTGCCAAGGGTGCCATGGTCTGGCCAAGCTCAAGGAGATGCACGCGGTCCACCCGGAAGACGTCGGCGTGATCTGCCGCCTCACGCGCGCCGCCTATGACGTGTCCAACCTCAAAGCCACCAGCACCGACGAGAAGATGGAGCTCACGTACAACGCGCGCGACGTCATCCAGAAGGGACTCGACCTGACGAAGGACGTGGCCGCAGTGCACAACTGGTAGGCAGACGAGTTGTGAGTTGTCCGAAACGAAAATATACCTATTGTACTTGTACCACCGCATGTAGAGTCGCCTCAGCTTCTACACGCACTGGGCGATCAACATCTGCGCGAGTGAGCAACCCAGCTCACGGAAGTCGGGGCCATCTTGAAGCGTGAGCCGCTCGGCTGCCACCTTCTCCAGCCTTCAAGCCAGCAGCGAACATGGCAGCACGGCAGCACAGTATAGTCCCGCATGGGGTGGGCGGCTGCCGTGCCGACCATGCCCGCCGCTGCAGTGAGCCGTAGACGCGAGTAAAACGAAATGCTAGGACAATGAAGAGGATATCTAACGACGAGGTCATTTCCAATCCAGCCGAATTCTCTAGTCGTTTTCAATCGAAAACGTCGTCATATTCTCCACTACCAGCCCAATCGTAATAATATGCAAGCGCCACAACTTCCTCGGGGGTGAGCCGAGTCGCGGTCAGCACTCATGAACTAAGCTCCGCCAGAATCTCGTCGTCTTGCAGCCGGGAAAGAGCAACTTTTTCTCGCCGGGCTGCTCGCTTTCCGGTCAAACGCGCCACACGAAGTTCATCTTCGTAACCACTACCGGTTGCTGCGCTTATAGCCCTCACTGACGAGTATGGAGTGACATCTCGCCCTGATGGGACCTGACGAGCATGAAGCCACCATCTCATAGCCTACGATAGACAGAAAGCGAGCCTGTTACCGGTCAGGTACCGGGTCACCGACTGAAAGACAGACAATGACATGGGGCCGCGGATGCCGGCTTCAGTTTACTGGCCTCAGTTTACCGGCTTCAGTTTACCGGCCTCAGTTACCGTGGTCCGAATTAACCCGATTTGAGCTGCCTAGCAGCATGACCTATCAGCGACTTCTATCCCAGTAATATTTAGGTTATTATTAAAGTTCAAGTAAGCACCTGTGAGCAATTCGATGTGCCACGGACAGAAAACATTCCGAAATGAGCTTATCAAAAGGAGGTGAACAGTTTTCATTTTTAGACATTAGACTACACTAAGGGAAAATGCCAGTTTCTTTCATGGTACCAGTTTCTTTCACTGCTAATAACAGCCTATGATTGATTTCCACTAGACTAACACGCGTGTGATTAGTTAAAACTCAGAACCTCGCACACTCTATCCATCTTGCTACTCGGTGGCTGCGGTAGGTGCTCGTGCATCGCGCGCTGTCGGCAACCAGTCATTCGAAGCTGGCGCACACGCAGTCTTATGCCCTGCACTCGTGGTACTGTCACAGGCTCCAGGTCATTTCGAAATACGCACCCAGCCCCCCACCCCACCCAAGCAGCACAACCAAGCCACGAACACTAGCGCCATGCCGTCCTACACCAACGACGAGCTTCTGGCGGCTGTGCGCCGAGTTCTGGCCGGAGAGCATGCACCCACCGTCAGCAAGCAAACACGCATTCACTACCGCACTTTGATGAACTGGGTAGCGAAGGCCAAGAACGGGGACCCAGTTGCACCCTCGCGCCGTGGCCCTCCACCAGCACTCCACCCCGAAGCTGAGCAGAATCTAGTGGAGTGGGTCATCGGGCGACAATACGTCGGGTTTCCGGCCAAACGGCAGGAAATTATCCAGAAGGCAGGCGATATCTACGCTATGATGACGGGCAAAACTCTCGGCCAGGGCTGGTATCGCCGCTTTCTTAAGCGGCATCCCATTCTCTCAGGGCGGACGTCCGAGTCCATTACGAAGGCCCGCAATAGCGTCACCATGACCGACGTCACGCGCTTGTTCACGACGCTGTGCAAGGTTCTCGTTGAGCACAAGATCTCGAGCAGCAGGCTGTTCAACATGGACGAGACTGCGTTTGATACGAACAAGGGCGGCAAGCGTGTTGTTGCGGTGCGCGGCTCGCGCAACGTGTGGCACCCGGACTTGTCCACTTGGTTTCACTTGACCGTTGTTGCGTGTGGCAGCGCTGATGGTGAAGTGGTGCCCCCGCTATTCATTTTACCGAGTGTCACGTTGAAGTTGGACGTTCTCGCTGGGTGCGATATCCCCGGGGCTACAATTACTACTACCAGCTCCGGTTTCATGAACACCACGCTGTTTGTATCATGGCTGCATTTTTTGCGGCCAGTGTTCCAACACCGATTCAGCGGCCTTTGGTACTGCTTATTGACGGTTGCACGTCGCATTATTGCGTCGAGGTGCTCGAAGCAGCGGAGAAGATGGGTATACTACTCATTATTTTTCCTGCAAACGCTACTCATTTGCTGCAACCGTTGGATGTTGCTGTTTTCAGCATATTCAAGGCTTGCATTAAGCGTCAAGCTGACATCTACCTGGGCAACGGCGGTGGCTGCTCTTTGAGCAAAGACGATGCTGTAAGTATGGCTTCCACGGCCTGGAAGCTGAGTAACCTCGAGGCTAACATCAAGGCGGGGTTTCGTGGATGTGGTCTTTTTCCACTTAACAAGCTGAAGATGGCGGAGCGGTTAGACAGCTTCCTTCGCAACGGCACCCCTGAAAATACCAAGCTCACGGAGTGGCTAACTATCAAGGCCACAGTTCAGAAAGAGGTGCTCGTGCTGCCACCCCCTCGCAAGCGGACCAGAGCAAGGAAGACGGTGACAGTCGGAGGAAAACTCCTCACGCGCGAGACCTTTGCGACACTTGCTTCAGCGAAGCCGACGTTAACCCCGAAGTCGAAGAAGCGGAGCAAGAACGCCGGGTGTGCCATCGTCTTGGAGGCGGTAGTGTAGAGATAACCTCTTCGATATAGTTCATCGTAAAATCTTGTGAACACTGTGGTTTATCCGATTTAAGAGAGCTCGCTTGGGGTTGAAGAAGTAACATTCTAGATTTGCAGTTGATACAAACCGCAAGTGAATAAGGTGCACGAAACTGATTCGGCCTTCAAAACAGAAGCAATTTAACAATATCAATTAGAACCCCTATAAGACCCAATATTACGGTCTAGATCGTCGTCAAAAATCGCCACTCGCCTGACCTTTCCCCTCCTATCCTTTATATCACGAATGTATGACTACTTTTTTCACTAGCCGACAAAGAGTGAGGCGCCCCCGGAAAAGTGCAAGATAGTGGCATTTTCCCTTACGTCTAATCGCTAAAACAACCCTCAAACGCGGCTGCAACTTCTTGCTCGAGACGCTCGTCGTGAAGCTTCAGAGCGTCGTACATATCGCGTAGTTCGTCGTACATCGCATTCAGCTGTTCGTAGTTCTTACTTAGCTTCGCGTACGCATCCTCAGCAGCTTGTAGTTCCGATGGCAGATCGTTCTGCTTCTCATGAAGATCGTGCATATGGGCCGCGTAGGAATGGGCAGTCTCCACAATGTGGCGGAGTCATGCGAAGCGTTTGCAGCTATTTTTTTCGTGTTCTTATGAGCGCGATGAACCTCCTGAGCAACGCTTGGTGTCATGCAGGTCTTCCCCGATCGGAGGTGTACTGCTATGTTGCGAGTAGATTAGGAAATGACAGATACACTATATGGCAACCTGTTATTGAAGTAACGATGCTCCGGAAGGAGGATGCACATTTATAGCATGACTCACTAAATAATACAAATAATATACTGAGAAAATCACTATTACGTTTTGTACGACATTGCACTATCAGTTTCCAAACTTGGTGGAGCCGATCCAAAGGTGTAATTTTCGTATTTGCGTCCACCATCTCGAAGTCCATGCTTTCATACTGATGTATCTATTTCAATTCAATTGGTTTTGGATGTTATATATCTATATCTATCACTAACCGGTGTTGCCCTCGAGAGTATATACATCTTTTGGACTCATTTGCTAGTCACGGTAGTTTGGTAGCGCGCGGCTCAAGATAATTTCCCCGTACGTACCCGGCTCCCTGATAATAGCATAAATACATGTACGTGCACAGGTACGTATAGGGTACGTACACGTAAATAAATACACGTACGTACGCAGGTACGTACGCGGATACGCACACGGATACGCACGCTCGTACGCATATCCACCTTTAAGTGATGATTCGATTATGTAGTACAGGTGCCATCGCTGGCATAGGGGAATCACGTGTCAATAGCGTGGGCATAGATACAGTGGGCGCAATGCCTCTAGCACTAACACATCCTCGGTGAGCAGGTATGGCTTCACCTCGGAGTTCACCCTTACGACATGTATCTGTACCAAGAATACAACGACGTCGTATGAGTGGACTCCGTAGATGTCTCTCTCCTCCATTTCTTCACCTAGTGGTGCTCAAGCATAAAGTTGTTGGCATCATAAACGATTCCCTAACATAATGCAGCTTCGTATCTTATTATGTCAACGATCCCCTAACATAATGCAGCTCCGTATCTCATTATGTCACACAGCTCATTACATTTTGTTAAAAATGCAATTGTATCTCGTCCAGGGTACTGATATGCGATATATATCATCCAATCAGAAGGTTTAAAAAGCGTGACACACTCACAGACATCGAATTTATTTTAATAGCTTAATCACTTAGGGGTAGGCCACTAGCGCGTTGGCTCTCGTCTGCGGACTTCTGACCGTGGACACGCCCCTCTCTTGGGGGGGGGGGGGGGCGTCGCGGCCTGTCCCCCCCCCCCCCCCCCCCCGGCTCCGAAGTCCTCGACTCGGCACTGTGGCTGGGATTAGGTGTTAATTCCTGGACAGTGTTGCTGAGTCCTGGTTTTCGTTCATTTTATGCACGGTCACGTGTATACTTTTTCAGAGTGGTTGCAGCAACCATATCACTGATGATGGTGAAAGAGGGGGTGAAAGCGGCAAAATCGGCCAGGCAAAAACCATTCTCGTCGTCTGATATGCGTGTTAGGAGCATGCTATCGTGAGGCCATGATCATGCTTGGTTTCATCATTTCCGACTCAGGGCTATGTCGGCGTATTCAGATGCGCAAATGGTGAGCGCGGGCGATACTTTTCCTGTCAGTAGTCGGCGCTTTGGTGATTTGAGAGCCATGACACCCGTCCTCCCCATATTGCGACTTATTACTTTTTAGGATCGGTGGTATCGGATTTTCTGATGTATCATTTTACACAGTTATTTAGGGTTGCTTTTAGACTTTAAGGTTGCTGTAACGCCATTCATACTTTTTAGTCGGATACCCCAATCGGGCAATTTACTCATTTCCAAATAATAATATGGAAAATGCTAGTTTCGGAAAATTTTGGTCCCTCGTTTTTCCAACGCAGGACACTCAGACCTCAAACTCAGTTCACCTGTTGTCCGGTTTTAAGCGACCTTCTCAGAGTGGGCAAGTAGTGGTACGAGGCACAAACACTCGGGCAGATGGATGCAGTCTGAAAATTAAGTCAGGGTATCAAATCCATGAGATTTGAGGTCGGTAGCGGGAATATATTGAGGTTTGGAGTCTGCGTTGGAAGGCGACAGACCGTAATTTATCGCAAACTGAGGTTTCAACCGCATTTTGAGGGCCCCGCGTTGGAGATACTCTTAGTTTGTCAATAAAACCCCCCGATACGCTGCTTTCTAGGCAGCTTGTCGGATTGAGATTGACAAGCCTGAATTTATGGGCACGCTTCGTGTCCAGGTTTTCCAACACGACCTAGATCAAGTAGCGGATGACCAAAAAGGCTTTAGGGAAGAAAAAGGCCCGCACCAAAGAGGCAGCACACAGAGCGCGCGCCACTGAGGCCCGCACGCGATTGGAGATGTCCCGTGCCCTAGCACTCACCCTAGAGGTGCGCGCCATACCAGGACACGCGGGATGTAACGCTGCTGATGCGACAGATGCGATGGAGAACAACGGCTGCAGCAGTGCACGATCCTATTCAAGAAGCGCTCAGTCTCTCAGGTTCACGAAGATGAAGACGACAAAGCAGAAAACGTGGCTGATCTACCTCCATCATTCTGGAGTGGGGACTTTGTTTGTCTTAGCTTTTGGGGTCAAGTGTCAAGCGACGCTCCACAAAGATTTATCTCTAGCGGGCGATATGATTGTGTTGGGAAATGTTGCGAGCTGTGATGGGGGTGAAGAGCGATGATAGTACACCTGTGAAGCTACATCAGTTATTTGAAGACACCTTAAGCTGACCTATGCGGTGGTGAAGATGAAGAGCGATGAGAGTACACCGGTGGAGCTACAGCGGCGATTTGAAGACGCCGTATGCTGGCCCACGTCTTCAAATGACTGCTGTAGTTCCGCCGGTATACTCTCATCGCTCTTCATCTCCATCACGGAACGCTACCCACTCTGTTGAGCGACGGGGCTATCAGTCGACGTGGCCGGACAGTGTGCGCTCGTCATTTCCAGCGTTTGGTGGAACCTTTCCACGATCACATATTTGCATCGTCTCCGGGATGGCGGTATTCAGGTGTACAGCTTCTTGTAGATTCCTTGCCGTTGTGGGCAAGGCCTCGAGGCATTACAAGCGCATGGAACCTCGTACGTGCTGGGATACCCAGAACTGTTCTGAATATTCCAGTGGGTAGATGACACTGTTCTTATCGAATTTGATCTTGGAGATCGATTACTGCAAGCTAAAAAAACGGCTTCGAAATGCACTGAAGATGTATTTGGCTCGAATGGATGACACGAAGGCAAGACCAGCACATGGCTGCAGCAAGTTCACGCGGTAGACATCGATTCAAACAACTCGGAGTGCACCGTATTCATCGCACAAAGGAAGATGGACAAGACCAAAACGGTGGCGTCCGAGACATTTGGCCAGTCATTTGTTTCCCTGAAACACTGGACAGCGTATTCGGTATGTAACGACATGTCCTGGCATCCATAGCGATCGCGAAGCCCTTTATCCAGCCCTTAGTCGATGTGCATTTGTCCACCAAACGCTAGGACCGCTCCGGTACCCCAATGACAGCAGGGCTGAGAGTCGATTTATTTTTTATTGTAGTGAATAAGACTGGTATTCGAGAGCCAAATCGCGGGAGTCCCTATGATAATGTTCGACGCAGGAACACTGGAACTCGAAGGTTGGGTTATCGTTCACAGCAACAACCAGCTCACAGCATACGGTCCGACACCTAGGCGTACACAACGTTTCATCCTCGGGGAAATAGTATGCGGAGAGGATATCGCTTGGACAGTACAGCAACTTGGGTGACATTTGAAATCAGCCCTGGATGCACATTCGGCTATACGTAAGGAACGGATGGAAGATCAAACTTGTAGACACGATGAATAGCAGAAAACCGATCGAGAGGCAAACCCTGAGGAGCTGCTTGGCACTCGCACAAGCGAGAAGAAGTCTTCGGCTTACAGTGAGCCGGGTTTCGGATCGCACGTCCGAAACCAAACCTTGTGATGTACATTCACCAACATACACTCCTAATTGTTGTTCCTTTCAGACAGAATGGGCCAAATCGTGCGTCAACGAGCAAGCATCAATTAATAACGGATCCTAGCGGACATATAAGAAGAAATTCCGACACTTGGGGAGGGGGGGGGGGCTTTTGCAACGGGTTTGATTTTCCGGTTTGGATCGAAACACTCTCGCAGAAGATGCAGGCAAGAATCATTGGCCTATTCGCCGGTCTATGTGCCCTCGAAGGACACAACAGTCGGATACAATCAAACATTTGACGGTAAAATGACAGTAGTTGCCTTCACCTAAAGAGCGAGCGCAACACAAGGATCAAATATACCCCCAGCCGGACCCTCACTAATTGCGATGGAAAACTCTGGTGGGCGAAATGACGACGACTAAATTACGATGAATATATACCGTACTCTGGTACATCGGCCTCCCGATAGTCCATATTAATCTCTGTCGGAGGTGCGGCAACAATCTCACGTAATTTTCTACTCAGTTGGCTAATCTTCTATATATCATTCTCTGCGACATCCAGCCCACACTGTTACATCGACTTCTTAGCCCAATTCTGCCCCGTATTGTCCTTTTTCGTGTTCACGCAGCGATTGCACTCTGCTTCGGTCTCTAAGAAGAACGGGTTTCCGGGATTTGCAAGCGCATCGGTTTTTGTCGCCCAATCCCCGTCTCGAATCTCTTTCATCTTGCCGGCCTCGTAAAGGCTCCGCCAGTGAGCTTTAACGTTGGGGAGGAAAACAATGTGCAGCCTGGGCTCGATCTGTTGCATTCGCAAAGAAAAACTTGATGCTGATCCGAAGCTGCTTCGCTTCCACTTGTACGTCTTGACCAGAAAGTCCAGTCGTGTTATCCATCCAGAGAATACGCTCCCCAGCAAAGACCCCCTGGACCCCAGCAACGCACATCATGTAGCCATTTCGTCATTATGACGTAATTGATCGACGAGCTGGGCGTTGACCAATAGAACACGAAATTCACAGCATCACTTAGTCCTTAAATAGGATGACTTGAGTTGGCGTTCTTAAATATCAACATTGAGCACAGCATCTTAGCTTTTTTTAACCCTCCTTCAGGAAAACGCTCATTGTGATAACTTCTCTTTCTGCAATAATAAAGTTCGATGAGTCAAACTTAAAACTCGACAACACGCAAGTAAAAACATTTGACACAATTTTGCGATGCTTGACCTCTTCAGAAGCATGAAAGCCAAGTGTCTTGCTATCATTGAAGTCAGCTACAAAATGATTTCGTCCATGTTGGATATCTGGTTCGGGTCGATTGTCTTGTTGTCGAATTGCCGCATCAGCCACCCAAGGTGAGCCACAATAGTGAGGTCAACCTGCGACTGTTTGGCGGCCTCGCTAACCTGCTTGTTGGCCTTCAGTCGACGATAGGCGATGTCGAATCGCTCCAGGAAGTCCTGTATGCGCCGATCCAGTCACCTTATCTCGAAAGGGGACCCCTTTGATGGTCAGCGCCTTGTTGTAAACCGAGCGAGGGCTGTCTTCATTTAAAACTGTAGCCCTATCCGAGCAGAAAACTTAACGCCTGCACGACACAACCGTTCAAAATCACTCAATAATATTGAATAAAGCCAGTTCCACTGAGCTTCGAGCCATCGCTCACGACCACGGACAGCTTTTGCAACAAAATATTGCCACGCTACTTGCATACTTCAGTTGTTTCTTCTCGTCAAGTTTGACACCGGTCGTATCACGCTTGCTCCACCAATCACGGGCTTTGTGAGGATTCACACGTCGGTCATCCGAGCGAAATCGATTAGGGAAGTAGGGGATAGCTTGATCACACAAGCCTCTCTCGCCGTTAATTGTGACGTCGACCTCCATCCCCTCGACGCACTGTACATGACTGCTGAGTGAGGGTTGGCGTCTGCCGTCGTTTGCATGAATGAACTGCAATAAATAAATGAGATGCGGTGCATTTTTCTGCCACCCATCCGAACTTACGACTATGTAGTGCGCGTCTAATTGTTGTGCATGGCTAATTGTGGTGCACGACTATTTGGGGCATTCGTACTGTGCATACTCAAATAAGTATGATGCACGTGGCAGGACTAATAAGAGTGGAATGTGTGCAGGACTCCGGAATTTGAGCTCATTGCTTGCGGCTATAAGCGCCCCAACAGCAGTGTGAATAGGAAGCCACGGTCACCGCATCCATGTTACTCAAGGTGCATCGACAATGTTAGAACCAGCGGGTCCCGGTCGACAAGGACGGAGTCGATCTGTTGTGGGGATTGATCGTCATCGGATACTTAATCCTTGATCGATGCTTGGACATTTGTGGGTATTTAACCAAGGACATCATTGGTGGAATTTCACACTGTGTGAAAGTGGTCGATATTATACTCCATGACAGATGCAGATAGAGAACGGAGCCGGTAACTGGAGTTGCATTCTCAGTGGAAATTATCGAGACTTAATCCACCATGCCAACCCAATCCACCATTATCGATCTGGCATACAAGGTCAATACCCAGTGGAAGATGTGGAACTATCTCTCAACAAGAAAACGATGGCAAGCCCAGGGCAAGCACTTGGGTACGTTCTTGACGTTGGTGAGCCGAATGAAAGTCATCAGCAAGTCCAACGATGCGATGGCAATCAAGAATACCGCAAAAGCAATGGACGCTGATCCAAACGAGTTTCCATCTCACTCCCTACAAACTAGCACTTGCAGCTGGATTATGTGAGCTCGCCATCAGGCTTATGGGGAGATGATCCAGCTCGTGATTCTCAGTCTACATGTCGACTCAGACCCGACATTATGAATTATATTACCCAACACCTTCAGCTTGGGAGTGCCCCGATCTAATCAACGGACCACAGGGGGCGGGGGAATCCAAGCTTCTGTAAACTAATTCATTACTTGCCTCCACCCAGCAGCCGTGATCGGAATTAACAAAGAAAAGTGAACGGTTCGTCGAACCAATTTAGAGGACCGCGGTAGAGGAACCGGCTGAATCCGACTGGAAGGAGAAGCACGGCATTCGAGGTTCTGTTGAGAACAGTGTGGACGAGCGTGGTGCTGGACTTGGAGTCCCAGTGTGGAGACGAGAGGGCCGTGGCCAATGTATTTATCTTCTCAAAACTGGGTATGTTCCTGAACGGGGATTAGTATTTTTCCAAGCTGGATTGGGCGGGAATCCCCTAAAACCTTCGGGTTCTCCTAGCGATTTATATACTATTTCCCGAGGGTCAGGTCTTTTAGGAGATAGCCCGTGCTGGCCAATGTGGGTCGGAGCCTGTTAGGCAGGCCCGAATTAGACTGAAAGTGTAGTGAGCACTGTTTCGGCTGAGGGAGAGCGTCTAACGATCCCAGTCTCAGCTAAGCAGACAGTACCTTTGTACGCGGAGCACGAGCGCCGTTCCCACGACACCCGAAGCACGAAGGTGGCCTACCATCGCCCGACGTCTCACCTAAAGCGTTACATGGACCATCGCGCTCCTGTTCGAGACTCTACGAAGATCTTTCGTACTGCTGCGATTACGGCCACTTCATACAGGACGTTTAGCACGGAGGACAGTATGATGGGCCGAAGACTGTATGCGTAGGTAAAACGGCGGTCGAGTTGCTATAGGAGGCGGACGACATGTTCCACGTGATGGGCCTCGTCGATATCGTGTCAGCACTGCCAGACGACTAATCTACGACAGGCTCGTGTCCAGTTGATCGCGCTTGTGTGTGTATCGCACGAAGCGGCCTCTCTTTTGAGTTAGGAGGTACTTTCGCTTGGAGATGACAGTGATGAGATGGATCGGGTTGATCTCAAACATATCTGCAATCATCTGCAATGTCCGCCCCGCGCCCCCGCATGAGGTGACCAGCTTGATTGAGTCCAGCGGTAGAGAAAATACCTCAGCGATATAGTCCAGCGGTAGCGAAAATACCGCTGAGGGAGAGGCAGTCTCCGTGAAAGGCCATGTCGAAGTTCCCCGAGGCGATTAGCTTAACTGATTCCAGTAAAGATGACTTATCTTCAGATAGAGAGGAGTCTAGTATTGGCAAGGCAGACAACGAACTTGAAGACACCGACGAAGTACACAACCAAGGTATGCACATTTCCGACGCAGGAACTATACTGTCGAGAAATAGTACGAGTGTGTATAGGGGCCATCGCGATAGTGCGTACTGTGAATAGTTTAACAGCGATGAACACGGAGAGGTCAGAGGTGCTCAGATAAGATGCAATGAAGACAATTGCAGCTCGAGCGACCAGTCCAGTGACCAACAGTGCAACGAGGAGGAGAATACATTCCCTTTTTCCGATGCCGGCGTCGTCGATGAGTCTGAAGCTGTATTTTGGCCTCTCGAAGTAGTTAATATTCGACGCACTTAGAATCCAACCAAAAATGTAGTTCCGGACTTAGGCTCCATGGATTGAAGCGGCTGTGCGATCCGAACAGGTACCCGAATGCGGTAAGTAGCATCTTCTGCGCGAAAAAAAAAAAACTGTCCAAACGGCGAGAATTACGACAACAGGCTCCGAAGTGTTGATGAGCTACACTAGGCGAAATGAGACATCGGATGTTCTGTACTTTTTATGCAGATTATTTATGCAGATACCATTGTAACTTAGTATGCGAGTGTACGGACGCCGCACGATTACAGCAAGGACAATCGAATCAGGGACCACACCATTGCGCTGGAGACACGATCGTCGCGCAAGCAGAATGTTTGAATCGAGGCACGAGGCCGTGCGTCGATCGCTAGGTTCGCGAATCATTCCTGTGCCGCCAACTGCAAGTTCTACGAGGTACAAAACTGTCGTTTCGTCACGGTAATTATTGTTACCATTGAAGATATATCTGCTTCTACGAAAATTACGGTTGATTATGGATATAATCTCTGGGTTATTTGTACACGTGGCGCTGGAAAGTGCCGCAGCAAGTATAATGACACGCCTAGGATGCCTACTAGGATCTAAAAATGAATATCGCGGACATGCATGATATGAATGACTGATAAGCACTAGAACAATTGCGTTGGGAGTCAATATTACAGATGAGGGAGTAAAATACGTTCCATATATGAGCGTGGCATGAGATCAAACCTGGTGAGGGATACAGTTTGATTTCAATCGATCCACTGCACGTACGCTTGTTGTGCCCGCGTTGGTGGTATTGCGAGCAACTATGCTGAGTTCCAGACTCTTTTTCGCCAACACGTCGGATGCGTTTCTTCTTCGGACGGCCCATCCTTTTTCAAGTAACAGGTAGGTACACTTTCACTCTATTAAGTTCTGATACGACTATTTCTGGTTTAATCACATGATACGATTAAAAGTGTATGACTAATTTATTTACACATCTTAGTGTGGTGCTTGCTTAACATAGGTATTTTCTAGGACACCTGCCCGACTATTTAGTGACAAACGACGGCATTGGTGGAGTGGTTTAGCCACATCGAGTCCAGGCGTACACGCGCGGGTCCTTATGACGCCTGTGGACGATGTTATTTACTGCTCGAGGAAGTCATAAATGGGGCGGATATCCACAAACAGACCTTTCTCCTTGAAGGGCGATTTCGACGCTGTTATCGGATGAGTGTGGAATCTTTCCAGCGACTTCTTTCGTATATCAGGCCTGTACTAGTCCGGGACGAGCGCCAGTCACGCCGTCGAACTGCTACAGACCCTATCGGTCCTGAAAATATGTTGCAGATGACCATCTCGTGGCTGGCAGGCGGAAATTACTAGTGGACACGCTGTCTTGGTGGCACGTTGGTCTCCGCGATTTATCATGCTATGCATGACGTGATGGACGCTATTTGTGCCTGCTCGAAGGTGACTATTCGAGCGCCAACAGAGTCAACAGAACGCATGTACGAACTAGCCGACGGCTTTACAGCCATCAGCAAGGACCAAATTTTGACTGGGTGTGTCGGCTGTATCGATGGCTGGCTGTGTGAGATCCGCGCCCCAAGTGCAAAGAGGTGCCCGACATCGCTGCTTTATTTTCTCCGGACATCAGCAGAAGTATGGACTCAACGTCCAAGCAATTTGTGATTCGTCGTGTCGATTTACGGGCTACTGCTTTAATTCGCCGGGCAAGGTGGGCGATTCAATCGCTTTCAAAAAGTGGAAGTTGCATGAGGCAATCATGCAGCTACCAGCGGGGTTCACATACCCACTTTCCGACTCTTTTCTGGTGCCGTTCAACAAGCTGGAGCTCAAGAGCTTAATCACTTTTGGCCAAACGCTTTCTCCCCATAAGAGAAATAACCAGTATTGGGTCGCTCCACCAGCGTTCTAAACTTTGGTCAAATCTCGGTAATCGCAGCAGCAGGAATACTTAATATGACAGTTTTGAAATACCCGCATATTCTGCTATTTGTTTAGATACTTCCCTGAACCAGACCAGTTACAATGGGTGAAAAGGATCACGAAATTTCCCTCCAATCAGTTTTGGGCCATATTTAATCTTGATTCCAGTAGGGGGCGGCCGCTACAATGGAAGTCCTAAAGTTATGCTGCATCATTGGGTAAGTAAACTCTAAACATCCATAAGATTTGTTTTTAATCAGTTCACACAGTATATGCATTCATAAAAAGGGAGCTTTTCGCACGGCCAACAGTCACATTTTGCAATGGTCGCTGTTCAAGTCAAGTGCCGTCATACCCAAGCAACCATGGCTGCTGCTGCCGCGACCTTAGGTGCGTTCTTAACCGGGGTGTACAAGTGTACGTATAACATGTGTGGTGTACCGTACACCAATACAACAATGACATGAGAACGAAAATCAGTCGTTCACCTCATATTTCCCCCGTAACCTCCCCTCTTGTGATTTTCTTTTGTGGTATTCTTTGCTCTGGTGGCTATGGATCGTTCTGACAACGTGCTTTTGCTCTTTGACAGCGACAGCGATGAGCTAGCCCTTGTCCAGGACGTCCTCCCTTCCCCCATAAAGGGAGAATTGATTGACGCCGAGGCTTGGCTAGCGGGTACTTCGTCCGGAAGGCAGGGCTGGTTGCTTGAATTGCGATGTTTACTTGGGAAAGCAGACATCTTGCCGCTAGAAGGGAGAAATTTGCAATGCCTTCCGTCCCTTCGATTCCTGTCGTTCACCCATTCACTCGGTCTGATGTACAGTACAACCGGTGCGTGTCTTACTATTACGCAATCCGTTGTACGGCATACAAAAATACATCCGTACAACCGCTTTTAAGAACACGCCTTACTCGCTTCTTTCATCATGATGCGGAGCAAGATCATGCGCCTGCACACGCGGCGGTTGCGCTGCTCGGCGCCGTGTCGAAAGACAATGCCGACCGCCTGGACACGGCCACGCGCGAGTCCGAGAAGGGCTTCCAGGTGTGTGTCGTGTGCGCATTCGAGAACTTCATCGACGCGCTGTTCTGCTCCATCTGCGGGGACGGGCAAGGTGGCTGATAGCAGCGGCAGAAGCAGGAGGAAGCGCCGGTGGAAGGACATGTCGCAGCACAGTCACTTCCTGATTCTTCGGCGACTGCTCAGAACTTTTCCACGAGCACAATTACGGGAACACAAACATACCGAGGGGGGGGGGCGTAGAAGGGCGCCGAAACCCCCGGTGTATACAATCTTCAAGTGAGTTGAAGAGTCGCCTAGGCCAAGAGGAGCAAGAGCTACACGTGGACGCAGGCGGAGCAGACCCAGAGGGAGGTTGCAAGCGCTCAACAGCAAATATATGACAGTGTTTGGGTCCAGAAAGCACACGGCGGCAATGGAGAACAAAAGGGGAGAGAAGAGCGAGTGGAGGACGGCTAGAGGGGCGCGGAAGCAGCCGACAACAGCGATGGCGGACCACCTCGAACGAGACCAGAAAACAACGGCCCGGGGACAGACAGAGTGCAAGAAAAACGTCGCCGGTGAGAGTGAAAATAGAAGAAGGCAAGCTCATCGAGGACAACAAGGGATAAGTCACAAGGTTCAGCAGCGCCGACCAAGGAGACGGAAATATAGTTTTCAAAGAGTTGTGGAAATACCTGATCAAACGAGCACCAACAAAGTACGTGTGGGAGACCATCATCGGCTTAAACGACAAGGCCCGTGAACGACGATTCCAGGTGTACTGCAAAACGCCAGCTCAACGAGGAATCGCCGCATGCACGGAAGCTGAAAGAAGGCTCAATTGGAAGGACGTGATACCGGAAGCATTGCAAATGCAATGCGATAAATTGAAAAGCTACTGGAACATGCCAGTAAAGAGCATGCGCAGCGACTACAACAGATGACGCAAAACTGGATATTGGAGAAACGTTGCAAGCAAGATGAGCTGGAAACACGGCTGCGCTTTTTCACTTTCGTTGACCAGGAAGAGGGCAAAGCGGCGGAGAAACACGCGGAAGAAAACATTAAAAAAAAACTCGTACTTGGGAGCAGTGGAGGGAGGGGAGAAGACGAAGAATTGTACGGTAGACAAAAAACTCAAGCAATTATATGATCTCGGCATCACGCATATGGATGTCCTGGTCACACCACGGAAATCCACAGAGGAAGAAGACACGGCGCCCTTGATGATAGTAACTCACAAGCTCGAAGTGTCATTTCCTCCACGCTTTCTGGTCCAAATCATGGCCGGAGAGCAAATGGCAAAATTTATCGATTTGTTTAAAGCGATGGAGTACCCACTCTTCGCTCACTTAGCCCCAGGGCAGAGAGTTGGCGAGAATATGCCAAAGCAAGTGCTGTTCACTCAGATGCGCATGGGAGCTGAGGCTGCGGCGTCACAGAAGCAGGCAATTGCAGAATTTAAGAATGACCTCTCACGCGTCCCTCTCGACATGAACACAAGGGTGCTCACTGTGTACTTAAAGGGCAAGAAAAGCGCGCAAACATGGGTAGGTTGGAAGCTGCTTCTTAACGCTGATCAGCTATGAAAGCAAGCGCGAAGAAGCAAAGACGACCAACCAAATTGTGAAACTAGACTACTACCGTATACGAGCTCTCCTAATTCCTACCCTTGATTCTTGAAGTTGTGTCGTCGTAAACTGAACACGAGATGTACATGTACCGACGACTCTATGTTCACAAGTTAAACTGCAAGCAAATCGGGTAATGAATGCAATTAAAGCTGCTATGTAACGTGTCCCGAGTGGGAATGGTGGCAACCGTCCCGGGTACGGTCACGATCCAGGTCCCTGTTGAAGGACATATCGGCTTTGAGAGGTTTTACTTTTCTGGATGAGCTGAGAGACCAGTCATCAAGTTTCGGGCAGAGTAGCTGGCGGCGCGGCGGTTTCGCGTGGGCCCGAGAGCAAATGGAAGCTCTGGCGTGGCCGGCGAAGATGCGCAGCAGGATGGAGGTCGTGACTATGCCGCGGCTCAAGCGTGAGCGCTGGCGTGGACCAAGGACGGAGGGGTGAAAGCGGAGCCAAGCCTGTTGAAGTCGGCTGGCGTGCCGACAATCCAGTCGAAGTGAGAGGAGAGCGCGGGCCGCGAGGCTCCGTGTGAGGTGAGCTGTAGGTCAGTCGTGAATTTGTCTTGAAACCAACAAGTTGAATCTTTGCATTTGACTTAGTTGTATTCTAACCGTTCCTTTAACTGTCCGTACCGTCCTACTTCGTGCGCAGCGGCAGCCGTCCCTTCCAGGACAGCTCGCGACACGTGGTGGAGAAGCAGGGTATTGGCTTCGCTTTGAAGTAGGCGTCGGACAGTCTGGTCAAGTCGGGCATCGGGATTCGTGGGCCTTTGCGAGGTGACAGCAGCGCGTTGGAATCGCGGTCGAGAGCTCGTCCCTGGGGTCTTCAAGAAGTCTCGGCGTCCGCGTAAGACTTGTGGAACGGTCTGGATCTGGTTTTGAATTGTTGGAACGGTGCGCTCGGCACTGCAGTGGAATTGGAGAACGGTACGCGAAGTACCTCAAGTGGTCAAGGTCAAGAAGAAAACAGTCGGCTCGCTCGGAGCCCTTAACGGTCAAGGTTTGGTGAATTGGAGAGCGGCACGGTGCCGTAGTCGTCTGAAGTCACGCTGAACGGCTCGGTTTTGCGAGTTTCTGGTGATTTTGGGGTTTGTGATTGAAGGTTGGAATTGGGTGAAGAAGTACCTCGACGGTCGCGCTTTGGTCAGCGTTGGAGATCGCTTCGAGGGTGAACTTGTGAAGTGAAACGGGCTTGCGGAACGGTTGGGTTAGGTGAATGGATTGGGACTAAGAAGATAACGGTGAGAAGTTTTCGGGTGATTGACAAGGACGGTGAACGAGTGAAGCACTGTGAGCGAGAGACGGTTGTGCGTGTCGGTGCAGTTGGTGAGCACAATCAGGTGCTGAAGAGACGAGTGTTCGTGTAAGACACGTGTGGAGAGAAGTCGTGTGGACGAGCATGAGAGGTCAGTTCGACGAGGCGAATGTGATCCGATCCGGGGTGGAGTCTGGGGGGCGTGACATGAGCGATGGTGAAGGACGGTGGTTTGAAGAGGGCACGGGTGAAGATGGTTTCATCGAGGACGGTGACGACGGGTACGGTTTGATGATGGAGACGGAGTACAACACGCTAAAGCTGATTCCGTACTTCGACTCGGAGAGCGCTTGTTCGGAGAGTGCCAAGGACTTCTGGTGGTGCTTTGAGACGGCTACGGAGGGGTTTGACGATGAAAGCCGGATGCGGATGTTTGTAGCGCGGATGAGCGGAACGGTTGGCGAACGGTGGTGCCTGAGTTCACGGTTGACGGACTTCGAGACACTGAAGCGACGGTTCTACAACCGCTTCATCCGTCTTACGAAGGAACAGTTGTTGCAGAGGCTGTTTGATGCGGCACAGGAACACGACGAACTGGTTGACGACTGGGGGAGACGGATATCGCGATACTGTGATGAAGCACGGTTGTTTAAGGAGACTCTGAGGTACAGGGTGTTCGTCAACGGACTACGGAGCGATCGAGTGCGGAGATTCTTAGACTGGCTACCTGGGCACTCGATTGAACTGGCTTGTGAGTGGGTCGTTGCCAAGGGATTTCATCGGCCGGAACGAGAAGATTGTGGGGTTGAGTGGCGAGCTCGAAGGTGTGCGCCGATAGTAAGTCGGAACAGTGCGAGATCTGGTGGTGGTGACATTCACGGTGAATGGGAAGAAGACGGACTGGCAGCACGAATCTACGGTCTAGCAGAGACGGTGAAGGACATGCAGTTGGAGACGCAACAATTGACGGAAGAAATAGTCGAAGATGAACAGCGGGTACAAAGCAGTGCGGCCAACAAAGACGAAGATATCGAGTTTGCAGGCTGGAGCGGTTCCGCGTTTGCCGACGGTTGTGGGGAGTCGTATTCGGACGATCATATGCAAAGCTGGCACGGTTCTACCGCTACGGAAGCTATCGGGAGTGAACACCAAGGAGACGGTGGGTCAGCTGGAATCGAAACGGAATTCAAGGATAATGTCAAGGTCACTGGGAAGAACGGTCACGTCGATGAATTACTGGAGCAGGTGAGCGGGAACGGTCAAGTAGAAGATGGACGCGGTGTTGTTGGTACGGAAGATATCGAGAGTGAACCCAGAGGGAATGGTGAGTCAGCTGAAGTCGAAGCGAAAGCCGAGTGGACGGTCAAGGTCACTGAGAGGAACGGAGGTCCTGTCGACGAAGTACCGGTGAAGTCGAGCTGGAACGGTCAAGTAGACGATGGACGTGATTTCGATGGAACGGAAGACGCTCCGGAGGAAGGAGTATGCACGGTCGCGAGGGATCATGCGGAGGCTGCATGCCGCTCGGAAGCATTGCTAGGGCCACAAGTGGAGGGTACGCTCTTTGAGGATGGTGCAGTCTGTGAAGAGCCGGGAAGAACGGCTACGGCGGATGATGGAGAGTGGGTTGGTGCGGCGGCAACGGGCGTCCAGGATCAAGGTGATGTGAGTGGGGCCGAGGTCGGTACGGTTGACGCAGAGTGCTTCGACACGGTGGTCATTGTGATACCGTGTCAAACGTTCCCGGAGTCGTGCGAAGAACACGCCGACTGGGCTACGGCTAGCTGTGCAGCTTTCGAGAACAAGACGGTCGTCTGCAGAGACTATAACGCGGTGACCGCACGGTGTTCTGTTCTGGTCAGTCGTTGTGAATTGGAGAACCGGTCACGTAAGGACGGGTGGGTTCCAGTTGAAGCGGTCCCGGTGATTGAGAGCTGGTGCGGGGTTCCCCTAGAGCGAGATAAATTGGCGCGAGTTTGGTAGCACAAGGAAGTCCTGTGAGGTGACAAGGCTTGGTGATGCGGCGAATGAAGGACCTGCTATCAGTCTAGGGCGTTTTGGCGGAGTGTGAGTCGGCGATGCATTAGAAGACGCGGTCCAAGCACGGTCGGGGAGCAGTCGGAACGGTCACTGAATGGAGATGGTACAGTCAGAGGGAGCAGTTG
Organism: Phytophthora x cambivora; assembly: GCA_033557925.1. NCBI lineage: Eukaryota > Oomycota > Peronosporomycetes > Peronosporales > Peronosporaceae > Phytophthora > Phytophthora x cambivora. Next base: position 3,907,008 of record JAUCEB010000012.1, on the reverse strand, counting down.
AAACGGTCACTGAATGGAGTTGGTACAGTCCGATGGAAGCAGTCGGAACGGTCGCTGGATGAAGCCGGTATGGTGAGAGGAATGCAGTCGGTACGGTCGATGGGAGAGTTTGAAGTGTTTGAGAAGCTATCGGGCGATGGTGGCGGTGACGCGGATTACAAGTCGGCCATGAGGATGGCATGCAATGGAGGATGGCGACCTGCGAGCGAGTAGCAGTGTCGGTGGAGGGAGCGGCAGTAACCTGTTGTTGAGACTCAAGAAGGGGACGGTGTGGAACATGGGCGTGTGTTTGAATTTGATATTGTTGGAAGACGGATCGGGTAGACAGAAGTTCAAGGACCGTAGCTGGAGCGTCACTACTACGGCTGATCAGGTGGTTGCTGCAAGCGCGAGTCTCTGAATTTACTTGAAGAAAGGGGGTTCGCCGCGTTGTGCGATGAGCACAGACATGGTTCAGGGCACTCGACGAGGACGTCGAGGTTTCGGTCGGGGAGGATGTCCCGAGTGGGAATGGTGGCAACCGTCCCGGGTACGGTCACGATCCAGGTCCCTGTTGAAGGACATATCGGCTTTGAGAGGTTTTACTTTTCTGGATGAGCTGAGAGACCAGTCATCAAGTTTCGGGCAGAGTAGCTGGCGGCGCGGCGGTTTCGCGTGGGCCCGAGAGCAAATGGAAGCTCTGGCGTGGCCGGCGAAGATGCGCAGCAGGATGGAGGTCGTGACTATGCCGCGGCTCAAGCGTGAGCGCTGGCGTGGACCAAGGACGGAGGGGTGAAAGCGGAGCCAAGCCTGTTGAAGTCGGCTGGCGTGCCGACAATCCAGTCGAAGTGAGAGGAGAGCGCGGGCCGCGAGGCTCCGTGTGAGGTGAGCTGTAGGTCAGTCGTGAATTTGTCTTGGAACCAACAAGTTGAATCTTTGCATTTGACTTAGTTGTATTCTAACCGTTCCTTTAACTGTCCGTACCGTCCTACTTCGTGCGCAGCGGCAGCCGTCCCTTCCAGGACAGCTCGCGACAAACGGGCCTAGTGAGTACCCGTCACTAGCTTACACGTAGCGGTGAGGAAGCGTCCAGTGCTCAGTAATACTGAGACCAAGTATTAAGTCCGAAGTAAAATCAACTCTGTTTTATTATTGGGACCAGGGCGGGGGCCCGTGGCCTAATGTGAACCACTCAAATGCAGGTCAGCAGCTGATTGGCTGGAATGGGGTCTGCCCCCCCACTTTCAGCCAATCAGATGATGACATGTCAGCACACGCTAGCCGTGTGCTGCCGTGCCTACTTATGTAATATCTGTAAGAGATCTACCTACTTGTGTAAATGGAGGGCCCATTACATCACCCTCCTCTCAAAGTTGCGCTTACGCAACGTAAGCGCAAATAACACTGGAAAACAACTGAAGACAACCGTGGGACGACGGACACGGCAGTCGGCGACGGACGCAGCTCGGGCGACGGACACGGCGCTCGGCAACGAGCGCGGTCATGGAGAGTAGCACCTCGGTGAGTGCGAAGACCTGAGATGGCGGTCACCGCAGCACGATTCTTCGAAGCGACCCTTCGAAGTAACTGCGGGCGTGAGGACAGGACCGTCGACTCGACTCGACGCGCCAGCAAGACGAGCTTGGACATCTTCATCGCCGGTGACTGACGGCGGCGTGGTGCAGTGTGTAAGAGCGCACTTTTCCATCCTGGTGCACGTGGGTTCAATCCCCACGCGGGACACACGCTTCGTTCACGATGCGTGAGCGTCCAGAGCTTTTCCACGCGCGCTTCGACAGCACCAAGCGCCGGGCACTCGGCCACCGAGACACAGATCCCTCACAGGGCACGTCGTGGACACTCCACGTGAAGACGTACTCAGGCGGCTGAGTACACGCTGGACCGAAGCTTGGTTTCACACTGAAGTCGTCATCGAGGAGACTCGAAGTCAAGCCAGCTCAGTGGTCAAGCACTGAGTCGTCAAGCCGAAGGTCACCGGATCGAGTCCGGGGGTCGTCATCAGTTGTTGGTCCTAATTGTCACGGCGTACCTCGCCGCGTGCTTGCGTCGACGGTCCCCGTTCACTGTCGCTGGAGTTCGCGATCTCATCCTCGTACTCGCGAACAACGTCCGGGACGTCCCGGAGAAGAGTCGAGCGTGGCTCCCACTTATCGTCATCTGGTGGAAAGCCAAGCCACCGTACTCGGTAACGCCGCGCGACAGGAATCCCGCGCGAAGCCTGATCACTCGTACGGATACGGGTACGAGACGTAGCACGAGGAGGGTCCTCGTGTGCCACGATGTGATCCACGATCCAACGTGTATCGCCAGCCGAGTCAACAATCGGCGGGGGAGGTTCGCGTCGGTTGCTCGTACGCTTGGGTGGCCCAAGACGACTTGGAGATCGATTCGTGCAGTGGGCGCTCAGACGAAGGCTGAGGCGGCGACGACTCAGGTTGCGCAGGCTCGGGCGGAGCTGGAGGCGACGCAGACTGCGCGTCGTGATGGGCGTTCGCTCTACGCTCCGGTGCCGGAGAGGACGTCGTCGACGGGATAGTTGCAGGATGGTACTTCTTGAGTCGCCCGACGTAGAACGTCGGGTGAAGCCGTAAAGACGTAGGAATATCCAACGTGTAGGCTTCTCCATTAACCTTCATGACTCTGAAAGGTCCAATGAATCGAGGCGCGAGTTTGCTCGCGCCAAGATTAGTCACTGCTGATGACCGAATGCCGTCAGTTGACAGGAGTACTTGATCTCCTGTCGCAAAGGTAGCCATGTTCTTGCGCCCACGCTTGTCAGCATTTTCCTTTTGCTTGTCCACTGCGTCCTGCAGTGCGTCGCGCACAAAACGGTCAATTGATTGCCGTTGCAAGACGAGCTCCGAAACAGCGGCGTTGTCGACAGGACGCGCCGGAGTCTTCGGCGCGTAGTTGGCAGCAACCGGAACCCCAGTGTTGCCTGGGTTGATCAATGTGCGGGTAGTCCATGTCGCAAGGGGAGACGCCACGATGTCCGGCGTCGTGAGGGCCTTCTTCGTCGTGGAGCGGGTGACTGCATTCAGCGTCACGTCTTCGTGAGCTGCACTCGTCATGTCGTTAACACCATCTTCATCCCCACCCAGAGTGGAGCCACGAGGCGCCGTAAAGTTGCCCACGGCGATGAGAGCAGGCACGCGCGGATGGCACGCGTTGTTGGCGAAGAATGGCGTCAGGCCCGTTGACGCGTGCTCCGCGTTGTTGAGTGCAAACTCAGCAAGGGGCAGGAAGGAGCTCCAACTCGCAAACGACGTCGCGTAGCTTCGAAGCACGTCTTCGAGGACCCGGTTGACTCGCTCCGTCTGGCCATCCGTCTCCGGATGTGCTGCCGTCGCCATCGACAGCTTCGTACCCAGAAGCTGGAAGAGGCTGGACCAGAACGCGGACGTGAACCGCGGGTCGCGGTCAGAGACAATCGACTCTGGCAGGCCATGGTGACGGAAGACGCAGTCGATGAAGTGCGCCGCGGTCTCAGCCGCGGTGACCGTGTCACTCACGGGGATGAGATGCACCATCTACGTGAATCGATCAACGAAGACCAAGACGCCGGTTCGGCCTTCGGCGTCGGGTGGAAGCCCGAAGATGAAGTCCTTGGAGACTGAGCGCCATGCCTCAGTCGCGATCGGCAATGATCGCAGGGGAGCCTGCGACGACTTCGATGGCTTCACCCGCTGGCAGGTCTCGCAAGTGCGGACCCACTTGCGCACCCACTTGTACATGTGGGGCCAGAAGAAGTCGCGTGAAACAGCCGCGAATGTCTTCTCGCGGCCCAGATGCGCGCCCATGGGGCTGTCGTGGAACTCGTGGATGATCCGAGCCCGCAAGTCGTCGTCGTTGGGCACGACGACTCGAGGAGCATCGAACTTGTCGATGTTGTAGCACAACAGATCACCGTCGAGGTGATAGCGGTCGATCTGGTTGCGCGTATTGCGCGACAGAGCCTCCAGTGTCTCGTCACTGGGGGCGCGGAGATACGCCACAATGCCGGCGTAGACCGCGTCGTCTGCGTACGCCGCGACGATCTCGTCGCGCAGATCCATCTTCGGAGACACGTTCGTCAGGTTGATGCCTGACGCAATGCACACAGCATAATGGTCGTCATCTTCATCTTCGTCGTCAATCACTTGACGACCCAGCACAGTCCGAGGGTCGTAGTCGGGTCGCCGAGACAATGCATCGGCGAGGATGTTGTTCTTGCCCGGCTTGTAGTGGACGACGAAGTTGTATTCGGCGAAGAACGACAACCAGCGAGCCATGCGCTGGGAGAGATGGGCGACATCATCGCTATCCGCAGCGATGCGTGATCGGTGTACACAGCGAACGTCTGCTCGCCTAGCAGATACACTCTGAACTTGATCAGAGCGTAGCGCATCGCGAGGAGCTCCTTGTCGTGGACGGGGTAATTGCGCTCCGCCGGCTTCATCTGTCGTGACTGGTAGCTCACGACTCGCTCACGACCTTCGTCGTCGAACTGCATGAGCGCACACCCGATAGCGAAGTCGCTAGCGTCACACACGACGTGGAAGGGCTTCGAGTCATCTGGAAGCATCAAGATTGGCGCTGACGCCACGCTCTTCTTCACCGAGTCGAACGCGGCTTGGTGCTCAGGACGCCACAACCACGTGGCGTCTTTCTTCAGCAAAGACGAGAGAGGCTGGATCAATCCAGCGTAGTCCTTCGTGTACTTGTGCAAGTAGTTCGCCAGACCCAGCCACTGACGAAGCTCAGTGGGGCTTGTAGGCGTAGGCCATGAACAAATAGACGAAATCTTCTCTGGGTCAGCGCGTACTCCATTCTTGCTCACGTAACAGCCAAGCACCGGAATCTCCGGCGCACAAAAGACGCACTTCTTGAGGTTGGCGTAGAGCTTGTTCTCTCTCATCACTTGAAAGACTTGCCTCAAGTGCCGCACATGGACTTCGACGCGCTGAGATCTCCTTCAGCGCGACTGTGGACGAAGATGTCGTCAAAGTAGCTCGGTGCAAAGTCACGGAGCGGGCGAAGCACATGTGACACCATGCGATTGAACGTCGCAGGTGCATTCTTCAGACCTTGGGGCATGACAAGCCACTCCCAGAGCATGCCGCTGGGAGTACTGACTGCCGTGAGAGGGATGTCGCTCTCTCGCATCAGGATCTGGTAGAAGCCATCGGTCAGGTCGATGGCGCTGTAGATGACACTGCCCGACATGGAGTCCAGTACCATGTCCTTGCGGGGGATCGGCGTCTGCGCCGGGATGGTGGCGTCATTCAGCTTGTTGAAGGCGTGGACGATGCGCCATCCGCCGGTGGCCTTCTTCACACAGAAGGTCGGACTCGAATGCGGCGACATACTCTCGCGGACGTGGCCGGCTTGCCGGCGACCCTCGAAGAAGTCGTCAATGGCCTTGACCTGGTCGCGCGGCAGTGGCCACTGCCGTGTCACACAGTACTTCGAGCCAGGCGCGAAGTCAATCTCGTGGCGCACGCCACGATCTGCTGGCAGCTCCGCTGGGATCTTGTCGGGGAAGACGTCGGCGAACTCGCGAGCCGTCTCGTAGATCGGGTTGCCCGACGCCTTCAACGACTCCCAGGACTGCGCAGCGAAGCGCTCTTCGCGCGCTGACTTCGGCTCAGCGCTCTTAGGTCGTGACGACATGTCGTCCGCGCCCACGGAATTGATCGTATGAGACACCGAGTCACCATCGGTGATCAAGCACACTTGCTCAATATCTCCGGCCTTGAGGTCTCGGAGGAACTTCTTCCAGGAGAGGCCTGGGAGACTCGTGATGGACTTGGCGTCGCGAGGCGGACTCGCGACCTCGATGACACGAGTGCGGTTCGGGGCTCCGTCCACATACTCGACCGTGCAGACCGACTCAGTTGGGGCTGAGGGTGGGTTTACCGCACGGCGAGGCTTCAGTCGCCTCTGCGATCGACGGGACGTCTTCGTGCGTCTCGAGCCCCGGCTCGAGACTGAGGTGTCGCTCTCGCTGGACGAGGCTTCACCCTCCTCTAGGCGCGAGAGCTCGTTCTCGACCGCGCCATTCATGCGCGGTGGCAGCTTCTGCTCGCCCGCGGCATCGTCATGCGGGAGCCCCTGCTCGAGCGCCTCAAAAGAGTGCGGGAGCCCCTACTCGACCGCCTCATTAGCATGCGGGAGCCGCTGCTCGACCGCCTCGTTGGCATGCGGGAACCACTGCTCGACCGCCTCATTGGTGGACGGGAACCTCTGCTCGACCGCCTCGTTGGAAGGCGGGAACCACTGCTCGACCGCTTCCTTCACATACGGGAGCCTCTGCTCGACCGTCTCATTCTCCATCCGCGGGAGCCACGGATGCTCAACCGCTCGCCTCTCACTCGCGCGCCCACGCGCGGGTTCTTCATCTTCGTCACCAGTCAGCAGCACTGCACAAGTCGTGCAGAGAGGGCCATCGCTCGCTCTGCGCACGACTGTGACATGGGGCCAATCCCTTGGCGCGACCAAGAGATGCGTGAAGACTTCGGTCACGTCGATGTCTTAGCGCCGCTTGACCGACCGAGCCAACCAGTCGATATGGGGCTGGTACCGAACCAACCATGGGATGCCCAGGATACAGTCGAACGCGTAATTCATATCGAAGACGATGAAGTTGTCGTTGCTGTGGAACCCATCGAACGTGTACGGCAGCGACAACTCTCGCCGTGCGACACGGCGAGGCTTCCCATCCACAAGCTTGACAATCACATCTCCAGGAAGATCTCGCACGGGAACGCCCGCGGACAGGATCGACAGACACGAAGCTCTGAAGAAGTTGTTTGTCGCTCCTGAGTCCAGGAGTGCGCGGAGAGGTCGCCGAGCACCGGCGACAAAGAGGCTGACGATGATCAGCCTCGAGTCACCATTGGCAGTGGTGGCATTAAAATGTGCATGAAGCACGGGGGGGGGGGGCTAGAAGGTCGGGCTGCCACCGGGGGACCCGGACCTCCATTCCAACCAGTAGGGCACCCCGCCCCTACTGGTCCCGGCCGTTTTTTGGTTGTGCGGCCGGGGTCATCTCGCAACATGCTCCATGTGCGCAATAACCGGAGCCGGCGCGCGGCACACTGCCGCGCGATGTCCAGACTTCCGGCATCGGAAGCAGACCAGCGCGCGTGGTTCACGACCACCTCGTCCTCGCCCCGAGGACGACCACTGTTGGCGCTGCGACGCCTCGACGGCGTCGATCTCCATGGGCTCAGGCCCTGACGAGGGAACCTCCGCAGGCATCTGCCTTGCGTACGACGACGCCACCACGTAGTCCTCGCGTAGCGCGAGGGCAAAAGCTTCTTCCAGAGTGGTGGGCTCAGCGCGCGTGAGACAATACCGCGTCATGCCCTCGCGCATGCCGAACACAAAGACGTGGACTTGAGACGCCATGTCGATGGGCTTCGTGACGATGCACGAAGCGAGGTGGCGCGTCTTCTGGACGTAGTCGCGCATGGACATCTTGCCTTGCTTGAGGGCGGAGAATGTCGCGCGCACGCGCGACTCATCTTGGGGCGGCTCGAAGGCGAGACGCAGGTCACTCTGGATCGCCTCCAGAGTCGGGAACGCGAGTTGGTCGACAACGAGCTTGCCGAGGGCCCATTCCTTGGCCTTGCCGGAAAGACGGGACAGCAAGAAGTTCACCTTCGCTGACGGTGCCTCGATCAACCTCGAGGCGATCGCGATGTCAATCTCCCTGAACCAGCGGTTCAGAGGGAGACGATCTAGGCCAGTCCCAGAGTATGAAGACGTCTCCATCTTCACGGCGTTGTTCTTGGACGCGTGCGAGGGAGTTGACACTCGCCGCTTTGCTTCGGCGAGCTCGCGATCCATGAACTCTTGGATGGCTAGGCGTTGTTGGTCGGGCGTCGCTGAGCTCAGCAGCGACGTGACGACAACTTCTCCGGACACCGCCGCGAGGCGGTGGAGTGCCTGCCACTCGATGGACGTCAGATGGGGGAAGGCCGCGTGCTCCTGCGTCATGGCTGGAGGTCCGGCGGGCTGGTCTTCACTCATCTCGAACTTGGTCATGGGAAGGACTACAAAGTGCTACCAGGTCTAACGGGCCTAGTGAGTACCCGTCACTAGCTTACACGTAGCGGTGAGGAAGCATCCAGTGCTCAGTAATACTGAGACCAAGTATTAAGTCCGAAGTAAAATCAACTCTGTTTTATTATTGGGACCAGGGCGGGGGCCCGTGGTCTAATGTGAACCACTCAAATGCAGGTCAGCAGCTGTTTGGCTGGAATGGGGTCTGGCTCCCCCACTTTCAGCCAATCAGATGATGACATGTCAGCACACGCTAGCCGTGTGCTGCTGTGCCTACTTATGTAATATCTGTAAGAGATCTACCTACTTGTGTAAATGAAGGGCCTATTACATGCTAGATGTATTGATGCAGTTTATCTAATTTTCGGCAATCAGTGTGTCGATGTCGCGGCTACTATCAACCACGCCATGCCGTGCGAGATAGTGTGGGTCATTGGTTTCTTCTTGCAATCAAACGGACCTGCTCTGCCACCTTTTAGCCCTATTTTTACACTACGAATTATGAGAACTCAACTGCTGAGCTGGAGACAATGTACAATGTGATTGGCTAATCCCGGGTATGAAGTAAGAGACATCTATGAATTATGAGAGCTCATATACGGTACACGTGCACGGCCATCCTCAGGCGAGGACACATGACCTCAACGGACTTGCATTGGCTATTCTCAGTAAAGATGGGATTAAAGTTTCACTCCATGGCGCACACGGAGATCACAGACACGTGCATGAACGATAATCAATGGGAGATAACGACCATAGTAGCTGCATGTCCATACAAATTACGGGATGTGGGATTCATCAAGATTGAAGGGGTAGATATCATGGTACACCATCAGTCCGTGCACATCAATTGGCCGTGTGGCACATGCGGGTCGCCGGATCACCTAAACAAGTACTGCAGAGGGGCTGCAAAGAAAATTGCGAGATGTCAATCGCAGCACACATGGAGAATGACGGTAGTGCTACCGTCCTCATCCCAGCTCCAGCAAGGGAATTTTGCCAAGATGGACACGCCGACTACGATAGAAGAACTCCGGCAGATGCTGCTGGAAACCAAAGAATAAAAACAAGAACGCAGAGCAGCCATGTCCGCGAAGAAAGCCTCACAGCACATGTCGAAGCAACAAAATATACAGAAACAATCGGTGGAGTGGTCGAAACTGCCGCAAACGTGGGAGCAACGACGGCCTCCTACATGACATGGGCTCAAAACTGCAAGCAAGAAGGGAGGAGGCGACAAAATCGACGAAAGCTGCACTCAAGAGGATGGCGAACAATTACAAAAAATGAAGAACTTTGCAGAAGTCGCAGCGAGTACATCGAATATCACGATACACAGCGAGTCGAGTCAGAAAAGGCGGGAAAGAGCAGGGAAGAGGACGACATCGACATTGAGGAGGAGGTGAGAACCGAGCATGACAACGAAAATGGAGCAGAAGTGATGAGTGGAGAAATTGACTCAGAGCGCGGATGATCCCCGGTAAGAAGAATCGTGAAAGCGCGAGGAAGAAAGGGATGGAGTATCGCCACCACGCGAAAGCACAGAGGACCGGTGACAAAGAGCAAGACGCAACGCAAGTACAAGGATTGCAACCAAAAGATCAGGACAACGGAATGCACCAGCAACCAGAGAAACGAGATCAAGGAGGCCAGCCCGGAAGGGCGTCGGTGTCACCCAAGCGATGGGCGCCAGACAACTGGGTGGCTGGACGATAGATCAAATGCAGTAACAACGTCACATGCGAAGGAAGAAATGAACGGAAACGAGAAGGAGCTGGACGATCGACTTCACCACTCCTGGGAGCGCAACCAGTAGTCGAGAACGGCGGAAAGACCACAAGATACATTCACCAATACTTGCAAAATGCACTCGGAGAGTCGGTCCACCAGGAAGTAAAAGGGGCTGCAGACTCGCAAGTACCTCAACCAGGAGTACTGCCGTCATCACTGGAAGAAGCCAAGAAGATGAAAGGCAAAGGAGATAAAGACAACAATGAAGAGGACGGTAATCAGGACTGTGGATTTATACGGACGGAGCCGTCATCTACACCTGAGATACATATCGAGGACTTGCTGACCATTTTGGGAAGAACGACCATGGATGTAGTTTCGAACGGACAGTGCGGGTGGCTGGCTGACCTTCCGTGCAGCAGTCAACAACCGACGGAAGGGGCATATACCTTTGAAAGCGCGGACATTCAAGACGACCAACGAGCTGAAACAAGATGTGATGAATAGGATCATTGCGAACATGAGAGATGAGTTCACCTTACACCAAGCGGTATTACACAGAGTTGGTCGCCAGTGGAAATCAAGAGGCAACACTACTAAATGTAGACACACAAATAAACATTTTTACGTTACATGGAAGAACTATACAATCGGCACGAAGGCGGCCCAGACGCAAAAAAACATTGACGACAGCAGAAACAACAAAGTCAACTTGACAAAACAATCGGCATAGCAACGTACAGCGTACGAATGCTCTCAACCCACATGAAAGTGCCTGGGGAGCACTTACAAGGACTAAAAGAATTTCGAGAAAGGGGTACAAGAGATGTCATCTTCCTACTTGAGACACACCTCAAAGACATTGAGCACAATTCAGCACAATCACAGTACGCGGCATTATGGGGATACAAGTACACGATGGCGGATACGACGTCTTTGCGATTTTCGGGGAAGCATCGGAGTGCTGGGGTGGCGATACTTATCAATCCATACGACGCACTCAGAAATGCGCACCCGTGGAAACAAAAACAGTGGAGTGAGAACTTAATTATGGTCAGCGAGGGAGATAAGAGGCGAGGCTTTCCTATTCATTAACGTGTATGCACCATCCGCGGGGGTTACCCGAATTGCTTTTTACAAGCACCTGCAGACACTAACGTTTCCAGATCATGTGAAGGTCGTGCGCGGCGGAGATTTCAACTGCATCATACACGCCAGAATCGACAGATACAACAGCTGCGTCAGAGAAGACGTCGGAGCAGCAATTCATCGAAGGGAATAGACTTGTCGACACAGGAAATCAAAACGTACCGACAAAGTACAGCAAAACAGAGCGCAGAGAATACCCACAACTATATCACACGTACCGTCATAAAGCCGCAAACGGTCAAATTTCGACTAGCAGAATATACAGAATTTAAGTGAACGCAGACGCGAGGGAGCTCATTCAAGGAATTACAACAGAGGAATCGCCCTGTCACTCAGAGCACAGAGGCGTACTCCTTGGAATGCACCCACCGGCAGGTCCAGTACGTGTGAAGAAGAGGTCGTAAATTTATTCGCCACCTCAGTTCGCGCAGGCGGCAACACAGATCATGATTTAAGAACGGATTCAAATACTCAAGCAGAAATTAGCGGACGCAAGGGGGAATCCGATGTGACGATGGAGTGGGACACATTCAAACTGGACATAGTCAAAGAGATGGCTGCATTTCAGAAAGCGGCGCGAAAGAAGATGACGCACGGATGTCGGCCCAAGATCAAAAGGTTAAAACACAAATTAACGAAATGCGGTTTCGCAGATGGTGAAGACGGGGGGCAAAGGAAGAGACGCAGTGTTAACAGGTCTACGGAAAGTACAGGAGAGCAGACGCGCAATGAGAACAAAGATACGGATCAACAAGAACGCATGGAGCTCGAACGCCTCCACAGAACATTTTTTTTCAAACGTATTTGCAGGACAACGTAATTCCAAAACCTGCGCTCACGAGTGATGGGATCGAAATGGGGGGGGGGGGGGCACGAGTAAGCAGAATTACTAGCAGAAATTGGGAGCCGATTTTTAACGGAGCAGAAGAATAAGAGAATGTCGAGCAGTATCTGGAGCGCCAAAACTTTCGTGGACGCGTTCATTTTATCCATCAGCAGGGGGGGGGGCAAGGCTGATCCACTCAATTACCGTCCGGTCGCGTTATTAAACACGGACTACAAGGTTTTTACCAGAGTGGTGGCGTGAAGAGTGAGGGCTTTCATAGGCACAATTGTTCACAAGACGCAATTCGGATTCGTGCCTGTCCGTACGATTCATGGAATGATAGATTTGTTTGAAGCAACGAAGCTAATATATGACGGATCGATAGATTGGACATATGCCCAAGTTCTCGTATTGGGTTTTGCAAAGGCCTACGATTTTTTATCGCAGTGCTGAGGGTAAGGGGATTCTCACCTAAGTTTTGCGCGATTGTGGAGGCTATACATTCAGGAACAAAGGGTTCACTTCATGGCAAATGGGCGTCTGTCGAGGCACGTAGCAGTAACAAATGGAATAAGACAGGGATGCCCATTTGCACTCCTGTTGTTCATCATAGCTGCGGACATCCTATATAATGAGGTGGAGGCAGATTCCAGACTAGACGGTATCATATTCAAGGAGCACGATCAGCAAATTCGTCTACAGATAGCAGGGTATGCGAAAGATACAGCGATTTACCTCAAGAACAAGGACATACAACAGGCAACTATCGACGCAGTGGCACCTTTCACCAGAGTGTCGGAATTGAGAGTAAATGTCAAGAAATCAGCAGCAACAGCACTGTGCAAACAGTCAGGAAAGAGAGATAAAATTTGACATAGCATATCAAAGCAAGCAGACACAACAGAATCGGCAGTGGCGGAGGTCGAGAGCGTCAGGTACCTCGGTCATATAGCGGACCAGAGCGCAACGACGGACGTAGCGTGGACAAAGACGTTTGCGGTGCTACCAATAGGGCTAGTGCTGGCGGTGGACAAGATGAACTCAGCGCAACAGCAAGCCATGGTAGCGGGGGCTATAATTGCGTCTAAACTACTTCATGTATGCAAACACGCATGGCTCACGAAATTATCGTCAGTAGGCGCATCAGAAACTTTGTATAGAAATCCAGCTTTGGCCCAGTGGAAGCCGCACCGGCGGGTTATATATCAACAGTTATCACCGAAGTACGGAGGGATTGGACTACCTAACATCAAAGCGGAGCTGGTTGCCATGGCGGCGATGACAGTGGGGAAGTGGGCGCAAACGGAGCAGAAGATGCAGAAGATGACGTAAATGACAGGAGATATAATGAATAAGGCGACAGGAGGAAGAGCGGAAGCAATTGTGCCAACGGAACGGATGCCTAAACAGCACTTTGGGCGAGAGCTATGGTCAACGGGCATGCAGTAGACGCGATAGATGTTGGTGCACGCTCAATATCCAGCAGAAGAATCGAATGACAGCACCAGAGAACTGGGCATGACACTCAAGCATAGCAACGGACTTAGGACAAGATTGAGCAGTCAAGGGCTACGGTGTGAGTCGGAAGGCGTGGTTCGACAGGATTTCGAGGGACGACGGAGAGACAGACGCAACCTGAGAGGGTCATACATGGGGCACTGGATAAATTAGAGCTATCGGAGGCGCAGCTGTGGGGGGTCACAGGTCTAAAAGGCAATTGGAAGCAATTCACCCAGGCGGAAGGACAAATTGATACGAGATGTGCTCGGCTTTACATGGGTGGCCACCAGAATCATTGTGGTTAAACCAGCACAGCACTCTTTGCCAATGACAAGCGGGATGGCTCACGAATTGAGAGAGTTCTGTCTCAACTGTTAGCTACGTGACCAGAACCGATTTTCACACCTTCGGATCCCAGTTTTCTCAGAGTAAACCCCAAGCTGGAGGACAAGCATCATATTTTTCAAGTCAATAGCAGCACCAGGGATATCACTCATACTTGGGTAACTTTAGAGCGGCAAGTGGACAGGGAGACATAAACGAAAACTATTCAACTCGCAATAACAGATGAGCTTTGGAGTGCCAAACAGCACAGTATGGGTGACGCCGCATCGAGCTCTGCAAAGAGTGGGCCCATTGCGGGTGGGACAGAAAAGACGGACGCAGGCGCGGAAGAAATACAGCGATCTGTTCCTAGCGAAGCGAAAGAAAGTGGCGGAAAATACATCATAGAGGACACAAGAGCAATGGAGGAAGTAGCATGCAGAGGTAGCAGCGGCGCTCAAGCAATTAGACTGAAAGAGGATGCTCAAGCGGGAAGGGTTGCCTTCGCACGAACAAATGAATATACATAGATTAAAACATGATATGTCGAGGCTGTGGAACAAGGCATCCAAAAGTTATGAGTGCGCGGCATGCTGAGAAAAAAGAGCGGCAGGTACGGCGCATCTAGTGTGGGACTGTGAAGTGGCGCAGGGTTTTGGGACTCGTTGCTCAAAGTATAGAGGCCAATGAGCAGCAGTAGAACGGAGAGACACAGCTTGAGAACGCAGGCGCTACCATATATCTCCAGCTTCAGGACAAGAGCTATGCCCAGCTGGGTAGTAGAATGGGGGAAAGACCAAGACGATGAAACCTGGGATCAAATGCAGGAATGGACACAGGAGATATGGGCAGTATGCTGCGCAGCTACAGTCACTGCGATTTGGTTGTGGAATGTCAGCAAAATAAACCCGGACGGACAAGCCGAGACATCAGCAAAGAGGGCGGCAGAACAGCACTTCGCAACACTGATGGCGAAAATGAGAACATACGGAGCAAGATTTTACCCACTCACGAGGAAAGGCAAGATGAAATCGACATCCTAGGAGTGCTGCTACGGAGAGGAGGAGAGCAAATGCGGTGGAACGCATGCGATTACAAGCAGGCACAGCCGACACACATAGGGTCGTTTGACGCTTATAATTGCTTTTAAAACGAGGCGGACCTATGCGCAATTTTTTTATTCGGTCGTTTATTCCCGAATGGAGGTAGTGCATGTTATTCGGTAGCACACTCTCTAAAGTCTGATACAAAATGCTTTTGCGCACGCTATACGTGCTGGTTATACTTGTTCAGCTTTACGTGTGCCTGGACAACGACTGAAAAGACGACATCAGGGGCGTCAACACTCGCTTCAAGCTCTTCATCGCACGCGGACGCAGGTTCCTTAGACTTCGTAGACGGTTTGATGCGTTGAGCTTCAACTTCACGAAGCAAGTTGTGCGTCAGGAGCTTCCCGCACATGGAAACTCGCTTTCGCTTCCGATTTTTCTTGGTCGAAGCGCACTGGGTAAGAACGTCAGTCTCTATAGTATCTCGCATTTGAAGCCAAGTTGTGAGGTGGGCATGCTTCGGAGCGCCGTTCCTAGCGTTGTTACTGATTCACCAATTCATGTTCACCAGGGACACCAGAAAAATCCACATGCTCGTTTTCTTTTCTAAAAGAGTAGCACCCTTCGTCGTACTCCTCCAACACGTCTTAGATCAGATTGCACAGCTTCACCTTCAGCGTTGAGAAGACGGTGAGTCGAGGGGTTGTAGTAAATGAGTGGTATTGGGCGACAGCATAATGTTAAAACTGGTGGTAGCGGCGATAACCTCCTCTAAGTAGTGCGACCCGCAACCGACGAGCACCAGAAGGAGCGGTCTTTTCACCGATGATGGCATAGACTTCGCGAAAAAGTCCAGTCACTCTCGGAAAAGGTACGTATTGATGAACCCGGACGGAGACGTCGTAACCGCAGCTCTGGGTTCGCCACACTCGTGTAGGATACACTTGCCCGGCAAAATGAAGGCAGGCGGTACCACGAACACCTGCAGCGCCCCCGCAAGCCACAATAGAAAGTTAAAAGTTCACCGCCGGATCCAGGCACCACGCGTTTGTCGGGCTTCGCACTGCAACCACAATTTTAGACTTCTTGCGTGTTCGAAATGCGGTCTCGTATTGAAGATGCGAGATCCATCCAGCTGGAGTTCAATTACGAGCTCAGCCAGCGTGCCAATAAACATGCCATCTCCAGTAACACAGTTGCGCTTCGGAAGCTGCGCGTAAGCACTTCGCGTCG
The DNA here is from genome assembly GCA_033557925.1 of Phytophthora x cambivora. NCBI lineage: Eukaryota > Oomycota > Peronosporomycetes > Peronosporales > Peronosporaceae > Phytophthora > Phytophthora x cambivora. Next base: position 3,891,147 of record JAUCEB010000012.1, on the reverse strand, counting down.
ATAGCTGCGGGTACCGCTCCACGAAACACGAGTACCATCCATCACCGACGCTCGTCCTGGCCACGAGCAGCGAAATCTCAGTGGCCTCTTCAGAATGATGACGCAATCTACAGGGTGCATAACCAGCGACCGACAATCCAGTCGTACAAATGGCGCTCGGCTGCATCAGGGACACGAGACTACGGGCCACGATGGCGATAGAGCTACCCATTCTGGGCTTTCCTAACCCACTGTTCGATTGGGGGCTCTCCAGTTGGCTGAGACTGCTGCTACGGAATCGTCACTCTGCACTTGGGCAACAATGGCATTCTTGACGTCGCTGGGGTAGCTTTTTAGCATGTTTTGCCGGGATAGGAAGGTGATAGGAAACTGAGACACCAAACGTTCCCGCCAAATCGATTTAAACTCGGAGGTTTCGCTACATTTTGTCCAATTATGTTTGGAGAATCGGTTAGACGAGATAACATTGGCCAAAATAAAGCAGCGACCCATACCTGATCGGGGCACAAAACTGGTCATTTCCCTTACACGTTTTCTGTACTGTACCGTGATTCCGCGCAGATGGCGCGCATAAACACCTGTACAACTGGTCCGTTTTCCAAAAGGGAGTGGCTGCTGTCCCAGAGTCTGCGACAAAGTGTACAGCGTGTATACCTTAGTCCGGAGGATATAAACGCTGCGGGTTCATGCCTCAAGCGAGTGTCCCTTCATTTATTTATCTATTAATTTAAAGTTGCTAGAAGGCTGAAAATACATTATCTACCATGACTTCGTTTGCGAACTCCTTGCTTTGGGTTCATGCCTCACAGGCAACTACAAATCTCCATTTATCCGGACGAGTGTATATTGCATTATAAAAACTATGAGTCGGTTACATAAGATATGCTACTGCAACATCACGTACCTTTCCAAAAAGAATGTGACAAAAGCGAACTTAAACAGAATTCTTTTTATAGGTAAAATCTGGTCATAAGGACACGGACCCTCTGGATATTTGGATATTTAGTCTGGGGGGTTGAATAAGTACACGTGGGACAACGTTTTGAAACGTTTTTAGTTTACAAGCGCGTCTAGCTCTCCATCTCGTAACCCTCTCTCTGCCCTTATCCAGAGGGATGTGGGTGCACGCTGTTGCCACTTCCGAAATCGCCGCCCAGCGACTTGTGTTATGGCTCCCGACACACTCGTTCAGCCCTTACCGTCGCTGGTCCGGCCACCCCAGTCGTACATGTCGCGCCCAAGAGTGCAAGTGGCGCCGGCGCCGCTCGCCCGCGAGGTCGAGGCCAGGTACTTCGCAGCCAAAGCCGACGAGCCGCCGCAGCATCAAGAAGAAGACATTTTCCTCACTGGGTTAAGCAAACCACAACGCAAACAAGCACCATCCGCCACGGTTAGTCCAGTGTTAACATGTGCACTTTGCAGACCAGACCTTCCACGGATTCACTTAAACTCGTGTCTGATATTTCCCTTTTCCCTTTACAGCACGAATTGCGGCAACTCCGCGCCGACGCCGCGGTAATGGAGACGCAACTGGCCTCACTGTGTGCGAAATGGCAACAGCACCTGCCCGACCCCTCCATTAGAGAGTCAGCCTGTTTTGCCGCCAAGGCCAAATGGGTTTCCTCCCAGGCCGAACTGGTGAACCGTTCCCTCAAGGACCAAGTGCTGCAGCAGCAACTGTACCTCGCCTCGTTGCAACACCTCATAACCCAGTCGCCGTTCCTGACCCCATCAAGAAGCAAGGAGCTTTTCGAGGGGATGCACACGTTCTCCGCCCTCACTGAGTCTCTAACCTCAAGCCAACGCACCGATCACCTTATCGGCCAATGTGAAATGGGAGTGCGACTCGTGCCAGCGCTTCTCGGGAGGTTCGCGAGGCAACATTTGCCTGCGGCAACATTCTCTAACCCCTTCTCCCACACGAGCGTCATGGCTGACGGCAACTTCACCTATGTGTCGAACATTCTGCTCTGCCGCATCCCGCACCGATCCATGGAAGTTGCAGTCGGGGCCGCGTTGCACTACTTCCAGAACCTCGCGACGGAACTGGGAAAACATTTAGGGGTGGAATGCGACCTCGAACTATTGCAAGATTTGGGCAACGCGCGGGCCTACACCCAGATGCGATACCGGAACGGACCAAATTTTGCTTCAAGCAGCAACACGACGCTGGCCGCACGCATCACGCCGGACTCGGCCGTGGTGGTGGCCGATTTCATTGATGAAGACGCGCGTTACCCCATCGATCGCACGTCCGACGATTCCGTCGGGCTGGATTCGTGTCTCTCGTACGTGCAAATTTGTTGCGTCGTTGAAGTTGCCAACTTACGAAGTGAAGTGTTGTATCTTCGAGATCTGACAACATTTTTTTTTAATTTTTGGTGCAGGCTGCTCATGACTCCGGAGAGAGACCTGGTGACTGGCCAGGAGCACGTCCTCGTGCAGAGATTGAGTGTGAACCGATACACTCTCCCACCGACTTCGTCCAGGCTGCACGACGAGATCCGGTCCTCGATGCCCTGGTTCAACGGAGATCTGTTCATGGAAGTCATGTGTCGCCAACTCGAGCGAAACGGCCAAGCAAATGCCCTGCCGGGGCACTAACTTAACTCTGGTAGACAACAGAATGCATGGGATGGCCCGCAGAATGAGTGAGCTGTAGAACAAGATAGATTGTAGAGTTTTATGGAAGTGTGTGTTTGAGTGCAAATTCCTATTGACAGACAATAGAGCCCTTTTGCCCTCGTAAGTTCTACTGAAGTACATGTAGTACTTCGAAGTATTTCACTTCAGTACGCTATTTCAAAAATGTTGCGGACATGAAACACGACAAAGTTTTACGTTCAAGATGCGCGATGGATTATCATAATACTACGTAGTAGATACTACTTCGAAGTACTATCTACATGTATACCTTTTCTACAAATTCATTATGAATGTACTCAAGAATGCTGCAGTTTTTTTTGCGCACTTATAGGATCAACCTTGACGCGTTAGTGCCGTGTGCTTGCTGTTGAATGAACACTATTCTTGATGGCTCGGTCTGTTCAGGTGCCTAAAATACAACAAGCAACATTTTACAAATGCTCCTGTCGATGGAGTTGCGCATGAACCGTGATCTCGACGGACAGTTGCAGTACGCACCCTTTCGCCCCACAGTCTTCGCAGACCGAAGAGATGGTGCGGAAGTCACGTGATCTTTTGGTTAATATATGTAGTAAGTAGCTCACGGTTGATGCTCGTATCCAGGGCTTGCAGATGCACGAGGTCCCGGAGCTCTCTTTCGCGAGGAATGGAACTCACTGGCTGGCAACGCTCAGAGATACAAGCCGCTGTCACTTTATCGTACTGAGCGCGACGTGAACCCGACTCCCACAGCAACTGTCCAGCGGTTCTACAACCCTCAGGTGTCCAGTGACATTGGTACCCAGCTCAAAAAGAAGGGCAACACGGTGAACTCACGCGTGCCGCGGTTCCACGGATCCTCCGACCAAGCCTCACAGCGCGGACCGGGGTCATATTTCTCTGACAGAGTACGTAAAATCGTTCCACCAATTCAGAAGGCACTTGATCTCACATACTCGTCTTGCAGCATCACGGAGCATTTCCAGCACTCTTCGACAAGATAACACCACGAACCGTTCGCCTAAACAAAATACAGGCTAAACAAGCCTTGGCTGCCACTTTCGGCATTGTGCCGGCTCCACGGGACTCGGTTCCACCCTCGACGACTTTATCCTTGCCACACTGTGAAGTTTCACTCCGACCTCGTCGTAGCGCAAATACAACCATGGTCCAGCGACATTCACTTACTGAATTTCCAGATATCCCGCTTGAAGCGACACGACTCGCTCCAGCACTGACACCTCGCAATGCGTATCAGAACGGCGCAAACCGTCAGTTTATCCTCTCAATGCGGCAAGCTGGAGATCCCCGAGAACCAGTATTCTAATACCCACCCACAGAATACATTCACAGCATGAAACAACAATTATATTAAGGTCTATCTTTTGCTTGTGGATACTTCTCTCCCTTTCAACATTCACCGGACTACATAAACTGCCTAAGGATATGTTTCATTCACTAGGACTACGTAGTAGGCGCGGCGGTGCTTAAAGCTGGTTCGACCTCCGAGTCTGTCACTTCAGTGGTCTTCTGCTTCTTGACACTCCTCTCCTCATCATCCTCCGTGTCTTCCTCGTCTACCACTTTCCTGTCCCCCGCTTCGGACCGGACACTTTCACTTCCAGCGACGGAGGAGTGGTCGTCGTTGCTCATGTTCATATAGGCGTCACTGAGCATGGCCATGTGGAAGTCGCCGTTGAAATACGACAGCAGCTTGTTCAGCTCGCGATGAATCACCGGTGAGTTGGGCGGCAGGTTGTACCGATGCACGCGGAGTCGGCGCATCAACACAATCGGCTCCTGCGTTTCCGGGTCCTTCACTCGCGCAATTGTCAGGATGCTGCAAATATCGATGCGGAGCCCCGACTTTGACGTAGGAGGCACCAACGGCACACCATCGCTGCCGACTTGCTCTTGTTGGACGTCTTCCCGGGCACGATCAGAACCTTCATCATCGTCCTCGTCTACAAAGTCCGTCACGATCACAGCCAAGTCTTCGCTCAAGAGCCTTCCAGTCCACGCTCGGTTTGTGTGGGCGCCTCGCATCTCTCCATCCTGCCTCTCCACGCGGGCGTAATACGTCGATGGCCCCATCTCGATCTCATGCTAGGAAGGTAGCAACAACATGCATGAACAGCCAGTGAGTACATCCGATCAACACCCAAAGAAAACTCCACGCAGGGGGCGAAGCAGTACCGTCGGTACCTTGACTTCAAGCAGCACGCCAAGCCGGCGTTCAAGCTCGATCGAGGTATTCTTGAGGTTGTCGACCGTGGTCTGGTAGATCCGCGGGATGGAGGCGCTTGCTGGTACTTTGCAGACGAAGACGTTGGACACAAGCGTGCCGCATACGCTTCCGTCTCTGCTTCTGTCACTCTCGCCTCGAGAGCCCAGCGGTGGGGAGATCGTGGTAGCGGCTGTACTTGTCCGTGAAAACGGTAGGACGGGCGACGTGAGCGGCACGAACTCGCGCGTGAAGTTCTCAACGATCTCCGGTGCGAGACGCACGCCGAGCTCAAAGCGCGCTTGCAGTTGGTCCCTGCGGCTCTCCGGGTCAGACCCAACGAGGTGCAGGTAGCCGTGCACGCGGTCAAACAGATCTTGGCACACCGCCGAGCGCGACCACAGCGGCGCCTCCGTGAGCTTCTGCTGCAGCGCCGAAAAGTAGAGTTGCTGTTGTAGCAGCTCGTCCTTCAGGCGCAGATTGAGCTGCTCCACGTGACTCGTCTCCGCCTTCTGCTTGGCCGCCGTGCAGGCTGCTAGAAGGACCTTGTGCTCGGGCAACGCGACTCGCCACTTGGCACAGAGCGCTGTGAACTGCTCGTCGAGCCGCTGCGCCTCCACACGCAGCTCCTTCACCTCATGCTACAAACAAGTAACAACAACGACAAGGACAACGACAAGGTCAGCTGCGTCCACAAGTGTCGGACATGGATGAATGACACGCACTGCGGCGGGGATGGCGGCCTTGCGCGTGGGCGTGCCGGACGCGTTGCGCGCGCCTCTACTGGACTTCCCGGTGCTGCCGCCGGCCGTAGCAAGCGCCATGAAAGCCGCTCGTTCCTGCCGACTTGTCATACTTGGCGCCGTAACCTTATGTAGCGCCGGGTCTCACTTGAACACGGCGGACGCTACCAGTAGTCGAGCGTCCGAGCGGCGAAACGTTGACAGCGGGTTCAGCCTGCTGGCGCGCGCGTCGGCTGGCGAGTTAATTCACGCGGACAGGAAGTGCGCGCCGCCAAGAGCAGCGCACAGCAGGTTGATGATGCGGGAGCCGGACGCCGGCCGTGTCAGCACACCCCGAAGCGTTTCGTCTCGTTGTCTGTAGCCACCCGATTTCATCATGTAGCGCCGTAGAGGCTTACTGTTTCCAGAGAAGGGAGCGCCGTCGCCGATGGGAAGCACGCGGCCAATCCGCGCGCGGCCCACTTTGATGCGTGGAGGGCTGGAGGACGGTGGAAGATCGGCGGGCACTCAGCAATCCCAGCGCCGGTGATGCACGCGACCCCAGGGTCTCTGCACGGTGCTCTCTCGCGCGATAGAAAAGCTCGTCACTCGACGGCGTCCAGCCTGGACACCAGGGGCGTTGGCTCGACCAGCGGAGACCGCGATCTTCGCTGACCTTCTCGTTTTACATGTACAGTCGATTCGGTCTGCTAGCGCGAAACCCCTCGTGCCATTCACCGGCCCGTTCATTACAGGCAGCCATGTTACTCGCCCCTGTAAACATGAGCGCTCTTCTGCCGCTTGGATGGCACTGCAGCCTCGACGGCCCGCGGGAAAGCGGGCATCGACACTTGAATAGTGTAGCGTTTACGCGTGAACACTATTCAAGCGGCTTCGCGCGTGGCTGCAGAGCGTAACCGCGCTGGTTACGCACTGCACTGCAGACCGCGTGACGAGAAGCTCTCGGCCGCCGCCATTTGCCCAGCGTCCCGATCCCTGCGTGCCTGCATACAGAAACGGCGCGCGAGGGCATCACGAGCAGCGGATTGCGGCGGCTTGGTCGACGACCAAAGTCATCAGCTCGTCCACAATTGCACGCATACCGCCGCGTTGCGACTCGCGAGCAACTGCAGCGTACGCATCCTTGGGTCGATGCATGTCACGTGCTGGTGTTGTTGGACACCTTCTCCAAAATCAACTGAAATGGTGCTTTACTGTACTGGTAGTCAAGTGTACATGTGCATGTGCGCCGCGTGGACACCTTGTTGGCACTCTAGCTGCATGCATCGCCTACGCCACAAAAAATATGTCAAGTCCACACATCACGCGATGTCTGAGCCCGTCCACAGGACAACCAACGCAAGATCCGGTTGTAGACAGACGCCAAAATTACTGCATTTCCTACTTTACATGAAGCTCTCGGAGTAATGTACACGTGCCGGACAGTATTTACTCAGAGCGCGGACTTTGGTGCTGCTGCTCCTGGATGTAGCCGCACACGGTGGCGGTGAGCAGGTCGCCGTTCAGAATCGGCCGGATGATCTCCAGGTCGTCCTTCAACGCCGGGTCGTCCGGCAGCATGTTGTAGTGGTACACGACCACCCACCGCAGCGTCACGGACATCGTCCTGCCGGTCACTGGGTCCTTGCGCGGGGTGATGGTCAGCCCGCAGATGCCGTACTGCGACGGCTCCGTCCTGTTGACCGGGTTCAGCGGGTCCTCCGTAATGGCGTCGATGTGCACCATTCCATGGGACGGCGTGAGCTCCGAGCACACGACATTGTTGACGATGGCGGGCAGCCCGGCACCGTTAAACGTGGAGCGACGGTACACGACAGGTGAGTCGACGCTGTTGAGTCTCGTCCTCTTGGCGTTGACATTGAAGTGGCGCTTCATGGACGTCGGGATGCCGTCGAAGTAGGCCAGCACCGCTGCGTACACCTGGTCGAGTGACGTGTGCGGGATCTCGGAGATGAAGACGCTCGAGATGAGCGTGCAGTCCTTGCAGCCGGTGACGTCGATGTGCGACAAAGGCATGACCGGCTTCTTGTCTTGCTCCTGGGTGGCTGCGACTCTATCAATGGCCATCTGCGCGAACCGGTTGACGATCGACGGCAGCGTCGCGAGCGAGCGCTCGTTGTGAGCCAGGAGCAGCTTCTCCCGCTCTTGGACATCGCGGCCCAGGTGCGTGTCGAAGTGCAAGGCCTCGAACATTTCCTGTCCACTGGAGTGGAGCGGCGCCCGCAGCACGGCCGCCTGCAGGGTGGCGAAGAGCAGCTGCTGCTGCAGTAGCATTTGCTGCAGCTCGTTGTGCGCGGCCTCGGTCTGGATGGCGCCGTGCTTCTCCCGGGCGGAGCGCTGCGCGATGGCCAGCGTGCGCTGGTCGGGGAGCTGCGCGGCCCACTTGTTGTGGAGCACGCGCAGCTCGTCCTCCATCCGGGCGACCTGCGCCCGCAGCAGTCGGATCTCGTGGGTGGCTGTGAGTGGCGCTCCGTTGGCGGCCCGCGGGCGTGGGGGCGCCGGACTGGCGCCGGTGAGTGCGCAGATGAGCTCTTCGTTGTTGCTGTCTTTGGTGGGGGACAGACGTCGACGCTTCTTGGTGGCGGTGGTGCTGCTATTGGAGGTGTCTGGACTGCTCGGTGCGGTGGAGTAGGCGCCCATTCCTGGCAGCGGGGGCATCAGGATCACGTTGGTCGGGTGCAAACTCATGGAGGAGAGAGATATCGGTACAGTTGATCTGCTCGCTAGCTGGGAAATTGCGAACTACTGAGCCAACTTGATTGTTTGCCGGCTGCCGGAGGAGGAGCAGCAGATGCAGTTGTAGAGGGTGGCTGCTGTACGGCCTCCGCAGATCTTTATACAGCGATATGGGAAACGGGATTTGACACCTGATTGTCAAATGAATGCAAAAAGCCAGGCGACGGGGGCGAGAGCATGCAGACCTCGGGAGGACACATTTAAGCCGCATTCTTATCTATGACCGGAATCCCATTAACTTTATGACGATACATACAAACCTGAGGCTATGCCGATGCCTCGGTATATTACGTACTATAATATATCCGGCGAGCTCGTGTGGCGCTGGGGTCTGCTATCGGCATTTTGCAAACTCCATCACCCGTAATAAAACATGTTTGTGAGCTTGCTACGGTTGTGCAGGTTTTGAGGGGGTCGTTTACGAAGTCGGCGGCGACGTCCCGTAACCCGCATAAATAAGAGCGTGCTTTTACCGCGAGTGCAATCAGTTGGTGCATTCTGCGATGCCTGGAAGAGCCAAGGCTCACGTGGCACTGGGGGTTTGTATGGCCTGTAAAAGAGAGAGCGAAAGCCGGACCTGCAGACCGTCGCTGCGAGATGTTGATGACATGATATCGGGCGGGCGATCAACATGCCAGGTTCGGGATGATGGTGTTGTTTGTGTGTGTGCTCGGCTGGGGATGAGGAAGGCGGATAGGCCGTCGCCACGCAAGGACAGCGTCAACTACACGGCCAGCGTAAGCTCGCAAGTTGTGCCTTGAGCGGACCGCGCTTGCTGCCGGAGAAGAAGTCGCTCGTCGAAGTTGCGGCCCCCTCGTCGGCGACGAGTCGTCGCTGCGGTCCCTTGCAACTACGCTACCGTTGCTATAATAAGCTTACTGCATCCGCCTGATTGCTCTACACTCTGCTAGCGGGCAAGTTCGAAGCTTGGCTCGAACCTTATGATGTACCTATAAAACCTCGTACTGTAACTTACTATGAAAAAGTTAATTAAAACCTGGTACTGTACAGTACTATGAAAAATGTTTTTTGTGTTCATTCTGTTTGTACGGATTGCTACATGTATTGCATCGCCTGGAAGAGTCGCGTGAGCTATGCAGATAGCATTGTCATTTTCTCTTTCGTGGAGGCGTGAAGGAACACTTCTACAACGACCGACGTCAGATCCGAGAGGTGATGCTGCCAGCGAGATTTGGTGCTGCATTTTATCTGGCGTGGAACTCCCACTACACCAGCAAATGCAAACAAATGGCAACCTTGTCCGATCCGATACACTGGATACAAAGTAGAACGTTCTTAACTTAGGATACAGACCACCAGACGAAAAGTTTTCGTAGGTTTTCGGCGAAAACCTACCAACGAAAGTGTAAGAGACCACCAGACGAAAACCTACCAACGAAAGTGCCTAAATGCCAAGGAGGTATCGCCGTGCACTTACATGGTACAATACAGTACCATACATGTTCGAACATGCATCAAGACGAAACATCAAAACGCTGGACGTGTCTTGGCGCCATACCGTGCGTTTCGGTCAGAGATTCCCCATGTTCTAGGGAAGCAGCCGGGGGGACATCGTTGATGTGTTGGCTTGCTCGTCCCCAGCGCTCTTTTCAGCTCGGAGCAAATTTTCTTGAGATTGACCACGGGTCGTGTGTAAACCCACCTGGTAAATTACCACATCGCCTTACATGCGCAAGCCGTGGATGAGGTTTCCCCTGCTATCCATAGTACCGTATGCGGCATATGTAGCGTAGAAGAACTTCAAGCTACTTGGACAGTGCACATGTACAATACCAATGCAAGCGCAACAGCGCTATCACGGCGATGTTGTCCAGCTCACGAAATGCATGGAGCACTCCGATCCAACACGAGGTGGCAATGACAGATCGAACGATTTATTTGGCTGGTACGTGTGCATTACCATACCAGCAGATACTTGAACTGCAGGTGTCTGGGCGATTCTTGAAGCGTTTTCACCGGGCGCATCTGCAAGGATGTCCGCGACGAACGATACACGTACAAGTATGATTGCGACGTTCATCCCTATCCGTTGTCAACTGTGGTTTGTGCATCTTGGACGCTGTGCAGTTCAAGCGGGGTTTGGTCGTGGTGAGGGTTTGCTGGGTGTGTATCTACTGTACCCGACTCAGCGACTCGCTGAAGACGCATCCGTTGATGTCCTCCTATCGTGAGCAACACTCAGTGTTACACTGCGGCTTGAGGCGCTCGTCACCGTCTCCAAAACATCGGCTACCGGTACCAGCGTTTGGAATCGCTTGGGGGCTTGCAATGCATGCCGCCAGCACGATGCAATGCCCACGAAATTTTTCGAGGTATTAATACCCCCTTGCTTTCTCATGGCCTCATTCTTAGCTGTAGCGAGTCCTCTAGTACAAGACTAAGCTCACTACATGTAATGCTGATGTTATTGCTGACTCAGCAACCACAGTAAATTCACAATAAACGACCATTTAACCCAGGCATAACTTCATCTACTGTATCTAGTATCGTGGGCTCCGCTGCTGGAGCTCCTGGATATAGCTGCACACTGATGCCGTGATGAGATCGCCGTTGAGAATGGGACGAATGATCTCCAGATCCTTCCTGAGTGCAGGGTCATCCGGCAGCAGCTTGTAGCGGTATACGACGGCCCACCGCAGCGTGACAGCGACAGTTTTGCCCGTAACGGGTTCTTTCCGAGGCGTCATGGTTAACCCGCTGATCCCGAACTCCAACGGGCTATCCCGGGCAACCGGGTGAAGAGGATCGTCCATGACGGCGTCCATGTGGACCATACCATGTGAGGGTGTGAGTTCAGAGCACAGGACGTGGTTCACGGTTGCTGGTAGTCCGGCCCCGTCAAGATTCAGTCGCCAGTAGGAAGCAGGTTCGTCACCGCTGTTCAATCTTGTGCGAGTCGTCTCGATGCCGAAGTGACGCTTCATGATTGAAGGAATTGCGTCATGATACGCTAGTGCTGCAGCGTACACATCCTCCAGCGAATTGTGAGGGATTTCCGACATGAACACGCTGGAAGCAAGCGTGTAGTCCTTGCAGCCAGTGATGTCAATCTGAGAGAGCGGTGGCGCTGATTGAGTCGAGGCACGCTGCTCTTGAAGGGCCAGCATCTTGTCAACTCCCATTTGTGTAAACCGCCTCATGATCGACGGCACCGTTGCGAATGCGCGTTCGCTGTGCGCCTTGAGCATACTCTTCCGCTCCTCGAGGTCGCGTCCCACTCGAGTATCAAAATGGAGGGCTTTGTACAAAGCTTTCCCATTGGAGTGCAGTGGGGCTCGGAGGATGGCTGCTTGGAGCGTAGCAAACATTAACTGTTGTTGAAGGAGCAACTCTTTCAGCTCCATGTGCGCTGCCTCGGTCAGGGCCACCTCACGTTTCTTGCGAGCCGAGTGCTGAGCTGTCACCAGTGTGCGATGGTCGGGTAGTTGCTGGGTCCACTTGGTTTCAAGACCCGCAACTTCTTTTTCCATGGAGGCGACTTGAGCCCTCAGCATCCGAATTTCTTGCGTGGCACTAAGAGGTACCTTGTTGGCAACGCGAGGCCTGCCTCTCGGACGACGTGTACCTTTCAACACGGTGATGGTATCATCGCTGGCTTCTTGAGCTCGGCGTCGCTTGTTGGTCCCAGTTTCTACTTCGGGGCAGCCTCGGGGCCCACAAGATGCGCCCAAGTTTGGGAACGGGGCCATGGGAACCACGTTGGAGGGGCGGAGACTCATGGGGTTTTGCCGTTGGATTCGAGACTGATGATGTGAGAAGTGGCTGCCAGCGGTGCTCTGATCGGGTTGGCACGAGCGGGGAAGGTGCCAATTGTGATGCCGCAGAGGAGCAGACTGGCTGGCTACGCACTCGAGCGAGCTTTGCGCGGCGGCTGTTTTCGTGTTTGGTGCGTCTATCCTGATGCGGGACACCAACAAAATCGCATGCCGATGTGACAGACTACTGTATTAATAAGGCAGCCCTGCCGACAGGAACAGCCCCTGAGCCTCGATTACGAGGCACCGCAATAACCTTTTGGTAAGCGAGCGCCGCAACCACCAGCTACGTACATGTAGTTAATTACCACTTTGCATCGTAAGCTTACATGCAATGCGGTCTAGCAACAGCAACGCGCTCGCTTTTCATTTCCTTTGAAATCTGCCAGGTATTGCAGTAATACATGTAGTTTAAAAAATGAAATGAATAGTTTTCAGCGGATAGTGCGCGCCAACTGTGGCTGTACACTACCATTGGTATTGCCTTAATCGCCTCACCCACCCCTCCACACATCAGGCCCAAGATTCTTGGTTTGTCAGCTCCGGGAGAGCGTAATACGATCATGGACTTCACGGTCTTGGAGAGTGGCTATACAATTAATGAGCGACCAAGTCCTTCGTTACCAGTTCAAGCAGGTGCTCGAGCTTGGAACCAGGTGGAAAAGCTTGAAGCAGCGTCCACTGCAATGTTGCAAGGTTGCAGCCCGCGAGACGCGGATTATTAATAAACAACGCACGTGATGGGCATTTATGTTGTTCTCTATGCAACGGGATATGACTCCGCTTAGTGGACCCTGATTCAACATGATAAAGCGATTCAAGCAGCCATTCCTACATGTAAATCAACTCTGCTTACATTGCATGCATGATCCATCCAGCAGCTGTGACGAGCCACCCGCTTATTATAAGTTTCGGTTGAACGCGCTGGCAACCGTGAGAGTCGGCAGTCCGCGTGTCAGTAAGCCGGTTGGGCGTCTGCTGCAATCTACGCCACCTGCAGACAGGATATAGCATACCGTATTTGAGATCTCATTATTCATACACCATATTCTTGAAGTTGTATTGTTGTATTTTGTCTTTGTTCATTATCACCCCTTTTGTGCGTAATTTTGCACCTTTATTGCAAAACTCGGTCATATTCTGTGCACGATGCACCGTTTTCCCACTCTGTATTATGAGATCTCTCTGTAGTATGAGATCTCAAATACGGTACTTGTACTGGTAATTTAATACCAGTATTCTATATCCTGTCTGCCATTAAAACAAAGTCGCGCTTCGCGCGAAGAAGCTCTGAAATTTAGAAAGTTGCTAGAAACTGTATTGTATGCTGTCCATGATACCACAATTTTCTCTACCATCGCCAGTGGTTTTACATTTCTTCGTGTCACTCACTGTGTTTCAAATGCAAGTATAGACCAAACCAGTTCTAAATGCACTTTGGTGGGCTGTGGCTAGCCGGACAGAACAATCAATTGTTCTGTGCATTGTTCTGTGTGGGTCATACAGAACGACGCACAGAACGACTACAGTCGTCCCTCCCAAATCTGAACCCCTCTCAATTGATATGACATGATAAGTGATCGGATTTTTCAATTTCGAAATCTCCCGATTTCTGTAATAGAAGTTTCCCATACTAAGGCAATACACCTGATATTCCCTCCCAGTAATGATAACTGATGAGTTTTAGGACCAGATATGAGCTATATTGGGCATTATCAATCTTGAGGAAGAGCCCGCGGGCTCGGATTTGAATGGAAATGGGGGCGCCCCCATCAACCTGATGTGCGAAAACCCAGAGCTTTAATGTCTCGTCGAGACCAGTATAGGTGCTAGTGTGGCTGGTTTTGTGACCACAGCTCACCACGACACTGAAGATCTCGACGGAGCACTTGAGATCCGAAATTTTGCCTGCGCGCGGGCTGGAAGGATAATATACGTATATTATACGGCACCACTCTCTCAGCTCGTTTTGCGTGACTTTGGCTCGCGCATGTGCTTCTTTTCTTACTAGTTACCGCTTTTCCTTCCGAGTGGGGTTGCCTGTGCGAAGCATGGGTGCTTCGGAGGGCATGTTCACGGCGATGAATGAATTAGGGATTCTTGAGTGATACCCAATATCGCTCCCTTCTGAATGTGATAATCTGGCAAATATGATAACCGATTGAGTTGGCCAGTTCTCCCGTGATAATCATTTGTGGGAGGGAAGACTGTACATAGTGTAATTGGTATACCCGCAATACTCTGCACCAGACGTATCACACCGCCTTCAAAACCAATGTTAAGAAGACCATCTTCATGGTCTTCGACTGAGACGATAAAAAGTAATTTTGAGCACTTCAACCAAACACCCCGCTTCCAAAACCACGATCATGGTTTTGAGAAGACATGGATACACTCATAAAACTGTGACGAGTGCGAGGTTCGGGTCGGGCTGCGGGTCGGTCACGCCACGACCCGTGAGCTGCGAGGACCGGAAGAACGCCATGAGCGGCTGGGAGGCGCCCGAGACGAAGATCGCGTGCTGGAGGGTCGCCCCGAGCACGAGGAGACCGATCCGAACGGTCGCAGCAGCAGCGGATTGGGCGAGGGCGAGCAGACGGAGACCGGTGGGTGAGCGGAGAAGCTCATTCGAGATCTTGCGGGCTGGAGAGCACGCACCCAGAAGGACGGCGCTGAGCGGAGCACGAGTGGCTCTGTGAGGCGGGACACGAAGGCCTTTCGAGGCGACTTACGGGCGACGGCGACTACGGGCCATCGGTGGCTGGGGCACCCATACGGAGACGGGAGCTGGGCCGGTGTTGTGTAGCGTCGGAGTTCTAGCAGAGGGGTGGATACGGAGGACGGAGGACACGAGGAACAGAAGATCGCAGTTGAAGCACGAAGTTGAAGAAATAAATAGGACGCGAGTCCGGCTACTTACGTGGCCTGTACGGTGTTTATTGTTTCGTTACCTACACTAACGGACCCTCAACACATACCGCAGCAGCGCTGTAGCGAGCCATACGGACTCACCGGCGAGCAGGTGACCAGAAACTCGTTACAAAACTCTGGCTAACAGTTTGTGTTGTTTAGAATATGAAGCATATTTATTCATTGATAATGTAAAGAGAGTGTCGAAGATAGCGAAGCCTGTAGTAATCTAGAGATCCCGTCAGCTTTCTCGTCCATAGTGATGAATCACTCAGGTGAACTTCGAGAAAAAGAAGTGAGAGCGGGCCACAGTTGAATCCGTCATTCATTTTTTGGTAGCGTGTCTCGGACAAAAGTTACCCCGTGATGTTGATGCGCGTCCAGCAGTTCAATTACCAGGGATTTTGTCTCGTCGTAGTGAGATTTGGCGCAGTCGTATAATATGCAGCTTGGTATATCGTGAACTCTGCTGTCGCCGTTGTGAATGCAACTCTTGCTTTCTGGTATCCCGGAAGGAAAGTAAATAAAAGCAGTCCAGTGATTTTCTGTCGCATGTAGCACGCCAGCTACCGAGTTTCCGCAGAAGAGATGCTTGGAGTACTGGAGTTTATCTGCATCTGCAAGTCTTGGTACAGGATAGATCGGGTTCAACTGTGTAAATCCGGGGTGAACAAATCCAGTGAGAGGGAATTTGTTGCGTAAGTGAAGCACTCCGGCAAATATGCAGGAAGTGTTAAGCCAACTCTGGCCACAATACGTCAGTATTGCATCGCCATATATAAAGTCGTTTCCAAGCGGCATTCTTTGAGCATGCACAAGCTTATGGCTAGATTGTGTTCACTCTGTTACAGAGACAACAAGTAAGCAACAAACATTAGAGCTAATAAATTAACAGTTGACATCACTACCTTGTTCCTTATCACACGCAGAAAACTCATCGAAGCCAATCATGGCACGCGTGTCCGCTAACGAGGACAGCCAATCCATTGCGCGCCCCACCTTCTTTAGAATCGAGTGCGCCTTATGGAATTCAACCATCGTTGCTACGTCTTTGGCTTTTAATATTTCGTAGTTTTCAACATACACCACCACTTCCTCTATTTCATCGTCATCGTGCAAAAGCATACCAGAGTCATGCTCGAACTTTCGTATTGCTTTTTGGCACCGCTCAGTTCCATCGCGATCTAGAACATAATCGACAGAAACAGGTACAAACTCGTCGTCTTTAAATGTAGCGCGAACAGGGCCTTGCGGGAACTGTTTGATGTCGAATGCTGCTATCTATAGACATTTCACAAACGAAATGTTAAAGAACAGCATTGATAACGCTGGTGCTACATATACATACCGTCGGGTGACAAATTTTGTAGCAGTAATTTTGATCCAGGAGCATTTGAAGTGATCGCAGAGACTGGTGTTCGGGAGCGCAGCTTCTGGCTAATTCATCTGCTTTAATCCTCATCGTCTTAAGGCGCTTCCCTCGGGACACCTCCCTTTTATCCTTCTTCTTTATGTTGCCAACAATTGTTGATGCTTTTGCCAACGTAAAACGGCATTTTTGTTGCTTATCTTCTAGTAAGTCAGGCGCGGTCGGGTCAACAGATTCCGAAGTCTGTTTTATATAATCGACCGGCTTTGGAACAGGGTTTTGAGTCCGTCCGTCGAGGGAAGTGTGGAGATCTATTATCCGGGAAAGACCATTTGGTGGTCCTTGTAACATGCTTGAGTGCGGGGATATTAACTTGTGCGCTGTCGCGTAGTCCACAGCAGTCTCGGAATTATCACAACTCTGTTCCAGAGTACCGAGATCATCGAGGATATAATCGGGGGCCACTTTCGTATCTACAGAAATGACTTCCGGAATGCATCCCTCAAGAACGATGCAGATGGTGCGGCTGCGAAGCAGGCGCACCAGATGCTCATCTTGGTCAATGGTATGTGAGCCTTGTAGGCCAAGTAGCGTTGCAAGACACTCGTAAACGCTAGCTGAGGGACGAATGAGATCCTTCAATTTGGCCCATTTGGCCTCAATGCTAGAAATAAAAAGGAAACATTCGTGTTAACATGACTCATTGGACAACTGAAGTTTGGCATGACTGGTACCGGTTATTGGTGTTGTTCCCAAGATGCGGAACATTGGACCGTTGATACGACACCCACTCTTCCGTTATTCCATTCCAGTTTTTGATGAAGTACTTGATCAGCGGATGCTCCTTGTCGTTGCCGAGCTGCTGCATTAGTAGCGTCTTACATCTTTCATACTGTAGTGCACTGTTCGAGTACACCATAGCTGCAAAAATGTCTTTCAATGCCTGTTTGTGCTCCTGACTTCCATCACATAGTGCCACAACCTAAACGTTCACGGGTAAGTGACACAAAACTGCAAAGGTCGATGAGATCAATAACTCACTTTTTTCTCAAGGTAGGAGATGACATGAAATTGGCACAGGAGCATCCTTGCTTGGGGAAAGGCTTCAGCAAGTACGCTACGCTCTTTTTTGTCTTTGTCAATAACAATCACTCGTATTGATCGCCAGCCAGCGTTGTTTTTCTTGAAACTGCTCACGGCATCTTTCATGTGAGCCTTCGATTCGGATGTCATCAGGGTGTGCTGTACGTACTGACCCTGTGAAATTGAAACGAAAACATATCATTTCGAGGCCACGAATCTAAGCGGTCAGCTCTAAGAACCTTACCTTGCCATGAATATCATGCACGACAAAGCTAAACAACTTGTACCGATTAACGTTAGTACCAAATGTTGTGTCGACAAGTAATACTTCTGGGAACGCAGCAAATAGACGCCACATTTTACGTGACTGAAACGAAGCTGTTTGTAGAACACGGGTAGAGTCAACAAACAACGAAGCGACCGCCCTCTTGTCGTGTTCGCAGAGGTCTCTCAACACGGATTCTGCACAGTCAGCGTCCGTATCACCCGGGTTACTTGTTGCTTTTAACCGTGCCATCAAGTTGTGAATATCTTTAGGTAAAGCTTGGTGGTGACGACGGCGGAATTTCAAGAAGCCTGGCAATTTTGCGAGCCCGCATGATGATCATCTCGCCAGTAAGCGACACCTGGATGTCCTCGCACATGAGGACGTACTCAACAACGCAATGGTCCAGTTCGCACTGGAAGCGCGGGCGAATTTTCTTGCGCGCCAAGCAGTCGACTGGAAGGCTCTTTAGCATAGTCTCCGACTTCAATACACGAGCAATGACGTGGGGCGACGGCTGCTTCGGTAGGGAGAGCTTGCTTTTGGCCACCACAGCGAGCTCAACGTTGGTAATGGCAGGCAGCTGGCGGCGGAGGTCACAAATCTGCAGCTCCTGCTGCTTCGTGAGGCGTTGGCGCTTCTGGAAAGGCTTCGGAAGAGACGGCATTGCAAACTCGATGCTTGTAGACTTGGTTAGGCTTGGGTAATGAAAGAATGAGGAGCGAGCAAGGTGATCTTGGCGCGCAATGAAATGAGTGTGACGCTTTTTGTTTTTGACATTTTCCCCTATGTCCTCGGTGTGGTAATTTGATTGGCGGAACCATACTACCGATAGTGGCTGAATCTTGTTGTTCGTGAAAAACGGGGGGCTTATATATAGTCTGCGAGGTTATTAGATATGATGGCTGCGCTATTGAAGCAAAGCACTGTAGAACGAGGGGCCCACACAACTGCTATGCTTACTTCAACATCGAATCGGACATCCACGAGCCCAACCTTACGGTCTAGGAGTAGTTGATATTTGTGGCGCAGACGCTGGTGGAACCTGTTTCGACATCTGGATTGCCCAAATGTTTCCTGACGGCACCGGGCAGCTGGGTGGCCACGGTAACGAGTTCCCCCTGGAAGCAAACTTGTTCCAGCCCTGCACCATGGCCGTAAAAGGTGATGCCCTCGTAGCTCGGGGCGAGATGTACTCGACCCTTTGCCCAGAATCTGGCTCATGGGAATCTTCACACGTGATCCAGATCACGACACTCGTATATAGTGTGTCCTTGACTTTTTGTAGAGTTCCCTTAGGGGACTTTCATGTTTGGCATGAACACCGCTAGGAAAAAATCCTGGAGTTCTTGGTTATTGACCTGTACGGATGGCAGTCATTCATTTGCACTGACAAACTCCGTAGTGTAGTGGACGACATTAAATCCTCAAAACTTGACGCGCTAATAGACCAACATGATAATCGTTTGCTCACTTAAAGCATCTCCAGCGGTAGGACTTATTTTTCGGTCCTATCGAGTCCCTTGAGATCACGAAAGTTAAAATAAGTCGGTGTTGAGAGGATATACCCCCACCGGGAGGATGTATTTGCTGACGAGAAAATCTATGGAGCTCGAGCTTAGGGACCTCGAGGTACCCAAAAAACAAAATTGGGAAGTGAAAAAGGAACGAGTGGATAGTGCATTGATATAATTACGTTTAGCCTACAGCAGTCACCGAGAGCCAACAATGTAGTCCGCAGTCGTTCTCAAAATGGCTGCGATGAAGAAAAAGGCCACTGGTGAGAAGACAAGCACCGCTGCTGCTTGTCGCTGCACCTCATGAAAAACCGTATTTTCGACTAAGTGCTCGAAGCAGCTTCATCTGGCTAAGAAGTGTGTATGCAACAAGCGGGCTGTAGCCCAACGTGCATTGAAAAAAAATGCAAGAGCCAATACAAAACCTACTATCTACGACTCAAGTGGGGCATTTCGCTATGAAAGGACCGACTTGTCAACGTTCCCGACGCGCTGCTGAATCCCAACCTCCGACACTGCGAAGTCGACGCTTGCGGCTACCTGTAGTGTTGCACAGCTAGGAATCCGCCTTCGGACTTTAAATCGCAAATAGAGCAACTCTTTTTGTCTACACATTTTGTCTACACATTTTTTAGTCAAGACCAATTTCCACAAATGTATCTGTTCTTGTTACGTCTTACTATTTCCCAAATGCTGTCTTACTCGCACACAAATCAATATTGAAAGCGCTGAAACCTATCGTACTCAACGAAAATCTATCTTAATTTACTAAAATCAGTCTTAGGTGTCCTTCTCAACCAACGATGGCTGCTTTAAGTATTAATTTCTTGTAATGGTTGGAAGTATCTTCCCGCTTTTAGAAAATTTACAATGGATGTCATGTATTGTTGTAAAATTAGGTAGTATATGCTGTGTTATGTGACTGGCTTCTAATCTGTTCCATGGATTTGAGATAGAAAGGCCTCTGTCCAGCATATCCCAGCTTCGAGGTGGAATGAATTTTTCATAGTATCCATCAGTAGTCCCGTTGGTTCCATCTTCAGCTGCGTTTGTCGGAGCTCGTGTGAAGGACGAACGTGTCGCTGACAGACACGATTCGGGTATCGCGGGGTCATACGTACAGCCACGGATCCGTCAAGGCTCTGTGCCCGGACCCTCTGCAATGGCTGCTGGTTGGCTATGAACAGCAGGACATGTTCATTAAGTCGATCCGAACAGGAATCCAGCATCGCTTTCACCCGCACGGAGAAGCCACACTGTACGGCCAGGGTGTGTAACCACAAGTCGGTGGCGGTGATGACAAAGGGTCTGCTCCGCAGCATCGGCACATACATGGTTGTCAACAAGGATGTAGCTGCCGGATGCCCGGCCATCCGCGCCTGCCGCTGTGGATGTGTCCCAAATGCGGATACGGGGCCCCGCTTGGAAGCAAGGGTTACACGTGACTTGTATTTCCCTCGTGGAGCGTCAGCGAATGATACGTTGGACCAGGCTGGCCTTCAACCTCTTTCCTACTGGCACGTCGGTGCGCTTGCGCGCCGCGTTGAGGCGATCTAGCTGCGGAACCCCCACGCAACAGTGAAAATCAAGTGTCATGACGTGAAGGCAACATTCCGGAACCTCTTTGGTCATGTCGACGTGTGTGCCAAGTCAAGGCGCGGTAGCCGTTGATCTGGCGCTGTCGTTTGGGTGGACCGGGTCTCCCGCGCATTATGGCGCCTTTGGTGGTGTCATCACCTTTTTGGTGCTTCGCGAAAGCCCTGCTACTCTGGTACCGAGTAGCAGCAACTGCGAGCATTTCTACTGCTATATGTGGGCGGACGACCAAGTCTCGCAGAGCAAGACCACGGCAAGCGCCGGGAGCTATGCGTGGACCTCGGACCGCGCTCGAGCAATAAGGCGAAGTTCTCCCACTGGTCTACGAAATCGAGGGCCCTCGGTCTTGACTGGGATACGACTACTCACACGGTGTCCGTGCCATCTGACAAGATCACCAAAGCCTTGCGCCGGATCAAAGAATTTCTACAGTCGTAAGTTGTGTCACGGACGAGCCTTAGCCGGGTCCTGGGCTTGCTCCACCTATTTTGTTCATGCATCCGGTCGGCGTGGACATTTTCCCAGCGCATTGGAGCTCTTTACCGCCGCGCCCCGCGGCCTCGGACCGCGCTCGAGCAATAAGCTGAAGTTCTCCCACTGGTCTACGAAATCGAGGGCCCTCGGTCTTGACTTCCGTGCCATCTGACAAGATCACTAAAGCCTTGCGCCGGATCCAAGAATTTCTACAGTCGTAAGTTGTGTCACGGACGAGCCTTAGCCGGGTCCTGGGCTTGCTTCACCAATTTTGTTCATGCATCCGGTCGGCGTAGACATTTTCCCAGCGCATTGGAGCTCTTTACCGCCGCGCCCCGCGCTGGGGGTGACTGCCGCTATCCACAGGGGCCAATCTCGACGTACTCTGGTTTGAGCACATCCTCGTACACGGTCAGTTGCAGGGAGTCCGTCTCCGCTACTTCGCGGCACTTTCCGAACCTGATGTACACATCTACATGGATGCCAGTGACTCGGGATCCACCCGGCATCGAAAGTATTTCTTCAGGTACAATTTGATGAAGAGGAGCCAGCATTGAACGCGCGGAACGTATTCTACATCAATGTAGGGGGGGGGGCAAATTTCCGCGGCAATCGCAGTCCTGGGCTGGGGGCACGCATGGGAAGCAGTGGAACCCCATACGTGGCCGCACATCCGCTTCTGGATTGACAACACCTCGGCCGTGTCGTGATATAACGCGTTGCAGAGCCGAGACTCACCGGCACAGGAGCTGAACCGCGTGCTAGGCGCTGTTGAAGCCCGTTGGAAGCTACGCGAGTCAGTAGCTCATCTACCGGGTCCGTTGGACACGATGGCAGACTTGGGATCACGCGCATGGGACAGTCGTCGTTTGCAACGTTGGCAAGCTATAATTTCTTCGTGGTTGTAGGTGTCGAATCTCCACCGGATCCAGAAGATCTACTCCAGCACTTGGTCACCTTACAGCAGCGGTCCTCGCGACGACAATACCATACAACATGGGGGCAGTGGAGCACCTTCTGCTCTCAACTCGGTGTCTCGGTCTGGTTGCCCCCGAACCAGCCGCAAACCCAACCTATCCGGCTGGTTCTCTTCGCAGTTTATTGCTGGATCGGACGTATGCCTAGCAGTCGGGTCTCGGACGGCTCCGTTCGATCCAAACTTAGCCATATCCGCTGGTATCATCACCTCATTTCCGGCTGCGATCCGCAGCTCACGTCAAATCACGGCCGCGTGCTGGCCGGCATGCAGCGCCCCCCCCCCCCCCCCCCCCCCCCCCCCCCCCCGATAGTGTTCTGCTTCTCCTTTTATTAAGGGGCGTGGGGTATTGATCGGTCGAAGGCACAAGCCGCAACTTCAGTCTGCAGGTAGGGGACGTCAAGATTCGCGACGCAGATGGGCGCCAAACCAGCTGCTACAGCCTTGCAGCAACGGTGGATATTACATTTCGAGGTAGCAAGAATGATCAGATGGGGTGCGGGACAACCAGGCGTCTAGGGCGCTCGGGCCAGGGCACGTTTTGGCCCGTTCGCACCGCGCTACGGCTCAAGAAGCATGCTGTATCAATTGGATTGACCAGCCACCATATGCTATGCCTAGTCTAGCGCGATGAATTGCTTGCGGCCGACACAGTTGCGCCAGGCTGCCGCAGCCATGGGAGTAGGCTCAGCGAATTCCGATGCCATTCGCTTAGATGTGGTGGAGCTGCAGCGCTGTTATCAGCGGGCGTCGACAGCACCCTGGTCATCCTGCGCGAGCGCTGGCGCTCCGATGTGTTTCAACGGTACACTCGCTACAATCAACAAGCAGCAGCGAACTTAGCGATGCGAATGGCCGAGGTATCAACCTGAAGATAATACTGGCCGAAGAAGACCCACCAATATTACTAGGGGTACACGCCGAATGGCGTGCATCGGCGGGTTCCGCACGGCTGAGGCCAATATCGGCTTCATGGTTTGCCCCAATACTACTGTTTGCCATACGTCTGTTTTTGTTATGCTGTGGGTGCCCGAGATGAAAATGACAGTTTTGTACGTGAACGTGGAAAGGCCTTTTTTCTGAGAGCGCCAAGGCCAACGAGTCGTGACCAGTGGCCAGCGGCCACGCGGCAGCCTCAGATTGGCGAATATGCTGTCAAGCGACCAAGCACAAGGCTCTACTTACCACACCACATCTCACACGGGGGTACACGCCCCATGGCGTGCATCGGCGGGTTCCGCACGGCTGAGGCCAATATCAGCTTCATGGTTTGCCCCAATACTACTGTTTGCCATACGTCTGTTTTTGTTATGCTGTGGGTGCCCGAGATGGAAATGACAGTTTTGTACGTGAACGTGGAAAGGCCTTTTTTCTGAGAGCGCCAAGGCCAACGAGTCGTGACCAGTGGCCAGCGGCCACGCGGCAGCCTCAGATTGGCGAATATGCTGTCAAGCGACCGAGCACAAGGCTCTACTTACCACACCACATCTCACACGGGGGTACACGCCCCATGACGTGCATCGGCGGATTCCGCACGACTGAGGCCAATATCAGTTTCATGGTTTGCCCCAATACTACTGTTTGCCATACGTCTGTTTTGTTATGCTGTAGGTGCCCGAGACGAAAAACATACGTTGCTTACGTGCTTAGCGACAGTTGGAGCGATGAAGATGAAAAAATGCAAAACGATATGGAAGTGGATAAAGTCACACTCTGAGCGTCGGTAAATTAAAAAATATTTTACCGCCGCGTCAGGTAAATTTACTAAATCTGACCCGCGTGCAAATTTAAAGAAACGACCCCTCCTCCCCTTTCCTTCATCCCCGATTCGTCTCAGCCTTTCATTTCGAGATCGTTGCCGCCGGAGGCAATAACGACGCTGTCGCCGTCTTCGCCGACGCCGCCGTCGCTATCACTGCCGCTGGACGCATCCGCGGCTAGAATGAGGTTGATCAACTCGGAGCCTGAGCTCGGGGGTGCATCTGCGGCATCAGCGGAAGTACAACCACCCGAAAACCATGCTCCTGTCTCCGCTGGCGGTCAAGTAGTCGCGCCGGCAATTGAAAAGTGCTACTTTGCTACTTGGCCAGCTTGTTTTGAATACCTGGAGGAGTATCGAGAGGAGACTCACCAAGTGTTCAAGAAGAGGACGCCAACGTCTGTCGAAGCGAGGAACAAGGCCCTGGCGGATCGTGACGAGATTACGCCTACCTCTGAAATTCGAGATTCGATTGAGAAATACTACTGCCGATTGATATGCACGCACGGATGGTCACGTTTAAGTCATTCAGCTAAATACACTGCTACATTTAACACCTACACTTGATGTACATGCTTAACTTTCAACGCGTAACCCATGGGATACATCCGCTTGAGGTACCTGCTGAAGTCTTTGTATGTTTAGATACGTAGGGAACTATCCGAATAAATACACTGCAGCATTTAACCTGCACACTTGATGTACATGCTTAACCTCTTGCCGCTTTCGACGCGTAACCTATGTGCTGTAGCTATCCACACTTGTTACGGAAGCCACGCATCATGCAGAAACACCGAGCCAAGCCTACATTCGCGCAACATGACTCAAACAAACGACAATTCGAACGGCATTCAAGAAACATCGCATATGCGCAAGCATTCCAGGGTTGCTTGAGATGTCTACAGTCTCTGATTTTTTTAAAATCTATCGATGTAATTTATTCTGGTTGTGTGCCTTTTGTGCATTTTGTGGCTTTGTCTCGGTCGACCTCGTCGGTGGTGACAAACCGGTGCTTATAATTCGCGGTGAAGTACGAAGGCACAATCCCAGTGTGTGCCTTTAACAACGATCAAACGATAATGCTGGGTCGTTTCGACGCTCGACTCGCATTCGAAGACTAAATCCAAAGTATAAAGATTTTGAGGTGGAATTGGCTGCAAGTTTGATACTCGAGGCCGTCAATTCTTTGATGGAGCCGCAGACTGTGGACGAAGCATTATCTGGATCACATGGATTGAAGCACTGGATAAAGAGTATGGAGCCCTCATGTGGAATAATACATGGAAATTAGTGGAGAGACCAAAAGACAAGAAGATGCTCACTAGAAAAAGGGTTTTAGTGAAAAAGCGTGATGCACAAGGACATGTTGTTCGTCACCGCACCAGGATTACAATCAAAGAATGTCAGCAGCGATACGGTGTCGACTACTGGAAAACGTATTCACCTGTGGTCGCCCAGGAAGCAGTGATGTTTATCTTGTTGCTGGCGCTGCACATGGGATTTTCCGTTCGTTATGTTGACTTTGTGACTGCGTTCTTGAACGGACCGATTGACGACGATGTTGAAATATACATGGAAATGCCTGAGTATTTTGACGATGGTTTAGGTCGTGTGTGCGAACTGTTGCGCAGTTTATACGGATTGAAACAGGCGTCATTGATATGGTATCAGACGCTGGACAAATATTTGAGATAGTGCGGCTTTCGTCAGACCAAAATGGACGGAAGCATCTACACTCCCGCAGTGTGAGGCAGCCCGATATTTGTGGCGGTTTATGCTGATGATCTGATTATCGTGGGTATTGACGATAATATTGAGCTGGATCTGCGTGAGCTTCAAGCCAAATTTAAGATAAAAGATCTGGGTCCCGTTACAGACTTATTGCACATGGAGATTTCCTACGTTCCTGGTGAGGCATTGTGTATGTCACAACGTAGCTACATTAACAAGTTGCTCAAACACGTTGGCATGGAAAACTGTCGGCATGTTGCTACTCCTCAAGCTCTGGGAAATGTCCCTGAACCTGTAGCGGAGGATGAACCTGGAGTTAACGACCCTAACCTACCATACCGAGAGTTGGTTGGAAGTCTTCAGTACCTAGTACAAGGTACGCGCCCGGAGATCGCGAATGCAGTACGAACCCTTGGCAAGTACACCCTTCACTCTAACTAGTCTGACCCGACTAAATATGGTTTAAGATTGTTGTCGGACAAAACCAAATGTTTGATTAGCTACTGACAGTTCAATATTTGATTTATCTGAAATCTGATACCATGATTGGCTTAAGCACGGCGAGATCGGGCTAAATCCGCTGTCTTTGTGAACTTTTTAGCGGTTTTTAAAAACATGGTTGGTGTCTGTGAAGACACGAAAAAGTACTGAAGACTATTTTCGGAGCACGACTACTTAGAGTGAAGGGTGTACACGAGCAAGCATACCAAGAAACACTTTGTGATGTCAAGCGTGTACTACGTTATCTAAAGCCACTCGTGATAATGGACTGTTGTGGAGGAAATCTGTTGGTCCGGATTTGCATTTTACGGCTTATGCCGATGCAGATCTTGGTAGTAAAAATGACAATCACAGATCGATCACGGGTTTTGTGCTTCATATGAACGGGTATGCATTCACCTGCAAGAGTCATAAACAGTTGATTCCTCACGATGACACCTGTAGTACCGAGTTTATTGTTGCCGTTGAGTGTCCTGTGATGATCGTTTGGACACACAGTCTTAGCGAAGAATTGAACCTCCGTCGGCGTCATTCGACTGTGTTGTTTCAAGCCAATCAGTCAACGATCAAAGTCATCCAGGCCACAAAGGGCAACTACAAAATTAAGGGTGTTGACTGGGAGTATCACAAAGTAAGATACCTGTATGAACGTGGAGATTTTGATGTACGGTACTCTCCTTCAAATGATGTGCTCATTTTCACGAAGCCGCTTAGGTCAACCCAGTTTTACAAACTGCGGGGACAATTAAATGTTGTGCCGCTGCCTGTCATGGAAAGCCGTGCTACCTAACAGAAGACTAAGTGGTGGACCTCGAAGTGGGAGTGTCAGAGCTGGTAAAGGCAAATCGAGCTCCGCTTTTTGACAAAGATCTCGTGTTTATTCAGCTTTAATTTGCAGCCCGCCGTTGGAAAGATTGACTAACGGCCATACTGAATTTATATAGTATATTTTAACCAAAACGGGGTTGTCACCTGCGAGTTTTTCTCCTCCTCAATCCCAATCTTTCCGTGGGCAAAACAAGCTGGTGTTCGTTCCCGTGTCTAGTCTTCCTCGGCAAGCAATACTAAGCTCTTGGAAGCGCTTCAGGCCTACTGCGTGTACCCTCACCTGCAACCTTGGCCTAAAAAATGAAAATGGTTCGGAACCACACAACGTTCTATTTTTTTTAGGCATCGAAGAAACGATATGTGTGCTCAAATTGTCCTAATGGCGAGCTGCTCCGCTTAGAGATGGCTTGTTGATGACACGAGGTCCGAATTTCCATCGCACGTTTACGGGACGGAAGATGAGCCAACGAAGGACGTCGGCGGGTCGCTTTTCGGCGCGCTAGAGGGTCTCGAGTCGTCTAAAGATAAAAACCCAAGCATAGCATTAGTTTAGTACCAATGCGCGCGCGCGTAGGCTAACTTTAATAGTGGGTGCTGTTTTCTGTTGAACATGACGTTGGTGGAGATTTTACTCGATAGCGTTGCCATGGGAGGTTAAGTGGAGCCCCGTGATAATCCAATACGTGCGCCAGAATAGTAAGAACGACGTGATGTAAGTGGAGGCTGCATGATAGGCCGTTGGTGTGCCTCATGTGAGCGTCCATGGTCGAGGTGCGTACAATCTCCTTGGATCGCGGCTGTTGCGTCTTCCCCGAGGCTGTTCTGTGCCTGAAACTGAGGTGTTGCCGTCTTAGACTTACAACTTAAGAGGGTTGCCATAGTGGGGGAGGTGGTTCTACATTCAGAGTATGGTTGGCTGACAGTTTGGCTTTCTCTTGGTCAGGTGCTGATGTGCTCCGTTGGGTACATGTGCCTCGATTTGTGTTTTTTTTTTCGTTTCGTCGTTTCCGGCTCAAGAATGCCCTTCTTGCTCGACCAAATACTTTAAAACTAGTGCCCATTACGTCCGAAAGTGCTAATATACGTGTAGCTACGTGCAAACTTACTTGTGCGGTATCTGATACAAGTGCTTCCAACAGATGGAGACACTACGACTAAATTTAAGTCACTAACCCTTAATAGTTTGGTGTTGAAGCGCTAACAAGAAAACGAGCTTTGCGCATGCTATCGACTGTATCCACCGTGAATAATAAACCAAGATGAAGCAATACATGATGTTCTTGTCCCTACCAAGAACCTATAGAAATATATGGCATCCACGCACCCCCGAATTACGATCTGGTTACCACAGACAATCTCTGTTAAATGTTCTTTACTCTTCCAATCCAGTTGACGCTAACTGTGATACGTCTTGTTACTTCAGAGTGGTCAGCTGCAGCCCCTCCACGCCGACATGGTCGTGCGATTAATACGTGCATACTACCGTGATAGTAAGCTACATTGCTAGCCTTGTCGAAATATAAGTGTTTACCACACGTGAAATGGCTACTAAATATGTTTTTGCGACGATTTTTTGATTTTGTTATTTATCTCCCTATCTAGCTTCTATCAAGCGCGTAGCCATTTTAAGCAGGGTGGCCCGATCTCTGATCTTCGCTCATCGAGCTTATAAGGACGTCGATACACCAGCGTCGTGCCCTAACCTGTAACAGGCGTACGCCAAATGGATGCAGGCGCAGTATTTCTAGACAGCTACACGTCCGGGCCGAAGTGTTGATGTGTCAATCAGTACCAGCCACCCCGATCCCTTCCATCTGCGCTAAATGCACGCCCAGCTGCGCCGTGACCATCAGCGCCTCGTGCGTCCGGCCAACTTCAGGATCGAAAACCCGCGGACATGGTTTCGAAATGACGCGCATCACGTCATGCGATTTGTTCACGTCGTTGTCGACGTCGTCAAGTAGAAATGTGATACTTGCCCGGCTCGGTGAGTACTCGTGCAGCACCTTCACAGCCTTCAGCTCCTTTGCCCGCCTGAATGTGGACTTTCGGATTATCGGTTCCGTCGTAAAGCTTTTTTAGTCACAGCAATACAGCAGGTAAGGAACTGCCCGAGCAACGCGCCCATCTTGAGTCTGTTGTGAAGTGTGCCCTGACGCTTGAGTGTTCTGTTGTATTGATCCATGGGATTGTTTGTTGTCGCCCAGTCACGCGCCGTGTGAAAAATCTGCCTACGGGTGAAGCGTCCCGTCAGCCACTGCGACTGGAAGCACGCCGAGAAGGTGGCGAGCTCGGGTATATCGGTCCATGCTACAAGGACGTTTTCCTTGATTTTGACGAAGGCATCGTCGTTCACGCCGGCTATCACAGTATTTGCATGTGACGGTAGAAGCGCTCGCGTCCTCTCAAAGACTTTAGCGACTACGTGATAGAAGCACATTAAGTACCTCACGTCTTCGCCTCCATCTAAACCTCGCCTGATGCTGTTGAGTTGAACACCATCGGCATCGCCCATGACATCTTGAGCAATTAATGCTTTGTCAAGCACTTGCCAGTGAATTCGATTCAGCGCAGAGAACACCTCCGTGTAGGGCGGCTCCGCGCGCTGCGACGACACAGAGAGCGCTACCAGGTGAAATGCACGAGCGCAGTCGGACACACCAACAACGATCACTAGGTAGCTGAGCTGGTTAAGTTTGAAGGTGGCGTCTACGTGTAGAATCCGCGGGCCCGACTCACAACGCGCGCGCATGAGGTGCGTTGGGAGCACTGGCCCATTGGTTGGCTATGCTGTCGTGCTAATCTTGGGTGTCAGTGGTACAAAGGAAGGTGTTGGTGGGTCTTGTTGGATGTCACTCGTGCATAGGTATGTGTTAATGTTGGTCATTAGGTGCTACTGGTGTAGTTAGTATACGAATGTCCGTTGTGTTGGTGTTGGTGGTAGTTTGTCGCCGAAAACATACTATATGTGCTGCATGGTGCAACCATCTTGTACATTGTCCTATTGAAAGCTATTCCGAGCTCTGATATTGGATATAATAGCGGCTGCGAGGTGTGCAATCAGGCGCCATTTGCATCCAAAGCGACCGATGGATGTTTTTGCTTAGGACAGAGACAAGATAGTAGTTAAAAGAGTGAAGATATATAACTGGCTTTGGTGGCAGCGATCTAGTTCAAGCTTCAATATTTTCCTAAGCATTTATGCTACGAGCGTGGAAGCACCGCCACTTTAAATAGTTTGTACAAATTTTATTATAGCACTAAGCAAAAGTGTGCTGTCGACAATAATGACAACTTTAATTTTTGGACTCCCGCGAGTAAAGCCGACTTTGGTCTGGATACTTCGGATATCCCTTGTTAAAATGCACCAAAACGTTTTAATCAGTTTAGAAGTGAAGCGTTTGGCCGGACCCCGGGTCCCGCAAAGAAAACTGAGGCTCAGCAGCCTTATTTTTTTTTTTGAATCTCGAAGGCCATGTAACGGACAAGCACATTTTCTTATCGGGATCAACCAACCATGAAGCGACGACCACGCCACACTACTAAGGCCCCAAGAAGAAGATGTAGTCGCCCTCTGCTAAATATGTTTTGATTTTCCGCAGGGGTATTTGAGCTACTACCCCTCGGTTCATGACTCAGTTGTCAGCGCTCCAGGTAATGCAGCTACACATAAGCCAAGAGCAGCGGAGGCGACATCTTCAAAATAAAAGAGAAAACCCGGCCGCCCTCAGAAATGAAAGGTGAAGACGAATGAGCCTCCGACTCTGCAGTTCTTCAGCGCAGCAAATAACTAGGAAATAAAGAAATACAGTGGTCACAGTAATTCGCAGGTCGAAAGACCTGTGCTTGGAGGCGCACCACTGTAAATTTCCAAACCCGGGTACCGAAGTGGGTACTCCAACTTTTTCCCTTGACGAGAGACCTCTCTCTACAAGACCTACTTCGAAGCGGGCACTCCACTTTTATCCCTTAAAAAGAGACCACCCTCTCTCCCTCTATAATAAGCGGGTGTGACGCTTTCCGAGTTTGGTATTGGTGAGATTTCTGGCTTAGTAGTAAGGATATTACTACTTTCCGACTCCGAATTAGTAGCACTACTAGTGTAGTAGGTAGGCACTGGCAGTAGTATGCGCGAGCTTGTGCTCGCCGACAAGACCTATCCCAACTACCCATGTGCCCGTTACGCCACCGACATAACCTTCTAACAGGCGAACATCCCGTACGGCCTGTGCGAGGGACGTAGTATTTACTACAGTGGCAAGCACAAGCTCCACGGGTACAAGATGGAGGTATCGGTCTTGCCCTCAGGCAAGGCAATCAACCGCACTCAGCACTACCCGGGCCACGTCTCGGATATCAAGGTGTTTCGAAAGAACCAAGCATTTCACACGCAGAACATGAGGAAGTCGGAGGCCAAGAAGCGCCTGGCAGACGACGGCCCCATGACGAGAGAGTACCCGGACGGCTCGCCGACAAGGGCTACCAGTGGTTGTCGTCGCACTTCAGGGCCGTCACACCGCACAAGAAGAAGCCGTGCGAGAACTTGACCATTGAGCAGCTCGAGGAGAACGACAAGCTCGCGCATGATCGTGTTCTTGTCGAGATTTTTTTTTCCGCCGCTTGACCTCCATGTGGGCTGTGTGCCCCGACAAGTACTGCTAGGCGGAATCCAACTACGACACTATGTTCAAGACGTGCGTGGTGCTCACAAACTTCCACGTGCACTTGAACCCGCTGCGCTCCGACGAGGGAGACTCCTACCAAAACTATCTGGGCGGCTTTTCCATCGGCGAAGAGATGATCACCAAGCGCAAGACAGCACAGAAGCGCTACCGCAAGCTACGCCTCCGCAGCATGTTCCACATCCGTCGCGCCAGTTTGACTCCATCACGCGGAAGTAGAAGCAGCGGAAGTAGTGAACACGACAGTAAGGAGACTGAATTTAGCAGCTAAAGAGGGTTGTATTGATGTCACTAAAGAGATTAAGCGACTTTGAGTACGCTATGCACTTAATTTGAGCTGAATACAGTATTTGAATACTAAGTGACTTCCGAAATGTCAAATCTCCGTTGCTTTGTTGCTGTCTCCACCATACACCTCATCAATCAAAAATTCACTGAGTGGGTACACAAACAAACCCAAATCAAGCAATAGATCACCTACTCGGTTTGAGTTCTAATGAACGCTAATAGCACTACTAATACTAGTGCTAGTTTTTATCGCTACTATTGGATTTGCACTACTATTCGACTAAAGCTCTTGTAGTATTAATAGCAAGAAAAACTGGTACCGGTAGTAAAAGGCCCAAACGCCAGTGCTTTGGCCGATTAACGTGGTAGCCGGATTTTCTGGTCAATTCTAACCATTGGTCACATGTCAAATCCTTACTTTTGGTCACGTGACCTAATGACAGGAGGCCACGTGTGACTCAAGTAGCGTGTAGTAGGCAATGTAAATGTATTATATCGATTCTTATGCAATGCCATCAAGGGCGACGGCGCCGACGGACCGACTACAAGTTAATTGCTAGCGATTCATCACCGTCGTAATCGAAGGAGTGGTCGGGCTCATTGTCATCTGCGTCATTCTGCGTCTCGGCGTCGTCTTCCTCCGAGCTCATAGCGCTGGTGCAAGATTCAGGATCATTTGCGGCGACAGCAGGCTGTTCGTCTTAGTCTCCACTTTCCTCCGACTCCTCAATGTCGGCGACATTAGGCAGCGGTGGCGCCCTCGGCAGCTGGAATCTCTTCCTTTCCGGTGGTCTTGCTAGCCCCGACTGGAGAGCAGCACGCTGGAGCACGTACTCACGAGCGATGTCTTGGAGAGTGTCGACGAAGCGGTTCATGGCAGGATGCGGAGCCTTGATCTTCCCGTTCATATGACGATGGAACCGCTCCAGTGGGTTATTGGTTCTACTAACGATGTCGCGCCGCATGCCATACACGTTCGAATACGTGGGAGGAAACATTTCTAACCAAGTTCTTCGAAAATAGTCCCAAAATTTGCGCCACTTCCTACTTGAGTAGATAATATTCTTTGCAGCGCATGTCTTTTTGATCTTGGCCTTGACTTCAATCTTACTGGGGTCAATCACAGTCAGGATGTCAAAGACATTGGGGGCCATTGCCAGCTTGGCTTCGTATCTTGGTATTTTGTACTCCTTCAGCTTTCGTCGACACGCCTGCTTAAAGTGGAACAAGCAGCCGATTATGGTGATGTCGGGGAAGAATTCTCGTAATGCACCGATGAGAGCGCTCTCAAAGTCACATACGACTTCCTTTGGAGACAACTTCCGGCCGACTCTATCCTGCACACACTGCAGGAGCCTGATGTATGACTCCTTCTGCATCGAAGTAGCTAACGTGAAGAAAGCAGGGATGTACAACTCGGTTGAAGGATCGTGAATCAATATCGTGACGCATTGTTTGTATCCGTTTGGAGCACAACGGAACGTGCCATCAACAAACCACGAAAGGTTTTCAAAGCGCAACAAGTTGCGTAGCTCACGATGAGCCCATCCCACGACGCGATCAATGCCAACAGTATCTTTTTGCGCCTTGATGTCATTGTGCCACGAGTATTGGAACTGAAAAAAAACCTTGCATGGATCATCTCACTTTCGACATAGGAGGGAGTTCAATGGTCCGATTGCGATTACCGCCGGATTGCTTTCCCCTTGCATATTTTACCCGATTTTCAACAACGTTCTTCGATACCCCGCGAATAGGAGGCCCGGGCTGCATGTAGTACTTCTCCATGATGTGGAGCCAGATATCACGTTGAGTCATGTTCGTTTCAACGGCGAGCTGCTCGACGTCCTCCAGTTTCGCCGAGCTCACATCCACACAGGGACTTGCTCCAGTCAGTGCGAGTCCGCCTTGTAGTGCCACCCCGCTTTGTACAGCCAAATTAGACCAACACGTATGCGGCACGAGGTCACTGAAGTCAAAGGATGAAGTATCGGCCATGTAGGCGAAACGCGCTTTGCACTTCTGTCTGTACGAGCTACAGCGATACGAAATCTTCACATCCGTAATGTTTGATCTGGTATACGCGTAACCTTGGTAGTAAATCTTCGTATCTCCGTCGCGTCGCGTTGATGCGGATCGCGACTGCGTCGATGTCGCAGTCGTACGACCAGTTGCAGCCCTACGACCAGTTGCAGCAGTACGATCAGTTGTAGCCGTACGACCAGTTGCAGCAGCCTCCGTATTTTCCAAACATCCCGGGCCACCAGCAGCCGACTCTGATACAAGCGGGTGAGGCTCACTGGGGGCCGGAAAAGGCGGCACCACCGGTGCTGTAGGCGGTGACGATGACACGGTAGCCGTCTGAGACGTCAATGCCGATGATGTAGGTGGACGTGTGCCGGCAGCACTGGCACCAGTCTGGATACTCCATGGCGGGGTCTCGATCACACGCAAGTCGGACCCCATCGTAGAGCTGTCGGACAGTACGTGGACGTCGGGTTCTTCTTCGTGGGGGCGCTGAGAACGAGTTGTCCGCCGTGACACAGGAGAAAATCGAGGACGCCCTCGGCGCCCAGAGCGACGAGAGCCCGGGTTGGGCTGCAGTGGAGCAGCCGCGTTTCCCCTTAGTCGAGTCATCGCGTGCGTCGCGCTGCTGGAGCACCGCAGGGAGCTTGTGTGTCCTAAGGAACTTTGGTTTGTGGTGGCTGAAGAGGTGGGCTAGTTTGAAGATAGCAGGTTGGTTTCAAAACGGCCTTCGTCCGTTGCCCTTATCTCATGTGCAAGTGCATGTGATCTGTTTATTTTGGTCACGTGACCTAGCATCCATATGTGTGACCTATCTGCCCATCATACCCGTGACCAACTGTTAGGATTGACCAGTTTTCACCTCTACGGATTAACGTTAGTAGTGCTGATTGAACTGATTAAGGTGGTCTGTTCTCCCGTGATAATCATTTCCGGGAGGGAAAACTGTGGGCTTAGCAATGATGATACTGCTACTTTCCGACTCTGAATCAATACCACTACTACTACTGTAGTAAGTCGGCATTGTCGTTACTGAATCTGCTCTCAGGAGCTGAAGACGCCACCCGAAAATAGTGTATTCATGTACACCCCTGTATATGATCATGGGCATGACGGTCGTCCAGTACGGATAGTCCTCGGGCTTGGTCACCAGCGTGGTGCTCTCGTTTGAATTGAAGTGGCCCACGGCGAAAGACGATGCACCTTGCACTGCGTTGAAGTTAACATTAGTGGTGGTACTATCACTACTATAGGACTACAAATACTACTTATCCCACTCACACACTACTACTATAGTGCTAAATTAGCACTGATAATAGCACTGATAATACCAGTTATTCTGGTAGCGTACAGCTCACTCGGGATTACTTGTAGCGCCTGGTGCTACCAGCCCACCCCACTAGTTTCTCGCTACTGTATACTTAACACTACTACTCGGTCCAAGCTGCATTACCATATCACTGCTATTATTAGTGCTATTTATTATTGAGTCGCAACGAGATACGTCGGCTCTCTATATCTGTCAATTCCTGTGCTAAATACCGATGTGGACTACTTATCACTGGTCTTCAGCAATATCAAGGGACAAGCGCTCAGTTCTTCACTCGTGTTGCCGACTTGGACTTCTAAGGAATCACGGCGTCATTGGAATGCTTAGCCCATCTTACTTTCATCTTTCACCAGTCTGGGATGCCTACAAACCATCTACAACTCGCGACTTACTCTTTCTTTGTTATCGACCTGCGTACTCTCCCGGGGCGGCCGCTCCGGGTAGCCTATTAATATTTATTTGAAAGTATTCTCATACGATAAATAATCACAACGCCTGTTGTATAGATTAATATATGTGAGATCGAAATCCTGAAATTAAAAAAAATCTCACTTGAAATTTTTATATAAGCTTCAATATCGGGATTATTCTCTGGCGTGGTGGTTTATGATTGTCCTAACAATCGCCGCACTGTGAGATCAACCCCCTCAGCAGAAATATATCTGGTGTCAATCGTCCATTTTCCGATGTGCTGCAAGTCCGCCACGTCCCTTGGTTTGCCCCGTAAATTGACGCTCGTTTGCTTCTCGCCTGTAAAGCCTTTTGGTCCTACTTAATCGGGATCACCTGAAAAAGTGTTTGATTTGTTTTTAATGTAAGTATATACACTGCATCATGCCCGTAAGCAGCTTTCGTACTCTCTGTCATGACTGGCGATTTTTTTAGTTGGTGTTAGCCCACAACACACTCGCTTCAGCCCGCAATCAACCTACCAAGACCGATGAACACGCCTCAGTCTACAGGTCCCTGTAGTGGGCGTGGTGGTATTGTTGACAGTGTGCACGTTTGTCCTGTGTGTGCCACCAACATGCATCCAATTTGCGGGACCCCCGTTAGCAAGGAAGGCTTCGGTCAGTATGTACTTTGCCCACGATGGGAGGGGGAACAAGGCAAACCATCGTTTACGTCGACTTCGTCTATTATCTTGGCCTTCCAAGGTGCGACAGTAGCGTCGCACAGCGCTTGTCCCCGTTCGTCTACACGCTTGTCGACAAATCTGACTAAACGTGACGTGATTGCCTCTGCTGAAGCAAACCAGCAGTAACGCGGAGTCGTTTCGCTACGACGCCAATCTACAAGCGTCAAAAGTGGTGTGCTGGATCGAGGAACAGATGCGTCGACGTGGAGAAGATGGACACACGGGTATTTTGCGGCTGCAGTTGACGAGCTTCTGGAGATCTTCAATTCGCGAACGATAACCACAATAATTGCGAAGGCCATTGGGTAGTTTCACAACGGACTTAGAGCAACAAGTCTGGAGAGAGGCGTCCGTTTCCCTATCGCTAAAGAGAAAGCTAGCCATTCCGAGATTGTAGTTGTAGGTCTTAAGTCGACCCTTCGGCCTCATCGGGTCCGCCGCGCCGCGATTCTAAGATGCGGGCTTCCCGAGACCGGTGTTATAGCCCCGAGACGAGATCAAGCATATACACGGCGTTCTACGTCTATTGCAAGCCGCCTGTACTTCAGAGAAACAAATAACATTACACTTTAATTCTGCAAGTTGGCTAGCTACATAATAATATTATATTATATATATATTATATGCTTCGAACTTCTTGCGGAAAAAAACCGAACTTAACCAGATATATATTATATATATATTATATGCTTCGAACTTCTTGCGGAAAAAAACCGAACTTAACCAGATCGCGGGTTACGTACTTGCGTAATTTACCGGAGTCCAGAATAAGTAATGAAAAAATCATAAGGTCTTCCCGGTGGTGACCTGAAAACGTACGAATCAAATTCCAATCGTAAAGTGCGCTTGTGGTGCACCGTGATTTCAAGGCTCATATCCACAGGTAGTCTGGATGACCCCTTCCGGCGGAGGCAGAGAATCTTGAGTAGGCGTGATTCCGACCTTTTAGCAAACGGCGACCTTGGTTACCGGTTGTGGTTGTCTTGAATCGGAGTATTTGTTGACGAGAAGAAATTGTAGTTTGTCGGTATCGCACATCCAACTGGTCGAGGCGAGCATTCCTAGGAATGCCTACAAGACAGGATGCCAAGCTATGGGACTGCGACACGCGCTTGTGTTGGTCGATGATAGGCGTTGTATAGTAAAGAGGAGTTCGTGAGCTTGCTCGCCATAATTCCCTCGCTTCCAACGGATTAGATCTTCAGGAGTGTGTCGAGATTCCAAAAGGCGGAGGTATAGATAAACTGCAGTCGAATCTTGAATATAAATCAGCGCTGATAGATATCCAAACTTTAATATCAATCCAGGACGAAAGTCTTGAATAAAATCATAAAAATGGAGCAGTCTTGGAAAAATCCAGGAAGTGCCCAAACGAAATCCACGTCGCGGTTAAAATAAAACCCGGCGTATTGAACTTGGCTTGCCACTTCTCCTAAAACCATATAAACCAAGCGTAAGACTCAGAGGAGCCGCACAACTTTAAAGCGAATTGCTTTCGTAAAGTCTTCAATAATGAAGCGCCAATAAACCGTCGCAACCGCGCGAAGGTCCACAATAGCACACGTCCAAAGGCACTCTTGGTCGTAAATTGAATAAATCCACATCCAAAAGGCCGTCGAAGCTGTGAAACGCCGTCGTAAACCATCGAAAACTGCTGCGAATAATTAATAATGTCAGCCGCCTTCAGATATTCCACGAGAGAGGATATTCTTGAGAAGGAGCATTCCAGAGGCGCATGCCAAACGAGAGAAATTATTCTTGAAGAGAAGGTGAAGCAGGGGCATCCAAGTCCGGTGCATCAGGATCTGGGCCATCCGGGAGAAGCGCCGACGGTAGCGGGAGTAACCGGAGTAGCGCCCGCAGTTGCCTGCACTTAAGCCCCGAGTGGCTCAAGCTCTTCTGCAGGAGATCTTGATAAAACCGCTTCACGTGGAGTTTAATCACAGCAGTAACTTGAGCTTGGACGTCAAGCACATTGGGCTGCATACCGTGGAAACGCAGGTCGTTCCGATGCATCCAGAGCCACCGAAAATTCACCGCGCGGACGATATGAAGCATCACGAATAGGCAGTAGCCGTACTCCTTCTTGGCCGCAGGCGTGGGTGTCAACTTAAAAAATAAAACGGATTCCCACTCCAGCTTGGTTTCAAAAAATACTTGAAAGGCAGGAAGCCACATGCTCCAAACTTGAAGAGCCGCCGTGCAGTACCAAAATAAATGCGGGGCCGTCTCCAGCGCGCCGCATCCATGGTGGCACTGAGCCTGAGATTCATCACGATGCTTAAAGCGGTAGCCGAGAAATAAAGCATTATGCTGCAGCCTGTACAGAAGATACGCGTAGACCGGCAGTAAATGTTTGCCCATTTTAATATCGCGACTCCACATATCATCAGACGGCCTCCCCTCTACTCCAAGGTGGTCAAGCGGTAAAGCTGGAACCACACACTTAAGTAAGCCCTTACGAATTCGAGCCACACTTAAGTCTTCCAGGTTGTACGAGTTAAAAATCCAAGAATGAAAAGCAGCGTAAAACTTGACGACTGGGGGTCCAATAGGCGGGTCAACGAAAAACCGGCCCACTTTATCGAGAAAATTCGTACTGGAGCGAACACTGGAGATCCTGCCTTGGACGATCTGGCTTAAAAACTCGGACAGGCTGGCCGCCGACATCGGAGGCTCGCATATCGCCAATAAATCAACAGGACGGTAAAGACCGTGATCCGCTAAGACAGGTAACATTCCCAGCGGTGCGGAGGTCCCTGCCAAGGTTCTGCCCTTGGGCCCGTAGGTAATATCCACGTTATCCATCAGCGGGGTAGTCAATTTATCCTGCTTGAGCTGGAGACGCGCAGTTTTGGGGCGAAATTGGGTATTCCAGCAGAATGATACAAAGTGCCAATAGGCACCCAGGTCGGTCCACCGGTTTAAACGCCGAGCCACCACGTAGTCCGGACTGGTATTTACTGGGGCGTACAGGATATCAAAGTCCTGCCCCCAGGGATGAACCGCTTGATTAAACAGTCGGATAATTGGGTCCACCCAGGACGCGATATGACGACTCAGGCTTCGGCTCGCGGCGAAAATAACTTTGCAGAGCATATGCAACTGCAGGCTTCGAATCATATCATTCACCGGTGTGATACCCAGACCGCCCTTGCCAGGGGGTAAAAACCACCAAGCCTGGGGTAACGCATTGGAAGACTTGCCCCGACACATAAACCTCGAAATAAGCGAGTGGAGCCGGTCTTGAAATCCAGTCGGAGGAATATGGCACACGCTGGCCGAATACCACAGAACTGGAAGAATAATCTGCTGCAGAATAACAGCTTGCCCACGTAGCGTCCGTGCTCGGTGAACCCAAAGTGAACACCGCGTCTGCATTTCAGTTAATAAATGCTGGAGGCGGTCCGCGTTCGAGAGGTTGGGGCCATAGTAAATTCCCAATAATTTAGTCTGGCCATCGTTTCCAACCACAATAATTCCCAGGTCCACCAGTGACTGTCGAAGGGCTTCAGTCGACTCGGTCCAGGGGCGAAATGGTAAAACCACAGTTTTGTCCGTATTAAGACGCATACCCGATGTCACACAAAATTCTTCGACCAAGGCAAGAAAGTCCTTAGTGTGGCGTAAATCGTGAAGCAACCCGGTACAGTCATCCGCAAAGCTAATAATTGCATGGCGCGCGTCGCCACTCCGGAGTCCTTTATCCACCAGCTTGGCCCGTAAGAAGTTTAATAAAGGCTCAATAAAAATCACAAAGAGCGCAGGCGAAAGCGGATCCCCTTGACGCACACCAGCGCCAAGTTCAAAAGAATCGAGCGGTCGACCGTTAAACATTAGCGAAACCAGCGTGCCTGGGAATAAAACCCGAACCCAGCGCCGAAAGGCGTCCCCAAAACCGAAATGCATAAGAACCATATCCAGCGCATCCCACACGACACTGTCAAAGGCTTTCGCAAAATCAAGTAAAACCGCTCCATCAGGCGAGTCTTCAGCAGTATATAACTGCGCCAGAGCTTGGAAGCGGGGGTGGGTGTGGGTGTGGCGAATATCGCGGCCCGAAACAAATCCATATTGGTCCGAGTGTAAAAGTCGACCCAGGATAAGCGTGAGCCTGTGGGCCGAAATCTTGGGTCCCAGCTTAGCGTCCACATTTAACAGCGAAATGGGTCGATAGTTACTGGGGAGCTTGCGGTCGCCTTTCTTGTATAAGAGCGAGACTTGGGCTCGCCGCTGAAACTTGGTCATCCGTCCCCGTTGGAGTTGTGCCGCATAAACCACCTCCATTATACAGCTCCATAGTGGCAAGTCGGCTTTGTAATACTCGAGAGGTAAGCCATCTGGACCCGGTGTTTTACCAGAGGCCGTGTTACTGATCGCCCAGTGAAAGTCATTCGCAGTGAAGGGGCTGTCCAAGTAAGCCCGCTCGGCGTCTGTGAGCCGATTCTTGGTAAATTGTAAAATCTGCGAGAGTTTAAAACGGTCCCAGGTGGGCATCCGATGGTTAAACTCCTTAGACGGCGAGCAATAAATTCCAGACCAGTATGAATTAAATTCAGAGCATGTTGACTCCAGTTCTTCCGCCGAATCCACAGGTATGGGCGTCTTGTGGAGCACTTGGGGTGGCCGAAAAAAATGTTTAGAGCAACGTTCAGAGTCGAGCAGATCCGAGTCAATCTTCTGCTGCGACGCAAAATGGGTGTGTTCTTCCAATTTCGCCTTAAGCTCATTCTTCGTAGTCGCCAGTGGCTCAGAAAAATCATCCTCCGGGTGCTGAGCTTGGTGGTGCAGTAGCTCATTAACCTTCAAATGGAGGTTTTCAATCTCTCGTTGGCGCGCATTCTTTTTTTCAATAAAAAGTTCCCGTAAAAAAATTGAGTCCCGCCGCTTGTGTTCATCCAAGAGGCAGCCAGGATTATAATCATCCCAGCTTGGCGCCCGAAATGAATCAGCGAGGTTCTCCAGCGACTTTTTTTAAATATTCTTGGACCTCGGGCAATTTAATAACCCAGGCCGGGCATTTCCACGGGGCCCGACTAGACGGCTTAAAACAAGTTGAGCCCATAGTACTTCAGACGGACGGGTATGCGTACGGCAAGACCAACCTGGAGTAGACTGGGGAGAACTCCGTGTCGGTAACGCGGGTTGACATCGGCCGTTGGGCGGAGCTGCCCGAGATCATGTGCACATGTGTCGTTACTATCGAGTGCCGAGCGCAAACGACCGCTCCAAGTGGCGATAACATACTCTGGAGAGACGGCTTCGCTAATGCTGCTAAAACGCTCGTACTCTGACAATCCGTCTATGCTGCGAAGTATCGACCAGCTAATCGCGTTGCAGGCCGCCCCGTATCGGCGGGAGCGGTCAGCGACGTCATCGGCCCGACTGTCAGCTTCAGCGGTAAGTCCAAGCAACAGTTTCAGCCATCGGTGCTCCAACGCTCTATCCATCGATACCATGTGACCGGTACGTACGCTCTGATGGACGCTCAACTACTTCTTGAGACCCCCTACAAGTGCAGCATTTACTATTTGCATTCATGCTGCACCTGGCCATCCTGCGTGCACTTTTCAGCTGGGAATTTGGATTACACGGTTTCTCAGTGATGTATTACGCGCCAGTCACGGAAACATTCCGCCGAGACAACGCTGTGTCACATGACATGGCTGACTTTCACGTGCCGCCGTATTGCCACCCGCAAGGAACGCTACCGAGCTGGGTTGCATTATTGACGTACTTGACGGATTAGACAGCGTGTAAGCAGGGGTACCCCCTACGTATCAGAACTGGCTATGGCAGCGCGCAAGATGGTTGTTCGGCTGGAATCTCAGAAGGGTTCTCGAACAACGCCGCCCGGAAGGAGCTGGTGTAATGGGCTTACTTAGCCCAAAACAATAGCTTACACGTGAACGCACGTGTATAAGGAAGCGTAGGTGTATTTAACTTAGATTAAGTATCCTTGTATCCACAAGTATAGCTAAACCTAAATAAAGGTACAATTAGTAGCTTTTGCGGTTAAAGGAGAACTGAATTGAATGTTAACTGTGACTTTCCTCCTAAAACTGATATCTATAATGAGACGTTCTGCCAACGAGTGGTTGGCAGAAACGCTGGCCTAATGCATGATTCTTATTGGTGGAAAGACCCTACTTTTTTACCAATAGTAATGCTTCCTAATGTGAATGATGACCATACTGCAATGTGGCCCACCTGAATGTATCCATTAGTGCATGTTACACCAACGTGAAGGTTAACCGACTGTGTAGCCCCGCTACAGCTGGTGTATTGGATCAACGAGCGTTTTGAACAATTTCCGGGCTAGCTTGCGCTTAACCGAACCGAAGAGACCCTCTCTGTCTGTACTCAGTTCTCAGCAGCGGATCCCTCGTTTGTCCGAGTTACCCAGATCATCATGGCGGCAAGTATTGCAGAGTTACGGCAACTACAGCAGACTCTACCGATGGCGACCCCCCCCCACGCTGGGTCCACAAAACACTAAGCACCTAAAAGCCAAGCCCCCCCCCCCCCCCCCACGCCGGATGGTCGTCCACCGGTACCCCAAGCGGTCCTTATTGCGCTGCCCAAGTTGAACGGCAAGTCACTATGTATGCGATACCTTTCAACTTGCCGTGCCCCAGTCGCCTGGATAGATGCTACACCAGACGTCGTGGTCACTTCAACCCCGGCTCACTCCCGGCTATCGTATATGACTTCATTCGTGATAGCCTGAAGAAGGAATTTTCGGTGGTCACCCGCGAGCCAACCGAACAATGAAGGTGCCAGGGAGTGAGATGTGGTTTATTCACTCCCAGGCCGCCAGCAAAACCACCAGACATAAAGGAACTGGACGGTCCGCTTCTACCAGAGACAATTAGAGT
Source organism: Phytophthora x cambivora (assembly GCA_033557925.1). Taxonomy (NCBI): domain Eukaryota; phylum Oomycota; class Peronosporomycetes; order Peronosporales; family Peronosporaceae; genus Phytophthora; species Phytophthora x cambivora. The sequence goes on along the minus strand of JAUCEB010000012.1, from coordinate 3,847,693 downwards.
TTCCTGGGCCAGCTACAGCGTGAGGAGCAACAACACGTCCCCCGCAGTATCATGTTCGCTTAAAACCCAGCAGGTTCGACCCCGACGGAGTGAGTTAGCAAGTATTTCCGCGGATGTAGCCAGAGGAGAAGCGCATGGATCCATTGGTCAGGACGAATCCCTGTCTGTGGTGGCCGGCGGGCTATGACGACGGGTTGGAGCTGACTTGACACCAAGGGTGTGCCCCAGCGAAAACGAGGCGTCCATGGAAAGTGCCGGTAATTCTGCGCAAAAGCACCAGGTTGGTGTGCTTCACAGGCTAATTTTCTATTAAGACAGTACCAACAATATGCGGTGAATCGAGCAGTGCGCAGAAAATTATTGGAATTGCATCGCGAACGAATTTGGTGGTCCTGGATGCGGCACTGGTTAGAGAGGGTGTAGCGGCTCCCTTTTGCATACCGCACACAAGAACATCCAACGATAAGGTATTCCATCAGATCGATACAGAGAAACAGCGAGCCTACAGCACGTTTCTTAACCCTTTCGCGATCCACTCGGCTTAACTATATTTTTTAAAGGAAGCATTTTGCTCCTTTTAAGGCCTGTGATGGGCAGCCTTCAAATCGTCCATTTCGGATTTGTAGTTACTTTTATGAAAAAAGTGTCGTGGTTCTGTACTTTTCAGCTACGACTATGAAAATAATGTCATGACTCTGTGCTTGAAGTCGCTTAAAGGAGGCATTTTGCTCCCTTTAACGTGGTTACCTACGGGTACACCACTTGAAGAACGGTTAAAGGAAGCAAAATGCCTCCTTTCATCGCGAAAGGGTTAAGTGGACCAAAATGCAGCTTCCCGAATTCGTCAGGCTTGTCCGAGGAGAGATGCCAATAAGACCCTAGGCCGAACAAAGCTATGGAAATCCCGTCGCATCTGACTAGCTGATCCACCTACAAGTCCCGAATGGAGTGGGGAAATATTGTGCGAAACGGCGTGCTGTCGGTTTGGAAGTCTGACTTTCAGTCGCAGGCGGGTCCACCATCAAACCACACATCCGTAAAACCTTCACTCAACTCATTGATCGAGCAAATTCGGAAGGGCCAAGATGCAGGTTACTCACTATATTGTGCTGGATCTAGACCTGATGCCCGTTCGGAGCCGTTGCAAGGACCCCGCATCAACGCCATCAAAAGTCCGGGCCATCCATGACCTTTCCTACCCTGAGGATACATCTGCGAACGATAATACTGTTAATGATACCTCAATTACTGTACATTACGATGGGCCTCCAGCTCTGGCTCAACGGATCCTTCATGTCGAAAACTAATTTCCAGATAAAAATTTCCAGATAAGACAATGATGATGTCGGGCGACGTTTCTGGTGCATTTAAATACATCCCCATTCACACCGACCATGTAGGTCGCTTCGTTGGAACAGTGCAGGAGCTCGGCATTCTGGTTATTAATCTGCCATGCCCGTTTGTCTGGAAGCTGTCCCCGCAGCACTAATGGACAGCAGGAGCAGCTATTTGTCATGTGTATGCTTCTTCGGCACCGAAGTGGCCTCTTCAACCGGTCCAAGCCATTCAGCATTTCGACGCGAAGTCGTGGTGCGATGATCATAATCTATTCGAACCTGAGATTGGGACCCGCCTGGCAGAAGCGAATGTTGCCCTGTGCAGCGCTATCATTGACGTTTTGGGGCCGGGGGCTGTTAACGAGGAAAAATTTAAGTCGTGGTTTAAGCAAGGAAAAGCACTCGAGTTACTGTGGGATATTCCGCACGCGTCGCTGGCAATGCCCAAAGAAAAACTTGAAAAGGCACTGAGCAGGGTGAACTCGATGCTGATCTCAAGGACAACGTCTACAACCCAGCTGAACCAATTACTGGGAAGCTTACGACATATAGCTACATGTGTACGGGCGGGTGCACCATTCTACCAACGACTATCAGCGCTGGCATATTCTCGAAAACGGTACGCCAAGATTCCAGTTTCGACTGCCGCGCGAGACGACCTCCATTGGTTCAGAATGATACTATGCGCGGCGAGCTCCAACTCGATACCGCTGGCGCGTTTCGTTAAGTCACAACCCGTAGATTTCGATATCTACGTGGACGCCAGTGACTACGGCCTCTGCTCGCTTTTCCCGCAACGTCACGAATATATAAAAGTCAAATTTGATTAAGAGGAGCTCAAAAGTATTGCCGAGTTCCGCCAGTCCGGACGCGGTGACTACGGCATTAACCTACGAGAGATGATGAGCGCCGTATTCGCTTCGATAGTGTGGGGAGCTCTGTGGGCCGGTGCCTCGGCACACCAGCTGCGTTACGTTCGATTCGAGATCGATAATACCTCGGTAATCACTTGAAAAACCGCATGAGTAGTAGAAACAGCGAAGCCCAGATGCTGCTTCGGCTGCTGGCTGTTTTCAAGACGATGAACACTTATTACGCTATAGCAGCTCATATTACCGGCGCACAAAAAACCATGGCAGATAGAGGAACACGGGTGCGACTCGTCTCATAAACACTACCGAAGATTCTGGAAGCAGTGGGTTCAGTGGTGCCACTAGTTGGAGTTTCCAACCTGGCTCACTGAAGCAGGTTTGAATAGAAAATGCTAGTCAGCTCGGCGCTTTTGCAGTTTTCTTGTGGCAGTATGGCTTGAACAAGTCGGCGCAAGGAAACACTTACTCAACAACTTGCGCAAAGCTCTGCGCAATTCGTTGGTACCACCATAACAACTGCGGCTACGACCCCGGGGTAAACGCCAGCCACGCGATACTTCTGCAGGGTGTGGTGGGGTGCGGACAACTTCCCAGCGTCCAGGATAAACCTTGAATGAAACTTGAATCAGCAAACCTCGGATCTAAGTCCAGGGGGGCTCAGAGTCTTAGAGTCTCAGCTGAAAAGTCTTAGCTGTACTCGACGAAGACTCGGACAACACCTCTGAACCCGAACTCGTCGTCTGACGCGGCGTGTGCGCCTCCCTTGTGATCCCCTTGACGGTTCTTGCTGGGGCTACGCTTTGGGCCCAGACGTCAGCCAACCACGTTTTCTTGTTCCTTGTCCAGTCGTCCCTTGATACTCTCCAAACGAAGCCGGCTCCTCGCTCAACAGGCCTTCGTCTGCACGTGTCTTGACCCGATTTGCCCCGGGGTTTTCTTAATGTAGACACGACTTCCACACACACACACACACTTGTCTGCTCCTTCCAAGACCACAGGCCCGGTCTTCCTTGCTTCTCCTCTTCCTCCAGGCGGCTCCAGCTGAGAGTCACGTACACAGGTCTTCACTCGCCCCCCCCCCCCCGACCTAGGGTGGCTCCGAGAGTTGGCTCGGGTTGAGCCGGTCTTGATCCAGGGTTCTCGCCTCTGCGCCCTGGGACTTCCGCGCGGCACTCCAATTGAGCTCCGCGTGCACAGGCCTTCACTTGCCCCCGACCTAGGGTGGCTCCGAGAAATTGGCTCGGCTTGAGCCTGTCTTGATCCAGGGTTCTCGTCTCTGCCCTGGGACTTCCGCGCACCACGTCTTGGCGTAGATGACACGGCTGAGCGGGGAAAGCAGGGTCCCAGGCTCTGCGCCAGAAGAAAATGAAATACGCGCCAGGTACAGACGCCTAGTCAGCCTGCCAACGCGTAAGTAAATATGAAATAGTCTAATGGGTACCCCTTCACACCGAGTTACACCCAAAAGGTCTATGTTGGAGTTGAGTTTTGGTTGGAGTCTCCTCAGACACCCTTTTCCGCAGCAGCAAACTTAACGCTGTGGCCTTCGGGGCAAATTCGATTCTGATTGATACTTTACACATGCAAACAAAGACCTATCAAGGGAGGGCGCTCGGCTTCCTTCGGAGCGCACCCAAACAAAGGTGAGAAGAAAGATATCGTCTTGCGAGCTGCCAGCAAGCCAACTGCGAGCGGCGCTTCAACATGAGTCTGGCCAATGACTAGCCGAGCTCAGAAAAGTCCAGCGACATCAGGAAGTGACTCAGTGATGCTTCATCGATGAGTAGCAGATCTCGGGCTTCTCATTGGCTGATCGGAGTGAGTCATCTGGGTTCACCGGGTTGTGCCACAGCTGATTTATTCCCGGTCATCATCTGATGACGCGACCTTCCAGCATGTGGCGACCATTCAGCCGCCGGCGACTAGCCAAGACCCCCTGGGCTCAGATAAGATCCATACCGACACCTTTAGTGTCAGCGTCCGCCAGTACTCACGTCCGCTGAGATCTCAAACTGTCCGCTCAGACCCAAGATGACCTGCTGAGCCCGTGCGCCCACCTCTGCAACAGCTGAACTCCATCATAACTGGGGCGGACATCCCTCCGCTAAGACTCGCCATCCACAAAGCCATGTCTCCTGAATTTGGCGACTCACTGCTGAGGTTGTCCGAGCTCAGTCACGCTTGACCTAGGCACTTCGAGCTGAACAAAGATACCATTGTCTTCAGCACTTCTGAGCTCAGCGCGTAGTTCATCGAAGCGGGACGAGCTCAGTCGTGTGTGACTCTCGATCTCTAGCGCATCGGGGTCGATCCATTGCTCCAGACTGGGAGCAGATGAGGTTGGACTTACTGCGCCCGAGCTCAGCGAGAGCTCACTGAAGCCCGAGCAGCTCGGTCACACGCAGCCCGTGGTCATCCAATGCTCAGCAGCTCTAAGGCGTCGTTGCTCAGACTCCATTATTATCAGTGTAGTCTGGCTGAGTCATCTCTCAGCACGACTGGGTCGTTTCCACTTCACTTCCAATTATCTCAAGCCAGTTGAAGGTGGCGCAGCAGGCGTTGGGTTCAGTCATTGTCTGGCCAATCACGAGTGATTCTCGCCTGAGAGTGGTCACTGGCAGATGCTTGAGGAACTCTCCCAGAAATCTGGGGGGAGCTTCGTCACAACCGTCCCTTATGTGGAACGAGTCCAAAGAGGTCAGTCACGAGTCGGGCTCGGCTCTCATACCGTACCTCACAGAAAAGTTACTTTGGTTGTTGCGCGTTTGGCACTCTTGTTACCATTAGAAGGCATGGAAAATATGCATTCTTCGTGTTAATATATCAAAAGCTAAAAATGATCTAGTAAAAGATGACTACGGATCGGTCCTTCCAGGTCATGGTGCTGTAGTGATTGCTCGTGGCCCGGACGTCAAGCGGGGATACTTCAAACTGAAGCGAGAGTTGGCTAAATGCAGCCTCAATTGTAGAATGTATAATGTCACCACAAAGTTTGCGAGTTTGCTGCTGTTGAATCCTTACTTCTGCCGCCGCGACGTCGATGCTGGTTCTGGACTTTCTCGACAGTTCAAGAAACGCCTGAAGGCGAATGTGCGTGTCGATGCTATTCTGCTTCTTGCGTTCTTCTTGCGTTTTTTTTTTTCACCCACCCTGCGTTCGACGCATCCTGCAGCAGAAACTTCTTCATAAGGAAGGCGGAAATTGTCGAATGACCTAAACTAGCTTTTGTCTATGTACTTGGCTTATTATCATTTAGAAGCTTCGCTGAAGGCTATTGTAGATATGTTTTGGGCGTCTAACAGTACCTAGGCGAAGCCCAACCGCTTCAAATCCTATGTTAACCAGCGGTTCGATTTTGCTATTTTCGTGTTAAGAAACAGCAATCAAACGAAACCAAATGTTCGAAAATCTTGATTTTGCATTCTATATGCTAACCATTCTCTCTGTGAGGTACGGTAACCAAATATACCAGTGGTCGCCTCGTCCCAGTCTCATCGGATCTTGTCGAATTTGTGGTCTGCAATTTCAGGTCACTCGACAATTTCCAACGCCGAGCGCGCACGGCACCTCCAACTCCTCCGAATAGCTCAAACCACGATGGCCGACGACTCTCCGGCCAACCCACCGCGTCCTGCATATTCTTGGGGTGATGGCGCGGGTGGCTCAGGGCAACAGGGCACTCCCGCGGCTCCTGCTTCCCCTGGCAGTCTTCCCAGCGCTTCGCGCAGCAGCGCGTCAACTTCAACGGGGCCAGGAATTTCGACGTCTTCGCAGATGTCCTCCGCTCTGACTGGCGTGCCTGTGAGCTCCATTGGACCGTCGGCGGCCACCAGTACGCCACTGACGGTTCCTGGGGCAACACAGGCGTCTGCGGGCTCACATCTTCGAACCAACAGTCTGTGACTGTAACGGGGCTTCCTGCGTCCATGACGCTATGTGTAGACACTCTACAAGCTGCGTCTACACTCGTGAGGCAGCTCCAAATGGTCCCGCCAGGTGGAAGCGTACGCCAAGACTCGTATTTCCTCCGCCCCGCGTCCTCGCCCGCCAATCAAGCTACATCGATATCCTCCGCTGGGTCTACCACAATGGTGCCTGCGAGCATGCGAGACCTCCACCGAGGCAGCACCTTCGCTGGGACTACGGACGGCCTATCACGAGTAGTTCATCTTCCACGTCTCAGCGACGCCGAATTGCGTCGGCTGAGTTCATTGGTGGGAGAGAATGCGACAGCTGCGATGCTTCAGCCGGGGACTCATCGACCGGCGGACTCCACCGACTTTCGGGCTCGTGTAGCGATGGAGCGCGAAGCTGTGTCTCTCGCTCAGGTCTACGGAGTAGACGAGTTGGCTCTACGGGCAATGAACACTGTCCGTTACCTGCAAGTCGCCGTTCCGCGAGTCCTGCCACTTGAGCAGGGTATTTCCGCTCAAAATGACTCGGCTCAGATCGTGCAGCTGAGAGCCGAGTGCGCTCAACTCGTGGCTAATCTCGCTTCTCAGAAGGTCGAGTACGATACCAATGTGGCTGCGTTAGAAGCAGTCCATGCTGAAGCCAGGCTGAACACTCCGGCACACGCTTCGACCACTGTCTCGAGTACACTTCCACCAGGCAAACTTCAAGCTGAGATTGATGCGCTCCAAACTGCTGCCGGTCGTCTCAGCTGCGAGAAGTCTGATTTGCAGGATCAAATCCTGGCGTTGACTCAAGAGGTGAAGCGGTTGCATGAGCCTCGGGAGCTATGTGACAAGCGCATCGCTGAACTTGAGACTGAGCTTGCCGGGGTCAGGAAATTCTCTGCTGCGGCATTGATGGACTTCTTGGCCGGGAACACCAACCTCAGTGGCCACTGGAAGCGGCTCCTCGAGTTGCTCCAACATTACCAGGAGGGACATCCCATCCCGACTCAATTCCGAACGATGTTACAAGTTTCAGATCGTGATGACGATTCAGACGATTGCGGGCCGTACGTGTTACAAGAGAGTAAAACCCCGGTGTCCAGTTCGTCTTTAACAGGTGGAGGATCGGCTCAAGCATCCCGGCCTAGAACTCCACTCACTCCGCTCAGCAGTCCATCTCCGAAATCGGCCACCTCAGGGAAATCGAGCCGAAAATGCCTAGACTGTCGCTGTCGGGCACCCCACCACCACCAGGGGTCTCAAAGTCTCAGCATTCAGCCAGTCAAGGTAGCGGTTCTGGAGATCAAGCGACAATCGACTTAACCCATTCGTCTACCAGCACTCCGAGCTCGACACGCGTGATTCTGTACGTTGATCGGCTGAAACTGACTCAGCGTCCTTGGAAATTCAAGCCTGATAAAACTCGAGCTCTGAAGAGCTCCCCTTCCCGCGTTTCCGAAGCCAAGGCCATGAAAGCGGTCCCGAATCAGTTCCTTTTGGATGATGTTCGCGCCGACGTTTGGGAACTCATGCACAACGGCGTCCAGTTTTGGGACGCAGTGGCTGAAGCCCGGAAGAACCAAATGCTGCATGACCAGTTTGGTAAATTCGCTTTGACGGAAGTGTTGATCTCGGCCATCTACTGGGAGGCACTAGATCGAACTCCGTGGACTTCCTTCGTCCCTGAGCAGTACTACGAGAAGGCTCTGAAGGACATTCTCGATCCAGCGCTTGACAGGGTTCCTGAGAGTTGGGAGCCTTTGCCTATCTGTCCTCGGTCGAAGTCGCCTTCCAGCTACAGTGGATCTCAATTCCGGCTCAGCTCGTCTGAAGAAGAAAAAAAAGATGGCGAGTCCAAGACAGATCCGACATTCCACAGCAAGGCTGTTGTTGGTGGCGGCTCAGTTCACACCCGGGGCCGAAAATCTTCGTCCAGCGGCAAGCGTCCTCGGGGCTCATTAGATCTCAGTGGAACTACCAAGACTCCAAACTCTCGGCGCAATCTTCAGCTGGTCAAACTGGGCGTGCTAAAAGCAACATCCCTGATCCGGCCGAAGCCGACGGCGTAATTGAGCGACCCAGGCGGGGCAGTTGGTTTCACTACGGTATCCGGGTCCAGGCGTTGCTCCATCAGACCATTGGTTTCCCGCGCTACATGCCGGTGAAAGCAATGATGAAGCATCTTCACCTCCGTTGGCGAGCGCCGGAATATTGGTGACTTCTGCAGACTACTCCTTGGGACCTGATGTGGCAGAACCGCGTGCAGACTCTCGTCTTTTTCCAGTACAGCGGCATCCATCCAGATATGATTCAAGCTCTGCCGACCATTCTCAACTTCATGAGTCGTTGGAGACGCGAATACTGGGAAAGGTTGCACTGGGTGACTATGGACCCCGCCCTCGATTACCAAGCTTCAGCTGAGCTTCGCAGCATCTCTGGGTTGGCTGATTTATACCAAGATCGCAAGGATCGGTGTTCTACTTTTGACGCCAAGCGTAAAGAGATAATGGCTGAACTCCAGAAAGCCAATGGCTACGGCGAGAAGATCTGGTACGAGCCTGGACTCTGGGTAGTTCCCAGAGATCCGTGCTACTGGATCACGCGTGACCCTGCTCTCAACATATCTCTGCCTTCTCAGTTGGCCACCGTCGACGATCTGGCGTGCTCTCGTACGCAGTGGGCTACTCGTCGTTCGGATAACGCGTTTCTGAATTTGGCACCTGTCGAGCTGACCCGGCAGCTGCTCAACGACCAGGAGCGCGCGCAGAATCCTCTCGTTCCTGACCTAAGCTTCGCCCATGAAGATCTTGAAGATGTGCTCGCAGCTTTGCTGTGCGCCTTTTGGGTACGTCCGGCAAACTTTTCTTTGAGCGTAATTCGTAATACATCCCACCTTTTCATCTGAACGCTCTTGTCTTGTCTTTCATCTCTTGGCCTATCTTAAGCTCAGATCTTTCACCATTGATAACCAAATCGTAAAACATAAAATCTTCAACTTCATACAGACACCAAACACATACACAGTTCTCAGCAGGTACGCTACTGAGCCTCAGGCTCAGGAAGCTCATCGCCTGCGTGCATTGCTTTGAACCGTGCCTGCGCTTTGGCACCTTTGTTGAATTCATAGAGAAGTGCTCCACAATTCAGCTGAGACATAGGTAACCAATCGGGCTCAGAGTAACCTTTCCATTTCACCAAGTACTCACGAACCCGTTTTGAAGTACGGGTCCGCTTCACCCAGCGAATATCTTGGATGTTCTCAACTTCGTATTCGCTCTGAGCCTCGTCAGGATCATACACATCTTCAGCAAGAAGAGCGGCGTCGAAATCATCTTCTTCAGCGACCTCAATCTCTTCGGTTGGACGATCTGGGAAAAGAGCTCTCGGCTTCAGCCTGCTCACGTGCACCCAGGGATAAACTTTGTACCCTGAGCCCTCGATTTTCAGCTTGCATCGGAAGTCGTCTGACGTTTCCAGGATCCTGAAAGGTCCGTGCCACAGATGTGCGAACTTCTTTGTCAGCCCAGGTTGGACTCTGGCCAAATACAGCCAGACCGCATATCCGACTGAGAAACCCTTCTTGAGTCTCTCAGATAATTCCTATCAGGTCTTGGTCAGAGCGTCCGAACGCTTGGCTTTGGCTTGAGCTTGGAGGTCCTTCGCCCAAGCCTGAGCGTACTCATACTGCCTCTGCACACCCCGGCGCCATTCATACGCTATCCTCTGATCCACACCCGCTGGACGAGGTCCCAGCATAGCTGCCACAGTGCTCTGGGGATCCCAGCCGTGCACCAAGTAGAACGGGGTGTCGAGACGAAGGACGTGTTCAAAGCCCACATCAACTTCTCAACTTGGTCGTCCCAGTCGCTCTGATCGGGCTCAGCTACATAAGCCCGAACGGCTCGGATCACAGTTTGGACTGATCTCTCTTGCTCTCCATTGGTATGAGGTCGATAAGCGAGCGTGGCTCGCTGCCGACTCCCCAGCATCTCCCAAAATTTCGCAAACACCTCACTCATGAATTTGGGGTCACGGTCGTGACCGATCATCTCACTGGCGCCAAAACGCTGGAATACGCGGTCCATATAAGCTTCTGCCACTTCCTGAGCTGTAGTTGAGCTCATCGGTTTACAGATCACAAAATCTGAGAACATACATTGGAACAGCAGGAGGATCCGTTTTAGGCAGATGCTTGACAAAGTTCATAGATACTGCTTCAAAGGGCCGAGTGGCCAGAATGTTTCCTGGTGATGGCCCAGGATTGGGCGAGGCCCCTTTAGCCGTCACGCAATCCACACATTCTTTGACGAATCGCTCAACATCGGCATACATCCCTGGCCAGTAATACTCTTGGCGTAGTCGCTCAAAGGTTCGGGTGATTCCTTGGTGAGCTCCTTGAAAATCCTCATGACTCAGATGCAACAAGTCAGCTTGGAGAGTGCGAGGGACTACCAGTCTCTGCGTCTCAGCTTGATCTCGGGGTCGTAACTCGGCTCAGATAGTACAAGCCCCCACGAGAGTCCAGGACAAATTGATTTGCAATCTTGGCCACATCTTCAGCCTCAGCAGCGGATAAATCGGTCGGTTTTTTTTCTAGTCCCGAAGCCTTCGGATCCAGAGCCCGGCTCCTTGCTGAGCCAGGATGCGTCGCCACCTCTCAGCGATTGCCATAGCGGGAGTGGCTGTCTCAGGAGAGAATCCCGAAGTTACTTCTTCAGATGCAGGGGTCTCATCTCGACCAGCGTCCCGGTCTTCTCCAACGGGGTTTTCCTCTGCGCGAGCTTGTTTCCGAGTGACAACAAATATTTTAGCGTCCGGAGACAAGGGCTCTGCAGCTTGGACAAGCGACACTGGCTCAGGTACGATCTCCGATTCCGCTTCGACAGGCCTATTGGGTTTCTTCTTATCGGCAGGGATCGGCCCCCGAACCAGTTTTTCCGCAATCCGATTTAACTGTTTCAGCTGAGCTAGCTCCACTGGGTCTTCCAGGGTAACTGCACCCCGAGCCGCCTAAGTTTTCGAAGTCAAATAATCAGCGGCGGCGTTGAACTCGCGCTTGACATGGACTAGCTTTACTGATTTGAATTTTGGGCGGAGTTCATCGAATTCGTTGAGCAGGAGCTGGAATCTCGGGTTCAGGCATTGTATGAGCCGTTGAGCTTGCTGAATGGCGATGCGGGAATCTCCGACAATCACTTTCCCGGATATGCCTCTAGCTAAAGCCATCTTCGCGCCTTCAATCAGTCCATGGTACTCTGCCTCATTTACTGTGGCGTCCTCGAAATGAAAACCCTGAGCTTCAATCACATCCCAAGAAAGGAGCTTCCACAAGACACACCCCGCTGAGCTCCGCCGATCTGACATCTTAGCGGCGGCGTCGAAACTAAGTAGCCAGCCTTCGTAGTCAGCTACCAGCATCTCCAGGCTAATCGGCGGAGCGCGTACGACTTGTCCCTTAGCTGGGATGGGACTCTCAGCTATCTGGTCAAGCTTATATCGGGGCGTAATACCTGCGCCCATGATCGCTGCTAAACCGTCTTCATCTCATTGGACTTTGTGGATTTCTAACGGCCAGGGGGCTAATCGTACTGCCCATTGTTCGCACGTCCCTCGAGTGACCTCGACTTGAATATCCACTTCAACACTGAATGTCTGGTATAGCCTCTGATCAGTTTCGTCCCAGTCAACATCGTATAGAACACTCGGAGGAATCGGATCAGCGCCACCACCTCTTTCTCAGCGGGGTGGTACCTGAGCTCCTGGTCATGTAACACCCTTCCCGTGAAACGAACTGGAAAAATGACTCCATCGTACTCCTGGCCCAGAACCGCGCAAGCCGCCCAAGCGTTGGCGTGAACGATGATGACAAACGGTTTCCGAGGGTCGGGATGTCTGAGCAGAGGCGTCGACACAATTTTCCGTTTCAGGACTTCGAAGGCTTCCCTGGCTCGGCTGAGATCTCGGCCAGCTCGGACTTGTTCATCTGTCAACTCATAGAATACAGCCGCGATAACTGGGAGATCTTCATTGAACGTGTTGTAATAGTTCAGACTCCCCAGAAATGACTGTACGCCCTTCAGAGACGACGGGAACGGGAGATCTTTCACGCCTTTGGCTATCTTCGGCTTGGCTCGGATCCCTTCTGCTCCAATTTCGTGAGATAGATACGAGATCGTCTTCTTGCCGAATTCACTCTTGGGTAAACTTACTGAGATTCCCCAGAACCTCAGTCGGTAGAGGAGTCGATCCAGATCAACACACAGCTGTTCCGAAGTTTCAGCTCCGTACGCAATGTCATCAATGTATAAGCTTTGTCCCAACACTGGGTCCAGCTGCGGTGGAGCTGGGATGTTCCTCTGGAAGACGGTCATGCCTTCAGCGATTGTGGACAATTCTTCTTCATCTGAGCCGTCGACTTGGATTCCCAAGAATTCCAGCACATTCGCGTCGACTCGAGCTTCTTCCGAAGCAGGGAGCCGCACGATCCTTCACAAGCAGTTATCCAATATCTGCTGGTAGATTAGTGGAGCGTTCTTCAATCCGAACGGCATCCTTGTCCACTGAAAGTGTCCTAGCGGACAGATGAAAGCTGAGATATGTTTCGCTCTCAACGTCATCGGCACCGCCCAGAAACCACTGGACATATCCAAACTCAAGAACCACATCGTACTCTCAAACCCAATCAACAAATCATCAATCAAAGGTAAAGGATAATGCATGAGCTTGATCAGCTGATTCACCAGTCGGTAATCGATACAAAGCCGGATGTCGACTCCATTCTTCTTCATCACAATGACAATTGGCGAAGCCCAGTCTGAGTCTGAGTATTCGATCAGCTTCGTCTGGACCAACTTCTCGAGTAATTCATAAACTTTCCGAAGATGTTGGGGACGGGTGGGTCTCGATCTTTGAGCAACAGGCTTGGCGTCGCCGACGTCCAAGTCACAGACCACGCCTCTGGCTGGGGCAGGAACGGTATTCCCATCTCCCAGAAAGCTGGCGTGGTGCTTCTCCAAAATCGCACGAACTTGATCTTCCATGTCTTTTGTCGTCACTGCGGGCTCCCCAATATCTGCCGTAGTCAGGTCTGCTTTCGGACTGAGATTTTTCAGCTCAGGAAGTGCAGCTAATTGATTTCTGAGGTCGTTCAGCAGCTCAGTCCCTTCGTGGCAATACACTGTGGCGTCGGCTTCGTCAGTGAAATCAATCTCTAGACGCAAGCATCGGGCGAGATATTCTCTTAATCGAGATACGGGTTCAGCTACGAAATCAACTGGCTCGGCTTTGAAAACTTCCGCCAATTCTTTCTGAGCTTCACGAGATGCGACACCTCCTCCAAACACTACTCGCGACACCACTTCTGGTTCCGATTCACCACTGGTCGACATATCTTCAGCTTCGTCTCCCACACTTTCGGAATCTACTTCGGATCTGAGCGAACAGGGCGTTCAGGAAGATCACCCGCTGGGAGCAAATCCACTAGAGAGGCGGACTTATTATCTTGGGTCACTTCGTCTTGATTATGCTGTGTTGCTATTCCCGTCGGTTGCTCTTGTGGGAGAGTGTTCATCAGGTAAGCTGAGGCTCGAGGTTCCGTCGTACCAGGTTCAGCGCCATCCTTCTTCGGTGATCGCTTAGCCAACAACAGTTTCTTGGGCCAGGTATACACCGGTTTCTCGACGGCGGGCGGGGCTCTAAGCTCCGCTTGCTGAGCGATCAACTCCTCCAGTTGCAGATATTTTGCTGTAGGTTCGGCTTCGTAGACCAGCGCGGTCCATTCTTTACATAAGGCCGAGCAAATCGTTCTCCTTGAGGTAAGTATCCCTTCTCAACCAAACATGCCACCACCGTACTCTGGTTTAGGCTGGCCGTTCGACTGGAGATATTGACCACCTTAACCGCCTTCGGTTTCCTTCCCGGACCAAAGATAAAATGTGTTACCCATTGATCACCTCGTCCAGCCCATTCTTGAACTTTGTCTGGTTTAGCATGATAATACTTAACCGGGAGGGTCACAGATCGTCCAGGCTGAAGCCATACCGACTCAGTTAATGACACGTCCACTTCCAGTCCGACATGATTGATCTCAGGGCCTCCGACCAACAGCAACGATTCTTCATCTGGGAGCCGGACAACACCTTCAAGAGCACAGATCCGAACTCCGGCAGCAACCATGAAATCCATTCCTAACAAGCAATCCAGACCTGCTCCAATATTGCCAACCCAGACATCCATCACGTAGACCACTCGAACTCCGAGGGTCAGCTTGATCTTGGCCTGAGCGGCGGCGTACGTCGTAACATCTCCGAGCCCTACGACTCTGAGGCTGTGGCCACGACTGAGCTTGAGCTTCAACCTGCGTGCAAGGTCTAAACTCACTATACTCGTCGTGGCTCCCGTATCCAACAGGATCTGAGTCCGGTGATTGAAAATTGCTCCATGTACCATCGCCATATCACGTTTCTCACCGACCAAAGTATGCGTACTCCACCAACCGTATCGTTCACCACAAGTTAGAGCGAATTCGAGATGGCTCTCAAACTCCAGCTCCGAACTTAGGTCCTCGACTTCAGCCATACCGAATAAACGCAAGCTTCATCAGATGAATTCATACATTTGGGGTTATCGCTGTGCCAACATGGAAGGGCTGGGCCCACATATGCAAATGCACACAACGCTTGGGACTTCGGCTCGTCACGCACTGGTTCCCTAACCAGCGAGCCTAGTGGTTTAACGGCGTCTCAGGATCCGAGTTATCCAGCAGTTGCCGAATAGTCTCAGGATCAATGCTTTCGAGAGACCCTCCGGCGCGGATAGCCTCGCGAAATATCTTGAGTTCCGCCCACATGTCACAGAAACCCCGACGATGGTAGTCACCGCACTTCGAGCACGGTTGTCGTTTGCAATACTGGGTAGGATGACCTTCGTCATGACATCGCCCACAGATGAGCTTGCTCCAGCAGCTCTCGGTGTTGTGGCGTTTGCTTTCACACTCGCTGCATTTAAATTCTTCACGTTGGAGTGCTCCTCTTCCGAACGGTTGAGCATCAGTCTTCGGCTTCCACGCTAAGCGTTCAGCAACTCGAAAAATGTCTTCATCGGTCACAGCCATTGAATAGCTGGACTCAGTTCCGAGCGAATTCATCGCGATTGAGCTTGGTTGTGGCTCAGCGGCTCCAGCTCTCATGGCTTGATGAGTCTGTTCTGCTTCGGAATCTGCTTCATGTCCGGGGAAATCTTCTTCTGAGAAGTGGACTTGTCGACCAGCTTCGGCGTCCATCCCTGTGCTGTCAGCCATGAAAGCCCGACCTTCTCCTCGGCGTGGCTGAAGTTTGAATCGGTCAAACTGCAGTTTTTGAGCGGGACGCTTCTTTTGCTGGTAGTCTCGATCTTCATGGCGCTCATCCTGTCTCAGAGCTTCAATACGCTTCAGGGTCTCTTCCAACTCGCTCAGTGTGTCGAACCGCTGACCCTGGAGAGTAATCTTCAGCCGAGAATCACTTAATGCCTTGATGAAATGGCGAACATGAGCCTCCCGGTCTGTGGTTGGTCTCTCGAAGGCGATGCCAGCCTTCTTGGCAACTCGGTTGGGCCGATACAAGACCATCCGAGGCGTTTCTGACTCACGAATTTCCATAGCGTAGTATCGCTCGGCTTTCGAGCCAATGCTGCGGCACCATTCTTTCTTGAACACATGCGATAATTTCTTCCAGTCTGAACGTGTAGAGTCGGGAAGCTGAGCACACCAATCTTTCAGAGATCCTGAGAGCCTCATCCTCAGCTGAACAATTCGGGTCTTTTCATCCCATGCCGCCATAGTCGCATAGTACATGAACCGCTCCCACCATTTAACACGATCGTCAAGAGGGCCTCGCTCGTCGAACTTTTCAAGAGCGTCATGAGGGATCATAGCCTGGACTACGACTCGGGTTCCGGAGACGGCATCTGAGCTCTTAGATTGAGCCGCATCGACGAACTGACCTTCGAGTTCGTCTTGAGACGAGTCCCTTGAACTCTAGCTGTCTGATCCCCAGTCATCATCATCAGGCTTCCTAGATCTTGACGTACGCGTCTTGCTGCTTCGTTTTGACGCAGAGCTTGACGTTCGAGCAGAGGACTTGGTCCGGCCACTCTGAGATAAGCTTTGAGCTTTAGTCGTTTTGTCATGTGACTCGGCGGGTTCAGCTTGGCGTTGGTTCACCTACACTATCTGATGCATGACATCCGTCAATCTGTCGAGCTTCGCCAGGACAGGGTCGATTACCGTCAGAATCACGGACGACTCAGCTGGAGTTCGAGAGTGATCCCGCGAACTGGTTGAATGATTTGGTTGCCCTCGAGGGTCCGCTTGAGCACGAAGCTGCTCTTGATCGATCAGGAGCTGACGGAGTTTTTCTTCTCGTTCAGCCACCGCTCGCTCATGAGCTACTTGTGCTTGAGCGCGTTCCTCTTTCAGTCTCAGTAACTCCACGTCATGCTCAGTTCGAGTTTTGGCGGCGCGTTCATCGTGAATCCTCTGCAACTCTTCCTGTCTGGCTCTGATTTCAGCTCCTGACGTTTCTTCTGCACCCCCAAGAGATATTGGGCTCGGTTCTCATCTTCTTTACGTTTCTTAGTTTCAGCGGCAACTCGTTGCTCAGCCAATCTCTCCAAAGCCTCCAGTTGTTTGCGCTGCTCCACTTGAGTCCTACGCTGAGCGTCAGACATCTGAGCGTTCGTAACTTGTAGCTTCTGATATTCTTCGTGGAGCTTAGTTTGTTCAGGCCGGTTGACTTCCAGAGCAGCCTGTAATCGAGCTCCGGTGTTCTTTCGTTGTTCCTGCTCCGCAGTAAATCGAGCCCACGCAGTAGCCTCGCTCCGAGCCAAATTTTGCTGAGCTGGCGATTTGTCGGCATTCAATCGAGCGCTGGAGTTGCCAAACCAGAAACCTTCTGTTCCAGCGCGGACACTTGGAGATGGTCCCAAGTCAGGCCTAGCAGCGGGAGCCTCAGCTTTGCCCTCATACGTTTGCTTAGACTCCGGGCTACCAGGTAGTGGGATCTGAGCTGGGTGTTCAGTCATAGGCACTCTTGTTTCAATTCTCGGATGAGGTTGAGGTGGGTCTGGTGTGATAGAAAAAAACATTCCTGGTGCTGAGCTCCGAGTGGCACCCACAGTCGATCCCCGCATCACTGTAGCAGTCGACGTAGGGAGATGCGTCCCTGATCCGAGCATGTAGTCCGTGACAGACATTAGCAATGAGCCAGATGAACTGTACGACATGTTCCCGCTCTCATCAGTCGCTATCAGGGACAAATCAGAACTGGGACCGACTCCCACCATGCTGGGCACCGAGTCGCTCATAGCTTCAGGTGGGACTTTAGAAGCAGCATCCCTGGAATCACGCCAGCTCGGGATGGACCCGCTGGCCAACGATCTTGTCATCGGCGAACGCTTACGCGCCGGTTCCTCCTCAAGGCTTGAAGCTGGGCTTCGAGGTCGGAAGCCAGTCAGCTGAAGGCGCATAGCCGCCTCATGACCCAAAAATAGTTGAGTATCTTCATCCATGATAGCGTCGCCATCCTTGTCCAGCACAAAGCCCGTTCTGAGACCATTCGTCTGAGCTGAAGCCATCAACTGCGGATCCGAGGGAGGCCGAACGTAATATGGCGTTGACCCTACCGCGAACTTCCACGCAGTCAACTCAGCTCGGATGAAATGTCCGATGCGTTCAACCTCCAACCTGATCTGAGATTCAGGCACTCCTGACACTTCAACCAGAGTGTGCCACGTCGGGACTTGGTTCCGGAATTCATATCCAGCTTCATGCAGCATAGTCTGAAGCAGGGCGACGCACGCGATAGGCGTTATCAATCCCCGCGAAACTTGGACTGCCTTGAGGTCGGACACTATTGGAATTCGGCGTCGTCCAGCGTTAAAGACGTTCAGCCATCGAGCTGCAGGAGATCGAGTCACTGACATCAGATGTCTAGCGGTAGTTCCAGCTGCTCGGATGAAGCCCCAGAGATCATAGCCTTCGTGACGCGGGGCGTATGCCATCTCAACGGGATGTACAATTCCAGGAGGGGGAGACATCCACAACTCGAGCTAGGATCGGCCATAAGTGATCATCTCAGCCTCTGTCATCACAGAAGGGTGGGTTAAGCTCAGGTTCTGGGCTTCTCCACCTTCAGGCACGCCTCTCAGTCGTTGAAACGGTCGCTGATCTGGCCAGAGTGAACTCGACCAGGCTCCACCACTTGCTGCGCCAAAATAGCCTGCTCCAGGAGCGTAATTGAACAGAACAGGGTCCGTCCCAGTCCAGGCTGGGTTCTGTTCTCTCGGCTGCATCTCACGACTTCCCAATAAACTCAGTGCACCACCCTCGACTTGGCTACCGCGAGGATTCGCAGCAGTTGGCTCCTGGTTAGCACTTGGCAGTCGGGAGGTCGTCGTCGAAGCCTCGGATTTATCTTGAGGCGCAATGTTCTGGTGCTCAGCGGGCACAACTTGGCTTCGACCTTCATCAATTCGGGCGCTCGGCTGAGCACCCGCTTCGTCACTTCGACTAGCCACAGACGTTTCGTCTCAGGCGAACTCAGTGACGGCACAACATCCTCCGGCATCGGGGGATCTTCGGGTTCAGCGCTTGGTTCGGCTTCACTTAGGCGTGACGCCTCCACTTCAGCGCTGGGTGCTGAGACTTCCGAAGTCGAATGACTTCATCCAGATTTCTCAGCTTCCTTCGGCTCCACTTCAGCCGGCAATCCAGCAACACGCAGGCTCCGCCGAAGCGAAGACTCAGTCTTCTCACCTTTCCTTTCGACGCACTTGGACTTGGCTTAGTCGACATAGTTGACTCTCGTCCGTCCAAAGTCGTATCCTGATCCGGGCACACGCACCAGTTGTGGTGAGGTGCGGGCAACTTCCCGGCGTCCAGAATAAACCTTGAATGAAACTTGAATCAGCAAACCTCGGATCTAAGTCCAGGGGGGCTCAGAGTCTTAGAGTCTCAGCTGAAAGGTATCAGCTGTAATCGACGAAGACTCGGTCAACACCTCTGAGCCCGAACTCTTGGTCTGACGCGGCGTGTGCGCCTCCCTTGCGATCCCCTTGACGGTTCTTGCTGGGACTACGCTTTGGGCCCAGACGTCAGCCAACCACGTCTTCTTGTTCCTTGTCCAGGCGTCCCTTGATACTCTCCAAACGAAGCCGGCTCCTCGTTCAACAGGCCTTCGTCTGCACGTGTCTTGACCCAATTTGCCCCGGGGTTTTCTTAATGTAGACACGACTTCCACACACACACACACTTGTCTGCTCCTTCCAAGACCACAGGCCCAGTCTTCCTTGCTTCTCCTCTTCCTCCAGGCAGCTCCAGCTGAGAGTCGCGTACACAGGTCTTCACTCGCCCCC
Source organism: Phytophthora x cambivora (assembly GCA_033557925.1). Classification (NCBI taxonomy): domain Eukaryota; phylum Oomycota; class Peronosporomycetes; order Peronosporales; family Peronosporaceae; genus Phytophthora; species Phytophthora x cambivora. Next base: position 3,828,193 of record JAUCEB010000012.1, on the reverse strand, counting down.
CCCCCCCCCCCCGACCTAGGGTGGCTCCGAGAGTTGGCTCGGGTTGAGCCGGTCTTGATCCAGGGTTCTCGCCTCTGCGCCCTGGGACTTCCGCGCGGCACTCCAATTGAGCGCCGCGTGCACAGGTCTTCACTCGCCTCCCCCCCCCCCCCCCCCCCGACCTAGGGTGGCTCCGAGAAATTGGCTCGGCTTGAGCCTGTCTTGGTCCAGGGTTCTCGTCTCTGCCCTGGGACTTCCGCGCACCACGTCTTGGCGTAGATGACACGTCTGAGCGGGAAAGCAGGGTCACAAGCTCTGTGCCAGAAGAAAATGAAATACGCGCCAGGTACAGACGCCTAGTCGGCCTGCCAACGCGTAAGGAAATATGAAATAGTCTAATGGGTACCCCTTCACACCGAGTTACACCCAAAAGGTCTATGTTGGAGTTGAGTTTTGGTTGGAGTCTCCTCAGACACCCTTTTCCGCAGCAGCAAACTTAACGCTGTGGCCTTCGGGGCAAATTCGATTCTGATTGATACTTTACACATGCAAACAAAGACCTATCAAGGGAGGGCGCTCGGCTTCCTTCGGAGCGCACCCAAACAAAGGTGAGAAGAAAGATATCGTCTTGCGAGCTGCCAGCAAGCCAACTGCGAGCGGCGCTTCAACATGAGTCTGGCCAATGACTAGCCGAGCTCAGAAAAGTCCAGCGACGTCAGGAAGTGACTCAGTGATGCTTCATCGATGAGTAGCAGATCTCGGGCTTCTCATTGGCTGATCGGAGTGAGTCATCTGGGTTCACCGGGTTGTGCCACAGCTGATTTATTGCCGGTCGTCATCTGATGACGCGACCTTCCAGCATGTGGCGACCATTCAGCCGCCGGCGACTAGCCAAGACCCCCTGGGCTCAGATAAGATCCATACCGACACCTTCAGTGTCGGCGTCCGCCAGTACTCACGTCCGCTGAGACCCAAGATGACCTGCTGAGCCCGTGCGCCCACCTCTGCAACAGCTGAACTCCATCATAACTGGGGCGGACATCCCTCCGCTAAGACTCGCCATCCACAAAGCCATGTCTCCTGAATTTGGCGACTCACTGCTGAGGTTGTCCGAGCTCAGTCACGCTTGACCTAGGCACTTCGAGCTGAACAAAGATACCATTGTCTTCAGCACTTCTGAGCTCAGCGCGTAGTTCATCGAAGCGGGACGAGCTCAGTCGTGTGTGACTCTCGATCTCTAGCGCATCGGGGTCGATCCATTGCTCCAGACTGGGAGCAGATGAGGTTGGACTTACTGCGCCCGAGCTCAGCGAGAGCTCACTGAAGCCCGAGCAGCTCGGTCACCCCAGCCCGTGGTCATCCAATGCTCAGCAGCTCTAAGGCGTCGTTGCTCAGACTCCATTATTATCAGTGTAGTCTGGCTGAGTCTCTCAGCACGACTGGGTCGTTTCCACTTCACTTCCAATTATCTCAAGCCAGTTGAAGGTGGCGCAGCAGGCGTTGGGTTCAGTCATTGTCTGGCCAATCACGAGTGATTCTCGCCTGAGAGTGGTCACTGGCAGATGCTTGAGGAACTCTCCCAGAAATCTGGGGGGAGCTTCGTCACAACCGTCCCTTATGTGGAACGAGTCCAAAGAGGTCAGTCACGAGTCGGGCTCGGCTCTCATACCGTACCTCACAGAAAAGTTACTTTGGTTGTTGCGCGTTTGGCACTCTTGTTACCATTAGAAGGCATGGAAAATATGCATTCTTCGTGTTAATATATCAAAAGCTAAAAATGATCTAGTAAAAGATGACTACGGATCGGTCCTTCCAGGTCATGGTGCTGTAGTGATTGCTCGTGGCCCGGACGTCAAGCGGGGATACTTCAAACTGAAGCGAGAGTTGGCCAAATGCAGCCTCAATTGTAGAATGTATAATGTCACCACAAAGTTTGCGAGTTTGCTGCTGTTGAATCCTTACTTCTGCCGCCGCGACGTCGATGCTGGTTCTGGACTTTCTCGACAGTTCTCGAAACGCCTGAAGGCGAATGTGCGTGTTGATGCTATTCTGCTTCTTGCGTTCTTCTTGCGTTTTTTTTTTTTCACCCACCCTGCGTTCGACGCATCCTGCAGCAGAAACTTCTTCATAAGGAAGGCGGAAATTGTCGAATGACCTAAACTAGCTTTTGTCTATGTACTTGGCTTATTATCATTGAGAAGCTTCGCTGAAGGCTATTGTAGAGATGTTTTGGGCGTCTAACAGTACCTAGGCGAAGCCCAACCGCTTCAAATCCTATGTTAACCAGCGGTTCGATTTTGCTATTTTCGTGTTAAGAAACAGCAATCAAACGAAACCAAATGCTCGAAAATCTTGATTTTGCATTCTATATGCTAACCATTCTCTCTGTGAGGTACGGTAACAAAATATGCCAGTGGTCGCCTCGTCCCAGTCTCATCGGATCTTGTCGAATTTGTGGTCTGCCATTTCAGGTCATTCGACAATTTCCAACGCCGAGCGCGCACGGCACCTCCAACTCCTCCGAATAGCTCAAACCACGATGGCCGACGACTCTCCGGCCAACCCACCGCGTCCTGCATATTCTTGGGGTGATGGCGCGGGTGGCTCAGGGCAACAGGGCACTCCCGCGGCTCCTGCTTCCCCTGGCACTCTTCCCAGCGCTTCGCGCAGCAGCGCGTCAACTTCAACGGGGCCAGGAATTTCGACGTCTTCGCAGATGTCCTCCGCTCTGACTGGCGTGCCTGTGAGCTCCATTGGACCGTCGGCGGCCACCAGTACGCTACTGACGGTTCCTGGGGCAACACAGGCGTCTGCGGGCTCACATCTTCGAGTCTGTGACTGTGACGGGGCTTCCTGCGTCCATGACGCTATGTGTAGACACTCTGCAAGCTGCGTCTACACTCGTGAGGCAGCTCCAAATGGTCCCGCCAGGTGGAAGCGTACGCCAAGACTCGTATTTCCTCCGCCCCGCGTCCTCGCCCGCCAATCAAGCTACATCGATATCCTCCGCTGGGTCTACCACAATGGTGCCTGCGAGCATGCGAGACCTCCACCGAGGCAGCACCTTCGCTGGGACTACGGACGGCCTATCATGAGTAGTTCATCTTCCACGTCTCAGCGACGCCGAATTGCGTCGGCTGAGTTCATTGGTGGGAGAGAATGCGACAGCTGCGATGCTTCAGCCGGGGACTCATCGACCGACGGACTCCACCGACTTTCGGGCTCGTGTAGCGATGGAGCGCGAAGCTGTGTCTCTCGCTCAGGTCTACGGAGTAGACGAGTTGGCTCTACGGGCAATGAACACTGTCCGTTACCTGCAAGTCGCCGTTCCGCGAGTCCTGCCACTTGAGCAGGGTATTTCCGCTCAAAATGACTCGGCTCAGATCGTGCAGCTGAGAGCCGAGTGCGCTCAACTCGTGGCTAATCTCGCTTCTCAGAAGGTCGAGTACGATACCAATGTGGCTGCGTTAGAAGCAGTCCATGCTGAAGCCAGGCTGAACACTCCGGCACACGCTCCGACCACTGTCTCGAGTACACTTCCACCAGGCAAACTTCAAGCTGAGATTGATGCGCTCCAAACTGCTGCCGGTCGTCTCAGCTGCGAGAAGTCTGATTTGCAGGATCAAATCCTGGCGTTGACTCAAGAGGTGAAGCGGTTGCATGAGCCTCGGGAGCTACGTGACAAGCGCATCGCTGAACTTGAGACTGAGCTTGCCGGGGTCAGGAAATTCTCTGCGGCGGCATTGATGGACTTCTTGGCTGGGAACACCAACCTCAGTGGCCACTGGAAGCGGCTCCTCGAGTTGCTCCAACATTACCAGGAGGGACATCCCATCCCGACTCAATTCCGAACGATGTTACAAGTTTCAGCTCGTGATGACGATTCAGACGATTGCGGGCCGTACGTGTTACAAGAGAGTAAAACCCCAGTGTCCAGTTCGTCTTTAACAGGTGGAGGATCGGCTCAAGCATCCCGGCCTAGAACTCCACTCACTCCGCTCAGCGGTCCATCTCCGAAATCGGCCACCTCAGGGAAATCGAGCCGAAAATGCCTAGACTGTCGCTGTTGGGCACCCCACCACCACCAGGGGTCTCAAAGTCTCAGCATTCAGCCAGTCAAGGTAGCGGTTCTGGAGATCAAGCGACAATCGACTTAACCCATTCGTCTACCAGCACTCCGAGTTCGACACGCGTGATGCTGTACGTTGATCGGCTGAAACTGACTCAGTGTCCTTGGAAATTCAAGCCTGATAAAACTCGAGCTCTGAGGAGCTCCCCTTCCCGCGTTTCCGAAGCCAAGGCCATGAAAGCGGTCCCGAATCAGTTCCTTTTGGATGATGTTCGCGCCGACGTTTGGGAACTCATGCACAACGGCGTCCAGTTTTGGGACGCAGTGGCTGAAGCCCGGAAGAACCAAATGCTGCATGACCAGTTTGGTAAATTCGCTTTGACGGAAGTGTTGATCTCGGCCATCTACTGGGAGGCACTAGATCGAACTCCGTGGACTTCCTTCGTCCCTGAGCAGTACTACGAGAAGGCTCTGAAGGACATTCTCGATCCAGCGCTTGACAGGGTTCCTGAGAGTTGGGAGCCTTTGCCTATCTGTCCTCGGTCGAAGTCGCCTTCCAGCTACAGTGGATCTCAATTCCGGCTCAGCTCGTCTGAAGAAGAAAAAAAAGATGGCGAGTCCAAGACAGATCCGACATTCCACAGCAAGGCTGTTGTTGGTGGCGGCTCAGTTCACACCCGGGGCCGAAAATCTTCGTCCAGCGGCAAGTGTCCTCGGGGCTCATTAGATCTCAGTGGAACTACCAAGACTCCAAACTCTCGGCGCAATCTTCAGCTGGTCAAACTGGCCGTGCTAAAAGCAACATCCCTGATCCGGCCGAAGCCGACGGCGTAATTGAGCGACCCAGGCGGGGCAGTTGGTTTCACTACGGTATCCGGGTCCAGGCGTTGCTCCATCAGACCATTGGTTTCCCGCGCTACATGCCGGTGAAAGCAATGATGAAGCATCTTCACCTCCGTTGGCGAGCGCCGGAATATTGGTGACTTCTGCAGACTACTCCTTGGGACCTGATGTGGCAGAACCGCGTGCAGACTCTCGTCTTTTTCCAGTACAGCGGCATCCATCCAGATATGATTCAAGCTCTGCCGACCATTCTCAACTTCATGAGTCGTTGGAGACGCGAATACTGGGAAAGGTTGCACTGGGTGACTATGGACCCCGCCCTCGATTACCAAGCTTCAGCTGAGCTTCGCAGCATCTCTGGGTTGGCTGATTTATACCAAGATCGCAAGGATCGGTGTTCTACTTTTGACGCCAAGCGTAAAGAGATGATGGCTGAACTCCAGAAAGCCAATGGCTACGGCGAGAAGATCTGGTACGAGCCTGGACTCTGAGTAGTTCCCAGAGATCCGTGCTACTGGATCACGCGTGACCCTGCTCTCAACATCTCTCTGCCTTCTCAGTTGGCCACCGTCGACGAACTGGCGTGCTCTCGTACGCAGTGGGCTACTCGTCGTTCGGATAACGCGTTTCTGAATTTGGCACCTGTCGAGCTGACACGGCAGATGCTCAACGACCAGGAGCGCGCGCAGAATCCTCTCGTTCCTGACCCAAGCTTCGCCCATGAAGATCTTGAAGATGTGCTCGCAGCTTTGCTGTGAGCCTTTTGGGTACGTCCGGCAAACTTTTCTTTGAGCGTAATTCGTAATACCTCCTGCGCAGATCGGAATACTTGCACATCGGGCGCAGTCATCATGGATACATTCTAAGACTTCAGGACGCTACAACACGAAACTACCATTTCCCCCACTCGACTGCGATTGTTGGAAAGGGTTAATTTAGGAAGAAGACTTCGTTGTTGGAGGCGAAGCGAGGTTCCACGACTCTTTCAACAAGACGACAAGATGACAGGAAACGGGTCAGTTTGAAGGTGCTGCCTGGTCGTTGGCGTCGTCGCAGCAAGTGGGTTACCTGGTTGTACAGCCAACTTGTTGACGAATTCGATCGCCTTCGTAAGGCTGGTCGCAAGTTTGACGCACCCCTCCTCCTTTGCAATTGGCGCATTGTATCCTGAGGACTCAAGGGGATGGTTATGAGAACGACAGTGTGGACAGCAAAGGAGCCCTGCTTCGAGAAAAAGTGACGCCAAGATGGGTTAGGAGTGGCGGCACCCCATATACTTACCGCTGCTTCTCGCCTGTTGTAGAGCGCTTCACGTTCAGCACATTAACTGTGCGAGGCCGGCCGAACCCTGAACAGTGAGAACAGGATAGTCTTCAAAAGTGCTTGACATCCATCGTCTCATGATCTTGATGACTAAGCGGTCCGCACCTGCGTTGAGTAGTGCTGTAGCCTCTCCGATTCGCACCGAATGGGTGGAGAATCTTTCAGGGTCCATGCCGTGTCTTGCCGCTGCTTGTTTGATCCCAGTTGCCACCTCTGTAGACGATATTCCGCTAGTCGCACCCGTGGATAAGGCTGGTTAATCCACACGCTTCTTAACGAACTCAGCGCCTTTCACAATCCATTGAGCGGCATTCACAGGGCAGAGTAACGTGTCGCGAGACTTGTCGTGGTAGCGCAATTCTTTTCGGCCAGACTAGTTATTCTTTGCACCAGTAAGTCGAATGCCCACGCGAGTGGCTAAGCTTGGCCGCACTCGACCACTGTCGCTGTCGGAGACAGAGATGGGATTCAATCTTTCATGGAACGCCACAACATTGTCCTGCGCACTCAAACCGGCCAGAAACAAGTTTGTGAGGCAAACAACGAGAGATTAAGCAAGCAGTTGCGTCTCACCTTGGCAAGATGAAGAGGGGGTTTGAGGGCGGCTCCCTTAACGAAGATACAGTGGAAAATATTGACGAAATGCACTTCGGCATAGACTTCGACAATGGGAAGACTGTCGGATTCGTAGGCGAGAAGTGAAGTATGCCGACATCGTCTCGGGTGATGAAGGAATGACAATGGTCGTCAGGATATCTGAGGGTCCTGGTGCTAGAATTCTACCGCTGATGATGGTATTCATTAACAAGGATTCGAACTATTCAATTTGAGGAGTGAAGGACGATACTCCCGTGTATGCTATCGAACGGGCCCAAAAGACTGGAGGGACAAGAGATTTTCGTGAGTTTTTTTGCGAACGCAGATCCATGAGTGCTGACCGGCAAGGGCGCGTGAAAACGATATTTCTCGACAACTGTTCCTCTTACTTGAGCGAGGCGGAATGCAAGACCGAGTTGATGAAACGGAATGCTCGGCTCAAGTTTTTCCCGGCAAACACTACGGATTTGTGCCAGCCAGCAGACTCGTTCGTCATCGCCAAGATCAAGGAAGTGTGGGCTCGCAAATGGAATAATAAGAAGATTGATGCCATTGGGGACGAGCGGTGGCAAGATTCAATTCGGAAGGACGGTGCCTGGTCAGGTTAGTTGACCCCCCCCCCCCCGGCAAGAAGTTTTTCTTGAAGCTCGCATCAAAAGCTGTACGAAAGGTTAACTCGAAGCGAGACAAGAAATGTCTCAACTACGCTTGGAAGGCAATGATTCGATGCGGTATATCTCTGGATGTTGACGGCACCTGGAATATTGAGCAGTTACATCCACATCTCAGGGAGATTATTCACAAGTACCCAGATCATTTTGTCGACGAAGTGTCATCAAGCAGCGATGAGGCTGAGAATGAATACACCGAAGAAGTAGTTGAGCGATCATCAGTACGTTGTCAGGTGGCGGGTTCTATTTGGACCTTTGACCTAGAATCTACGGGCCTTTGTGAGATTATTTGAGATGTCACGTCAAATAGTAGCAGTGTGATTATTTTTACCGTACACAAATTAATATGCTTTCATAAATACCGTAATTTCGTAGTCCTATGCGACGTTTACTCCTTGGCGACATTCAAATTTAGCGAATGAAAACGCTTTATTTTAACCATATGCTATCCGCTATTTTCAACCATTGGTGAGGGTAATTTGGGGTCAGTACCGCATTTTCAAAACGAATCTACGCGAGGCAAGGGACTACCATGCATCACTGGCAAGGACAGACGGCGCAAGCAGTACAAGTGCGTTTCTTTCGCCTACGGCGTCAAGAAAGCCTGGCTCGACTACTTGGACGAGGGTCATACTATGAAGGAATGCATTGCGAAGTTCTGTGGATTGCTGTCCAGACAAGTGCATAGGGCCAAGGAAAAGCTGATTAGTAAGCGGCAGACATCAAAGCAGACACTAATTGAATTGCTTGAGGGCACAACTTAACGGAGGTGGAAGTTGATTCTGACGATGATATTGGTGATTGCAGCGGCAGTGAATATAAAGACTAAGAATTAATCAAACATACGTTTGATAAATCACAATTATTAGCATTTAATTACCATATGGCTGCAAAGCATGTTGGTCAGTTGTCGCCTAGGACTACGAAAATACGGTAGTTTCACGGTGATCAATTTGTGTGGAAGTTAAAAGATTTCCCCACACAAAATAATTTCAATGAGATTCATTACCGTGACCACTGCACCCAATTCATAATACATTTTTCAATACCCAAGATAATATTGGTACAGTACTGTAGTTAGCGGGGCAGGCTGGGGCCGTGGGTTCCGGCCAAACGCTAAAAGTCCTACAACACTGTAAAGTCAGTGTGTTTGAAATCCGCGGTACTCTGCCATCCTCGTCCCTAATAATTCCGTGGTAAAAAAATCGGATCTTTAAACCTAGCCCAGCATGCTGTCTTTTGAGATTGTCCGAAAGGCGAGAAAGAGACAATACAGTACATGCACATGTGAAACTCACACAATGTGTTCACATTGTGAACGAGGAAATTCCAAAAACACCGTATATTTTAGCGGTCTACATTGCATTCGTGTGCTTCTGCACCAGTGCAAAAAAACGGGTCAGTCAACAACAACCTACAACTTATAGCCCGCGTCGATTAGGCTAACTTCCACCAATAGCAAAAGCAGGAGCCACCCAACAACAAGCCGACAACTTACAGCCCACGTTGTTTGGGCTAGTTTCCACCAATAGAAACGCCATATCTAACCGGCTATTTCCAGCGCATCATTCGCCTTCTAGCACCCCTACCAAGCACAAATGAGTGCGGCCTTCATCGAGTCGCTGTCTCGCCTCGTCAACGCGGGCGAAAACGGGGAGCAGCGCTACGATCTGGGGAGAATCAAGTCGCGCCTAAGCTAGAGCAAGGACCGCTACATATCGGCCCCTTGGTAGCGCGTCGTTGAGTCGAAAGCGCCTACACTCCTCTTTCATGGATCCTGTGATGCTGTCGCTGGTGTCCGCGGCCACGAGCGCATGCCGACCGACCCGCAGCAATTCGCGAGGCGCTTGGGACTACCGATATCATTTGGTTTGTAGAAGACGGGGTATGAGAAGCGGTAAACGCGGGCAAAGTCCGCATAATCAACTTGCGGTCGACATTCCAACCTACTACCCGAAGCTAAAGTTCCCAAGGAACCAAGGATATGTCTACAAGTCGGAGTACTGCATGCAAGTGGAGAATAGAGAGTCGCCAATCCACGTCGACCACGGACGTGTGGTGTCGTATATACCTCCCTGCGCCAAGGATTGCTTCCAGATCTGGGTGTTCTCCCCCCCCCCCCCCCGAATCGGAGAAGCCGACTGCATTCAACTACGGCTACAAGGAGGACTCAATCAATATCATGCTGCAGACTACAGGGCGCGGTGTGTTGGTACAGCGTCTTGGCGACGTCGTGGTACTCAACAACTTGGTATTCCACTCGGTACTTCTGGTCTACCAGTCGGGTACGCCTGAAAGCAACAAGTGGGGTGGGATCTTTGGTGATGTTGTGGTTCTCGAGAAAGACCGATGTGCGTCTTTTAGGTACGCTACCAAGGTGGCATCCGGAGCCCAGAAGGGATCAAGAGGAGCCTGGAAATCCCTGCTTTCGGCCTACAGCGTGATGGAGGACGGCGACTACGACCCAGATAATTTCGAAGAGGCGAAGAAGAAGTTCATAGCGAAGCTAGTGGTGCCCGAGAAGTCACAGAAAGCGCGGGTTGGCGCGAGAGCGAAAATCGACAACGCAAGATGAAGGAGAAGATGGAGAGGGTGCGAGCAGCTAATAGAGGAAACCAAGGAGGCTTGGTGGCTTAACTTTGTAATACATTTGTTGAGCATGACTTCGTTTTGTTTTCGCAGCCTATCTTTCAAATACAAGTCATGTATTCAAAGTGTTGGTGTTTTAGTTTTGTCTGTTCGTACTAGTTAAGTTGTACATCGCCAATTTTGAAGCGAAGCACTACTGAAGTCAATGATCAATTCCATAAAAATATATTCTGGGTTTTCTTTTCGCAGCCTTTTAGCAATATTGTTTACTGCCGCTCTCACTTGTACGCGGAAGTGTAAACCACTCACTAGAACTTCAAACATTGGGCTGAAAAAAGGCTGCGATTTGAAAATAGTTTATTTATAAACATATTCACTGTTTGTGAAGTCTACTGTAGTTCCGTCTGAAGTAAGTAAACTACGTCAATCGAAAATAACGCTACTAGCTTCATATACCTTGATCGACTTTATGCAGACACGGGGCTGCACCTGAAAGTAGCTTTAAAGTTGAAATTGTCTTCAATTTCAACTATACCGCGTGGAGGATTCATTTCTACGTTTTTGCGTAAACTGTCTTGTACAAGTGATGTATTACTATATAACGATTATCATGAATGTCCAGCACCTGACCCGCCATCAACAATAATGAAAAGATTGAATTTCACAGTGTGGACGCATTCCTGCTTATCTTTTCTTACCTCCGTCGGCTAGTACACTACGCTTAGTCGTTTCTACTCTGGTAGTACACTACACATTGCCATCTTTACTCTCTCTCTCTAGCGCGCGTCCAATGTTGCGTGGACGACCAGTACTTCCAACCGCGCCTCTACGCGCTTTTGCGCCGCGGTTTACAAGCGTCTCTCTCTTCCTTGTATGTCCATAGCACCGCACTCTCCGTTGCATACAGTGTCTGGATGCAAGACCCGCACTTGCTCCAGAATTGCAAGGACACGAGCGGGATTGCATATCCACGGGCCAACCTGACGCAGGCATTCCGTGTGTCTCCATACTAGCTGTGAGCTTGTTCAGCTGCGACGAGATTGGTAGACCTTCAACGGTCTCGTGTCTCGTCTCATCACAAAACACGAGGAGACGGCCGACTTAACACACGCACAACGTCACGCGAGAGGTCTTCAGAATCGCCCGATAGTAGAAAAGCAATGCTTGTTCTTGACATAGAATGCGCCGACAGTAAATCCGCCCGAGCCATCACTCTGAAACGATCCACAATCCTGGCGTCAGGCTCACAGATAGTCGAAAACAGCTTGGCTGCCACACTTTCGCTCTCGCACAGAGTCCGAAGCAGTGGGATGAGAGCATCTATCTTCATCATGCGGCGCAGCGTGACGTATCTTTTATTGGCCGCGTTGTAGATCTCGCACGAATTGTTGGTGGTCGCGTAGCCACAGGGTGTGTGGAAGCACTGCCATCGCCAAAAGCGTTGGTTCAGCCATACCTTCGAAAAATACTTCGAGAAAATGGCGAGGCCTTTGTCCTTCACCTAGCGTTCTTGAACCTCCGCAAGCTTCTTGTGGTAGGCTGCCTCGCTTGTCGTTAAATGCATGTCGTGGACGTCTATCATGGCGGATGAAGCAAGGTTGCCAACCATGGAGCGCGTTTTCTCGAAAATCTTCTTGACCACATGAAAGTAGCACATAAGGTAAGTGTACTCATCGTCACCAGCGAAAACTTCTTCAACAGCGTTCCATTGGGCTGCGTCGGCGTCTCCCATCACGTAATGGGCCTTGAGAGGTTTGCCCACGACAGAACTGAACACTTGGCGAAGCAATTGGAGGACTTCAGTGTGTTGCTCTTGCTGCTGCTGCGAGACAATGAACACCGCCAAGAGATGAAAGCGTCGGGCTCGGTGCAAAATTCCAACAACGATGACGGGGTAGCCCACTTGGATGAGCTTGTAGGTGGTGTCGACGTGAAGAATAAACGACACAGGGTCCCGATCGGCGCGACGTAGAAGTTTCTTCGTGCTGACTCCGACGACAAATGGATCAATGTCGCTCCCGTTGCCAGTTACAGGAATGCCGTTCACAGTGTGCTTTGTGAACGTGAACGCGGCAGCCCCTTCCTCTTTGCCAGTAAAGAAGTTTTCTTGCACCTTGCGGCGAACAGCATCGCGAAGATCGCTACCGCCAAGCCTTCCCACAACGTGGTGGTTCGCGAAGCGCTGAACGGTGACGAGCGTCGATGCTGAGGTCGTGTTCAGGTTGAAGCGCTGAATAAGCGCGTTCCAAATGCGCTTGAGCTTAAGGCCTTGGGCAGACCAATCCATTACTACTGTCCTCATCGCTGGGGTCAACACGAGCTTGCGAGGGGCGCAAACCGGGGCGGCATGAGTGTAGGCCTCCTCAATCGTTACCAACAGTCTCTGCTGACACGTCATGACGCGAGCTCGTCAGCAGGGGTCGTCGCATTCATGCATGCCTTGCACGCGCAGATTAGACGCTGCACTCACATCAGATGCGGATCGGGGTGCATGCACACGAACCACTGGGCAATGTCTTCTTCACTCGGTACTTCTTGAAGCCACCCAACAGGGTGTCAGCCTCGATCTGCGGTATTGCAGAAGCGAGTAGCTGCCAAGGGTGTCGCAGAACCATCAGGGACTTGGGGGAACGTGGGGCAGGGAACGCAGGTGGGGAAATGAGTAGGTAATCGGTGGTTGCAAAATTATCGTGGAGAAAGGAGGCGATACACCTCCAGCAAATAATTGGTTATAATTCAGATGGGGGGGCTTCGTGTATTGGTTAGAATTAATATGTCTGGCGATCCCGAATGCTGGTCTGCAGGTCGCCAAGTTGCGGTGTCATCATCAGTATAACGGGTAGTGCTTAGCTATCGTTCTTTACCAGCTGATTTTATGGTGTGCGGGTGGTATTGTTTTGGTCTTTTGATGAGCAAGTTTGGTGTAACAGTACTCCCTCTGCACTCTATCGTAACCAAGCAAATGGTAAAATGTCGTATGGCGGGATTGTACGTGTAAAGTAAGGAAACGACGCTCAAAAAGGTACCGTAGAAGAGTGATTGCAGTATTTAGTATTGTTGTATTGCCTGGCCCACTACTGCAGCATAAAACTCCATGAATACTCGGTGTTTCAGGTGAATCGGAGCTTTCCACGTTTGGGAGCCGCGCCGATAAGTCGCCGACGCAATATGGCGAAAACCCCGCGCCGCCGGACCTCAAGCAAGCGTTTTCTTTCCGTTCTCCGCCCGAGCGAGCAGAAACTCAACCTCTCTTCGCGATGCCGTCTCCGCCATCGCCCCCGCATGCGTCCATCCCGCATCCCGCCACCGACTCGCCAGCACCCTCGGCTCCACTCGGGGGTCCCTCCGCCCCGACTGCGCGCGTGCCTGGTTCTCCTCTCCACGCTGACGACTCAGCGGCATCGTTGGTCTCACTTGCCACGCGGTCCAGCACCAGGATCGCCAACAAACGGCACCCAAACGCGGACGCTCTGGCCGACATACGCCTGCAGAAGAAGCGGCTGGTCCTCCGCCAAGGGGAGGACAGCGCCCCGCCTGCTCCTACGCTCGCGGCTGCAACGATGGCCTGCGACATCGGGGACGTCTAGTCCGTCGACAGCAAGCCCTGCGACAACGGCAGCAGCGGCAGACACGCAGGCAGGACCATGGCCGGCACCTGGCCGAGTGACGGCAGCAACGACCAACGCACCGGTAGCGACCAGCACCAGTTCGGCAGCGCCGGTGACCTTGACGCCGCCGCCAGCGGTTTCGACGTCATCGCCAGCTACATTGTCGGTGCCAGCATCAGCCGGCGCGGGCACCCTTGACACGCTGCAGGCACCGAAGAAGTCTGAAAAGAAGCCGAGGGCGAAGGCGGGCTCCACATCCAAGCGTGCGACGAAGAAGAAGCCCATGCCATCGGCGACATCGACGGCATGTAGTGCATCCGCGCCCCGCGCTCCCTCGACATTAACAGATGCCCCCCCCTCCCGCACTATGGCCCACGAGCGCGCAAGCTACGCCGCCGGTCATACTGTCTATCGACTCAGACAGCGATTCCGACGCGGACTTCGACGCGGCGTCTCCGGCCCAGGGCTACCCCGCCCTGTTGACGCACACCAACCCTAGAGTCGCAGACCCGACGCTTGCGACTCCACCGCAACCTGGTGGCGCCAAACCTGTGTCAACTCGACCGCTGCCCCGGGCTACACCCACGTCATCGGGGGTCGCACCTCCAGTGCATCGAGCCCGTGCGGACCGAGCGCCGTTCGATTTGACCGAGTTCCTCGGCCGTTTTCATACCGGCCCCCAGGCAGCTTCAACTTTGGCCCCCGACACGAGCCCCTCACCGGCGGAGACAGTCACCGACGCCAACGCCCACTGCCAGCCAGCCAGACGGTTCTTTCAGGAATCGCCCGAAGTGGGACCTGACCAAGCCGGGGTGCTCACCGACCTTTTGGATTTTGTGCGCGGCTACCCTGCACGCGCCGTCGGCAGTCGTATAGCAACGCCTACGTCGGCACCGTCCATCCTACATAATTTAATCTGCATTCATAAATATTTTCACGGTGATCAATTTGTGTGGAAGTTAAAAGATTTCCCCACACAAAAATAATTGCAATGCGATTCATTACCGTGACCATTGCAACCAATTCATAATACATTTTTCAATACCCAAGATAATTGGGCGTAGCCCCATTACTGCGAGCTTGCTTTTCAACGTTTTCGGCTACCCTTGCTTTAGTTACTCTACTTTTTACAACTCGCAGACCTTGCACTGTTTTCGCTTCGCAAAAATGACGCGGGTTAGGAGGCATCACTAAACCGAGGTCCTGGGACCTGCGATCGGCCGTGGGGTCCCTCGTGGTATGACATTTTTGAGTATGGGTTTAACTGAGTTGTAAACGTTTTCTACCTGTCCAAAGCGGTGCCAGTCTAGAGTAAAGCGGTGAAGTAGCAACAAATATCAGAATAGCCTTTTATGTTACTTTACAATTTTGTGTTCGAAACACCAAACGGAAACCAAACCGGATTTTGTGGAGATCAAACCGGTGGACACGAAGTGGACTGCCTGCGAGTTCTTTCACTACGCTCACTTCCTGATTTTGTGGCTCCAGCTAACAGCCTCTCCGCCGACCCAACTCTCCTGCCTGCGCACCATGCCTTCACCGCCGCACTCACCAGTAGCTCGAGCACGTGTCCTCGCTAGCTACCGAGCGGGGGAGGACTGGATGCTCGTCGCTGCGCACAACGGCATCTCGCTGACTGCGGCCCGCCGGATCGTGACCAGTGGTCGCGAGGAGCCTCTGCCCCGTGGCGGCTTGCGGAGTGCGCGCGTGAAGTGCACACCGGAGATTGTGGAGGCCCTCGAGAGGTACTTGGACGACGACTGTACTTACACGCTGCAGGCGATGAAGGACATGGTGGCTTACGACTTCGACGTGGACATCAGCACGTCAACCATTTCGCGCAAGCTCATCGGTATGCTGTACACCGTCAAACATGTACATGGGTACATGTACATCTCCACATATACGTACATGTAATCGAAATAACCGCTCATATTATTTACGATGTAGGTCCGAGTTGAACCAATGACTTGTAACAACGAACAGAACAAGACAAAACGCATGGAGTTTGCTAAGAAACTACGCGCTCACATGAGTGCTGGTGACTTCATCGTTTACTATGATGAAACTAACTTCAATGTTTACTGCAAGCGCACCCAAGGCCGCGCGAAAATTGGCAAGCGAGCGACCGTTGTACTGCCCCCGTCGAAAGGAGCTAATCTCTAAATCCAGTGTGCCGTCTCGACCGAGATTGGATTGGTACACCACCGACTCGAACGTGACAGCATACGGATGGATGTCAATGCCGCATTTGTTGACGCTATCTACGAGAAGGTGAAGACTTCACCTACATACCAGGAGCACTTTCGAAGGCAAGAAGGTTGTCGTCGTGCTCGACAACGCCCCGGCTCATAGCCAAACGGAGGAACGTGTTGTCGAGCACGACGACCTCGAACTACTCCGCCTGGGTCCTTACTCACCCATGTGCAACCCTATTGAGGGTTGCTTCAGTGTTCTCAAGGCCCGGATCAAGGCGGACCTCGCGTTGTCCCGTGAGGAGCTGGTTGCTGCTCGTCCTCGTGGCGAGATCGCGGAGGGGCGTATGCTGATCTTGGAGCGCGCCGCCAAGCTCTGCATTAGCTGCATGGACCTTCGTCTCGTGAACAAGATGGCGCTGCACTGTCAGCATGCTGTGGCGCTGAGCGCATGGAAGATATGCAGTACGGTACTTAAACACGTTGTACCCAGGTCGCTAGTTGAAGGCCTCACCGTTTTGCTCTGAGATTTAACTGCTTTGCTCTATGATTACGTAATGTCAAATTTCAATTTCAACTTTCACGGTTCATATTTTTAAAAATATCCGCTTTGCTCTGGACTGGCACCGCTTTGGACCGGCAAAGGTGTAGTCTTATCTGACGAAATCCTTTAGCGCCCCCCCCCCCCCCATCTGGGAAAGGAAGTATATATAGGGCTAAGCCCGGATATGCGCGGCTGGATTTGCTGGCGTTGACGGGGCTAGGCTGGGGCAAGGTCACCGGTGACGCAAAAGCTTCGTGGCTTATGTAGACGTGCGGCCAAGTGAACAGTGTCGCACTGCTTTTAGTGGAACCTCGTTCTTCCGCGGAGAGAGCAAGTTTACAGGTCGAAATACCTGTGCTTGGCCGCGGCAGAAAAAATGTAACTTATCAAAATCGGGTACTGACTGATACTCCTGCAATATAATACTTAATCATCATTACCAAAATCGAGGGGGGGCTCTCTATCAGCTACATAGTAATACAGTACATCGCATGCTCGACCCACAACAAAATACTACTATAATACAGTACCATAGACATGCATTTGCAGGGCTCCTTGCCTTTGCACTCCATCGTCAACTCGATCTGCTACGGGCGTGATTAAGACAACCCCCTGTGTGCAGATCAACCTTTTTCTACGGAGGTCGAAAGAAGGCAAGTTCACACTAGAAATCCGTTCTAATATATTATAATTGCTGTGTTGACAACTCTTGAAATCTGTAGTATTATACTAGTACTTAAGTAGTAATGCAATCGTACTGGCTCGTATTACATCTTTGAAATACCAATCTAAAATATCGACGTGTGCCGACAGGATACATATACTGGTGTTATATATTAATATTAGCGTCGATTCATATACTTGCACAATATCTCTCTTTGACCATTTTTCTTAAACTACGCGATATAATAATAGAGAGTGACTGCTGTCCCCGACTGAGGTATACGCCTTGTTTACTTCTGTCTGGAGTGCATAAACGGTGCGCATAGCGAGCGCAGCGAGCCGAGCCCCGCGCGAAGCGCGGTAGGGTAACACAGAGCGAGCGTAGCGAGCCGATCCCCACGCGAAGCGCGGTAGGGTTTAGGAGCCCCATGCCAGGGTTTTGGGGGTCTAGTCAGGGGTGTACTAAAAATCTATTTTTATCCGGACACGTTTAGACGGCTATATAAAAGGTGCGAGTCGGTTACAGTAGAGAAGATACTGCAACACCCAGTCGGGGACAGCATCACGTGCCATAATAATACGCCTATATATTTGCAAAATAAGTTACATTTTGTATCATGATATGAAATTAATAATAATAATATTTTCAGCCAAAGTAATATAGTATTAGTCTCTCTTTTAGCGCCATCGAAGCTATTAGCCTATCCTTGTTATCAAGCCTAATCGAGCAATATTACTATAGTAGTGAGTTATTAGCAAGTACTACCGACCATGAGATCGTGTCGAACCTCTAAAGTTGTGGCGCGCCTCACCTTCGTTGCTAGCTTCCTTGATCGTCCAAACGGCTTGTGCCACTTTCCACCGACGCGGTAAAAATGAACATCAAAGTCTTCTACAGGCGCACGTCAAGCTGCGGAAAGCATTCGGACAGAATTCGTGAATCAGATATTACTATCATCTCCTTTGCTGATCTGCGGGCTGCCAGACCAGCATACTATCGAAATATATTGCATGGTAAGTTCTAGGCTAGAAGTTCTAGCAGGGGAGGGGGCGAGTCCTAACTTTATGGAGTACAGTTCGGACAGCCCCTCTCCAACAACTTTTGGTGGATCTCTAGTATTGGTACAGTACTGGAGTTGGCGGGGCAGGCTGGGACCGCGGGTTCCGGCCAAACGCTAAAAGTCCTATTAATACAACACTGTAAAGTCAGTGTGTTTGAAATCCGCGGTACTGTACCATCCTCGTCCCTAATATTCGGTGGTAAACATATCGGATCTTTAAACCTAGCCCAGCATGCTGTCTTTTGAGATTGTCCAAAAGACGAGAAAGAGACAATACAGTACCGGTACATGCACATGTGAAGCTCACACAATGTGTTCACATTGTGAACACGGCCTGAAAACGACGGATCAAAAAGGTACCGTAGAAGAGTGCTTGCAGTATCTAGTGTTGTCGCATTGCCTGGCTCACTATACTGGGTGCCTTCCAAAAACTCCATAAAACGGTTTTATCGGAAAAAACCTAGGCCATCGCTTAGGCTCTCTACTCGCCCAATTAAAACAGCAGAAATTAGAGCTGATAAAAACCACTGCCAAAACTATCATCAAACGGGACCTGTGTCCCGCCTTTTGGGGTACATTCTGATATTTTAACTGGCTTTCACTATGATCACGACGACGAGGCACTTGCGTCTAGGACAAAATGTTTGAAAAAATCTCTATTAATAAAGATCTTTGAGGGCTTCAAAGGTCGCCTCACCCCTCTGCGTGCAACACGCCCGTAGTGTTGACGCAAGCACTTCCTCTAACAGGATCATAGAGTCGCACGCTGCGGGCTTCCTCGTGTCGCTGCATGCTGCCGAGCAGCAGCGGAGACGTGTACAGCAGACTCTGTTGGAGCTTCGACGAAAGCTGCACGACGAGAGGCGGCGCTGGGAGTGGCATCGCCTTGTCCGGATGAGGCATTACATCACCCTGGACTGCTTGAAGAACCCAAGCTGTTCATCCTGGATGGACACTTGGAACGGCGGCACCGATGAGAACTTCATAACAATTACGAGTTTGTCAAGGTGTGTATATTAAGTAAGCGGTATCTGATAATCTACCCCCTAACATCTCTTTGCGACGGTGTTGCTACGTAGGGCTTCGTTCACCTTGCTCCTGTCTAGATTCGCCGGCTACTATGACATTCCTGTTTTTTATTCAAAGGGTGGTCGCCCGCGAAAGCTGCAGCACCACCATCAGGTGCTGGGGCTTTTACTTGCGTTTTACGTGGGGTGCGAGTACAGGGGGTGGTTATGCTTAACCTTCGGGATCCCCCCCCCCCACCACCACCACCACCACCACATTGACTCGGGTATTGAATGCGGCCGAAGATGCCCTCGCCGCGGCTCTAGTCGGTTTCGCGCAAGCACGGATAGTGTGGCCTTCCCTCGCAAGGCAGAAGGCTCTTGCGAGGCTTGTTGCAGCCAAAGAGTCCAAGCTGCATTTCACCTGGGGATTTCTAGACGGTAAAAACTACAAGGTAACGCATTTGAGATTTGAAACCAAACGTGTATTTATTCTGAATGTGCTATTTTACTTTGTGGTATTTCTACTTGTAGGTGCAGCTGCCCCCGGAGCCGGACATTCAAAATGCCCATTATAATGGGTGGTTACATGCCGTCTACGTGACGGGCACGCTATGTTTTTCTGCGGATGGACTCATAGTCTGGGCAAAACATAATTGCCCAGGCTCGTGGAACGATGGAGACACCAGCCTCGATTTTAGACGAAGGTTGACCTCGCCCGAACTAAATCCCGACGATCGGTTCGGTGTCGTCGCAGACAGCGCTTTCCCGTGCAGCGGGGAAATGAAAGGAAGGATTCTAATGCCTCTGAAGGACGGAGATCTCGGGAGATTGCTGCCGTCCGTTCGCTCAGCCGCCAAGGCACTGTCGGCAGCAATTACCTCCGAACTTGATCGTTCCGAGGCCTGGCAGCGTCACGAGCAGATGCTGTTGCTCATATCGATCATGCAGAAAAATAATTAGCACCCCAGGTAGTTGAGAAGAGCCGACAGTGAGCAGGTATTACATTGTAGTGAAGTAAATCAACAAATTTCATTTTTGGGTTAGCATATTTCTTATCCTCCAGTCCATGCACGAATGTCGTGCGAATTTCGCTAATGCCTGCCGTCCGTACTCGGAAGTTTGCGAGCCTAAAAATATTGTCTAAGCGCTGTCTTCGTTTCTCTTTGTCGTAGGGCAGCGGAATCAACAGTCTATGGTAAACCGAGTCTAGCCTCGAACTGTCGTCGGCGCTCAGCTTCTTCTTCGCGCCTCTCAGCACGCTCAGCTTCCTCTTTCCGAAGTGCTGCATCTCGTTTGTTAGTTTCATCCTCGCGGTCCTGCTGCCGTCTAGCCTCGACGGCAGCAGCTTCTACACGACGAACGTGTTCGCGCTCGTCTCGTTGGCGTTTTTCATCCGGACGCCGCTCCTCCCTCTCCTCTCGGCGTAGTTTCGCCTCTGATTCAGCCCGCCTATCCCCGTCCTCGCGAAACAGTAAAAGTAGCTCTTTCATCTCGGAGCCCGTGGAGGCTGAAGCATGCTCTGCTTCGCGCAGCTCCTTCTCCAGTGCTTCCATACGTTTTTTGGCTCGCTGTCGCTTTGAAGCTGCATACGTTGGCGGAGCTGGAGATTCGGTCGCCGGGCGCTTAGACTTGGCCCCAGCCGTTCGTCCCCCCATCTCCTCGAAGTTGTCTCTGAGCACGCGGAGGTCTCGGCCTCCAAGTCGATCGCAGGTAGAACTCATCCGTCGGAAGCGTTCGGCTTCAGCCGCGTCGGTCGCGACACGCTCCGGATTTCGCGAGAGCGCAGAGCCGTCGGGTGACGCCACAGACACGATCGGAGAGCTGTCTCGAACCCCGAACTCGACGGCGACCTACCCCACGCGGGGTGGAGCTTGCAGGCGTGACAGAATCTTAGCCGAGGGAGTGGTGCCACTCGTAGCCCCCGGAGGTGTAGGAGAAGACGTAGTTGTTGTAGAGGAGGACCCGTCGGGGCCTTCGCCCAAGCTGCTTGACATCGCTAGGGCATGGCTCGAGACGCCATCCAGCCATTCGGTCGATCGGCGGGGGAGCCCCCACAACAGCAAAGCCCGGAGAACTGCTGGCGGACGGAGTGACCGACGCACGACGCGGAGGCGCGGGTGATCCGATGATTTCCAGCGCCTCCGAGTCGTAGCCGTCAGACTCGAAGACCTCCGCGAACCAGAGCGGCACGACAACGGTCCGGTGCCGACGAAGGCGGTTGAACGGACTCTGGGGGCTCCACGGCGCGACGGTCGACGTCTGTGAGCTAGCCGCGATGGTCGAGGCCTGTGAGCTCGTCACGGGCGGTGTCCCCACGTCACCGTGGCCTCGTCGTCTCTCCACGGACGGACTTAGGGGGCTCCACGGTGGTGTCGTGGTCGTCTGCGAGCCCTGGCGCGACGGCGAGCCATGCATCGTAGGAGTAGTTCTAGTAGCCTCTGACGTAGCCGACGGTGAGGCCGACGGCGAGCCTGATGGCGAGCGTGATGGCGAGCCCGATGGCGAGGGGTCTGTGACTGTCCGCTGACTAGAAGCGGCAGACGGACTACCTTGAGTCGCAGAGCTCGACAGCGAGGGGGGCGACAACCGGAACTGTGCCAAAGGCGTGACTTGAATAGTCACGGCTTCATTCACCACACACGGCAGGATCGCGCGGCCTGACCGCGTGCGTGGACCATCCCCGCCCTGGTGAGGCACAGCCTCATGATCCGCATCCTGGTCGCAAATGTCTGCGAGGAGAAGGTCGAGTCGGGGGGGGTGGCTCGAGGTCCGGCGTCGCTTGATCACTAGCTCCGCACAGCTAGAGGCCTCCGGAGAGGCGTGTTGACGTTTGGTACTTGAGCCAGGCATGCTGCTTGCACCACATACCAGTCAGTACAGTAACCACTCTGCATCCACAACTAACCACATCTAACCTGGGGTTGACGTCTCTCGCCGTCGCCTCTGCAGAAGGATGCTGATTTCAAAATGAGGCCGAGATTGACGTGCGAGCTTTACGCGCCTTGAAGCTGCTCAAGATCGCGCGCGAATCATCCGGTTCAAACAAAATCTCTCAATCTCTCATTGAGGGATTAGTTTAGACACATACACAGTTTAAGTTATTATTTAATCGTGTTGCTAAATGGGGTGGTATTAAACAGACGACTAGACGCGTTTAATTAATTGTTTGGTGAGACCACTTTTTGGTCCCACGAAACAATTCCGTTTAATCACAACGTTTTATCATCGGTTTAATGCACCCTACCCTAGTGATAAAACCGTTTTATGGAGGTTTTGGAAGGCACCCAGTGCCGCATAAAACTCCATGTATTAATACACTCGTGATTACTTGTAAATCGCTTGGCCAACGCACCAGAAACACCTGACGCTCATATCCTTATGATCTAGCTGCTGCAAGCGGATTCGGTACAGTAGTTTATGCTGTAGATACAGTAGGCGAACAGCTGCATCGAAGCTTGGTTGCTAGCCAACCCTTTCTTGGGTGGTTTCCTATAAGGCTGAGACGTCGCAGAGGTTTCAAGGCAAGGTAGGAAACCCCTCGGTTTCCCGATCGCGAAGTAGGAAGATAGACTAGTTCATTCTTGGATCTTCCTCGAAGCTAAGCGTTGGAATTTTGTCATGCGTCCTAGTCGAAACTGTGATGCATATACCATTTCATATACCTGTGCCCACTTGTCTGGAAATAATTGATAGTATTTAGCTGGAATACCATCCAGTCCGCTTGGCTTTCCTTTCGCGGTCGTCTTAATCGCCCAATAGAAGTCATTAGCTGTCATCGGAGCATCCAGAAATCTTTTAACCTCCGCAGATAAGCGTGCGGTAGTGCGTTCCAATAAATCCATCATAGCAATTGGTGAGAACCGTCGTTGAGGAAAATGATGGTCAAAATCAACAGAGGAGCTCTGAAATATCTCACCCCTGTATTTCCTATGAGCAGCTGTCATTAGTTCGGGGTCAGTAGTTGTTGCACCGTCCGCAAGCTTCACATTCGGGATTACCACGTTCATTTCTGCGTTAAAAAGTCGTCGAAAGAAATGTTTTCCTCCAATTTCATCACATTTAATATTCGAGTCGAACTTTGCACGTTGACGTCTGGCTGCGTTAACTTCTACCGCATTCCTCGATGAGCTGTCCCCCGTGGTACACCGCCAAAGGGGGACAGCTCACCGAGGAAAGCACCCAGAGCGTAGCGGCATCTCATTGGGCGAAATAAATTGGATCTCAGAGTATTAACGGGTTTCTTCCAAATAGTGCACCGGTATACATGTAAGTAATAGCATAGTGCACCACTGGACGCCTACCAAAACTAGCTTAAAAGCGCCTTAAAGCGTATCTCTAAATTTGTCTGTAAATATAAATTGTGTAGAGGTCGCTATATGTGAAAGGTCGGTCTGGTATGCGGTCCAGTTGCTATAAAAGGGTGGTCTATACTAAACCCAAGTGTAAAATTTATGCAGTTGCACAATGAAAGGGCTAAGTGACCTTTCGCTTGCTCAGACGTAAAAACCGTCTGAGTAAATATAAGTTTTCTTAAATATATTTATGCGAGCTCTTACGACGTTTTTGGTAGGCGTCCAGTGACAACGGATATTCTACTCAGGGGATGCTTTATTTGGAGGGTTTACAACTCGCAGACCAACTCGCCGTCCTCATCTACATGCATATCATCAACCCCAGACTGCGCAGCCATTCCGCTCGCCGTAAATGTCGTGCTCACGTTTTGTATAATACTTGGAGGGTATTTAAACTATTATTATACTATCCGTTGGGTTTTGTATTCGGAAGGGTATAATATTTAGAGTGGTTACATTCATCCAAATTACCCGTTAAAGTAGAAATGAGCTCTCATTGGTTGAAATCACAGCAGGGGGGACAGCTCTTCGAGGACGACCTTTCAAAAGTTGCCCATCACTTTATGTTGAAAGCCCGAGCGAGGGGGACAGCTCTTCGAGGAAAAATGAGGGGGACAGCTCATCGCAAGCTTCATCTTGTTTATTTCCGTTGGAGGTTGCATAGTCCACTTCTGCTTTATACAGGCCTGTAAAGTCAGTGTGTTTGAAATCCGCGGTACTATACCATCCTCGTCCCTAATATTCGGTGGTACAGTATTGTGCGTTCTACTCGAAACTGGATTGAGCGATTGGTCAATCGGCCCGGCCACTTGCGTTGACTATAGTACCTCCTTAAGTACGAACCAACTCGTTTAAAGTACGAATCGAGCATGACATGTGGCACGACGCCATATGTTCTGGGAACGGGCGATTAGGCAAGTAACTTGACTTTTGTATTGAGCGGTTCTCGGGTTGGCTCGGAATCGCGCCGACTCGGCAAATTTGGCCGCAACTCACAATAAACATATCGGATCTTTAAACCTAGCCCAGCATGCTGTCTTTTGAGATTGTCCAAAAGACGAGAAAGAGACAATACAGTACCGGTACATACACATGTGAAGCTCACACAATGTGTTCACATTGGGTGTCACCTGAAATCACAAATCACAATTTGTGGCGCACATACGATCCGGCTTTGTTCGAATTGCTCGGCACTATTTTGCCTCAACTTCGGCCGTCCCGGGGCAAACGCAAATAGTGCCAGAGGCAAAATACTATTTGTGATTTCAGGTGACACCCATTGTGAACACGGCCTGAAAACGACGGATCAAAAAGGTACCGTAGAAGAGTGCTTGCAGTATTTAGTGTTGTCGCATTGCCTGGCTCACTATACTGCCGCATAAAACTCCATGTATTAATACACTCGTGATTACTTGTAAATCGCTTGGCCAACGCACCAGAAACACCTGACGCTCATATCCTTATGATCTAGCTGCTGCAAGCGGATTCGGTACAGTAGTTTATGCTGTAGATACAGTAGGCGAACAGCTGCATCGAAGCTTGGTTGCTAGCCAACCCTTTCTTTCTCTTCCTGCAGCCAGCGATCACAACTCATTCGTCTTGCTTATTGTCTGGAGCGTGCACTCGAGTTTAGAGCGGTCTCGTGACTTCTCGTCCCCTAAGAGTCTCGACTTTCATGGGCCAGAACTGCCCTGACACAGATTCCGACAGCCACACCAAGAAGCGACCACGAACCGCACAAACTCACGATGAATTAGTCCGCAGCTTCACCGAAGCTCCCGAAACGCGTCCGCGTGGCAGATCACGGGGGTCGAGCAAAACTCTCACCACCACGCAAGAAATTCGGAGGTTAAGAGCACAGGTAGCGTCGATGGAGGAAGAGCTTCACGGGTTGCAGTCCAAATGGACAGAACAGATTCCAGACAAACGAACACTGACCATCGCGCAACGCTCGGCACGCGAGAAGCACAAAGTGTTTCAAACTGAAGCCGCGCACAGTGAACTCCAAGAGATTCTTCTTCAGCAGCAGTTGACGTTCGCGACACTACAGTCGGCCCTATTGCGCGCGCCGCTGCGTTCGGTTGGGAGGGATATCTTGAAGGCACTTCATTTCGACACGCACCTAGGACAGAGCTCAGAAGAGCGAGAGAAGTCGCTCCTGATGCACCACGCTCGGTCTCTAGCTACGGTTCCTTCGCTTGTGGATAAATTAGTGCACGGGCCACTCAACAACGTCGTTGCGAAGACGAAGAGCGAGGACACACCCGTGACCCCGCGCTCTCAGATCGACATCACGGGCTGTCAAGACTGTACACTCATCTCGAGTGTATTCATCTCCGAGATCCCTCACACCTCGTTGAAGGCGGTGTACGACGCCATTTTAAGGTACTTCGAGGACATTCCGAGTTGGATGAAGCGCCATTTCGGCATTGAGGCGAAGTGCACACGCCTCAACAACAAGGAGTCTCCAGCTGTGTATTGGCGCCTGAAGCTGAAAGGGGGAGGGATTCCAGCGTCAGTGAACCACGTCTTGTGTTCGGAGCTGACGCAGTCGTACGGGATGTTCCACATCGATGCCATCACCGACGACCCTCTACAGCCAGTGTCCTCTAAGGATCTGGTGCAGTACGGACTCAACGGGATTACCATCACGCCTCGAAAAGAACCGGAGTCGGATAAGATCCTTTCAGTGACACTGCGATGGCTGGTCGTCTACCGCTACAATCTGCTGCCAGACGATCCTACCATCAAGGAGGAGCTCGAGATCATCCGACCCATCTTGAATGGCGACTTGATCACCTCTGCAGTGTGCGGCTACCTCCAAGAGCAGCAGCAAGCAAGCCCTTAAAAATACGGTATCATCACGCAACTTAGTGTAAATGTGTTACATGTAGTGTACATGCAGAGACCTTCATTGGCAGCAGTGTTTACATGTATAATGGTATGCTGCGCTCACCGTGCAAAACTCGAAGACAACAGCATGGCGTGTTGTGACTTTTTGGTTGGACGGAAATACTGTTAATATTATAATAATACTTGTATTTTCATACTATTACAGAGTATACCGTAGTATTATATAATAATAATAGTACCCTATAATAGTACTATGTAGTATATTATAGCAACCACATGTATTTTAATAACGTTACTATAATAATACTTTTCAAAGTATTATTACAGTACTGTATTTCATTGCACTATACTTAAGTACAGTAGTACAGTATCCGCAACAACTCCTCGGCCATGCCACAATACTCACTTCGAGAGAGGTCGAAGTTCGACCTCTCTCTGCAGGTGGTCGCGCCGTTGCAGACCCGCACGCCATGGGCCTTCCAACCTCACCTCGACGCTACCGCCAGATAGAAAAGGCAAAAATAATAATCTTAGCAGTTTATCTCGCTACGCTATCTTGGCGTCTTCCAGTGCGTCCGCTATCAACTTGATACATGTAGGTATTAATAGTATCAAGACGGAAAACTCAAACAACTGAACCAAACTTCACTACCGGTACATGTAGCGTTCGCGAAAATGTTACACTAAGCGAGCTAAGTGCCATTTAACGTTGCTTTGTCCAGGTTGAGTGCGTACTGCAGTCTTTCGCGTCCGCCAGTGCACATGGCGGTGGTGCCATTGCGCCCGGCCCAAGAGCACCGCAAATTGCGCTGCGACCAGGCCTCCACAAATATGGGCAAGCCGATTTTGCCCATGTTTGAGCTTAACATGGGCATTTTGAGATATCCAATATGGGAACATGGGCGCCCAGAATTTAATCACTATAAATGTATGGTGTCGATAGGTCTAGGTCTCTAGTATACACAGAACGAAGTATCGATTTGGCCTCGTGAAGGTTTAAACTGCTTCGAGTGCATCTCGCCCACCAACCACCCTAAAAATAACGCCGTTTCATCTAAGCGTGTCTAGCACCTGACGCGCTTGCACACGTGGAAGAAAGGAAAGCTGTTTTGTCAATTAATGTGTCAAATTTAGGTATTGTGCTTTGCACACTTTTTGTCACTTTCGGTTGTATCTCGTACGAGTTGTTAGCGTTTCAGACATCACAAATCTTGCTCGAGCCCGAGTTGCCACAATCGACGAGCTATTTAGTGCAGGAGCAGCCATAGTAAAATCAAGTATAGTCGGTGGTTCATGGCCAACGAATCCGACTTAGGTCTTGTTTGGCACTTTCCTGGTGTGCCATTCGCAACTTAACTCCTGCATCATGGCCCAATCGAAAAACCTGCGCTGCCGCCCTGCAGCACTTCATCCAGCAAGGGTGGGGCTGGTGGTGCGTGAGCTCGGCGATGACTTGAGCCTGTAGTTAGCCACGGGCCACAGCTACTCGGGCACAGATTGTCTTCGCCCCACGATTTATATTAAATCGTGCATGATTTAGAGGAAAACATGTGTACGAATTAGAGTGCTAAGTAGTGCGGCAAATTGGGTGCAAAGCACAATACATCATAGTGTTATAGATCAGTAAATTATTGTACAGTGTAGCTAAGCGACACATTGGGCAACAGGACACATTAAACAAAATTTTTGTTTGATTTTACCTTCAGTCTTGCCACATCATCTGGTCAGAATAAACCCGCTATTGTTCAATCAGCTTAACCGAGCACAGGCAACGCCTACTTGCTTCTGACATCATCGCAGAATCAATCGACCCCCTACTGACTCCTTAACTCCATTAGAGCCCAAAGATGTGGAAACTATTGCATACGCATCGCATGCTAAAGCTAGTATGACCGCAGCGTTGTATTCTGAGTTTTGTTCTGGGAGCTGAAGGTCAATATGCTATCTCGAATATATCGGATGAGTACACTGCCACCTGAGGCGAAAACGCAGAATAGCGATCGGCAAACGACTACGCGTAGCATCTCCAAACAAAACGATTGCCTTTTGATCGTGCTAAAAAGCTTTATCGGCAATCTGCTTACCGAACATGTGACTGTGAGGTAAGTAAAAGTGTGATTTACATGCTTTTCAGTATGGGCGATTTGAAAACTAAAATATGGTCAATATGGGAATATGGCCAATATGCCCATGTTTAAGGAGGCCTGGCTGCGACGCACAGCATAATCCCCGATTGAATCGCATACTTATGTAGACTGCAGGCGTTCTTCAATCTTCAAACAGCCGAGCACTTGGCGGCACCCCCTGGCGATTTGCGCGGCAGGTTGTGGACACGCGGACACACACCTCAAGTCGACAAACTTGAGGTCCATTCCCCGACTTTCTTGGTTTTAAGTCGACGTCGTATCCGACATGAGCCTTCGTTCTACCAACGCGGTTCTAGTGCCCTCTCCACCGAAGCTTGGTTCTCCCCGTAGAGCGCATAGCTGCTCTGAACCGGATGCTGACTCCCGGGCCCCCAACAAACGTCGACGCCTGGGTGAAATCCCCAAAACGAATGAAGAACTCGTCTTAGCCCTCACTGGAGCTAGTCGTCGCCCACGCGGCCGACCCCGTGATCTCAACAACGTCCCTCTTACTGCCACTCACGAGATTCGGAACCTACGAGCTCAAGTGGCGTCCATGGAGGGAGAACTCCAAGGTTTGCAGTCCAAGTGGTCTGACCAGCTACCTGAAGATCGCACACTATCAACAGCTCGTCGTTCAGCTCAAGAGAAACACGCGGCTGACTTGGCCGAGAGAGCTCACAAGGAACTCCAGCAGCTCCTTCGACAGCAACAACTAATGTTCGCTACGCTACAGACTGCCGTGCTGCATGCTCCTCTTCACTCAAATGGCAACGATATGTTTAAGGCGCTGCACTTCGACACGCAACTTGGGAGTGAACCTCAGCAGCGTGATAAAGGGCTTGCCGCACACAACGAGCGGTCCCTTGCCACGCTGCCGTCTATCGTTGACAAGTTCTCACAGATGGCCATCGACAAGGCGCTGGAAGGGCATGACACCGCCAACAAGTCCGCGATGCCGCTGTCGCAGATCAACATCACTGGCGGCAAGGACTGCACGCTCATCTCGAGTGTCTTCATCTCCGAGATTCCGCATACATCACTGGATGAGGTGTACGCTGCTGTGCTGGCGTACTTCGACGCAATCCCAGCCTCGATGAAGCGCCACTTCGGCGTTGAAGCAAACCGCACAAGGCTGAACGACGCAGAATCGACTGTGGTGTATCGAAGATCGACCTTCAATGGGTCAGGGGTTAGAGTGACTGTGAACAACATTGTGTGTTCAGAGCTAACGACATCGCACGGTATGGTTCACATCGATGCCGTGACGGATGACCCTTTGCACCCGGTACCTGAATCGGCTTCGTCGCAGTACGGCATTTGCGGTCTCACCATCACGCCGCGTAAGGAACCAGTGACGGGCAAGACGTTGAGTATCACACTGCGATGGGTGGTGGTGTACCGCTATAACATGCTGCCTCACGAACCTGCGATTCAAGAGGACTTGAAGATCATTCGACCCATCTTGAACGGGGATTTACTTACGGCTTCAGTGTGCAGTTATATCCAGGAGCAGCAGACGCATCACCTCACAGGTAACTAACTAGCTGGCGAATGAAGTATTCGAAAGAGCGTATTATAGCTGGTGTGTTCTACCGTATAGTGTGTAGCAGCGCTGTGAGACCTATGCGTAAACTTTTTTTATACAGCATGTTCATTTCACTTTGGTACATGTACGCCGAAAATAGGGAGTTTTCATACCGCATCGACATAGCGTTGGTGCAATAATTACTCCATAGCTTCGTCGTCCAGGGAAGCAAGGGGCTATGAAAACTTACTACATCTACTACGTAATACTGTACATGTACATGCATATACTGTAGGTGCGTACACAACTCACACGTTATTATGGGGCAAACTGCTTTCTTAGTTCTTAGATGCCATGACATAATGGACCGTAGCCTTCGGTCGTATAGATCCACTGGTACTGTATATCGACTGTAATGAAGAAAGAAAAGAAACCTAATGACTCTCACGCACGGGCTATCCCTGCTGTACATCATCAACGGCATGCATTGGTGGCACCAATTTGGTGCGAGCGAGTTTGCAGTCTTCAACCTGTGATTCACAGGTTGAAGGCTGTGAACAGCGAGATCATGAGATGGTGGAAATACATTCGGTCCATTGGTTTGGCGGAAGCCGCAGTATTGGCGAGAACTCAGTCTCCTTCTGCGGTGTTGCGGTTTATACATGTACACAAATGCACGCAGCTACCGGTAGCGCCTTGCCAGTTCCGGAAGGGTCCAGCAGTATTCATACATTTTATAACCCTCCTGGAACAGGCTCAAAAATGCCAAGCAATGGTACTTAAGTAAGTTACTTAAAGTAATAATGAGACGCTCTAATGCGATGGTGAAAGTGCCAAGTGGTGATTTGCTGGGTTGTGTTCATTCCACGATTTCGCACTCGTACAATAACCCGCACACAACTTTTCGTTCCGAGCGCAGGGGCCTCGATGAACCCGCGGCCCACCAAGGTAGCTCGCATGACCCGTCATTCTGAGATCAGCTCGCCTGGAAGGGCTCAAACCAGCTCCGACGACGAGTCTGATGCTTACTCGACAGCGCCCATGTGTCCCCGCTCTACCAGCGGCCCTCTACCAATACCGACACCTCTTCCGCGACTGGAGTCGCCCAACAGAGCCCAGAGCTGTCCCGAACCTGTAGTAAGCGCTGCAGTACCTGAAACCAGTGGAGCATTCGCCATCGTACCAAAGTCAAATGATAGACCTCGAGGTCCCAATGAAACTCAACTTGACACCATGCGCGAGATTCGTGTCCTGAGAGCGATGGTCACGTCCATGGAGGAAGAGCTTCGAGTCCTGCAGTCCAAATGGGTCAGCCAGCTCCCAGACAAGCGCACGCTGGTCTCGGCACAGCGCTGCGCTGTCGAGAAACACGCTGCCAACCAGGCCGAGTCAATACACAGGGAGCTCCAGCAGCTATTCCGACAACAGCAGATTCTGTTCGCTACGATGCAAACTGCCGCCCTGCGTTTGCCGCTGGATTCGAGCAGCAGGGAAATGTTCGAGGAGCTTCATTTTGACCCCCAACTGGGACGAGATCCGACCGACCGGAAGAAAATGCTGCTGCTCCACCATGAGCGATCACTTGCTTCGGTTCCGTCAATTGTCATGAAATTCTCTCAGCTAGCGATCAACAAGGCAAATACGGCGAATAGTGGTGCCGATCAGTCCGTGATGCCGCTGTCCCAAATCGACATCGCTGGCTGCAAGGACTGCACGCTGATCTCAAGTGTGTTCGTGTCAGAGATTCAACACACGTCCCTGGAGGAAGTGTACGATGGTGTAGTGGCCTACTTCAACGCCATCCCCACGGTCATCAAGAGGCACCTCGGGATCGATGCTCAGCGCAGGGCGCTCGATAACGCGGGAGGGGGAGTCAACTATCGGCGCTCGACTTTTAAAGCAGAGCATTCGTGGACGGTAAACAACATTTTCTGCTCCGAGCTCACGCGGTCTCATGGAATGATTCACATTGACGTGGTGACGGACGACCCGCTGCATCCGATTCCTGCGTCCGCTTCATCGCACTACTGCGTATGTGGCGTCATTGTCACCCCTCGAAAGGACCCAGTGACGGGGAAAACTGTGTCGGTCATGCTACGACGACTCGTTGTGTATCGCTACAACATGCTACCGCACGAGCCTGCGGTTTTGGAGGATGTACAGATCATCCGCCCGCTTTTGAATGGCGAGCTGATCAACGCCTGGGTGTGCAGCTACATCCAGCAGCTACGACAACAACAAGGAGAAGAAAAACAGTAGCTGTAAATTTTACTAGCAAAACAAGACACAGTTATATCGCCCAAGCTTATCATATCACTTGTCATTTTAAAAAGTTAGGAAGACGGAGTTCGGACAGCTTTTTATCTTGTGCGAAGTCGGTCTTCAATATAATAGTACCGTAGTAGCCTGCTAGTAGGTAGGAATAGATAGGTCGAGCTGTCTCGCATATCCACGAGCAGTCTTCAATTCAAGCCAACGGGTCCAGCTCCCCGAAGAGGAGCTTGAAGAGGTGGCACGGGAGCTTCTTCTGGCACGGACAGGCGTCTGTTTCGATGACGGGACACGCTGCCACGAGCAGCAGAAGGGCGTCGATGAAGCGCTGCACGGCTTTGGTGTGCTGGTGCTTTGAGAGCACCAAGGTCAGCACCGAGCCCGGTAGAGCGGCACCAAGGAGCAGCGTGCGCGCCATTTCGCTGCAGAACTGGCAGTCCATGGTGGGGTGAGCGGCCTTGCAGGTCTCGTACAGTTCGTCTCGCAGACAGACGAAGTCGGTGAACTGCTTGTCGATGTGGACGTCGGGGCGCTGGCCCTTCGACGCGGCCTTGAGGCTCGTCGGGATGCGAGTTGTGGACTGCGATGGAGTGAAGACGTCGATGGCGTAGCTACCGTTGGTGGGCGTCACCAGCGCCCGGCGGATCTGCTTGAGCTTGGCCACGGTCTGCATGTGGCGCGAGTACCGCTCGGGTCTGAGGTTCATGGGTGTGAGTCGCGCGAGTCCGCCGACAACCACGTGCGTGGCCAACGGGCTGCTTGAAGTTGGGTGCATGACGCTCGTCATGGTATCAGAATGGCGTCTTCGGGGGCAGGAGGCGAGCGCTGTAGCGAGGAATTTCAACAGTGAAGCGGGCTGTGAGGTGTGAACTCAGCGGCGCAAAGACGGCTGCAGGCGTGGCTTGACTTGTCGCGACTTGCCGTTGGCAGGCCAATCATCGCCGCGTTCCGGTCCTTCGCGACCTTCAACTGTACCGTCTCGTAGCTGAATGCGAGCGAGCGCAAGACTGAATGCGAATTGTCCGGTGCTTTGCAACGCGGGACCCATGGATCGCTTTTTATTAATACAGTAGTGCATGTCCAGGCCTGTAGTGCATGTCCAGGCCTCTTTACTGGACTTCATCATAAGTTGAATAGGGCCCCAACGACGGGGATCAACCGCCGGGAGTTGAAGTGGCATTGGCCAGCACCGGCCTCTGGTGGTTTGCCATACAGTATGGGCCGAGTTTTTGTTTTGGGTTCTCCCGCTAGCAAGAATGTATTGGTGTTGACAACTCGCCGTGGGGCACCACTTCAAATGGTTCACTGTATCTGCGGCACACACGATTATAAACTGCTATCACTGCCATTTCATTCTCAAAATCTACATGGAAGTTAATAAGACAAGTTTGACACTCCAAACGCAATTGCAATGGTATCAACACGTTTGGCACAAACCCATTGAATTGCTACAGCCCGTCAAAAATCGCAGCACTAGTCATTGAGGAAGAATTGTCATCTCGCTGTACGTCCTGGAGAATATTGTACAGTAACGCGAGTGACGCAGCCCCCTGCGGAGCATCACTCTTCCAGCTGCCATCGGTGTTAGCACCTAACTCACCGAATAGCTCTAGCACAGCTCCATCCGGCATTTTGAGGAAGTGGCGGTGCAACTCCCGAGTGCCATCAAGCTCTACGTTGTAGACGGCAATATGCGTGTTGGTTTCTCGAAAAAGTGGATCAAGCGGGTCTGATAGTGCATATTCGTGGACAAACACCTTGCGCTGCGTGCCGCGCGGGCCTTTCCAGCGCGTGGCTTGCGCGCAAACCGTCTGTAGTTCCTGAAGTGATATTTCTGCGTCGTGAGGCAGAAAGAACGAGTATTCGTGGCCGTGAACGCGTCGGTACACGTCGAGCATTCGGCCGTTCATGTGGATGTAGAGCAGGTAGATGTACAGCCCGACAAGTGACAAACACGTGAGAGCCACGTACAAAATGAGAACAATGAAAATACCGACGAGGCCACTGCCCTCCTGTGCCTGAAAGCGCACATAGAGCTTGAACCAGTCCCCAGTGACACAGGTGCAGCCAGAGGCTGTCAGAGATACCGCACATTCGCTAAGCTGCGAGCAACCGTAGTGATGCGAAAGCACGTCGACGACGAGCACCAGAAACGGATCCAGCACGGTGGCAATTCCTGCGCAAGCTACGAAGTTGGAGCCAAACGCTGGTAGGTCTCCTACGTAGCGTTGGCCTAAGGCAGCGGCACCGGATAGGAAGGCAAACATCATCGCATTTCCGAGCACCCCCAACGTGAGTAA
Source organism: Phytophthora x cambivora (assembly GCA_033557925.1). NCBI lineage: Eukaryota > Oomycota > Peronosporomycetes > Peronosporales > Peronosporaceae > Phytophthora > Phytophthora x cambivora. Next base: position 3,793,611 of record JAUCEB010000012.1, on the reverse strand, counting down.
ACCGATCTCGATATGGGTGGCCACAGTTTGCCATGTATACTTGACAATGCACGTAGTCCAGCGTGGCTGGAAGTCGTAAACAGGTACGCGGCTACCTCGCAAAAAGAGCCACTGCGTCATGTAGTGGACGTACAACCGGATCCAGCACGCAAACAGCAGCATGGCGATAAGTCGCCAGAATTCGAGTGTATGCCAGTTCGAAAAGCCCACATCAACTAGCAGCTCGTGCTTCAGGTAGTGCATTTTCCGTTGTGCGTGGAATCGCTGATGGCGTGCCGTCTCCATAGAAGCAGCGGCGTTCACTGAAAAGGTGTAGTTCTCCACGTCAAGTTGTCGATGTCGGCCACCTGGAGCTGCACCCTCATCATCTTCAGGGACTTCTGCATCTTCCTCGATACCGTCAAAATGTTCTGTGACTCGCAGCCCATCAAAGCCCACTTGTCGACTGCTGGCTTGGTCTGATAGCAATCGTTCGCGCTCATTCGACTCTAAATTCTCTTTTTCAAGAGGAATCGACTTGTGAGGCGGGCTGCGATTTTGCTGCATTGCCACTGCGTCGCCTGACTATTGAGTTATGAAGCACAACAACAACGTTAGCACCTCATCTTCAACAGTCAAAACACCATCACGTACGTAGACGCGCGTTTTCTTGGTTTGACCAAAACTCGTGAGCCATCGCTTCCACCGCCACCGCGTTGGAGACAAAATTCGCGGAGGTGGCTTGCCTCTCTTTTTCTTGGTAGCTGTGGCTTCCACCTCGTCCACTAGCAATGTTGACGCTGACGAGTACGGCTTCACGACAGCACCGCCATTGTGCTTGCTATTGCTATTCGAGTGTGCAAGCTGGGAGTCGTCACCACTCTCTAGCAACGGCCTATCGGTGGCTAATTCGCCACTGCTTCGTTGACGAGCGGGAGATTGTAGTCGCTTCCGAATTGTTTGATCGGCGCTATTCGGCAGTGTGGACATTTTACGCATATACCTTTGGTGGTTGTTCTCCACCTCTGGCAGCATGAGCCGTAGCAGGCCGCCGCGTTCATCAATTTCCGCATCGAAGTAGCTATCATCTGCAGTTCGACTGTGAGGTGATCGATGCAGCAAGACATCAGGAGGTTTAGGAAGGTGATACACTTGAAGGTAGAAATTGCAGAGCCACGAAGACAAGTCGTGCTGGTACATCTTCTCCATGTCCTGATACTTATCCATCGTGTGGTCCATTTCTCCGCGGAGTAGTGGCAGCTTGAATTTGCCCTGCACGACCTGAAACTCTGGCGTGGTGAGTGGTAAGGCTCCCCAGGCTACGACGTGATCGGTTTGCATTGTCATAGTTTGGTCCCGGAGTTGGCCTCCTCGTCTCCTCCTGGGTATGGACATCACATTACTTCCAGCATAAGCCGCCGCGGTTGCTTGGGATAGGAAGAAAAGCTCAAAGATGATGGTGTTTCCTGGTCGGAGCTCGACTTCTGGCGGACACACCACAAACATGTCTTGGTTCACAACCACCTCCGTATTGTAAAAGCGGCCGCGGTGATGAAATGGTCGAGTGAAGTTAGGACGACCCACGGGAGTACGCGTTGAACTACCATCGCTGGTTGTTTGTACTGCTGGAGACACTTCTGGGTCCCAGTTCGTCCAGTGTAGTGCATGTCCGCCCAAACGATCATACAAAGTCGCCACCATAACGTACTGCCCAGGCGGCAACTTATCTTTCACCGCATTCAACATCCTCCCTCGAATGCGTATTGTCAAAGGTATCCGAGCCCATTCCACTCGATACCGCTTTCGACTCTGCGGCACACGGGAGTGCATCAACGATCCGTAAATCTGCTCTACTCGGGCCTCTTGTTTCTTCAGCGTGTCCTTCAAATGAGTTTCAGCCTGCTGAAACACGTGCCCAATTCTTCTCGCTCGTAGCTGCATGGCTTCAGCAGCTTGTCTGTCTTTTAGCACCAGCTCGGCATGTCTTCGTCGTGCTTCCTGCAGCAATCGTTCCCGAGCCAACGCTTCTTGTTGCGCCAAACGAATCTCGCGCTGGCGATACAAAGCGCTCTCGAGCTCGGCCTGACGGAGCTTCGCTTCCTCCACCTGCTGCTCTCGCTGCTGCACCTCTTCAATGGGCACAGACCCGACCACGACCTCAGCGTCGGGGATAACGACCTCGAACTCGTCGAGATACTGCGGGATCTCCCTGTTCTGGAGCTGACTAGACAGCACGTCGATGATGGAGTGAGCGTCGTGGTCTCGTGGCGACCTCAGTTCATTCGGTGCAGTGCTGCCGTCGACATCATCCCACAACGAGTCGTAGTTGCTCGCCAGCGCAGCATCCGACGTCGGTCGCTTGTCTTCCTCCTCCTCATCCGCCTCCCTACCGCGCAGGCGGGCGAAGCCTGGCTGCATGAAGGTCTACAGTATACCCAGTCGCACCGCAGACCATGCGCAGCAACTATTGCTCCAAACTGAGAGCTCCGACATTGACGAGGATGGATGGACTCTATTTCGGGGTCAGCACAAAAACTGCAACTGCAACATGTACGTGCATTGACACATGGCTACATTTTGGTCCGGCCCATCTCACCGGTATACCGGTTCCACTCAATCGGTACCTCCCAATTTTACCCAATCAGCGACGAAGGCACCTGACCATAGTTCCTCTCGCCACTCAAGAGAGCAATAATGGCGCGAGGTGCGCGCGGCGTGACGTGCCGCGAGTGCGGATGCCTCAACTTCAGCTCGGAGCACGACGTGTGCGACTCGTGCCGCTCCCAGGCGCCGATCTTCCGGCCCACGGCGCGGCGTACGGCGGCTTCTGCAGCAGCGAACGCCTCAAACAGTCGACGGAATGAGGGCGCGACGCATACGCAGAGCAAGAAACGGAGGCACGAGGACACCTCAAACACCTCAAATAAGAGACACGCTGAGGACAAAACGAAGCCTGCGTCGGCAGCTCAAGCGACGGCCAAGAGGCAGCCGGACGTCATCGACCTCATCTCCGACGACGAGGAGGAGGAGGACCAAGTGGAGGTGCAGAAGGTCGTCGCTCAGAGTCTGGAGAGTCATAAGCAGGAGACGGAGAGATGCAGAGAGCAGGAGCAGGAGGAGCGCACGCTCTTCCAGAGTCGAGTGTTCCCGTCGGTGACGTTCGTGGCGAGCGACTTCCCGACGATGGAAGTGGGGGGATTGATGAGGAAGCGCGCGGCTGAGAAGGACCTTGCACAGTCGCAGCCGACCGGTGGAGCAGTGACGCAGGTGAAGGCCGCACAGACGTCAGCGTCGCAGCCGGCGCCGGTAGTAGCTAGAGATGCGAAGCAGAAGGAGGTACATCCAAAGCCTGCAGAGCCGAGACCGCCGCCTGCAGTTACGAAGGAGAAGAAGGAGGAGGTGGAGAAGACGGTGGCAAAGACGCAGACGGTAGAACCGCTGAGAAATCAGGTTTTGGACACGCGGACGGACTCGACAGAGGGGGGAAATGTGCAGGTTGGAGTTGGTATTGATGCCTCGGCAGCTGTGAAAGAGTCGAAGCCGGTGGAGGATAAAGTGGATGAGTATGAGGACCCGTTCTTCCAGGCTCGATTATTCGATTCCGTCGAGTTCCAAGCGTCGGACTTCGTCACGGTGTTCGATGGACTGGCGGTAGCTCGACGAAGCCATCCTCCTGTCGTTGCGACATCTTCCAGCACAGCAACTTCAACGACGGCGGGATCGGTCGCAGTGACGGGACCAGCGAGTACTAAAACAAGTGGCGGAACACAGTCGGCTCAAGCTTCAACGGCCGCGACGCCAGCCTTGCCGTCGACAGCGAGGGCAGCATCTCTAAATGCAGCGACAAAGGAAGTCCCCGAGGTGAAAACCTCTACCGCTCCAGTCAAGACGACTTCGCAATCTGCAGTGACAACGGCCCCCAAAGAAACGTCAGCAACAGCGGCTCCTGTGAAACCTAGTACTTCATCGAATGCAACTCTACCAGCACCGAAACCGAGTGTAGCCACCGGAACAGCAGCGACAGTATCAGTTGCAGCATCCAAGCAGACACCTGCTCAGCCGCCGTCGATTACCGGCCAGGCGAGCTTAACGTCAGGTGGGAAAGTGGCAGCAACGACAACTGCAGCAGGGGCATCTAAAGCAGCGCCCCCGTCAACAGTAGTGTCAAGTTCTCCACCAGTATCGGCTCCTGTGGCATCGAAACCTTCTCCATCAGTTTCTACTACGACGAAATCGACAGCCACGACGACAGCAGCAGCTCCTACGGCAACGTCATCCACGCCGATTACGGCAAGTAGCGCTCCACCAACACAAGTATCTTCAGCCTCAGCGGCAAATTCTGAGCAGACTCAATCAAATGACAGTGCGAACGTGCTATTACCCAAGAAAAAGCATCCAGACGGGGTTCGAAGCGTGATAGAAAAACAGCGGCATTCGGAGGCACCAGCAACAGAAAGTAAGGCTTCGTCTGAAGTTGACGGGGTTCAGTTCGTCAAGGTTACTGCAGCGCCATTTGAAGTTGTTCGCGACGTTCCTGTTGAGGCCCCCGTGCTTGGGTACTGCAGTCCAGAATTTTTGTCATTTATGCGTGAATGTGCCGGCGAAGACGTCGACGAAGAGGACGACCCTGAAGAAGTGAGTCTGTCACAGCTGAAACTTTTAAACATCGTGGATTTAACGAATCTGAGTGACTCGGACGACATGGATAGCGATTCCGAATCCCCCGCGCCAACTCCACGCGCAGGTGTAGCTAGTGCGGCAGAGCTGAAGGACGAAGTATCTGCTATTGGAGGAGCTGGCCAACCCACAGCCGCTGCAACTCCACTGGTATCTGGAAAAAGAACGTGGTTCGTTCCGACACTCGATAGCGAGCGTAAACGAGCAAAACCAGAGAAGGTTATGTGCGAGCTGTGCGAGGAAAGTGGTGTGCCGTCCAGGCTTACGCGCTGTTTAACGTGCATGAAGTATTACCACAAGAAGTGTGCAAAGGAGAACGGCGACGAAAATATCTGCTGGAATTGTGAGCTTGGCTCGATGATTGACGACAGCGAGCTGGATGCAGAACACGACAAACACGACAGTGAATATCTCGCGTATTTAAGAGCTATACGACGCGCCTCATCACCTGTTGCCGGTGAAGGCGAAGAAGAGGAAGAAGGAGATGAGGAGGATGAAGAGGAAGAGGAGGGCGACGAGAATCAACGGGAAGGGGACGAAGGCGCAACAGGAGGTGATGATGTTGAGATGGCTACCACTGAAGAGGGTGGAGCGACCAACAAACCCTTTTCAGAGGGGAACAACAGTCAGAACCCAGGAAAACAGCGGTGGATGGAGTTTATTGGAGGAGCCACAGCGGATATCGACGCCTCATTTCACGAGGTCACGAATCGTATTGCCGAGGAGCTTCGTGACGAGGAGAAGAAACAACTTTACTCTCGAGGATTCGTGTCACGGGAGGAGTTTGAGGCGCAGATGACTGAAGTGGAGGAGCACTATATCACTGAGGAAGCTCGGTTGCAACAACTGGAGCGAGAAAAGGCAATCGAAGCGAAGAAGGCTGCTGAAGCTAGGAAAGCACAAGTCGCAGCAGAACAAGCTGCAGCAAGCGCTGCATCCACTGGAGTCCAGCCGGCTGCTGGTGCTGCTGGTGCGACTGCTCCAGCTCCATCTCCAGCGCCAACTCCAGCTCCGGTGCCAACTGCAGTCGCCACCAATGCTAACAACGCGACTCCATCCAGTACAATGGCCACTGCGGTGAGCACGGATCCACCCAACATTGCGCCCGTAGCTCCAGTAACGACCACGGCAGCGCCACCAGCACAGCCAGTCGCCCCCACAGTCACTCATGCAGCAGCGTCCGCACCGTCATTCATGGCACTACCGACAGCAGCGTTTGCTGCCGTATTCAAGGCCACAATGTCGCGACTGGCGCCTGGTGCACCGCCCGGGGCTCCACAGCCTTAACGCCGTGTAATCTCCACATATTAGTCGTCGAGTTGTCCTTAATTCTATGTCGAGGGCATTGAGCACCAAACAAAAACCTTCCGTCATGCAGGAAGTGTGCCATGCAACTTCAACATCCAAAACTGTAGCCATTCCGCAACGGTACACTGTACCTCGTGTCACTCTAACGCGGTATCCGTCACTCTTCCGCGATCAGTCGTCCTCCCAAAGGCGCCAAACGCACAAAGCGAGCCGGAGCCAAGCCGGGAGCCTCTCGACGGGAAGCGCTCGGGTGTCTGCGTCGCGTCTCCAGCCCTTCCAGCGCGCCCATCTACCGCCAGAATGACGGAGGTGCGTCTCAGCTCCATTCCGCCCCCTCCCGCGCGCTCCGGAGCGCTCTACAACGCGAGTTACGACCCGCAACAAGTTCCTAGATCTTAAAACTGACATTTTGCGTGTAATTCTACCTCTATAACAGCAAAAGAAGGGTCCGAGGCAGGCCTCCATCGCCTCCTTCTTCTCGCCCAAGAAGGCGGGCGAGGATGAGGTGGAAGCTGAGCTCAAGAGTATCGCAGCCAAGCGACCGAGAGTCACGTCCCCTGCTGCTAAAACGGAGGCTGCAGCAGCTAATTCCAGCGGTAAAGCTGAGGAGGAAGGAGCTAAAAAGGAGGAGAACCAACCCAAGAAGAAGCCCAAACCCAGAGCTAAAACGCCGGCTAAATCCAAGGCCAAGGCGAAGACCAAGGCGTCGCCCAAGCCTAAACCCAAGAAGAAGAAGACGCCACGCTTCATCTCCCCCCACGCGGTGGTTGATGACGAGGACGAGGACGATCTCGACGATGATGAGGACGTTTTCAACACGCCAGAGGCAAAGCGAGCTCGCGCCGAGCTTGAGACGGGCGGAGAGACGGTCCCTGCTGGAGCTCCCATCTCGGACGATACCGTTGTTAATGAGGAGGACATTGTGGATGTCAGTGAAGGAGATGATGCTACTGGTAAGGGAAAGGAAGAGGGGGACGATGAGTCGGATGAAAAGGATGCAAAAGATCAAGAGGGTGTAGTTGACTTGACGACGGCGTCGGCGGATGAAGGAACTGCTAAAGCTGCTCCGGAAAATGGTAAAAACGAAAAGGAACAGGTGAAGTTGGTGAAGTCGCCTGTGCCACGAGCACCGGCGGCAAAGAATCTTAAGGCTACCAAGACGCCAACTAAGCGGCAACAAAAGATGAAAGAAAAAGCTGCTGCGGCTGAGGTGAAGGTTGCCCCGGTGGAACCTTTGGACCCGAAGACGCAGGCACGCGTGGACACATATAACCTGAAGACGGAGGAACTAACGAAGCAATTCACCGAACTGCTGCACTCCAAGCAAGACAGTGATGTAGTCATGCAAGATATTTTCGGTGCTGCGTTAGATTGCGACTTGGACATCACTGTTGATCAAGACAAAGCACGACATGCTCTGGCTGAGACGTGGCAAAAGCTGCGCGACCACGCCAATTCCACCAGTAACGCGGCAGAGGCAGCCGTGGCCCCCTCATCAGTCGAGTTTCCTCACGAAGTGAAGTGTTTAATCGTGAAGAGTATCCAAGGGCGGACAGCAAGTCTCTCTGTGGTGTCTGGCGAGCTTCTAACGTTATTCAGAAAAGAGGTCGAGGCGGATGACGTAGATATGGAGGCGGACGCGACTACAGAAAGCACTGGCAGCTCAGATTCTGGAGCAGTCGACCGAGCAGCATCTCTAGCGATGGAAATGGAGATTAAGATGCTCGCACAACGCACACCGCACGGCGTGCGCCCTGCAAAGGCTAACGTATTTGAAGACACAAGCGTAGGCGCAATGTGGGTGTGGGAGGTAGGCAACCCGGAAAAGTTCTTCGTGGACGATGCGCAGAAGATTATTAAACGCATGCGTAAGCATCGCAAGCGTCTTGGCCAGCAGTTAAAAACACTAGCACGGGTAGTCCAACTCTTGCATCAGAAGCCTGTAGATGAAGCAAAGGTGAGCGCCGAGGAGGCGAAGATTGGAAAGTTCGGCTTTACGGTGGATGCTGAAGTACAAAAGGTGAAGGACCGGGAATCAAAGGAACAGGAGAAGCTTCAAGCTGCCGAGGAGAAGAAGCGGCATGGACTGGAACGGAAGCAGGCTAAAGATGAAGAGAAGCGGAAGCGTGAACGCGAAGAAAAGGAGAAGAAGGCCCAGTCTTCCAAGCGGCAGAAGCAGTTTGTGTCATATTTCGTTCCACCCAGCTCGGGATCAGGTTCTGCTGCAGCAATTGGTGCTGGTAGTAGCGCCTCCGCTATTGATATGACTGATGACCAAGATGCTGAAAGTATTAGCGGGTCGTGTGAAAGCAAGAGTGCAATGATTGATCGCATGGATGCGACTTTTAGTTTCTTGGGCTCTCGCGGGGACACATCAGCTGAGGCACCAAGCGGATCTCAACAGTCAATCTTCTCGTCGTTTAAGAACAGTCGAGGTGCAGCCAAGAACGAAGTGGACAAGAGTTCTCCAAATGGGTGGAGTGCTCAGCGTTTCCGTGACCCGAAACTAGGCGCCATGAAACTACTGCAGTTCTATGAGAACGTCCGACCTGCTTACTACGGCACCTTCAGCACACGAAGCCGCATTTTCCGTGGTGGACGGAGGCCGTTAGCGCAGTATGCGAAATTGGACTACTCTGTGGACAGCGACGATGAATGGGAAGAAGAAGAGCCCGGTGAGAGTTTATCCGATGCTGACGACGACGCTGACGAGTCGGACGAGGATAATCTGGACTACGATGATCAGTGGCTAGCCTACGAGGATGAGGTCGACTACATGGATGGCGCTTCGGCTGACGATGAGCCGATGGATCGCAATGAGCAACAATCATCGCCAACGAGGCACAAGTTGCCCTCGCAACTTCAAAAGAAGCGGGCAAAGGCTAAAACCGTCAAGCCGGCAAAGCTGGAACCCCAGATCGTCGGTCCGTTCTGGTGCAACCAAAGCAGCTCTGCCACGTATGTCGAAGGTCACTTCGCCGGTCTTGTGGGCGAGCTGTTGTGCGAGCCTGTATTTGAGTCGACTCTAATGCGAAAGGCTCGCGAGTATGAGGAGGAGCAGAAACGGCTAGAAGCGTTGCGCCAAGAGCAGCAGCGCAAGAAGGAGCAGCAGCAAGAAGAGGAGAAGAAGAAGGCCGAAGAGAAGAAGGCGCAAGAGGCACAGGAGGCAAAGAAGAAGGCTGCAGCCGCACCAACCACAGATGCAGTCCCGGCTGTTGCAGCTCAGATGACGGAGAAGTCCAAACCTCCGAAGGCGAAGTCTCAAAAGACCACGCCCCCAAAGACCACGCCCCCAAAGACCAAGACACCGACAAAGCAGCCAGTTGCATCTTCGAGTACAACCCCGGCCAAATCTACGCCGGCTGCTGTGGCCGCGACGCCGTCTCCAGCGAAGGCGGTGAAACCTATAGATTCATTCTTCAAGAAAGTGGAGGGTCCCGTTTCAGCTCCGCCGCAGTCTCAGCAGCAAGACGAGCAGAAGAAGCCCAAGGAGGGCAGCGTCGAGGTGGTTTCGGTGGATTAATTGGATGCACTTTTCGATACGCCACCAGTAGACGACAAACATGACGATCTTTCAAAGTTGCGAATATAACTCAAGTGCTCAGCAGTAATGCACTCAACACTATCGATCCGGCGTGCGGCAATTAGAGCAATGTTGATGCGAGTGTTGTGGTGGTGCAGGTAGATCTGTACCAGTTCGGTGGCACATTGCAGACGCCCTTTTTACCGACTTTTCGCACGTGTCTTTGTGGAAGACAATCCATATTTCTAACGCGTTTCTAAAGGAAAAGACCCAAAAAGTGCAGATATAACTGAGCCATGGCAACTCAACGGGCTCGGGCATTGATAGCGGAGTATTAGAGGCGCTCTCAAAATTGTTAGTGAATCATACTTATAAGTACCCCTTTACACGCCATGGTTGCAATTGCGCTCCCACCCCAAAGTATCAAATTTTACCCATTTTGACGCTCCTATTTTTTAAATAGGTTTAAAAACCTTGGATCCTGTTCTACATCCTCCGCTGTAGGACTGTCGCTCTGTACACCGCTATAGCGAGCAGCGCGAGTTGTAAGCAGTTTGGGAAGGAGTTGTCAGCAGTTTGAACTTCACAAGCCGACATTTTATTGATAAACTTCTGCTACCCTTGAAGTTTTGCGTGCTTCTTGCAATGGGAAAATGGGAATCGCAGTAGAATTGGTAATCCATTATAATATCCATGTTTAGCGGCGTTGATGGTATACTGTAGCTGTATTGATCAGCCCTATACGCAGAGTCAGCGCCGAGCACTTCACTTCGTGGCCGTATTATTTCTCCCTTACTGTAAGGGCATTTGGTACGTTTGTTCACCTGCCGTAGCGGTTACAGAGCTCGGTACGAAAAAGTGGGTCCTTTTCATTGGTCGTTGTGCCCAATTCCCCCGATTCTGGCGGTTGTGGTCCATTTCTATCGCATTTCTATTTCTATGCGCGTGTTTTTCCTCCTTTCGATCTCCACCGCTCAATCAGCGCGCCCTCAGTTCGCTTTCCCCAGCCCAGCCGTCACCCCACAATTCCAGCATGAGCCTCGTGACGCGCGTGTTCGCCCCCCTCCGCCCCGCCGCCCGCATGGCCGCGCGCGGCGTCGCCTCCACGGGCGGCATCCCCAACGACCTGGAGCACGCCGTGGGCCGCGAGCGCCAGGAGCTGGAGGCCGCCGAGATCGGCGTGACGCAGTTCAACCGCGACCCGCTCGAGTCGGACGAGACGCAGGGCAACTCGAAGGACGACCCGATCCTCGTGCCGTCCTTCAACGACGTGCGCACGGTGGGCGTGGCGCACAACGACGCGTCGTACGTGTACTGGTTCAACATGGAGAAGGGCAAGGTGCACTACCTGCCGCAGATCGAGAAGTACTTCACGCTGTACAACCCGGAGGAGCTCGCCAAGCTCGTCAAGGAGGTGGAGGCCAAGCAGCAGTAAACAGGCTCCTGTCAGCAGATAAAGCAAAGAGGGACCGCGTCCTGACTCCCCTCTCCACTCCCCTCTCTTCAGACGATAGTCGTTGAGACAAAGAGAAGAAGAAGAGAGAGCCAAACTCTTGTGTGACAAATGAAAACCCCACAGAAAAATGATAACTATTTCGCCTCCATCGTTCGTTCGAAGTGTCGACTACGGACGTCCTTACGTCTCCGTTCTGGTGGTCGGGGCTTGTGTGTGTGGTGGCTACAGGCGCCAAGTCGCAGCTTGACGTGCGCGCAATGACACGCAGCGGTGACGGGCCACAGTTTTTTGTTTTGTGGAGGACTGCGGCCTGCTCTGTTTGGGGTCTGCTCTGCTTTGGAGAGCGCGGTCGGCGCCAGTCCTCGCGATGAGCTCCAAGGTGATGTTCGTCTATTTTCCTCCCTGCTGCGCTCCTACGACTAAGTCAAAATCAACATCCTACAACCGAGTGCTGCGCTGCACCCGGGGGCTCTGAGCGAGAGGGACTGGGAGCTCGGACCCCCTAATACGCCCCTCGCCGCTCAAGCAAAATTGTCCTAAACAGCACGACACAGCTACGGCGCAACTTGTTGCTGCTGAGGCTGAGCCTGTTGAGAGAAGTACTGGAAAGATGCTGGTGCTGTCCCCTGCTGCGCGAATGGCTGCGGCTGGAACGTTGCTGCTGCTGCTTCTTCCACCTTGATCGTTGTCGTGCGCGATGGCAAAGGCGGCAGCGCTGCGGCTCCTGCGTTGGTTCCATGAGGCCCCGCAACTGGTTCCACCTGCGGGCTGCCGTTCAAGATCATGGCCATGGCCTCTCCGTGCTTCGTCGGTGGCTGAGCCTCTTCCGAATTCCAAGACCCATTGCTCATGCAGTCGTCGCTCGCAGGGGTCATCGCAGCATTGCTCGATGTCACGCTCGTCGTCGGGCTCAGCATGGAAGACGCAGGCTTCTCACTAGAATACTGCGTCGAGTGATGATCCTTCAGCACTCCATCGGTGTCGAACGGGAAGCGCCCAGCAAATTTCAATAAATACTTCTGGGCGTGAGTACGCGTCTGCACTGCACTACGCGTCATGACCACCTGGGCCACGCGCCGCCAGTCCTTCCCGTACAGGCGGATGCCCTCCAGGAACGCGGCGTGCTCTTCGCTGGTCCAGCGTCCGCCCTTCGACGGACCAGCGGTGGACGTGCTCGAAGTCGATGCTGCAGGGGTACAGACCGCCAAGCTCTCCATCTTGACAGTAGGTGTTACCGGGTAGCCCTGCGAGGTTGCATGGGCTTCATCGCCGGGTCGTGGAGTCAATTTGGGGGCTGAAGACACATAGTGAGACGGCGCTCGCACGCTCTGATGGCCGGAGGACTCGCCGTGCACTGAAGATGGTGGCGACGTCTTGGGACGCATCGAGTTGTCCTTGTTCGGGTCCGCAATGACAGACTCGCGCTTCATCTTCAAGTTCACAATCTGGTCACGGTACTTGTCACGTTCGCCACCGTGAGCACTGAGCATGGCGGCCTCCATGGACGCAATGCTCTTCGATAATGACCGGATCTGACGGTGCGGCCAGCGCTTGATACCATTCCGACGACAGATCTTCTTCATGAGCGTGATGCAGATACCAAAGTCCTTGGCCACATCGATGATCGGCCGGTCAAAGTGGGCGCGCAGCTCCTCGATGGAGATGTGCTTGGTGACGAGACTCTTGACACGGTTGCTCTCGTTCCTGAAGCGATGACTAAAGCCGGCGTCATCCGTGAAGTCAAGCTTGCTACCTTTCGGGCCATCGAAATTGATCTGCTGCACGCGGTGCACCTTCCCTACTCCACCGATAGCGGTGAAGTGGCGGCGGTGCTCGGCGTCTTCGTCGTCGTCCGACAGCTCGCCCATGTCATCGTTGTCTGAGTCAAGTGCACCCGATGCCGGTACAGCGCCACCGCCACCGCTGGAGAAGCCCTTGCTCAGACTCGTGAGGATCATGGCCGTCTCCTCCGGGTTCAGCCCTGGAGCTTCAATGTCCGACTTGGTCTCCTCAGCCTGCACGCCGCACGCGCCAGCAGTGAGCGGCGGCGCAACGTGCTCACCGGTCACCGCGCGGCCCTCGGCGTCGCATGCCATACCCATGTTGCCGCTGCTCCAGCTTGCCTGGCTTGGTCCTTTGCTACGCTAAGGAGAACGCTGCCTCGTCGCAGGTCGGCAATGGCTTCGGGCTGCTTCGAGAGACACAGACCATAGCATATTAGCACAATGTAGCCATTGTCTTTCGTCTACAAGTTTGATGTGTCAGCTGTGTGCCCCAGACGCTAGGCGCGTCACCCTCTCTCCCCCTCTTCGTGCTAAAAATAGCTCTTGGGCCTGAAGGGGCACAGAGCTCGCTCTGCTATAAATAGCGGTCGACTAGTCGGGCGGAAGTCGCACCTGGTTGGCTGAAAGTCGCTTGCTGGGATCGAGCGCAGGCTGGCGCTGATCGCTTCGGGCTTGAGTTGCTGCGTCCGATGCTGCCAAGCGCTCTGCGACTCTCTGTGTGTGGCCTTTGGAGCACCCACCAGTGGATCGACACGAGGTTCGAATCGTCAATGCGTAGAGGGAGGGGGAGGGGGAAGCAAGTAACGCTTAAGTAAGGGAATTTTCACTTGAGTTGAGTATGAAGAAGCCGATCGTCGATTGTGATTGGACGACTTTCGCGGGAATTCTGTTTGGAAGTGCACACTAAAGTGGTGTGCAACACACTAACGATACTTTTTGGAGTTGACTGTGAAGAGACAACGCAAAATGTTCACTTCGTGTACTTTTAACACGCAATGCCCGTAAGAACCCGCCATTTTTGGCTGTTTTTTACGGAATTCCAAAACACAACTAGATCCGGTCTTACTAATAACAAGCTTTATTATACATCGTTATAAAGATCTGTACAAGCCAAAACGACCCATGCAGGTGCCATCTTCGTACCGATAAGCGAAAGATAGCTATCGCTCATTGAAAATGGTGTCTCGCCAAGGCAAGCCCGAGGTGGAGGTAGGACCCGGGCAAAGGAGTGGGATAAAAATCCAACTCTAAGTTGTGCTGTCATTTCGATTGCCATAGCTTTCGGGTTCTTGACGCGGTAGCGCGGTAACGCGATAGATACCACTCTTATCAATTAGTACACTACTAAAATGCATAAAACATCCATATTTAAGAAGATTCTCGACAGCTAGCGCAGTTCAATTAGTTATACGCTCAAACTTTGCAAGCCTTCTTTTCATACATACGTGAACACGCATGCCAAATTTCAAAACGAAACGATAAGTCCTTATTTTTGCCCCCCGTAAGGACCCTGCGGGCTCTTACGGGCATTGCGTGTTAACACGAAGTTTTGAATTTGCTGTTACGTGTTTTTAACTGATGCTATTCGCAGCTTCGGTGTCCTTGTCAAACACGACGAACTCCTCACCTTTCGTCGTTGCCCGATCAAAGATCTCGTGCGTGATGAGCTATCCGTCCGACACGATTTTCTGCGGGTCTTTTCCAACAAATGACGCAGAGATTGCAATCCCGCTTGTTGGCAACGTAAAATACGGGTTCATTCGCCCCCACAATCAAAACTGAATCACCAGCTATGACTGTGTTGGCTGTCGACTCTCGATCGTTCTGATGAAGAATCCGATGCATTGGCGGCACTGCCGTGCTGCTGAGCACGACAGGATGAAGTTCAATCCCAAAATTTCGATTCTTCCATGGCCCCTACGACTCAAAGTTTGCGAGTGCTATTAATACTGGTCTGCGTGACATGGTCTGCGTGACACGATACTTGTCCAAGCAAGCGTGGCTGCGCTGTCAAAGCATCAACATTGTCGTCCGATGCAGCAGATCTGATAAAACGCCACGCCGGCACCGAAACTCTCTTCTTGTCGAACAGTGTCCGAGCTTCGCAGAAGATTTACATTCACAGAAACTGATCTTCAATTTTCAACGCGTGGACGCTAAGTTGTGCCCCTGTTCCCGCAGTTAACCTCTTTAACGACCGGTTTGTCGTCGCATGCCAGCGTCCATGACTCATCAAGGTGTGCAGCTCTTCTCAACGACCGTAATGATGTCGTGTACTAGCGTTATCTCGGTGCTTTAACCGGTAGTTTCGTCTCTCCGATGCGTGCATACTAATCTCCTATCCTTTCCTGAATCCGCACCAAAGAATCATTGGAAACGAGGTGCTTGCCCGTAAGACAAATGCACCCGTAAACTTTGCAGCCTTCCAACACGCTTTGCCAGCGCTTACATGTACACTGCACATACTGTACATTGTACAGTACGCCAAATCAGATGACAACTGCTACGTTTGACGATCTTTGCTCGCCGTTTCCAAGCGTCATTCCTGAAGTTCCGGTGCCGGGCACAGATCAAAGTCTCCAATGCGCGGTCTCTTCCTGTGTACAGCCTGCTACCTCTTGGTCCAAGCGGCGGCTTGGGACGAACAACCTAGCGGCTACGAAGTCATCGACGGTCCCGGCAGCCCCGAGGCTCTAGACGAATGGCGTCGTGACTGGGCCACCTGGAAGAAGATGGAGCTGGCCACCAACCGCTACGATCCCAGCGACGCCTGCAACGTGTACAACATCAAAGAGACTCAATGGACGCAGCAGAACTTCGTGCAGGTGTTCCTCATGATGAACGACAAGGACATCTACGACCGCGAGACGCAGCAGTACACGGTGGACAAGTACGTGGACGGCATGCAGAAGCGGGTCGGCACCATCGACAGTGTCCTCATCTGGCCGGCGTACCCGAACATCGGCATCGACAGCCGCAACCAATGGGACCTGCTCCGAGATCTGCCCGGTGGTGTCGATGGAGTCAAAGGGGTGATCGCCGACCTCCACCGTCGAGGCATTCGGGTCATCATCCCGTACAATCCCTGGGACGTCGGTACGCGCGATGAGGCGGGACTTGAGGATAGCGTGCGGATGTACAGTGCCGACATCACGACACTCAGTGAGACGGTCTCGGAGCTTCAAGCTGACGGGTTCAATGGTGACACCATGTACGGTGTCCCTAAGTCCTTCTACAACTGCAGCAAGCCGTTGGTCGCAACTCCGGAAGGCGGTGTGCCCACTGCATTTCTGAGCCACAACCCGATGAGCTGGGGCTACTACTTCGGCTTCTCGCACTTCCCACCCGTGGCTCGCCCCAAGTTCCTCGAGTCGAGGCACATGGTGCAGGTCTGCGCGCGTTGGTCGCTGGATCGAACCAACGAGCTGCTCATGTCGTTCTTCAATGGTGCCGGCTACGTGGTGTGGGAGAACGTGTGGGGCATCTGGAACGCCATGACCGAGCGCGAAGATGAGACCGTCAAGCAGATGTTTGCCATTCTGCGCAAGTTCGGAGCCATCGTCTCAACTGGAGAGTGGACTCCTTACTACGCCATGAAGTCCGACGGGTTGTACGCTAGCGAGTTTTCGTTCGAAAAGAGCGGACAAGCGCTCTACACGGTGATCAGCACTGTGGAGAACACCACGACCTACGAGCTTTCGCTCACTGAAGCACAATCCGGTGAAGATGTTCGGGTGTTTGACGTTTACCACGGAGTTGAGCTTCAGAAGCAGACTGGGGGCAACGGTACCGTCGTACAGGTGACCTTGGAGCCACGAGCGTTTGGCGCGATCTACGTCACGAAATCTGGCGACGATCTGATTGAGTTTCTCAACGAGATGCAGACTATGACTGCCAAGCCGTTGGCGAAATATTCCACGACGAGAAACATGCTCCAGCAGCAGCTTGTTCGCAGCAACGGTAGTAACAACACAACGGGTTCACAGACTGAAGAAAATACCGACGACATGATCCGCGTGACTGGAACTGCGAACTGGTGGTTCAACGTTAGCGGTGTGCAGATCGAACCCGTCTCGGCCTGGACACCGAACTTCGCTCAATTCGGAACTGGAGTGCAGTTCCCCTGGGAGAACCGCCCCTGGAACAACCACTCGACGCGTTTGTTCGTCCAGGACTTCTTGATGGACAAGCACCCAGTGACCAATGCTCAGTACGCGACCTTCCTCAAGGCTAGCGGCTACACTCCGAAGACACTGGACCGGTTCTTGCTGCACTGGGAGGACCGAGAGGGTGCTCCTGCGTCATGGAGAATTCCTTCAGGTTTGGAGCAAAGCCCCGTTGTAAATGTCGCCAGGGAAGACGCCGAAGCTTATGCTTCGTACTACGGCAAGCGTCTTCCGCATGACTGGGAATGGCAGTACGTCGCGTCCAATGGAGAGAACTACGACTTCTACCCGTGGGGATCCAAACTGGACAGTACCCGACTGCCGAAGGTTGTTCATGGCAAGGAATTGCCGACTCTGAGCCCCGTAGGATCATTCCAAAGCTCTCGCTCGACGAAGTTCCTCGTGGAAGACCTGGTGGGCTACGTGTGGCAGATGACCGACCAGTTCTGCGATGCACACACGTGTGGAGTTGTTCTTCGAGGAGGAAGCAGCTACCACCCGATCTCTGCCACTCACAGCGACCCGAACTGGTATTTCCCTCAAGCTCTGGATTCCCAGCACCACAACCGCTTCCTCACGATCAGTGAAGGTTACGACCGATCTCCCATGGTGGGCTTCCGCTGCGCGAAGAGCATCACCCCTTCTCGCGAATTTGATGTCGTGGCGTAGAAAGTGAGTGAATACGCTTCAGCTTCATGAGTTTTGCGAGATGCATGGCGCTTTCATTGCTAAGGGCTAAAGCGATTTTTGCATGAGCGCTTTAGCTTGAAAAAAAAGAAGGAAAACACTATCAGCCCAATCCGTTCATACTGATTGACCTCGGATACCAAAAAAAGAATGAGCACATGTATCGGTAGTTTTCTTGTGCAATACAGCTTCTCTACGGTCAAACTCTATCAGTGACGCTGCGCGGGATGGTTGTGTATCGCTATGATATGCTGCCAAACGATCCTGCGATTCAGGCAGACTTGGAGATTAACCGACAAATTCTGAACGGCGACCTGATCACTGCTTCGGTGTGCAGCTACATCCAGAGAAATGAACGAACGAACTTCCATCTAGGAGTTGTGGGAGGCTGAAAGGAGTTAACATCACCCTTCTCAATTCCAGAGCAACAATCGAGCAACTCGGTACCCCGTGTCTCGACATGACAGCGCTTGTTTGGTTGCTGATGGAAAACCTACCGCCACTGTCTGCTGTATTGTGAGTCATCTGAACGCTGCTGGTACGCGTCAGACGCAGCTGTAGCATTGCCGATCAGTGTGACGGACTCGATCAATTCGCACAGGAAATGATTCCATCCGACCCGAAGCCAACGGCTTCTTTTCGTTACATGTGCATCCTCTATAATATTTACGCGGCGCATTCGGCCATGGGGCGGTGACAGCATATAGCGCTGCAAACACTTACAGGCGGAACGTCAGCGAAAACTAGGCAGGGGTCGGTGCCGAAGGGAGACTTCGGGGGTTACATAGCATACGTTTGAGAAACACTGTTTTGGTCGGAATTGTGTCGACCTCTGTATCCCATTGATCAGCTCGTCTTGCCCGGGTTTCACTTCACATCCATCCACTATACCGATACTGGCACTGCACCATTGCGTTCGATTGCGCAGTATCCAGGATTACCAATGGACACATCATCAAAATGCGAGCATGACTCGCATGATAATACATGTATGACGGGCAAATGTCATACATATGCTCATCATCTGTCAACCTCCACAACCAAACAGATGGTGGCCCCCAGAGCCGTTGGCTCTGAACTTGCAGCTTGAGCCTCTCAGTCCGACACTTCTCAAAACTTCGTCATCAGCGCCTCCGTCATGGGCCCACAAAGCGCAACATATCGTGCCACCAAGAAGCTTCGAAAAAATGCCAGAGATGACGAGCTTCACTTCTCGACTCAAAATCGTGATAAGCTCCAGAGCCGCAAGCCTAGACTTAGAACCACGCACAAGCTTGGTATGATGAGGACACTGGTTACGGCCATGGAATACCAGCTTCAAGGTCTCCAGTCCAAGTGGGTTGAGCAGATACCCGACCCACACACTCGGGCCACAGCGCAACACTGTGCTTTAGAGAAGTGCGTCGCCAAACAAAGCGAAATAGCACGCCGAGAGCTCCAAGAGATGTTTCAACAGCACCAGTTTCTGCTAGCCTCGCTACAGACGGCTGTCCTGCGCAATTCTCTGCATTCCAGCGGCACTGACATGTTCAAGGAGCTCCACTTCGACACTCGGTTAGGTCGCGAACCAGAAGAACGTGAATGGGTGTTGAATGAGCACAAGAGGCGGTCCATCGCGACGGTGCCTTCTATTGTGGAGAAGTTCTCGCAAATGGCGATCGACAAGGCACTCGCCAAGAAGAAGGAAGCAGGTCGAGCTGATAAGCTGCTGCTGCCGCTGTCTCAAATTGACATCACCGGCTGCGAGGACTGCACTCTGGTGTCGAGCGTGTTCGTGTCGGAAATTCCCCACCCATCGCACGAAGAAGTGTACGCGGCTGCTATGGCCTTCTTCAACGCGATTCCAGTTTGGATGAAACGCCACTTCGGTGTTGAGGCGAGGGTGAAAAGACTGAACAACGTTGAATCGCCGGCAGCGTATTCGCAGTTAAACCTTCACGGGGCTGGACTGCCTGCAACCGTAAATCACGTTGTGTGCTCCAATCTGACACCTCATCATGGCATGATCTACCTGGATGCTATCACAGAAGACCCGCTCCATCCATTGCCCACTGAAAACGCGCTGCAGTACGGTATCTGCGCTCTCACCGTCACGCCCTCCAACGAACCAAATGCAGGTGTGACACTGCGGTGGGTTGCCTTGTATCACTACAACTTGTTGCCAGACGATCCTGCACTCAAGAGCGACGTGGAGATCAATCGCCCAATCCTCAATGGCGACTTGGTCACGTCCGCAATTTGTAGTTATCTTCAGGAGCAACAACGATAGCGCTTCCAAATCAACTCTCCTTCTTGCATAACAATAGTCGTCCCATCCTGACACCATTGAGTCCATCTTGAAACCCATCAGTGCAGTCACTTTCGATGTCATGACCTTGCATTTCCATTGTACATTTATCCCACGGTTTCGTGATTTGAACGCGCCTAAGCTTGCAGTGTGAAGGCTGCTTCTTTCGGCGTTTGCGGGAATAGGAACTTGAGCACGTTAACACTGAGGATCAACTCTTGCAACGACGGAAATGTCACGCCGTTGCCTTCAGCGCCATCAGTATTTGCCTCTCCTTGAAGAGCAACGAACCAGCCACCACGATCTGGCTGCCAAGTCACTGGCACGAATTGTACGCATTGATCATCACGCACGTACACAATCACGATGCAGCGCACACGAGTCTCACTGAACCGCAGTAGAAATGTCCCTGTAGGAGCGCGCTCGAGCATACTGAGACAGGCTCCTTTGGACAAGAACCCGTGCAGCAAACGCGGTTCTGTGTGCGGCCACAGGGTCGAGTACAAAATACAATCGACGAGTGGGCGGAACCACCTCCAGAATGCGGCAAACATGCGCAAACTCACTGCTCCACCACGTTGAGCAGGTGCAACGCCCTCACCGCCCCAGATGAGCGAACTCTTGCTCAGGAAGTCGATGCTACGCGTAGATAGCGGACGCCTAGCGGCATCTCCCTTGAGCTTCGTCGCGAAGAAACAGCTCACTTGCGGCGCTATCCAATCCAAAGGGATGTCCTTCAGCTCTTGCAACTGACGCACTACAGCTGCCGAGTAGCTGTCTGTCGATCCTCCGTCCGGGTTAAGACTCGGAAGGGTAGCATTGATGACCACGGCTCGTGCCCAGACCAAGCTGCCACCTTCACTCTGGATGATGGGTCTCACGTGATCCGCTACCTTAAGCAGACAGAGCTGCTGAAGCGAGGTTGTCGGCTCTGCGACGGAACCAGTGAGACTTGGCTCGCTCCGTGACGATACAAGTGGATGGGTGCTCGATGGTGGGAAGTCTAGCAAGTCGCCGCCGGTATTCTTCGTTCGCTGACCCGTTGGCAGTCCCAGAGGTGACTTGGCTGTGAATATATCCGACTGAGATGCAACGGGTTTCATTCGGCGCAGTGTAGACTCGTGAGCGTTTGCTCCGTGCCGTCGATGCTGGTATTTCACCCCGCCCTCGATACAAGATGGAAGCTCTTGGTGGTGATGGTGATGATGGTGCTCATGAGAATGAGAGTAGCAACCACCACTAGCGTTGGCTCGTGCTACTTTGTGTTTGTGTTGCATCTCCAAGCTGCAATTGGGTACTGCGGCACCATCCAACTTGCTCATAGATAACCCCGTGTTGACCGATGGGATAATGTAGCTGAGGAACTCGCGTTGATCTAGTTCCATGTCTTTATTCTCCAAGAACTGCGACACCTAAAACCACAGAAAAGTGTTAGAGCAACTCCACAAAATAACCAACAACAGACGAAGCTAAACGTACTGCACAGATCGTCCGTGGGTGTCCACGCAAGTTCTTGATAATGGGGTGCTCGCCAAATGCTTCGAGGTCGGTACTGCCACCCATTTCATGGGCCTTTATCTTCCTTGGTGCGCGAAGAGTGAAAAGCAGCGCAGCATCCGCCGGTGGAAGTGGTCCTACAGGGATGATCTTTTCACCCACGCCATCCATTGCACCAAACTTCCCGTCGCCCGTCAGCAGAAGCGCTAGCGAATTTACACGACGCAGTAGCGTCGCAACAATAGCACGGAACCTCGAGTTCAGTCGTTGAGCGCGATTGCATCCATCCAGAATCAATAGAAAACTGCTTCCGTCGCCCTGAGTTTCCGTCTCACAACGTTGTCGTGCCTGCTCTGCCAGCTCCTCGAGGGATGTCGCTTGGAGCCCCAAACACTTGGAAAACTTGCCTACAAGTGCCAGATCAACGTGCTGCTTACACGCGTTGTCACTCGACCCTCCTCCTTCGTCACGCGTGCTCAGTCGTAGATAAAACACGTGGCTGAACACTCGACGCTCAGTGGCATACTGCGCGCACTGCAGCGCCACCTCCGTCTTGCCAATGCCGCGCTCTCCCGTGATGCTCACGAGCCGCGCTCCTTCGACCAGCGACTTGAACACCTGATGCACCTCGAGCGATCTGCCCACGAAAACCTCCGCTACAGCATCACACTCGTTCACCGTGAGCTTCCCCCCTCTCCGACCGCCTATATCGGTCTCCACCCAGTCACCCACCGGGACATCTCTAAAAGGTGCGGCATTGTGGTCTCCATCTCCCAACAATTTGAATTCCGACCTGAGACCTCCTCCGCTCCCGCTACTCGTGACTGCAATGTCCGCTTGCACCCGTCCGATGTGGAAACTTTTGGCCACCGAATGACCTGCAAACAATGCCGTGTAAAAGGCTTTGGCGAACTCCATAGCCTTGCGATCCAGCACTTTCTCCTCTTTTGAGACCACTACGACGTGGGGCACCCCAGCACTCACGAAAGCTTGAGCCACACTCTCCGAGTGACATGCACTCACGAACACCAATTGCAACGGAACTTTGGGCCTCGGAGGCGGCTCCAAAGCCACCCAACCTCTCTCCACTCTGTGACTTGTGACAACAGCATCATCGCTGCTGTAACTAGAACTTGAGCTAGATCCAGATCCAGATTTAGAACTAGACTCGCTTTCAGAACTAGATCCCGCGTTTTTGTGTCGTCGATTTTGTCGCGAGCGTATCTTTTTGTCGTGTCGACGTCGTGGACGACGGTTCTCAGCGCCCCCCGCCAGTAGCAGGTCCTGCAGCTCCTGCTGCGAGACGAACTGCGCCTCGCCCTTGCGCGTCTCGAAGATCACCTGGCCGGGCACTCCGTGGCCTGAGAAGTGCAGCGCGCGGCAGCCGAAGGACAAAACCTTGCGGAAGGCGTGAAGATCCGCCACCTCCGAGTGCCAGGCCAGGCGTCGCCCGCTCTCGCGCAGCGTCTGCAGCAGCAGTCGGCGCTCCGCCTTCACGTCGATGAGCTCCACGGCCTCCAGGCCGCTGGACGTGCCGTTCTCGCCCGCGTGGGGGCTGAGGCTGCGCCAGTTGGCGCCTGCGCGACGTCGTACCACCAGTGGTGACGAGTGCAGGTGCGCGAATATTGGGGCCGGCATGCGACTCAGATTGTGGCGTTGAAATATGTCGCTGGTGGGCGGATGTTGTGTCGTGATTTGTGGCAAGTTGAAGATTCGTCTACATGGGTAGTTTGTTGCATGGGCCACGCGCCCAGACGCGCCGCCAAAACTTCAGATATCGAGGTGGCGTCTGCCTCGAGTCGTCTTTGCTTCGAGTTCCCGCCGCGTGTCGTGTCTCGTGCGGCGGCGTGATTGCTCGAGCTCGAATTTGGGATCCGGGTCCAGGATTCCTGGATGGAGTTGCAAGTTGCAACTTGCAACGACAGCAGTTCAGTGAAGACAATGAGAATCAAGAAACAAGAAACTCGGAAACAGTTCTAGAGCTGCTATGCGCTAGAGTAGCAATAACCGCTTCGGAGGGTACCAGGGGTTTCTTCTTCCATAAGAAACGTCACTGTGGAGCCAGGTTGTGTCGGTCTCAAGTGTTAGCTTTCTGCACGTTCATCCCCGCGGCGGGGATGGCCAAAAATACATTGCTGGGCATTGCAACAAATGTAAAAACTTCCAGTATGGACGGCAACTACCATGCTCACTCCAATAAATACTGCAATACCCGACGATTTTCCAATACTACTGCAATACTTTGCTCCTTATTCCACTGGTCCGCTGCTCTTCATTGCTTTGGACGGCTCGGGCGTTTTCGGTATTGACCACGCCAACGACGAGACGGACATCCCAGTAGACATCTTCAGGAACACTGTCGATTGAAAAGGAACTCAAGCGGGGAGACAAGGTCATTGAGGTGTACGAGGAAGAAGCAAAAGTGAGAGCTGGCTGCCAGGGGCGCTGTCAGATTCGCGCGCCGTTGAGGGCTCGCGCTCTCGTGGCCACCCGTGCTGCCGAAGTTGGCGCCAACACGCTCGAGGTGTTCAATTGGAGGACCTTTGCGGAACGACTTTGAAAGGATTCTGGGGATCACTGCAAAATACTTACTGCAATACTCAGCGTCGCTGCAGTATGTATTGCAATACCCACGAGTGCTTGCAGTAAATTATTTCTCCCAGTACATGTATTGCAAAATGCCAATATTCGCAATACATTTTTGGCCATCACTGTCCCCGCCAACGCACTTCACCAGTACATGCACCTTTCGCCCGTTTTGCGTTCAAATTGAGTTTGCGAGTGCTATGACGAGCAGGCGTGGTAACAGCGATCTGGGGCTGCTTGGTTGCAGTACTGGACCTCATCGCCGATGACATCGCGAGTCGCGACCGCGTGCTGACAATATCGAGCAGCATTCTCACGCACGACATCACTGCTCGCGCAATACTTAGCTCAAGCATGCAGGCCTCGCACAACATCTGCCGATAGTAAGGCTCGCTGCAACTCCGTCCTGCGCCACCATCTCGACTGGACTCGAGTCAAAAGCTCGCGCCAAATGAGACACGGCGTGAGCTCGAAGCAGCAGCACCAGCTGCCCTCGATTTCTGAAGTTTGCCGCGCGGACAGTAGGCCGTCAGTGCCCGCATCAGCCAATCGCAGCGCTCCCGCTGCAAAGGATGCGTGCACTCCAGCTTGCAGGATCCAGTCCAGCGCGTGTCCGCGTTTCAGGCTGGAACGACGAATGGCGTCGTCTTTCCGTCACGCCAGACTCGCTCCGAGTATGCCTAGACCTCACCACTACCGTAACTGCCGTATTCTAGGCCGCCCCAAAGACGCCGCAATTGCCCACACCGCCGGGCAAAGTAACGACAGACAAGAGACAACCAGCCGCCAGTTGACTAATTCACCGCTACATCTCACATCAATTCACACCATGCGACGAGTCGGGTGCACGCTGCTGGAAGCCTCGGGCCTCACGCGTCCGCGGCCGCTTCCCGTGGCGCTGCGTCGTGCGTTCGCCTCCGCCTCCGCCTCGCGCGTGCTGGAGAGCGAGAACGACACGCAGCTGTCGTCGGGCCACGCCAGCCGCCCCCTCCATCACCACAGCCACCACTTGTACTACCACAGCAGCAGCCAGCACGGGGCTGCAGCGGACGGAGAACACGCAGACGCAGACGCAGACGCCGCGTGGACTGCAAGCCACCCGGACACGAGCTCCTTCTCGCGCGAGTTCGAGAAGCCGCGGATGGACGCCAGCTTCCTCGTGAACAACTACACGGCGCCGGCGCTGGCTGCTGCGTATCAGGACCGGGAGTACACGCTCTGGCTGTGTGCTGAGCTGCTGAGCGAGGGCAAGCTGGACGAACTCGAGGCTGTGCTCAAGCCCTACCACGGTACATACATCACTAAAGTTACTTGTGCTGGAGCAGGAGCTGATTGATCTGTTTCTCTCTGTAGACTTCGCTCAGCATGACATGAACGCACAGAGACGCACGCCATTGGCCACCGCGTTCGACCAGAGGCACCTCGAGCGCATCCGCAAGCGGTTGAGTCGCCTGCCGCGACAGATCACCAAGGCCTACTCGGCGCGCGCGGCCGTGGTCATCCCGCTGTGCACGTTTGAGGGCGAGCCGTCCGTGCTCTTCACGCTGCGGTCGCTTACCGTAGGCAAGCACAAGGGCGAGGTTTGCTTCCCCGGGGGCATGGTGGACCCCACCGACTCGTGCATTGAAGGCACGTGTCTGCGCGAGATGAACGAGGAGGTGGGGCTGGCTCCGCAGGGCGTGGACGTGCTGGGCGTGCTACGCTGCGACTGGTCCAGCGTCACGTCCATCACGGGCATCGCCGTTACGCCCGTCGTGGGCTTCATCGGCGAGATGAGCGACCAGACCGTCGCCATCAACGAGCAGGAGGTCGAGTCGCTCTTCACAGTGCCGCTGCGTGACCTCATGGACCAGGACAAGTGGGTGCGGCACAGCAACGCCACGCCGGTCTTCACGGGCGGCCCGCACGTTATCTGGGGACTTACAGCGTACCTGCTGGACATCTGCCTGTCCGAAGTACTGCAGATCAGCGACTGACAGCGGAGGAATTGCGAGAGGAAGAATATATATATGAATTCGGTACGGTATCGTGTCTCGCGGCCCCCCCTAGCTTGATAGTGAGCTGCTAGTGCTTTATAGATATGTCAAAACTGCATGTTACTGTTAGTGCTGGGCGTAGTAGCCCTGGGAAGGCTGGACGGCAGGCTGCGGCTGGTAGTAGCCCCCGGGTACGACCAAGACCGGCTGCAGCGATTGCTCGTGTCGGGACGCGCGTTTGCGTCTGCAGATGCAGCGGAAGAGGTACGTCACGACTGCGATGATGAAGAAGAAGGCGAGCACGCCCAGCACGACCGCCAGGATCGTCACGAGGTGGCTCTTGTCGTCACTGGACAACGTGCCGGAGGTGCCACCGCTGCCGCCACCAAAGCCACCGCCGCCTGTGTTGTCCCCAGAGGAATCCGACGATGCCGGCAACGAAACCGCTTGAGACCCGGGGGTGCACGTGCTGTTCTCCACGCAGTAGAAGGTGACGGACTCGTTGACGTTGTAGCTGGTGTAGAAGATCTTGAGGAACGTCTCCCCGATGATCCACGTGTTGGCGTAGGCTCCGCTGCTGCTGGACGTGGCTTGCACCTCGACCACGACCATGTTCCCTCCCAAATCAATGATATAGTCGTCCTTCTCCAAGTAAAAAGTCACGTCTCCGAACGTCAACGCGAGTCGGGGCAGCTCCACGTCGCTGGAGCACATGTAGATCTCCGAGCCGGACGAATACTGCTGACAGCTCGACAGGTACGTGCTCACGAAGGCCGAGTACACGGAGCTGGGCATGGCCAGCAGCGACGTGCCCGAGTCCACGATGCTGTCGCAGCTGCCGCTGCTAGCGGTGGAGCACGGAAAAACCGCCGAGTTGTTGCCGATCTGCATGGCCGTCATGCCGATCGTCCAGTGCGTGGGAGTCGACGACTTGAGCGCGACAGTGTACGGACTGAGGCCACTGCTCGAGATGAGCGCGTCGTCCACGCCGTTGAGCAGCAGGAAGCTGCCGTCTGAATTGTCCGTCAGACTCAGGAACATGGAGAAGCTCGAGACGTAGTCGATGAATTGACCGCCGGGCGACGGCAACGTGGCCAGCGAGTCGTACGCCAGACCGAAGAGCCCCTCGGCGTCCCCCGCCAATAGTGAACTGGAGCTGCTGGGGTTCACGTTGCTGCCTTGTGCAACGCCCACGACGTAATTGGATACAGCCACGTTGCCGAACTTAATGTCGGCGCTCGTGCCCTCGACGCAGACGTCGCCCGAGCCGTACGAGATGGTGCTGGCGTCTGATGGACACGTGGACTGGCACGTGGAGCCGCTGAGGTAGTAGCACGAGATCCACAGGTCGGACGAGCCTGTGTCCACCTGCACCACGAACGAGGAGCCGTCCACCTGCATGTCTGCGAAGTAGATGGTGCCCTGGTAGTTCTCCATGTCCACGGCGTTCGAGTTGCTGGCGCTGCTGGCCAGACGCCGAGAGCGCGTCCAGGGCGAGCGCCCACGCCGCATGGGCACCTTGGCCACTGTCTTGGATGTCGTCATATGTGTGTGTGTGTGTGTGTTGGCTTGGTGGTGGATTAGACACTCAGCGCTGACTTTGGGGGTGAAGGACCGAGACCGTGTCCACTTCCAAGTCCCTAACGGGCGCGAATGGAACTGCTGAAAGTCGAAGTGGGTCGGTCGGCAGCTCTGCGACAGCCTGCACTTGGTTTCAGTATGCGGCGGCCCTGCGTGTACCTCCGTCGCGCTCAGCTGAGCTTGACTCCGGGATGCCGACGTTGGCTCTCGATTTTCTCTATGAGTGCATTTTGCTCGCACTGTCATGCACAGGCCTCTTTATTCGAGGTATCATACCTCATTCCCTCGATTAGCTTA
This sequence comes from Phytophthora x cambivora, assembly GCA_033557925.1. Taxonomy (NCBI): domain Eukaryota; phylum Oomycota; class Peronosporomycetes; order Peronosporales; family Peronosporaceae; genus Phytophthora; species Phytophthora x cambivora. The sequence goes on along the minus strand of JAUCEB010000012.1, from coordinate 3,765,807 downwards.
ATGGAGGTATGCCACGGCAAGTTAAGTGAGGTCCGGTGAGGTCCAAGGTGCAACTATAGTGAAATTAAGAAGAATCTAGCTATCCGCTACGGCTAGTGCATTCAATTGCGTGAACTGCTTCGAGTGCAGCAATCAGGTGCATGTACCACATACAGTGTGGAAACGCACGCGGATGTCGAGGTATGACGTGCCCTGGACACTGCCGACGTCAAGCGCGAGCGAGTACGCCCAGCACGTTTTGAGCAGATGATGGATGCGATCTAAACTCCCAGCACAGACCGCTCGAATGTAAGAGGCGCAACGCGCATCCGTGACCCCTCGGAGACAACCAATCGTCAGCACCCTCTGTGTGGTTCGTACATGAGCAGCCGCAGATCGAAACGAGGCACCATCGCTGACATACCCAACCAGCAGCTGAAACAACTTCGGCGACGAAACGTGGACGTTGTACATGTATCCATTGCTGTGTTGGCTTGGCGTTAAGATACTAAGTGCAATGGGGCGGGTCGATTGGGCATCAACGAGTGCTGAGCACGTTCTCCCCTGTAAGTCTAAAAGTAGATATATCGCCAGGTTTCACGCTTCCTGGTGACTCACAATCCATTTTGGCGCCTCAACCAGCCAGCTCGTTCAGCGCGTTCAAGCACAAAATGCCCCGGGACTTGCTGACCCTGTTTCAGCCTGGACACGAGCTCAAGTACGGGTTACAGATCGCAGAAAGGCACCCAGACTCAGCAAGAGTGAAGTCCGTGTCGTGCAGATTCTGCATCAAGTTTGGTCGTGAGTCCAAGCCCAATGCAAAGCGAAAGAAGACCGCAAACACCATGCACGGGCGATATATCTACTTTTAGACTTACGGAAAACGTGCCCAGCACTCGAGGCCGCTACGTTCTATCAATAGGGAAGCACTTGACTGATGTTGCTCATGCTCTGGTGTCTTCCGGCCATCTTAGCTGAGGTATGATCGGGCTTCTTAATTGAGGTACTGTGAGGGAAATGGTCCGATTTCCCTCAATTAGAGAGGCCTGGTCATGCACCCGAGGCGTGGCGTTGCTGGCTTTTCGCACGGTCAGACGGCGGCATAGTGAATGCAAGTCTAAGGGGCATAGCCCCGGTGAGGACTGGCAAAATAGCATTATATTATAGAATGCGATCTTACAGGTTATCCTTACATAGAGCTTGTATAATCTGTACGATCAATCAGGTACTTTCTTTCGTTGTTGCTATTATATCAGGTTAGACGGACCCTTTTAGTACATTGTCGACGTAATCGCTGAGACGCTGGTCGACTGCTCGAAGACGATCAGCGGAGCGAGCTCTATGCAGGCGACACCTTGGCCGCTTGTGCCGTCGGTCGGCTGTGCAGTTGTCACCGTTGCTCTTGCGCGCAGGTCGATTCGTCCGTGATGGTCGTTGCAGACTTAAGCTGTCGCTCATTATTGAGGCGACACATTATTGTGTACTTGAGTACATGTACTGTACTGTACCCAGTGTTGATGACGCACCTGATTTAGGTCGCAGGTGTGTGACACTCGTTGTCGTTGCCTTCAACTTGCCCTTTTGCAACGACAACTCGCCACGCTGGCATCACGGTGCTGGGGGCAATAATGTCCATGGGAACGTCACCGCTGTTCATCAATCACGCCGTCTTTGTGAAACGGTGTTCTTCTCGGCTTTGACTTCCAGTTGCATCCATTTCCGTATCGATCCTCATACCCTCGATGCAATTCCATGTACAGTACATGTACGAACATGTATAATACTCTCACTATGGAGTCGTCTTGTAATGGCTTGCTCGGTAAGTACTCAGCATTGGCAATGCGGATTGCTGTCCAATTCCAGGTACAGTAAGTTGCACGGGATTCTGTTAAACAAACTTTGTGCATATGCGTGGGCCAACATCAATTTGCAGTGCCCACCGCTGCCGTCGCCGTTCCGGAATCCTCAACTTTGCAGACAAACGTACGCCCCATACGCTTTCAATCGTGGTGACGTGCACGACTGGCAAGAAACCGACTGGTAAAAAACGCAAAGGCTTTTTGGTCAGCAAAAGTCGAACAAAGTGACACATGTTAAGGCACCTAGCGGACGCAAACTACGCCTACCGACACCCTCCAACGCCTCTGTCTTTGAATAACGCCCTCCAAATAGCTTACACATTCCATCTTTCAATTGCCCTCCATCACCTCTCGCCAGGCTTCCTGGCGTTCTCTTTCTCTCCATGCAACAAGCCGCCGCACCCTCCAGTGGGGATGGCGATGACGTCGACCGCAAGGCCAAACTGCTGGCGCTGCTGGACCGCGCGCGCGTGAACCGTGGCCTGCAGCCGGAGCTCAACGGCCACCAACTGGAAGTACTGGACGACAACCTTCCGCCCATCAAATCTGAGCCAATGCAAGCCCCCAGCAGCCACGCGCAGCCGCAGACACCCACGTGCACGTGCAGCCACAGCCACCAGCCGTCTCCAACGCCCAGTAGTGTCCACAGTCGAGTCCCCAGTGAAGATCGAAGCCTTCCAGCTGCTCACGGAGCCGCAGACGACAATACCATGGCCAACACAGACAATTTAACAGGTGTTGCATCGACTGGATCGGCGGGGAGCCGCAGTAACTCGCACTCCAGCACAGACTCGAGGGCGCTACAAAATGTCCAAGTCACTAGTGAAGATGCAGTCGATGATCAAGACTGAGGCTGCTGATCCGCAGGTTACGGTCCTGAGCTCGACACCCAAGCCCCGAATTGCCAATTTGACGGGCAGTACCAGAGACAACATTCCGAGACTGGAACAGCTCAAGGCTCCGAGGAATAACACGCATAACGCCCACCCTGAACCACGCGAGGAGCAGCAGACAGTGAAGCGTGAACTCCCTCCTCGAGTCCACCACAAGCAGCTCCGAAGTAACACGACACCTACCAACACTACGACGACTTTGAAGAGGCTGGCGACACTCACACCTGACGAGTACGAAGACTCGGAGCTGCACGGAGACTTCCGCCACATGCTCCACATTCTGATCCCGTCTAACGCCACCGCCGCGTTGCTGGAGCGCCGGGGTCAGCCGATCCAAAGCATCGGCCACCAAGCAGACTGCACCTTGTCCATTCGAGAACCAGAAGCTTCACCGTTCAAGGACGACCGACTGCTCCGCATCTACGGCAAAGCCAAGAGCATCAGCTTAGCCCAGCGGTTGGTCATTGCGTACGTCCGTGCGTATCGCGCGGACAAGCGCGACCCGAACTATACGGACCTCACGGACGAGACGCCACCGGTGGCTCTACCCGCCACGTCCATCACGAAAGCTATGAGCGTCGCTGTGTCCTCCGGGAAAAAGTTTGAGCTGGAGATCACCAGTCCGTTCAACTGGATGCTCCAGCGTGAAGACGTAGGCAAAATGATGGGCCGACAGGGAACCATCTTAGCAGCGATCCGGCGCGACACTGGCGCCGCGATCCATGTCGATGAGGACGTCGTTCCTGGGACCACCGAGCGTCGCGTGGTTCTGACGGGATCTGTGGACTCCATCGCTGCAGCTGTGGAGGAGATTAAGAGCAAGGCTGGTGGACGTCCTGAGGTGGCAGCAAGCGTCGCTAATGGACGATTGGGTCAGTATTTTGCCATCCCGTACCACGCCGCAGGATGCCTCATCGGCCCCCAGGGCTCCACAGTCAAAAACATCACTGAGCGCACAGGTGCGCGCCTTCAAATTCCCTCCGCGGAGGACCTGCCTCTCGGTAGCGTAAACCGCATCCTTCACATGCAAGGCACCCCCAAGCAGACCGAACACGCCAGGCGTGTCGTCACCGCGAAGCTTCGGGACTATCTGGCCTCCTCGAAGTGCTCAAGAACGTTGAGCCCTGCTTCAACTGGTCGCAAGGGCGACAAAGTCACAATTAAGGTTCTTCTCCCCTCTAGGATATGTGGACTTCTGCTAGACCGGCGCGGGAAGTTGATCCGAGAGATTTCCGAAAAGGCTGGCGCTCACACACACGTCTTAGCCCCACATGACGACGAGAACCGAGTGTGTGTTTTCACTGGCGATATGAGCTGTGTGCTCCGCGCACAGCGGTTGGTGCTGCAGGTCATTGCGGGGGATGCCATTTCGTCAAAGCGCGCGGCTCCTCCTCGGAAACGGAAGCGCTCACACCGTGAAGAAGAAGAAGAAAACTATGTCGATGAGGCCGAAGAGGACAGTTATGTCGAAGAGGACGAGCCGTATTATGAGGATGATGCAGAAGAGGAGGACTACTACGATGAGGCGTATGAAGAAGCTCCTAGACTGCCGGCCAGGCGACAAATTCCACGTCGCCAACCACTCCGTCGCGCTCAACCTGATTATCACTACGACGAGGATGAAGATTTGTACAGATATGATGACTTTGATGAGGCCGGATACGAAGAGCGCGCACGCCCACCAGCACGTCGACGACCGGTTAGCACCCGTCCGCGCGAGTACATTGAGGATGAATACGACCACGACTATGATGAACGAATGGCATATGAGGCACCTCGGCCTCGAGCTCCTACGAGGCCAGTCGTTGTGCGCCGGCAGCCTCTCAGCAGGCATCGGGACGAGTTCGATGACGATGATGAAGAGTACGATGACTATGCCTACGCAGATGACGGCGATGCCGAATACGAGCAGTCCTTACCAGCGATGAAGCAAGTGGTAAAGAGACGAGCTATAGGCCGCCGCGGTGATGATCGACGGCCTGTTGTACGCTCAGGTCCTGGTCGAAGGGTTCAAATGGTGGCACAGTTGCCAAGCCCTCGTGAAGGACGCCCCAGAGCGATTCCCAGCGACCGACGCCGCCCTATCGGGGCGAGTGTGTCTAGCGGCATTCGCAGCCGAAGCGGGAGCGTGAATACGCGTCACAGCGTCCCACACGGTGGAAGAGGAAATGGCCGTCCCAGTCGTCCAAGTGCAGGCCGTGGCAATGGCAACAAGCGCCGACGCCAATGAGATGGGTTTTGTTTGTCGGGCACAGCAAAGTCATCTGCAATAATCAGCCACTCGAATCTGCAAACACACACGGACGTTGATACTTTAGCATCTATTACCGCCGAGCTAGCAATCCAGCGGCGGTGGCTGCAGTGGCGCACGCGATGAACGATAAACCCAGATACAGTGGCGACTGCGGCGGTGGTTCGGCAGCCTCTTTCTTCAGTTCATCAATGGCAAGCTCGCGAGTCCGAGAACGTTCAGCAACACCGTTAGTTGATCTGCGAGCTGATCGCTCGCCTTCCATGCCATACAAGCGCACGTCTGGACTATTCATTTCCGTGGATCCGCCAATAGCGCAGTGCTCATTAACATGACTGAGGCGCGAAAGTGCCGAGCGCTTCATGATTGATGGCTTCGCTCCCCATTGCCGCTCATCATCGACTAATTCCAACCCAAGTTCACTCTTCGACAGTCCAACTAACGTCACGGGCTTCTTTTCAAGAGGAAGCTGCACGGTTGGTCTTGCATCCTCCGTTGCTGCCGGTGGAGCTGCTTGATCGACCCAACTCAACTCCAATGCCATATTCCGACGCTTCTTCCCGTCCCCAGACAAAATGTCCGCTGATCTTCCAGTTGAACCAGCTCTGTTGACGGTCTCGATCTCCAGTGGCGGCAGTTGAGAAGGTGGCGAGGCAATTGCCTCAACGTCGCTCCCGCTGTCGCTTTTGCTGCTGGCACTAGCTGAATAGCCCCGCTGAGGTCCAGAACTATCGAGCGCCAACACATCAGCAGCAGTCGTTGCGGAGTTTCCAGTACACATCGTCCTGCGTCTCCTGCCTCGCCCTCGACTTCCATCTGAGCTCGCCTCGGATGAGCTTTGACGACGAAGAATCCTGTTCTCTAGGCGCAAGGCTGCAACTTCGCGCGTGGCGTCCTCCAGTAGCTGCTCCATGTCGTCGCTGTCTTTCTCGCGAGGCTCCGCACCAACTTCACTGCTGTCTCGCGCAGAGCTGCTCCCACTTCCACTGTGCTCCTGCTGATGACGGAGTGCGTTTTCCAGTTGCTTTTGCCATTGCTCCAGGGTCTCAGTGACTCGCAGTGTCTCGGCCTGAGCACTAGCAGTTCGGTTCTCTGCAACTTGCAGCTGTGTCGCTGCGCGCGCCTTGCTGCTTTCGAGTTTCGCGACCAGTTCGTCGCGTGCTGCCAGACGCGCCTGGAGGTCTTCGTTCTCCGCTTCCAAACGGCGGGTGGTGCGGCGCAAGGCGTCTCTCACAGCTTGAACGCGCTCAGCCTCTTGTGTTTGCTGCTCAAGCTGCGTGGTTGCGAACTCGAGGTCCTGTTGCGCGCGTGCAGTCTCGAGGTGCTGGTCTTTGTTGCGCTGCTGCAACTGCGTGATCTCCTCGCAGAGCTCTCGCTGCCGCTGCTGTTCCCGCTCCCGAGCAAGCTCCAACTCCAAGCATCGTCGTCTCAGCTCATCCGCGCGCTGTTCAAGTTGCGTCAGCTCGACCTCGCGAGCAGCGCAACGTTCGCACGAGTCGGTTCTGCTGAAGCTTCCGGAGCGCGAGGTCATTGACGGTCGTCGCTGTTGTCGCTGCTGCAAGTGACTAAGTGCGTTCTGCTGCCCGGTAGAGTCCCAGGAGCCGTACGGCGCGTCGTAGCGCTGCAGCTCCGTCTCCAGAGCTGCATTCTGTTCACGCAGTCGCTGCGCGTCCCTCACGGAGCGATCGCGGTCAACCTGTGCGGCTTCAAGTTCATCATGCAAGGCGTCGATCTCCTCTCGCGCAGTGCTCAGCTCCTCCAGCAGCGCGTTGCCAGCATTCGCGGCCAAGCGGAGGTTGTCCTGCTCAGCCGCGAGCTCCAGCAGCACGCGCGCCAGCTTGTCCTCCAGCAGTCGCTCCCTCGCATTCGCGCCGTCCTCTTCTGCTTCGGGGTTGTTGCTGCGGCGCTTGGCATCTCGACCACGTGCAGTCGCCGTCTCACTGAGCCCGAAGCTGGAGCTGCGGCCGCTCTCGTCCACCAGCAAGTCGACGATCAGCTGTCGCACGTGGCCAAGCAGCGCGTTCGATTCCTCGTGCACTTCGACGTGGCTGGCCTCGTCATGTCGGTCGCCACTAGTGGGCGACGCCAGCGCCCACTGGTTGGGACTCGTGCAGGCCATCGACTCTGCTCTGACTTAGTCTTAGTCAAACACCCGATGGAGCTCCGAGTGAGTGAGGGAGTTACGTCGGACTGAGACTTTGGTCTAACGGACGTGGGACTGTGTGTGGAGTGGTGTCTTCAATTGGATGGGGTCCTCCTGCCCGCAGCTTGGTGATGGAGCTCAAACTGAAGTTTGTAACGGCTCAACTGTGTACACGTTGTGTACATGTACCAGATTCGAGGCACAGTCTCATCTCAAGTATTTTCTGGCTCGCTAAATCTGGAGATGTGAAGGGTGGACTGAACTTTGCCATTGCGAACGCATCCGGTCGCTGCTTCGTGCTTTGGTGTGTGGCAAAGAATTGAGTCGGACGCACGCAATTCGCTTCGTGCATCTCTCTTCTCTCTCTTGCTATAGGGAACAACCACAGAAAAACTCAAAAGTTTTTCGTCGTCTGGACGAGTCAAGTCCCGCGTGACTTGTTGACATTGAAGTTGTGAACAATGGCGCATCTGAGTGAGTGAGGGACTGCGTTCTTGCTGTTGCGTTGGTCTACTCAATCTTATGGTTATTGGCTGTGAATCCCCAGGCGAAAGACATGGAGAGGCGACGCGTCGACGCGGAGAACTGATGCAGGAGCGGATGCAGCTGCTGGCGATCCGCACAGGCTACCCGGAGGTCTTCAACCGTCCGCGTCGCAGCTCTCCGACGTCTGCCACGGCTGTTGTCCCAGCTAGCAGTCAGCTAGGATCAGGCAGTATACGGGCGGTTAGCCGCGACAGCTCGTACCCGTACCACCAGCGACGCGCACCCGAAGAAATGGCGGAATTTGTACGTCTCATCAGTAGGTAGAAGTAGTTCTCTGCATGAATTCGTCGCTGACAATGTGTATATTATGGCTGGCAGAGTCGTCTCTGCGAGCAGCGAGTGGCGTTTACAAGGGAGAAGGAGATACAAGCGCAACGTCAAGCCATGGCTGTAGAGCAAGAGCGTCAAGCTCGTAGCCAGCTTGCAGGTGAAGCTGCTCCAGCTCAGGCAGTCCAGAGACTACGTGAACGACGTGATAAGCAACGCCGCGCAGCTGAAGCGGAGCTGGAGGCGCTGGTGGATCAACAAGACTCTTCACTTGAAGCGATGAACATCGCCCGGATGCTGTCGCCAAGGTTTCAGGAACGCATGGAATTCGCCCCCTCAGTAGCCAAGTACTCGGCTGAAGAAGAACGCGTCAAGCAGCTTCTTTCCTCCACGCGCGTAGGCTCTTACTACCAGTGAAATGAACTGCAATCGCTATCGCCAAAACTAAATCTTTGTACTTATCCTACTTCGCTCAGAACGGTCCACGTAGACTGCATTTCGTTTTCGCAAGAGCATTGCCGTACTTGGTGTGCATGGTATGACGACGATGTTTATCTGTGGCGGGCTCTCGGGGCTCGATCTTTCGTGGATAATAGTCGAGCTCTGTCTGCGTGGAGAATCGCCCAGCCGCGTACAGATCGTACCGTTCGTTATCCACCGAAGCCGACACAGAGTTTGCATTTTCTGGGCCTTGGTGCTGCCCTTCCCACTTTTGAGCTAGAGAGTGAATCTTGCAAGTTGTTGCTGGGCCTTTAGCTCGAGGAGCGAGCTGCTTCGTGTACTTTCGTGATAGTTTTTGCGTCACGTGCAGAAGTTTCACCTGTAGTTGCTTTTCCTGTTGTCGGAGGGCTCTACGCTCCTGTTCGGCTGGGTCCAGCTCGCGCTTGGGGACTGGTTGTGGTAGTTTTAGGTTTTGTTCTTCCCTAGATGGAGTTTTCGCAGAGTTCAAGGCCAAGTCCAAAGTGTCATTCTCCGGATATTCTTTCAATCCTTTGATCTGTCGAGCCATCGCGCGCGAGAGCTCAGGGGCTGAAGCTGACGAGCTCAGCATGCATTCCTCAAGGTCGGTAGTTCGTATGAGCTTCCCTGCGATTAATCGTCGATGTATCGGTGTGCCATGGACGAAATTGGGTTTCTTACTTCTGTTCAACTGCGCACCGAGCGGTGGCGGGTCCTTTGGAAGCCCAAGTGTGTTCATGTCGTGCACCCGCGGCCTGTCAGCCTGTAGTTTGACAGTGAAATGCATCGTTAGCCTTACAGATTCACGAAGGATTTACAGCTTCGCCCCATACCTGTTGACTTCGCAGTGACTCTGCCATCTCAACCTTGGCGAGTTGATGCATTTCTCGTCGAACCTTTGCTGAGATGTTTTGATCTTGCCATGCTGCGACTCCATCCAGCGACGTGCGAGCAAGCAAGTCCAGTGTCGATAACCCCATCGGAGGGTGTCGTACGAATGTCTCTACGTTTTCATCGACACCATTTCCATCGAGCACATTTGAACGGGGTGGAGCCATGACGAATGCTTCGGTGATGATAAAGCACCCACCAACATCGACTAAGATAGGCCACGGTAACGCTCAGAGCACAACTCTGCTCTGCAAGCGAGGAAGTCGAAGACGTCTCAACTAAATAAAGAGCCGAGTCATCTTGGCCTGATCCATCACCAATGTAATCGTTTAGAGATCAGGGCACCAGGATCTCACCCCATGTCCTTATTTGCATATTGAAGAGATACCATCACCAGATCGTGATGGTTCCCAATAGTAATTGAGGACCATCTCACCACGGGATTGAGGCGTATCGACGCTAGTTGTCACCACAATCCAACTCGCAGCGCTCAACTCAAGTGAACCAACCACCACTGCAGCCATGATTCGGCCGGTGTCGCATCTCCAGATGCAGCGCGTGGGGCAGCCTCAGCTTCAATCGCCTCGCAAGCCTTGGGTCAATACCCTCCTGCCGCCGTCGTCCCCGCTCAAGTTTTCACCAACGATATCCCCAAAGTCTCCGATCAAGAAACACCTTCAGAATGCTTCGGCTTTCGCATCGGAGACGTCTTCAACTGGTGCCAATGCATCTGACGAAGAATTCCTCGATCGCGTGTCGGGATCGCAGCTCCACGGACCACTTAAAGCCAAACTCCGCGCCTCCGTGCTTCAAGCCGTTCTTCGATTGCTGGACCAGGACGTGAACGCTCTCGCTGGAGCTCACGAGGTGCTTCAAGCTGTTTCTGCTCTCCCCTTGGCCGAACCAAAAGTGCAGCGCGCATGCGTTGAAGCTTTACGCGAGCTTCAAGGTGTCGGCTCGGCTTCACTGTCAATGCCGCCATCCTTCGTCTACAATTCCGGTTCAATGTTGAACTCGAACTGGGATGAATACGAAGCTCCGGTGTCGACACCAAGTCCTCGAAAGCAACCAACACAGACCCGTAGCGTCAAAGGACTGACAACAAGCTCGCTGCACCACTGCAAGGAGTTCTTGCTGGCTTGTGCGAACGAGATCTGCGAGCTTGAAGATGACCACCCCGTCCCTTTCGACTACGCTGAGGACTCGAATCTTGCGGAGTCTCAGCCTGAAAAAATGTGCAAGCACTGCGGCGCCGCAAACTTCGACTACGCGTCAACCGTGCAGGAATCTTCATGCGAGAGTGACGACTGCAGCAATGGCGAAGACGACACCCGGGCTGATCAGGGCTCCCAATTCTCCGAAGTCCTTCATCGTGCCGAGTACATGAGCGACGACGAAGGAGAAGTAGAGGCCAGCGATGTCGAGACTCAACCGTCAATGTCCATGCGGGACCGTGTGATCTGTCGTCAAATACTTCGAGGTTTGCACGAGTACGTTCAATCTCAACGTCGCCGTTCGAGTGCTCCGAGCCTTGCACTGAAGTTCCGCGTCTTCGAGGCTCTCAAACTGCGGGCCAGTCTCACTCGCAAGAGACTTGCGTTCCAACGCTTGAAGACTGGACTTCGGTCACGTCCCCAGCACTCGACACCTAAAACCTCCGTCGTGAGCAAGACCCCCACCCCATCGACAACGTTCATGTCGTCATTGCGAACTCTGCTCGAATATCACTCGGATCTGCTGCTGCTTCTCCTGGCACTTGTCTTCCTTGCCAACCTGCCGGCAAAATACATCATGTAAGTAAGCTCAAGTCCCAACAACCACCAAGTCAAGCAAGCGCTTTTCAAGTTGAATTAGTTTTTTCTTCTTCTTCATAGACTTCAAGGGTAGATCAGCAGGCGACGTCGGAGGTCTCAACATAAATTACAATGGTCGGCGTTTTAACTCTCAGGTCGCATACGAGCAGGTCGCGGGTTCCTTCGCCTCGCCTGCAGTGAGTCTTCCAGGGCTTCTTTAACCCTGGCAGTCACAATTCACTCACTCACTCACTTCCCTCCCCCCAAGCTTCTAACACAATTGCACTACTGGAGCCCCGACGAACGTAACAATCCGCCGCCTCTCTCGGCCAGGAACGTGCCGCTAGGCACGACAAAGTCAGTGAATCGACCGAAGCCCGAGCCCTGCACCGCCAGCGCCACGTGCAGACACCGGAGCCACTCCTTCATCTCGCCCTCCGTGTAGGCGCTGAGCAGCACGCGGCCCTTCTTGCCGCGGATGGCGAAGCGCCACATCGTCGCCTGCGAGCCGTCGAAGACCGAGTCTCGCGGCATGATGTCGATGCTCTTGCCGCTGCACTTGGCCAGGTCGATCTCTCCGCGCTTGCGGCCGTGCTCCTCTTTGAAGAAGGTCATCTTGGTGCTAGTAAGCACCACGTAGCGGACCTTCCAGCCGCCCGCGCGCAGACCGAAGCCCTGCTTGAAGAGCAGCCCGGCCTTGATGACGCCGCCGCGCGGCACGTTGGCGGCGCGCACCATGACGCTCTCGCGCGAGAGCGTGAAGCCGTCCTCGTCCACGATGAGCGTGCGCGGCAGCCGCGTCGGGTCGCAGATGATGGTGTCGATGTCGTTGTCGTCGTCCTCGCTGTCCACGCGCTCGAGCAGCGGGATGGGGCCGGATGCAGGCAGCTGCATGACGGCCAGCAGCGACTCGGCGCGGTTCAGGCGGTTGCTGTGGTCCACGTAGTTGCTCTTCTCCTCGTCCTCAGCCACAGTGGAGACTGCGCGTTGGTCGCGTCCACGAGCAGGAGACGGCGCGTACGCGCTGCCGGCGTCGGAGCTCCCCGCGTCGCTGCGCTCGTACCAGTCGTCGTCGCTCAAGTCGTCGGACGTGCGCGTGGGGCGGCCGCTGTCGTCGCTGGGGCGGCCGATGGCGCGCAGCAGCTGCTGCTTGTACACGGCGTTCTGCTGCTGCTGCTGCGAGACGCGCAGCATGCGCGACGGACGGAAGGCCAGCAGACTCGGACGCGGCAGCAGCTCCTCGTCCATCATGGCCGGCACCTCGGCGTCGTAGCTGTCGTAGCTGTAGCTGTAGCGGTCGTCCTGCCAGCCGCTGGACTGCAGTACCGCGCGCGGGGCGGCGGTGGACGGCGTGGGCGGGTCTCGCCTCGGCGCCATCGTCTCGTTGGCTGAAGTGACGCAGTGCAGTGCAGTGCAATGCAGGACCTGTGGGGAGCTGCTCGCTCGTTCGATCAGGTTTATGGTTACACACACGAACTGAACTGAACACTTGGTGAGTACGGGACAAAGTGCGTGTATTGTGGCAGGTGGTTTTCCTGTGAGAATAGATGCGGGGAGTGGACACTGCAAGGTAGGGGGAAATCTGTTTAACAACATATGCCTGTGAAAATAGATGTGGATACTGCATTTTAAACCGTACAACACCGAGGGGGCACTGCCGGTCACACAGTGGGATATCTCATCCAAGCGACCGCTGGCTAGTTGGCGGTGCCTTTTTAGCGGTGGAGCGCCACCGAGGGTTGACTGGCGAGACTTGACAGGTGAATGCGGACAAGTGACCTGCCCCCCAGGCGGTGAAGGGAGTGCCTCTTGGCTAAAGGCGCTGGTTGATTCCTCCAGTCCAGGCTGCTGCCCTCGAACCATTTGCTCTCCATTCCGCACGGCGGGAGAATCGACTGAAAAAAGCGTCTGCAGCAGCCGACAATCCACCGTCGGATCTTCACTGTGAGACGCTCCGTGCTCACCCAAGCTGTGGCTCACCCAAGCTGTGGCCTGTGTTGACCCGAAACAGCCGAGTGATTGGGCTCCGATATACACGGCAGAGACGTCTTGCTCAATGTGCAAGGGGTAAGGAAATCTTCCCCCCTCCAAGCCAACTTCGAACACAACTTGCGAGCTTCGAGGCCGGCTTCGCGTGTTTGCAATCGCGTTCTTCAGTATTCGGACCGGAGGCGCTCAAGAAAAAAAAACAGCGGCAATCCGCCGATTGTCGCATCGCATCGCGCTCACACAACCATAGAGCGCAGCTGCTTCGTCGATTGCACGGGACTGGCAACTTCGCTGTTGGAACGTCCTCCTTCAGGCATCTCCGCCCGGTCCAAGAAATTATTGGCAAGAATCTTGGACCAAGATGCAAAGCAGCCCTGCATCGAGTGTGTGACCCGTCCCTCAACTCTCGTCTACTGTACCACAAAATAGGTACCATTATATCATTGGTCGAATTAACTCCCTATTTTATCCAATCACACAAATCACCCACGTGCCACCCATTCCCCCGCCTAAGTGACACTCTCACCGTCACTGTGACAGACGGATGGAGGTGAGCTTCAAGAAGAAGAGCAGGCGCCCCGCTGCGGGCAGGAAGCGCTCGCGGCGGCCCCAGGAGGACGCAGAAGATGCCTCCGATGGCGCAGGTGACGCCGCGGACGTGGAGAAGATCCAGCGCTCGATCCAGGAGCTGCGCGAGGACCAGCGACTGCGTGACCAGCTGCTGAGGGAGGAGCTGGCGGCCCAAAAGACCCAAAAGACCCAGGAACAGCCCGCCAAGAAGGCGCCGGACAGCGCGCAGTACGGACTGCACGACCCCAAGAAGGACGGCGGCTCCACCAATCAGAAGCTGCTCTCGCTGCTGGACGGACAGTTCACGGGACAGAGCGCCACGACAGACAAGGACCAGCACGAGGAGCTCCTGAACCAGTTCATCGAGGAGCGGCTGCAGAAGAAGCGGAAGTCGCAGGTTTCAGCCAATGGGGACGAGGCTTTGGATGCCGCCGCGGCGCTCAGGGCGGCAGAAGACAAGCTCTTCGAGCTGCCGGACAGTTTGAAGCCGGACGTCCCGAGCAGCAGCAACGGACACGAAGAGGCGGACGGAGGGATGCTCATGGGCAACGCCGGCATTGCAGAGGTGGAGCTGCCGGCTTCGTACGCGGAGAAGACGGAGAAGGCGACGATGAAAGCTCTTGAGGCGAGCAAAGCAGGGGGAGTGAAGCGGGATGCGGTCGGGGGACTGGCCAGCTCGGCGCTGCCGGCCAACTTCAGTGCGGACTTTAACCGACACAGGACGGACTATGTGGCGGAGATGAAGAGTCTGAATAAAGGTAAGGTGGGGGAGGTGGGCGTTGTGTAGAGGATGAGGTGCTGACGAGCAGTGGTGTGGATGTTGTGATGTAGATGAACAACGCGAGCGGGGGTTCCGTACAGGTGCGCGTTGCTGTATTGAAGAGATGTGGATGCGTGGTATCTGACACTGTGGTGGCTTTTGTGTGCGCAGTCGGCAAGAACCAGGCTAGTGACGATCGTGCCGTGTCGCGGTTCCGCAAGTTTGAGAGTCGCAAACTGCGACGATAGAGCGCTGCAATACATGTACAACCTTTTTTTTCACAAGTTGGCACATCGATCTGTTCTTGCCCAAGGCGACAGCTTTAGCAGCGTCATACTTGCTCTTTCAATGCGTTTTGAGGCCAAACTTCACAAAGTGTTGAGGAAGCAGCCAAGAGCTTCATCGCCCGTAACTTGTACGGACCGTATGCGAAGCTGTCTCCTTAATTGCTTTATCGGTGATCTCCAAAACGACGAGAAATCAGCATTCCACAATGATCTCGTTTCGCTGCTAACGTCACCAGTGGTGACGTTGACTCACCACATGATCTAAATGCAGCCACATCGCCATCTCCAAATGATTGTTTCTTGCTGCTGAGTTCATGGCTCTGTCGGTGCGCGAGTGGCTATTGGACTGGTCAATGACCAGTGTTGTGCAAGAACTTCACGACATCGGTAGAGACTAGATCCGCTACGAGCGAACGAGCGAACGAGCGAACTATGTCGTCGCGGTCATTAATATCCGTCTGCTCCTGCGCGCATCATGAAAAGCTGTAGACGATACGCTAGCACTCCGGATCACGCCACTCACCGTCGGGATTCCGCTCGCCCAGCGCTTCATACCGTGAGTGCATTTTCCTTTTCAATGCATGGCGTCATGATATTGCTATAGTTTTTGGTAGCGTTATTAATACATGTAGTAAACCAACTCCTCGCTGCTGTCAACGGCGTGCAGCACCATGAGAAACAGGCGCAAGCTGTTGTGCTTCACCGCTATAACCAGCAAAATGTCCAACAGCCGACCCAAAACACACACCGCTGACAGAAACGAGAACCAGTCACTACCGAAAAATGAGAACAGTTCTCAATGTGGCAGTTGAAGAAGAGAAAAGTATCTGTAGCCATCTCCCGTATATTGACGTCCTCACTTTAGTGACGTCGTTCCGCCCCAATCCTACTGACTCTTTCAAGCACAGCAATCATCCGTCGCCACGTCACAAGCCTGACTGCCGTAGCTCCCCAGCGCCATCCAGTACGCAGACGCATCCGCCGCCATGAGTTGGTTGTGGGGCAACGAGACGACGGAGCAGGCGCAGTTCGTGGTGAGCGCGCTGCAGAGCGAGTTGGACGAGCGCGAGAGCAAGATCCAGGCGCTGGAGGCGGCGCTCAAGCGCGAGCAGCAGGACCTGACGGCGCTGCTGGAGGACGAGGTGAAGGAGCTGGAGGCGCGGCGCAAGGCCATCGAGCAGGAGCTGCAGGGCGTGGACGCGCTCATCCGCGAGAAGCAGCGGCTCATCCAGCGCGGCAAGAGCGACGGGGCCAAGAAGAAGAAGAACGGGAAGAGCAAGAAGAGCGTGAGCTCCCCCAGATCCGCAGAGCAGAAGCCGCAGGCTGCAGTTGTAGCTGCAGTTGCAGCTGCTAGCAACAGCAATGGGACTGTCAAGGAGAAAGAGACGGTGCTGTCTCCTAAGGCCAAGAAGAAACAGAAGAAGAAGAAGGCAGCAGCTGCAGCTGCAGCTGCAACTGAGGGGTGAGGGAGGAGTCTCTTGAGTTGCTGAGCCTTTGGGAGGAGAAGGTTGACATTGTTTTGTTGTTGTTGCTGCAGTGTTGCTGGTGTAGCAGATGCAGAGGTGGGTGAGTCTAAGGCGGTTCTGCCTATGGACAAGAACTTGAAGATGGTGGCCAAGGAGGAGCCGAACGTGGCGTTTATTATCCAGCGTAGCAATGTGAGTGGAGCGGGATCTATTGAGGTGTGGATAGTTATTGATTGGTGGTTTTGTTGTGGTGGGTGGTTGTGTGTTTAGAACTCGAATACGGTGGTGTATGCGGGGTGCAAGTCCTCGGATGGCAAGTCGCTGGACGAGACAAACCCGATCAAGGTGTACTGGATCATGTACGAGAAGGAGGGCAACCCGCGCGAGGACCTCAACATGATCGAGCGGAACACAGCGTATGGAGTTACGGCCAAGCCGTCGGATGTGCCAGGCGAGTACCTGGCGGCCATCGCGTCGCTACGTGATCGCGATTGTGTGCTCCGTCTGGACAAGCACGGGAATGTGCTGGCGCTGACGACCATCAATGGCAAGAAGGGAATGGTGCTGCGTCGCGTGTTCGTGCAGATGACGACGAGCTGGGGCATCCCGACCGTGGACTACGTGGACATCCACGGCGTGGATCCGACAACGCACGAGCCCGTATACGAGAAGAAGAAGAACAAGTAACTGTGTCACTAGAGACAAGGAACGAGGCGAGAGAGCCCGGCGGTCGTGTATGTGTGGAAATGCAGTGCTTTATCTTTCGATCATGATACACGTCTACGTAGAGTTGCGTCTAAATGGCACGACGCATCATGACGATGGCCGCGGCACTGAGCGTCGTGCCCAATACACCACGCAGCACGTCCTCAGGCACGTCTTGGGTGATGTACTTGGAGGTCACATACACTCCAGCAGCCAGCGAGCCGCCGATGCGAACGGCAGTCGGCAAGTGAATCGACTTGGCACGCAGGTTAAACACCGTCGACGACGCCGCCGTGGGAACCACCGACAAGAGCGACGTGCCAATGATCGTCGCCTGGGGCATGTCGCTCGCCGCCGTCAAGTAGGACGTGATGAGGATCCCTCCTCCCAGTCCACAGAGCCCGGAGATGAACCCCGCCGCAGCACCAGCGACCAAGTACTTGGCATTGACCACTGCGAAGCCCTGCCAGTCAGCCTTTACTCTCTCCATGTACTCGGCCGACACTGCAGTCGACGTGGCGGCCACGGACGGGTGCGTTTCTCCTTCGGGCACCGAGTTGCGAGCCTTCTCCAGGTCCTTCTGTTGGGGCACGAAGAACTGCAGGTCCAGGGGGTCCTGTCCGTCGCTCCACTTGGGCATGTACGGGCTGTTCTTGAGGAAGATGAGCGGCGAGCAAAGCAGCATGGCGGAACCCACCACGAAGGACAATTTCTTGCTCGTGAGACGGTGTGCAGTGCGCACGCCGTACTTGGTGGCGATGATGGCTGGGATGGTGGTGGTGAGTGCCAGTGGCACGTTACAGGCCCCCGACTCGAGGTAGTTCCAGGCCCCGACGGACGCGGCAATGGCCACAGCACCCAGAGACGTGCCGTTGATGGCCTGCTGGGTCAGCGACGTGAACTTGGCCATAGCCTGCAGTTGAAGAGCATTGGGAGGATAATGATATGGTTAGATAAGATAAAGAGAGCAGATTTTGTTTTGTTTTGTGTGACCCACTGGAATGAGGATGATCCCTCCACCGACGCCCGTGAGTGCGGAAACAACGCCAGCGAGACCGCCTGTAGAATACAGTTGAAGAGCATTTGCAAGTTGCAGATACGGTAAAATCGTTTAGAGAATTTTTAGAGGAGGGAGCAGGTGGTGCTAACGAACCGGTGGCGACGCCCACGGAGAGCGGAATGGCGGCGCTTACGGTGCGCTCTTTAGGTGCAGAGCACAGCACGCGTCGGGTGGGCAGGTTGCTGCGCAGCACGGCGGCGCTGGAGCGGCGTAGTGTCCTTGCAAGCATCTTGGCGAGAGAGGAAGCAAATGTAAATGAACCGGTCGGCTGAGGTTGTAAAACAAAAATTGCCCAAAACCCTTCTTTATTGAATTTTTTGTCAATTTCTACGTATGCCGAGTGATGGTCTCCATATACGTTAGCGTTTTAATACCTGTCATACTCTGTTCCCTGTATATGAGACGGCGTGAAACAAAAGAATGCTAGTTAACCATTTAGAAAATTACGAGATAGGCACACCACCGTAAAGAGGAGAGTCTCAGCTACACGTAGAGCCCCCCAGCACAAAAATCCACCCAGTCTTCGCTGAGGGAGGGTCTCTGAAAAAAAAGGTTGCCTCTCGATCTGGCCGAACTCGATTTTTTTTTATTGTTGTACTGGGGGTAAACTGAGCCTGCGGAGCGATTGCGCTTATTCCGAGGTCCTAATTCGACTTCGTCTTTGTTTTAGACGCATTGTTATGAGCACAAAATTCAGAAAATTAAAAATAGAGGTGTATATTTTGGAATTTGGTAGCGATGGAAACAAGAATCATTTTGATTTACCGAGACATGCCCGACGAGTGGAAGATAGTAGTGATACTGCTCCCGTAGACACGTGCCACGATAGCGCTGCACTGTATCCGTCTCCTTGAGCACAGCTAGCGCCGTCATAATGCACTGCGTTCGCTCGCCACCATTCACCCTTGTATTTCAAGGCATCGTCAAACAAAATGATGCTTGTATCCATGTCTTCGCCCCCGTCTTGATTCTCTCCGTGCTCGTCCTCGTTTTCGGCAGAGCTTGCGTCTTTCGGGTCAGGTTCTCAGCTGTTGTCTGCACTGCCGTCACTGCTGTAGCCACTGTAGCCACTGTAGCTGCTTGCGTCTGCCCCGCTAGCGGCGTTGGCGGTCTGGTCTCTCCCAGCGGCGGCAAACGCCGCGAGCGCCTCCATCTTCGTTGTTGATACACTCCAGTCAAATTTAGAGATTTTGAAAAAGTCAACCTTCTGAAAAATTTCACTTAGGTGCGAAAAAAGATGCGCCAACTTCAAAGCCGTTTATCTCGAAAACGCAAAAAGGTTAACTAGCATCGTTTTGTTTGGCGCAGTCTCATACTTTGAAACCCCCTAATAGGGGGTTTCAAAGTAGCGAATCATTAGAAAAATGATTTGTAAAAAATCAAACTGATCTTTGGGCCCCGTCGACGGAGAAAGGAACTTTGAAACGCACTAATGATTAGATCATCAAATCGACCCTCCAGTCAACCTGGACGCCTCGTGCAGCATGGCGTGCTGCAGCTCCGCCGTCGCCTCGTGCTTCGTCGGCGTGTAATTCACGCCGCATCTGTATACCCTAGCTCTGCCGCCGCATACTACACCGCTGCCTCGAAGTACGCGGGAGATGGGGCTAAAACGCACTGCAGCGCCGGCAAAGAACGACAAGGCTGAAGCACTGTGTACCGCCGCGTTGTGCTAAGCACAAGGTGGCGGCGGGTCTGTAGAAGAAGCGGCAGCTACGGGGGTGGCGTGACAATGGACTCCATCGTCACGCCCCCCCCCCCTCCCCCCCCCAGGCTGCAGCCTGCAGCTCACCAAGGCACGGAGGCTCCGCGCCTTGGTGAGCTGCCAGGGGCAATTAGGCAGGCCAGACTGGCTCAGCCAGTCCTGTCAAAAGATCAGCTTTACGAAAGATCAGGCGAACGATGGGCCTCTGGAGGCTCATTTTTGGTCTAATCTTGGTCTGATTTTTTACAAATCATTTTTCTAATGATTCGCTACTTTGAAACCCCCTATTATGATAGCGTCAGGTTCGACACTCGTCACCCATCACACCGCTGCTGATAGGCGACGTCACCGGCGTCACGTCGACGGCGTGACGCGCCTTTTGACGCGACCAATAAATAGTCCCGGACTATATTTCGTAAAGACGCCATCTTATCGAGACCAATGCGCCGCCTGCTCTCGACGAAGGTGTCCCGGCCGCTGCAGGCCACGAAGACCGAGTCTGTGCCCAAGACTGCGCCCACACAAAAGCCCGCAACTACCGAGACCGCAGACAGCTCGGACGCCAGCGCGTGGAGCCACTTCGCGGCCTTCTCCAGCATGGAAGACTACGTGGACGTGACGCTCGTTCAGTACACAAACAACAAGCCCAAGAAGGACGAGAAGGAATAGAGAAGAGGAGCTCAGACGCCGTAATGTACTTACACAACTGCACAATTGTTTTCGCTGTCTTTCTCTTTCTTTCCAGAAACAAAATATAAAACCTCTTTCTTCGCCTAAATGAGCATGACCATCGGGTCGCCGCCGTCCTGGATGTACATGACCTTGTTCTGCTCCTCCAGCTCCACCAAGACCTTCTCTAAATCGGTCAGCGGCACAGCTTCGCTCTTGGAGCGACCAACGTTCAGCCGCGACAGGATGTCCGTCAGCTTGAGGCTGTCGTTCTCTTCATCCATGTCGCTGCCCATTTCGGACAGCACAGTAAGGACGTCGTCCGCCAGCGTAGCAGAACTGTACAAACATAGATACAATGCATACAGATACAGACATTAGTGCACACGAAGCAAAGCACAGCAATCATATACCAGAGACACCGACGCACCTCCATGAAGTGCGGTCTCGTTTCCTAGACTTGTCAGCAGGCTTCGTCGGTGTGACAGGAGTCGCGATCTCCAGCTCTGCCATGGCCGCCTCGCTGCCCGTTACCGGGGTCTCTGTTGGCCTGGTTGAAGCCGCCGGTGCGTCGTTCGAGTGGGGCTCCGACGCTTCGTGGTACAAGGCAAAGCTGACGAGGGCCATGGCCTTCTCGGCGTCGACTGCTTCGATTGTCTTGCTCAGACGAGCCTTCGCGTGTGCTGAGGCGAGACGAATCAGCGTCTCCAAACTACGGGCCGTCACGGGCAGTGTCCGTGCGTTCTGCTGGGAGCGCAGCTCCGCGTACCCTTCCGAGATGAGCTCGATTGCACTGTCCGTCAGCACGGGCTGGTAGCGCGTCTTGGCGTAATAAATGTACTTCTTGAGGAAATCAAGCGTGAGGATGCCGTTGCCGCTGCCTTCGTACGACGAAGACTGGTACCCGCCGTGGAGCAGCGGGTCGAACTTCTGGAAAATGGACTTCTTGGACGGCTCGTTCGATCGGTCGCCGTCGGCGTCGCTGATCAGCGCCATGTGATCTGTGGAGCTCACCTCGAACGAGAGGGGGACACCCTCTTGGCCGGGACGAGTATACCTGTGCATGCGCAGCACGTGGTCCGAGATGTTGCGGTCAGCACCACGGTCCAGACGGTCTAGCACCACGAACAGCAAGTCAAAACGCGACAGAAGCGAGTCGGGCAGACCGATGTTCTCCTGGGGTTTCTTGTTCTTGTTGTACTGGCCGTACACGGGGTTTGCAGCAGCCAGTACGCTGCAACGCGCGTTCAAAGTGGCGTGGATACCAGCCTTTGCGATAGTCACGGTCTGCTGCTCCATGACTTCGTGAATAGCCACACGATCTGCTTCACTGTAATTCAAAGCAAAGTCAGCCAGGTACAATAAGCAAGGCCTTAGAGTTAGCCAAGCTTACCTCATCTTGTCGAACTCATCGATGCACACAATGCCTCGGTCAGCCAGCACCATAGCACCAGCTTCCAGACGACGCTCTTTTGTGTCCGGATCGATCGTCACAGCAGCCGTCAAACCGACACCGGACGAACCACGACCCGTGGTGTTGACGGCCAAAGGTGCAATTGTCCGAACAAACCGCAGCAGCTGAGACTTGGCCGTCGACGGGTCACCCACCATCAAGATCTGAATGTGTTAGGAAAAAAAGGAGTTAGCATTGCACCAGCAGCTTTGCATTGCAAACTGCAATCAACAGCCAACTCACGTTGACATCACCACGAAGATGTGTGCCGTTCTCGAGATTCTTCTCCACTCCACCTAGCAGCTGCAGAAGAAGTGCCTTTTTGATCTCAGCGTGGCCGTAAATGGACGGCGCGATCGAGCGAGCCAACATCTCGAACGCGTCCTCGCGCTTGGCAAATTCTCGGACGTGCGCGAGGTCATTGGCCGACATGACAATGCCGTTCACCTCCTTGCCCATCAGCTGCACATTGTTGGCAATCAGCACTGTCCTGAAAACCGCCGTCGACGCGGCCGTGCTGTTACCGCCGAGAGGGCGGTAGATGCCAACGACCCGAACTCTGTCCCCGGGTTTGCACTTGTCGACAATATCATTTTCGACAATGACCTCGCAGGACCTGGGCAGCTGTCCCAGCGGGGCCGTCTCGGGGGTTTCCTGCATGCTGATCATCTGGTAGTCCTTGTACTGCGAGAGGCCGAACTCGGTCTCCAGCAAGTTGCCGTTCTCGTCTTTGGTCGGGTAGACGCTGGACGTGGGCGCACCTGAGATGGACGTGTTGTCCCTGTACTCCCTCGACAGGATGGCGTTCGTCTCCTTGCAGTAGTGCACGGAGCGCACGACCTTGGGGCGCACGGCCGAGCACTTGGTCACGATGCCGTGCACGCACACCATCTGCGTGAGGTACGAGGCCAGCAGCCCCCTCGGGTTGACGTTGTGGTGGCCGAAGTCGCCCTCGAAGCCCACGTGGAAGCGCATGTCCTTGGTGGCCTCCGCCTCCTTGCTGCCGTACATGCTGTCCCGGTTAAATACGAGCTCCTTGACGGCGTCCTCAAAAGGTGGCACGAACTCCGCCGGGTTGCGCAGCAGGCGGTTCACGATGTTGTCCTGGGCCGCGTCCGTGAACGAGCCGTCGTACTCGCGCAGGTCGTTCAGGTCCACGACGAGGCGCGTGCTCTTGCTCACCATCATGCTGCGCAGCTTCTCCGCGTAGTCGCCATAGCCGGTCTGCAAGTTTTTATTGTTTTTTTGCAATAGTTGACATTGACACATTTTTTTAGTGATATGGGTGGGACTAAAATACGTGGGGACAAATGCACACGCACGTTGCTGTCCAGGAACTCCTGGAAGTACTGCTTGTGGCGGCGGAAGGCCTCGTCCAGCGCGTCCTGCTGCAGCTCCATGGCGTCCGTCGCGTCGGGTGCTCGCTAACGCTCTTGCCGCGCGCGCGAATTTCGAGTGGCCCTCTCCCCGTTCAAAACGGGCACTAAAATGGTATCATCGAAAAGAGTGACATGAGGTGTGCTGATTGGTTGGAACTTGAATTCAAATTTGAATCGAGGGGTAGCATTTGACTTGGGGAATGTATAGAGGGCTAATTTTGGGCAGAGGCACAAACAAAAAAATGGGTGTTGACTATTTTTAAACTGGGTAGGGCATGCGACGTGTGACGAGATGGCTACATGACGGTGCACACCTCGGATGTGATCCGCACCACGTGCTTCTTGACGAACAGGTAGTTGTGCGGACGCTCGTCTTCCAGCGCTTTCTTCTTGCGTTGCAGGTCGGCGATCTCCTCGCGCAGTTTCAGTCGCTCTTCGTCTCCAAGACGCGCCATGCGCTCCAACTCGCTGTTGATGTCGACGAGCTCCGCCACTTGGCCGCGATGCCGCTTCACGGTGCTGCAGATCCACAAGACCAGCTTCGTGTTGCTGCGTAGCGACTCCGGGATGTCCGTGAGCCCGTCGTTGCCCTCGCAACAAACTTCTTCCAGCAGCGGGCAGTCGCATAAAGTATGTGGCAGCAGGGTGAGCTTGTTGTGGCGCACGTTGAGCACGCGCAGGTGTTGCAGTCGTCCAAGCTCTTGTGGCACTGTAGTGAGGTCGTTAAAGGACACGTCCAGCTCCTCGAGACGCTCGCAGTATTGCAGCTCGTTGGGTAGCTCTTCGAGGCGATTGCGGTGCAGATCCAGCTTGCGCAGATTCACGCATCGGGCGATCTGCACGGGGATGGAGGCGACCCTGTTGTTGGCCAGTATGAGCTCGCGGAGAAGCACCAGGTTGCCGACTGCCTCGGAGATGTGCACGAGTTGATTCCGGGACACATTGAGCACCAGCAAAGAGTGCGCGTATGTCCACACCACCTCGTCCAGCGTGACCCAATGCTTGTCCTGCAGGTCCAAGATTCCGTTTTCGTCGGGTGTCAGTGACGCATCGACAAGCTCCTCCATGGCAAACGCTTAGGTGATGAGGTTCGATGCTGCAGTCATGGATGTAGCAGGTCTTGGGTCAAAATCCCTGTGCATACAACAAGAATAGCAGAAGCAGTTTCAACATTTGGCAGCAATGTGCTTGGCTCCACAACACTCTAACGAACGGTACCCAGAGCGCCATCGCCAGTTTGGGTGCTATTTGGCACTCTGCAGCCTGGTGATCCATGACCCTTTTCACGGATCTTGGCCCGGAGACAAATCACATCCTCGAATCTGATGTTGAAGTTGACTCTCTCAGCAACAAGTTGTTGCCAAACAACACGCCGATGAAGTTTTGCACCTGCAGAATCGTTGACAGCACGCCGCCATGAAATCCACCGCTGAAGTTACAGCCATATGACTTTGGTGAAGTGTTTGAGCTCGTTCGTTGAAACTTGCCAGCAGTGCAATCAGCTTCCCAGACCATGTTCCAGTTTCATTTTGACGCCGTCTTGGGTGTGATCACAACAAAAATCGACTCTCCGTCGGGTCTCACCGGAAATTGAGCGCACGATCGCGTATTTTGGCAGATCCCATACGACTGTAGACTGTTCTGCCATGGTCGAATGGCGCTTCGACCAACAGAACCCCGACTCAATCCCGCAGACTTCGGAGTAAGACACTAAAAGCTGCGATGTGTCACTGGCCGGAATCGAGGAACAGCAGAAAGGAGTAGTGCTTTGCTTCACCAAGAAACGGACATCCCTTTCGCAGTGGAGCTCGAACGGGATATTTAGTGGCCCTTTCATCGCCAAATACCCCGGGGGTTGTTGCCGTCTTCCACATAGTGATGGTTCATTCTGCCATTTACCAACGACAGCTCAACCAGCATCTTCAAAGGAACAGCGTGTGAAGCTGCAACATAATGCTCAGTAAAATCCTGCGCTCGCGTGTCGTGGTCGCCGCTGTGTCCTGTGCTGCTCTCGCCTTTTCATCTTCAATGGGTCTCGCTGCTGCCGATGAACTGTGCTCAGTTGTACCGTACACGTATGGAGGGGCTATGTCGAGTTATCCGCAGCTTTCAACAGCTCTGAGCACGCTAGAGAACTACGCCATCGCTTCCTGGTTCACGGATCGGATCTCGTCTCAAGATCGAGCGAGCTTGATGTCTCGTATGCTGAACCAATGCCCCGACGAATCTCGCCTCAGTATCGTGGTGTATGGTATTCCCAACAAGGATTGCTCCGGTGGGTTCTCTTCGTCGGGGAGCGTGACGAGCTCAGCTGCTTACCAAGCATTCCTGAAAGAGCTCACGGACGCTGTAGGTGATCGCAAGGTGTTATATGTTGTGGAACCCGATGCCGTTGGCCTACTGGCGAAAGACGGCGGATGCGGTGGACCAGCGGGATACCTCGAAAACCTCAAAATTGCGGTCAACGCTCTGTCCGCGAACACCAACGCTCAGCTGTACCTCGACGTCGGGTACTGGATGCTGGCAGACGCTACTAGTGCCTCCAAGGTAGCTACCGTGATGCAGGAAATCGGCAGCGCTGGGCGAGTCAAGGGCGTCACCATCAACACGTCAAATTTCCGCTCCAACGAAGAGTGCGCTGGGTACTGCTCGACCTTCCAGGCGGCTATGGGTTCCGATGACATGCACTGCATTGTTGACACCTCCCGCAATTACAATGGGTCGCCCACGACGGACTGGTGCAACATCCCGACTGCAGGCATCGGCAAGCCGCCTACGTCGAACACGGGCTTCGCAAACCTGGACTATTTCATGTGGATCAAGCCTCCTGGAGAGAGCGACGGCTACTGCTGGGGTGGTCCTTCGGCAGGCTCATTCTTTCTGGATGGCTTCACGTTGTTGTGGAACCAAGGCTACTTTGTGCAGGAGTTGGGCATGCCAAAGATCGGAGAGACCGCGGCACCTACATCAGCTCCGACATCCGCACCAACCTCAGCACCAACGTCTGCACCAACTTCAGCACCAACCTCAGCACCAACCTCAGCACCAACCTCAGCACCAACTTCAGCGCCGACTTCAGCACCAACTTCAGCGCCAACTTCAGCACCAACCTCAGCACCAACGTCTGCACCAACTTCAGCACCAACTTCTGCACCTATATCGTCCCCAACGTCGGCCCCAACATTGGCTCCGACTTTGGCTCCGACAGCAGCACCGACGGCGGCGCCAACATCCGAGCCGATGACTTACACGCCAGACACCACCGCTCCAACCACGGCACCAGTGACCTGGTCCTACGGCACCAGTGCATGCAGGGCTAAGAAGCGTATGCGGTCGTAGGCTGCGTGTCGTTCGTTCTGTTCAAGTCCAGTTGATAGCAAACCAGCACTCGAATGATCCGGCGGTGCATCACTTCATACCACGCGTCCAGTCCTGCCATAACGTTAACTCCACAAATTCAAATCAACTTTTACGCGTGTGAGTTCCGAATGCGTAGCATCTGACAAAATACAAAAGAAGAGAGGATGGAGATGAATCGATTTTCACACTCTCTACTCTGTACACGATGTGGAAATGAAGTCAAATGTGAATTCTACATCACCTTCGTATCTTACGCCACCCAGGTGACCTTCTCGGCAATGGGCTTGCGAGCGCCCTTGGCGATCTTGGCGTCTGCCTTGATCGCGCCAACGTAGAAGAGCCCCAGACACTTGTCCTCCTCGCCGAGGCTCAGGTGGTCCTTCATCTCCTGCGACATGGTGATCGGCGGGCCCGAGCTCCAGTAGGCGCCGACACCGTGGGCAGTAGCCACGAGGTGCATGTTCTGCACGGCGCAGGCAACAGAGCACAGCTCCTCCCACTCGGGGATCTTGCCGCTCTTCTGGCGCTTCATGCAGATGGCGATGACGTGCGACGAGGCCGAGCAGTTGAAGACCATCTTCTTGTACTTGGTCTTGAGGAACTTGTCGGCCGGGACCTTGCTCTTGTACACGCCCGCGAGCAGCTCGCCGAGCTCCAGGCGCTTCTCGGGGGCCTCGAACACCACGAAGCGCCAGGGCTCCGTGCGGCCGTGCGTGGGCGCCCAGTTGGCGGCCTCCAGCATCTTGTCCAACACCGCGCGCGGCACTTGGCGCGCGCTGTCGTAGTCCGGCGGGAAGACGCTGCGGCGCTCGGCGATCAGCTGCTCGGCCGTCCAGAGCTTGTCGCCGCTGGCATTGCGCACCGTCGTCTTGGTCACGGTCTTGACCGTCTTCTTGCCAGCCGCCAGCTCGGCGCGCAGCTTCAGCGCGTAGAGCGCCAGGCCCAGGCTGGAGGCGGTGGACACCACCGCCAGCGTCGTCGCAGTCTCGGGCATCTTGTCTGTCGGAGGGCGAAACGAAAAGTGAGCTGCTCGGCACCTGACGTACGTGTACCGGTGGAATGATGGTCGTTCGGTGGCGAAGCGCGTATGCTTCAGGAGTCTACCGTCACAGATGTTTACTCTCAAAGCGCGACTGGATCCGGTGATTGCGAAAGCTGCCACCGACTGGTGTTCGCCACACCGCCGGCACGCTCCCTCGTCTACAATTGGCTACTGTACTTGACCATGCTCGCACAAGCTCAGACGGCGCTGCGTCGCGCCCGCCACGTCGTCCCCCGCCACGTCGTCCCCCGCACGGTCTCGCTCCTCTCTGCGCAGGTACATGCACCAGCGTCCTCCCAGTATCACCACCGCCGTCCGAGACCCTCAACGCCGTGGATTCTCGGAGCTTCGGCCGCTGGATTGGCGCTGGGCTCCGCATTCTGCGAGCAGACGCCGGAGCAGGAAGAGACAGAGGACCACGCGGCTCCTGTAGCCGCTGGAGAGGTGCGACTCGACCTGCCCACGTTCAGCTTCGAGGAGGTGCAGAAGCACACGGGCGCCAACCGCAGCCGCACGTGGGTCGTGTACAGACACGGCGTGTACGACATCACCAAGTTCATCGCGTCCCACCCAGGCGGCACCAAGATCCTGCTGGCTGCAGGGAACTCCATCGAGCCCTTCTGGCAGCTCTACGCAGCACACAACCATGCAGACGTGCACAAAATCCTGGAGAAGCTGCGCGTCGGAAACCTCCGACAGGAAGACGTGGAGATGCTCGAGAAGCTGCGCAAGGAGAGGTACGGAGACGGACCATACAGTAAGGACCCGACGCGCCACCCGGCGCTCAAGGTGAACTCGAGCACGCCGTTCAATGCCGAGCCGCCGCCGGAGCTGCTCATGCAGTCGTTCATCACGCCGAACGATTTGTTCTTCGTGCGGAATCATTTGCCCGTGCCCGACGTGGATGTTGAGAACTTTACGCTGAAGATTTCGGGCTTGGGAATCGCCAAGGACAAGCAGGTTGAGTTCACGCTGGATGATTTGAAGAGGAAGTTTAAGCACCACACAGTGACGACGACGATCCAGTGCGCTGGAAATCGGCGAGCGGAGATGTCCGGTGTGAAGCAGGTGAACGGACTGAGTTGGGACACCACGGCACTCTCTACGGCCAACTGGACAGGCGTGCTGCTGTCGGACGTGCTGGCAAGTGTTGGCGTCACTGACGAGGACTCACGGGATGGACAGTGTGACTGCGAGGTGGGGGAGCATGTGGGCGTGTGTGGTGATTGCAACGCCGTCATCCAGCACGTGCAGTTCGAAGGGTTAGATGCTGACACTGAAGGGAAAACGTATGGCGCCTCAATCCCCGTAGCTACGGCACTAGACCCGCGGAAGGACGTAGTGTTAGCGTTTGAGATGAACGGTGAAACCATCCCACGTGACCATGGCTACCCGCTGCGCGTTATCGTTCCTGGCACTGTTGGAGCTCGCAACGTGAAGTTCCTGCATCGCATCGTGCTCTCGAGCGAGGAAAGTCCGAGCTTTTGGCAGCAGCGCGACTACAAAGGCTTCCCGCCCAATGTTGACTACACACGCGATGACTTCTGGAAATTCGCCGGCGATTCGATCCAGGAATTACCCGTGCAGTCTGCCATCACCGAGCCCAAGAACGGCTCCGTGCACTTCGTGGACGATGCAACAGACAGCTCGATCGTGACTGTTAAGGGCTACGCATGGAGTGGTGGTGGCCGCAATATTATTCGTGTGGACATTTCAGTGGACGGTGGCAAGACGTGGACACCTGCGGAGCTGCACGAGTCGGGTAAGCGTCAAAAGTACAACCGGGCTTGGGCGTGGACGCCGTGGGAGCTGGACGTGGAAGTTCCGCCAGGGACGAAGAAGTTGGATATTTTGTGCAAGGCTGTTGATGCTTCCTACAATGTGCAGCCTGACACGATTGCTCCTATCTGGAACATGCGTGGTGTGCTGAACAACGCCTGGCACCGCGTGCACGTCACAATGGAGGAGTCAGAAGAAGAGGAAGACGAAGAGGAAGACGAAAGTGGCGAAGATGAATGAGGTAAGAGCTCGCACAAACTAACGGTACAAATTCCTTTTTCGAAACGAATAGCGACTCAAATCTTGAGCGAAACCTAACACCTGACAGGTCTTGCCTGCATCAATGTCTGGGATAAAGCACCCCACGCACAGTCTTGAGCATGATGTCAGACCATTGTGCAATTGAATCGCGCAGATCCTCAAACTGAGGCGTAGAAAGTGGGAAGTCGGGCCGGTAGACCTTGTAGAACGCAGCACGCCGCATGGTAACAACCATGTTGCCCAGCGGATCGTTCAGCTCGCCACTTGTATTTGTTGCTCGACGTTTGCTTGCCGTCAGCACAACGGCTGCCGATATATCCTTGCGGACACACTGCGGGCTGTAGGGGTATCTCTCGTCTTCATCGACCGAGTTTGAAACAATGACAGCACATGGTTCTCCGCCGTATCCTTCGTCCTCACCGAGCATGGCTCGAAACGAGACAACGTTGCCTTCTGTCGTGACTCCATTCTCATTTGTCGAGATAATTCGGGTGTGGAAAGCATCATCCCCGATAGCATCGTAGTCTTCGCGGAGCGTCATGTGGCCCAGCTCCTCCGTGATGATGATCTCCATGTTGTTCTTGTAAAACGACAGCGCGTCGTACACCTGCTGCAGAGACCTGACACCGGGGAACTGGATCGTGTCGGATCGAACGCAGCACAAGTCGCCATGCTCGTTCTCGAACTGGTTTTGAGAAAACTGCTTCTTCATCGGGTCATTCAACCGGCCAGGCCCCATGACGAACTCCACCGCAGCTCGGATCTTGTCGTCCCGCATGGCCAGCAACGTCGCTCGGCGCTCTCCCCAGTCCTTCGTCAGACTGATGCGACTGTAGAGTGGGTAATGACACAGGTCCGTCAGACATTGCGCCAGCGCCGACTGCAGCTTGGCGACGTGCAGCTGCTGCGTGCGCGTCGCGTGCAGCAGCGCCGAGTGCTCCGCAGTCTCTGGGTCCGTCTGCAGCGCCACGTGAGGCGACGTGCTTCTGGTCTTGAGCACGGCCACACCAGACTCCAGCAGACGGATCTCCTCCTCCAGTTTCTCCTGTGGATAGCACAAAGAAGAAGAAGAAGAAAAAACGTTAGTAACTTTTTATTCTTTTAGGTCCGTGTATATCTTCCCAATTTGCATCCTATCCTGCAGTACCTTTCGGTCCGCGTGGCTGAGTTTGCGTCTCTTATCAGATTTGAGGACTCGAGCAGGAGACGCGTCGGGACTCAATTGATCCACACGGATCGACACATTCACAGCCGCCAGCATTTCGCCTTTGTTGAGCTAATTGCGCACTGACGCTTCACTTCACTTGACTTCACCACTTACCATCATTCCTAATCAGCCTTAATAGAAGCCCGTGGTCATGTACTGGCATCTGCGCTCCTTGTACTCGACGTCTTCAATCGCTGGAAAGCGGCGCTGGTTGTTGCCAACGCTGTCGGCTGCTGGTGTTGCTGCCATTGCTGCGGTGACTCTGCGGGATGATTAGGAACTTGCCAGGGCGGGGCAAGTGGAGCCCCAACTGCCGACGTATTCGATGCAGCAGGTGCAGCAGCACTCGAAGGAATCCAGAGCCTGGGTCGTGTACAAACACGGAGTTTACGACGTGACGGAGTTCGCTGGGGTCCACCCAGGAGGTGACAGGATTCTGCAGGCGGCGGGGAAGTCCGTGGAGCTGTTCTGGCACCAGTCGGAGCCCCACTCAAGAGCGGGAGCCCCGGAGACTTTAGAGGACTTGAGAGTTGGAAACTTGAGCGAAGAAGACTTCGACAGGCTGGAAGAGATGAAGAAAACTCTCCCGACTAGTGATGCAGTGGAAGAATTCTTCTTTATTGAAGGGACTTCGACGTCTTCGGCGCCGGAGGTAGATCCGAACAACTTTGATCTGAGGATCTGCGGGGTAAAGGAGGTTTCGCTGACGCAGGCGGAACTGAAGACGCGCTTCAAGCTGCACAAAGTCACCACGACGGTTCGCTGCGCTACGTCTCGAGCTACTGCTGTTTCTGGGACTACGTCGTCTGTGCGAGTTCCCGCTGAGTGGACGGGTGTGCTGCTTGCCGACGTGCTGGCCAGTGTCGGAGTGACAATTGCAGATATTGAACAGGTGCGTTTTGAAGCGCTGGATACGGATGCGAAGGGAAGAGCGTTTGGTGCCTCCATACCGGCGGAGACGGCCTTGGATCGAGAAGTTGGCGTGCTACTCGCGTTTGAGATGAACGGCGGTCCGATTCCGAAAGAGCACGGATTTCCGCTTCGCGTCGTTGTTCCTGGAACGACGGGCGCGCGCAATGTCAAATTTGTCCATCGCATTGTCCTCACTTAGAGGTCCAGTACATATCCAGCAGTCCCCCAACAGGGCTGGAGAGAGTTTGCGTCTCTTGACCAAGAGTCTTGATTGGAACTTGCAGATGTTCAGCGAGAGCTGCTTCAAGACCATGAGGCATCATACCGGTAACCTCATTCTGAGTAAGAATTTCTGACACAAGAGCGGAATGGATCCCGTGGGACCAAGTCGGTGCCGTCAATTGCGAACGGAGGTCATACACTTCTTGTTAGCAATGCTGTACGTACATGTTGTGGTTGATGCTGGCTCAAGCATTCAGCTACTTACCCGAATCGGGAACCACTGGGTGCCTTCCAAAACGGGTTCTTGAAATGCTTTCCCTCCAATTGTTTTGTCAGTAACTGACAGTTGGGTCTCATTTTGAGCTTTGGCTCTCCTGAACCGGATGGTGCACATCCGAGTACGAATCCTCCGACTCGCCACCTGCACGGTTCCGTGAAATAACCAGGGAAAATGTATTGCGCGAAGATGAGGAAATGCGATGAGCGTTGCTGCGTGATCTCCAGACGCGTGACACATTGTAGTGTCCGAGGAATCAAGAACCGTGCCATTTTTGCTTTTGCTTCGAGCTGGAAACACGTGAATCGGTTGAACTCGACTATCGATGCTGACGATTCGATCCCTCGCAGCGTCAGCTCTCGCCTGCGCTCTCCTGTCCGTGAACCCGTCGCAGGTTGCTGCTGACTACACGGTCAAGGCCGATGCTGCCACGACGGTGCAAGGTTCATGGGACGGATGGGGCACCTCGCTTTGCTGGTGGGCCAATGTCTTCGGAGAGCGCGCGGACATCGCTGACGCCCTCTTCACGCTAAATGAGACGGTGACGCTGGATGGTGCGACGTCCGGAATCCCCGGTCTTGGCTTCAACATTGCGCGCTACAACATCGGCGGCTCGAGCAGCAACGTCGTGGATGACAGTGGCACCGAAGTGGCGATGAAGACGTCCGAGAACATGCCTGCGTTCAGGTTCATGGAGAGCTTCTGGCTCGACTGGATGAGCAAGGACCCGACCTCCACGAGCTGGAACTGGAAGGCCGATGCCAAGCAGCGTGCGATGCTTTCCCTGGCCAACCAGCGCGGTGCCAACGTCCTGGAAGCGTTCTCGAACTCGCCGCCTTGGTGGATGACCTACAACCGTGCGACTGCGGGCGGAGACAATGGAAAGAAGGACAACCTGCAAGACTGGAACTACGATGAGTTCGTGCTGTACCTGGCAACGGTGGTGAGCCGTGCCAAGTCGGACTGGGGCGTCAAGTTCACGTTCGTGGAGCCGTTCAACGAGCCCTCAGAGACCTGGTGGCAGTACCCGGGCAAACAGGAAGGCTGCCACTTCTCTGTGGAGACACAGAACACCATTCTTCCGCTTCTACGCAAGCAGCTCGATGCTCTCGACCTGCAAGACGTGGCTATCGCGACTTCGGACGAGAACTCGGCTACCGAGGCACTCGCTACGCTCACCACCATGTCGACCAATGCCGACGTCATGGGAGCCGTTGAGAAGGTGAACACACACGGTTACCAAGGACTCGAGGCGTACCGTGGCCCTGACCGCGGAGCTCTGAAGAATCTCGCCAACAAGCTGACCAAGAACCTGTGGGATTCGGAGTACGGCGAGAGTGACGCTACGGGGCTGACTATGGCCGAGTCCATCGGCCTCGACATCAA
The DNA here is from genome assembly GCA_033557925.1 of Phytophthora x cambivora. Lineage (NCBI taxonomy): Eukaryota > Oomycota > Peronosporomycetes > Peronosporales > Peronosporaceae > Phytophthora > Phytophthora x cambivora. Next base: position 3,732,237 of record JAUCEB010000012.1, on the reverse strand, counting down.
CGAGATGGGCGTGTCGGGCTTCGTGTACTGGCAGGCGCTGGACAGCGGCGGCTGGGGCCTCATCCAGTCCAACCCTGGCGACAACTGGATCGGCACGCCGAACCCCAAGTACTATGTGCTGGCGCAGTACTCGCGCCACATCCGTCCCTTCATGTCCATCCTGGCTTCGGACGACGCCAAGACGGTGTTGGGCTACGACTCGGAGAAGAAGCTGCTCGTGGTCGTGACGGTGAACATGGGCGACGCTCAGACAGTCACGTTCGACCTGGCGAGCTTTGGGACTGTGGCTGGACCTATCAACGCCTGGACGACGGAGACGAGCGGCAAGGGGGCTCTGTACAAGGCGAGCACGGTGAAGCTCTCGGGCACCTCGTTCAGCGCGGCCTTCCCTGCGGCCTCGGTCATGACGTTCGAGATCGAGGGCGTCACACTCGCTGCTTAGTTTGAATTGAATGCAGTCAAGAGTACAAATACATGCTCCAGCCTTTTATTGTCGCAAGCGGAGCTGGTTCAAAATAAATCACGATACATTTTACTTTGCTTCAACGTGTTGCACAGTGCAACTTGCACTGTTCAGTGCTGCACCCGGTGCAGTGCACGTAAGTTGAAGTAACGTCATCTCTGATTCGCCAACCTCTTTTCTCATTTTAATCCAATCGCGTCTCTTTATTTTGATTGGCAAGACGTGCGACTGCCATGCAGGGTTCGCCAAAACCCATGGTTTCAAATTTGGGCGGGTGGGTGTGACAAGAACCGTGGGTGGGTGGGTTTAGGTTTTGGTTTTATTAAAGGCCGATGACGTCATTTTTAAGCTTGAAAATTGTATACTGGTATGAAGATATCCTTGATAACTGTGAAATAGGTCGAGCGCTTTCGAGATGGAACAGGCTTACCGAAGCAAGCTTATCTCACTTGTGTGTGGCGCGGTTTGTCCGGTAGATTGACGCTGCTCCACCGTTATAGAGTTTGCGATTTCACTTTACTTAAGTACTACATACAATTTTCAAGTATGCTAGCCGAATGGCTACAGCCCAAATAACCCCAACTGGAGATAATTTGGGTGGGCGGGACATTTGAAAATTCAACAACCCAAAAAAACTTTATCCCAGTTTTCGAACCCTGCTGCCATGGCGAGTGCTCGAGGTGTCGGCAGCGCCGTCTTTAGGATGCAACTACGCGGCCGCAAGCGCGATTTCGCTGCATCTGCTGCGACGACCACCACCAGCAGCACCCCGAGTACTGATTCTAGAAAAAAGAGAGCTGCGAAGACCAAAACGGCGCCTTTGGGGGCGAAATCCGCTGGACAGAAGGTGGAAGTGATCGCACCTTCCAGTTCCAAGTTCCCAGTGCTGACAGCGTTGAAGGAACGAGCGAGCCAAAGCTCAAGCGACTCTAAAATTCTGCTGGAGTACCCGAATTTGGTCCCGGCACGACTAATTCGTCGCTACAAACGGTTCCTGGCTGATGTCGTGCTGCTGGATGGAGGTGCAAAAGACGAAAGCACCAAAGCGGAGGCAGAAGCCGAGGAACAGGAAGAAGAGGTGATTACAGTGTACTGTCCAAACACGGGGCCCATGGTGGGGCTGCTGGACGGGCTACCGAACGCCCGTGTGCAGCTGTCGAAGAGCAACGACCCCAAGCGCAAGTACGCGTACACGCTCGAGATGATCCAGATCCATGTGCGTTTGTGTTGCTGTGAGTGTGGATGAATTCCACCCTTTAAGGCTAATGTTGTTGTTTTGTTGGGATGGAGTAGAACGGAGAGCGAGAGGTTTGGGTTGGTGTGCACTCGACTTCGGCGAACCGAATGGTGGAGCACGCGCTAGCGTCGCGGTGGTTTACCGAATTTGGACACTACGATTCTGTTCGCCGCGAGGTGAAGTTCGCCAAGAACAGTCGCGTAGACTTTGTGCTGACCTCGAACGCCAAAGATGGTAGTGTCGCTCATGAAAAGTACGTCGAGGTAAAAAGTGTCACGCTGGCACTCGAAGGAAGTGAAGAGGACCCGTCTCGCTGCGCTGTGTTTCCCGATACGGTGTCAACTCGTGCACAAAAGCACGTAACCGAGCTGACCGAGCTGATGTCTGCTAAGATCAAGGCTGAAGAATCCAAGAAAGGGCCCGAGAAAGAGGCGAATACGAAGACTGCAGCAACCAAGCTGAGTGCAGCTATCATCTTCTTGGTTCAGCGTGACGATTGCACCGAGTTTGCTCCCTCTATCCAGCACGACAAGAAGTTCGCCGAGTTGTGCTCCGTGGCCGCCAAGAGCGGGATTCAACTGTTGGGCTATTCGTGCGCATTGATGCCTGATGAAGCGAATAGTTCTGGGGCCGTGTCCCTGTTAGGACCACTGCCGCTGCAAAATGATAAATAGACTGCGTACATGTATTATACATGTAGTCTTCTACAGATTCTGCTCTTGCAATGAGTACGACGTTGAAAGATCACTGATGTGCATAGGAACTTGTGAAGCGGAAAAGTGGTCATAGGCCATGAGTCATGGCTAGAAGTGTGGCGCTGTCCAAAAAGATAGCCATGTGGGGTTGAAGTGCATGAAGCCAACAATACTACGAAGTACTTCGAAATATCATTTAGAGCCAAACTCAGCCTCCCACTCCTCAAATCGACGAAGTTGGTCGTGGCCCACAGATTTGGAAACATTGTTCAGAGCCTCCGCAAAGTCCGCCTACACACAGAGGAACGCGTGAGTTTCACCTTGGTTTGGCCACTCTTGTCTTGGCGACGTCAAGTTAGAGCACCCACCTTGGTGACTACCAGCCGTTCGGTCTCAAGCTCGCGGAAATCCTCACCAGATTCCATATCACGCCGCATTTTAAGGAGCAATTCCGGCGTGTATACACGCTTCACAGGCATACGCTTGGCTAGGAAACCAGAGTGACATTATAAGACACACTCTGCGCGGGGGTATTAATTGAGATGCAGGGCTCACCTGTTTCACAGACGTTCGTGATATCATCTCCGCTATAGCCCTGAAAGCAGCATAACATAACATATATGGTAAAAAGAGAAGGCCACATTCGGGTTTTACATGTAAGCTTACCTCAGTTTCACCCACGAGCTCGTCCAGTTTCACATCCGGACCCACGTCAATTCTCCCCATGTTAAGCTCAAAAAGAGCTCGTCGTGCTTCAGCTTCGGGAAGAGGTATGTACACACGCTTTGTCAGTCGCCGCCGCATGGCCTCATCCAATTCCCATGGGAGGTTGGTAGCCGCCAAAAGCATCACTCGGCTTCCCTCGTGCTCCCCAGACGAAACACCATTGATTTGAACTAGTAACTCCGTTTTCACCCTGATGAAACAGTCAAACACTCCAAATGAGCACCAAAATCCGGCCCTGTGTTGGTTAATAGTACACATATACCTTCGGCTGGCTTCATGCTCTGTTGCTGCACCTCTAGCCGACGCAATTGCATCAATTTCATCCATGAAGATGATCGAGGGTTCGTAGTAGCGAGCCATGTCGAACAGGATTCGAACCATTTTTTCTGAGTCACCTCGATACTTGGATGACAGCGTAGAGGCGGACACATTAAAAAAAGTCGTTCCACACTCGTGAGCAACAGCCTGCAGTAAAATGAGTTCGAACTATTAGCCACCGGTCTTCAATAGTTCTCAACGCGTCGTTTACCTTGGCTAGCAGCGTTTTTCCTGTTCCTGGTGGACCGAACATAAGCACTCCGTTGCACGGCTTAAGAAGTCCATCCTGTACAACAAGTTAATTTAACAAAATATCGGCAGACAATGCGAATTTAGTGACTTACCGTGAAGAGATGAGGCGCAATCTGCGGAAGCATGACAGTTTCCTGCAGTAACTGTTTCGTGTGTTCAAGACCTGCGATATTCTCAAACGTGATCTTCTCCCCGTGATCCACAATATCCCGTTCTATAGCTTCAATAAGTTCTCGATCCACCCAATCGTTTTCTTTGGCGAGCTCGGAGTACTTGACTTTCCCCGCAATTGTCTCTTGACCCAACTCATTGTTGGCTGAGCTAGCTGTGCTTTGAACACTTTCACGACGCTTAGATGGCCGCAGACCTTGCCCTATTTTTCGTTGCTTCGCGTCTGCACTTGACATCGACGATTCCCCACTCCGTTTCGCACCATTCTGCGCCTTATTTTCTGCTCCACACAAATTCAAAATCAATAAACTTCCCCGATACATCAACAACTACTAGCAATCCACAGCTGCAACCATTACCAATTGAAAGTCTCTTCGTCCTCGTCACCGATCCTGAAGTACTCTTACGAGACTGCCGCAACTGCCGCGCTCTAACCAAGCCAAGCACAGCACATTAGCCCGAATAATAGCGATAGAAACCCACCAGCACTCACACACCTTGTAACTGTAGTGGCACGCGGCTCTCCTCGGTGCATCCACAATGGCACCTGCCGCTCTCTTGCTCGGATCCCAATGCCAGTAGTCGGCACAGTCTGCTCAGCCCTTGACCTCCGAGCCGCTTGACGTTTCTCCCACTATCCACAATGGCATTGAGCACACACATTAGCAGTAGCTTTGCAGCTACAAAACCTCTATAGTAGAACGACACGCACTCTGTTGGTGGGCGTAGACTCTGCGGCGATGGCTTCGGCCGCCTTCTCCTCTTGCTGCAGGCGCCGCTTCCTCTCCCTCGCGGCTCTGCTGCGTCTCTGCGTGTCCTGCACCTTGTTCGCGGCAAGTGTCAGGTCTTGTAGCGTGCTGCGGTACTCGAGGATCGTGCGGTACTCGCGCTGCAGGTCCTTCAGAAACTAAATTGTAAAATTTACACGTATTATATTACTTAGTGCGCAATTTTCGGATGCGAGGAGCCAAGCTCGGGCCGCACCTCACGCGCTTCGGGGGCTTCGCCCAGTTGCGTCTCCAGCGTCTTCCGCACGGCGCGGAACTCCGGGATGCCCCGGTCGTAGTCGCCCAGCAGACACAGCTCCCGCGCACGCAGCAGCGCGTAGTGCGCACTCTTGGCCGCCGCCATGCTCGTCATCTTGAATCAAAGTGATCATCACTCTTTCTGGCGCCAACGCTTATGATTGGCTACTACAAACGATGAGGTTTTAGCGAATCAGACGAGTTTACCACGATTCTGCGATGTACCAGTAGAAGTGGTACATCGCTCTCGAGGCCGACACGTAGCGGGGCATAGGACGGAGGACGTCAGTCACTCGCCAGAACGCACGGGCAGGACTCAGACAGACCTACACATACGCAGTAGAGAAGCAATGCTGGAGCTGACGGACCTGCAGATCGTGGCCATCGCGGTGACGGGCGTGACGCTGGCGCTGCTGGCCATGGCGGCGCGCGTGCTGCTGCCGAGCAAGACGGACGAGGTGGACGAGTCGCTGCAGGCCATGATCAACGGCTTCGACTTCGCGCTGCCCGAGGAGGTGGAGCAGTACCGCAAGGGCAAGGAGGAGCACCCGGAGGACACGGACAAGTGCTTCCAGCTGCTGTTCCGCCGCGCCGTGTCGGACATCCCGCTCATCCGCAAGATCCAGTCGGAGAGCTCGGGCATCCAGCGCCTCAAGAAGAACGACATCCTCAAGGACGGCTCCTTCCTCAGCTACAAGCTGGCCGAGGAGATGATCAACGACGAGATCAACGAAGTGCGCAGGGAAGCCGAGGAGCTCAAGCCCGGTACGTTACCGCCTCGATGAGTGAGCACTGTCTGTGCCAATCAATTGCTGACTTGTTGCTGGTGTTGCTGTTGTTGCTGCTGCAGGTGAGGGCTGGCCCGACAAGATCTTCCCCCAGGCTGTGCAGTTTATGAACCAGATCGCCGAGCAGCAAATGGCGGCGCAGCGCAAGGCGGCGGAGGCACAGATGAAGGCCATGCAGGCTGCGCGCGAGAAGGCCATTGCACAAGCGGAGGCTGCGCAGACCGCTGTCAAGAACATCGAGGCGCAGGTAGCAGCGAAGGAGAGCGAGGAGGAGACGCTGCGGAAGAGGAAGTAGAGGCGTGGAGGGGTCTGGAACGGCCGTAGCAGCCTCTGCCATCTGGATAAAAGCCTCTTTTGGTCTTCACTGCTTTCGGCGCTCGCTCCGTTTTGTGAGATAGACAGTTTCGTTGGATTCAAATGGTGTCGTTGTTGCATTCTACCGGTACTTGAGTGTCTCTGTGTCTTTGTGGGCTGCAGACGCTGCCATTTGCAGCGCATGGTCGACGCTGGCGATGTGTTGCAGCGTAGCAGCTTGAAGCTCTCGCACCGCATTAAGTGACAGCGCCAGCGTTGGGTCTTTCCTAGCAATCTCTATCGTTTTATCTTGGTCCTTTCGTACAGTGACATCCTTAGACTGCCCGAGCACTTCCAGTTGTCTGTTCATGCCGCAGCACACGCTGATCCGCTGTAGTTCCCGCGCGACGACTGCCTGTGCTTCCTGCCGCTTGATATGACGCTGCATACGATCCTCTTGCGAAGAGAAAGCCCAGTCGCCGAACTCCAGAGCTTGGTAGATGTATGCACGATACCGCAGTGGTGCTGACGCTAAGGTGGTTTGGGCAGTGCTCCCGTCAGCAAAGAAAAACGAGCAGCAATCGCCATCGCGTTCAACTTGAAGGATCGTACGATCTGCAAATGCGACTCGCACCCGTCCATCACGGAATGCACGGAATCGTCCGTGCTCATTTTCAGACTCCTCGACCAGTTCCAGCTCTTCCGTCTCCAGCAGTAACGATGGCACATTGTGGCTGTGCGTTTCAGCAGCGTACTTGAAGGCTTGAAGCACGTAGTCAATGTGTTGGCACAGCGAAACCAATGAGTGACTTGTATTCTTGGTGTCTACGGTGGATGAAGGAGGAATTGTTTCGCGCGTGAACCGGTGCTGAGGCCGTCCTGTTTCATCATACCACGTGTAAAACCCCTCGCACCCCACCAACAATGATCGCTCGCAGCTCGGTTGAACCTGCTCGATAATAACCACACAACAAGCAAAATCGGTTAAAGATAAGCATCGACAATCATCCTCAGACACCACAAGACACCGGAACATACCACAAGTTCCGGAAGCGCATTGCCCTTCCTGCGTGACACCAGCAACGTCGCGTCCTCCTCCAGCACCTCCCCGACAATGCGACGGTACAGCAGCTTAGAAGGTAGTGTAGCCACTCGCAGTATCTCAGCCAAAGCCAAACCACTTTCCTCACCCTCGTCTCCCACAACTCCATCATAACTCGATGCAATGACCGAAAACGCCGGTCGAGCAGCGAACGCGCCATTCCCCGGCAACTGCGACACAGCTCCCCTCACGACCGTCTCTGACTCCACTGCTGCAAACTCAATCTCCGCTTCTTGATCTTTATCCCACACTGCTTTCGCCGCCAGTAAAGTCCTCACCGGCAGCTCAAAGTCTTGCGGCGTTTGCCCTACAGCGAATACCTGTTGCAGCGTCGTGTAATGTGCGTGGCTGCTGCCCTCCACTTGGTCGTCCGAGACTTTCACCTCCACGACGTAATAGAGTTCCACAATTTTGCCACTGGCATGCAATCGCACTTTAGCGGCGCCCTCAATCGACTGCATCTCGAAGCACTTGTCCTGCTCATTGTACAGCTTCGACACAACCACTCGCCCTCCTGACACCGGCCACCTGGCTCGAGGTGCTTGGATGCGTCTCTGCTGCCTCACGCTCCTCGCCTTCATCATCCGGAGGTGCAGATACGGCGGCTGCTGTGTGAACCGGTTGCGCACGTTGAGCGTGTCGACCACCAGCGGTCGGTGACTGGACAGCGCAGTGGGCGTCAAGTGCCGCGTGCGCGTTCCGTCGGGCTGGATGTACGAGTACGTGTGACCGGAAGGTTCCAGCACCACCGTGTGCGTCTCGTGCGTGTTGCGCAGGTAACAGCCGACGACGCTGCCGTCCGCCAGCACCACGCACCGCCGCCGCTTCGTCCCCGTAGGCAGCATCGAACTGCAAATCAAGTTGAATCACGAGAATCCCGGTAGTAGTAGTAGTAGTAGTAAACGTTTGTGCGCGTTTTCACGTGGTTATCTGTGTATCGACACTCAAAGTGTACCGTATCCACCCCAGAAGCGGACGGTCCACTATTTGAGCTACCCTACAGGCTCCCTCGTGCGTTCGCATCCGTCGGAAATGAATGGCTCCCCCTGCATGGGCGACATGTCGGCCTTGGTGACGGCACGCCCGCTGCTTCTGCTTCTTCGCTAGTCTGGTAGTCTTGGTTAGCTCTTTGTCAGGCCACTAACCCCTTCTCCGAGCAGCTGCCGTGGTCCGGAGCCACGGCAGTTCCGGCCAGTACGCCTGGTGTCTGCGTTCTTCTTAATGCTGCTGCGCCTTGCTCCGATCCCCTTGACTTCCTTTCCTTGGCGAAGAGTCTTCCGCGTCGTTCCCCCCTCGAATGCCCGCGCCTTGCCTTCGAGGTGTCCCCCGGCGCGATGCCGCAGTCATCAGACCGCTGGGGGTCGTCGGCTGAGCACTGAGCTCCCTTGGTTCGTCCGCGTCCGTAGCCGAGCTGTGCCCTGCCAGGTTCTCAGCCCGGAGACCATTGGCCTCTACGTCCTTAACCGCTTAAGAACAGGGGGGCACCCGCGTCTTCCGCTTTAGCGCCCCCCGAGAACGACGCCGCTGCGCCGCCCCCCGGGAGGGAGTCACCCCAACCCGACCAGGATAGAATCCCGGTACTTAGTCAAATGTTTTCGGAAATATAAAATGTTTATCCTGGGAGGACAGCTAGAATAGCTGGATGGACAGCCTCACAGAGATTAATTCGTCCAAAAAAAGTTGCTTGAACCACAGTCAACATTGGGACAACATCAAAGGTGTACCACACCACTCCTACCCCCTGCACAATGCGGCAGTTGCTCCCAAACAATGCAGCAGGCTCTAACGCTGCGGCAGTGGTCAGACCGCCCTTATGCTGCGGCGGCAGTCATTGGACGCTCTTAATTAACTCCTCGTGGCCGCTGCTTATCCTAGCACTGCTCGGCATCCGGCGCATCGGCGCTACCCTCCTCATTTGCAGATTCCCCGCCACCAAACCACCACGGAAACTCCCCGCCATGGCGATCCTGAACCCGGAGGCCGACTCGGCCGCCACGCTGGCCACGGACAGCGAGGCCATACAGCGCCAGCTCGCGGAGGCCGGCTACAAGCACGTGAAGGGTGGCCCGGCGCCGCTGGTGCTGGAGCTGCCGCACTTCTCCTGAGGCCGCCATCCCCAAGCACTGCTTCGAGTGGTCTTCACGTCCACGAGCTACATGATCAATAACGTGCTCACGTGCGCGGCGCTCTTCTACGCGGCCTCGTTCATCGACCGCACGGGCGCCGCCGCGTACCTGCTGTGGCCCGTGTACTGGTTCTTCCGGGGCAGCTACCTCACGGGCGTCTGGGTCATCGCGCACGAGAGCGGCCACCAGGCCTACTGCTCCAGCGAGGTCGTGAACAACCTCATTGGTCTCGTGCTGCACTCGGCGCTGCTCGTGCCGTACCACAGCTGGCGCTTCTCATACCGCAAGCACCACTCCAACACGGGCAGCTGCGAGAACGACGAGGTCTTCGTGCCCGTGACGCGCCCCGTGCTCGCCAGCTCCTGGAACGAGATGCGCGAGGACTCGCCGCTCTACCAGATCTACTGCATCGCGTTCATGCTGGTCGTGGGCTGGATGCCCGGCTACCTCTTCTTCAACGCCACGGGCCCGACCAAGTACTGGGGCAAGTCGCGCAGCCACTTCAACCCGAACTCGGCCATCTACGCCGAGTCGGCGCTCGCGGTCGGCGTCGCCGACCGCAAGCGCTGGATGATCGTTCTGAGCGACATCTTCCTCGTGGTCATGCTGCTCGTGCTGGCCGCGCTCGTGCACACCCTCTCCCTCTACACCATGGTCAAGTTATACGTCGTGCCCTACTTCATCGTGAACGCCTACCTCGTGCTCATCACGTACCTGCAGCTTTCATTCAAACCGTTTGGAAGTTCAAGCAGCAACTCTAAAACGAGTTGCACTTCTCCTGGACGGCTCACAATCCAAACTAGGTTGGGCGTTCGAGCATTTGTATGTGGGAACTACTAGGGTTCAGACATCTACATGTAGTGGACTGCGCTGTTTACCTCTTACTACTACCTCATATCACCGCGACAAACTGCTCAACTTACGTCCCAATATCTACACAATCAAATGGTTGATGAGTATCGATGAGAACGGATTTTGGAAGAGCAAACAATAACGTTAACTTCATTTACTGTTAATTCCTCACCCATGCATTCACACATTTGTCCTCCCAGCCTCAAGCAAATGCCCCTTGTTTCCTGCGTAGGTACATGTAGTGAAGCTGGTGGGCGAAGCAGAAAAGTGGAATGGACGGAGCAGAGGAAAGTGTGTTTTCAAGCAAAAGGAAGGCGTCAAGGACTCAGGTTGCTACAGTATACATTGCATACTATACAGGTAGTACTACCACTTCCGACACCAGCTGTTGTGTATTTTTCATGTACATGAAAAATTATTGCAGGATTTAGCCACTACAGTACAGACTAATTGACGCCACTTTGAGCATCAGATCGACAATCTCGCCGACGGCATCGCCCTCTTCAACGCCCTCGTCCTCGCCGTCTTCGTCCGACTCGTCGTTTCCACAAAGGGGAGTCGCAAGACCAGTCTTTTGCCAACAGTGCGCCACCGTCTTGGCCTCCGTAGACGACCACAGCAGCGAGCTCCATTGCATCGCCTGAAGCTGGTCTATTTTGTATGAAGACTGCCCATTAACATTTGCATCAGCCTCAAACCTTTCGATCCCGTGGTCAATCTGTAACGACCTAAAGCGTGCCTTGAAGGACGCAATAACACCGGCGTCCAGAGGCTGCAGATAGGTGGTAGTATTGGCCGGCAGCTTCTGAACTTTGATGTTCGTCAGCACCATGTCGCCGAGAGCATGGGAGGACACGTTGTCAACAAGCAGCAGGATATGCCGCTTTGCAGCACGCATCTCCTTGTCCAGCTGCAGCAACCAGTTCTGGTAGATCTTCGAGTTCATCCAGGCCTTGGTACTCTTGCGATACAGGTAGCCGAGCTGTTCAGCGTCTTCTTACCAAATCACCGCGGCTTTTGGGCCTTGCCAATAAATAAAACGGGGAGCGAGTAGCTCCCGTCTGCATTGGTAGTCAGCGCTAGCGTTAGCCGAGTCTTGTTTTTCTTGACGCCTTTTGTTGTTGCCGTGCAAATACTCCGCCCAGGCGCGGCTGCGTAGTACAGCCCGGCCTCGTCCATGTTGTAGGTGTCGTGTGCGTCGTAGCAATCGGTGATCTCCTGCATGGCACGGCGTCCTTCTCTCACTACGTCGGCGTCAGCAGAGCCAGCCTCGCCGTGTCGCGGTCTGTAGCGTAGCTTATGCCGCTTGAGAAACCCGGTCAGCCAGCCAACGGAGAGTCCGACATCGAGCGCAGGCCCGCCTACATCTTCTCTAATCTGCTCGGCCTTCCTAGTGATAGCTTTGCGGTTAAGACACAGCCCCCTCGCTTCTACGCTACCCACTCACTCCTCTAAATTCTTTTCTAAAGCAGGCGCCTTTACCTTTAGCGGCTTACGCCGTTTGCCCTCACCGTGCTCTGTTTTCTTGATAGTGCTTGCGTTCTTTAGTATGTCAGATACTGTGTTGCGGGCTGGGGCTTTGCGCAGCCGGAATGCTCGCTTGGACCACCGCGCTAGCTCTGAATGGGTCATGCCAGGCTCCGCTGCGCTCTTGTCAATCAGCTCGCGCTTGTTCTCGATCGTCAGCCAGCGTCCCATTGCTCCCTCGGAAGGGGGCCACAGCGCTCAGAAGCCAGTCTGCGGCGAGTGGTGGACGCGCGCTAAGCATCCCTGTTTAAGCTGATAACGTATTATTAAGGATATTTTTTTAGGAGGTGTCGGAAGTGGGAGTACATCCTGTACATGCAGTACAAGCTGCAGGAGCAGTAGAAAAAGGACACTGCGGCTGCGCCCAGCCACAAGTCGCCACGCGGCCCGGTTCATTTGGATTTCGTCGCTCACGCCTCAAGAGCGAACGCCGGCACAAGCATCAAGGACAAGATGCGAAGTGTCGGCGTGTAGAGTTTTACCCTCCCACCATCCCTTTGTGGGGGTTGCCATTCGGCACCTTGCTCCTCAAGCAAGGTACCTTCCTGCCGTTGGCCCTTAACCAAATGAACCGCACATTAACCCCCACGACTGTATGTTGGATTGAAATTCTGCTTAATTAAATATGAGAGTGGAGCGATTCCCGCAGCCATTCTGAGATGTCAAAACATAGATTTTGACACCCTGTTCAGATTTAGGAAAGTGCACGCCCGCCCGCAGCTTTTAGCCAACATTTCTGTTCCGCACTCAACACACAGGGATACATGTACAGACGAGTGCATGGTGTTTGTTATTATGCCTGCCCTCGCTGCTGGGGGGCTTCGAGAGATACTATATATCCTATCTCAGCCTTCGCGGAGCGCTTGTAGTAGGACGCACGGGCACATTAGAGCAAGCGTGCCCTCGGACAAATAAAACTCCACCAACCATCTGTAACGGGCTAATGTCAACCCGTTACCGACGTACACTGTAGCGCAGGAAACAAGGGAAAAGTAACTCTGATTGAATTGTCGAGACGGTCTCGACACTCGAGACCGTCCCAACCATTAAAGCTATACTGGGCTCTGATTGGCCACCGCGCACTCGCGGTGGCTCCCGTGTGACAGTGGCCTGTCACACCACCCCCTACTCAAGCTTGGAACATGGACATATCTAAAATGTAGAAAGAAGCTGGAAACGCGGCTTGGACTCGTGGCAGCCCACTTTCGAAACGGAGTGGCGCAGGCGGAGGCAGCAGCATGGACGCAGGGGACGCCGCGTCGGGGGAGCTGGAGAAGTGGGCGCTGCACGACTGCAGCGCCGCCGAAGACTCTCGAGACGATGACGGGATGCGCAGGCTGCTCGAACACTGGGGGACGACACGAATGAAGCCACGTTGAAGCTAGGCGCGGCGGGGCACCGCGCCGCCTGGAGGAGCCGAATCCGGTACGAGGCTTGCCTCGTACGCCGCCACGCAGTCCGGAACGTCCGCGAGAAGGACCGTGCGCGGCTCCCAGCTATCCGGCATTGGCCCAAGCCAACGCACAAGGTATTGACGATGCGATGGGATTGCGCCGTCGCGGTGACGAACACCGGGACCCGTCCGCGGGGCAGCACGAGCGTCATCGTGCTGCAGGATGGCCTCCACAATATGCCGAACATTACCCCCACCGTCAACAAGAGGCGCAGGACCATCGCGCTCAAACGGGGCGCGATCGCTGGCAGGACGCTGAGGTTGCGCAGCGTCTCGAGCGCCTCGCCCGCCGTCTTGACGGACTGGAGCATGAGAACCAGGAGCTGCGTCGCCGAGTGCCGCAGCCAAGACCGGGACGCTGGTGAGTGGCAGCGTCGCTTGGGACAAGCGCGGGATGGTATCGCCGCAGCCGACCGACGTAGAAAGTAGGATGAAGCCGGAGTGCTGTAGGTAGCTGTAGCGTGTAGGCATCTCCTAACACTTTCAACACTTTAAATGGTCCAATATACCTTGGCGCGAGCTTGTTCGCGCCCAAATTGGTAACCAGAATGGGTTGGATGCCGGACGTCGACAGCAAGACGCGGTCGCCGACGGCGAACTTCTCCATGTTCTTGCGACCGCGTCGATCAGCGTTCTCCTTTTGACGATCGACTGCCACTGCAATCGCGTCACGAACATAGCGCACCACACTCTGGCGTCGCTGCAGGAACTCGCTGACAGCCGCTGTGTCACGCGGTTGTGGGGCCGGAATGGGGTCAAAGTTTGCTGGAGGCGGCGCGGGCGGGGTCGCCGCGCCGGACGTGTCTTCATACGCAATGGCACGAGGACGCTGACGTGGGTTGATCAGCGTCCGGCTTGTCCAAGAAGCGATGTCGGATGGTGCCGCCCTCGTGGCGGCACGCGTACGCATGCCTCGAGTTGAGGCTCGGGCACAGTGTCGAGTCGTGACACCGTTCATCAAGGCGGAGATAGCGCCGTCAGCGGCCTCAGTGCCGCTGACCACTTGGTCATCATTGGAAATGGGCGCCGAGTCGTTCTCGTCGTCAGCGTCGCCTTGGGGGATCTAGCGCTCCATGCCGAGGAGCGCTGGAACGCGGAGATGTCGACCGTAGTTAACGTAAAATGGCGTGAGACCGGTCGACGCGTGAACTGCGTTGTTGAGTGCGAACTCAACCATAGACAGGAACGAGCTCCACGACTTGAACGACGTGGCGAAGCTTCTCAGCACGTCCTCGACGACCCTGTTCGCGCGTTCGGTCTGGCCGTCCGTCTCTGGATGTGACGCGATGGACATCTTCAACCGCGTTCCCACTAGCTTGAAGAGCTCGGTCCAGAATGCGGCGGTGAAGCGGGGATCTCGATCGGAGATGATCGAGGTCGGCAGTCCGTGGTGCCTGTAGACGATGTCGAGAAAGATCGCCGCGGACTGCGCCGCGGTGATGGTGACAGCGACCGGAGCAAGATGAAGCATCTTGCTGAAACGATCTACGAAGACGAGAATCCCAGTGCGGCCTTGAGCATCTTGAGGCAGCCCGAAGACAAAGTCCATACTCACGGAGGACCACGGATCCGCTGCAACTGGGAGGGGTCGAAGCGGGGCTTGCTTCGACTGCGACGGCTTGACTCGTTGGCACGCTTCGCAGGAGCGTACCCACTTCCGCACCCACTTGTACATGTGCGGCCAATAGAAGTCTCGCGAGAGCGACGCGAAAGTCTTCTCGCGTCCGAGGTGGCCGCCACTAGGAGCGTCATGGAACTCGTAAATCAGCCGAGCCCGAAGATCATCGTCCAGCGGGATGACGATGCGCGGCGGATCGGCGCGATCGACGCTGTATGTCAGCAGGCCTCTTTCCAATTGGTATCGATCAACGCGGGCACGGCTCCGTGCGGACAATCGGCGCCGCGCCGTGTCGGACGGGTCTCTCAAGTACTTGATCATCTCGGAGCACGCCGCGTCCGCCTCGTACGCGGCCGATATCAGGTCTCGGAGTGGAGTAGTCGCTGCGACTTCAACTGCAGCGACCTCTTCAGCGACACACACAGCGCACTCGTCGTCATCCTCGTCGCCAACTGCGTGCCGACCCGACTGCACGTAGTCTGGCCGACGCGAGAGCGCGTCGGCGAGGATGTTGGTCTTGCCCGGCTTGTAGTGGACGACGAAGTTGTACTCGGAGAATAGCGAGAGCCAGCGCGCCATGCGCTGGGACAAGTGAGGGCTCGCTGTTCTCAACGACGCGTGGTCGGTGTAGATCGCGAAGGTCTGCTCGCCGAGGAGATATACGCGGAACTTGATGAGGGCGTACCGCATGGCTAGCAGCTCTTTATCATGGACCGGATAATTCCGCTCCGCCGGCTTCAGCTGGCGCGACTGGTAACTGATGACCCGCTTGCGCCCTTCGTCATCGAATTGCATCAGGGCGCAGCCGATCGCGAAGTCGCTCGCGTCGCACACCGCGTGGAAGGCCTTCGAGTGGTCGGGCAGCATCAAGACGGGCGCGGTGGACAAGCTCGTCTTCACCGCGTCAAAAGCCGACTGGTGCTCAGGACGCCACGACCACGCGGCGTCTGCCTTCAGAAGCTGCGACAACGGACGGATCGTTGCCGCGAAGTTCTTCGAGTAGTGGTGGAGGTACGTCGCGAGACCAAGCCACTGCCGGAGCTGCTTCTGATCCTGAGGCGCGGGCCAAGCGCAGATGGCTTGAATCTTCTCCGGGTCAGCACGGACACCTTCCGTGCTGACGTAGCTCCCGAGCACTGGGATCTCGGGAGCGCAGAAGATGCACTTCTTCAAGTTGGCGTACAGCTTGTTCTCCCTCATCACTTCGAACACCTGCCGCAGGTGTTGAAGGTGCATCTCGACGTCCGTCATGCCGCCCGCGGCACGACTGTGAATGAAGATGTCGTCGAAGTAGCTGAAAATCACGGTACGGCCGGAGCAGATTCGACACCATGCGATTGAAGGTGGCAGGGGCGTTCTTGAGCCCCTGCGGCATCACGAGCCATTCCCAGAGCATTCCACTGGGCGTGCTGACGGCAGTCAACGGCACGTCGGCTTCGCGCATCAAGATCTGGTAGAAGCCGTCCATCAAGTCGATGGCGCTGAACTTGGTGCTGCCGGACATGGTGTCGAGCACCATGTCTTTCCTCGGAATCGGCGTCTGCGCCGGGATGGTGGCGTCGTTGAGCTTGTTGAAGGCGTGGAGTCCGCCGGTTGCTTTCTTCACGCAGAACGTCGGGCTGGAATGCGGGGACAGACTCTCACGGACGTGGCCGGCTTGCAGGCGACCTTCGAAGAAAGCGTCGATCGCTTCGACTTGATCACGGGGAAGCGGCCACTGCCGCGTCACACAGTACTTCGCGCCTGGCACGAGGTCGATCTCGCGCCGAACTCCACGATCGGGTGGAAGGATGGCTGGAACCTTGTCCGGAAAGATGTCGCTGAACTCGCGTACAAGAGGAGCGACTGGGTTGCCGGCAGCCTCTAGAGCCGGCAACGACTGGGCAGCGTATCGCGCTGCGCGAGCGTTCTTCGGCTCAGCACCTTTCGGACGTGGGCGAGCGTCGGACGTTGAGTCCGATGCGTGGGTCTCGACGGCTGCGATGGATGCAGCGTCTTCGGCGACGATCATGCACACTTGCTCGATCTCGCCCTTCTTCAAGTCGCGAAGGAAATGTTTCCACGAGAGGCCAGGCAGCCGAGTGATCTCGGCGGCGTCGCATGGAGGACGTGCGACCTCGACGTTGCACGCACGCGGAGGCTCGTCCGCGTTGTTCCCCACTAGGACTGAGATCACCTCGGACTCAGCCTCGACTGGATCTGGCGACGGCGCACG
Source organism: Phytophthora x cambivora (assembly GCA_033557925.1). Taxonomy (NCBI): domain Eukaryota; phylum Oomycota; class Peronosporomycetes; order Peronosporales; family Peronosporaceae; genus Phytophthora; species Phytophthora x cambivora. The sequence continues at coordinate 3,715,375 of JAUCEB010000012.1, read as the reverse complement.
AGGTCGTCGCGGTTTACGACGACCGCGACGACGAACCGGGCGTGGAGTGTCTTCCACAGCTGACAGTGAGAACCCATGCTCGATCACGTCAGCAGACTCGGGGTGCCGGAACTCAACATCGGCACCAAGACGCGGGGCCAGTTGTTCGGCCGCGTCAACTTCTTCGGGGAGCTCCCGCTCGACCACCCGCGGGAACTCATGCTCGACCGCAAGTGGGAGGCCACGCTCAACCACATCTTCACTCGGACGTGGGAACCCATGCTCGACCACGTCATCTTCTTCTTCGGGGGAGAGCCGCTGCTCGTCCGGACGTGGGAACCCATGCTCGACCACGTCATCATCGTCTTCTTCCGAGAACCGCTGCTCATCAGGACGTGGGAACCCATGCTCGACCACGTCGGACGCGTCCTGAGACACCTGCTCAGGACCGGCGCAGGTTGCGTATTCGCATACTGCACACGAAGGGCCATCGCTCACTTCATGTGCAGCATGGGTCATGGAGTCGGGGTCCATGACTGCAACATGCGGCCACTGGTTGGGCGTTCCGCACAGGAACGCCAGCACTGCATTCACGTCAATGTCTCGGGGACGGACTGTTCCAGTCAGCCAGTCGATGTCAGGCTGATGCCGTGCAAGCCACGGGATCCCGAAGACGCAGTCGAAGGAGCCGCTCAGCTCGATCACCAAGAACTCTTCGGAACTGTGGAATCCGTCGAACTCGTACGCGAAGGTGGTCGAGCGCCGCGGCGTGCGCCGCGGCTTCCCGTCAGCGTACTTCACAATCATGTCACCCGGACCTTCACGTATGTCCAAGTCTACCGGGAACACCGACAGACTCTCGGCGCGAACGAAGTTGTTCGTCGCGCCCGAGTCCAGCAGGGCACGAAGAGGGCGCTTCGCGCCGTTGACGTGGAGACTGAGCACAATCAGTCTCGAGTCACTGCCGGAGGTGGTGGCGAAGAGATGTGCACGAAGCACAGGAGGGCTAGGAGGAGGTTCTGCCACCAGAGAACCATCCCCCCTTCCACGACCAGTAGGGCGCCCCGCACCTACTGGTTGTCACCGTTTTTTGGAACGGCGACGTCGGAAGTGGTGGTGACGTTCGCCATCACAGGCGACGGCGCGCGGCACACTGCTGCGCGGTGTCCAGGTTTACCACCGGAAGCAACGCATCGGACGCGGGCTGCGCGTCGAAGACGATGTCGTTGCCCCGGTTGATGACGTCGGCGCCCGACGTCCCCCGTAGTGTTGAATCGCATCCACCTCCATGGGTTCAGGCTCTGGTTCTGAAACCCGCGAGACGTCGAACGCTTGCGACGCCGTAACGCTGTAGTCTTCGCGAAGTGCAGTCGCGAAGACCTCTTCCAGTGTCATCGGGACCTTCCGGGTCAAGTAGAAACGCTGGTAGCCAGCGTTCATGCCGGAGACGAAGACATGGACCTGCGTCGCCATGTCGATGGGATGCGTCGTGATGCACGACACGAGGTGTCGCGCTTGCTGGATGTACTCGAGCATGGACATGCGTCCCTGCTTCAACGACAGAAAGGCGGACCGCTGGAGACTCTCGTCTTGGGGCGGCTCGAACGCGAGCCGCAGGTCGGCCTTCATGGACACCATAGTCGGGAAGCAGGAGGGGTCGGCAACAAGCTTGCCGAGCGCCCACTCCTTCGCCTTCCCCGCCAACTTGGACAGGAGAAAGCGCGTCCGCGCTTTCTCGGTGGACAGATGCCGAGCTTCAACTGCGATGTCCACCTCACAGAACCAGCGGTTCAAGTGAAGGCGGCTCTTGCCTTCACCACTGTATGTCGAGACATCGAGCTTCACGATGTCGGTCTTGTTCTTGGTCGGCGTGGGAGTCGTCGCACGCTGACGGAGGTCAGCGAGCTCACGTGCCATGAACTCCTGGGCGGCCAGGCGTTGTTGTTCTTCCGTGCCGGCGGTCAGCAATGTCTTGATAACGCCGTCACCGGACACTGCAGCGAGTCGATGCAGTGCCTCCCACTCGAACAGCGACAGATGAGGAAAGCTGGCGTGCTCGAGCGAGATGCCGGTCGCCCCTCCGAGAGCAGACGCGTCGTTCATCGACGTGTCGTTCATCTTGGTCGTTGGACGGATCACTAAGTGCTACCAGGTGTAACGGGCTAATGTCAACCCGTTACCGACGTACACTGTAGCGCAGGAAACAAGGGAAAAGTAACTCTGATTGAATTGTCGAGACGGTCTCGACACTCGAGACCGTCCCAACCATTAAAGCTATACTGGGCTCTGATTGGCCACCGCGCACTCGCGGTGGCTCCCGTGTGACAGTGGCCTGTCACACCATCCACTAATCGAAGTCAACCCAGCGCACGCCAATACGTTTTGATACCAAATACGAAGGTTTATAAGCTGCTGCCGATCATGCCAGCCTCGAACACTGGACGCCTACCATATATGCATTAACGGGCTGTCATAGTTGCAGCAGGTATGTCAGGCCTTAAAAAGATATATGCTGGCATATCGCTACAAGCATCTACCACAAATGCCTTACATCTAACATCTGTGTCCGTGTGGAAGTGCCCTGAATCAGGCAATAACAATAGGCAATTAGAATGTACCCGTCACTTTGCCACGGACATCACTTACGTCAGGAAGCTTCTACATTTCGCCACTTTTGAAGTTGGCGCGCGTCGGACACGAGGATGCACGCCGACGATGCCGATGCGCTGCTGGTGCTCGCCAGCACCTTCCTCGAGCAAGACGAGGAGCTGCATGACGCTCGCAGAGAGGTGTACCGCGCCCTGGTGGAGGAGGCTTGGAAGATCGCTATGCACAGCAGGCACTACCTGACCACCCAGTGCCTGGACACACCGAGCGACTCCGCCTGGATGATGGTGTACAAGTACGGCAGCGACGTGAACTTTCTGAACACGACAAGTTTGACCAGGTGCGATCTATATTGACTGTTTACCATGCTGCTATTCTCTTTCTGACATGCAATGCTGTAGGTTGGCTTTCAACCAGCTACTGCAGCGGTTTAGCCGCTTCTACTACATTCCGCGCCACACGACACGCGGGCGTCCAACCAAGCTGAAGCACCACCACCAGGTGCTCGGCCTCGTGCTCTGCTTCTACGTCGGCTCGATGGAGCAAAACTCCCTTTGCATGCTGTTTGTGGCCCCGCCAAGCACGCTGTCGAGGACGCTTGCGCGCGCACGAGGGAGCACTGGCGCAGGCGCTGAGCGGATACGCCCCCGCACGGATCTCGTGGCCGTCCCCAGCTCGCCAAGCCGAGTTGGCGAAGCTGGTGGAGGCTCGCGAACCACTTCTCAAACACACCTTTGGGTTTATTGATGGGAAGAACTTCCGGGTAAGTTTCATTTGAAATCATTATTTGCTTTGCTAAGAATGCTACACGCTAACAGCTACTGCACTGTAGGTCCAGCAGCCGTCGAATGCGGATCTGCAAAATGCCATGTACAACGGGTGGCTTCACACCGTGTTCGTGACTGGCACGATCTGCTTCGCCGCCGACGGCTGTATCATTTGGAGTAAGCACAATTGTCCCGGGTCGTGGAACGACTCGGACACCTCGCTTGGCTTCCGCGCCAAGTTGCTCGACCCCGCGTACTGCCCAGATACGCGTATGAACGTGGTGTCGGACTCCGCTTTTCCATGCTCGACTGCCATGGTGGGCCGCATCCTGACTCCTTTTAAAGACGGCGACCTGGAGAGAATTCGGCCGTCGCACAGGAGCTCCGCGCGAACGCTCCACAATGCAATCACGTCTGTACGGCAGACGGCTGAGTGGGGCATGGGCAGCATGCAGAAGGTGTACAGCCGCCTCAACCTCCCCCTGCCGTACGACCCCAACATCCGCGGGCGCAGAATCAGCAACGTGTTCAGAATAGCTAACTACCGTGTGCGCACGGTCGGAATCTCGCAGATCCGAACGACGTTCTCGGGCGAAATGGAGCTGCCGCCGTCAAGCGAGTAGGAGCCGAGCTAATGATGCTTTTGTTTGTAAGATGTGATCGATACATTTCTCTTTGTCATCGTATTGTGCCTTAGCTGATATTGACTCTGTGGCGCGATCAATATGTTTCTCTCCGAAGGTGAGTTGAGCGCTTTCACTGTCTGCGTTGTCATCCACCGCCTTCTGCATGAACTGCATTTGCTGATCGTGATTGCTACAACTGACTAGAATGTGATGACTGAGAAACGAACACTGCAATGAGCTTGCTACATGATAATGAACAACACATTCGATTTGAAGGCTTAGCAGTAAGTGACGAACAACTACAAATTCAATGTGAATGGCTAGCCTCGCTCAAGTGAGCATGCACGCTCGTTGACTCTGTTTTCAGGCCTTCTTGGTCAGCGCGCCGATCAGTAGTAGCAGGTCCTGAGTTCGAGCGCGCGCTTCCTCGCGGTCGCGACGCGCACGATCTTCTCTTTCCAGCTTATCCTCGCGACGACGCGCCTCCGCATCAGCCTTCTCCTCCAGAAGGCGGACCTCAGCCTTCCTTTCGCTCTCCTCGCGCAGCACCAGCAGCGTTTCGAGGATGCTGCCGCGCATGCTGCTGGCGTTGCTCTCGATGCCGTCCAACTTGGACTTGAGGGCGGTGGTCGCCTTCATGGCGCGGATCCTCTTAGCCTTGGCGTAGCTTGCCTCGGTCGTGTCCTTCTCGTCTTCTCTCGCGCGCTTGGCGCCAACGGTGTCGCGGAAGCTTGGCAGATCCGTGCCGCCAAGGCGGTTCGACGACGTCTGGAGCTTGGGGGTACCTGGCCGCCTCGAGATCGTCGCGGCTGACAGCAGCAGCATCTTCCGTCGCAGGTTGCTGCGTCGGCAGCGCAGCTCCGCCGCTGGTAGCATTGACGGCCGCCTTGCGTGATGGCGGTGGCCCTCCAGAGCCCAAACGAGGTGCACTTGGCCCCGCTCGACCGGGTGCAGAACGTGGCGTGTGGGCAAGGTCATCGAGAGCTTCCATGCCCAGTGGCGACGTGAGCAAGTCCAGGAACTCGCCCCGTCTCGTTGAGCGGCTAGACACCGTCGACTCGTCGTCGAGCGACTCGCTGCCGGTGGATCCGGCCACGGCGGCGTCACCACGTGCTTGCATGCCGTCGCCGTCGCCATCGCCGTCCTCGTAAAAGCTGTCGTCCGGGTCCACCTCGAAACAGAAGTCGGGCTGGTCGTCGTCGGCCTCGTCGTCCATCTCGACGACGTTGGCCTTGGCGTCGATGGCCAGCTTGACCTCCTTCGCCTTCTTGATGTGAGGGGGCATCTCCTGCACGCCAGTCGGCTTCCTCGTGCTGTAAAGCACCTTAAACTTACGCCGAAGGCTCTCGTAGTCTCTTTCGGGCGCACCGCGTTGGCGGTTTGCGTTGTACGCCATCGCCAGCCGCTCCCATTCGTCTTTGCCCAAAGGCAGCATCTTCTCGACGAGCGCGAGGAGTCGATCGACGTCGGACATCGTGTAGTTAGCGATACCAGAGTGCTTCGGCATCTACAAACACAGCAGACAGCTCAGAGTCAGTCACGTTGCGTAGCGGGCAGTCAGCAGTGCTGGACCTGTGTACCGGGCTTGGAGGTGGGGCGTCGGGTTCGCAGGTGGGGTGGGAGGCTTGCTTGGTGTTCTGCAAAACGAAAAGTGAGCGTCTTTGCAGCACTGGCAGCTTGCTTGGCGCGAAGGCGTCCTCGCCACCAATTCATGGTAGACTTGTACGTTGCAGTGCTAGGCCAGAGCTGCGCGCGAAATCTGCGCGCGCAAAATGTAGTTCGCGGGTGCGCGAGATCTTCAAAGGGCCCATCATCTCGTCGTTAGGCGCGAACTCTGGCGCGGGCTCTCTGCGATGCGCCTTCTCGTCGATGGGTGCGAAGAGCCGATGTAATAATCACGTCTTTGATCCGTCGCCGGATCAAAGTCGAGCTCCTTGGTGACATCGTCATCAACGATGGCGCTGCAGGAGTACAGCGCGTACTTGCTGACCGGCGTGGTATTGCCGTAGCGAGATCGGATCTCGCTCGGAGACGGCATCTAAGAAGACTTTGGATTGATGTGTCAAGACCGGCACATCAAGTCCTAACGGAGGGATGGTGTAGCGGGGCTACACATTCGGCTAACCTCACCTTAGTGCAACACGCACTAAGTGGATACATTCAGGTGGGCCACATCGCAGTGTGGTCACCATTCATAATAGGAAGCAGTCCTATTGGTCAGAAAGCAGGGTCTTTCTACCAGTAATACTCAAGCATTAGGTCAGAGTTTCTGCCAACCACTCGTTGGCAGAACCTCTCTTTATAGATATCAGTTTTAGGAGGAAAGTCACAGTTAACATTCAATTCAGTTCTCATTTTACCGCAAAAGCTACTATTTGTACCTTTATTTAGATCTAATTATACTTGTGGATACAAGTATACTTAATCTAAGTTAAATACACCTTACGCTTCCTCATACACGTGCGCTCACGTGTAAGCTAAAGTATTGGGCTAAGTAAGCCCATTACAAGTTGAGTTGGGGAGTTGGGCACACCAATCCTTCAATGATCCGGAGAGTCTCATTCTCAGCTGGACTATTCGGGTCCTCTCATCCCACGGGGCCATAGTAGCGTAATACATGAAGCGCTCCCACCAATTGACACGATCATCAAGTGGACCTCATTCATCAAACTTCTCGAGGGCATCGTGAGGGATCATCGCTTGAACTACCACTCGAGTTCCGGATCCGGTATCCGAGTTCTTGGCCTGAGCTGCAGTGCCAAACTGACCTTCTAGCTCGTCCTCAGAGGAATCGCTTGAACTCGAGCTGTCCGATCCCCAGTCATCATCATCGGGCTTCTTAGATCTCGTCGCACGGGTTTTACTGCTTCGTTTTGACGCGGACGTCGAGGCTCGGGTTGACGACTTGGTTCGGCCGGCTCGGGGTGAGCTCTGGGCTTTGGTGGTCTTATCACGCGAGTCGGCGGGCTCAGTTTGACGTTAATTCGTCTGCACCATCTGATGCATAACGTCCGTCAGCCTGTCAAGCTTTGCTAAGACGGGATCGATCATGGTTGAGATCACAGATAGCTCCGCTGAGGTCCGGGAGGGATCCGGTGAACTGGTTAGGTGGCTTCTTTGAGTTCGCGAGCTGGCTTGATGCTGAAACTGTTCTTGGTCAGCTTGAAGTTGACGGAACTTCTCTTCACGTTCAGCTACCGCTTGCTCGTGCATTGCTTGCGCCTGAGCGTGTTCCTCTCTCAGTCTTAGTAATTCTGCTTCATGCTCGGCTCGCGCTTTAGCTGCCCTCTCGTTGTGAGTCCTCTGTAATTCCTCCTGTTTTAGCTCTGATTTCAGCTTCCTGAAGTTTCTTTTGTACTCCCAGAAGATATTGGACTCGGGCTTCATCCTCGTTGCGTTTCTCGGATTCAGCAACCGCTCGACGCTCAGCTTATTTCTCCAAAGCTTCGAGCTGCTTACGCTGTTCAGTCTGAGTGGCTCGTTGAGCTTCAGACATCCGAAGATTCGCAGCTTGTAGTCTCTGATGTTCCTCACGCAACCGAGTCTGTTCTCTCTGATTGTCATCCAGAGTGGGTTGTAAACGAGCTTCTACAGCTTCTCGCTGGTTTTGTTCCGCGTTGAAACGAGCCCAGGCAGTTTCTTTCAACTGGGCTGCTCGCTCGATTGCCTTTTTCTTGAGCTGCTGCATAAGCACAGCGAAGGCTCTCCATATTAGCACGGATCGCTGCCGGGGTTGGTTCCAAATCAGGTCTCGTATTGGAGTCCTCTGGTCGCCACTTGGCTGTCTGCTTGGATTCTGGGCTGCCGGGTAGCGGGATCTGAGCTGGATGATTGGCTATAGAAGTTCTTGGTTCCATCTTTGCTTGAGGGGCACTAGACTGAGGCGGGTCTGGTGTGATGGAGATCGTCATCCCGGGGAATGAACTCCGAGCGACTCCTGTCACTGACCCACGCATCACTGTCGCACTTGACATGGGGAGGTGCGTCCCTGCTCCGAGCATATAATCGGTGACTGATATCAGAGATGAACCTGAGGAACTGTATGACATGTTTCCACTTTCATCCGTGGCCATCAGGGACGTATCGGAGTTGGGACCAGCACCCACCATGCTGGGCACTGAGTCACTCATGGCTTCGGGTCGGTTCTCGGACGCGGCATTGCTGGAATCATGTCAACTTGGAATAGAGCCTCCTGCCGAGGACCTTATCAGCAGTGGGCGTTTGCGGGCCGGTTCTTCCTCGAGACTCGAAGCAGGGCTTCTAGGTCTGAGGCCAGTCAGCTGAAGTCGCATGACTACTTCGGGACCCAGAAACAGCTGAGTGTCCTCATCCATAACAGCATCTCCATCTTTATCCAACACGAAACCAGCTCGGGACTCATTCGCCTGGGCTGCGTTGGTCAGCTGCGGGTCTGAAGGCGAACGGACGTAGTATGGGGTTGACCCTACGGCATACTTCCAAGCAGTCAACTCAGCTCGGATAAAATGTCCGATACGCTCCACTTCCAACCTGATCTGGGATTCAGACACTCCTGATACTTCCAATAGTGTATGCCAGGCCGGGACTTGGTTCCGGAACTCATATCCGGCCTCATGTAGCATGGTCTGCAACAGGGCAACACACACGATTGGCGGCATCAGTCCTAGCGAGACTCGGACTGCTCGGAGGTCAGACACCACTGGGATCCGACGTCGTTCAGCATTGAAAATGTTTAGCCATCGAGCTGCGGGAGAACGCGTCACCGACATTAGATGTCTAGCGGTGGCTCCAGCTGCTCGTATGAAAACCCAGAGGTCATATCCTTCATGACGCGGCGCATATGCCACATCCACTGGGTGTACTATTCCGGGAGAGAGAGACATCCATAACTCGAGCTAGGATCTGCCATACGCGATAATCTCAACTTCAGTCATCTCAGGAGGGTGGGTTAAACTCACATTCTGAGCTTCTGCACCTTCAGGAACTCCTCTCAGCCGTTGGAATGACCGCTGGTCTGGCCAAAGTGAGCTTGACCAAGCTCCACCACTGGTCGAACCGAAATAACCGGCTCTTGACGCGTAGTTGAATCGAACAGGGTCCGTCCCAGACCAAGTATGACTTGGTTCTCTCGTTTGCATTTCTCGACTCCCTAGTAAGCTCAGTGCACCGCCCTCGACTTGGCTACTGCGAGGACTCGCAGCAGTTGGCTCCGGGTTAGCACTTGAGAGTCTGGAAGTCGCCGTCGAAGCCTTCAATTCATCTTGATGCGTAATATTCTGGTGCTCGATGGGCATAACTTGGCTTCGACTCTCGTCACTTCGGGTACTTGGTTGAGCACCCGCTTCATCACCTTGGCCGACTCCAGATGGTTTCATCTCGGGCGAACTTAGTGATGGCACAACATCTTCCGGCATTGGGGGAGCTTCAGGCTCAGCACTTGGTTCAGCTTCACTTGGGTGTGATGCTTCCACTTCAGTGCTGGGTGCTGAGACTTCCGAAGTCGAATGACTTGGTCTGGACTTCTCAGCTTCCTTCGGCTCTACTTCAGCCGGCAATCCAGCGACGCGCAGGCTCCGCCGAAGCGAAGACTCGGTCTTCTCACCTTTTCTCTTTGACGCACTTGGACTTTGCTTAGTCGACATAGTTGACTCTCGTCCGTCCAAAGTCGTATCCTGATCCGGGCACGCGCACCAGTTGTGGTGAGGTGCGGGCAACTTCCCAGCGTCCAGAATATACCTTGAGCTAAACTTGAATCAGCAAACCTTGGATCTGAACTCAGGGGTCTCAGAGTCTCAGAGTCTCAGCTGAATGACCTCAGCTGGACTCAACGAAGACTCAGTCGACACCTCCGAACTCGAGCTCTTGGCTTGATGCGGCGTGTGCGCCTCCCTTGCGATCCCCTTGACGGTTCTTGCTGGGGCTACGCTTTGGGCCCAGACGTCAGCCAACCACGTCCACTTGTTCCTTGTCCAGTCGTCCTTGGATGTCCTCCAAACGAAACCTGCTCCCCGCTCAACAGGCCTTCGCTCGCACGTGTCTTGACCTGATTTGCCCCGGGGTTTTCTTTATGTAGACACAACTTCCACACGCACTTGTCTGTTCCTTCCGAGACTGCAGACCCAGTCTCCCTTGCTTCTCCTCTTCCTCCAGGCGGCTCCAGCTGAGAGCCGCGTACACAGGTCTTCACTCGCCCCCCCGACCTAGGGTGGCTCCGAGAGTTGGCTCGGCTGAGCCTGTCTTGATCCAGGGTTCTCGCCTCTGCGCCCTGGGACTTCCGCGCACCACGTCTTGACGTAGACGAAACGGCCGAGCGGGGAACCACTATCCCAGGCTCAGCGCCACACGATATCCCTCCAACAACACTGAGAACCACTATCCCAGATGCTGTTCTGCCTGAAACCTCAGAGTAGATCACCTTCTACCCGAAAATATGAAATACACGCTGAGTGCAGTCGCTCAGTTCGACCTGTCGACGTGTAATGAAATGAAATAGCCAAATGAGTACCCCTTCCCACAAGGACTATATGGGGCTTGAGTTTTGGTTGAGTCTCTTCTCAGACACCCTCTTCCACAGCAACACACTTAGCACTGCGGCCTTCGGGGCAAATTCGATTCTGATTAATACTTTACACATGCAAACAAAGACCTATCAGGGGGGGGGGGGGGCTCGGCTTCTTTCGGAGCGCACCCAAACAAAGACAGAAAGATATTATGGCGAGCGGCCTGCAGTCCCTTCGGCGTGCGGCTCTTCAGCGTTGTCTTGGCTCTCAGGAACCTGCGGTGCTCTGAGTCCCCACTTGGATCTGAGCTCAGTGATTGGCTGGGCCTCGTTAAAGTCTCTCGTGGCGTCAGCAATCTCGTGATCACCTGTCAGCAAACTTCTGATCACATGTCAGCAGACCCGTGATTACATGTCGGTAGACCCGTGATTATCCCTCACTCCACTCTTCTGATTGGTCGAGGGGTGCGCGTCACGGGGATGAGACAGTGCGTCACCTGGGTTCGAACATTGGTTGAGCCTGATTTATGGTCAGTCATCATTTGATGACCGCCTCTTCGCAGCGACTGTTCCCAGAGCCTCATCGCCCATATCCCTTCTGAGCCTCTGAGCCTTGGCCGAGTCACCACTCAAAGCGTCTCCGAACATCCACTGCTACCATGCTGAGTCCCATATGGACTGCGAGAGACTCCGCTGAACCTCCAAATAACTCAGAGTGTCCCTCAATGTCCTCCTCTGAGAGTCAACGGGGTCCTGCTGAGAGTCCAATGGCTCAGCGAACGAATGTTTCCGCTGAGCTACCAGTCATAATGGGGACGAGTCGGCAGTTACAGATGTCACACAACCAGCTGGTCATATTTCCACCAATCACCACCCATTTTGATGGGTGCGGAGGGGGTACGGCGGCCGAGCGAAAGGTCTGCTGGGCCTGAGATTCGAGCGTACCTCGTCACATCAACTACGCCCCTGGGGCTGGTTATCTCGGTTCAACAAGTGGTGGAGCCTGGTCAAGTTCACTCTGGTCAGACCAACGACCATTTCAACGACGGAGAGGCGTCCCTGAAGTTGTAGAATCTCAGAACCTGAGCTTGGTCCGGTCTCCTGGGATGACTGAGGTCGAGATGATTGCCTATGGCCGATTTCAGCTCGAGCTGTGGATGTCACTTCCCCCTGGGATCGTGCACCCCGTTGATGTGGCGTATGTACCGCATCATGAAGGTTTTTACCTCTGGGGTTTCATCCGAGCCGCTGGAGCTACTGCAAGACATTTAATGTCTGTGACTCGGTCTCCTACAGCTCGTTGGCTGAACGTTTTCAATGCTGAGCGTCGTCGGATCCCAGTGATGTCCGAGTCCGAGTCTTGCTAGGCTAATTCCGCCTATGGCGTGCATCGCCCTGCTTCAGACTATGCTGCATGAGGTCGGATAGGAGCTCCGGAACCAAGTCCCAGCCTGGTACACTCTATCGGAGGTGTCAGAGGTGCCCGAGTCTCAGATCAGACTGGAGGTTGAGCAAATTGGCAATTTTATCCGAGCTGAGCTGACTGCCTGGAAGTTTGCAGTTGGGTCGGCGTCGTATTACGTTCGATCGCCCTCAGACCCTCTGTTGACAGCTTCGGCTCAGACGAGTGAGTCTTATGCCCTCCCGACAGAATCTGTCTCTGAAACGGATGGCGGGACCCCGGGGTCCCACTCGGACCCCGGTGCTCTCATCACATACCGGTAGCCGGTCATCGACTGTACTGTAAAATGTATGCGTTGGTTGCAGCGCCCTATGCCTACACGTCAGCGAGTTCAACAACTCCTCTAAGGATCGTTGACTCGATTTCAGCCCAGTTATATTATTTGGTTACGCATTGCCGAGCTGCTTCGGTTTATGTGCGTCGGTCTACCATCGTATACGACCACGATTATCCGCTATTACTAGTGCTGATTTCCGTTCCGATGTCCATTTTTCTGCTTCTAGTACACAACCTCGCAAGGTTGACATTTGCTGGTGGCGATTGAATTGAAAATGGTACAGTGGTCACCGTAATTAGTCTCAGTTCCAAAATAATCTCATACCCAAAATAATCTCACTGCATTTTGATGAGACTAATTACCGTGAACAAGAATTTTGAATATTCAAAATTAATCTCACACCGCGAAGTTCAAAATTAATCTCATTTGAAACTGGACTTGGCACTGGTGTAGTGGTTAGATTACAGCCCTTATAATCTTGCAGCGGAGGCAGTAAGAGAGGTCAACACCAAGCGAGACAAACACGGTTTAAGCTATGCGAGAAAGGGTATGATACGTTGCGGACCGTCTTTAGGCATTGACCGATCGTGGAGAACGAGCCAGCTCTGTCCCTACTTGCAAGAAATCACCCGCAAGTACCCTGAGCACTTGTACAAAGGTGCGGTACATGGCAACTATAGCGCTAACGAACGCACTGACGGCTCAAACACCAACCCAACTATCCAGACTTTGCCTGACGGTAGCCTTAACTCGGACCTGTAGCTTTAGTGAGATTATTTGTTTACACCCTAATTAATCTCAATTCGTAATTAATCTCACTTAGATTAATTAACGTGAGCTTCTCAAAAAGCACCTCACACAAAATAATTTCAATGAGATTAATTACGGTGACCACTGTACTTAAGTAAGTACCGATCGGCATACCACCCACCCCCTCAAATAAAATAAATAATTCCCGGTACCGATCATTTTTTATGGGGGACCCCGGATCCCGCCATCCGTTTCAGATGTATAGGCTTAGGCTTCAGTTACTGGAGCGATTCCCGTAGGCTTTTGAACCGGTTCAGATCCATGATTTACCCTAACCCAGACATAAAAGAGCCACTATATTCTCCAAAAGACAAAACGCAGCGGTTCAGATCCAAGATCTGGAAGGCCCCCCCCCCTTTCAGATCTTGGATCTGATTTTGGAGGGATAAACAGCTGTTGTTTGGTCAAATTGCAGACATTCACTCCTGCCCCCCGCACTCTTTCCTTCATTCGGCGGCGCGTGCCCAGCAGCGCTTCCTTCCACCGACAGTGACTGCCAGGCTGGCAGTGCCAGCAATAACAGACACCATGGTAAGGCGCGGGAGGGTCGAAGGTGTACCCTCGATGACTTTTCACTGTACTGGCCAGGCCAGTGATGAGCAACGTTCTGTGTCAACGAAACTAACCTGTTGCTTTTGCTGCTGCTGCTGTTTGACCTCGGCGCTGCGTACGGCACGGCCAAGACGGGCGTGGGCATCGCGTAGATGGGCGTGATGAGGCCAGATCTGGCCATGCGCAACATCATCCCCGTGGTCATGGCCGGTGTGCTGGGCATGTACGCGCTGATCGTGGCGGTGATCATCCAGGGCTCGATCGACCCTCCGAACGGCAACGCGCCCAAGTATGGCTCGTTCGTACACGGGCTTCGCGCACCTGGCGGCCGGTCTGTGCTGTGGTCTGAGCGGTCTGACGGCTGGCATGGTCACCGGCGTGGTGGGCGACCCCGGCGTGCGCGTCGTGGGCCAGCAGGAGAAGCTGTTCGTGAACACGATCCTGGTCCTGAAAATCGAACTTCGGCGAACCTGCTTACTCCGACGCTCTTCTTCTGCAACCGGATCAGCGCCACGATCAGGCCGTGCAGTCCCAGCGCTTTTCGCTCCAATTCTACGGGAATAAGAAGACTTTCCGTATGAGCAAGGTGACAGAGTGGGAGGCACTCTGTCAAAGCTGGGGCGCGTTCGTTGAGAACTTCAACCGCGACCCGGCTGGTTACCGTGAGCGAGTCCGCTCTGCGAGCGAGCGCTACGAGCGCTTCTCGAAGCGGCCCAAGATTTTGCGGCTGCACGAAGGTGCAGTCGAGGCGGGGATTCCGTGCGCAGTGCCAACCCGGGGCAGTGCGACGTTCTGAACGGGACCTTCTCGGGTACACTGGTGTTAGTGTGCCCGTGGAGTTGAAGACACTGCGTGAGAAGTTAATCACGCAGTTGTCGTCCGAGAGTACTGAGGGTGAGCGCAACACTCAGCCGAGGGCTGTAGGCGACTACAGCTCTCGCTCAAGTTTTACGCCCTTCGGCGGAGCTGCTGGTGGCGGGCTTCGTACTCCGTCACCATTTCCGGAACGTCGCTCATCAGGACGTTCCGCGGCTCCCACGTATCGTGGTCAGGAGAGTATCCTAACCAACGAATACGAAAATGAACCGGACCTTGGGTCTGGATCTGATGATCAACGATTCGCTGGACAATCCAGCGAGTTTCCCCGCGTGCATCTCGCAACGGGGGCGGCGGCGGTGGGAAGACGCCACGGGCCGTCGTCGGGGGAGATCTGGGATCGTTTGGAGGCTGTGGAGCGCCTCCAGACGGCTGAGCTCGCCGAGATACGGCAGGAGATAAAACTCTTGAAAGCCCGGATCGGTCAGGCCGGGCAGACCACTTCGAACGTCCAAGTGACCTTGGGGACGCTCGTTGCCCGCCTGACGAATCGCGCCGAGTCACCGGGAGTAGGTGACTCGTGTTGCGAGTACGGCTTCAGCCGCCCAACGTAAAAGGTTGGGTGGAGGCGCATGCTGGACGGTATGTCTAGCGTGTACGCGTTGCCATGCTTCGCCAACACGACGAATGGCCCGATGAAGCGCGGGGCAAGCTTGCTTGCTCCGAAGTCGGAAACTGCATGTTTAGCTAGGTTCTGTGTAGCTAACAGAACTAATGAACCCACTTTGAATTCATTTGTGTTTCCTCTGCCATTGTTGTCTGCGTTCAGCTTCTGTCGATCGACAGAAGCTGCAATAGCATCTTGCACAAACCGTATTACGGCTTGGCGGCGCTGGACAAAGTCCATTGCCTTCGAGTTGAACGTCTTGTTCAACCCGTTGTTCTTGTTCACTACAGGCCCGGCCTGTGTGTGGTTGTTGTTGTTGAGAGTGTCTACGCCCGGCGTAGACATTGTGCTCCCGTCGATTGGACTACGCGCAGTCCGTGCGCGTGTCAACACAGCTGATATGTTGCTCGTATCAGCGTGTTCATTCGGTTTGTTTGAAACCGGATACCCTCCCCCACTTAAGGAAGGAGCTACCGCACCGAGTACGCTCGGTACGCGTGGATGCCTCATGGCGTTCACGTAAAACGGTGTATACCCTGTGGAGACATGCACCGAGTTGTTGATGGCAAACTCTGCCATCGGCAAGCAGTCGCTCCATTGTTTGAACGATGGGCGTAGCTCTTCAAAGCGTCAACCAAGACTCGGTTGACGCGCTCAGTTTGTCCGTCGGTCTGCGGATGATCCGCAGTCGACATGGACAGCTGCGTGCCAAGAAGTTCAAACGCTTCTTGCCAGAAACGCGCTGTGAAGCGCGGATCACGATCAGACACAATGTCGATCGGCATGCCATGGTGTCTAAACACCAAGTCAACAAACAGACGTGCCGTCTGCTTGGCTGTCACTTTGGCTGGTACTGCAGCAAGATGCACCATCTTGCTGAATCGGTCGACAAAGACCACAATACCAGTCCTCCGCTTGTTGTCAGGCGGAAGACCAAACACAAAGTCCATTGAGATGGACTGCCAACACTCCGACGGAGTCGGAAGTGACTGAAGTGGAGCCTGCGAGAAGGGTGCAGGCTTCACGCGCTGACAAACCTCGCAAGCACGGACGTACTTGCGTACCCACTTGTACTGGTGACTCCAATAGAAGTCACGCGTGAGAAGCAAGTATGTCTTCTCACGACCCTGATGTCCCGACGTCGGGGCATCGTGATACTCGTAAGTGATCCTGAGCTTCAGCTCATGGTCGTCTGGCACGACAATGCGATCAGCGTTGTCGTCGACTGCGCTGTAAAGCAACAGTCCATTGTGTACACGATAACGGTGTACACGTGCACGGAGATGTTTCGCTAACTTCTGACGAGACTTGTCAGAAGGAGCAGCGAAGTAGTCCAACAACTGCTTCGCGTCCGCATCATTCGTGTATGCGGACTTCACGTCGTCTAACAGAGACGACGATGGAGTAGACGTCCGTGCGACACCAATTGCATTGGCGTCGGCCTTGTGCACCGCATAATCAGGTCGACGCGACAACGCGTCGGCCACAACATTCAACCTTCCAGGTTTGTCCTCAACCTGGAAGTTGTATTCCGCAAAGAATGAGAGCCATCTCGCCATTCTTTGTGAGATGTGCGGCGACTTGATCGCCGTACGCAATGATGCGTGGTCGGTGTAGACCACAAATGGTCTACTCCCAAGTAGATACACTCGAAAATTCGCGAGTGCATACTTCATGGCAAGTAGTTCCTTGTCATGTACCGGGTAGTTGCGCTCAGCTGGTTTCAGCTGACGCGACTGATAGTAGACCACGCGATCACGTCCCTCGTGATCGTGTTGCATTAGAGCGCATCCGATTGCGAAATCGGACGCGTCACTCACGACGTGGAACGGGCGATCTTGGTCGGCCACCACCAAGATCGGCGCCTCAGTCAAGCCCTGCTTGACTGCATCAAAGGCCTGCTGACACTCAGCAGTCCAAACCCATGCAGCGTCCTTCTTTAGGAGCTGCGACAGCGGGCGAATCTTGCCGGCGTAGTTGCTCACGTACTTGCATAAGTACGTAGCGAGTCCAAGGAACTGCCTCAGTTCCTTGACATTGGAAGGCGTAGGCCATTCATTGATCACTCTGACCTTTCCCGGGTCTGGGCGTACGCCGTTCTTCCCTACGAGACACCCAAGGACTGGTATCTCGCTAGCCCCGAATGTACACTTCTTCAGGTTCGCGTAGAGCTTGTGTTTGCGCATGAGCGCAAACAGCTTGCGGAGATGTTCCTTGTGCATCTCCACTTCCGACTTCCCGTCCACAGCCCGGCTGTGGATGAACCCATCATCGAAATAGCTCGGTGCGAAGTCGCGCACCGAGCGCAACAAGTGCGTGACGCACCTGTTGAACGTCGCAGGGGCATTCTTTAATCCCTGCGGCATTACGAGCCACTCCCGGAGCATACCGCTCGGAGTGCTTACCGCCGTGAGAGGTATATCGCTCTCACGCATGAGGATCTGATAGAATCCGTCTCTCAGATCCAGATCACTGAAGATAGTGCTCAAAGCCATCGAATCGATGATCACATCTTTTCGCGGTATCGGCGTCTGCGCCGGTACCGTTGCGTCGTTCAGCTTGTTATTAGCATGAACGATGCGCCACCCGCCCTGTGCCTTCTTGACACAGAACGTAGGCGCGCTGTGCGGGGACTTCGATTCCCGCACTTGGCCAGCCTTGCGACGACTCTTAAAGAAGTCGTCGATCGCTTTGACTTGCTCTCGCGGCAGTGGCCACTGCCGCGTCACGCAATACTTCGTTCCCGGCACGAGATCAATCTCGTGCTGAACACCCTTGTCCTGCGGCAACTCCGCAGGGATATCGTCCGGGAGTACGTCTCTGTACTCACGCAAGACCTCGTAGAAGGGGCTCGACTTCAGCGAGTCCCAGCTCTGCTCGTCGAAGCGTTCTTTCTTCGACTTGGCGCTGAGGGCGTCGACGCCCTCAGCGACGAGCTGCTTCAACTCTTCCGCTTCACACTTCATCCTCTCGACATCCGAATGGATGCAAATCTGCTCGATGCGTCCATCGTGCAGGTCGCGGGCGAAACGCCTCCAGCTCGTGACTGGAAGCGAAGTCAACTCCGACGCCAGCGTCGGAGGGTTCTCCAACTTCATCTTCTTATACTGGAGGCCAGTATTCGTACGCGTCAAGACACTCAGTGTCTCGACGGTCGTCTCCAGTTCCTGTGTCTGCCCGGCAGACACTGCGAGTAGCGTCTCGGTCCCTGACCGAGACTTGCGCAGCTTTGCTCGCTTGCGCCGTTCGCTTCTTGTGCGGAACCCGGTTCCGCGCGTCTTGTTTTGTCCGGGCCCGGCCGCGGACAGATCTTCCTTTTGGTCGCCGGCGGGTTCAACCCGCGGGCGCACGCAATCAAGCCCGGCTTGATCGCGTATCGCTTCTTCGTGCAGCCCGGCTGCACGTGAGCACGCAATGCGTTTCTTGTTGTCGCCGGCGGGCTCTTCCCGCGGGCGCACGCAATCAAGCCCTGCCTGATCGCGTACCGCTTCGTCGTGCAGCCCGGCTGCACGCGAGCACGCAAGCATTTCCGGTGCGGGACGTTTGCAACCGTCCGCACTGCCTGCAGCGTCGGCTCCCAGAGCCGATGCGCTTTCTTTACCTCGACGCCTGACGGCGGAGCGTCTTTCGACGTTTGGGCCAATCGCATCAGCTCCCTGAGCTGACGCATCCGAGTCACTGTCCTTATTAGTGACTGGCTCCTCTTGTTGAACTTGTGTGTCGACACTAATAGTCGACACGACCTCGTCACTCTTGACGCTTCGAGAACCTCTCGAATCCGATCGAATCTGAGTCTTCTGATTCGACTCACATTTTCTCCCGACGACCCTCTCAGTCGTCGGTGTCCGTGCGGGGTGACCGGAGACAGCCGCGCGTCGCGCTGCCTCTCCTGGTGGGTCGCGTGCACCGCGAGGTGCACGTGCTGCGCCGACAGGGCCATCGCTCACTGTCGCGCCGCTACTCCCGAAGTGTACGATCGTGCGCTTCGTCCAGTCGATCACCGGATCATGCCGTGCAAGCCACGGCATGCCCAACACCATGTCGAACTTATCGTCTAAGTCAAGCACGATAAGCTCGTCCACGAACTTCTTCTCCCGATACGAGAAGCGTACGCGTACGACACGCTTCTCGGTTCTGACAACGACACCCGTTGCCAGTCTTACTTCCAATAGACTTCGAGGCATTATAACCTCCTCGAAGTCAAGCCTCGCTAGGCTCTGCAGTCGAACAAAGTTGTTCGACGCACCACAATCCACCAACGCACGACGAGACTTCTCTCTCTTCGAGTTAACCTTCAGGATGACAAGGTTCGGCCTGTCATCCTGCTTCTTACAGTGAGAGTGACTCTCACTGAGGGCAGCAGTCTTTAATACGGCGTGTCCAATATCGACACGCTCGACTGCATCACCAGCAGGGCGCCCCGCGCCTGCTGGTTGTTCTAGGTTTTTGATTGCACGTGGCGATACCCGGTATCGTCACGCCGGCCCTTGGCCGCCTGCACAGGCGCTGTGCATTCACGGGCGTAGTGACCGTTGTTTCCACACCGGAAACAGCGGACATTCGTTGGTCCACGACGCTGCTGAGACCCAGCAGCCGTCGCACTCGAGAGGTCCATTGGTTCGGGACCTCCCGTCGGCTTTACCATCGGTCGCGGTATCGGCCGCGGGACGTTCACATGGAGTTTAGCCTGTCGCAGGCTAAACTCTTCTTGCATCGCAAGGGTAATTGCAGACTCGAGAGTACTTGGGTACTCTCGGAAGAGATAGGTCTTCACAGGACCATCTTTCAGGCCCTTCATGAACGTGACGACATTTGTCGCCTCGTCTATCGGGTTGGTCACGATGTTCGAGACCAAGTACCGCGCCCTTTGGGCGTAAGCATGCACGTCATGCTTACCCTGTTGCAGGTCGAGGAACTCAGCCCTCGATCTGAACTCATTCTGCGGGGGCTCAAACGCTTGTCTGAGCTCCTCCTTGAACACCTCGTACGTGCTGAAGCACGTAGGGTCAGTGAGTCGACGTCCGTACGCCCAACGCCTGGCTCGTCCGCCAAGGCATGACATGGCGAACGCAACCTTCGACAACGGGTCGACGATACGTCGAGCCGTAATGGCAGTGTCGACTTCGACAAGCCAACGGAGGAGAGGCTCGCCCTCTCTTCCAACGTAGCTGTTCACGTGGAGCTTCAATGACTCTACGCGCGGTGTGGACGGGGTCGACACCGTAGCGCGAGCAGCGGTCTCGCGCTGTTCCTTCATGATGAAGCCTAGAGCAACACAGTGTTGCTCTGTCGGCGATAGCGTGCGTAGCATCGTTGCTACGGCCGCTTCTCCAATGACCGTCGACAGTCGTTGGAGCGCCTCCCACTCTGGATCCGCCAGGTGGAGACAGTCTTCGCGTGCAACATGCGTTGCACCCGTGTTTGGGTTACCAGTGGACATACTCGCATCAACAGGCAGGTCCTCGGCCCCCGTATCGAACTTCATTCAATACGTAATTAGTCGGTCGTTGGACGGACTACAAAGTGCTACCAGGTGTAATGGGCTTACTTAGCCCAATACATTAGCTTACACGTGAGCGCACGTGTATGAGGAAGCGTAAGGTGTATTTAACTTAGATTAAGTATACTTGTATCCACAAGTATAATTAGATCTAAATAAAGGTACAAATAGTAGCTTTTGCGGTAAAATGAGAACTGAATTGAATGTTAACTGTGACTTTCCTCCTAAAACTGATATCTATAAAGAGAGGTTCTGCCAACGAGTGGTTGGCAGACACTCTGACCTAATGCTTGATTATTACTGGTAGAAAGACCCTGCTTTCTGACCAATAGGACTGCTTCCTATTATGAATGGTGACCACACTGCGATGTGGCCCACCTGAATGTATCTACTTAATGCGTGTTGCACTAAGGTGAGGTTAGCCGAATGTGTAGCCCCGCTACACAACTCGCTCGGATTGGAAGAAGTTATGTGTTCAAGAAGGAGTGGTGTCAGAGTATCGGGTCAAAAGTTGAGAGTTATTATGCGATGGAGCTTCGCGACTCAGAAACCCCTCGGATGTTCTTGTATCGGCTCAACCGAGCCGCCAAGAAGGCTGATATAGCCTTCGAGAGACCAACTACAGAACGGGAGGCTCACATCCGCCGTTTCATCAAAGCACTGAGTGACACTCGCCTGAGGACGACCTTACAAGGTCAGCGGTTTGATACACTGAGTGAATTGGAGGAGACCCTGAAGCGAATTGAAGATCTGCGGCAAGATGAACGTCACGAAGATCGAGATTATCAACAGAAGAAACGCCCAGCGCAGAATTTGCAGTTCGGCAGGTTCAAACCCCAGCCACGACGTGCTGAAGGTCGAGCTTTTCTAGCTGAAGCTGGGAATGCTGATAGCCCTTCCATGTTGGCACAACGATAACCCCAAATGTATGAATTCATCTGATGAAGCTTGCATTTTTTCTGGTACGGCCGAAGTTGTTGACCTGAGCTCAGAGCTGGAGTTTGAGAACCATCTTGAATTTGCTCTGACTTATGGTGAACGCTACGGTTGGTGGAGTACGCACACTTTGGTTGGAGAAAAACGTGATATGGCGATGGTGCACGGAGCAATTTTCAATCACCGAACTCAGATCTTGTTGGATACGGGAGCTACGACGAGTAAAATAAGCTTAGACCTTGCACGTTGGTTGAAGCTCAAGCTCAGTCGTGGCCACCGACACCGAGTTTTAGGATTCGGAGATGTCCCGACGTACGCTACTGCTCAGGCGAAGATCAAGCTGACACTCGGTACTCGAGTAGTCTACGTGATGAACGTCTGGGTAGGCAACATTGGAGCTGGTTTGGATTGTCTGTTGGGAATGGATTTCATGGTAGCCGCCGGAGTTCGGATTTGTGCCCGCGAAGGTGTAGTCCGACTCCCAGATGAGGAATCGTTGTTGCTGGTCGGAGGTCCTGAGATCGACCACGTCGGACTGGAAGTGGATGTGGCCCTGACTGAGTCCGTATGGCTCCAGCCAGGGAGATCAGTGACCCTCCCAGTCAAGTATTACCAAGCTAAGCCAGACAAAGTTCAGGAGTGGGCCAGACGAGGTGACCAGTGGGTAACACAATTTATCTACGGGCCGGGGAAGAAACCCAGAGCTGTCAAGGTGGTGAATGTTTCCAACCGAGTGGCTAGCCTGAATCAAAATACGGTGGTAACTTGCTTGGTCGAGAAAGGGTATCTGCCTCAAGGAGACCGCTTCGCCAGACCCAAGTCTCAGAAGTACACTGAATGGACCGCCCTGGGTTACGAAGTTGAACCTTCCGCTGGTTACCGAAAGCTGGAAGATTTGATTGCTCGACAAGCTGAGCTCAGAGGTCCGCCTGCGGTTGAGAAACCGACTTACACTTGGCCCAAGAAGTTGCTGCTGACCAAACGAACGCCCGGAAAAGAAGGTGTTGAATCTGGTAAGGCTGAGCCTCAAGCTTCAGCATACTTGGTGGACGTGCTTCCCCGCGATGATTTGATGGCGAGAGCAAGTCCGGCTAGTCGATGTGAGTCCACACGAGATGAACAACCAGCTTCCCCGCCGAATTTGTTCGTGGCAAGTGAACTTCCTGAACCTCCGTGTTTGTGTGAATTCAGAAATAGAACTAACGAGACTGGAGAAGAAGGTGAAGATGGCACAACCAATGGCGAATTTGAGTCAGAAGTCGGGTCAAGACGGATGGTCGGAGGGGGTGTTGCAGCTCAGGACGCTCAGAAAGAACTGACCACTGTTTTCAAAGCTGAGCCAGTCGATTTCGTAGCTGAGCCAGTTTCCCGGCTGAAGGAGTCCCTCGCGCGATGCATGCGACTAGAAATCGATTTCTCTGATGAAGAAGAAGCGATGGAGTATCTCCATGAAGGCACTGAGTTGCTGAACAATCTGAGAAATCAGTTGGCCGCACTCCCCGAGCTAAAGGATCTCAGTCCAAAGGCCGACCTAGCTACGGCCGACATCGGGGAATCTAGAGTAACGACTAGCGAAATGGAAGCTCAAGTCCGAGTGATTTTGGAGAAACATCATGCTAGTTTCTTGGGAGATGGTAACGCGGTTCCGGCCCCGGCCAGAGGCGTAGTCTGCGATTTGGACGTGGGAGACGCTAAACCGGTAGCTCAGAGGTCTAGACCCATTAGACCTCAGCATCTCAGGAAAGTCTACGAATTACTTGAAAAACTGGTCCAGACCAAGTTGGTCGAGTATTCTGATCCCGATTGGGCTTCGCCCATTGTCATTGTGATGAAGAAGAACGGAGTGGACATTCGACTCTGTATTGATTATCGCTTGGTGAATCAGCTGATCAAACTCATGCATTATCCCCTACCTTTGATTGACGACTTGTTGATTGGGTTTGAGAGTACAATGTGGTTCCTGAGTTTGGATATGGCCAGTGGTTTCTGGGCTGTGCCGATGACACTGAGATCGAAACATATCTCAGCTTTCATCTGCCCGCTTGGACACTTCCAGTGGACTAGGATGCCTTTCGGATTGAAGAATGCCCCGCTGATTTATCAGCAGATGCTAGACAACTGTCTGTGGGGATTCGTGCGCCTCCCAGCCTCTGAAGAAGCTCAAGTCGATGCAGATGTTTTAGAATTTCTGGGAATTCAAGTTGGAGACTCAGCCGAAGAGGATTTATCCACTCTGACTGATAGCATGACAGTATTTCAGTGGAATATCCCAGCCCCGCCTCAGCTGAACCCAGTTCTGGGACGAAGCTCATACATCGACGACATTGCGTATGGAGCGGAGACGTGGGACCAGCTATGCATTGACTTGGATCGGCTCCTGTATCGCTTGAGATATTGGGGAATTTCGGTGAGTCTACCCAAGAGTGAATTCGGCAAAAAGACGATCTCGTATCTATCTCACGAAATTGGAGCTGAAGGAATCCGAGCCAAGCCAAAGATTGCTAAAGGTGTGAAGGACTTGCCGTTCCCGTCGACGCTGAAAGGAGTGCAGTCATTCTTGGGGAGTCTCAACTACTACAATAAGTTCATTGAAGATCTCCCAGTTGTTGCCGCAGTTCTTTACGAGTTGACGGACGAACAGATTCGAGCAGGCCGAGATCTCAGTCGAGCTAAGGAAGCTTTCGAAGTTCTGAAACGGAAAATAGTATCGACCCCTCTCCTCAGACATCCTGACTCAGAGAAGCCGTTCGTCATCATCATTCACGCTAACCCGTGGGCTGCATGTGCAGTTTTGGGGCAAGAATATGATGGAGTCATCTTCCCAGTTCGTTTTACAGGGAGAGTGTTGCACGATCAAGAGCTCCGATATCACCCAGCTGAAAAGGAGGTGGTAGCGTTGACTCGGGTTCTCCGAGTGTTCTATACAATGCTGGTGGGGACAAAACTGATCAAAGTCTACACTCGACACTCAGTGTTGAAATGGATATTCAAATCACGGTCTCTCGAGGGGCGTTGCGAACAATGGGCGGTACGACTGGCTGCTTGGCCACTGGAGATCCACAAGATCCAGCGAGATGAAGATGGTCTAGCGGCAATCATGGGAGCTGGTATTACTCCCCGAGATAAACTCGATCAAGTGGCCGAGAATCTCATCCCAGCCAAGGGACAGGTTGTTCGAGCTCCGCCTATCAGTCTAGAAATGCTGGAAGCAGATTATGAAGGTTGGCTGCTCAGCTTCGATGGCGCAGCTAAGATGTCAGATCGACGAGGCTCAGCTGGTTGTATCCTGTGGAAATTACCTTCGTGGGATGTAGTCGAAGCCCGAGGTTTTCATTTTGATGACGCCACAGTGAATGAAGCTGAATATCACGGGTTGATCGAAGGGACGAAGATGGCTTTGGCCAAAGGAATCTCGGAAGTAGTGATGGTCGGAGACTCTCGGATTGCTATCCAACAAGCTCAGGGGCTCATCCAATATTTGAACCCGAGACTCCAAATTCTACTCAACGAATTTGAAGAGTTGCGCCAGAAGTTTAAATCGGTGAAGCTAGTTCATGTCAAAAGAGAATTCAACGCCCCCGCCGATTATTTGACGTCGAAGACTTTGGTAGCGCGGAGTGCAATCACCTTGGATAATCCTGTGGAATTGGCCCAGCTGAAGCAGTTGAATCGCATTGCAGAGAAATTAGTCCGAGAACAACCTCTCGTAGTTGAAAGAGGGCTCAGCGGCTCAGCTGAAATGAAATCGGAAATTGTACCCGAGCCGGAATCACTGACCCAAGCAGCTGACCCACTGTCGCCGGACGCAAGAATATTTGTAGTCACCCGAAACCAACCACGAGCTGAGGAAGAAGTTGCAGAAGAAGACAGGGATGTGTCTCAGAGTGAAGAAGTAGTGTCTGGAGAAGAAGTCACTAGATTTCCCCTGAAAATGCGACTCCGACTGTGGCTATAGCCGAGAGATGGCGGCGCATTTTGGCTCAGCAAGAGTCAGAACTCTGGATCCGAAGGCTGCGCAACTATTTGAAAGGAGACTTGACTGAGCTGTCCTCGGCTGAGGCAGAAGATGTGGCTAAAATCGCGAATCAGTTCGTCTTGGACTCTCGGGGAGCTCTGTATTACCTGAGCCGAGCCACCCCAAATCGCCCGCGAGATCAGGCTGATATCTTAAGGTTGGTAGTGCCTCGGCCGCTCCAAGCCGATCTTTTACATCTGAGTCATGAATATTTTCAAGGTGCCCATCAAGGTATCACCCGGACGTTTGAAAGACTGCGCCGAGAATATTATTGGCCTGGAATGTACGCAGATGTGGAACGTTTCGTCAAAGAATGCGTAGACTGTGTGACGCTAAAGGAGCTCCGCCCAATCCCGGCCCGTCGCCCGGAAATATTCTAGCAACGCGGCCGTTTGGGGCAGTTTCTATGGATTTTGTGACTCACCTGCCCAAATCCGATCGCGGGAATGTCTTTCTCCTGCTATTCCAGTGTATGTTCTCGGGTTTTGTGATCTGTAAACCGATGAGCTCGACTACAGCTCAGGAAGTCGCGGAAGCTTACATGGAACGGGTATTTCAGCGTTTTGGTGCTAGCGAGATGATTCGCCATGATTGCGATCCTAGATTCATGAGCGAGGTGTTTGCGAAATTCAGAGAGATGTTGGGAAGCCGAGAGAGAGCTACCTTGGCATACAGACCTCAAGCCAATAGACAACAAGAGAGATCAGTCCAGACGGTAATCCGAGCCGTTCGAGCTTATGTAGCTGAGCCTGATCAGAGTGAATGCGACGACCAGGTGGAGAAATTGATGTGGGCGTTGAACACGTCTTTCGATGCCACTCGTCTCGATACTCCGTTCTACTTAGTTCATGGTTGGGACCCTCAGAGTACGGTATCAGCTATGCTTGGCCCTCGACCGACTGGCCTAGATCAGAAGACCGCTTACGAGTGGCGTCGAGGAGTCCAGCGTCAGTACGAGTACGCCCAAGCTTGGGCGAAAGATCTGCAAGCTCAGGCTAAAGCTAAACGCTCCGAAGCTCAGACTAAGATCTGGCAGGAATTGTCTGAGAGGCTCAAGAACGGTTTCGCGGTTGGCGGCACAGTCTGGCTGTATCTAGCTCGAGTCCTACCTGGGTTGACCAAGAAGTTCGCTCATCTGTGGCATGGTCCATTCCGCATCTTAGAGACGTCAGACGACTTCAGATGTAAGCTGAAGATCGAAGGCTCAGGGTATAATGTGACGAGGTACGCTCGAATCTCAGGTCCAGCAGACCTTTCGCTCGGCCGCCGTACCCCCTCCGCACCCATCAAAACGGGTGGTGATTGGTGGAAATATGACCAGCTGTCGTGTGACATCTGTAACTGCCGACTCGTCCCCACTGTGACTGGTAGCTCAGCGGAAACGATCGTTCGCTGAGCCATCGGACTCTCAGCAGAACCCTGTGGACTCTCAGAGGAGGGCATTAAAGGACACTCTGAGTCGTTTGGAGGTTCAGTGGAGTCTCTCGCAGTCCATGTGGGACTCAGCATGATGGTATTGGACGTTTGGAGACGCTTCAGGAGGTGACTCAGCGAAGGCTCAGAGGCTCAGAAGGGGTATGGGCGATGAGGTTCTGGGAACAGTCGCTGCGAAGAGGCGGTCATCAAATGATGACTGACCATAAATCAGGCTCAATCCATGTTCGAACCCAGGTGACGCACTGTCGCATCCCCGTGACGCGCACCCTTCAGCCAATCAGAGGCACGGAGTGTGGGATAATCACAAGTCTGCCGACATGTAATCACGGGTCTGCCGACTTGTGGTCAGAAGTTTGCTGACAGGTGATCACGAGATTGCTGACACCACGAGTGACTTTAATGAGGCCCAGCCAATCACTGAGCTCAGATCCAAGTGGGGACTCAGAGCACCGCAGGTTCCTGAGAGTCAAGACAACGCTGAAGAGCCGCACGTTGAAGGGACTGCAGGCCGCTTGCCATAATATCTTTCTGTCTTTGTTTGGGTGCGCTCCGAAGGAAGCCGAGCGCCCCCCCTTGATAGGTCTTTGTTTGCATGTGTAAAGTATTAATCAGAATCGAATTTGCCCCGAAGACCGCAGTGCTAAGTGTGTGGCTGTGGAAGAGGGTGTCTGAGAAGAGACTCAACCAAAACTCAAGCCCCATATAGTCCTTGTGGGTGTACCTCGGTGTGAAGGGGTACTCATTTGGCTATTTCATTTCATTACACGTCGACAGGTCGAACTAGGCGACTGCACTCAGCGTGTATTTCATTTTCGGGTAGAAGGCGATCTACTCTGAGGTTTCAGGCAGAACAGCATCTGGGATAGTGGTTCTCAGTGTTGTTGGAGGGATATTGTGCGGCGCTGAGCCTGGGATAGTGGTTCCCCGCTCGGCCGTTTCGTCTACGTCAAGACGTGGTGCGCGGAAGTCCCAGGGCGCAGAGGCGAGAACCCTGGATCAAGACAGGCTCATCCCGAGCCAATTCTCGGAGCCACCCTAGGTCGGGGGGCGAGTGAAGACCTGTGTACGCGGCGCTCAGCCTGAGTGCCGCAAGGAAGTCCCAGGGCGCAGAGGCGAGAACCCTGGATCAAGACCGGCTCAGCCGAGCCAACTCTCGGAGCCACCCTAGGTCGGGGGGCGAGTGAAGACCTGTGTACGCGGCTCTCAGCTGGAGCCGCCTGGAGGAAGAGGAGAAGCAAGGGAGACTGGGTCTGCAGTCTCGGAAGAAGCAGACAAGTGCGTGTGGAGTCGTGTCTACATAAAGGAAAACCCCGGGGCAAATCGGGTCAAGACACGTGCGAGCGAAGGCCTGTTAAGCGGGGAGCAGGTTTCGTTTGGAGGACATCCAAGGACGACTGGATAAGGAACAAGTGGGCGTGGTTGGCTGACGTCTGGGCCCAAAGCGTAGCCCCAGCAAGAACCGTCAAGGGGATCGCAAGGGAGGCGCACACGCCGCGTCAAGCCAAGAGTCCGAGTTCGGAGGTGTCGACTGAGTCTTTGTCGGGTCCAGCTGAGGTCATTCAGCTGAGACTCTGAGACCCCCTGAGCTCA
The DNA here is from genome assembly GCA_033557925.1 of Phytophthora x cambivora. Taxonomy (NCBI): domain Eukaryota; phylum Oomycota; class Peronosporomycetes; order Peronosporales; family Peronosporaceae; genus Phytophthora; species Phytophthora x cambivora. The sequence continues at coordinate 3,686,856 of JAUCEB010000012.1, read as the reverse complement.
GACCCAAGGTTTGCTGATTCAAGTTTAGCTCAAGGTATATTCTGGACGCTGGGAAGTTGCCCGCACCTCACCACAACTGGTGCGCGTGCCCGGATCAGGATACGACTTTGGACGGACGAGAGTCAACTATGTCGACAAAGCCAAGTCCAAGTGCGTCAAAGAGAAAAGGTGAGAAGACCGAGTCTTCGCTTCGGCGGAGCCTGCGCGTCGCTGGATTGCCGGCCGAGGTGGAGCCGAAGGAGACTGAGAAACCCGAACCAAGTCATTCGACTTCTAGAGTCTCAGCTCCCAGTGCTGAAGGGGAAGCGTCACACCCGAGTGAAGCTGAGCCAAGTGCTGAACCTGAAGCTCCCCCCATGCCGGAAGAAGTTGTGCCATCACTAAGTTCGCCCGAGATGAAGCCATCTGGAGTCGGCCGAGGTGATGAAGCGAGTGCTCAACCAAGCGCCCGAAATGATGAGAGTCGAAGCCAAGTTGTGCCCATCGGACACCAGGATATTACACAACAAGATGAGTTGAAGGCTTCGACGGCGACTTCCAGACTCTCGAGTGCTAACCCGGAGCCAACTGCTGCGAATCCTCGCAGTAGCCAAGTCGAGGGTGGTGCACTGAGCTTGCTAGGGAGTCGAGAAATGCAAACGAGAGAGCCAAGTCATACGTGGTCTGGGACGGATCCTGTTCGACTCAATTACGCCCCAGGAACAGGCTATTTCGGTTCGACAAGCGGTGGAGCCTGGTCAAGCTCGCTTTGGCCAGACCAACGACCATTCCAACGGCTGAGAGGTGTCCCTGAGGGTGTTGAGGCTCAGAATGTGAGTCTAGCTCACTCTCCAGAGATGACTGAAGCCGAGATGATCGCGTATGGCCGATCCCAGCTCGAGTTGTGGATGTCTGTCCCTCCTGGGATCGTGCATCCCGTAGATATGGCATACGCGCCACGTCATGAGGGTTATGATCTTTGGGGTTTCATCCGAGCGGCTGGGGCTACTGCTAGACATTTGATGTCAGTAACTCGATCCCCCGCAGCTCGATGGCTGAACGTGTTCAATGCTGAGCGACGCCGAATTCCCATAGTGTCCGATCTCAGAGTGGTCCGAGTCTCGCTAGGCTTGATGCCGCCCATTGCGTGCGTCGCCCTGCTTCAGACTATGCTGCATGAGGCTGGATATGAATTCCGGAACCAAGTCCCGACATGGCACACACTGGGTGAAGTATCAGGAGTACCCGAATCCCAGGTCAGGTTGGAAGTTGGACGCATCGAACATTTCATCCGAGCTGAGCTGACTGCTTGGAAGTTCGCGGTGGGAGCAACGCCATATTATGTTCGGTCCCCCTCAGACCCACAGCTAACAACCTCAGCTCTGACGAACGACCCCAAGACGGGTTTTGTGTTGGACAAGGATGGCGATGCTATCATGGATGAAGACACTCAGCTATTTTTGGGTCAGGAAGTGGTTATGCGACTTCAGCTGACTGGCCTCCGAACTAGGAGTCCCGCATCGAGCCTTGAAGAGGAACCTGCGCGTAAACGCCCGCTGCTGATGAGATCGTCGGCCAGTGTTTCCATCCCGAGCTGGTATGATTCCAGTGACGCCACTTCTGAAGTTCTACCTGAAGCTATGAGCGACTCAGTGCCCAGCATGGTGGGTGTTGGTCCCAATTCCGATCTGTCCCTGATGGCGACCGATGAGAGTGGAAACATGTCGTACAGTTCGTCGGGCTCTTCGCTAATGTCTGTTACCGACTACATGCTCGGGCCAGGGACGCATCTCCCCATGTCGACTGCTACAGTGATGCGAGGATCAACCACAGGTGTTATGCGGAGCTCAGCTCCTGGAATGATGATTTCTATCACGCCAGACCCGCCCCAACCTCATCCGGCTCAGATCCCATTACCTGGTAGTCCGGAATCTAAGCGGACATCTGAGAGCAAAGCTGAGGTTGCCGCTGCTAAGCCCGACTTGGGACCGTCTCCAAGTGTCCGTGCTGGACTGGAAGGATTCTGGTTTGGCCGTCCGAGTGCTCACTTGAACGCTGACGACCCGCCGGCTCAACAAAGTCAGACTCGGAGCGAAACTATGGCGTGGGCTCGACTATCTGCTGAACAGGAGCAACGGAAGAGTACTGAAGCTCGATTACAAGCTGCGTTGGAGGACAATCGGCGCGAACAAACGAAACCCCACGAAGAATACCAGAAGCTACGAGCCACAAACGTTCAGATGTCTGATGCCCAACGCAAAACTCAAGTGGAGCAGCGCAGGCAACTGGAAGCTTTGGAGAGATTGGCCGAACAACGAGTTGCCACCGAAACCGAGAAGCGTAAAGAAGATGAGATTCGAGCCCAATACCTGTTGGGAGTGCAGAAGAAACTTCAGGAAGCCGATATTAGGGCCCGACAAGAAGAACTGCAGAAGATTCATGATGAACGTGCCGCCAAAACTCGAGCTGAACACGACGTGGAACTATTGAGACTGAAAGAAGAACATGCCCAAGCACAAGCAGCTCATGATCAAGCGGTAGCTGAACGGGAAGAAAAACTCCGTCAATTACTGGTTGATCAAGAACGGCTCCGAGCTCAAGCTGATTCCCAGAATCAACCAAGTCATTTAACCAGCTCGTCGGATCTCTCTCGAACTTCAGCTGAGTCATCCGTAATTCGGACGGTGGTTGACCCTGTCTTAGCGAAACTCGACAGACTGACAGACGTCATGCATCTGATGGTACAAGCGAATCAGCGCCAAGCTGAGCCTGCCGAACCCCGTGATAAGGCGACTAGAACTCAAAGCACATCTCAAAGTGGCCGAACCAAGTCCTCTGCTCGAACGTCAAGCTCGGCGTCAAAACGAAGCAGCAAGACGCGTACGTCGAAATCTAAGAGACCTGATGATGATGATTGGGAGTCAGACAGTTCGAGTTCGAGCGATTCCTCTCAAGATGAACTTGAAGGCCAATTTGGCACGGCGGCTCAGACCAAGAACTCAGATACAAGGTCCGGAACTCGGGTAGTGATCCAAGCTATGATTCCTCATGATGCACTCGAGAAGTTCGATGAACGAGGACCGCTCGATGATCGGGTCAATTGGTGGGAACGTTTCATGTACTACGCTACGATGGCCCCGTGGGATGAGAAGACTCGGATCGTCCAACTGAGAATGAGACTCTCTGGTTCATTGAAAGACTGGTGTGCCCAGCTCCCCAATTCGACTCGCTCGGATTGGAAGAAGTTGTCTCATGTGTTCAAGAAGGAGTGGTGTCGAAGTATCGGGTCAAAAGCTGAGCGTTATTATGCGATGGAGCTTCGTGATTCAGAAACCCCTCGGATGTTCCTGTATCGGCTCAACCGAGCCGCCAAGAAGGCTGATATAGCTTTCGAGAGACCAACTACGGAACGAGAGGCTCACATCCGTCGTTTCATCAAAGCACTGAGTGATACTCGTCTGAGGACAACATTGCAAGGTCAGCGGTTTGATACGCTGAGTGAATTGGAGGAGACCCTGAAACGAATTGAAGCTCTGCGGCAGGATGAACGTCTCGAAGATCGAGATTATCAGCAGAAGAAACGCCCAGCACATAATTTACAGTTCGGAAGGTTCAAACCCCAACCACGACGTGCTGAAGGCCGAGCTTTTCTAGCTGAGGGTGGGAATGCTGATAGCGACATTGAACGACATGCCCATTTCACGGATGAGACTCCATCCCGATACGAGGAGGAGTTTGAGACCGAGCAGAGCCATCACGCCCTGAGAGCCGAGACTTCTGAACCTCAGCCAAGCCTAACGGTGACATTGTCTGGGACAGAAGCCAAATTCTCAGCCGCAGTTACTGAGGAAGACATATTCCGAGTCGCCGAACGCCTGGCCTGGAAACCAAAAGTGGATGCACCGCCATACGGGAGAGGGACGCTCCAGCGTGAAGAATTCAAATGTAGCGAATGCGGAAGCAAGCGTCACAACGCTGATAATTGCTGGAGCAAGCTCATCTGTGGACGTTGTCACGATGAAGGCCACCCCACTCAGTATTGCAGGCGTCAACCGTGTTCAAAGTGCGGCGAGTATCATCGTCGGGGGTTGTGTGACATGTGGGCAGCTCTCAAAGCTGTACGCGAGACCATCCGTGCTGGAGGGTCCCTCGAAGGCATTGATCCTGAGATCATTCGGCAACTGCTGGACAGCTCAGAGACCGAGACGCCGTTAAACCACTAGGCTCGCTGGTTAGGGAACCAGTACGTGACGAGCCGAAGTCCCAAGCGTTGTGTGCATTTGCATATGTGGGCCCAGCCCTTCCATGTTGGCACAACGATAACCCCAAATGTATGAATTCATCTGATGAAGCTTGCGTTTTTTCTGGTACGGCTGAAGTGGATGACCTGAGCTCGGAGCTGGAGTTTGAAAACCATCTTGAATTCGCTCTGACTTATGGTGAACGCTACGGTTGGTGGAGTACGCATACTTTAGTTGGAGATAAGCGTGATATGGCAATGGTGCATGGAGCAATTTTCAATCACCGAACTCAGATCCTGTTGGACACGGGAGCTACGACGAGTATAATAAGCTTAGACCTTGCACGTAGGTTGAAGCTCAAGCTCAGTCGTGGTCACCGACTCCGAGTCATGGGATTCGGAGATGTCCCAACATATGCCACTGCTCAAGCGAAAATAAAGTTGACGCTCGGTACTCGAGTGGTTTACGTGATGAACGTCTGGGTAGGCAACATTGGAGCGGGTTTGGATTGTTTATTGGGAATGGATTTCATGGTAGCTGCTGGAGTTCGGATCTGTGCTCGTGAGGGTGTAGTTCGGCTCCCAGATGAAGAATCGTTGTTGTTGGTCGGAGGTCCTGAGATCGACCACGTCGGGTTGGAAGTGGATGTGGCCCTGACTGAGTCCGTATGGCTTCAGCCAGGAAGGTCAGTGACCCTCCCAGTCAAGTATTACCAAGCTAAGCCGGACCAAGTTCAGGAGTGGGCCAGACGAGGTGACCAGTGGGTAACACAGTTTATCTACGGGCCTGGGAAGAAACCCAAGGCTGTCAAGGTGGTGAATGTTTCCAACCGGGTGGCCAGCCTGAACCAAAACACAGTAGCAGCCTGCTTGGTCGAGAAAGGATATCTGCCTCAAGGAGAACGTTTCGCCAGACCCAAGTCTCAGAAGTACACTGAATGGGCGGCCCTGGCTTACGAAGCTGAACCTTCCGCTGATTACCGAAAACTGGAAGAGTTGATTGCTCGACAAGCTGAGCTCAGAGGCCCGCCTGCGGTTGAGAAAACGACTTACACTTGGCCCAAGAAGTTGTTGCTGGCTAAGCGAACACCCGTGAAAGAAGGTGTTGAGTCTGGCAAGGCTGAGCCTCAAGCCTCAGCATATTTGGTGGACGTACTTCCCCAGAATGATTTGATGAGAGCAAGTCCGGCTAGTCGATGTGAGTCAACACGAAGCGAACAACCAGCTTCCCCGCCGAATTCATTCGTGGCAAGTGAACTCCCTGAATCTCCGTGTTTGCGTGAATCCAGAAATGGAATTACCGAGACTGGAGAGGAAGGTGAAGATGACACGACCAATGGCGAATCTGAGTCCGAAGTCGGGTCAAGGCGGATGGTCGGAGGAGGTGTTGCAGTTCAAGACGCTCAGAAAGAACTGGCCACTGTTTTCAGAACTGAACCCGTCGATTTCGTAGCTGAACCAGTTTCCCGGCTGAGGGAGTCCCTCGCGCGATGCATGCGACTAGAAATCGATTTCTCGGATGAAGAAGAAGCGACAGTGTATCTCCATGAGGGCACTGAGTTGTTAAATGATCTGAGAAACCAATTGGCCGCACTCCCCGAGTTGAAAGATCTCAGTCCGAAAGCCGATCTGACCACTGCCGACATCGGAGAATCTGGGGTGACTACTAGCGAAATGGAAGCTCAAGTCCGAGCGATTTTGGAGACACATCACGCTAGTTTCCTAGGAGATGGTAATGTGGTTCCAGCCCCGGCCAGAGGTGTAGTCTGTGATTTGGATGTGGGAGACGCTAAGCCGGTGGCTCAGAGATCTAGACCCATTAGACCTCAACACCTCCGGAAAGTCTACGAACTACTCGAAAAGCTGGTCCAGACTAAGTTGGTCGAATACTCTGACTCTGATTGGGCCTCGCCAATCGTCATCGTGATGAAGAAGAACGGAGTGGACATTCGACTCTGTATTGATTATCGCTTGGTGAATCAGCTGATCAAGCTCATGCATTATCCCTTACCTTTGATTGACGACTTGTTGATTGGGTTTGAGAGCACAATGTGGTTTTTGAGTTTGGATATGGCCAGTGGGTTCTGGGCAGTGCCGATGACACTGAGAGCAAAGCATATCTCAGCTTTCATCTGCCCGCTCGGACATTTCCAGTGGACTAGGATGCCTTTCGGGTTGAAGAATGCCCCGCTGATTTATCAGCAGATGTTGGACAACTGTCTGTGGGGATTCGTACGACTCCCAGCCTCTGAAGAAGCTCAGGTTGATGCGGATGTGTTGGAATTTCTGGGAATTCAAGTTGGGGACTCAGTCGAGGAGGATTTATCCACTCTGACTGATAGCATGACGGTATTTCAGAGGAATATCCCAGCCCCGCCTCAGCTAAACCCAGTTCTAGGACGAAGCTCATACATCGACGACATTGCGTATGGAGCGGAGACGTGGGACCAGCTATGCATTGACTTGGATCGGCTCCTGTATCGCTTGAGATATTGGGGAATTTCGGTGAGTCTACCCAAGAGTGAATTCGGCAAAAAGACGATCTCGTATCTATCTCACGAAATTGGAGCTGAAGGAATCCGAGCCAAGCCAAAGATTGCTAAAGGTGTGAAGGACTTGCCGTTCCCGTCGACGCTAAAAGGAGTGCAGTCGTTTTTGGGGAGCTTGGACTATTATAATAAGTTCATTGAGGATCTCCCCGTGGTTGCTGCAGTTCTTTACGAGTTGACGGACGAACAGATCCGAGCAGGCCGGGATCTCAGTCGAGCTAAAGAGACTTTCGAAGTTCTGAAACGGAAAATAGTATCGACCCCTCTGCTCAGACATCCTGACTCAGAGAAGCCGTTCGTCATCATTATTCATGCTAACCCGTGGGCTGCATGCGCGGTTTTGGGCCAAGAATATGATGGAGTCATCTTCCCAGTTCGTTTTACAGGGAGAGTGTTGCATGATCAAGAGCTCCGATATCACCCAGCTGAAAAGGAGGTGGTAGCGCTGACTCGAGTTCTCCGAGTGTTCTACACAATGCTAGTTGGGACGAAACTGATCAAAGTCTACACTCGACACTCAGTGTTGAAATGGATATTCAAATCACGGTCTCTCGAGGGACGTTGCGAACAGTGGGCAGTGCGACTGGCTCCTTGGCCGCTGGAAATCCATAAGATCCAGCGAGATGAAGATGGTCTAGCGGCAATCATGGGAGCCGGTATTACTCCCCGAGATAAGCTCGATCAAGTGGCCGAGAATCTCATCCCAGCCAAAGGACAAATCGTCCGAGCTCCGCCTATCAGTCTGGAAATGCTGGAAGCAGACTACGAAGGCTGGCTGCTCAGTTTCGATGGCGCCGCTAAGATGTCAGACCGACGAGGCTCAGCTGGTTGTATCCTGTGGAAATTACCTTCGTGGGATGTAGTCGAAGCCCGAGGTTTTCATTTTGATGACGCCACGGTGAATGAAGCTGAATACCACGGTTTGATCGAAGGGACGAAGATGGCATTGGCCAAAGGAATCTCGGAAGTAGTGATGGTCGGGGATTCTCGAATTGCTATCCAACAAGCTCAGGGACTCATCCAATGTTTGAACCCGAGACTCCAAATTCTACTCAATGAATTTGAAGAGTTGCGCCAGAAGTTTAAGTCGGTAAAGTTGGTTCACGTCAAGCGAGAGTTCAACGCTGCCGCCGATTATTTGACGTCGAAGACCTTGGTGGCGCGGTGTGCACTTACCTTGGATAATCCCGTGGAATTAGCCCAGCTGAAGCAGTTGAATCGCATCGCAGAGAAATTGGTCCGAGAACAACCTCTCGTAGTTGACAGTGGACTCAGCAGCTCAGCTGAAATGAAATCGGAAATCGTACCAGAGCCGGAATCACTGACCCAAGCAGCTGACCCGCTGTCGCCGGACGCAAGAATATTTGTGGTCACCCGAAACCAAGCCCGAGCTGAAGAAGAAGCCGCAGAAGAGGACAGGGACGCGTCTCAGTCTGAAGAAGTAGAGCCTGGAGAGGAGATCTCCAGGTTCTCCCCTGAAACTGCGACCCCGGCCACAGCTATTGCTGAGAGATGGCGTCGCATCTTGGCCCAGCAAGGGTCTGAGCTCTGGATTAAACGGCTCCGGGACTATTTGAAAGGAAACTTGACTGAACTGTCCTCGGCTGAAGCCGAAGATGTGGCTAAAATCGCAAATCAGTTCGTCTTGGATTATCGAGGAGCTCTGTATTACCTAAGCCGAGCCACCCCAAATCGTCCACGGGATCAGGCTGACATCTTAAGGCTGGTAGTGCCTCGGTCGCTCCAAGCTGATCTTCTACATCTGAGTCATGAGGATTTTCAAGGTGCCCACCAAGGTATCACCCGGACGTTTGAGAGGCTACGCCGAGAATATTATTGGCCTGGAATGTACGCAGATGTGGAACGGTTTGTCAAAGAGTGTGTAGATTGTGTGACCGCTAAAGGAGCTCCGCCCAATCCCGGCCCGTCGCCGGGAAATATTCTGGCAACTCGGCCGTTTGAAGCAGTCTCTATGGATTTCGTGACCCATCTGCCCAAATCCGACCGCGGGAACGTCTTTCTTTTACTATTCCAGTGCATGTTCTCAGGTTTTGTGATCTGTAAACCGATGAGCTCGACTACGGCTCAGGAAGTCGCGGAAGCCTATATGGAAAGGGTATTTCAGCGTTTTGGTGCTAGCGAGATGATTCGCCACGATCGCGATCCTAGATTCATGAGCGAAGTGTTCGCGAAGTTCAGAGAGATGCTGGGAAGCCGACAGAGAGCTACTCTAGCATACAGACCTCAAGCCAATGGACAACAAGAGAGATCAGTCCAGACAGTAATCCGAGCCGTCCGAGCTCATGTGGCCGAGCCTGATCAAAGCGACTGGGACGACCAGGTGGAGAAATTGATGTGGGCGTTGAACACGTCCTTCGATGCCACTCGTCTCGATACCCCGTTCTACTTAGTTCATGGTTGGGACCCTCAGAGTACGGTATCAGCTATGCTTGTCCCTCGACCGACTGGTCTAGACCAGAAGACTGCTTACGAGTGGCGTCGAGGAGTTCAGCGCCAGTACGAGTATGCTCAAGCTTGGGCAAAGGATCTACAAGCTCAGGCTAAAGCTAAACGCTCCGAAGCTCAGACTAAGATCTGGCAAGAATTATCTGAGAGACTCAAGAAAGGTTTCGCGGTTGGCGACGCAGTCTGGCTATATCTAGCTCGAGTCCAACCTGGGTTGACTAAGAAGTTCGCTCATCTGTGGCATGGTCCATTCCGCATCTTGGAGACGTCGGACGATTTCAGGTGTAAGCTGAAGATCGAAGGCTCAGGGTATAAGTTGTATCCCTGGGTCCACGTGAGTAGGCTGAAACCAAGAGCTCTTTCCCCGGATCGCCCGACTGAGGAGATAGAAGTGGCCGAGGAGGACGATTTCGATGCCGCTCTTCTGGCCGAAGATGCGGACAGTCCCGATGAAGCTCAGAGTGAATACGAAGTCTAGAACATCCAAGATGTCCGTTGGGTTAAGCGGACTCGCACTTCGAAACGAGTCCGAGAGTATTTGGTGAAATGGAAAGGATACTCTGAGCTAGACTGGCTACCCATGACTCAGCTGAATTGTGGAGCATTACTATACGACTTCAACCAAAGCGCCAAAGCACAAGCACGTTTCCGAGGTATGCAAGCTGGGGATGAGCTACCTGAGCCTGAAGCTCAGTAGCGAAACTCAAGTGGAAATGAAAGGGAGGTGTGCGCGTGTGTGTGGTGTTTTGTATGAGAAATTATTTGTAAAAGTCTGTACTATCAGAGAGTTTAAGTGGACGGTCTGAGAGTGGGGTTGCGCACCAGAAAGGAAAGAGAGATGAACGAGTTTTATGAGATGAAATTCACGACCAAGCTGAAAGCAAAAGAAATCAAATGTATTACTATGCGGCAAGTGCAGTTATGAAACGCCTTGGAGAACGATTGAACTTCACCTCCTCTTCTTCTTGCTGACCGCAGCCAGCACAGCCGCCAAAGTGTCCTCGTCGTACTTGGAGCTGGGAAGAAGCAAGTTGTCGAGTTGCTCCGATTCACTCAGCAACTGATTGCGAAGCAGAGCAGGAGCCAACTTCAGAAACACGTCCTCAGACTGGCGGGTAACCCACTGAGTCCGAGCTGGTTCCAAGTCGTCGACAGCCATGAGTTGGTCCTGCAAAGGGATCTGGAGCTCAGGATCCCGAGTGATCCAATAGCATGGGTTCTGGGGGACCACCCACAGACCCGGCTCGAACCAAATCCGGTCATTGTATCCAGGGGATTTCTCCACCTCGGCCATCATCTTCTTGCGGTGGTTGTCGAAATCAGAGTGCCTGTCTTTCCGGTCGCGGTACATGTCTGCGAGCTCGGGGATGGCCCGGAGTTCTTGAGTGCGGTAATAATCGAAGTCAGGATCCATGGTCACCCAATGATAACGCTCCCAATATTCGCGACGCCATCGGCTCATGAAATCCAAAATGAGCGTGATCATCTAGGTCATTTCAGGAGACATCTCGCTGTACTTGAAGAATATCAAAGTCGAGATCCGCTGTTGCCACATGTCATCCCATGGACAAGTCTGGGTCAGCTCCCAGTACTCGATAGGAACCCAGCGAATATGGAGATGTTGAAGAAGTGGCTGAACTGGCATGTAGCTGGGGAAGCCCATAGTTTGGCGGTTGAGAGCTTGCACCTTGATCCCATAGTGACACCAGCTACCCTTCTTAGGCGGTTCAATCACACCGTCATCAGGGAGAGGGGCTGGGAGCTTGGCTTTGGGGCGGCTGGCAACTCCTGCTGAACCCTGAGCTGAAGTCTTAGCGACCTTGGACGCTGAGCCCTTGCCGGTCGAACTGGATCCCCTTGAACGCTTACCACTGGCACCTGGTTTGGAACCAGTTGACGCTGAACTCGAAGGCAGGCTGCTCTTGCCGTGATACGTTTGGTCGAACTTGTCGTCGTCCTCATCGTCATCAGAGGAGTGGAGCCAGCTCAGGCTGCTGTCGGGAGACCCAGGTGCTGGTTTTATTGGCAATGGCTCCCAGCGTTCTGGGATCTCGGTCATGGCTGGGTCCTCCAGTTTCTCCTGAGCAGCGTGATAATACACCTCTGGGACGAAATTCATCCACGGAGTCCGGTCCAAAGCTTGCCAATAAGTAGCAGAGACCAACATGTCCACCAGCGCTCGTTTTCCGAAACGATCATGGAGCATGTGGTTTTTGCGGGCTTCCGCCACGGCATCCCAGAACGACTCGCCCGCGAGCAAAAGCTCTCGAAGATCAGCTCGAATCTTGTCCCAGGAGAATGGAGCAGGTACGGCACGCTGAGCGCAGGTCAGAGACACCTGGTCAGGAGACCGTTTCAGCGCGCGGACCTTCAACTGCCTGAGAGTGCTGGGCCGGAGTTGCAGCCTCAACCGATCGGACAGTCGCATCAAGCGAGTACCCCGAGGTGTGCTAGGCGCCGACCCAGTCAAATCAATCGGTGTAGGGTCAGGCTGACTCGCGCTTGCGTTCCGCGAGGGGCTCCCTTTCAGCGGCGACCCAGTCATGGACAGCCGTCTCGCTTGACGAACCGGCTTATCTCGGAACGCGATAGTGGGTTTGGGAGTAGTCGGTGCGTTTGATGACGGGGTCATCTGCTGAGCTGACCGGGTTGCAGGCGGAGTGGCCGAACCCGCAGACTGGGAGCTGGGCTGCGAATCAACTTGCAACACGTACGGACCCACGTCGTCCGAATCTTCATCTCTCGCAGAAATCTGGATTGATGTTCGGAAAGCCGGTGGAGTAGGAGATCCGTCTCGGAAGAGTCGCAGCAGCTGATGCAGTCGCTTCCAATGTCCTCCCAGTGTCGTGTTGCCGGCGAGGAAGTCCATCAACTGGTCCGGCGAAAAAGCGTTAATAGACGACAACTGAGTCTCCAAGTCTCCGACATGCCGAAGCATAACGTCGTGCTTCTGTTGCAGCTTGACGAAGTTGGTGGTAACACTCAAGAGTTGATCCTGTAGGTCAGACTTTTCAGAGCTGAGCCGACCAGCTACGCTCTTCAGCTTGTTCACTTCGGAGGTCAGAGCGTCTACCTCGCCCGAAGTGACAGTAGCTAGCGCTGGTTGCTGAGATCGAGAACGCTCGTCTGTCAACTGCTGAGAGGTAGAGGCATGCGCGTCGCGCTCCTTATTCAGCGCGCTCACTAGACCTGCACACTCTTTCCGGAGCATGGAAATCAACGCCCGGGAGTCCGCCTGAGTGGTTGGCTGAGCCTCCAAAACCAGGATGAGCTGAGTAGCCAACTGCAGCAGGCGAGTAGTGTTCATGACGCGAGCGGCGAAACTCTCCACGCCGTAGCAGCGAATCAACGCTAACATCTCTCGCTCGGCAGCCAGACGAACATGTGCGTCAGAGAAGTTGACGGGTCGAAGTGGATTCGCTTGGAGAAGTTCAGCTTGAGCACTGCCCAAATCACGCAGCCTAGTCAACTCTTCCTCCGAGAAGTGGGGGACAGGGACGGAGTGAGCAAGGCCATCCGGCATGCCCACCAATGTCTCCCCACGCCGAATATCGTAAATGGAGGCCGGTACCTGGACGACTGAGGGTGCAGGCAACACACCTGCGCCGAGTTTAGGCACGGGTCGCGTCAGGATGCCCAACGCAGGCGTGTATTGCCCCGTGGAAGCCGATGGCAGCGCAGGAGTGCCAGGAGGAGTGATGGCACTTTCCCCGGCAGCTGCCGCCAGCTGCAGGAGCGCAGCAGGCATCGGAGTGGGTGATGTGGAAGTCCCTGACACTGCCAGAAGCGTACTGGTGGCCGCCGGCAGTGTGAGGGACGTCCCCGCCGCTCCCGACATGACATTGAGGCTGTTGGGACCCGAAGTAGTGGTGGTCGTGCTGCTGGAAGTCGCCGCAGGCGCGTTGGACGTAGTGGGTATGCTAGTGGAGCTACCCATGCCCGTAGACGCGGTCGCAAGACTGCTGTCGCCGCCTTGTGCAGAAACCGAAGTCGTAGTGGCTTGAGTGGACGCTGCGAGAGCCGCAGGGGTGCCTTGTAGCGTCGGCGCTTGCCCACCGTCGCCAGAAGCGGATGCAGGAAGCTGCGTGGCAGCAGCGAGGTCGTCTGACATGAGTGGGGTTTCGTTTCGGACGAACTGCAAGTGTGGTTGTAGTCTGGGCCGAGGAGCCACTGAGTGTTGAGGGAGAACGACCCACAAATTCGGCAAAAGTTGACGGGGACGGGACGGGGCGATTGACGGCATCCTCGGTTATGGGAGCCGAGATCAAGTCGCAGTTGAACTCGTTGACCCGGGTCTCATAAGGGACGGTTGTGACGAGGTACGCTCGAATCTCAGGTCCAGCAGACCTTTCGCTCGGTCGCCGTACCCCCTCCGCACCCATCAAAACGGGTGGTGATTGGTGGAAATATGACCAGCTGTCGTGTGACATCTGTAACTGCCGACTCGTCCCCGCTGTGACTGGTAGCTCAGCGGAAACGATCGTTCGCTGAGCCATCGGACTCTCAGCAGAACCCTGTGGACTCTCAGAGGAGGACATTAAAGGACACTCTGAGTCGTTTGGAGGTTCAGTGGAGTCTCTCGCAGTCCATGTGGGTCTCAGCATGATGGTATTGGACGTTTGGAGACGCTTCAGGAGGTGACTCAGCGAAGGCTCAGAGGCTCAGAAGGGATCTGGGCGATGAGGTTCTGGGAACAGTCGCTGCGAAGAGGCGGTCATCAAATGATGACTGACCATAAATCAGGCTCAATCCATGTTCGAACCCAGGTGACGCACTGTCGCATCCCCGTGACGCGCACCCTTCAGCCAATCAGAGGCACGGAGTGTGGGATAATCACAAGTCTGCCGACATGTAATCACGGGTCTGCCGACATGTGATCAGAATTTTGCTGACAGGTGATCACGAGATTGCTGACACCACGAGTGACTTTAATGAGGTCCAGCCAATCGCTGAGCTCAGATCCAAGCGGGGACTCAGAGCACCGCAGATTCCTGAGAGTCAAGACAACGCTGAAGAGCCGCACGTTGAAGGGACTGCAGGCCGCTTGCCATAATATCTTTCTGTCTTTGTTTGGGTGCGCTCCGAAGGAAGCCGAGCGCCCCCCCTTGATAGGTCTTTGTTTGCATGTGTAAAGTATTAATCAGTATCGAATTTGCCCCGAAGACCGCAGTGCTAAGTGTGTGGCTGTGGAAGAGGGTGTCTGAGAAGAGACTCAACCAAAACTCAAGCCCCATATAGTCCTTGTGGGTGTACCTCGGTGTGAAGGGGTACTCATTTGGCTATTTCATTTCATTACACGTCGACAGGTCGAACTAGGCGACTGCACTCAGCGTGTATTTCATTTTCGGGTAGAAGGCGATCTACTCTGAGGTTTCAGGCAGAACAGCATCTGGGATAGTGGTTCTCAGTGTTGTTGGAGGGATATTGTGCGGCGCTGAACCTGGGATAGTGGTTCCCCGCTCGGCCGTTTCGTCTACGTCAAGACGTGGTGCGCGGAAGTCCCAGGGCGCAGAGGCGAGAACCCTGGATCAAGACAGGCTCATCCCGAGCCAATTCTCGGAGCCACCCTAGGTCGGGGGGCGAGTGAAGACCTGTGTACGCGGCGCTCAGCCTGAGTGCCGCAAGGAAGTCCCAGGGCACAGAGGCGAGAACCCTGGATCAAGACCGGCTCAGCCGAGCCAACTCTCGGAGCCACCCTAGGTCGGGGGGCGAGTGAAGACCTGTGTACGCGGCTCTCAGCTGGAGCCGCCTGGAGGAAGAGGAGAAGCAAGGGAGACTGGGTCTGCAGTCTCGGAAGAAGCAGACAAGTGCGTGTGGAGTCGTGTCTACATAAAGGAAAACCCCGGGGCAAATCGGGTCAAGACACGTGCGAGCGAAGGCCTGTTAAGCGGGGAGCAGGTTTCGTTTGGAGGACATCCAAGGACGACTGGATAAGGAACAAGTGGGCGTGGTTGGCTGACGTCTGGGCCCAAAGCGTAGCCCCAGCAAGAACCGTCAAGGGGATCGCAAGGGAGGCGCACACGCCGCGTCAAGCCAAGAGTCCGAGTTCGGAGGTGTCGACTGAGTCTTTGTCGGGTCCAGCTGAGGTCATTCAGCTGAGACTCTGAGACCCCCTGAGCTCAGACCCAAGGTTTGCTGATTCAAGTTTAGCTCAAGGTATATTCTGGACGCTGGGAAGTTGCCCGCACCTCACCACAACTGGTGCGCGTGCCCGGATCAGGATACGACTTTGGACGGACGAGAGTCAACTATGTCGACAAAGCCAAGTCCAAGTGCGTCAAAGAGAAAAGGTGAGAAGACCGAGTCTTCGCTTCGGCGGAGCCAAGTGCGAGTGGAGTCGTGTCTACATAAAGGAAAACCCCGGGGCAAATCGGGTCAAGACACGTGCGAGCGAAGGCCTGTTAAGCGGGGAGCAGGTTTGGTTTGGAGGACATCCAAGGACGACTGGATAAGGAACAAGTGGGCGTGGTTGGCTGACGTCTGGGCCCAAAGCGTAGCCCCAGCAAGAACCGTCAAGGGAATCGCAAGGGAGGCGCACACGCCGCGTCAAGCCAAGAGTCCGAGTTCGGAGGTGTCGACTGAGTCTTTGTCGGGTCCAGCTGAGGTCATTCAGCTGAGACTCTGAGACTCTGAGACCCCCTGAGCTCAGACCCAAGGTTTGCTGATTCAAGTTTAGCTCAAGGTATATTCTGGACGCTGGGAAGTTGCCCGCACCTCACCACAATAAGTTGTATCCCTGGGTCCACGTGAGTAGGCTGAAACCGAGAGCTCTATTCCCAGATCGCCCGACTGAAGAAGTAGAAGTGGCTGAAGAGGACGATTTCGATGCTGCTCTTCTGGCCGAAGATGTGGACAACCCCGATGAAGCTCAGAGTGAGTACGAAGTTGAAAGCATCCAAGATGTCCGCTGGGTTAAACGGACTCGTACTTCGAAACGAGTCCGAGAATATTTTGTGGTGAGGTGCGGGCAACTTCCCAGCGTCCAGAATATACCTTGAGCTAAACTTGAATCAGCAAACCTCGGGTCTGAGCTCAGGGGGTCTCAGAGTCTCAGCTGAATGACCTCAGCTGGACCCGACAAAGACTCAGTCGACACCTCCGAACTCGGACTCTTGGCTTGACGCGGCGTGTGCGCCTCCCTTGCGATCCCCTTGACGGTTCTTGCTGGGGCTACGCTTTGGGCCCAGACGTCAGCCAGCTACGTCCACTTGTTCCTTGTCCAGTCGTCCTTTGATGTCCTCCAAACGAAGCCCGCTCCCCGCTCAACAGGCCTTCGCTCGCACGTGTCTTGACCCGATTTGCCCCGGGGTTTCCTTTATGTAGACACAACTTCCACACGCACTTGTCTGCTTCTTCCGAGACTGCAGACCCAGTCTCCCTTGCTTCTCCTCTTTCTCCAGGCGGCTCCAGCTGAGAGCCGCGTACACAGGTCTTCACTCGCCCCCCGACCTAGGGTGGCTCCGAGAGTTGGCTCGTCTGAGCCGGTCTTGATCCAGGGTTCTCGCCTCTGCGCCCTGGGACTTCCTTGCGGCACTCAGGCTGAGCGCCGCGTACACAGGTCTTCACTCGCCCCCCGACCTAGGGTGGCTCCGAGAATTGGCTCGGGATGAGCCTGTCTTGATCCAGGGTTCTCGCCTCTGCGCCCTGGGACTTCCGCGCACCACGTCTTGACGTAGACGAAACGGCCGAGCGGGGAACCACTATCCCAGGCTCAGCGCCGCACAATATCCCTCCAACAACACTGAGAACCACTATCCCAGATGCCGTTCTGCCTGAAACCTCAGAGTAGATCGCCTTCTACCCGAAAATGAAATACACGCTGAGTGCAGTCGCCTAGTTCGACCTGTCGACGTGTAATGAAATGAAATAGCCAAATGAGTACCTCTTCACACCGAGGTACACTCACAAGGACTATATGGGCTTGAGTTTTGGTTGAGTCTCTTCTCAGACACCCTCTTCCACAGCCACACACTTAGCACTGCGGTCTTCGGGGCAAATTCGATTCTGATTAATACTTTACACATGCAAACAAAGACCTATCAAGGGGGGCGCTCGACTTCCTTCGGAGCGCACCCAAACAAAGACAGAAAGATATTATGGCGAGCGGCCTGCAGTCTCTTCGGCATGCGACTCTTCAGCGTTGTCTTGGCTCTCAGGAACCTACGGTGCTCTGAGTCCCCACTTGGATCTGAGCTCAGCGATTGGCTGGACCTCATTAAAGTCGCCCGTGGCGTCAGCAATCTCGTGATCACCAGTCAGCAAACTTCTGATCACATGTCGGCAGACCCGTGATTACATGTCGGCAGACCCGTGATTATCCCGCACTCCGTGCCTCTGATTGGCTGAGGAGTGCGCGTCACGGGGATGAGACAGTGCGTCACCTGGGTTCGAACATGTGTTGAGCCTGATTTATGGTCAGTCATCATTTGATGACCGCCTCTTCGCAGCGACTGTTCCCAGAGCCTCATCGCCCAGATCCCTTCTGAGCCTCTGAGCCTCCGCTGAGTCACCACCTGAAGTGTCTCCAAAAGTCAACTGCCGTCATGCTGAATCCCATATGGACTGCGAGAGACTCCGCTGAACCTCCAAACGACTCAGAGTGTCCTTCAATGTCCTCCTCTGAGAGTCAACAGGGTTTTGCTGAGAGCCCGATGGCTCAGCGAACAATCATTTCCGCTGAGCTACCAGTCGTAGTGGGGACGAGTCGGCAGTTACAGATGTCACACGACAGCTGGTCATTTCCACCAATCACCGCCCATTTTGATGGGTGCGGAGGGGGTACGGCGGCCGAGCGAAAGGTCTGCTGGGCCTGAGATTCGAGCGTACCTCGTCACAACCGTCCCTTATGAGACCCGGGGTCAACGAGTTCAACTGCGACTTGATCTCGGCTCTCATAATCGAGGATGCCGTCAATCGCCCCGTCCCGTCCCCGTCAACTTTTGCCGAATCTGTGGGTCATTCTCCCTCAACACTCAGCGGCTTCGCGATCCAGACTACAACCACACTTGCAGTTCGTCCGAAACGAAACCAAGCTCATGTCAGACGACCTCGCTGCTGCAACGCAGCTTCCTGCTTCCTCTTCCGGCGACGGTGGACTATCGTCAGCGTCGCAAGGCACTCCTGCGGCTCTCGCAACACCCACTCAAGCCACTACCGCCTCGGGGACCGCGCAAGGTGGCGCCAGCAGTCTTGCGACAGCGTCTACGGGCATGGGCAGCTCCACTAGCAGACCCACTACGTCCAACGCGCCTGCGGCGACCTCCAGCAGCACGACCACCACTGCTTCGGGTCCCAGCGACCTCGATGTCACATCGGGAGCGGCGGGAACGTCCCTCACACTGCCGGCGGCCACCAGTACGCTTCTGGCGGTGTCAGGGGCTTCCACACCGCTCACTCCGATGCCTGCCGCGCTGCTGCAGTTGGCAGCCGCTGCCGGGGGAAGCGCTGCCAGCTCGCTCGTCACTTCCACGCTGCAGTCCGCCTCCACGGTGCAATATACACCTGCGTTGGGCGTCTTGACACGACCCGTGCCTCGACTTGGAGCGGGGGTGCTGCCGGCACCTTCGGTCGCCCAGGTACCGGCCTCGATTTATGACATTCGGCGTGGGGAGACCTTGGTGGGCATGCCAGACGGCCTTGCTCACTCCGTCCCTGTTCCTCACTTCTCAGAAGAGGAGTTGGCTCGACTGCATGCTCTCGGCAGCGCCAACGCTGAGCTTCTCCAGGCGAATCCACT
The DNA here is from genome assembly GCA_033557925.1 of Phytophthora x cambivora. Lineage (NCBI taxonomy): Eukaryota > Oomycota > Peronosporomycetes > Peronosporales > Peronosporaceae > Phytophthora > Phytophthora x cambivora. The sequence goes on along the minus strand of JAUCEB010000012.1, from coordinate 3,667,886 downwards.
TCGACCCGTCAATTTCTCCGACGCGCACGTCCGCCTGGCTGCCGAGCGGGAGATGCTAGCGTTGGTTCGCTGCTACGGCGTGGAAGGCTTCGCTGCTCGGGTCATGAACACCACGCGCCTGCTGCAGCTGGCCACCCAACTCATCTTGACTTTGGAGGCTCAGCCAACCACCCAGGCTGATTCTCGGGCGCTAATCTCCATGCTCCGAACTGAGTGTGCTGGCCTCGTGAGCGCGTTATCTAAAGAGCGGGACGCGCATGCTGCTACGTCCCAGTCTCTGGCGGATGAACGTGCCCAATCCCAGCAACAGGCGTCAGCCACTGCTACGCTGGCCAAGGCCAATGCTCTAACGTCCGAGGTGAACAAGCTGAGGAGCGTGGCCGGTCGACTCAGCTCGGAGAAGTCCGACTTGCAAGATCAACTCTTGACGGTCACGAACAACTTCGCTGAGCTGCAGCGAAAGCACGACGCCAATCTTCGCCATGTTGGAGACTTGGAAGCTCGGTTGGCGTCAACTAACGCCTTCTCGCCGGATGGGCTGATGGACTTCATTGCTGGGGGCACGACGTTGGGGGGTCACTGGAAGCGACTTCACCAACTGCTGCGACTCTATCGCGACGGATCTCCAATTCCCTCAGCTTTCCGGACCTCCATCCAAGTCTCAGCTAGAGATGAAGACACGGATGACGTTGGCCCATATGTGTTGCAGGCTGATTCTCGATCCAGCTCACGCTCTGCTGGTTCCCAGTCTTCGGCTCCGACTACTCCAAAAGCCGCTCAACCTGCAACGTCTCCTTCGGCTTCGTCGACAACTCCCAAGCCCACCATATCCTTTCGAGACAAGCCTGTTCGTCAGGCGAGACGGCTGTCTTTGACCGGGTCGCCGCCAAAAAGCAGTCCTTCTCGGAGTGCGGGAGCAAGTCAACCTAATCCTGCTCCGATCGATCTAACTGGATCTGCGCCCAGCACGCCCCGTGGGACGCGCTTGATGCGATTGTCGGACCGATTGAGGCTACAACTTCGGCCAAGCGTCCTCCGTCAATTGAAAGTCAGGGCGTTGAAACGGTCTCCGGATCAAGTATCATTGGTTTGCGCTCAACGAGCAGTTCCTGCTCCGTTCTCATGGAACAAGATTCGGGCTGATATCCGAGAGCTCCTGCTTGCTGGCGAGTCGTTCTGGGACGCTATAGCCGAGGCTCGGAAAAATCACATGCTTCATGACCGGTTTGGGAAGCGGGCGCTGGTGGACATGTTGGTCTCGGCAACTTACTGGCAAGCTCTGGATCGGACTCCGTGGATGAACTTCGTCCCGGAGGTGTATTATCACGCTGCTCAGGAGAAGCTGGAAGATCCGGCCATGTCTGAGGTCCCAGAGTTGTGGGAGCCACTGCCCATAAAACCAGCGCCTGGTTCCCCCGACAGCAGCCTGAGCTGGCTCCACTCTTCTGATGACGATGAGGACGACGACAAGTTCGACCACACGTATCACGGCAAGAGCAGCCTGCCTTCGAATTCAGCGTCAACTGGTTCCAAACCAGGTGCCAGTGGTAAGCGTTCAAGGGGATCCAGTTCAGCCGGCAAGGGCTCAGCGTCCAAGGTCGCTAAAACTTCAGCTCAGAGTTCAGCGGGAGTTGCCAGCCGCCCCAAGGCCAAACTCCCAGCCCCTCTCCCTGATGACGGTGTGATTGAACCGCCTAAGAAGGGTAGCTGGTGTCACTATGGGATCAAGGTGCAAGCTCTCAACCGCCAAACTATGGGCTTCCCCAGCTACATGCCAGTTCAGCCGCTTCTTCAACATCTCCATGTTCGCTGGGTTCCTATCGAGTACTGGGAGCTGACCCAGACTTGTCCATGGGATGACATGTGGCAGCAGCGGATCTCGACTTTGATATTCTTCAAATTCAGCGAGATGTCTCCCGAAATGACCGAGATGATCACACTCATTTTGGATTTCATGAGTCGCTGGCGTCGCGAATATTGGGAGCGTTATCATTGGGTGACCATGGATCCTGACTTCGATTATTACCGCACTCAAGAACTCCGGGCCATCCCCGAGCTCGCAGACATGTACCGCGACCGGAAGGACAGGCACTCTGATTTCGACAACCACCGCAAGAAGATGATGGCCGAGGTGGAGAAATCTCCTGGATACAGTGACCGGATTTGGTTCGAGCCGGGTCTGTGGGTGGTCCCCCAGAACCCATGCTATTGGATCACTCGGGATCCTGAGCTCCAGATCCCTTTGCAGGACCAACTCGTGGCTGTCGACGACTTGGAACCAGCTCGGACTCAGTGGGTCACCCGCCAGTCTGAAGACGTGTTTCTGAAGTTGGCTCCTGCTCTGCTTCGCAATCAGTTGCTGAGTGAATCGGAGCAACTCGACAACTTGCTCCTTCCCAGCTCCAAGTACGACGAGGACACTTTGGCGGCTGTGCTGGCTGCGGTCAGCAAGAAGAAGAGGAAGTGAAGCTCAATCATTCTCCAAGGCGTTTCATAACTGCACTTGCTGCATAGTAATACATTTGATTTCTTTTGCTTTCAGCTTGGTCGTGAATTTCACCTCACAGAACTCGTTCGTCTCTCTTTCTTCTCTGGTGCGCAACCTCCACTCTCAGACCGTCCACTTAAATTCTCTGATAACATAGACTGTCACTCTTAATTTCTCATACAAAACACCACACACACGCGCACGTCTCTCTTCTTATTTCCGCCTGAGTTTTCGCTACTGAGTTTCAGGCTCAGGTAGCTCATCCCCAGCTTGCATAGCGCGGAAACGTGCTTGTGCTTTGGCGCTTTGATTGAAATCGTACAGTAATGCTCCACAATTCAACTGAGTCATGGGTAGCCAGTCTAGCTCAGAGTATCCTTTCCATTTCACCAGATACTCTCGGACTCGTTTCGAAGTGCGAGTCCGCTTAACCCAGCGGACATCTTGGATGCTCTCAACCTCGTATTCACTCTGAGCTTCATCGGGACTATCCACATCTTCGGCCAGAAGAGCCGCGTCGAAATCGTCTTCTTCGGCCACTTCTATCTCTTCGGTCGGGCGATCTGGGAACAAAGCTCTCGGTTTCAGCCTACTCACATGCACCCAGGGATACAATTTATACCCCGAGCCTTCGATCTTCAGCTTACACCTGAAATCATCCGACGTTTCCAAAATGCGGAACGGCCCATGCCATAGATGAGCGAACTTCTTGGTCAAACCAGGTTGGACTCGAGCTAGATACAGCCAGACTGCGTCGCCAACCGCGAAACCTTTCTTGAGTCTCTCAGATAATTCTTGCCAGATCTTAGTCTGAGCTTCGGAGCGTTTAGCTTTAGCCTGAGCTTGTAGATCCTTTGCCCAAGCTTGAGCGTACTCGTACTGGCGCTGAACTCCTCGACGCCACTCGTAAGCAGTCTTCTGGTCTAGACCAGTCGGTCGAGGGCCAAGCATAGCTGATACCGTACTCTGAGGGTCCCAACCATGAACTAAGTAGAACGGGGTATCGAGACGAGTGGCATCGAAGGACGTGTTCAACGCCCACATCAATTTCTCCACCTGGTCGTCCCAGTCGCTCTGATCCGGCTCAGCCACATGAGCTCGGACGGCTCGGATCACTGTCTGGACTGATCTCTCTTGTTGTCCATTGGCTTGAGGTCTGTATGCTAGAGTAGCTCTCTGTCGGCTTCCCAGCATCTCTCTGAACTTCGCGAACACTTCGCTCATGAATCTAGGATCGCGATCGTGGCGAATCATCTCGCTAGCACCAAAACGCTGAAATACCCTTTCCATATAGGCTTCCGCGACTTCCTGAGCCGTAGTCGAGCTCATCGGTTTACAGATCACAAAACCTGAGAACATGCACTGGAATAGTAAAAGAAAGACGTTCCCGCGGTCGGATTTGGGCAGATGGGTCACGAAATCCATAGAGACTGCTTCAAACGGCCGAGTTGCCAGAATATTTCCCGGCGACGGGCCGGGATTGGGCGGAGCTCCTTTAGCGGTCACACAATCTACACACTCTTTGACAAACCGTTCCACATCTGCGTACATTCCAGGCCAATAATATTCTCGGCGTAGCCTCTCAAACGTCCGGGTGATACCTTGGTGGGCACCTTGAAAATCCTCATGACTCAGATGTAGAAGATCAGCTTGGAGCGACCGAGGCACTACCAGCCTTAAGATGTCAGCCTGATCCCGTGGACGATTTGGGGTGGCTCGGCTTAGGTAATACAGAGCTCCTCGATAATCCAAGACGAACTGATTTGCGATTTTAGCCACATCTTCGGCTTCAGCCGAGGACAGTTCAGTCAAGTTTCCTTTCAAATAGTCCCGGAGCCGTTTAATCCAGAGCTCAGACCCTTGCTGGGCCAAGATGCGACGCCATCTCTCAGCAATAGCTGTGGCCGGGGTCGCAGTTTCAGGGGAGAACCTGGAGATCTCCTCTCCAGGCTCTACTTCTTCAGACTGAGACGCGTCCCTGTCCTCTTCTGCGGCTTCTTCTTCAGCTCGGGCTTGGTTTCGGGTGACCACAAATATTCTTGCGTCCGGCGACAGCGGGTCAGCTGCTTGGGTCAGTGATTCCGGCTCTGGTACGATTTCCGATTTCATTTCAGCTGAGCTGCTGAGTCCACTGTCAACTACGAGAGGTTGTTCTCGGACCAATTTCTCTGCGATGCGATTCAACTGCTTCAGCTGGGCTAATTCCACGGGATTATCCAAGGTAAGTGCACACCGCGCCACCAAGGTCTTCGACGTCAAATAATCAGCGGCAGCGTTGAATTCTCGTTTGACGTGAACCAACTTTACCGACTTAAACTTCTGGCGCAACTCTTCAAATTCATTGAGTAGAATTTGGAGTCTCGGGTTCAAACACTGGATGAGCCCCTGAGCCTGTTGGATAGCAATCCGAGAATCTCCGACCATCACTACTTCCGAGATTCCTTTGGCCAAAGCCATCTTCGTCCCTTCGATCAGACCATGATATTCAGCTTCATTCACCGTGGCGTCATCAAAATGAAAACCTCGGGCTTCGACTACATCCCACGAAGGTAATTTCCACAGGATGCAACCAGCTGAGCCTCGTCGGTCTGACATCTTAGCGGCGCCATCGAAACTGAGCAGCCAGCCTTCGTAGTCTGCTTCCAGCATTTCCAGACTGATAGGCGGAGCTCGGACGATTTGTCCTTTGGCTGGGATGAGATTCTCGGCCACTTGATCGAGCTTATCCCGGGGAGTAATACCAGCTCCCATGATTGCCGCCAGGCCGTCTTCGTCTCGTTGGATCTTATGGATTTCCAGCGGCCAAGGAGCCAATCGTACCGCCCACTGTTCGCAACGCCCCTCGAGAGACCGTGACTTGAATATCCATTTCAGCACTGAGTGTCGGGTATAGACTTTGATCAGTTTCGTTCCAACCAGCATCGTATAGAACACTCGGAGAAACCGAGTCAGCGCTACCACCTCCTTTTCAGCTGGGTGATATCGGAGCTCTTGATCATGCAACACTCTCCCTGTAAAACGAACTGGGAAGATGACTCCATCATATTCTTGGCCCAAAACCGCGCATGCAGCCCACGGGTTAGCATGAATAATGATGACGAACGGCTTCTCTGAGTCAGGATGTCTGAGCAGAGGGGTCGATACTATTTTCCGTTTCAGAACTTCGAAAGCCTCTTTAGCTCGACTGAGATCCCGGCCTGCTCGGATCTGTTCGTCCGTCAACTCGTAAAGAACTGCAGCAACCACGGGGAGATCCTCAATGAACTTATTATAATAGTTCAAGCTCCCCAAAAACGACTGCACTCCTTTTAGCGTCGACGGGAACGGTAGGTCCTTCACGCCTTTAGCGATCTTTGGCTTAGCTCGGATCCCTTCAGCTCCAATCTCGTGGGACAGGTACAAAATCGTTTTCTTGCCAAATTCGCTCTTAGGTAGGCTCACCGAAATTCCCCAATACCTCAAACGATACAAAAGCCGATCCAGATCAATACACAGTTGGTCCCACGTCTCCGCTCCATACGCGATGTCATCGATGTATGAGCTTCGTCCTAGAACTGGGTTTAGCTGAGGCGGGGCTGGGATATTCCTCTGAAATACCGTCATGCTATCAGTCAGAGTGGATAAATCCTCCTCGACTGAGTCCCCAACTTGAATTCCCAGAAATTCCAACACATCCGCATCAACCTGAGCTTCTTCAGAGGCTGGGAGTCGTACGAATCCCCACAGACAGTTGTCCAACATCTGCTGATAAATCAGCGGGGCATTCTTCAACCCGAAAGGCATCCTAGTCCACTGGAAATGTCCGAGCGGGCAGATGAAAGCTGAGATATGCTTTGCTCTCAGTGTCATCGGCACTGCCCAGAACCCACTGGCCATATCCAAACTCAAAAACCACATTGTGCTCTCAAACCCAATCAACAAGTCGTCAATCAAAGGTAAGGGATAATGCATGAGCTTGATCAGCTGATTCACCAAGCGATAATCAATACAGAGTCGAATGTCCACTCCGTTCTTCTTCATCACGATGACGATTGGCGAGGCCCAACCAGAGTCAGAGTATTCGACCAACTTAGTCTGGACCAGCTTTTCGAGTAGTTCGTAGACTTTCCGGAGATGCTGAGGTCTAATGGGTCTAGATCTCTGAGCCACCGGCTTAGCGTCTCCCACATCCAAATCACAGACTACGCCTCTGGCCGGGGCTGGAACCGCATTACCATCTCCTAGGAAACTAGCGTGATGTTTCTCCAAAATCGCTCGGACTTGAGCTTCCATTTCGCTAGTAGTCACCCCAGATTCTCCGATGTCGGCAGTGGTCAGATCGGCTTTCGGACTGAGATCTTTCAACTCGGGGAGTGCGGCCAATTGGTTTCTCAGATCATTTAACAACTCAGTGCCCTCATGGAGATACACTGTCGCTTCTTCTTCATCCGAGAAATCGATTTCTAGTCGCATGCATCGCGCGAGGGACTCCCTCAGCCGGGAAACTGGTTCAGCTACGAAATCGACGGGTTCAGTTCTGAAAACAGTGGCCAGTTCTTTCTGAGCGTCTTGGACTGCAACACCTCCTCCGACCATCCGCCTTGACCCGACTTCGGACTCAGATTCGCCATTGGTCGTGTCATCTTCACCTTCCTCTCCAGTCTCGGTAATTCCATTTCTGGATTCACACAAACACGGAGATTCAGGAAGTTCACTTGCCACGAATGAATTCGGCGGGGAAGCTGGTTGTTCGCTTCGTGTTGACTCACATCGACTAGCCGGACTTGCTCTCGCTACCAAATCATTCTGGGGAAGTACGTCCACCAAATATGCTGAGGCTTGAGGCTCAGCCTTGCCAGACTCAACACCTTCTTTCACGGGTGTTCGCTTAGCCAGCAACAACTTCTTGGGCCAAGTGTAAGTCGTTTTCTCAACCGCAGGCGGGCCTCTGAGCTCAGCTTGTCGAGCAATCAACTCTTCCAGTTTTCGGTAATCAGCGGAAGGTTCAGCTTCGTAAGCCAGGGCCGCCCATTCAGTGTACTTCTGAGACTTGGGTCTGGCGAAACGTTCTCCTTGAGGCAGATATCCTTTCTCGACCAAGCTGGCTACTACTGTGTTTTGGTTCAGGCTGGCCACCCGGTTGGAAACATTCACCACCTTGACAGCCTTGGGTTTCTTCCCAGGCCCGTAGATAAACTGTGTTACCCACTGGTCACCTCGTCTGGCCCACTCCTGAACTTGGTCCGGCTTAGCTTGGTAATACTTGACTGGGAGGGTCACTGACCTTCCTGGCTGAAGCCATACGGACTCAGTCAGGGCCACATCCACTTCCAACCCGACGTGGTCGATCTCAGGACCTCCGACCAACAACAACGATTCTTCATCTGGGAGCCGAACTACACCCTCACGAGCACAGATCCGAACTCCAGCAGCTACCATGAAATCCATTCCCAATAAACAATCCAAACCCGCTCCAATGCTGCCTACCCAGACGTTCATCACGTAAACCACTCGAGTACCGAGCGTCAACTTTATTTTCGCTTGAGCAGTGGCATATGTTGGGACATCTCCGAATCCCATGACTCGGAGTCGGTGACCACGACTGAGCTTGAGCTTCAACCTACGTGCAAGGTCTAAGCTTATTATACTCGTCGTAGCTCCCGTGTCCAACAGGATCTGAGTTCGGTGATTGAAAATTGCTCCATGCACCATTGCCATATCACGCTTATCTCCAACTAAAGTATGCGTACTCCACCAACCGTAGCGTTCACCATAAGTCAGAGCGAATTCAAGATGGTTTTCAAACTCCAGCTCCGAGCTCAGGTCATCCACTTCAGCCGTACCAGAAAAAACGCAAGCTTCATCAGATGAATTCATACATTTGGGGTTATCGTTGTGCCAACATGGAAGGGCTGGGCCCACATATGCAAATGCACACAACGCTTGGGACTTCGGCTCGTCACGTACTGGTTCCCTAACCAGCGAGCCTAGTGGTTTAACGGCGTCTCGGTCTCTGAGCTGTCCAGCAGTTGCCGAATGATCTCAGGATCAATGCCTTCGAGGGACCCTCCAGCACGGATGGTCTCGCGTACAGCTTTGAGAGCTGCCCACATGTCACACAGCCCCCGACGATGATACTCGCCGCACTTTGAACACGGTTGACGCCTGCAATACTGAGTGGGGTGGCCTTCATCGTGACAACGTCCACAGATGAGCTTGCTCCAGCAATTATCAGCGTTGTGACGCTTGCTTCCGCATTCGCTACATTTGAATTATTCACGCTGGAGCGTCCCTCTCCCGTATGGCGGTGCATCCACTTTTGGTTTCCAGGCCAGGCGTTCGGCGACTCGGAATATGTCTTCCTCAGTAACTGCGGCTGAGAATTTGGCTTCTGTCCCAGACAATGTCACCGTTGGGCTTGGCTGAGGTTCAGAAGTCTCGGCTCTCAGGGCGTGATGGCTCTGCTCGGTCTCAAACTCCTCCTCGTATCTGGATGGAGTCTCATCCGTAAAATGGGTATGTCGTTCAACGTCGCTATCAGCATTCCCACCCTCAGCTAGAAAAGCTCGGCCTTCAGCACGTCGTGGTTGGGGTTTGAACCTTCCGAACTGTAAATTCTGTGCTGGGCGTTTCTTCTGCTGATAATCTCGATCTTCGTGACGTTCATCCTGCCGCAGAGCTTCAATTCGTTTCAGGGTCTCCTCCAATTCACTCAGCGTATCAAACCGCTGACCTTGCAATGTTGTCCTCAGACGAGTATCACTCAGTGCTTTGATGAAACGACGGATGTGAGCCTCTCGTTCCGTAGTTGGTATCTCGAAAGCTATATCAGCCTTCTTGGCGGCTCGGTTGAGCCGATACAGGAACATCCGAGGGGTTTCTGAATCGCGAAGCTCCATCGCATAATAACGCTCAGCTTTTGACCCGATACTTCGACACCACTCCTTCTTGAACACATGAGACAACTTCTTCCAATCCGAGCGAGTCGAATTGGGGAGCTGGGCACACCAGTCTTTCAATGAACCAGAGAGTCTCATTCTCAGTTGGACGATCCGAGTCTTCTCATCCCACGGGGCCATCGTAGCGTAGTACATGAAACGTTCCCACCAATTGACCCGATCATCGAGCGGTCCTCGTTCATCGAACTTCTCGAGTGCATCATGAGGAATCATAGCTTGGACCACTACCCGAGTTCCGGACCTTGTATCTGAGTTCTTGGTCTGAGCCGCCGTGCCAAATTGGCCTTCAAGTTCATCTTGAGAGGAATCGCTCGAACTCGAACTCTCTGACTCCCAATCATCATCATCAGGTCTCTTAGATTTCGACGTACGCGTCTTGCTGCTTCGTTTTGACGCCGAGCTTGACGTTCGAGCAGAGGACTTGGTTCGGCCACTTTGAGATGTGCTTTGAGTTTAGTCGCCTTATCACGGGGTTCGGCAGGCTCAGCTTGGCGCTGATTCGCTTGTACCATCAGATGCATGACGTCTGTCAGTCTGTCGAGTTTCGCTAAGACAGGGTCAACCACCGTCCGAATTACATATGACTCAGCTGAAGTTCGAGAGAGATCCGACGAGCTGGTTAAATGACTTGGTTGATTCTGGGAATCAGCTTGAGCTCGGAGCCGTTCTTGATCAACCAGTAATTGACGGAGTTTTTCTTCCCGTTCAGCTACCGCTTGATCATGAGCTGCTTGTGCTTGGGCATGTTCTTCTTTCAGTCTCAATAGTTCCACGTCGTGTTCAGCTCGAGTTTTGGCGGCACGTTCATCATGAATCTTCTGCAGTTCTTCTTGTCGGGCCCTAATCTCGGCTTCCTGAAGTTTCTTCTGCACTCCCAACAGGTATTGGGCTCGAATCTCATCTTCTTTACGCTTCTCGGTTTCGGCGGCAACTCGTTGTTCGGCCAATCTCTCCAAAGCTTCCAGTTGCCTGCGCTGCTCCACTTGAGTTTTGCGTTGGGCATCAGACATCTGAACGTTTGTGGCTCGTAGCTTCTGGTATTCTTCGTGGAGTTTCGTTTGTTCGCGCCGATTGTCCTCCAACGCAGCTTGTAATCGAGCTTCAGTACTCTTCCGTTGCTCCTGTTCAGCAGGTACTCGAGCCCACGTCATAGTTTCGCTCCGAGTCTGACTTTGTTGAGCCGGCGGGTCGTCAGCGTTCAACTGAGCACTCGGACGGCCAAACCAGAATCCTTCCAGTCCAGCACGGACACTTGGAGACGGTCCCAAGTCGGGCTTAGCAGCGGCAACCTCAGCTTTGCTCTCAGATGTCCGCTTAGATTCCGGACTACCAGGTAATGGGATCTGAGCCGGATGAGGTTGGGGCGGGTCTGGCGTGATAGAAATCATCATTCCAGGAGCTGAGCTCCGCATAACACCTGTGGTTGATCCTCGCATCACTGTAGCAGTCGACATGGGGAGATGCGTCCCTGACCCGAGCATGTAGTCGGTAACAGACATTAGCGAAGAGCCCGACGAACTGTACGACATGTTCCCACTCTCATCGGTCGCCATCAGGGACAGATCGGAATTGGGACCAACACCCACCATGCTGGGCACTGAGTCGCTCATAGCTTCAGGTAGAACTTCAGAAGTGGCGTCACTGGAATCATACCAGCTCGGGATGGAAACACTGGCCGACGATCTCATCAGCAGCGGGCGTTTACGCGCAGGTTCCTCTTCAAGGCTCGATGCGGGACTCCTAGCTCGGAGGCCAGTCAGCTGAAGTCGCATAACCACTTCCTGACCCAAAAATAGCTGAGTGTCTTCATCCATGATAGCATCGCCATCCTTGTCCAACACAAAACCCGTCTTGGGGTCGTTCGTCAGAGCTGAGGTTGTTAGCTGTGGGTCTGAGGGGGACCGAACATAATATGGCGTTGCTCCCACCGCGAACTTCCAAGCAGTCAGCTCAGCTCGGATGAAATGTCCGATGCGTCCAACTTCCAACCTGACCTGGGATTCGGGTACTCCTGATACTTCACCCAGTGTGTGCCATGTCGGGACTTGGTTCCGGAATTCATATCCAGCCTCATGCAGCATAGTCTGAAGCAGGGCGACGCACGCAATGGGCGGCATCAAGCCTAGCGAGACTCGGACCACTCTGAGATCGGACACTATGGGAATTCGGCGTCGCTCAGCATTGAACACGTTCAGCCATCGAGCTGCGGGGGATCGAGTTACTGACATCAAATGTCTAGCAGTAGCCCCAGCCGCTCGGATGAAACCCCAAAGATCATAACCCTCATGACGTGGCGCGTATGCCATATCTACGGGATGCACGATCCCAGGAGGGAGAGACATCCACAACTCGAGCTGGGATCGGCCATACGCGATCATCTCGGCTTCAGTCATCTCTGGAGAGTGAGCTAGACTCACATTCTGAGCCTCAACACCCTCAGGGACACCTCTCAGCCGTTGGAATGGTCGTTGGTCTGGCCAAAGCGAGCTTGACCAGGCTCCACCGCTTGTCGAACCGAAATAGCCTGTTCCTGGGGCGTAATTGAGTCGAACAGGATCCGTCCCAGACCAAGTATGGCTTGGCTCTCTCGTTTGCATTTCTCGACTCCCTAGCAAGCTCAGTGCACCACCCTCGACTTGGCTACTGCGAGGATTCGCAGCAGTTGGCTCCGGGTTAGCACTCGAGAGTCTGGAAGTCGCCGTCGAAGCCTTCAACTCATCTTGTTGTGTAATATCCTGGTGTCCGATGGGCACAACTTGGCTTCGACTCTCATCATTTCGGGCGCTTGGTTGAGCACTCGCTTCATCACCTCGGCCGACTCCAGATGGCTTCATCTCGGGCGAACTTAGTGATGGCACAACTTCTTCCGGCATGGGGGGAGCTTCAGGTTCAGCACTTGGCTCAGCTTCACTCGGGTGTGACGCTTCCCCTTCAGCACTGGGAGCTGGGACTCTCGAAGTCGAATGACTTGGTTCGGGTTTCTCAGTCTCCTTCGGCTCCACCTCGGCGGGCAATCCAGCGACGCGCAGGCTCCGCCGAAGCGAAGACTCGGTCTTCTCACCTTTTCTCTTTGACGCACTTGGACTTGGCTTAGTCGACATAGTTGACTCTCGTCCGTCCAAAGTCGTATCCTGATCCGGGCACGCGCACCAGTTGTGGTGAGGTGCGGGCAACTTCCCAGCGTCCAGAATATACCTTGAGCTAAACTTGAATCAGCAAACCTTGGGTCTGAGCTCAGGGGGTCTCAGAGTCTCAGAGTCTCAGCTGAATGACCTCAGCTGGACCCGACAAAGACTCAGTCGACACCTCCGAACTCGGACTCTTGGCTTGACGCGGCGTGTGCGCCTCCCTTGCGATCCCCTTGACGGTTCTTGCTGGGGCTACGCTTTGGGCCCAGACGTCAGCCAACCACGCCCACTTGTTCCTTATCCAGTCGTCCTTGGATGTCCTCCAAACGAAACCTGCTCCCCGCTTAACAGGCCTTCGCTCGCACGTGTCTCGACCCGATTTGCCCCGGGGTTTTCCTTTATGTAGACACGACTCCACACGCACTTGTCTGCTTCTTCCGAGACTGCAGACCCAGTCTCCCTTGCTTCTCCTCTTCCTCCAGGCGGCTCCAGCTGAGAGCCGCGTACACAGGTCTTCACTCGCCCCCCCGACCTAGGGTGGCTCCGAGAGTTGGCTCGGCTGAGCCGGTCTTGATCCAGGGTTCTCGCCTCTGCGCCCTGGGACTTCCTTGCGGCACTCAGGCTGAGCGCCGCGTACACAGGTCTTCACTCGCCCCCCGACCTAGGGTGGCTCCGAGAATTGGCTCGGGATGAGCCTGTCTTGATCCAGGGTTCTCGCCTCTGCGCCCTGGGACTTCCGCGCACCACGTCTTGACGTAGACGAAACGGCCGAGCGGGGAACCACTATCCCAGGCTCAGCGCCGCACAATATCCCTCCAACAACACTGAGAACCACTATCCCAGATGCTGTTCTGCCTGAAACCTCAGAGTAGATCGCCTTCTACCCGAAAATGAAATACACGCTGAGTGCAGTCGCCTAGTTCGACCTGTCGACGTGTAATGAAATGAAATAGCCAAATGAGTACCCCTTCACACCGAGGTACACCCACAAGGACTATATGGGGCTTGAGTTTTGGTTGAGTCTCTTCTCAGACACCCTCTTCCACAGCCACACACTTAGCACTGCGGTCTTCGGGGCAAATTCGATTCTGATTAATACTTTACACATGCAAACAAAGACCTATCAAGGGGGGGCGCTCGGCTCCCTTCGGAGCGCACCCAAACAAAGACAGAAAGATATTATGGCAAGCGGCCTGCAGTCCCTTCAACGTGCGGCTCTTCAGCGTTGTCTTGACTCTCAGGAATCTGCGGTGCTCTGAGTCCCCGCTTGGATCTGAGCTCAGCGATTGGCTGGACCTCATTAAAGTCACTCGTGGTGTCAGCAATCTCGTGATCACCTGTCAGCAAACTTCTGATCACATGTCGGCAGACCCGTGATTACATGTCGGCAGACTTGTGATTATCCCACACTCCGTGCCTCTGATTGGCTGAAGGGTGCGCGTCACGGGGATGCGACAGTGCGTCACCTGGGTTCGAACATGGATTGAGCCTGATTTATGGTCAGTCATCATTTGATGACCGCCTCTTCGCAGCGACTGTTCCCAGAACCTCATCGCCCAGATCCCTTCTGAGCCTCTGAGCCTTCGCTGAGTCACCTCCTGAAGCGTCTCCAAACGTCCAATACCATCATGCTGAGTCCCACATGGACTGCGAGAGACTCCACTGAACCTCCAAACGACTCAGAGTGTCCTTTAATGTCCTCCTCTGAGAGTCCACAGGGTTCTGCTGAGAGTCCGATGGCTCAGCGAACGATCGTTTCCGCTGAGCTACCAGTCACAGCGGGGACGAGTCGGCAGTTACAGATGTCACACGACAGCTGGTCATATTTCCACCAATCACCACCCGTTTTGATGGGTGCGGAGGGGGTACGGCGGCCGAGCGAAAGGTCTGCTGGACCTGAGATTCGAGCGTACCTCGTCACATCCCACTAATTGACGCGATCCCCCAAAGAGGTTCGCTCGTCAAACTTTTCTAGGGCGTCAAGCGGAACCATGATTTGCACCACCTCATGTGTTCTGGAGCCGGTGTCAGCATTCTCAGTCTGAGCAGCAGCGCCAAACTGACCTTTGAGCCCATCCTGAGGCGAGCCACCACAGCTTGAGGCATCTGAGTCCCAGCGATCACCATGACGCTTCTTCACCTTGGTCACACGGACATTACCAATCCGCTTCGACACAGAATTCGACGTGTGAGACTTGGCTTGAACTAGACCGCTCCGGCTTAAACCTTGAGCTTCAGTCGTCTTGGCGCTTGAACGGGCGGGCTGAAACTGGCTCATGTTAGCTCTGTTCAACTGATGTATAAGGTCAATCAGCAAGTCGAGTTTAGCCAGGACGGGATCAATCACTGGATGAATCATTAATGCCTCAGCCGAAACCCGAGTCTGGGTCGAAGGCGAGATTGAGCTAACCACTTGGTCGCTGGAATTCGTGCAAGCTCCAAACTGTTCTTGGACCATGTGAAACCAGTTGGATCTTCTCATCTTGTTCAGCAACAGCTCGATCGTGCTCAGTTTGCGTTTGCTTCTTCAGTCCCAGTAACGCCAATTCATACCGAACTCGGACCTTGGCTGCGCGTTCATCGTGAATCATCTGTTGTTCAGTTTGCTTGGCTCTGTCTTCAGCTTCTTGGAGTTCCTTCAGTGCTCGCAGATAATATTGAGCCCGAACTTCATCCGCCTTACGCATCTCAGCAGTTTCAGCGACATGCCCCTCAGTCACCTTCTCCAAATCTCCTACCTGCTTCCAGTAATCAACATCCACCTTTTGCTGGGCCTCAGACACCTGGGTACTGGCTCCCTGGCTCTTCAGATACTCCTGATGAAATATGGCTGACTCGTTACGGCTATCAGCCAAAGCAGCGTTCAGACGAACTTCAGTTGCCATTATTCGACTTTGTTCCGCATCGAAACCGGCCCAAGGATTAGCATCACTGCTAGTCAGATCACACTGGTATTGTTGGGCGAAGCTCAGCACTTCAGCTGACGTCCCAGAGGAACCAAAACAATCTGACGCAGGTCGATTACCGGGATAGCCCATATGGGTACACCTCGTCTCAGCAACCTTAACTTTTGGTTCGTATCGTCGCTTTGATTCCGGACTACCAGGCAGCGAAATCTGAGCCAGGTGTTTAGGTCGGAACGTCCCCGTCCCAGTCTGTACTGACGTAGAACTGACTGGAGATGTAACAGAAATCGCCGTCCCTGGGAACGAGCTCCGAATCATACCTGTCGCAATTCCTCTCGTCACCGCAGCGCCTGAAATCGGCATATACGTCCCAGTCCTGACCATAACGTCGGTCACAGACATCAGGGATGAAACAGAGGAAATTAATCCAGACAGATTCACCCCTTGATCGGTGACCATCAATGACGTGCCGGAGCTCGGTCCCACATCGACCATGCTATGCTCCAGACCCTTCGCAAAATCACGCCTTGTCTCAGAAACACTTCTGCTTGAGTCTCGTCCCTTTGGAGTCGCGCCTCCGGCTGAAATCAATTGACGCTTCCCAGACGACTAATCTGGAATACGTGAATCCGAGCCTCGAGCTCTGAGACCTGTCATCCAAAGTCGCAGGACTACCTCAGCGCCCAAAAACAGCTGAGTGTTTTTATCCACGATAGCATTACCGTCTGCGTCCAGCGGGAAAACAACTTGAGATTCAGCAGTCTGGACAGAAGCCAGCAGTTGCGACTCTGAAAACGACCGCACATAGGATGTGGTCGAGCTCACTGTAGTATCCCAAGCCACCAACTCAGCTTCAATAAAGTATCCAATTCGTTCAATCTCAAGTCGGATCTGGGATTCTGGCACACATGACAATACAGACAGAGTATGCCACGCCGGGACTTGGTTCAGGAATTCATAGCCCGCCTCGTGTAACATGGTCTGAAGTAAGGCGACGCATGCGATAGGCGGCATGAGACTCAGCGAGACGCAGACAGCTTTCAGATCAGACATCAGTGGGATCCGTCTACGCTCAGCACCAAAAACGTTCAACCATCTCGCTGAGGGCGAACGAGTCACTCATCAAATATCTGGCCGTAGCAGTAGCCGCTCGAATGAATCCCCAGAGGTCATAACCGTTATGACACGGTGCATACGCCGCATCAATTGGATTCACGACTCCAGGAGGCAAAGCCATCCACCTTTCAAGCTGAGATTTGCCAAAAGTGATCATCTCAGCTTCGATCATCTCAGGTAGCTGAACTTGACCCAAGCCCTCAGCTCCAGTAACTTCCGTAACGTCTCTCGGCCACTGAACGGGGTGTTGCTCGGGCAAAACCGAAGTTGGCCAGGAACCATCACCACTTAAACCGAAAGAGTCTGCTTCAGGTTTATAGCTCAGCCGGACTGTGTTCGTCCTAGTCGACGCTGAGCCTTGTATTTTCAGCTGATCACTTCTCATCAATCAGCTAACCACGAAATGGGCCGAACTGGTTGAGCACATCTGTCGTGGTTAGATGATTGATGGAAATCAAATCAAACGGTTTGCTGGCTAAAAAGCTTCAGCCAAAGTCCTCACTTTGCCACGAACCATGCAGACAGAGGAAGATACCTGGCGGCAGGCGATTCAGGACGAAGAAAGCGGTTGTTGAGGCCGAGAGGGCCCTTCATCGACAACGGCAGCATCACCGGGCCGGCAGACCAACGGAGGACGATGTGGTGTCGGAGCTAGACCTGCGACGCACCGAATATGCAGTTGGAATGTGTGCAACCGACCAAGCCGCCACCGTGTACCAACGCGTGCAGGGGGAGATCATTGCCGCAGAGCGCGATCGACGTAGGGCAGACCATCAAGAGCGCGTTCAAGCCGTGTTGCAGCAGGCGCGTGTCGGGCAGGTGCACGCCTCGACCACCAGACCAAAGGTAGCCACGCGTACGCACTCAAGCTCGAGCGAAAATGGCTCGTCTCCCAGGCCGACCAAGCGCCTGAATCTTGGACCACCGTCGAGTGGTCCAGCAATCCATACTACCGGAAGCGAAGGGGACACGGGTCGCAGCGGTGACTCTGAAGCCTCGAGCAGTGGCAATGCCAGCGACCCCCCCCCCCCCGCCACTTCCGCTCAACAGGCTGATGCCTATGGCCCTACGTGCTCCCCAAGCGTCTGGGCCGAGCACGCTGGCTCCAACTCCTGCTAAAGCTCAAACGCCTGAGTATCTGGTTGATTCTGAATCCGAGTCAAAGAGTCAACCTGCGGAGAGCGACGGCAACGATGCGAGTGCGGAGAGCGACAGGAACGATGAGAACGCGGAGAGCGACGGGAACGATGAGAATGCGGAGATCGTTGAGTCTTTGGAGTTTGTCCCCAGCAGTGAGGCTGATGATTCTAAAACTGAAAGCTGAGATCGCGGATAACGATACCTCGTATCAGAATAGTTGGAGATTTGGTAGGGGTAAATCCAGAACATGCAATACAATGTGATCCTCTAGTATGCCTTCTTCTCGTTGCCTTTATGTACTTTGCCACAACTATTCTTGCTGCGATTGCTTTCTGGGTTGCCCGATGCATAAAGTATTCTATATCGTAAGTTTTCAAGACCACCCTCTTATAGCATACCGGAAGACCTTTCGAAAGATCATGTCCCGATTCAATTCTCCACCTGCATTTTGAGTGCCAAGACTGGTAGACGAAGCGAGGCGAGTCTGCATAGAGGAGGGATGGAGAAGGGTACGTAGATCTACAACCTCTTGTAGGGTGCTAGGTCGTTGTGTTTCGCTGACACATGATTACTGACTAAGCGTTTGAATTGGTGTATGGCGTGTATGCGCTCATTGATGCTTAGCTTCCGCCCAGCCTCACCAAAAATAGCTTGTCTCGCCGGCCTCTGCTGGGACCTCAATATCTGATAATGCTGGCACGGTACGTGTATACAATGATGGGCTGGGCATCTTGGAGAAACTAATTATGTAGATGCAGGACACTTGGCAATGCCACTACGTTGGCGGCTGCACTCTGGAGAGATCTTTCAAGTGTGGTGGCCAGCGACATTCGCTTTGTGATATGCATCGTAAGCGCCAGAATACCCTCGCTCGTGGGCGCTATCAGAGGATTGTTGCAGAGAAGAAGGCGAAGCAAGATGGACGTGCCTTGCTGGACAAAAGTGCTGCACCGGAGCGTGTGCATACCAGCAGAGAGCAAGCGTCATGCAAGTCATCGAAGGGCAAAAGAAAACAGGAGATGCGAGAGAAGGCTAAGACGAAGAGGAAAAGAAAACCAAGAGATCAAGATGAAGCTAGCTTGACGTCAGAAAAACGCCCTCGACCGTTTCAACAGGACGGACCACGCCAGGCACCTCGCAGCCCAAGTCACCAACGCCGGGGGATCGTCCGTCAAAGACAGCTACACTCGAGCAGCTTTCACCTGTGCGCAAGAAAAGCAGAGAGAGCGGAAGCATTAACTGGCACATACATGTAGTATGTCTGTGCCAGTTACGCTTCGCCAATCATGCTCGGTGAATGCGATTTCTCCTATCGACGCCGCTTTAGTCGCCGTTCCGATGATGCCAACCACAGCGGCGCAGAGAGACCTAGTGCGAACACAATCGCAGACCCTGCAGGCCAACGACTCTTCCCACCTCGTTGATGTTGTTGGCGTGGCGTCACGCAAAGCTGCACGTGGAACATCTCAACTATCAATTTCATTTACAGCAGAGAGAGCAGTCGAACGCTCCAGTCGTGACCAAAGATTGCCAGAGTCACAAGGTCAGATCACTGACGCAGAGCGCTATCTCATTCTTCAGCGGATTCTAAAAGACGACTGCTTCATGAGGAAGTGCGTCGCAATGTGGAGAGGTCAATTTTGCGAGATCTAGTTGGGGGAATCTGCGTGTTATTTTTCTATATTGTGCTTATTAGGTTAGGTTGGGACTCATTCGTAAAACAAAATACATGTCTGCAATTGATGCCCAAGTTATAACTGTTTGACGGGCGCTTAATATCGCAAATCTTTAAATTACCAAAACTTAAAACAACGTGAGCCCTGTCTAATAATCTAACCATGTTCAGTGTCCTGCAAGTCTCCAACCCGTTTGGTATATTTGTCCAATATCTCGAACCTATCCGGTTGAACCGCCCGAACAGATATTTTGCGGCAGTAAACTTTCATTTTGTTTATACTTAAGATTAAATATATTACTCTTCCAACTATTGCCTTTGCTGCTTCCATTTCGGAGTACAATAACCCACGAAAAGCGACTATCCCAATTAGGTGGATGCCAGGAGCCATACCACCTTGAGCGATACTTTGCGGAGATTTACTAGTCTCAAAAAGATGAGTCGTCGCTTAGCGCAGCCCCTTCGTGCGCGCGCTCCTTCTACTTCCCGAGCTGCGCGACCTGCAGCAGCTTGAGGTCCGACTGCGACTGCTCGTCGCCTGGGGGAATGTAGCCCGGGTACTCCTCGAGACACAACTCCGTCTGCATGCTTCCTGATAAAGTCCAGCAAAGTTGTTAACGAAGTGTAATGCACGCACCCCAGCACTGCTACTTTCCGCGTTGATAGTTGCCGAGAAGCCGCAATTCCGGTCAGCATGACCAAGCAGCAGGCTTGGGCTGGTTGGGATTGTTGCTGACGATATCGAACCGCAACTAAATGAATAAAGAAGCACACACTCTGTTAATGATACGCGTTGCACATATCCTATCCCCGTTACTTACCACCTCGTTAGTTGGCGAGTTGCTGACCATTTCGGTCAAGCAACTAAGCACGGGCATGATTTGGGCTGGTAAGAACAGGCCTAGCTAATGTTCACGATGTCGAACAGCGCCAACTCAAGCAGCGCTTTCATGTAAAATGGAACACGGCGCTAGGCGCTGAAGTGACTATTACTTTAGTCACTTCGTTGTATCGAGCCTCCGATTTTAACGTGGCACAATACCCATGTTGTGAGCTAGGGCGATTTCTTTCATAGAGGCAACAATCGGTGCTGCTACCTCTGTAGTCATTTGGACCGCCAGTAAATCCCGGTTGCTTTCTCGCTCAAAGGCAAGAATCTGATCAGGTTTCGCTGTTAGTTTTTTATCAATACTTATCTCATGAGTGATGACAATGGAGTTTCTGTGCTGTATGCGCGACAACGCTACGTATGTGAATGCCACGTTGGGAATAGAGTTTGAATGGAAAACAATGCGCATACAGGTCTAACCTTGTACTTTGTGGACTAGGCTAACCTTAGCGGAATCCCTCTGCGGACAAAACGCAAGTCGCTTGATGCTTTACCCCATGATATTTCCTTTGGGGCAATAGGAACAATGTTTGGTACGTCCGGAAGTAGAGAAGGCCTCAGATACGTATCTGTAATTTTTACAAGTACGATAGGTAGTTCACTTTCCGGGACAAATAAAAAATCGTACACCTCGGCGTTAGTACCATTGCATAAACCTGCTGTCTGAGCCATGTTAAATGTTAGAGTCACTGGCGCTCCTACACACATTTTTAATCTGCTTGCTGTAACTCGATCGTGATCTGAATTCGGTAATTTTGCATCTTTTATGAGTGCATGTACATTTCCTACAGGGATGTCTCTCTTGTGGGCTAGTCGTTTTTGCTGTACAAAATGCTGTGCGGTGATGTTTACGATGGCTGTATTAGAAGCTATAATTCTCTCGTCATTGGCAGCGTTGACACCAATATTTTTGTAGGCTATGTGTTTCGCTTGGGAGATCCAGCTAGGTTTTTGAATTGTTTGCAAGCAACGGGAGTTAAAGAGATCTACATCAGCAGAGGTAGGGGTTTGCTTTCTTGACGCCGTAGCGCTGCAAACCAGGGTCTCGTTTCCCCCTGTTTTGGCTAGTAAGCAAACACACATTATCAATACTTTCCCAAATCTCTCTTCCTCTACGCTGTACATCGTTAATGATTTTTGACTGAGGCGTTCAAAGCGCGTAAGGAAATGCAGGCTCTAGCTAAGCAGCGTCGTCAGTAAAAAAACATATCTTCCTCCGAACAACTCGTCACAATGGCCAGGCCAAATGTCTCTCATTCTTTTGTCTATCCAGTATAGCATACCGCATGATATCATGCTAAATTCATCTATAATTACTAGATGCACGTCTTTGTAGTGCTGTTGCAACTTCTTCAGTATTGTCGGCCCACTCTTGGTTTCCAACAGCGATGTATAGTTTACAGAAAAAAGCTGATCGTGTAAAAGAAGCAAATGATAGTGCAGAGCACAGGGCCATCCCTTTGATGTTGAAAGCTGCAGTGCCCTGGTGAGCAAGCAGCAATACTCTTTTGGAGGTCCTTCTAGTAGTAGCGTGCTCGCCAAACGCATTGTGTAAGTCCTTAACAATGTGCTTTATTAACCAACGCTTACCCGACCCACCCTCACGATTAAAAATCATTTGCATTGGTTTACAGTATGAATTATCCAGCGAAGATCGAAACCTCTTCCAAGACTGGTCCATTACTTGCGCAAAAGGTACCCACTGTGACTCTGTCATTGCTTCGTTGGCCGTTTGTTGTTTGTTATTGGGGATGGTGCTAGAACTTTCGTGAGGACAGTACCATACTAGCATTACCAAACGGGTGCCAGGACACTGGACTACGTTACACTATCAGATAGTGCTCGCTTTGTTGTTAAGTTTTGCTAACTGAAAGAATTGCGATAAAATGATAGCTGTTTTTAGCGTTGATAGGGTCTCCTTCCACATATTTCCCGTCGTAGACTGACCTTTACTACATACTGCAGTACAGGTTACCATGGTGAGCGCGGTGAGGGGGTGGGAACACAGCCGAGAGACAGCAGATAGAGCCTTTGTCTGTGAGACGTTTCTCTTATTTTTTTTAAGCGATTGCGATTTGAATGCGCAGCATTTGGGGCAGGGGGCGGTGCTGAAAACCTACAATACTGAATAGTATTCAGCATTGCCCCCCTCAGCTACCGTTAAACACGGATCGACTGCTACACCCGTAAAAAGTAGACAACGTGTATAAAAACAAAAACTGTTCACTAGTTTTTACACCGGTAAAAAGTTTAAGTATCACTTTTATTAACCGGTGCTGTATAGGTTTTGTAATTTTTACAGGATGTTGCACTCGATCCGTGTGTAGCATTCGATCCGTGTTTTACGGTACCGTGGCGATTTATCGCTGTGCGGATGCTCGGCAGCTTGCTGCCAAAATAGTTTAAGTATAGTATACCTGTCAAGCAGTTAAGCCATCAACTCGAGCATTTTGCCTCCTTTCATATTCAACGGTACTACGCGGCACGGGCTGTATACAAACTCCAACTGTTTTGCTGTGCCAAACGTAGGTAGGTTATGCACCAAGTGGGGCATTTTGCCCCCTTTCATACGGTACGGTACTTGCCCAACGAATCATCCTACTGGCTGAAAATACGGTGCACAAAGAAAAATATGGCCCGAGCGCGCTGATTGGGGATATTCCAGGTCCGAATGGATAGTGCATCCCACTCCTTGGTCTTGGGATCGGTTGGACGTGGGTGTAGAATCTACACTACATGTACCGAATAACCTATGTCATCGCACAAAGCAAAAGTGAGTACAGAGACTAGCAAATACATGCCCCGGCTAACGAGTTTCGTCGGGCATTCTTGTTCTTTTAAATATAGGACATGATGTTGGTAAGAACGAGAGCTCTAAGAACGTCGTCAAAATTGCCATATAGACTAAACTCATCGACTGCAGCATCTGTCAGCTTCTGCTACGATATCACGGTGAGTTGGTGGTCAAAATAGGCTTGTATGTCATGACATAGGGTGTATGGCCTGCTCTCCTTTCTGGATATCTATTGGCTAGATGGCACTGTATGCCTTGACATATAGAACGCCTTGACATAGGTTATTCGGTAGTCACCACCACCTTGCAGCTACGGCAATACAATGTAGTAGAAGGTCGCGAGCTAGTCTCACAGAAGCACTGCACGCGTAGTGGATCTGGACTCTCAACGCACGAGCCAGAGCTATATATATCGAGTTCTGCCCGCGGGCGTGTACAGTTTTGAGTCTCGGCTAAAACGTGCATCCATCTCTGTTTCAGTATACAAATGAAAGTGACTATGTGAATGATTTGCAAATAGTGCATCATTATAGCTTTCAGTATTCAAATTCAAGGCGGCATGTATCTACATCTACTATGCAAAAGTCTTGCGCATATATTTCGATCTAACTATAGAAAGGCATCCATTCAACATTGATTTCCTGCTCAAGATATGTAACTGAGAGCTCGGTCAAGAAGGCAATAGCGTACAAAACCACCTACATAAATGAATACTTGAAGTGGCGCTGACTCAGAACGAAATTGCGTCCGTTGAAGAGAGCCGCGAGCATCATGCCCTCCTCACGCTCTCGCCAACTTCAGAAGTGCTCGGACCTGATGTCCGCCGCCGCGAAGACAGCTGCAGTCGTCCAGGACACCATCGCCTCGCATTAAGCCGTCGCTACTCAAGGCATCTTCGACTCGCTGGTTGGTACCTCTGATTAAGTCGGGACCGCTGCTCAAGGTACCGGCGCCATGCAAGGGCTCGTCACCGCAAAGAGGATAGGTCGTCGCTGGCGCTCAAGATGTCGTAGCTGCTCAGGTGGACGCTGCCGCTCAGGTCGTCGCTGCCGCTCAGGTGGGCGCTGCCGCTCAGGTGGAGTTGGTGCTTCTGCCTCGGTGGGCGCTGCGACATAAGAAGCCAGTGGCCTACTGCGAAAGGGGGGCCGGTCGAAAGGACCCAAAAACAAAAAAACGAAAGCTGGAAGCTCTACCAGAGAGCCCAACACAAAACGTGCTCGAACAAAAGGCGCAAAGTTTGGAGGTGGCTATGAGTCACGAAACACCGTCCGCCGCTCGGTTAGTCAGCGAAACTGCTCTAGGCTCCTTGCGCAACCAATTACCTCCTATTATATACCTGCCGGTAAGCGCGGGTCAGTATATCGCCCATGCGAGACCCCCAGTAGCACAATCAAGCGTTGACGCTGCAAGTGTGAGTGAACTCACCCGGCACGTTTCAGCAGCAGCGACTCACGTTGATTCCACCCCACCTCCCGCTACAGGTCCGCGACAAAGTACATAAGGGCACTCATCATCTATTGCAGCCTTGTACGTGAATACATTGGTCGCCTTCGCGCCTGTCAAAGAAGGTGGGGCATCCACTAAGAAGTACATTGGTTTGGGCAACGCTTACATTATCGAACGCGTCTGTCGATTTGTGAAAGGCCTATATCAGGTGAGGTGGCTGGACTCACAGATCCAGTTGCATGTGGGGAGCCTCACGTTGAGCATGGTGCAGCGTGGTAACACCAACTACTCGTCACTACATGGTCAAGCAACAGGACCAGTGTGGGATTGTCTGTGTGCCATTAAACCTGGAAAGCGGCTGCTGATCTAGAGCGTAGATTACTGAAAGCGGAGGTGTTCGCAGCTATGTTCTCCGTAGTTTATATGGGGGAAGATGGCGTCTCAGTGGTACTCATGGTCTTCACAGTATGCCTACGCTTGGCGGTAACCGTAGCCTCTGTGCTCTCGCCGAGCTCCGTCGTCTTCGTGCTAATCGCGGTCTCCGTCGTCTTGGTTCTGGAACTGGACTCCGGCATCTCGGTACTGAACGTGGTCTCCGTCGTCTCGATGGACAACGAGGTCTCCGCCGTCTCGGTGCTGAACATGGTCTCCGTGGTCTCCGCCGTCTCGATGCCGGACGTGGTATCCATGCTTTGGGTAGTGGTCGGTTTCTTGGTGCGGAACTCGGTGTCGGCGGTGGGCGTGGTCAAGGTCGTCCTTACGACCTTGACGCTGTCCATCGTCTCCATGGCTTTGGTGCTGGACGTGCTCTTCGTTGCCTCGGGCCTACTCTTGCTCTATATAGCTTCCTCAGCTTCCGTACCAGCAAAGGAAGAGATGTCCTCCTTGAATGGCGGGAGCGTAGTGCATGGCGGGGTCGTCGGGCTGGATGCCCGCAAAAACCTAGCACAGGTTGGCGGTACGACCGGGGGCTGCGGCAACGTGGCTGGTGCCGCCTCGGTCACTTGCGTGTTGTTTCGAGCGAGTTGGCGAGGGGTTCGTGCTCTTCGCGAAGCCGACGTCTGGGTTATTCCTAGGCGAGGCGTAGTAAGCGCCTGTAGCTGCTGGGTGGCAGTTGGGGGCGGCCTCGCGCTCTGGTAATCGGGGCAAAGAAGGATGCAGGAACATCAGCGGTATGCGCCCCGTGAGTTCGCCGCAGTGACGCAGTCGTTGCTTCAACGCTTCGAGCGGATGGCCCCTGTGCCGAATTCGTCGCATGGCATCGTCCCAGGCAACCCTGCTACCGGAATCTTCGTACGCCTGCGCTAGCTGTACGAGCAGCTTATCGTCGTCGAAACTGAAGGTGGTGGGTGGCACGTCTTGTGAGCGCAGACGTCGATGTGGGGGGCAGGAAGTAGATCCGAAAGTGAGTTTGATTTTATTAGTAGTTTTGTCTTGCTCTACTAGCTCTCTCCTACCTCTGCTGCCTCGGTGAACACCACATGTAACGGAAACAAATCTTGTAACGGAAACGGATGGTGTGCGTCAAATCTGTTTACGGTACAGTCGTAATCACGGTTCTCGTCCAATTAGCGCGCACCGTCCCTGTATTAACCATACCAATCATCACTGATCAGCCAATCACATTGCACCATTTGCTCCACTTCAACTGCAATTTCCCGTGGCACGCGCCGGCGCGCGCAAGCCGTGTACCTTGCGGTCAGGGTCTAGCCTAGTAGACAGCTAAGTGCAATCGCAACACCCCCACTCAATTCGATGCCTCGAGCTTGGGGCCAACGTTGCTCCGTCTTCGACGATAGACCCTTGGTATCCACGTACTCCATCTCCACCTCGTTGCTCACCATCTTCTCGCGAATGAAGTGGTAGCGAATGTCGATGTGCTTGGTGCGAGCTTGGTAACCGACGTTCTTTGCCAAAGCCATCGCCCCTTGAATACTGGCTTAAAGGAATCATGTTTTAACCAATCAAAGCAACTTGCGAAAACCGCTCTAAACATGGCATCTAGCCTATTTTACGTTTGAGCTGGAACTGTCCTCCTCCAAAACCTCCCTAATGTGATGGTTTTAGTTGTGGGAAGCGGGGTAAAACAGTGTATCTAGGCATGTTTTACGATTATTGTATGGAGGAGTACCATACTGAAATCAAGTCAAAATACATCGCGATAGGGTTAAACTGCACATCGAGTTCCAGTGGTGTCAGGCACGGCGTCGCGTTCTCTTGACCAAACTTCTTGATGATTGACTCGGTGTATGCCTTCTGGCTGATACCCAACGTTCTGCGCTCCATGTCGTAGTCGATCTCGATGCCTAGAATGAAGCGAGCTCTTCCCAAATCCTTGATCCGGAACTTCCCCGCGATTCCAGCCTTCGCGGACGCGATCACTGCCTTCTGTCGTGACGCGATCAGCTTGTCGCCCACGTAGAGACACACTATGCATTCATCTTCACCCTCGCCTCTCGTGTAGACGCATGGGTCGGCGTAAGCAGGCTCGAATCCCATACTCTTGAGGTGCTTGTCGATCGTCTCGTTGCAAACACGCGATCCCTGCTTGAGTCCAATAGCGGATGGAGCGACAATCTGTTTTTTGTGTCCTTCCTCTTCCTCAGGATCCGTGGTCTCCTCAATGTGCCGAGTACGCGAGCGAGTAATCATGGAGTGAGAAGGTGCAGGGACGATTGCAGTCTCTGTGGTCACCTCATGCTGAAGTGGCACCACCTCACCATTGAAGATCGTGAGCGTCTGCGTCTGTCCACGACTCGGAGCAGTAGCGTGAGGCGTGGCAACTTCTTCATCTTGATCTTTGTTGTCGCCGTCGACCTCAGTCATGAAGTCGCCCGTGCTGGTGGTTTCCATGAACTTCACGGTGCGCACAATCTTCACTTGGCCAGTTTTCACGTCCGGGACGCGGTATCCCTTGCCCCATCCTCGTAGCCCAAGAAGCGGCACTTGAACGCCTTGGCGTCGAGCTTGCGGCTCTTCTCGTCCGGGATGTGTCCATAGCCGAGTGCACCGAACACCTTCAGGTTCTTGAGCTGAGGTTTCTTCTGGTACACGATCTCGTAGGGCGTCAACATAGTCACGGTGTTGTGAATTCTGTTGATGATCCACTCCGACGTGTTGCCTGCTTCAGCCCACCACTTCTTGTCGATGCCCTCGTGGTTGAGCATGCAGCGAGCCATCTCCACGATGCTCCGGTTCATGCGCTCAGCAAGTCCATTTTGCTGAGGCGTATACGGCACTGTCTTCTCATGACGAATGCCTTGCTTGGACAGGTACTCTTTGAAGAGTCGACCCGTGTATTTGTGGTGTAGCGGGATCAGCAAAATCTGCGAGATCGCTAGTCCTGCTTACCAACTGCGCCCGAACACCGACTAACGGAGGGGGTACTCCGATCTGCCGTGACGTGTGCTGAACTGGGTCACCTTGTGTACCCGTCGGTAGGGCTCGATCTTGCTCTTCTGGTGTCTTCCGAAGTGTCAACGCCTTGAAGTCGAGACAGTCTTGGCGAGACGCGGGGATGGGGTGGAGCGGCGCGGAAATCTTCACGCAGCTCGCGGTTATACTTCCAGATCAAGTGGTTTGAGACTTGGATCTGGCGGCCTGGATCTGGATCCGGGCCGTGGGGTTGCCTTTGCGAGGTCTTGTCCTTTACGTTCCCTTTCGGGTTCCTTTCCTTGCGATGCTTGCCGCTTCCTATAGCGGGATCTGGGGTTGTTGAGTGTCAGGATCCGACCGGCCAAGCTGTGAACTCCGGTGAATCTGGGATCTGCACTTGAGGGTAGATCACTAGGAAGGTCTAAAGCTGGCCAATATATTATCCAGACTTTACCAACACTAGATCTCTTACCGCTGTGTCTTCTACTTCTCGCAGGGCCAATGTAGTTCCCGTTTCCAGGCGAGGGAGAAGGCGGTTGCGATGTCCAAGGCAAATTCGATACTGATTTATGCTTAAGTCCGATCCTATCCTATCTTCCTATCCTTCTATCCAGCGATCATCCCATCGATACCTACTGGCTCTGTAGCCTCCCTCTACCTCTATTATGGCGTCATCCTGGACTCTGGTGTGTCGTCATCGCCGGATCCGCAATGCCGGATCTGGGCTCTGGATCCAAATCCTCCGATCTCCTTCGAACAACTTGATCTGGGTGCCGCCGTGGGTCCACGTCCGCTCTGTCCGTTCGGCGCTCTATCAGCTTCCGTCCCGCGTCCCCGTGCTTCCTCCTATGTGTAGATCCCGCCAGGTCAGTGTTTCATAATAGTGACCAGCCGGGTCCCAGTCTCTCACTTGTCAATCAACGGCGATCTCCGATTTCTCGGATCTCGCTTCTCCACAAGTGCGGACGTAGTCTGGAAGTCGATGTAAGGGGTAGGAAGTAGATCCGAAAGTGAGTTTGATTGTATAAGTAGTTTTTGTATTGCTCTACTAGCTCTCTCCTACCTCTGCTGCCTCGGTGAACACCACATGTAACGGAAACAAATTGTGTAACGGAAACGGATGATGTGCGTCAAATCCGTTATCGTTACAGTCGTAATCACGGCTCTCATCCAATCAGCGCACACCGTCCCTGCCATACCAATCAGCACTGATCACCCAATCACATTGCACCATTTGCTCCACTTCAACTGCAGTTTCCCGTGGCACGCGCCGGCACGCGCAAGCCGTGTGCCTTGCAGTCGGGGCCCAGCCTAGTAGGCTGCGAAGTGCAATCACAACAGCATGCTGGTACTTTTACAGAGAGTGGAAAGTAAGGTAGTCTTTGTATGGGAATGACGTGGGGAATATGTCATATCTTAGTTTCACTATGTAATTCATTCGCATCTAATCGCTTGTTACAGTGCACAGAGAATAGGTAGTTCCCAGAAACGTGGCGTAGTGGTGGAATATGAGTGGTCGTTATAAAAAACGGTATGTCGGCTCCTTGAACTTCTGTCAATTTGCCCCTTTTGATGGCGGGTTTACTCGCAGGTTTTGAAAAAACAATGAAAGGAGGCAAATTGCCCCACTTGGTCACGAATGGGATAATCTTGCAGGCTTTATTGGTCCCATCTTCGTAAATCTGTCGGGGGTGTATGTATTCAAGTCGTGAAAAGCCAATTACCAAAACAAAGGGCTGAGCAAACTTCAATCATATCCTTGAAAGTTTAGAACTGCGAATTCAAGCGGGCCACCAGCCCGCGAATCAGTAAATTTCTTTAGTGACTGTTAGATCATTCAGTCCCTGCGACGTTTGGGGTTCCTGTTTAAAATACGAGCTACGGCGATGCTGCTTGCAGATTCCAGAGGGAATAAGCGCTCGCCGTTCTTACACGCCCGTCTACTAAGTATGATGAGCGTATCTCCAATACCAAGAACCGCAATGGGTTTGGTCGGACTCTGTGGAAGACTATTGACCCTCTCCAAGAAGCAACAGGATGTCGGATCTTCGGCAACATCAAGGGCTGGTGGGATTCCGACTTATCCATAGCGTTTTTGAAGTTTCATTTTGCGGAGCGTGACAACTGCAGCGTTCCTGTTTTGTTGCTGTGCGATGATTTTTCGGGCCATTCGACGGATAAGGTGGTAAAGTGTGCAGCGTCCATAAAGGTTGTTCTATTGAAGGTAACACCTCGATATACCTATGTGTGCCAGCCTGCTGACATCGCATGGAACAAGCCACTCAAAGATCAGTTACATGGGCTTGGGTTGCTCAAATGCGCGAGCAGATCTCTGAGCACCATCGAGCTGAAGAAACGCGCCGAGTGAAGGCCGTAGAGCAGGCGGAGCTGGAACGGCAGGCGGAGCTGTCACGGCAAGAAAAACTTGCAAGAGCCTTGGAACTGGCCGTCAGAACCAGGCACCGAGCCTTGGAGTGTCCGCGCTTCGTGCTGTCCGCTGTCGTGGTGAGGGCTGCTTCAGGAATGCTGATGGCGCCGGAAGGGGTGAGGAGGCGAGGTGGCATGAGCTTGGTTGCGGTGTTGAAAATGATACTGAGGTACTGGCACAGGGACAGCAAAACGAAGACGCGGTTAACTGTCAAGCACAAGTTATCGCAAACGGCAACTGGTCAACGTACCGTGATTGCAGCGAATATCCGTGCCAGCAACACCCTGAGTCACGTCGCCGTTCCCGTCGCCCTAAGAAGAAGAAGAAAGGAGACGCGTTTAAATTGGTTGCGCCGTCAGGTACTGTCATCGCAGTTTGGATTTCAGATGCCTGGAATAACCTCACAACTGGTACGATTGTCGGTGACTTCGCGCATATTAATTTGGTGAATGGTAGCCGGGCTGTTGGAAGCGATACGTCAGACATGACATCATAAATTAACTCGCTGCTTGCGTCGATAGCTGCCATCTCGCTGGTTGCTCCAGCAAGTCGCCTCACGAGAATCAGTCCAGCGGACGAGATTGTGACAGCAGAGGAAACGACGGATAGTTCTGACAGCAGCTCCGAATAAATTCCAAATCTTATATCTTTGTCGTCTCTAGCATACTGCACATACAAAACACGGCAGCATAGTATTAGTCGCACAGACCCAACCCATCGACCACGCTCGCGGGGCGCCGAGCTGACTCACCCGTGTACACGCAAGTGCAGGCGCCAAGTCGACGTGGCGGCCGAGCTGCTGGCAGTGATATAGCAGTCATAATCCAGGTTGCACTTGCAGCCTGCAACACAAAAGACACCAGTATAGTATAAGTCACACAGACCTCTCCCATCGACCACACTTGCGGAGCGCCGAGGTGACTCGCCCGCGTATACGCTCGCCAAAGTGCAGGCGCCAAGTTGACGTGGCGGCCGAGCTGCTGCCGCACGCCCTGCCGCTTCAGCGGCGTTCGTCCAGTCGTCGAGTGAGAAATAATCGGCTTTACACTTTAGATCTTTGTAAGTACGAATGCATTTTCGTTTTGCTTACGCATTTCATAACCCTACTCCTAACTGCATTTGGGTATGCCCTTATGACAGGGAAATGAATTGACTTGAGAAAACGTAAGTCCCTCATGCCGATGATTCCCTACTGGTCAATAATAGCGGTGTCGCTGGCGCCAGAGATAGGGACGAGCACATTGCGAAAAGCTGAAGAACGACAATCTCCGGTCGCTGGGGCAAGGCCGCAAATGCAGGGGGGCTGGTAGCATTACGCTATCGCGAGGCGCGTTCTTAAGTTCCCGGGACGAGTCCCGGCGGGATTTCGTCCCAAAGTCCCAACATAAGAACCAAAACTTGGGATATTTATGTCAGCCACACAACCTCTAAAATATTATATAGCCTCCCATTATTAATAATAATCTCCAGGCATGTGAGCGCCAGTGAATTTGGCGCCACCGCAAGTGCTTTGCGTAAAGCAGCCAGGAAGCTGGCCTTATTTTGGGCCGTGGGCGTAGCTTTCAGTCGCCTACACTCGCTCCGTAGCGCTTTGGCGCCCGACCCCATGTACTCTTCCATTGCCCGCTCAATGCGGTCGAGCTCCTCCATCTTCGTCGCCTTGCTCGCTGTGCACACCAACCGTCCCAGCTCCCGGCGGCGCGAAAAAAACTTGGGAGCGGGACGGTTTTGGCACTCCTATGCACTAACCCATCAGCCAATAGAAATACAGAATGACGTCCCGGGACGTGGGCCTGGGAAAATAAGAACGGGCCTCAGGCCCGTGGCGCACAGACGATTTATCACATAAAGCGCTTGTTGCGCAAAACAACTCCATTTAGGAACCAATTACTGATACCGACATTAGACATCTTTTGCTCACGTATTTTACCGATTCTGAAGCCTCCTCAAACATTCGTAAATTGTAAAATCAACAACGACACTTTTTGCTCGCGTATATTCAGTTAAATTCGAATATCAATTTACGACAGGGATCGCGACAAAGGGCCACAAATGGGATTATGGGTAAGGTCGTGTTGGATTTGTCGGGGCTATTCCAGCTGGTTTTGTAAACAACCGGAATAAGCGAACCAGTTGTTTTCAATGTGCACAAACTAGTCACAAGATGAAAAACGTGTTTCAGATGAAATGGCTGGATAGAATTCATCGTGAGGTCCATAAATACAGTATAGCAAGTGCGTCCATTTTCAAAAAGACGAAGATGGAAGTCAGCGACGACGACGACGATCTGTGGTTACTTCAAGCTCTGGCTAAGATGCTCACTACATCACTGCAGACAGCGTCACCTAGTCCAGACCCAACACCCCGTCTTCTTGGCCCAGACGACCCCAGCATTCGATTTTTCAAGTCCATATACGACAGTTCCAATTCATTCCTGTTTCGAGACCACTTTCGAATGGACAAACAAGCTTTTGACGACCTTTATACTATTTGTAAACCCTATATTTCTTCCAAGATCAAGTATAATGTTGAGGTTTTAGCTGTTACACTGGATTGGTTGGGCAGAGCGGCGTCGTGTCGGGATCAAGAATCGAAGTTTCGTATGGCGTTTTCGACGATTCATTGTTATCGCCGTGCTGGGTTGTACGCTATTATTCGAGCCTTATCAACAAATTTAGTGGTGCCACGAACAGTCTCGAAGTCGTTTGTAGAAGCTTTCCCGTATTTTGATCAGGCTGTTGCAGCAATTGATGGAGTCCATGTGCCGATAGTTGTATCCGCATCAGATTCAGAGCGTTTCAGAAACCGAAAAGGATGGATATCGACAAACGTTTTGATCGCATCAGATTGTGATATGAATATTGCTTTTATATATCCGGGAGCTGAAGGCGCAGCTCACGACTCCATGGTATTGGCTTACAGCCAGTTCTTAGTGAAATCCCAGAGCATTATTTCGTCATCGCAGATGCAGGATACGCGCTACAACCCCAGGTCCTCACTCCATATCGTGGTGTACGCTACCATTTAAAGGAGTGGGCAGCAGGTTCGGGAAGACCCAAAACTGCTAAAGAGCTGTACAATCTGAGCCATGCTAAGGCTCGAAATGTGGTTGAACGCGTCAATGGTTGTTTAAAGAGGCGATTCAAGATCCTTCGGGTGTCTATTGAGTGCGAATTTGTAGTTGTCAAGGCCGTCATTTTTGCATGCGCGTGTCTACATAATTCATACGCCAGAAAAATTCGAGAGATTTAGCAAGTGATTTACGTGACGAAACCGACAGTGAGAGCGACGACGAAGAGGGAGACAGTACTTGGGCTAGTGCTGTCGAACTGTTCCCATTTGATTTCAAAACAGCAAGTAACTGGAGAGACTGGATGGCAACCACTACATGTGGGACGAGTACATCGCTACTTAAAACCGTTATACATGAAACTTCACCAATCGCCTCCATAATGTTCGATACCCCGTCCCAGATTTCAACGTCTCGTCCCACATTGTCCTCCAATGTCCACCGCCTCGTCCCACATTGTCCTCCAGTGTCCACCGCCTCCTCCAGTGTCCACCGCCTCGTCCCACGTTGTCCTTCAATGTCCACCGCCACGTCCCACACGTCTGGGACGAGGTCACCTAGATTGTGGAGCTGATTGCCGAACTACAAGATTGTATTGCATGTAAAACTGAGTTGTATTGTTAGCCCACGACATGCTTGTTGTACACTAAACCGGTGCGCATCCATCGTGCTCTAACTCGCGAGATAATAGCTCCATCTTCATCTTGAAGTATTGCTCAGCCGTTTTAAAAAAACGACATCATATGGGCATTCGCCGTGTCGTTGTTAATGCTACCCTTCTTTCTTCCATCTCGGTAGCGCTTGACTTGCGCTGTACGTCGAGCAATAGTTGGCGACGAAAATGATGCCGCTTGAGATGCCGTTGAGGTTTCCTCGCCTACGCTGGTGTCGACATCAGCATCAGCATCTATGTTGGTGTCGCCACCAGCATCCTCAGTAGTGTGTCCACCAGCATCCTCGGTAGCGTGTCCACCTTCACATTCCGTTGCCGGTCCACCCGAATTGTGCAACAGAGCCGCCACCCCTTGTGACGCGAAGTCAGAAATGTTGCCAGCTTCTGATGCGGTGGCCCGTGAATCTCCCGCAATCAAGCTGCACACATTAGCGTGTGTAAATCCTTCTTCGCGAAACCGCTTTAGCAGGGACACATTTCGTGGCTGAGCCTTTGCTAGGTTTCCCCAAGTCTCGTCGTCTAGTACAGGAGCGTTGATTTCGCTGTTCCAGCCAGCACCGCTAAGGTCGCATAGCCGTTTGAACACGTCGTACTCGTACATTAACCGAGAGTACTTGGTCTTGCATTGATCTGTACACAAAGCACGCTGTAGTTAAATTTAATCGGGGTGGTTTTAGACTCCATAGCCCACCTTTTTCGGCGGTGATGCCTTCTTTGGCGAGCCGGGAGACGATGTGGGACCAGCCGTTGCTTTTAATGCCCTTGTCATTTCGTAGAGTAGCGTCATTCCGTGCGACGAGATAACATTGCAGCAGAAGTTTCTCGTCGCTCTGTCTCCAGGTCGCTAGCTGCTTCTTGCCTGGGGGTTCCATGGACTCTTTTTGGGTGGTGTCCGTGTCGAGTTGTTTTTGTCGAGTGGCAAAGCAGCCCTTTTGAAAATTCAGACAGGACCTCAATTTTTTTTAAACCAGTCGTTTTGATCTAATGCAGCTGTATTGTGTTTTGCCTGTTTCACTTCATAGTCCAGCTGGATTTGCGTTTCCAGCTGGTTCAAGCTTAAAACAACTGGATTGAAGCCAAGGCAGAGGCTACGTACACAGTTTCGAGGCATGCAAACAGCAGACTGTGCACAGTCATACACAGTCATACACAGTTTAATGTCTCGTCTGATGGATAGCCTCGCCATTTATTGAATAGTCTCGCCATCTGCCGGTCAGGTGTCGCCTCATGGACAGAGCAATTTTGCGTGTAGAACGCCCGGAACATCGGAGTGATGGTCACTTCGTGCGTTCCATCTCCTCGAGAATCGGCAAGTCCTCGAGCATGTACATACATATCCACTTCCCCCAGCTACATTTATGGTGATATGGACTCTATCCTCATAGTCACAACCCCCGAACCAAAGGCTGTATATTTGATACATTACTACTCGCAAAATTTCATGGGGCTACGATCACATGATGCTTATCTGCAGGCACATGTACTGCGGTATCAATATCATATCAAATATTTGATGCATGTATTCATTACTGTATGCGCCAGAGAGTGTTGTTCCGAAAGCACACACAGGTCAATAACCAAAACTTTTTTCCGCTATAATCCTTTTTTAAGATATCATTTGTGAAAACCTCTCTGAAACTAAGGTAGAATACAATATCAAGGCAACGCAAGCTCTGCTTGCAAATGTAATCCAGTAACTTGATCATCTTGCGTCTTAGGAAGGTCTGACCAAAACAACATCCCCTGCGATTGCTTTCATGGAACGTAGTTAAATCTCTACCGAAGTATCTTCAGAGTTGACGTTTTTAATTTTAGTTTTAGCTTTAGCTTTTGGATTAAAATGGTACCAGTATTTATTTGGGCCCCGAACAGATATATAGTAAAGAAACCAAAGTGCTGCTTACATTGATTTAAGGATGTGGCTAAGGTACCTGTATCGGAAGTACTGCATTGCCTGCTTCGTGTGATCTTCCATGGCGGGAGGCTGCGCTTGACGAATGATAAGCTCAAAGAACAGCATAACGTACACCCCGCAGTTATAGCTGTCAACCTGAGGTTCCCAATCAACCTGCTGGAACCGGAGCCGCTTGGGTGATGGTGGTTTAGGCAGTAGAGGTAGCAGCTCCGCACTCAAGTACGTTCGTAGCGAATTGAATCTGTCTCCGGTCTGCTGAGGGTAGTAGATTATCACCGAGCACTCGTTGAAATCAACTGCTACACCACACCAATGATCCATATCAAAATGCACAACCGCTAAAAAGAGTAGTCTCGTAGCCGCCTTCTCCCTCGTACTACGATCAGCACTTTGACCGCGCTCGCTCGCTTCATCCAAATTCATATGTTTCGCTGCATGTTTGAGTTGCATCCACACTACATCTTTTTGTAGTGCCTCACAGTCGAATGAGGGGAACCGTAGGAGGTGGGAGGGTATAGTGAAAACGACATGATCGTGCTTGTAGCTGTGAATTAGCCCGCGCAAGGCTAAATCCATGCACGACAGCTCTACCCAGCTTTTTCCGCGCAATGCTGTAGCCCAATAGAAGTCGCCCAAAATGTCCATCGTAGTAAGAGCCTCAATTGCATCATCCGGATTCATGCAGTCAGTTTTCCACGTATCCTCCAGTACCCATGGGTAGGGGTCAATCCTATTGATCCAATCAATTGTTGCCTTAATTGCATCAAAGCGGGGCATTGCTTTGTGCCAGGACCGCATAGCTTTCAGCATTTCACAATCATACGTAGTTCGTCCTGCGAGGATAGTAACCGCGGATGCGGGCATCCAAGTTTCGAAATCGCTGAACCACCTATTTTGAAATTGCGCAACTTGCGCTTCACATGACTCGATCCGCCGCAATGGTAACACGGACATCACATTGGTTGGATCGGTTGTCGGTTTCTTGGACCTCTCGAATACCGTAATTTTGGTAGACCTGGTTTGCTGGAGGATCGTCATCGCGCGCATAGCATCAGCGTCTTTGTAGTGAAACTCTTTTTGGGAAGCTTCTAGTAGAATCTCCATCGATGGTTTTGCCCCAGCCGCAACCGCGCGCACAAGTGTTGACGTTTGTTGAAGACCCTCGGTTGTGGCCTTCCTCCGGTCTGCTTTTTAACTTTTGCTCTCCCAGGTCTGTTTGTTGTCGTAGAAATGGACCATGCAGGAGGAGACAAAGCTTGGGGTGTCGAGTCCGCTGTCTGATCACATCTATCGGCCTCAGATCTGTCTTCATCACTTTGTACAGTCTCAGATTGTGACACAATCTCGGTAATGTCCACGTCGACAGCTTCTATCCCCAAGCTTGCAGAGGCACTCACAGTGGAGTGTCGGGTCTCATTATCACCAGCTTCTTCTCCGGTCGGAAAAACGAGCCCTTCCACCAATTCTGCTTCATTTTCACTCTGCACAGTCTGAAGTTGTGTACCCGGCACAGGTTTTGAATCATTCAAAGACTGTTCTTGTAATTCATCCGTAGGAGGAGATCTCTGCTCTGATGGACTTGTAGGCGCGTGTGGTACTTCTTGATGTGGCGGGGTTCGGGTAGTGCTTGATTTGAGTGCCCGATTATCTTCATCATCACAGTGATTGTTAATGGTAGGGCGCCGCCCAGCTTTCACTTGTAGTAAAACATTATCCAGCGCAACAGCCAACGCAGTGTGGGCGGTCGTCCCCCACTGAGAGCCAACGTCAGCAATCTGCCGCCCGATACCCAGCAGCTCCTTGAACTTCTCGTTCTGGTTCTTAGCGCGGCTGGAAACCTCGCGAGGTATAGCGCGGTCTTCATACGGAACTCCAATATTCGAGTCGTTCAAATCTGCGTTTCGCAGTTTGCGGTAGTTTTTGATCAGCCACCTAGGATGAATGATGCTGGCCGGAACCACAGGGATGCAGCCAGTTATCTTCCTATAGTAAATGATGTGTCTGCAGGGAAGCAGTCTCGTGACTCGAAATATACAAGAGCACGTCCAGCTAGTGGGGTTCATCATATACTCATCTGGAATATCTTCGTTCGTGCCAGCTGTGTATTGCATCATAACGTAAGGGCCCATCGGGTATTGACGATATTCTGTTGTCGGTAGCAATGCAAAGTCGTACTGCTGCTTAATAAGCAGTACCGCATGGCGTGAAACGGAATTCGACAGCAGGTTCATCTCAGCATCGTATTCGACGTTCACGTAAACTCCGATTTTCTTGATGCTGCGTGCCCTAATTGTCTCGTTTACTGTTTGCCAAAACAGAATCGATACCACACAGTAGACTTATTGACGAGTGTTTTCAGCTTTCGCCAACTCGATTCCAGCCTGTAGCAAAAACCATAACAATATTAGCGGATGCGATGAAAACTTTGACTCTACGTAGAGTAATACACAAACCTGTTGTTAGTCTGGTTCCCCATGTGCGGCACGTTTCCCCGATAAATCGAACTCCATCTCTCCTTACATTGAGTCCAGTTCGCATCGAAATACGAAAACCAAAGTCGAACTTTCTCGTCGGTTTTCAAAACAACCTTCATCGTCGTATTAATATCGTTGTCCAGAGTTTCTGTAGGGGCACCTACCAACAACTGGATCACTCTTTTCATCTCGTTCTTCGTCCAGACGTCGAAATTGTACTTCTGCTTAGCCACTTCCTCCTGAAGATACTTCACCACGTGAAAGTGGCAAAGTAAAATCCGTACCCACGGAAATTCCTCAGTTAGCACTGACAATTCGGTGAAATCTTTGTCAATCATAACGGCAGCAATAGAGTCGAAATTCGGACACGTCTCTTTGAATTGACGACAAGCCAACCTCAACGTCTCCTTTCTCTCATTTTCAACCAGACTGTGCTGTAAACCAAATGCAAAACAGCGGTTCAGCGTTGGATTCCTTTCAAAAGAGCTGCACATTCTGAAACTGTACAACA
The DNA here is from genome assembly GCA_033557925.1 of Phytophthora x cambivora. Lineage (NCBI taxonomy): Eukaryota > Oomycota > Peronosporomycetes > Peronosporales > Peronosporaceae > Phytophthora > Phytophthora x cambivora. The sequence continues at coordinate 3,628,920 of JAUCEB010000012.1, read as the reverse complement.
ACATCAAACTGATACACTGTTTGTACCTGTACGTGTTGACCCTTCCCCATCGCATCATGAATCATGAAGCTGAACAGCTTGTAATTCGAAGAGTTGGTGTCGTGCGTCGCGTCAATGAGAAGTATCTCTGGGAAGTGGTGAAACATGGTCCGCATGTGGGAAGACTGAATAGTCAAACACTCCACCACACCCTATTACAGAATCGAAGGTCAGTCATTAACATTATCATACCACATACCAAACATTTAATGGCGCACCTCGTCGTTAGCGTACACTCGTGTCACATTCCCAGACTTGGATGAAAAGTCCTCAAGGATAGCCCGGATACGCTCCTCGATGGTGAGGAAAGCGTAGGACTCTCGCCGAAGTCGGCTCAGCAGGTTGTGTACGTCTTTCATTTGAGGGTCGACCGAAGTATTCTCAGAAATGTACTCCAATATGCGCTTACGATTCGCTCCTGACCGATGAAGCGTGCGCACAGTCGCCAAAACTTCCTCATCAGAAACCTGCCTAGCCTCGTGGTAGGTTTGATAGACATCACTGCCAACCTCGTGATTGTGCCCAGTCTTTTGACTTGTAATGAAAATCTACCAGCCGCCCGTTTTTCGAGCGCAAGCATTTATCTGTCCAATTACAATGTCAGTACACCTACAGTAAGTAAAATAGAAACTTCAGAAATCCGCACCTGAGCAGGGCAACCAATTTTTCGTGAGTGCTGTTGTGGGCGCTTGCCTCGTCCTCTCCCTCTTCTGGGCGTTCCGTTGTGCGTGCAGACGTAGGTTTTGTTGTAACACTTCACCTCGTCGGGGATTTCATTGCTTGTGAATCGACTTTTCTTGATTATCTTGTTCCGCGTTCGAGCAGGCGTAGCGGTCCGGATCGAGAAAATCTGAACAAGAAATAGAATACAGTTCATACAGCGCATATTAGAAACTATATCATGTATGGAACTCGTACACAATCTCCAAATGGAACACAGTACACGGATAGTTGGCCTACACACCTGATACGTCCGCCTGCTATAGTTGCGCAGGTGTCCTTCCAGCTCGCCCCAGTCGTCAAAAGTCTTGATATCAAGTTCAGGGGCATGAACAAGATCTTCTCGAGGTACAACCTCGTACCCATCAGTTCCTTCACCGGTACCTGCAGCAGAAGAACCGCTTTCATCTCCAGAGTCTGCTTCAGATGACGATAGAGCTTCGACCAACGCCGCGTGTTTGTTGGAACTGCTGCATGCTTACGCGAGCTCGGCTTCCGTCGCTTAGCACGATTCCTTGCTCGCAAGCGGGTCCCGCTTCGCTTCTTAGACGCCCGGCGCTTCTTTACTGGACTCGCAGGTGGCGAACTCTCCGAATCCGCAGCACTATCGCTATCCTCCTCACTCCAATTGCTGCTTGAATACGCGGCTGCCTCGTTGTCGGATCCCCGTATTCTCGTCGTCCTGGCGGGGCGGCGCGACATTCTCGCTATATAGCCGCCAGCGGTAACCTCGCTTTGGGGGCTCGAGCGGAAGGGGGGGAATGGGGAGCCACTCAAATCGGGGGGAACATGAGTGATGGTCTGTGGGGATGGGCTGAGCCCATCTGCTAGGAATCCTATGATTAGATGGATTCACTGTACCACTGTTGGTGCGTACTTTTTTAACTGTGTACGGAGCCACACCCTTGAAGCCAAGTCGAACACGACCTAAATAAAGAATCGATCGTCCGCTTATAGCTCGACGAAGTTCAGCTTGGGGTCGTAGACCCACCCAGACACGATGATCGTTATATTTTTGTTTTGCTTGTATATGAAGCAGTTGGCGGGACCCCGGGGTCCCCCATCAAAAACGATCGGTATCGGGAATTATTTATTTTATTTGAGGAGGGAAATATGCCTATCGATCGCCTCAGACTCAGAATGGTCGATTGGTGACTTCTGATTGGCTGAATATCGCGCGAATCGATTTGAAATCGATTCGCGAAAGCGATTCGATTCAGGCCATTCTCACAAATTCGAATGAAACTCACAATACCTCTCAGCTGGAACGAAGATTGACCGAACCTTGGTTCCCCCGATTTTCCGCGAACCGATAAAAACCCGAGAACTTGGTTCGCGAGGTTTAATTGGTTCGGTTGGGACTGTGCTGCGGGTCGCGAACACATTTGAAACGAACGAACTTGCTCCTTTCTCCGTTTCGCCTTTGGCCAAAACACCAGTTGATTAGTGCGGCTCTAGTAGAGAGATCGCCGCTTCACGCGCTGGTTGTTAGTTTATGTCTTTTGCTGGCTTTACAAAAACCATGGTTGAAATAAATGACTTAATGCCAAAATGGGCACTCGCTGTCTTGCTTACTAGGGCCAGAAGGACATCTCGTCACCCGAACCACTTTTCTGCTGGCCCGATACTGCTGCTCGAAGTAGCTGATGTTGCCCGCCACGATGCAAATGCTGTACGGGCACCTTGACGAGCTTGCCCAACAGACCGCCGTTGCTGGTCACGAGGATCTGCTTGTTGGCACGACAACAGGAGCACGCGACGTGTCCGCACACCAACCACGGCACGACGTTAATCCCATCAAAGCAGCTATTGCGTTCGCGTTGACAAACAGAGTGGCTTGTGTTAAGAAGTCCTCCTTCACCTCCGAGGACGCCAATACGTCCTTCAAACTCTTTTGCTGCATCTAAAGCATTGACACGCTCGGGAAGCCGGGCAACTTCGCTCGGGCCGGGCCGTGGTGGCCATGGCCTTCATGGCTTTCGCCAATGTCTACTCGTCCGTGGTCATGCCTAAAGTGATGGTGCTTGCATGGCGTAACATGAATTCAGTACAACTGAAAAAAGTGATAATCGAATAAAATAATAGCTCATGCATGCACACATGTACGCTGGTGGCATACCACGACAAAGTTCAAGATGGGGGGAAGCTTAAGGCCTGCGGTACGTCCGACGGAGCAGGGATCGTCATCCCAGATCTGCACTGCCAGCACAGTGAACTGAGCCGCATGTCCCGCGTTGTGGGCGTGTCTGTGGGCCTCATCTCACGCCTGTTCCTGATGCTGACCACCAGCACGGCGTACTCGGCCGTAGGCTGCCAGATCACGGGCAACTTTCTGCTCACTATATACCCGGACAAGATGACAGGACTCACGACGCTGGCTCAAGTGGGGCGTCGTCAAGCAGGTCTACCTCTTCGTGCAGCTGCACATCACCGTCGCTTTCGCGGTCACCGTGAACCCGGCCTTCTGCATCGCTAAGCGACTCGCTCTGGGCGTGCACAAGAGGAAACCGCGCGACCTCGAGGACTGTGTGAGCTACGTGGAACGCTGCCACGCCAAACGCGACCGAAGGCGAGCCGCGCCGCAGCTCTAATATGTTGGTGAACAACGCCGAGAACGAGCACAAGGGCGGCGTCGAGAGGAGATGGCCGAGTAACCCGCGCCTTACTCAACACCGTCAAGTACGTCGTGCTACGGGTCGCCATTGTCGTCGTTCTGGTGGTGCTGGTCATTTTGTTCAAGGACCCCTTCTCGCCGACTTCGTGGGCGCGTCGGACGCGTCCACAAAGTCCTGGGCCAGCGTGATCAGCGTGCTCATGACATTCGCCACGAAGTCCGCCGAGCCGATGGGCACGCGAATTGCTGAACTGTCTCCAAGATGTTTCGCTCCAGCGCCATTTGATGCAGCGTCCACGGCAGCTTGGTTTTTCGTCCTGTCACCAAAAGCCAATGAAGCACAAAGTGGAACTTGATGGCGTCTACATAAAACCATAAAACCACTAAGAACCTGCCCACTTGCGGCTCCAAGCGAAGGAAAGCCGCGAGGGTACCCACCATTATCCTCCAATAGCAGGTTGAGAAAACGACCTTTGAATGAAACTGCCGTGAACCTTGCAAAGCAGCTCGGCTTCAGAATGAACCTAAAAAACCTGAACTGGCGAAATTGTTTCGCTGATTCACGAGGTTTTTTAATGGAAGACGAAAAACCGAGAATCCAGGTTCGGTCGAAAAGGCATTCGTAACCGCGAACCTAAAGCCGCGGTGTTTCGCGCTTCGGGTTGCTGAAGTTCGTTCCAGCTGAGCAATACCTGCATCTCAATTCCTATTTAGCCTATCAAAACCGCATTTTGGTGCCCCAAGATTTTTTCTGCAGTGTGACACTGCTCCCTGTAGTCCTAAATTAGGACTCAAAATCGAAACCAGTACATGCACTGTTGATCCGTAGATTCGCTGTGCAAATCCTGAGCACGGCCTGCACGACCTCTGCGAGGACAAAATACGAAAAACACCAAAAAAACTACCACGAGCACCATTCAAAAGGGTTAGGTCGGCCATATTAGAAGGCGGTAGTGAGCGGGTGCGAGGGGCGAAGCCATAGCAAACCCGCACGGGGAGCCCGCGAAGCAGGGCCGCGCGGTATTTGCGGAGGCGGGCCCAGCGACGAGCATTCCAGCGAGCGGACCCGTTGCCCTGTCCAGTAGTTCGTTTTTCTACTGCGGGGGTCTGGGGGTGCAACCCCCAGTATCACCCTTAATTGAAGGACGTGATTTGCTTGGGTGTTTTTGGTAGGTTGTCCTCTGCGAGGTACACGGGGACAAATTAGGCTGTACAGGTATCCCCGCCTAATTTGAGGGAGTAGTAGTAATAAACAGTGCAGAGTTATAAAGTTCGCACAGGTTTTACATAGATGCAAATCTACTGACTTACTAGGTATTTGAAGGATGCGGCGCATCGACATTGCGATCTGTAGTGTAACACTTCTCCCGTATACCTAATCTAAATCAGTACTACGTAGATTACGCTGTGCAAATCTTGAGCACGGCCTGCACGTCCTGTGCGAGGAACATGGAGAGATAGAGGGTCAAATTAGGCGGGGATGCCTGTACAGCAGAGGTCGCAAACGGCCAGCCGCAGCCGTACAAATTATTGTTGGCCGTGGCCGCGGCCAGCCGCGGCCAGCCGAAATATCGCACTTGTGAGATCACGGATAGCCACGGCTGCCCGGTTGAAATCCACGGCCGGCTACGGCTAACCGACTCCCAAAGGCACAACACTACATGCATAACTTAGAGGCATTAACAGCTCGGGTATGGTCCGCAGGCTACGAATTTAGAGTCAAACGAAGCATGATAAGTCCATTGGTACTAAACAATATACTTAATGGTCGCGAGGTCAAACGTAGACGCCATGTACGAAAGCAACTCAAGCCATAGAGGTTTAAGAAAAAATACATGTGTTTCACGGTTAACCGAAATCGAGATGGCGGCCAGCCACGGCTGCCCGAAATATATCTACGGATGTCCACGGTTACCCGAATCGGATCCTCGGTATGGTACGGCCGGATACGGACAGCCTGTTTTCAGCGTTTGCGACCTCTGCTGTACGGGAGTTGATATCAACAGCGCGGATTGTGATAGCCACAGAGCGGGTCTACTCAACAACTCAGTCATTCAAAACATACGATATTCCCGAATGCTGGTCGATGTGTGCAAAGTAAAGACTATTGACACGTGCAAAGCGAAGACTTTTACTGACGACAGAGGTTGGTACTTACGGATCGCTCGGCTGAGATCCCTGAACTCGTGTTTCAGATCTCAACTCACCCGACATCTAGCAAGCATGACTACCAACGGCAGCACTCCCCAGCTCTCCAGCAAATCCCCGCATTATATCGCCCCCAAGGCAAGTTCAGCACGCTCTGGATCAGCTAAACAGCCTCCTGCTCGCTGTGGCGCCACCAAGGGAACCTCGTCTCGTGCACACACGGCACAAGCCGCGGACCCCCCTCGCTCAAGCTCTTCCAGGACGACCTCTGCTTGTTCTCGCTCTGCGGAGACGACCTCGACTGGCGTGGGCTCCAGCTTGGCCAAGTCGGCCTCCTCTCGTACCGGCTCGAACTCAGCAAAGCCGGCATCCTCTCGTACCGGCTCCGCCAAGACGATCACACGCCCGGTCCCGGCCAAGACGATCACTTCGCGCGCTAAGCCAGCTAAGACCGCTTCCGGTCGCGCAGACTCAGTGCGTGAAGCGACCCCTTCTCATGCTCGCTCGGTGAATGCAAGCTCGCCGTGCTCGGTCTCGGTCTTGGCGGAGCCAGCATCCGCTCCCTCGAGCACGGTTGACGTGGGCGGCCCCCAATCAAGCCCAACCGAAACAGTGCCAACCTCGATCACTACCTCGGTCGGCATAAATGCGCCTCGTTTAGACCCGGCCTCACCGCCAACGCAGCCAGGTGCTAATGTTGTACAGGCATCTACTTTGGAATCTTTGCATCCGGGCGAGCCGCAGCCCCGGCCAGTGGAAAACATGGTTGAATCATCTGCCGAGTCTGGCCCGGACAACGAAAATTCGAGTATTACGCCGCTTGCAACTATACGGGCAAACTTCTGGAACACGGGTCATACCACCGTGGCTGGATTTCTAAGCCAAGACGAGGTGGAAATGGCGCGTCGCGCAATTATGCGTATGCACCCGCGAATGTTGCTACGCCAACTAAAGAACCCGCAACGGCGTCAAGCGCTCATTGATTTGACGCACGACAGTGAATCGGCTTCTGCAGTATTTCGCATGGTCCTCAACCGCTTCATTGAATTGGCATCGAACTTACATAAGTCCTGGAGTGTCGTTGAACGGCTAGTTGTATTGGACACTTTGCCGGATGCTGCAGGCGAGCAGCTGCACCGCGATTTTCAGTCGGCTGAAACTGCAATGGCTACAGTGCAGCAAGAGTGGGTGCAAGCATCATTCCTTCTGGTACTGGACGCAGATACACAACTCATCGTAGTGGAGGAGGGTTTCGCGGGGTCGGCGCTGCGAAAAAAGGCTGTTGTTCTTGACGACCTGCAACCAGGTGACTTGGTGGTCATCCGCGGTGATGTACCGCACGCTGAGGCTGCGTTCAAAGAAAGAAATTTGCGCATCCAAGGTTGTGTCAACGTGGATGGAGTAGATCACGACGAGCGAATGGTGGTGCAAGTAGCATGGGCTTTCTACCGTTGCAAACACTGCTTCAAACGCTGTGATAGTAAGCGTGCTTTATCAAACCACGTGCGTTACTGTGGTGAAAACCCTGAGAAAAAGGAGATTGCTAAAAAACGCAAGATCAACAACGACAAGGGTGCATATTGTGAGGAGTGCGATCGCCACTTCGGGAAGAAGAACACCTTCGACGTCCACAAATGTAAGTCGGCCAGAGACCGCGACGAAGCGTAAGTCTTCATCTCAGCGAGTGGTTTTTAAATAATTACTCCTACCCATTTCATAAAAAATCGTATCCAGTTGTGGTAAAAGTGTGTGAATAATCATGGACAACCATGGATCGAGACGACTTTCTAGAGTATGACATTCATGGATCCGGACCGGCAGTCATGGATCCACATAGTTAGACGTGGATCCGGACGACTTTGCATTCAATTGTAGTCATGGATCCGGACCGACAGTCATGGATCCACATAGTTATTCATGGATCCAGACATATTTCTAGAGTATGACATTTATGGATCCGGACCGGCAGTCATGGATCCACATAGTTAGACGTGGATCCAGACGACTTTGCATTCTATTGTAGTCATGGATCCGGACCGACAGTCATGGATCCACATAGTTATTCATGGATCCAGACATATTTCTAGAGTATGACATTCATGGATCCGGACCGGCAGTCATGGATCCATATAGTTAGACGTGGATCCGGACGACTTTGCATTCAATTGTAGTCATGGATCCGGACCGACAGTCATGGATCCACATAGTTATTCATGGATCCAGACGACTTTCTAGAGTATGACATTCATGGATCCGGACCGGCAGTCATGGATCCACATAGTTAGACGTGGATCCGGACGACTTTGCATTCTATTGTAGTCATGGATCCGGACCGACAGTCATGGATCCACATAGTTATTCATGGATCCAGACATATTTCTAGAGTATGACATTCATGGATCCGGACCGGCAGTCATGGATCCACATAGTTAGACGTGGATCCGGACGACTTTGCATTCAATTGTAGTCATGGATCCGGACCGACAGTCATGGATCCACATGGTTAGACGTGGATCCAGACGACTTTGTAGAGTTATGCAGTCACGGATCTGAACTGTGAGCCTTACATTTGTATTATACAATTTTGGATGTGAACTCCAGAACAATGATTATATATTTCTGCCTAGTTAAATCGAAACGCTACGTACATTCTACGAGTCACATTAACTCAAACGTTGATGGAATCCGACGAGTGCCCCGCGGACCATTACCCGCTACGTGTTGGTTTCGTCTCTGCGATGCTCGCTGGGCACGGCGGTCGCGAATACGCTCAGGATCAACAATTCGAGCACTCGTTGTGGGAGGAGCCTGAGACCTATGAATCCACCAATGTGGGTGAAAGTGGTTTGGCTGAAGAGTCAATCCACTGTCTGCAATGATATGGAGCTGGTGCGTACATGGTATGCCCATTGTCCGAGAATAGCTCCCCGTGCATGACCGCATAAGCACGTCGATCCGCCGATACGCACTGTAACATTTCGTGAGGGCGTGCGCGTGGATGACCTTGGCTACATCAGCGTAAAATGACGCTTGTAGTCGAGTGGGTAAAACAATATCAGCGTCCGAGACCAACTTCTGATGTTTGTTGATGGTTTGTCGCCACCAGTGCTCCATGCGGTTGTGAACCGTCAAGAAATCTCCGCGAGACGAACCCAGCCACGCCTTCATCGTCGCATGATAACCTTCCACACGAGAAGTAGCGTGCATACCAAAGTGTACGATACTGTCGGTCCAACAGCGCACAATTCTCCGCTTCCAGATATCTAACCAGACATCGTCAATGTAGGCAGCTTCCTCAGAGGATAGTAAATACAGCTCCCGACGACGGAAGTTGAACTCGTCCTCGGTTGGTGCGTTGATCAGTCTGACGAACGCTTCACAGAATGCTTCGTGTGCTGCCGAGTCTCGAAGCTGATTTGTTTCCGGGTCAATATCCCTCATAAATGTCCGTCGACGTGCGTGCGCCTGGACATCCTTCATTATATGCCAAATGCAAAGCAGGACTGGAACACGCGGGTAAATGGTTTCAAGAGCATTCAGTAGCGCCAGATCCCGGTCGACCAAAAACACCTGGGGCAGAGGGATTCCAAACTTCGACTGTAGCTGGACGAGCTGTTGCAAGGCCCACTCGTAGTCGAGGGCCGTCTCTCCAACCATGAACACCTGAGCGATGTGAATTGTAGTATTCATGCCAGTCACGCCAACGATGTTGAGCAGCGGCATGTTGAACCGGTTTGTTCGATACGTACAGTCAAGAAGGACGACATCGAAGTTTTCGCTGTAAATTGTTGCCGCACTCTTGTGAGCGAAGAACAGGTGGGTCAACCGACGGCACCCATCCAGCTTATATGCGACTTCGAATGGTCCATTTTGAAGCTTCTGCACCAGATACTCCAAGCGGGTAAGGCCTCCAAGCTCAGCAATGAAGCTACGATGCCGCTCGTTATAAACATCGCGTGGCGTAACAACGAGGTTCGGTTCTTCCAAAAGAAGGCGCGCGATCGTTTGAGTTGCTTTTGTTCCAGTTTCACCGTCCACCTTAATGGCTAGATGCACCGCATCAGTCCGCACTGCACGCCGAAGAATTGGATGTGAAGCTACACTTGCTGAGGGGGGATGGTTGTGCATGAATGCACGTCCACGATGTTGCAGTTCCCACACAACTTTACCACACGATAATGCCTTCCGCACAACGAAAACAGCCATCGTACACCCACATCGTCTTGATCCTGCATTAGGTCGTCGACGCTCCCGAGCTAACACGTTGTGCGTACGACGCTTGCCATGGCCATCGCAACCGTATTGGATCAGCCTCTTCTGTCTCATACAATCGTCGCTAGTACTTTTGTACACTACTGCATACCCACGGCCCCACGCGAATCGATTCAATACGTCTTGGGCTTCCTCAGGAGTTGAGAACCATTGTTCAGGAAGGCAATCCATTGTCCACGTTGCTGATGCTGCAGGATACGGGCGCTGACTCGACTGGAGAGACAGGGGATGAAGCGCAAGAGAGCTCTGCGCGCCGTTCTCAACCGGTCCGAATGCCGACAGTATTAACTGTGACGGCGACTCTGAGGGAGAAACTACTGACATCCTATGCGGCGATCTGACCTGATATTGACCATAACCCAACGTTACCCCAGGCGATAGAAATCCCAACGTTGGTGCAGCTGGCTGGTTCCATGGGAAGGTCATAGTTGCAGAATCTGCCTCGGTCGCTTGTTCGAATATAGGTAGCTGCGGCGCCGGTGGAGCAACAGGGAACTGCTGCGCCGATGGAGCACCAGGAGCCAGTTGCGCCGGTGGAGCCATTGGGAGCTGCAGCGCCAGTGGAGCAACAGGAAACTGCTGCGCCGGTGGAGCACCAGGAGCCAGTTGCGCCGGTGGAGCCATTGGGAGCTGCAGCGCCGGTGGGGCAACAAAGAACTGCTGCGCCGGTGGAGCACCAGGGGCCAGTTGCGCCGGTGGAGCCATTGGGAGCTGCAGCGTCGGTGGGGCAGCAAAGAACTGCTGCGCCGGTGGAGCTCCAGGGGCCAGTTGCGCCGGTGGAGCCATTGGGAGCTGCGGTGCCGGTGGAGCAACTAGCATAGCTTTTGATGCTGGGGGCAATTGCATCGTAGAAGCCGTCCGAGCCGGTGGCCATGACGCTACTACGGGGTATAGCCGCTCCCAACCGAAACTTGGAGGTGGAGCTCGATGCGATGGGGCCATAACTTGTACCAGCATGCTAGTGGTCGACGGTGCAGAGCTTGCCTCGTCAGGTGGAAGAGGCCCCAGAAGATGAACCATATCTGGACTTGAAATGCCGAGGTCGAGCGCGGCGAGAGCTTCGGTCGGAGGTGCCAAGCGTGGCAAGACGCTTGGATCGTCGCAAGTTACCGTACCGGTAACGGGCAAACGAGGCGAGGCGTCCATTCTGACGTAAATTCTTCCTTTGTCCACTTGTATTTCAAAGTTGTAATGATTGACATTGTCATTTGACTGCTTTCCAGAGCCACAGCGGTCCAGTCAGTTAAGCACAGGCCGCCTAAAAACCGGCATTCGCCGGCTTGGCCGGATTAAAGCTTATTCCGGCGATTTCAAATTCTTTAAACCGGCGTCTTCACGCACGACCTTCCAAGCTGCTGCACCACGTTTTGTTCATTGGTTATGCCTCAGAGATAGCCGTACTGCTTTACCATGAAGGTTATGCCCAGCAAATGCTTCGTTAGGCTCGTTCTTCTTTCACTTCATAACCTAGAGCTACCCTTCTAACCTATGATATGTAATACAATATTGACCAATCATAGAACGTTCTATTTTGACCAATAGGATAACAGTGTCGATATAGTGAAGCGGAAGCCGCCTTGAGCGAGCGGTAGAACGTTCAGACTGCTAAAAGACTGCGGAAATGCACATATATTATGTAGGGTCCGATTGGGGTTGAGCACTCGGCCGGGGTTTCACTGGTTGCTACCAAAAAACGATATATTTTATTCCGGCGTTTTCGATTTTTTTAAACCGGCGTTCGTGGTGTCGTCAGGGCAAAACGCCGGATTTTAGGCGGCCTGGTTAAGCACCAACAAACCGCTCAAATATATCAACCTTTTGGAAATTGTCCTATTTCTTGCCGTACTGTCGCTGGGCAGTACGGCACCCACTCTGCGGTTATCACGATCCGCGCTGTTGATATCAACTCCCCTGCTGTACAGTACCGGTACATATATTTATCGTTTACGGTCGACGGTCGACACCACTGAATACAGTCGTCCCTCCCAAATCTGAACCCCTCTCAATTGATATGACATGATAAGTGATCGGATTTTTCAATTTCGACATCTCCCGATTTCTGTAATAGCAGTTTCCCAAAGTATAGCAACACACCTGATATTCCCTCTCAGTAATGATAACTGATGAGTTTTAGGACCAGATATGAGCTTATATTGGGCATTATCATTTTTGAGGAAGAGCCTCCGGGCTCGGATTTGAATGGAAATGGGAGCCCTGATGTGCGAACACCCGAAGCTTCAATGCCTCTTCGAGACCAGTATAGGTGGTAGTGTGGCTAGTTTTGTGGTCATCGCTCACCACGACACTGAAGATCTCGGCGGAGCACTTGAGATCCGAAATGTTGCCTGCGCGGGGGTTGGAAGTATAATATACGTATATTATACGGCACCACTCTCTCAGCTCCTTTTGCGTGACTTTGGCTCGCGTATGTGCTTCTTTTTTTACTAGTTACCGCTTTTCCTTCCGATTGGGATTGCCTGTGCGAAGCATGGGTGCTTCGGAGGGCATGTTCATGGCGATGAATGAATTAGGGATTCTTGAGTGACAGCCAATATCGCTCCCTTCTGAATGTGATAATCTGGCAAATATGATAACCGATTGAGTTGGCCAGTTCTCCCGTGATAATCATTTGTGGGAGGGAATACTGTACAGTAATCTGAACGATGTCATCAGCTTCTTCGTTACCGTATGGAATACATGTAAGCTTACTGTATATCTATCTGTAATCTATGATAGGAGATATGAAAAGATGGGAGGAGAGGAGAATGTACCGGGCGGAGGGGATGAAGGCCAGCGGAACCTGTTAGGATGCACACGCCTAGCGGGAATGGTTATTAGAGTTCGAGCTTTCAGGAGTTCAGTAACACAATATATCTCACCTTATTATTATTATCTATCTGTAATCTGTATATAAAAAAACGTCGTCATACCGTACAGTGTACATGTACATGTACTGTACCAGCATTGGATATCTAGCCGGTCACCATACCCTACGTGCGACAAGCGACCGATACTGTACAGTATTCAAATACCCAGTGTAGAATAAACAAAGTCGCGCTTCGCACGAAGAAGCTCTGAAATTTAGAAAGTTGTATTGTTTGTTGTCCATGATACATGTACTACATTTTCTCTACTACTGGAACATATACAGTACTACTGTATTACATACGCAAATCGGAGGGGTTGTCAAATTAGCGACTACTTATTTGCGTACACTCGGCACGTTCCCTATGATGACAGGTTACTAGAGTAATTTGAATGTAGTACGGCTATAATTTTGACCCGATCCAAAACTGTTTTTTTTTCGACTGCTCCTGAACCGCGCTAGCTTTCTTGATTCTGCTTGTTGCATGCGTTTTCTATCTCTCTCTAAGTCGTCTCGTAGACGCTCACCTAGTTGGAAAAGAACAAACGGCGGCTCTAGAAAATCAATTTTTCAGGTGCGGCTATAATTTCGGCGCGCACTGTATAATACTGTACAAAACATTTACAGGTCAACCGGTTAGAGTTCATCTTCTAGCGATAGAAACAGTGCAATATACCTCACAACACCCCCAAAAAATAGTGTAGATTACCACTACATACACAATGTATCTCCCGTCAAATCCCAGACCCGTTCATATCAAACATATGCAACCTCAAGAACCCGGTAGATGTCCTTACAGTAGTCGACGCCAAACTGCGCTGCGGACGACGCCAAACTGCGACCCACTTGGCCGTAGACGGCATCAAACTGCGACTCAGTTGCCCGTAGACGGCATCAAACTGCGACCCAGTTGCCCGTAGACGGCATCAAACTGCGACCCACTTGCCCGTACATGTACATGTAGTCAGGAACACGTGCACCCAGGATAGAGGTCACCCCGGCGTCAGAGTAATCATGTAGTCAGGATAGGGGTAACCTCGGCATCAAAGTAATCAAGTGAGTGACTTTCTGTGACGGATGAATCAAACAGTATACCATATGGTCAAAACGTAAGTTTCCTTGAGACTGGAGACTCTCCAGTCCCAGTGGAGAGGCTGCTACATGTAAAAGGTACATGTAAGATGTAGAGCTTAATAATAATATACATGCATTTGGTCTTGCAGACACACCGTCGTTTACAGTATAATCCTTCTTGCTCGCGACATGTGTAGAACGCTATGTTGAGTGCAGTGCTCGGGTCGCTGGAATGATCGGTGCTAGGCCTGCCTCCGCAAATACTGCTGCGGCTATGTGCCTCACAACCGCTCGCCTCCGTTGATGCCGGTGTCCTCTCCAATCTACACGTATTTACGCTGTGACAACTTGTCAGAACCAAGTAGATACTTAAGTGAGAACTTTTCTCCTCCACTCTACTTACATTATTTAATTCAGGCTATGACGAATGTGGTTCATATTCACGTGTGGAGACCGTTCTCCTCCTCCTCGTCTCATTATGCCAGTTCGATACTTCGAGCTTCCGGGAAACAATCCGCGAAGGGCTCGTGGGTCCGTTCGGGGTTAGATCTTATACGCACTCTTGATCGAATAGATATAGATACAGTAGGCTGCTTCACGCATTCAGAGCAGTCCGCTTGCAGGGGACATTGGACGCATACAGTACCTTGGCCCCAGTGTATGGAGGACTTTCAAGAAGGCCAGTCATCTTCCATACGGTGAGAAATTCTACTTCAAGATCGATATAGGGATCGGCACCCCGAGCTTGTGGGCCAACCAATCCCTATATCGATCTTGAAGTAGGAATACATGTACGGCACCTTCGAGGCTCGCGATTTACGATACTGTGCATGAATTGCAGGGAGGAGGACGTTCATGTGTGGCTGTGCGCTCGAGGTCTCAGGGAGATCTCCATTCCAATTGCGGCTCTCATTCTGCAATTTGCTTCCCACCTCTCAAGCGTCTACCGACCACAGTTTCTGGCCATGCGTCTCTCCTACGTCCTTCTCGTGTCCTGTGTGGCCGCCCTCCTCGCTCCCAGTAACGTGGTCGCTGAAAGCCCGTCCGTCCCGACGGTGGCATCGCCAGAACAAGTCGCTGGTGCTCGCAATGAAGGCAACGACAGACGCCTCCTGCGCAGCCATGAAACTCCCGACGAAGAAAGACTTAATGAAGACAAACTGAAACAGCTAGTTCAAGGAGATGGTAAACATCTCCTTGACAAATGGCATGGAAAGGATCTCTCGGTGAACACAGTCTGGGATAAGTTGGCCAAGGCTTCAAATTACCTGAAAGAGGCTCAGGTCATCGAGATTGTCAACCGTTATCGCCCCTATCGTGGTGAAGGCAATTAGGTGGAGCATTGCCCAGCTCAACAAGATATCGACCGATTTCACCGCTGTATCAAGGCTATTGCAATATCCGAAGCGCGAAGAGATCTACCGATACACCTGAGGCTTTAGTACTACCAGGGCTTTTCACACCTTAAACATCGAGAGAACATGGAGATAACTTTTCACCTCGCACTTCGTTGATGTGCTTCCCGTTAGAAAAAAAAATCAATCAAGAAACGAATTCATTTGGTGTACTGCGGTCTTACGGCTCCAGAATTAGACGTAGCACTTCGATACTCTAGGCTTCCCGGGAGCGCGGTGCAAGTGTCATTTTACGATGAGGACTTATTGCGTCCAACTCTTTAACTTCTGTAAGCCTCGGCTAACGTTAGCGCGTGCGCGTGTATCTGCTCCATGGAAGGTTGTTGTCTACGTACCTGATTGCTCTCCAAGCTGGTACTGCTCGCACTGCCAAGGTAGCGGGGGCTGTGATTTTGCTCTTCCCTCCGTTTGTGGCCTAGGCCTCGGGTTAGCAGATGATCTGCCGGAGATCTTCACACTTTAGATTCGAGACGCAGAATCATTATCATTAAATCGGGCTTTGTTGGGATCTAGTGCAGCGTGTCTATCGGAATGATGCCGCGATCTGCTCTGGCCCAGAGCCGCAGAACTTAATTACTACGACGAGAACAAGAAGAACTTCAACACCGAGCGTGAGGACGCACTTGCTGTCGGTGGTACGGAAGAGGAAGTCAAGTCGTCGATCACGAAGTTCTACCCAGACTGCATCCTGATGCCGTACGAGAGCTTAGTCGGACTACAACAGGATCGGTGTACAGCGCACACATTGCAAAAACACCGGTGACGCCTCCACGCTTTTGGCATTGTATATGGTCAGGGTATTAGCTCTCTAGGCCAGGGATTTGTCACCACCCAAACATCGAACTGGGCCGAGCTATCTGCATCCAGATTTATCGCCGACAGCATCGGCATGCGCGTATGGACCCATTCTTGCCCGGCAAAAAGCTGTTACTAAGATCGTGCTGGGAGTTGATAGACATCACTGACGCCGGATCATACTGGTATGTCTTTTCCCCGTTCACCCAGACGCTCTCCACCAGGTCACGTGACAAAAGCGCCACATGATCTTGAGTTACGTCTGCGCGAAGCACCACGAAATCACCGCGAAAACCAGGGGCGATCTCACCGAGAGCATCCTCTTCCATTGCCGCGAATGCGCCACCTTTAGAGTACAGCGCCAGAGCTTCGTCAAACGAGAGTTGCTCTTCTGGCAAAAACACATCCTGGGGACGGTTGGGTTTATGCCGATAAATGGCGTCGTAGATGCCTTGAAACGGATTACACGTCTCGATGGGTGCGTCGCTTCCTCCGGCACACGCGACACCATTCTCTAGCAGGCGCTTCCAACAATACGAATAGGAAATGACGTCGTCCTCCAAGCGCTTGCGGACATAAGCTGCGTCCGTCACAGTGAAGGATGGCTGGATGTTGCCGATAACACCTTGCTCACGCATATGGGGGATCAGATCTTCACCAAGGATCTGACAGTGGGTGAGAATGGGGCGTTTCTCCGGTCCAACATGAGCCGCACTGAGAGCTGTCAGAACTTGCTCCGCAGCCCGATCGCCTGCAGTAGTATTCGGCGGATACCACCCAGTCAGATAAATGTACGGCAACTACCGCAAGTCATAAGAACTTACCAATGGCATGGATTTCGAGACGATAACCAGCTCTAGTTGCGTCGACGATCTTTTTCGCGATCTCTTCATCTGAATTCATGAGAATTCCCTTGTTTTGTGTGCCCTTGTATGGAACACGCAGTGCTGCGGTTTCCTAGCAAAACAAACACAAAGGGATAAACACCTCCGCGTGAACATAGAGAATGTAGTAGCACCGTACCGCTCCCAGACTGCCATCGCTGAAAATCTTCATCCGGTGACACGACAAAAGACCACTGCAATCACCAGGCTTCGGTGTCGTCGGCTGGCCCAGTTCATGGATCGACGGTGTCAGGTACACACGAACAGGCAGTCCCTCCTCCTCTTGCAGCTTTGCATACACTCGCCACGCGTCCTCGTCGTTGGTGTGAACAGCAGTCAGGCCCGAGCTCACGCATCTCTTCAACGCGTCCCGAAAGTACTGGACTCGAAGCTCTGCACGACCCCAAACATCCAACCAAACCAGTCAGTGAATCAAACCTCCAGCATCCACTGCACCAACTGTAAAAACACCGTACCCAGCGACGGCTCGTTCGCATGCTTCTCCACGATCTGCACTGCCTGCACTCCGCCACAGCCACAACAATAGCAGACTCTGCATCAGTCTCTCCCTACTCTACCGACAGTGCAAAGCAACCACTGAACTGCGTTCAGTTACATCTTCTCGGAGGATGCCGGTGACGCCCTTGTCGTCGACGTCAATGACTCCGTGCTCGACGTCGTGACTCGTGGCCGTCGTCAAGTCCACGCCTGCAGTCTCCAGAGCCTTCGTGTTCACCACTGCAATGTGCCAGCAAGCTCGATGCAAGATGACGGGTCGGTCCTTGATCACGGCGTCGATGTCGTGGCGACTGGGGTACCGCGCAGTGCTCGAGAGCTCGTCCTGCGCCCAGCCGATGCCCACGATCCACGCCTTGTCCGGGTATTGCGCGTCGTATCTCCTCAGTCGCTCCTGGAACTCGTCAAATGACGTGCAGCCCGACAGATCGAGCCACTCGGCGCTCTCGCCCAGCATCGACACGTGTATGTGCGCGTCGTGCAGTCCCGGCAGCACCAGCGCCCCGTGCAGATCCTCCGTCTCGTCGGCAGGGGGACACGCGCCGGTGCCCACGGCGACGATGCGACCATCCTCCGACACAGTCATCCACTCGGCGAAAGGTCCCGCGACGGAGGAGCCTGAGCCCGCCCATTGCCAGATCTTGCCATTCACGAACGCCTTCATGTCATGTGATATGCAATCTTGAGATTGTTAAAATTACTAATCCTGAGTATTTACCGGTACATGTATTATGTCCTCCGATTTGAGTCAAATATAAAACGGTCTCCGAGGTAAGGCGTCAAATTTTGACGCCTTACCTCGGAGACCGTTTTATATAAACAGATGTAGACAGAGGGTGTCGGAAGGCCATAATTATTATAGAAACGTATTGTGCCTTTCACTAATTCTGCCGTGATAATTATGGCCTAATTCTAATCCTATCTCGATCTTAATTATGTCTTGGGTTATCTAATTCCATTGTTAATTATGGGTTGTCAAGACGTTGCCGAAATAAGCATGGCGATGGTGTGGATGAATTGAGGTGAAATAAGCTAATCCAGCCCGAGTTAGAGGAAAACACGGCGATTGGCGGTTGGCCACCCGCCATTCTGTGTTTATCCGCCGTATCTTCGTCGATTAGCTTGCAAAAGCCAATCGTGGGCGTTAGGGGAAGTGCTCACAATCATAGGTAGAATTAGCACTAAATAAAGGTAGGCTGCCTTTTTATGGGTCTAATTCCGCATGAATTAACAGTCCACCCGCCAAAATCGGTGAAAGGCACAATAAGTCATACAGTACTTATCGGACCGGCACTCGAGTCATGCTGTGAAGCTAAATACAGCGTCATCTCGAGTAATGCCACTTTATAGGTAACAGCAGCAGCTAGACTAATGTCATATAGTTGGCGGTATGCTTTCCCGGCGTGTAGAGCCTCTGGGATTAGAAGTAAGTTGCTCCTTCCAAGGAGCAACTCCCTTCAATTTGGTGCATATATTTCGAGACGTAAGTTCCCTCTTGTCCAGTTTTGGCATGAACTCGTGAATCGTGTCGCAAAAGTTTTTCTTTCGTGCGGATTGTAAACGTACTTAAGTAGGTCATACACTGAAGGGAGGAATTAAACGTGCGAACCAACTCGAACACTACAGACCTCGTAAAAGATATAAAAACATTAGGGCGAAACAGCTCCACCGGGGCATCGGTTTGTATCGCCATATGACAATAAATATCAAATGTGGGGTATTGCGTGCTGCATACGTAGGTAGAGGCAAAATTTATCACCGACAGCGGCACGCCCGTGCTTGGCAGTGCTAAGTAAGCTGTTATCGAGATCGTGATGCCAGCTCGTGGATCATGTTGCCGGGCTCACCACCACTCACGTGACACAAGCGCTGTATGATTTCGAGTCTGTGTGGAAGCACGTCTAAGGCAAGTAAATATGGTAGTGATACCGCCCGGGACGCTACATACGGGCCTCAACGGGAAACTTTAAGGGTATGTACCCCGATTGTTACCGGTTAAGCCTTCGGTAATGATCCTTAGCTCAAAACGTCCGCCTGTTTTTCGCGCTTTTTTTATTGACGTCATTTCATTATCAAATGGAGCCGTCTTTCGAGTACAACCTTAAAAAGTGGAAAATTTAGCGTTAAAAAAGCGCTATTGGTGGTAATCCGCTCCTATTGGTCAAAACTCCGAGGGATCACCTTGCCGTCATTTTGGCGCCAACTTTCTTCTGAACGGACAAGCGGAACGATGGACTTTGGCGGCGCTCCGAACGGCAGCGCGACGCACCCGCGCGTGAACAAGAAGACCATGGGCGCGTACGTGGGCCACACAGTCGCGCTCGTCGGCGCCGTGGAGAGCCACTCGCACACCGCCGTGGTGCTGCGCACGTCGGTGAGTCGTTCAACGCCCTCCTTCCAACGGTGGAGCTCTGCATTCTAACACTTCCGTCTTCTGCCTTGTGTCCAGGACGGGGAGATCGTGAACGTGACGATCCAGCCAGGCTCCGACTACGGCAGCAAAGTGGTGGAGGTGATCGGCCGCGTCGTGGACTCGGAGACCATCCAGGAGTTCAAGACGACGCTCTTCGGCGACAGCTTCGACCTGGACGTGTACGACCAGTTCGTGCAGCTCTCGCAGTCCAAGTACAAGCACTTGTTCGAGTAACTTGGCAGAGGAGACAGTGGAGACATAGTGGCTGAGACAAAGAATATATAGATTTGCACGTCAAGTTACGCATCTGACGGTGGCTCTAGCGTGTCTACTGCTGTGGCTGTGTCTTTGTCGGGTGCTTCGGTAGATTTGACGGACGGTAGAGCTCTGGTGGAGTGCAGGAAGCCGTGACTGAGCGGACGCGGGGCTTTTGGCGTCTGAACGTCGTTGATCTCGCGCTGCACGAGGTGCACGTGGTAGTACGGCGTGTAGATGCACTTGTAGAGCTGGAAGTGTCGGTAGTACGAGTTCGTGACGTAGTCCACGATAGCTGCGACTTCTTCTCGACTGAAGACACCCACACTACCAGTGAATTGACGTTAGATGAGTGCTTTTAGCGTCTTGTTCCGCTGCGTGTCCTAAGCTTACGCACCTCTTTGGCGAGCGGTTGACGCTGTGTGTGAGCAGAATCTCCTGGAAATAGTCAAAGCTGCTTTTGAGGTCGGTGGTGCTGTCCCGCGCGAAGTCACGCCTCATGAGCGTCTGACAGATGCCGAGGAACACGGACGTCTGGTTGAGCTGGAAGTGCCTCTGTCTGCAGAACGTAAAGACCCTTCACCCGTTAAGGAGAACCCTCTCGTCCCTCCCTACCTCAGATCCAGTTATATGTAAAAAAAAAAAACTCCATGTATAGTAGGAGAAGGATATGAGTAGTTGTGCAGGTGGAAGTCCAGCAAGAAGCTCTGCTTCTCATCCGAGAAATCCAAGTCGAAGATCTCCGCCAACGCACTGCACATCAACGGTTAGTCAGCCACTCACCTCAGCTCAACACGACTTGGCTGCGTCGCATTAGGCTCTGCAGCAGCAATAGACAGATACACAGATCTGAGCACCTCTTGCAGTCGTCCACCGAGTGCCGCGTCGCCAACTTTGCCAGCTCATTCTCGGTCGCGTGCTTCCACACGATCGCCTCCGTCTGCAGTGCAGAGACCGGTCAGCAAGCTCTGCGTCCCAATGCTCGCCTTAAAGTTCATATCACCGCCTTGGCTTGCCAAGGCGAGGTAGAACCCACACAACAGCCAACGCACCATTGGACTGTAACGTTAGTATCCTCTGGGCCTTCAAGTCGAAGTTGCCTTTTCGGTACAGTGTATCGGTATCCAACGCCGCTTGGCGCCACTCGCACTTTGTCGGGAGCGTCGCACTTAATCCGTCTATGCAGCCATTCCGAAGAGTGGCTCTTGCGCAGCCAATCGCTGCGCAGCAAGCGCGCCGTCTGGCTCTTTTTTCTGCCAATGGGAAATGGCTCCCCCCCTCTCCCTCTGACACGGCATAGCACAGCTCTGCCTGCCTGCTTCCTGCCCTCGCCGGACAAGCGATAGCGTTGCGCCGGGCGAAGAAGGCCCCACCCACCTGCCCCACCGAGAGAGCGAGAGACAGAGGGGAGCGAGCGCGCATCCCCCGTCCATCGACCGGTCCCCACGGCGACCCCCAGCAGCGACATGGAGGCGGCCGCCACGCCCAGCGACGCCGCCAGCCGCCCGTCCAAGACGCCCGCGGCGCCCGAAGACGCGCCCGAGATCGTGGGTGAACCTGTGACTCTCGAGGAGCTCGTGACCCCCAACACCAGCAGCGCCAAGAGCAAGGAGACGACGGAGAAGGACGAGAACAACGAGGTGGAGAAGGAGCAGAACGAGCAGCAGGAGAACGAACAGATGAAGGAGAAGAAGGAGGAGGAGACTGAGATAGAGAAAGAGACTGCAGCTGCCACTGCTGCTTCTACTTGTAGTGAAGACGTCAGTGAGCCAGTCGCCGTCGTGGAGACGGAGACGGAGGTGGCGACTGTCGAGGAGACGACGGACGTGGAGCCCACCGACGACGCGAACGAAAGTGTCGACGTCAGTGATGAGGCGGACGGTGAAGTTATGATGGAGTTGGCGGCGTTCGACGACGACGAAGAAGACGACGACGAGTTCCACGAGGCCATGGAGGCGGACGGCATCGACCTGCTGGAAGACCCTGCGAAGCCCAGCGTGCCCCCGACCATGAGCTTCTCGGTGAACGAGATGGAGGTGATCACGAACCGCGGCGGACGCGCCGGCAGTTTGTCCAAGTTCCTGGACGACGCCGACACGTTCCGCCGGCGGTCGTTGCCGTCGTATCCGGACGACCAGCTGTTCGCAGGCTCGATGAGTCAGAAGAAGATGACGCTCGCCGCCTTCCTGGACATGCAGATCGACCCCGTGCTGGAGATTCTGGAGGACACGGACTCGGACATCCGCCTCTGGCTCATGCAGCCGGAGACGGTGAAGGAGGTGCTCGCGGAGTTCGTCACCCCGCCGGTGCTCAGTGGCGAGCCGCACGAGGAGTACGGCTACTACAAGAAGCACTTTTTGTGCTCCGAGATCATCATGAAGCTCTACACTGGCGAGGAGGATCTGTACGAGTCCTTTTCGTCCGACTCGAGCTCGGGCTCGACTGCGTCTACTGCCGTGTTCGGGTGCCAGGAACCGGAGGACATTGAGAAGTGGGAGCAGCTCTACTCCATCTTCAAGAACCCCGTTCCGCTGGACGAGATGCAGCTTCTGTTCTTCAGTAAGGCGCTCGTACGTCTGCACGACGGCTTCTGCCTTGAGGAAGGTTACGTCAACAACGTGCTCAAGCGGTTCTTGCCGATGGTTGTCCCGCACCTGTACTCGAACACTATCAAGTACATGCTCACTCTCATCCTGCAAAGCTACGAGAGTGTGCACCCGATTACTGGCCGTAACGACGCGATGGAAATTGTGGCGCCGCTGCTTGCTGAGGCCACCCGCGTGAACCCAACCAAGCCGGAGAACCTGCCACTCGTGGAGAACACGACCAACCTGATCGTGGACATGCTGCAAGCCAATCAGGCTGACCGCCTGGGTGCGTTTAGTCGCCGCGAAGGCGGTGTGTACCTGTCCAAGTACTTCGTACGTGACCAGTTTGGCACGATCCGTGGCTTCGAATCAATGACGCATGGCTATCACAACTTCCTTCAGTACATGCTGCTGGAAGAGATGTCGAAGCAGCCCACTATCGTTGAGGAGCTTTTCAAGAACGCTGCAGATGAGCTTGCTATTATTCGCGAGAAGAAGCTGACTGAAGTGTCGAGCGCTCTGAACATTCATGTGGCAGCTGAGCTCTTGGCCCTGTGCCAAAAGCTGCTGAACGAAAGCGCCGAAAGTGACGACGACAACAACCAAACGCCTGAAATGGAGTCCCAGAACACACAAATGTTCGGATACTCAAGTTTCTCATCGGAGCAGTACCCCAACTCGCCACACGAAGGTGCCAGCGAGACGTCTATGTATAATTTGACGTCTTTGCCTCGAGGTCACGCTCTTTGGACGTTCGTGCTTGACGTGGCTCGTAAAACGTGTGGCTCGTTCGTGGCGCAGCTCAACATCGGGCTTCCGTCTTCCGTGGAGATCTCGCTGGCAAAGTATTTGAACAACCTGGTGTTGCTAAACGAGGCGACCGTAGACGAAGAACTGCACAAGAGTGGACTCATCCAGGCCTATCTCTCCATTCTCGAAAAGCGATCGTCGTTTGACATGCTCATCATCCACGTGGTACCGGCGATCTCGTTCATTCTTCGCGATGCTGAAGCTTCCCGAGCAAAGAACTGTCCTTTGACGAAGGATCTGTTCGGTGTCGACATTAAGGCGCCTGAGAATATCGTCAGTCTGCTGTTACGTGCCAAGCTTGATATCCCGACTCTTGATATCTACGCTGCTATCCTCCACGACGTGATTGATGAAGTATTTACCAGCAAGGCTCCATCTCAGAACAACGCGCAGGTTGTGTTTCACTGCAAGCGTAGCCCCGCGTGGGCAAAGTTGTCGGAGAAGACGCGTTTCAGCAGCGGCTCAGAGAAATCCGACTCTGCGCGTGGCTCTGACGAGAGAAGAAGCTCGATGGACGAGCAGGCCACGACAAGCGAACGTGGCTCAGCAGTGGAGACAGTTACTTCCGAAGCTGATTCTACTCCTGCAGCGGAACCTTTACTGAAGGAGGAGCCTGTACCTGCACCTACTGAAGAACCTGATGCGCCGTCTGAACGTCTCTCTTCAGGTAGAAGCAGCTCAGTTAAGGAGAAGGATGCATTGACACCCAAGCCTGAGTCATCTTCTCCCCGTCTACCGGCCATCAAGCTGGAAGGTGCAGATGCAGATGACGAGCCTGAAACTTCTGAAAATGATGAAGATGAGAAGAAGACTGAGGCGAAGCCGGTGGCACCACCTGCAATCAACACAAGTGATGACACGAAGGTGGCATCTGCATCTCCGGACGCTAAGGAAGACTCGCCAGACAAGTCGTCTGAGGAATCTCCAAAGGAATCACCAGACGCGAGCAGAAACAGCGAGGGCGATGGCTCGCGCAAGTCGCACTACTTCAAGAACGTGCTTCAGTCGCCTGTGTTCAAGTCGCCGATGCGCCTGGGCTCCGTTATTAAGCCCCCGGTAGCTCCGCCAGCCCAGGACCCGGGTTCGCAATCTAACGGAGAGAACAACCAGCGCAACTCATTCGGATGGAACAGCGTGTTCAAACGTTTGCGGAAGTCGCTGGTTACGACCCACAACGAAAAGACAGACAAGAAGGTGCTTGCTTTGAGCAACGAGGCGTACGCCTCGCCGAATGTGGCGCCTCGCCAGACGGACGTGTTTGTTGTTGACACTTCCCGTGGTGAGGACATCACAACCTTCGTGAAGCGCGATGCTGGTGTGGTGGTCACCGACGTTCCTGCTGCATCATCGAAATCGTCAGAATCAGCGATGAACGTGATCACGTCTGGGTACATGTACAAGAACAAATACCCCGAGACCGGCCACAGGAATGTGTGGGAGAGATACTACTTCGTTCTCAACCGGTCAGATGGATCGCTGAGCTACTACATTAGTGAGGCTCATGCGAAGGACCGCACTTATGTCCGCGGTACGTCGCGTCCACTTACAGTGTCGGAGGGGCTCCCCATGCACGTGCACGGCCAAAACAGCGTGTTTGGATTCCAGATCAACACTCAAGGCCACGGCTCATTTATGGTGTTGGTGGACTCAATCGACACTCGTCTCACATGGTTGACGGAAATCCTGGTGTGTGTGTCGAATGCTAACCCACCTCCGTCGGTTCCGAAGCAGCGTTTATCGCTGTTACCTGACGAAGCACCGAAGCAGAGGCTGTCAGCGACCTCAAGCTCCGTCTGCTCGCTGAAGTGCAACAAAGAAGAGATGAAGGGGCTGGTTGTAGAGCTCTACCGCAACTTGTTTGGTCCCAACCTGAAGTTCTCGTCGCCGCTGGACGCGCCGGCCTCCTTCTGGATGGAAGAGAAGATTGACCCCGTGTCGGATGGGTGTGTGCTGAGTTCGAATCTGCCTGACTGTGTGCCGTACTGGGGCGAGTTCCACGGCTACAAGCGGCTGTGTGACTACTGGAAGATTCGTGACGAGACAGTGGAGCGCAGCAGTGGCCGTGTGCTTCGCATCCTAGTAGACGAGGACGAGGAGACCGCGGTGGTGATGACGTCTACGACGTTCCGCATCCTGCGCAACAGCGAAATCGTGACGGAGGAGTCGTGCGACATCGTGAGCGTGAGCGGCGGCAGCATCGTGAGCATCCACTGCACCTTCGACTCGCACCGCATCGCCCAAGCCTTCAAAAAGTACGCATGACAAGAAGTGGGCTCTGTGTGCGTGTATTGTAAAGTAGTCTCATTCGCTAACTTTGTGCTCTGTTGCTGTTGTATCGCGTCTGTGTTCTTGCAGGGAGGGCATCAGCGCGTCGTAGGCGCCCGCTTCAGTTCATTGTGTTCGTGATATGCGTGCAAGTGATGAATGAATCGATGGCAGCAGCACTGAAGGCGGTGGCGGCGGCGAGGAAGAAGAAAACCTTCACGTCAGCCTCCCATGTAGAGACCTAGAGCGAGAGAGCAGACAGAGAACTATGTAGTATCGGGCGCCGTGCTATGACCTGGCAGCCCATTTTCCTTTTACCCTATTAAACGTTTCCTGAGCAATAGCCGATGTCAAGCCTGCACTTCGTTCCTTCCCGTTAGCAACGACCAAGTTGCACTTTAGCATGTCAAGTTGCGAAACATTATGACGCGAAAACGTAACAGCAAGTTGCGCAACAAAACACGCGCAACAAACTGAAAAATCACCCGATCTTTCCGTTTTCACTCGACTTCACTATTGCTCGCTATCGCAAAAATCGCAATAGGCGCCACCACCCATTCGACGTCTGCTGACCGCACACTCCACTTCAGCTGTCACTTTTCATCGTCACATCCGTGTCCGATGCTGCCGCTCGCCGTATCCCTCCGTCGCCTCGCCGGCCGCTCCGCCGTGCTGGCCCTGCGCCGCTCGGCGCCTCTCGCCTCGTCCGCCCGCGTCGCGCGCATGGCGCCCGCCCAGGCGGCCGTGGCCTGGTACTCGTCGGCGCCCGCGGACTTCGGCGCCGCCGCCGCGCTGGAGCTGGACGACGACGTCGAGGCTGAGGCTGAGACCGTCGCTGACGCAGGGCCGGAGGCCCCGCAGAAGGGATTCGTGGACCAGAAGCCCATCGAGGACTTCGCGCTGTCGCAGGAGACGCAGCGCAACCTGCAGCGCGCCGGCGTGACGCACCTGTTCCCCGTGCAGACGCAGTCGTTCGACGTGATGATGCGCGGCGCCGACATCATGGGCCGCTCCAAGACGGGCTCGGGCAAGACGCTGGCCTTCGCGCTGCCCATCATCGAGACCATTCTGGCCAACCGCAAGACGACGCGCAACCCGCAGGCGCTTATTCTGCTGCCCACGCGCGAGCTGGCGCAGCAGGTGCACGACGAGGTGCAGCGCGTGGCCCCGCAGCTGCGCACCGTCAACGTCGTGGGCGGCGTGTCCTACACGGTGCAGGAGAACCACCTGCGCCGCGGCGCGGACATCTTGGTGGGCACGCCCGGCCGCATCATGGACCTCGTGGACAAGGGGTCGCTCTCGCTGGAGGACGTGGACGTGGCCGTGCTGGACGAAGCCGACATGATGCTCAAGTTCGGCTTCCAGGAGGCCGTGGAGACCATTCTGGGCTGGGTGCCCGAGGGCGGCCAGACCGTCATGTGGTCGGCCACCTTCCCCAAGTGGGTGAGCACCATGGCCAAGAAGTTCCTCAAGGAGCCCGTGTCCATTGACCTCGTGGGTGAGGACGACAACCAGGTGCCCGCCACTGTGGCCCACAAGGCCATCAACGCCCCTCGCCGCGACCGCATCAAGGTGCTCGAGAACGTGCTGCGTCTGCACGCGCACGACGGACAGACGCTCGTGTTCACTGAGACGAAGCAGGAGGCCGACGAGATCGCCAACTCGCTGCCCGGACAGGACGCTCGCGCCCTGCACGGCGACCTCTCGCAGGGTATGCGCACGTCCACGATGAACGGCTTCCGCAGTGGAAACGTCAAGACGCTCGTGTGCACGGACATTGCTGCGCGTGGTCTTGACATTGCCAACGTCGACCTCGTCGTGCAGTACCGCCTTCCGAGCGACAAGGAGAGCTTCGTGCACCGTGCGGGACGTACGGGTCGTGCCGGACGCTCGGGCACGAACATCGTGTTCTTCGATCGCAGTGACTCGAGCGACGTCCTGGACTTTGAGCGTCGCTACAAGTTCAAGTTCGCGCACTCGGCCGCTCCTCTCCCTGAGCAGATGATCGGCGGTGCGCTGGAGGACGTCAGCAAGCAGCTGAAGTCACTGCCCAAGGCGAACGCTAAGCTGTTCGACGAAGCGGCCGAGTCTATGATTGAGCAGCAGGGACCGGGTGTGCTGAGTGCTGCCCTTGCGCTTCTGTGCGGATTCGACGCGAAGAATCTCACGATGCTTTCGATGCTAACGGGACGCTTCCGTATGCAGACCGTGGAGGTCGAAGGCGTGCAGAACGCGCGTGACCTGAACACCTTGCTGGCGTCGTTCATGGATGACCGCGTGGACATTTACCCGGTGGATGGTGGCAAGCTCGTGTTTGACATTCCTCAGGGCAAGCTGGAGAAACTCCAGGAGCACCTGACCGCTGCGTCACCCGGTGAAGAGGTGACGGTGACCGCTGCCGTGGAGTTCCCGCGTATGCTCATTGACAGGAATGGCCGCAGCAACAACAACAACAACGGTGGTGGCCGCTTTGGGGGACGTAACAACAACTCGCGCGGCTACTCCAACAACCGCTTCGGAGGCAACAGACGCGAGGGTGGTGGCAACTGGAAGCGCAACGATCGCGAAGGTGGCAACAACTGGAAGCGCAACGACCGCGACGGCGGCTTCCGCGGCAACAACAACAAGAGCAATCACGACGCATCTTTTTCCAAGGGACGCTCGAGTCGCGGCAACTTCGGCCGCTTTACCGAGGGCTGGTAGATAGCCCATAGATAGTATGTACGCTAGAAGTTCATGGCAATGGAGGCGTGCTCCAGCGACAGTGAGGTATTGAAATGTACTACTAGTAGCTTGCATTTGATAATGGCTATTTTGCTGCTACAGTATGCATAATAACGAACTCCCGAGTGTTGCCATTGGAAGTGTCACTTGTGAAAGCTGTTGTCCAAGACATCGACGCACTGCATCATACCGTTCCTACAAGCCCACGAAGGCCGCTAGCGGGCAATGGGAACGTGGACTCAACAGCTCTATTGGTGTGTTCGTGTTCGCTAACCCCATTTGCATTTCTTCAAGTTTGTACGAGGACTTATTCACAAATTCAAACGAAAAGACCGCAGCGTACTTGATAGTTGTGTACTTTTGCCGGACTCTAGTCAAGGCTTGGCACGGATCGTGCAAAAATACTCACACTTGCGCCCTTAAGAATCTTTCGTGGGCAACTAGTGCTGGATGCGGCCTTCTTCGTCTTGGCCTTGGGTGCTGCTGTTCGACGACAACTTCAACGTCGTCGGCGAATTGCCGACTGGCGCTAAATGATTGCTTGCTTCTGGTGTGGCGCTGGTGTGTCCGGTGTGCCACACCATTTTTTCGCACATCCCACCGGCAAGCCCCACCCATCAAAGTATATGACGTTTTGTATGGGCCACAAAGAAACCACTCATTTGGTGCTTGGGATCCCCGACGCAGGACAGAAACGTTGCATTGCGATGACGTTCACCGATGCACAAAACCGATAGTACCGTCCAGTACCGGTACTTCCCATCTATCACTGCAACCTCTGTCAAATATCCCCCTGATACGCGCCAACTTTTGCGTTTAATTCTACCGGTTCGCCTACCGTATCTCGCTCCCACCCACCATACGCAGTCGCCCCCGCAATGGGGCATTTCAGCATAATAGGTGTGACGCGCCCGAGCCAACAACCCACCACCGCCCCACCATGATGCGCCGCGTTCTCCTGAGCCGCTCCATGCAGGCCCTGGCCTCCTCCGAGCGCCGCGTGGCCCCTTTGCTGCGCCGCGCGTTCTCGTCGGCGCTGCCCGAGGGCGTGACGCCGCTGACGATGCCGTCGCTGTCGCCCACGATGGAGACGGGGTCGCTGTCCGCGTGGCTCAAGAAGGAGGGCGAGGAGGTGAACGCCGGCCAGGTGCTGTGCCAGGTGGAGACGGACAAGGCCGTCGTGGACTACGAGATGCAGGACGACGCCGTCGTGGCCAAGATCGTGTGCCCCGAGGGCGCCGCCGACCTGCCCATCGGCGCGCTGCTGGCCTACACGGTGGAGGACCTGGACACGTACAAGCAGCTGCTGGAGAGCGGCCAGCTCGCCAACCTGTCGACCGAGGCCGCGCCCGCTGCGGAGGAGGCGGCTGCGCCCGTCGCTGCTGCTGTTGCGCAGCCCGTGGCTGAGGCGGAGACGCCCACGCACGGCGGCCGCGTGCCGCTCATCAAGTTCCTGGGCAAGCGCGCGCTCCTCCCCGAGTTCAACCACTCGCCTTTGGAGCAGCCCGTGCAGCCGCTCGCTGCTGCTGTTGTCGCTCAACCGGTGGCCGCCGCCGCGCCCGTCGCTGCTGCCGACGCCGAGTTCGAGGACCTGCCGCTGTCCAACATGCGCAAGATCATCGCCAAGCGCCTCACGGCCTCCAAGAAGGACGTGCCGCACAGCTACACGAGCATCGACTGCGAGATCGACAACGTGCTGAAGCTGCGCAAGCAGCTCAAGAGCAAGCACGACGTCAAGGTCGGCATGAACGACTTCATCCTCAAGGCCGTGGCCCTCGCGCTGCGCGACGTGCCCGAGGCCAACTGCTTCTTCGACGTCAAGACGCAGAGCATCAAGCCCAACCCGTCCGTGGACGTGTCGGTGGCTGTGGCCACCCCCACGGGCCTCATCACCCCCATCGTGCCCAAGGTGGACACCCTCGGCCTGAGCGGCGTCAACCGCATATTTATGGAGCTCGTCTCGCGCGCGCGCCAGAACAAGCTCAAGCCCGAGGAGTTCCAGGGCGGCTCCTTCACCGTGTCCAACCTCGGCAGCTTCGGCATCGACCAGTTCCGCGCGGTGATCAACCCGCCGCAGGCCTGCATCCTGGCCATCGGTGGCGGCCGCAAGGAGGTGCTGCCGCCGCTTGAGATCGTGGAGGGCGTGAACCCCGAGCCGCGCCTCGCTACGCTCATGAACGTGACGCTGTCGTCGGACCGTCGCGTGGTGGACGGCGTCATCGCCGGCCAGTTCCTGCAGGTGTTCAAGTCGTACATGGAGAGCCCGGAGCTCATGGTCCTGTAAGCAGCTTCCGGTGTGTAGAGCGCTAGATCATTCAGCTCGCCACCATCAATAGCAGACGGCACGGAGAGCGTGGAGCGAGTTCGAAGACGAGGCCCCTAGCGTCCAAGACCGGCAACCCGACATGAAGGAAAGGGAAGTAGTTCTCCGTCGTTCTGGGCGATAACAAGGGCGTACGTACGATGTCTCCCCGTGTTCAATTTTTGCCTTGAGAATTTCGCGCATTTGTTCTGGTGTGTCCGTTGTCCTGCTTGAAATAGCAGGAGTCTTATGTGTCGTGTGCCCAGGGCCTGGGCAGAAAGCAGTGTGAGGTGATCTTGAAGTTGATTCGAGGTGAGCGCGTGGCATTGATCGCGCGTGGGGTGTATTCTTGTCTGCATTGCAGGCACTGACTGGCGTTGCTGGCAGCTTCACCCGCGTCTAATTCCGGCAGGAACTCGGTGCAATGCACGCGCTCAAAGCCTTCACACGGTGGTCAGACGCATTGCGTGGGTCATTGCTAATTCTGCGTTGGGACGGAGTGTGCCTGCGTCATGTCGAGCATCCAGCGAAACGAAAACCCCGAAGATGTGTACGAGGTTCTGGAGCGCATCGGCGAAGGGTGAGTGCCAATTCATGGATGATGCATCCATCAGCATTCCTCTGTCTTAATTCGTGAGGGCTTTGCTCATGCTCTCGGTTGTTTGCCAGGTCATACGGAAAGGTCTACAAAGCAGTCAACAAGTCGAGCGCCGAGGTTGTGGCGCTCAAGGTGGTGCCCGTGGAGAGCGACGACCGAGCTGCGTTTGACGAGCTCACACGCGAGATCCGCATCCTAGAACGCTGTGAGTCGCCGTTCGTGGTGCAGTATTGCGGTAGCTTCTCGTACGAGTCGCAGTTGTGGATCGCCATGGAGTTCTGCGCTGCCGGGTCTCTCGCTGACCTGCACGTACTGCGCGAGCGTCAGGTGCTGAGTGAGGCCGAGATCGCTGCCGTTTGTGCCAATGTGGTGCTGGGACTCGCGCACTTGCACTCTCGAGGACTAATCCACCGCGACATCAAGGCCGGCAATTTGCTGCTGAATGCCGACGGTGTGGCCAAGCTTGCAGACTTTGGCGTGTCGGCGCAGCTCACAGCAACCGTAGGCAAGCGGCGTACTGTGATCGGGACCCCATTCTGGATGGCGCCCGAGGTGATCCAGGAAGCTCAGTACGATTGCAAGGCTGACCTCTGGTCGCTGGGCATCACGGCTCTCGAGTTGGCGGAGGGTGAGCCACCACTCGCTCACATGCACCCGATGCGCGCTATCTTCTTGATCCCGAACCGTGCTCCGCCCGAGCTTCGTGAGCCTCACAAGTACTCGGCTGAGTTCCGTGACTTCGTCGCTGCGTGTTTGAAGAAGGACCCGCAGGAACGTGCCTCAGCCCAAGACTTGCTACGTCACCCTTTCATTGCCCGCAACGTTGACCGATTACGTGCGAGCTCCGATCGTTCGGCAGCAAGTGGATCACGCATGGCAGGGCTGCCCGTGCTCCAAGAATTGGTGGAGCAAAGTTTGGAGCTCGTGCAGGAGGCTCGACAGCGCGGTGTCGAAGACGAAGCTGAATTCCGTGGTGCCGCCACAGGCCGTCCCGATGGTTCGCTCTCAGTTGCAGACCTCAGCACCATGCTACGCAATGGCTCCATCATTAGCAGCGGCACTGGTGGGTTTGGAGGGTTTGGTGGCTCTGACACCGCTGTGGGGTTTTCATCCGTCCGCCGCGGTGACTTCAACTCGAATGGCACTGCGTCCTCACTGGGTTATGGCTTTGGAGGAGGGACCACCGTCTTCTCTTCTAGTGCCTCTGCGGACGAAGAAAGCTGCGGCACAATGGTGTTCCAAAGTGATGATAGCAAGTCCGCCAACTCCACGATGGACAGCACGAGCTCGGAAAACCGAGAGAGGGAGATCACGTCCAGCGACTTGTACGGCACCATGATTCCAGTGGCAGCATCGGGAACTGTTCGCCCACCTCCAGCTCCCGTCATGCCAGCCTCCAACTCCAGAAGTAGCAGTCGCAGCAGCAGCCGCGACAGCAGCCAGGGTGAATCTGCTCGACCCGAGGCTGAAAGCAACGAACCATCTTTCATGAAGTACTTCCGCCGAATTACAAGCTCTTCATCGAAATCGGCGACGATCCGTGCTGCTGGGCCTGCGGCGGAGGCGTCCATGACCACTCTACGTGCTGTGCAGCAAAAACTTCATCAACTCGAGGAAGATTATGAACGCGACCGACAAGAACTTGCTCGACGCTTTGAGAAGCAGAAGGCCGAGCTGGAACGCCAGGTCGAGGACTTGAGTTCTCAAAGCTAAGACGACCAGCTATGAATGAATAACACACATTGAAATGTATTATGATGCTATGAAATGAGAAAATGATCGTACACCGGCATCACACCCAGTCGCTTAGGCTTCGAGAGTCATGACGTTGGCTCCACCCACGTCGTAGTGCGCGATGTCAGTGCGTCCGTCGAAAAGATCCTGCCCCACACCTCCAACGCCGCCGCCGTTCCGGTTTGCATTGCTATTTCCTCGGTTTTCTTGCTGAGCAAGACGAGCTTTGCAGGAAAGAAGCTGCTGCAAGCCTTCGAACATCTCTCTCTGCTGCTTCTTGGCTGGAGCTGACGTCTTGAGAGCTTTCTGCTGCTTGCGCAGCTCCTTGGTGAGAGATTCTTGTTGCGCCACTTTGTGCTTGTACAGCTCTTGAAAGGAGCGGATGTCTCGAAGCAGGCGAGCATTTGACGTGCCTTGTTCGAACTCAACCTCTTGTGCGATTTTGTCGGCCTTGCCCTGTTGCAACTGAAGCTGGCAATGGAGAAGGTGAAACTGGGACTCCTCGCGTAGTGCGTCCTCCTGGAACGCACCACACTCTTGCTCAAGTTTAAGCCGCTCGGCCTCGAGTCCGACGGCTGTGTGGTCATACTGCGCCTTGCGTTCCAGATACACCTGCTCCATCTCTTGGTAACGCTGACGCACCGTGCGCAGCTCTTTGATCTGTGGGGCCAATTGATTCTTTCGCTCCTTGAGTGCTTGGTTAATGTCCGTGACCACGCGTGAGATTTCTTCAAGCGTCTCACCCTTGAGTGCATTCACTCGCGCATTTTGCACCGAGACGTCGTCAATCTTGTCTTGCGTGGCCAAAAATCCGCTAACTCCCTTCTGTCGCTCGAGGTCGCGAAGGAAGCCTTCAAGGTCTGCGTCTTTGCTCTTGAGAAGCTGCTCCGTACGATGCAGCACGACACTTTCCGCTGTGAGCTCGGCCAGCTCGGCTTTGACCTTCTTGTACTGGTTCGTTTTGTTGCGAAGAGTAGTCGCGTATTGCTTAAACTCCTCCCGACTCATGAACTTGCTGCCAGATATCGACGCCAGCTTTGCCTCTAGCTCCTCCGTGTTGCGAAGAAGTCGCTGCTTGTCAGCTCTCAGCTGTTCCAGCTCTTCTTCTTTGTCAGCAAGTTTGCGCGCCTGGAGGTTCGCATGTTGTCGGAAGACAGCTAGCTTGTCTTCACCGTCCCCACTTCCTTGAGCGACCTGAGCGTCGGCGATCTGTGCTTGATATTGCTGAATAGCGCGCCTCAGAGCTTGCACCTCGTCCTCCATGTCGGCAATGTCGTGTTCCGTCTTCGGCGGCTCGCTGAGTGCACGATCAAGTCGCTGCAGCGTCTCCTGCTGCGTGCGAAACTCGGCTGGGAATTTCGTCGTGAGAATGTCGTTGTTGCGCGCCACCTGTGACTGGAGTCTCTCAAAGAGCTGCTCGGGCGTGGCATCCTGAGATAAGGACGCTCGGAGGTCCTGCAGTCGAGCATCAGCTTCTCTAGCGCGCTTCTCCGCCAGTGACAACGACAGCATCTGGTCACGCTTTCTCTCCGCCAGCTTGGCTTGCTCCTCTTGCTCCTTCCGCAGTGCACTGGTTGCAGCCAACAGCTCTTGAAAGCCTGGGTCCGCCGTCGTCTTCTTCTTGAGGTTGGCGATCTTCTCGGTTAGTTGCTGAGACTCTTCCTCCAGCTGAACGATCTCGCGGCGCAGCTCGCCCGGTCGAGACTTGGACGCTCGTAGCTGGTCCACTTCCTTGTGCACTGCCTTGAATTGGTTCTGCAGCTGCTGGTAGTGCTCGTACATGGCGTTCAGCGCTGGATATCAAACACCATCGTCACCAACCTCACAAATTTAATGCAAACAATGCAAATAATTCCTAAGCGACGTACAACCATCTCCGAAATACTCTTGGGGTACATTGAGAGGGGCCAGGAAACGTCCTAGATACGCTCGTTTCTGGTGGGCTGGCAGGCTCTTCAGTGCCCAATGCAGCAGCGTGTAGATGGTCTGTCGGTCCCCATGGGCCAGAGCCTCGCGGAACCCGTCGATGTCTCGAGGCAGCTGGAACTTGAGCAGCTGCAGGAACTCCAAGTAGCGCTGCGCTCGCACTTCGTCAGCTTCGGCTCGCAGATCCACCCCCGAGTGACGCGTCGGGTCGATCTCCACGAAAACCTCGTGCAGAATCTGCAGCAACTCGAAGTTGCTCTTCTCGTCGAAAGCCACGAGGGTGAGGCCGAGTCGGAACGGGTTCTTGTTCAGGTGCTCGACGATCAGCTGCAGCTCGCTCATGGTGGAGGACGAAGAGTTTAGGACAGTTGAAGTCCGCACGAAAAGACGATCGATCTTTTGGAAGCAGTGATTGGTTGATTGGACTCGCTTGGAGTGACTAATAGACCTTTAGTTCACATTTTGAGTATTAGGCGACTATCTGGGCAAATCACAGGAAGATGTTGCACGCTACGAAACAGGGGACCTTTCCCGCAAGTGATTCTAGAATGATCAAGTACTCGATCTTTAACCAAAGATTCTCGAATCGCTGAGCACCGAGTGAAGTAGGTAGGACTCGATAATTAGCGAGGATCGACCATTCTACCAAACGACTCACTCATTTATTAATTCATCACGCACTAAACCAAGAACCATGGCACCCTCCCAAAGGAGGCGAAGCCAGGCGCTGAACCACCAGCTGCCACCGGCGGAAGTCGCCCAAGGACTCCTTGAAGGAGCCCCCCCTTCAGCTCAACCTGGTAATGACCGCCAAGCACGTCGAGCAAGAGTGCATATTTCTCCATGCTCGCAGTGACGATGAACTTAACTACATGTACCAGAACTACCTGTGCGTCTCCACGTGATCGGCCACAAAACGCGCGCGAAGCGCCTTGCTGCTCAAAGGCGCACCCGCGAACAGCGCAAGTTGCGCTTGCGTCGAATGCTCGCAGCTCAAATTGGGCGTCCGTCTGCAAGTTTCCGGGATGACAGGAGAGTAGGGAACGCGAGGATTTTCTTAGCCGCGAAAAACATGTTTCTATTGACTGAAAGCGAAGACGCGGGTATGAATTAGTCGGTAAATCGGCAAAGCATCGATCTTCTAGTAGAAGACGCAGTCAAATCTCAAAGACATACTACTTTACGGAAATTACTGCGTATTTGGCGTTGTAACTGGACTTTATCGATAGCCTTGCAAATTTACAAAAGTGATGCACAATCGATCATGTGGCGACAATTTTTCGATTTACTCAGTAGCTGGGTTAGAGACCTAATGGACTCCAGTGTGGACCACATCGTTTTCTAACATATGGAAACGTCAACGTTAACGATTTTAATCGTTAACCCCAGTGGATTTTGTCCTACGAAAAAGGATCAAATGTGGGCCACACCAACATAAATTTGTCCTAGCCCCAAATTTTGGTAGGAGAAACGATCGGAGCTCTTCAGTGCGGAACTTCAGCTCCGTACGCGCGCATCGAACGGTAGCGTTGCCACTCCTCCGATTCTGCGTGTTGCACTGGTGAGGACTGAACCATTTCAACGTGCACGCTCTCATGGAGCTCTTGGGGGGTTATTCGGTATGACGTCTGTGTTTTTGCACGTCAACAGACTTTGCTCTTTGCTTCAACTACGACCGTGATACAGCCCCGACGTATCAAATCATGTCCGACAGCGAATCCACTGCCTCAAGCGACAACGAGAACATTAGCGACAAGTCTAAGACCTGGACTTTCATAGCGGAGTCGACTACACAGCTTCACGTTGATGATGTCGAGATGTTTCTGCTCAACAAGGCCAGAATGGAGACACGGGGTGTCTCCAAGACTCTCCTAACACGCATGTTTGGCTCAGAAGACCGACCGTTGAGCGATGTTACAACCCTTGACATCATCAAAGCGTGGTTAGACCCCACACTACTTGCGGTCGCGAGAAAGCAAGTCAACTCCAACCTCGACGCCAACGCATTTATCTCATATTCTGAGCTGCTGGAATTTATCGAAGTGGAACTATGGCTGAGCTTCTACTCGGCTTCTCCGTCAAACTTTTACGACCGGGCTAACAAGTCGCTTTATCCGCCGGTTAAGTCAGTGATGGGGTCAAAAAGGTATTTTGCCATTCTAAACGCGTTTGGAACACAGCGTGAAGAGCTGGAGGCTTCGTCATCACATTGGAAAGCACCATTTGAGCACGACAGGCATTTAGCTCGCGCAATGGACACCTTGCGCCACGTATGCTCCGAGATTGGGTTTATAAACGAGGTTTCAATCGCAAGCCTTGATGATGACTTGTTGCGATTGAGATCGAGCTCAGTAGATGATCTCGGCTTGACAAGAATCAGAAATCCAAAGAAAGGGTAATCTGTATTTGGCCATGCGGATATTGGTTTTGGTGATACAGAACTAACGCTAACAGTTTATTATTTCCCCTTGTGGCAGGTTTGGTCCTGTTCAGCATGGGATCGTGTCACTTGTCACGGGTTTGTTCTTGGTGGTCACATTGCTTCGAAAGGAGAGTCGGTAGTGGATGTGGTGAAAATTCTTCAGAGGTCACTTTGTGGGGCTACGACCGACAGCCAAATTCGATTGCCTGGTGTGATGTTTGCCTTGGACAGGGGATATCAATCCAAAGAAGTCAATCGTCAAATCATCGAGTGTGGGGCGACAATCATTGGCACTCACAAAAAGAACGCCAGCTTCCCGTTTACGTTTGGGAAACCCCCAAGTAAATCGCAGCAGCTAGTCAACGAGATAGGTCCAATGTATGCGCGATGGGCTGTATCGAAAAGTCGATTACGAGCTGGTACAACAGTGACCGCACCCTCAATGTACGCATTGGCGTACCGATCAGGTCTCGGCAACGTAGTGTTGTGCAACACTTCAGTTGAATCGGTCGGTCCTGGAAGTTGGTCCTACATTGTGGAATGCCGATCTGATCTGAAGTCTACGGCGAGCATTGGCGACCCGTTCGGTGTATTTGAGGATAACGTTACCATGCTGACGGATTCCCAGCGTTCACCCGATTGGTTTCTTATGCTGCAATTTCGCATTACGGGGCTTGTGGCAATAAAAATTCTCCGTGCGCTGGCTAAACATTCCGGCAGCGTTGATGATCAGGTTGGAACTTCGTCTGCAGTGTATGCAGAATTTGCAGGACGTTCGGCGGTTCAACTTGTGCTGAAGCTTCTTAAAATTTCCCGTAAAGTAAGCAGCGACCAACTACGTCCCGCCACAAGTGAACGAGAACAACAGTGTACCAGAACAGATTTAGAGCGACTGAAATGCTCTGATCTTAAACAATTGTGCCGCGACCGAGGCCTCGCTGGCTATGGTAGCAAAGCAGCAATGATTGATCGGATTCTTGAGGAAAACCTGAGTGCCTCATCTGGAGTTCAGCGGGTTGCTATTAAATCCCCAGTTTCAGTGCTGCTTGAAGCATGGTTTTTACAGCCTAGATCTTCTTCAGAGATGAAAGTTGGCTCCAAGAATGAAGACAACATTTCTTCTCGACTACCGGTTTGGTTCCGCGAGCAGACACAGTATGATCTCAAGCACACGAAATCGTATGGATTGTTGTGTCGGTGCGTTGAAAATGCATGCTAGTACGTTTACACTTCAGATTATCTAACACTGTTCTGCTTGAAGGCCGGACATGAAGTATTTAGCGTTTTCTCCCGATGGCGTAGGATTTATTTCGTCACCAGAAACCCAAGACTTCTTCGCAATTCTGGAGTATAAAACGAGAACAACTCCAGTCACGATTGCCAAGGAAGCTGCAATTGCTACAAAATATGATAAGTTTGTGACAATCACGCTCAATTCTGCGGAGGATTGCGACGATTTCAAAACTATCGTCCCTGATCAATCGCACCGATCTCAGCTACTTCACAATACTATTGGCGCATCGTTGACTAATGGGATGTTGGTGTACGCGTCTCCGACGTCTATTATTCGGGTCGTCCATGTTATTCTGAGTGACGATGTTATCGACGCTTATCTCCTTGCCATTTCGGGCGTGAAGGACTTGTGCTTGGATTGGATTTACACACCAAATGCTCCCGTGCCATCGCTTTCAACTGACGAGCTCGGATTTTGTGGAGACTTGGAAACCCTCAAACAACATTTATCTTTGTGGCGAGAGCTATGCAAAATTGTTGACGCGCGTGGAAAGCCTCTACCAGCCGCCAAACATATAATTCCAACACTCATAGTGACCTGGAATCGCGTGAAAGGTGGAATTGATGTATACTCGCGGTTTCTCAAAAACGTTCGAGCGCGACACCAGCACCTGCCACCCCTTGCAGCAATCTGGATTCGAATTCTGATGACAATTGTTTACAATGCGTTCCAATCGACCCAGTTGCTGCAAGTAAGTAAATGTTCTCTTCTTGCTATAAATTGTGAGCTAACTGCGTCCTAGACCTATTCGTTTTTGATGTTTGATGAGCGGTGCGACTCGTACAGTGCTCTGCAGCAGTTCAAAAGCGAGAACTTGAAATTAGTTGATTTATTTCGAGACGCAGCTCTCGCTATGCCCGATCTGATTACAAGACAAGAAGAACCCAACCCCAACGCCGATATCGAGCCATCGATACTAAGCAATGCTGTGACGACTATGGCCATTTCAACGGCGTACAACAAGCTCGATCGTTTTAACAACGATCCTGAGTTCCGGCGATTGCGCCTTTCAAAACGTCACTGCCATCACGCGGTAAGAATGCACTTAACATATTGTTTAGCTGAAACTAACTAAAGAGTGGTCGTACGTACAGGAACGGTTTGACGCTGGTAAACAATTGTGCTGCATCCTGTGCTGCCAATTGAATCACGACTCCGAAAATCTGCCTCACACACGAAAAGGCTACAAGACACGATTCTATTGCTTCATCTGCGATGTTGCACTGTGCCAGACCCCGCGATGGAGCGACAATCAATCGTGCTTCGAGCGATTTCACGCTCTAACCAAGGTTCCCAAAGCCTGCCAGCCATCAACGGAACAAACGCAGCAGCCCAAGCATATTCGAGCTCCTCCACCATCGCGCAAGCGCTCACGAGAGTCTGTGGAGCCCAACGAACGTCGCGTGACAAGACTCGTGGCCAAGGCTCGACGTCAATCGGCTCGGTTGATGGCCAGGGGGGCGTAATTTCAGTCTTTAGCGACACAACCGAGCAGAATGCTTTTAGCGAAATTTGTCCTAGTCTCTAGGAGAAACCGTCATTTTGCAGCCTAAGTGAGTATCGATTTGGTACGCGCTGCAGCAGCATTAATATTTATGAATTGCACTTCAACTCTTAGTAACACATAGTTATATATCTTCGCAACATGGTGATGCATGACTTTCGTTGATTCACCTCGAGGGGGCTTCAAGAACGCTGCTTGAAATTTGATCCTTTTTTTTCTCCTACCAAAATAGCCACTGGGGTTAACGTAAAAGTATACGTTTCACAGCCACAAATTGCTCTGTCCAAGAAAAACTTATGGACATGGTAGGTGACAATCGAAGTGCACATCTTATTTAGAAGCAGTTTCGCTAAACTGGGCACAGATCGTGTTTGGAGACGTATGGAGGTCGCTCCCGGGACTTCCGGCAGACGACCGCCAAACGAGTCGTTTCGCACTCCTGTAGGTCCAACAACAGCGCGAGAGCTTCGAAGTTTAACGTCGGTTCAGCGCTCATCACGTCGAGCGGCATCACGAGCGCGGGCGACACCAAGAACCCCACGCGATCGTCCACTACCAAGACGTTCTCCTCGGCTTCAACCTCCACGCCCAACGACAGTTCATGCTGAGCGTTTACCCCCTCGCATCCCAGAGCCAAGTGTTCTGTTTAAAATGGACGGTGCTCATCGCCCTGAACGATGGGGATTCATTTTTCTTGTTCCCCATGAGCAATTTGCTTCTGTCCCGAAGGATGAATTGATCTCTAAGCAAGCTGCATTTGCATACTGTACGGAATGCAGTTGTAAGGTGGCGTCTCGCATGGAGCCACGACAGCTGTGAAGATGGAGAAGTACCACATGGAAGTTCTACTACGCGCGAAGCAAGCGCAACTAGAGTAGAGGGTCAGGTCGGCTAAGCTTCAACTGGAGAATGCGTATGACCATGCACCTGAGTCGTCGAAGAAGCAGCTCAAGGAAGTCTCGAACGCCGTTCAGGCGTATGTGAATGGGCTACTTGCGAAGTGGGTAGCGCAAAGTATGCGGTCATTATCAATTCTCGAAGACCCATGGCTGCTGGAATTTATTCGATTTATTACGCAGGAGCCGACCGGCGTAATCTTGGACGTTCCTGGAGCAACGCAAATT
Source organism: Phytophthora x cambivora (assembly GCA_033557925.1). Lineage (NCBI taxonomy): Eukaryota > Oomycota > Peronosporomycetes > Peronosporales > Peronosporaceae > Phytophthora > Phytophthora x cambivora. The sequence goes on along the minus strand of JAUCEB010000012.1, from coordinate 3,587,618 downwards.
CGTGCGGATATTGTGCATGTGGCGGCGGAGCTACGTGCATCATTGAAGTTTTGGATCCGTAGCAGCTGCCAGTTTTTTTGCATTACGACGGATATCTGGACGAGCAAACGGGCGCAGAGATATATGTCGTTTACTTTGCGTTACGTGAAGGAGACTTTACACTGTGTAGCTGGGTTCTCGAAGTGGAGGCATTTCCTGGCATGCATACCGGGGGCGCCATTGCCAACGGCCTGGGGGATATGATGGAGCGTTGGGAGTTAAAGGCAGAACTGTGTACGTTGCTGGTTCGTGATGGTGCCTCGAACGCAGTTCTTGCAGCTGAGTTCATGGGTGTCAACAACATGTCATGTATTTCGCATGCGCTTCACTTGGTTCTTGGCGCTGCTTTAGCGCGACAGAAAGAAGATGCGGCCGTTGTTGATGCGGCTGCAACTGACAGCGAGGTTCCAATCGCTAACAGAACTCCTGAGTCAGCTGTCCACCCAGTGATTCACTCGGCCATCCACTCCACTGGCCATCTCGAACAAGAGGACGAAGTTGTCCAAGCCCCAGATGCGGAACAACAAGCTGCCGTAAATGCTGTTGAACTTTTTGTAACCACGTCGCTATCAAGCCGTGATACGACGGCAAAATCAGCGTTGGGGCAAATGCGGGATATTGTTCAGCGTTTTAGAAGCCTCGCCACGTATTTTCACAAGTCATCCAAGGCGACAAACCGACTTGACCAGATTCAAGTCAAAGACTGGAAGCGTTCGTCACTGCATCTCATCACCGATTAGCCCCACGCGGTGGAACTCACGTCGCGACATGCTGGCCCGATTGATCGAGCTACATGCACCCTTGGATGATTTGTTCAGTCGTCTAGAGAGACCAGAGTTCAAGGACGAGTTCAGAGATTTGAGTCGTGATAAACTTCCGAAGCCGAGAGAATGGTTTGCAATCAGGTGCCTGGTAGCCGTGCTGGATCCTATCGCAGCTGTGACGAAAGTGCTCAGTGGGGATTCTTATCCGACTTTGGCACTGGTATTCCCTATGCTACGCAGGATCAAAGCGGTACTGGGCGACTCCGACATCTTCTCGAAGCAAGCCGCATTGGTCGGAAGCCAGGAGTTCCAGCGTGAGGTCCTCGAGCTGGTGAACAACGTGCGCAAGGCCGTTCTGCACCTCTTTACGCAGCGGTTTAGAGGGATGAGCTTCGATCTGGTCTGGATAACTTTTCTTGACCCTCGCTTCCACAAGGTGAAACTACTGGCTCAATCCGAAATCGAGGAAGCCAAGAAATATTTGGTTGATGCTGCTGCACTTGCTGTACGCTATTCCATCGGAGACTCAGCTACACCTGTCCCAGACGCTCGTGTCCCTCCGGCAAACTCATCGCCAAGCGATGATACGGCAGCTATCTGGGATGATCTGCTGGGGTCGGACGACGAAGATGTCAACACTCGCACCGACCCTACTTTCCAAAAAAAGCAACTAAGTTGCGCAAGCGAGTTCGTGGCATATCTAGAAGAGGCCAAGACAGTCCCACGAGATCAAAATCCGCTCGAGATGATGTCGCAGCTGGAGGCCGTTCGCATCAAGGTGGTGTGCTTCAAGCCCGGTTCGGTGCACGGTATCCACGCGGTGCTGGAGATTGTCGCTGCGATGCCGTCGATGACCGTGATGCTACAGTGGACTGGCGGCCGCGCTGGTGGCCACCACAGCTTCGAAGACTTCCACCAGGTGACGTACGCCGCCATCCGTCGCGTGTCGAACGTACTGGTGGTGGTGGGCTCTGGCTTCAGCAACTGGGAGGACTCGAAGCAGTACGAAGGCAAGCCGCAGCTCTGACTGCACGAGGCGTACTTATTGCGCATGAGCAAGTTCATCACGCGCACGGAGGGGCGTTTCCGCCGCGAAAGCTCTGGCGCACTGTTCGACCAGTACCACCATTAGCAGACATGCATTAGGCAACGCCAATGCCCTCTTAGCTGAGGAAACTGAAAACCCAAAGAAGAAAGCGAAAATCGCTGGACTCGATGCACAAATCGGAGGTCAACGCGCGGAACGTTGAGGGCGAAGTACCCTGCGACGGTGTCGACGCTGCTGTCGGTGCCGGACTGCGACTTCGTTTTGGTACTGAGTCGCACTAGCTGCAAGCCGGTGACCTTTGTGTCTGTGATCGACACAGACTTCAAGGACTTCGACACAGTGCTGGAGCGCGACGAGCAGCGCCTGTTGATTCGGCAGGGCCTAGTGGCCGACCGCTACAGCATGGTGGTGCACGAGCCTATTGCATATCCTAGGAGGAATCAACAACACTGTGAAGGAGAGTGGTGCTATGCGGCAGCAATCAGCCATGGATTACGGGGCAGTTATGATTTATCGCCAAGTCGAGTTTATTTCTTCTGGGGGTTTCCGCAGTTCTCGGATATGAAAACGATGTCGCGAACAAGATCATGGTCCATTTGACAGCGCTTTGCAGTCACGACATTGCCTGCAGTGTAGAAGGCGCTTTCAGAAGGCACGGAGGTAGCGACGCAGCCTAACCATTTCCTGGCAAGCAGCGTCAGCGATGGATGCTTGTGACCGTTAACGGACCACCACGTGCGCCCCTGTGTCGGGATACAGGCACCAATCGTGATGCTCTCGATAGGCAAGCCGCTGCGGCGCATACGATGAATCATCAGGAACTGGAAGCCCCACTACTTCGCGTTCAGGTACAGCATGTTAATCGCGATACCGAGGCCAGACTTGATCTTCGACACCAGCTCGTTCACCGCGTCTTCGAAGATATTCGGGCGCGACAGACCACCCGCCGCAAGCTCACCGTGGAAACCCGCGTTCTGGATAGCCGCAACGAGGTCGATACCTTCCAGGCTCGGCATGGACGTCATACGTGGGGCCATGACGGGGGGCTTGTTCAGCGCGTGCGCGAATCTGTTGTAGAGCTTGCAAACAACAGCGAACCCGTGAGTTTCGCTGCGAGTTCGGAATGCGCGTCTGGTTGGCGTCGGGCGGCGAACAGGCCCTCCAGCGTCTGCGTGACACGTTCATCATGTCCGACGCGTTGATGAGAAGACAGCTGCTGGTCGGGAGTCTTGGTGCGGCGCTTGACCACCTCGATGGCCTTGAGCACGTGCTCCTTCTTGAGGCCGCGCTCGGCCAGCATCGGACCGGCGTCCGCGATCTTCTTGCCGTCCTGTTTGTACTGCGTCAGGAGCTGGTCGTGCGTCTCATTCGCGCGCAGTCCCTGCCAGAACATGTTGCGTAGGACGCAGACGCCGAGAAGATAACGGCGCTACGCCCTGGCTGTGGCTCACGGCCGTGGAGGAGCTCTTGACCACGCTCTCGTGGCTCACGCCCGCCGACTTGAGGAAGTTAAAGTAGTTGGCGCACTGCGTGAGCACCAGCAGCGGCATGCTGAAGTACACGCGGTCGAGCTCCAAGTCGGCGGGCGCGTTCTCGACCTGCAGCCAACTGTGCGCGTCGACGACCGCCTCGATGGCGACGCTTTGAACCGTCTGTACAAAACAAAAATATAATTTTTCATAAATTGGTTTGTCAACGTTTTTTTATTAAACCTCAACATGTAAAACAAACGTTTCTCTGAACCTCGAAGTTGGGACAAACGTTGGGAAGCCAACAATGGAGTCAGGGTCTTAAAAAAGAGTGGTTGCTGCCCCCGACTAGAGAATCCTTTTTGTATAATAGTCAATCAGAGTATGGAGTCAGGGTCTTAAAAAAAGAGTGGCTGCTGCCCCCGACTAGAGAACCCCCTTTGTATAATAGCCAATCAGAGTAGGTTTAATTGAGTACCCCAATTGGAGTTTGCAGCAACAAGAAGACTTTTGTTTTGCTAGTTTCTACATCGACGCTTTCTGCACAACACACCCATCCTCGCTCGGCAAATTGTTCTGCCGCTGGCCTGGATAACGTTTGTCAGAAGATGGTTTTTCCAAGCTAGGATGCGTGGCAATGTCGGGTAGCAGAGTTGTCGCTGATATCGGCGCCAGGAGCGGAATTAGTCAGGTCAGACGCACCACTGCCACTTTGGTGCGGTTGCGCCGACGCACCCAAAAAAGATTGAACTTGTTACTGGCAGTAACAAGTTCAATATATTTTTCCGAGCGTTGTGATTGGTCAGAAACTAAATCGTCGACCTGCATCAAAACGCACGCAGTTTGACGAGCAGTATCCGTGGGGCGCATTAAACGAGCCACCGCATTAAGTGAGCCACACGTTCAATACAAAAACCAATATAAGGTCGCCCTTTTCGGTGGCTGTTTTTGTTGTCTTCCCAATGCGTGATAGGCATAAGAGCTCGCCCACAGAAAGAGGTGGTCGTCTCAAATACGTGCCAGGTCTCAGAGTTTGGTTTTGAGCAACATTGATGCAGCTAGGCGTGTCTTCTTCTGACAGGCAAACGCTGATAGTGGATAGTCGCGCAGACCACGACTGGTCGCGGGGCTGTGCTATACAAAACCCAAGTGTTTGGCTCGCATTGTGCGACGAGGTGTACCCGGGGCAGCCCCCTCCACATACTAAATTCAAGTCTAATCAAAAGTGGTTCTTCATACATGTACATGTAATACATATTACCGAAATTCCTTAGTCAAAGGGCAGGGAATCGCTAAGGAGGGCCCTCTGCAAATGCACTGACAACAGCCAACGTGGGTCAACCGTATACACTGCAGTGGTGGGTCAAATACCCCAAAACGGATTCCAGTCCAGTACAAACCGCGAACTCTCGACGCGTCGCAGGCGACAGTCAAGATGCTGCTCATGGGCGACAGCCAGGACGACACGGTCGAGTTGACCTGCGACGCCAGCGCGACGATCGCGATGCTGCTCATGGGTAGCAGCCAGGACGACACGGTTGAGGAGACCTGCGACGCCAGCGTGAGGGCCGAGATGCTGCTCATGAGCAGCAGCCAGGACGACACAGTTGAGGAGACCTGCGACGCCAGCGTGATCGGGTAGCTGAATCTTGATGTGAAGCTTAGATGGACATTGATGCTGCTTCCGTTGTAAAACTATATAGGTTGTCTGTTACTTTTAATTATTTTTGTCTTGCGCTTCATAACTAGAAACGACTCTGGCCTGCCATCACTTGAGAAACTAGGACTATACCGTGCAACTTCGTCCGAGATGGATAATCCTTCCGTGTACTCAGCTGCATTCGCCATGCAAACCAACAGTGCTGAGCATGAGAATAGCTCGTACACATCGTCAAGCGACGCTCAGTCATACCACCGGTTCAACGCCGGAAACGACACCACTTGCCCAAGCTTTGACGACGTCGGACGTTGTGATATTGAGCGTATGGGCTACGAGGGTGATGGTGGTGACGATAGTGAAGACGGCGATGACGACGACCACCTCGTCGAAGACGATGATGGCAACGTCGACGCAGACGCTGAGGGATACGAGGACTGTGGAAATGAATATGGGAATGCTGAGGTCGTTGACATCAGAAACGTAGCATGTAGTGAATTCAACTTTACCCCCGAAGACGGTGCTGCACTCTCGTACGAGTTTGATTTTCCAGATTATATTTCAGATGCTGGATCAACTTTAAGTGAAGATGACGACGCAGAACTTCGTGTGGATGAGTCGCTACTCGATTTAGTTTGTAGACATCAGCTAGCCAGCGCTGAAGACACACTCGCTACCAATAACAATGACCTTCGAAACAGCGCTGATGATTCAGTAGACACGAACAATTGTGCGATAGGTGGGTCGGATGTCTACATTACAGACAACGACGCAGAAATCCGGCACCACTGAATGCCATCCCCATAGTAAAATATCGAGAAATCCCCGTCCATTACCACAGGGAACTGCAGAAAAATCACAAGTAATTTCATATAAAGTACTTAAAAGCATATGATATACAAAGATGAAGCCTACTGATCAAATCTGATTGGCTGGAGGGGTCCACCTGCACGGCTTTGTCTTGTCGGATATTTGTGTCGGCCGGATTTTTGTGTCGGCCGGATTTCGGCGTCGTTGTCTGTATAGCGCTTCCACGCGTATGAATCTCACGATGCCGCCGAGGCTGCAATACATGAATGGACTTCAGCTCATCACTTCAATGTTTCACGTCGCCGTGTACGGAAACTTCCGGGTTTAGAGACGATTTGGGCGCGTAAATTTAAGTGTGATCGTGCAGGGAAGCCGAAATTTACTCAGCACCTCGTAGAGACTGAGCGAACTAGACAGATGCGGGGATCTAAACGGTCCGATTGTCCTATGCGACTTAAAATGTGTGCTGTGTCAAAGAATAATGTTCAAGGGCCGTGGCGAATTGAACATACCAGCTTCAAAAGTGAAGTTCACAACCACCCTCCATCGGTCAATGTCCGTGTTCATTCTGCTCACCGACGACGAGCAGCGGGCAACACTGTAGCTCGTTGCGATGGTATGGCCACTTTTATAGATGGACAAACGGCAGCCGGTGTATCGGTGGCTAAGATTCGAGCAGCAATTTTGCACAATGATCCCAATTCGCTCGTGCTGCCTAAAGATATTGGAAACTTCAAGTCGAAAACGAGAAACCGGATCATCGCCACGCAAACACCGATCGAAGCTCTGTTTTCTCTACTGCGCCATCATAATGTTTATTACCGCTTCGATGTATTCCCCGGCACAACGCAGCTTCGTTATCTTTTCTGGGCGCACCCTGCAACAATTCGTCTGTATAAGCTTCACTGTGATGTTTTAATTGCAGATGGGACGTTCAAAACAAATATGATCTCCCGCTTATCAACGTCATATCAATGACTGGTATGAATACTGTTGTTCCCGTAGCACAATGTTTTCTTTCCGGCCAAACCGAAGACGACTTTCTGTGGTTTCTTCAAGCTTTGCGTGGTATGATGGAAAACCATCAGATTGGTCTACCCTGTGGGATACTTTCTGATCGAGAGCTAGCCATTTTGAACTCACTTCTGGCCAAAGCTAGAGAGGAGCTTGGTCAAATTCGAGTGGATAATCCTCTTCCAGGACAAGACAAACATGAAAATAGCTGGCAAACTGAAGTGTTTATGCAGTGCTTTTACGAGACTGTGGAATCCACTACTGGAGTTGAGTTTGAGTCACAACGCCAAAAGTTAGAAAAATTGTCTCCGACGCTGGCTTCTTACTTGGATCTGCATTGGTGGAAGTTCAAGCACAAAATTGTGAGATGCTGGACGAACAGGTACTGCCATTTTGAGTATCGCGATACGTCCGCTGTAGAAGGGACTCATGCACAGTGCAAGCGATGGCTGCAGAACTATAACAGTGATCTACTGACGGTATTTAAACGCTTGATACCGTGGTGAGTGGCAAACGCAAGTGCCGTGAGTATTCGTTCCGCTCGAGATGCAACTATTCTGCCGTACCTGTTGCAGAAAGACCGCTACAACCAGGTAACACGTATTATCACTGTTTGGGCACTGCGCAAAACTGAGAAATTGTGGAAAACAGGCATAAAAATTTGACTGGAGCTCTACCGATTCAACCGTGCACAGGAACATTTCGAGTTGTAAATGGTCGGCCCTGTGTTCATGAGTTAATAATGATTATAAGATCAAATGGTACCTTGAAGTTGATCCCAACTGCATATCATTCTCACTGGTGGATATACAGATACCGTCAACACACTTGGAGACCGCGAATTCAAGAGCCAGTTAACTTACGAAGAAAGCGCAGACACGCCCGATCTCATCGAGCTAACTACGGCGCTTCCGGAACCGCTAGGGATCCGATCTTAGCAGAACGAGTGAATCTAAATCATGCTGCTAGACCTCCATCACATCAAGGAGTAGCCGGTGATGATTTACAGGATAGAACGTGGTTGTTACCACCACCACCCATCGTTTTTCCACCGATGCACAAATCTAGCAACGAACTGCCTATACTGCAAAGCCAGAATATGTATTCAAGAGCGTGGCGGTGTAGCGACGTACCACTTCTCCGAACCCAGATAGCAACATTGCACGGACAACCTGGAATTCAAACGAGCGATCAGCTAGTAGATCAAGCCCAGAATGCATATGCACATCCGTCGATCCCACCGCTATGCTAACAGGCATCCGTTTTAGTTATTATGTAGACAAATGCAAGGTTACCCGAGAAGGCGTAAAGTTGATAACTGCAGGTATCCAACGTATATAGTTTAAGTATATTGCTCAGAATGTAAGCAAGTATGTGAGCGCTACGCGGCTGCAACTGCATGAAGGCTTGCATACAGTCCAGGAGGCGAAGGATGTAGTTAATTCGACCAGCAGTGCCGTAAGCGAGGCTAAGGCTGTCCTGCGTGAGTTTGTGGCGACAGCGGAGAAGTCGAATTCGCGCTACAAATCATCTTATCAAGTCCGAAAAACTGCTCGAGCTACCCAAACGCGCTTTCTACAGGATATTTCGTGGATTGATAATGCGGCGGCTTTCGTTCAAGCGTCTGAAGAGGATGAGTCTGTTCCATTTAGTGAGTCTAGTGGTGTTCACAGAGATGATGCATATGAGACGACAAACCGCAGCGCCGATGAGGATGGTGTTGTCACTGAAAGTATACAGCGTACAATCGCTGAGAATGCTAAGAAGACACCACGGCAATGCGTGCGTAAGAAAGCAAGTCACCGGTACTATTTTGGGTGATATGGCCCAGAGCTGGTTCGGGACATTAAAGCTTGACATCAATGCATAATTCAACATGGACTTTGACTTGAATATATCTTTCATATAATTAATACTGCACAACACAGATATGTATGTATCTACAACAGTACCTCGGTAGTCATCGTGCGCTGCGCCGGCAACGGATGCACCACCGCAGCTGCCCGTAAAGTGACATCGTGTACGTCATTCTCTCGCACCGCCATGGCCATGGCGGTCAGTTCAGCTGTAAGTGCAGCTTTAATAGCTGCGTCAGTAAGTTCCCGGTGGAGCTTCGCAAATTGGCTGAATGCCCGATCGATCGGGGGCGGCGGTGCGATCGAAGGCGGTGTTGCCGGAGCAGCATGTTGCACGACGGTCGGCATGTCCGCACTCCCAGTGCGCTTAGGGTAGTAGCTTGGATCTCACCGGTCCTTGAGTATACCCGTGAAGTTATCTTCGAGGGAAAAGCTGTCATCCTGCACAGCGCGAAGACGCACCGCGCGCTCCTCTTTAGTCAGTAGCCCCCACATCGTCCTAAGGGTTTTGCTCTGTCTGTTCTTCAACCACCTGTCGGTGACAGCGTCCCCGTGCAACTCGGCTTTTGCAAATGCGATTCCCTGAGAAGATACCTCAGGTGGCAGCAGAGTGGATACACACACGGAGAAGGCCTTGTGGGCACGCATTGTGACGACTACGACGCCCTTCTAGCGATGCGCCTTAGCTAGCCAACGCAATGTCCTTCCCGATGTGAACTGCTTCTGATTGAGAGGGTAGTGCCCGTCGAGAGCACCGCCGTGGACGCTGCCAGCCTCTTTGCGCTAAGTGAGGATGAACGGCCTCCTCCAATGCTTTGCTATTTTTTTGGCACTACCAACAAACAGTTGATTACCCAAATGCACTGCCTTTGCAGAGGGCCCACCCGCGGAGGGCCCTCCTTAGCGATTCCCAAAGGGCACCCCCATTACTGTGTGTTCAAAAATAGCCAGCGATTTGAAATACATGACAAGTTGAACAGCATAAAACAGTGCAATGTATTGGTGATCAGCAGCTAAACTCGAACCCGCCGTCCTCCCCCACCTCTTCAGCTACCGGCAACGACTGCAATTTATCTACAAGTCCAGCAATAGCGGCTTCTTGAAGTGATTGGTCTACCTCTAGCGGAGCGCGTGTGTCTGTCGGGATAACTAACTTCCTAAATCCACTTGCCAACGTGGCAGTAGGCAGATTTTCCCACCCGTTGGTGAGCCAGGCTATCAGAGTTGCTCGAGATGGTGCCTTCAGCTTGAACTTCTCTTGCGCGCCACTATCTTTGTGGTCTCTAAGCTGCTGTTGCGGATGATCCACCCATAGAGAACGTAGCTCCAACTTGAATGGCTTCATCCAGGCAATATCTGCCGGCTGACACGAGGAAGTGTAACCGGGAGGAATTTTCATCAAAACGACGTTGATGCTGGCGGCATAATGTTTGACAGCCTCGGTCCAGTGACCGCTAAAATCATCCCAAAGTAAAAGTATATTTTCACCCAAACTGTCCCTCAGGCCAAAATGATATCGCAAAAACTTAATCGACAACTTGGCATTCCACCAACCTTTGATGTTGCAGTAAATTTGGACATCATGTTTGTCCATCAGCGGCTCCACCTTAGGCCACAGCCCTCGCCCAAAATCATTCTGTTTCTCGTGATTAAATGCTTCTCTCTCAGCATATTTGGATCTGGGCTGCTTAAAAACCGCAAAGGGCGTCATTCGGTTTCCGTGCATATCACCAAGCAACATCACCGTCATCCGCTTTTTTTCCGCCCCAACATTGTGAATCCATACAGTGCGAGTGCCTTTATCATCATAGGTACGCGTCGGAAGATACTCATAATTCATGGCAGTTTGGTCAGCATTATAGACCTCCACAATATTCTCCTCCTCAATTGTTTTGAGCACCTCCAATCGAAACGCCTGAGCAACTTGCTCGGAATCAGCAGGCGCGTTTTGGCCGATACGCGTTTTACATCCTAGCGAGAGACGAAATTTTGTCAAAAAGCGTTTTCTCCAGCTTTCGGACGCTGAAAAACTTTCGGGCGGGATTTCAGCATCAGCCGCAACTTCCTGCGCCCTACACTTGAGCATGAATGCTGACACGGGCACACCTTCGCGGCGGAGATCCCGTACCCAATGCGCGATCTGGTCTTCGTCCTCCGCCGAAAGAACTGTTGAGATGCCTTCGCTGCGAATTTTCTGCTGTTTCCCACGACCGCTGGTGACTGCTTTCCTTAAGGCGTTTGCATTTGCAACCCATTCGTATATTTGTCGTTTGATAGTCTTTGTCTGAGCTTAACTAAGCCCTGGATGGAAGCTCTCCATCGTCTTCTTCATTCCGTGGGTCTCGTAGAAGGCGACGACATGCGCCTTCTTGTCGTTGGCGACAACCGTGCGCTTGAACTCCCTTGGCTTCTTACGGACGCCCTTAATGCATGTTCGCCCCTTGGGTGGGGCCTTCGGCGCCATTTTTGGCAATGGCCTCTCGTCCAGCGGCTTTCAAGAGAGTCGGAGCGACTGGGTTTTTGTACCTGCGCTTTATGACAAAAGATTATCCTGATATTCAAAACAAGCAACTCTATTGGCCAGCAAGCCAATCTTAAGATTTGATAGGGGCGCCCTTTGACAAAGGAAATTCGGTATGCACCCTACGGATAAGTTACTGCAGTAAGTTACTGCTCGCCAAACTGCGTACGTTTTGATGCAGGTCGACGATTTATACTGGGAATACCGAAGAATGAGGGATGGACAGCCCTCAAGGGATTAATTCCACGGTACTGCGTAAGCGTAACCTGGGTAAACATTCGTACAACATTAGAAATGTTGCATTATAGCAATGAACGTCCATCGGTACTACTACTAGCACAGCAGCATGGCATGATAGCCTAGTAGTAGTGCTACTGCACCGATGGCGTCCAATGCTATCATGCTGTGCTGCTCTGCTAGTAGTAGTGCTACTGCACCGATGGCGTCCAATGCTATCATGCTGTGCTGCTCTGCTACATGTAGTAGCAGTGCTACTGCACCGATGGCGTGCAGTTCTAGCATGCTGTGCTGCTGTGCTGCTCTGACAGCAGTAGCACTACTACTAGCAGAGCAACACAGCATGATAGCATTGGACGCCATCGGTGCAGTAGCACTACTACTAGCAGAGCAGCACAGCATGATAGAACTGCACGCCATCGGTGCAGTAGCACTGCTACTAGCAGATCAACACAGCATGACAGCATTGGACGCCATCGGTGCAATAGCACTGCTACTAACGTTAGCAGAGCCCGATCGGTCGCATGCAAAAGCGCTGCTTATATTAACATGTAAGAACATTGGTATTCCCAGTCTAAGTCGCAGACGCCCTAGTTTTCTGACCCATTACAACGCTCGGAAAATTATCTGCTTGCTGGCCTTGCAATGCTTACAAATATTATTGTTTTAAAAAAAATCTACACCGCCCCCCCCCCCCCCCCAACAAGCGTCATATAACATTATGCTGTATGACGTTAAGTAGTATGACATTAAGCGAGTTGAAGCTCAGTCACTTGTCAAAATCTAACTGGCACGAGAACGCAGACACCGGTGATCACATGCTGCACATTGCGAGAAGGTAAGCAACGGGGGTGTCTTCTGTGTCTGCAATAGCAACCCTTACGACCTATCATTCAGTCGATGCTACTGTTCTGCAGCCCCTCAAGATGCTGAAGAGAGTCCCAAGAGTGTCAAGCGCCACACTCAACAGCTCGGCCCGCTGCAATGCCATACCCCGGCCATTGCGAGAATGAGAGGGCTGTAAAGTTAATGGAGAACGATACTGGCTCAGTGATGAGGGCCGCGACCACCAGAACGCTCTCCAGTGAGATCGCTATCGCCGAACGACCAAGCCAAAGACGAAGAAGGACAATCCAAAGTGCGCCCGTGCGTCGCCTAAGAAGACCACGAAAGACGTGACCTCGCAAGCTTCACCACGTCCTGAACGCGGGTCTACTACGGAGTCGTCGGGGCAAGATCAAGTTGCAGATCCTACGGGTCCACCGGGTAACCATCGTGCATGCGATAGCGTCAGTGATGCTGATTCTGCACAACCGCGCACGCAATCTAGTGCGACCCAGCGTCTACTTGGTCAAGACACGAATGTTCGTGGCGACGATCTCCACCAAAACCCAAGTGCTGCGTCGCGGCTGCAAGTTTTCCCCTTGGATGTTGCTGGAGATGTCGGACGCAAACCAACATGTACCAGTGTACACCATGCTGGAGCTTCCGTGCAACCACATCAGCCGGTCTAAATTTTTACTGCAGGCCATTCCGTTGGTTACGCAAGCTCCAGCACATCGAACATTGATGGGCTGTTGCACGTCTCCGCAAGCTGGATTTACCCCAATGACATTTGTAACTGGTGATCCTGCTACTCCTGAGTCGCTGAAGCCAGCTCAACAGTTCATGATCCCAGCTTCACAAGGCCACTATGCAGCCGCTTCGGCACTGCAAACATGTGCGGTGGGATCTGCGATGCGTTCCATTTGGGATTTATAGTTACTTTTATGAAAAAAATGTCGTGGTTCTGTACTTTTCAGATACGACTATGCAAACAATTACGTGGCTCTGCACTTCAAGTCGCTTAAAGGAGGCATTTCGGTTCCTTTAATGTGGTTCCACACGGCACCACCTCGGAAATAGCCGCCCTCCCACGCGCGCTACATCGCTTCCCACGCTCACACACACTGCATGCATGCCACCATCGTTCTCCAGCCTACCCCCACGGTCAATCCGCCCCCCGCTCCGACGCCGTCCCGGATCGAACGAGGTCTCTGAACATGGCGCTCGCATATCGTCGCTACGCACTATTGACGCCCTTGCGAGCGTGCTGGCTACGGCTACCACGTCCTGCCAACCGCTCGGTGCCATGCGCGCTGCAATAAGCGTGTCTAGACACTAGCTAACGATGGTCGACACTGACCCACCGCACGCCTTGAACCCGAGTCCAACCACACCACACTGACTGCCGCCGGCACGCCAGCAGCGAGCACGGTAGACGTGGTGTGGTAGACAACGCGCCAGAAGTCGCTGAGGCGCAAAAACGAGTGCGGCGAGGACAGCAAAAGGACGCAAAAGTGCCGCGACCCGGGATCGAACCAGGGACCTTCAGATCTTCAGTCTGACGCTCTCCCAACTGAGCTATCGAGGCGCCAAAATTCAAACACACCCACCCGCCCCGAAATTTGCCGCTCTCCCACGCGCGCTACATCGCTTCCCACGCTCACACACACTGCATGCATGCCACCGCCGTCCTCCAGCCTACCCCCATGGTCAATCCGCTCCCCGCTCCGACGCCGTCCCGGCTCGAACGAGGTCTCTGAACATGGCGCTTGCATATCGTCGCTACGCACTATTGACGCCCTTGCGAGCGTGCTGGCTACGGCTACCACGTCCTGTCAACCGCTCGGTGCCATGCGCGCTGCAATAAGCGTGTCTAGACACTAGCTAACGACGGTCGATGCTGACCCGCCACACGCCTTGAACCCGAGGCCAACCACAGCACACTGACTGCCGCTGACACGCCAGCAGCGAGCACGGTAGACGTGGTGTGGTAGACAACGCGCCAGAAGTCGCTGAGGCGCAAAAACGAGTGCGGCGAGGACAGCAAAAGGACGCAAAAGTGCCGCGACCCGGGATCGAACCAGGGACCTTCAGATCTTCAGTCTGACGCTCTCCCAACTGAACTATCGAGGCGCCAAAATTCAAACACACCCACCCGCCCCGAATTTTGCCGCTCTCCCACGCGCGCTACATCGCTTCCCACGCTCACACACACTGCATGCATGCCACCGCCGTCCTCCAGCCTACCCCCATGGTCAATCCGCTCCCGCCGTCCCGGCTCGAACGAGGTCTCTGAACATGGCGCTCGCATATCGTCGCTACGCACTATTGACGCCCTTGCGAGCGTGCTGGCTACGGCTACCACGTCCTGCCAACCGCTCGGTGCCATGCGCGCTGCAATAAGCGTGTCTAGACACTAGCTAACGGTGGTCGATGCTGACCCGCCGCACGCCTTGAACCCGAGGCCAACCACAGAACACTGACTGCCGCCGGCACGCCAGCAGCGAGCACGGTAGACGTGGTGTGGTAGACAACGCGCCAGAAGTCGCTGAGGCGCAATAACGAGTGCGGCGAGGACAGCAAAAGGACGCAAAAGTGCCGCGACCCGGGATCGAACCAGGGACCTTCAGATCTTCAGTCTGACGCTCTCCCAACTGAACTATCGAGGCGCCAAAATTCAAACACACCCACCCGCCCCGAAATTTGCCGCTCTCCCACGCGCGCTACATCGCTTCCCACGCTCACACACACTGCCTGCATGCCACCGCCGTCCTCCAGCCTACCCCCATGGTCAATCCGCTCCCCGCTCCGACGCCGTCCCGGCTCGAACGAGGTCTCTGAACATGGCGCTCGCATATCGTCGCTACGCACTATTGACGCCCTTGCGAGCGTGCTGGCTACGGCTACCACGTCCTGTCAACCGCTCGGTGCCATGCGCGCTGCAATAAGCGTGTCTAGATACTAGCTAACGATGGTCGATGCTGACCCGCCGCACGCCTTGAACCCGAGGCCAACCACACCACACTGACTGCCGCTGACACGCCAGCAGCGAGCACGGTAGACGTGGTGTGGTAGACAACGCGCCAGAAGTCGCTGAGGCGCAATAACGAGTGCGGCGAGGACAGCAAAAGGACGCAAAAGTGCCGCGACCCGGGATCGAACCAGGGACCTTCAGATCTTCAGTCTGACGCTCTCCCAACTGAACTATCGAGGCGCCAAAATTCAAACACACCCACCCGCCCCGAAATTTGCCGCTCTCCCACGCGCGCTACATCGCTTCCCACGCTCACACACACTGCCTGCATGCCACCGCCGTCCTCCAGCCTACCCCCATGGTCAATCCGCTCCCCGCTCCGACGCCGTCCCGGCTCGAACGAGGTCTCTGAACATGGCGCTCGCATATCGTCGCTACGCACTATTGACGCCCTTGCGAGCGTGCTGGCTACGGCTACCACGTCCTGTCAACCGCTCGGTGCCATGCGCGCTGCAATAAGCGTGTCTAGATACTAGCTAACGATGGTCGATGCTGACCCGCCGCACGCCTTGAACCCGAGGCCAACCACACCACACTGACTGCCGCTGACACGCCAGCAGCGAGCACGGTAGACGTGGTGTGGTAGACAACGCGCCAGAAGTCGCTGAGGCGCAAAAACGAGTGCGGCGAGGACAGCAAAAGGACGCAAAAGTGCCGCGACCCGGGATCGAACCAGGGACCTTCAGATCTTCAGTCTGACGCTCTCCCAACTGAGCTATCGAGGCGCCAAAATTCAAACACACCCACCCGCCCCGAAATTTGCCGCTCTCCCACGCGCGCTACATCGCTTCCCACGCTCACACACACTGCATGCATGCCACCGCCGTCCTCCAGCCTACCCCCATGGTCAATCCGCTCCCCGCCGACGCCGTCCCGGCTCGAACGAGGTCTCTGAACATGGCGCTCGCATATCGTCGCTACGCACTATTGACGCCCTTGCGAGCGTGCTGGCTACGGCTACCACGTCCTGCCAACCGCTCGGTGCCATGCGTGCTGCAATACACGTGTCTAGATACTAGCTAACGATGGTCGATGCTGACCCGCCGCACGCCTTGAACCCGAGGCCAACCACACCACACTGACTGCCGCTGACACGCCAGCAGCGAGCACGGTAGACGTGGTGTGGTAGACAACGCGCCAGAAGTCGCTGAGGCGCAAAAACGAGTGCGGCGAGGACAGCAAAAGGACGCAAAAGTGCCGCGACCCGGGATCGAACCAGGGACCTTCAGATCTTCAGTCTGACGCTCTCCCAACTGAGCTATCGAGGCGCCAAAATTCAAACACACCCACCCGCCCCGAAATTTGCCGCTCTCCCACGCGCGCTACATCGCTTCCCACGCTCACACACACTGCATGCATGCCACCGCCGTCCTCCAGCCTACCCCCATGGTCAATCCGCTCCCCGCCGACGCCGTCCCGGCTCGAACGAGGTCTCTGAACATGGCGCTCGCATATCGTCGCTACGCACTATTGACGCCCTTGCGAGCGTGCTGGCTACGGCTACCACGTCCTGCCAACCGCTCGGTGCCATGCGTGCTGCAATACACGTGTCTAGATACTAGCTAACGATGGTCGATGCTGACCCGCCGCACGCCTTGAACCCGAGGCCAACCACACCACACTGACTGCCGCTGACACGCCAGCAGCGAGCACGGTAGACGTGGTGTGGTAGACAACGCGCCAGAAGTCGCTGAGGCGCAAAAACGAGTGCGGCGAGGACAGCAAAAGGACGCAAAAGTGCCGCGACCCGGGATCGAACCAGGGACCTTCAGATCTTCAGTCTGACGCTCTCCCAACTGAGCTATCGAGGCGCCAAAATTCAAACACACCCACCCGCCCCGAAATTTGCCGCTCTCCCACGCGCGCTACATCGCTTCCCACGCTCACACACACTGCCTGTATGCCACCGCCGTCCTCCAGGCTAACCCCATGGTCAATCCGCTCCCCACTCCGACGCCGTCCCGGCTCGAACGAGGTCTCTGAACATGGCGCTCGCATATCGTCGCTACGCACTATTGACGCCCTTGCGAGCGTGCTGGCTACGGCTACCACGTCCTGCCAACCGCTCGGTGCCATGCACGCTGCAATAAGCGTGTCTAGACACTAGCTAACGATGGTCGACACTGACCCGCCGCACGCCTTGAACCCGAGGCCAACCACACCACACTGACTGCCGCCGGCACGCCAGCAGCGAGCACGGTAGACGTGGTGTGGTAGACAACGCGCCAGAAGTCGCTGAGGCGCAAAAACGAGTGCGGCGAGGACAGCAAAAGGACGCAAAAGTGCCGCGACCCGGGATCGAACCAGGGACCTTCAGATCTTCAGTCTGACGCTCTCCCAACTGAGATATCGAGGCGCTAAAATTCAAACACACCCACCCGCCCCGAAATTTGCCGCTCTCCCACGCGCGCTACATCGCTTCCCACGCTCACACACACTGCATGCATGCCACCGCCGTCCTTCAGGCTACCCCCATGGTCAATCCGCTCCCCACTCCGACGCCGTCCCGGCTCGAACGAGGTCTCTGAACATGGCGCTCGCATATCGTCGCTACGCACTATTGACGCCCTTGCGAGCGTGCTGGCTACGGCTACCACGTCCTGCCAACCGCTCGGTGCCATGCACGCTGCAATAAGCGTGTCTAGACACTAGCTAACGATGGTCGACACTGACCCGCCGCACGCCTTGAACCCGAGGCCAACCACACCACACTGACTGCCGCCGGCACGCCAGCAGCGAGCACGGTAGACGTGGTGTGGTAGACAACGCGCCAGAAGTCGCTGAGGCGCAAAAACGAGTGCGGCGAGGACAGCAAAAGGACGCAAAAGTGCCGCGACCCGGGATCGAACCAGGGACCTTCAGATCTTCAGTCTGACGCTCTCCCAACTGAGCTATCGAGGCGCCAAAATTCAAACACACCCACCCGCCCCGAAATTTGCCGCTCTCCCACGCGCGCTACATCGCTTCCCACGCTCACACACACTGCCTGCATGCCACCGCCGTCCTCCAGGCTACCCCCATGGTCAATCCGCTCCCCACTCCGACGCCGTCCCGGCTCGAACGAGGTCTCTGAACATGGCGCTCGCATATCGTCGCTACGCACTATTGACGCCATTGCGAGCGTGCTGTCTACGGCTACCACGTCCTGCCAACCGCTCGGTGCCATGCGCGCTGCAATACGCGTGTCTGGACACTAGGTAACGATGGTCGATACTGACCCGCCACACGCCTTGAACCCGAGGCCAACCACACCACACTGACTGCCGCCGGCACGCCAGCAGCGAGCACGGTAGACGTGGTGTGGTAGGCAACGCACCAGAAGTCGCTGAGGCGCAAAAACGAGTGCGGCGAGGACAGCAAAAGGACGCAAAAGTGCCGCGACCCGGGATCGAACCAGGGACCTTCAGATCTTCAGTCTGACGCTCTCCCAACTGAGCTATCGAGGCGCCAAAATTCAAACACACCCACCCGCCCCGAAATTTGCCGCTCTCCCACGCGCGCTACATCGCTTCCCACGCTCACACACACTGCCTGCATGCCACCGCCGTCCTCCAGCCTACCCCATGGTCAATCCGCTCCCCGCTCCGTCGCCGTCCCGCCTCAAACGAGGTCTCCGAACATGGCGCTCGCATATCGTCGCTACGCACTATTGACGCCATTGCGAGCGTGCTGTCTACGGCTACCACGTCGTACCAACCGCTCGGTGCCATGCGCGCTGCAATACGCGTGTCTGGACACTAGGTAACGATGGTCGATACTGACCCGCCACACGCCTTGAACCCGAGGCCAACCACACCACACTGACTGCCGCCGGCACGCCAGCAGCGAGCACGGTAGACGTGGTGTGGTAGGCAACGCACCAGAAGTCGCTGAGGCGCAAAAACGAGTGCGGCGAGGACAGCAAAAGGACGCAAAAGTGCCGCGACCCGGGATCGAACCAGGGACCTTCAGATCTTCAGTCTGACGCTCTCCCAACTGAGCTATCGAGGCGCCAAAATTCAAACACACCCACCCGCCCCGAAATTTGCCGCTCTCCCACGCGCGCTACATCGCTTCCCACGCTCACACACACTGCCTGCATGCCACCGCCGTCCTCTAGCCTACCCCATGGTCAATCCGCTCCCCGCTCCGACGCCGTCCCGGCTCGAACGAGGTCTCTGAACATGGCGCTCACATATCGTCGCTACGCACTATTGACGCCCTTGCGAGCGTGCTGGCTACGGCTACCACGTCCTGCCAACCGCTCGGTGCCATGCGCGCTGCAATAAGCGTGTCTAGACACTAGCTAACGATGGTCGATGCTGACCCGCCGCACGCCTTGAACCCGAGGCCAACCACAGCACACTGACTGCCGCCGGCATGCCAGCAGCGAGCACGGTAGACGTGGTGTGGTAGACAACGCGCCAGAAGTCGCTGAGGCGCAAAAACGAGTGCGGCGAGGACAGCAAAAGGACGCAAAAGTGCCGCGACCCGGGATCGAACCAGGGACCTTCAGATCTTCAGTCTGACGCTCTCCCAACTGAGCTATCGAGGCGATAAAATTCAAACACACCCACCCGCCCCGAAATTTGCCGCTCTCCCACGCGCGCTACATCGCTTCCCACGCTCACACACACTGCATGCATGCCACCGCCGTCCTCCAGCCTACCCCCATGGTCAATCCGCTCCCGCCGTCCCGGCTCGAACGAGGTCTCTGAACATGGCGCTCGCATATCGTCGCTACGCACTATTGACGCCCTTGCGAGCGTGCTGGCTACGGCTACCACGTCCTGCCAACCGCTCGGTGCCATGCGCGCTGCAATAAGCGTGTCTAGACACTAGCTAACGATGGTCGATGCTGACCCGCCGCACGCCTTGAACCCGAGGCCAACCACAGCACACTGACTGCCGCCGGCATGCCAGCAGCGAGCACGGTAGACGTGGTGTGGTAGACAACGCGCCAGAAGTCGCTGAGGCGCAAAAACGAGTGCGGCGAGGACAGCAAAAGGACGCAAAAGTGCCGCGACCCGGGATCGAACCAGGGACCTTCAGATCTTCAGTCTGACGCTCTCCCAACTGAGCTATCGAGGCGATAAAATTCAAACACACCCACCCGCCCCGAAATTTGCCGCTCTCCCACGCGCGCTACATCGCTTCCCACGCTCACACACACTGCATGCATGCCACCGCCGTCCTCCAGCCTACCCCCATGGTCAATCCGCTCCCGCCGTCCCGGCTCGAACGAGGTCTCTGAACATGGCGCTCGCATATCGTCGCTACGCACTATTGACGCCCTTGCGAGCGTGCTGGCTACGGCTACCACGTCCTGCCAACCGCTCGGTGCCATGCGCGCTGCAATAAGCGTGTCTAGACACTAGCTAACGATGGTCGATGCTGACCCGCCGCACGCCTTGAACCCGAGGCCAACCACAGCACACTGACTGCCGCCGGCATGCCAGCAGCGAGCACGGTAGACGTGGTGTGGTAGACAACGCGCCAGAAGTCGCTGAGGCGCAAAAACGAGTGCGGCGAGGACAGCAAAAGGACGCAAAAGTGCCGCGACCCGGGATCGAACCAGGGACCTTCAGATCTTCAGTCTGACGCTCTCCCAACTGAGATATCGAGGCGATAAAATTCAAACACACCCACCCGCCCCGAAATTTGCCGCTCTCCCACGCGCGCTACATCGCTTCCCACGCTCACACACACTGCCTGCATGCCACCGCCGTCCTCCAGCCTACCCCCATGGTCAATCCGCTCCCGCCGTCCCGGCTCGAACGAGGTCTCTGAACATGGCGCTCGCATATCGTCGCTACGCACTATTGACGCCCTTGCGAGCGTGCTGGCTACGGCTACCACGTCCTGCCAACCACTCGGTGCCATGCGCGCTGCAATAAGCGTGTCTAGACACTAGCTAACGACGGTCGATGCTGACCCGCCGCACGCCTTGAACCCGAGGCCAACCACAGCACACTGACTGCCGCCGGCACGCCAGCAGCGAGCACGGTAGACGTGGTGTGGTAGACAACGCGCCAGAAGTCGCTGAGGCGCAAAAACGGGTGCGGCGAGGACAGCAAAAGGACGCAAAAGTGCCGCGACCCGGGATCGAACCAGGGACCTTCAGATCTTCAGTCTGACGCTCTCCCAACTGAGATATCGAGGCGCCAAAATTCAAACACACCCACCCGCCCCGAAATTTGCCGCTCTCCCACGCGCGCTACATCGCTTCCCACGCTCACACACACTGCCTGCATGCCACCGCCGTCCTCCAGCCTACCCCCATGGTCAATCCGCTCCCGCCGTCCCGGCTCGAACGAGGTCTCTGAACATGGCGCTCGCATATCGTCGCTACGCACTATTGACGCCCTTGCGAGCGTGCTGGCTACGGCTACCACGTCCTGCCAACCGCTCGGTGCCATGCGCGCTGCAATAAGCGTGTCTAGACACTAGCTAACGACGGTCGATGCTGACCCGCCGCACGCCTTGAACCCGAGGCCAACCACAGCACACTGACTGCCGCCGGCACGCCAGCAGCGAGCACGGTAGACGTGGTGTGGTAGACAACGCGCCAGAAGTCGCTGAGGCGCAAAAACGAGTGCGGCGAGGACAGCAAAAGGACGCAAAAGTGCCGCGACCCGGGATCGAACCAGGGACCTTCAGATCTTCAGTCTGACGCTCTCCCAACTGAGATATCGAGGCGATAAAATTCAAACACACCCACCCGCCCCGAAATTTGCCGCTCTCCCACGCGCGCTACATCGCTTCCCACGCTCACACACACTGCATGCATGCCACCGCCGTCCTCCAGCCTACCCCCATGGTCAATCCGCTCCCGCCGTCCCGGCTCGAACGAGGTCTCTGAACATGGCGCTCGCATATCGTCGCTACGCACTATTGACGCCCTTGCGAGCGTGCTGGCTACGGCTACCACGTCCTGCCAACCGCTCGGTGCCATGCGCGCTGCAATAAGCGTGTCTAGACACTAGCTAACGATGGTCGATGCTGACCCGCCGCACGCCTTGAACCCGAGGCCAACCACAGCACACTGACTGCCGCTGACACGCCAGCAGCGAGCACGGTAGACGTGGTGTGGTAGACAACGCGCCAGAAGTCGCTGAGGCGCAAAAACGAGTGCGGCGAGGACAGCAAAAGGACGCAAAAGTGCCGCGACCCGGGATCGAACCAGGGACCTTCAGATCTTCAGTCTGACGCTCTCCCAACTGAGCTATCGAGGCGCCAAAATTCAAACACACCCACCCGCCCCGAAATTTGCCGCTCTCCCACGCGCGCTACATCGCTTCCCACGCTCACATACACTGCATGCATGCCACCGCCGTCCTCCAGCCTACCCCCATGGTCAATCCGCTCCCGCCGTCCCGGCTCGAACGAGGTCTCTGAACATGGCGCTCGCATATCGTCGCTACGCACTATTGACGCCCTTGCGAGCGTGCTGGCTACGGCTACCACGTCCTGCCAACCGCTCGGTGCCATGCGCGCTGCAATAAGCGTGTCTAGACACTAGCTAACGACGGTCGATGCTGACCCGCCGCACGCCTTGAACCCGAGGCCAACCACAGCACACTGACTGCCGCCGGCACGCCAGCAGCGAGCACAGTAGACGTGGTGTGGTAGACAACGCGTCAGAAGTCGCTGAGGCGCAAAAACGAGTGCGGCGAGGACAGCAAAAGGACGCAAAAGTGCCGCGACCCGGGATCGAACCAGGGACCTTCAGATCTTCAGTCTGACGCTCTCCCAACTGAGCTATCGAGGCGCCAAAATTCAAACACACCCACCCGCCCCGAAATTTGCCGCTCTCCCACGCGCGCTACATCGCTTCCCACGCTCACATACACTGCATGCATGCCACCGCCGTCCTCCAGCCTACCCCCATGGTCAATCCGCTCCCGCCGTCCCGGCTCGAACGAGGTCTCTGAACATGGCGCTCGCATATCGTCGCTACGCACTATTGACGCCCTTGCGAGCGTGCTGGCTACGGCTACCACGTCCTGCCAACCACTCGGTGCCATGCGCGCTGCAATAAGCGTGTCTAGACACTAGCTAACGATGGTCGATGCTGACCCGCCGCACGCCTTGAACCCGAGGCCAACCACAGCACACTGACTGCCGCCGGCACGCCAGCAGCGAGCACAGTAGACGTGGTGTGGTAGACAACGCGTCAGAAGTCGCTGAGGCGCAAAAACGAGTGCGGCGAGGACAGCAAAAGGACGCAAAAGTGCCGCGACCCGGGATCGAACCAGGGACCTTCAGATCTTCAGTCTGACGCTCTCCCAACTGAGCTATCGAGGCGCCAAAATTCAAACACACCCACCCGCCCCGAAATTTGCCGCTCTCCCACGCGCGCTACATCGCTTCCCACGCTCACATACACTGCATGCATGCCACCGCCGTCCTCCAGCCTACCCCCATGGTTAATCCGCTCCCGCCGTCCCGGCTCGAACGAGGTCTCTGAACATGGCGCTCGCATATCGTCGCTACGCACTATTGACGCCCTTGCGAGCGTGCTGGCTACGGCTACCACGTCCTGCCAACCGCTCGGTGCCATGCGCGCTGCAATACACGTGTCTAGACACTAGCTAACGATGGTCGACACTGACCCGCCGCACGCCTTGAACCCGAGGCCAACCACAGCACACTGACTGCCGCTGACACGCCAGCAGCGAGCACGGTAGACGTGGTGTGGTAGACAACGCGCCAGAAGTCGCTGAGGCGCAAAAACGAGTGCGGCGAGGACAGCAAAAGGACGCAAAAGTGCCGCGACCCGGGATCGAACCAGGGACCTTCAGATCTTCAGTCTGACGCTCTCCCAACTGAGCTATCGAGGCGCCAAAATTCAAACACACCCACCCGCCCCGAAATTTGCCGCTCTCCCACGCGCGCTACATCGCTTCCCACGCTCACACACACTGCATGCATGTCACCGCCGTCCTCCAGCCTACCCCCATGGTCAATCCGCCCCCCGCTCCGACGCCGTCCCGGCTCGAACGAGGTCTCTGAACATGGCGCTCACATATCGTCGCTACGCACTATTGACGCCCTTGCGAGCGTGCTGGCTACGGCTACCACGTCCTGCCAACCGCTCGGTGCCATGCGTGCTGCAATAAGCGTGTCTAGACACTAGCTAACGACGGTCGATACTGACCCGCCACACGCCTTGAACCCGAGCCCAACCACACCACACTGACTGCCGCTGGCACGCCAGCAGCGAGCACGGTAGACGTGGTGTGGTAGACAACGCGCCAGAAGTCGCTGAGGCGCAAAAACGAGTGCGGCGAGGACAGCAAAAGGACGCAAAAGTGCCGCGACCCGGGATCGAACCAGGGACCTTCAGATCTTCAGTCTGACGCTCTCCCAACTGAGCTATCGAGGCGCCAAAATTCAAACACACCCACCCGCCCCGAAATTTGCCGCTCTCCCACGCGCGCTACATCGCTTCCCACGCTCACACACACTGCCTGCATGCCACCGCCGTCCTCCAGCCTACCCCCATGGTCAATCCGCTCCCGCCGTCCCGGCTCGAACGAGGTCTCTGAACATGGCGCTCGCATATCGTCGCTACGCACTATTGACGCCCTTGCAAGCGTGCTGGCTACGGCTACCACGTCCTGCCAACCGCTCGGTGCCATGCACGCTGCAATAAGCGTGTCTAGACACTAGCTAACGATGGTCGACACTGACCCGCCGCACGCCTTGAACCCGAGGCCAACCACACCACACTGACTGCCGCTGGCACGCCAGCAGCGAGCACAGTAGACGTGGTGTGGTAGACAACGCGCCAGAAGTTGCTGAGGCGCAAAAACGAGTTCGGCGAGGACAGCAAAAGGACGCAAAAGTGCCGCGACCCGGGATCGAACCAGGGACCTTCAGATCTTCAGTCTGACGCTCTCCCAACTGAGCTATCGAGGCGCCAAAATTCAAACACACCCACCCGCCCCGAAATTTGCCGCTCTCCCACGCGCGCTACATCGCTTCCCACGCTCACATACACTGCATGCATGCCACCGCCGTCCTCCAGCCTACCCCCATGGTTAATCCGCTCCCGCCGTCCCGGCTCGAACGAGGTCTCTGAACATGGCGCTCGCATATCGTCGCTACGCACTATTGACGCCCTTGCGAGCGTGCTGGCTACGGCTACCACGTCCTGCCAACCGCTCGGTGCCATGCGCGCTGCAATAAGCGTGTCTAGACACTAGCTAACGATGGTCGATGCTGACCCGCCGCACGCCTTGAACCCGAGGCCAACCACAGCACACTGACTGCCGCTGACACGCCAGCAGCGAGCACGGTAGACGTGGTGTGGTAGACAACGCGCCAGAAGTCGCTGAGGCGCAAAAACGAGTGCGGCGAGGACAGCAAAAGGACGCAAAAGTGCCGCGACCCGGGATCGAACCAGGGACCTTCAGATCTTCAGTCTGACGCTCTCCCAACTGAGCTATCGAGGCGCCAAAATTCAAACACACCCACCCGCCCCGAAATTTGCCGCTCTCCCACGCGCGCTACATCGCTTCCCACGCTCACATACACTGCATGCATGCCACCGCCGTCCTCCAGCCTACCCCCATGGTCAATCCGCTCCCGCCGTCCCGGCTCGAACGAGGTCTCTGAACATGGCGCTCGCATATCGTCGCTACGCACTATTGACGCCCTTGCGAGCGTGCTGGCTACGGCTACCACGTCCTGCCAACCGCTCGGTGCCGTGCGCGCTGCAATAAGCGTGTCTAGACACTAGCTAACGACGGTCGATGCTGAACCGCCGCACGCCTTGGTCCCGAGGCCAACCACAGCACACTGACTGCCGCCGGCACGCCAGCAGCGAGCACAGTAGACGTGGTGTGGTAGACAACGCGTCAGAAGTCGCTGAGGCGCAAAAACGAGTGCGGCGAGGACAGCAAAAGGACGCAAAAGTGCCGCGACCCGGGATCGAACCAGGGACCTTCAGATCTTCAGTCTGACGCTCTCCCAACTGAGATATCGAGGCGCCAAAATTCAAACACACCCACCCGCCCCGAAATTTGCCGCTCTCCCACGCGCGCTACATCGCTTCCCACGCTCACACACACTGCATGCATGCCACCGCCGTCCTCCAGCCTACCCCCATGGTCAATCCGCTCCCCGCTCCGACGCCGTCCCGGCTCGAACGAGGTCTCTGAACATGGCGCTTGCATATCGTCGCTACGCACTATTGACGCCCTTGCGAGCGTGCTGGCTACGGCTACCACGTCCTGCCAACCGCTCGGTGCCATGCGCGCTGCAATATGCGTGTCTAGACACTAGCTAACGACGGTCGATGCTGACCCGCCACACGCCTTGAACCCGAGGCCAACCACAGCACACTGACTGCCGCTGACACGCCAGCAGCGAGCA
The DNA here is from genome assembly GCA_033557925.1 of Phytophthora x cambivora. NCBI lineage: Eukaryota > Oomycota > Peronosporomycetes > Peronosporales > Peronosporaceae > Phytophthora > Phytophthora x cambivora. The sequence continues at coordinate 3,560,983 of JAUCEB010000012.1, read as the reverse complement.
CGGTAGACGTGGTGTGGTAGACAACGCGTCAGAAGTCGCTGAGGCGCAAAAACGAGTGCGGCGAGGACAGCAAAAGGACGCAAAAGTGCCGCGACCCGGGATCGAACCAGGGACCTTCAGATCTTCAGTCTGACGCTCTCCCAACTGAGCTATCGAGGCGCCAAAATTCAAACACACCCACCCGCCCCGAAATTTGCCGCTCTCCCACGCGCGCTACATCGCTTCCCACGCTCACACACACTGCATGCATGCCACCGCCGTCCTCCAGCCTACCCCCATGGTCAATCCGCTCCCGCCGTCCCGGCTCGAACGAGGTCTCTGAACATGGCGCTCGCATATCGTCGCTACGCACTATTGACGCCCTTGCGAGCGTGCTGGCTACGGCTACCACGTCCTACCAACCGCTCGGTGCCATGCACGCTGCAATAAGCGTGTCTAGACACTAGCTAACGACGGTCGATGCTGACCCGCCGCACGCCTTGAACCCGAGGCCAACCACAGCACACTGACTGCCGCCGGCACGCCAGCAGCGAGCACGGTAGACGTGGTGTGGTAGACAACGCGCCAGAAGTCGCTGAGGCGCAAAAACGAGTGCGGCGAGGACAGCAAAAGGACGCAAAAGTGCCGCGACCCGGGATCGAACCAGGGACCTTCAGATCTTCAGTCTGACGCTCTCCCAACTGAGATATCGAGGCGCCAAAATTCAAACACACCCACCCGCCCCGAAATTTGCCGCTCTCCCACGCGCGCTACATCGCTTCCCACGCTCACACACACTGCATGCATGCCACCGCCGTCCTCCAGCCTACCCCCATGGTCAATCCGCTCCCCGCTCCGACGCCGTCCCGGCTCGAACGAGGTCTCTGAACATGGCGCTCGCATATCGTCGCTACGCACTATTGACGCCCTTGCGAGCGTGCTGGCTACGGCTACCACGTCCTGCCAACCGCTCGGTGCCATGCGCGCTGCAATAAGCGTGTCTAGACACTAGCTAACGACGGTCGATGCTGACCCGCCGCACGCCTTGAACCCGAGGCCAACCACAGAACACTGACTGCCGCCGGCACGCCAGCAGCGAGCACGGTAGACGTGGTGTGGTAGACAACGCGCCAGAAGTCGCTGAGGCGCAAAAACGGGTGCGGCGAGGACAGCAAAAGGACGCAAAAGTGCCGCGACCCGGGATCGAACCAGGGACCTTCAGATCTTCAGTCTGACGCTCTCCCAACTGAGATATCGAGGCGCCAAAATTCAAACACACCCACCCGCCCCGAAATTTGCCGCTCTCCCACGCGCGCTACATCGCTTCCCACGCTCACACACACTGCCTGCATGCCACCGCCGTCCTCCAGCCTACCCCCATGGTCAATCCGCTCCCGCCGTCCCGGCTCGAACGAGGTCTCTGAACATGGCGCTCGCATATCGTCGCTACGCACTATTGACGCCCTTGCGAGCGTGCTGGCTACGGCTACCACGTCCTGCCAACCGCTCGGTGCCATGCGCGCTGCAATACACGTGTCTAGACACTAGCTAACGATGGTCGACACTGACCCGCCGCACGCCTTGAACCCGAGGCCAACCACAGCACACTGACTGCCGCTGACACGCCAGCAGCGAGCACGGTAGACGTGGTGTGGTAGACAACGCGCCAGAAGTCGCTGAGGCGCAAAAACGAGTGCGGCGAGGACAGCAAAAGGACGCAAAAGTGCCGCGACCCGGGATCGAACCAGGGACCTTCAGATCTTCAGTCTGACGCTCTCCCAACTGAGCTATCGAGGCGCCAAAATTCAAACACACCCACCCGCCCCGAAATTTGCCGCTCTCCCACGCGCGCTACATCGCTTCCCACGCTCACACACACTGCATGCATGTCACCGCCGTCCTCCAGCCTACCCCCATGGTCAATCCGCCCCCCGCTCCGACGCCGTCCCGGCTCGAACGAGGTCTCTGAACATGGCGCTCACATATCGTCGCTACGCACTATTGACGCCCTTGCGAGCGTGCTGGCTACGGCTACCACGTCCTGCCAACCGCTCGGTGCCATGCGTGCTGCAATAAGCGTGTCTAGACACTAGCTAACGACGGTCGATACTGACCCGCCACACGCCTTGAACCCGAGCCCAACCACACCACACTGACTGCCGCTGGCACGCCAGCAGCGAGCACGGTAGACGTGGTGTGGTAGACAACGCGCCAGAAGTCGCTGAGGCGCAAAAACGAGTGCGGCGAGGACAGCAAAAGGACGCAAAAGTGCCGCGACCCGGGATCGAACCAGGGACCTTCAGATCTTCAGTCTGACGCTCTCCCAACTGAGCTATCGAGGCGCCAAAATTCAAACACACCCACCCGCCCCGAAATTTGCCGCTCTCCCACGCGCGCTACATCGCTTCCCACGCTCACACACACTGCCTGCATGCCACCGCCGTCCTCCAGCCTACCCCCATGGTCAATCCGCTCCCGCCGTCCCGGCTCGAACGAGGTCTCTGAACATGGCGCTCGCATATCGTCGCTACGCACTATTGACGCCCTTGCAAGCGTGCTGGCTACGGCTACCACGTCCTGCCAACCGCTCGGTGCCATGCACGCTGCAATAAGCGTGTCTAGACACTAGCTAACGATGGTCGACACTGACCCGCCGCACGCCTTGAACCCGAGGCCAACCACACCACACTGACTGCCGCTGGCACGCCAGCAGCGAGCACAGTAGACGTGGTGTGGTAGACAACGCGCCAGAAGTTGCTGAGGCGCAAAAACGAGTTCGGCGAGGACAGCAAAAGGACGCAAAAGTGCCGCGACCCGGGATCGAACCAGGGACCTTCAGATCTTCAGTCTGACGCTCTCCCAACTGAGATATCGAGGCGCCAAAATTCAAACACACCCACCCGCCCCGAAATTTGCCGCTCTCCCACGCGCGCTACATCGCTTCCCACGCTCACACACACTGCCTGCATGCCACCGCCGTCCTCCAGCCTACCCCCATGGTCAATCCGCTCCCCGCTCCGACGCCGTCCCGGCTCGAACGAGGTCTCTGAACATGGCGCTCGCATATCGTCGCTACGCACTATTGACGCCCTTGCGAGCGTGCTGGCTACGGCTACCACGTCCTGCCAACCGCTCGGTGCCATGCACGCTGCAATAAGCGTGTCTAGACACTAGCTAACGATGGTCGACACTGACCCGCCGCACGCCTTGAACCCGAGGCCAACCACACCACACTGACTGCCGCTGGCACGCCAGCAGCGAGCACAGTAGACGTGGTGTGGTAGACAACGCGCCAGAAGTCGCTGAGGCGCAAAAACGAGTTCGGCGAGGACAGCAAAAGGACGCAAAAGTGCCGCGACCCGGGATCGAACCAGGGACCTTCAGATCTTCAGTCTGACGCTCTCCCAACTGAGCTATCGAGGCGCCAAAATTCAAACACACCCACCCGCCCCGAAATTTGCCGCTCTCCCACGCGCGCTACATCGCTTCCCACGCTCACACACACTGCCTGCATGCCACCGCCGTCCTCCAGCCTACCCCCATGGTCAATCCGCTCCCGCCGTCCCGGCTCGAACGAGGTCTCTGAACATGGCGCTCGCATATCGTCGCTACGCACTATTGACGCCCTTGCGAGCGTGCTGGCTACGGCTACCACGTCCTGCCAACCGCTCGGTGCCATGCGCGCTGCAATAAGCGTGTCTAGACACTAGCTAACGACGGTCGATGCTGACCCGCCGCACGCCTTGAACCCGAGGCCAACCACACCACACTGACTGCCGCCGGCACGCCAGCAGCGAGCACGGTAGACGTGGTGTGGTAGACAACGCGTCAGAAGTCGCTGAGGCGCAAAAACGAGTGCGGCGAGGACAGCAAAAGGACGCAAAAGTGCCGCGACCCGGGATCGAACCAGGGACCTTCAGATCTTCAGTCTGACGCTCTCCCAACTGAGCTATCGAGGCGCCAAAATTCAAACACACCCACCCGCCCCGAAATTTGCCGCTCTCCCACGCGCGCTACATCGCTTCCCACGCTCACACACACTGCCTGCATGCCACCGCCGTCCTCCAGCCTACCCCCATGGTCAATCCGCTCCCGCCGTCCCGGCTCGAACGAGGTCTCTGAACATGGCGCTCGCATATCGTCGCTACGCACTATTGACGCCCTTGCGAGCGTGCTGGCTACGGCTACCACGTCCTGCCAACCGCTCGGTGCCATGCACGCTGCAATACACGTGTCTAGACACTAGCTAACGATGGTCGATGCTGACCCGCCGCACGCCTTGAACCCGAGGCCAACCACACCACACTGACTGCCGCCGGCACGCCAGCAGCGAGCACGGTAGACGTGGTGTGGTAGACAACGCGCCAGAAGTCGCTGAGGCGCAAAAACGAGTGCGGCGAGGACAGCAAAAGGGCGCAAAAGTGCCGCGACCCGGGATCGAACCAGGGACCTTCAGATCTTCAGTCTGACGCTCTCCCAACTGAGCTATCGAGGCGCCAAAATTCAAACACACCCACCCGCCCCGAAATTTGCCGCTCTCCCACGCGCGCTACATCGCTTCCCACGCTCACACACACTGCCTGCATGCCACCGCCGTCCTCCAGCCTACCCCCATGGTCAATCCGCTCCCCGCTCCGACGCCGTCCCGGCTCGAACGAGGTCTCTGAACATGGCGCTCGCATATCGTCGCTACGCACTATTGACGCCCTTGCGAGCGTGCTGGCTACGGCTACCACGTCCTGCCAACCGCTCGGTGCCATGCACGCTGCAATAAGCGTGTCTAGACACTAGCTAACGATGGTCGACACTGACCCACCGCACGCCTTGAACCCGAGGCCAACCACACCACACTGACTGCCGCCGGCACGCCAGCAGCGAGCACGGTAGACGTGGTGTGGTAGACAACGCGCCAGAAGTCGCTGAGGCGCAAAAACGAGTGCGGCGAGGACAGCAAAAGGACGCAAAAGTGCCGCGACCCGGGATCGAACCAGGGACCTTCAGATCTTCAGTCTGACGCTCTCCCAACTGAGCTATCGAGGCGCCAAAATTCAAACACACCCACCCGCCCCGAAATTTGCCGCTCTCCCACGCGCGCTACATCGCTTCCCACGCTCACACACACTGCCTGCATGCCACCGCCGTCCTCCAGCCTACCCCCATGGTCAATCCGCTCCCCGCTCCGACGCCGTCCCGGCTCGAACGAGGTCTCTGAACATGGCGCTCGCATATCGTCGCTACGCACTATTGACGCCCTTGCGAGCGTGCTGGCTACGGCTACCACGTCCTGCCAACCGCTCGGTGCCATGCGCGCTGCAATACACGTGTCTAGATACTAGCTAACGATGGTCGATGCTGACCCGCCGCACGCCTTGAACCCGAGGCCAACCACACCACACTGACTGCCGCTGACACGCCAGCAGCGAGCACGGTAGACGTGGTGTGGTAGACAACGCGCCAGAAGTCGCTGAGGCGCAAAAACGAGTGCGGCGAGGACAGCAAAAGGACGCAAAAGTGCCGCGACCCGGGATCGAACCAGGGACCTTCAGATCTTCAGTCTGACGCTCTCCCAACTGAGATATCGAGGCGCCAAAATTCAAACACACCCACCCGCCCCGAAATTTGCCGCTCTCCCACGCGCGCTACATCGCTTCCCACGCTCACACACACTGCATGCATGCCACCGCCGTCCTCCAGCCTACCCCCATGGTCAATCCGCTCCCCGCTCCGACGCCGTCCCGGCTCGAACGAGGTCTCTGAACATGGCGCTCGCATATCGTCGCTACGCACTATTGACGCCCTTGCGAGCGTGCTGGCTACGGCTACCACGTCCTGCCAACCGCTCGGTGCCATGCGCGCTGCAATAAGCGTGTCTAGACACTAGCTAACGGTGGTCGATGCTGACCCGCCGCACGCCTTGACCCGAGGCCAACCACAGAACACTGACTGCCGCCGGCACGCCAGCAGCGAGCACGGTAGACGTGGTGTGGTAGACAACGCGTCAGAAGTCGCTGAGGCGCAAAAATGAGTGCGGCGAGGACAGCAAAAGGACGCAAAAGTGCCGCGACCCGGGATCGAACCAGGGACCTTCAGATCTTCAGTCTGACGCTCTCCCAACTGAGCTATCGAGGCGCCAAAATTCAAACACACCCACCCGCCCCGAAATTTGCCGCTCTCCCACGCGTGCTACATCGCTTCCCACGCTCACACACACTGCATGCATGCCACCGCCGTCCTCCAGCCTACCCCCATGGTCAATCCGCTCCCCGCTCCGACGCCGTCCCGGCTCGAACGAGGTCTCTGAACATGGCGCTCGCATATCGTCGCTACGCACTATTGACGCCCTTGCGAGCGTGCTGGCTACGGCTACCACGTCCTGCCAACCGCTCGGTGCCATGCGTGCTGCAATAAGCGTGTCTAGATACTAGCTAACGATGGTCGATGCTGACCCGCCGCACGCCTTGAACCCGAGGCCAACCACACCACACTGACTGCCGCTGACACGCCAGCAGCGAGCACGGTAGACGTGGTGTGGTAGACAACGCGCCAGAAGTCGCTGAGGCGCAAAAACGAGTGCGGCGAGGACAGCAAAAGGACGCAAAAGTGCCGCGACCCGGGATCGAACCAGGGACCTTCAGATCTTCAGTCTGACGCTCTCCCAACTGAGCTATCGAGGCGCCAAAATTCAAACACACCCACCCGCCCCGAAATTTGCCGCTCTCCCACGCGTGCTACATCGCTTCCCACGCTCACACACACTGCATGCATGCCACCGCCGTCCTCCAGCCTACCCCCATGGTCAATCCGCTCCCCGCTCCGACGCCGTCCCGGCTCGAACGAGGTCTCTGAACATGGCGCTCGCATATCGTCGCTACGCACTATTGACGCCCTTGCGAGCGTGCTGGCTACGGCTACCACGTCCTGCCAACCGCTCGGTGCCATGCGTGCTGCAATAAGCGTGTCTAGATACTAGCTAACGATGGTCGATGCTGACCCGCCGCACGCCTTGAACCCGAGGCCAACCACACCACACTGACTGCCGCTGACACGCCAGCAGCGAGCACGGTAGACGTGGTGTGGTAGACAACGCGCCAGAAGTCGCTGAGGCGCAAAAACGAGTGCGGCGAGGACAGCAAAAGGACGCAAAAGTGCCGCGACCCGGGATCGAACCAGGGACCTTCAGATCTTCAGTCTGACGCTCTCCCAACTGAGCTATCGAGGCGCCAAAATTCAAACACACCCACCCGCCCCGAAATTTGCCGCTCTCCCACGCGCGCTACATCGCTTCCCACGCTCACACACACTGCATGCATGCCACCATCGTTCTCCAGCCTACCCCCACGGTCAATCCGCCCCCCGCTCCGACGCCGTCCCGGCTCGAACGAGGTCTCTGAACATGGCGCTCACATATCGTCGCTACGCACTATTGACGCCCTTGCGAGCGTGCTGGCTACGGCTACCACGTCCTGCCAACCGCTCGGTGCCATGCGTGCTGCAATAAGCGTGTCTAGACACTAGCTAACGGTGGTCGATGCTGACCCGCCGCACGCCTTGAACCCGAGGCCAACCACACCACACTGACTGCCGCCGGCACGCCAGCAGCGAGCACGGTAGACGTGGTGTGGTAGACAACGCGCCAGAAGTCGCTGAGGCGCAAAAACGAGTGCGGCGAGGACAGCAAAAGGACGCAAAAGTGCCGCGACCCGGGATCGAACCAGGGACCTTCAGATCTTCAGTCTGACGCTCTCCCAACTGAGCTATCGAGGCGCCAAAATTCAAACACACCCACCCGCCCCGAAATTTGCCGCTCTCCCACGCGCGCTACATCGCTTCCCACGCTCACACACACTGCATGCATGCCACCGCCGTCCTCCAGCCTACCCCCATGGTCAATCCGCTCCCCGCTCCGACGCCGTCCCGGCTCGAACGAGGTCTCTGAACATGGCGCTCGCATATCGTCGCTACGCACTATTGACGCCCTTGCGAGCGTGCTGGCTACGGCTACCACATCCTGCCAACCGCTCGGTGCCATGCGCGCTGCAATAAGCGTGTCTAGACACTAGCTAACGACGGTCGATACTGAGCCGCCGCACGCCTTGACCCGAGGCCAACCACAGAACCCTGACTGCCGCTGACACGCCAGCAGCGAGCACGGTAGACGTGGTGTGGTAGACAACGCGCCAGAAGTCGCTGAGGCGCAAAAACGAGTGCGGCGAGGACAGCAAAAGGACGCAAAAGTGCCGCGACCCGGGATCGAACCAGGGACCTTCAGATCTTCAGTCTGACGCTCTCCCAACTGAACTATCGAGGCGCCAAAATTCAAACACACCCACCCGCCCCGAAATTTGCCGCTCTCCCACGCGTGCTACATCGCTTCCCACGCTCACACACACTGCCTGCATGCCACCGCCGTCCTCCAGCCTACCCCCATGGTCAATCCGCTCCCCGCTCCGACGCCGTCCCGGCTCGAACGAGGTCTCTGAACATGGCGCTCACATATCGTCGCTACGCACTATTGACGCCCTTGCGAGCGTGCTGGCTACGGCTACCACGTCCTGCCAACCGCTCGGTGCCATGCGCGCTGCAATAAGCGTGTCTAGACACTAGCTAACGACGGTCGATGCTGACCCGCCACACGCCTTGAACCCGAGCCCAACCACAGCACACTGACTGCCGCTGACACGCCAGCAGCGAGCACGGTAGACGTGGTGTGGTAGACAACGCGCCAGAAGTCGCTGAGGCGCAAAAACGAGTGCGGCGAGGACAGCAAAAGGACGCAAAAGTGCCGCGACCCGGGATCGAACCAGGGACCTTCAGATCTTCAGTCTGACGCTCTCCCAACTGAGCTATCGAGGCGCCAAAATTCAAACACACCCACCCGCCCCGAAATTTGCCGCTCTCCCACGCGCGCTACATCGCTTCCCACGCTCACACACACTGCATGCATGCCACCGCCGTCCTCCAGCCTACCCCCATGGTCAATCCGCTCCCCGCTCCGACGCCGTCCCGGATCGAACGAGGTCTCTGAACATGGCGCTCGCATATCGTCGCTACGCACTATTGACGCCCTTGCGAGCGTGCTGGCTACGGCTACCACGTCCTGCCAACCGCTCGGTGCCATGCGCGCTGCAATAAGCGTGTCTAGACACTAGCTAACGACGGTCGATGCTGACCCGCCGCACGCCTTGAACCCGAGGCCAACCACAGCACACTGACTGCCGCCGGCACGCCAGCAGCGAGCACGGTAGACGTGGTGTGGTAGACAACGCGCCAGAAGTCGCTGAGGCGCAAAAACGAGTGCGGCGAGGACAGCAAAAGGACGCAAAAGTGCCGCGACCCGGGATCGAACCAGGGACCTTCAGATCTTCAGTCTGACGCTCTCCCAACTGAGCTATCGAGGCGCCAAAATTCAAACACACCCACCCGCCCCGAAATTTGCCGCTCTCCCACGCGCGCTACATCGCTTCCCACGCTCACACACACTGCATGCATGCCACCGCCGTCCTCCAGCCTACCCCCATGGTCAATCCGCTCCCCGCTCCGACGCCGTCCCGGCTCGAACGAGGTCTCTGAACATGGCGCTCACATACGTCGCTACGCACTATTGACGCCCTTGCGAGCGTGCTGGCTACGGCTACCACGTCCTGCCAACCGCTCGGTGCCATGCGCGCTGCAATAAGCGTGTCTAGACACTAGCTAACGACGGTCGATGCTGACCCGCCACACGCCTTGAACCCGAGGCCAACCACAGCACACTGACTGCCGCTGACACGCCAGCAGCGAGCACGGTAGACGTGGTGTGGTAGACAACGCGCCAGAAGTCGCTGAGGCGCAAAAACGAGTGCGGCGAGGACAGCAAAAGGACGCAAAAGTGCCGCGACCCGGGATCGAACCAGGGACCTTCAGATCTTCAGTCTGACGCTCTCCCAACTGAGCTATCGAGGCGCCAAAATTCATACACACCCACCCGCCCCGAAATTTGCCGCTCTCCCACGCGCGCTACATCGCTTCCCACGCTCACACACACTGCCTGCATGCCACCGCCGTCCTCCAGCCTACCCCCATGGTCAATCCGCTCCCCGCTCCGACGCCGTCCCGGATCGAACGAGGTCTCTGAACATGGCGCTCGCATATCGTCGCTACGCACTATTGACGCCCTTGCGAGCGTGCTGGCTACGGCTACCACGTCCTGCCAACCGCTCGGTGCCATGCGCGCTGCAATAAGCGTGTCTAGACACTAGCTAACGACGGTCGATGCTGACCCGCCGCACGCCTTGAACCCGAGGCCAACCACAGCACACTGACTGCCGCCGGCACGCCAGCAGCGAGCACAGTAGACGTGGTGTGGTAGACAACGCGCCAGAAGTCGCTGAGGCGCAAAAACGAGTGCGGCGAGGACAGCAAAAGGACGCAAAAGTGCCGCGACCCGGGATCGAACCAGGGACCTTCAGATCTTCAGTCTGACGCTCTCCCAACTGAGCTATCGAGGCGCCAAAATTCAAACACACCCACCCGCCCCGAAATTTGCCGCTCTCCCACGCGCGCTACATCGCTTCCCACGCTCACACACACTGCATGCATGCCACCGCCGTCCTCCAGCCTACCCCCATGGTCAATCCGCTCCCCGCTCCGACGCCGTCCCGGCTCGAACGAGGTCTCTGAACATGGCGCTCGCATATCGTCGCTACGCACTATTGACGCCCTTGCGAGCGTGCTGGCTACGGCTACCACATCCTGCCAACCGCTCGGTGCCATGCGCGCTGCAATAAGCGTGTCTAGACACTAGCTAACGACGGTCGATACTGAGCCGCCGCACGCCTTGACCCGAGGCCAACCACAGAACCCTGACTGCCGCTGACACGCCAGCAGCGAGCACGGTAGACGTGGTGTGGTAGACAACGCGCCAGAAGTCGCTGAGGCGCAAAAACGAGTGCGGCGAGGACAGCAAAAGGACGCAAAAGTGCCGCGACCCGGGATCGAACCAGGGACCTTCAGATCTTCAGTCTGACGCTCTCCCAACTGAACTATCGAGGCGCCAAAATTCAAACACACCCACCCGCCCCGAAATTTGCCGCTCTCCCACGCGTGCTACATCGCTTCCCACGCTCACACACACTGCATGCATGCCACCGCCGTCCTCCAGCCTACCCCCATGGTCAATCCGCTCCCCGCTCCGACGCCGTCCCGGCTCGAACGAGGTCTCTGAACATGGCGCTCGCATATCGTCGCTACGCACTATTGACGCCCTTGCGAGCGTGCTGGCTACGGCTACCACGTCCTGCCAACCGCTCGGTGCCATGCGTGCTGCAATAAGCGTGTCTAGATACTAGCTAACGATGGTCGATGCTGACCCGCCGCACGCCTTGAACCCGAGGCCAACCACACCACACTGACTGCCGCTGACACGCCAGCAGCGAGCACGGTAGACGTGGTGTGGTAGACAACGCGCCAGAAGTCGCTGAGGCGCAAAAACGAGTGCGGCGAGGACAGCAAAAGGACGCAAAAGTGCCGCGACCCGGGATCGAACCAGGGACCTTCAGATCTTCAGTCTGACGCTCTCCCAACTGAGCTATCGAGGCGCCAAAATTCAAACACACCCACCCGCCCCGAAATTTGCCGCTCTCCCACGCGCGCTACATCGCTTCCCACGCTCACACACACTGCATGCATGTCACCGCCGTCCTCCAGCCTACCCCCATGGTCAATCCGCTCCCCGCTCCGACGCCGTCCCGGCTCGAACGAGGTCTCTGAACATGGCGCTCACATATCGTCGCTACGCACTATTGACGCCCTTGCGAGCGTGCTGGCTACGGCTACCACGTCCTGCCAACCGCTCGGTGCCATGCGTGCTGCAATAAGCGTGTCTAGACACTAGCTAACGACGGTCGATACTGACCCGCCACACGCCTTGAACCCGAGCCCAACCACACCACACTGACTGCCGCTGGCACGCCAGCAGCGAGCACGGTAGACGTGGTGTGGTAGACAACGCGCCAGAAGTCGCTGAGGCGCAAAAACGAGTGCGGCGAGGACAGCAAAAGGACGCAAAAGTGCCGCGACCCGGGATCGAACCAGGGACCTTCAGATCTTCAGTCTGACGCTCTCCCAACTGAGCTATCGAGGCGCCAAAATTCAAACACACCCACCCGCCCCGAAATTTGCCGCTCTCCCACGCGCGCTACATCGCTTCCCACGCTCACACACACTGCATGCATGCCACCGCCGTCCTCCAGCCTACCCCCATGGTCAATCCGCTCCCCGCTCCGACGCCGTCCCGGCTCGAACGAGGTCTCTGAACATGGCGCTCGCATATCGTCGCTACGCACTATTGACGCCCTTGCGAGCGTGCTGGCTACGGCTACCACGTCCTGCCAACCGCTCGGTGCCATGCGCGCTGCAATAAGCGTGTCTAGACACTAGCTAACGGTGGTCGATGCTGACCCGCCGCACGCCTTGAACCCGAGGCCAACCACAGAACACTGACTGCCGCCGGCACGCCAGCAGCGAGCACGGTAGATGTGGTGTGGTAGACAACGCGCCAGAAGTCGCTGAGGCGCAATAACGAGTGCGGCGAGGACAGCAAAAGGACGCAAAAGTGCCGCGACCCGGGATCGAACCAGGGACCTTCAGATCTTCAGTCTGACGCTCTCCCAACTGAGCTATCGAGGCGCCAAAATTCAAACACACCCACCCGCCCCGAAATTTGCCGCTCTCCCACGCGCGCTACATCGCTTCCCACGCTCACACACACTGCCTGCATGCCACCGCCGTCCTCCAGCCTACCCCCATGGTCAATCCGCTCCCCGCTCCGACGCCGTCCCGGCTCGAACGAGGTCTCTGAACATGGCGCTCGCATATCGTCGCTACGCACTATTGACGCCCTTGCGAGCGTGCTGGCTACGGCTACCACGTCCTGCCAACCGCTCGGTGCCATGCGCGCTGCAATAAGCGTGTCTAGACACTAGCTAACGGTGGTCGATGCTGACCCGCCGCACGCCTTGAACCCGAGCCCAACCACACCACACTGACTGCCGCCGGCACGCCAGCAGCGAGCACGGTAGATGTGGTGTGGTAGACAACGCGCCAGAAGTCGCTGAGGCGCAATAACGAGTGCGGCGAGGACAGCAAAAGGACGCAAAAGTGCCGCGACCCGGGATCGAACCAGGGACCTTCACATCTTCAGTCTGACGCTCTCCCAACTGAGCTATCGAGGCGCCAAAATTCAAACACACCCACCCGCCCCGAAATTTGCCGCTCTCCCACGCGCGCTACATCGCTTCCCACGCTCACACACACTGCATGCATGCCACCGCCGTCCTCCAGCCTACCCCCATGGTCAATCCGCTCCCCGCTCCGACGCCGTCCCGGCTCGAACGAGGTCTCTGAACATGGCGCTCGCATATCGTCGCTACGCACTATTGACGCCCTTGCGAGCGTGCTGGCTACGGCTACCACGTCCTGCCAACCGCTCGGTGCCATGCGCGCTGCAATAAGCGTGTCTAGACACTAGCTAACGACGGTCGATGCTGACCCGCCGCACGCCTTGAACCCGAGGCCAACCACAGCACACTGACTGCCGCCGGCACGCCAGCAGCGAGCACAGTAGACGTGGTGTGGTAGACAACGCGCCAGAAGTCGCTGAGGCGCAAAAACGAGTGCGGCGAGGACAGCAAAAGGACGCAAAAGTGCCGCGACCCGGGATCGAACCAGGGACCTTCAGATCTTCAGTCTGACGCTCTCCCAACTGAGCTATCGAGGCGCCAAAATTCAAACACACCCACCCGCCCCGAAATTTGCCGCTCTCCCACGCGCGCTACATCGCTTCCCACGCTCACACACACTGCCTGCATGCCACCGCCGTCCTCCAGCCTACCCCCATGGTCAATCCGCTCCCCGCTCCGACGCCGTCCCGGCTCGAACGAGGTCTCTGAACATGGCGCTCACATATCGTCGCTACGCACTATTGACGCCCTTGCGAGCGTGCTGGCTACGGCTACCACGTCCTGCCAACCGCTCGGTGCCATGCGCGCTGCAATAAGCGTGTCTAGACACTAGCTAACGACGGTCGATGCTGACCCGCCACACGCCTTGAACCCGAGGCCAACCACAGCACACTGACTGCCGCTGACACGCCAGCAGCGAGCACGGTAGACGTGGTGTGGTAGACAACGCGCCAGAAGTCGCTGAGGCGCAAAAACGAGTGCGGCGAGGACAGCAAAAGGACGCAAAAGTGCCGCGACCCGGGATCGAACCAGGGACCTTCAGATCTTCAGTCTGACGCTCTCCCAACTGAGCTATCGAGGCGCCAAAATTCAAACACACCCACCCGCCCCGAAATTTGCCGCTCTCCCACGCGCGCTACATCGCTTCCCACGCTCACACACACTGCATGCATGCCACCGCCGTCCTCCAGCCTACCCCCATGGTCAATCCGCTCCCCGCTCCGACGCCGTCCCGGATCGAACGAGGTCTCTGAACATGGCGCTCGCATATCGTCGCTACGCACTATTGACGCCCTTGCGAGCGTGCTGGCTACGGCTACCACGTCCTGCCAACCGCTCGGTGCCATGCGCGCTGCAATAAGCGTGTCTAGACACTAGCTAACGACGGTCGATGCTGACCCGCCGCACGCCTTGAACCCGAGGCCAACCACAGCACACTGACTGCCGCCGGCACGCCAGCAGCGAGCACGGTAGACGTGGTGTGGTAGACAACGCGCCAGAAGTCGCTGAGGCGCAAAAACGAGTGCGGCGAGGACAGCAAAAGGACGCAAAAGTGCCGCGACCCGGGATCGAACCAGGGACCTTCAGATCTTCAGTCTGACGCTCTCCCAACTGAGCTATCGAGGCGCCAAAATTCAAACACACCCACCCGCCCCGAAATTTGCCGCTCTCCCACGCGCGCTACATCGCTTCCCACGCTCACACACACTGCATGCATGCCACCGCCGTCCTCCAGCCTACCCCCATGGTCAATCCGCTCCCCGCTCCGACGCCGTCCCGGCTCGAACGAGGTCTCTGAACATGGCGCTCACATACGTCGCTACGCACTATTGACGCCCTTGCGAGCGTGCTGGCTACGGCTACCACGTCCTGCCAACCGCTCGGTGCCATGCGCGCTGCAATAAGCGTGTCTAGACACTAGCTAACGACGGTCGATGCTGACCCGCCACACGCCTTGAACCCGAGGCCAACCACAGCACACTGACTGCCGCTGACACGCCAGCAGCGAGCACGGTAGACGTGGTGTGGTAGACAACGCGCCAGAAGTCGCTGAGGCGCAAAAACGAGTGCGGCGAGGACAGCAAAAGGACGCAAAAGTGCCGCGACCCGGGATCGAACCAGGGACCTTCAGATCTTCAGTCTGACGCTCTCCCAACTGAGCTATCGAGGCGCCAAAATTCATACACACCCACCCGCCCCGAAATTTGCCGCTCTCCCACGCGCGCTACATCGCTTCCCACGCTCACACACACTGCCTGCATGCCACCGCCGTCCTCCAGCCTACCCCCATGGTCAATCCGCTCCCCGCTCCGACGCCGTCCCGGATCGAACGAGGTCTCTGAACATGGCGCTCGCATATCGTCGCTACGCACTATTGACGCCCTTGCGAGCGTGCTGGCTACGGCTACCACGTCCTGCCAACCGCTCGGTGCCATGCGCGCTGCAATAAGCGTGTCTAGACACTAGCTAACGACGGTCGATGCTGACCCGCCGCACGCCTTGAACCCGAGGCCAACCACAGCACACTGACTGCCGCCGGCACGCCAGCAGCGAGCACAGTAGACGTGGTGTGGTAGACAACGCGCCAGAAGTCGCTGAGGCGCAAAAACGAGTGCGGCGAGGACAGCAAAAGGACGCAAAAGTGCCGCGACCCGGGATCGAACCAGGGACCTTCAGATCTTCAGTCTGACGCTCTCCCAACTGAGCTATCGAGGCGCCAAAATTCAAACACACCCACCCGCCCCGAAATTTGCCGCTCTCCCACGCGCGCTACATCGCTTCCCACGCTCACACACACTGCATGCATGCCACCGCCGTCCTCCAGCCTACCCCCATGGTCAATCCGCTCCCCGCTCCGACGCCGTCCCGGCTCGAACGAGGTCTCTGAACATGGCGCTCGCATATCGTCGCTACGCACTATTGACGCCCTTGCGAGCGTGCTGGCTACGGCTACCACGTCCTGCCAACCGCTCGGTGCCATGCGTGCTGCAATAAGCGTGTCTAGACACTAGCTAACGACGGTCGATACTGACCCGCCACACGCCTTGAACCCGAGGCCAACCACAGCACACTGACTGCCGCTGACACGCCAGCAGCGAGCACGGTAGACGTGGTGTGGTAGACAACGCGCCAGAAGTCGCTGAGGCGCAAAAACGAGTGCGGCGAGGACAGCAAAAGGACGCAAAAGTGCCGCGACCCGGGATCGAACCAGGGACCTTCAGATCTTCAGTCTGACGCTCTCCCAACTGAGCTATCGAGGCGCCAAAATTCAAACACACCCACCCGCCCCGAAATTTGCCGCTCTCCCACGCGCGCTACATCGCTTCCCACGCTCACACACACTGCCTGCATGCCACCGCCGTCCTCCAGCCTACCCCCATGGTCAATCCGCTCCCCGCTCCGACGCCGTCCCGGCTCGAACGAGGTCTCTGAACATGGCGCTCGCATATCGTCGCTACGCACTATTGACGCCCTTGCGAGCGTGCTGGCTACGGCTACCACGTCCTGCCAACCGCTCGGTGCCATGCGCGCTGCAATAAGCGTGTCTAGACACTAGCTAACGACGGTCGATGCTGACCCGCCGCACGCCTTGAACCCGAGGCCAACCACACCACACTGACTGCCGCCGGCACGCCAGCAGCGAGCACAGTAGACGTGGTGTGGTAGACAACGCGTCAGAAGTCGCTGAGGCGCAAAAACGAGTGCGGCGAGGACAGCAAAAGGACGCAAAAGTGCCGCGACCCGGGATCGAACCAGGGACCTTCAGATCTTCAGTCTGACGCTCTCCCAACTGAGCTATCGAGGCGCCAAAATTCAAACACACCCACCCGCCCCGAAATTTGCCGCTCTCCCACGCGCGCTACATCGCTTCCCACGCTCACACACACTGCCTGCATGCCACCGCCGTCCTCCAGCCTACCCCCATGGTCAATCCGCTCCCCGCTCCGACGCCGTCCCGGCTCGAACGAGGTCTCTGAACATGGCGCTCACATATCGTCGCTACGCACTATTGACGCCCTTGCGAGCGTGCTGGCTACGGCTACCACGTCCTGCCAACCGCTCGGTGCCATGCACGCTGCAATAAGCGTGTCTAGACACTAGCTAACGACGGTCGATGCTGACCCGCCGCACGCCTTGAACCCGAGGCCAACCACACCACACTGACTGCCGCCGGCACGCCAGCAGCGAGCACAGTAGACGTGGTGTGGTAGACAACGCGTCAGAAGTCGCTGAGGCGCAAAAACGAGTGCGGCGAGGACAGCAAAAGGACGCAAAAGTGCCGCGACCCGGGATCGAACCAGGGACCTTCAGATCTTCAGTCTGACGCTCTCCCAACTGAGCTATCGAGGCGCCAAAATTCAACACACCCACCCGCCCCGAAATTTGCCGCTCTCCCACGCGCGCTACATCGCTTCCCACGCTCACACACACTGCATGCATGCCACCGCCGTCCTCCAGCCTACCCCCATGGTCAATCCGCTCCCCGCTCCGACGCCGTCCCGGCTCGAACGAGGTCTCTGAACATGGCGCTCGCATATCGTCGCTACGCACTATTGACGCCCTTGCGAGCGTGCTGGCTACGGCTACCACGTCCTGCCAACCGCTCGGTGCCATGCGCGCTGCAATAAGCGTGTCTAGACACTAGCTAACGACGGTCGATGCTGACCCGCCACACGCCTTGAACCCGAGGCCAACCACAGCACACTGACTGCCGCTGACACGCCAGCAGCGAGCACGGTAGATGTGGTGTGGTAGACAACGCGCCAGAAGTCGCTGAGGCGCAAAAACGAGTGCGGCGAGGACAGCAAAAGGACGCAAAAGTGCCGCGACCCGGGATCGAACCAGGGACCTTCAGATCTTCAGTCTGACGCTCTCCCAACTGAGCTATCGAGGCGCCAAAATTCAAACACACCCACCCGCCCCGAAATTTGCCGCTCTCCCACGCGCGCTACATCGCTTCCCACGCTCACACACACTGCATGCATGCCACCGCCGTCCTCCAGCCTACCCCCATGGTCAATCCGCTCCCCGCTCCGACGCCGTCCCGGCTCGAACGAGGTCTCTGAACATGGCGCTCACATATCGTCGCTACGCACTATTGACGCCCTTGCGAGCGTGCTGGCTACGGCTACCACGTCCTGCCAACCGCTCGGTGCCATGCACGCTGCAATAAGCGTGTCTAGACACTAGCTAACGACGGTCGATGCTGACCCGCCGCACGCCTTGAACCCGAGGCCAACCACACCACACTGACTGCCGCCGGCACGCCAGCAGCGAGCACAGTAGACGTGGTGTGGTAGACAACGCGTCAGAAGTCGCTGAGGCGCAAAAACGAGTGCGGCGAGGACAGCAAAAGGACGCAAAAGTGCCGCGACCCGGGATCGAACCAGGGACCTTCAGATCTTCAGTCTGACGCTCTCCCAACTGAGCTATCGAGGCGCCAAAATTCAAACACACCCACCCGCCCCGAAATTTGCCGCTCTCCCACGCGCGCTACATCGCTTCCCACGCTCACACACACTGCATGCATGCCACCGCCGTCCTCCAGCCTACCCCCATGGTCAATCCGCTCCCCGCTCCGACGCCGTCCCGGCTCGAACGAGGTCTCTGAACATGGCGCTCGCATATCGTCGCTACGCACTATTGACGCCCTTGCGAGCGTGCTGGCTACGGCTACCACGTCCTGCCAACCGCTCGGTGCCATGCGCGCTGCAATAAGCGTGTCTAGACACTAGCTAACGACGGTCGATGCTGACCCGCCACACGCCTTGAACCCGAGGCCAACCACAGCACACTGACTGCCGCTGACACGCCAGCAGCGAGCACGGTAGATGTGGTGTGGTAGACAACGCGCCAGAAGTCGCTGAGGCGCAAAAACGAGTGCGGCGAGGACAGCAAAAGGACGCAAAAGTGCCGCGACCCGGGATCGAACCAGGGACCTTCAGATCTTCAGTCTGACGCTCTCCCAACTGAGATATCGAGGCGCCAAAATTCAAACACACCCACCCGCCCCGAAATTTGCCGCTCTCCCACGCGCGCTACATCGCTTCCCACGCTCACACACACTGCCTGCATGCCACCGCCGTCCTCCAGCCTACCCCCATGGTCAATCCGCTCCCCGCTCCGACGCCGTCCCGGCTCGAACGAGGTCTCTGAACATGGCGCTCACATATCGTCGCTACGCACTATTGACGCCCTTGCGAGCGTGCTGGCTACGGCTACCACGTCCTGCCAACCGCTCGGTGCCATGCGCGCTGCAATAAGCGTGTCTAGACACTAGCTAACGGTGGTCGATGCTGACCCGCCGCACGCCTTGAACCCGAGGCCAACCACAGAACACTGACTGCCGCCGGCACGCCAGCAGCGAGCACGGTAGATGTGGTGTGGTAGACAACGCGCCAGAAGTCGCTGAGGCGCAAAAACGAGTGCGGCGAGGACAGCAAAAGGACGCAAAAGTGCCGCGACCCGGGATCGAACCAGGGACCTTCAGATCTTCAGTCTGACGCTCTCCCAACTGAGCTATCGAGGCGCCAAAATTCAAACACACCCACCCGCCCCGAAATTTGCCGCTCTCCCACGCGCGCTACATCGCTTCCCACGCTCACACACACTGCATGCATGCCACCGCCGTCCTCCAGCCTACCCCCATGGTCAATCCGCTCCCCGCTCCGACGCCGTCCCGGCTCGAACGAGGTCTCTGAACATGGCGCTCGCATATCGTCGCTACGCACTATTGACGCCCTTGCGAGCGTGCTGGCTACGGCTACCACGTCCTGCCAACCGCTCGGTGCCATGCGTGCTGCAATAAGCGTGTCTAGATACTAGCTAACGATGGTCGATGCTGACCCGCCGCACGCCTTGAACCCGAGGCCAACCACACCACACTGACTACCGCTGACACGCCAGCAGCGAGCACGGTAGACGTGGTGTGGTAGACAACGCGCCAGAAGTCGCTGAGGCGCAAAAACGAGTGCGGCGAGGACAGCAAAAGGACGCAAAAGTGCCGCGACCCGGGATCGAACCAGGGACCTTCAGATCTTCAGTCTGACGCTCTCCCAACTGAACTATCGAGGCGCCAAAATTCAAACACACCCACCCGCCCCGAAATTTGCCGCTCTCCCACGCGCGCTACATCGCTTCCCACGCTCACACACACTGCCTGCATGCCACCGCCGTCCTCCAGCCTACCCCCATGGTCAATCCGCTCCCCGCTCCGACGCCGTCCCGGATCGAACGAGGTCTCTGAACATGGCGCTCGCATATCGTCGCTACGCACTATTGACGCCCTTGCGAGCGTGCTGGCTACGGCTACCACGTCCTGCCAACCGCTCGGTGCCATGCGCGCTGCAATAAGCGTGTCTAGACACTAGCTAACGGTGGTCGATGCTGACCCGCCGCAAGCCTTGAACCTGAGGCCAACCACAGAACACTGACTGCCGCCGGCACGCCAGCAGCGAGCACGGTAGATGTGGTGTGGTAGACAACGCGCCAGAAGTCGCTGAGGCGCAATAACGAGTGCGGCGAGGACAGCAAAAGGACGCAAAAGTGCCGCGACCCGGGATCGAACCAGGGACCTTCAGATCTTCAGTCTGACGCTCTCCCAACTGAGCTATCGAGGCGCCAAAATTCAAACACACCCACCCGCCCCGAAATTTGCCGCTCTCCCACGCGCGCTACATCGCTTCCCACGCTCACACACACTGCATGCATGCCACCGCCGTCCTCCAGCCTACCCCCATGGTCAATCCGCTCCCCGCTCCGACGCCGTCCCGGCTCGAACGAGGTCTCTGAACATGGCGCTCGCATATCGTCGCTACGCACTATTGACGCCCTTGCGAGCGTGCTGGCTACGGCTACCACGTCCTGCCAACCGCTCGGTGCCATGCGCGCTGCAATAAGCGTGTCTAGACACTAGCTAACGACGGTCGATGCTGACCCGCCACACGCCTTGAACCCGAGGCCAACCACAGCACACTGACTGCCGCTGACACGCCAGCAGCGAGCACGGTAGATGTGGTGTGGTAGACAACGCGCCAGAAGTCGCTGAGGCGCAAAAACGAGTGCGGCGAGGACAGCAAAAGGACGCAAAAGTGCCGCGACCCGGGATCGAACCAGGGACCTTCAGATCTTCAGTCTGACGCTCTCCCAACTGAGATATCGAGGCGCCAAAATTCAAACACACCCACCCGCCCCGAAATTTGCCGCTCTCCCACGCGCGCTACATCGCTTCCCACGCTCACACACACTGCCTGCATGCCACCGCCGTCCTCCAGCCTACCCCCATGGTCAATCCGCTCCCCGCTCCGACGCCGTCCCGGCTCGAACGAGGTCTCTGAACATGGCGCTCACATATCGTCGCTACGCACTATTGACGCCCTTGCGAGCGTGCTGGCTACGGCTACCACGTCCTGCCAACCGCTCGGTGCCATGCGCGCTGCAATAAGCGTGTCTAGACACTAGCTAACGGTGGTCGATGCTGACCCGCCGCACGCCTTGAACCCGAGGCCAACCACAGAACACTGACTGCCGCCGGCACGCCAGCAGCGAGCACGGTAGATGTGGTGTGGTAGACAACGCGCCAGAAGTCGCTGAGGCGCAAAAACGAGTGCGGCGAGGACAGCAAAAGGACGCAAAAGTGCCGCGACCCGGGATCGAACCAGGGACCTTCAGATCTTCAGTCTGACGCTCTCCCAACTGAGCTATCGAGGCGCCAAAATTCAAACACACCCACCCGCCCCGAAATTTGTCGCTCTCCCACGCGCGCTACATCGCTTCCCACGCTCACACACACTGCATGCATGCCACCGCCGTCCTCCAGCCTACCCCCATGGTCAATCCGCTCCCCGCTCCGACGCCGTCCCGGCTCGAACGAGGTCTCTGAACATGGCGCTCACATATCGTCGCTACGCACTATTGACGCCCTTGCGAGCGTGCTGGCTACGGCTACCACGTCCTGCCAACCGCTCGGTGCCATGCGTGCTGCAATAAGCGTGTCTAGACACTAGCTAACGATGGTCGATGCTGACCCGCCGCACGCCTTGAACCCGAGGCCAACCACACCACACTGACTGCCGCTGACACGCCAGCAGCGAGCACGGTAGACGTGGTGTGGTAGACAACGCGCCAGAAGTCGCTGAGGCGCAAAAACGAGTGCGGCGAGGACAGCAAAAGGACGCAAAAGTGCCGCGACCCGGGATCGAACCAGGGACCTTCAGATCTTCAGTCTGACGCTCTCCCAACTGAACTATCGAGGCGCCAAAATTCAAACACACCCACCCGCCCCGAAATTTGCCGCTCTCCCACGCGTGCTACATCGCTTCCCACGCTCACACACACTGCATGCATGCCACCGCCGTCCTCCAGCCTACCCCCATGGTCAATCCGCTCCCCGCTCCGACGCCGTCCCGGCTCGAACGAGGTCTCTGAACATGGCGCTCGCATATCGTCGCTACGCACTATTGACGCCCTTGCGAGCGTGCTGGCTACGGCTACCACGTCCTGCCAACCGCTCGGTGCCATGCGTGCTGCAATAAGCGTGTCTAGATACTAGCTAACGATGGTCGATGCTGACCCGCCGCACGCCTTGAACCCGAGGTCAACCACACCACACTGACTACCGCTGACACGCCAGCAGCGAGCACGGTAGACGTGGTGTGGTAGACAACGCGCCAGAAGTCGCTGAGGCGCAAAAACGAGTGCGGCGAGGACAGCAAAAGGACGCAAAAGTGCCGCGACCCGGGATCGAACCAGGGACCTTCAGATCTTCAGTCTGACGCTCTCCCAACTGAACTATCGAGGCGCCAAAATTCAAACACACCCACCCGCCCCGAAATTTGCCGCTCTCCCACGCGCGCTACATCGCTTCCCACGCTCACACACACTGCATGCATGTCACCGCCGTCCTCCAGCCTACCCCCATGGTCAATCCGCTCCCCGCTCCGACGCCGTCCCGGCTCGAACGAGGTCTCTGAACATGGCGCTCACATATCGTCGCTACGCACTATTGACGCCCTTGCGAGCGTGCTGGCTACGGCTACCACGTCCTGCCAACCGCTCGGTGCCATGCGTGCTGCAATAAGCGTGTCTAGACACTAGCTAACGACGGTCGATACTGACCCGCCACACGCCTTGAACCCGAGCCCAACCACACCACACTGACTGCCGCTGGCACGCCAGCAGCGAGCACGGTAGACGTGGTGTGGTAGACAACGCGCCAGAAGTCGCTGAGGCGCAAAAACGAGTGCGGCGAGGACAGCAAAAGGACGCAAAAGTGCCGCGACCCGGGATCGAACCAGGGACCTTCAGATCTTCAGTCTGACGCTCTCCCAACTGAGCTATCGAGGCGCCAAAATTCAAACACACCCACCCGCCCCGAAATTTGCCGCTCTCCCACGCGCGCTACATCGCTTCCCACGCTCACACACACTGCATGCATGCCACCGCCGTCCTCCAGCCTACCCCCATGGTCAATCCGCTCCCCGCTCCGACGCCGTCCCGGCTCGAACGAGGTCTCTGAACATGGCGCTCACATATCGTCGCTACGCACTATTGACGCCCTTGCGAGCGTGCTGGCTACGGCTACCACGTCCTGCCAACCGCTCGGTGCCATGCACGCTGCAATAAGCGTGTCTAGACACTAGCTAACGATGGTCGATGCTGACCCGCCGCACGCCTTGAACCCGAGGCCAACCACACCACACTGACTGCCGCTGACACGCCAGCAGCGAGCACGGTAGACGTGGTGTGGTAGACAACGCGCCAGAAGTCGCTGAGGCGCAAAAACGAGTGCGGCGAGGACAGCAAAAGGACGCAAAAGTGCCGCGACCCGGGATCGAACCAGGGACCTTCAGATCTTCAGTCTGACGCTCTCCCAACTGAACTATCGAGGCGCCAAAATTCAAACACACCCACCCGCCCCGAAATTTGCCGCTCTCCCACGCGTGCTACATCGCTTCCCACGCTCACACACACTGCATGCATGCCACCGCCGTCCTCCAGCCTACCCCCATGGTCAATCCGCTCCCCGCTCCGACGCCGTCCCGGCTCGAACGAGGTCTCTGAACATGGCGCTCGCATATCGTCGCTACGCACTATTGACGCCCTTGCGAGCGTGCTGGCTACGGCTACCACGTCCTGCCAACCGCTCGGTGCCATGCGTGCTGCAATAAGCGTGTCTAGATACTAGCTAACGATGGTCGATGCTGACCCGCCGCACGCCTTGAACCCGAGGCCAACCACACCACACTGACTACCGCTGACACGCCAGCAGCGAGCACGGTAGACGTGGTGTGGTAGACAACGCGCCAGAAGTCGCTGAGGCGCAAAAACGAGTGCGGCGAGGACAGCAAAAGGACGCAAAAGTGCCGCGACCCGGGATCGAACCAGGGACCTTCAGATCTTCAGTCTGACGCTCTCCCAACTGAACTATCGAGGCGCCAAAATTCAAACACACCCACCCGCCCCGAAATTTGCCGCTCTCCCACGCGCGCTACATCGCTTCCCACGCTCACACACACTGCATGCATGTCACCGCCGTCCTCCAGCCTACCCCCATGGTCAATCCGCTCCCCGCTCCGACGCCGTCCCGGCTCGAACGAGGTCTCTGAACATGGCGCTCACATATCGTCGCTACGCACTATTGACGCCCTTGCGAGCGTGCTGGCTACGGCTACCACGTCCTGCCAACCGCTCGGTGCCATGCGCGCTGCAATAAGCGTGTCTAGACACTAGCTAACGACGGTCGATACTGACCCGCCACACGCCTTGAACCCGAGCCCAACCACACCACACTGACTGCCGCTGGCACGCCAGCAGCGAGCACGGTAGACGTGGTGTGGTAGACAACGCGCCAGAAGTCGCTGAGGCGCAAAAACGAGTGCGGCGAGGACAGCAAAAGGACGCAAAAGTGCCGCGACCCGGGATCGAACCAGGGACCTTCAGATCTTCAGTCTGACGCTCTCCCAACTGAGCTATCGAGGCGCCAAAATTCAAACACACCCACCCGCCCCGAAATTTGCCGCTCTCCCACGCGCGCTACATCGCTTCCCACGCTCACACACACTGCATGCATGCCACCGCCGCCCTCCAGCCTACCCCCATGGTCAATCCGCTCCCCGCTCCGACGCCGTCCCGGCTCGAACGAGGTCTCTGAACATGGCGCTCACATATCGTCGCTACGCACTATTGACGCCCTTGCGAGCGTGCTGGCTACGGCTACCACGTCCTGCCAACCGCTCGGTGCCATGCGTGCTGCAATAAGCGTGTCTAGACACTAGCTAACGACGGTCGAAACTGACCCGCCTCACGCCTTGAACCCGAGCCCAACCACACCACACTGACTGCCGCTGGCACGCCAGCAGCGAGCACGGTAGACGTGGTGTGGTAGACGACGCGCCAGAAGTCGCTGAGGCGCAAAAACGAGTGCGGCGAGGACAGCAAAAGGACGCAAAAGTGCCGCGACCCGGGATCGAACCAGGGACCTTCAGATCTTCAGTCTGACGCTCTCCCAACTGAGCTATCGAGGCGCCAAAATTCAAACACACCCACCCGCCCCGAAATTTGCCGCTCTCCCACGCGCGCTACATCGCTTCCCACGCTCACACACACTGCATGCATGCCACCGCCGTCCTCCAGCCTACCCCCATGGTCAATCCGCTCCCCGCTCCGACGCCGTCCCGGCTCGAACGAGGTCTCTGAACATGGCGCTCGCATATCGTCGCTACGCACTATTGACGCCCTTGCGAGCGTGCTGGCTACGGCTACCACGTCCTGCCAACCGCTCGGTGCCATGCGCGCTGCAATAAGCGTGTCTAGACACTAGCTAACGGTGGTCGATGCTGACCCGCCGCACGCCTTGAACCCGAGGCCAACCACAGAACACTGACTGCCGCCGGCACGCCAGCAGCGAGCACGGTAGACGTGGTGTGGTAGACAACGCGCCAGAAGTCGCTGAGGCGCAATAACGAGTGCGGCGAGGACAGCAAAAGGACGCAAAAGTGCCGCGACCCGGGATCGAACCAGGGACCTTCAGATCTTCAGTCTGACGCTCTCCCAACTGAGCTATCGAGGCGCCAAAATTCAAACACACCCACCCGCCCCGAAATTTGCCGCTCTCCCACGCGCGCTACATCGCTTCCCACGCTCACACACACTGCCTGCATGCCACCGCCGTCCTCCAGCCTACCCCCATGGTCAATCCGCTCCCCGCTCCGACGCCGTCCCGGATCGAACGAGGTCTCTGAACATGGCGCTCGCATATCGTCGCTACGCACTATTGACGCCCTTGCGAGCGTGCTGGCTACGGCTACCACGTCCTGCCAACCGCTCGGTGCCATGCGCGCTGCAATAAGCGTGTCTAGACACTAGCTAACGGTGGTCGATGCTGACCCGCCGCAAGCCTTGAACCTGAGGCCAACCACAGAACACTGACTGCCGCCGGCACGCCAGCAGCGAGCACGGTAGATGTGGTGTGGTAGACAACGCGCCAGAAGTCGCTGAGGCGCAATAACGAGTGCGGCGAGGACAGCAAAAGGACGCAAAAGTGCCGCGACCCGGGATCGAACCAGGGACCTTCAGATCTTCAGTCTGACGCTCTCCCAACTGAGCTATCGAGGCGCCAAAATTCAAACACACCCACCCGCCCCGAAATTTGCCGCTCTCCCACGCGCGCTACATCGCTTCCCACGCTCACACACACTGCATGCATGCCACCGCCGTCCTCCAGCCTACCCCCATGGTCAATCCGCTCCCCGCTCCGACGCCGTCCCGGCTCGAACGAGGTCTCTGAACATGGCGCTCACATATCGTCGCTACGCACTATTGACGCCCTTGCGAGCGTGCTGGCTACGGCTACCACGTCCTGCCAACCGCTCGGTGCCATGCGCGCTGCAATAAGCGTGTCTAGACACTAGCTAACGACGGTCGATACTGACCCGCCACACGCCTTGAACCCGAGCCCAACCACACCACACTGACTGCCGCTGGCACGCCAGCAGCGAGCACGGTAGACGTGGTGTGGTAGACAACGCGCCAGAAGTCGCTGAGGCGCAAAAACGAGTGCGGCGAGGACAGCAAAAGGACGCAAAAGTGCCGCGACCCGGGATCGAACCAGGGACCTTCAGATCTTCAGTCTGACGCTCTCCCAACTGAGCTATCGAGGCGCCAAAATTCAAACACACCCACCCGCCCCGAAATTTGCCGCTCTCCCACGCGCGCTACATCGCTTCCCACGCTCACACACACTGCCTGCATGCCACCGCCGTCCTCCAGCCTACCCCCATGGTCAATCCGCTCCCGCCGTCCCGGCTCGAACGAGGTCTCTGAACATGGCGCTCGCATATCGTCGCTACGCACTATTGACGCCCTTGCGAGCGTGCTGGCTACGGCTACCACGTCCTGCCAACCGCTCGGTGCCATGCGCGCTGCAATACACGTGTCTAGACACTAGCTAACGATGGTCGATGCTGACCCGCCGCACGCCTTGAACCCGAGGCCAACCACACCACACTGACTGCCGCTGACACGCCAGCAGCGAGCACGGTAGACGTGGTGTGGTAGACAACGCGCCAGAAGTCGCTGAGGCGCAAAAACGAGTGCGGCGAGGACAGCAAAAGGACGCAAAAGTGCCGCGACCCGGGATCGAACCAGGGACCTTCAGATCTTCAGTCTGACGCTCTCCCAACTGAGCTATCGAGGCGCCAAAATTCAAACACACCCACCCGCCCCGAAATTTGCCGCTCTCCCACGCGTGCTACATCGCTTCCCACGCTCACACACACTGCCTGCATGCCACCGCCGTCCTCCAGCCTACCCCCATGGTCAATCCGCTCCCGCCGTCCCGGCTCGAACGAGGTCTCTGAACATGGCGCTCGCATATCGTCGCTACGCACTATTGACGCCCTTGCGAGCGTGCTGGCTACGGCTACCACGTCCTGCCAACCGCTCGGTGCCATGCGCGCTGCAATACACGTGTCTAGACACTAGCTAACGATGGTCGATGCTGACCCGCCGCACGCCTTGAACCCGAGGCCAACCACACCACACTGACTGCCGCTGACACGCCAGCAGCGAGCACGGTAGACGTGGTGTGGTAGACAACGCGCCAGAAGTCGCTGAGGCGCAAAAACGAGTGCGGCGAGGACAGCAAAAGGACGCAAAAGTGCCGCGACCCGGGATCGAACCAGGGACAGATCTTCAGTCTGACGCTCTCCCAACTGAGATATCGAGGCGCCAAAATTCAAACACACCCACCCGCCCCGAAATTTGCCGCTCTCCCACGCGCGCTACATCGCTTCCCACGCTCACACACACTGCCTGCATGCCACCGCCGTCCTCCAGCCTACCCCCATGGTCAATCCGCTCCCCGCTCCGACGCCGTCCCGGATCGAACGAGGTCTCTGAACATGGCGCTCGCATATCGTCGCTACGCACTATTGACGCCCTTGCGAGCGTGCTGGCTACGGCTACCACGTCCTGCCAACCGCTCGGTGCCATGCGCGCTGCAATACACGTGTCTAGACACTAGCTAACGATGGTCGATGCTGACCCGCCGCACGCCTTGAACCCGAGGCCAACCACACCACACTGACTGCCGCTGACACGCCAGCAGCGAGCACGGTAGACGTGGTGTGGTAGACAACGCGCCAGAAGTCGCTGAGGCGCAAAAACGAGTGCGGCGAGGACAGCAAAAGGACGCAAAAGTGCCGCGACCCGGGATCGAACCAGGGACAGATCTTCAGTCTGACGCTCTCCCAACTGAGATATCGAGGCGCCAAAATTCAAACACACCCACCCGCCCCGAAATTTGCCGCTCTCCCACGCGCGCTACATCGCTTCCCACGCTCACACACACTGCCTGCATGCCACCGCCGTCCTCCAGCCTACCCCCATGGTCAATCCGCTCCGACGCCGTCCCGGCTCGAACGAGGTCTCTGAACATGGCGCTCACATATCGTCGCTACGCACTATTGACGCCCTTGCGAGCGTGCTGGCTACGGCTACCACGTCCTGCCAACCGCTCGGTGCCGTGCGCGCTGCAATAAGCGTGTCTAGACACTAGCTAACGATGGTCGATGCTGACCCGCCGCACGCCTTGAACCCGAGGCCAACCACACCACACTGACTGCCGCTGACACGCCAGCAGCGAGCACGGTAGACGTGGTGTGGTAGACAACGCGCCAGAAGTCGCTGAGGCGCAATAACGAGTGCGGCGAGGACAGCAAAAGGACGCAAAAGTGCCGCGACCCGGGATCGAACCAGGGACCTTCAGATCTTCAGTCTGACGCTCTCCCAACTGAGCTATCGAGGCGCCAAAATTCAAACACACCCACCCGCCCCGAAATTTGCCGCTCTCCCACGCGCGCTACATCGCTTCCCACGCTCACACACACTGCATGCATGCCACCGCCGTCCTCCAGCCTACCCCCATGGTCAATCCGCTCCCCGCTCCGACGCCGTCCCGGCTCGAACGAGGTCTCTGAACATGGCGCTCACATATCGTCGCTACGCACTATTGACGCCCTTGCGAGCGTGCTGGCTACGGCTACCACGTCCTGCCAACCGCTCGGTGCCATGCGCGCTGCAATAAGCGTGTCTAGACACTAGCTAACGACGGTCGATACTGACCCGCCACACGCCTTGAACCCGAGCCCAACCACACCACACTGACTGCCGCTGGCACGCCAGCAGCGAGCACGGTAGACGTGGTGTGGTAGACAACGCGCCAGAAGTCGCTGAGGCGCAAAAACGAGTGCGGCGAGGACAGCAAAAGGACGCAAAAGTGCCGCGACCCGGGATCGAACCAGGGACAGATCTTCAGTCTGACGCTCTCCCAACTGAGATATCGAGGCGCCAAAATTCAAACACACCCACCCGCCCCGAAATTTGCCGCTCTCCCACGCGCGCTACATCGCTTCCCACGCTCACACACACTGCATGCATGCCACCGCCGTCCTCCAGCCTACCCCCATGGTCAATCCGCTCCCCGCTCCGACGCCGTCCCGGCTCGAACGAGGTCTCTGAACATGGCGCTCACATATCGTCGCTACGCACTATTGACGCCCTTGCGAGCGTGCTGGCTACGGCTACCACGTCCTGCCAACCGCTCGGTGCCGTGCGCGCTGCAATAAGCGTGTCTAGACACTAGCTAACGATGGTCGATGCTGACCCGCCGCACGCCTTGAACCCGAGGCCAACCACACCACACTGACTGCCGCTGACACGCCAGCAGCGAGCACGGTAGACGTGGTGTGGTAGACAACGCGCCAGAAGTCGCTGAGGCGCAAAAACGAGTGCGGCGAGGACAGCAAAAGGACGCAAAAGTGCCGCGACCCGGGATCGAACCAGGGACCTTCAGATCTTCAGTCTGACGCTCTCCCAACTGAGCTATCGAGGCGCCAAAATTCAAACACACCCACCCGCCCCGAAATTTGCCGCTCTCCCACGCGCGCTACATCGCTTCCCACGCTCACACACACTGCCTGCATGCCACCGCCGTCCTCCAGCCTACCCCCATGGTCAATCCGCTCCGACGCCGTCCCGGCTCGAACGAGGTCTCTGAACATGGCGCTCGCATATCGTCGCTACGCACTATTGACGCCCTTGCGAGCGTGCTGGCTACGGCTACCACGTCCTGCCAACCGCTCGGTGCCATGCCCGCTGCAATAAGCGTGTCTAGACACTAGCTCACGACGGTCGATACTGACCCGCCGCACGCCTTGACCCGAGGCCAACCACAGAACACTGACTGCCGCCGGCACGCCAGCAGCGAGCACGGTAGACGTGGCGTGGTAGACAACGCGTCAGAAGTCGCTGAGGCGCAAAAATGAGTGCGGCGAGGACAGCAAAAGGACGCAAAAGTGCCGCGACCCGGGATCGAACCAGGGACCTTCAGATCTTCAGTCTGACGCTCTCCCAACTGAGCTATCGAGGCGCCAAAATTCAAACACACCCACCCGCCCCGAAATTTGCCGCTCTCCCACGCGTGCTACATCGCTTCCCACGCTCACACACACTGCCTGCATGCCACCGCCGTCCTCCAGCCTACCCCCATGGTCAATCCGCTCCCGCCGTCCCGGCTCGAACGAGGTCTCTGAACATGGCGCTCGCATATCGTCGCTACGCACTATTGACGCCCTTGCGAGCGTGCTGGCTACGGCTACCACGTCCTGCCAACCGCTCGGTGCCATGCGCGCTGCAATAAGCGTGTCTAGACACTAGCTAACGACGGTCGATGCTGACCCGCCGCACGCCTTGAACCCGAGGCCAACCACACCACACTGACTGCCGCTGACACGCCAGCAGCGAGCACGGTAGACGTGGTGTGGTAGACAACGCGCCAGAAGTCGCTGAGGCGCAAAAACGAGTGCGGCGAGGACAGCAAAAGGACGCAAAAGTGCCGCGACCCGGGATCGAACCAGGGACCTTCAGATCTTCAGTCTGACGCTCTCCCAACTGAGCTATCGAGGCGCCAAAATTCAAACACACCCACCCGCCCCGAAATTTGCCGCTCTCCCACGCGTGCTACATCGCTTCCCACGCTCACACACACTGCATGCATGCCACCGCCGTCCTCCAGCCTACCCCCATGGTCAATCCGCTCCCCGCTCCGACGCCGTCCCGGCTCGAACGAGGTCTCTGAACATGGCGCTCGCATATCGTCGCTACGCACTATTGACGCCCTTGCGAGCGTGCTGGCTACGGCTACCACGTCCTGCCAACCGCTCGGTGCCATGCGTGCTGCAATAAGCGTGTCTAGATACTAGCTAACGATGGTCGATGCTGACCCGCCGCACGCCTTGAACCCGAGGCCAACCACACCACACTGACTGCCGCTGACACGCCAGCAGCGAGCACGGTAGACGTGGTGTGGTAGACAACGCGCCAGAAGTCGCTGAGGCGCAAAAACGAGTGCGGCGAGGACAGCAAAAGGACGCAAAAGTGCCGCGACCCGGGATCGAACCAGGGACCTTCAGATCTTCAGTCTGACGCTCTCCCAACTGAACTATCGAGGCGCCAAAATTCAAACACACCCACCCGCCCCGAAATTTGCCGCTCTCCCACGCGCGCTACATCGCTTCCCACGCTCACACACACTGCATGCATGTCACCGCCGTCCTCCAGCCTACCCCCATGGTCAATCCGCTCCGACGCCGTCCCGGCTCGAACGAGGTCTCTGAACATGGCGCTCACATATCGTCGCTACGCACTATTGACGCCCTTGCGAGCGTGCTGGCTACGGCTACCACGTCCTGCCAACCGCTCGGTGCCATGCGTGCTGCAATAAGCGTGTCTAGACACTAGCTAACGACGGTCGATACTGACCCGCCACACGCCTTGAACCCGAGCCCAACCACACCACACTGGCTGCCGCTGGCACGCCAGCAGCGAGCACGGTAGACGTGGTGTGGTAGACAACGCGCCAGAAGTCGCTGAGGCGCAAAAACGAGTGCGGCGAGGACAGCAAAAGGACGCAAAAGTGCCGCGACCCGGGATCGAACCAGGGACCTTCAGATCTTCAGTCTGACGCTCTCCCAACTGAGCTATCGAGGCGCCAAAATTCAAACACACCCACCCGCCCCGAAATTTGCCGCTCTCCCACGCGCGCTACATCGCTTCCCACGCTCACACACACTGCCTGCATGCCACCGCCGTCCTCCAGCCTACCCCCATGGTCAATCCGCTCCCCGCTCCCGCCGTCCCGGCTCGAACGAGGTCTCTGAACATGGCGCTCGCATATCGTCGCTACGCACTATTGACGCCCTTGCGAGCGTGCTGGCTACGGCTACCACGTCCTGCCAACCGCTCGGTGCCATGCGCGCTGCAATAAGCGTGTCTAGACACTAGCTAACGACGGTCGATACTGACCCGCCACACGCCTTG
Source organism: Phytophthora x cambivora (assembly GCA_033557925.1). Taxonomy (NCBI): domain Eukaryota; phylum Oomycota; class Peronosporomycetes; order Peronosporales; family Peronosporaceae; genus Phytophthora; species Phytophthora x cambivora. The sequence goes on along the minus strand of JAUCEB010000012.1, from coordinate 3,527,906 downwards.
AACCCGAGCCCAACCACACCACACTGACTGCCGCTGGCACGCCAGCAGCGAGCACGGTAGACGTGGTGTGGTAGAGAACGCGCCAGAAGTCGCTGAGGCGCAAAAACGAGTGCGGCGAGGACAGCAAAAGGACGCAAAAGTGCCGCGACCCGGGATCGAACCAGGGACCTTCAGATCTTCAGTCTGACGCTCTCCCAACTGAGCTATCGAGGCGCCAAAATTCAAACACACCCACCCGCCCCGAAATTTGCCGCTCTCCCACGCGCGCTACATCGCTTCCCACGCTCACACACACTGCCTGCATGCCACCGCCGTCCTCCAGCCTACCCCCATGGTCAATCCGCTCCCCGCTCCGACGCCGTCCCGGCTCGAACGAGGTCTCTGAACATGGCGCTCGCATATCGTCGCTACGCACTATTGACGCCCTTGCGAGCGTGCTGGCTACGGCTACCACGTCCTGCCAACCGCTCGGTGCCATGCGCGCTGCAATAAGCGTGTCTAGACACTAGCTAACGGTGGTCGATGCTGACCCGCCGCACGCCTTGAACCCGAGGCCAACCACAGAACACTGACTGCCGCCGGCACGCCAGCAGCGAGCACGGTAGATGTGGTGTGGTAGACAACGCGCCAGAAGTCGCTGAGGCGCAATAACGAGTGCGGCGAGGACAGCAAAAGGACGCAAAAGTGCCGCGACCCGGGATCGAACCAGGGACCTTCAGATCTTCAGTCTGACGCTCTCCCAACTGAGCTATCGAGGCGCCAAAATTCAAACACACCCACCCGCCCCGAAATTTGCCGCTCTCCCACGCGCGCTACATCGCTTCCCACGCTCACACACACTGCCTGCATGCCACCGCCGTCCTCCAGCCTACCCCCATGGTCAATCCGCTCCCCGCTCCGACGCCGTCCCGGATCGAACGAGGTCTCTGAACATGGCGCTCGCATATCGTCGCTACGCACTATTGACGCCCTTGCGAGCGTGCTGGCTACGGCTACCACGTCCTGCCAACCGCTCGGTGCCATGCGCGCTGCAATAAGCGTGTCTAGACACTAGCTAACGGTGGTCGATGCTGACCCGCCGCACGCCTTGAACCCGAGGCCAACCACACCACACTGACTGCCGCCGGCACGCCAGCAGCGAGCACGGTAGATGTGGTGTGGTAGACAACGCGCCAGAAGTCGCTGAGGCGCAATAACGAGTGCGGCGAGGACAGCAAAAGGACGCAAAAGTGCCGCGACCCGGGATCGAACCAGGGACCTTCAGATCTTCAGTCTGACGCTCTCCCAACTGAGCTATCGAGGCGCCAAAATTCAAACACACCCACCCGCCCCGAAATTTGCCGCTCTCCCACGCGCGCTACATCGCTTCCCACGCTCACACACACTGCATGCATGCCACCGCCGTCCTCCAGCCTACCCCCATGGTCAATCCGCTCCCCGCTCCGACGCCGTCCCGGCTCGAACGAGGTCTCTGAACATGGCGCTCGCATATCGTCGCTACGCACTATTGACGCCCTTGCGAGCGTGCTGGCTACGGCTACCACGTCCTGCCAACCGCTCGGTGCCATGCGCGCTGCAATAAGCGTGTCTAGACACTAGCTAACGGTGGTCGATGCTGACCCGCCGCACGCCTTGAACCCGAGGCCAACCACACCACACTGACTGCCGCCGGCACGCCAGCAGCGAGCACGGTAGATGTGGTGTGGTAGACAACGCGCCAGAAGTCGCTGAGGCGCAATAACGAGTGCGGCGAGGACAGCAAAAGGACGCAAAAGTGCCGCGACCCGGGATCGAACCAGGGACCTTCAGATCTTCAGTCTGACGCTCTCCCAACTGAGCTATCGAGGCGCCAAAATTCAAACACACCCACCCGCCCCGAAATTTGCCGCTCTCCCACGCGCGCTACATCGCTTCCCACGCTCACACACACTGCATGCATGCCACCGCCGTCCTCCAGCCTACCCCCATGGTCAATCCGCTCCCCGCTCCGACGCCGTCCCGGATCGAACGAGGTCTCTGAACATGGCGCTCGCATATCGTCGCTACGCACTATTGACGCCCTTGCGAGCGTGCTGGCTACGGCTACCACGTCCTGCCAACCGCTCGGTGCCATGCGCGCTGCAATAAGCGTGTCTAGACACTAGCTAACGACGGTCGATGCTGACCCGCCGCACGCCTTGAACCCGAGGCCAACCACAGCACACTGACTGCCGCCGGCACGCCAGCAGCGAGCACAGTAGACGTGGTGTGGTAGACAACGCGTCAGAAGTCGCTGAGGCGCAAAAACGAGTGCGGCGAGGACAGCAAAAGGACGCAAAAGTGCCGCGACCCGGGATCGAACCAGGGACCTTCAGATCTTCAGTCTGACGCTCTCCCAACTGAGCTATCGAGGCGCCAAAATTCAAACACACCCACCCGCCCCGAAATTTGCCGCTCTCCCACGCGCGCTACATCGCTTCCCACGCTCACACACACTGCCTGCATGCCACCGCCGTCCTCCAGCCTACCCCCATGGTCAATCCGCTCCCCGCTCCGACGCCGTCCCGGCTCGAACGAGGTCTCTGAACATGGCGCTTGCATATCGTCGCTACGCACTATTGACGCCCTTGCGAGCGTGCTGGCTACGGCTACCACGTCCTGCCAACCGCTCGGTGCCATGCGCGCTGCAATAAGCGTGTCTAGACACTAGCTAACGACGGTCGATGCTGACCCGCCACACGCCTTGAACCCGAGGCCAACCACAGCACACTGACTGCCGCTGACACGCCAGCAGCGAGCACGGTAGACGTGGTGTGGTAGACAACGCGCCAGAAGTCGCTGAGGCGCAAAAACGAGTGCGGCGAGGACAGCAAAAGGACGCAAAAGTGCCGCGACCCGGGATCGAACCAGGGACCTTCAGATCTTCAGTCTGACGCTCTCCCAACTGAGCTATCGAGGCGCCAAAATTCAAACACACCCACCCGCCCCGAAATTTGCCGCTCTCCCACGCGCGCTACATCGCTTCCCACGCTCACACACACTGCATGCATGCCACCGCCGTCCTCCAGCCTACCCCCATGGTCAATCCGCTCCCCGCTCCGACGCCGTCCCGGATCGAACGAGGTCTCTGAACATGGCGCTCGCATATCGTCGCTACGCACTATTGACGCCCTTGCGAGCGTGCTGGCTACGGCTACCACGTCCTGCCAACCGCTCGGTGCCATGCGCGCTGCAATAAGCGTGTCTAGACACTAGCTAACGACGGTCGATACTGACCCGCCACACGCCTTGAACCCGAGGCCAACCACACCACACTGGCTGCCGCTGGCACGCCAGCAGCGAGCACGGTAGATGTGGTGTGGTAGACAACGCGCCAGAAGTCGCTGAGGCGCAAAAACGAGTGCGGCGAGGACAGCAAAAGGACGCAAAAGTGCCGCGACCCGGGATCGAACCAGGGACCTTCAGATCTTCAGTCTGACGCTCTCCCAACTGAGCTATCGAGGCGCCAAAATTCAAACACACCCACCCGCCCCGAAATTTGCCGCTCTCCCACGCGCGCTACATCGCTTCCCACGCTCACACACACTGCATGTATGCCACCGCCGTCCTCCAGCCTACCCCCATAGTCAATCCGCTCCGACGCCGTCCCGGCTCGAACGAGGTCTCTGAACATGGCGCTCACATATCGTCGCTACGCACTATTGACGCCCTTGCGAGCGTGCTGGCTACGGCTACCACGTCCTGCCAACCGCTCGGTGCCATGCGTGCTGCAATAAGCGTGTCTAGACACTAGCTAACGACGGTCGATACTGACCCGCCACACGCCTTGAACCCGAGGCCAACCACAGCACACTGACTGCCGCTGGCACGCCAGCAGCGAGCACGGTAGACGTGGTGTGGTAGACAACGCGCCAGAAGTCGCTGAGGCGCAAAAACGAGTGCGGCGAGGACAGCAAAAGGACGCAAAAGTGCCGCGACCCGGGATCGAACCAGGGACCTTCAGATCTTCAGTCTGACGCTCTCCCAACTGAGCTATCGAGGCGCCAAAATTCAAACACACCCACCCGCCCCGAAATTTGCCGCTCTCCCACGCGCGCTACATCGCTTCCCACGCTCACACACACTGCATGCATGCCACCGCCGTCCTCCAGCCTACCCCCATGGTCAATCCGCTCCCCGCTCCGACGCCGTCCCGGCTCGAACGAGGTCTCTGAACATGGCGCTCACATATCGTCGCTACGCACTATTGACGCCCTTGCGAGCGTGCTGGCTACGGCTACCACGTCCTGCCAACCGCTCGGTGCCATGCACGCTGCAATAAGCGTGTCTAGACACTAGCTAACGACGGTCGATGCTGACCCGCCGCACGCCTTGAACCCGAGGCCAACCACACCACACTGACTGCCGCTGACACGCCAGCAGCGAGCACGGTAGACGTGGTGTGGTAGACAACGCGCCAGAAGTCGCTGAGGCGCAAAAACGAGTGCGGCGAGGACAGCAAAAGGACGCAAAAGTGCCGCGACCCGGGATCGAACCAGGGACCTTCAGATCTTCAGTCTGACGCTCTCCCAACTGAGCTATCGAGGCGCCAAAATTCAAACACACCCACCCGCCCCGAAATTTGCCGCTCTCCCACGCGCGCTACATCGCTTCCCACGCTCACACACACTGCATGCATGCCACCGCCGTCCTCCAGCCTACCCCCATGGTCAATCCGCTCCCCGCTCCGACGCCGTCCCGGCTCGAACGAGGTCTCTGAACATGGCGCTCACATATCGTCGCTACGCACTATTGACGCCCTTGCGAGCGTGCTGGCTACGGCTACCACGTCCTGCCAACCGCTCGGTGCCATGCACGCTGCAATAAGCGTGTCTAGACACTAGCTAACGACGGTCGATGCTGACCCGCCGCACGCCTTGAACCCGAGGCCAACCACACCACACTGACTGCCGCTGACACGCCAGCAGCGAGCACGGTAGACGTGGTGTGGTAGACAACGCGCCAGAAGTCGCTGAGGCGCAAAAACGAGTGCGGCGAGGACAGCAAAAGGACGCAAAAGTGCCGCGACCCGGGATCGAACCAGGGACCTTCAGATCTTCAGTCTGACGCTCTCCCAACTGAGCTATCGAGGCGCCAAAATTCAAACACACCCACCCGCCCCGAAATTTGCCGCTCTCCCACGCGCGCTACATCGCTTCCCACGCTCACACACACTGCCTGCATGCCACCGCCGTCCTCCAGCCTACCCCCATGGTCAATCCGCTCCCGCCGTCCCGGCTCGAACGAGGTCTCTGAACATGGCGCTCGCATATCGTCGCTACGCACTATTGACGCCATTGCGAGGGTGCTGGCTACGGCTACCACGTCCTGCCAACCGCTCGGTGCCATGCACGCTGCAATAAGCGTGTCTAGACACTAGCTAACGACGGTCGATGCTGACCCGCCGCACGCCTTGAACCCGAGGCCAACCACACCACACTGACTGCCGCTGGCACGCCAGCAGCGAGCACGGTAGACGTGGTGTGGTAGACAACGCGCCAGAAGTCGCTGAGGCGCAAAAACGAGTGCGGCGAGGACAGCAAAAGGACGCAAAAGTGCCGCGACCCGGGATCGAACCAGGGACCTTCAGATCTTCAGTCTGACGCTCTCCCAACTGAGCTATCGAGGCGCCAAAATTCAAACACACCCACCCGCCCCGAAATTTGCCGCTCTCCCACGCGCGCTACATCGCTTCCCACGCTCACACACACTGCATGCATGCCACCGCCGTCCTCCAGCCTACCCCCATGGTCAATCCGCTCCCCGCTCCGACGCCGTCCCGGCTCGAACGAGGTCTCTGAACATGGCGCTCACATATCGTCGCTACGCACTATTGACGCCCTTGCGAGCGTGCTGGCTACGGCTACCACGTCCTGCCAACCGCTCGGTGCCATGCGCGCTGCAATAAGCGTGTCTAGACACTAGCTAACGACGGTCGATACTGACCCGCCACACGCCTTGAACCCGAGGCCAACCACAGCACACTGACTGCCGCTGGCACGCCAGCAGCGAGCACGGTAGACGTGGTGTGGTAGACAACGCGCCAGAAGTCGCTGAGGCGCAAAAACGAGTGCGGCGAGGACAGCAAAAGGACGCAAAAGTGCCGCGACCCGGGATCGAACCAGGGACCTTCAGATCTTCAGTCTGACGCTCTCCCAACTGAGCTATCGAGGCGCCAAAATTCAAACACACCCACCCGCCCCGAAATTTGCCGCTCTCCCACGCGCGCTACATCGCTTCCCACGCTCACACACACTGCATGCATGCCACCGCCGTCCTCCAGCCTACCCCCATGGTCAATCCGCTCCCCGCTCCGACGCCGTCCCGGCTCGAACGAGGTCTCTGAACATGGCGCTCACATATCGTCGCTACGCACTATTGACGCCCTTGCGAGCGTGCTGGCTACGGCTACCACGTCCTGCCAACCGCTCGGTGCCATGCACGCTGCAATAAGCGTGTCTAGACACTAGCTAACGACGGTCGATGCTGACCCGCCGCACGCCTTGAACCCGAGGCCAACCACACCACACTGACTGCCGCTGACACGCCAGCAGCGAGCACGGTAGACGTGGTGTGGTAGACAACGCGCCAGAAGTCGCTGAGGCGCAAAAACGAGTGCGGCGAGGACAGCAAAAGGACGCAAAAGTGCCGCGACCCGGGATCGAACCAGGGACCTTCAGATCTTCAGTCTGACGCTCTCCCAACTGAGCTATCGAGGCGCCAAAATTCAAACACACCCACCCGCCCCGAAATTTGCCGCTCTCCCACGCGCGCTACATCGCTTCCCACGCTCACACACACTGCCTGCATGCCACCGCCGTCCTCCAGCCTACCCCCATGGTCAATCCGCCCCCCGCTCCGACGCCGTCCCGGCTCGAACGAGGTCTCTGAACATGGCGCTCACATATCGTCGCTACGCACTATTGACGCCCTTGCGAGCGTGCTGGCTACGGCTACCACGTCCTGCCAACCGCTCGGTGCCATGCGCGCTGCAATAAGCGTGTCTAGACACTAGCTAACGACGGTCGATGCTGACCCGCCACACGCCTTGAACCCGAGGCCAACCACACCACACTGACTGCCGCCGGCACGCCAGCAGCGAGCACAGTAGACGTGGTGTGGTAGACAACGCGTCAGAAGTCGCTGAGGCGCAAAAACGAGTGCGGCGAGGACAGCAAAAGGACGCAAAAGTGCCGCGACCCGGGATCGAACCAGGGACCTTCAGATCTTCAGTCTGACGCTCTCCCAACTGAGCTATCGAGGCGCCAAAATTCAAACACACCCACCCGCCCCGAAATTTGCCGCTCTCCCACGCGCGCTACATCGCTTCCCACGCTCACACACACTGCCTGCATGCCACCGCCGTCCTCCAGCCTACCCCCATGGTCAATCCGCTCCCCGCTCCGACGCCGTCCCGGCTCGAACGAGGTCTCTGAACATGGCGCTCACATATCGTCGCTACGCACTATTGACGCCCTTGCGAGCGTGCTGGCTACGGCTACCACGTCCTGCCAACCGCTCGGTGCCATGCGCGCTGCAATAAGCGTGTCTAGACACTAGCTAACGGTGGTCGATGCTGACCCGCCGCACGCCTTGAACCCGAGGCCAACCACAGAACACTGACTGCCGCCGGCACGCCAGCAGCGAGCACGGTAGATGTGGTGTGGTAGACAACGCGCCAGAAGTCGCTGAGGCGCAATAACGAGTGCGGCGAGGACAGCAAAAGGACGCAAAAGTGCCGCGACCCGGGATCGAACCAGGGACCTTCAGATCTTCAGTCTGACGCTCTCCCAACTGAGCTATCGAGGCGCCAAAATTCAAACACACCCACCCGCCCCGAAATTTGCCGCTCTCCCACGCGCGCTACATCGCTTCCCACGCTCACACACACTGCCTGCATGCCACCGCCGTCCTCCAGCCTACCCCCATGGTCAATCCGCTCCCCGCTCCGACGCCGTCCCGGCTCGAACGAGGTCTCTGAACATGGCGCTCACATATCGTCGCTACGCACTATTGACGCCCTTGCGAGCGTGCTGGCTACGGCTACCACGTCCTGCCAACCGCTCGGTGCCATGCGCGCTGCAATAAGCGTGTCTAGACACTAGCTAACGACGGTCGATGCTGACCCGCCGCACGCCTTGAACCCGAGGCCAACCACACCACACTGACTGCCGCCGGCACGCCAGCAGCGAGCACAGTAGACGTGGTGTGGTAGACAACGCGTCAGAAGTCGCTGAGGCGCAAAAACGAGTGCGGCGAGGACAGCAAAAGGACGCAAAAGTGCCGCGACCCGGGATCGAACCAGGGACCTTCAGATCTTCAGTCTGACGCTCTCCCAACTGAGCTATCGAGGCGCCAAAATTCAAACACACCCACCCGCCCCGAAATTTGCCGCTCTCCCACGCGCGCTACATCGCTTCCCACGCTCACACACACTGCCTGCATGCCACCGCCGTCCTCCAGCCTACCCCCATGGTCAATCCGCTCCCCGCTCCGACGCCGTCCCGGCTCGAACGAGGTCTCTGAACATGGCGCTCACATATCGTCGCTACGCACTATTGACGCCCTTGCGAGCGTGCTGGCTACGGCTACCACGTCCTGCCAACCGCTCGGTGCCATGCGCGCTGCAATAAGCGTGTCTAGACACTAGCTAACGACGGTCGATGCTGACCCGCCGCACGCCTTGAACCCGAGGCCAACCACACCACACTGACTGCCGCCGGCACGCCAGCAGCGAGCACAGTAGACGTGGTGTGGTAGACAACGCGTCAGAAGTCGCTGAGGCGCAAAAACGAGTGCGGCGAGGACAGCAAAAGGACGCAAAAGTGCCGCGACCCGGGATCGAACCAGGGACCTTCAGATCTTCAGTCTGACGCTCTCCCAACTGAGCTATCGAGGCGCCAAAATTCAAACACACCCACCCGCCCCGAAATTTGCCGCTCTCCCACGCGCGCTACATCGCTTCCCACGCTCACACACACTGCCTGCATGCCACCGCCGTCCTCCAGCCTACCCCCATGGTCAATCCGCTCCCGCCGTCCCGGCTCGAACGAGGTCTCTGAACATGGCGCTCGCATATCGTCGCTACGCACTATTGACGCCCTTGCGAGCGTGCTGGCTACGGCTACCACGTCCTGCCAACCGCTCGGTGCCATGCGCGCTGCAATAAGCGTGTCTAGACACTAGCTAACGACGGTCGATGCTGACCCGCCACACGCCTTGAACCCGAGGCCAACCACAGCACACTGACTGCCGCTGACACGCCAGCAGCGAGCACGGTAGACGTGGTGTGGTAGACAACGCGCCAGAAGTCGCTGAGGCGCAAAAACGAGTGCGGCGAGGACAGCAAAAGGACGCAAAAGTGCCGCGACCCGGGATCGAACCAGGGACCTTCAGATCTTCAGTCTGACGCTCTCCCAACTGAGCTATCGAGGCGCCAAAATTCAAACACACCCACCCGCCCCGAAATTTGCCGCTCTCCCACGCGCGCTACATCGCTTCCCACGCTCACACACACTGCATGCATGCCACCGCCGTCCTCCAGCCTACCCCCATGGTCAATCCGCTCCCCGCTCCGACGCCGTCCCGGCTCGAACGAGGTCTCTGAACATGGCGCTCACATATCGTCGCTACACACTATTGACGCCCTTGCGAGCGTGCTGGCTACGGCTACCACGTCCTGCCAACCGCTCGGTGCCATGCGCGCTGCAATAAGCGTGTCTAGACACTAGCTAACGACGGTCGATGCTGACCCGCCGCACGCCTTGAACCCGAGGCCAACCACACCACACTGACTGCCGCCGGCACGCCAGCAGCGAGCACAGCAGACGTGGTGTGGTAGACAACGCGTCAGAAGTCGCTGAGGCGCAAAAACGAGTGCGGCGAGGACAGCAAAAGGACGCAAAAGTGCCGCGACCCGGGATCGAACCAGGGACCTTCAGATCTTCAGTCTGACGCTCTCCCAACTGAGCTATCGAGGCGCCAAAATTCAAACACACCCACCCGCCCCGAAATTTGCCGCTCTCCCACGCGCGCTACATCGCTTCCCACGCTCACACACACTGCCTGCATGCCACCGCCGTCCTCCAGCCTACCCCCATGGTCAATCCGCTCCCCGCTCCGACGCCGTCCCGGCTCGAACGAGGTCTCTGAACATGGCGCTCACATATCGTCGCTACGCACTATTGACGCCCTTGCGAGCGTGCTGGCTACGGCTACCACGTCCTGCCAACCGCTCGGTGCCATGCGCGCTGCAATAAGCGTGTCTAGACACTAGCTAACGACGGTCGATGCTGACCCGCCGCACGCCTTGAACCCGAGGCCAACCACACCACACTGACTGCCGCCGGCACGCCAGCAGCGAGCACAGTAGACGTGGTGTGGTAGACAACGCGTCAGAAGTCGCTGAGGCGCAAAAACGAGTGCGGCGAGGACAGCAAAAGGACGCAAAAGTGCCGCGACCCGGGATCGAACCAGGGACCTTCAGATCTTCAGTCTGACGCTCTCCCAACTGAGCTATCGAGGCGCCAAAATTCAAACACACCCACCCGCCCCGAAATTTGCCGCTCTCCCACGCGCGCTACATCGCTTCCCACGCTCACACACACTGCCTGCATGCCACCGCCGTCCTCCAGCCTACCCCCATGGTCAATCCGCTCCCCGCTCCGACGCCGTCCCGGCTCGAACGAGGTCTCTGAACATGGCGCTCACATATCGTCGCTACGCACTATTGACGCCCTTGCGAGCGTGCTGGCTACGGCTACCACGTCCTGCCAACCGCTCGGTGCCATGCGCGCTGCAATAAGCGTGTCTAGACACTAGCTAACGACGGTCGATGCTGACCCGCCGCACGCCTTGAACCCGAGGCCAACCACACCACACTGACTGCCGCCGGCACGCCAGCAGCGAGCACAGTAGACGTGGTGTGGTAGACAACGCGTCAGAAGTCGCTGAGGCGCAAAAACGAGTGCGGCGAGGACAGCAAAAGGACGCAAAAGTGCCGCGACCCGGGATCGAACCAGGGACCTTCAGATCTTCAGTCTGACGCTCTCCCAACTGAGCTATCGAGGCGCCAAAATTCAAACACACCCACCCGCCCCGAAATTTGCCGCTCTCCCACGCGCGCTACATCGCTTCCCACGCTCACACACACTGCCTGCATGCCACCGCCGTCCTCCAGCCTACCCCCATGGTCAATCCGCTCCCCGCTCCGACGCCGTCCCGGCTCGAACGAGGTCTCTGAACATGGCGCTCACATATCGTCGCTACGCACTATTGACGCCCTTGCGAGCGTGCTGGCTACGGCTACCACGTCCTGCCAACCGCTCGGTGCCATGCGCGCTGCAATAAGCGTGTCTAGACACTAGCTAACGACGGTCGATGCTGACCCGCCGCACGCCTTGAACCCGAGGCCAACCACACCACACTGACTGCCGCCGGCACGCCAGCAGCGAGCACAGTAGACGTGGTGTGGTAGACAACGCGTCAGAAGTCGCTGAGGCGCAAAAACGAGTGCGGCGAGGACAGCAAAAGGACGCAAAAGTGCCGCGACCCGGGATCGAACCAGGGACCTTCAGATCTTCAGTCTGACGCTCTCCCAACTGAGCTATCGAGGCGCCAAAATTCAAACACACCCACCCGCCCCGAAATTTGCCGCTCTCCCACGCGCGCTACATCGCTTCCCACGCTCACACACACTGCATGCATGCCACCGCCGTCCTCCAGCCTACCCCCATGGTCAATCCGCTCCCGCCGTCCCGGATCGAACGAGGTCTCTGAACATGGCGCTCGCATATCGTCGCTACGCACTATTGACGCCCTTGCGAGCGTGCTGGCTACGGCTACCACGTCCTGCCAACCGCTCGGTGCCATGCGCGCTGCAATAAGCGTGTCTAGACACTAGCTAACGACGGTCGATGCTGACCCGCCGCACGCCTTGAACCCGAGGCCAACCACACCACACTGACTGCCGCCGGCACGCCAGCAGCGAGCACGGTAGACGTGGTGTGGTAGACAACGCGCCAGAAGTCGCTGAGGCGCAAAAACGAGTGCGGCGAGGACAGCAAAAGGACGCAAAAGTGCCGCGACCCGGGATCGAACCAGGGACCTTCAGATCTTCAGTCTGACGCTCTCCCAACTGAGCTATCGAGGCGCCAAAATTCATCCACACCCACCCGCCCCGAAATTTGCCGCTCTCCCACGCACGCTACATCGCTTCCCACGCTCACACACACTGCCTGTATGCCACCGCCGTCCTCCAGGCTAACCCCATGGTCAATCCGCTCCCCACTCCGACGCCGTCCCGGCTCGAACGAGGTCTCTGAACATGGCGCTCGCATATCGTCGCTACGCACTATTGACGCCCTTGCGAGCGTGCTGGCTACGGCTACCACGTCCTGCCAACCGCTCGGTGCCATGCGCGCTGCAATAAGCGTGTCTAGACACTAGCTAACGACGGTCGATGCTGACCCGCCGCACGCCTTGAACCCGAGGCCAACCACAGCACACTGACTGCCGCCGGCACGCCAGCAGCGAGCACGGTAAACGTGGTGTGGTAGACAACGCGTCAGAAGTCGCTGAGGCGCAAAAACGAGTGCGGCGAGGACAGCAAAAGGACGCAAAAGTGCCGCGACCCGGGATCGAACCAGGGACCTTCAGATCTTCAGTCTGACGCTCTCCCAACTGAGCTATCGAGGCGCCAAAATTCAAACACACCCACCCGCCCCGAAATTTGCCGCTCTCCCACGCGCGCTACATCGCTTCTCACGCTCACACACACTGCCTGCATGCCACCGCCGTCCTCCAGCCTACCCCCATGGTCAATCCGCTCCCCGCTCCGACGCCGTCCCGGCTCGAACGAGGTCTCTGAACATGGCGCTCACATATCGTCGCTACGCACTATTGACGCCCTTGCGAGCGTGCTGGCTACGGCTATCACGTCCTGCCAACCGCTCGGTGCCATGCGTGCTGCAATAAGCGTGTCTAGACACTAGCTAACGACGGTCGATACTGACCCGCCACACGCCTTGAACCCGAGGCCAACCACAGCACACTGACTGCCGCTGACACGCCAGCAGCGAGCACGGTAGACGTGGTGTGGTAGACAACGCGCCAGAAGTCGCTGAGGCGCAAAAACGAGTGCGGCGAGGACAGCAAAAGGACGCAAAAGTGCCGCGACCCGGGATCGAACCAGGGACCTTCAGATCTTCAGTCTGACGCTCTCCCAACTGAGATATCGAGGCGCCAAAATTCAAACACACCCACCCGCCCCGAAATTTGCCGCTCTCCCACGCGCGCTACATCGCTTCTCACGCTCACACACACTGCATGCATGCCACCGCCGTCCTCCAGCCTACCCCCATGGTCAATCCGCTCCCCGCTCCGACGCCGTCCCGGCTCGAACGAGGTCTCTGAACATGGCGCTCGCATATCGTCGCTACGCACTATTGACGCCCTTGCGAGCGTGCTGGCTACGGCTACCACGTCCTGCCAACCGCTCGGTGCCATGCGCGCTGCAATAAGCGTGTCTAGACACTAGCTAACGACGGTCGATGCTGACCCGCCGCACGCCTTGAACTCGAGGCCAACCACAGCACACTGACTGCCGCCGGCACGCCAGCAGCGAGCACGGTAGACGTGGTGTGGTAGACAACGCGCCAGAAGTCGCTGAGGCGCAAAAACGAGTGCGGCGAGGACAGCAAAAAGACGCAAAAGTGCCGCGACCCGGGATCGAACCAGGGACCTTCAGATCTTCAGTCTGACGCTCTCCCAACTGAGCTATCGAGGCGCCAAAATTCAAACACACCCACCCGCCCCGAAATTTGCCGCTCTCCCACGCGCGCTACATCGCTTCTCACGCTCACACACACTGCATGCATGCCACCGCCGTCCTCCAGCCTACCCCCATTGTCAATCCGCTCCCCGCTCCGACGCCGTCCCGGCTCGAACGAGGTCTCTGAACATGGCGCTCGCATATCGTCGCTACGCACTATTGACGCCCTTGCGAGCGTGCTGGCTACGGCTACCACGTCCTGCCAACCGCTCGGTGCCATGCGCGCTGCAATAAGCGTGTCTAGACACTAGCTAACGACGGTCGATACTGACCCGCCACACGCCTTGAACCCGAGGCCAACCACAGCACACTGACTGCCGCTGACACGCCAGCAGCGAGCACGGTAGACGTGGTGTGGTAGACAACGCGCCAGAAGTCGCTGAGGCGCAAAAACGAGTGCGGCGAGGACAGCAAAAGGACGCAAAAGTGCCGCGACCCGGGATCGAACCAGGGACCTTCAGATCTTCAGTCTGACGCTCTCCCAACTGAGATATCGAGGCGCCAAAATTCAAACACACCCACCCGCCCCGAAATTTGCCGCTCTCCCACGCGCGCTACATCGCTTCCCACGCTCACACACACTGCATGCATGCCACCGCCGTCCTCCAGCCTACCCCCATGGTCAATCCGCTCCCCGCTCCGACGCCGTCCCGGCTCGAACGAGGTCTCTGAACATGGCGCTCACATATCGTCGCTACGCACTATTGACGCCCTTGCGAGCGTGCTGGCTACGGCTACCACGTCCTGCCAACCGCTCGGTGCCATGCGTGCTGCAATAAGCGTGTCTAGACACTAGCTAACGACGGTCGATACTGACCCGCCACACGCCTTGAACCCGAGGCCAACCAAACCACACTGACTGCCGCTGACACGCCAGCAGCGAGCACGGTAGACGTGGTGTGGTAGACAACGCGCCAGAAGTCGCTGAGGCGCAAAAACGAGTGCGGCGAGGACAGCAAAAGGACGCAAAAGTGCCGCGACCCGGGATCGAACCAGGGACCTTCAGATCTTCAGTCTGACGCTCTCCCAACTGAGCTATCGAGGCGCCAAAATTCAAACACACCCACCCGCCCCGAAATTTGCCGCTCTCCCACGCGCGCTACATCGCTTCCCACGCTCACACACACTGCATGCATGCCACCGCCGTCCTCCAGCCTACCCCCATGGTCAATCCGCTCCCGCCGTCCCGGCTCGAACGAGGTCTCTGAACATGGCGCTCGCATATCGTCGCTACGCACTATTGACGCCCTTGCGAGCGTGCTGGCTACGGCTACCACGTCCTGCCAACCGCTCGGTGCCATGCGTGCTGCAATAAGCGTGTCTAGACACTAGCTAACGACGGTCGATACTGACCCGCCACACGCCTTGAACCCGAGGCCAACCAAACCACACTGACTGCCGCTGACACGCCAGCAGCGAGCACGGTAGACGTGGTGTGGTAGACAACGCGCCAGAAGTCGCTGAGGCGCAAAAACGAGTGCGGCGAGGACAGCAAAAGGACGCAAAAGTGCCGCGACCCGGGATCGAACCAGGGACCTTCAGATCTTCAGTCTGACGCTCTCCCAACTGAGCTATCGAGGCGCCAAAATTCAAACACACCCACCCGCCCCGAAATTTGCCGCTCTCCCACGCGCGCTACATCGCTTCCCACGCTCACACACACTGCATGCATGCCACCGCCGTCCTCCAGCCTACCCCCATGGTCAATCCGCTCCCGCCGTCCCGGCTCGAACGAGGTCTCTGAACATGGCGCTCGCATATCGTCGCTACGCACTATTGACGCCCTTGCGAGCGTGCTGGCTACGGCTACCACGTCCTGCCAACCGCTCGGTGCCATGCGCGCTGCAATAAGCGTGTCTAGACACTAGCTAACGACGGTCGATACAGACCCGCCACACGCCTTGAACCCGAGGCCAACCACACCACACTGACTGCCGCTGACACGCCAGCAGCGAGCACAGTAGACGTGGTGTGGTAGACAACGCGCCAGAAGTCGCTGAGGCGCAAAAACGAGTGCGGCGAGGACAGCAAAAGGACGCAAAAGTGCCGCGACCCGGGATCGAACCAGGGACCTTCAGATCTTCAGTCTGACGCTCTCCCAACTGAGCTATCGAGGCGCCAAAATTCATACACACCCACCCGCCCTGAAATTTGCCGCTCTCCCACGCACGCTGCATCGCTTCCCACGCTCACACACACTGCCTGTATGCCACCGCCGTCCTCCAGGCTACCCCCATGGTCAATCCGCTCCCCACTCCGACGCCGTCCCGGCTCCAACGAGGTCTCTGAACATGGCGCTCGCATATCGTCGCTACGCACTATTGACGCCCTTGCGAGCGTGCTGGCTACGGCTACCACGTCCTGCCAACCGCTCGGTGCCATGCACGCTGCAATAAGCGTGTCTAGACACTAGCTAACGACGGTCGATACAGACCCGCCACACGCCTTGAACCCGAGGCCAACCACACCACACTGACTGCCGCTGACACGCCAGCAGCGAGCACAGTAGACGTGGTGTGGTAGACAACGCGCCAGAAGTCGCTGAGGCGCAAAAACGAGTGCGGCGAGGACAGCAAAAGGACGCAAAAGTGCCGCGACCCGGGATCGAACCAGGGACCTTCAGATCTTCAGTCTGACGCTCTCCCAACTGAGCTATCGAGGCGCCAAAATTCAAACACACCCACCCGCCCTGAAATTTGCCGCTCTCCCACGCACGCTACATCGCTTCCCACGCTCACACACACTGCCTGTATGCCACCGCCGTCCTCCAGGCTACCCCCATGGTCAATCCGCTCCCCACTCCGACGCCGTCCCGGCTCCAACGAGGTCTCTGAACATGGCGCTCGCATATCGTCGCTACGCACTATTGACGCCCTTGCGAGCGTGCTGGCTACGGCTACCACGTCCTGCCAACCGCTCGGTGCCATGCACGCTGCAATAAGCGTGTCTAGACACTAGCTAACGACGGTCGATGCTGACCCGCCGCACGCCTTGAACCCGAGGCCAACCACACCACACTGACTGCCGCCGGCACGCCAGCAGCGAGCACAGTAGACGTGGTGTGGTAGACAACGCGCCAGAAGTCGCTGAGGCGCAAAAACGAGTGCGGCGAGGACAGCAAAAGGACGCAAAAGTGCCGCGACCCGGGATCGAACCAGGGACCTTCAGATCTTCAGTCTGACGCTCTCCCAACTGAGCTATCGAGGCGCCAAAATTCAAACACACCCACCCGCCCCGAAATTTGCCGCTCTCCCACGCGCGCTACATCGCTTCTCACGCTCACACACACTGCCTGCATGCCACCGCCGTCCTCCAGCCTACCCCCATGGTCAATCCGCTCCCCACTCCGACGCCGTCCCGGCTCGAACGAGGTCTCTGAACATGGCGCTCGCATATCGTCGCTACGCACTATTGACGCCCTTGCGAGCGTGCTGGCTACGGCTACCACGTCCTGCCAACCGCTCGGTGCCATGCACGCTGCAATAAGCGTGTCTAGACACTAGCTAACGATGGTCGACACTGACCCGCCGCACGCCTTGAACCCGAGGCCAACCACACCACACTGACTGCCGCCGGCACGCCAGCAGCGAGCACGGTAGACGTGGTGTGGTAGACAACGCGCCAGAAGTCGCTGAGGCGCAAAAACGAGTGCGGCGAGGACAGCAAAAGGACGCAAAAGTGCCGCGACCCGGGATCGAACCAGGGACCTTCAGATCTTCAGTCTGACGCTCTCCCAACTGAGCTATCGAGGCGCCAAAATTCAAACACACCCACCCGCCCCGAAATTTGCCGCTCTCCCACGCACGCTACATCGCTTCCCACGCTCACACACACTGCCTGTATGCCACCGCCGTCCTCCAGGCTAACCCCATGGTCAATCCGCTCCCCACTCCGACGCCGTCCCGGCTCCAACGAGGTCTCTGAACATGGCGCTCGCATATCGTCGCTACGCACTATTGACGCCCTTGCGAGCGTGCTGGCTACGGCTACCACGTCCTGCCAACCGCTCGGTGCCATGCACGCTGCAATAAGCGTGTCTAGACACTAGCTAACGACGGTCGATACAGACCCGCCACACGCCTTGAACCCGAGGCCAACCACACCACACTGACTGCCGCTGACACGCCAGCAGCGAGCACAGTAGACGTGGTGTGGTAGACAACGCGCCAGAAGTCGCTGAGGCGCAAAAACGAGTGCGGCGAGGACAGCAAAAGGACGCAAAAGTGCCGCGACCCGGGATCGAACCAGGGACCTTCAGATCTTCAGTCTGACGCTCTCCCAACTGAGCTATCGAGGCGCCAAAATTCATCCACACCCACCCGCCCCGAAATTTGCCGCTCTCCCACGCACGCTACATCGCTTCCCACGCTCACACACACTGCCTGTATGCCACCGCCGTCCTCCAGGCTAACCCCATGGTCAATCCGCTCCCCACTCCGACGCCGTCCCGGCTCGAACGAGGTCTCTGAACATGGCGCTCGCATATCGTCGCTACGCACTATTGACGCCCTTGCGAGCGTGCTGGCTACGGCTACCACGTCCTGCCAACCGCTCGGTGCCATGCACGCTGCAATAAGCGTGTCTAGACACTAGCTAACGATGGTCGACACTGACCCGCCGCACGCCTTGAACCCGAGGCCAACCACACCACACTGACTGCCGCCGGCACGCCAGCAGCGAGCACGGTAGACGTGGTGTGGTAGACAACGCGCCAGAAGTCGCTGAGGCGCAAAAACGAGTGCGGCGAGGACAGCAAAAGGACGCAAAAGTGCCGCGACCCGGGATCGAACCAGGGACCTTCAGATCTTCAGTCTGACGCTCTCCCAACTGAGCTATCGAGGCGCCAAAATTCCAACACACCCACCCGCCCCGAAATTTGCCGCTCTCCCACGCACGCTACATCGCTTCCCACGCTCACACACACTGCCTGTATGCCACCGCCGTCCTCCAGGCTAACCCCATGGTCAATCCGCTCCCCACTCCGACGCCGTCCCGGCTCGAACGAGGTCTCTGAACATGGCGCTCGCATATCGTCGCTACGCACTATTGACGCCCTTGCGAGCGTGCTGGCTACGGCTACCACGTCCTGCCAACCGCTCGGTGCCATGCACGCTGCAATAAGCGTGTCTAGACACTAGCTAACGATGGTCGACACTGACCCGCCGCACGCCTTGAACCCGAGGCCAACCACACCACACTGACTGCCGCCGGCACGCCAGCAGCGAGCACGGTAGACGTGGTGTGGTAGACAACGCGCCAGAAGTCGCTGAGGCGCAAAAACGAGTGCGGCGAGGACAGCAAAAGGACGCAAAAGTGCCGCGACCCGGGATCGAACCAGGGACCTTCAGATCTTCAGTCTGACGCTCTCCCAACTGAGCTATCGAGGCGCCAAAATTCAAACACACCCACCCGCCCCGAAATTTGCCGCTCTCCCACGCACGCTACATCGCTTCCCACGCTCACACACACTGCCTGTATGCCACCGCCGTCCTCCAGGCTAACCCCATGGTCAATCCGCTCCCCACTCCGACGCCGTCCCGGCTCGAACGAGGTCTCTGAACATGGCGCTCGCATATCGTCGCTACGCACTATTGACGCCCTTGCGAGCGTGCTGGCTACGGCTACCACGTCCTGCCAACCGCTCGGTGCCATGCGTGCTGCAATAAGCGTGTCTAGACACTAGCTAACGACGGTCGATGCTGACCCGCCGCACGCCTTGAACCCGAGGCCAACCACAGCACACTGACTGCCGCTGACACGCCAGCAGCGAGCACGGTAGACGTGGTGTGGTAGACAACGCGCCAGAAGTCGCTGAGGCGCAAAAACGAGTGCGGCGAGGACAGCAAAAGGACGCAAAAGTGCCGCGACCCGGGATCGAACCAGGGACCTTCAGATCTTCAGTCTGACGCTCTCCCAACTGAGCTATCGAGGCGCCAAAATTCAAACACACCCACCCGCCCCGAAATTTGCCGCTCTCCCACGCGCGCTACATCGCTTCCCACGCTCACACACACTGCATGCATGCCACCGCCGTCCTCCAGCCTACCCCCATGGTCAATCCGCTCCCGCCGTCCCGGCTCGAACGAGGTCTCTGAACATGGCGCTCGCATATCGTCGCTACGCACTATTGACGCCCTTGCGAGCGTGCTGGCTACGGCTACCACGTCCTGCCAACCGCTCGGTGCCATGCACGCTGCAATAAGCGTGTCTAGACACTAGCTAACGACGGTCGATACAGACCCGCCACACGCCTTGAACCCGAGGCCAACCACACCACACTGACTGCCGCTGACACGCCAGCAGCGAGCACAGTAGACGTGGTGTGGTAGACAACGCGCCAGAAGTCGCTGAGGCGCAAAAACGAGTGCGGCGAGGACAGCAAAAGGACGCAAAAGTGCCGCGACCCGGGATCGAACCAGGGACCTTCAGATCTTCAGTCTGACGCTCTCCCAACTGAGCTATCGAGGCGCCAAAATTCAAACACACCCACCCGCCCCGAAATTTGCCGCTCTCCCACGCGCGCTACATCGCTTCCCACGCTCACACACACTGCATGCATGCCACCGCCGTCCTCCAGCCTACCCCCATGGTCAATCCGCTCCCCGCTCCGACGCCGTCCCGGCTCGAACGAGGTCTCTGAACATGGCGCTCGCATATCGTCGCTACGCACTATTGACGCCCTTGCGAGCGTGCTGGCTACGGCTACCACGTCCTGCCAACCGCTCGGTGCCATGCACGCTGCAATAAGCGTGTCTAGACACTAGCTAACGACGGTCGATACAGACCCGCCACACGCCTTGAACCCGAGGCCAACCACACCACACTGACTGCCGCTGACACGCCAGCAGCGAGCACAGTAGACGTGGTGTGGTAGACAACGCGCCAGAAGTCGCTGAGGCGCAAAAACGAGTGCGGCGAGGACAGCAAAAGGACGCAAAAGTGCCGCGACCCGGGATCGAACCAGGGACCTTCAGATCTTCAGTCTGACGCTCTCCCAACTGAGCTATCGAGGCGCCAAAATTCAAACACACCCACCCGCCCCGAAATTTGCCGCTCTCCCACGCGCGCTACATCGCTTCCCACGCTCACACACACTGCATGCATGCCACCGCCGTCCTCCAGCCTACCCCCATGGTCAATCCGCTCCCCGCTCCGACGCCGTCCCGGCTCGAACGAGGTCTCTGAACATGGCGCTCGCATATCGTCGCTACGCACTATTGACGCCCTTGCGAGCGTGCTGGCTACGGCTACCACGTCCTGCCAACCGCTCGGTGCCATGCGTGCTGCAATACACGTGTCTAGATACTAGCTAACGATGGTCGATGCTGACCCGCCGCACGCCTTGAACCCGAGGCCAACCACACCACACTGACTGCCGCTGACACGCCAGCAGCGAGCACGGTAGACGTGGTGTGGTAGACAACGCGCCAGAAGTCGCTGAGGCGCAAAAACGAGTGCGGCGAGGACAGCAAAAGGACGCAAAAGTGCCGCGACCCGGGATCGAACCAGGGACCTTCAGATCTTCAGTCTGACGCTCTCCCAACTGAGCTATCGAGGCGCCAAAATTCAAACACACCCACCCGCCCCGAAATTTGCCGCTCTCCCACGCGCGCTACATCGCTTCCCACGCTCACACACACTGCATGCATGCCACCGCCGTCCTCCAGCCTACCCCCATGGTCAATCCGCTCCCGCCGTCCCGGCTCGAACGAGGTCTCTGAACATGGCGCTCGCATATCGTCGCTACGCACTATTGACGCCCTTGCGAGCGTGCTGGCTACGGCTACCACGTCCTGCCAACCGCTCGGTGCCATGCGCGCTGCAATAAGCGTGTCTAGACACTAGCTAACGACGGTCGATGCTGACCCGCCGCACGCCTTGAACCCGAGGCCAACCACACCACACTGACTGCCGCCGGCACGCCAGCAGCGAGCACAGTAGACGTGGTGTGGTAGACAACGCGTCAGAAGTCGCTGAGGCGCAAAAACGAGTGCGGCGAGGACAGCAAAAGGACGCAAAAGTGCCGCGACCCGGGATCGAACCAGGGACCTTCAGATCTTCAGTCTGACGCTCTCCCAACTGAGATATCGAGGCGCCAAAATTCAAACACACCCACCCGCCCCGAAATTTGCCGCTCTCCCACGCACGCTACATCGCTTCCCACGCTCACACACACTGCCTGCATGCCACCGCCGTCCTCCAGCCTACCCCCATGGTCAATCCGCTCCCGCCGTCCCGGCTCGAACGAGGTCTCTGAACATGGCGCTCGCATATCGTCGCTACGCACTATTGACGCCCTTGCGAGCGTGCTGGCTACGGCTACCACGTCCTGCCAACCGCTCGGTGCCATGCACGCTGCAATAAGCGTGTCTAGACACTAGCTAACGATGGTCGACACTGACCCGCCGCACGCCTTGAACCCGAGGCCAACCACACCACACTGACTGCCGCCGGCACGCCAGCAGCGAGCACGGTAGACGTGGTGTGGTAGACAACGCGCCAGAAGTCGCTGAGGCGCAAAAACGAGTGCGGCGAGGACAGCAAAAAGACGCAAAAGTGCCGCGACCCGGGATCGAACCAGGGACCTTCAGATCTTCAGTCTGACGCTCTCCCAACTGAGCTATCGAGGCGCCAAAATTCAAACACACCCACCCGCCCCGAAATTTGCCGCTCTCCCACGCGCGCTACATCGCTTCCCACGCTCACACACACTGCCTGCATGCCACCGCCGTCCTCCAGCCTACCCCCATGGTCAATCCGCTCCCGCCGTCCCGGCTCGAACGAGGTCTCTGAACATGGCGCTCGCATATCGTCGCTACGCACTATTGACGCCCTTGCGAGCGTGCTGGCTACGGCTACCACGTCCTGCCAACCGCTCGGTGCCATGCGCGCTGCAATACACGTGTCTAGATACTAGCTAACGATGGTCGATACTGACCCGCCACACGCCTTGAACCCGAGCCCAACCACACCACACTGACTGCCGCTGGCACGCCAGCAGCGAGCACAGTAGACGTGGTGTGGTAGACAACGCGCCAGAAGTCGCTGAGGCGCAAAAACGAGTGCGGCGAGGACAGCAAAAGGACGCAAAAGTGCCGCGACCCGGGATCGAACCAGGGACCTTCAGATCTTCAGTCTGACGCTCTCCCAACTGAGATATCGAGGCGCCAAAATTCAAACACACCCACCCGCCCCGAAATTTGCCGCTCTCCCACGCACGCTACATCGCTTCCCACGCTCACACACACTGCATGCATGCCACCGCCGTCCTCCAGCCTACCCCCATGGTCAATCCGCTCCCCGCTCCGACGCCGTCCCGGCTCGAACGAGGTCTCTGAACATGGCGCTCACATATCGTCGCTACGCACTATTGACGCCCTTGCGAGCGTGCTGGCTACGGCTACCACGTCCTGCCAACCGCTCGGTGCCATGCGTGCTGCAATAAGCGTGTCTAGACACTAGCTAACGACGGTCGATACTGACCCGCCACACGCCTTGAACCCGAGCCCAACCACACCACACTGACTGCCGCTGACACGCCAGCAGCGAGAACGGTAGACGTGGTGTGGTAGACAACGCGCCAGAAGTCGCTGAGGCGCAAAAACGAGTGCGACGAGGACAGCAAAAGGACGCAAAAGTGTCGCGACCCGGGATCGAACCAGGGACCTTCAGATCTTCAGTCTGACGCTCTCCCAACTGAGATATCGAGGCGCTAAAATTCAAACACACCCACCCGCCCCGAAATTTGCCGCTCTCCCACGCGCGCTACATCGCTTCCCACGCTCACACACACTGCATGCATGCCACCGCCGTCCTCCAGCCTACCCCCATGGTCAATCCGCTCCCGCCGTCCCGGCTCGAACGA
The DNA here is from genome assembly GCA_033557925.1 of Phytophthora x cambivora. NCBI lineage: Eukaryota > Oomycota > Peronosporomycetes > Peronosporales > Peronosporaceae > Phytophthora > Phytophthora x cambivora. The sequence continues at coordinate 3,504,192 of JAUCEB010000012.1, read as the reverse complement.
GGTCTCTGAACATGGCGCTCGCATATCGTCGCTACGCACTATTGACGCCCTTGCGAGCGTGCTGGCTACGGCTACCACGTCCTGCCAACCGCTCGGTGCCATGCGCGCTGCAATAAGCGTGTCTAGACACTAGCTAACGACGGTCGATACAGACCCGCCACACGCCTTGAACCCGAGGCCAACCACAGCACACTGACTGCCGCTGACACGCCAGCAGCGAGCACGGTAGACGTGGTGTGGTAGACAACGCGCCAGAAGTCGCTGAGGCGCAAAAACGAGTGCGACGAGGACAGCAAAAGGACGCAAAAGTGTCGCGACCCGGGATCGAACCAGGGACCTTCAGATCTTCAGTCTGACGCTCTCCCAACTGAGCTATCGAGGCGCCAAAATTCAAACACACCCACCCGCCCCGAAATTTGCCGCTCTCCCACGCGCGCTACATCGCTTCCCATGCTCACACACACTGCATGCATGCCACCGCCGTCCTCCAGCCTACCCCCATGGTCAATCCGCTCCCGCCGTCCCGGCTCGAACGAGGTCTCTGAACATGGCGCTCGCATATCGTCGCTACGCGCTATTGACGCCCTTGCGAGCGTGCTGGCTACGGCTACCACGTCCTGCCAACCGCTCGGTGCCATGCGCGCTGCAATACACGTGTCTAGACACTAGCTAACGACGGTCGATGCTGACCCGCCGCACGCCTTGAACCCGAGGCCAACCACAGCACACTGACTGCCGCTGACACGCCAGCAGCGAGCACGGTAGACGTGGTGTGGTAGACAACGCGCCAGAAGTCGCTGAGGCGCAAAAACGAGTGCGGCGAGGACAGCAAAAGGACGCAAAAGTGCCGCGACCCGGGATCGAACCAGGGACCTTCAGATCTTCAGTCTGACGCTCTCCCAACTGAGCTATCGAGGCGCCAAAATTCAAACACACCCACCCGCCCCGAAATTTGCCGCTCTCCCACGCGCGCTACATCGCTTCCCACGCTCACACACACTGCATGCATGCCACCGCCGTCCTCCAGCCTACCCCCATGGTCAATCCGCTCCCGCCGTCCCGGCTCGAACGAGGTCTCTGAACATGGCGCTCGCATATCGTCGCTACGCACTATTGACGCCCTTGCGAGCGTGCTGGCTACGGCTACCACGTCCTGCCAACCGCTCGGTGCCATGCACGCTGCAATAAGCGTGTCTAGACACTAGCTAACGATGGTCGACACTGACCCGCCGCACGCCTTGAACCCGAGGCCAACCACACCACACTGACTGCCGCCGGCACGCCAGCAGCGAGCACAGTAGACGTGGTGTGGTAGACAACGCGTCAGAAGTCGCTGAGGCGCAAAAACGAGTGCGGCGAGGACAGCAAAAGGACGCAAAAGTGCCGCGACCCGGGATCGAACCAGGGACCTTCAGATCTTCAGTCTGACGCTCTCCCAACTGAGCTATCGAGGCGCCAAAATTCAAACACACCCACCCGCCCCGAAATTTGCCGCTCTCCCACGCGCGCTACATCGCTTCCCACGCTCACACACACTGCATGCATGCCACCGCCGTCCTCCAGCCTACCCCCATGGTCAATCCGCTCCCCGCTCCGACGCCGTCCCGGCTCGAACGAGGTCTCTGAACATGGCGCTCACATATCGTCGCTACGCACTATTGACGCCCTTGCGAGCGTGCTGGCTACGGCTACCACGTCCTGCCAACCGCTCGGTGCCATGCGCGCTGCAATAAGCGTGTCTAGACACTAGCTAACGACGGTCGATGCTGACCCGCCGCACGCCTTGAACCCGAGGCCAACCACACCACACTGACTGCCGCCGGCACGCCAGCAGCGAGCACAGTAGACGTGGTGTGGTAGACAACGCGTCAGAAGTCGCTGAGGCGCAAAAACGAGTGCGGCGAGGACAGCAAAAGGACGCAAAAGTGCCGCGACCCGGGATCGAACCAGGGACCTTCAGATCTTCAGTCTGACGCTCTCCCAACTGAGATATCGAGGCGCCAAAATTCAAACACACCCACCCGCCCCGAAATTTGCCGCTCTCCCACGCACGCTACATCGCTTCCCACGCTCACACACACTGCCTGCATGCCACCGCCGTCCTCCAGCCTACCCCCATGGTCAATCCGCTCCCCGCTCCGACGCCGTCCCGGCTCGAACGAGGTCTCTGAACATGGCGCTCACATATCGTCGCTACGCACTATTGACGCCCTTGCGAGCGTGCTGGCTACGGCTACCACGTCCTGCCAACCGCTCGGTGCCATGCGCGCTGCAATAAGCGTGTCTAGACACTAGCTAACGACGGTCGATGCTGACCCGCCGCACGCCTTGAACCCGAGGCCAACCACAGCACACTGACTGCCGCTGGCACGCCAGCAGCGAGCACAGTAGACGTGGTGTGGTAGACAACGCGTCAGAAGTCGCTGAGGCGCAAAAACGAGTGCGGCGAGGACAGCAAAAGGACGCAAAAGTGCCGCGACCCGGGATCGAACCAGGGACCTTCAGATCTTCAGTCTGACGCTCTCCCAACTGAGCTATCGAGGCGCCAAAATTCAAACACACCCACCCGCCCCGAAATTTGCCGCTCTCCCACGCGCGCTACATCGCTTCCCACGCTCACACACACTGCATGCATGCCACCGCCGTCCTCCAGCCTACCCCCATGGTCAATCCGCTCCCCGCTCCGACGCCGTCCCGGCTCGAACGAGGTCTCTGAACATGGCGCTCGCATATCGTCGCTACGCACTATTGACGCCCTTGCGAGCGTGCTGGCTACGGCTACCACGTCCTGCCAACCGCTCGGTGCCATGCGCGCTGCAATAAGCGTGTCTAGACACTAGCTAACGACGGTCGATGCTGACCCGCCGCACGCCTTGAACCCGAGGCCAACCACACCACACTGACTGCCGCCGGCACGCCAGCAGCGAGCACAGTAGACGTGGTGTGGTAGACAACGCGTCAGAAGTCGCTGAGGCGCAAAAACGAGTGCGGCGAGGACAGCAAAAGGACGCAAAAGTGCCGCGACCCGGGATCGAACCAGGGACCTTCAGATCTTCAGTCTGACGCTCTCCCAACTGAGATATCGAGGCGCCAAAATTCAAACACACCCACCCGCCCCGAAATTTGCCGCTCTCCCACGCACGCTACATCGCTTCCCACGCTCACACACACTGCCTGCATGCCACCGCCGTCCTCCAGCCTACCCCCATGGTCAATCCGCTCCCCGCTCCGACGCCGTCCCGGCTCGAACGAGGTCTCTGAACATGGCGCTCACATATCGTCGCTACGCACTATTGACGCCCTTGCGAGCGTGCTGGCTACGGCTACCACGTCCTGCCAACCGCTCGGTGCCATGCGCGCTGCAATAAGCGTGTCTAGACACTAGCTAACGACGGTCGATGCTGACCCGCCGCACGCCTTGAACCCGAGGCCAACCACACCACACTGACTGCCGCCGGCACGCCAGCAGCGAGCACGGTAGACGTGGTGTGGTAGACAACGCGCCAGAAGTCGCTGAGGCGCAAAAACGAGTGCGGCGAGGACAGCAAAAGGACGCAAAAGTGCCGCGACCCGGGATCGAACCAGGGACCTTCAGATCTTCAGTCTGACGCTCTCCCAACTGAGATATCGAGGCGCTAAAATTCAAACACACCCACCCGCCCCGAAATTTGCCGCTCTCCCACGCGCGCTACATCGCTTCCCACGCTCACACACACTGCATGCATGCCACCGCCGTCCTCCAGCCTACCCCCATGGTCAATCCGCTCCCGCCGTCCCGGATCGAACGAGGTCTCTGAACATGGCGCTCGCATATCGTCGCTACGCACTATTGACGCCCTTGCGAGCGTGCTGGCTACGGCTACCACGTCCTGCCAACCGCTCGGTGCCATGCACGCTGCAATAAGCGTGTCTAGACACTAGCTAACGATGGTCGACACTGACCCGCCGCACGCCTTGAACCCGAGGCCAACCACACCACACTGACTGCCGCCGGCACGCCAGCAGCGAGCACAGTAGACGTGGTGTGGTAGACAACGCGTCAGAAGTCGCTGAGGCGCAAAAACGAGTGCGGCGAGGACAGCAAAAGGACGCAAAAGTGCCGCGACCCGGGATCGAACCAGGGACCTTCAGATCTTCAGTCTGACGCTCTCCCAACTGAGCTATCGAGGCGCCAAAATTCAAACACACCCACCCGCCCCGAAATTTGCCGCTCTCCCACGCGCGCTACATCGCTTCTCACGCTCACACACACTGCCTGCATGCCACCGCCGTCCTCCAGCCTACCCCCATGGTCAATCCGCTCCCCGCTCCGACGCCGTCCCGGCTCGAACGAGGTCTCTGAACATGGCGCTCACATATCGTCGCTACGCACTATTGACGCCCTTGCGAGCGTGCTGGCTACGGCTACCACGTCCTGCCAACCGCTCGGTGCCATGCGCGCTGCAATAAGCGTGTCTAGACACTAGCTAACGACGGTCGATGCTGACCCGCCGCACGCCTTGAACCCGAGGCCAACCACACCACACTGACTGCCGCCGGCACGCCAGCAGCGAGCACAGTAGACGTGGTGTGGTAGACAACGCGTCAGAAGTCGCTGAGGCGCAAAAACGAGTGCGGCGAGGACAGCAAAAGGACGCAAAAGTGCCGCGACCCGGGATCGAACCAGGGACCTTCAGATCTTCAGTCTGACGCTCTCCCAACTGAGCTATCGAGGCGCCAAAATTCAAACACACCCACCCGCCCCGAAATTTGCCGCTCTCCCACGCGCGCTACATCGCTTCTCACGCTCACACACACTGCCTGCATGCCACCGCCGTCCTCCAGCCTACCCCCATGGTCAATCCGCTCCCCGCTCCGACGCCGTCCCGGCTCGAACGAGGTCTCTGAACATGGCGCTCACATATCGTCGCTACGCACTATTGACGCCCTTGCGAGCGTGCTGGCTACGGCTACCACGTCCTGCCAACCGCTCGGTGCCATGCGCGCTGCAATAAGCGTGTCTAGACACTAGCTAACGACGGTCGATGCTGACCCGCCGCACGCCTTGAACCCGAGGCCAACCACACCACACTGACTGCCGCCGGCACGCCAGCAGCGAGCACGGTAGACGTGGTGTGGTAGACAACGCGCCAGAAGTCGCTGAGGCGCAAAAACGAGTGCGGCGAGGACAGCAAAAGGACGCAAAAGTGCCGCGACCCGGGATCGAACCAGGGACCTTCAGATCTTCAGTCTGACGCTCTCCCAACTGAGCTATCGAGGCGCCAAAATTCAAACACACCCACCCGCCCCGAAATGTGCCGCTCTCCCACGCGCGCTACATCGCTTCCCACGCTCACACACACTGCATGCATGCCACCGCCGTCCTCCAGCCTACCCCCATGGTCAATCCGCTCCCCGCTCCGACGCCGTCCCGGCTCGAACGAGGTCTCTGAACATGGCGCTCGCATATCGTCGCTACGCACTATTGACGCCCTTGCGAGCGTGCTGGCTACGGCTACCACGTCCTGCCAACCGCTCGGTGCCATGCGCGCTGCAATAAGCGTGTCTAGACACTAGCTAACGACGGTCGATGCTGACCCGCCGCACGCCTTGAACCCGAGGCCAACCACACCACACTGACTGCCGCCGGCACGCCAGCAGCGAGCACGGTAGACGTGGTGTGGTAGACAACGCGTCAGAAGTCGCTGAGGCGCAAAAACGAGTGCGGCGAGGACAGCAAAAGGACGCAAAAGTGCCGCGACCCGGGATCGAACCAGGGACCTTCAGATCTTCAGTCTGACGCTCTCCCAACTGAGCTATCGAGGCGCCAAAATTCAAACACACCCACCCGCCCCGAAATTTGCCGCTCTCCCACGCGCGCTACATCGCTTCCCACGCTCACACACACTGCCTGCATGCCACCGCCGTCCTCCAGCCTACCCCCATGGTCAATCCGCTCCCCGCTCCGACGCCGTCCCGGCTCGAACGAGGTCTCTGAACATGGCGCTCACATATCGTCGCTACGCACTATTGACGCCCTTGCGAGCGTGCTGGCTACGGCTATCACGTCCTGCCAACCGCTCGGTGCCATGCGTGCTGCAATAAGCGTGTCTAGACACTAGCTAACGACGGTCGATACTGACCCGCCACACGCCTTGAACCCGAGGCCAACCACAGCACACTGACTGCCGCTGACACGCCAGCAGCGAGCACGGTAGACGTGGTGTGGTAGACAACGCGCCAGAAGTCGCTGAGGCGCAAAAACGAGTGCGGCGAGGACAGCAAAAGGACGCAAAAGTGCCGCGACCCGGGATCGAACCAGGGACCTTCAGATCTTCAGTCTGACGCTCTCCCAACTGAGCTATCGAGGCGCCAAAATTCAAACACACCCACCCGCCCCGAAATTTGCCGCTCTCCCACGCGCGCTACATCGCTTCCCACGCTCACACACACTGCATGCATGCCATCGCCGTCCTCCAGCCTACCCCCATGGTCAATCCGCTCCCGCCGTCCCGGCTCGAACGAGGTCTCTGAACATGGCGCTCACATATCGTCGCTACGCACTATTGACGCCCTTGCGAGCGTGCTGGCTACGGCTGCCACGTCCTGCCAACCGCTCGGTGCCATGCGTGCTGCAATAAGCGTGTCTAGACACTAGCTAACGACGGTCGATACTGACCCGCCACACGCCTTGAACCCGAGCCCAACCACACCACACTGACTGCCGCTGACACGCCAGCAGCGAGCACGGTAGACGTGGTGTGGTAGACAACGCGCCAGAAGTCGCTGAGGCGCAAAAACGAGTGCGGCGAGGACAGCAAAAGGACGCAAAAGTGCCGCGACCCGGGATCGAACCAGGGACCTTCAGATCTTCAGTCTGACGCTCTCCCAACTGAGCTATCGAGGCGCCAAAATTCAAACACACCCACCCGCCCCGAAATTTGCCGCTCTCCCACGTGCGCTACATCGCTTCCCACGCTCACACACACTGCATGCATGCCACCGCCGTCCTCCAGCCTACCCCCATGGTCAATCCGCTCCCGCCGTCCCGGCTCGAACGAGGTCTCTGAACATGGCGCTCGCATATCGTCGCTACGCACTATTGACGCCCTTGCGAGCGTGCTGGCTACGGCTACCACGTCCTGCCAACCGCTCGGTGCCATGCGCGCTGCAATAAGCGTGTCTAGACACTAGCTAACGACGGTCGATACAGACCCGCCACACGCCTTGAACCCGAGGCCAACCACACCACACTGACTGCCGCTGACACGCCAGCAGCGAGCACAGTAGACGTGGTGTGGTAGACAACGCGCCAGAAGTCGCTGAGGCGCAAAAACGAGTGCGGCGAGGACAGCAAAAGGACGCAAAAGTGCCGCGACCCGGGATCGAACCAGGGACCTTCAGATCTTCAGTCTGACGCTCTCCCAACTGAGCTATCGAGGCGCCAAAATTCAAACACACCCACCCGCCCCGAAATTTGCCGCTCTCCCACGCGCGCTACATCGCTTCCCACGCTCACACACACTGCATGCATGCCACCGCCGTCCTCCAGGCTACCCCCATGGTCAATCCGCTCCCGCCGTCCCGGCTCGAACGAGGTCTCTGAACATGGCGCTCGCATATCGTCGCTACGCACTATTGACGCCCTTGCGAGCGTGCTGGCTACGGCTACCACGTCCTGCCAACCGCTCGGTGCCATGCGCGCTGCAATAAGCGTGTCTAGACACTAGCTAACGACGGTCGATACAGACCCGCCACACGCCTTGAACCCGAGGCCAACCACACCACACTGACTGCCGCTGACACGCCAGCAGCGAGCACAGTAGACGTGGTGTGGTAGACAACGCGCCAGAAGTCGCTGAGGCGCAAAAACGAGTGCGGCGAGGACAGCAAAAGGACGCAAAAGTGCCGCGACCCGGGATCGAACCAGGGACCTTCAGATCTTCAGTCTGACGCTCTCCCAACTGAGCTATCGAGGCGCCAAAATTCAAACACACCCACCCGCCCCGAAATTTGCCGCTCTCCCACGCGCGCTACATCGCTTCCCACGCTCACACACACTGCATGCATGCCACCGCCGTCCTCCAGGCTACCCCCATGGTCAATCCGCTCCCGCCGTCCCGGCTCGAACGAGGTCTCTGAACATGGCGCTCGCATATCGTCGCTACGCACTATTGACGCCCTTGCGAGCGTGCTGGCTACGGCTACCACGTCCTGCCAACCGCTCGGTGCCATGCGCGCTGCAATAAGCGTGTCTAGACACTAGCTAACGACGGTCGATACAGACCCGCCACACGCCTTGAACCCGAGGCCAACCACACCACACTGACTGCCGCTGACACGCCAGCAGCGAGCACAGTAGACGTGGTGTGGTAGACAACGCGCCAGAAGTCGCTGAGGCGCAAAAACGAGTGCGGCGAGGACAGCAAAAGGACGCAAAAGTGCCGCGACCCGGGATCGAACCAGGGACCTTCAGATCTTCAGTCTGACGCTCTCCCAACTGAGCTATCGAGGCGCCAAAATTCAAACACACCCACCCGCCCTGAAATTTGCCGCTCTCCCACGCACGCTACATCGCTTCCCACGCTCACACACACAGCCTGTATGCCACCGCCGTCCTCCAGGCTACCCCCATGGTCAATCCGCTCCCCACTCCGACGCCGTCCCGGCTCCAACGAGGTCTCTGAACATGGCGCTCGCATATCGTCGCTACGCACTATTGACGCCCTTGCGAGCGTGCTGGCTACGGCTACCACGTCCTGCCAACCGCTCGGTGCCATGCACGCTGCAATAAGCGTGTCTAGACACTAGCTAACGACGGTCGATACAGACCCGCCACACGCCTTGAACCCGAGGCCAACCACACCACACTGACTGCCGCTGACACGCCAGCAGCGAGCACAGTAGACGTGGTGTGGTAGACAACGCGCCAGAAGTCGCTGAGGCGCAAAAACGAGTGCGGCGAGGACAGCAAAAGGACGCAAAAGTGCCGCGACCCGGGATCGAACCAGGGACCTTCAGATCTTCAGTCTGACGCTCTCCCAACTGAGCTATCGAGGCGCCAAAATTCATCCACACCCACCCGCCCCGAAATTTGCCGCTCTCCCACGCACGCTACATCGCTTCCCACGCTCACACACACTGCCTGTATGCCACCGCCGTCCTCCAGGCTAACCCCATGGTCAATCCGCTCCCCACTCCGACGCCGTCCCGGCTCGAACGAGGTCTCTGAACATGGCGCTCGCATATCGTCGCTACGCACTATTGACGCCCTTGCGAGCGTGCTGGCTACGGCTACCACGTCCTGCCAACCGCTCGGTGCCATGCACGCTGCAATAAGCGTGTCTAGACACTAGCTAACGATGGTCGACACTGACCCGCCGCACGCCTTGAACCCGAGGCCAACCACACCACACTGACTGCCGCCGGCACGCCAGCAGCGAGCACGGTAGACGTGGTGTGGTAGACAACGCGCCAGAAGTCGCTGAGGCGCAAAAACGAGTGCGGCGAGGACAGCAAAAGGACGCAAAAGTGCCGCGACCCGGGATCGAACCAGGGACCTTCAGATCTTCAGTCTGACGCTCTCCCAACTGAGCTATCGAGGCGCCAAAATTCAAACACACCCACCCGCCCCGAAATTTGCCGCTCTCCCACGCACGCTACATCGCTTCCCACGCTCACACACACTGCCTGTATGCCACCGCCGTCCTCCAGGCTAACCCCATGGTCAATCCGCTCCCCACTCCGACGCCGTCCCGGCTCGAACGAGGTCTCTGAACATGGCGCTCGCATATCGTCGCTACGCACTATTGACGCCCTTGCGAGCGTGCTGGCTACGGCTACCACGTCCTGCCAACCGCTCGGTGCCATGCACGCTGCAATAAGCGTGTCTAGACACTAGCTAACGATGGTCGACACTGACCCGCCGCACGCCTTGAACCCGAGGCCAACCACACCACACTGACTGCCGCCGGCACGCCAGCAGCGAGCACGGTAGACGTGGTGTGGTAGACAACGCGCCAGAAGTCGCTGAGGCGCAAAAACGAGTGCGGCGAGGACAGCAAAAGGACGCAAAAGTGCCGCGACCCGGGATCGAACCAGGGACCTTCAGATCTTCAGTCTGACGCTCTCCCAACTGAGATATCGAGGCGCTAAAATTCAAACACACCCACCCGCCCCGAAATTTGCCGCTCTCCCACGCGCGCTACATCGCTTCCCACGCTCACACACACTGCATGCATGCCACCGCCGTCCTTCAGGCTACCCCCATGGTCAATCCGCTCCCCACTCCGACGCCGTCCCGGCTCGAACGAGGTCTCTGAACATGGCGCTCGCATATCGTCGCTACGCACTATTGACGCCCTTGCGAGCGTGCTGGCTACGGCTACCACGTCCTGCCAACCGCTCGGTGCCATGCGAGCTGCAATACACGTGTCTAGATACTAGCTAACGATGGTCGATGCTGACCCGCCGCACGCCTTGAACCCGAGGCCAACCACACCGCACTGACTGCCGCCGGCACGCCAGCAGCGAGCACGGTAGACGTGGTGTGGTAGACAACGCGCCAGAAGTCGCTGAGGCGCAAAAACGAGTGCGGCGAGGACAGCAAAAGGACGCAAAAGTGCCGCGACCCGGGATCGAACCAGGGACCTTCAGATCTTCAGTCTGACGCTCTCCCAACTGAGCTATCGAGGCGCCAAAATTCAAACACACCCACCCGCCCCGAAATTTGCCGCTCTCCCACGCGCGCTACATCGCTTCCCACGCTCACACACACTGCATGCATTCCATCGCCGTCCTCCAGCCTACCCCCATGGTCAATCCGCTCCCGCCGTCCCGGCTCGAACGAGGTCTCTGAACATGGCGCTCACATATCGTCGCTACGCACTATTGACGCCCTTGCGAGCGTGCTGGCTACGGCTACCACGTCCTGCCAACCGCTCGGTGCCATGCGTGCTGCAATAAGCGTGTCTAGACACTAGCTAACGACGGTCGATGCTGACCCGCCGCACGCCTTGAACCCGAGGCCAACCACAGCACACTGACTGCCGCTGACACGCCAGCAGCGAGCACGGTAGACGTGGTGTGGTAGACAACGCGCCAGAAGTCGCTGAGGCGCAAAAACGAGTGCGACGAGGACAGCAAAAGGACGCAAAAGTGTCGCGACCCGGGATCGAACCAGGGACCTTCAGATCTTCAGTCTGACGCTCTCCCAACTGAGATATCGAGGCGCTAAAATTCAAACACACCCACCCGCCCCGAAATTTGCCGCTCTCCCACGCGCGCTACATCGCTTCCCATGCTCGCACACACTGCATGCATGCCACCGCCGTCCTCCAGCCTACCCCCATGGTCAATCCGCTCCCGCCGTCCCGGCTCGAACGAGGTCTCTGAACATGGCGCTCGCATATCGTCGCTACGCACTATTGACGCCCTTGCGAGCGTGCTGGCTACGGCTACCACGTCCTGCCAACCGCTCGGTGCCATGCGCGCTGCAATAAGCGTGTCTAGACACTAGCTAACGACGGTCGATGCTGACCCGCCACACGCCTTGAACCCGAGGCCAACCACAGCACACTGACTGCCGCTGACACGCCAGCAGCGAGCACGGTAGACGTGGTGTGGTAGACAACGCGCCAGAAGTCGCTGAGGCGCAAAAACGAGTGCGGCGAGGACAGCAAAAGGACGCAAAAGTGCCGCGACCCGGGATCGAACCAGGGACCTTCAGATCTTCAGTCTGACGCTCTCCCAACTGAGCTATCGAGGCGCCAAAATTCAAACACACCCACCCGCCCCGAAATTTGCCGCTCTCCCACGCGCGCTACATCGCTTCCCACGCTCACACACACTGCATGCATGCCACCGCCGTCCTCCAGCCTACCCCCATGGTCAATCCGCTCCCGCCGTCCCGGCTCGAACGAGGTCTCTGAACATGGCGCTCGCATATCGTCGCTACGCACTATTGACGCCCTTGCGAGCGTGCTGGCTACGGCTACCACGTCCTGCCAACCGCTCGGTGCCATGCACGCTGCAATAAGCGTGTCTAGACACTAGCTAACGACGGTCGATACAGACCCGCCACACGCCTTGAACCCGAGGCCAACCACACCACACTGACTGCCGCTGACACGCCAGCAGCGAGCACAGTAGACGTGGTGTGGTAGACAACGCGCCAGAAGTCGCTGAGGCGCAAAAACGAGTGCGGCGAGGACAGCAAAAGGACGCAAAAGTGCCGCGACCCGGGATCGAACCAGGGACCTTCAGATCTTCAGTCTGACGCTCTCCCAACTGAGCTATCGAGGCGCCAAAATTCAAACACACCCACCCGCCCCGAAATTTGCCGCTCTCCCACGCGCGCTACATCGCTTCCCACGCTCACACACACTGCATGCATGCCACCGCCGTCCTCCAGCCTACCCCCATGGTCAATCCGCTCCCCGCTCCGACGCCGTCCCGGCTCGAACGAGGTCTCTGAACATGGCGCTCGCATATCGTCGCTACGCACTATTGACGCCCTTGCGAGCGTGCTGGCTACGGCTACCACGTCCTGCCAACCGCTCGGTGCCATGCGTGCTGCAATACACGTGTCTAGATACTAGCTAACGATGGTCGATGCTGACCCGCCGCACGCCTTGAACCCGAGGCCAACCACACCACACTGACTGCCGCTGACACGCCAGCAGCGAGCACGGTAGACGTGGTGTGGTAGACAACGCGCCAGAAGTCGCTGAGGCGCAAAAACGAGTGCGGCGAGGACAGCAAAAGGACGCAAAAGTGCCGCGACCCGGGATCGAACCAGGGACCTTCAGATCTTCAGTCTGACGCTCTCCCAACTGAGCTATCGAGGCGCCAAAATTCAAACACACCCACCCGCCCCGAAATTTGCCGCTCTCCCACGCGCGCTACATCGCTTCCCACGCTCACACACACTGCATGCATGCCACCGCCGTCCTCCAGCCTACCCCCATGGTCAATCCGCTCCCCGCTCCGACGCCGTCCCGGCTCGAACGAGGTCTCTGAACATGGCGCTCGCATATCGTCGCTACGCACTATTGACGCCCTTGCGAGCGTGCTGGCTACGGCTACCACGTCCTGCCAACCGCTCGGTGCCATGCGTGCTGCAATACACGTGTCTAGATACTAGCTAACGATGGTCGATGCTGACCCGCCGCACGCCTTGAACCCGAGGCCAACCACACCACACTGACTGCCGCTGACACGCCAGCAGCGAGCACGGTAGACGTGGTGTGGTAGACAACGCGCCAGAAGTCGCTGAGGCGCAAAAACGAGTGCGGCGAGGACAGCAAAAGGACGCAAAAGTGCCGCGACCCGGGATCGAACCAGGGACCTTCAGATCTTCAGTCTGACGCTCTCCCAACTGAGCTATCGAGGCGCCAAAATTCAAACACACCCACCCGCCCCGAAATTTGCCGCTCTCCCACGCGCGCTACATCGCTTCCCATGCTCGCACACACTGCATGCATGCCACCGCCGTCCTCCAGCCTACCCCCATGGTCAATCCGCTCCCGCCGTCCCGGCTCGAACGAGGTCTCTGAACATGGCGCTCGCATATCGTCGCTACGCACTATTGACGCCCTTGCGAGCGTGCTGGCTACGGCTACCACGTCCTGCCAACCGCTCGGTGCCATGCGTGCTGCAATACACGTGTCTAGATACTAGCTAACGATGGTCGATGCTGACCCGCCGCACGCCTTGAACCCGAGGCCAACCACACCACACTGACTGCCGCTGACACGCCAGCAGCGAGCACGGTAGACGTGGTGTGGTAGACAACGCGCCAGAAGTCGATGAGGCGCAAAAACGAGTGCGGCGAGGACAGCAAAAGGACGCAAAAGTGCCGCGACCCGGGATCGAACCAGGGACCTTCAGATCTTCAGTCTGACGCTCTCCCAACTGAGCTATCGAGGCGCCAAAATTCAAACACACCCACCCGCCCCGAAATTTGCCGCTCTCCCACGCGCGCTACATCGCTTCCCACGCTCACACACACTGCATGCATGCCACCGCCGTCCTCCAGCCTACCCCCATGGTCAATCCGCTCCCCGCTCCGACGCCGTCCCGGCTCGAACGAGGTCTCTGAACATGGCGCTCGCATATCGTCGCTACGCACTATTGACGCCCTTGCGAGCGTGCTGGCTACGGCTACCACGTCCTGCCAACCGCTCGGTGCCATGCGTGCTGCAATACACGTGTCTAGATACTAGCTAACGATGGTCGATGCTGACCCGCCGCACGCCTTGAACCCGAGGCCAACCACACCACACTGACTGCCGCTGACACGCCAGCAGCGAGCACGGTAGACGTGGTGTGGTAGACAACGCGCCAGAAGTCGCTGAGGCGCAAAAACGAGTGCGGCGAGGACAGCAAAAGGACGCAAAAGTGCCGCGACCCGGGATCGAACCAGGGACCTTCAGATCTTCAGTCTGACGCTCTCCCAACTGAGCTATCGAGGCGCCAAAATTCAAACACACCCACCCGCCCCGAAATTTGCCGCTCTCCCACGCGCGCTACATCGCTTCCCACGCTCACACACACTGCATGCATGCCACCGCCGTCCTCCAGCCTACCCCCATGGTCAATCCGCTCCCGCCGTCCCGGCTCGAACGAGGTCTCTGAACATGGCGCTCGCATATCGTCGCTACGCACTATTGACGCCCTTGCGAGCGTGCTGGCTACGGCTACCACGTCCTGCCAACCGCTCGGTGCCATGCACGCTGCAATAAGCGTGTCTAGACACTAGCTAACGATGGTCGATACTGACCCGCCGCACGCCTTGAACCCGAGGCCAACCACACCACACTGACTGCCGCCGGCACGCCAGCAGCGAGCACGGTAGACGTGGTGTGGTAGACAACGCGCCAGAAGTCGCTGAGGCGCAAAAACGAGTGCGGCGAGGACAGCAAAAGGACGCAAAAGTGCCGCGACCCGGGATCGAACCAGGGACCTTCAGATCTTCAGTCTGACGCTCTCCCAACTGAGATATCGAGGCGCCAAAATTCAAACACACCCACCCGCCCCGAAATTTGCCGCTCTCCCACGCACGCTACATCGCTTCCCACGCTCACACACACTGCATGCATGCCACCGCCGTCCTCCAGCCTACCCCCATGGTCAATCCGCTCCCGCCGTCCCGGCTCGAACGAGGTCTCTGAACATGGCGCTCACATATCGTCGCTACGCACTATTGACGCCCTTGCGAGCGTGCTGGCTACGGCTACCACGTCCTGCCAACCGCTCGGTGCCATGCGTGCTGCAATAAGCGTGTCTAGACACTAGCTAACGACGGTCGATACTGACCCGCCACACGCCTTGAACCCGAGCCCAACCACACCACACTGACTGCCGCTGACACGCCAGCAGCGAGCACGGTAGACGTGGTGTGGTAGACAACGCGCCAGAAGTCGCTGAGGCGCAAAAACGAGTGCGACGAGGACAGCAAAAGGACGCAAAAGTGTCGCGACCCGGGATCGAACCAGGGACCTTCAGATCTTCAGTCTGACGCTCTCCCAACTGAGATATCGAGGCGCCAAAATTCAAACACACCCACCCGCCCCGAAATTTGCCGCTCTCCCACGCGCGCTACATCGCTTCCCATGCTCACACACACTGCATGCATGCCACCGCCGTCCTCCAGCCTACCCCCATGGTCAATCCGCTCCCGCCGTCCCGGCTCGAACGAGGTCTCTGAACATGGCGCTCGCATATCGTCGCTACGCACTATTGACGCCCTTGCGAGCGTGCTGGCTACGGCTACCACGTCCTGCCAACCGCTCGGTGCCATGCGCGCTGCAATAAGCGTGTCTAGACACTAGCTAACGACGGTCGATGCTGACCCGCCGCACGCCTTGAACCCGAGGCCAACCACAGCACACTGACTGCCGCTGACACGCCAGCAGCGAGCACGGTAGACGTGGTGTGGTAGACAACGCGCCAGAAGTCGCTGAGGCGCAAAAACGAGTGCGACGAGGACAGCAAAAGGACGCAAAAGTGTCGCGACCCGGGATCGAACCAGGGACCTTCAGATCTTCAGTCTGACGCTCTCCCAACTGAGATATCGAGGCGCTAAAATTCAAACACACCCACCCGCCCCGAAATTTGCCGCTCTCCCACGCGCGCTACATCGCTTCCCATGCTCACACACACTGCATGCATGCCACCGCCGTCCTCCAGCCTACCCCCATGGTCAATCCGCTCCCGCCGTCCCGGCTCGAACGAGGTCTCTGAACATGGCGCTCGCATATCGTCGCTACGCACTATTGACGCCCTTGCGAGCGTGCTGGCTACGGCTACCACGTCCTGCCAACCGCTCGGTGCCATGCGCGCTGCAATAAGCGTGTCTAGACACTAGCTAACGACGGTCGATGCTGACCCGCCGCACGCCTTGAACCCGAGGCCAACCACAGCACACTGACTGCCGCTGACACGCCAGCAGCGAGCACGGTAGACGTGGTGTGGTAGACAACGCGCCAGAAGTCGCTGAGGCGCAAAAACGAGTGCGGCGAGGACAGCAAAAGGACGCAAAAGTGCCGCGACCCGGGATCGAACCAGGGACCTTCAGATCTTCAGTCTGACGCTCTCCCAACTGAGATATCGAGGCGCCAAAATTCAAACACACCCACCCGCCCCGAAATTTGCCGCTCTCCCACGCGCGCTACATCGCTTCCCACGCTCACACACACTGCATGCATGCCACCGCCGTCCTCCAGCCTACCCCCATGGTCAATCCGCTCCCGCCGTCCCGGCTCGAACGAGGTCTCTGAACATGGCGCTCGCATATCGTCGCTACGCACTATTGACGCCCTTGCGAGCGTGCTGGCTACGGCTACCACGTCCTGCCAACCGCTCGGTGCCATGCACGCTGCAATAAGCGTGTCTAGACACTAGCTAACGACGGTCGATACAGACCCGCCACACGCCTTGAACCCGAGGCCAACCACACCACACTGACTGCCGCTGACACGCCAGCAGCGAGCACAGTAGACGTGGTGTGGTAGACAACGCGCCAGAAGTCGCTGAGGCGCAAAAACGAGTGCGGCGAGGACAGCAAAAGGACGCAAAAGTGCCGCGACCCGGGATCGAACCAGGGACCTTCAGATCTTCAGTCTGACGCTCTCCCAACTGAGCTATCGAGGCGCCAAAATTCAAACACACCCACCCGCCCCGAAATTTGCCGCTCTCCCACGCGCGCTACATCGCTTCCCACGCTCACACACACTGCATGCATGCCACCGCCGTCCTCCAGCCTACCCCCATGGTCAATCCGCTCCCCGCTCCGACGCCGTCCCGGCTCGAACGAGGTCTCTGAACATGGCGCTCGCATATCGTCGCTACGCACTATTGACGCCCTTGCGAGCGTGCTGGCTACGGCTACCACGTCCTGCCAACCGCTCGGTGCCATGCGTGCTGCAATAAGCGTGTCTAGACACTAGCTAACGACGGTCGATACTGACCCGCCACACGCCTTGAACCCGAGGCCAACCACAGCACACTGACTGCCGCTGACACGCCAGCAGCGAGCACGGTAGACGTGGTGTGGTAGACAACGCGCCAGAAGTCGCTGAGGCGCAAAAACGAGTGCGACGAGGACAGCAAAAGGACGCAAAAGTGTCGCGACCCGGGATCGAACCAGGGACCTTCAGATCTTCAGTCTGACGCTCTCCCAACTGAGATATCGAGGCGCCAAAATTCAAACACACCCACCCGCCCCGAAATTTGCCGCTCTCCCACGCGCGCTACATCGCTTCCCACGCTCACACACACTGCATGCATGCCACCGCCGTCCTCCAGCCTACCCCCATGGTCAATCCGCTCCCGCCGTCCCGGCTCGAACGAGGTCTCTGAACATGGCGCTCGCATATCGTCGCTACGCACTATTGACGCCCTTGCGAGCGTGCTGGCTACGGCTACCACGTCCTGCCAACCGCTCGGTGCCATGCGCGCTGCAATAAGCGTGTCTAGACACTAGCTAACGACGGTCGATGCTGACCCGCCGCACGCCTTGAACCCGAGGCCAACCACAGCACACTGACTGCCGCTGACACGCCAGCAGCGAGCACGGTAGACGTGGTGTGGTAGACAACGCGCCAGAAGTCGCTGAGGCGCAAAAACGAGTGCGACGAGGACAGCAAAAGGACGCAAAAGTGCCGCGACCCGGGATCGAACCAGGGACCTTCAGATCTTCAGTCTGACGCTCTCCCAACTGAGATATCGAGGCGCTAAAATTCAAACACACCCACCCGCCCCGAAATTTGCCGCTCTCCCACGCGCGCTACATCGCTTCCCATGCTCACACACACTGCATGCATGCCACCGCCGTCCTCCAGCCTACCCCCATGGTCAATCCGCTCCCGCCGTCCCGGCTCGAACGAGGTCTCTGAACATGGCGCTCGCATATCGTCGCTACGCGCTATTGACGCCCTTGCGAGCGTGCTGGCTACGGCTACCACGTCCTGCCAACCGCTCGGTGCCATGCGCGCTGCAATACACGTGTCTAGACACTAGCTAACGACGGTCGATGCTGACCCGCCGCACGCCTTGAACCCGAGGCCAACCACAGCACACTGACTGCCGCTGACACGCCAGCAGCGAGCACGGTAGACGTGGTGTGGTAGACAACGCGCCAGAAGTCGCTGAGGCGCAAAAACGAGTGCGGCGAGGACAGCAAAAGGACGCAAAAGTGCCGCGACCCGGGATCGAACCAGGGACCTTCAGATCTTCAGTCTGACGCTCTCCCAACTGAGATATCGAGGCGCCAAAATTCAAACACACCCACCCGCCCCGAAATTTGCCGCTCTCCCACGCGCGCTACATCGCTTCCCACGCTCACACACACTGCATGCATGCCACCGCCGTCCTCCAGCCTACCCCCATGGTCAATCCGCTCCCGCCGTCCCGGCTCGAACGAGGTCTCTGAACATGGCGCTCGCATATCGTCGCTACGCACTATTGACGCCCTTGCGAGCGTGCTGGCTACGGCTACCACGTCCTGCCAACCGCTCGGTGCCATGCGCGCTGCAATAAGCGTGTCTAGACACTAGCTAACGACGGTCGATGCTGACCCGCCGCACGCCTTGAACCCGAGGCCAACCACAGCACACTGACTGCCGCTGACACGCCAGCAGCGAGCACGGTAGACGTGGTGTGGTAGACAACGCGCCAGAAGTCGCTGAGGCGCAAAAACGAGTGCGACGAGGACAGCAAAAGGACGCAAAAGTGTCGCGACCCGGGATCGAACCAGGGACCTTCAGATCTTCAGTCTGACGCTCTCCCAACTGAGATATCGAGGCGCTAAAATTCAAACACACCCACCCGCCCCGAAATTTGTCGCTCTCCCACGCGCGCTACATCGCTTCCCATGCTCACACACACTGCATGCATGCCACCGCCGTCCTCCAGCCTACCCCCATGGTCAATCCGCTCCCGCCGTCCCGGCTCGAACGAGGTCTCTGAATATGGCGCTCGCATATCGTCGCTACGCGCTATTGACGCCCTTGCGAGCGTGCTGGCTACGGCTACCACGTCCTGCCAACCGCTCGGTGCCATGCGCGCTGCAATACACGTGTCTAGACACTAGCTAACGACGGTCGATGCTGACCCGCCGCACGCCTTGAACCCGAGGCCAACCACAGCACACTGACTGCCGCTGACACGCCAGCAGCGAGCACGGTAGACGTGGTGTGGTAGACAACGCGCCAGAAGTCGCTGAGGCGCAAAAACGAGTGCGGCGAGGACAGCAAAAGGACGCAAAAGTGCCGCGACCCGGGATCGAACCAGGGACCTTCAGATCTTCAGTCTGACGCTCTCCCAACTGAGATATCGAGGCGCCAAAATTCAAACACACCCACCCGCCCCGAAATTTGCCGCTCTCCCACGCGCGCTACATCGCTTCCCACGCTCACACACACTGCATGCATGCCACCGCCGTCCTCCAGCCTACCCCCATGGTCAATCCGCTCCCGCCGTCCCGGCTCGAACGAGGTCTCTGAACATGGCGCTCGCATATCGTCGCTACGCACTATTGACGCCCTTGCGAGCGTGCTGGCTACGGCTACCACGTCCTGCCAACCGCTCGGTGCCATGCACGCTGCAATAAGCGTGTCTAGACACTAGCTAACGACGGTCGATACAGACCCGCCACACGCCTTGAACCCGAGGCCAACCACACCACACTGACTGCCGCTGACACGCCAGCAGCGAGCACAGTAGACGTGGTGTGGTAGACAACGCGCCAGAAGTCGCTGAGGCGCAAAAACGAGTGCGGCGAGGACAGCAAAAGGACGCAAAAGTGCCGCGACCCGGGATCGAACCAGGGACCTTCAGATCTTCAGTCTGACGCTCTCCCAACTGAGCTATCGAGGCGCCAAAATTCAAACACACCCACCCGCCCCGAAATTTGCCGCTCTCCCACGCGCGCTACATCGCTTCCCACGCTCACACACACTGCATGCATGCCACCGCCGTCCTCCAGCCTACCCCCATGGTCAATCCGCTCCCCGCTCCGACGCCGTCCCGGCTCGAACGAGGTCTCTGAACATGGCGCTCGCATATCGTCGCTACGCACTATTGACGCCCTTGCGAGCGTGCTGGCTACGGCTACCACGTCCTGCCAACCGCTCGGTGCCATGCACGCTGCAATAAGCGTGTCTAGACACTAGCTAACGATGGTCGACACTGACCCGCCGCACGCCTTGAACCCGAGGCCAACCACACCACACTGACTGCCGCCGGCACGCCAGCAGCGAGCACGGTAGACGTGGTGTGGTAGACAACGCGCCAGAAGTCGCTGAGGCGCAAAAACGAGTGCGGCGAGGACAGCAAAAAGACGCAAAAGTGCCGCGACCCGGGATCGAACCAGGGACCTTCAGATCTTCAGTCTGACGCTCTCCCAACTGAGATATCGAGGCGCCAAAATTCAAACACACCCACCCGCCCCGAAATTTGCCGCTCTCCCACGCGCGCTACATCGCTTCCCACGCTCACACACACTGCCTGCATGCCACCGCCGTCCTCCAGCCTACCCCCATGGTCAATCCGCTCCCGCCGTCCCGGCTCGAACGAGGTCTCTGAACATGGCGCTCGCATATCGTCGCTACGCACTATTGACGCCCTTGCGAGCGTGTTGGCTACGGCTACCACGTCCTGCCAACCGCTCGGTGCCATGCGCGCTGCAATACACGTGTCTAGATACTAGCTAACGATGGTCGATACTGACCCGCCACACGCCTTGAACCCGAGCCCAACCACACCACACTGACTGCCGCTGGCACGCCAGCAGCGAGCACAGTAGACGTGGTGTGGTAGACAACGCGCCAGAAGTCGCTGAGGCGCAAAAACGAGTGCGGCGAGGACAGCAAAAGGACGCAAAAGTGCCGCGACCCGGGATCGAACCAGGGACCTTCAGATCTTCAGTCTGACGCTCTCCCAACTGAGATATCGAGGCGCCAAAATTCAAACACACCCACCCGCCCCGAAATTTGCCGCTCTCCCACGCACGCTACATCGCTTCCCACGCTCACACACACTGCATGCATGCCACCGCCGTCCTCCAGCCTACCCCCATGGTCAATCCGCTCCCCGCTCCGACGCCGTCCCGGCTCGAACGAGGTCTCTGAATATGGCGCTCACATATCGTCGCTACGCACTATTGACGCCCTTGCGAGCGTGCTGGCTACGGCTACCACGTCCTGCCAACCGCTCGGTGCCATGCGTGCTGCAATAAGCGTGTCTAGACACTAGCTAACGACGGTCGATACTGACCCGCCACACGCCTTGAACCCGAGCCCAACCACACCACACTGACTGCCGCTGACACGCCAGCAGCGAGCACGGTAGACGTGGTGTGGTAGACAACGCGCCAGAAGTCGCTGAGGCGCAAAAACGAGTGCGGCGAGGACAGCAAAAGGACGCAAAAGTGTCGCGACCCGGGATCGAACCAGGGACCTTCAGATCTTCAGTCTGACGCTCTCCCAACTGAGATATCGAGGCGCTAAAATTCAAACACACCCACCCGCCCCGAAATTTGCCGCTCTCCCACGCGCGCTACATCGCTTCCCATGCTCACACACACTGCATGCATGCCACCGCCGTCCTCCAGCCTACCCCCATGGTCAATCCGCTCCCGCCGTCCCGGCTCGAACGAGGTCTCTGAACATGGCGCTCGCATATCGTCGCTACGCACTATTGACGCCCTTGCGAGCGTGCTGGCTACGGCTACCACGTCCTGCCAACCGCTCGGTGCCATGCACGCTGCAATACACGTGTCTAGATACTAGCTAACGATGGTCGATGCTGACCCGCCGCACGCCTTGAACCCGAGGCCAACCACAGCACACTGACTGCCGCTGGCACGCCAGCAGCGAGCACAGTAGACGTGGTGTGGTAGACAACGCGCCAGAAGTCGCTGAGGCGCAAAAACGAGTGCGGCGAGGACAGCAAAAGGACGCAAAAGTGCCGCGACCCGGGATCGAACCAGGGACCTTCAGATCTTCAGTCTGACGCTCTCCCAACTGAGCTATCGAGGCGCCAAAATTCAAACACACCCACCCGCCCCGAAATTTGCCGCTCTCCCACGCGCGCTACATCGCTTCCCACGCTCACACACACTGCCTGCATGCCACCGCCGTCCTCCAGGCTACCCCCATGGTCAATCCGCTCCCGCCGTCCCGGCTCGAACGAGGTCTCTGAACATGGCGCTCGCATATCGTCGCTACGCACTATTGACGCCCTTGCGAGCGTGCTGGCTACGGCTACCACGTCCTGTCAACCGCTCGGTGCCATGCGCGCTGCAATACACGTGTCTAGATACTAGCTAACGATGGTCGATACTGACCCGCCACACGCCTTGAACCCGAGCCCAACCACACCACACTGACTGCCGCTGGCACGCCAGCAGCGAGCACAGTAGACGTGGTGTGGTAGACAACGCGCCAGAAGTCGCTGAGGCGCAAAAACGAGTGCGGCGAGGACAGCAAAAGGACGCAAAAGTGCCGCGACCCGGGATCGAACCAGGGACCTTCAGATCTTCAGTCTGACGCTCTCCCAACTGAGATATCGAGGCGCCAAAATTCAAACACACCCACCCGCCCCGAAATTTGCCGCTCTCCCACGCGCGCTACATCGCTTCCCACGCTCACACACACTGCATGCATGCCACCGCCGTCCTCCAGCCTACCCCCATGGTCAATCCGCTCCCCGCTCCGACGCCGTCCCGGCTCGAACGAGGTCTCTGAACATGGCGCTCGCATATCGTCGCTACGCACTATTGACGCCCTTGCGAGCGTGCTGGCTACGGCTACCACGTCCTGCCAACCGCTCGGTGCCATGCACGCTGCAATAAGCGTGTCTAGACACTAGCTAACGATGGTCGACACTGACCCGCCGCACGCCTTGAACCCGAGGCCAACCACACCACACTGACTGCCGCTGGCACGCCAGCAGCGAGCACAGTAGACGTGGTGTGGTAGACAACGCGCCAGAAGTCGCTGAGGCGCAAAAACGAGTGCGGCGAGGACAGCAAAAGGACGCAAAAGTGCCGCGACCCGGGATCGAACCAGGGACCTTCAGATCTTCAGTCTGACGCTCTCCCAACTGAGATATCGAGGCGCCAAAATTCAAACACACCCACCCGCCCCGAAATTTGCCGCTCTCCCACGCGCGCTACATCGCTTCCCACGCTCACACACACTGCCTGCATGCCACCGCCGTCCTCCAGCCTACCCCCATGGTCAATCCGCTCCCGCCGTCCCGGCTCGAACGAGGTCTCTGAACATGGCGCTCGCATATCGTCGCTACGCACTATTGACGCCCTTGCGAGCGTGCTGGCTACGGCTACCACGTCCTGTCAACCGCTCGGTGCCATGCGCGCTGCAATACACGTGTCTAGATACTAGCTAACGATGGTCGATACTGACCCGCCACACGCCTTGAACCCGAGCCCAACCACACCACACTGACTGCCGCTGGCACGCCAGCAGCGAGCACAGTAGACGTGGTGTGGTAGACAACGCGCCAGAAGTCGCTGAGGCGCAAAAACGAGTGCGGCGAGGACAGCAAAAGGACGCAAAAGTGCCGCGACCCGGGATCGAACCAGGGACCTTCAGATCTTCAGTCTGACGCTCTCCCAACTGAGATATCGAGGCGCCAAAATTCAAACACACCCACCCGCCCCGAAATTTGCCGCTCTCCCACGCACGCTACATCGCTTCCCACGCTCACACACACTGCATGCATGCCACCGCCGTCCTCCAGCCTACCCCCATGGTCAATCCGCTCCCCGCTCCGACGCCGTCCCGGCTCGAACGAGGTCTCTGAATATGGCGCTCACATATCGTCGCTACGCACTATTGACGCCCTTGCGAGCGTGCTGGCTACGGCTACCACGTCCTGCCAACCGCTCGGTGCCATGCGTGCTGCAATAAGCGTGTCTAGACACTAGCTAACGACGGTCGATACTGACCCGCCACACGCCTTGAACCCGAGCCCAACCACACCACACTGACTGCCGCTGACACGCCAGCAGCGAGCACGGTAGACGTGGTGTGGTAGACAACGCGCCAGAAGTCGCTGAGGCGCAAAAACGAGTGCGGCGAGGACAGCAAAAGGACGCAAAAGTGTCGCGACCCGGGATCGAACCAGGGACCTTCAGATCTTCAGTCTGACGCTCTCCCAACTGAGATATCGAGGCGCTAAAATTCAAACACACCCACCCGCCCCGAAATTTGCCGCTCTCCCACGCGCGCTACATCGCTTCCCATGCTCACACACACTGCATGCATGCCACCGCCGTCCTCCAGCCTACCCCCATGGTCAATCCGCTCCCGCCGTCCCGGCTCGAACGAGGTCTCTGAACATGGCGCTCGCATATCGTCGCTACGCACTATTGACGCCCTTGCGAGCGTGCTGGCTACGGCTACCACGTCCTGCCAACCGCTCGGTGCCATGCACGCTGCAATACACGTGTCTAGATACTAGCTAACGATGGTCGATGCTGACCCGCCGCACGCCTTGAACCCGAGGCCAACCACAGCACACTGACTGCCGCTGGCACGCCAGCAGCGAGCACAGTAGACGTGGTGTGGTAGACAACGCGCCAGAAGTCGCTGAGGCGCAAAAACGAGTGCGGCGAGGACAGCAAAAGGACGCAAAAGTGCCGCGACCCGGGATCGAACCAGGGACCTTCAGATCTTCAGTCTGACGCTCTCCCAACTGAGCTATCGAGGCGCCAAAATTCAAACACACCCACCCGCCCCGAAATTTGCCGCTCTCCCACGCGCGCTACATCGCTTCCCACGCTCACACACACTGCCTGCATGCCACCGCCGTCCTCCAGGCTACCCCCATGGTCAATCCGCTCCCGCCGTCCCGGCTCGAACGAGGTCTCTGAACATGGCGCTCGCATATCGTCGCTACGCACTATTGACGCCCTTGCGAGCGTGCTGGCTACGGCTACCACGTCCTGTCAACCGCTCGGTGCCATGCGCGCTGCAATACACGTGTCTAGATACTAGCTAACGATGGTCGATACTGACCCGCCACACGCCTTGAACCCGAGCCCAACCACACCACACTGACTGCCGCTGGCACGCCAGCAGCGAGCACAGTAGACGTGGTGTGGTAGACAACGCGCCAGAAGTCGCTGAGGCGCAAAAACGAGTGCGGCGAGGACAGCAAAAGGACGCAAAAGTGCCGCGACCCGGGATCGAACCAGGGACCTTCAGATCTTCAGTCTGACGCTCTCCCAACTGAGATATCGAGGCGCCAAAATTCAAACACACCCACCCGCCCCGAAATTTGCCGCTCTCCCACGCGCGCTACATCGCTTCCCACGCTCACACACACTGCATGCATGCCACCGCCGTCCTCCAGCCTACCCCCATGGTCAATCCGCTCCCCGCTCCGACGCCGTCCCGGCTCGAACGAGGTCTCTGAACATGGCGCTCGCATATCGTCGCTACGCACTATTGACGCCCTTGCGAGCGTGCTGGCTACGGCTACCACGTCCTGCCAACCGCTCGGTGCCATGCACGCTGCAATAAGCGTGTCTAGACACTAGCTAACGATGGTCGACACTGACCCGCCGCACGCCTTGAACCCGAGGCCAACCACACCACACTGACTGCCGCTGGCACGCCAGCAGCGAGCACAGTAGACGTGGTGTGGTAGACAACGCGCCAGAAGTCGCTGAGGCGCAAAAACGAGTGCGGCGAGGACAGCAAAAGGACGCAAAAGTGCCGCGACCCGGGATCGAACCAGGGACCTTCAGATCTTCAGTCTGACGCTCTCCCAACTGAGATATCGAGGCGCCAAAATTCAAACACACCCACCCGCCCCGAAATTTGCCGCTCTCCCACGCGCGCTACATCGCTTCCCACGCTCACACACACTGCCTGCATGCCACCGCCGTCCTCCAGCCTACCCCCATGGTCAATCCGCTCCCGCCGTCCCGGCTCGAACGAGGTCTCTGAACATGGCGCTCGCATATCGTCGCTACGCACTATTGACGCCCTTGCGAGCGTGCTGGCTACGGCTACCACGTCCTGCCAACCGCTCGGTGCCATGCACGCTGCAATAAGCGTGTCTAGACACTAGCTAACGATGGTCGACACTGACCCGCCGCACGCCTTGAACCCGAGGCCAACCACACCACACTGACTGCCGCTGGCACGCCAGCAGCGAGCACAGTAGACGTGGTGTGGTAGACAACGCGCCAGAAGTCGCTGAGGCGCAAAAACGAGTGCGGCGAGGACAGCAAAAGGACGCAAAAGTGCCGCGACCCGGGATCGAACCAGGGACCTTCAGATCTTCAGTCTGACGCTCTCCCAACTGAGCTATCGAGGCGCCAAAATTCAAACACACCCACCCGCCCCGAAATTTGCCGCTCTCCCACGCGCGCTACATCGCTTCCCACGCTCACACACACTGCATGCATGCCACCGCCGTCCTCCAGCCTACCCCCATGGTCAATCCGCTCCCGCCGTCCCGGCTCGAACGAGGTCTCTGAACATGGCGCTCGCATATCGTCGCTACGCACTATTGACGCCCTTGCGAGCGTGCTGGCTACGGCTACCACGTCCTGCCAACCGCTCGGTGCCATGCACGCTGCAATAAGCGTGTCTAGACACTAGCTAACGATGGTCGACACTGACCCGCCGCACGCCTTGAACCCGAGGCCAACCACACCACACTGACTGCCGCCGGCACGCCAGCAGCGAGCACGGTAGACGTGGTGTGGTAGACAACGCGCCAGAAGTCGCTGAGGCGCAAAAATGAGTGCGGCGAGGACAGCAAAAGGACGCAAAAGTGCCGCGACCCGGGATCGAACCAGGGACCTTCAGATCTTCAGTCTGACGCTCTCCCAACTGAGATATCGAGGCGCCAAAATTCAAACACACCCACCCGCCCCGAAATTTGCCGCTCTCCCACGCGCGCTACATCGCTTCCCACGCTCACACACACTGCCTGCATGCCACCGCCGTCCTCCAGCCTACCCCCATGGTCAATCCGCTCCCGCCGTCCCGGCTCGAACGAGGTCTCTGAACATGGCGCTCGCATATCGTCGCTACGCACTATTGACGCCCTTGCGAGCGTGCTGGCTACGGCTACCACGTCCTGCCAACCGCTCGGTGCCATGCACGCTGCAATAAGCGTGTCTAGACACTGGTCGACACTGACCCGCCGCACGCCTTGAACCCGAGGCCAACCACACCACACTGACTGCCGCCGGCACGCCAGCAGCGAGCACGGTAGACGTGGTGTGGTAGACAACGCGCCAGAAGTCGCTGAGGCGCAAAAACGAGTGCGGCGAGGACAGCAAAAGGACGCAAAAGTGCCGCGACCCGGGATCGAACCAGGGACCTTCAGATCTTCAGTCTGACGCTCTCCCAACTGAGATATCGAGGCGCTAAAATTCAAACACACCCACCCGCCCCGAAACTTGCCGCTCTCCCACGCGCGCTACATCGCTTCCCACGCTCACACACACTGCCTGCATGCCACCGCCGTCCTCCAGGCTACCCCCATGGTCAATCCGCTCCCCACTCCGACGCCGTCCCGGCTCGAACGAGGTCTCTGAACATGGCGCTCGCATATCGTCGCTACGCACTATTGACGCCCTTGCGAGGGTGCTGGCTACGGCTACCACGTCCTGCCAACCGCTCGGTGCCATGCGTGCTGCAATACACGTGTCTAGATACTAGCTAACGATGGTCGATACTGACCCGCCACACGCCTTGAACCCGAGGCCAACCACACCACACTGACTGCCGCTGACACGCCAGCAGCGAGCACGGTAGACGTGGTGTGGTAGACAACGCGTCAGAAGTCGCTGAGGCGCAAAAACGAGTGCGGCGAGGACAGCAAAAGGACGCAAAAGTGCCGCGACCCGGGATCGAACCAGGGACCTTCAGATCTTCAGTCTGACGCTCTCCCAACTGAGCTATCGAGGCGCCAAAATTCAAACACACCCACCCGCCCCGAAATTTGCCGCTCTCCCACGCGCGCTACATCGCTTCCCACGCTCACACACACTGCATGCATGCCACCGCCGTCCTCCAGCCTACCCCCATGGTCAATCCGCTCCCCGCTCCGACGCCGTCCCGGCTCGAACGAGGTCTCTGAACATGGCGCTCGCATATCGTCGCTACGCACTATTGACGCCCTTGCGAGCGTGCTGGCTACGGCTACCACGTCCTGCCAACCGCTCGGTGCCATGCGTGCTGCAATACACGTGTCTAGATACTAGCTAACGATGGTCGATACTGACCCGCCACACGCCTTGAACCCGAGGCCAACCACACCACACTGACTGCCGCTGACACGCCAGCAGCGAGCACGGTAGACGTGGTGTGGTAG
This sequence comes from Phytophthora x cambivora, assembly GCA_033557925.1. Taxonomy (NCBI): domain Eukaryota; phylum Oomycota; class Peronosporomycetes; order Peronosporales; family Peronosporaceae; genus Phytophthora; species Phytophthora x cambivora. The sequence continues at coordinate 3,475,344 of JAUCEB010000012.1, read as the reverse complement.
ACAACGCGTCAGAAGTCGCTGAGGCGCAAAAACGAGTGCGGCGAGGACAGCAAAAGGACGCAAAAGTGCCGCGACCCGGGATCGAACCAGGGACCTTCAGATCTTCAGTCTGACGCTCTCCCAACTGAGCTATCGAGGCGCCAAAATTCAAACACACCCACCCGCCCCGAAATTTGCCGCTCTCCCACGCGCGCTACATCGCTTCCCACGCTCACACACACTGCATGCATGCCACCGCCGTCCTCCAGCCTACCCCCATGGTCAATCCGCTCCCCGCTCCGACGCCGTCCCGGCTCGAACGAGGTCTCTGAACATGGCGCTCGCATATCGTCGCTACGCACTATTGACGCCCTTGCGAGCGTGCTGGCTACGGCTACCACGTCCTGCCAACCGCTCGGTGCCATGCGCGCTGCAATAAGCGTGTCTAGACACTAGCTAACGACGGTCGATGCTGACCCGCCGCACGCCTTGAACCCGAGGCCAACCACAGCACACTGACTGCCGCCGGCACGCCAGCAGCGAGCACGGTAGACGTGGTGTGGTAGACAACGCGCCAGAAGTCGCTGAGGCGCAAAAACGAGTGCGGCGAGGACAGCAAAAGGACGCAAAAGTGCCGCGACCCGGGATCGAACCAGGGACCTTCAGATCTTCAGTCTGACGCTCTCCCAACTGAGATATCGAGGCGCCAAAATTCAAACACACCCACCCGCCCCGAAATTTGCCGCTCTCCCACGCGCGCTACATCGCTTCCCACGCTCACACACACTGCATGCATGCCACCGCCGTCCTCCAGCCTACCCCCATGGTCAATCCGCTCCCCGCTCCGACGCCGTCCCGGCTCGAACGAGGTCTCTGAACATGGCGCTCGCATATCCTCGCTACGCACTATTGACGCCCTTGCGAGCGTGCTGGCTACGGCTACCACGTCCTGCCAACCGCTCGGTGCCATGCGCGCTGCAATACACGTGTCTAGATACTAGCTAACGATGGTCGATACTGACCCGCCACACGCCTTGAACCCGAGGCCAACCACAGCACACTGACTGCCGCCGGCACGTCAGCAGCGAGCACGGTAGACGTGGTGTGGTAGACAACGCGCCAGAAGTCGCTGAGGCGCAAAAACGAGTGCGGCGAGGACAGCAAAAGGACGCAAAAGTGCCGCGACCCGGGATCGAACCAGGGATCTTCAGATCTTCAGTCTGACGCTCTCCCAACTGAGCTATCGAGGCGCCAAAATTCAAACACACCCACCCGCCCCGAAATTTGCCGCTCTCCCACGCGCGCTACATCGCTTCCCACGCTCACACACACTGCCTGCATGCCACCGCCGTCCTCTAGCCTACCCCATGGTCAATCCGCTCCCCGCTCCGACGCCGTCCCGGCTCGAACGAGGTCTCTGAACATGGCGCTCGCATATCGTCGCTACGCACTATTGACGCCCTTGCGAGCGTGCTGGCTACGGCTACCACGTCCTGCCAACCGCTCGGTGCCATGCACGCTGCAATAAGCGTGTCTAGACACTAGCTAACGATGGTCGACACTGACCCGCCGCACGCCTTGAACCCGAGGCCAACCACACCACACTGACTGCCGCCGGCACGCCAGCAGCGAGCACGGTAGACGTGGTGTGGTAGACAACGCGTCAGAAGTCGCTGAGGCGCAAAAACGAGTGCGGCGAGGACAGCAAAAGGACGCAAAAGTGCCGCGACCCGGGATCGAACCAGGGACCTTCAGATCTTCAGTCTGACGCTCTCCCAACTGAGCTATCGAGGCGCCAAAATTCAAACACACCCACCCGCCCCGAAATTTGCCGCTCTCCCACGCGCGCTACATCGCTTCCCACGCTCACACACACTGCCTGCATGCCACCGCCGTCCTCTAGCCTACCCCATGGTCAATCCGCTCCCCGCTCCGACGCCGTCCCGGCTCGAACGAGGTCTCTGAACATGGCGCTCGCATATCGTCGCTACGCACTATTGACGCCCTTGCGAGCGTGCTGGCTACGGCTACCACGTCCTACCAACCGCTCGGTGCCATGCGTGCTGCAATACACGTGTCTAGATACTAGCTAACGATGGTCGATGCTGACCCGCCGCACGCCTTGAACCCGAGGCCAACCACACCACACTGACTGCCGCTGACACGCCAGCAGCGAGCACGGTAGACGTGGTGTGGTAGACAACGCGCCAGAAGTCGCTGAGGCGCAAAAACGAGTGCGGCGAGGACAGCAAAAGGACGCAAAAGTGCCGCGACCCGGGATCGAACCAGGGACCTTCAGATCTTCAGTCTGACGCTCTCCCAACTGAGCTATCGAGGCGCCAAAATTCAAACACACCCACCCGCCCCGAAATTTGCCGCTCTCCCACGCGCGCTACATCGCTTCCCACGCTCACACACACTGCCTGCATGCCACCGCCGTCCTCTAGCCTACCCCATGGTCAATCCGCTCCCCGCTCCGACGCCGTCCCGGCTCGAACGAGGTCTCTGAACATGGCGCTCGCATATCGTCGCTACGCACTATTGACGCCCTTGCGAGCGTGCTGGCTACGGCTACCACGTCCTACCAACCACTCGGTGCCATGCACGCTGCAATACACGTGTCTAGATACTAGCTAACGATGGTCGATACTGACCCGCCACACGCCTTGAACCCGAGGCCAACCACACCACACTGACTGCCGCCGGCACGCCAGCAGCGAGCACGGTAGACGTGGTGTGGTAGACAACGCGCCAGAAGTCGCTGAGGCGCAAAAACGAGTGCGGCGAGGACAGCAAAAGGACGCAAAAGTGCCGCGACCCGGGATCGAACCAGGGACCTTCAGATCTTCAGTCTGACGCTCTCCCAACTGAGCTATCGAGGCGCCAAAATTCAAACACACCCACCCGCCCCGAAATTTGCCGCTCTCCCACGCGCGCTACATCGCTTCCCACGCTCACACACACTGCATGCATGCCACCGCCGTCCTCCAGCCTACCCCCATGGTCAATCCGCTCCCGCCGTCCCGGCTCGAACGAGGTCTCTGAACATGGCGCTCGCATATCGTCGCTACGCACTATTGACGCCCTTGCGAGCGTGCTGGCTACGGCTACCACGTCCTGCCAACCGCTCGGTGCCATGCACGCTGCAATAAGCGTGTCTAGACACTAGCTAACGATGGTCGACACTGACCCGCCGCACGCCTTGAACCCGAGGCCAACCACACCACACTGACTGCCGCCGGCACGCCAGCAGCGAGCACGGTAGACGTGGTGTGGTAGACAACGCGCCAGAAGTCGCTGAGGCGCAAAAACGAGTGCGGCGAGGACAGCAAAAGGACGCAAAAGTGCCGCGACCCGGGATCGAACCAGGGACCTTCAGATCTTCAGTCTGACGCTCTCCCAACTGAGCTATCGAGGCGCCAAAATTCAAACACACCCACCCGCCCCGAAATTTGCCGCTCTCCCACGCGCGCTACATCGCTTCCCACGCTCACACACACTGCATGCATGCCACCGCCGTCCTCCAGGCTACCCCCATGGTCAATCCGCTCCCGCCGTCCCGGCTCGAACGAGGTCTCTGAACATGGCGCTCGCATATCGTCGCTACGCACTATTGACGCCCTTGCGAGCGTGCTGGCTACGGCTACCACGTCCTACCAACCACTCGGTGCCATGCACGCTGCAATACACGTGTCTAGATACTAGCTAACGATGGTCGATACTGACCCGCCACACGCCTTGAACCCGAGGCCAACCACACCACACTGACTGCCGCCGGCACGCCAGCAGCGAGCACGGTAGACGTGGTGTGGTAGACAACGCGCCAGAAGTCGCTGAGGCGCAAAAACGAGTGCGGCGAGGACAGCAAAAGGACGCAAAAGTGCCGCGACCCGGGATCGAACCAGGGACCTTCAGATCTTCAGTCTGACGCTCTCCCAACTGAGCTATCGAGGCGCCAAAATTCAAACACACCCACCCGCCCCGAAATTTGCCGCTCTCCCACGCGCGCTACATCGCTTCCCACGCTCACACACACTGCCTGCATGCCACCGCCGTCCTCTAGCCTACCCCATGGTCAATCCGCTCCCCGCTCCGACGCCGTCCCGGCTCGAACGAGGTCTCTGAACATGGCTCTCGCATATCGTCGCTACGCACTATTGACGCCCTTGCGAGCGTGCTGGCTACGGCTACCACGTCCTACCAACCGCTCGGTGCCATGCGTGCTGCAATACACGTGTCTAGATACTAGCTAACGATGGTCGATGCTGACCCGCCGCACGCCTTGAACCCGAGGCCAACCACACCACACTGACTGCCGCTGACACGCCAGCAGCGAGCACGGTAGACGTGGTGTGGTAGACAACGCGCCAGAAGTCGCTGAGGCGCAAAAACGAGTGCGGCGAGGACAGCAAAAGGACGCAAAAGTGCCGCGACCCGGGATCGAACCAGGGACCTTCAGATCTTCAGTCTGACGCTCTCCCAACTGAGCTATCGAGGCGCCAAAATTCAAACACACCCACCCGCCCCGAAATTTGCCGCTCTCCCACGCGCGCTACATCGCTTCCCACGCTCACACACACTGCATGCATGCCACCGCCGTCCTCCAGCCTACCCCCATGGTCAATCCGCTCCCGCCGTCCCGGCTCGAACGAGGTCTCTGAACATGGCGCTCGCATATCGTCGCTACGCACTATTGACGCCCTTGCGAGCGTGCTGGCTACGGCTACCACGTCCTGCCAACCGCTCGGTGCCATGCGTGCTGCAATACACGTGTCTAGATACTAGCTAACGATGGTCGATGCTGACCCGCCGCACGCCTTGAACCCGAGGCCAACCACACCACACTGACTGCCGCCGGCACGCCAGCAGCGAGCACGGTAGACGTGGTGTGGTAGACAACGCGCCAGAAGTCGCTGAGGCGCAAAAACGAGTGCGGCGAGGACAGCAAAAGGACGCAAAAGTGCCGCGACCCGGGATCGAACCAGGGACCTTCAGATCTTCAGTCTGACGCTCTCCCAACTGAGCTATCGAGGCGCCAAAATTCAAACACACCCACCCGCCCCGAAATTTGCCGCTCTCCCACGCGCGCTACATCGCTTCCCACGCTCACACACACTGCCTGCATGCCACCGCCGTCCTCTAGCCTACCCCATGGTCAATCCGCTCCCCGCTCCGACGCCGTCCCGGCTCGAACGAGGTCTCTGAACATGGCTCTCGCATATCGTCGCTACGCACTATTGACGCCCTTGCGAGCGTGCTGGCTACGGCTACCACGTCCTACCAACCGCTCGGTGCCATGCGTGCTGCAATACACGTGTCTAGATACTAGCTAACGATGGTCGATGCTGACCCGCCGCACGCCTTGAACCCGAGGCCAACCACACCACACTGACTGCCGCTGACACGCCAGCAGCGAGCACGGTAGACGTGGTGTGGTAGACAACGCGCCAGAAGTCGCTGAGGCGCAAAAACGAGTGCGGCGAGGACAGCAAAAGGACGCAAAAGTGCCGCGACCCGGGATCGAACCAGGGACCTTCAGATCTTCAGTCTGACGCTCTCCCAACTGAGCTATCGAGGCGCCAAAATTCAAACACACCCACCCGCCCCGAAATTTGCCGCTCTCCCACGCGCGCTACATCGCTTCCCACGCTCACACACACTGCCTGTATGCCACCGCCGTCCTCCAGGCTACCCCCATGGTCAATCCGCTCCCCACTCCGACGCCGTCCCGGCTCGAACGAGGTCTCTGAACATGGCGCTCGCATATCGTCGCTACGCACTATTGACGCCCTTGCGAGCGTGCTGGCTACGGCTACCACGTCCTACCAACCGCTCGGTGCCATGCACGCTGCAATACACGTGTCTAGATACTAGCTAACGATGGTCGATACTGACCCGCCACACGCCTTGAACCCGAGGCCAACCACAGCACACTGACTGCCGCTGACACGCCAGCAGCGAGCACGGTAGACGTGGTGTGGTAGACAACGCGCCAGAAGTCGCTGAGGCGCAAAAACGAGTGCGGCGAGGACAGCAAAAGGACGCAAAAGTGCCGCGACCCGGGATCGAACCAGGGACCTTCAGATCTTCAGTCTGACGCTCTCCCAACTGAGCTATCGAGGCGCCAAAATTCAAACACACCCACCCGCCCCGAAATTTGCCGCTCTCCCACGCGCGCTACATCGCTTCCCACGCTCACACACACTGCCTGCATGCCACCGCCGTCCTCTAGCCTACCCCATGGTCAATCCGCTCCCCGCTCCGACGCCGTCCCGGCTCGAACGAGGTCTCTGAACATGGCTCTCGCATATCGTCGCTACGCACTATTGACGCCCTTGCGAGCGTGCTGGCTACGGCTACCACGTCCTACCAACCGCTCGGTGCCATGCGTGCTGCAATACACGTGTCTAGATACTAGCTAACGATGGTCGATGCTGACCCGCCGCACGCCTTGAACCCGAGGCCAACCACACCACACTGACTGCCGCTGACACGCCAGCAGCGAGCACGGTAGACGTGGTGTGGTAGACAACGCGCCAGAAGTCGCTGAGGCGCAAAAACGAGTGCGGCGAGGACAGCAAAAGGACGCAAAAGTGCCGCGACCCGGGATCGAACCAGGGACCTTCAGATCTTCAGTCTGACGCTCTCCCAACTGAGCTATCGAGGCGCCAAAATTCAAACACACCCACCCGCCCCGAAATTTGCCGCTCTCCCACGCGCGCTACATCGCTTCCCACGCTCACACACACTGCCTGTATGCCACCGCCGTCCTCCAGGCTACCCCCATGGTCAATCCGCTCCCCACTCCGACGCCGTCCCGGCTCGAACGAGGTCTCTGAACATGGCGCTCGCATATCGTCGCTACGCACTATTGACGCCCTTGCGAGCGTGCTGGCTACGGCTACCACGTCCTACCAACCGCTCGGTGCCATGCACGCTGCAATACACGTGTCTAGATACTAGCTAACGATGGTCGATACTGACCCGCCACACGCCTTGAACCCGAGGCCAACCACAGCACACTGACTGCCGCTGACACGCCAGCAGCGAGCACGGTAGACGTGGTGTGGTAGACAACGCGCCAGAAGTCGCTGAGGCGCAAAAACGAGTGCGGCGAGGACAGCAAAAGGACGCAAAAGTGCCGCGACCCGGGATCGAACCAGGGACCTTCAGATCTTCAGTCTGACGCTCTCCCAACTGAGCTATCGAGGCGCCAAAATTCAAACACACCCACCCGCCCCGAAATTTGCCGCTCTCCCACGCGCGCTACATCGCTTCCCACGCTCACACACACTGCCTGCATGCCACCGCCGTCCTCCAGCCTACCCCCATGGTCAATCCGCTCCCGCCGTCCCGGCTCGAACGAGGTCTCTGAACATGGCGCTCGCATATCGTCGCTACGCACTATTGACGCCCTTGCGAGCGTGCTGGCTACGGCTACCACGTCCTGCCAACCGCTCGGTGCCATGCGCGCTGCAATACACGTGTCTAGATACTAGCTAACGATGGTCGATACTGACCCGCCACACGCCTTGAACCCGAGCCCAACCACACCACACTGACTGCCGCTGGCACGCCAGCAGCGAGCACAGTAGACGTGGTGTGGTAGACAACGCGCCAGAAGTCGCTGAGGCGCAAAAACGAGTGCGGCGAGGACAGCAAAAGGACGCAAAAGTGCCGCGACCCGGGATCGAACCAGGGACCTTCAGATCTTCAGTCTGACGCTCTCCCAACTGAGATATCGAGGCGCCAAAATTCAAACACACCCACCCGCCCCGAAATTTGCCGCTCTCCCACGCACGCTACATCGCTTCCCACGCTCACACACACTGCATGCATGCCACCGCCGTCCTCCAGCCTACCCCCATGGTCAATCCGCTCCCGCCGTCCCGGCTCGAACGAGGTCTCTGAACATGGCGCTCGCATATCGTCGCTACGCACTATTGACGCCCTTGCGAGCGTGCTGGCTACGGCTACCACGTCCTGCCAACCGCTCGGTGCCATGCGCGCTGCAATAAGCGTGTCTAGACACTAGCTAACGACGGTCGATGCTGACCCGCCGCACGCCTTGAACCCGAGGCCAACCACAGCACACTGACTGCCGCTGACACGCCAGCAGCGAGCACGGTAGACGTGGTGTGGTAGACAACGCGCCAGAAGTCGCTGAGGCGCAAAAACGAGTGCGACGAGGACAGCAAAAGGACGCAAAAGTGTCGCGACCCGGGATCGAACCAGGGACCTTCAGATCTTCAGTCTGACGCTCTCCCAACTGAGATATCGAGGCGCTAAAATTCAAACACACCCACCCGCCCCGAAATTTGCCGCTCTCCCACGCGCGCTACATCGCTTCCCATGCTCACACACACTGCATGCATGCCACCGCCGTCCTCCAGCCTACCCCCATGGTCAATCCGCTCCCGCCGTCCCGGCTCGAACGAGGTCTCTGAACATGGCGCTCGCATATCGTCGCTACGCACTATTGACGCCCTTGCGAGCGTGCTGGCTACGGCTACCACGTCCTGCCAACCGCTCGGTGCCATGCGCGCTGCAATAAGCGTGTCTAGACACTGGTCGACACTGACCCGCCGCACGCCTTGAACCCGAGGCCAACCACAGCACACTGACTGCCGCTGACACGCCAGCAGCGAGCACGGTAGACGTGGTGTGGTAGACAACGCGCCAGAAGTCGCTGAGGCGCAAAAACGAGTGCGACGAGGACAGCAAAAGGACGCAAAAGTGTCGCGACCCGGGATCGAACCAGGGACCTTCAGATCTTCAGTCTGACGCTCTCCCAACTGAGATATCGAGGCGCTAAAATTCAAACACACCCACCCGCCCCGAAATTTGCCGCTCTCCCACGCGCGCTACATCGCTTCCCATGCTCACACACACTGCATGCATGCCACCGCCGTCCTCCAGCCTACCCCCATGGTCAATCCGCTCCCGCCGTCCCGGCTCGAACGAGGTCTCTGAACATGGCGCTCGCATATCGTCGCTACGCGCTATTGACGCCCTTGCGAGCGTGCTGGCTACGGCTACCACGTCCTGCCAACCGCTCGGTGCCATGCGCGCTGCAATAAGCGTGTCTAGACACTAGCTAACGACGGTCGATGCTGACCCGCCGCACGCCTTGAACCCGAGGCCAACCACAGCACACTGACTGCCGCTGACACGCCAGCAGCGAGCACGGTAGACGTGGTGTGGTAGACAACGCGCCAGAAGTCGCTGAGGCGCAAAAACGAGTGCGGCGAGGACAGCAAAAGGACGCAAAAGTGCCGCGACCCGGGATCGAACCAGGGACCTTCAGATCTTCAGTCTGACGCTCTCCCAACTGAGCTATCGAGGCGCCAAAATTCAAACACACCCACCCGCCCCGAAATTTGCCGCTCTCCCACGCGCGCTACATCGCTTCCCACGCTCACACACACTGCATGCATGCCACCGCCGTCCTCCAGCCTACCCCCATGGTCAATCCGCTCCCCGCTCCGACGCCGTCCCGGCTCGAACGAGGTCTCTGAACATGGCGCTCGCATATCGTCGCTACGCACTATTGACGCCCTTGCGAGCGTGCTGGCTACGGCTACCACGTCCTGCCAACCGCTCGGTGCCATGCACGCTGCAATAAGCGTGTCTAGACACTAGCTAACGACGGTCGATACAGACCCGCCACACGCCTTGAACCCGAGGCCAACCACACCACACTGACTGCCGCTGACACGCCAGCAGCGAGCACAGTAGACGTGGTGTGGTAGACAACGCGCCAGAAGTCGCTGAGGCGCAAAAACGAGTGCGGCGAGGACAGCAAAAGGACGCAAAAGTGCCGCGACCCGGGATCGAACCAGGGACCTTCAGATCTTCAGTCTGACGCTCTCCCAACTGAGCTATCGAGGCGCCAAAATTCAAACACACCCACCCGCCCCGAAATTTGCCGCTCTCCCACGCGCGCTACATCGCTTCCCACGCTCACACACACTGCATGCATGCCACCGCCGTCCTCCAGCCTACCCCCATGGTCAATCCGCTCCCCGCTCCGACGCCGTCCCGGCTCGAACGAGGTCTCTGAACATGGCGCTCGCATATCGTCGCTACGCACTATTGACGCCCTTGCGAGCGTGCTGGCTACGGCTACCACGTCCTGCCAACCGCTCGGTGCCATGCACGCTGCAATAAGCGTGTCTAGACACTAGCTAACGATGGTCGACAATGACCCGCCGCACGCCTTGAACCCGAGGCCAACCACACCACACTGACTGCCGCCGGCACGCCAGCAGCGAGCACGGTAGACGTGGTGTGGTAGACAACGCGCCAGAAGTCGCTGAGGCGCAAAAACGAGTGCGGCGAGGACAGCAAAAAGACGCAAAAGTGCCGCGACCCGGGATCGAACCAGGGACCTTCAGATCTTCAGTCTGACGCTCTCCCAACTGAGATATCGAGGCGCCAAAATTCAAACACACCCACCCGCCCCGAAATTTGCCGCTCTCCCACGCGCGCTACATCGCTTCCCACGCTCACACACACTGCATGCATGCCACCGCCGTCCTCCAGCCTACCCCCATGGTCAATCCGCTCCCGCCGTCCCGGCTCGAACGAGGTCTCTGAACATGGCGCTCGCATATCGTCGCTACGCACTATTGACGCCCTTGCGAGCGTGCTGGCTACGGCTACCACGTCCTGCCAACCGCTCGGTGCCATGCGCGCTGCAATACACGTGTCTAGATACTAGCTAACGATGGTCGATACTGACCCGCCACACGCCTTGAACCCGAGCCCAACCACACCACACTGACTGCCGCTGGCACGCCAGCAGCGAGCACAGTAGACGTGGTGTGGTAGACAACGCGCCAGAAGTCGCTGAGGCGCAAAAACGAGTGCGGCGAGGACAGCAAAAGGACGCAAAAGTGCCGCGACCCGGGATCGAACCAGGGACCTTCAGATCTTCAGTCTGACGCTCTCCCAACTGAGATATCGAGGCGCCAAAATTCAAACACACCCACCCGCCCCGAAATTTGCCGCTCTCCCACGCACGCTACATCGCTTCCCACGCTCACACACACTGCATGCATGCCACCGCCGTCCTCCAGCCTACCCCCACGGTCAATCCGCTCCCGCCGTCCCGGCTCGAACGAGGTCTCTGAACATGGCGCTCACATATCGTCGCTACGCACTATTGACGCCCTTGCGAGCGTGCTGGCTACGGCTACCACGTCCTGCCAACCGCTCGGTGCCATGCGTGCTGCAATAAGCGTGTCTAGATACTAGCTAACGACGGTCGATACTGACCCGCCACACGCCTTGAACCCGAGCCCAACCACACCACACTGACTGCCGCTGACACGCCAGCAGCGAGCACGGTAGACGTGGTGTGGTAGACAACGCGCCAGAAGTCGCTGAGGCGCAAAAACGAGTGCGACGAGGACAGCAAAAGGACGCAAAAGTGTCGCGACCCGGGATCGAACCAGGGACCTTCAGATCTTCAGTCTGACGCTCTCCCAACTGAGATATCGAGGCGCTAAAATTCAAACACACCCACCCGCCCCGAAATTTGCCGCTCTCCCACGCACGCTACATCGCTTCCCACGCTCACACACACTGCATGCATGCCACCGCCGTCCTCCAGCCTACCCCCACGGTCAATCCGCTCCCGCCGTCCCGGCTCGAACGAGGTCTCTGAACATGGCGCTCACATATCGTCGCTACGCACTATTGACGCCCTTGCGAGCGTGCTGGCTACGGCTACCACGTCCTGCCAACCGCTCGGTGCCATGCGTGCTGCAATAAGCGTGTCTAGACACTAGCTAACGACGGTCGATACTGACCCGCCACACGCCTTGAACCCGAGCCCAACCACACCACACTGACTGCCGCTGACACGCCAGCAGCGAGCACGGTAGACGTGGTGTGGTAGACAACGCGCCAGAAGTCGCTGAGGCGCAAAAACGAGTGCGACGAGGACAGCAAAAGGACGCAAAAGTGTCGCGACCCGGGATCGAACCAGGGACCTTCAGATCTTCAGTCTGACGCTCTCCCAACTGAGATATCGAGGCGCTAAAATTCAAACACACCCACCCGCCCCGAAATTTGCCGCTCTCCCACGCGCGCTACATCGCTTCCCATGCTCACACACACTGCATGCATGCCACCGCCGTCCTCCAGCCTACCCCCATGGTCAATCCGCTCCCGCCGTCCCGGCTCGAACGAGGTCTCTGAACATGGCGCTCGCATATCGTCGCTACGCACTATTGACGCCCTTGCGAGCGTGCTGGCTACGGCTACCACGTCCTGCCAACCGCTCGGTGCCATGCGCGCTGCAATAAGCGTGTCTAGACACTAGCTAACGACGGTCGATGCTGACCCGCCGCACGCCTTGAACCCGAGGCCAACCACACCACACTGACTGCCGCTGACACGCCAGCAGCGAGCACAGTAGACGTGGTGTGGTAGACAACGCGCCAGAAGTCGCTGAGGCGCAAAAACGAGTGCGGCGAGGACAGCAAAAGGACGCAAAAGTGCCGCGACCCGGGATCGAACCAGGGACCTTCAGATCTTCAGTCTGACGCTCTCCCAACTGAGATATCGAGGCGCTAAAATTCAAACACACCCACCCGCCCCGAAATTTGCCGCTCTCCCACGCGCGCTACATCGCTTCCCACGCTCACACACACTGCATGCATGCCACCGCCGTCCTCCAGCCTACCCCCATGGTCAATCCGCTCCCGCCGTCCCGGCTCGAACGAGGTCTCTGAACATGGCGCTCGCATATCGTCGCTACGCACTATTGACGCCCTTGCGAGCGTGCTGGCTACGGCTACCACGTCCTGCCAACCGCTCGGTGCCATGCACGCTGCAATAAGCGTGTCTAGACACTAGCTAACGACGGTCGATACAGACCCGCCACACGCCTTGAACCCGAGGCCAACCACACCACACTGACTGCCGCTGACACGCCAGCAGCGAGCACAGTAGACGTGGTGTGGTAGACAACGCGCCAGAAGTCGCTGAGGCGCAAAAACGAGTGCGGCGAGGACAGCAAAAGGACGCAAAAGTGCCGCGACCCGGGATCGAACCAGGGACCTTCAGATCTTCAGTCTGACGCTCTCCCAACTGAGCTATCGAGGCGCCAAAATTCAAACACACCCACCCGCCCCGAAATTTGCCGCTCTACCACGCGCGCTACATCGCTTCCCACGCTCACACACACTGCATGCATGCCACCGCCGTCCTCCAGCCTACCCCCATGGTCAATCCGCTCCCCGCTCCGACGCCGTCCCGGCTCGAACGAGGTCTCTGAACATGGCGCTCGCATATCGTCGCTACGCACTATTGACGCCCTTGCGAGCGTGCTGGCTACGGCTACCACGTCCTGCCAACCGCTCGGTGCCATGCACGCTGCAATAAGCGTGTCTAGACACTAGCTAACGATGGTCGACACTGACCCGCCGCACGCCTTGAACCCGAGGCCAACCACACCACACTGACTGCCGCCGGCACGCCAGCAGCGAGCACGGTAGACGTGGTGTGGTAGACAACGCGCCAGAAGTCGCTGAGGCGCAAAAACGAGTGCGGCGAGGACAGCAAAAAGACGCAAAAGTGCCGCGACCCGGGATCGAACCAGGGACCTTCAGATCTTCAGTCTGACGCTCTCCCAACTGAGATATCGAGGCGCCAAAATTCAAACACACCCACCCGCCCCGAAATTTGCCGCTCTCCCACGCGCGCTACATCGCTTCCCACGCTCACACACACTGCCTGCATGCCACCGCCGTCCTCCAGCCTACCCCCATGGTCAATCCGCTCCCGCCGTCCCGGCTCGAACGAGGTCTCTGAACATGGCGCTCGCATATCGTCGCTACGCACTATTGACGCCCTTGCGAGCGTGCTGGCTACGGCTACCACGTCCTGCCAACCGCTCGGTGCCATGCGCGCTGCAATACACGTGTCTAGATACTAGCTAACGATGGTCGATACTGACCCGCCACACGCCTTGAACCCGAGCCCAACCACACCACACTGACTGCCGCTGGCACGCCAGCAGCGAGCACAGTAGACGTGGTGTGGTAGACAACGCGCCAGAAGTCGCTGAGGCGCAAAAACGAGTGCGGCGAGGACAGCAAAAGGACGCAAAAGTGCCGCGACCCGGGATCGAACCAGGGACCTTCAGATCTTCAGTCTGACGCTCTCCCAACTGAGATATCGAGGCGCCAAAATTCAAACACACCCACCCGCCCCGAAATTTGCCGCTCTCCCACGCACGCTACATCGCTTCCCACGCTCACACACACTGCATGCATGCCACCGCCGTCCTCCAGCCTACCCCCATGGTCAATCCGCTCCCCGCTCCGACGCCGTCCCGGCTCGAACGAGGTCTCTGAACATGGCGCTCACATATCGTCGCTACGCACTATTGACGCCCTTGCGAGCGTGCTGGCTACGGCTACCACGTCCTGCCAACCGCTCGGTGCCATGCGTGCTGCAATAAGCGTGTCTAGACACTAGCTAACGACGGTCGATACTGACCCGCCACACGCCTTGAACCCGAGCCCAACCACACCACACTGACTGCCGCTGACACGCCAGCAGCGAGCACGGTAGACGTGGTGTGGTAGACAACGCGCCAGAAGTCGCTGAGGCGCAAAAACGAGTGCGACGAGGACAGCAAAAGGACGCAAAAGTGTCGCGACCCGGGATCGAACCAGGGACCTTCAGATCTTCAGTCTGACGCTCTCCCAACTGAGATATCGAGGCGCTAAAATTCAAACACACCCACCCGCCCCGAAATTTGCCGCTCTCCCACGCGCGCTACATCGCTTCCCATGCTCACACACACTGCATGCATGCCACCGCCGTCCTCCAGCCTACCCCCATGGTCAATCCGCTCCCGCCGTCCCGGCTCGAACGAGGTCTCTGAACATGGCGCTCGCATATCGTCGCTACGCACTATTGACGCCCTTGCGAGCGTGCTGGCTACGGCTACCACGTCCTGCCAACCGCTCGGTGCCATGCGCGCTGCAATAAGCGTGTCTAGACACTAGCTAACGACGGTCGATGCTGACCCGCCGCACGCCTTGAACCCGAGGCCAACCACAGCACACTGACTGCCGCTGACACGCCAGCAGCGAGCACGGTAGACGTGGTGTGGTAGACAACGCGCCAGAAGTCGCTGAGGCGCAAAAACGAGTGCGGCGAGGACAGCAAAAGGACGCAAAAGTGCCGCGACCCGGGATCGAACCAGGGACCTTCAGATCTTCAGTCTGACGCTCTCCCAACTGAGCTATCGAGGCGCCAAAATTCAAACACACCCACCCGCCCCGAAATTTGCCGCTCTCCCACGCGCGCTACATCGCTTCCCACGCTCACACACACTGCATGCATGCCACCGCCGTCCTCCAGCCTACCCCCATGGTCAATCCGCTCCCCGCTCCGACGCCGTCCCGGCTCGAACGAGGTCTCTGAACATGGCGCTCGCATATCGTCGCTACGCACTATTGACGCCCTTGCGAGCGTGCTGGCTACGGCTACCACGTCCTGCCAACCGCTCGGTGCCATGCACGCTGCAATACACGTGTCTAGATACTAGCTAACGATGGTCGATGCTGACCCGCCGCACGCCTTGAACCCGAGGCCAACCACAGCACACTGACTGCCGCTGACACGCCAGCAGCGAGCACGGTAGACGTGGTGTGGTAGACAACGCGCCAGAAGTCGCTGAGGCGCAAAAACGAGTGCGGCGAGGACAGCAAAAGGACGCAAAAGTGCCGCGACCCGGGATCGAACCAGGGACCTTCAGATCTTCAGTCTGACGCTCTCCCAACTGAGCTATCGAGGCGCCAAAATTCAAACACACCCACCCGCCCCGAAATTTGCCGCTCTCCCACGCGCGCTACATCGCTTCCCACGCTCACACACACTGCCTGCATGCCACCGCCGTCCTCCAGCCTACCCCATGGTCAATCCGCTCCCCACTCCGACGCCGTCCCGGCTCGAACGAGGTCTCTGAACATGGCGCTCGCATATCGTCGCTACGCACTATTGACGCCCTTGCGAGGGTGCTGGCTACGGCTACCACGTCCTGCCAACCGCTCGGTGCCATGCGTGCTGCAATACACGTGTCTAGATACTAGCTAACGATGGTCGATACTGACCCGCCACACGCCTTGAACCCGAGGCCAACCACACCACACTGACTGCCGCTGACACGCCAGCAGCGAGCACGGTAGACGTGGTGTGGTAGACAACGCGTCAGAAGTCGCTGAGGCGCAAAAACGAGTGCGGCGAGGACAGCAAAAGGACGCAAAAGTGCCGCGACCCGGGATCGAACCAGGGACCTTCAGATCTTCAGTCTGACGCTCTCCCAACTGAGCTATCGAGGCGCCAAAATTCAAACACACCCACCCGCCCCGAAATTTGCCGCTCTCCCACGCGCGCTACATCGCTTCCCACGCTCACACACACTGCATGCATGCCACCGCCGTCCTCCAGCCTACCCCCATGGTCAATCCGCTCCCGCCGTCCCGGCTCGAACGAGGTCTCTGAACATGGCGCTCGCATATCGTCGCTACGCACTATTGACGCCCTTGCGAGCGTGCTGGCTACGGCTACCACGTCCTGCCAACCGCTCGGTGCCATGCGCGCTGCAATAAGCGTGTCTAGACACTAGCTAACGACGGTCGATGCTGACCCGCCGCACGCCTTGAACCCGAGGCCAACCACAGCACACTGACTGCCGCCGGCACGCCAGCAGCGAGCACGGTAGACGTGGTGTGGTAGACAACGCGCCAGAAGTCGCTGAGGCGCAAAAACGAGTGCGGCGAGGACAGCAAAAGGACGCAAAAGTGCCGCGACCCGGGATCGAACCAGGGACCTTCAGATCTTCAGTCTGACGCTCTCCCAACTGAGATATCGAGGCGCCAAAATTCAAACACACCCACCCGCCCCGAAATTTGCCGCTCTCCCACGCGCGCTACATCGCTTCCCACGCTCACACACACTGCATGCATGCCACCGCCGTCCTCCAGCCTACCCCCATGGTCAATCCGCTCCCCGCTCCGACGCCGTCCCGGCTCGAACGAGGTCTCTGAACATGGCGCTCGCATATCGTCGCTACGCACTATTGACGCCCTTGCGAGCGTGCTGGCTACGGCTACCACGTCCTGCCAACCGCTCGGTGCCATGCGTGCTGCAATAAGCGTGTCTAGACACTAGCTAACGACGGTCGATACTGACCCGCCACACGCCTTGAACCCGAGGCCAACCACAGCACACTGACTGCCGCTGACACGCCAGCAGCGAGCACGGTAGACGTGGTGTGGTAGACAACGCGCCAGAAGTCGCTGAGGCGCAAAAACGAGTGCGACGAGGACAGCAAAAGGACGCAAAAGTGTCGCGACCCGGGATCGAACCAGGGACCTTCAGATCTTCAGTCTGACGCTCTCCCAACTGAGATATCGAGGCGCCAAAATTCAAACACACCCACCCGCCCCGAAATTTGCCGCTCTCCCACGCGCGCTACATCGCTTCCCACGCTCACACACACTGCATGCATGCCACCGCCGTCCTCCAGCCTACCCCCATGGTCAATCCGCTCCCGCCGTCCCGGCTCGAACGAGGTCTCTGAACATGGCGCTCGCATATCGTCGCTACGCACTATTGACGCCCTTGCGAGCGTGCTGGCTACGGCTACCACGTCCTGCCAACCGCTCGGTGCCATGCGCGCTGCAATAAGCGTGTCTAGACACTAGCTAACGACGGTCGATGCTGACCCGCCGCACGCCTTGAACCCGAGGCCAACCACAGCACACTGACTGCCGCTGACACGCCAGCAGCGAGCACGGTAGACGTGGTGTGGTAGACAACGCGCCAGAAGTCGCTGAGGCGCAAAAACGAGTGCGACGAGGACAGCAAAAGGACGCAAAAGTGCCGCGACCCGGGATCGAACCAGGGACCTTCAGATCTTCAGTCTGACGCTCTCCCAACTGAGATATCGAGGCGCTAAAATTCAAACACACCCACCCGCCCCGAAATTTGCCGCTCTCCCACGCGCGCTACATCGCTTCCCATGCTCACACACACTGCATGCATGCCACCGCCGTCCTCCAGCCTACCCCCATGGTCAATCCGCTCCCGCCGTCCCGGCTCGAACGAGGTCTCTGAACATGGCGCTCGCATATCGTCGCTACGCGCTATTGACGCCCTTGCGAGCGTGCTGGCTACGGCTACCACGTCCTGCCAACCGCTCGGTGCCATGCGCGCTGCAATACACGTGTCTAGACACTAGCTAACGACGGTCGATGCTGACCCGCCGCACGCCTTGAACCCGAGGCCAACCACAGCACACTGACTGCCGCTGACACGCCAGCAGCGAGCACGGTAGACGTGGTGTGGTAGACAACGCGCCAGAAGTCGCTGAGGCGCAAAAACGAGTGCGGCGAGGACAGCAAAAGGACGCAAAAGTGCCGCGACCCGGGATCGAACCAGGGACCTTCAGATCTTCAGTCTGACGCTCTCCCAACTGAGATATCGAGGCGCCAAAATTCAAACACACCCACCCGCCCCGAAATTTGCCGCTCTCCCACGCGCGCTACATCGCTTCCCACGCTCACACACACTGCATGCATGCCACCGCCGTCCTCCAGCCTACCCCCATGGTCAATCCGCTCCCGCCGTCCCGGCTCGAACGAGGTCTCTGAACATGGCGCTCGCATATCGTCGCTACGCACTATTGACGCCCTTGCGAGCGTGCTGGCTACGGCTACCACGTCCTGCCAACCGCTCGGTGCCATGCGCGCTGCAATAAGCGTGTCTAGACACTAGCTAACGACGGTCGATGCTGACCCGCCGCACGCCTTGAACCCGAGGCCAACCACAGCACACTGACTGCCGCTGACACGCCAGCAGCGAGCACGGTAGACGTGGTGTGGTAGACAACGCGCCAGAAGTCGCTGAGGCGCAAAAACGAGTGCGACGAGGACAGCAAAAGGACGCAAAAGTGTCGCGACCCGGGATCGAACCAGGGACCTTCAGATCTTCAGTCTGACGCTCTCCCAACTGAGATATCGAGGCGCTAAAATTCAAACACACCCACCCGCCCCGAAATTTGTCGCTCTCCCACGCGCGCTACATCGCTTCCCATGCTCACACACACTGCATGCATGCCACCGCCGTCCTCCAGCCTACCCCCATGGTCAATCCGCTCCCGCCGTCCCGGCTCGAACGAGGTCTCTGAATATGGCGCTCGCATATCGTCGCTACGCGCTATTGACGCCCTTGCGAGCGTGCTGGCTACGGCTACCACGTCCTGCCAACCGCTCGGTGCCATGCGCGCTGCAATACACGTGTCTAGACACTAGGTAACGATGGTCGATACTGACCCGCCACACGCCTTGAACCCGAGGCCAACCACACCACACTGACTGCCGCCGGCACGCCAGCAGCGAGCACGGTAGACGTGGTGTGGTAGGCAACGCACCAGAAGTCGCTGAGGCGCAAAAACGAGTGCGGCGAGGACAGCAAAAGGACGCAAAAGTGCCGCGACCCGGGATCGAACCAGGGACCTTCAGATCTTCAGTCTGACGCTCTCCCAACTGAGCTATCGAGGCGCCAAAATTCAAACACACCCACCCGCCCCGAAATTTGCCGCTCTCCCACGCGCGCTACATCGCTTCCCACGCTCACACACACTGCCTGCATGCCACCGCCGTCCTCCAGCCTACCCCATGGTCAATCCGCTCCCGCCGTCCCGGCTCGAACGAGGTCTCTGAACATGGCGCTCGCATATCGTCGCTACGCACTATTGACGCCCTTGCGAGCGTGCTGGCTACGGCTACCACGTCGTACCAACCGCTCGGTGCCATGCGCGCTGCAATACGCGTGTCTGGACACTAGGTAACGATGGTCGATACTGACCCGCCACACGCCTTGAACCCGAGGCCAACCACACCACACTGACTGCCGCCGGCACGCCAGCAGCGAGCACGGTAGACGTGGTGTGGTAGGCAACGCACCAGAAGTCGCTGAGGCGCAAAAACGAGTGCGGCGAGGACAGCAAAAGGACGCAAAAGTGCCGCGACCCGGGATCGAACCAGGGACCTTCAGATCTTCAGTCTGACGCTCTCCCAACTGAGCTATCGAGGCGCCAAAATTCAAACACACCCACCCGCCCCGAAATTTGCCGCTCTCCCACGCGCGCTACATCGCTTCCCACGCTCACACACACTGCCTGCATGCCACCGCCGTCCTCCAGCCTACCCCATGGTCAATCCGCTCCCCGCTCCGTCGCCGTCCCGCCTCAAACGAGGTCTCCGAACATGGCGCTCGCATATCGTCGCTACGCACTATTGACGCCCTTGTGAGCGTGCTGGCTACGGCTACCACGTCCTGCCAACCGCTCGGTGCCATGCACGCTGCAATAAGCGTGTCTAGACACTAGCTAACGATGGTCGACACTGACCCGCCGCACGCCTTGAACCCGAGGCCAACCACACCACACTGACTGCCGCCGGCACGCCAGCAGCGAGCACGGTAGACGTGGTGTGGTAGACAACGCGTCAGAAGTCGCTGAGGCGCAAAAACGAGTGCGGCGAGGACAGCAAAAGGACGCAAAAGTGCCGCGACCCGGGATCGAACCAGGGACCTTCAGATCTTCAGTCTGACGCTCTCCCAACTGAGCTATCGAGGCGCCAAAATTCAAACACACCCACCCGCCCCGAAATTTGCCGCTCTCCCACGCGCGCTACATCGCTTCCCACGCCCACACACACTGCCTGCATGCCACCGCCGTCCTCCAGCCTACCCCCATGGTCAATCCGCTCCCGCCATCCCGGCTCGAACGAGGTCTCCGAACATGGCGCTCGCATATCGTCGCTACGCACTATTGACGCCATTGCGAGGGTGCTGGCTACGGCTACCACGTCCTGCCAACCGCTCGGTGCCATGCACGCTGCAATAAGCGTGTCTAGACACTAGCTAACGATGGTCGACACTGACCCGCCGCACGCCTTGAACCCGAGGCCAACCACACCACACTGACTGCCGCCGGCACGCCAGCAGCGAGCACGGTAGACGTGGTGTGGTAGACAACGCGTCAGAAGTCGCTGAGGCGCAAAAACGAGTGCGGCGAGGACAGCAAAAGGACGCAAAAGTGCCGCGACCCGGGATCGAACCAGGGACCTTCAGATCTTCAGTCTGACGCTCTCCCAACTGAGATATCGAGGCGCCAAAATTCAAACACACCCACCCGCCCCGAAATTTGCCGCTCTCCCACGCGCGCTACATCGCTTCCCACGCTCACACACACTGCCTGCATGCCACCGCCGTCCTCCAGCCTACCCCATGGTCAATCCGCTCCCCGCTCCGTCGCCGTCCCGCCTCAAACGAGGTCTCCGAACATGGCGCTCGCATATCGTCGCTACGCACTATTGACGCCATTGCGAGCGTGCTGTCTACGGCTACCACGTCCTGCCAACCGCTCGGTGCCATGCGCGCTGCAATACGCGTGTCTGGACACTAGGTAACGATGGTCGATACTGACCCGCCACACGCCTTGAACCCGAGGCCAACCACACCACACTGACTGCCGCCGGCACGCCAGCAGCGAGCACGGTAGACGTGGTGTGGTAGGCAACGCACCAGAAGTCGCTGAGGCGCAAAAACGAGTGCGGCGAGGACAGCAAAAGGACGCAAAAGTGCCGCGACCCGGGATCGAACCAGGGACCTTCAGATCTTCAGTCTGACGCTCTCCCAACTGAGCTATCGAGGCGCCAAAATTCAAACACACCCACCCGCCCCGAAATTTGCCGCTCTCCCACGCGCGCTACATCGCTTCCCACGCTCACACACACTGCCTGCATGCCACCGCCGTCCTCCAGCCTACCCCCATGGTCAATCCGCTCCCCGCTCCGACGCCGTCCCGGCTCGAACGAGGTCTCTGAACATGGCGCTCGCATATCGTCGCTACGCACTATTGACGCCATTGCGAGCGTGCTGTCTACGGCTACCACGTCCTGCCAACCGCTCGGTGCCATGCGCGCTGCAATACGCGTGTCTGGACACTAGGTAACGATGGTCGATACTGACCCGCCACACGCCTTGAACCCGAGGCCAACCACACCACACTGACTGCCGCCGGCACGCCAGCAGCGAGCACGGTAGACGTGGTGTGGTAGGCAACGCACCAGAAGTCGCTGAGGCGCAAAAACGAGTGCGGCGAGGACAGCAAAAGGACGCAAAAGTGCCGCGACCCGGGATCGAACCAGGGACCTTCAGATCTTCAGTCTGACGCTCTCCCAACTGAGCTATCGAGGCGCCAAAATTCAAACACACCCACCCGCCCCGAACTTTGCCGCTCTCCCACGCGCGCTACATCGCTTCCCACGCTCACACACACTGCCTGCATGCCACCGCCGTCCTCCAGCCTACCCCCATGGTCAATCCGCTCCCCGCTCCGACGCCGTCCCGGCTCGAACGAGGTCTCTGAACATGGCGCTCGCATATCGTCGCTACGCACTATTGACGCCATTGCGAGGGTGCTGGCTACGGCTACCACGTCCTGCCAACCGCTCGGTGCCATGCACGCTGCAATAAGCGTGTCTAGACACTAGCTAACGATGGTCGACACTGACCCGCCGCACGCCTTGAACCCGAGGCCAACCACACCACACTGACTGCCGCCGGCACGCCAGCAGCGAGCACGGTAGACGTGGTGTGGTAGGCAACGCACCAGAAGTCGCTGAGGCGCAAAAACGAGTGCGGCGAGGACAGCAAAAGGACGCAAAAGTGCCGCGACCCGGGATCGAACCAGGGACCTTCAGATCTTCAGTCTGACGCTCTCCCAACTGAGCTATCGAGGCGCCAAAATTCAAACACACCCACCCGCCCCGAAATTTG
The DNA here is from genome assembly GCA_033557925.1 of Phytophthora x cambivora. Taxonomy (NCBI): domain Eukaryota; phylum Oomycota; class Peronosporomycetes; order Peronosporales; family Peronosporaceae; genus Phytophthora; species Phytophthora x cambivora. The sequence continues at coordinate 3,452,487 of JAUCEB010000012.1, read as the reverse complement.
CCGCTCTCCCACGCGCGCTACATCGCTTCCCACGCTCACACACACTGCCTGCATGCCACCGCCGTCCTCCAGCCTACCCCCATGGTCAATCCGCTCCCCGCTCCGACGCCGTCCCGGCTCGAACGAGGTCTCTGAACATGGCGCTCGCATATCGTCGCTACGCACTATTGACGCCATTGCGAGCGTGCTGTCTACGGCTACCACGTCCTGCCAACCGCTCGGTGCCATGCGCGCTGCAATACGCGTGTCTGGACACTAGGTAACGATGGTCGATACTGACCCGCCACACGCCTTGAACCCGAGGCCAACCACACCACACTGACTGCCGCCGGCACGCCAGCAGCGAGCACGGTAGACGTGGTGTGGTAGGCAACGCACCAGAAGTCGCTGAGGCGCAAAAACGAGTGCGGCGAGGACAGCAAAAGGACGCAAAAGTGCCGCGACCCGGGATCGAACCAGGGACCTTCAGATCTTCAGTCTGACGCTCTCCCAACTGAGCTATCGAGGCGCCAAAATTCAAACACACCCACCCGCCCCGAACTTTGCCGCTCTCCCACGCGCGCTACATCGCTTCCCACGCTCACACACACTGCCTGCATGCCACCGCCGTCCTCCAGCCTACCCCCATGGTCAATCCGCTCCCCGCTCCGACGCCGTCCCGGCTCGAACGAGGTCTCCGAACATGGCGCTCGCATATCGTCGCTACGCACTATTGACGCCATTGCGAGCGTGCTGTCTACGGCTACCACGTCCTGCCAACCGCTCGGTGCCATGCGCGCTGCAATACGCGTGTCTGGACACTAGGTAACGATGGTCGATACTGACCCGCCACACGCCTTGAACCCGAGGCCAACCACACCACACTGACTGCCGCCGGCACGCCAGCAGCGAGCACGGTAGACGTGGTGTGGTAGGCAACGCACCAGAAGTCGCTGAGGCGCAAAAACGAGTGCGGCGAGGACAGCAAAAGGACGCAAAAGTGCCGCGACCCGGGATCGAACCAGGGACCTTCAGATCTTCAGTCTGACGCTCTCCCAACTGAGCTATCGAGGCGCCAAAATTCAAACACACCCACCCGCCCCGAAATTTGCCGCTCTCCCACGCGCGCTACATCGCTTCCCACGCTCACACACACTGCCTGCATGCCACCGCCGTCCTCCAGCCTACCCCCATGGTCAATCCGCTCCCCGCTCCGACGCCGTCCCGGCTCGAACGAGGTCTCTGAACATGGCGCTCGCATATCGTCGCTACGCACTATTGACGCCATTGCGAGCGTGCTGTCTACGGCTACCACGTCCTGCCAACCGCTCGGTGCCATGCGCGCTGCAATACGCGTGTCTGGACACTAGGTAACGATGGTCGATACTGACCCGCCACACGCCTTGAACCCGAGGCCAACCACACCACACTGACTGCCGCCGGCACGCCAGCAGCGAGCACGGTAGACGTGGTGTGGTAGGCAACGCACCAGAAGTCGCTGAGGCGCAAAAACGAGTGCGGCGAGGACAGCAAAAGGACGCAAAAGTGCCGCGACCCGGGATCGAACCAGGGACCTTCAGATCTTCAGTCTGACGCTCTCCCAACTGAGCTATCGAGGCGCCAAAATTCAAACACACCCACCCGCCCCGAACTTTGCCGCTCTCCCACGCGCGCTACATCGCTTCCCACGCTCACACACACTGCCTGCATGCCACCGCCGTCCTCCAGCCTACCCCCATGGTCAATCCGCTCCCCGCTCCGACGCCGTCCCGGCTCGAACGAGGTCTCTGAACATGGCGCTCGCATATCGTCGCTACGCACTATTGACGCCATTGCGAGGGTGCTGGCTACGGCTACCACGTCCTGCCAACCGCTCGGTGCCATGCACGCTGCAATAAGCGTGTCTAGACACTAGCTAACGATGGTCGACACTGACCCGCCGCACGCCTTGAACCCGAGGCCAACCACACCACACTGACTGCCGCCGGCACGCCAGCAGCGAGCACGGTAGACGTGGTGTGGTAGACAACGCGTCAGAAGTCGCTGAGGCGCAAAAACGAGTGCGGCGAGGACAGCAAAAGGACGCAAAAGTGCCGCGACCCGGGATCGAACCAGGGACCTTCAGATCTTCAGTCTGACGCTCTCCCAACTGAGCTATCGAGGCGCCAAAATTCAAACACACCCACCCGCCCCGAACTTTGCCGCTCTCCCACGCGCGCTACATCGCTTCCCACGCTCACACACACTGCCTGCATGCCACCGCCGTCCTCCAGCCTACCCCCATGGTCAATCCGCTCCCGCCGTCCCGGCTCGAACGAGGTCTCTGAACATGGCGCTCGCATATCGTCGCTACGCACTATTGACGCCATTGCGAGGGTGCTGGCTACGGCTACCACGTCCTGCCAACCGCTCGGTGCCATGCACGCTGCAATAAGCGTGTCTAGACACTAGCTAACGATGGTCGACACTGACCCGCCGCACGCCTTGAACCCGAGGCCAACCACACCACACTGACTGCCGCCGGCACGCCAGCAGCGAGCACGGTAGACGTGGTGTGGTAGACAACGCGTCAGAAGTCGCTGAGGCGCAAAAACGAGTGCGGCGAGGACAGCAAAAGGACGCAAAAGTGCCGCGACCCGGGATCGAACCAGGGACCTTCAGATCTTCAGTCTGACGCTCTCCCAACTGAGCTATCGAGGCGCCAAAATTCAAACACACCCACCCGCCCCGAACTTTGCCGCTCTCCCACGCGCGCTACATCGCTTCCCACGCTCACACACACTGCCTGCATGCCACCGCCGTCCTCCAGCCTACCCCCATGGTCAATCCGCTCCCCGCTCCGACGCCGTCCCGGCTCGAACGAGGTCTCTGAACATGGCGCTCGCATATCGTCGCTACGCACTATTGACGCCATTGCGAGGGTGCTGGCTACGGCTACCACGTCCTGCCAACCGCTCGGTGCCATGCACGCTGCAATAAGCGTGTCTAGACACTAGCTAACGATGGTCGACACTGACCCGCCGCACGCCTTGAACCCGAGGCCAACCACACCACACTGACTGCCGCCGGCACGCCAGCAGCGAGCACGGTAGACGTGGTGTGGTAGACAACGCGTCAGAAGTCGCTGAGGCGCAAAAACGAGTGCGGCGAGGACAGCAAAAGGACGCAAAAGTGCCGCGACCCGGGATCGAACCAGGGACCTTCAGATCTTCAGTCTGACGCTCTCCCAACTGAGCTATCGAGGCGCCAAAATTCAAACACACCCACCCGCCCCGAACTTTGCCGCTCTCCCACGCGCGCTACATCGCTTCCCACGCTCACACACACTGCCTGCATGCCACCGCCGTCCTCCAGCCTACCCCATGGTCAATCCGCTCCCCGCTCCGTCGCCGTCCCGCCTCAAACGAGGTCTCCGAACATGGCGCTCGCATATCGTCGCTACGCACTATTGACGCCATTGCGAGCGTGCTGTCTACGGCTACCACGTCCTGCCAACCGCTCGGTGCCATGCGCGCTGCAATACGCGTGTCTGGACACTAGGTAACGATGGTCGATACTGACCCGCCACACGCCTTGAACCCGAGGCCAACCACACCACACTGACTGCCGCCGGCACGCCAGCAGCGAGCACGGTAGACGTGGTGTGGTAGGCAACGCACCAGAAGTCGCTGAGGCGCAAAAACGAGTGCGGCGAGGACAGCAAAAGGACGCAAAAGTGCCGCGACCCGGGATCGAACCAGGGACCTTCAGATCTTCAGTCTGACGCTCTCCCAACTGAGCTATCGAGGCGCCAAAATTCAAACACACCCACCCGCCCCGAACTTTGCCGCTCTCCCACGCGCGCTACATCGCTTCCCACGCTCACACACACTGCCTGCATGCCACCGCCGTCCTCCAGCCTACCCCCATGGTCAATCCGCTCCCCGCTCCGACGCCGTCCCGGCTCGAACGAGGTCTCTGAACATGGCGCTCGCATATCGTCGCTACGCACTATTGACGCCATTGCGAGGGTGCTGGCTACGGCTACCACGTCCTGCCAACCGCTCGGTGCCATGCACGCTGCAATAAGCGTGTCTAGACACTAGCTAACGATGGTCGACACTGACCCGCCGCACGCCTTGAACCCGAGGCCAACCACACCACACTGACTGCCGCCGGCACGCCAGCAGCGAGCACGGTAGACGTGGTGTGGTAGACAACGCGTCAGAAGTCGCTGAGGCGCAAAAACGAGTGCGGCGAGGACAGCAAAAGGACGCAAAAGTGCCGCGACCCGGGATCGAACCAGGGACCTTCAGATCTTCAGTCTGACGCTCTCCCAACTGAGCTATCGAGGCGCCAAAATTCAAACACACCCACCCGCCCCGAACTTTGCCGCTCTCCCACGCGCGCTACATCGCTTCCCACGCTCACACACACAGCCTGCATGCCACCGCCGTCCTCCAGCCTACCCCCATGGTCAATCCGCTCCCCGCTCCGACGCCGTCCCGGCTCGAACGAGGTCTCTGAACATGGCGCTCGCATATCGTCGCTACGCACTATTGACGCCCTTGCGAGCGTGCTGGCTACGGCTACCACGTCCTGCCAACCGCTCGGTGCCATGCACGCTGCAATAAGCGTGTCTAGACACTAGCTAACGATGGTCGACACTGACCCGCCGCACGCCTTGAACCCGAGGCCAACCACACCACACTGACTGCCGCCGGCACGCCAGCAGCGAGCACGGTAGACGTGGTGTGGTAGACAACGCGTCAGAAGTCGCTGAGGCGCAAAAACGAGTGCGGCGAGGACAGCAAAAGGACGCAAAAGTGCCGCGACCCGGGATCGAACCAGGGACCTTCAGATCTTCAGTCTGACGCTCTCCCAACTGAGCTATCGAGGCGCCAAAATTCAAACACACCCACCCGCCCCGAAATTTGCCGCTCTCCCACGCGCGCTACATCGCTTCCCACGCCCACACACACTGCCTGCATGCCACCGCCGTCCTCCAGCCTACCCCCATGGTCAATCCGCTCCCCGCTCCGACGCCGTCCCGGCTCGAACGAGGTCTCTGAACATGGCGCTCGCATATCGTCGCTACGCACTATTGACGCCCTTGTGAGCGTGCTGGCTACGGCTACCACGTCCTGCCAACCGCTCGGTGCCATGCACGCTGCAATAAGCGTGTCTAGACACTAGCTAACGATGGTCGACACTGACCCGCCGCACGCCTTGAACCCGAGGCCAACCACACCACACTGACTGCCGCCGGCACGCCAGCAGCGAGCACGGTAGACGTGGTGTGGTAGACAACGCGTCAGAAGTCGCTGAGGCGCAAAAACGAGTGCGGCGAGGACAGCAAAAGGACGCAAAAGTGCCGCGACCCGGGATCGAACCAGGGACCTTCAGATCTTCAGTCTGACGCTCTCCCAACTGAGCTATCGAGGCGCCAAAATTCAAACACACCCACCCGCCCCGAAATTTGCCGCTCTCCCACGCGCGCTACATCGCTTCCCACGCTCACACACACAACCTGCATGCCACCGCCGTCCTCCAGCCTACCCCCATGGTCAATCCGCTCCCCGCTCCGACGCCGTCCCGGCTCGAACGAGGTCTCTGAACATGGCGCTCGCATATCGTCGCTACGCACTATTGACGCCCTTGTGAGCGTGCTGGCTACGGCTACCACGTCCTGCCAACCGCTCGGTGCCATGCACGCTGCAATAAGCGTGTCTAGACACTAGCTAACGATGGTCGACACTGACCCGCCGCACGCCTTGAACCCGAGGCCAACCACACCACACTGACTGCCGCCGGCACGCCAGCAGCGAGCACGGTAGACGTGGTGTGGTAGACAACGCGTCAGAAGTCGCTGAGGCGCAAAAACGAGTGCGGCGAGGACAGCAAAAGGACGCAAAAGTGCCGCGACCCGGGATCGAACCAGGGACCTTCAGATCTTCAGTCTGACGCTCTCCCAACTGAGCTATCGAGGCGCCAAAATTCAAACACACCCACCCGCCCCGAAATTTGCCGCTCTCCCACGCGCGCTACATCGCTTCCCACGCCCACACACACAGCCTGCATGCCACCGCCGTCCTCCAGCCTACCCCCATGGTCAATCCGCTCCCCGCTCCGACGCCGTCCCGGCTCGAACGAGGTCTCTGAACATGGCGCTCGCATATCGTCGCTACGCACTATTGACGCCCTTGCGAGCGTGCTGGCTACGGCTACCACGTCCTGCCAACCGCTCGGTGCCATGCACGCTGCAATAAGCGTGTCTAGACACTAGCTAACGATGGTCGACACTGACCCGCCGCACGCCTTGAACCCGAGGCCAACCACACCACACTGACTGCCGCCGGCACGCCAGCAGCGAGCACGGTAGACGTGGTGTGGTAGACAACGCGTCAGAAGTCGCTGAGGCGCAAAAACGAGTGCGGCGAGGACAGCAAAAGGACGCAAAAGTGCCGCGACCCGGGATCGAACCAGGGACCTTCAGATCTTCAGTCTGACGCTCTCCCAACTGAGCTATCGAGGCGCCAAAATTCAAACACACCCACCCGCCCCGAAATTTGCCGCTCTCCCACGCGCGCTACATCGCTTCCCACGCCCACACACACTGCCTGCATGCCACCGCCGTCCTCCAGCCTACCCCCATGGTCAATCCGCTCCCGCCGTCCCGGCTCGAACGAGGTCTCCGAACATGGCGCTCGCATATCGTCGCTACGCACTATTGACGCCATTGCGAGGGTGCTGGCTACGGCTACCACGTCCTGCCAACCGCTCGGTGCCATGCACGCTGTAATAAGCGTGTCTAGACACTAGCTAACGATGGTCGACACTGACCCGCCGCACGCCTTGAACCCGAGGCCAACCACACCACACTGACTGCCGCCGGCACGCCAGCAGCGAGCACGGTAGACGTGGTGTGGTAGACAACGCGTCAGAAGTCGCTGAGGCGCAAAAACGAGTGCGGCGAGGACAGCAAAAGGACGCAAAAGTGCCGCGACCCGGGATCGAACCAGGGACCTTCAGATCTTCAGTCTGACGCTCTCCCAACTGAGATATCGAGGCGCCAAAATTCAAACACACCCACCCGCCCCGAAATTTGCCGCTCTCCCACGCGCGCTACATCGCTTCCCACGCCCACACACACTGCCTGCATGCCACCGCCGTCCTCCAGCCTACCCCCATGGTCAATCCGCTCCCCGCTCCGACGCCGTCCCGGCTCGAACGAGGTCTCTGAACATGGCGCTCGCATATCGTCGCTACGCACTATTGACGCCATTGCGAGGGTGCTGGCTACGGCTACCACGTCCTGCCAACCGCTCGGTGCCATGCACGCTGCAATAAGCGTGTCTAGACACTAGCTAACGATGGTCGACACTGACCCGCCGCACGCCTTGAACCCGAGGCCAACCACACCACACTGACTGCCGCCGGCACGCCAGCAGCGAGCACGGTAGACGTGGTGTGGTAGACAACGCGTCAGAAGTCGCTGAGGCGCAAAAACGAGTGCGGCGAGGACAGCAAAAGGACGCAAAAGTGCCGCGACCCGGGATCGAACCAGGGACCTTCAGATCTTCAGTCTGACGCTCTCCCAACTGAGATATCGAGGCGCCAAAATTCAAACACACCCACCCGCCCCGAAATTTGCCGCTCTCCCACGCGCGCTACATCGCTTCCCACGCTCACACACACAACCTGCATGCCACCGCCGTCCTCCAGCCTACCCCCATGGTCAATCCGCTCCCCGCTCCGACGCCGTCCCGGCTCGAACGAGGTCTCTGAACATGGCGCTCGCATATCGTCGCTACGCACTATTGACGCCCTTGTGAGCGTGCTGGCTACGGCTACCACGTCCTGCCAACCGCTCGGTGCCATGCACGCTGCAATAAGCGTGTCTAGACACTAGCTAACGATGGTCGACACTGACCCGCCGCACGCCTTGAACCCGAGGCCAACCACACCACACTGACTGCCGCCGGCACGCCAGCAGCGAGCACGGTAGACGTGGTGTGGTAGACAACGCGTCAGAAGTCGCTGAGGCGCAAAAACGAGTGCGGCGAGGACAGCAAAAGGACGCAAAAGTGCCGCGACCCGGGATCGAACCAGGGACCTTCAGATCTTCAGTCTGACGCTCTCCCAACTGAGCTATCGAGGCGCCAAAATTCAAACACACCCACCCGCCCCGAAATTTGCCGCTCTCCCACGCGCGCTACATCGCTTCCCACGCTCACACACACAACCTGCATGCCACCGCCGTCCTCCAGCCTACCCCCATGGTCAATCCGCTCCCCGCTCCGACGCCGTCCCGGCTCGAACGAGGTCTCTGAACATGGCGCTCGCATATCGTCGCTACGCACTATTGACGCCCTTGTGAGCGTGCTGGCTACGGCTACCACGTCCTGCCAACCGCTCGGTGCCATGCACGCTGCAATAAGCGTGTCTAGACACTAGCTAACGATGGTCGACACTGACCCGCCGCACGCCTTGAACCCGAGGCCAACCACACCACACTGACTGCCGCCGGCACGCCAGCAGCGAGCACGGTAGACGTGGTGTGGTAGACAACGCGTCAGAAGTCGCTGAGGCGCAAAAACGAGTGCGGCGAGGACAGCAAAAGGACGCAAAAGTGCCGCGACCCGGGATCGAACCAGGGACCTTCAGATCTTCAGTCTGACGCTCTCCCAACTGAGCTATCGAGGCGCCAAAATTCAAACACACCCACCCGCCCCGAAATTTGCCGCTCTCCCACGCGCGCTACATCGCTTCCCACGCTCACACACACTGCCTGCATGCCACCGCCGTCCTCCAGCCTACCCCCATGGTCAATCCGCTCCCCGCTCCGACGCCGTCCCGGCTCGAACGAGGTCTCTGAACATGGCGCTCGCATATCGTCGCTACGCACTATTGACGCCCTTGCGAGCGTGCTGGCTACGGCTACCACGTCCTGCCAACCGCTCGGTGCCATGCACGCTGCAATAAGCGTGTCTAGACACTAGCTAACGATGGTCGACACTGACCCGCCGCACGCCTTGAACCCGAGGCCAACCACACCACACTGACTGCCGCCGGCACGCCAGCAGCGAGCACGGTAGACGTGGTGTGGTAGACAACGCGTCAGAAGTCGCTGAGGCGCAAAAACGAGTGCGGCGAGGACAGCAAAAGGACGCAAAAGTGCCGCGACCCGGGATCGAACCAGGGACCTTCAGATCTTCAGTCTGACGCTCTCCCAACTGAGCTATCGAGGCGCCAAAATTCAAACACACCCACCCGCCCCGAAATTTGCCGCTCCCCCACGCGCGCTACATCGCTTCCCACGCCCACACACACAGCCTGCATGCCACCGCCGTCCTCCAGCCTACCCCCATGGTCAATCCGCTCCCCGCTCCGACGCCGTCCCGGCTCGAACGAGGTCTCTGAACATGGCGCTCGCATATCGTCGCTACGCACTATTGACGCCCTTGTGAGCGTGCTGGCTACGGCTACCACGTCCTGCCAACCGCTCGGTGCCATGCACGCTGCAATAAGCGTGTCTAGACACTAGCTAACGATGGTCGACACTGACCCGCCGCACGCCTTGAACCCGAGGCCAACCACACCACACTGACTGCCGCCGGCACGCCAGCAGCGAGCACGGTAGACGTGGTGTGGTAGACAACGCGTCAGAAGTCGCTGAGGCGCAAAAACGAGTGCGGCGAGGACAGCAAAAGGACGCAAAAGTGCCGCGACCCGGGATCGAACCAGGGACCTTCAGATCTTCAGTCTGACGCTCTCCCAACTGAGCTATCGAGGCGCCAAAATTCAAACACACCCACCCGCCCCGAAATTTGCCGCTCCCCCACGCGCGCTACATCGCTTCCCACGCCCACACACACAGCCTGCATGCCACCGCCGTCCTCCAGCCTACCCCCATGGTCAATCCGCTCCCCGCTCCGACGCCGTCCCGGCTCGAACGAGGTCTCTGAACATGGCGCTCGCATATCGTCGCTACGCACTATTGACGCCCTTGCGAGCGTGCTGGCTACGGCTACCACGTCCTGCCAACCGCTCGGTGCCATGCACGCTGCAATAAGCGTGTCTAGACACTAGCTAACGATGGTCGACACTGACCCGCCGCACGCCTTGAACCCGAGGCCAACCACACCACACTGACTGCCGCCGGCACGCCAGCAGCGAGCACGGTAGACGTGGTGTGGTAGACAACGCGTCAGAAGTCGCTGAGGCGCAAAAACGAGTGCGAGGACAGCAAAAGGACGCAAAAGTGCCGCGACCCGGGATCGAACCAGGGACCTTCAGATCTTCAGTCTGACGCTCTCCCAACTGAGCTATCGAGGCGCCAAAATTCAAACACACCCACCCGCCCCGAAATTTGCCGCTCTCCCACGCGCGCTACATCGCTTCCCACGCCCACACACACAGCCTGCATGCCACCGCCGTCCTCCAGCCTACCCCCATGGTCCATCCGCTCCCCGCTCCGACGCCGTCCCGGCTCGAACGAGGTCTCTGAACATGGCGCTCGCATATCGTCGCTACGCACTATTGACGCCCTTGCGAGCGTGCTGGCTACGGCTACCACGTCCTGCCAACCGCTCGGTGCCATGCACGCTGCAATAAGCGTGTCTAGACACTAGCTAACGATGGTCGACACTGACCCGCCGCACGCCTTGAACCCGAGGCCAACCACACCACACTGACTGCCGCCGGTACGCCAGCAGCGAGCACGGTAGACGTGGTGTGGTAGACAACGCGTCAGAAGTCGCTGAGGCGCAAAAACGAGTGCGGCGAGGACAGCAAAAGGACGCAAAAGTGCCGCGACCCGGGATCGAACCAGGGACCTTCAGATCTTCAGTCTGACGCTCTCCCAACTGAGCTATCGAGGCGCCAAAATTCAAACACACCCACCCGCCCCGAAATTTGCCGCTCTCCCACGCGCGCTACATCGCTTCCCACGCCCACACACACAGCCTGCATGCCACCGCCGTCCTCCAGCCTACCCCCATGGTCCATCCGCTCCCCGCTCCGACGCCGTCCCGGCTCGAACGAGGTCTCTGAACATGGCGCTCGCATATCGTCGCTACGCACTATTGACGCCCTTGCGAGCGTGCTGGCTACGGCTACCACGTCCTGCCAACCGCTCGGTGCCATGCACGCTGCAATAAGCGTGTCTAGACACTAGCTAACGATGGTCGACACTGACCCGCCGCACGCCTTGAACCCGAGGCCAACCACACCACACTGACTGCCGCCGGTACGCCAGCAGCGAGCACGGTAGACGTGGTGTGGTAGACAACGCGTCAGAAGTCGCTGAGGCGCAAAAACGAGTGCGGCGAGGACAGCAAAAGGACGCAAAAGTGCCGCGACCCGGGATCGAACCAGGGACCTTCAGATCTTCAGTCTGACGCTCTCCCAACTGAGCTATCGAGGCGCCAAAATTCAAACACACCCACCCGCCCCGAAATTTGCCGCTCTCCCACGCGCGCTACATCGCTTCCCACGCCCACACACACTGCCTGCATGCCACCGCCGTCCTCCAGCCTACCCCCATGGTCAATCCGCTCCCGCCGTCCCGGCTCGAACGAGGTCTCTGAACATGGCGCTCGCATATCGTCGCTACGCACTATTGACGCCATTGCGAGGGTGCTGGCTACGGCTACCACGTCCTGCCAACCGCTCGGTGCCATGTGCGCTGCAATACGCGTGTCTGGACACTAGCTAACGATGGTCGACACTGACCCGCCGCACGCCTTGAACCCGAGGCCAACCACACCACACTGACTGCCGCCGGCACGCCAGCAGCGAGCACGGTAGACGTGGTGTGGTAGACAACGCGCCAGAAGTCGCTGAGGCGCAAAAACGAGTGCGGCGAGGACAGCAAAAGGACGCAAAAGTGCCGCGACCCGGGATCGAACCAGGGACCTTCAGATCTTCAGTCTGACGCTCTCCCAACTGAGCTATCGAGGCGCCAAAATTCAAACACACCCACCAGCCCCGAAATTTGCCGCTCTCCCACGCGCGCTACATCACTTCCCACGCTCACACACACAGCCTGCATGCCACCGCCGTCCTCCAGCCTACCCCCATGGTCAATCCGCTCCCCGCTCCGACGCCGTCCCGGCTCGAACGAGGTCTCCGAACATGGCGCTCGCATATCGTCGCTACGCACTATTGACGCCATTGCGAGGGTGCTGGCTACGGCTACCACGTCCTGCCAACCGCTCGGTGCCATGTGCGCTGCAATACGCGTGTCTGGACACTAGCTAACGATGGTCGACACTGACCCGCCGCACGCCTTGAACCCGAGGCCAACCACACCACACTGACTGCCGCCGGCACGCCAGCAGCGAGCACGGTAGACGTGGTGTGGTAGACAACGCGCCAGAAGTCGCTGAGGCGCAAAAACGAGTGCGGCGAGGACAGCAAAAGGACGCAAAAGTGCCGCGACCCGGGATCGAACCAGGGACCTTCAGATCTTCAGTCTGACGCTCTCCCAACTGAACTATCGAGGCGCCAAAATTCAAACACACCCACCCGCCCCGAAATTTGCCGCTCTCCCACGCGTGCTACATCGCTTCCCACGCTCACACACACTGCATGCATGCCACCGCCGTCCTCCAGCCTACCCCCATGGTCAATCCGCTCCCCGCTCCGACGCCGTCCCGGCTCGAACGAGGTCTCTGAACATGGCGCTCGCATATCGTCGCTACGCACTATTGACGCCCTTGCGAGCGTGCTGGCTACGGCTACCACGTCCTGCCAACCGCTCGGTGCCATGCACGCTGTAATAAGCGTGTCTAGACACTAGCTAACGATGGTCGACACTGACCCGCCGCACGCCTTGAACCCGAGGCCAACCACACCACACTGACTGCCGCCGGCACGCCAGCAGCGAGCACGGTAGACGTGGTGTGGTAGACAACGCGTCAGAAGTCGCTGAGGCGCAAAAACGAGTGCGGCGAGGACAGCAAAAGGACGCAAAAGTGCCGCGACCCGGGATCGAACCAGGGACCTTCAGATCTTCAGTCTGACGCTCTCCCAACTGAGATATCGAGGCGCCAAAATTCAAACACACCCACCCGCCCCGAAATTTGCCGCTCTCCCACGCGCGCTACATCGCTTCCCACGCCCACACACACTGCCTGCATGCCACCGCCGTCCTCCAGCCTACCCCCATGGTCAATCCGCTCCCGCCGTCCCGGCTCGAACGAGGTCTCCGAACATGGCGCTCGCATATCGTCGCTACGCACTATTGACGCCATTGCGAGGGTGCTGGCTACGGCTACCACGTCCTGCCAACCGCTCGGTGCCATGCACGCTGTAATAAGCGTGTCTAGACACTAGCTAACGATGGTCGACACTGACCCGCCGCACGCCTTGAACCCGAGGCCAACCACACCACACTGACTGCCGCCGGCACGCCAGCAGCGAGCACGGTAGACGTGGTGTGGTAGACAACGCGTCAGAAGTCGCTGAGGCGCAAAAACGAGTGCGGCGAGGACAGCAAAAGGACGCAAAAGTGCCGCGACCCGGGATCGAACCAGGGACCTTCAGATCTTCAGTCTGACGCTCTCCCAACTGAACTATCGAGGCGCCAAAATTCAAACACACCCACCCGCCCCGAAATTTGCCGCTCTCCCACGCGTGCTACATCGCTTCCCACGCTCACACACACTGCATGCATGCCACCGCCGTCCTCCAGCCTACCCCCATGGTCAATCCGCTCCCCGCTCCGACGCCGTCCCGGCTCGAACGAGGTCTCTGAACATGGCGCTCGCATATCGTCGCTACGCACTATTGACGCCCTTGCGAGCGTGCTGGCTACGGCTACCACGTCCTGCCAACCGCTCGGTGCCATGCACGCTGTAATAAGCGTGTCTAGACACTAGCTAACGATGGTCGACACTGACCCGCCGCACGCCTTGAACCCGAGGCCAACCACACCACACTGACTGCCGCCGGCACGCCAGCAGCGAGCACGGTAGACGTGGTGTGGTAGACAACGCGTCAGAAGTCGCTGAGGCGCAAAAACGAGTGCGGCGAGGACAGCAAAAGGACGCAAAAGTGCCGCGACCCGGGATCGAACCAGGGACCTTCAGATCTTCAGTCTGACGCTCTCCCAACTGAGCTATCGAGGCGCCAAAATTCAAACACACCCACCCGCCCCGAAATTTGCCGCTCTCCCACGCGCGCTACATCGCTTCCCACGCCCACACACACTGCCTGCATGCCACCGCCGTCCTCCAGCCTACCCCCATGGTCAATCCGCTCCCGCCATCCCGGCTCGAACGAGGTCTCCGAACATGGCGCTCGCATATCGTCGCTACGCACTATTGACGCCATTGCGAGGGTGCTGGCTACGACTACCACGTCCTGCCAACCGCTCGGTGCCATGCACGCTGCAATAAGCGTGTCTAGACACTAGCTAACGATGGTCGACACTGACCCGCCGCACGCCTTGAACCCGAGGCCAACCACACCACACTGACTGCCGCCGGCACGCCAGCAGCGAGCACGGTAGACGTGGTGTGGTAGACAACGCGTCAGAAGTCGCTGAGGCGCAAAAACGAGTGCGGCGAGGACAGCAAAAGGACGCAAAAGTGCCGCGACCCGGGATCGAACCAGGGACCTTCAGATCTTCAGTCTGACGCTCTCCCAACTGAACTATCGAGGCGCCAAAATTCAAACACACCCACCCGCCCCGAAATTTGCCGCTCTCCCACGCGTGCTACATCGCTTCCCACGCTCACACACACTGCATGCATGCCACCGCCGTCCTCCAGCCTACCCCCATGGTCAATCCGCTCCCCGCTCCGACGCCGTCCCGGCTCGAACGAGGTCTCTGAACATGGCGCTCGCATATCGTCGCTACGCACTATTGACGCCCTTGCGAGCGTGCTGGCTACGGCTACCACGTCCTGCCAACCGCTCGGTGCCATGCACGCTGTAATAAGCGTGTCTAGACACTAGCTAACGATGGTCGACACTGACCCGCCGCACGCCTTGAACCCGAGGCCAACCACACCACACTGACTGCCGCCGGCACGCCAGCAGCGAGCACGGTAGACGTGGTGTGGTAGACAACGCGTCAGAAGTCGCTGAGGCGCAAAAACGAGTGCGGCGAGGACAGCAAAAGGACGCAAAAGTGCCGCGACCCGGGATCGAACCAGGGACCTTCAGATCTTCAGTCTGACGCTCTCCCAACTGAGCTATCGAGGCGCCAAAATTCAAACACACCCACCCGCCCCGAAATTTGCCGCTCTCCCACGCGCGCTACATCGCTTCCCACGCCCACACACACTGCCTGCATGCCACCGCCGTCCTCCAGCCTACCCCCATGGTCAATCCGCTCCCGCCATCCCGGCTCGAACGAGGTCTCCGAACATGGCGCTCGCATATCGTCGCTACGCACTATTGACGCCATTGCGAGGGTGCTGGCTACGACTACCACGTCCTGCCAACCGCTCGGTGCCATGCACGCTGCAATAAGCGTGTCTAGACACTAGCTAACGATGGTCGACACTGACCCGCCGCACGCCTTGAACCCGAGGCCAACCACACCACACTGACTGCCGCCGGCACGCCAGCAGCGAGCACGGTAGACGTGGTGTGGTAGACAACGCGTCAGAAGTCGCTGAGGCGCAAAAACGAGTGCGGCGAGGACAGCAAAAGGACGCAAAAGTGCCGCGACCCGGGATCGAACCAGGGACCTTCAGATCTTCAGTCTGACGCTCTCCCAACTGAACTATCGAGGCGCCAAAATTCAAACACACCCACCCGCCCCGAAATTTGCCGCTCTCCCACGCGTGCTACATCGCTTCCCACGCTCACACACACTGCATGCATGCCACCGCCGTCCTCCAGCCTACCCCCATGGTCAATCCGCTCCCCGCTCCGACGCCGTCCCGGCTCGAACGAGGTCTCTGAACATGGCGCTCGCATATCGTCGCTACGCACTATTGACGCCCTTGCGAGCGTGCTGGCTACGGCTACCACGTCCTGCCAACCGCTCGGTGCCATGCACGCTGTAATAAGCGTGTCTAGACACTAGCTAACGATGGTCGACACTGACCCGCCGCACGCCTTGAACCCGAGGCCAACCACACCACACTGACTGCCGCCGGCACGCCAGCAGCGAGCACGGTAGACGTGGTGTGGTAGACAACGCGTCAGAAGTCGCTGAGGCGCAAAAACGAGTGCGGCGAGGACAGCAAAAGGACGCAAAAGTGCCGCGACCCGGGATCGAACCAGGGACCTTCAGATCTTCAGTCTGACGCTCTCCCAACTGAGATATCGAGGCGCCAAAATTCAAACACACCCACCCGCCCCGAAATTTGCCGCTCTCCCACGCGCGCTACATCGCTTCCCACGCCCACACACACTGCCTGCATGCCACCGCCGTCCTCCAGCCTACCCCCATGGTCAATCCGCTCCCGCCGTCCCGGCTCGAACGAGGTCTCCGAACATGGCGCTCGCATATCGTCGCTACGCACTATTGACGCCATTGCGAGGGTGCTGGCTACGGCTACCACGTCCTGCCAACCGCTCGGTGCCATGCACGCTGTAATAAGCGTGTCTAGACACTAGCTAACGATGGTCGACACTGACCCGCCGCACGCCTTGAACCCGAGGCCAACCACACCACACTGACTGCCGCCGGCACGCCAGCAGCGAGCACGGTAGACGTGGTGTGGTAGACAACGCGTCAGAAGTCGCTGAGGCGCAAAAACGAGTGCGGCGAGGACAGCAAAAGGACGCAAAAGTGCCGCGACCCGGGATCGAACCAGGGACCTTCAGATCTTCAGTCTGACGCTCTCCCAACTGAGCTATCGAGGCGCCAAAATTCAAACACACCCACCCGCCCCGAAATTTGCCGCTCTCCCACGCGCGCTACATCGCTTCCCACGCCCACACACACTGCCTGCATGCCACCGCCGTCCTCCAGCCTACCCCCATGGTCAATCCGCTCCCCGCTCCGACGCCGTCCCGGCTCGAACGAGGTCTCCGAACATGGCGCTCGCATATCGTCGCTACGCACTATTGACGCCATTGCGAGGGTGCTGGCTACGGCTACCACGTCCTGCCAACCGCTCGGTGCCATGCACGCTGCAATAAGCGTGTCTAGACACTAGCTAACGATGGTCGACACTGACCCGCCGCACGCCTTGAACCCGAGGCCAACCACACCACACTGACTGCCGCCGGCACGCCAGCAGCGAGCACGGTAGACGTGGTGTGGTAGACAACGCGTCAGAAGTCGCTGAGGCGCAAAAACGAGTGCGGCGAGGACAGCAAAAGGACGCAAAAGTGCCGCGACCCGGGATCGAACCAGGGACCTTCAGATCTTCAGTCTGACGCTCTCCCAACTGAGCTATCGAGGCGCCAAAATTCAAACACACCCACCCGCCCCGAAATTTGCCGCTCTCCCACGCGCGCTACATCGCTTGTCACGCCCACACACACTGCCTGCATGCCACCGCCGTCCTCCAGCCTACCCCCATGGTCAATCCGCTCCCGCCATCCCGGCTCGAACGAGGTCTCCGAACATGGCGCTCGCATATCGTCGCTACGCACTATTGACGCCATTGCGAGGGTGCTGGCTACGGCTACCACGTCCTGCCAACCGCTCGGTGCCATGCACGCTGCAATAAGCGTGTCTAGACACTAGCTAACGATGGTCGACACTGACCCGCCGCACGCCTTGAACCCGAGGCCAACCACACCACACTGACTGCCGCCGGCACGCCAGCAGCGAGCACGGTAGACGTGGTGTGGTAGACAACGCGTCAGAAGTCGCTGAGGCGCAAAAACGAGTGCGGCGAGGACAGCAAAAGGACGCAAAAGTGCCGCGACCCGGGATCGAACCAGGGACCTTCAGATCTTCAGTCTGACGCTCTCCCAACTGAGCTATCGAGGCGCCAAAATTCAAACACACCCACCCGCCCCGAAATTTGCCGCTCTCCCACGCGCGCTACATCGCTTGTCACGCCCACACACACTGCCTGCATGCCACCGCCGTCCTCCAGCCTACCCCCATGGTCAATCCGCTCCCGCCATCCCGGCTCGAACGAGGTCTCCGAACATGGCGCTCGCATATCGTCGCTACGCACTATTGACGCCATTGCGAGGGTGCTGGCTACGGCTACCACGTCCTGCCAACCGCTCGGTGCCATGCACGCTGCAATAAGCGTGTCTAGACACTAGCTAACGATGGTCGACACTGACCCGCCGCACGCCTTGAACCCGAGGCCAACCACACCACACTGACTGCCGCCGGCACGCCAGCAGCGAGCACGGTAGACGTGGTGTGGTAGACAACGCGTCAGAAGTCGCTGAGGCGCAAAAACGAGTGCGGCGAGGACAGCAAAAGGACGCAAAAGTGCCGCGACCCGGGATCGAACCAGGGACCTTCAGATCTTCAGTCTGACGCTCTCCCAACTGAGCTATCGAGGCGCCAAAATTCAAACACACCCACCCGCCCCGAAATTTGCCGCTCTCCCACGCGCGCTACATCGCTTCCCACGCCCACACACACTGCCTGCATGCCACCGCCGTCCTCCAGCCTACCCCCATGGTCAATCCGCTCCCGCCATCCCGGCTCGAACGAGGTCTCCGAACATGGCGCTCGCATATCGTCGCTACGCACTATTGACGCCATTGCGAGGGTGCTGGCTACGGCTACCACGTCCTGCCAACCGCTCGGTGCCATGCACGCTGCAATAAGCGTGTCTAGACACTAGCTAACGATGGTCGACACTGACCCGCCGCACGCCTTGAACCCGAGGCCAACCACACCACACTGACTGCCGCCGGCACGCCAGCAGCGAGCACGGTAGACGTGGTGTGGTAGACAACGCGTCAGAAGTCGCTGAGGCGCAAAAACGAGTGCGGCGAGGACAGCAAAAGGACGCAAAAGTGCCGCGACCCGGGATCGAACCAGGGACCTTCAGATCTTCAGTCTGACGCTCTCCCAACTGAGCTATCGAGGCGCCAAAATTCAAACACACCCACCCGCCCCGAAATTTGCCGCTCTCCCACGCGCGCTACATCGCTTCCCACGCCCACACACACAGCCTGCATGCCACCGCCGTCCTCCAGCCTACCCCCATGGTCAATCCGCTCCCGCCGTCCCGGCTCGAACGAGGTCTCTGAACATGGCGCTCGCATATCGTCGCTACGCACTATTGACGCCCTTGCGAGCGTGCTGGCTACGGCTACCACGTCCTGCCAACCGCTCGGTGCCATGCACGCTGCAATAAGCGTGTCTAGACACTAGCTAACGATGGTCGACACTGACCCGCCGCACGCCTTGAACCCGAGGCCAACCACACCACACTGACTGCCGCCGGCACGCCAGCAGCGAGCACGGTAGACGTGGTGTGGTAGACAACGCGTCAGAAGTCGCTGAGGCGCAAAAACGAGTGCGGCGAGGACAGCAAAAGGACGCAAAAGTGCCGCGACCCGGGATCGAACCAGGGACCTTCAGATCTTCAGTCTGACGCTCTCCCAACTGAGCTATCGAGGCGCCAAAATTCAAACACACCCACCCGCCCCGAAATTTGCCGCTCTCCCACGCGCGCTACATCGCTTCCCACGCCCACACACACAGCCTGCATGCCACCGCCGTCCTCCAGCCTACCCCCATGGTCCATCCGCTCCCCGCTCCGACGCCGTCCCGGCTCGAACGAGGTCTCTGAACATGGCGCTCGCATATCGTCGCTACGCACTATTGACGCCCTTGCGAGCGTGCTGGCTACGGCTACCACGTCCTGCCAACCGCTCGGTGCCATGCACGCTGCAATAAGCGTGTCTAGACACTAGCTAACGATGGTCGACACTGACCCGCCGCACGCCTTGAACCCGAGGCCAACCACACCACACTGACTGCCGCCGGCACGCCAGCAGCGAGCACGGTAGACGTGGTGTGGTAGACAACGCGTCAGAAGTCGCTGAGGCGCAAAAACGAGTGCGGCGAGGACAGCAAAAGGACGCAAAAGTGCCGCGACCCGGGATCGAACCAGGGACCTTCAGATCTTCAGTCTGACGCTCTCCCAACTGAGCTATCGAGGCGCCAAAATTCAAACACACCCACCCGCCCCGAAATTTGCCGCTCTCCCACGCGCGCTACATCGCTTCCCACGCCCACACACACTGCCTGCATGCCACCGCCGTCCTCCAGCCTACCCCCATGGTCAATCCGCTCCCCGCTCCGACGCCGTCCCGGCTCGAACGAGGTCTCTGAACATGGCGCTCGCATATCGTCGCTACGCACTATTGACGCCCTTGTGAGCGTGCTGGCTACGGCTACCACGTCCTGCCAACCGCTCGGTGCCATGCACGCTGCAATAAGCGTGTCTAGACACTAGCTAACGATGGTCGACACTGACCCGCCGCACGCCTTGAACCCGAGGCCAACCACACCACACTGACTGCCGCCGGCACGCCAGCAGCGAGCACGGTAGACGTGGTGTGGTAGACAACGCGTCAGAAGTCGCTGAGGCGCAAAAACGAGTGCGGCGAGGACAGCAAAAGGACGCAAAAGTGCCGCGACCCGGGATCGAACCAGGGACCTTCAGATCTTCAGTCTGACGCTCTCCCAACTGAGATATCGAGGCGCCAAAATTCAAACACACCCACCCGCCCCGAAATTTGCCGCTCTCCCACGCGCGCTACATCGCTTCCCACGCCCACACACACTGCCTGCATGCCACCGCCGTCCTCCAGCCTACCCCCATGGTCAATCCGCTCCCGCCGTCCCGGCTCGAACGAGGTCTCCGAACATGGCGCTCGCATATCGTCGCTACGCACTATTGACGCCATTGCGAGGGTGCTGGCTACGGCTACCACGTCCTGCCAACCGCTCGGTGCCATGCACGCTGCAATAAGCGTGTCTAGACACTAGCTAACGATGGTCGACACTGACCCGCCGCACGCCTTGAACCCGAGGCCAACCACACCACACTGACTGCCGCCGGCACGCCAGCAGCGAGCACGGTAGACGTGGTGTGGTAGACAACGCGTCAGATGTCGCTGAGGCGCAAAAACGAGTGCGGCGAGGACAGCAAAAGGACGCAAAAGTGCCGCGACCCGGGATCGAACCAGGGACCTTCAGATCTTCAGTCTGACGCTCTCCCAACTGAGCTATCGAGGCGCCAAAATTCAAACACACCCACCAGCCCCGAAATTTGCCGCTCTCCCACGCGCGCTACATCGCTTCCCACGCTCACACACACAGCCTGCATGCCACCGCCGTCCTCCAGCCTACCCCCATGGTCAATCCGCTCCCCGCTCCGACGCCGTCCCGGCTCGAACGAGGTCTCCGAACATGGCGCTCGCATATCGTCGCTACGCACTATTGACGCCATTGCGAGGGTGCTGGCTACGGCTACCACGTCCTGCCAACCGCTCGGTGCCATGTGCGCTGCAATACGCGTGTCTGGACACTAGCTAACGATGGTCGACACTGACCCGCCGCACGCCTTGAACCCGAGGCCAACCACACCACACTGACTGCCGCCGGCACGCCAGCAGCGAGCACGGTAGACGTGGTGTGGTAGACAACGCGTCAGAAGTCGCTGAGGCGCAAAAACGAGTGCGGCGAGGACAGCAAAAGGACGCAAAAGTGCCGCGACCCGGGATCGAACCAGGGACCTTCAGATCTTCAGTCTGACGCTCTCCCAACTGAGCTATCGAGGCGCCAAAATTCAAACACACCCACCCGCCCCGAAATTTGCCGCTCTCCCACGCGCGCTACATCGCTTCCCACGCTCACACACACTGCCTGCATGCCACCGCCGTCCTCCAGCCTACCCCCATGGTCAATCCGCTCCCGCCGTCCCGGCTCGAACGAGGTCTCTGAACATGGCGCTCGCATATCGTCGCTACGCACTATTGACGCCATTGCGAGGGTGCTGGCTACGACTACCACGTCCTGCCAACCGCTCGGTGCCATGTGCGCTGCAATACGCGTGTCTGGACACTAGCTAACGATGGTCGACACTGACCCGCCGCACGCCTTGAACCCGAGGCCAACCACACCACACTGACTGCCGCCGGCACGCCAGCAGCGAGCACGGTAGACGTGGTGTGGTAGACAACGCGCCAGAAGTCGCTGAGGCGCAAAAACGAGTGCGGCGAGGACAGCAAAAGGACGCAAAAGTGCCGCGACCCGGGATCGAACCAGGGACCTTCAGATCTTCAGTCTGACGCTCTCCCAACTGAGCTATCGAGGCGCCAAAATTCAAACACACCCACCCGCCCCGAAATTTGCCGCTCTCCCACGCGCGCTACATCGCTTCCCACGCTCACACACACTGCCTGCATGCCACCGCCGTCCTCCAGCCTACCCCCATGGTCAATCCGCTCCCGCCGTCCCGGCTCGAACGAGGTCTCTGAACATGGCGCTCGCATATCGTCGCTACGCACTATTGACGCCATTGCGAGGGTGCTGGCTACGACTACCACGTCCTGCCAACCGCTCGGTGCCATGTGCGCTGCAATACGCGTGTCTGGACACTAGCTAACGATGGTCGACACTGACCCGCCGCACGCCTTGAACCCGAGGCCAACCACACCACACTGACTGCCGCCGGCACGCCAGCAGCGAGCACGGTAGACGTGGTGTGGTAGACAACGCGCCAGAAGTCGCTGAGGCGCAAAAACGAGTGCGGCGAGGACAGCAAAAGGACGCAAAAGTGCCGCGACCCGGGATCGAACCAGGGACCTTCAGATCTTCAGTCTGACGCTCTCCCAACTGAGCTATCGAGGCGCCAAAATTCAAACACACCCACCCGCCCCGAAATTTGCCGCTCTCCCACGCGCGCTACATCGCTTCCCACGCTCACACACACTGCCTGCATGCCACCGCCGTCCTCCAGCCTACCCCATGGTCAATCCGCTCCCCGCTCCGACGCCGTCCCGCCTCGAACGAAGTCTCCGAACATGGCGCTCGCATATCGTCGCTACGCACTATTGACGCCATTGCGAGGGTGCTGGCTACGACTACCACGTCCTGCCAACCGCTCGGTGCCATGCACGCTGCAATAAGCGTGTCTAGACACTAGCTAACGATGGTCGACACTGACCCGCCGCACGCCTTGAACCCGAGGCCAACCACACCACACTGACTGCCGCCGGCACGCCAGCAGCGAGCACGGTAGACGTGGTGTGGTAGACAACGCGTCAGAAGTCGCTGAGGCGCAAAAACGAGTGCGGCGAGGACAGCAAAAGGACGCAAAAGTGCCGCGACCCGGGATCGAACCAGGGACCTTCAGATCTTCAGTCTGACGCTCTCCCAACTGAGCTATCGAGGCGCCAAAATTCAAACACACCCACCCGCCCCGAAATTTGCCGCTCTCCCACGCGCGCTACATCGCTTCCCACGCTCACACACACTGCCTGCATGCCACCGCCGTCCTCCAGCCTACCCCCATGGTCAATCCGCTCCCGCCGTCCCGGCTCGAACGAGGTCTCTGAACATGGCGCTCGCATATCGTCGCTACGCACTATTGACGCCATTGCGAGGGTGCTGGCTACGACTACCACGTCCTGCCAACCGCTCGGTGCCATGTGCGCTGCAATACGCGTGTCTGGACACTAGCTAACGATGGTCGACACTGACCCGCCGCACGCCTTGAACCCGAGGCCAACCACACCACACTGACTGCCGCCGGCACGCCAGCAGCGAGCACGGTAGACGTGGTGTGGTAGACAACGCGCCAGAAGTCGCTGAGGCGCAAAAACGAGTGCGGCGAGGACAGCAAAAGGACGCAAAAGTGCCGCGACCCGGGATCGAACCAGGGACCTTCAGATCTTCAGTCTGACGCTCTCCCAACTGAGCTATCGAGGCGCCAAAATTCAAACACACCCACCCGCCCCGAAATTTGCCGCTCTCCCACGCGCGCTACATCGCTTCCCACGCTCACACACACTGCCTGCATGCCACCGCCGTCCTCCAGCCTACCCCATGGTCAATCCGCTCCCCGCTCCGACGCCGTCCCGCCTCGAACGAAGTCTCCGAACATGGCGCTCGCATATCGTCGCTACGCACTATTGACGCCATTGCGAGGGTGCTGGCTACGACTACCACGTCCTGCCAACCGCTCGGTGCCATGCACGCTGCAATAAGCGTGTCTAGACACTAGCTAACGATGGTCGACACTGACCCGCCGCACGCCTTGAACCCGAGGCCAACCACACCACACTGACTGCCGCCGGCACGCCAGCAGCGAGCACGGTAGACGTGGTGTGGTAGACAACGCGTCAGAAGTCGCTGAGGCGCAAAAACGAGTGCGGCGAGGACAGCAAAAGGACGCAAAAGTGCCGCGACCCGGGATCGAACCAGGGACCTTCAGATCTTCAGTCTGACGCTCTCCCAACTGAGATATCGAGGCGCCAAAATTCAAACACACCCACCCGCCCCGAAATTTGCCGCTCTCCCACGCGCGCTACATCGCTTCCCACGCCCACACACACTGCCTGCATGCCACCGCCGTCCTCCAGCCTACCCCCATGGTCAATCCGCTCCCGCCGTCCCGGCTCGAACGAGGTCTCCGAACATGGCGCTCGCATATCGTCGCTACGCACTATTGACGCCATTGCGAGGGTGCTGGCTACGGCTACCACGTCCTGCCAACCGCTCGGTGCCATGCACGCTGCAATAAGCGTGTCTAGACACTAGCTAACGATGGTCGACACTGACCCGCCGCACGCCTTGAACCCGAGGCCAACCACACCACACTGACTGCCGCCGGCACGCCAGCAGCGAGCACGGTAGACGTGGTGTGGTAGACAACGCGTCAGAAGTCGCTGAGGCGCAAAAACGAGTGCGGCGAGGACAGCAAAAGGACGCAAAAGTGCCGCGACCCGGGATCGAACCAGGGACCTTCAGATCTTCAGTCTGACGCTCTCCCAACTGAGCTATCGAGGCGCCAAAATTCAAACACACCCACCCGCCCCGAAATTTGCCGCTCTCCCACGCGCGCTACATCGCTTCCCACGCCCACACACACTGCCTGCATGCCACCGCCGTCCTCCAGCCTACCCCCATGGTCAATCCGCTCCCGCCATCCCGGCTCGAACGAGGTCTCCGAACATGGCGCTCGCATATCGTCGCTACGCACTATTGACGCCATTGCGAGGGTGCTGGCTACGGCTACCACGTCCTGCCAACCGCTCGGTGCCATGCACGCTGCAATAAGCGTGTCTAGACACTAGCTAACGATGGTCGACACTGACCCGCCGCACGCCTTGAACCCGAGGCCAACCACACCACACTGACTGCCGCCGGCACGCCAGCAGCGAGCACGGTAGACGTGGTGTGGTAGACAACGCGTCAGAAGTCGCTGAGGCGCAAAAACGAGTGCGGCGAGGACAGCAAAAGGACGCAAAAGTGCCGCGACCCGGGATCGAACCAGGGACCTTCAGATCTTCAGTCTGACGCTCTCCCAACTGAGATATCGAGGCGCCAAAATTCAAACACACCCACCCGCCCCGAAATTTGCCGCTCTCCCACGCGCGCTACATCGCTTCCCACGCCCACACACACTGCCTGCATGCCACCGCCGTCCTCCAGCCTACCCCCATGGTCAATCCGCTCCCGCCGTCCCGGCTCGAACGAGGTCTCCGAACATGGCGCTCGCATATCGTCGCTACGCACTATTGACGCCATTGCGAGGGTGCTGGCTACGGCTACCACGTCCTGCCAACCGCTCGGTGCCATGCACGCTGCAATAAGCGTGTCTAGACACTAGCTAACGATGGTCGACACTGACCCGCCGCACGCCTTGAACCCGAGGCCAACCACACCACACTGACTGCCGCCGGCACGCCAGCAGCGAGCACGGTAGACGTGGTGTGGTAGACAACGCGTCAGAAGTCGCTGAGGCGCAAAAACGAGTGCGGCGAGGACAGCAAAAGGACGCAAAAGTGCCGCGACCCGGGATCGAACCAGGGACCTTCAGATCTTCAGTCTGACGCTCTCCCAACTGAGCTATCGAGGCGCCAAAATTCAAACACACCCACCCGCCCCGAAATTTGCCGCTCTCCCACGCGCGCTACATCGCTTCCCACGCCCACACACACTGCCTGCATGCCACCGCCGTCCTCCAGCCTACCCCCATGGTCAATCCGCTCCCCGCTCCGACGCCGTCCCGGCTCGAACGAGGTCTCCGAACATGGCGCTCGCATATCGTCGCTACGCACTATTGACGCCATTGCGAGGGTGCTGGCTACGGCTACCACGTCCTGCCAACCGCTCGGTGCCATGCACGCTGCAATAAGCGTGTCTAGACACTAGCTAACGATGGTCGACACTGACCCGCCGCACGCCTTGAACCCGAGGCCAACCACACCACACTGACTGCCGCCGGCACGCCAGCAGCGAGCACGGTAGACGTGGTGTGGTAGACAACGCGTCAGAAGTCGCTGAGGCGCAAAAACGAGTGCGGCGAGGACAGCAAAAGGACGCAAAAGTGCCGCGACCCGGGATCGAACCAGGGACCTTCAGATCTTCAGTCTGACGCTCTCCCAACTGAGCTATCGAGGCGCCAAAATTCAAACACACCCACCCGCCCCGAAATTTGCCGCTCTCCCACGCGCGCTACATCGCTTGTCACGCCCACACACACTGCCTGCATGCCACCGCCGTCCTCCAGCCTACCCCCATGGTCAATCCGCTCCCGCCATCCCGGCTCGAACGAGGTCTCCGAACATGGCGCTCGCATATCGTCGCTACGCACTATTGACGCCATTGCGAGGGTGCTGGCTACGGCTACCACGTCCTGCCAACCGCTCGGTGCCATGCACGCTGCAATAAGCGTGTCTAGACACTAGCTAACGATGGTCGACACTGACCCGCCGCACGCCTTGAACCCGAGGCCAACCACACCACACTGACTGCCGCCGGCACGCCAGCAGCGAGCACGGTAGACGTGGTGTGGTAGACAACGCGTCAGAAGTCGCTGAGGCGCAAAAACGAGTGCGGCGAGGACAGCAAAAGGACGCAAAAGTGCCGCGACCCGGGATCGAACCAGGGACCTTCAGATCTTCAGTCTGACGCTCTCCCAACTGAGCTATCGAGGCGCCAAAATTCAAACACACCCACCCGCCCCGAAATTTGCCGCTCTCCCACGCGCGCTACATCGCTTCCCACGCTCACACACACAGCCTGCATGCCACCGCCGTCCTCCAGCCTACCCCCATGGTCAATCCGCTCCCGCCATCCCGGCTCGAACGAGGTCTCCGAACATGGCGCTCGCATATCGTCGCTACGCACTATTGACGCCATTGCGAGGGTGCTGGCTACGGCTACCACGTCCTGCCAACCGCTCGGTGCCATGCACGCTGCAATAAGCGTGTCTAGACACTAGCTAACGATGGTCGACACTGACCCGCCGCACGCCTTGAACCCGAGGCCAACCACACCACACTGACTGCCGCCGGCACGCCAGCAGCGAGCACGGTAGACGTGGTGTGGTAGACAACGCGTCAGAAGTCGCTGAGGCGCAAAAACGAGTGCGGCGAGGACAGCAAAAGGACGCAAAAGTGCCGCGACCCGGGATCGAACCAGGGACCTTCAGATCTTCAGTCTGACGCTCTCCCAACTGAGATATCGAGGCGCCAAAATTCAAACACACCCACCCGCCCCGAAATTTGCCGCTCTCCCACGCGCGCTACATCGCTTCCCACGCCCACACACACTGCCTGCATGCCACCGCCGTCCTCCAGCCTACCCCCATGGTCAATCCGCTCCCGCCGTCCCGGCTCGAACGAGGTCTCCGAACATGGCGCTCGCATATCGTCGCTACGCACTATTGACGCCATTGCGAGGGTGCTGGCTACGGCTACCACGTCCTGCCAACCGCTCGGTGCCATGCACGCTGCAATAAGCGTGTCTAGACACTAGCTAACGATGGTCGACACTGACCCGCCGCACGCCTTGAACCCGAGGCCAACCACACCACACTGACTGCCGCCGGCACGCCAGCAGCGAGCACGGTAGACGTGGTGTGGTAGACAACGCGTCAGAAGTCGCTGAGGCGCAAAAACGAGTGCGGCGAGGACAGCAAAAGGACGCAAAAGTGCCGCGACCCGGGATCGAACCAGGGACCTTCAGATCTTCAGTCTGACGCTCTCCCAACTGAGCTATCGAGGCGCCAAAATTCAAACACACCCACCCGCCCCGAAATTTGCCGCTCTCCCACGCGCGCTACATCGCTTCCCACGCCCACACACACTGCCTGCATGCCACCGCCGTCCTCCAGCCTACCCCCATGGTCAATCCGCTCCCCGCTCCGACGCCGTCCCGGCTCGAACGAGGTCTCCGAACATGGCGCTCGCATATCGTCGCTACGCACTATTGACGCCATTGCGAGGGTGCTGGCTACGGCTACCACGTCCTGCCAACCGCTCGGTGCCATGCACGCTGCAATAAGCGTGTCTAGACACTAGCTAACGATGGTCGACACTGACCCGCCGCACGCCTTGAACCCGAGGCCAACCACACCACACTGACTGCCGCCGGCACGCCAGCAGCGAGCACGGTAGACGTGGTGTGGTAGACAACGCGTCAGAAGTCGCTGAGGCGCAAAAACGAGTGCGGCGAGGACAGCAAAAGGACGCAAAAGTGCCGCGACCCGGGATCGAACCAGGGACCTTCAGATCTTCAGTCTGACGCTCTCCCAACTGAGCTATCGAGGCGCCAAAATTCAAACACACCCACCCGCCCCGAAATTTGCCGCTCTCCCACGCGCGCTACATCGCTTGTCACGCCCACACACACTGCCTGCATGCCACCGCCGTCCTCCAGCCTACCCCCATGGTCAATCCGCTCCCGCCATCCCGGCTCGAACGAGGTCTCCGAACATGGCGCTCGCATATCGTCGCTACGCACTATTGACGCCATTGCGAGGGTGCTGGCTACGGCTACCACGTCCTGCCAACCGCTCGGTGCCATGCACGCTGCAATAAGCGTGTCTAGACACTAGCTAACGATGGTCGACACTGACCCGCCGCACGCCTTGAACCCGAGGCCAACCACACCACACTGACTGCCGCCGGCACGCCAGCAGCGAGCACGGTAGACGTGGTGTGGTAGACAACGCGTCAGAAGTCGCTGAGGCGCAAAAACGAGTGCGGCGAGGACAGCAAAAGGACGCAAAAGTGCCGCGACCCGGGATCGAACCAGGGACCTTCAGATCTTCAGTCTGACGCTCTCCCAACTGAGCTATCGAGGCGCCAAAATTCAAACACACCCACCCGCCCCGAAATTTGCCGCTCTCCCACGCGCGCTACATCGCTTCCCACGCTCACACACACAGCCTGCATGCCACCGCCGTCCTCCAGCCTACCCCCATGGTCAATCCGCTCCCGCCATCCCGGCTCGAACGAGGTCTCCGAACATGGCGCTCGCATATCGTCGCTACGCACTATTGACGCCATTGCGAGGGTGCTGGCTACGGCTACCACGTCCTGCCAACCGCTCGGTGCCATGCACGCTGCAATAAGCGTGTCTAGACACTAGCTAACGATGGTCGACACTGACCCGCCGCACGCCTTGAACCCGAGGCCAACCACACCACACTGACTGCCGCCGGCACGCCAGCAGCGAGCACGGTAGACGTGGTGTGGTAGACAACGCGTCAGAAGTCGCTGAGGCGCAAAAACGAGTGCGGCGAGGACAGCAAAAGGACGCAAAAGTGCCGCGACCCGGGATCGAACCAGGGACCTTCAGATCTTCAGTCTGACGCTCTCCCAACTGAGCTATCGAGGCGCCAAAATTCAAACACACCCACCCGCCCCGAAATTTGCCGCTCTCCCACGCGCGCTACATCGCTTCCCACGCTCACACACACAGCCTGCATGCCACCGCCGTCCTCCAGCCTACCCCCATGGTCAATCCGCTCCCGCCGTCCCGGCTCGAACGAGGTCTCCGAACATGGCGCTCGCATATCGTCGCTACGCACTATTGACGCCATTGCGAGGGTGCTGGCTACGGCTACCACGTCCTGCCAACCGCTCGGTGCCATGTGCGCTGCAATACGCGTGTCTGGACACTAGCTAACGATGGTCGACACTGACCCGCCGCACGCCTTGAACCCGAGGCCAACCACACCACACTGACTGCCGCCGGCACGCCAGCAGCGAGCACGGTAGACGTGGTGTGGTAGACAACGCGTCAGAAGTCGCTGAGGCGCAAAAACGAGTGCGGCGAGGACAGCAAAAGGACGCAAAAGTGCCGCGACCCGGGATCGAACCAGGGACCTTCAGATCTTCAGTCTGACGCTCTCCCAACTGAGATATCGAGGCGCCAAAATTCAAACACACCCACCAGCCCCGAAATTTGCCGCTCTCCCACGCGCGCTACATCGCTTCCCACGCTCACACACACAGCCTGCATGCCACCGCCGTCCTCCAGCCTACCCCCATGGTCAATCCGCTCCCCGCTCCGACGCCGTCCCGGCTCGAACGAGGTCTCCGAACATGGCGCTCGCATATCGTCGCTACGCACTATTGACGCCATTGCGAGGGTACTGGCTACGGCTACCACGTCCTGCCAACCGCTCGGTGCCATGCACGCTGCAATAAGCGTGTCTAGACACTAGCTAACGATGGTCGACACTGACCCGCCGCACGCCTTGAACCCGAGGCCAACCACACCACACTGACTGCCGCCGGCACGCCAGCAGCGAGCACGGTAGACGTGGTGTGGTAGACAACGCGTCAGAAGTCGCTGAGGCGCAAAAACGAGTGCGGCGAGGACAGCAAAAGGACGCAAAAGTGCCGCGACCCGGGATCGAACCAGGGACCTTCAGATCTTCAGTCTGACGCTCTCCCAACTGAGCTATCGAGGCGCCAAAATTCAAACACACCCACCCGCCCCGAAATTTGCCGCTCTCCCACGCGCGCTACATCGCTTCCCACGCTCACACACACTGCCTGCATGCCACCGCCGTCCTCCAGCCTACCCCCATGGTCAATCCGCTCCCGCCGTCCCGGCTCGAACGAGGTCTCTGAACATGGCGCTCGCATATCGTCGCTACGCACTATTGACGCCCTTGCGAGCGTGCTGGCTACGGCTACCACGTCCTGCCAACCGCTCGGTGCCATGCACGCTGCAATAAGCGTGTCTAGACACTAGCTAACGATGGTCGACACTGACCCGCCGCACGCCTTGAACCCGAGGCCAACCACACCACACTGACTGCCGCCGGTACGCCAGCAGCGAGCACGGTAGACGTGGTGTGGTAGACAACGCGTCAGAAGTCGCTGAGGCGCAAAAACGAGTGCGGCGAGGACAGCAAAAGGACGCAAAAGTGCCGCGACCCGGGATCGAACCAGGGACCTTCAGATCTTCAGTCTGACGCTCTCCCAATTGAGCTATCGAGGCGCCAAAATTCAAACACACCCACCCGCCCCGAAATTTGCCGCTCTCCCACGCGCGCTACATCGCTTCCCACGCCCACACACACTGCCTGCATGCCACCGCCGTCCTCCAGCCTACCCCCATGGTCAATCCGCTCCCGCCGTCCCGGCTCGAACGAGGTCTCCGAACATGGCGCTCGCATATCGTCGCTACGCACTATTGACGCCATTGCGAGGGTGCTGGCTACGGCTACCACGTCCTGCCAACCGCTCGGTGCCATGCACGCTGCAATAAGCGTGTCTAGACACTAGCTAACGATGGTCGACACTGACCCGCCGCACGCCTTGAACCCGAGGCCAACCACACCACACTGACTGCCGCCGGCACGCCAGCAGCGAGCACGGTAGACGTGGTGTGGTAGACAACGCGTCAGAAGTCGCTGAGGCGCAAAAACGAGTGCGGCGAGGACAGCAAAAGGACGCAAAAGTGCCGCGACCCGGGATCGAACCAGGGACCTTCAGATCTTCAGTCTGACGCTCTCCCAACTGAGCTATCGAGGCGCCAAAATTCAAACACACCCACCCGCCCCGAAATTTGCCGCTCTCCCACGCGCGCTACATCGCTTCCCACGCTCACACACACAGCCTGCATACCACCGCCGTCCTCCAGCCTACCCCCATGGTCAATCCGCTCCCGCCGTCCCGGCTCGAACGAGGTCTCCGAACATGGCGCTCGCATATCGTCGCTACGCACTATTGACGCCATTGCGAGGGTGCTGGCTACGGCTACCACGTCCTGCCAACCGCTCGGTGCCATGTGCGCTGCAATACGCGTGTCTGGACACTAGCTAACGATGGTCGACACTGACCCGCCGCACGCCTTGAACCCGAGGCCAACCACACCACACTGACTGCCGCCGGCACGCCAGCAGCGAGCACGGTAGACGTGGTGTGGTAGACAACGCGTCAGAAGTCGCTGAGGCGCAAAAACGAGTGCGGCGAGGACAGCAAAAGGACGCAAAAGTGCCGCGACCCGGGATCGAACCAGGGACCTTCAGATCTTCAGTCTGACGCTCTCCCAACTGAGATATCGAGGCGCCAAAATTCAAACACACCCACCAGCCCCGAAATTTGCCGCTCTCCCACGCGCGCTACATCGCTTCCCACGCCCACACACACTGCCTGCATGCCACCGCCGTCCTCCAGCCTACCCCCATGGTCAATCCGCTCCCGCCGTCCCGGCTCGAACGAGGTCTCCGAACATGGCGCTCGCATATCGTCGCTACGCACTATTGACGCCATTGCGAGGGTGCTGGCTACGGCTACCACGTCCTGCCAACCGCTCGGTGCCATGCACGCTGCAATAAGCGTGTCTAGACACTAGCTAACGATGGTCGACACTGACCCGCCGCACGCCTTGAACCCGAGGCCAACCACACCACACTGACTGCCGCCGGCACGCCAGCAGCGAGCACGGTAGACGTGGTGTGGTAGACAACGCGTCAGATGTCGCTGAGGCGCAAAAACGAGTGCGGCGAGGACAGCAAAAGGACGCAAAAGTGCCGCGACCCGGGATCGAACCAGGGACCTTCAGATCTTCAGTCTGACGCTCTCCCAACTGAGCTATCGAGGCGCCAAAATTCAAACACACCCACCCGCCCCGAAATTTGCCGCTCTCCCACGCGCGCTACATCGCTTCCCACGCTCACACACACAGCCTGCATACCACCGCCGTCCTCCAGCCTACCCCCATGGTCAATCCGCTCCCGCCGTCCCGGCTCGAACGAGGTCTCCGAACATGGCGCTCGCATATCGTCGCTACGCACTATTGACGCCATTGCGAGGGTGCTGGCTACGGCTACCACGTCCTGCCAACCGCTCGGTGCCATGTGCGCTGCAATACGCGTGTCTGGACACTAGCTAACGATGGTCGACACTGACCCGCCGCACGCCTTGAACCCGAGGCCAACCACACCACACTGACTGCCGCCGGCACGCCAGCAGCGAGCACGGTAGACGTGGTGTGGTAGACAACGCGTCAGAAGTCGCTGAGGCGCAAAAACGAGTGCGGCGAGGACAGCAAAAGGACGCAAAAGTGCCGCGACCCGGGATCGAACCAGGGACCTTCAGATCTTCAGTCTGACGCTCTCCCAACTGAGATATCGAGGCGCCAAAATTCAAACACACCCACCAGCCCCGAAATTTGCCGCTCTCCCACGCGCGCTACATCGCTTCCCACGCCCACACACACTGCCTGCATGCCACCGCCGTCCTCCAGCCTACCCCCATGGTCAATCCGCTCCCGCCGTCCCGGCTCGAACGAGGTCTCCGAACATGGCGCTCGCATATCGTCGCTACGCACTATTGACGCCATTGCGAGGGTGCTGGCTACGGCTACCACGTCCTGCCAACCGCTCGGTGCCATGCACGCTGCAATAAGCGTGTCTAGACACTAGCTAACGATGGTCGACACTGACCCGCCGCACGCCTTGAACCCGAGGCCAACCACACCACACTGACTGCCGCCGGCACGCCAGCAGCGAGCACGGTAGACGTGGTGTGGTAGACAACGCGTCAGATGTCGCTGAGGCGCAAAAACGAGTGCGGCGAGGACAGCAAAAGGACGCAAAAGTGCCGCGACCCGGGATCGAACCAGGGACCTTCAGATCTTCAGTCTGACGCTCTCCCAACTGAGCTATCGAGGCGCCAAAATTCAAACACACCCACCCGCCCCGAAATTTGCCGCTCTCCCACGCGCGCTACATCGCTTCCCACGCCCACACACACAGCCTGCATGCCACCGCCGTCCTCCAGCCTACCCCCATGGTCAATCCGCTCCCGCCGTCCCGGCTCGAACGAGGTCTCCGAACATGGCGCTCGCATATCGTCGCTACGCACTATTGACGCCATTGCGAGGGTGCTGGCTACGGCTATCACGTCCTGCCAACCGCTCGGTGCCATGTGCGCTGCAATACGCGTGTCTGGACACTAGCTAACGATGGTCGACACTGACCCGCCGCACGCCTTGAACCCGAGGCCAACCACACCACACTGACTGCCGCCGGCACGCCAGCAGCGAGCACGGTAGACGTGGTGTGGTAGACAACGCGTCAGAAGTCGCTGAGGCGCAAAAACGAGTGCGGCGAGGACAGCAAAAGGACGCAAAAGTGCCGCGACCCGGGATCGAACCAGGGACCTTCAGATCTTCAGTCTGACGCTCTCCCAACTGAGCTATCGAGGCGCCAAAATTCAAACACACCCACCCGCCCCGAAATTTGCCGCTCTCCCACGCGCGCTACATCGCTTCCCACGCTCACACACACAGCCTGCATGCCACCGCCGTCCTCCAGCCTACCCCCATGGTCAATCCGCTCCCGCCGTCCCGGCTCGAACGAGGTCTCCGAACATGGCGCTCGCATATCGTCGCTACGCACTATTGACGCCATTGCGAGGGTGCTGGCTACGGCTACCACGTCCTGCCAACCGCTCGGTGCCATGTGCGCTGCAATACGCGTGTCTGGACACTAGCTAACGATGGTCGACACTGACCCGCCGCACGCCTTGAACCCGAGGCCAACCACACCACACTGACTGCCGCCGGCACGCCAGCAGCGAGCACGGTAGACGTGGTGTGGTAGACAACGCGTCAGAAGTCGCTGAGGCGCAAAAACGAGTGCGGCGAGGACAGCAAAAGGACGCAAAAGTGCCGCGACCCGGGATCGAACCAGGGACCTTCAGATCTTCAGTCTGACGCTCTCCCAACTGAGCTATCGAGGCGCCAAAATTCAAACACACCCACCCGCCCCGAAATTTGCCGCTCTCCCACGCGCGCTACATCGCTTCCCACGCTCACACACACAGCCTGCATGCCACCGCCGTCCTCCAGCCTACCCTCATGGTCAATCCGCTCCCCGCTCCGACGCCGTCCCGGCTCGAACGAGGTCTCCGAACATGGCGCTCGCATATCGTCGCTACGCACTATTGACGCCATTGCGAGGGTGCTGGCTACGGCTACCACGTCCTGCCAACCGCTCGGTGCCATGTGCGCTGCAATACGCGTGTCTGGACACTAGCTAACGATGGTCGACACTGACCCGCCGCACGCCTTGAACCCGAGGCCAACCACACCACACTGACTGCCGCCGGCACGCCAGCAGCGAGCACGGTAGACGTGGTGTGGTAGACAACGCGTCAGAAGTCGCTGAGGCGCAAAAACGAGTGCGGCGAGGACAGCAAAAGGACGCAAAAGTGCCGCGACCCGGGATCGAACCAGGGACCTTCAGATCTTCAGTCTGACGCTCTCCCAACTGAGCTATCGAGGCGCCAAAATTCAAACACACCCACCCGCCCCGAAATTTGCCGCTCTCCCACGCGCGCTACATCGCTTCCCACGCTCACACACACAGCCTGCATGCCACCGCCGTCCTCCAGCCTACCCTCATGGTCAATCCGCTCCCCGCTCCGACGCCGTCCCGGCTCGAACGAGGTCTCCGAACATGGCGCTCGCATATCGTCGCTACGCACTATTGACGCCATTGCGAGGGTGCTGGCTACGGCTACCACGTCCTGCCAACCGCTCGGTGCCATGCACGCTGCAATAAGCGTGTCTAGACACTAGCTAACGATGGTCGACACTGACCCGCCGCACGCCTTGAACCCGAGGCCAACCACACCACACTGACTGCCGCCGGCACGCCAGCAGCGAGCACGGTAGACGTGGTGTGGTAGACAACGCGTCAGAAGTCGCTGAGGCGCAAAAACGAGTGCGGCGAGGACAGCAAAAGGACGCAAAAGTGCCGCGACCCGGGATCGAACCAGGGACCTTCAGATCTTCAGTCTGACGCTCTCCCAACTGAGCTATCGAGGCGCCAAAATTCAAACACACCCACCAGCCCCGAAATTTGCCGCTCTCCCACGCGCGCTACATCGCTTCCCACGCTCACACACACAGCCTGCATGCCACCGCCGTCCTCCAGCCTACCCCCATGGTCAATCCGCTCCCGCCGTCCCGGCTCGAACGAGGTCTCCGAACATGGCGCTCGCATATCGTCGCTACGCACTATTGACGCCATTGCGAGGGTGCTGGCTACGGCTACCACGTCCTGCCAACCGCTCGGTGCCATGCACGCTGCAATAAGCGTGTCTAGACACTAGCTAACGATGGTCGACACTGACCCGCCGCACGCCTTGAACCCGAGGCCAACCACACCACACTGACTGCCGCCGGCACGCCAGCAGCGAGCACGGTAGACGTGGTGTGGTAGACAACGCGTCAGAAGTCGCTGAGGCGCAAAAACGAGTGCGGCGAGGACAGCAAAAGGACGCAAAAGTGCCGCGACCCGGGATCGAACCAGGGACCTTCAGATCTTCAGTCTGACGCTCTCCCAACTGAGCTATCGAGGCGCCAAAATTCAAACACACCCACCCGCCCCGAAATTTGCCGCTCTCCCACGCGCGCTACATCGCTTCCCACGCTCACACACACAGCCTGCATGCCACCGCCGTCCTCCAGCCTACCCCCATGGTCAATCCGCTCCCGCCGTCCCGGCTCGAACGAGGTCTCCGAACATGGCGCTCGCATATCGTCGCTACGCACTATTGACGCCATTGCGAGGGTGCTGGCTACGGCTACCACGTCCTGCCAACCGCTCGGTGCCATGTGCGCTGCAATACGCGTGTCTGGACACTAGCTAACGATGGTCGACACTGACCCGCCGCACGCCTTGAACCCGAGGCCAACCACACCACACTGACTGCCGCCGGCACGCCAGCAGCGAGCACGGTAGACGTGGTGTGGTAGACAACGCGTCAGAAGTCGCTGAGGCGCAAAAACGAGTGCGGCGAGGACAGCAAAAGGACGCAAAAGTGCCGCGACCCGGGATCGAACCAGGGACCTTCAGATCTTCAGTCTGACGCTCTCCCAACTGAGCTATCGAGGCGCCAAAATTCAAACACACCCACCCGCCCCGAAATTTGCCGCTCTCCCACGCGCGCTACATCGCTTCCCACGCCCACACACACTGCCTGCATGCCACCGCCGTCCTCCAGCCTACCCCCATGGTCAATCCGCTCCCGCCGTCCCGGCTCGAACGAGGTCTCCGAACATGGCGCTCGCATATCGTCGCTACGCACTATTGACGCCATTGCGAGGGTGCTGGCTACGGCTACCACGTCCTGCCAACCGCTCGGTGCCATGTGCGCTGCAATACGCGTGTCTGGACACTAGCTAACGATGGTCGACACTGACCCGCCGCACGCCTTGAACCCGAGGCCAACCACACCACACTGACTGCCGCCGGCACGCCAGCAGCGAGCACGGTAGACGTGGTGTGGTAGACAACGCGTCAGAAGTCGCTGAGGCGCAAAAACGAGTGCGGCGAGGACAGCAAAAGGACGCAAAAGTGCCGCGACCCGGGATCGAACCAGGGACCTTCAGATCTTCAGTCTGACGCTCTCCCAACTGAGCTATCGAGGCGCCAAAATTCAAACACACCCACCCGCCCCGAAATTTGCCGCTCTCCCACGCGCGCTACATCGCTTCCCACGCTCACACACACAGCCTGCATGCCACCGCCGTCCTCCAGCCTACCCTCATGGTCAATCCGCTCCCCGCTCCGACGCCGTCCCGGCTCGAACGAGGTCTCCGAACATGGCGCTCGCATATCGTCGCTACGCACTATTGACGCCATTGCGAGGGTGCTGGCTACGGCTACCACGTCCTGCCAACCGCTCGGTGCCATGTGCGCTGCAATACGCGTGTCTGGACACTAGCTAACGATGGTCGACACTGACCCGCCGCACGCCTTGAACCCGAGGCCAACCACACCACACTGACTGCCGCCGGCACGCCAGCAGCGAGCACGGTAGACGTGGTGTGGTAGACAACGCGTCAGAAGTCGCTGAGGCGCAAAAACGAGTGCGGCGAGGACAGCAAAAGGACGCAAAAGTGCCGCGACCCGGGATCGAACCAGGGACCTTCAGATCTTCAGTCTGACGCTCTCCCAACTGAGCTATCGAGGCGCCAAAATTCAAACACACCCACCCGCCCCGAAATTTGCCGCTCTCCCACGCGCGCTACATCGCTTCCCACGCTCACACACACAGCCTGCATGCCACCGCCGTCCTCCAGCCTACCCTCATGGTCAATCCGCTCCCCGCTCCGACGCCGTCCCGGCTCGAACGAGGTCTCCGAACATGGCGCTCGCATATCGTCGCTACGCACTATTGACGCCATTGCGAGGGTGCTGGCTACGGCTACCACGTCCTGCCAACCGCTCGGTGCCATGCACGCTGCAATAAGCGTGTCTAGACACTAGCTAACGATGGTCGACACTGACCCGCCGCACGCCTTGAACCCGAGGCCAACCACACCACACTGACTGCCGCCGGCACGCCAGCAGCGAGCACGGTAGACGTGGTGTGGTAGACAACGCGTCAGAAGTCGCTGAGGCGCAAAAACGAGTGCGGCGAGGACAGCAAAAGGACGCAAAAGTGCCGCGACCCGGGATCGAACCAGGGACCTTCAGATCTTCAGTCTGACGCTCTCCCAACTGAGCTATCGAGGCGCCAAAATTCAAACACACCCACCCGCCCCGAAATTTGCCGCTCTCCCACGCGCGCTACATCGCTTCCCACGCTCACACACACAGCCTGCATGCCACCGCCGTCCTCCAGCCTACCCCCATGGTCAATCCGCTCCCGCCGTCCCGGCTCGAACGAGGTCTCCGAACATGGCGCTCGCATATCGTCGCTACGCACTATTGACGCCATTGCGAGCGTGCTGGCTACGGCTACCACGTCCTGCCAACCGCTCGGTGCCATGTGCGCTGCAATACGCGTGTCTGGACACTAGCTAACGATGGTCGACACTGACCCGCCGCACGCCTTGAACCCGAGGCCAACCACACCACACTGACTGCCGCCGGCACGCCAGCAGCGAGCACGGTAGACGTGGTGTGGTAGACAACGCGTCAGAAGTCGCTGAGGCGCAAAAACGAGTGCGGCGAGGACAGCAAAAGGACGCAAAAGTGCCGCGACCCGGGATCGAACCAGGGACCTTCAGATCTTCAGTCTGACGCTCTCCCAACTGAGCTATCGAGGCGCCAAAATTCAAACACACCCACCCGCCCCGAAATTTGCCGCTCTCCCACGCGCGCTACATCGCTTCCCACGCCCACACACACTG
This sequence comes from Phytophthora x cambivora, assembly GCA_033557925.1. Classification (NCBI taxonomy): domain Eukaryota; phylum Oomycota; class Peronosporomycetes; order Peronosporales; family Peronosporaceae; genus Phytophthora; species Phytophthora x cambivora. Next base: position 3,412,985 of record JAUCEB010000012.1, on the reverse strand, counting down.
CCTGCATGCCACCGCCGTCCTCCAGCCTACCCCCATGGTCAATCCGCTCCCGCCGTCCCGGCTCGAACGAGGTCTCCGAACATGGCGCTCGCATATCGTCGCTACGCACTATTGACGCCATTGCGAGGGTGCTGGCTACGGCTACCACGTCCTGCCAACCGCTCGGTGCCATGTGCGCTGCAATACGCGTGTCTGGACACTAGCTAACGATGGTCGACACTGACCCGCCGCACGCCTTGAACCCGAGGCCAACCACACCACACTGACTGCCGCCGGCACGCCAGCAGCGAGCACGGTAGACGTGGTGTGGTAGACAACGCGTCAGAAGTCGCTGAGGCGCAAAAACGAGTGCGGCGAGGACAGCAAAAGGACGCAAAAGTGCCGCGACCCGGGATCGAACCAGGGACCTTCAGATCTTCAGTCTGACGCTCTCCCAACTGAGCTATCGAGGCGCCAAAATTCAAACACACCCACCCGCCCCGAAATTTGCCGCTCTCCCACGCGCGCTACATCGCTTCCCACGCTCACACACACAGCCTGCATGCCACCGCCGTCCTCCAGCCTACCCTCATGGTCAATCCGCTCCCCGCTCCGACGCCGTCCCGGCTCGAACGAGGTCTCCGAACATGGCGCTCGCATATCGTCGCTACGCACTATTGACGCCATTGCGAGGGTGCTGGCTACGGCTACCACGTCCTGCCAACCGCTCGGTGCCATGCACGCTGCAATAAGCGTGTCTAGACACTAGCTAACGATGGTCGACACTGACCCGCCGCACGCCTTGAACCCGAGGCCAACCACACCACACTGACTGCCGCCGGCACGCCAGCAGCGAGCACGGTAGACGTGGTGTGGTAGACAACGCGTCAGAAGTCGCTGAGGCGCAAAAACGAGTGCGGCGAGGACAGCAAAAGGACGCAAAAGTGCCGCGACCCGGGATCGAACCAGGGACCTTCAGTCTGACGCTCTCCCAACTGAGCTATCGAGGCGCCAAAATTCAAACACACCCACCCGCCCCGAAATTTGCCGCTCTCCCACGCGCGCTACATCGCTTCCTACGCTCACACACACAGCCTGCATGCCACCGCCGTCCTCCAGCCTACCCCCATGGTCAATCCGCTCCCCGCTCCGACGCCGTCCCGGCTCGAACGAGGTCTCCGAACATGGCGCTCGCATATCGTCGCTACGCACTATTGACGCCATTGCGAGGGTGCTGGCTACGGCTACCACGTCCTGCCAACCGCTCGGTGCCATGCACGCTGCAATAAGCGTGTCTAGACACTAGCTAACGATGGTCGACACTGACCCGCCGCACGCCTTGAACCCGAGGCCAACCACACCACACTGACTGCCGCCGGCACGCCAGCAGCGAGCACGGTAGACGTGGTGTGGTAGACAACGCGCCAGAAGTCGCTGAGGCGCAAAAACGAGTGCGGCGAGGACAGCAAAAGGACGCAAAAGTGCCGCGACCCGGGATCGAACCAGGGACCTTCAGATCTTCAGTCTGACGCTCTCCCAACTGAGCTATCGAGGCGCCAAAATTCAAACACACCCACCCGCCCCGAAATTTGCCGCTCTCCCACGCGCGCTACATCGCTTCCCACGCCCACACACACTGCCTGCATGCCACCGCCGTCCTCCAGCCTACCCCCATGGTCAATCCGCTCCCCGCTCCGACGCCGTCCCGGCTCGAACGAGGTCTCCGAACATGGCGCTCGCATATCGTCGCTACGCACTATTGACGCCATTGCGAGGGTGCTGGCTACGGCTACCACGTCCTGCCAACCGCTCGGTGCCATGCACGCTGCAATAAGCGTGTCTAGACACTAGCTAACGATGGTCGACACTGACCCGCCGCACGCCTTGAACCCGAGGCCAACCACACCACACTGACTGCCGCCGGCACGCCAGCAGCGAGCACGGTAGACGTGGTGTGGTAGACAACGCGTCAGAAGTCGCTGAGGCGCAAAAACGAGTGCGGCGAGGACAGCAAAAGGACGCAAAAGTGCCGCGACCCGGGATCGAACCAGGGACCTTCAGTCTGACGCTCTCCCAACTGAGCTATCGAGGCGCCAAAATTCAAACACACCCACCCGCCCCGAAATTTGCCGCTCTCCCACGCGCGCTACATCGCTTCCTACGCTCACACACACAGCCTGCATGCCACCGCCGTCCTCCAGCCTACCCCCATGGTCAATCCGCTCCCCGCTCCGACGCCGTCCCGGCTCGAACGAGGTCTCCGAACATGGCGCTCGCATATCGTCGCTACGCACTATTGACGCCATTGCGAGGGTGCTGGCTACGGCTACCACGTCCTGCCAACCGCTCGGTGCCATGCACGCTGCAATAAGCGTGTCTAGACACTAGCTAACGATGGTCGACACTGACCCGCCGCACGCCTTGAACCCGAGGCCAACCACACCACACTGACTGCCGCCGGCACGCCAGCAGCGAGCACGGTAGACGTGGTGTGGTAGACAACGCGCCAGAAGTCGCTGAGGCGCAAAAACGAGTGCGGCGAGGACAGCAAAAGGACGCAAAAGTGCCGCGACCCGGGATCGAACCAGGGACCTTCAGTCTGACGCTCTCCCAACTGAGCTATCGAGGCGCCAAAATTCAAACACACCCACCCGCCCCGAAATTTGCCGCTCTCCCACGCGCGCTACATCGCTTCCTACGCTCACACACACAGCCTGCATGCCACCGCCGTCCTCCAGCCTACCCCCATGGTCAATCCGCTCCCCGCTCCGACGCCGTCCCGGCTCGAACGAGGTCTCCGAACATGGCGCTCGCATATCGTCGCTACGCACTATTGACGCCATTGCGAGGGTGGTGGCTACGGCTACCACGTCCTGCCAACCGCTCGGTGCCATGCACGCTGCAATAAGCGTGTCTAGACACTAGCTAACGATGGTCGACACTGACCCGCCGCACGCCTTGAACCCGAGGCCAACCACACCACACTGACTGCCGCCGGCACGCCAGCAGCGAGCACGGTAGACGTGGTGTGGTAGACAACGCGCCAGAAGTCGCTGAGGCGCAAAAACGAGTGCGGCGAGGACAGCAAAAGGACGCAAAAGTGCCGCGACCCGGGATCGAACCAGGGACCTTCAGATCTTCAGTCTGACGCTCTCCCAACTGAGCTATCGAGGCGCCAAAATTCAAACACACCCACCCGCCTCGAAATTTGCCGCTCTCCCACGCGCGCTACATCGCTTCCTACGCTCACACACACAGCCTGCATGCCACCGCCGTCCTCCAGCCTACCCCCATGGTCAATCCGCTCCCCGCTCCGACGCCGTCCCGGCTCGAACGAGGTCTCCGAACATGGCGCTCGCATATCGTCGCTACGCACTATTGACGCCATTGCGAGGGTGCTGGCTACGGCTACCACGTCCTGCCAACCGCTCGGTGCCATGCACGCTGCAATAAGCGTGTCTAGACACTAGCTAACGATGGTCGACACTGACCCGCCGCACGCCTTGAACCCGAGGCCAACCACACCACACTGACTGCCGCCGGCACGCCAGCAGCGAGCACAGTAGACGTGGTGTGGTAGACAACGCGTCAGAAGTCGCTGAGGCGCAAAAACGAGTGCGGCGAGGACAGCAAAAGGACGCAAAAGTGCCGCGACCCGGGATCGAACCAGGGACCTTCAGATCTTCAGTCTGACGCTCTCCCAACTGAGCTATCGAGGCGCCAAAATTCAAACACACCCACCCGCCCCGAAATTTGCCGCTCTCCCACGCGCGGTACATCGCTTCCCACGCCCACACACACTGCCTGCATGCCACCGCCGTCCTCCAGCCTACCCCCATGGTCAATCCGCTCCCCGCTCCGACGCCGTCCCGGCTCGAACGAGGTCTCCGAACATGGCGCTCGCATATCGTCGCTACGCACTATTGACGCCATTGCGAGGGTGCTGGCTACGGCTACCACGTCCTGCCAACCGCTCGGTGCCATGCACGCTGCAATAAGCGTGTCTAGACACTAGCTAACGATGGTCGACACTGACCCGCCGCACGCCTTGAACCCGAGGCCAACCACACCACACTGACTGCCGCCGGCACGCCAGCAGCGAGCACGGTAGACGTGGTGTGGTAGACAACGCGCCAGAAGTCGCTGAGGCGCAAAAACGAGTGCGGCGAGGACAGCAAAAGGACGCAAAAGTGCCGCGACCCGGGATCGAACCAGGGACCTTCAGTCTGACGCTCTCCCAACTGAGCTATCGAGGCGCCAAAATTCAAACACACCCACCCGCCTCGAAATTTGCCGCTCTCCCACGCGCGCTACATCGCTTCCTACGCTCACACACACAGCCTGCATGCCACCGCCGTCCTCCAGCCTACCCCCATGGTCAATCCGCTCCCCGCTCCGACGCCGTCCCGGCTCGAACGAGGTCTCCGAACATGGCGCTCGCATATCGTCGCTACGCACTATTGACGCCATTGCGAGGGTGCTGGCTACGGCTACCACGTCCTGCCAACCGCTCGGTGCCATGCACGCTGCAATAAGCGTGTCTAGACACTAGCTAACGATGGTCGACACTGACCCGCCGCACGCCTTGAACCCGAGGCCAACCACACCACACTGACTGCCGCCGGCACGCCAGCAGCGAGCACGGTAGACGTGGTGTGGTAGACAACGCGCCAGAAGTCGCTGAGGCGCAAAAACGAGTGCGGCGAGGACAGCAAAAGGACGCAAAAGTGCCGCGACCCGGGATCGAACCAGGGACCTTCAGATCTTCAGTCTGACGCTCTCCCAACTGAGCTATCGAGGCGCCAAAATTCAAACACACCCACCCGCCCCGAAATTTGCCGCTCTCCCACGCGCGCTACATCGCTTCCTACGCTCACACACACAGCCTGCATGCCACCGCCGTCCTCCAGCCTACCCCCATGGTCAATCCGCTCCCCGCTCCGACGCCGTCCCGGCTCGAACGAGGTCTCCGAACATGGCGCTCGCATATCGTCGCTACGCACTATTGACGCCATTGCGAGGGTGCTGGCTACGGCTACCACGTCCTGCCAACCGCTCGGTGCCATGCACGCTGCAATAAGCGTGTCTAGACACTAGCTAACGACGGTCGATGCTGACCCGCCGCACGCCTTGAACCCGAGGCCAACCACACCACACTGACTGCCGCCGGCACGCCAGCAGCGAGCACGGTAGACGTGGTGTGGTAGACAACGCGTCAGAAGTCGCTGAGGCGCAAAAACGAGTGCGGCGAGGACAGCAAAAGGACGCAAAAGTGCCGCGACCCGGGATCGAACCAGGGACCTTCAGTCTGACGCTCTCCCAACTGAGCTATCGAGGCGCCAAAATTCAAACACACCCACCCGCCCCGAAATTTGCCGCTCTCCCACGCGCGCTACATCGCTTCCTACGCTCACACACACAGCCTGCATGCCACCGCCGTCCTCCAGCCTACCCCCATGGTCAATCCGCTCCCCGCTCCGACGCCGTCCCGGCTCGAACGAGGTCTCCGAACATGGCGCTCGCATATCGTCGCTACGCACTATTGACGCCATTGCGAGGGTGCTGGCTACGGCTACCACGTCCTGCCAACCGCTCGGTGCCATGCACGCTGCAATAAGCGTGTCTAGACACTAGCTAACGACGGTCGATGCTGACCCGCCGCACGCCTTGAACCCGAGGCCAACCACACCACACTGACTGCCGCCGGCACGCCAGCAGCGAGCACAGTAGACGTGGTGTGGTAGACAACGCGCCAGAAGTCGCTGAGGCGCAAAAACGAGTGCGGCGAGGACAGCAAAAGGACGCAAAAGTGCCGCGACCCGGGATCGAACCAGGGACCTTCAGATCTTCAGTCTGACGCTCTCCCAACTGAGCTATCGAGGCGCCAAAATTCAAACACACCCACCCGCCCCGAAATGTGCCGCTCTCCCACGCGCGCTACATCGCTTCCCACGCTCACACACACTGCATGCATGCCACCGCCGTCCTCCAGCCTACCCCCATGGTCAATCCGCTCCCCGCTCCGACGCCGTCCCGGCTCGAACGAGGTCTCTGAACATGGCGCTCACATATCGTCGCTACGCACTATTGACGCCCTTGCGAGCGTGCTGGCTACGGCTACCACGTCCTGCCAACCGCTCGGTGCCATGCGCGCTGCAATAAGCGTGTCTAGACACTAGCTAACGACGGTCGATGCTGACCCGCCGCACGCCTTGAACCCGAGGCCAACCACACCACACTGACTGCCGCCGGCACGCCAGCAGCGAGCACGGTAGACGTGGTGTGGTAGACAACGCGCCAGAAGTCGCTGAGGCGCAAAAACGAGTGCGGCGAGGACAGCAAAAGGACGCAAAAGTGCCGCGACCCGGGATCGAACCAGGGACCTTCAGATCTTCAGTCTGACGCTCTCCCAACTGAGCTATCGAGGCGCCAAAATTCAAACACACCCACCCGCCCCGAAATTTGCCGCTCTCCCACGCGCGGTACATCGCTTCCCACGCCCACACACACTGCCTGCATGCCACCGCCGTCCTCCAGCCTACCCCCATGGTCAATCCGCTCCCCGCTCCGACGCCGTCCCGGCTCGAACGAGGTCTCCGAACATGGCGCTCGCATATCGTCGCTACGCACTATTGACGCCATTGCGAGGGTGCTGGCTACGGCTACCACGTCCTGCCAACCGCTCGGTGCCATGCACGCTGCAATAAGCGTGTCTAGACACTAGCTAACGATGGTCGACACTGACCCGCCGCACGCCTTGAACCCGAGGCCAACCACACCACACTGACTGCCGCCGGCACGCCAGCAGCGAGCACAGTAGACGTGGTGTGGTAGACAACGCGTCAGAAGTCGCTGAGGCGCAAAAACGAGTGCGGCGAGGACAGCAAAAGGACGCAAAAGTGCCGCGACCCGGGATCGAACCAGGGACCTTCAGATCTTCAGTCTGACGCTCTCCCAACTGAGCTATCGAGGCGCCAAAATTCAAACACACCCACCCGCCCCGAAATTTGCCGCTCTCCCACGCGCGCTACATCGCTTCCCACGCTCACACACACAGCCTGCATGCCACCGCCGTCCTCCAGCCTACCCCCATGGTCAATCCGCTCCCCGCTCCGACGCCGTCCCGGCTCGAACGAGGTCTCCGAACATGGCGCTCGCATATCGTCGCTACGCACTATTGACGCCATTGCGAGGGTGCTGGCTACGGCTACCACGTCCTGCCAACCGCTCGGTGCCATGCACGCTGCAATAAGCGTGTCTAGACACTAGCTAACGATGGTCGACACTGACCCGCCGCACGCCTTGAACCCGAGGCCAACCACACCACACTGACTGCCGCCGGCACGCCAGCAGCGAGCACGGTAGACGTGGTGTGGTAGACAACGCGCCAGAAGTCGCTGAGGCGCAAAAACGAGTGCGGCGAGGACAGCAAAAGGACGCAAAAGTGCCGCGACCCGGGATCGAACCAGGGACCTTCAGATCTTCAGTCTGACGCTCTCCCAACTGAGCTATCGAGGCGCCAAAATTCAAACACACCCACCCGCCCCGAAATTTGCCGCTCTCCCACGCGCGCTACATCGCTTCCCACGCTCACACACACAGCCTGCATGCCACCGCCGTCCTCCAGCCTACCCCCATGGTCAATCCGCTCCCGCCGTCCCGGCTCGAACGAGGTCTCCGAACATGGCGCTCGCATATCGTCGCTACGCACTATTGACGCCATTGCGAGGGTGCTGGCTACGGCTACCACGTCCTGCCAACCGCTCGGTGCCATGTGCGCTGCAATACGCGTGTCTGGACACTAGCTAACGATGGTCGACACTGACCCGCCGCACGCCTTGAACCCGAGGCCAACCACACCACACTGACTGCCGCCGGCACGCCAGCAGCGAGCACGGTAGACGTGGTGTGGTAGACAACGCGCCAGAAGTCGCTGAGGCGCAAAAACGAGTGCGGCGAGGACAGCAAAAGGACGCAAAAGTGCCGCGACCCGGGATCGAACCAGGGACCTTCAGATCTTCAGTCTGACGCTCTCCCAACTGAGCTATCGAGGCGCCAAAATTCAAACACACCCACCCGCCCCGAAATTTGCCGCTCTCCCACGCGCGGTACATCGCTTCCCACGCCCACACACACTGCCTGCATGCCACCGCCGTCCTCCAGCCTACCCCCATGGTCAATCCGCTCCCCGCTCCGACGCCGTCCCGGCTCGAACGAGGTCTCCGAACATGGCGCTCGCATATCGTCGCTACGCACTATTGACGCCATTGCGAGGGTGCTGGCTACGGCTACCACGTCCTGCCAACCGCTCGGTGCCATGCACGCTGCAATAAGCGTGTCTAGACACTAGCTAACGATGGTCGACACTGACCCGCCGCACGCCTTGAACCCGAGGCCAACCACACCACACTGACTGCCGCCGGCACGCCAGCAGCGAGCACAGTAGACGTGGTGTGGTAGACAACGCGTCAGAAGTCGCTGAGGCGCAAAAACGAGTGCGGCGAGGACAGCAAAAGGACGCAAAAGTGCCGCGACCCGGGATCGAACCAGGGACCTTCAGATCTTCAGTCTGACGCTCTCCCAACTGAGCTATCGAGGCGCCAAAATTCAAACACACCCACCCGCCCCGAAATTTGCCGCTCTCCCACGCGCGGTACATCGCTTCCCACGCCCACACACACTGCCTGCATGCCACCGCCGTCCTCCAGCCTACCCCCATGGTCAATCCGCTCCCCGCTCCGACGCCGTCCCGGCTCGAACGAGGTCTCCGAACATGGCGCTCGCATATCGTCGCTACGCACTATTGACGCCATTGCGAGGGTGCTGGCTACGGCTACCACGTCCTGCCAACCGCTCGGTGCCATGCACGCTGCAATAAGCGTGTCTAGACACTAGCTAACGATGGTCGACACTGACCCGCCGCACGCCTTGAACCCGAGGCCAACCACACCACACTGACTGCCGCCGGCACGCCAGCAGCGAGCACAGTAGACGTGGTGTGGTAGACAACGCGTCAGAAGTCGCTGAGGCGCAAAAACGAGTGCGGCGAGGACAGCAAAAGGACGCAAAAGTGCCGCGACCCGGGATCGAACCAGGGACCTTCAGATCTTCAGTCTGACGCTCTCCCAACTGAGCTATCGAGGCGCCAAAATTCAAACACACCCACCCGCCCCGAAATTTGCCGCTCTCCCACGCGCGCTACATCGCTTCCCACGCTCACACACACAGCCTGCATGCCACCGCCGTCCTCCAGCCTACCCCCATGGTCAATCCGCTCCCGCCGTCCCGGCTCGAACGAGGTCTCCGAACATGGCGCTCGCATATCGTCGCTACGCACTATTGACGCCATTGCGAGGGTGCTGGCTACGGCTACCACGTCCTGCCAACCGCTCGGTGCCATGTGCGCTGCAATACGCGTGTCTGGACACTAGCTAACGATGGTCGACACTGACCCGCCGCACGCCTTGAACCCGAGGCCAACCACACCACACTGACTGCCGCCGGCACGCCAGCAGCGAGCACAGTAGACGTGGTGTGGTAGACAACGCGTCAGAAGTCGCTGAGGCGCAAAAACGAGTGCGGCGAGGACAGCAAAAGGACGCAAAAGTGCCGCGACCCGGGATCGAACCAGGGACCTTCAGATCTTCAGTCTGACGCTCTCCCAACTGAGCTATCGAGGCGCCAAAATTCAAACACACCCACCCGCCCCGAAATTTGCCGCTCTCCCACGCGCGCTACATCGCTTCCCACGCTCACACACACAGCCTGCATGCCACCGCCGTCCTCCAGCCTACCCCCATGGTCAATCCGCTCCCCGCTCCGACGCCGTCCCGGCTCGAACGAGGTCTCCGAACATGGCGCTCGCATATCGTCGCTACGCACTATTGACGCCATTGCGAGGGTGCTGGCTACGGCTACCACGTCCTGCCAACCGCTCGGTGCCATGCACGCTGCAATAAGCGTGTCTAGACACTAGCTAACGATGGTCGACACTGACCCGCCGCACGCCTTGAACCCGAGGCCAACCACACCACACTGACTGCCGCCGGCACGCCAGCAGCGAGCACAGTAGACGTGGTGTGGTAGACAACGCGTCAGAAGTCGCTGAGGCGCAAAAACGAGTGCGGCGAGGACAGCAAAAGGACGCAAAAGTGCCGCGACCCGGGATCGAACCAGGGACCTTCAGATCTTCAGTCTGACGCTCTCCCAACTGAGCTATCGAGGCGCCAAAATTCAAACACACCCACCCGCCCCGAAATTTGCCGCTCTCCCACGCGCGCTACATCGCTTCCCACGCTCACACACACAGCCTGCATGCCACCGCCGCCCTCCAGCCTACCCCCATGGTCAATCCGCTCCCCGCTCCGACGCCGTCCCGGCTCGAACGAGGTCTCCGAACATGGCGCTCGCATATCGTCGCTACGCACTATTGACGCCATTGCGAGGGTGCTGGCTACGGCTACCACGTCCTGCCAACCGCTCGGTGCCATGCACGCTGCAATAAGCGTGTCTAGACACTAGCTAACGATGGTCGACACTGACCCGCCGCACGCCTTGAACCCGAGGCCAACCACACCACACTGACTGCCGCCGGCACGCCAGCAGCGAGCACGGTAGACGTGGTGTGGTAGACAACGCGTCAGAAGTCGCTGAGGCGCAAAAACGAGTGCGGCGAGGACAGCAAAAGGACGCAAAAGTGCCGCGACCCGGGATCGAACCAGGGACCTTCAGATCTTCAGTCTGACGCTCTCCCAACTGAGCTATCGAGGCGCCAAAATTCAAACACACCCACCCGCCCCGAAATTTGCCGCTCTCCCACGCGCGCTACATCGCTTCCCACGCCCACACACACAGCCTGCATGCCACCGCCGTCCTCCAGCCTACCCCCATGGTCAATCCGCTCCCCGCTCCGACGCCGTCCCGCCTCGAACGAAGTCTCCGAACATGGCGCTCGCATATCGTCGCTACGCACTATTGACGCCATTGCGAGGGTGCTGGCTACGGCTACCACGTCCTGCCAACCGCTCGGTGCCATGCGTGCTGCAATACACGTGTCTAGACACTAGCTAACGATGGTCGACACTGACCCGCCGCACGCCTTGAACCCGAGGCCAACCACACCACACTGACTGCCGCCGGCACGCCAGCAGCGAGCACGGTAGACGTGGTGTGGTAGACAACGCGTCAGAATTCGCTGAGGCGCAAAAACGAGTGCGGCGAGGACAGCAAAAGGACGCAAAAGTGCCGCGACCCGGGATCGAACCAGGGACCTTCAGATCTTCAGTCTGACGCTCTCCCAACTGAGCTATCGAGGCGCCAAAATTCAAACACACCCACCCGCCCCGAAATTTGCCGCTCTCCCACGCGCGCTACATCGCTTCCCACGCCCACACACACTGCCTGAATGCCACCGCCGTCCTTCAGCCTGTGGAATGGTTCCAGTGCATGCTTAACCTTGGCCGAGTATGCTGCAGGATCCCGCCGACACAGAACGGCAAGACTCTCAATGACGGGACCGAGGTAGTCAGTCCCCTGTGGCGGGTTCTTGCCAGGCTGGCTGCCTCACCACATTAAGAGGCGTTCGTCCAGGATGTCCTGTAGCCGCTGCATAAAGTTGTAATATCCCCAAGTTTTGATGCACAACACCAAGCGGGCGTCGACAGCGTCCATCTTCCTCTTACAACGACGGTCCAACGCCTTTCGACCTGCTAACGGAGCATGTAGCTGCCAATCCCAGAAATTGGGTCGATGCTCGCGCCACCATCGCCAGTGGCCGACGTGAACGTGGGGGTATAATGCGGGTCGTAGAATAAACGTGATTCCTTCCACAGGTGCGCCAACTCGTACAGCGAAACATTGAGCTTGGAAGCGCGCTCATACAACTTGTCCAGGTCGTCGCGGATCTGCTGCGGGACCTTCTCCACCAAGGCGCCCACGAAAAAGCTCACCGCTTTAGCGGCCGATGAAGTCTTGCGCTTCTTGCTGACCGAGGGAGGGACGAGGGCGGCGACTTCGGAGGTAACTGGTGAAGCGCTGGTGGTCCGGATCCCCCTGACCAGGGTTTACCAGTAGTTTGTCGGAAACTACTGTTTCGTTACTATTTACTGGAAATTACTGCTCAAACTACTACTACTGTTCAACCAGTAACTCAGATCGAGGGCAACTAGTACTGCCAAACTACTGCTAATTACTGCTCGGGCAACTGAAGAAATCCAGGCGATCTTGTCTTTTGACCGACGCAGCACACTCCCAGGCTTTCACGATGGCGCGAAGCCTGTTGTTTGTATGGTAGATAGCCAATTGATACGACGTCGCAAGTACTACGTAGTAGTCATTGCCACACAGGGCCGCTTTAACGCTCTTGCCTGCTTTTGATTGACTGTGGTGTGCTTTCATTCTGCAATTTGCCATCCTGACACGAAGCCTCAAGACGCCCCCGAATCAGCGCGTCGTCCGTTCATGAAGTGTGCAAGCCTCGGTTGTTCATGTGCCGACCTCACGAGGACGGACCATTCCGGTGTGTGTGGTCTGGGGGCACCGCATCTGCAGTAACGACATTTACGACTCCGGCAGTCTCTTCGAGCGCTTCTGCAGCGCTACGTGCCTTTTCAAGTGGGGGACATTGACTTCGTCGCCGTCTGCATGGGGTGAGAGTGAGTACACGAGCCGATAAGGAACGCGCAGAAATGCACAGGGAAGTAGACAGCGATGTAGCCATTTAGGAGGTCGACTACTTAAAACAAATACTGGATATTAATGGAAGTTACCATAGTACTACTACTGTCCTAATCCAGATCGCCGGTATTACTACTACTACTGTGGTATTGCGGTGTGAGATTTAGAGAGCCCGATCGGCCGTTGGCGCGAAGCTCCCAGATGGATGGATCCTGACTACGCGACATGCAGGCTACAATCCGGGACAGGATGCGAAGACCGTCCCATAAAGGTAAGATACGGGACGGGTCGCGAGAGGGATCCCATAAAGGTCGAATATGGGACGGATCCCGAGGCTGCCCCATATTAGACGGATCCGGATAACGGATCCGGATCAGATGGATCTGAGTCAATAGTCGTATTAAGATGTAGGTCAAATGGGAGGCTCAGAGCGCTCGGGAGGTAGAGGTCCAGTTAATACTTAAATCAGAACCGAATTTGCACTGGAAGACCCACTTGGCTATAGTATAGGGGATTATTATTGGCCCCATACTTAGATCAAGTGTATTTTGGTTATCTTCCTGCAGTACGTGGCAGCCCCTGGATAGCTTGGCCAGGTAGCGGGCGCCCTTCGAACTCTCAACCCCCTCAAAGACCCCGCTATTGGAAGCGGCAAGCATCGTAAAGGAACAAGGACAACCCCGTAAGGGAACAAGGAACCCCCGTAAAGGAACGACTCCGGATCACGCATTTCTATTGCGGATCCACAAGGCCTGCTCAAGTAGATCAAGGCCGACCCCATCAGGATCCCGTGCGCAGGAATACCCGCGCGGATCCACCAACCTCTCAAGTCCCCACAAGGACGTCCACCGCTCACCAAGTGCGCATCTCGTGTCAACGAGAGAGCTGTACTAGCCCGCCGACGGGTACACAAGGTGAACCACTCAGCAACTACACGGCCGTCGGAGTACCCCCTCCGTTAGTCGGTGTCTGGGCGCAGTGAGTGCGAGCCGGGATCTCTAGAAAATCTAGCAGATCCGCTCCACCACACTACTCTAGCAGTAATTTAGTTGGATCTACTGGATAGTACTGTAGTAATTTAGGCAAAAATCAAGTTACTGGTAAACATTGCCCCTGACTCTCGTGCTGCCGTGATGGTTTCGGCTGGATCCGGACGGACCCACTCAACGCGTCCGCCGCCTCCCCCGACTCGTCCAGAATGGTTTCAACTATGTCGTCCGCCCATGGTGGTCTCGTTAGCAGCGAGCACCTGGCGCATATCGCACCAGAATGCCAACTGCGCGAGCTTCCGGCCCGTGCCGTGCGCGCTCGAGGCCTTCGCCTTGCCCTTCTTGACGAAGTTGTCGACGAACAGCCGCAACAACTTGCTTTGGTCGTCGTCGTCCGACATGATTCGCCCGCGGCGGGTCGGTAGCGTGACGCTGATTTCAAAATGAATGCCCTCTTCAAAGGTGGAGCCTCCTAGATTGAACGTCAACGACCTAATGATTGGAAACTTGCCAACGACGGAAAAAGAAGGATCTGAGAAATCATCATAAAGAGCTGCGGGCTTACCTGTCGCTCACTGTCGAACCTTTCCTACTTGAACCCCAGACCTGTCAATTCGCGAGCGACAACCATGGTGCCTACGGAGAGATGGCTCCTTCTGAAGGTTGACCTGGACGAGAACGGTCTTTTGCAGGACCCGCATGCTTCCTCCTATCTACCTGACTGGATGCTACCTGTCATTCTTCCTTGTGACTGCTGCCCCACGAGCTCGCGTCCGGCATGGATGAAGTGTGGGGCCTAGTACGCCCGAGTCAAGCTACTGCCTGCGTACGTCGGTGCTGTCACCGCTTGGGTCATCACGACCCCTGTCCGACGGATTGTCTGGGCATTCCTGTGACAAGTGTGGCGCGTGGCACGCCCGAATGGCGGAATGTGAGTCGATATCGTGGCCCGCTACCAAGACGTGCTCCAGAACCGAGACTACGCCAACTACGAGGTCCTGCCTACGCCTACGAGCTGTGAAGTGCTATTTTTGCTGTACCCGTGCAAGTGCTGCGCGACGGGGAAGTGGAGTATGGGCGTTACGGGCGAATGCATCGCAGTTGGTGGGTGGACGGACAAGTTACGCTCGGCGAGTCCGGGTCCGAGCTTCTCGTGAGCTCAGCCCGCTCCATTGGCCGATACGGCCGCGCCGCCGGCGGGGCGTGCCCCCTGACCGGACGACGCGTATTCGCTATCCTACACGGAGTCGGGTGGCTCCTGCTTCTACTACTATCCCAAACTATTCACATCCTCATGGCCCTCTACGACCTGTTGGAGTTCTCACTGTGTGGAACCGTCGGTGTGGTTGCAGTCGTGGTGACACTGAACGCACTCAACTACCCACTGAAGTGGACCCCGCTGGGGCTTGAAGCGACTGTGGGCATCGGGTGTCTCGGACTACTGACGCATGGTTGGCGTTTGGGTGACGGCGATGGTCGACTACAGAAGATGGCGCCTCACCACCTCCTCGGGAACGCTTGGGAAAGCGTTCTGCGGAACGCTGATGACCGAGACCGGTCCGAGACGGCTAGCCTTTTGAAACTACGAGAAGCGGAAGTGGAAGACTAGGAAGACTTCCAGCCGGCTGAAGACGAGCTACTCTATGAAGAGCAAGCCGCTCGTACGAGCGCTGCATGTAACGAGTCGAACATGCCGCCCCATTTCTCCGACGCTGACGTGGAGTTGGCTAACTCGCTCTCTCATCTTGCGGAGCAAGCATCGGCGTTGACGGAGATGGCCTCGCGGGCCCAGCTTTGAGTTCGCCGAGGACGACAAACGCTTGGTTGGGGAGATTGTCCCGTACCCGGGAATCTGGGTGACATTCCAGACGGGTCTTCGCTGGGCCCAACCTGTGGATCATCGCCATCCAGACCACTCGGGGTGAACCATCAAGGGCGAATGGCTACATCTTCGTGTGGACCCTCTCCTGGTACCAATTTGAAGGGTACCAGGCTCCTACTAGCGTGGACCCACTCCAAGTGAGGCGATCTCCTTGCTCGTGCGACGATTTCGCTCTCACGAACGTTGTCAAGACGCACGCCCTGCCAATTTATCAAACCAGAAAATGCCTTAAGCGCGTCGAAGTAAGCTAGGAAGCGGTCGAATCAGACTGCCCCCCCTTGCAGATTGCCACACGCCCCCTGGATTTCCTTAGGCACGCACTAGTACAGTAGTCACTATTAATATGTGGCCTCGATCTGATCTACTAGGTACTATATTAATATTAGTTTCGCCCCATCCCAAACTAATAATTACTATAGTAGTTTGCGGCATCATTTTAATAGCTTAATGAATAGTAGTCCGAAACAAACTACTAAGGGTTTTCTGCAAAACCCATGTTTTGAGATTTGACTGGGTGGGTGCGGCAAGAACCGTGGGTGGGTGGGTTTAGGTTTTGGATTATGACGTCATTTTTAAGCTTGAAAATTGTATACCGGATGAAGTTAGCCTTGATAACTGTCAAATTGGTCGAGCGCTTTCGAGATGGAACATGCTTACGGAAACATGCTTATCTCGCTTGTGTGGTGCGGTTTGTCCAGTGGATTGACGCTGCTCCACCGTTATAGAGCTTTGCGACTTCACTTTACTTAAGTACTACATACAATTTTCAAGTATGCTAACCGAATGGGGGGGGGGGGGGCGGGGTATTTGAAAATCCCGAAACCCAAAAAATCTTTATCCCAGTTTTCGAACCCTGACGCTGACGCTTGCATACAGCAGAGTTTACTACAGCTGCACTTACTCAGAGTATCAGAGCAACACGAGGGTCTACCACTACTACTATCAATGGTGGCAGCGGATGCAAGCACAGGGAGTTTTCCTTATTGCCACCACTAAGACAAACGAACGCGCCCAAGATTATTTTTTGCTTGGTAGGAGGAGGATGGGCCAGGAAGAGAAATACGTACTGCTCCTTGATTCTTGCAGCGACCAGCCACGTACTTCGTACCCATGACAAGACAAAAAACTTGGCCAACGTAAACTAATCGTCTCATGTTGACCCCCGACGTGAACGATGGGTCTGAAACCTTTGGATAATAACCCCGATGGATTCAAGATGCCACAGAAGAAACCTAAGCAAGTCGAGACTCAGTCCAGCAGCCGAATTTTTCCAATAGTTTGCAGTCAAACCTGACTTCGGCGAATATCACAACTATCTACATGAACAATTCGTCCGCATTGGTTTTTTGAAAGGCTTGAGAAAATGCATCGCGTCGAATACTAGTACACCTTTTCAACTTCAAAGCTGCAAATTCCAAGTTCAATACTGCAAAATGTAAGTTCAATACAGCAAATCGTGATCAGAGGCTGATGTGAGATTTTATATTTAGCTTACTCGGGAATGGCGCTCGAAGCGCTGCATCGGCATGAGTGCCTCGGTCCATTAGATTTGGTGCGAAGCGCTTCGCGCCACACGTGCACTGTTCCCAGTTCAAGTAGATAGAGCCTCACATGGGTTTTGCACGATTTGCTGTTTTGATCTTACATTTTGCAGTATTGAACTTGGAATTTGCAACTTTAAAGTTGAAAAGGTGTAGTTGTGTGGCACAAGCTAATGAATGCTCTACGGAACCGAGTACAGCAGGCCTCGGAGGGTCCTGAGCATGACGTCACCCCATGTGACAGCTTCTTGCTGTGCCTCTTGCCACGCGGTCTCAGAAATCGGGAACCCTGGATGATAAAGTTTTACAAATGCAGCGCATCTCAACACCACAGTCAGATCACCACCCTCAACCAGCGGGTTATTTGCTGTCACCACGACGGCTGAAGATACATCCTTCCGAATGCGCTCATTGGACTTGTACGGGTAAAGTTCGTCCTCATCCACCGAGTCGATGACTACCATTCCGCGCGGTGGGTAGATATCATCTGCATCGAAAAACTGCGAGTACATGACGCAGTTGAGCTCTGTGCAGATGCCAATATCGTTCGTCGATATGATCCGAGCGTTGTGCACGTTGCCATCTCCGCCGTCGTAGTCGTCTCGAATGGTAATGTGGCCCAAGCGCTCGGAGATGCTGATCTCAACATTGTTGACGCTGTAGAAAACTGCTTCGTGCACTTGCTTGAGCGATTCCACGCCTGGTAGTTGAACGGTCTGGAAGAGGATGCAGCAAACATCACCGTCGGCTGTTTCGAACCGCTCGTCACTCAGATGGGGCTGGTTCAAAGGTGTTATCTGACTGCGCAGGACAATGTGTTCGTACGCAGCTCGGAATTTCTGCTCACGGATGGCTAGAAGCGTCTCGTTGCGATCGTGCCAGCTCTTTTTCAGACGGATATGCGAATAGAGAGGGTGCGTTTGCTGTTGCGTACTCATGTTAGCATTGGGTCACCACATTCAAGACAAATACTCTCAAAATCGTACCACTGGAAGACTGCAAATAGATTGAACGCTGGCAATTTCCAGTTGGTGGTGGCGTATGAAGGAAGACAGGAGTGCGTTTTCCGAGCCGACCCCTTCCTGACTTCTTGGAGGTTGCAGTTGCTGCAGCTCGGATTGCAGTCTACGAACCTCCGCTAGTAGTTCCTCCTTCTCTTTCTGCACGTTAAACAATGGCGACCATTAGGCTTGTAAGGAAACATAATGCAAAACCGTGATACTGTACCTTGCGCCGCACGCTCGTTGATTTGCATCTCTTTTCCGCCATAAGCTTAAGTTAAGTTGTTGCCCGCTCGGGTGAGCTTCTGATGGAGAAGATTTTGAACTGGCACGAGATTGCGAGAGGCAGTTCCTACCTCGCTCTACTGACTGTTCCACTTCACCATCACTCCGTAGAAACCTGAACGGCACTCGTTATTTAACCCGACTGGGCGTTAAAGACGCTACGAAATGGCTTTTATATGATCATATTTTATGCACATATGTTATACGTATAGAAGTATAATACAGTTACTCACTTAGGGGTAGGCCACTAGCGCGTTGGCTCTCGTCTACGGACTTCCGACCGTGGGCCCGACCCTCTCTCGCTGCGCTCGGGGGGGGGGGGGGGGCACTTCGCGGCCCCGGCTCCGAAGTCCACGACTCGGCCAGGCGCTGTGGCTGGGATTAGATATTTTAACACTCGCTTAAAAATAGGTTTTTTTCATAAAAAATGCAAAATGCCCTATCCATGAATGCCTAAGGTCGACGACCAGTTTCGTGTTTTTTCTGAACCCATTTCGATTTGTGTCAATTCGATATCTACCGGTACTAGGCATTGGTATTTTAAAAGAGAGTGACTGCTGTCCCCGACTGAAGCATACACCTTGTATACTTCTGTCCGGAGGGCATAAACGGTGCGCAAAGCAGCGAGCCGAGCCCCGCGCGGAGCGCGGTAGGGTTCAGGAGTCCCATGCCAGGTTTTTTGGGGTCTAGTCAGGGGGTGTACTAAAAATCGCTATTTATCCGGACGTGTATAGACCGCTATAATATATTATAGAAAGTGCTAGTCGGTACAGTAGAGAGGCTACTGCGACACCCAGTCGGGGACAGCATCACGTGCCATTTTTAAAATAGGCACCACTCGAAATGCCCATTAAACGGACCTATTTGTGTGCATATCGGCAGGCCACCATTAGGCTCTAACCACTAAACCGACTAAAAACGCTTTTAAGTGAGCCGTTTATTCCAACCCCCAGGGGAGTGGGAATAAATTGAGGATTATATTCCGAGATAGACATCAGCTCGGAGAGGGAGTCAAACGTGTGGTCGTCATGAAGGACAAAGGCGAAGACGTTTAGGCAGGCCTCTTAAAACTAGGCATTCATGGATAGGGCATTTTGCATCTTTTATAAAAAAACCTATTTTTGAGAACCCCGAGACTTCAGATAGCTGCTGAACGCGTTGTCACGGATCAACTGGATCCTGAAAAAAGTAACACATAAATCTTTTCCTTGGCTCTATAGCTCGGAATACACGTAACTACGGATGGTCTTCACCAATACATCTCCCCATCGACCGATGCCTGCCTGCAGTTCTTGACGCGTAGCTTCCGACACCGGGAACTGCGGGCTGTAGAGTTTCAAGAACGCTCCTCGGCGCAATGTCACGACTAGCTCGCCTTCACCTCCCGGCTCCTTAGCAGGTCTTCTGCTTGCTGTCAAGATAATGGCTCCCGAGGTGTCGAAACGAACACGCTCTTTCGGGTAATACGGATACAGTTCATCTTGGTCGACCGAGTCCAGAGCCAAAATGCCGCATGCCCGTCCGCCGAACCCCTCGTCATCCTCCGTGAAAAAGTGCGAGAACGTGACAATGCTACTCTCAACTGGCGTGCAGTTCTCTGAGCGTGACAGGACCCGAATGTTGCACACACTTCCATCGATGGTGTCGTAGTCGTCCCTCACCGTCGTGTGTCCCAGTCTCTCCGAGATGCCAATCTCGATCGTGTTGTAGTGGAACAGCAGCGCCTCCCACACGTGCTCCAGCGACTCAACTCCTGGGAAATGCATCGCCTCCAGATGCACCGAGCACAAATCCCCTTCTGCAGTTTCGTACCGGTGGTCCGAAGTGTGTGGCTTGTCCGGATCCACGAATCTCCCGGGAGCATGCAGAAAATCGTACGCATTCCTCAGTTTCTCTTGGCGAACTGCCATCAGCGTCTTGCGGCGCTCGTCCCAGTCCTCGGTCAGGCATATCTTGGTGTACAGCGGGTGCGACGCTTGATCCCCCTACACAAGCATATACCATGGTACATACCTTTAATAAATAATAATAAAAATAAAACAACAAGAAACTTACGAGGCATTCGACCAGCAACGACCGGACGCTGGCCACTTTGAGCTGCTGGTTCTTGGCCACGGACGTCAGGAGGTTGTTCTCGTCCACCACACGCTGCACCAACGGGTCCAGCAGCGCCGCGTCCTCGGGCGATAGCGAGCGGACCCGCAGCTCCTGCAGCTTGGACTTGAGTCGCTTCAGTTCCTCACGGAGCTGCTCCGTCTCCTCCTGCAGGGCGGAAGGAAGAGAGTATAAATAACATTAATAATTAATACTATAGGATCGAGGGAGATTCCTGGCGAGGGGATCACGCACGCGACGCGCTGTGTAGGTGCACTTCTGCTTCTTCATGACGAACTCTTGCAAAATGACCACCTTGAGGGACAAAAAGCGGGATGAGCAGCGCATTCGAGTCATGGCGTTAGTCATTTGGAGTGGTACACGTCATTGCAAGGTGTGCGTGTATTATGCGAAGTAGGCAAGATGCATGAAATTTGCGCACTCGAACCTGACAAGTTGGCTCTCTGGTGGAATGCTTGGTGGTACCGGTGGGACAAACAAAACCAAATTCTGGTAGTAAACATTCGGTGACGTTCGGCTAAGACGTGGAAATTCCACCGGGTGGAATAGGCATTCACGTGAGCTTGCCCCGGTACGACCGGCTCCAAACCAAACTACAAGTACGCGTGAGTATTCTTCCCAGACGCGACTGACATGCGAATACAATACTGTACCCCCCACTACATGTAGTAGCGATGAATAGGCAAAATGCTGTTACCCATCTCACTGCGTTCCAGGTTGCTTATTACGCTGGCGTTGAAGTGTCTACGGGGTGGTATAGACGACGCTGCGCACGGTCTTAAGCATAACATCGCCCCACTGAGCAATACCTTCATGCAGCTCCTGCAGCGCAAAGGCCGACACGGTAAATTGTGGTCGATGCAGCTTCACGAATGCCGCCCGCCGCATCGTGACCACGAGCTCCGTTTCCTCCTCGCCACCAAGAGTCGACGTTCCAATCTGCTTGCCCCCTTTGTGCTTCACCCTCCTCCTACTCACAGTCAGCACCACCGCCCCGGAAACGTCCTTCCTCACTCGGTCTCTCGGGTTGTACGGGTACAATTCGTCTTCATCCACGCAGTCGCAGGCCATCACAGCACATGGTCCAACGCCCACTCCCAACTCGTCCTTCGCGAACAACTGCGGGAACGAGACTGCGTTCATCTCCGTCGTGACGCCGCAGCCTTCCGTCGACGCAATCCTCGAGTTGTACGCCGTGCCCTCAATCGAGTCGTAGTCGTCTCGCACCGTAATGTGTCCCAACCTCTCGGAGATACTGATCTCCATGTTGGTCAAGTAAAAGATCAGCGCGTTGTACACTTGCTCCAGCGACTCGACGCCTCGGAAGTGCACCGTCTCGAAGCGGACGCAGCACAAATCCCCTTGTGGAGACTCAAATCTCTCGTCCGAGAGCTGCATCTTCCCGGGCTGCGCGTGGCTGCTCCGTGCCATGATGTACTCATAGGCGTTCCGCAGCTTCTCAGCGCGTATACTTCTCAGCGTCGCTCTCCTCTCCGGCCAGTCTTTAGAGAGCCGGATACGCGTATACAACGGGTGGGTCTGCTGGTCGCCCAGACACCGAGACAGTAGCGACTGCGCGTTGGCCACGTGAAGCTGCTGGTGGCGGAGGACGCTCGTGAGCGCCGTGTTCTCTGCCACTCGGCGCTGCAGCGCCGGGTCGGCCCTGGCGGCTTCTTCGGGCGGCAGCGAGCGCGTCCTGAGCACGGCCACTTGGCTCTCGAGGCGCTCGATCTCCTGCTGAAGAGCGGTCTGCTCCTCTTTGCGCAGAATGTACGTCGCCTTGCGCTTCTTCTGCTGGGGCTTCGACTTCTCCGGCTTCTCGGGTGTGGACGCGCTCGGCGGCGAGCAGTGGTAGACGTCCTCTGGCGACGTGGCCGTGCTGGGCAAGGGAGACAGCCCCTGGAAGCACGCGCCGCTCGCGTCCGCCAGCGCCTCCGTGAACATCATGGACCTGTATCGTGCTAAGAAACTTGCCGAATGATGATGGTTTTGATGTATTACTTAAATATGCTAAAAATTAAGATAAAATAGAGCGAATTAAAGCAAAAATAAGGCGGGAATGCATGTAGCAGTGCATGTAGCAGTGCGGTAAGGCTTTGTAAGAACAAAAACGGGGCCAACCTATTATAATTACATGTATTATTATTAGATAGTCAACCTGGTCGGAGCCTTATTGGCATGAACGACTCCAAACTTCGGGCTATATTGGCCCAAAGGCGTCTCGGTAGCTCTTAGCCGCCGTCGCTAAATTAGACCGAGTCGAGTCTCGCCAGCTTGTCCAAGCAGGATTACACACTTCAATTTGCTAACCGATTTCGCTTTGTAGCTAGTTTTATACCCTTATGTACGGAAATTCAAATCCGATTAAGATAAATATGTACTCTAATAAGGCGTGGACATTCCAGCCGCGTTTCACAATATAATACACAGCACAAGTCTTCAAAGTTTGAATCAAACGTCTCTCGCGGCTTGAGATGCGGACAGTGCATACTGTACCGTACAGTACAGTCTGTACGGTACATGCAGCAGAGCCCTGGTGCAAACTACACATCCCTCACGCTCAGTACATGTACAGTTGCAGCTCTCTCCACTCTCGGCTCAAAATGAATAGGGCAGAGACTACGTGCATAATGCATTCAGTATTCTCCGGACAGGTATATAACTAACAAAGTCGTGCTTCGCACGAAGAGAAGCTCTGAAATTTTAGTTGCGATAATGTGGTGATCGAGTGTTACTTAGTCAAGGAAAAATAGAGAAAGCGTTGCTACGCTGTGCGGACGCGGCCACGCAAGCTCTATTTATTCTAGCCGGCGGGTTTCGTCTTCATGTAGTTCCTACTGGGACGGAGTGAAGCACGACTTCGTTCACTGCGCCGTTGTTAAATGGCACAACACAGTAGATGTATAACTACGTGTATTAAGCTCTTATTCCTAAATTGCCGTACTCTAGACGATGTGCTCAGTCTGAGGCAAAAGAGGAAGTGAGCACGCCTCGGACTGCGTCCGGGCGGCATCGATTCCTTTGCCTGCTGTCGTCATCGCACTATGTAGCCAGATCACCATCTCCATCTGTGATCTGTTCTGAATGTCCTCTCGTACTTGATAATGATAGATACACATCATCAATAAAAGGATTCTCTTATTCAGTTTTACTCTATTAGGCAGGCAAGCTGCCTCTACGCTCAACACTCCCACTAAGTACTAGGGGACAACTTCAGATCGTGAACACCTAGTTTCTCTCTTAGTTTTAGGAATTGTTTTGTTGGCAGAGCCTTTGTTAGAATATCTGCGGTCATCTCTGTTGTAGCACAATATTCTATTTTGAGGCGTCCCATTTCAACGAGATCTCTCGTAAAAAGAAAACGTATCTCTATGTGCTTGTTGGCTTTATGATTCCCAGGGTTCTTTACAATGCTGATGGCTGCGTTGCTATCACACCATACTTGCACTGGTACCTTTTGCGGAAATCCCATTTCGCCTAGCAGATGCCATAACCACTCACTTTCTTTGGCTCCTTCACTTAGTGCAATGAGTTCTGCTTCAGCAGTAGAGAGTGATACACTTCCCTGTTTGCTACTGCACCATGACACACTGGCACCGGCCATCTTAATCACATACCCGGTAACTGATTTGCGTTCTTTTGGTTGACACGCGAAGCTCGCGTCTGTGAACACTTCGTAAGTCACGTCACTCGTTTTGCCATCGAGCAATAGACCGTACGTCGACGTCCCTTTCAAGTATTTGAGTACACGCCTTGCTGCATCCCAGTGTGTGCGATTGTAGCATGATAAAAACTTACTTAGCTCTCTAACCGCATTCGCAATGTCCGGACGTGTCCCTCGGACTAAATATTGGAGTGATCCAACAATGCCTCTGTAATCAAAAGGCTGTGCAGCAATTTGTTCTGCACTTAACTTTGTTTCTGGCTCAAGTGTGAGGCCAGGAACTTGTGGTGTCATCACCGGTGAGCTGTTGACCATATTATACTTTGTGATCAGTTCAGCAATGTATTTGCGCTGTGAAATCGTCATCACACGCTGGTCTCTATTGCGCTTCACCTCCATTTTCAGAATATAGTGAATATCACCCAGATCCTTCATTTTGAATCGTTTTGATAGCTCAGCTTTTAGCCTATTGACGAGATTAATGTCACGCGACATTATGGTAAGGTCGTCAACATATACCACGACTATTAGCCATTCATCTCCCACTTTTTGCACGTAGATACAAAATTCTTTGTGGCAGCGTTCAAAACCCATCGACACCAAAAACGTATGGAGGACTCGATACCAGATGCGTGGGGCTTGTTTAAGACCATATATGCTCTTCTGAAGTTCACAGACCAGATGCTCTTGGCCTCGCTTTCTAAACCCGTGAGGTTGCCTCATGTAAATCTTTTGTTCTCCTTCCATGGTACCATTCAGGAACGCTGTATGAACATCCATTTGATGGATATGACAGTCCAATATTGTCCCAATGGCTAGAACTAAACGGAGTGACTCAAACCTTGCCACTGGTGCGTATACCTCGTCACAGTCAACCCCAAATTCTTGATGGTTACCTTGCGCAACGAGCCGTGCTTTGAATCGCTCGACAGTACCGTCGGCATTATACTTTACTACAAGTACCCAATGGCTTGGCAAAGCTTTTCGTCCAGATGGCAGAGGTACAAGCCTCCATGTTCCATTTTCTATCAAGGAGTCGTACTCTAACTCTAGAGCCTGTTTCCATTTTTCACTATGAGGTCCACTCAAGGCTTCTTTAAGTGTTCGTGGTGTTGGCACTTTGTGCTCGAGTATATCAATTGCAATGTTCTTATCTAGCATTGCTTGGAAACACTGATAGTCTTGATATCTCTTTGGTTTCTTAATTTCACGACGTGGGCGTGGTTCAGAGCGAGGTTGCACCTCCACAATTCCCGCACGTCTGCGTTTACGACTATCTCCTGTTTGGTTAGAAGACTCCACTGTAGGTGCTTTAGCTCCCACTGCTTCGGTAGTCTGTCTAGCAGGTGATTCAACTCCCACTGCTTCAGTAGTCTGACTAGCAGGTGACTCAACTCCCACTGCTTCAGTAGTTTGACTGGCAGGTGACTCAACTCCTATTGCTGCGGGTGCTCCGCCTGCGGCAAATTCAGTTGTGGGAGCAGGCTCAGTCTTTCCAAAAGCCCGCTGGACCAGATTGGTTACATTGGTTGTGTCAAACAGCACATCTCTTGAAATAATGTGCCTGTTATTATAGACATCCAATAGTCTGTACCCTTTCGTGTCTTCTGATATTCCGAGAAACCGGCATTTAATGGCTCTCGCGGATAACTTCTTGTCCTTGCGAAGAGCTGCTGGAATATGTGCAAAGCACACAGATCCCCAAAGCGGTAGTTTACTCACGTTTGGTGGCACCCCATACACCTTTTCGTATGGTGTCTTGTTTCCCAAACGGCTCATGGGTGTACGATTCTGTACGTAGGTCATGTACATGAGAGCTTCAGGCCACCATCAGCGTCTTTTAGCGCACAACGAACTCTGTCAAGTTTACTCTGATGGTCTCGCTCTGCAGCTCCATTTTCCTCAGGACTGTACCGATTAGATGTCTGAAAGACAATACCTTTTTCCTTACAGAAGTTTTTAAATGCTGCATTTACAAACTCGGTGCCTCCGTCGGACCGAATTCTTCGGATCGTGAACTTTTCATCACGTTCCAGCTGTAGTAGCAGTTCTTTGACCTTCTCAAACACCTCCTTTTTACTGCGTAGAACATATGTCCAACGCCACGACGTGTTGTCGTCAATAATATTCAGGAAGTACTGAATCGCACCTATAGTCCCATACACTCCCATGGTTTTCATGGGTCCATTTGTGTCCATGTGTATGGTACTTATGGGCTGTGTGTCTCTTGACCCTTTAGAATTGCGATAAGACATCCTCCGCTTCTTCATTGCTGCACAGGTAGTGCAAAAGAACGGTATCTTTCGTAACTCTGATGCTGGAAGCGCGGGCATTCCAGCTACTATGTTTTGGCTTAACATTGCTATTAATTTTTCTTTATTGAGATGGCCGAGTTTTACGTGCCACTCCTGCAATGTGCTTTCTAGTTTCTCAACTTTCCGCGCTACTAAAGGCTTACATGGCTGTGCTTTGACCGCATTGCACAACACTTGTCGCTCTTTGACAGTTTTGTGTTGCACATAGTATGCGCCATTTATTGCACGAGCCACAAATGCTAACTCGTTGTCCAGAAATACAAACTTGAATTCACCAGTTGGTGATCCAATTATTTCGTATCCACTTCTCTGTAGCCAATATTCACTAAGAATATTTGACTTTGAGTTTGGAACAAGTGCAATATTCTCAAAAAGAAACGGTCGAATTCCTTGCGGACCTTGCAAATACAATTTCACTGTGCCAATGTGTGTATTAGAATGCTTAGACCCTTGTGCAAACGTAAACATGTATCCAGTGTCGGGTCGCATGTCGACGAACGTCGACGCTTCGCCAGTTAGGCCGAATCCACAGCCTGAGTCCAGCACCCACGAATTATTGGTTAGACATGTTTCCTCATCAAGCAAACAAGGATACAACGACCGTACCTTGTCTTCCAGGCGCATCTTCTGAAGACTGATATTCCCAGCAATCGACTGTTCGCCCGGTGACATCGGCACGTCGCCAGCTTCCGATTCGTTGACGCGCGCACCGTTGACGCCAAAGTCGAATACAGATCCCATTGGATCATCCGTCTCTTCCGCATTGAAGAATTCCAGATCTTGTCCCGGTGTAGGGGGAAACTGGATTCCGTTGGGAGGGCTGATCGAAGGAGTTGGGCTTGCAGTTGCCGTCGACTGCACGGCGTTGCACGCATCAACTGACACGTCCTTGGGCAGACAGTCATTCGTTGACACAACCGTTCGCTCCTTTCCCTTGGCTTGCGCCTTGAACTTGCCCTTGCCCGTCATCTTCGGTGTCGGTTCTGAGTCGTTCCGCGCCTTTTTGAGCGCGCTTGGGTACGACCAGATGTTGCGCCGGAAGGCCTTCAACTCAATGTCGCGCTTGCGCTTCTCACACTTGTTCTTGAGATGGGGCCCACCACTGATGTCGTTGTGGACTCCAGCGCAGTAGAAGCACGACATACCAGGGCTGGCGTTCTTCGGCACGTCCGGCTGGGATGGGGCCTTCCTTTTCCCGAGGGCCGAACCTCTTGGCTTAGAAGCCTTGAGCGCCTTGGCATCCACATGGTTCACCGAAGCCATGTGCGTCAAACCCTTGATTTGCGCCTTGCTCTTGTTCCCAAAGATCGCGCAGAGTTTGGACTCAATATTTTCCAACGTGAACTCTTCCGGCGTGAACACGATCGCCGATCCCCACAGATGTCCCGGAAGAATTGACAGCACTTTGATCAGCATCATCTGTTGCGAGATCAGGCCAATTTTCAGCGCCTCGGCGCTGTTCCGGTTCACTTGGTCCCTCGCAGCCTTAAGCTGCCGAAACAGGTGGGAAATGCTCTTGAAGTCAGAGGCGACAATCTCATCAAACTTTCCCACCAGCTCCACAACCCCTGAAGCGGTGTTGAGTCCGTAGAGCTTCTCAATCGCCCGCCAAATCTTGTGCACGGGCTTCTGCATCAACTTGTCATCCGCAAAACCCGATGGAAGGGTTAGGTTGAACAGGTTCTTGATGTGCGACTGCTGATTGTTGGCGAAAGCAACTTGCAGCGCGTAATACTCTTGGTCTTCGACCGAAGCGCCTGGTCCTGGTTCCTCTAGGACTGGCTCTTGCACAAGCGCATCCTCATAGCGCACGACTGGGCGGCGACGCTTCGCTTGTAGCTCGGTCACGACTAGCGCATCGCTCATTGCCTTGAGATGGGCTTTGAGCTTTTCCTTGTACGCGGCGAACAGGTTTTTGTTCCCGTGAAAGGATAGCTTGTCGACAACACTGTCGCTCAGCTTGCTTTTGCTCATTTTACACTTGAAATGTTAAATGGCACAACACAGTAGATGTATAACTACGTGTATTAAGCTCTTATTCCTAAATTGCCGTACTCTAGACGATGTGCTCAGTCTGAGGCAAAAGAGGAAGTGAGCACGCCTCGGACTGCGTCCGGGCGGCATCGATTCCTTTGCCTGCTGTCGTCATCGCACTATGTAGCCAGATCACCATCTCCATCTGTGATCTGTTCTGAATGTCCTCTCGTACTTAATAATGGTAAATACACATCATCAATAAAAGGATTCTCTTATTCAGTTTTACTCTATTAGGCAGGCAAGCTGCCTCTACGCTCAACAGCCGTACTCGAGGCGCGAGCAGCAAGGTGCAGCCATCTAGCCTGTTTGCCGTTCACTAAAAATGTCCGGCCACGATATTTTGAAACAATTATCGTCATTTCGGCCCCCCCTACTGCATTCACATGAAATTGCGCATCTCCTGCGCCTGCTCCACAGCCGCAGCATCTGCGCGCGTTTCATGCAGCATTTCCTAATGTTGTATAATGTATGAATGTTGGCCAGCTTACGCTAACGCAGTAAGCTTACTGTGGAATTAATCCGCGTGGGGCCCATTCTTCGGTATCTCGAGTACACGTATTATACACGGTAACATCCATGAAGTCTTGTATGACAAACACTGCATGGGCTAACCTTCATGTAACATTGAGCTCATGCAATTGGCTAATAGATTTCAATAATCTGAGCTGATTGGCTTATAGATTTCGCACTTAGCTGAGGTGGACGACACAGGTAACATGCAGATAATTTATCGTTTTGCGCGGGATATTATATCCGGAAAGAAAAAGAGAACGGCCTTCTTCGCAAAATAGATCACTGATTTCGCAGGGTATTTGATTTCGCAAAATCGCACGCCCACTCGCACCGGCTCCTCAGCTCTGAAAACAAATTTCAGAGAATAGCCTCACATAGATAATATTATTGCATTTGACAAGACGACGAGCGGAGCTACAATTCATTGCTGTCTTTTGAAAAGACAATGGACCGATTCCCGTAGGATCTGTCGCGGCCGTTTTGTACAGATTTCGTACAGATCTCCATAAAACGGCCACTTCTAGACAACTCGAGTCCGCTGTCGACCCGACAGATTTCACTTCTGTCGGAGGGTACCCCCCCCTCCGACAGATTTCTAGATGTGTAGATGGTATGGCTAGAATGGTGAATATTGCGCTCTCACTCCTGCACTGCTCACTGGGGCTGTTGGCACTGGCAAGCATAGTGCGGACGACGAAGACGAGTTCATCGACGAGCCAACGCTGCCGCCGCAATGCCGGCGCGGGGCGAGGCCACCCGCAAGCGGTGTCCGCGAGGCAGAAGCAGTCTGATGATGGTGGATTTGCCATGGAGCTCGAGATCCCTGTAAATACGCCCTCGCCAGACTGCTTCTGCCTCCTGTGAGGAAATGACGCTGCGTTTAAGCCGGCCTCGTCCTCCAAAGTCACGTTGTCAACGTGGGGAGATACTAAAGCCCCGTGACAAAAGTACTAGAGACCCGTGACAGTACCAAGAGTATGGTACAGCAGTCGGTAGCTTTAGACAATCAAAGCGTGCGTGAACTACTAGAGCCCCGTGACAAACACGCTGGGCAAGATGTACCAGAGACCCATCGAATCTAAAATCGAGTGCAACGGGGACTAACCCACAGATAAGTTTAGCTGTATAACAAGAAGACCACTTTGAGCGACGATTTCAACTATATAACGTTAGATTTGATTTCTGTCGCCGCACGGACTTTCTTCATCTAAAACCCCACTTACTGACTGCGATGTTTGCATCGTCAAGCTCATCGCTTCGATAATACCGCAGAGTTCTTTCTACCGCAGACGTTCTACTAGATGCACTTTCACTGCGAATAGATACTTTACGATAGTTCATCTCTGGTACCAGGGGATCCTACACGCAAAGTTGAGTCTTCTTCTCGGGCTCGCAAAGCTGCACACTGCTTTTTCGAAGCTGCAATTACCTCTCCAGGTATCGCACGCATAGCTGCCGCGAACTTCTCCCGCCGCGTAGGCGCAGATATCTCCCCCTTAATAAGGTGAAATGACCGAATCCTACGACGTTGCCGCTTGGTAGGGGGGCCATGCTCCAAGATGATGCTCTCCCGTATCCAGGGTTAATGGGTACATCTCTGCTTCAGGTTCAACCGCGATAACAACCACATTGGAAATGAGGTGGCACAAGACTGGATGGTAATAGGAAATCGAATCTCCAGCTTGTAGCTTCATTTCTCCATGCTTCTTGATGAATGCAGCAACCGAGGGAATAAGGTGCTTTCATGCTGGAGTCAGCGAGAGTGACGACGACCTGGCGAAGGAGACTTGGACAGCAGCTAAAACCGTTGTTGCAGCAGCTAGACGTTGACGAAGCAGGAGACGGACTAGGACGACTCTGGGGGCGCAACGGTGAAGCCTGAGCTGTTCCACGAGACGTGCGCCAAATCACCAAGACGATGCGTACGACAATCCGGAAGGTGACCACGTCCAGCGGCCTGGCCAAGCGTCTTATCAAGGAGCAGACGACGGGAACGATGAGCGTGGCGGGCGAGTCGAGCACAGCAGAGGAGACGGAGACCCGCGAGGAGATCGACGATAGCAGTGCCACGAGTGAGACCACCACGAGCGGAGACCCGCGAGGGGATCAATGACAGTGTGGTGTAGCGGGATCAGCGAAATCAGCGAGATCGCCAACCCAACTTACCAACTGCGCCCGAACACCGACTAACGGAGGGGGTACTCCGATCTGCCGTGACGTGTGCTGAACTGGGTCACCTTGTGTACCCGTCGGTAGGGCTGGATCTGCTCTTCTGGTGTCTTCCGAAGTGTCAACGCCTTGAAGTCGAGACAGTCTTGGCGAGACGCGGGGATGGGGTGGAGCGGCGCGGAAATCTTCACGCAGCTCGCGGTTGTACTTCCAGATCAAGTAGTCTGAGACTTGGATCTGGCGGCCTGGATCTGGATCCGGCCGTGGGGTTGCCTTTGCGGGGTCTTGTCCTTTACGTTCCCTTTCGGGTTCCTTTCCTTGCGATGCTTGCCGCTTCCTATAGCGGGATCTGTGGTTGTTGAGCGTCGAAGACCCGACCGGCCAAGCTGTGAACTCCGGTGGATCTGGGATCTGCAATTAAGGGTAGATCACTAGGAAGGTCTAAAGCTGGCCAATGTATTATCCAAGCTTTACCAACACTAGATCTCTTACCGCTGTGTCTTCTACTCCTCGCAGGGCCAATGTAGTTCCCGTTTCCAGGCGAGGGAGAAGGCGGTTGCGATGTCCAAGGCAAATTCAATACTGATTTATGCTTAAGTCCGATCCCATCCTACATACCTATCCTTCTATCCAGCTATAGTCCCATCGATACCTACCGGCTCTGTAGCCCCCCTTTACCTCCGTTATGACGTCATCCAGGCCTCTGGCGTGCCGTCATCGCCGGATCCGCAATGCTGGATCTGGGCCCCGGTATCAGATCTGATCCCGATCTGGGCTCCAGATCCAAACCCTCCGATCTTCTTCGAACCACTTGATCTGGGCTACCGCCGTTGATCTACGTCCGCTCAGCCCGTTCGGCGCTCTGTCAGCTTCCGTCCTGCGTCTCCCTGCTTCCTCCCTTGTATAGATCCCGCCAGGTCAGTGTTTCATAATAGTGACCAGCCGGGTCCCAGTCTCTCACTTGTCAATCAACGGCGATCTCCGATTTCTCGGATCTCGCTTCTCCACAGTCGCCTCCTGCTCGTAGTTGTTGTTACCCAACTGACATCACTGCGAGCACTTTCCATCACTCCGGCGTTGGTTCCAACTTCACGCCATTCCCATTCGTACACTCCGTCCCTTTTGATCCGCCAGTCCAAGATTTCCATGTCTTCCGCGTCGCCTCCAAGATCGCCGAGCCAGTCTCCTCCGGCTGAAGCCAGCGCTGACGAGCTCCGCCGCCTCAACTCCTTGCTGCGTGGACGTCTCGCGCGTGCGAGTGCTGACCTCCAGGCAGCCGCGTCCTCCCGTAGCGTGACGGCAGACGACTTGCACCGCCTTTCTCGAACTCTCCTCCGGCAGACTCATGAGCTCCGAGCTCTGGAGAGTCTATACAGCGCGCAGCAACGAGAGGTGGGACGCCTCCGCGCGGAGATCACTGCCCTCCAAGAGCCAAGCGACCCGGATGCTGCTCGCGACCCGGCCGTAGTCCAGCTCGAATCCCGACTCCGACAGCACGAGGCCGAGTTCCGCAACCTCGAGTCGCGCTTTGATCAAGCGGTCTTCGAGCGAGATACCCTTCAGGAACAGGGTGACCACTTAGCCGAAGAGGTGCGGTTGGCCGGTGACGAGATCGAGCAGCTCCAAGAGGATCGCAACGATCTGGATCGCGCGCGTGAGAACGCCGAGCACGAGTTGCTCCTCACAGAGACCAGTTTGAACCGGGCCGCTGAGGCCTTGCAGCAGGCCGAATCTCGGGCCGCAAGACTCGCAGAGGCTTCGAATGTGGATCCTTCCGACCTGGACCGGCTAACCCAGGAACGAGATGCGGCTCGAGCCGAGGCAGTTCGCGTTAGCGACCGACTGGGTGTTGTGGAGGAAGATCTTCAGGGGCACCGACGTTCGTGCCGTGATTCCTCGGCAGAGTTGAACCGTCTTCGAGCCCTTCTAGCGGCCTCGACCAACGATTTGACCCGCACGGTCCAAGATCGCGACGCCGCGCGGGACGACGCCGACCGCCTCCGTGGCGACGTTTCGGATCTCGGTGCGTCTTCTCTCTTCTCCTTTCGGTCTTGACTTCCCCTACTAACCTTTCGATCGTGCTTCTTTTCGTACCTCTCGCAGACGCCAAATTGACTGCTGCTAAGCAGGCGCAGGGAGTTCCAGCCAAGGAACTCGCGGGCGCGAAGCGTCGCCTCCAAGATTTGGAGCATTCGGTCCGAGTGCTGCAGCGCGAGCGGGATGCCGCTCGTGACGCACGCGATCAGGCTCGACGGGAGCGCGACTCGTTCCAGCGCGACCTCGACGTCGCTAATCAGAAGATAGCGACTGTGGCCGCGACAGTGGGGCCGATCTCCGTCGTAGATGCGGGTACCTCGGGCCCAGCGGCTGTGCTGCGCTCTCTGCGTAGCACGTCTGCCGTTCCTGCCACACCCGATCTTCCGACAGGTCCTCAAGATCGGGCCTTGTCCGGATCTGACGCTGCCACCCCGACCCCGAATCCCAAGCGACCGCGTAGCCTACCAACGTCGCCTGGATCCAGTCCGGCGCCTCCTGCCAAGCGTCGAGTAGTCCCTCTCTCTCCGGGGGACGACGACCGTGGGTCCAAGGGGTCTAATTCGGCTAATGGGAGTGGTTCTAGTCCCGTCGACCTGACTCAAGACGACGGGCATCTCGCCGAGGACGACCGCGGAGGATCTGACGCTAGTGACGCCGGCTCGGACGCTGGTTCTGGAACTCAAGCTTCTGTTGGATCTGGCGGTGGGGGCAATTCCGACGTTAAATCGAGTAGCGACGAGGAGGAAGATGAAGATACTGCCGAGGTAGCTAACGATCTCCTAGAAGACCAGACCCTGCAAGCTCTCGCCCAATCTCGTTCCGCCGAACGTCGGCGGCGACAAGCATCTCCTCGTCGTGGTCCTCGAGTGGCTGGATCCGGTGCGTCGCCTGATGGATCCGACAGTTCCGACCCTGGTGCGGACTCTGCTCCCCGATCGGCGCCTAATGCTGACCCACCGGGTGGCGCATCAGCTCCGCCTCGCCGTCAGCCTGCGGGAACTCCGCCTCCAGATTCGATGAGACCCGTGGCCCCATTTGGTCCAGAGGAACTCTGTATTCCGGGGCGGGCTCAAGCACGCGCTATGATCCAACGTGAGGTGGATCCGTGGTTGGCCGACCAGATCTCGGACAAGGCTATGGTCACCATGCTGATCAACGTGCTATTTCCTGCCCTTCCCACTCGTCCGGGTTGGTTATTTCCACGGATCCCTCCCACCGACCGGCGCCAATATACGCCTCAAGATTACTGCGTGGACTTGATCACGGAGGATAACGTGCGGGCATTGCTGGACTCTCGCCCCTGGGAGGTATTGGAGAGAGCTGCCAACGTCGATCCCATCACCTTTGAGGACGATGTGGGAGGGCGTCTTGGGGTCGCGATCAAGCGGTATCAGACCCACGAGCCTGATTGCCTGCAATCGTATTGGGAGTCTACACACTCCTTCGTGATTACCCCTTCAATGATGAAGCAGCACCCCTGGTTGAGGACCTACAAGAAGGAGCGTAACAACCGTCGTTCTCACGCTGGCGCCCACTGGAAGGCGTTCTTGGAGATCTTCATTGTGGCGATGCGTGAAGGCTGGTGCGATCTGGATCTGTTGTTGGACCCGTTCTTCCTCCACTTCCCCAAACGATCTGAGACGGTGACCTGGTATCCAGGGCTGGCGTCGCGTCAGGCGAACCGTCGGGACCCCAATCTTCATAGATCTGAACCCACCGATCTTCTCGAAGCTCTGGATGAAGCCAATTCGGAGGACCCGTGGCGTAACCACTTCCGCGACACGCCTGACCAGCACCCGGCCTGCTCGATCACCCGTCTCAAAGACAAATTCTTCGGGATCCAGGCTCGGAGCGCCCTGCAGTCTTGATTCGCCCGATTTCTCGTCTCGCAGCCAAGTCCTTCTGGATTCAAGCTCCGGGTGCTACGCAGATTCCGGATCTGCTCGCCCAGCCACTCTCTTGTCGTCTCCCGTCTATAATCATTAATCCACCTACTTTGAGTAACCGTCGTTCTTCTTTCTTCCGATCCGTTCTCTGATTTGTGGCTCGTTGCTCCGATTGCGGTCTGGACGTCGCGATTCTTGGCTGTTTTGTCTCTTCTCATTTTCTGCATGTAAACACTCACTTCGCCTTCCTCCGATCTGCAGCCTCCCTGCAGATCCATCAACTCTCGCTCACCCGGACACGACCAACTCGCATCCGAGGTCTCTCTTCACTCCTCCTCGTGCGACTGCATCACTCCGAACCGGTTTCGGCTGGTGTGATTCCGGAGGAACTCATGCAGCAGCGCTCCGCAGTTGAGATCCGCTTCGTCCACCCATGTCGGATCTCCGTATCCTCGTCAATATACCAGGAATTCACGGTAGATCCGGCCATACCGAGTACGCTTCCCCGTCCTCATGTCTGTGATCTTCTCCACTTCATACTCGTCTTCGTCTAAGTCGCGGATCCAGCTGTCTTCAGGGAGGAGGGCTTCGTCTAGATCTACGCGTTCCGATTCTTGGCCGAGTAGACGAGCTGTAGGTCTGTCAGGGAATGTCCTTACTAGCTTGAGCTTGGAGATGTGTACTACAGGGAACAACCGGTATTCTGTACCCGCAGTCTCGATCTTGACCGCATGCTCTCCGATCTTCTCCATCACCCTGAAAGGGCCATGCCACAGGTGTGCCAGCTTTCTAGCGTAGCCTTCCTTCACTCGATACAGATATAGCCACACCTGAGACCCGATCTCGATCTCATGCGGTCGGACCTCTTCATTGTGACGGACCGCTCGATCTGAGATGGCCTCTCTAATCCGCTCACCGACTTGCGATCTCGCCTGTTGGTAATACCGCTGGATCTGATATCTCCATCTCCGAGGCTCCCGATCTCGACGTGCGGTATTGCCTACCGGTAAAGTCGCCTCCAGTGTAGATCGGGCGTCCCACCCATGTACCAAGTAGAAAGGTGTCTCCCCTCGGATCCGGTCTTGGGCTGTGTTAATCGCGAATGTGAGCCTTTCCGCATATTCGTCCCAATCTCGTTGATCCAGCTCCTGCACATACATCTTGAGTGCGCGAGTTGTGGTCTGCACCATTCGTTCAGCCGTCCCGTTTGCCTGGGGTCGGTACGCCATCGTAGCCCGCTGTCGCTGGCCCAGGATCTTATTTAAAGATCTAAAGAAGTCAGCCATAAATCCAGGCTCTCGGTCGTGTCGAATCACCTCGCTGGCTCCAAATCTCCTGAACACGCATTCCTCGTAGGACTCTGCTATTGTTTGTGCGGTCCTCGACGCGCTCGCCTTCGCAATCACATACCCGGTGAACAGATCCACCCAGATCAACAACTCGGTGTTACCTTTGTGTGATTTGGGCAGCGAGGGGATATGGTCCATCGCGATGATCTGGAACGGATAGGTCGCTTGGATGTTACCCGGCGATTCCCCTTGGAGTGTGGGCCGCCCCTTTCCTGTCTCGCAGTCTACGCACTCTCCAACATAGCGCTGGACGCTGCGATAGAGTCCTCTCCAATGGAAATGGTCTCGGATCCGCTGATATGTTCGTCCGATCCCCTGGTGTCCCCCTTCGAGACTAGAGTGGTAGTGGTGTAGCACATCCTGCTGCAGCGTCTCAAGAACCACCAGCCGCATCAGGCCATCCCGCTCTTCCGTCGTCCGTTTGGCAGGCGGACAGTAGAACAGCAGTCCGTCCAGATCCACTTCATAGTCGGATCCGATGGCATTGTAGGACTTGATATCTTCAGGGGACAAGTCGTGTACGGTTCCCACCAGGTATTTCTTCAACCCGGCGATCCATACTTCCTCGTCGTGGGCCTGCTTGATCCTCCCAACCCGTAAATCTCTCACCACTTCCTCCTGGAGCACCGCGGGACGGGATCTGGAGCCGCCGGCCGCTCTCGTAGCTACCGGGCAGATCTTGGCTGTGGGATGCTCTTCTGCCTCCCTCACCACTAGGATCTCTTGCAGGCGATTCAGCGTTACCAGATTCTCGAGATCGGAATCTTCTTCCACGTCGACCCCAGCTTGACGCTGTAGGGCAGCACCGGCCAGACTGTCCGCGCTTCCATTCCAGTCTCGCTTGACGTGGAGCAGTTCGTGGTTCGCCAATAACCGGTCCAGCGCTTTCTGCTTTAACAACGTCAAGCCGGGGGCCTTGCAGTCGATCTCGCCCCGTACTTGTCGGATCACCAGGTTAGAGTCGCCGCATACCACCAGACGCTGCTGAATCTCTCCCTCCAACAAATCCATACACAGCAATAGGCCTCGGTATTCAGCCTCGTTGACGGTTAGGCCATCCACATACTCCGATCGGGCCTTCACCACTGTCCATTCGGGCAGTTTCCACAAGATCGCGCTGTAAGCGCCTCCACCACGCTTGACACGGGCAGATCCGTCAAAACTCACCACCCACAGACTTTCCCCGGGGTACACCGTCGGGATCGGGGCCTGGATCTTGCGTCGAGGTTCCTTCCGTGGCGCGATGGCGATCAAGGCTTGATCCACTTCAGCTCGGGGAGTGATGGTAGCGGCAATCGTCCCCAGGATCTCGTCTTCCCCTTTCGTGCACTTCACGGTTTCGAGAGTCCAAGGGGATAGCAGAGCTGCCCACTGTCCGAGCCGCCCTTGTAGCCCAGAGGCTCTGAATAACCAGGCCAGGGTCGAGTAGCGAGCCAGCACCTTGATCTCCCGTCCCACCAACAGATTATGTCCCAAATCCAAAACCCGGAGCAGGGCTAACACCTCCTTCTCCACGATCCCGTAGTTCAGCTCGTTTGACTTCAATGTACGGCTCGCGAACATGACCGGGTGGAACACATCGTCATGCTCTTGCATCAGGGCCGCAGAGATCGCCCAATCGTTGGCATAGACGACCACCACTGGCTGTAGTTCTGGTTGGAAGTGACGCAGGATCGGCGTGACCGCCACCTTCTCCTTCAGCTTGGCGAACGACTTGTGGGCCCGGATCCAACGTAGATCGGCCCCCGTCTGCTCGTCGACTCCTCCCATACTGTCGTCTACGGCTGCTGCCAGATCTTGGATCCGAGATCGGTTCCCCGGCTTACTCATAGCTGCGAAGTCAACTTCCCGTAGTTCGTATAGCACTGCAGCGTAGATCGCGTAATCCTCAATAAACTTACTGTAGTAGTTGAGGCTCCCCAAAAAGGATTGCATGGCCCGGAGCGTACCGGGGAACGGTAATTCCGTCAATGCCGACAGATCTTTCGGGTTCGCCTCCAGTCCATGGCTCGACACCTTATGCCCGAGATATTCTACTCGATCCTTACCCCAGAAACTCTTTACCACACTAATTGACAGGTTCCACTCGTCACACACGTCGAGCAAACCTTCCACCCTGTTGCAGAGGTGGTCCCAGGACTCGGCCGTGATCAGAATATCATCAATGTAGGATCTGCGCCCCAGCACCGACTTCTTGCCGTCCTCCTTAGGTTCGGAGGGTATCAGATCCGGACTTGTCTTTGGATCCGGTTGCCCCGGCACAGGACCCCCTCCGATCGTGGGATCTGCGTGAAGCCGTACAGCGCGTTATCGAGCATCCGCTGATAGATCTGCGGGGCATTCTTCAGACCAAAGGGCATTCTGTTCCACTCGAACAGTCCGAAAGGGGTGATGAACGCCGAGATCGCGCGTGCGCGGTCCGTCATAGTCACAACCCAAAATCCGCTTGCCATGTCCAGCGAGCAGTACCACAGCACCTTGTCCAGATCTTCCAGTAAGTCATTGATCAGAGGCATCGGGTAGATCATAAGCCTCGTTAGGCTGTTGACCAACCGGTAGTCAATACAGAGTCGGATATCCACTCCATTCTTCTTGATGATCACCACAATCGGCGAGGCCCAGGGTGAAGTCGACATGTTTATGATCCGAGCCCCAAGTAATCCCTTGATCAGATCTGAGAGCTTCTCCCGAAACTGAGGAGCTACTTTGCGCACCCGCTGCGCGATGGGCTTAGTGCCTCCCACATCGATGTCACAGACAATTCCTCTTGCTGCGGGGGGAAGTGCATTGCCTTTTCCGATGAGCAGGTGTCGGCGCCTCCAGATCAGCCGTCGCAGTCGATCTATCTCCTCAACCGAGTTGACAGTCGGATCTCCCACTTGGATGTCCTCTATCATCACATCCTCGGTCGATTGCGTAACTTCAGGCAGCACAGCCATCTCTGACTCCACTTCTTCGGCTCTGATATCGCCTCCTTCATGATAGCATACCTGTTCATCCTCCACCGGGACATCGACTTCAGCAGTTATTCCTCCGGAGGTCGGATCCGACGGCGCTGCTTCCGGAGTCGGCTCTTTCAAGTCCTCCCGACCTTCCTTCGAGACGTTCGCCATCTCCATCGTATTCTGGCTTTCTGATCCGTTCACTGCTTCGTCTACATACAAACTTGGATCGGCGGTTGACTCGAGATCTCCCTCCCGGGGGATTGGTGTTAAGTCGTCTGTTTCCGCGTCCGGATCTGGCAAATCCACCGATACTTGAACGGGTGCCTCTGCCTCCGGATCGGGAAGGTC
Organism: Phytophthora x cambivora; assembly: GCA_033557925.1. NCBI lineage: Eukaryota > Oomycota > Peronosporomycetes > Peronosporales > Peronosporaceae > Phytophthora > Phytophthora x cambivora. Next base: position 3,373,255 of record JAUCEB010000012.1, on the reverse strand, counting down.
CCCCGCGACTTGGGCGGGTAGGACAAATCTCTGCCCTCCCGATCTTAGTTGTTGATCGCTGCCTGTGTTGGGCTTGCGTAATATCGCCCGCGGGGTTGGATAGGTTGGCCGTTCTACTGCAGGTAGATCTGGCTGTTCTGGACGTTGGTACTTCTCCGATACTTTGGCATCCGTGGTTGCCTGTAGAGCCAGATTCTGCCACTCTAGGTATCGGCGAGATCCGGCTGTCTTGAAACCCTGCAGTCGAGGCACCCGATCTCCGGCCAGCCACATCGCTATCCGTTCATCCCCTTGTAGGATCAGCTTCTTCTCTCCGATGTTCGTAATCGTCAAATATAGCGCTTTGCCCGGTCCTCGACTTACTGTCGGTACCCATCGACTTCCCCTGGTCACCCACAACGTGTCTTGCTCCGAGGTTTGCCTCCGCATGGGCACTTCCATTTAATCCCCTACGTCGATCTGCAAATGCTGATCCAGCCGGACGACTTTTGCTTTGTCGTTATACAGCTGACGTCTGCCGCTGAGCTGGATCCGCACCTCGTCCGGGAGGCATAGCGACCCATCGGCTAAATCCAAACGGATCCCTGCAGGCACCATGAAGTCCATCCCCAAGATAGCTTCCTGGCCTGATAGATCACCAACCCAGATGTCGAACAGGTACACCAGATACCCTGCCAGCGTGATCTTGATCCGCGTCCTTCCGGCAGTCGAGTACACCGTATCTCCGATGCCTACACAGTTTTGACTCTGGCTCCTATCTACATAGCACCCCATCCGCTGGGCGAACGTAGTGTCCACGATAGACACCTCGGCGCCAGTATCGAGGAGCAGGACCGCTTTCTCATTGTTTATCTTCCCCGTGATCTTAGCCTGCCGGAACCATTTTCCGGGTGCATGATGCTTCCAGTACCCTCTCGATTCTCCGGGCAACAGATCTGGATTCGGATCCCCGGTTCGCTTACATTCAGCCACGAGACTAGGCTGAAGGTTCAGGGACATATTTTCCCCTTCCGTAGGCGAGAACCAGAGATCTGGGTCCTGTTGCTTCCAGTACCCCCGCGAGGTACCAGGGTCGAGATCGATCACCTCGGCGGTCTCCACTCTGTCGAAATCACCCGCTGGGCAAAGACTGGATACGGCAGCAGTGCGCTTCCCATGTAGATCAAATGTATTATCGCATAGATCTGGCCTTCTGCTAGCTTGATCTATCGATGGCTTGTTCACGTATGCATAAATGCAATACCTAGAGCGCTCGGCTCGTACCGGATTCCATCCCGGCGAGCGTCCTAGTTTAACATCTTCTCCGCCATCTCCGGCAGCATCCCAGCATGTTTAACTGGATCAAACCACTGACGGATCTGGTTGTAGAACTCCTCCATCGGGCACTTCCCCATGTCGTGCAGTTCTCCACATCCTCGGCATACGAACAGGCAATGATCTGCCGGGTGGCCTCTCTTCCCACACTTCTTGCACGTCAGACGTCTCCAACAACCCAGGTCGGTGTGCTTCTTGGAGCCACAGTGAGAGCATCGCCCCCGGTCCGTGTTGTCCGTTTGATATCGTGGTCTCGTATCCCCGGGTAGAGGGTCCGGAGTGCGGCGATCCAATGGCTCGCGATCCGAAGTCTTCTGCTCTTCTCCGGGCGGCGGGGTTTCGTCGCTTGCGGCAAGGTAGATCCGGCGATGTTCATCTCGATCCGAGTCTGATCCGTCCGAATTGGAATCTGACTCCGAGTCTGGCGCCTGGATCTGTATCGCCCGCACTTGTTTGGCCGAGGCGGCCGGCGCCGGCGATGGAGCTGCCTTCTGCCTGTACCGGCTGGATCCAGCGGTCGTCTTCTTCTGGCGACTCTTCGCCCTGTCTAGGGCCCGCAACACTTCCTCCAAATCGTCTGCGTCTGACAGTCGTAGCAACGTTAATTTGTCGGCCAGTTCAGGATCTCCTAGTGTCTCGATGAAATGGTCCACGTGTTCTTTCCGTTCCTTGGTGCCGCCGTCCTTGACCTTCAGTCGTGCTCGTAAGCCCGCCACATTGAGCCTGTGCAGGTATTCTAGCGCAGATTCATCTGAGCGTTTCCGAGCTTGGTAGTATTGGCGGGCTACTGAGATTCCGAACCCGCAATATTGGATCTGAAAGCTCCTGAGTAGTTCGGTCCACTTGTTGCGGGTGGACCTCGGCAGCTGCCGGTACCAGTTCTTCGCCGGCCCTGACAGCAAGTCTGCGAGGGTCAGACACTTCTCTTCCTCGGAGGCTTGGTCACGCATGAAGGAATACTTCACCTTGCTGATTCAGACCCTCGCTCGATCTTCGTCTTGGTCTTTTCCCGTAAACTCCTTCAAGTCTGAGATGGCGGAGATCCGGACTCGTTGAATCAGTGTCGAGTCCGAGGATCCGACCGCTGCCGTGGCTACTGCTGCTGGTGCTGCGGTGGGGAGGTCTAAGTCGTCTGGGTCATATTCCCACTGAAGTTTCTCCAAGTCTTCCGATCCGGCGGATTCCATTTCCACATCCCTGGTTCCTGGATTCGGGAGAGTCCTGGCGGCCAAGTTTGGCATGGCGACCTGTTGCTCTCGAAGGAAACGGCTCATGGCTGCTTGGAAGTAGGACTCCATCTTATCCGTCGCGGTTGTAGTGTCTTCGCTCACGACCACGATATGGGGAGGGGAAGCCGTCGGCTTGTTCACCGTCCCGGAGGTCTTCTTCGCCTTGGTTCGGGTAGGTTTCGGTCGTGACGCCTTGGATCTGGCCTGCAACATCGCGGCACCAGTGGGACCTAGCGACATCCGTCGTGGCTCCGAAGACTCGTCCGAATCCGCCTCAGCTGCCGACACGAAAGGTGAGGAAGTTCGGTCACCTGTGGAGCCGATCTGGGTCGGTGAGTGCGGGCTTGAGGTCGTGCTGGGGTTCGCAGCCTTCTCTCCGACTATTGCTTTCAGCTTGTCGAAGAGTTCCTTCGCCGACGTCTGGTACATCCGTAGATCTGGACGGAACAAGTCGTCCGCATCGAATGCTCCAGCTACCAGGCCCGCTTCCCATAGTAGGTTCATGAGGATCTTGATCGCCTCCAGCTTATTGTCTGTCGAAGCTGGTGTCGTCACTGGTCCGGTATGATCTCCGATCTGCGTCGGTCGTAAGATCTGCATAATCGGGTTGTGGGTCATGAAGTCCTGGAGTTCCTTCCTGTGGTATCTGGCCTCCAGATCTGCCTCGTTCCATGTTGGGTCCGACGTCTCCGTCTTGATCCTGGTTGGAACTCGTCTGTCCTTGGGCTCGTCCTCCAGATCTGGGGCCTTGAGAGCTGTCCGCTTGGCAGGCACCTTGCCTTCCCACTCCCAGCTGGGCTTCAATATGGGATCCCCTGTCGGCAGCTTGACTGGCGGGTCCGCAAACGCATACCGGTTCTGTCCGGCCTTAGTTTGTTTTGTTAGTGAGTCTCGATGTGAATCGAGACTCACAGGGGTCCCCGAAGGGACCTGGGGAGGAGGTTGAGGTTTATCTTCCAGATCCGGATCCGGATCTGCCTCCTTTCCGTCGATAGAGTTCCTCCCAGTACTCTGTCGATCTGCGGTTCTTGCTTCATTCAGCGGCGTCGTCGTCGACCCGAGGTCCGATGACGCCTGGTCCCCTTGCTCTATCTTCACTTTGACTTCTTCTTGGGACTCACGGTGAAATCCCGAGTCACCAGAAGATCCGGGCACGCGCACCATTGTGGTGTAGCGGGATCAGCGAAATCAGCGAGATCGCCAACCCAACTTACCAACTGCGCCCGAACACCGACTAACGGAGGGGGTACTCCGATCTGCCGTGACGTGTGCTGAACTGGGTCACCTTGTGTACCCGTCGGTAGGGCTGGATCTGCTCTTCTGGTGTCTTCCGAAGTGTCAACGCTTTGAAGTCGAGACAGTCTTGGCGAGACGCGGGGATGGGGTGGAGCGGCGCGGAAATCTTCACGCAGCTCGCGGTTGTACTTCCAGATCAAGTGGTCTGAGACTTGGATCTGGCGGCCTGGATCTGGATCCGGCCGTGGGGTTGCCTTTGCGGGGTCTTGTCCTTTACGTTCCTTTTCGGGTTCCTTTCCTTGCGATGCTTGCCGCTTCCTATAGCGGGATCTGTGGTTGTTGAGCGTCGAAGACCCGACCGGCCAAGCTGTGAACTCCGGTGGATCTGGGATCTGCACTTGAGGGTAGATCACTAGGAAGGTCTAAAGCTGGCCAATGTATTATCCAAGCTTTACCAACACTAGATCTCTTACCGCTGTGTCTTCTACTCCTCGCAGGGCCAATGTAGTTCCCGTTTCCAGGCGAGGGAGAAGGCGGTTGCGATGTCCAAGGCAAATTCGATACTGATTTATGCTTAAGTCCGATCCCATCCTACATACCTATCCTTCTATCCAGCTATAGTCCCATCGATACCTACCGGCTCTGTAGCCCCCCTTTACCTCCGTTATGACGTCATCCAGGCCTCTGGCGTGCCGTCATCGCCGGATCCGCAATGCTGGATCTGGGCCCCGGTATCAGATCTGATCCCGATCTGGGCTCCAGATCCAAACCCTCCGATCTTCTTCGAACCACTTGATCTGGGCTACCGCCGTTGATCTACGTCCGCTCAGCCCGTTCGGCGCTCTGTCAGCTTCCGTCCTGCGTCTCCCTGCTTCCTCCCTTGTATAGATCCCGCCAGGTCAGTGTTTCATAATAGTGACCAGCCGGGTCCCAGTCTCTCACTTGTCAATCAACGGCGATCTCCGATTTCTCGGATCTCGCTTCTCCACAACAGCAGTGCCGCAAGCAAGACCACCACGAGCGCGACCACGTCGGATGCAACTCGGATCGGTTCGCAGGAGACGGACACCGACTCTGCGGGCGCGACGGTGAAGACTGAGGTGTTTTGCACGGCAGTGTGATCGCCAAGAGGGTTTGTACGACGATCTGGAAGATGACCACGTCCAGCGGCCTGGTGAAGCGTCTGGTCAAGGTGCAGACTCGACGGCAACGAAGAACGGGGCGGGCAAGATGAGCACGAGACAGAGACCCGCGAAGAGATCGACGACAGCAGTGCCACGAGCGAAACCACCACGAGCGCGACCACGTCGGATGCAACTTTCTATGATAAGAATGAAGGCATGAAGTCATTTATAGATTCGATTGTTGTCACGGGTCTCTGGTACATCTTGCCCAGCGTGTTTGTCACGGGGCTCTAGTAAAGTTCACGCACGCTTTGATTGTCTAAAGCTACCGACTGCTGTACCATACTCTTGGTACTGTCACGGGTCTCTAGTACTTTTGTCACGGGGCTTTAGTATCTCCCCACGTTGTCGACCATTTGCAGAATTATTTGGCTGATTTCAACCGCTAGAACACGGGTGACGGGGCAGCGAGTCTTCCCACTCAGTGACACCGGCATGAGAACGTATATCACAACCTCGACTGCCGCAAGACGCCCTTGCACAAATGGCGGACCCGATCCCATTCGTTCGAGCCACATGGTTCATTGATGATAGTTAGCAGCGCCATAGTATCGGAATCGCTGTAGCCTTGCGGTCCCTGTTGGCCCGCCGCGCTTGCTTGCAGGCACCATGATCGCTGCTGAGTGGCTGGGCATGCCAGGGTGCAATTGACGTGCGTGGGTGAGGGTCACTTCAACTTGAAAGTGGCTCCTCGGATCTGTACTGAATCTATACATTTAGACAGCAAGTGGCCTGCGGGCTGTACGAGATCTGTACACGATTTTTTAGACACGAAATCTGTACGAAAATAGCCCACGGGAATCGGTCCAATAAAAATATATAGTCACTTTATAGACTATATAGATTTAAAAGACTCTTTTCTGTGCTCCGTTCATAGTCACTTTATAGACTATATAATTTTGATCGATGTTAAAGGCACTGAGTGGAGTGCACATAACCGGTCCATCACGTTACCCGAGGTCTGTCTACACTGTAGACCTCCTTTATTCCGGCACTTGAAGTTTATATATGGCATTGTGCCGATTCGAAGTTTGTGCGAGTGCCGAAATAAGCGACTCCTCAGAATCGCAAACCTAAGCAGAGAACAATGGCGACGCTAAAGCCAAGCGTCTCTAAGAAGCCCCCATCGCGTAAAACCCCGTTCCAAGACGCTCACAAGCTGCAGTACGGGCTCGAGGTCGTGGCGTGTGACGCTGGGGGCGCGGTTTGCTCGGTCCGCTGCCTATTTTGCCGATATTTTGGTAGAGAGGAAGCAACCCAGGGCAAACGAAAGCGAACTCAAAATATCAAGTACTACAAGGCCCCTTTCCGACCTCAGAACTACATCGAGCACAATACTACTGCGCACTCAGCTAAGTGGACAGAATACACGGATCTCGGTGGCTCAGAAAAGGCAATATTTTTTGCTGATCTCACTTCTCGGAGCAACCAATTGGTAGCTCATTTCGAGACAGAGAGTGCTGTGTTACGGTTTTCTTTTCCAGAGTTGATTGTGACTGAGCTGATTGGAAAGATATTTTTCAATGCTGAAGATGAAGATGATGACATGACTGTTGCGAGGGCCCTTCGTGTTTTTGGCTCGGTAGTGGATGGCGTCTTCAGAGTGGAAATTAAGAAGCCGATGCGGTTTACTCTTTCAGTGAAACATCTCTCAGTTGGGTTGTCTTTTCGGCAGACGGCAGCCGTCATTCAGCAGCACTACAATGCCACAGGGAACTCGAAGCTTTACGGCATGACTGATGCCATGGCAGGCACTTATGCGCGCATTCTTGTGGCCTATTCGTTACAGCGCATCAGCAACCTCATCGCAGACCCCAATATGTGGGGGTTTGCATTTGCGTGCGACATCACAACCCACACAGATCGCTCCTTCATGGATCAGCGCGTTCGCGTGGCTGTAGACGGCGTGCTAGTCAACCTACACTTGCTCGCTATCCCTATGTTTGACCGCCACACCGCTGTGATACAAGTTCAACTGATTGTTCGAGTACTCGATATTCTGTTCGCTAACTGGAGAGAGAAGTTGATTGGTATTTCGTCTGATGGAGAGAACACTATGGCAGGCCGTCATGGTGGGGTGGTCACACTTTTAGAGAAAGAGGCCACCCACTCGGTGCTGAGAATATGGTGTGCTGCGCATCAGATGGACCTAGTCATGAAAGCTGGTTTTGATATTGTTGGGAGTGGCGACTTTGTCAAAAAAACAAAGGATTTAATTGTTCACCTTCGCCGACAGAAAAAGCTCATTACTGAAATGGGGGGCGCAGCCAAAAAGCTAACTAACCGGTGGCTGTACATGGGAAACGCGCTGCAGTGGATATTAACGAACCATTTCCGCCTCGAAGAACACCTTCGTGAAAATGCTGCTGCGGCACCAACACCATCATGGTGGGTCAATGCAGCTGTTGTTTGTGGGGTAACAGTGGTGGTGAACGTCACGTTTGTCAAGATACAAGGGAAGGATGTCGTACTCTCGCAGCAAATGGCCGAGATTGAGCTCCTCGTTGACCGCCTTCGCAAACTGCTACATGTCCAGCACGTACCTAGCTCCGAATTCGCATCTAGCGCCAATGACACAATTTCTACGAAGTATTGGCTCCAAGAGCAGCATTTGCTCGAATTTATTCACGACCAGGGAACTTTTATCAAGAATAACATGAAACGTATGGGAGATGCAGATAAGAGTTCGGTCCTGAGACAGCTTGGCAAGTTTGTACTGCACATAATTGAAGGTATGGAGCTTGTGCAAGCTGAGCGAGACAGTAACAATGACGCTGCCGCATCTCCCGCTCCACCAGTATTGCCAGCTGAGCTTGTCACAGTCCCCCCTCGTCAGTTTGCAGAAGATATGTTGAATCCGCGCCGTGCTCAATTGGCTTTGTTTTGGAATGAGGCAAAAATTGAAGCTGTCGAACGGGAGCATCGGGAGCTGTGCCAAGCCAATCTACTTGACGAGCTTGTTCGCACAGCCTTGGATGAAGAATCCTACGACACCAGCTTCAACGATGCCTGGGATTCTGTGCAAAAAAGCTGCTGCACCAAAGACATTTTCACATCTCCGCCAGTTCTGCTGCGGTTTAGCAACCGTATTCGCGAATACGGCGTCTGTCGAGTCGGATTTTTCCGTATTGAAGTGGGAATTGAACGACCGGCGCACTTCGTTGACTTCTTTGGCCCTTGAAGGCATCTTCCAGGCTAAGCAGTTCAATATGCTAGAGAAGTTGTAGGTAAAATACATACTTCATTTTCTTAAACTGGCACTGTGCCGAAATAAACATAACAAAAGTGCCGAAATATAGCTAATCCGACACATTCCGGCGGATGCCAGTATAAGGGAGGTCTGGTCTACAGGCACTGAGGGGCACTGAGCAGCTACCGAAACCAGAAAAGGGGGGTTATATATTCGAATAGATTTCATATATTTCATTAAACGTAGAGATTCTGATGAGTGGCTCTGGCGGCCTCACTCACCGCGTGTTGCAGGAAGGAATCGGATGGATGTGTTGTTGCTTGAATGTACAGATGACTCTGTGATTTTACTGCGGATCAGACTACATGTACTGGCAAGGTGCTGTGAGGAAGGCGACTACAAGTGCAGATATCTGTTCGCAAGTGAGTACAACGGGAATGCGCATGATACCGGTTCCTTGTGTCATCTCCGTGCGGAGGTATAGCTAAGATGATGCATTTTCTAACAATAATATGACTGGGTGAACAAAGCGAAGCAAGCGATGTATTCATTTGTATTAAGGGATACACTTCAGTAGAAAGCGCAGTCTCATGAATCGAAGAAGCGCTGGGCTTGGCTTGCGAGGCATCTCAATATCGCGAAGGTAGCACTTGAAGAACATCAGCACCATGACACCGCAGCTGGCTACGTCCGGCTGCCGCGACTTAGTTTCCTTTTTGATAGTCATGAGTTTGCACATTCCACCGAAAAGGTCTCGAAGCAGCACATCACACATACTGTAGTACTTGGATTTAGGTGTCAAACACCGTGATCGACCTGCTCTGTCGACGAAAATCGAACACGACGCCGCACCAGTGGTTGTTATCCACATGGAGCGCCAGCAGCACGAAGCGGTTTGCGTTATTGAAGGGGTCACCCGTGGAAACATGACGCAACTTGTCTTCCCGTGCCTGAAATCGGTGAAAAATAGGGTCGATGATCCCAATCTGTCTGTGCTCGCGCTGAAGAAAAGCCAGCCCATGGCCCATGCAAGCATCATCTGCCCAACGGTTTCCGCACAGTGAAAGTAGCGAGGCATAGGGCAAACTCCCAAATAAAGTAGATCGTCCACCACGTAGCATCATCCGCTTGATGGCATGTTCGCGTTCATCTGTGTCATCGCTTACACTATCCGACAACTCAGCTGGAACTGAGATGCGCTTGGTGGCCGTATTAACCGCCCAATTAGCGGTTTCTTCCGCTCTCTCCAGATTTTCCATCACGCAGTGCCAGCGCCCCATGGTGTTGATGTCCTTGAGCATGTAAATGCCAAACCGAGGGACCCGGACGCCAGCAACATCTTCGCCACAGTCAACAGCAAGGCCATTTCGGAACTGGTTGATAGCGTTTTGAGCTTTCGTCACGAACCAACGCGGAAATACATAGCGAATATCGCTTTCACAATCTTCCATTGTGAATATCCCAGCAATAGCTTTCTTCGATTGTGGCAATGATCGTTCACAGAGTGTTTGCATTGTCTTTTGGATGCCATCATAGCTGTAGTCTTCATCAAGTCGCTTCGCAAGATGTTGTAGATTTGGGACTGGTGCAAGTGTTCCTTGAACCAACTTGGCAGCATTCTCCTTCCCACGAGCCATTCTGCTCTTCTTCACGGGTGCTTTTTGCTGCTTTCTCACTTTTGGACGGCCTCGGCTCTTGGAGCTTTTGGTGAGAGTGAATGACGAAGGGTGAGATGAATCTGATCCTTCGCTCGCTGAACTTGCGAGGTGTCGCTTGGTCAAGATACTGGATTGACGCATGCCGGCAATCAACCTGTCAGCATCTGTAGGGACTTCAGCGACTCCTTGAGTGCCTGTTGGCACTTCATCCGCGCCAGCAGTGCCTTCAGTCACTTCATCAGTACCATCAGTACCTGTAGGTACATCTTCGGCACTCCCAGTGCCTGTAGGCACTCCATTGACACCTGTAACCATTTGAGCTTTCCTTTGTGTCATTGCAGTCGCAGCTGAATGATCATCCGGCGTATCATGCAGCGCGGACAGCGTCTTGGGCACTTCATCGCTCAAATCCTCTTCATCTAGCTCATCGGGGTCTTTATCTCCGGATATGGCGTCAATGAGAGCCGTTGTTGTTTGATCAGTCGTACTCACAGGTACTTGCTCAGGCCGTGTCGGCTTGAATGTATCCACCAGCGTTTCGTCACGGCTCACACATGGCGCAATGCCATCCTTAATGATCTCCTCGAACTTGTCCAAAGCCGCCAGCATTGCATTGAAGACAGTAGTACCATTCCTGCTCATGATGTCGGCGATCTGATTGCCTCGTCGACAAGCTGTGGTGTACTTGGTGGTGCCGTTAAGGACCTCGTGCCTGCTCGCTACCATCATTGACTCCCGAAGTTGAAAGGATTTACGTGCCACTTGATCTTCGGGAGCATCTTCCTCTTCGGCTGGTTGGTTCAACTTGCATGATAGCCTCCACCGAGGCGCGATGTGCCGAGTCAGAATAGCGCTCTTTCCGTTGATCAACCTCCAGTACATAACGTGGCGACATGGAAGAAGCGTAGTGATCATAAACACACAGGAACAGCGGTATTTCTGGGGTAACGTAGATGTCAAAGATCAAAGGTTACAGTAATATTAGTCAGCGTTGTCGATTTAGCAGTGAAAACTTCACCTACGTACCGATGTATCGACGTGGTAACTCCGCCCGTCACATCCCGACACGACGAACATGTTTGGCGTGATTTCGCTGATATCGTAGTGTGTTGAGCGATCCTTTGCCATCCAGTACTGCGCTTCGATCTGACGATAGGAATGTGTGCTGACTTCTCGGGATAGCCGATCTAGCTCCTCGTCAGCTCCTTGATACTGCATGTATCCGACAGCAGTGATCTTCTTAGTGTACTCCATCTCTGCCAAAGCCTGCATAAAAATGAGCGTATCGACACATTCATCAAGAGGCATCTCGGGTTTCAGGATCTCTTTGATGTGGCCCCACGAAGTCTCGAGCCTGATCACATAAAGTAAGCACACGTTAGAAGGCCAAGTAACAGCAGGATTGGTAGCTCGCGCGCTTACCTATTGTTGGTGTGATTACCGAGATGAGGCACGTCGGAACGAGCGTACAGAGCCCAACGCTCTTTTTGCTGGTCCCAGTTTTTCATGAAGTACCGGAGAAATGGGTGCTTCGGCTCTGGAATGTCGTCTTCTGAGCGTAGGTGAACGTTATCCATAAAAAAATAGAGGTACTTGAGGTACTTCGTGTACTCGTCGATTGTCGGCGAAGTTCTCATCATATCAACCGCGTCTTCAACTTGGTCCTTGTCAAAGCTGCTTGGCCCGCCGTATTCACTTTTGGACATTTCCGTGCGGATGTATTTCGTGAGATGGAAGTGGCACAAGATGACCTTGGCTTGAGAAAAGTGCGACTCCAGTAAGCTCAACTCACCCATATCTTTGTCGATCACGATCACACGAATTTTATCCCACGAAGGATTCGAAAACTTGAACGCATCGATTGCATCCGTCAGACACCCCGCGCTCTCGTTTTCCATCAAACTATGCTGCACATATTGACCCTGTCAAGCAAACAGTACAGTTAGCACAAATGTTTGTCATGGAAGTACATATATGTACGCCTAAATGTACAAATGACACCTACATGTGCCTATAGGCACATTCACGTACATGGCCGTATACATCATGTATCATGAACGAGAACAATTTGTATCTGGAATCGTTCGTGTTGTGGGTCGCGTCCACTAACAAAACCTCGGGAAACGCCTTGAACCAGCGCCGCATCTGGCGCGTCTGCAGCGTGATTGTCTGCGCCAACGACCGGTCATCAACATACACAGAAGCCCGGTTACCGCGGCGCTTGCAGAATCCTCGTAGTACTGTCTCCAGACGTTGCTCCACGGTTTCACAACCACGTCTCTCTTCCCTCATCCTCGCGACCATGTTGTGGACATCACGCAGGGTCACATTCTTGCCTACAACACAATATATCAAGTATAGAAGATGATAAGATAATCGCTAATGATAGAACATACTGAAACACTTTACCTGTTTTGGCGCGAAGGAACTGCACGATTCGCTTGGGCTTTGATCCGGTGGACTGTAGCACGTCCACAAAGACAAGAAGCACAGGATCTTCAACTCTCCGTGTCGATGGGTGATTGTCGTACGCTGCTGCATCAACCCGATGGTTGTGGTCCGTCGAGTAGCCCGTCGTACGTATCATGAACTGTTGTTTGTCATTGTTCCATGCCACGGCGGCCTTGACGTCGGCTTTGCACTGGGTCGACTTGTTGAATATGCTCTTCCGCTGACCGGTGCTTCTACTCTTGCGACGCCATCCGTGCGTGCAAATGAGCTTCACCCAATAGGTCTTGAACTCTTCCGGGACTAACTCAGGCGACAAATCCGCCCCAGCTTGAGCCTTGATTTCTGCATTACGGCGGGCTACGGACGTGGAGCTGCGCAGTCGGAAGAGCTGTGTGTGTCCGCCTGGTACACCTTCAGGTACTCGTAGAAGGCCTCCCAGCTTTCGTGCCATTCCTTAGTTATCGGTGAGCTCTTCCACACCCCAACCGACGACACATGTGTCTCTGGATCGCTGTCACTCATGGTCCTGCAGCGGTCAGCGCATCAAGGCATTAAAGCGGCATACATACCTAGCAAGCACAGCAATCGCACGTACGCCGATATTAGCGGTGTCAGCCCACGCTGTCACCTTGGGTCCAAAAGCGAAGAAACTCCAAATGAGAGCCAGTGAATCTTTGGAGGACGGGAGAAAGGGGGGAGGAGGGGGTCACGTTTTCAAATTTCGAAATTTTGAAAACACCCGTAAAATATCGATGTATTTTACGACAGACGAACCGTATCATCCCATTTAATTACGATCTCACTCAGTGCCTGCAGTCAGTCTCTATAATTTTTATATATATCCGGCGTCCGGTATTCACGCAGACTACTGTACTTATTATTATGCAAATAATTTATTTAAATATATCGAAAGGTCAATACTGAAACCAAGAAAAATACAACATGTCTTTCAAGAAACAACCGACACCCTTCACTTCCTAAAAGACCGATAGGTGTCGAGGTACCCATCGATCTGTTCATGTTTAATGCCTTAACACTCGTAAACACTCCCCTCTCTGCAGTCTTGGAGTCTCCAACCAGGACATCCTCAGCTCGGAGTCAAAGGCATTCGCTACTATCACAATGGCAGCGGTAACCAACCCGTCAACGATCACCAATGTACCAAGGAGCGGACGTTCAGGATTGGGTATTGTATGCCGGAGATCTGAGACTCAAGACATAACGAGCAGTCGGTATTATAATATCAGAAACTGCTATTACAGAAATCGATCGGGGTGATAAAATTAAACCCAAATTCGGATAGCTCCGCTTTTTGCAAGTAAAAGTTCAAAATGCAAGAAACTTGCTGAGGGCTCCGCTTTTGTGCAAGGGCCCCATATTGGCTAACATGTAAATATATTATGAGCAGAAACCATGACTTTCAGTTTTTTACTCAAGAGTCGGACGATTTGTAGCACCGTCGATATGAGAATACACTGTGGACATCAGGGTGTTGGTCCTCGAGGTGGTCATTTTGCAAGAGTTCGTCATGAAGAAGCAGAAGTCCACCTACGCAGCGCGTCGCGTGCGTCTCGATAGGAATCTCTCGATCCTATAATACTAATTGTTAATTTTATTTATACTCACTCCCCCCGCCCTGCAGGAGGAGACGGAGCAGCTCCGTGAGGAATTGAAGCGTCTCGAGTCGAAGCTGCAGGAGCTGCGGGTCCGCTCGCTATCGCCCGAGGATGCGGCACTGCTGGACCCGTTGGTGCAGCATGTGGTGGATGAGAACAACCTCCTGACGTCCGTGGCCAAGACCCAGCAGCTTAAAGTGGCCGGCGTCCAGTCCTTGCTGGTCGAATGCCTCGTAAGTTTCTTGTTGTTTTATTGTTATTATTATTTATTAAAGGTATGTACCATGGTATATGCTTGTGTAGGGGGATCAAGCGTCGCACCCGCTGTACACCAAGATCTGCCTGACCGAGGACTGGGACGAGCGCCGGAAGACGCTGATGGCAGTTCGTCAAAAGAAGCTGAGGAATGCGTACGATTTTCTCCATGCTCCCGAGAGATTCGTGGACCCGGACAAGCCACACACTTCGGAGCACCGATACGAAACTGCAGAGGGGGATTTGTGTTTGGTGCATCTGGAGGCGATGTATTTCCCAGGAGTCGAGTCGTTGGAGCACGTGTGGGAAGCGCTGCTGTTCCACTACAACACGATCGAGATATGCATCACGGAGAGACTGGGACACACGACGGTGAGGGACGACTACGACACCATCGACGGCAGTGTGTTCAACTTTCGGGTTCTGTCGCGCTCAGCGAACGACACGCCTGTTGAGAGCAGCATTGTCACGTTCTCGCACTTTTTCACGGAGGATGACGAGGGATTCGGCGGACGGGCGTGCGGCATTTTGGCTCTGGACTCGGTCGACCAAGATGAACTGTATCCGTATTACCCGAAAGAGCGTGTTCGTTTCGACACCTCAGGAGCCATTATCTTGACAGCAAGCAGAAGACCTGCAAAGGAGCCGGGAGGTGAAGGCGAGTTGGTCGTGACATTGCGCCGAGCAGCCTTCTTGAAACTCTACAACCCGCAATTCCCGGTGTCGGAAGCTACGCGTCAAGAACTGCAGGTAGGAAGCGGCCGATGGGGAGATGTCTTAATGAAGACCATCCGTAGCTACGTGTATTCCGAACCGTAGAGCTGAGGGAAATTATCTGGATTTTATCCAGAGTCCTAGGCGGGATCGCACTGACGTACGATTATTGACTGATTTTATACCCTGTCGAAATCGAACCCAATATTGCTGGTGTTAAATATGGTAATACCTGTAGATGATTATAACTCGTGTAGTGCTAAAACTATGCTACTTAAAGTAGTATGTTGACCCATCCAGTTGAGATTAAGATAAAAAAACTTGTTTACGATAATACCAGTGGAAGATGATAAACCTATGCCGCTGGAACAACATGCACCATATTTTGTCAGAAAAGCGGATTTTAATTAAATCTTCAAGTATGCGTGGCCCATCCACGACCGTGGAAGGTGATAAGCCTAGTATGCTGCTGGAGCAGCATACAAGAGTAGGCTGTGGCGCAAGCGCTGAAAGGGTTCGACTACATACACAAGGAGCCTCATCTCCGTCACAAAACCTCCCCTGAAGAGAGTGAAGCCCCATTTGGTATAACCGACTGCATTCGCATGTGGCAAGGGATATTCTCGCGCTGGCTGATCGCGGGCCATCAATCAAGGAGGACTTCAGGACCGACGCTCTGGCACCCACCGAGGACATCACGGTCAGGACCATGCAGCAGACTCTGAGCGCAATGAACAGACTCTGCGCGGCAAGCAGATCGAGCAGCCAGCCAGCGACGTCTGCAAGCTATGCGTCCTCTTCCTAACGGGGCCCGAAGATCACATCGCCAACCAGGGGTCACGCGGTACTTCTTCAGCCGCGTGGCCAACGCTGGCAAGGAGTTCGAGGCGTTCGACGGCGTCTTTCACTGCGTCTTTGAGGACCCGGAGCGAGACGAAGTGGTAACACACGTGCTGCGTTGACTGCGTCGGTGACCGTGTCGCCGTTGGTGACACCACTAACTCGCTGTGACCTACCAACTTTCTCGCTACGTAGCCGCACAAGTAGTTGGAATCGAATACTAGGACAACACTGAGCAAATAATATCCTTTAGGTTTATTTTTAAGCGGTAATGAAACCACTATGTATTTCAGCCTCTCATCTAGCGTTAACCTTTATTGTGAAAACCGACGATTATGTCCTATTTTTTTGCAAATCGATCGCTTTAAGCGCTTATTAAGCGGATGAACCCTTGCTTTGATATATATAAACAGGATGCCACTCCGATTTGGCGTCCCCCATCCCTGTTCATATATCGCGGGATTGGCGTCGATATATACGCAAATAGCTCCGAATGCCCAGTATCAGGTGGGCATTCTGAGGGTAGCTTGTATATATAAACGGCGTCCAAAATCAACGTGGGCTGCGAACTCGAAGCTGTAGCATATATAAACCCTAATGAGCACATATAATACTTATATCTTCGTATATTATGCGCGGAGCAACTTTTGCACGAGTAGTAGCTGCTTGTACTCGTACTTCTGGCTGCTGCACCTCTGCGGCTATTTAATAAGCCCAGGGAGCAGAGCGTTCATTAGCATTTGGCCGAGATTTGCATATGGACGCTCTATCGCCAATCCTACGATTTAGTATTTTCTGCACCCCTGTTTATATGTTTTCTACCCCTCCTTATCAGCTTAACTGGACTGGACATCTTTGTCGGGTTTCACAATAAAGTTATATGTATATATCAGGTGTTCTTTATTGAAGCAGAAGTCGTAGTACAAAATGATCAATGACCTTGTTCAAGGCAGATAGCATGCCCTTTAAGAAAAACGCATGATACGAGTCATGTGAACGAGGTCTTGCTCTGATAGTGCCTCTGCCAATGGGCATATTCATGATCTTGAATGACTACGCCTCAACCGTCGCGAAGGTTGCCCCCAACGCGCGTTTTTGTTTGCTTTAGTCCAAGGACGGCTACACGTAGTGTGGTCGATACTAGAGTATTTCTCTGGTATTTTCGACATCGAAGAGTTTTATGTGGTTGATGTTCGCCATGGTTGGATGCCAGAAATGGTTTGAAACTTCTCTGAAACTCGGAAGTGCGTATTGATTGGATCATTTAGGACGGCATAGCACTTATTAAGACAAGTAGCCACACATTCATTGAACTGGGTAGGACGGAAGATCTATCAGGTACAGTCTACAGCGGTTTTAGGACTCTATAGTTTCAAATCTGAGAGTAAGAAGAGAACCGTTAACCACACATGAATGCGGATCATTAAGTTTGAAATTGCTAACGCGGCACTTGAATACCATCAATTGGCAGCACGACAACCCCGCTGATGGATGCAAATCATCTGTGACGGATAGTGCCGCTATCGGTTAACACTTTCGTGATTCTAAATGGCTACGCCTTACCGGCTTGGTTAATCACTTTCTTGATGTCCGCATCACTTCCAGTGTGAGACATTGATCTCACCCGGAGGTCTGAATTTTCATATCATTGCAGCACTAGACAAGCAAAACCATATCAATGGGATACAGTCATTTAAGTACATAATGCGATGTTGCTTGTAACTCAATACACCTTCAGCGGAATGATGGTCATGATACTCACTCACACGAGCAACACTCATATAGATATTACAGAAATAACCAATCACTAGCTTTTGCCTGTTCTCACCCACCCACTGCCACAGGACGGCGACTCCGCCACATCCGGCTAATACATGTAAGCTAGCGCGTAGTCATCAGGACCGAGCGCGGCGCGCCACTTCGTTGATCGCTCAGGTTTGGCCGTGACCTACAAGCGCGCCGAGGTCGCGTGCGCCGCCATCAAGGGCGCGGAGGTGGACTTCGTCGTGCTGCTGGTCGAGTCGTCCACGCTCACCAGTATCCATTCCAAGTACGATTTGCTGTCCAAGTACGGCCGGCATATCGTTGGCGAGTATGCTGCAGGTCGTACTGCTATTTTTAAGCAGCAGGAGGCCGCCCCGGTGCAGGACCCGTCGTCGTACAAACGGTTCCTGCTGCTGCTGCCGTCTTCTCGCAGCGCGACCTGGACCTGATCAAGATTGAGAGCCGCCCATAGGACGACCTGGGCCCACAGCAGCACGCGTCAACACCGGCAGCTATGGTTGCGGCCCATTCCGCTGCACATGACGTTCAAGAAGAATTACCTGATCAACCCGCACGAGTTGGAGAGCGCAGCCGGACGTCAAAACCATCCTCCTGTGTAAACCGAGCAACCCGACCTGGAGCGGATCGCCGCCGTACTGCGCAAGCCGCAGTTCGGCCACGTCGTGGTCGTCTTGGACGAGATCTACGAGTAGCTGCTGTTCCAGGATGAATGCGTGCCCAAAACACACCCCAGCACGTGAGCTTCGCGACGCTTCCGGGCATGTACGAGCGCACGTGCAGGTGAGCGGTTTCTCCAAGGCGCACGCCATGACTGGTGCTATCTCGCCGCCCCCAAGTACATCGACCCGTGCACGCGGTTGCAGGCGCAGCTCACGTCGTGCCCCGCTGAAAGTACTTCTATACTATAGATGAATGGTATGGGCAGCTAGCTACGGGTATATGGAGCTGGTCAAATAATATTAGTGAACTTCAAATTCAAAACTTCCAACTACAGTTGCAGTATACTAAATCCAGAGCTTCCCCGGGCGCAGCACGGCTTTGTGGATCCCAGTGGACGTCTGATTTTGCAGCATCAAATAACCTGGTAATTTATATATAAAAGAACCATGCAGTTATGCAGGTACAGGTACACAACCTTTACGAGTTGTGACACACGATTTAATGCCTGACACAGTTGATAAATTACCTGCGTGTTGCTTGTGTCGTCCACCTCAGCTAAGTGCGAAGTGTAGATGTTGCGTGAAGATTTACTCCAATTATCAGAAGGCGCTACCGGTATGTTGCCTTATTTGCTTGGGGACTGATCAATATTATACTGCTTTAGAGCTCAGCAATCTCTCAGACGTATACACGCTATGTTAATCCTCTTGCTGCGCCGCACAAGGAGGTCATCCGTTTCTTTTACATACACGGTGGTCATCCCAGTCACACTAGCTTTTAATCTTTTCTCGACACCTTCAAAGTACACTGTATATCGCGTGCAGATACTGAGCAGGCGCAGTAGATGCACAATTTCACTGCCACGTCATCTCTACCTTTAAATGTTACACTGTACATAAATTTCATAGCTTCTTCGTGCCCCGCACGACTTTGCTTGTACTACAGTATTTAGGTACAATCTGTAGTTAGCTCGGGCCTCTCCCGGCGGTAAACCACAACTAGCACCCGCCTCGTTCGGGCAACTAGCTTTCACATTCTCAGAACTTGCTTTGCCGCTGGGGCGGGCGCTTGCCATGGGGTCGGGTCTGGGCATTCCACCAGCGTACTGCTGGCCCTTTCCCCGTGAGGGTCTAGGATAGAGGCACAGGGGAGGAAGCTCGTAGCTCACCCGGTCTGGGGTAGGCCGGGCTGCTTCCACGCTAGGTCCCCATACAACATGCACGGGCTACCGCACGCCTGCTCGTCAAGGCCACTTGGCGCAGGCGGCTTGGTCGTGAGCAGCCCCCTCGGCCAAGGCGCCATCTTTAGGCACCACAGCCCCTACAGTCTCTCTCTGTAGCCCCCCCCCCCCCCTACACTCTACTGTCCGGCCGTCCCCGCCAGTCCCACACAGCGCACCTCACCTTATGATACCGGCCTCGTCCGGCGTGCACGCTCACGTCCAGCGCAAAGTTCGTTTTCTTCAGCCCTTACCCAGCACCTCCGTGCCAAATCTAGACTGAGGGACGAGCAGCAAGCTGCTGCTCGGAGACCTCCTACGAAGCCCTCTACCCCACACTACCTACCGAACAGCGCCCTTACCTAGCTACACTTGGACCTCTCCCCCTTCTCCGTGCGTCTTTCGTCTCACGGCTCCGTGGCCTCTCGTTTCCTTGCCCCGATGTCGCCCGTCCTCGTCTTCTCCCGTCTGCGTGTGTTCTCCGGCCGCGTCGTCCCGCCCGCGATCTTCTGGCAGCTTGCCAGCTTCAACCTGGCTCATCTCAGCCGTGGTGCTAGCCGGCTGGCTCGCTTCCGCCACCGGCCTCGCCCACCAGCACACCGAAGTCCCGATCCACCTCGCGTGCACCACGCCACCGTCGTCGCCCGCCGCCACCTGTCCGCCGCATGCTCCGCCTGGCCCGCTGGCCGGTGAGTGACGGTCCACCCAGCTACACGCCATCCCCGGACGTAAGATCGTCCGCGATCTTCCCCGCGTCTAGCAGCGTTTCGAATTCGGCTGCAGTGAGCCATCTTCGCCCCGTCGGCATCCCCGGACGCGTGGTGTATTCCACTTCGTGCTCAATCACGTAGCGGCCAGCCCGATTCCGGGTCCGCCGCCTCGCTCTCTCTTCGATGTGGCCGGGCGTCGCCACCTGCAATAGCTCCGGCATTGGAACTGGCTGCCTCGGCCGCCCACGTCCTCGTAGCATATCCACCGTGGCTCCAGTATCGCCACTCGCTCCGCTGCTTTCGTGTCCGCCGTCGACTCTGTCGGCTCTGACCCCACGTCCGTCGCCGGTTCGAGCTTCACGACGATCTCCGTCGCGTCGCTCCGCTCGCTTGGGCCCGTGTTCGTCCCTTGGTTCAACTTCGTCGCCTCGCGCCGCTGGCGCCGCGTCGTGAACCCCGTCATCTCCGTCTGCCGCCACCGCCTTTGTCGCTGCGGCTTCCGGCTCGTGACGACCAGCTTCGCGCCTAGCTGCCTGCTTTTCTCGTGCTGCGTCGGCTTCTTCCCGCCGGCGCCGCTTCTGTGCTTCATCCGCGTCCTGCTCACGGTGAGGTCGTGCCTGCTTCGCTCGCCGCCGCTGTGGCTTTGCCGGTGGGGGTCTTGGGGCTTGCTGGCTCGGACCTCCGGCCACCACCGGCTCCGCCGTCGTCGCTATTCCTGGTGTCGCCGCTACTGGCCCGCGACCGGCCATTGGCGCCGCCCTCGAGTCTGATCCAGCGGCCACCGTCGCCGACTCCGCCGTTCGCTCCTCCGCCGCCGCATCACGTGCCCTGGTTGGGCCCGTGTTCACCGATGCGAGCACGTCTGGTGCCTCCCCGTTCGTGTCCACGCCCTCCGCCGCTGTGTCTTCCTCGACCAGGTCTCTCAGCACCCGCTCGGCTATCACTCCGAGCGAGCTGCTGGGGCAGCTGCACTTCACCAGGAAGCTGCAGTGGGCGATCACCCTCTCGTCCGTGTCGTCACGCAGCACCTCCCAGTTGTCGAAACCCGCGTCCGCCTCGATGCGCGCTGGACCACCCACTTGTGGACCAGCTTCGTCATTCCCTTGCCCCTTGGTGGCCGTAGCACCCACACCTTGTCGGCAACCTGGAACTCGCTGTGTTTCCGCACCTGCCGGTCGTAGTACCGAGCCCTTCGCGCTTGGTCCTTGCTCAGGGCCTTCTTGGCTGCTTCCGTCGCTGCCGCCATCTTCCTAACTAGTGCCCGGTGGTAATCGGCGAACACGCCGACTTGCGTGACGCCGCTCGTGCGCAGTAGTTCATTGGGCGTCCTCAATCGCCTGCCCATCATGAGTTCGTTGGGGCTGTAGCCCGTGCCCGAGTGTCGGGCTCCATTGTACGCGTAGGCTGCGCACGGCAGCCACCGATCCCAGTCGCTCTGCGCCTCCGACACGAACATGGCGACCATGTCCTTCCATGTTCGGTGGAAGCGCTCGACCAGGCCCAGCAGCGCTGGTCGATACGGCACCGGCGTACGCTGCTTCGCCTGGAGAGCGTTCACCAGTGCCTCCACTACTGCCCCATTCAGCTCCGGGGCCCCGTCCATCACGAGCTCTCTCATCGGCCCGTAGACCATCACCAGCTTCTCGACGATGAAGTTGGCGATGTCCGGCGCCCTGTGGTTCGGCACCGCTGCCACCACCGCATACCGTGTGGCGTAATCCACGGCTGCCACCACATAGCGGTTGCCCTTGTCCGTCACGGGCAGAGGGCCCGCCACGTCCAGCGCCCAGCGATCGCCCGCGTCACTCACCCCTTGGCTTCGCAGCGGCGGGATCACCTCCTTCACCTTCGCCTTCCTGGTGCCGCAGTCTCGGCACGACTGCACCCAGCACCGCACCCACGCCCGCATGTCTGGCCACCAGTAGTTGGCAGCAATCTTCGCGTAGGTCTGGGGCGTGCGCAGGTGGTACGCGAAGACCGAGTCGTGGTTCTCCCTCAGGACCTTGGCCCACAGCGAGGACGGTAGCACCACTCGCTTGCTGCCGTCCCTCTCGTAGATGTAAACCAACGCCCCCTCCTCTCCGACTCGCCTATCGCCGTACTTCCTCTTGCCCTTCAGGCTCTGGACAGTCTTGTCCTTGACCTGCTCCGTCGCAATCTCGTCGTCCGTCAGTTGTCCTTCGCCACCTGGTGGAGCGGCGTCCGTCCTGCCGCCCACCGTCCGCACTGGTGCCCTGGACAACGCGTCCGCCACGACATTGTCCTTGCCCGGACGATACACGATCTCAAAATCGTACTCCTGGAGCTGTGAAGCCCAGCGATGCACTCTCCCTGTCAGATCCTTCGACGTCATTAGCCACTTTAGCGCGGCGTGGTCCGTCACTAGCCGAAACTTGCGGCCGTAGAGGTATGGGCGAAACAGCTTGACGGCCCAGATGACCGCCGCGCACTCTAAGTCCGTGATCCCGTACTGCGCCACGTTCTTCGCGTTCACCTTGGACGCGTAGGCCACGGGCTGCTCGCCTTGCCCTTGGTCCTGTGTCAGCGCTGCTCCGAGCCCCACTTTCGACGCGTCCGTCACCAACGTGAACGGCTTCGAAAAGTCGGGGTAGGCCAGCAGTGGCCGCCCCGTCAAGACCCTTTTTAGACACTCGAATGCCTCCTGCTGGGGTGCCCCCCAGCTCCATTCCACCCCTTTACGCAGCAGCCATGTCAGCGGCGCTGCCTTCTCTGCAAAGTTGGGCACGAACCGCCTATAGTAGCCCGCCATACGCACGAAGCTCTTAATGACGGCCGCGTCCTTTGGTACGGGGAAGTTCACTACGCTCTCCACGAGACTCGCCATGTTGCGAACCCCCTTCTCGTCGAGCTCGTGGCCCAAGTACTCCAGTCGTTCGGTTGCGAACGAACACTTCTTGGCCTTCAACGACAACCCGGCGTTGCTCAGTCGCTCGAGCACCATCGCCAGTTCTACGACATGTTGCCCGACCCCGCCTCTCGAAAAGACAATGACATCATCTAAGTAGACTAGGCACGTTTGCCACGTTAGTCCTCTTAATACCGCATCCATCATCCTCTGGAAGGTGCCGGGGGCGTTTGCCAACCCGAACGGCATCCTCATGAAACGAAAGAGGCCTTGCCTCGTCACGAAGGCCGTCTTGTCACGGTACTTGAGCGCCACGGGCATCTGCCAGTAGCCTGCGTGTAGATCGAGGCTCGTGTACCTCTTTGCGCCATGTAGATTGTCCAGCGTGTCGTCTATCCTCGACAAGGGGTAGACGTCACGCTTCGTGATCGCGTTCAGCATCCGGTAGTCGATGCAGAAGCGGACGGACCCGTCCTTCGTCTTAACTAATACAACCGGAACCCCCCATGCGCCGTCCCCCTTTTCGATGACCCCGTCTTTGAGCATGCTTTTCACCTCGCCGTCGATGACCCCATGCTCACTCTGCGCGTACCTCCGTGGTCTCACCTTGATCGGCAGCTCGTTGCCGGTGTGGATCTCGTGCTCCACCGGCAACGTTGTCGCCGGCGGGCACCCCGCTCGTGGTTCCAGCAGCGCGGGGTACTACCGCAGCAGCTGGAGGAACAACTCCTTGTCCTCGGCACCCATGTGCCCCATCCGCAGCTCTCCTTCGTTGCTCAGTGGTTTCGCCTCTCCGAACTTCTCGTCCAACCACCTCTTCACCTTGTCGTTCGTCAACTCGCTGTCCAACTCCATCACCGTCATGTCGTCGCTCGTCGGTGCCCACGTGCTGAGCACCTCGCGCGACGGCAGCTTGGTCGTCGCCCCGATCAAGTTCAATACGGGCACCACGATCTTGCCCCCTCGGACCGTCGTCAGTGTCGGCGCCAACAGTAGGTTAGCCTTGGTCCTTGGCCTCGGCATGAAGACACCAACCGCGCCTTCGGGCACTACTACTGCCACCGCCACGTTCCTGCACGTCTGGGTCTGCATGCGCGCACGACGCACCAGTCGCACCTTGGCCGGCTGATCGTCCGGCTGCCCCGTGCGCATACACGCGAACGGCACCACCTTCTTGACGTCCCCGTCGTACGACTTCATCTCGCATGACACGAAGTCGATCTTGACTCCGTGTGACAGCATCCAATCTTCCCCCAACAGGAACTCCGTAGTCGCGCCCTCGATAATGAGCGCGTCCACCTCCATGTACTGGCCGTACTGCGTCTTCATCCGGACCCTCCACACGCCCAGTACCTTCGACACCGCCCCCGTGAACCCTTCCACGTAGTCCACGGGTGGCAGCACGTCCTGCCGTTCGCCGAGCTCCTTCCACGCCTCGCCGGCGACACTGTACTGGGCTCCGGTGTCGAGCTTGATCCGCTCGTCCTGCCCTTGACCTCGACTCTCGCCGTGGGCAGCGACTCCACGGTTTGGGCGTGCACCGCTCTCAGCTGCCCGACTCGCCTCGGCTGCCGGCCGTCGTCGTCCTGTTCCACTCGTGGGTACGCATACACGCTCCCGCTGTGGTAGTCGTACTGCTTCGCCACCTTCCGCCTACCCTTCGTACGTAGTACCTTCGTCGCACTGGGCAGGGCGATGCCGATCGCCTCTGCCTCCTCCAGACTCAGCACCCTCGTCGCGTCCTGCCGGCCTCGCCGGTATTCCCCATTCATCCGGTAGTAGCCCCCGTCGGGCCGCTTGGCGCGTTCCAACGCCTCGCGTAGCTCTCGCAGCTCCTTGGCGCGTGCCTTGCCGGCTCGACCCCCTCTTCGTCCACGAACCTCACCCGCCGCCCTGTCGTCTCCTTGCCGTGCAGCCGCGCCGTCGTTGCGCCATCCCCAACTTTGGCCATCGGGTGTGGAGG
The DNA here is from genome assembly GCA_033557925.1 of Phytophthora x cambivora. Lineage (NCBI taxonomy): Eukaryota > Oomycota > Peronosporomycetes > Peronosporales > Peronosporaceae > Phytophthora > Phytophthora x cambivora. The sequence continues at coordinate 3,348,365 of JAUCEB010000012.1, read as the reverse complement.
CTCGTGCTGCCCGCACGGCGCCATCCCCAGTCTCCACCTCGCCAACCCTTCCGCTCCTCGCCTTCGCCCTCTTGGCGCGCCGACCACCTCGCTGTCGACCGCGCCGTTCTCCACTGCGTTCACGCCGTTCTGGTCCGCCGACCAGCTGTACGTTGCACCGCTGTATGCCTCCACCCGGATCAGGACCAGCGAGCGATAGGGCCGGGGCCCCTATGCTCGCTGCTCGTTTCCCTATCCGTCGGCCATCTCCGTCGAGTCCTGGGCGGCTGCCGTCGCGTGTGCCGCCAGATCTTCTCTCCTCACGTCGCAGTCGCGCGAATAGTGGCCCGCTTGGCCGCACCACTAACACTGGTCGTTCGAGCAGGCGCCGAAGCCACCCGTCGCCGTTCGTCGCTGCAGGTACTGCTCGTTGCGTCTGAGTCGCCCCTCGCGCGTGTCGAACGAGGCATCGGTGACTCGTCCTCCTCCGCCGTAGTGTCCCCCGCCGCCTTGTCCTTCAACCTTCAGCACATTGGCGGGCCGTCGTGCGCTCTGCTCACCACCCGCAGGCCGCTTGCCCCGCCATCCACTTTGTTGTGGGGCGGCTGCTAATTGCCCGCCACCGCCTGTTTGAATTTTTGAACTGTTGGCGGGTGGCCCCTGATTGGCTGGCACCAGTTTGTAGCCAGGGGGGATGGCTTTCCACCATTCCCCCACACTGGCTTTACCGTCCGTTACCGGTCGTCCTTCGGTATCGTAGCGGGGTGGCTTCTGAGCCTTACCCCACATCGGGCCGTACCCCGTAACCACACCTCCGTTGTTTCCACTCCAACTCGTCTGCTCCTGGTCTCGCGCCGCCGCTGCCGTCGCCAGAGGCCCGCGCCCGTTGGTGGCTTCGCACTCGTCCCACGCCGTCATGGCCTTCTCCGGACCCACGCCGTAACCCTCGCCGTAGTCGCCTACGTGCGGGATCGCCAGGTTGACCGCGTCGTCCAGGTTCCGAGGGCGATGGCCGCGCACATGCGTCGCGCCGATCGTGCTGCTCATCCCCTTCAGGAATGCGTTGACGAGCCAGTCCTCGCCGATGTCCCCCTGCTCTGCGATCTCGCGCAGCGACTGCGCGTACTCCAACAACCGCTCGCCCCGCATCTGCCGCCTCGAGTTCAGCAGGTCCACGACCTCAGGTCCGGTCCTGCGTGTGACGTACTTCGCTCGCAGCATGTCGGCGAGCGTGCCGATGTTCTCCTCCGATTCGGGCACCGTTTCCATCACGGTGGCGAACAATCGTTGCGCTTCCCCCTCGAGGTGGGCGGCTACCTCTTGATAGAGCTGCTTCTCCTGCCAGTTCACGCCTCGAGTCACGGCTTGGCGGCGCACATCTGCCCGTACGGTCTTCAGCCACATCGTTACGGGCATGGCGTCGTCAAGCCCTTTGAATTTCGTCAGTTTCAGCGACTTGGCTTTCTCTCGGAACACGATCGGCGCGGGTGGCGCGGTCGCCGGTGTCCCCGCAGCTCTCGTTGCTTCCGGTGCCTGTTGTCGGGGTGGTGGGGTGCGTGCAGGCCCCATTCCTCCGTGACCGTCGCCGTTCCTGGATGCCGTGGTGCCCGGTCGCGCTGCCGTCGTGCCCAGTCCGCGCGTGGCGTCATTGCTCGGACCACCGATGGCTTGCGCCCCCGTAGCTGTGGCAGGTGTCACTCCGGTCCCCGTCACCTCGCGCGCGTTTCCGGCAGTCTGTCCGTCGGTGCGTGTTCCACGCCCGCTCCCGCCGTCGTCCAAGTGTCCGATGCCTGCGCTCACTCCTGCCCCCCCGAGTGGCGTGTTCCCCGTCGCCGTCCTAATCTCTTCCGTGCTCAGTGTCACGGTTCCGCTGTCGTCCGTGTCCACGATCCTCGCGGTCACCTGCTGCTTCGCTGCCGCCGCTCTGTCGATCGACGCCGCGCGTCGCTCTGCGCGTTCGTCGCGTGGAGTATTGCTCGTTTCCGTAGTCATCCTCTTAGACCTTACACACGTAATACAAAATGGTTCGTAAGTGCTCAAGTTCCTCCGCTTCCTCGCTAGCGTCGGTTTCTGCGGGTCCTCAACCCAGGCCCTCTCGATGCCCGCTAACGCCAAGCCCGCAGGAAGTGCAGCACACTCCTGCCCGGAAGGCCCTGTATGACCACCATGTAGTTAGCTCGGGCCTCTCCCGGCGGTAAACCACAACTAGCACCCGCCTCGTTCGGGCAACTAGCTTTCACATTCTCAGACCTTGCTTTGCCGCTGGGGCGGGCGCTTGCCATGGGGTCGGGGCTGGGCATTCCACCAGCGTACTGCTGGCCCTTTCCCCGTGAGGGTCTAGGATAGAGGCACAGGGGAGGAAGCTCGTAGCTCACCCGGTCTGGGGTAGGCCGGGCTGCTTCCACGCTAGGTCCCCATATAACATGCACGGGCTGCCGCACGCCTGCTCGTCAAGGCCACTTGGTGCAGGCGGCTTGGTCATGAGCAGCCCCCTCGGCCAAGGCGCCATCTTTAGGCACCACAGCCCCTACAGTCTCTCTCTGTATCCCCCCTACACTCTACTGTCCGGCCGTCCCCGCCAGTCCCACACAGCGCACCTCACCTTGTGATACCGGCCTCGTCCGGCGTGCACGCTCACGTCCAGCGCAAAGTTCGTTTTCTTCAGCCCTTACCCAGCACCTCCGTGCCAAATCTAGACTGAGGGACGAGCAGCAAGCTGCTGCTCGGAGACCTCCTACGAAGCCCTCTACCCCACACTACCTACCGAACAGCGCCCTTACCTAGCTACACTTGGACCTCTCCCCCTTCTCCGTGCGTCTTTCGTCTCACGGCTCCGTGGCCTCTCGTTTCCTTGCCCCGATGTCGCCCGTCCTCGTCTTCTCCCGTCTGCGTGTGTTCTCCGGCCGCGTCGTCCCGCCCGCGATCTTCTGGCAGCTTGTCAGCTTCAACCTGGCTCATCTCAGCCGTGGTGCTAGCCGGCTGGCTCGCTTCCGCCACCGGCCTCGCCCACCAGCACACCGAAGTCCCGATCCACCTCGCGTGCACCACGCCACCGTCGCCGCCCGCCGCCACCTGTCCGCCGCATGCTCCGCCTGGCCCGCTGGCCGGTGAGTGACGGTCCACCCAGCTACAAATCATATTCATTGGTGCCGCTTTAACAGACTTTATGTGTAACAACAAACCAATTGGAAAATGCCAAGGCTCTAAGGACCGACTCGAACCCAAGTTAATAGGGCTTACTCATGAAGAGGCTACTACAGTAAGACCGATTCAGCGTTTAAACAAATAAAAAACTTCGGTCGCAATCTGCAGTTCGAAATCGCGTTAGCGCTGTTGCTAGGCTGGTACTATTGCTGCCGTTGCTTCTTAAATCATTCTGGATATTTACTGTTGCTGTACCGTACTTCTTGGACGGGGAGATATGCACATGCATCCACTGGAAGGATCGTCTTCCTTCATACATCACCACCAACTGGGAATGGCCAGCGTTCACTCAACTTGCAGTACGATTTTAAATGTCTTAAATGTGGTTACCCAATCCTAACATCAGTACGCAACAGAAACGCACCCCCTCTACTTGCATCCGTCTGAAAAAGAGCTGGCACGATCGCAACGAGACGCTTCTAGCCATCCGTGAACAGAAATTCCGAGCTGCGTACGAACGCATCGTCCTGCGCAGTCAGATGACACCTTGCATTTTTTCAAGCCTTTCGAAAAGCCAATGCGGATGAATCATGTAAGACAGTAGATTGTTGTGACATTTATAATATTTTAGGGATTCAAGTTAGTCTAAATTCAAAATTAGTCTGCCCCGATTGCAGTCAGACTAATTTTGGTGAGCAAGCAAAAAGTGCTGTTCAAATTTACATAGTCTGGACCAGACGTAATTCCTGTTTTTTGTGTGGCTGCAAAATTGGTCCAGTTCACAAACAAGCTTTCTGGTCCGTTCTGTTTTGATAGACGGTCTTATGACATAGACCCCACCCAACTACTGAAGTATGGCGTTGGGCGATGCGTCTGCCAGCGTGGTAGACGTCGTGGTGGGCAAACCCACACCCAGACGCAAACGGAAGGCAACCGGAGCTCGACGTCGGGTGGGTTTTTGCATCGTGTCTTGTGGTGGACTATTTTAATGGGTGGGTGGTACTGGTGTAACAGGAGGAGATTGAGGTGCTGGAGCAGGAGGTGAAGGCTCTGCAGGCCCAAATAGCCGAGTTGCAGAAAAAATCAGAGGCGGAAGCTGCTGCTAAAGCGTCGGCCAAATGCTCCGAGCTGCAGCAAGAAATGCTCGAGACGGGATTCATTCGACAAGCAGTTCTACAGCAACAGGCGTCGCTCGTGAACGTGCAGTCGGCGTTGTCCAGGTTGACGGTATGTAAGAGCAACGAGGTGGCAGTTTTTTTTTTAATTTTTATTTTATCATGCTGAGGATGGTTTTACTCGGTTTCGTGCAATAGATGGCCGAGCCTGGAGCTCCCCACGCAACGAGCATCCGTCTTGGAACCGACCTGACGGAGAGATGGGCGACGTTGATGCAGATGAAGCCGATTAAACTGCAAGCGGCGCAGTTTTACTTGAAAGAGAGAGGCCGCTTTGTGGATGACACGAGCGCGTTCTCGTACTCCACGCGGTTCGTCGAACAAGGTGGCTGCTACTGCGGTCAAGTGTACGATATTGTGCCGTTTGAAGGCGTGAGCTCCGTCAAGCTCGTGTATGACGCGCTTTTCCACTATTTCGCCAACATGGAAATCCGCGTTACTGAGAGTCTCGGAGATATTACGATTCGAGAAGACGACGGCAGCTCAGAGCCCGGCATTTCGCAATGCCGGTTCGTGTCGTATTTGTCCAACGGACCGCTGCTCGAAATGAACAGCATCATTTGCTCCGAGTTCAAGGAAACTGACGATGAGTTCGGCGACGGAGGCGCAGTTGGGATTTTTACGGAAGACTACGTGGATCAAGACGATTTATACCCATACGTCCCCGAGAAGCGGATTCGCCAGGACGCTACGGTCGTGACGCAAGTTCGATCTCGTTTAAGGAAGATCAAGAATGATAAGGGCGTGGAAGAAGAGCGACCGATCGTAGTGATGCAGCGCTGGGCCTACTGCAAGATCCACACGCCGAAATGGCCGCTATCCCCCGCTTTGATCCACGAAATTCGAGAGAAAAGTTCGCATTGGGGTGACGTCAAGCTCGATGCAGTGCGAGAACGGGTATACCGTTCTCCCCGGTGAATAAAATTGACATGTGTTCGATTTGGAATCCGCTGAGAATAATACGGAGTAGAAGTACTTGTATTCATCATATTAACTGTGCTGTTCGTCTCAAGTTGGACGCCATTTGTAAGGCGAGGCACGAATTTCAAAACTCCAGAATGCAACCTACCGAAGCCTATTCAGCAGCAGGACCAATCATTTTAACATAAGCAATACGCTTTCTTTCTAATAGGGTTTAACTCACATTTATCCGCTCAATGCACCCCTCCGATCCCCCGGACCGTCGCCCCAATGGGCATGTTCTCTGAAATTTATTTCAGAGCTAAGGAGGGATCCGAGTGGACGTCTTATTCTTCAATAATACTATAACCTGGTAATTTATGGGTGATATGTGATATTAATTCATAGAGGTTTTGTGGGAAATCCATGTAAGTACTCTACAGTTACTTTCATGAATCATAATACCCTCTGAATATGATAAATTACTGGGATGTTGCTTGTAACGTCCACCTCGTCTAGGTACGAGTTTTGTAGGTTGCGCGAAGGGATGATCCGCCCACAAGAAATATTCCGTTCGCCCTCCATCAGGAGCACTTCTTGAATACGTTCGAGTTGCCTACACGTGTAGCCATATCAAACGCATATACTAATTTATACATTGGTGTAGTTTGACTAAGATAGTAAGTACTGATAAGGTATGCTGCCACTTCGTTCACGTGGTGTCCCTCCACCAAAGTGCATTTAGAACTGGTTTGGGACTATACGTGCATTTGAAATACAGGTGACTGGCACGATGCAGATGGTCCTCTTGGTCAATGGTACTGTATGTGAACACGAATCAAATCTTATCGATACAGTTTCTAACAACTTTCTAAATTTCAGAGCTTCTTCGTGCGAAGCGCGACTTTGTTGGACAAGAGGATGCAAAATTCGAGGAAATTGGTATTTGTCCCTTTAAATTTGTTCAAATCCGAATGTTGGGGTTTCCGGGTTTTGTCCTTTTTTAAAAGGACAAAAACAAACCTTAAAAGGACAACACCCGGAAACCCCAACATTCGGATTTTAAAAAATCACGACCACCTGACTCATTGCTGCTCTCGAGCTTTGCTGGTCGTAATCCCAACTCAGTTCAATTGACGTCACCAGTTCGCAATCTCGCCCACCGGAAGTCTCAACAATCTGCACGTTTCACAATGCGTCTGCTTCACGTCGCCGCCGTCGCAGCGCTCGCCGCCATCGCCTACAGCGACGCTGCCGTGACTGACCCCAAAAGCTCCAAGTTTACTTCAGCCGACCAGGCTGCTCTTGCCGATGGCAACAACGGGCAATTTCTGAGGAAACACCACGAAGAACGTGACTCAGAAGACTCTGAAGAAAGGGGGGTTATGGTCAAAGCAAAGTTCAGCACTTACTACAAGGCCAGCATGACGCCCAAGCAGGTCGCCAGGGCGATTGGACTGTCGTTTGGATCGCAGAAGCAGCGAAAGGAGCTGCAGCGGTTCTACTTGGGCTACTACTCGTACTACACTGCAAAGAAGCGTCGTGACCGTAAGAAGAAAGAGCTCGAGGGATACGTTTATCCGTAAGAGCGCTGTCCGTTTAGAAAAATGATCGATTTTCCCCCGCCAATTTATTTCCGCTCAGAAAAACTGAGGGTCCAAAAAATTATCTCCATGTCCAAGTAGAAAAAGCGGCCCGCCAATTTATTCCGCTAAAACCTATCTTCTTTAATATTAGTCTTTTATGTAGGTTGTATCTGTTGCACTTCAACTCAGCGCGCGCATGCGCAATATGCCACCGATGCCGGCACAAACGGAACCAGAGCGTCGATCTCCGCCTTCACCTCCGGAGTTATCTTCTCCACAGCCTCCAACGCCTTTAAGTTCTGCTCGAGCTGCACCGGCGTCTTGGCGCCGATCATGACGGTCGACACGTTTTCGTTGCTGGCACACCAGGCCAGAGCCAGCTCCACCAGCGAGATCCCCAGCTTCTGATCCACCGGCTTGAGCTTGTCCGCCTTCTCGACGCGCGCCGCGAACTCCGGGGAGATCGCCTTGAAGATCGGGTTCTCCATGCGCGAGCCCTCGGGAGTGCCGCCACTGTACGCGAACACGAGGCGCGGGTCCTCGCCCTCCAGGATGCGCAGGATGTCCTTGACGCGCTCGTTCTCGTCGATCACGCCCTCGTTCATGACCTTCTCCAGGAACCGCCGCTTGTCCTCCGAGATGGGCGTCGCCTCGGTCGGCGTCGTGCCGTCCGTGTGCTTCATGGCCCACTTCATGAGCGTCAGCAGCTCGTCCAGCAGCGCGTCCTTGTACTGCGCCAGCACCTCGGGCGAGACGCCGTCGCCCTCGTCGGCGATGGCGCCGTCCTCCGACGCGATGTTGTTAATTTGCGCGTAAGAGCACTGGTGCTGTAGCGAGCAGATCGACCGGTTGCCGCGCTCGACGCCGTGCGACTCGGAGAAGCTCGGAAGCTGCACCATGTGCGACAGGTGGAAGCCCAAGCGCATCCGCGTGGACGCCTGGGGAGGCCGGCGCGCTGGCCTCCATGTTGGTGTCTTCATCCATCTTTGCGCGCGATTTCTCCTTCCGCAAAATAATCCGGTGCCGCTCAAAAGAAAGAGGTGCCGCACCAGTTTATTTTTGCCGTATTATAATGAGGTGTTCTCGACACCTCTTTTTTCTTAGTACTACTTCAGAGAAAAAAATAAGCGAAAAAAATCGATCAATTTTCTAAACGGACAACGCTCTAAGTGGAGATAGATACTGTAGAAACTTTTCTCCCGCGGCTGTCCATAATCGAGCGATAACACGTCTAGCTCAATGCTACTTAGAGACTACATGTACACACTTGTCTAGTGATTGAGTTACTTGTGAAACCAGGCGCTATGACTAAGTTGTGCTTCTTTCTCGAGCTACATGTATCGATCATTCTTGAATGCGGGGACAGGTTATCGATTACAGTAGACATTATTCTGAGATGTAATCTGTGGGAATCGACAACGGGGTAATACAATAGCCTGACAATCTTTATACATGTATTGCACAGTCCAACGTGACCAAAGGGATGGATTGAGGCAAACTCCAGTACAAATCTCGTGGTCCAACACCCAGTTCGAAATGACACCTACTTTTTGAGGTTCATTTTTAACCAATCAGATGCAAATATTCTTTTTAGATTTGCGAGCTTGACACCCACTATTGAGAATTCTAGCCGCACAAGGCATGAAGTCTCCTGTCCATCATAACGCCTCCAGCGACTCGGATCTGGCTGTTGCATCGCCCAGCCAGGTAGAAGCCCACGACGCGGTAATGGTGGACTCCGAGATCCCAAAAAACCACTCGGAATCTGCAGACAAAGCACCCACCCAGCCTCGACGCGTGAAAAAACCCACATACAGAGTGCGTAAGGAGGAGAAGGAGCTCCTTCTGCAGGAGCTGGACATACTGCAAACGCAGCTCAAACAGCTCAAGAGACAAGCGGCAGTGAGCGCTGCCAAGTCGGAGCAAGAACGTCCCAGTGTGCAGGGAGAACTGTCGAAAGAATTTCTGGCTGGGGCCTCTCAACTGCAACAATTGTCATTGGTCAATATCCAGTCGGCACTCTCGAGCTACGTGGTACGAATAAGGGGGTGAAAAAAAAGTTTTTTGTTTCTTCTTATTTTTGCTAATTTTTTATTTTATTTTTTTCTTATCTGTAGAGTGTGCAGCAACATGTTCCGTTCGAGATGTGGATTTACCTGGGGACTGATGTGGAGGAGCGACGGCAGACGTTGGCGGCCTTGAAGGAACGCAAATTGAGGGCAGCGCAGCTTTATGTCGTGGAACGAACGAGGTTCTTGGACCCAGCGAGTCCTTTTGCCGAGCACTCGCGTTTTGTTGCTCAGAATGGAGATTTTTGTGCGTTGAGGTTCGATATCACCCCGTATGAAGGGATTTCGAGCGTGAAGAAGGTGTACGACGCTCTTTATCACTACTTTAGTCACATGGAAATCTGGGTGACGGACATTTTGGGAGATGTGACTATCCGTGAGGATGACGATAGTGCTGGCAAGGGGATCTCGCAGAATCGACTGGTATCTTCGCTCATGAATGGAGTGGAATTAGAAATGAACAATGTCATGTACACGGAGTTTCGAGAGCATGATGACGAGTTTGGTGACGGTGGAGCGTATGGATTATTCACGACGGATTTCGTGGACAAGGACGAACTGTTTCCGTATAACCCCCACGAACGCTTACGTTACGATGTTACGGCGGTGTTGACGGTCAAGGCGCATCGGTGTAAGAGGCTGAATACTGCCGGAGTGCTCGTGGAAGAGCAAGTGGTTGTACTTACTCGCTCCTGTCTCATTAAGCTTCGCCACGATGATATTGCACTACCGTTTGAGACAGCTCACGAGCTGCGTGAAAGTGTAGGCAAGTGGGGTGACGTGATGTTGCGGACTGTACGTCAGATCGTGTATCGGTGATTTACAATTGAAAACGTGATAAGGTACAACTTGATAAGGTACAACTTCGCCTGACAACATTGTAACCACATGAACCTTCGAACAATGATGCCGTGGTTGGCGACCTACTGGCTCATTTTTAATTTGTGTGGATATCAACGGAAAAACAAAATGAGTGAACATCAATGCTGCGTGGAATCCAAGTTAAAGATGCCAATACGATTATGTAGTATCCTGAAGACGGCAGCGCTACTGTTTCGTGGTAGACTGTCTAACTGTCTAGCTCTTAGATGTCGCGAAAAAACTTGGAGTAAGCTTACACCAACATGAGTGATTCCGTTTTTTTCTAGTGGGCACCAGGTTGGCAAAAGGCCATGTGTTGGTACTCAGGTTCACGGCAGTGTTCTTCGAAGTAGACGACGTAGCCTTTGTAGATGCGTCGCTTGATGGGCTTCACCAGAGGTCTTAGACCCGTCAGTCCCAGCACTTCCTTGACATCGTATGGAGTCATGTGGGCATGGAACCAACGATGATACTTCGGTCGGTTCACCGTCGGAATAATGAGATCCCTCTCTTCTTCGTCGTCCTCGGCGTCAGGCGCGTCGTCGTCCTTCTCCTCGGAATGCGACCTCAGAAACCGTTTGTTCATATCGCGGATAGTTTCCTCTTGTTCCAAGGCCACCTCGTCATTTGAGTTGACACTTGAACCCTTCTTCGAGGCAGCAGACACAGTCTCGCTGAATACCAAAAGAGTGGCCAGTGTGACGACGAGACAGCAGGAAACGCGCATTCTTGTGCTTGAGATAGAAGTTGCAACTTGAGTGTGCTGGGAGGTTGTGCGCTGGCAGGCGAATTTAGGAATGCCGTCCAGGAAATGAGATTAGTTCAGATATTGCTGTTCGCTGAGCCAGGGGACTGCTGACACTAATCGTGATCACCGCCCGCTGGTAGGTGGCGTACACCGACGGACAGAATGCAACAGCCACCAAAGTGACTGCAAGTCTACGTAAAATGGACGAGCATGATAACCGGAGATCTGCAGACCCAATATTTTTAGCCAATCATATTTCGTTAAAATAGTCGCTAATTCGGAGCCGCACACTCCGTAAAATTCGGGAACCCGCAGAGACGCCATCAGAGCCTCCGCCGGTCGAGGCAGCGCTGCCGCCGCAGTTCCAGCCTCCGCCGCGCGAGTTAGTGCGCCCGCCCTTCTTCGAGCCCCCTCCGGTTGACGCGGCGCAGCAGCACGCAGAGTAGGCAGCAATCGCGAGCCTTATAGAGGAGGTATACGCGCACCCCAAGCAACGCCGAACAGAGCTTGGAAAAATATCTATTTTATTTTACTGAGGGGGTCTACTCGAGTCAATAAATTATTGGCCAATAAAATACTGATTACCCCCAGTAAACCTCTATAGCATACTGTATATAGATACGGTATCATATACGACCACACATTATTATAAATGTTCGCTACGTTGCCCCTTGATCGCCATCAACACTAGATCAGCATTCCAAAGAATGGAAATACCGGTACCGGTGTATTTCAGCATCACCAGCATTTCTAGTGGTGCCAAAGTCGCAGATGCCAAACGGTTAGTGTTGACTAAGCACTAACCGTTTGGCAGCCTCGACTTGAGGGCTTGGGTCAGTTGCTTCGGTATCGGGTACATGGTAGACTATCAAGTGAATTCTAGGTTACGTGTTATGAGCTAAAAGCGCGCCAACTCGAATCTCTCGCCTCTCGAAGCTTATAGACGAAAGTGTTATCAGCATAAATGTTCTAGAATACAAGGATTACTGATTATTGGGGTCGCACAAATAAATTATTTCAGTCAATTTACTGGCTAACTTTTTTATTTTATTTACTGATTCCGAGCCCTGACGCCGAATGCACTACTGTAGTGACTACAGTATGGAGCAAAAACGACATGCACTTCTCGCAACCGAAGGCCTCAGTCAACGTGAAGCTGCGCGGGCGCAAAAAATACCGCGGGGGACACTATCCGGGTGGCGAAAAGCGAAGGAGGACATTTTTGCATTCAATGGTAGCGAGAAGACGCTTTCTCGAACGCCAGGACGTCCCGAAAGCATCCCCTTTTCCGAGGACCTCATTACGTTCATGAAGGACGTTCGTCGTGAGAGTCAACCCCTCACTGCAGCCACTATGGCTTCCTACGTTCGCGACGAGCACTCAGAGTGGCTGGAAGGCTACATCTCGGGAAGGCGTTCAACAAGGCGCTTAAAACCAGCTACATGTATTAAATCTACATTTGCCTCTTTGTAATTCGTACATTCTGTGTAGCGGTTGCAAATCATTAAATAAAAAGGATCTTGCTACTTTACAGCTGTTTCAACAAATTAGGGTGGCTGTTGCATTCTGTCCGTCGGTGTACTGTCAGGCATTGATTCCTTGTTGAAGAAGCCCATTCCGACACTTGGATAATGAATAGATCATTCGGAAGATGACTTGGAATACAAATCTCGGAGAAGATACAAGGAAGGCATTGCATCTAACCGGAAGTTCCGAACATTGTTGCCCTGCCAGCGACACTCATGCCTGTATGCGCAAAGGCCCGTTGGCAACTTCTCGTCATGTAGTATGGACGGGCCGAGCTCCACAGGTTCATGGAGAGCTGCAGGCTCGATCGCCTCCCACTTTCACATATTGAGCTGTCCGTTTCAAGATGAACCAGCGGCGTGAATGGAAACGAAATGTGGTTACTCAGTGTCGTCTGCATGAACGAACTGAGCGAAACAACGAAAAAGAGCAAGTGACAATCGGAAGTACTTCGAAGTACAACAATAAATCTGCTACTTTTCGACACCATTTTATGAATGATTGTGTTTTCAACAATCGCAAGTCTATCAGAGGTAACTACAAATTCGTCGCTCTAATTGTCATTCTTGTTCTCGCGACAGAACCGCTGGTTGCGAGGTTCATCGCAAGCATCGTCAGAGAATCGCTTGTAGCCCCGGTAGATGCGTCGATTGAGAGGGCTTTCAAAAAGGAGTCGTCCAGACCCAAGTCTTCAGCAACATCCTCTGGCGTGTTGTCTTCATCAAACCACTCCTCTTATAGAGCCCATCAATATTGGTTCCTCTCTCTTCATCCTTCTTGGAGTTGGACCTGTCAGACTTGGCGGGTCGTGTATTTATCCTCGTCGTCTTCGCCCGTTTGTTGGGATCTCAACAATCTTCTGCCACTGAGGATGGCGCCGACAATTTATTGCTCAGATGAGGTCGCCTTCGACGTCTTCGTGCTTTTGGCGTTAAAAGACCAGTTGCTACCAGCAGAATGACGGATAATTTCATCTTTTGACTTGAACACTCGGAGATTCTTAGCTCTGGAAGGAGAATATGAAAATGAAACGTATCATTATGACATGATTATACGCTTCATTTTCAGAGCCCACATTGTGGGCTGCGATTCTTCTTGAAGTTGCTTGATTTCGTTGCAAGTGCAGGTTCAACAAAAAAGAAGAACAAAGCTTGAGGCGATCGAGCACGCGCTCCTCGTTCAGATACTTCGAAGTACGTAAATACATCACAGTAGTAGATCCACTTGGCAGATTTTCGCTACCATTTTGTTCCTTCGAGTAAAACTTACTTAACTCGAAGACTTTCGCACATTGGCGTTGAAGACTTTGACCGCCACGGGGGTGCCATCTTCCATCACGCCTTTGTAGATCTTGGCGTCTCCGCCAAACCCGATGACCGTCGACATGTCGATCTCAACCTCGTCTTCAGTGATGTACTAAGTACTTCGTAGTACCAGTCTGGGAGGTTCTTGACATCGTCTTGGACAGCGCGACTGGAGCTCGCCCACAGTTTCTCCTTCATGACGTTGAGGACGAGGTCGTTAGTCTCCAGTGGATTCTGCATCATGGCTTCGTTACGCCGTCCCATGCGAGCGATGATCGCGAGGATTTCCTTCTGGTTGTCCGAGTCGCTCATCGCCTTCATCACCTCGGGAGAGTCGATGAACTTCATGTACCGGTTGGCGCGTTCGTCGAACTGGTCGACATGTCCGTAGGTGACACTTCCGTTGATGGCGCACTCGGTGGTGACGCACTGGACCAATTTCCCTGCAGGTTCTTTCACGCTGGCGCTAGCGGCGTCCAAGCCGTTGTGGAACACGAGCTGCTTGAGGATGTTTTGCTCTAAGAACTTTTTCATGACGCGGTCGTACTCCTTCACTTCGATCTCGAATCTCGTGATCAGTTTCTGCAGTTCGGTCGTGAGTTTGTTTTTGTGTTGCACGCGTCCGAGCACCTCTAGCACCCAGCGGAAGTACGCCACGTCCTTCTCGATGTTGGCACACTGAGTCTTGATGGAGGACGCGGTTTCCTGCATCCCAGTCAGCAGCTCTGCGAGCTCACTGCAGACTTTGCCAAGCTCAAACGCGCTGTTGACAATGATGCCGGAGCCAGCCTGGCTGCCAGGAAGGCCCGGATTGGCGGTGGCCACCGCAGCGGTCTGCATCATATCCATCATACTTGTCTGCACCAAGGTGGATTAGAGAAGAGTTAAAGGGTTCGTTCGGTACCGACTCAATTGGGGCGACGCTCTCCCCAACCAGAAATGCGGTCAAGCTTTGAAGTTGAGTATTGATTGAGTCGAGGAAGCAACTGTTCTGCTGTGGCAAGTCATTACGGAAGGGTGCACATTTTACTGCAATGCGTTGGGAATTTCCGTGTACGGCTTATTTACTTCGCGAAAGAAAATTCAGTTCCGCATTATCCAGCGCTTTTTGAGAACGGGTAGAGCTCGCAAATACTGTACACTTTTAAGTATGCTACTAAAGTAGTAGCTACCATACTTCAGTAGTAGCGAATATTACTACAAAACCGTGTTGAAGGCGTTATCCACAGCAAACAGTTCCTCCTAATAATAGTGTATTGTCGTGTGCACTTGTCTGTCCCGTTAGTAAGTACTAAATCTTAGCTCGCATTCTACGCACCCGTGTGCGCCCGACAAAAGCTTTTGTATTTTGGCATACGACAATGTTCGTCGTAGAATACGGCGTAGCCCTCGTACTGGCGTCTTTTGATAGGCTTCCAGAGACGCCTGACTCCAGTTAGACCCAGCACCTCCTTGACCACATAGGGTGTCATCCCAGCACGGAACCAACGCCAGTACTTGGGTCGGTCGATCGTCGAGATAATGAGATCTCTGTCTTCGTCGTCGTCAGAGTCGGCGGTATCCTTGTTGGACTTCAGGTCATCACTGCTGTCGTCTTCACCCTTTGCATACTCTGCACTACGGAGAGCTCGCTTGCCGTTGTCATACTCTCCAGGAATTTTGCGGCGAGGCGAGGCAAACTGGGAGATCTTGGAGTCCGAGGCAGTAGCAGCATCACCACACGCCAAAAGACCGGTCATTGCAACGAGCAGGAGGTAACCGAGACGCATACTTGGGCTTGGGAGAAGTGTACTGTAGTCGTCGAGGGGGGTGAAGGCAAATTTCAAAATGAATTGGACTCTCGAACATCCCATAGGGTTCAACAACGAAATATTGAATATCTACTTGTAATGAAATCTAAACTATCGTAGGATCAAAAGGAAGATGGCTTGGAATGGCAAATCTGGGGAAACTACTGCTTGAAGGCACCTAAACAGATAACGTTACATGTAGCAATCGTATACTTTTGAAGTACTTAGTATCTCGGTGTAAGTACGGCATAGGCTTGGAGGAGTTCCAGCCTTGCCATGCAATTGAATTACAAAACAAATATCCGTTGTGGTTAGATCAGAACAGAATTGCGTACACTGCACAGTATGCAATTGCTGATGCTGTTCATACAACAACGTTTCAAAATATGCGAATAATAGTTCTTCATTTTCTTCGTAAAGTTTACCGGATCTACAGCATTACCCTTTGGTGATTTGGAGTTGCGATCATGTTTTCCGCTTCCGTCCGATGTGAGCCTAATTCTAATCATTTGAAGACCAAGAAAAACAACTCTCTCTTATACGAATCCCGATTCTGGAAGTATTGTAACCATGTTAGCCGCATGCCTGCATGGAGCCTACGCAACGATATCCACTTTCATGAAACACAAGCACAACAACGAAGCGTACAAAGTTTGGTCAGCTTGTTTGGAAGCCACTATCAATTTATATACCAACATTCCAAAGATTTGGGTGTTGATGAAAATGCGGCTGCCTCTATCCTCGACCGCTTGGCATTTGAAGCTCCTGTACGACGCTGAATATACCTCCCCCTGAACGAAAATGGATTCCACCGGCATAGTCGTAGTCTAGGTATCATACATAATCTCTTCATAGCTAGCAGAACGAAAAGTCATTTAAAACTAGTTAATCAAAGTATTCCCAATCCCATGTTAGCCGCGTGCGCTTTCATTTACAACGAGAGGGATGCATAAATTTTATGATCACTGCAGGTTAACCGAGCAGGCTACATCAAATACAGTCGCTATTCAGGATCTCCGGTTAGCCGCACCAGACCACCTCATCCTTTGGGTCGCGTTTGCAAGGCATTCGTAAACAGAGACAAGAGCTATACTGTAGATATAAGTATTTGATTAGGTAGAAATCACGCTTTATTACATGAATGTATTAATAAAAGCTTCGGTAAGACGTGTTTCTCCAGTCGTTTACAGTTAAGGTAGTCGCGAAAGAATACATGTACTGTACAGGGACGCAAAAACTTGAAAAAAACAACAACAAAAGATGACGTAGGTGCTGAAAGAGTTAATCGATTAACTGTCTCCTGAATCAGGAACTTCCTGAACTTCGGATCGTCGAAAGCTAGAGCAAGCGACACAGATTCGATGCTACCATATCATTCAGTATCTCCAGCAACGCAATTTCTGCAGTATTAGACAGGTATGTAGCCTCTAACTAACACTATGCCAGACTCGTTATCATTCGATTAAGAGCTCAGAGGTCCCTATCACCCTCCACTCACGGATAAATGTACCCCTCGAGCTCTTTCTTCTTGCGGTCACGACGCTTCTTTGCAGTGTAGTACGAGTAGTAGCCCAAGTAGAACCGCTGCAGCTCCTTCCGCTGCTGTTGCGATCCGAGCGACAGTCCGATCGCCTTGGCGACCTGCTTGGGGGTCATTCTGGCCTTGTAGTAGGTGCTGTACCTCAAGTTGGACGCAGCCGCCCTGTCTTCCGAGTCTTCCGTGTCTTCCGAGTCAAGCTCTTCGGGGCGGTTCCTCAGAAACCGTCCGTTGTTGCCATCAGCATGAGCAGCTTGGTCGGCAGAAGTCAACTTGGAGCTCTTGGGGTCAGCCACGGCGACGTCGCAGCAGGCGATGAGGGCAAGTGCCGCAACAGCGGCGACGTGAAGCAGACGCATTGCCGAACGTGTAGGTTCTTGAGACCTCTGGAGTGCTGGGGTGCAGCAGAGGGCGAATTGCGAACTGGTGACGTCAATTGGAGCGAACTGTGAATCACAGTCTGTGATTCATGAGCCTACCCGTACGAGCAGCAAAGCTCGAGAGCAGCAAGGAGGCAGATGGTCGATTTGCTTATCATCGGATCGCGGAATCCGGACTCCGGATGTATGTAGCTGTCCGAGACTTTATAATACAGCGCCTTCATTTGCCTTGTGAGAATCCTGATGGACTTTCATTATAGAGGCCATAAGGATTATGGCCTCTATGCCAATACAGGCACTGTATAATAAATGTACTTAGTATTAATACATGTACATGTATAATACAAGCTTATGGCAAAATAAGTCCATGCTTTCGGGGGGGAGGGGGGGGGGTCCCGGGGAGGCGGTGAAATCCAATGTTATCCTCTGCAATACGCCTGCGATTTAAGGGCTGTGTGCACAGCGCGCAGTTTTAAACCCAGGATGTGATAGTGCTTGGCTAAAAGCAACTACAGTATTTTTGAGAATTGTCGCCGCGTATCGAAATGATTGCATCCGTGTGATTGCACTTTCACTTGGCTTTCGATGCATCGAAAGTCCATGTTTACACTTTCATTTGGCTTGCCATGTACCGTACATATATCGTAAGCTCACTGAGCAATTTCCATAATCCAGTACATATGTACTGGATTATCCCAAATCGACATTCAAATTATATGTACTGTAAACAGTACTTATTAAATTTGTCTACTGTCTACGGTAGGAACTTACTGTGGTGTGCTACGCACCAGCAATGCGCTCACTACGCCGCGTTGGTGGCACAGGGTGACGCCTTCCTCCGATAGACTGATATAGCCAAACGATCTTAAAGTGTTTCTAGCTTGGTTCCCACGCCACCCACTGCGAGCGATGATCCGGCGGCGCCTGTTGCGGCCTCCAAGCTGGACAACTTCAGCAGTGAGGAGCGCAACGCGCTGCTCGTGTACTACCTGGGTGGTCACGGAGATCGCCGCGCTGCGTCATCTGCCAACCTCACTGTAAGTTATCCACTTTGAAGCAGCCTCTTGCCTACAGCTTGTTAGTGCTCATTTGGTTTATATGACGATTTGTGCTTGCACAGGCCCGTACGGCAATATCGTGGCTACGACTAAGATCACTATCGGCACTGCTCAAGCCGTGCTTTGACAAGGAGATGCTGCGCTTCCTGAATTTGTAAATGGTGCGTGGCTGATGGATAGAGGGAAACAAGTGTAACGTTCGCGTGGATTTTAGCTTCTGAATATTGCCGCCTTGTGCTTACTTACTGTTGCTTTCTGCTTCGATCATTCTTTGCGCTCAAGCTATCGAAGGTAAAGGGCCTCTTTGAAACCCAGCGCATAGTAAAAAGACGTTCCGACTTTTTTAACGCCGATATGTACTGCAAATGACAGATTTTCGCTGAATTAATTTTGCGTTTTGAGATAATCCAGTACATATGTACTGGATTATGGAAATTGCTCTAAGCTCACTACATGTAGAAAACATGGGCTGTACTACATACTATACTACCGTACATGTACAGCCCATGCTTTCTATTATAGTGAACTTGTCGGAAAAGTTACATTTTAAAATTAACTTCAAAGTTGTCCACAGGTACGCCGATGCTACGGCAAATCCGAAATCCGATTGTGTATCCTGTACACCGGTACCGGTAATGCTTCTGTAGTCAAACCCTGACTACAAAACATTATTCGTGCTACAGTAAGTATAATGTCCATGATCGCCTTGATCGTAAATTTTCTTGGCCGTAAATTGCGTAGCTGCGCTCGTTTGAATTGGTGTGAAAGAGGAAGGCATCGGACGTGGTCAAGTGCTCGGACGCGTGATATGCCAACGTAAATATGCTCGAATTGCCAAGGGCGCGAGTGTGGTGAAGTGCAGCTAAAAGAAGGTAACTTCATGCCGAGGCGCCGTTAGCGCTTCGGCATGAAGTTACCTTCTTTTAGCTGCATTTTATATTAGCCGTGCTTACTACACCAATTGGCTGCGTTCAACCCTTCTACAAAATGTAAATATCTGGACTACCACTCCGTTTGGCTTCGTTCTCACATAGACACAAACAGAGCCACCGTACCTTTGTTTCTAAGAAGCCGAACACCTACAAAATGTGGGAAGCCGTGTGAGCTCGTAGTTGACCGAAGGTTGCAAAGAGTGACATGGGAAGGTACAATGAATGTTACGTGTAACTCAGTCGACATTTTTTGAGCGAAACTAGATCGCTGGCGCTTAAACCGGGAGGGTGGTTCTCAAGTGAAAGATGAAGTGGATAGATGTAATATTTTTTAGTATGGTATATATAATGGTGGTGCCAATAGCCGTCTCCTCGTATGTCCATGATCCACTTGATCGTGAATATACTGTACTTGGCCGTAAATTGTGTAGCTGCGCTGGTTTGAATTGGCGTGAAAGAGGAAGGCATCGGACGTGACCACGTCCGATGCCTTCCTCTTTCACGCCAATTCACGGTGGCCCATGAATTTGCTCTCTGTGTGTGTACCGTATGTGAGAACGAAGCCAAACGGAGTGGTGGTCCAGATATTTACATTTCTGTTTACAAGCCAAACGGAGTGGTAGTCCAGTTCTGTTCACATTTCTGGACTACCACTCCGTTTGGCTTCGTTCTCACATAGACACACACAGAGCAAATTCATGGCCGCCGTACCTTTGTTTCTGAGAAGCCTACAAAATGTGGGAAGCTGAACTATACACCGCTTCCCAGAAAAATGTAATATGTGACGTGTGAGCTAACAGTTGACCGAAGGTTGCAAAGAGTGACATGGGAGGGTACAACGAATGTTACCTGTAACTCAGTCGACATTTTTTGAACGAAATAAAGCTGGTGATGCCCTACAGGCTACTACGTAGCCCTCCCGGTATAAAGCTGGTGCCCTACAGGCTACTACGTAGCCCTCCCGGTCTAATATTACTTACTACACTAAAGTATTGATGGACTTTTGGAATACTATATATTATTATAATAATTCTACTCCAACATAGACTAGAAGATACTGCAACTAAATTCACTTCACCTTAACTGTTGTGGAATATATAGGAGGCCTGGAAGCTCGAGCGGCTGTGTTACGTCAAGAGGTTGGGATTCCTGATCCAAAGAACGTTGCGGCTACCGAGCAAAAGGTTGAGGAGAACTGGAAAATGAAAGAGATGCAGCTCGTTGCCCAGACGGCGTTCGCGGAGTTTTCGTGAGTTGGTGTGACCAATCTTTTGTGGTTGAGATGTGACTAATCAATCATTTGTGGGGTTTCTGGCATAAAAAACCGTTGAAGATTTCTATACGGTATGTATCAGGGACCTGTCGCGCGCCGCTCATGCACTGAGACATCGTCATTTGGAGGGGCGAAGCAGTGTCTGAAGTAGATGATGCACCGGGTAACGCATCCGAATCGACCTTTTCACGAGGAAGCTGGGTGTTTGACGGAGGAGTCACGATATTGCAACGAAGTTGGATGCATCAGGGTGCAGAGCGTGATGCAAGTGTTTGATGCGTTGGAGTTCTACTTCATGAACATGGAGATCACCACGACGGAGCTGGGTGATGCTTTGGCCATGAGAGAAGACTCGAACAACTTTAAAGCGGCAGCAAGAACCCCTTACTTGATGGCAATGCTCTCAAGCGCGCCGATTGTTAACTCAACATTTTTTGTCCTTAAATCTAGGACACAAATCGCTTAAGTACGATGTACTTTCCCGTTTTTTTGTCCTTGCACCAGGAAAAAAGGACCAAAGTAACTTGAAGTTTGTATAGCTGATATTAGACTTGATGGAATCCGAGCATGTCACTTATAACAAAATCAAGGATAGTATCGGAGGCCATCAGAGTAGAAGCCACATACTGAGCTCAAGTCATTTCAGGAGTTTTGTTCTAGATGCTAGGGCAAAAATCAACATGGATATGTTATTAGTGACACTTTTCAAGCTGCGTTTTCGACTTGAAGAACACAATGGCAGACATACCCCTTATAGATCTAATCATGGTGTTACTGTCCATAATAATAAGCTCATGGATTTCCTAAAACTCTTGGCTACGTAAGCCTCTTACTTTTGGTCCTTTTATTTGTCCTAGATTTCCGAGCTGTTGGGGTTAAGAAAAATGTCTTGAAGTTATTCGAGTACTTCGACGAAGACGGTCATCATGGCCGTATCACCAGTCGATAAGGACGATCTCAACAGAACAGCTTCGCAAGGATGCAATGAAGCTGCCGTCTTGTGGGTAGTTTTGAGCCCGGCTGCGTTGGGGCTGAAGTTCCGCTCTGCAAGAGTTCGATCACATAGTTCATAGCATTAATCAGTCGCTGTATGGCGCACCATGGCCGAGCTGAAGCTTCAAAACTGCATGCATTTTCGCGTCGTTATCTTCCAAAGTCTAAAATACTTCTACATGATAGTTCATATGCTCAGGAATGAAACAACCCTTTACCGGGATTCGTAAATGACACGGTGCATGCTCTGAACCATAGTGTCAGAGAAGCAAGCCAGCCCTTGGCGGACCTCCTGCAGGACGTGCGGCGGAATATCCATTTCTGTGTGGTGTAGTTTCACGCGGAAGAAGCGCGTGAGCACGACCACTCGCTCGAATTCATCGTCCTCCTCTTCCTCGGGGTCTTGCGGGTATGGGAACCCACCATTACCGTACAGCGGGTGTCTGGTGCGCGTCTTCCTCTTCCGATTCGGCGGTTTCTTACAGAAATGTTCCGTAAATTTCATCGCTGCGTTGATGTCCATCCGAATGCGTTCATCCGGGACGTAAGGGTATATGTCGTCCAAATCCACCGAGTCGGTGGCCACAAGCGCGTAGGACGCGTTACCTTCTCCATCATCATCCACATCTGGCTCAACCAGCTTGAAAAACTTGACAATATTCTTCTCCACCTTGACTCCATGGGACATGGCGCTCACAAGTCGATGGTTGGAGAACGAGTTGCTGGCCGTGCTGTCATCATCCTCTCTCACCGTGATATCTCCCAGCATCTCAGAGATGCTGATCTCCATATTGCGGAAGAAAAACTGCAGCGCCTCGAACACCTGCCGCACCGACCGTACGCCGTGGAACGGCGTGTTGTCCATCTTCTCAGCGCAGTAGTGTCCCTCCTCGGTCTCAAACTTTCCTTCCTGGCACCACGGCGTGATGCGCGGGAGGTACTTGGACCTCTCAGTGATGAACTCGTCCGCCTGCCTCAGCTTCGTCTCCTTCAAGTTCACGAGCGCCGCTCTGCGCTGCTTCAAGTCCGTCGTCAGGTGGATGAACGTCTCGATGGGGCTCTCGGACCGCTTCATCAGGTACTCGGCCGCCAGGATGGCCTGCGCGTTCCTCAGCAGCATGTCCTGCTTCCTGGCCTCAGCCCGCAGTCTGTCGTTGTCCTGGGCCTTGGCCGTCAGTCGCTCCCTCTCGGCGAAGAAGGCGTCGGGGATGCCGCTGGCTCTGCGTAGCTGCAGCACCTGCTGCTGGAGCTGCACGAGTTCGGCCTCCAGCAGGGCCTTCTTCTCCTTGCGTACGATGTACGTGGGCTTCTTGTCTCTTCTCTTCCTCTTGGGCGGGTCCGCATCATTCTCCTCCTTCACGGGTCTGCCCGGTCTCTTCTTCCTCGTCGTCTCTTGAGGCTCCGGTCGCTTCCGGCCGCGACCTACGGGGGGCGTCTGGTCCTCCGACGTGCTGCCGGACTCCTCTCGGGTCCTGGGGCCGTGTGTGAAGCTGCCACGCGGCCGCGTGGACTGGATTAGTGACAGCAGGTTGTCAGCGGCGACGGCCGTGTCCTGAGGCGACGCGCGGGGAGGCCGCAGCATCGTGACGCGCTCGTCTTGAGGGAAGGAAGGGCGCGGGAAGGCGGAGGCCGGCGCGAAGGGCGGGCGGGGCTGCGCGTAGTCGCGGGCGTCCATGCGCTCGTATAGGACCATGCGATTGCGTTCTTGATTGCGACTGAGCGGAGGTTGGTTGAGTTGAATGGGATAATTCGGAGTTAGGTGACCTTTATCTCACTGACAAGAGGATGTTTTAGCGGAATGGGTACTGTACTGTTGACCAGACTGGAGAAGTGACAAATGGGTCACGGTACTTTCACGTTTGCTCACAAGCAATCGTCCAGTCCCAATTGTTGATGCGCGACTTTTGTGTCCATAACCGTACAGTACCGTGTTGACATCACCACAGCGCAGCTACACAGGCATCAAACGAACGTGTTGCGTGCGTTCGTCTACAGGTGTTGCATACCGTAAGCTTAGCGACCTCAGCTTGGAGAACTTTGTGTTTTATTCCCCTGCCGCCCATGGACGTGTTGGTGTTGAGGTCTACTGACTGTAGTCATGAGCTTCAGACCCCCTCTACGGCTTGTACTGTAGCAGCTTCAGCGGAAGTTGTATCCACAATCCACGAGTGTGACGTCCTAGTGCGTCCGTCTCAGCGAAAGCGTGCGTTGCATGCCCCGCACGAGCTCCTCACCCCAGCGGCCGATCTCGTGTCGCGTCTCCTCCAAGCAGTCGTAGGGAACTTGCAGTCTCGAGTGGTGCAACTTGATCAGCGACCAGAGCGTGACCTTTACCACCAGTTCATTGTCTTCTCCAACTCGACCACGATGGTGCTCCTCCTTCGGCAGACGCGTGAGCAGTAGCGCCGCTGTTACGTCCTTGCGCATCCGCTCCTGGGACTTGTACGGGTACAGCTCGTCCTCGTCCACGAAGTCCGCCATGATGATGCCGAACTCGCTGGTTGCAGCGCCGTGCGGACCGCCGGAGCTGGTAGCCTCGTGGAACTCGTTGAACTGCAGCGAGTTAGTCTCCAATGGTGGCGCCTCAGGCGCTGCCCCAGTCGACGTAACGAGTCTCAGCTGCGTGACATTGTCGTCTCCGTTATCGTCGTCCTCTCGAATCGTGATATTCCCCAAGACGTCCGACATGACCATCTCAACATTTGCGATTTGAACGAGAGCTGCCTCAAACACGGCTCGAACACTCACAGCACCTCGGAAATGAGAGACGGCGAACCTCAGCGCGCAGTAGTCCCCCCTCGACGTCTCGAACCTCTCTTCTTCGCAGTACTGTCTTCCCGGCTCCAGTCCTCGACTACGACGTAGCAGGAACTCGTGCGTCCTCTGCAGTTTGTCATGTTTCATCGCCACCAGCTCTCGATGGCGCTGCGTGCGGTCCAACCCGAGCTTTATAAACGTGTTGATGGGGCTAATGTCGTGCTGCTGCTGCACGAACCCCGACATCAAGCCCTGCACGTCAGCGAGCGTCGACTGCCGTGACTGCACTGCGTCGCGTAGAATCACGTTCATCACGGGCGCCTGAGTGTGTTTCTTTACATGCAGCGCATTCGACACAATGGCCTGCGACTTGAGACTCTCCAGTTGGCTCTGCAACTGCTCGATCTGCGTCAATAGTTCCACCTTCTGCTCCTTACGCAGTGTATGAGTGGGTTTGCGTTCCTTGCGCTGCGGCTTGGCGTCCTTGGGCTCCGCTCTGCGTTTGCCGTTCCGCTGTGTCTTCGGTCTCTTCGCCGTTGCGTTGACATCGTCACCGCTGCTTTCGTCGTCGCTGGTGCTTGTGGCGCTATGAATCTGCTTGGCGTCGGCCGTGAACGGCGTCGCTTGCGGATACGCTGCTGCTGCCATGGGCGACAGCATCCTGGCGTCCCACATCCCGGTGGGTCTCACATCGAAATTGGTGCCTGGCAGAGCTCGCCGACGCGTTGAGCTGTTGTAGTTCGCATCTGCCGCCACGCCGGACGTGTAGAAGGGTGAATGCATTTTGCTTACTGTCGAGAAGAGAGGAAGAGAGGAGCGCACTTAGCCGTGTGACGCGCTGAACGCTGCGACGGACTTGAAACTTGGGACTGAATCATGCATGGAAGGGGCGGTGGTGCATCAATCCAGGCGCAGGAAGCTCGGAGGGGAGGAAGGACGCCGCATCAATGCGAGACAACCGATAGCTCCGACGATTCGTGTGCAGGCAAGTGATCCCGTGCATCAACTGTGAGCTTTCCTTGATCGCACAGTACCCGTAATACGAATACACATGTAATGTCGAGTAGTGTCCGACCACGATATATCCGTATACAGAATTTCACGGGTGAGTCACCCGGTGACCGCCAAGTTCCAGCGGCATGGACAAGGTGGCATCGCTGCACAGTGCAGCCTGCACTCGGTATCGCGTCGCCTCCATCGAAGTGTAGCTCCGTTTCCAGCGCTTCATGGTCGAGTCCCCGGCCAACAGTTGGTGAGCAGTCTCGCCAGTACCGATAACATAAGCCGGAGAGATGCCGTTGAAGTCCTAGCCGCTGGTGCGCAGCGTGTCCCATTTGGCCTGCGATTCCGGGTCCCGCCCGCCGCAAGCTTGCGCCAGACCGTGTCGCCATCCCCTGTCGAGTCTTCTCGACCGGCACCGAGAGCCGACACATACCGTGTCAGTAGTAATATTATAATACATGCAAATGCACCAGTGGTGCCACCACCTTCATGCCGAGGCCCTCGGTCACCGATTCAGTGGCTATTAAACCTTCTCACATTTACATCACGTCCACATGATCGCCAAAGCGCTTCATCAGGCAACTCTTGTCCGCGTAAACGCCATGTGCACTCTGAGAGGGGCCACACCTTCTCAATAGAATATCTTGCCAATTATACTTCATAAAGGGGTGTAAAATATTAACCATCCTGACCTGCAGCAATCCCCCAAGTTAGCATTCACGAGACCACGGCGTCCAACACACATCACCGTCGTCATCATTCGCCGTTTATCGACCACACTCACCTCCGGTCTGAGCGACTTCCAGTACAGTAACTGCGCTCCACCAGAACCTTCTCCCTATATATAATACTCGTGCGCGATGGATCCACTCCATCGCTCCTTCATCATTCCACAGCCACCGACCAAGCCGCAGGACGCGCTGATGGTGGTGGACAACCGCCAGTTGCAGCTCTGGAACGTCTTCAATGGCTGGCCACAAGACCCTCATCGTCATGGCGCAGCAGCCACGTTGATGGAGCTCACAGCGGACAATGACCCAATTGGAGAGGAGACCCATTCACCCGCGTCTTCGACCTCGACATCGCCAGTTCACGACCAGGACGAGCCCCAGACCAAGAAGAAGAAGCGCGTTTTCAAGAAACGCAAAGCGACGCACACGATCCGGAAGGAGCAGAAGGCGGCACTGGAGCAGGAGGTCGAGCAGCTGCAGGCCAGACTCGAAGAGATCAAGTTCCAGGCGCTCGTGCAGCAGGGAGAAGCGACCAAGTCGTACCATGAGAGAGCAGTGGAGAACGCCGTCTTGAGGGAGTCCATCCAGGAGTCTCACCTGGTCATGGCGCAGGTTCGCGCGCTGCTGTCGGGACACACGCAGCACCATTTGAGCGGCGTGCGGCCAATGGAGACCAACATTTGTCTGAGTGCTGATAGAGCGGAGCGGAGGGCGGTGCTGTATGCACTGCGTAGGGCGAAACTACGTGAAGCCAAGCGCTTCCTGCACGCTCGAAGCCATGAGGTGAATCCGAACACTCCGTACTTCCAAGAAGAGAGGTACGAGACGACGGACGGGGACTTTTGCATCGCTCGCTTCGAGATCACCCCGCTGCGAGGCGTGAAAGGAGGAGTCCGCGCAGCTTTTGATGCGGTTTTGCAGGCAGCGTTCAATGCCGAGATCGTAATCTCGGAGACGTCGGGGAACATCACAGTGCGCGAAGATGACGACCTCAACGACGATGACAGTGTTTCCCAGATGCGACTGGTGTCACAGACGAACCGAGACGTGCTACTGGAAACGAACCTTGTGCACTTTACTGAATATTCGCGCGGAGAGGATAGCGAGAACGACAACGGGTGCTACGCCATGACAACGACGGACTTTGTCGATGAAGACGCACTTTATCCCTACAGACCCTTGGAGCGCATTCGTCGCGATTTGACGGCTGCGATGCTAATGACGTCGTATGTGGAGAAGGGCGATGGAAATGCAGAGAGCGAGGGCGAACCCGTGGTGGTGATCACGCGCTGGTCTTGTGCTCGAATCTGCCACACGGATCTAAATATCTCTCGCGAGGCGCTGCTGGATGTGCGGGAGAGCTCGATTCGGTCTCAAGGCATCTTCCTCAACTGCGTTCGAGAGACACTTGGTCTTCCGGTGAGCGCAACTTAAAGCAATCAATACGTTTGGCCATTGTGAGGACGGAGGTTGCACTTGGTACAGTGCGGCGCAATCCATTTTTCGTGATTACAGGCACATAATCACTCAGTAACTTTACTAAAGCCTTCACAACTAATAGCCTTCATGAAGTCATAGCCTTTTTTATCCATTACACAATATGACAAGCCTGCATATGACGATAAACGCTGGATTTCAATTGTACTACTCTTATCACTGAGTAAATTTCGTGAGTACATTACTACCCCAACAAAGGTCGCCATTCGCAGTTCACCTCAGTCGAGCTCAGGTGGCACGGCTGTATCATAGCTGACCCAATACCCAATACACAGCATGGATACACTTCCACGAGCAAACTCGAGCATGCTGGACCTCATGAACGCAGTGCAGTGCAGCATGACCATCCACGACAGTCGACCGACTTTGCCCCGAGCACGCTCCAGCGACCTAGAGACACACGCAGCGTCCGTCGCCATAGCCCCATCCACCGCCAAGCCAGAGCACAGCGAAGACAGCGACGCATCCGAGCCTGCCAAGAAGAAGAGAGTCTACAAGAAGCGCAAAGCCACGCACACGGTGCGCAAGGAGGAGAAGCAGGCGCTGGAGGTGCAGATCAAGGCTCTGGAGGCCAAGCTCGAGGTGTTGAAGCTCCAAGCTCTTGTGCAAAAGGGCGATGAAGACGCAACTCTAACCAAGAGGATGACGCACAATGCAGCGCTGCGTGACGCGGTGCAAAGCCAATATTTACTACTGGCCCACACAAAAGGGGTGATGCTGGGCTGCGAGCTGCGGCACTCGTACGAGGTGCGACCGACGGAGATGTTTATCCGTCTGACGGCTGATCGGGAGGAGAGACACGAGACGCTCAAGGCGTTGAGACAACCCAAACTTCACTATGCAAGGAGGTTTATTCAGGAGCGAAGTCGGGGGATGCACCCCACGACCGAGTATTTTCATGAAGAGAGGTACGAGACCCCCGAGGGGGATTTCTGCAACGTTCGCTTTGATAGAGTGCCTCTGCGAGGTGTGAGAGGGGGCATTCGTACTGTCCTGGATGCACTGAAGAACGCCGCGTTCAACGCTGAGATCATCATTTCGGAGACGTCCGGGAATCTCACGATTCGAGAAGACGACGATCTCACGGAGGAAGACTTCTCCCAGATGCGATTAGTGACCCAGACGAGTCGTGGCATTCTGGTGGAGAACAACCTTGTCCACTTCGCAGATTTCTCGCGTGCTGGAGAAGAGAGCTACGCGATAACCGCGGCAGACTTTGTGGACCAAGACGAACGATTCCCCTACCGACCTCATGAGCGTATCAGGCGTGACGCTACGGCCGCGATTTTAGTGACGTCCCATGTGGACACAAAGTCGAACAAGGAAGCTGACGCGGATGGCTACGGCGGCCACACATCATCTGAAGAGGAAGGAGAACCGGTCGTTGTGATCACACGCTGGGCGTTCACAAGGATATGCCGCACCGAGATGAACGTGCCGATTGAAGTACTCCGTGAAATGCGCGATTTATCAGGTCGAGTGTCCGAGACGATGCTAAACTGCGTGCGGGAGGCGGTGGGCCTAGCAAAATAGGAGTGTGCGTCGCAACATGACACGCGAGAATGAAATATTGCTGCGAGAGGATTGGTAGCATCAATTCGGGTCTATTGTCGGGGCTACCACTGCATTCGCGTTTGGATTCGCGCAAGGACGGATGTTTTTTTATGGGTGCGTGATCTTGAAGCAAAACACTACCAAGGGCAGTGTGATGCATTGCCAGCACTGGTACTCCGCACTGTGGAGTTCACAGTGGAGGAAGGAAACCTCCAGCTGGATGAGCCACAGTGGTTCATCGACTGGGCACGGTGCTGGACTCGGACCGCATCATAATGCTGAGCGACGGTCGTGTGGTGGAGCTCGACAGCCCTCACAACTTGGTAAAGGATGCAAGTGGGGCGTTCTACGAACTGGCCAAGGAAGGGACCATTTGCAATAAACTAAAGCCGATCAACGGACTTACTTCAAAATCAACCATCTTCCCTTATTTGTTTCAGGTCTCTCCTGAACTTGGTGACCGATGGGTCCATTTATAGCCTGCTCACTTCAACTTTTTTCGCATTGGTCAATATAACACCAATATAACACCACCTTATAAAACTTCAGCCAATCGCACCTCATCATCCGTTAAAGCTCCCGTCAGAACGTCATCGGTCCATCATGGCGTCCATTGGTGCGCACTACCCGTCTTCATCCTCGTCCCGACGCTTCCCGGGCAGCTTCCAGCGCCAAGACAGCACGGAAGACGACGCAGAGGCGTACGGCGCTGACCGTCACGCCGCCGCGGCTCTACGAGGCTTCTCCGTTCGCGCACGAGAGGAACCCCACGAAATCGTCAAGTCGGAGCCCTCAATTGAGACTTCCGACGCCGATTCAGCCCCCCAACCAGCTAAGAAGAAGCGGATTTACAAGAAGCGGAAGGCCACGCATACGATCCGCAAAGAGGAGAAAGTTGCGCTCGAAAATGAGCTCAAAAAGCTGCAAAAAGAGCTGGAAATGCTCAAATTCCGGACCATGGTGGAAAGTGGGGAGACCCCGCAATCGGACAGGAAACGCGTGGCCAAGAGCGCCGTGCTGAGGGAGGCGGTGCAAGAACAGCACTTGGTGCTGGCCAGGGCGCAGGCCATGCTGGCGAGCCACTCGCAGCAGAGTTTGTTCCGACTGCACCCGACGGAGACCACGATCCGACTCGGAAGGGCGAGAGACGAGAGGATGAGGACGTTGAGTGCGTTGAAAGGCCCCAAGCTGCAGGAAGCCAGGAGGTTTCTCATGGAACGCAGACGCGGGTTGAGCCCCACGGCTCCGTACTTCCAGGAGGAGAGATACGACACGCCCGACGGCGACTACTGCATCGCGAGGTTTGATGTGACCCCGTTCCGAGGAGCGAGAGGGGGTGTGCAGGAGGTTTTTGCGGCGCTGCAACAGGCGGTGTTTAATGCGGAGATCATCATCTCCGAGTCGTCGGGGAATATCACGATTCGGGAAGATGATGAACTGGGAGACGAGAACTTATCGCACATGCGCTTTGTATCGCAATCCCCGCATGGCGTCCCGTTGGAAACGAACCTCGTGCTGTTCTCGGACTGCAACCAGTGCGAAGCGAGAGATGAAGACTTGGCTGAAAATGGGCGCTATGCGATCATGGCCTCGGACTTTGTGGATGAAGACGAAAGGTTTCCCTACAGACCAATGGAACGAGTAAGGCGCGACTCGACGACGATGACTATGGTGACCTCCTATCGAGACCCTGAGAGCGGCTTCGATAGCGAAGGTGAACTGGTGGTGGTGGTTACGCGATGGGCACTTAACATCGTACGGCGTCCTGCAATGGCCACTCCGGACAATGTATGGGACGACCTTCGCAATTCTCACGTACGGTGGGCGGATTTGATGTTCAACTGCGTACGCCAAGCACTTGGACTCCCAGTTGTGCAGTGAACATGCGATGCTATTTGAAAAAAAAAAGCTGCAGAAATTTTTAACCCTTTCGCGTTAAAGACCTTTTCTTCAACCTGTTCAGTCCAACAATCGAACACTCGAAAACCTACACTTGTAACCCCCAGGAAGAGTTTCTATATTCTCAAAAACGACCGCCGTTGAGACCAAATGGAGTTCACGTGCCAAGTATCAGACATTGGTGCAATATGGAATCCATCCCGTGGGAACAGCATATGCCTAACCTAACAGCCTCTGGGCAAACGGGTGGAGGAGGGCAGGGGTTTTGGCAGAAGTTGAATTGTTGCTGCAGCACGCCAGTTAGCTCCTTGTCGACACGCAGAAACGTACCGTTGCGCTTCGACGTACGTACATGTACAGCGCGTGTTTCCACCAGCCAGAAACCTCTGGTCGCTCGTCAACTTCGACAGACACTACTGCATTCACCCGCCGTACCAGACACCTGGAAAATGGACAAACAGTCAAGTCAATCCGAGAGTAACAGACAAGACGACTTCATGCTGAGTATCGACTCACCAGCAAACCCGAAAGACTATGAGCTGTACGACGAACCACAGCCCAATACAGCGGAGGAGCTCAAGATCTTGCTGAGGCTTGTTGGTCCAGTGGTGCGTGATTAACCATTCAGCTGTGGTGGAGTATTAAAAAGGTCTCTAACCAGTTGCATTGTTTTGTGTGTAGATGATAACAACGCTGCTAGAGTTTTTCCCGGGGTTTGTGGCCGTCACACTTGCGGGAAATATTGACTCGCCGTACGCTCAACACTATATCGATGCTGCGACTTTCTCCATCATGGTACGCACTCAAATCAATCGTTGCAGTGTCTAGTATCCTACTTCTAACTCCGTCACTTGTAGCTGATCAATCTTTCTTCATTTTCAGTCGGGTTCGGACTGGCATCAGCACTTGATACGCTATGCTCACAGGCCTATGGAGCCAAGCGATTCGAGAAGATCGGAGTGTATTTCCAGACTGGAATTGTAGTTCTCGGCGCGATTCTGCTACCAGTGTTTACCATCAATTGGTTCACAGAAGACATACTGCTGTGGTTGGGCCAGGACGCAGAGGTTGCACGTTTGTCGGGTCTTTTCTCACGATACATGCTGCCAGGGATACCATTCCTGTATCTGTACGAGCTCACGCGTAAAGTACTTCAAGCTCAGAATATCATGACCCCACTTGTCATCATCGCAGCTATCGGGAACACTGTCAATATTGCAGCAGGCTATGCGCTGGCTTACCACACGTCGATCGGCTTCCATGGCATCGCAATCGGCTGCAGTCTGGGTAATTCGGTGCTGCCGTTGCTGCTTGTGCCGTACTTCATGTGGCGACCTCACCATTTGAGGCAATGGTGGTGCCAACCCTGGAGCCTTAAGGCTGCGATTCGCTACGTGGGCGTCTTCTTACGGCTCGGTGTTCCCGGGATGCTTATGCTAGTGATGGAAATGTGGGCGTTCGAGGCGCTAACAATCCTCTCCGGGCTCTTGCCTCATCATGTGGTGGCAGTGGCAGCTCACTCAGTACTCGTGAATGTGAACTTGCTGGTGTACACAGCGTTTGATGGGCTCTCGGTGGCTGCAAATATTCGGGTTGGCAATTGTCTCGGCGCTGGGCTCGCGAAGACGGCGAAGCTGGCGTGTGTTGTCGTGCTCCTAATGACACTCATCCTAGCACTAACGTTTACCGCAGCGCTTTATGGATTTAGCGGTCAGATTCCTCGGCTGTTCCTCGACACGGGTGACGGTGCTGACCTTGCGTCCAAGGTGCTAGCAATATGGTCGCCCCTGACCATTGTGGATGGACTCAACGCGGTCACTCAAGGTGTGCTTCGAGGTGCAGGCAAGCAAAAGGCTGCAGCGATTACCAACGGGATGGCTTACTATCTCTTTGGCGTCCCACTTGGAGCATTGTTGGCCTTCCAATATGATCTCGGCGTCGAAGGACTCTGGCTTGGTATGGGATTCGGTAGCGCCTTGAATTTCGGCGCGATGGCTGCGTTGATGCTGTGCTACTGGAGCTGGGAGAAGCTTGCGATCGAAGCAAAAGATCTCACAGAGTTGTAGTCACTTTACCACCACATTCGGAAGAGGAACATGAAAGTCGAAATGCCGGACATCAACTCAGCGATAAACTATTTTACTTTCTCGCCTTGATTCTGTAGTTTCGTTACCGGCTGAAGCCTGTTTCAGATTGCATCAACTTGATAAAGCCCCCATGATACATGTACATGTAGCGACAGGCGGTGAAAGTAACCACTGAAGTTATCTGAGATAACTTGTCTCCCCGCACGCTCGAAGTTGCCTCAACATCGAAACGGCGACTGCCTACTATTACAAATGCTCGTGCCACGCCAGTCGCCCACCGCTCTAAGCTTTGCGCGACGGTTTTCGGTCTCGCTAGAGTCGACAGAGTTGCGACGCTCACAGTTTAACGCACCCTGTGGCTATGGAGTCCAGGTGGGTCATCAATTACTCCGGGGGGTAGGCGGGTCTAGGAGTTTCTGGCGGACTAGCATGTGGTAAAACCACCGGACATGTTACAAATGCGCTCTCAACCGCGCATTCGAGACGTGATACACGCATGACCGTCGTGATGCTTGGCGGCGGCGTTGTATTTTTCACAGTGTTGATATCTCCGGTCACGTGAAAGCGATGATCCAGGTGCTTTTAGACCGAGGCGAAGACAATGGCAGGGAACCCCTCGTGACAATTACTTCTCCTACGTGTCATCGCGACCGTGGTCGCTCGGAAGAACTGAAGCTCCAGACGAGCGAGGAAATCAAAACCCTACTCAAGCTCGTGGGACCCGTGGTGCGAATCGCAACTCTCTCTACACTCATGGATTACGAATGTTTCACATCTTTTTCTCGTTGTTTGTAGATGGTGACAACGTTTTTCGAGTTTTTGCCGGGGTTCATGTCAATCGTCCTCGCGGGGAACATGGATTCGCCCAATGCGCCACAATACGTGAATGCTGCCACATTCTTGGACCGAGTAGTAGTGCTTACATGAACAGTAGCGAGAAACCAGTGGGGGTAAGTTGGTAGCACCAGGCGCTACAAGTAATCCCGAGTGAACCAGGTAACTGGTATTAGTAGTGCTATTAGCAGTGCCAATTTAGCACTATAGTAGTAGTGTAGAAGTGGGGTAAGTAATATTGGTGGTGGTCACCGTAATTAGGCCCGTTCTTATTTTCCCAGTCCCACGTCCCGGGACGTCATTCTGTATTTCTATTGGCTGATGGGTTAGTGCATAGGAGTGGACACCGTCCCAAAACCGTCCCGCTCCCAAGTTTTTTTCGCGCCGCCGGGAGCTGGGACGGTTGGTGTGCACAGCGCACTCTAGCGAGCAAGGCGACGAAGATGGAGGAGCTCGACCGCATTGAGCGGGCAATGGAAGAGTACATGGGGTGGGGCGCCAAAGCGCTACGGAGCGAGTGTAGGCGACTTAAAGCTACGCCCACGGCCCAAAATAAGGCCAGCTACCTGGCTGCTTTACGCAAAGCACTTGCGGTGGCGCCAAATTCACCCAAATTCACTGGCGCTCACATGCCTGGAAAGTATTATTAATAATGGGAGGCTATATAATATTTTAGAGGTTGTGTGGCTGACATAAATATCCCAAGTTTTAGTTCTTATGTTGGGACGTTGGGACGAAATCCCGCCGGGACTCGTCCCGGGAACTTAAGAACGCGCCTTAGTCTCAGTTCCAAAATAATCTCATACCCAAAATAATCTCACTGCATTTTGATGAGACTAATTACCGTGAACAAGAATTTTGAATATTCAAAATTAATCTCACACCGCGAAGTTCAAAATTAATCTCAGTTGAAACTGGGCTTGGCACTGGTGTAGTGGTTAGATTACAGCCCTTATAATCTTGCAGCGGAGGCAGTAAGAGAGGTCAACACCAAGCGAGACAAACACGGTTTAAGCTATGCGAGAAAGGGTATGATACGTTGCGGACCGTCTTTAGGTATTGACCGATCGTGGAGAACGAGCCAGCTCTGTCCCTACTTGCAAGAAATCACCCGCAAGTACCCTGACCACTTGTACAAAGGTGCGGTACATGGCAACTATAGCGCTAACGAACGCACTGACGGCTCAAACACCAACCCAACTATCCAGACTTTGCCTGACGGTAGCCTTAACTCGGACCTGTAGCTTTAGTGAGATTATTTGTTTACACCCTAATTAATCTCAATTCGTAATTAATCTCACTCAGATTAATTAACGTGAGCTTCTCAAAAAGCACCTCACACAAAATAATTTCAATGAGATTAATTACGGTGACCACTGTACTAATGCTAACTTCAA
Source organism: Phytophthora x cambivora (assembly GCA_033557925.1). Lineage (NCBI taxonomy): Eukaryota > Oomycota > Peronosporomycetes > Peronosporales > Peronosporaceae > Phytophthora > Phytophthora x cambivora. The sequence continues at coordinate 3,313,351 of JAUCEB010000012.1, read as the reverse complement.
CGCAGTGCAAGGCTAACTACTCGGGCTCATCTTTTGCCATGAGCCACTTCAACTCAAACAAGAGCATCACTGACCATGCCCGATACTGGACGACCGTCAAGTCCATGATCCTGTCCAGCGTAAGGTTCATTTCTCTTAATGCGAGCGCTGGATATTAAAACGGGTTAGTACCGTTCTTTCCTGAAATAGTATGCAGAAGTAAATGGCTTCAACTGGGGAGTTTTTCGAGACGAAGTAGTCCCCGTTTAATTAAGCGAAGTCGCCGACATGGGTAAAGTAGTAGTGATACTACGATTGCCAGTACCTACCTACTACAGTAAGCTTAGTAGTGCTACTGATTCAGAGTGGGAAAGTAGTACATGTACTGAAATCTGCTTCAATAACGAACGCCTCATATATATTCAAATGTTTAGGTTAATAGGTGGTGAGAGGTATAAATAGGCCTTGGACGCATCATGGCTTACATACAATCCGACAGGATAATATATGTTTGGCGTTCTTTATTGAACCAAGTTTCTGTAGTATCCTTACTACTAAGCCAGAAATCTTACTACAGTCAAACCTGTTTATATGATCCTCCCTATTTGAGCCTTGCCATTTATTTGATGCAACCATTGTTGCTACCAAATATTTAACTTAGTTTTGTATAACCGCTGTTTATATGCATACAAGGTATATGAGTCACATTTTGGAGGACCAAATTAGGTCTAACCTGTTTATTTGATTCACACTGTTCACGACCACACACTCTTCAAAGCCCCCTCTGCTTAACGCCCAAGCCCAACGCAAGCCCCCTTCCCTCGCAATGCCGCCTCGCACCTATCTGACGCTAGAACAAAAGCTCCAAGTGCACCTGAAGCTCAAGCAGAATCCTGGCATGAACAACCCCATGCTCGCTGAGTGGATCTACGCGACGTTCAAGGCCCGGGTCAGCCGTGCCACACTTGCCCGACTGCGCAACCTGCCTTCTTCCTACTTCAGCCACGTCGACCTGAGTGCAACCAAGCGGCGCCGAGTAAAATTCCCACAGTTCGAGCGGGAACTGAGGGAACTTTTCTTTCAGAACGAAGCTAAAACGGCAATGGTGGACGACGTGCTCCTGCTGAAGGCACAGGAGCTGGCGGAGCGTGTATACTGTACAAGTCCTCCAAGAACGCCTGGATGACATCCGTCATTTTTGACAAATGGCTGCACCACTTCAACATGAGAATGGCGGCCTCCAATCGCAAGGTCCTACTTCTAGTCGACAACGCTTCATGCCACAAGATTCTACGGAGCCTGACTCATGTGACCGTCCACTTCCTCCCTCCAAACATGTCATCCGCTGTCCAACCGCTAGATGCAGGTAAATATTTCATTAGGATGGTCGTAAGGCCGAATCTAACCAACTCTTTTACAATTGTTTTATTTAGGTATCATCCGGTCGTTCAAGGCTCAGTACCGAAAGTATTTTGTGCGGTGGTGTTTGGATGCGCTTGAAGCTAACATTACACGCAAGCTCAACGTACTTGAAGCTGTCCAATTCTTAATAGATGCTTGGGCTGGTGTGACGCCAACGACAATTACAAATTGCTGGGTTAAAACGCGCATTTTGGGCGGAACGACGCTGGTAAGGGCCCGCGCTGACACGGATTATATTGAGGCGGTATCCGGCAATGAGATGGAGGAGTTGACAGCAATTTTGTCAAAGTAGGAGGGCGCTGTGAGCGCTAGTGAGTATCTGGCAGTGGACGAGGACGTGCCTGCGCACGAGCCAGATGTGATAGTAGACGAAGCCGCAGAAACTGATGCAGTTTCGCAATACGAGCAGGAGGAGGAGGAGGAGGACCAGGAACCCATAATTCAACCTGCCATCGCTCTGAGACACTGCATGGAGCTGTCTGCATTTCTGCTTCAATGCGGAGAGCAGACTGATAGAGAACGAAGAGCTTTACAGACCGTGACCGCTTTGGTTCGGGGAGACTACGGTGAAGGCAAAGCGGCAGCGAACTATGCACGATTTCTTTACGTGCACCACATAATATTTTAACTGAGTCAATTTTATATGAGTCATTGTTGTAGATGGCCACCAACGGGGCCTCATATAAACAGGCTTGACTGTACTACCAAATTTGAGTGCAGTGCTTGTATAACAGACCTGGTACTACTAAATACTAGCCGAGCACACCAAAAGTAGATAAGCTATTGTGCATCAATACAAACTATAACTACGAGCAAAATAACGACAAAAAATTGGATAAACCCTCGATTATAGTTGTTTACACCAAAGAATACAACACTATTGAAAACAAAACTTACTGAAGTACTGGTGACGTTGGTAGCAAGTTTCCTAATTATTGTAATTATAACAAAGTTTGTAGTCAGGGGTTATAGGCAGTGTCAATTAGCATATTACCACACGATGGTTGATCTTGTTGACCAATACATTGCTCGCCCGCGACTCGTAGCGCAACAAGCGCTGGCGAGGAAGTCTATGCAACTGAGCTTGCTTAGTCATAGTTCTGGTCTTGTAGAGGGAGGTCTCTCCTAGAGGGAGGTCTTATAGAGAATGGTCTCTCTACAAGGGATAATAGTTTAGTTCCCGCTTCGAGGTAGGTGTTGTACAGGGAGGTCTCTCTTCAAATGAAAAAAAATTGGAGTACCCACTTCGGTATCTGGTTTTGGAATGTTGCAGTGCTGCGCCTTCCAGCACAGGTCCTTTGACCTGCGAATACGTCAATCATTAGTGCATTGCAGTAGAAATGATAAATAATTCAAAATCAAACGTCACATTCAATTCTGGTCGAAAGGCACATTTTTAACTCTGCACTTGAACTCACCGCCTTGCGAACAAGCATGCGCGACCGCATAACTTTCGCAGCGACCTTGGACACTCACATGTCGCTCAGCACTTCGTAAGCGACGCATCTCCCGCATACCAAACACGTAGATGAAAACATCTAGTTGTCCGGTTGCGTGACTTGCTTGGGCCGCTTGAATGAACGCGCATGAGCGGCCTGGCGTTGCCGCAGCTCCAGCACTTCGCGGCCTGGCGTTGCCGCAGCTCCAGCACTTCGCGGCCTGTTGGTACATCTACCCCCATCTAAGAGAGTCACCATCAAGTCTGCGTGTGTGTCAGTCGGTAACGTCACACCCTGCCCATGGGCCGCCGAAGGCGGTCCCCCATTGGCCAAAATGCTGCCGAGCGCAGCGAAGGCGGCCCCCGCCGCCGAAGGCGGCCCCACCGGCGTTTATTGCGGGACCGCAGGGCCCGCCCTTCATCGGATTCATTGGCATAGCAATGCGAGTAGTGCAGCGAGCCGACGAGGCGAGCGGAACGGAGGCGGGATATCACTCCGCCGCGCAGCGGCGGGACTCGGCTAATATAATAAAACTGACATTGATAATAATAACACCGCCGCGTAGCGGCGGCTAATATAAACACGAAGGTAGATAACAGCGCCACCGCCGCGGAGCTGCGGCGCTCGGCTAGTAATACATAAAGAGCGCATTAAAAACCACTTTGCAACATCCAATACATCTTCCAACGAGTTTCATACGGCGTAGTAGTTTCTGCGCTTTCACTCTTCGAGCGTGAACAGCCCGTTGCTGCTGAGCTGCAGTAGCAGTGGGAGCCGGCGGGCTGCTTCCTGGGCTTGCATCGTGATCGGGCTCCGAAGATGTGCTTTCAGCACTATCAAGACCTGCAGCTCCTGCATGGGCGACAGCCGCTCGGTCTTCGTCGTCGCGACCTGCTAAGATTAACTATTAGATAAATAGGATACTCAGATTGAATATACTAGACTATACGTACCCTTAGCTTGCGGAGAAGACTTCGTTCCCGCACCGGCCGATCCCGGTCTCTCTTGTAGTAGCATAGCGACACGTTAACCTCAATTATATATGCGTATCTAACCCACCATCCTGTTCTTCTTCTGCGCTTACCTTTCACGGAGCGCTGCTTGCTCCCGCTCCCCGTCGTCGTCTTCTTTTTCGCCATCTTTCCAACTGACGTCAAAGATTGGGGGCGTCGCCCAAAATTGTGTGGATACACAAATTTGGGTGTTGCCCCTTCAAGCAGCACGTAATTTGTGGTGCTCCACTAGTACTATCCAAAGTAACCGATTCAAAATATCCAGCCATGAGATGAAGAAACAATTTGAGCAGCATTTGTAGCTGAAAGACCTCGTGCGCGAACGCGCGCTATGTATACCACTGCAATTCCGTTTCTAAACGAGCCGTTCTTCAACTTGAAGGATTTATAGAGATGTTTTAAAACATTTTTGTGAAATCCGGACTGTTTTTAACATAAGTGTTGCAAACTGATTTTTTCATCACTTGGCGTTTGTTTGTACTGCCCGTCTACAAGACTCGCATGGGACGCCCCTTCATATTTGTGAATGTGCTCAAACGTAGACTACTCTGTCTCAAAGAATTCTCCCTTTGAAGCCATTTACTTCTGCATACTATTTCAGCAAGGCACGGTACTACCCCGTTTTAAGTGAATGCTGTTCTAGTGCTATTGTGAATTCCGTTATAGAAATACACTTTTCCGGGAGCTTACGGTAGAGGATCCGAGGCGAAGAGTCGCCAGCTCGCTCGCTAAAGTGTACTTCTCTGGCCCACTTAAGAAACAACACTCGGTATTAAACCTCAATTTGGTGTGGTCCACTCCGCACATATGATTGGGTATAATCAGGTATAGCATCTTGTGATTGGACAAAAGAAATGGCCAAGAAAATCACTTAATAAAACCTCAAAACGGTAAGCCTTTTATCTCATCCCCAATTGGATTCAGAGAATCGAGGGGTAAACATACATGTAGCGCATTATTTCCCGATTACGATGATATTTTAAAATTTAATATCGCTAATTTTTGACGCCACGCCGACAAAAAACCTAACAGCGTCAAAAAAATGAATTGAAACAAAACGCATTTTCTCTTTTGTTTATGCTGCTAGAATTTTTTCAAGACCAACATAAGATGAGGCAACACCTCAGCTTTCGTTTAAGGTATTGCGCGCCTCCGAGCAATTTTTTTTAAAAAAGTAATGGCAAGAAAACTGGAGTGTTGTTTCTTATGTGGGCCAGAGAAGTACATGATCACTTATTAAAATATACATCTGACCCCGTCTCGACCAATGAAAGCGAGTCCCTAAATATGGGCTGGGACCTCACTCGCTTTCACTATGGCTTCCCCAGCGTCAACTGGTACAGCTCAGAACTTTAGAAACGGTACACCTGAGCGTGTGCAGATGTACCGGTACTGTACAACATTCGGTGACCTGAGCGCGTGCAGGTACACCGTTGGTGAGCGTGCACACCACGTCTAGAGTGACGGCTGCAGGGCGGTGCGTTGGGGAAGTTTGGATGGAAGCAGAGTTAAGAAAGGGTTAAGGAAGTATTGCGTGCAGAAGGCTGAGAGACCTCGCGCGCGAAGAGCGCTACTGTTCTCTCAGCCTAAGCTGAGAGTATACCACTGCAATTTCGTTTCTAAACGTGCCGTTCTTCAACTTGAAGGATTTATATGAATTTTTTTTGTGAAATCCGGACCGCTTTTAACATAAGTGTTGCAAACTGTTTTTACATCACTTGGTGTTTGTATGTTCTACCCGTCTACAAGACTCGCATGGGACGACCCTTCATATTTGTGAATGTGCTCAAACGTAGACTACTCTGTCTCAAAGAGTTCTCCCTTTGAAGCCATTTACTTCTGCATACTATTTCAGCAAAGAACGGTACTACCCCGTTTTAAGTTAATGTTTATCCAGTGCTATTGTGAATCCCGTTATAGAAATACACTTTTCCGAGAGCTTACGGTAGAGGATCCGAGGCGAAGAGTCGCCACCTCACTCGCTAAAGTGTACACAGCCACTAATTAAAATATACATCTGACCTCGTTTCGGCCAATGAAAGCGAGCCCCTAAATATGGGCTGAGACCTCACTCGCTTTCACTATGGCTTCCCCAGCGTCAACTGGTACAGCTCAGAACTTTAGAAACGGTACACATGAGCGCGTGCAGGTACTGTACTGCGTTCGGTGACCTGAGCGTGTAGGTACTGTACAGCGTTCGGTGACCTGAGCGTGTGCAGGTACGCCGTCGGTGCACGTGCACAACGCTGCAGGGCGACGCGTTGGGAAAGTTTGAATGGAAGCAGAGTAGCGAATAGCAAAAGGGTTAAGGAAGTACAGTATTGCGTGCAGAAGGCTGAGAGACCTCGCGCGCGCAGAGGGCTACTGTTTATGTACCTCAGTTCAAAACGAAAACAAAACAGAGCTGGACCGACATGATGACTCTGCAAACTTCAAGTTGGTCGATTATGTACATTTGTAATCCTGATTTTGTAGGGCGAGTGGAGGGTATCCCGTAGCACCAAATCAATTAATTCTCAAGCACCCAGACCATTTGAATGTCGGTGATCAACCCGCAGAGCTTGGCACTCAAGTGACCAAAGTTCTACATGTAGTGACGATGACACAACACGCGTGACCAACACCCCCGTTTGGGTTTCACGATACTGTGAGCACGTGCTCCACACTCGTTCGCACCAAAGGGCAGCACAGATTCGATGCACTCTAGCAGTGCGTTCTTGGCGGCGGTCGTGTATCATTCGGCATCAGGAGCACGTTCACCGCGCCTTGGTCGCTTAGGCTTGCTCGCTTGATGTTTAAGTTAAAAGAGAAATTAGGATTGAGCGTGTGAATGGCGCGTGCAATCTCTCACGACGGATGCACCAAGGAGCTGCGCAGGCACACGGGAAAACCAAATAGCAACAAGACAATGACCCGCAATGGAAGTGAAAGCTTGCTTGCATTCAGCACAAGGCCGAGTTACAGCACAGCTGACCTGCAAACGACACCGCTTTTGCCTCCTTTGTGCAGGTCGTCGACCTCGGCCAGCAGTGGTTCGCCTCTTCCTGGCACGAACTTGACCCGTAGCGTAGAGAGCACCTTGGTCGTGGGCTGGTGGTGCTTGTCCAGACACACGTCGTAGCAGGCGGCGTTGGGGTCGTCTCTGAGCGCCAAGTGGGCCACAGGGATGCGGTACTCGTCCACGAGCCACTTGGTGCGGCCGTCCCCCGCCTCGCCGTCGATGGCGGGCAGCACGCGCCAGTGGCATGATGGGCTCGCACGTAGCTGCGAGCTTGCTAGAGCTCACAGTCTTGGCCAGTCGGTGCGAACTGCAGCCCCCCCCCCCCCCCCCCCCGCGGTTGGATATCGACTCTGCGGCCGTCGAGGATGTCGCCGATAGGTACGACGCGCGCCGACTGCTGATGATGAGCCGGCAGGTGCTGCTCAAGCTGCTACCGCACGTGAACCGCACGCGGCCCGAGTCCACCTCGCGCACCGCGTAGCCGCTGGTGTCCATGGTGTGCATCCAGAAGTTATCGGTCAGCTCGAGCGTCGTCACGCACCGCCGGTAGAAGCACGGTCTCATCGCGAACGAGACCTTCCACTGCGCGGACAGCGGCGTTGCCATAACTTCTGCATCGACAGCGCCGCAGGCAGATGCGCGAGCTCACCACGAACGGGATTTTCCACTGCTCGGAAAGCGGTGTCGCTGAGAGCTTCTCCATCGACAGCGCCGCCCCGCTGTCTGTCGTGGTCGTACCGGAAACCTAATGGAAAGAGAAAATATCTGTCATTTAGAACCGCTTTTGGTCATTAGGCTGCTTGAAGGGGGGTCGGGGGGCCCCTTCAGATTATAATTCTGGAGGGGGGTCTGCAAGGGCGTGCGTGCGTTTTATGTCCACCTGAATGTTCAAATAATTGATCTGGTGCTGCGGGATACCCTCCAGTACAGATGTCCCCCTCTGCATGCGCAATGGGGCTGCAAAATCGATTTGACAGGGAATTGCAGATGGTATGCATATTTGCCAGTTTGGACCTTCAGAGCCACAATCAGATATAACGGGGTATTTTATCATCGAGGTGCGCATGCGGAGAGGGACATCTGTACACAGAAAACAACGGAGTGCGGTGCACAATACCGGTACTATTTTCTTGCAAGAGGTTGAAGTCGCGGTCTTATGGCGAAGTCCTCTTTGAGCCCTTCGGGCCGAGCTACATGGTGGGCAGAGGAGGAGCTTCCATACGCATTCGATCCGTGTCGTTAACAAACACTGTTGTGTCCATTCTGAGCAATTCGGTTTTTCTGTGCCTTGCTCGCCTACAGTATTTGCTACCCAAATTAGATACAGTACTGTACAGTAAAAAAAGCTCTGAGCTCTGGCTTCACTGAGCGCGCACTGTATGTAGAACGCCCCAAAAGTTGCACAAACATGTACGAGTACATTTGAGGCCGCGTCATACAAAACGATACTACTCCACTATTTAGAGTTATATGTATTGTGAAAACCGACAAAGATGTCCAGTCCAGTTAAGCTGATTAGGAGGGATAGAAAACATATAAACAGGGGTGCAGAAAATACTAAATCGTAGGATTGGCGATAGAGCATCCATATGCAAATCTCGGCCAAATGCTAATGAACGCTCTGCTCCCTGGGCTTATTAAATAGCCGCAGAGGTGCAGCAGCCAGAACTACGAGTACAAGCAGCTACTACTCGTTCAAAAGTAGCTCCGCGCATAATATACGAAGATATAAGTATTATATGTGCTCATTAGGGTATATATATGCTACAGCTTCGAGTTCGCAGCCCACGTTGATTTGGGACGCCGTTTATATATACAAGCTGCCCTCAGAATGCCCACCTGATACTGGGCATTCGGAGCGATTTGTGTATATATGGACGCCAATCCGCGATATATGAACAGGGATGGGGGACGCCAAATCGGAGTGGCATCCTGTTTATATATATCAAAACAAGGGTTTATCCGCTTAATAAGCGCTTAAAGCGATCGATTTGCAAAAAAATAGGACATAATCGTCGGTTTTCACAATATCGAGATAATCGCATTTGAAGTTGACTATCAAAGTTCGGACATTACCGAAAATGTTAAGGAAAATTACTCGTAGAAGACAAAAAAGACTATAGGTCGACTGCTTCACACGCGAGATTTCCGATATTATACAGGACATTATCAAAAAATATTGTAGTCACACCATTCGAAAACATGTCGAAATTTTGATCCCATAATTTTTAGACCTCCAAAACTCAATATTTCTTGGCAACCAATAGCTCAAAATGAATGCAAGACACACGTCTTTCGAGAGAGATACTTTAATCTCATTAGACGTACGTTGGTTGATTGTAGACGCCGTCTCGTTTTCAGATCAAAAAGCGTCATCTCCAGCACATCACAGTATGCAGCACATACGATTGCTACAGTATTTTCTCTTCTCCACAAATCGAGAGGTGTATACGAGTAGACTACATGTACATGATGATGGTGGTGATAGACAACATCATCATTACGTTACAACGTAACTTACACGTACACGGTGGCGGCCACAAAGATCCGGGTACCGTATATTAAAATATACCGCTTTGGCATTTAATTTGCAAATTCATACCGATTTGGTCATTTCCCCTTAATTTAAATATAACCGGGTATTTTTATATTGCTTTAACATTTAAATTTTAATAAGGAAATGCTGGTGCAGTTATATTTAATATAACTGTACAAACATTTCCTTCAATTTCTCAATGAATTTTCGTGAAAGGTGCTCCAATTTAGCGCTGACAGGCAGAAAAATGTTGATCTCTCCAATCCAATTGATACTGCTCGAGCACAAATGATCCTATATATAGTAGAGGGCGTTGCGAGTGACATGGTGCTGTCAGCACTTCAGCAGGATAATTACTTGCCCTTCTATCGTCCAAACGGAAGCAGCTGAATGTTTTTCCAATATGATGCGCTCCGTCCGTCTTGCGTGGTGACACGCGTACTTAAGTAAGCCCTTAGCATTAATGACGTGCACGATGTGCGCGCTTCCTGCACATCATATTAACAGCGTTATACAGTTATGGCAACACAACGGCCGCAGTTAGCTTTCTATGCTAACACAAGTCGCCATTCTCCATTTTCCTTCGTATCGACAACTTCCAACTTCGGGGTCATTTGAAGAGCAGTCATGCACATGAGTCATCTCATTGCGGCAGCAATGGTGGTTGCTTACACTTCAGCAACGTCCAATTCGATCTTCAAAGGCGACCTGAACGGGTGGTACCCATGCTCCGATTACACTTTTTCGGACGAAGGCAGCTCCCGCGAAGACGCAGAGTGTGCCGTGTACAACGCACCGCTCTGCTATCCCAGCATCTGCGAAGCTCCCAAGTCCGCGAATCCGAAGGTCGACATATTTTTCAAGCGTATACCAGCGACGACTGGTGACCCCGAGACGGCACCCAACGTGTGGCTACTCCAAGGTGGCCCAGGCTATTCGTCTTCAGCAAGTAAGTATTCACCGTTGAAGGTATGAAGAGAGATTGAAAATTTACTCACACTATTATAATTGCTGTTCTGCTGTGTAGTGGAGTCGGACATGATCACGCTGCACTCACAGCTGGAAGGGGCTGTGAACATGTACACCATGGACCACCGCGGCACCGGACGTAGCACGCGTTTGGATTGCGTTGCGGCCCAGGCCACGACCACGGGGTCACCTTGGGGAAGCGAACTTGACCCTTCCGAGGTGCCTGCTTGTGCTCAAGATCTGCACAACAAGTATGGGGACCTTGCGTCGTTCTCCGTGACGACTGCTGCAACCGACCTCGCGACCTTCATCTCCACGTACACAAATGGTGCAAACACCACGGTGTATGGTGTGAGCTACGGTACCGTTCTGGTGGAGCGGCTGATGTCTCTCGCTCCACCCGAGGTGATCGGGTATGTTTTTGATGGGGTTGCCACCAGCTCCGGGGCACCCGCTGACGAGTTCACGTACATGTCAACGTGGGATATCGACTTCGGAGAGGTAGGCGATGCATTCCTTTCGCTATGTGATCACGACAACGAATGCAAGACCCGTTTCGCGCACAAGAGCCTCAACAGCACCCTCGACGATCTGCTTCACCAGTTTGACAAGGACCCAAACTCGACTTGCGCTTCGCTCATCAGCAATTTCACAACAAGCGATAGTGCCGACAACACGCCATCAGCTTCTCTCCGAGTCGCCTTGGGCACGCTTCTTGCGGACTCGTACATGCGGAATCTCATTCCGCCCGTCATTTACCGACTTCAACGTTGTGGACCAGAGGACATCGATATCCTTACACAATTTGTCGCGGCTTTGAGCACGACTACGGCAGCCACGACGCAAGACAGCGCGTTTCAATCGACACTGCTGTACTACCTCATCGTCTTTTCCGAGGAGTGGGAGACGCCTGCGCCCTCCAATTCGGAGCTGCAAACACGGTTCGAGAGCACGAGGATCAGCAGCGGAGGAGTTTACAACATGAATCCATTGTACTGCGCCTTTTCGAAGGAGAAATCGGCAGTATGCGATGAACTCAATGTTGGGAACTACGATGGCGACGGCATCGTCTACAAGCGCGACCACCACTGGAACAAGACGGTTGCGATTCCGAGTCAAGCCAGTGCCCTTCTGCTAAGCGGCAAGCTGGACCCCCAGACTGCGCACAAGCACGCTGAAGTGCTGCTGAATGTGCTCGATGGCGAGAATAAAGAGCTGATCACCTTCGACTACGCCTCGCACGGTACCGTGATGACGACGCAAATGGTCGCTGGTGATCCGATGGGTGAAACCTGCGGCATGAAAATCCTCGCGTCGTATGTGCGAAATGGTGGGGACCTCCAACGCGTGGACAAGTCGTGCGTTGGCCAGATGCCCGCGTTTAACTTGACGACGTTGGAGTACGACGTACAACACTTCTTGAGCACGGACGAGGCCTACGATGGTGCGTTCAACTCCAGCTTGAGCTCGTACTCGAACTGAGTAGACTTTTCCTATACTTGAGTCGTCGAAAGGAGGTACCAAAGGTAGACCTCCGCAAGCACGACAACATACTTAGTACAGCAGAGCGATCCGAAAGTGTTGGCATTTAATGCAACCAGAATCTGTTCTGCTCTTAAAACGGTCCTACTTTTCGCATTACCGTCGAACGACAAAATACCTGCATGACAAGGACAAAACTAATGCATACCGGTAATGGAGCGATTCCCGCAGCAGTCTGTGACAAGTCTGAGATTCCCAAAATAGTCTGTGCGAGCAGTGTTGGCAAAACCATGGTTATAAAACCAGAGTAAAACCAAGAACCTGGTTCATCTGGTTTTACTTCTGGTATTGGTGGTTTAACGGGTGGTTTATGGATTTACATAAAAGCTTCGCCCCGAAAGTGTGCCACGTCGGCTGAGACCGCAAGCAGAGCTGCCAAGAAATGCCGGACGTGCTCGCAGCACAAGCGCCGCACTTGTGCTGCGCCGATGAAGCGCGTCGTAGTCATGCTGTCGCCGCAGTCGCAAGCCTCGCAGGCTGCGCACTTTAACGTCCCGGTGATTGTCGTGCACCACAAGCTCGTGACGCTGTTCCGCAACCTGAGAGTGCACCTCGGGGGACTTTGCGTTGCTCGAGTCGTGTGCTAAGTTCCTGCACAGATATCGCAACCAGCAGAAGACGACCCAGGCACGCCTACCCCCGCTGTCAGTGGCGGTGTCATCCGCCAAGATTGAGTAACTCGAGCTCAGCACCGTTGTCAACCCGCTGCGGGACCCTCTGCGCGCGATGCCGATGATAGCTTCTTCGTGTCCTGGGTGGAGTTGCTACACGGAGAAGTCGCGGAGAAGTGTTCAGGCAGTGCATCGCCGCACCAACGACACCGAGCGGCAAGCCTCATTCATGGCCGTCACAGGCCTCTGTCTGCTTCGAAGGACTCAGCATCCTATACCGACCCGAATTGCCCCTCGTTCTCATATGCGTCGACGTCGACATTGCCGCCGGTGAAAAATTTGGCATCTGCAACACGGGAGCTGGCTCATGGTGGCAATTACCAAGTCATGTTCTGTACGCGAGAGGTTGCTGCTTCACTGGGTCAATTCGCTACCCCTCACCAAGTGGTTACTGGTCAAGGAGCTACGTGATCTGCGCTTCGGCGACGTGCTGTCTGAGGTTGTTTAGTGGCCGCAGGTATGGAGTTGGCACCGACAGATGAATGACAGGCCGCTTGATTTCCTGCTGACAATCTTCCTGGTTTCGTGGCGTCCGAAGAGCAATTCGATTGATGAAGGAGCTACGTGTGAAGTATCAGCACGACTTCAGTAGGAAACGTTGATAAAAACATTCACAACTGTCTGAGTAGTACGAAGTCTTCTCCCATACTTAAGTATATGCATTATAGAATACTCCCACGATAAGCAGCATCGCAGTGTCTGCAGATATGCACGGTGTGGTTGCACTCCACGCCGGTGTCAATGAACTCCAAGCGCTCGTTGCTTGAGGGGTGCCCCATTGCTGATAAGGCTTCCTTCTCACTTGGCGTCGAAGAGTGCGATCTTCTGACAGACAAAGTCTTCTGACAGGCAAAGGTTCGCAACTTCAAGCTTACGTAAAACGGCTCTATGATGAAGAACCAGTAAAACCGAGGTTCTTTGGTTTTTCGCATGGTTCTTGTGGTTATTAAACCATTAAACCATGGTTTAACATAAAACCAGTAAAACCGCAATACCATGGTTTTGCCAACCCTGCGAGGGGGTACCCCTCTCGCACAGACTTTTGATTGGCTCAGACGTTTGATCCAGACCCTTTTCTGCACGTTTCTTCCTGGGTCTGGGAAGTAGGACTAGGGTTTTAGCTGCGGGAATCGCTCCAATTGTGACAAAACTCATCCATCCCTGGACCACCTGGATGGATGATTTTGTCACTTTTAATCGATTAGTACCGTACTCCATTTGTTACTAGAAGTTATACACTGTCTCGCATGCCGCGCCTCCATTACCGATAGTGTCGCCTGCAATCCTGTGGCGCTCAATACTTTATCCAGTAGGCGCTCAATAATTTACGGAAGTATGGGAACAGGCCCGCCTCATCACCACTATGGTCGTAGTGCTGCTGAGTGAAGTCCGGGGTGCAATATTCGGTAAACTTTAAGAAATGATCTAACGTTACCGGTACATGGAAATCGACGCTATCGGTGCGGCAAGCGAGACAGTTAAGAGCTGATTCTATCTCGCTTGCCGCGCCTCCACTGCCGATGTAACTGGCGCTATCACTCGGTCTTCGTTTGAACGAGTCACTCCATCTTCTTGCTGGTTTCTCTGCACCTAGCTGCGCATGCTTATACGCCATCGCGAGCTACAGTACTATTAGCACGCCCGGGCGGGCGCGCCCGGGGGGGAACGTAGTTCGTAAGAACATGCTTTGCTTTGCTTTGCTTTGTGGGTTATGCAACAATATTACAAACAATAACGAAACAAGTACACCGTTTCTGAGTCAAATTCACAACTTTTTAAAAGATCAAAACGAGAACTGCCAAATTTAAAACAAAAAGATGACCTATATCCATTTGCTGTCCTTTCTATCGCTTTCGGGAGACCGCAGTACGTGGTGCATCAATTATGTCATATAAGCAGTGAGCCGAAATCAGGTCTTAGGTATATGTAAAGATAGAGGTTTTCTCGCTTTATATTTACCGTATTTGAGATTTCATACTACAGAGAGATCTCATAATACAGAGTGGGAAAACGGTGCATCGTGCACAGAATATGATCAATTTTTAAAGTAAAGTTGCAAAATTACGCACAAAAGGGGTGATAATGAACAAAGACAATATGCAACAATACAACTTCAAGAATATGGTGTATGATTCATACTTAGTAATTCATTTGTTTCTCGCGCTTCCTTGCCCGGTGGCCAGGTCGTCTCGCCCATAGCTATTCTATGAGGCCAAGCAGGTCTTCTCAGCTGCCGTATTGGCTCAGCGAGCCGCGTTCTTCTCTCTAAGAACGTTATTTTGGAGGATTCGAGGGCCAATTTAGGGATTTTCATTTTCGGTTGCTCTAGCGTAATCCACACGGTAACTGAACTTGAGATGCTCTAAGCTCCCAAACCACTCCAACGCGCCCTCCTCGATGCCACATACAGCTATCACGTCGCGGTACGAATTTTACGGTCACTGTGCGGCACTGTGCTGTAGTAGTATTCTGTTGTGAGTTTTGCTCAAAACTTCCCTATGCCCACCACACTATAAAAGCCACAGCACTGTACAGACTAGAGCGTGAGAACGAGACGGGTAAAACTCTATACCCCCAAACATTGATACGTATATGATGTCACAGGTAACTGTAGAATGGTATGAGCAGACCTGTGATTAGCTAAAAACCTTCTAACTCGAATATATCAGGCGTCTCGTTCTCACGCTCTAGTCTGTATATCCAAATAGGGTACACCGTACCCGATACAGCATTTTTGGCCAATCCGTGCAGCGCGTGGGTTTGATGTGGGGGAACACTTCTAACATGTAAGCTTGATGTGCATCAAGATATCCGTTCAACAAGTACTGGTACTGCATTATTTATAATACTGCAACAAAGCAGTAGTGGTTTGAAAAAGGCAATGTTGGTTCCCTGTCGCAAAGCTGCAGTGCTGTTTATTTAAAAAAAAGAGAGGCAAATGCTGGTTTCCGGCGTGGCTTGATCCGGTTTGAGCTGCCAGGGGTGGCCGCCGGAGTCGCAATCGGCGCCGGCGTCTGCGTCGAGTGGCTCGAGTCGAGCCTCCACTGGCGCCTGCCGGAGTCGCAATCGGCCCTGGTGATCCGACCACGATAGTCGGAGCAGAAGTCGCTGCCGTCGTCTCCGGCGTGGCTTGATCCGGGTCGAGCTGCCAGAGGTGGCCGCCGGAGTCGCAATTGGCGCCGGCGTCTGCGTCGAGTGGCTCGAGTCGAGCCTCCACTGGCGTCTGCCGGAGTCGCAATCGGGTCTGGTGATCCGACCACGATCGTCGGAGCAGAAGTCGCTGCCGTCGTCTCCGGCGTGGTTTGATCCGGGTCGAGCTGCCAGAGGTGGCCGCCGGAGTCGCAATCGGCTCTGGTGATCCGACCACGATCGTCGGAGCTCTACTTTTGATGTGCTCGGCGAGCATTTCATCCAGAGTTTGGTAGCAGTGAGACTTCTGGCGTAGTAGTGATGATACTACTACTTTCCGACTCTGAATCAGTAGCACTACTACTAGGTTAGCTTTTTTTAGGATCTTATTCGGACAGGACATGGCTTTTGATCTGGTGGTGTTTTTCAGATCGAACACCCTGTCATGACGAAAGACCAGTCAATGTTAGATCTGATGCATGAAATCAATGTATTTAGTAGTGTTAGCTGCTAGAATGAAAGACATGTAAGCTATATAAGCTGGGGGGGGGGTCGACCGACACGCTACACAACCGCTTCCAAAGCCCCTGCAAGTCCACCTACAACACCACAGAAAATGTTAGTAAACTCGAGCGATATGTTACCATGAAATAGTTCCTACCCCCAGACGAGCTGCTTGCATCCTCATCGAAGTCAAAAGAGAAGTCGTCCAAAGTGTCGTCGCCTTCGTTACTGTCGTCGTCACTGTCGTCCAACGCATCGGAATGAGCATCATCGAGATCGTCGTTGGCGACAGAGCTGCCGTTGTCTCCTTCGTCATCAGAGGCAGCATCGTCGCTGTCAGCGGGATCAACATTCGACAGGTCTACCGTGGCTGGTAGCTCGAAGCTAGGAAGAGATCGTTGAGCCCTACGGCGCAGACCTATCGTGGTGTGCAGTTGTTTTCGTACATAGTCTTCAGATATCTCGCGGATGGTCCTGACGAATGTTGGCATGTCTGGATGCGTTTTAAACACAGCATTAAGCTCTCGGTTGAAACGTTCTAGGGGATTATTTGTTCGAGCCACCAGGGTTCCCTCTAACCCATTAACATTCCATTCTTCCACAGAATATCGCTCCAGCCACGTGGACCTGAAGTATACCCAGAACGATCTCCACTTTTTTCTCGAGTAGTGATGTCCAAGGCGATTGCACCTCGCCTTAATCTCTGCTTTCACCCACGCAATCCCGACGCCCTCCACTTTATCCTGCTCGATGACTGTGAGAATGTCCAGCACTCCTTTCGCCATAGCGACACTCACTTCGCGGTCGGGGATGTGCAACTTCTTCATCTTTCTTCTGAGAGCTTGTTTAAAATGAAATAGGCATCCGATCACCTCTGCGTTAGGAAACTGGGCTTGCACACCTTTAATTAAGCCAAGCTCGAAATCGCAAACGACTTCAGCTGGTTGTAGGTTGTTATCAGTGCTCTTGATAACTTGGTCCAGAAGCTCCCAGTACGTTTCTTCGGTGCGATTGCTGCAAAGTACATAGTATACTGGCACAAAAAGGCAACGAGCTCGGTCTTCTGCCATCACTACCACACACTGATGGAACCCCTTCGGGACGCATCGAAAAGTTCCATCGATGAAAAGTGTCACACTGTGAGCGGAGAGAGTTTCCATTAGGGCCGGATGAGCCCAACCAATAATTCGATTTGGTTTTGCATTTGCCTTCTTGTTTGGTGTCACCAGATGAATTGGAAGAATGATAGTTTTGTGCGCGGCACCATTGAAAGTGGAGCCACCTCGACAACTCCGTGCAGTTCACCGCCAAAGTATCTTCGCTTGATCCGGAAAACTCGACTTACAACCTGTTCTTCGGTCATGAAAAAAAAGTCGTGCAAACCTTTTTCCAGATGTCGATTGCTGACATCCCCAGTTCACTCGTGGCCAGCCGGTCCGTCATTTCCTTCATCGCGACTGCAACGCTCACAGTGTGGTCTTCTGCGCTGATCGGTGGCGGGCATGTATGAATACCCACCGAGAACAAAGAATGATCTGGCATCCTTAGCTCCAGCGTAGCTTCACACTTCGTTTTGCGGAAGCCACTGCATCTGTAGACAGTCTTCCGCTTGGAGCCCCAGTTTCGTGTGTACTTGTAGCCGCGGTGGTAGCGTACTGTGCGAGAGCCTCGGGTTTTTGTAGGAGTACTTGCAGGACGATCGCAGCGTTCCGCAACCCCCTCTACTGACTGCGGTAAACAGGAAAGACGACTGGTACATTGGCTGCATGCAGATGCTTCATCTCCGCCACGCGCTTGATCCTCTTCGTGCTGCGGTCGTCCAAGTCGTTGACGCGGTCCGCAGTGTCTCTCGGACCACCTCGCCATGTTGGAGACGGCGGTGGTCCAGAGCAGAACGTGCGAGCTTGTGCTTTATTAGTGAAATTGAGGAATGTCATCTAGCGAGTGCAAGTTGTTTGAGCGCACTACGCTGCGCCCTCCGATAAAATTTTCACTCTAGCCGGTGTCCGCACGCAAGCGCAATTTGTCAACAAGCTACTACAATGGATGGCGCCGATGCACTAGCCCCAACGACGGCCACACAGGCATTGTGCCCTTCCGCACAAGTAGCGACCAAGCAGGTTACGACAAGGCAGTTAGAACAGCGTCAGTGCAAAACCCCGGTCTTTGTGAAATCGTCGACCGACAAATCATCAGATCAAAAGCCATGTCCTGTCCGAATAAGATCACAAAAAAAATCTACCCTACTACTACTGTAGTAGGTCGGTACATTGGTGTAAGTAGCATCACTGCTAATAGCACTACTAATGTATCCAATGTCGACAACTTCGCACAAAGACCTCTGTCTCGAAGAACTCTCTACTTGAAGTCATTTAATTCTGCATACCATTTCAGGAAAGCGCGGTACCTCCCATTTTAAGTTAACGGTTATCCAGTCG
The DNA here is from genome assembly GCA_033557925.1 of Phytophthora x cambivora. Taxonomy (NCBI): domain Eukaryota; phylum Oomycota; class Peronosporomycetes; order Peronosporales; family Peronosporaceae; genus Phytophthora; species Phytophthora x cambivora. Next base: position 3,294,708 of record JAUCEB010000012.1, on the reverse strand, counting down.
CATTAAGAGAAACAAACCTGTCCGGGGTGCTACATGTAGAGTACTACGGTAGGGTCGATAACAAAGGGTACTTCTTAAAGTATACTTGTGTATGAATATGTATATATCATTAGCCAATAAAACGAATCCAAAATGTGGGCTTGGTTTTCCCAGCATCACATGCAGCGTTGTCAATTTTAATTGCAATAAAATCATTGAGAAGATTTGTATGAGCAATTATAATTCAAAAAGTGTCATGAATGATATTATTGTATAGAATACGAAAATGACTTGTCAAATGTATATCAGAACATATCTGTGGTAGCCAATCAAATCGTCGCACTAGTCTCAATACAAACTATATGATATATACTATTTACAATTCAATGTCAGCATTGAATAGTTAGCATTGTGGCGCGACAGCAGATCTCAATCAATTTTTCGATGTAAATTGGTACAACGCTGTTCTGTTGAAGTGCACCGTTGTTGCACGGTTCGGCACGCCGTTCGGACCGTGGGAGCGGTTCATGTTGAACCGCCCCAGGATTGGCTGATCAACTTCGGTGGTTGTAGACCAACCGGAACTAGTAGGAGAGACCTGAAAGACAGAGTTAAGCGATCTAATCTACCCACTTCGGCATTTGCCTTCAACTACACACCAACAGGTTAACAGCCGCGGCTCCGAACGCTGCACAGACCAAGCACGCCTCGCACGACCGTCAAGATGACGACCAAGCGCGCCGAAGTCCTCCTTGGGAGTGGGAATTACTTCCACTGGGAGTACAACATGCGCATGACGCTGGCCCGCAAGGGTTTGCTTGCGCATGTGCAAGCGGTCAAGGTGGAGAGCGAGATCACGGAGGCGTGGCTCGTCAACGACGCCAAGGCGCTGGGTATCATCGCGCAGGGCGTTGAGCTCCAGCACCAGACCAAAATCCGTTCCGCCACGCGCGCCATCGAGGCATGGGGAACGCTCCGAGAGTTCTACAACCGTACCACGCTCCACAACCGTGTCACGATGACACGCCGTCTCCATGAGTTCAAGATGGACGACGGGGCAAGCATGTCGAAGCATCTGGACGCCTTCGACGAGCTGGTGGTCGGTCTTCAGACCTTGAGTGAGCCGGTCGACGAGGCACGGCAGCTCGTGGTGCTCTTGAGCAGCCTCCCGGTCGAGTTGGAGTTGATCTCATCGATCATCGAGAACGCTAAGGACATCACGCTCATCGAGGTCAAGGAGAAGCTCTTGAAGGAGTACGAACGCTTGGAGAAGAAGGACACGACCACGGAACGCGCATTCAAGGTGAACGCCGGACGGTTCAAGGGCAGAAAGGGGAACGGTCGCAAGTGGAACGGTCCCAAGAAGAACTCTGGTGACTTCCGAGGCAAGTGCTTTAAATGCAACCAGCCCGGACACATGAAGCCGGACTGCCCGGAATGGAACGCTGGAGGTGACGACGACGCGGTCTTTGCCGTGGGTACGGAACGCCTCAACGGCTGGTTGATCGACAGTGGTGCGACTGCCCACATGACCCCGCACCGTTCCGACCTTCTCGAGTATGAGGCGCTGGACGCTACCATGGAGGTCACGATTGCGGACGGCAAGAAATTGACCGTGGTAGGTCGAGGAACGGTACGCTTGCTCGGTCTGGACCAGAATCGAATCAAGATGGTGGACGTTCTCCACATCCCGGGTCTCGACAGGCGTCTGCTGTCGGTGGGGAAGCTGGCGGAACGGGGTCTGAACGTTGAGTTCCAGCGTTCCTCGTGTGTCATCTGGGGGAACACTAGTGCTATAGCATTGGGCAAGAAGGTCGGCAAAGCGTACATGCTGGACTGCGACCAGGAAGAGGCACGGTTTGTCGAGTACGCTGGGGCTGACAGCCAGTGGGAGCTTTGGCCCGCCCGCATGGGGCATCCCAACAAGGACGCTTTGGTCAAGACACAGCGTGCCACGAACGGTATCCCGGGTGTTGGACAAGCGTTCCCGACTTTTTGTGGCGGATGCATGAAGGGGAAGCAGACGGTGGAAGCGTTCCCGAAGCGTTCCAAAACGAAGACATCGCGCGTTCTGGAGCTGGTTCATACGGATGTGATGGGACCAATGAAGTCGACATCGAAGGGTGGTGCGAAGTACATCCTGACATTCGTGGACGACTTCTCGCGATACGTGGTGGCCTACTTCTTGAAGAAGAAGAGCGAGGTGGCTTCCAAGCTGAAAGAGTTCATGAGTTCTACGAGAAGCAATGGGGGCAACGCCTCATGTGTCTCCGGTCGGACAACGGAACGGAGTTCGTGAACAAGGATGTGGCGAGGATTTGTACGCTGAACGGTATCATGCACCAGCGTACCGGGCCGTATAGCCCTCAGCAGAACGGAGTGGCAGAACGGATGAACCGTACCACCATGGAGAAAGCTCGGAGTATGTTACACTACAAGAGCGTTCCAACGGAATGGTGGGCTGAAGCGGTGAGTACAGCGGTGTACCTCATCAACCGTTCCACGAACACGCAGCACACGAGTGTGACACCGTACGAACTGGGTTTCAAGGTGAAGCCTACGCTGGGGCACCTGCGCGTGTTCGGATCGCATGGGTACGCGCACATCGACAAGGCGAAGAGGACGAAGCTGGAACCCAAGAGCTCCAGGTGCATGTTCCTCGGGTACGCCGAGAACGTCAAGGGGTACCGCGTATTCGACTTGGACGCTTCCAAGGTCAAGGTGACACGCTCAGTAAAGCTGGACGAGCGTGAGGTGGACGGTATCTACGAGACGATGCCGGCCCGGAACGGAACGGTCATCCACGTCAGCGAAGACGCTCATGATGCAGTCACGCCTGCACCGGTGGAACGCCCGCCCGCAGTGGAGGAACCTATGGAAGGTGTTGAGAACGACGCGCCGGACGTAAACATGGAGAGCGTGGAACCGGAGCAGGACCCAACTCCACCACTGCTATTGGAAGAGGAGCGACCCGCCCCCACTGGACTAGAGCTGGCACCGTACCGTGCCCCGCCGACCGTGTTTGAAGATGATCGAGTGGTGTTCCATCCTCCGGTCCACCGTTCCAGACGTGCTCGTGAACCAGTGTTCCTTCTTGAAGATGGAACGGATGCTGAGGAAGAACGGAAGTCGGAAGGAAGTGATGGGCCACCCTCTCCGAAGCGTGCCAGGATTGATGAGGACGGTCTTCTCGCTGAAGCCGTTCTCGCGTACGCTGCAAGCATTGGGGACACGGTGGACATTCCGACAACGCACGCCCAGGCAATGGCTAGTGACGACGCAGCGCAATGGGGCGAGGCCATTGATGTAGAGCTGCTCTCACATGAACGGAACGGCACTTGGACATTGGTGCCACGAGGAACGGCCAACCGTACCATCGGCTGCAGGTGGGTCTTTGCCAAGAAGCGTGACCAGTACGGTCGCGTTGTACGCTACAAGGCACGGCTAGTGGCCAAGGGTTTCAAGCAGAAGTACGGCATTGACTTCTTTGAAACGTACTCTCCGGTGGCGAACATGAACTCGATCCGAGTCGTTCTCTCGGTCTGCGCCGCCTATGAGTACCGGATGGAACAGTTGGACGCAGACACAGCGTTCCTCAACAGTGAGTTGAAGGACCGTGTCTACATGGAAGTACCTTTTGGCATCGAGAACGCTAGGAACTATCAGTGTCGGCTGAACAAGGCGATCTACGGTTTGAAGCAAGCTGCGAGTGCCTGGAACAAGACTATCCATCGCGTATTCCTCGGGAACGGCTTCAAGAGCTGCGGCGCAGATCAGTGCGTCTACGTCAAGCGTTCCAAGAACGGTTTCATCTACGTATGTCTCTATGTCGATGATATGATCATTGCGGCGAAGACCAGCGAGGATATCCGTGAGGTTAAGGACGCGCTGAAGAACGCCTTCAAGATGAAGGAGCTTGGACCGGCCAAGTTCATCTTGGGAATGGAGATCGACCACGACATGACGGCTGGGACGCTCAAAATCAAGCAGACACGGTACATCGACGACGTGGTGGAACGCTTTGGGCAGGAGAACGCTAAGCCTGTGGACAACCCGTGCGCAGCTGGTCTCAAGTTGTCGAAGACGCAGTCGCCAGGAACGGATGCAGAGCAGAACGCAATGCGGTCGAAACCGTACCGTTCTCTGATCGGTTGCCTGCTGTACATCACGACGTGTACGCGTCCGGATATCGCGTTCGTGGTCACGCAGCTTTCGCGTTTCCTGGAGAACCCCGGACAGCAACACTGGAACGCTGCAGTGCGTGTGCTACGCTACCTCAAGTCGACGCGCCAGCACGGAATAATCTATCAAGGTGGAACGCACAGTGTGACGCTCAAGGCGTACTCGGACGCTGATTGGGGTACGAACCTCGACGACAGGCGTTCCGTCTCGGGTGCCATGGTTATGATCGGGAACGCCCCTGTGGTGTTCAAGTCGAAGTTCCAGAGAACGGTTGCTCTCAGCTCGGCTGAAGCTGAGTACATGGCATTGAGCTTGTGCGTTCAAGAAGTGCTGTGGACGCGTGCGATGCTAACGGACATGGGAACGCTTCAGCGGAACGCTACAACAATCTGGGAAGACAACCAGGGCGCGATCGCTCTGGCGCAGAACGCTGGCTACCACGCTCGGACGAAGCATGTGGACATTCGCCATCACTTCATCAGAGAGAACGTGGAACGCGGAACGGTCAAGGTCGAGTACATCGACACCAAGAACCAGTTGGCGGACATTCTGACCAAGGCTCTCGGAACCAAGACGCTGAAGTTCCTGCGCGACGGGAACGGCATCAAGGAGAAGGTCACCGTGCCATAGAGGTGAGTGGGAGTGTTGAAGTGCACCGTTGTTGCACGGTTCGGCACGCCGTTCGGACCGTGGGAGCGGTTCATGTTGAACCGCCCCAGGATCGGCTGATCAACTTCGGTGGTTGTAGACCAACCGGAACTAGTAGGAGAGACCTGAAAGACAGAGTTAAGCGATCTAATCTACCCACTTCGGCATTTGCCTTCAACTACACACCAACATGTTCACAGGGCAACAAGTAACACGAGCCGTTCAGCGCCTTTCGCGCGCTTGAGTGAGAAACGTGGCGTTTGTGCATCGCACAGTGACCGTGAAAGTCATACTGATGACGTGCCAGCAGCGTGAAAGTCGTACTGGCGACGTGAAAGTCGTACCGGCGACGTGATAGCTGTATGTATCATCGCGGAGTGCTTGTTGGAGTAGTTGGAGAGCTTAAGTGCACAGTGAGGAAGTACCATGTGTAAAAGGCTGAGAGCGCGATGCCGTTTACTAGTATCAGTTTTTCTCCCTACTATTCAACTTTCACAACTAATGGTGTTTGGGCGGATTAGTAGTGCAAATTGAATAGTAACGGAAAATGATATTATTAGTGTTATTACTACTTTAGTAGTAGGCTCGACGGTCGTCCAGTAAGGCGTGGCCACCATCCTCATGCATTCGTTCGGCTTATGGACTAAAACTCGTGAGTAGGGCATGCCATGCACTACACGGTCTCGTCCAGGCGGCTCTGCGCTGATCATTAGTACATGTAGTGCTATTAGCACTGTTATAGATTCTGAGCTTCAACCGATAGTCTAATAACATTACTAATACCAGCTTTTCTCGCTACTATTCAATTAGCACTACAAGTCGGCCCTTTCCACCTTCAATCTTGGCGTCGGGGGCAGCAAGTCAATCCATTATGGAGTTAAGCGACCCCAGCCGGGGTGCGGCGTGGAGGGTGTAGCTTCTAAACTGACCTGCCTAATATCTGTCTTGAGGGCTTAGAGCCATACATCGCCTTGATCATCTTGCTCTGCTAGCCAATCGGGGCGGATCCGCAAAACTAGAGTCCTACTACAGGTACCAAAACAGAACTTTAGCGTATCACTGCTATTTAGTAGTGCTATTATGACTAGCACATATTGTTATCGCTACTATTCTACTGTATGTACCAGATACGTCGACTCTCCAAATCTGTCAGTTCCTGTGCTACATACCAAAATAGACTACTTATCACCGACAAACGTCCAGTTCTCGACGCGTGTTTTCGTCAAGTGTTTCTTCCTACTGACGCAAGACTCGAAGATTTAAAGAACCAGGGTGTCATTTAGCTGCTGGTGAATATGCTTAGTGCACTCCTACTTTGTCTGGTCAGCAAATCTACTTCCACCAGTCTAAGATGCCTTTAAACCATGTACCTCCATACTTTTTCTTTGTTATCGACCTGCGTACCCTCCCGGGGGCGACGACTCCGGGTTGCCTATAGCTGTCAAACTGTAAATATACTAGTATGGCAGCAAGCTGCCGAGCATCCTCAGGTCGACAAGTCGCCTCGGTTGCTAAGGGGGCAAGCCTGAAATATTTTTTTGTTAAAATATTTCCAGCACCGCCCCCCGAAACGTCATATTACATTTTATAGGTTGAACTGCATTCAGCCGAATCAAAAAAGCAGTCGCATTTGCCCGCGTTGCGCCAACTGCCGAGTGAAGCACACAAAGAGGTAAGCGCTGTGTGCATGCTAGCTAGCTCCCAATACATCGTGTGGCAATGCTGATCTATGCTGTGGGTGCTGCTGTGCGTGCGTAGACCTACGACATGCCGAAGGAGCGTGTCCGTCTCGAAAAGCAGCCGCGTGGGCCGCTTCAGTGTCAGTATCCTGGTCGGTGCAGCAATGAGCGCGCGATTAAACCCAATGGAGGACGTCATTGGCTGTGGGAAAGCCACCGTGATCCTCAGAACGCGCTGCAGCGCGACCGCTACAGAAAAATTACTAAGTCGACCAAGAAAAAATCACTGCTGACTAAGAAGAAGTCAGCGCGCAAGTTGCAGCCACCGACTACGAAGCCTGTCGAGGTCGAGGAAGGGGGTGCTGCTATTGCGCGTGGTGACGGTACTGAGCTTGGAAGCCCGCTGAACGTCGAAGCAGACCGGATGGCGGTCGCCGTGACGAAGACGTCGCAAGCTCGTGTATCCTGCTCCACGGATGATACTTCCGATCATCGTGCGCAAGAACCTACGTCTACGTCGAGTGTAGATAGTGTGCAAGCCTCCGACGCCTCCAAGCCGTGTCAAGGTCCAGCGTGTACGTGCGCTGCCACGGCACCCACGCAGCTCCTCCAAGTTGTCTACGTCTTCCTCCACGGCACTCCTATCGTCTTTGGGGGTCCTGCGCAGCCGCAACAAGCAATCCAGCATGCATGTGGATGTGCCGCGGCAGAGCGCACGATCACACCGAGCCTGATTTCGTTTCAAGCTTCGCCAGGGATGGCAACGCAATGCCAACCATTTAGCAGGCGGCGGCAGCGCAGCACGCGGCGTCCTGCGGCTGCGGGGACAGCATCAGGCTGGGCGGCATCGTGTGTGTGAGCTGGCCGAACTGCGCTGGAGCTTCGGGCCAAGCAATCGATGAAGTGATGAGGGCGACTTCTGCGTGTAATGCAGTTGGTGTTCCTCTTGGTGTATCGGAAGAACGACGCACGGGCAACACTCGCCCTCGCAACGAGGGTGCTTCAACTCGTGAGGACGGAAGCAGCGACAAGCGACAACCGAGTTTTCATTCGGCGCAGGAGCTGTAAGCATGGCGATGACATGGTGAGTAGCTGCTAGGAGACGTGGGCTACAACAACTACGCATTTTATGATTGAGCGGAACCGAGATCTGAGCTAGTCTACACGTTAAAGCAGCGGTGAATAATGCATTTTCTAGTTTGTTTGTTTTATTGCGTTGGCTACTTGGTTTGTTATCTACTTCTCCGAAGTTGGCCCACGCAGTAGGGGTGTATCACAGGAATTAAAGGCGTTGGTGTCTACGCGAACCTCGATACCGGCTGATTTGGGCTAGATAACATCGTAGCGGGACTAGCAGCGAGATAAATTGTGTTGCTCGCAGGTCCAAAGACCTGTGCTTGGCGGTGCACCATTGTAACTTGGAAAGTTACAGGGTACTCCACTTTTGTCTCTTGAATAAGACCTCCCTCTACAAGACCTCCCTCTAAGTGGGACTCCACTTTTATCCCTTACCTCCCCTCCGAGTGGGTACTCCACTTTACCCCTTAAAAAGAGAGACCTCCCTCTTCCAGTGAGTAGGTACTCCACTTTTATCCCATAAAAAGAAATATCCCCCTCTACAAGACCTACATATAGGCAGAACTCCTCCCTCTACAAGTACAATACCAAAACTATGAAGCTCAGATGTATGAGTTGTTCGTTATTTTGTTCATTGGCTAAAGGAGTTAGATGTATATTTTAGCAACTGATGATGTATACACATTTTTTTTTTTTAAATACTTTACTACAAGAATCTTGGTGACCCTTTGCTTCAGCGACTCTACCGTAGTACTCTAGTACCCCGGAAAGGTTCATATTGAATAACACTAGCGCTGAATAAACTTTAGCTTAAAACGGGTTCGTACGTGCTTTCCTGAAATAGTATGCAGAAGTAAATGGCTTCAAGTGGAGAGTTCTTCAGCGGAAGCTGCCGACATGGGTACATTAGTAGTGCTATTAGTAGTGATACTATTACTAATAACACCAATGTCGACCTACTCCAGTAGGAGTGGTGCTATTGATTCAGAGTCGGAGAGTCGCAGTATCGTCTAAGCTAGAAATCTCACCACCACCAAACTCTGGATGCAGTGCGCACCGAACACACCAAAAGTAGAGAAGCTGTGGTGCATCTAAACAAACTACAACCACGAGCAGAACAACAACAAAAGTGAATAAAAAATAGGTTTAGGTTGTTTAAACCGAAGAAAACATTAACCTGATTGCTTTTGAAGACAAACCTACTGAAGTTCTGATGACGTTGCTAGCTAATTTCATGCTTATTAAAACAAAGTTGGCAGAGTTAATTAATAAAGGGGTTAACGGTGGTACCAATCAATACAGCAGCGCACGGTGGCTGCTGCTGGAGATCAACACATTGCTGGCCCGCGTCTTGCAGCGCTACGACCGGTATGGGTTTGAAGCTCACTCGCTTCTACTTTGGTTTTCTTAGCTCCAATCGACACGATGCAACAAGTACAAACACGAACCTTTCGCGCGCTTGACTTCAACCCATAGTGCTAATAGCACTACTAATACCACTTTTTTAACTATTCCTTGTATGAAATTAGTACTACTAATCGGTTCAAGCAACAACCACCCTTAGCATATCACTGCTATTAGTAGTGCTACTACTAACAAAAGCTACTATTCTGGAGATCCATAATCTGTGCTATTCTAATATAATACGTATTAAAATACATACCAGCGTAGACAACATGTACCTTTCAGCTATAGCGAGGGACAAGCGTCCAGCTCATCACGCGTGTACACGACGTGGAGTTCTAAGAAGAACTAGGGTGGTATTTAACTGCGTAGTGCATCCTACTTGGACATCTAAGTAATCACGGCGTCTTTTGACTGCTTAGTGCATCTTACTTTAAAAATTCATCTATTTTGTTTCACACAGCTACAAGCCGTCTACTACCCTTTTTTGTTATCGACCTCCGTCCTCTCCCGGGGCGGCCGATCCGGGTAGCCTATTGTTGCTTCCAACGTGCTTAGACCGCGATTGTACGTATGTGGCCTTCGATTCAACCCAGACTTTCGAGTCTCGAGCTGGGTGCCTCGTAATCCTGCTGGTAATGGCAGTGGATCGAGTGAGGAGCGCGGAAACGCTGCATTTTGCGCGGTTGCTGGTCATTGTAAGTAGTGATCCAACCACCTAAGCGCATTCAACACAGCAAAATAGTGTTATCTCTCGATTTTAGTATAGTAATGACAGTGGTAGCTTACCTGGTGGGTCTCGGAATTCCTAATAGCTACACAGTGCAACACAACTTCTCGTGTGGGCCCTCGGTCAAGAGTTTAAAACTCATCTAGGCGTCATTTCTCTGTTGTGTGCTCGTGCCACCGTCTTCATTCGGTCTACCGCCGACAAAGCAGCGTCCGATGTTTGAGCGACAGCTTCTGCGACGCGTTGATCCTCGCTCTGGAATGCCGCAATTTGTTCCAGCGTAGCAGTTAGTTTTTCAAGCGTCAAGCGCTGCGTAATTAATATAGAATCTCGGTGCCTAATTCGTGAAAGAACTACATACACAAATGATATGTTTGGGATTGAATTGGAATGGAAAACTACATACGAGCAAGTGAGCCCTTGGACTTTATGAACTGTCATAGCGAACGCTAATCGAAGCGGAATCCCCGTCGAACAACTCGGAGATCACTGGACGCCTTACCCCACGAAATCTCCTTTGGTACTATAGGAACAATGTTCGGTACCTCATCCAGTAGTGAAGGACCTAAATACGGATCCGTAATTTGCGCGAGCACGATGGGTAAGTCGCTGCCAGATACGAACAGAAAGTCATAAATTTTAGCATTTGTTCCATTGCACAACCCGGCTGGCTGGGCCATATTGTATGTAAGAGTTACTGGAGCTCCGACGCACAATTTGATCTTGCTGGGCACTACTCTGTCATGATCAGAATTTGGAGTTTTCGCGTCTGCTAATAGTGCACGAACTGTTCCTGTAGGAATATCGCGTTTTGCAGTCAATCGCTTTTGTTGCACGAAATGCTGTGCTGTAATTTCTACAGTCGGTGAGTGAACCGATAGTATGCTTTTATCATTAGCTTCATTAACATCTGCGTTTTTGTAGGCAATATGTTTGGCTTTATTTATCCACTTCGGTTCGCCTACTACCTGCAAGCAACGCGTGTTGAAAAGATTTACGTCAGCTTGAGTGGGTGTTTTTTTGCGCAGTCTGCGAAGTGCATTAAACCAGTCGGGATCCAGAGTTCCTCTGTTTTGACTTGTAAGCATGCAGACACTTTCAATGCTATCCCAAATTTCTTTTCCGCGTCGTTGAACCTGGTTTGCAATTGTTGAGAGCGGAGTAGACAAAGAGTGTGGGACTATTGGATCTAACTGAGCTGCATCTCCCGTAAAATAGACATCCCTTCCTCCAAAAAGCATTTCGGTGTGACTAGGCCAAATTTCTCTCATTCGCGTATCTATCCAGTATAACATGCCGCATGATATCATGCTGAACTCGTCAATAATAACAAGATGCACGTCCTTAAATTGTTGTCGCATTCGCTTCAGCTTCGCTGGACCCGGATTTTGTTTCTGTCAAAGATTTGTAGGGAACAGAGAATGCTGATTTTGAAAACGAAGAAAATGAAAGCGCAGAACATAGTGTCATTCCTTTAATGTTGAATGCGGCGGTTCCCTGATGCGCCAAAAGTAGAACCCGTTTCGACTTTCTTCTAGTTGCGCGATGTTCACCAAACACGTTGTGCATGTCCTTCACTATATGACGAATTAACCAGCTTTTACCTGAGCCGCCTTCGCCGTTTATAATCATTTGCAGGGGCTTGCATTCACTTTTATCTAATGAGCATTGAAAACGCCTTCGAGATTGCTCCATAGCAAGTGCAAATGGGATCCACTGCGACTCAGCCATCATTTCTGCTGTGTCCCGAATATCTTCACTATCATCACTATCAAAAATAGGGTATCGATAATGAGAAATTAAACTATCGTTATGACGAATCGTAGTGCTTAATGATGCAGATTCTTTTTTTTCTTTCATCCACGGCTTCAAATGCGCATTAAAAAAATCGCGAGTTTTATCAACTATCGCTGCTGTATAGTTGTGTCTAGCTTTCCACTCCATCGTGTTACTGTGGTCCTCTAATCCATGCGAGCCCACCGGCTCTGCTTCATCAACTTCATTATCACGATTCGATATGAAGACGTATTCAGATGAGGGTAAGGCTGATACACTACATTCACTATGAGAAGTTTTTAACAAATCCAACTGATGCTGTCGAGCTAGTCTGTCATTAGATCCTTCCAATAATTCGTCATTGAGTAATGAATGTTGAGCTTCAAAAAATCGAGCGATTGACTCGTCATCTGTTGTCGGTAAATTAGCTAAAGAGCGCCACGGCACAGACAAAAACAACTCGGAGTAGCAAAAATTCGGGTTTGAAGTGTCTGGCCGAATCCACGGGGTCTTCGTACTATAATGTTTTTTTTTGCGCTTCTTTATCCATGTAGCGGGGCTACACATTCGGCTAACCTCACCTTAGTGCAACACGCACTAAGTGGATACATTCAGGTGGGCCACATTACAGCGTGGTCACCATTCATAATAGGAAGCAGTCCTATTGGTCAGAAAACAGGGTCTTTCTACCAGTAATACTCAAGCATTAGGTCAGGGTTTCTGCCAACCACTCGTTGGCAGAACCTCTCTTTATAGATATCAGTTTTAGGAGGAAAGCCACAGTTAACAAACAATTCAGTTCTCATTTTACCGCAAAAGCTACTATTTGTACCTTTATTTAGATCCAATTATACTTGTGGATACAAGTATACTTAATCTAAGTTAAATACACCTTACGCTTCCTCATACACGTGCGCTCACATGTAAGCTAAAATATTGGGCTAAGTAAGCCCATTACACCTGGTAGCACTTTGTAGTCCGTCCAACGACCGACTAATTACGTATTGAATGAAATTCGATACGGGGGCCGAGGACCTGCCTGTGGACGCGAGTATGTCCACCGGTAACCCAAACACGGGTGCAACGCATGTTGCACGCGAAGACTGTCTCCACCTGGCGGATCCAGAGTGGGAGGCGCTCCAACGACTGTCGACGGTCATTGGAGAAGCGGCCGTAGCAACGATGCTACGCACGCTATCGCCGACAGAGCAACACGGTGTTGCTCTAGGCTTCATCATGAAGGAACAGCGCGAGACCGCTGCTCGCGCTACGGTGTCGACTCCGTCCACACCGCGCGTGGAGTCATTGAAGCTCCACGTGAACAGCTACGTTGGAAGAGAGGGCGAGCCTCTCCTCCGTTGGCTTGTCGAAGTCGACACTGCCATTACGGCTCGACGTATCGTCGACCCGTTGTCGAAGGTTGCGTTCGCCATGTCATGCCTTGGCGGACGAGCCAGGAGTTGGGCGTACGGACGCCGACTCACTGACCCTACGTGCTTCAGCACGTACGAGGTGTTCAAGGAGGAGCTCAGACAAGCGTTTGAGCCCCCGCAGAATGAGTTCAGATCGAGGGCTGAGTTCCTCGACCTGCAACAGGGCAAGCATGACGTGCATGCTTACGCTCAAAGGGCGCGGTACTTGGTCTCGAACATCGTGACCAACCCGATAGACGAGGCGACAAAGGTCGTCACGTTCATGAAGGGCCTGAAAGATGGTCCTGTGAAGACCTATCTCTTCCGAGAGTACCCAAGTACTCTCGAGTCTGCAATTACCCTTGCGATGCAAGAAGAGTTTAGCCTGCGACAGGCTAAACTCCATGTGAACGTCCCGCGGCCGACGCCGCGACCGATGGTAAAGCCGACGGGAGGTCCCGAACCAATGGACCTCTCGAGTGCGACGGCTGCTGGGTCTCAGCAGCGTCGTGGACCAACGAATGTCCGCTGTTTCCGGTGTGGAAACAACGGTCATTACGCCCGTGAATGCACAGCGCCTGTGCAGGCGGCCAAGGGCCGGCGTGATGATACCGGGTATCGCCACGGGCAATAAAAAAACTAGAACAACCAGCAGGCGCGGGGCGACCTGATGGTGATGCAGTCGAGCGTGTCGATATTGGACACGCTGTATTAAAGACTGCTGCCCCCAGTGAGAGTCACTCTCACTGTAAGAAGCAAGATGACAGGCCGAACCTTGTCATCTTGAAGATTCGCTCGAAGAGAGAGATGTCTCTTCGTGCGCTAGTGGATTGTGGAGCGTCGAACAACTTTGTTCGACTGCAGAGCCTAGCGAGGCTTGACTTCGAGGAAGTGGAACTACCTCGAAGTCTATTGGAAGAAAGACTAGCAACGGGTGTCGTTGTTAGAACCGAGAAGCGTGTCGTACGCGTACGCTTCTCGTATCGGAAGAGAACGTTCGTGGACGAACTTATCGTGCTTGACTTAGACGATAAGTTCGACATGATGCTGGGCATGCCGTGGCTTGCACCGCATGATCCGGTGATCGACTGGACGAAGCGCACGATCGTGCACTTCGGGAGTAGCGGCGCGACAGTGAGCGATGGCCCTGTCGGCGCAGCACGTGCACCTCGCGGTGCACGCGACCCACCAGGAGAGACAGCGCGACGCGCGGCTGTCTCCGGTCACCCCACGCGGACACCGACGACTGAGAGAGTCGTCGGGAGAAAATGTGAGTCGAATCAGAAGACTCAGATTCGATCGGATTCTAGAGGTTCTCGAAGCGTCAAGAGTGACGCGGTCGTGTCGACTATTAGTGTCGACACACAAGTTCAACAAGAGGAGCCAGTCACTAATAAGGACAGTGACTCGGACGCGTCAGCTCAGGGAGCTGATGCGATTGGCCCAAACGTCGAAAGACGCTCCGCCGTCAGGCGTCAAGGTAAAGAAGGCGCGCCGGCTCTGGGAGCCGACGCTGCAGGCAGTGCGGACGGTTGCAAACGTCCCGCACCGGAAATGCTTGCGTGCTCGCGTGCAGCCGGGCTGCACGACGAAGCGGTACGCGATCAAGCAGGGCTTGATTGCGTGCACCCGCGGGAAGAACCCGCCGGCGACAACAAGAAACGCATTGCGTGCTCACGTGCAGCCGGGCTGCATGAAGAAGCGATACGTGATCAAGCCGGGCTTGATTGCGTGCGCCCGCGGGTTGAACCCGCCGGCGATCAAAAGGAAGATCTGTCCGCGACCGGGCCCGGACAAAACAAGACACGCGGAACCGGGTTCCGCACAAGAAGCGAACAGCGCAAGCGAGCAAAGCTGCGCAAGTCTCGGTCAGGGACCGAGGCGCTACTCGCAGTGTCTGCCGGGCAGACACAGGAACTGGAGACGACCGTCGAGACACTGAGTGTCTTGACGCGTACGAATACTGGTCTCCAGTATAAGAAGATGAAGTTGGAGAACCCTCCGACATTGGCGTCGGAGTTGACTTCGCTTCCAGTCACGAGCTGGAGGCGCTTCGCCCGCGACCTGCACGATGGACGCATCGAGCAGATTTGTATCCTCTCGGATGTCGAGAGGATGAAGTGTGAAGCGGAAGAGTTGAAGCAGCTCGTCGCTGAGGGCGTCGACGCCCTCAGCGCCAAGTCGAAGAAAGAACGCTTCGACGAGCAGAGCTGGGACTCGCTGAAGTCGAGCCCCTTCTACGAGGTCTTGCGTAAGTACAGAGACGTACTCCCGGACGATATCCCTGCGGAGTTGCCGCAGGACAAGGGTGTTCAGCACGAGATTGATCTCGTGCCGGGAACGAAGTTTTGCGTGACGCGGCAGTGGCCACTGCCGCGAGAGCAAGTCAAAGCAATCGACGACTTCTTTGAGAGTCGTCGCAAGGCAGGGCAAGTGCGGGAATCGAAGTCCCCCCACAGCGCGCCTACGTTCTGTGTCAAGAAGGCACAGGGCGGGTGGCGCATCGTTCACGCTTATAACAAGCTGAGCGACGCAACGGTACCGGCGCAGACGCCGATACCGCGAAAAGATGTGATCATCGATTTGATGGCTTTGAGCACTATCTTCAGTGCTCTGGATCTGAGAGACGGATTCTATCAGATCCTCATGCGTGAGAGCGATATACCTCTCACGGCGGTAAGCACTCCGAGCGGTATGCTCTGGGAGTGGCTTGTAATGCCGCAGGGATTAAAGAATGCCCCCGCGACGTTCAACAGGTGCGTCACGCACTTGTTGCGCTCGGTGCGCGACTTCGCACCGAGCTATTTCGATGATGTGTTCATCCACAGCCGGGCTGTGGACGGGAAGTCGAAGGTGGAGATGCACAAGAAACATCTCCGCAGGTTGTTTGCACTCATGCGCAAACACAAGCTCTACGCGAACCTGAAGAAGTGTATCTTCGGGGCTAGCGAGATACCCGTCCTTGGGTGTATCGTAGGGAAGAACGGCGTACGCCCTGACCCGGGAAAGGTCAGAGTGATCAATGAATGGCCTACGCCTTCCAATGTCAAGGAACTGAGGCAGTTCCTTGGACTCGCTACGAACTTATGCAAATACGTGAGCAACTACGCGGGTAAGATTCGCCCGCTGTCGCAGCTCCTAAAGAAGGACGCTGCATGGGTTTGGACTGCTGAGTGTCAGCAGGCCTTTGATGCAGTCAAGCAGGGCTTGACTGAGGCGCCGATCTTGGCGGTGGCCGACCAAGATCACCCGTTCCACGTCGTGTGTGACGCGTCCGATTTCGCAATCGGATGCGCTCTAATGCAACACGATCACGAGGGACGTGATCGCCTGGTCTACTATCAGTCGCGTCAGCTGAAACCAGCTGAGCGCAACTACCCGGTACATGACAAGGAACTCCTTGCCATGAAGTATGCACTCGCGAAGTTTCGAGTGTATCTACTTGTGAGTAGACCATTTGTGGTCTACACCGACCACGCATCATTGCGTACGGCGATCAAGTCGCCGCACATCTCACAAAGAATGGCGAGATGGCTCTCATTCTTTGCGGAATACAACTTCCAGGTTGAGTACAAACCTGGAAGGTTGAATGTTGTGGCCGACGCGTTGTCGCGTCGACCTGATTATGCGGTGCACAAGACCGACGCCAATGCAATTGGCGTCGCACGGACGTCTACTCCCTCGTCGTCTTTGTTAGACGACGTGAGGTCCGCATACACGAAGGATGCAGACGCGATGCAGTTGTTGGACTACTTCGCTGCCCCTTCTGACAAGACTCGTCAGAAGTTAGCGAAACATCTTCGTGCACGTGTACACCGTTATCGTGTACACAATGGACTGTTGCTTTACAGCGCAGTCGACGACAACGCTGATCGCATTGTCGTGCCGGACGATCATGAGCTGAAGATCAGGATCACATACGAGTATCACGATGCCCCGACGTCGGGACATCCGGGTCGTGAGAAGACATACTTGCTTCTCACGCGTGACTTCTATTGGAGTCACCAGTACAAGTGGGTACGCAAGTACGTTCGTGCTTGCGAGGTTTGCCAGCGCGTGAAGCCTGCAGCCTTCTCGCAGGCTCCACTTCAGTCACTACCGACTCCGTCGGAGTGTTGGCAGTCCATTTCAATGGACTTTGTGTTTGGTCTTCCGCCTGATAACAAGCGGAAGACTGGTATTGTGGTCTTTGTCGACCGATTCAGTATGATGGTGCATCTTGCTGCAGTACCAGCCGAAGTGACAGCCAAGCAGACGGCACGTCTGTTTGTTGACTTGGTGTTTAGACACCATGGCATGCCGATCGACATTGTGTCTGATCGTGATCCGCGCTTCACAGCGCGTTTCTGGCAAGAAGCGTTTGAACTTCTTGGCACGCAGCTGTCCATGTCGACTGCGGATCATCCGCAGACCGACGGACAAACCGAGCGCGTCAACCGCGTCTTGGTTGACGCTTTGAAGAGCTACGCCCATTCGTTCAAACAATGGAGCGACTGCTTGCCGATGGCAGAGTTTGCCATCAACAACTCGGTGCATGTCTCCACAGGACATACACCGTTTTACGTGAACGCCATGAGGCATCCACGCGTACCGAGCGTACTCGGTGCGGTAGCTCCTTCCTTAAGTGGGGGAGGGTATCCGGTTTCAAAACCGAATGAACACGCTGATACGAGCAACATATCATCTGTGTCGACACGCGCACGGACTGCGCGTAGTCCGATCAACGAGAGCGCAATGTCTACGCCGGGCGTAGACACTCTCAACAACAACAACCACACACAGGCTGGGCCTGTAGAGAACAAGAACAACGGGTTGAACAAGGAGCTCAACTCGAAGGCAATGGACTTTGTCCAGCGCCGCCAAGCCGTAATACGGTTTGTGCAGGATGCTATTGCAGCTTCTGTCGACCGACAGAAGCTGAACGCGGATAACAATGGCAGAGGAAACACAAATGAATTCAAAGTGGGTTCATTAGTTCTGTTAGCTACACAGAACCTAGCTAAACATGCAGTTTCCGACTTCGGAGCAAGCAAGCTTGCCCCGCGCTTCATCGGCCCATTAACCGTGTTGGCGAAGCATGGCAACGCGTACACGCTAGACATACCGTCCAGCATGCGCCTCCACCCAACCTTTTACGTTGGGCGGCTGAAGCCGTACTCGCAACACGAGTCACCTACTCCCGGTGACTCGGCGCGATCCTCGTCTCGAGCGCGGAGACGCGATCCGTCAGGCGAGCAACGAGCGTCCCCAAGGTCACTTGGACGTTCGAAGCGGTCTGCCCGGCCTGATCGATCCGGGCCTCCAAGAGCTTTAGCTCCTGCCGTATCGCGGCGAGCTCAACCGTCTGGAGGCGCTCCACAGCCTCCAAACGATCCCAGACCTCGCCCGGCGACGGCCCGTGGCGTCTTTCCACCGCCGCCGCCCCCGTTGCGAGATGCACGCGGGGAAACTCGCTGGATTGTGAAGCAAATCGTTGATCATCTGATCCGGACCCAAGGTCCGGTTCATTTTCGTATTCGTTGGTTAGGATACTCTCCTGACCACGATACATGGGAGCCGCGGAACGTCCTGATGAGCGACGTTCCGGAAATGGTGACGGAGTACGAAGCCCGCCACCAGCAGCTCCGCCGAAGGGCGTAAAACTTGAGCGAGAGCTGTAGTCGCCTACAGCCCTCGGCTGAGTGCTGCGCTCACCCTCAGCACTCTCGGACGACAACTGCATGATTAACTTCTCACGCAGTGTCTTCAACTCCACGGGCACACTAACACCAGTGTACCCGAGAAGGTCCCGTTCAGAAAGTCGCACTGCCCCGGGTTGGCACTGCGCGCACGCAACGCCAGACGGCACTGCGCTCGGAATCCCCGCCTCGACTGCACCTTCGTGCAGCCGCAAAATCTTGGGCCGCTTCGAGAAGCGCTCGTAGCGCTCACCCGCAGAGCGGACTCGCTCACGGTAACCAGCCGGGTCGCGGTTGAAGTTCTCAACGAACGCGCCCCAGCTTTGACAGAGTGCCTCCCACTCTGTCACCTTGCTCTTACGGGAAGTCTTCTTATTCCCGTAGAATCGGAGCTCATGGAAGAGCCCGATGTAATAATCACGTCTTTGATCCGTCGCCGGATCAAAGTCGAGCTCCTTGGTGACATCGTCATCAACGATGGCGCTGCAGGAGTACAGCGCGTACTTGCTGACCGGCGTGGTATTGCCGTAGCGAGATCGGATCTCGCTCGGAGACGGCATCCACGGGTCGCACACCGGCTTAGCGCGCGACGTCACAGTCGCAGACGGAGTGGAGTCGTCATCGTCTCCACCCCGCGGCGTAGACAACGCCCCAGCATCTGCGAGCGGCCTATCGCTGTCGCTACGCGAGCGCTTGGAACTCGAAGCGTCCGAGTCGTCCTCGCGAGGACGACGAGTCCCCACGCTAGCTTCATCGCGCCCTGTGGACGAGGAGTCTCGCCTCTCCTCGCCCTCCTCCATGTCGACATCATTGTCGACATTCAAGTCCTCCATGCCATCGAAGAGGGTTTCGTTGGCATAGGTGACTTTGCGCGCCTTGTGATACTCCCCAACCGAGATGGTACGCTTGGGGGAGCTTTGCGTCGTCACAGAGGAAGTGACGACGGACGCCGAAGAGGCTGGAGATGCGGCAGTTGTCGCTGTGTTGGCGACGACTGTGTTGCTTGCTGCAGGTGCAGCAAGCTCGTCGGAAGTCTGCGTCGTTGGCGTGCTCATTTCGAAATGAGCACGATGTTCTCTCCGAAGAAGACTTTGGATTGATGTGTCGAGACCGGCACATCAAGTCCTAACGGGGGGATGGTGTAGCGGGGCTACACATTCGGCTAACCTCACCTTAGTGCAACACGCACTAAGTGGATACATTCAGGTGGGCCACATTGCAGTGTGGTCACCATTCATAATAGGAAGCAGTCCTATTGGTCAGAAAGCAGGGTCTTTCTACCAGTAATACTCAAGCATTAGGTCAGGGTTTCTGCCAACCACTCGTTGGCAGAACCCCTCTTTATAGATATCAGTTTTAGGAGGAAAGCCACAGTTAACAAACAATTCAGTTCTCATTTTACCGCAAAAGCTACTATTTGTACCTTTATTTAGATCCAATTATACTTGTGGATACAAGTATACTTAATCTAAGTTAAATACACCTTACGCTTCCTCATACACGTGCGCTCACGTGTAAGCTAAAGTATTGGGCTAAGTAAGCCCATTACAATCCACCCTTCTCCATCAATGCGCTCCCATAAATCTGTTGAAGACGATGGATTAGCAATGGACTCGATAGTTTCGAATTTTTCTGCAAATGTTGCCAAACTCATACCATCAAATAGTTCATTCACAGGACGATTCATGTAAGCTCTCTCGATTGGCTCGATTCGAATTGATTCCAGCTGTGGGTCACTCGCCAATGCAACAAGGTCATCTAGGTTCTGAGGTTCAACACGATAATAGCGGAGATCGTGACGCATAACTTTAATTTTGTTAATCGAACGCGATTTACTATGCATTGGCAGATTTCTAAGCAAGATGTATATTGCTTCGGGTGCACCGACTTCACGAACTGACAGCGTAGCATTTGCTACACGCTTCAGAATTGAGTGATACGGAAGGTTAGAATCACATCGCTGAATGGCTTTTGCAATTACACGTCTGAATCGAAGTGCATCCGGCTCTGCTTTGCTTTTATATGCACCAGCGTACTCCGCAGCACCATACGAGTTTCCAATTAATTGTAGATCCATGTTCGCTCGCCAAGAAGAGAGGATATGAGGTGAATAGTTGTTGATGCTTGATTCATCACGCTTTAAATGGATTTTCAAAGAGGGTGTTCCGTCGAGACTAGGTTTAGTCTCAATTATTGTTCTAGGTTGCAGGCTCTTTGGGAATCCGAAGCGGCATTCATTACCCTTTTTCCTACAAGACGAGCCAGCATGACAATGATGCTGTTGTACACGCTGCACGAGTCTCGCTAAATCACACTCCCACTCTTCAGTCCCAATGGGAGGAGGTCTTAATGAAAGAATGTCGCTCTCACTGGCGCCGCAAGTAGGACACGAGCACGAATCCAACTCTTTCAGCGTCTTCGTTAGTACAGATATATGTTTATCTACATACGAAGCGAGTTCCGTGCGACCTTCTTCAGTTTCTGATAGCTAAAGCACATCTGGCGCATCTTTCACCCATAATAAACAATGTATGTGCGGCGAGCCTCGCTGCTGAAACTCTACACGCCAGAAATCATCGACAATTTCACCGAATGGTTTCGCCCTCCCACACAAAATCTTATCAAAGAAGGCTTTAATCCTTCTGCTAAAATGGCGAGCACTGATATCGGGGTTCTCACTAAGACATTTCCTACTTTCATTAAAAGACAGCTTCCTACAGTCATCGAGCGTTAGGGATGGATTCCACCGTCGCGCAAAATCTGGCCAAATTGTATCTGCCGCACTAAGTGTTAAGAAAAAGGTAGGCCATTTCGTAGGTAGAACTCGGTTGCCAATCATGGGCATTAAGTCTTCACGGGCATTGGACCAGTATAGTCCACTGCCTCGCACGACACGAAAGTATGGTTTCAACAAATCTAGAACTTTCATCGCAGAGATGAGCTCTTCATTTTCATTATTTGAATATCCTTGGTTGCTATTCTGATTTTGTGCTCGGCCGCAGCCTGCTAGTTCCACTGCCTCAGCACGAGTCTCAGTAAATCCTACTCGTCTAACCAAACCATCAATTCGACGCCGCTGAATTAGGTTCATGCAAAAGAACTTGAAATTTCCATGGATAACGTATCGCCTATCGTGCCACTTCATCAGGTGTGCACACAAGTCTGTCAGCGTATACTCATGAAGTCTACTTTCACTCTCATCTACGGGATGGTATCCTCCCAATCCGTCAGGAAATAAGGTAGGAAAACAGCATTGCATTAGTTGTTTTGTTTTGTACTCGTCTATAGTATCTTGTCGGCGATGCAGTTCTGCTGTTGGAATCTTAGAATCTGAAGCATTAACTCCAATAGCACTAAGAATATGCTCCATCTCACTCTGCTTACTTCCCTGGTCGACTTCTAATTCGAATGACTCTGTCAGATTTTCGAGTAAGTCTTCTTCATTTTCACTTGCATCGCTTGCATTGGAGGTTGTACTAGGAATCACATCACGGCCCCCCGTTGCACAGTCTACCCCATCGCGAGCATAAGAACCAGTTCCATCGTCAATTATGCCGGGGGTATCTGTATCAGATGATTCACAAACTTCAGATGCACTCCAAGAGACATCAGGCGTGATTCTAGTAGAAGCGGTATTCTGGCTCTCAATATGAACGTGCTTGTATTGTCCTCGCAGTTCGTTCACCTCATCGTCAGTAACGGGTATTGTTGGTATTTCTTGATTGCCGTTATTGTCTTCTAGTTCTCTTAGGTTTTCTTCTGAGATTCGAATGTGCTTGTAGAGAGGGTTGTTGGCTATAAGCCAGCACAATGCACGCCGTATCAAATCTGGACGTACTCGAAAGTAGTTTGTGGCACTATCTGTTTTTGATGCTAGAAACACAACCCCGCTCTTGCTTATTGGTCAGTGCGTTGAAAGGCCCCAAGCTGGGGCCAGAAAAAACGTCCTTAATACTGCTCTAAACTGCTCTAAAAGTTCTAAAATATATTACCGAATTGCAACCGTTTTCGAGAATTTGACATAAAACTGTGATAAATAACCTGGACTGGGAACGTCGGAGGGCGACATGTGCGCCCACAGAGGCCTCAGAGAGACCGTTTGCAACCGAAGCGAAGCGAAGGTCTGCAATGGTCGGCGCGTGGGCCGGAGTAGGTGCCCTGACAAGGAGTTTTTATCTTCTTCTAGACACCGCGCCTGGCCGAAGCCGAGGACTTGCGTAAGACGCAAGGGGGTGGGGCAGGACGCGAAGCGTCGCCCCCCGAGCGAAGCGAGAGAGGGGCGGGCCCCCCGCAGCGTCGTCGCTAAGTCCGCAGGCGAGTGCCAACGCGCGAGTGTCCGCTACATGTAGAACTAGTGCCAACGCACGAGTGTCCAGCTACATGTAGAACTCACTACGAACGAAACCTAATCCGCGTCTATTCAGTACTAATTACCGATCTAATAACTGCAAGTTTACCTAAAGAATTGTAGCTGAATTAGTGCGTTTAGAGCAGTTTTAGAACATTTTTTAGGGACGTTTTAACCAGCGCCCCCAAGCTGCAGGAGGCCAGGAGGTTTCTGATGGAGCGCAGACGCGGGTTGAGCCCCACGGCCCCGTACTTCCAGGAGGAGAGATACGACACGCCCGACGGCGACTACTCCATCGCGAGATTTGATGTGACCCCGTTTCGAGGAGCGAGAGGAGGCGTGCAGGAGGTTTTTGCGGCGTTGCAACAGGCGGTGTTTAATGCAGAGATCATCATCTCCGAGTCGTCGGGGAATATCACGATTCGGGAAGATGATGAACTATGAGAATTTATCGCACATGCGCTTCGTGTCGCAATCCCCGCATGGCGTTCCGTTGGAAACGAACCTGTTCTCGGATTGCAACCAGTGCGAAGAGAGGGATGCAGACTTGGCTGAAAATGGGCGCTATGCGATCATGGCCTCGGACTTTGTGGATGAAGACGAAAGGTTTCCCTACAGACCCATGGAACGAGTAAGGCGCGATTCGACGACGATGACTATGGTGACATCCTATCGAGACACCGAGGGCGGCGTCAATAGCGAAGGTGAACTGGTGGTGGTGGTTACGCGATGGGCACTAAACATCGTACCGCGTCCTGCGATGGCCACTCCGGACAATGTATGGGACGACCTTCGCAATTCTCACGTTCGGTGGGCTGATTTGATGTTCAACTGCGTGCGTCAAGCACTTGGACTGCCGGTTGTACAGTGAACATGCAATGTTATTTGACAAAAAGCTGCAGAATTTTTTAACCCTTTCGCGTTAAAGACCTTTTCTTCAGCCTGTTCAGTCCAACAATCGAACACTGGAAAAACTACACTTGTACACGTAACCCCCAGGAAGAGTTTCTATATTCTCAAAAACGACCGGCGTTGAGACCAAATGGAGTACACGTGCCAAGTATCAGACATTGATGCAATATGGAATCCATCCCATGGGAACAGCATATGCCTAACCTAACAGCCTCTGGGCAAACGGGTGGAGGAGGGCAGGGGTTTTGGCAGAAGTTGAATTGTTGCTGCAGCACGCCAGTTAGCTCCTTGTCGACACGCAGAAACGTACCGTTGCGCTTCGACGTACGTACATGTACAGCGCGTGTTTCCACCAGCCAGAAACCTCTGGTCGCTCGTCAACTTCGACAGACACTACTGCATTCACCCGCCGTACCAGACACCTGGAAAATGGACAAACAGTCAAGTCAATCCGAGAGTAACAGACAAGACGACTTCATGCTGAGTATCGACTCACCAGCAAACCCGAAAGACTATGAGCTGTACGACGAACCACAGCCCACTACAGCGGAGGAGCTCAAGATCTTGCTGAGGCTTGTTGGTCCAGTGGTGCGTGATTAACCATTCAGCTGTGGTGGAGTATTAAAAAGGTCTCTAACCAGTTGCATTGTTTTGTGTGTAGATGATAACAACGCTGCTAGAGTTTTTCCCGGGGTTTGTGGCCGTCACACTTGCGGGAAATATTGACTCGCCGTACGCTCAACACTATATCGATGCTGCGACTTTCTCCATCATGGTACGCACTCAAATCAATCGTTGCAGTGTCTAGTATCCTACTTCTAACTCCGTCACTTGTAGCTGATCAATATTTCTTCATTTTCAGTCGGGTTCGGACTGGCATCAGCACTTGATACGCTTTGCTCACAAGCCTATGGAGCCAAGCGATTCGAGAAGATCGGAGTGTATTTCCAGACTGGAATTGTAGTTCTCGGCGCGATTCTGCTACCAGTGTTTACCATCAATTGGTTCACAGAAGACATACTGCTGTGGTTGGGCCAGGACGCAGAGGTTGCACGTTTGTCGGGTCTTTTCTCAGGATACATGCTGCCAGGGATCCCATTCCTGTATCTGTACGAGCTCACGCGTAAAGTACTTCAAGCTCAGAATATCATGACCCCGCTTGTCATCATCGCAGCTATCGGGAACACTGTCAATATTGCAGCAGGCTATGCGCTGGCTTACCACACGTCAATCGGCTTCCACGGCATTGCAATCGGCTGCAGTCTGGGCAATGCGGTGCTGCCGTTGCTGCTTGTGCCGTACTTTATGTGGCGACCTCACCATTTGAGGCAATGGTGGTGCCAACCCTGGAGCCTTAAGGCTGCGATTCGATACGTGGGCGTCTTCTTACGGCTCGGTGTTCCCGGGATGCTTATGCTAGTGATGGAAATGTGGGCGTTCGAGGCGCTAACAATCCTCTCCGGGCTCTTGCCTCATCATGTGGTGGCAGTGGCAGCTCACTCAGTACTCGTGAATGTGAACTTGCTGGTTTACACAGCGTTTGATGGCCTCTCGGTAGCTGCAAACATTCGGATTGGCAATTGTCTCGGCGCTGGGCTGGCGAAGACGGCGAAGCTGGCGTGTGTCGTCGTGCTTCTGATGACACTCATCCTAGCGCTGACATTTACTGCAGCGCTCTATGGATTTAGCGGTCAGATTCCTCGGCTTTTCCTCGATACGGGTGACGGTGCCGATCTTGCGTCCAAGGTGCTAGCAATATGGTCGCCCCTGACCATTGTGGATGGACTCAACGCCGTCACTCAAGGTGTGCTTCGAGGTGCAGGCAAGCAGAAGGCTGCAGCGATTACCAACGGGATGGCTTACTATCTCTTTGGCGTCCCCCTTGGAGCATTGTTGGCCTTCCAATATGATCTCGGCGTCGAAGGACTCTGGCTTGGTATGGGATTTGGTAGTGCCTTGAATTTCGGCGCGATGGCTTCGTTGATGTTGTGCTACTGGAGCTGGGAGAAGCTTGCGATTGAGGCAAAAGATCTCACAGAGTTGTAGTTATTTTACCACCACATTCGGAAGAGGAACATGAAAGTCGAAATACCGGACATCAACTTGGCGACAAACTTTTACTTTCTCGCCTTAATTCTGCCGGTTGCTGTACGGTAAGAGGAGTATCTCGGTGCTGCGTTCTACCGCGAGGGGTCTAACTAGATTTCTAAGTTCGAATCAGTGTGTAGAGCTCCGGGAAGTGCCTGCTTTCTCTCAACCTATATCGTCTTCATACTAATATTACAGATTTGCACGCTCCTTGGCCTGCTCCGCGAGCTTTTCCCAAGTCCAGCAGTATTTCATCAGCAGTACCAGGGTACCCACCGCCAGTACATCGCCAATTCCCGTGCCAAACCACAGGCCTTCCACACCAAGGTCCCATTGGAAGGCTAGATAGGCACCAACCGGTATCCCCATAGCGTAGTACGCCACTGCGTTCGTGATGGCGGCCGATTTCTGCTTACCGGCACCTCGGAAAATGCCTTGGGAGACGCAGTTTAGTCCGTCCACCACCGTAAGAGGAGACCAGATCGCCATCACCTTCGAGGCAAGATCTGCGCTCTCACCTGCGCTGAGGAACAAGCGAGGGATCACACCACTGAAGCCATACAGAATCACTGCAAATATCGTCGCCACCCCAAACGTGACTCGAAGAGCTATGGTTCGAGCCAACCTTGCTGTCTTGGGCAAGCCTGCCCCCAGGCGGTTGCCAACTCGGATGTTCGCTGCCACCGAAAGTCCGGAAAAAATCGTGAACACCAGCAAGTTCACGTTCACCAGAACCGAGTGGGCCGCCACAGCCACAATACTATCAGGCAGCAAGCCTGACAGGATCGAGAGAGTCTCCAACCCCCACATTTCCATCGCATTCATCAGCATCCCGGGGATTCCAAGCCACAAAAAGACACGGAGATGACTTGTGGCTACCTTGAAATTCCAGGGCGAGATCCACCACTGCTTCAAATGCTGAGGACGCCACACGAAATACGGGATCAGACACAGCGGCAGCACCATGTTCCCGAGACTCCTCCCGATCGCAATGCCGTCGAAGCCGAGGGACGTGTGGTACGCCAACCCGTAGCCAGCACCAATGTTGACGGCGTTGCCAACCACCGCGATGATGACCAGCGGCGTCAAAATGTTTTGTGCTTGCAGCGCCTTCCGCGTCAGCTCGTAGGCGTAGAGGAACGGAATTCCGGGGAGCATCCAGCGCGAGAAGCTCGAGGACAAGCGCGCAACGTCGGCATCTTGACCCAACAACGTGAGTATTTCTTCCGCATACCAGCTCGTGGCAAACACCAGCAGGAGATTGACACTGAGCACGATGACTCCAGTCTGGACGTATTCTCCGATTCTGTCCAAGCGTTTGGCCCCGTACGCTTGATCGCAAAGCGTTTCAAGCGCCGAAGCGAGTCCCAGTCGAACCGCAGTCGACATGAGGGTCAAAAGCTACAGGCAACCAGACAAATAAAAACAATAGGTGGGATCTCAACTTGCCCAAGTCTTTGGCGCAGAGCAACCGAACCATTATCGAAAACGTTGCAGCATTGACGTATTGTGGTGCGTGGGGTGAGTCCATGTTGCCGGCAAGAATGATAGACAGGAAGCCCGGTAGAAACTCAAAGAATGTAGTTATCGTCTGCAACAATGGGACAGCGTTACAAACTCGAGTTGGGTATAAGAAAACTTCATGTCCAAGTACGCACCACGGGTCCCACGAGTCTGAGCAAAGTACTGACTTCGCTGTTCATGTGCAGCTGGCATGTGGGGGAGGTGATGTTCACGAAAGGCTCGTCGCCAATGCTGTCGCCTCCGTGGATAAGCACCTGAACCATGATGCTCTTTGGTTTGTCGGAGAGATCAACAATGAATCGACATCAAGGCCATTTCAACTCGGAGCAAGCTAGGATGGTGGTAATCAAGCTCGGTAGCATCACGCCTCGAATACGCCGTCGAGAGCCCATGTGTCACACTTTTTGGTGGTTTTCGTAGATCGCTGAAGATAAGAGAGTAAAATGTCCACGGACAACGTTCTCATCTACAAAATCTGCGAGAACCCGTCGGAAACCGAATTTCACACCAAAAATAATACAAAAGAATGGATAGATAATTGAGATTCTTTCGTTGCATGCTGGAAAAGTTTTTTACTGGGAAATACTTCCTCTGGTAAAAATTAAACGCAGGTTTCAGACACAATGACCCGTTATTCCGTCAAAATAACGTATATTTGTGCGTTGATTGGCCCAAAATAATCTACACGATCTCAGCTATTGGCTGATATGCATTTCTTCGCTAGCTTCGAAGTATTGGTTGAGATGTGACCCCAAACTCACACTGCCTTCCGGTCACCATTTGACGGAATTCCGCCACACGTTAACTAAGGCTTAGATCATCACACCAGCAGCAGCATGCCCAACGTCACGGTCAGGAAGCCCTGCACTTTCATCGACGAGCTTCTAGCGGTCAGTATTGACTGAGTTCTGCCCCACGGAAGCTATGTTGCAGCAACGGAGAGGTGACACTTCGACACCGTCACTGTGGCGTGTAATTGGACTTCCTTCGTAGTGAAGAAGACCGAAAGGCGCCACAGAGATGCGTGAAAGGGTATGAGGCTCGAAAGTGCGGCAGAAAACGCGTAGGCCGTGAAGAAGTTCGCCAAAAGGTCCGCGCCGTGCTGTTGATCGAGCGACACGTGTTACGTCGAGTGGCAGCTCGCGCGGGCTTCTCGCGGGTGTCTCGCGGTATTTGGTGGCTGATACAATGAAGAACAGCGATATATCGTGTCATTCAACGCACATTAAATCACTGCTCTCCCAGCGCAATCGCTCCAACGAATCGAGTTTGTGCTCGCCATGGTAGATGATCATAGCACGCAGTTCGAGCCTATGCTGGACGTAGTTTACGTTGGCAGGAGTGGCTCTGTTCCGATAAAGGCAAGAGATCAATCCTACCGTTCGAAGCTGAGGTTCTACCGCTGCGAGTCCGCCCAAGCCAGGGGCACCTTCCAAGACGTTGTTACTTACTGTCGACGCTTGTCCTTGGTACGCTAACCTCTATATTATTATATTCTGTTTGCTTCCATACTCATTCCTATTACAAGCTGGTCAACCAACCTCTTATAGATTTATCAAACTGGTAAATATGATATTGATGGCCTGCGTTCAGACACCAAAAACTATCGACCTGTCATATAGCTTACCTGCGTTTATTTCTTACCGGAGGAAGTATATTAGAACTCCAGTATTTTAATTATTTTGGAAGCTGTTTCAGATTTGCAACTCTGTCGACTCGAAAATCATCGCGCTAAGCTCAGAGGTGCGAGGCGACGGGCGAATGGCGTGGCACGAGCATTTGTAATGTTGGACAGTCGCTATTTCGATCTTGAGGCAACTCGAGCGGCGGGGAGACAAGATATCTCAGGTAACTTCCAGTGATTACTCCCTTTCATCGCCTGTCGGGGGGGGGGGGGGCAAGTTGACTCAGTCTATCACCTTCACAGATTAATGCGCACAATCTCATTTCGTGAACCCTGTGGCTGTGGAGCTGTGGAGTACGGGCGTGATGCATCAATCACTGCTTGAAGTAATCATCTGCGTTAGTTTGAAATAGCGGTGCATGCCAGCGTCGGACACGTACAGGCTTCGAGGTATACTGTATACACAGCGCACCTCCACACGCAGCTCCGACTAGATAAAACAAACCGTCGTTACCTCGACGTGTTCCCTATCAGAATAATTTCTCAATATTTCTTTCTCTCTGCGAGACAGAAATTGTCGACACAATAACCAACAGCGGGGACGTTGGCGTTTCTGGCGGACTAGCATGTGGTAAAACCACCGGCCATGTTACAAATGCGCCTCAACCGCATTCGAGACGTGATACATGCATGACCGTCGTGATGCTTGGCTGCGGTGCACACCACTTGTAATCTCACAGTGTTGATTTCTCCGGTCACGTGAAAGCTATGATCCAGGTGCTTTTAGACCGAGGCGAAGACAATGGCAGGGAACCCCTCGTGACAACTACTTCTCCTGCGTGTCATCGTGAGCGTGGTCGCTCGGAAGAACTGAAGCTCCAGACGAGCGAGGAAGTCAAAACTCTGCTCAAGCTCGTGGGACCCGTGGTGCGTATCGCAACTTTCTCTACACACTCATGGATTCGAATGTTTCACATCTTTTTCTCGCTGTTTGTAGATGGTGACAACGTTTTTCGAGTTTTTACCGGGGTTCATGTCGATCGTCCTCGCGGGGAACATGGATTCGCCCAATGCGCCACAATACGTGAATGCTGCAACGTTTTCGATAATGGTGTGGTATTTTATTCAATTGTCTATATTGAAGTATCAAGATGAAAAAGCTAATGCAGGCTTTAACTATCGCTGAATGTAGCTCCTGACCCTCATGTCGACTGCGGTTGGACTGGGACTCGCTTCAGCGCTTGATACGCTTTGCTCACAAGCGTACGGGGCTAAACGCTTGGACAAAATCGGAGAATACGTCCAGACTGGAGTCATCGTGCTCAGTGTCAATCTCCTGCTGGTGTTTGCCACGAGCTGGTACCGGTATGCGGAAGAAATTCTCACGTTGTTGGGTCAAGATGCCGACGTTGCGCGCTTGTCCTCGAGCTTCTCGCGCTGGATGCTCCCCGGAATTCCGTTCCTCTACGCCTACGAGCTGACGCGGAAGACGCTGCAAGCACAAAACATTTTGACGCCGCTGGTCATCATCGCGGTGGTTGGCAACGCCGTCAACATTGGTGCCGGCTACGGGTTGGCGTACCACACGTCCCTCGGCTTCGACGGCATTGCGATCGGGAGGAGTCTCGGGAACATGGTGCTGCCGCTGTGTCTGATCCCGTATTTCCTGTGGCGTCCTCACCATTTGATGCAGTGGTGGATCTCACCCTGGAATTTCAAGGTAGCCACAAGTCATCTCCGAGTCTTTTTGTGGCTTGGAATCCCCGGGATGTTGATGAATGCGATGGAAATGTGGGGGTTGGAGACTCTCTCGATCCTGTCAGGCTTGCTGCCTGATAGTATTGTGGCTGTGGCGGCCCACTCAGTTCTGGTGAACGTGAACTTGCTGGTGTTCACGATTTTTTCCGGACTTTCGGTGGCAGCGAACATCCGAGTTGGCAACTGCCTGGGGGCAGGCTTGCCCAAGACAGCAAGGTTGGCTCGAACCATAGCCCTTCGAGTCACGGCGGCGACATTTGCAGTGATCCTGTATGGCTTCAGCGGTGTGATCCCTCGCTTGTTCCTCAGCGCAGGTGAGAGTGCAGATCTTGCCTCGAAGGTGATGGCGATCTGATCTCCTCTTACGGTGGTGGACGGCCTAAACTGCGTCTCTCACGGGATTTTCAGAGGTGCCGGTAAGCAGAAATCTGCTGCTATCACGAATGCGTTGGCCTACTATGGCGTTGGTATACCTGCAGGGGTGTATTTAGCCTTCCAATGCGGCCTCGGTGTAGAAGGCCTGTGGTTCGGCACAGGAATTGGCGACGCTCTGGCTATGGTCACACTGATACTGCTGATGAAGTACTGCTGGACTTGGGAGAAGCTGGCGGATCAGGCGAAGCAGAATGCAATTGTGTAGCATTAATGAACAATGAAAAAGCTAGATTTCGTATTCCACTACTTCAGCTGATGTAAGATCAGAGAACATCCTTAAAATCGTTTCGATAAATGAAAGTCCCGACTAAAACTACCCAAGCGGTTAAAACTTGCTGCATGAAAATGTACTAGAAGTAATTCTTTTGCTGCAAGCCTAGCGTGTACTTCGCTAGGAATCACTTGAGAAGTAGCTTATTTAGTCGACATCATCCGCATTTGTATTACCAAGAAGGCTACGACGACTCAACCACTCGTAGGTCGATAGGATACGAAGTATGAAAGAGACGAGGATGGATTTATAGCTAACGTACAATGCTACATTTTCAAGTCGCATCTTTCTTGCTTTTTTTAAAGCAATTATATATTATTATTTGAATTAAAATTCAAATTCATTTAAATAGAATATGAATTCTAAATCAACAAGTAATTGTATAGCTCTAGATTTGGGACTGTTTTCAGGTTTTTAAGTAGAAGACTAGAGTATCTATTACCGTAGATTATCTTTTACCACTGAAACTTGGAAAATACCTGGAAAGCCTAGAAGAAGAAACATGGTGACGCTGTTTTGTGTGGTGGTTGGGGTGAAGGAAAACGCGTTCTCGATCGACATCGATGCGGGCAAGTCTGTGGACCATTTGAAGGACGCGATTGCGAAGAAGCAGAAGTTTGACTTCGCTGCGAGCAACCTGGAGCTGTTCCTAGCCAAGAAGAGCGACGACTCGTGGATGGATAAAAGAAGCGCGGAAGCTTTGACGCTAGATGAGCATGGACAACCGGAAGGCTTTAAACACATGGATCCGTTGTTGTGGGTCAAGAACCCCAAAAACTTTGGAGAGAAATTTGAACCAAACGAGGGGGAAATCCACGTGTTGGTGGTGGTTCCGAAGGGTGCAGCAAGCAACAACACTATGCCGTTGACCGTAGAGCAAGTGGAGCTGTCAATGAATAAGGTCCTTGAGGAACGTGATCGAAAGCGCTCGGAGTTTTCGATATCAACATGCCCGCGCTCGAAAGAACCGCTACTCAAGCAGCAATTGGGTCTTGAATACTCAGTTGTCCCCGTCAATGAAGTGGTCGATGACTCGATTCATCGTTATCAATGGTCAGCACTAGCTGAGAAGCATCCAGACCAACGAAAGGCGTACATTCAGTACGTTGAAGAAAACTTACGCGATGTTTTGATATCGACACGAAGGCAGAAGGATTTCCTGAAGGATGTAGCAGGACAGCGGGACTTGCTCGACTGTGATGATCGAAGCAGACTGCCATTCAAAGTGAAGGGAACCGCAGATCTGATGATTATCGACGAACTGGCGAACCGAGTGGACGACGTTTTCGCTGGTCTTCGGTTCGTGATCGAAGTAAAGAAGAATCGTCCTAGCTACAACGAACGATGGGGGCTGCTCCTGAAGCTGGTTGTGGCGGATTTGAAGAGTGAAGAACGCTGTGCTCCCGTGGGTTTGCTCACTAACTTGAACGACTACTGGTATTTCCTGTGGTTCACGACGGACAACAAAATCGCCAGAATGGTGCTAACTTGCCCAGCCAATGGATTCAAGACCATGAAAGAAATTTTGAAGGAGAGACGTGGGCCTTCGCGTGCTGGACACTTTCCAATGCGGATTTCGTTGTTAAGTTCGCCACTAAAGCGTCAAAAGTTGCTTAGAGGCTCACCTGGCCGCGACGATGCTGACGCAGAAATGCTGGAGAGATATGAGTTAATGTCAGATGAGCTCAGTCCCGAGTTCTTGCAGGGGCGGAGAATGGATTACACTTTTCATCTGATCACTCGGATGTCGATTCATAGCTCAATGTACTCATAAGATGGTTTGGCAGCGTAAAGCAAGTCGAAGTCGACTTTAAACGTAGCAACCCCTCACGATCGCCACACTTTCACCTCGTAGCCTTCATTCCTTCACCGATTTCATTCGTATTCTCTACGAGCTTCTGGCGGCCTCCGTCTCCTCTCGCTCTTTGGGCTTGAAGTCTTTGGCGAACGTCTCCGCCATGATAAGCGGGAACACGACCGTTGCATCCGCGTAGAGCTTGACTGGCTTCGACTCGACACGTAGCTTTCCCCACGAGACGGCCTCATCGGGTCGCGCTCCGGCGTCACTACCATCGAACTCTTGGCCAGTGTTGACGAAGACAGCGTAGTCGGCTCCGTTTCGCATGAGGTTCGCGTTGAGGATGTGATGCTTGATCATGCCTCCGCCTAGGAGAATGACGCCCGTCTTCCCAGGAGCTTGCACCACGGTGTCGTCCATGCGGCGGACGTCACTGGCGATGTCCAGCACGAGGCCCTCGTTTCGGTACGAGTGGAAGTAGATCATGTCGCCGATGGAGCCGTCGGTCAGGGACGGACAGAAGACGGGGATGTCGTTCTTGTAGGCCCAGTAGTAGACCGAGTCCGGGTGGTTCATCTCCTTGCCCAGACGGTAGATCATCTTGGACGGGGACCAGAGCGTGCCCTCGGTCTTCTGCTCTTGTAGCATGTCGTCCAAGATGGGTTTGATCCAGTCCTCAAACTTGCAGTAGTTGTCGTTCGGGACCAACAAGTTACCGATACGATTGATGCCACGTGAGCGCAAATTGTCGCCTTTGAGTGCGAAGTCGCCGATGTACGTGGGCGCCAGACACTTGATGAAATCCTCTTCGATGCCCCCTGCAGAGGACACGATGACGTCCACCATTTTGTGTTGGGCCAGGAAGCGCAGAGACTCGCGTAAGCCACTCGAAATGAGGTTCGACGTGTAGCCGAGGTAGATTTTGGTCTTCACTGAGGAACGGTACGCCGGGTCCTTCTTCTTCTCGTCCTGCTCGTCTGAGGAGATCGGATCGTCGCTCAGACGCCATTTACGCTGAAGAAGGAGAGAGATGTGAGATGAGATGACCAACCATTTCAATTGCGGACTATGAGATGATACACACCATGCGCTTGATTTCTTCGATGGCTTCGCCTAGATTGGTCCCTTGATACCCCATCGTCACGTAGGACTTCATGAGAGCTTCGTAGTCCACGCCTTGGTTGAAGTCGTAGCTGCAGCAGTTTCAAGTGAGTGAAGAGGACCGAACACTGAATTCGAAAGTTTTCAAAATGCGACGAACCCTCGAACATGGGCGCTTTTTCCCTCCAGACCCTCGGAGCTCCGGAAGAGAATTGCCTGCGCTTTTTGCTGCTCGGAATCTTGACTTTGGGTTGCGTTCATCTCGGAAAAATGGCGAATGAACGCGATTTCGTACCGTGTCAATGAGCGATAGGATATCCTTGTCAAGAAAAAAGATCGCGCCCGACCGTTGGATCCGCACGCGGCCTTTGAATTCAAGATATGCGTGTCAAAGAAGTTCAGATTCCGGATCTTGCGAGTGAGTAAAAATAAAAATAACTTTAGTTTTTAGTCGGGTATGCCGGGGATTACATGTATTACGTTGTAGACATTTATACTACTGCGTTGCATGTAAATTTATAGCGCACTATGTCCTGCAGCGATGAGATCTAGATCCTAGAAACTGAAACGACACCACGACCCTTTGAATGGAGGGCACAGAATGACTTGATAACTTAGATCCAAGACACAAGATCCTCTGGTTGACAGACTTCACCATGGGCGATGACACCTCGTGTTCATCAATGGCCAAGCGCTCGTTACTCCCCTACAAACATGAAAGATTCGACGATCCAACGCCGCATACAGCCGAGGAAGTTCAAATTTTGCTGCAACTGGTCGGACCCGTGGTGCGTATACAAACCAAAACTCGGTGTCTTGAAGATATTTCTTCGCTCTTGTATATAAATTCACGAGTTGGTGGATGATTTTTTCTCCCAATTTTCAGATGGTGACAACCTTCTTCGACTTTTTCCCGGGTTTCATGTCAATCGTGCTCGCTGGTAATCTGGAGTCGCCCTATGCTCTGCAGTATGTCAACGCTGCTACTTTTTCAATAATGGTTCGACAGTAGCAATGTAACCAACGGAGCTACGACCGCGTCTGACCCATTTTTGTTGTAGCTTTTGACCCTCATGTCGACTGCGGTTGGACTGGGACTCGCTTCGGCGCTTGATACACTTTGCTCGCAAGCGTACGGAGCTAAACGCTTGGACAGAATCGGAGAATACGTCCAGACTGGAGTCATCGTGCTCAGTGTCAATCTCCTGCTGGTGTTTGCCACGAGCTGGTATGCGGAAGAAAT
Organism: Phytophthora x cambivora; assembly: GCA_033557925.1. Taxonomy (NCBI): domain Eukaryota; phylum Oomycota; class Peronosporomycetes; order Peronosporales; family Peronosporaceae; genus Phytophthora; species Phytophthora x cambivora. The sequence goes on along the minus strand of JAUCEB010000012.1, from coordinate 3,259,041 downwards.
TCTCACGTTGTTGGGTCAAGACGCCGACGTTGCGCGCTTGTCCTCGAGCTTCTCGCGCTGGATGCTCCCTGGAATTCCGTTCCTCTACGCCTACGAGCTGACGCGGAAGGCGCTGCAAGCTCAAAACATTTTGACGCCGCTGGTCATCATTGCGGTGGTTGGCAACGCCGTCAACATTGGTGCCGGCTACGGGTTGGCGTACCACACGTCCCTCGGCTTCGACGGCATTGCGATCGGGAGGAGTCTCGGGAACATGGTGCTGCCGCTGTGTCTGATCCCGTATTTCGTGTGGCGTCCTCAGCATTTGAAGCAGTGGTGGATCTCGCCCTGGAATTTCAAGGTAGCCACAAGTCATCTCCGTGTCTTTTTGTGGCTTGGAATCCCCGGGATGCTGATGAATGCGATGGAAATGTGGGGGTTGGAGACTCTCTCGATTCTGTCTGGCTTGTTACCTGAAAGTGTTGTGGCTGTGGCGGCCCACTCAGTTCTGGTTAATGTAAATTTGCTGGTGTACACAACGTTTTCAGGACTTTCGGTGGCTGCGAACATTCGAGTTGGCAACTGTCTGGGTGCCTGCGCCCCGAACAAGGCTCGGTTAGCGCGTACCGTAGCGCTCTGGATCACGTTAGCAGTGGCATCAAGTTTTGCATTGATACTTTACCACTTGAGCAACGTGATTCCGCGGTTGTTCCTGAGTGCTGGTGACAGTGCAGATCTTGCCTCCAATGTGATGGCGATTTGGTCCCCACTTACAGTCGCAGATGGCCTCAATTGCGTCACACAAGGCGTATTCCGTGGTGCTGGGAAGCAGAAATCGGCCGCTATTACCAATGCCCTGGCTTATTACGGTGCTGGCATACCCGTAGCAGTGTATCTGTCGTTCCAGTGTCATCTTGGGGTGGAGGGTCTTTGGTTTGGTACCGGACTAGGCGATGTCTTGGCGGTCAGTATCTTGACGATGCTTATGCTAACCTGGAGCTGGGAAAAACTAGCAAGCGATGCGAATACACGTGCTAATTATTAGCTGGAGCAGAATTCTTGAAGTAGTAGACAGTCTCAAGCAGCCAAACAACAATATATGAAGTACTTCCCGCATAGTTCTCGACCAGTTAGTTGCCAGGTCCGCGAGCCTCAATCTCCCAGACATGTTCGACGCGGTTGCCTCGGTAGCCCACAAGATGATCGTACATATTGGTGGTCGGATCGCAGTGACCAGGAATGAGAAGCAATTGGCTGCCGAGAGCTGGAAGCGTCACTTTCTCGGCATCCAAAGCATGTTGCATAGGTTTCAGAATCCCATGCTCGTCGCCTCCCCCATGGTATTCAAGCGGGGTCGGCAACTGTTCCCCATTGAGGAACCCGTGCACCACCGGCGATCCGGAGTCGAGTGACACGGCCTTCGTCCCAGCATCAACGACAGCTCGAGGCACCGCAGCCTTCTCATTCTTACTGACCACCGTCGTCAGTACATACAAACTCTGCTTCCAGTCGCGTACAAACTCTCCGTCTTGTCCACGATTGCGCGCGTAGTCGGCATCATTGAACAGGTACGAGCCCGGCTGCACCTCGGTGAACACTCCACTGGCCGCTTCCAGCAGATACGTGCCCGTCCCTCCCCCCGTCACCACGTCACACTTCAACCCTCGCTCCAGCAACGCATCCCGCACAGTCTTGGCCTTCTCAGCCACAGCAGCGATCACCGTCGTCTTCTCATCGTAGCTGCGGATGTGCTGAGCCGCGCCATGGTACGCCTGGATGCCCACCATCTGCAGGTGCGGGGCATAGGATTCGATTGTCTTGGCCAGGTGGACGACTTCGTCCACTGTGTCCACACCACAGCGGTCCTGACCCACATTCACCTCCACCAGCGCGCGGAAGTGGACGTTTCTGTCCTCCGCAATTTTAGCGGCCTGTCCAACTGTCTCGACGCTGTCGAAGACGAGCGTCACTTGGGCGCCGCCCTGCACCAGCCGCGCCATGCGCTCGTAGCGGCTCTCTCCGTACACATCGTTGCTCAGCAGCAGGTCGCGCACGCCGCCATGGTACATGGCTTCAGCCTCGCCGACCTTCTGGCAGCACAGTCCCACTGCGTGAGACATGTGTAGCTGCAACTGTCCAACGGAAGAGGACTTGTGGGCCTTGGCGTGTGGACGGATCGCGACATTCGGATAAGATTTCAGTGTCTCGGGGAGACGCTGCAGATTTTCTTCCAGAGCGTCCAAGTCCACAAGCAGACAAGGCGTCTCCAAGGACGAGACCAAGTCGCCCACGCTGCCTGGTGCGCGGCGGGTTACGCGCGAGAGAGAAGAGGAAGAAGAAGACAGGCGGCGCACGGAGAGCGCGGTGATGGCTGCAGCAGCAGCGGCAGCCCGAGCGCCACATACCGTACGTAGATTTTGAGATAATCCGAAATCCATTCGAAATCCAAAAATGGCAGCGAACGTCATATTTAATAGACTGACTTTCATAAATGATATGCACCTGCATATTTGTAAATGTCACTAGAGTGAGGGGAACGTAATGTCAATGCGTGTCATAAACGAAAACGCGATCTTTGTGAAGCGGTGTGGGTGTCATCGCGAAATCTAAAGTCTCCACTATGACCCTCTGCCTCGCGCTGCGTTGCCTTCTCGTGTCCGTAGTTGCAATCACTTGCAGCAATTGCAGTCTCGACGTCGCGGCAGCCATCGCGCCTCGCTCGTATTTTTCCTCTGTGCGCTCTGCCCAGTCGCCAAACGACCCTATCATCGCCGACGCTGCCAATGTAATGCCATGAGTGAATGCAATGCAACGTTTCCCGTTGATCTCAACGTTGCATTATATTCACCTATTGCGGCTTGCTGTTGTGTTGGTTGGTTGCCATACAGTTTGCAGTGGATCAGCTTCGAGGCTTGTCGGACTCGGGCATTTACAAGACTTTGTCGCTCGCGAAGGTCCACGCGGCAGCTACCGAGGTACAAGACAAGGAAAATGACAATCATAATGGCGTTGTTTTTAAATAATAACGTTGTGGTGCTGCTATGCTGCAGCTTGGAGATTTCCACTATGTGATTCATCTACAAGTGGCGCTAGCGTCGCCGTACTTCCGGAGTAAACGCGAGGTGGAGGACTTCGAGATGATGGTGCTGGAGAGCAAGCCACGCGTTGAAGAGCGCGCCAGTGGCAAGTACAACGCCACACGCAGCATCGCCATCGACGAGTTCCCCGAGATGGACGAGGACGTTATCGAACGCTTCTGGGTGAAGATGGTGGAGGAGAGGAGACAGCGACGTCGCGAGCTCTTCGACAAGTGGGAGCGTGAAGGAGAAGAGACTGTGGAGGAGGGGCTACAGACTGAGTCTAATATCAAGGATGAAGAGCAGAAGACAGTCGAGAAGGTGACCAAGACGCTGACGATCGATGAGCTCCAAGCCATGCCAGCGAAACAGCTTCGGCAGCTGCTGACGACGCCCGAAAGTACGGCGCCACTCCGCGCTGCGATCTCCGCTATTCTGGATGAGCGGCTTACGCTGCTGGAGCAGCGCGAGGAGACTTTGCACGCGCAAACTAATCAGCAGCAGCCCACGCAGTTGAATCTCCACCGCGACGAGCTTTGATATGAACAGCGCAGCCGATGATGTATTTCCGAAAAGCTTAAAAACGACTGGAGAACGACACGTGCTCCACCTAAATGAGATCTGCCACGTTCATGGGCATCTCGTCGATCTGCGTGCTATAGTACTGTTCGATGTCGCGCAGGATGCGGATGTCATCGTCCTTGACGAAGTTGATCGCAACACCCTTGCGGCCGAAACGGCCGGAGCGACCGATGCGGTGGATGTACAGCTCGCGGTTGTTCGGCAGATCGTAGCAGATGACGAGCGACACCTGCTGCACGTCCAGACCACGGCCCCAGACGTCGGTGGTGATGAGCACGCGCGAGCCACCCGAGCGGAACTCCTGCATGATGGCGTCACGCTCCTTCTGCGGCATGTCTCCGTGCATGGCCGACACCGTGAAGTTCGCCTCGCGCATCTTGGCCGTCAGCCAGTCCACTTTCCGCTTCGTGTTGCAGAAGATCACGGCCTGCGTGATGGTCAGCGTGTCGTACAAGTCGCACAGCGTGTCGAACTTCCACTCCTCCTTCTCCACGGCCACGAAGAACTGCTTGATCCCCTCGAGCGTGAGCTCATCTCGCTTCACCAGGACCTTCACAGGCTCGTTCATGAACTTGCGCGTCAGTTCCAGCACCTCCTGGGGCATGGTGGCCGACACCAGCAGCACCTGCGTCGACGGCGGCAGGTACCTGTAGATGTCGTAGATCTGTTCCTTGAAGCCCTTGTTGAGCATCTCGTCGGCCTCGTCAATCACCAGCATCTTGATGTTGCGCGTGCGCAGGTTGCGGCGGCGGATCATGTCGAAGATGCGGCCGGGCGTGCCGGACACCACCTGCACTCCAAAGTCCAGACGTCGGATGTCTTCACCCACGCTCTTGCCGCCGATGCAGGCGTGGCACTGCACGTTCATAAAGTCTCCCAGAGCCAGCACCACCTTCTGCGTCTGCTCTGCCAGCTCGCGCGTGGGCGAGATCACCAGCGCCTGCGTCTCATTGCTGGATGTGTCCAGCGACTGCAGCACGGAGATGGAGAAGACGGCCGTCTTGCCCGTTCCCGACTGGGACTGGGCGATCAGGTCCCGGCCTTGAATTGCCGGCTTAATGGCACGTTGCTGGATGGCTGAGGGCTTCTCAAAGCCTGTTTAAACAGGTAAAACCCAGTAAAACAAGTGAGAAAAGGTAGGTTAAATCACTCTCGAGGCTCTACAGGAGGCTACAGGGCGAGTTAGAGCCCCGGAGAAGCTCCAATAGATAGAGGAGACTCGTACCATACGAGTAGATGCCTCGGAGAAGGTCTTCTTTGAGTCCCATGGCCTCGAACGAGGGGTAGACGGTGATGTCCTTGGACGTGGTGAACTCCACCGTGTCTCCGTCATCTTCGTCCACGAGTCGCGAGCCTATAGGACATCAATCGATAGCACAGAGAGTCAGCTACACGCTCGTGGTGGGTGCAGGGCGCGGGGGGCCGCGGGGGCGGAGATAGAGGCAGACGTACGTCGCTTGGTATCCTCGGGCATCATTCACTGGCGGGCGCTACGAATTGTGCCACCCAGTGAAGACGTTTCTATCACGTTAGAAATATTGCTATGCTAAAGCATAGAAGGCGTTTTTTTAGAACAGAACAGATTCTGATTGCATTTCATGTCAAAAGTTTTTTGGATCGCTCTGTATGTACTTTATGTCTGTCTACCTTTGGTACTTACTACTGTAGTACCATCTTACGACAAGATGGTAAGTACCAAAGGTAGACAGACATAAAGTACATACAGAGCGATCCAAAAGTTTGCTTTTGTGGATCTCGACGTGTTGCAGCTCAGGGTCCAGAACGACCTCAGGAGAGTCGTGGTAGCGACGATGGCAGCGTACGGGGTCTTCCTCGGCGCATCTTGGAGATTTAAAACTGAGGAGGTGTGCATTCGTCAAGCTACTTCGTTTTTTTTACTGCTTTTCGCGTATCTCTAGCACGTATCCATTAGTTTTGTCACTGTTGGAATGGATGAGTTTTGTCAATATTATGCATTAGTTTTGTCCTTGTCATGCAAGTCTTTTGTCGTTCGACGGTATTAATAAATCTGTGAAAAGGAGGAGTGCGAAAAGTAGGACCGTTTTTAGATCAGAACAGATTCTGGTTGTATTGATTCAATAATACTATTGAAGGCCAACACTTTTGGATAGCTCTACTGTGCTAAGTATGCCGTCGTGCTTGCGGGGGTCTACCTTTGGCACCTCCTTTAGACGGCATCTTGTCATAAGCTTAGCACAAGTATGGGAAAAATCTACTCAGTTCGAGTACGAGCTGAAGCTGGAGTTGAACGCACCATCGTAGGCCTCGTCCGTGCTCAAGAACATTACCACAAAGTCCTCTGGCGGCGTCAAGTCAAACGCGGGCATCTGGTCCACGCACGACTTATCCGTGCGCTGGAGGTCCCCACCGTTTCGCACGTATGATACGAGGATTTTCATGCCGCAGGCTTCACTCGTCTGATCGCCAGCGACCATTCGCGACGTTATCAAGGTATCGTGCGAGGCGTAGTCGAAGGTGATCAGCTCTTTATTCTCACCATCAAGAACATTGAGCAGAACTTCAGCGTGCTTGTGCGCAGTCTGGGGGTCCAGCTTGCCGCTTAGCAGAAGGGCACTGGCTTGACTCGGAATCGCAACCGTCTTGTTCCAGTGGTGGTCGCGTTTGTAGACGATGCCGTCGCCATCGTAGTTCCCAACATTGAGTTCATCGCATACTGCCGATTTCTCCTTCGAAAAGGCACAGTACAAGGGATTCATGTTGTAAATTCCTCCGCTGGTGATCCTCGCGTTCTCGAACCGTGTTTGCAGCTCCGAAGTGGAGGGCGCAGGCGTCTCCCACTCCTCGGAAAACACGATGAGGTAGTACAGCAGTGTCGATTGAAACGCGCTGTCTTGCGTCGTGGCCGACATAGTCGTGCTCAAAGCCGCGACAAATTGTGTGAGGATATCGATGTCCTCTGGCCCACAGCGTTGGAGTCGGTAAACGACGGGCGGAATGAGATTCCGCATGTACGAGTCTGTAAGAAGCGTGCCCAAGGCGACTCGGAGAGAAGCCGATGGCGGGTTGTCGGCACTATCACTCGTTGTGATATTACTGATGAGCGTAGCGCAGGTCGAGTTTGGGTCCTTGTCAAACTGGCGAAGCAGGTCGTCGAGGGTGCTGTTGAGACTCTTGTGCGCGAAACGGGTCTTGCATTCGTTGTCCTGGTCACACAACGAGAGGAAAGCATCGCCTACCTCTCCGAAGTCGATATCCCACGTTGACATGTACGTGAACTCGTCAGCGGGTGCCCCGGAGCTGGTGGCAACCCCATCAAAAACATACCCGATCACCTCGGGTGGAGCGAGAGACATCAGCCGCTCCACCAGAACGGTACCGTAGCTCACACCATACACCGTGGTGTTTGCACCATTTGTGTACGTGGAGATGAAGGTCGCGAGGTCGGTTGCAGCAGTCGTCACGGAGAACGACGCAAGGTCCCCATACTTGTTGTGCAGATCTTGAGCACAAGCAGGCACCTCGGAAGGGTCAAGTTCGCTTCCCCAAGGTGACCCCGTGGTCGTGGCCTGGGCCGCAACGCAATCCAAACGCGTGCTACGTCCGGTGCCGCGGTGGTCCATGGTGTACATGTTCACAGCCCCTTCCAGCTGTGAGTGCAGCGTGATCATGTCCGACTCCACTACACAGCAGAACAGCAATTATAATAGTGTGAGTAAATTTTCAATCTCTCTTCATACCTTCAACGGTGAATACTTACTTGCTGAAGACGAATAGCCTGGGCCACCTTGGAGTAGCCACACGTTGGGTGCCGTCTCGGGGTCACCAGTCGTCGCTGGTATACGCTTGAAAAAGATGTCGACCTTCGGGTTCGCGGACTTCGGCGTCTTGCAGATGCCGGGATAGCAGAGCGGGGCGTTGTACACTGCACACTCTGCGTCTTGGCTGGAGCTGCCTTCGTCCGAAAACGTGTGATCCGCGCATGGGTACCAGCCGTTTAGGTCGCCTTTGATGGTCGAATTGGACGTTGCTGAAGTGTAAGCAACCGCCATCGCAGCCGCAATGAGGTGGCTGAGGTGCATGACTGCTCTTGAAATGGCCCCGAAGCTGGAAGTTGTCGAGACGAAGGAAAATTGAGAATGATAGCTTGTGTCAGCATGGATGCGGTCGTTGCGTTGCCATGGCTGGATCACGCTGTTAACAAGAAGTGTGCACTGTTACAGACACGTCATTAATGCTAAGGGCTTGCGCTTGTCACCAGTCTGAGCGCATCGTGCGTGCATTGGAAAAACATTCGGCTGCGTCCGTTTGGACGATAGTAGAGCAAGTAATTATCTTGCTGAACTGTTGGCAGCATCATGTGACTCGCAGCGTTATCTATATAGGATCATTTGTACTCGAGTAGTCTACCAGATTATAGAGATAACATTTTGTCTATGTTGAGCCTCCGGCAGGGCTAAATTGGAGGATACCCTTCGTGGAAATTCATTGAGCGATTGGAGAAAATGCTTGTACAGTCAGTAAAACAATAATTATAACCAGATCTTTGTACCGGTAAGTTACATGTACTTGAAGTACATGTACACTGTATAATAACGTATCGATGATGATTGTCTATCACCACCATCATCATGGGGAATTTGACAGGAATAGTATAGTTTCAATCTTAAGTGACAAAACTAGTATAACCAGATAATGGGCCTAGGTTACCTGCATCGACAGTTCAGTAATACACTACTCACACGTATTTCCAATCAAGCCGATGTTTCTAAGAGAGCGAGGTGTTCGTGACAGAGTACAAGTGATGGAGACCGCCCAGCACCAAGTCCTCACCCAGCCTCCCAGCAGCATATCGCAGCCCAGCCCCCCCCCCCCCCCCCCCCCCCCGCCGCCGCCGCCGCGCAGCACCACTTCCAGTTGAGATTGTCCGCACGATAGCTGATGCAGCAGAAAGTTGTTGCCCTGCACGATCGTGTGCAGCACAAATATGCCATAACCTTCGTACACATCGATGTTCTTCGCCTTGAGTGCGAGGAAATCACAATTCTTGCGGACGCATTTCCAAGTGAGTTTGAGGGGTTTCTATTCATGTGTGCTATTTCTGTCGCAGCGATATGCACTTTATACTTCTCCTGGCGATCCAAATTACAACACATCGGGAAGGGTTTACCTTACTTGTACTGTCGGGCTTTATACTAGTCCCTCAGATTTAAACTACACTATCAGATTTAAACTACAGTTTATATTTGCTATTGTTCATACACGTTCTGTTAGAATAATTAAAGGCTCGTTTAGCGTAAAAATACCACCCTATGCAGCGACACGTCACCGCCGCTTTTCCCATCCATTCGCTATAATGTACTAGGAGACGTGATTGTATTGGTTTATTTTAGAGGTACCATAGGACCTGTAACTGCTGGACGGTACTGAAAGAGTTAAGATTGAAACTATACTAATAGAGAGATTTCGGAGCAATTCCTCACCCTTACATTAGCCTAAGTTCGCACCCGACGTGACCCTTCTTCGCCCTCTCCTCTGTGATTTCCCCCAGATTTCATCAAATCCAGGGAATGCATTCCCTACCTTTACCTTCTATCTTTGATTAAGTTCGACCCCAAATATCGACTGCATACAATAAGTAAGATTATGTAACTTTATAAATGAATGCAAATCAAATCACATTCAATAAATGTGAGGGCGCACTCAAGCTTGAAAAATGCCGTTGAGGGTAATGCAAGGGTGAGGACAACTCCGAAATCTCTCTAATAGAGAGATTTCGGAGTTGTCCTCACCCTGTCAAATTCCCCATCATCATGTAGTCTACTGTACATGTTTCTTCTTCTCGATTTCTGGAGAAGAGAAAATACTGTAGCAATCGTATGTGATGCATACTGTGATGTGTCGGAGATGCCGCTTTTTAATCGCTCGTAAACGCATACGTACATATTTTGTCAACATTGTGCATACAGCTCTACATATTACATGTATTAATAGAGGTTGTCCATCTAAAACGTCTACAATCAACCAAAGTACGAATCACAATTCAAGCATACCACTCGAACGACGTGTGTCTCGCACTCATGTTGAGCTATTGGTTACCAAGAAATACTGAGTTCTCGAGAAGTCTGAAAAAAAGCATGGGATCCAAATTTCGATATGTTTTCGAATGGTGTCATAAATGTACAAATTCAAATCTTTATTCGCTAACGTGCTGTATATTGTCGGAAACCTCGCGATTAAAGCAATCAAATTAGAGTGTTTTTACGCTTTCTACGAGTAAGTTTCTCCTTAAAATTTTCGATATCCGGTAATATCCGAAGTTTGATTACATGTAGTCAACTTTCAATGCGAATATCTCGATAGCTCTAAATGGCGGAGTAATATTGTGGGTTCCACTCAAAATTTGGCCGGCCAATTGATCGAATCGATCGCCCACAATCACCCCGCGTATACTCTGGCGTATCCAGGTTCAACTAAGTACGAGTGTAGCCGATTCAGCTAATGACTTGGGAATTGTAAATGGCGAACCGATCGGAATTTCTAAATTTTGCCGGAATTCACAATATCGTTTTGTATGACGCCGCCTCAAATGTACCCACCATAAGACCGCGACTTCAACCTCTTGCAATATTAATACAGAAATCTGCTTGAATAAAGAACGCCGAGCAAATAATATCCTGTCGAACTGTATCTCAGCAATTATGCGTCGAAGACCGATTTATACCTCTCACCACCTATTAACCTTAAACTTTGAATATATAGCAGGCGTTTTTATTGAAGCAGATTTCTGTACATGTACATGTAGTAATGTACAGACAACGACGGATTGATACGGCAACACAAAACACGGCAGACAAAGTCGTGCAGACACTTCGTTTTTGCAAAGCATATGCGTTTGAGTACTTTATATGAATTTATGTGTAACTTATGAACACATGTGCGTGTTTTATACCATTTTGAGGTGTTTTTCTACGCTCTCCCGTGGTGACGGACGGAGCTTTCTTGTAATTTTACTACCGAATTTGAGATTTCCTACATGATACCCCAGGATCATTGAAGGTCTCCCGTTTCATGCAAATTTAGCACTTTTCTTGCGATTTCGTGTATTCTTTGTCCATTTTTGCACTTTTTTAGGGTGTCACTTAGGAAAAAGCTCTGCTTTAGGAAAGCTCAAATTCGGTACTTAAGTATGAGGGATGGCATTCAGTAGTGCCGTATCAATCCGTCGTTGTCTGACAGCACTCGTGCAGGACAATAAAAGTGTGTAAATGTACATAAACGAAACATGACGCGGCTTTTTTCACAGCTAAGCCCCGTAACTAAAAAAGCCGCGTCATGTTTCGCTGTACAGTACATGTAGACGACCAACTTAAAGTCTGCCGAGTAATCATGTCGGTCTAGCCCTGCAACTGTGGATTCTACAGTACTCACAACAGATGTAGGCAACAATGCTCAAATACTTTGAAGTAATCAAACTACATCTGCGCTAACATCGTGTAGCGTTATTATGGATCAACAAGTAGTAATCCGACTCTAAATCGGCCGTTTTATAGTCTTATTTAGACTTGTGTACTCTTATTTATTTCGGTATCAGTCATTTTTAGTTATTATTACCCTCGGTTGGACTCCAAATTGAAACAGTCTTAAAATACGCTGTTGTGAGCACAGTAGATCCAGATCTGAACCGACATGATTACTCGGCAGACTTCAAGTTGGTCGTCTACAGCGAAACATGACGCGGCTTTTTTAGTTACGGGGCTTAGCTGTGAAAAAAGACATAAGGTTAATCGCACAGACAAATTCGTGAAATCCACAGATTGTGAAATCGTGTGCTCGTAAGTGCTCTTAATAGTGGGCGGTAGTGAGCGGTTGCGAGGAGCGTAGCCGAAACAAACCCGCGCGGGGTGCCCGCGAAGCAGGGCCGCGCGGTATTTGTGTAGGCGGGCCCAGCGACGAGCATTCCAGCGAACGGACCCGTTGCCCTGTCCAGTAGTTAGTTTTTCTACTGCGGGGGTCTGGGGGTGCAACCCCCAGAACACATGAATAGAGGGCGGTGGAAGGTATACCGGTTTATCTGTGCGGTTCTCCAAAGGATTCCCCTGTCCTGTCTGTGCGATTCTCCCGTTCTCCCGCAGTGCGGTGTACAGTACATGTACATGTATGTACTGTAACTTACTGACAGTAATTGTCAAATAGGCTTTTTTTTACAGCCATGCACCATGCCCCGTAACTAAAAAAGCCGCGTCATGTTTCGCTGCAGACGACCAACTTGAAGTCTGCCGAGTAATCATGTCGGTTCAGATCTACAGTACACACAACAGCGTATTTTAAGACTGTTCCAATTTGGAGTCCAACCGAGGGTAATAATAACTAAAAATGACTGATACCGAAATAAATAAGAGTACAAATACTGTCTTACTGACAGCTACTGTCAGTAAGAGGTTGAAGTCGCGGTCTTATGGTAAAGTCCCCTTTTAGTCCTTCGGGCCGAAGTACGGATCTCCCATACACGCATTCGATGTCCGCCAATCCGTGTCGTTTTAATAAAGTATATTTGTCGTGTCCACTCTGAGCGACTCGTTTCTCCTATAATAGCAGACTAGGATCATTTTTACTCGAGTACTTGTACATTATTGAGATCAACCTTTTTTCTGTATTGAATCCCCATCAACAAGTTGGAGCACCCTTCACCTTGAGCAATGTTTGTATTAATAATACCCGACATCCAATGGCTGACGCGCTTCCCTTGAGCCAGCACAAAGTTCTTTATGTGAGCAGTTGCAGCCTTCCTCGACTCAAAGTCCACTTAACACGAAGTGTTAATGACTTCCCTTGAGCATCAGCCACGGAGAATTCATCCATGGTAACCCCGAGAAGAACCAGGTACTTGTGGCGGGAGGGTGAAGATGAGGGAGTTGGTCCTCGTGACCGGGAGAACGCTCGTCTGAGGATGACAACTTGTGACCCTGGCACGTATAAATAACGGACGTGCCGCAGCCTGACAATCATAAATAGCTGAGAGCTAAGTGCCATCAATATATTGGAGTGCCATCATTTGGCGAAGGTCATCATCGTTTGTCTAGATTATCAAAATAGTGCCATCATTTGGCAAAAGTCCGTCGGCAAAACAATATTGTCAGCCGGATGTCACATGACCTGGCGCTGCGACTCGCAACAGACTCCCAACTTGCGAGTCTCATCATGCTGTCAGCAGTTTGATAGCGGCTACATTGCATACTGTACCGGTACTTATAATAGTAATCCTCAACTGGTGGTGTTTTACTGTAGGGTGCAACAAACGGACGCAGCCAAATGTTTTTCCAATACGATGCGCTCCGTCCGTAGTGACAAGCGTGAACCCTTATGAATAGCATTAACTCTTGACGTACAAGATGTAACAGTGCGTACTTCCGCACACCTTGTTAACAGCGCGCTCCAGTCAAGACAACGCAACGACCGCATCCATGCTGACACAAGCTATCATTCTCAATTTTCCTTCGTCTCGACAACTTCCAGCTTCGGGGCCATTTCAAGAGCAGTCATGCACCTCAGCCATCTCATTGCGGTAGCGATGGTGGTTGCTCACACTTCAGCAACGTCCAATTCGACCATCAAAGGCGACCTAAACGGCTGGTACCCATGCGCGGATCACACATTTTCGGATGAAGGCAGCTCCAGCCAAGACGCAGAGTGTGCAGTGTACAACGCACCGCTATGCTATCCCAGCATCTGCGAAGCTCCTAAGTCCGCGAACCCGAAGGTCGACATCTTTTTCAAGCGTATACCAGCGACGACTGGTGACCCCGAGATGGCAGCCAACGTGTGGCTACTCCAAGGTGGCCCAGGCGATTCGTCTTCAGGATGTAAGTACTCACCGTTGAAGGTATGAAGAGAGAGGGAACATTACTCATACTAAATGCTGTTCTGCTGTGTAGTGGAGGCAAACATGATCACGCTGCACTCACAGCTGGAAGGGGCTGTGAACGTGTACACCATGGACCACCGCGGCACCGGACGTAGCACGCGTTTGGATTGCGTTGCGGCCCAGGCCACGACCACGGGGTCACCTTGGGGAAGCGAACTTGACCCTTCCGAGGTGCCTGCTTGTGCTCAAGATCTGCACAACAAGTATGGGGACCTTGCGTCGTTCTCCGTGACGACTGCTGCAACCGACCTCGCAACCTTCATCTCCACGTACACAAATGGCGTGAACACCACGGTGTATGGTGTGAGTTACGGTACCATTCTCGTGGAGCGGCTGATGTCTCTCGCTCCCCCCGAGGTGACCGGGTATGTTTTTGATGGGGTTGCCGCCAGCTCCGGGGCACCCGCTGACGAGTCAATGTACATGTCAACGTGGGATATCGACTTCGGAGAGGTAGGCGATGCTTTCCTCTCGCTGTGTGACCACGACAACGAATGCAAGACCCGTTTCGCGCACAAGAGTCTCAACAGCACCCTCAACGATCTGCTTGTCCAGTTTGACAAGGACCCAAACTCGTCCTGCGCTTCGCTTCTCAGCAATATCACAACAAGCGATAATGCCAACAACCCGCCATCGGCTTCTCTCCGAGTCGCATTGGGCACGCTTCTTGCGGACTCGTACATGCGGAATCTCATTCCGCCCGTCGTTTACCGACTCCAACGCTGTGGACCAGAGGACATCGATATCCTCACACAATTTGTCGCGGCTTTGATCACGACTATGTCGGCCACGACGCAAGACAGCGCGTTTCAATCGACACTGCTGTACTACCTCATCGTGTTTTCCGAGTTGTGGGAAACGCCTGCTCCATCCAGTTTGGAGATGCAAACACGGTTCGAGAACGCGAGGATCAGCAGCGGAGGAATTTACACCATGAATCCCTTGTACTGCGCCTTTTCGAAGGAGAAATCGGCTGCTTGCGACGAACTCAATGTCGGGAACTACGATGGCGACGGCATCGTCTACAAGCGCGACCACCACTGGAACAAGACGGTTGCGATTCCGAGTCAAGCCAGTGCCCTTCTGCTGAGCGGCAAGTTGGATGCCCAGACTGCGCACAAGCACGCTGAAGCTCTGCTCAATGTGCTCGATGGCGAGAATAAAGAGCTGATCACCTTCGACTACGCCTCGCACGGTACCTTGATGACGACGCAAATGGTCGCTGGCGATCAGACGAGTGAAGTCTGCGGCATGAAAATCCTCGCGTCGTACGTGCGAAACGGTGGGGACCTCCAGCGCATGGATAAGTCGTGTGTGGACCAGATGTCCGGGTTTGACTTGACGCCGCCAGCGAACTATGTGGTAATGTTCTTGAGCACGGATGAGGCCTACGATGGTGCGTTCAACTCCAGCTTCAGCTCGTACTCGAGCTGAGTAGAATTTTCCCATACTTGTGCTAAGCTTACGACAAGATGCCGTCTAAAGGAGGTGCCAAAGGTAGACCTCCGCAAGCACGACGGCATACTCAGTCCAGTAGAGCGATCCAAAAGTGTTGGCATTTAATGCAACCAGAATCTGTTCTGCTCTAAAAACGGTCCTACTTTTCGCCCTCCTTTTTACCACTTCATTTACCCTTTTTACAGATCAAGTTATAAAATTTGAAAATACGATCAAAGCATTTCTACCTGCACTTTAAGAACAGAGAGAATTCGATGTCTCGTGTTTCAACTAAAAAAGCGCGGTAATCACCCATCATGACTGACCATGTTGTTGTTCTCTGAAATTTATTTCAGAGCTAAGAAGGGATCCGAGTGGACGTCCTATTCCTCGAAAACACTATGGCCTGGTAATTTATGGGTGATGGGTAATATTAGCTCATAGATCTCTCGTGGAAAACGCATGCAAGAACTCTACAGCTACTTTCACGAATCATAATACCCTCTGAATATGATAAATTACTGGGATGTTGCTTGTAACGTCCACCTCGACTAGGTACGAGTTTTGGAGGTTGCGCGAAGGGATCATCCGTTGTGACTCACAATCTTAAATTTTAAGATTCTTCTAGGCAACTCGTACGTATTAAAATACGTACGAGTTGCCTACACGTGAAGCCATATCAAATGCATAACGTTAGACAAATTTATATATTGGTTAGTTTACTAAGATAGCACGTACGGATAAGGTATGCTGCTACTTCGTTCACGTGGTGCTTCTCTCCACCAAAGTGCATTTAAACAGGTTCGGATCTATACTTGCATTTGAAACACAGTGACTGGCACGATGCAGATGGTGCGGCTGCGAAGCAGGCGCACCAGATGCTCCTCTTGGTCAATGGTATGTGAACACCAAGAAATGTAAAACCACTGACGATGGTAGAGAAAAAAATGTGTAGTATTATGGACAACAAACAATACAGTTTTTAGCAAACTTTCTAAATTTCAGAGCTTCATCGTGCGTAGCGCGACTTTGTTGTTGTCAGTGAGGATACATTTCGGTCTTTTAGGTGTGCTAACGACTAAGAAAATGCCCGCCCTCGAATGCTTACAGATCATCCGTGGGGTTGCTAGCTATGGGCTTGCCCAGATCTAAGATCTGAAAGGGGGGACCCCCCTTCCAGATCTTAGATCTGAACCGCTGCGTTTTGTCTTTTGGAGAATAGAGTGGCTCTTCTTTGTCTGGGCTAGGGTAAATTATGGATCTGAACCAGTTCAAATGGCTGCGGGAATCGCTCCAGTTTGGCCACAAAGGAGGCCTTGAGTAAAGCATTGACCAAACACTCAGCAGCCCCCCCCCCCTACAACTGTTCCCATGTCGCCAGCCTCGCAAGCGTCCCAAGCTACAGTATCGCCTACTCGAGCGCCCATCCTGGACCTTGCCCAGTGTGGCGTGGAGATCCGGCCGAAAAGTGACCTCGGCCGGACCAGGCTGCAAGCGTACTCCGTCGGATTCGCTGACGGAAAGGAAGTTGCCGTTGTGACAAGCTGTCACTCTCATTTACCTCGGTAGAGTGACAGGTAGTGACATTGGCCTCGGCGGGACCTAATAAACACCCGACCGAGGCTAAATACGTCAGACTCAGTGCTATTTACGACCACAACCATAGTCGTACTTAAGTGGAAGCCTCGTTCAGGTGACCGAAGCCTCGTTCGGACGACCGTAGCCTCGTTCGACCCTCGAGGTACCTCTGGCGTAATCACCGTCATTATTGATGAGTGTACAGAGGTCGCCACATCGAGATTCGTTTTATACTAGATATTTGTATGTAGGATTAGGATTAGCTATAGGATGATCTGCAGAGGCTCTCAGAGCCTCTGAATATTCAGTAATAAATCAGCAGTCTTCCCCCCAAGTCTTCAGAGGTTAAGTCCGACTCCGGTAAGTGTTAGCTAGCTTGCTGTAGTGCCTGGATACGCCTGGCTTAGTGGTATGGCCGTTGACGGACTAGAGATTAATTAATTAATAGTCCGCCGAGGTCAAGCCAAGAAGTTGGCGGGGCCGAGAGGCTAGAGCGGTACTTAGAGTATCGTTCTGTGTGTGTGTGGGGTGTATTAGTCCCCTAGAGTATATTTTACTACCGACCGAGGATTACCTCGGTCCCCTTTGTATTAGGCCCAATCAGCCGGTACCCTTCCATCTGAGGGACTGCAAAAGGGTTGCGCGAAAGCGCTATATTGCATTCTAGCCTTCGTTCGTGGCTAGTTAGTGCAGGTTTTGGGTTGACCTAAAACAACTTGGGTACACAGAGGCTTATATCCAACCCGGTGTAAGGGATCGTTCCTGGACCTCAGGTTTGATTCCAACTTTCGTTGACCTAATTAGGGAGACGTGTGTTGTTGGTGGGACTCGTACCTGACGGTAGCGAGATTTTAAGCGTGTTCCTACACGACAACTGGTGCCGCGACCCGGGATTGGAATAACCTTCTGTGTATTCTGGTTGTTGTAGGTCTCAACCCCTACGAGCAAAAGAGGAGAAGAAGAGAAGAAGAGAGAAGAGAAGAAGAAGAAGATGGCGCGAGGAACCAAGTCTGTGGCTCCAACTACGCCGATGAAGTCGGGTGGGTCGCGCTCCGAAGCGCTGGACCACTCCGGAAGCTCGTTCGAATCTCTGGCGACCGTGGCGATGGACAGAGTCGACGAGCATCAGGCGACCTACGATTCTGCGTTTGAACCCTCGGACGCCATGGAAGAAGGCGAAGATGATGACTGGGAAGTCAAAGGCACCGTGAACGAGGCCGCGGAGGCAGCGGTGGTGTCTGCAGGGCGAAGCAGTGGTGTGCGACCGCTCGCCCGAAACCTCGTTGACGAACTCGACGACGTCGCCAAGCCGGAGCCAGCTTTCGGTGAAGACGACGGAGAAGACGGTGCGAAAGACTTCCCAAAGACGGCTGCAGTCACGACCCAGCCGACGGGAACCCGTCCGCCGCTCAACGGAGACACGCCAGCGGCCAACAAGGTGTTGGGCAGGTGTGTGGAGTTGATGAGGACGAAGAGCAACTGGATGAGGCAGTTCTCACCCAAGATGGTTCGTCAGGCCGTGTGGGCGGACCTCGGACGAGAGCTGGCTGCGCCTATTGACTCAACGAGCACCCGAGCTGTGGCTCTCAAGACGGAAGGGCTACTCCGGGCGATGGGGTGTGACTACCAAATGTACCCGTCGGACATGGCGCTCGCCGACTGGAGCCCGACCGAGGCGGCCACTGCTCTCTCGAAGTGGAAGAAGAAACTGAGGACGGCGTTTGGTGCTACCAACGCGAGCGTAGCCACCCTAGTGTTTGGCACGAAGACCTACCTCGTCCAGACCGAGGCGGATCCGTCGCAAGTGCCGCTGCCACCGACGCCCCAGAAGGGAACCACCGATGTCAACGGAGGAACGTTCGCCGCGAAAGGGCTGGCGTCCCCGTACATGCAAGACTCGCACGTGGTGACACCGAGGTCAGTCGACCGCAGTGACCGCTTGGCGAAGGAGAACGAGGCCTCGTTCACTACGCCGAACACTCGCCGAACGATGGTCCGACCTCCTGAGAAGAAGTTCGAGGCCCGAGAGGAGTCGTCAGACAGCGACGAGGATCGTTTTGACCCGGACTACTACGACGGTGACCAGACGGGTGAGTGGGCACGCCAAGTGAGGGAACTGAGTACAGCGAATGGCCGGAGTAACACACCGAGGCTTGAGATCGCGACGCACCTTCCACTCGGCAACATCAAACCGTTCCTCGGTACTCGCAACAAGAGCGAGCGGTCGATGCAGTGGCTCCGAAAGTTCATGTACGAGATGAAGGGAACGCACACTCCGACGAACGAGTGGTGCATGGCGTTTGAACTCAGCCTCCAAGATGGGGCACTCCATTGGTACCGCCAACTTCCTCGCAAAACGAAGCGTACGTGGAAGCTGTTGAGTGATGCTTTCATCAAGTATTATTGCTCGAAGTTCACCCAGTCAGCGAAGGCTCGCTACTACTCGGCGAAGCGAGAGGATAAGGAGCACGTCTGCGACTACCTCAACCGCTTGAACGGGTACGCGCGCAACTCAGGCGTGCAATTTGAGAACGGTGGACGTGAGGCGAAGGATCACGTGGATCACTTCCTCGATTCATGTGACGACCGAGGCTTGGAAGAACGACTGTGTCATGCGCGGGTCAAGGACATCCACGACCTCGAAGAAATGATCAACGACATCCTGCGCAGTAGAGAGCGGAAAACGGCGCGTGAACCCTCGGTGAGACGCCACCGAAGCCAAGACGATGACCGGCGACGTGAAAACCGGTCGAACGAGGCTACGAGAGGCGGTTTCGGCCGCGAACGACGCTACCGAGACGATGGCCGACGCCGAGAACGACGCGACGAGTCCCCGTACCGGTCGAGGATCACCCTGGTAGAAGCTTTGGCCGATGTCGTCACCGCATTGAATATCAGGGCCTCGGACGGTGATCATGAGGATTCCCAATCTGTTCGCGGATGCGGAGTTCGAGATGTGGATCATGGACCACAGTGCTGGAGTAGACGTGGTCCTAGGCATGGATTTCATGGTACCCGCCGGAATTCGACTAGATCTGTTCCACGGTACGGCTCAGCTCCCGGACGAGGAAATGGTACCCCTTCTGAAATCGAAGGAGTCGGACGGGCCGGTGTCATACGGAAGTCACATCGTAGGGGGTCCTACCGAGCTGCTGGCGATCCCAGGCAGGGAATGGAGAGAATTCCGCCTGCCTCGCCGACAACCGTCTCGAACGACCCACGAGACGTGGATTCGTAGGTCAACGAGGCTTGTGCCGACCGTGGTGAAGAGTCAACGAGGCCGGCCGATCTGGATACGGCTGACTAATGTTACAACGAAGGGAACGAGTTGCTCGGCGCACGAGCCTGTCGTGTTATGGGTGCCTAGGGGCGACCTACCTCGGAGAACGGGCTACGCGCGAGTAGGGTCCGACAAATATCGAGAGTGGCAAGTGCTGGCGTACGCGGAGAGCAGGGATGAGACGCTGTTTGGACGCGAGGGCAAGCTCTACCAAGAATGGCTGGCCGTACAACCCTCGGCCGTGGAACGACGCGAGTACCCGACTCCACGGGCACTCCTCAGACGACCTACCGAGGCTACGGCGTGCACTGAGACGCCAAGCGAGGACGACGATGGTCACCTAGCGACGGCCAACGGTCTGGACCTCGTTGGGACTGTCGCCGAAGCGAGCAAGTGCCAGCCGCCCTCGGTCGATACCGAACCCTGTTCAGCGAGAGGTGGAGGACAGGATTCAAGGCCGTCCGAGGACTACGCAACCGAAGAAATCGCAGAACGACCCGAATCAGGTAACCCGGATCTCGAAGTCCGAATTGATGACTCCGCGCGCCCTCCAGGCGAGTTAGGAGGGATCCTGGCCTCGGTGACCACGGGTGACGGCGCCCGTACTGATCAAGTAGGCGTTTATGCGGTGACCGAGCCCAGGGGTGACCCGGAAGCCGAAGCAACGACTGACCGAACAACCACCAACTCAACCGACAGACATGTCAAGTCCGACGCGGAACGTCTGGAGGCTGTCTACGTCTCGGTCATGGCTGGAGGCAGTCCGGAAACAGTCGCGGATGCGGACTGGGGCACCAACGATACGGCAGAACACCTACCGAACGAGATCGAGTTGACGGACTACGCGCACGAGCTCGCTTTCTTGCCCGACCTGACGGAACCATCGTCGACGACGCTGGATTACTCGGGTCCGAATGTCCAGAACCCCGACTTGAAGGCCGATCAGCAGGCGAAGCTCGTGGCCGTGCTTCAGAAACACGAAGAGATCATGATTGCGAGCGGCAACGCTTTGCCCCCACCAGCATACGGCGTGGTGTGTGATATCGACGTGCAAGGGCACCCCCCGATTAAACAAAAGGCTCGGAGGACCCCTATACGGCTTCTGGGCAAACTCTACGAGTTGCTGAAGGGTCTACTGACGGCGAGATTGGTCTCGTTCTCAGACAGCCCGTGGGCCTCACCTATCGTTATTGTGTTGAAGAAGAACGGAATCGACATACGGTTATGTATCGACTACAAACGAGTGAATGCGATCACCGCAATCATGGAGTATGCTATGCCGCTGGTCGACGATCTATTGACTGAGATGGAGGCATACCTGTGGTTTTGCTCCTTGGATGCGGCGAGCGGGTTCTGGGCGGTGATGATGACTCGCCGAGCCCGCAAGATCTCCGCTTTTGTCTGCGCGCTGGGCCACTTCGAGTGGCTACGCATGCCGTTCGGGCTCAAGAACGCGCCCATGATCTACCAACGAATGATTGACAACGCCCTCTGGGGGTTCGTTCAACCAAAGGGAGGCTGGGCTAGCTTCTCGGAGAAGATGCGGATAGCTGAAACGGCTGACGCCGAAGACAGAGCAGGGGTGACCGAGGTCTCGGTCAGCCTGAACGAGGCTCCCCGGACCAAATTCGAAGCCGACCGAGCTCTGTCGACCACCGAAAGTGCCGTTGCAACCCTGGTGAACAGCCCCCTGGCCGACATGTATTCCAGCGGAGAACCGGACGAGTCCTCGTTGGTACCCGTGCTCGATCGGCGTTCGTTCGTGGATGATATTTGTTTCGGCTCCGAGACTTTCGAAGAGTGTCTGTCGACGTTAGACCGTCTGCTAAGTCGCTTCGAGGAGTGCCGAATCAGTGTTAGCTTCTCAAAGAGCCTGTTCGTACAGCGGAAGGTGGGCTTCCTGTCTCACGATGTCTCGGCAGCAGGTATTGCTCCCGACGCTAAGAAGGCAGCGGCGGTGACCGAGCTCAAGTTCCCCACGTCTAAGAAGGGAGTTCAGTCCTTCCTCGGAGCGCTCAACTATTACAGCCGTTTTATCCAAGATTTTGCGGTGTATGGAGCAGCGCTCTATCAGCTCAAGGATTCCGACTTCGACCTCGGTGGTGACCTCTCCGCTGCCCGACAGAGCTTTGCAATGCTGCAACAGCGTGTCCGAGACGCTCCGATACTTCGCCACTTCGACAAGGGCAAGGATGTCCACGTCACGCTGTTCGCAAATGAGTGGGCTCTCAGCTCGACCCTTATGCAAGAACACGACGGCAAACTACACCCCGTTCGCTTCTGTGGTCGTGTATTGAAGGACGCCGAGATGAACTACCACCCGGCCGAGAAGGAGGTCCTAGCTCTTCTGCTAGTATTGAAGGTGTGCTATACTCAACTCGTTGGGAAGACTATACGAGTCTACACTCGGTTTTCGACGCTCGAGTGGGTGCACAAGTCCAAGACACTCTTCGGTCGGGCCACCCAGTTTGCCGTCTTGCTATCGCCGTGGCACCTGGTGGTCGAACGAGTGAAGGAAAAGGATTGTGCGTTCGCTCAGCTGCTCCAAGCTGGACTGACGAGTTTTGTCGATTTGGACGAGTCGTTGGCCTCGGTGGCCCCTCCATCCAAAGGGTCACCGAACGTTCGTTTGGACCCGCATATGTTATATGCGCGACTACCGACCTCGTACAGTGGCCACGTCCTCTCGTTCGACGGCTCGGCGAAAACGGAGAAGCACGGTGGCTATGGGAGTTGCTCATGGATCTTATGGAAGCTTCCGGAATGGACGATAGTGATCGCTGCCAGTGCTTATCTCGAAGCCACTACGGTCAACCTCGCTGAGTACGCCGGCATGAACAACGGCGTCTCGGCAGCGCTCGGCCTAGCCATTACTGACCTTGTCATTGTCGGAGATTCGAGACTCGCCATTCAGCAATCACTAGGGGTGATAGCGTGCCGGAAGGAAACGCTGATGGCGCAACTCAACCACCACCGAGAACTCGTAGCCAAGCTTCGTTCGGTCAAGTACCTGCATGCAGTACGCGAATTCAATGCAGCAGCAGATTCTCTAGCCAGCGAGACGTTGGAGTCTAAGAGGTCGGCAGTGACGACGTCCGAGGCGAGGATCGCGGAACTGAGGGCTCTGAACCGGATTAACGAAGTCATCTACGAAACCCCGGTGGAAGGAACGACGGAAGAGAAACCCTCGGTGAGCGTCTTGCGAGCGTCTATGACCCGCGAAGAGCCCCGAAGTAAGACTTTTTCGATTTTGTGCGGTCCGAAGGCCGAGATTCAGGCCATGTGACGGTTACGACTAGGCACCAGACAAAGGCGATGACGAAGCGAGTCCGGTTCGCGAACGAAGTATCGGTCATGGGTCAGGACGATGCAGCTCGACTTGCTGAATCCAACGCGGTGCCGAACGAGGCTCAGAACGCGCTGGAAGAAACACTACCGCCCACCGAGGCTTTGACAGCCGCCGCGTCGGCCCCGCCTGATGCGGAGGATGTAGACCCGCCGACAGTGCAAGAAGAGCGTCGGAGAAGAGTCGCAACCGCACAAGAGGAAGAACTGAGATGGTCCAACCTGAGAGCGGTCCTCCGAGGCGAAGATGCTCGCCTGGGCTACAAGGCGGCTCGCGACGCGTGGAAAATGGCTGACCGGTTCGTTCTGAGCGAAGACGGGGTCCTCTATTTCGTGGGAACCAATCGTCGTTCGGACCCGGACGAGCAGCAGGGAATGTGGATGCGTCTCGTGGTACCCTCAACGATGGTCCAGGAAGTGCTGCAGAGCTGCCACGACTCGTTGGAAGGTGGCCACCAAGGTATTAATCGCACTTACCACCGAGTGAAGTCGGACTACTACTGGATCGGACTGTACGCGGACGTAGAGAAGCACGTCAGGTCCTGCCCGGACTGCTGTTCGAGCAAGAGCCGACCCCAGCTGAGAGGCTATTCCCCAGGAAACGTACTGGCCGAGAGACCGTTCCAGATGGTCTCCATGGACTTTGTGATTCCCTTACCGAAGTCTCGGCGAGGAAACACGGCGCTACTGCTCTTCCAGTGCTCGTTCACCGGATTTGTGATGGGTAAAGCTATGTCGGACACCACTGCACTTGTCGTTGCCCAAGCTTTCGAGGAGTGTGTCTACCGAAGGTTCGGTGCACCCTCGCTGATTTGTCACGACCGAGACCCAAGGTTCATGAGCGAGGTGTTCCAAGCCTTCGCGGAGATGATGCAGTCTCGGTCGCGAGCTACGCTGAGTTACCGACCACAGGCTAACGGACAGCAAGAACGGTCAGTGAAAACCGCCATGCAATCCGTGCGCGTGTATGCCAAGGACCCCCTACAATGGGACTGGGACGAGATCGCAGAAAAGCTGATCTTCGCTATCAACAGCTCGCAGGACGGGACCCGGAAGGAGACCCCGTTTTACCTCGTTCATGGTTGGGACGCACAGTCGACACTCAAGGCGATGTCATCGTCCCTCAAACGAGGCTCCGGGCGGCAGTCCGATGCCTTAGCGTGGCGCCGCGAGATCAACCGACAGCAGGAGATTGCACTCAGTATGGCCAAAGAGTACCAAGCAACGGAGAAGGCTCGGAGGGCCAAGGAACACAACGAGACACTCGGGCGGCAGGAGAGAGAGTCGCTACCGAGCCCCTCACGCGAGGCAAGTCCTAACGAGACCCCACCGAGGTCGCTGTTCGAGCCAGGAAGCCGAGTGTGGCTGTACATGGAACGAGTAAAATCCGGCCTGACGAAGAAACTTGCGCACCGATGGCACGGACCATTCCGTATCAAGAAGAAGGTGGAGGAGTTCGCCTACGAGCTAGAGCTACCGAACCGAAGCGGCTACCGCTTCTACCCGGTCGTACACGTCTCGCGGTTGAAGGCGGTGAGTGAGTTCGGAGACCGGCCTAAAGTTCGGCTGGCACCAGAGGTAGACGAGGAGTCGAGAGTGGATTTCGACGAGGAGTTGCTGCCCGAGGATAGCTGGGAGCCGGACCACCCGTCGGGCGAGTTCGAAGTCGAAGCCATCCTGGACGACCGCACGCCGTTATCAACGAGCACCAACCGAGCGGTTCGAGAATTCAAAGTGAAATGGGTCGGCTACGAGGAGCCAACGTGGGAACCGGCTACCAACTTGTCGTGCGGAGGGCTACTCTATGATTACTTGCGCCAGAAACGCAGCGACCGACGACTACAAATGGCTCAGACTGCGGACGAGGAGTAGTGCTTGGCGCTATCGACGAATGAACTGATTGCGAGGGGCACCAGCTCGCAAATACAGACGAAAGAAGTTACTGGGAACACGGTCGCCCGCAGAAGGTTGGAGATGAACGAAGAGGACCTACTGCAGAAGCGACCGAGGGATGAACTGCCTGCGAGGAGCAATTGGCTCGCAGTAGCAGACGAAAAAAGATACCAAACGAACAATGCATATGTACATGTGAACGAGTTAAGATGACGACTCGAGAACGCGAAACTACCCCTCGGTCGGCACACCAGAAGAACCGCAGGGCCAAGACGAAGAAAGCAGGATACCGAACGAGGGGTAGATCAAGCTCACAACGGAAGATGCAGCAGGGAAGGAGTTACGAATGGTTAAAATGATTATGGAGAATTAACGAAGAACGAACTACAACCCTACGAGCCGCCTGCAAAATTGGAGCATCGGACAGTACTGGAGCAGCGAGAGTTGATGCTGGAGATCGGGAATGACGGGCGACCGAGGGCAGGAGCGCCTAAGGAGTGTCTGTGCCGGCGTTCGGCGAGTCCTTCGACTCCTCGTCCGAGGCGTCAGCGTCATGACCGGCACCAAATTGAGTGACCCATGGAGCGGTCACCCACGACGCAGGAAGAGACGGTTCCACGACCACCGAGGCTGCCACCTCTTCGCTAGTCGCCCCGCGCGGCACGAATAGCGAAACTGCGGGGTTACAGGCAGCGAACGTCGTGTTGAATGGGTGGCTCTCGGGGGCATCAATCCAACAGTTGCGCCACGGTTGACGAGCGTCCAGCTCATTCACCTCCGCGACCCAATCCGCTGTCTTGGGAGCCCACTCCACGACCTCGAACGAGTATTGGAGGTAAGTGGGCTCCAGCAGAGTCTCGGTGTGGAATTGACGGGGCTCGCGGTTGTATTCGATACAACCCGTCCATAGCCGTTTCACCAGAGACGGTCAGCTCGGAGGCTCCGACCTCGGGCGTACTCTCGCCAGAGCCGGCGAAGCTGGAGAAGGAGAGGGTAACGACGACCGTGCTTCGTAGACAAGTAAGCGAAGTACGCCTCGATGGCAGATACCGAGATCCAATGGCGACGCTCCCACAAGGCGAAGCCCAGGTCAGCCTTCTCGGTAGCATCGGTGGAGGTGCCTTGGAACTGCCGCCAGAGCCGAACGAGGAGAGCTTGGCCAGTGGCCCGAACGGAGATCGTCACCCCGTCGGTGAACTGACCGACACCGAAGGTGCACGGCTCGGCGGGGAGCTTGACCCTCACCAGCTGCCATGGGTGAAGGGGATTCGCCCAGTCGGAGAGCGCCGCAATTCCAGCTTCGGAGATTGGCGACACAGGGTCCTCGGCCGGAATGTCTGGCACGCTGAGATTCTGCAGCAGACACCAGCATTCCTGAGCCCCCGGTGCCGCGAAGCCCGGCACGAGGAACAGAGCGCCGAGCTCGGACAGCTTCCGAGACCCCTCCGCCACGTCAGACACACTGGTGACGACAGGCGTGAACCCAGTCTGAACGGTGCCAGGGGCAGCCGAGAGAGTGGCAGTCACTTCAGACCGGGGACGCCCTTGTCGTGGGGCGGCAGACGAACCCTAGGTCGGCGGCGTACCAGATGCAGAAGACGCCGGTGATGACGCAGCGGGTGTGAACGAGGCCTGGGACCCAGCCCCGGCTGAGGAAGACAAGTTCTCGTCTTCGCTCTCCGAGCCAAACATGGCCCGCTCGAGTGTGTCAGGGGACAAGTCGTCGAGATTCTTGGACAAAGCCACCGACTGCTGGGGCGGTGTTGCGGGAGGGGATTCGCTGCCATCCGACGCAGCAGAAGACCCGCCGGACCCGCTTGAAGACCCGCCGGAACGCTCGCCATCGTCAGAGCCTGGCGGTGACGGACTGCCACTACTTGGAGGCGAACCGCCAGCCGGAGAACCTGGCGAACCGCCAGCTGGAGACCCTGGCGAACCACCGGCTGGAGACCCTGGTGGACCTTCACCGCTCGGGGAATCACCTCCACCCGGTGAGCCACCGCTCGGAGAATCACCTCCCCTCGGTGAGCCAGGTTGACCCATGCGATCATCCGACTGTGTAGCTGGGGGGCCCGAAGCAGCAGGCGGTGACGGACTAGCCGGCGCCGACGACGACACCTGAGCCGGAGAAGCGTCGCCGCCCTCGGTCGACCCACCAGCGGGTAGCCCGGGAGAAGCAGAAGACGACGGAGGGGCGACCGAGGGTCGCTGACCACCAGGGGACCCACCAGCTCGTTGTGCAGCAGTGGCCGCAGCCCTCGCCCGCAGGTCGACAGACGCACGACCAAGCCGTTTGGACGGAGGCAGCTGTGAAGCAGCAGCGCCCTCGGTCGATGACCGAGGAGACGAGTCCCGCTTGCGCTTCGACGATGACGACCCGGACGAGGGCGACGCCGGAGGGCTGGAACGAGGAACCACGGGGGTCGAAGGACCCTCGGTGGGCGGCTCATCCGGGCTTGACGATTCGTCAGCGCTCTGTGGAGACCCGACGATGACGTCAGGAGGGTTGAGACCCAACAACGTCCAGTCGATCTCGCTAGCAGAGATGCCCGCCGACGCCAGGACGAGAGTGTCCACGTCCAACTCATGCATTGCAGAGTGGCGCCGCAAGACCGAGTTCGCGCGACGCAGGCTGTTGTTTTCATCTTGAAGCGCCTGGATGCGCGCGGGTATGACCCCCGACTGGCTTCGGTCTTGGTCGGCTAGTTGCTGCCGAAGGCGGTCAAGCTGGGCGGTGTGCGCAACGAGGCTTGCTTTCAACCGCTCGCGGTCAGTTGTGACCTGTTGACGAGCCGTGGTCGCCTCAGCGTTGGTGTCAACGAGACGCCGTTCGAGCGAAGCAGTCACCTCTCGGTGAGACGCCAAGGTGGCTTCCGCTTCAGCCAGCCGTCCGAGAAGCTGCCGCCGC
This sequence comes from Phytophthora x cambivora, assembly GCA_033557925.1. Taxonomy (NCBI): domain Eukaryota; phylum Oomycota; class Peronosporomycetes; order Peronosporales; family Peronosporaceae; genus Phytophthora; species Phytophthora x cambivora. The sequence continues at coordinate 3,231,058 of JAUCEB010000012.1, read as the reverse complement.
TCCTCTCGAAGCTCGTCTAGCAGATCTTGAGCCTGGTGGAGCTCGGTCGACGTCTGAACGCAGAAGATGTCGGACTTCACACGGAGATCCATCTCAACGTGGAGCTTGTCCTCTGTGTCCTTCGCCAGAGCCTGAAGCCGGTCCCCCTCCTGACGAAGGGAAATCATTTCTTCAGACTCGGCAACGGGCAGACGCCGAGGAGCCACGGCAGCAGCAGCCACCACCTCCAGGGTCGTAGCGTGCTCAAGGCGCCGATCCAACACCGGGTCGACCCGGGCGGGACGCGCACGAGCGACGCTGACGACCAACTCGGCAAGTCGGTGAAGCTGGCGGTCTGACGCCGTCAAGACTGGCGCGAGAGACTCGGTCGCACCCGCTGTGGATGCAGCGACCATCACGCCAGCGCTCACCTCCCCGACCGACGCCCCGCGAGTTGCCAACGATGCCGAAACTCGTTGGGAAGGCGCGGGAGTTGGCGACGGAGGAGGATTGCGGCGCGGCGGAGAAGTCGGAGGCGAGCGATACGGAGAATCGCCCGGTAACTCCGCCGGCGTGGAACCGGGAGCCTCGGTCGACTCTGGGTATGGACCCAAGAGACTGCCCGGAGGTGCGAGGCGCTCGACCGAGGACTCGGGAGCCGCAGGAGCCGCGTCGCTGGGTCGAGAAGCGGTCGGAGGAGCGTCAACACGCGGACGAGACCTGGCAGCGCCGGTGGGTAAGTGTGGCTGAGGCTGCGTGGCCTCGGCGAGGACGTCCAGGGCGCTCTGAAAGGATGAACAAGAGAACACAAGTCAGCACCAAGATGATCAAGATAAGAACGAGCTGCGCAAGACGGTGCTTACGTCGCCAGTGCAGCCCAAGGATCGGAGCGCACGCGCGGTGGCTGAAGCCAGCGACCGAGATTCGGGACGAGTCGGAGGGCGAGACATTGCGCCGCGCCGTTCACCAGTGCCGGGTTCACGACGTGGCGGGGGCAGTTGTGGCGTGGAGATCCGGCCGAAAAGTGACCTCGGCCGGACCAGGCTGCAAGCGTACTCCGTCGGATTCGCTGACGGAAAGGAAGTTGCCGTTGTGACAAGCTGTCACTCTCATTTACCTCGGTAGAGTGACAGGTAGTGACATTGGCCTCGGCGGGACCTAATAAACACCCGACCGAGGCTAAATACGTCAGACTCAGTGCTATTTACGACCACAACCATAGTCGTACTTAAGTGGAAGCCTCGTTCAGGTGACCGAAGCCTCGTTCGGACGACCGTAGCCTCGTTCGACCCTCGAGGTACCTCTGGCGTAATCACCGTCATTATTGATGAGTGTACAGAGGTCGCCACATCGAGATTCGTTTTATACTAGATATTTGTATGTAGGATTAGGATTAGCTATAGGATGATCTGCAGAGGCTCTCAGAGCCTCTGAATATTCAGTAATAAATCAGCAGTCTTCCCCCCAAGTCTTCAGAGGTTAAGTCCGACTCCGGTAAGTGTTAGCTAGCTTGCTGTAGTGCCTGGATACGCCTGGCTTAGTGGTATGGCCGTTGACGGACTAGAGATTAATTAATTAATAGTCCGCCGAGGTCAAGCCAAGAAGTTGGCGGGGCCGAGAGGCTAGAGCGGTACTTAGAGTATCGTTCTGTGTGTGTGTGGGGTGTATTAGTCCCCTAGAGTATATTTTACTACCGACCGAGGATTACCTCGGTCCCCTTTGTATTAGGCCCAATCAGCCGGTACCCTTCCATCTGAGGGACTGCAAAAGGGTTGCGCGAAAGCGCTATATTGCATTCTAGCCTTCGTTCGTGGCTAGTTAGTGCAGGTTTTGGGTTGACCTAAAACAACTTGGGTACACAGAGGCTTATATCCAACCCGGTGTAAGGGATCGTTCCTGGACCTCAGGTTTGATTCCAACTTTCGTTGACCTAATTAGGGAGACGTGTGTTGTTGGTGGGACTCGTACCTGACGGTAGCGAGATTTTAAGCGTGTTCCTACACGACACCAGTCCTCGCTCGCGTCGTCAGCATCTCCACGCCCCCCGGCTTCCCTGGAACTCGTCCGGCGCGCTCTTGCGCTCTCGTCAACCTCTCTCGTTTCAGCATCCAGTACCAACCGCGAGAGCGAAGCGGAGGAGGGGGTAATCGAGCTTCACGAGACGATAGAAGGCGAAGGATCCATGCTAGAGGGAGAGTTCGGGGCGACCTCTGCTACAAGAAAAAAAGGGAAGAACTTTGGGCCCGATGAGGATTTGAATTTAGCCGCAGCCTGGCTTGATGTCTACCAGGATCCTGTAGTAGGTGACGAGCAAAAGAAGGAGGCATTCTGGGAGAAAGTGCATGCGGGCTTCGTAGAGCGCATGGCACGGGCGGGGATCGATTCGGCCAATGAGCAGCGCGTCGCGAGCAACTTGCAGACACGTTGACGAACTCTTCAAGCGACATGTAACAAGTTTCCGGGCTGCTACGCTACTATTTACACGCGCAATGAAAGTGGGAAGAGTGTGGACGACAAGATTCTCGATGCTCATGTTCTCTACCGTGAGCAGAACAATTCTGCGTCACTCTCCGAAATGGTTTGAAGCGATGGCTTCTAAGGGCTCTCGAAAGCGCCGTGGTGACAGTGGTGTCGGTACTTCTACCGTCGATGATACCCCGCCTGGAATCGAGCGACCTATTGGTTGAAAATCAACTAAGACACTTGAGACTGAGAGCAGCTTAGTTGCACTCGTCTCAGAATTAGCACGTGAAACGGAGACCAAAGATCGCCTTTTGAAAGACGCAACCAGTGAGCAGATAATGGCGCGGAACCTGGAAGGAATGGGCGAGACACAGCGCCGCTACTACGAGTTAAAACAAGCACAAATACTGAAAGAACTTCAAGACGAACTAGTTGCAACTGAGCAAACGTAGTTCAAGTTAATCCGAACTGCTTTCCTTTACTTGCCACAAGTGTTCAATCAGATCCTTTTGTAGTTGAATGTGCTGCTGCGTGCTTCGAATTGCCTTGAACTGTGCGACGAAGCTGGTAAAATCATTAGCAGGTGTAAAGCTTGAGACGCGTACCGGTGCAACGCCTTCGTAGTCGTACGGTAGGTCCTCTCCACGCTCGTCCTCGACGATCATATTATGAAGGACGATGCACGCTGTCATAATCTTGGTCAAATTTGCATGGCTCCAGAATCGGGCAGGCCCACTCACGATTGCGAACCTTGACTGCAAAACACCAAAACCCCGCTCGACGTCTTTCTGGCCCCTTCTTGCATTTTACAATAAGCCTTCTCTTTATTGTCTCTTGGAACCGCTATCGACTTCACCAGCGTCGCCCAGGTTGGATAAATTCCTACAAAACTCGTAGCAGAAACATATTACAGTGGGCTCCGTAAAAATGATTCCCAACTTCCTACTTACGGTCGGCTAAATAATAGCCCGTGTTGTACTCGTTTCCGTTGATGGAGTAGTTGCACTGAGGAGCGTCCATGTTTGTTAGTCGGGAAAAAAGATCAGATCGATCTAACACATTGATGTCATTATGGGAGCCTGGCATACCAAAGAAGGCATGCCAAAACCATAAATCCCTCGAGACAACAGCCTCTAACACAATAGTTGGCATCTCTTCTTTGCCTGAGTATTGTCCCGTCCATGCAGTTGGGCAGTTTTGCCATGCCCAGTGCATGCAGTCCAAGCTGCCCAGCATTCCCACCAATCCCCGCCCCCTGTGCATCGCTAGAAGCCGCTGGATATCTTCTTCGTTTGGCGCGCGCAGGTATTCGCCACCAAACACCTCAATCACTGCAGAGCAAAAGCGCAACAAACTCTTAATAGCAGTGCTTTCTGCTATCCGGACGTACTCGCCCACAGCATCTGCAGGCATGCCATAGGCAAGCTGCCTAATGGCTGCAGTGCACTTTTGCAGTGCCGACAATCCCAGCTTCCCTGTCGCGTCAGCTCTCTGCTGAAAGTAGCTGTCGTGGCCCTCAATTGCGTTGACAATCCGTAGAAATAGAGCACGTCGCATTCGAAAGCGTCTTCGAAAGGTACGGTCACGTAGACAGTGTAGGCACGTTCTTAAGTTACCGGGAGCACTCCCGGGAGCAAAATAAACAGTTTTCATTGGCTTACAGGGTGCGACCAAGGATTTGCTTGGGACGCAAATTTCCCGCTCCCAAACCATTTTCGCGTCGCCGGGAGCTGGGAGATCAAGCATAGCTACTTCATTTCTTCATGAACTTACGCCTAGTGAGCTACTTGTGATTCCTTTGCGCAAGAGCTATCGGGATATGCATTTTTTTCATCCTAAACCAGTGTAGTTCAGTAGAACGAGAGCTTAAAAAATGCATAGTGAAGCGAAGTAGATTGACAGAGGTGTATAGTTTTTCCTCCCGGGAGATCGGGAGCGGGAATTTAAGAACGCGCCTGTGGCTCCACGATCGATGTTTGGCTGAAGTCCGGTGAGAGAGGGGCGCCTGGGTGGCAGGGTATCTTCAGTGTAAGCAGCGAAAACGGCTAAGACAGCCAGAACATCCTCGTCGTCGTCTCCGTCGAACTTCCGGAAGAGTCTCAGCGCGGCGCTGTCAGTCGCCATGAGAGCTAATGGCTGGATGTGAGATTTAGTTTACTCAATCGAGGCACGATCGCCGGTGGAGAAGCGAACCGGCTTTATCACCGTCGTGTTGTCGCCGATCTGGATTGGTGACCAATTTGCGTTTAGTTTTACTCACTGCCGGTGGAGATGCCCTAAGTGAGCTAGCCTGGGAAATCCTGGAGCACGCCGCTTACATGTAGTTTCCGCCAACATCGTGGACATTGTCTTCCGCCACGAACAACCCAAATCCAACAGTGAAACACTCGAGTGTGCACTCTTCACTGTCGTGGGACTCGACCTCAAGTCAGAACACCCATCACGACAAGATTCGCCTAACGTGGTTTACCAATTCATGACCCGCTAGCAGCACCTCATGCGAAATCGTCGGTGGCGACATCAATATTAAAGCAGGGGTGCCACTGCGCTATCAGTCACTCCAGCAGTCCCCACACTTAATTTTGAGGGCCCTCGCACCTATTAAGGGGCAAGACGGACAAAGCAGCGTCAAAGCAAACAGAGCGGAAATTTATTTTTTTATGACGCACTGACCAGTTGTTGGACTGCCGCGATCCCATACAAACTCTCATTGGGCGAAGCCCCATTACGGTGAGATTGCTGGTGACTTGCTTTTGACGTTTTTGGCGTCCCTCACTTTAGCTTCTTTACGGTCAGTAACATACTTTTCTTTTCCTTCTGTCCCGTCCCTTGTGGTCTGCGAACCTGACACGGGTTAAGCTGCGTCGTTAAACGGGGGGTTCTGGGACCTGCGATTTGCCGTGGTGTCCCTCATGGGTATGACTTTAAGAACATTTAGCATTATGAGATTAAGGGGGGGGGGGGAAACAGCTAGAACTACGGTGCTCTTATCTCACGATGTCCTTAAACACCCCCAATCTGGGATGGGAAGTATATTTAGGGCTAGCTAGGATTGAAGCTGCCCGATTCGCTGATGAAAGGGCTGCTGGACTTGGAGCGACTTATAATTCCATCTATTACAGCAGTATTAATATATATTACTGAACAACGGAAGAATATATTGCGACGTAATATTTAATGCAAAGAAGATTTGACAAGCATTGCATTTCTTTCATCAGATACATCGGCTCGATCAGCACTCTGTGGGCCCGTGAGAATGTTGAGGCCGATGATCTTGTCCTACGAAATGTTGTCTCGGTACTTGACGAGCGGGGCTCCTTCCGTGTCTGGATGCCGCAATGGCAGCGCTATGGTGTGGCGGGTACTCGTTCACCAAATGCTACACTCAGCGCAAGGTCGTGGTCGCCTCCCACACGCCTAGCTCTGCGACAGCGAAGCGTTCCTGTGGTCTGTGAACTACTGGACGTACGGCTACGACTTGTAATCTCTCCGAGCAAGTAGGGCAACATACTGTACCACAACATACTGTAGGGCAACATACTTTACCACAACTACTCGAAGAAGCCGTCGCGCTGTTGGATCCCGAGAAGAAGGAGCTAAACGCCGAGATGGACGCCAGTCGCGATCGTTTCCGCGTCGGAGTCCCATTCAAGGGACCAGTGGGCACCTTCGCGTACGACATACATGGGCTCGCGTAGGTACTTCAAGTTTGTCAACATCTCATTCGGAGGCTGGATGAATGCCGCGAACCTTGCAGCCAGCTGCACTGAGCGCCCTATGAGAATGCCACGTAAGTGGGGAAGACCGACGGCCACGACCGGAAACTGTACCCCGAAGAACGAAGAAGACGACCGGAGGCTCCAGCCATTTATTGTCTATCGATCTATCATTTATTTTAATTAAAATCTCAGTTGTGGAGGAGGAACTGCTTCGTTTTCTGACGATTATTATGTTTGAATTAGCTAGCTTGCTACCAGGCCTCTACTACATGTACACCATTATCGTGGAGCTAAACTAACGTTGTGAATACGTGCCACGGCTTTGACCTGCCAATTATGATTTGTTCTGCTATTTGCCTGCAGACACGCTCAAGTCGACGGATGCGATCATTTCTGCTATCAGCAACGACTACTGCTGCCTCGGCTGCCGCTGCCCCAACAGACCATGCATCCAAATACAGCTAAGTAAGGTACGAGAACTCGCCTAAAATACTATGTTTGCATGTGGGCATGTTTTTGTAATCGGCACTGATTTGAGTCAACATAACAAAACTCATGACCAACTCTCTTACATTGACCTCAACTACTTCAAGTGTTTCCAAAGCAGGGGGGCGAGTCCTAACTTTATGAAGTACAGTTTGGACAGCCCCTCTCCAACAGTGTTTTGGTGGAACTCTAGTATTAAACTCAAACCGTTACGCTCTCGATGATGAAGAGCGGCTCGACTGCAGGCACTTGATCGGTCGACGAAGCGGTTGTACCAGCCAGTAGTTAGGTCATTCCCGGTCCTTCGGGTCCGGGGCGTTGGCGCTTAATGGAGTGGCCCTTAATGCGCGCTGCGACTTTGCGCTTCAGTGTTGACAATGATGCGGGCGACGAGTCAGCCACAGCTGTGAGCTTCTCTCCTGCGAGGACGCGATCGATAGCTTCCTCTAGCTGCTTTGCTGTGAAGGCTTCCTTCATCTTGCGCTTCGGCTCGGATATCTTACGGGATCAGCGTAAAGAAATGTGGGCCAAGATCTGGTTAAAAAAATAGCGAGCCAATCAGAGCAATATTAGTCCAAATATGACGATTGGATTGGATAATAGTCCATTTAGCCCATGAACTGGTCAGAGGTCACGAACTGGTAAACCACGTTAATTCCGGTTTCTATTCCCGGCGATTTGCTTCAAGTTACACTTTACCCATCAAAACTTCCGATTGCCTTTCATCCCCAAGCACCGCTGCCTCAGTTTCCGTTCTACAACCACAACCAAGTAAGCACTTGTATGAGCGGTGACGTGGTTGCCCCCGAGGCGCTCGAGTCCCCCACGAGGCTCGTGACGGACGATGGCTGGCGTCCATGGACGAGATGCGCGACGACGACGCGACGGACAGGGCGCCGTCACCCAAGGCGAAAGACCCAATCGCTAGTCCCAGACGTCGATTCGTTTCACCCAGCACAGACTCCAGCCCAGTGTGCAACAAGAAGCGCTCGAAGTCGGGAGAGCCAGCACTCGAAGTCCAGACGAAACGACCCAAGCGCAAGCACCGAGAGTACCCCCTCTCCTGAGATGAGAAAACGCGAACGTGAGCTTGATGAAATCAGAAAAGAGCAGGAACCACCTGCTGTCTCCCCACCTCAGTACGAGTGGCCATCCAAGATCATGTTACGACCTCGTTCGGGAACAACTGCGGCTAGAATTGTCCAACTGCAAGATCAGTCCAAGCAAGCTCACTCGACGAAGGCAGAGCGCCCAGCCAAGGTCGTATGCAACGTGGCTACCCAAACGACGGAGCTAGCAGACGTTGGTACCCAGACGGATGTTGCACAAGAGGTCGAAGAAGTGACAGTGCTGAGGGCAAGTGTGCTTGAAAGTATCGAGGCAAATTCTGGCGAAGCAGGACTGGATATTGAGCCGAGTTGCTCGGACTGGATATTGAGCCGAGTTGCTCGGAGGTTCCAGAAGGAAGCTGAAGAGATGGATCTTCCAAGCTGTGCGTGGCCGTCTACTCCCATTCGAAGACTGGAAGAAGAGTACGCCAGGTGCATGAGAATCAGCCAAGAAGACTTGGATTTGGAGCCAGCCATCTACTTTCAGGAAGGCAGTGAGCTTCTGTCACAGTTGCGTGATGAACTCGCCATGTTGCCCGAACTGAGCAGGAAGATTCTCAACGGGCTGAACGTTCAGACAACCTTTCCGTTTAGACAACTGTGGATCGTGTGATCTAGCCATGTTCGACCAATTCGGCAAATGACCTCAGTGATGGACCATGACTAGAGGGGCGGTTGACACGATGGGAACCAAGATTTTCTACTGTGAAGTGTGGTGCTTGGTCGAAAAGCCTAAACATCAGTGTTTATGGAGTTGATATTTGCGGGACGTGGCGTTCCCACGTTCAGCCATGGATCGGGTTGAGTACCCCAGACGTAATGAGTCTGGATGGGTCAACTACCGGACGACGGGTCAAGCCTAAGGAATATCAAAGAACACCAAAGAACACCGAAGAACAATGGACACCCTGGACGAGAGGATCAAGGTATAATCAAGCCAAGTGATATCCGACCGACCAGGACGACCAACCAGGTTCCAGGAAGATTCCGTGGAACATGGAAGTCCTACGCCTGTACCCACGACATCACAATGAGATCAAGGATGCCTAAGATGATGACGCCTCCCTCAAGGTATACTGAAAGTAAGTCAAAAGCTGAATGTGTGTCTATTGCCGGAAGATAGCCACAAAAGATAAACCAAACAGAGTTCAATATTCCGTGTACCCCGCAAGCGCTCGGGCAGCTTCGACCGGACAAATACCGGCGACCCCGATCAAGTGCTGAAGGCGAAAGGCCCTCTGAGGAAGGACATCCAGAGGTGTGGACTCCACCCCCACATACCCCAAGTCCAAATTAGGGAGAGTAAATCTGCCCTATTTCATATCCTAGTTGTAGTGTACACTTAGGCGATCCTACATTTCATATCCCATATACATCCTGGAAAGAGTGGAAGAAAGTCCCATTCAGGATCGTGATCGAAGGACATCTTGTGTGATAGGTAGTGAGACTGTATTGAACTATCCCCAGTACTTCTGGGATGGTGCGTGGCTGTAAAAGCTGACCGGGATTAACCAGTGTCCTGGGAGTGCCGCTAAGTTGACTGGTGTACGACCCACCGTTCAAGGGTCTAAGAATAAGAACGGCTATATATTCGTGTGTATAACTCTGTATTGATTTTGGTTATCTTGGTTGTTGGAGCTACGTCTAAGTTGGTGACGCTACGCTCTGCTCCAAAGACCGATATTGGTATACAAAACAACTTATCCCCGCGGTGCGTCTCCCGGTTCGAAGACAAACGAATCTAGAGGGGTTACCACAAGGAGCACACGCTACCTGGACGTTTACGTTCAGGCGTTCCCATTGGAGGACTTCCTAACCGGAAGCACCTTCCAGAGTCTGGAGCACAGCGTTATACACCTGGGCGGTCAAAAGGCGTTCACCCGCCTCGCCACAACGCCCCGGGATCCACAACGTTCAGCCTGTCCACCACATCAGCGCAGCCTGCTTGTAAACTCGTTAGCTTTTCGTCCTGCTTGACCTTGGGAATGTATCACTCATCATCGTCACTCCGTTCTCCTTGCGGACCACCATCACTTTCGTCTGCTTGGCAGTCATCTCAGCATCTTCATAGTCTCATTCGCGTTGTCACTCCGTTGTTGGCTTACCCTCTCCTCCCATCCTTGTCCCCGCCCAAAGTCGTCTCAATCCAGACATCTTGGACGGGTAGCTACTTCACTCCAATTCACAATCGTTTTTCACGTTTCACTCAGGCGACGGTCTGTTGCGTTTCACGAATTCTCACCTGGGGCTAGACTCTCGGGTGGTCGTCACCGGCTTGCATAGCCTGGAAACGGGCCCGGGCCTTTGCCCCCTGGTTGAACTCATACAGTAACGCCCCACAACTCAGCCGCGACATTGGGAGTCACTCGGGTTCGTCCTACCCCTTCCGTTTGATGAGGTACTCGCGAACTCTCTGGACGTACAAGTACGTTTAGACCATCGGAGGTCCAGGATTTTCTCCACTTCGTACTCATCGTTGTCATTGTCGGCTTCCCAACTGTCTTCAGGCAGCGGAGCAGTGTCGAAATCATCGTCTTCATCAACGTCGATGTGGACGGAAGGTCGTTTAGGATGCAGAGCGCGCGGCTTCAACCGACTAACGTGCACCCAAGGGTTGACTCGGTAGCCTGTGTCCTCAACCTTGAGCTTCACTCTGACGTCATCATGCATCTCGGCGATCCTGAACGGGCCATGTCAGAGGTGAGCCAGCTTGCGGCTTAGCCCGGTCTGTACTTTGGGAATATACAGCCATACCGCATCTCCGACGTGGAAGCCAGACTCGAGTCGGTCGGACAGTTCCTTTCACTTCTGGGTCTGTTCGTCTGACCGGGCTCGCTTCGCCTTCCTTTGGAGGTCCTTCGCGCTGGCTTGGGCGTAACTGTAGTCCCTCTGAAACTCCCGTCACCACTCGTATGCTGAACGTTCAGGGACACTGGTGTGGTGAGGTGCGGGCAACTTCCCAGCGTCCAGAATATACCTTGAGCTAAACTTGAATCAGCAAACCTTGGGTCTAAGCTCAGGGGTCTCAGAGTCTCAGAGTCTCAGCTGAATAACCTCAGCTGGACCCGACAAAGACTCAGTCGACACCTCCAAACTCGGACTCTTGGCTTGACGCGGCGTGTGCGCCTCCCTTGCGATCCCCTTGACGGTTCTTGCTGGGGCTACGCTTTGGGCCCAGACGTCAGCCAACCTCGTCCACTTGTTCCTTGTCCAGTCGTCCTTGGATGTCCTCCAAACGAAGCCTGCTCCCCGCTTAACAGGCCTTCGCTCGCACGTGTCTTGACCCGATTTGCCCCGGGGTTTTCCTTTATGTAGACACGACTCCACACGCACTTGTCTGCTTCTTCCGAGACTGCAGACCCAGTCTCCCTTGCTTCTCCTCTTCCTCCAGGCGGCTCCAGCTGAGAGCCGCGTACACAGGTCTTCACTCGCCCCCCGACCTAGGGTGGCTCCGAGAGTTGGCTCGGTTGAGCCGGTCTTGATCCAGGGTTCTCGCCTCTGCGCCCTGGGACTTCCTTTCGGCACTCAGGCTGAGCGCCGCGTTCACAGGTCTTCACTCGCCCCCCGACCTAGGGTGGCTCCGAGAATTGGCTCGGGATGAGCCTGTCTTGATCCAGGGTTCTCGCCTCTGCGCCCTGGGACTTCCGCGCACCACGTCTTGACGTAGACGAAACGGCAGAGCGGGGAACAACTATCCCAGGCTCAGCGCCACACGATATCCCTCCAACAACACTGAGAACCACTATCCCAGATGCTGTTCTGCCTGAAACCTCAGAGTAGATCGCCTTCTACCCGAAAATATGAAATACACGCTGAGTGCAGTCGCCTAGTTCGACCTGTCGACGTGTAATGAAATGAAATAGCCAGATGAGTACCCCCTCACACCGAGGTACACCCACAAGGACTATTTGGGGCTTGAGTTTTGGTTGAGTCTCTTCTCAGACACCCTCTTCCACAGCAACACACTTAGCACTGCGGCCTTCGGGGCAAATTCGATTCTGATTAATACTTTACACATGCAAACAAAGACCTATCAAGGGGGGGCGCCCGACTTCCTTCGGAGCGCACCCAAGCAAAGACAGAAAGATATTATGGCGAGCGGCCTGCAGTCCCTTCGGCGTGCGGCTCTTCAGCGTTGTCTTGACTCTCAGGAATCTGCGGTGCTCTGAGTCCCCACTTGGATCTGAGCTCAGTGATTGGCTGGGCCTCGTTAAAGTCTCTCGTGGCGTCAGCAATCTCATGATCACCTGTCAGCAAACTTCTGATCACATGTCGGCAGACCCGTGATTACATGTCGGTAGACCCGTGATTACCCCTCACTCCACTCTTCTGATTGGTCGAAGGATGCGCGTCACGGGGATGAGACAGTGCGTCACCTGGGTTCGAACATGAGTTGAGCCTGATTTATGGTCAGTCATCATTTGATGACCGCCTCTTCGCAGCGACTGTTCCCAGAGCCTCATCGCCCATACCCCCTCTGAGCCTCCGAACCTTGGCCGAGTCACCACTTAAAGCGTCTCCGAACGTTCACTGCCACCATGCTCAGTCCCATATCGATTGCGGGAGACTCCGCTGAACCTCCAAATAACTCAGAGTGTCCTTCAATCTCCTTCTCTGAGAGTCAACGGAGTCTTGCTGAGAGTCTGATGGCTCAGCGAACGATTGTTTCCGCTGAGCTCCCAGTCACAGTGGGGACGAGTCGGCAGTTACAGATGTCACACAACCAGCTGGTCATATTTCCACCAATCATCATCCAGCTTGATGGGTGCGGAGGGGGTACGGCAGCCGAGCGAAAGGTCTGCTGGGCCTGAGATTCGAGCGTACCTCGTCACAACCGTCCCTTATGAGACCCGGGGCCAACGAGTTCAACTGCGACTTGGTCTCGGCTCTCATAATTGAGGATGCCGTCAATCGCCCGTCCCGGCCCCATCAACTTTTGCCGAATTTGTGGGTCATTCTCCCTCAACACTCAGTGGCTCCACGACCCAGACTGCAACCACACTCGCAGTTCGTCCGAAACGAAACCAAGCTCATGTCAGACGACCTCGCTGCTGCACCGCAGCTTTCTGCTTCCACTTTTGGCAACGGCGGACAAGCGCCGACGTCACAAGGCGCTCCTGCGGGCCTCGCGACGTCGGCTTCATCTACTACTGCTTCCAACGCCGCGCAAGGTGGCATCAGCGACTCGGGGATAGCACCTGCGGGCATGGGTGGCTCCACTAGCGTGCCCACTACGTCCGACACGCCCCCTGCGGTTTCCAGCAGCACGACCGCGACCGCTTCGGGTCCCAGCAGTCTCAACACTACGTCGGGAGCGACGGGAACGTCCCTAACACTGCCGGCGGCCACCAGTACGCTTCTGGCGGTGTCAGGGACTTCCACACCGCCCACTCCGATACCCGCCGCGCTACTGCAGTTGGCAGCGGCTGCCGGGGGAAGTGCTGCTACCCCACTCGTCACTTCCACGCTGCAGTCTGCCTCTACAGTGCAATACACACCCGCGTTGGGCGTTTTGACGCGACCCGTGCCTAGACTTGGAGCGGGGGTGCTGCCTGCACCTTCAGTCGCCCAGGTGCCAGCCTCCATTTACGATATTCGGCGTGGGGAGACATTGGTGGGCATGCCAGACGGCCTTGCTCACTCCGTCCCTGTCCCTCACTTCTCGGAAGAGGAGCTGGCTAGGCTGCGTGCTCTCGGCAGTGCTGACGCCGAACTTCTCCAAGCAAATCCCCTTCGGCCCGTCAATTTCTCTGATGCACACGTCCGTTTGGCTGCTGAGCGAGAAATGTTGGCGCTGATCCGATGTTATGGGGTGGAGAGTTTTGCGGCTCGTGTCATGAATACACTCGCCTGTTGCAGTTGGCTACTCAGCTCATCCTGGTTTTGGAGGCTCAGCCAACTACTCAGGCGGATTCTCGGACATTGATCTCCATGCTCCAGACTGAGTGCGCTGGTCTGGTGAGCGCGTTGTCCAAAGAGCGCGATGCGCATGCTGTTACGTCCCAGTTGCTGGAGGACGACCGTTCTCAATCCCAGCAACATGCACCAGCTGCTACTACCATGGCTGAGACTGACGCGTTGAAGTCTGAGGTGAACAAATTGAAAAGTGTGGCTGGCCGGCTCAGCTCAGAGAAGTCTGACTTGCAGGATCAGCTCCTGACTGTCACTAACAACTTCGCTGAGCTGCAGCGAAAACACAACACCACCCTTCGCCTCGTCGGGGATCTGGAAGCCCGGCTGTCATCGACTAGCGCTTTCTCGCCAGACGAGCTGATGGATTTCATCGCTGGAGGCGTGACGTTGGGAGGTCACTGGAAACGACTTCACCAATTGCTGCGACTTTATCGTGATGGATCTCCGATTCCGCCAGCCTTTCGAACGTCTATCCAGGTCTCAGCCAGAGATGAGGACACGGATGACGTCGGTCCATACGTACTACAAGGCGACTCTCGATCCAGTTCCCGTTCAACCGGTTCTCAGCCTTCGGTCCCAACTACTCCAAAAGCCGCTCAGCTTGCGACGCCTCCTCCAGCTTCGTCGACTACCCCCAAGTCCACTATCTCCTTCCGAGACAAGCCGGTTCGTCAAGCGAGGCGGTTGTCTCTGACTGGGTCGCCATCAAAAGGCAGTCTTTCTCGGGGGGGGGGGGGGGGGGGCAGGAACAAGCCAGTCTAATCCTGCTCCGATCGATCTAACTGGGTCGGCGCCCAGCACGCCCCGAGGGACTCGTCTGATGCGGTTGTCGGACCGATTGAGATTGCAACTCCGGCCGAGCGTCCTCCGACAGCTGAAGGTTCGGGCGTTAAAGCGGTCCCCAGATCAAGTCTCATTGGTTTGTGCTCGGCGTGCGGTTCCTGCTCCGTTCTCGTGGGACAAGATTCGAGCTGACATCCGAGAGCTCCTACTCGCCGGCGAGTCATTCTGGGACGCCGTGGCAGAGGCTCGGAAAAATCACATGCTTCAAGATCGTTTCGGAAAACGGGCTCTGGTGGATATGCTGGTCTCAGCGACGTACTGGCAAGCTCTGGATCGGACTCCGTGGATGAACTTCGTCCCGGAGGTGTATTATCATGCTGCTCAGGAGAGACTGGAAGACCCAGCAATGACTGAAGTCCCGGAGCTGTGGGAGCCACTCCCCATAAAACCAGCGCCTGGCTCCCCCGACAGCAGTTTGAGTTGGCTCCATTCTTCCGATGACGATGAGGATGACGACAAGTTCGACCAGACTTACCACGGCAAGAGCAACGCGCCTTCGGGCTCAGCGTCGACTGGTTCTAAGTCTAGTACCAGTGGCAAACGTTCGAGGGGTGCTGGTTCATCGGGCAAAGGTTCGGCAACCAAAGTCGCTAAGACTTCGGCTCAGAGTTCAGCGGGGTCTACTAGTCGCCCCAAAGCCAAGCTCCCAGCTCCTCTTCCTGATGACGGCATGATCGAACCACCCAAGAAGGGCAGTTGGTGTCACTATGGGATCAAGGTTCAAGCTCTCAACCACCAGACTGTGGGTTTTCCCAGCTACATGCCTGTCCAGCCGCTGCTGCAGCATCTCCACGTTCGCTGGACTCCCATTGAATACTGGGAGGTGATCCAGACTTGCCCGTGGGACGACATGTGGCAGCGCCGGATTTCGACCCTGGTTTTCTTTAAATTCAACGAGATGTATCCGGAGATGGTGGAGGCGATCGAGCTCGTCCTGAATTTCATGAGTCGTTGGCGTCGTGAATATTGGGAGCGGTACCACTGGGTGACCATGGATCCTGAGTTTGATTATTACGCCACTCCCAAGCTCCGAGCCATCCCCGATCTTTCGGACATGTACCGTGACCGAAAAGACCGACACTCCGATTTCGACACTCATCGGAAGAAGATGATGGCGGAAATGCAAAAGACACCGGGCTACAGTGATCGGATTTGGTTTGAGCCGGGTTTGTGGGTGGTCCCTCAGAACCCCTGCTATTGGATCACTCGGGACCCTAAGCTCCAGATCTCCCTCCAAGATCAGCTTGCCACTGTCGACGACTTGGAGCCAGCTCGGACTCAATGGGTAACTCGTCAATCTGAGGACGCATTCCTGAAGCTGGCTCCAGCCCTGCTGCGCAACCAGTTGCTGAGTGAAACTGAGCAGCTCGACAACCTGCTCCTTCCCAGTTCCAAGTACGATGAGGACACTTTGGCGGCTGTGCTGGCAGCGGTCAGCAAGAAGAAGAGGAAATAAGCTCCAGTCGCTTTCTAGTCGTTTTCATAACCGCACTTGCTGCATAGTAATACATTTTGATTTCTTTGCTTTCAGTTTGGTCTTGAATTTCATCTCGTAGAACTCGCTCATCTCTCCCTTCCTCTCTGGTCCGCAATCTCCACTCTCAGACTGTCCACTTAAATTCGCAGATAACATATACTTTTACGAATAACTTCTCATACAAAACACCACACACACGCGCACATCTCTCCTTTATTTCCACCTGAGTTCGCTACTGAGCTTCAGGCTCAGGTAGCTCATCCCCAGCTTGCATAGCGCGGAAACGTGCTTGTGCTTTGGCGCTTTGGTTGAAGTCATACAGCAATGCTCCACAATTCAGCTGAGTCATGGGTAGCCAGTCTAGCTCAGAGTATCCTTTCCATTTCACCAAATATTCTCGGACTCGCTTCGAGGTACGGATCCGTTTAACCCAGCGGACATCCTGGATGCTTTCAACCTCGTATTCACTCTGAGCTTCATCGGGGCTGTCCACATCTTCGGCCAAAAGAGCAGCATCGAAATCGTCTTCTTCGGCCACTTCTACTTCTTCAGTTGGGCGATCTGGGAACAGAGCTCTCGGCTTCAGCCTACTCACATGGACCCAGGGGTACAACTTATACCCTGAGCCCTCGATCTTCAGCTTACATCTGAAATCATCCGACGTCTCCAAGATGCGGATCGGCCCGTGCCATAGATGAGCGAACTTCTTGGTCAAACCAGGTTGGACTCGAGCTAGGTACAACCAGACTGCGTCGCCGACCGCAAAACCTTTCTTGAGCCTCTCAGACAATTCTTGCCAGATTTTGGTCTGTGCTTCGGAACGTTTGGCCTTAGCCTGAGCCTGGAGGTCTTTCGCCCAGGCCTGAGCATACTCGTATTGACGCTGGACTCCTCGACGCCACTCGTAGGCGGTCTTCTGGTCCAGACCCGTCGGTCGGGGGCCAAGCATAGCTGATACCGTACTCTGAGGGTCCCAACCATGAACCAAGTAGAACGGGGTGTCGAGACGAGTGGCATCGAAAGACGTGTTCAACGCCCACATCAATTTCTCCACCTGGTCGTCCCAGTCACTCTGATCCGGCTCCGCTACATAAGCTCGAACAGCTCGGATTACAGTCTGGACCGATCTCTCTTGTTGCCCATTGGCCTGAGGTCGGTATGCCAAGGTGGCTCTCTGCCGGCTTCCCAACATCTCTCTGAATTTCGCGAGCACCTCGCTCATGAATCCAGGATCGCGATCATGACGAATCATCTCACTAGCACCAAAACGCTGAAATACCCGTTCCATGTAAGCTTCCGCGACTTCTTGAGCCGTAGTCGAGCTCATTGGTTTACAGATCACAAAACCTGAGAACATACACTGGAATAGCAGAAGAAAGACGTTCCCGCGGTCGGATTTGGGCAGGTGAGTCACAAAATCCATAGAGACTGCTTCAAATGGCCGAGTTGCTAGAATATTTCCAGGCGACGGGCCGGGATTGGGCGGAGCCCCCTTGGCAGTTACACAGTCTACGCATTCTTTGACGAAACGTTCCACATCCGCGTACATCCCGGGCCAATAATATTCTCGGCGCAGCCTCTCAAACGTCCGGGTGATACCTTGATGGGCACCTTGAAAATCCTCATGACTCAGATGTAGAAGATCGGCTTGGAGTGACCAAGGTACTACTAACCTTAAGATATCAGCTTGATCTCGCGGGCGATTTGGGGTGGCTCGACTCAGATAATACAAAGCTCCCCGAGAGTCCAAGACGAACTGATTCGCGATTTTAGCCACATCTTCAGCCTCGGCCGAGGACAATTCGGTCAAATCTCCTTTCAGATAGTGGCGCAGCCTTCGGATCCAGAGTTCTGACTCTTGCTGAGCCAAAATGCGTCGCCATCTCTCGGCTATAGCTACAGTCGGAGTCGCATTTTCAGGGGAAAATCTAGTGACTTCTTCTCCTGGCATTACTTCTTCACTCTGGGGCACGTCCCTATCCTTTTCTGCAACTTCCTCCTCAGCTCGTGCTTGGTTCCGAGTAACTACAAATATTCTTGCGTCCGGTGACAGTGGATCAGCTGCTTGGGTCAGTGATTCCGGCTCAGGTACAATCTCCGATTTCACCTCGACTGAGCTGCTGAGCCCACCCTCGACTACAAGAGGTTGTTCTCGAACCAATTTCTCTGCATTGCGATTCAACTGCTTCAGCTGGGCCTATTCCACAGGGTTATCCAAAGTAATGGCACTCCGCGCCACCAAAGTCTTCGACGTCAAATAATCAGCGGCGGCGTTGAATTCTCGTTTGACATGAACCAACTTCACCGATTTAAACTTCTGGCGCAACTCTTCAAACTCATTGAGTAGAATTTGGAGTCTCGGGTTCAAACATTGGATGAGTCCCTGAGCCTGTTGGATAGCAATCCGAGAATCTCCGACCATCACTACTTCCGAGATTCCTCTGGCCAAAGCCATCTTCGTCCCTTCGATCAACCCGTGATACTCAGCTTCATTCACCGTGGCGTCATCGAAATGAAAACCTCGAGCTTCGACTACATCCCACGAGGGTAATTTCCACAAGATACAACCAGCTGAGCCTCGTCGATCCGACATCTTAGCTGCGCCATCGAAGCTGAGCAGCCAGCCTTCATAGTCTGCTTCCAGCATCTCTAGACTGATAGGCGGAGGTCGAACAACTTGTCCTTTGGCTGGGATGAGATTCTCGGCCACCTGATCGAGCTTATCTCGGGGAGTAATACCGGCTACCATGATTGCTGCCAGACCATCTTCGTCTCGCTGGATCTTGTGGATCTCCAGCGGCCAAGGAGCCAGTCGTACTGCCCATTGTTCGCAACGTCCCTCGAGAGACCGTGATTTGAATATCCATTTCAGCACTGAGTGTCGAGTGTAAACTTTGATCAGTTTTGTCCCAACCAGCATTGTATAGAACACTCGGAGAACCCGAGTCAACGCTACCACTTCCTTTTCAGCTGGGTGATATCGGAGCTCTTGATCGTGCAACACTCTCCCAGTAAAACGAACTGGGAAGATGACTCCATCATATTCTTGCCCCAAAACTGCACATGCAGCCCACGGGTTAGCGTGAATGATGATGACGAACGGCTTCTCTGAGTCAGGATGTCTGAGCAGAGGGGTCGATACTATTTTCCGTTTCAGAACTTCAAAAGCTTCCTTAGCTCGACTGAGATTTCGGCCTGCTCGAATCTGCTCGTCTGTCAACTCGTAAAAAACTGCAACAACAACTGGGAGATCTTCAATGAACTTATTATAGTAGTTCAGACTCCCCAAGAATGATTGCACTCCTTTCAGCGTCGACGGGAACGGCAAGTCTTTCACACCTTTGGCAATCTTTGGCTTGGCTCGGATTCCTTCAGCTCCAATTTCGTGAGATAGATACGAGATCGTCTTTTTTCCGAATTCACTCTTGGGTAGACTCACCGAAATTCCCCAATATCTCAAGCGATACAGGAGCCGATCCAGGTCAATGCATAGCTGGTCCCACGTCTCCGCTCCATACGCAATGTCATCGATGTACGATCTTCTTCCCAGAACTGGGTTCAGCTGAGGCGGCGCTGGGATATTCCTCTGAAACACTGTCATGCTATCGGTCAGAGTGGACAGATCCTCTTCGACTGAGTCTCCAACTTGAATTCCCAGAAATTCCAACACATCTGCATCAACTTGAGCTTCTTCAGAGGCTGGGAGCCGTACGAATCCCCACAGACAGTTGTCCAGCATCTGCTGATAAATCAGCGGGGCATTCTTCAACCCGAAAGGCATCCTAGTCCACTGGAAGTGTCCAAGCGGGCAGATGAAAGCTGAGATATGTTTCGCTCTCCGTGTCATCGGCACAGCCCAGAAACCACTGGCCATATCCAAACTCAGGAACCACATTGTACTCTCAAACCCAATCAACAAGTCGTCAATCAAAGGTAGGGGATAATGCATGAGTTTGATCAGCTGATTCACCAAGCGATAATCAATACAGAGTCGAATGTCGACTCCGTTCTTCTTCATCACGATGACAATCGGCGAGGCCCAATCAGAGTCAGAGTATTCGACCAACTTAGTTTGGACCAGCTTTTCGAGTAATTCATAGACTTTCCGGAGATGCTGGGGTCTAATGGGCCTAGACCTCTGAGCTACTGGTTTAGCGTCCCCCACATCCAAATCACAGACTACGCCTCTGGCCGGGGCTGGAACTGCGTTACCATCTCCTAAGAAACTAGCGTGATGTTTCTCCAAAATCGCTCGGACTTGAGCATCCATTTCGCTAGTAGTCACTCCAGATTCTCCGATGTCGGCAGTGGCTAGATCGGCTTTCGGACTGAGATCTTTTAGCTTAGGGAGTGCGGCTAACTGATTTCTCAGATCGTTCAACAATTCAGTGCCCTCATGGAGATATACTGTCGCTTCTTCTTCATCAGAGAAATCGATTTCCAGTCGCATGCATCGCGCGAGGGACTCTTTCAATCAGGAGATTGGCTCAGCTACGAAATCGACTGGTTCAGCTTTGAAGACAATGGCTAGTTCTTTCTGAGCGTCCTGAGCTGCAACACCTCCTCCGATCATTCGTCTTGACCCGAATTCTGACTCAGATTTACTATTGGTCGCGTCATCTTTGCCTTCTTCTTCCGTCTCGTTGGTTCCATTTCCGAATTCACGCAAACACAGAGATTCAGGAAGCTCACTCGCCACGGACGAACTAACCGGGGGAACAAGTTGCTCATCTTGTGCCGATTCACATCGACTAGTCAGACTTGTTCGCGCCATTAAATCGTCGCGAGGAAGTACGTCCACCAAATATGCTGAAGCTTGGGGCTTGGCCTTGTTAGGTTCAACACCTTCTTTTCCGGGCGTTCGCTTAGTCAGCGACAACTTCTTGGGCCAAGTGTAAGTCGGTTTCTCGACTGCAGGCGGGCCTCTGAGCTCAGCTTGTCGGGCAATCAAGTCTTCCAGCTTTCGGTAACCAGCAGAAGGTTCAGCCTCGTAAGCCAGGGCGGCCCATTCAGTATACTTCTGAGACTTGGGGTTCTCCTTGAGGCAGATACCCTTTCTCGACCAAGCAAGCTACTACTGTATTTTGATTCAGGCTAGCCACCCGGCCGGAAATATTCACCACCTTGACAGCTCTGGGTTTCTTCCCCGGGCCGTAGATAAATTGCGTTACCCACTGGTCACCTCGTCCGGCCCACTCCTGAACTTTGTCTGCCTTAGCTGGTAATACTTGACTGGGAGAGTCACTGATCTTCCTGGCTGGAGCCATACAGACTCAGTCAAGGCCACGTCCACTTCCAGTCCTACATGGTCGATCTCAGGACCTCCGACCAACAACAACGATTCTTCATCTGGGAGTCGGACTACACCCTTGCGGGCACAAATCCGGACTCCGGTGGCTACCATGAAATCCATTCCCAACAAACAATCCAAACCAGCTCCAATGTTGCCTACCCAAACGTTCATCACATAGACTACTCGGATACCGAGTGTCAATTTGATCTTCGCTTGAGCGGTGGCGTACGTCGGGACATCTCCGAATCCTAAAACTTGGAGTCGGTGGCCACGACTGAGCTTGAGCTTCAACCTACGTGCAAGGTTTAGGCTTATTATACTCGTTGTAGCTCCCGTATCCAACAAGATCTGAGTTCGGTGATTGAAAATTGCTCCATGCACCATTGCCATATCACGCTTTTCTCCAACCAAAGTATGCGTACTCCACCAACCGTAGCGTTCACCATAAGTCAGAGCGAATTCAAGATGGTTCTCAAACTCCAGCTCTGAGCTCAGGTCATCAACTTCGGCCGTACCAGAAAAAACGCACGCTTCATCAGAGGAATTCATACATTTGGGGTTATCGTCGTGCCAACATGGAAGGGCTGGGCCCACATATGCAAATGCACACAACGCTTGGGACTTCGGCTCGTCACGTACTGGTTCCCTAACCAGCGAGCCTAGTGGTTTAACGGCGTCTCAGACTCTGAGCTATCCAGCAATTGCCGAATAATCTCAGGATCAATGCCCTCGAGAGACCCTCCAGCACGGATGGTCTCGCGTTCAGCTTTGAGTGCCGCCCACATGTCACACAACCCCCGACGATGATACTCGCCGCACTTTGAACAGGGCTGACGTCTGCAATACTGAGTGGGGTGGCCTTCGTCATGGCAACGTCCACAGATGAGCTTGCTCCAGCAATTATCAGCGTTATGGCGTTTGCTTCCGCATTCGCTACACTTGAATTCTTCACGCTGGGGCGTCCCTCTCCCGTATGGCTGCGTATCCACTTTTGGCTTCCATGCCAGGCGTTCAGCGACTCGGAATATGTCTTCTTCAGTAACTGCGGTCGAGGATTTAGACTCCATCCCAGATGAGGTCAAAGTTGGGCTCGGCTGAGACAGAAGTCTCAGTTCTCAGGGCGCGATGGCTCTGCTCGACTTCAAACTCCTCCTCGTATCGAGATGGGGTCTCATCCGTGAAATGGGCATGTCGTTCAGCGTCGCATTCAGCATCCCCACTCTCAGCTAGAAAAGCTCGACCTTCAGCACGTCGTGGCTGGGGTTTGAACCTACCGAACTGCAAATTCTGCGCTGGGCGTTTCTTCTGTTGATAATCCCGATCTTCGTGACGTTCATCTTGCCGCAGAGCTTCAATTCGTTTCAGGGTCTCCTCCAAATCACTCAGTGTATCAAACCGTTGACCTTGTAGGGTTGTCCTCAGGCGAGTGTCACTCAGTGCTTTGATGAACCGGCGGATGTGGGCCTCCCGTTCTGTAGTTGGTCTCTCGAAAGCTATATCAGCCTTCTTGGTGGCTCGGTTGAGCCGATACAGGAACATCCGAGGGGTTTCCGAGTCGCGAAGTTCCATCGCATAATAACGCTCAGCTTTTGACCCGATACTCCGACACCACTCCTTCTTGAACACATGAGATAACTTCTTCCAATCTGAGCGAGTTGAGTTGGGGAGTTGGGCACACCAATCCTTCAATGATCCGGAGAGTCTCATTCTCAGCTGGACTATTCGGGTCTTCTCGTCCCACGGGGCCATAGTAGCGTAATACATGAAATCATCATCGGGCTTCTTAGATCTCGTCACACGGGTTTTACTGTTTCGCTTTGACGTGGACGTCGAGACCCGGGTCGACGACTTGGTTCGGCTGCGTCGGGGTGAACTTTGAGCTTTAGTGGTCTTATCATGTGAGTCAGCGGGCTCAGCTTGACGCTGGTTCGTCTGCACCATCAGATGCATGACATCCGTCAACCTGTCAAGCTTCGCTAAGACCGGATCGATCACAGTTGAAATCACAGATAGCTCTGCTGAGGTCCGGGAGGAATCCGGTGAACTGGTTGGGTGGCTTCTCTGAGTTCGCGAGCTGGCCTGGCGCTGAAACCGTTCTTGGTCAGCTTGGAGTTGACGGAACTTCTCTTCACGTTCAGCTACCGCTTGCTCGTGCATTGCTTGCGTCTGAGCGTGTTCCTCTCTCAGTCTTAGTAATTCCGCTTCATGCTCGGCTTGCGCTTTAGCTGCCCTCTCGTCATGAGTCCTCTGTAATTCCTCTTGTTTAGCTCTGATTTCAGCTTCCTGAAGTTTCTTTTGTACTCCCAGAAGATATTGGGCTCGGGCTTCATCCTCATTGCGTTTCTCGGATTCAGCAATCGCTCGACGTTCAGCTAATTTCTCCAAAGCTTCGAGCTGCTTACGCTGTTCAGTCTGAGTTGCTCGTTGAGCTTCAGACATCCGAAGATTCGCAGCTTGTAGTCTCTGATGTTCTTCACGCAACCGTGTCTGTTCTCTCTGATTGTCATCCAGAGTGGCTTGTAAACGAGCTTCTGCAGCTTCTCGCTGGTTTTGTTCTGCGTTGAAACGAGCCCAGGCAGTTTCTTTCAACTGGGCCGCTCGCTCGATTGCCAGGTCCGCTCTTTCTTGAGCGGCTGCATAAGCACAGCGAAGGCTCTCCATATTAGCACGGATCGCTGCCGGGGTTGGTTCCAAATCAGGTCTCGTATTGGAGTCCTCTGGTCGCCACTTGGCTGTCTGCTTGGATTCTGGGCTGCCGGGTAGCGGGATCTGAGCTGGATGATTGGCTATAGAAGTTCTTGGTTCCATCTTTGCTTGAGGGGCACTAGGCTGAGGCGGGTCTGGTGTGATGGAGATCGTCATCCCGGGGAATGAACTCCGAGCGACTCCTGTCACTGATCCACGCATCACTGTCGCACTTGACATGGGGAGGTGCGTCCCTGCTCCGAGCATATAATCGGTGACTGACATCAGAGATGAACCTGAGGAACTGTATGACATGTTTCCACTTTCATCCGTGGCCATCAGGGACATATCGGAGTTGGGACCAGCACCCACCATGCTGGGCACTGAGTCACTCATGGCTTCGGGTCGGTTCTCGGACGCGGTATTGCTGGAATCATGCCAACTTGGAATAGAACCTCCTGCCGAGGACCTTATCAACAGTGGACGTTTGCGGGCCGGTTCTTCCTCGAGACTCGAAGCAGGGCTTCTAGGTCTGAGGCCAGTCAGCTGAAGCCGCATGACTACCTCGGGACCCAGAAACAGCTGAGTTTCCTCATCCATAACAGCATCTCCATCTTTATCCAACACGAAACCAGCTCGGGACTCATTCGCCTGAGCTGCGTTGGTCAGCTGGGGGTCTGAAGGTGAACGGACGTAGTATGGGGTCGATCCTACGGCATACTTCCAGGCAGTCAACTCAGCTCGGATAAAATGTCCGATACGCTCCACTTCCAACCTGATCTGGGATTCGGACACTCCTGATACTTCCGGTAGTGTATGCCAGGCCGGGACTTGGTTCCGGAACTCATATCCGGCCTCATGTAGCATGGTCTGCAACAGGGCCACACACGCGATTGGCGGCATCAGTCCTAGCGAGACTCGGACCGCTCGGAGGTCAGACACCACTGGGATCCGACGTCGTTCAGCATTGAAAATGTTCAGCCATCGAGCTGCGGGAGAACGCGTCACCGACATTAGATGTCTAGCGGTGGCTCCAGCCGCTCGTATGAAACCCCAAAGATCATATCCTTCATGACGCGGCGCATATGCCACATCCACTGGGTGTACTATTCCGGGAGGGAGAGACATCCATAACTCGAGCTGGGATCTGCCATACGCGATCATCTCAACTTCAGTCATCTCAGGAGGGTGAGTTAAACTCACATTCTGAGCTTCTGCACCCTCAGGAACTCCTCTCAGCCGTTGGAAGGACCGCTGGTCTGGCCAAAGTGAGCTTGACCAAGCTCCACCACTGGTCGAACCAAAATAACCGGCTCCTGGCGCGTAGTTAAATCGAACAGGGTCCGTCCCAGACCAAGTATGACTTGGTTCTCTCGTTTGCATTTCTCGACTCTCTAGTAAGCTCAGTGCACCACCCTCGACTTGGCTACTGCGAGGACTCCCAGCAGTTGGCTCCGGGTTAGCACTTGAGAGTCTGGAAGTCGCCGTCGAAGCCTTCAATTCATCTTGATGCGTAATATTCTGGTGCTCGATGGGCATAACTTGGCTTCGATTCTCATCATTCCGGGTACTCGGCTGAGCACCCGCTTCATCACCTTGGCCGACTCCAGATGGCTTCATCTCGGGCGAACTTAGTGATGGCACGACCTCTTCCGGCATTGGGGGAGCTTCAGGTTCAGCGCTTGGTTCAGCTTCACTCGGGCGTGACGCTTCCACTTCAGCGCTGGGAGCTGAGACTCTCGAAGTCGAATGACTTGGTTCGGGTTTCTCAGCCTCCTTCGGCTCCACCTCAGCCGGCAATCCAGCGACGCGCAGGCTCCGCCGAAGCGAAGACTCGGTCTTCTCACCTTTTCTCTTTGACGCACTTGGACTTGGCTTAGTTGACATAGTTGACTCTCGTCCGTCCAAAGTCGTATCCTGATCCGGGCACGCGCACCAGTTGTGGTGAGGTGCGGGCAACTTCCCAGCGTCCAGAATATACCTTGAGCTAAACTTGAATCAGCAAACCTTGGGTCTAAGCTCAGGGGTCTCAGAGTCTCAGAGTCTCAGCTGAATAACCTCAGCTGGACCCGACAAAGACTCAGTCGACACCTCCAAACTCGGACTCTTGGCTTGACGCGGCGTGTGCGCCTCCCTTGCGATCCCCTTGACGGTTCTTGCTGGGGCTACGCTTTGGGCCCAGACGTCAGCCAACCTCGTCCACTTGTTCCTTGTCCAGTCGTCCTTGGATGTCCTCCAAACGAAGCCTGCTCCCCGCTTAACAGGCCTTCGCTCGCACGTGTCTTGACCCGATTTGCCCCGGGGTTTTCCTTTATGTAGACACGACTCCACAGGCACTTGTCTGCTTCTTCCGAGACTGCAGACCCAGTCTCCCTTGCTTCTCCTCTTCCTCCAGGCGGCTCCAGCTGAGAGCCGCGTACACAGGTCTTCACTCGCCCCCCGACCTAGGGTGGCTCCGAGAGTTGGCTCGGTTGAGCCGGTCTTGATCCAGGGTTCTCGCCTCTGCGCCCTGGGACTTCCTTGCGGCACTCAGGCTGAGCGCCGCGTACACAGGTCTTCACTCGCCCCCCGACCTAGGGTGGCTCCGAGAGTTGGCTCGGTTGAGCCGGTCTTGATCCAGGGTTCTCGCCTCTGCGCCCTGGGACTTCCTTGCGGCACTCAGGCTGAGCGCCGCGTACACAGGTCTTCATTCGCCCCCCGACCTTGGGTGGCTCCGAGAGTTGGCTCGGTTGAGCCGGTCTTGATCCAGGGTTCTCGCCTCTTCGCCATGGGACTTCCACGCACCACATGTTGACGTACGAAACGGCCGAGCTGAGAACCACTATCCCAGGCTCAGTGCCACACGATATCCCTCCAACAACACTGAGAACCACTATCCCAGATGCTGTTCTGCCTGAAACCTCAGAGTAGATCGCCTTCTACCCGAAAATATGAAATACACGCTGAGTGCAGTCGCCTAGTTCGACCTGTCGACGTGTAATGAAATGAAATAGCCAGATGAGTACCCCCTCACACCGAGGTACACCCACAAGGACTATATGGGGCTTGAGTTTTGGTTGAGTCTCTTCTCAGACACCCTCTTCCACAGCAACACACTTAGCACTGCGGCCTTCGGGGCAAATTCGATTCTGATTAATACTTTACACATGCAAACAAAGACCTATCAAGGGGGGGCGCCCGACTTCCTTCGGAGCGCACCCAAGCAAAGACAGAAAGATATTATGGCGAGCGGCCTGCAGTCCCTTCGGCGTGCGGCTCTTCAGCGTTGTCTTGACTCTCAGGAATCTGCGGTGCTCTGAGTCCCCACTTGGATCCGAGCTCAGTGATTGGCTGGGCCTCGTTAAAGTCTCTCGTGGCGTCAGCAATCTCATGATCACCTGTCAGCAAACTTCTGATCACATGTCGGCAGACCCGTGATTACATGTCGGTAGACCCGTGATTACCCCTCACTCCACTCTTCTGATTGGTCGAAGGATGCGCGTCACGGGGATGAGACAGTGCGTCACCTGGGTTCGAACATGGGTTGAGCTTGATTTATGGTCAGTCATCATTTGATGACCGCCTCTTCGCAGCGACTGTTCCCAGAGCCTCATCGCCCATACCCCCTCTGAGCCTCCGAACCTTGGCCGAGTCACCACTTAAAGCGTCTCCGAACGTTCACTGCCACCATGCTCAGTCCCATATGGATTGCGGGAGACTCCGCTGAACCTCCAAATAACTCAGAGTGTCCTTCAATCTCCTTCTCTGAGAGTCAACGGAGTCTTGCTGAGAGTCTGATGGCTCAGCGAACGATTGTTTCCGCTGAGCTCCCAGTCACAGTGGGGACGAGTCGGCAGTTACAGATGTCACACAACCAGCTGGTCATATTTCCACCAATCATCATCCAGCTTGATGGGTGCGGAGGGGGTACGGCAGCCGAGCGAAAGGTCTGCTGGGCCTGAGATTCGAGCGTACCTCGTCACACTGGACCGCCTCGGGCCCAACATGGCCAATACCGTCCCCCTTGGCATCCCAACCGTGGACGAGATAGAACGGAGTGTCCAGCCAGGTGGCGTCGTACGAGGTGTTCAGGGCGAACATCAGCCTCTCGGTGTGCTCATCCCAATCACTCTGGTCGAACTCCGCGACATAGGCCCGGACACTTTGGATGACTGTCTGGGCAGACCTCTCCTGTTGACCATTTGATTGGGGTCGGTAGGCCAGGGTAGCTACCCAGGAGCTCTCGGAAGCGGGTAAACACCTCACTCATGAATCGAGGATCGTGATCGTGACGTAGCAGCGAGCTCGCTCCGAACCTCCGGAAGACTATATCTTCGTATGCTTCCGCGACATCCTGAGCGGTAGTCGAATCCATAGGCTTGCACATCACGTACCCCTAGAACATGTCTTGGAAAATAAGTAAGAAAGTTTTACCTCTCTCAGACCTCGGAAGATGCGTGACGAAATCCGTTGAGACTACTTCGAACGGTCGATATTTCCAGGTGACGGCAGGGTTGGGCGGTCGCCCCTTGCCACTTGCGCAATCCACGACATTCCCTGACAAAAGTCTCCACGTCCGCATACATGCCAGGCCAATACAATTCAGACCGTAGTTTCTCGTGTGTACGGGTTATTCCTTGGTGTCCGCCCTGGAAATCCTCATGAGCATAGTGAAACATATCCGGGCGTAGTGACTCGGGCACGACCAGCCGCAGCTCGTCTGACATGTCTCGTGGACGATTCTTCGTAGCGCGACTTAGCGTACATCTCTTACATCCAGAGCATACAGCTCGGCTTGCTTGGAGATTTGGCGAATCTGGCCACGCGAGAAACTATCCAGGTCACCTTTCATGATCGCCATGAGCTGATCGTCACATTCCTGGTGGGCCTTGATCCGCCGCCATCGTTCAGCCTGGTATTCCAGCGGTCCCATGGGTTCATCTCATTCAGGCTGTTCTTGGACATGACTCTGAGTCACTGCAACCATGATCCTAGCAGCCGTTGACAGTGGCGCAGACTCGGGTCCGTGGCATATGTCATTCGGAGTCTCCACGGACAAGTCTACCTGGGAGGAGTCAACTCAAGCGATCTCATCCACGATCACAAGCAGCTTCATCAGCATTTCGTACGTGTTGGAGACTTGCACAAGATGTCTCAACTCTTCCGGATCCTCAGTCTGCCAGGATGTCCCCAACGCTAGCGTTTTGGACGTAATGTAGTCACCTGCCTGGTTGTACTCACGTTTGACGTGTACTAGCCGCATCGACTTGAACTTCTCCTTCAACGATTCTACTTCAGATAGACGTCGCTGCAGGTTCGGTTGGTTGCAATTAATTAAACCTTGCGCCTGCTGGATAACAATTTGAGAGTCTCCAACCACCACCAGATCCTGGATGTTTCGTTCGAACGCGAGGCCGAGACCTTTCAGTAATCCATAATACTCAGCATCGTTGACAGTGACATCTTCCAGGATAAATCCATGTGCTGTCAGGATGCTCCAACCCGGTAGTTCCCAGATGATACAACTGTAGCTGCCCTGACGCGTTGAAGTCTTGGCTGCGCCGTCGATGCTTAGGACATATCCAGCAAAGTCTTCTTCCAACATCTCCATGCTAATCACTGGTGGTGCCTTGAGTCGCCCCTTGGCCGGGATGAGTGACTCGGCAACTTCGTCCAGATGTTCGCGTGATGGAATACCTGCACCCAGAATGGCGGGTAGACCGTCCTCGTCCCGCTGAATCTTGTATACTTCCAGATTCCAATGAGACAGTGTAACTACCCAGCGGACACATCTTCCATCCGCTGTCTTGGACTTCAACAACCAGCTCAGAACGGAGTGGCTGTGATGAAAGTCCTGAATGTTTTTCAGACTCTTGTCCAGAACTGTCCGGTTAAGGTGTACACCAGACACGACTTATTTCTCCGCAATATGATATCGGAGCTCTGCATCATTTAGGACACGTCCCGTGAACCTCACCGGGTGTATGGCACCATCGTTCCCCTGGCCGAGGACTGCAGAGGCAGCCTACTGGTTGGCATGAGGTATAATCACGAAAGACCTGGTCCGGTTGGGATCCCTGAGCAGTGGAGTGGACACAACCTTCCTCTTCAAGATTTCGAAAGCCTCCGAGGCCTTGGACAGATCTCTCCCAGCCCGCACTTGTTCGTCGGTGAGCTCATAGAGAACTGCAGCCACAACGGGGAAGTCTTCAATGAACTTATGATAGTAGTTCAGACTCCCCAGGAACGATTGGACTACCTTCAGGGTCTTCGGGAATGGGAGATCCTGGACACCCTTGGCAATCTTGGGCGTGGCTCGAAGTCCTTCAGCGCTGATCTCGTGAGAGAGGTAAGGGATTGACAGCTTGTCGAATTCACTCTTAGGGAGACTGACCGAAATGTTCCAGTATCGGAGTCGAAACAGAAGTGCGTTCAGGTCTTCACACAGCTGATCCCAGGTTGGCGCCCCGTGAGCGATGTCGTCAATGTACGAACTACGCCCAATGACTGGGCCCATCTGGGATGCCGCCGGGATGTTACGCTTGAAAGCAGTGGCCTTGTCCGTCAGTATCGGCACACTCCGCTCAGCCGTCTCACGCTCAGACTCATCTCGTTCCGCCGGGCCCAAACCGAGGAACTCCAGCACACCTTAGTCTACCAGCCTCTCTTCTTCCGCGGGCAGTCGGACGAAACCCCACAGACAGTTGTTGATTACTGCCTGGTAAATAAGAGGGGCATTCTTCAACCCGAAAGGCATCCGCACCCACTGGAAGTGTCTGAAAGGACACACAAAAGCGGAGGTCAGTTTCCCACGTTCAGTCATTCGTATCGCTCAGAAGTCACTCGCCATGTCGGGGCTCATGAACCACATTGCACTCTTGAATCCGATCAGTAGGTCATCTATCAGAGGCAGTGGATAGGTTGAAAGCTGAATGAAGCCATTCACCACCCGGTAGTCAATACATATCAGGATATCTACACCATTCTTCTTTAAGTCAATCACGATTGGAAACGCCCAAGCGGACTCAGAAAATTCAACCAGTCCAGTTTCCAACAACTTTTTGAGCAGCTCGTAGACCTTCAACATGATGTGAGGGGCAATGGATCTTGGACGTTGAGCAACTGGTTTAGCATCGCCTACATCCAGGTCACACACCACGCCTCTGGCTGGAGCGGGCGCTACATTGTTATCTCCCAGAAAGATCTTCCGATGATACGTCAGGATGGACCGCAACTTCTTCTCTTCTGCGGTACTAGTCCGGCCAGGCACACCGACGCCGGCTGTGGAGATGTCGCACTCTGGACTGAGATCCTTCAGCTCGTGCAGCATAGCGAGTTTATCGCGCAATTGCGACAAAAGCCCACTGCCTTCCTGGATGTAAATAGCCGGCTCCAGATCCAAGTCTTCCTGGCTGACTATCATGCATCGGATATATTCTTCTTCAAGCCTCCGAATTGGAGTAGACGGCCATGCACAACTTGGAAGATCCATCTCATCAGCTTCTTGATCCTGACACTCCTGAACTTCATGGTCGGAGCAGACCAGCTCGGCGTCCAGCTCCAATTTATCAGGAGTCACTTTAACGTTCTCAGGTACACCCGTTTTAAGCACCGTCATATCCTTGGTCTCCTGGACGACATCCGTCTGGACGTCAACATCAACTAGTTCCGTCGTCTGGGTAGCCACGCTGCACACAGCCTTGGGCGGTCGTTCCAGATTCGACGAGCGAGCCTGCTTGGGCTGGTCTTGTAGCTGAACAATTATTGTTGCAGTGGTTCCCGGACGAGGTCGCAACATGATCTTGGAGGGCCACTCATACTGGGGAGTTATGACGGAAGGCGGCTCTTGTTCTTGCTCGAGTTCTTCGAATTCACGTTAGCTCAGGTGACGGAGTGCTCTCGTAGATGAGCTGCTGCCATACCTTTTACTTCTGACACCCTGGGCGAGCCAACCGTCCTGAGTGAGGAAAACTTCCAAACTCGACTATCCGCGCAAGCGGAGCCCGAGTATCAGTCCACACCATTTGCTCAGAGATGGTCACGACCTTGACCGCTGATGCCTAGGACCGTGCCGCGTAGATGATTCGGGTCACTCAGCGATCGCTGCGTCCTGCCCATACTACTTCCCGTTGTGGATTGATCTGTCCGTACTCGATATGAACGACGGCATGCTCTCCCGGACGCAGATATAGACTCTTCTTAAACAACACTGGCAAGTCCAACCCTAAATGTTGGCGTGACGTAACTCCGCATATCAGGATGGTTTCCTCATCTGGGGGTTGGACGAGACCCTCACGCACGCACAACCGTACCCCGGCAGCATACATGAAGTCCATCCCCAGCAGTACCTACACATCTTCACCGATGTTTGTCACCCAGACATTCATGATGTAAATCAATCTCACTCCAAGCGTGATCTTGACTTTCGCACTCACAGTGATATACGTCGGGCCTTCCCCTAAGCCGGACTCCTTGATAGGTTCTGGCAACATCCGGAGCTTCAGCTTGAGCCTACGTGCAAGGTTCAAACTGACCATACTTCCAGATGCACCAGTGTCCACCAAGATCTGTACCCGAAGATCGTTCACTGCTCCACGCACTGACGCAACCTCGCGACTGCCTTCTTGTTCGTGATTCGCCCACCAACCATAACGCTGACCGGGACCTAACTCCATCTCGGTCCAAACATCCTAGTTGTTTCATTCTGGGAGGACCCGCTCAGGGTCACAACGTCCAGATTCAGCAGTCGTCTCTCGAATAGAAGTCATGCATTGTTGGTTATCGATCGTCTTCTTTCTCGGCTCAGGTCCAACATACACTAAGACACACAATCGTTGGGAATTTTTTCAGCCCGGCGCGTTCTGGACCCCTGTCCAGCGGGCTTACTCGTTTAACGACTTCCCCTGATTGTCCTCCTCACCCAGCAATTTCTTAAGGATGTGAGCAGGCAGGTCTTTCAGCATGCCTTGACGAGCGAGAGTCTTCACGGCTTGTAGCGCTTCATGGTCTGCACACGGGCCGTCATGGAATTCTCCACAGTTCCTGCACGGGGAAACCCGGCACGCATATGTCGGGTGTCCTGTCCGTTTGCACTTGTCCCATTTTATGTCACCCTAGCAGCTCTCCTCCTTGTGGCCGCACTTGCTGCACTTCTCACAGAATTCATTCTTGTTCGGGTTGTCCGGCCGAGGTAACTGCCATCCGGGTCGAGGCGATTGCCAGCCCGGGCGCGAATCTGCCTGGGGAGGTGGCCTCCACCCAGAGTGTTCCATCACACGAAATACAGCTTTGCGGATCTCCTGTTCGGTCGTCACGTCTTGGGCGGGCACACTTCGGGTCAACGCTTCGGAACTGACGCTTCCTGTTTTCCTCGCCCCGAACTTCTTGGTTCTGGGGGGGGGGGGGGGCTTCTTCCTAATCATCTTCTTCTCCGTCCTCGAACCGCTCGCGTCCCTCGGCTTCACCTTCAGACTCACCGCCACTCAGACCAATGTATGCGCGACCTTGGCGCCCCGGCTTGAAACGTCTAGGCGGAATGTTATCCGACCTGGAGTCTCTTGTTCAGGGTGGTGGAGTGTCATAGCCTCCATCCAGACCCAGGTCCTCAACCTGTTACAGGACGTACTCGAGGTCGTCGGGACCCTGGAATTTCGTGTTGCGCAGAATGGCCTTGAGCTGTTGGTCTCTCAGGTTCTTGATGTAACGCTTGATGTGATGAGCGGAATCCTTCTTGTCCTTTTTGTAGCGAATCCCATCCTTGACGGCAGCCTCGTTCAACCTGTAAACGAACTCCATGCCACTCTCGTTCAACTTCTGGCGCATCGTATAGTACCGATCGGAGTCAGAAGTCCGGGCCTTCAAATACTTGCGCTTGAACTCTCTCGAAAGTCGCTTCCAGTCGTTCTGCACATGCTTGGGAAGCTGGCCGCGCCAATTCCGGACGGCTGGGGACATCTTCATCTTGAGTTCACTGATCTTCATCTTGTCCGTCCATACACCTTGAACCGACATGTTCACGAAACGCCTCCACCAGCTCCGGCGATCCCCCATAGATACCTTCTCGTCAAACTTCTCCAAAGTACAGGAGGAGACGTACGGACGGAGAGTCAGGAGCGTCCCGCCAACCTTTGTCGCATCTGAAGCGTCCATGCCTGTCGAAAAGCCTTCATCCAGGCTGCCCTCAAGGTCGCTAGAGCTTGAACTTGAACTGGAGCTTGAACTGGGACCAGATGGACTTCGTTGAGACTTCTTGGGGGGGGGGGGTTGGCTTCCTATCCGGCTTCTTGGCCACCGGTTGTCGCTCTGACTTCACATCCTGCTTCGTAACGGCCTTGGGCACCTCCGTGCGGGTCCTCTGCGGCGCATTCGTCTTGAGCGTAACAGCATTCGTGTCGGCCTTCCTCGGCGCTGGCACACTTCCTGCACGCTGGGTGACTGAGGCATCTGGCAGTGCCGCCCTGATTTCCGCTAGCAATCGTTTGGCAGTGTTCTTCGGTTCAGTCTGTGTCCGGTCGTCAGTGCCCTCTCCCATGATTACGCTTCTTGTTTCAGTTGCTCGTTCAGGGTTAGACCCTTCAGACTTAACCTGAGTTGCTGAATTGGGGGGTGACGTTGCACGTCCGACTTGAACTTGAGTGGAAGTTGCTTGAAGGTTCCGGATTTGCTCAGCCTCATACAGCTGCATGTTCCTCGATGTTACACGCTCATCTTCCAGTCGTCGTTCGAAAGCAGCTCGCTGATCGTCCAGGTTCTTTTGAGCCTGTTGTAGCCAAGCGGCTTGCTCCACCTCACGCCTCGCGTCGACTTCTGCCTGCTGCTGCTGCAGGAGCTGCACGGCAGCGGCTTCCACGAGTTCACGTTCGACATTGGCTGCTTGGCGACACGCCGCTTGAATGGCGGCTGCGACATCCTCGCGTTGCGCAACACCTCCGGTATCTTCAATTGAGACCCCAGCTAGGCGACGCTCAACTTCCTGAGCACGCAGTTCAGCTTCGCGGGCGCGCACTTCGGCCTCTGCAACCGCGTGCTGGACGTCCAATTCCGGCGTAATTGGCAGCTTTTGCGCTGCAAGTTGTTCCGTCGGCTTCGCCAGTCCTTCACCGACTTGTTGCGCCTCACGTAGCGCGCTCACAGCGGCTTCGGCCACTCCAGTTGACACTTACCATCCGGATCTACCCAAACGGTGTGAGCGTCCTGAGTAACTCGAGCGTCGCGATGAGGAACGCTTCCTTGAAGGCTTCTTGATCGAGCTTTGACGACTTCGGGAGCTTCGACGGTGGCCACTACGGTCAGATTCCGACTCGGCATCGCTGGACGAGTGTCTCCGGTTGGAGACTCTGTCCGACCTGCGCCTTCTCGACTCACGCGCTTCACCGGGCTTCGTGCTGACCGCGACTTCGGGGTCCGCCATGATGACGTCCTCCTGGTCGGGTAGGATTCTTCGCTCCGGCTCGCTTGACTAGTCAAGTAGTACCCAAGGTCTCCACCTCCAGGCGTGCCTGAGCCAGAGGTCCTCGCAGACATCACCCTCGGGCCTTACGTGGCGAGCGGCATGTGCAACCCTTCACCAGACTCAAGTGACGTCGGAGACGATCCCGGCGGGCTGTTTCTGGATACGAGCGATTCGGACGTTGTGCCTCGGGCAGACCCATCAGTAGTGCCAACCAAGCTCGGGACAGGGTCCGAAATTGGCACTGTGGACGGGTCTTCCTGGTCAGACGTCGCAGTCGAAGGAAGCTCAGACGACAGAGACGCAAGTGGATCCTCCGGCCGTGGTGGCCGGTGCTGCTGACGCTTCGACAGAGGTTCACCGACCGAAGAACTGGTTGTGCTCCGGGCGGGACGAAGACCAGTCATGCGCAGACGTAGAACGTAGCTTTGTCCAAGCAGGTTGACCTCGTAGTCGTTCATAAATAAATCTCTGTCTTGATCTTCAGCATGGTAGTCCAGGAATGGCGCCTCTTCAACTTCAGCTTCTCGCTCGACTGTTGTAGTCACATTGAGTGTAGCTCCAATGCATTGCGTCCGCCACTCAGTCAACTCAGCAGCCAGGGGACGTTGAAAGTCTCCGACCAGACTTCGTTCAAGGTCCGCCGCGATTTTGGACGCGCGCGTCGTGAACCACACTGGGACCAAGTTGTCGAAATGGAAACCCGCCTCGAAGAGCAACGTCTGCCGAACAGCAACGCGCTCTCTGGGTGATAAGATGGCGGCCGGAATCTCGGCTGCGACGACGTCTTGAGCAGTAGCCAAGTCCCGTCGATCCAGGTTGAGCTCGACCACACAGGCTTGGATGACATCATCCATAGTCGCGCAAGCAGCCATATACTTGGACGTTGCAAGTGTAGCAGTAAGCCGCGGCAAAGAGTCCGGGCTAGAATATGGCCAGACATACCGCACCGAGGGCGAGAGAACTCGTTCGGACCGAACTTGTTCCCACCAGGAAACTTGCTTTGCCACATACACCTTGGCCACATCTTCGCTCACCCGCTGCGAACTTGGAGTAGCAGTCGCCTGCACGTCCATCAAGAGTTGCAGGACCGGCGGGGGCTTCACTTCCGGGTGGCTTTGCAGCCGGCTGGTCTTGACACACTGACCGCTTCTTCTCCTCACGGGCTGCCTTGCACTTCGCAGCGCCCGCCTTCCGAGCCGCCCGGACAACTTCCTCCCGACTCACATGCTCCTCGGGCGGCAGCCCCTCCGCGCGCCGTGAACTCCGCGTCGCCTCTTCGCGCTCGCTATCCTCACGACTCGTGTCGCGCATGTCCTTCTTGCATTTAGCCATAAGAGCTAGTTTAGTGGGTTAGTCCGCTTCCTCGTAATAAACCAATACAAAGTACACAAACAACTTCGCGGTGAAATCCCTGGTTCGAATCCGGGCACGCGCACAAGCTGTGGCGAGGCGGGTGAACGCCTTTTGGCCGCCCAGGTGTATAGCGATTGTGCTCCAGTGACTGCAGGTTGCTCCCGACTGGGAAGCCCTCCACTCGCAACACCTGAACGTAAATGTCCAGGTAGCGTGTGCTCCTTGTGGTAATCCCTCTAGGTCCGTTTGTCTTCGAACCGGGAGATGCATCGCGGGGGGGAAGTTGTTCGCATACCAATATCGGTCTTTGGAGAAGAGCGGAACGTCACCTACTTGAACGTAGCTCCAACAGCCAAGATAACCAAAATCAATACTGAGTTATACACAGAAATATACAGCCGTCCTTATTCTTAGACCCTTGAATGGTGGGTCGTACACCAGTCAACTTAGCTGCACTTCCAGGACACTGGTCAGTCCCGGTCAGCTTTTACAAACGCGCATCACCTCAGAAGTACTAAGTCCAATACAGTTTCACTACCTATCACACAAGATGACCTTCGATCACAATCCTGGATGGTACTTTCTTTCACTCTTTCCCGGATGCATATGGCAATACGAAATGTAGGATTCGTCTAAGCGCACACTACAATTGGAATATGAATTAGGGTAGATTTACCACGGGCTCCACACCCGGTACTCACCCTAACTTGGACTGGAGTATTGGGGGTGGAGTCCACACCTCTGGTTGTCCTTCTCCAGAGGGGCTTGTACCTTTAGGCACTTTATCGGGGTCGCCAGGAATGCACGTCCGGCCGAGCTGTCCGAGCACTTGCGGGCTATAGGGGAAATTGAACTCTTTTTGGTTTTTATCTCTGTGGCTATCTTCCTGTAATAGCCACACATGCAGCTTTTGACTTACAGTATACCTCGGGGTGGCGTCATCATCTTAGGCGTGCTTGATCCCACCGTGGCGTCGTGGGTACAGGCGTGGTACTTCAATATTCCATGGAACCTTCCTGGAACCTGGTCGGTCGTCCTGGTCGGTCGGGTATCACTTGGCTTGACTATACCTTGATCCTTCCTTCCAGGGTGGCCATTGTTCTTCGGTGTTCTTCGGCACGTCCAGCCATGTCAAGACGGGCGGCCTCCAGTTTAATGTCGACCGGGGCTCTTGATCGCTCCCGTAGAATTGAACCATCGCCCGGCAGTTGGCCCTTCCAGACTCATTACGTCTAGGGTGTCCAACCCGATCCACGGCTGAAGGTGCGAGCGCCAAGTCCCGTATCCGTTCACCGCGTTCCACACCAATCAATATAATACTCCACCAATCACAACGCTCCACGTAAAATCTGCATTCCCATCGTGTCAGATTCAGAAATCCTGGCAGTCGCAGCCGATAGAACCGAAGAGTGTTCTCGGTCCTGTCAGCACCGACCAGGTCCGTGGGCACTCTCAAAAGCGGCCACGAGGTCGGCGCAGTCCTCGTGGAGGCGAGCCCCAGGCTCCCACGAGTTTCGACTACTCGGGTAGGCACGCCACTTCACCAGGTGCTGGTACTAACCGCTACGCCCGCGGCGCTTCAGTAGGCTCTCGACATGATAGTAGAGGACGCCCTCATTACCAAGCAGAGGTGGCAGAGCCCGCAGCGGGAGTGGTTTCCAGCCAGGACGCTCAGCTTCGTCCCGCCCTGACCAGGAGAGCCTTCTGGCTGGTGTTGAGTCCTGTCAGCGACTGCTGGATGACCAGCGGGCTGAGATGGTGGCGCTTCGCGCGCGTCCAAGATGCGGAGGCCCGCCTGGAGAAGCTTCAGAAAGTCCGCCAGGACTTGGACTGTCTGCGAGATCGTGTCTGGAATCTGCCTGAGCAGGTCGGTAATGACGTTGACCGCTTGCGGTACCGCTGCTCGCAAGGCGAGGAGAACGACGAATCGGTGCGCCAAAGCTTGGAACGGCACCTCGACTGGATTCGAATTATGACCGTGTGGGCCGCTGGGAGGCGCAAGAGGAACGCCGCGTAGCGGCTCCCGCCCCCGCTCCGACTCCTGCTCCTGCTCCTACCCCGCTTCCGTCAGAAGAGCTCGTTCGGATGATGGCGAGCGCCTACCAGCGGTACTCTGCGACGCAGTCGGCTCCGCAGGATCAACAGCCCCCGCCGGGCGATAGGGCTTGAGCAAGCCAACGTAGAACGTTAGATGCGTGGCCATGGACGATGGCAGACCCAGAGTGTATGCGTGGCCGTGGACCCCTATGACCGAGAACGGCCCCACGAAGCGAGGTCGCAGCTTGGTGCTGCCTACAGCGGAGATCGCCTGAGTAGGAAGATTCTTAGCATTTAGTAAGACTTGGTCTAACGTTTGAACACCTGCGTGTTCGTACGCCCTTGGAGATCACTTTGTTCCTTCTGAGTGTCTTGAGCGGCGGCCATGGAGTCTCGTACGCGCTGTCTGACAGCCTCGCCGGTCTCGATAATCGAGAGCAAATTCCGCATGACGGGCGTGCTTAGGCCTTTGAGGCCCCTTGGGTCTTCGGTGTTAGCCTCTCCCCCATCCCAATTTAAAGCTGGCGGCAACGTCAGCGGTGTACACGGGTGACGCAGCCCGTTCACATAGAACGGAGTGAAGACCGTAGACGAATGCACTGCATTGTTGAGCGCAAACTCCACTTGTGGAAGTAGCGTACTCCACTTGGTGGTCTCTGCTGCGCAGACACTGCGAAGAATGTCTTCTTTCCAGAACCCGGTTCACCCTCTCAGTCTGACCATCGGTTTGAGGATGATCCGCTGAGGACATGTCCAACCTCGTGCCTAGAAGGCGGAAGAGGTGTTGCCGGAAGTGGGACACGAACCTTGCGTCTCTGTCAATCACAAATGCCTCGGGGGGGGGGGGGGGCGTGGTGACGGAAGATATTGTCCACAACGAGCTGAGCCGCCTGAGGCGCAGTCACATTCTTCCGCGCAGCGGCTATCCATGCTCACGGAGCACCAGCAATCCGCCGGCACCGGCAAGATGATCAAAGGAGCGGTCGCCGAGGGCGCAGGCTTAACACGCTGACACGTTTCTCATGTCTGTACGTACTTACGTAACCATTTGTACATGTGGGGCCACCAGAAGTTTCGAGCCACAGACGTGTACGTCTTCTCCCGCCCCAGATGAACGCTAAGCGGCGTGTCATGAGCCTCATAGAGGACACGATGACGCAGGTCCTCGTCGTTTGTAACGACTATTCGAGGCTCGTCGCCTCCGTCTACTTGGTAGTAGAGCAAACAGTCCACTAACGAGCAGCAGTGCAGACGTGAGCTCGACGGTCCTGTTTGGAGTGCTCAGCGCCTCTACTAGACCTGCAAGATCGTCGTCGTCGGCATACGCCTCGCGAATAAGCTCATAGAGCGTGGCTCAAGGTAGGCCAGATGCGCCAACTCGTAATCTGGCCGCCGGGAGAGTGC
The DNA here is from genome assembly GCA_033557925.1 of Phytophthora x cambivora. Classification (NCBI taxonomy): domain Eukaryota; phylum Oomycota; class Peronosporomycetes; order Peronosporales; family Peronosporaceae; genus Phytophthora; species Phytophthora x cambivora. The sequence continues at coordinate 3,190,866 of JAUCEB010000012.1, read as the reverse complement.
GTCCGCGAGGACATTCTGCTTTCCCGGCTTGTACTCCACCGTAAAGTTGTACTTGGCGAAGAACGAAAGCCATCGCGTTATGCGCTGCGAGAGGTGGGGAAAAGAAGTCGCCGTCCTCGACGCGGCATGATCTGTGTAGATCACAAAGGGTTTTTGACCTAACAGGTACACCCGAAACTTGAACAAGGCGTACTTCATCGCCAAAGGTTCCTTGTCGTGGACAGGGTAGTTTTTTTTCTGCCGCCTACAACTGGCGAGACTGGAAAGAAACCACCCTTTCACGGACCTCGGCATCAACCTGTAACAGGGCACAGCCAATGGCAAAGTCGAATTCATCGCATACCACGCTGAAAGGACGATCCTCGTCGGGTAGAGCCAGAATCGGAGCGCTCCGAAGGCTACTCTTGATGGCTTCAAAGGCCTATTGAGCCTCCGAGGTCCATGATCACACGGCATCCTTCTTGAGAAGGTTCGTCAGTGGCCTTGCCATCTCGGATAATTGGCACTATACTTTTGCAAGTAATTGGCCAGGCCGAGCCATTTACGCAGGTCCTTCTGCGAGACGGGTACCGGTCACCGTGCAATGACGCACACCTTCACCGGGTCCGCACGGACACCGTCTTTGCTAAGGAAACAGCCCAACAAGGAAATCTCCTCGGCCCCGAAAATATATACGTTCGCGTAGAGGCGATTCTCGCGCATGCACAAGAGAACCTCACGGAGGTGGTCAAGATGTGCATCGACGACAGAGTTGCTTCCGACGCACGACTGTGCACGAAGATGTCATCGAAGTACGTCTGTTCAAAGTGCCGCATCGGCCTGAAGAGCTGCGTTAAGAGCCTATTGAATGTGGCGGTTGCGTTGGACAGCCCCTGGGGCATGGCCAACCACTCCCACAACATCCCGCTGGGAGTGCTCACAGCAGTAAGCGGAATGTCCGACTCACGCATAAACAGTTGATAGTAGTCGTCGACCATGTCGAGTGCACTAACGACCGTGTAACCTGCCCTGTTGTTTAAGCAACACGTCCTTCCGAGGGATAGGCGTCGAGGCCGGAATGGTTGCCACGTTCAACTTGTTGAACGCATGCACCATGCGCCACTTCCCATTGGGCTTGCGCACACAGAACGTCGCAGACGAATGTGGTGACTTGGACTCGCGCACCATGCCAACGGCATGTTTCGCAGCAAAGAAGGCGTCGATGACGTCGACCTGTTCCTTCGGAAGCGGCCACTGCCGCGTGGTGCAGTACTTAGCGCCTGGCACTAAGTCAATCTCATGGCGCACGCCCCGATCCGGGAGAAGGACCGGGGAGGGGGGGGGGTCGTCGCTAAAGACATCCGAAACCTCCTTTAGAAAGGCGTAATACGGATCCGAGGGGTCCTTCAAATGGCAGCGCCATACCGCGTCTGCCTCTTAGAGATTCGTTCGTCTTCCAACACCTCGGGATCCATGACCAATGAGGAGTTGAGCTCCAGTGGGCTGCCTTCTGGACAAAGTAGGACCACTTCTGCCAATTCTCCCGCCTTGAGGGAGTCCATGAACTCGACATACGAAATCTAGCTCTGCTACTGTGGGTAACGGAGTCAGCACCTCCCCCACCTTGGGTTCACCCGTGAACACGTCGAACACTTGAGGAACCCTGTCATCAGTCGAGGAATCCGCATCGCGGCTAGACGCCTCTGCCTTGGGCGTGCTTGTGACCTTATCACTCTTGAAAGTGGGACCCCTGCTCGACCACGCGCAGTAGCGCCAGGCCCAGCTTTAGCGTCTTTTGTCGCGTGAGCTGAACCAGCTACAACGCCTTGCGTACTGGGAGTTCCGACTCGACCACTCTTGTTTGCGCGAGCAACAACTCCAGCGCCTTTCTCGACGTGGGCTGAACCAGCCACCACGCTTTGCATAGGGGGATCTCGGACGTTACCACCCCTTACTGCGCGAGCTGCTACAGTGTCCGCACCTTGAGTCTTCACTGCCCCTTGGGTAAGTGCAACTCGGTTGCAAACTGCAGAACCCTGCCCTCCAACCGGAGAGGTACTAGGATCATGCGGATCTCCTCCATCACCTACCTCGAGCTCCCGCGCTCGTGGAGGCAATGCCATTGGCAGTTCCAACACTTCTGAAGTGCCGGCAAACTGCCGTTCGCCGCGTGGCGCATGGTGCTCATGCACAAACCCGTCTCGGGAAGAGGAGGGGGCATGACCCGTCAGGGCTCTGTCCGCGAGGGGGTTGTAGCTGGCACCAATGGTGCGACTACGCCAGTCTATTCACGGATCGTGCTTAACCAGCCAAGGCATGCCGAGGATAAGATCGTACCGATCATCCATGTCGAAGACAATGAACGGTTCGACCGAGTTGAAGTCGTCAAACTTCTCGCTTAAGAGTATGGTAACCTTGCGTGAATACACGATGGAGCCAGTCGCTAAGCGAACAGATACATTGGTATTACTCTTAGAGGCTTCTAAAGCACTAGAATACAATGCACTGTTCCTAGCCACACTGACTTTCCTCGCAAAGGTGAACGACGCCCCTAAATCGATCAGGACCGTCATCGGTTCCGGATACCCTTTAACGCTGGCAGTGACGACCACGAGGTTAGACCGTGCGGCGGCCACGGAGAGACATAGAAGTGTCGTCCCAGGGACTTGCTCCTTTGGAGAGGCTGGTGAGGGACTCACCTTCCTCGAAGACGAGCGAAGTCTCCCAGCAGATCGTCCCGCCCCTACTGGGAGTCGCCGTTTTCCGACTCTGTCGCCTCGAGGCTGTTGAGAGTCGGACGAGCCGAGTGCTTCTTGTCGCGTGGCGCCTTCCAGGTGGGGCAGTTTCGACGGAAGTGACCAGGTTAGTTACAACCGAAACAGCGACCACTCGTCCGCAGGCTCCGCTGAGAGCGTGTCGACTCGGTAAGAGAGATCTCCATGGGAGTGGGACCCTCGCTTGCTTCGACGTGAGGCGTGTGCCCTTGCGCTGAGCGCACGCAGTGATCCTCCAACATAGCGATGTGGACCGCCTCATTAAAGGTCGTCGGTTGACGCCGGAAGAGCTCCGTCTGAACCGGACCCGTGCGGACACCGTCCACGAAGACCGTCACCTTGACGTCCTCAGAGAGGGGTGCGCCGGGCATGGCGACTTTGAGGATATGGAGCTCCATGACGTAGTCTTGAAGCGACCGCTTGCCTCGCTTGCACCGCAAGAAACTGGAGTGGTGACGGTATGCCACATTGGCAAGTAGGAAGGTGGAGCGTAGCTCCTGTTCCATGAACGACCACAAGGTGAAGTAATCTGTCGTCGCCGTTTCACGGGTCATGACCCATGCGCGTTCGCGCCTCTACGGTTGGACAGCGCAAACGCCACCTGAGCTCGCGCGTCGTAGATCTGCCCAGTGCTTAGCGTGATCTCGATCTCGCGGACCCAGAACACAAGACTATCTGAGTCTTTGCCGTCGAACGTCGGTACCGACATCTTGACGGGCTTCGTCGTGGTTGGACGCGAAGCGAATGAGGCCGTGTTCGTGGCGGACGCTTGTGCCGCACTCTGTGCCTCAGCTCGCATCGTCGCACGAGCGGCTTCCTGCGCAGCAGCGCTCACGTGAGCAATCAGCGACGACTCGTACTTGTCGAAGCGTTCCACGCGCGCCCTTTGCTGCTCCGCAGGAATGTTGGGGAATCCAGCGAAGGCTCCCTCGCCTAGGAGGCTGACCATCTTCTCCAGCGTAGCCCAGTGGGCATCGGAGAGGTGAGGAAAGTCCTGCCGCGCCGGCAGACGACCCCCTGAGTCTTCCATACTCAAAGAGACCCTGATTTAGAGGTCCGCGTCGGTCGCGAGATTGACTACAAGTGCTACCAGGTGTGATGGGGGTGACACGCACAATAGCGATGAGGAAGCGTAACACGCTAACCACAACAGACGCCTGGCGTCTCTGTTGTTGCTTGTGCAAAAGGCCCTGCCTTATCGGTCCTCTTTAGTACCGAGTACTTAAAGAGACTTGCACACTTGTAGGTTAGAGTTAAACTGTCTTATATTAATAACACTCATAAAGTTCTATCTACTGCTTTCTATCTGCATACTGAATCCCTGTCTAAATTGCGATCTTCCTCAGCGGTTGGCTCTCGTGAACCGTCGTCCTTTAAGTACGACCGGCCCCTAACTAAAGATATTACTTGGGGAAGGTCTTCGTGAAATATTCTATCTAAGAGGCTCTGGTACACAGTACTAGTCTTACTCAGTTCTTGAGGGCACCGACCGGTGGGGTCCACACCAGAGAACATCCATTTTCCTTGAAAAGGACACTGGTCAATCCTGGCCCCGTTACACTCCTGGTCAGGCAGGACCGTTGAGATTGCGCGTTCGCATACCGCACACGAAGGGTCATCACCCACTTCACATGCAGCATGGGTCATGGAGTCGGGGTCTATGTCTGCAACATGCGGCCACTGGTTGGGCGTTCCGCACAGGAACGCCAGCACTGTATTCACGTCCATTTTTGTGGGACGGACTGTTCCACTCAGCCAGCTGATGCCGTGCAAGCCACGGGATCGCGAAGACGCAGTCGAAGGAGGCGCTCCGCTCGATCACCAGGAAATCTGTGGAGCTGTGGAATCCTTCGAACTCGTACGCGAAGGTGGTCGAGCGGGGTCGAGCGGGGCAGCGTACGCCGCGGCTTCCCGTCAGCGTACTTCGCAATCATATCACCAGAACCTTCACGCGTGCTCATGTATGTCGGAAGTACCGACAGACTCTTGGCGCGAACGAAGTTGTTCGTCGCGCTCGAGTCCAGCAGAGCACGAAGCGGGTGCTTCGCGCCTTCAACGTGAATACTGAGCACGATCCGTCTCGAGTCACTGCCGGAGGTGGCGGCAAATAGGTGTGCACGAAGCACGGGAGGGTTTGGAGGAGGTTTTGCCACCAGAGAACCATCCCTCATTCCACGACCAGTAGGGCGCCCCACACCAACTAGTTGTCGCCGTTTTTTTGAAAAGGCGACGTCGGTAGTAGTGACGTTCGCCATTACGGGTGACGGCGCGCGGCACACTGCCGCGCGGTGTCCAGGTTTGCCACAGCGGAAGCAATACATCGGACGCGGGCGGCGCGTCGAGGACTATGTCGTTGCCCCTGTTGATGACGTCGGAGCCCGACGTCCCCCGTATTGTTGAATCGCATCCACCTCCATGGGTTCAGGCTTTGGTACTGAAGCCCGATATACGTCGAACGCGACTCCGTCACACTGTAGTCTTCGCGTAGAGCAGTCGTGAAGGCCTCTCCCAGTGTCGACGGAGCCTTCTAGGTCAAGTAGAAACGCTGGTAGCCAGCATTCATGCCGGGGACGAAGACATGGACCTGCGTCGCCATGTCGACGGGATGCGTCGTGATGCGCGACACGAGGTGTCGCGCGCGCTGGATGTACTTGAGCATGGAAATGCGTCCCTGCTCCAACGACAGAATGGTGGACCGCTGGAGACTCACGTCTTGGAGCGGCTCGAACGCGAGCCGCAGGTCGGCCTTCATAGGCGCAATGGTCAGGAAGCAGGAGGCGTCGGCGACAAGCTTGCCGAGCGCCCATTCCTTCGCCTTCCCCGCCAACTTGGACAGGAGAAAGCGCGTCCACGCTAGCTCGGTGGTCAGCTGCCGAGCTTCAACTGAAATGTCCACTTCACAGAACGAGTGGTTCAAGTGAATGCGGTTATTGCCTTCGTCGCTGTATGTCAAGACATCGAGCTTCACGATGTCGGCTTGTTCTTGGTCAGCGTGGGGTGACGAAGGTCAGTGAGTTCACGTGCCATAAACTCCTGGGCGGCCATGCGTTTCTGTTCTTCCGTGTCAGCGGTCAGCAATGTCTAGATAACACCGTCACCAGACACTGCAGTGAGACGATGCAGTACCTCCCCCTCGAACAGTGACACATGAGGAAAGCTGGCGTGCTCGAGCGAGATGCCGGTCGCCCCTCCGAGAGCAGACGCGTTGTTCATCGAGGTTTCGTGCAATTTGGTCGTTGGACGGATCACGAAGTGCTACCCGGTGTAACGGGCTCAGGGCCGTTACCGACGTACACTCGCGCGTGACGACTCGGTAGCAAAATTAAACTCATTGAATTGTCGAGAAGGTCTCGACACTCGAGACCGTCCCAACCATTAAAACTATAGTGGGCTCTGATTGGTCACCGCGCACTCGCGGTAGCTGCCGTGTGACAATGGCATGTCACACGTGCATGGCGCGCTGCTGCAGGGCGAGGCGTACGATGTGTCGGTGGAGATCATAGCGAACGGACTGGGTATCGGTGTAGTCAAGACGTACTCAGAGACGTCTACGCTCAGGGGCGTTCGAGTTCCCCTGTGACGGTATACCTGATGGAGGGACGCGAGCTCCTGAAGGCGGTTCACGGTGTGAGTGAGATCACCAATTCTGGCCGGAATAGACAATACAATTTGAGAGCGGTCAACCTGCGATTGAGTACCCGACCCTAACGACAAGTTCTGAACATCATACCCTTGTATATCAGGCGCCAATTACCACAGGAAAGCCTGTGTATCTTATTACCCCGTTTGAAAGCTTGCATTCTGCTTCATTTATTGTGAGTTCTACTTGAAATTTCCTTGTGCGATTGGTTAAATCAACCGACGGGGGCCTATACAAGCTGTATACTTTATCGCTTAAGTACGGATGTAGCCATGACATATGGCCTCGGGCGATTCCGAGAATTGTATTTTGAATTCCGGCTAAATTTAGACATTCCGATCGGTTCGCTGAATCGCCCACATACAATTTCCAAGTGATTAGTGATTTCATGGTTTCACTCGTATTTAGTTGACCTTGTATACGCCAGAGTATACGTGGGGCGATTGGGGGCCGATCGATTCAATCAATCGGCCGGCCAAATTTTGATTAGAACCCACAATATTGGAGCGATTCTTGAAACCGATCCAATTTGGACGGAATTCACAATATCAATTGCCTTTCTGTTCTGCATAAGATGGTGTGTACCACAGAATACCCAAAGCGAATTAATCCCGAGTGGGCTGTACGAACTACGTAAACGAAGCCTTACCACGGTATGTATGTCGTCGTGCTTGTGGAGGAGGTCTACCTTTGGTACCTCCTTTAGACGGCTGAAGTATGGGAAAAGTCTACTCAGTTCGAGTACGACGAGCTCAAGCTAGAGTTGAACGCACCATCGTAGGCCTCATCCGTGCTCAAGAACATTTGCACATAGTGCTCCGGTGTCGTCAAGTTAAACGCGGGCATCTGGTCCACGCACGACTTATCCATGCGCTGGAGGTCCCCACCATTTCGCACGTACGACGCGAGGATTTTCATGCCGCAGACTTCACTCGTCTGATCGCCAGCGACCATTTGCGTCGTCTGCACGGCACCGTGCGAGGCGTAGTCGAAGGTGATCAGCTCTTTATTCTCGCCATCGAGCACATTGAGTAGCACTTCAGCGTGCTTGTGCGCTGTCTGGGGGTCCAGCTTGCCGCTTAGCAGAAGGACACTGGCTTGACTCGGAATCGCAACCGTCTTGTTCCAGTGGTGGTCGCGCTTGTAGACGATGCCGTCGCCATCGTAGTTTCCAACGTTGAGTTCGTCGCATGCAGCCGATTTCTCCTTCGAAAAGGCGCAGTACAAGGGGTTCATGATGTAAATTCCTCCGCTGGTGATCCTCGCGCTCTCGAACCGTGCTTGCATCTCCAAACTGGATGGACCAGGCGTCTCCCACTCCTCGGAAAAGACGATAAGGTAGTACAGCAGTGTCGATTGAAACGCGCTATCTGGCGTCTTGGCTGACATACTCGCACTCAAAGCCGCGACAAACTGTGTAAGGATATCGATGTCCTCTGGTCCACAACGTTGAAGTCGGTAAACGACGGGCGGAATCAGATTCCGCATATACGAGTCCATAAGAAGCGTACCCAATGCGACTCGAAGAGAAGCCGATGGCGGGGTGCCAGCTGTGCTATCGCCGATAAGCGAAGCGCAAGTCGAGTTTGGGTCCTTGTCAAACTGGTGAAGCAGATCGTCGAGGGTGCTGTTGATACTCTTGTGCGCGAAATGGGCCTTGCAATCGTCGTCGTGGTCACACAACGAGAGGAAAGCATCGCCTACCTCTCCGAAGTCGATATCCCACGTTGACATGTACATGAACTCGTCAGCGGGTGCCCCGGAGCTGGTGGCAACCCCATCAAGAACATACCCGATCACCTCGGGTGGAGCGAGAGACATCAGCCGCTCCACCAGAACGGTACCGTAGCTCACACCATACACCGTGGTGTTCGCGCCATTGGTGTACGTGGAGATGAAGGTCGCGAGGTCGGTTGCAGCAGTCGTCACGGAGAACGACGCAAGGTCCCCATACTTGTTGTGCAGATCCTGAGCACAAGCAGGCACCTCGGAAGGGTCAAGTTGGTTTCCCCAAGGTGACCCCGTGGTCGTGGTCTGGGCCGCAACGCAATCCAAAAACGTGCTGCGCCCGGTGCCGCGGTGGTCCATGGTGTACACGTTCACAGCCCCTTCCAGCTGTGAGTGCAGCGCCATCATGTCTGCCTCCACTACACAGCAGAACGACAAGTAGTGTGAGTGTGAGTAAATGTTCACTCTCTCTTCATACCTTCAACGGTGAATACTTACTTGCTGCAGACGAATCGCCTGGGCCACCTTGGAGCAGCCACACGTCTCGGGGTCACCAGCCGTCGCTGGCAAACGCTTGAAAAAGATGTCGACCTTCGGGTTCGCGGACTTAGGAGCTTCGCAGATGCCGGGATAGCAGAGCGGTGCGTTGTACACCGCGCATTCTGAGTCTTCGCTGGAGCTGCCTTCGCCCGAAAACGTGTGATCCGCGCATGGGTACCAGCCGTTCAGGTCGCCTTTGATGGACGTCGCTGAAGTGTAAGCAGCCACCATCGCTGCCGCAATGAGTTGACTGAGTTGCATGACTGCTCTCCAAATGACCCCGAAGTTGGAAGTTGTCGATACGAAGGAAAATTGAGAATGGTGGCTTGTGTTAGCATGGAAAGCAAACTGTGGCCGTTGCATTGCCATGACTGGATCACGCTGTTAGCAAGGTGTGCAGGAAGTGTGCACTGTTACAGACATGTTGCACGTCATTAACGCTAAGGGTACGCTTTACCATGGACGGAGCGCATCGTATTGGAAAAAAAAAACATTCGGCTGCGCCCGTTTGGACGATCCCACGAGTTGCGAACCTCGACGTGATATTCTGCGCCACGTTACTACAAACCCAGGCCAACGCGGCGAGCTGCAACGACTTAGGCTTGCTAATAGAGGTCTCACCATTACCAGTAACTAGGCTGTTGATCAGCGTTTTGAGCTTCAACAAATATGCGAAGAGCACCCGTCCACTATCAACAATACAGGGCGCTTAATTTCCTGCCGAAAAGAAATGCAGTCATTTTGTGAACAGGTTGGCATTCATAAATGCGCTATCAGTTGTAGTCACGGAGTCGCAGCTATCGGGTTTGTAGCTCTTGATGTGCGTCGCAATTTGTGCGCGTGTGCAAAAGGATGCGCAGCAGCCACCACGAATTTTCAAGTGAGTTGACGTAGCTGCCAGATCCACACAAAGAGAATCGCGATGTTGTGCTCGATTACTACATTGGATACCGACCAGAATAGTGTTGTGATGTCGTCAGCAGTGATAGGATTTCTATCCTTCGTGACGGCTTGAGATCGGCGAGTTCCTAGTTCCGGGTAAAGCCACGATACCAGCCATCACCCACATATTTTCCGTGAGCGTTGTGATCTCAGCTCGTCTTGAAGATGATAAGACCTCGAAGGTCCCTAGCCAAAACATGTGGAATTCTATTTTGGCGAATAGACACGTTCTATTATTATTTGTCGATCACGATTGGTTGTATTACTGCTGGTCTTAAATGCATACCAAGGCCTTAAACTCCTGATTTACCTTAGAGCAAGTAATTATCTTGCTGAACTGTTGACTCCGGCGGGCTAAATTGGAGCACCCTTCATGGAAATTCATTGAGCAATTGGAGGAAATGCTTGTACAGCCCGTAAAACAATAGTTATAACCAGATCTTTGTGCTCGCCACATGACTTTGCGAGCTATACATGTGTACGTGCACACTGTAAGTTACTTGAAGTACACTGTAACGTATCGCTGATGATTGTCTATCACCACCATCATCATGTAATCTACTGTACACGTTTCTTCCTCTCGATTTCTGGAGAAGAGAAAATACTGTAGCAATCGTATGTGATGCTTACTGTGATGTGTTGGAGATGACGCTTTTTAATCGTTCGTAAACGCATGGCTCCATATTTTGTCAACATTTGTACATACAGCTCTACATATTACATGTAGACGTTGTCCATCTAAAGCATCTACAATCAACCAAAGTACGAATCGCAATTCAAGCATACCACTCGAACGACGTGTGTCGTGCACTACTACTGTACTGTATTGGTTGTCAAGAAATATTGAGTTCCCGAGAAGTCTGAAAAATATCTCCATTTTCATGGAATCGAAAAGTTCGATATGTTTTCGAATGGTGTCATTAATGTACATCACTTAAATGTTCGGCGTGTCAGAATCAAATGTACATGTACATGTACATGTACATTCACCATAAGACCGCGACTTCGACCTCTTGCAATAATACTTACTGTACACCGCCCTTCATTGTCTGTGTACTCGTGCAACAAAGTCGCGCTTCGCACGAAAAAGCTCTGAAATGGACAGCGGTGGGCTACTGCAAGCATTTACAACCCGAATTGTTGTCTATGATACTATATGTCTTTCTCTATCATCGCCAGAGCTGCAGCACCAGCACTGCTGGTCCAGCAGAAACCGGCGGCGGGCAGCTTGCCGACCCTGCGCTGATGACGAACCGCCCGCAGCCAAAGCGGCATCATCAAGCCAGCTACAGGCCAAGGATTCCTTGCCCACTCGCTCGCTCAAGAGCCACGCGCAGTGCAGCCGCTATATTTAGGATTGTTTCGGTACATACGGCACGTACTCCGCTGCTCAAGAGACCCAGAAGCAACTGGTCTGCTCCAACGAGCAGTTTTATCATCCTAATTTTGTTCTCTTAAATAAATTTCAGAGAACATGATAAAGTGTGTAAATGTACATAAGCGAAGCATGACGCGGCTTTTTTATAGCTAAACCCCGTAACTAAAAAAGCCGCGTCATGTTTCGCTGTAGACGACCAACTTGAAGTCTGCCGAGTAATCATGGCTGGACCGGCATGATTACTCCGCAACCGTCGATTCAACTCACAGCAGATGTAGGCAACAATGCCTTGGCCTTCAAATTCCTTGAAGAAATCAAAATACATCTACGCTAACATCGTGTAGCGTTATTATGGATCAACGAGTATTATATAAGACATGTAGAAGCATTTTGAATTGCTTTAACGAATGTTGTTTTGTTGAACCTGGCTTGCAACATAATTTTAAGCTGCAACGAGGTCGCTCGCCGGCAGTGCTTCCCAACGGATTTACTCCAACCACTCAACAAAAACTGTAGCACAATCTCTACTCGTCGTTAGCTTGCGCTTAGTTCGAAGCGTAAGTTCCCTAACTTAACTGTACATGACAAACAACAACGAATGTCTAGACAACGCAACGAATATCTAGACAAATCATGCAAAGCAAAATACAATATTAGTCGCGAGCAGGGTTTGGTAGTACTAGCCAAAACTATTAGCGATATCAGTGATAATTGGGGGCAACCGCCCCCCTATAATCAAATGCCACTACCCTTTTTACCACTACTTTTTACCCCTTTTTACAGAACTCTTGTATACGTTTTCAGAATGGGTTAGGGTCGATGAGTTATCATAGCGCTCCCGGGGGCGTAATTTACCCCCTTATAAGAACCTTCAATCGCGTCTGTTAAAGATCTCAAACGAAAAGTCACGAAACGTACCTAACGCGAAGGTTCTAACAGCCACTAAACTGAGGTCAACTTTTAATAGAACCTTGAACAGTCGCGTTTGTATCAGAATCCGACAGATTACGTAAAGTGCCACTTTTTACTCGACGATTTGTGACGCTGGGATGGATGGTTTATGTGCTCTGGCCGATCCATCCCGCTCGGCTTACTCAGATTAGTCACAGGATGGGGGTTAAATCAGCGTCGAGGGCATTCGTAAATAATGTGTGAGAGGTCGCGCTGCTCGTAAGAAGTCTGCGAGTAAGTACGGAAAGTGTACTGACTGTAAAGTTGATATATGTTATTTATGCATATGGAGCCACGCCATCGCACTTCTATCAGGTCATTGAGCAATTTGCTTCGCCGACCTCGCACCCACCGCCCCATTAAAATGAGGGACTTGTGTACGGCGAGCCTGAGTAGCAGAAGGGCGTGGACTTGGAGGACAGTAAGTGTGTGGAAGCTGTGCTTGCTCCTGATATAATATTGATAGTGCTAATGCGAGATGATGAACAGGAGGACGCGGTGAAGGAGGGACCCGTGAGCAGAACGTCGGGCGAGCCCGAGAAGCAGGAGGTGGTGGACTTGGAGGACGGTAAGTGCGTGGAAGCTGGGTTTGCTCCTGATATAATGTTGATAGTGCTAATGCGAGATGTTGAACAGGAGGATGCGCTGAAGGACGGACCTGTGAGCAGGACGTGATGAAGAAATCGACGAAGGAAGAGGACTTGGTGAACGCGACGGATGAGGAGAAGGGCTTAGTGAAGTTGAGGATGAAGGCGCATACGCGACACCGACCGACGTGCCGACAATGTGAAGCAAGGACAACTTCAGTATGGAGTCGATGTTAACCCTACAGTTTATGACATTGTTTGATGATACATTTAGAGCTACGCTACTGTTCTACGCATCGGTAGGTTCTGCTCTCTGGGTGCTGCATGTCGTTTTAGATAGCGCATTTCTGCCACAGCTCGTGGCGGTAGCCCCATCTGCAAGCACGTACTGTAGAGAGATCTATGAGGAGCCTTCAACGCGGATGCATTCTACAGTAGCTTCGATAGAAGCTCGAGCATTCCACGAAAAGGTGCTCGGTATCGCACACATACATGTAGTGGCTCGACTTCCAGAGATCCACTTCGTTTCAACGAAGATGGAACTCTGGTTACGGGTAGGTTAGGGATGAGTGCTTGAAGAAGAAATTTGACACAGTCGAAAGGACCGAGGACGCCTTCACAGGCAAACTTTCTGGTCGATGGTAGAATTTAAAGCATGCGTACGCTAGCAAGTTGCTCACGGGATCACAGAAGAACTGGATCACCAACTACGACGGGATCTCGAGATCAAATGCTGGGGCGTTGTTTGGGCGACACGCAAGTTCCGGTGCTATCTGGACAAGCGAGAGTTTGATGTCTTCACGGATCACCAGGCTTTGACTTGGGTCTTTAGTCCTGGCAACCGTACGAGTAACGCTAAGTTGGCACGGTGGGCCATGGAACTGTCGAGTCTTCAGTTTAAGGTACATCACCGTCCTGGAACTTCGATGGGGTATGTCGACGGTTTGTCGCGACTGCCCATAGACGAAGTGAACGCGTTGACGATGGCTGACATCCTGAATCCTGCGCCTACGATGACGGACCTCCCGAATCCGGAACCGAGCTCGGTTGGGCCCGAAGTCCCGTCTTCAGTCGGGGAGCGTGACCGTGCAGACATGGCAGCTTTCGCGGTGCTTGGACATTCACTTACAGCGCCAGCGAATCGAATCAAACGCCGAGTTCTGCACTTAACTGACCTTTGCAGAAACCACGAGCAGCGATGTCACGATCTGCCGCCCACTGTCCCAAGCTGGCACCTACACCGCATACAACTGGATCCCAGAAGCGATTTCCAGTACAGCACAGCACTATATCGCCCGGATTGAACTATATTTTGCACCACAACATTTTAAATCGTTTAAACACTAATTGCTAGCTTAAACTACCAGTGTCCAGACTTCAATCTTCGTTGAAACGAAGACGATCTCTGCCAATCGAGCCACTACGTGAATGTGAAGGACACCAAAACTGTCCCAAGCTGGCACCTACACAGCATACAATTGAACTATATTTTGCACCACAACATTTTAAATCGTTTAAACACTAATTGCTAGCTTAAACTACCAGTGTCCAGACTTCAATCTTCGTTGAAACGAAGACGATCTCTGCCAATGGAGCCACTACGTGAATGTGAAGGACACCAAAACACCTGTTCGTCGAATACTCCAGCTTCTTTCGAAACTACTGTGGTATAAGCTCAACAAACCTATCGTAGATCTCTTGTAGGCTGTGACTATGGCTGCATAAGCTGCGACTGATTCGGGCGCGCTTCGGCCCCACATGCCGCTCTATCTAGCGAACATAACCATCTAAGGTGTAGAAAGTATCGTAGCACCAAAACCTCACAGCATGTAATATCAAACGCTGTCGCCACGTATGCTTCAGCTCTCATAGCTACCATTGAATAGTATTGTTTCCTCACACTGTGTGCTCAGTCAATTCGCACGTGTCCAATTGTTTCTGCCAAGCACTCATACCTACCCTGCCAGTATCCAGAGTTCCATCTTCGTTACGATGAAGTGGATCTCTTGGATTCGAGCCACTACATGCATTTGTGCGATACCAAGCACCTGTTCGTGGAATGCTCGAGCTTCTATCGAAGCTACTGTAGAATGCATCCGCGTTGAAGGCTCCTCATAGATCTCTCTACAGTACGTGCTTCCGGAGGGGGCTGCCGCCACGAGCTGTGGCGGAAATTCGCTATCTAAAACGACATGCAGCACCCAGAGAGCAGAACCTACCGATGCGTAGAACAGTAGCGTAGCTCTAAATGTATCATCAAACAATGTCATAAACTGCCGCCAGGCCATGACACGGTCGCGACCGTCCGCTTCCTGCATCAGGCACGCTCCCACAGCATAGCGAGAGGAGTCCACGTAGAGCTTAAACCGTTTCTTCATGTCAGGGTAGATCAAATCGGAGGTTTCATCAGGCCACGCTTCAGCTGTTGGAAGGCGCCCTCGCAGTCTTCGTTCCAATGGAACGGTTCATCCTTCACCTTTAACACCTTACTTCCCGGGCCTAAATACGAGGGTATATTTTTACCCCGTCCCATATTCAAGTATATAGCCGTTTGTATGCAACGCTGTTTAAGTACGGATTTTGATGTGGGGGTTCGGGGTGTGTACGAGGATAGACAGGTGGCCATAGTGAAGACATCTACAACATACAACTGTCTTATATAAGCAAAAAGAGCCCGCGGTGTCGCTTATGATGGATTAATCAACATAACTAGTGTCTCGGTTATTTGGTTGCCCATTTTTTCATCCTTGCACACGTCCAGCAACGGTGGGCTCATATGTTTTAGTCAATGACACGAAGAACCTGAATAACGTTTCATTTGATTACATGCTACAAAGATGCCTACTAGACAAAAGAGTTGCTTACTCCAAAGCAACCGGCATTCGAGCTCGTCGCCGCTTATATTTGCGGCGCCATCAACGCCACCACCGACACCAGTTTAGCGCCTGGCACTTTTGCTTCTTGCCTGGCCGTGACGTCGGTGATGCTGCCCGCAACTTGTGCCCGATGGAGATAACCATTGTAGAACTTGTAAGCCTAAACTCTGTAGTAAATGAAAAGTGTATGCAGCATCAAGCGTTTGTTCTACAGTAGTCATATCTACATGGGGCAAAAGGACTTTGTAAATGTGCGTAGTTGGACTTTGTAGAATGCTGGTGCCGCTTCACACCTTGTTATCTATCGACAGGTTCGGAATTCTCTGCGAGCCGATGAAGTCTATGATTCCGATTCGCTTTATGATGTATTATGCTACATAATCTGGAAAATCTCTTGGGTTATGTTGACAAATATACAACACAAGCACTCAGCCCAAAAACGATGCGAGCTTACGCTCGCCGCTAGCTCGCCGTTCCTCCACCGTAGTCCTTGCCGTGCTACTCACCACCGTCGAGCCGTTCACCCCTGCCATGTCGTTCTCCGCTGACGTGTCGTTCTCCTTCACTGCGGCCTTCACCTTCGCCGGTTCCTTCACCTCCGCTGTGTCGTTCGCCTCCACTATGCCTGTCGCCCCCGCCTTGTCCAACTCCTCCGTCGTGTCCGTCGCCTCCGCTGTGTTCATCGCATCTGCCGTGTTGTTCGCCCCCTTCTTGTTCATCTATCTCTGCTGTGCTGATATGCGTTCACCGTGTCCTTCGGCCCCGCCGTTACGCTCGCCTCCGCCGTACCTTTCGCCCCCGCCGTACCTTTCGCCTCCGCCGCGCCCTTCACCTGCGTCGTGCCGTCCACATCCGCCGTGCTGTTAACCATCGGCATGTTCTTGACCGCTGCTGTGCTCTTCGCCCCCGCCGTGCTACTCACTGTCGCCGTGTTCTTCACCGCCGCCACGCCTTTTGCATCTAATTGCTCGTATTACAGCTTTTTGGAGAATGGTGGGTTGGTGGCTGGGCGCCACGCGTCCTTGGTGGGTGGGTGGTTCCGTTCTTTGCCCTCTGCAACTGTACCCCATGAACTGCAAACCTAAGCCTTTGCATTTGGCCGTTTTACACTCAAGATGTTATCTTAGTTTGATTATAGCGGTACATGGACACTTATCCCATACAAAATCTAAGTATAAGCACCGCTTATGTTGGAGGTCCAACGTAGCATAGATGCTGCGACGAGAAGTGAGTTAGGGTATACCCCTCTTATGTTGGACGGTCCAACATACGGGAACTAAGGGGTTAAGCGTTCTAGCGGAGCAGATATCAACGCGTACCCCGGGATGTACCGACGGAAGTAGCTAGTCAAGCCTAGGAACGATCGAATCCCATGCACATCGCTCGGACGCAGCACATTCATCACGGCCTTTACCTTTTCGGGGTTCGGCAGGATGCCCGACGGCGTCACCATGTGACCAAGGAACGCCACTTGGTTCCGTCCCCAATGACACTTCTTCACCTTGAGTTTAAATCCGGCCTCACGGAACCGTTTCAGCAGTTGACGAACACGGACCAAGTGAGACGGAAAGTCATCGCCAAAGACAACACAGTCATCCAAATAAACGAGGCACACTCGCCACTTCAAATCCACCAACACCGTCTCCATGAGACGCTCGAACGCAGGCACAGCGTTGCATAGGCCAAAGGGCATAACGAGTCACTCGTAGAGGCCGTACTTGCATGTGAAGGCCGTCTTGGTCACGCTGTCCTCGTGCATTGGCACGTTCCAGTAGCCAGAAGCAATATCCAACGTGGAGAATAGCTTAACGCCCCCTAGCACGTCGAGAATGTCATCGATCAGTGGCATAGGGTAGCAGTCTTCCACGCCACAGCGTTCAACTTGCGATAAAAACGAATCCCTCCGTCGGGTTTGCGGATCATGAGCACCGGGCTGGCCCAAAGGCTGTGGGAAGGACGGATGAATCCCATTTTCAAGTACTGGTCAACCTCAGCTTCCATGACATCACCTTCTGCGCCCGACACACGGTACGGTTGTTGTTTGATCGGCTTGCTATCTCCAGTATCAATCTCAAACTTTAAAAGCTCTGTCCGTCCAGGCTTCTTCGATGACTCCACACACATGCCATAAAACCATTCAACTCGTCTTGGAACAAACCCTTCTGCTCGTTCGACAAAGCAGAGTCCGAGAAGTCCGCTTCCATGCCCTTGTCCGGCGGGATTTCGGGCTTCGGTGCTTCAACAATCTCAGCTGGACGGTCCGGTCTCTCTTCCGACATCGTCTTCACTGTCGCTACGTCTTCCTTCAAGTCTCCCGGCCCGCTCTTTGCCGAAGTCGGACGCTTACAAGGCAGCTCAACAGGCGTGAAGGCACACTCAGGAATCACGGACGTGGCAGCAACCACCGTTCTCTTCCGGATCCGGTATTCATCCGTGGACGCGTTACAAACTTCGACAATTATCTGCCTTTTGTGCACGGTGCAAAGCGTTCTAGCAACGCACAGCGTAGGCGGTAGGCCCAACGAACCCTCCACCAGCACCGTAGCCTTGTCGCCCACGTCTTCGATGACGTTAGTCGTCACGAGGGCTTGTCCTCGCGGAGGCAGTCGGACGGACACGGCCATGGCCGTCAAGTAGGTATCTTGCACTACCGTAGTTCCCAATTCCAGCACTTCTTTTGTACTCTTGAGCGTCATCGTCCGTTCCTCAACGTCAATCACAGCTCCAAACACGGCTAGCGCATCAACTCTTAGAATCGCGTCACAGTTCAACTGTTCGGCTACCATCAGGTTCAGGTGGGCCTCGAGCGACCCCAGACGCACAGGTAGCGTGATCCATCCACGGATACGGAGCCGGTGGCCTGACGAGCTACGCACTAGACCCTCGTACGGACGTAAGCTTTCCCTCGCTCGTCCCAACCGTTTCAGCACCAGCTTGTCGACCAGACTCAGCGTACGAGCCATCAAAGTCCACGGATTCCTTGATTTTTGGTTCTTTTTCTTCTTTCGGATTTGCCTTGTCAGCGTCGTGTTCAAGTAGCTTTTCCCAATCGAGCTCACCACACTTCGAGTAAGAGCGTTCTACCCACTCCGAGAAAGTCACCCAGTCAGGTAGCGGAACGGAGTCACTCTTCGTCAACTCAGCCGTCACGGTGAGAAGTTGCACCCAGTCCACTTCGGGTACTTGATCACGGAGGGACGGTTCTCGAGGCGTTCCTTCGTCTCTCACCTTCTTCAGCCATTCGTACACAGATCGTCTTCCCAGAGCTCGGGTCATCCGTGGCGAACTCTCCACCGTCGGCTCCTCACCTTCGTCACGGTCTCTCACGGCGGAACCCTCCACCGAACCGTCACTAGCCGGAACCCCAATATTCGAGTACACTACAGCTTCAGCATTTGTAGCGTCCCTTTCATTCTCAGACAGCACATTCTTCTTCTTTTTCTTTACACCTCCCGGCGGTAGTCCAAACCGCTCGACGACCACGCTAGTCGAGTGGGTTCTCTCAGTTTCAGAAACGGTCGAAGCGTCTCTAACATCACGGTTCGCCCGCTTCGCTTCGGTCGAACTCTTGAGCGTCTTTTCAAACCAATCTTGCCAGTATTTAGGGGGGGGGGTCATCTCTTCCTTGGCTGCTCCCTTCGTCCTTTCGAGTCCGTCGACCGGCAAGCCCAGGTAGCTAGCCATTTCTTCGATCGACAGTTCCTTCCTTACTGCAGCAATCTGCTTTACACGCTCTTGTAGTTTAACCTCGTCCAGCGGATAGAGCCGATC
Source organism: Phytophthora x cambivora (assembly GCA_033557925.1). Taxonomy (NCBI): domain Eukaryota; phylum Oomycota; class Peronosporomycetes; order Peronosporales; family Peronosporaceae; genus Phytophthora; species Phytophthora x cambivora. Next base: position 3,171,700 of record JAUCEB010000012.1, on the reverse strand, counting down.
TTCCAGTTCCTTGTCGTACTCCTCCTTCTCAACAGCTACATCCGAGCCCGCCAGGACCGTCGCTTCTTGGCCCGGTGCGCACTTCTCCATGGCGTCCAGCTCACCGTCCGAAAACAAGCGTTTGAGGGACGACGGTTCCTCCGTACCACTCCGCTCGTCCTCGTCAGCTCCAACCTTCACGGTTTCTCCGGACAACTCGACTTTGTCATCTTCGTCAGGCACGGTCCTGTGCCCGCTTTCGTCCTCTGGCTCAGGAACACTCACTCCGACGCTCTCTTTCAATTCTTCAGCAACCGCATCATTCACGGCTATCGCAATCTCCACCCGGTCAATCGATTCCTTTATCTTGTCGTCTGCCGTCTCTTCCCCAAACTCGCTCGTCGCGGGGCACGCGACTGCCTCATCCAGTACAGCCACGCCCTTCGGCTCATCAACACGCTCGACCGGGCTCTCCTTCACCTCGTCACAAACGCCCAAAATCGGGCTTTCCTTCACTTTGTCACCGTTCTTGGGCTCCGCCAGCTCGGCATCGGCGGCACGGTACACCCATGTCCGTCCTCTCTTCGTCTCCGTTTCGTCATTTCTCTTTACGCTCACCACACTCTTAGGGGCGGCAGCCGCAGCGTTCTTCTCTCCTTAACGCCCACGGTTACCTTTCGAGCCGTTCTTCGGGCCAGAGGAAGGAGCGGCTCTCCCTCCCCCCCTCCTCCTGCCGTCTTCATTGCTCGGCTTGCTGCTTTGCGTCGAGGTCTCTCAGCCTCTTGCCGGTCGGGCAGCCCCCCATAGTATGACCCTCTACCTGGCACAACGAGCACCAGCGACGACCGTTCCCGTTGCCTCCTTGGGGTCCTCCAGACTGCTGTTGCGGCGGCGGCGGTTGTTCGCATTCGACCTGCATGTGACCGAAACGGACGGTACGGACGCCATCATCTGCATCGCATAATGCGGCTGAGGCGAGGCACGCAGCTCGTTGTTCACCTTGGTCCTCCACTCCTTCTCGTCCTTCACGAAAGAACGCACCTCTTGCGCCAGCGCCTTGACTTGGTCCACCATCGGCTTCAGGATAGCCGGCGTCTCGGACGCTGCGGCAGACTTGGCCGGTGCAGCTTCCTCGAAGTCCTCGTCCTCGTCCACAGGACGGTACATGTCCTTCACCATCAGCCACTCGCACGCTTCAGGGATGTCACGAGCCGGGCTCGAGTCCAGAATGGCCAAAATCCGACGGTTGTTCAGACCGCGACGGAACAGTTGATAGCGCATCCTAGAGTCGGGGTAGTCCAGCGAGTCACAAAGGTCGGTGACACGGTCGCCCCATTTCTCGATCGACTCTCCCTTCTGGCGCTTGGTCGAGTGTAACCGTTCCCAGAGCTCATCAGCAGTACGGATCAAAAAGTGGTTGTGGAAACGTACTTTCAACGTCTTGATGTGCGAGTTGTTCCACCAACGCTCGGCTTCACGGCCTTTCAACTTCTGTTGAAACACTAGTAGACGGCTCGTGTCCGGCAAGCCTTCCGTGTTCACTTCGAACGCTTCCCAGAAGGTGCGCGCTCGCTCCACGGTCGTAAGGTCCGAGTAGAAGAACGGTAGCACGGCATACGACGTAGCTTGCGAGACGGATAAAAAAATATCCGGCACAGTCGCAGTCGACTGCGCAGGGAACGGTGCGGCGTTCTAGGCGTTCACCCCGGTCGTCATTCCACCCTTGTTAGCAGGAATCCCACCGTTCTTGGCCGACTTCTTCTTCTTAGCAGGAGCGGGAACGGTTGAGGACTTCGTCGGCGTCGCGGTAGGCGCGACCGTCGTCGCCTTCTTCGCCGTCGGCTTCTTCGTCTTCTCCTTCTTAATGACTACCTTGGCCGGAGCGTTCGCGGCAGGCGCCGTGCTCCATCCAGCACTCAGCGTCCACCCGTACGGTCTAGGAGGCTCACGAGTCGGAACAGGCCAAGCCGGTTGGTTTCAACCGTACGCCGGACTGTCGGAACGGCGGACTTCTGCACCAGTGTACACCGGGATAAACCCGCTCGGACGGCGGCCCGCGAGCTCGCCCATATCCACCGTACTCCACCGGCGGCGGGTAGTACGTTCCACCGTACTCACCGTAGCTCTGGCCACCAGAGGACATCCACCGTGCTCGCGCCACTTCGGCGGCGTAGCGTTCCTCGAGCTCTCGACGGTAGCGAGCGGCGTCAGCCTCTCGCTCGAAGCCAGGCTCCGTATTCACCCTATCCCCTTGGTCTGCATCTTCATCTGCTTCACTTCCATCTTCGTCATCTTCATCAGCTTCCTCGCCATGCTCGGCGGCAAACCTCTCATCAGCTTCCTTCTGCTCTGCTTCGTGCTGCTGTGCCCATAGGGCACGGAGCACGTTGGTACGGTTGTCGTTCTCTTGGCCTCCCACGCTCACACCACGCCTCAAAGGCGTGGGTAGCACGGTCGACTGTTCTTCTTCACGTTCTTCTTCACTGCTTTCCGACATCTTCGACTCTTGATTCTCCAATTCACTCAGCTCTCGATCTCCAACAAAATTTTGCTCCGCAATAAACTTCTCTCGGTACAAACGACTCACAAACGGTTTTGCAGCACGGTTCTCCTTCTAGAACCGTTCCTTGCGTCCGTCCTGGTTCGACTCGTTCGGCACAGCCCCGACTTGCGCTAGCGATCCTTGACGCTGCTGGTGCACCGTTCCGAACTAGAAATGAACCGACTTCACCGAAAGTCATCGGCGTCCTAGTCCTTCGCCGTCAGGAGCCGTCAGCACTTCAACCGTCCAGGTTAAGGTAGACCGTAGGCGTTACTAGTCGACACCATCCACAGTCTCTCGCATCCGGATACATCAACTTTATGGCTAGTGAGAGATTTGGCCACTTTCTTCGAAGAAGATATGAGAAGCGGTCGACCGATCCGAGGGAACCTATCCAGTTGACGGATGGGGGCGGGCCGACCACACTTCAAGGTCATCATCCTCCATCAATCGCAACTCCGCAACCACCGTTGTCATTTTCTCCGCATTTGCCAATTTCCTGCGCCGGACACACCTCGCTCCAGCCGCTCACTCCTCACGCCACGGCCAAGCCCCGGAATCGTTCGACGACGGCCTCCTCCACCACCACGATCGCCAAGGAGCTGCGCGCCCGCCTCGACGCCGACGACGACGACGACGAGCACGCCGCTCTCAGAGCTCAAGTCGCGCTCTCGGACCGCATTCGCCCCATCCTCACTGCCAACGACGCGTCTGTGGGGCTCGAGGCCCTCGACACGCTGGTCGTGTCCGTGCTCGCGGAGGACGACGAGTTGCCGCCTCTTCTGGACCGCACCGTCGTAATCGTTCCTCACCCAGATGCCTCGATTCGCGGCGAAGTCCCCGCGCACCCCCTCTTCTCGTTCATCGCCTCTCCGTATCACGGGAAACGCGCGGTGGCTCCAAAGCTGCCGGTCCCGCCAAGAAGAAGCAGCGTCAGCTGCGCCGAGCTCCATCTTGCAGAACTTGTCGGCCCATGTCTCCGCGAAGCTTCGAGCTGATCTTAAGCAGCTGGAGCAAGCGGCCGCCGACTTGGGAACGGTCGTCGTGCGCCTAGCGTACCGTTGGTGCGGCCAGCGTGCTTGGTACGATCCAGCAGCGTACCGTGACCTCTGTCTGGCTCACTACCGTCTCGTAATGCAGTTCCGCTCCGTATTTCTGGACTGTGCGCTGTACGTGCCCACGCCCAAGGCCAACGAGCGTCGCAAACAGAATCTGAACGCTATTGTGGCACGGTTTCAGTTTCTGAGTCGCAAAGTCGAGCGGTTCGGGTATTACGGCTTCCTTAGCTTGATCGAGAAGGGAGCCCATGACAACCTGATGTGGCTCGGAGGCAAGGCGGCGAAGCACTCGGCCAGCGCCATGGCGGCGAAGGCGGACCACGACGAGGATGACGTCTCCGCTCAGGAAGACCTCGCAACCGTTCTTCGGACCAACCCAAGCCGTTACAAGGTGATCATCTGGCGTATCCTGGACCCCAGCTGCGTCGACGAGGACGGATATGCGTCCATCCCGGAGCTTCTAGAGCAGACGCACGCTCTCGACCCCACGCGCCCGGAACACCTGGGCCTGACGAAGCGTGATTTGGCTCGTGTCGTTCCCGACGTTCAGGGCAGCGACCCGTCGTACCCCAACTGGGTGGATAACACGAATCGCGGCGACTAGAAGAAGCTGCTGGCCAGCGAGGACTTGCAGGCGACCATCGATGAGGTCGCGCAGCTCCTGGCGAACGACGAACCCGTCGCCGTCTTCAATCAAAAACCGTTCCAGGACACGGAGAAGTGTGAAGACGACTCCGATTACGAGGTCGACGGTCTCCCGACTATCCGTCCCCCTTCGCGCCGAAAGCCGCCCGTCAGCCCGACCCCGAAGGCCCGTATGAAGAAGGGTGAACACTCGGGGCTTACCGAGTCTGAAGCCAGCGAGGACGAGCCCAGCGACGCCGAATCGGAAGACAAGCCCCTCGACAAGACCCCCAAAGGAAAGCTCTACGAGAGTTCGAACGACGACGAATAAGAAGCCGACTCCAGCACTAACGACAAGGCGGGCAAGGAAGCAGCGGCCACTCCGGGTTCCAGCTCGAGCACCAAGACGCCCAGCCCCGGTGACGACAAGTCCAGCGGCAAGGGCCACGACAAGGGACGCGACAAGAATCCTCGCAAGACTCTGTGAAAGATCGCCAGTCAACCTCCGGAACGCATTAACTTCTTCTCGGCATTTCTAGTATCTTCAAGCGTTCCGTTCCAAAGTAGCCGTTAACAAAACAAAAAAATCGAATTCAACACGCACACTTGCTGCATTCACCAACCCGTTCCTGAGATCTCCATCTTGACTGTTTTCCATCTTATCTTATTCGTTTCAATCTTTCAGGAATCACTTGGGTGAATATTACACCAGCAGCAAGTCATCATCTTCCACGCCTTCATTGGCGTCTGTCAACCGGGCACTCCTTCTCAATACATGAAGTCCTCTCTTCATCCGTTCCGACCGTTCGAAAGCGTTCACTAATTCCGAGTAGGCAGGCATCAAAGCCGATCTCGGCAACCAGAAAGTCTCATAATTCGCAGTCAGTGCCAAATACTCCGCCGCACGGTTCACCACTCGCTTGGCGACCACGTCCAGCAGTGGAGCGTCCGTTCCGGAGATAGCCACATCGTCTCTCCCTACAGTTAACCGTTCCGTGAAACTCGAAGCGGGCAGGTCTGTTTCATCCAGGGGACCGTCTTCGACTTCATCTCCGTTCTCAGTTATTCCATCAGGTACTTCATCCATGTAGGGCCGAGTCCATCGTCCACGAAACTTCTTCAACCGGTTGACGTTGATCGTCACTATCTTATCGGGATGCGATGGGATCTCGATGCGGTAGGCGTTCTCCCCGACTTTGCTTATGACACGGTACGGACCGTGCCAGGAGAACGCCAGCTTCTTCGTCCGTTTTTCCCCGCGCTTGGCTCTGAAGAACTGGTAAACCCAGACTGGGTCGCCCACTTCGAACTGCACTTCCACTTGGTTCCTTAGCCTCTGTTCATGTCGATCTTGTGCTTTCACTAGTTGTTTTCTACGAGATGCCGCGAGTCCTTCAAAGAACGGTACAGTTCACGTCGATACTGTGCCACTTCATTGCTCTTCCACTTCTTGCCTAAGTTCAGGAACGCCACGTCCAACGGGAGCACCCGTACAGCGTGAAGAATGGAGTGTTTCCTAGTGCTTCATGGTAGGCCGTCCGATAAGCGAACAGAACGCGTGGTAAATACACATCCCAGTCAGTATGTGCTTCGTCCACATGCATCCTTAACATTCCGATGAGCGTCCCGTTGTAGCGTTCTATCAATCTGTGTGTCTGAGGGTGGTAGGCGGCTCCGAACAATTTATTAATCCCGAGAGTCTGATAGAAAAGACTTAGCCACGTTCGACGTGAAATTTCGACCGTTGTCGCAGAGCAACCGTGACGACACACCGTGACGAGACACAACACCGTTCACCATAGCGTCTACGAAGGTGGTCGAGTCCAAGGCTCCGACAGCAAACGCCTCAGCCCACCTCGTGAAGTAGTCCACAAAGACGAGGATGTACTTGTTTCCTCGCTCGGTCTCAGGTAGTGGTCCCACGGCGTCCACCACCAAAAGCGAGAACGGCCCTGTCAGATCGGCGACCGGCATCCTCTGCATTCGGCCTGACGTCCATGGTCTAGGTCCTTTCTCTCCGCCACACTTCATACAATCGCGCAGGTATTCAGCGACGTCCTTGCGCCATCCAGGCCAGTAAGCATGACGTCTAACTTTTTCTAGCGTCTCCGTTAGTCCTAGGTGCGAAGAAAGCAAGTCACGGTGACAGAAGTGCAACACCGTGTTCATGTACGGAAGCGGAACCACCGGAACGGTCACCGTGCGGGCGGGTCCAACATTGGCCGGCTGGTGGACGGTTCGCATCAGCAGGCCGTTCACAACACAATGTTTAGGCGTTATCTGCACAAGACGCCTCCGTAGGAACGGATCCAGGGGTACGGCCCCGTCCTGCAGCAGCGCCACGGGCGCCCTGATCCCCGCCACCTCCTGCTGCTCGGCCAGGAACAGTTCAGAGTCCAGCCCAAACACGTCAACCGACGACGGCGTCACGGGCGTAGCTGAAGCCTCGCCAGTTTCCACCTCCGTAGGCTCAGTAGTATATTCCAACTCCAGTTCGTCGCATCCTCGAGCTCAGGCCCGCTGTTACTGTCACTTCCTCCTCCGGAATCAGGTCCTATAATTTCAGGCTCAGGCACGGTCTCCGACGGCTCCCCGACTGAAGACGGAACTCCGTTCTCAGCGGAGTGTTCCGGATTCAGGAGATCGGCCATCGTCAAAGCGTTCACTCTCCCATTCGGCAACCGTGACAAGTTATCAACATGCCCCATAGTAGTGCCCAGCTTATGATGAACTTTGAACTGTAGGTTAGACAACCCCATAGCCCACCGTGCCAGCTTGGTATCCCTGTACGGTTACCCGCGCTGAAGACCCACGTCAACGCTTGGTGGTCCGTAAACACATCGAACTCGCGCTTGTCGAGGTAACAGCGGAACTTGCGCGTTGCCCAGTCCCCGCCCCAACACTCTATCTCGGAGATGCCGTCCTGCTTCGTGATCCAGTTCTTCTGCGACCCCGTTAACAACTTGCTCGCGTACGCGACGACACGGTCGCGGCCCTCAGATTCCTGCATGAGGCACGCTCCTACGGCGTAGCGTGACGAGTCCACGTTGAGTTTGAACGTTTTTTTTTCATATCAGGGTAGACTAAGATAGGTGGTTTCATTAGAGCACGCTTCAGTTGCTGAAAAGCGCTCTCACAGTCCTCGTTCCAAAAGAACGGAGCCTCCTTCGCCTTCAACCGCTCCAGCGGGGCTTAAATCAACGCATACCCCGGAATATAACGGCGGAAGTAGCTGGTTAGGCCGAGGAACGACCGTATCCAATGCACGTCACACGGCCTCTGAACGTTCATCACCGCCTTGACCTTCTCCGGGTTCGGCAAGATGCCCGTCGGGGTAGCGATGTGGCCGAGGAACGCTACCTGGCTGCGCCCCCAATGACACTCTTTATCTTTAGCTTAAATCCCGCTTGTCGGAAACGCGTGAACGTGGATCAGGTGAGAGGGGGAGTTTTTGCTGAAAATAACACAATCGTCCAGGTACACAAGACACACGCGCCAATTTAACCCCCCCCCCCCCCCGCGCACACAGGCGTTGTATATGCATACATGTGGTGAAAAGGTACGAAATGCTACATGTAGTATATACAACATGTTAAAGACAATGAGATGCACAGGGCTAGGTTTGGAACTCGCACATAAGCTTAACAATATTTCAAGGAATAGCCACTTCAAAATTTGGCTGTGATTGCTTATGGCAAAATCGTGTTAAGAGGCTTCCGCCATTCAATTTAAAATTAGGGTTTGTATGCACGACCTTGGCTAGAAGCGGCGTCTCCGCGCGTGTGAACTCGACGATACTTCAGGGGTGATGAGGACGAGAGGGGTGGGGCGGTGATGACGGTCTTAGAGGGGCTAGCGAGGTAGAGAGTGTAGTAGAAGACTCCAAAAGTGAGTATGAGGCGGGTAGTATGTAAGGCTAGGGCGTTTCCACCCTTGTTAGCAGGAATCCCACCGTTCTTGGCCGACTTCTTCTTCTTAGCAGGAGCGGGAACGGTTGAGGACTTCGTCGGCGTCGCGGTAGGCGCGACCGTCGTCGCCTTCTTCGCCGTCGGCTTCTTCGTCTTCTCCTTCTTAATGACTACCTTGGCCGGAGCGTTCGCGGCAGGCGCCGTGCTCCATCCAGCACTCAGCGTCCACCCGTACGGTCTAGGAGGCTCACGAGTCGGAACAGGCCAAGCCGGTTGGTTTCAACCGTACGCCGGACTGTCGGAACGGCGGACTTCTGCACCAGTGTACACCGGGATAAACCCGCTCGGACGGCGGCCCGCGAGCTCGCCCATATCCACCGTACTCCACCGGCGGCGGGTAGTACGTTCCACCGTACTCACCGTAGCTCTGGCCACCAGAGGACATCCACCGTGCTCGCGCCACTTCGGCGGCGTAGCGTTCCTCGAGCTCTCGACGGTAGCGAGCGGCGTCAGCCTCTCGCTCGAAGCCAGGCTCCGTATTCACCCTATCCCCTTGGTCTGCATCTTCATCTGCTTCACTTCCATCTTCGTCATCTTCATCAGCTTCCTCGCCATGCTCGGCGGCAAACCTCTCATCAGCTTCCTTCTGCTCTGCTTCGTGCTGCTGTGCCCATAGGGCACGGAGCACGTTGGTACGGTTGTCGTTCTCTTGGCCTCCCACGCTCACACCACGCCTCAAAGGCGTGGGTAGCACGGTCGACTGTTCTTCTTCACGTTCTTCTTCACTGCTTTCCGACATCTTCGACTCTTGATTCTCCAATTCACTCAGCTCTCGATCTCCAACAAAATTTTGCTCCGCAATAAACTTCTCTCGGTACAAACGACTCACAAACGGTTTTGCAGCACGGTTCTCCTTCTAGAACCGTTCCTTGCGTCCGTCCTGGTTCGACTCGTTCGGCACAGCCCCGACTTGCGCTAGCGATCCTTGACGCTGCTGGTGCACCGTTCCGAACTAGAAATGAACCGACTTCACCGAAAGTCATCGGCGTCCTAGTCCTTCGCCGTCAGGAGCCGTCAGCACTTCAACCGTCCAGGTTAAGGTAGACCGTAGGCGTTACTAGTCGACACCATCCACAGTCTCTCGCATCCGGATACATCAACTTTATGGCTAGTGAGAGATTTGGCCACTTTCTTCGAAGAAGATATGAGAAGCGGTCGACCGATCCGAGGGAACCTATCCAGTTGACGGATGGGGGCGGGCCGACCACACTTCAAGGTCATCATCCTCCATCAATCGCAACTCCGCAACCACCGTTGTCATTTTCTCCGCATTTGCCAATTTCCTGCGCCGGACACACCTCGCTCCAGCCGCTCACTCCTCACGCCACGGCCAAGCCCCGGAATCGTTCGACGACGGCCTCCTCCACCACCACGATCGCCAAGGAGCTGCGCGCCCGCCTCGACGCCGACGACGACGACGACGAGCACGCCGCTCTCAGAGCTCAAGTCGCGCTCTCGGACCGCATTCGCCCCATCCTCACTGCCAACGACGCGTCTGTGGGGCTCGAGGCCCTCGACACGCTGGTCGTGTCCGTGCTCGCGGAGGACGACGAGTTGCCGCCTCTTCTGGACCGCACCGTCGTAATCGTTCCTCACCCAGATGCCTCGATTCGCGGCGAAGTCCCCGCGCACCCCCTCTTCTCGTTCATCGCCTCTCCGTATCACGGGAAACGCGCGGTGGCTCCAAAGCTGCCGGTCCCGCCAAGAAGAAGCAGCGTCAGCTGCGCCGAGCTCCATCTTGCAGAACTTGTCGGCCCATGTCTCCGCGAAGCTTCGAGCTGATCTTAAGCAGCTGGAGCAAGCGGCCGCCGACTTGGGAACGGTCGTCGTGCGCCTAGCGTACCGTTGGTGCGGCCAGCGTGCTTGGTACGATCCAGCAGCGTACCGTGACCTCTGTCTGGCTCACTACCGTCTCGTAATGCAGTTCCGCTCCGTATTTCTGGACTGTGCGCTGTACGTGCCCACGCCCAAGGCCAACGAGCGTCGCAAACAGAATCTGAACGCTATTGTGGCACGGTTTCAGTTTCTGAGTCGCAAAGTCGAGCGGTTCGGGTATTACGGCTTCCTTAGCTTGATCGAGAAGGGAGCCCATGACAACCTGATGTGGCTCGGAGGCAAGGCGGCGAAGCACTCGGCCAGCGCCATGGCGGCGAAGGCGGACCACGACGAGGATGACGTCTCCGCTCAGGAAGACCTCGCAACCGTTCTTCGGACCAACCCAAGCCGTTACAAGGTGATCATCTGGCGTATCCTGGACCCCAGCTGCGTCGACGAGGACGGATATGCGTCCATCCCGGAGCTTCTAGAGCAGACGCACGCTCTCGACCCCACGCGCCCGGAACACCTGGGCCTGACGAAGCGTGATTTGGCTCGTGTCGTTCCCGACGTTCAGGGCAGCGACCCGTCGTACCCCAACTGGGTGGATAACACGAATCGCGGCGACTAGAAGAAGCTGCTGGCCAGCGAGGACTTGCAGGCGACCATCGATGAGGTCGCGCAGCTCCTGGCGAACGACGAACCCGTCGCCGTCTTCAATCAAAAACCGTTCCAGGACACGGAGAAGTGTGAAGACGACTCCGATTACGAGGTCGACGGTCTCCCGACTATCCGTCCCCCTTCGCGCCGAAAGCCGCCCGTCAGCCCGACCCCGAAGGCCCGTATGAAGAAGGGTGAACACTCGGGGCTTACCGAGTCTGAAGCCAGCGAGGACGAGCCCAGCGACGCCGAATCGGAAGACAAGCCCCTCGACAAGACCCCCAAAGGAAAGCTCTACGAGAGTTCGAACGACGACGAATAAGAAGCCGACTCCAGCACTAACGACAAGGCGGGCAAGGAAGCAGCGGCCACTCCGGGTTCCAGCTCGAGCACCAAGACGCCCAGCCCCGGTGACGACAAGTCCAGCGGCAAGGGCCACGACAAGGGACGCGACAAGAATCCTCGCAAGACTCTGTGAAAGATCGCCAGTCAACCTCCGGAACGCATTAACTTCTTCTCGGCATTTCTAGTATCTTCAAGCGTTCCGTTCCAAAGTAGCCGTTAACAAAACAAAAAAATCGAATTCAACACGCACACTTGCTGCATTCACCAACCCGTTCCTGAGATCTCCATCTTGACTGTTTTCCATCTTATCTTATTCGTTTCAATCTTTCAGGAATCACTTGGGTGAATATTACACCAGCAGCAAGTCATCATCTTCCACGCCTTCATTGGCGTCTGTCAACCGGGCACTCCTTCTCAATACATGAAGTCCTCTCTTCATCCGTTCCGACCGTTCGAAAGCGTTCACTAATTCCGAGTAGGCAGGCATCAAAGCCGATCTCGGCAACCAGAAAGTCTCATAATTCGCAGTCAGTGCCAAATACTCCGCCGCACGGTTCACCACTCGCTTGGCGACCACGTCCAGCAGTGGAGCGTCCGTTCCGGAGATAGCCACATCGTCTCTCCCTACAGTTAACCGTTCCGTGAAACTCGAAGCGGGCAGGTCTGTTTCATCCAGGGGACCGTCTTCGACTTCATCTCCGTTCTCAGTTATTCCATCAGGTACTTCATCCATGTAGGGCCGAGTCCATCGTCCACGAAACTTCTTCAACCGGTTGACGTTGATCGTCACTATCTTATCGGGATGCGATGGGATCTCGATGCGGTAGGCGTTCTCCCCGACTTTGCTTATGACACGGTACGGACCGTGCCAGGAGAACGCCAGCTTCTTCGTCCGTTTTTCCCCGCGCTTGGCTCTGAAGAACTGGTAAACCCAGACTGGGTCGCCCACTTCGAACTGCACTTCCACTTGGTTCCTTAGCCTCTGTTCATGTCGATCTTGTGCTTTCACTAGTTGTTTTCTACGAGATGCCGCGAGTCCTTCAAAGAACGGTACAGTTCACGTCGATACTGTGCCACTTCATTGCTCTTCCACTTCTTGCCTAAGTTCAGGAACGCCACGTCCAACGGGAGCACCCGTACAGCGTGAAGAATGGAGTGTTTCCTAGTGCTTCATGGTAGGCCGTCCGATAAGCGAACAGAACGCGTGGTAAATACACATCCCAGTCAGTATGTGCTTCGTCCACATGCATCCTTAACATTCCGATGAGCGTCCCGTTGTAGCGTTCTATCAATCTGTGTGTCTGAGGGTGGTAGGCGGCTCCGAACAATTTATTAATCCCGAGAGTCTGATAGAAAAGACTTAGCCACGTTCGACGTGAAATTTCGACCGTTGTCGCAGAGCAACCGTGACGACACACCGTGACGAGACACAACACCGTTCACCATAGCGTCTACGAAGGTGGTCGAGTCCAAGGCTCCGACAGCAAACGCCTCAGCCCACCTCGTGAAGTAGTCCACAAAGACGAGGATGTACTTGTTTCCTCGCTCGGTCTCAGGTAGTGGTCCCACGGCGTCCACCACCAAAAGCGAGAACGGCCCTGTCAGATCGGCGACCGGCATCCTCTGCATTCGGCCTGACGTCCATGGTCTAGGTCCTTTCTCTCCGCCACACTTCATACAATCGCGCAGGTATTCAGCGACGTCCTTGCGCCATCCAGGCCAGTAAGCATGACGTCTAACTTTTTCTAGCGTCTCCGTTAGTCCTAGGTGCGAAGAAAGCAAGTCACGGTGACAGAAGTGCAACACCGTGTTCATGTACGGAAGCGGAACCACCGGAACGGTCACCGTGCGGGCGGGTCCAACATTGGCCGGCTGGTGGACGGTTCGCATCAGCAGGCCGTTCACAACACAATGTTTAGGCGTTATCTGCACAAGACGCCTCCGTAGGAACGGATCCAGGGGTACGGCCCCGTCCTGCAGCAGCGCCACGGGCGCCCTGATCCCCGCCACCTCCTGCTGCTCGGCCAGGAACAGTTCAGAGTCCAGCCCAAACACGTCAACCGACGACGGCGTCACGGGCGTAGCTGAAGCCTCGCCAGTTTCCACCTCCGTAGGCTCAGTAGTATATTCCAACTCCAGTTCGTCGCATCCTCGAGCTCAGGCCCGCTGTTACTGTCACTTCCTCCTCCGGAATCAGGTCCTATAATTTCAGGCTCAGGCACGGTCTCCGACGGCTCCCCGACTGAAGACGGAACTCCGTTCTCAGCGGAGTGTTCCGGATTCAGGAGATCGGCCATCGTCAAAGCGTTCACTCTCCCATTCGGCAACCGTGACAAGTTATCAACATGCCCCATAGTAGTGCCCAGCTTATGATGAACTTTGAACTGTAGGTTAGACAACCCCATAGCCCACCGTGCCAGCTTGGTATCCCTGTACGGTTACCCGCGCTGAAGACCCACGTCAACGCTTGGTGGTCCGTAAACACATCGAACTCGCGCTTGTCGAGGTAACAGCGGAACTTGCGCGTTGCCCAGTCCCCGCCCCAACACTCTATCTCGGAGATGCCGTCCTGCTTCGTGATCCAGTTCTTCTGCGACCCCGTTAACAACTTGCTCGCGTACGCGACGACACGGTCGCGGCCCTCAGATTCCTGCATGAGGCACGCTCCTACGGCGTAGCGTGACGAGTCCACGTTGAGTTTGAACGTTTTTTTTTCATATCAGGGTAGACTAAGATAGGTGGTTTCATCAGAGCACGCTTCAGTTGCTGAAAAGCGCTCTCACAGTCCTCGTTCCAAAAGAACGGAGCCTCCTTCGCCTTCAACCGCTCCAGCGGGGCTTAAATCAACGCATACCCCGGAATATAACGGCGGAAGTAGCTGGTTAGGCCGAGGAACGACCGTATCCAATGCACGTCACACGGCCTCTGAACGTTCATCACCGCCTTGACCTTCTCCGGGTTCGGCAAGATGCCCGTCGGGGTAGCGATGTGGCCGAGGAACGCTACCTGGCTGCGCCCCCAATGACACTCTTTATCTTTAGCTTAAATCCCGCTTGTCGGAAACGCGTGAACGTGGATCAGGTGAGAGGGGGAGTTTTTGCTGAAAATAACACAATCGTCCAGGTACACAAGACACACGCGCCAATTTAACCCCCCCCCCCCCGCGCACACAGGCGTTGTATATGCATACATGTGGTGAAAAGGTACGAAATGCTACATGTAGTATATACAACATGTTAAAGACAATGAGATGCACAGGGCTAGGTTTGGAACTCGCACATAAGCTTAACAATATTTTAAGGAATAGCCACTTCAAAATTTGGCTGTGATTGCTTATGGCAAAATCGTGTTAAGAGGCTTCCGCCATTCAATTTAAAATTAGGGTTTGTATGCACGACCTTGGCTAGAAGCGGCGTCTCCGCGCGTGTGAACTCGACGATACTTCAGGGGTGATGAGGACGAGAGGGGTGGGGCGGTGATGACGGTCTTAGAGGGGCTAGCGAGGTAGAGAGTGTAGTAGAAGACTCCAAAAGTGAGTATGAGGCGGGTAGTATGTAAGGCTAGGGCGTTTCCACCCTTGTTAGCAGGAATCCCACCGTTCTTGGCCGACTTCTTCTTCTTAGCAGGAGCGGGAACGGTTGAGGACTTCGTCGGCGTCGCGGTAGGCGCGACCGTCGTCGCCTTCTTCGCCGTCGGCTTCTTCGTCTTCTCCTTCTTAATGACTACCTTGGCCGGAGCGTTCGCGGCAGGCGCCGTGCTCCATCCAGCACTCAGCGTCCACCCGTACGGTCTAGGAGGCTCACGAGTCGGAACAGGCCAAGCCGGTTGGTTTCAACCGTACGCCGGACTGTCGGAACGGCGGACTTCTGCACCAGTGTACACCGGGATAAACCCGCTCGGACGGCGGCCCGCGAGCTCGCCCATATCCACCGTACTCCACCGGCGGCGGGTAGTACGTTCCACCGTACTCACCGTAGCTCTGGCCACCAGAGGACATCCACCGTGCTCGCGCCACTTCGGCGGCGTAGCGTTCCTCGAGCTCTCGACGGTAGCGAGCGGCGTCAGCCTCTCGCTCGAAGCCAGGCTCCGTATTCACCCTATCCCCTTGGTCTGCATCTTCATCTGCTTCACTTCCATCTTCGTCATCTTCATCAGCTTCCTCGCCATGCTCGGCGGCAAACCTCTCATCAGCTTCCTTCTGCTCTGCTTCGTGCTGCTGTGCCCATAGGGCACGGAGCACGTTGGTACGGTTGTCGTTCTCTTGGCCTCCCACGCTCACACCACGCCTCAAAGGCGTGGGTAGCACGGTCGACTGTTCTTCTTCACGTTCTTCTTCACTGCTTTCCGACATCTTCGACTCTTGATTCTCCAATTCACTCAGCTCTCGATCTCCAACAAAATTTTGCTCCGCAATAAACTTCTCTCGGTACAAACGACTCACAAACGGTTTTGCAGCACGGTTCTCCTTCTAGAACCGTTCCTTGCGTCCGTCCTGGTTCGACTCGTTCGGCACAGCCCCGACTTGCGCTAGCGATCCTTGACGCTGCTGGTGCACCGTTCCGAACTAGAAATGAACCGACTTCACCGAAAGTCATCGGCGTCCTAGTCCTTCGCCGTCAGGAGCCGTCAGCACTTCAACCGTCCAGGTTAAGGTAGACCGTAGGCGTTACTAGTCGACACCATCCACAGTCTCTCGCATCCGGATACATCAACTTTATGGCTAGTGAGAGATTTGGCCACTTTCTTCGAAGAAGATATGAGAAGCGGTCGACCGATCCGAGGGAACCTATCCAGTTGACGGATGGGGGCGGGCCGACCACACTTCAAGGTCATCATCCTCCATCAATCGCAACTCCGCAACCACCGTTGTCATTTTCTCCGCATTTGCCAATTTCCTGCGCCGGACACACCTCGCTCCAGCCGCTCACTCCTCACGCCACGGCCAAGCCCCGGAATCGTTCGACGACGGCCTCCTCCACCACCACGATCGCCAAGGAGCTGCGCGCCCGCCTCGACGCCGACGACGACGACGACGAGCACGCCGCTCTCAGAGCTCAAGTCGCGCTCTCGGACCGCATTCGCCCCATCCTCACTGCCAACGACGCGTCTGTGGGGCTCGAGGCCCTCGACACGCTGGTCGTGTCCGTGCTCGCGGAGGACGACGAGTTGCCGCCTCTTCTGGACCGCACCGTCGTAATCGTTCCTCACCCAGATGCCTCGATTCGCGGCGAAGTCCCCGCGCACCCCCTCTTCTCGTTCATCGCCTCTCCGTATCACGGGAAACGCGCGGTGGCTCCAAAGCTGCCGGTCCCGCCAAGAAGAAGCAGCGTCAGCTGCGCCGAGCTCCATCTTGCAGAACTTGTCGGCCCATGTCTCCGCGAAGCTTCGAGCTGATCTTAAGCAGCTGGAGCAAGCGGCCGCCGACTTGGGAACGGTCGTCGTGCGCCTAGCGTACCGTTGGTGCGGCCAGCGTGCTTGGTACGATCCAGCAGCGTACCGTGACCTCTGTCTGGCTCACTACCGTCTCGTAATGCAGTTCCGCTCCGTATTTCTGGACTGTGCGCTGTACGTGCCCACGCCCAAGGCCAACGAGCGTCGCAAACAGAATCTGAACGCTATTGTGGCACGGTTTCAGTTTCTGAGTCGCAAAGTCGAGCGGTTCGGGTATTACGGCTTCCTTAGCTTGATCGAGAAGGGAGCCCATGACAACCTGATGTGGCTCGGAGGCAAGGCGGCGAAGCACTCGGCCAGCGCCATGGCGGCGAAGGCGGACCACGACGAGGATGACGTCTCCGCTCAGGAAGACCTCGCAACCGTTCTTCGGACCAACCCAAGCCGTTACAAGGTGATCATCTGGCGTATCCTGGACCCCAGCTGCGTCGACGAGGACGGATATGCGTCCATCCCGGAGCTTCTAGAGCAGACGCACGCTCTCGACCCCACGCGCCCGGAACACCTGGGCCTGACGAAGCGTGATTTGGCTCGTGTCGTTCCCGACGTTCAGGGCAGCGACCCGTCGTACCCCAACTGGGTGGATAACACGAATCGCGGCGACTAGAAGAAGCTGCTGGCCAGCGAGGACTTGCAGGCGACCATCGATGAGGTCGCGCAGCTCCTGGCGAACGACGAACCCGTCGCCGTCTTCAATCAAAAACCGTTCCAGGACACGGAGAAGTGTGAAGACGACTCCGATTACGAGGTCGACGGTCTCCCGACTATCCGTCCCCCTTCGCGCCGAAAGCCGCCCGTCAGCCCGACCCCGAAGGCCCGTATGAAGAAGGGTGAACACTCGGGGCTTACCGAGTCTGAAGCCAGCGAGGACGAGCCCAGCGACGCCGAATCGGAAGACAAGCCCCTCGACAAGACCCCCAAAGGAAAGCTCTACGAGAGTTCGAACGACGACGAATAAGAAGCCGACTCCAGCACTAACGACAAGGCGGGCAAGGAAGCAGCGGCCACTCCGGGTTCCAGCTCGAGCACCAAGACGCCCAGCCCCGGTGACGACAAGTCCAGCGGCAAGGGCCACGACAAGGGACGCGACAAGAATCCTCGCAAGACTCTGTGAAAGATCGCCAGTCAACCTCCGGAACGCATTAACTTCTTCTCGGCATTTCTAGTATCTTCAAGCGTTCCGTTCCAAAGTAGCCGTTAACAAAACAAAAAAATCGAATTCAACACGCACACTTGCTGCATTCACCAACCCGTTCCTGAGATCTCCATCTTGACTGTTTTCCATCTTATCTTATTCGTTTCAATCTTTCAGGAATCACTTGGGTGAATATTACACCAGCAGCAAGTCATCATCTTCCACGCCTTCATTGGCGTCTGTCAACCGGGCACTCCTTCTCAATACATGAAGTCCTCTCTTCATCCGTTCCGACCGTTCGAAAGCGTTCACTAATTCCGAGTAGGCAGGCATCAAAGCCGATCTCGGCAACCAGAAAGTCTCATAATTCGCAGTCAGTGCCAAATACTCCGCCGCACGGTTCACCACTCGCTTGGCGACCACGTCCAGCAGTGGAGCGTCCGTTCCGGAGATAGCCACATCGTCTCTCCCTACAGTTAACCGTTCCGTGAAACTCGAAGCGGGCAGGTCTGTTTCATCCAGGGGACCGTCTTCGACTTCATCTCCGTTCTCAGTTATTCCATCAGGTACTTCATCCATGTAGGGCCGAGTCCATCGTCCACGAAACTTCTTCAACCGGTTGACGTTGATCGTCACTATCTTATCGGGATGCGATGGGATCTCGATGCGGTAGGCGTTCTCCCCGACTTTGCTTATGACACGGTACGGACCGTGCCAGGAGAACGCCAGCTTCTTCGTCCGTTTTTCCCCGCGCTTGGCTCTGAAGAACTGGTAAACCCAGACTGGGTCGCCCACTTCGAACTGCACTTCCACTTGGTTCCTTAGCCTCTGTTCATGTCGATCTTGTGCTTTCACTAGTTGTTTTCTACGAGATGCCGCGAGTCCTTCAAAGAACGGTACAGTTCACGTCGATACTGTGCCACTTCATTGCTCTTCCACTTCTTGCCTAAGTTCAGGAACGCCACGTCCAACGGGAGCACCCGTACAGCGTGAAGAATGGAGTGTTTCCTAGTGCTTCATGGTAGGCCGTCCGATAAGCGAACAGAACGCGTGGTAAATACACATCCCAGTCAGTATGTGCTTCGTCCACATGCATCCTTAACATTCCGATGAGCGTCCCGTTGTAGCGTTCTATCAATCTGTGTGTCTGAGGGTGGTAGGCGGCTCCGAACAATTTATTAATCCCGAGAGTCTGATAGAAAAGACTTAGCCACGTTCGACGTGAAATTTCGACCGTTGTCGCAGAGCAACCGTGACGACACACCGTGACGAGACACAACACCGTTCACCATAGCGTCTACGAAGGTGGTCGAGTCCAAGGCTCCGACAGCAAACGCCTCAGCCCACCTCGTGAAGTAGTCCACAAAGACGAGGATGTACTTGTTTCCTCGCTCGGTCTCAGGTAGTGGTCCCACGGCGTCCACCACCAAAAGCGAGAACGGCCCTGTCAGATCGGCGACCGGCATCCTCTGCATTCGGCCTGACGTCCATGGTCTAGGTCCTTTCTCTCCGCCACACTTCATACAATCGCGCAGGTATTCAGCGACGTCCTTGCGCCATCCAGGCCAGTAAGCATGACGTCTAACTTTTTCTAGCGTCTCCGTTAGTCCTAGGTGCGAAGAAAGCAAGTCACGGTGACAGAAGTGCAACACCGTGTTCATGTACGGAAGCGGAACCACCGGAACGGTCACCGTGCGGGCGGGTCCAACATTGGCCGGCTGGTGGACGGTTCGCATCAGCAGGCCGTTCACAACACAATGTTTAGGCGTTATCTGCACAAGACGCCTCCGTAGGAACGGATCCAGGGGTACGGCCCCGTCCTGCAGCAGCGCCACGGGCGCCCTGATCCCCGCCACCTCCTGCTGCTCGGCCAGGAACAGTTCAGAGTCCAGCCCAAACACGTCAACCGACGACGGCGTCACGGGCGTAGCTGAAGCCTCGCCAGTTTCCACCTCCGTAGGCTCAGTAGTATATTCCAACTCCAGTTCGTCGCATCCTCGAGCTCAGGCCCGCTGTTACTGTCACTTCCTCCTCCGGAATCAGGTCCTATAATTTCAGGCTCAGGCACGGTCTCCGACGGCTCCCCGACTGAAGACGGAACTCCGTTCTCAGCGGAGTGTTCCGGATTCAGGAGATCGGCCATCGTCAAAGCGTTCACTCTCCCATTCGGCAACCGTGACAAGTTATCAACATGCCCCATAGTAGTGCCCAGCTTATGATGAACTTTGAACTGTAGGTTAGACAACCCCATAGCCCACCGTGCCAGCTTGGTATCCCTGTACGGTTACCCGCGCTGAAGACCCACGTCAACGCTTGGTGGTCCGTAAACACATCGAACTCGCGCTTGTCGAGGTAACAGCGGAACTTGCGCGTTGCCCAGTCCCCGCCCCAACACTCTATCTCGGAGATGCCGTCCTGCTTCGTGATCCAGTTCTTCTGCGACCCCGTTAACAACTTGCTCGCGTACGCGACGACACGGTCGCGGCCCTCAGATTCCTGCATGAGGCACGCTCCTACGGCGTAGCGTGACGAGTCCACGTTGAGTTTGAACGGTTTTTTTTCATATCAGGGTAGACTAAGATAGGTGGTTTCATCAGAGCACGCTTCAGTTGCTGAAAAGCGCTCTCACAGTCCTCGTTCCAAAAGAACGGAGCCTCCTTCGCCTTCAACCGCTCCAGCGGGGCTTAAATCAACGCATACCCCGGAATATAACGGCGGAAGTAGCTGGTTAGGCCGAGGAACGACCGTATCCAATGCACGTCACACGGCCTCTGAACGTTCATCACCGCCTTGACCTTCTCCGGGTTCGGCAAGATGCCCGTCGGGGTAGCGATGTGGCCGAGGAACGCTACCTGGCTGCGCCCCCAATGACACTCTTTATCTTTAGCTTAAATCCCGCTTGTCGGAAACGCGTGAACGTGGATCAGGTGAGAGGGGGAGTTTTTGCTGAAAATAACACAATCGTCCAGGTACACAAGACACACGCGCCAATTTAACCCCCCCCCCCCCCCCCCCCCCCCCCCCGCGCACACAGGCGTTGTATATGCATACATGTGGTGAAAAGGTACGAAATGCTACATGTAGTATATACAACATGTTAAAGACAATGAGATGCACAGGGCTAGGTTTGGAACTCGCACATAAGCTTAACAATATTTCAAGGAATAGCCACTTCAAAATTTGGCTGTGATTGCTTATGGCAAAATCGTGTTAAGAGGCTTCCGCCATTCAATTTAAAATTAGGGTTTGTATGCACGACCTTGGCTAGAAGCGGCGTCTCCGCGCGTGTGAACTCGACGATACTTCAGGGGTGATGAGGACGAGAGGGGTGGGGCGGTGATGACGGTCTTAGAGGGGCTAGCGAGGTAGAGAGTGTAGTAGAAGACTCCAAAAGTGAGTATGAGGCGGGTAGTATGTAAGGCTAGGGCGTTTTGGAGCTGCTGATTAGTTTAGCTAACCTGCTTCAATACATTTCGTTGCAATCAATGATGGCTTTATGCATAGCCGAGTAGGTTTGTACGTACTCTTCCCAGCTTCAATAAACAGGACATTTTTAACTAGTGTGATATACACCCTGTAGGAAATCTTGCTTTAATCGTCGGTGACTACATGTGAGTGCATAACGCTGCAATGATCTGTATAAGGGAGGTCTACCGATCATGCGATCTTCCCGCAGTACAAAGTTCGGCGTCGTACTTACGAATGTCAATACAAAATGCAAGTGTATCCTTTCTATAGCACGAAGTATATACCACATGTGGCAACACGGCCGGGGCCAAAAAAAAAACGTGAGTGCGGGGGGGGGGGGTTAAGTTCACAAGAACGGTCTCCATTAACCGTTCGAAAGCTGGCACAGCGTTACAAAGGCCAAACGGCATCACCAACCACTCGTAGAGACCGTACTTGCATGTGAACGCAGTCTTAGCCACGCTATTCTCGTGCATCGGCACGTTCCAGTAGCCGGACGCGATGTCCATAGTAGAGAACAGTCGGGCGTCTCCCAAGACGTCGAGAATGTCGTATATTAAGGGCATCGGATAGCAATCTTTCACGGTTACAGCGTTCAGACGACGGTAGTCGATACAGAACCGAATTTCGCCATCAGGCTTCCGGATCATGAGGACCGGGCTCGCCCAAGGGCTATTCGAAGGACGGATCAACCCCAAATCGAGGTACTCCTCCACTTTGGCCTCCATGACTTCACCCTCAGCGCCAGAGACACGGTACCGTTGCTGCTTGATCGGACGGTTGTCTCCCGTGTCGATCTCAAACTTCAGCAGATCCATTCGCCCTGGTTTCTTCGACGACTCCACGAATAGGTCACTACAATCGTTCAGTTCATCCTGGAACAAAGCCTTCTGTTCACTCGACAACTTAGAGTCCGAAAAGTCGGCTTCTGCGCCCTTGTCAGGCGGAATGTCTGGCTTCGAGGCTTTTACCTTCTCCTCGGTACGCTCTTTCCGTTCTTCAGTGACCGACCGAACGGCTTCCGGCGTTCGGTCGGTCCGGCTCGCCCTCAGCGTTCCCCGCTGACTGCTTTCCGTTCTCAGGACTCCTTTCTTCAGGCTGAGGGGAAGACGCGAACGCCGACTCGGGAATCACGGCAGTAGAGGCCACCACGGTTCCCTTCTTGATCCAGTATTCATCCGTAGACTTCGACAATCACTTGACCTTTTTGAACCGTGCATAGCGTGCGTGCCACGCAAAGAGTCGGAGGTAGGCCCAGCGAGCCTTCCACCA
This sequence comes from Phytophthora x cambivora, assembly GCA_033557925.1. Lineage (NCBI taxonomy): Eukaryota > Oomycota > Peronosporomycetes > Peronosporales > Peronosporaceae > Phytophthora > Phytophthora x cambivora. Next base: position 3,149,383 of record JAUCEB010000012.1, on the reverse strand, counting down.
ACACGGTAGCGTTGTCAGCGGCCTCGCCGATCACGTTCGTCATCACCAGAGCTTGTCCACGCGGCGGAAGCCGTACCGACACAGCCATAGCGGTCGTGTAAGTCTCTTGGACCACGGTTACTCCTAGAGCCAACACTTCCTGAGTGCTCTTCAAAGTCATCGTCCGTTCTGCTACATCTATCACCGCTCCGAAAGCCCCCAGAGCGTCCACGCCCAGGATAGCGTCGCAGTGCAACTGGTCTGCCACCACAAACCCATCGTGATCTCCAATGAGCCCAGGCGGATCGGCAAGACCATCCAGCCACGAATGCGCAGACAGTGTCCCGAAGAACTCCGTACCAGACCCTCGTAGGGCTTCAAGGGTTCGCCGGCCCGACCCAACCGTTTCAGCACTTTGGTATCAACCAGACTCAGAGTAGCACCGGTGTCGGCTAGCATTCTCGAAGGTAGGCAGTCGATCATCCCTCCCGAAAGAGCTTCAAAGCTCCCCACGGCACAGACAACTCGTCGCCCACCTTTTACGACCTCAGGAAAGTCGCACTCGCCCTTGGCGTCAGTCCTCATACCAAAACCGTTTCGTAGGTTAACCGTAACTACTTTGAATAGACCGTGTTTTTCTTTCCGTTCTGGTCGGTGACGTAGCGGGCCCACAACACTCACGTAGTGCGAGACGTCCTCGCCGTCCTCCGGATTCATCTCCAAGCCACCCACAGCTTCGGCACGGTCGACATAAAAAGCAGAACAGTCAAAGCGCACCCTCTTCCTGTCTCGACGCTTTTGTCGACGAGAGCGTGACGCCCGAGCTCGGCCCGCACGATCCCACAGCTTGTCCCAGATGCTCGGAGCGTTCTCAGCGTATTATTGTTCAGTCCAATTCGAGAGATGGTCCCAGTAGCGGCTCGGAAGCGCCAGCTTCTCAGCAAGACAGCTCGCTCGCCGACGGAACAGTTCCCAGTCCATTAGCGACATCTTATCACGCACCAGCGGTCTCTTGATCGCCTCTCTCTTCTCGGTCATTCGTTCTTCCAGGGCTTCCGTCCCCAATTCACCGTTCTTGTAGCCTTTCAGCATCTCGTACACGGTCAATCGGGCAATAGAACTCACCACGGACGGACCGATCTCTTCCTCAGTCGTTTCCGAGGAGACCGACAGCACAGCTTCGCTTCCACAATTCAGTGGAACGCTTATACTTGCGACCACATCCGCCTCTGTTATCAACGCGGCCTCCTTATCCTTCCGTTCTTGCCGGTCTTCTTCGTCTTTGATTCTCGTCTTCGACATTCCAAAATCATCGTACACGACCTCCGTAGCTCCAGGTACGCCTTGTATAGCTCTTGGTCCGATGGCTTTAAAGTCTCGGTTAGCCCTCTTCGCCTCCTCGGAACTCTCTAGCGTGCTCTGAAACATTCCTGCTAATATTCGGGAGTCAACATCTCAACCGGAGACGCTTCCTTAGTTCGTTCTAACACTTCCACAGGCATGTTCAGACGCTTCGCCGTGTCTTCGAGAGATGGTTCCTTCTGCGCTTCAGCGTTCTTCTTCACGCGCTTCAGGAGCTCCACTTCATCTAGCGGAAACAGACGGTCTTCCAATTCCTTGTCGTATTCTTCTTTCTCAACCGCTATTTCTTGACCCGCTAAAACCGTTCCTTCTTGTCCCGGAGAGCTCGCTTCCATCACGTCAAGCTCTTCGTTCGTGAACAAGCGCTGGTATTCCTTCTGCTTCATTTCCTTCGTCGAGGCTCCCATACTCTCCACGCTACTCGACTCGTCCGTTCCGTTCGGGACCGGCGTCTCGTACACGGGTTCCTCGGCTTTCTCTTCTGGTGCAGCATCATTGGCCGGTTCGACCCCAACGGTCACCTGGTTCACTGCTTCCTCAGGGACGACCGTCTCCGCCATAGGCACGACCGACTCCTCCGTTCTAGTCCCGCCACTTACTCCATTCTCGGCCACTTCTTCGTAGACAGCGACTCGCTTGACCGTTCTCTTGGTCTCCACGCCGTCGCCAACCGTCTTACTCATGTCAACTGTTCTTGCTTCCTTCTTACTCTTTGTCTCCCTCGGCGGCAGCACCGTTTTCATGGCTGCTTCCACCGACTTCGACTCATTTCTGCTTTCACTCTCTCTCTTCACCACCTCTCGAGGGACGGTAGCATCGGCACGCTTCTCAACCGCTACGCACCCGTGATCACCCTCCGAGCCGTTCTTCGGGCCAGAGGAAGGAGCGGCTCTACCTTCCCCTTCCTCTTGCCGTCTTCAGAGACGAGGTTCGGCTTGGCACGCCGCAGCGTTTTGCTGAGCGTCCAAGGCACGCAGCCTCGCGATAGCAGGACACTGGTTCGTCGAGTGGCTGTTGTCGTCGCAGAAAGCACAGTGACGCCTCTCGCTCGAGTAGTAGCCAGAGTTGGACGGTTCCTCGCACTCAGCCATGACGTGGCCGAATTGGTTACAACGGCGGCAAGTCATAGACCGTCATCGACAGGTTTCACGACCGTGCCCCAGAAAGTGACAACGCCCACAGATCGGAGCTCCGTTCTGAGCACGACTGTCCTCCTCCATCCGTATTCCCCGGAACTGTCGGCCGTTCCCTTGCTGCTGCGGCGGACTCGGACGCACTGGACGCCTTCCAAAAACAGCATAGGCGCCCGCATAAATATATTTAAGACAATTTATATTTACTCAGACGACAAACTCGTCTGAGTAAACGAGGGGTCGCTTCACCCTGTCATTGTGCAACTGCATAAATTTGGACTTGATTTCAGTATCAACAACCCTAATGTAGCAACTGGATCGGATATCAGGTCGACCTTTCACATATATCGACCTCTACACAATTTATATTTAGAGACGAATTTAGACAAACACTTTAAGCCGGTCTTATGCTATTTTTGGCAGGCGTCCACTGGCGGAGCCGGCGGCGGGATCGCGGCAACAGTAGACGGTGCCTGGTAGGAGTTCTGGCGAGGAGCTTGTCACTGGTTATTCACCTTGTTCCTCCACTCCTTCTCACCTTTCACGAAGGTCCTCACCTCTTGTGCCAGCGCGTTAACTTGATCCAACACAGGCAGGAGCAGACTAGACTTCCCAGACTTGGAACCGTTCTTCTGAGGCGTTCCATCGTCGAAATCCTCTTCTTCTTCTGCCGGACGGTACATGTCCTTCCCATAAGCCATTCGCACGTCTCAGGGATAGCACAGGCGGGGCTCGAGTCCAAGATTGCCTGCATACGGCGGTTGTTAAGTCCCCGCCGGAAGAGCTGGTATCTCATCCTCGGGTCAGGGTAATCAAGGGAGTCACCGAGGTCCGACACGCGATCTCCCCACTCCTCAATGGACTCTCCTCGCGCACGCTTGGTCGAGTGCAACCGTTCCCACAACTCGTCAGCCGTTCGGCTTAGGACGTGGTTATGAAAACGGATCTTCAGCGTCTCGAACGTCTTGATGCTCGAGTTGTTCCACCATCGCTCGGCCTCACTTCCCTTGATCTTCTGGCGGAACACTAGCAGTCGGGAACGGTCAGGAAGACCTCTCGTCGTGTCTTCGAACGCTTCCCAAAAGTATCTCGCTTTCTCAACCGTGACACCAGCCGAGTGGAACAGTGGCAACACCTTCACCGCGTTCGACACCGCATGCGTAAGTGCAATCGAAGTCAGAGGCGCGGTCGACTGGGATCGAACCGTTCGAGACATCATCAGAGGCGTTCCCGCAGCTCCAACCGCTCCACTCTTGGGCTTAGCACGCGCCACCGGCTTCGTCGACAAAGGCGCCTTAACTGGCATGGACCCTGAGGGTCTAGCAGCGGCCGGAGTCTTCGACGACGGCTTCACAGGCTTCGATCGGAGTTCACTCTTCACCGTCACTTGCTTCTTGGAGACGCGCGGCGGAAGAGTCCGGCTCGGGGCGGACGGAGCAGCCGTTCGTCTGGGCACAGGCGCCCCACCATACCGTTCTTGCCATCCAGGAGAGGGTCCTTGCATCCTCGTCGCCGGAGGTCGCAGCGCCCGGGGCCGAGGGTCTCCAGCTGAAGGTAGGCCGTTCGACCTTCCTCGTCTCGAGTCCCGTGTACCTCGTGATGAAGCCTCTCGGCCCCCGATGGTACCGAGGCTCCTCATAGGCTTCCCCATATCCTTCATACTCCAGCGGTTGGCTGTAGCCTCCGTAGTCGCCGTACTGACCGTACCTAGGCCCAGTATAAAACACTCCACCGTACCCCGGGTACGCAGACGAACCGTACTGAGAACGCTCCTCTCTCGACGGCTTAGTCTCGTACACTTCTTCAGTCTCGTAGTAGCCCGACTCCTCATAGGGCTCCGTCTCCTCGCAGTGCTCCGTCTTGACCACTGCCTCTGGCTCGGTCTTGACGCCGGCGTCCTCCTCTTCACCCTCTTCATCTTCATTTTCCTTCAACTCATCCGCTTCTTCTTCTTCCCATTCTTCAAACACGCCCCTAGACCGAGGCTCCAAGCCGTGTCCGACAGCCGTTCCGCTACCGACGTCCTCCGACTGCTCACCTACAGCTTCTTCTTCAATATCACTTCGTTCTTCTTCCGAGTCTTCCATCTTCAATCCTAGTTCACGCTCAATTCTACAATTCTTGTATCCTTGTAATCTTCTGACCAACTAGCCCGACGCTTGTTCGTCTTCTTTTCCTTCAGTTCACTGGAGAGCGGTCTGGTTCAACACCTTCCTTCATAGGTATTAATAATAGAGTATCTCTAATAACAGTCCGTGCCCCACGAACGTTCCTCGCCGCGCCCCGACTTGCGCTAGCTCCTGGAGCTGCTGGTCGACGTGTATCTCTTTGACACTGGGTCCGGACTTGACGCTCGATACTCACGTAACCGACGCTTGACTTGCAACAGACCTCCGACGCTGGCTTCTCCACAGCGAGGAACTGTACCCTGCTTCTCCACCACGTGTCGCGAACCGTTCCCTAGGGGGGGGGGGCGTTCCGTGCGCTGTATGGGAGTTGAGGCCAGAGGCTAGTAGGCAAACCAAGATGCAGACACTAACAAGCTACAAAATAGAGCAACTTGTTTAGTATAGGGTAAATTCACGACTAACCAACCTTTCTTCATGTCCTCCTAGCTTCCTTGGTCTCTCGCGCCACGCTCCCGCGCCCTCTTGATGGCCCGAGTCGCACGCCATGCTTGCCGACCGCTCCGCGCATCCGCTTTCACCCCTCCCGGCGCCCGACCAACGCTCGCTTGGCCTCCCTTGCTTTCTTGTGTCCTGTCGTCTGTCCTTGGTCCGCGGGTGCCCCAGATCCGCCCTGCACGCGCGATCAGGAAATGGCAACGCTTCGCCGCCAATAGGATTCCACCAGCCTCGGCGGAGGCCGTCCCATACAGGGACGAAGTCAAATCAGATGTCCGTTCTCACGCCCCGTTGCCCCATAAGGGGTTCAGCATCGAACAGCTGTTCCCCGGGCGATCCCGCTGGAACGGTACGGACCGTTCTCACTCGGGACAGAATCCACCGGTGCAGAGCTGGACAGACATTATTACTCGGCAGACTTCAAGTTGGTCGCCTAACGGGTTCTTCCGATTAATGTACCATCTCCAAATATTATACCCTTCCGAATACAACCCCCCCACGACTGGTGTAATAATAGTTAAAATACCCTCCAAATAGTATACCCAACGTGAGCACGATATTTAAGGCGATGCATTTTGTGCAGAATAGCTGCGCAGTCTGGACGAAACAAGGTTGATGATATGCATGTACATGAGGACGGCGAGTTGATCTGCGAGTTGTAAACCCTCCAAATAAGACACCCTGCGAGCAGAATATCCGTTGTCAATGGTGCACTATTGCTATTATACCGGTACACTATTCGGAAGAACCCGTTACAGCGAAACATGACGCGTTTTTTTTAGTTACGGGGCTTGCTGTAAAAAAAAAGCCGCGTCATGTGTCGCTTATGTACATTTACACGGTGTACAGTAATGTTTTCTTGCAAGAGGTTGAAGTCGCGGTCTTATACTAAAGTCCCCTTTTAGTCCTTCGGGCCGAAGTACATGTAGGACGATCTCCCATACGCATTCGATATCCGCCAACCCGTGTCGTTTTACCAAAGTATATCCACTCTGAGTGACTCGGTTTTCCTATAATAGCAGACAACTCGAGTAAGAAAATTTACTCGTGTGTGTCTGCCAAATTATTGAGATCAACCTTTTTCTGTACCATGTACAGTATGTTGGAGCATCCTTCACCTTGAGCAATGCTTGTATTAAATAAAATTTTATAATACAGTCGGCAAAACAAAATTGCCAGCCGGATGTCACATGACCTACTGTACACGTATATAGATGGCGTTGCGACTCGCAACTTGCGAGTCTCATCATACTGTCAGCAGTTTGATAGCGGCTACATTGTATACTGTACTTAGTAATCCTCCACTGGTGGTGTTTTACTGTAGGGTGCAACGGGATAATGACTTGCTCTACTGTCGTCCAAACGGAGCCAGCCGAATGTTTTTCCAATACGATGCGCTCCGTCCGTGGGGACAAGCGTAAGCCCTTAGCATTAACTCTTGACGTGCAAGATGTCCGTACAGTAACAGTTGCACACCTTGTTAACAGCGTGCTCCAGTCAAGGCGACGCAACAGCTGCAGCAGGCTTTCCATGCTAACAAAAGCCACCATTCTCAATTTTCCTTCGTATCGACAACTTCCAACTTTGGGGCCTTTTGAAGAGCAATCATGCACCCCAGCCATCTCATTGCGGCAGCGATGGTGGCTGCTTACACTTCAGCGACGTCCATCAAAGGCGACCTGAACGGCTGGTACCCATGCGCTGATCACACGTTTTCGGACGAAGGCAGCTCCAGCCAAGACGCAGAGTGTGCAGTGTACAACGCCCCGCTCTGCTATCCCAGCATCTGTGAGACTCCTGTAGCGATCCTCTTGTCTTGCCCGGTCGTTAGGCAGATCGTATAGCTACGCTGCGGCGGTCTGTGTCGCCGTCACTTCAACTTCGACACTTGATGGCCGTCAGAGACTAACTCAGTCTCCCCCTGCCGGAACCCACGCCTACGTCTGCGCTAGTTCCTACTTTGTTATTCTTTGTTTAATCGCTAGCCTAAGCCAACAATCTACTTCTCGTTGCTGTGCCTTCCGTCGTCGCAGCCACCGTGCACCCAGTCGCCGCCAGATCCCGTACCGAGACGCTTCTAGAGCACCCCCGAGCCTCAATGCCCGTCGTTGCCCTCACCCACGCCTGGTACCGCCCGACGCCCAACCAGCCGATCGGTTGCTACTCAGCAGTGTCGTTCGACCACTGTCGACGTACTGCTCTCCTCGCTGTTGCTTCAGACACCGGGAGCTCGTCTCCTCGTGCCAGTCTGCCCTCGTCTTCCGCGCTTGTGTCTGCACGGTCTTCGTCTGCGTCTCACGCGGCGAATTCGGTTGTGAGCTCGCCTCACGACGCTCTCCGCCGCCCGAGACCTCACGTCTGGCTACCTCGAGGTACTTCAAGGTACCCTGCCCGTCCGATCCGGCATTCTCGTCGTCGTCACCGGCGTAGCCGGCGTCCATTGGCCGCCTTCGGCGGTGCACCTCTTCGTCAGCCCGCCCGATCTTGACAGCGGCTGCTTCTGCTTGGCCTGATTGCGCCACGGATCCATTACACGCCTTCATCCTCCACAGAGTCTTCCACGACTCTGTCGGCCTCAAGAAGCTGATCATACTCGGCGATAGAGACCCATCGCGACTCGTCATCCGCGGCAGTGACTCGCGCTGCATCCCGTACGGGTCGGAGCTCGAACTCGAGGACGTAATGTCCCGCCCGGTTGCGCCTACGTCTTCGTCGTAACTCCACCAGGAGCTCACTCGACTGCTGCTCTGGTGTCGTGCCGCGCGCTGCGCGCCGACCTCGCTTTCGGCCTCGGCCCGCAGTGGCTGCGTTAATCTGAGCCGTCGTTGCTCGTACAGGCGGCGCTGTCTCCTAATCAGCCCTTTCATGTTCTACTTGTTCAGCGATGTCGGCTGCTACTTGCTTCAGCAGCGCCTTCGGGTAGTAGTAGGTCACCAAGAACGACACGTGCACAATGTGCCGCTCCGCGTCTCCGTCTGTGTCCTCTCGCTCCACTAGGAAATTATCGTACCCCGCCGGCTCGATCACTCGCATCGGGCCAACCGATTGATGCACAAATTTAGACGCCGTGGGCCCTCGGAGTGGCCTGAAGATCCAGACCCGGTCACCTGGCGACAGCGTCCGTTTCTGCTTCGTCCTGCGGTTGTAGTATTTAGCTTGGCGCGCTTGCTCCCGCCCCCGAGCCCTCTCCGCGATCTCATGACTGCTCCGCATCGCCTGCAGCAGTCTCCGATGGTAGCTCGTCATCTCCCCGGCTTCCGCCACACTCGTTTCTCGTAATAATTCATTCGGGCCCTTCAATTGACGCCCCATCATAAGCTCGTTTGGTGACAGCTTCACCGTAGTGTGTTGCCCTGAATTATAGGCGTAGACAGCGAAGTCTAGCCACACATCCCAGTCTCGTTGCTCGTCCTCGTACATGTAGGTTGCCACGCAGTCCTTCCACGTCCTGTGGAATCTCTCCACAAGGCCGATCATCTGCGGGCGGTAAGGCACCGGATTCACCTGCTGAGCTTGCAGCATGGTAACCAGCTTTTCAATCACCTTACCCGTCAGTTCGGGAGCCCCGTCCGTCAGCAGCTCGCGGAACGGCCCAAACTTGAGCACCACGTGCCGCATCAGGAACTCCGCCACGTGCTCCGCCTCGTGCTGCTTCACCGCCACCGCGACCACGTATCTGGTCACGTATTCTACCGCGGCAATGACGTGTCGTGGCCCGCCATCTTTCGTCGGCAGAGGACCCGCTACGTCCAGGGCCCACCTGTCTCCCACGTCTCCGCCTCTGATACTCCTGAGTGGCGGCACCACTTCACGCGGCCGTGCCGTGCGGCTGCCACAATCTTGGCACCCTCTGACCCACTGCTTGACTTCACTTCGCAGCCCGGGCCACCAGTAGACCTTGGCGATTCGGGCGTGGGTATGGGGCGCACGCAAGTGCCTGTCCCACACCGAATCGTGTGCTTCTTTGAATACTACCGCCCACAAGCTGGGTGGCAGTATGACACGCTTCCCCTCTGCCGTAGCGATCAGCGCCAGTCCGTGGCGTACCTCCACCTGCAGGCCCCCGTGCATGCCAGCCTTGACCAGCCGCTGCACCAGGCTGCTCTTCGCCTGAGCGCTGATGATCTCGTCGTCGGTCAGCTGGAGCGTCGGATCGTGCTCTCGCTGTCCGGCGCGTTCTCCTACCCGATGCTCAGTTTGCGCCTGAGCGACTTCGTTCACCACGGGCCCAGCTGCCGTTGTCGGTAAGCCGTCGCCGCCACGTATCAGCTGCGCCGGCCGCTGTTGCCGTCCTGCTGTCGTCGCTTCCGCCGCCGTTCGCCTCGTCGCCGGATTGTCAGCCGTCGTAGTCTGCGGAGCGCGTTTCGCGCTCTTGGTCGTCTGGCCCGCCCCGCCATTCACTAGTGACTTCGTTCTTGGCCGGTTGGCCACTGCATCTTTCGCCGCCGGTCGCGGCTTCTCGACGCACTTCTCGAGACTCCGCCGGCGTCCTACGAAGCGCTTCACGCCTCGACAACCCTGTCGACACGACGCCGCTCGTCCCCGTGCTCCTCTCCGCTGCTCGGGCTCTCGTTGCCCTCTTCTTCGACGCCGCCGGCACCGCTGCCGGATTTCCAGTCATTGGCGCTGTGGGGCCGGTCACCGTAGTCGAGAGTCGTGGTCCAGGGTGTGGTGATACGCCCACACTCGTCGTTCGAGTCGAGTCGCGAGACTCAGGCTCTCGTGAGCCGGTTGACACCACTGCCGCCTGCTGCTCTTCGACGCCCGTCGACCTGTCGAGCCTTCGCGTGCTGCTCCTCGTTCGGTTGGCCATCGACGAGGACGCCGCTGCGGGCGTACTCTGCCTGCTCTTCGTGAGTGGGACCGGTCGCTGCTCGGCGCCCCGAACAATCACCGACGCAGGCTTCTCGTGCCCACCGTCCACTACGACCGTCGAGCTGCTGCGTGAGGTGTCCGCATCACCTCCTGCTGTGGCCGTCGTACTCCACGCAATGCCCGAGGACGGCGCGTCACCCACCGCACCGTCCAAGCCGCCACGTCCTCCTTCGCTCGTCTCCTGCCGCTCGTGCGTCGCCAAGCTGGCTTCGCTGCCTCCGCGCTCTTCTCGGGACGAGAGTTCCGACCTCGCTGGTCGCTGTTTCGCCCTACGTCGCCGTCCTACCGCAACCAACACCACTGCCGTCGTGGGTGCCCTCGAGAGCGCATCCGCGACTACGTTGGTGCTTCCTGGTCGATATTCGACTTCGAAGTCGAACTCCTGGAGGGTCAATGCCCATCGGTGTAGCTTCCCCGTCAGGTTGGGGCTCGTCATGAGCCACTTGAGGGCCGAGTGATCCGTCACAATGGTGAATTTTCGGCCGTACAGATACGGCCGAAACAGTTTAATAGACCACACCACCGCTAGACACTCTAGCTCAGTGATTCCGTACTTTGCCTCCGTCTCGCTGTTTACCTTGCTGGCGTAGGCCACGGGCTGCCACCCGTGCCCTTGGTCCTGCATTAGGCATGCCCCGAGGCCCGTGATGCTAGCATCCCTTACAACCCGAAAGGACAGACGGAAATCCGGATAGATCAGCAAAGGCTTGGTAGTGAGCACTTCCTTCACGTACTCGAACGCTGTCTGCTGCGCCTCCGTCCATTCCCACTCCACGTTCTTGCGCAACAACTTCGTCAAGGGCGCCATGATGGCCCCGAAGCCCTCAATAAAACGTCTGTAGTAGCCCGCGAGGTGAACGAACCGCTTGACTTCCACATCGTCTCGGGGTTGCGGAAACTCCCGTACTGCAGTCACTAAGCGCTCTAGCGGCCGCACGCCGTCAGAACTAAGTTCGTGTCCTAAATATTCCGTTCTCCTGGTCGCGAACACGCACTTCTTCAACTTCAGCGTCAGGCCGGCTTCAGCCAGTCGCTCAAGCACGCAGGCCAGCTCCACCACATGCCGTTCGATACCGCTCTTCGTGTAGACGATAATATCATCTAAATACACTAAACATGTGACCCATGTAAGTCCCCGTAGCACGCTATTCATCATGCGCTGAAACGTCGAGGGGGCATTGGTGAGACCGAAGGGCATCCGCACGAACTCGTAAAGTCCCTGCTTTGTGGTCTGCTTTGTGGTGAACGCGGTCTTCTCCTGGTCCTTGGCCGCCATTTTGATCTGCCAATAGCCCGCTTTTAAATCTAGCGTGCTAAATAGTAAGGCTCCGCCTAGCGCCTCCAGTGTTTCATCGATCCGGGGCAAGGGATAGACATCCTTACGAGTCACTTTGTTAAGGGCTCGGTAATCGACACAAAATCGGACTTCCCCGTCCTTCTTCTTCACTAGTACGACGGGGAAACCCCACGCACCGTCGCCCTCTTTAATCACCCCAGCCGCCAGCATCTTGCGTACATTTGTTTCAATTACTGCATCTTCAGACTGCGCCTGTCGTCGACGCTTTAGCATAATGGGCGCGGCGTCGCCCGTGTCAATGTGGTGCTCCGTAGCCAAGGCTGTGGCGGGTGGACAGTCCCCCGTGTCCGCCGTCAATCGCCTGTAGACTCGTAGCAACTTAACAATTAACTGCTTGCTCCCTTGGTCGTCAACTCCAATGTTCACTTCATTTTCATTTTCCAGCGGTTCGTCACTACTCTCGCCCAATTCCTCCAGCCAGGCGCTCACCCGGTCCCGACGTAACTCCCCACTCATCCGTAATAGTGTCACGTCGCCGTCGAGCGGCACCCATTTGCCTAACTCTTTCTTTGCAGGTAGTCGTGAGTCCTCGCCGTTCGCGTTGATCGCGGGCACCAAGGCCTTGCCGTTCCTCACTATGGTCACAGTGGGGGCCAGCATGACCGCTCCCGTGTGCTGCGTGGGGATGAACAGCCCCCTTTCACCGTCCTTGGTCGTCACGGCCACTTCTATCGGCATCACGGTGCACTTGCCCAGCTGCGCACCACTGCGACCCGACCACGCCCCTCGCCGTCATAAGTACGGAAGGGAATCACCACCGACCTACCGCCCTTGCTGTACCGCACTTCGCTGTTTTCGAAATCCATGGTGGCTCCACGCGTTCGCATGAAGTCCACCCCTAATAGGAACTCGTCCGTACACCCCTGGACGATGCATGCTTCGACGCTGACCGTCTCGCCGAAGACACTCTGCAACTCGAACCTCCATACTCCGACCACGTCAAGCAAAAAGCCCCCGATGCCTTCAACGTAGTCTACTGGGGAGGCCTTTTCGACTCGGTCCCCGTACTGCATCCAATCCGTGCCGGCGACAGTGAACCGCGCTCCACTGTCGAGCTTGACCTGTCGACGCACCCCAGCGACTTGCATCACAGCGGTCGGTAGTCCGTCGTCGGCACCGACATACTCCACTCGCTCCTGCTGCACCTCGGCGGCGCTGCTCCCACGATGCTTCACTAGACTCACGCGGGCTGCCTGGCGTGGGTCACGCTCGCGACGCATCGACTCGCCACGCTGCTGCCTTCGCACTTCGAGTTCCTCCAGAGCAACGGTGGCCACGCTCCGTCGTGCAGCGAGCTCGTCTTCAGCCACTCGCTGCTCTGCCGCCTCTTGCTCTCGTCCTTCCCGCTTCCGCCGGGCCAACAGCACCTTCACACGCTGCCTCTTGGCCTGTTTGCGGGCTCGTCGTCTCGCTAGACGCACCCGTGCCACCTCGGAGAGCCCGTCCACCTCGTTCGCCAGTGTCGCCGACTCTGCACTTGTCTCCTCCATTGCGGAGTCGCTCGCCTCCGTCACGACCGCACCCAACTCCGACTCGTCCTTGCTCAGCTGCTCGCCCTCGTCCGAGTCCACCCCGGACTCGTCCAATACGACGGCCGCGTTGCCCTCACTGCTCGCCAGCAACTCTCCATCCTGCTCCTCGTCGTCCGGACTGCTGGCTGGAGACTCACCAGCGTCATCTGGTTCCTTGACGCCTCCCCCTTCGCTATTCATCGTCGACGCGGACGCACTCCCGTCGAGCGACGGTTCGCCCGTGCCCAGACCGTCGTGCTCCATCGAGAGTTGACCAGGTTCGCCGCCATCATCCGACGACGTCCTCGCCGTCGTTCCGCCGCTACTTGTCCGCACGGCGGCGCCTTCTCCAGTCTTGAGCGCGTCGCCCTGATGCAACTCGCGCTCGCGCTCCGCGTGCACGAAGCGTACTGCGGCCATCGCAGACCGGACAGTCGCCACGTAGCGCAGGGCTCGCTCGGCGTCGCGCGTCGCCGTCGCGGCCTTCATTTCGAGCAGCACCTGCTCCACTCCGTCGCACTCCCCACTTGTACTCGCCCGCACGACCCTCGTCGTGGCCGTCTCCTCTCTCCTCTCTCGCCTCTCGTCTTGTCCATCCATTCCTCGAGTCTTGGCAGTACTGCCGACACCCGACACCTGCTGACCGCCACTCTGCCGACTCGTCGCCACCGGGTCGCGGTCCCTCGTGTTCTGGTCATCACCCGCCAGACCGCCTCCACCTACGCCACACGCCACTTGTCGGGGATCGTCGTGTTGCACCGGACGTAGTAACCCCGTTACTACGCCCGTTCCTCGTTTTCCCCTGGCGACTTCGCCGACTGCCCTCGCGACTTCATGTAGGCGTCATTCCGTGACTTGGCCTCCGCGTCGGGACACGCCCTCGCGAAGTGACCGGCCTTGTAACAGGAGTAACACTTCACCTCCTTCGGGCACTGAGTCGCCCAGTGACCCATCTGGCCACACTGGAAGCACGATGCATTGCCGCGCCGACTGCCCTCATTCTGCCCGCCGCTGACTAGTCGCGCCGCCCGCGCTTCCCCGCTGGGCGAGTCGCCCGTCGTCTGTTTCACAGCAGCTTTGAGCCGCTTCATCTTTGGCTTGACGTCGGAATCGTCGCTACTCGACGACACCGCTTCACGTCTTGCCTTCGCCTTCTTGGCGGACTTGGCCGCTGTTGCCTTGTCACTGGCCGCCGCCACTCGCCGCTTCCGTTCCACTTTCTTCGGCTCATACAATATTTACCGTTCCACTGATGCCCAGGTGGAGGGTCCCAGGTGCCCGACCACGCGTTATAGATCCCCTGCGGGTTGGTAAAGAGCGCCACTTGCCCCACTTCGCCTTGCGTCGCAACCTCATTGTTGGTCAGGTGAGCCGTGCTGCCCGTGATAGCAGTAGGCAGCCCCGTGCCACCGATGCCTGGCACCACCATCGTCTGTCCGGTCGTACCGGTCATAGGAATCAAGTAGGGGTTGGGCGCTGTTGCCCAGGGCAACCCGATGTTCATCATGCCCTGTGCGACATTGTCCATGGGGTCGTCGATATCTGTAGCCTTGTCGACCGCCTCTTCCAACGTGGCAGGCTTAGGGGCCTGCTTTACCAGCTTCTTGGTGGTCTTGTCGAGACACCTGTAGAATTGGGCCAGTAGTACACGCTCACTAATCCGGTTGCGCCCGACTGCATCTCGAAGTCCAGCGGCGAAATCCGCGTATATCTCGCCCGGCATCATGCGACGCATGCTCACCCGCCACTCCGCCGCCGACTTGTCCAACTTCTCCGCGTAGCGGCGCAGCAGCGCCTTCTTGAGGTTGCTCCGGAAGCCGCCGATTCATGTTCACCCACCACTTGGCGGCGTCGTCCATGAGCTTGTTGCCCATGATGAAGTAGAGGGCCTTGTCCGACCACTTGCCGCGCCCCGACTCTTCAGCACCCTTTAACGCCAGATCACCCCGATCGATCCACGTCGAGACCGACGTCTTCGGAGAGGGCGCGAACGTGGGCAACTCACGCTCTTCCTCGGCGGCACTCGTTGCTGCCGTCTTCGTTCTCGTCGCGCCCGCCGACCACTTCGTGCGCGCGCCTCACTGTCGGACGACTAGCTCTCCGCGTCGCTGGTTGAACTGCTCAAGCTACTCGAGCTGCTCGAGCTGCTCGAGCTGTTGTGCCTTCCCTCGCTGTTGGAGTCTGACGACCCGCCACCGTCACCACCCGGGGCGCCCACGGGAGTTCTCGCAGCCCGTGTTCGTCGACTGACGGCCTGCTGGCCACCCGGATGCGCGCTAGCGCTGGTAGACTGGGGCTGGAGCCTCGACACCATCGCGGTGAGTTGCTGAACGGCGGTAGCCATAGCTACCATCTCGGGCGAAGGTGCTGCGTCCATCCCCCCGCTCCTCGGTTGTCCTCCGCTAACCGTCGTCTGGCGGGTTGGCGCCGCTGGAGGCCCACCTCCGAGACTGGAATCACTCGCCACTCCTGCCATCGACGCTGGGGCTTCGTGACGGTCGGCCACCGTCACCGGTGCCGCACGTGTCAGCACGCGTGCTGCTTGGTCCTCTGGGTGTCACACCCCACTCGTCGGCCCCTCATCTTCCCTGGCGACGGCTGCCTGTGGCTGCAACCCAGCCACGATCGCGGTCAGCTGCTGCAGGACCGACGCCACTGCTTCGGCATCCATGGCGGGCATCGAGGTAGAGTGGCTCTCGCTGGCTTGGCCGTCTCCCGACTGCTCGGCCGACAAGATCGGGGGCGACGGTTCGTCTCGCGACTCTTCGTTCGGGCCTGCGTCTTTCGACCTCGTCATGGCCTCGTCCTCCGTCGCAATGGGGTCCGGCTGCTGTTCCATCGCAGGGCCCGGAGGCTTACTCGCCCCGTCATCTACGTGTTGTCCTTCACCGGCAGCTTCACTGCCTTCTTCGTCGTCGTCGTCGCCCGGAATTGGCTGGTTCTTCGTTTCTCGCGGAGCCCTTCTCGTCTTTCCGGACTTCGTGGTCGTTTTCGCTCTCGTAGATGTCGTCATAGCACTTGCTTGTCTTGTTTGTGGCCCCTGTATGACCACCATGTAGCGATCCTCTTGTCTTGCACGGTCGTTAGGCAGATCGTATAGCTACGCTGCGGCGGTCTGTGTCGCCGTCACTTCAACTTCGACACTTGATGGCCGTCAGAGACTAACTCAGTCTCCCCCTGCCGGAACCCACGCCTACGTCTGCGCTAGTTCCTACTTTGTTATTCTTTGTTTAATCGCTAGCCTAAGCCAACAATCTACTTCTCGTTGCTGTGCCTTCCGTCGTCGCAGCCACCGTGTACCCAGTCGCCGCCAGATCCCGTACCGAGACGCTTCTAGAGCACCCCCGAGCCTCAATGCCCGTCGTTGCCCTCACCCACGCCTGGTACCGCCCGACGCCCAACCAGCCGATCGGTTGCTACTCAGCAGTGTCGTTCGACCACTGTCGACGTACTGCTCTCCTCGCTGTTGCTTCAGACACCGGGAGCTCGTCTCCTCGTGCCAGTCTGCCCTCGTCTTCCGCGCTTGTGTCTGCATGGTCTTCGTCTGCGTCTCACGCGGCGAATTCGGTTGTGAGCTCGCCTCACGACGCTCTCCGCCGCCCGAGACCTCACGTCTGGCTACCTCGAGGTACTTCAAGGTACCCTGCCCGTCCGATCCGGCATTCTCGTCGTCGTCACCGGCGTAGCCGGCGTCCATTGGCCGCCTTCGGCGGTGCACCTCTTCGTCAGCCCGCCCGATCTTGACAGCGGCTGCTTCTGCGTGGCCTGATTGCGCCACGGATCCATTACACTCCTAAGTCCGCGAACCCGAAAGTCGACATCTTTTTCAAGCGTTTGCCAGCGATGGCTGGTGACCCCGAGACGGCAACCAACGTGTGGCTGCTCCAAGGTGGCCCAGGCGATTCGTCTTCAGGATGTAAGTATTCGCCGATGAAGGTATGAAGAGAGAGAGGGAAATATACTCACTCTACTTGCCGTTCTGCTGTATAGTGGAGGCAGACATGATGGCGCTGCACTCACAACTGGAAGGGGCTGTGAACGTGTACACCATGGACCACCGCGGCACCGGGCGTAGTACGTTTTTGGATTGCGTTGCGGCCCAGACCACGACGACGGGGTCTCCTTGGGGAAACCAACTTGACCCTTCCGAAGTGCCTGCTTGTGCTCAGGATCTGCACAACAAGTATGGGGACCTTGCGTCGTTCTCCGTGACGACTGCTGCAACCGACCTCGCGACCTTCATCTCCACGTACACCAATGGCGCGAACACCACGGTGTATGGTGTGAGCTACGGTACCGTTCTGGTGGAGCGGCTGATGTCTCTCGCTCCACCCGAGGTGGTCGGGTATGTTCTTGATGGGGTTGCCACCAGCTCCGGGGCACCCGCTAACGAGTTCGCGTACATGTCAACGTGGGATATCGACTTCGGAGAGGTAGGCGATGCTTTCCTCTCGCTGTGTGACCAGGAGAACGAATGCAAGACCCGTTTCGCGCACAAGAGTCTCAACAGCACCGTCGACGACCTGCTTCTCCAGTTTGACAAGGACCCAAACTCGACCTGCGCTACGCTTATCATTAATATCACAACGAGCGATAATGCCAACAACCCGCCATCGGCTTCTCTCCGAGTCGCATGGGGTACGCTTCTTACGGACTCGTACATGCGGAATCTCATCCCGCCCGTCATTTACCGACTTCAACGCTGTGGGCCAGAGGACATCGATATCCTCACACAGTTTGTCGCGGCTTTGAGCACGGCTATGTCGGCCACGACGCAAGACAGCGCGTTTCAATCGACACTGCTGTACTACCTCATCGTGTTTTCCGAGTTGTGGGAAACGCCTGCTCCATAGAACGCGAGGATCAGCAGCGGAGGAATTTACACCATGCATCCCTTGTACTGCGCCTTTCCGAAGGAGAAGTCGGCTGCATGCGACGAACTCGATGTTGGGAACTACGATGGCGACGGCATCGTCTACAAGCGCGACCACCACTGGAACAAGACGGTTGCGATTCCGAGTCAAGCCAGTGTCCTTCTGCTAAGCGGCAAGCTGGACCCCCAGACTGCGCACAAGCACGCTGAAGCTCTGCTCAATGTGCTCGATGGCGAGAATAAAGAGCTGATCACCTTCGACTACGCCTCGCACGGTACCTTGATGACGACGCAAATGGTCGCTGGCGATCAGACGAGTGAAGTCTGCGGCATGAAAATCGTCGCGTCGTACGTGCGAAATGGTGGGGACCTCCAGCGCATGGATAAGTCGTGCGTGGACCAGATGTCCGGGTTTGACTTGACCCCGCCGGAGAACTATGTGGTAATGTTCTTGAGCACGGATGAGGCCTACGATGGTGCGTTCAACTCCAGCTTCAGCTCGTACTCGAACTGAGTAGACTTTTCCCATCTTGTGCTACGACAAGATGCCGTCTAAAGGAGGTGCCAAAGGTAGACCTCAGCAAGCTCGACGACATTCTTACACTTGAGCGATCCAAAAGTGTTGGCATTTAATGCAACCAGACTCTGTTCTGCTTTAAAAGCGGTCCTACTTTCGCACTCCTTTTTACCACTTCTTTTACCCTTTTTTACAGATCCATTTATACTGGGAGGACAGCTTTAGCTGGCTGAACAGCCTAACCAATTTTATCCTGGTAGTGCAACAACGGTACGTTGTGAACGGACACAACAGGGATTAATTCGACAAATGAAAAAATGTGGTCCACAGAAAAAGTAGGTATCGCTTCAATACAAATATCAAGTACAACGCCCTTACAAAACTTTTTTTTCTCGCATATACATCGCAGATTTTACTATTATTGCAGGCAACTGGCGCCTTTGTACAAAATCATATAAAATTACACGAGGAAGAGAGAGATCGAAAGATGATATCCATAATCGGTTTAGACAGGTTGATCCACCAGTTGGATTGGCACTTTGCTGTAAGCTTATCGCAGCCTGCAGATGCTCATATTGAAAGCACGCATGTTTCCAGCATAACTTTCAATGCTGGTATCCAGCTCGCCACTGCATCGGTGTTGTTAGCGCCGGCGCTGACTGCCGCAAAATTGCATGAGAGCATTCGCGGCAGTCAGCGCCGACCCACAGTGAGGAGGCATACTCAGGGTCGGTAACCAGCTTGTCGCCCTCCATTTAGATCCCTTAGCACATGTGTTATTAATAGTGGATGCGAGGCTCGTGCACTTTAGCAGCTTACTCTGACGCTGCAGCAGCGAAATATAGCCCACGAAGGGTGAGAGCTGCTGCAGCGCCTAAGCTCGCGCGCTTGATTAGTAGAAGCGTAGATGATATTGAATTGTAGATGAGTAGATTCGCAGCGATCTTGTGGATTAGCAGCTTGCTTTGACGCCGCAGCAGCGAGGTATAGCCCACGAAGGGTGAGGGCTGCTGCAGCGCCAAAGCTCGCGCACCTGATTATTAGAAGGGTAGATGGCTTGGAATTGTAGATGAGTAGATGCGTAGCGCGTTTGAAGAGGGTGGAGGCTGCTGCAGCGCCACAGCTCGCGTAGTGTGCGCGGCGAAGAAAATCTCTGACTGAGCATTCGAGAACGAAAATTCCACGAAAACACGTGGTCGAAACCCCTCAGCACAAAGAGGCCAAAATAAAATATTGCAACTCAAAACAATATTGGGATTTCCAATATAAATATTTATTATTGAGAAGTACATGTACCGATACCAATATCGGTACAATATATTATTGACCCAATTATCGGTCGGCATTAATTAGAGATCGGGATCGGGATCGTATATTATATTATATTATATTATGTTATATTTATATGCAAAGACAGTGACTACTATGCAGCATTTTGTTGGCTAGGTTGGATGTCCTCGTCCAACTTGGCAGCATGTGGCTGATCTACCAGGTGCTATCCTTGGGAGATTGGATCTCGATCACACTGAAACTAATTTAGTATTTACGAGACTTCAACGGCAGGACGAACAAGGTTGGTGGCTGATAGGCCGTTGGTGTAGTGTCATACCAGTTAGATGCTAATGAATAAGAAGAGGTCTAGTTGTGAGTGGTTGTGACTATGAAGGAATCCTGGAAAGTCTCTGCGGAGCTTTCTGAGATTGGATTGCGGCCACCGTTGGTCCTCCTTCGCTTACAAGGTAAGCCGCAGTAGTCACTGAGTACCGAGAGGGTGTTTTCGCCTGCGGGCTTCCCCGATGCAACACAACTGGACTCGCTCACTTTTGGTTTTCCCAACTCAGTGGCAAGTGGCCTTCCTACGTGCTTCGTCCAGACTACACAGCCCGACTCTGGTGCTGGCGAGAGAAGTGAGTCTCTCGTAGGTTATGAGCCCAAGACGTGTTGTTCGGGCATCTTCTTCTGGACGTGCCGTGCAGTGCTCGGAGCAGTGAAGGCGAGTCCAGTCGGCGTCTACGACGATGGTTGGGACTCCACCTCCGGGTGGCCAGGCTGGCTAGCAGCAGCCAGCTTGTGATGGGGGTCACACGCACAATAGCTAGGAGGAAGCGTAACACGCTAACCACAACAGACGCCTGGCGTCTCTGTTGTTGCTTGTGCAAAAGGCCTTGCCTTATCGGTCCTCTTTAGTACCGAGTACTTAAAGAGACTTGCACACTTGTAGGTTAGAGTTAAACTGTCTTGTATTAATAACACTCTAAAGGTTATATCTACTGCTTTCTATCTGCATACTGAATCCCTGTTTAAATGGCGATCTTCCTCAGCGGTTGGCTCCCGTGCGTCTTCGTCCTAAGTACGACCGAGTTAACTTAACTCAGTACATTGGGAGTCTACCGTGAACACTCTATATAAGGATCACGGGTACACCGTACCCATCATAGTGGGTGACACCCAGTCAGTGTGGTCCACACTAGAGAACATCTATTTTCCTTGAAAAGGTCACTGGCCAATCCTGGCCCCATTACACCCTCCCTCACCCAAACGGGAAGCACCTTTCCCAGCGGGGAATCCAGCGGAAACGCGAGCACCAGCTCATTCGGCAATTCACGCTCAACCGAGCACACGCACACGCTCCTACGCCCACCGGGCATGACGACGGAGACCCGGATCATCGTGCGGCCCGCCCAGGACACCCTTCGGGCTGTAGGCCCCATCAAGACCCCCGCCGACACGGCCACTTCAAGCGACATGGAGGAGAAGCCTCCGGCGCCTGCTTCCAAGAAGCACTCGGGCGATCCGGAGGTGGCGAAGGCCGCGTCGGCTTCAAGAAGCCTGCGAATGATGCGGAGGAGGCGAAGGAGATCCTGGCTTCAACGAAGCACGCGAAGGAGACGGGTGGAGCGAATGTGCTGCCCGCTTCCAAGAAGCCCAAGGCCGCGGCGACCAAAGCGAAGGCGAGGGTGAAGCCGAAGGCGAAGGCGAAGGCGCCTGCTTCGCCGAAGCCCACACGGAAGGCGAAGAAGCCCGCAGCAAAGAAGCCCGCTGCTAAGCAGCTGCCCAAGAAGCAAGACACCCCGAAGGAGAGCCCGAAGGCCTTGAAGTTGCCACCCAAGCGCTCAGATGTGCTGCTGCCCGGGCCTCACGAGGCCGTGAGCAGCGACTCGTCCGACACGGACATTCCGAACCCCGGATATGTCAGTGGCGCCGGCTCACCTGCTCCTGGAGCTCGGGCGTCTACGCAGGACCATGCGACTTCCTCGAAGGACGCGACCAATTCCCCTCCGGGGCGTAGTCCATCGCCACATCCCTCTTTGGAGGTGGATTACGAGGGGTCGGAGCCCGACATTGACCACGAGGACGGGGAGGTCCAAGACCCTTCGTCGTCACCGCAGCTCACGGATGAGCAACATGTTATCCACCATGGGAGCCCCATGACTCCTAGGACTGCGGAAGCGGTGGTACGCGCCATGGCCAAGGAGGCGTCAATGTCTCGCCGAGACGACCCGCCCGCTGCGGTGTTGGAGCCCCAGGTCATCACCAATGCCGGTGTCGACGAGGGGGTTCCTCCTGAGCTGCTTCAGCCCGAGAATCGGCAACACCTGGCCGATCGTACGCGTCAGGAGGCCTCTCAGGCGGTGGGCACTAAGCGGGATCGCGAGGCCCACGCCCCTCGTACCCGAGACCAGTTACTCGCACTGCGATACTGGACCTGGAGCGAGTACCGCAAACACCTGCGTCAGAGTCGCATGCCTGGCCCAGGCGCGCCGCAGTGCGACAAATGTCCGGTCGTCCTCCTGGTGGACACCGGTCTCGCTCGCCAAAGGAATGAGACTGAGTTTGAGGGGTGGTTGGACCACTTGGGTTATCCCAGGCCCGAGTTCTTGAGCTCCCCTTATCGGATCGATTGGCTGGCTCAGCGTCGCCTTCGATTTCGCATGGCGAAGATGATCGCTGACCGCACGTGGTCGAACCGATACTTCGATCGCCACAAGCCCATGCCGGGCG
This sequence comes from Phytophthora x cambivora, assembly GCA_033557925.1. Classification (NCBI taxonomy): domain Eukaryota; phylum Oomycota; class Peronosporomycetes; order Peronosporales; family Peronosporaceae; genus Phytophthora; species Phytophthora x cambivora. Next base: position 3,127,150 of record JAUCEB010000012.1, on the reverse strand, counting down.
TCATCCTCGAGGAGGTGCTGCAGAAGATTCAGAAGTTTTGGCAGTCGCAGGCGATAGAGCCTAAGAGTGTTCTTGGCCCTGTCAGCGCCGACCAGGTCCGTGGTCACGCTCAAAAGCGGCCACGAGGTCGGCGCAGTCCTCCTCGAGGCGAGCCCCAGGCTCCCACGCGTTATGACTACTCGGGTAGCCACGCCACTTCACCAGGTACTGGTACCGCTACGCCCGCGGCGCTTCAGTAGCCTCTCAACATGGTAGTAGAGGACGCCCTCATTACCAAGCAGAGGCGGCGGAGCCCGCGGCGGCAGTGGTCTCTGACCAAGACGCTCAGCGTCGCCCGACTGGCTCCCGTCCTGACCTGGAGGGTCTTCTCTCCGGGGTGGACTCATGTCAGCGACTGCTGGGTGGTCAGCGGACCGAGATGGTGGCGCTTCGCGCTCGCGTCCAAGATGCGGAGGCCCGCTTGGAGAAGCTCCGGGATGTCCGACAGGACTTGGACACCCTGCGGGATCGCGTCTGGGATCTGCCTCGGCAGCTTGGTGGTGAAGTTGACCGCCTGCGTGGGCGAGTTTCGCAAGGCGGGGAGATCGACGAGCGGGTACGCCAGAGCCTGGAGAGGCACCTCGCCTGGTTCCGTGATCTGTACGACCGTGTGGGTTACTTGGAGGCGCAAGCGGCTCGTCGCGTAGCGGCTCGAGCTCCTGATCCGGCTCCGGCTCCTGCGCCTGCTCCTGCCCAGCTTCCTTCGGAAGAGCTCGTCCGGATGATGGCGAGTGCCTTCCAGCAGTATTCTGCGACGCAGTCGGCTCCTCAGGCTCAACAGCCTCCGCCGGGCGATAGGGCTTGAGCAGGCCAACGTAGAACGTCGGGTGCGTGGCCATGGATGATGGTAGATCCAACGTGTAGGCGTGGCCGTGGACCCCGATGACCGTGAATGGCCCCACAAAGCGAGGTCGCAGCTTGGTGCTGCCTACAGCGGAGACCGCCTGAGTAGGAAGGTTTTTGGCATTTAATAAGACTTGGTCTCCCAACTTAAACACTTGTGTGTTCTTACGCCCTTGGCGATCACTGTGTTCCTTCTGAGTGTCTTGGGCAGCGGCCATGGCGTCACGTACGCGCTGTCTGACAGCTTCACCAGTCTCGATAAACGAGAGCAGGTTCCGTTTTACGGACGTTCGTAGGCCTTTAAGGCCCCTTGGATCTTCGGCATTAGCCTCTCCCCCACCCAAACTCGAGACTGGGGGTAACGTCAGCGGCGTACGCGGGTGCCGCAGTCCGTTCACGTAGAACGGAGTGAAGCCCGTGGACGAATGCACTGCATTGTTGAGCGCAAATTCCACCTGTGGAAGAAGCGCACTCCACTTCGTGGGCTCTGCTGCGCAGGCACTACGAAGAATGTCTTCCAGAACCCTGTTCACCCGCTCAGTCTGACCATCGGTCTGAGGATGGTCCGCTGTGGACATGTCTAACCTCGTGCCTAACAGGCGGAAGAGGTGTTGCCAAAAGTGGGACACAAACCTCGGGTCCCTGTCACTCACGAATGCCTCGGGGAGGCCGTGGTTACGAAATACATTGTCCACAAAGATCTGAGCCGCCTGAGGCGCAGTCACACTCTTCCGCACAGCGGCCAGCCGCACCATCTTACTAAGGCGGCACACAAAGACCAATATGCCAGTGTGGCCACGCGTGTCGGCCGGAAGCTCGAAGATGAAGTCCATGCTCACAGAGCGCCAGCAATCCGCCGGCACCGGCAAGCTCATCAAAGGAGCTGACGCCGAGGGCGCAGGCTTGACGCGCTGACACGTCTCACATGTCTGTACGTACTTACGTACCCATTTGTACATGTGGGGCCACCAGAAGTTGCGGGCCACAGACGTGTACGTCTTCTCTCGCCCCGGATGACCGCTAAGCGGCGTATCATGAGCCTCGTAGAGGACACGATGACGTAGATCCTCGTCGTTCGGAACGACAATGCGAGGCTCGTCGCCCCCGTCTACTTGGTAGTAGAGTAAGCCATCTGCTACCGAGTAGCGGTGCAGACGTGAACGTTGCCGCGCCGTGAGCTCGACGGCCTTGTTTGGAGCACTCAGTGCCTCCACTAGACCTACAAGGTCGCCATCTTCGGCATACGCCTCGCGAATAAGCTCATAGGGCGGTGACTCGAGGTAGGCCAGATGTGCCAACTCGTAATCTGGCCGCCGGGAGAGCGCGTCCGCTAGGACATTCTGCTTTCCCGGTTTGTACTCCACCGTGAAGTTATATTCAGCGAAGAATGAGAGCCACCGCGCTGAGAGAGGTGAGGCGACGACGTCGCCGTCCTCAACGAGGCATGATCTGTGTAGATCACAAAGGGTTTTTGACCTAACAGGTGTACCCGAAACTTGACCAGGGCGTATTTCATCGCCAAGAGCTCTTTGTCGTGGACAGGGTAGTTCTTTTCCGCCGCCTTCAATTGGCGAGATTGGAAAGACACCACCCTTTCCCTGCCTTCGGCATCCACCTGCAGCAGGGCACAGCCAATGGCAAAGTCAGATGCATCGCATACCACGCTAAAGGGGCGCTCCTCATCGGGTAGCGCCAGGATCGGAGCGCTCTGAAGGCTACCCTTGATGGCTTCAAAAGCCTGTTGAGCCTCAGAGGTCCATGACCACACCGCATCCTTCTTGAGAAGATTCGTTAGTGGCCTTGCCATCTCGGCGTAATTGGCACTATACTTGAGCAAGTAGTTGGCCAGGCCGAGCCATTTACGCAGGTCCTTCTGCGAGACGGGCACCGGCCACTGTGCAATGGCACACACCTTCTCCGGGTCCGCACGGACACCGTCCTTCCCAAGGAAGCAGCCCAAAACGGGAATCTCTTCGGCTCCGAAGATACACTTGTTGATGTTCGCATAGAGGCGATTCTCGCGCATGCACAAGAGAACCTCACGGAAGTGGCCAAGATGGGCTTCGACGGCCGTCTTCCCTTCTGACGCACGACTGTGCACGAAGATGTCGTCGAAGTACGTCTGTACGAACTGCCGCATCGGCCTGAAGAGCTGCGTTACGAGCCTGTTGAACGTGGCGGGTGCGTTGGACAGCCCCTGGGGCATGACCAACCACTCCCACAACATCCCGCTGGGAGTGCTCACAGCAGTAAGCGGAATGTCCGACTCGCGCATCAACAGTTGATAGTAGCCGTCGACCATGTCGAGTGCACTAAAGATCGTGCAACCAGCCATGTTGTTTTGCAACACATCCTTCCGAGGAATAGGCGTCGACGCCGGAATGGTTGCCGCGTTCAATTTGTTGAATGCGTGCACCATGCGCCATTTCCCATTGGGCTTGCGCACACAGAACGTCGGTGACGAATGTGGCGACTTAGACTCGCGCACCATGCCAGCGGCGTGTTTTGCCGCGAAGAAGGCGTCGATGACGTCAACCTGCTCCTTTGGAAGCGGCCACTGCCGCGTGGTACAGTACTTAGTGCCTGGCACTAAGTCAATCTCATGCCACACGCCCCGTTCCGGGGGAAGGACCGAAGGGGGGTCGTCGCTCACGACATCCGAAAACTCCTTCAGAAGGCCGTAATACGGATCCGAGGGGTCCTTCAAAATGGCAGCGCCATACCGCGTCTGCCTCTTAGAGGTTCGTTCGTCTTCCAACACCTCGGGGTCCATGACCGACGAGGAGTTGAGCTCCAACGAGCTGCCTTCCGGACGAAGGAGAACCACTTCTGCCAACTCTCCCGCCTTGAGAGAGTCCATGAACTCGACATACGAAAGCTCCTCGAGCTCAAGTAGCTCTGCTACTGTGGGTAACGGAGTCAACACCTCCCCCACCTTGGGTTCGCCTGTGAAGACGTCGACTACTTGAGGGACCTTGTCCCCAGCCGCGGGATCCGCATCGCGGCCAGACGCCTCTGCCTTGGGCGTGCTCGTGACCTCGTCACTCTTGTTGTCCTTGAAAGTGGGAGCCCCTACTCGATCACTCGTGATTGCGCGAGCACCAGCTCTAGCGCCTTCTGTCGCGCGAGCTGAACCAGCTACAACGCCTTGCGTAGTGGGAGGTCCGACTCGACCACTCTTGTTTGCGCGAGCCACAACTCCAGCGCCTTTCTCGACGTGGGCTGAACCAGCCACCACGCCTTGCGTAGGGGGAGCTCGGACGCTACCACCCCTTCCTGCGCGAGCTGCTGCAGCGCCCGCGCCTTGAGTCTTCACTGCCCCTGGGGCAAGTGCAACTCGGTTGCCAACTGCAGAATCCTGTTCTCTACCCAGAGAGGTACTAGGATCCTGCGAATCTTCTCCACCACCTACCTCGAGCTTCCGCGCTCGTGGAGGCAATGCCATGGGCAATTCCAACACTTCTGAAGTGCCGGCAAACTGCCGTTCGCCGCGTGGCACACGGTGCTCATGCACAAACCCGTCTCGGGAAGAGGAGGGGACATGACCCGCCAGGGCTCTGTCCGCGAGGGGGTTGTGGCTGGCACCAATGGTGCGACTACGCCAGTCTATCCACGGCTCGTGCTTAGCAAGCAAAGGCATGCCGAGGATAAGATCGTACCGATCATCCATGTCCAAGACAATGAATGGTTCGACCGAATTGAAGTCGTCAAACTTCACGCTTAGGGGTACCGTAACCTTGCGTGTAGACACGATGGAACCAGTCGCTAAGCGAACAGATACATTGGTATTACTCTTAGAAGCTTCTAAAGCACTAGCATACAATGCACTGTTCCTAGCTACACTGGCTTTCGTCGCAAAGTTAAACGACGCTCCTGAATCGATCAGGACCGTCATCGGTTCGGGGTACCCTTTCACGCTGGCAGTGACGACCACGAGGTTAGACCGCGCGGCGGCCACGGAGAGACACAGAAGTGTCGTCCCAGGGACTTGCTCCTTTGGAGGGGCTGGTGAGGGATTCACCTTCCTCGTAGAGGGGCGAAGTCTCCCAGCAGGGCGTCCCGCCCCTACTGGGAGTCGCCGTTTTCCGACTCTGTCGCCTCGAGGCTATTAAGAGCCGGACGCGCCGCGTACTTCTTGTCGCGTGGCGCCTTCCAAGGGTTGGTGGGGCAGTTTCGACGGAAGTGACCAGGTTAGTTACAACCGAAACAGCGACCACTCGCCCGTTGCGTCTTCTGGGAGCGTGCCGACTCGGCAAGGGAGATCTCCATCGGAGTGGGACCCTCACTGACCCCGACATGAGGCGTGTGCCGTTGCGCGGAGCGCACGCAGTGGTCCTCCAACATAGCGATGTGGAGCGCCTCATTGAAGGTCTTCGGCTGACGCCGGAAGAGCTCCGTCCGAACCGGACCCGTACGAACACCGTCCATGAAGACAGTCACCTTGACGTCCTCAGAGAGGGGTGCGCCGGCCATAGCGGCTTCGAGGTTGTGGAGCTCCATGACGTAGTCTTGAAGCGACTGCTTGCCTTGCTTGCATCGCAAGAAACTGGAGCGGTGGCGGTATGCCACATTGGCAAGGAGGAATGTGGAGCGTAGCTCCTGTTCCATGAACGACCACGAGGTGAAATACCCCGGGGTCGCCGTTTCACGGGCCATAGCCCATGCGCGTGCGCGCCCTCCAAGGTTGGATAGCGCAAACGCCACTTGAGCCCGCGCATCGTAGATCTGACCAGCGCTTAGCGCGATCTCGATCTCGCGGACCCAGAACACAAGACTGTCTGAGTCTTTGCCGTCGAACGTCGGTACTGACATCTTGACGGGCTTCGTCGTGGTTGGACGCGCAGCGAATGAGGCCGTGTTCGTGGCGGACGCTTGTGTCGCACTCTGTGCCTCAGCTCGCATCGTCGCACGAGCGGCTTCCTGCGCAGCAGCGCTCACGTGAACAATCAGCGACGACTCGTACTTGTCGAAGCGTTCCACGCGCGCCCTTTGCTGCTCGGCAGGAAGGTTGGGGAATCCATCGAAGGCTGCCTCGCCTAGCAGGCTGGCCATCTTCTCCAGTGTAGCCCAGTGGGCATCGGAGAGGTGAGGAAAGTCCTGCCGCGCCGGCAGCCGACTCCCTGAGTCTTCCATACTCAAAGAGACCCTGATTGTAGAGATCCGCGTCGGTCGCGGGATTGACTACAAGTGCTACCAGGTGTGATGGGGGTCACACGCACAATAGCTAGGAGGAAGCGTAACACGCTAACCACAACAGACGCCTGGCGTCTCTGTTGTTGCTTGTGCAAAAGGCCTTGCCTTATCGGTCCTCTTTAGTACCGAGTACTTAAAGAGACTTGCACACTTGTAGGTTAGAGTTAAACTGTCTTGTATTAATAACACTCTAAAGGTTCTATCTACTGCTTTCTATCTGCATACTGAATCCCTGTTTAAATGGCGATCTTCCTCAGCGGTTGGCTCCCGTGCGTCTTCGTCCTAAGTACGACCGAGCTAACTTAACTCAGTATATTGGGGGTCTACCGTGAACACTCTATATAAGGATCACGGGTACACCGTACCCATCATAGTGGGTGACACCCAGTCAGTGTGGTCCACACTAGAGAACATCTCGTTTCCTTGAAAAGGTCACTGGCCAATCCTGGCCCCATTACACAGCTGGTCAGCCGCAGCAAGTTGGTCAGCAGCAGCAACAGCAAGCGGCGAACGGTGGAGCGAGGACGAGACGCGCATGTGGCTCGAAGCCACCGAAGTACACCGAAGATGGAGGCTTCGACCTCTACCACGCTCAGATCGAGGGGTATCTGCTGCAACACGAGTGTTGGGACGTAGTTGGTGGAAACGCTGTGGCTAATGTGAATGGCCCGCAGTGGATGGAGAAGAATCAATTTGCTCGCTATGCACTGCTATTTGGTATGCTGCCGAAGGACTCCAAGAAGGTGTGTAAGATGACTGCAGCTCGTGAAATGTGGACCTCTTTCGAGCAGGATAAGACAAAACGAGCTTATGCCAGCGAGACTCGCCTGCTGTAACGGGTGTGGCGAGGCGGGTGAACGCCTTTTGACCGCCCAGGTGTACAGTGCTGTGCTCCAGACTCTGGAAGGTGCTTCCGGTTGGGAAGTCCTCCACTGGGAACTCCTGAACGTAAACGTCCAGGTGACGTGTGCTCCTTGTGGTAACCCCTCTAGGTTCGTTTGTCTTCGAACTGGGAGATGCACCGCGGGGATTAGTTGTTTTTTTGTATACCAATATCGGTCTTTGGAGAAGAGCGTAACGTCACCAACTTAGACGTAGCTCCAACAACCAAGATAACCAAAATCAATACAGAGTTATACACACAAATATACAGCCGCTCTTATTCTTAGACCCTTGAACGGTGGGTCGTACACCAGTCAACTTAGCTGCACTTCCAGGACACTGGTCAGTCCCGGTCAGCTTTTACAAACGCGCACCACCCTAGAAGTACTAGGGATAGTTCAATACAATCTCACTACCTATCACACAAGATGTCCTTCGATCACGATCCTGAATGGGACTTCCTTCCACTCTTTTCAGGATGTATATGGGAATATGAAATGTAGGATCGCCTAAGCGCACACTACAATTGAAATATGAAATAGGGCAGATTTACCACGGGCTCCACACCCGCTACTTACCCTAATTTGGACTTGGAGTTTTGGGGGTGGAGTCCACACCTCTGGATGTCCTTCTACAGAGGGCCTTTCGCCTTCAGCACTTGATCGGGGCCGCCGGTATTTGTCCGGCCGAAGCTGTCCGAGCGCTTGCGGGGTACACGGATAATTGAACTCTGTTTGGTTTTATCTTTTGTGGCTATCTTCCTGCAATAGACACGTATTCAGCTTTTGACTTGCTTTCAGTATACCTTGAGGGGCGTCATCATCTTAGGCATCCTTGATCTCATTGTGACGTCGTGGGTACAGGCGTAGGACTTCAATGTTCCACGGAATCTTCCTGGAACCTGGTTGGTCGTCTTGGTCGGTCGGATATCACTTGGCTTGATTATACCTTGATCCTCTCGTCCAGGGTGTCCATTGTTCTTCGGTGTTCTTCGGTGTTCTTCGGTGTTCTTTGACACGTCCAGTCATGTCAGGACGGGTGGCACCCAGTCTAATGTAAACTGGGGCACTTGATCGCTCCTGTAGGCTTGACCCGTCGTCCGGTAGTTGGTGCGTCCAGACTCATTACGTCCAGAGCACTCAACCCGATCCATGGCTGGATGTAGAACGCCGCGTCCCGAGAATATCACCATGTCCCACAATTCCATACATACTGCTGCATTGGTTTTTCAACCAATCACCACGTTCCACAGTAGAAATCTTGATTCCCATCGTGTCAACCGCCCCTCTAGTCGTGATCAATCACCGAGGTCATTTGCCGAATTGGTCGAACATGACTAGATCACACGATCTACAGTTGTCTCGACGACGTGCGGGTCTGAACGTTCGCCCCGTTGAGAATCTTCCGGCTCTGGCGACCGTTCTGTGCGCCCTTTCCCAGCCGGGTCCCAGACCTTCTCTTTCGCTTTCAGGGTCGCGGCGGTATGCCTACAGCTCACAACTTGATTTCCTCCTTCGAGTGCGCAAGATGAGCGACTCAAGCTTGGCTGATGCCAGCTCTCGCGGCCAGCCTGCTGCTTCGACCGATGTCGGTGGCGACGGCAGCCACCACAGCGACACTCCTCCTTCCGATGACGTCCCCAGTGGGGGACAATCTCCCGTTCCGGTTGAGACTTCTCCAAGCTCTTCGCATCCTGGTGGCACCGTTGGCGACAATACGTCTTCCAGCGTCGAGCAAGACACTGCTTCGCGCCCAGCACCGTCGGAGTCTGTCGTCTCTCGTACTGGCGTACTCAGTTTTGACGAAGTGGTCGGCCACGTCCGGGCCGGCGTGCTCCCCAGCCGTGACCGAAGTTCTCCGGGAACGCAAAATACTCCGCCAGCACGATTCACCCTTCCACCGGCGCGCAACCTGGTTGGAGACTCCTTCATCGTTGGCATTCCTGCGCACGCCCTGGCATATCGCAATGGCGCGTACGTCCGGGAAGGTTACGGTGGAGTCGAAGCTCTCATGTTGTTCGATGGACTGTCCGAGGTTAACGTCCAGGATTTGTGTAACCTGGTTGGCGATCCGGCGGAGGTCCGCGAGATGGTGCTTCGTCCTTACCAAGGTCAGCAGGGTCCCACTTTGGACGCGATAGAGACTACGTGGGGCTCCCTGCTGGCACGTCGAGAGTTTGCCTCCCTGATCACCCACTTCTCCCCCCTCCAGCTTGCGCAGAGAACGTTTTATACGGTCTCCTTGTTGCATCGGGTGTTGGTGAGAAATCGGCAGCGAGAACACGTCGTCCAAGGTATGGACGAGAATTCCGTCGTCCGGCGTCTCCTACGTCTTCAAGGCGAGTACGACCGGCTCAAGGAAGACTTCGTATTCCTGTACGGATACCATCAGCAAGAGGCACAGTCCATTCGAGATGAAGCCAGTCACGCTCGGGGATTGCTGGAAGCCGACTTCGCTCGTCTGGCCAGGGAGAATCTGGAAGAGACTGCTGCTCTTCGTCAACGCAATGATGATCTTGAGTCTCAGCTTAGATACGCCCAGACCCAAATCTCAACGTTGGAACAGCGTGTCCGGGATAAGAGCTTTGATGCGGATGGCTTGCTCTCCTTCCTGAATTCCGGAAGTAACGAGGTTCGGGGGAACTGGCCGAGATTTCGTAGACTCTTGGGTCAGTTCCAGCGTGGTGTGACGGCTCCTCCATCCTGGAAGACGTGGATCACGGTGGAGGCTGCGGACAAGTCGTTCCGCATGATACCTCCGTACCCTGGTCCAGCTCCCCCGGATAGTGATGCCGATGACGATGCCGACGCAGAACAGGAGATGAAGTCGGAAGAGAATCCACCTTCCCCGCCCCCCAAGCGGGACACTCCTCGTGGGAAAGAACCTCGTAAGGCTCAAGCTGGGTCCAAGCGTCGCGCCTCGTCACAGCGTGCCGTTGAGGTTGAGGTCCAGTGTCGCCCTACTGTCCATCCGGAGTCCGACGTGGGTCCTCGTCCAGCATCCTCCGTGCTCCCGTTCACCGTTAGAGAGGTTTGTGCTCTCCTTCCGGAGTTCATAGCCTGGGAAGACCTACGTCCGGACGTCCAGTGGACTATGCGCACTGGCGTGGGTTATGATGAAGCGGTCGAGATGATGTTGGCTGACGGCGTCCAGCATTCGCTCTTTCATCGGGATAGTCTGTGCGGCATGCTTGCTGCCATGATGTATCATCGCAAGTTGGATGGTACTCCTTGGGCGAAGTACGTCCCCACATTTTACTATTTGATGGCAGACGTGCTTCTGGAAAGCTGGCTCAAGCAAGGGATCGAGCCTGCTGAATGGCCTGACCTACGCAATCTGACCGATGATTTTCCAGACGGCTCCGATAGCAGTTCATCTGAGGAGGAGGGCAACCTGGAAGACCCTGATTTCGATGGCTCGGTCCCTGAAACTGTGGGAGTGGATCCTCCCCAAGCGGACGTGGATGGCGGGGATAGTTCTCCACCAGACAGCGAAGTCCTAGTTTTGCGGTCCAAACGGAAACTCAAGGTCCAGCGGGTGTACTCCTCGTCCGATACTTCCGAGAACAGCGACACTGCCCCCTCCAAGAAGTTGGTGTATACACCATCTCCCAAGCGCCCCCGTCCCTCTCGGACAAGTGACCGCTCCGGCAAGAAATCTGGCAGTCTACGGTCAAAAACTCGTCCGAGTCTGGACAGGGTTCGGTCACTCTTGGCTCGAAAATCTTTCGAAGACCTAAGTCCGACTGAGCTGGCAGTGATTGAAACCCCTGGGCGTGGCATACTCTCTTGGCGTCGTCGCGGGATCCTGACCCAGTACACACCCCGGAAGGGGGACCATGAAGATCAGACCCCCGGCTTTCCAGGATATTCCCCCAGAAGACGGAGATTCGTTATCTCGCTCAGCGTTGGACTCCCTTTGAGGGTGCTTACGTGATGCTTCGGGCTAAGAAACCTTGGGACGAGATGTTCGAGAATCGGGTCAAGGTCCTGTACTTCCATCGGCGGGCAGATTTGAGCGCTAAGGTGTGGAATTTACTGGACGAGTATCTGGAATACGTCCGGGATCACGCTGAAGCTTTCTGGGAGGTGCTTCACTGGTTCACGATCAAGTACAAGCCTGAAAGGGATGAAGAAGATGACGACCTGGACAAATATTCGGTCTCGGCTAAGCTTCATCGGGAACGAGCTGCTCGGCACGAGAGCGTGGGTCGGTCCATGGCGGCTCGAATTCGCAAGTTCGTCTCGAAAGGGCTTCCAGCCTCTCTGCTTGAAGAACCTGGTGTCTGGACGTATCCAGTCATGATCTGCCACTTGTACCTCGTGGATGAATCCACCCTGAATGCCAATGGGAAACCCTACTCCCTGGAGGAGCAAGTTACCATGGCCGAGATGGCACAGCCCGGCCGGACTCAGTGGACCAAGTACTGCACGGATGCTGACCGGGTTGCCCACGTCTCGAATGAGCTTCGATTGAAGATGCTCTCACCCGAGGAGCGCCAGAAGAATCCGGTCTCACTGACTTTGTGAGTCGTCCTTCGACAACTTCATGTTCAGGAAGTCTCCGTTTTAGGTGATGCATTCTCCTTCTTCTTTCCATCCTTCTTTTAGTAGCGTAAACCATAATCACCTTTGAGCCTTCTCATTTACTCCTTTCATATTGGCATTCAGCGTCTAGTGTCTTCCCAAAATCACTTCCAGTTTAATACAAACACTCCTCACATCTTCTTCCAAATTCACATTCACTTCTTCTGTCACTTCACTCGGGCGGCGGTCTGTTGCATTTCAAGGGTGTCCGGCTGGACTGCTAGACTCTCGGATGGTCATCTCCGGCTTGCATAGCCTGGAATCGCGCCCGAGCTTTCGCTCCTTGGTTAAATTCATACAGCAACGCCCCACAGCTTAGTTGTGTCATTGGGAGCCATTCGGGTTCTTCGTATCCTTTCCATTTGATCAGATATTCACGAGCCCTTTTAGATGTGCGTGTTCGTTTAGACCACCGAAGATCCAAGATTTTCTCCACTTCATACTCGTCATTGTCATTGTCAGCTTCCCAGCTGTCTTCCGGTAGTAGTGCAGTGTCAAAATCATCTTCATCTTCGACGTCTATCTGGACGGATGGTCTTCTGGGATACAGCGCTCGTGGCTTCAGTCGGCTAACATGCACCCAGGGGTTGACTCGATAGCCTGTATCTTCGATCTTGAGTTTCACTCTAAAATCATCATGCATCTCAGCGATCCTGAAAGGGCCATGCCAGAGGTGAGCCAATTTGCGACTCAACCCAGTCTGTACCTTGGGAATGTAAAGCCAAACGGCATCTCCAACGTGAAAACCTGACTTGAGTCGGTCAGACAATTCCTTCCACTTCTGGTTTTGTTCGTCAGACCTGGCTCTCTTCGCTTTCCTCTGAAGGTCCTCCGCACAAGCCTGGGCGTAGCTGTAATCTCGTTGGAACTTCCTCCGCCATTCATACGCTGTACGCTCAGGGACACTGGAAGGTCTAGGACCTAGCATGGCCGACACTGTTCCTTTAGCATCCCAACCGTGAACCAGATAGAATGGAGTGTCTAGCCGTGTTGCATCGTACGAAGTATTCAAAGCGAACATCAGCCTCTCGGCGTGTTCATCCCAATCACTCTGGTCGGACTCTGCAACGTAGGCGCGTACACTCCGGATGACTGTCTGGACAGATCTTTCCTGTTGGCCATTCGCTTGAGGACGGTAGGCCAAAGTAGCTCTTTGTCTGCTACCCAGGAGTTCTCGGAAACGGGTGAATACTTCGCTCATGAAACGAGGATCCTGGTCGTGACGCAACAACGAGCTGGCCCCAAAACTTCGGAACACTCTCTCTTCGTATGCTTCCGCGACGTCTTGAGCGGTAGTTGAATCCATGGGCTGGCACATCACGTATCCTGAGAACGTGTCCTGAAAGAGAAGCAAGAACGTATTACATCGTTCGGACTTCGGAAGGTGAGTGACGAAATCCATTGAGACCACTTCGAAAGGGTATCTCGGTTCGATGTTCCCCGGGGACGGCCCTGGATTGGGCGGTCGCCCCTTGCCACTTGCACAGTCCACACATTCTTTCACAAAAGTCTCAACGTCAGCGTACATGCCGGGCCAGTAGAACTCAGACCTCAACTTTTCATGCGTCCGGGTTATCCCTTGGTGTCCGCCCTGAAAATCTTCATGGGCATAGTGGAGGAGGACTGGGCGGAGTGACTCTAGCACAACCAGACGTAACTCATCTGACATGTATCGAGGACGATCCTTTGTAGCGCGGCTCAACCGGTAGAGCACATCTCTCACGTCCAGGGCATACAACTCTGCCTGTTTAGAGATTCTGCGTATCTGTCCACGAGAAAAACTGTCCAGGTCACCTTTTAGGAATCTCTTGATTTCCATGAGCTGGTCGTCACACTCCTGGTGGGCCTTGATCCTGCGCCATCGTTCAGCCTGATACTCTAGTGGCCTCATTGGCTCTCCTTGTTCGGGTTGTTCTTGGGCGCGACTCCGAGTCACTGCAATCATGATTCTAGCGGCGGTAGACAGTGGTGCAGATTCCGGTCCTGGGCGTATGCCGTTTGGGATCTCCGTGGGCAAGTCTTCCTGGTGAGAAACTTCTTGAATGTTTTCGTCCATGATCACGAGTGGCTTCATCAGCTTTTCGTGTATCTTGGATACCTGTACAAGGTGTTTCAGTTCCTCCGGGTCTTCAGTCTGCCAGGATGCCCCCAACGCTAACGTCTTGGAAGTGAGGTAATCTGCCGCCTGGTTGTATTCCCGTTTGACGTGAACCAGCCGCATCGATGTGAACTTCTCCTTCAGTGTTCCCACCTCGGACAAGCGTCGTTGTAAATTCGGTTGGTTGCAGTTGATCAGTCCTTGTACTTGTTGGATGACTATGCGGGAGTCCCCGACCACTACCAGATCCCGAATGTCTCGCTCGGACGCGAGTGTGAGACCTTTCAGCAGTCCGTAATACTCAGCATCGTTGACAGTGACATCCTCCAGGATGAAACCATGTGCAGCCAGAATATTCCAACCAGGTAACTCCCAGATGATACAACCACAACTACCTTGACGCGTTGAAGTCTTTGCTGCTCCGTCGAAACTTAGGACGTAACCGGTGAAGTCTGCTTCCAACATCTCCATGCTGATCACTGGTGGTGCCTTGACTCGCCCCTTGGCCGGAATGAGTGACTCGGCAACCTCGTCCAAATGTTCGCGTGGAGTGATGCCTGCTCCTAGAATGGCAGGTAAGCCATCTTCGTCTTTCTGAATCTTACATACTTCCAGGTTCCAGTGTGACAATATGACTCCCCAGCGAACGCATCTTCCATCAGCCGTCTTGGACTTCAGCAACCAACTCAGAACGGAGTGTCTAGTAAAAACCTTGACCAGGCAATTCTGGACAAGAGTCTGGAAAACATCCAGAACCCTCATCACGGCCACCACCTCCTTTTCGGCGACATGGTATCGGAGTTCTGCGTCGTTCAGGACGCGCCCCGTGAACCTGACCGGATGTATCACGCCATCATATTCCTGACCGAGGACTGCGCAGGCAGCCCACTGGTTGGCATGAGGTATAATCACGAAAGGTCTGGTCCGGTCGGGATGCCTGAGCAGCGGAGTGGATACAATCTTTTTCTTCAAGATCTCGAAAGCTTCCTTCGCCTTGGACAAGTCTCTCCCCGCACGTATTTGTTCGTCTGTGAGCTCGTATAGAACTGCAGCCACCACCGGGAAGTCTTCAATGAACTTGTGATAATAGTTCAGACTCCCCAGGAAGGACTGGACTCCTTTCAGTGTCTTCGGGAATGGGAGGTCCTGGACGCCTTTGGCAATCTTGGGCGTGGCTCGAAGCCCTTCCGCACTGATCTCATGAGAGAGGTATGGGATAGACAATTTGCCGAACTCACTCTTGGGGAGGCTGACCGAGATATTCCAATAGCGGAGTCTAAACAACAAAGCGTTCAGATCTTCACATAACTGATCCCAGGTCGGCGCCCCATGGGCAATGTCATCAATGTACGAGCTACGTCCAATCACTGGGCCCATCTGGGACGGCGCTGGAATATCACGCTTGAACGCAGTGATCTTGTCTGTCAGTATCGGCACTCCTCGCTCGGCTTTCTCTCGTTCAAACTCGTCTCGTTCGGATGGGTCTAACCCGAGGAATTCCAGCACATCTTGATCCACCAACTTCTCTTCGTCTGCAGGTAGTCGGACGAACCCCCACAGGCAGTTGTTAATTACTGCCTGATAAACGAGGGGGGCATTCTTCAAGCCGAAAGGCATTCGCACCCACTGGAAATGCCCGAATCGGCACACAAAAGCAGAAATCAGCTTCGCACGTTCAGTCATCCTGATTGCCCAGAAACCACTCGCCATATCGAGGCTCATGAACCACATTGCACTCTCGAATCCAATCAGCAAATCATCTATCAGGGGTAGCGGATAGGTTGAAAGTTGGATGAAACCATTCACCACCCGGTAGTCGATACACATCCGGATGTCCACACCGTTCTTCTTTAAGACGATCACAATCGGGGATGCCCAAGGGGACACCGAGAATTCAATCAATTCCGTTTCCAACAACTTCTTGAGTAGCTCATAGACCTTCAACATGATATGCGGAGCAATGGACCTTGGACGTTGGGCTACTGGCTTAGCATCTCCCACGTCCAAGTCACACATCACACCTCTTGCCGGAGCGGGCGCTGCATTGCCATCCCCCAAAAATATCTTCCGATGATAAGTCAGAATGGACCGTAATTTCCTCTCTTCTGCGACGGTAGTCCGATCGGGATCGCCTACATCTGCCTTGGAGATGTCACATTCAGGACTCAGGTCCTTCAACTCGGGCAACATGGCGAGTTCGTCACGCAACTGTGATAGAAGCTCACTGCCCTCCTGAAGGTAGATAGCTGGCTCCAAATCCAGGTCTTCTTGACTGACTCTCATGCATCTGGCATATTCTTCTTCCAGCCTTCGGATGGGGGTGGATGGCCACGCACAGCTCGGGGAGTCCATTTCTTCGGCCTCCGGATCCGGGCATTCCTGAACTTCTGCATCCAGAGATTCCGGATCAAATTCCAGTTCTGCTTCACTAGGACTTGCTTCGATACTCTCCGACACACTTGCTTTCAGTATTGTCACTTCCGTGATTTCCTGGACCACGTCTGTCTGAGTGCCGACGTCCATCAGCTCCGTCGTTTGCGTAGCCACATTGCATACAACTCTGATCGGAGGTTCCATAGTCGTCTGGCGAAACTGCTTGGGCGGGTCTTGTAGCTGGACAATTCTAGCCGCAGTTGCTCCTGGACGGGGTCGTAACATGATCTTGGAAGGCCATTCGTATTGGGGCGTGGAGACAGCCGGGGGTTCCTGTTCCTGTCTGAGTTCATCAAGCTCACGCTCGCGTTTCCTCATTTCAGGGGACGGGGTACTCTCATAAATGAGTTGCTTCCACTCCTTGTACTTCTGGCATCCTGGGCGAACGAATCGTCCGGACTGGGGAAAGTTTCCAAACTCTACTATTCTCGCAAGCGGAGTTCGAGTGTCAATCCACACCATTTGTTCTGAAATATTGACCACTTTGACTGCAGTAGCTCCTGATTGTGCCGTGTAGATGATTTGAGTCACCCAGCGATCTCCTCGTCCTGCCCAGACTACATCTTGCTGGGGGCTGCTCTGGCCATATTCAATACGAACCATCGCATGTTCCCCCGGGCGTAGATAGAGACTGCGTGTAGACAACACAGGTAGGTCTAACCCCAAGCGTTGGCGCGACGACCCTCCACTCATCAGGATGGTTTCCTCGTCCGGGAGTTGGACGAGTCCTTCGCGCACACATAATCGAACTCCAGCGGCGTACATGAAGTTCATTCCCAGAAGTACTTCCACATCTTCGCCAATGTTTGTCACCCAGACATTCATGACGTAAACTACTCGCACTCCAAGCGTGATCTTGACTCTCGCACTCGCAGTGATATACGTCGGGACTCCTCCTAGGCCGGACACCTTGATAGGTTCTGGTAACATCTGGAGCTTCAGCTTGAGCCTACGCGCAAGGTTCAAACTGACCATACTTCCAGACGCACCAGTGTCCAGCAGGATCTGTACCCGAAGATCATTCACTGCTCCATGTACTGATGCAACATCGCGACTGTCTTCTTGTTCGTGATTTGCCCACCAACCGTAACGCTGACCAGGACCCAACTCGATCTCGGTCGGAGCGTCTTGGTCGTTCAATCTTGGAGGGGTCCGTTCAGGGTCACATCCTCCAGACTCAGCGGTGTCATCTCGAATAGAAGTCATGCATTGTTGGTTATCGTTCATCTTCTTTCTCAGCTCTGGTCCGACATACACTAAGACACACAATCGTTGGGGATTCTTCAGCCCGACGCGTTCTGGACCCCTGTCCAGCGGGCTTACTCGTTTAACGACTTCCCTTGATTGGCCTCTCCACCCAACAATTTCTTGAGGATGTGAGGGGGCAGGTCTTTTAGCATGCCTTGACGAGCGAGAGTCTTCACAGCTTGAAGGGCTTCATGATCTGCACACTGACCGTCGTGGAAGTCTCCACAATCCTTGCACGGAGGGACTCTGCAGGCATGTGTCGGGTGTCCTGTCCGTTTGCATTTGTCGCATTTCATATCTCTCCAGCAGTTCTCTTCTTTATGGCCGAACTTGCTGCACTTCTCACAGAACTCGTTCTTGTTCGGGTTATCCGGCCGAGGGGACTGCCAACCAGGGCGAGGCGACTGCCACCCCGGGCGAGGATCCGCCTGTGGGGGCGGTCTCCACAACGAATGCTCCATCACACGAAACACTGCCTTGCGGATGTCTTGTTCTGTTGTCGCTTCCTGGGTAGGCACACTTCGAGTTGGCACTTCGGGGCTAGCGACTTCTGACTTGTTTCGTCCTGAACTCCGGGGTTCCGGGGGTGCTTCATCTGAATCATCTTCTTCATCTTCAAAACGTACGCGCCCCTCGACTTCGCCTTCGGATTCTCCACCGCTTAAACCAATGTATGCTCGACCTTGTCGTCCAGGCTTGAAGCGTCTGGGCGGGATATTATCCGCCCTGAAATCTCTCGTCCGGTGCGGTGGGGTGTCGTACCCTCCGTCTAGACCCAGGTCTTCATCCTGTTGCAGGACGTACTCGAGGTCGTCCAAGCTGTGGAATCTCGTATTGCGCAAGATGGCCTTGAGTTGCTGGTCTCTCAGATTCTTGATGAAACGCTTGATGTGGTGAGCGGATTCCTTCTTGCCCTTCTTATAGCGAATGCTAGCCTTGACGGCAGCCTCGTTCAGCCTGTAGAAGAACTCCATGGCGCTCTCGTTCGACTTCTGACGCATAGTATAATATCGTTCAGACTCAGACGTCCGGGCCTTCAAATACTTGCGCTTAAACTCTCCCGAAAGTCTTCTCCAGTTGCTCTGCACATGCTTGGAAAGTTGGCCACGCCAATTCCGTACAGCCGAGGACATCTTCATCTTCAGCTCACTGATCTTCATCTTGTCTGTCCAGCCACCCTGAACTGACATGTTGACAAAACGCTCCCACCAACTCCGACGATCTCCCATGGAGGCCTTCTCGTCGAACTTCTCCAACGTACTGGAGGAGACATACGGGCGGAGGGTCGATAGGGTTCCACCAACCTTAGTCGCATCCGAAGCATCCACACCTGTCGACAGGTCTTCATCCAGACTGTCCTCAGAGTCACTCGAGCTTGAGTCTGAACTCGAACTCGAGCTCGAGCTGGAGCTCGAGCTGGGGCCAGATGGGGGACCACGTTTAGACTTCTTTGGGGGAGGAGGCTTCTTGTCCGGCTTCTTCGACCCCGATTGACGCTCTGACTTCACATTCTTCTTGGTGTCCGCCTTAGGTGTCTCCGTCCGGGTCCTTTGTGGCACGTTCGTCTTGATCGTAGCAGTATTTGCGTCAGTTTTCCTCGGGGCTGGCACACTTCCAGCACGACGCGTGATCGAGGGGTCTGGTAACGCCCCTCTGATTTGCGCCAAGAGTCATTCGACTGTGTTCCTCGAGTCAGCTCCGGCTTGATTACTGCTAGTGACCTCTCCCATGTTTACGCCACTTGTCTCAGCTGCTCTTTCAGAGCCAGTCCTTTCGGTCTTGACTTGTGTCACTGGGTTGGATGATGGTATCACATGCCTCACTTGTCCTGGAGTAGAACTTGCTTGAAGATTTCGAATCTGTTCGGCCTGGTATCGCTGCATATTCTTCGCAGTTACTCGCTCATCTTCCAGACGTTGCTCAAAGACAGCTTGCTGCTCGTCCAGATTCTTCTGGGCTTGTTGGAACCACGCAGCTTGTTCAGCTTCCCGCCTTGCATCCACTTCTGCTTGCTGTTGTTGCAAGAGCTGTATTGCCACAGCTTCCACACGTTCTCGTTCAGCATTGGCCGCCTGGAGACATGCTGACTGAATAACAGCTGCGACATCTTCCCTTTGGGAAGCAGCTTCAGCGTGTTCAGCAGAGAGCCCAGTTAGACGGCGTTCAGCCTCCTGAGCTCGTAGCTCCGCTTCACGGGCACGTTTTCCGGCTTCTGCAAGTACTTGCTGGAAGTTCACATCTGGCTGGCTCACCGACTTCTGAACTGCAAGTTGTTCGGTCAGCTTCGCCAGTTCTTCGCGGACTTGTTGTGCCTCACGTAATGCGCTCACAGCGGCTTCAGCCACTCCCGTCGACACCGACCATCCGGACCTTCCCGAACGATGTGAATGTCTGGAATAGCTTGAGTGTCGTGATGAGGATCTCTTCCTTGACGGTTTCTTGGACGAGCTACGTCGGCTTCGAGAACTCCGATGATGACGACTCCGGTCGGACTCCGATTCAGATTCGCTAGACGAATGTCTCCGGTTGGAGGTCCTGCGTCTTCTTGACTCAGGTGTCTCACTGACCTTTGTACTTACTGCAACTTCGGGCTCCGTCATGACAACGTCGTCTTGATCCGGCAGGATTCTCCGTTCTGGAGTGATCGTTTGACGGGTCAAATAATATCCTAGATCTCCACTTCCAAGTGCGCTTGAGCTAGCGGTCCTGGCAGACATCACCATTGGGCCATAAACGGCGAGTGGCATATGCGCCCCTCCACCAGACTCTAGCGACGTCGAAGAAGACCCTGGGGAACTGTTCCTGGATATAAGAGACTCCGACGTCGTGCCACGGGCAGATCCATCGGTGGTGCCAACCAAGCTCGGGACAGGTCCGATATTGGCACCATAGACAGGTCTTCCTGATCAGACGTCGTAGTCGACGGGAGCTCGGATGGTAAAGATGCAAGTGGATCTTCCGGTCGAGGTGGTCGATGTTGTTGACGCTTCGACGGTGGTTCTCCAGCCGAGGAGCTAGTCGCACTTCGGGCAGGGCGAAGACCAGTCAAGTGTAAACGTAGAACATAACTTCGTCCAAGAAGGTTGATCTCATAATCGTTCATCAGCAAGTCTCCATCTTGATCCTCTGCATGGTAATCCAGGAAGGGGGTTTCTTCCACCTCAGTTTCTCGTTCGATTGCAGGAGTCACCTTGAGCGTGGCTCCGACACAAAGTGTCCGCCACTCCGTTAACTCAGCAGCCAGAAGACGTTGCAGGTCCCCAACCAGACTTCGCACGAGGTCCGCTGTGATCTTGGACGCACGCGTCCTGAACCACACTGGGACCAGATTGTCAAAGTGGAAACCAGCCTCGAAAAGCAACGTTTGCAGAACGGCAATGCACTCGCGGGGTGAGAAGATGCTGACTGGGATCTCGGCCGCAACCACATCTTGAGCAGTAGCCAAATCACGTCGGTCCAGATTGAGCTCGACCACACAAGCCTGGATGGCATCACCCAAGGTTGCGCGGGCAGCCATGTACTTGGACGTCGCGAGCGTAGCTGCAAGCCACGGCAGAGAGTCAGGCCGAGAACTTGGCCAGTCATACTGTACTGCGGGAGGGAGAACTCGTTCAGAACGAACTTGTTCCCACCGGGAAACTTGCTTCGCCACGTATGCCTTAGCCAAATCATCACTCAGTCGTTGTGAACTCTGGGCCACAGCCCCTTGCACTGTCGTCGAGAGTTGTATACTCGACGGGGCCTTTTCTTCCAGAAGTGCTAATGCTTCCATGTCTTCGCCAGACACATCCTCCCGGACTGTCGGCAGGGGCACATCTTGAGCGGGTGCCCGCACGCTCACATCTTGCTCCGGCAAAGGGGAATCCGAAACTCGACCCTCCACCTGGGAATCTTCCACGTCGACGTCTCCCACAGACGCCACTTCGGGTTCACCCAAACCGGGTTCACCCTGACCGGTCTCCAACTCGCCTCCAGCGCTCCCCTCCGTCGACACTTGGTGCGCGTCGTCTTGGACGGGTGGCTCTGCAGCCGGCTGGTCTTGACTCAAAGACCGCTTCTTCTCCTCACGGGCTGCCTTGCGCTTTGCAGCGCCCGCCTTCCGAGCCGTCCGGACAACTTCCTCCAGACTCGCATGCTCCTCGGGCGGCAGCCCCTCCGCACGTCGTGAACTTCGCGTAGCTTCTTCGCGTTCGCGACCCTCACGACCGGCGTCTCGCATGTCCTTCTTGCTTTTAGCCATAAGAACTAGTTTAGTGGGTTAGTACGCTTCCTCGTAGTAAACCAATACAAAATATACAAACAACTTCGCGGTGAAATCCCTGGTTCGAATCCGGGCACGCGCACCAGCTGTGGCGAGGCGGGTGAACGCCTTTTGACCGCCCAGGTGTACAGTGCTGTGCTCCAGACTCTGGAAGGTGCTTCCGGTTGGGAAGTCCTCCACTGGGAACTCCTGAACGTAAACGTCCAGGTGACGTGTGCTCCTTGTGGTAACCCCTCTAGGTTCGTTTGTCTTCGAACTGGGAGATGCACCGCGGGGATTAGTTGTTTTTTTGTATACCAATATCGGTCTTTGGAGAAGAGCGTAACGTCACCAACTTAGACGTAGCTCCAACAACCAAGATAACCAAAATCAATACAGAGTTATACACACAAATATACAGCCGTTCTTATTCTTAGACCCTTGAACGGTGGGTCGTACACCAGTCAACTTAGCTGCACTTCCAGGACACTGGTCAGTCCCGGTCAGCTTTTACAAACGCGCACCACCCTAGAAGTACTAGGGATAGTTCAATACAATCTCACTACCTATCACACAAGATGTCCTTCGATCACGATCCTGAATGGGACTTTCTTCCACTCTTTTCAGGATGTATATGGGAATATGAAATGTAGGATCGCCTAAGCGCACACTACAATTGAAATATGAAATAGGGCAGATTTACCACGGGCTCCACACCCGCTACTTACCCTAATTTGGACTTGGAGTTTTGGGGGTGGAGTCCACACCTCTGGATGTCCTTCTACAGAGGGCCTTTCGCCTTCAGCACTTGATCGGGGCCGCCGGTATTTGTCCGGCCGAAGCTGTCCGAGCGCTTGCGGGGTACACGGATAATTGAACTCTGTTTGGTTTTATCTTTTGTGGCTATCTTCCTGCAATAGACACGTATTCAGCTTTTGACTTGCTTTCAGTATACCTTGAGGGGCGTCATCATCTTAGGCATCCTTGATCTCATTGTGACGTCGTGGGTACAGGCGTAGGACTTCAATGTTCCACGGAATCTTCCTGGAACCTGGTTGGTCGTCTTGGTCGGTCGGATATCACTTGGCTTGATTATACCTTGATCCTCTCGTCCAGGGTGTCCATTGTTCTTCGGTGTTCTTCGGTGTTCTTTGACACGTCCAGTCATGTCAGGACGGGTGGCACCCAGTCTAATGTAAACTGGGGCACTTGATCGCTCCTGTAGGCTTGACCCGTCGTCCGGTAGTTGGTGCGTCCAGACTCATTACGTCCAGAGCACTCAACCCGATCCATGGCTGGATGTAGAACGCCGCGTCCCGAGAATATCACCATGTCCCACAATTCCATACATACTGCTGCATTGGTTTTTCAACCAATCACCACGTTCCACAGTAGAAATCTTGATTCCCATCGTGTCACGGGCCTAGTGAGTACCCGTCACTAGCTTACACGTAGCGGTGAGGAAGCGTCCAGTTCTCAGTAATACTGAGACCAAGTATTTAGTCCGAAGTAAAATCAACTCTGTTTTATTATTGGGACCAGGGCGGGGGCCCGTGGTCTAATGTGAACCACTCAAATGCAGGTCAGCAGCTGATTGGCTGGAATGGGGTCTGGCTCCCCCACTTTCAGCCAATCAGATGATGCCATGTCAGCACACGCTAGCCGTGTGCTGCTGTGCCTACTTATGTAATATCTGTAAGAGATCTACCTACTTATGTAAATGGAGGGCCCATTACACCTGCGTCGCGACCTGTATGTGGCGAAGTACACGCCCGGTGAAGACATGGAGAAATACTTTGATCGACTCGACGATATGCGACGCCGACTCGAGAACATGAATGCAGTTGTCACCGATGAGGAACTGGTGAAGGTGATCTTGCAAGGCGTCGTAGATTCACATCGCAATGTAGTTCGCATGTTCGATCGCAACAATGGTGGTGCTGCGCCAGATCTGGAATGTCTTGCTTGGTGAAGCTGAGACGGACAAAGCGTGCTCAACCGAAGCTGCCAAAGAGGAAGTCGTGAAGGCTACGAAGCTGATGGCTCAACGTCCTGTTGCTGAGAACCTGAACAAGAAGTTCAAGAAAGGAAAGAACAAGAAGGTGAACGGTGACAAGGAGACCCGAAAGTGTTTATTTTGCAAGAAGAACGGGCACTTGCGAGCTATTGGATGGAAGGCACTGCAGAAGAAGAAGAGTAATGAGCCTGGGGAGCTGAACGATGGCGGTAATGGCAGCAAGAACGCGGCTCCAATGCGGTTGGTGTGGACGGGCGAGCTTGGAGATTACGATAACCCGCCGGTGCCGATCCGCATGGTCAAGAACCAGGCTGAGGTACCAACGGTGGCCTCGGTCCATGACTGGTTGCTGGATAGCGGGGCAGGAGCTCATGTCTGCGTGCATGGAGGCTCGTTCGAGCGAATGGTCAAGGATCCGCTTGTGACTCTAGACTGGCAAGGAGGAGTTGACACGAATGAATACTCGGGGTTGATTAACTTGGAAGTCTGCCCTGGCAAGTATCTGGAGTTACCTGCGGTTCGCTATGCACCAGGAGGGACGGTGAACTTGATCAGTCAGAGGCTACTGGAGCAAACAGGCTGGAAGCCTTCGTACTCCGATACTGACAACGAGCTCTTGCGGTGCAAGTACTTCGACAAGAATGGGATTCGCCTTGAATTCAAGAAGAAGGGAGATGGATTCTACTGGTTGAAGGCATTGCTGAAAACCTCGATGATGGTTGCTAGGACAGTGAAGACCCTCGATGACAATATCGTGATGAAGTGGCACCTAAAACTTGCTCATCTGAATGAAGCGGCCATGAAGAAGATGGTGTTAGACGGCTTGGCTGAGGGCATGAACGGACTTACCATGGACGACTTCAAGAAGACACCACTCAAGTACATGGCGTGCGAGGAAGCAAAGGCGAAGAGGATGGCGTTCAAGCGTCAAGTCGGCAAACGTGCTACTGAGTGCGGTGCGCGCCTCATGTCCGATGTCTGCTACGTTGGCATTCAGACGCCGGGGAGGGCCAAGTACTTCCAGCTGATCCAGGACGAGGCCTCCCGCTACAAATGGGTTTATTTGCTCAACAAGAAGAGTGAAGCTGCCGACAATGTGATGACGTTGATTCTTCAACTTGAGAAGGACTATCCAGTGAAGATGTTTTCCTGTGATCAAGGACGAGAGTTTTTGAACCACCGACTGGCTACGTTCTTTCGTGAGCATGGTGTCAAGCTCCTCACCACCAACGCGTATACCCCAGAGGAGAACTGTTTGGTGGAAAAGCTCAATGGAAAGCTGCTGAGTAAGGTCCGGGCTATTCGAGAAGCCGCCAATTTGCCTGTATGTCTTTGGGGTGAGATCCTGAACTACGTCGTGCACATCGACAACATGAGTGCAACCAAGGCTCTGAAGGACATGACGCCGTATGTGAAGTTGAATGATCGCAAACCAGACATGAAAAACGTGAAGGTGTGTGGGTGCGTGGCCTACTACCATGTCCCGAAGGAGAAGCAAGCAAAACAATTGGAGATGCGTGCTAAACCTGCGCTCTTCTTGGGCATGGCAGAGTCGACACTTGGGTATCGACTGCTGGACCTTGAGACGGGGGAAATGCTTCAACGCAGATCAGTTACCTTCCGTGAGGATGTTGCTGTGGGCGGCGACTACGTGGAGCGTCTGATAGCAAAGCAGTACTACGGGAAGACGACAACTGTGCCAGATGAAATTCCTTTTGTGCTGATGCCGGTCACGCGTGTGGCAATTGCTGACGTTATTACGGAGAGCCCTGGTGACTTGCAAGCAATTGAGGATGCAGAGGAAGAGGCAGAAAAGCGCTCGACAGTGCAGACCAACAAGGGAAAAGACGATGAAAGTGACAGCAGTAGCGATGAGAGTGATTGGGAGTATCTTGATGCTTTCGAGAGCAATGGTGATGGTCATGGAGACGACGATGATGGTCACGGAGGAGCTGCTGGAGCGGCAGGGCATACTGGAAACCCGGCCACATCCTCTAGCACAAGTGCGGGAGGCCGCCCGCCAGTGGCCGGAGCCAGTGGGAGCGCGACTACCAACACAGGTACTGGTGGAGCAGGGACTGCGAGCGTCGCAGGAGGTGGGACGACGCGCACTAGTACTGCAACTGCTGGAACCAGCGCGAACACGACGGCAGTTGCCACCCGAGCTGGAACTAGTGGGAGCTCGACAACAAGGACTACTGGAGCATCAACAAGTGCTGCGGGGCGTACTTCTGTGACTGGCCCTCGTCAATCGGGACGCCAACGCAAGCCGAACAGCAAGTATAGCCCCAGCACATGGGTGATGGCATTGTCGTTGTTGCAGTGCATGCTGATTGGTGTTGTGAACAATATCCTGAACCCGATGTCGCGGCAAGAAGCCTTAGCGTCTGAGCACGTAGAAGGTTGGAGTCACGCGATGGACGAGGAGTACGCTGCACTGATGGCGAATGCAACTTGGGAGCTCGTGGAACGTCCGAAAAAGAGAAAAGGACGGCGCAAAGCAAACATACTAACATCAGTGTGGGTGCTCGTGGCAAAACGAAACGAGAAAGGTGATGTGGAGAGACTGAAGGCAAGGCTTGCTATTCGCGGCTTCCTGCAGAAGTATGGCCTGGACTACTTGGCTACGTACTCACCTGTGGTGCGCATTGAGTCTGTCCGGCTGGTACTGCTGATCTCCATGTTTCTCGACTTCGAGTGTCGCCACATTGACTTTGTCACTGCGTTTCTAAACGGTGAGCTGGTCGACGTCGTCATCTATATGGAACAGCCCGAGGGCTACGAAGATGGAACGGATCGCGTTTGTCGGCTACGCAAAGGACTTTACGGTTCGAAACAAGCGTCGAAAATTTGGAACGACACGCTGCCCAAGGTCTTGGTTGAGCTGGGGTTTGTGCAGTGCACCTTCGATGCTGGCGTGTACTGGAGACGTCGTGCCGGACGAATGGTCTTTCTTACCGTGTACGTCGATGATATCATCCTTGCTGGAGTGCCTGCAGACATCGACAAAGTTGTTGCGCAGCTTGCAGCGCGCTTCAAGCTGAAGGACCTTGGGCGAGTACACCATCTACTTGGCATGGAGGTGCACTACAGACCGGGGCGGGTGTTGACTTTGTCACAGACAGCGTATATTGAGTGACTGGCCGAGAAGTTTGGCTTAGGGTCTTCGAAGCCTGTGAGATCGCCGCAATTTCACCATGAGAAGATCACGAAGATCGAAAGGGATGAAAGCAAGATCAATAACCCAGAGTTGCCGTACCGTGAGATCGTGGGGTCCTTGCAATATTTGGTCATCTGCACTCGTCCGGATCTGGCTAATGCTGTAAAGACACTTGGGCGCTACACAAGTGCGTACACCTTAAAGAACTATCGGGCGGCGCAGCGGGTGGTGCGTTATGCACTTGCGACCAAGAACCTGGGATTGGTGTACAGAGCTACACCTGAGTTTCCAGTGATGGATGCATTTTGTGATGCGGATCATCAGTCGTGCCCAGACACAAGTCGATCAGTGACGGGCTATCTCCTGCGGTTGCACGGTAATGCAATGTGGAAGAGTCACATGCAACGGCGAGTGACTGAAGACACCTGCAATTCTGAGCTTGTCGCCTGCTGTGAGTGTTGTAAGATGGTTGTTTGGGCCAGAGGGCTCCTGCTGGAGCTGGGCTATGGTGAACAAGGGCTGGAAGTGCCAGTCTACTGCGACAACCAGAGCACGATTGCAGTCGTGGCGAACAATGGAAACACGTCGAGAGTGCGGCACATGGCAAAGCATGCTCGTTTTGTCAACGAGTACGTCCAAGGCAAGGAGCTGGACGTGCTTTATGTGCCAAGTGTGGACAATCTGGCGGACGTGTTCACCAAGGCGTTGGGGCCAGCCGAGTTCGAGCGCCAGCGAAGCCGCTTGAACGTGGAAGATGTGACCGAATCCTGGAAGATGGTTGAGACTGTCGAGGCAGAGGATGACGTCGCGATGCAAGAAGTCTAAGCTTCAGCGTTCAATGCTGCTGGTGTACGAAGCGACGAACCGGTGGCACAGTGCATGTGTGCATGTTGCATGACATCCAACATGGTATGAAGTGGGAGTACGAGACTTCAACGGCAGGACGAACAAGGTTGGTGGCTGATAGGCCGTTGGTGTAGTGTCATACCAGTTAGATGCTAATGAATAAGAAGAGCTCTAGTTGTGAGTGGTTGTGACTATGAAGGAATCCTGGAAAGTCTCTGCGGAGCTTTCTGAGATTGGATTGCGGCCACCGTTGGTCCTCCTTCGCTTACAAGGTAAGCCGCAGTAGTCACTGAGTACCGAAGGGGGGGTTTCGCCTGCGGGCTTCCCCGATGCAACACAACTGGACTCGCTCACTTTTGGTTTTCCCAACTCAGTGGCAAGTGGCCTTCCTACGTGCTTCGTCCAGACTACACAGCCCGACTCTGGTGCTGGCGAGAGAAGTGAGTCTCTCGTAGTATTGTCTAACCATAGGGGGTTGTCGCCTACCGGTAGTGAGTTTTCTTCTGGACAACAAGCTCGTGATCAAGCGTTCTAGTGTCTGGCCTTTTTGACGCTACACGCAATATGGTGCCTGGGCTTGCGCAGTGACCAGTATCACTGCGCAAGCCCTCAACAGAGTAGATGCAATGTGCGGGTCGCTTGGAGTTTGTATATGTCGGCGATATTTATTATTTTTTATTGTTTCGCTCCAAATTAAAATCTTTATTATATGTCCAATTCCGGACTCCTTCGACTACTCGACTATTCCCAACAATATCCGATGCTAGCTTCAACAACCATAATTTTTCATCCACACCACCGCAAATAAGGGTAAGGCGACCCAACATGCCGCACTTTTTCAGAAAAAAACTAAATATCTTGCCAACAAAAACGAATAAGCGCGATCTGATGGTAGGATCCGAAAGCTCTGTGTGTCAGCTATCGAATGAAACCTTTATTTTGAAGAACCAATAAGTAGAGACGACATACCAGCAAAATGAAAATCTTCACATACTTTTCTCAGCTCAATCTTGAGCCGAACCAACATGCCGCACCTGATCTGAACGTTCGCAAAAGGGACAACGATAGAGTCTAAGGGGCGCTCTTAACGAGAGGTAGTTTGGTAGGGTTGGTAGTTTGGTGTCCCACCAACAGAGGTGGTTTAGCTACCGATAACAAGGAATGATGGCTAAGGTTGGGCGGTTTTCTACTCATTCTGTCCAGATCAAAACGCTGCCTAAGAAAAAAAAACTCACGCTCGACCACACTCCGGTGACCTCCTCGTTGCTCGTGTACACCCCGCAGCTCGTGGACATCCCGCTGCTGCCGTCCGACTCGCCGCTCGTGGACTTCTCGCAGGTGCCTCTGTGACTCGGCAGCACCGGTGGTGAGTCGTACTGCAGCGGTGAAAAGAGCACGAGCCGCTAGAAGACCACGAGTATCGTAACAGGCAGTGTGCTCCAGACGGGACAAAACTACCTGGACAACCGCTCTAACCCCCTCAATGTTGTCTGTAGGGGGACAACCTCTGTACCCCTAACCGTTGTTTGTGAAATGGACCTTGCGACATTTTTAGACTACCAAGACTACCAAATCTACCAAAACTACCTCTCGTTAAGAGCGCCCCTAAACCTACAAAAACGGCCTATGAGTTGGAGGGTGCCCCGATCTCGATAGGGATAGCGTGCTCCTAGGCAAGTAGGGCCGCTTCAGATGGTGTAATGGGTCTAGATTGACACTTCTTCCACTTACTTGGCTTTTTCGTGCTTAGAACTGTACAGCATTCATTTGTATTGGGCAGGAGATGGAGAATGTTTCGTTAGAAAATCGATGTATTCTTTAAAAAAGTACTCAATCTCGTGCTTGTCGGCTGCATTCACTCGCATGCTATCTAATATCCTAGCCTTCCGGATGGTCAGTACATCTGAATGACGCTGTAGGAACAGCGAAACCCACTTGCCGGATGGACCTTGATCGCCAAATTGGCGGTCGGCCGTCACTAATTACATCGAGGACCATCGTCTTGCACGACGAGAGCTACGACAACATCTCGCTCGAGTTCGCGGCCAACCAGACCGCGCTGAACCAGGAGTTCTTGGTATCTCCGTGCTGGGGGCTCAGCTGAAGCTCATGAAGGCGTCGAACCCAACGCTGTCGACGGCCGTGCTGACGGGCCAGGTGGCCCCCGAGGACGCTGGACACGTGACCGTCAACTTCCTGGGCGGCCGCACGGATGAGGATCGCGGAGAGCGCCGAGGAGCTCGAGGAGATCAAGGAGACCCATGATGTGGTCGACTCCGATAATGTCTAGTCCCGCGCGCCCGCGAAGCTCCCAGACACTCGTACACCCCCGGTTAAGAACGCGCCTGACGACCAGGCCGTGTACGAGGTCTCCACCAGCACGGACGAGACGGAGGCCGCCGCCACTGTCAACAAGGTGGTGCTGCACAAGTAAGTGCACATGAAAGGCCTGGCGTGTCTTTCCCATCGAATGACGCATTAAAAGGAAAGTATCACTATCGCTTTGGACAGGGTTTAGTGCGGCATGTTGGGTTGGTGCGGCATGTTGGGTCGCCTTACCCTTACAGTAGCACTCTTCGCGCGCGAGGTCTCTCAGCCTTCTGCACGCAATACTTCCTTAACCCTTTCTTAACTCTGCTTCCATCCAAACTTCCCCAACGCACCGCCCTGCAGCCGTCACTCTAGACGTGGTGTGCACGCTCACCAACGGTGTACCTGCACGCGCTCAGGTCACCGAACGTTCTACAGTACCGGTACACCTGCAAACGCTCAGGTGTACCGTTTCTAAAGTTCTGAGCTGTACCAGTTGACGCTGGGGAAGTCATAGTGAAAGCGAGTGAGGTCCCAGCTCATATTTAGGGGCTCGCTTTTATTGGCCGAGACGGGGTCAGATGTATATTTTAATAAGTGATCATGTACACTTTAGCGAGCGAGCTGGCGACTCTTCGCCTCGGATCCTCTACCGTAAGCTCCCGGAAAAGTGTATTTCTATAACGGAATTCACAATACCACTAGAACAGCATTAACTTAAAACGGGGTAGTACCGTGCCTTGCTGAAATAGTATGCAGAAGTAAATGGCTTCAAAGGGAGAATTCTTTGAGACAGAGTAGTCTACGTTTGAGCACATTCACAAATATGAAGGGGCGTCCCATGCGAGTCTTGTAGACGGGCAGTACATACAAACGCCAAGTGATGAAAAAATCAGTTTGCAACACTTACGTTAAAACCAGTCCTGATTTCACAAAAATGTCTTAAAACATCTCTATAAATTCTTCAAGTTGAAGAACGGCTCGTTTAGAAACGGAATTGCAGTGGTATACTCTCAGCTTAGGCTGAGAGAACTTTTAACTCAGCCACGCACTACCAGCCCAATTCTCTAGTTCAGCTGAAGCGCAAGCAGGTAAAAATGCTTTGAAAGTTTCGTGCCTTTTTTAAATGGTTTTAAAACTTTATATTTATAAATCTGTGAAAAGGGGGAGTGCGAAAAGTGGGGCCGTTTTTAGAGCAGAACATATTCTGGTTGTATTGATTCAATAATACTATTGAAGGCCAACACTTTTGGATCGCTCTACTGTGCTAAGTATGCCGTCGTGCTTGCGGGGGTCTACCTTTGGCACCTCCTTTAGACGGCATCTTGTCATAAGCTTAGCACAAGTATGGGAAAAATCTACTCAGTTCGAGTACGAGCTGAAGCTGGAGTTGAACGCACCATCGTAGGCCTCGTCCGTGCTCAAGAACATTACCACAAAGTCCTCTGGCGGCGTCAAGTCAAACGCGGGCATCTGGTCCACGCACGACTTATCCGTGCGCTGGAGGTCCCCACCGTTTCGCACGTATGATACGAGGATTTTCATGCCGCAGGCTTCACTCGTCTGATCGCCAGCGACCATTCGCGACGTTATCAAGGTATCGTGCGAGGCGTAGTCGAAGGTGATCAGCTCTTTATTCTCACCATCAAGAACATTGAGCAGAACTTCAGCGTGCTTGTGCGCAGTCTGGGGGTCCAGCTTGCCGCTTAGCAGAAGGGCACTGGCTTGACTCGGAATCGCAACCGTCTTGTTCCAGTGGTGGTCGCGTTTGTAGACGATGCCGTCGCCATCGTAGTTCCCAACATTGAGTTCATCGCATACTGCCGATTTCTCCTTCGAAAAGGCACAGTACAAGGGATTCATGTTGTAAATTCCTCCGCTGGTGATCCTCGCGTTCTCGAACCGTGTTTGCAGCTCCGAAGTGGAGGGCGCAGGCGTCTCCCACTCCTCGGAAAATACGATGAGGTAGTACAGCAGTGTCGATTGAAACGCGCTGTCTTGCGTCGTGGCCGACATAGTCGTGCTCAAAGCCGCGACAAATTGTGTGAGGATATCGATGTCCTCTGGCCCACAGCGTTGGAGTCGGTAAACGACGGGCGGAATGAGATTCCGCATGTACGAGTCTGTAAGAAGCGTGCCCAAGGCGACTCGGAGAGAAGCCGATGGCGGGTTGTCGGCACTATCACTCGTTGTGATATTACTGATGAGCGTAGCGCAGGTCGAGTTTGGGTCCTTGTCAAACTGGTGAAGCAGATCGTCGAGGGTGCTGTTGAGACTCTTGTGCGCGAAACGGGTCTTGCATTCGTTGTCCTGGTCACACAACGAGAGGAAAGCATCGCCTACCTCTCCGAAGTCGATATCCCACGTTGACATGTACGTGAACTCGTCAGCGGGTGCCCCGGAGCTGGTGGCAACCCCATCAAAAACATACCCGATCACCTCGGGTGGAGCGAGAGACATCAGCCGCTCCACCAGAACGGTACCGTAGCTCACACCATACACCGTGGTGTTTGCACCATTTGTGTACGTGGAGATGAAGGTCGCGAGGTCGGCTGCAGCAGTCGTCACGGAGAACGACGCAAGGTCCCCATACTTGTTGTGCAGATCTTGAGCACAAGCAGGCACCTCGGAAGGGTCAAGTTCGCTTCCCCAAGGTGACCCCGTGGTCGTGGCCTGGGCCGCAACGCAATCCAAACGCGTGCTACGTCCGGTGCCGCGGTGGTCCATGGTGTACATGTTCACAGCCCCTTCCAGCTGTGAGTGCAGCGTGATCATGTCCGACTCCACTACACAGCAGAACAGCAATTATAATAGTGTGAGTAAATTTTCAATCTCTCTTCATACCTTCAACGGTGAATACTTACTTGCTGAAGACGAATAGCCTGGGCCACCTTGGAGTAGCCACACGTTGGGTGCCGTCTCGGGGTCACCAGTCGTCGCTGGTATACGCTTGAAAAAGATGTCGACCTTCGGGTTCGCGGACTTCGGCGTCTTGCAGATGCCGGGATAGCAGAGCGGGGCGTTGTACACTGCACACTCTGCGTCTTGGCTGGAGCTGCCTTCGTCCGAAAACGTGTGATCCGCGCATGGGTACCAGCCGTTTAGGTCGCCTTTGATGGTCGAATTGGACGTTGCTGAAGTGTAAGCAACCGCCATCGCAGCCGCAATGAGGTGGCTGAGGTGCATGACTGCTCTTGAAATGGCCCCGAAGCTGGAAGTTGTCGAGACGAAGGAAAATTGAGAATGATAGCTTGTGTCAGCATGGATGCGGTCGTTGCGTTGCCATGGCTGGATCACGCTGTTAACAAGAAGTGTGCACTGTTACAGACACGTCATTAATGCTAAGGGCTTGCGCTTGTCACCAGTCTGAGCGCATCGTGCGTGCATTGGAAAAACATTCGGCTGCGTCCGTTTGGACGATAGTAGAGCAAGTAATTATCTTGCTGAACTGTTGGCAGCATCATGTGACTCGCAGCGTTATCTATATAGGATCATTTGTACTCGAGTAGTCTACCAGATTATAGAGATAACATTTTGTCTATGTTGAGCCTCCGGCAGGGCTAAATTGGAGGATACCCTTCGTGGAAATTCATTGAGCGATTGGAGAAAATGCTTGTACAGTCAGTAAAACAATAATTATAACCAGATCTTTGTACCGGTAAGTTACATGTACTTGAAGTACATGTACACTGTATAATAACGTATCGATGATGATTGTCTATCACCACCATCATCATGGGGAATTTGACAGGAATAGTATAGTTTCAATCTTAAGTGACAAAACTAGTATAACCAGATAATGGGCCTAGGTTACCTGCATCGACAGTTCAGTAATACACTACTCACACGTATTTCCAATCAAGCCGATGTTTCTAAGAGAGCGAGGTGTTCGTGACAGAGTACAAGTGATGGAGACCGCCCAGCACCAAGTCCTCGCCCAGCCTCCCAGCAGCAAGCCCTCGCCCAGCAGCATATCGCAGCCCAGCACCACCCCCCCCCCCCCCCCCCCCCCCCCCCGCCGCCGCCGCCGCCGCCGCGCAGCACCACTTCCAGTTGAGATTGTCCGCACGATAGCTGATGAAACCATGCTGCTCAGCACTGCTGAGTCAGCAGCAGCAGAAAGTTGTTGCCCTGCACGATCGTGTGCAGCACAAATATGCCATAACCTTCGTACACATCGTGTTCTTCGCCTTGAGTGCGAGGAAATCACAATTCTTGCGGACGCATTTCCAAGTGAGTTTGAGGGGTTTCTATTCATGTGTGCTATTTCTGTCGCAGCGATATGCACTTTATACTTCTCCTGGCGATCCAAATTACAACACATCGGGAAGGGTTTACCTTACTTGTACTGTCGGGCTTTATACTAGTCTTGTCACTTAAGATTGAAACTATACTAATAGAGAGATTTCGGAGCAATTCCTCACCCTTACATTAGCCTAAGTTCGCACCCGACGTGACCCTTCTTCGCCCTCTCCTCTGTGATTTCCCCCAGATTTCATCAAATCCAGGGAATGCATTCCCTACCTTTACCTTCTATCTTTGATTAAGTTCGACCCCAAATATCGACTGCATACAATAAGTAAGATTATGTAACTTTATAAATGAATGCAAATCAAATCACATTCAATAAATGTGAGGGCGCACTCAAGCTTGAAAAATGCCGTTGAGGGTAATGCAAGGGTGAGGACAACTCCGAAATCTCTCTAATAGAGAGATTTCGGAGTTGTCCTCACCCTGTCAAATTCCCCATCATCATGTAGTCTACTGTACATGTTTCTTCTTCTCGATTTCTGGAGAAGAGAAAATACTGTAGCAATCGTATGTGATGCATACTGTGATGTGTCGGAGGTGCCGCTTTTTAATCGCTCGTAAACGCATATTTTGTCAACATTGTGCATACAGCTCTACATATTACATGTATTAATAGAGGCTGTCCATCTAAAACGTCTACAATCAACCAAAGTACGAATCACAATTCAAGCATACCACTCGAACGACGTGTGTCTCGCACTCATGTTGAGCTATTGGTTACCAAGAAATACTGAGTTCTCGAGAAGTCTGAAAAAAGCATGGGATCCAAATTTCGATATGTTTTCGAATGGTGTCATAAATGTACAAATTCAAATCTTTATTCGCTAACGTGCTGTATATTGTCGGAAACCTCGCGATTAAAGCAATCAAATTAGAGTGTTTTTACGCTTTCTACGAGTAAGTTTCTCCTTAAAATTTTCGATACCCGGTAATATCCGAAGTTTGATTACATGTAGTCAACTTTCAATGCGAATATCTCGATAGCTCTAAATGGCGGAGTAATATTGTGGGTTCCACTCAAAATTTGGCCGGCCAATTGATCGAATCGATCGCCCACAATCACCCCGCGTGGCGTATCCAGGTTCAACTAAGTACGAGTGTAGCCGATTCAGCTAATGACTTGGGAATTGTAAATGGCGAACCGATCGGAATTTCTAAATTTTGCCGGAATTCACAATATCGTTTTGTATGACGCCGCCTCAAATGTACCCACCATAAGACCGCGACTTCAACCTCTTGCAATATTAATACAGAAATCTGCTTGAATAAAGAACGCCGAGCAAATAATATCCTGTCGAACTGTATCTCAGCAATTATGCGTCGAAGACCGATTTATACCTCTCACCACCTATTAACCTTAAAATTTGAATATATAGCAGGCGTTTTTTATTGAAGCAGACTTCTGTACATGTACATGTAGTAATGTACAGACAATGACGGATTGATACGGCAGACAAAGTCGTGCAGACACTTCGTTTTTGCAAAGCATATGCGTTTGAGTACTTTATATGAATTTACGTGTAACTTATGAACATATATGTGTGTTTTATGCCATTTTGAGGTGTTTTTCTACGCTCTCCCGTGGTGACGGACGGAGCTTTCTTGTAATTTTACTATGAGGGA
The DNA here is from genome assembly GCA_033557925.1 of Phytophthora x cambivora. Lineage (NCBI taxonomy): Eukaryota > Oomycota > Peronosporomycetes > Peronosporales > Peronosporaceae > Phytophthora > Phytophthora x cambivora. The sequence goes on along the minus strand of JAUCEB010000012.1, from coordinate 3,091,321 downwards.
TGGCATTCAGTAGATGGACAGCCTCTATTAATACATGTAATATGTAGAGCTGTATGCACAATGTTGACAAAATATGCGTTTACGAGAGATTAAAAAGCGGCATCTCCGACACATCACAGTATGCATCACATACGATTGCTACAGTATTTTCTCTTCTCCAGAAATCGAGAAGAAGAAACATGTACAGTAGACTACATGATGATGGGGAATTTGACAGGAATAGTGGAGCGATTCCCGCAGCCAAAATCCTAGTCTTAGATCCCAGACCCAATAAGAAACGTGCAGAAAAGGGGCTGGAACAGACGTCTGAGCCAATCAAAAGTCTGTGCGAGGGGGGTACCCCCTCCGCCAGATCTTATTTGGCGGAACAGACTTGTAACAGACTGCTGCGGGAATCGCTCCAGTATAGTTTCAATCTTAAGTGACAAAGCCGTGCTATGCCCGGAACAGCTCTGGATTTTATGTAAGAGTGACAGTTTTTAAACTTAAAAGTAACCAAGAGCGTGAAGTGCACAAATCCATCGAGGCAAACGGCCTGGGTGGGGGGGGGGGCCGTTCGTCACTCAAAATACTGTCGAATACTTGAAGGTGGGTTCACGTTGCCTCCGAGTAGGTGTGCAATGTCCCACAATGTGATTGCAAGTGAATAGATAGATATCTGCAGCTTCACCGTAGCGGCAGTGCCAGGCTTTCCCTCTGGAGCCATGTAACCTGCAGTTCCTCGTACTTCGCGACAGCACTCGTGCAGGACAATAAAAGTGTGTAAATGTACATAAACGAAACATGACGCGGCTTTTTTCACAGCTAAGCCCCGTAACTAAAAAAGCCGCGTCATGTTTCGCTGTACAGTACATGTAGACGACCAACTTAAAGTCTGCCGAGTAATCATGTCGGTCTAGCCCTGCAACTGTGGATTCTACAGTACTCACAACAGATGTAGGCAACAATGCTCAAATTCTTTGAAGTAATCAAACTACATCTGCGCTAACATCGTGTAGCGTTATTATGGATCAACAAGTAGTGTGAAAACCGGTCAGAATGTATAATCCGACTCTAAATCGGCCGTTTTATAGTCTTATTTAGACTTGTGTACTCTTATTTATTTCGGTATCTGTCATTTTTAGTTATTATTACCCTCGGTTGGACTCCAAATTGAAACAGTCTTAAAATACGCTGTTGTGAGCACAGTAGATCCAGATCTGAACCGACATGATTACTCGGCAGACTTCAAGTTGGTCGTCTACAGCGAAACATGACGCGGCTTTTTTAGTTACGGGGCTTAGCTGTGAAAAAAACCGCGTCATGTTTCGCTTATGTTCATTTACACACTTTTATCGTCCTGATTTTGTTGCTGCGGTCACCGCAGTGCGGTGTACACAGGGTTGGCAACGTCGGCTTTTGCAAAATGACACGTGGACCGTCTGACGTCCAATTCCCGGTTCTTTTCAGGTTCAAAGTGGGTCAAATGGGACTTTGGTGGGAACTGATTGTACCGGTAAGAAACTGTCTACCAATCTACCAATCAGGCTGCCCGGACTGCCGAGGAAGGAGTATACTTTTGCTATACCGGTATCGAATCCCACCAATTCCCAGAGTGGAAGTGGGCTGGTCCCATGGGCGTCCCTGGTTCAAAGGGACATTCCCTGGGAATTTGCCATCCCTGGGTGTACAGTACATGTATGTACTGTAACTTACTGACAGTAATTGTCAAATAGGCTTTTTTTACAGCCATGCCCCATGCCCCGTAACAAAAAAAGCCGCGACATGTTTCGCTGCAGACGACCAACTTGAAGTCTGCCGAGTAATCATGTCGGTTCAGATCTACATGTACTGTACACACAACAGCGTATTTTAAGACTGTTCCAATTTGGAGTCCAACCGAGGGTAATAATAACTAAAAATGACTGATACCGAAATAAATAAGAGTACAAATACTGTCTTACTGACAGCTACTGTCAGTAAGAGGTTGAAGTCGCGGTCTTATGGTAAAGTCCCCTTTTAGTCCTTCGGGCCGAAGTACGGATCTCCCATACACGCATTCGATGTCCGCCAATCCGTGTCGTTTTAATAAAGTATATTTGTCGTGTCCACTCTGAGCGACTCGTTTCTCCTATAATAGCAGACTAGGATCATTTTTACTCGAGTACTTGTACATTATTGAGATCAACCCTTTTCCTGTATTGAATCCCCATCAACAAGTTGGAGCACCCTTCAGCTTGAGCAATGTTTGTATTAATAAAGTCGGCAAAACAATATTGTCAGTCATTGGATGACGCGCTTCCCTTGAGCCAGCACAAAGTTCTTTATGTGAGCAGTTGCAGCCTTCCTCGACTCAAAGTCCACTTAACACGAAGTGTTAATGACTTCCCTTGAGCATCAGCCACGGAGAATTCATCCATGGTAACCCCGAGAAGAACCAGGTACTTGTGGCGGGGAGGGTGAAGATGAGGGAGTTGGTCCTCGTGACCGGGAGAACGCTCGTCTGAGGATGACAACTTGTGACCCTGGCACGTATAAATAACGGACGTGCCGCAGCCTGACAATCATAAATAGCTGAGAGCTAAGTGCCATCAATATATTGGAGTGCCATCATTTGGCGAAGGTCATCATCGTTTGTCTAGATTATCAAAATAGTGCCATCATTTGGCAAAAGTCCGCCGGATGTCGCATGACCTACTGTATACTACCACTATTATATAGTATATTATAGATGGCACTGCGACTCGCAACAGACTCGCAACTTGCGAGTCTCATCATGCTGTCAGCAGTTTGATAGCGGCTACATTGCATACTGTACCGGTACTTATAATAGTAATCCTCAACTGGTGGTGTTTTACTGCAGGGTGCAACGGGATAATTACTTGCTCTACTGTCGTCCAAACGGACGCAGCCAAATGTTTTTCCAATACGATGCGCTCCGTCCGTGGTGACAAGCGTGAACCCTTATGAATACCGTAGCATTAACTCTTGACGTGCAAGATGTAACAGTGCGTACTTCCGCACACCTTGTTAACAGCGTGTTCCAGTCAAGACAACGCAACGACCGCATCCATGCTGACACAAGTTATCATTCTCCATTTTCCTTCGTCTCGACAACTTCCAGCTTCGGGGCCATTTCAAGAGCAGTCATGCACCTCAGCCATCTCATTGCGGTAGCGATGGTGGTTGCTCACACTTCAGCAACGTCCAATTCGGCCTTCAAAGGCGACCTAAACGGCTGGTACCCATGCGCGGATCACACGTTTTCGGACGAAGGCAGCTCCAGCCAAGACGCAGAGTGTGCAGTGTACAACGCCCCGCTCTGCTATCCCGGCATCTGCAAGACGCCAAAGTCCGCGAACCCGAAGGTCGACATCTTTTTCAAGCGTATACCAGCGACGACTGGTGACCCCGAGACGGCAACCAACGTGTGGCTGCTCCAAGGTGGCCCAGGTGATTCGTCTTCAGGATGTAAGTATTCGCCGATGAAGGTATGATGAGAGAGAGGGAAAATGTACTCACTCTACTTGCCGTTCTGCTGTATAGTGGAGGCAGACATGATGGCGCTGCACTCACAACTGGAAGGGGCTGTGAACGTGTACACCATGGACCACCGCGGCACCGGGCGTAGTACGTTTTTGGATTGCGTTGCGGCCCAGACCACGACGACGGGGTCTCCTTGGGGAAACCAACTTGATCCTTCCGAGGTGCCTGCTTGTGCTCAAGATCTGCACAACAAGTATGGGGACCTTGCGTCGTTCTCCGTGACGACTGCTGCAACCGATCTCGCGACCTTCATCTCCACGTACACAAATGGTGCAAACACCACGGTGTATGGTGTGAGCTACGGTACCGTTCTGGTGGAGCGGCTGATGTCTCTCGCTCCACCCGAGGTGATCGGGTATGTTTTTGATGGGGTTGCCACCAGCTCCGGGGCACCCGCTGACGAGTTCACGTACATGTCAACGTGGGATATCGACTTCGGAGAAGTGGGCGACGCATTCCTTTCGCTATGTGATCACGACAACGAATGCAAGACCCGTTTCGCGCACAAGAGCCTCAACAGCACCCTCGACGATCTGCTTCACCAGTTTGACAAGGACCCAAACTCGACTTGCGCTTCGCTCATCAGCAATTTCACAACAAGCGATAGTGCCGACAACACGCCATCAGCTTCTCTCCGAGTCGCCTTGGGCACGCTTCTTGCGGACTCGTACATGCGGAATCTCATTCCGCCCGTCATTTACCGACTTCAACGTTGTGGACCAGAGGACATCGATATCCTTACACAATTTGTCGCGGCTTTGATCACGACTACGGCAGCCACGACGCAAGAGAGCGCGTTTCAATCGACACTGCTGTACTACCTCATCGTATTCTCCGAGTTGTGGGAAACTCCTGCGCCATCCAGTTTGGAGATGCAAACACGGTTCGAGAACGCGAGGATCAGCAGCGGAGGAGTTTACACCATGAATCCCTTGTACTGCGCCTTTTCGAAGGAGAAGTCGGCTGCATGCGACGAACTCGATGTTGGGAACTACGATGGCGACGGCATCGTCTACAAGCGCGACCACCACTGGAACAAGACGGTTGCGATTCCGAGTCAAGCCAGTGTCCTTCTGCTAAGCGGCAAGCTGGACCCCCAGACTGCGCACAAACACGCTGAAGTGCTGCTCAACGCGCTTGATGGCGAGAATAAAGAGCTGATCACCTTCGACTACGCCTCGCACGGTACCTTGATGACGACGCAAATGGTCGCTGGCGATCAGACGAGTGAAGTCTGCGGCATGAAAATCCTCGCGTCGTACGTGCGAAATGGTGGGGACCTCCAGCGCATGGATAAGTCGTGCGTGGACCAGATGTCCGGGTTTGACTTGACGCCGCCGGAGAACTATGTGGTAATGTTCTTGAGCACGGACGAGGCCTACGATGGTGCGTTCAACTCCAGCTTCAGCTCGTACTCGAACTGAGTAGACTTTTCCCATCTTGTGCTACGACAAGATGCCGTCTAAAGGAGGTGCCAAAGGCAAACCTCAGCAAGCACGACGACATTCTTATACACTTGAGCGATCCAAAAGTGTTGGCATTTAATTAATGCAACCAGACTCTGTTCTGCTCTAAAAGCGGTCCTACTTTCGCACTCCTTTTTACCACTTATTTTACCCTTTTTACAGATCCATTTTTAAAATCTAAGAATGGTTTTACTACAGTAGTAAAAGGCACGAAACTTTAAAGCATTTTTACCGGTACCTGCACTCTTGAAAGAACAGAGAGTCTCAACTAGAAATGCGCGGTAATCACCCATCATGACTGACCATATTGGCATTAATTTTAAACAGAGGCGATATTTCGTGGAACCCTGAGGGGTCACAACACTGTTGTGGTCACAACTGTGACAACAGATAGTAGTATCGATGGCGCGCTAACTTAGCGCCGCTAAGTGAGCTAGCCTGGGAAATCCTGGAGCACGGCGCTAGTTTCCGCCAACGTCGTGGACATTCCATTCTGCCGACGCCAACTTGGCATTTTTTCCTAGTTGCTCACTCAATTCGCGGCGTGCGGTCATAGTAGTCGAGCAGGCCACTGAGTGCGCTCCGAAGTCAGTCGAGCGGGATCAATTCTTCACGTGCGCGCCCTTTTCAGCGGTACACGAACACGACCGTGATCGGAGTGAAGTTCTGCGTGATGTGGTCCAGCGGCCCGAGCAGCACAGGCGACTCGAGCTTTTGCACCGACGTCGCATCCGAACAACGCAGCGTCAATTCCGCCACCACCGTCACATTCGCCGCCATGGCCACCACGAACAACACAAATCCAACAGTGAACACTCCAGTGTGCACTCTTCATTGTCACGTAGTGCGTACGGTACTGGTAGCTGGACTTTTGTACTTGAGAAACACCCATCACGACAAGATTCGCCTAATTCCGGTTTCTTTTCCCGGCGATTTGCTTCGAGTTACACTTTACCCATCAAAACTTGCGATTGCCTTTCGTCTCCAAGCACCGCTACCTCAGTTTCCGTTCTACAACCACAACCAAGTAAGAAGCACCTGTATGAGCGGCGACGTGGTGGCCCCCGAGGCGCTCGAGTCCCCCACGAGGCTCGTGACGGACGAAGCCACACAGTGGCTGGCGTCCATGGACGAGATGCGCGACGACGACGCGACGGACAGGGCGCCGTCACCCAAGGCGAACGACCCAGTCGGTAGTCCCAGACGTCGATTCGTTTCACCCAGCACAGACTCCAGCCCAGTGTGCAACAAGAAGCGCTCGGAGTCGGGAGAGCCAGCACTCGAAGTCCAGACGAAACGACCCAAGCGCAAGCACCGCAAGTCCACGATCAACGTTCGAAAAGTGAGGACATTTTTGTAGGGTGAAACAATTGGGTGGGTCGATGGGACATTTGGGTTTTATTGACAAGTGCATGGGTTTTATTGCTGGGTGACATAGGAAGAGAAGGCGACATTGTTGGAGGAGCTGGCCGAGCTGCACACCAAGATGGAGGAGCTCAAGGCGCGAGCATTCGCCACGTGTGTGGGCGTGGAGACGCGAACGCCGAGTCAGATGCAAAGTGCCAATCGCCTACTGAGACAGGCGATCCAGAAGCAGCAACTCGAGTGCACCAAGATCCACGCACTCATGTCAGAGTATTCACTATTTGTGAGTTCAAGCTGAGGGCTGGTGAGGCTGTGTTGCTACTGAAAATTGACCATTGTTTTTTTTAAAATTTTTTTTGCAGAATATTCGCGTAGGCAGTCCTATTCATCGGCCAATCCACTTACATCGAGATACGCATTCTCGACGAGCTACTCTACTGGCGTTGAAAAGCAAGGTCCTGGAAGATGGCGCCAAGTTTCTAAATGACCGAAGGCCGCGTGTGGACCCGTTGAAGCCCATGAGAGAAGACCACGGCTACGAGGCGTCGAATGGGGATTTTTACGCGACGTACATCTCTACGATGCAGTTCGAGAACACGGTGAAGCAAGTGTACGACATTTTGCTCGCGTATTTCAGCAGCATCGAGATCAGCGTGTCGGAGAAGCTGGGCAACATCACAATCCGAGAGGACGACGACAATATGGCTCCAGGTATAACTCAAAACCGACTCGTGTCCACTACAATCGGCGGGCTGCGCATGGAGTCGAACACCGTTTACTTCTCCAGGTATGAGCCGGGCGACCGAGACGCAGGCCCGCAGAACGGATACGGCATCTTCGTGGCCGATTTCGTAGACGACGACGACCTGAATCCGTACCACCCGCACGAGCGCATTCGCCGCGACTTCTCCGCCGTGCTCGAGCTCACATCCTACCCGATCAAACACGGCGTACGCACCAGGTCCAAGAACACGAGCGAGGGCCGCGTCGTCGTGCTCACTCGCTGGGTGCACAGCAAAGTGTATCACCCCGAGTACGAAATCCCGCAAACGGGTTGGCACGAGATGCGCGACAACACGGAGCGCTGGATCCAGACGCTGCACCACACGATGATGGAACGCCTCTCCCCCGTAGTTTGCTGCCGTAGATGAACAAATAAATAACGAGTCTCCAGTCCAACTTCAGTACATGTGCAACTGCAACTCGCCAGTCGCGCACATGGCTACAAACAAGTTTGTACCATAATCTCGGTACACGGGCCCGTCAGCATGTTTACTGGCCATTATCTGCACATTGACGAGCATGAGCAGCGACCTGTTCCGCCGGCTGGAGGCTGCCGCTGCCCCGCAGCAGCAGCAGCCACCGCGCCGTCTCAACGGCAGCTTGGCACCGAGTTTCCCGCAGTCGCAGGATGCGTTCGCGCCGCTGGGAGGAACCCCCGTGACTCTGCGAACGTTCAGCGTCGACGCCAATGCGAGCGCTTCGTCGTCTCCGCTGTCGTCGTCGTCGTCCACAGCTGCGGACGTGGTGGACCCAGCGCAGCCGTGGGTGGCGCTGATGGAGAGGAGGGGGTTGGTGCTGCAGCAGGAGGAGGGAGGAGAGAGAACGGTTGGGGTCAAGAAGAGAGCAGAGGAGGAAGATCAGAAGGCTGGAGCTGAGATGGAGGAGAAACCCAAGCGAAAGAGGAAGTACCGGAAGGCCACGCACACGATCCGAAAGGTGAGACGGAGGTCGATAAGCGAGATGGAGATAGGAGAGCTGGGTATTGACTGGTGGTTCGTAGGAGGAGAAGGAGAGGCTGCTGAACGAAGTGGAGGAATTGAAGGCGAAGATTGCAGACTTGAGGAGCCACACGAAAGGGCGGATCAATGAGAGCGAGGAGATTATACAGAGGACGTTCGAGACTGGCAGGGCGCTGCGGGAAGGCGTGAAACAGTGCCAGCAGGTCTTCAGCCAGCTCTCTTCGATCATGTCAGAGTACACTTTATGCGTACGTTCGGTCGGGTTTCAGCCTGCCATGCGTGCGGATTCCTAACATTGCATTGGTTGTGGTGTTTATTATAATATGTTCTGTAGACAATTCAGTCGGGCAGTCCGCTGCAAGACTTCATCTACCTGAAGAAGGACGAGCAGTCGCGGCAGGACACACTGGCAGCGATAAAAGCGAGAAAGATGGAGAAGGCGCAGCGCTTCATGCAGATGCGTCGACCGAATCTGGATCCGTGCAACACAATGGGCGAGGAGCGCCGGTATGAGGCCGAGAACGGAGATTTCTGCTCGACGCGTTTCACGGTGACGCAGTTCGAAGATGCGCAGAGCGTCAAGCAGGTCTTCGACCTGCTGCTCTTCTACTTCTGCAACATTGAGATCAGCATCTCTGAGAAAATTGGCCATATTACCATCCGAGAAGACGACGGCGCCGACGACAAAGGCATTGTACAGAACCGACTGGTGTCGATCACGCACAAGGACGTCAAGATGGAGTCGAACACCGTGATGTTCTCGCAGTACTTCGACCACAGTGCTGACAAGCGCAACGACCAAGCGGACAGCAGCTACGGTTTGATCGTCGCCGACTTCGTAGACGAGGACGAGCGACACCCGTACGTTCCCAGCCAACGCGTCCGGCGAGACGTGAATGCCGTGCTGGAAATCCGCGAGTTCACTCCCCAGCGCTCGAAGAGCGTGGCAGGAGGCCCTCGGTCTCGCAACTCGGTTGTCGTCCTGAGTCGATGGGTCCAGAACCGAATGCACTACCCCAAGTTCCCCGTGTGCACGGACGGATGGTATGAACTGCGCGACAACATGGATCTCTGGGGGCGTGCCTTACACCGCACGATAGCAGAAAACCTACGAGGACACCCGTAGCCGAACACGTACCTCTACCCTGTATCCTGGTATTGCTCATCAGGTTTGGTAGGACCCCAACACCTTCGGTCCAATTTGGGCCTTTGGTCCAAAGTTTGGACTCGAAAGCCACGCTGCAACATGGGCGCAGCGCTTGTCAACCATCCGATTGGCAAAGACAGGTCGATTGTCATTGAGACGCTGGACTCGTCACGATGCAGCGAATGCCATCAATGAGGGATCACGACGGCCGAGCTGGAGCGGCGTCGTCCAGTACGTCGTCCACGACCTCGTCACCTCTGAGCGACACTGGTGCTCCGACGCGCTCGTGGGTGTCCATAGTCGCTCCACGGCACAACGAGGCCGAAGTCACGGGTGAGTCGACTCACAAGCGGCCAGAAGGAGAGCAAGTGGGTGGGAACCAGGACGATGCCAACACTGAGTCAGCGGAGACCGTGCGGCCAAAGCGCAAGCGGAAGCATCGCAAAGGTACCCACGCCATCAGAAAGGTATGTAGCAAAATACACTTGATGGACGCATGGAGCGCAGTCCTGACGGTGCTTTGGCTCGTATCTAGGAAGAGAAGGAGAGGTTGTTGGAGGAGATGGAGATTTTGCAGCAGGAAATGGCGGCGCTCAAGAAGCGAGCGATTGATCCGACCTTCCCGGTGGATCGATTCGTGCGCAAGTCGCGCCGCCAGATTCTGCGAGAAGGTGTTAAGGGAAACATGGAGACGTTCTGCCGAGCGCTGTCAATTATGTCGGACTACACATTGTGCGTACGTATCTGCTGAGTTGGTTTGTCGCTGACACCGAAAGAGAAGAAAGAAATACTGACGAGTCGACATTGGTTTGTGTAGAATCTCCAAGCAGGAACGCCTCTGCAAGAGAAAATTGTGCTCAATAGAGATTCCGAGTCTCGCTTCAAGACGCTGCAAGCGATGAAAGAACGGAAAATCAAGAATGCTCAGCGCTTCTTGAAAATGCGCTGCTCGAACCTTGATCCGTGCAAGGCTCTCTCAGAGGATCAGCGCTTCGAAACAGATAGTGGAGGCTTTTGCTCAGCTCACTTCGCCATCATGCAGTTCGAAGGCGCACAGAGCGTGAAGCAGGTGTTCGACTTGGTGATCTTTTACTTCAGCAACATGGAGATCAGCGTGTCAGAGAAGCTCGAGACGCTCGTCACCGTCCGCGAGAACGACGACGATAGCACCATCGAGGGCATCACGCAGAACTACCTCATGTCTACGACGACCAACAGGGGCATGAAGATGGAGTCGAACACCATCATGTTCTCGGAGTTCTGCGAGCGCGACGACATTCCGTGCGCCGATCGCGGCTACGGGATCGTTGTGTCGGAGTTTGTCGACGTCGACGAGCGCTACCCTTACCGAAGCAACGAGCGTGTTCGCAAGGATGTTAACGGCGTGATTGAAGTGCAGGCGCACAACCGCCCAAGAGCTACTGAGGACGGCGGGGAAGGAGAGGAAGTGGTCGTAGTCATGACTCGGTGGGTGCAGAACACTTTGCAGCGACCCGAATTCCCCATGGCTGTTGAAGGCTGGCGAGAGCTCCGCCACTCCATGGACAGCTGGGGACTGCTGCTACATCGCACACTGCTCGAGAGTCTGCACTCGCACACATAATGGCGAGGTTTCATTGACTTTACTACAGTATCCTGTAGACCAACAAACAGTACAGTGCACGTCAAGTTGCCTTTTGCTAGTCGACGGTACAGTACTGTACTTCAGCGACATTTGGATTGCGCGCACCGATTGCGCGCAGTGCTGGTCTTCAAGTGAGACGTACCTGATCCGCACGAGTCCTTCCAGCGCGAGTCAGCGATCGAATAGGGGGTAGAGAGAGAGCTGGATCGTTGCTGGGGCATCCCGTCCACGCAAGACGAGCATCAGCGGATGGAAATTATCTCGGAGACATCGGGCGGAGCAGCAGAGAGAGCGAACGAGACGCGTGTTGGAGCTCCGCTTGCGTTGGGGAAAAGACATGCAGCGACCAGCCCAGCCGGACTCGACGAGGTGCTGGGAGGAGGCCTTCGCGACGGCAAGTATGCTGGAGCCGGCGGAACCAAGTCGGGCACGTCGCAAATGGCTGCGGCCCAGCCTCAGCGTCAGCGGAAGCACCGGAAGTCGACGCACGTTGCCCGGAAGGTGTGTGCTTGGCGCTCTGTTGACTTCAATCGGTGGAGGCTTGTTATAACGAGGGGTTTGTGCTGGTGTGAAAGGAGGAGAAAGCGCGGCTTTTGAAGGAGATGGAGGTGCTAAACGCCCAATTGGAGAGCTTGAAACAGCAAGCGATGGCATCGATGAGCAAGGAGGACCCGGATACGGCGAGAAGCGTTCGAATTGGTCGTGAGCTGCGCGATGATGTACAGGCGAACCAACAGCGGTTCGGCGAGGTTGCGTGCATCATGTCGGAGTTCTCCATGGGTGTACGTGAACAGTGTCACGTTGTGTTATATAGCGCACTCTTATGGACATCACATTCCTAAATGCCTGTGTGTGTTTCTTTACTTGCAGAACGCGCGAGCTGGGTCTCCGTTGCACGACCAAATCGTGCTAAAAAGAGACCGGGACTCTCGACGGCGGGTGCTGAGGGGGATGAAAGCCGACAAAATGGCCAAGGCCGCGCACTTTTTACAGCTGCGAAGGCCCAACTCCAATTTACGAAAGATCTGCGATGAAGGTCGCCGCTTCGAAATGGACAATGGGGACTTTTTCTCCGAGCGCTTAACGGTAACCCGCCTTAAAGATGCCCAGAGCGCCAAGCAGATCTATGACCTGCTGCTGTTCTACTACTGCAACCTCGAGATCAGCATCTCGGAGAAAATCGGCCACATCACAGTCCGCTTGGACGACGACAATGGGAACAAAAGTATCGCGCTGCATCGCCTGGTGTCAACGACGATCAACGGTCTGAAGGTGGAGTCAAACACGATCACATTCGCGCAGTTTCACGCTCACGCAGACGGCGACCACGGCATGATTGTGATAGACTATGTCGACTCGGACGAGAAGTATCCTTACCAGTCTGACGAATGCATCCGAAAAGATGCCGTCGCAGTGGTTGAAGTGCGCGAGTGCAAGGGCTCGTCGAAAAGCAGCAATGATGAAATGGCAGTCGTGCTCACTAAGTGGGTGCAGAACACACTTCACCACCCGCGATTTCCAGTGGGAACCAAGGACTGGCACGAGATCCGCGACCGGATGGATCTCTTCGGCAAGACCATGCAAAGCAGCCTAGCGGAGGACCTAAGCATCGGCCTCGGGATGACTGTCAGCGAGTAATCAAGTGAAGCGACTTCCTGCGCGCAAACAATCAGCGCGCTCAAGCTTTTGCGAGATCGTGCTCTATGCGGTTTGTGGTCGTCGGGGAATCTGCAGTAGTCGCCATTTGCAATACTCGACTTCAAAAAGGGTCAACTTCCCATCTCAAAACCTTCAACAAACCATAGATTCCAATTCGTTGAATTAAAAAAGAAGTAGTATCAGTATACATATTGACAAATGAATGAAAATAAAAAAAGATAACGTGGTCGAAATCGTCATCAAAACATCGTTATATAAAGACCCTGTACAAATGAAGAATCATATATGACGAGTAGTGAAGTAACCCCGTAATCCGCATGGTCATCAGTCGTCAACTTGCCCTCCAGCCCAGCAATGAACTCGCCATGCACAGACGCGGACCAGTCGTCGTCGTCGACGTCCGCCTCCCCACAACACCCCGAGGCTCTGCATCACAGCAGTTGGCTCTCGTCCGCCGGAGAGTGCGGAGGGTTCCTGCCGCTGTTGCGTGCCGCCAATGCGTGTGATCCAGCGACTCGGACAGCAGCGATGACGGACAATCTCCTGCCACTTGCAGATCTGTCGACTGCCAAGCGGCTGATGGAGAACGACGCAACTTCAATGAGGAGCTGGGACCCACCACGAGACGCTCAGTGGCCATCGGTCAAGAGGAGGGCTCAAGATGCAGCAGAGAAGAGCAGCGGTGACCACGACGAGGAGGAGGAAGAGACGGCGCCGGTGCTTAAACGGAAGAAGAAACGTGGATACCGCAAGGCGACGCATACGATCCGAAAGGTAAAGAGGGCTGGTTCTTGGAGTTGGCCTTCAACTGACACTCACGCTTATGCTATTTGACAATTTCATGGTTATTGCTTGTGCGTAGGAGGAGATTGATCATCTTCGGGTGGAGCTGGCTCAGCTGCAGGCGCAGATGGCAGAGCTGCAGCAGCGCGCGTTTGCACCCGGTCGGGATGACGAGAACGAGAACGAGAGGCGTCTGTACTCGAATGTGCTGCACAACGCTGTGAGGAAACACCAGGAGACCTTTGTGGAGATCCAGGCGGCGATGACTGGCTACGCAGCATGCGTACGTTAAGGATCTCCCTGGATTATCCGCTGTGATCGAGCATATTGTCACTGTATTTGTTGTTTACTGCAGAATATCCAAGCTGGAAGTCCTATCCAGAGGACGATTATCTTAGGCAGAGATGAGCTGTCGAGGAAGCAAGAGCTGCGCTCCATCAAGGCTTTGAAGCTACAAGATGCACGCGACTTTTTCAGCCGCCGACTGTCCCACTTGAATCCGTTGAAGTCTATGTCCGAGGATTATCGCTTCGAGAGCGACGAAGGAGACTACTGGGCTGTCCGGTTCGCCACGTCGCAGTTCGAGGCCGCCCAGAGCGTAAAGCAAGTGTTTGATCTCGTCGTGTACTACCTGTGCAACATCGAGATCAGCGTTTCTGAGAAAATGGGCCACCTCACAGTTCGAGAAGATGACGATAACAGTGAAGAAGGCATCACGCAGAACCGCTTGGTATCGTTGACTGGCAAGGGGCTTCGCATGGAATCCAACACGGTCGTGTTTTCCGACTATTTTGACGCAACAGGACCGGGCCAGCAAGATGACTATGGACTGATCGTTGCGGAGTTTGTGGACGAGGACGAAATGCACCCCTACAGACCGGCCGAACGGATCCGCAAGGACGTCAATACCGTGATGGAGGTGCGTTCGTGCACTCGGCATTCAAATCAGAGTGAAGTTGATGAGAACGTGGTGGTTCTGACGCGGTGGTCTCACTCCCGACTGCGACACCCAAACTTCCCCGTCCGCAAGGACGGGTGGTACGAGCTGCGTGAGAACATGGATCGCTGGAGCCAGAATATGCACAATACCATTATGGAGAGCTTGGACCCACCCAACCATGGACCCCCAAACTGGCGAATCGACGGCTAATCAAACAATTTAACGAAACTTGCTCAAAAACTGTTCGTCCTTCACGTTAAATCACCCAAAAACCGACTGAATAAAACACGATGCTTTTATTTCCGTCGGAATAAATCCCAGCATAGTGTTTTGTTCATTTCGCTATTCGTGCTGTCAAGTGTACCGATGGTGTTCGACGCATCTCGCGAGGAAATCCGGGACAACAGCTACTACAAGTCGCTGCTGCTAGGTCCCCGTGTGGCACGCGTCGGGTCTTCCACGTCCGCTTCACCCTCGTCAAGTAACGGGGAGGGTGGATCTGCACGCACGCTTCTGGCACTAAAAACGCCATTGAAAAACCCAACACCCACCTCGCCAACCACCCAAAATGGAGCTATCATTAGGATACGCAAACGTGTAAAACCCATCGAGTCTGAGAACGACAGCGGCACAGCAGAGTCCGAGCCCCACGGGACGGAGAGGAGAGCCACAAAGAGGAAATATCGGAAAGCCACCCACACGTTGCGGAAGGAAGAGAAAGAACGGCTGCAGAAGGAGCTGGACGCACTTCATGCTCGGATGGAGGAGCTAAAAAAACGGGCACTGGCGTCTTTTGGAACGCCGAGTCAAAACGACAAGGACAGGGTCATTGCCAGCAAAGTGCTACGTGATGCCGTGCAGACTCAGCAACTTGTGTTCGCCAATATTCAGGGCATCATGTCGGAGTACGCACTTTGTGTAAGTTTTTTTTCTTACCTTACAGGCAATATTATATGTGTGCTGATTTTCTTTTTGTGAATTGATGTAGACTATTGAAGCGGGGAGTCCGTTGCAGAGATTTATTCATTTGGGAAGTGAGGAGATGTCAAGGCGAGACACCTTGCTGTATTTGAAGCCGATGAAGTTGGATGATGCAGATCACTTTTTGCGGCAGAGACGACCTAATGTGGATCCGTGCAAACCGATGTGTGAAGATCATCGGTATGAGCTATCGAATGGGGACTTTTGTTCGACACGATTCACGACGATCCAGTTCCACGGTGTGGGGAGTGTCAGACAGGTGTTCGACATGCTTGTCCAGTACTTCTGCAACATTGAGATCAGCATTTCAGAGAAACTGGGACACATTACGATTCGCGAAGATGATGACAGCGGTGACAAAGGCATAACTCAGAACCGACTGGTTTCCACGACCATCAACGGTTTGCTTATGGAGTCAAACACCGTGCTGTTTTCACAGTTTTTTGAGCCCAACAACGAACCAGGTCACATGAGAGGGCGCGGACTTATTGTTGCAGATTTTGTGGACGAAGACGAGAGGCATCCGTATAGACCACAGGAGCGCGTTCGGCGTGATATTAACGCTATTCTCGAGTTGACATCGTACACACGAAAAGTCGCAGCTATCGGCGGCACATTCAGTGGGCTACAAAATACTGGACAAGAAGAGAGCGTTGTCGTGCTGACACGGTGGGTATTTTCACAGCTACACCGACCTTCCTTCTCGGTATCCACTGGTAACTGGGAAGAAATGCGAGATAACATGGATCGATGGGGTGAAACCATGCATCGCACGATGGTAGAAAGTCTCACTCCTAATAATTAAAACTGCATCAAGATTAGCTCGAGATTCCGGAAGCTGTTGCAAACAGAAAATAATAACCCATCGCGGTAAAACAGAAAAAAGTGTCATTTTCTCACGCTCGAGTTGAAGCCCTCACTGTCACGATTTTGTACAAATATTATAATTCCAACTGCTGCATTTCAATATCCCAAAACGGGTTATTGCAATAATACGTATGTTCAGTGGCAACAGTTTTTGGGTCATTGGGTGAACACTTTTTTTTCGAGGACATAATATGACGGAGAGACAGGAGCGCCAGCTCAGCGGCCCCAAGCGGCGCAGACCTTCGTACCTGGTGCGGCAGGACGAGGTGATGAAGCTCAAGACGCAGCTGCAGATGCTTCAGAAGCGGCTAATGCGGCTCCAGGCGCGCCCACGCAGCGCTCGAGCCAAAATCCTTGACGTCGAGCGCGCCAATAATTCCCTCCGAGATATTATACACGGCCAACAACTGGCGGTGGCCGGTGCGCGGTCCATGCTGGCCGGGATGCAGGTAATTTATTTTGTTTTATGGAAATTTATTTTCTGGTATTATTGATGTGGGTTTTTGAAACTAAGACGTTGTTTTTTGCTATGTAGGAGAGACAAACGGGTAGTCCACTGTGCAGACACATCCACCTGCCTCGAGAGTGGTGGGAGCGACGCCAAGTGTTGCTGGGACTCAAAAGTGACATGATCACGCGCGGGTGTCAGTACGTGGTGGCTCGCAGCCAGCACCTGGACCTGATGAAGCCTCAGCTCATGGACCACCGGTACGAAGACGCGCAGGGCAACTTCTGCTGCGAACGGTTCGAGTTCTTCCACTTCACGGGCGTGCAGTCCATCAGGCAGGTCTTCGACGCCATCAAGTACTTTATGCTCAATATGGAGATCACCATCTCCGAGGCGCTCGGACACACTACTGTTCGCGAGGACTACGACACGGTGGATGATGGCACCTCGATCTGGAACTATCGGCTGCTGTCGACGGACAGCCACGGGATCACGTCGGAGGTAAACAAGGTGGTGCTGACCGAGTATTTTGACGAGTCGGAGCAGATGGGCGGCAGACCCTGCGCTGTAGTGGTCACGGACAGCGTCGACGTGGACGACTTGTACCCGTACAACCCTCGAGAGAGGGTGCGGCGTGATATTAGCGCTACTACGGTGCTGACCGAGATGAGGCGCAAGAAGCAGAAACGATCGATGTCGACGGAGAGTGAACAGGGCGGCGACAAGGATACAAGTAGTGGCGGTGGTGTCACAAGTCGTGGTGAGGCGGGTGCTGATGGAGATGACAGTGACGAGGAGCTTGTGGTCGTGATGCAGCGAGCAGCGTTCATGAAGATGCATAAACCCGAGTTTGAGATCTCTAGAAGTGCGATGCGATCCCTGAAGGAGGGCATAGCGAGCTGGGGGGAGGTCGAGGTGCAGTCGATCCGAGGTGCCGTCAACGCGTGATTAACTTGGATGCGTGCTGAGCGGACCAACTTGTTGACATACTAGTAAACCTGGATACAGATATCATAGGGTGGAAGAGCTGAAAAATAACAAGCCAAATCTGGAAATTCGTACTTCGAATTAGTATCGTAGTTCAACAGCAGTTTTCCTGCAGGGGGGGGGGGGGGGGGCTCTCCTGATCATTTCAGCTCCGATTCGCTCCGGCAACATACAGATGCTGCGGCTGCGAAGTAGGCCGAGCAGATGTGGAGGGAGCTTATCTCGCCCTACAGTTAACGTCTCAAATTCTACGTGTGCTTGGTATGTAAGATATGACGGTGCTTTCTTTCGGCGCTCTAGTGGCTCCTCGGTTTTCGTATTCGAAACATGAACGAATTTGTCAATATTGCTTAACTCTTTTTAATACGTGCGCACCCCTATATCCTATTTCATAGCTTTTTCGTGAAGCGCACGACACTCAGATCTTATACATTGATGTATTATATAATACAATAATACAAGTTCAAGAGATTCGAACAATCAGGCCACTTTGATTACCGGCGAGTGTGTTTTTCGAAGGTACGCAGGTTACCAGAGGTATCCTCCATTGACGTGTTGATGGTCAGCTAAGGGCCCAATACAAAAGCCAAGTGTGCTCAAGTCACACACACAAATTATGGACATATTGCGGGTCACATCGAGAACAACTACGAGTTTGTATGGGTCAGAATACACATGACTGCACTACATCACCATCATTACCAAATGCCCATTTTTTGGGTAGGGGGTGGTGGCGCGCAAGGTGAGGGGTGGTGGCGAATAACAAGTCCCCATCATTTTACCTGCGGTGGGCTCCGTGTGTTGTTGCCAACAACTTGTTGGTGTGAGCGCTTTCTCGATTTTCTACGTGGAGCCCTGTCGTGAAGGGCTATTTGTCTTCGCTCTTTGACCTCTGTTCTTCACAGCTTGTTTGGCGTCTTGTTTGGCTTCATCTTTGGCGCGCTGTTCGTCGAGCATCTCATCGTAGCTCAACAGCTTCCCACGAAGACTGAAGCGAGCACGAAGAGTGACACAAGCACAAAGAGTGAAGGGAAAGTCATCTCTTTATTCTCTCGGTGTTAAAAGAGAATCAAAGTTTCTACCGGTACTGACACAAGAAGTCACCAAGGCGTAAAAACACGAGTACATCGATAGATCTCGTTTGAACTTCGGATACCGCAGCAACTTGTACCAGGCTTGAGACCGAGTATCCTCACTTTAAATCACGGAAGCGCCTTACGATGTCACTGATCTGAGCATCGGACAGACCATAGGCCGACCTTTCCAGCTTAGTGTAGACCGTGCCCGGCGACAATCCGCGAGCCTTCCAGTGCGCAAAGATGTCCCTCGTGTTACCCTTGAGCAGTTCCTTGATTTTCGCACCACCCACTCTTTCTTCTTCGTCTTCGTCGTCGAATTGGTGGCTGCGTAGGATCCGTTTCTCGCTGACTTCATCGCGAGCAGCGAAGGCCGAGTTGGCTTCCTCGGGAGATGTCACCATCGAGGCGGAGGCTCTCGCAGCGGGTGCGAGGAGGGCGGTCGCAGCGGCCACCAGAAGGACGTAGGAGAGACGCATCGCTACTCTTTTTCGCGATATCCGGACTTGTTTGCGAAGAAGCAAATTTATTAATGAGCAAAATGTAAAGCCCAGAACTAGACAACTAGCTCCGCTACATGCAATGCACCAGGGGCGCCTAGTGCTCGGGGGACTTGGGCCGCGTCAACACAATATCTTAGTAAACAACCTCGCAATCGAACGACTCCATAATATTACAATGGTGATTATGGAGTCGTTCGATTACGAGGATCATTATGACCTTCCATCGCGTAGTTGCTGAGCGCCGAACGTTGTGGGCTCTTTATCGAAGGCTGAACTCACTTTCTACAGCGAGGGTCGCTGCCAAACCATATATTAAAGCAAATAACTGCGCATAGTTTCACTCATAGTCTACGGGGTCGCGCAAGCTTTCACAATTGAGCTTGAGCAACACAATCAGCACAACGACGGGAGTTACTGTCTTTCATACAAACCCATAACGATTGTCTCAATCAAAAATTATTAGACTTAGAGCCGTATTTGAGATCTCATACTACAGAGAGATCTCATAATACAGAGTGGGAAAACGGTGCATCGTGCACAGAATAAGAACGTTCTCTCCGACGCTCCGACGCACACTTGTGTCAAGATACCGGATTTCTATCGGTATTGGTTATGGTGTGTGACACCTGACAGCTGAACTTCAACCGTGGTTTTTCCCTCTAAATGAGGTTTTCCCGGTACTATATTAGGAGGTTATCTAGACTAGGCTATTTTAACTGGCCGACAGCCCAGAAGAATCCTCACTTTGGCTTTCGCCGCCAACCAGACAAGAACTGCCTTCTTCTCCCCGCAGTGGCTGGGAGTCCTCTGCTTTTGTGTGGACCACTTCAGGTTATGAGCCCAAGTTCCAGAGAAGGCAGTCGCAAGCGCGAGTGGCCGACGTTCAGCGGGAACCGCGAGGAGTTCGATGGCTTCAGCCAGTTACTGGTGTTTGCGCTCAGTGGAGACGGCAAGCTCGGCTACATCGCGGTGAGCGACTACAACCCTACCAAGCCGTACAAGTTCCAAGGGCGCGAGTACCCGCCGGTGGTGAACCTGCAGGGGAAGGACAGTGGTCCAGACAGCGCGACACCTCGCGCGTCAGTCACGCCGCGTTCGGGCGACGGCGATGAAGAAGAAGAAGAAAAAGACGGAGGTGATGGAAACCAAGACGGCAAGAAGAAGAGACGCAAGGACAAGAAGAAGAAGACGAGCCCCTCCGACCTGGTGACGGACGGAGAGGAGGCTGCGCGAGTGCTCAAGCGGATGGAGACCGAGAAGGCGGACGTGTGCTACATCCTGGTGTCCAGCCTCCCGGTCAACTACCGCAAGCTCGTGCAGGGACTTGTGTGTCCGCACGCCATGTGGCAGGCGATCGAAGGCCACTTCGGGACCCGAGATCCGACTGACTACGCGAGCTCGTACACGGGTGTGTTCCGGTACAGGCTCGACGACGCCGAGAACCCCGAGATGTTCGTGCAGACGCTGGACTCGAACATCATTACGTTCGAGCGCGTCATTGACACGAAGCTGAGCGACATCTTCAAGTCTATGATCCTACAACATGCATTGCCGGCATCGTGGGAGTACATTGTGAGAGGATGGCTGGGCCAGGCCAAGACCCTCTCGTACGTCAAGTTGATGGAGCTAGTGAGCTCCGAGCTGAAGCGACGTCGTCCAGACGGCAGTGGCCAGGACAAGGGCAAGGCTGAGAAGGCTTATGCAGCGGTGGAAGCTAAGCCTACGAGTGGCACCATTGAACGCAAGTGCTTCGCGTGCAAGAAGCCGGGCCACCTCGTCGCTGACTGCCCCGAGAACCCGAACAGGGGCGAGAAGGTCGGCACCTCCGAGCCTCCGAAGAAGAAGCAGAACACGGGCAAGCAGTACAGCAAGAAGGACACCAAGCGTCATGATCATAGAGATCGTGACAAGCATGACGATGGACGACGTCACGACGAAGGACGACGTCATGAGGACAGACGCTCGCCACCACGTGGACAAGCGTCGCATGCAAGTCGTCAGTGGACCAGTGGGCACAGTGGTGCTCACGATGGCGACCGAGGACGTCAAGACTATGGTGGCTACGGTAATCAGAGGGGTCAACCTTTTGGTTACGGACCACCCCCTCCTCAATACGGCGGTGAGCCTCGTGGGTACGGGTACGGAGGTTCTGAGCCCCCGTATTACAACCTGCCACGTGGGGCTGGTTACCGGCCTGCGTCCCCAGTTCGTGATGAACGCCAGCACGGCTACCAACCCCCAAGGCATGATGATCGTGGATACAATCCACAGCATTATGCCGGCCCACCACCGCAGTACGGCAATGCTGGACCGCCACAGCAGTACGGCAACCAACAAGGCCAACCTTTCCGGGCCGGTGATCAACGTGGACCACCACCCGGACGGGGCTACTCGCCACCACGTGGACCAAGAGACTTCTCTCCGGCGCGAGGACGTGGACGCTCACCACCGCGAGGCCGCTCTCGTTCACGTGAGCGCCATCACTATCAGCAAGGCAGTGGCCGTCCTGATGAGCGCCGTGGGCGTTTGTACGACCGTCGTGGTGACGGATCACCCCGTCGTCGAGACTCATACGGCAGTCCGCACTTCCCTCAAGGCGGAGGCCGGCAGTCCCCCAAGCCCCGTGATGAACCTCGCGAGCGTGGGTACTTTGTGAGTGCACTACCCCCAGCTCCGCCAAGACCTTCGGCTGCACAGTGGCGCACCGAGTTCCAAGAAGGCGAGAAGGACCTCATTGCCGCCCACATTCGTGACAAGGGCATGGCATGTGTCCGTCGTGGTGACGGTACTTACGAGTACAAGTTTGAGCGCAACCGCGCGTCCAATTCCGGTGAGGAAGAGGACAGTGATGAGGGCGGATCTTCCGGCGTTCTAGTGATCACTCGTGATGATATCATTACGAACATCAACAAGAACCCGAAGATGACACGCACAGAGAAGCGACTTACTCGTGCCAGTGTCAAGAAGCGCTTCGACCTCGAAGCTCGCATGGAAGCAAAGCGTCGAGGCTACACCGACCGCCAGCAAGCAGTGAGGCGTGCAGCTCGGGCGATCCGACGTGGAGACAACCCCTCCAATTGGCGCCAAGTGCTCGGCGGCTCGCCACCCTCGCCCGAAGACCCCTACCAGAGTGATAGTGTTTACTCGGAGGAAGGTCTGCGGTTCCTCACTCCTGCTGAAGCCCAAGAGAAACAAGAAGAAAGGCTTAAGAGCCTGGAATCTCAGCTTCGTGAGGACATGCGCAAACGCGAAGAAGACAAGGCAGTGGCCCCGTCAAGTCATGCAACTACGGAAGGTGATGCAGTGGCTCCAACTCCAAGCCAAGAGAGTGCAGCAGTGGCTGCCGATGCAAGTGCTCAAGCCAAGCCGGCAATTGGCCTGGTGAGTGCGACATCCACCCTCAACACGACCGAGTTGACGTGGGTGGTCGACACAGGAGCTACGTCGCACATGTGCAAGGACATCGAGTTGTTCGTGCAGTTCGAGCCCATCGAGTCGAGCATGGAGACGGCTGCCAATCCGCTCCGCATTCTCGGGAAGGGCACCGTGCGCTTTCCAGTCAAGGACTCTTCTAATGCTGGGCGCATGGTGGAGCTCAAAGAAGTGAACTACGTGCCTCGTGTGGCCCACAACCTGTTCTCGGTGATCAAGGCCCTGGTGAACGATGGCTTCGAGATTGCCATTGACAAGCGGGAGTGCACCCTGCGTCATGAAGGCGACGGATATGTGTTGTCCGCCCCCGGAGGCGGAGGAGTGGACCTCTACCTTCTGCGTGGCATCGGTAAGCGTGAGTGTGCTCTGCTTGCTGGTGGGAATGCTAATACTAAAGAGGCTTTGCGGTGGCACAGGCGGACTGGACATCCTGGAGTGAATGCAATGCGACAACTTCATCAGATCTACTTTGACTCGGGAGCGGTGAACTTCCCTAAGTCCCAAATCAATGATCTCTTTTGCGAGTCGTGTGCATTCGCTAAGTCCACCCGCCTGCCCTTTAGTAAAGCTATCCCTAAGATGGCCACTCGTCCTGGGGAAGTGTTCCACACGGACATTGGCGTCTTACCAATTGCATCTTTCAGTGGTTACAGATACTTCATTGTCTTCGTGGACGAGTACACACGCTACGTGTTTACCTTCCTGATGCGGAAGCGTGACGAACTCTACCACGTCTACGAGGACTTACGGAGAAAGGTCCGAGACAAGATCAAGTACATCTACACAGTGGTGTCAGAATACGACGATGAGATCAAGAGAATTCAAAGTGACAATGGCAAGGAGTACGAGAAGCTGGCACGTATCATTGTAAAGTACGGCACGCGCTTCCGCTTCACTCAAGCCTACACTCCACAGCAGAATGGCATGGCAGAGAGGCGCATTCGCATGGTGATGGAGAAGGCACTTTGCCTGCTATTCGAAGGACATTTGTCCGGTGCCCTGTGGGGCGAGGCCGTGATGACCTCAACTTACCTCATCAATCTTACGCCGAGTGCGGCAATTGACATGAGATCACCTTACCTGCTGTGGCACAATCGTCTCCCAAGGATCAACAAGCTACGTACGTTTGGGTGTGCTGCGTACGCTTGGATACCAAAGGACAAACGAACCAAACTCGAAGCACATGCAGTGAAGTGTATATTCGTGGGTTATGACGAAGAGGATCGCTCAGGCTACAGACTGCTGCGTCTCCTCGACTGTGAAGTCATCCACTCACGTGATGTGAGATTCAATGAAGACGAGTTTCCCCGGCTTGCAGACAGAGTGCTGTCAGCTTTGCCAGATGCGAGACAACGTACCTGTGGGTGCCATCATTGTGACGACAGCTTGGCGCAGGCTACAGCTTCAGTGGAAGCGATTCTACGTGCAGAAGATGCTGCGACCAAGGCACGCACAAGAAGACAAGGGAAGCAGACCGGTGAGGTCGACTCTACGTCCAGTGGGACCGAGCCCATAGACACACAGTCTACCAGTGAGGCACGTGAGATCAGAGCCAGTGAGGCTCAGTTCACTAGAAGCCAAGGGCCATTACCGAGAACCAGTGCGGTCATCGGAGCCAGTGAGGCGTCGGGTGCTTGGAGTGGACAGCAGACGAGTGCGTCAAGGCTGGAGCATCCGACTCAGGCAGGAAGCGCGCAGGTCGGTGAGACCTTACTGCCGAGAGTCATCGAGAGTGGCGATGACAGGATGGTGAATCCGCAAAGGGCAGTGAGTCCTCCCAGTGGTGGAAACTTGCGTACGAGGACTGATCATCCAAGTACATGGAGCGTGGAAGCTCATACAAACGGAACCACTATCGGAGGAAGCAGTGATGCTCAGTCTCGCCATGAGTGGCACCCAGTTTCGGTGGACGCATCGAGGAGCCAAGCAGACGTGCAAATGCAGCCTACACTAAGCAGACAAGCGAGATTGCAGGCGAATCCGATAGATCCAACCCAGCCTCATGGACTTCCAGTGTTGGATGAACGAGCTGTGGAATGGTTCCAGCAATTCATTGCAGAAGAAGTCAACAAGAGACTTCACCAAGACAAGGACAGTGGTCACATGTCATTCCTATCCCGCGAGAGAGTAAGCGGTGAGCCCTCTCTCGCTTCAAGCTACAAATGCAAGCATCAAACATCAAGCCAACACTGTGTGTGTTGCCGTCTACGACAAGATGCTGTGTACGCTACGTCCATGGGAGATGGCGTTGGTCAGTGCGAGACACTTTGCAGGGAATGTACCGGCAGGCAAGACATTGTTGCGTCCAAGGTGGCACGGACTGCTGAAAGTGGTGGGCATACCAGGGCGTACCCCGGCCGGCAAGGCACTGTACTAAAGCAAACCTCACTCGCTGTGTGCGATCAGACCCAGGTCAGTGGACGGCAACGCCGAAAACGGAGAAGAGCAGATCGGCTCCTCAATGAGCAGGCGCTAGTGGACGCGCTTCGTGATTCCTACCAAGTCAAGCGACGAGGGCAAACATGCATGTGTTGCTACGAAGATGAGGGAGCAGTGGCTCTCCTCGCCCGTGCAGGAGTGAGTGCACTCCATGTTGAACCTACTTGCGCCCTTCCATCCGAAGAAGACGCAGTGCTTGACTACTTACGCACGTCCGGCATAGAGACCAATCAAGATCCTGTCACGTCGGACAAGGACCTGCCAAGCTATGAGCAGTTTGTGTACGCTCTGCTTGCTATCAAGTACGTGAACGAGCCACAAACATACAAGCAAGCTATTGCAAGTGGAGAAGCTGCCCAGTGGGGCAAAGCCATGGACTGTGAAATCCACTCTCACGAAGAAAACGAGACATGGGTCCTCGTGCCAAGACCAAGAGGGCGTAATATCCTGAAAAACCGGTGGGTTTATGTTATCAAGTACAAGGCCGATGGGTCAGTGGACCGCTTCAAGGCTCGGCTTGTAATCAAGGGCTTCCTACAGAAGTATGGTATTGACTACACGGAGATCTTTGCACCGGTGGTGCGCATGGAAATCCTACGACTACTTCTAGCCATCGCTGCTGCTATGGATTGGGAAGTCGAGCAGATGGACGTGAAGACTGCTTTCCTGAATGGATTCCTCGAAGAGGAGATCTACATGGAACAGCCAGTGGGCTATGTTCAACCTGGTAAAGAGGACCATGTGTGTGTCCTCAAGAAGAGCCTCTACGGCCTCAAACAAGCACCACGTGTCTGGTACTACACCTTCTACGAAGCCATGATGGCGGAAGGATTCGTGCGACTTATCAAGGACCACTGTGTGTTCATCAAGACAAGGGGCAAAGACATCTGTATTATTAGTGTCTACGTGGACGACTTGCTGGTGATCGGCACTAAGACGTTCGTTTCGGAGATGAAGGACATCCTCAAACGCCGCTTCCAGATGACTGATCTCGGTGGAGTCAGCTATCTCCTCGGCTGGCACATTGAACGAAGACGCAGTGAGCGCATCATTTTCGTGCACCAAGAGAAGTACGCGACCAAAGTGTTGGATCGCTTTGGCCTTGCTCAGTGTAGACCGGTGCGGTCACCAGAAGAAACCTCGCAAAAGCTCAGTGAGAGCGATTGCCCTCAAACCGAGGAAGAGAAGAAAGACATGGAGAAGTTCCCGTACCGTGAAGCCGTGGGCAGCTTCATGTACCTGATGATGGGGACCCGTCCAGACCTGGCAAACTTTGTTCGTCAAGTCAGTCGCTACCTGCAGAACCCAGGCCCCCACCACTGGAACTACGTCATCCGTGGCCTCAAGTACCTGAACGGCACAAGGAACTTTGGCATTACGCTTGGTGCACGTGACGTGACCACAGCTAGCCTCGCACATGCATTGAGCGCCTACAGCGATGCTGACTACGCGAACAGTGTCGACACACGTCGCTCTGTTTCAGGTTACGTGACGTACCTGTTTGGAAACTCGCCTATTTCGTGGCGCAGCTCCCTTCAAAAGCTGGTGACGCTGTCAACTACGGAGGCGGAGTATGTGGCTCTCGCCTCTACAGTGCAAGAGGTCCTATATCTCAAGCAGGTGATGCTTGAGCTAGGCTACGACCAAGTGGGTCCGGTGAAGATTGGAGAAGACAACCAGTCTACGATTCGGATTTCCAAGAACCCGGAACATCATGGGCGGTGCAAGCACATTGATATCCGGTTCTTCTTCGTGCAAGAGCGACAACATGCACAAGACATAGATGTGTTCTACTGTCCTACCGACAAGATGCCCGCCGACATTTTGACGAAGGCATTGACACCAGAGGTATACTGCCGCCTACGTGACCTACTCGGCGTGCGTTCCAGGACGGTGGTCCTTGGAGACATGAACTAGTGTGGTTCTACAACTCTTACTACAACCTGTGTGGGGTTTTCGCCCAAGACGCTTCATGCAGTGGTGGACTGCTAGAAGTGCGAGATGAGTGCATCTCCCTGTCAAGGTTTCCCCACACCAAGTGAGGCTGTCAAGATACCGGATTTCTATCGGTATTGGTTATGGTGTGTGACACCTGACAGCTGAACTTCAACCGTGGTTTTTCCCTCTAAATGAGGTTTTCCCGGTACTATATTAGGAGGTTATCTAGACTAGGCTATTTTAACTGGCCGACAGCCCAGAAGAATCCTCACTTTGGCTTTCGCCGCCAACCAGACAAGAACTGCCTTCTTCTCCCCGCAGTGGCTGGGAGTCCTCTGCTTTTGTGTGGACCACTTCAACTTGAGCCGCCTGAGGAGAACCAGTGAAAAACAACGAAAACTCAGTGAACAGTCCACAAAGATGGGGAAAATCAACAGGATGCAGGACTAACACACTACAGCCCGGAATAGTCCACGACAAAGCGTGAATCGTCCACAAAAACCAGGATCAGTCCATCAAAATCAGTCCCGCTCAACAAAGCCGTAATCACTGCCCCAGTGCCCAATCACCGTCGTGAGGGAAACATCTGCTTGTCGTCGATCGGCAAGTTCGAGTTAATCTGCATCCAGAAGCATGAAAACTATCCATGAATACGTGAACGAGTATGTATTTAATGCAGAATGCAGATTGCCATTGGAAACTTATGCGCTCAGCGGATGCGTGGCTGGAACCTCTCAGAATCGACCGTCCTCAGGTTGACTACAGCTTCCGTAATTTCATTTCGTCGCCAAGTCTGCGCAAGTTCTTGCGTTGAGAAAGAGACGACTTGACGGGGTATCGGCATGAAGCATGCACAGAACGATAAGCAAATGCACTCACTCTACGTGTTTGTATAAGTATTTGCATGAACACGTTCGGTTGTGGAAGTTAACAGACAATCCAGCATCTAGTAGTTCGCTAAGCTTCATTATTGCATTGTTCACACCCATCCGTGCGCCAATTTAATCAACTCAGTGGTCCGGACCATATATGTAATATACATGGCGAACACTCGCAGGATGTTCGGGTTTCCGGATAGGATTGGGTAGTTTCGAATCCACTTGTATTCTTGAGGAGCCCAAATAGTTCCTGGAGGGTCTTCTTCGCCTTCGCCTGCTGCCTGAATTGACTATCAACTTTCCTTTGTCACTAAACTTGACCCAAACAAACTCTTACTTGCAGCACTGAGCGAGTTGTGAGCCATCCCATTGCGCATTTAGAGCGTGTACACCGCCCCAATTGTTTTTTGTGCTCAAAATAACATGTTTTGCGCCAAACACACCTAGATATTTCACCTCCATATATCTAAATACTTTCATGGATGCGTTATAGTGGGCATCCTCGGCACTCCCTATCGATGATAGGCCATGAATGACTAGTAGTATCGATGTGACTTTGATGTAGATGAGTTTTGTGAAGCTATCGTAGTAGCGTAGCGTTCCGCTTTACACTGAAAAAACAACAGAAGCTTGACAAGATCCCTTACGCATTGTTTGAGATAAATACGTACGTTGGATACTAAACTCGGGTTAGTTCCACCAACGTGAAATATTAGAGTCGCGTTATAAGCGCCGCTATAGAATTTTAGAACATCTTTATCTTACTGCGATGTTGTAGGGGACAAGTTGAAGCATATCTCTCTTGGGATGTCTTCGCTGGTCGTGCTGCTGGTTAGAGATATAATACGATTATCGTATAGGGGATAAGTGGAGTAATACACTAAACCGCTAGCGTGAACGCTATGAAAACACTGAACTTTAATTTCATCAATCACGATTTCGGCTGGGTCAATAACCAATAGTTTTTCTGTAGAACGATTCAGTGAAGTGAAGTACTCTAGACATCCTTGCTACATAATCAAACAATGTTAAACAAGCAGCTTTCGCGCTGCGAGTGTGCGGCTAAGAGAAGAGGGAAGAGAAAGACGCTTGTCATTTGTAGATTCAACTCAGTGAGTCATTCAATACATGCATACATGCATTGCATGACTACTAAACGTGTCGTGCACGTGAAGGAAAGTGTAAGCCTATAAAACCATTTGCCACACAATCCATCCATTCGAGGTTGTGAGTCCACCCCAACCATGCAAGTAGGACTCGACCAGGATATGAGTGACTCCGAGGGAGTACCGAGGAACCCCATCAGGTCTCTAACTCTTATAAAGGACACTACCATGGAGAGGTGCGTACTGTACGAATAATAACTATTCACCGAGCCTATTTACCGTGTATTTCTACCCTTATACACAAGATGATCAGACACAGATTCCTGCACACCGTACCAACCTATTTAAATGCAACCAAATTTTGTTATAGCGCCGCGTCTGTACTCTCTTAGTAGCATTAATGGTTTACCTGCGAGTACCGCAGGCTTCTCGATGCTAAGAAAGCTGCTTGTACGATGGCAATTGCTGCAATTCATAATGAGAACTAGTGTGAAAGTGCGTCTAATGAGCATGCCCAGCGAGTTGGGGTGAAACCTCCCGGTATAGAGTCGACTTTCAGCCGGATTCTTGGTCTTGGCTTCGGATTTACAGCACATGCTACATGTAATAGTATATGTACCATTTTAGTAGCAGCTAGCGTAGAGTTATCTTGAATTTGGATGCAAATTAGCTCGACCTGATGCAGATTAACTCGACCGGTCGAGTTATCTTGAATTTGGATGCAAATTAACTCGACCAGATGCAAATTAACTTGACCGGTCGAGTTATCTTGAATTTGGATGCAAGTTAACTCGACCAGATGCAAATTAACTCGACCGGTCGAGTTATCTTGAATCGGGATTAACTGGACTGAATGGAAATGAACTTGGCCTGACTGGCCGAGTAAATGCGCATCCCCGGTTGCATCGTGGCGGGTGTCAGAAGCTTTCAATGGCTTTAGTCATCTACGTTAACTAAGACTCACAAGCAGTGGCAGCTAAGTCGCGAGCTGGTGGCACTCGTAGCGCAAATACCAAGTGTACATCCACGCCACCGTTTCACCACATGATGACACGGTGATCAGTGATGGCTGGGCTATGCTTTGCTCGCGGCAGGTTCTCGGTGGCAAATCCCGCGCGTTGCTTCTGCCGGTCGTTCATCGTGTGGACTGGAGACCGGTTTTGGTGGACTATTACGGGTTTTGTTGTGGATTTTTCATGTTTTCTCCCTCCTGAGCAGTCGAAACTACGAAACCATCGGCGAGCGTGCCGACCTAGCGGTGCCCCGCACTTACGACCAATTTTTGCAGTAAAGGTGCAAAATTACGCACAAAAGGGGTGATAATGAACAAAGACAAAATACAACAATACAACTTCAAGAATATGGTGTATGAATAATGAGATCTCAAATACGGTATTCACCAATGTGGCTATTCTATTCCGAGGTTAACTTCACAGAAAAGCCAAAGCCAGGTACAGCTTCGCAGAGAAGCAAGTGTTCAATTATCAACACGGGTATTTTCGTGCTTCAAGTGATTTACCCTAGGCTATTCGTCAAGCTGAATTTAGCCTGGGATTTGGCATTGAGAGGTCCTCCGCTACTTTTATCGGTAGGATAGCCGCGTTGCTGGAGCCGCAAAAACTATTTTTGCAGCCAAATTTGGTTTTGACCCCAGGATAGCCCTATTGGTGAATGGTATTCCATTTATTCTGAAAAACTCCACTGACTGGGGCCTCGGCGCCACCACCAAGCCCCTCGATGCCGACAGTGCCAGTGATAGTGTAATGGAAATGAAACGTGTTATTGTGCTTTGCAATGCGTTTGTCGTTTTCACTTAGCGCTTTGGTCGATTTATAAAATTTTATAAATCGACCAAAGCGCTAAGTGAAAGCGACGAAATTTGATTGGTCAACTTCAAACGCGATTATAACTCTCAATGGCACGTTAGTAACATTGAGAGCTATCGAGATAATCGCGTTTGAAGTTGACTAATCAAATTTCGGACATTACCGAACATCGAAAATTGCAAACGCAAAATTACTCGTATAAAGCGGAAAACACTCTCATTCGATTGCTTTACACGCAATGATTGCGAAAATTTACAACATGTAAAAATCGAGAGAATATTGCAGCCTCAGCGCTTAAATTCATCTCGATATTTTGATCCCATGAAAATGGAGATATTTTTTTTCAGATGAACACGACTTCTCGGGAACTCAACATTTCTTCGCAACCAATAGCTCAAAATGAGCGCAAGACACACGCCATTCGAGTAGAGTGCCTAAATTGCGATTCGTACTTAGGTTTATAAGTAATTTTGTGTTTGACGCCGTCTCAAATCTGGACCTCGATATAAATAAAGTTAGTTAAAAAGACAGTGTAGTAGGACGGCCCGTCTCGTGGCCAAAAGCCACGACGGAAGGCCGCTGGGCGATCACGTGTTGGTGATCGACCTGACAAGCGAGTAGTGTGGCGAGGTCGGGGCGTGGTGTACGACAGATGCGTGTGGTGGTGAAGATCGAGCCAGTGGACTAGCGCCACCGGCTAAGTGGCACACGTCGTGCAGAAGAAGTTGAAGTTGGGGAAGCGGCGACGATAGAAGATCGCGAGCGGGGAGGCGACCCGCCAAGGACAAGGACAAAAAGGTAGGTACCCAAGGCGAGGCGAGATCAAGGACAGGAACGAGAGGCTGAGGGGCCTCGGAACAAGGGCGAAGGAGACGAAGAGGGAGAGGTCCAGTAGGCTAGGAAGGCGCCCGTAGCTTGGAGTAAGTATAGGTATAGCGGGAGTAGGAGGGCAACGAGTGGCGGCCAGCCACATCGACCCTCAGTTGAGATTTAGCGCTGGTTAGTGCTGAGTTAAGACTAAATCTACGAGTTGCGCCGAACGCACGGGTTTCCGGTCTTCGGTTCTGCACAGCGGCGAGAACGAAGCGACGGTATTGGCAAAGGTAGGCAGCGGTAGGCTCGTGCACAGATGAGGGCAGTGGGCGAATAGGGCAGCAGGACTGTGGAGAGAGACCACGGGGGCTGAGGAGTCGGAGCTCCTCGGCCGAGGGGCGAAGAGCTCGCATGTGCATTGTGCGAAGGGCTCTGAGCCCGGTATACATAACCGGTTAAGATGCACGGAGGCAGCCAGCGGGGCTAACCGACCGCTGGTGCCACGGAGCCTTCTCCTAGCTATCCCTATCCTAGCCATGCGTGCAGGCCAGTAACGTCTGGTCGCCACTGAACAGCCTCGCACTGGTAGACTCCCTGCTTGCTGAGGTGCTCCCCAGCTGCCTAGGTGGACAACCGAAGTTGAAGTGTCGCCCTACCCCGGGGCGTAACGAGAATGGCGTCCGGGGCGGAGCTAACTACATGGTGGTCATATCAGGTGCCTACCGGGCAGTGTCCATGAGCGGCACTGGCGGCTTGGCATCAGTGGGCAAAGCCCGCGGCAAGGAGGAATGAAAAGATATTGAGAGGCTAAAGATTTTGAATTTTTGTATTACAGAGCTAATGACGACTGACGGAGGAACGGCGGATCGCGACCAGCGCGCGCAACGACGAGCTGCCTCGGTGGAGCGAGCAGCAGCGGCGAACGCGGCTAAGCAGCAACTGCTTCAGCCAGGACCAACGACGGTCACGACTTTGGAGACGGAAGACGGCGCCACTGTGACGCTGAGCACGGAGGAGATCCGTCGCGCTTCGGGCAACACGCCGGTGGCAGCGGGTGGCACTGGGCAGCGCGATCTTGGTACGAGCGGGGGTGGCGACGCTCCAGCCGGACAAGGCGACGGTTCGGGCAGAGACGGCGGCGGTCACGAAGACGGCGGCAGCCAGCAGCCGAACCCGAACACGAACGCGACGAATGAGACAGCGACGATGGACATGACGGGGAGTGGTGGCGGCGACGGTGCTGGAACGAGGCGTCCACCACCACCACCCCCTCTCCAACCACGGGAAGTAGTGACGGCAGCGAGTGGGCGAGGTCCGACGCAGGCGGGTGCGCCGCAGCGTCCGATCATCGTCCGCGAGAAGGCCAAAACCTTGAAGTTGAAGAAGTTCAAAGGCTTGGACGACACCATGCCGGTGACGATGTGGCTCAAGACGGTGCGTGCGGAGGTCAGGCGCCAGGCGGTGTCGCTGGGCGTCACGTGGCAAGAGAAACAACTCTACCACGAGGTCGCGTCGAACCTCGACGGCGAGGCGCAGCGCTGGTTCGCCACGGTGATGGAGTCCGTGCCTGAGGACGAGGAGAACATCAACACGTTAGCAGGAATGTTACGCGCCAAGTACATGACGCAACGTACCGGTCCAGAGGTGGTCGACTTGCTCAATGCGAGACGGCAGATGAGAGGCGAACGGCTGGTGGAGTACGCGCAGTCGTTGCGCGAGATCGGCGAGCGCGGCGACGTCGGCGAAGACTGGCTGGTGAACGCATTCCTCAAGGGAATGAGCAGCGTCGAGGGCGCGACCCACGTGCGAGGTCACCGACCCCAGACGCTGGATGAAGCTGTGAACTTGTCCGTGCCCCACGTCGGCGAGTACGGTGAGGGGTACGGCATCGGCTTGGAGACGGCGATGACGCGCTGGGACGAGCGCGAGACGCCGATTGGGCGTGGGCCCTTCGCGGGGACCACGACGAGAGCTGGCGACCAGGAGCAGTCTGGGCTGGCGGGGAACTACCGGAGTGTGGTGACCGGATACGGGCCCATGTGGGGCACGGCGGCGAAGCCGCCTAGGTACGATACGGAGGGCCGGCAGGTGAGCGCTGGAAAAGCCAGTGCAGGAGAGTGGTGGAAGGCGATCCCACCTGGTTTTCAGCTGGTACCCGTGGGTACCCAAATCAGTCCAGCAGCCGGTTCAAAATTTCGAACGGCCAGCAGCGACCAGGTCGGAGTACGAGCCAAGCGGCCCGTAGTGGCCGGAGATCAGACGGCCAAGCGAGCGGCCAAGACGCTCAAGGTGGAAGGCAAGTATGGCGGCGGATCGCCAGGAGCAAGCGGGGGTTCGTCGAATCCGGCGTTCGCGACGCGAGAGGGCCGGCTGATGAACCAGCAACGCTATCTACAGCAGCGAGGACAGCCACGGCGCGAGTTCACGCCGCGGCCAGGCACGGAGTGCTACTACTGCGGGGGATCGGGCCACTTCGCGCGCTACTGCGAGCTGAAGGCGGCGGACCTCAACTCCAGCAGCGCGGGCGCGAACGCTGGTACGGACGAGGCCGCCACGGACGAGTCGGGAAACGGCCAGCGAGCGTAAGGGCCCCGGCCTTACTGCTCGCAGGCAACGGAACGGGAGAGATGTCGGAACGGCCCCATGGACGCCGGCAAGTGGCCGGTGGAAGCGGAGGTCGAGGACGAGGACGAGGACGGCCCCGAGGTCGTCGAGGAAGACAAGTACATTTCGGGGCTGGGGATGGCGCAGGACGCGCTGGAAGGCAGGAAGGAGACGGAGTGCGACGTGAGTCTGGGGATGGCGCCGAGCGACGAGTGACGGTGGCCCCTCGGATCGACGGTGGCAACGGCGGCGCAAGGGCGACGACGCAGAGACGAGTGAGGTTCGCCGACAAGGCGGACGACAGCAGTGAGGAGGTGGCGACCGCCACGACAGCGGACGCCTCCGAGAAGAAGGACACGGCCGAGACAGAGGCCGCGGACAGCACGACGACAAACACGGGCGTCGGTGTGGCAAGGATGGGCGATGGTGAGGAGTCGAACGAGCGGTCGACCAGGAACGGCGACGCGCACGCGAACGACGACCTCGCGAGACGAGTGGTGATCGACTACGGCACCGTGGAGACGGTGGATGGCGACAGGATCTGCGGCGGCCCCAGTGCAGACGAGCTACGGCGGAAGGTGGAGGCGCAGTTGGCGGCGTACGTGGATGCGGTTGGGCACCCGACGCAAGCCACGGCCGAAGTGAAGGACGAGGCGGACGTGGAGCGCCCCGAGGACAACGTGAGGGCGCCGAACGAGCCGGAATCGAGCAGCAGCCCCGCCAGTGCATTGTACGAAGCACTGACAGCGGAGCTGCAGGCTCGCGACGAAGAGCAAGGTCGGGTGCTGCGAGTGGAGGCTCAGCGGCAGGCGTACGTCGAGACCAAGCAGCGAGAAGCCGATCAGCTGCTTCACAAGCGGCTGAAGCGGCTGGAGCACGCCAAGATTCGGCGAAAGAGGCGCGCTGAGCGCGAGCGACTGGCGGCGGAGCTGGCGAAGAGTGGCACAGCCACAGTGGTACAGTCGACGCGTGAACACGCGTCCAGTGTTGAAGCAGTGCGACTTGAGAAGGGCGTGACCGCGGAGGCGAACGTGGCCATGCCCGAGCCGATCGAAGCATTCCGGTCGGCGCTGGACTGGAGTGCGCGTGCAGCACAAGCGCTACAGGAAGTCAGGGCACGACAGCTGGAGCTGAAGGACGGCTTCGCGACCCTCGCGGTGGCAGAGTCGCAGCGGCAAGAAGCGCTGGCCGCAGGCAATGTGGTCGGCGAGGACAAGATGCGCGAAGGCGTCGCGCAGCAGCTGGTATTAGCTGCTGCGGGGCTCGACGCCATCGGTGAGAAGGGCTGGGCGGCGGTGGACGACACGCCGCTGCAGCGTTCGAGGACGCGGAGGCGCTTTGAGAAGAGGGTCCGCAAGGCGAAGGCCAAGGAGAAGCGCGAGTTGCAAGCAGCCCTGGCGGAGCTGACGCAGCCAGCGCTGGCCTACAAGGCGGCCGAAGAGGTGTATCGGCGATACGGAGCCGATACAGGGCGAGTGCTGAGCCGTGAGGAGGCGGAGGCCATCGGGTTCACGTTGCCCATCGCGACCAAGGTGCTGCGCCAGCGATCACGGCGGCAGCGGAGCGACTCACGGAAGTACGTGTACCACAGCGGCAGTGTGTACGCGGGGGCGAGAGTGGAGTCGGGTGGTGACCAAGGGCGACTGAGACGCGTCGGTCGGCTGCGTGCCGTACAGGCACCCGTCGTAGACTCGCTGCCAACAGCAGTGATGAGGGTGCACGGCGAGCGGCGCAGGATCAAGCTTGACACCGGCGCACAGTACAGTGTGGCCGGCGAAGAGTGGCAGCAGTACGGCGAGAAGCAGCACGTGCTGCCTCCGGTCGACTACGTGGAGGGCTTCACGGGCGCAGTCTCGCGCGTGCTGGGTGTGTGGCGATTCAAGTTCCGCACCCAGTACGAGCAGACCATGGAGGTCGACGCGTTGATCGTCGAGGGCGCGACGGACGAGTTCTTGCTGGGCGAGTCCTGGATGATGACGAAGGGCGTCAAGATCGACTTCGTCTCGTGTGAGATGAAGTGGTACGAGGACGACACGAAGAAGATCGTGCCGTTCCAGTGTTCGGAGAGCATCGAGAGGCCAGGGCGTGCCGTGAAGGTGCGACTGGCAAGGGCAGCGCGAGTCCGGTCGTGGACCTGCCGTAATGTGGAGCTCAGTGTGGCCGCACCCGAGGGTACGGTAGGAATGTTCATGCCCGCTCGACGCGTGGAGCCACACCTGTTCGTGGCCCCGACGTTGTCGACGGTGCACAGTGGCAAGGTGGTCGTGCCGGTGATGAATATTGAGGGCAGAGCGGTCAAGCTGCCTAAGAAGGAGGCGTTGGGTACGTGGATACCGACGGCATCCGACGTCGAGATACTCGAGATGACGGGCGAGTTGGGGCAGGACAGAGTGCGGAGCTGGCTACGAGACCTGTGCCAGAACAAGGCACCCTTGAGCAACGAGAGCGAGTTGGCGCTCGGGGACATGGACGAACATGACAAAGAACTTTTATTACAACTTTTACGAAACTACCCTGCACTACTGGAGCCGAGGAGTGGATGCCCTCCAATGACGACGTTGGGCGTCACGCACGAAATTCATACGGGCCTTGAGGCACCGGTGAAGGTGAGGCCGCGGCGACACTCACACTCGGAGCAGTCCGTAGTGGACGAGCAGGTGGAGAAGATGTTGAACGATGGAGTGATTGAAGAGGGAAACGGGGCGTGGGGCTTTCCTGTGGTGCTGGTAAAGAAGAAGGACGGCACCGTGAGATTTTGCATAGATTACAGGCTCCTCAACGCGATAACTAAACGCGATGTCTACCCCTTACCTCGTATCGACGACACGCTGGATCACCTGCATGGAGCCAGCCGTTTCACCAGCCTGGATTTGCACGCGGGATACTGGCAAGTACCCGTAGCAGAGAAGGACCGGGATAAGACCGGCTTCATTACGAGGAGAGGACTCTTTAGATTTGTGAGAATGCCCTTCGGCTTGGCAAACGCGCCGGGGACATTTCAACGGATGATGGATGCAGTTCTACGCGGGCTAACATGGCAAAGCTGTTTGGTATATTTAGATGATGTTATTATCTTTTCGAAGGGCGACGTGGCACAGCACGTCGTGCACCTCGCAGCAGTACTGGAGAGATTGTCGAAAGCAGGGCTGTCGCTGAAAGCAAGCAAGTGTGCTTTCGCGGCAACCCGCCTGAATTATTTAGGGCACGAACTCGACGCCGACGGCGTGAAGCCAATGGCGAGCTTGGTGGACAGCGTCGCGCGGTTTCCGACCCCGACGGACACCACGGCAGTGAAGCGATTTGTACATATGGCGGGCTACTACCGACGTTTCGTGTCGGATTTCGCGAGCAAAGCAGCCCCGCTCACGCGGCTGTTACGGAAAGGAGTTGTTTGGCGGTGGGCGGAGCCTCAGCAGGAGGCATTCGAACAGCTGAAGAAAGAATTAACGCAGAGGCCTCTGCTGGCCTACCCGGACTTCTCAAAGCCTTTCAAACTAGTTACGGATGCTTCGAAGGTGGGCCTCGGGGCCGCGCTGACCCAAGACCAAGGGCAGGGCGAGCAGCCGATAGCCTACGCTTCAAAGATCAATTCTGAAACAGTGGCGAATTACACGATCACAGAATTAGAATGTGCAGCAGTGGTATGGGCGGTCAAGCTATTCAGGCCGTACCTGTACGGGCGCCGGTTTGAGCTCGTGACTGATCACGCGGCGCTCAAGTGGCTCATGACGTCGAAGGAGTGGACGGGGAGGCTGCATCGTTGGGCCCTCCAACTCCAAGAGTACGACTTTGAAATTATTTACAGAGCAGGCACCAGCAACGTAGTCGCTGATGCCCTCTCGAGGGCTCCAGTAGGAGCAGTAGTCGGTGCTGCAGAGCGACCTGCGGGCGAGCAGGGCGCTGCTGACAGCGCAGGGCAGTTAGCGGATGAAGTCATTGGCAAGGAGCAAGCCACGGACCGCATGGTGAAGAACCTCAGGCGGAAGGGCAAGTACCGAGACCGGGTCATCGTGGTCGAGGACGAGATTGTCTACATCGTGCAGAGCGACGGCAGCAAGAAGGTGGTGCTGCCGGCGTCGCTCTGGGCGGTCGCGTTACGGGAAGGGCACGACTCGATCTATGCGTGCCACTTGCGCACGCCTCAGACGTATGAGCGCGTGGCGAGGAGCTATTGGTGGCCGGATATGCGGGCCTACGTACGGAGGTGGGTACAGTCGTGCAGAGACTGCGGGTCGAGGAAGACAAAGCCAAAAGAGGTGATACCACCTCTCCGTAGTCAAGGAGTTGGTAGTGCGGGCGACCGCTGGGCGCTCGATGTCGCGGGGCCTCTGCCCGTCACGGCGGATGGCAACCGCTACGTGGTGGCGGCTGTAGACTACGCTACGAGGTATGCGGTGGTGGCGGCCGTGCCACACCACACCGCGCAGGATATTGCTAAGTTTATCGCGAACAAGCTGGTGTTCGTGTACGGGCCCATGCGCGAGGTCGTCATGGACGGAGCCCCGGAGTTGAACGGCAAGGTGTTGGACGCCTTGGTGAAGGCACTGCAGGCGAAGCAGCTCACGCCTGTACCTTACCGACCGGCACTACTGGGACTGGTGGAACGCTTCCATCGGTCCTGGAAAGACATGGTGGCGATGTACGTGACGGAGGCGCAGGACGATTGGGACCAGTGGCTGTACTGCGCGGCGTACGCGTACAACGGGGCCAAGCACTCAGGCACCGGGTACAGCCCGAATGAGCTCATGATGGGGCGGAAACTGCGGGCGCCGAGCGAGCTGCTGCGCAGCAACAGCGTCACGCAGACCGGGGCGTTTGCGGAGTACCACCGCAAGTTGGTCGCTAACATGGCGCGAGCCACGGAAGCGGCACACGCAGCGCTGGCGAAGGACCAGCGGCGTCGAGAGAGGTATTACAACCACCGAGTGCGGCAGGACGCGCACTTCGAAGCAGGCGACTTGGTGTGGGTGCTCAAGCCTCCGAAAGGCAAGGGCATCACGAAGTTGGCCCACCAGTGGGTGGGCCCGGCGAAGATCGTGCAGTCGGCGGGCTTCGACAACTGGGAGGTCGTCCGCGACGACACGGACGAGCACTCGATCGTGCACTGCAGCTTCTTGGTGTCGAGCCACTGTCCGAGCGACTCGCTGGGTGTCATCGCCGAGCGGGTCATCGCGGAGATGGAACTGGAGGACGAAGGCGGCGGGGAGTCGACGAACGACGGAAGCGATGTCGGACCACCGGCGACACCACGTGCGGAGGCGAAGACAACGCCTTCGGCGAGCGGAACTGGCAGGGGCGAGCAGGCCCCAAGGGTGGAAAGGCGAGGCGATGAGCAAGTGCCGACGCAAGTGACGGGCGGCAACGAGCAGCGACGAGAACCAGTGACGATGGCTGGTCGGCGAGGCGCGTCCGGT
Organism: Phytophthora x cambivora; assembly: GCA_033557925.1. Taxonomy (NCBI): domain Eukaryota; phylum Oomycota; class Peronosporomycetes; order Peronosporales; family Peronosporaceae; genus Phytophthora; species Phytophthora x cambivora. The sequence goes on along the minus strand of JAUCEB010000012.1, from coordinate 3,051,758 downwards.
AAGACGAGAGAGCCGGCGCCGACCAGTGCGAAACGGAGCGGACAAGACTCGGAGGAGAGGCGACGAGATGCGTCGAGCGGTGGAGCGGCACGCTCGCAGTCCGGCGAGATGGAGCACGGGCTGAGGGTCAGCGAGCCGGGCGGCGGAGACGCGTCGAAAGCTCCGCCGCCAGGAATAGCAACCCCGGCAGCAAACAAAGCGGGCGGTGCGAAGACGAGCATGACGGCTCAACCCAAGCCGCCAGTGAGGAACCGAGGACGCAAGCGGAAGGCTGAGGCAGATGCCGAAGCCAAAGTTCTCGACGAAGGTAGACAGCGACGGCGACGTGAAGCCGAAGCTCGAGAAGCGCGTGCAGCCCGACGGCAAGCTGCGCATCACGAGCCGAGCGCCGCAGAAGCGAAGGCGGCTGGTGCAGACTCGGCTGGTGGGCTTCATGGCGGTGCGGAAGCCCAGAGCGGAGACGACGGCGGTGGCGGACGTGTGGCAGCCAGCGAGAGCCAAGGAGCAGCAGTCGAGATGCTGCGGGGACGAGGTCGGACACGGTGGCAGCCTCCGATGCCGGAGTTGCTGCAAGTGGAGACCGCTGGCTACATCGTCGAGCGCGCGCGTCGACGCGTACGCAACCGCGCCGGACGATACGTGCGCGAGCACCAAGTGGAGTACAGTACGGGGCCGGGAAGACCGACAGGACGGCGGTGGCTCACGGAGGCGGAGTTTGAGCGGCTGGAAGACGCTGCCAAGGTCGTGGACGACCTTGGAGCCGGGGATGGCGTGTAGTAGGACGGCCCGTCTCGTGGCCAAAAGCCACGACGGAAGGCCGCTGGGCGATCACGTGTTGGTGATCGACCTGACAAGCGAGTAGTGTGGCGAGGTCGGGGCGTGGTGTACGACAGATGCGTGTGGTGGTGAAGATCGAGCCAGTGGACTAGCGCCACCGGCTAAGTGGCACACGTCGTGCAGAAGAAGTTGAAGTTGGGGAAGCGGCGACGATAGAAGATCGCGAGCGGGGAGGCGACCCGCCAAGGACAAGGACAAAAAGGTAGGTACCCAAGGCGAGGCGAGATCAAGGACAGGAACGAGAGGCTGAGGGGCCTCGGAACAAGGGCGAAGGAGACGAAGAGGGAGAGGTCCAGTAGGCTAGGAAGGCGCCCGTAGCTTGGAGTAAGTATAGGTATAGCGGGAGTAGGAGGGCAACGAGTGGCGGCCAGCCACATCGACCCTCAGTTGAGATTTAGCGCTGGTTAGTGCTGAGTTAAGACTAAATCTACGAGTTGCGCCGAACGCACGGGTTTCCGGTCTTCGGTTCTGCACAGCGGCGAGAACGAAGCGACGGTATTGGCAAAGGTAGGCAGCGGTAGGCTCGTGCACAGATGAGGGCAGTGGGCGAATAGGGCAGCAGGACTGTGGAGAGAGACCACGGGGGCTGAGGAGTCGGAGCTCCTCGGCCGAGGGGCGAAGAGCTCGCATGTGCATTGTGCGAAGGGCTCTGAGCCCGGTATACATAACCGGTTAAGATGCACGGAGGCAGCCAGCGGGGCTAACCGACCGCTGGTGCCACGGAGCCTTCTCCTAGCTATCCCTATCCTAGCCATGCGTGCAGGCCAGTAACGTCTGGTCGCCACTGAACAGCCTCGCACTGGTAGACTCCCTGCTTGCTGAGGTGCTCCCCAGCTGCCTAGGTGGACAACCGAAGTTGAAGTGTCGCCCTACCCCGGGGCGTAACGAGAATGGCGTCCGGGGCGGAGCTAACTACAACAGTGCAACTCGACCAGATTATTTCTCACAAGCATGGATTTGGATCCTGATTTATGGTATCTATAACTGTGATGGAATTGCTGGGTTGAAAATGCAATTCTGGCCGATTTATTATAGCTCGACCTCTCCATCTGTCCGATACAATAGGCACACATCATGTAGGAATAATCATCAAAACGTGACACCAACACTCGGACAGAGAAATTGGTGGGTGCAGAGCGAGCTACAATAGTTGAATGGTGCCCAATATCTTGTTTGTGTGTTGTGTACTAGGTGGCGAGCAATTTATCGTATTCATATGCATAATATTTGTGTGCATACATTAGCTTTCTATCTGTACGGATGTTGCGGTGTAACCAGAGGTGTCGTAGAAGTCGGAAAGGATGACCATGCGACGGAGTGGTTTAGTACGAAAAACATATCCTACAAGCTACTTAGACTAAAAAACTACAATAGGAGCAGCTAATGTACCCACAGATGACGCTAAAGCGCCATCACACACCCCCAACATAGTACATGTAGTGTTAGAGCGTCAGTGGCGCCCGGGAGCTCCGTTGCGGGAGCTCCCTAACTGTTCCCCGGCAAATCTGTGGATAGGCACGATTTAGCAACTGCCGCATTTTTACGACCACGATTTGTTTGCTGGTGGAGGTCGATCTAAGGCCTTAAATGAAGTGACAAAAAATCTGCAAATCACAATAACTTAAACTCGTAGCTGGCCTTGTCGAAAAAGATAACGTGCAGTTGCCACTGACTTTCAAATGCAATATTTCAGCTAAAGTTCAGCTTACATATCTTGTGATACTATATACCCTCTGATTAGCTGAAAATGCAATTCTGACAGGAAAATGTCTGTTGAAAGTGTAAAATACCGTACAGTATCGGATACAGTATCCCTGGGATACTGTATCCCCCGTCAGAAGCGTCGCGCGTCGGCGGATTTTAGCCAATCACCCTACAGCTAATTTTCATATGTCTTCGAGTTTGTCATAATCGTCACCTGCCAAGTACACTATAACACTAACATTTTTAGGAGGTAAAACGACTGGGTCGCACGCAGCCCATGCATGGCCCACGGATCTACTTGCTGCAGCCCGGCGTGGCAGCGTACACGCACAACACGCACTCAAACAGGGCAGTGTCGTGTGCGTACATCGCCTGCAGCCTCAGCTGCTGGCCACACTGTCGTGCATCCACAGCCCTATGAGCAGCCCCCGCAACCGGTGCGGCACCAGGCGCTTCCATGTCGCCGAGCATGCCGCTCGCCCTGCCAGGTCATGGTATCAAATTCGCGGGGGTCTGGGCGGCAGGAAATGCGGGGTTGGCGGCGCTGGGGATTGTTTTTCGTCCTGGCGAGCCCCATCAGCTTTAGGCAAGCCGTTTCGGCGCGGTCCGCTGCCTGACGGCCGAGGAATCGCCGAGCGACCAGCGGTCGTCGACCACCACTTGCCGTGTTGGTGTCTGAAAAGAGTGGCTACAGTCACAGTACCGCACTTGCTCGCATAAGTTCGTGTATTTCACTGTTTATGAACAGATGTCGAAATCCCTACCCCATTTGCATTTCGGGTGACGCTTCTGACAGGGGGAATACGGTACGTCACAGCGTTAATTGCATTGCGCGCGCCAGCAGAAACCGAGCAGGACGGCAACGAGCTCGAAAGAAAATGATGGACAAAACGGCGAATTAACCGTGCTACTACGCCCAGCGTGGTACGTTGTACCTCGCCCAATGGCAAGGCTACGGCTGGCTCACCTTGTACCCGGCGCCCGAGCGAAGTGCTCCTTTACACGACTTCAACCCAGCCTACGTGTGGTCTCCCACAGTGAATAATCATTCTACTGTCGCGAGGGTCTCCGTATTGGGTGCTGGCTCCTTAGACAGCAATGAAGAGGGAATTAGTGATACGGCGCCTCGTTTTCTAAAGTGGCGTGACACCTGGGAAAATTTCTTTGACAGCCTGCGTCAGTACGAGGCCCGTACTTCGCAGTTGTATCGTATCCGCTCGTATACCAAGGTCACGCACGGCATGTAACGACAACATCAAGAAAAAGAAGAAGTGGGGCAAAACTGAACTAGTTCCGGAAGAATTTGGTGATTATTACAAGAAGATGTTGTGCTCTCACGGGTGGGAGAAGAATGCTCGAGGAGATGGCCGACGAACCGGCCACTACAACCGAAGTACATGCTGTACGGTCAATCTTTCAGCAACGGTCTCCCGTTGTCCAGCGTCTGGCACGTGGCGGATCTACGTGAGTACACACAGGCGTACTCACAATCATCGACTTCGGCGCGAGGTCTACGAGAACTACCCCTCAACCAGGCGGGTCAATCCTTCCGTGCTTGATTTTGTCGACGAGCTCGTCAAGGCTGGATCTAAGCCCACGAAGATTATCAAATATCTACAAGAGACCACAGGTAATGTTGTTGTAACTTTCTAAACGATGACCTATTCTAATTGCGCGGCGTTATGTCATGTCTGGGCAGGTAAACGTGTCATCTTACGGGACGTGCACAATCTGGTGCATCGTTTGAAAGCCAAGCGTCGTGGCACAGACACAGTTGAAGAAAGACTGGAGGCTGTGCTGCGGAAGCTTTGTGCTAGTCAAGGCAATAATTCTTCGATATTTGTGGACGAGACGAAGACGACGCAGACAATCACGATGCAGACGCGTCAAATGGGGCGATTTTTTAGGCTTTTCCGGAAGTGGCTATGCTCGACTCAACTCATGGAACCAACTCGATCAAGTATAAGCTCTTCAGCTTCATCATTGACGATGCTTTTGGCCACGTAAGTTCATCATTTCATTCACCAGTGACTAGTAAGTGATCAATTGGTGAGCCGTCAATCTGTTTGTGACGAATTGGGGATTCGTTGGGATAGTTGATGAACAGTTGGTGATCAGCTGGTAAATATGTTGCTGTACGTGTCGGATGGTGACTTACGTATGATGTTTGTCGTTTGTTGCTTTTAGGGTCAGTACGTCCAACACGCGTTAGTTGAGAATGAGAGTCACGCATGCATGATGGACGCGATCGGAGCCTTCAAGAAGAATAATACTACATGGGATAGAATCCGCGCTATCATGATTGATAAGAATTTTAGCGAGATGGGTCTTTTGAAACGGGAGTTTCCATTAGTTCGAGTGCTCCTTTGTCATTCTCACCTAAAGAAATACATATGTACTGAGCTGTCGAAAGTATTTACGGTGGTCGACATGCAGTGGATGTGGATCGCGTTGAAGATTCTGTCGATATGACGATGAAGGCGCGAAATAAAGAAGATCATGACCGGGGGCTTCGATATATGTACTATATTCTGGACGGATTGGACGACACGGGTGATCTCCCCGAGCCGAAGCACCCCCTTCTCGACTATTTTGTTCGCAACTGGCATTCATGCAAGGAAATGTGGGTAGTGTACGAACGGGGACATGTTGCTCATCTCAGAAATCATACCAACAATCAGTACGTCTGTGGATATTTGTACTTAATAATTATGCATGATATTCTAACAGCACTAGTTCTTGTCTCCGTTACAGTCTTGAATCGGCGTGGGGCGTCCTCAAGGACATTCTGAAGCCGGAAATGGAGCTCGACGAGTGCGTGGAAACGCTTTTTTTCTGCAGTCTACAGCAGAGTTGTAGTATGCGTCTCGGTTTAATGTGCTAGGCTCACGAATCTACCACGGTGCAGACGAAATGCTTCTTCGACTGGCATTGCTAGTGAGTCCCCACGCGTTTGAGCTGATTCGAAAAGAATATGAGCTTTTCAAGAGTGGCTCGCTGTCGTACGAAGGCCGATGGATACAGGATAAGATCGTAAATATGCGGTCTCACGCAACGGGAGGGGTATATATGGTGAATACGTCGGTAAGTTCATTCTCGACGCTACTATGTTTGTGTTTTTTTCTCTAATGCTGTTCAACTTTTCCCTATGTATGCAGACATTTGTATGCTCTTATTTTTGCATGCGCACCATGCTGCTTCCGTGCCACCACTCCATGTTTGTACGGTCGTCGATGAACAAGAAGAAAGTGATTCCTATCAATTATATTCACGCGCGCTGGTTGCTGCAGTCAGAAGTAAACCGACCGGAGGAGGACGAGTCTGATGATGATATTCTTGTGCTGCGTTTCGGGTTCAGGCGTCGTATATGCGATCTGTGGAGTATGCAGTGTTGAACGGGTTCTCAAAATGGAAGACAGGGATGACTATTGCTGGGGGTGTTGTGGAGGCTATGTGTTCTCAAGGAACTCCGGTCTTTGCCTTTGTCAAGATGACAGAATCTTTACGAGGATTTGGAGAATGTGCGAGGCGAGGTGCGGTGCCGATCATCAGCGTAGATCCACCCTGCTCTGAGCGGGCGGCCGAGCGCGTGGTGGAAGTGGCGTCCGAGGAGGATCGTCCTGAATTTCAAAATCAAATGCGCGACAATGACGACACCGACGTTATTTTGACAGATACATCAACTGTGCCCCCAACACTGAAGACAACACAGACGTCAGACAGCGTCTGTATGTCTGATCGTAACTCTGATGTTGTAGAAGACGTTGCTGTAGAAGTGGAGATCGAAGCTACAACAAGTTATAGTGCCAGTGTGCATGCCGCTGACGAAGACAACGGTGCGGGTGATATTGCAGCCGACAACCGAAGCCTAATTGCTGATACGGAAAGAATCATTAATCGCGCAAACGAGATGGTATCTTCCGACCGCGAGAGAAGTGATTCACAGAGCAAATTACCCGACAGAACCAAAAAGACATACAATTTGGTAACAAAGGCTCGTGCCAACCGGAAAGAACTCCCTGTGAAGGCTGTCGTCAAAGAAAAGAAGAGGTACAATCTAGCCATGAAGGCAGCGAAAGTGTAACGGGCCTAGTGAGTACCCGTCACTAGCTTACACGTAGCGGTGAGGAAGCGTCCAGTTCTCAGTAATACTGAGACCAAGTATTAAGTCCGAAGTAAAATCAACTCAGTTTTATTATTGGGACCAGGGCGGGGGCCCGTGGTCTAATGTGAACCACTCAAGTGCAGGTCAACAGCTGATTGGCTGTAATGTGGTCTGACCCCCCACTTTCAGCCAATCATGTCAGCACACGCTAGCCGTGTGCAGACTATGACTACTTATGTAATATATGTAAGAGATCTACCTACTTACGTAAAATGGGAGGGCCCATTACATCACCCTCCTCTCAAGGCAGCACTCACGCACAGTGAGTGCAAGCAAAGACAAATCGAAGAAACTGGGAGACGACGGGGGCGCAACGCCAACTGGATGATCGGGACGGACACAGGCAGCAGCTCCTGCGCTTCGCAGGAGCACAACCAAACTTGCAGAGCGACGAGGAAGACGCCGCAGCCGACAGCAACAGACGCGGGGACTCCGGCGACGATCATGAGCTCGGATGCCACGACGGCAACCACGGACACGAACACTTCGACGACATCGGCAAGCGCGGGCACGCCCGCGCTGCAGGCTCCGTCACAGCTGAACGTGATGGATCAAGCGCTGAAGCCATGGAACCTGTACGACTTGTCGGGCGCCGAGCCGCCAGAGTCACTGGCGACGATGCAGGAGTACTTCCGTCGGTTCCGTGCGCTGCGTGGGAAGGGTGCCGAAGGCGTCTCGCAGGACTCACTCCAGCGCTCGTGGCGTGCCATGATCGTCCGGTGGAATCGGATACTTCGGGCGAATACCAGCTTCGTCGAGTGGTTCGCGGCTCGCGAGGAAGTGGTCGGCAACTACTTGCTGCGGGATCTGCGTAGGCGCGTGTGCACCAACGCGTTAGATGCTGGTCTAACCTGCTACGTCCAAGTGCGTGAAGGCTGCTCTGTTTGTGGAAGCTCGGGGAACCTCTCCGAGGCAGACTGGCAGCGCGAAGTCGCCGAGCAGCCGCTCGGCGAAGCTGAACAAGCTTGGATCGCCAAGTACCGGCGTGCGCTGGTCGACGTCTCAACGTCTTCTAGTCGCGGCGGGGGCCGCCGCCCTCGTTCTCGCCGGGGCTCTTCTCCGCCGGCGTGTGGTCGCTTGCGTTCTCGGTCGCGTTTCGTCCTCGTACTCGCGAACAACGTCCGGAACATCCCGGAGGAAAGTGGGAGCGTGGCTCCCATGTATCGTCGTCCGGTGGGAAGCCAAGCCATCGCATCCGGTAGCGCCGCGCGGCAGGAATCCCGCGCGTGGCCGGACTACTCATACGGATACGGGTAAGAGGCGTGTCAGGAGGCGGGTCCTCGTGCACCACAATATGATCCACGATTCAGCGCGTATCACCAGCCGAGTCAACAATCGGTGGGTGGGGCTCGCGGCAGCTCGTACGCTTGGGTAGCCCAAGGTGACCTGGAGGAAGCTGCGAATCGGGCGTGGAACGCTCAGGCGGAGGCGGAGGCGGCGACGACCCAAGTGACGCAGGCTCGGACGGAGCTTGAGGCGGCGCGCCAGTCGAATCGGGAGCTGCTGGCGCGGACTCGCGAGCTGGAGAGGCGTGTCTTTGGAGCGTCGCTGGCGGCAGACCAATCTCGCCAGTCGGCGGCGAGGACTGCGCGTGGTGAGGGCCGCTCGCTCTACGCTCCGGTGCCGGAGGGTTCGTCGTCGACGGGATAGTAGCAGCATGATACTTCTTGAGGCGCCCGACGTAGAGCGTCGGGTGCAGCCGTAATGACGTAGGCATATCCAACGTGTAGATTTCTCCGTTTACCTTCATGACCCTAAAAGGTCCAATGAATCGTGGCGCGGGTTTGCTCGCGCCAAGGTTAGTCACTGCTGATGACCGAATGCCGTCAGTTAACAGGAGCACTTGATCTCCTGTCTCGAATGTAGCCATGTTCCTGCGCCCACGCTTGTCAGCATTTTCCTTTTGCTTATCCACTGCGTCCTGCAGTACATCGCGCACAAACCGGGCAATTGATTGCCGTTGCAAGACGAACTCCGATACAGCGGCGTTGTCGACCGGACGCGCCGGTCTTCGGCGCGTAGTTGGCAGCAACTGGAACCCCAGCGTTGCCTGGGTCGATCAATGTACGCGCATTCCATATCGCGAGAGGGGACGCCGCGATGTCCGGCGTCGCGAGGGCCTTCTTCGTCTTTGAGCGGGTGACTGCATTCAGTATCACGTCCTCATGAGCTGAACTCGTCATGGTGTTAACACCATCTTCATCCCCACCCAGAGTGGAGCCACGAGGCGCCGTGGGTGGCCCACGGCGATGAGAGCAGGCACGCGCGGATGGCGCGCGTTGTTGGCAAAGAATGGCGTCACACCCGTTGACGCGTGCTCAGCATTGTTGAGTGCAAACTCAGCAAGGGGCAGGAAGGAGCTCCAAGTCGCGAATGACGTCGCGTAGCTGCGAAGCACGTCTTCGAGGACCCGGTTGACTCGCTCCGTCTGGCTATCCGACTCCGAATGTGCTGCCGTCGGCATCGACAGCTTCGTACCCAGAACCCGGAAGAGGCTGGACCAGAACGCGGACGTGAACCGCAGGTCACGGTCAGAGAAAATCGACTCTGGCAGGCCATGATGACGGAAGACTCAGTCGATGAAGTGCGCCGCGGTCTCAGCCGCGGTGACCGTGTCACTCACGGGGATGAGATGCACCATCTTCGTGAATCGATCCAAGAAGACCAAGACGCCGGTTCGACCTTCGGCATCGGGTGGGAGCCCGAAGATGAAGTCCATGGAGACTGATCGCCAGTGTAGCGGGGCTACACATTCGGCTAACCTCACCTTAGTGCAACACGCACTAAGTGGATACATTCAGGTGGGCCACATTACAGTGTGGTCACCATTCATATTAGGAAGCAGTCCTATTGGTCAGAAAGCAGGGTCTTTCTGCCAGTAATACTCAAGCATTAGGTCAGCGTTTCTGCCAACCACTCGTTGGCAGAACCTCTCTTTATAGATATCAGTTTTAGGAGGAAAGCCATAGTTAACATTCAATTCAGTTCTCATTTTACCGCAAAAGCTACTAATTGTACCTTTATTTAGATCATATTATACTTGTGGATACAAGTATACTTAATCTAAGTTAAATACACCTTACGCTTCCTCATACACGTGCGCTCACGTGTAAGCTAAAGTATTGGGCTAAGTAAGCCCATTACACCTGGTAGCACTTTGTAGTCCGTCCAACGACCGACTAGTTATGTGGTGTAGCGGGATCAGCAAAATCTGCGAGATCGCTAGTCCGGCTTACCAACTGCGCCCGAACACCGACTAACGGAGGGGGTACTCCGATCTGCCGTGACGTGTGCTGAACTGGGTCACCTTGTGTACCCGTCGGTAGGGCTGGATCTTGCTCTTCTGGTGTCTTCCGAAGTGTCAACGCCTTGAAGTCGAGACAGTCTTGGCGAGACGCGGGGATGGGGTGGAGCGGCGTGGAAATCTTCACGCGGCTCGCGGTTGTACTTCCAGATCAAGTGTTCTTAGACTTGGTTCTGGTGGCCTGGATCTGGATCCGGCCGTGGGGTTGCCTTTACGGGGTCTTGTCCTTTACGTTCCCTTTCGGGTTCCTTTCCTTGCGATGCTTGCCGCTTCCTATAGCGGGATCTGTGGTTGTTGAGAGTCGAAGACCCGACCGGCCAAGCTGTGAACTCCGGTGGATCTGGGATCCGCACTTGAGGGTAGGTCACTAGGAAGGTCTAGATCTGGCCAATATATTATCCAGACTTAACCAACACTAGATCTCTTACCGCTACCTCTTCTTCTTCTCGTAGGGCCAATGTTGTTCCCGTTTTCAAGCGAAGGCGAAGGCGGTTGCGATGTCCAAGGCAAATTCGATACTGATTTATGCTTAAGTCCGATCCCATCCTATCTATCTATCCTCCTATCCAGCTATCATCCCATCGATACCTACCGGCTCTGTAGCCCCCCTTTACCTCCGTTATGACGTCATCCAGGCCTCTGGCGTGCCGTCATCGCCGAATCCGCAATGCTGGATCTGGATCCCAGTATCAGATCTGATCCCGATCTGGGCTCCAGATCCAACTCCTCCGATCCTTTTCGAGCCACTTGATCCAGGTGACCGCCGCTGGTCCACACTCTCTCTACCCTTTCGGCGCCCTGCCAGCGTCCGTCCTGCGTCTCCCTGCTTCCTCCTCTGTGTAGATCTTGCCAGGTCAGTGTTTCTTAATAGTGACCAGCCGGGTCCCAGTCTCTCACTTGTCAATCAACGGCGATCTCCGTTTTCTCTGATCTCGCTTCTCCACAGTCGCCTCCTGCTCGTAGTCGTTGTTACCCAACTGACATCACTGCGAGCACTTTCCATCACTCCGGCGTTGGTCCCAACCTCACGTCATTCTTATCCGCACGCTCCGTCCTTTTGGTCTGCCAGCCCAAGATCCCATGTCTTCCACGTCGCCTCCAGGATCGCCAAGCCAGTCTCCTCCGGCCGAAGCTAACGCTGACGAGCTCCGCCGCCTCAACTCCTTGTTGCGTGGGCGTCTCGCGCGCGCAAGTGCCGATCTCCAGACTGCCGCGTCTTCCCGAAATGTGACAGCTGACGACCAGCATCGGCTATCTCGCACCTTACTTCGGCAGACCCACGACCTCCGAACTCTGGAGAGTCTTTATGCGGCCCAGCAGCGAGAGGTGGGGCGTCTTCGCGCGGAGATCACCGCCCTCCAGGAGCCGAGTGACCCGGATGCCGCTCGCGATCCGGCTGTGATCCAACTCGAGTCTCACATTCGGCAGCACGAGGCGGCGTTCCGCGGCCTCGAGTCGCGCTTCGACCAAGCGGTCTTTGAGCGAGACGTCCTTCAAGGCCAGAGCGACCACTTGGCCGAAGAGGTGCGGCTGGCTGGGGAGGAGATCGAGCAGCTTCAAGAAGATCGGAACGATCTAGATCGCGCGCGCGAAAACGCCGAACACGAGCTGCTCCTTACGGAGACCAGCTTGGCCCGGGCCACTGAGACCTTACAGCAGGCCGAATCCCAGGCTGCACGGCTTGCCGAAAATTCGGGCACGACCCCCTCTGATCTGGATCGGCTGATCCAGGAACGAGATACGGCTCGGGCTGAGGCTGCCCGTGCTAGTGACCACCTGGGTGCCGTGGAGGAAGATCTCCGGGGTCACCAACGTTCGTGCCGGGACTCTTCGGCAGAGCTGAATCGCCTTCGAGCCCTCCAAGCGGCTTCGACAAATGATTTAAACCGCACTGTCCAAGATCGCGACGCCGCGCGGGACGACGCCGATCGCCTCCGTGGCGACATTTCGGATCTCGGTACGTCTTCCTTTCTCCTCCCTCCGATCTCGACTTCTCTTACTAATCCCCCGATGATGCTTCCCTCCATGTCCTCCACAGACGCCAAGTTGGCTGCTGCTAAAATGGCGCAGGGAGTTCCAGTCAAGGAGCTCGCCAACGCGAAGCGTCGCCTCCAAGATTTGGAGCATTCGGTTCGAGTGCTGCAGCGCGAGCGAGACACCGCCCGCGACGCGCGCGATCGGGCTCAACGAGAACGTGACGCGTTCCAGCGCGACCTCGACGTCGCGAATCAGAAGATAGCAACCGTGGCCGCGGCAGTGGGGCCGATTTCGATCGCCGATGCGGGTACCTCGGGTCCAGCGGCCGTGCTACACTCACTGCGTAGCACGCCTGTTGGTCCTTCCGCACGAGATCCTCTCGCGGGTCCTCAAGATCGGGCGCCGCCCAGATCTAATGCTGCTATTCCGCCACCAAACCCCAAACGACCGCGTAGCCCGCCGGCGTCACCCGGATCCAGTCCAGCGCCCCCTGCCAAGCGTCGGGCAGTCCCTCTTTCTCCCAGTAGTGACGACCGTGGATCTAAGGGGCCCAAGTCTTCGGCGAGTGGGAGTGGCTCCAGCCCCGTCGACCTGACTCAAGACGATGGGCATCTCGCAGACGACGACCGTGGAGGGTCCGACGCCAGCGACGCAGATTCGGCTGCCGGTTCTGAACCTCCAGCGTCCGTCGGATCTGGTGGCGGGGAAGGCTCTGATGCCAAGTCGAGTAGCGGCGAGGAGGAGGACGACGACACGGCTGAGGTGACCAAGGAACTCCTCGAAGCCCAAACTCTGCAGGCCCTAGCCCAGTCTCGCTCCGCTGAGCGTCGGCGCCGGCTGGCTTCTCCTCGACACGGGCCCAGGGTGGCCGGATCTGGCGCGTCGCCTGACGGATCGGACGGCCCCGACTCTGACGCGGGCTCCGGCCCCCGATCTGCGCCAAATGCTGGCTCGTCGGGGGGCACTCCGGCTCCGTCTCGTCGTCAGCCTGCTGGATCCTCAGCTCCGGATCCGATGAGGCCCGTAGCTCCATTTGGCCCAGAAGAGCTCTGCATCCCGGGGCGGGCGCATGCCATGATCCAGAAGGAGGTGGATCCATGGCTGGCCGACGAAATCTCGGACAAGGCTATGGTCACCATGCTGATCAACGTGCTGTTTCCCGCCCTCCCAACTCGCCCGGGCTGGTTATTTCCACGGATCGCTCCCACCGATCGGCGCCAATATACGCCTCAAGATTACTGCGTGGACTTGATCACGGAGGACAACGTGCGGGCTTTGTTGGACTCTCGGCCTTGGGAAGTCTTGGAGAGAGCCGCCAACGCCGATCCCATCACCTTTGAGGAAGATGTGGGGGGACGTCTCGGGGTCGCAATCCAGCGTTATCGGGCCCACGAGCCTGATTGCCTGCAGTCATATTGGGAGTCCACGCACTCCTTCGTGATTACCGCCTCGATGATCAAGCAGCACCCCTGGTTGGGGACCTACAAGAAGGAGCGTAACAATCGTCGTTCGCATGCTGGCGCCCACTGGAAAGCGTTCTTGGAGATCTGCATTGTGGCAATGCGCGAGGGCTGGTGCGATCTGGATCTGTTGTTGGACCCGTTCTTCCTCCACTTCCCCAAGCGCTCCGAGACGGTGATCTGGTACCCTGGGCTGGCGTCGCGTCAGGCGAACCGTCAGGACCCCAATCTTCACAGATCTGAACCCACCGATCTTCTTGAAGCTCTGGACGAAGCCAATTCGGAAGATCCGTGGCGTAACCACTTCCGTGACACACCTGACCAGCACCCGGCCTGCTCGATTGCTCGTCTCAAGGACAAATTCTTCGGGGTCCAGGCTCAGGGCGCTCTGCAGTCTTGATTTGCCCGGCTCCCGCCTCACAGCCGAGTCCTTCGGGATCCAAGCTCCGGTCGCTACGTAGGTTCGGAATCTGCTCGCCTAGCCACTCACTTGTTGTCTTCGTTTATAATCATTAATCCACCCACTTTGAGTAACCATCGTTCTTCTTTCCTCCGATCCACTTTCCGACCTGCAGCTTACCGCTCCGACCGCGATCTGAGCTTCCCGATCTGGCTGCCTTGTCTCTTTTGCGTTTCCTATATGCAAACATTCACTTCTCCTTCCTCCGATCTGCACCCTCCCTGCAGATTCGTCTCCCCTTTCTCACTCGAGCACGACCAACTCGTCCTCGAAGTCTCCATCTCACAACTCCTCATGAGATTGCATCACTCCGAATCGATTTCGACTGGTGTGGTTCCGGAGGAATTCATGTAGCAGTGCTCGGCAATTGAGATCCGCCTCGTCAACCCATGTCGGATCCTCATATCCTCGCCACTGCACCAGGAATTCGCGATAGATCCGGCCATACCGAGTTCGTTTCCCCGTCCTCATGTCTGCGATCCTCTCTACTTCATATTCATCTTCGTCTAAATCGCGGATCCAGCTATCTTCGGGGAGGAGGGCTTCGTCCAGATCTACACGTTCCGCTCCCTCGTCGAGCAAGCGAGCTGTGGGTCTGTCAGGGAAGGTTCTTACCAGCTTGAGTTTGGAGAGGTGCACTACAAGGAATAGCCAGTATTCTGTACCAGCAGTTTCGATCTTGACCGCATGTTCCCCGATCTTTTCCATAACTCGGAAAGGGCCGTGCCATAGATGTGCCAGCTTTCTAGCGTAGCCTTCCTTCACTCGATCCAGGTACATCCACACCTGAGACCCGACTTCGATCTCATGTGGACGAATCTCTTCATTGTGACGGGTTGCTCGATCCGCAATAGCTTCCCTAATCCTTTCGCCGACTTGCGATCTCGCCTGTTGGTAGTACCGCTGGATCTGGTATCTCCACCTCCGAGGTTCCCCATCCCGACGTGCGGTGCTTCCTACCGGCAAAGTCGCCTCCAGTGTAGATCGGGCATCCCATCCATGTACCAGATAGAAAGGTGTCTCCCCTCGGATCCGGTCTTGGGCCGTGTTAATAGCGAACGTAAGTCTCTCTGCATATTCGTCCCAATCTCGTTGGTCTAGCTCCTGCACATACATCTTGAGCGCGCGAGTGGTGGTCTGCACCATTCGCTCGGCCGTTCCATTTGCCTGGGGCCGGTAAGCCATTGTAGCCCGCTGTCGTTGGCCTAGGATCTTGTTGAAAGATCTGAAGAAGTCAGCCATAAACCCAGGCTCACGATCGTGTCGGATCACTTCACTGGCCCCAAATCTCCTGAACACGCATTCTTCGTAGGATTCCGCTATTGTTTGTGCGGTCCTCGATGCGCTCGCTTTCGCAATCACATACCCCGTGAACACATCTACCCAGATCAACAATTCAGTATTACCTTTGGGTGACTTGGGCAGCGAGGGGGTATGGTCCATCGCGATGATCTGGAATGGGTAGGTCGCTTGGATGTTGCCTGGCGACTCCCCTTGGAGTGTGGACCGTCCCTTCCCTGTCTCGCAGTCTACGCACTCTCCAACATAGCGCTGAACGCTGCGATAGAGTCCTCTCCAATGGAAATGGTCTCGGATCCGCTGATATGTTCGTCCGATCCCCTGGTGTCCCCCTTCGAGACTAGAGTGGTAGTGGTGTAGCACATCCTGCTGTAGCGTCTCAGGAACGACCAGCCGCATCAGCCCATCACGTTCTTCCGTCGACCGTTTGGCGGGCGGACAGTAGAACAGCAGTCCGTTCAGATCCACGTCGTAGTCGGATCCGACAGCATTGTAGGACTTGATATCCTCAGGGGACAAGTCGTGTACGTCTCCCACCAGGTATTTCTTCAACCCGGCGATCCACACTTCCTCGTCTTGGGCCTGCTTGATCCGCCCACCCCGTAAATTCCTCACCACTTCCTCCTGGAGCACCGCGGGACGGGATCTGGAGTCGCCGGTCGCTCTCGTAGCTACCGGGCAGATCTTGGCTGTGGGATGCTCTTCTGGTTCCCTCACCACCAGGATCTCTTCCAGGCGATTCAACGTTACCAGATTCTCGAGATCGGAACCTTCCTCCACGTCGACTCCAGCTTGACGCTGTAGGGCAGCACCCGCCAGACTGTCTGCGCTCCCATTCCAGTCTCGCTTGACGTGGAGCAGCTCGTGATCCGGCCACGCCAATAACCGGTCCAGCGCCTTCAGCTTTAACAACGTCAAGCCAGGGGCCTTGCTGTCGATCTCTCCCCGTACTTGTCGGATCACCAGATTAGAGTCGCCGCATACCACCAGACGTTGCTGGATCTCTCCCTCCAGTATATCCATGTACAGCAATAGGCCTCGGTATTCAGCCTCGTTGACTGTCAGGCCATCCACATACTCCGATCGGGCCTTCACTACTGTCCATTCGGGCAATTTCTACAAGATCGCGCTATAAGCGCATCCACCGCGCTTGACGCGGGCAGATCCGTCAAAGCTTACCACCCACAGACTCTCCCCGGGGTACACCGTCGGGATCGGGGCCTGTATCTTGCGTCGATGTTCTTTTCGTGGCGCGATGGCGATCAAGGCTTGATCTACTTCGGCTCGGGGAGTGATGGTAGCGGCAATCGCCCCCAGGATCTCGTCTTCTCCTTTCGTGCACTTCACGATTTCGAGGGTCCACGGGGATAGCAGAGCTGCCCACTGTCCGAGCCGATCTTGTAGCCCAGAGGCTCTGAATAACCAGACCAGGGTCGAGTAGCGGGCTAGCACCTTGATCTCCCGTCCCACCAACAGATTATGTCCCAAATCCAAGACACGGAGCAGGGCTAACACCTTCTTCTCCACGATCCCGTTGTTTAGCTCGTTTGACTTCAACGTACGGCTCGCGAACATAACTGGGCGGAACACATCGTCATGCTCTTGCATCAGGGCCGCAGAGATCGCCCAATCGTTGGCATAGACGACCACCACTGGCTGTAGCTCTGGTTGGAAGTGGCGCAGGATCTGCGTGGCCGCCACCTTCCCCTTCAGCTTGGCGAACGACTTGTGAGCCCGGATCCAACGTAGATCGGCCTCGGTCTGCCCGTCGACTCCTCCCATACTGTCGTCTACGACTGCTGCCAGATCTTCGATCCGAGATCGGTTCTCCGGCTTACTCATGGCTGCAAAGTCAACTTCCCGTAGTTCGTACAGCACTGCAGCGTAGATCGCGTAATCCTCAATAAACTTACTGTAGTAGTTGAGGCTCCCCAAAAAGGATTGCATGGCCCGGAGCGAACCGGGGAACGGTAGTTCCGTCAGTGCCGACAGAACTTTCGGGTTCGCCTCCAGTCCATGGCTCGACACCTTATGTCCGAGATACTCCACCCGATCCTTACCCCAGAAACTCTTTACCACACTAATTGACAGATTTCGCTCGTCGCACACGTCGAGCAAACCTTCCACCCTGCTGCAGAGGTGGTCCCAGGACTCGGCCGTGGTCAGAATATCATCAATATAGGATCTGCGCCCCAGCACCGACTTCTTGCCGTCGTCTTTAGGTTCGGAGGGTATCAGTTCCAGGCTTGTCTTTGGATCTGGCTGCTCCGGCACAGGTCCCTCTTCCAATCGTGGGATCCGCGTGAAGCCGTACAGCGCGTTATCGAGCATTCGCTGATAGATCTGCGGGGCATTCTTCAAGCCAAAGGGCATTCTGTTCCACTCGAACAGTCCGAAGGGGGTGATGAACGCCGAGATCGCGCGTGCGCGGTCCGTCATAGTCACAACCCAAAATCCGCTTGCCATATCTAGCGAGCAGTACCACAGCACCTTATCCAGATCCTCCAGTAAGTCGTTGATCAGAGGCATTGGGTAGATCAAAAGCCTCGTCAGGCTGTTGACCAACCGGTAGTCAATGCAAAGCCTGATATCCACCCCATTCTTCTTGATGATCACCACAATCGGCGAGGCCCAGGGTGAAGTCGACATATTAATGATCCGAGTCCCAAGCAACCCCTTGATCAGATCGGAGAGCTTCTCCCGAAACTGAGGAGCTACTTTGCGCACCCGCTGCGCGATGGGCTTAGCGCCTCCCACATCGATATCGCAGACGATTCCTCTGGCTGCGGGGGGGGGGGGGGGCAGTGCATTACCTTTCCCGATGAGCAGGTGTCGGCGCCTCCAGATCAGCCGCCGCAGTCGATCTATCTCCTCAGCTGAGTTGACAGTCGGATCTCCCACTTGAATGTCTTCTATCGTCACATCCTCGGTCGATTGCGTAACTTCAGGCAACACAGCCATCTCTGACTCCACTTCTTCAGCTCTGAGATCGCCTCCTTCATGATATCATACTTGTTCATCCTCCACAGGGTTAGCGACTTCGGCTGTCACTACTCCAGAGGTCGGGTCCGCCGGTGCCGTCTCAGGAGTTAGCTCTTCCACTTCTTCCCGACCTTCTTCCGGGACGTCCGTCACTCCTTCCGTATTCTGGCTCTCTGACTCGTTCACTGCTTCGTCTACAGGCTGTCCATCCGGATCTGGGTCGGCAATTGACTCGAGGCTTCCATTGTGGGGGGTGGTGTTGAGTCATCTACTTCTTCTTCCGGATCTGCCAGTCCCCCAGCTACTTGGACGGGTAAGACAAATCTCTGCTCTCTCGATCTTAGTAGTTGGTCACTGCCTGAGTTGGGCTTGCGCAGTATCGCCCGCGGGGTTGAATAGGCTCGTGTCGCGAACCGTCCTTTGGGTGGGACCGTCCTGCGCTGTATGGGAACGGAGGCGAAGGTTGCTAGCAAAAGCTGTAAGTGAGCACCAACAAGACCGCAAATACGAAAAATGCAGCTTGTTAGCTTTAAAGGTAAATTCACGACTGACCGTACTCTCCATGCGTTCCCTTCCTTCCTTTCCTTGCGTCCTTGGGTCCGCGCCTCGCGCCATCATCTCGCGCCTTGGCAGCACCCCTCCTTGACCTTCCTCGTCTTCTTCACGAACGCCCAGTCACCCAGGCGTCGTGACATCCATCCCCGCCCATCCCCGGGAGTCCGGCGGTCCCACCGTGCTCCCTCGCGCTCACCCGCCCTTGCCCGACGCCCACGAGGCACGGCGCCGTCAGCCGCCAGCGCCGGCGTCTTCCTCCCTTGGCTACCTCGCGCCCCCAGATCTGTTTCGCAGAATGGGAGGCCGAGAGCCACTGTCGCGCTCGCTGCGACAGTCCTTATATAGTCAAACACCTTGTACAGTCGCCCCACGGCGGGTCAGCCACCCACCGCCTACTGATCCGGCCGCGCCGCTTCGCACCGCAGCGTCTCAAACATCTGATTTCCCGCAGCACCCGAACGAGGACGGTAGCGAACCCGAGTGGAACGGTGCGGACCATTTCCACTCGGGACATCCTCCCCGACCGTGCTTCGACGTCCTCGTCGAGGCTCCTCGTCCGTCTCGCCGACGGTATGCACTCCTTCCCATAGCTCACGGTGATTAGCACGCGATTCTCGAAATGCGTTTCGCTCAGCTCGAGCAGCTCGTAGTGCCTCCACAGCGTCTCGAGGCACCGGCCCGACGCCTCCATCCTCTTTCCAGAACGCTTGCGCCAGACGCTCGATCTGAGCACGGTCCTCCATAGTCTCTTTCAATTGTTCGCACAGGTCTTCGATCTTGGCGAGAGGTGACGGTCTCGTGTAGGCGAGCCACCGACACGCACGACTCGTCACGCCGGTCAGCACCACCACACTGCTTCCCAACGCCGGCCACCAACCGATCTCAATATCACCGTAGAGTACAATCCCTTCACCGTTCCCAACGTAGTAGTTCACAGCCACTAGCACGGTGGCCACACCGAACCATCCCAGGCAGACGGTCTCCAGCAAATCGTACGCGGAGAGAAGGCTGCAGGTCACCACGTAGCTGGTCGTCTGGACCACTGTCCAGCCCGTACACATCACAAACCACGCTCGGCGGAAAGTATCTCCCCACTTGGAACGGAGGTCTTCCTGGTACTGCGTCGTCGCCCTCCAACCGTACTCGCCAGTCTCCGGTATGAATACGTAGAAGTACGCGTGAAACGCGTCGCAGAATTTGTAGATGACACGCCCGAAACCGTGCTGATGCTCATCTTGCACCACCAGCTCGATCATGGGCGTGCCCAGCAACGATTCGCTCAGCATCCACCAACGGCGTAGCGTACCAGCATCCTGCACCTCAGGGCTGATCATGTAGCTACGGTAGCGTTTGAAGCACTGTCGAACGATACTGGTCCATTTGTAAATCAAGTCGCATCCGGCACAGAACGGCCCCGTCACCAGACCGTGCAGCGGCGACAACACAGCGCCTAACAGAAGCCCACACGCCACCCATGTCAACTCCACACGATGCGTCACTACGAACTCCATTCTCCGAACAAGTCAAGTTGCCAACTGCGGCGGACGAGGCAGAACGCCCCACGACAAGCGCTCCTCCAAAGCGTGAAGCCGTTCGCCTTTCATAGTCAACGGTCTCTTGGGCCACGGTCACTCCGTGTCAATCAGTGGTAACAGTAATACACCGTATCCGTCCTACTTGAAGAGTCATTCCACGTCCGTGGCCGTTTGATACGGCGGTTGCCGAGCCGTCCAGTCTCGGACTACGATTGATGGGAACGGACGCAGAGCCAGAACACCGTCCAGGTCGGTTGCCATCAACGGCAACTGCCCATCAGATTTCCCTCCATTCTGCAATTTGCCGCGACCCCCAGACCCGAGACTTCCTCGCCCTCGCCGCCCCATGACCAAGCCTACGACCCGCTCAGCCGCGCCGCCGACGGCAGAGAAGCTCCGAGATCGCTTCGAAGACGAGTCGAAGACCGCCGATGAAGACACCGCTCTCCGCGCTCAAGTTGAGCTCTGGGCACGGATCCGCGCGGCGTTGGCTGCTCACCCGCTGTCCAGCGGCATTGAAGCCATGGACGACCTCGCGTTGGCTGCGATCGCCGGTGACTCCGCCTCCACGCTCTCGCTTCCCAGTACGGCCGTGATCCTCCCGTCGGCGGACCTCCAGACGCCCCAAGATCCGCCCGTGCACGCCCTGTTCGCTCCCCCGTCGGCACGGCCCAAGCGTCCCTCCCCGCGCGGCAAAGGCAAAGCTCGAGCTCCGCCCGCCAAGAAGCGACGCACTCTGGCCAAGTCCCGACCGTCCTGGTTCCAGCTGCCGAGCAACGCGCCCAAGAAGATCAAGGAGGACCTCGCGCGCCTCGAGGACGAAGCAGAGGAGCAGGACACGACCCCGGAGCGGCTTGCCTACCGTTGGCGTGACCAGCGGGCCTGGTACGACCCTAAGAAGCACCCGGACCTCTACCTCGAGCACTGGCGCTTCTACATCCCGCATCGCCCCACCTTCCTGATCCTTGCGCTCTACGCGCCCACGGACGACGCCGGAGCCCGCCGCAAGCTCAAATCCGTCGCCTGCCAGAGGCGACTACTGTTTATCAGCTTCAACATTGAAGAATTCGGCTACTACGGCTTCCTGGAGTTGTTCGAGAACGGAGCGCACGACCACTTGATGTGGTTGGGCGGCAAGGCGGCCAAGCACTCCACCGGCGCCAAGAAGGCCAAGTCTCCCGACGATTCAGCCGACCCGCCCCAAGATGAGCTCGCGCAACTCCTTCGCCACGACCCCAGTCACTACGAGCGAGTGATCGAACGGGTCCTTGACCACACGCGCGTCGACGAGGAAGGGTACGCTTCCATTCGCGAGCTTCTCGAGCAGAGCAACGCTCTGGATCCGTCCCGCCCAGCGCATCTACGGTTGACTACGAACGCTCTCGCCCGGATCGCTCTGGACGTGTCTACGAAGGACCCCCCGAACCCGAACTGGGTCGGCAACCGTTCTACAGGTCCGTGGAAGAAGCTGCTGTCTGACATCACCCTCCGTTCCGTCCAGGAGAAGCTGGCCAAGCGTCTGGGCAAGGGTAAGTCCGTCGTCAAGTACGACCACAAGAAGTTCAAGGCGTCCGAGCAGTGCGAGGACGATTCCGACTTCGAGGACGGTGGTGAACCCGTGATCTTGCCCCCGACGCCTCCAGTCACCAAGTCCACCCCCACCGTCCCCAAGTCCACCCCCGCCGTCCCCAAGCAGCAAGACCACACCGGCCTCACCGACAGCAGCGACGAAGAGGAAGAGGACGAAGAACTTCCCCCCAAGAAACCATCCGGCGGCGAAGAGGACGCGGCCAGCGACGCTTCAGGCGACGACAAGCCTGACGAGAACGCCTCCGACGGCAGCGACGACGAGCCCGACCCTCCGAAGGGAGGTTCCGACAAGAAGGCCGGCAACAAGGGCCTTGTCAGCACCTTGAGGGTATCCAGCAGCGATTCTTCGCCCGACGACAAGGCGAACAAGGACTCCAAGTGAAGACCCCCAAGGGAAGGGCCTCTCGCACTTTCATCATTTTTCTTTTTCTTTCTCTTCCAGTAATCGTGAAACTTAAACACAAAAATAAAAACACACGCTTGCCGTTCACGGTTAACCGTTCCCCAATTCCAACATCACACCGTTCTTTTGTTCATCCTTCTGTTCATCACTCATAGGGAACCGTTCCACCGTGACTTACACCAGCAGCAAGTCATCATCATCAGCAACGGCATTGGCGTCCGCCAGCCGAGCACTCCTCCTGAGCTCCGGGAGCCCGTTCTTCCTCCGTTCTGCTTGTTCAAAAGCGATCACCAACGCCGAGTACACGGGCATCAACGCGGCCCGTGGTAGCTAAAAAGTCTCATAATTCGCAGTCAATACCAAGTACTCCGCAGCACGGTTCACTACGCGCTTGGCGACGACTTCCAGTAAGGGAGTCTCCGTCCCAACGACAGCCGTGTCTTCGGCACCCAGCGTCAATCGTTCCGTGTAGCTCGAGGGGGGCAGGTCCGTCTCCTCTAGAGGTCCGTCTTCGCCCTCTGCTTCCTCTTCGACAAGCCCTTCCGGTATCTCGTCCATGAACGGTCGGGTCCAACGCCCTCGAAATTTCTTTAGACGGTTGACGTTCACGGTCACCACCTTGTTCGGATGAGACGGTATATCGATCCGGTAGGCGTTCTCCCCGACCTTGTCGAGAACACGGTAGGGACCGTCCCACGAGAACGCCAGCTTCTTGGTCCGTGTCTCTCCTCGCTTAGCCCGGAAGAACTGGTACACCCAGACCTGCGAGCCGATTTCGAAGTTCACTTCCACCTGGTCTCTCAGTCGCTGTTCGTGACGGTCTTGAGCCTTGATCAACTGACGTTCCACCAAATGCCTTGAGTCCCTCAGAGAACGGTACAGTTCGCGCCGATATTGAGCGACCTCGTTGCTCTTCCACTTCTTTCCCAGGTTCAAAAAGGCCACGTCCAGCGGCAGCACCGGGTCACGGCCGTACAGCGAGAAGAACGGCGAATCGCCGAGCGCCTCGTGGTACGCCGAACGGTAAGCAAATAGCACTCTGGGCAAGTAGACATCCCAGTCCGTCTGCGCTTCGTCAACGTGCATCCGTAGCATTCCAATCAGGGTTCCATTGAACCGTTCCACAAGTCCTTGCGTCTGCGGGTGATAGGCGGCGCCGAACAGCTTCCGGATGCCAAGCGTCTGGTAGAACGCTTTGGCCACTTCTGACGTGAAGTTCCGTCCGTTGTCGCTGAGCAGTCTGGACGGCACACCGTGCCGAGAGACCACACCGTTCACCATTGCGTCCACAAACGTGATCGAATCCAAAGCAGCCACGGCAAAAGCCTCGGCCCACCGTGTAAAGTAATCTACGAACACGAGAATGTACTTATTGCCACGCTCAGTCTCAGGTAACGGACCGACAGCGTCGACAACCAGGAGAGAGAACGGTCCCGTCAAGTCAGCGACCGGCATCCGTTGCATCCTTCCAGACGTCCACGGTCGAGGTCCTTTCCCGCCTCCACACTTGGCACACTCTCTTACAAATTCGGCAACGTCCTTACGCCATCCAGGCCAGTAGGCGTGTCTCCTCACTTTCTCGACCGTCTTCGTCAAGCCCAAGTGGGAAGACAACAAGTCTCGGTGGCAGAAGTGTAGCACCGTCTCGACGTACGGTAAAGGCACCACAGGAACCGTCACCGTTCGCGCCGGACCCACGTTGGCCGGCAAGTGCACATACCGCATCAATAGACCGTTCACCACTAGATGTTTGGAAGCCAAACCTACAATCCTCCGTCTCAGGAACGGATCTAGGGGTAGCGCTCCGTCCTCCAACAAAGCGAGCAATACCTTGATCCAGGAGACTTTCTGTTGCTCCTCCATGAACTGTTCTGAGTCTAACCCAAAGAGATCGACCAGCGAGGGAGGCGTCGGCTGCGGCGAAGCGTCGCCGACCTCCTCGTCCGTAGGTCCGTTCTCGAGCTCCAGCTCCAACTCCTCATCGTCGTTAAAGTCGAAGTCACCAGAGGGTTCCGGAGGTTCGCTCTCCTTGTACTCAGCGTCCTCTCCGTCCCTAGCGGCACGGTCACGCTCCCCGACTGAAGACGGGACTTCGGGCTCCACTGAGCTCGGTTCCGGATTCAGGAGGTCCGTCATCGTAGGCGCAGGATTCAGTATGTCCGCCATTGTCACCGCGTTCACACTGCCCATGGGCAGTCGCGACAACCCGTCGACATGCCCCATCGAGGTCCCGGGACGGTGATGCACCTTGAACTGAAGACTCGACAGTTCCATTGCCCACCGTGCCAATTTAGCGTTAGTCGTACGGTTGCCAGGGCTAAATACCCAAGTCAAAGCCTGGTGATCCGTGAAAACATCAAACTCTCGCTTGTCTAGGTAGCACCGGAACTTGCGTGTCGCCCAGACAACGCCCCAGCATTCGATCTCAGAGATCCCGTCCTGGTTGGTGATCCAGTTCTTCGGCGATCCCGTGAGCAACTTGCTAGCGTAGGCCACGACACGGTCGCGACCGTCCGCTTCCTGCATCAGGCACGCTCCCACGGCATAGCGAGAGGAGTCCACGTAGAGCTTGAACCGTTTCTTCATGTCAGGGTAGATCAGAATCGGAGGTTTCATCAAAGCACGCTTCAATTGCTGGAATGCGCTCTCACAGTCTTCATTCCAATGGAACGGTTCATCCTTCATCTTCAAACGTTCTAGAGGAGCCGATATCAAGGCGTACCCCGGGATGTACCGACGGAAGTAGCTAGTCAAGCCCAGGAACGATCGAATTCCATGCACGTCACTCGGACGCAGCACGTTCATCACGGCCTTTACCTTCTCGGGGTTCGGCAGGATGCCCGACGGCGTCACGATGTGACCGAGGAACGCCACTTGGTTCCGCCCCCAATGGCACTTCTTCATCTTGAGCTTGAATCCGGCTTCACGGAACCGCGTCAACACTTAACGAACACGGACCAAGTGGGACGGAAAGTCATCGCTAAAGACGACACAGTCATCCAAATAAACGAGGCACACTCGCCACTTCAGATCCACCAACACCGTCTCCATTAGACGCTCGAAAGCAGGCACCGCATTGCAAAGGCCAAAGGGCATAACGAGCCACTCGTAGAGACCGTACTTGCAAGTAAAGGCCGTCTTGGCCACGCTGTCCTCGTGCATTGGCACGTTCCAATAGCCGGAAGCAATGTCCATCGTGGAGAACAGTTTAGCTCCACCCAACACGTCCAGAATGTCATCGATTAACGGCATAGGGTAGCAGTCTTTCACGGTTACAGCGTTCAACTTGCGATAATCGATGCAGAAACGAATCCCTCCGTCGGGTTTACGGATCATGAGCACCGGGCTGGCCCAAGGGCTACGAGAAGGACGGATGAAGCCCATCTCCAAGTACTGGTCAACCTCAGCTTCCATGACTTCACCTTCCGCACCTGAGACACGGTACGGTTGTTGTTTGATCGGCTTGCTATCTCCAGTATCAATTTCAAACTTCAAAAGCTCTGTCCGTCCAGGTTTCTTCGAGGACTCCACAAACATATCACTAAAACCGTTCAATTCGTCCTGGAACAAACGCTTCTGCTCGTTCGATAAATCAGAGTCCGAGAAGTCAGCCTCCATGCCCTTGTCTGGCGGGATTTCGGGCTTTGGAGCTTCCACAATCTCTACGGGACGGTCCGGTCTCTCTTCCGTCGTTGTTTTCACGGTTTCGATCGCTACGTCTTCCTTCGAGTCTCTCGGCACGCTCTTGGTTGAAGTCGGACGCTTCACAGGCGGCTCCACCGGTGTGAAGGCAGACTCAGGAATCACGGACGTGGCAGCAACCACCGTTCCCTTCCGGATCCAGTATTCATCCGTGGACGCATTACAAACTTCGACAATCACCTGCCCTTCGTGAACGGTGCAAAGCGTCCTAGCGACACACAGCGTAGGCGGTAGGCCCAACGAACCCTCCACCAGCACCGTAGCCTTGTCGCCCACATCTCCGAGGACATTAGTCGTCACGAGGGCTTGTCCTCGCGGAGGTAGCCGGACGGACACGGCCATGGCCGTCAAGTAGGTTTCTTGCACAACCGTAGCTCCCAATTCCAGCACTTCCTTTGTACCCTTGAGTGTCATCGTCCGTTCTTCCACGTCAATCACCGCTCCAAACACGGCTAGCGCGTCAACTCCGAGAATCGCGTCACAGTTTAACCGTTCAGCCACCAACAGGTTCAGGTTGGCTTCGAGCGACCCCAGACGCACGGGCAGCGTGATCCATCCACCGATACGGAGCTTGTGGCCTGACGAGCTACGCACTAGACCGTCGTACGGACGTAAGCTTTCTCTCGCTCGTCCCAACCGTTTCAATACCAACTTGTCGACCAGACTCAGCGTCGCTCCAGTGTCGGCCAACATGCTCGACGGCAGGCAGTCGATGAACCCACCCGAGAGGGCTTCATAACTTCCAACAGCACACACGACACGACGACCTCCTGGAACTACTTCAGGTTCCTCCGTTTCTTCAGCCTCATCTCGGCGGAGTCCGAAACCGTTCGGAAGCTCGACCGTCACCACTTCCACGAGCCCACGCTTGCCGGACCGTTCCGGAGGAAGCCGTCCTGGTTCCACGACCTCCACGTAGTGTGAGATGTCTTCCTCGCGCTCGGGGTACAGACCCACTCCGTGCACGGCCTCGGCCACCTCCACATACAAACACGAGCTATCGAACTCCTCGGGTTCCTTGGTCCTCGTTCCTTTTCCTCCCCTCTGCGGGCTCACCTTGCCAGTTTCGTGCTCTAGCAGCTTTTTCCACACTAGTTCACCACACTCCGCGTGATAGCGTTCCACCCACTCCGAGAAAGTCACCCAGTCCGGCAGCGGAACGGAGTCGCGCTTTGTCAACTCGGCCGTCACGGTGAGAAGGCGAACCCAGTCCACTTCGGGCACGTGGGACGGTTCTAGAGGCGTTTCTTCGTCTCTTACCTTCTTTAGCCATTCATACACAGATCGTCTTCCCAAAGCACGGATCAATCGTGACGAAGTTTCCACCGTCCGCTCCTCTCCTTCCTCACGGTCTCTCCCGGCGGAATCCTCCACCGGACCGTCCCTAGCTGGAACTCCAATGTTCGAATACACCACCGCTTCAGCGTCTTTAGCGTCCATTTCATTCTCAGTCAGCATACTCTTCTTCTTTTCCTTAACACCTCCCGGCGGTAGCCCAAAACGCTCGACGATCCTGCTAGTCGAGAGGACCATTGGAGGTTCAGGAACGGTTGAGGCGTCCCTAAAATCACGGTTAGCCCGTTTTGCCTCGGTCGAACTCCTGAGCGTCTTTTCAAACCAATCTTGCCAGTATTCAGGGGAGGTCATCTCTTCCTTGGATGCCGCCTTCGTTCGTTTGAGGACGTCGACCGGCAAGCCCAAGTAGCTAGCCATCTCTTCGATCGTCAGTTCCTTCTTCGTTTCAGCAATCTTCTTTACGCGCTCTTGCAATTCGACTTCGTCCAGCGGATAGAGCCGATCTTCCAGTTCCTTGTCGTACTCTTCCGTCTCCACCGCTACCTCGGTGCCAGCCAGGACCGTCACTTCTTGGCCCGGCGCGCACTTCTCCAGGGCGTCCAGCTCATCGTCCGAAAACAAGCGTTTGAGGGGCGACGGAGCTACCGTACCACCCCGCTCGCCCTCGTCAGCTCCAACCTTCACGGTTTCTCCAGACAACTCGACCTTGTCCTCTTCGCCGGGTACGGTCTTGAGCCCGCTTCCGTTCTCTGGCTCAGGAACACTCACCTCGACGCTCTCTTTCACTTCTTTTTCAACCGTCTCGCTCACGGAGTTCACCTTCTCCATACTGGCGATCGACCCCTTTTCTTCGTCGTCCGTCTTCTCTTTCACCTTGTCACAAATGCTCACAACCGGGCACTCCGTCTCGTCACCACCGTTCTTGGGCTCCGCCAGTTCCGCATCGCCAGCACGGTATACCCAAGTCCGTCCTCTCTTCGTCTCCGTTCCATCACTTCTCATCACGCTCTCCTCCTTCTCAGGGACGGCAACCGCGGCGTCCTTCTCCCCTCCACGCCCACAGTCACCCTCCGAGCCGTTCCTCAGGCCAGAGGAAGGAGCGGCTCTCCCTTCCCCTTCCTCTCGCCGTCTTCATTGCTCGGCTTGCTGCTTCGCGTCGAGATCTCTCAGCCTCTTGACGGTCGGGCAGCCTCCCATAGTATGACCCTCGACTTGACAGAACGAACACCAGCGACGACCGTTCCCGTTACCACCCTGGAAGCCTCCAGATTGTTGTGGCGGCGGCGGTTGTTCGCACTCGACTTGCATGTGCCCGAATTGGTTGCACCGGCGGCAAGTGAAGGATTGACGGCGGCAGTTTGCACGACCGTGTCCTCGATACTGGCAGCGTCCACAGATAGGAGCGCCCTCTTGGTCTCGCCCATCGTCATCCATGCGAATCCCCCTGAACGCTTGACCGTTCCTCGGAGGCTGTTGTTGCATAGGAGGTGGGGAAACGGACGGTACGGTCGCCATCGTCTGCATCGCATACTGCGGCGGAGGCAGAGCACGCAGCTCGTTGTTAACCTTTGTCCTCCACTCCTTCTCGTCCTTCACAAACGAACGCACTTCTTGCGCCAGCGCCTTGACCTGGTCCACCATCGGCTTCAGGATAGCCGGCGTCTCGGACGCTGTGGCCGACTTGGACGGAGCGGCCGACTTGGACGGCGTAGCGTCCTCGAAGTCCTCGTCTTCGTCCACTGGACGGTACATGTTCTTCACCATCAACCACTCGCACGCTTCAGGGATGTCACGAGCCGGGCTCGAGTTCAGAATGGCCAACATCCGACGGTTGTTTAGACCGCGACGGAACAGTTGATAGCGCATCCGGGCGTCGGGGTAGTCTAGTGAGTCGCAAAGGTCGGTGACACGGTCACCCCATTCCTCGATCGACTCTCCCTTCTGACGCTTGGTCGAGTGCAACCGTTCCCAGAGCTCTTCTGCAGTGCGGCTCAAAAAGTGGTTGTGGAAACGCACTTTCAAGGTCTTGAACGTCTTGATGTGCGAGTTGTTCCACCAACGCTCGGCTTCACGGCCCTTCAACTTCTGCTGAAATACTAGCAGACGGCTCGTGTCCGGCAAACCTTCCGTGTTCGCCTCGAACGCTTCCCAGAAGGTGCGCGCTCGCTCCACGGTCGTAAGGTCCGAGTAGAAGAACGGTAGGACTTTCACGGCATGCGACGTAGCTTGCGAGACGGATATCAAATTAACCGGCACGGACGCAGTCGGCTGTGCAGGGAACGGAGCGGCGTTCCAAGCGTTCACCCCGGTCGTCATTCCACCCTTGTTAGTAGGAATCCCACCGTTCTTGGCCGTCTTATTCTTCTTAGGTGGACCCGGAACGGTTGAGGGCTTCGCTGGAGTCGCCGTAGTCGCGACTGTCGCTGCCTTCTTAGCCGTCGACTTCTTCGTCTTTTCCTTCTTAATCACGATCTGGGCCGGAGCGTTCGCGGCCGGGGCCGGGCCCCATCCAGGGCTAGGAGTCCAACCGAACGGTCTCGGAGGCTCATGCGACGGCGCAGGCCAAGCCGTCTGGTTCCAACCGTACGCCGGACTGTCGGAACGGCGGACTTCGGCACCAGTGTACATCGGGATAAACCCGCTCGGACGACGGCCTGGAGGGGTCTCTCCTTGAGCACGCCCATATCCACCGTACCCAACCGGCGGCGGGTAGTTCGATCCACCGAACCCACCGTAGCCCTGGCCACCAGGAGACATCCACCGTGCTCGCGCTGCTTCAGCCACGTAGCGTTCTTCGAGTTCCCGACGGTAGCGAGCGGCCTCAGCTTCTCGCTCGTAGCTAGGCTCCGTCTTCACCCGGTCCACTTGGTCTGCACCTTCATCTTCTTCACTCCCATCTTCGTCATCTTCATCATCTTCATCTTCTTCTTCATCTTCATCATCCTCATCGCCATGCTCGGCGGCAAACCTCTCTTCAGCTTCCTTCTGCTCTTCCTGGTGCTGCTGTGCCCACAAGGCACGGAGCACACTGGTACGGTTTTCGTTCTCTTGGCCTCCCACGCTCACACTGCGCCTCAAAGGCGAAGGTTGCACGGTCGACTGTTCTTCTCCACGGTCTTCTTCACTGCTTTCTGACATCTTCGACTCTCGATTCTCCAATTCACTTAGCTCACGGTCTTCAACAAACTTTTTCTCCACGATAGACTTTTCTCCAGTATAAACGACTCACAAACGGCTTCGTAGCACGGTCCTCCTTCTAGAACCGTTCTTTGCGTCCGTCCTGGCTCGACTCGTTCGGCACAGCCCCGACTTGCGCTAGCGATCCTTGACGCTGCTGGTCGACACGCTCCTTGGCGCTGGGCTCCGAACGATCTCCGGACTCAGTTGACTGACGCTTGGTCTGCTACGGCAACCTCCAACACTGTTCCACAGCGAGGACGATACCCTGCTTCTCCACCACGTGTCGCGAACCGTCCTTTGGGTGGGACCGTCCTGCGCTGTATGGGAACGGAGGCGAAGGTTACTAGCACAAGCTGTAAGTGAGCACCAACAAGACCGCAAATACGAAAAATGCAGCTTGTTAGCTTTAAAGGTAAATTCACGACTGACCGTACTCTCCATGCGTTCCCTTCCTTCCTTTCCTTGCGTCCTTGGGTCCGCGCCTCGCGCCATCATCTCGCGCCTTGGCAGCACCCCTCCTTGACCTTCCTCGTCTTCTTCACGAACGCCCAGTCACCCAGGCGTCGTGACATCCATCCCCGCCCATCCCCGGGAGTCCGGCGGTCCCACCGTGCTCCCTCGCGCTCACCAGCCCTTGCCCGACGCCCACGAGGCACGGCGCCGTCAGCCGCCAGCGCCGGCGTCTTCCTCCCTTGGCTACCTCGCGCCCCCAGATCTGTTTCGCAGAATGGGAGGCCGAGAGCCACTGTCGCGCTCGCTGCGACAGTCCTTATATAGTCAAACACCTTGTACAGTCGCCCCACGGCGGGTCAGCCACCCACCGCCTACTGATCCGGCCGCGCCGCTTCGCACCGCAGCGTCTCAAACATCTGATTTCCCGCAGCACCCGAGCGAGGACGGTAGCGAACCCGAGTGGAACGGTGCGGACCATTTCCACTCGGGACACTGGTCGTTCTACCGCCGGTAGATCTGGCTGCTCTGGACGTCGGTACTTCTCCGATATTTTAGCGTCCGTGGTCGCATGTAGAGCCAGATTCTGCCACTCTAAGTAGCGGCGAGATCCGGCGGTCACAAAACCTTGCGGTCGGGGCACCCGATCCCCGGCCAGCCACATCGCTATCCGCTCATCGCCTTGTAGGATCAGTTTCTTTTCTCCGACGTTCGTGATCTTCAAATATAGTGCTTTGCCCGGTCCTCGACTCACTGTTGGCACCCATCGACTTCCCCTAGTCACCCATAACGTGTCCTGATCCGAGGTTTGTCTCCGCATGGGCACTTCCATTGAATCTCCTACGTCGATCTGAAGATGCTGATCCAGCCGGACGACCCTTGCCTTGTCGTTATATAGCTGGCGTCTGCCGCTGAGCTGGATCCGTACTTCGTCTGGGAGACATAGTGACCCATCAGCTAAATCTAACCGGATCCCTGCAGGCACCATGAAGTCCATCCCCAAGATAGCTCCCTGGCCTGACAGGTCGCCAACCCAGATGTCGAACAAGTACACCAGATACCCTGCCAGCGTGATCTTGATCCGCGTCCTTCCGGCAGTCGAGTATACCGTATCTCCGATGCCTACACAGTCTTGACTCTGGCTCCTATCCACATAACATCCCATTCGCTGGGCGATCGTAGTGTCCACGATAGACACCTCGGCACCTGTATCGAGGAGCAGGATCGCCTTCTCATCATTGATCTTCCCCGTAATCTTGGCCTGCCGGAACCATTTTCCGGATGCATGATGCTTCCAGTACCCTCTCGATACTCCGGCAACAGATCTGGACTCGGATCTCCGGTTCGCTTACATTCAGCCACGAGACTAGGCTGATGATTCAAGGGAATGTTTTCCCCTTCCGTAGGCGAGAACCAGAGATCTGGGTCCTGTTGCTTCCAATACCCACGCGAGGTACCAGGGTTGAGATCAATCACTTCGGCGGCGTCCGTTCTGTCGAAATCACCCGCTGGGCAAAGACTGGATATGGTGGCAGTGCGTTTCCCATGTAGATCAAATGTATTATCACATAGATCTGGCCTTCTGCTAGCTCGATCTATTGATAGCTTGTTCACGTATGCATAAATGAGCGCTCGGCTCGTACCGGATTCCATCCCGGCGAGCGTCCTAGTTTAACATCTTCTCCGCCATCTCTGGCAGCATCCCAGCATGTTTAACTGGATCAAACCACTGACGGATCTGGTTGTAGAACTCCTCCATCGGGCACTTCCCCATGTCGTGCAATTCTCCACATCCTCGGCACACGAACAGGCAATGATCCGCCGGGTGGCCTCTCTTCCCGCACTTCTTGCACGTCAGACGTCTCCAACAACCCAGATCAGTATGTTTCTTGGAGCCACAGTGAGTGCATCGCCCCCGGTCCGTGCTGTCCGTTTATATATCGTGGTCTCGGATCTCCGGGTTGAGGGTCTGGAGTGCGGCGATCCGATGACTCGCGATCCAACGTTTTCTGCTCTTCTCCGGGCGGCAGGGTTTCGTCGCTCGCGGCAAGATAGATCCGGCGATGTTCATCTCGGTCCGAGTCTGATCCGTCCGAATTGGAGTCTGACTCCGAGTCCGGCGCTTGGATCTGTATCGCACGCACTTGCTTGGTTGATGCGGCCGGCGCCGGCGATGGAGCTGCTTTCTGCCGGTACCGGCTGGATCCAGCGGTCGTCTTCTCCTGGCGACTCTTCGCCCTGTCTAGGGCCCGCAACACTTCCTCCAAATCATCTGCGTCCGACAGTCGTAGCAACGTTAGTTTGTCGACCAGTTCAGGATCTCCCAGTGTCTCGATAAAATGGTCCACATGTTCTTTCCGTTCCTTGGTGCCACCGTCCTTGACCTTCAGTCGTGCTCGTAAGCCCGCCACATTGAGCCTGTGCAGGTATTCTAGCGCAGACTCATCCGAGCGTTTCCGAGCTTGGTAGTATTGGCGAGCTACTGAGATTCCGAACCCGCAATATTGGATCTGAAAACTCCTGAGCAATTCGGTCCACTTGTTGCGGGTGGATCTCGGCAGCTGCCGGTACCAGTTCTTCGCCGGCCCTGACAGCAGGTCTGCGAGGGTCAGGCACTTCTCTTCATCGGAGGCTTGGTCACGCATGAAAGAAGACTACACCTTGCTGATCCAGGCCCTCGCTCGATCTTCGTCTTGGTCCTTTCCCGTAAACTCCTTCAAATGTGAGATGGTGGAGATCCGGACCCGCTGAATCAGTGTCGAGTCCGAGGATCCGGCCGCTGCAGTTGCGACTGCTGCCGGTGCTACAGTGGGGAGATCTAAGTCATCTGGGTCATATTCCCACTGTAGTCTCTCCAAGTCGTCCGATCCGGCGGATTCCATCTCCACGTCTCTGGTTCCTGGATTCGGAAGGGTCCTGGCGGCCAAGTTTGGCATGGCGACCTGTTGCTCTCGAAGGAAACGGCTCATGGCTGCTTGGAAGTATGCCTCCATCTTATCCGTCGAAGTTGTAGCGTCTTCGCTCACAACCACGATATGGGGAGGGGAAGCCGTCGGCTTGTTCACTGTCCCTGAAGTCCTCTTCGCCTCGGTCCGGGTGGGTTTCTGTCGTGACGCATTGGATCTGGCCTGCAACATCGCGGCACCAGTGGGGCCTAGCGACATCCGTCGTGGCTCCGACGGCGCGTCCGAATCCGCCTCAGCTGCCGACACGAAAGGTGAGGAAGGTCGGTCACCTGTGGAGCCGATCTGGGTCGGCGAGTCCGGGCTTGAGGTCGTGCTGGGGTTCGCCGCCTTCTCTCCGACTATTACTTTCAGCTTGTCAAAGAGTTCCTTCGCCGACGTCTGGTACATCCGTAGATCTGGACGGAACAAGTCGTCTGCGTCATACGTTCCCGCTACCAGGCCCGCTTCCCATAGTAGGTTCATGAGGATCTTGATTGCCTCCAGCTTATTGTCTGTCGAAGCTGGTGCCGTCACTGGTCCGGTATAATCCCCGATCTGCGTCGGTCGTAAGATCTGCATAATCGGGTTGTGGGTCATGAAGTCCTGGAGTTCCTTCCGGTGGTACCTGGAATCTAGATCTGCCTCGTTCCATATTGGGTCTGACGTCTCCGTCTTGATCCTGGCTGGAACTAGTCTGTACTTGGGCTCGTCCTCCAGATCTGGGGCCTTGAGCGCCGTCCGTTGGGCAGGCACCTTGCCTTCCCACTCCCAGCTGGGTTTCAATATGGGATTCCCTGTCGGCAGCTTGACTGGCGAGTCCGCGAACGTATACCGGTTCTGTCCGGCTTTAGTTTGTTTTGTTAGTGAGTCTCGATGTGAATCGAGACTCACCGGGGTCCCCAAAGGGACCTGGGGAGGAGGTTGAGGTTTATCTTCCAGATCCGGATCCGGATCTGCCTCCTTTCCGTCGATAGAGTTCCTCCCAGCACTCTGTCGATCTGCGGTTCTTGCTTCATTCAGCGGCGTCGTCGTCGATCCGAGGTCCGATGACGCCTGGTCCCCTTGCTCTATCTTCACTTTGACTTCTTCTTGGGACTCACGGTGAAATCCCGAGTCACCAGAAGATCCGGGCACGCGCACCATTGTGGTGTAGCGGGATCAGCGAAATCAGCGAGATCGCCAACCCAACTTACCAACTGCGCCCGAACACCGACTAACGGAGGGGGTACTCCGATCTGCCGTGACGTGTGCTGAACTGGGTCACCTTGTGTACCCGTCGGTAGGGCTGGATCTGCTCTTCTGGTGTCTTCCGAAGTGTCAACGCCTTGAAGTCGAGACAGTCTTGGCGAGACGCGGGGATGGGGTGGAGCGGCGCGGAAATCTTCACGCAGCTCGCGGTTGTACTTCCAGATCAAGTGGTCTGAGACTTGGATCTGGCAGCCTGGATCTGGATCCGGGCCGTGGGGTTGCCTTTGCGGGGTCTTGTCCTTTACGTTCCCTTTCGGGTTCCTTTCCTTGCGATGCTTGCCGCTTCCTATAGCGGGATCTGTGGTTGTTGAGCGTCGAAGACCCGACCGGCCAAGCTGTGAACTCCGGTGGATCTGGGATTTGCACTTGAGGGTAGATCACTAGGAAGGTCTAAAGCTGGCCAATATTATCCAAGCTTTACCAACACTAGATCTCTTACCGTTGTGTCTTCTACTCCTCGCAGGGCCAATATAATTCCCGTTTCCAGGCGAGGGAGAAGGCGGTTGCGATGTCCAAGGCAAATTCGATACTGATTTATGCTTAAGTCCGATCCCATCCTACATACCTATCCTTCTATCCAGCTATCATCCCATCGACATCTACCGGCTCTGCAGCCTCCCTTTACCTCCGTCATGACGTCATCCAGGCCCCTGGCGTGCCGTCATCGCCGGATCCGCCATGCTGGATCTGGGCCCCGGTATCAGATCTGATCCCGATCTGGGCTCCAGATCCAAATCCTCAGATCTTCTTCGAACCACTTGATCCGGGCTACCGCCGTTGATCCACATCCACTCTGCCCGTTCGGCGCTCTGTCAGCTTCCGTCTGCGTCTCTCTGCTTCCTCCCTTGTGTAGATCCCGCCAGGTCAGTGTTTCATAATAGTGACCAGCCGGGTCCCAGTCTCTCACTTGTCAATCAACGGCGATCTCCGATTTCTCGGATCTCGCTTCTCCACATTGCTGTCCTCACCGTTATATGGGGCCCTTCCGTCGTCAACATCATTCTCCATGAACACCTTTTCCTCGATGCGACGCTGGATCTCACGAGCCACGCGGACGCTTTCAGGGCACTTCGCATCGCCGGTCGGCTTCTTGCAGTTCAGAAGAACCGCAGATCGACAGAGTGCTGGGAGGAACTCTATCGACGGAAAGGAGGCAGATCCGGATCCGGATCTGGAAGATAAACCTCAACCTCCTCCCCAGGTCCCTTTGG
Organism: Phytophthora x cambivora; assembly: GCA_033557925.1. Lineage (NCBI taxonomy): Eukaryota > Oomycota > Peronosporomycetes > Peronosporales > Peronosporaceae > Phytophthora > Phytophthora x cambivora. The sequence continues at coordinate 3,015,455 of JAUCEB010000012.1, read as the reverse complement.
GGACCCCGGTGAGTCTCGATTCACATCGAGACTCACTAACAAAACAAACTAAAGCCGGACAGAACCGGTATACGTTCGCGGACTCGCCAGTCAAGCTGCCGACAGGGATATCGGACACGCCGAATTGAAGACTGCTGCCCCAAGTGAGAGTCACTCTCACTGCAAGAAGCGGGATGACAGGCCGAACCTTGTCATCCTGAAGGTTAACTCGAAGAGAGAGAAGTCTCTTCGTACTGTGGTGCGTCGAACAACTTTGTTCGACTGCAGAGCCTAGCGAGGCTTGACTTCGAGGAGGTAGTAATGCCTCGAAGTCTATTGGAAGTAAGACTAGCAACGGGTGTCGTTGTTAGAACCGAGAAGCTGTCGTACGCGTACGCTTCTCGTATCGAGAGAAGAAGTTCGTGGGCGAGCTTATCGTGTTTGACTTAGACGATAAGTTCGACATGGTGCTGGGCATGCCGTGGCTTGCACGGCATGATCCGGTGATCGACTGGACCAAGCGCACGATCGTGCACTTCGGGAGTAGCAGCGCGACAGTGAGCGATGGCCCTGTCGGCGCAGCACGTGCACCTCGCGGTGCACGCGACCCACCAGGAGAGGCTGCGCGACGCGCGGCTGTTTCCGGTCACCTCGCGCGGACACCGACGACTGAGAGAGTCGTCGGGGGAAAATGTGAGTCAAATCAGAAGACTCAGATTCGATCGGATTCGAGAGGTTCTAGAAGCGTCAAGAGTGACGCGGTCGTGTCGACTATTAGTGTCGTCACACAAGTTCAACAAGAGGAGCCAGTCACTAATAAGGACAGTGACCCGGACGCGTCAGCTCAGGGAGCTGATGCGATTGGCCCAAACGTCGAAAGACGCTCCGCCGTCATGCGTCCAGGTAAAGAAGGCGCGCCAGCTCTGGGAGCCGACGCTGCAGGCAGTGCGGACGGTTGCAAACGTCCCGCACCGGAAATGCTTGCGTGCTCGCGTGCAGCCGGGCTGCACGACGAAGCGGTACGCGATCAAGCAGGGCTTGATTGCGTGCGCCCGCGGGAAGAACCCGTCGGCGACAACAAGAAACGTATTGCGTGCTCACGTGCAGCCGGGCTGCATGACGAAGCGATACGCGATCAAGCCGGGCTTGATTTCGTGTGCCCGCGGGTTGAACCCGCCGGCAATCAAAAGGAAAATCTGTCCAAGGCCGGGCCTGGACAAAACAAGAAGCGCGGAACCGGGTTCCGCATTAGAAGCGAACGGCGCAAGCGAGCCAAGCTGCGCAAGTCTCGGTCAGGGACCGAGGCGCTACTCGCAGTGTCTGCCGGGCAGACACAGGAACTGGAGACGACCGTCGAGACACTGAGTGTCTTGACGCGCACGAATACTGGTCTCCAGTATAAGAAGATGAAGTTGGAGAACCCTCCGACGCTAGCGTCGGAGTTGACTTCGCTTCCAGTCACGAGCTGGAGGCGCTTCGCTCGCGACCTGCTCGATGGACGCATCGAGCAGATTTGCATCCTCTCGGATGTCGAGAGGATGAAGTGTGAAGCGGAAGAGTTGAAGCAGCTCGTCGCTGAGGGCTCTCTCAGCGCCAAGTCGAAGAAGGAACGCTTCGACGAGCAGAGCTGGGACTCACTGAAGTCGAGCCCCTTCTACGAGGTCTTACGTGAGTACAGAGACGTACTCCCGGACGATATCCCTGCGGAGTTGCCGCAGGACAAGGGTGTTCAGCACGAGATTGATCTCGTGCCGGGAACGAAGTATTGCGTGACGCGGCATTGGCCACTGCGTTGAAGCAGCTCGTCGCTGAGGGCGCCGACGCTCTCAGCGCCAAGTCGAAGAAGGAACGCTTCGACGAGCAGAGCTGGGACTCACTGAAGTCGAGCCCCTTCTACGAGGTCTTACGTGAGTACAGAGACGTACTCCCGGACGATATCCCTGCGGAGTTGCCGCAGGACAAGGGTGTTCAGCACGAGATTGATCTCGTGCCGGGAACGAAGTATTGCGTGACGCGGCATTGGCCACTGCCGCGAGAGCAAGTCAAAGCGATCGACGACTTCTTTGAGAGTCGTCGCAAGGCCGGGCAAGTGCGGGAATCGAAGTCCCCGCACAGCGCGCCTACGTTCTGTGTCAAGAAGGCACAGGGCGGGTGGCGCATCGTTCATGCTTATAACAAGCTGAACGACGCAACGGTACCGGCGCAGACGCCGATACCGCGAAAAGATGTGATCATCGATTCGATGGCTTTGAGCACTATCTTTAGTGCTCTGGATCTGAGAGACGGATTCTATCAGATCCTCATGCGTGAGAGCCATATACCTCTCACGGCGGTGAGCACTCCGAGCGGTATGCTCTGGGAGTGGCTTGTAATGCCGCAGGGACTAAAGAATGCCCCTGCGACGTTCAACAGGTGCGTCATGCACTTGTTGCGCTCGGTGCGTGACTTCGCACCGAGCTATTTCGACGATGTGTTCATCCACAGCCGGGCTGTGGACGGGAAGTCGGTAGTGGAAATGCACAAGGAACATCTCCGCAGGTTGTTTGCGCTCATGCGCAAACACAAGCTCTACGCGAACCTGAAGAAGTGTCTCTTCGGGGCTAGCGAGATACCCGTCCTTGGGTGTCTCGTAGGGAATAACGGCGTACGCCCTGACCCAGGAAAGGTCAGAGTGATCAATGAATGGCCTACGCCTTCCAATGTCAAGGAACTGAGGCAGTTCCTTGGACTCGCTACGTACTTATGCAAGTACGTGAGCAACTACGCGGGCAAGATTCGCCCGCTGTCACAGCTCCTCAAGAGGGACGCTGCATGGGTTTGGACTGCTGATTGTCAGCAGGCCTTTGATGCAGTCAAGCAGGGCTTGACTGAGGCACCGATCTTGGCGGTGGCCGACCAAGATCGCCCATTCTACGTCGTGTGTGACGCGCCCGATTTCGCAATCAGATGCGCTCTAATGCAACACGATCACGAGGGACGTGATCGTGTGGTCTACTATCAGTCACGTCAGCTGTAGCCAGCTGAGCGCAACTACCCGGTCCATGACAAGGAACTCCTTGCCATGAAGTCTGCACTCGCGAAGTTTCGAGTGTATCTACTTGGGAGTAGACCATTTGTGGTCCACACCGACCACGCATCATTGCGTACGGCGATCAAGTCGCCGCACATCTCACAAAGAATGGCGAGATGGCTCTCATTCTTTGCGGAGTACAACTTCCAGGTTGAGTACAAACCTGGAAGGTTGAATGTTGTGGCCGACGCGTTGTCGCGCCGACCTGATAATGCGGTGCACAAGGCCGACGCCAATGCAATTGGCGTCGCTCGGACGTCTACTCCCTCGTCGTCTTTGTTAGACGACGTGCAGTCCGCATACACGAAGGATGCGAATGCTAAGCAGTTGTTGGACTACTTCGCTGCGCCTTCTGACAAGTCTCGTCAGAAGCTGGCGAAACATCTCCGTGCACGTGTACACCGCTATCATGTACACAAAGGTCTGCTGCTTTACAGCGGAGTCGACGACAACGCTGATCGCATTGTCGTGCCGGACGATCATGAGCTGAAGCTCAGGATCACTTATGAGTATCATGATGCCCTGACGTCGGGACATCCGGGTCGTGAGAAGGCATACTTGCTTATCACGCGTGACTTCTATTGGAGTCACCAGTACAAGTGAGTACGCAAGTACGTTCGTGCTTGCGAGGTTTGTCAGCGCGTGAAGCCTGCGCCCTTCTCGCAGGCTCCACTTCATTCACTACTGACTCCGTCGGAGTGTTGGCAGTCCATCTCAATGGACTTTTGTGTTTGGTCTCCCGCCTGATAACAAGCGGAGGGCTGGTATTGTGGTCTTGGTTGACCGCTTCAGCAAGATGGTGCATCTTGCTGCGGTACCAGCCGAAGTGACAGCCAAGCAGACAGCACGTCTGTTTGTCGACATGGTGTTTAGGCACCATGGCATGCCGATCGACATTGTGTCTGATCGTGATCCGCGCTTCACAGCGCGTTTCTGGCAAGAAGTGTTTGAACTTCTTGGCACTCAGCTGTCCATGTCGACTGCGGATCATCCGCAGACCGACTGATAAACTGAGCGCGTCAACCGGGTCTTGGTTGACGCTCTGAAGAGCTACGCTCACTCGTTCCAATACTGGAGCGACTGCTAGCCGATGGCAGAGTTTGCCATCAACAACTCGGTGCATGTCTCGACAGGACACACACCGTTTTACGTGAACGCCATGCGGCATCCACGCGTACCGAGCGTACTCGGTGCGGTAGCTCCTTCCTTAAGTGGGGGAGGGTATCCGGTTTCAAAACCGAATGAACACGCTGATACGAGCAACATATCAGCTGTGTCGACACGCGCACGGACTGCGCGTAGTCCGATCGACGAGAGCGCAATGTCTACGCCGGGCGTAGACACTCTCAACAACAACAACCACACACAGGCCGGGCCTGTAGTGAACAAAGACAACGGGTTCAGCAAGGAGTTCAACTCGAAGGCAATAGAATTTGTCCAGCGCCGCCAAGCCGTAATACGATTTGTGCAAGATGCTATTGCAGCTTCTGTCGATCGACAGAAGCTGAACGCAGACAACAATGGCAGAGGAAACACAAATGAATTCAAAGTGGGTTCATTAGTTCTGTTAGCTACAGAGAACCTAGCTAAACATGCAGTTTCCGACTTCGGAGCAAGCAAGCTTACCCCGCGCTTCATCGGGCCTTGCACCGTGTTGGCGAAGCATGGCAACGCGTACACGCTAGACATACCGTCCAGCATGCGCCTCCACCCAACCTTTTACGTTGGGTGGCTGAAGCCTTACTCGCAACACGAGTCACCTACTCCCAGTGACTCGGCGCGAACCTCGCCTCGAGCGCGGAAACACGCTGCTCCACGCGAGCAACGACCGTCCCCAAGCTCACTTGGACGTTCGAAGCGGTCTGCCCGGCCTGGCCGATTCGGGCCTTCAAGAGCTTCAGCTCCTGCCGTATCTCGGCGAGCTCAGCCGTCTGGATGCGCTCAACCGCTTCCAGACGATCCCAGACCTCGCCCGGCGACGGCCCGTTGCGTCTTCCCACCGCCGCCGCCCCCGTTGCGAGACGCACGTGGGGAAACTCGCTGGATTGTCCAGCGAATCGTTGATCATCAGTTCCGGACCCAAGGTCCGGTTCATTTTCGTATTCGTTGGTTAGGATACTCTCGTGATCACGATACGTGGGAGCCGCGCAACGTCCTGATGAGCGACGTTCCGGAAATGGTGACGGAGTACGAATCCCGCCACCAGCAGCTCCGCCGAAGGGCGTAAAATTTGAGCGAGAGCTGTAGTCGCCTACAGCCCTCGACTGAGTGTTGCGCTCACCCTCAGCACTCTCGGACGATAACTGCGTGATTAACTTCTCACGCAGTGTCTTCAACTCCACAGGCACACTAATACCAGTGTACCCGTTAAGGTCCCGTTCGGACAGCCGCACTGCCCCAGCTTGGCAGCGCTCGCTCGCAACGCCAGACGGCACTGCGCACGGAATCCCCGCCTCGACTGCACCATCGTGCAGCCGCAAGATCTTGGGCCGCTTCGAGTAGCGCTCATAGCGCTCACCCGCAGAGCGGACCCGCTCGCGATAGCCTGAGGGATTTTTGTTGAAGTTCTTGACGAACATCCCCCAGCTTTGACAGAGTGCCTCCCACTCTGTCACCTTACTCTTACGTGAATGCTTCTTATTCCCGTAGAATCGGAGCTCGTGGAAGAGCCCAATGTAATAATCACGTCTTTGATCCGTCGCCGGATCAAAGTCGAGCTCCTTGGTGACATCGTCATCAACGATGGCGCTGCAGGAGTACAACGCGTACGGGCTGGCCGGCGTGGTACTGCCGTAGCGAGATTGGATCTCGCTCGGAGACGGCATCCACGGGTCGCGCACCGGCTTAGTGCGCGACGTCCCAGCCGCAGACGGAGTGGAGTCGTCGTCACCTCCACCCCGCGGAGAAGACAGAGCCCCGGCATCAGCGAGCGGCCTGTCGCTGCCGCTGCGCGAGCGCTTTGAGCTCGAAGCGTCCGAGTCATCCTCGCGGGGACGACGCGTCCCCACGCTTGGTTCATTGCGCCCTGAAGACGAGGAGCCTGGCTCCTCCTCGCCCTCCTCCATGTCGAGATCCTCCATGCCATCAAAGAGGGTCTCGTTGACATAGGTCGGCTTGTTCCGTGCCCTCTCGTGGTACTCCCCAACCGAGATGGTACGCTTGGGGGAGCTAGACGTCGTCACCGTGGAAGTGACGACGGACGCCGAAGAGGCGGAAGATGTGGCAGTCGTCGCTGTGCTAGCGACGACCGCGTTGCTTGCTGCAGGTGCATCAAGCTCGTCAGAAGTCTGCGTCGTTGGCGTGCTCATTTCGAAATGAACACGAAGTTCTCTCCGAAAAAGACTTTGGATTGATGTGTCGAGACCGGCACATCAAGTCCTAACGGGGGGATGGTGTAGCGGGGCTATACATTCGGCTAACCTCACCTTAATGCAACACGCACTAAGTGGATACATTCAGGTGGGCCACATTACAGTGTGGTCACCATTCATATTAGGAAGCAGTCCTATTGGTCAGAAAGCAGGGTCTTTCTGCCAGTAATACTCAAGCATTAGGTCAGAGTTTCTGCCAACCACTCGTTGGCAGAACCTCTCTTTATAGATATCAGTTTTGGAGGAAAGCCACAGTTAACATTCAATTCAGTTCTCATTTTACCGCAAAAGCTACTAATTGTACCTTTATTTAGATCTAATTATACTTGTGGATACAAGTATACTTAATCTAAGTTAAATACACCTTATGCTTCCTCATACACGTGCGCTCACGTGTAAGCTAAAGTATTGGGCTAAGTAAGCCCATTACAGCCAGGCCTCAGTCGCGATCGGCAATGGTCGCAGGGGAGTCTGCGACGACTTCGATGGCTTCACCCGCTGACAGGTCTCGCAAGTGCGGACCCACTTGCGCACCCACTTGTGCATGTGGGGCCAGAAGAAGTCGCGCGAGACAGCCGCGAATGTCTTCTCGCGGCCCAGATGCGCCCCCATGGGGCTGTCGTGGAACTCGTGGATGATCCGAGCTCGCAAGTCGTCGTCGTTGGGCGCGACGACTCAAGGAGCATCGAACTTGTCAATGTTGTAGCACAACAGATCACCGTCAAGGTGGTAGCGATCGATCTGGTTGCGCGTGTTGCGCGACAGAGCCCCCAGTGTCTCGTCATTTGGGGCGCGGAGATACGCCACAATGCCGGCGTAGACCGCGTCGTCTGCGTACGCCGCGACGATCTCGTCGCGCAGATCCATCTCCGAGACACGTTCGTCAGGTTGATGCCTGACGCGATGCACACAGCACAATGGTCGTCATCTTCATCGTCGTCGTCAGTTACTTGACGGCCCAGCACGGTCCGAGGGTCGTAATCAGGTCGCCGAGACAATGCGTCGGCGAGGATGTTGTTCTTGCCCGGCTTGTAGTGGACGACGAAGTTGTATTCGGCGAAGAACGATAACCAGCGAGCCGCCGGCTTCATCTGTCGTGACTAGCGCTGTTAAGTGCAGTGCTGAAATCGGCATTAAAGACTTTCGTGCATTGCACGAAAGTTTCGTGCACGGAAACCTCAGTGGTTTATGACGATCATAGCCCAAAGCAAAACTACACGAAAGCCGAGTGCGGGTTGATGAGTTGCCGCGGCAAGACACAGTTTTTTTAAATTACACTTTTAGTGGATGTAACTTCCGCAAACTACAATAATAGCCATGCCCGCCTTTCTGTCCAAAATGCACGAAATAGCTCTAGTCGCGACTGGTAGCTCACGACTCGCCCACGACCTTTGTCGTCGAAGACCCGATAGCGAAGTCGCTAGCATCACACACAACGTGGAAGGGCTTCGAGTCATCTGGAAGCATCAAGATTGGCGCTGACGCCAAGCTCTTCTTCACCGAGTCGAACGCGGCTTGGTGCTCAGGACGCCACAAACACGTGGCGTCTTTCTTCAGCAAAGACGAGAGAGGCTGGATCAATCCAGCGTAGTCCTTCGTGTACTTGTGCAAGTAGTTCGCTAGACCGAACCACTGACGAAGCTCAGTGGGGCTTGTTGGCGTAGGCCATGAACAAATAGACGAAATCTTCTCTAGGTCAGCGCGTACTCCATTCTTGCTCACGTAACAGCCAAGCACCGGAATCTCAGGCGCGCAAAAGACGCACTTCTTGAGGTTGGCGTAGAGCTTGTTCTCTCACATCACTTGAAAGACTTGCCTCAAGTGCCGCACATGGACTTCGACCGCGCAGAGATCTCCTTCAGCGCGACTGTGGACGAAGATGTCGTCAAAGTAACTCGGTGCAAAGTCACGGAGCGGGTGAAGCACATGGGACACGATGCGATTGAACGTCGCAGGTGCGTTCTTCAGGCTTTGGGGCATGACAAGCCACTCCCAGAGCATGCCGCTGGGAGTACTGACTGCCGTGAGAGGAATGTCGCTCTCTCGCATCAGGATCTGATAGAAGCCATCGGTCAGGTCGATAGCGCTGTAGATGACGCTGCCCGACATGGAGTCCAGTACCATGTCCTTGCGGGGGACCGGCGTCTGCGCCGGGATGGTGGCGTCGTTCAGCTTGTTGAAGGCGTGGACGATGCGCCATCCGCCAGTTGCCTTCTTCACATAGAAGGTCGGACTCGAGTGCGGCGAGATGCTCTCGCGAATGTGGCCGGCTTGCCGGTGACCCTCAATGACGCCGTCAATGGCCTTGACCCGGTCGCGCGGCAGCGGCCACTGCCGTGTTACGCAGTACTTCGAGCCAGGCGCGAGGTCGATCTCGTGGCGCACGTCACGATCTGCTGGCAGCTCAGCAGATATCTTGTCGGGGAAGACGTCGGCGAACTCACGAGCAGTCTCGTAGATCGGGTTACCCGGCGCCTTGAGCGACTCCCAAGTCTGCGCAGCAAAGCGCTCTTCACGCGCTGGCTTTCGTTCAGCGCTCTTCGGACGTGACGACATGTCGGCCGCATGTGGCACCGAGTCACCATCGGTGATCAAGCATACATGCTCAATGTCTCCGACCTTGAGGTCTCGGAGGAAGTTTTTTCAAGAGAGGCCTGGAAGACTCGTGATGGACTTGGCGTCGCGAGGCGGACTCGCGACCTCGATGACACGAGTGCGGTTCGGGGCCCCGTCCACATACTCGAGCGTGCAGACCGACTAAGTCGGGGCTGTGGGTAAGTCCACTGCACGGCGAGGCTTCAATCGCCTCTTCGATCGGTGCGATGTCTTCGTGCGTCTCGAGCCCCTGCTCGAGATTGAGGTGTCGCTCTCGCTGGCCGAGGCTTCACCCTCCTCTAGGCGCGAGAGCTCGTTCTCGACCGCGCCGTTCGCGCGCGGTGGCAGCTTCTGCTCGCCCGCGGCATCGTCGTGCGGGAGCCCCTGCTGGACCGCCTCGAAGGAGTGCGGGAGCCCCTGCTCGACCGCCTCATCAGCATGCGGGAGCAGATGCTCGACCGCCTCATTAGCATGCGCGAGCCGCTGCTCGACCACCTCGTTGGAAGGTGGGAACCACTGCTCGACCGTCTCGTTCTTCATCCGCAGGAGCCACGGATGATCAACCGCTCGCCTCTCACTCGCGCGCCCACGCGCGGGTTCTTCATCTTCGTCACCAGTCAGCAGCACTGCGCATGTCGTGCAGAGAGGGCAATCGCTCGCTCTGCGCACAACGTGCGTCGTGGACGCCCCGTCCACGACTGTGACATGGGGCCAATCCCTTGGCGCGACCAAGAGGTGCGTGAAGACTTCGGTCACGTCGAAGTCTTGACGCCGCTTGACCGACTGAGCCAACCAGTCGATCTGGGGCTGGTACCGAACCAACCATGGAATGCCCAGGATACAGTCAAACGCGTAGTTCATGTCGAAGACGATGAAGTTGTCGTTGCTGTGGAAACCATCGAACGTGTACGGCAACGACAACTCTCGCCGTGCGACACGGCGAGGCTTCCCATCCGCAAGCTTGACAACCACATCTCCAGGAAGATCTCGCGCGGGAACGCCCGCGGGGAGGATCGACAGACACGAGGCTCGGAAGAAGTTGTTTGTCGCTCCTGAGTCCAGGAGCGCGCGGAGAGGTCGCCGAGCACCGGCGCCAAAAAGCCTGACGATGATCAGCCTCGAGTCGCCACTGATAGCGGTGGTATTAAAATGTGCATGAAGCACGGGGGGGGCTAGAAGGTCGGGCTCCCACCGGGGGACTCGGACCTCCATTCCAACCAGTAGGGCGCCCCGCCCCTACTGGTCCCGGCCGTTTTTTTGGTTGTGCGGCCGGGGTCTTCTCGTCGGACGCAACATGCTCCATGTGCGCAATGACCGGAGCCGGCGCGCGGCACACTGCCGCGCGATGTCCAGACTTCCGGCATCGGAAGGAGACCAGCGCGCGTGGTTCACGACCACCTCGCTCCGAGGACGACCACTGTTGGCGCTGCGACGCCTCGACGGCGTCGATCTCCATGGGCTCGGGCCCTGACGAGGGAACCTCCGCAGGCATCTGCCTTGCGTACGACGACGCCACCACGTAATCCTCGCGTAGCGCGAGGGCAAAAGCTTCTTCCAGGCTGGTGGGCTCAGCTCGCGTGAGACAATACCGCATCATGCCCTCACGCATGCCGAACACAAAGACGTGGACTTGAGACGCCATGTCGATCGGCTTCGTGACGATACACGAAGCGAGGTGGCGCGTCTTCTGAACGTAGTCGCGCATGGACATCTTATCTTGCTTGAGCTCGAAGAATGTCGCGCGGACGCGCGACTCATCTTGCGGGGGCTCGAAGGCTAGACGCAGGTCACTCTGGAGTGCCTCCAGAGTCGGGAAGGCGAGTTGGTCGACGACGAGCTTGCCGAGGGTCCATTCCTTGGCCTTACCGGAGAGACGAGAGAGCAAGAAGTTCACCTTCGCTGTCGGCGCCTCGATCAACCTCGAGGCGATCGCGATGTCGATCTCCCTGAACCAGCGGTTCAGAGGGAGGCGATCTGGGCCAGTCCCAGAGTACGAAGATGTCTCCATCTTCAAGGCGTTGTTCCTGGACGCGTGCGAGGGAGTTGACACTCGCCGCTTTGCTTCGGCGAGCTCGCGATCCATGAACTATTGGATGGATTGGCGCTGTTGGTCGGGTGTCGCTGAGCTCAGCAGCGACGTGACGACAACTTCTCCGGACACCGCCGCAAGGCGGTGGAGTGCCTGCCACTCGATGGACGTCAGATGGGGGAAGGCCGCGTGCTCAAGCGTCATGGCTGGAAGTCCGGCGGGCTTTAATCATCTCGAACTTGGTCATGGGAAGGACTACAAAGTGCTACCAGGTGTAACGGGCCTAGTGAGTACCCGTCACTAGCTTACACGTAGCGGTGAGGAAGCGTCCAGTTCTCAGTAATATTGAGACCAAGTATTAAGTCCGAAGTAAAATCAACTCAGTTTTATTATTGGGACCAGGGCGGGGGCCCGTGGTCTAATGTGAACCACTCAAGTGCAGGTCAACAGCTGATTGGCTGGATGTGGTCCGGCTCCCCCACTTTCAGCCAATCAGATGATGACATGTCAGCACACACTAGCCGTGTGCTGCCTGTGACTACTTATGTAATATCTGTAAGAGATCTACCTACTTATGTAAATGGGGAGGGCCCATTACAGAAAGTCCCCGCCATAACGCTAATCAAACGAAGAAAAGTAAAAGCAGCCGAAACCTCGAATACAGCACATCCGACCGGTGTGAGCAGGAGCCAGTCGGAGTCCGATACCAACCAGTCGGGAAAGAACCCAGCTCAATTGGTACTTCGCAAGTGCCGGACAAAGAGCAGGACTGATAGCGAGGACGAGAGCAGTGGAGAGAGTTCCAGCCCAGCAGATATCACGGGGCGGTTTTTCTTCAGTACAGCCGTGAAAAGCAAGGGAAGACAAAAAATTCGTCGCAAACGAACTCGTGAGGCAAAAAAGATTCGTATCAAAGACTCCGTTGCAGACGCAAACGCGCTCGTTCAAGGAACTCTGATCCCCGTGAAGGATCTCGCACTCGTCCGCAAGACAATGTCGCGCAGTTTTAACGTTGCAGATGCACTACCTGTGCTAAACAGTATCGAACAAGCTGATGCTCCTTCCTGGAAGTCGGCGACGATCCTGCTACTTGCGAGAAAGCAGAAGGTTCACCGAAAGGTGACGATCGTTTTCCGAAAAACTACGTTTCCAAGTGCATTGCAGGAATCGCCACCTATCGAAAGTCGCTACCCAGCGATCACAATGCGGGGAGAATGGACGTGTAGCCACGTCGCGAGATTCACGTGGCGAGGTGTGCCATTATTCTCTTACACTTGTAGACGATCATTCATGATCACCAGCAAGAGCGGAAAAATACCGCACGCTCTGACCGATCTTGATGTTGCGTCCAATCTTGCTGCTTGTCCACGCCATTCCTGTCAACTTGATCGCGGTGGCCTTGTCAATCGAGTAGCAGCCTTCGTCGTCCTCCTCCACCATCTCATTAATCAACTTGCACAGCTTCTCCTTCAATGTTGCAAACACAGCCACATCCAGTGGCTGAAGTAGGTGTGTAACGTTTGGAGGGAGCAACACGAGCAGGATATCCAAATTGGCAGCGGTATCAATCACGCTCGTGGAGTAGTGCGATCCACAACCATCTAGCATATTCAGCAAAGGACGCTGGACACTGTTTGGAACCGAAGCAGCAAAAACATGAAGCCACTTCTCAAACAGATATGTGTTGATAAACCCACTTGGAGACGTAGTAATAGCCGCGCCGGGGACGCCACATTATTTAAGGATGTCCCACTCCACCGTTTTGCCTGGTAGTATATACGCCGGTGGCACCGCGAAGCCAGCGCCACTACCACAAGCAATAATAGAGAGGTGGAAATTGACTGAAGGTTCAGTGCTCCAAATGTTGCTCGATCCGCGGACTGATACTACCTTCTTGCTTTTCTTCCTTGTCTGGAACGCTGTTTCGTCCATGTTAAACGCCAGCGAGCTGTCGAGGTTGAGCTCAATCACTAGCTTGGCGAGGGTATTGTCAAATCAACGTTAGTAACATTGTTACGCTTCATTGATAGCGACTGAGCTGTCCGAACCGAGAGCGTTGGGTGCCGCTCGAAAAACCGACGGTACCAACCGTCCCCAACAGTGTTCCCGCTCACGAGGAGCGCCACCTCTTTTGTCTTCGGCAAAATTTGCCCTCGATCCGCAGGAAATCCTACAAGTTGACGACCAACTATCCAGTCGTAAATGTGCCTCTCGGCCTCCTCGGGAAGTAGCGGCTTTGGCCCTCGCCTAACAGGCTCCAACGAGCTCCCGTCCTTGACTGCTGCCAACCACTTCCTAATCGTGCGCTCTAGGACCCCTGACGCAGCAGCAACATCTGAAACTGACGCCCCGCCTTGAACTTGGTGCACCGCTTCTTTCTTCAGCTCAGTAGGATACTTAGGCATAATGCCGTTGTTTCGTTAATGGCGCCAACCACCACTGTTTCCCGCCACGAATTACGTATAAACCAGAGGTCGCAACGGGTACCCGAAAATCGGGTACCCGTCCGTCCATACCCGTCCGTTTAGTTTTCGGACGGGTACGGGTACCCGAATTAGACGTGAAGCAGCTTCGGATGGGTTCGGGTACCCGGTTCGGGTCCGAGTTTTTAAGTTGGTCCTCCATCGAGACTATTCAGCCCTCCAGCAGTTAGGCGTTTTATGCGAAGGTTGAAGACCGTGTAGAGCGTAGCAGAGAAATCGTGCGTAGTTATCTCACCATTGCCTTCTTCTGAACAGCGCTCTGGTAGCTAACCTGTGTTGTAGGAAGGTTTCGTAGTGCCATGGAATCTGACAGCGCGGGTGTTAGCACCAGCTTACAAGACAAAGAAGAAGCGACCAAGAAACTAAATGAAATCAAGCAACTTCCTCAGAAGTCCGTCAAGGCTGCTATTGAAGCTGAGTTAAGACGGAAGAGTCGGAATCCCGTGTTTTATTTGCGCGACGTGGTCTCCGGTCGATCGGAGGTGTGGAATCGGTTCCAGGTTGTCTATGAGTCAGCTGGTTATGCGGCTTGCAGATCTTGCTTTTCGGTGCACACGTATCGCTCCTCTAGCGGTACTTCCGCGTTGGCGAAGCACGTGTGTCCGGCTGCCACAGCGTTGAAATCGATGCGTTCATTTCTGGAGGGTCCGCGTGTATCGGCAGCAGATAAAAGCATATCCTGAAATCAATCTCACGGCTGTGCTGCCAGGACCTTCGCCCATTTGCTATTGTGGCTGGTGAGGGTTTCAAGTATGCCGTTCGAATGCAGATCTCTTAGAGTAAGACATAGCTTAAACCAAAGACTTAACATGAATAAATTTTGTTTCTAAATTATCATATTCACGATGGGCGTGTTTTGGAAAATGTCGGGACCCGATGCCGGTTCTGGCAGTGAAGTAGGGGGTGTACCCGCAACTTCGGGCGGATCCACCAACGTACGGATGCCCGAATTAATCGGGTATCCGTCCGGATTCGGATCTATGGACCGGTCCGGGTACCCGAACTTCAGATGAGATCCACATGGGCGGATTCGGGTATTATAGCGGCCGAAAATGATAACACAGCGAAAATCACAGGTGGTCAATTCGGCATGCAACAACTCTATAAATACTTACCCAAATCGAACGCGAAGGGTGTCGCCGTTTAGATCAATATCTAGTTTTTATTATCCATCCCTCCCGAAGCAGCAGTTCGCAACGACAAACACACCAGGAGGACCAAGAGACATCAACTCCCTCCAGCATAGGAAACTCTAGCCGTGAAGGTAAATAGCTACTTCGTCATAGAAGCCGAGGACGGCCGAAATAACGGGTGGGGCTCGCGACAATGTGCAGTGGGTGCAATCAGCTTGGGTTTGAGCACCAGTCAAAGGGTGCTGACGGTGTGCAATTACGACCAAGGGTCCAAGTTCGTCGCGGTGCGAGTGCAACTTGCACCTTGCTAGGGTAAACTATGTTACGAACATGAATGTCAGTTATTTGTAAATCGTATATTGTGATTTGCAGATCACGAAGATGCAGACCCAGATCCGGGAGGACCAGCCCAAATCCCCTGTATGATTTAATAGCCGTGCACACGGTTGGTTACAAAACTCGACCGATCATCTTGTATTTTCTCTATGCACGAGTCAGAATTCCACATGTTGCGCACTATCCACACTTCTTGCCCAATCAAAGCCCTCAGTTCTATAATCCCTTTCCCCAAAAATCAAGCTCTTTAAACGACTTTTTCGGAACCCCATAGTGGCTTAACCAAGGCGAATTGGCCTGTTTTAACACCCGAATCATATGTAAACCGTTTTACCACATATCTAAATGTCGTAGCAGGTTTTTTCAAATCTGTAGGCTACAGAGCATCATATGCTGAGGTATCATCATTTTCGGCCGCTATAATACCCGGGGCCATCTGCCGGGCGGTCCGGGTAAGCCGGTGCTATAAACCCTGACAGGCCTTCGCCCATTCAAATTTTAGCCAATCAAGAACTCTAAACGGTGCAGCTTCAAGTGTATTGGTCATAATTGATGACGGCCCTAAATTGGCCGGCGGCCCTTTATTGGCCATTTCCTTCCCGTAGAAGATGACGTCTGCTGGCCCAGCACGACAATATTAAAGATGAGCATATTTATCATGAGGAAACACCATACTTACCAGGAGGAGGTGTAGGGGCTATTGCTATCTGCAGAATTGATGAGGCCAAGATTTCTTTAGTCACAAATATTACTACTACAGCCAAATCTAGAATGGTATCATGCTAATAAGGGGTAGAATTGCCCGCCGATTCCGAAAATGAAGTCGTTTTATGCCAATTCTGAGCGGGTTTCGAGCTATTGAGCGTCAAAGACCGTCGCTCAGACACTACTAAAACTCTGGCGAAAAGGGTTGGATGTTTTTTGCTGTAATCCACTGTTCTCATTGGCCAAATCCAATTTACATATGGTTGTCAAGAGAAAGTGGTACCTATCGCCAAATCGGCACGGAATGCATTCAAACACGTCCGGCCTATCCTGTCTGTCTCTAATTATATTGTAGAGGTCTGCGCAGCGACAAATGCGTCTTCGTGCTTCTGGACATGTCGATAAACAGTAAGTCAGTCTCCCTTGCACACCTCTAGCTCTTCGATGACCTTGGCTACCACTTCTTTGCCGTTCTTGGCTGGCTTCTTCGCAATCCGGTTCTTAATCGTCCCCCAAATGAGCTCAATTGGCTGGAGCGTGGGGTGGTACGGCGGTGTGTAGCAGACACGATGGCCATACTTGGCTGCGATGTCCACTGCCATATACAATGGAGCTGGTCTGCAGAACTCTACGAGCTGAAGCAGCGTGTCGATGGTCGCCTTTGGGTTGAACGCCATACCAACTACATATTCAAAATAATAAATATTAGTCATTAATAAATCCGCACACCCAGTACTAATAAAAACAATTACGCACCATTCTTCCGAAGCCATTCTTGAGTGTCAGCCTTCAGCCAACTTTTGCGGGGGCTCTTGCGAATATCTCGCTTGTGATAGGCAGCGCCGTCCATGTAGATGTTGCACCCACCATATCGTTGCACCGTTTGGCACAGATCCTCGAACCAGCGTTCGAACAGCTCGGCATTGAAGTTGCCGTGGTAATCTTCCTCGCCGTCAATCCCTCGTTTTAAGGTGGAGTTCCAGACCCGAATGGAGTTTTCCACAAACCCACCCGTAATAATAGCCCCGTGGCTGCGAATGATGCCAGCGGCAACGATGCAGGCACTACATTATCATCAAGACAAAAACATTATTAGAACTACAGAAATAATATCAATTGCCGCCTTATCACAAATTACTTACCGAGCACCTTTCCCAGATTTACCGTAACGAATCTTTTCTGATGTCAACCAGGTTTTCCCCGAAACATGGTTGACATTGCAGAAAGATTCGTCCAGGTAAACCTCTGGCCGGTCGACCCCCAGTCGCACCGAGCCGTTGTTGCCAGGAATATTGACACGGTTTGCCAACTTCTTGCTCAGATACGCTGATCTGAAGGCAACGTTGCCTTCAGACTCGGCGTAGATATGGCGCGTCTCGCCTTTTAGGTAGTGGAAGCCTAGCTCATGCAAAAGACGGGTCATTGTGCCCACGCTCAAGTTAACCCCACACTTACGAGCTACCTCAGTAGCAATTAGCTGGGCGGTGGTTGGCTGCACAGCTCGATTTTGAGCGACAATGAACTCTCTCATTACAGGAGCAATCTCCCCAGTGTCGTACGTCCTCGGTCGTCCTCTATTATTTGTGTTGGCCTACACAATGTTGGAATATAAAATGTCACAGTTAACTGTTAAGTACCCGTTATCATGAACGCCAGCTTCATTTACCTCAAAGTTGGTCGTCGGGGGCGCGTTGTAGAGTGCTATGACGCGCTCTACAGTTGCAACTGAGCAGTCAAGAGCTGTAGCAACAAGTTCCCTCGTGCGGATACCTCGATAGAGGCCTTGCTGCTTCTGTAGAGTGAAAAATAGATGGCTGGCCACCATCATTTTTTTCTCTCCTGGGCTGTACTCGTGTCGGTCTCCTTGCATTTTTGATGAATGACTGCTCTATGCAGGCTCGTGGCTGTGATCACGTTGTAGCGAGCACGGATAGCCATCCATCCCGGGTCTCCGTTGCTTGACCCGGTTACTACTTTGACCGCTACACTAATTCTAAGGACCGGTTAAAAAAACCGGCCTCATCAATTCTGCAGATAGCAATAACACAAATGCCACCCGACGGCACCAAGGACGTTTCTTTGCAGTGAACATTGAACTTATCCTGATCTTGGGATTTGTATGCACCCTGGGGGTGACACTTAAAACACCTAGATTACGGTACACTGGAATCTAGCAGGAATATAAACGATGTCATCAGCTTCTTCGTTATGTTACGGAACCCTGTACAGGCATCCCCGCCTAATTTGACCCTCTATCTCTCCATGTACCTCGCACAGGAAGTGCAGGCTGTGCTCAAGATTTGCACAGCGTAATCTACGGTTTCACTGATTTAGATTAGGTTTTATGGGAGAAGTGTTACACTGCAGATCGCAACGTCGATGCGCGGCATCTCCAATACCTAGTAAGTCAGTAGCTTTGCAGAGCTTTTCCCAGAACCAGTACCAGTCCAGGGGCCTAATCCCAGGACCAGTACCAGTCCCAAAACCAGCAGTAGTAGTACCCCAAACTAGTGTGGGCCACCTTAGCGTGGTTTCCTGCGAGTCGTAGCTGTGCAAAGCCCACCGACCCCATGGCCACTCTCGGATACACCGCCATGCGCGAGCCCATCGCCAACGAGGGCCTGTTCTTCATGGAGGAGCAGCGTCAGCAGCTCGGTCTGCTGCCGGTCGCCGTGACGCGCACCAAGTTTGCCAACAAGGGCCTGGACTTCACGGAGAAGCGGCGCCAGCATCTTGGTCTGCGCGGTCTGTTGCCGGCCACCGTGATGTCCACCGAGTCCAGGACGGGGCGCGCCTTGGCCGCCCTCCACCACAAGACGTCACCCATCTAGTAGTACACTTCCGTGCAGAACATGCAGAGGACCAACTCGGACGTGTACTGCCGCATGCTCATCGAGCACGCGAATGGTGGGCCGGAGATGCCAGGAGTTCAGCCACAACTACCCGTTACGCCAATGCGGCCCCTTCATCTCGGTCAACGGCATCGGCCACGTCGCCGAGCAAATCTGACTGGGGAAGGACATCCGCGCCAAATGCTCCCGTGACGGCGGCAACAACCCATGGCTTTACGACACGCGGAGCGATCGCATCTTGTCGTCCGAGACGGAGGAGGGCCTTCAACTGGAGCTAGCGTCGTACATCAAGAGCGCGGCGTCACAAAGCGCAAACAGCTCGGCAATTCGCACACAAGACAAGAGGCTCTCGCAGCCTGGGGCGCGAGTAGTGCAGGAGGAGCTGGAGAACCGAGAGATCGCCATCGTGGAGGACGAGCTGCGAGATCAGGAGGACCGGATACACCGCTGTGTGATGATCAGTCTGGTCGTACTCCACTTTGACGACCACGTGGGATGGGCAGCGGCGTTTGTATCGGTTCCGGTGTGTGCGTTGACGTCGACGGGGTTCCTGCTCTCGGCCCTCTGGGTGTCGGACTACGAGGCGACCGAGTTCTACACGTACCGGCGGTTCTGTGTTCTTCCGACTGGGTACGTGGTCGCGCTGTGTGCGTGCCTGACGCCGGAGTAGAAGTACGCGGTGATTGCGCTGACCAAGTTCGGCGTGTTCACGACCCTCACGTTGCACTCCACGGCGTGTCCGAGGAACGAGCTCGACTGCAACTTGGCGGTAGGCGCCTCGTCTATCAAGAAATGTGCGACCACATGAAGATCACCTCGAGTTCGTACAAAAGGTAATGGCAAATTGTTGATTAAATTGTTTATAATCTCTTACGGTTCTGTTGTTGTTGTTTCTGTTTAGTTCACAAGAAACGCTAAGGACATTCGACTCTGTGCGAGACTTGATTGCTGGGTTGGTCCTTCCAGCGGTGCGCTGGTAGCATGGATTCATGTTGTATCCAGTGCTGTATTGGTATCAGGCAGCGCTGGTGTCGCTATCGGGGAGCTTGCAGCTGAAAGTGCCGTCGTCGCTTCTTGGTCTTGCAGAGTTGCCGGGCTAACTACATGGCGAAGATTCGGTAGCTCGACAACTGTTGGAATCAAATCAGCATTTGCTTCGTCACACTCGTTACCATGTCGTTTGCAGGTCTGTCGATTGTGTCCCTCGCCGGTGCAGGTCTTGCACTTGTATGTATTGCGATTCGTTTCACCGCTGCTGGCAATACGACGTGTCACTCTTCGCCCCGCTTGGCGGTAGAATGGAGAGGGTTTCACGACGTCACTGATAATATTCGTGTCGCGTACTGGTAACTCGATTTCTTTGCCAGCAAAAGCAGCAGCGTTAGTAGACACGAGGTAGCTTGGGTGGAACGCACGTAAGTTGCGATCTTGAAGCTTGCAGTGTTCGAGAACGGCATTTATATGCCGACACGAGATCTTAAGCTGATCAAACGTCGGACACGAGCGTGAAGGGAGAGATACGTCCACATGCCTGTCACGAGTAGAACCGGCGCGCACAGCGAAAAAAATGGTGTCGCTGCTTCTTCGTACGCTGAGTTGCCTTCGCAATAGACGTACAGAAATCACCGTGCTCATCGCAAAGTGTCGATACGTACATATGCTTTGTACCGTCTTTTAAATTCCGACCTGATACCCACACATACCAACTGCATTCATCGCTGTCGCAAACATACTTATTGGCACTCCCGCTACTGTACCCAACTCGATATCGCCGGTTTGCGTTGAAACAGTAATCTTGCATGAACTGAGTGGCAAGAGCTCCAGGCTTGAAGCGCTGACCCAAACTCAATTCCGCCGTACCGTGCAGGCTAGTCATGTCAAGAAGAGCACGGGTAGAAGCCATCGTGAATCTTGTAACTTTTGAGAAGGAGATTTGTATGCCCTCAAAACAATGATGCCACAGCGAACTTAAAATGGATGCTGGCGTTGGTATTGCAAGTATCAAACTGAGTAATGTATGTAGCCACGTGAATTGCAGCACGACAAGCCGAGGTCAACACTTGTGTGTTGAACACCGAGAACTTTCGAGTGTGTCTTGATGATTTAGCTGTGAACAGGCGAGGGTAGAGCTGGTGTAGACTGGGTCTGGAACTTAATCTGCGTAGAGGCGACAGAGAAGCTGAGCTTCAGAAAGAGGTTTTGATATTGAAAGTGACCGCAATGAAGCAGTGAGCATGGGCATAAATAGCGACTCGTCTTCAAATGCTATCGTCCTAGATGTGGCCCACACTAGTTTGGGGTACTACTACTGCTGGTTTTGGGACTGGTACTGGTCCTGGGATTAGGCCCCTGGTACTGGTTCTGGGAAAAGCTCTAGCTTTGCATCTATGTAAAACCTGTGCGAACTTTGTAACTCTGCACTGTTTATTAGTACCACTCCCTCAAATTAGGCGGGGATGCCTGTATGTCTACATTCACCATCTTCTCAGACCACTTAGATTACCGGTGAGTGTGTATTTCGAAGGTACCGGTATGCAAGGTTACCACTGGTAACCTTGCATACCTTACCAGAGGTAGTGCTTTTTAATCTCAGTTTTGAGCGTGTTTAGAAGAGCGAAATGCTCGAGGTACTTTGAAGCGAGGAGTGGGGGCAAGCGTTGGAGCTACCCCTCGCTCCTCGGGTATCGGTTGCCCAGCATGAAATGAGTGACGTTGGCAACAGCAAACGTCGATACTTAAATGATATCATACGTTAAGATCGTATGCTAAACACTTTGCCTCAATGCACACGTTGCAGACAGTTTACGAAGCCCCCGCTGTGGGAGGCCGCAGATTGGGAGGAGCGCCGAAGTGCAGGTGGCCTTGCATTGCCGAGATTGACGCCAGATACATGTACACTCTCGGACGGCGGGCCGGTCTCTTGACGACAATACAATTATTGTGCGACCTACTACTGGTACCGGTATTATGGACCGTCGGCAATACTGTAGCATGATAAAAGCGCTGCAAAAACTGCAATGAAGCTTGTACTACCGCAGTACGAGTAGTAGTAGCACAATTTCGATTGAGGCTCTCACCAAATATGGATTACTTTCATATTGGGAAATGAGCACGAAGACTGAAGCGAGCACGAAGAGTGACACAAGCACAAAGAGTGAAGGGAAAGTCATCTCCTTATTCTCTCGGTGTTAAAAGAGAATCAAAGTTTCTACCGGTACTGACACAAGAAGTCACAAAGGCGACATCGATAGATCTCGTTTGAACTTCGGGTACCGCAGGAACTTGTACCAGGCTTGATACCGAGTATCCTCACAGCACATCACGGTAGCGCCTTACGATGTCGCTGATCTGAGTATCGGACAGATCATAGGCCGACCTTTCCAGCTTACCGTAGACCGTGCCCGGCGACAATCCGCGATTCTTCCAGTGCGAAAAGATGTCCCTCGTGCTACCCCTGAGCAGTTCCTTGATTTTCGCCTCACCCACTCTTTCTTCTTCGTCTTCGTCGTCGAATTGGTGGCTGCGTAGGAGCCGTTTCTCGTTGACTTCATCGCGAGCAACGAAGGCCGAGTTGGCTTCCTCGGGAGATGTCACCATCGAGGCGGAGGCTCTCGCAGCGGGTGCGAGGAGGGCGGTCGCAGCGGCCACCAGAAGGACGTAGGAGAGACGCATCGCTGTTTGATAGACTCTTGCGGGTGGAGGGAGGGTGTGTTGGTCATCGCAAAATTGAAAGTGGGGTCTGACCTACCGGTATCCCAGCGGCGCTGGCAAACAAGGAGCTTTCAAAGGATGCGGAGTCAGGATTCGTTCGTCCATAATTACTGTATTGTGAGTTCTGCTCTAATTTTCCGATCGGGGCGGATTGAATCGACCCAGGCAAACCGCCGGCCAATCGACGAACCCATGACAATTCATAGGTACATATGCATTTGAGTAGGGTTTCCTTTGTATCCTTGTCATTGACTCACAGTCTCGCTTTCGACGGCAAGGAGATCAGGGACGGCAAGGAGACGGCCCCAAGCCTCGCGCACTCAGGCTGTTGACATGCGCACGCCTCACCGCGCTTCACCATACCAAGCACGCACTCCAGCAGTGAGACGATCGCCACGGCTGGCGTCTTCCCTGTCTCCGACCTCCCAAGCGCCAATAAGTACCGGAAGATCATCAGGCAGAGTGAGTTTAGTTTGGTCTGGTTTCGTCCGAGTTTTGCAATCGAAACCGTTTAGAACGGATGTTTCGCTAACGATTGCTCGAGTTTTGTCGACGTATCTCGAACATGCCCCATTTATGAACATTTCCCCTATATTTAGACTTTAGTTTGCGAAATTTGACACCGCGCACCACACGAGTGCGCACTCCGCGCTTCAACTTCATTCCGCATGCTGGGGTAAGCCGCACAAGCCTGTAGTTGCTGGGGATCCCCAATCGCCACTCAAGGAGAAGAGTGACGGTGAGCACGAAGCAAAGAAGACGCTGGTCGTGGGGTGAACTAATATGTTTTCTTTGCGGAGCAGCGATGCGTGGAGGGTGCCCAAAAAGTCATGTCTGGAAGGTTTTCAGTGGGAGCTTTTGTCTACTCTGATCGACGAGTTAACCTCAGCCTGGAGAAAGTCAATATGCTCATTTCCCTCTGCTGGGACCGAATGGAGAAGAAGCCCCCCCCCCCCCCCCAGAGTCATGCTCGACGCCGCAACCTTAGAGAAGAAAACTTAACTACAGGCTATCCGTACTTAGGTTTTTGCTTTCCATTTTGATATAAAACAGCATCATTGCATCGCTGTATCCCTTCACTTCTCGTCGCAAAATACCTTCGTGGAACTGGGTGGGAACAGTGTGTACGCCATGTTGTTGGCGTCGGCCGTGATGAACAGGGTGTCCACCGAGTTGGCCGAGTCCGCCGCCTGCTTCTCGTCCGTGTAAACGACGAGCTCATCGGTTCCGAGACGAGGAATCCCCTGTTCCTTGTTGGCAAAGCGGGTGAAGGCCAGCACGACCGCGGCGCCCATGGCCTTGGCGAACTGGATACCCAGGGGGGCCATGCAGCCAATGTCCACGATGCCCACGCGGTCGCCGGGCTAGATCCCCACCTCCTTGATCGGTGTGAAGACCGTCGTGCCGGTGCACAGCAGCGGTGCCGCTACGTCCGACGGGGTGTTGCCCGGGATCTTGAACGCGTACTCGTGCGTGACGCCAGTCGCGCCCGCTTGGCCCCGAGGACGTCGAGATCAAGCCGGGCAGGACGATGACCATGCAGATGACTTGGTCCCGCACATGCTCCTGCTCTTGCTCCTGCTTCAGCTCCACCACGTCCTTCGTGGGGCTGTCCAGCGGCAAGAAATTCTTGTCCACCGGCAGGTTGACGCGCCGTCGATCGCGCGTGCTGGCGAGTGACAACTCGTCGTTGTTCCTGCTGGCAGTGGTGCGAGCTGGCGCGCGAGGAGATCATGCTCCTGTCCACGATGCTCGATCCCGTGCGGTGGGTGTGGTGGTGGTGTCATTGGCAGTGCTGCTGCTTCTACTGCTCGAAGCTGCGCTGGCGGTGATACACTTCGTTCAGCGGACCAAACTGCAAATCCCGTGAGTTTCATTTGCAGATTCAACCGAATTAATTTCAGTTTCGCGCTCGAAACTCAATTAAAACTGCGGACGAAACACACTCTATCACCAGGTGTGCAGTCGACGGTGTCTGGCCCGCTGCAAACCTCCCTTTTCAAGCTTCACCTGCACACCCGTCTCCAGCGACACCAGCTCTGGCACCGCCGACAAGAAGGCGATCTCCTCGGCTGGAGGCAGCGTCGTCAAGTCAAGGATCAACCCAATCGACAGCACTGAGGACCACCGGGCGAACCCAAGTCTTGTTGAGCCCTGAGCGTACGCCACCGCAACGGCGATCGCCTCGGCTCTCTGTGCCGGGCGCGGATCCTGTGGGAGAGCCGCTGGTACCGTCACAAGGCAATTCGAACTTGTTCCAGCTCGTAGTTCGGCCGATCATCAAGTCCACGATCGGCCAGCGTGACACGTCTGGCGAAACCCTCGCCGATGTTGCTCCGAATGGAGCATCCTTTACGGATATCCTTCTCAAGCTATGGACGAGTTTTAGTCCGCGCATGAAGGGCCAAGCCATCAAAACCGAGGACGTGTGGTCTGTGGCAGTACCAGTGATGGAGGATTGGACCAAGCTCATGCAGTTTAAATTGAAGCGGTACATCGTCGATAAGGAGCAGGTCGAAGTAAAAAAAGCGATCAATTTAAATGCATAAATGCGATCTGATTGGTCCACGGGAGGTGCGCTAATCGCTTTATTTTAACGACCAAGCGATGGTGTTTTTTGTGCGATTTCAAAAAAAAGCGCAGAATGAACGAGAACCAGGAGTGCATGAATGCTAGGTGAACTATATAGATGTACAAGTAGGCTTTTACTACTGGAGTGGTGTTGCTAAGAAAAGCGAGCAGAGCAGTGTTTACCTTTCAAGTCAGTGGTATGCTCTGGTGCAGCTGATGCCGGTGCTAGCGTTGATCCCATAGTTCACTACAGTAAACGCCTCAGGCAGGTCCAGCTTGCGTATATTACGCAGAGCTTCGTGATGCATAGCTTCGTGACGCCCAGCCTCTACTACAGGGGCCGCATCACGGGCATCGCTGCTGGCGTCGTCATAGAGGTCATCGAGGTCGTCGTCGTGACTGCCGTCTCCGTCGCTAAGATCACCCAGGACCGCCTCGAGCTCGCCACCCGCTTGGTGCTCTACAGTACTGACCCCCACTACGTCGCCATCAGTACAGTAGCGCCTTCAGGCGCCGACGCTCCAAGCAAGCCGGGGGGGCTTGACCACAGTAGCCACAACCGGAGGCGAGGGACCGGCAGCGGGAGCCGTGTCGGAAGAAGGCGTGCTCATCGATGAATGGTGCCCGATCACCATATTACTATACCGGTATACCGGGAAAATGTGGTGTTTTAATCGGTATCTACGTCGACCGGCAATGCTCTTTTTTTGCTGTTCAAATTTATCTCTTTCTCACTTCGACCCGCCCCTAACACAAAGTATGCACTCTGTGACGTTGCCGTGAGTTCGCTCCTCGATGATAGGATAAAAAATGAATTAATGGTTTTTGACCAATGCTATTTCTCTGGCGGTTTGCTGGCGGTTCCTTCGCTCCCGCCAAACTGACCCGATTCGGCAAATTTGGGCGGAATCCACAATGCTTTCTCTGTAAACGAAATGATTGCGAGCAGGATGGGTGATATTAATATTTGTATCCCATTTCCAACCGGAGTGTCTGTTGTCACATACTATAATATTTCAAGAGAAAGTACGAGTATGTGATCAGTTGTGAGTCACAACTTGTGACAGTAATTTATCGACGGTCAGAGCGAAAATATTTATTTTCCCTTGTGAAAACTAATGTGGTGATGTAAAAACTTATATCTGGTTGAATGGCCCCAAAAACCACTCATTCGGCAAAAAGCGAGCTCGACGACAGGCCACCGGCGGGCACGTGTCCTCTCAAGATAGCGCTCTCCAGACGCGGAGGAGGCGAGGCGGGCTGTGTCGCGGAGGAGGCGGGGCGGGCTGTGTCGTGTCAGGCGGCGTAGCATGAGGGCAGGACCGGTGCACGCGCTGCGTGTTCAGCGCGCCAGCTGAACGAGCTCCACGTGTCGTGATCGCTTTGGTCTGCGCTAAGCTTTTTTTCGTTACGAATGCTCTAGCTATCATGCAGTTTTTAGATTTATTAATACACGTATCAACATGACAGCGTCTTGCTCTTTCAACTCTTGTCCTCTTCCCTACCGCTATTGAAAAAAACATTTGCGTGTACAGTGCATGACTGCAGTCTGTCACTGCACGAAGCGGGACACAGCCAACGCCGCGCTGGCCAGACGCGCGGATGCCGCTGCTCGAAGACGTCGAGGTCGAGTTGGACTCGATCGAGCCCACGGACGAGGCCGTGATCGAGTACCGAGTCAGCGAAGCCGACGTGTTGAGAATCTGCTGCGGGCAGATGGCCGAGCAGTTGAAGCGCTTAATGCGCACAAGCTGCTTGTCAGCAGCGTTGGTCTGAATGATGCACGACATGCACGTGTGGTAAATGGAGGTCTCCGTGGCAGTCGGTCTGATCTCTTGCATGCAGTGGAGCTGCACTGCATGCCTGCATGGCTGCAGCCTGCAGGGGTGCATGTACATGTAGCCGTAGCAGAGTAGCAAAACTGTGTGGTCGTACACAATGGAATCCTCAGTTATTAATAAATTACGCATTGTGTGGCAGTACACAACGGAAGGCCAGCTTAAATTACGCAGCATGTGACAGTATGTGACTCAAACTCGAGTCACAACTGGTCACATACTCGTACTTTATCTTGAAATCGTATGTGACAGCAGTCGCGGCCATTTCCAACCAAGAAACCGCACATCCCGGTTCCGATCAAATGCGTTACGCGCATTTAGATGACACGAACGGTAGCCACCACGGAATGCATTCTGTATGCATTCATGGGGGCCGATGCATGTATTATTAATAATACTGGTGGTGACTTCGGTTACGAAGTGTACGTACAGCCCACACAGGATTAATTCGGGGCACGCCATATGTGGCACACATGAAACAAAAGTATACAAACTTCAAGTTAAATTGTTTAATAATCTGAAAAACCGAATGATTTCTCAGAATCTACGGGAAAATAGAGGTTTTGTGTTGAAATAGCCAGCTATTTCAGTAGGATATACGGTTCCAGAGATAATGGAAAACGTTAAGTACGATGACGCCGGGCCTAGAGTTAAAGCTCAAACTTTGAACCTCTGTTTTGCGTGTGGGTTTCGTGGTGTAGACTCAAGCGAAAGTTCTAATGTGTTGTATGCTAGTAGCACTGCTAAAGATGAGATCGATGCCCCAAGCAAAAGTAAAGCGCATACTGCTAACGTTATAGTGCCTACGATAGCATCAGGTTGACGTAGTTTGAGGTTAAAAATAAATACGCATACCGCTTCAGTGCCTGCGATAGCATCAGGTTGACGTAGCTTGAGGTTGACAGGTAGTAGTGGTCGGCGTAGATAGTGGCGAGTAGCTGTGAGTATCCGGTTCCGTGCTGAGGTGAGTCTCGCTTCTTCGGCACCACAACAGCAGAGGTTTAGCCGTGAAAACGGAGGAGGGCTGCTGCGGCGACCGAAAAAGCGAGACTGAGGGTGGTGGTGGCGGCCGTTCGCTAGATTGATTGATTGTGCTTTGAATAAAAATGACATTTCCTAGGAACCTTTCTTTGGGGAGGGTTCCCGGCTCGAAATTCCGGGAACCCTCCCCAAAGAAAGGTTCCTAGGAAATGCCATTTTTTACGAGTTCAAACTGTTTGTACTTTTCCACAAGTGTGTGATGCTCAAACTACTCGCTAGACTACAGAGTAGAATGTCGCCCCAGGTGTGTGGTGGATTACAATCAACCATCACCGCGCTCAAGCGGTGGAGTTCGAAGACGTCGAGTTGGTAAACTGGGTGCTGCAGACACTCAGAATGCTGTTGGCGAAGGCTTTGACGCCGGCAGCTTGGAGCTCGTCCTCCCCCTCGACCAGAACCATCGCCAGACCCGCATCCAGGTGCCAGTCGATGTGGCAGTGGATGATCCAGACGCCGGGGTTGTCGGCGGTGAAGCGGAGGACGACGTAGCCGTGGTTCGTGCACGCTCCGCTGTCGTCGGTGTCGCAGGGCGGGATCGTGTAGACGTCGCGCTTCATGGCCCCCGACAACTTGAGGTTTACTCGTAAAATTCCCTCGTTAGGGACAGGGCGCTCAGGAGTGAGTGGTCAAGCGACACTGAACGACGCAGAGCACGTGCACAGTAAGCGTCATGAGGCGGCTCCAGGAGAGCGGGCCAGGACCTGGGCCACCGGGGGTGACCGAGAACACTGACGCACTGACGGAGGAGAAGGCGCCGCCGCCCGGGCGGTCAGGAGAAGGCGAACGCAGCGCGGAACCTCATCTCCTGGGGCGGAGGGGGCTGGATGCCGCGTCCGACGATCAGACGACAGGCCGACAGCCAGTCCCAGTAGCTGGCGATGGACCAGCAGCTGACGATGGATACAGAAACAAAGCCGAGCCGGGCCAAGGAGTAGGGGGCCGCCTCCCCACTACACAGCACACACCCACGCCGGCCACTGTAACCTGGGGAGACAAGGTGCGAGCTCATACTCCAGCGCAAGTGGCGATCTCGGAGGAAACTGCTCGCAACTCCCACATGCTGGCGGGTGTGTGGAACCCGGTTCAAGTCAAACAGCTTATCGGGACCCTTATGACCAACTGGACCGACTTGAAGGCCAGACAATGGAGCCCCGAAGATGCAGCTATGCGGCAGGAGGCGCTGGCCCCAGCCCGGGCCAGTTGCGATGAAAGCGTACGAGCCTGGACGCGACGAGAAAATGACATCCTACTTGCCTATCTGACCGGTAAGCTGGACCTCCCGCACCCGCCTAACTTCCTCAAAGAAGTGCTTATAGGAGAGCACCGTGCCATGATCGAAGATATGCACGAGGCGTACTTCAACGCCACTCTCACAGCGGTCATCCCTGCGACAGTGCGACTGGCGAAGAACGCTGCCCATGCCACCATTTTCCGGGAGTTGTTTCAAGCCAACACAGACAAGTACACAGGTCATGATATGATGAGCGTTTTTCAACAAGACGTGAAACGCTTACGCTTCGATGGGATACAAACTTTAGAAGTGGTCTTCTACTCACGTACTGCGGCAGAGCGCTGGAAGGAGAAGACCATCCGACTACAAAAAGCTGTCATTGTGCTTCGGGATACGCAGAGGACCGAGGAGGATGAAGGCACCGGTCAGTATACGACCGCTCAACTCGAACTGCAATACGCGATCCGCATATACGGCGGGGAGAGACTGGGGCTAACTGCACTTGCCAGGACCTTCGCCCAATTTGCGGGCGCCAAGGTATTGGACGTGGAATATGCCAGGGAGACACGGACCAATATCTACGACAATACGTTTCACACGATACGTTTCGCTCAGCGGACCTGCCCGGCGTCGCTGGACGGAGTCTCGAGGATATGCATGGAGGGTCAGGACATCACGCTACACCACTTCCAACAGCACTTGAGACGACCTTGCACGAGGTGCTACAGCCAGCGGCATGGAACTATGAAATGCTCCGTCGCAACTGCGAAGCTGGCGGCGATCCAAGCACGAAGCACGCGCCAGCTCACTGGAGAGGTAACCCCCATCGTACTGGCGCCCAAACTTGACTACCAGGTGGCCTCCTTTGAAGAGCTGGTAGCCCTACTCAACTCCCAACAACATCCCGCGACGGGCACGTCGAAGATGGAACTGCAGCCGGCGGGTTTGCCCCGGACCAATTACAATCGCATATCCACCATTACTGCGCCAGAGCTCTCGACAGTAACAGTCGGCAGCGACGTAGAGCAGGATGCAGCAGCTCCAACTAAGACCCCCAGCCACGATGTGAATGGGTTCCGCACTCATACGACGAAGAAGTCTAAGAGTGCAAAAGCGAAGGCGAGGAAAGCGTTACGGGACGGAGCAGCATCACCAACTACACCGACCGGAGAACATCAGTCACCTCCCAACACACTCACTTACGATGAGGGGGCACATGGCGCAGCCATTAGCACGCTAAAAACTGTGCGACCAGGCAAAGGGAAACCCAAGCCAACCAAGCGCTTCGAGAAGTTTCAACGCATTGAAGCGCTTGGGCAGTACGGGGCACTCGCCGGATCGGACAGCGAAGATGAAGATGAAGATGGTATGGAAATCGATGACGAAGCAGTCCGACCGGACTCTGTCCATTCCTACGGAGAGGATAACATAGAGGATGATGCGCCGTATGCGTATCCGGCGGACATATTACATGCCGCGGAACACCTGCACGAACCCCAAGTGGCCCAAGGGGAAACGACGGCAGATAAAGCGCCCTCACGGCAGAATGCCTCTCACCCTACCGAAGCTGGGACCATGGAGGTGGATGAAACTGTGGCACGGCCCGAGGCTACACACCAGGCCGACTCCGTGGCGCAGAAAACAGGCCCGACTTCACGTGCACTAACCTCCACCACGCAAAAGAAAGTCGCTCGACGACCGAAACAGGCGGCTAGCGGTGTCGGGTTGCCCAATGGGGCGATTAAAGGCATGCAGACAAGCATGGCAAATTACATGCTACAAACAGCGGTAAGATTAACTTCCGAGACGCCCGTGGTCTCTACTTCAGCCGAGGAGAAGGCAGTAGTTCACCCCCTCACTGATATCATCATCCCAGCAACCCCAGAGTCACAGGACGATGTGATAATTGGCGAAACGACAGTCGGTACAGCGGAAGGGGATGCAGACCTCCCGATTCAACTCGGTCATTGGCTTCAAAGTTTCAGAGGGACTGAGGTGGCCGTGGCGACCAACGGCCAGTGTGCGTTCTTGGCAATTCTCGCTACATCCATTAATCACCCAGGCAAGGAGATGCGAAATTCAGCCGAGGTGGTGACGGACGCAACTGAGCTGAAGTGGTATATCTACACTCTGATGATGGCGAACCTTCGCAAGGACGTTCAGCTACAGCTGGTAGACCCGATCATGGAGTGCAGCAAACTCTACCCTGAGCAGGCTCAGTACTCCTCTGTTCATGGAGCAACAGCGGCCTTATATGCGCACTATGACGCAGCCAGAAAACGCTCAGCCGGGACACAGGTCCCGTCATCATTCTGGGCAGGGCCTCACGAACTACGTGCGATGGCCCAATATTTACGCGAGCCAGTCATTGTCTTCGACGTGAACGCAGCGAATGATGCCCATGTTCAACGTTATTTTTACGGTAAGCACAGATTAGCTGATGGGACTGATCACGAAAGCGGATATGGCGCCCCGGTCGCTGACAGAGAGGCGACGGAGTACCTACGGAACTGCTGGCGTCTGCACGTATTGCCGACGTTTGTGGTGCTACGGCATCATGAGAGACATTTCTATGGCGTTAGTCATGGAGACCTGTATTTTCGATGGAGGGCGGAAGGGGATTCAGATTACACCAAATCCATCACAGCGCCGCATGATTGGAAGGATCACATCAATGATCTGTCCGAACACGAACGGACAGTCGATCTCAATACCGTCAACCAGCTCTCGGATAGCGACTCCGTTAACGAGCTAATGCGAAAACGTTGCGAAATGCGCGTCCGGCTCAACCTTGTGCACGCGCGCCTCGGACTACCGATTCTAGACAACCTCGGGATTGAAGCGGACTGGGATACCACTCTAGCTGCGGAGGAGCAGCTCATTCATGAGGCGTACGGGCTAGACAGCTATGCTGCCAATTCGCAACCTGACGAGCTGGACGGAACAGCGGAGGAGGCCATGCCCCAACGGTGTGCGCGGGTTGCAACAGGGGACGTGATGATGACATCTTACTTCAGACTCCTCAGAGCGTCCACAACCGTGTCAATGGATCTATTGGACAAACCGCTCGGGGAGCTACTGGCAACTGCAAATCATGATGCATTCAAGAAATGGTGCCAGTTATTTCGGAAACGATTCACAATACCTGACACCAAACGCAGAACACAAATAGTGGATCTCCACATGTGGCTCCTCACAAGAACGGATGCGCTGAGGCATTTATTTGCCTTCCTGCCGTATCCCGAGCACGAGGCTAAAACTTGGCCGCTAGACCTGCTCGAACAGTGGGGAGCCCAAGAAGTATATCGCGAACAAACTGCCGCGTTACAACGCATCGCGACGGATCCGAATACACGGGCTTCAGCACGAGAATTCTGTACGCAATGGCTCCAGGCTACGCTAGACTCACAACTACATACGGAGTCAGCTCAGGCACTCGCCCGGTCGCCGGATCGCTGGAGGAGGCTGGCCAACTGGTTGCCAGAATGCCTCTGCAGAAGTCAACCGATGCACATGACGGAACAGGAATGGAGGGTGCTACACATACTCCCTTACACGATCACAGGCTGGGGGGATACTATGATGGGCCGGGCGCCGGACGGAGCCAGGGCCACGTGGTATGACACATTCCCCTTTCTTAGGGCATTATGTCATGGTGTGGTTGAATGCAACGATTGGAGCGAGGCGACTTTGGCGCCGACAGGACAGGCGTGGGGGGAGAGTGCTGAGGAAGAACCAAATCAGCATTCTTCTCCACTAAGAAACTAAGGGCACCTCGGTGCTATCAGGGGGCGTGGGGGAACGGCAGACCCCACTAGGCCCTCAGTTTCATTCGGAACTAAATATGCCTCTGGTACGACCTGCGGGAGATCGGACGGTCGACCAGCCACCAACGTCCCGAACCACGTGTAAAGGCGACAATAACTCGGGGGGGCGGCGACCAGGCCCACCAGCCAAGCAAGCAACTCGACAGCGGAGTATGGAGGAGTACTACATACCGGTTACGGGCGAAGGCAATAAAATTGCCAGTATCCGAAAGCAATTCCGAAAGCACAAACATGACAAATCCCGACTGCGGAGATGCCACGAGGCGGCCCACGAACAGATGCTGCAGCAACATCTTCTCGATCCCACCGATCAAACCTTTGGCTTCGCCACTCAGAACGTCAACGGGCTAGGTGCGACGGACAGTGCTCGCGATGGTTGGTTTCAAGCCTTTGGAGAGAGAGACGATCATGGCAGATTCGACGTAATGGTCATACAGGAGACACACGTGGAAGAGGACGAGATCACGCGGTACCAGACCTTTTATGCGAGTCGGTGGGGATATCGAACTGGTCCTGCCCAACCGACTCACTCGTATTGGGCGCCCGCAATAGACCAGAAGGGAGGGGTGGCAATCTTGGTAGATCCTTATGGGTCCTTCAAGGGAGCGACCCCGCATTTTCAGGACAGGTGGACTGCGCACTTCATGGCAATCCGTGGTAAAATCGGTGACACTCCCGTCACAGTCTGCAACATTTACGCGCCGCACGTATACGCAGCCAGAGAGACCTTTTATACCACCCTCCAGGACCTCGAGTTTGCCGACGGAGACTTGGTCTTCATTGGGGGAGATTTTAACTGCACGTTAGACGACATGGCGGACAGGAGCTATCACGGCACTGCTGGTGGGCACGACTCCCCGGAGTTGCGTAATTTATTAGCCAGATGGGGAGTATTAGACCCAGTTGCGTTAGCGAGGCCGTCAAGATGGGAACCGGAAGCACTACACAGGCACCATAAGGAGACGCACACGTATCATTACCCGCTACCTAGCGGAGGTGCTGCAACGTCACGGCTCGATCGGTGGTACGTGAAGGCAAATACAATGGAATGGGTCGCATCATGGAACAAGGTTCAACTCGGGGCTCATGCCGACCACCACGGGGCAAAATTACATGTGCGATCGCCCGACGATCCCATCCGAGTACAAAAGCCGTCGCGCATATACCCAGTGCCTGAGTATGCAGAGGTCGCCGTGAAAACGTCGACCACTCAACTACTGGATGAATTCGCCACCCGGATTGCGGCACCGGACATGAGCGCCAAAGCCGCTGCAGCCCAGTGGGATACCCTAAAAGCAGAGGTTGCTCGGCGCACCCGTATTCGCGTTCGGGAGAGACGCCGTGTGCTACGCAACACGACGAAACAGAAATTAGTGCGGTTACTTCGGCAACAACAACGACTTTTAGCTGACCACGATGGAACACCTGCCACTGTGGCAGGGGTCACTGATGACATGGATGCTCTCACGCTTGACGAGACAGTCGGTCCCACGCGAGAAGCAAGATTGCGACGCGCGATTGCGGAATGCAAGCAGCAACGCTCTAACATCCGTCGGCACAAACTGTTCAGGGCGGCCACGCACTGGACAGGTAAGACCACCAAGGAGTTGTTTCGCCGAGTCTCCAACAAATTCTCGGATAACATCATCCACAGATTAGACCCAGTACCAGGGGCACCGCCACGCCCGATCCATGCAAAAGCGGATATCCTCGCCGACGCGCAACCCATCCTGCAGCAAGCAGCTGCGGCGACGGGGCATGTAGACGAAGTGGTTGGATGGGATCGAGACTCCGCAGCGACCAGCCCAGAGCAGGCGGCAGTCGGAAACGCTATCTCGGAGGACGAAGTCCGTACTGCAATTCGAGCCTGCAAACAAGGGAAGGCAGCGGGACCGGACCGACTCGGCAATGGGTGGTACCGTGAATACGAGGAGCAGCTGGTGCCAATATTGACCATCCTTCTCAATCTTTGGTACGATGCCGGGTACTTTCCGCCGTCCTTCTTGGAGGCGGACATATTCTGCCTGAAGAAGGGCGGCCCGTCTGGAAACGCTCTTAACTTCAGGCCTTTAGCGCTGCTGAACACCGACTATAAAGTATTTACGCGCATACTGGCCAGCAGAGTAGGCATCACCCTATCGAGCAACATTCATCCCAATCAGAACGGGTTCGTGCCTGGGCGCACGATTCACGAAACTTTGGACTTATATGAGGCTGCTCAGAGGATGGTCATTGCAGACCCGGAACAACATGACGCTACTGCTCTCCTCCTGGATTTTAAAAAGGCTTATGATTCCCTTGACCGCAAGTACATGATCGCAGTGCTAAAGAAAAAAGGTTACCCCGACAAGTTCATCAAAGCTGTGACAGCTATTCACGAAGGCACCACAGTGCAATTCCTCGCGAATGGGGCGAAATCCCGGAGGATCGCAGTCACGAGTGGCATTAGGCAGGGCTGTCCACTTGCACCACTGCTCTTTATTCTCGCGCTTGACCCTCTATACCGAAAGCTAGATGGCTTCATGGGGGTGAGGGGCATCCTGGTTCAATCTGCGGCGGGAACTTTTGAGTTACGGGTAGCTGGATATGCTGATGACACGGCCGCGTTTGTTCGACACCCGAAAGATATCCCTCATCTTCTGAAGGTTCTAGAGATATTCGGCAAAGCTACTGGGTTGCAGATCAACACGGGCAAAACTATGGTCATTGCATTACATCCAGATGGTCCCCAATCGCATATGCACCTGCCAGACCAACTTCAATACCAAGATCGAACAGTACAGGTAGTACTACCACTTCCGACACCAGCTGTTGTGTATTTTTCATGTACATGAAAAATTATTGCAGGATTTAGCCACTACAGACTAATTGACGCCACTTTGAGCATCAGATCGACAATCTCGCCGTCGGCATCGCCCTCTTCAACGCCCTCGTCCTCGCCGTCTTCGTCCGACTCGTCGTTTCCACGAAGGGGAGTCGCAAGACCAGTCTTTTGCCAACAGTGCGCCACCGTCTTGGCCTCCGTAGACGACCACAGCAGCGAGCTCCATTGCATCGCCTGAAGCTGGTCTATTTTGTATGCAGACTGCCCATTAACATTTGCATCAGCCTCAAACCTTTCGATCCCGTGGTCAATCTGTAACGACCTAAAGCGTGCCTTGAAGGACGCAATAACACCGGCGTCCAGAGGCTGCAGATAGGTGGTAGTATTGGCCGGCAGCTTCTGTGATCTCCTGCATGGCACGGCGTCCTTCTCTCACTACGTCGGCGTCAGCAGAGCCAGCCTCGCCGTGTCGCGGTCTGTAGCGTAGCTTGTGCCGCTTGAGAAACCCGGTCAGCCAGCCAACGGAGAGTCCGACATCGAGCGCAGGCCCGCCTACATCTTCTCTAATCTGCTCGGCCTTCCTAGTGATAGCTTTGCGGTTAAGACACAGCCCCCTCGCTTCTACGCTACCCACCCACTCCTCTAAATTCTTTTCTAAAGCAGGCGCCTTTACCTTTAGCGGCTTACGCCGTTTGCCCTCACCGTACTCTGGTTTCTTGATAGTGCTTGCGTTCTTTAGTATGTCAGATACTGTGTTGCGGGCTGGGGCTTTGCGCAGCCGGAATGCTCGCTTAGACCACCGCGCTAGCTCTGAATGGATCATGCCAGGCTCCGCTGCGCTCTTGTCAATCAGCTCGGGCTTGTTCTCGATCGTCAGCCAGCGTCCCATTGCTCCCTCGGAAGGGGGCCGCAGCGCTCAGAAGCCAGTCTGCGGCGAGTGGTGGACGCGCGCTAAGCATCCCTGTTTAAGCTGATAACGTATTATTAAGGATATTTTTTCTAGGAGGTGTCGGAAGTGGGAGTACATCCTGTAGCATGTCGATACCTGGGGCTACAGGTTGGCAGCAATATTATGGCAGACGCAGCTTGGGAGAAGGCGACGGTGAAGCTGGAGGTACGGTTGAGGATTGCCAGCCAGAAAACGCTCACGGTGGAGCAACGCAGCCTTATAGCAGGGGCCATTATAGTCCCTAACCTTCTGTACATCGCGCGTCACGAGTGGCCTGGCGCCAAAGCAGTGGTTGATATGAGCGCGAGAATTCGAAACTACGTATGGCACGGCCAGTTCACGACCGAAATCGTCGGCATGAGAGCGTGGCTTGATGCGGATCTGGCGAAACTCCCACGATCGAAAGGGGGGCTTGCCATTCCGGATCTCAGAGCAGAGCTATATGCACTAGCTGCGGTGACAGTGAGTCGGTGGGCGGTCATGGGAACAGCCCACATGCATATCGTCGGCGACATCCTCTTCCACACTAAGGAGAGTGGATTGGCACCGGCAGTATACATCACACCTGAATTCCTCCCAGTCCCACCCAATGGGATTCAGCGCCGCAAAACTCTGTGGTCCATGGGCAAGGCAATGATGGCACAAGCTGGATTGACGGACCCAGACGATTCAAGCACATTAGGGGTCTACACTGCCGCCGCGTTTTCTAGCAGGGGGTACCGCGTCGACTGGATCGGGCAGCACTTACATTTGGACTGCACTGTAATGCTACAGTCGCTAGCGGGAACTCAGTGCCATAAGCACCTCCAAGCTCGCGGCACTGTACGGCTAGAATGGCTGCCATATGCGGGTATTGGTGCACTTCAAGTTTACGCGCGCGACGGCATAAGGAAAACATTGGCGGCCGCAAGCGGCATGAAGTCCAAAACTAACTGTATGCTCCGGGAGATCGTCAGCTGGAATCGGCAGAACACAGGTTGTGTCACTTTCAAGTTTATGGATCGGAATATGGGGATGGAACAACGGGACATGGCGGCGGAACTGGCAATTGTATTAGTGGCTAACTACACGGAGATTGCCACTCGCCTACTTCATCCAATGGAAATCAGTTTTGAGGCGACACCAGGTGACCACCCGGTAATGGTCAACCTGCGAGCTACTGACGAGGTAGAAGTGATGATCCATGATACCGTCATGGGCCCGCCGACGACGCGGGCCGTCACCCACCACGGCGAGGTCACAGCCACGCTGAAGAAGTTCATGGCCCCAGACGTGGAAGTACACCGTGTACACCCGCATCCTGCACTGAGTCGATTGGTATGCCTCTGGGTGGGGCGCCGGCGCTGGTCTCGGCGCAGGCGTGACTACAAATGCAGGGTCTCCACGGCTTCTACACGCAGGGGCGCCGCTAGCCTGTCGAAGAGAGCTACAAAATGGAAAGCACATAGCGGCACAGCGGCAGAAGGATTGGGGCAGTTGGAATGGACATGTATCCGGCGGGTGATTGGGCTGAACCCCTGGGGTGAACAGGTGTTACTACGCCTGAAACTTCACGCGTTTTCAATGTTTGATGTACAGCACAGCAAAATGGGGTGCCCGCACAAACAGTGCGTGCACCGCCACGATGTATCAATTCACCACGTATTTTGGGAATGCCCTGCGGCAACGACTTTACGCCGCCACTTTTTGCAAGCGTGGAGATGCCTAGGGCTACGGGACACGGGCCTAGAACACGCAATCTTCAGCCTCCACTTGATCGATCTACCGCCCGGAATATGGACGGCGGTTGATGCGATGCGGAAAGTATCCTCGGACCCACATCTCCAATTGGCGGAGGCCGTCACAGCAGTCATGGAGGGCTGCTGGCGGATCGGTGTCGCCATCTGTATGCAATCGACATGGCGATGGAGGGTCAACTACTTTGACGATCTGAACAATGTTACGGAGGGCCACCACACTGCGTTGCTACATATGAAACTGCGTCACGGATACCGCACGGTGCACTTACACCTGAAGAAGAACTTCCCTGCCGGCATCGGTGATTTGGCAGCAGAAATAGTGCAGAGGGCACTCTACGATGGGCCGCCAAGAGGCAACCTTCACCTGCCCGTGCA
Source organism: Phytophthora x cambivora (assembly GCA_033557925.1). Classification (NCBI taxonomy): domain Eukaryota; phylum Oomycota; class Peronosporomycetes; order Peronosporales; family Peronosporaceae; genus Phytophthora; species Phytophthora x cambivora. Next base: position 2,976,796 of record JAUCEB010000012.1, on the reverse strand, counting down.
TTACCGCCGACGATACGTCCTATTCTTTGGTGGTCGGACCAGAGGCAAGACGGGGCAGGCTGGAAGCGGGATTATTCTACTACGGACATCAACTACAGGAGTGGATGCAGAGATTTGCTGGCTGGCTCATATGAGCTATGCGTCCGGTCACACCACCGCCCACATGGCCGGCAATCTAGGGTTGTACGTCGGACTGACGGAATGCATGAGGAGGGGACAGGAACCCATCCATATCATTGGAGACAATGCCCAGGTGATCGAGCAACAAAGGCACCGTAAACCGCCGACGGCACCCCACCTGAAGCCGATATACTGGCGATGCCGCCGAATGGCTACTCGGATGATGATCCAAGGCTGGCATCACCAGACGAGAGATGCAAATCTTATGGTGAACCAACTGGCCAACATGGCAATCGACGGGGGAAGCAGCAGACAAGTACGCCTGGAGGGCGACACGGCTGACAGTCGCCAATGGGATCACGTCACCAGGTACATGAGGGCCGATATGGCACCATGGATCGTGAATATGGAAAACACAGCGCAGGAGGACGCTGTGGCCGCCAGTCAGTCAGGCCGCCGGCAGGAAATGGGGAGGCGAAAGCCTGGACCAGGAAAGAGAAAAATCTAGTGATCGGCACAAGGACGAATACTAGGACGGACATAGGAAGTCGTTAGTTAGACTAAGTGACATCAATGTACCTCACTTCAAAACGAAACGACAACTTGAGGTTGAGGTTCCCCGCCTGAATGTCCGACAGCGACGCGGTTCCACTGCCGACAACCCACGGCGAGTGCGTGTGCATGTGGAACGGGTGCTGCTCGTCCGTGTCGTTCACCAGCACCACTTCGATGTGCATGCCGAACTCGATCTTGCGTGCGAGCGTCGTAGCTGGGGGCTGCTCGGTCTTCAACCTGGCAGCAATGGTGAAGAGTAGTCTGCGCCGTCGATCGGAAAGTACCCGAGACCACGGCGGAATTCGAACTCCAGCACTGGGCGGTCCGACGGCACAGTCGGCAGCACGGACACCTCGAGCGGCGTGAACTCGAACTCGTTGATGGTCGTGGTCTCCGTCCAGTCGGACGAGGTCGGGTCGGCTACCGATACATCGTCGTCTTCGTAGTGGATCACAGCGAGCCCCTGGTAGTTGAATCCGTCACCTGCAACGGCGGCAGTGCCTGCAGTCCACGGAAGTCCGTACAACCCCGTGGCACGGACCCAGAACGATCCGATAGCGCTGTCCGACGCTACCTTGGCCTCAACGATGACGTCGTAGCGCTGTCCGGCATTGATGCGCGGCGTATGCGGTTGTTTGTCAAACCGCTAAAAGAAATGTCATGTAAAATCATATTTGGCCTCCCAGCATACAAACTTTCGTATCTCGCAATCGTACCTATGAATAAACAGCACTACCAGCCCAATCCTCTAGTATGGTTTCAGCGCCTTTAAATCAACGCCAGGACAGCATTAGTGGGGCCCTTCTACGCAGAATGGGGACCTTGGGTTGTTGTCTTTGATTTTCAAAGTCTAAAACCGGCGTTTGGTTGGCACCGCTTTCATGGTAGGGATACCCTGCGGTTTCGCGGAGCCAAGTTTATTATGATGCATCACGTCCATCTAACTCACCAAACAGCACAATCAAACGCTGCTTGTTTGCTTAGATAATATTTGGCAATATTTCTGAGATCCGGTATTAATAGGAAAGAAGTTCCTCGTTGCGGGCTATACAGTTCGCTCCTATCCCAGGATAACATTAGCCTTCAAAAAGTAGCATTTGGATTCGACGTGAATGCTACGTTACACGAACAGCAACCTGTTGAGTGTGTAGAATGCTGCGAGCGCTTGCGTTAAAAACAGCACGATAAAAAAGCGTCCATGCATTCAGCTACCGGTAATAGTTAGGAAATAAAAAGTAAAAAGATAGCAGTCCGTGTACGGGGGGACAAACCACTTGAGATGAAAGTATGAAAACCATGTATACGTTTGCTTCGTGTGTGCCACGCCACATATGACATACCTCTAAATAATCATGTTTGGGCTGCAAGTCGAAGGCAAGCCTTCGGCACTACCCGTATAAATAACGCCACTGACTGTTGTGCCAAAGGGTTGATCGTTCATAGTACAGTGGTGACTACTTCAACATCGCTTAATAATTTGAAATGTCTAGGATAAGGATAGAGAAAGGAGAATAGGGCCAAGTTATGCCACGATCCATGCTTCAAATGCCTCGACAAGCACTAGTGTGCGTTCTACAACTTGAAATTTCCGCCGCCGCGAGCGTCTGCACCAGAATCGCTCTAATTCCCAAGTCAGTTTTGGAATCGCTGGAGGCAGCCGCATGCCAAGCTAGACTCTTGAAGCCGATCCAATTCGGAAAATTTAGACGGAATTCACAACAACGCGCCAGCGCAACCCAGGTATAATCGATCTCTAAGGAGCCAACTGTGTGGCCGAGTTTACGAGGCGCGACTCCGTGTTATCAGCTTAGCCGTCACGGAGCGTTAAGAAACACGAAACGCAGGGCTTGCCGGCGAGGCATCTCTTTCTGCGAGTCGCAGTAACCACGGCGATGATTTTTGTTGTGAAGTACTGGTCCTCACGGTTGGCGGGAGCAGTGGGTGCGGTTTTTTTTTATGCTTTCGTCGGCTATTTTTTATGCCATGCATTTTCGGTTGCTTTTTATTGCTCGCCGGCTATTTTCTATGCGGTCGGTGATATTGTATTCCACTGGTGTTATTGTAAGCTAATCGGCTAAATTATATGTCAAAGTCCAACTCAAGATTGTTTTGGAGAGGTGTGTGACCCCTGGTTTTTTCAGTTTATCTTCTGATTCTAAGTTTGTTGCTTTGGGTAAAATGTAGTCATGCATATACAGACGCGGTAGCTCTCCCACTACTTACCAACCAGCTTGGAACAATGATGTGCCCCATCCGAAACGAGTAGTTGATCATAGTGGCAAGCGCTTCAGCCTCATATCCCTCCAGTTTCTCGATTTCATTGTACTCCACCTCCCAGTGACGTGTACCGACGCGCAAAAACGGACACTTGATTGTGACTGATTTCAGCACCGTCATCGTCTGTGCTGGCCCAGGTCCCCAGAACACTCCAGTTGATAACACCCACGGGCTTATCGACCAACCTCTTCATCAGTGCGCTCACACTATACTGTGACCTTCTGACACCGTCGCGGTTCAGACACCTGGCTTTCTTTTCGGGGACGCGCAGGCGGTCTACGAGCTGGCAAACCTCGCAGCATTGTGTTTAAATCAACTGCGTCCACTAGCTGTAAGCAAGCTAGTACGTGTGCGCAAAGCCATCCCGATTCGTAAAACGTCTTGCAGTCGCATTTGAATGTTTGGCGAATTGTCTTAATTTCTTCCACACACCAAGAAGGAGAATCCCAATCATGCTCAAAAGGCACTCGCTCAAAAATTGTCACGCGATGAAGAGATATATATCGAAGCTGAACGTTTTCGATCTTCTCGTGTGCCCTCGAAATCCCGTTGAGAGAGCGCTCGTACAGTCTTGTTGGTGATGCATCGACGTTGAGACCGTGCACGTTGTCATCCCTAATAGCGTAGTTGTTGAAGTAGTATTGGCCGATGCTGAGGATTGCTCGCTTCGACTTCCCTCGGTGCTTCGGGTAGTTGTTCTCAGAAGCACACAGGTTCATTGCGGCTGGCATCATCTCTGATCCCACCGGTCCACTTACGTAGTGACATATGATGTCCGAGCCGAAGTCCATAGCACATTGTGATAGAATTCTTGGCAACATCCCGGCTAAAACATGGCCGGTAGCAGCGCGAATGTGCATGACAGCAGTTGTTTTGATCGCGTGATGATGGGACTCTGTTGGGTTTCGGTTGGGCACAATTCCAGGCTCATCGCTGGCGGTGTAAAACCACAGATCCCACGGATCAACCAGGTATTGGCCTCTAACCAATGAGCGTATTCCGTTTCACCTAGTGCTGACCAATTCGATGTTACCAAGTTGGATAGCGCTTCAAATTGGTCAAACAACTGCGACAAGTTCAGGTAGACAAGTTGGGGCTTGATGATGTTCTCGTAGCGGTCCTAGTCGGTGAGAAGGCCCTTCTTCCGGCGAACATTTTGATCCAAATGTGACCAACAATTCAACAACTTAATGTCGGGCCACACCTGGCGAAATGCATTTGCGATCTCCGAAGAATGGTCCATCGAGCCGAACTTAACGTCCAGGATTCCTCCGAAAAATCTCCGAAATGAAGCTTGTACGTTCCATCGGTGGTTATCAGTACTTCCTTCCTCTGACCCAACATCATGCGAGGGACCGTGCTGTAACGCGACGATAACCCCCACGTAGATCTGCCCATTCTCCAACGTGTCCGGAGAGCAGGCCAGAACGAGCAATTTGTTCTGGTATTCCAACGGCTTCTGGATGACCCCGAACGCGTCGTCCTGCACACGATGTTCCTTATCCTTGAAAAATGTGCTCTTAGTAAATGTCTCTTCATGGTCGATGTACTTTGTTTGCAGCTTAATTAACCACTGACGCGGGCCCTGACCACCAAGCAGAAGGTTGTCAATCTCCGAAAGGAATGACTTGTGGATGCCAGTGTGCAGTGCCATCACATCCACTGTTGCAGTAGTGTGCATACCACTTAGAATAAAAGCGAAACTAGCCATTGCGCTTTTTCTTAATGCAGCTTCTGCAGTGCAGTAAACGTGGATTGTACACGACAGCCGAGTGGAGAAACGACTGTTGCCGGTAACAGAAAAGTGGGCATTCTCCAATCCGTCAATTTGCGCTCGAGTTTCAGTTTTAGTTTTGAACGTGGCCGGATGGACAAACTCATATGCATTGTGGAATCTGTCGGATCCGGATTCAGTGCTTGCTGTAAGGGATAAACCTTCGTGGTCTCCACCATCACTCGAATACGAATACTCCCTGTCATAGGGCAATATTTCACAGTCACTTGCACTTGCACCATATTGCAATAGTTCGTTGCCGTTCTCATTGCTATCATTTGACGCATGGGGTTGGCGTCGCGGGGTTACTTCGCTGACAAAGTCTTGCTTTCACTGGATGATGAAGCTACCACAACTTGGCTTGTCGGACTTGGTTTGCAACCAGCCCCACTCACACTTCATAGTGATGGCGAGGTACAGTTGTAGCCGGTTGACGTTGCTACTGCTCGAAGACTGCGACAGTCGTGAACTTCTTTGAGCTTCACTCACACGGAGCCGTGATGCCGAGATTACAGCCGAAGTCGGTGGAATGTGGGAGAGTTCGTACCTGCTAGCTGACATCAACAGGCGGGGCACCCATATTTGAGCTCTACGCGAGCACATGATGTCTAGCCGTCCACACCAAGCGTGGCAACTTGACAGCTAGAAAAAAAAGGCAAAAGCTGGTGCGGTGATGGGGGGGGGGGCTTCGGTCGTTACTGGTGCGTGGAGCGGTTAGTATTGAGGTAGATTGCTGCGAATCTAATTCGAAAGTGAGCAAGACTCCAGCGAGAGAACACAGACGTAGGTAGCGAGCCTTAGCAGCTGGCGGGGCCATCAGCCGCACTGGCGCTCTATAATGGAAGAATAGCGCATACAGTTCATTTGGTTCCTTATAGAGCTTCGGGATTTTATTTGAGGTATTCTAGCCGGATTTCGTTGAAATCGAATTGTAATCAGTACATATTAATATAACATAAATTAACAGCAGAAGTGCCGGCTAATTGTTTCTATATAAAATTCCATTCACTTGCCTAAATGGAGTCCGTGAGTGGAATTTTATTATGTACCCTCATTCGAGCGCTACATTCATTTCATTCATTTCATACAGGTACGAAATCAATTCTAGCCATAGAAATACAATATATCTGCACTCATGGAAACTAGCCACCGGTAATAGAAAGTAGCCAGTGGCGAAATGAAAAGAAGCTTTTCCCGGGAGCAGTCCAACATTTTGTATTTCACTATTTGAAAAGCCCGCCACAGTTGAATCTCCAAGGGCGCGAAAGCTGGGAAAGGAGAGAGAAGAGAGAAGGAGGAAGAATAGGCACCCACTTTGCAAATACACTCGGCAGCAACACGCAGCCTTCCTCCAAACTACCTACAAAGAGTTTCTTCTCAATTCTTGGTGTGTGTGCTGTGAGTTGCCGACTCACGCAGGTCCTACAATTCACGTCTGGTAGTGAAAGGGTTAACCCTTTCACTACCAGACGTGAATTGTAGGACCGCAGTGGTCCCACAAGGATATGCATAGTGAAACCCATATGATGTATCATAATCATTTGCTAACATTTTGACGATGCTCTGCTAGAGGACCGCAGCGGACCTCTAAAATATTTATGTCTCGTCCCTGTTTGACTCACAATCTTTTTTGAGCGACTTTTAGCCAGTAGGCGTAAAGCACTATCGTGTTAGAGGTCCGCAGCGGACCTCTAAGGCGTGCCGTTTTGTCTGGTAGTGAAAGGGTTAACCCTTTCACTACCAGACAGACACATCACAAGTATATAATCGATCTCTAAGGAGCCAACTGTGTGGCCGAGTTTACGAGGCGCGACTCCGTGTTATCAGCTTAGCCGTCACGGAGCGTTAAGAAACACGAAACGCAGGGCTTGCCGGCGAGGCATCTCTTTCTGCGAGTCGCAGTAACCACGGCGATGATTTTCAGTGAAGATCGATACTGTACCGGTTCTGAGCTCTATTGAATCAATGTTAAGCAATATTGAAAATCGTGTGAATCACCCCTAAATGTTGGACAATCAGTACATGCTAAGACGACTCCCGTCCAAACCGAGTTGTAAGTTCGTCTTCCTGGTACAAGTACTTGTGGTACACTGGAATCTAGCAGGAATATAAACGATGTCATCAGCTTCTTCGTTATGTTACGGAACCATGTACGTCTACATTCACCATCTTCTCGATACTCGTGCCAGCGGTGTGTAGGATTATCGGGAACTGTACATGCAATCAAATCCCATAATATACACGTATTTTCTAGGATTACTGAGTTGTCAAATCCCATGTCTTATGTGGCTACTGTATATCATAGTGTGGTGTTTCCGTATTGAATCATACGCACGGTTATCTCTGAATCGTATAAATACAGCACTCATTTGGTCGAATGATGGTGGGGCGCTTGACGGCTCGACAAGAAATTGCGGAATGGTCTCGCTTTCTGGTTGCAACGCGGCAGCGTTGTGGCGTCGCATACTGTACCGGCACTTCAACGCTTGAATCAAACCGATCCTTAGACTGATCTCGACGCAAGACTAGTTCAGAGATCGGTAACCATACGGTATGCACAGCTCGGCAGCGTTCGTACCAAATAATAGTTTTTGAGCTGTATCGCCACAACGCTGCCGCGTTGCGACCCAAAATCGAGGTCACTCCGCAATTTCCTGTCAATCCCTCAAGCGTCCCGACCAAGGAAGTATGCGTCTCTCCAACACCCTCGTGATGGCTTGTGCGGTCGTCTTTCTTGCCAGTGGACACGCGTTGTCTGAAACCACAAACGCCGACCAGGTTACCGTTTCGAAGTTGGAGCCTTTGGAGTTGGGAGCTTCGATCGATGCTGTCACCAGTGAGAACAAAAAGAGATCCCTGCGGAGTCACAGAGCCATGGACGAAGATGACGACGAAGAAGAGAGATATAACTACTTGAAATTCCGTGACTTGCAACAGGGCAAGTGGAATGCCATATTTTCGAAATGGAGGGGAAAAGGCCGCTCTCCGACCCAAATCGATAAGAAGTTGAAGAAGTTGGCGGGGCTGAGCGCGGACCAACGCTCCACTATCGTCACGAATTATAAATTGTTCTGAGGTGATACTGCGAGGTCACCGTTCCATAGGAACTTGGAGCACAGGTTCTAACCAGTGCAAACATCTACTGCGTAGTACTACGTAGTAAACTTGAGATAACATGAAGACAGGTATGTTAGCCGGTATATCGTAGTGTGCATACCTTCTTTGGAATTACTGTTGATGAAGTTAGCGTACTCACCAGTAGTTTGGAGGAGACTGGTGCGCTGCCACAGGCACGCTTTCATCATCATTACTTCAGTATATTAGTACTACACGTAGTACTACAGTAGTATTTTCCGAGAGGAGGTAGTACTAATACATGTAGTAGTACTGTATTCCGGTGTTGGATTATGATGACATCGGCCCTGCCGGGTGTCATTATTTATTTAATTCTCGTTGTACAGCATTGATGGTAAACTATACAGAGACCTGCACTCCTACAGTATGTGACCTCCGCACGGGATGCTGGATTCGTCACTTGCGCAGCAGCAGCTCATTTTGTTGCCAGTGCACGAACACCCTGTATCGCTTTGCTGGAGTACATGATTCACGACTAACTTTTTCATGTTGTCGTGCGAATGGAACATGCTGAGGAAAAAACGGTCCCACTGCTTTTGATAGACTTTGTGTGGGTACATGTGCAGCTTGGTCATCGTGTACCGTTTCACCACAACATACTTTTTCCCGTCAGCATCCTCGTGAGCAGTGAGCACCACACCACTGGACATATCCTTTCGAATGCGATTCGACTCGTCATACGGATGTAGCTCGTCGTGATCAACGTAGTCTGTAGCCAGCACAGCTGAGTTGTCTGCAAATCGACAATAGAGGACGCCATTTGACTCCATATCTGGCATCTTGACTGACTTCCGCCCCGCCTGCTTCGGTCTCGCGATAATTCGCTGGTGCATAAAGTTACACTTCAGCGTACCAGTTGACTATAGATACAGAACACAGAAGCATTAGTTGTTATGCAAATCAAGGAGCAAGAATAGTATGCAGTGGTTGCTCTCATGCAAACGCGTACCTCCCGTTGCGCTGTAATCCCTATCGCCTCATTCAATGTTTCATCCTTTTCAGTGAGCTGGTTGTAGATCCCACGTGCAACCTGGTAAATGCTCACCCCATCATACCTTGAAATTGTGAAGTTCACGCAATAGTGTTTGCCAAACTTGTCAAACATATCCGAGAACTCGTGGAGTTTGTCGCAGTCCATTCCAAGCGTCTTCTGCTCAATGAACTTGTATGTCATGTCAAGCTTCTCCTTACGCAGCAACAGAATTGTCTTCCTCCGCTCATTCAAGTCCTTCCCCAGACGAATGTACGACTCCAACGGCGTCATCAACGACATCCTCTACTTACCACAAGAAATGTCAAGAAATGAAAAATAAAAAGAGTAAACGAAAACAACGTACCACGTCATTCACTGGCGCGAACGCCAACATGGCCTTGAAATTGTCCGCATACATCTTCTGCTGCGTCACAAATCCGTTCAAAAGCTGGTTCTGTTCCTGACTCTTCAGCAACAGCTTTATCTGCCCAGCAACATCCCGTCCTCGTCTCGTCTTGACACTTTTCCGTCGCGGTCGACTCTTGTCCTTAAACTCAAGAAACTCCTTCTGAGCAGCGAGATACTTCTCCTCTCTCTTCAATAACTCCACTTCTTCTACATCCTCCATCATCTCAACCTCGTCTTCTTCATCTTCAGTATGACTCGATGATGACGAATCACAGTGAGACAGTCTCAAAGGAGACACCACCTCCTTTCTGCAATAACCTTGCGTCAACAAGGGGCTCTCCACTTCTCCATCCGTTCTACACGGCGAGTCTTCCAGAGCATCGAGCCACGAGCTGTCGGCAGGACTCAAGGGCAACATCATGTCCAGATCCAGCAACGCATCCATCTTGATTACGTCATCGTTCTCCTCCATACCTCGCAGAAATAATTCATCCTCGAGTAAAAAATCTCCCAGTTTAAGAGAATCAACCGGTGAAGAGGAAGAAGAGGAGCTGGTGTCGTCGCTCGTGGGGCTGTTAGCGACCGGTATCGTGGGGGGCGCTCGAACGACGGTGGAGCTGTCGTCGTCCTCCTCGAGCAACTGCAGCATGTCATAGTCGCGCGTTAGGTCGGCAGGGAGCTCGACACCCATGATGTTCAGAACGAGAATGAAATTGTGTGCGACAGACGAAAAATAACGTTAGCCGTCGAATCTTACCTTGCGTAAATGCTGCGTTAGACGAACAGCAAAAGGATGTAAGTGCATGGACGCTTTTGATTCATCGAACTGTTAACGCAAGCGCTCGCAGCGCTGGAAGCGTTCTAGCTACGCGAGAGAATCGCACAAACAACCACTTGGTCGTGGTGATCATGGAGCGCTTTCAGCTGCTGCCACATAATAATCGGTAGTCACTCGCTCCATGAGAAATGCACGTCGCTGGTCTGTCTGGCGCGTCGTTCAGAAACGAATAACTCGCCCCAAGCTGACGCGACCGACCAGTCCGTATACGAGGAAACAAACCACTTGAGAAGAAAATATGAAAACCCGAAGCGAGCCAGAGACACCTCATTCGCGCCGCACACCGCTTCGCGGGCTAGATAAAGTGTCGGCATATCCGGATACCGACAAAGCCGCTCAGTCCTCGCCTGCGCATGGACAACCCGTTTCGTTGCGCTGTAAGCGGTCGACGATAAGCGTCTTCATTGTGTCGTGGCACTTCGGCATGGCGGCGAAGAAGCGATCTTGCTGTTCTTGGGACACCTTGTGGGGATACATGTGGTACTTGGCCATCAGGTAACGCTTCATCACCACGAACTTCTTGCCATTGGCATCGGTATGGCCGGAGAGCACCACACCGCTAGAAACATCCTTTCGGATGCGGTTTGATGTGTCGTACGGGTGCAGGTCGTCCTGGTCGATGTAATCTGTTGCTAGTACTGCCGAGTTGTCGCCGAAGCGGCAGAAGAAAATGGCGTTCGACTCCGTGTCTGGCATTTTGTCTGCGTCCTCCCCCTCCCAGTGCATGCTTGAAACAATGCGCTGGTGCATGAAGTTACACTTGATTGTATCGAACGACTGCGGGTACAGTAGCAATAATCGTCAGCATCAGAATGAAAACCTTATAGCACAACAAGCCCAGGCATTATGTACCTCGCGAATTGTTGTGCTTCCCATCGCGTTGTTTAGTGCCTCGTCCTTGCCTGCAATCTGTTCGTAGATGGCACGCCCGACTTGAAAGACACTCACTCCGTCGTACTTGGAGATGGCAAAGTTCACGCAGTAGTGCTTGCCAAACTTCTCGAACGTGTCCGAGTACTGGTACGGCTGGTTAATATCCAAGCCAGCGGCCTTCTGTTCGATAAATTTGTAGGTCATGTCGAGCTTTTCCTCACGCAAGGACAGAATGGTTTTTCTCCGCTCATTGAAGTCCTTGCCAAGACGAATGTACGATTCCATGGGAGTCATCAACGCCATTCGCTGTTCACAAAAAACCATCACCATCAAATCAGATCTCGCGTACCCAAAATACAACCAGCTTAGCAGTCAAAACATACCACGTCGTTCACAGGTGCGAACGCCAGCATGGCCTTGAAGTTGTCCTGGTAAACCTTCTGCTGGTTGACGAGGTCGTTCAGGAGCTGGTTGTCCTCCTGGCTCTTGGCCAGCAGCTTGGGCTGCTCCGTGTCACGCGGGCGACGCTGCTTGATGCTCTTCCGCTGAGGACGACTCGACTTGGCGCGAGACTGCAGGAAGTCCCTCTGGGCATCCAAATACTTGACTTCCTTCTCCAACAAATCAACCTCGTCCTGCACCCAACGGAACAGTCAGCAAATGAATAAAAACTCACTCTACTTGTCTCCTGGACGCACCTCCATGGCTTCCTCCTCCATCTCCTCGTCCTCCTCGTTGTCCAGCTCCTCCAGCATGGCAGGCAGCGGTGAGGCCGACACGCTGTCGTCCGTGTGGCCCAGCGACGACACGTCCGACACCTCGGACGTCGTGGACAGGTTCGAGTCCGTGTGTGGCAGTCTGGGGGGCGACATGGGGGGCAGTACGTGGCCCATGAGCGCCTCGTGGTATCTCCTGGCCTGCTCTTCCTCGTGCTTCTTCTGCTCCCCAGCCAGCAGCGGACACTCGACGTCGAACTCGTCCTCTTCATTTCTGCAGGGCGAGCCGTCCACCGTGCTCGGGCACGTGCTGGGGACGCTCGGACAGGGCGACGGCAGCATGTCCAAGCCCGTGAAGGCGTCCAAGTCGATGGCACCATCACTCTGCTCCAGCGCCGTCTGATTCTTCTGATTCTCCAAGTCTATTTTTACCACCTTCTCCATGTCGCGTAAAAACTGCTCGCCGTCCAATAGGAACGCAGCAAATTCGTCATGAGTGTTGGTCTCCGCCGGCTCGGGCGACTTGGACGCCGTGGCCGACGAGCAGCCGGCGCCGCCCGCCGCGCACGCCGACGACGCGCACGAGCCAGAGGCGGAAGTGGAAGCGGCCGCGTCGGTCGTGGCGATGCTCACGCCCACCGAGCAGTTGGCCAGCAGCTCCTCGACGTGCGCTGAGGCCGAGGGAGACGCCGGAGGAGCCGCGTCCATGTGGAAGCTGCTGCTGATGAGGTCGTCGCCGTCCACGAGCTGCAGCATGTCGTACTCGAGCACCAGGTCGTCCGGGAGTCCTGCCGCCATTGTGTCTGGTCTCCCGAGGGTCTGTGAGTGAGTGTGAGTGAGCGAAGGCAGACGCGCGATCAGCGCAATGGGGGGAGGGACCGCTCTGGGTCGATTTGAGTGCCTTTGGGGCTTACGAAGTGGTCCTTCACGTTTCCTCGGCAGTAATCTGGGGTTTGACTGTGTCTTTGTATGTCGAAGTGTTCTCGAATATTGGTGGAAGGGACTCGGGTGGTACAGTGTGCCGTCATATGTGACATGAAGCTCTCGATGAGGTTGCGCTGAAGTCAGCGGTTTAATTAAGCGGGACACCGGATAATTTGTGGGTTTTGTACATGTATCCACCTGGAAGTTCCAGGTGTAACTTATGCAAGGTTTTCCAAAAACCGAAACAGCACGCTTGGATCAAAATGACATTGCACCACGCGTGCAAAATTAGCCAGCATCACGCATGGATCAAAATGACACTCGCGTTATTCTTAGTGCCTCGCACAAGCCCACATGATAGTTCTGCTCTGCTGTCAACCACGATAGAACGCGTCTGCATTCCATCCTCGCAGCAGTCTGTGGAAAATGGTGAGCATCCATCAATACTGGTCATGGTCGATGATCCTGCTGTCCTACTTGATCTCCACGACGGGCAGCTACTGCAGTGAGTCCTGCCTGCATCTACCTCACATCATTCCGAACGATCGTCTTTTGACCTCTACCGTTTTGTCGTTGTAGCGATTCAACTGATGGAGAACTGGCGCCGCATCGACGATGTCCAGCACAAACGCATCATGCTGGTCCTTTCTGCATTTGCACTCGGTGGATGCGGGATCTGGTGCACCCACTTCACGGGCATGACGGCACTCGAATTGGAACTCGAGGACGGCTCAACTCTTGAGATGAACTTCGAGCTGGGTCTAACCATCCTTTCCTTCGTGTTTGCGGTTCTCGGGGTGCTCGTGGGGCTGAAAATCGCGTCCATGGATCCGTATTTCCTTGAGATGGAGGCTGCTAGGCGCAAAGATATGCTGGTGTGTGGAGCAGTCTATAATAGCGACAATGTCAATTCAGCAGAAATTCACACTCACCTTCTGATTTTGCTCTTTTCAGGCTGCAAACCTGAAAAACGTCAAAATGTCCACGGTAGTGAATAAAAGTGCAGTCACCCGTCGTATCAAGGTAAGCCAGTCTGGGATGGCTCTCGGGTTGTGGGGTGAAGTTGACAGATCACTGTGTGGTATAGATCATCGCACTCTTCTCGCGACTGTGGCTTATTATGCTTGGAGGGGCGTTCGCAGCACTGGGTGTCCTCGGTATGCACTACCTGGGTATGTTAGCGCAGCGTATGAATGCTACCATGGAACTCAACGCAGGAATTGTGGTACTCTCCGTCCTCATCGCCTTTTTCACCGCAAACGCTGCCTTTTGGATTCTGTTCCGAGCGGTACGTGAAGTCGATGTGGTCGTCGGTCGCGACGCTGTATCAACGAGTCTTACTGACTTAGCCTACAGCTGACGTTTATCCCTGACAGTGAACTTTTACGACTGGGGAGCGCTATGATCATGGGCGTTGCAGTTTGTGCAACCCACTACTGTGGCTTGGGAGCTGCGTCGTACAAGCCCACTAGCGAAAATTATCTGGATACCACGCGATTCATCATCAATCGTGCTGAGGCTGCGATTGTAGCTTCACACGGTGCACTGCTGACGTGCTACTGGCTGGCCAGCTTCAGCGTGGTGCGCAATGTGCGCAAAGCTGAAATGTCAATGACTACAACGGCCATACGTGAAGGTGCATCACGACGAGACAAGAGCTCCAAGAGTCGAAAGAACAGTAGCCAGAAAGTTTATGCAGCCGACTAACAGGCTATCCTGGTCAATATCAATAATGCATTTTCACTCATTGATGAAAGCAAGACAGTCTTTGTTGTTGCGATTTAGCATACCGATTTATTGCACAGGGAAAACTCCCTAAAAATACGGTGGCCGAGTTTGGAAACTCGCCCACTCCTTTGGTGCTCGTCCTCACATGCCCAGCTTTAGATATTCTTCATTTTCCTATTCACGCGACAGGAGTGCAGCAACAAGCTGGCCGAGGCAATGTCTAGCAACGAAAACATGATATCGCAGCATTGGATGGTGTCGAAGATTTTCCTCTCGTACCTCATTGCTGTCACGGGGAGCTTCTGCAGTGCGTGACTATGCCTATTCCTCCATCACACGCAACTTATCTCTAACCTGCTTCATTTGATTCATATTAGCGATCCAGCTCATGGAGAAATGGCGCAGTGCAATTGAAACCAGGGACAAGTTCATCCTGCTGCTCTTGTCGTCAGTTGCACTGGGCGGTTGTGGAATTTGGTCCATGCACTTTACCGGAATGAACGCGCTCGAGTTGATCCGAGAGGATGGATCCGTACTGACCGTGGACTTCGAAGCTGGTCTGACGATCCTCTCGTTCATCTGCGCCGTCGGAGGTGTGTTCGTTGGTCTCAAAATTGCGTCTGCCGACCCGTTCTTCCTCGAGTTGGAGCAGGAAAAACGCAAAAATATTCTGGTACGCCAACGTCCTAGTTTCGTTGAGGCTTCTCTATCGAGCTAATGCCGAATGGTACCAACTTTGTATACTTCAGGTGAAAGACCTGGCGACTACAGCCATGTCCGACGTCGTGAACAAGCAAAAGGTTGCTAAACGTATCAAGCTCATCGCCCTCTTCTCCCGTCTGCCCAGAATTGCTGGCGGTGGGCTGTTTGCTGCCGTTGGCGTTCTCGTCATGCACTATCTGGGTATGATGGCCCAAAGAACTCAAGCCAGCATGACGCTGACCGCCGGAGTTGTGGTCGTCTCGGTGCTAATTGCTTTCTTCACAGCCACAGCAGCATTTTGGATCCTGTTCCGAGCGGTGAGTGACGCGATAAAAAGCCAAAACCACCGATCAAACACTAATCGTTGGACTCTATAATTCTCTAGCTGACATTTTTCCAGGACAGCGAGTTGCTTCGGCTGGGTAGCGCTCTTATCATGGGTATCGCAGTTTGCGGGACGCACTATTCGGGTATGGGGGCTGCCAGTTATACGTTTGTTGAGAATGGAATGGGAAGTGGGGGAGTTCATTTCAAGGGTTCTCAGGCCGCCATCCTGGCGTCGCACGGTTCACTGCTTTTCTGCTACTGGGTGATGACATGGAGTGTAGCTTCGAGTGTGCGCAACATCGTGTCAATGACATCAAACCTAAGCAAAATCAGCAAACGTGACCCAGGTGGCCCACGCAAGATTGTTGTTGGACAAGCAAAAGCTACTGAAAACAGCATGCGTGCAAGTGAGAACAACGGAACAAAAGCCAGCGCCGCTGGACAGGTATCTGTCGGTGGCACACGGGCGACAGGTCCCCATGGATCGAACGGCAGGAAGTCTTCAGAAAGCGTGTTTAACGAGGTGTAGCAAAATACAGGTATACCAGCAAATAAGTAGAACAAATGAAGAGATATTGTTGGATGCTAACGGTATCGCTTCAATCAGATATGCATGTAATGCTTCTTGTAATATGAGGTTTGAGTGGGTCGGTGAGATTTTAATTCTAAGCATTATCTCACCGAGCCATATTACAAGCAGTATGCAGCACATGTACAATAGGGGCGTGATATGACTGATACCGGTAACAGCAGAGAGCGAGGGCATTCGGCTCACATACGACACGAAATCTACCATTGTATTCCTGCTCCTAATAATATAATACATGTAGCTGCATCAACAGCAGCGTTGGAAGCAACTCCAACGACGCCGAATCTGATTCGAGTGTTTGTTGGGCAATTTAATCGCGGAATGTTGTAAGCCTACTTTTAAATTCTGCAAAGACGTGTCGTCCCCGCTCACCAAGCACAGCTCACTGTATCGGAGGCAATACATGCACACAATGTACTGTGGGCCATGGAGAATGTAAAGAGCATTGCTACACCCTAAAACTTGGGGCTGGCTGGAAGTGAGCTCTCGAGGAACACACCAACGTTGCTGTGTGGACGGTCGCCACGTGACTGACGTCCGTCGAGAAACGAGCACGCGTTCAACTGCAAGTCGTGCATAGACCTTTTGTCGAGTGAGTATTCATACTGTATTCCGCCATCCGCATTAACCTCCCGTGTCTATACCAACATGACCGGCCAGGCAGGAATCCGAGGATTCCTGCCTGGAGTTGACGCCGTCAACTTGACGGCCAAAGCCCGAGAACATCCGAGTCTCTCGGACGTGATGGAGATGTATTTAGTAGCTCACAAAGAAGCCGCCGAGCTCGAAGTGGAAGGCGGACAACTGTTGTGAGCATCCGACGTTTCTTTGCCTCCTAGAGCAGAGCGGCCAGTGTTCCGGTACTGTAGCCAAGTTGGCGTCGTCAACTCGATGGCACCTAATCGGACCAACGCCAAGTTATCGCCGCGCCGTCGACGTTGTATCAGGAATTGGCGCGAGCAACTAAAAAGCAGGGGCCGAAGTCTGCTGCTACATGTATCGAAGCAGCTCGAGCCATTTGTGTCGGTCTCGTCAAGAAAAAAAATCTTGCGCGCTGCATAAACCACGAAAACTGAAGTTGAACCAGCAATCGCTGCCTCCGTTCGGCGTAAGCGGTGGGACATCCAGCATTTCGATGAGTTTATGGGCCACCTTGCACTCCAAATCCCTGCAGTCTGGCCGTTAAACCTCTGTTAAAATGGAGGGCAGCATTCACCACGCGGTATGTATCGCAGACGACAAGCGCTGAACGAGCACGCCAACTTGAGCTTCAGAAAGCCACCGCCTTCGGTTCAAAGACGGCGTGACAATACGGCGACGGATGTGAGCCTCGAGCTCCAAGATCGTCGAGGTCTTCATTCCCAATTCGACGTTCAAGAGCTCAAGTAGCTGCACCCCCCCCCCCCCCCATTCAACACCATGACCGCTACCGATCTGATCATGTCCGGCGACTGCGGCGGCACCAACACGCGTCTGTCGCTGTGGAACATCCCCAAGGAGGCCAAGCACATCAAGGGCGACATCGCTCCCGGTGAGATGGTCTTCTCCAAGAAGTACCTGAACGAGGAGTACGCGAGCTTCGCCGAGGTGTGCCACCTGTTCCTGAACGAGGCCAAACTCGTGAACGATGTGCCCGCTGCCTGCGTTCTCGCCTGTGCTGGCCCCATTCTCAAGAACACGGTCGACTTTACCAATGTGGAATTCGGCTGGAAGATCGACGGTCCTGGTCTGGAGAAGGAGCTCGGCATCAAGAAGGTGCGACTCATTAACGACTTCGCCGGTATGGGCTACGGCCTGCTGACCCTCCGCCCGCACGAGTACATTGTGCTGAACGAAGCCCCCAAGGATGAGACCGCCCCGATGGCCACTATCGGTGCCGGCACTGGACTCGGTGAGTGCTTCTTGACTCCTGGTACGGATGGCCAATACTCGTGCTTCGCCTGCGAGGGTGGCCACACCGATTTCGCCCCCGCTGATGAGATCGAAATTGAACTGTACAACGAAATCAAGTCCAAGCTCGGATGCGGCAAGCGTTTCTCGATTGAACGCATCGTGTCGGGCCCCGGCCTGGCCACCATCTACGAGTTCCTGGCCAAGAAGTTCCCCGACAAGGTGGACCCGAAGGTGCACGAGGAGTTCCTCAAGGCCAACACGCAGCAGGGCAAGGTGATCGGCGAGAACGCCAAGACGAACGAGCTGTGCAACCAGACGCTCGAGATCTTCGTGGGTGCGTACGGCCGTGAGGCTGGCAACGCGATGTTGAAGTACCTGCCGCGCGGTGGTTTCTACATCACGGGCGGTCTGGCGCCGAAGAACTTGGACTACTTCACGAAGAAGGACATTTTCCTGAACGCTCTGTTCGACAAGGGCCGTGTGAGTCCTGCAATTCGTGCTTGCCCGGTGTACCTCGTCCTGAACGAGGACTTGGGCGAGCGCGGTGCTCACTACTACGCGTACCAGCTCCTGCGGGAGATGGAGTAAGCTTGTCGTGTGAATGACGAGAATCATCGTTGCTAGTGGTAACGCACTTGTAGCGTGTCGAGGTGGGCGACAATCCATGTAGCGTCCGAATGTGTTTGATAATAAACCTCTATTGCGTCCTGTCCGCTAGTATGTTGAGCTGCATGGATCAAGTTGAGCCTCGCCTGTGTTAACACAGATTATTTTTATCGGATAGGTGGATCCATTCCGTGTTGAAGCCGCCCTGGCGTTTTGTAGGTCTTTTTTTGAAAGATCTGCAAAGAAGCCGCGGGGTCAGCAGATTCATCGTCGAGCTGCAACTTGAGCAGGCTCAACTGCAACTGTCCTCTGCTGGCCTAGGGCTCCGCGTCTTTGCCTCCGCGGATTTCGCTCGGCTAGATTGTAAGCTTATGAGAGAATGAAATGCATGTACAGTATACCAGAGCAAATTGGTCTTTAGAAGCAAGCCAAGTGCAGGACACCTAATCCACTCAGGCGTGACGCCGTGCCCACTAGAAACTGTCAGACGAAATGAAGATCGCAGCTCGCCAAGCACCAAAAACATGTTCCAAAGATACGGTCTCTGATAGAAACGATAGAAACGACTTGCCGCCCGATCATTGCTAAAATCGCAACATTTACACCGGGCCTTGTGCATTGTTCTGCGCCGTAGTCTCTGCGGTGACCAAGCAGAGCTTCAATTAACTTTTACAAGTTGTGAGTCACAGGCTGCGACTCACAGCTAGGAGAAGACTCACAAAACCCTACCTTGGATCCAGCAAAATGGTTCTAAATTTCTAATTGGCATTTCTAAGCAGCAAGTTGAAGTTGTCTGGATCGAAATCCAGTCCACCAGTTTCGAGTCTCCGACGTTGAGTACCACTGCTGCGCGGTCCAACGATGAGAATCGCTCTTGCCTTCACTTGAAGTGAGCAGCTACACGCGATGTGAAAGATTTTGCGAGCGATCCTCATTCCTGAATCAACCTCCAAGAGCTCAAAAGCGACTTAATTCTCCCTATCCTCACCTTTCGTGCTCGATGGCTCCGTACGCCGTGTTTGTCCCGACTGCGACTTCGCTGTAGCCAATCTAACTGTGTCTGGCTGTGACTTTGCAGGTGGCTTGGATGCTGCAGTGATGAATCGACGACGAATGTCGTCGCTGCTCCGGCCGCTCATTCGGCCCCCGGCCACGATCTGATCATGTCGGGCGATTGTGGCGGCACCAACACGCGGTTGGCCCTTTGGAACATCCCCAAGGGATCCAAGTACACCAAGGGCGACATCGCTCCAGGCGATATGCTGTTCTCCAAGAAGTACCTGAACGAGCAGTACGGCAGCTTCAACGAGGTGTGTCACCTGTTCCTGAACGAGGCCAAGCTCGTGGATGAAGTGCCCGCTGCCTGTGTTCTCGCCTGTGCTGGTCCCATTCTCAAAAACACGGTTGACTTCACCAATGTCGAGTCTGGGTGGAAGATCGACGGTGCCAGCCTTGAAAAGGAGCTCGGCATCAAGACGGTTAAGCTCATCAACGACTTCGCCGCCATGGGCTACGGTCTGTTGACTCTCCGCCCGCACGAGTACATCGTGCTGAACGACGCCCCCAAGGACGAGACCGCCCCGATGGCCACCATCGGTGCCGGCACTGGACTCGGCGAGTGCTTCCTGACCCCCGGCAACGACGGCCAGTACTCGTGCTTCGCTTGTGAAGGTGGCCACACCGACTTCGCCCCTGCTGACGAAATCGAGATTGAGCTGTACAATGAGATCAAGGAAAAACTTGGTTGTGCGAAGCGTTTCTCGGTTGAGCGCATCGTGTCCGGCCCCGGTCTGGCCACCATCTACGAGTTCTTGGCCAAGAAATTCCCCGACAAGGTGGACCCGAAGGTGCACGAGGAGTTCCTCAAGGCCAACACGCAGCAGGGCAAGGTGATCGGCGAGAATGCGGCGACTAATGAGCTGTGTAACCAGACGCTGGAGATCTTCGTGGCCGCGTACGGCCGTGAGGCTGGCAACGCGATGTTGAAGTACCTACCACGCGGTGGTTTCTACATCACGGGCGGCCTGGCGCCGAAGAACTTGGACTACTTCACGAAGAAGGACATTTTCCTCAACTCGATGTTCGACAAGGGCCGTGTGAGTCCTGCAATTCGTGCTTGCCCTGTGTACCTGGTGCTGACGGAGGAGCTCGGCGAGCGTGGTGCTCATTTCTACGCGTACCAGCTACTGCACCAGTACATGTAGTTTGGTAACGTTGATGCTACTGTGCCAGCACCGTGGTGCCCGTGGCGTCATCCGAGGACGCAGGCAGAGGTGTCTGCTGTTCTGCTGACATGTGAAGCGGGTGAAACTACTAGTACTAGTTAAAATTAAGTGTTTGATAATAATTTCTTATGCGATTGATTGGTTCGTGTAAGTAACGATGACGATTGCATTTTCGTGTACAGAATATACCGCCACTTCCGACACCATATGTTCAGTACTTTTTGTGCACTATATAAATTATTGTGCGGTCATACAGGTCTGTCACTTCGTGGAGAGCATGGCGGCCTTGGCGTACGACATCGGGCTTAGCTGAGCCCGCTTCTCCATGTCTTGGACAATAGCGAAGCTCATGCCCGTTGAGGAATGCCGACATCCAACCCACAGACAAGCCCACATCGAGCCCCCACCCCCCCCCAAAGCGCAGCTTTTACCTTTCCGAGTGATGATGACCTTAGACACATACCACGCTGCTCAGCTTTCTCGATCCAGACTTCTAGCCTTCTTTCGAGCGCAGGCGCCTTCGCCTTGAGGGGTTTGCGGCGCTTGCCTTGGTCGTACGCCTCCTTCATGATGGTGCCTGCGTTTCGAAGTATGTCAGACATTGTGTTTCGAGCAGGAGGACCACACAGGCGGAACTCCTTCTTAGCCCACTTGGCTAGCTGGGCCTGCGTCATGGCTGGTGTGGCTGCATGCTTACGAATAAGCTCTCGCTTGTTGTCTATGGTTACTTGCCCGTGGTTGTACTGTGCTGGTCGCCGCAAATACTCGAATGGTGCTTATCGCTTCGTACCGAACGAGTCGTTCAGAATTGGTTTTGGCGCGCGCGCGAAAATTACCTACTAAATCTAATATTTGAAAGTGCCAACAATAATAGAGGTTATTTGTTATCAGCAGTGTCGGAAGTGAGAGTACCTCCTGTATACATTGTACCTATCTACCTTGTTTGTTTCGAAGTGCTCAAGTCGAAGATGCAAGGTGGAGTCCAGGATGGAACGGGTTTCTATACGTGATGATGCCACCGCCGTCGCACAGCTGCTCGAATCCACTCGGACTCCGCGTCGGACTGCAACTCGGACTCCGAGTCGGAGCCTGGGCACTCGGGGTCTCGTTCCGGGGAAATCGAAGGTGATGATGATGCCTGACTGGTCTTCAGATCAACGTTTCTAATCACGTTTCTAAACTAAGCAGATTTTTCTGCTTGGTTTCGCCGAATTTCGGTGCTACCGCAGCACTTTTCGTTGGGGCTACTGTAGGCTACTTACCTACTTAAGTAAGTACCAGTGGTACCGGTATTGTGATTTCCAGCTATATTTTGATTTCTGAGTCTCCAGCAAACCAACCAATACATTTATGATTGGACGAAAACATCAACACAATTCCGATTGGACAAAAGCATACACCTGCTTCAACGTTCGCACCTACACTGTAGGTCTTGCTGTGGAACTAACTCTGATAATAACTATTTTATGCAATTGAAAAGGGAGGTCGACGGAAATAACCCTGATAAGGCATATTTAATGCAATTACAGAGGGAGGTCGATTGGTGGGCGGTTGATTCAACGAACCGCCCAGTCCAATTTGGAGTAGAACCCACAATACAACCGTTGTAACAACGATCCCATACAGAAATCCCTCACGGACCCTGTTTCTAATCGATAGAAATTTATACATGCGCCCAAAACATAAAAACATGATTTCTATCGGTTAGAAACTCACATTTAAGTGTCGCTTAGAAATGTAAACTGTCAGTTGAAGACGTCGTCCACTTTGTGCTGCAGTCATCGTATCATCACAAACTTTCGTCAGTTGGCAACAGTGCGCGTGCACGTGCAGCAATTGCGCTGGCGTTGAGGGTTAACGAGGTAAGTGATGGACGGGAATTCGATGCCGGGGCCGGTCCTGGGTAACTTCAAACGTGCAGATTGTTCAGTGACACCACTTGATTCCGAGAGCTTGCGCGTTGCCTTAAAATGTTTCTTGCTTATAGCTACAGCGATCGCTATAACGGTTGCTCACAAAGATCACATGTATCACCTCCTCTTGACTTTGAGGGTTACAGGTTATCACATGTTGGCTTCTTGCATGCACAATACTAGGGCGTCTGCGACTGGGAATACCAATTTTCTTAATACTTTTAAGTATTAAAATATAAGCAGCGCTTTTGCATGCGACCGATCGGGCTGTGCTAACGTTAGTACAGTGAGACCCCCCGTTTTCGCGGAGGGTGGACCATAAAAAGGCTAAGAGGTAAATAAGTTATGTTGTGACATTACGGCTATAACTTGAATTTTGGCGGAACCATATTTGACAGGCTATTAGATGTCAGAGGCCACGAAAACGGGGGGTCTCACTGTAGCAGTGCTACTGCACTGATGACGTCCATTCCTATGATGCTTCGCTGCTCTGCTAGTAGCAGTGCTACTGCACTGACACCGTCCATTGCTATCATGCTGTGCTGCTCTGCTAGTAGCAGTGCTACTGCACCGATGGCGTCCAATGCTATCATGCTGTGCTGCTCTGCTAGTAGCAGTGCTACTGCACCGATGGCGTCCAATGCTATCATGCTGTGCTGCTCTGCTAGTAGCAGTGCTACTGCACCGATGACGTCCATTGCTACGATGCTTCGCTGCTCTGCTAGTAGCAGTGCTACTGCACCAATGGCGTCCATTGCTACGATGCTTCGCTGCTCTGCTAGTAGCAGTGCTACTGCACCGATGGCGTCCAATTCTATCATGCTGTGCTGCTCTGCTAAGTAGCAGTGCTACTGCACCGATGGCGTCCATCGCTATGATGCTCTGCTACCGGTAGTAGCAGCGCTACTGCGTTCGTTGCTATCATGCAACATTTCTAATGTTGTACGAATGTTTACCCAGGTTACGCTTACGCAGTACCGTGGAATTAATCCCTTGGGGGCTGTCCATCCCGGTATTCCCAGTATAATACATGTACTTACCGTATCGCCCCTGTCCTAAGCGAAGTTTTCTCCTAAGCGAATTTTTATTATAGCCAATCACATAGTCTGATTTTCAACAGATGGTTGTTACTAAAATGCCCTGCCAACTAACTAATTATAGACTATTCATTCCGATGGTGGCTGCTTGTCGTCGGGAGATCGGACCTGGCAAAAAACCAATGCAGGAGAGCAAACCCGTATTGCTGTGCACTGCACTCACAAGTGTGACAAAGGTGGCGGGGCGCCGCAACTAGCAGACGTATCCCTTCTTAGCTATATATCTATTCGACCACCTTCTACTGTGTAGGCGCACCGAGACGATGTTATGCGTCACGGTGCATGGTGCATTGCACCGTGCATCCCAACGACCGCTAGAGCTAAGACATCACTCTTGCATCAGTTTCTAGGTCTGGCTGGCTGCTAAATATCCCTTGTTGCTGTCCCGCCGTGCCCATAGCTTTTTACTCGATAAACCCCGTGACATAATTTTTACGTTTTAGATATTAATTCATACTTCCAATAATTAACCCTAACGTTGACAAGGCACATTGGCGTTCGCTTAGGACAGGGGCGATACGGTACTGTACTGAATGTTTGATTACAATTGAAGTTTACTTCAGCCTCCGTCAGTAAGCTATATCGTCATCGCACTGCGATAATCGCAGCACCCGGTCTCCATGCAATTGTTGCACGTGCACGCGCACTGTTGCCAACTGACGGCTGGTATCAATCGGACCAACTTGAGCTTCCACGCTAAGCATGCCACGTACCCCTGACAATGAATGCCCCACGATAGCGCACAGACACGAGCCGAAAAAGCTGTTGCTCTGTTCTCACTTTTGTATCTACGCTCAAGAGCTCAAGTAACCCGAGTCCAGAACTCCTCGCAAGTACAAAAGCACACAAACGTCATGACCGCTACCGATCTGATCATGTCCGGCGACTGCGGCGGCACCAACACGCGTCTGTCGCTATGGAACATCCCCAAGGACTCCAAGCACACCAAGGGCGACATCGCCCCCGGTGAGATGATCTTTTCCAAGAAGTACCTCAACGAGAACTACGCGAGCTTCGCCGAGGTGCCTGTGCTGGTCCCATTCTCAAGAACACAGCCGACTTCACCAACGTCGAGTTTGGATGGAAGATCGATGGCCCGTGCCTAGAAAAGGAGCTCGGCATCAAGAAGGTGCGGCTTATCAATGACTTCGCCGCCATGGGCTACGGCCTGCTGACCCTGCGTCCGCACGAGTATATTGTGCTGAACGACGCCCCCAAGGACGAAAGTGCTCCCATGGCAACTATCGGTGCTGGTACCGGTCTGGGTGAGTGCTTCTTGACTCCGGGAATGGACGGCCAGTACTCGTGCTTCGCCTGCGAAGGTGGCCACACCGACTTTGCTCCTGCTGATGAGATCGAGATTGAACTGTACAACGAGATCAAGTCCAAGCTCGGCTGCGGCAAGCGGTTCTCGATTGAACGCATCGTGTCGGGCCCCGGCCTGGCCACCATCTACGAGTTCCTGGCCAAGAAGTTCCCCGAGAAGGTGGACCCGAAGGTGCACGAGGAGTTCCTCAAGGCCAACACGCAGCAGGGCAAGGTGATCGGCGAGAACGCCAAGACGAACGAGCTCAAGTACCTGCCGCGTGGTGGCTTCTACATCACGGGCGGCCTGGCGCCGAAGAACTTGGGCTACTTCACGAAGAAGGCTGAATGCTCTGTTCGACAAGGGCCGTGTGAGTCCTGCAATTCGCGCGTGCCCGGTGTACCTCGTCCTGAACGAGGATTTGGGCGAGCGTGGTGCACACTACTACGCGTACCAGCTGCTGAAGGAGATGCAGTAGACTGGTTGTAGCTCCTATCGCTACGTCAGGCGTCGATGTTGAGAGGCCGAGCTGGCGCATAGCGATGGGCGACGTGTGAATTGCCCGAGCGTTTTTGACTATCAACTCGACGTTCGTGCTCATGACACGGACGGAGTGTGGACGTTGTGTCTTTCTTGGTTTGGTAGATAGCGAAAGTTTGTGATGATACGATGGACGACGCCATCAACAGGCAGACAGTATACATTTCTAAGCGAGACTAAAATGTGAGTTTCTAACCGATAGAAAATCACATTAGTTCAATTGTTGACATTTTCAAGAATTTCTATCGTTTAGAAACGGTATTTGTGACGCGGTATTGATACATTTATTGGTAAGCACCAAAATTTACACGTACTACAACGATATCCATAAATTTGACCGATTTGTGCGGATACTGACGGTCAAAATTGAATTGACTGCAATCCAACTTCAATTTTGAGGCGTACTACACACACGCTCCAAAGCTGACGGCGGCCGCCACGTACCCCGTAAGCATTGTCCTTCATGAAGCGCTGACACAGTTGAAGTGATCGGATCCCCGTGCACTCAATCGACTTGCTTAACCGGCCGGCATCGAAGTGTTCATTTTCAAATCAACCTTCGAGGGCTCAAGTCGACCACTCCGCTTCTCCCCCCAATCAAGCACCATGGCAGCCACCAACCTGATCATGTCCGGCGACTGCGGCGGCACCAACACGCGTCTGTCGCTGTGGAACATCCCCAACGACTCCAAGCACATCAAGGGCGACATCGCCCCGGGTGAGATGGTCTACTCCAAGAAGTACCTGAACGAGGAGTACGCGAGCTTCGCCGAGGTGTGCCACCTCTTCCTGAACGAGGCCAAACTCGTGGACCAGATCCCGGAGGCCTGCGTTCTTGCCTGTGCTGGTCCCATTCTCAAGAACACAGTCGACTTCACCAACGTCGAGTTTGGATGGAAGATCGACGGCCCGTGCCTAGAAAAGGAGCTCGGCATCAAGAAGGTGCGGCTCATCAACGACTTCGCCGCCATGGGCTATGGCCTGCTGACCCTGCGTCCGCACGAGTACATTGTGCTGAACGAAGCCCCCAAGGACGAGACCGCCCCGATGGCAACTATCGGCGCTGGTACCGGTCTGGGTGAGTGCTTCTTGACTCCTGGAATGGACGGCCAGTACTCGTGCTTCGCCTGCGAAGGTGGCCACACCGATTTCGCTCCTGCTGATGAGATCGAGATCGAACTGTACAACGAGATCAAGTCCAAGCTCGGCTGTGGCAAGCGTTTCTCGATTGAGCGCATCGTGTCCGGCCCCGGCCTGGCCACCATCTACGAGTTCTTGGCCAAGAAATTCCCCGAGAAGGTGGACCCGAAGGTGCACGACGAGTTCCTCAAGGCCAACACGCAGCAGGGCAAGGTGATCGGCGAGAACGCCAAGACGAACGAGCTGTGTAACCAGACGCTGGAGATCTTCGTGGGTGCGTACGGCCGTGAGGCTGGCAACGCGATGCTGAAGTACCTACCACGCGGTGGTTTCTACATCACGGGCGGCCTGGCGCCGAAGAACTTGGACTACTTCACGAAGAAGGACATTTTCCTCAACTCGATGTTCGACAAGGGCCGTGTGAGTCCCGCCATCCGTGCTTGCCCCGTGTACCTCGTCCTGAACGAGGACTTGGGCGAGCGTGGTGCTCACTACTACGCGTACCAACTCCTGCAGGAGGCGTAAGTGTTGTGTGAATGAATCTGCTTCCAGGTCATGGCCCGAATGTGCTTGATAATAAAATTCTCTCGTTGCGTCTTGTCCGCTGTGGTGTTTGGTGTTGAAGTCGAGCTCCGTGATGATGCGTGTCAGGTCTGGGAGGTGCTATCAACCGCGCGGCTCTCGCTAACGGCAGAGCGGGCATACAGATGTGTAGTCACACGCGCCGTATCGCGCAAGCATAAATCGTCCAAAAATGTTGCAAAAACAAGAAATACGAGTTTTGACAACAGTTGATACAAAGGACAGTGGAGATTTGATCACTGACAGATTTCACCTCACTCCTTCACACCGCCCCTCCCCAGCATGAGCCCCAGCAGCAGCAGCAAGAGGGACATCTCTCCATCACGCTCGCCGTGCCCACCTGCCCGTGCCGCCAAAAGGCAGGCAGCGACCTCACGCTCGGCGCCTTCGTCGGCCGCCCCTCCCCGCTCGAAGACTACGCCTTCTCGGCAGAGGAAGACGGGCTCTAAGGCCGCTCGCACGAGGCCGAGCGCCGTGAACTCCAGAGCGACCTCCCCACCCGCTACACGCGTGGCGGATGAATCAACAGTAGCAGCGCCAGATACCAGCTCTGTGCTCACCCTCGTGGAATCTGCTTCGAGTGGGGAGGCAAGCAATGAGGCGGCATCTGCTGCTGCTGCTGCAGCATCACGCGACACGTCATCAGGTTCGCGGCGGGGTGGTGAAGTCGCACCAAATGGTGCCAATGCACCGTGCGAAAGCAATTCTACTGGCAGTAGACATGATGTCACTCAGCATACTGCCACCGCCGCGTCCAGGGACGGCGCACAGTATGTGGTCGCTGCTGGGGACAATGTAACCCGAGCTTGGACAAACCAAGAAATGGCTACATTTTGGAACACCGGTTACATTACGCTGCGGGGGTTCGTTAGCGATGACGAAGTGAATCTGTTGCTGCGCGAGATAGACCGTATGGATGATAACCAGTGGTTCACCACTACCCGCGATTTGAAACGTCGAGAAGCGACAATTGCCATCCGCGACTCACCTCCAGCGGTGTTCCGCTTGGCGTTTCAACGTTTCGTCGAGCTAGCCTCGAATGTTCACCCGGCGTGGAGTGTACTGGAGCGCATCAAAGTGGTGCAATCGCTCCCAAACGCTCGGGGCGAACAGCTACACCGCGATTTTGAGTCTGCCGAAACTGCCGCGGCGGCAATCAACCATAAATGGGTACAAGCAACTTTGTTTCTCGTACTTGAGCCGGACTCAAAACTTTTGGTCGTTCCGGATGTGATTGGTGGCGCCCCGATAACCGCGAACTGCACGGCTCTCGACAATCTGACACCAGGCGATCTTGTAATTTACCGAGGTGATCTGCCCCATGCTGACGTGCCATACAAGGAGGGAAACATTCGAATTCAAGGCTGCATTAACGTGGATGGCGTTGACCACGATGAGCGCTTAGTTGAGCGCGTGGCGTGGGCTTTCTACCGCTGTGAGTTCTGCTTCAAGCCTTGTGAAGATAAGCGCGAATTGAAGAACCACCGGCGTTTTTGCAAGGATAACCCCGCCAAGGCTGCAATCGCTAGGAAGAGGAAGCAGAACAACGAAAAAGGGGCCTACTGCGAGGGATGCCGCCGTCACTTCAGCTTGAAGAACACGTACCATGCTCACAAGTGCACCGGTGCTAGCGCTGATGACGAAGGTAAACAAGAGGAGGATTAAATAATACAATATAGTCCTTGTCGTTGCATGTTGTAGTGTTCATACTAATATAAAAATGGAATATTTTAATCAAATCATGGATCGGCATCTCTACAATCGTCGATCCTTATCATTATAGTCGTGGATCGTCATCACTACAATCATGGATCCTCATTACTACAATCATGGATCGGTATCACTAGAGTCATGGATCGGTATCACTAGAGTCATGGATCGGTATCACTAGAGTCATGGATCGGTATCACTAGAGTCATGGATCGGCATCACTAGAGTCATGGATCGGCATCGCTCTAATCATCGATCCTTATCACTCCAGTCAAGGATCGGTATCACAACAACCATGGATCGACATCACTGCAGACATGGACCAGCATGAGTACAATCATGGATCGGAATTACTGAAAGCATCGATCTTCGTCACTGGGGTCATGGATCGGTATCACTACAATCATGGATCGACATCACTACATTGTTATAATGGGGGTTATGAGTACAATCATGGATCTGCATCACTATAATCATGGATCTGCATCTATATCATCATCGATCTTGATGAATGGAGTTATGGATCGGTATCACTACAATCATGGATCGACATCACTAAATTGTTGTAGTGTGGATTAACTTCACAAAAATGAAGGATCTAGTCATGTAGCACCGATCGGAACGTCACGCGTTGAATTATGCAACCCTGTGGTATATGTCATGTGCAACTACATCTCAAATTGCGACGGAATACGCCTAGTCCCGCGAGGTCCTGATCCTGAAGCGTGCTGAACGTTGCGCCTTTGTAGAGCACGTGCTGCTCGGCGATCTCTAATGGGTACAGGCTCCAGTATGCGCGCTCTCTCAGTAGGCGGGGCATCGTTTCTACGAATCCACCAATGAGGATGAAAGTGACTTGGCTGTAGACTCTTTCCGGCTGCAACAAGAGCATGTAGATCGTGGGTGCACGGCATTCCCATTGTCCTTGAAAATCGACCCGAACATGGGCGAAACAGCCTGTCAACATGCTGGTAAGACTTTAGGCACCTCGTCAGCGCGTACTGATGAATCACCTTGGTGACCTCGGTGAAGAACGGTCGTTGAAGACGAGTCGGAAGGAATATACCCGCGTCCGACATAAGCTTGTGATGCTTAAGAATCGTCTGGCGCCACCAATGCTCCATACGTTTGTGAACGGTTAGAAAATCACCTGTAGAAGACCCCAGCCAGCTTTTCAAAGTAGCATGGTAACCTTCTACACGTGAGGTAGCACGCATGCCAAAATGAACGACATTGTCCGTCCAGCAACGTACGATCCGGAACTTCCAGATGTCTAGCCACACATCATCAACGTATGCCGCCTCAACGGGAGACACGAAATACAGTTCCTGCCGCCGAAAATTGTACTCTTCTTCGGTAGTTGCCTCCACCACCCGAACGAAAGCTTCGCAAAAGGCTTGGTGTGCGTCCGAATCACGTGGCTGCATGGTTTCTTGGTCAATTACTCGGGGAAAAGTGCGGCGCCGAGCATGGGCTTGCACATCTTTCATTATATGCCATAGGCAAAGCAGCACAGGAATATCTGGGTAAACGGCTTCGAGCGCGTTCAGCAACGCCAGATCTCGGTCAACAAAGAAAACCTGGGGACCATGGATGCAGAACTTCTTCTGCAAGGTCTTGAGTTGCCGTAGTACCCACTCATAATCCGAAGATGTTTCTCCTGCCATGAAACACTGAGCCAGATGGATGGTAGTGTTCATTCCAGTCACACCCACGATGTTCAGCAAAGGCATGTTGAAGCGATTGGTGCGATACGTGCAATCCATAAGCACGACGTCAAAGTTGGCTTTGTAAATGCCAACAGCTTCGGAGTGAGCGAAGAACAGATGGGTCAGGCGTCTTGAATCGTCGAGTTTGTAAGCCACCTCAAACGGCCCGGACATGAGCCTTTCCAGTAAAAACTCGATTCGAGACAGACCGCCTAAAGCCAATAAAGCTGCTCGCTGGCGTTCATTGTACACGTCACGGGGAGTTATAGCAATCGTTGGATCCTCCAGTAGCAGCCGCGCGATCGTCTGACTTGCCCTAGTTCCTGTCTCGCCGTCCACTGTAATTGCTAAGTGCACTGCATCCGACCGAGATAGCCGACGCAGTATCGGGTGCGACGCAACACTGGTGGAAGGAGCGTGGTTGTGTGTAGCGGCTCGCCCACGATGCTGCAGTTCCCACATGATGGATCCACAGGCGAGCTGCTTTCGAACAACGAATACGGCCATCGGGCAACCACAACGTCTGGACTGTGCGTTGGGGCGGCGGCGCACACTGGTGGCGCTGTTATGCTTCCGTCTCTCACCATGACGATCACAGCCGTACTGCACCACGCGTCTCGTCTTCATGCTGTCGTAGCTGGTGCTTTTATAGACCATAGCATATCCGCGGCCCCAGGCGTACGTGTTCATTGCTCGGTGAGCTTCCTCCGGGGAACCAAACATTTGCTCAGGAATACAAGCCATTGACCACGTCGGAAGGTCTGAGTCAATATCAACTCGTACAAGTTCACGGTGCTCACCCTGCGTCTCCGCAGAGGTTGTCGCCTCAGGCCTTGGCTCCCAAAATTGAGTCGGCAACGCGGGCGGTATCGATGTCAGCGTAGGCGTTACAAACGGCATCTCTGCCCATGTTGGCAACAGCGGGCAATGGGAAACCCATGGCGATGATACCGCAGGTCGGCACGCCGAAGGCATGTAGACTGGAGTAGCAGGAACTGGTTCCGACGATCTTAGGGGTAACGGCGTTGGCAACTCGCGCGACGGCATGGCATGACCCAGCGCTGCCCATCTTGGTGCCGGCACTGACATCATAGGTTGCATTGCTGCTTGAAGGCCGCTCACTGTTGCCCTTGGTTGCAACATCGCTGAAGACGCACATAGTGCATGCGGTGGTGGAGGTATCGCTAGCTGGTTAAGGCGCTGCGCCCCCGATAGCTCGTTGCGAGCATCCTCCGACAAGGCCAGTTCCACTGGAGTCGATGCTTGCGCTAGGAGCTCGAGAGACATGGTGCATGTAGCTGGAGCGTCGAGGTTGAGATGGTCATCCATCTGGCGGGCCAAATCGTCCATTTTGACCTTGGTTTGAGTCAGCAGCAAGTTGTTCGGATCACAGTTCGGCAGGAAGCAGTTTGAGCTGGCAAAACGCCTTCCTCGCTTCTTGCTGTCCAAGTAAAGTATAGCTACAACCTTTGTCAAACAATAAAAAAATGTCGATTGGATAGTACACGACCCGCTCTGCCGTTAGCGAGAGCCGCGCGGTTGATAGCACCTCCCGTCAGGTCTCCGCCGCGAGGTCCGTCAAGTCCATGCACAATTGTATCAAGTGCCGATGAATGGCGTTACAGATACCGCCCACTAAGTTGTACACACAGTCAGTCTATACACCCTCAAAATCGGTAATGAAGCCTGATCGCTTTTAGGAGGAGAAATCCAGTTTTCCCGCCCAGAGGGATCTTTCACAATTCAAACAGAGCCTGCAAGGCCCCCCCCCCCCCCGCAGCCCGCCATGGCGGTCATGATGACCTTCACAACGAAGCAAACGAAGGGCAAGTGGCTCACGATCGCGCAAAAATGGCAAGTTATCGAGGAGCATGGACGCTCGCAGCCGTCGCCATCGCTCGCCGATCTGGCACGCTGGTCACAGGTGGTCAGTTGGGGTATGGGCGGCGATGGGGGCAAAAACGATAGCGAGCTGCTTTCGCAAGACAGGAATTATATTTCCAGAGGAGAGTGCCATGACAGCTCCACCAACACGACTCAGCTGAGTGAGCTGTTGATTCGAATGCACGTAAACTTCAACGTATACAGTCTGTAATACCGTATATTCTGAACACATATAATATACTGTAGGAACTAAAAGAGTACCACTGTACAACTTAGTGGGCGGTATCTGTACCGCGACCTTAACGTCGACCAGTCGACAAGACATACAGCAACCTTAAAGCCTAAAAGCAACCCTAAGTACATGTGTAAATTGATACCCCGAAACTTCCGATACCACATAAACCTAAAACTTAATAAGAGGAGGACGGGAGTCACGGCTCTCAAATCACCAAAGCGCCGACTGCCGACAAGAAAAGTATCGCCCACGCTCACCACTTGCATGCCTGAGAGCGCCGACATAGCCCCTGAGTCGGGAATGATGAAACCAAGCATGATCACGGCCGCACGACAGCGTGATCCAAGCACGCACATCAGACACCGAGCATGGGTTTTGCCCTGCAAACTTTGCCGCTTTCACCCCCTCTTTCACCATCATCAGAGATAATCAGAGATAAGGTCGCCGTAACCACTCCGAGTGCCGATTGAGGTTGCTGGTGCGTGGCTGCCGGCCGGATGTGCACCGCAAAGCCAAAGTCAAGTCAAACTTCGAGTCAAACCTTGAGGGCAACGTGTTCCGGGTCAAATCAGACTCGATCGACGCTGCTTCGACTTGACCCCAAGCAGCCCGAGGCTGAGCTATGCACCAGTTGAAGCAGGCCCATAGTGAGACCAAGTCTTTCACGCCTGACGTCACGCAATGCGCATGGCCGGGAGCGAGGCCTCTCCATCCCACAGACACAATACCCGCCGGTATTACAAGCAGCAGCAGCTTTCGAAAGACCATGGCCAAGGTCCAAGGCCAAGAGCATATTGCATGGGTATATCCCTCCATGATGTCGTCGTTGTAGTAGAATTCCACCGGTACTCTGCCCTCCTCCAGCAGAGTC
Organism: Phytophthora x cambivora; assembly: GCA_033557925.1. NCBI lineage: Eukaryota > Oomycota > Peronosporomycetes > Peronosporales > Peronosporaceae > Phytophthora > Phytophthora x cambivora. The sequence continues at coordinate 2,943,146 of JAUCEB010000012.1, read as the reverse complement.
CCGGGCGAAGCCATCTCCACAATTGGTCGCATGGCCACGCGCTTTGCGCCCGCACCATTCGATGCGATGGTGAAAGTTCAGCCGACGGAACAGAGACCTTGCAACGGCCCAACAACTTCAAGGCCACAGCCGGGCGGCGCTGCATTTGCCACGTCGGCAAAACAAGACGAAGATCCTCTTGGGCGGCCCACGTCCGTTTTGGCCATTCCGGAATCTTCCGTCTCCAGGACAAGCTGCTCCAACCCCACCTTCCTCCTTCTACCATGGCGTACGTGCCCTCCCCCATGCAACCACCGAGCCCTCGTTGTTGCCCACGTCAAGACGGACGCAACCGAGCTTTTTCAGCCGAGTAACCATGTCTGGAAGTCTCACAATCGCCACTTTTGTGTTTTCGTGGAATGTCTTGCTACAGTGAATACAACCTCATCATCTCGGGCGACTGCGGCGGCACCAACACGCGTCTGTCGCTGTGGAAGATCCCGGCCGGCGCCACCCAGCTCAAGGGCAACATCGCCCCCGGCGACGCCATCTTCGCCAAGAAGTACCTGAACGAGGAGCACTCGAGCTTCAACGAGGTGTGCCACCTCTTCATGAACGAGGCCAAGCTCACGGACCACGTGCCCGAGGCCTGCGTGCTGGCCTGCGCCGGCCCCATCCTCGACAACACCGTCGACTTCACCAACGTCGAGTTCGGCTGGAAGATCGACGGCGCCAGCCTCGAGAAGCAGCTTGGCATCAAGAAGGTGAAGCTCATCAACGACTTCGCCGCTATGGGCTACGGCCTGCTGACGCTGCGTCCGCACGAGTACATCGTGCTGAACGACGCCCCTAAGGACGAGACCGCTCCGATGGCCACCATCGGTGCTGGTACCGGTCTGGGTGAGTGCTTCCTGACCCCCGGCAACGACGGCCAGTACTCGTGCTTCGCCTGTGAGGGTGGCCACACCGACTTCGCCCCCGCTGATGAGATTGAGATTGAACTGTACAACGAGATCAAGTCCAAGCTCGGCTGCGGCAAGCGTTTCTCGGTGGAGCGCATCGTGTCCGGCCCCGGCCTGGCCACCATCTACGAGTTCCTGGCCAAGAAGTTCCCCGAGAAGGTGGACCCGAAGGTGCACGAGGAGTTCCTCAAGGCCAACACGCAGCAGGGCAAGGTGATCGGCGAGAACGCCAAGACGAACGAGCTGTGCAACCAGACGCTCGAGATCTTCGTGGGCGCGTACGGCCGTGAGGCTGGCAACGCGATGCTGAAGTACCTGCCGCGCGGTGGTTTCTACATCACGGGCGGCCTTGCGCCGAAGAACTTGGACTACTTCACGAAGAAGGACATTTTCCTCAACTCGATGTTCGACAAGGGCCGTGTGAGTCCCGCCATCCGTGCTTGCCCCGTGTACCTCGTCCTGACGGAGGAGCTCGGCGAGCGTGGTGCCCACTACTACGCGTACCAGCTGCTGCACACGGGCGCTTAAGCTCTTGTCGCATCGCGAGCAAGTGCTGCTGAGGTGTAGACGTGGCTGATGTCGTGGACAGGAAGATCTCCTGCGTTCCACGTGACAGTGCGAGTAGGTAGCGAGTAGCGTTCAGTTGTGCCATCGAGCAACTTCGTTTGTAAGAAACCATTCTTTCGTATTACTCGGCGTGTTGCATTCTTGAGCTTGATTTCGATTAGAGGGTGTCGGTGATGGTGGCTATAAGTTTCTGACGGGTGTTCAAGGTCGCTGCGATCCCGACTCGCTGTAACGATTGAAGATGATTGCTGGTGAGCTTGGGATTCAAGAGATGGTCAAGTTTCAGCCACCAAAACTCAAATGCGTATGTGTCAGTCCGTCGCATGGACCACAACATCATGGGCGATCACACAAATGATCTCTACTTTCTGGCGGATACATGTACCGGTATCAACAGTGTACACGGACAACGACACTTTCTGAATCAGAATTTCGTGATGCGCATTGCGTATGCACTGGTTTCAATGCGAATCCAAGTTGTCAAGCAGGGTGTCCGCTGAGCGGACATTATCAGAGCGGACTCCGCTCTGATAATGAAAGCCACATGCGACGTGTACCAGCACCGTACCACCATTACGTTGCTCTTCGCGCAACTTAATTCGCATCCATATCCACCAATCCACTTCAAGGTGTGACCTGAGAATCCTTACATTCGCGAATCTCCCCTTTTGGCCCCAAGTCTCTAAACGCAACTCAATCATGTCGTACGTGTTCCTCTCTAACCGTCTCTAACCAACTCTCTAACCTTCACTTAATCCAGTGGCGACCTCATCATCTCCGGTGACTGCGGCGGCACCAACACGCGTCTGTCGCTGTGGCTCATCCCCAAGGGCTCCGTGGCCTTCAAAGGCTCCGTCGCCCCGGGCGAGATCACGTTTGCCAAAAAGTACCACAACGAGAACTACAGCTGCTTCTCGGAGGTCTGCCACCTCTTCATGAAGGAGGCCAAGCTACTGGACAGACTGCCCGTGGCCTGCGTGCTGGCATGCGCCGGGCCCATCCTGAACAACACGGTCGAGTACGTGTTGCATGGTTAACACTAGCCTAAACTTTAGCACTAGCTTAAAAAGCAAAACCTAACTTGAGGTGTGTCTAAATGTCTCTAAATTAGGTTCACCAATATCAAGCAAGGCTGGAAGATCGACGGCCCCGGACTGGAGAAGGAGCTCGGGATCACCACTGTGAAGCTCATTAATGACTTTGCCGCCATGGGTTATGGCCTCCTCACGTTGAAACCTCATGAGTACATTGTCCTCAATGAGGCGGAAAAAGAGGAAGGTGCCCCCATCGCCACTATCGGCGCTGGAACGGGCCTGGGGGAGTGCTACCTCACGGCTGACAAGGACGGCCAGTACTCGTGCTTCGCCTGTGAGGGCGGCCACACGGACTTCGCCCCGGCCGACGAGATTGAGATCGAGTTGTACAATTCCATCAAGGAGGAGCTGGGCTGCCATCGCCGCTTCTCGGTGGAACGCATCGTGAGTGGCCCGGGCCTGGCCACGATCTACAGGTTCCTGGCCAAGAAATTCCCCGACAAAGTGGACAAGAAGGTGCACGACGCCTTCCTGGCCGCCAAGTCCTTGCAGGGCAAAATCATCGGCGATAACGCCAAGACGGACGAACTCTGCAACCAGGCCATGGAGATCTTCGTCGAGTACGTGATGGCCCACTTGGCCAGGATAAATGGCCCGTTCTGTACTAACTTTTTTTTTATTTTTTTTAATATTTTTTTGCTTTGTTGGGTTGGTGTTTCTAGTGCTTACGGACGTGAGGCTGGATGTGCCATGCTGAAGTACCTCCCGCGTGGTGGCTTCTACATCACCGGCGGACTCGCGCCGAAGAACCTGGACTACTTCACCCAGAAGGATATTTTCCTCAAGGCGTGCTTCAATAAGGGCCGCGTGAGTCCGGCGCTCGAGGCCATCCCGATCTACCTGGTGCTGACGGAAGATTTGGGCGAACGCGGCGCGCACTACTTTGCGTACCAGCTACTGGAGTCGTACAACCACAGCTTGCTGGGCGACACCATCGCGCGCGAACGTGTCCAGGAGAAATTCGCCACGACCGACCACTTGGCGCTCTACTCGGCCATCGCCGCTGCGGGTGTCGCTGTGGGTGTCGTCCTGGGAAATTTGCTGCGAAAGTAAGCGCGCAATGACAAGCAAAAGCGACCTCACTCGTATTTGAGCAAAATGCCACAACGAGTCACTCGACCGATCGCTGTGTATAAGCTGCAGAAAATGAGACTTTGGGCTACTAATTCAGTTGTGAAAGTTGCAAATGTTCACGTGTTGCAGGTTTTCTAGTTGTCTCGCTGGTTGCTTGGAGGTTCTGGTTCGATGAAGAGTCCATGCTCTTTGAGGAGATCGAAGACTTCAGGTCCTTCCAGCATTCGTCGGCTCTGGGCAGCTTCCCGCATGGCTCGCTTGAAAGCCCGCACCTGGTTCTTGAGTCCAGCTAGCTCTTCATCCAGCGTGACATGAAGCTTTTTGCGCTGCTCGAGCTCTCGATGTGTCGCGTACACATTCTCCGTCACGCCGTACAGCTTGCGACGAACTCCATACTGGTTGCCGATGATCTCGTCGGCATTGGCCCAGACTGCAGCGCACTCACGCTTCAGCTTGCGCACAGCTCGCTCTTCCATGGTCCTATGCGATTCCCAGTTGTCCTTCAATTTGGTGAGTATCTCCTTCTCTTGCGGGAGTTTGGCCCGTCGATACAGCTCGTCCATGGGGTTTCGTCGAGCTTCCAGTCTGCCCAGCAGCGACTTATCGTACTGCTCTTTGGCTTTCAACGCTGCAACAGCTCTGCTGATCTCGTAGATTTTCCGAGCTTGACGTGTCCGATAAATCCGCTGCAGCACCGAAGCTGCACTCGTTTTGGCGTTGAAAATCTGTACGAACCGCTTTCGACCAAGACGGCCACGATACATCCGCTGGATAAGCTGTGCCGATTGAAGACAGCGCTGCCGATGTCGCTCAGCTTTGAAGTACACTCGACCACGGTGACCTCGAAAAACTCGCTGAATATCTCCAGCAGCGTGGGTTTTAGCCTCTCGCTTGCGACTTAGTCTCAGCTTCCTGATCCACTGCTTCATGTACTGTTGAATCCGCTGAGCAGCGAGGAATCTCCGCCATCGTCGGATTTTCATTGCCTTCCGACGTTCAAGCACACCTCGAATCCACTGCTGGATGCAGAGCACAGCACCTTTGTGGATAAACTGTCGTCGAAGAAGAGCTTGAGTTGCGTTTTGGCCCTTGCGAGCGTACTTGGCAGTGCGGATTTTCCGGAAAAGCAGAGCTCGCTTTCGCCCCAGCATGCCACGATAACATCTCTGGATATCGAGAGCAGCTTCGTTACGATGCTTTGCCACAGCTTGACGAACGATTCCCCGCATCCGCGTCACTATGCGAGCGTATTGAGCCATCCTCTGCATGTGGATTATCAATCCGCGTTGGGACAGATACTTTCGCCGTGCACAGTATCGTCGCCACTGGGACTGGATCACTATCGCGGTGTTGTTTGCTAGTGTCCGATAGAAGGCGACGCGTCTGCGAGCCAAGTGACCGCGGTAGACCCGCTGGATTGTAAGCGCTGCTGCGTTCATCTCGATCCGCATAGCAGACACGTGCCACATCGCCAACTTCCTTCGCCAAACGCTTTGGATTTTGATCGCTGCGTCGCGGTAGAACGCCAAGTACTTGGTCAAGTTCTTGCGGCGCTTGTACTTCCGCCACTGGCCCTGAATGCTGTGGATTTTCTCGACAAGCCACCGTGAACGCGCTTGAAACTCGCGCTGATTGAGACATCGGCGATACCAGCGCCAGATTTTACCAGCGCACTTTAACTTTCGTTCGTAGACGAGCTGTTGATATCGTCGTCGTCCACGGTACCCACGATACACGCGCTGAATCTCACGCGCGAAGTAGTTGCGGATCTTCATCCGGACGACGTAGTGCGGGTGGTAGCAGCGCTGAATTCGTCGAGCGGCCAGATTCGCTCTAAAGCGCCAAGCCCGGACTTCTCGACGAGCTCTGTTACCTCGAGTATGAGCCTGAACGAACACAACCTTGTCCATGCTTTCTTTGAGCGACAACAGGTGAAGAAAGCGACGCCATGCCAAGAAATCGCGCACACACTTCTGAATTTTCCTCGCAGCTCTCGTCTCGCGTAAAAGTCGGCGGTTTGCGAGGAAAACTATCGTGAATCGCTTGTTTTTCCACTTGCGGAACTTGGTCTGCAGAACGACAGCAGCCTTGTACTGCTCCTGCATTAGGCGGAGCAGCTCAATGTGTTTTTTTGGTAGAGGTTCCAGCACCATAGCCGAATTGCCACCTCCGGTTGCAATCGTCTTGATCAACGAGGCAGTCGTGAATGGCTTGGTAAAAGGCAAGAGACTGTCGTTGCAGTGCTTGACTACTCTCTGAGAGAGTCGATCGCAGCCCTTGAGACGCAGCTCCTGGATCTGCTGACAACTTGAGCACAACATGACAAGACCTTCGTCCGTCACGCGGGTATTTCCACTTAAATCCAGGATTTCCAGCGGGATTTTGGTGAATGCTAGTGCTGTTAGTGTTCGGTCCGTGATTCCACGTGTGTTGGCTAGCAGGAGGACTTTTAACTGGAAACTACGCGAAGCAAGAGCTTCTGTCGCAAAATCCGTGATCTGCGCACACTACAAACACGAGTAAAAAGTCAGAATCAATGAGCAAAAGGTTTGAGTTTAGCTACCAAGAGCTCACCTTGGACAAGTTAATCCACTCCAGTTGGCGGCATGCGGCTGTCAGCACGCTCACACCAGAATCGCAGACGTTGGTTCCGCTCAGATCAATTCGCCTTAACACGTTTGGCGGATGGAATCCACTTGCAGTAGTTGACACGAGATTCATGAGGCATCCTGGAGTTTCGAGGTCATGTCGCTCCGAGATATCAAGGACACGCAAACTCCGGCACATTTTGCCAAGCAACTTGAAAGTCTGCGCTGTGATGTTCCGACCCGAGAGAGAAATGTTCGTGAGCAACGCGCAGCCCTTACCGATCTCCATGACTCCATTATCAGACACTTTACGCAGCCCTTTCAGGTTGAGTTTGACGAGATTCCCACCGTGTTTCCCTATCTGCATCATAGCGTCGTCCCCGATATTTGAGCAGTTCTTCAAATTCAGAGACATTAACTGAGTCTGTGGGGTGTCGTCGTCATCTAGCAAAGTGTTCTGGGACTTCTCTTCTTCGAGAGAAAAGAGGTTTTTGATGCCCATATCAGTGATAAGAGCGCAGTCTTGCATGTTGAGCTTGACGAATACAGGAGACGAGATGAGTGGTGCCATCAGTAACAAACCAAAATCCGACAACGCTCTACACCGCGCAACGTTGAGCCGCTGCAATGTCGCTCCACAGCCTTTGACGATCCAACTGACGGCTGTCTCGTCGATTGCCAGTCCACTGAGGCTCAAGGAGGTCAGTGATTGAAGACCCGGACTCGTTTCAAAGGCGAAGAAGGCCATGTTGTCCACGCTGAGGCAATCGTCCACTGCGAGGTGTTGCATCGCCAAGTCTTTGACGGACGAGCTGGCCAGGTACGAGATACCGGACGAGGTGAGATTCTTGCACTGACGAACGTCCAGCCAGCGAAGCGTGCACGCTGCTGACGATCGCTGGGTATTAGCGACACATTGCAAGAAAGCGTCCGTGACCCCCGGACACCCTCGAACTGAGAGCGTATGCAACCGCTTGCAGTCCTTCCAGACTTTACTAAGCGCAGTGCTGGACAAATGGTGACATTCGTCGAGATGTAGCTCTTGCAATAAACTCAAGTGACGACGGATGGTATTCAGTCCTTCGTCCGTGATAGCGTGGCACCTGCATCAAGCAAAGTCAAGTTTTCTTGTTAAAACCAGTTCTTTCCTCTCTTCATCATATCCTGCAATTCTCTTGATTCCTCGAACCTGGAGATGTCTAACTTCGTCAGGTGTTTGAGTTTGTGCAGGTGCCCAACGCCGCGATCAGTGAGAGAAGTTCCTTCGAGCACAAGTGTCTGACAATTTCCTGCAAAATAGCCACAAAATTAATGTCGATATTTCAAGCTCGAAGACACGAAAGAGCCTTACCGTTTGTAGTAGGATGTGATGCAATAGCCATTATCCAGTCGTTGGAGACGCTCGTGAAGTTGCGCAGGTTGATCTCTCTCTTGGGCACTTTGCCTCGGACATCCTGTAAATAAAATATAACAATGAATATGATTTTTGTTGTGGTTTTATAACATTTGCAACAAAATATCGTTTTACCTGACAAAACAATTCCGTAGGGGGCGCTGCCAAGATCTTCATATCGCCTTGACAGTGACGCGTAGCCCCTTTCATCTACCATCGCAGTATGAGGCTCAAGTCTCAGTACCAAAGAAGATCGCGCCGTCTCTTCACGGCAGCGCTAGCAAGGTGAGTCAACTCGACGTACGAGCTCCATGAGATTCACAGGTAGTTTAGCAGCCATCCGAAGCTCCTGCTGACGTTGCAGAAGCTCAACTCTAGCCTGCAAGACATCTTGGTACTCGACGACGTCCATCGAGGGTACTATAGAAACAACTTCAACTTGTGTCCCTTCGAGCGTCTATCGTCAGTAGCACAGTACCTTACCGCAATAACACACTTCTACAGCGTAAAAGTTCCTTCAGTAGATGGCGTTAAAGAGGTTTTTATGGAAGGTTAACAACATAACTTTACATGAATATATATACGGTCTGCAAGGTTATTAGTTGTGGTGTATACTCTTTTAAGCTTACTGTACAGGTAAGTTACCGTGTGAACTTGCCAATCATGTTGAAGTGAGTTAGCTGGTTGCTTGTGTCATTGCTTCAGTTCATCGAGGCCATGTCGGTGGGCGCCAACTTCGCCAAGGCCAAGAGCAGCATCGCCCACCAGCGGTCCGTGGCCGTGCTGACGCTGTACAGCTGCATGACGCCGCTCGGTATCTTCCTGGGCATGGTGCTGTCCGAGTCGCTGCGAGGCAGCAGCGCGCTGGCCATGGAGGCCGTGGCGCTGAGCGTCGCGTCGGGCAGCTTCATCTACCTGGCGTTCCACGAGCTCTCGGAGGAGAACGCGAGCCAGGAGAGCGGCGCCGCCGAGAAGCTCGCGCTCTTTTCCGCGGGCATGGCCAGCATGGCCCTGCTGGCCGCGTGGGCATAGCATACAGTAACAGCAGGAGGCGTGGGGCAAGTTGAGGCGCGCAAGATATTCGGACGAACGCGAACGCCACTTGGTATGGAGAGACCATCAAACCTCGCAACCCCGGACTTGTCATTACTAACGACGCACAAAGCGCTTTGCCATAAATACGAAGTCGAGGTGTCGTCCTGCGAGTTTGGACACGGGAGCCCAGCATGTGCATGTCCATGTCCATTCGTGCCCAGTAGGTTGGGGTTGCAACTTGCATCCATCCATCCATGCGTTGCTCCACCATCGGAGCTGGCGGTGCCCGCTGCCCAGTGACATGAGGAGTGGGGCTCCGGGACAGACGGTGGGCCCACCAAGAGCTCACTCGCTCCTGACGAAAAGGAGGCGAGCAGCAGGCTGCACGAACTCTCAACGTGCGTTTACATTGGCTCCGGTGGATTTTCACCTTGAGGCGGTAGCTTTGGCCAGATGTGGTCTCGGTGCAGGGTCCCTGCCAGAGAGGGTGGCGTCAGTGTGTCCACCACTGCAGCGGGACTCATTCTCACGCTCAGTGCGACGATGGCAAAATTTGACATCCGGCACTGGCAGCGATGCCCGGCACCGTGCCGCTCCGAAAAAACTGCTCGAGTTGTCAACCTCCGCCTCGAGACTATCGAGTCGAGAAAATCGAGTTGGGCTGCGTGCGGTGCAGCGATCGATCGCCGCGTGGCAGGCCTCGGCCGTCGGACGATGACGAAAGGCAGAGCCTTTGCCGACTTTGAAGTTGCTCGGAGGTGGACATAGACACCTTCGAGGACATCTCTTGTCCTCGCTGTAGACGATCGACGACGACGAACGCATGAGCCACGTCAAGTGAGCGGGCAGATAAGGGGCACATCGGCCTGCACCTTTCGTCGGCACTCACGCTTGCTGGCAACAGCGAAACGAGTCGTTGCAGACCCTTTTCAACGCCGGAAAGGAAGGCGAGGCTTGCATTTGGGCAGCCACAACGTCCTCAGAGACCGGGGGCTCGTGGCATTGAAGGCTGCGCCTATCGATCGATCGCTTCCCTGGCTTCTGTGGTCAAAACTTAGTTTCTGCAGCCTTTTCACTCGAACCATTGCAGTTGACATCGATGGGCGTGCTGCGATCGACTCTGCTTCGGCGGAGCTCACAGCTCGTGGCATCGGAGACTCGCATCAAGCTTTCGACGGGAGTACATGTTACTACAGTACTTAACTCGACTGGAATAACGCGGATTGCGTAACGTCATCCCAGTTCCTCCAAATTGCGATGACATTGAACAATCTGGTTAAAAGGGTATTCGTTTCAACAATATGTGGATGGACCAATTCGACCTCAACCTGCAGAAACACTCCAACTCTCATATTCGACTTTCGCAAGGTATGTGGATGTGCAAGTTTCGATGTTCTGGCCAGATACAGATCAAAACCTGCATTTTGCCGCTCGCGCCGCGATGATGCTGCAGCGAGTTTACCCTGCATGTCAGTGACACACGCCGTGCATAGACCGCCTGGGCCTGGCGCCAGCTTCGCGATGCACCGTATCAGCATGGCGTGCCGCTTCCGAAATGCTTGCCAGCAGCCCGAGCCGAGCGGCGCTGCCTCGCTCTATGCCTGCAGCAGGCCCCGACACCAGCCCACCGCAGAGCTCCATGGTCCGCCTTCGTGGCAAACAGGCGAGAGAGCTCTTGCCCGAGTCGGCGCCTGTTTGAGCGGCCATGTGTCGGCACCGTCGCAGCACTTGCTCCATCGGGCCCAGCGTTGAGTTTTACCTGTAACCCGCTCAAAATCTCGTCGTTTCTGTGGAATCTTGGGGATATCTATTCCCGACTCGCAGCAGCATCAGAATCGATGCCTCCTTCTGCGGTTGCCGTGCGTGCGTTCTGCCCGCGGCTACCATCCCCGTTACCTAGCACCAACCTCGACGATAGCTAGGAGAAGATAGGGCTCGGAGCCTGCAGCTCTCAGAGTCTTGCACCCCACAGCACAGCATCGGCCCGTACCAGTATGACTCGGTGCGAGGCCTCCAGCCGCCCATGCGCACGAAAGCGAGCTCGGCCCAGGCAGGCGACGCCACGACCGCACCCGTTTCTCAATTCTCGCGGTGTCGGCGGCGACAAGAGTCGAGCGCCTCCCCAGCACCAAGACGCACAGCTCCGACGCACGATCGCCTACCCGCGGCAAAACCTGCAATTTCAGAGCCAACCGCCGGGCCAAAAGTCCGGCAAAAGACCGCACATTAGCCAACATTCGCGAAACGCTGCGAGCTTCCGTCACATTCCGCTCACAAAACGCAAGTCAAGCGGAAACAGCCGCTGGCGAAGTCCACCTTCCGTGTTTAACTGTCGAACGTGGCGAGGACCGGGCGCCTTCCAGCCGGCGGAGAGACGCGCGCCCTCTCCTCGATCGATCGCCGGTCACGGCCCCATCAGGAGCAGCCATCGTCTGTTGTTGCCAGCGGAGTGAGCGAGGCGACTTGGCTGCCATTGCACATTTTGAGCAGCCAGTCCGCAGCAAGTCACCGCAGCAGCAATCAATAGCCACACACAGAGCTACCGATAGCTAGCGCCACTACAACTACAGCTACTGCGACTACTACCCCCACCACCACTAGAGTCTCCTTCTACTTCCACCCAATCCAAACTTCCACCGCCATGCCGTACAAAAGCTTCACGCCGCAGCAGCAGGTTGAAATCACTGAGGTCGTGCAGGACCCGACCACGGGCGCGTGGATGTACGTGCTGCACGTGCAGCGCGGCAACACGAGCACGTACTCGTCGCCGCGCGGGCCCGTGGAGGAGGGCTTCAGTCACGAGTACGTCATCAGCCGCCGCTTCAGCGAGTTCAAGCAGCTCCACACGGCGCTGGGGCCCGTCATGGGCGACGAGCTCACGCCGCTGCCGGCCGACGGGCTCATCACGCTGCTCCTGGCCGACAACCAGGCGCTGCTGGACGAGCGGCGCCAGGTGCTGGCGCAGATCGTCATGGACATTCTGAACCACCCCGTGGCGCGCGACCTGCCGGACGTGCTCGAGTTCCTGGGCCACGAGTCCATCAGCGCCAAGGTCATGGCGCCGCTGTCGGGCCAGTGCACGGGCTCGATTCGCAAGACGTCGAGCCCCGCGTGGACGGCGCTCAACGGCGCCTGCCTCGCGTCCGTCATGACGTCGTAAGACTCCTCGGGGTGTAGGCATCCACCAAGGAAGTGTCTTTTGACGCAAACAGCAAATCGAGCGGGCAAGCTATCGTCGCCGCCACTGCAACAAGTATTTATCCATGAATGTAGAATAGTCGTAGAGAACACACAACCTCAAGAATGAAGTCCACAATTTGTTTCATCTATTTGTTTTGAGTGAAAGTCTTGTCATGAGACTGATCAAGCCCCAGCCGGAACCAGAGCGTGGTTGGTCACTTGGACCCTCGTCTTCGAATTTCATTCATTCGGTTTATTAGACCTCCAGGTTTCGAAATCGGTCCATTCCAGGCTGGAGCCATTGCTCTCCTCGAAGCGACATTCGAGATCCGCGCGGAAGTTTCACGCACCCGGAGGAATTTTCCGTTTTGGCGGAACGTGAATCAGAGACACTCACGTAGCGTCGCCACTGGTGGAGACTCTCCAGGCCCTGCGCAGCTCAAGGCAGGAATACATGCTTGGTGCTGCCATGCAGGCTGCAGTTGCAGCTTCTCGAGCTCGAGTCGAGGCGCTGGTCACCGTCGCTAACGCTGACACTGCTCCGCGCCAGCTCAGCAATCTGCTGTCGGACCTTTGAAACGCTTGCAGTGCGACGTTGACGTCTAGAATCATGGTCGCAGTCGACGCGCGTGGCTTTTTTGCTCGACGTTGAAGCGGGTTTTGCAGCCGTGTTCAAAGCCACGGTTTCTCCTGCGTTGCTCCATATTGGCCAGCGGCGTGGGCGACGCCACCTTTCGACACAGCGAGGAGGGTAAGACAACGCGAAGCAAGCAAGACCAACTTCTCGGGCGAGGCGAGCAAGCAAAGCTGCCAGCTTAGCTGGCGTGGGGCAACGCAGTTGCCGCGATCCATATTACGGTAAGCCTTATATCGATGCCACGAAGCGGCGCGATCCAAGCAGAACTTTCCCGGCATTACGTGGCGCGAAAGCGGGCGACCACCGCAATACGCTACAGTACATACTCTACTGAACATGTCATGGGACCGTCAGCGTCGCTGCAACATGGCGTCCGTGGCCCGGGCGCCACGTTGGCCGCAAGCGCTCCGAGCAGTGCTCACCGGTACACACGGATCCACCAGTGGCGACCGCGGATCTATTGGTGGCGACCGGGGCCGAAATCGAACGCGTCGGCCGGCAGGTGAGCGCTCGGTGTCGTGCGCGTTCCAGATCGGCTCCTGATTTGCGGGCGGGAAAATCAGCTCCGGAGTCGGGCCTTCAGCTCCGGTGCCGCGCACGCCAGGCTCGCTTGGCGCCACTGAATTCCATGTATGGATATGGGCGGCCTGATCCCGCGATGGAGGGCCCAGTCCAGGCCAGCAGGTCAACTTCAAGGCCGCTGTCAACACGCGCGCCCCTGCCCTTGCGCACTTCGATGTGATCCCCGACTCGGCTTCACACATGGCGGCGTTGTCGCCGACCATGTCGCTGCCATCAGCGACGGCTTTGCCAGCGACATTGTCGTTGGCGAAGATAACGCCGACTCGGCGCACGCGCGTGCGCGGGGCCTGTCGCCGAAGAAACTGCGAGCTCAGCTCAGGCCAAGCGAGAAACGATTTGCATCGGCGCAGCAGCAAACGGCAAACGGGTCACCGCAGCATGTCGGACCCCCCCCCCCCCCCCCGAAAGAACCTGCATCGTCAGAGTGGGAGTTCGACGCACGCTCTCGGATTCGGCGTCGCCGCGTCGGCCGTCGTGCGACAAGCTCCGCAGGACTGCGGAGCTCTTGGGCCACGCACGAGTGGGTCATTCACACATTTGCTCGACGACGCGCACTCGGTCCGATGCCCTACGAGAGCTTCAAGAGTTCGCAGCACGTGGCCATCCGCGGCCTCGTGCAGGACCGCAAGACCGGCACCTGGCGGTACCTACTGCAGATCACGCGGCGCATGCAAGACGACGCGTTCGGCGACAACTCGGCGCCCAACACCAGCACCAAGAAGCGCGACGCCGCCACGCGGCCCTGCACGACGCAGTCGTACGCCGTGCGCCGCAGCTTCGAGGACTTCAAGCGGCTGCACGAGGCCGTGGCGCCGCTCATGACCAGAGGAGGCAAGTCGGCGCTGCCCAAGCTGCCGAACGACAGTCTGCTCACCTTCTTCGTGGGCGAGACGCAGACGGCGCTGCAGAAGAAGCGGCTCGCGCTGGAGCGCGTGCTCGCGGCCATCGAGGCCCACGCGGCGGCCAGCGAGGCCCCCGAGTACTTGGAGTTCCTGGCCAACCTCAACTCGTACGACGAGGTGGCCAAGGCGCCACTGTCGCCCAGCATCAGCTCGCGCAGCAGCTTCAGCTTCAGCGAGGACGGCACCGTCACGCCGCGGGACTTCGTGGGCCCCAACATGCTCACCACGTCGCGCTCGGCCAACGCGCTGCGACGCGCCTACTACCAGCAGGACTCGGAGCGCGAGGCCGCCGAGCGCCAGAACGAGAACCACGTGCCCTTCTCGCACTTCAGCATGACCTGAAGACCCCAGGAGCCAAGTTTTTATACGATTTTTTAACGTCGCCGTAGCAAGTGAAGCGCAGCGTGCATGTACACAAGCAAAAGAGAGAGGCGACTAGAGTGGGGCAGGCTAGAAATGTTTACAGCCCCACGCAGCGATCCGAGTGCGCACAGTAACCCGAGTAATGTAATTTATGAGACCACACGCTCCGCCTTGACGCGCTGCAGACCCTCGTGCAGCTTGCGCACCATGCGCACGACATGTGGAATCGACCGATACCCGAGGCCGCAATTGGCGTTGCCGGCCTTGGCCGCGCAGCTCTGGGGCGTCATGTGCTTCCAGAAGTTGGAGATCAGCAAACGCGCGTACTCAAGGGAGGCCAGCGTGTAGTGGCGCTCGAAGGCGTGGAACGGGTAGCTCTTCTGCAAGTCAGACGTGACCCCAAGCGCCTGCAGTCTCTCGTTGAGGCAGTCGTAGTAGAACTGCAGCAGCTCGAGCTCGTGCTCGTCGCTGGCGAGCTGAGAGATACTCACCGACGTGTTGAGCAGGTTGGCCACGTCCATAGCTCCGATCCCCACGCCGCTCCACTGCCAGTCGAACGCCACCACGTTGCGTGACGTCGCCTCAAAGAACAAGTTGGCGCTCTTGAAGTCACCATGCACCAGCGTCCTCAACGATGGATTGGCGTCCACGGACAGGCAAGTGCTGATGTACGCGGCTTCCTCGATCATGCGTTCGCCAAGCGACTCGAGCTCTGCTGTCGATGGTAACGATGACTCGGCCTCGAAGACCTTACGCCAGTTACTGAGCATCTGCGGCCAAATCTCCGACGCCTGTGCGAGTTCCTTCTCGCCTCGCTTCGGGAACGCCCACCAGCAGGCAGCAGACCAGAGCTCCACGCCAGCATTTTCAAGTAGATCCTCTTGACCCCAGGCCGACGCATGGAGATTCGCAAGGTAGCTCAGCGCTTGGCGAGTGTCTGTGAGTTCAAGGCAGTCAGCGGCCTCGTAGTTGGCGAGCGAGCAGGACTCGTCCACTGCAGACGATACCGGAGACGCTGATCCCAGGCACTCGAGCAGCATCATGAAGTTTTCCGGGTCTGAGCAAGTAGCTGCGTGCTTTTCAATGCTGGCCGTGGTTGCAACCATGTTGGCAGTGCATTGGCCAGCAGCATCGCTCTGGAACACTGCAAGCGGCCGGATGAGCGAGACTCCACGCGCATGTATTGAGGACGCGAAATGCGCGTAGAATGTCGCCTCAGTGCGGTATGAGGCGATGTCCCGCTTCCAGTGTGCATCCGATCGCGCGGGCAGCTCGTTCTTGGCGGACTTCTTGAGGAACACAATGGTCTTGCCACCGTTGTCTGCAAAATACACTTCGAGCTTCGCGACAGTCGAGTGTTTGCCTCGGTGGATCGATCCGGGCACCACATGCACCGCCGACACTCGTCGCCCGGGGAAAACGCACTCTTGGAACCACTGCGGCGTCATCTCGCGGCCGTCCAGTGCACTGCACACGGAAGCACCACAGGAAGACGCCGCAGATCAGTACACCTTAATGTATTTGGTTGATAGCGCTGTATAGCTAGCTTGGCATCTACCTGGTGAGATTGACCTTGGCCATGACGTTCAACACCGTCTGGTGTGCTTCAGGCTCGACGCACGCGAGCAGTCCGCGCTCGTTGTCGAAGTCGGGCGCGTTGCCGACGTGGTCATACACATACACGTTGCCCTGCGTGTCAGTCAGCTTGCCTCCGAGAGCCTCGATCAGAGGCTCCACCGCGCAGATATCCCACTTGCGGGTCGCCGCTTTGAAGCGGAAGAAGGCGTCGCTGTGGCCGGTGATGACACCGAGCACCATGGTACCAGTAGCGCCGCCCGTGAGGATAGTGGAGGGGGCCAGCAGCCGCATGGCACTGTTCACCAGGTCGCAGTTGGTAGACGACACGGTGCAGATCAGCGAGCGCTGCGGGAACATCGGAGACTGCTTGGGGAATTTGTCGTGTGTCGTCTGGGCCTCGCTCTCCTCGTGTTCGCTGCGGAACACGCCCACACCCGGACCACCTGCAGCAGCCACACACTGTTAGTTATCAATGTTATAACCCAGAAATCATGAGCGAGATGCTGCTGGTGCGTACCCCAGTAGGTGACGCCGTGCTCGCCGTGGAAGGGCAGGTGCACGACGCCGGCGATGGGCCGCTGCTTGTACGTGATGCCGATGAGCACCGACACCTCGTCGTAGAGCTTGGCGGCGAAGCGCTTGGTGCCGTCCAGCGGGTCGACCCACAGCACGAGGTCGCTCCAGTCCAGCGAGCGGTTCTGCACGTCGTCGCCGCCATCAAATTCCACGTCGTCAAGCGCGTGCAGGTCGCACTGCACCACGTCCTCCGGGGCGGGCGGGGCCAGTTCGCCCTCCTCGCCCACAATGGTCAGCTGGGGATAAGCCTCACGCAGCGCGTGGATGATCCGCTGCTGCGAACGACGGTCGGCCACCGTCTGCGGGTCGTACGCGCCCTCCTGCTTGTTGACCATGTCGAGCGCCACGTGCTGCTGCACCACCTCGCGGATGACGCGGCCGCCGTGCACGCTGGCGGAGAAGCAGGCGGCCAGCAACGGGCGCAACAAGGGGCCGGGCGTTGCAGCGGTCATGGCGAAGAGGAAGGAGAGAGGGGGGAGGCGAGGAGCTCAATGGGGAATGGCTGGCCGTTTCGGCATAAGGCGGTGATGACACAGTGCTCACACGTCGCAGGAACGGGCCCGTCCGCGCTAATCGGCCACGCACGAGGTGTCGATAAGCGCGCGTCATGTCTATTTTGGGGATTGGCTGAAAATGGCCCAGAGCGGCGCGACGATTGGATGATAAAGAGAACGTAGGTTTGATTGCTAATTCTGGATGACAAAAGAGGGTATGGTTTGGATTTTGAGCTGACGGAATGAGGGGATGATACTTGGAATTTGTAGTGAAGCATTCGCTGATTGCTCCGCGAAGAGATTCGTCGGGCTGCTCGGCATTATTATTCTTGCCGTGAAGTTGCAATTCGACGTTGAAGCCACTCCACCTGTGGCTTTCATGCGATTCACGCAATGACCCGTCCTTCATCAGGAAAGCAGCACCGAGCACGTCTGCCTGCCTTGCGACTGTCGCCGCGACACTAGCAGTACGTGACTTTCTCTGATTCACGTTCCGCCAAAACGGAAAATTCCTCCGGGTGTGTGAAACTTCCGCCCGCGCGGATCTCGAATGTCGCTTCGAGCCTCGAAGCGAAGTTCGAAGGAGCAATGGCTCCAGGGATACATCGACCGATTTCGAACCTGGAGGTCCAATAAACCGAATGAATGAAGTCCGAAGATGGCGGTCCAAGTGACCAACGACGCTTTGGTCCTTATTCGGGCTCAGGCTTGATCAGAGTCTCACGACAAAACTTCCACTTGAGACAAATAAGTCAAAACCTCTTGATGAAACAAATTCATGACTTCATTGACTTCATTCTTGAGGTTGTGTGTGCTCTACGACTATTCTACATTCATGGATAAATACTTGTTGCAGTGGCGGCGACGAAAGCTCGCTCGCTCGATTTGCTGTTTGCGTCAAAAGACACTTCCCTCGGGTGGGACCTTCAAGCCGAGGAGGCCTACGACGTCATGACAGACGCGCGGCACGAGCCGTTGAGCGCCGTCCACGCGGGGCTCGAAGTCTTACGGATCGAGCCCGTGCACTGGCCCGACAGCGGCGCCATGACCTTGGCGCTGATGGACTCGTGGCCCAGGAACTCGAGCACGTCCGGCAGGTCGCGCGCCACGGGGTGGTTCAGAATGTCCATGACGATCTGCGCCAGCACCTGGCGCCGCTCGTCCAGCAGCGCCTGGTTGTCGGCCAGGAGCAGCGTGATGAGCCCGTCGGCCGGCAGCGGCGTGAGCTCGTCGCCCATGACGGGCACCAGCGCCGTGTGGAGCTGCTTGAACTCGCTGAAGCGGCGGCTGATGACGTACTCGTGGCTGAAGCCCTCCTCCACGGGCCCGCGCGGCGACGAGTACGTGCTCGTGTTGCCGCGCTGCACGTGCAGCACGTACATCCACGCGCCCGTGGTCGGGTCCTGCACGACCTCAGTGATTTCGACCTGCTGCTGCGGCGTGAAGCTTTCGTACGGCATGGCGGAGGATGTTTGGATTGGGTGGAAGTAGAAGGAGACTCTAGTAGTGGTGGGGTAGCTGTAGTCGCAGTTGTTGTAGTCTGGCTACCAGTAGCTCTGTGTGTGGCTATTGATTGCTGCTGCGGTGACTTGCTGCGGACTGGCTGCTCAAAATGTGCAATGGCAGCCAAGTCGCCTCGCTCACTCCGCTGGCAACAACAGACGACGGCTGCTCCTGATGGGGCCGTCACCGGCGATCGATCGAGGAGAGGGCGCGCGTCTCTCCACCGGCTGGAAGGCGCCCGGTCCTCGCCACGTTCGACAGTTAAACACGGAAGGTGGACTTCGCCAGCGGCTGTTTCCGCTTGACTTGCGTTTTGTGAGCGGAATGTGACGGAAGCTCGCAGCGTTTCGCGAATGTTGGCTAATGTGCGGTCTTTTGCCGGACTTTTGGCCCGGCGGTTGGCTCTGAAATTGCAGGTTTTGCCGCGGGTAGGCGATCGTGCGTCGGAGCTGTGCGTCTTGGTGCTGGGGAGGCGCTCGACTCTTGTCGCCGCCGACACCGCGAGAATTGAGAAACGGGTGCGGTCGTGGCGTCGCCTGCCTGGGCCGAGCTCGCTTTCGTGCGCATGGGCGGCTGGAGGCCTCGCACCGAGTCATACGGGCCGATGCGGTTGCGGTGCAGACCCCAAGAGCTGCAGGCTCCGAGCCCTATCTTCTCCTAGCTATCGTCGGGGTTGGCGCTAGGTAACGGGGACGGCCGCCGCGGACAGAACGCACGCACGGCAACCGCAGAAGGAGGCATCGATTCTGATGCTGCTTCGAGTCGGGAATAGATATCCCCAAGATTCCACAGAAACGACGAGATATTGAGCGGAGTTACAGGTGCTGTAAAGCTCGACGCTGGGCCGAATCGAGCGAGTGCTGCGATGGTGCCGACACATGGCCCGCTCAAACAGGCGCCGACTCGGGCAAGAGCTCTCTCGCCTGTTTGCCACGAAGACGGACCATGGAGCTCTGCGGTGGGCTGGTGTCGGGGCCTGCTGCAGGCATAGAGCGACAGCGCCGCTCGTCTCGGGCTGCTGGCAAGCAGTTTGGAAGCGGCACGCCACGCTGATACGGTGCATCGCGAAGCTGGCGCCAGGCCCAGGCGGTCTATGCACGGTGTGTGTCACCGACATGCAGGGTAAACTCGCTGCAGCATCATCGCGGCGCGAGCGGCAAAACGCAGGTTTTGATCTGCATCTAGGCAGAACATCAAAACTTGTACATCCACATACCTTGCGGAAATCGAATATGTAGAATTGGTGTGTTTCTGCAGGTTGAGGTCGAATTGGTCCATCCACATATTGTTGAAACGAATACCCTTTTAACCAGATTGTTCAATGTCATCGCAATTTGGAGGAACTGGATGACGTTACGCAATCCGCGTTATTCCAGTCGAGTCAAGTAACATGTACTCCCGTCGAAAGCTTGATGCGAGTCTCCGATGCCACGAGCTGTGAGCTCCGCCGAAGCAGAGTCGATCGCAGCACGACCATCGATGTCAACTGCAACGGTTCGAGTCAAGAAAAGGCTGCAGAAACTAAGTTTTGTGCCACAGAAGCCCAGGAAGCGATCGATCGATAGGCGCAGCCTTCAACGCCACGAGCCCCCGGTCTCTGAGGACGTTGAGACTGCCCAAATGCAAGCCTCGCCTTCCTTTCCGGCGTTGAAAAGGGTCTGCAACGACTCGTTTCGCTGTTGCCAGCAAGCGTGAGTGCCGACGAAATGTGCAGGCCGATGTGCCCCTTATCTGCCCGCTCACTTGACGTGGCTCATGCGTTCGTCGTCGTCGATCGTCTACAGCGAGGACAAGAGATGTCCTCGAAGGTGTCTATGTCCACCGCCGAGCAACTTCAAAGTCGGCAAAGGCTCTGCCTTTCGTCATCGTCCGACGGCCGAGCCTGCCACGCGGCGATCGATCGCTGCACCGCACGCAGCCCAACTCGATTTTCTCGACTCGATAGTCTCCAGGCGGAGGTTGACAACTCTTCGGAGCGGCACCGGTGCCACTGGCACTGTGCCGGATGTCAAATTTTGGCATCGTCGCACCGAGCGTGAGAATGAGTCCCGCTGCACGTGGTGGACACACTGACGCCACCCTCCCTGCACCGAGACCACATCTAGCCAAAGCTACCGCCTCAAGGTGAAAATCCACCCGAGCCAATGTAAACGCACGTTGAGAGTTCGTGCAGCCTGCTGCTCGCCTCCTTTTCGTCAGGAGCGAGCGAGCTCTTGGTGGGCCCACCGTCTGTCCCGGAGCCCCACTCCTCATGTCACTGGGCAGCGGGCACCACCAGCTCCGATGGTGGAGCAACGCATGGATGGATGGATGCAAGTTGCAACCCCAACCTACTGGGCACGAATGGACATGCACCTGCACATGCTGGGCTTCCGTGTCCAAACTCGCAGGACGACACCTCGACTTCGACTTCGTATTTATGGCAAAGCGCTCTGTGCGTCGTTAGTAATGACAAGTCCAGGGCTGCGAGGTTTGATGGTCTCCCCATACCAAGTGGCGTTCGCGTTCGTCCGAATGTCTTGCGCGCCTCAACTTGCCCCACGCCTCCTGCTGTTATGCTATGCCCACGCGGCCAGCAGGGCCATGCTGGCCAAGCCCGCGGAAAAGAGCGCGAGCTTCTCGGCGGCGCCGCTCTCCTGGCTCGCGTTCTCCTCCGAGAGCTCGTGGAACGCCAGGTAGATGAAGCTGCCCGACGCGACGCTCAGTGCCACGGCCTCCATGGCCAGCGCGCTGCTGCCTCGCAGCGACTCGGACAGCACCATGCCCAGGAAGATACCGAGCGGCGTCATGCAGCTGTACAGCGTCAGCACGGCCACGGACCGCTGGTGGGCGATGCTGCTCTTGGCCTTGGCGAAGTTGGCGCCCACCGACATGGCCTCGATGAACTGAAGCAGTGACACATGAGGGAGTCAGCAAGTTGAACCGACCAGCTAACTCACTTCAACATGACGTATCCTATTGATACCTTGTGGCTGAAGATGGCGACAGTGGTGGCCACGGCCGTCCGGTTCATGGAGTGGTTGACTCCGAGCGCGAAGCCAGCGATGAGCGAGTGCACCGAGAAGAGCGCGGCTAATAAATACGGGAGAAAGTAGCTGCACAGTCCAAGTCCACGTCACACAAAGTGTTAGCACTCTCACTGCCTGTGATTCACTACAAAGTATGGCATACTGTGTGTTACCTGTCGCCGGAGAAGACAATGTGCTCGCTGACTGTGGATTCCGTCTCGTGGCTCTCCTCGAGCAATCCGGTGGTTGCGGCCTCGTACTCCATCACGACCTGAGGTCCTTGTCCATTCACAAGCTGCCAACGCAAAACATTAAGCCCGGTTATCGATAGATACCCCCATCATTGCTGAGGCTTTCAACGCACCTTGACGCCGTTCGGCGTGAGCAGACACGTGCTCTCCTCCGCTTTGGCTGCGCGATGGAAGAGCGAAGGGGACGGCACGCTGCCGCACGAGCACGAGTAGAAGCGCTCCTTGCCGTCCACCGAGACCGACCGATTCCGCCACCCGAACGACGTCACGGACGGGATCTGCACTCGATACATGCTCGTCTCAACTACTCAAAAATAATGGTCACAAACTCAATAGGGTCCTCCTCTCTTCATCCCAGCATGACACACACACGTACAGTCGGGACGAGCAGCACTGGCCACAGCCATGAGCTTGCCGGAGTTGCCCATATTGAGCAGGTCCACGCTCCAGACGATGGAGCAGCCCAGTGCACAGAGCAAGTAGACGCTCGGGAACGCCGCCATCCAATGCGGCGGCTCGTCCATCCGGGCCACCACCTCGTCGTACAGCTTCACTGCGTCGGGCAGCAAGTGCAGCAGCCCGGAGCCCAGGAACACGCCCGCGGTCGCGAACGGAAGTTTGCGGCTCAGCAGGTTCTGCGCCCGTCGAGTGCCGTGGCTCGACACCCACAAGGGCAGCAACGCCGACACGGCCGTGACCACCAGCAGCACCGCCATGGCCGCGTACTTGAACACGCGCACGGTCTCCATCGACGCCGCCTGGACGTCGTCACCCTCAGCCGCCACCATGTCGAACAGCTCAGCTCGACTCCGATCCAATCCTGCGGGAAGACACTGTTTGCACTAATGTAGTACATGCACTTGTAGTCGGACCATTGTTGTTGTTACCGGTAAGTCGAATATTTGAGCAGTTCTTGTGTAATGTTTGCTCTCTCAGAAATTTAGGACCACGATCTGTCCAAATCCGCTATCTTTGAGTGAATTTCAGCTAATTGGAGTGTAGCGTGTCACGAAAAAGTACAGAAGCATGACTACTGCACGGTTTAAATTGCTTCGTTGGAGTGGGTGGATTAATTGAGTAGTCGTCACCTAACCCTGCATATACTGTTGCTTTAAACCTGTAATAATATATTTAAAAACCTGTGTTATCTTCTCTATTTATGAATTGAATGGTGTAAATGTGTCGTTGAAAATAAATAACCCAGAACGTGGGTGGGTGGATCATCTGACAAGTGAGCACCTGCGACAGCTACGACAGTCAAGATCGCGACTTGAACCGGCGCTGGTTCCTCCGATCGAGCGGCGCTGGTCGCGAGGCTCTTCATAATCATTCCCCCCTCGGATTGACCCACGTCGACATTTTGATGAAGGCCAAGCTGGGCTGCTTGGCAGCGTTGCTGCTCGGGTCCTGCGACGGTACTGCACTGCGTCTGATGTCCATGCATGGGGGTGACTTGAAGTGACTTTGAGATATCGTGGACAGCTCTGCGGTCGTGCACCAAGGGCGGCCAAGTGCGCGTCCCGTGCGCGGACGAGCTGCTGTTGGGTCGGTCCGACCGGTTCCTGCTCACGCTCTTCGGCCACTCGTGCTACACGATGAACATCGTGTCGCCTCAGCCGCTCGAGGTGCAATTCTACGACTCGAGGGACCTCAAGAGCGGCCAGCGCAATGCTCCAGCGGTCCGCAGTCTGCAGCAGTCGACGGATGAGGTCAATGCGACGGTCACCAGCCTGGCCGCATTGGGGGACAACAAGGCGTGCCACAACGTGCTGAGCTGCTACCAGCTCCAGGAGGGACTGTCCAAGGCCACCGTCTACAACTTGATGATCTCCCGCTGGGCCAATGTGACGGAGGACGGCGTGGATCAGGCGTCGGATGCACCCATCCGAGTGGCCGTGGAGCTGGAGCACTGCGACCCAGTGTCACCCTGGCACTACGTCGGTAAGGAGAGGAACCGATTGGTGGATTTTGTGGTACGTGGAGTTTTTAACTGGGTGGTTGGGTGGTGTAGGGCTGGTGTTCGTGGGTAGCATCGGCTTCACGTCGACGATGCTGCTGCTGTGCATTGTTGGTGAGTTCGTGCTGGGACTGCGGACGATCACGAAGCTGCAGCAAGCGGCGCAGCGAGACCGATTCGTGGAGCTGGCGCAGATCGACCCGACCAAGGCGAAGAAAGACGTCGAGAAGAGCTCCGAGGACTCGGACGATTCCGAGGAACTGGAACCCACGGCACCGCTCATGCCCATAGGGAATACGGCGGACCCGGAGCCGACTGCGGAACCCGAGGCGCGGTCGCCAGCTTGAAATTATTCTTACGTTTGTAGCAGTATGGTATTGAGAATCAAAGTGATGTGGCATGGTGAAGAGATGCATGTACCTAGCAGCAATTGTGGATGGGGACAGTGGAGACGATTGAACCAAGACGTTTGAGCGTTGGAAGCAACCGTGAAGCAAGTTGCACAATAACGCATACATGGACAGCTTCGTTCTGTTGTATGAGGCTGACGCACTCACACATCACTGATGTTTGGGTTGATCTGCTGCAAATTCACCAGACAGATACGCGTGTAAGTTTGTATCTTCTTCCTCAAACCTCAGTCGCTTCTGAGCCTTGAGGGGAACGCGCATCTTGTGTTGGTTGCTCTCGTCAACCTTGACTCAAGGTCCTTGAGACCCTTGTCGAACGCGTTTAACTCTTTCGTTGGCGCCAAGGTTGAGGACTATGGAGTACATGTAGTTTGCAACACAAAAATAATTCTGACAAGTTCATTCCAAGCAATGCGTGAAATTACAAGAAGCTTGAGGCGCACTCGCTGTGGGACTTTCGTCAAAGCGATCGAGTCGATTAAGGCCTCGACCACAATTTCGGATGCCGCAACACAAGCAAAACCAAGTCAATACAAGTATTGTTTTTGCAGATATCGTACAGTATGCGTCCAACCATGCGCCAACGTATTCAACACACAGCTTACAGACCGGCAGCTTGAAGAGCACGCGGTTCATGGCAATAGTCAACATTTTCTCCGATCCGTTGAACTTCTGAGCGCAGTGCAATGCGATTTTTTCCTATGATATGTCTGCTCTTCAGGTTCACTACAATTCGTACTACAAATTTCGTAGCATCCAAGAGAGCAAGAAGATCGTTTCGTGACAAACTTGTGTCATAAAGCTAAGTTCTTCTCCGCTAGCACTGCACGTCTACAGCAAGAAGATCGTTTCGTGACAAACTTGTGTCATAAAGCTAAGTTCTTCTCCGCTAGCACTGCACGTCTACTGTAGACTTCATATTATGGGGACGATCGATTTGGAGTCTTTCGGTCGCAGGGATGCACCTTCAGTCTGATCACACTTCTTCACATTGATATGTTATCAGGTTTAGCGCTGTTTGTGGCGGCCAAAGCGAAATGCAAGTACGACGATCCCTGCGAGCTGCAGCACAGCAGCGTATCCCACGAGAATGAGCATGTTGCGTGGCACGTCGACGTTCTCCATGCCGTAGCTTTTCAGTAGATCCCAGGCCTCTTTGGTGTTTTCCTGGGAGAAGTGCTCGTACATGAACGACTCGAACGAGTACGTGTGGAACGCGAGGTAGTAGCCCCATTTCCAGTACGCAGGGATCGCAGCGAACGGAACCATGAAACCCTCGCAGAGCATGAACATGCCAAAGAGCCCAGCACCCAACGCAATGCCCATTATATAGTGCGGGACGGCGGCGCCGAGCAGATGCATCATGGACTCGGCGGTGACGAGCGAGAGTGTCAAGTTGAAGAAGAAGGACCCGAACGAGTGCACGTGAGCGAAGTACACTACGATTAATGACGCCAACAGCGAGATGAACATGATTCCGGGTAGCGCACCGAGGAGATTGGCGGTTGTGTAGCTTGCCAAGTGCAGCGAATGAGACCGAACTTCACGTTCCAACACTGCACGCTGCTCCAGCAAAGCAGGCAAAGCTGCTACGGACATGAAGACCAGGAAGGCCTGGACGTAGAAGAGCAGCGGAACCATAGCAGAGCTCGTGATTTCTTGGTTCGAGCTCAAATACATCGTGCCGACCATGAATGACAGCAAAATGTACATGAGCACTCGAAGCCAGAACACACCTGGGTGACGCCAATTGTTGGCCAGGTTGCGATGCAGCAGCACACAGAACTGATCGAGTCTTGAGGGCTGCATGGCCCTCAACATCGCGTAGTTAATGACATTCACACCCCGCATAGAGCGATCTCGTGCTATGTCAACACGCAGTCGCTGGGGCTCGGATCCTTCTTCCAGCGCTCGTACAAACGGGCCGAGTCTCAGTCCCGGATGAAAGTCCACATTCACCAAGTGCACGAAGTACTCAGCAGGATTCGAGTACATTGGACAGACGTACCCCATGGAGAAAAAATGCGTGAGAGCTGCTGCTGCAGGACCAAAGTACACGAGCTCACCGTCGCTCAGGATCACCAAGTTGGTCAGCATCTCGAAAACGGACGACGAAGGCTGGTGGATCGTGCAGATGACGTTCTTCCCGTCCTCTTGACAGAGTCGCTCGATATGCTGCATCACACTTCGAGCTGATGAAGCGTCAAGACCCGACGTTGGCTCGTCAAGCAGTATCAATGCTGGATCTGAGAGTAGCTCCACAGCAATGCCGAGTCTTTTGCGCTGGCCAGACGAAATCCCCTTGTGGAAGATGTCACCAACGTTGGCGTGCATACACGCTCTCAGACCCATCGCGTCAATTACGTCCTGAACTCGTGACTCTCGAGTGAGGATAGGAACGTGACTCGGCAGTCCAAGTCCTGCGGCGATCTGCAAGGTCTCAAGAACCGAAAAGGACCCGAGGAACGCCATGTCTTGGGAAACGTAGTTCATGATGTGGTGGAAGCTGCGAGGGTTTCGAGGTTGACCATTTACGTCCACGATACCTTCCACACGCACGCCGGGGCCTCCGGGTGGCACACGATCAGCCAAAATGTCAAGTAAAGTAGTCTTGCCAGCTCCAGAGGGGCCTATGATAGCGGTGAGATCCCCAGGCCCCGATCTGCCCCAAACATTGTTCAGGATCTTGCGCGGTTGTTGACGTTCGAGCTCCAATGTGTTGTCGGGACTTCTTCTAGACAGCCAGCGCTTCTTGGGCTGGATGATGTACGAAACGTGCTGCCAACTGATGCAGCATTGCTGTAACGAGCGTCGCTGCCGACACTGAGCTGACTCGCATTCTGCGGTGAAGTCGAATGACTTGGGCTTGGGCTTACTCTCCGCACTGCCTCCTCGAGGTGCAGCAATACAGTCAACCGAAGGAGCCATGAAGTCACTCTTAGGTGTCGTCAAGCTGGACCCGTCAAGGTCGGAGTTGTCGATGGCATGTCCGATACCGGACGAAGTGCTGGAAACCTCCTCGTCCGATGCTTCGTATGGCGTGGGCGTGAGTGCCGTGTTGCTTGAAATGCAGGTATCAGCCATGGAACCTCCGAGTCGTCCGCGCATGCTGGTGACAGGTCTGTCACGAAAGCCACGTTTTGCACTGTGCTGGAAGTTCCACGTCCCTGAAAGGCGCAGAACTTGCGTTGTTCTCTCTGCGCTCCTCCTGGCGCTTCCTTGATAGCGTTCGACGCCGCTGGATGGAACGACACGCGCGAAAAGTATTCACGCAAGCTGGTTACGACTCGCAGTACGACCGCAATCATCAGAAAGCGCACGGACTTGGTGGCGGCGCTGACCACAGCCCAGCGAATGGAGCAGCAAATGCGTCTGTACGTTGGGGACGAGTATTCCGTGGAAATGGAGGGCCGCAGAGCTCGTCGAGCGTTACGTGGATAGCAGCACGGGCTCTCCACCGACTTGTGCTGACTTGTGCTCTCGGACACGTCCAGTTCCCCAGGCGTTAAGGCGCCAAGAAGAGCGTGTCATCATGACAGAGATGCCACTGCATGCATGCCCCTGGATTTCAACGTTGGAAGGCCAAGCGCGTTGACCGGCGCTCGCGCTCACCCCATGGGACATCGGCAACGCACTGGGAGGTGGCAGGACATTCGCATTTGCGAGTAATGGCCCACGCTGGCCGTATCTGCGACGCATACTCGTCCGGACTCCGGACGCAATGCGTGGCTGCATCGCGGTTAGATCCGGTTGAGATCGTCCATCTGAGCCGTCCTCTCTGTCATTTAGCAGACATGCGGTGCCGCAGAGCCCATAAGTTGGCTCCTGGTCTGCGCTGGTCGTCGCTCAACATTGGATACAGTACCGTATTGCGATGAACACGAAACCGTGACTTGCAGGACAAGAGCTGTCGATGAATCGCATTGGTCGCGATGCAACGGAGCTGACGACAACACAGGAACTTGGTCAAGAGAGAGAGAGAGAGAGACATATTCATATTCTTGCTTCGTGGCGACAGTAGCTCAGTAGGATAACTCCGGCACAACTGCCACCAGCCAGCGAAAGGAGCTACAGTGCGTGCACTTGAACGGACACAAGTTGAAGTGGTGCCGACTTAACTGCTACCTTTCTGGGATTGGTTGAAAAGAGTCAGTATACGGTCTGCGATTGGAAGAAAAGAGTCGATATACGGTGAGCGATTGGCTAAGAATTGCGGCCGCTTCAGTGGCTTATTCTTTGTCATAAACATCGGACCCCGCGGATACCTCCCCATCTGGGCATCAACAACCCTGCGAGCGACTTAGCGACACGGTAGTCGTTGGCATGACCCCACTTGGGCAATTGGAAGCATCACTGGTGGAAGCGACAACAGCGACACCACATTGGAGCAGCACGTTTTGAGGGACTGGCCAAATTTCAAGAAGCATTTTAGCATCATTTAGCATCATAATCTCGATTAAGTTTACATGAGACATGACGACAGTCTGAAATCGCGCAACGATTATGCTTTCGAGAACGTACACTTTACCTGAACAAACAAGTTCGGTACGCATA
Source organism: Phytophthora x cambivora (assembly GCA_033557925.1). NCBI lineage: Eukaryota > Oomycota > Peronosporomycetes > Peronosporales > Peronosporaceae > Phytophthora > Phytophthora x cambivora. Next base: position 2,914,459 of record JAUCEB010000012.1, on the reverse strand, counting down.
AACCTTCAATAACAGATAGAAGAAATATGTTCAAATCTATTAAATATCGACAGTATCACACTTGACAGAACACATACCCATATCATTGACGTGCGTGTCGCATACAATCTAACCATCATGAGAACTATACGGAGGGTATCGTCAAGTGCGGGGTGAACCCCGTCCTTCGTTCCGCCCAGCTCTCGTCACTTCACACTTCGGCTCGAAAAGCGCCAGCACTCACTCACAGCACTGACCGCCTCCGAGATGGGGGCCGGCGAACGCATCGCAATGCCCCGATTCCTGCGCGATGCCTCTCGCGAGCGCGCGCCAGACGTGGCGCCCTCCTCCTCCTCTGCGTCCGCGTCGCCGTCTCCTTCGCCGGCATCGCCTAGCGCCAGCGACGCTGTGGTTGAGGAGCTCCAGCGACGCAAAGCCGCCTTCCTGGCGCACTTCAAGAGCAACAGCGCGCCTGTGAGCAGCGCTGAGGACGCGGCGGGGCCCACGGCCTCGGACTTCAGCAGTCAGCGGTCGCTGGACGCCGCGATGGTGCCCCACAGTGGCGCTGACTCCAAGTGTCACGTGTGCAATGCCCCACTCCGGCTTTTGCGACTCCGGGTGGGTTTTATTAGACTTTTATTGGGTTTTATTTGGTAGATGGTGGATTTTATTAGACTGCTAATGGGTTTTATTATTTGTCGTGATGCAGCATCAGTGCCGGAATTGTGGACTGGCCGTGTGTGGAGTGCACAGTAAGAACCAAGTACCGCTGCCCCACTTGGGTATTATGAGGGAGGTGCGAGTGTGCGACCTGTGCACGAGGCAATTGGTGCAGCGTCGAGCGGGTTATCGCAGCCCGAAGAACTCCAGATCGAGGCAGAACTCCAACCCCAATTACGTGGAGCGAGAGAGTGACCCGGAGCTGTCGCCGCTTACGGGGGAGAGGATGCCGCTGTCGTTGGCCCCGCTGACGCCGCCTGAATATGGAAAAGACGTGGATGTGATGGTGTCGACACCTGATGCCGGTGGTCGCGGCAGCTTCAACTTGAACACGTTAGGCAGTGGGCTGACGAACAGTGGTTCCAACGCTCTGCCCGGCATTTTGTACAGCTGCTTGCTGGAAGAGCAGGACAACACGATGGATGAGATTTTGTACCTGGGTACGTTCACGATGGGTGGGCGTTCCCTTGCGAGTCGACGTATGAGTGCCAATGTGGCGCTCTGGAAGTGGAGAATCTTCATGCTGACGACGGCCGAGTTGCTGTGCTTCAAGGCTACAGGCTCCATTAGCGATGATGACTCGGCTCCGTTGTCGGCGATGGCGCTAGGTGAGGTGCGATCTTCGGTTCATCTGTCGGATATTTTGCATATCGAAGTGAACGACGAGTTCCCGCGTATTCTTACTGTGATCCGCTCGGACGGTCGAGTGTTCCGTGTGCGTGCACGTACTCCGGACCAGTGCACGGAGATCGCGGCTGCACTGCGCAAAGCGATGCAGCTCTTCCAAGACGCCCTGTTCAAGCTGCAGCGTGGCCCTCAACCTGAGGACAACTCCATCAGTTGTGTCACAGTTCAGCACGAGTCATCACTCCCTGAGGCAGTTGTCATCAGCAACCCGGCTGTTGGCGAAGCTTTCCTGGTGGAGATGTACCCCTCGAGTATTCTCCGATTCTACGTGAACGGTCCTTCGGCTAATGGCACTGCGCTCTACTCGCGCGAAATGCTTACTCGTGGAAAAAAAGATCGCCCACCGGTGGTGATAGAAGCCGAGCCGCTAGGGAATGGTCCGCGCGATGACCACGTGTTGCACGTTGCCGTCAAGACTGAAAAGACTTCGGGCAATCTGGAAGGCTCGGAAGAGACAAATCGCCGCTTCTGGGGCCTTACGTCGTTCCTGGCTGCGGTTGCGGCACTCATGAACTCGATGGACAACAGTTCGTTCGAACTGCTAGCGTGGCTGTCAGCTCTCGTTCTGTTCCTCACTCGCTTCCACGAGCGTATCAGTTTGCTGCTCACGACTAGGAGATTTTCTGGAGCACAACAGTTGCGCGTAGAATGCGTCAGCATCACGATGGGCAAGAGTGAAGGCTCATCGGAGGGCGATGATGACGAGCACGGCGAAGAGCTTGAAGTGAATACTCGCTTCTTGGCCGGCTGCGAGGGAGATGTTGAGGAAGCGAAGGAGCGTTACGCCGCCACAATGAAATGGCGGAAGGAAAACGATGTCGACACTATTTTGATGCGTCCATCGCACGTGTTCACCGACATGAAGGAGTGCTTTACGCACTTCTTGCACAAAAAAGATCGGCAGGGTCACCTTATTTCCTACGAGTTTCTTGGCGGCCAACGGAAGGCGCTACATGATTTCACGGCTCGCGGGGTCACGGAAGATGAAGCCATTATGCACCATGTGCGCATGATGGAGTTCATGTGGAATGTTGTCGACCCTCGGGAGTTTCCGGAAGGGAACATGCTCAAAATCTACGATATCAAGGGCATCTCAATGGCTGATATATCGAGCGACGTCGTCAACTACACGAAGAAGTGGGGCGAGGTGATTGCCACGTACAACCCCGAACGTGTGTACCAGGTGTTCATCGTCAACCCGCCGGCTTGGTTTAACCTGATCTGGAAGCTTGTGTCTCCTCTCGTAAACCCCAAAACGCGCGAGCGCATACACGTACTGCGCGGGCAAAAAGACATCACGAAGGCATTGCTGGAATTCGTCGCACCGGAAAACCTACCAAAAAAATATGGTGGTGAGTGCCAGTGTGAGGGTGGATGCTTCACCCATTCACCTGAAGAGAATGACATTCGCGAGTGGACAGAGTTCGTCAACACCAACTACCACGGAGACGTTCACGACCCAGTCCTCGTCGAAGCGTTTGATAAACTCCGCGACAAGTATCAGAAGCAGCTACCACCTCCGAGCTCCAACACCGTCGCACCAACATTACCGAATGGTACTCTTCCTTGAGCTGCTTATCAGCAAAGCTAGATAATTATTCACATAGCCTTACTTTGAAGTGGCTCGCACTCGCCCGCAAGTCGGAGCTAATGTTAACCTTGTGGCCTTGATTACAAAACTTAATTGCTGTTGTTGCTGTCTTCGAGGTGCATGAGATCAACTAGGTGGCGGAGAGTTGGGCGCCTGTAGGAAGTTGCGTTAGAACCCCGTCACGAAGGTCAATGTGACGTAGCATAGCTCTTACCCGTGTGGACAATTCCAGGGCTGATCCAGCCCAGATAAGTTGCGAACAATCTACACAACGATATTAGGCACATGACACCACCTAGGCACTATCGTTACGCTACATACCTTCTGCATTTCTTCCTTGTGAAGAGCCGTACCAATCATGATCGAGCTTCTACATGCTCGCGATGCAAACATTGTCATCACTTTCGGTAAGCGGATAGTGGATGGATTCAGCGGAGCGTCCATCAGCAGCGAAGCCAATTCTCGAATATCTGTGCCAAAATGCCAAGCCACTGAGTTAGCGAAAATCCGAAGAGCAGGAAACAAAGAATAAATCATCCATCACCTTCGGTGCCGAACTGTGTGTGCTTCGTGAACGGCAATGAGAGTAGCTTTAACTTCTTTGTAGCAGGGGCATCTTTGTCTACCAGAAACGTAAATCCATTCTTCGCGAACACATCCAGATGGTCCAAGATGACCATTTCTTCTCCCGCTGTCAGCTCCAGCATCAGCGGTCGGACGAGAGGCTGCTGGTGCATCACCGTCGTCTGCTGCAACGTTTCATAGTTAAATTTTTCATCGCTCGCATGCTGGTCGATAATGAAAAGGTCATTATCTAGCTTGCCGATGATAAATCCAAGGTTGAATTGGCCAAGCACCTCCATTCGCTTGAAATCTTCTTTTTTGAGAACTCGTTGCAAGGCAGCAGCAGCAACCTCGTTGTCTGCTGCAATAACACCATCGACCGAGGTTGAGCAGGCCTTCGGCACCTTGAGATGATTCGTTTTCCGCTTCCGCTCGTAGTTTACTTCTTCCTCAAAATATTGTTGCCTCTGCTTCACCATCTCGTCAAACGACCACACGTGTTCCTCCGGCGTCAAACGAGTTGGATCTGTAGGTAAAGGCGAGTAGAGTTTTTGCCGTTTGGCAGGCTTCCGCAAGTCCAAAACGATCGGCTCTGGGGATGATGGCGGGGAGGCTGAAGTGGTCTTTGGTGACACGACAATTCTCGGCATTTCGATTTTCTTTGGCTGTTGCGGCGTACGCGCTGAGGTTATTTCACACTGAACCTGAGGCTCAAGAACTTCCATAATGACATGCTTTGGCGTCAGCAGTTCAGGTTCGTCCGTTTTCGCTTCGAAGGATTCGTCTTGAACAGTCTTTGCAATCGCCTCACCAACACCATCTCCATCTTCATCACCTCGAGTTGCAACGGCAGGTACCTGGATCTTGGGCTGCTCAGAATCATCCTTTTTTGGTGTGAGAGATTTTTTCTCTGAATCTTCGGTTTTTGAGGTGCGAGCAAACGCTGTCATCAACGGCTGGACTGTAAATATCCCTCGACTTGGCTCGTACAGCTTGTTTAGACCTGTTTTGAAAGCGTCAATAATTTCCGCTTCCTAAAACGCAGCGTGCACTGAAGTTAGACGACCGGCCACCAACTAGGCAGCCTCATTAAACCACGTACATGCTTTACAAACGTCTCTCGCTTGTCTGGAGTAACGTTCACATCGTAGTCACCAAGAGGAAGTTGAAAGTTAAGTACACAAGCAGGCTTTTGCTTCATTTCGTATTGTCGCCACACTTCGTTCAGTGTCTTCGCCATCTAATAGCACAATGTCGGCGCACGCGTTAGTAGCAATACTGAAACAAAAGGCCAATCAGCACACACACGTACTTTTGGCAAGTCAAATGGTCGTCCGTTGATAAAGAAAAACTGGCGATCATTATCGCTTCTGCCGACACCAGCGCCAACCTTCGACACAAAGCCTTCCACCTTGCGTTTATGCCCGCTCAAATTATCGTCTTCCATGGCAGAGCTCTTGCTCTTCTGCTCACTATCACTGTCGTCAGCACTGTCGTCGCCCTTATCTTCTGCTTCAACCTTCAAAGTGCCACGCAGCTCAAAATCCACACGTAGCAAAGTTCTGAAGAACTTGGTGCCAAACACGTTGGCAATATTCTCCCCCATCGTCTGGTGTGCTTGAGTAGCCAACACCACATGCCGATTGGCATTCTTCCCCGTGATGTTAAACACACAGATCTTGACGTTCGCGCAGCTCACAGCGTACGCCTGCAGCACCTTGAGCAGCTTGGCATAGTGCTTCTTAATATTACGCTGGAAGTCTTTGTACCGCACTGCCAGCGGCTAACAGAATAAACAACATAAAACAACAATTACACTCTCAATCTCCCCCCTTCGACGCGGCTTCTTCTCTCCTCACCTTGAAGAGCTCCTCCACCGAGACGGTGGTCCCCACAGGCCTCGCCTTCTTCGTCTCCTTCACCAGCTGTCCGCTTGAATCGTACTCCAGCATCGCCCCCACCGCCTCGTTCTGCGTCCTCGTACACACAGAGAAGCTCGCCGCCAACTCACATATCGAACTCAGCGCCTCACCTCTAAGCAGCAATATAATAACAACGTGAGAATAAATAACACGTAAATAATCTGAAGTAAAGGGCTGAAATATGAATATGTCCGCACCGGAAGCCGAAGGACGCGACGGTCTCGATGTCCTCGAAGCTGACGATCTTGCTCGTGTAGTGCTTGCGCGCCAGGGTCGCGTAGTTCTCGGGCGCGACGCCGGCGCCGTTGTCGCTGACCTCGAAGGCGTCGCGCCCGAACTCCTTGAGCTTCACTTCGATCTGCGTGGCGCCGGCGTCCAGCGCGTTCTCCACCAGCTCCTTCACGGCCGTGGCCAGGTCCACTACCGACTGTCCGCTGCAGATGCGCTGCACGTCGCGCCGGTCCAGCACATGCAGCGCCGACGTCGGAGCATGACCGGGTACAGGAGCCATCGAGTGCGGAATCGAGAGTGATGGTCGGTTCAACGCGTCGAACATTACAACCCAAAATACAGAAGTCAATCTACCCAAATGACAGTTTTGGGATTCCGCACTCACTTAGATTGGGCTCCATGTCCTCGGCACGAAGAGTGATTGTCAATCACTGATAGACGATGGTGCTCAAGAAGCTGCTGGGCACGGCGCAGGACCTGTGGCGGATGCGCCGCATGCCCGCGCAAGTGCGCGCCAAGGACACGCGGCTGGCCTTCACCGACATCATCGTACGCTCTTCTCAGTCTGCATTAGCACCACCAGGCAGTCAATTGATTAACTTGTTTTATTGCAGGGCGACGAGAGTCAGAAGGGAAGATGGCTACGCACCGGCCCGATCCTGGAGCTCATGGACGTGCTGGCCGGCACGATCTCGTCCCGCGTGTCGCTGGGCCCCACGGCCACCATCTCGTTCGACCGCGTGGACCTGGTGAAGCCCGTACTCCACGGAGACCTGGTGCGCGTGGAGGGCGAAGTTATCGGCCTCAGCAACTCGTCCATGGCCGTGCAGGTGAGCGGCTACCGCCACGACGTCCCCACGGGCACGTTCCAGCACACACACGACGCCATCATCACGATGGTGGCCATCAACCGCTTCGGCCGGCCGAGGAAGGGCCTCCCGCAGCTCTTCGACGCGGAGAGAGCCGACTATTGCCTCAAGATGAGGGAAGTGGCCCACAAACGCAGGGAACTGGCCAAGAGATGGATGAAGGAGCAGAACGCGGTGGACTCGATCCCGTTTATCAAGAGTGGAGACTTGCTCCCGGGTGAGACCAAGGACGAGTACGTCTCGGTGAGTGAGACGGAGATCGAAGTGCGCAACTGGTTCCTGCCCCGCAACCTCAATATCAACGAGACGGTGTTTGGAGGAGATCTACTTACTTGGATGGTACGTGGTGGATGGGTTTGTGGGTTTGGTGGCTACGGTGGAGATGCTAATTTATTGTTTGTGGGTGCGGATTTGATGATGTATCGATAGGACCGAGCTGCACTGTACTGCGCCCAGAACTTCGCCAAGTCGGAGAAGATGGTGACCATCGCTATGAACCGCGTGCTGTTCAAGCTTCCGATTTCCGTCTCGGATATCGTCACGGCGCGCGCTCGCGTCGTCAACGTTCGGTGAGTTGCGTTCAGTTGTTGTAGTCCGGGCCTTTTACGATACTAAACCATGATGTTTTTCGTGCTGGGCTTGCAGTCGCTATCGCCTGGAAGTAGAGGTGGAGGTGTTTGTTCACTCGGTCGTCGATGGGGGAGAGCGCAAGTCTCACAGCGGGTACGGTAATTGTTTCCTCGCCTTTCCTTGCTGGAACTTGGCCGTGAACACATGTATGTGGCGTGCTGATTTTATCTTGCATCCTCACCACTACCATTTGTTTGGGTTATCTGCTACTCTAGGTATTTTACGGTGCTGAACCTGGATGAGCAGGATGCGTTTAAACACATTGACAAGGGGTTGAAGATTGACGAGGACAACCAGCGCGAGATGCGGATGCTCCTGAAGGCGCAGAAGCGCCTGGAGTTCGCTGAGGAGGACAAGAACCTGCACTCACTCAAGACTCTGGAGCCTCGGCTGTGATTCGATCGCAGACTGGACTTCAATTAGGCCCTATCTCACAACCGCAAGGCCGAAGACATTTTTGTGGCAGAGCGGAAGAGCCTAACCTCAAGATATTTCTCCTGGACGACCAGCCCGAAAGTGGCCCTCTACATGTATCTGCGGATTCTGCAAGGGAATGTGAACGCGATTTTGTTTCCGACCAAGCAGTCGAAGATTTATAGAAATGATTCATTACCCCAAGCAGCAGCGAGTGACTCGCTCGCTCCTGAAACATCAAAGCACAAGCACCATTTCAGGTGTTTGGTTCCGCTACTTTCTTCTATTGCAGCTTCCAATTCCATCTAACGTTACTACAAGTACATTGCTTTTCTAGCCTTCTGATATCGGCACAAGCAGCGTAGTCGCCATCGGCGCAAGCCTCACGCAGAATTTCAACTTCAGCTTGATGCAGAAGCACCCCGCCGTCGCGACCGAATTTGAGGAATTGAGCTTTCAGAAGCTTATCTTATCGATGATAAGATAAAAAAAATCTTTGACGCCGGTGTGTTTCTTGACGCCAAAGTCTTGAGGCAGCTCACGAAGATTTGCACAGCGGTGAAAAGCATGGGCTCTGTTCCGACGTCCCTTCAAGATTCGCCAGTGAGCACGAGAGGCCGCATGCTTGAGCTCCAGCTTGGTATTAATACAGGCGATCGTGGTCCACGGTACAGGGGTTAAGTACGTCGGTACGTAAGGTGTACGAGTAGTACTCGTCGAGTACTGTGCAGCTTCCCCTCGGTACCTTCTTCCGTCAACATCGAAGACTGCAGGAACCTGCTCGCACACACGTCGTGTTAACCTTGCAAAGAAGCATCAAATCAGCGCGAAGACGCCACCAACCGTTAAGGTTCAATTTGCGCAGCTCTTTCGGATGTACAGTCGATGAGGACGGCAAGAAGGCTTGGGATACATGTAACGTGATCAAGGGAATCTCCGGGCCGTCCGCGGACAACCTTTTGCCAAGAGAGCTCACGTGGACGAGCCGGGGTCAATCCGTGCCTGCGCACAGCAGACGACGCCAAGGTCTGGAAGTTCCAGTGGAACGACCACTTCGGGGCCGTGGACTCCACTGGAGTCCACGGCCACGGTGGACCGCACTGCGCAGTCTTCACCGAGCACTTTCACTTTATGACGAACAACGGGACGATGAGGGTGGCCTCCCGTCAGAACCTGCAGTTCAGGTCAAGTGCAGCAACGACACGGGCGAGAGGTAATGATGCATCATACAAGTAACATGAACTTTGTTTTGGACAGTGCGGTGGGCGTGCGGCATCTCGGACGAGGCGCGCACTCCCCCACCACAAGTACATGCACGGCAAAAACGAAAAGCATACACCATCAGGACCTCTCACACCCTCTTGTCGACAGGCGATGGAATGAGCACCACTCGAACAACTCATCATGCAAACCAACTCGCAGGATACATGTCATGTATCCTGCGAGTACCTCTCGAATTTCGGGGCGACTGTACGGTACAAGTCACCTCATTCACTGACAAGGCAAGTCGACCCCCCCCCCGCCAACGCTACTGTAAAGAGGGTGGAGGTAACGAAATGCCATCAAAAATATGAAGACGAACAAAGTACAGTTATATGTTCGTATGAATGGCCTTCATCAGACCTGCCGCTCAGGTCAGCTGATGCGGTGACTGACCCAAGCAAGGTGCCCGCCGCGTGCACCGTGCAGCACGCCCGCACACCTTTGGAGCCAGGTGTTCAATCGCGCCACCTGCGAGCGATTCCATCCGCCATCTTGGCACGGGCACTCTTCCCCTCGCGCAGCACCCTCGCCTTGCGGTCGTGACTTACAGCCACAAACTTTTCGTTCTTATCTTATGGGTGTCTCCAATTCCCACGATAAACCATCGGCTCGCTTCCGACGATGCAAGTGACGTTGGGTTCGAGCGCTTTCGCGTCGGCAAAGCTCCTCTCTCGGTCCGCCGTTCAACGTGTGCCTCTATACTCTCCCGCCACCGTCGTTTTGATCTGCTCGGGCTCCTGTAACGACTGGGCAGGTCAACTTGACACCAAACCAAGCAAGCCAAGTTACACTCGACATGGTGAGACCGTCCAATCTCGGGAGATCAGAGCGTCGAGTCTACGCGCGACCAGCGACAACCAGGTGTCGGGAGTGGTGCACTGTCCGAGGCATCTGTCGTCCAATTCGTACTCTCCCCCTGTCAAAGCAGCCGACACCTTTACCAAATGGATAGCAGCACACTCCACCGGCCGATGATGTGAGCCTTTTCACAACGGAAAAGACCGTCTCCCAGACAGCCCCCCGCGTGGATTCTGTCGACAGCATCGTCGACTCGACCTCGCGGACTCGTTGCTTAGCTATGAGCTCGGACAACAGACCGCCCGAGCTTCGACAGGTCTCGAATTCGAGCCTCACGCCCATGAGCTCCGACGGATCGGAGCCCACGGCGGTGCTCGGAGCTGCGCTGTCCCGGAACGACCTCGACCGCAGTCGCGCGCGTCTCGACAACAGCGGACTCCTGTCCCCCGGTGCTTCATACGGTAACCTGGACACGGTGAAGGGTCCGGCGCCGCACGCCTTCAGCAACAACAACGTTCCAGTCAAGCCCAAGGTCGCACTGTTCGACCAGAACTCGGAGCTCTCGACCGAGGGGCTCCGCCAACGTGCGGCACTGCAGACGTGCTCCATCAGTTGGCAGCACATTTCGTTCTTCATTCAGCCCAAGGAGAAGAAGCTCAACCGTCTACGCAACAACAGCAAGCGCGGCTCGGGTCCCTCCGCTTTGGAGGCGCAGTTCGAGCGTCAGCAGCCCCGCAAGATTCTGAACAATGTATGGGGTCGATCGGGTCCCGGTGAACTCACGGCCATTCTGGGTCCGTCCGGTGCTGGCAAGACCACGCTGCTGGACATGCTGGCGGACCGAGTACCGTCGGCAGGCTCGGGCGTGCACCTCGAAGGTCTCGTTGAAGTGAACGGCCAACCTCGTGATTTGCGTACCTTTCACTCCATCATGAACTACGTGTCGGAAGATATGGCGTTCCTCGGAGCTTTCACGGTGTTGGAGACGCTGCAGATTGGTGCCGGTCTCAGTCTACCCGGCCACATGCCGCCGGTGCAACGTGAAGCTCGAGTTCAAGATGTGATCGACGCCATGGGATTGCGGTCGTGTGCCAACGCCCGTGTCGGTGACGTGTTCCACAAAGGCATTTCGTCGGGCCAGAGGAAGCGTCTGGGTATCGCTCTGGAGCTGCTGTCGGATCCTGCTCTGCTGCTGCTGGACGAACCGACTTCCGGTCTGGACTCGTCCTCGGCTCGCGGAGTCATGCAGTACATCGAGCGGCTGTGCCAGGAAGGCGGCAAGAACGTCGTGTGCACTATCCACCAGCCTTCGTCGTCGATCTACAGCATGCTGACCAACTTGATCATCCTGAGTGGCGGTGAGCTCGTCTACAGCGGACCCACTAACGCTGCTATTGCCCACTTTTTCTCGATGGGCTACGTATGCCCCATGTACACGAACCCGGCCGAGTACTTCGTGCACTTGGTCAACACGAACTTCCACGAAGGCCTCAAGCTGGAGCCTTTCATCCGCGCGCTCAAGGAAGGCGCCGAGCCACAACGTCTCCGTGCCGATGTTGTGCGGGACCGAGCTCGTCGGGATAACCTGGCAAACCCGGAATTGCTGAAGGCCATGCGTCCGTGGCCCATGGATCAGTTCTTGGTGCTTGTCAAGCGCAACATGACCAACAACTGGCGGCACCCGGGTGTGTTCTGGCTGCGTGTGCTCATGTACGTGCTGCTGTCGCTCATGGTCGGCACAATGTACCTCAGCTCCAACAAGGGCCTCAAGGACAACTCGATGGTGCCGCTGCTCTTCTACGTGCAAGCTTTCCTGGTGTTCATGTCCGTCGCGGCCCTGCCTGCTCTGCTGGAACACCGTACCGTCATGGAGCGTGAGATGCGGTCGTACGCGTTGTCACTTGTGGGCTACACGATGTCCAACTTGTTGGCTGCGTTGCCTGGTATTCTCCTCATCTCCGTGCTGGCGTCGGCCATCGTCGTCTTCCTGGCCAACGTGAACTCGTTCCCCACCTTCTTGTTGAATTTGACGCTGTCGCTGATTGCCTCCGAGTCGCTCATGCACTTGCTGGGTGCTGCCGTGCCGCATTACATTATGGGCATTGCTCTGGGCGCCGGTCTCTTCGGTATGTTCATGCTGTGTGAAGGCTTCATGGTGCCGTTCTCGGACATGCCCGTGTACTGGAAGTGGGGCTACTATATCGCGTTCCACACGTACTCGTTCGAGTCGTTCATGTACGAGCACTTCTCGCAACAAAACACGGAGGAGGCGTGGGACCTTCTCAGAAGCTACGGCATGGAGAACGTCAACGTCACGAAAGACATGATCATCCTCGCGTGCTACTCGGTGGTGCTGCAGATTCTTGTCGTCGGTGTGCTGTTTCTACGTTTCAACCGGCACCGCCGCCGCTAAGTGAGTCTCTTTATTAACGTTTTATATAAAACAACAACGCAATTATAAATTCTCTTCTTCTTTCCAGAAGTCCAAGCACCGTAACACGTTGGCATGCAAACACCATATTCCGTGACCATTAAGTATCATTGTTATGGTATCAAATCCTTACCACTCCGTTTCTAGCTCGAATTCACGTTGTTGATCCGACGGGTTACCTCCATATTCTCCACCATTGTCATTCCTCTTGTTGGAGCTGGAATTTCAGGTTTGTCTAATTTCAAAACTACTGAGGTAAGATTTGAGTGAGGTGTCCATCAAGGGTGCCCGTTTAGAATGACTAAAAATGAAGTTGAACAGCAGGAAGCCTGAAGTACGGCAAGAATACTCTCTCTGTCGGACGTTCTCAGTGATGCAACGTGAAAAGCATCAAATTAAAGCACAGGGTCGCGAGCTGAAGGCTAGAAATACCTTATGTAGTGCTGCACTTTGAATATTTAACAGGGTCTAGCGCTGTCTTGGGGCAGCCATCTGCTTTTTGTAAAACGTATCTTTCTCTTCAAGCGACTGGTGGCAGGTCTTCTGCACACAATGATGTCTCCAACCTTGCAAGATGCTCTTGTCATCGCTATCTGGAGCGCACCGTTCATTGGCCGCGGGCGACCGGCCTTATCCGGGTTCAACCGTTTTGGCGCCAAGCAATGGAGGGCAACTCAACCGCCCGCCAAAACCAGGCGGGTATGCGCCGGACGGTTGCAACTGACCAATCATTTATCTCCATTACCGATCTTTTCCTCCAATCAGCAGCCCTAGCCCATTGCGACCTCCAACTCCACCCCGCCAACCGACGTCAGTCCGAAATCCGCCGCGCCAAGCTCAAGCTAGAGGCAACCTAGAGAATTCTCTAACCGCCGAGTTTAAGCCAGTGTTAAACTTCACTTCAAGATGTACGTCATCAAGCGCGACGGGCGTCAGGAGGACGTCAAGTTCGACAAGATTACGGCGCGCATCACCAAGCTCTGCTACGGGCTCAACCCGGACTACGTGGACGCCATCAAGATCTCCCAGAAGGTCGTGGCGGGCGTGTACCCCGGCGTAACCACCTCGGAATTAGACGAACTCGCGGCCGAGACCGCCGCCTGCCAGAGCACGCAGCACCCGGATTTCTCTAAACTGGCGGCAAGAATCGCCGTCTCTAACCTGCACAAGAACACCAACAAGGTGTTTAGCGACAACATCGAGGTTTTTCACAAGAACACCCACGAGAAGACGGGCGCAGCTGCGCCCCTCATCGCTGATGACGTATACGAGATCGTCATGCAGCACAAGGACGAGCTGAACTCGGCCATCATCCACGACCGTGACTTTGATTACGACTACTTTGGGTTTAAAACTCTCGAGCGCGGGTACCTCTTCCGCGTAAACGGCAAGGTGGTGGAGCGTCCGCAGCAAATGATTATGCGCGTGGCACTTGGCATCCACAAGAGCAACATTGCTGCCGCCCTGGAGACGTACGAGCTCATGTCGCAAATGTTTTTCACGCATGCCACCCCGACACTTTTTAACGCCGGCACGCCACGCCCACAACTGTCGTCTTGCTTCCTATTGGCCATGCAAGATGACTCAATTGAAGGCATTTACGACACGTTAAAGCAGTGTGCCTGTATCTCTAAATGGGCCGGAGGTATTGGCATCAGTATGCACAACATCCGAGCCACCAACAGCTACATCCGAGGCACGAACGGCTCGTCCAATGGCATCATCCCCATGCTGCGGGTTTTTAACGACACCGCGCGGTACGTGGACCAGGGCGGAGGCAAGCGTAAGGGCTCCTTCGCCATCTACCTGGAGCCTTGGCACGCAGATGTGTTCGAGTTCTTGGACCTCCGTAAGAACCACGGCAACGAGTTGCACCGCGCTCGCGACCTGTTTTACGCCCTTTGGGTGCCTGATCTGTTCATGAAGAGGGTGGAAGCCAATGGCAAGTGGAGTCTCTTTTGCCCTAACGAGGCCCCTGGACTCTATGAGTGCTGGGGCGACGAATTCGAGGCCCTCTATGAAAAGTATGAGACGGAGGGTCGCGCCCGCAAGACGATCAACGCCCAGCAGCTGTGGTTCGCCATATTGGACGCCCAGATCGAGACCGGAGTGCCCTTTATGTTGTACAAGGACGCGGCCAACCGCAAGTCGAACCAGCAGAACCTCGGCACGATCCGCTCCAGCAACTTATGCTGTGAGGTGATGGAATACACGTCGCCGGATGAGGTGGCTGTGTGCAACTTAGCGTCTGTGGCGCTGCCCAAGTTCGTGGAGGAAGGAGTTTTCAACTACCAGAAGTTGTATGAAGTGACGAAGGTGGTCACCCGTAACCTGAACAAGGTCATCGACGTCAACTACTACCCCGTGATCGAGGCGCGCAAGTCCAACATGCGTCACCGCCCCATTGGTATTGGCGTCCAGGGCCTCGCGGACGCGTTTATCCTCATGAACTACGCGTTCGAGAGCGAGAAGGCCCGGGAGCTCAACAAGAACATCTTCGAGACCATCTACTTTGCTGCCATGGAGACGTCGATGGAGATCGCCAAGGAACTCGGCCCTTACGAGACGTTCCAGGGCTCCCCCGCCAGCAAGGGCATCTTCCAGTTCGACATGTGGGGCGTCACCCCGTCGTCGGGTATGTGGAACTGGGCTACGCTCAAGGAGGACGTGATCAAGCACGGACTCCGCAACTCGCTGCTGGTGGCCCCCATGCCGACGGCTTCCACGGCCCAGATCCTTGGAAACAACGAGTCTATCGAGCCGTACACGTCCAACATGTACAACCGCCGAGTGCTGGCTGGAGAGTTCACGATCGTCAACAAGTACCTGATGAAGGAACTGATCGAGCTCGGCATCTGGACGCCGGACGTGCGCAACCAGATCTTGAACGACAGTGGCTCTGTGCAGAATGTCAAGGCGATTCCGGACCACGTCAAGGAGAAGTACAAGACGGTGTGGGAGATCAAGCAGAAGGCGGTGCTGGACCTGTCGGCCGACCGCGGTGCGTACATTTGCCAGAGTCAGTCGCTCAACATCCACATCGCCGACCCGACCATCAGCAAGCTCACGTCGATGCACTTCTACGCCTGGAAGAAGGGGCTCAAGACCGGCATGTACTACATGCGCGGACGCCCGAAAGCCGACGCCATCAAGTTCACCGTGGACAAGCAGGGCCTCGACCTGCAGCGTGCCAAGGAGGAGGCTGCCGCTTCCGTGGCTGCTCCGGCTGCTCCAGCACTCGAGGTTGAAACTGTGGCTCGGGCAGGCGACGACGAAGACGAGTGTCTGGTGTGTGGCGCCTAAGCGTAGGAGAGCTGGATCAACTCGCAGAGATAACTAGCTGACTGTGGTGGTGCGAAGTGGTGCCCAGGCATTTAGATATCCATTTCTTAGGAAGTATAAAAGGAAAATAAAGCCGCATAATATTGTGCTTGACTTCAGAAAGCTGCGAACTCTAAAGGACGAAAAAGTGAGTCACCGAAAATGGTGTTTGTTTGCCAACGTGTAGCGATTTTCAGTCTCGTTGATGCTTCTTGAAATCATAATCTTATTATTGTTTTGTACTGAGTACTACTGTAGTACCTGTATTTTAATATTAAAATAATATTACAAAACGGTAATAAAGAGATAAAGACACCCACTCACTTGCTGTTTAGTGGCGGCGGAGCTTTCACGATATTGGAGACGTGGCAGATTGGTACCGGTCTGAATTTACTTGGCCACATGCCACCGATGCAGCGCAAGCCTCGAGTTCAACATGCCACGGGACTGCGGTCGTATGCCCCCGAGGATCATCTTGGCGCGCTACTCGGTGGCACTGCAGATTCTTGTCATTGGTCTTCCCAGGAACATGAAGATAACAGCAAAAATGGGTATCGCACTTTCCAAAACGCGATACCCATTCGAACACTACCTTCGCCGTTGATCCACGCCAAAAATGTGAGCCTCGCCCACTCATTATGCTTACTACGTACATGTAGTAAGGTCGACGACCAGTTTCGTGTTTTTTCTGAACCCATTTCGATTTGTATCGACAACTCGATATCTACTAGGCATTGGTATTAAATAGGCACCACTAGAAATGCCCATTAAACGGACCTATTTGTGTGCATGTCGGCAGCATTTCATCCACTATGAGACCACCATTAGGCTCCAACCACTAAACCGACTAAAAACGCGTGGCAACCAGTTTCGTGTCGCGTTATTTACTTGCATTTTTAAAATATATAGTCTCCCTCTCCGAACAAGTCTTGCATGAGATTTGCTAACTTCTAGAAAGTTTTAGCGAATAGGAATGCGACAAATTTATATTAACGCTGTTTAATTGGTTTAACATAGAAAATCTGAGGTAACCAGACCGAAATATGGGGGCGCGCGCGTGCCAGATATTTCTACAGGCTCTTGGTAGGAACAACAACAACATGTATTACTTCATCTCGAACGATTATTTAATGTGGATGCAGTCGATAGCGTGCGCAAAGGCTCGTTTTCTTGTTAGCGCCCTCAACACCAATCTAGTTAAGACTTAGTTACGTAAATTTAGTCGTGGTGACTCCATCTGTTGTGAAGCACTTGCATCGGATATCACACAAGTAAGTTTGCAGGTAACTACTCGTTTATTAGCACTTCCTGATGCACTAGGCAGCGTGGCGTAATGGTCGCTAGTTTTAGAGTATTTGCTCGAGCAAGAAGGGCTTCCTTCATGCGGAAGTGTACTAGAGGTGCTGCAGGTTGAACCCATCTTGTACATCGTCACATTGACAGCTATTCCGAGTTCTCCTATTGGCTATAATAGGGCTCGGAGGTATCATTTTTTTTACAATCAGGTGACATTTGCATACAAAGTCGTGCGGGGCACGAAGAAGCTCTGAAATTTAGGCAAGGTTAAAGGTAGAGCAGTGAAATTGTGCATCTACTGCGCCTGCTTCGCAGCCGCAGTATCTGCACGCGATATAAAGTGTACTTTGAAGGTGTCGAGAAAAAATAAAAGCTAGTGTGAAAGGGATGACCACCGTGTATGTAAAAGAAACGGATGATCTCCTTGTGTGACGCAGCAAGAGGATGAACATATCGTGTATAGTATACACGCTATGTGCAGTATACGTCTTAATGATTGTTGAGCGCTAAAGCAGTATTATAATACTTATGAGCCCCCAAGCAAACAAGGCAACATCCGTGAATACAGCCTTCTGATAATTGGAGTACCTTCACGCAACATCAACACTTCGCACTTAGCTGAGGTGGACGACACAGGCAACACGAAGGTAATTTATTAACTGTGTTAGGCATTAAATCGTGTGTCACAAGTTGTGACTCACAACTCGTCAAGGTTCTGTATCTGTACCTGCATAACTACATGGCTCTTTTATATATAAATTACCAGGTTATTTGATCCTGCAAAATCAGACGTCCACTGGGATCCACTCCTTAGCTCTGAAATAAATTTCAGAGAACAAAGAAGGATATAGACAAGACAGTGGTCAAGAGAGTGAAGACATTCACCTTGCTTTGGTGGCAGCGATCAAGTTTGGGCTGCAATATCTTCCCAAGAACTGATGCTACGAGCGTGAAACCACCACCATTTTAAATAGTTTGTACGAATCTTATGTATAGCACTAACAAATACGTGTAAGCGACGATAATGAATTTTTTTTTTTTGGACTCGCCCAAGAAATGGCGATTTTTGGTCTGGTTACCTCGGACATCCCTTGTTAAAAGGGAAACACGAAACTGGTTGGAAACACGAAACTGGTTGTATCCGTGCCGGACATATGCCGGACCACTTAACGATTTATACTATCTTTTGTATACCTGACGATATACCCTGGACACATTTCGGACCACCCAGCTTTACTTTTGATAATTGTATGCCAGAGTCGGCTTATACATCTACCCAGAACGTGCAACCATCGGCCGCTCGCTCCACGACCTCCTGCTGATTCAGCCGCTGCTCGCACTGGTCAGTGGCTCGCTGTGCCTTTGCACGTTGTGCTGCAGCTCGTTCCGCCTTTCGCTCCCGTCTCACAGCAGCACGTTCACACTTTTCGAGTGTCTTCTTCGACCTCTCTGTTTGGTGGCCAGCTTTGTCGTGCAAGTTCACTGCATCCCGGGCACGTTTTTCCTTCGGAGCAGACTCCTTGTTTGCTTTTCTTTTAGCTATTGATGCTGCTTTTGCAGAAGCCGCATCAACCATCATCTCATAGCTAAGTAGCTGACCTCCAGAGTAACTCTCGTCAACCCAGTCTCCCCGTTTCCGCTTTTGAGCCTGTGGTGCTACCACCGTGCTTGAAAGCAGGTTAACGACGTTGAGCGCGTCCACATTCAAATCAAGCTCTCGCAGCACACGTTTTTGACGCTCGGTAACTTGCAGCAAATTGGAAAGAGGAGCCTTCTGGCTCAGAATAATGGATAGATGTGGTAATTCATCGCGGCGCACCGTCGGTTTGTTGCCAATAATCTTCTTCATCATGACATCCAAAGACAGCGGGTATAGACCAGCATCTTTAAACCCCTTTGTAGCATTCTCAGCGCAGCAGGCCTCAATCAAAGGAGCGGACGCAATGCCAGCAATATCATCCTTAATTGGCATTTTGCCATCGTTTTGGGTTGAAAATCGCTTGACTGCAGATTCATAGAGAGTCGTGAACACTCCAAAGACTGCCACATCAAGGGGCTGAATAAAATGGGATGTGTGGGCAGGCAATACAAATAGATGGACGTCGTTCTCCGTTCCGTACTTCACGACATCTAGCTGGATATGAGCAAGGTGTCCATCGAGTACAAGTAGCTGGGGTCGCTCCGGTGGCAACAAGCTCACGAACCACTTAAACCAGTAGAGAAACAACTTTCCATTGATGTTGGAGCTGTCGCTCGCCGCGCAGCGCGCAGTTTTTTCAGCCTTAGCCATCCACTGATGCTTTCGTCTCACACCGTTGAAAATGTAAAGCGGTGGAAATCTTTCGCCCGCTGCATTCACGCACGCCATAATGCTCACGTTTTCACGGTCGGCCGAGCGCTGAACGTTAGCTCGAAGCCCTTTTGGGCAGATAACCCGCACACGACCTCTCCCTTGAGGGCAAATTCCCGTCTCGTCGCAGTTCCAGATGCGATTTGGCTTGTCTAATAGGTCCAACTTCTTCATGACGCTCTGCAAGGTGTTGAAGTACTGCAGGACGACATCGACTGTAGAAGCCGACGCACGGTCAACGTCCAAAAGCAGAGCCGTGCGAGCTGACAAGTCAGGGTGTTTTGCAAGCCAGCGCTGAGTGAATTTGTCGTTAGGGAAGTCATCAGTCAATGGCCGCGTCCCCGTCGTCTCCGCCGCCACTCGGAGCATGCTGCGCAGCTCTTCATACCCCACGCACATCCCATGCAGCGCGCGGTAGCGCACCATCTCAACGACGCCTCGGTCAGCGCCTTCGGTAATGTAGACCAGCTGGGGGCCTGGGCGAGCTTCGAGCGGAACAAGCCCGTTGATGCGTTGGTGAAGAGGCCCACGAGAGACGCCGTAAGCTTTGGCGGCCTTGCGCTCACTCAAGCCGCCCGCGACGGCGGCAATAGCAGCCTCCCACGTCTCCACTGGCACCTTGGTCATTGGGGGGGGGACTTCAGATAGCTGCTGTGGCGTCAAATCGGATCTGAGGAAAGCAGATGGGGGCTTGTTCGAAAGCTGGATCTTTCCTCTCACTGCTTGCGCAATTTTTAGAGCCCAAAGACTATTATTAATGATGATATGCGACGATCGCCAGGGCGGTGCTTTTTGCTTATTGACTTAAGTTTGTATGTGAGGCAAGTGGTCCGGAATATGTCCTGGTCCGAAATATGTCTGGCACGGATAGGCCTATTAATACTACTACTACAGTAGTAGTGCGAGTAGCAGTAGTATTTATTGATAACGAGGTGTTTGTGACCTTTTGATTTTTTTGTAGCTACGCTTAAAACCACTATCATCCTAAACTATCAGTTGTTCCCAGTTAACAATGCTGCAGCAATCGGTGTGACTGCAGTTGCCGTTGCCACGATGACGCAATGTGCGCTGCTGTCACTCAGTTTCGGGGCCGTGAAGCTGCGCAAAGGTTCGTCAAGGTACTCCACTATCATTGTGATGTCACCCCCGTACGCGATAAACCCAGACGTCGTCGATGCGCACAAGGTGAAGTTCACTCCTCCAAACGGCGTCGATGTCTGGAAAAAGGTGCCACTATCGGTAGGGCAGAAATTAACTTCATCGTCGACCAACGACCTTGGCACCGCTCTCACGGTGTTTAACGCGGACACAATCAAATCGAACGGCGTGAGAGACTCGAGGCATCGAACTGTTTGCGTAGCAACAGAGGTGGTGTCGTTCCCCGTACTCTCGGCCACGTACGCAGCACCGTCCACGAGCATGTAGGTGAATTGGCTCTCGCCCTGGATGAATGTTGCGAAGCCGTCGTAGCGCACACTGACGCCATCGTCCGCGACGACGGGCTTGGCGAACACGTCGAAGATGGACTCACCGTGAATGTGCATGCCTTTGCCCATGAGCATGATGTGCAGCTGAAGCGAGGGTGCATCGGCCAGCAAACTTATGGTCCGTTGATCAGTTAAATGTTCGCCCGGGTGGCTGGCCGAAGTTGCAGCAACTATGACCACGGTAAATAGAGCAACGATAACAGCCCCGATGAGCCACAGGGTGCCTCGCATCGCGTCGTGATCGTGGGTGGGAGCTGGTTTCGGGTGTGTGATGTGTAATGAAAATCGGAACTGAAGACCTGAGCTCAGCGGTATTGCAGTAACTCTTTACACTCTGCGCTTTGTCACAAAAAACGAGAAACATCAGCATTGCTGACGCACTCGAATCGTTCGTAATACACCACCTGATCAAATCCAATTTGATTGACTGTTTTGTGAGCCGGTTTGTGATCACGGAGAGGCACTGTACATACCCTAGCTCTGCGGCAGTGACTGGGTGGGTGCCTTCCAAAAGAGGGCACTCTCAATGGGAGATCTCCTTTCACCGGAGCAATCGCCTCCATAATCACCGCGATAGTCTCTTCATCTTCGTCCTTCGATCCCGATCGCGAAGCGTCCACCTCTTGTTCTCGATGCCTATGGATATAAGCTGTTGGCAAAAGTCATCGCAATGCGCAGTGCGCATTGCGATGACTTTTGTTCAGTATGCTAGCACTTGCGTCACCTTAGTGTATATTTTCTCTGGGATTATTAATACGAAGTAATACATGTACTGTACCGCATTGCAGTTCGCTTAGGACAGGGGCGATGGTAGTTGCAAACTTTGCTGTCCGGTTTTTGCAGTGCTACCCGTCCCCCGAGCCGGGACTCCCGGCCCGGGAGACGGACAGCAAAGCTTGAAAACGATCTTACGGGAAGCGTGCAGGACCAGCGTGAACAGTGCGCGCGCTGCAAGTTGCAGTGCAACTTGGTGATTGGCGATCGCAAGTCAAGCTCTGCGATCACCGATCGCTGATCGAAGAGCGTCGAGCCCTACTTACCTGTACTGTACATTTATCCGAAATCGTCCGCCATAACGTCACAACGAGTTCAGCGTGAAAACGACCGGGCTCCTTGCAAACAAACCAACAATTATCTGGAATTTCGTCATGTTTTCGACCAACTGTATACGTACCGACCATTTTAATCCTCAAGTTCATGTATCTTCATTGTTGGTTGGTTGGGTGCGCTAGCCGGAGCTGCCATTGGCGTTTGATTAGCTTGTCACAATAAATGCATACATGTATGGAGTCGATAAGGCGCAGCAGAACCAATTCCCTTGTACATACCGGCGCAGCAGAACCAATTCCCTTGTACATACGGTACAGTACAGTATCTGCGTACTGTACCTCGCACGGTAAGAATTCCGCAAGGTGCTGCTCACGCTTACATTTGTTGGTTAAGTAATCTACAACAGATTGCGAACGGTTAGATCACGCACATCCCCAGTCATGCTCGGTTCCGACTTCCTCGATCTACGTTGATAATTCTTCATTTGTCGCGACGACGGAGAGGGCGTTGAACCCGACGAAATGGTTTCAGCGCTGCGAATCGTAGTCGCCTCCGCTGTAGCTCTGCTCACCTTCGTTCAGCCGGCGACCGCCTTGAAAAGATCAGTAGAGCAGATCTCGTTGAAGAATGCTCCGTCCGTGAAGCTGCATGTCACTTTAAAGCGCAAGTCGATGAAGCTGCACAGTCACTCCGAGTTTGATGTGTACGCTACGCCGGTAGTATCCGCCAACGGCCCCAGTGTGCTATACGACGGCTACGCCACGTTCGTCGACGAAGATGAAAAATTCACGTACACTCTCGTCAAAGGTGCCGCCTACCTATCGACTAAAGACGGCGATGATTCGGAAACTGTTCGGTGCCTCCCGCCTAACACGCTACCATTCGACAAGATTCTACCAGCACTCAATGACGCCACCCCCATTCCCAGTGCATCGATCGGCAAGGAGACTGTCGAGTGCGAAAGTGGTAAACTGTTCAAGACGACGTTCTCTGGAGCTCACTTCGCTATCTGCTCGTCGGGCAAGTCTGGCTTCACTGCTGTTAGCAGTGACTTGACCATTAACGTAACGTATCTTGACGACCCGATCACTATTTCCCAGCCGGAATTGAATGATGGAACGACTTCGTGTGAACCTCTAGAGAGCGCCACTTCAATGACGCCGACGGCATTGGCTTTGGCTACCGGCGGTGCGTTGCCGTCCACCTCGTCGAGGAAGTTGAAAGAAGCTGCACACATGGCCATGGCCGCGACCGAGTGCGGCGAGTGTTTGTCGACGCCTCGCCCGTGCATCTTCCTGCACGGTATGGGCAACCCGAACGAGGAGCCTACGCTGCAGGACACGCCGAAGTTGACCGATAGAAAGTTAGGCGACATTCACGGCCACGCTCCGTGCTGCTCCGAGATCAAGTACGCTGTGGTTAACACCAACGACGCTGGCTGGAGGAACGATACGCTGCAGCAGAAGTTCTGCGATTTCTCGCTCCAAATGAGTGAAACCAGTGATGTGGAGGCTGGAATTATCGACAACACTATCGTTGTCACGCACTCGATGGGCGGCCTTGTCGTGGGCGGTGCCCTTGCTAAAGGCAAGTGCAAGTTTAGTGCGACAACGTCGTGGGTGGCTCTGAGTGCCCCGATGACTGGCAGCATGGCTTCGGACTTCCTTATGGACATCTGCAACAGTGAAAAAGGAGAAATTGCTACAGGTTTGTTTGAGCTTGTGGGCCAATGCCCCATGTCTAAAGCACGCAAGTCGACCATCTACCAGGGCGAGAAGTACATCACCCCGTCGATCGATGCGGCGTACGTCGCGGCCCAAGAAGCGTACCGCGGGAATGTGTCGGCAGCGATGTGCAGTGACAACTTCTTCGGACTCTTTTCGAGCTACTCACCCAGATGCGTCCTCGGAGGAACCGTTATTCCGCACAAGTCCAAGAAGAACGATGCCCTCGTGGAGTTCCAAAGCTGTCTGGGTGGACTCGACGAGGCCTTGTTTGGAACTCATTACCTTGACCGGTTCTACAAGCCGCAGCTGAATCACGCAGACACAGCGTTCCTCAATGGCGACGGCCTCTTCAAGGATTCACAGAAGCCCATGAAGTGGTTCGAGTGCCTGGCGCTATAGACTCGTTCCTGTCTGGAGAGGTGAATGAATGCCTGGTGGTGTTCTTTCAGCAAAGCTGAAAGCACTAGGGTTTCTAAATGTACCTGTTTTGATTTTTATTGTTTTAAAGGTCGATTTCAGATTTTAGTGTGTTGTTTTAATCAGTTTGACTTCGCTTCCGACGTTTGGAGCGCTTAGCAACGCGAAACCGCTATTTCTAATTCTTGTTATTTTGACGCGATTTCCTCGATCAGGTTTAGCTCTATATGTGCTGTGTGTTGGTGCGGCGTTTAGCCTCTATCCCCCATTGAGCCTACTAGTAGGCTTTTGATCCTACTAGTAGGCTCGCCAAAAAAATAGATTGTCAAGCACACAGGCGCCGAATGCGCTCCGCTTTTAGACCAGAGGGAAGATAAGATAACAACCTAGCGCGTCATTAGTTTTCAGGCTCACCAGTGCATGCTAGCATGGGAAAACTGCTCGTCGGATCACGGGTAATCGGCAAGTTGAAGAAGCACTAGGGCAAAATTGGAGTAGTGCATGCTGTGCGCAAAGAGTCGAGGAAGCACACCTACGACGTTCAATGGTCAAATGGGTCTCTATAAGCTGTTGCGCCGCGCTCACTCGCACGTGAAGCACCAGTAACAGCTACGCGGTCGCGCGATGATCAAAGCGATTCCGATGCAAGACCCCGCCTACACTGCAAATCTTTGGCTCAACTCCAAATTGAACATTCTCTAACGTTTCTCGAAGTTTTTATGAAAACCGTATGCTCCCCAATACAAACTTCTTAATAAAAGTATCTGCTCCCGAGCCTACTAGTAGGCTTTTGCCTTGCTACTAGTAGGCTTTGGACCTGGGGGATAAAGGTTAGAAATGAACTTACACGGGGAGTCGCGGTGCTGTTAAGTATCCGAAGCGTCGCTTCCCAAAGTAGCCCCCGACTCTTTGCCGCGCAAATCCCTAAATATGGTAGGGCTACTCACTTGCTTCTTTCAGCAAAGCTGAAAGCACTAGGGTTTCTAAATGTACCTGTTTTGATTTTTATTGTTTTAAAGGTCGATTTCAGATTTTAGTGTGTTGTTTTAATCAGTTTGACTTCGCTTCAGTATGGCGCTCGCTCACATGGGACACCCGCAATCTCGACGTTTGGAGCGCTTAGCAACGCGAAACCGCTATTTCTAATTCTTGTTATTTTGACGCGATTTCCTCGATCAGGTTTAGCTCTATATGTGCTGTGTGTTGGTGCGGCGTTTAGAAATGAACTTACACGGGGAGTCGCGGTGCTGTTAAGTATCCGAAGCGTCGCTTCCCAAAGTAGCCCCCGACTCTTTGCCGCGCAAATCCCTAAATATGGTAGGGCTACTCACTTGCTATTACTATACCAGCAAACATGAACCCATTTCAACGGTCACTCGCGACCCCTGGCGTTTAGAAATGAAGTGAGCTCACTTGCCAGCGGCGCTTGACGCACACCAGGCTTCACTACAGTTGCGCGCATCGAGAGAACACCGGCATACTGTATGGCAGTCGCATCAGCAGAGCAGCTCTTAGGGCAGAACCAACGCAAGCGGCAGCCTGCAGGGATACATGTATCAGGCTATTGCGGCGATTTGCTGCCACCACGACAGGCTGTCGCTGTCGTCGACAGTGAAACTCCGTTTGATTTTGAGTGTGGTACGGCGCGTGTGCCTCCGGGTCGTTGGAGGGTCGAGATACACCCGACCTAGTGTTCGACAGAAGTGCCAACACCGCCAATGCAGCGCGACCGTCACGAATAAAAAATCTTTCATATATCTGCACGTACATGTACAACGTAGTGCACCGCTAGAGATCTCCTTCTGCCTGACTCAGTCAGCCAGGTGCAGCGCACCCATGCTACACTGACAGAAACTCCAATTGTATACACTCGCTGCGTTAGTAGGTAGAGTGCCTCCATTAGCTTGTCGGTGGAGACTCCCCACTGGAGAGCTTGTTGTCATAAGTATTTATGTGACGGCGAAGTCATACATAAGTGAGCTTACCAAGTTGCTTTCGTGTTCGACGCGCAATGTGTGACAGGGTGCAGCACGGCTGCTCCTCAGTTGTGTAAATTACACAAATTGGCAATACTAATTCACGTACATACTGGGCAACCAACTCGTCCTTCTCGATTGGCAATACCGCCATCAAATAGATAGAAAGAAGGCTAGTCGCCCGCACATTACTGTATCCCGTCGAAAAAATATGCCCCCTCAGCTAGTAAAAGGTGGTCGTTCCTTTTCGAGTGATGTATGTCTGTTACTACTACCTCCGTTCGGAAAATAAGGGCAGTTTTAAAAAAATTTGCGCATAGCTCCGCCTCGTTTTTTTAGGATTATAAAATGTGCAGAGGGTTGCTGCTGTTGGAAGTCGAAAGGGAGTCATCGGCATCATGATGGTAACCAAGGCTACGAGCTAGGCGTGTGTAGTGTTCCCGGGTCTGAAGTCCACGAAACTTCTAAGACAGTCGATGCGGGGACCAACCCGCACGGAAATACCGTAGGGTCAAGTGTATTGATGTGTAGGTCACTTGACTAAATGAAAAGTGAGAGGCGTGTGAGATCGTGAGTCTGGTAGTCACCAGCTCGTTCTCACCAAGACGCGCTCCCAGAGGTTCGGTCTGGCGTGAGCAGAGGCCACCTGCTCACGACGCAGCCCTGAAAATATACAACATGCAGTTGACCATACTAAATCCTTATGTAGCTCAGTCAGGCACTTCGTTGCCTTTCCGAGATATACAGAGGTGCACCCATTGTCCACGTCATGCAGCCGTCGGACACATCTGGGTCCACCTGTGATCAACACAGAGACTTCGTTCGGCGACTAGCTTCTCACCAGTCGCCAGAACCGAATGTCCGTAGACTCGTCTCGCTCAGCAGCTGCTGTAGCTGCGGCAACCAAGCTGAATACCTGGCGCCCACTACACAGCCCTCCAAGCTTGGTTTGCCGCTCCTTCGCTCGGTCGCCGCCTCACTAGCCTGCTCCACCACAGCACTAGCGACGCTGGTCCTGGTCCTTGCGATAACGAGAGGAACGGGTCGACTTGCCACGAGGAATCTTCACGACTCCTGTAGCTGTAGTTCTTGATCTCGTTTGGCGTCCTACAGGTCCAGCTGACCCAGTCACAGACTGCTCCAAATCTGCTGGCTGACCTTCGCCGGTCACGACTCTCTGCTGTCCCTCTGGCTCACGCGCAGATCTGCGTCGGCGTTTTCCGATACTCCGCTGTCCATCAGGCACACTCGCAGATTGGCGTCGTCGTTTGCTAGACTGCCGGCGTCTTGCCGGTCCCGATGAGTCCATCGGCTCTCCCGTTGGTCTAGCCGTAGTCGTTGGAGTGGTTGAAGCAGCCGGTTGCTCACTCTACCCACCACCTTCTTGCAGCTTCCTCCAGAACTCGTTGAGCCCTTGGTCGTCAGCTTGCTGGACGTAGTTGTCCACCAGAATGCGAATCTCCTTCGCGAGATCAGTCAGGGGCTCGTCCGAATCTTCAATAGATTGTAGGCCCTTCCACCCAACCTGAATCTCATAGTCTCCAATCTCGGCACTCCACCGATGACTCTTCAACTTGTCGACAGCTAGCACGATGCCCTGAGCCGATACGTGCTCGAGCAACTCGTCGGTCACCTCCAGGCTGTCGTCCGCATACATCTTCAGTCTCGAGGCGTGCACGTCCGCTTCATCCCCCGTCACCAAGTGCTGCACTCGAAACGAATGGGTGTCTGCCCGCGTCACACGATACGGCCCTACCCACGTCACTTGCAACTTATTGCCATGCTTCTCGTCTACCCGAGAGCGTAACACGAAATCGCCCACCGTGAAGTTCACTAAGTTCTCCCCACGCTCCTTCTTCCTGTTAAGTAGCCGTTGCTTCAGCCGCTGGTCCTCAACAGCACGATGCATGGCTTGTATACTTTCACGTAGCTGAGCGAGGTACCCATCGATCTCCTCTGACTCTGGGACCGATTGTAACTCCTGCTTCTCGGGCAGGTAGAACTCACGGAGAGGTGTCGGATTCTGCAGACCGGTGAACAACTCCGTAGGTGAGTGGTTCCCCAGCGATGGCACCGCTGTGTGGTTCAAGCTCGCTTGTACCATCGGGACCAAATACACCCAGTCCTTGTAGCTCACCTTGTAGGCCAGTATCATTGCTCGGATGACTTGCAAGATGTCGCGATTCACTCGCTCCACCGACCCGTTTATCCATGGACAGTAGGCTGGTGTAAATTCCTGCTGCGTGCGCAGTCGACGACTCAGCTCAGCCACCACTTCATTCTTGAAGTGAGTGCCTTGGTCCGACACCCACTGTGGCGGTATGCCAAACCGCGCGTGCCATGCCAGCAGCGCTTCGGTCGTCACTCTGCTGTCAGCCGTATCCGCTACCACCAACTCGCAGTAGTGCGTAGCATGATCCTTAAGTACAAGTAGGTACTTGCTGTCTCCATAGCTAGCTCCCATAAAGAGAAAGTCAAAATGCAAAACTTCATTGCGTGTGTTGCAGTCGATCACTTCGCCCCAGGGCCTGGGGATAATCCTCCCCCCTCGACAATGCAAACACAGCAAGCAGTCCTTCACGAACTTTGCCACTGTCTCCTTCAAATGGTCAATCACGAAAAGCCGTTGGAGGTGGTTGAGCATGGCCTTCTGCCCCCGGTGTCCTTGGCTTCCACAGTGTGCCACAATGCACAGCCTCTGGATCAACTCGGTTGCTTCCACTGGCACCCAGATTCGTCCTCCCACCGTGATCAGACCATCCGCAGTGGTTTCTGCTCCCCCCGGTGCTTGATACTGTCTCTGAATCGCCATCAGCTCCTCGAGTGTCGGCCAGACGAAGGTCTCGTCATCGAGAGGTCGAAGTCGTGGCCTGCTCGACGGCATTGGCACGCTCGGCGTCTGTTGTCGACGCACTGCCTTGATTCTTTTCAGAGTCACTACAGGGGCGTGATTCCCAGCCCAGCGGGATATCATGTCGGCCCAAACGTTGTCCGGACCAGGTACGTGCTCCACAACATATCGAAAGTTCATCAACTTCATCGCCCACCTGAGCAGCTTGCCCTTTATGTGTTTCTTCACACTTTCATGCGGCGCGAAAACGTGAATCAAGTTTCTATGATCACAGAACATTCGAAATGGCTGAGGTCGCAGCAACAGATAGTCCATCTTCTCACAGGCGATAACAATCGGTAGCGCCTCCTTCTCAATGACAGTCCAGTTCAACTGGCTGCCAGTGAAGGTGCTACTCATGCACTGGATGAGTTGGTGTTGCTGCTCGATGGCTGGGCGCTGCGGGTCATAGTCTTTGACTTGAGTGATGATCGCAGCCCAGCCGACGTCCGACGCATCCGTGAACAAACACGTCGTAGCGTTATCATCCGGGAAGGCGAGTGTCGCCGAGTTCGCCAACATCTCCTTCACCGTGTCGAAAGCTGCTCGTTCCTCCCTGTTCAACTCGATCTCGATCCCAGCCGCTGCACGGCGAGTGCGCTTGGTACTGGCCAAAGCTTGATCAAGACGGTGTTGCAGGGGCGCAACTTGGCGTGCGAAATCCACGATGCTCTCACGCATCCAGTTGATCGCACAAACAAACTGCTGGAGTTCCCCAGCAGTAGTCGGATATGGTAGTGAACGTAATGTGTCAATCCTTGTCGGATCGTGACGAACTCCATGCTCATCAATCAATCGTCCGCACCACTTCACTTCTCTCTGATAGAGACTCGACTTTTTCACGCTCAGTTTTAATCCAAACTGATTGAGCAGCGCAAACAGCTCACCGAGCTTCTGCAGGTACACCTCAATGTCGTTGGCGTACAGAAGCAAGTCATCAATCCAGATCAGCAAGTGCTTATAGAGGAGGCTTGCGAAGCACTCCTCCATCGTCTTCTGAAAATGGATGGCAGCGTCAGCACATCCCTGAGGTACACGGCGAGGAGTGAATATCTTCTCGTCGGTCATGTAGGACATGAACTCTTGACAAAGTTCGGCCAGAGGTAGTTGCCAGAAACCTTTAAGAAAATCAAAAAGTCCAAAGTGTTTCATTCCACGTGCATTCTCCAGTACTAGAGAGAGAATTGGCATCACCGCTGCCATGACGTCGGTCTGCTCGTTCCTTGCCCTGTAGTCCGTCGTTTGGCGCAAATCCATCGGGTCTGCAGACTTCTTGACAGGCAGGACGGGGGTCGACCATCGACTCTTGGGGTTCTCATAGACCAGTCCTAGTTCCACAAGACGCTCGTTAAAAGCCCGTAAGAATTGTCGAATATGCGGAGGATATTTGCGGGGCTTACACTTCGTCGGGCGAGCCCCGTCCTTCAAACGCACTTCGAGTGGTGGTACATTAGCCGGAGGGTCATCACGCAACTCCAGGCGCCACACGTCGTACGCGTGAGAAATAGTGCGCAGTGTTTCCACATGCTCCAACGGAAACCCGTTCTCCACTGCGCGATCGATCAGCCGCTCCACAGCCGCGAAGATGTCATCACTTCCACTCGGTACTGACCCATCGATCTTGACAGGCATTTCATCAGCCTCCAAGTCTATCGGATCGCCACTAGTCTCATCTTCACTCCGCGTAGCTAGCTGCTGCAGTTGACGATCGACGTCAATGCCCAACGACGTGAGTAAATCGTTGCCAATGATGAACTCACCATCGTCGACGTCCACCACCAGGACATCAACTGCAGCCATCGGCTCAACCGGGCCCACAGCCGTGTGAATCATCACGTGAATCTTAGCCTTGTACTTGGCTGTCACCGTTGTAGAACCAAAGGTCTGATTCAATATGGGCTCTTCAAGCTCCACTGCAACCACACTGGGGTCCAAGGCCTTCAACTCGTTCCAATGCGAGTGACCAATCACGGTGTAGTCCGATCCGCTGTCGGGGCAATACTGCAGCTCTAGCTTGCCGTTCAGTGTCACCACACGATCAGGAGATGGTAGCAACTCTCCAAGCCTCTTCAACTTGGCTTTCTTATTGCGCGCGTTCTTAATCTTCGTCCAGAACTCCTCCTTATCCTTGCGAGATGCAGTCGGGCACTCACGCAGCCAATGCATTTCTTGGCATTTAGGACACGGTCCTGGCGGAGGCTTCGACGAACTGGGTGGCTTCGACTTCCTGTCGGTCTTGGCGCCGCTCGCCGACGCCATCGAACTCGCCGTCGTCGACACCACTGGCGTCTTCTCTTCCCAACGCCTTTTGGGCTTTGCCGACTGATTGGGCTTAGGCTTTTCCTTGCCTTGGCCAGCCGCATCACGCTTCTGCAGGCGCAGGCGCTGATGCTGTCGCTCGAACTCCGTCGCCTTCTCCAGAATGAGCCTGAACAACGCCCTTGGGTCCTTCACAGCTTCAATGTGAGTGAAGCGGACGCATTGCTTCACTTCGTCCTTCAGTGACTTTGGCCACAGGCTCGAAACCAATCTCTTGCACTTCTCCTTCGTGCCCGCGACTCCACTGAAGCACTCCGTCAAGCCGTTGTCCTCGACGATGGTGTTGAAGTTCTTGTAGTAGTCCATGAGGCGCGCGTTCACATCACTCTCGTCCTTCTTCATGCGAAGCTCCTTCTTGAACAACTCTTTGATGTCCGGCAGCGTCGCGTTCTTTATAGTGCTCACGATGTGCTCAATCTCATCCGTCAACATGCCTTCAGTAGCGTCGGCCGGCTCCACGTTCAGCTGCAGCTGACAGAAAACCTCCAGAAGACGGGGCTCGAACGAGTCACGAATTGACTGCACCACCGCGGCGTAGTCCTCACCAGTCACGCGGCAGCGCGCTTGCATCTTCGACTCGTAGTCACGTCGATCCCGCTTCCACTTCACCAACGCCTCATGAGAGACTGACTCGATCATGGGCGGCAGAATCGGAGTGAAGAGAGGGACGGTACCAGTTGGTCCGTCCGTGCCCGCGGCGCGCATCATCTTGCACCACCAGCTGGGTCCTCTTAAGTCCACCGACGATTACCGGTACGCAGATCAGGTCCTGCTTGGTCGTCGGATCTTGAAATGGCTTCAGTCCACTATGTGTCGCAGTCGGTAGTTGACAGCGTCGCAGCAGTGTTAATTCTACTAAAGAATTCTTTGTAGTGTTCCCGGGTCTGAAGTCCACGAAACTTCTAAGACAGTCGATGCGGGGACCAACCCGCACGGAAATACCGTAGGGTCAAGTGTATTGATGTGTAGGTCACTTGACTAAATGAAAAGTGAGAGGCGTGTGAGATCGTGAGTCTGGTAGTCACCAGCTCGTTCTCACCAAGACGCGCTCCCAGAGGTTCGGTCTGGCGTGAGCAGAGGCCACCTGCTCACGACGCAGCCCTGAAAATATACAACATGCAGTTGACCATACTAAATCCTTATGTAGCTCAGTCAGGCACTTCGTTGCCTTTCCGAGATATACAGAGGTGCACCCATTGTCCACGTCTTGCAGCCGTCGGACACATCTGGGTCCACCTGTGATCAACACAGAGACTTCGTTCGGCGACTAGCTTCTCACCAGTCGCCAGAACCGAATGTCCGTAGACTCGTCTCGCTCAGCAGCTGCTGTAGCTGCGGCAACCAAGCTGAATACCTGGCGCCCACTACAGCGTGCTTGTTCCGCCACTAGGGAAATGAAATACATTTAGTAAAGAAAGACATCGAGATCAGAGGCATCTTGGTTGTTGGGCGCTAGGAAAGGTCCCATGATGGCAGCGCGAGCGCTCCAGTAGGCTTGGACGTCACAGGGCAGCGTGATGGGTAGTTTGCCAGTATTGCGCAGTTTGTCCTTGTGTAGGTGAGGGATCTTGTACGTGTTGGAGCCTCCACACTTCATCATCTCCAGCATCACCGACTGCAGCGTTAGGAACGTCTTCGTGAGGGTGCCCGCAGAGGTCTCGTGAAAGGCGTACTCAACCTCCTCGATGAGACCCTCGGTGGTTCGAGGCCGAGTCTGCGACTGTTGATGAGGTAGGCGCTAGTGTTCGTGGCGTACTACAGCCTGCGTTGATTCTCGCGATCCGCAACGGGGACTTGGGCCACGCGTATGCATAGTTCCGCGCGGTCAACCTTCTTCCGGCCTCACCGGCTCCAGCCAGCTTTCACCACTGCAGCGACACGATCCCCCATTGAGCGTATCCCCTTCTTCCAGACGCGCGTGACGGCCTCCGTGGATCGCAGTGATGTCCCCATAGCGGAGCCTTCCCTTAGTGCTGTGGAGTAGTAGTGTCTCCCACAGCGCTTGCGCCAGATCGTCGGTTATCTGCTTCGTCATGAGCGGAAGCGCTCAAGTTCGGGAATGAGGGGGATTTCAGCTGATCTTTGCCGAAAATGGGCGGGAGATTCAAACGGCGGTGGTGGTATCGGATAAGAAGGGGTATACGCTATCATAAATCAGGTTGGACTTCAAACTGCCTTTTATTTCCGAACGGAGGTACAAGCTGCGAGATTGGCCTGCATCATGCTTAAACAGCCCATTTCGAGGGCTTCAGACCACGAACACGTATTGGAGGTCATTTATTAATATGTGGACTGCTCCCTGGATCCCACATCAGCTCAAGCAAAAATGAAATAATGAACCCTGCGATTAAGTTCAACTGAGTTTTTGATCTTTATACTGTTGTGCGTTGCTTGACGCAGAAACACAAATTCCACATTTGAGCTGAAAGACCTCGTGCGCTTGCAGCGCGCTACTGTTCTTTCAGCATAGCTGAAAGCACAAGGGTCCGGCGGCATTTCTAAATCGCCACGATTTGATTTATTGAGATTCTTTCAGCACTTTCACACTTTTGCTGCGGTTTTAAACAGCGTTGTCTTGCTTTCAGTATGCATCGCGCTCGCATGGGACTTACCCGAGCTCGACGTTTGGCGCTCTTAGAAACGTTGACATGGCTTAGAAAATACCCAGATAATTCGACGATACTTTTGCTTACATGAACGACAAAGCACGGTACAGCGCTGATTTATTTCGCTCAGGTTAATACTAGAACAGACGTAGTGTTGCAGAAGCGTTAAAAATCAACTTAACCAGCGTACTACAGTGAGCAAGAAGTATCCATGCGACGCCTCATAAAAATAGCGCCGACCCTTCGCTGCGCCAATGGCAGCGCGTAGCGGCCCAAACCACTAAATATGGTAGTACCCGACTCAGCTGAAGTATCCAGCGACGCTTCATGTAAGTAGCACCTGGCCACACACTTGAGTTCAGTATTGCCAGAAGTTGGCATTTCTAATAGGTGTGCCACACAACACTAAGGTGGCGCGACACCAGGTGAAGTTCAAGTTGAAGCTGCCAGCCTCAAACGGCGCTATCAGTGTGTGCCACACAACGTCAGTGCTACACAACGCTTCACAATAGGTGTGCTACACAATTACGTGTGCTACACAATGGAGTTACGTGTGCAACATAATGGAGTTATGTGTGCTACATTATTCATATCAATATTGCTACATAAATACATGCATTTTAGTCTTGGAACTCGTGAAAAACAATGCTGAAAGACCTCGTGCGCTCGCAGCGCGCTACTGTTCTTTCAGCTAAAAGCTGAAAGCTACCGGGCTTGGCGGCGTTTCAACTCGTAGTGTTTTTTACTGGGTCTTGCGACACTTTTGCGAAATCCCGAGGTGGCTACAAGTTGTTTTTTACGAGTGTTGCAAACAGCTACTTGCTTTCAGTATGGTGACACGTGCACAAGAGCCGCATGGGGCGACCCCTCGGAAAGTGTGATTTTTACCCATATTTCCCTCCCGTATCACTAGAACATCTATCCACTTGTAGCCATCAACTTAGTGCGACTCTGAACGGTAGTTTCCTGCTTTAGGTTAACGTTTCAAGTTCTGCAGTGTGGTGCCGCACCAAATGCGCCGTTAGAAATGAACATGAACGGGTGCGAAATGTATTTTAAAAGCGTGAAAGGTCGCCGAAGTATCCATGTACCCACTTGTCAAAGTTGACAGAGGGGCACACATTCAACCAATCAGAGCAAATCACTAAAAATGGGTTCTGGGCTCACTTGCTTTCAGTATGGCGTACGCAGCTTCAACACCCCGTTTCTAATGTCAACCACACAGTTTCTAATGTGCACTGTGCAGGCTAGCACACAAATACAAACGCACAAGCAGTCACGGGTACTCTCAAGTTACTGTACGAAAGGTACTGTACCAGTAGTATGGTACCGATGCCAATCAAAAGCCAAGAGGCCTCAGAGAGACCGTTTGCAACCGAAGCGAAGCGGAGGTCTGCAATGGTCGGCGCGTGGGCCGGAGTAAGTGCCCTGACAAGGAGTTATTTTTTTTCTTGACACCGCGCCTGGCCGAAGCCGAGGACTTAGCATAAGACGCAAGGGGGTGGGGCAGGACGCAAAGCGTCGCCCCCCGAGCGAAGTGAGAGAGGGGCGGGCCCGGAGGTCTGCAATGGTCGGCGCCTGGGCCGGAGTAGGTGCCCTGACAAGGAGTTATTTTTTTTCTTGACACCGCGCCTGGCCGAAGCCGAGGACTTAGCGTAAGACGCAAGGGGGTGGGGCAGGACGCAAAGCGTCGCCCCCCGAGCGAAGCGAGAGAGGGGTGGGCCCCCCGCAGCGTCGTCGCTAAGTCCGCAGGCGAGTGCCAACGCGCGAGTGTCCAGCTGGACTTCAACGTCTAGCACGAGACCTCAAAATTCAGGTGTGACCACTTGAAACCGAATTCGAGTGCGTCGTAAGCGTTTTTGGATCGGTCACTTTTGGTGGTTCGATCGGCACTAGCAGTAACCAGCGTAACCATGCAAAAGTGTCCGATCGAGCGTGCATTTTACTATCCAAAGTAACCGATGCAAAATATCCAGCCATGAGATGAAGAAACAATTTGAGCAGCATTTGTAGCTGAAAGACCTCGTGCGCGAACGCGCGCTATGTATCCATACTTATTCTAGTACCAGAAACTAGAATCACAATACTACCTCCGTTCGGAGTTCAACATGATTTATGATAGCGTATACCCCCTCATATCCGATACCACCACCGCCGTTTGAATCTTCCGCCCATTTTCGGCAACAAGATCAGCTGAAATCCCTCATTCCCGAACTTGAGCGCTTCCGCTCATGACGAAGCAGATAACCGACGATCTGGCGCAAGCGCTGTGGGAGACACTACTCCACAGCACTAAGGGAAGGCTCTGCTATGGGGACATCACTGCGATTGCATGCGAGTTCGGGCTCACCACGAAGGCCGTCACGCGCGTCTGGAAGAAGGGGATCTGCTCGATGGGGGATCGTGTCGCTGCAGTGGTGAAAGCTGGCTAGAGCCGGCGAGGCCGGAAGAAGGTTGACCGCGCGGAACTGTGCAAACGCGTGGCCCAAGTCCCCGTTGCAGATCGCGAGAATCAACGCAGGCTGCAGTACGCCACGAACACTAGCGCCTACCTCATCAACCGGCTATACAAGGAAGTCTATCTGCGACGCGCTCTGAGAAGGACCCACCCTCTTCTGTCGCCTAAGCACAACTGTGTGGACCGTGTGCAGCGTACCATGGATGGACGCCACTTCTTCGACCCGATGTATGATGTTGTGCATCTGAACGAGAAGTGGTTCTACATGAAGAAGGTGGCGGGCAAGCACGTGCCATCATGGGACCTTTCCTATTTATAGCGCCCAACAACCAAGATGCCTCTGATCTCGATGTCTTTCTTTGCTAAATGTCTTTCATTTCCCTAGTGGCGGAACAAGCACGCCTAGCTCGTAGCCTTGGTTACCATCATGATGCCGATGACCAAGCCTCTTTAGGTGAGGGAATTCGACCCGAATTCCCGAAGCTTTTTTAAAATCGCGAAATGACATCCCAATTTCTATACTAAACTCAAGTGAAATTTCGTTTTGTCCTTAATTTTCTCTTTAAAACCTGACTTTTGGGGGTAATCCAGCGGGCATCGTGGTGATGGCCTTACATTTGTCTTAAACTAAGAGCGTTTCAACTAGCAGTGTCGCGTAGAGAGCTCTTGAGCACCTTGTTGAGCGAGCGTGTCGAGCGCTGAGAGGAAAGAGGCAAGAGAGCACGTGTGGAGAAGCAAGTGAATTGCAAAGAGAAGTATATTCTGTGTCTGTGAAAAGGAGGAAAGCCTTTGGCTACAAAACCTCCTGGACTGTCCTCTACTGCCACAAAGCAGTTCCTGCAAGTAGCGGCCCCAGTGGAATGCAGCCATCCAAACTGGGTGTCGTCGAAGCTTCAACAATCCATAGAGCTTCGACGACCTGATATCCTAAAACACAGCCGAACACAGTCCGTAGTACAGCGTGACTCAGAGAAGAGAAGAGAGCCAAGTGACGACAACATGTAGCCATTGTGACTGTAATTCTCGTACTCCCACTTCACGCGGCTCTCATTACCCCTGGGTCAAGAGTCCAAAAATGCAAATCCATGCACGCCGTTGCGAACCAGCAACCAACTGCAAAACCAAACCAGGTCTGCTGCGCTTTACCAGCAATCATGCCTCAGCACCAACCGCGAAGTACCTTTCCAGCGGAAACGCCTAGGTACTCGCATACGCTAGCCAAAACCAAACGCCTCCGGTCTTCTCACTGCCATGTTGCCGCGAATGCGTGCCAGAAACCACACCAAAGCTCGCGTCACACTGGCAACAAGACAAACCTGCCTCGATGCACTGTGTTACCGTGCTTACCGCTTTGAAGTGCTCCAGCTTCCTAGCAACCACCACAGCAGCTTACCAAAGACCACGTCAATTGGCATGTACGTGTCCGTGCTTGTCGACCCGAAGGCAAATCCACCTCCATAGCATGCACGCGAGAGAGACGATACCACAGGCATTATATCACCTGCTGTCTCGAACAGCAAATCTCAATCAATCCTCTGCGCACCATTCCACGCAGACACAACGTCTTCCAAGTTGAGTTTGTCACGAAGATACTCAAACCGCTGCAGCTCCAGCGCTTTGGTGAAGATGTCGACCACGTTCTCCGTTGTCGATAGATACTTCATCTGCACCGCACCCTCGCCAACAAATTCAGCAATCATGCGGGCTTCCTTAGCAAATCGTTGCACTTTCTTGCTATTGCCTCTGTTTGTGTTCACGTGCAGCGCGCTCTGGCTGTCGCAGTGAACTGTTGACACCTCCGTCTTCACAAGCAGTTCAGCCAAAAGTTGCCTTGCCCACACCAAACTATCCACACAATCACATGCTGCAACCAGCTCGGAGCAACAAGTATTTGTCGTGACGCGGGATTGTTGCTTGCTCTTCCACATCCACGCACATCCGTTGAGCTGTAGTACAAATCCCGTGTTGGAGCGACTTGTGTCTGCACACATGGCATGATCAGCGTCAGCAAATGCTGTCAGGAGCAGCGTTGTGTCCGTTGGGCGATACACCAGTCCAAAGGTCTTTGTGCCGAGAAGATAGCGAACAGCACGCTTCGCCATAGCAAAATTCTCGCGAGTTTAGGCGCCGTTGTACTTGCCGAGAGACCAAACTACGCTGGCCATGTCCGGCTGCATGCATGCCCCCAGGTACTGCAGTGGGTGCCTTCCAAAACCCTGACGAAAGGTCGCGCATTAAAGTTTAATCACGGGGAATTGTTTGATGAGACCACGTTTTGGTCGGATCAAACAATTCTAATGCGACTCTTAAGTAGCAACGTGATTAAAATAGCGACTGAACTTCACTATACCCGAAGGTCGCGTTCCGGCAACCGCATTAAACGCTCCGGTTATTTAAAATAAATTACGGATTAAACGGATCAAACGGTTTTATATGGGTTTTGGAAGGCACCCAGTGAACCGGCTATTCCCCTGTATGGAAGCGATGCATCGTTGACTTGAGTCTTGTCCGTCTCAATCGGAGGCATGCGCTCATTGCGCATCTGCGGGGAGCGCACTGTTCTTGCATGCTCCAACTGAAAACGTGTAGCCAATCGCTCCACGTACGCAGTCTGTGAGAGGCACAAAATGACGCCAGGCTGAAAGTTAACCTCCATCCCGAGAAGATGCTTGACGCGGCCCAGGTCCTTGACTTCAAATCGTGCGCTCAGCTCACGGACTACAACTTCGATGTCTGCTGGCTCTGCGGCAATCACGATTTCATCTACGTACACTGTCAGGTAGATCATGCTGTGCGTACCCTTCCGGTAGTAAACTCCAGCATCGAAAACACACTGCACAAATTGAAGCTCCATCAAGTACGCATGCAGCGTATCGTTCCAGATCTTCGAGGCCTGTTTTAAGCCATACAGTCCTTTGAGAAGACGACACACTGTGTCGCTCCCGTCGTCGTAACCTTGCGGCTGCTCCATGTAGATGTCGACGTCTGCCAGTTCGCCATTCAAGAATGCAGTCACAAAATCAACGTGTCGGCAGTCGAGTCCTTGTATCAGAGCGAGTATCATCACGAGCCGCACGGACTCGATCCTTACTACAGGCGAGTATGTCGTTAGGTAGTCGATGCCGAACTTCTGGAGGAATCCACGAACTACGAGCCGAGCCTTAAACCTTGGTATCACGCCCTTTTCGTCTCGTTTCACCACTAGAACCCAGACAGACGTGAGAATGCTGACTCGCTTGTTCTTGGTCGACTCTGGTCGAGGTACCAGCTGATATTCTTCATCAAGCTTTCGTACTCTGCATCCAACGCAGCTCTCCATTCCCGTGCATGTTCTGATGCCAGAGCCTGACGCACTGTCGTAGGGTTCAGCAACTCACTCACGACTCCAATCAGCATAGACGCCATCAATGTGCAGGTCATTACCCACGTCGACGGGTCATACCGAGAATTTGGACGCCGAACTCGTGTCGACCTCCGTGTTGGTTGTGGTAGTGGCTGTCCAACAGTCGTCCCACCTCGCATTCTGCGTGCCGCGGGTGGTGATGGCGTTCGTGGTGCAGTTGTCGAACTGACCGTCGTTGTCGACGCGCTTGCTGCGTCACTATCATCACTGTTAGCAGGAGAAGCACCACTTGTAGGAGATCCACTTGCAGGTGAGCTACTTGTAGCAGTTCCACCAGCAGGAGACGCACTTGCAGCTGAACTCCCACTGTTACCAGTGTCATTATCCACCTCAAAACTCCCTACGCCATTGGCAGGCATCCGATATGAAACCCAACACACCTCCCTCAAAGCCACAGCTTTGAACTCCAGGGTTGCATGTCATCACTTAATCTGCACCACGAATGCCCACAATGAGCAGCAGTCTCTCCAATCGCTGCTTGTCCAGTGGCTTTGTGAATGCGTCTGCCGGATTGTCAGCACCGCATACCTTGTGCAGGTGCAGAACTCCTTTCTCCACTTGTTCACGCACAAAGTGCCAGCGAAGTTCAATATGACGTGTCCGACGACTGTTTGTTGGATTGGTTGCCAACACATGTGCAGCTTGGT
Source organism: Phytophthora x cambivora (assembly GCA_033557925.1). Classification (NCBI taxonomy): domain Eukaryota; phylum Oomycota; class Peronosporomycetes; order Peronosporales; family Peronosporaceae; genus Phytophthora; species Phytophthora x cambivora. The sequence goes on along the minus strand of JAUCEB010000012.1, from coordinate 2,874,413 downwards.
TGTCAATCCCAAGCTTTAGTTCCACCGACTTCTGCAGTAACACTTCCTGCAGAATGTTGCTCGCAGCAACTGCCTCCATTGCTGCCTCGCACGCCGCGACGTACTCGGCTTTGGCGGTGGAGAGTGCAACAATAGATTGTAATCTCGACATCCACGAAACTGCACCTCCGGCAATCGTGAATACGAAACCTGTTGTACTCTTGCATGACTCAGGGTCGTTAGCCCAGTCACTGTCACAGAATCCATCAAGCACAATGGTCTTGGGCACCTCCTCGGACTTCACATAAGCTATGCCATTGTCAGCAGTTCCGACAAGGTACCGCAGGACCCGTTTCAGCGTTCCCACATGTCTGGCGGACGGCTTCGACACGAACCGGTTTAATTGTCCAACTGCAAAAGCCAGGTTTGGTCTCGTTCCCGTGGCCAAGTACATCAGCATTCCGATAGCCTTACGATAGTCAAAACTAGTGTCCGACTGCTCACCATCACTCAAAGATACCAGACGCACATTTGCCTCCATTGGGTTGCCTACGGCATGGGCATTCTCGTACCCAAACGTTTCCAAAATCTCTCGTGCATATTTACTCTGGCGAATGGTGATGCTGTCTTCGGTCTGTTCAATCTCAATACCGAGGTACTCCTTCAAGAGTCCCTGGTCCTTGATGCCGTACGCCTCATCGAGCGCCTTGAACAGCTTGCACTTGTCCTCCTCATTGTAATGGGCTTACTTAGCCCAATACTTTAGCTTACACGTGAGCGCACGTGTATGAGGAAGCGTAAGGTGTATTTAACTTAGATTAAGTATACTTATATCCACAAGTATAATTAGATCTAAATAAAGGTACAAATAGTAGCTTTTGCGGTAAAATGAGAACTGAATTGTTTGTTAACCCTTTCGCGAGCCTCTTGTCTTAATTATACTATACAAGCCGAAGTAATTAGCATCTAAAAGGGCACAGAATGCGCCCATAAGGAAAATCACGGTACTCGTTTTGCATGACTCTTGTAACAAAGTACCTGCAGTGATTTGCTGATGCACCACGATCACATGCATCCTACTTAATATTTGTATGGTTTGATGATTACTGATTGTACTGTTTATGATTTGTCATAAAAGATGGTACATCCACGGTTGAACTTGTGTAAAAGGGCACAGGATGCGCCCTTGTAGGCGGTGCTTTTACACCGTGTTTTGAAAACGCCCTTAATGGGCGAAAAATGTGCCCTTCTACCGCGAAAGGGTTAACTGTGGCTTTCCTCCTAAAACTGATATCTATAAAGAGGGGTTCTACCAACGAGTGGTTGGCAGAAACCCTGACCTAATGCTTGACTCTTATTGGCAGAAAGACCCTGCTTTCTGGCCAATAGGACTGCTTCTTAATATGAATGGTGACCACACTGCGATGTGGCCCACCTGAATGTATCCATTAGTGCGTGTTGCACTAACGTGAGGTTAGCCGAATGTGTAGCCCCGCTACACCATCCCCCCGTTAGGACTTGACGTGCCGGTCCCGACACATCAATCCAAAACATCTTTGGAGAGAAACTCGTGCTCATTTCGAAATGAGCACGCCAACGACGCAGACTTCCGACGGGCCTGCTGCACCTGCAGCGGCGGGCGCGGTCGTCACCTCCGCGGTGACGACTGCTACATCTTCAGCCTCTTCGGCGTCCGTCGTCACTTCCACGGTGACGACGCAAAGCTCCCCCAAGCGTACCATCTCGGTTGGGGAGTATCACGAGAAGGTGCGGAGCAAGCCGACCTATGCTCGCGACTTGCTCTTCGAGGGTATCAATGTCGGCAGTGATGTCGACATGTCGGAGAGCGAGGAAGAGAAGAGAATCCTCGTCCTCAGGGCGCAATGAAGCAAGCGTGGGGACACGTCGTCCCCGCGAGGACGTCTCGGACGCTTCAAGCTCAAAGCGCTCGCGCAGCGGCAGCGACAGGCCGCTCGCTGATGCCGGGGCGCTGTCTACGCCGCGGGGTGGAGACGACGACGACTGCACTCCGTCTACGACCGTGACGTCGCGCACTAATCCGGTGCGCGACCCGTGTATGCCGACTCCAAACGAGATCCGATCTCGCTACGGCAATACCACGCCGGTCAGCAGACACGCGTTGTACTCCTGCAACGCCATCGTTGATGACGATATTACCAAGGAGCTCGACTTTGATCCGGCGACGGATCAAAGACGTGATTATTACGTCGGGCTCTTTCATGAGCTCCGATTCTACGGGAATAAGAAGCATTCCCGTAAAAGCAAGATGGCCGAGTGGGAGGCACTCTGCCAAAGCTGGGGGATGTTTGTTGAGAACTTCAACAGTAACCCCTCAGGCTACCACGAGCGACTCCGCACTGCGGGAGAGCGTTACGAGCGCTTCTCGAAGCGACCCAAGATTTTGCGGCTGCACGATGGTGCAATCGAGGCGGGGATTCCGTGCGTAGTGCCGTCTGGCGTTACTTGCGAGCGCTGCCAAGCTGGGGCAGTGCAGCTGTCCGAACGGGACCTTCTCGGATACACTGGTATTAGTGTGCCCGTGGAGTTGAAGACACTGCGTGAGAAGTTAATCACGCAGTTGTCGTCCGAGAGTGCTGAGGGTGAGCGCAACACTCAGCCGAGGGCTGTAGGCAACTACAGCTCTCGCTCAAGTTTTACGCCCTTCGGCGAAGCTGCTGGTGGCGGGATTCGTACTCCGTCACCATTCCCGGAACGTCGCTCATCAGGACGTTCCGCTGCTCTCACGTATCGTGGCCAGAAGACTATCCTAACCAACGAATACGAAAATGAACCGGACCTTGGGTCCGGATCCGATGATCAACAATTCGCTCGACAATCCAGCGAGTTTCCCCGCGTGCATCTCGCAACGGGGGCGGCGGCGGTGGGAAGACGCCACGGGCCGTCGCCGGCCGAGGTCTGGGAACGTTTGGAGGCGGTGGAACGCCTCCAGACGACTGAGCTCGCCTAGATGAGGCAGGAGCTGAAGCTCCTGAAGGCTCGAATCGGTCAGGCCGGACAGACCGCTTCGAACATCCAAGTGAACTTGGGGACAGACGTCGTTCGCTTGACCGATCGTGTCTCCGCGCTCGAGGCGAGGATCGCGCCGAGTCACCGGGAGTAGGTGACTCGTGTTGCGAGTACGGCTTCAGCCGCCCAACGTAAAAGGTTGGGTGGAGGCGCATGCTGGACGGTATGTCGAGCGTGTACGCGTTGCCATGCTTCGCCAACACGGTGAATGGCCCGATGAAGCGCGGGGCAAGCTTGCTTGCTCCGAAGTCGGAAACTGCATGTTTAGCTAGGTTCTGTGTAGCTAACAGAACTAATGAACCCACTTTGAATTCATTTGTGTTTCCTCTGCCATTGTTGTCTGCATTCAACTTCTGTCGATCGACAGAAGCTGCAATAGCATCTTGCACAAACCGTATTACGGCTTGGCGGCGCTGGGCGAAGTCCATTGCCTTCGAGTTGATCTCCTTGTTCAACCCGTTGTTCTTGTTCACTACAGGACCGGCCTGTGTGTGGTTGTTGTTGTTGAGAGTGTCTACGCCCGGCGAAGACATTGTGTTCTCGTCGATTGGACTACGCGCAGTCCGTGCGCGTGTCGACACAGCTGATATGTTGCTCGTATCAGCGTGTTCATTCGGTTTGGTTGGAACCGGATATCCTCCCCCACTTAAGGAAGGAGCTACCGCACCGAGTACGCTCGGTACGCGTGGATGCCTCATGGCGTTCACGTAAAACGGTGTATGTTCTGTTGAGACATGCACCGAGTTGTTGATGGCAAACTCTACCATCGGCAAGCAGTCGCTCCAATATTGGAACGAGTGAGCGTAGCTCTTCAATGCGTCAACCAGGAAACGGTTGACGCGCTCGGTTTGGCCGTCGGTCTGCGGATGATCCGCAGTCGACATGGACAACTGCGTGCCAAGAAGTTCAAACACTTCTTGCCAGAAACGCGCTGTGAAGCGCGGATCACGATCCGACACAATGTCGATCGACATGCCATGGTGTCTAAACACCAAGTCAACGGGGCGAAAAAAAACGTCCTTAATACTGCTCTAAACTGCTCTAAAAGTTCTAAAATATGTTTCCAAATTGCAACCATTTTCGAGAATTTGACCTAAAACTGTGATAAAAAAAATAACCTGGACTGGGAACGTCGGAGCACAGGACGGGCGACATGTGCGCCCACAGAGGCCTCAGAGAGACCGTTTGCAACCGAAGCGAAGCGAAGGTCTGCAATGGTCGGCGGTTGGGCCGGAGTAGTTGCCCTGACAAGGAGGTTTGTTTTTCTAGACACCGCGCCTGGCCGAAGCCGAGGACTTAGCGTAAGACGCAAGGGGGTGGGGCAGGACGCGAAGCGTCGCCACCCGAGCGAAGCGAGAGAGGGGCTGGCCCCCCGCAGCGTCGTCGCTAAGTCCGTAGGCGAGTGCCAACGCGCGAGTGTCCAGCTACATGTAGAACTCACTATGAACAAAATAGTAGTCGACCTAATTCGCGTCTATTCAGTACTAAATACCGTTCTAATACCGGCAGGTTTTCCGAAAAGACTGCAGCATTTTTAGTTCATTTAGAGCACTTTAGGCACGTTTTTACCAGCGCCAAGTCAATAAACAGACGTGCCGTCTGCTTGGCTGTCACTTCGGCCGGTACTGCAGTAAGATGCACCATCTTGCTGAAGCGGTCAACAAAGACCACAATACCAGTCCTCCGCTTGTTATCAGGCGGAAGACCAAACAAAAAGTCCATTGAGATGGACTGCCAGCACTCCGACGGAGTCGGTAGTGACTGAAGTGGAGCCTGCGAGAAGGGTGCAGGCTTCACGCGCTGACAAACCTCGCAACCACGAACGTACTTGCGTACCCACTTGTATTGGTGACTCCAATAGAAGTCACGCGTGAGAAGTAAGTATGTCTTCTCACGACCCGGATGTCCCGACGTCGGGGCATCGTGATACTCGTAAGCAATCCTGAGCTTCAGCTCGTGATCGTCCGGCACAACAATGCGATCAGCGTTGTCGTCGACTGCGCTGTAAAGCAACAGTCCATTGTGTACACGATAACGGTGTACACGTGCACGGAGATGTTTCGCCAACTTCTGACGGGACTTGCCAGATGGCGCAGCGAAGTAGTCCAACAACTGCTTCGCGTCCGCATCATTTGTGTATGCAGACCTCACGTCGTCTAACAAGAACGGCGAGGGAGTAGACGTCCGTGCGACGCCAATTGCATTGGCGTCAGCCTTGTGCACCGCGTAATCAGGTCGACGCGACAACGCGTCGGCCACAACATTCAACCTTCCAGGTTTGTACTCAACCTGGGAGTTGTACTCCGCAAAGAATGAGAGCCATCTCGCCATTCTTTGTGAGATGTGCGGCGACTTGACCGCCGTACACAATGATGCGTGGTCGGTGTAGACCACGAATGGTCTACTCCCAAGTCGATACACTCGGAACTTCGCGAGTGCATACTTCATGGCAAGGAGTTCCTTGTCAAGTACCGGGTAGTTGCGCTCAGCTGGCTTCAGCTGATGCGATTGATAGTAGACCACGCGATCACGTCCTTCGTGATCGTGTTGCATTAGAGCGCATCCGATTGCGAAATCGGACGCGTCACACACGACGTGGAACGGACGGTCTTGGTCGGCCACCGCCAAGATCGGCGCCTCAGTCAAGCCCCGCTTGACTGCATCAAAGGCCTGCTGACAATCAGCAGTCCAAACCCATGCAGCGTCCTTCTTTAGGAGCTGCGACAACGGGCGAATCTTGCCCGCGTAGATGCTCACGTACTTGCATAAGTACGTAGCGAGTCCAAGGAACTGCCTCAGTTCATTGACATTGGAAGGCGTAGGCCATTCATTGATCACTATGACCTTTCCTGGGTCAGGACGTACGCCGTTCTTCCCTACGAGACACCCAAGGACGGGTATCTCGCTAGCCCCGAGGATACACTTCTTCAGGTTCGCGTAGAGCTTGTGTTTGCACATGAGCGCAAACAACTTGCGGAGATGTTCTTTGTGCATCTCCACTCCCGACTTCCCGTCCACAGCCCGGCTGTGGATGAACACATCATCGAAATAGCTCGGTGCGAAGTCGCGCACCGAGCGCAACAAGTGCGTGACGCACCTGTTGAACGTTGCAGGGGCATTCTTAAGTCCCTGCGGCATTACAAGCCACTCCCAGAGCATACCGCTCGGAGTGCTCACCGCCGTGAGAGGTATATCGCTCTCACGCATTAGGATCTGATCGAATCCGTCTCTCAGATCCAGAGCACTGAGGATAGTGCTCAAAGCCACCGAATCGATGGTAACATCTTTTTGCGGTATCGGCGTCTGCGCCGGTACCGTTGCGTCGTTCAGCTTGTTGTAAGCATGAACGATGCGCTACCCGCCCTGTGCCTTCTTGACACAGAACGTAGGGGCGCTGTGCGGGGACTTCGATTCCCGCACTTGCCCAGCCTTGCGACGATATTCGAAGAAGTCGTCGATCGCTTTGACTTGCTCTCGCGGCAGTGGCCACTGCCGCGTCACGCAATACTTCGTTCCCGGCACGAGATCAATCTCGCGCTGAACACCCTTGTCCTGCGGCAACTCCGCAGGGATATCGTCCATGAGTACGTCTCTGTACTGACGCAAGACCTCGTACAAGGGGCTCGACTTCAGCGAGTCCCAGCTCTGCTCGTCGAAGCGCTCTTTCTTCGACTTGGCGCTGAGGGCGTCGACGCCCTCGGCGACGAGCTGCTTCAACTCTTCCGCTTCACACTTCGTCCTCTCGACATCCGAGAGGATGCAAATCTGCTCGATGCGTCCATCGTGCAGGTCGCGGGCGAAGCGCCTCCAGCTCGTGACTGGAAGTGAAGTCAACTCCGACGCTAGCGTCGGAGGATTCTCCAACTTCATCTTCTTATACTGGAGACCAGTATTAGTACGCGTCTAGACACTCAGAGTCTCGACGGTTGTCTCCAGTTCCTGTGTCTGCCCGGCAGACACTGCGAGTAGCGCCTCGGTCCCTGACCAAGACTTGCGCAGCTTTGCTCGCTTGCGCCGTTCGCTACTTGTGCGGAACCCGGTTCCGCACGTCTTGTTCTGTCCGGTCCCGGCCGCGGACAGATCTTCCTTTTGATCGCTGGCGGGTTCAACCCGCGGGCGCACGCAATCAAGCCCTGCTTGATCGCGTACCGCTTCGTCGTGCAGCCCGGCTGCACGCGAGCACGCAAGCAATTTCGGTGCGGGACGTTTGCAACCGTCCGCACTGCCTGCAGCGTCGGCTCCCAGAGCCTGCGCGCCTTCTTTACCTCGACGCCTGACGGCGGAGCGTCTTTCGACGTTTGGGCCAATCGCATCAGCTCCCTGAGCTGACACGTCCGAGTCACTGTCCTTATTAGTGACTGGCTCCTCTTGTTGAACTTGTGTGACGACTCTAATAGTCGACACGACCGCGTCACTCGTGACGCTTCAAGAACCCCTCGAATCCGATCGAATCTGAGTCTTATGATTCGACTCACATTTTCTCCCGACGACTCTCTCAGTCGTCGGTGTCCGTGCGGGGTGACCGGAGACAGCCACGCGTCGCGCTGTCTCTCCTGGTGGGTCGCGTGCACCGCGAGGTGCACGTGCTGCGCCGACAGGGCCATCGCTCACTGTCGCGCCGCTACTCCCGAAGTGCACGATCGTGCGCTTCGTCCAGTCGATCACCGGATCATGCCGTGCAAGCCACGACATGCCCAACACCATGTCGAACTTCTCGTCTAAGTCAAGCACGATAAGCTCGTCCACAAACGTTCTTTTCCGATACGAGAAGCGTACGCGTACGACACGCTTCTCGGTTCTAACAATGACACCCGTTGCTAGTCTTACTTCCAATAGACTTCGAGGCAATACTACCTCCTAGAAGTCAAGCGTCGCTAGGCTCTGCAGTCGAACACCATTGTTCGACGCACCACAATCCACCAACGCACGAAGAGACTTCTCGCTCTTCGGGTTAACCTTCAGGATGACAAGGTTCGGCCTGTCATCCTGCTTCTTACAGTGAGAGCTCTCACTGGGGGCAGCAGTCTTCAATACGGCGTGTCCGATATCGACACGCTCGACTGCATCACCAGCAGGGCGCCCCGCTCCTGCTGGTTGTTCTAGTTTTTTTGTTGCCCGTGGCGATACCCGGTATCGTCACGCCGGCTCTTGGCCGCCTGCACAGGCGCTGTGCATTCACGGGCGTAGTGACCGTTGTTTCCACACCGGAAATAGCGGACATTGGTTGGTCCACGACGCTGTTGAGATCCAGCAGCGGTCGCACTCGAGAGGTCCATTGGTTCGGGACCTCCCGACGGCTTTACCATCGGTCGCGGCATCGGCCGCGGGACGTTCACATGGAGCTTAGCATGTCGCAGGCGAAACTCTTCTTGCATAGCAAGTGTAATCGCAGACTCGAGGGTACTTGGGTACTCTCGGAAGAGATATGTCCATCTTTCAAGCCCTTCATGAACGTGACGACCTTAGACGCCTCGTCTATCGGGTTGGTCACGATATTCGAGACCAAGTACCGCGCCCTTTGAGCATAATCATGCACGTCATTCTTGCCCAGGCACGGTTCTGTGAGTGAGCGCAGGTAGCCGTGTGCCAAGAACCAGTTGTTCAACTCGGTGTTCCACTCTCGTCCAGACTGTCTTAGCCCATACAATACATTGACCACCACGTACACGTGTCCATTGATCTCACAGGGAAACCCGTCTATTGACTTCAAGTACTGACAGATCTTCAACAATGCGTTCAGGTACGCAGTGTTGATATCGCCTCCGTAGAGCACCAGATGAAGTACCACAGCAAGTGCCACCAACATCCGGAACGAAGACATTCGTGCTACAGGAGCAAAAGTCTGAGCGAAATCAATCCCCGGTCTCTGGTAGTTGCCCAAAGCCACGATTCGCGACTTAAAGCGGGTCACGTACCCCTGACGATCACTCTTGAGTGAACGCACCCATCGTGTGCTGATCGGCTTTGCATCCTTTGGTACATCTTCCAGCGGTATCTCTCTGATCATCCCCTTGGCTCGCAATGCACTCATTTCCTCGAGCTCGGACTGTAGCCAGAACTCATAATACTTCGAACGGTTCATCTCGAGACGGGTCTTCGGAATGTTCACATTCTTCGCCAATATCGGCTTGCCATCCTTGTCCAATATACGGTCCGAACGCTGCATCATAATGACCTCGTAGTCATCAAGGTAACGCGGGCGGCGCCGCTCGTGATACTCACGGAGCCCGGTCCGAGTACGCTTCGGCTCTTGCTTGTCGGCAACCTGCTCAACTCGCAGCTCTTCCGAGTTCGTCTCGTCACGATGTGTCCGCTATCCCGTCTGCTTAGCGTTCCGCCCAAAGGAAATACTCCATGATGTGCTGGTTCACTACCTTGCTCGACTTGCTGTTCATCATGTGTACAGTCACGAACCTCGAGTAGCTATCCATAATAACCAATACAGCTTCGAAACGAGTGCCATTGCCTTGGCTCGGAAGCAGTAAGTCCACGTAAATTGCCTGGTTGGGGGCTTTCAAGCCGCGGTTCAACTTCTTGCAATGTGGTTTATTCTTCTGCTTTTCTAAATGGCAAGCGTCACATGAGTCATTCAGCTCGCGCCGCGTCAGCACCATCCCCTTCACCAGACCCTTATCGGCCATAGTCTTGAGGTACTGAGGGCAAATGTGCCCGAGACGTTCGTGCCAGAGCGCAAGAGAGGCCACACCATCAACTGCTGTGTAGTTGCACACGGCTCGGTCTCGCGGTAAGGCGAGGCCTTCATTTTCCGGATGAGTCACAAAGAATCCCCACGTGGCCTCGTACGGGGAAGCCACCACCACAGTTCGACCTTCGTACTCAATGTGAAGATTCATCGTGTCGTGATCATAGTTGAAGTCAAACCCTTGCTCAGCAGCAAGACCAGGTGAAAACAGGCCGTGCTCAGCACCCGGGACATACACAACATCATTTAGGTACAAAACTCCATGTTCACCATTCACTTCGGTCACTAGGGCCACAATTCCTACTCCAGCAATACGAGGGGCGAGAGCAGATGCAACCCCATGCGCGCTCTGTGAGTGACTTGTGTCCTCCGTGAATGCAACAAAGTCAGACAAGTAGCTTGTGACGTGAGCATTCGCCGCTGTGTCGAAAAACCACCAGCCATTGGTGTCCACTGCATCAACATCAGCGCTGCGCACTTCATGTGCACTCTCCTGTACGGGGTTCCATTGTGCAGGGTCCCGAATCTCAACCTCGACGCCAGCGCCGAGTATCATCTGGTCCAGATCCCCCCTAACCACTCCAGCATCACCATCGTCGTGATCTGGACTCGGTGGGTCACGAACCTCTTGACGGATAGTCACGTTTCCTCGTGGCTTGCGCTTCTGCTCACCTGCATTAGCGTGAGCATCGCCGGATTTCTCCACCTTATCCGGGCAATCAGCTCTGAGATGTGCAGTACTTCCGCAGATAACACACTTCTTCAGCTTTTCTGGTTGTAGTCGCCACTTTTCTCCTCTCGCTGGTTGTCAGCTCTCCCCTTACTAGCATTTCCACCACCCGCACCAGTATGACTCCCCGTATGCAGCCCTCCACGCTGTGCCACTTCCCTTACCACGAAACTCAATCTGGCGGGCGGCAGCAGCGCGAATTAGCTCACGGACCTTGGTGGGTGTGAACAAGGTAGTATCCGCACTGTAGCGAATAGATGACGTCAGGCTCTCGAACTCTGCCTGGGCCGGTAAGCTCTCCAGCGTCATCTCCACCATTTCAATATCATCAACTGCATACTGCAAAGTCCGGATATTAAACATTTTGCTCAGGTGCAGATTCATGTTTCCACCGGAAGCAAACTTAATAGTCCAAAGCCTGTCCCGTAGGCGACGAATAGTGTGAGCCTTCACTGTTTTATTCACATTATTCTCAAACAGGTCACTCAAGGCCTCCCACATCTCCGTACCAGTCAACTTGTCCCTAATCTGGTGCAAGATCTCCGACGGCACCGACATCCCGATCAAGCGCATGATCTTGGTCTGTTTCTTGTCAAACTTCTCCTCACTCTCTGCATCTGAAAGCATCGATCTTGTAATCGTCCCTTCCACGACGGCCGTGAGGTCTGCTTCGCGAAACACCATCTGCATTGCGAACTTGTATGCCTGCCAGTCCCTGCCCTTTCAGTTCTTGGGGACACCCTCGGCGGTGAACTTCAACGAGTCCGTCATCTTGGACCACCTCCTGTGCAGCGGAAGTTCCAACGGTTTGGGCTCAGAACCCTGTTGGTTGTTGCACCGACGACGAACTCTTCACCGAAGATGGGAAATGGAAAAGTGAATAGATTGGTTGTGGAGCCGCAGCCCCTTAAGGGCGGTTGCCCCTTTCTCATACAGGGACTAGGCTCTCTGCGTTTTCCTACGGCTGTATGTCTTACCGATGTCCTAGTCTCAGATCCAGTCTTCAACCTACACCATTGGCAGGCATCGGATATGAAACCCAACAGATGCGAGCAAGTTTCCCGACTACAGACAACGTGATCCGGAATACCGCTTGGGGTCCCTTATTCTTCCTCACCCTCAGCTTATGCGAGATCAATCACAGTAGGGTCGCTCGAGCACGAGATTCCAGTTGTGTTAACATTTTGTACAGATTCATACTAAATACCCATTTTCGGTAGTGAGCGGTTGCGAGGAGCGTAGCCAAAGCAAACCCGCGCGGGGTGCCCGCGAAGCAGGGCCGCGCGGTATTTGCGTAGGCGGGCCCAGCGACGAGCATTCCAGCGACGAGCATTCCAGCGAACGGACCCGTTGCCCTGTCCAGTAGTTAGTTTTTCTTGTGCGGGGGTCTGGGGGTGCAACCCCCAGTATATTTACTTTTCATTGTCTCCAAATTCTATGGAGCCCATGCTAATTCATATGCTGCTTAGGAGGATAACAGAAAAGCATACACAATGTGAGCAAGTAACAGGTAAGCAATACTGACGACAGCTCAGTAGGGGCTACAGGTACTTAACAGGTGAAAAGTGCCAGAACAACAGATTATAATTAGCGCCCTGCTTCGCAGCCGTACCATCTTCCCCGTGAAGGACAAGCTATGCATGTATGAGCAAGAGCATGTGCACGACACAGGTAGCATCCATGTAAAGCTGGTTGTGCGATAATTTACTCGCGCGATCTAGTTGCATGTTGCCAGAATATGCTAGATGCAAACAAATATACAAACCCTGCTGGGCCGCCTAACGACAGTTCTTCGAACTGCGAATACATGTACAGGTGCTCACTAGGTAGCTCCCTCTCAATTGCTACCCTGTGGCGTGTAGTTGAACGCAAGCTTTTTGAATGACGCATACTTTATATTTATAGGTATGTACAGCTTTTCTAGAAGAAGTCGACGCCCATCCTACAGCCTGCCATGGGTTGGCACCAAGGGAGCGGATTTCACAATGAGTTCACCAAGTGGCAATGCGCTCCACCAATTCGCTACCAGCGATCCCGCACGGTTCATTCTGGCGACAGCGGGCGCATTGCAGCCACGCCCTTTCACACTGCACCTCTTCAAGCCGCTGACTTTTTACGACTTTTTACGCATAAGATCATAGAGTGCGTCACCGCGATTTCTGTACTAATCGGAGTGACGCTTCTCTCTCTTAGGTGCATTACTCGACCTAGCCGCGGCAGAATCTGCTATCGGTTTAGCTATTATGATTGTTTTCTTTAAATTCATAAAAATTGTTTATTAAATATTAATCAAAAAGGAGAGCTACAGGGTCGTCTTAATTCTCTTAGTAAAGTGTAGCATTTAATGTAATTGACCAGCCGTCGATACAACGCGACCCTTCAGGGTTCCATAAAACATCGCCCTCACTTTAATGCCATTATGGTCAGTCGTTATGGGTGATTACCGCGCTTTTCTAATTAAAGCGTGGGACATCGGATTCTCTCTGTCCTTAAACTGCAGGTACAAAATGTTTGAAAGTGCCCCATGTCGTGCTATGCTAGTTCATCCACCCTAACCCATTTCCAAATCTTATAAATGGATCCGTAAAAAGGGTAAATGAAGTGGTAAAAAAGAGTGACGTATTTCGTGTTTCATTATAAGGGGGCTTCGCCCCAATTATCACTGATATCGTTATTAGTCTAGGGCTAGTACTCCACATCCTGAGTAGTACTCAGTGAGTACCATAATATTAATAATACATAATGAGATATTATTTCAAACGCAGGCGGACGGGTCAGGAGGAGGCCGAAGCGCCGACTTAGGGTCCCAGGGACGAGGAAGAAAAGGACGAGGTCCTCAATCGGGCGATACAGGCGGCAAGACGGTGACACCGTGGAGAGGCTTGAGAGACCGCCAACCATGCCACCGCTCGTACCACCGCCACTGCGCTGCTGCGCAGATTCCTTTTCAGCGTGCTCTACTGCTGGTATGGATAGCTACAACGGCGACGATCTATTGCGATATAACCTTAGAGTGGCCTTGTCGCGAGCGATTTAAACCCGCGCCGGAGATATCAGTAAAGACACCTACTTCAATGTATTATATGACAAAATGTATACAGTGGCACAATTTCATGCAAACTTGGCATTACAAGAACGCTATGCCGTGTGACCTGCGATACCAGCCCAACCCTCTAGTTAGTATGCCAAGTAATTCCCGTCTTCGCGAGCCCTGCACCATGAGCACGTTTGCGACCACTGTCGCGCCATCACTACCTTTAACCCTCCGAAGACGAGAGTTTTTCCCGACATTTTATGCTGACACGGAAGTTATAACGATCTCTTAAATAATGTATGAGCTGTTTTGAAGGGTTTTGTAAGAATGCGCGGTTAGCCAGACGCCATGACGCTCGGTGAAGACAACATCAGCCTGTGGCGGTGGCGGAAGCAACGCTTACGTACGCGAAGACGTTGAGTTGCACCCAGTTTGCAGGCGGAAAGGTCGGGCGGCTGGCCGGAATGGTCGCGAAAACGATCTAGAGGGGCCGTATGGGTACAACAAAAGCTAGCGACAGCGATGGAAGCTGCAATGGGTGGTGGAGAGCGGCGTTAGCAGTCGCTATCCCTGAAGCCGCCGCTTCGGGAACAGCTCAGTTTCGATCTCACCGGCTCGGGCGCAAACAGATAACGCACGACAAGAGCGAAAGGAACTAACAACATCGCCTCGGCCTATTGGTCGGAGAACACACTAGGAGCTGAAACAGGGTACTGCCGAACTTGCTGCTGAACTTGTCGCCGAACTCGTCACCGAACTCGTCGCCGGACTCGTCGTCGAACTCGCCGCTGAGCTCGTCGCCGAACCCGTAAACGCCCCAAAGAACTCGCCGGGGGCTTAGTGCTCGGGGTTCCTGTTGCGCAAGCAAACGTCGTCGTCGCAAGTCGCCGAACCCGTAACGCCTCAAAGAACTCGCCGTGGGCTTAGTGCTCGGGGTTCAGGTCGCTACGTGCATCGACGTCGTCGTCGCAAAGTCGCTGTGACCTACTAGCGGCGGTAGTCTCCGTTGAGCCTACTGCGTTAAGGTTACAGGTGGTGGCCTGATTCTTCTCAGCAAGTCGTCGTCGCTGAGCTTACGACGGGAGAGTGAGTGCTCCACTCTTACATGGTGGTCATACAGGGGCTGCGGACTTGATTACAAGTTAGCCAGACCTACGGGCACGAACGGCCGCAGTTGAAGACATGGTTGCTACGCGATCACAGGCGACCACCCCCGCCAATGTGGCTGCTGATTCCGTTTCGACCAGACGTGGAAATGGTGGACAGAGACGGTTAGGTGGACGTGGATCGGGCCAAGGAAGCGAGCGTGGACATGGCCCCGGAGCCGTTACTGGTAATCCTGGCCGAGGTCGTGGCGGAGGCTATCTTGGGCGGACTGGAGCTCGAGGTCAGCGTCCTGGTGATGGTGGTAGCAGTGGTGATGGCGGTAGCAGTGGCGATGACTCCGACTCTGACTACACTGCCGAACGTGACAGTAGTCACGAGAATTCCTTCGAAGATGAACTGGACGATTTGAGTGATGACAGTGAGCAGCTCACGCCTGTGTGGATGGTCGCGGCCCGCGCCGCAGGTTGGGTGCCTACCGCTACGCCAGGACGTCCCTCCAGACCAACAAGACCCGTGACCTCATCGATAGCTCGGAGTGGTCAATCAAGAACCATGACTGCTGCTCAAAAGAAACGGTTGCTAAAAGACATGGACATCCCTGATTATTTCCCATCCCCAGACATGCCTGTGGAAACCTGGATTGGCGCTGTGGAGGGAATTCTCGAGGAACTAGGTGATATTGCAGATGATGGGGGACCTGTTTTCAAACCCAAGCAGCTTTTTAATGCGATCGGTAGTAAGGTAAAGACGCCGGGTGGGGTACGCTGGTTTAACAACCTTCGCATCACGGTGCAAAACGAGGACAAGACGCCGGAGCTGCTGTTCGAGCAACTACGAGAACGATTCGGACGACCGGATACAGATGTGCGTGTTCGCATTAGACTCGGAGACAGACGCTGGCAGCCCGGCGAACGCTATCACGACTACGCTGGCCAATTGAGACGAATGGCAGAGGGTAGTCGCGTTGGTGACAACGAGCTGATGGAGTATTTTCTGGAGGGTATTGACTTGGCTACTCGTAATATTGTGCGGTTGCGTGGCCCTCGAACATTAGCAGATGCAGCGCGAATGGCAACGGAAAATGGAGTGGAAGAGTGGAATGTTGCTCGTGGAATGCAGATGTTGGGTCGCCAGTGGCCAATGCTACCGCATCCTGAGCCTTTGATAGCTGCCGCCGCAAGTGCCGCCGTTGCCGCTTCTGGTGAGAACAGAAATACTGCGTCGCCCTATACACATGGTCAGTCGTCAATATTTGGCACTACCCGCGCTGACGCTGCGCCGTACGGGGCCGGACCCAACGATCCAGTCCTGTCAAACCCAAATGGTGTCTACAACTACTGGACAGGCAGATACGAGCCGCCGCCGAACCACACTTATACGAACGGGATGTGGGTGTCTAACTCGGCGCCAGTAGCGGAGCGTCCGGGTGCGCGAAAGCAGGAAACAACCGAACCAGAACCGAAGCCTGAGCCAGACACGAGGCAACAGTCAAATGATGGTGGAGGTGGTCGTGGAAACCGCGGCAAACGAACGAGGGCCTTTGTAGCGCAGAGTCAGCACTCGGAGAGGTGGAATGATGAGCGGTCGGAATCTCAACAGCATCTTGGTCAGCCCCAATCGTATGCATCGAGAGTTTCGAGCCAATACTTGGACGAAGCCGGGCGATTAATTTGTTACGCATGTGGCGGAGAAGGACATACAGCTAGACATTGCCCCGATCCCGAGGCGCGCGCTCTCAACGAAGCAAAGCGCCGACGAGTTGAGGCGAGACGACTCCAACAATCATCGAAGGACGAACAAGAAGAGAAAGCACCTCCAGCGCAGTCAAAGCAACCACAATCGGGAAACGTCAACCGATCGTAGTGCAGGGGAGTCTACGATCGGAGCAAATACCATCCCCATTGTGCCTAAGAAAAAACAAAAATACGAGCCACGTTCGCCAGGATCTCGAAAAGTATGGACCGGGTGCTGCACTTAGAGCGCAGCGCGAGCAAACAGCAGCGGCAGCAGCTCAACCAAAAAGAAACAAGCCAAATCGCTGTGGTGAAAGCGCTGCTCGTGTCGACGAATCAAGTCCCCGCAATATTCTCCAGCGTGAGATGCAACAAGAGGATCCTCAGAAGACTCGGGCTAATCGTGAACTGTTATCAGTAGTAAAAGCACCGTTCAGCGCAGGCGCTCAAGCAGTAAACGTTGTTCGAAATGACGACGATGGAATTGATGCAATTGCCAGTTTGTTTCAAGATGTGTCAAGAACTGGGGAAGGCGCCCTTCAGAAGGGTCTGGACAAACTTGTTCCGCCTGGGGAAGGCACAGATACTAACCAGGTAGCGACCAGTCGATCCCGTGGTCTTGTGGTGAGATCAACAGCCGATGCAAAGACTTGTGCAGACGCAGAATGCGAACGACACTTCGAATTGGACGAAGAGTACGTGTTTCGAGGCGGGGTAACTGAAAATACAACCCGACCGCCTGTAATGGCGAAACTGGCAAGTATGAATGACGGTTTACCAACAACCGTCATGCTGCTGAAAGGTGCGCGAAAGCCGGTCAAAATTGATACGTGTGCACGTTACTCGATGGCTGGCACGGAATGGATGCAGTATGGAGAGAAGCTGCGGAAGAAACCACCAGCAACCGAGGTTGAGGGGATCGCTGGTGAACCGCTAGCTGTTGTGGGCTTTTTCCGGTTCAAAATGCAGACGTTGTATCGTCAAGAGATCACGGTGGACGCGTGCGTCGTGGATGGCTTCTGTGGCGAATTTCTTATTGGTGTTGATTTTATGGTGAAGCATGGAGCTAAGCTGGATTTTACCGTGCACGAAATGACACTGCAGTACGAGAATCGCGAAGTTTTTGTGCCATTTAGAACATATAATGACACATCCTCTGCGGCACATTGCGCTATTGCCCGTACAGCTCGCAAATGGAAGTCCAACACTCAATGTGTGCGTCACATCGATTTGGTGGTCGTTGGTGACGCAGGTGAGGTCGGAATGTTCGTGCCTGCGCCTAGATCGCACGGAGACATGATGTTGGCACCAACAGTGACCAAGATTCACGATGGTGTCATAACAGTACCAGTGATGCTTGTCAATGGAAAGCGCAGAAAACTACCGTCTAAGCAGGCCCTCGGTACATGGGTTCCGATGGAAGGGGATTTTGAGGTACTGGCAGACGATGGCGAACTCTCTTACGAGCGTGTCGAAGAATGGATTTGCTCACTTGGAAACGTAGATGAGCCACTCGAGCAGGAAGACAGCCTCGACATAGGACTAGAAGACCAAGATCACAAGAACCTGATTATAAAACTTCTGCGGGCGCATCGGGAAGTCGCGCGCGATAAAGGAGAATGTCCGCCAGTTGCAGCTGTCCCTGTCGAGCATCACATTGACACCCAAGGTCATGGACCCATCATGATGAAGCGGCGTCGTCATGCCCAGAAGGAGAACGAAATTATATCGGCTAAAATCACAAAGATGAAAGGCGCTGGTGTCATTGAAGAGGGAAATGGCGCTTGGGGATTTCCGGTGGTGTTAGTCAAGAAAAAAGACGGCGAAGTACGATTCTGTATCGACTATCGTGCCCTCAATCAGATTACAAAACGTGACGTTTATCCGCTGCCTCGGATTGACGAAACTCTCGAGATGTTGGGTGGAGCCAGGATGTATTCAACGCTAGATTTAAAGTCTGGCTCCTGGCAGATTGCTGTAGCATTGGCCGACCGCGATAAAACAGCTTTCACGTCCCGCGAAGGTCTGTTTAGATTTGTACGTATGCCGTTCGGGTTAATGAACGCTCCAAGCACATTTCAGCGCGTTATGGATTGCGTTCTTCGAGGTCTCACGTGGCGAACGTGTTTGGTGTATCTTGATGACATCATAATTTTCACGAAGGGTGGCGTTACGCAGCACGTCGTGGAGTTGGCAATGGTGCTTCGAAGACTCGAGCATGCTGGCCTGACACTCAACATGAAGAAATGCAAATTTGCGACGTCGACCATCCAGTATCTCGGTCACGAGCTCAGTCCAGAAGGTATTCGTCCAATGCCGTCGCTGGTTGAATCCGTACGCAGATTTCCGACTCCTAAAGATGCTGTCGAAGTTAAGCGCTTTGTTCACATGGCTGGCTATTATCGACGCTTTGTTCCCGGGTTCGGGGGTAAACTTGCAGCACTCACTAATTTACTTCGGAAAAAGACAGCCTGGAGTTGGGGAGAAGAGCAGCAACGAGCCTTCGACTGGGTGAAAGACGTCCTCACAGAACGTCCTCTGTTGATTTACCCGGATTTTGAGAAGCCTTTTATCCTTGAAACGGATGCAAGTGTGGCTGGACTGGGTGCTTGTCTTATGCAAGACCAAGGAAATGGGCTACAACCAGTAGCGTATGCAAGCAAAGTGAACAGCGACACGATAGCGAAGTACTCGATTACAGAGCTAGAGTGTTTGGCAGTAGTTTGGTCTGTCAAGCTATTTCGACCGTACCTGTACGGTCGAACTTTCACGATTCGAACCGACCACGCAGCACTCAAATGGCTGATGACCGCCAGTGACCTCGCTGGACGCTTGCACAGATGGGCGTTAACACTTCAAGAGTTCGATTTTTGTATTGAGTATCGATCGGGCAAGCTCAACGCGGTTGCCGACGCGCTCTCACGTGCGCCTGTTTACCGAACCATTGTGAGTTCACGGACTAGCACAGCCCCGGGAGATTCGCTACAATTGACGGATGATGAAATCGAAGTTGAGCAGCGACAAAGCGATTTGATTCAGCGGTTGGTTAAAGCAGGCGAATATCGTGGAATGAAAATTAGCAGTGCTTTTGGACTGGTCATCATATTCACTTCGGCTGGGCAGCGCGTCATATTGCCGCCTTCATTGTGGCCGGTGGTTTTTAAGGAGGCCCATGATTCGATTTGGTCTGGTCACTTGCGATATCGCCACACGCTGGCACGAATACGTCGCGTATTTTGGTGGCCGTGTATGAGCAAAACAGTAATGCAGTGGGTCCGAGGCTGCCAAGACTGCGGTTCCAGGAAAGTTAGACCGCGACAAGTCATCCCTCCGTTACGAAGTATAAAGGGCAGTGATGTTGGGGATCGTTGGGCTTTGGATATCGCCGGTCCGTTTCCGATTAGTGAACGAGGAAACCGCTATGTCGTTGCAGCTATCGAGTACGTCACACGTTATGCAGTCGCCGCGGTTGTTGAAAATCACACAGCCGAAAGTGTAGCGAACGTCATTATGAAGAACGTTGTTTTCCGATTTGGCTCGTTTCGAGAACTGCTGACCGATAGCTCAACTGAGCTAGTGGGCAAAGTGTTGGATAAGTTGACTATTTTGCTCCAAGCTCGGCAACTAAATCCTGTTCCCTACCGACCACAGATGGTCGGCCTCGTTGAACGCTTTCATCGAACATGGAAGGAATGCGTCAGCCTCTTTGTGAATGAGTCCCAAGATGATTGGGACGAATGGGTTGATTGCGCGTTGTACGCGTACAACTCGGCTGTCCATTCCACGACGCACTTCACGCCGAACGAACTTATGCTAGGTCGACGTCTACGTCCACCGAACGAGTTGCTACGACGAGACCAAGTGACACAAGCAGGTCCCGCCCAAGAGTATCACGATAGATTAGTAGAATCGATGCAGCTTGCAATATCCGCAGCAAGCCGTGCTACGGCGAAGGAGCAATTGCAACAAGCTCGCTACTACAACCGGAAAGTGCGAAGTCAACGCGAGTTCAAATCCGGTGATTTGGTGTGGTTTTACAGTCCCCCGCGTGGCCCGAAATTTAAGCATCGTTGGATCGGACCTGTAGAAGTGATCGATGATGCTGGTTATGATAACCTGCTGGTACGACGCCATGATCAGGACGGTGATTCGGAAGATTTGATCGTGCACAGTAGCTTTGTGGTGAGCTACTACTGTCCGGAAGAAACCCTAACGACATCAGCAAATGACTTCTTGATAGAACTAGACGACAATGAAATCGAAAACAACCCGGGTGCAGCTCACGAGACCACAGCTGTTGATGACAGTCATGACCATATCAGGGATGGGGAAGTCCGACGGATTGACGATACGGTTAGACGATATGGAACGGACGAACCCGTCGTGTACACTTTTGCAGCCAGGAAGCGTCGTCGAAGACGTGAACCTCGCCAAGTGACAATTCAGCGACAGTGGCATGGAACCGTAGCAGAAGTACGTCGGCGACGCCGCCGAAACAAAGCTGGTCGGTATGCGCTAGAAATCGAGATTGAGCCCTGTGGCTTGGATGTAAATCCTGATCCACAGTGGATGCAAAAGCGTCGGCGGTGGGTGGGCGTTAACGAATTCGAGCGCTTGTGGCGTCGACGCAGAGTCGTGGACGACTCTGTTGTAGGGGAAGTCGTGTAAGAATGCGCGGTTAGCCAGACGCCATGACGCTCGGTGAAGACAACATCAGCCTGTGGCGGTGGCGGAAGCAACGCTTACGTACGCGAAGACGTTGAGTTGCACCCAGTTTGCAGGCGGAAAGGTCGGGCGGCTGGCCGGAATGGTCGCGAAAACGATCTAGAGGGGCCGTATGGGTACAACAAAAGCTAGCGACAGCGATGGAAGCTGCAATGGGTGGTGGAGAGCGGCGTTAGCAGTCGCTATCCCTGAAGCCGCCGCTTCGGGAACAGCTCAGTTTCGATCTCACCGGCTCGGGCGCAAACAGATAACGCACGACAAGAGCGAAAGGAACTAACAACATCGCCTCGGCCTATTGGTCGGAGAACACACTAGGAGCTGAAACAGGGTACTGCCGAACTTGCTGCTGAACTTGTCGCCGAACTCGTCACCGAACTCGTCGCCGGACTCGTCGTCGAACTCGCCGCTGAGCTCGTCGCCGAACCCGTAAACGCCCCAAAGAACTCGCCGGGGGCTTAGTGCTCGGGGTTCCTGTTGCGCAAGCAAACGTCGTCGTCGCAAGTCGCCGAACCCGTAACGCCTCAAAGAACTCGCCGTGGGCTTAGTGCTCGGGGTTCAGGTCGCTACGTGCATCGACGTCGTCGTCGCAAAGTCGCTGTGACCTACTAGCGGCGGTAGTCTCCGTTGAGCCTACTGCGTTAAGGTTACAGGTGGTGGCCTGATTCTTCTCAGCAAGTCGTCGTCGCTGAGCTTACGACGGGAGAGTGAGTGCTCCACTCTTACATTGCTAGAAGGTTGCAACGGCATAAATATCCATTGACTTGATTGGTGGAATGCTATCAAAAACGACGTTTTGATTGGCCACGACAACAGGGGTTAGGAGCAAAAGTTGACATAAATTAAAAAAATAGGATTCGCTCGTCACCACACACTCGCTGCTGGACGCGTGGCGCCATTTGGAAAAGCAGCGCGCGAAATGGATAGCGACATCGACTTCAAGCTTGTGTGGATATCTCTCATCCGTGAACACTGGAAGGCGCTTCCGTCTCGGGGCCTAGGCTACGGGTACCTTGATAGATACATGCTCTTATCTCACAGGTTAGCTGACCTACGTTGTTTTACTGTGGTAGGCACGATTACATCAAACCTGGGTGCTCTCGCAAGACAGGAGAGCATGGCGTGGACTACTTCAGCAGCGAACAGGGGCTTCTAGACTACATTCGGTCGGACAAGTATTTCCCGAAGAGGAGCCGGGATTGCCAGCACAGGACAGCAGTCGTACCAATAAGTTGCGCTCTCATAATAACATTGCGCTCGCTCATTCAAGTGTTGTTTATATGCTGCAGAGCGTGTGCGAGAAGGTGCTGCTCAGCCTGTGAGTACCTCACCGCGGCCAAAGCGCACTCGTAAGGAGCAAAATTCTTGCGCGGCTAGAAGTGATAGTAAGCCAGATTTTATACTGACAGGGATAGTATACATAACCTGACATGTACGTATGTGTGTTAGGTGCGGTTGCTGATTTGCTCTCAGATAGCAACAGTGAATATACGCCTGATGCCAACGAGCAAGAGGAACCGGATGAAGCGGTAGCGACTACGTCTTCCCCTACCATCGCGACGGACTTGTCTCTCAGGACCAGCAGGTCTTTCTCATCTACAATATACGCTTCGCATCGACTGGACCCCAATCTTTTCACCTCAGACGGAGACCCGAGCTTGGAAGCAGATGAAGAAGCAGCTTCGGAACCGAAGATGCCCTAGACGATGACTCATCTTCGGAGGAAGATGAAGACGAGCAAGAGGACGAGGCGCTTCCCGACGAATTAGCGGAAATGACAGCGGCATTGGATCTTGAAAAGCGGGTCAGAGGTAAGACGCATCCTAACGTGTAATGCATAAACGGAAGTTCACTGCTGACAGTGTCAGTATAGCCAATGCTGACACTGTCAGTAAGTATTTTGACTGACAATCTGGGTTTTCATGCAGATTCGTCTGCCTTGTATGGTGATGCTGAGCTGCGTAAGATGGCGACGGATGGGTGGAATGTCTTGCCAGAGAACACGGTCACTGAGGTGGACAGCACCGCGGACGTGGACGCACTGTATTCCGGTTATTGTGGACCGAGTAACGCGATAATGGAGTGCGGGTTAAACATACTGGAGCTCTTCTTCTTCTTCCTCCCCAAGACGATGTGGCAACATATTGCTTCCGAGTCGCATCGCTACTGGGAGCAGACCCTCGATGACCGGGTAGAGAAGGCCTTCATAGCGCAGCCACTCGCAACAAAAGAGAGTCAACGCCCGCCTTCCAGTCGAGAGTGAATTCGAGCCAAGGTGAACAAGTTCCGGAAAGTTCAGCCTCATGAGCTGTCGCATTGGGTTGGGCTGCTCGTCGCCCGAATGATGGTGCCAACAAAGCGGTTGGCAGATCACTGGTCGGGCATCCGGCGCGGAGTCATTCCTCAAGGCACATTTGGACGAGTCATGGCGCGCGACAGATTCAAAGATATCACTCGGTTTCTCCACTTTTCAAACAATCAAGATGAATTGGCCAAAATTGACCGAGCATGGAAGTTGCGGCCGGTTCTAGCTACTGTTGAACGCACATTTCCGGCGGGGTACATACTGGGCTCGCGCATATCGATCGACGAAGGGATGCTGTCATGCAAGAATCACCACAACCCAACAAGAACCTATCTCAAAGACAAGCCCCATAAATGGAGGTCGAAGTGTGTAATGACCTGCTGCGCCTACTCCGGATACTGTATGCGGTAAGTTAGACTACCAAATTTTGAGGAAAGCTGTACCCGTGGTGCACTTCCTCAAAGGGGTACAGCTTTCACCCAAAGCAGAACACAACTGAACTATCACCAGCGGATTCTTATTGATTGGGCGATTTCAACAAACGCTCCTTATTAGTAGATAGTCGTACAGGGGGTACAGATTTCCTCCACACGGCAAAACAAAGTTGCCAATCACTTTATATGGATAAACTGATAGGGGGGTACAGCGCTCGTCATCATTTTGACGGGTACAGCTTTCCTCAAAATTCGGTATGCTGACGTGGATGGTATAGCTTACTGACCATATCCTGACATGAACAGGACTGAGCTGGATGTTGGAAAGAAGCACCACATCCAAGATGGCCGAGCCCGAGACACGAAAAGCGGGCCGGCAGCAGTTGTACGAAACCTGTCATGCCTCTTCGAGGGGCAACCCTATCAAGGAAGACGAGTTGTTTTCGCTGATCGCTTCTACACATCAGTGCCGCTGGTGCAGCAGCTGCGCACCATGGGTTTTCATTACTGCTGAACGGTTAAGAAGAATCGGCTGGGCTGGTGCAAGGACGTCACTTACAGCTTCAAGAAGCGTAAAAAAAACCTCCACGGGGAACGTTCAAGCTAGCCACCGCCCGAGCGGATCCAGGGCTCATTGCACTGGGGTGGGTCGATAATAAACCCGTCTATATTTTGGCGTCACGACTGAGCACCGGTCTCACCACTGTTGAGCGCCGAGAGAAGAATGGCTCAGTCACTATGGTGGTTTGCCCTCAGCTGGTACGAGAGTATCAAACGTACATGGGGAAGTAGACAAGCAGGATCAGCTTCGACTTCAATCATACTCGCTCCAGCTGAATCACGGTATGTTCCCAGTGATTTATGCTTTACTGGAAGGGTTATTTTACTGATGTTATACTGACACTGTCTGTTTTATCACACAGCTTCAAGAAGTATTACCACTCGTTGTTTTTAGGTCTTGTGGACATTGCTATTGTCAACGCATATATAATCTACATAGCTATCAGTGAGAAGAGAAAGAAGAGGAAAATGTCCCACTACGACTTTCTGGCTGGGCTACACGAAGCCCATATTGCAAGTAGCGAATCCGACTTCACGACGACAACTTCGCGCCAGTCTGCACGAATGGTAGCGACGTCAGCTGAGAGAGATGGGACACTGGTGGTGCCATCAGAGCACACGCTGATTCAGGTCACTGACACGAGAGTCAACAATGGAGTAACACGCTTGCGGCAGCGGCAGTGCAGAGTGTGCGCGCTGCTGGCGCGCGAGGAAGGCAGAAAACGGCCTGGGACAACGGCATGGTACTGTCACAAGTGCTCTATAAACCGACGGGGGCTTCTCTTCATGTGCAACAAGATAACGGGCCACCCGTCGAACCCAGGACTTACATGTTCGCAGATCTATCACTCCGTGTGGCGCAATGGAGAGTTTGCACCCACATCGGCCAAAGTCCGCGATCGAGTTCTCCAAAAACCACATTCGATGCAGAGCTAGTTGTAACGATAACAACTTTTTCATGATGTATGTTTCATCAATGTTCCAATTTACTTTGTTTGCAAGAACGAATCCGCTCCAAAACACACCAGAGTTCCGCGCTCTGAAGCCACAACTCCAAGATTTTTGAAAATCTTGCTGTCATGAGTCAAACTACCCTAGCCCTTGCGGGAATTCTCTGGATTTTATATCCAGAGTCCTACCAGAGGTATGAATTCTACGTTCATCATATACCCTTATAAATTCGATAACGATTAGACCACAAATAAGTTCAAATAACCTTGTTACATTTGATATCCTGCTAGGGAATGATATTATTTGGTGAAGGTTGACCCATCCGGAGAAGATTAAGATTCATATCCTGTTAGAAGGTATACACTCCCGTCCGACACCCGTCAACCCCTTCCCGTGCACCTACACACTGGAGGCGAAGTGGCCAAACCACTACACTACCAGGATCGGTTGCATAGTATACCGGGCAGCATGCTACTTAAACAAAAAAGTGGGCACACATACCTTTACAATATAGAAGGACATCCCCAAAGTGGACACAGACGGGGCAGATTGTATATGCAACATTGGATTGATCTGCTACACTCGCGCAACATAAATGGATAAAAATTTCAAATCAACAACCTCAAGCGCGTGCACGCGGACGGCACCACATGGACGAGGAGTGAGACCTCCATGAAGCTCGATCTCAAGGAGCGAGACTTGTTCAACGAGGACGAGATCGAGCAGATGAAGCTGCGCAAGCAGATGAAGCTGCGCAAGCAGATCGAGAAGAGCAACGCTGGGCTCGAAGGCCGCTGTCCTTACGCCAGAATAGGGCAGATCGAATTAAACCGAAAAAATCAATACCTGTCGATAACCTGTGGTCGCTGGCATTATCGCCAGGTTCCGTTCACTTTATCCTCGATGAATTTGTGCACTTCACGTGCTCTTCGTCGCTTGAAGTGTCACTCTTACATAAAATCCAGAGCTGTTCCGGGCATAGCACGGCTTTGTTATTATCGAGAAGCTTAGCTACAGACAACGGCTGGAAAAGCCCCGTAACGAAAAAAACCGCGTCATGTTTCGATTACGCACATTTATCCACTTTATGTACTGAATCTAATCAAACGAAGTACATTTGGTGCGGTTTAGCCAATCAGAACTGTGCATTGTACATCGTCCCTGTCCATACCACTGTAATAATTTAGCAAGTGGCGCGGGTTTTATCGTCGTTGTCTGTACACTTTGTACGAAGACGGAACATTGTAACTATGGCTTTAACTATGTATAGTGTCTTGTGAAAACCGACAAAGATGTCCAGTCCAGTTAAGCTGACAAGGAGGGGTAGAACACATATAAAAGGGGTAAGGACAATACTAAATCGTAGGATTGGCGATATATGCAAATCTCGGCCAAATGCTAATGAATGCACTGCTCCCTGGGCTTATTAGATAGCCGCAGAGGTGCAGCTGCCAGAACTATGAGTACAAGCAGCTTCTACTCGTGCAAAAGTAGCTCCACGCATAATGTAGGGGGAGATAAGTATTATATGTGTTCATTGGGATTTTTTATATGTTACAGCTTCGAGTTCGTAGCCCACGTTGATCTGGGCGCCGTTTATATATACAAGCTGCCCTCAGAATGCCCACCTGATGCTGGGCATTCGGAGCGATTTGCGTATATATCGACGCCAATCCGCGATATATGAGATGGCGGCGAACATAATGATACTAATGCGCCATTTAGAGTTATCGAGATAATCGCGTTCAAAGTTGGGCCATACTTGTATGAAGTTTTGAGAAAACGGCGGATTTGTATTTTGAAAACCGAGCGGTCACTAAAGTGATCTCACTCAAAAAGCAAAAGACACCAGCTCAACCTACCAGTCACCGGATGGCAGAGCAGCTCTCGCTTTCGTTGTCTGCCTGCCTCGGAGACGCACTCTGCCGCAGAGCTGTCACCCACTTGCGACCCTTCCCTTAGCGCGTGTGGTCTGAGGCATCACCCCAACTAGCAGGCCTACCGAATCTGACATTCAGCTAGCGCAAGGCTCCGCCAAGCACCGACGACGAGAATGGAGAAGACGCCACCAAGGAGGCTCAAAGGGACACCGATGAACCGGACGGCAGCAATACTGAAGACTAGTGCGGCAAGAATGAATCGTTTTTCAGAAGATGTTTCCCTCCTGAACAAATGGATGAGCTAAGACAGCTTATGGAAGCAGCAGCACGTCCAACGAGGTACACGGACACTGATAACATTTTGATTTGGTGAGGACATGTGACAAACAAATTGATACTAATGGACCAGTAGTCACTATTGTGAATTTGAGAACGAATCCTCACTTTTAAACATATTCCGCTCAGAATTTGAAGAAATGGAGGCCGCCATTGGCTCCGTCGCACCAATTTACATCTGGACGGCCAATAAAAAAATTCGATTTTCGGTCTGGTACGGGAGGTAATTGTTTTGCCAAGGTAGCTCAGTTAATTTTGGGTTCTAGAAGACGTGGGGGGTCTCACAAGCAAGAGGAGATGCCCCTCGTTCCATTGGTGTGCCTAAATCGCGATTCGTATCTAGGTTGATTAGTATTAGGGTGTTTGACGCCGTCTCAATATTTTTTTCGTTTCGCATTGAGGTATATTAATGTCATTTAACTTTGTGCTAGCGACACCTAACAACCGTTACAGGCATGTCTGAATTCACATGCGCTGCCTCGATGGCCCACCCTCCCCTCTCTACGCTGGGCCAGTGGCAGGTGCTTACACTGGGTCAGCCTCGGGCTCCGAAGATCCCTTCTTGATGGCGCACCAATGGGCCACGTCCGTGGTGATGGCCGCCGTGATCCGGATCCAGCGCTGCAGTGCCTCGCCCTCCCTCCACGTTACATCTACTGCCGTCTCTGCCGCCGCTTGAGCTAACCCTCTCGCGGTCCGGTTTGCTGTCGGTGGAAGCATCGTCCAGCTGTCCACCCCAATCGCATCCGCCAGCCGTTTTGTTGGCCAGTAGTTTTCAGCTAGACGCTGTATCCGTGGCGCTTGACTGGTTGCATGTCTCCGCAAGACATCACCACAGTCGCCTGCAACATGTACATGCCTCCACCCCCGCCGTTTACACTCCCTCAAGCCCCTTAGTAGTCCCGTTTGTGCCGCGGTCGTTTTGGTGGTGGACCCGCAAGTGTGCGCAACCCCTGACATCGCCCTCAATTGATATTGCCCATTCGTCTGCCCTAGTTCCACAATCAGATAACTGCTTGCAGCTTTCCCTCCAGCGTGGTGTTGTGCTGTTGACGCCACCAACACGAGGTGCCGCACTCCATTCGGCGCCATGCTTGTGGCGTCCCACTCCCAAGTCTCCCCTAGCATAAAGCGTAGAGTCCGGCCCACCTCCACGCCGTGCTCACGTGGTAGCGCCGGCAAACTGCTCGATGTCACTGTTGCGTGACCAGTGCGAATCGCGAGTCTCAGACGGGCCTCGTGGTGAGCTTCGATGACGTTATTCAGCGGGTCGAAATGTGCCACGCGCCAGCGCCAGACCGCTTGCAGATACAGTGCTGCTCCGATAGCCCAGCAGGCCGCCACCATGCTTTCAACCCCTCCCGCTGCCTGTCGGTTCCGTAGCTGTCAAGCAGGGCCCCCATGGTCGTCGTGATGTGCAGTGGGGTGCACGCGAGTTGAAGCGAGAAAACAGCTTGTTCTATGCCTTCCGCCGCCATTCCCACCTTGTGCCAGCGCCGAACCAGGATATCCCGTAATTGGGCAGCCGCTGGACATGACCAAAATATGTGGTGCAGTGTTACCCTGGTTGCATTGACACACCGTATGTGTGGGCAACAGAATCCCGCCTCTAGCGGAGTAAAAATCGACAGCGCATGATGTTTGATCCTCAATAGAAGTTGCTCGCCCCAAGGATTGAGGCCCACAATTCGTCGGATATCTGCCCACTGGAGCGCCGCTACGCCCTGCGCAGCCTCGGCCCTGAGCTGAGCCCACTTACCCGTTCCACGCGAGACCCGTCGAGCCCCCTTCGTGTTCATCGAGTGTTGTAATATGCGTTTGTAAGCCTGCCTGCTATACGGGCCGCGTTTAGGCCCTTTCCATAATCTCACCATCCTGTCTAACTGCGGGTTCGGATGGACCCACAAAACCCTCACGTTACCACCAACTGCCGCGTACCCTAAGCGTGACGTGTGAAGACGCTGTACCGTGTAGCAGCGCGGGCGGTGTACCCATCCTTTCGCGGACCCATCCGTCGTTGTCTAGTTCAAACTCTCGTGGCGGAAACACCGCCGGTATGGCCGTGTATCGAATGATAGCTGCGTTAGGCCTCAGCATAACTAGTTGCGGATAGTTTGTGACGAGCAGTATCATGAGACTGCTCAATTGCCGGCGCACCTGACCCTCAGTGGCCTGCGGGAGCAGGTTGGTAATGATGAGGTTCCCTTGGGGAGACCACGTCCAGTGTAGTATGTCCTTCAGTTTTAGCCCCTTTTTGCAGATGGCGCGGTAGGCGGTAAGTGGGTTAACTGAACGTCCTGATGCTGTGAGCAATCGCAGCCCCTCGATCTCCACATAAGGAAGCCATTCCAGGCAGAAATCTCCATGCAGTTTGGATTCTGCCGCAACAATGTTTCTCAATGTCGTTCCAATGAGTGAGCAAGTTTCGATCCATAGTTACCGTCCGCGCCACACCATGGTGAGAGGGCCGTAAAAGTAAAGGAGTTGGTGTATAGCGTGAACCATCTCCCGTTTTTAGGGGTGACGTGCGCTGTCACATGCGTGTTGGCAGATCGCTAGCCCCGTACCCCATAGTGATCCGTGATGGCGAGGTGCTGTTGACCGAAAAGTGTTCATGTGTGGTGATATGCAAATGTGGCCCCGTTGGGACACCCCAGCCTGCGTAAGTAGCACTTTCCCCACAACCCGCGCCGTAAGTCCGTCACCTTCAGCCCAACTATGAACTGTCACCGCTGCCAATGCGTGAAGATCAACCATCAAATTTGGCAGCGCAATGCCGCCCAGCCCTCGAGGTAGAGATGCCACTTCACGGTTGAGCCACGCCCGTCTGGCCAGCGTCTCGTCTGTGAAGTGTCCGTGCCACACGTAGTTTTTAATCATTTTCTGGAGGCTGTGTACCATCTTCGCTGACGGCCACGCGTGACGTCCGATATAAAGGAGCTTCGGGATGATGATGGCCCCGACTATAATGCTTCGTTGATACACAGTCGTGGTTTTGAGCATCGCTAGCCGTAGCCGCACGCGCAGTTGCGATTTGGCGAGGTCCCACACCTTGTCAGAGTCCCGCTGTTACCCCACCTGGAGCCCTAGATACCGATCTGTCTTCCCCGCCACTTGCATTGTTAGACCCTCCGGTAGAGATATTGTTTCCGCTGGCCAGTGCGCATTCAGCGTTATGATAACGGGTTTATCTTCGTTGAGCGTCAGGCCGGACGCCTTAGCAAAGCGGTCGGCCATTGCCAACAGAACAGACACCTTCGCCGCTGTTCGGACATATGCCGCTGTGTCATCTGCAAAACCAGCAACCTTTAATGTAATTGTGCCGGTTGCCGACGTGATGACGATCCCTCGCACCCTCACTGAGCTCCCAATTTTCCGGTAAAAGGCCTCCAAGACAAATAAAAACAGGAGCGGTGCAAGGGGGCAGCCTTGGCGTATGCCACATGTAACGTGAATGCGTCTGGACCTGGAGCCGTTGGCGATGAAAACTACTGTGGTGCCTTCATAAATCGCACGGATCGCTGCAACGATCGTAGCTGGGAATCCAAGCCATTTCAATACATCATATAGGAACAGGCGATCCACCGAATCATACGCCTTCCGAAAATCGAGAAGCAACGCGAGGGCCTCCTTCATACTTGGGTCTTCAGTAGCCACAATCTGCGCCACTGTAAATAAGTCCAGAGTTTCATGAATGGTGCGTGTTGGTACAAACCCGTTTTGGTTCGGGTGGATCAGTTCCTGCATTTTTGCCCTCGTCCGATTTGCCAGCACGCGGGTGTACACCTTGTAATCCGAATTCAAAAGGGGTAGAGGTCGGTAGTTCAGCGGGTTAGCTGCTTCTCCCCCCTTCTTAAGGCAGAAAATCTCGGCTTCCAGGAAGGAGGCGGGGAAAAGCCCAGCCGTCATCCACGTATTGAAAAGATTGGCGAGAACTGGCACCAAAGTCTCAACATTGTCTTTGTACCAGTCGTTCCCTGGTCGATCCGGCCCACAAGCCTTTCCCCGATGCATGAAAGTAATCGCATCCCGCACTTCCTGTTCTGTAATGGGGTCATTCAGCTCCGCGAGAAATGCAGTGTTGTGACCAGCCTCCCCCAGCCAGCACAGCACCTCAGCACGTGCGTCGTCGGGGGAAAAATAGGGCTCCAAGCATCCACGAGTATGTCGGCCTTGTCGTGCACTCCACGGTATGGACCGCCTGCTGCAGCATTAAGGCGGTGTATTGTGTTGTCCCCATATTTTGTACTCAATCGGGCAAAAAACTGCTTGGTGGTTTTCCCCGCATGATGCGCGGTCTGGGCATACAATTTTAATTGCTGTCGGCTCCCCTGTTCCCGTACGCACTCGTTGATAGCCCAGCGTGTCCGCTGCAACGGTGAATTCCCGATCTCGTCCGTGAGGGTCATTGCGTCGAGTAACTCCGTCACTGCATCAACCGTGAGTGGTATGCTGGCAGCTATCTCTCGCAGTCTGGCCTCCCTCCTTATCAGTCTTCGCAATTTTTGCTTGAGCGTTGCTCGAAGCGTCTTGCGCCTCTGCCGAATGGTTCGAAGCGTTTTCGTGCGCACCAAAGTCTTCAAACCGTCCCATGCGAGTGCCACCTCGCGGGCCGTCCTCTTCGTGGTTCCAGATATTGCTGAAAGTCTCTCAGGAGTCCACCCATAGCTTCGCCCACCTCTTTCTTTGCGCAGGCGGGTGGAGGATAAACTCTTTGTGGCTTCTTGACACGGACTGGGTCCGTAGGCGAGCGTAGGTGCAGCTTGACCGCTGCGTGATCTGCCTTCGCTCCTGGCACTAACACATCCACCGCTGCTACCCATGGGACCGCAGCTCCCGATGTGTACCACCTGTCGAGCCTTGCCGAGGCCTCTGCTCCATCCAACAGTGTGTATCTGTACGTGTGCGTTCGGTGATGGAGCTGCGAGAGACCGACTTCATTATGACTATCGGCCGTAGTCTCCACTAGCGCATCCATCAGGTGCCACCTTTCAAGCAGTAGTGCGCGTCCCGGCGAATGATGGTCGGTGGCCCGCAAAGCATAGCTGCGATCCCGTAATGCATCCATCGTGCAGTTGAAATCCCCACCCAGTAATACTACATCAGTTTCTGGCACGTGAATGTCGGCCAAAGCACGATAAAACCTTTCTCTTTTGGCGCGTAAATGTGGCGCGTACACGTTGACGACAAGAAAGGACGTTCCAGCATAAACTCCACAGATCGCTATGAAATGCGGTGACGAGTGGTCAGTTAATACCGCTTTTGCATTTCCGAATCCTCCGTAAGGATTGACCAGTATGGCGACGCCTCCTTTCCTGTCCGTCGCCGGTGCCCAGAACGAGAGTGGGCCCCCAACCACCCCACTGCGGAAGCCCCATGAACGTGCGTGCCGTTGGTGCATGTGAACAGCTTCCGCATCCGTGAGATGCGTTTCTTGAAGAATAACAATGTCCTGTTGCCCGTGAGTGTCGGTTCTACGAAAGGCTCGAAACCAATCGTCGTGCTGTCCATCGTGAACGCCAAAACCATTGACATTTTGTGAGACGAAACCCAGCGTCTGGTCCTCGCTCCTGAATCTAGCGGCTGCGTGAGTGTGAGCGTCACCCATTCGCGCCTCGGTTGCTTTCACCTGCTTGTACATCTTTTTCCTTGCGTCCTTAAACTCCTTTTTGAGTTGCGTGGCGCGGAGCTTGTCATTCAGTGGAGGGAAGAAATCGCCAAGTGTCCGTTGTCGGCGGGATCGGTGGGCTTCATGTTTTCCAGTGCTACATAGGGGGTTGTCGGCTCTTCTGCCAAGTCGTATACCCCCTTTGGCGGACGTCGTGGCTGTAGTCGTCCACGCGTCCCCTGTTGACCCCGTCGGGCCCTTAGCGCAGGCCGCCTAAAAACCGACATTCGCCGGCTTGGCCGGATTAAAGCTTATTCCGGCGATTTCAAATTCTTTAAACCGGCGTCTTCACGCACGACCTTCCAAGCTGCTGCACCACGTTTTGTTCATTGGTTATGCCCCAGAGATAGTCGTACTGCTTTACCATGAAGGTTATGCCTAGCGAAAGCTTCGTTAGGCTCGTTCTTCTTTCACTTGATAGCCTAGAGATACCCTTCTAATAGACTAAACCTATGATATGTAATACAAGATTGACCAATCATAGAACGTTCTATTTTGACCAATCGGATAACAGTGTCGATATAGTGAAGCGGAAGCCGCCTTGAGCGAGCGGTAGAACGTTCAGACTGCTAAAAGACTGCGGAAATGCACATACAGTATGTAGGGTCCGATTGGAGTTGAGCACTCGGCCGGGGTTTCACTGGTTGCTACCAAAAAGCGATATATTTTATTCCGGTGTTTTCGATTTTTTTAAACCGGCGTTCGTGGTGTCGTCAGGGCAAAACGCCGGATTTTTAGGTCTGCCTTAGCGTCGTGTTGGGATGGTCTGGCCGCGCTCTAACGCCGCCATTCGATCCTCCCACGTGACTCCACTCTGCAGCTGCAGAGAACCCCCCCAGTCATTGGTCGTCGCAATCTGCTCGCACAGCACTTGAATTGCTGGATAGTCTCTATGCAAGCGTGACGCCGCGGTTCTGGTAGCGTTGCTCATCGGCGTGGCGCGCCAGTCCCAAACCACGTATGGTAATACGTGCTGAGCCGCCCAGCAAGGGGAAAATCTATGGAGCTCGAGCTTAGGGAGCTCGAGGTACCCAAAAATAAAAATGGGAAACTGAAATAGGGACGAATGGATAGTACATTTACATAATTACGTTTAGACTACAGCAGTCACTGCGAGCCAACAATGTATTTCACATTCATTCTTAAGATGGCTGCGACGACGAAGAAGGCTCCTGTCAAGAAGGCAAGCAGCGCTGCTGCTCGTCGCTGCTCGTCATGCAAAAAGGTATTTTCGACTAAATACTCCAAGCAACGTCATCTTGCTAAGAAGCGTGGCTGCAGCAAGCGGACTGTAGCTCAACGCGTATTGGACAAAAAAGAAAAACGCAAGACCCAAAACAAAACCTACTATCTACGTCGCAAGTGGGGCATTTCGCTGAGCAAGGACCCACTTTCCACCGTTATCGGTGCGCTACTGGACAAGATTCCAACCTCTGACGCTACCAAGTCGACGCCTGCGGCCACGTGTAGTGTTGCACAGCTTGAAAACCGCCTTCGTGCTTTAAATCGTAAATAGAGCATTTTTTTGTCTTCACAATTCATTTTAGTCGGACTAATTTTCACAAATTTCTCTGTTTTGATACACCGTTTTTGGTCTTACGATTTCCCAAATGCGGTCTTACTCGCACCTAAATCAATCTTGAACGCACTGAAACCTTTCTTATTTAACGAAAATCTGTCTTAATTTACTAAAATCAGTCTTAGTCGTCCTTCTTGACCAACGTTGGCTGATTTAAGTATTAACTTTTTTAAATTGTTGGAAGTATGTGCTCGCTTGAAGGAATGTTACAATGGAATATCATGTATTGTTGGGAAATTAGCTAGCATATGCAGTGTTATGTGCCTACATTTTAATCTCTTCCGTTGATTTGACTTAGAAAGGCCTCTGTCCAGCAAATCCCCAGCTTCGAGGTGGCTTGAAATCTTCGTAGTAACCATCGGTGTGTGCGCTGGCTCCATCTTCACCTGTGTTTTGTTCGAGCACCCCAAGCGACGACGGGAGACTTAGATGGCCTGCAGAATCACCAGCGTATGCTAGAGTCGAAGCGGAGATCAACAACTCGGTAAACGACATCGGTAGGGGCGAATGTGGGGCTGGGTTGTTGCGATCAACTCGCTCACTGAATGTCGGATCTCGGGCAGTTCCTGAATTTCCTTGGTTTTTCTTGTGACTTTCCGATTTGCGGCGCTTGTTAGACTTGTTCATTCTTCTTGGTTCTGGTTCCAATACGCGCGTTTCGGTATGACCTCGTCGTGTGTGCCAATGCAGGTCAAAATCTTCCGGTCGTAGTTTGAGTTGGCGCTCGGACAAAATAATCTTAACAAGCTCATGAACACATGGCCTGCCGTTTGACTGACGAAACTTCCCCGAGCAAGGCGTTGTAGATTTGCGCTTTCGGACGACCTACTGTGCCTCTTTCCAAAGTTCTGCGGTGGCGTTCAATGCGTACTTGCTGATGAACATGACAACTGCTGAGTATCTCTCGTCTTGGAGTGCATGAGGAACTTTGCCGACATCTCTCTCTGTGGCGAGACTGATAGAGCTGATACAGGATTTCCACCACGGCAGAAGCTTCTTAAAAGCTGTCAGCAGATCCCCACGACTAGATTCGAGCCAGTGTTTGCACTTTGAATGTGTACCTTCCACGGCCGACGTGTCACGATATCCAAAGTGCAAATACGCGGAGGTCCGGCAATTTACCAGCTTCGTCTTGTACTTCCACCAATGCTTGTCCAGATAGTCGGCCAATGTCACATTCGTGGAGCGGATGGCGGCTCGACAGTCTTCAAATTCGGCTTCGGTCTCGGAGGAGACGGCATCGTAGTACAACTGCATGAATTGATATGTCTCTACTGTATTTTCGTGTGTGTCCTGGCAAGGAGCTGGATTGGTAATCTTGATCTGGCCCAGGATCGTCCTGGTCTTAGCCAGAACATTGCGATTCATGTGCCATCTACACACCAACGACGGAACATCAGGAAACAAATTGTCGATGGCATTCATGCAGGCTTGTTCTCGGTCGGTGATAATGATAGACGGCCACGGGATTTCGTACAATTCCATCATACTCTGTAATTGTTGAAGCGCCCACGTATAGTCTTCCTCTTTCTCGTCAGGGAGCCAACACTGAGCAATCGGCAGGACCTTGTTCATGTTGGTCATTGCGATGATGTTCAGCAAAGACAAATCGTAAGTGTTCGTTTTGTAGGTGCAGTCCATGACCAAAACGTTCGGGTTCAGCGCATAGAACTTCTTGATATCGGGGTGAGACCAAAACAAATACCAAAGTCGTGCCGTTTCTGGATTTACTTCCCACTTGTAGAAAAAGTCGTTCTGTGCCAATTTCTTGAGAAGCAGTTCTGTCGGCGTGTCATTTGCCAATTCGGTCCGCCTTTCTGCGTTTTTCCTGTTGGAAATGTCCTTTGTCGTGATAGACGTACTGGGATCGGCAGCGCGGATCGTTGCAGCAACTCTTTCAGGAGGAATTCCAATGGCAGTTTGCGAGGCAACCAAATCAGCCGTAGTCAGCGCTTGAGATGCCAGTCTTGCCATGTCGCGACGCCTATGTCCTGGGTGAAATGCGACGTCTTCGGATGGCGGGTGGTTGTGGTAAAGAGATCCGTTGATGTGGACAACCCGCCATTTGCCAACACAATTGTCTTCGTCGACGGCCTCTAAGCGAATCTTCATCTTGCACCCGATTTTGCTTGTCGCCCGCTGAGTTCGAGCGGGATCCTCCTCCCGCAGTCCTCGGGTATCCTGCGTCTTGCCGTAGTGGTCGCACTGAAAGTCGCGCTGGCGCACCTCCTTGAGCTTGTTCTTCTTGTTGTGGGCCTTTGTCACGTCGATGATTTGCCTGCGATTCCACGCATGTAAAGCTGCCTCTGCTTCTTCGTACGAGTCGAAAACTTGCTCGGGTAGCGGGTCGATCGCAAAACGACGTGGGGGTGGTGGGGTGGTGGGCGGCGAGACCATTTTTGAGGACTGAGGCTTTGTAGACACTGAAAGTTGCGACTCTATCGTGTTGTATTACATCGACATAGCAGCATTCAGGGATATTCTGAGAACATTTGTACAAGCAAAACTATTTAGGGCCTCTGCACATGCAACCAACGTCCGGAACTACTTATAGGTGCATGCTACGACCTGATCGAGGAATGTGTCATATTGAAACTGTGTGCTATAAAAAATGTGTCGAAAGCCACGACCTTCAACCTGGTCCCCTTTTTAAGCACGGGCATAAGAAGCTTCAACATGCAGGACTATTTGAGACTGCGCAAAACAAAAGAATGCTAGTTAACCATTTGTTGAAGTGCGAGTTAGGCACACCACCGCAACGACGAACATCTCCTCTATCGATTGAGGCCCTCCGATAATTTTTTCATTCAGCCGTTGTCGAGAAACTGCCCGTTGAAAAAGTTGCCTCAGATTCGCCGGGTCGCAGGAATTTTTTTTTATTGGCTCCCTAAACGTCAAATTTCGCTGCGGATCGATTGAGTCTATTGTTGTAGCCGGATTCGAACTCCTTCAGTGCCAAAATTACATTTGAAAAATCAAAATCTCAAATCACAGGTGTACATTTTGTTTTTAGAGATTTTTGTAGAGATTTTGGCAACAAGAATCATTTTGATCTGCGGGGGGTACCTGGTGTCAACTTCCACTCAGTTTCTTTGCGCGGATGCTTACTAGGTCGTGTTGGAGCCTTCTCCACCACGGTTTCATGGAGGTGAAGGCTCCGATTTGTAGTGCCGCAGTTGTCAGTATGCTTGGCTTCACCGTCGGTAGCTCGAAGCACCCTGTGCGTCTCGTTGGCAGCCTTTGCTGCCGCTGCGGCAGCAGTACCCTATTGTTATTCGTCCTAGCCGCTGCGACCCGGGCTTTTTGGACTCGGACAACCCAAGACCCACGTAGCCTTAGCCCACGTGAAGGTAGCAAGCAGGAGCGTGTACTCGGCATCGGAGTCTATGCGCTGTCTGCACTTGCCTCGCTGTTGTACGGGTCGTCATCGCCAGCGCTTACCTCTGGCTCCTGCTGGGCGTCTCCGGTGGGCCCGCTGAAGGGCTGCCAGCACTTTCACCGTCGATACACCCCCACCAAATTTAGAGATTTGACAAAATCTCCCCTTTTGAGAAACTCACTTAAGTACGCAAAATCAAGGGTCCACTTCAAAGGCGATTATCTCGAAAACTCTAAAATGTTAACTAGCATCAGTTTGTTTTGCGCAGTCTCATTTTTAGGTCTACACAATACAACAGCTTCAACTTGCTGGACTATTTTTAAATCTGCAAAATGGGTATCCACATAGTCCTATTTCAGTTTCCCATTTTTATTTTTGGGTACCTCGAGCTCCCTAAGCTCGAGCTCCATAAATTTCCCCCCCCAGCAAGCCGGTGTAATGTCCGCTGGTCGCGCGAATGATATGACCTCGGGTCGCAGCGCCGTGTACCTTGCCCACCTTACAGAATCCCCAGCTAGTTTGCGGTCGGTGTCCGATCCGTTGTCTGCACTGCACGCCGCCAGCCAGTCACTACAGAGTGCCCCTGCCGATGAAGGCTGGTCTTGCGTCTGAAGCAAGCGCCGCAGCTCCGTGACCTGAGCATCGTACGCCTCAAACTCTCCCCATTTACGCATCAGCCGCACAGGCAATGTTTTCGCCGCCAATTCCGGGTAAGGTAACTGTTGAAACAAGCCGTGTAACTCATCCCGCTGGTGAAGTAGCGAAGTGAAAATTCCAGTGAACCCGCCTCGAGTCGCAGCACCGGATGATTTCCGACCAGGTGGCAAAGCTCGCAGCCACCGTACTATAGCGTCTTCGTTCTCCTGCATTAACATTCGTAATTTGGAGCGATCCGCCACCGTACTGGGTTCGCCGTCCGCCGCCCGCAAGATCCGCTCGTAAACCGGTCGGGCGACCCGTCCATGAGGCGATACCTTGTGGGCGTCAGGAGCTCTAGTCGAAGTCCGCTCGCCGTCCACGCCGTCAGCGTGGGAGGGTACAGCCCTTGCCCCTTCCTCTCCAAGAAGACCCGCCGCCCGCAGAATCTGTTGTTCCTCCTTCTCTACAAGTCGTTCCATTTCCGCTGTGTCATAAGGTGTGCCGTCCAGCGTTTTCATGTGGAGTCTGGCAAGAATTACATCCAGTCTTTCTAGTCGCGGCAGTCCTCCGATCAGCACACGGTTATTATCAACCGAATCCACCAGTGAGTCGATGGACGTCACTTGCGATTTCGCTTGAGCATTGTGGTCCAGGACCTCCTGCGCCCACTCTTGGTGTGGGCACGCGTCCAGAAGCCACGGGCTATCCCCTTCCGCTTGCCACGTCACGTACACATCGCCATGATTGACTCCATAGAAATGGCCTTCAGTGCGGCGTAGTACCATGCAAACGGGCATGACGTGGAGCCTCTCGTATTGGGCTAGGATCTGCTTGGTCTTCGCCGCATCCAACGGTCGCCCGCATCCCGATTCGTGTGTATCATCGTCATATATTTCATAATCTTGATAATAGTACATGTGTACCAGAGCGTCGTTGTTGGCGTCGGCGTCAAATACAAAAAGCGGCTCACGCAGATGCTGAGCCATTGCTCGTAGTACCTCCGCCCCAGCCCAAAATGCAGCAGGTATTTTGGTTTTCACAGATCGGGCCCGCTCCTGGCTGTAATGAGCAATTAGCGTGGCGGTAGCCGCTGGCTGCGTCGTCGGCGGCTCCTGGCCCGGATACAGGCGTCGTAACTCGTGCCTTGGGTCAACCAGTCCGCAAGCTACATCGTGTCGTAGGTTGCACATCATGAGAGTATAAACACAGCGTTTGAGCGAGTCAGTATCTTGAACCGCTTCTGCTGTAAGGCGTAATTTCCCACCGACCCCAGTGGCATTGCCGCTTGACGCGTAGAGCGCGGTGTACGCACATTGCCCATTAGGTGGGACAGATGTCAGTGCCCCATTGAATGGGTGGAGGTACATAAACAATTGCTGCGGCAGCCCAGTAGGCCGTATCGTTGGCCCCATTTCGAAGCCATCTTGGCTGAGCTTTGGCTCCCCTGGCACCGTCGCGGAAGTGGTAGTGCCAAGATACTGGGTTTCAGTTTTACCTGCAGGTTATCTGCGGTAATGCCGGCTGCGGCTGTGATCTCCCTGTTCAACTCTGAATCCAGCGAATAGAGGAACTCCGAACCCGGTGTTGACGCTGGGGATTGAGCTGTTGAAGGAGGAGATGAACCCACATACCGGTAGTCCGACAATGGCGATTCGGCGGCCCAGGTGCCGTCACCCATGTCCACATCGATCCCGTCCTCACTGCTGTCGCTGCGCAGTAGTGCCTTCTCCTCCGTCCCATCAAGCGGTGTACTGATCTTGTCCGTGTCCATGAAAGGAGTATCCCCCTTGTCCTGCGCTGTTCTCTCCGCTTTGGATTGCCGGCCGTCCTGGCGCGGGTACGGGTACTCGGCCTCCGTCTCAATATGAACAGGGATGGGGGACGCCAAATCGGAGTGGCATCCTGTTTACCGAAATTCCTTAGTCAAAGGGCACCCCCATTACAGTGTGTTCAAAAATTAGACAGTGATTTGAAAAACATGGCAAGTTCAAGAGCATAAAAACAGCGCAATATATTATTGGTGAGCAGGAGCTAAACTTGAATCCGCAGTCCTCCCCCCACCCAGCTACTATACGCGCAATGACTCCAATTTATCTACAAGTCCAACAATAGCGGCTTCTTGTAGTAATTGGTCTGCCTCTAGCGGCGAGCGTATGTCTGTCGGTATAGCTAACTTCCTAAATCCACTTGCCAACGTGGCAGTGATGGCTGGATGTTCTGTATAGTCTTCTTCATTCCGTGGGTCTCGTAGAAAGCAACAACATGCGCTTTCTTGTCGTTAGCAACGGCCGTGCGCTTGAACGCCATTGGCTGCTTACGGTCGCCCTTAATGCTTGTTCGCCCCTTGGGTGGGGCCTTCAACGCCATTTTCGGCGATGGCTTCGCGTCCCGCGGCTATCAAGAGAGTTCTCTGGATATTTATATCCAGAGTCTTAGGCGGGTTCCAGACCCCTCGTGAATCCTGTATAAACACATTTTTGGATACTTTTGTAATTTCATGATAGGTAGACGTTATTAAGATCCGTACGAAACGAACCTAATACTTGATAATTGCTGAAAACCTATGTCACATTGGGTGAATGTTGACCCATCCGGTGAAGAACGACATTCGCGCAACACGACAATGGAGTGACAATAGAGTAACAATCAAACGACTTTGGAGTAACAATGGAGTAAAAACTACATTTGTCCCTAAGAGCATCTCCAGCGGTAGGACTTATTTTTTGGTCCTTCGAGCCCCTTAAAACCACGAAAATTAAAATAAGTCGGTTTTGTGAGGGCAGCTCCCCACCGGAAGGATGTATTCGCCGACTTCACTAAATCCTTGA
Source organism: Phytophthora x cambivora (assembly GCA_033557925.1). NCBI lineage: Eukaryota > Oomycota > Peronosporomycetes > Peronosporales > Peronosporaceae > Phytophthora > Phytophthora x cambivora. The sequence goes on along the minus strand of JAUCEB010000012.1, from coordinate 2,832,797 downwards.
CCACGAATTTTCGTCCTGAGAGCATCTCCAGCGGTAAGCTCTAACACTAGTTTTATCGTAAAAGCAACGTCATTGAGAATTAAACGGTCCCACCGTTGAGTCGTATCGCGGGTTTTAACTTCAGCACGGTATATACTTTGACTCTTCGGTCTTAAAATAAGACTCGAATTCTAACCTTTCTGACTTGTTTTCACTATGGGGATTGAAGCTCGATGATCGAACGTACTCAGGAACGAAAATCCGTGGTCAAAAATTTAGTTAAGTCGCGCGAATACATCCTCCCGGTGGGGAGCTGTCCTCTCAACACCGACTTATTTAAAATTTCGTGGTCTTTAGGGGCTCGATAGGACCGAAAAATAAGTCCTACCGCTGGAGATGCTCTGAGCAGCTTTGATTATCAAGCTCCGATCCCCATAGTCCCCATAGTGAAAACAAGTCAGAAATGTTAGAAGTCGAGTCTTATTTTTTTAAAAGACCGAAGAGTCAAAGTATAGACCCTGGTGATGTTAAAACCCGCGATACGACTCACCGGTGGGACCGTTAAATCTATCTCAAGTCTCAACGGTGTTACTTTTACGATAAAACTAGTGTTCGAGCTCAACGCTGGAGATGTTCTAAATGGCTAAACGCCCCCCCCCCCCCTAAAGCGTAGCACATTGGCGTTGTTCAGCACTGAATTTTGATGTAAACAACGGGGTGGGCGAGGACATGAGCGATACCCTACTTGAAATAGCAATCCGACCGGCAGAAACAATTCGCATAACTGCCACCGGCGGTATGTCCAGCCTTTCTCACTCGCTGTATTTGGCCAACCGCAGATGCTGCGGCTGCGAAGCAGGCGCAGGAGATGCCCGTGTCCAGCATTAAAAACAAAAGTACGAAGAAACTGACTGTATTGTTGCTATCTAGATTTGTGCTCCGATCAGGGGTTGGTGGTAGTAGACTCCAAAATAGTAGCGATAGTAGTGCTATGCTATAGCACTGGCGCTAATGTCGAAAAGTAGTGCTATTTGAATAGTAGCGAGAAAAAGTCGCATAGTAGTGCTAAGGTAAATCAGGAGTTTAAGGCCTTGGTATGCATTTAAGACCAGCAGTAAAACAACCAATCGTGATCGACGAATAATAATAGAACGTGTCTATTCGCCAAAATAGAATTCCCCATGTTTTGGCAGGGGACCTTCGAGGTCTTATCAACCCCGTTCAACGAGACTCATCATCAAGTGTGCGTGCTTCGGTCAGTCCGTTGCGTAACATGGGCACCCGATTGGCCAATAAGCTGCCGAGCGAAGCGAAGGCGGCCCCACCGGTGGTTATTGCGGGACCGAAGGGCCCGCCCTTCATCGGACTTACCAGCATAGCACTGCGAGTAGTGCAGCGAGCCGACGAGGCGAGCAGAACGGGGGCGTGATATTAATCCGCCGCGCAGCGGTGGGACTCGGCTTATAATTATATTGATACTAAAACTTACATTGATGATAATAACACCGCCGCGTAGCGGCGATATAAACACGAAGGTAGATAGATAATAGCGCCACCGCCGCGGAGCGGCGGCGCTCGGTTAGTCTACCCCCATCTACTACAGTAACCATCAAGTGTGTGTGTGCGTGCTTCGGTCAGTCCGTTGCGTCACATCGCCCCACCGGTGGTTATTGCGGGACCGCAGGCCCGCCCTTCATGAGACTTATTGGCATAGCTTTGTGAGTAGTGCAGCGAGCCGACGAGGCGAGCGGAACGGGGGCGTCATATTACACCGCCGCGGGGCTCGGCTAATAATTATATTAAAACTGATATAGATAGTAATAACACCGCCGCGGAGCGGCGGCGCTCGGCTAGTCTAAAGCATCAATCAGAGCAACGTTGTCCGTCACGTAGCGTGACACGAATTCCATTGGCCGAAATTCGCGATATGCGACCTTCATTGGGCATTAATGGTAAACATCCTACATTGGGTACAAAGACTGCTGCCTAGCGCAGCGAAGGCGGCCCTCGCCACCGAAGACGGCCCCATCGGTCGATATAGCGGGACCGCAGGGCCCGCCCTTCATCGGACTCGCCAACACAGCACCGCGAGTAGTGTAGCGAGCCGACGAGGCGAGAGGGACGGGTAGCGCCACTGCCGTAGCGGAGCGTAGGCAGCCTGTACTTATTAGCGAAGCGAGCGTAGTGAGCTCAGCGGCTCTTACCAATTAAAACTACATCCGCGTAGCGGCGGCGCTTGGCTAGTCATCTTCAAGACGAGCTCACTTAGATCTCATTCCCAAGATGACCAAGACACGCAAGAGCTACTCGGGGTCACAGAAACGAGAGGCTGTACAAGCCGTTCAGCGTGGAGCTTCAACTGAAGAGGTCAGGAAATCAAGAGGGATACCAGCACGAACGCTAAACCGATGGGTAAAGAAGGCTTCCGAGAACGAAGGTGACCTCGAGATCAAGCGCCGGGGACCCCCTACTCGGTTTCCCAAGGAGGCTGAGGAGTGCATATTCCAGTGGGTGGTCGCTCGCCAAATGATGAGGGTGCCTGTGGGTCGGCAAGCAGTGATAGCATTTCTATCCTTCGTCACAGCTTGTGATCGGTGATTTCCTAGTTCCGGGTATCGGCTTAAAAAGCCACGATACCAGCCATCCCCCACACCTTTCCCGTCCATGAGCGTTGTGATCTCACTCGCTTTTCGGATTGTAGGAGACGACATCACAGCACTATTCTGGTCGGTAGCCAAGGTAGTAATCGAGCACAACATGGACGCCTCACGAATATTCAACGTTGATGAGACGGCGTTTGAGAGCGGACGAAAGTCGACTTGCGTGATTGCGTTGCGAGGATCTCGAAATGTGTGGCACACCGACCCTACAATCAGTTTTCACCTCTCCATAGTGGCGTGTGCAAGTGCGGGGGGTTTCTTGGTCCCCCCGCTTTTCATCCTCCCTGGCGAACGTGTTGATAACCACATTTTGGAGGGTTGCCAGCAGCTTCCTGGGGCTGACGTGACTACAACTGATAGCGCATTAATGCCAACCTGTTCGCAAAGTGGCTACATTTCTTTTCGGCAGCACTTCCAGCCGAAATTGAGCGCCCGGCATTGTTGATAATGGACGGGTGCTCTTCGCATATTTCGGACTATATTGTTGAGACCGCCGAGATGCTGCAGATAATTTTGATCTGTCTGCCTGCCAATGGCCCCGTTTAGCAAAATCTGAAGACTGGATACTGGAGGAGGTGTTCCGATCTTCCAAGTTCGCGACCTGTTTAGCATGCCCGAGTGGGAAATCGAACGGCCCACTGACCATCACTCTGTCAATAGAGTTCTAAAGGTTCCCCCCCCATTATCAAATCTGCGCTGGACCGACTCCATTCTCTCCCCACACAGTCGCGCTGCACCTCGCTGCCCCTACCGACAGGTAAGCTGCTGCTGCTGCTGTTCGGGCACCGTACCTCCTTATCTAACCTCTTGTGCTTGTGGTACTACACGCAGACCAGCAAGATGAATCCCGCTGTCCGTTTGATTATCGTGCTACTGATGGAGATGCTATCCGGTGACACGTCGGCTCCTGCTGCGGCGTCGAATCTGCTCAACCAAGCGCACGAGCTGGAGGTGGCGTTTGTTACGGGCTTGCTTGCTCCTCAGCACCAAGAGTGGCTTGCCAAGGAACGCAGCGGCCACTGGGCACACATGCTGTTCTCGTCTCGGCTGTACTTCGACAGCAGCATGAAGGAGTTTTTCCGCATGGACAGCAGCAGTATTGCTGCGCTTTTTAAGGCGGTCTGTCCTGGTATGATACCTACTCCAGACGCACCAGACGCCCCAAAACGACTTGCTGTCTTTCTGTATGTGTGCGCACATGGCTCGAGTGTTCGCGTTACGACAGATAAGTTTGCAATTGGACCAGCTACAGTTTCGGTGATCGTTAAAGACATGGCTGCCATTGTTTGTAGCTTATTGTCGTCTCTCGTGGTGTTCCCGCCTTTTCGACTTTGTGCATCGCATTTCGCTAGTGAGTGCGGCATCCCACAAATTGTGGGGTGCATCGATGGATCACACATTCCGATAGCCAAGCCTACTGAAAATGGGACGATGTTTTACAACAGGAAGTGCTGGTACAGCATCGTGCTGCAGGCAGTGGTTGATTGGAGAGGCAGATTCTGTGATTTAGACTGCAAGTGGCCCGGTCGAGTTGGAGATAGTCGCGTATTCCGCAACAGCGAGCTTGCCCGTTGTTTTCCTACAATTTCAGCAGAGGCTGTGTCTATACTTACTGGTGCTGAGTCGTGCGCCCGCATCCCGTACTTCTTGCTAGGCGATTCTGGATATCAAAACACGCAGTACATGGTCACCACCTTCGAGATTGCCGAGACAGAAGCTGGTGCTGTCATTGCATCATTGAACAAGAGGCTGAGTAATGCGCGCTACCGTGTGGAGTGTGCGTTCGGCCGGCTGATGTGTCGCTGGCGCATTCTGCTCAAAGAAATCGGCCAGGACATTTCAGCTGCCCCTGACATCGTATACGCGCTGTGTATCATCCAGAACTTTCTGCTTGATCGCAAGGACACGTTCCATTTCACTCCGGAAGAGCAACAGCAGATACTGCGCAAATACGAAGTCCGATTTCCACAACCAGAAACCGAATTCGAAGCCGCTGCCAGCGGCAACACCCGAAATGAACTAAAGGTTTGTATTTAAAACAAAGACTGCAACTTAGGAAGTAAAATACGGAAATGAAGAACAATCTGTTCGCACAACTTACATCTCACCCGCACTCTTACTCAGAGCCATCACTAACGCTCTCATCAGCTCCATTCGTTCAGCATGCTCCTTACGCCGCTCTTCCATCTCTTCTCGCTGCAGCTTCTCCGTGCGAGCGAACAGCGCTTCCGACCTCTCCTGCAGTATTTCCTTCATGTCTTCGTACTTACTGCTGCGCTTCCTCTTATTGTTTCTTTCTCCCGGTGTTGTGCGGGTCCTTGCCCTGATCCGTGCTGCTCGTTTCCGTGGTGGGGGTGCCGAATAGGGCATCGGGGGTGTTATTCCGTTGAACGTCGTCTTGAAAGCGTGGTTGTGCATTGAAGGTTGCCCCAAGGGGCTCGGTGTCTGGCTGCTGACCGAGGAACGTGTTCAGCTCCTCGAACACGTCTTGGCTCATGTTTGGGCTATTCATTCGGTGACGCTGACTGAGAGATCAGCACAAATACCGCCACTTCTTAGTACTGATAGTGCAACATAACAGCAAAATAATACCACAACGTACCGAAGCTCCTTCTTCTCTTTCTTGCTCAGCTCGAACCACTCGGGTTTACCCGTGCTCCCCGCGATCCAATTTGCGTTGACGTCGCTGATGAAGCGAAACATCTCTCGGAGAGCTTGCAGCTTATCTTCAACTGCCATTTTGGAGCGCTTCGTGGTAGGGAAAGCGGCTTTAAACTCATCATAAATTTTCTGGTTTACCATGGTTGTTTTCTCGTCTTTGCGTCGCTCACCGGAGTCAACCTTCTTCCACGCCCGCACAAGCGCAATCGTACTTTCATCGGACCGGTTGCGCTTTTCGAATTGTGCTGGCTGAACTGCGGTCATGTCGATGCCACCGCTGCGAAGCAAAGGCGTGGGGGACATTGGCTCTCCTTGAAGATCTAGAGAACTCAATTCTTCCATGTATGGCTGAGTGAAGATCTTGTTGTGGTTGGCGGGTCGTGAAGCGTCGCTGGCGATCAAGATCCACAAGTTCCAGGTCCCAGGGAGGCCTTTGCCTCCCTGGGAAAAGGGCACTTAAGCGGGGTTTGCTTGAAACTAATAGTGCCATTTGATCACGGTTGCAGGGATAATTTAGCGATGCTAAACACAAAGCCCCTGGAACCTGGGCATAATTAGTCAGTTTCCAGGTTCCAAGGGTTGTCCAATGGTACCCACTTGCTGCAACCTCTCGACGTTGTAGTCTTCGCTGCGTTTAAGTCGAAGCTCAAAATGCTGATCGACAATCTAGTTACTGGCAATGGCGAGACTTCTATTAGCAAGTCTAAGTCATTGCAGCTCGCCGCGTTGGCCTGTGTTTGTAGTAACTTGGCACAGAATATCTCGTCAGGGCTCGCAACTTGTGGGATATATCCACTCTCAATGGTCAAGATGACCGGCAAGCCTACGAACTTTCAACGTAATGGACTTGCTGACAGCGTTCAGCAGGCCGCTTGGCTTCGGGTGAAAGATACCGTTCAACACGACATTCTAACTTTGCCACGACCGCGAAAGGCCAAGGCGAGGAAACGAAAAACAACAACAGAAGCTGGTATAATACTGACACGTGATATGTTCGTGACCAGCATTGCGCCGAGAAAAAAACCGCGGAAGCAGCAGAAACAAAAGGCATCGAACAAGCCCCGCCAGCAACAAATGTCCGTCGACTGACGACGTGCTGTACGTTGCAATCGTCTAGTAGGTGCATACTTCGTACTGCTGGACTAGATAGCCTTCATAATTAGATAACACTCTGCAATATAGATTTATACGTCACCTATCGCACTTACAAGAAATTATAGTGTACCTCATGACGCGTGGTGGGGTCGATACTGAAAACAAGTTGTTTCTTGGCCTTAACCCTTGTCGACGGCTCAAATCGTAGGCATTATATTCAATCAACACGCATACCAAGAAAAACGGTGTAGACGCGAGTTACTTATGCCATAAAAATAGCTGAAATAGCGCAGATTTCCAATCCGTCAGGAACGTTTCCAGACTCGTCGTGGATCAAAAGTTATCGGCCGCTCAAGTTGGATTATCTGTTTTCGGGCCATAAACCCATGGCTTACCTTATTAGCACTACTATAGTTCCCAATCTTCAACCCACGTCAGATTTTTAAAAGGCGCAAAAATCGATGGTTCTCTGGCCTTCCTCACCCAGCTTTGCTCCTACTTGCTCATTTCTCGGTTAGCAGCCCAAGCAGCAGGCCCACGAAATGCGCTAAGGTTGACTGCCACTGGGGGACAAATCGGCGACGCCCCCTTGCTGCGTGTGCTGCCATAGGGTACACCACCCGTGCAGCAACGAGGTTTGCACAAAGCCAGACATTGATAAGGTAATACTACTGTTGTTGATATTTACGCGTCTTCTTCTGTAACTAACAGTGTCTACTTGCAGGTTCTGTAGCCGCTCCTGTGTCAGCAGGTATACTGACAGCGATTCCCAGGAGCTGACACCAAGTAGCACATCCGGAATTTCACGCTCGAGCGACGCTACAGTGATTAATCTCGCGCAAGCACCGGAGAAGGGACCCTGAGCGGTATTTCGGATCCCATTGTCCACGTTCGCGAAACTTGCACGCGCCTGGCTAGGGTGGGGCTGTCCGACTGCGTTTCAAGAACCCGTGTTCTCCATAGAATTTTCGTAATGATTTTGCTATGGGCTAGGACCGACAACGAGGAAGCGCAATGACAGCAAATTCTGCGCCGCGATCGCCAGGAACGAGGAAGACAAGCCGATATGGGTACACTAGTAGTGCTAAATTAGCACTGCTAATAGTAGTGATATAAGTAGTGATACTACTATCGCCAACTCAGATCTACTATAGTAGTAGTAGTGCTATTGGTTCAGAGTCGGGTAGTAGTAGTAGTATCACTACTAAGCCAGAATCCTCACTACTACCAAACCCTGGCTCCGATAGATATTAGTTTTGTCGGCAGCAAGTACTAGTAGATAATTATCCTTGGGTTGTGATTGGTCAGAAAATAAATCGTCGACCTGCATCAAAAACGCACGCAGTTTGGCGCGCTCACCAGAGTTCGAACTGCCGGTACCCCAATATCCAGAGCTTTCCCGGGCAACGCACGGCATTAGTCGGAATGACTGGGGTTTTGTACATGCGCCTTATGACAAATGATTATCCTGATATTCAAGACAAGCAACTCTATTGGCCAACAACTCAAAAAGATTTGATAGGGGTGCCCTTTGACAAAGGAAATACGGTATATATATCAAAACAAGGGTTCATCCGCTTAATAAGCGCTTAAAGCGATCGATTTGCAAAACAATAGGACATAATCGTCGGTTTTCACAATAGTTCACAGAATAAATAAACCGTCCAGGAAGGTTTATTAAACCTTCCTTGTCAGCCGCCGTCTCGGGAGGGTTAAACGTTACCTAAATTTTAGAGCTTCTTCGTGCCCGGCACGACTTTGTATTTATTGATTCCAAAGACTAACGAAGTGTTTGTGCATTAAAGCCACTACCGTAGTATCTTTAACTGTCAGTTCTCCCCAGTTAGCAGTGCTGCAGCGATAGGTGTGACTGCAGTTGCCGTTACCACGATGGCGCAATGTGTGCTGCTGTCACTCAGTTTCGGGGCCGTGAAGCTGCGTCAAGGTACTCCACTATTATTGTGATGTCACCTCCGTACGCGATAAAACCAGACGTCGTCGATGCGCACAAGGTGAAGTTCACTCCTCCAAACGGCGTCGATGTCTGGAAAAAGGTGCCACTATCGGTAGGGCAGAAATTAACTTCATCGTCGACCAACGACCTTGGCACCGCTCTCACGGTGTTTAACGCGGACACAATCGAATCGAACGGCGTGAGAGACTCGAGGCATCGAACTGTTTGCGTAGCAACAGAGGTGGTGTCGTTCCCCGTACTCTCGACCACGTACGCAGCACCGTCCACGAGCATGTAGGTGAATTGGCTCTCGCCCTGGATGAATGTTGCGAAGCCGTCGTAGCGCACACTGACGCCATCGTCCGCGACGACGGGCTTGGCGAACACGTCGAAGATGGACTCACCGTGAATGTGCATTCCTTTGCCCATGAGCATGATGTGCAGCTGAAGCGAGGGTGCATCGGCCAGCAAACTTATGGTCCGTTGATCAGTTAAATGTTCGCCCGGGTGGCTGGCCGAAGTTGCAGCAACTATGACCACGGTAAATAGAGCAACGATAACAGCCCCGATGAGCCACAGGGTGCCTCGCATCGCGTCGTGATCGTGGGTGGGAGCTGGTTTCGGGTGTCTGATGTGTAATGAAAAACGAAACTGAGGACCTGAGCTCGGCGGTATAATACACTCAGCGCTTTGTCAACGAAAAACGAGAAACATCAGCAGTGCTGATTCAGCAATCAGCTGGCAGATTACGAGCGAGTGCTGATGACCTTGAATCGTTCGTAATACGCCACCTGATCAATCCAATTTCACCAGGCGGATTGCCAGTGATTCGAGTCCGTGATGTTTCTCGTAAACAATGAGAGATCACTTTCCGATGCTTTTTTCTTACACGTCAGCCATAAAGCGAACATGATCAATAATTCCGAATACACTGTATGCTTAGCTGTTCTGTGAGCCAGTTCGTTAGCCTGCAAAGCCGCGACTACACTGCGCGAAGCGAGCACAGCGAGCCGATCCCCGCGCGAAGCGCGGTAGGGTGTACGAATATCCCCACTTACATGTATCCGGACGTGTAAGAACGCTATTTGAAAATTTCGAGTCGGTTACAGTAGAGAGGCTACCGCAACAGCTAGTTGGGAACAGGATCACGTTGACAGCATGCTACTATCGTAGCTGCTAAGGTATTAAGATATGTGGACGGTACATGCTTGATTTGCTTGGCCACAAAGAGGGTATTGGTGTGAGGCAGACTTGAGGGTCAACGAGGCGCAGCACAGCCAATTCACTCCTTGTATGGTACGGTATCATTGATACCTACCTGCACGGTAAGAATTCCCGAAGGTGTGCTGGAGAGTGATACGATTACGTTTGTTTGGTGTTGTTCAAGTAGATTGGGAACGACTTAATCGTGCACTTTCCATGCCCTCCTCGGCTCCGACTTCCTCGATCAACGTTGATAATTCTTCATTTGTCGCAACGACGGAGAAGGCGCTGAGCCCGACGAAATGGTTTCAGCGCTGCGCGTCGTAGTCGCCTCCGCGGTTGCTCTGCTCGCCTTCGTTCAGCCGGCGATCGCCTTAAAAACATCACAAGAGCAGACCTCGTTGATGAATGCTCCGTCCGTGAAGCTCCATGTTACTCTAAAGCGCAAGTCGATGAAGCTACACAATCACTCCGAGTTCGATGTGTACGCTACGCCCGTAGTATCCGCCAACGGCGCTAGTGTGCTATACGACGGCTACGCCACGTTCGTCGACGAAGGTGAAAAAATCACATACACTCTCGTCAACGGTGTCGCCTTCCTGTCGACAAAAGACGATGACGACTCGGAAACAGTTCGGTGCCTTCCACCCAACACACTGCCATTCGACAAGATTCTACCAGCGCTCAATGACGTCGGCCCCATTCCCAGTGCATCGATCGGTGAGGAGAGTGTCGAGTGCGAAAGTGGTAAACTGTTTAAGACGACGTTCTCTGAAATTCACTTCGCTATCTGCTCGTCGGGCAAGTCTGGCTTCACTGCCGTTAGCAGTGACTTGGCCATCAACCTCACGTATCTTGATGGCCCGATCACTATTCCCCAGCCGGAATTGACTGATGGAACGACTTCGTGTGAACCTCTAGAGAGCTCCACTTCAATGACGCCGACGGCATTCGCTTTGGCTACCGGCGGTGCGTTGCCGTCCACCTCGTCGAGGAAGTTGAAAGAAGCTGCACACATGGCCATGGACGCAACCGAGTGCGGCGAGTGTTTGACGACACCTCGTCCGTGCATCTTCCTGCACGGTTCGGGGAACCCGTACGAGGAGCCTACGCTGCAGGACACGCCGAAGTTGATCAAGAGGCGATTTGGCGACGTTCACGGCCACGCTCCGTGCTGCTCCGACGTCAAGTATGCTGTGATTAACACCAGGGACGCTGGCTGGAGGAACGATACGCTGCAGCAGAAGTTCTGCGATTTCTCGCTCAGAATGAGCCCAACGAGTGACGTGGAGGCTGGAATTATCGACAACACCATCGTTGTCACGCACTCGATGGGCGGCCTGGTCGTGGGCGGTGCCCTTGCTAAAGGCAAGTGCAAGTTTAGTGCGACAACGTCGTGGGTGGCTCTGAGTGCCCCGATGACTGGCAGCATGGCTTCGGACTACCTTATGGACATCTGCAACGACGAAGACCCCAGCATTGCTACAGGTTTGTTTGAGCTTGTGGGTCAGTGCCCCGTGTCTAAATCACGCAAGTCGACTATCTACCAGGGCGAAAAGTACAGCACCCCGTCGATCGATGCGGCGTACGTCGCGGCCCAAGAAGCGTATCGCGGCAATGTGTCGGCAGCGATCTGCAGTGACAGCTTCTTTGGACTCTTTTCGAGCTACTCACCCAGATGCATCCTCGCAGGAACCGTTATGCCGCACAAGTCCAAGAAGAACGATGGCCTCGTGGAGTTCCAAAGCTGTCTGAGTGGACTCGACGAGGCCTTGTTTGGTACTCATTACTTCGACCGGTTCTACAAGCCGCAGCTGAATCACGCAGACACAGCGTTCCTCAATGGCGACGGCCTCTTCAAGGATTCACAGAAGCCCATGAAGTGGTTCGAGTGCCTGGCGCTATAGACTCGTTCCTGTCTGGACAGGTGAATGAATGCCTGGTGGTGTCCATGCAACGTACAGCACTTACGTGCTGTACGTTGCAATCGTCTAGTAGGTGCATACTTCGTACTGCTGGACTAGATAGCCTTCATAATTAGATAAAACTCTGCAATATAGATTTATACGTCACCTATCGCACTTACAAGAAATTATAGTGTACCTCATGACGCGTGGTGGGGTCGATACTGAAAACAAGTTGTTTCTTGGCCTTAACCCTTGTCGACGGCTCAAATCGTAGGCATTATATTCAATCAACACGCATACCAAGAAAAACGGTGTAGACGCGAGTTACTTATGCCATAAAAATAGCTGAAATAGCGCAGATTTCCAATCCGTCAGGAACGTTTCCAGACTCGTCGTGGATCAAAAGTTATCGGCCGCTCAAGTTGGATTATCTGTTTTCGGGCCATAAACCCATGGCTTACCTTATTAGCACTACTATAGTTCCCAATCTTCAACCCACGTCAGATTTTTAAAAGGCGCAAAAATCGATGGTTCTCTGGCCTTCCTCACCCAGCTTTGCTCCTACTTGCTCATTTCTCGGTTAGCAGCCCAAGCAGCAGGCCCACGAAATGCGCTATCGTTGACTGCCACTGGGGGACAAATCGGCGACGCCCCCTTGCTGCGTGTGCTGCCATAGGGTACACCACCCGTGCAGCAACGAGGTTTGCACAAAGCCAGACATTGACAAGGTAATACTACTGTTGTTGATATTTACGCGTCTTCTTCTGTAACTAACAGTGTCTACTTGCAGGTTCTGTAGCCGCTCCTGTGTCAGCAGGTATACTGACAGCGATTCCCAGGAGCTGACACCAAGTAGCACGCTCGAGCGACGCTACAGTGATTAATCTCGCGCAAGCCCCGGAGAAGGGACCCTGAGCGGTATTTCGGATCCCATTGTCCACGTGCGCGAAACTTGCACGCGCCTGGCTAGGGTGGGGCTGGGCTGTCCGACTGCGTTTCAAGAACCCGTGTTCTCCATAGAATTTTCGTAATGATTTTGCTATGGGCTAGGACCGACAACGAGGAAGCGCAATGACAGCAAATTCTGCGCCGCGATCGCCAGGAACGAGGAAGACAAGCCGATATGGGTACACTAGTAGTGCTAAATTAGCACTGCTAATAGTAGTGATATTAGTAGTGATACTACTATCGCCAACTCAGATCTACTATAGTAGTAGTAGTGCTATTGGTTCAGAGTCGGGTAGTAGTAGTAGTATCACTACTAAGCCAGAATCCTCACTACTACCAAACCCTGGCTCCGATAGATATTAGTTTTGTCGGCAGCAAGTACTAGTAGATAATTGTCCTTGGGTTGTGATTGGTCAGAAAATAAATCGTCGACCTGCATCAAAAACGCACGCAGTTTGGCGCGCTCACCAGAGTTCGAACTGCCGGTACCCCAATATCCAGAGCTTTCCCGGGCAACGCACGGCATTAGTCGGAATGACTGGGGTTTTGTACATGCGCCTTATGACAAAAGATTATCCTGATATTCAAGACAAGCAACTCTATTGGCCAACAACTCAAAAAGATTTGATAGGGGTGCCCTTTGACAAAGGAAATACGGTATATATATCAAAACAAGGGTTCATCCGCTTAATGGAGCGATTCCCGCAGCCCAAACCCTAGTCCTACTTCCCAGACCCAGGAAGAAACGTGCAGAAAAGGGGCTGGATCAAACGTCTGAGCCAATCAAATGTCTGTGCGAGGGGGTACCCCCCTCGCACAGACTATTTTGGGAATCTCAGACTGTCACAGACTGCTGCGGGAATCGCTCCAATAAGCGCTTAAAGCGATCGATTTGCAAAACAATAGGACATAATCGTCGGTTTTCACAATAGTTCACAGAATAAATAAACCGTCCAGGAAGGTTTATTAAACCTTCCTTGTCAGCCGCCGTCTCGGGAGGGTTAACCCTTTCGCGAGCCTCTTGTCTTAATTATACTATACAAGCCTAAGTAATTTGCTTCTAAAAGGGCACAGAATGCGCCCATAAGGATATTCACGGTACTCGCTTTGCATGACTCTTGTAACAAAGTACCTGCAGTGATTTGCTGATGCACCACGATCATATGCATACTACTTAATATTTGTATGGTTTGATGATTACTGATTGTACTGTTTATGATTTGTCATAAAAGATGGTACATCCACGGGGTGCTTTTACACCGTGTTTTGAGAGCACCCTTAAAGGGCGAAAAATGTGCCCTTCTACCGCGAAAGGGTTAAACGTTACCTAAATTTTAGAGCTTCTTCGTGCCCGGCACGACTTTGTATTTATTGATTCCAAAGACTAACGAAGTGTTTGTGCATTAAAGCCACTAAGGCAAATGGCCAAACTAAGGCCATGATACCAATTTAAGACCGACTGTATTACTACCAATGAAAATGCCAGAACTAAAATAGAACTCCACCGTTGGTTAAATATAAATATCGTATGTTTCTCCTCAAACCTTCGAGTTCTTATCGCTCCCTGGGATGGGATTCAGCGAAACGCACTGTAAATGGATGTCGGTGCAAGACTTCCAAAGACTTTGGGTATACATGTAACAACAAATTTAGGTTATTCCACCCACTATATCAGAGGGCTCCACTCAAAATATCCAAGAGGACTGCCCACCAACCACTATGGTAGACCCACCAATTGTCAATGTACATGCAGCTCAACATTTCCGGTAGTCGATATTGACACACTGTAAATGATGCGGGCCAGCAAGCTGCAACTGGAAGAAAGGGCGCGTGGCCGGCTCCACCTTGGGGGCCTGTGCGAGAAGATATTCGCTGATGGCTTACCGGAGATTCTGCTGCGCAAGACCCCCAAGATTTTCTCGCGCAGGACCTGGTTCTCCCAGAGCGCCGAGTGCTGAATCTTTGCGCTCAGGTCCGTGATGCGCTTGCTGAGCTGTTTCGTCACCACCGAGTAATACGTGCCAGAGCGCTCGTGCTCGCGCCAGATGCACTCGGACTCGCGCTAGCTGCGCGTTCAGGTCGATGCATTTTCCGCACCTCGCTTAATGGCCAGCGTGGAAAGCCGGGCGCTGCCTCTCCACCCGCTCGTACTCCACGAAGTCCTGGACAAAGGTTCCAGGACTCAAGCGGGGACGAGTTCACGTCACCCTTGTTGGCCGAAGCGTCCTTGAACGGGATCACGTGGGCGTCGGCTTGAAAAAAATGGAAGTGACGCAGATCTGTGCTGTACGAGGTCGTCGTGTGAAAGCCACTGCACATTTTATCCACTCTATATTTCAATACATATTCTGATTATGTGGTTGTACAGGTTTTTGCGTACTTAAATGAAATTGAACTGTAGACTTTTGAGCCCAATCACGACAGTCTTCGTCATACTAAAAGTGAGTCAAAACCCGGCCTTAAATTGGCACACAGCCAACAAATGGACGCTGAGTTTGGATGCCCCGCAAAGCATGCAACCCAGGCCCTGGCAACTGTTGGTACCCTCTAAAAATCGTCCGAATCGCGAGGATTTAGGATATGCTCGCAATAGCTCGGATAGTCATCTGGTTGTTGAGCAATGTGCAACTAAAGTTCAACATCGATATGTCGGCCTTAAATTGGCCATTTACCTTAGTGCCAGAAACTACAGTCACAATAATTAACCCTTTCGCGGTCAAAGGGTGCATTTTGCCCTTATTGACGGTCTTTTCTAAAATGGGTGTGAAAACGACAATCAAAACGGGGCATTCTGCGCCGTTTCATGTTTTGACCTACCTTGTTTTATTTCCACCAATCATATCGCTTCATGATATCTCATCGCCTACCAGCCGACGAATTATCCTGGGAATTATTTTTGCTCCACCAAATTAACATGGTCTATGCGCACTGATCAAACCACTGGCTCGAAGTGCTCTACCAAATGCATAATAAAACAGAGTAATTCTCATCAAGGAAGAATCTATGCATAGGGAGGGATGAGAACAAGATTTACAGTCGCCCAAGACAAGAGGCTTGTGCAGCTTGCCGCTGCATATGAACGGCGTGGTTCGCGTGTATCGTGGTCTAATGTGCGTTGCAGGATGAGGTGTGCGAAGCACTCCACCACAGAGCTCCGAATGCGCCTCCATTCACTAAAGAAAACCTACGGTAGCGTTCTCGCCGACTTTCCCCCGTGGTTCTATTCAAAGTGTGCCACGAGACAACGCGAAGCAGGCGGCGAAGATACTGGTGGTCCTGCTGCTGGTGCTGCTGCACCAACACGAGCATGGCTACAAGGTGGAGCCAGCGATGTGAGTGCTGGTCTGACTGGAGGTGGCGGTGTTGGTGTTAATGCTGTTCGTGCTGCTGGTGGTGGCGCCGGTGTTGGTGCTGCTGCTGGTGCTGCTGCACCAACAAGGGCATGGCTTCAAGGCGGAGCCAGCGATGGAGCTGCTGTTGTGACTGGAGGTGGCGGTGTTGGTGTGGATGCTTTTCGTGCTGCTGGTGGTGGCGCCGGTGTTGGTGCTGCTGCTGGTGCTGCTGCACCAACACGGGCATGGCTACAAGGTGGAGCCGGCGATGGGACTGCTGGTGTGACTGGAGGTGGCGGTGCTGGTGTGGATGCTGTTCGTGCTGCTGGTGGTGGCGCCGGTGTTGGTGCTGCTGCTGGTGCTGCTGCACCAACACGAGCATGGCTACAAGGTGGAGCCGGCGATGTGAGTGCTGGTCTGACTGGAGGTGGCGGTGCTGGTGTGGATGCTGTTCGTGCTGCTGGTGGTGGCGCCGGTGTTGGTGCTGCTGCTGGTGCTGCTGCACCAACACGGGCATGGCTACAAGGTGGAGCCGGCGATGTGAGTGCTGGTCTGACTGGAGGTGGCGGTGCTGGTGTGGATGCTGTTCGTGCTGCTGGTGGTGGCGCCGGTGTTGGTGCTGCTGCTGGTGCTGCTGCACCAACACGGGCATGGCTACAAGGTGGAGCCGGCGATGTGAGTGCTGGTCTGACTGGACGTGGCGGTGATGGTGTGGATGCTGTTCGTGCTGCTGGTGGTGGCGCCGGTGTTGGTGCTGCTGCTGGTGCTGCTGCACCAACACGAGCATGGCTACAAGGTGGAGCCGGCGATGTGAGTGCTGGTCTGACTGGAGGTGGCGGTGCTGGTGTGGATGCTGTTCGTGCTGCTGCTGGTGGCGCCGGTGTTGGTGCTGCTGCTGGTGCTGCTGCACCAACACGAGCATGGCTACAAGGTGGAGCCGGCGATGTGAGTGCTGGTCTGACTGGAGGTGGCGGTGCTGGTGTGGATGCTGTTCGTGCTGCTGGTGGTGGCGCCGGTGTTGGTGCTGCTGCTGGTGCTGCTGCACCAACACGGGCATGGCTACAAGGTGGAGCCGGCGATGTGAGTGCTGGTCTGACTGGAGGTGGCGGTGCTGGTGTGGATGCTGTTCGTGCTGCTGGTGGTGGCGCCGGTGTTGGTGCTGCTGCTGGTGCTGCTGCACCAACACGGGCATGGCTACAAGGTGGAGCCGGCGATGTGAGTGCTGGTCTGACTGGAGGTGGCGGTGATGGTGTGGATGCTGTTCGTGCTGCTGGTGGTGGCGCCGGTGTTGGTGCTGCTGCTGGTGCTGCTGCACCAACACGAGCATGGCTACAAGGTGGAGCCGGCGATGTGAGTGCTGGTCTGACTGGAGGTGGCGGTGCTGGTGTGGATGCTGTTCGTGCTGCTGCTGGTGGCGCCGGTGTTGGTGCTGCTGCTGGTGCTGCTGCACCAACACGAGCATGGCTACAAGGTGGAGCCGGCGATGTGAGTGCTGGTCTGACTGGAGGTGGCGGTGCTGGTGTGGATGCTGTTCGTGCTGCTGGTGGTGGCGCCGGTGTTGGTGCTGCTGCTGGTGCTGCTGCACCAACACGAGCATGGCTACAAGGTGGAGCCGGCGATGTGAGTGCTGGTCTGACTGGAGGTGGCGGTGTTGGTGTGGATGCTGTTCGTGCTGCTGGTGGTGGCGCCGGTGTTGGTGCTGCTGCTGGTGCTGCTGCACCAACACGAGCATGGCTACAAGGTGGAGCCAGCGATGTGAGTGCTGGTCTGACTGGAGGTGGCGGTGTTGGTGTTAATGCTGTTCGTGCTGCTGGTGGTGGCGCCGGTGTTGGTGCTGCTGCTGGTGCTGCTGCACCAACACGGGCATGGCTAAAAGGTGGACCAGCGATGGGACTGCTATTGTGACCGGAGGCGGCGGTGTTGGTGTTAATGCTGTTCGTGCTGCTGGTGGTGGCGCCGGTGTTGGTGCTGCTGCTGGTGCTGCTGCGCCAACACGGGCATGGCTACAAGGTGGAGCCGGCGATGGAGCTGCTGTTTTGATTGGAGGTGGCGGTGTTGGTGTGGATGCTGTTCGTGCTGCTGGTGGTGGCGCCGGTGTTGGTGCTGCTGCTGGTGCTGCTGCACCAACACGGGCATGGCTACAAGGTGGAGCCGGCGATGTGAGTGCTGGTCTGACTGGAGGTGGCGGTGCTGGTGTGGATGCTGTTCGTGCTGCTGGTGGTGGCGCCGGTGTTGGTGCTGCTGCTGGTGCTGCTGCACCAACACGAGCATGGCTACAAGGTGGAGCCGGCGATGTGAGTGCTGGTCTGACTGGAGGTGGCGGTGCTGGTGTGGATGCTGTTCGTGCTGCTGGTGGTGGCGCCGGTGTTGGTGCTGCTGCTGGTGCTGCTGCACCAACACGAGCATGGCTACAAGGTGGAGCCAGCGATATGAGTGCTGGTCTGACTGGAGGTGGCGGTGTTGGTGTTAATGCTGTTCGTGCTGCTGGTGGTGGCGCCGGTGTTGGTGCTGCTGCTGGTGCTGCTGCACCAACAAGGGCATGGCTTCAAGGCGGAGCCAGCGATGGAGCTGCTGTTGTGACTGGAGGTGGCGGTGTTGGTGTGGATGCTTTTCGTGCTGCTGGTGGTGGCGCCGGTGTTGGTGCTGCTGCTGGTGCTGCTGCACCAACACGGGCATGGCTACAAGGTGGAGCCGGCGATGGGACTGCTGGTGTGACTGGAGGTGGCGGTGTTGGTGTGGATGCTGTTCGTGCTGCTGGTGGTGGCGCCGGTGTTGGTGCTGCTGCTGGTGCTGCTGCACCAACACGGGCATGGCTCCAAGGCGGAGCCAGCGATGGGACTGCTGTTGTGACCGGAGGCGGCGGTGTTGGTGTTAATGCTGTTCGTGCTGCTGGTGGTGGCGCCGGTGTTGGTGCTGCTGCTGGTGCTGCTGCACCAACACGAGCATGGCTCCAAGGCGGAGCCAGCGATGGAGCTGCTGTTGTGACCGGAGGCGGCGGTGTTGGTGTTAATGCTGTTCGTGCTGCTGGTGGTGGCGCCGGTGTTGGTGCTGCTGCTGGTGCTGCTGCACCAACACGGGCATGGCTACAAGGTGGAGCCAGCGATGTGAGTGCTGGTCTGACTGGAGGTGGCGGTGCTGGTGTGGATGCTGTTCGTGCTGCTGGTGGTGGCGCCGGTGTTGGTGCTGCTGCTGGTGCTGCTGCACCAACACGAGCATGGCTACAAGGTGGAGCCAGCGATGTGAGTGCTGGTCTGACTGGAGGTGGCGGTGTTGGTGTTAATGCTGTTCGTGCTGCTGGTGGTGGCGCCGGTGTTGGTGCTGCTGCTGGTGCTGCTGCACCAACAAGGGCATGGCTCCAAGGCGGAGCCAGCGATGGAGCTGCTGTTGTGACTGGAGGTGGCGGTGTTGGTGTGGATGCTTTTCGTGCTGCTGGTGGTGGCGCCGGTGTTGGTGCTGCTGCTGGTGCTGCTGCACCAACACGGGCATGGCTACAAGGTGGAGCCGGCGATGGAGCTGCTGGTGTGACTGGAGGTGGCGGTGTTGGTGTGGATGCTGTTCGTGCTGCTGGTGGTGGCGCCGGTGTTGGTGCTGCTGCTGGTGCTGCTGCACCAACACGGGCATGGCTCCAAGGCGGAGCCGGCGATGGAGCCGCTGGTGTGGCTGGAGGTGTCGGGGTTGGTGTTGTTGCTGTTCGTGCTGCTACTGGCGCCGCTGCACCAGCACGGGTATGGCCAGAAGGCGGAGATGCCGATGGAGCCGCTGGTCGGGCTGGTGGTGGTGCTGCTGGCGCTGCTGCTGGCCCGATACAAATGACTGCTGATGCAGCAATGCAAGCTATTGAAAATCTGTTTGCATCTGTGGGAAAAGCAGATATTCGCCAAGAATCCGGAAAGCGCCATCTAAACGCTGGTGAAATTCTTCCGGCTGGAGTGACAGCTGTGATTGACGCTGTAGGATTCATTGGAACGCAGGATATTTTTCTCGACGTTGGTTGTGGTCTCGGTAATGTGGTTGCTCAAGTTGCGTTACAGACTTCGGCATCCAAGTGTTACGGTATTGAAGTGCGGGATGAAGTGCTTTTTCGTGGTATGCAGCTAATGGAGAAAGACTTGTTGGTACAAAACTATACCGGCAAGATACATTTACTGCATGGAGACGCTAGCACCGTACTTCTCGCGTTTGACCGACCGTTCAGTCAAGCAACCATCATCTTAGCGCACCATCGCCTTTTTGAAGACCGCATCAAGATCCAAATTGAAGAACAGCTGGGGCTCCATGAGCACGCGCGAGTGGTCATATTTGGTGAGCAAATTTGTCCAAGACATCAAGCATCTTGTCGAGCTGTGTTTTGCGCACGATGGAAGCTCTGCAAAATGGTAACTGTCCCAGTCAGTTGGACGTCAAGAGCGACAATGTGGATCTACAAACGTAATGGTAATTGACTTTCCTTGTTTGGCAATTAGAAATGTGGTATAATGACTTGATCTAAGTATGATAAATGCACACAGCGCTCGGAAGCACGACCACAAGGCATTGGCGAAGCTGCTGGAGAAAGGCTTGGGGATGCAGTCGCTCCTCATTGCATAGGCGACCAACGCAAGCCCCACTAGTGGGTTTACTCACGGACTGTAGCCGAGGACGCAAAAAATGAAATGTGGTATATTACTTGTTTTTTGTATACAAATGGTCACTCACAGACTGTATCCGCGGACGTGAAAATTGAAATGTGGTATATTACTTGGTTTTTGTATACGAATGTGTTACAGGACGATTGCGCGAACAACGCTTCTCTGACGAGGTTCCGCGCCCTCTCGCGGTGGTTGACCGGTTTGCTCTGCACGGGGTTTTCTTGGTTTCAATTTGAAAAGCTCGCTTGTTTTCCGCAAGTTGCCTTTGTCTGAGAAGAGCTTTCGAGGCAGATAAAATCTGTGGTATTTTTCCCAGCACGTCCATGTGGTATGAGGACACACGTACGGAGGTGCAATCGCACTGTCTTTGGGGGGATGAAACTCCTTGCACAGACACACCGCATGGATAACACAAAAGTCAGTGACTTCCGTCGCGTATCTGTCCTCCCAACGACAGACGATACACTGGTGTCGTTTGCGGTTGGTCACCTGAAACATTTGCTTCGACGAGACAGCGGTGCATATTTTCGTTGGGCTCTCTGCTGGGCTGGTTGCTGAAAAGGCCGTACTCACTGGAGAAGGAGATGACCACTCAGCTGGAGTTGGTATTCTTTCAGAAAAGAGCATCCGTCCGCTGCTGGGTGCTTCTGTCCATTTGTTGGATATAAGCTCGCCGATCAGATCCAACATAAAGTCACGGTGCGGGTCACGGCTACTCGAAGTCGGTAACACTAGTTTTCTTGTTAAGTACGCATTGCATCGGGCAATGTCAATGGCAGCCATTGCTAACTTTTTGTGCCATTTCTGGAAAGAATGACCGTCAGCAATTGAAAACCTTGCACGTATTTGATCCAAGCGGTCAACCCCTTGCATATACGTGTTGTACTGCTTCACACACACCGGAGCAGGAAACTCCACACTTTCAGCACCAATCCGCCGTCGAACGGTAGTCATTCCCGACGCATCTGCATTAGATACTACACGCACAATGTTTCCGTCGCACCACGCAGCAGCAAGCATCTGGTGTTCCACTGAAACACCTTGGCGATAGTCGCCACGAGCCGATTCTTTGCTGATCAACGTTACGTGCTGGGGGAAATGCTTGCTTTTGCTTCTTACGGTACCTCTGCCGCGCAGCCCCTTCAATCTTAGTGCTTGAAGTAGTTGAACAGACGTATAGAAATTGTCTGTGTTTATGACACGATGGGTGCCGTAAATCGGTCGGACCACCTCAAGGACGTGCTGACGAATGGTAGACACCTCACTGAGCTCTGCGGCAAGCGTTTGAGCCTCTGTCTCAGACGTCACTGCATCCAATCTATCGGCGAGATCACCGGAGCAATGTAGACGAAAATTTACTGCTATCCACGTGGACGCACAGCACAGCATGTACATTTTGAAGTGGTACTTTCCTGTAGGCTTTTTTGGGTTGTACACTATTAGATGGCGTCCAAAACGCGATCGACAGGCCACGCTGGCTTCATCCAAAGCAACGTTGCGACCGAGGTCAATGTACTTTCCGCCAGTTACCTTCAACAGGTTCAGCAAACACCGGATTCTAGCTGCCGGATCTCTCTTCATAGTTGCAGCGGAGACATCACTACGAAATGATAGCGCTTGCCGTAATAACTTAAACCGCTTTAGTGGCATCACACGGTCCAGATCAACACTAGCACTTCCAAAGATACCGTCCTCAGGTTGCCGCCCCCAGTAGTTTGCATACTCTCCCTTCACCGTGACCTCCATATAGAATAGGATACCTAGAAAAGTCATCAGCTCTTGCAACGTAAATGGGTCCTTGACTGGAATGTTGTGCTGCGATGCGTAAGCGTTGGTTTCATGAAGTACTTGCTGCCAGAAGTATATAGGTAGATACGCGGAGAAACTTGATGACGCAGAATGCTCGAACAAGTGACGGTATTCTTCTCTAATCACTGACGATGTGGATCCATCATCCCGTTTGAACAAATCCGTAGGCTCAT
This sequence comes from Phytophthora x cambivora, assembly GCA_033557925.1. Taxonomy (NCBI): domain Eukaryota; phylum Oomycota; class Peronosporomycetes; order Peronosporales; family Peronosporaceae; genus Phytophthora; species Phytophthora x cambivora. The sequence goes on along the minus strand of JAUCEB010000012.1, from coordinate 2,810,448 downwards.
CAAGCTGAACGTTGGGGTCGAAACGCATGTTCTTAATCGCCTCAACTTCACGCAGGTTCGTTGGAAAATCCTCTGTAGGTTCATAGCGCACATACTCTTCTACCAAATCATCTGCGTCTCCGTCGATGACAATGTCGTTCCCTTCTGTCTGCTCGCACAGCGAACGCCATTCAACCTGGTTGGGTTCACGAGTGAGTTGATTGTAGTTGTAATGGCCTTTCTGGACCAAAGCGACCGACACATTTTCTCCATGACTTTGAAACTGCGAATCCAACCAGCGAATATGAAACAGAAGTGGGGCCTTCTTTGATTTTTGAATACACCGACACACCCGCCCAATAATGAACGCAGTTCCAATTCCTTTGTACTTCTTCTTCGCCATCCATTTTTCTCGAGCTGGCGAAAACGCGACTAGTGTGTTCGAATATAATTGTGACAAGGTTTGGCGACCTGACATGATGTCTCCACTTGGCGTGGATGGCAAAGTCCGAGCCGTTTCAGCCCCATTAACTCTTGCATCGTCATCATCAGCTGTCGATTGGTCATCGCAGTCACGACCACCGTTGGTTTCACCACGGAGACTACCGGCTCCAACTCCGACACCACCACGACTAGCGGCTCCAGCAGCAGTACCAACACCGGCGCCACCTCCAGCAGCACGAACAGCATCCACACCAACACCGCCACCTCCCGTCACAACAGCAGCTCCATCTCTGGCCCCGCCTTGTAGCCATGCCCGTGTTGGAGCAGCAGCACCAGCAGCAGCACCAACACCGGCGCCACCACCAGCCGCACGAACAGCATCCACACCAACACCGCCACCTCCAGTCACAACAGTAGCTCCATCGCTAGCTCCGCTTTGGAGCCATGCCCGTGTTGGTGCAGCAGCACCAGCAGCAGCACCAACACCGGCGCCACCACCAGCAGCACGAACAGCATCCACACCAACACCGCCACCTTCAGTCAGACCAGCAGTCGCATCGCCGGCTCCACCTTGTAGCCATGCCCGTGTTGGTGCAGCAGCGTCAGCAGCAGCACCAACACCGGCGCCACCACCAGCAGCACGAAAAGCATCCACACCAACACCGCCACCTCCGGTCACAACAGCAGTCCTACCGCTGGCTCCGCCTTGTAGCCATGCCCGTGTTGGTGCAGCAGCACCAGCAGCAGCACCAACACCGGCGCCACCACCAGCAGCACGAACAGCATTAACACCAACACCGCCACCTCCAGTCGAACCAGCAGCTCCATCTCTGGCCCCGCCTTGTAGCCATGCCCGTGTTGGTGCAGCAGCACCAGTAGCAGCACCAACACCGGCGCCACCACCAGCAGCACGAAAAGCATCCACACCAACACCGCCAGCCCCGGTCACAACAGCAGCTCCATCGCTGGCTCCGCCTTGGAGCCATGCCCGTGTAGGAGCAGCAGCACCAGCAGCAGCACCAACACCGGCGCCACCACCAGCCGCACGAACAGCATCCACACCAACACCGCCACCTCCAGTCACAACAGCAGCTCCATCGCTGGCTCCGCCTTGGAGCCATGCCCGTGTTGGTGCAGCAGCACCAGTAGCAGCACCAACACCGGCGCCACCACCAGCAGCACGAACAGCATCCACACCAACACCGCCACCTTCAGTCAGACCAGCAGTCGCATCGCCGGCTCCACCTTGTAGCCATGCCCGTGTTGGTGCAGCAGCGTCAGCAGCAGCACCAACACCGGCGCCACCACCAGCAGCACGAAAAGCATCCACACCAACACCGCCACCTCCGGTCACAACAGCAGTCCTACCGCTGGCTCCGCCTTGTAGCCATGCCCGTGTTGGTGCAGCAGCACCAGCAGCAGCACCAACACCGGCGCCACCACCAGCAGCACGAACAGCATTAACACCAACACCGCCACCTCCAGTCGAACCAGCAGCTCCATCTCTGGCCCCGCCTTGTAGCCATGCCCGTGTTGGTGCAGCAGCACCAGTAGCAGCACCAACACCGGCGCCACCACCAGCAGCACGAAAAGCATCCACACCAACACCGCCAGCCCCGGTCACAACAGCAGCTCCATCGCTGGCTCCGCCTTGGAGCCATGCCCGTGTAGGAGCAGCAGCACCAGCAGCAGCACCAACACCGGCGCCACCACCAGCCGCACGAACAGCATCCACACCAACACCGCCACCTCCAGTCACAACAGCAGCTCCATCGCTGGCTCCGCCTTGGAGCCATGCCCGTGTTGGTGCAGCAGCACCAGTAGCAGCACCAACACCGGCGCCACCACCAGCAGCACGAAAAGCATCCACACCAACACCGCCACCTCCAGTCACAACAGCAGCTCCATCGCTGGCTCCGCCTTGGAGCCATGCCCGTGTAGGAGCAGCAGCACCAGCAGCAGCACCAACACCGGCGCCACCACCAGCCGCACGAACAGCATCCACACCAACACCGCCACCTCCAGTCACAACAGTAGCTCCATCGCTAGCTCCGCTTTGGAGCCATGCCCGTGTTGGTGCAGCAGCACCAGCAGCAGCACCAACACCGGCGCCACCACCAGCAGCACGAACAGCATCCACACCAACACCGCTACCTTCAGTCAGACCAGCAGTCGCATCGCCGGCTCCACCTTGTAGCCATGCCCGTGTTGGTGCAGCAGCGTCAGCAGCAGCACCAACACCGGCGCCACCACCAGCCGCACGAACAGCATCCACACCAACACCGCCACCTCCAGTCACAACAGCAGCTCCATCGCTGGCTCCGCCTTGGAGCCATGCCCGTGTTGGTGCAGCAGCACCAGTAGCAGCACCAACACCGGCGCCACCACCAGCAGCACGAAAAGCATCCACACCAACACCGCCACCTCCAGTCACAACAGCAGCTCCATCGCTGGCTCCGCCTTGGAGCCATGCCCGTGTAGGAGCAGCAGCACCAGCAGCAGCACCAACACCGGCGCCACCACCAGCCGCACGAACAGCATCCACACCAACACCGCCACCTCCAGTCACAACAGTAGCTCCATCGCTAGCTCCGCTTTGGAGCCATGCCCGTGTTGGTGCAGCAGCACCAGCAGCAGCACCAACACCGGCGCCACCACCAGCAGCACGAACAGCATCCACACCAACACCGCTACCTTCAGTCAGACCAGCAGTCGCATCGCCGGCTCCACCTTGTAGCCATGCCCGTGTTGGTGCAGCAGCGTCAGCAGCAGCACCAACACCGGCGCCACCACCAGCAGCACGAAAAGCATCCACACCAACACCGCCACCTCCGGTCACAACAGCAGTCCTATCGCTGGCTCCGCCTTGTAGCCATGCCCGTGTTGGTGCAGCAGCACCAGCAGCAGCACCAACACCGGCGCCACCACCAGCAGCACGAACAGCATCCACACCAACACCGCCACCTCCAGTCAAACCAGCAGCTCCATCTCTGGCCCCGCCTTGTAGCCATGCCCGTGTTGGTGCAGCAGCACCAGCAGCAGCACCAACACCGGCGCCACCACCAGCAGCACGAACAGCATCCACACCAACACCGCCACCTCCAGTCAAACCAGCAGCTCCATCTCTGGCCCCGCCTTGTAGCCATGCCCGTGTTGGTGCAGCAGCACCAGCAGCAGCACCAACACCGGCGCCACCACCAGCAGCACGAAAAGCATCCACACCAACACCGCCACCACCGGTCACAACTTCAGCTCCATCGCTGGCTCCGCCTTGGAGCCATGCCCTTGTTGGTGCAGCACCACCAGCAGCAGCACCAACACCGGCGCCACCACCAGCAGCACGAAAAGCATCCACACCAACACCGGCGCCACCACCAGCAGCACGAACAGCAGTCACACCAACACCGCCACCTCCGGTCACAACAGCAGTCCTATCGCTGGCTCCGCCTTGTAGCCATGCCCGTGTTGGTGCAGCAGCACCAGCAGCAGCACCAACACCGGCGCCACCACCAGCAGCACGAACAGCATCCACACCAACACCGCCACCTCCAGTCAAACCAGCAGCTCCATCTCTGGCCCCGCCTTGTAGCCATGCCCGTGTTGGTGCAGCAGCACCAGCAGCAGCACCAACACCGGCGCCACCACCAGCAGCACGAACAGCATCCACACCAACACCGCCACCTCCAGTCAAACCAGCAGCTCCATCTCTGGCCCCGCCTTGTAGCCATGCCCGTGTTGGTGCAGCAGCACCAGCAGCAGCACCAACACCGGCGCCACCACCAGCGGCACGAAAAGCATCCACACCAACACCGCCACCACCGGTCACAACTTCAGCTCCATCGCTGGCTCCGCCTTGGAGCCATGCCCTTGTTGGTGCAGCACCACCAGCAGCAGCACCAACACCGGCGCCACCACCAGCAGCACGAAAAGCATCCACACCAACACCGGCGCCACCACCAGCAGCACGAACAGCAGTCACACCAACACCGCCACCTCCGGTCACAACAGCAGTCCCATCTCTGGCCCCGCCTTGTAGCCATGCCCGTGTTGGTGCAGCAGCGCCAGCAGCAGCAGCACCAACACCGGCGCAACCACCAGCAGCACGAAAAGCATCAACACCAACACCGCCACCTCCAGTCACAACAGCAGCTCCATCGCTGGCCCCGCCTTGTAGCCATGCCCTTGTTGGTGCAGCAGCACCAGCAGCAGCACCAACACCGGCGCCACCACCAGCCGCACGAACAGCATCCACACCAACACCGCCACCTCCAGTCACAACAGTAGCTCCATCGCTAGCTCCGCCTTGTAGCCATGCCCGTGTTGGTGCAGCAGCACCAGTAGCAGCACCAACACCGGCGCCACCTCCAGCAGCACGAAAAGCATCCACACCAACACCGCCACCTCCGGTCACAACAGCAGTCCTACCGCTGGCTCCGCCTTGTAGCCATGCCCGTGTTGGTGCAGCAGCACCAGCAGCAGCACCAACACCGGCGCCACCACCAGCAGCACGAACAGCATTAACACCAACACCGCCACCTCCAGTCAGACCAGCAGTCCCATCGCTGGCTCCGCCTTGGAGCCATGCCCTTGTTGGTGCAGCAGCACCAGCAGCAGCACCAACACCGGCGCCACCACCAGCCGCACGAACAGCATCCACACCAACACCGCCACCTCCAGTCACAACAGTAGCTCCATCGCTAGCTCCGCCTTGTAGCCATGCCCGTGTTGGTGCAGCAGCACCAGTAGCAGCACCAACACCGGCGCCACCACCAGCAGCACGAAAAGCATCCACACCAACACCGCCACCTCCGGTCACAACAGCAGTCCTACCGCTGGCTCCGCCTTGTAGCCATGCCCGTGTTGGTGCAGCAGCACCAGCAGCAGCACCAACACCGGCGCCACCACCAGCAGCACGAACAGCATTAACACCAACACCGCCACCTCCAGTCAGACCAGCAGTCCCATCGCTGGCTCCGCCTTGTAGCCATGCCCGTGTTGGTGCAGCAGCAGCACCAGCAGCAGCACCAACACCGGCGCCACCACCAGCAGCACGAACAGCATCCACACCAACACCGCCACGAACTACTTCACCTCCGACGCCAACGGCTCCAACGCTGACGTCACCAAGACCAGCAGCTCCAGTATCGCTACGACCGCGACCGCGACCACTACCACGACCCCGGCCACCTTTGGCTCCACCTCTAACGCCGACGCCACCTCGAGCAGCGGCTCCAGAACCTCCACGACCGCGACCGCGACCACAGCCACGACCCCGGCCACCCTTGGCTCCACCTCCAGCACCGTCGGCTCCAACGCCGACGCCACCACGACCAGCGACTACAGCACCGCCACGACCGCGACCGCGACCACAACCACGACCCCGGCCACCCTTGGCTCCACCTCCAGCACCGTCGGCTCCAACGCCGACGCCACCACGACCAGCGACTACAGCACCGCCACGACCGCGACCGCGACCGCGACCACAACCACGACCCCGGCCACCCTTGGCTCCACCTCCAGCACCGTCGGCTCCAACGCCGACGCCACCACGACCAGCGACTACAGCACCGCCACGAAATACTTCACCTCCGACGCCACCGAAACCAACGCTGACTCCACCTCGATCAGCGAATACAGCACCACCACGAGCCACGTGACCTCCGACGCCAACACCAGCGCCACCTTGATCAATGCCTACAGCACCGCCATGAACTACTTCACCTCCAACACAACCGGCTTCAACGCCGACACCACCACATCCAGCGGCTCCAGCACCGACACGAACCGCTCCAGCTCCGGAACCACCGGCGCCAACGCCGACGCCACCACGAGCTGCGGTTCCAGCACCTCCACTACCGCGACCACAACCGCGACCCCGGCCACCTTTGACTCCACCTCCAGCACCGTCGGCTCCAACGCCGACGCCACCACGACCAGCGACTCCAGCACTATCACGAACTACTTCACTTCCGTCGCCACCGGCGCCGACGCCACCACGATCAGCGAATACAGCACCGCCACGAAATACTTCACCTCCGACGCCACCGAAACCAACGCTGACTCCACCTCGATCAGCGAATACAGCACCACCACGAACCACGTGACCTCCGACGCCAACACCAGCGCCACCTTGATCAATGCCTACAGCACCGCCATGAACTACTTCACCTCCGACACAACCGGCTTCAACGCCGACACCACCACGACCAGCGGCTCCAGCACCGACACGAACCGCTCCAGGTCCGGAACCACCGGCGCCAACGCCGACGCCACCACGAGCTGCGGCTCCAGCACCTCCACGACCGCGACCACAACCGCGACCCCGGCCACCTTTGACTCCACCTCCAACGCTGGCGGCTCCAACGCCGACGCCACCATGAACGACGGCTCCAGCACCGCCACGAACTACTTCACCTCCGACGCCACCGGCGCCAACGCCGACGCTACCATGATCAGCGGCTACAGCTACGCCATGTTCATGTGGACTCATACATTTCATGTACTCAGCAACCACACCAGCTTCGCCCAACACATAGTCAACGCCTTCTTTTCCCAAAGAATCTCCGCCAGGACGTACATATTTGTACCGAGTGTCGAGACTACGCGTCGATGGTCGCTTTGCCGACCAGCCCGCACCACGAAACACACGCCATGCCTCCCTAAATATGCATGCGTCTGCGGCGTTGTCAGCAGGAGGAGGAGGAGCTGCGCGACGGCGCTTGCTGGTGCTGCTCTCGCTGTCGTCCGGTCCTCGCTTCTCGCCGCACGCCATCTTTTCGTTATGAGGGAGGGAGGGTTTATAACTCAGTATTCCATAAGGTAGGGTGTCGTACACAGCATAGTAAAACCAACATGTATTTGATATCCGGTGCTGCCTGAACACAAAAGGGGAAGACCAAAAAGATAAGCCTCGTTTTAGCATCGGTTTTACTGGCCATATATGCACTGGTCATGTTTATCTGATGTTATTAGCCAATGGATAGCCTTGATTTGGCAACACAGAACCGGGCATTTTGCGCCCTTCTACTTTTTGTAGACCTTGTTTTGATACGGCTGTCGTGGGCTTGCAATGGCACCTAGTATACAGTGATTTTGGAAAACGGGGCATTTTGCGCCATTTCACTTGCAAATCACTTGATTTTGTATACTATACAAATTCAAGTGACTAGGTCTCCGTTCGCGAAAGGGTTAAAACTAGAGGTCCACACACAAAAAAATTGTTGGGGAGGGGATGTTCTAACTGTATAGTACTATAGTACTCCATAAAGTTAGAGCTCGCCCCCTGCTTCGGAAAAAAAATTGAGGTATAGTAGTAAAATATAGCACTACTGTACTAAACCGTGCAGTTGCCCGGAACAGCTCTGGATTTAAGTTTTTTGCGTATTATGTTGAAGTATATTGTATTCAACGACGACAGTCGTGAGGAAATACACATAATCTGGAGTGTGTCCATCAGTATTGATCACCCGTTCTCTCCCTCTTTTATTGCATTTCCACGGAGGCTCGTACCCCGTACTGTAGGTGGGGCTGTTGAACAGCTCTACGCTCGTTCGCCTGCTCGTTTTCGATACGCACATGTTTCATCTTGAATTATTCACCATCACGTACGAATACAATACTTCTTGTCCGAAGGGCAGTTGTACATGTAGATTCCTTAGCCCTGGTTTCTCCGTCGGTGTCTGGGTCTGGGGATTAACGCTCACAGTAATTCCCAGAGACGACCCTCGACAAGTGGGGTCTGGGGTTTTACCTGTTAATTTACATACACTCGTAAACTCGCTAGCTCGTGCTGCGCCAACCAAAGCTCCGCGCCCAGAGCTCCAACCATTTCATAATCTAGCGCGAACCAGGCGCTCGCGCCACGCGCCTCTAATACCCATTCAAGCTCATGGGGGAGGTCTTCGATGCTACGAGGAACTCGCGCTGGGCATCCTCCATGGGAGAGCTCCTGTCACTGGAGTTCTCCTTTGCCCAAGTGCTCCCACGGAGCCGCAGCCGCAGGTGCTACTGAGGTAGCGCCATAGTACTTTTATCTTTGTCTTCGATCGTGTGATCGCGATCGCTAAGCGCCTACCTCTCGCTCTCGATGCCTATCTGAGAATAAAATCTTTTTTTTATTCTCACCCCCTATGGATAGGGGGTGGGAATTAATGGCCCGTCGGAGAATAAACTGTTGGCCAATCAACATCGTTTCCGGAAATCCCCAGACCCAGACACCGACGGAGAAACCAGGGCCTAAGACATTTACGATTTATCCTGGTAGTGCAACGGTACGTTGTATGAACAGCCCAATAGGGATTAATTCGCCCCAGGCCAAGTAGGTATCGATTCAATACAAATTTCAAATGAGAGGGTCTTATAAATGCTCCATTTTGTATAAGGTATTGGATTTTTGGAAAGGATAACAGGCAGAAGTATATGATATAGCAGGTGAAAATGGAGGCTTAAATGGAATCATACGTTAAGCTGGATGAGTTTTACGTTCCATATATGCGCTATTCCAAAAATGTACGTTGCAGTGACAGCATACATGTGCATTAAAAAGATATTAATCGTTAAATCGCTCGTCAGTGACGAATCGTCACGACACGCTGTATTTGCAAAATCGAGGACTCAGCTTCTGTTCCGGCCACTGGGTCTCCTTGCTAGTAGCCACAAAAGTTCATAGTGTAGATGAGTAGATACGTTTGATGATTTGATGTTGCATATTGGCTTGCTCGGCGTCGTGGCAGCTCAATATAGAGCCCCGCAGGGCCGGGTGGCTGCCACGACGGCCGAGTCCGCCGATTGTACAAGTATGGCACGAGATGAGTAGATACGTTTGATGATTTGATGTCGTGTATTGGCTTGCTCGGCGTCGTGGCAGCTCAATATAGAGCCCCGCAGGGCTGGGTGGCTGCCACGACGGCCGAGTCCGCCGATTGTACAAGTACATGTATGGCACGAGATGAGTAGATACGTTTGATGATTTGATGTCGTGTATTGGCTCGCTCGGCGTCGTGGCAGCTCAATATAGAGCCCCGCAGGACCGGGTGGCTGCCACGACGGCCGAGTCCGCCGATTGTACAAGTACATGTATGGCACGAGATGAGTAGATACGTTTGATGATTTGATGTCGTGTATTGGCTCGCTCGGCGTCGTGGCAGCTCAATATAGAGCCCCGCAGGACCGGGTGGCTGCCACGACGGCCGAGTCCGCCGATTGTACAAGTACATGTATGGCACGAGATGAGTAGATACGTTTGATGATTTGATGTCGTGTATTGGCTCGCTCGGCGTCGTGGCAGCTCAATATAGAGCCCCGCAGGACCGGGTGGCTGCCACGACGGCCGAGTCCGCTGATTGTATGAACCTGGCACGAGATGAGTAGATACGTTGGAAGACTGATGAGTTTTTGCGCTTTGCCTTCACATGTCAGTCTTCGAGTAGACACGAGTCGATTGATAGCTACCGACTAGACACATCGGTTTCTATCACATCCTACATCGTACATATCCTCCTGAAGTCGATTGTCGCTGGTATCATCTATCCAGTAATTAGTCCACTATATTCATATACCCTCCTTAAGTACATTAACTCATATATATTATTGTTTCAGCGCATAAATGGGCTCAAATTGAATCCACTTCCTAACTAACCATGGACGTACATGATGCAGATGGTGCGACTGCGAAGCAGGCGCACCAGATGCCCCTGTTGGTCGAAGATCAATGCGGTTGTTTGTCAAAGCGCTAAACTCTGCAGTAACCAAAAAAAATGTCGTGTAAAATCATATTAAATTTTAACCTCACAGCATGCAAATTTTCGCATCTCGTAATCGTACCTATGAATAAACGGCACTACCAGCCCAATCCTCTAGTAATGTTATGTAGAAGGCATGAATTGGTTTTGCTGCGGCTCACCGACCAATTTACATTGTACATACAGTATTGCAGGCATTGTGACAAGCTAATCAAACGACATGCACCCTCATAATATGAAAAAAAAAAAACCACCCATATATTAAGCTAGGAGTGAGAGCATAATATGCTCTCACTCCTAGCTTAATATATGGGTGGGTATTTTTTTCGCGTGTAAAATTTCTGGTTTTCGCGTGTGCACTGAAAGTCGCGTGGATCGGCCGGCTGAAAGCTGACCACTGAAAACCGCGTGTTGCAGTCAATGCAGGTACTGAAAATCACGTGTGTATATTCGTGGGTGCCAAATTTGGATTTAAGCTTAGGTCAAAAATTGAGGTATTATGTAGAAAGGTAATTGGATAAAAATAAACCTAAAGAAGAGTGGCTAACCTCAAAGAAAAGTTTGGAGGTGTACGACTATTTTTAGGTTTAGTAATATAATAGTGAGGTCTGCGACCAATTTCGTAGTGTCAACCAGTTTCGTGTTAGGATCAGTATTATCCAATTAGACGTCGCGCATGAGAACACACGCGTAATATTGGCAGAATGAAAACAAGGCTTCTCAGCCTGTCATTTTCTATAGCAAAGCATCGCCGATTTTGGCGGGCACCGATGCAGTTTGCCGCCATTTTGCGAAAGGCCTCGAACTACACACAAGATCATCTAACGGCAGCAGTTGAGCGGGTGCTCAGCGGGAATCCAGCTGCAAGAGTCGCAGCGGAGTTCCAGATACCGGCCAGCACCTTGCACAAGTGGGTCAGCAACGCGAAGAAGGGCATAGTAAGGCAGCGTCGAGGGCCGAAGCCGCTGCTACCTCTCGAGACGGAAGAAGCGATCCAAGACTGGATCATTGGCCGCCAGATTGTGCGCCACCCGGTTGGACGCGCCGACATCATGAAGAAAGCAACCGAGATATCGGAGCTGGTTGCTGGCCGCGCTGTCACAGACGGATGATATACGAGGTTCCGGCAGCGCCATCCCGACCTCACCGATCGAAGTGCGCAAGTGCTTTTGAAGACACGGAACACTGTCGACTTCGACGATGCGCGCTTGCTCTTTAGCTCTCTGGTCATGGCGATTATCGAGTCTAATGCGTCTGCGGATCAAGTGTTCAACATGGCTGATACAAGGTCCCCAAGAGCAAGCGCGTCATCACCGTGCGTCGATCGAAGAACGTGTGGATGGCTACGCCTACTACAAGCTTCCACAGGACGACCATTGCTTGCGGCAGTGCGGCTGGATTTGTGGTACCCCCGGTCTTCATCCTACCAGGAAAGACAGTAAGTTTGGATATCCTAAAGGTGTTGAAGTGCCAGGCGCCGGCGTCACGGGAACGCCAACCGGATTTCTCAACATGGAGCTGTTTGAGCTGTGGCTCTCGTTTTTTGCGGCGGCGGTACCGCCCACCGTGAAACGCCCGCTCCTTTTGGTGATGGATGGTTGCGGATCGCACTATTCGTCAGCAATTATCGAGCATGCTTCCAAGCTGCAGGTTGTGCTTGTGTGCCTCCCGGCAAATGCCACACACCTCTTCCAGCCACTCGATGTGGCAGTGTTTGCGTCGTACAAGGGAGAGCCGCGCGTCCTTGTAAACGAGTTTCTGGATGAAGATGAAGCTGGTGGCTACTCCATTGACAAGGCTACTGCGGTGAGTATTGCGTGCATGGCATGGATAGGTTGCGAATTTGCAACAAACGTGAAGTCGGGCTTCGAGGTGTGCGGTCTGTTTCCTCTGTCTCTTGTAAATATGCAGCACAGAATGGACATCTATACACGTAACGGCACACCGGCAGACATTTGACTGACAGCCTGGCTTCAAGCTGAGTTGGCTATTCGCCGCGAGATTTTGACGCTTGCGCTACCGGCCACGAAATCGAAAGGAAGAAAGAGAAAGACTGCGCCAGTGAGCGGGCAGATTCTCATGGCTGCCATGATGAAGATGATTGAGGACGAGCAGCATAAGAAGAAGTCGAAGGACAAGCAGTCTTCCCCCCAATCAGCGCTCGTAGATATCGTTGAGTCTGTTGTCGTCTAGGATGCTAACCAAAAACCTAATTTCACAGACATTGTGTTAGTTGACGACTCATTGCTCGTGAATCAATTGATTTTGCATGTACTTACTTTTTCGAGCGGAGATTTAACCATGCTAATGTGCACAGCGACATACCCTGCTCCAATGTACTCGCGGGGAATCGAACCCGCGTCAAGTGCATCGGCCCTCAATAAGCCCCGCTGTAAACCAGCTGAGCTGTCAGCGCTTGTTCTCAGAAAGGGGAAGGGCGGACACTTCAACATGTCTGACGCCACTTAATTTATACCCCGAGCAATCTGATAAATGCGTCACATGTTTGATGGCTTCTACTCACCTAACCGCGGTGGTGATAGATTCCACTTTTGAGGAGAAAAACCTAGAATTGCCATGTCGTCATACTGAATGTAAGACAAAAAGCGACACGAAACTGGTTGGTGTCCTTTTGGAGGCGCTCTTCATTTCAGTCACCGCTGCTGCGTAAACAGATGGCTGCCTCCAGTTCCAAGACCCAAGGATCGTACTTAAGCGCACCCTCCGCGCCAAATACAATTCGTAGCTCGACCTACCGGCTTCCAAGAGGCCGTACTACTCGATGGCGTGTCCCGACGTCTTCTGCTTCAGCTACAAGAGCTCGTGGCAGCAGTTTTGATGGTCGAGCTGCTCGTCGAGCGTTTTGTAGCTTCAGGAGCGCGAAGCTGCTCGTATCAGCCGCAATTCACGCCTTTCACGCCTTTCACGAACTCGTCGAAGTGTTAGTCGAATTGACGAGCTCATGCAAGGCGTGTATTGCGGCTGGCAACAGAAGCCCCTCCCGTACCAGAGGATGAGAGCGACAGAAGCGAAGATGATTTGTCGACTCAGTTAAGTGCAGAGTACTAGACCCCGCCATGTAGTGGTTTGGCTGATCCCAAAATCCGCCGTTCAGATTCTAAGCAAATACTAGTCTGTATAGTATAAGTATATCCATCTAGTATGCGGGTGTAGATCAATACTAAAACGAGCGGATCTCACAGTGCAGCACTGAAACTGATTCGTTACACAATATATTTCTATACTGGGTTGTATACGAGCAGCAAGTCGTTATCTACCAGCAAGATCAGTATCTGGTTTTAAGCACTGGTGCGACGCGTAACCATCCGACAGGTCGACCAGCATGCCCGTTTCTGCAAAAACGCGCCGACCCTAAAACCCGCCGAGCAAAACGCGCCGACCCTAACCCCCGCCGACCAAAACGCGCCGAGGTAAGATCTTGATTACGCCACGTAAATCAGGTTGAAGGACGGTAGTGCAAGCACGACAGAAGTAAGGATAGGCACAGACCGGTAGGCTTAGCAAGCGGTAGTACAGAGTAGCCAGTAGCGAGGACATAGGATAGGGTAAGGACTCAGTCCCCAAATTTCTCAGAACCACAAAGACCCCGCGTCTTCACCGAGGTTCCAGGGGAACCACCAAGCGCCGGCAAGTAGAGCCGCCTCGATATCGCCCCCCCCCCCCCCCCCGTCGTTTGCTGGCTCGGGTGCTCGCCCCTCCCCCCCCCCCCCCCCCCGCCCCCCACAGACCCGTTCTGGACAAAGGCACGTTAAACGTATAGCGTTTAGGTGGGCGCCCGATAACGCGCAGCCTAGGTGAAGGACCGCACTGGCCTGATAACCGCACTGGCCTGATAACCGCTGTGCACAAGCCCCCCCCCCCCCGTGTAGGCCCGACAAACGCCACACAAGCCCCAGGAAACGCCGGCTCGATAACGCCGCACGCCCGAGGCTCGACGCCCTACGACAAGGAACAAGCGTCAACACAAGACCCCCCCCCACTCTGAAGCCTGCGAAGACTTGGGTCTGTATTTCAAAGATACGCTACTCCAACAACCGGGAATAATTTGCTCGGCGCGACCGCTATCCAGACGCGCCGAGTTTGTGCGAGATCGACTCCGCGAGATTTCTGCGAGGCCGCTACTCCACAGGAAGATGATTTGTCGCGAGGCGACAGAGAAGACGAAGGAGCGCGCGCCAGGTAATATGAAGGTGAGCCGCTGCCGTGGGAGTAAAGGTACCAGAATGACTTCATTCCCGGTTACCTGGAAGTCGACGCGCGTTCCCTGACGCAGATATTGCGGGTTCGGTTAGCCTCGAACGGTGGAAACGAGCTGCGGAAGTAACCACTCGAGGTGCGGCCGTGTCCGAAGTCACACGCGAGCTCCAAGGAGACAAAGAGGAGGACGAGTATAGAGACCTCGAGGGGAAGCCGACGATCAAAACAGAACCGCTGGCTCAAATCAAGCAAGTGGCCAAAGTCAAAGAGGAGCCGGGAGCCTTCCTGACCCCATCTAGCCGGCAACGGGAACGGTTTCGTTCCCAACCTCCCCGCCAACCCCTAGAAGCTATGCACGTGGGCCATTGACAAGAGCGGAAGATGACGGTGGTGAGTTTTATCATGCAAGGAGAAACCCTCCTCCCCCAAGCGCAGCTCTAGCGGGTTCATTCCCCACTATACGGAGCCCGAAGCCCGCCGGACTGATATACCCGCTTTTGGTTGGTGTTGGATTGTTCAGAGAGAATCAAAGCCAGGCGTCCAGGCACCCTGAGAGAGGCGGACAGGGGACGCCAGCCAAGCAGATTACGTTAGACCCTCTTCCTCCCAAGATGCTGTCCTACGGAGAGCCTTCCGCGAAGGTGCCGATGTCTTCCGGAAGGGGTCTGACTGCTCATGCGGTGAAGGTGCTCCCGATGTTTTACTCGGACACTTCCACCGTGGAGAAGTCTCGCGACATTTGATAATTATTTGAGGATCACACGATTTCACGACCGCTCGCGGTTGTTGGTATTCCATCAGAAGATCAAAGGGCGGAAGGCAATGAGATGGTGGAACAACTCCCGGATCAATTCCTTCAGGATGATCAAGGTCCGCTTCCACAAATCCTGATCCTTAGCAAGACCGCCAACGAGCTCTGGGAACGGTTACGAAGCGCAAGCACGGCGAGTCCGTTAATAAATGGGGAGGCCGCGTGCTCGACCTGTGTGATTCGCTCAACTATCCGAACCCACAGATGTGCTACCAGCTCTTTCGTCGAGGATTGAGAAATAAACGCATGCTGGCGACGCTGGACGCGAGCCCCACCTCGAGGCATGTGAGTGGCTCATATCCAAGGATATGCATAAACCCAATAGAAGAGGACGACGAGTTCTCTGAGGGAGATTTCGCCAAGAAGGGCAAGTCGAACACGGGGTCCTCGTCGGTTGAGGTGCTTTCGCAGCAACTTCAGTCGTTCTTGGAGCAACAACAGCAGTAGCGACAACCTCTAGCTCAGAGACAAAGAGTTATTGTTAGGCAGCCCAAAGCGGGCCCCTTATCTCCTCTGCACGACTTAGTACAGGTTCTTTGTGTGGATTTTATTGCATGGTGAAGCTTATGAAATCAAGACAATTTTGCTATGTGTGTCTAGGCTAGAGTAGTGCGCGTTACGGCGACAGTACATGCGCATTGGTTACTTACTGCCTAGATAACTTGACTTGCAACAAACACAATTGTGGTCAATTCACTGTTGTGAAACTGATAGAGCGCATCTTAACATGATTTCTGGAACACGCGAAAAAATACCTACGCACGCCATTTTAAGAGTTCACCATCATTTCCATATCAATCCACGCGGTTTTCAGACACACGCGAAAATAATTATTTTTACACGCGGAAAAAAGTTTTCCCTTTTAAGGGTTAAGGGTATTAAAATAGTGGTCGACAACTCTGGCAGCAACAACAAAAATATTTTTTTTGGTCGGAAATGATCCGAAAAAAATCGCGTTCCTGTCACGAAATCGACACAGAAACGCGATTTTTTACTCTCGCAGCAACAAGACCAATTTGTTTAAGGTCACGCGTTCATGTGGAGCCCGGAGCTCGTGGTGAAGCCCCATCCCCGGCGTCGGCAAGGATGTCCAAAGAAGGAGACGACCGCTCCAAAGGAGGAGGCCCCCAAGCCCAAGAAGGTGGAGCACCCGCTGAACCGTGAGAAGCCGTCGTCGATGGTGCTGGACGAGTGAAAGGTGCAGTACTCGAACGCGCGTGGCCTGTTGAACACCATGACAAAGAGGTAAGCATTTAAAATAATTATATACAGCTTGAGAAATTGACTGACGCGGTGGTGGAACAGGCAATCCGTCCTACGTGCTTGACTGCATCGGCGATGTCAAGACCATGTGCGCACTGCTGGAGAGCGTGACGCGCAAGAACCTCAAGGTCATCGCGGAGATAGGAGCCAGCGCCAAGACCGACCCCACGCGGCTACAGATTCGGTCGCTCAAGGATGCTGTCTGTAACCATGGCCCCAACCTGGACGACCCTGAGGTCAACAAGCAGTCTTGGCCAGCCTGGCCAAGACCATCCCCGTGGTGCCCTTCAAGGGCGTCGAGTTCTTCGACGTGGGCGGCCTGCTGGCCAACCCGGAGAAGCTGCAGCTGACCTTCGACCTCTTCGTGCAGGCCGTGGCGCCCTTCATGGACGATTTTGAGTAGTCGACTTCAAGTCATTCATGTGACAGGTACCCATCGGGTTCTTCGACGTGCGCGCCTTCCTGTTCGCGCCGTACCTGGGCGCGCTCTTCCAGACGCGCGTCTTCATGCTCCGCAAGCCCGACAAGATGCCGAGCGTCAGCGACACGATCGAGTACTTCAAGGAGTTCAAGGGCGACAACAGCGAGGGCGGCGACCACCTGGGCATCCAAACGTACGCCGTCAACAAGGGCGACCGCGTACTGCTTGTGGGCGACGTACGAGGACGACATCCGCCTCGTGCAGCTGGCGGGCGCCCCCGTCACGGCATTCGCTAGCACACTACACACAAAAAAATCGAAGTTGTTGCTGTCAACAGCTTGGGGGTTGTCAACTCTGTTGCTATTGGTTGAAATTGCGTCATCGGTCGCAGCAACAAAAAATATTTTCGTTGTTGCTGCCAGAGTTGGCGACCACTAATATATAATAGCAGCCATGTCTCCGGGCTGGAGACTCTGGCTAGTAGCGCACCCAACCAAGCCGTCATGAAAAGCACTGAAGAACTTTTTCGTTCATAGCCAATTGATTGTCGGTATAGTGCTTATTGCCTACTTGGTAAATCCAGCGAATGGTTGGTTTCTTGGCTTAATTCTCTATTAGAGAACTTTAGATGCTGGAACATCTCTTGGACTTGGAACAAGCAAAATCTGGATAGAACTCGGATAGATTACGGATAAATTACCAGCGGATGTTCCAATACTCAGGCCCAGTGGAATAACGAAGGGTCGCGTTGTTCCATTGGAATATATTTTTGGACCAGCAGGAATTCATACGTTTTCTGTCAATTTTTGTTCCAAAAACCCGACTTAGTCCAGGATCTAAAGTTCTCTAATAACAAGACAAAGGAGCAACCTGGTCGTTTTCACGCTGGGTACTTGGTGATGTTATGGCGCACGCTTGGGCTGACCTCACATAAATATCGGATATAGGTAATAGACATTACGGGGGTGTCGCTGTCAATTTTTGGGGGCTAAGCACACCATTTCAAGGTCAAATTGAGAGAAGTCGTGGTTCAAATTGGGGACCCGGCCCTAAAGGGGCCGGGGGATTCGCAGTTCTCAGCTATAGTGGGATGGGAGTTGGAGTTCCGTCGTTTAGTCACATCTAGAAGGCTATTCGATTGCAGGACGATGGAACACCGGAGAGAGAACCATAGCGTGCGTGCTAGCTTCTCGAATTTCTGCTTGATTGCATATTATGCAACCAAGCAGAAAGTAGTGAAGCTGCGTTGCTGTTGTTGTACCGGTAAATGGCAGTCTTGCCTGTGCAAGTATGCTTGAGCATGTATTTGGGCGAAGCCCCATTACGGTGAGATTGCTGGCGACTTGCTTTTGACGTTTTTGGTGCCCCTTACTTTAACTTCTTTACGGTCCGTAACATACTTTTCTTTTCCTTCTATCCCGTTCCTAGTGGTCTGCAAATCTGACACGGGTTAGGTCGCGTCGTTAAAGGGGGGTTCTGGGACCCTGTGATTTGCCGTGGTGTCCCTCATGGGTATGACTTTAAGAACATTTACGATTATGAGATTAAGGGGGAAAACAGCTAGAACTATGGTGCTCTTATCTGACGCTGTCCTTAAACACCCCCCAATCTGGGATGGGAAGTATATTTAGGGCTAGCTAGGATCGAAGCTGCTGGATTCGCTGATGTAAGACTGCTGGCCTTGGAGCGACTTATAAACCCGCGTATTACAGCACTACTAATATATATTACAGAACAACCGGAGAATATATTGCGACTGCGCCTCCTTAATGTATATTGCCGTTCATAGCTTTCTCGCGTTTGTCGCTCAGGGCCGCACGCATTCCGGTCTTCATGTCTGCCGCTCGTTGCGCTTCCGCCGTCAGAGCATTGCGGACTACTTAAGCGTGCTCCTTGAGCTGCTTTAGTTCCTCGTCCTTGTTCTCCACTAGCCGCTGCTCTTTCTCCTGGTATTATGCGCAATGCGTTATCG
Source organism: Phytophthora x cambivora (assembly GCA_033557925.1). NCBI lineage: Eukaryota > Oomycota > Peronosporomycetes > Peronosporales > Peronosporaceae > Phytophthora > Phytophthora x cambivora. The sequence continues at coordinate 2,791,600 of JAUCEB010000012.1, read as the reverse complement.
ACCTACAGGCGCGACATTACACGACGACACTTTGCATGTAGGCACGGTTGTTTCCGGCACCACTTAAATTAACTGAGTGAACAACACGGAAACCCATTTGCGAAACACTCACCATGAACTCGACATGTATTGTATTATATTTTTTTCCGAAGCAGGGGGGCGAGTCCTAACTTTATGAAGTACAGTTCGAACAGCCCCTCTCCAACAATAATTTGGTGGATCTCTAGTTTAATCAAAATTATTAATAATACTAAAGCACCTGCACCAGGGTTGCGAAAAGTCGATCGACGGCAGAGACGGTCGTAGCGTAAATATATCAATATGTAGCGTCACCACAGTACTTTGATTTTCGTCTGAGCTACTATCTACCCTTACTAACAGAGTACGAGCTTTTTCTGTCGGTGTGTCCGTTCCCGACCTTAGAGCATCGACCTCCCCTGTCGCATAGCATAGTTAGAGCCCGGCCACCTATTACTCACCCACGCTACTGCATAACACCATCTTACGGACTCGCCTCTATTATGCAAAAAATACAAAAATAGCTGCGTGACAAGAATGCATACTAGCCTTATTGTAGCGCGCAAAAACGGAACGCCGCCGAGCGAAGCGACGGCGGCCCCCATTGGCTAAAAAGCTGCCGAGCACAGCGAAGGCAGCCCCGTCGCCGAAGGCGACCTACTCTGTCGATATAGCGGGACCGATAGGGCCCGCCCTACTCTAATTAATTATTATAACACGGCGAGTAGTGCAGCGAAGCCGTAAGGCGAGCGGAACGGGGGCGTAATATTACCCCACCGCGCAGCGGTAGCGCTTGGCCTAATAAAAACACTAAATTAAATATTAAAACTACCGCTCGCGGAGCGGGCGGCCCTCGGCTAGTCTAAAGCATCAATCAGAGCAACGTTGTCCGTAACGGAGCATGACACGAATTCGATTGGCCGAAATTAGCGATCTACGACATACATTGGGCATTAATGCTAAAAATCCTTCATTGGGCACAAATACTGCTGCCGAGCGCAGCGAAGGCGGCCTTCATTGGATAATAATTATTTTTTGCTGCCGAGCGAAGCGAAGGCGGCCTCGCAGAACCATTGGGTGAGTAGTGCAGCGAGGCCGCAGGCGAGCGGAACGGGGGGCGTCACTGCCGTAGCGTAGCGAGGCAGCCTGCCTTTAATAGCGAAGCGAGCGTAGTGAGCTGAGCGGCTCCAACTAATAAGAAAACTACCACCGCGTAGCGGTTGCGCTTGGCTAGTCTAAAGCATCAATCAGAGCAACGCTGTCCGTCACGGAGCGATCACCTGAATTCCGATTGGTCGAAATTCGCGATCTACGACATACATTGGGCATTAATGCTACAAATCCTTCATTGGACACAAACACTGCTGCCGAGCGCAGCGAAGGCGGCCTTTATTGGATAATAATTATTTTTTGCTGCCGAGCGAAGCGAAGGCGGCCTCGCAGAACCATTGGGTGAGTAGTGCAGCGAGGCCGCAGGCGAGCGGAACGGGAGGCGTCACTGCCGTAGCGTAGCCAGGCAGCCTGCCTTTAATAGCGAAGCGAGCGTAGTGAGCTGAGCGGCTCCAACTAATAAGAAAACTACCACCGCGTAGCGGTGGCGCTTGGCTAGTCTAAAGCATCAATCAGAGCAACGCTGTCCGTCAGTAACAAAAATATCACCTGAATTCCGATTGGCCGAAATTCGCGATCTACGACATACATTGGGTATAAATACTACATTGATCCCGGCCTTGATTGGATAAAATAAAAATTGCTGCCGAGCGCAGCGAAGGCGGCCTTCATTGGGTAGAATTAATTGGCTGCTGCCGAGCGTAGCGAAGGCGGCCTTGCAGAACCATTGGGTGAGTAGTGCAGCGAGGCCGTAGGCGAGCGGAACAGGGAGCGTCACTGCCGTAGCGGAGCGTAGGCAGCCTGGTCGAAGTAGCGAAGCAAGCGTAGTGAGCTGAGCGGCTCCAACTAATAAAATACTACCGCCGCGTAGCGGCGGCGCTTGGCTAGTATATATTAATATCAAAGGAGAGGCGACTTAGAGGTTAAGAAACATCAATATTGTTTCAGAGATCTCTATATTCATATAGTAGTCAATAGTATTTCCTAGTAGTTTCGGTGGTCGACTTATTCCCCCCCCCCTCGCGCTTGAGAAGCACATGCATGTCTTCCCGCTGGTTGTCCGTTCTCGTTCAGTGATGGTCTTCCATTTGTAAACGCAGGATGCGCTACCCCCTGGATTTCTTCAGTAGTCACTATTAATACGGTCTGATGTACTCGATACTATATTAATTATAGTCTCGCTCCATCCTAAACTAATAACTTCTATAGTAATTTGCGGTATCTTTTTTTAAAACATAGAAAATCTGAGGTAACCAGACCGAAATATGGGGGCGAGCGCATGCCAGATATTTCTACAGGCTCTTGGTAGGAACAACAGCATAATATATTACTTCATCTTGAACGTTTATTTACAGTGGATACAGCCGATAGCGTGCGCAAAGGCTCGCTTTCTTCTTAACGCCCTCAAAACCAATTTAGTTAAGTCTTAGTGACGTAAATTTAGTCGTCGTGTCTCCATCTGTTGTGAAGCACTTGCATCAGATGCCACACAAGTAAGTTTGCACGTAACTACTCTTTCATTAGCACTTCCTGATGCACTAGACAGCGTGGTGTACTGGACACTAGTTGTGGAGTATTTGCCCGAGCAAGAAGGGCTTCCTTCAGCCGGAAACGTACTAAAGGTGCTGCATGTTGCACCCACCTTGCTATTCCGAGTTCTGCTATTGGCTATAATAGCGGCTCGGAGGTATCATATGTTGCAATCAGGTGACATTTGCATCCAAAGCGCTCGATGTAAGCTGCAGAGACAAGACAGAGGTCAAATGTAAGCTGCAGAGACAAGACAGAGGTCAAGAGAGTGAAGACATGCACCTTGCTTTGGTGGCAGCGATCAAGTTTGGGCTGCAATATCTTTCCAAGAACTGATGCTACAAGCGTAGAATCACCACCATTTTAAATAGTTTGTACGAATCTTTATTATAGGACTAAGAAATACGCATAAGCTACGATAATGAAAATTTTATTTTTTGGACTCGCCCATGAAATGGCGATTATTGGTCTGGTTACCTCAGACATCCCTTGTTAATAGCACTAGTAATGGATAGTAGTCCAAAACAAGTCAATCCCTGGTCACCGCTTCAAAACAACTTCCAGTGTGAGGACGTTGTTGAACAACCTCAGTCTGCACTATGACGAGGACAAGACACACTTGCCATCATCACACTAGTTCTCGATCTCAGGGATCATGCGCTGCAGCCACTAGGTAACGTCGTCCAGCTCGATGCGTGCACCGTGTTCCATGTCCGGGAGCGCGTAAAACGCGGCGCCCTCCATCTCCAGCTTCTTGAATATCTTACTCGAAGCGCACCACCCGGTTACGCGAAAGCGTCGATGCCGTCAGCGTTGCCTCCTTTCACGCGCACGAGCGACTTAATGTCGTACTATTGGGCACAGATTGCACTCCTCAATCCCCCCCTCCCCCCCAACACACACCACGAACAGCCTTCTGTTAGTACGTACCAGGCGGGCATGCGCATGCCCATGGTGATTGTCATGATCTCGGACCACTCGGTGCTCGGCCCACTCCGTGGTAGTGTTGATAAATTCTTTGACCGCAAAAAATAAAAAAAAAAAAAATTCAAAAGATCTCTATAGCATCAATATTTTAAAACAACGTCCAGTTTGGGTTGATCAACCCGATTGCATGCCGTGTCTAGTTTCGACCGGAGAAAGGCTCTAGTCTGCGCGAGGACCAGTGTGGTTTCATGTATAACAAATATATACCAAAAGGAACTCACCACCAGAGATTTGTGTGGAATCACCCACCATTAAATCGGGCCAAACCACCAGTGATTTGGGCGGAATCACCACTAGCTGCAGCTCCGTGTGTAGCTGCTTCTTGATGCATACCACGACCCACACGACGGTGAGCACGGTGCCGCCGACGCTAACGACGAGCTGCGTGGCGCCCAGCTCCACGGTGATGTCGTCGCTGCTCACGACGAGCTCCTCGCTGTAGTGCCCGATGTACGCCTACATAAGCTGTTCTGCATGTACTCAGTGAAGTTGTCCTTGCCGAACCGCGAAAACGCAATGAGCTGCACCTTGACCGCTGCTTCACATCTACAGGATGTCTGTAGAAGACGCCTGGCTGGTTCCCACTGGTGCTGGCACCTACTGCTGCGACGCTGGGGCTCTCGTTGTAGTTCTAGCTATAATACTGTAGTGTGATGCCCTAAGAGCATCTTCAGCGGCAAGTCCTATTCCAAGGCTTAACGGTGACCGACAACGGTCATTGAGACCTGGATCAGAGAGTTAGATCTCGCGACACTCCGCTCACCACAGGGCGGTAAGACTTAACCCGAGTCTTAACCTAACATTTTGGCCAATCAACTCCATTCCTAAAAAGATTGTCTTATAATAGCGAATGGACGAGCTCCCCGAAGTGTGTGCACCACATAATCCATTAAATCTCAAGTCTTAAATTGAGACTCGAGGCGTCCTCGATAGGACCTCCTGAAGTTAAAACCCGCATCACGACCTGCCGCTGGGAGCTTAAGACTTGGACCAAGGTTCTAATGCGCTACTTTTACATTAAAACCGCCGTTAGGACTTGCCGCTGGAGACTTTTCACTAACGGGTTCTACCAAATAGTATACCCATTCCGGATAGAATACCCTAACTCATTTTAAAGGTTTACTATTTGGTATTATACCGTTCCAAATACTATACCACTCCATCGAATTGTCCAGAAACCCAGCCCAATAAACACTGACATTGATCAACGCTACATCTACCCTTCCAGCTCACTTTAAAACGACCACGTGCCCGTCAAGTACTACTGCACTTTCACTTCATTCGTATTAACCCCGCGCATGATGGCCCCCAAATGAACCAGTTTCCATACCCGAAATGTTATCGAGCGGATTCAAGACCAGTAGAATATGTGTCAGCGCGTGCTGCGCAGGATTTTGTAAGTCGATCGAGGCTGGTACGTGTCCAGCGTTTAGACTCGCAACTGATGAAAAAAAACAAGCACGCCATCACCAATTTTAACCCCCTGGTTCCCAGGAAAATGTACCCATAACGGCGAATTGAATGTCGTATCTTACGACGTAGGGGCTCTCTTGAAGTCTGTATTGGTGCAAGTGACTACTTGCGGGTAGGTGTATAAATTGTTGAGAGGTTTTTCAGTGGATGTCGTATAAATGGCAGCTTGGGGCACACAGTGAAAGCGTCAATGTCGTCAGTGCCGACAAACCCGTCAAATCACTGGGGACAAACAGTTGGCCGATGAGCCCAATCAGTTCAAAAAGTGAAGCGAAGAAGGTACGTGATTCAAGGAAACATACATTGCGATCTTACAAAAGCGCAAACTCATCGCTTGCTGACTGCACAGCCGAGCCAGTCACCTGCGCGCTCAGTGGCTGTCGTCCGAGTTCTTGTCGCTTGAGCGCTAGTGGTCACCAGCTAGCCGCAGCTCGCGCCTCGTCCGTTTGCGCTTGCCAGCACGCTGCCCGGGACGACGAAGCACCACGCGCTTACCCAAGGTTGCTGGAATGTTCTGCCCCGCGTCAAAATCGTCGTGCCAGATGTCGAAGCACGTCTTGTTCACGCCGTTGAACTGGCGGCGGATCTTGTTGCAGAGCCACAGCTTCGCATCGTCCAGCGAGCAGCGCTCGCAGAAGAAGGTGGTCGAGAACGACTTCTTCGCGTCCACCCGGAGTAGCGCGCACACCTTGCACGACCGCTGGCGCCTCTTCTGGACCCCGCTGACTGTGACCCAGTCGTCGCGCTGCTCGAGCTGGTGCGTCACGCGGATGGGGGTGCGCTGGCGCTTCTGGCTGCCTGATAGTGGGGTCGCCACGACGCCCGCGAAGTCCTCGGCCTTGAGCTGCAGCAACTGGTTCTGGAGCACGCCGAACCACGCGCCACGCTTCATCGCCGGCTTGCCGGCCATCGCAGCCGCTTCCTTGTGCGACAGGAACGCGTTCACAAGCGCTAAGTCCACAAAGCCTAAGAACAGGCTCTTATAGTATTTTAGGAACTTGGTAGACGTCTGGAGCGAGTACTTCTGGAGGCGGAGCTGGTCATGGACGTCCACTCCGCCCATCCACCGCTGGTAGTCCGTGACGGCTTGGGGGCACGGCACCGTGATGGCGCCCAGCTGCTTCACCTTGCGGCCGATGGTCGACTCGGTCATGACCGCCCCAGTGCAGACGTAGTGCACGGGCTTACGGTCCCACCAGTGAAACATGACCATGCTCGGGATGGCCACGGACCTGGCAAACATGAACGTGCCCCGCGGGATGGAGGCTGGGCGAGTCGCGCGGCCCTCCTTGAGTGCCGGGTCGAGGCCGAGCCGGTTGGTCATCACCGTGCCGACCACGTAGACGTTCATGGCGAGGAGTTCGACGCAGAGCAGCACGGAGGAGTAGAACCGGTCGACCACGACGACGTGCCACTGGCGGCGGTTGCTGGCGAGGACAACCTTGAGGTTGCGCACCACTGCTGCAGCACCCGTCTTATGGTCGTAAGGGTTGGCGCCACCTTTCGCGTTATGACGGTGCTTGCCTGCGTATATCTCGAATCTAGTAAGTTACGATATCAATAGTTCAGATCCCGTGGTCAAAGTTGTAAGTTACGAAAAGGCGAAAAAGCGAGCAGTCATGAAGCACGTACCGATGGCAGTATGCGGTTCGCGAGTCGCACGTCATGAACATCTTCGTGCCGTAGCGTGCGGCTTGTCGGGCATGAACATGCGGGTGGTGTTCCGGCGAGATGTGGCGGGAAGAACACCCTCGTCGAAGCTGAAAACTGCCGGTAACGACCACCCCGCCAGGAACCGCTGCTGCAGGCTGTCCACTACCGGGCGGAGCTTCCATAGCTTGTCGCGCGTCCGTGGGGCTTCGTTGTCCACGAAGTGCAGGTCGCGGAGGATATCCGTGCAGCGGTTGCGGGACATGTACCGCCCGAAGTTGCCTGCGGGCACGGCGCCGTCCTCCACCATCGACCAGTGCGCCGCGAACCGCCGCTGCTGAGGACACAGCATGCGAGCGACCAGCAGACCTACTACGTGTAGGATCTCATGCGTGTCGTACCCCTTCTTGGACTTGAGGCGCCTGCGGATCTGCTGGACGGTCTCGCGCTGGCCCTCCCGCTGCTTCGCGTGCTGCACTTCGGCTCGTCGGTCGACTTGCTGAATCGAGTATCGGTTAGTCTGGTCGGTGATGGCAACCCACAGCGACTTGGGCATAAAGTACAAAAACGTCAGCACCGGCGAGTGGCATACCTCCCGCAGCTCCGCCACTGGATGCGCGTCCTCGCCGTGCATGCCGTCGTACGCGGTCATTTCCCCGTCCTTGAACTCGGACGACGGCACCGTCCACTGCATGGCTCGAAGCGCCTCCTGCCGCGCCTTGATCGCTCGCTTGTCCTGGTCGCTGGCCCCTATCATGAGGGACGCAATGAATGCCTCGTCGATTTCGACAGCGTCACTATCAGAGACAAAATCATCATCAAGGTCATTGTATTCACCACGATCTGGCTCTTGGTCGTCGTCTTCGATCTGTCCATCGTCACTCTCCCCCGAACTGAAGCTCTCGTAGTCGCTGGAGTGCTCATCGGCGGCCAAGTAGTTCACGTCAACCTTGACGCGACGGCGCAGAACTGCCCGCGGCTCGTTCGTCTTCTGCTCCTCCTCGCTGTCCGGGTCGGGATGTTGCTGCAGGCTGGTGGCCGCCACACGCTCTGACTCGGCCGGCTGGAGCACGCTCTGCGACAGTCCGAATGCCCTGGTCACTGCTCCCTGCGAGAGCTCGACCGGCGTCGGCACGGAGGCGTCTTCGTCCTCGCTCGCCGGTCCGAAGAGTGTGTCCAGTGTGCCCTGGGTGAGCGTGACGCTCGTGTCGACCTGAGACGACCGCGCGTCGGCATCCGAAGTGTTGGCGTCGTCGTCATCCGATGCACTCAGGTGCGGCGCGCTCTCGGTCTCCACGATCACGTCCTGCGCGTTCGTGTTCTCGTCGGGCTCGTGCTGCGCGGTATTGACCTGCTTGTGCCTCGCGGTGTCGCCCTGCTCATCCGTGTCCTGTGCGTTGTCGTCCTGCGCGTTCTCGTGGAGCAGGCCCGAGGTCAGCGCATGCGCCACGACCGCCGCCTCGCCGATGAAATGGCTGCTGCCATCAGGAGTGGTGTACGTCCAGTCATTCGCCAGTCCGCTTGGCCGCTTTGCCTTCCAGCCAGCCGCGCGCAGCTGCCGCCACAGGTGGGGGAAATCGACGTCGTGGGTGGCGGCGGCGGGGGCCGTTCGGTGACTGGCTCGGATGCGCACCATCGGGCAGATTCGGAAATGAGGAGATCCGGTCCACTCATCTTTCGGACGTGCTCGCCGTTCCCCTTCCCCTCCTCCGTCATGCCTCGTTTCTAAACGAGCCATTCTGACCTCTCCGATCTTATTTTTTCAAAATGACTTGGTTAAAGTATAGCCCGAGCCATTCCCTGTCCCTGTCGTTCCAATGTCGTAACTCACGACATAGCAAAAAAAAAGATGTCGTAAGTTACGACGTTGGGAACCAGGGGGTTAATAGGTGATGGCGTGCTTGTTTTTTTTGCCAATTAAAATTAGCACTCCACTAATTCCATCGTTTGTAGCCCAAAATTACTATCGCTACAATACCCTGCCAAATTGTATGCCCTGGCACACTTTGAGGGTATACTATTAGAATAGTATACCGTATACTATTTGGTAGACCCCGTTATTTTGTGACGTGACACAAGGTCTCTATGTTCTGGTGGTGCAACTTGAGATATTGTGTTCTGGAAGTGCAACTTAAATACGGTGCACCGAATGTTGCACGATGTCAAGGGCCAAACTTTCCTGGGCCCGCCTAACACAGTTCTTCGAGCTGCGAATTGAGAACCGCCAAAGTCAAGTTGAGAGAACCTGCAATACCATATACGATTATCATCTAATCCCCTTCCGCACATAATACTATGTACAGAGCCACTGACTTGTATACTCTATCGCGCCCGGAAAAATCCCTTCGGAAAGTTTTTGCCGGGACAGTGCGCCTTTTCTTGGATAATCTCAATTCGATTTTGGCTGCTCTCAAATTTGAACCACGACTTCTCTCAATTTGACCTTGAAATGGTATAAATCGCTCCACTGGAGCGATTCCCGCAGCCGTTTCGGATGTAACAGATCCCAGACCCAGGAAGAAACGTGCAGAAAAAGGGGCGGGAATAAACCTCTCGGCCAAGCAAAAGTCTGTGCGAGGGGATACCGCTATTTTGGGAATCCCAGACTTATCACAGCGATTCCCGCAGCCAAAACCCTAGTCCTAGAACCCAGACCCAATAAGAAACGTGCAGAAAGAGGGCGGGAACAAACCCCTGAGCCAATCAAAAGTCTGCGCGAGGGGGGTACCCACTCCGCCAGATCTTTTGGGGGGAACAGACTTGTAACATACTCGCTCCAGTACACCTTTTCAAGGTCAAATTGAGAGAAGTGGTGGTTCAAATTGAGAGCAACCAAAATCGAATTGAGATCTTTCAAGAAAAGATGCAATGTCCCGGCTAAAGCTTTCCGAAGGGATTTTTCGGGCGCAATAGAGTAGACAAGTCAATGATTCTGTACATAATATCAAGTGTAGAAGGGAATTAGATGATATTAATATAGGGTATCGCAGGTTCTCTCAACTTGATTTCAATTCGAACCACTACTTCTCTCAATTTGAGCTTGAAATGGTGTACAACTAATTAACCAAAATTATCACTACATGTACAGTATCAAGTTGATACTGTACATGTAGTGATAATTTGAGTATCAGATACTATCAACCGAAATTAGTATCACCGACTCTAGTTTATGTGAGTTTCTGGTTGGCTTGACTGAAATTAGTGTGAGCATCGCTATGTTGAAGCTGACACCAATTTAAAATTAGAGACATTTTCACTAATTTAGGTTCACCCTACACAACCAGACTGGCTATGCAGCCCTCTTCTTCGGCAGAGCTCCTCTCGTCGCCACTACCATCACTATCTAACGATCCGGTTGTAGCAGACCATCCAATATTCGAGCACGTCTGGATAATATCCTGGATATGAGGAAAAAACTGCTTTAACCCTATTGCGAGGGATGGCGCTTAAAACAAGCCACATGACCATGTTTAGCAAAACAAGGTACCTTTTCGAAATTACTACTATGATATAAACAGGGACAAGCGACGATCAACCTTGTTTTTACACAGCAAATATCAATATTCATACTAGTTTTCGTAATATATTCAGCTAGCTATCCTCAGATTTGAATACTGGCTTATAGGAATCATGTTTCTACCAATCAAAGCAACTTGCGGAAACCGCTCTAAAACATGGCATCTAGCCATGTTTTACGTTTGAGCTGGAACTGTCTTCCTCCAAAACCTCCCTAATGTGATGGTTTTAGTTGCGGGAAGCGGGGTAAAACAGTGTATCTAGGCATGTTTTACGATTATTGTATGGAGGGGTACCATACTGAAATCAAGTCAAAATACATCGCAATAGGGTTAAGTGAAAGCCCACAACTCATCATTGATTTCCTGGCATAGTTCACGCCATTTTTCCTGATGTGTGCTTACCTCACGAACACATTCTACAGCCAACGACAAGAAGAATGACTTACCTGGATGTTTGAGCTTTCTGGACCACGATCGTCCTTGCGTTGGATGTTTTGCCATTCACCATACTCGATAAGCTCTATTTTCTTCTCGTTCACTTCGCAGCGCCAAGCATCTTTGATCTTGACAATCACACGACGAGCAGATGTCGATATAAATGAGCTTCTCAAGTCGACAAGGATAAGAGCTTATGGCTCTTCTCTCACAGAGAAACTGCCGAAACACTCGCTTGCCCCCCCCCCCCCCCCCCCATTCGATAGCAGACTCCTGATGTTATATCTAGGGTTTAGGGTTTAGGATAGCTTGATGACGCATTCTGGAAGCTCATCATCGGCGGGGGAATTCGTCCGCTTGCACCCGCACAAATGCGTACGACCATTGTCATGTCTTCTCCACCAGATACAACGTTTGCGTACGTAATGCGTTCTTTTCAGCGAAGCCTAGCGTCTTGCCGTTGTCAAAATATCTAACAAAGTGAATCTCATCAACATTTTCAATGGTTTCAGTGTTCAGGATCCCCGGCTCAAAGCCCCGTTTTAGCATTCTGAGGTGCGTCACGTTCGATAGTATCTTCTTTCTTAGGGCTGACCTGCTTCTTTTGCTGGTCGTCGTCACGATCCCCCCTGCTGCTGCGAGGACCCGGAGCATCGAACCAGTACTTCATGACCGACTCGCCCCAAGAAGTTCGTAGCCAGCGTCTCCCGACCACAAGCCTGGTCACACTGAGTCTCCCTCGAGTGCCGACGTCCAGACCGACGAACCGTAAGTGTAACAACCACCTTTCACTTTACACGTGCATCAATCGTTCCGTTTCAAGCTGAATGTAGGGTCCTCTATTCAAGTCACGTCTCGGTCTGGCCATGTGATCGCAGCTTGTTGAACTTGTACGCCACCAGTGCACGCGGACAAGACGAGGAGGAGGATAAGAAAACCGGCACGTGCGACACGTGTGGCGAAGTCGGTGACAACTTTTTGCCACCCAGGTGTATAGTGCTCGCGTGCTACCCTCGTTGGGACCTGTTCCCCCTCCAAAAGTAATAGAACTTCCAGGAGGAGAACAGGCAGGTATACATCCAAACGAGAAACCGCGCTCGGAGTGGCGTGTGTACCTTGCGTAATCCCTTCTCGGGCTGTTGGTCTTCGGCGGACCGGGTTCCACCTAGTGAGTTGTTAATATGGGTATAGAAAGTATAAGAGTACTGAGCGTGGACGAATACCTCCGAACGCCTCTCGTACAATTAGTGAGAGTAGTTATCTACTAACCAGATCCACTCCCAGAGTTAAGACAACTAATCTCAAATATACAGAATACAAATGCGCAAAACTACCCCTCACTTAATATTTTGGGCCCTCGGACGGTGGGCCAACACTCCAGTCAAAACTCCGCTTGGAAGTACTGGTCAACCTCCAAACGAACCCTTACCAATATTCTTCTCTTCGACTCACGCACCACCTCCGTTTGGAGGAAAATAAACAGACCTAATACACAGTCCTATCACACAGTAATCTATCAATAATTCCAGGGGCCGATCACTAACAAACCTCCTAGACTGCAGTTAATATGGAATGGATAAAGCTTTTCTGCGAAAGAGTGTACTTTCCAACTAATAATATCGAATAGAAAGGTTCACTCCCGGTGTTCAAGCCCGGGATCCCCGCACTAACTGTGAACTTGACCTTTTTTTAGGGGGGAGGGTGAGAATCCACGATGTCCCCTTCGCACAGTCATTGTGTCTGGACCTCAACGTTCGGGCAGTCAGACCTCCGGGGGCGGTCCCTAAAAACGCGGTAGGCTGCTGTCCTCTGGTCCCAGGCGATATTCGCCTCGCTCCCGTGCTCGGAATTACGATACACTTGCGGGCCTTGAGGCAAAACGGATTCTGTTATTAGGCAATCTTGTTTTCTTTTTCTCTCTCTCTTTTATCTTGGCTAGAAGATCTCTGCTGAAGGTCTTGCGTTCTTGGCGTCGATCTTCGACACACACTCTTCTTTTATCTTGACCTTTGTATGGGACGACGTCCCAGCTTCAACTTCGAGGCGCGCAATCGTCCAACACGTCGGGTCCGCATCCTCGCACGTGGTCGTGACTCAGTGGGTGACCGTAGTACTTTGTACCACTCTTCAACTCGCTGCTAGTGCTGAGCGGGATTCGGGATACCGCTTGCCTGAACCAGAAACTTAAAACGCTTGGTCCCCAACGCCTTCGTGGGCAGGTCCGCGAGCTGATCTTTCGTTTCAAGGTTTGCTGATTCAAGTATAGCTCAAGGTATGTTCTGGACACTGGGAAGTTGCCCGCACCTAACCACACAAGAGCCTATCAATCAGCTGTGCAAAAATGCTGTATGACCAGCGCTACCAGCCAACCTTGTAGTAGCAACTGGGCCGCATATCAGCACATAATATGCGTGTTATAGAGACCACTACACAATCTATATTTAGAGATGGATTTGGAGAGAAATAATTTAAGCCCATTTTACACTATTTTTGGTAGGCGTCCAATTGAGTAGATCCATCATTTATCAAAACGATATTTGATTTTTACGCTGGATAGTATTGAGGGAGCGTATGTTCCGACGACGGGGTCGGTCAGGATATTCATGACTACCTGCAAGTACCCAAAAGCGCAGCCATGCTATTGCCGACATACCCTTTGTGTGCGCTACTTACTGAAATAGTTCGAACAGGTTCTCGCTTTCGCAGCTTGCAACGACTGGGCGCGTGCCGAATGATGACGTGTCAACAGATCTCGAGCGTCGGTCGTCACTATTGCCAACCGCCTCAGAGTATGCTTCAAGTTGCGTTCCTAGTAGTACATCGTATACGATGCCCACATCCTTGGTCATCAGCAGGCAGCGCACCACCTTGATACCAGCGTCCCAGTGCTTTTCACCGGGTTCTCATGAAAGCGGCTGAGTTTGGCGACTGCAACCGAAATGTCAAATCGCATTCCATATGCCAATTACATCAGGCATCCCACAAGCGTCCGATAAGCATCTTGGCCATGTCCTCTTCGGTCTCGGGCTTGTCAGTCGTGGTCAAACGCACAATTGGTCTCAGTGGTGTCGGAAACAGCTTCGCATTCGCTTGCCCAAATTGCTTGATGATCGACTCGGTGTATGCCTTCTGACTGATACCCAACGTTCTGCGCGCCATGTCGCAGTTGATCCCAATGCCGAAAATGAAAAAAGATCTCCCCAAGGCCTTGACCCGTGATTCAAGCCTTTACAGAGGCGATATATGCCTTCTGTCTTGACGCGATCAGCATGCCATTCACGTATAGGTGCATTCATCGACCCTTCAAGACGTACCTGCTCAAGCAAGACATTCGTCATGAGAAGACAGGGTCGTACACGCCTCAGTATAATGCGCTTGCTGAGTGCATGAACCGGAGCCTTATGGAGATGGCTCGCTGCATGCTCTACCACGAGGGTATCGACAAAAAGTGGTGGGATGAGGCAGTCAACACGTCGGCGCGGGCGAGGAGCTCCATCAGCCATATTCAATAGCTGATCATAGCGCTTGCACGGAATGTGGCCGAGACGAGCATGCGTAACTGCCCATGTCTACTTTCGAGATATCGTCGCCGTATGATACACCTCGTCCCCTACTGTCTTAAACTTGTACGTGTTTCCACAGCACTAAGCCTCCATGACGGTAGCATTGCCATATACTTGACCTTGCTGAAAAGTGCGATGACGTCCTTCTCGGCCAGCTTCGCCGCCGAGATGAGGCTTCCTTCAACTTCAGGGATGTACAAAACACCCGACAGCATGGCAGACGTCCCGTCCATCAGCTTCAACCTGACGATGTCCATTGCAACTGCATCGATCTTCCTGCCATCCTCAATCGTGATGCGGACTGGCGTCTTCAGCTCCTTTATGGAGACGAACTTGTCTTGAACGCTGGCCTTATGCGAGCTTGCACCGGAGTCAACGAGCCACTCAGTCTTATCCATCACACTCGTAGCTGCGAACGCGTATCGGATGTCTCTCTCGCGACGTGCCCGCATTCCTCGTCGGCCTTCTTTTTGAAGCACTCAGTTTCCTTGTGCCCTGTCTTCTTGGAGTAGACGCACTAGCCGTTGAGCCGACGCTAGTCGTAGCTCTTCTTCACCACGAATGCCTTCTGTTGAGCCGATGACGATTTATCCGAGAGTCATTATGATCTCACAGTGTCATCATCTGTGTCGATATACGTAGACGTCGTTGTGGTGATGACCATCGACTTGTCAACATTATTGTCGATACTCGGCTGCAGCTGTGCAGCCGAACTGCAACCCCGTTCAACATACTGGGATGCTTCTGCTCCACTACAATTATCGATCTTCGATTTCGATAAAAGTTAGAACTCGAGTTGTATTGTAAGACCAAACAGCCAAATCAGTGAAGTTAAAACTCTCGATACGAAATCTCTCAAGTATCTACAGCGTTACTTTTGCGATTTGTTACAGCTTACCGCTGGAGATGCTCCAACCCAATATCAGTTGTAAGTGCAATGTGTACATCATCCTGGTAGTATTTCGTTTACGCAGTACGTGCAGCCCACCCGGGATTAATTCGCTTTTGCTATATCTGTAGTACACACGAACAAAAAGTATACATACTTCAAGTTAAATAGTTTAATAATATCAAAAACCGCAAGTTTTCTCAAAACCTACGGAAAAATAGAGGCTTTCGCGCTGAAATAGCCAGCTATTTGAGTAGGATTTACGATTCCAGAGATAACGGTAAAACGTTAAGTACGATGTCACCTGGCCTGAATTTAAGGTTTAATTTTTAAACCTCTGTTTTGCGCGTGGGTTTCGTGGTGCAATGCAATATAGACTCAAGGGGAAATTCTAGTGTTATATGCTAGTAGCCCTGCTAAAGATGAAATTGATGCCTCTAGTAAAAACAAATACGCATACCGCTTCAGTGCTACGATAGCATCATGTTGACGTAGCTTGAGATTGACAACTAGTGAATGTACCCGCACTTCCGACACCTAGTACTACGTATCACCTCTAAGACCTGATGGGTTTGAAAATATTACATTAAAGAAGCCCTAGCTAAAGAATTATGATGCTCTCCAGGTTTTCGCGCCCTTTTGGCAAAGCCATTCATTTTCGAACGGGCCACGGTGGGAGGCATGGCACGTTGGCTGGCAATAGGGGATAAGCGAGGGCTGATAAGGAAACATGAGGAAGACCCGACAATGACACAAGAAGATTTAGCTGCCTGGGCAAAACGACAGTTCAAGCTAGTCAAGGCCCCCGCCAGAAACACCGTATCCGATATCCTAAAGAAGGCCGCTACCATCAAAAGCGACTCCTACGGCTGCTCCAAACGACGGAAACCCCTAAAAGTGACTTCCCCGGCGTTGGATGGGGAGCTTGTTGGCTAAGTGAGCTTCACGGAAGCCAAGAATGTGTGCCTAAGCCGGAAGGTGCTGACGAAGAAGGCGCGCGAGATCCAGAAGAAAGTTGGTGGGCCCGCTCTACAGTTGAACCTGTCTATCGGCTGGCTCACCCGCTTTCTGAAGCGACACGACATGCGCTTCCGTCTGAAAAAGGGGTAGGCAGCCTCGGTTAACCCTGAAGTTGTGCGTAAGGGGAGGGCTGAGCTAAATGATATTGTTGGTATGTATGATCCTAGCAATGTCTTTAACATGGATGAAGCTGGGTTATGCTACAACAGAGCACCGGCGAGCGATATCTGCACGCGGACGAAGCCCGGCGTCAAGGCTTTCAAGTCGAGGATTACTGTGGCGTTTTGCGCTAACGCTGATAGCACCGAGTTACTGCCGCTACTGTACATCGGTCGAGCCCGCAAACCACTATGCTTCAAGAAGAAGACTGGCGCTGAACTAGGCTTCAATTACAAGAACAATGCCAAGGCCTAGATGACATCGCCCATTTTTTAGCAGTGGGTGCGAGAGCTGAACATGAAAATGCGAGCAGAAGGACGCAACATTTTGCTGCTGCTGGACAACGCAGCACCCCACGTGAGCGGGGACCAAGCGCTGACGAACGTGTCCATCAAGATGTTGCCGCCGAACACGACGCCGTGCTTGCAACCGATGGACGCGGGTATAGTGGCATCGTATAAGGTTCAGCATCGCTCTATGCAGATTGACCATGCTGTAGAACGCATCAAAAGAGGTGAAGATGTAGAAGGCGAGAAAGCCTACAAGGTAGACCTGCTAACGGCAATGCGGTGGAGCGAGGCAATCTGGGGCACGATGAGTGCTAAAACTATCTCCCATTGCTGGCGCCACACTGAGCTGGTATTGCCCTTTCACGACAATGAGTACAGCTGCGACGCGGATCTCGCAGTGATGGACTTGACCTCTCTCTTCGACCAGCTATCCACAGCATAAAACCATGCAAATACAATTCCCTGTTAAATCGGATAGAAACCACGATGTCGGAAGTGAGGGTACATACAATAGTAGTGATCGGCGTAGATAACGGGGTATACCAAATAGTATACGGTATAGTATTATAATAGTTTACCCTTGAAGTATACCAGGTTATTCAATTCGGCAGCGTATTATAGAGATCGAAGTACATGTAGTGGTCTGGGGTGGCTAACGATCGCATTAGTGGAGTGCTAATTAATTGATGATGGCGTGCTTGTTTTTTTTTCTTCCGTAGCGAGTCTAAACCGTGGACACGTACCAGCCTGGGTTGACTTAAAAATGCTACAGCACGCGCTGACACACCACCTCCTGGTCTTGAATCCGCTCGTTAACATTTCGGTTACAGGAACTGGTTTCACAAGCTCCTTTGAGGTTCATCCTGCACGGGGTTAATACGAAGGGTGAGTGGCCCTTGAACCGGAAATGTTCATACCATACATGTCCAAGCGCCCCAGAGATAATTGAGCGTTTATTATGGGATTGTAGACGAGCACAAGATATGTGGCAAGACGGGCTACCCAGATGGCTAGGTCATTTCATTACCTTCCCGGAGATAAGGTACCTGCTCTGTTCCCACATCTCGCTGCTAGAATAGCGCCGTCAACATCGCCTAACGTCCTCGCAGAAGCCCTCATGAGCATTCCGGACTAGAGAGAGGAATACGAGACAGCTATGAAAGTTATATGGCTCATATGAACAACACGGACTCAATGCACGCTTTGGATCATACGAAATCAGGAGATATTCGAGGGCGAACAAATCACTACATAGGAAGCAAAACGATTGTTGTGGAAAACTGCTGATTTCCAAACTCGAGCAGTGATTCGTGGCATGACATCTCATTCACCAACACAAGCGTTAAGGTTCCGAGTCGCGCAATGCTACGCTTGCTTCACGGTAATTGTACCGTTGGATCGACCGCTAGCATTGCATGATTGGTACTTCCTATTTCACTCAGCAAAAATTACAAATGCACCAGGAAGACGAGGAATTTGGGTTTTAATGGGGCAAAGTCTACCACGGATGGAGTGGGTAGGCTTCTTTTAAAGTGTTCATGATAAACAGAACATCCAGCAAGAACCCAGATGAAGATGTTGAGAGCAACGCGGTAACTCAAGTGAGAGACTCTACTGTCTACGATCGGGCTACTTGTAGCTTGTCTGTTTCAACTGCGTGGGTCGGCAACCCACAGCACACACACCAAGAAGTGAGAAGAAAACTCTGTGTAGGTAGTTTGGAGGAAGGCTGCGTGTTGCTGCCGAGTGTATTTGCAAAGTGGGTGCCTAGTCTTCCTCCTTCTCTCTTCTCTCTCCTTTCCCAGCTTTCGCGCCCTTGGAGATTCAACTGTGGCGGGCTTTTCAAATAGTGAAATACAAAACGTTGGACTGCTCCCGCCAACCGTGAGGACCAGTACATCACAACAACCCCACCTACTGGTTGTCCTCGTTGCGCGGGATCTTGGTGGTCTTGTAGTCACTGAATGAAATAAGTCCCATACTAGATATGTGTTGCTCAAACTTGACTCGCGGTAGTGGCTTAGTAAATGCATCTGCCACGTTGTCAACTCCAGCAATTCTCTTCACAGTGATCTCCTTCAGTTCAACCCGCTCACTGACAAAGTGATGTCGAACATCAATATGTTTGGTCCGGCTGTGAAATTCGGGATTGTTTGCAATCTTTCGGGCACTTTCGTTGTCCACGAAAACATCAGAGGGATTATTTTGCTTCACTTTCAGCTCTTTCAGCATCTGCCGCAGGTGAATGACTTCCTGAACGAGCAGGCTGAGCACCATAAACTCCCCTTCAGTAGTGGGCAATGCAACAGTCCTTTCTGTTTGACTGACCCATGAAATAGTACTGCCACACAGTTGTGTCAGGTATCCAGCAATAGACTTCCTGTCATCAATTCTGTTCGCGAAGTCTGCATCCGCAAAAGCTTTGAGATGATCATCTAATTGCCGGTCTCTTCATTGCACTCCCCCAAGCTGCAATCCCCAGTCCCTTCTCCCCTTCAAATAGAGCAAGCCACGCTTGGCCGCGCGCCATATTCCAGGATTCTCCAGGAATTGACTGCACTCACGGACTAGGTAAGCAAAATCAGGCCGTGTGCCCAACATCAGATACATTAGGCTGCCAATTACAGTACGGTAGGGTTTTCCTTGTGCATCAGCTCTTTTTCTTCTGTCGTTGTTGGGCACATCACTTTTGACAACTTTAGGTCAGGAGTACTTGGCACTGTGCAACCATTACAACTTCCAATTCCAAATCGGCGGAACACCATTTCGGCATACTTGCGTTGGTTAATGAAAATTGTTCGTTCACTTCTATTGCGCATAATTTTCCAACCCAAGATGTAATGAATAGGACCAAGGTCCTTCATCTCAAATCGAACCCGAAGCATTTCCTTCATTTGCTTGATCAACTCCTGGTTGGGTGCGAACAATATCAAGTCATCAACGTAGATGGAGATAAAAAACAACGCTCCATTGATCACTTTCACAGCCACACATGACTCGCAGTTCATGAGTGTCCATCCGTGCTTTTCCAAATGATCCTTGAGTAGCCGGAACAAGACCCTTGGGGCTTGCATTAACCTTTATCCCCCATTGAGCCCACGTGTTGGCTTTGGAGCCCACGCGTGGGTTGACCTATAATAGTTGTCACGACCGTTATATGTGATAAATGTAGCATTTTATAGTATATACCCGTAGCCGAGATTGAGAGCTATTCAGCGTCTTTTCCCCGGGTTCAAACGAGGTAGTCCTCTTGAAAAAATGACACCATAAATATCGTAATTGACAAAAACTGAAATTATGGCGATTTGACCAGATATTGCAAGCACACGTTGATGCTACGGTAACTGATGCGTGTCTCTACCTTTGTAGAGATGAAAGAAAACATAACGTGTTAACTGGGGGTTCTTGATGGGGTGAATATTTGCCGTTATAGCTGATTGCTACCCATGAAGTCTTTAGTCGCTTTCGTGGTGATATGTTAAGGTAGCAGCTTGCTTTTTGCATTGCTACCATATATATTTTGTATGGAAGTGCGGCCGCGCTTTTGACTACAGCTAGCGCTACGAATGAACACGGACACAGCCGATTCCGGAGCATCCATCCAAGATCAAACGTCCCCGAAAGCAAGGTCGTTGTATACAATGTGTCATACAGAGCACACCCTAATATATGCACACATCAACTGTCTCCGGCATACCTAGACGAACAGCTAACCATGAATCACTGTGCATTGACACGCTACGCTGCTATATGGTTAGAACGAAAGCTTCATAAGGAGTGTCTGAATGATAAATGAGAAGATATGAAATTATGTTTCAGTACTTAGTAGAAGTAGTAGTTGCTAAGGTTTTGAATCGCTTTTTCTTGTAAGAGAAATACTAAGAATGTGTGATAGTGTTTAGCCAGCAATGTTAGCACTAAGTTAGTAGCTAAAAGCTCAAAACTGCGTCGTGAGACTCCCAACTTGGAAGTCCGAACAACTTCAACATGGATGACAATAGCTGTTGTCAGCGTGGGTGTTGATCTTCACTTGATGAAGCTCACACACCACGAAGGTTGCATCTCCTTGCCTTTTTGCATCATATCATTTGGTAGAGCTTACCGTATCGACCTCAAAATTATTAGGTATACTATAGAGTATTGTTCACCTCCTGCCCTAATAATCACTCTAATAAATATTTTGTGGGGTCTGAAGCCGTATGGTAGACAGCACGTACCCCAATACTGCACTTAGAATCTGTCTAGAGACCATTACAGGCCTTTGTCATTCAAAAACATGGTATTGACCGACATTGCGATTGATCCGCATAGACTCTTCTGAAGCATGCAAACCCAGTCTTCTTTTCCTTCTTGTACATACCCTTCCGGCTGCTCCATATACACTTCGACATCAATGGGACCGTTCAAAAATGCCGTGGTCACGTCCATGTGGTCTACCTCGTAGTCCGAAATGGCTGCAAGGGTAATCAACATCCTCAGAGTCTCCAATCTGACTACAGGAGAGTACACTTCCAAGTAGTCAAGTCCGTACACTTGCATAAAAACTTTTATGACCAGTCTGACTTTGAGATGTTCAATCTCTCCATTCGGGAGATACTTCACACGGAAAAGCCACCGATTTCCAAGCACTTTCATACCCTTCTTGCGAGGTACCAACTTCCACGTGCCATTTTTCATCAAGGCGTGGTACTCAGTATCTGCAGCAGCTTCGCAGTGCTCGAGACGTTTGTCGGCGCACGAAAAACAAACTGCATTGCAATTCTGGAACATCCCGCACGCCTTGCATTACCAGTGTACGTCGACCACTAGTAGTTTGTATTTCCTTTTTCACTGTTCCAATCCCGGCTACAGTCAACCAGTTTTTATCACCAACTCGCACCAAACTGAAATAAAATCAATTCTCTGGTTTGTGAGGTGGCTTGTAGCGCCAGAGTACAAATACCAGCGATGATGCGCCAAATTTACGACATCAGATGATCGCTTGGTCAACGCACTAGCAACGTAAGCCTCCTCTTCACTTTCATCACCCGCGAAATGGCTCTTCTCGGCAGCCTTATTTCCTTGAGCTTTACCTTCAAGTCTGGGCTGCTTCGGCGGGGGCTCTGTAGCGAATCACTTGGTGGGCGTCTTCCCAAGTGCGGACAGTCATGAACTTGGTGAGACTGCTCTCAACAGTGAAAGCACCTTCCTCCCTGGTTTCCTAGACTCCCTCGTCCACGCCCAGCTCCTTGGCTGCTACTTCGTCGAGCTCCACGACGAAAATCGAAACTTCGACCTCGGCCTCGTCCTCCAAAACGACCTCCATGACCACGGTCAGAGCCTCGGCCACGGCTGCGACCTCGGCCTCGACCTCTGCCATATCCACCAAATAAAGCTTGATCTTCTCCGTCACCGTCCAGCGTTCGCCCTTGTCGCCGATCATACGCCAGTTCTAACCATGCTCCAATTGCTCGTAGTTTGGAGGATCATTAACATCACTGGGTACATGACTCGCCATAAAAGTTTCAACAACATTGTCATAGGTTTCAGGTAAAGTACCGATCAAAATTGCGGGCTTCTCATATTCATCAAGAGGTTTGCCCAGCAACGCAATCCGATCCATTAATCTCCGCACTTCACCCAAATGTTCCGACACATTTCCATTTTGCTGTAGTCGGAGCTTCCGCAATTGTGTCATCTCGGCAGCATACTTAAAATATGTCTTCCCCACAAATCTCTGCTTCAACCGCTCCACAACACGAAAAGCGGTAGACTCAAATTTCACTGTTTTCATAATTTTGTCTGTCATAACGTCATAGCGAAGCTCCTTCGCACGCGCAATCTCCTTTTTCCAAGTATCGGCCTCCTGCTGCTTCGATTCTTCCGGCTCCTTGACCTCCTTTTCGCAGTACTTCCACAGGCCTTTGCGTTCCAGTTTCAGTTTCAGTCGTTTGAGCCACACCTCGAAGTCCTTGCCGTCGAACGGTGAGTCAGCCGCCTGCACTTGTACTCATGTTCTTGGCCTGTCTGCAGAGTCACCAACGGGAACTTGGGCTCATAACCACTTGTAGCTTGTCTGTTTCAACTGCGTGGGCCGGCAACCCACAGCACACACACCAAGAAGCGAGAAGAAAACGATGTGTAGGTAGTTTGGAGGAAGGCTGCGTGTTGCTGCCGAACGTATTTTTTGCAAAGTGAGTGCCTATTCTTCCTCCTTCTCTCTTCTCTCTCCTTTCCCAGCTTTCGCGCCGTTGGAGATTCAACTGTGGCGGGCTTTTCAAATAGTGAAATACAAAACGTTGGACTGCTCCCGCCAACCGTGAGGACCAGTACCTCACAACAGGGCTTATTGTACAAGAATCGCAAGCAGCTTTGAAATCTGCACAAGCGTGCCAGAGGTTCAGAGCAGACGTGGTGGGTACTGCATCAACTATGTGGAAGACTATGCACAAGACACTACACAAAACAGTCGCATCCTTACTCAAGTCGCGTCAATTGGAAAACTAGTCGAATAAGGTGCTTCGTCCCGATAACGTGCCTGCAGAATTAATTTCTCGAATACAAGACGAGCTACTAAACAACAGTAGAGAAAAAGCCCCACAGAAACGATTGTCAATAAGACATAGCCCAGGAAACTATAATTGCTTAGCTAAACGCAAAAAGAGGACCTCTTAACACCCGTTAATACGAAGGGGCAGTAGCACTTGACGGGCGCGTGACCGTAGAGCTGGAAGGGTAGAGCCAATTGTAGGTACCGTTGATCAAAATCAGTGATTATTGAGCGACAATTCAATGGAATGGTATAGTACCATATTTTGCTGAGCCTAGAGTGCAAGGTATTGTACTCGGAAGCACGGCGGGTGATGTCAACATCAAGGTTGGCGGCTAACACAGCGACCTATGTGAGATCAGCAATGGAAGTAGCTATTGCCATGGACATAACCAGAGTCTTTGCGCTAGCGTCTGGCTTACTACTCAATGAGGAAAAGACGCTTGTGATAGCACTCAATCCGGAGGCGGTGCCTCAAGCTGTCTCGGTATCTAGGTATCCCGGTGGGCAGCAGTCCGGATCTGGTATACACGTCGCAATTGGCGCGTACTCAACTTGTCACGTGGCTCGCATTGGCAGCGCGGATGCCCATGACAGCTGATCAATGGAGCTTTGTCGTGGCGGTAGTCATTCCTAAGTTGCTGTTTATCGCCAGACATCAATGGTCGACACCGGAGCTAATTGCGAGGTTCCAACGGATGATCAACAACTTTGTATGGCATGTAAGGTTCTCGGAAGACGCAGTTGCAGTTCGAGTGTGGTTGAACAATAACATAGCCGCTCTCCCAAGGAACCAAGGCGGGCTGGCCATCCCAAACTTAAGGCTGGAATTGCTGCTTGCGCGCGTCAGTAACGGTGAACTGCTGGGCCATAGAAGCCGATGCAGATACCAGAGTCGTGAGAGATGTGATATAAGGGGACCGGTACACTGGACCGGCGCGGCAGCTCTATGTCTCATCATGGCATACGACGCATTGAAAGTCAGGACCACGCGTCAGGGATTCACTGAGGGCTACTGGATCACACATCTGCAATATGTACGGGTGAGTGGAGGCAAATATAATCAAGGTTGCGATGGTGACGGCGCTCCTCTGCGTGATGTACTTTCGTAGACCACTAGAATTTACCTGGCGGGGAAGACGCCTACACATCGATGCAACCCCGCTGACAGGTAATTTTGTGATCGCTATATAGCGACTGAAGCCGCCAAGCACGGCGCCTTTTGCCTGGAATGGCTCCCTTACCGGGTGCTCTCTGAATTACGGTTGTATTCAGAGACTGGGAAAGTTGTCAACCCGAAGACACGACTCCGGCGCATTTGTCAACGGGGCACGCAATTGAAAAAAGCCATACACTGGACCTGGCGGATGCAGAGCAGCCTAGGGGTCACGGTGCTCAGCTCAAAGATGACTAAAGCGGTTAAACGCCACGTCCGCTACCTCGTCACACTACAGCTTTTGAATTTTCTTCAATTACTCCAACCGGGTGACCTCCACGGCACGGTCGGTTGCACTGCAAAGGGTGAGGGGATCCGCCGATAACCAGACGAATCACACAGGACTGCCGTCTCCCAGATCAAGTGACAGACAAGCAGGTACAGGTGAATCCCCCGACCGTCCAGTCTCACCGTGAACTATCCACCAGCATGCAACTTGAGGTGGTCGACGCCGCCAAGATCGCCAGCGTCTACCCCCACCTACGGATTTCCAGGATGGTATGCCTATAGGCGTGGAAACGACGGTGGACGACCACCAGGAAGACATACAAGGAATTTCTAGAACACAAGATGAGGTTCAACGCCCAGGCCTTATGTGCCGTGAACCAGAGACGCTGAACGACGCTGAGTGAACCAACGGCCACGGGACTTCAACATAGAAACAGATCAAGAGAATCGTGGGACTGAACTCTTGGGGTGAGCAACTGCTGATGAGGTGTCAGCACCATGCTATCGCGGTCTACAATACGGAGACCGAGACGCTCGGTTGCCCGCATGAAGGCTGTGTGCGGGCGGCTCGAGTAGACCTTTATCACCTGTTCTGGGAATGTCCAGCAGCACAGAAACTACGTGAGGTCCTAATGGCGCGCTGGAGGTCGGCGGGGCTGAGGCTAGCACATTATGAGGAAGCAATTTTCGTCCTCGCTCTACCAACACTACCGGAGGGATTTACCCAGGTCACGGGCACAATGCTTGTATCCCTCTCTGACGACCAAGCCAAGCTGATAGGAGCCCAGGTGGGCAGAATGATCGCAGATGGCTAGAGGCTGGGGGCCGCACTGTACCTCCTAGCGTTTTGGAGATGGAGGGTAGCGCATTTTGACGTCCATAATGGCATCTCCCCCAGAATACCACGTTGCTGGACTGCAACACCGACTGCATAATGGGCATCGGGATATCACGGGGGGTTATGCTTCCCCATTACTCCTCACACAGGAGCCAGACTCAGTACGTACTGCAGTCTGCACGATGTTGGGAGCGGACCGGAACGGCTCACTGGCCGAACACCACGAACTGGGCACTGCAACATCTTAGTTGTGGTAGGTCAAAGTGGCGACGTGCCAAGACCCTGCAGCAGCGCTACGTTAGTGACGAAGGTTCATCCGATCACGGGCACGTTCGCAGTTCAATACATGAACAACGCGACGTACATGAGAGAGACCGTGATACTCATTCGGGCTTTAGCATTAATCCGAGAGGGGTTACAACGAATCTCGTGCAGCGGGCCCAGCGTAAACGGTATCAACGCGCCAGATTGAAGTGGCGTACGTATCCAAGGCGGCATAGCACGCCCCAGTCGCAGGATACTTGTCCTAGGCGGAGGACCTACCTTTGTAAACAGCCTCAGCTCGTGAGAGGTTGGACGACAACGCTGCGAGATTACAACAGGACAGCGCGAGAGATGGCGCGCATGGCGCAGTCGACCGGGATATGCATGGAGTGGAACGCGAGCGAGTTACCTACGGCTGGGGGGGGGCGATGGGAAGGGATCACCAGGTTTGTTGACGAGGATGTGAAGCGGTGACACTTGGACCAAATTAAATCAGCCAAATCGGTGGTCGTAGAGAATAAAGTGTAATCCTTAGGGGGTCGCCCCTGCTGGACGCAAGAGGACGACAAACGCCTTGATAGTGGCATCAGAGGAGAATGACCATTAGGTGGCGTTAGCCTAGGGTAATTGCCATTAATCTACCTCACATCAACATCAAAATCAAATTTAGTACCGTATTTGGATCGGTATAATACCAAATAGTAAACTTTTAAAATGACCTAGCGTATTCTATTTTTTGGAATAGATATACTATTTGGTAGAACCCGTTCGTGGCGAGTAGCTGTGTGTATCCAGTTCCCTACTGATGTGAGTCTGGCTTCTTCAGAACCACATCAACGGAGATTTTGCCGTAAGAAAGGAGGAGGGCTGCTGTGGCGACCGAAATAGCCAGACTGAGGGTGACGTGGCGGCTTAAGTCTGTTTGCTACATTGATTGATAGCGCTTTAAATAAAATTGACCTTTTTGGCTCAGAATTCAGGGAACCCTACCCTCCGGAGAGTTCCTAGGAAATCCGTGGTTGGTTCCGTGATAGAAGAATATGAAGATAACTCGGAGCCCATCGTGGAGCAGGCCCACGACATCTCGCTCAATCGCAGTGTGAACTGGCGCTTCAACTTCGAGACATCCATCTACCGCGAGATGAAGGACGAGGACGGTGAACTGCACAACGTGATGCTGTTTGCCGCTGAGGGCGACCCGAACTGCTACCCGATGTAGGCCTCGGGCTCGTTTTCCGGTGGCGGCTGTGGTGCGCCTCGGCGGGTCTGCACATCCCTCTGATGGTCGGTGTGTCTGACCGCAGCGACTGGTACGCCAACAGCATATATACCGACAAGGAAGGCACGAACATTTTGATCGGCTGGATTATCGAGAACAACGACTTCACCGCTGGCCAGCCCCAACGCTGGACGGCATGCAATCGGTGCCGTGTAAGGCTGATATCTCCATCGTTCGCGACATCGATGATGTCGACAGCCACCTCGTTGGCAAGGGCGACTGGATCGTGTCGTGTGCCGACGGATCGGCCAAGCAGTGCAAGACCAGCAAGACGCTGAGCGTGAAGCCGCTGAGCGCGCTGCAGCTGCTGCGCAACGTTAACGCCCACTAGCAGGTGGCCAGTGCGTTGGTGAAGGGTTCGTCGCAGGTGCTCAGCTCGACGTGTGCGTCGTTCGAGATGATCGCCGAGGTACCAGAGTTCTTCGAGCGTGGTACCAAGATCGCCTTCGACGTTCGCAGCAGCAGCGTCGGCGATGAGGTGATGACCATCGTGTACGACGACGCGGAGAAGAGAGTCATCATCGACAGCCCGAAAAGTGTGACTGCCACGTGGGCCGTGTTCGCTGACAAAGATGTGAATCCGATCTCCGAGTCGATTTTGGGGCTACTTCTACCTGCTATGCACATTCGAGAACGTACATGTGCGGACGGAGCCTACGAACGCTTGGCCTGACAACACGTTTTAAGTCGTTTGGGTTGTTGCTCATCGCGCTCAGTGTGCTTATACTTAGCTGAAGATACAAGAGTCGATATGGGAAGCCATAACGATGTCTGTAGGAATAATAGCCTTTCATACGCTGGTGTGACGAGTTCAGCTAATGAACTTTGTTAGGCGAAGGTTAGATAAACAGGTTCTCACTCTCGGTCCACTCGTGGATTACGATGGATCAGTCGGTGGTGACGAGTTGGTGGTACAGGACGTGATTGGCCAAGCCGTTCGATAACAAGGTTGGCACAATGATCGAAGTGACGCGTGGTACGATGCAGACCGACAAGCTTGCCAATTTCGTTTGTGTGATTTGAAGATCGGGAAATAACATGGTATTTCCCGGGAGATGACGTGTTGTTGCACGCGAAATTCACATGTGATTTCGCGCGAGTTTTTGTCAATTCTGAGACCCCCTAATAGCTGCATTTTCCCCCTCCACGTAGTCAATCATTTTATAGCTGTGGGGCCGACCAGTGCGTCTGTGTGAAGGGAACGAAGGACGGCAACGCGTCTGTTTGATTGCAGGGGCCGACATGATCATCGCCGCCAAGACCAAAGATCAACGAGGTCAAGTTGGCGTTGAAAAGCGCGTTCTAGATGAATGGTTGGGTGAGACGAAGTTCATCCTCGGCATGTAGATTGACCACGACTGCACGTCAGGCACGCTAATGATCGAGCAGACGCGCGTCATCGACAATGCCATGAATCGGTTCAACCAACAGGACGCGAATGCGGTGGTGGGCCCGTGCGAGTCAGACATGAAGTTGATGAAGATACAGTCGCCGGCCACAAACGCGAAGCACGGCGACGGCTGCCAAAGATCGAATCTCCGTAAACTGGTACTGCAGATGGGCAATGGTTTTATTGTCCGCAACAGCTTTCTTCGTACGAAGCAAGTAATAAAAACGACTGAAACGATATTGGGGAGATCTACATTAATTGTTTTACAGAAAACCAACTGCAGGGAAGCGAAGCAGATGAAGCTGTAAAATAGGCAGTGACTCAGCAGCTAAAACGGAAATGAAGATGACATGTACACTTTGACATGTGGAGATAGACCCCGCCCCGCGGGGCGAAGGAGTCGGCGCTGCTGCTGCTGCCTCCGTCCGCCGTGTCGATGAAGCGGAAGGCCGTAGCACCCCACCACACACAGCTCATTGCCCTGCGCGCGCGAGTACCTGCTGGACCTCGAACGAGTCGATGCTAAGCACGCTCTTTGCGGTGTAGACAGACACCTCGCAGGCTTTGTTCAGCGGCATCCCCACGCACATGCACTGCATGGTGCCCATGACCACCGACCCCGGCTGGATCTCTTACTGTAGCGCGCTTCATCTCGATTTCCATATCTATCATACAGGCGTTTGGGGCAATGTGGTTCATTTAGGTTAAGGGTCAGAGGCCTGACCTGCCATACTCAAAGAGCATGGTGCCGAATGGCAGCCCCTTGGGATGGTGGGCGGGTTGAAAAATTCAGCGTCCCGGCGAGAGCAGGACGACGATAGCACAGTTTGGCCGATGTCCACAGACCGGTGTGCAGTTGACCAAGGCTGACGAACCCCAGACTGAAGAAGACAAGGCCAAGATGAAGTCGAAGCCTTATCGGTCGCTTGTGGGAAGCCTGATGTGGAACGCGACCTGACATTTCGGTTGCAGTCGCCAAGCTCAGCCGCTTTCTGGAGAACCCCGGTGAGAAGCACTGGGATGCTGGTATCAAGGTGGAGCGCTACCTGTTGAAGACCAAGGATGTAGGCATCGTGTACGATGGCCTACTGGGAACGCAGCTTGAAGCCTACTCCGATGCGGACTGGGCCGGCAATCGGGAGACCGACGCTCGGTGAGCGGGATGCAACTGATGATGTGTGGTGCTCCTGTGGTGTGGCGCTCGACGTTCCAGAAGACCGTCGCTCTGAGTTCAACCGAAGCCGAATACATGGCGCTGAGTGGCTGTGTGAAGGAGTGCGTCTGGATGCGACGTCTGCTTAAGGACATTGGTTCTGAGCAAGTGGGGGCTACGGCGACCTACGAGGACAACCAAGGAGCGATGGCTCTGGCAAAGAACGTCGGATACCAAGCTTGCACTAAGCACATCGACATTCGCTACCACTTCATTCGAGAGAAGGTGGTGAGCAACGAAGTGGAGCTGGAGTACGTGTATACCAAGAACCAGCTCGCTGACTTCATGACCAAGGGTCTATCGTCGACGACGCTACGCTACTTGATGATGCGGAGTACTCGCAGCGTCACGGCATCGACTACGAAGAAACGTATTCGCCGGTTGCTCACCTGAACTCGGTTCGCGCCATGCTGGCGAAGTGCGGCGCGGAAGGAAAGGAGATTGAGCAGTGCGACGTCGACACAGCGTTCCTGTATGGGAAGCTGGAAGAAGAGATCTACATGGAGTTGCCGGAAGGACTCAGGGAGCTACTGGAATTGGCCGAAGCCGAAGGAGAGGACGACGTCGTCTGCATGCTGCTCCAAAGTTTGTATGGACTCAAGCAGGCATCGCGTGTTTGGAACGAGACGATCGACAAGCACCTCAAGAGTATGGGATTCAAGCCTGCTGACGCCGACCCATGCGTCTACACGAGAGGCGAGGGTGAAGATGAATGCATTATGTGTCTCTACGTGGACGACATGCTGATCGCGTCACGACAGAAGGCAGTGATCGTGTCCGTGAAGGCTGAAATCGCGGAGAAGTTCCGGATCAAGGACTTGGGAAGAGCTCGTTTCATTTTCGGCATCGAGATCGACTACAACATGGAGCGCAGAACGTTGGGTATCAGCCAGAAGGCGTACACCGAGCCGATTATCAAGAAGTTTGGTCAAGAGAACGCGAAGCCGTGCCTGACACCACTGGAACCCGGTGTGCAGTTGACCAAGGCTGACGAACCCCAGACTGAAGAAGACAAGGCCAAGATGAAGTCGAAGCCTTATCGGTCGCTTGTGGGAAGCCTGATGTGGAACGCGACCTGACATTTCGGTTGCAGTCGCCAAGCTCAGCCGCTTTCTGGAGAACCCCGGTGAGAAGCACTGGGATGCTGGTATCAAGGTGGAGCGCTACCTGTTGAAGACCAAGGATGTAGGCATCGTGTACGATGGCCTACTGGGAACGCAGCTTGAAGCCTACTCCGATGCGGACTGGGCCGGCAATCGGGAGACCGACGCTCGGTGAGCGGGATGCAACTGATGATGTGTGGTGCTCCTGTGGT
This sequence comes from Phytophthora x cambivora, assembly GCA_033557925.1. Lineage (NCBI taxonomy): Eukaryota > Oomycota > Peronosporomycetes > Peronosporales > Peronosporaceae > Phytophthora > Phytophthora x cambivora. Next base: position 2,760,686 of record JAUCEB010000012.1, on the reverse strand, counting down.
GTGGCGCTCGACGTTCCAGAAGACCGTCGCTCTGAGTTCAACCGAAGCCGAATACATGGCGCTGAGTGGCTGTGTGAAGGAGTGCGTCTGGATGCGACGTCTGCTTAAGGACATTGGTTCTGAGCAAGTGGGGGCTACGGCGACCTACGAGGACAACCAAGGAGCGATGGCTCTGGCAAAGAACGTCGGATACCAAGCTTGCACTAAGCACATCGACATTCGCTACCACTTCATTCGAGAGAAGGTGGTGAGCAACGAAGTGGAGCTGGAGTACGTGTATACCAAGAACCAGCTCGCTGACTTCATGACCAAGGGTCTATCGTCGACGACGCTACGCTACTTGATGATGCGGAGTACTCGCAGCGTCACGGCATCGACTACGAAGAAACGTATTCGCCGGTTGCTCACCTGAACTCGGTTCGCGCCATGCTGGCGAAGTGCGGCGCGGAAGGAAAGGAGATTGAGCAGTGCGACGTCGACACAGCGTTCCTGTATGGGAAGCTGGAAGAAGAGATCTACATGGAGTTGCCGGAAGGACTCAGGGAGCTACTGGAATTGGCCGAAGCCGAAGGAGAGGACGACGTCGTCTGCATGCTGCTCCAAAGTTTGTATGGACTCAAGCAGGCATCGCGTGTTTGGAACGAGACGATCGACAAGCACCTCAAGAGTATGGGATTCAAGCCTGCTGACGCCGACCCATGCGTCTACACGAGAGGCGAGGGTGAAGATGAATGCATTATGTGTCTCTACGTGGACGACATGCTGATCGCGTCACGACAGAAGGCAGTGATCGTGTCCGTGAAGGCTGAAATCGCGGAGAAGTTCCGGATCAAGGACTTGGGAAGAGCTCGTTTCATTTTCGGCATCGAGATCGACTACAACATGGAGCGCAGAACGTTGGGTATCAGCCAGAAGGCGTACACCGAGCCGATTATCAAGAAGTTTGGTCAAGAGAACGCGAAGCCGTGCCTGACACCACTGGAACCCGGTGTGCAGTTGACCAAGGCTGACGAACCCCAGACTGAAGAAGACAAGGCCAAGATGAAGTCGAAGCCTTATCGGTCGCTTGTGGGAAGCCTGATGTGGAACGCGACCTGACATTTCGGTTGCAGTCGCCAAGCTCAGCCGCTTTCTGGAGAACCCCGGTGAGAAGCACTGGGATGCTGGTATCAAGGTGGAGCGCTACCTGTTGAAGACCAAGGATGTAGGCATCGTGTACGATGGCCTACTGGGAACGCAGCTTGAAGCCTACTCCGATGCGGACTGGGCCGGCAATCGGGAGACCGACGCTCGGTGAGCGGGATGCAACTGATGATGTGTGGTGCTCCTGTGGTGTGGCGCTCGACGTTCCAGAAGACCGTCGCTCTGAGTTCAACCGAAGCCGAATACATGGCGCTGAGTGGCTGTGTGAAGGAGTGCGTCTGGATGCGACGTCTGCTTAAGGACATTGGTTCTGAGCAAGTGGGGGCTACGGCGACCTACGAGGACAACCAAGGAGCGATGGCTCTGGCAAAGAACGTCGGATACCAAGCTTGCACTAAGCACATCGACATTCGCTACCACTTCATTCGAGAGAAGGTGGTGAGCAACGAAGTGGAGCTGGAGTACGTGTATACCAAGAACCAGCTCGCTGACTTCATGACCAAGGGTCTATCGTCGACGACGCTACGCTACTTGATGATGCGGAGTACTCGCAGCGTCACGGCATCGACTACGAAGAAACGTATTCGCCGGTTGCTCACCTGAACTCGGTTCGCGCCATGCTGGCGAAGTGCGGCGCGGAAGGAAAGGAGATTGAGCAGTGCGACGTCAACACAGCGTTCCTGTATGGGAAGCTGGAAGAAGAGATCTACATGGAGTTGCCGGAAGGACTCAGGGAGCTACTGGAATTGGCCGAAGCCGAAGGAGAGGACGACGTCGTCTGCATGCTGCTCCAAAGTTTGTATGGACTCAAGCAGGCATCGCGTGTTTGGAACGAGACGATCGACAAGCACCTCAAGAGTATGGGATTCAAGCCTGCTGACGCCGACCCATGCGTCTACACGAGAGGCGAGGGTGAAGATGAATGCATTATGTGTCTCTACGTGGACGACATGCTGATCGCGTCACGACAGAAGGCAGTGATCGTGTCCGTGAAGGCTGAAATCGCGGAGAAGTTCCGGATCAAGGACTTGGGAAGAGCTCGTTTCATTTTCGGCATCGAGATCGACTACAACATGGAGCGCAGAACGTTGGGTATCAGCCAGAAGGCGTACACCGAGCCGATTATCAAGAAGTTTGGTCAAGAGAACGCGAAGCCGTGCCTGACACCACTGGAACCCGGTGTGCAGTTGACCAAGGCTGACGAACCCCAGACTGAAGAAGACAAGGCCAAGATGAAGTCGAAGCCTTATCGGTCGCTTGTGGGAAGCCTGATGTGGAACGCGACCTGACATTTCGGTTGCAGTCGCCAAGCTCAGCCGCTTTCTGGAGAACCCCGGTGAGAAGCACTGGGATGCTGGTATCAAGGTGGAGCGCTACCTGTTGAAGACCAAGGATGTAGGCATCGTGTACGATGGCCTACTGGGAACGCAGCTTGAAGCCTACTCCGATGCGGACTGGGCCGGCAATCGGGAGACCGACGCTCGGTGAGCGGGATGCAACTGATGATGTGTGGTGCTCCTGTGGTGTGGCGCTCGACGTTCCAGAAGACCGTCGCTCTGAGTTCAACCGAAGCCGAATAGTCGTTCGGTCTCACCGGGTGTGTGTGCCGGTGGGCGATGTCCGCCGTGAACCTGATCCTGTAAGTCGCTATCGCCGACGCTGCTTCCCCTTCGGGAGATGTAGTCGCTGCAACCCCCAAGCCGAAATGAACCACGACTGGCGGTGGGAAAATCTGCCTGCCGAGGAGTTTCACGTCGCTCGGCGGCTGGCCTAAAACCCTCGCCGTCTTATCGGTGCCTCTTGCAACTTGCTCGAAGAGCACCGTAATAGTGTCCGTTGCACAGAATGCATGCAGTGTTGTTGTTGTTGAGCGCCTTCCTTCACCTGGAAAACTGATTATCATTGCCTCATTTGCTGCGCTCCTTGCCCTAGGATAATCTGCATCACCACTCCCGCCTAGGGATACCGCCCTTCTGCGTCAGGTCGTTCGTGCGGGGCAAGAAGCACCCCGCTACTTTCCATCTCCGGAGGTGGATGATTTGACATGCCTAACGTGGCTATCATCTACTACTCCATGTGGCCAAATTAGCGCCGTCGCTCACTGCTGGCGTGACGTCTGTGCCCGGCGTGAAGGCAGGTGTCTACCCGATGTCGGAGACGATTAACGAGGACGTTCTCAAGGCTCTGCACGCGCCACCGGGGATCGACCTGACTATTGCCACGCCGGACGCGCTCAAGGACGCCGTTCTCAAGGCTCTGTACGCGCCATCGATGCTCGACCTGACTATTGCCATGCCGGGGACGCCGATGGCATTCTGCTGGGCTTCCCCACCGGCTTCGGCATGCTGCTGGCGCAGGTCAACGGGATCTTCGACGCCTGTAGGGGCCTCTGGGCTGGATGCGGCGTCTTCTTGCCAAGTGAATCTAAGGAGATACCGCCACGAGCGACGCCTGGGGCGAGACGTGCACACATCCGAATCGCGAGAAGCGCTCACTTCTCGTCGCAGGAATTGCTTGTGGCCGAACGCAGCCACCTCAGCTTGCAGTGAGATGCTTTCTTGCTTTGTCGGAGAGCAAGTAAGCATCTCACTGCAACATGATCTCATTTTCGGCATGTCTGCTAACAATGGCATCGCTGAACTTGGCAGAGTGCTTCAGGCTGAAGCGCTGTGCCAAGGGTCTATTGCGGTGTGCTGTACAAGTTCTTGGCACTGAGCGTGGCGGTGAATCTGACGTCACCAGCGGTGGCGCGACCTTCGCGGAATAAAATATGTATTTCTGAAAAGTAATTCTGACACCCCTTAAAAGGCGCCGTGTATTTGCTCTTCACATATCATGTCATTGGCCACGGAATTGCATGTCATTTTGCGGGCAAATAAAGCCGCAGTTTTCCATTCTGACACTCCATTTTGAAGAAACGAGAAGTTCTACTTGCTGACACGTCAGATGTATCGGTGTTACTGACATTTTGGAATGAATTTGCGGAATACGCTGATGATGAGCTGCTGGGTAAGGTGATCGCAGTTTGGCGGTGCCGAGTGTCACCTTATCGCGCTCGTTCAATTGCAACGGGGACAGGAAGCACGGTTGTCGTGAAACCAAAGCCCCTCAACTCCAGGAGCTTTAGAAATGGTATGATCAAACGCATGCCAGCACAGTAATCCCGATTGAATTCGTGGGGTACCATCACTGATGTTCTGCAAACCCAGCATAAAGCGTTTGGCATCGATATCACTTTACGCGCTGAAACGAATATATATGTGATAATCCACTTAACGAGGATATAGGAATATAGTGACCTAAATTCATAATAAGTAATACATAGGACAATCGACTCCGGGAGGATATGCGAAGATAAAGGAACCATAAATATGATGGATTTCTGCATTTTTCATAGAAGATAGACGGTAGCATTAAACATTTTGAAAATGTCACGTGAAGGTCGTAAGAGGATCGGAAGACAATTCATGAACGATATAATAGCAGTGAGGCTGTCAAGCTGGCCTCCCAGGATACATATCATATAACATTGGGTACCCGGCCCATAAAGGGCCGGGGGATTCGCAGTTCTCAGGCCAAGGGGCCCTTGGCAAGGGCCTACGGCCGCATCCATGCTCATGACGCTCAGCATGCGCATGCCCGCCTGGAACGTACTAACAGATTGCTGTGCGTGGTGTGTGTGTGGGGGGGGCAAATTGAGGAGTGTAATCTGTGCCCAATACTACGACATTAAGTCGCTCGTGCGCGTGAAAGGAGACAACGCCGACGGCATCGACGCTTCGGGTAGCCGGGTGGTGCGCTTCGAGTAAGATATCCAAGAAGCTGGAGATGGCGGGCGTCGAGGAATCGAGTTTCACGCGTTCCCGGACATGGAACTCGGTACATGCATGGAGCTGGACGGCGTTATCTAGTGGCTGCAGCGCATGATCCCTGAGATCGAGAACTAGTGTGATGATGGCAAGTGCGTCTTGTCCTCGTCATGGTGCAGACTGAGGTTGTTCAACAACAACACTGGAAGCTGTTTTTGAAACGTGTGACCAAGGATTGACAGTATTTTGTTTTGGACTATTAATACTATCCGTTAATAATGCTATTTTAATTAATAATTTCTATACGGCATCATTTTAAAAAATAATGCCGTATGGAAATTATTAGTTTGGGACGGACCGAAACTGATACTAATATAATAGCTAGTAGATCAGATCGAGGGCACATATTAATAGCACTTGAAGAAATCGAGGGGTGTGGCAATCGATCGCTTTCTAGCAACTTCGACGCATTTAAGGCAGTTCCTGATTTGATAGAATGACAGAGTGTGCGTCTTGACAACGCTAGTAAGTTTAAGAGTGAAATCTTCGCACGAGCAAGAAGCTTGCCTAAGAGGACAGTTTCGGAGGGCTAGACCCCAATCTTTAGCTTTCATTCTCAAGTTTCCAACTACATGTAGATTTGATTTGATTTGAAGTGAGGTACATTAATGTCATTTAGTCTAGACTAACACCACCTAACACGTTTCCATTTAGCCCAGAAGCCCTCAAATCATCCGCAACGACAAAGAACTCCCATTTCTCTGACTTCCTTTGAAGTGCGCAAACCGTGGTTGCTCCTACGCCGAGCTAACGACGGCCGACCCTTGTGTCGTCTGCAAGCGCGGTGTTCATCACCTGTGCAGCAGCGAGCTGTGTGATTCCGGCAATCTCTCCGAGCGCTTTTGCAGTGCATCATGCGTTTACAAGTAGAACCCCATCACTGGACGAGAACGGACAACCAGCGCGCTCTCAAGCGCGGGTCATGGATCAGGAAGTCGACCACCGAAACTACTAGGAAATACTATCGGCTACTATATGAATATTACTATAGTGGCGGAGATTTCTGAAGTACTATTGATATGTCTTAAGTAGTTCAGTCGCTGGGTATTAATATAGTAGTTCAGACTAAAATCAAAGTTCTGTCAATCCCTGGTGGTGACGCTACATATTGAGAGTGAAAAGTAGCAGTAGTTTGATATCCGATTAGACGGGGAACTTTTGTAGCTGTAGTGCTGTGCAACTGTTCTCTGGATTTTAATCCAGAGTCCATCCGACGATTGCAACGAGGGTCAGAATGAGCACATAGTTTGTACCCCGCCGAATTCGGTGCCATCGCTTTCAGTAAACTACCAGAGGAACTCTCAATATAACATTGCCCTACAGAGATTAATTTTGTACCGGAATGTTGACCCATCCACAAAAGAATAAGACGAAAAACCTAAATATTATGACAAAGCCGCGCTAGCACGGAACAGCTCTGGATTTTTGCGCCGGTATTAAGAGTGAGGGAGCAAGCCTTGATACCTTGACTCAAGCAGCATTGCACTCGTACAGTTCTACAATGCCTTCGATGCTGAGCCAACAGTAAAATCAAGATCCATCAATCGGTGACGGGGGCACATATTCCAACCACGACATCGCAGCCGTGCTAATTGCCGACAGGTTCTGGCATCTCCCTTGGTTTTACTCAAATACTTTGAACGGGTGCTCGCTTCCGCAGATCTAATACATTGTACTGAGCTTATATCCGCCGTCGGCGCGAGAGCATCGCTGCTTATGTTCTACACGGATTAACCAACACAATACTGTACATATTCTACATATTACCCGTGGTCTACTCCTGCTTACATATTTTATCGGAGTACAGACGAAGGCACACCAAGGGAGATGTACTAATCATTACACTTTCAAAGCTCCCAGGTATGAATAGTAATGGATATCCCGACCACGTGGTCGGAATATGTGCTCCCCTCTCAACCGGCTGACTAAACGAGGTACGGTCGAAGTAGAATCGCTCTGCGTTCACATGTGAAGAGGTGATATGGGTACGAACGTTGCTGCGGGAGAGGAATACACATCGCTGTCGTTCGAGTGTATTAGATATAATCCGTTGTCGCTCGAGTGCATAAGCTGCAGCAGGTATTATAACTCAATGCACGTTACAAAATGCAGCAGGTATTTAATCCCAATCTCAACTGGATGGGTCAACATAACTGCATAATTTAATCATCAAACAGGTTATCCAAAGCTACAGGTATACTTTAATTCTATATATTGTATGTAATCGTACCGCTTATGCAGGTTATAAAAAAAGTAAGGATTCCAACCTCATTCCAATCCCGGGTAGGACTCTGGATATAAAATCCACAGAATACCGGCTCACATCCTATGTTTCCTGCGTGAAACGATTTGGTCGCGCAACAATTTGGGATTATCCGCGTTCGCGCAACATTTAAGATTTTATCTTGAATGGAGGCTTATATAGTTTGTTGTGGTTCCCCGATTGAATAATGGCTTCAGCAACTACTTCGAAGTATTAATACATGTACACTATGTCGCGTACTGCGCCTGCTTCGCAGCCGCAGTAGATGCGCAATTTCATGTAAACGTAGTTATAAGGCGCTACCAGCCCAATCTTTTCTTCTAGTAAATGAAATTGCTCACACCTTCAGTTTTGCCTGCATTATCTCGTCAGGTTAAAAGTAAAATCCAGAGCTGCGAAGTCGCGGCTTTGTCACAATGTGAGACATTAAAAATGATCAAAGCGAATGTATGTTGTGTCGCTGTCAGTGACACCTCCAAGCTCCGACAAGTCAGTCTTGGAGGACATCGGATATTTAGGAGGGCATTCAAGCGGCGGCGACAGGCTCTTCGTCGTCGTCCGAGGACAAGTCGGTGATGCACGTGTCGTCGCTGTCCTCGCTCCAGCGGTGCAGGTGCTTTAGTAGCTGCAGCTCCGTGCGCAGCTGCTTCTTGATGTATGCCACGACTTTGCCGCCGACACGAACGATGAGCCGCGTGGCTTCCAGCTCTACGGTGCTGTCGTCGCTTCCCACGACGAGCTCCTTACTGTGGAGCCCAATGTACGCCCACAGAAACTGTTCTGCATGTACTCAGTAATGTTGTCCTTGCCGAACCAGAAAACGCAATGAGCTGCCCAAGGCACTACCCATCAAGCAAGTGTCGTTCACGATGCCGAATATGGATCCATCCAGAATCTCGAACCCTCAGACCCCCAGCGGCGCATGCCCACGCCACCACCGTCTCACCATGACCGCAGTAGTATATCATGGAACATTACGAAGTCAGTTTTTTACTTCGTAATATATAACTCAGTAGACTGCTAGAAACTCCTCATTTAAAGGAGAGATTTTACCTCATCGCCAAACACTCTAGCTACTTCACATGCAACGCGTTAACTTTACCTCGGCAGGTACCTTCATAAACTCCACTACCGACATCGCCAAGGTAGGTACCTTCATAAATTCAACTGCTAACATCGTCAAGGTAGGTACCTTCATAAATTCAACTACCAACATCGCCAAGGTAGCACCCTTCATAAATTTAACTAACAACATCGCCAAGGCAGGTACCTTCACTAAATCAAATACCAACAGCGTCAAGGCAGGTACCGTCAGAAAATCGACAATGAAACAGATAATATACACCAAAACAATCAACTTTTATTATTAGGTTCTCTCACAACCTAACACTATGCAATTCATGTACTATGCAGCTCTCACTACCCTCTTCTCCTCCACAGAAGCTTAAAGTTCATCTCCACTGTAGTCGTCACTTAGGCGTTCCTCAAAATCTTCAGAGTCCCCCATGCTGTCATCGCTGTCTAACTCAATAACGCGTTGATTATCTCGGTAGTCGCATGGAGCCGGTTTCGATTCCTCAATCATGCCGTTCAACTTGTTCATCTCGTGGTCTCTGGCTCTTTGCTTGAGGTCGATGAGACAATCGATGACTTGGCCATACTTGCGCAAAATGTTGAGTAGTTCGACCTCATCACGGTGAGCGAAAATTAATCCGCTGACAGGGTCTTTACCACGGCAACGGTGGCAGAGAACAGGCGCAAAGTCGCCGCGAACGCGCGTTTCACATTTCGGCGATGCACATTCGAACAAGCGCAGGCGCTCTCCCGTGACTACATCCTCGAGCTTAGTAGTCAGAAGATGGGCGAGTGGGGGAAACTTTGGGGCCGACAAATCGATGGTGGCTCGAGCTGTAGCTCGACCGGTATCGTCGGACACAGAACGCTGTCGGTAGCCAACATCTTGACGAACATACGAGTCGGAGCTGCTTGCGCGCCCTCGTTGAACCTGGCTGAGCTGAAAACGACTTGGACTGCGGCTTGAGCGGCTGGAACGACTCGAAGTACGGCTGGATCGTTCTGGGCTGCGACTTGATGTGCGACTGCTACGACTTGAGCTTGAGCGACTCAGGCTGCGGCGAGGAAGCTGGTTGTTGGAGTTGGAATCCATTGGGATTAGGAAGCTGAGTTGTTGCTTTGGTTGTAAAAAATAAAGTGGCTAGGAAGGTGGTGGCAAGCATTTAACGGTATAGGAGTGTGAGGACGCAACATCTGGCTAACCGGCGATTTAATGATCGAACCGGTGATTTAGTGATCGAACCGATGATTTAGTGATCGAACCGATGATTTAGTGATCGAACCGATGATTTAATGATCGAACCGATGATTTAATGATCGAACCGATGATTTAGTGATCGAACCGATGATTTAGCCAGGTTGATTTAGTGACCCGATGATTTAGTGGTCAAACAGATGGTATATCGCCCCGATGATTTATCGCACTGATATTTTAGTGATCGAACCGATGAATTAGGGATCGAATCGATGGTTTAGTGACCGACCCGATGATTTAGCACTATGGATGTAGTGATAGAGTCGATGGTTTAGCGCCCCATCATTTAGAGTTCAAACATATGCTTTAGAGCCCCGCGTCAGCCTCGACGATTTAGTGATCGACACGATGATTTAGCTACGAAGATTTATTATTTATTTCTCATCCTGATATTACGTTTTATAGTATATACAGACAAAATATAAAGTCATGGCTTACTCTAAAGAAAAATATATTCTCTATAGAGAACGGATTGTAGCTGCGCAGAAACGTTACTACGCGAAGACAAGGGAAGCTTGTCTTGTGAAACAGAAAGAGTACGACGATGCTAACCGCGACCGGATTCGTGAACGCCAGCGTACATACAGAAATAGAAACTCAATGTTTAGAAGAGTCGAGGTTAAAAACGATTTAACAACCGAACATAAAGATGAAATGGCAGAAACAATTTAATTTAATTTTTTTTTTTTTTATCATGGCTGACATATAAAGTTCCATTTTGAGGAATAAGATTATAATATAAAGTTGGATTACTATAACATATCGTATTCAGCAACATATAATCATGTTCGGGTACGAACTGGAAGGACTTAAGCGACTTGGTATTAAGACGGTCAAGTGGGGGAGTAATGCCCGCATTAAAGTGCGCGGAAGAACTAATAAAATGGTTTACATTAGCAACGTTACCAGCCTAAAAAATAAGGAATTGGTGGCTAAGCAATATAATATATCGATTGATGTCCTAAACGCTCAACTGTCCCCCGACTATAAAGAAGATCCTAAGTATCGTTTTTACAAAGGAAAGTTCAAAGAGGACCATCTATATGAAAGGAATTCACCATCAGAGTTTTATGATAAACTTGAAACTGTTCTAAGTTCTCAAGCAAAGGCGTACAAAATTAACATTGCTCTAGGATACGAACTCGAAAGCCTGTCTGAGAAGGATCAAACTATTTATTGGCATCCAGGTATTGGTAATACTTTAGTATTTGACAAACCTGTTGCCATAAATACTAAAGCTGATATTCGCAAGAAAGTCATTTCTGAGATCAGATCAATGGAACTCGCAGACAAATTAAATTATCCTAGGTCTGGTTACAAGCTGAAAGCTATTACAGCTTTCAGAATTTACATTTTCTATCGCAATCATGATAGCTCAGCTGTTATCCCTAAGGAGATTCGTGATAATAAGCATGTTATTAACTTCCCAAAAACGAACAATAAATGTGTTTTCCACTGTATTGCATACCATACGCTAGGTGATGCTAAACAAAATCCCAGAACGATTCAAGCGCATGTAAAATCAGCTTTTAAGAAGTATTGTGAATTCAAGAACATTGATTACACGCTAAGTTTATATCGTGGCTTCAAGCCGATTGATATCCTTCAGTTTGATGAACTAGAAGAATGTTTCAATCTGGGTATCAATGTATACACAAAGGATGAAATAACTGGGGAGGTAGAATGCATTCGTAAATCGGATAAGCAGTTTGATGCACTGAACATTCTATCTCACAGCAGCCACGCTCTATACATCAAGAACGTCGATATGTTTCTAAGTAAATATCAGTGTCCTAAATGTGAAATGGTTTTCGCAACGGCTACGAAAGCTAAAGATCATAAGAAGAACAGATGCAATGAGGTGAATATTCTATCCTTTTCGAAGACGCCTAGCGTCTACCGACCAGCCAAAAATGCTGTTCTCCAATTGATGAACAAATACGATGTCGAGGGTATTGATCACTACAATCACCACTTCATTGTATATGATTTTGAGGCAATTTTGAAGCTGATAGAGCAGATACGAGGAATGAATACTGTCTTCACCAATGAGCATATTCCTGTCAGTGTGTCGCTTCTAAGCACCCTGAAACAGTCTCATTTCTGTATTGTTGAGGAGTCGCCCAAGCGCCTTATGGAAAGGATGTTTGCTTACATTGAGAAGGCAGCTAGACAAATCCAAATGTACAATGCCGAAAAGTATGAGCCGTTGTTCAGAAAAATAATCGTAGATGAAGGAGGGCAAGAAGGCATGGATGAAATCGATCAATTCATTAAAGAAAATAACTTTACGTCTTTTGGCGAAGCATATCATTACATTGAATTTGAAAAACAGAGTGATGGTGCTAAACTTAAGAAACATATAGATCAGATCCCGGTCCTAGGATTCAATAGCGGGAAATATGACATCAATCTCGTTAAAAATGAGATGTTCGGTGTGATTAGTGATAAAGTGTCTTCTGTGATCAAAAGTTCAGGATATATGTGTATTTCTACTAACAATTACAAGATGCTTGATATCGCGAATTATGTACCCGCTGGTACGTCTCTTGATAGTTATGTAAAGACTTATCTTGGGGGTTGCAAGTGTGACGACAAAATTCGTTGTACCTGCGGCATGGCTAAGGGTATATTCCCTTACGAGTACATCACGAGCTTTGACATACTAAATGAGACTAAGTTACCACCCAAATCAGCATTTGATAGCAAGCTTAGAGGAACTAGCATTAGTGATGACGACTATAGAAGGGTGGAATTCGTCTGGGAGCATTACAATATGAAAACTATTAAGGATCTCCTGATTTGGTACAATAATCTGGATGTGGCACCTTTTGCAAACGCAATTATAAAACAGCGTCAGTTCTTCATGAAGTTTGGTCTTGATATGTTTAGCGACGGTGTTTCATTACCCGGATTAGCCGAGAAAATCATGTATCAAACGTGTTTTCAAAACTTGAAAAAGCAGCCACGGGTTGGTGCTGAGCCATTTGATTTTCCTCACGAGCGATTCAATGGTTACAAAGCTCAAGATCAAAAAGCAGGTCGCGTCTTCGACATGACCTATGGTAGGGTAAATACAGTCATGCTCAATCAGAAATATCTATGTTCATTAGGCTATGCGCCTCTTTCAGCTGAATCCGCCTCGGTTGATCGTATCGATAATAAACTAGGCCACATCAATGACAATTTTATGATTACTTGCATTCAATGTAATGTAGCACGAAAAGATACGTCGATTTCAGGATTCCGCTACAAGAAGCTTCTTGATTTCAACGGAGATAATTTGGTTTATTCTATTGATGAGGAGCAGAAGGACATATATAGCAAGATGAAGGATAACATCGCTGGCGGGCCATCGATCATTTTCAATCGATATGCAAAACGCAACGAAACAAGAATTCGCGGTGGTAAAATATCTAAGAAGGTAATTGGCTATGATGCTAATGCTCTCTACTTGTGGTGTCTTGGTAATGAAATGCCTTGCGGACGCTTAACAGCGATTGATACGTATGATAGTATCATCGAGGATATTAAGAACGATAAGCTATTTGGATTCCTTGAGTGTGATATCTGTACACCTGAACACCTCAAAGACCACTTCTCGGAGATGACATCGGTATTCAAGAACATTGAAATTGACCCTGAGGATAAATCCGATATTGACGAGCATATGTATAACTACAACCAACAACGCAAAGCCGAATCCAAGGATGGAAAACGAGGTAATTTTGCAAAGAAGTCACGTAAACTGATTGGCAGCTACTTTGGAATCAAAATCCTAGTCTACACACCTTTGCTGAAATGGTACTTGGCACACGGTATGGAGATCACGAAAACGTACAGTTTTATTAAGTGTAATGGTCATAAAGTATTTAAACCGTTTATGGAAGCTGTTTCGAATGCCAGACGAGAAGGTGATGTGACTATTGAATCGGCATGTGCTATTGTCAAAGAAAAATTGGAGAAGAATCATCCTGATATGAAAGAGTTAATACAGCTGATGGATAGGATTATCAAGAATCCAAAATCGTTCTCTTTGACTGATATAGATGTTGCTATTAGCAAAACGGTAGGTAAGAAACGTCTTGTTGAGATATATGAGCTGCTTGAAAATATGAAGCCGTTAGCAGATGGTGAAGACAGAGCAATGATTGCTGATATGATGAAGCTGGTTGGTAATGCTGCTTTCGGTAGGTCTGGTATGGATATGACCAAGCATAAGAAGGTTGGGTTTGAATATGATGAAGATAAGATTGCTAGCAAGGTTGAACATTTCACGTTTCACGATCTAGAGGAGTATAACGGAGCATGTGAGATAACGATGAAGAAACGTACGATTAAAGCTAAAAATCCAATTCATGTTTCTATTGCTATTTACCAACTAGCTAAGCTGCGCATGCTTCAATTCTACTATGATTGTATTGATTTCTACTTTGACAGAAGCGACTTTGAATACCAAGAAATGGATACTGATTCAGCATATATCGCTTTTAGCTGTGATAACCCATTTCAGGAGTGTATTAAGCCAGAGCTACGTGAGCATTTCAAGCAGCATAAACACGACTGGTTTCCACGAGACAATACGTTAGAAAATGCAGCTTACGATCGACGTACACCTGGTCTATTCAAGGAAGAGTGGCGTGGTGATGCTATCGTATCGTTGTCAAGCAAGAACTACATTTGCTACCTACCTGACGAAACGCATAAAGTAAAGGTTTCGGCCAAGGGTATTCAACAAGCTCACGGCAAGAACAGTGATGTCCTGAACCCGGACTGTTTTGAATCAGTCGTTAAGGGACGTATTACCCTTCAAGGTACCAATAAAGGGTTTCGAGTTAGTAAAGAGACTAAAGGTATCATCACTTATAGTCAGACGAAAACAGCTCTAAGCTATTATCACGACAAGCGACAAGTGCTTGCTGATGGTATATCGACTCGCCCTCTACCTATTTAAGTCATTGCGTTATAAACCGTCTATAACATAAGACGCTACTAACTTCCAGGAGCTTTATGGCTATTTTTTTATCTGTATATTATAATACGCCTGCCCTACAATGGATGAACTATTAGCCAAGTTGTATCATGATCCTAAAACTGGTTACGTAGGAGCTCAAGCACTCTACAAAAAAGCGCGAGCAATAAATTCTAAAGTAACCTTAAAAGCTGTAAGGGACTGGTTTAGCTCTCAGGTTGATATTCAGCGATTTCAGGACCAGCGAAAACGGTTTGATAACTTCAAGATAACTTCACACAGCCCAAACTCGTGGCAAATGGATTTGGCGTTTTGGGAAAAACAAACCATATTGACGGCTATAAACATCAATTGTCGACTTGGCTACGCTAAAATATTATCTGATAAGCGAGCTATTTCTGTGTTAAATGCTATTAAAGAATTCGCCAATGCTAACAAGGTCGATATTTTGACAAGTGATAATGGAAGCGAATTCATGAACCAAAAGGTTCAAGACTTCTTGAGCTCTAACAACATTGAACACTATAATAACGAGCCGGGTGATCACGCTACTATGGGTAAAATCGAGCGTTTCAATCGGACTATTAAACAGAGACTTATGAAAATGGGGCATCTGAAGCTTACAAATAAGCTTTTAGATGATGTTATAACGAATTACAATTCAACGTTTCATCGTTCCATAGGAGCATCTCCAAATGAAGTCCGAGGTGAAGTAATGGAGAATGAGCTAAAACACAATCAAGAACTATTAGACACAATCGATAACGAGTTAGAGGTTGGCAGTAGTGTCATTTATCAGCTAAAAAAGAAAACATTCGGTAAGGAATCAGCTAAATGGAGCAAAGCTATTTACGAGATCGTTGGTATAGATGGTTATCGAATTCAGATTAGATCTAAGAACGGACATACGCTTTACAAGCCTGCTAATGAGTTGAAACTTGTCAAATCGGTGGCGACTGATGCAACGATTAATCCTGGTGATATCCTTGAAGCTGAACGGATATTAGAACACAAAAAAATGAGGAATGGTAAGTACAAATATTTAATTCAATGGGTGGGGGATGAGCCTGATTCATGGGAGCCTCAAGACAACTTACGGCTTATTAACAAAAATAAGCGGAGCACACTTGAAAATGAGTACTGGAAGACTTAAAAAAAATCAAGTATATCATTCTTTACGTGATATCTGTATGAATGGACGCTTAAAATCACCCTTAGGCGACACCTTTCTCAACTTTGGCCTGAATATTGCTTCTTCAACTGGCTTACGTTTTGGTGGGATCTTAGAACTATCTTCTAGTAGCGTTGAGTTGTCATAGACATAACCATCATCAAAAAGGTCATAGTCAATGAACTCTAGGTTCGCATCCATATTGACTATATATGTATCGTTATTTCTCGCTGAAATTCAAAATATATTGTGTACTATATACAGAGATTAGCTTATATCAAGTATGACTTGTAAAAAATGTGTAGAACTCGCCACGCTGCGTAGAAAGCTATGGGTGATTCAGGAGGTAAGTCGAATCAAATTCATGTTAACGAATCTTGATCCCGTTGCATCATACAGAAGAACGATAACTAACAGAAAATACGCACGAGAACTCGAAGATATATTTCGTATCCCGTTTCATCATATAAAGAAGCGCTATTTATGTCTTTTAAATGAACGGAACCGTATCTGTCATTCCTATTCACCTTTTCATCATGACTCAGTCATGCCAAGCTACTGGTGAATTATCACTACTTAATTTCAATCAACCAATATATAGTCATGTTTCCTTCATTCACAAGTCTAGCTCAACGTGAGCAAAAACGTCAAGAATTACTTGAGCGAACTCAACGACGACTACGTCAGGCTAAAATCAAACGAGTTCTGTATTCAGAAGCACAATGGGCTACTGATGCTGATAAGTCTATCTCGTTAAATAGCAGCAAGGTTGATAGCTCCACACAAACATCAAATACAAACCAGGTTTCAGTTTAAAAGCGGTTCTTTTTTTCGATATTTGAATATACAAGTATGTTTCCTTCATTTACAAGTCTAGCTCAGCGAGAGCAAAAACGTCAAGAGCTACTAGAAAGAGCTCAACGGCGTGTAAAACAGGCCAATGAAAAACGTGAAATGTATTCTGCTACACAATGGGCTACTGATCCTGATAAAGTCATCTCCCTTGGTAAGAAACCCACTCAGGATTCGAATGTTCAGGCTGGAGATGGTGATTTAAGTAACGCTTCAGTAGCGACTTCGACTCAGGCAACTAAACCTGTTGTTGAAACGACCCCTCAGTCATCTGATACTTCGACAAGTGAGTCAGCGACAGTTACCTCAACTGGGGACGATAAGAAATCGCAGGTCGACCCTCCAACGGAAAAATCTCAGGAAGTACCTAAAGTTATTCCTGATCCAGTAGCTAAAGGAAAAGAGGAAGATGTTTCTAATTCAGGAATTTCTGATGTATTCATTGCTAAGAAATGGATTGCAAATCTCTACAGATCCAATACGAATTGGATTGCGCTGAAATTTAAACCAATCAAAACTAACGATACAGTAGATATGAAGCGATACATCGGAAAAAACGGGAAATTGTTCGGGGTCAACACGAACAAAAGATCTAATTCTAAATACATCGATTGGGTGAAAACCGCCGAAGCTCTAATGCATCTTCGCTCGGATGGTGAGTCAAATAGTATTGATGAAGTCAGCGTGATGCGGGCGGAGGATGCTAACACACCATATCAGAATATCACTGGTAATAAGCGACGTGAAGAGATGCCTTCCGATAGTTTGACAAATAAAATTCATGTACGTCCCACGTGGTTTCACGATGGAGCATCATCAACAGAGATTGATGAGGATCGAGCGAAATCTAAGCTTCTGTTCATGTTAAAATCCTATGGCAAAAAACTGATCGGATCCAATATTTCAATTAGACCAGTTCTGAAGGATGGAGAGATTCTAAGTAATCACACTGTGATTATCGACTCTAAGGGTGATCTCAACGTTCGAAACCAAGAAACCAAGCGAAATAAGCGCTCACGTCTAGCTGATATATCATGGTTATCGACACTGTCTTTGTTTAGTAAGACCGTTAAGTCAAGAGGATTGACATTTGAGTTTGAGCCATCACCAGATACAATATTAGATACCGATCCAAACCGATTTAAAACAACTCAAGGCATCTGGTATAAAGGCAGATTGGCTGGTCCAGACGTTGAAACGGATTTATCTGTCCCAGATGCTGAAGCGAAGTCAATTATCACGGATTATTTTGTTGAAGAAGCTAAAAATCTTGAAATATTCCCCATTCATTTGATTCCGATCGTAAGTGGGAAACCCAATGATAAATACTATTTCAGTGTGGTTAATGACAATCTCAAGGTTAGAAATAAAAACGTTAAGAAGCATCCATTGCTATCCGGTGAAGCTCATACAAACTTTTTCAAGCGCATACAATGGACCGCTACTCTTGATCTATTAATTAGCTAAATTGGGGAGATGGAAACGTTTCTACATTCTTCGAATAAGCTTGATAAGGCAACAACTGAACCATTGACCAATTCTATTAATTTATTTGGATATATGCTAACCGCTCACGGGGTAAAGATCAGAAACCAGACCATCGACGATATTGACCCTGATGCATTTGCCGATCAAGGTTATGCAAAATATAACTTCAAACAACTTCCGAGAGGCAGTGGTCTCAAGGGTCGTGGACTACGTGGGGCTGGTATGCGTCCTCTGGATGGAGTTAAGCGTAAAACCAATCAGACCTACAACTTGAATGATATTCAGGGTATGGTAACTCCCTCTGCTTATATATACCGCAAGCTTGGATCAAAGTTCATTCGTTTACCCGATCTCGATAAGCGAACCCTGACGATCGTTCAACCGAATCGGAAGAAAGTGGGACCTATGCGCGAAATCAGTGATAGTCTACAAGACATGATCAAGGATTTGGTATTCAGAAACGATATCAGTCCAGGCAAGTATGATATGCTCGCTGTCGATGATAAAAAGCTCTTTAAGGAAATTCTCAAAATGACCCATTTGCAGTACAATTTTGATCAACACCTGGAGGACCCGTTAGATAGTCTAAGAGCTGAATATGACAAGCTCAAAGGCGAAATCGAACTAGGAAATGATAATCCAAGTATTTTCAAGCAATTGAAAGTCATCACAGTTGATATGCACTCAAATAAGCTAATTTCTGATAATGAATTCAAACAGGTTATCACTCGTCTACTATAACCATGTTCTTCTTCAACCCGAGAATTATTTCCAGCTCCGGCGGGAGCTATGGTGACAATAGGGATCTTAACGTTGCTGAGCTGAAATCCATTATGAAAAACTTAATAATCAGTGAGCGACCTCAGCGAACACAAGCGGCGGTATGGGCTAGCGATCTCGACAAGTCCCTCAAGAAATTAGATGCTTCAACCCAGACTGAAGGCGGTCGTGTTTGGGCTTATCAGCCGAAAAAAAAGACCAAAACGGTTAAAACGTTTGCTATCTAGAAAATAAAAGTTTTCGAGCATTGATTTTTTTTATCGCCTGTAAGATTACTTACCATTCAGTCCAAAGAAACGTTTTCGAGAACCAATCCGCTGAGAACGGTTTTGTATTATCAATAGGTCCATGTCGCTTATAGTAACTATCCCTTCGCGTCTTATCATTGTGATTATAGTAACTATATGATTTCAAGTTCGTGTTATCGTGATACTGGTCATAAGGAGTACCATCCCGCTTAATAGCACCAAAAGATACAACTCTGCCATTATCAAACACAGCATCATACTTCTTGTTTCTTCGAGTTGAAATGCGAAACGTATACTTGTTCATGCTTATGTTAGTTTAGAGAGAACTGCATTTAATTTTAATTTCAGCTCATCTATTTCCTTTTGCTGCCGAAGACAGAGTTTATGCAATAAGCACGTCATTTTACCATAATCCACCGAGTAGCTAATATCCTTCATATCGGTCGCTGGGTCCTCAATTTCTAATCCATCGCTTTTATGAAATGTAATTGCATGAGGGATACCTGCACGTAAGAGGGATTGAGCGGAGTAGCCTACTTGGAGAGAGGTACTATCGGGGTCTGTCTTATAACGATAGAGCATCGGCTTAACATTTAGCATAGCATCTGCGACTCCATCATCGAGCTCTGCCCAATCCTTTTTCAGTCTCTCATCTGACCATACGTAGCAACCGGTAGAAGCTACGAGGGCGCCCGAACAACAAATACCTACTGCAACGCTTGAGAGAGGACCGGCAGTACTGACCAATCCGCCTGATACCTTGAAGTAAGCAACACCTGAGCCGCCGCCATCGATCGTGACAGTGGCTGTGGTGGTGCAGTGGATGCCATAGAGAGGTGCGGTGATACCGACCCCTAGACGACCTGTACTAGTGATTGTAGCTCTCGTAGAATTATTAGTCATAAAGCGTAGATCGTTTGCGCTAACGGTACCCATAACAACCGAATTAGTAGACGTACTAGCAACGCCATTATTCATTTGAAAGGCGAACAATAACTCAGAGGTAGCATTACCATTTGACAGACATAGAGGCATGTTCCAACTCGCTGTCCCGTCGTTCAAAGTATTGTTCGATTTTATGAACATATTGCCATTACAAGTGAATCCGGCCACTCCGTAGCTAGCGTTGCTATATGGCGTATCGGTGTTGAACAACAATTTATCGACGGCGCTATAACCACTTCCGCTTCCGCTAACAAGGTACAAGCATCCCGAACTGGGGGCAACTCCTGATCCCAACGTATTAATGCAGAAAGCGTCGCTAGTAGTAGCTAAGGTATGGCAAATAGGGTATCCGGTTTTGTAATTACGACTGTTGCCAAAATCGAGCATATGCTTAATACTCTGACTTGGCCAAGTAGAAACAGATGACTGCTTCCAATCGATTTGAAATAACGCTTGCGAAACGGAACTTGCGCCAAGTTGAGATATGGTTTGGGCATTTTCGGAGTATACCAGATTGAGCAATGGATAACAGATATTACTTGAGATGGTCGTGCACGTAGATGCAAGCACTAATCCAGCCGAGTCTGAGGCCCGATATAGGTTCACTTGTTGGGTATTGAGAGTTGAACCCCACCATTGGATATTGTTATTCGTTGTCGATTGGCTATTTGCCGAGCCAAGTCCAAATGTGATTCCATTAGCGACTAGATTGGCAGATAGAGAGAGAGAGTAGTAAGCCCACTAAGTGATCGAGAAGCGCCAGTGAATGTTAGATCACCGGTGATATTCAAACTACCATTTACATCGAGACGAGACCCTGGGGAGTTGGTATTGATACCAACATTGCCATTATTGCTAATACATAGCTGATTCGAATTGAGATTATTGGTGAGGCATAAATATTGACTTGTGGTTGTTGAATTATGAAAATAAGCTAAATAACCTCCAGCATTGATAGCACTACTAAGACCTAATCTAATAACGATGTTTTGTCCTGATGCCAGATTTGGTTCAATTACTCGGAGTAAATCATTTGATAGAGTTCCGGAATTACTGATAGTCATCGATTGAAGAGTACCTATCGAAGTAATATTAGGCTGAGCAGCAGTCTGAAGCGTACCAGTGAGCGATGTTGCAGAGAGAGAGCTAATACCAGCGATGTTGCTACTCGAATCGAGAACTAGAGCTTTAGTTGGAGCTGCTGTTCCTGGAGTGATGCTTAGTACATAAGATGGTGCTGACGATAATGCAGCACCATTCACAGTTAGGCTACTACAGCTCAGCGCCCCAATACCACTGATATCACCTCCCGTTCCTGGTACAAGAGCTACACCCGGGGTCGCTGTTCCTTGAGTGATTCCGGTAATGTAAGTTAGTCGATAGTCATTTTTACTCAGATAAAGCGTCTGGGCGTAATCATACGTGAGAAATCCACTAGCATCCAGTGATAGGTAGAATGCTGGGTTATAAATGGGAGAATTGAATATTGGTTTAGGATAGCTAAATCCGCTCATGTTTGTTTTGTCTCAAGCTATATGATATCGAAGATATCACTTGAAATCTCTGATTTCATATATAGATTCAGCTATTTTTGTACACAATCATGAGTGGTATCCCCGATTTTGGTGCTTCTATCCCAAAGAAGTTTAAAACCGCATCCATGGGTGATATTCCAGCACTTGACATTAAGGCATTGTTCCGAATGGTTGTGCTGGGTCCTTCATTTAGCGGTAAGAACAATCTGTGTATGTTTATTCTCAAACATTCACCTCACGTATTCGCCCACCTAACTATCATCGCCCGCAATCCACATCAAGAGCTCTATGAGTATCTTCGTGATAAGTTAGATGGGTTCATCACATTTGCTGACCCTGACGCGCCTCCAAGCGTTGATCAAGTACGCCATACACCACTAAGCTCAAATAAACCTGAGCTGATCATCATAGATGACTTTAGCAACGATAAACTACTTCAGAAGAATCTGTTCTCACATTATTTCACCAGAGGCCGGCACTTCAAACTATCAACCATATTTCTAAGCCACAGCTACTTTGCCACCGATAAGATGATTCGCCTCAATTCAGAATACGTAGCGATTCTAAAAGCCAATTCGAAGCGTGATTTACAGATGGTTGTCAAAGATTTTAATATTAAAAACGTTGATGAGCGCTCGATCGTCTATTACTATAATAAGGCCACTGAACGGAAAGGCCAGATGTTGTTTATCGATTCAGTCAAGGGCCAGATCAGATATAACTTCGACAAGCCGATCAAGACTGATGATTATGAATAAATATCATCAAAATTTTAACGATAAACTTATATCATTAAGATGTCAAGCTTTGTAAAACTCGATAGCACAAATTTAGTCCAAGATGGCACATATTCGACTTGGAAATATTCGTTTCCTGGGTCAGCTGCCAATTTCAATGACACTGTTTGCGCTATTCAATCAATCACGATGTACAACAGCGAGTACAACATCGATGCCATGCAGTTTCAAAACACTTCGTTTAAAGTAGAAGTACCGACAGCTGCAACGACATCTACAATCAGTCTTAACCTCCAAGATGGTATCTATCAATATGATGATATCAATCGAAGTATCCAGACTGCTCTCGTTAATGCTGGTGCATATCTTATCGATGCATCGGGTAATAACGTGTTCTACATAAAAATGAGCGAGAATAGCGTCTATTATGCATGCCAGGTTGATTTCTCTCCAACTCCGACGAGTCTTCCTGTTGGTTATACACGACCTGCTACTGGCTTGTACTCTACCGGTGGTACTGGTTTGCCTACGACTAGCCGCGTTCCTCGTCTAATTATTGATAACGTTGAATTCGGGAAGGTAGTTGGCTTGACAGCGGGTACATATCCGTCGACATCTACAACCGTTGCTAGCGCCCAGCTCTCAAATATTATTCCTCAAATTCACCCTACTAGTTCGTATATCGTTCGATGTGATATAATCAAAAACGATTATGTAGCATCAGGCGATATTATCAGTGCATTTGATAGAGGGGATGCTGCGATCGGAAAACTAATATCATACAAACCGAGTCAATACGCGTGGATGAACACTCACAATGGATCGCGATCAACAATCACAATTAGCATCTATAATCAAAATGATAAAAAGGTGATCTTCCGTGATACTTCAGTCTCAATAATGCTCCTACTCAGACAAAAAAAGTAAGTTGTACTTATTTTTTTTTCTTACAATGTAAAACTACCGGCTTGCATAGGTTTCTTGCGCCTCGCTCTGAGCGCAGCCATCTTCGCCTTCATCTCAGGCGATCCTTTCGCTAGTTTCTTACCCTTAGGTTTGGCTACTCCGACACCATACCGTCGGCGGACCTCGCCTCTAACAGACTTTATTAGGTTCTCGTGCTCAGGTTTGGTAGTTTTGCTAAGTAAGAACTTTTCACCAGCATCAACTGCATCTGTGATGAGACCCTTGCGCTTAGCATAACCGAGAGCATTCTTCGCTGCCTTCTTGACGTCAGCCATTGATACTCTACCGCCTTCTTTCTCGACATCACTATCAGAATCATAAATACCAATACCAGTAAGAGACTTGATGGCAGCTCTTGCCGGAATAGCAGCGGTGGGTTGACCGACATAGGTTGCTAACGCTGGAACAGCAGCATCAACTGCCTTGCTTAACAGTCCGCTGTCTTTGGCGAATTTAAAACCCTTTTTGATACCTCCCCAAATCTTACTGAATATACTCGCACCATGCATACCGCCACCATTAAGATGTTTGAACGGATACCCAATCTCCTTTTTAGTAATTGATAAACGTGTACCTTTGCCCGCTTCTTGAGCCTTTAGAGCTTTAGCATATGATTCGGGATGTAAATGTAATGTGGCACCGGAACCACTTAGCTCATTTTTCGTTAAGGATAGTTTCCCTGTTTTGAAAGCTCGCTTGAGCTTCGCCTCAGGGATAGATGTCGAAACGGCTAACTCTTTGAAAACCATATTTATATTTGATTAGGTAGAGAAAATGTGAATTTAATTTAATTCTGGAATAGCACTAGTTAGAGAACAACAATGTTTAGATCTCTAAATCGCTCTAATAATTCCATTTTATTTTTTTGTCTGCAGTATATGAATAGTAAGCAGAATATGCCGCAATAGTCCGCGTACGTACCCTGAAGTTGTCTAGTATAATATCGTTTGATACCAAGTTTAGTTGGTCCCGCTTCAGCCATTGAGTCGAAATAATAGTCATCACAGGAGCAGACCCAGTGTCCTACATCAAGATTAGGCGGTCGAAGCAGTATGAGGAACGATCCTTTCTTTGGAAGAGGTTTCGTTATTTCACTTAGCTCAAATATACCATCTAGCTTAATATTTAATTTATCAGCGAGCTCAATCAAATCATGATCACTGGTAATTGGCTTGATTAGGTCGGCCATAATAATTAATTTATTGAAAGTATATAAAAGACCATATAGAATCAACTATGAGCGAGACACAACTATCCGATCAATATTTATACCAAAGCTCTCTTAAGAGCGACCCGGAGATCAAGGTATCTTCTGGCAAGCGTGTACCCTTTGTTATCGATCTAAATCAGGGTTCGTACCAGAATGGTGTTATTACCATTGATGCTACGGCTCAGCTGAATGGATCTGAAGGATTTGCATGCCTTCGTGATGCTTACCTTATGCTACCATACAAGGTTTCGATGAAAAATGGTGGTACTGCACAAACTTTACCTGCTAATCGTCTTTGTTCCACTTTGAAATGTGGCAATTGGAATGTAATTGATTCGATGTCGCTTGAACTAAATGGCAAGACTATCGTCAGTATGGCTGACTACAAACTATTCTGGAACAATACTCGCGCTCAGACCGGCTATAGTACTCAATACGTCGAGAAGCATGGTGCTGAGTCATTCCTATACCCCGATGCCGGTCAATCTGCTCTTTACAATGCTGCTGCTGCCACTGTCGGTGATGCTTACTCGAACAATACTGCATTTGCAAGTACTTTCAGTGTTCAAGCTCAAGGTGGTGCTTCTGTCCCCAATGATGGATTTGTTAAGCGCCTACTATCGAATCCTCCTACTTCAGGTAGCGACTTTTCTGCGTCTTGGCCATCCGTAGGCGGTGCTAGTGTTTCGACTACTATTGCTAATCAAACTAGTCGTGGTGCTTTCGTTTCTGGTGTGGCTACTGCAAATGGTATTATGGGAACGTGGAACTACATGCTCAAGATTAAACTTACTGATCTTCACCCGATTTTCAAGGAGCTAGATCTCATGGCTAATCCTCAGATCCGTCTACGTTTCCGCGTCAATCAAGGTACCGCTGCCATTGCCGTAGATGCTAGTAAGAATATGTCGCTAACGTCCACCACTCTCGCAAGTGGAAACACCTGCCCTGTTATGGTTGCGAGTGCTGCTACTGGCAACCCGATGGCCGGTGTTCTTGGTGCCTCTGCCGGTTTTAGTATCGCGTGGGGTGCTATCGTTAATGCTCTTGAGCCTACGATTGATGGAACATACATGCCTTTCACGACGACTCGTCTTTACGTTCCGTTCGTTCATCTTGAGAATCCTCAATCTATCATTAGTAAACCTGTTAAGAAGGTGCGATTCAATGATTGTTATGCACAATGGTTTAACCAACGCGCTGGTGTTGGCAAGCAATCGACTCAGCTCAATGCTGCTTTCGATTTGCAACTATCGGCTTCGGTTAAGAACGCGAAGTATATTGTTCTCCTACCGTTTGCTGAGCAGACTGGTAACTTCGCCGCTGCAGCTGTACAAGAATTCCAATCACCCTTTGACACGGCCCCGTGGACGCTTCAACCCGGTTCGTCGATCAGAAACTTTAATGTACGCATTGGTTCAACGCAAGCATTCGACATTAGCCACGACTATGATTTCCATCACTTCACGAATGAAATTGCTAAGATTGGTGCCATCAATGGTGATCTAACGCCCGAATTGGTGAATGGTCTTCTCGATTACCAAACGTGGTCGTTAACTAACCGCGTCCTAATCGCTGATGTTAGCCGTCTCACCGAAAAGGATATCCCGCAGGCTATCCAGATCCAAGGTGTTAACGCAGGGTGTCAGGGAACAAACATCTTGGTCTTAGTAATCAGCGAGCAGGAGCTGACCTATGATCGCCTCACAGGTGAAGTACTTGATTTCACCACAGCTTAGATAATTAATTTAAAAAAATAGATGTTGTGTCTACCCTGTATATAGATACAATGTCAACAACGATTACATTCGGCAAGTATAAGAATTCTTCTATTGAAGAAATCTTCGCTAAGGATCCCGGCTATTGTCGGTGGTTGAATAATCAACCAAACCTAGTAAACGAAGAAGTGAAGAATTTTCTTATGTCAAAGTTATCTCAGGATGACGGTGACTATGTAATGAATTGGGGCAAGTACAAAGGAAGGAAATTGAAAACTGTTCATCAACTTGATCCTGAGTATACCGATTGGTTACGTAATAACAACTTTGTTAAAGAGAAGTGTTCGCGTCTTGTCGCTGAGTTAGCTGAACTTCATTAAACCGTGGATATTTTTTTAATCGTTTATTGTAGATGAACAAAAAAAAATCTAGCTGATGGGTCGTCTAATTAACATCCCATAGCTGTGAAGAATTGTTCGATATCATCGAATTGATTCATTTGATTTTGGATGCGGCAAGGATGCATCACGGTTGCGATTAGTTCTTCTTTAACATTTTGAATAAAGTATTTGCGGTGTTCGAACTCCCTAATCTTATCTTTTACACCATTGAAAATGCTCTTGACTGGGTGAACTAAATAAGACTTGTCGAACATGTCCGTAAATTCTTCAAACTCTTCATCATCTTCATCACCTTCATCATACTCATCACCTAAATATCCAACAGAACCGAAAAGTTGTTGTTTCGTAAATAGGTACCAATACTGATAGATTCTTTCTTGAGGCGTTTCTTCATACTCTTCTTCTTCTACAAAGAAGTCGACAACTCCCATAAAGAAGCCTGGTTCTGGGCTTACGAAGTTAGCTTCTTCGTGCGGGAATAGGTTAATGTTGGCTTCTTCCTCAGTAGGTAGGATGGGGAGTAGATCGGCGTTCATCGTTGTTGTTGGTTGGTTGGTTATCGTAGGATATGTAGTTATTATACTTTAGACTTTCTTGTATCAGGATGGACTAACTTTGTATTTCTAGAAATATTGAGTTTGACATGACCTCAACTTTCTGAAGGTAGCGAGTTAGTTATACGAAAATAAAAACTGACTGCGTAATGCTCTTGATACAATGTCGATTTTCTGAAGGTACCTGCCTTGACGCTGTTGGTATTTGATTTAGTGAAGGTACCTGCCTTGGCGATGTTGTTAGTTAAATTTATGAAGGGTGCTACCTTGGCGATGTTGGTAGTTGAATTTATGAAGGTACCTACCTTGACGATGTTAGCAGTTGAATTTATGAAGGTACCTACCTTGGCGATGTCGGTAGTGGAGTTTATGAAGGTACCTGCCGAGGTAAAGTTAACGCGTTGCATGTGAAGTAGCTAGAGTGTTTGGCGATGAGGTAAAATCTCTCCTTTAAATGAGGAGTTTCTAGCAGTCTACTGAGTTATATATTACGAAGTAAAAAACTGACTTCGTAATGTTCCATGAGTATATTATACTACTGATCGCTGCTTCATATCTACAGGATGTCTCTAGAAGGCGCCTGGTCACTGGTGCTGACACCTACTGCTGCGACGCTGGGGCTCTCGTTGCTCCTCCTCTATAATAGTGTGACACCCTGACGCACCGCAGCATTTCCCTGTTTTGCACAAGGTCCATTATGTTCTGGTGGTGCAACTTGAGATATTGTGTTGCGGTAACACAACTTAAATACGGTGCACCGAATGTTGCACGATGTCAAGGGCCAAACTTTCCTGGGCCCGCCTAACACAGTTCTTCGAACGGCGAATAACTCAAAAGTTAAAGACAACGTATTTTGATGTGAATTGGTGGGAGCTGTGACGATGGACGCACATACTTGCAATGCTATCCATCTACGTGAAATTATAGCGCCACCAGCCCAATCCTCTAGTTTGCCTCCTTGAAAATTCTAGTTTCTGGCACCAGAATAAGTGTGTACTGCGCAGCACTGTACAGTGCATTCATTACCAGACATATAAACACAAGTTTATACCGGCAGTGAAAGACACTCGAACCATTTCATGGGCTTCTGTGAATCCTTGAAGAGACCGTCGCCATTGAGAAACGCCGTGTCTGCGTGATTCAGCTGCGGCTTGTAGAACCGGTCAAGGTAATGAGTTCCAAACAAGGCCTCGTCGAGTCCACCCAGACAGCTTTGGAACTCCACGAGGGCATCGTTCTTCTTGGACTTGTGCGGAATGACGGTTCCTCCGAGGATGCATCTGGGTGAGTAGCTCGAAAAGAGTCCGAAGAAGTTGTCACTGCACATCGCTGCCGACACATTGCCGCGGTACGCTTCTTGGGCCGCGACGTACGCCGCATCGATCGACGGGGTGATGTACTTCTCGCCCTGGTAGATGGTCGACTTGCGTGCTTTAGACATGGGGCATTGGCCCACAAGCTCAAACAAACCTGTAGCAATTTCTCCTTTTTCACTGTTGCAGATGTCCATAAGGAAGTCCGAAGCCATGCTGCCAGTCATCGGGGCACTCAGAGCCACCCACGACGTCGTCTTACTAAATTTACACTTGCCTTTAGCAAGGGCACCGGCCACGACCAGGCCGCCCATCGAGTGCGTGACAACGATTGTGTTGTCGATAATTCCAGCCGCCACATCACTGGTTTCGCTCATTTGGAGCGAGAAATCACAGAATTTCTGCTGCAGCGTATCGTTCCTCCAGCCAGCGTCGTTGGTGTTCACCACAGCGTACTTGATCTCGGAGCAGCACGGAGCGTGGCCGTGAACGTCGCCAAACTTTCTATCGGTCAACTTCGGCGTGTCCTGCAGCGTAGGCTCCTCGTTCGGGTTGCCCATACCGTGCAGGAAGATGCACGGGCGAGGCGTCGACAAACACTCGCCGCACTCGGCCGGTTCCATGGCCATGTGTGCAGCTTCTTTCAACTTCCTCGACGAGGTGGACGGCAACGCGCCGCCGGTAGCCAAAGCCAATGCTGTAGGTGTCATTGAAGTGGCGCTCTCTAAAGGTTCACACGAAGTCGTTCCATCCGTCAAGTCCGGCTGGGGGATAGTGATCGGGTCATCAAGATACGTTACGTTAATGGCCAAGTCACTGCTAACGGCAGTGAAGCCAGACTTGCCCGACGAGCAGATAGCGAAGTGAGCTCCAGAGAACGTCGTCTTGAGCAGTTTACCACTTTCGCAATCGAAAGTCTTCTCGCCGATCGATGCACTGGGAATGGGGGCGGCGCCATTGAGCGCTGGTAGAATCTTGTCGAATGGGAGCGTGTTGGGCGGGAGGCACCGAACAGTTTCCGAATCATCGCCGTCTTTAGTCGATAGGTAGGCGGCACCTTTGACGAGAGTGTACGTGATTTTTTTGTCTTCGTCGACGAACGTGGCGTAGCCGTCGTATAGCACACTGGCGCTGTTGACGGATACTACGGGTGTAGCATACACATCAAACTCGGAGTGACTGTGTAGCTTCATCGGCTTGCGCTTAAGAGTGACATGTACCGTCACGGACGGCGCATTCTTCAACGAGGTCTGTACTTGTGTTGTTTTCAAAGGGGTCGCTGGCTGAGCGAAGGCGAGCAGAGCAACAGCGGAGGCGACTACGACTCGCAGCATTTCGTCGGGCTCAACGTCTTCGCGACAAATGAATAATGCTTAATGTTAATCGATCCAGTCGCTCGCAATCTGCTGGTGAATGGAGAAACACCATCTGGAACTCTTACCGTTCCAGGTACAGTACAGGTACATGTACTATGCTACATGCATATGTACAAGGGATGAATTGGCTCTGCTGCACCCTGTTGCATGTACCAATGCAGTCATTGTGACTAATCAAACGACAGGCTCCCGCATATGATGAGCATATTATTGACTTTTACTGTAATAACTAATATGTTATTGCAGTATAAGATGTGATGAATTAAATACATGTAGAGAGCCTCATTAAACTCACACTCACTTATACTGTAATAGCAGCCATGTCTCCGGGCCGGAGACTCCGGCTAATAGCGCACCCAGCCAAGCCGTCATGCAAGCACTGAAGAACTTGGTCGTTCTTAGCCAATTGATGGCCGGTATAGTGCTTGTTGCCTACTTGGTAATTCCGTCGTTAGGCTAGCACTAAGTGACATCAATGTACCTCACTGAAAAAAAAAACAAAAAAAACAAAAAATACTTGGTAATTCCAGCGAATGGTCGGTTTCTTTGCTGAATAACAAGACGAAGGGGCAACCTTCACGCTGAACTCTTTGTGACGTTATGGCGCACGCTCGACTGTACATGAATATCGGATATATTTAATAGGTAGCATAGTGATGTCGCTGTTAATTGTATTGGAGCTAAGTAACTTCAATTTTTAGCATCCGGCCGAGTTGCGAGTTAAGTTGTGACAATACGCCCTGTTCTCAGCACCCGAGACTGCGGCAACACCATACGCCGCGTCAACTGCGAAGCAGAGCCGCGCGGTATTTGCGAAGGCGGTCCCAGTGCCGAGCATTCCAGCGAGCCGCTCATTGCACTCGCCAGAACGTACAATCTATAGTTTGCGCAAGCGTAGCGCGGCTGGTCTCTCCTAGTCACAATACATAAAGTTCATCCAAGTCAAAATGATTTGTAGGATTTGTTGTGTGATATTATTAATAATACAAGCTTATGGCATTTACTGGTGTTCCCCACCTTCTGTCATACCAATGCCCTCTTTGTGGTCAAGCAAATCAAACATGTACTGTACACGCATATTAATATGCTCCGACTCCTGCATGTACCTTTGCAGCTACGTACATGTACACGTATGTCTCCGGCTAGCGCAAGCCGTCACGCAAGCACTGTAGACGCACGAACTTGGTCGTTCTCAACTCGTGGGATACAGTATCCGATTTCGAGCCGGTCAACCCGATCGATCGCAAGCGTTTCAGCGTGAAAACGACCAGGTTGTTTCGTCTTGTTTAGCAAACAAACCAACAATTCGCTGGAATTTCGTCATGTTTTCGACCAGGTACCAGTATACATGTACCGACCATCGAATAACGGGTTCTTCCGATTAATGTACCATCTCCAAATATTATACCCTTCCGAATACAAAACCCCACGACTGGTGTAATAATAGTTCAAATACCCTCCAAATATTATACCCAACGTGAGCACGATATTTAAGGCGATGCATTTTGTGCAGAATAGCTGCGCAGTCTGGACGAAACAAAGTTGATGATATGCATGTAGATGAGGACGGCGAGTTGATCTGCGAGTTGTAAACCCTCCAAATAAAACACCCTCCGAGTAGAATATCCGTTGTCAATGGTGCACTATTGCTACTCTACCGGTACACTATTCGGAAGAACCCGTTAGAGGCTACTGCAACGACAGCATCGCAATAACTGTATCCGATTCGTAATTTTTAAAAAGCGTTCTAAACACGTCGGGATAAGTGGAGAGATTTTTGTACACCCCCCCAAAACCTATGCAGGCATAAACCCTCTACGGATTGGCTCGCTGCGCTCACTTTGCACAGCGTTTATGCACTCTGGATGAAAGTATACACGTACAAGGGGATGCTCTTGTCGGGGACAGCAGTCATTCTCTTGTATTCATAGTAAATAGGACTCGACGCAGAGAGCTGCCTCTTTAATGGTTGGGTTTTGGGAAATCACCACGATGTAGTTTAATAGATGGCAACTTAATTGTGGTATATTGCAAACTGTATGACAACGATTGCATCATATTGACTTGCCAAGTCTTCTTCTGTCTCCAGTGAAGCTATTCGTTTGAATTGCTTCGCGTGCAGATTTCCCTGGAGTGTAACAATTGTCAATGATGTCGACCCAACCGCTGTTCAGATCGCGATGTTGTGCTACTTAATGTCCTCGGAATGTATCTATCGATGCGTGGACGCACCAATAGCCGTCCACGCGAAGCCATTATTCTGGCCTGCTGATTTTTAAATAAATAAATACTTAAAAGTAGAGTAGCGAGGCATTAAACCCGCTGGCACGTAATGGACAAAATATTTGCTACATCATTAAGCGACAGCAATACAAAACACCGCTGCAGCTTAGGAGCGCTGGCTAGCATAAGGGAGTCGATCGACGTTTTTATTGGTGGGTTGACCGAGGATATTAATTGTGGTAAAGTGTGGGAAATTGGTTCATTTCCCACATTTAAAGAGGCCTGGTGATCGCCGATCACTGATCGCAGAGCTTGACATGTCATCACATCACATTGTGATCACCGATCACCAAGTTCCAGCGCGCACCGCACCTGTTCACGCAGGCCCCGTATGCTTCATATTCAAGCTTTGCTGTCCGATTGACCCGTATACACGAAAATCCCACAAAACCAACTTGGGAGTAATCCGTAGTCTACGCAACCTCACAACATAAGCTCGGGAGTAATCCGTAGCCTGCGGAAACCCACAAAACCAAATCAGGAGTAATCCATAGCCTGCGGAACCCCACAAAGGCAACTCGGGAGTAATCCGTAGGCTACGGATTACTTCCGAGTGGTTTTGTGGGATTTTCGAGTATACTTGACATAACGGAACACACATTTTACTAATCAACCAAAATGCTCATTTTCAGGTATCACGAAGAAATGCTAAGTTCTCGAAAGATCGTCTTCATCTTTAAAAAAATAGATCAATATTTATGGACCAAAAGTTTAAGATGTTTTCGAGCGCTCTGGCTGCAATATTTTCTCGTTTTAACGAGTTGTATATTTTCAAAAACATTGCATGTAAAACAATCGAAATAGAGCGTTTTACACTTTCTACGAGTAAGTTTCCGTTTGAAATTATATTTTTGTATCCGAAATTTGATTGGTTAACTTCAAACGCGATATCTCGATAACTCTAAATGGTGAAGTGGTAACATTTTTTTTTACGTTGTCTCATATTTGATAGAGGAGGTGATATCGACAGCGGGGGCTCCCGCTGTACACAATGGGCACTGCACACGAAAAAGGTTGCAACTACCGAATGTTGTAGCTTTACGTATCGCTCTCGTAGGCATTATCGTATGTCTGTTGTAGGCATCTACTCAAGTAAGGACCAGTATATTTTTATAAGTGCAGACGTCGCCTGGGAGTCGATGAGGGGTAGAAAGGAAATCCGAAAGTGATATTGATTCAGTTAAAGGTCTATGCTGCTAGTTGTCACCTAGGCCAATGTTGGTCCAAATCCTCAGCAACTTGACGTAGTTATGCAGCATATAAACCTTGAATGTAACGGGAAGGTTGATTGTAGAGGGAAGGATTTGTGCAGCGGGAATGCCATTTGTAGCGGGTAGTAATCATCGCTCACCCAATCAAATCCATCTGACCCAACACGACCCGCCAATCAGATTGCACCATTCGTCTCACTTCAACTGCAATCGCCCGTGGCACGCGCCGGCACGCGCAAGCCGTGTGCCTTGCGGTCGGGACCCAGCTTCGTAGACGCCGAAGTGCAATCACAACACCCCCACTCAATTCGATGTCTCGAGCTTGGGCCCAACGTTACTCCGCATCATCAAGTAGCGTAGCGTCGTCGACGATAGACCCTTGGTCATGAAGTCAGCGAGCTGGTTCTTGGTATACACGTACTCCAGCTCCACTTCGTTGCTCACCACCTTCTCTCGAATGAAGTGGTAGTGAATGTCGATGTGCTTAGTGCGAGCTTGGTATCCGACGTTCTTTGCCAGATCCATCGCTCCTTGGTTGTCCTCGTAGATCGCCGTAGCCCCCACTGGCTCAGCACCCATGTCCTTAAGCAGACGTCGCATCCAGACGCACTCCTTGACACAGCCACTCAGCGCCATGTATTCGGCTTCGGTTGAACTCAGAGCGACGGTCTTCTGGAACGTCGAGCGCCACACCACAGGAGCACCACACATCATCAGTTGCATCCCGCTCACCGAGCGTCGGTCTCCCGATTGCCGGCCCAGTCCGCATCGGAGTAGGCTTCAAGCTGCGTTCCCAGTAGGCCATCGTACACGATGCCTACATCCTTGGTCTTCAACAGGTAGCGCACCACCTTGATACCAGCATCCCAGTGCTTCTCACCGGGGTTCTCCAGAAAGCGGCTGAGCTTGGCGACTGCAACCGAAATGTCAGGTCGCGTTCCACATGCCAAGTACATCAGGCTTCCCACAAGCGACCGATAAGGCTTCGACTTCATCTTGGCCTTGTCTTCTTCAGTCTGGGGTTTGTCAGCCTTGGTCAACTGCACACCGGGTTCCAGTGGTGTCAGGCACGGCTTCGCGTTCTCTTGACCAAACTTCTTGATAATCAACTCGGTGTACGCCTTCTGGCTGATACCCAACGTTCTGCGCTCCATGTTGTAGTCGATTTCGATGCCAAAAATGAAACGAGCTCTTCCCAAGTCCTTGATCCGGAACTTCTCCGCGATTTCAGCCTTCACGGACGCGATCACTGCCTTCTGTCGTGACGCAATCAGCATGTCGTCCACGTAGAGACACATAATGCATTCATCTTCATCCTCGCCTCTCGTGTAGACGCATGGGTCGGCGTCAGCAGGCTTGAATCCCATACTCTTGAGGTGCTTGTCGATCGTCTCGTTCCAAACACGCGATGCCTGCTTGAGTCCATACAAAATCTGGAGCAGCATGCAGACGACGTCGTCCTCTCCTTCGGCTTCGGCCAATTCCAGTAGCTCCCTGAGTCCTTCCGGCAACTCCATGTAGATCTCTTCTTCCAGCTTCCCATACAGGAACGCTGTGTCGACGTCGCACTGCTCAATCTCCTTTCCTTCCGCGCCGCACTTCGCCAGCATGGCGCGAACCGAGTTCAGGTGAGCAACCGGCGAATACGTTTCTTCGTAGTCGATGCCGTGACGCTGTGAGTACTCCGCATCATCAAGTAGCGTAGCGTCGTCGACGATAGACCCTTGGTCATGAAGTCAGCGAGCTGGTTCTTGGTATACACGTACTCCAGCTCCACTTCGTTGCTCACCACCTTCTCTCGAATGAAGTGGTAGCGAATGTCGATGTGCTTAGTGCGAGCTTGGTATCCGACGTTCTTTGCCAGAGCCATCGCTCCTTGGTTGTCCTCGTAGATCACCGTAGCCCCCACTTGCTCAGCACCAATGTCCTTAAGCAGACGTCGCATCCAGACGCACTCCTTGACACAGCCACTCAGCGCCATGTATTCGGCTTCGGTTGAACTCAGAGCGACGGTCTTCTGGAACGTCGAGCGCCACACCACAGGAGCACCACACATCATCAGTTGCATCCCGCTCACCGAGCGTCGGTCTCCCGATTGCCGGCCCAGTCCGCATCGGAGTAGGCTTCAAGCTGCGTTCCCAGTAGGCCATCGTACACGATGTCTACATCCTTGGTCTTCAACAGGTAGCGCACCACCTTGATACCAGCATCCCAGTGCTTCTCACCGGGGTTCTCCAGAAAGCGGCTGAGCTTGGCGACTGCAACCGAAATGTCAGGTCGCGTTCCACATGCCAAGTACATCAGGCTTCCCACAAGCGACCGATAAGGCTTCGACTTCATCTTGGCCTTGTCTTCTTCAGTCTGGGGTTCGTCAGCCTTGGTCAACTGCACACCGGGTTCCAGTGGTGTCAGGCACGGCTTCGCGTTCTCTTGACCAAACTTCTTGATAATCGACTCGGTGTACGCCTTCTGGCTGATACCCAACGTTCTGCGCTCCATGTCGTAGTCGATCTCGATGCCGAAAATGAAACGAGCTCTTCCCGAGTCCTTGATCCGGAACTTCTCCGCGATTTCAGCCTTCACGGACGCGATCACTGCCTTCTGTCGTGACGCAATCAGCATGTCGTCCACGTAGAGACACATAATGCATTCATCTTCATCCTCGCCTCTCGTGTAGACGCATGGGTCGGCGTCAGCAGGCTTGAATCCCATACTCTTGAGGTGCTTGTCGATCGTCTCGTTCCAAACACGCGATGCCTGCTTGAGTCCATACAAAATCTGGAGCAGCATGCAGACGACGTCGTCCTCTCCTTCGGCTTCGGCCAATTCCAGTAGCTCCCTGAGTCCTTCCGGCAACTCCATGTAGATCTCTTCTTCCAGCTTCCCATACAGGAACGCTGTGTCGACGTCGCACTGCTCAATCTCCTTTCCTTCCGCGCCGCACTTCGCCAGCATGGCGCGAACCGAGTTCAGGTGAGCAACCGGCGAATACGTTTCTTCGTAGTCGATGCCGTGACGCTGCGAGTACCCCTTAGCCACCAGACGAGCCTTGTACCGAACGACTTGTCCCTTTTCGTCTCGCTTCAACGCGAACACCCAGCGGCAACCGATCGGGCGCTGGTGTGCTGGCTTGGGTACCAGCTTCCAGGTCTTGTTGACAATGAGTGACTTCAGTTCACTTGCAATTGCCTTCTTCCATTCATCTTGGTCTTGACGTGTAGTTGCCTCAGCATACGTCTTCGGGACCTCCTCCGTTGCAGCCATCAGCTGGCCTCCTTCAATAGCGAGCAGCTCGTCACTTGGTTTGACGCGAGCCTGGCTCACCTTCTGTCGCTTGGTTCCAATAGCGGATGGAGCGACAATCTGCTTCTTGCGTCCTTCTGCTTCCTCAGGATCCGTGGTCTCCTCAATGTGCCGAGTACGTGAGCGAGTAATCATAGAGTGAGAAGGTGCAGGGACGATTGCAGTCTCTGTGGTCACCTTATGTTGAAGTGGCACCACCTCATCATTGAAGATCGTGAGCGTCTGCGTCTGTCCATGCCTCTGAGCAGTAGCGTGAGGCGCGGCAACGTCTTCATCTCCATCTTTGCCGTCGCCTTTGACCTCAGTCATGAAGTCGCCCGTGCTAGTGGTCTCCATAAACTTCACCGTGCGCACAATCTTCACTTGGCCAGTTGCCACGTCCAGGACGCGGTATCCCTTGACACCATCCTCGTAGCCCAAGAAACGGCACTTGAACGCCTTGGCGTCGAGCTTGCGGCGCTTCTCGCCCGGTATGTGTCCATATCCGAGTGCACCAAACACCTTTAGGCTCTTGAGCTGAGGTTTCTTCTGGTACACGATCTCGTATGGCGTCTTCACAGTCATGGTGTTGGGAATCCTGTTGATGACCCACACCGACGTGTTGACTGCTTCAGCCCACCACTTCTTGTCGATGCCCTCGTGGTAGAGCATGCAACGATCCATCCCCACGAGGCTCCGGTTCATGCGTTCAGCCAGTCCATTCTGCTGAGGCGTGTACAGCACTGTCTTCTCATGACGGAGGTACTCCTTGAAGAGTCGACCCGTGTACTCTCAGCCGTTGTCCGAGCGGATGCGCTTGATCTTGCGCCCTGTAGCGTTTTTCATGTCGACCTTGAACATCTTGAACTTCTCCAAGACTTCCGCTTTCTTCTTCATAAAGTACACCGTGACGTGACGTGAGAAATCGTCGATGAACGTGACAGCGTACGTACAGCCACCTGGTGGCTTCGTCTGCATTGGGCCCATGACGTCCGAGTGGATTAGGTCGAGGACTCCAGCACTCTTGACGGTCTTTTCCGGATTGCGAGAGAAGCTGTCCTCTCGCATCTTGCCCATGCAGCAGCCAGCGCACACGTGGTCACTTGGCGCATCTGCGATGCGAGGAACTTCATCAGCCATAGTCAATAGCTGTTCGTAGCGCTTGTACGGGATGTGGCCGAGACGGGCGTGTACAACTGCCCATGGCTCCTTACGAGATGTCGTCGCCGCATGACACACCTCCACTGTCTTTAACTTGTAGACGTTTCCACAGCACTTGGCCTCTATGACGGTAGCATCGCCATAGCGAAAGACACACTTGTCCTTGCTGAACTGCGCGACGACGTCCTTCTCGGCCAGCTTCGCCACCGAGATGAGGCTTCCTTCAACTTCAGGGATGTACAAAACACCCGACAGCGTGACAGACGCCCCGTTCATCAGCTTCAACCCGACGGTGCCCATTGCAACTGCGTCGATCTTCTTACCATCCGCGATCGTGATGCGGACTGGCGTCTTCAGCTCCTTCATGGACACGAACTTGTCCTGGACGCTGGTCATGTGCGAGCTTGCACCAGAGTCGACGAGCCATTCAGTCTTGCCCATCGCACTCGTAGCCGTGAACGCGTAGTCGGATGTCTCCCTCGCGATTTGCCCACGTTCCTCATCGGCCTTCTTCTTGCGGCACTCCGTTTCTTTGTGCCCAGTCT
Source organism: Phytophthora x cambivora (assembly GCA_033557925.1). Classification (NCBI taxonomy): domain Eukaryota; phylum Oomycota; class Peronosporomycetes; order Peronosporales; family Peronosporaceae; genus Phytophthora; species Phytophthora x cambivora. The sequence goes on along the minus strand of JAUCEB010000012.1, from coordinate 2,722,334 downwards.
TCATGCAGTAGAAGCACTTGATTTCCTCAATGATTACTTAAGATCAAGTGCCAAGTTACATGCTTCATACGGAGCACGTCGGCCTCCAGCAGCTAACAATAGCACCCATTTCCTCACTTCAGCCAGGCTATAATACCGACATCGGCGGAAAGATCTGACCAGTTTGCAGAAGATAAGCAAGCTAAATGTACACAAGACATTCACGGGTCGGGATTGGCTCTTGTGTGTGCTCGCCGACTCGTTTGTAGCCGAATTACTTGGTTTAACTATACCAGCTATTTCAGGATTTGAAAATGCAAATCTGAAAGCCAACCGGGACTGGTTAGATCTTTCCGCTGGTTACATCTTTCCGCGGATGTCGGTATCGAAGAGCCTGTTACTACAACACCAGTTATGTCTCAATATGCGCTATTCAGTGGACATCACACCCGAGACATCTACGCACGGAGAATTTGGAGAGAAATATCCCGGGACGTTGGTATTTACAATTAATGAAGAGTTATTTGTGTCGCCGTCAGGGGGCACAAAATGCCTTAAATTTGGTCGTCAACACGGTTACGCGATTGGCTGCAAGGGAACCCTCGTCGTTAACGACAGCTCATCCGCTGCGGCTGCGATCGCCACGTCGCCAGCAACAATCAACAACGTCCGAATGCAAGTAGCAGAAAGTGTGGTGTAAAATGGAAGTTTATCTTGATCAGTAGGTGACTAGTAACGGTAATACCATGTGGGAGCTGCAGTATCGCGGTCGGGTATTTGAACCTCATCCTGCCTCGCATCCGATTCATCGCCGCGCTACTCGCTCCAATGTCGTGTGCTTGGCTATTGCCGTGGATAGTGAGATTGGCACAACTGCCCGTCAGACCATTGTCCATTTAATAGTTAAAGATCCATCGGCGATAATTACGCCTCGCGACCTATACAACGCGCGACATAGAATTGGAATTGTTACGCAGAGAAACCTCTCACGCATGGAGTGTCTACTGGAGAAACTAAGTGCCGGCCCGTACTGTAACGGGTTGGTGGTAGCGGCGGCCGAAGATCGCGCTGAAGGTGATCGGTTGCTGGTTGAGGGGGGCGGTCGGCCAACAAAGAGCCGCGGGCGGACACAAAGCTGGCCGGTGGGTTAGCGATGAGCGGTCCACAAGGCTGCTGCCAAAGATCGCGACAAGATGACGCCGACGGGCGCCTCGACGGCGCTGCTTCGAGGCTGCCACTTGCGGATTTACGTCCGAGAGCGAAGACCCCAACGCAGAGCGCATGCAGCAGAGGCCACCTGGGTCGAGCCGCCAACAGCTGCCGGACGGACGAGAGCGCGGTGAAGGCCACTTGGGCCGAGCTGCACGAACTGTTGGACGACCGAGACGAGCGAGGGAGGGGGGGGGGGTCTGCAGCCCCGAGTCGACTGAGGACCGCGCGAAAGGACAGGCGCCCGAGGCGTACGCCCTAGTGGTCGGGTACAGCGCAGCAGATCGCGAGCGACGAGGACGACGGATAGGGCGACCTGCAGCCCCCGAGTTTGCCGAAAGCTGCACGAGTGGACAGGCGCCGGTGGCGTACGTTCTTGTGACCAGGTGAGCGACGCTGGTGGACTCTGCGAGCGCGTGAAGCACCTAGCATGACAAGGACGATTAGGTAGGAAGTTGATACGAATACGCAAATAAAGTAGGCGCTTGTACCAGTGGGTGTACACCGGCGCGGATACAGCAGTGCTGTACCCGACGGCCTGGTGGACTTTGGACCTCGAGACCAGTCAAGTGACCACGCCCGGCGTGCAGGGTTCAGATACGCGATGTAGCAACGTCGCGAATCAGCCACATTGGTCGAGAGCTCAGCAAGTTGATGCCGTATGGATGATGCGTCATTACCTGACTCAGGAAGAATCAGCTGACGCGGGCGTGTAACGTTCAGAAGTCGAATGTGCTTGAACCCGCCGGCAATTGTGTCGCTCGTCCAGCCCCCCCCCCCCCACCACCACCACCACCACCACCACGCCCTTGATATCCATCTTGCAATCTCGGTTCGCGAAGGTGCCGTCAGCTCAAAGCTGTTGCAATTTTTCTGGCGGGTTTTCGGCGCGGGGGATTTGCTTCGGCTTCAGCGTTGCTTTTGTCCGAGACGTTTGGCGCTGCGCCATCATCACCACGGTACGCAGTCCACAATTGAGAATTCTTCTGCAGTTGCTGGCGCGTCTCACCTGTTCCGGGTTCCTGTTCCGTAGAATCGTTAGCCGTAACTCCGGTGCTAGATTCCTGTACGTTGAGTTGGAAGTCGCCTTCATGCCATCGTACGTTCGATGGTTGTAGAACCACCGTTGTTTGTCGCTCCATCGCCTCAGCTTCTTGTCGCTCTGCCTCCAAGACTCGCTGAGCCGCCTCTGCCTGACGCGCTGCCGCCTGCCGGTGGTGTCTAGCGACCTTCTCCCTCATCTGCTTGACCCACGCCTGGCGCAGCCTATCTTTTAGTGGCTTGTTCCACGAAATGTCAGCCGGCTGAAAGACGTAAGTATACCGCGGGGGTGCTTTCATCAACACTACCTTAATAGCCGCTGTGTATTCGCGAACTTCTTCGGTCCAATGACCCGGAAAATCACCCCATGGCAATAGTATGGGCTCAGCACAGTTGTCGCGCTGAGCAATGGAGCTTCAAAAATTCCACTGACAGGTCTGAATCCCACCAACCCTTCGTGTTTCCGAAAAATCGGCATCCAGTTGACTTTTGCAGCGGCGCGATCGTCTTCCAAAGAGTTCGACCGAAGCCATTTCGAAACTTCGTGTTTGCTATGCGTTCGTGTTGCTTGACTGGTGGTCGACCAAGAACGGAGCGAGCTTGTTGCCGTATGTATCCGCAAGGAGCATAGCCGTAGCACGCTCTTTGTCTTTTCCTGCGCATTTAACCCACACCGTCCGTGTGTTGCATGCGTCGATAGTTTTGTGAGGCAAATACTCAAAGCAGACGGCTACTCTACAGTTACTAAATTACTTGCTGAAAACACTTTACATCAAAATTATCTGTTTGATCAGCATTGTACACCTTTGATATACCTTGTTCTACCATCGTTTGGTGTACTTTAGCTGTAAAAGCTGCAGCAACTTGAATAGCGTCGGTGGGAGTAGTCTGGCCTTGTCTCGCTCGAGCTCGAATTGAGAGTCGATGTCGGCGAAAAAAAACGCCGAGCCCATGAAGGAGAAGCTCAAATTGAACTTGGACTTAACCCAGCTTCTGCAGCTATTTCCAAAGCTTTTTGGGTTAACATGCCTGATGATACGGGGATACCTTCTCGTCGCGAAGAGTTAATCAAAAAAAACTATTAGCTCTTCAGCTTGACACGCTACCCTTTCAGTTATTAACCCTTTCGCGAACGGAGACCTAGTCACTTGAATTTGTATAGTATACAAAATCAAGTGATTTGCAAGTGAAATGGCGCAAAATGCCCCGTTTTCCAAAATCACTGTATACTAGGTGCCATTGCAAGCCCACGACAGCCGTATCAAAACAAGGTCTACAAAAAGTAGAAGGGCGCAAAATGCCCGGTTCTGTGTTGCCAAATCAAGGCTATCCATTGGCTAATAACATCAGATAAACATGACCAGTGCATATATGGCCAGTAAAACCGATGCTAAAACGAGGCTTATCTTTTTGGTCTTCCCCTTTTGTGTTCAGGCAGCACCGGATATCAAATACATGTTGGTTTTACTATGCTGTGTACGACACCCTACCTTATGGAATACTGAGTTATAAACCCTCCCTCCCTCATAACGAAAAGATGGCGTGCGGCGAGAAGCGAGGACCGGACGACAGCGAGAGCAGCACCAGCAAGCGCCGCCGCGCAGCTCCTCCTCCTCCTGCTGACAACGCCGCAGACGCATGCATATTTAGGGAGGCATGGCGTGTGTTTCGTGGTGCGGGCTGGTCGGCAAAGCGACCATCGACGCGTAGTCTCGACACTCGGTACAAATATGTACGTCCTGGCGGAGATTCTTTGGGAAAAGAAGGCGTTGACTATGTGTTGGGCGAAGCTGGTGTGGTTGCTGAGTACATGAAATGTATGAGTCCACATGAACATGGCGTAGCTGTAGCCGCTGATCATGGTAGCGTCGGCGTTGGCGCCGGTGGCGTCGGAGGTGAAGTAGTTCGTGGCGGTGCTGGAGCCGTCGTTCATGGTGGCGTCGGCGTTGGAGCCGCCAGCGTTGGAGGTGGAGTCAAAGGTGGCCGGAGTCGCGGTTGTGGTCGCGGTCGTGGAGGTGCTGGAGCCGCAGCTCGTGGTGGCGTCGGCGTTGGCGCCGGTGGTTCCGGACCTGGAGCGGTTCGTGTCGGTGCTGGAGCCGCTGGTCGTGGTGGTGTCGGCGTTGAAGCCGGTTGTGTCGGAGGTGAAGTAGTTCATGGCGGTGCTGTAGGCATTGATCAAGGTGGCGCTGGTGTTGGCGTCGGAGGTCACGTGGTTCGTGGTGGTGCTGTATTCGCTGATCGAGGTGGAGTCAGCGTTGGTTTCGGTGGCGTCGGAGGTGAAGTATTTCGTGGCGGTGCTGTATTCGCTGATCGTGGTGGCGTCGGCGCCGGTGGCGACGGAAGTGAAGTAGTTCGTGATAGTGCTGGAGTCGCTGGTCGTGGTGGCGTCGGCGTTGGAGCCGACGGTGCTGGAGGTGGAGTCAAAGGTGGCCGGGGTCGCGGTTGTGGTCGCGGTAGTGGAGGTGCTGGAACCGCAGCTCGTGGTGGCGTCGGCGTTGGCGCCGGTGGTTCCGGAGCTGGAGCGGTTCGTGTCGGTGCTGGAGCCGCTGGATGTGGTGGTGTCGGCGTTGAAGCCGGTTGTGTTGGAGGTGACGTAGTTCATGGCGGTGCTGTAGGCATTGATCAAGGTGGCGCTGGTGTTGGCGTCGGAGGTCACGTGGCTCGTGGTGGTGCTGTATTCGCTGATCGAGGTGGAGTCAGCGTTGGTTTCGGTGGCGTCGGAGGTGAAGTATTTCGTGGCGGTGCTGTAGTCGCTGGTCGTGGTGGCGTCGGCGTTGGAGCCGACGGTGCTGGAGGTGGAGCCAAGGGTGGCCGGGGTCGTGGTTGTGGTCGCGGTCGCGGTCGCGGTCGTGGCGGTGCTGTAGTCGCTGGTCGTGGTGGCGTCGGCGTTGGAGCCGACGGTGCTGGAGGTGGAGCCAAGGGTGGCCGGGGTCGTGGTTGTGGTCGCGGTCGCGGTCGTGGCGGTGCTGTAGTCGCTGGTCGTGGTGGCGTCGGCGTTGGAGCCGACGGTGCTGGAGGTGGAGCCAAGGGTGGCCGGGGTCGTGGCTGTGGTCGCGGTCGCGGTCGTGGAGGTTCTGGAGCCGCTGCTCGAGGTGGCGTCGGCGTTAGAGGTGGAGCCAAAGGTGGCCGGGGTCGTGGTAGTGGTCGCGGTCGCGGTCGTAGCGATACTGGAGCTGCTGGTCTTGGTGACGTCAGCGTTGGAGCCGTTGGCGTCGGAGGTGAAGTAGTTCGTGGCGGTGTTGGTGTGGATGCTGTTCGTGCTGCTGGTGGTTGCGCCGGTGTTGGTGCTGCTGCTGGTGCTGCTGCTGCACCAACACGGCCATGGCTACAAGGCGGAGCCAGCGATGGGACTGCTGGTCTGACTGGAGGTGGCGGTGTTGGTGTTAATGCTGTTCGTGCTGCTGGTGGTGGCGCCGGTGTTGGTGCTGCTGCTGGTGCTGCTGCACCAACACGGGCATGGCTACAAGGCGGAGCCAGCGGTAGGACTGCTGTTGTGACCGGAGGTGGCGGTGTTGGTGTGGATGCTTTTCGTGCTGCTGGTGGTGGCGCCGGTGTTGGTGCTGCTACTGGTGCTGCTGCACCAACACGGGCATGGCTACAAGGCGGAGCTAGCGATGGAGCTACTGTTGTGACTGGAGGTGGCGGTGTTGGTGTGGATGCTGTTCGTGCGGCTGGTGGTGGCGCCGGTGTTGGTGCTGCTGCTGGTGCTGCTGCACCAACAAGGGCATGGCTCCAAGGCGGAGCCAGCGATGGAGCTGCTGTTGTGACTGGAGGTGGCGGTGTTGGTGTTGATGCTTTTCGTGCTGCTGGTGGTTGCGCCGTTGTTGGTGCTGCTGCTGCTGGCGCTGCTGCACCAACACGGGCATGGCTACAAGGCGGGGCCAGAGATGGGACTGCTGTTGTGACCGGAGGTGGCGGTGTTGGTGTGACTGCTGTTCGTGCTGCTGGTGGTGGCGCCGGTGTTGGTGTGGATGCTTTTCGTGCTGCTGGTGGTGGCGCCGGTGTTGGTGCTGCTGCTGGTGCTGCTGCACCAACACGGGCATGGCTACAAGGCGGGGCCAGAGATGGAGCTGCTGGTTTGACTGGAGGTGGCGGTGTTGGTGTGGATGCTGTTCGTGCTGCTGGTGGTGGCGCCGGTGTTGGTGCTGCTGCTGGTGCTGCTGCACCAACACGGGCATGGCTACAAGGCGGGGCCAGAGATGGAGCTGCTGGTTTGACTGGAGGTGGCGGTGTTGGTGTGGATGCTGTTCGTGCTGCTGGTGGTGGCGCCGGTGTTGGTGCTGCTGCTGGTGCTGCTGCACCAACACGGGCATGGCTACAAGGTGGAGCCGGCGATGCGACTGCTGGTCTGACTGAAGGTAGCGGTGTTGGTGTGGATGCTGTTCGTGCTGCTGGTGGTGGCGCCGGTGTTGGTGCTGCTGCTGGTGCTGCTGCACCAACACGGGCATGGCTCCAAAGCGGAGCTAGCGATGGAGCTACTGTTGTGACTGGAGGTGGCGGTGTTGGTGTGGATGCTGTTCGTGCGGCTGGTGGTGGCGCCGGTGTTGGTGCTGCTGCTGGTGCTGCTGCTCCTACACGGGCATGGCTCCAAGGCGGAGCCAGCGATGGAGCTGCTGTTGTGACCGGGGCTGGCGGTGTTGGTGTGGATGCTTTTCGTGCTGCTGGTGGTGGCGCCGGTGTTGGTGCTGCTACTGGTGCTGCTGCACCAACACGGGCATGGCTACAAGGCGGAGCTAGCGATGGAGCTACTGTTGTGACTGGAGGTGGCGGTGTTGGTGTGGATGCTGTTCGTGCGGCTGGTGGTGGCGCCGGTGTTGGTGCTGCTGCTGGTGCTGCTGCTCCTACACGGGCATGGCTCCAAGGCGGAGCCAGTGATGGAGCTGCTGTTGTGACCGGGGCTGGCGGTGTTGGTGTGGATGCTTTTCGTGCTGCTGGTGGTGGCGCCGGTGTTGGTGCTGCTACTGGTGCTGCTGCACCAACACGGGCATGGCTACAAGGCGGGGCCAGAGATGGAGCTGCTGGTTCGACTGGAGGTGGCGGTGTTGGTGTTAATGCTGTTCGTGCTGCTGGTGGTGGCGCCGGTGTTGGTGCTGCTGCTGGTGCTGCTGCACCAACACGGGCATGGCTACAAGGCGGAGCCAGCGGTAGGACTGCTGTTGTGACCGGAGGTGGCGGTGTTGGTGTGGATGCTTTTCGTGCTGCTGGTGGTGGCGCTGGTGTTGGTGCTGCTGCTGACGCTGCTGCACCAACACGGGCATGGCTACAAGGTGGAGCCGGCGATGCGACTGCTGGTCTGACTGAAGGTGGCGGTGTTGGTGTGGATGCTGTTCGTGCTGCTGGTGGTGGCGCCGGTGTTGGTGCTGCTGCTGGTGCTGCTGCACCAACACGGGCATGGCTCCAAAGCGGAGCTAGCGATGGAGCTACTGTTGTGACTGGAGGTGGCGGTGTTGGTGTGGATGCTGTTCGTGCGGCTGGTGGTGGCGCCGGTGTTGGTGCTGCTGCTGGTGCTGCTGCTCCAACACGGGCATGGCTACAAGGCGGGGCCAGAGATGGAGCTGCTGTTGTGACGGGAGGTGGCGGTGTTGGTGTGGATGCTGTTCGTGCTGCTGGAGGTGGCGCCGGTGTTGGTACTGCTGCTGGAGCCGCTAGTCGTGGTGGTGTCGGAGTTGGAGCATGTAGTCTCCGTGGTGAAACCAACGGTGGTCGTGACTGCGATGACCAATCGACAGCTGATGATGACGATGCAAGAGTTAATGGGGCTGAAACGGCTCGGACTTTGCCATCCACGCCAAGTGGAGACATCATGTCAGGTCGCCAAACCTTGTCACAATTATATTCGAACACACTAGTCGCGTTTTCGCCAGCTCGAGAAAAATGGATGGCGAAGAAGAAGTACAAAGGAATTGGAACTGCGTTCATTATTGGGCGGGTGTGTCGGTGTATTCAAAAATCAAAGAAGGCCCCACTTCTGTTTCATATTCGCTGGTTGGATTCGCAGTTTCAAAGTCATGGAGAAAATGTGTCGGTCGCTTTGGTCCAGAAAGGCCATTACAACTACAATCAACTCACTCGTGAACCCAACCAGGTTGAATGGCGTTCGCTGTGCGAGCAGACAGAAGGGAACGACATTGTCATCGACGGAGACGCAGATGATTTGGTAGAAGAGTATGTGCGCTATGAACCTACAGAGGATTTTCCAACGAACCTGCGTGAAGTTGAGGCGATTAAGAACATGCGTTTCGACCCCAACGTTCAGCTTGATGAGCCTACGGATTTGTTCAAACGGGATGATGGATCCACATCGTCAGTGATTAGAGAAGAATACCGTCACTTGTTCGAGCATTCTGCGTCATCAAGTTTCTTCGCGTATCTACCTATATACTTCTGGCAGCAAGTACTTCATGAAACCAACGCTTACGCATCGCAGCACAACATTCCAGTCAAGGACCCATTTACGTTGCAAGAGCTGATGACTTTTCTAGGTATCCTATTCTATATGGAGGTCACGGTGAAGGGAGAGTATGCAAACTACTGGGGGCGGCAACCTGAGGACGGTATCTTTGGAAGTGCTAGTGTTGATCTGGACCGTGTGATGCCACTAAAGCGGTTTAAGTTATTACGGCAAGCGCTATCATTTCGTAGTGATGTCTCCGCTGCAACTATGAAGAGAGATCCGGCAGCTAGAATCCGGTGTTTGCTGAACCTGTTGAAGGTAACTGGCGGAAAGTACATTGACCTCGGTCGCAACGTTGCTTTGGATGAAGCCAGCGTGGCCTGTCGATCGCGTTTTGGACGCCATCTAATAGTGTACAACCCAAAAAAGCCTACAGGAAAGTACCACTTCAAAATGTACATGCTGTGCTGTGCGTCCACGTGGATAGCAGTAAATTTTCGTCTACATTGCTCCGGTGATCTCGCCGATAGATTGGATGCAGTGACGTCTGAGACAGAGGCTCAAACGCTTGCCGCAGAGCTCAGTGAGGTGTCTACCATTCGTCAGCACGTCCTTGAGGTGGTCCGACCGATTTACGGCACCCATCGTGTCATAAACACAGACAATTTCTATACGTCTGTTCAACTACTTCAAGCACTAAGATTGAAGGGGCTGCGCGGCAGAGGTACCGTAAGAAGCAAAAGCAAGCATTTCCCCCAGCACGTAACGTTGATCAGCAAAGAATCGGCTCGTGGCGACTATCGCCAAGGTGTTTCAGTGGAACACCAGATGCTTGCTGCTGCGTGGTGCGACGGAAACATTGTGCGTGTAGTATCTAATGCAGATGCGTCGGGAATGACTACCGTTCGACGGCGGATTGGTGCTGAAAGTGTGGAGTTTCCTGCTCCGGTGTGTGTGAAGCAGTACAACACGTATATGCAAGGGGTTGACCGCTTGGATCAAATACGTGCAAGGTTTTCAATTGCTGACGGTCATTCTTTCCAGAAATGGCACAAAAAGTTAGCAATGGCTGCCATTGACATTGCCCGATGCAATGCGTACTTAACAAGAAAACTAGTGTTACCGACTTCGAGTAGCCGTGACCCGCACCGTGACTTTATGTTGGATCTGATCGGCGAGCTTATATCCAACAAATGGACAGAAGCACCCAGCAGCGGACGGATGCTCTTTTCTGAAAGAATACCAACTCCAGCTGAGTGGTCATCTCCTTCTCCAGTGAGTACGGCCTTTTCAGCAACCAGCCCAGCAGAGAGCCCAACGAAAATATGCACCGCTGTCTCGTCGAAGCAAATGTTTCAGGTGACCAACCGCAAACGACGCCAGTGTATCGTCTGTCGTTGGGAGGACAGATACGCGACGGAAGTCACTGACTTTTGTGTTATCCATGCGGTGTGTCTGTGCAAGGAGTTTCATCCCCCCAAAGACAGTGCGATTGCACCTTCGTACGTGTGTCCTCATACCACATGGACGTGCTGGGAAAAATACCACAGATTTTATCTGCCTCGAAAGCTCTTCTCAGACAAAGGCAACTTGCGGAAAACAAGCGAGCTTTTCAAATTGAAACCAAGAAAACCCCGTGCAGAGCAAACCGGTCAACCACCGCGAGAGGGCGCGGAACCTCGTCAGAGAAGCGTTGTTCGCGCAATCGTCCTGTAACACATTCGTATACAAAAACCAAGTAATATACCACATTTCAATTTTCACGTCCGCGGATACAGTCTGTGAGTGACCATTTGTATACAAAAAACAAGTAATATACCACATTTCATTTTTTGCGTCCTCGGCTACAGTCCGTGAGTAAACCCACTAGTGGGGCTTGCGTTGGTCGCCTATGCAATGAGGAGCGACTGCATCCCCAAGCCTTTCTCCAGCAGCTTCGCCAATGCCTTGTGGTCGTGCTTCCGAGCGCTGTGTGCATTTATCATACTTAGATCAAGTCATTATACCACATTTCTAATTGCCAAACAAGGAAAGTCAATTACCATTACGTTTGTAGATCCACATTGTCGCTCTTGACGTCCAACTGACTGGGACAGTTACCATTTTGCAGAGCTTCCATCGTGCGCAAAACACAGCTCGACAAGATGCTTGATGTCTTGGACAAATTTGCTCACCAAATATGACCACTCGCGCGTGCTCATGGAGCCCCAGCTGTTCTTCAATTTGGACCTTGATGCGGTCTTCAAAAAGGCGATGGTGCGCTAAGATGATGGTTGCTTGACTAAACGGTCGGTCAAACGCGAGAAGTACGGTGCTAGCGTCTCCATGCAGTAAATGTATCTTGCCGGTATAGTTTTGTACCAACAAGTCTTTCTCCATTAGCTGCATACCACGAAAAAGCACTTCATCCCGCACTTCAATACCGTAACACTTGGATGCCGAAGTCTGTAACGCAACTTGAGCAACCACATTACCGAGACCACAACCAACGTCGAGAAAAATATCCTGCGTTCCAATGAATCCTACAGCGTCAATCACAGCTGTCACTCCAGCCGGAAGAATTTCACCAGCGTTTAGATGGCGCTTTCCGGATTCTTGGCGAATATCTGCTTTTCCCACAGATGCAAACAGATTTTCAATAGCTTGCATTGCTGCATCAGCAGTCATTTGTATCGGGCCAGCAGCAGCGCCAGCAGCACCACCACCAGCCCGACCAGCGGCTCCATCGCCATCTCCGCCTTCTGGCCATACCCGTGCTGGTGCAGCGGCGCCAGTAGCAGCACGAACAGCAACAACACCAACCCCGCCACCTCCAGCCACACCAGCGGCTCCATCGCCGGCTCCGCCTTGGAGCCATGCCCGTGTTGGTGCAGCAGCACCAGCAGCAGCACCAACACCGGCGCCACCACCAGCAGCAAAAACAGCATCCACACCAACACCGCCACCTCCAGTCACAACAGCAGCTCCATCGCTGGCTCCGCCTTGGAGCCATGCCCTTGTTGGTGCAGCAGCACCAGCAGCAGCACCAACACCGGCGCCACCACCAGCAGCACGAACAGCATTAACACCAACACCGCCACCTCCAGTCAGACCAGCACTCACATCGCTGGCTCCACCTTGTAGCCATGCTCGTGTTGGTGCAGCAGCACCAGCAGCAGCACCAACACCGGCGCCACCACCACCAGCACGAACAGCATCCACACCAACACCGCCACCTCCAGTCAGACCAGCAGTCACATCGCCGGCTCCACCTTGTAGCCATGCCCGTGTTGGTGCAGCAGCACCAGCAGCAGCACCAACACCGGCGCCACCACCAGCAGCACGAAAAGCATCCACACCAACACCGCCACCTCCAGTCACAACAGCAGCTCCATCGCTGGCTCCGCCTTGGAGCCATGCCCTTGTTGGTGCAGCAGCACCAGCAGCAGCACCAACACCGGCGCCACCACCAGCAGCACGAACAGCATTAACACCAACACCGCCACCTCCAGTCACAACAGCAGCTCCATCGCTGGCTCCGCCTTGGAGCCATGCCCTTGTTGGTGCAGCAGCACCAGCAGCAGCACCAACACCGGCGCCACCACCAGCAGCACGAACAGCATTAACACCAACACCGCCACCTCCAGTCAGACCAGCACTCACATCGCTGGCTCCACCTTGTAGCCATGCTCGTGTTGGTGCAGCAGCACCAGCAGCAGCACCAACACCGGCGCCACCACCAGCAGCACGAACAGCATCCACACCAGCACCGCCACCTCCAGTCAGACCAGCACTCACATCGCTGGCTCCACCTTGTAGCCATGCCCGTGTTGGTGCAGCAGCACCAGCAGCAGCACCAACACCGGCGCCACCACCAGCAGCACGAACAGCATTAACACCAACACCGCCGCCTCCGGTCACAACAGCAGCTCCATCGCTGGCTCCGCCTTGAAGCCATGCTCGTGTTGGTGCAGCAGCACCAGCAGCAGCACCAACACCGGCGCCACCACCAGCAGCACGAACAGCATTAACACCAACACCGCCGCCTCCGGTCACAACAGCAGTCCCATCGCTGGCTCCGCCTTGGAGCCATGCCCGTGTTGGTGCAGCAGCACCAGCAGCAGCACCAACACCGGCGCCACCACCAGCAGCACGAACAGCATCCACACCAACACCGCCACCTCCAGTCACACCAGCAGTCCCATCGCCGGCTCCACCTTGTAGCCATGCCCGTGTTGGTGCAGCAGCACCAGCAGCAGCACCAACACCGGCGCCACCACCAGCAGCACGAAAAGCATCCACACCAACACCGCCACCTCCAGTCACAACAGCAGCTCCATCGCTGGCTCGGCCTTGAAGCCATGCCCTTGTTGGTGCAGCAGCACCAGCAGCAGCACCAACACCGGCGCCACCACCAGCAGCACGAACAGCATTAACACCAACACCGCCACCTCCAGTCAGACCAGCACTCACATCGCTGGCTCCACCTTGTAGCCATGCTCGTGTTGGTGCAGCAGCACCAGCAGCAGCACCAACACCGGCGCCACCACCAGCAGCAAAAACAGCATCCACACCAACACCGCCACCTCCAGTCAGACCAGCACTCACATCGCTGGCTCCACCTTGTAGCCATGCCCGTGTTGGTGCAGCAGCACCAGCAGCAGCACCAACACCGGCGCCACCACCAGCAGCACGAACAGCATCTACACCAACACCGCTACCTCCAGTCAGACCAGCAGTCACATCGCCGGCTCCACCTTGTAGCCATGCCCGTGTTGGTGCAGCAGCACCAGCAGCAGCACCAACACCGGCGCCACCACCAGCAGCACGAACAGCATCCACACCAACACCGCCACCTCCAGTCACACCAGCAGTCCCATCGCTGGCTCCGCCTTGGAGCCATGCCCGTGTTGGTGCAGCAGCACCAGCAGCAGCACCAACACCGGCGCCACCACCAGCAGCACGAACAGCATCCACACCAACACCGCCACCTCCAGTCACACCAGCAGTCCCATCGCTGGCTCCGCCTTGGAGCCATGCCCGTGTTGGTGCAGCAGCACCAGCAGCAGCACCAACACCGGCGCCACCACCAGCAGCACGAACAGCATCTACACCAACACCGCCACCTCCAGTCACAACAGCAGCTCCATCGCTGGCTCCGCCTTGTAGCCATGCTCGTGTTGGTGCAGCAGCACCAGCAGCAGCACCAACACCGGCGCCACCACCAGCAGCACGAACAGCATCCACACCAACACCGCCACCTCCAATCACAACAGCAGCTCCATCGCCGGCTCCACCTTGTAGCCATGCCCGTGTTGGCGCAGCAGCACCAGCAGCAGCACCAACACCGGCGCCACCACCAGCAGCACGAACAGCATTAACACCAACACCGCCGCCTCCGGTCACAATAGCAGTCCCATCGCTGGCTCCACCTTGTAGCCATGCCCGTGTTGGTGCAGCAGCACCAGCAGCAGCACCAACACCGGCGCCACCACCAGCAGCACGAACAGCATTAACACCAACACCGCCACCTCCAGTCAGACCAGCACTCACATCGCTGGCTCCACCTTGTAGCCATGCTCGTGTTGGTGCAGCAGCACCAGCAGCAGCACCAACACCGGCGCCACCACCAGCAGCACGAACAGCATCCACACCAGCACCGCCACCTCCAGTCAGACCAGCACTCACATCGCCGGCTCCACCTTGTAGCCATGCTCGTGTTGGTGCAGCAGCACCAGCAGCAGCACCAACACCGGCGCCACCACCAGCAGCACGAACAGCATCCACACCAGCACCGCCACCTCCAGTCAGACCAGCACTCACATCGCCGGCTCCACCTTGTAGCCATGCTCGTGTTGGTGCAGCAGCACCAGCAGCAGCACCAACACCGGCGCCACCACCAGCAGCACGAACAGCATCCACACCAGCACCGCCACCTCCAGTCAGACCAGCACTCACATCGCCGGCTCCACCTTGTAGCCATGCTCGTGTTGGTGCAGCAGCACCAGCAGCAGCACCAACACCGGCGCCACCACCAGCAGCACGAACAGCATCCACACCAGCACCGCCACCTCCAGTCAGACCAGCACTCACATCGCCGTCTCCACCTTGTAGCCATGCTCGTGTTGGTGCAGCAGCACCAGCAGCAGCACCAACACCGGCGCCACCACCAGCAGCACGAACAGCATCCACACCAGCACCGCCACCTCCAGTCAGACCAGCACTCACATCGCCGGCTCCACCTTGTAGCCATGCTCGTGTTGGTGCAGCAGCACCAGCAGCAGCACCAACACCGGCGCCACCACCAGCAGCACGAACAGCATCCACACCAGCACCGCCACCTCCAGTCAGACCAGCACTCACATCGCCGGCTCCACCTTGTAGCCATGCTCGTGTTGGTGCAGCAGCACCAGCAGCAGCACCAACACCGGCGCCACCACCAGCAGCACGAACAGCATCCACACCAACACCGCCACCTCCAGTCACACCAGCAGTCCCATCGCCGGCTCCGCCTTGGAGCCATGCCCGTGTTGGTGCAGCAGCACCAGCAGCAGCACCAACACCGGCGCCACCACCAGCAGCACGAAAAGCATCCACACCAACACCGCCACCTCCAGTCACAACAGCAGCTCCATCGCTGGCTCCGCCTTGAAGCCATGCCCTTGTTGGTGCAGCAGCACCAGCAGCAGCACCAACACCGGCGCCACCACCAGCAGCACGAACAGCATTAACACCAACACCGCCACCTCCAGTCAGACCAGCACTCACATCGCTGGCTCCACCTTGTAGCCATGCTCGTGTTGGTGCAGCAGCACCAGCAGCAGGACCACCAGTATCTTCGCCGCCTGCTTCGCGTTGTCTCGTGGCACACTTTGAATAGAACCACGGGGGAAAGTCGGCGAGAACGCTACCGTAGGTTTTCTTTAGTGAATGGAGGCGCATTCGGAGCTCTGTGGTGGAGTGCTTCGCACACCTCATCCTGCAACGCACATTAGACCACGATACACGCGAACCACGCCGTTCATATGCAGCGGCAAGCTGCACAAGCCTCTTGTCTTGGGCGACTGTAAATCTTGTTCTCATCCCTCCCTATGCATAGATTCTTCCTTGATGAGAATTACTCTGTTTTATTATGCATTTGGTAGAGCACTTCGAGCCAGTGGTTTGATCAGTGCGCATAGACCATGTTAATTTGGTGGAGCAAAAATAATTCCCAGGATAATTCGTCGGCTGGTAGGCGATGAGATATCATGAAGCGATATGATTGGTGGAAATAAAACAAGGTAGGTCAAAACATGAAACGGCGCAGAATGCCCCGTTTTGATTGTCGTTTTCACACCCATTTTAGAAAAGACCGTCAATAAGGGCAAAATGCACCCTTTGACCGCGAAAGGGTTAATAGTACACATATCCTCAAAAGATGTACGCTCTCTAATCCATCTCCGGGTGATCTTCTTCTTTCTTTCGGATTCGCTTGTTAGCTCTCCAACTCGTGATTGTTAAGTTGCTCCATTAGTAACTTATGATTTGGTCCACTTTAGATGATGCTGATTGGTTAAATATCGCTAGAACTTATGCCAAAACGGCCCTTACGTATGACAGGGAAAAAAATGTCAGTAGTTCGTAAAGTCGCTCGAAGGTCGTCTGAATCCAGCGCGCTGCGTGAGTACGTCAGCATGGATGCTACGGTGGTGGTCATATAGAAGCGTGGTCTCCTACTGGTTGGCAAGCAAGCTATGGGGTCGATGCTACATGTCGATTCGTGCACTTGGGCCTCGAAGATCAATGCCATTTTCAAAGTGGGCTCTATCCTCGGTATTCGTTGCCATGCTGTACTTCTTGACGCTGACTCAGCGCTGCAACTTGGCCTGCACGTACTGCGGGTCGTCCGAGGAGCTGGACATCGAGGACCTCGTGGACCCTCTCGACTGCAAGTACAAGGTGGACGCCCTGGACAAACTCACGACACCCCTCAAGGATGAGCACGAGCCCTTCGCCATTTGCTTCTACGGTGGCGAGCCGCTGCTGCAATTGCGGCAGATCAAGAAGGTGCTAGCCCAGCACGAGGGCAAGAACACCAAGTTTGTATTGCAGACCAACGGCACCAAGCTCAACCGCACGCCCACTGCGGTGGTGAACAAGATGGACACGATTCTAATCTCCGTGGATGGAGGGGAGAAGGTCACCGACACCAACCGTGGAGCGGGGACTTGGCGTCAGGCCATTGACAACGGATACCTGATCCGCAAAAATGGGTTTAAGGGCGACTTGATCGCTCGAATGACGGTGAGCCACGTGAGCGGTGATATCTACCAAGACGTCAAGGACCTATTTGATCTTGGCATCTTCGACCACGTGCACTGGCAGCTGGACGCGCAGTGGAGCACGCCCATGTATGCGGGATACGAAGACCGTGGCGGCTTCCTCAAGTGGCGTGATGAAGTGTACAACCCGTCGATCACCAAATTGGCCAAGTACTTCCGCGACATCCTCTTGAACGAGAAGAAGTTGCTGGGTGTTGCTCCATTCTTGCCGCTCCTGCACACGCTCATCACCGGCGAGAAGGCGACGCTGCGCTGCGGATCGGGTCGTGACGCGTTCAATGTACGAACTGGAGGCGGCATCTCAGCGTGCCCCATTGCTCCGGACAGCGACCTGCGGTATGATCTGGCCCACATCAACGACGCCGATTTTACACCGGAGACAGTGCGTGACTCGATCAAGATTGGAGGCCTTTGCTTGAGCTGCGATGTGAAGGATATCTGCGGAGGGCGATGCTTGTACGCGAACAAGACGATGTGGTGGGGCGAGGAAGGATTCCTCGCCGTGTGCCAGACCGTCAAGCATCTGATCCAGTGCATGCGAGACATCCAGCCGGACGTGGAGAGCGCCATCGCGCAGGGCATCATCGAGCTGGAAGACCTCCAATACCCGAAGTACAACAATTCGGTCGAGGTGATCCCGTAAAGACATCAACGCCGTCACATCTTGCATGCTCTAATATAGCTCCTCGCTTTCCGATACCGACCGCTGCCTTCAAGTTGCAAATGAAAGCAAGCGAGACAAACACCAACTTGTCATGCGTTGATTGTTCGTGCCATCCCCAAACAAGTGCCGATGCCCGTTATTCACAATGAGCTGCTCGATTGGTTTGTTGTAGCTCAGCTCGAGAAACGACTCGATTTCGTGCTCGCTGTTATGAGCGAGTAGCGAGTATTGCATCGCCAGTAGAGTGGATGAATGACCAGAAGTCGTGCAAATGAGCTTGAAGGCTGAGGAGCAACAGAGCTGAAAGATACTTGACTACAGTGTCGGGGCGGCTCGGCTCGACATTTTTCTTAACGATTGCTATTGTCCGGACGATCAAGGAAGGCTATCCAAGCCAAAAAAAATCTGGACGACTTCAACATGGCTTCCGCTATTTCGTTTTGCAAGCAACTTTGCTCGCGGACAGGTAGACACATCGGTGATTGTCCAAAATTTGTTGTCGATTGCTCACGAGGCCTTGGTGAGCTCGAAAAGCTCCGGTCGACGTGTAAATCAAAACAACTTCTCGGTTGCATCTGACACTATGACAGGTTTTTTGTTTGCAACGCCCTGGACAAGCTGTTCCCCCACTTGTAGCAGGCACAGTGGCCCCTCCTGCCTCACAGAGTAGAGTCAACATTATTAATAGGATCGCGATCCAAACCGGTGGCCAGGAAACTTCCATCTTATTCCTGCTCAAATGATCTCTCCGCGACGAGTCCCAAGTTGTACACCAACACACCTGCTCAACTTGGACGGTCGCACCGAAACGTTCACGATGGAAGTCAGCCAGGATCGAGCCCCTCCTTGAAACAACCCTGCAGTCGGAGTCCGACTCGGGCATGTCTTTGCGCCATGGGCCATGCCTTCGCCGTCGTTCCCCACCGCTGGCTCCTTCCGGCCCAATAATTTCGTGGCGCCCACCAAGTGCGCGCAATTATTGCCGCAGCTCGGTGTTCAAGGGCTTCCCGATCATCCAGCGCAACCAGCGGTGTCGGCACCACGACAAGAACGAAACCCCAGTGGGGTCCTTGTCGTCGACGAAGCGGCGACCGACGGCGTCGTCACTTCTGCAGGATGCGCCGTCACCGACCTTCGAATTGCACTACATTCTATATCGTAGCTCCATTCTCCATCGCAGTTCAACTCCTGCTCAAATCCCTCTTCACCTCTCAAACAGCCTTACGTATCATGCGCGTACCGAGTCCGACCTGCGCTTGCAACGGCCTCGAGGTCGGCGGTTTTCGTCATGGTGTGCCATTCCTCAACGAGCGCCACCGCCAGCACAAACATCAACACAAGACGCCTCCAACCATGAAGCGTCGGCCACTGCGCGCTGCCGGCGGCTTCGGGCTCTACGCGCTGTGCATCTGCCTGTCCACCATCGCGCTGCAGGCGCTGACCGCGCCGTCCCCCGCGCCATCCGCGTCCTCGTTCCACGCGTTCCTCTGGGCACAGCCAGCGCCGCTCTCGGCCGCCGACTTGCGGCTGCGCAACTTGTCGGTGCACCGCGTGCGCTACGTGGACGAGGATGCGGCAGCAATAGCCGAAGAGCAACAGCAGGTTCAGACTGTGACGGGCGTCCGCAAGGCGCTGGCGGACTTCCTGGCTGTGAGACCGCGCGCCAATGAAGTGTCCAGCGTCGTGGTGACGTGGGAGGACCACCCGCTGGCAACCCATGCTCGAGACAAGGACGCGCGGCTAGAGGAGGAGCAGGAGGAAGAAGAAGCAGCAGATGCAACGATGGAGGCCGCCTCCGAGTCGTACTCGTACGAGGTGCAGATTTGGGTCACCGGGTGGGGTTTAGACGCACTCTGGAGCCCGGTTAACCGGAGAGTGGTCACGAGAGACCCATTCCTCGTGCTGGTGGACTTGCCACTGGAGCACGAAATGGGGTTCAGGGTCAGGATGAAGGCCAAGCAGACCAAGAGGTCGCTGCTTGGCTTCTTGGTGCCTATGAACTTCTTCTCCACGGAGACGGACGGACCTTGGAGCGAGAGCGCGACGCTGTCCCCGACGAGGGATGACGAACTTGAAGCTATTGTCACGTCCTTGGCGAGTAACAAGCCGCTGCTGCTGCTACTCGCCGTGTGTATCGGATCGGGCTGCCTTGTGGTGGCGCAGCTGTATTTCAGACGGAGACTGGCCGTCGCTCGACAACGCAAGTTGCTCAAGATGCAACCGAGTCGTCGGTCGTCGTCGGAGAAGGACTTTGCCCCGAAGGACACGAGTGCCGCGAGTGAGACTGCTGATAGCAGTAGTGAGGACGGCGGCAAGTCGGTGCAGGAGCTGGAGCACGAGATCCGCGACCTCCGTCAGGAGCTGGCGGACTCGGAGGACGAGGTGCGGCAGCTCATGCTGTTCAGCGGCTACGGTATCGAGACGCTGGCGCCGCACGAGTTGGAGCAGCTGGAGCGCGAGCTCAAGCACACGCTCAAGCGCATCCATCATCTCAAGAAACACGGAGCGGCAGCACCGGAACTGGAAATGAGCGGCGGCATCAAGGCCCATCCGCGTATAGACGAGCGGGAGAGACGGCGGCACAAGCAGCGAGACGCCCTCCCGATGAGCCCCATCTACGAGCACCGGTCGTTCTGAGCGTCGACACCGCCGGTCATTTTATTTATCTATGAACCTGCTTAGCAGCGGAGTGCAACCAGGAAGGGAGTCCCTTCAAGGGACACTACAGAGGGTGTAGCCATATGAACGCAAATTCCACTCGAAGTGTAGCCATGTCAATGGCACTTTCGGTGTGGTGCACACCAGTGACGTGGTCCGCACAATTTCAAGTCAAAAATCACCTGAACGTCTACGTTGGCAATGCCCGCGCGTGACGTTGCTCTGGGCGCGCTGTCAGGCGCGTTTCTCTCCGTGTTCGTCTCGCAGGTGGTGCTCCCTCGTCTCCGCACTCGCCAGCTGCGCACTCAGGCTTCCCATGGCACCGTGTACCTCGTGGGCGCCGGCCCGGGCGACCCGGAGCTGCTGACGCTCAAGGCGCGGCGGCTGCTGGCCAGCGCGACGGTCGTAGTGGTGGACGACCTCGTGGGACCCGAAGTGTACGCGCTGATCCCCAAGGACTGCGAGATCGTCTACGTGGGGAAGCGCGGGGGCAAGAAGGACTCGGCCAAGCAGGTGGACATCGACGCCATCCTCGTGAGCAAGTGCCGCCTCGGACACGTCGTTGTCCGCCTCAAAGGAGGAGACCCCATGGTCTTCGGCCGCGTGCACTCGGAGATCCGCGCGCTGGTCAGAGCTCAGTGCAAGTTCGAGGTGGTGCCGGGCATCTCGTCGGCTTTGGCGGTGCCTGCCACGGCCAACATCCCGGTGACGCACAAGACGCTGAGCACGAGCTTCGTGGTCATCTCAGGCCACAAACCGGCGGAGATGGACTTTGAAATGCTGGCGAAGGTGGAGACGATCGTGCTGCTGATGGCTACGCGGACGATCGGGAGTATCTGTGAGAGTTTGGTCGAGAATGGGAAGGAGAAAGAGACGCCCGTGGCGCTAATTCACTCGGGCACGAACCCGGACCAGGTGCTGCTGGTGGGCACGTTGGAGGACATTGCAGCCAAGACGGATGGGAAGAAGTACTCTCCTGCGATTATCGTCATTGGACGGGTTGCCAAGTACGGTGACCTGAAGGCGTACCTTGATGAATCGGATGATGAACCGATCAACACGGACGTGTGAAGGGGTAAAACAAATATATCGGCACGACTGAGCTCCGAAGTATGAACACGCTTCGAAGATATTGTGTCACTCTCACTGGGGTCCAAACATGGGTCGTATCAGCACTATTTATCCTGTGCATGAGTATCTCACAGCTTAGCGGCGCACAATGTCCAGCAGCTCGACCTCGAACACCAGGTCGGCATCAGGGGGGATGACGCCGCCAGCGCCGGCCTTGCCGTAGCCCTTGGCCGACGGGATGTTGAGTGTCGCCTTCATGCCCTTGCTCATGCGCATCACGCCCTCATCCCAGCCGCGAATGACCTGGCCGACGCCGATCTGGAACTGGAACGGCTGGCCGCGGTCGAGCGACGAGTCGAAGACCTTGCCGTCCGCGGCGAGCTTGCCCGTGTAGTGCATGACCATGGTGTCTCCACGGTTGGGGAACGTGGCGTTGTCGCCCTCCTCAATCACCTCGGGCAGCACGAGGCGCTCGTCCACGTGCAGCTCGGAGTGCAGCTCGTGGTCCACCACCTCCAGCGTCACCGTCAGCGACTGGCCGGCGTACGGGTGCGCCAGGTCGATGTCCATGGTGTCGTCCGTGAGCTTGACAACGCGGGCGCGCTCGCCACCAGCGAGCTCCAGCACCTGGCCGACCGCGAGCATCTCGCGCTCCTTCTCGGGCAGGTTCATCTCCTTGAGCGGCACCGAGAGGATCTGCTTGTCGGCGCCGAACGCCTTGGCCGCCTCGATCTCCACCGTCTTGGACTCGCCCTTGGTCATCCCCTGCACAGCGTCCTCCACGCCGGGGAGCACCTGGCCGCTGCCCACGACGAACTTAAGCGGGGCGTCCTTCTGCGTCTTGGGCAGCGAGTCGCCACCCGACAGCTTGCCCTCCATCTGCAGCGACACGCGGTCGCCCACGGCCACTACGCGACCGCCAGCCTGCGTGCTGAAGGCGGCAGCAGAGCTGGGAAACAGAGACGGGAACGCAACGCACTGCAGGCCACGAGGAGCAGCAGCTACGGGACGCGCCTGCGTCAGCGCCAGCAACGAACGGGACTGGCGGCGGACTGCGGAGATTGGTACAGAGATTGGTGTTAGGTATGAGATATGGAGAAGAGAAGAGAGGCAGGAGCAAGACGTACCGATGGAGCGAGCGTTCTGGCGGGCGGCGCGGGCCATGAGGGTCGGGAAGCGCTTGGGCAACATCATGGTGGCAGGTGTTGATTGAGGAATGGGGAGGCTCGAATTTGTGTGGCGCTTGTGTGCGGTGAGCTGTGTGACGCACATCAGGACAGCAAGTTCAAGTGTCAAAACACGGTGGTAACAGTACTCTCATAAGGGTGCTTCATTCATTGATGGACGTAATGATGTAGAAGTTCACGATGTTGCAGACTAGCGAGGGGATACTTGTACTGAAGGGAGGCATTGCCACGCAATCTGGGGGACGAAACGCGAACACGTCGAGGTTACGCACTTGCTGCTTCTCTTCTCCATTCCTTCGGCCTTGACTGGATTAACGTCGTGAGTCGCGGACTGCATTTCTTGTTCGAATAGATAAGTGCGACGAAGCAGTCACAACGCTCTCCCGCCCACGGATGCCACACACTGCACGAACGTGACGCCCCTCACGAGGAAGTATAAGCTCATCTAAATTTCAAAGCGGTGCGCGGTCGAGAGCTGGTCGTGCGGGACTGTAGAGCTATAGAAATCCTGAGCCGTGATGGTTTTTGCGTCGGTGGTCGTGGCTGTCTGGTTCGAGAGTCCGTGAACCGGGATTTCGTCCTCCAAGATCAACTGCTGCAGCGAGTCGTGAGATGCAGCGGCAGGGGCTGCCGATCCTGCATTGTTTACATCGCCGTAAGCTGCAGCCGCAACCGCACTATCTGTCTTGCTCTCCTCACCCAAATCCAGCGGAAGACTCATCAAGGAACCTGCGGCATTAAGCGACGCAAGCTGCTGCTCGAACGAGTCCATTGAGCTCAATTTCTGGTTGCCGTCAACAAGCTGCTGCTCGAAAATACCTTCTCCGTTCACTGACAAACTGCTGAGACGTCTCGTCAGCCCTCCATTAATCCAGGAATCGTCGGGCTCCACATCTGCTGTGATTGAACGAAGACTAGCACTCTTCGTATCTCCGAGACTCAACATCTTGTTCAGCATGCGATGAGGAGGGCGTCCCAACAGGTTGGACGACGGTTTGCCAGCCGCAGAGTCTTCGGCTACAGATCCGGACAGAGAAGTTGACTGTGACTCCATTCTGAGGATCGCAGCATCAATCTCTTCTCCGAAATCGCGCAGACTCGTGGCGGAAAGCATGCTCTTGAAGCTTCCATTACCGAGCGAGTTAGTCGAGTGTCCACGCAAGAACTCGTTCAGAATCATGACGTCCTCCTGACTCATTCGCTCGTCCACCTCATCCTCGAGAGGGGACAGAATTGGCTCCAAATTAACCTGGGTCGTGCTGATGGCATTGTTGCTGACTGGCAGTGGCTGATGTGACATATCCATATTCACGGGCTGTGCGGGAGCAACGTACGGCATATTCGGCCTGACAGGTGACGTCGAAACTGGCGGAGCATCATCCGTGTTCAAAAGTCGCGGGCGGCCCAGCTTTGTGTATGTCTTCTGGTTTGGGTTCAACGCCTTCCATCTGAGTTTGACTGCGTCCTCCGTGCGACCCTGCACTCCACATAACCACGCCATTAGCCTCATTTTAACACACAACCTTGCTATTTATCCCCCTACCGGCAGGAGCTCTGCAATCTGCGTCCAGCGGTTGCCATACTTATCGTACGCCTGCTGGATCGCTTCGTCCTCCTCCTCAGTAAACGGCCTGCCATCAGTTGAACAGTCATCTTAGTAAAAAATCTTCAAGCAGCACCACAAAATTACTCACGATTTGTTAATGCTCGGGTCCAACCGGTTCCGCCAGCGTTCACGGCACTGCTTCGCCCTGCCAAAAAAAAATCACACACCATGTTAGCCAAAAAAATAAGCATCGAATGCCGGCTACTGTCACTGCCACGTACGTTCGTCCGGGGATGTTGTTGGACACCTGGCGCCAGTTGTCGTAGCCCTTGAGCATCATCTCCATGAGCAGCGCGTCCTCCTCCACCGACCACGGGCCCTTGACCAGCCCGGGCTTCAGCACCTTGTTCCAGCGCTGCAGACACTGCGCGTTGTCGCGGCCTGGCACGCGCTCCGCCACCGCCTACAGCGACAATCACTCTGTCAATGGAACTGGATGGAGACACCGTCCAGCTTACAGTACAGAGAGAGCGACGCACCATCCAATTGCGGTGGCCCAGCTCGGCCACCGCCGTCTTGAGAGCTTCGTCCTGCTCGGGCGTCCAGCGCTTGCTGACGACGGCGCCGCTTTTCTTCTTCTGGGCTTCCCCCGCCTGGTCCGCGTGGGGTTCAGCGCCCACGGCGTCTCGCCCGCGCTTCCTGCTCGCACACACACACAACACAACACGTCACTCTCCTGACCATCACTCTGCGTGGGTTTACTAATGCTGCATACACTGCTGACTCGGCCACTATAAATACATGGAAGACGATTAATAATCAGTCAGTCAGTGGAGGAGAAATGGATGGATCCCTCTTTAGACCAATCAGAGCTGGCGATGGGCGCTGGACAAGGTGCTGCTTACCCATAGTGAGAGGAGAGATGACGGGGTCGAGGACTTCTCGAGCTGTGGGAGGTCTGATGGGTCGTCCGCTGCTGCCGCCGCCTGCGCTGCTTCCTCGCGAGCTTCACGGGACTTGGACTGAAGAGTGAGACTCGACGGGCGATGGGCTGGGGGCGCGGAAAGACAGTGTACCCACATGGGATTGGTGGAAAAAGAGCCGCCTGAGTTCTCACCTCATTCGCCGATATTGCGTGCAAATTATTATATTGACTGAAACAATAATAGCTACATCGATGTGTGACACACAAAGCGCATGCCTGCAACTTGGCATTCAGGCAAGTGCAAGCGTTGCAAGCAGGGCACTACGTCTGTACCAAACCCTGGTTGCAAGCTCTCCCACCGTAATGTTGGTCATGATACCGGCGATTGAACTGTATCCGATTCACATGCAGCCAAACATGATGCTAAAGACACGGCCACAGTAGTTGGAGTTGCGTCACGCAGTGACTCAGTGCGTGTACCGTGTTGCCTCTCCTGCTTCAAAAGTGTAGCCGCCAACTCCCGATTCTTTCGCGTTGCTTCGAAGCTCAGGTCCACGTCGATTGAATTATTTCCCACACAAATCTACCACTTTCTCTCTTGTTGGCTGTCCGTGTCGTCCTACCCAGCTTATAAAATGAAAAGAAAGACGTCGATGGCCCCCACTTCATTCGCACGAGCCGCACAAGCACTTGGTCCGCCCTCGCTTCAGGTTACACGCGGCCTCGTTCCGGTGTCCTGACACTTCACTCACGCTCGCTGCTTACTAATACATCTTGCCCTTCCGAATCGGGCGCATGAGATCTGAGTCCAGCAGGTCGCCAATATCGTTCGAGATGTTGCCCAATTCGTAGGTAATTCCGTTCGAGTTCCGTCGGGGCTGGGAGCGCACCTGTTCAAAGTCGAGTGAGTGCGTCAAGTTGCGTCCACTGCTCATCTCAAAGTTGTGCTGTGAGTACGCGTTCGGGTCCACGGGCAAGTTAGCAATGCGGTCGTCCTCCTGGATTACAGCATCGCCACCAGTCGGTTTTTGTGCGCGCCAACTATCGATCAATCCCTGGAACAAATGCTTGTCGTCGTGATCCAGGTTTTGTACTGCCTTCTGCAACGACTCTGGGTTCTTGAATGAGCTGGTTAAGCTGTCCATCATGCTACTCGTGCTCGACAGTCGACCCCTCTCGCCTCTATCCTTTGATATTGAGACCGTCGCACGGAACATTTCATCCAGCTCGCCACTTGCAAGAAGATCTTCGGGTGACATGTCCGTGAATGAGCTCAAGCCTCGCGCACTGCCAAAGCTGAGCAAGCTGTTTGAATGACTGCGAAGCAGCTCCTTGAGGATGGCAGCATCGTTCATTTCATCCTCAGCCTTCACTTCATCGCTCAGCGGTTCCACAATAGGTTCAGGGTACTGGTTCGGCATTGGTACGTGTGTTGTCGGCAAAGGTTCATCAGGGTGCGGCATTGTCATGTGCGGGGGATGTAGAGGTGGCATCGGCATCGGGGTAATCGGTGTGCTGTTGGGTTGGTACGGGATCGGCGCGGGATAAACATTATCATACGTCGGCATCTCTGGCATCGTAATAGGGCCGTTCATCAGCGTTGCTGCAACGTCATCAGGAGTCGGAGGTGCTGTCGATCGCTGTTTGTTCACGGTCATGCCGGGCATAAGTTTCGGGCGACCCGGCTTGGCCCTTACCTTCTGATTCGGGTTTAGCGCCTTCCACCTCAACTTCACCGCGTCTTCCGTGCGGCCGGGTAGCAACTCGGCGATCTGCGTCCATCGGTTGCCCATTTTCTCGAACCCTTCCTGGATCATCGTGTCCTCTTCAGGCGTGAATGGGCTTTTTAACAAGTTCAATACGGACACGTCGTTAAATAAATCCCTTTCAGCAGCAGAAAACAACGTCCGCCCTCCCCACTTACGATTTGTTGATGCTCGGGTCCAAGTGGTTTCTCCACCGTTCACGGCACTGCTTGGCTCTACAGAAGCCCGCAAGAAAGCACCACAACCATCAGCACGTTTGCACCAAGCCCCGCCCCGCCCCTCTCAGTGCCACGTACGTTCTGCCTGGGATGTGCGCCGCCACTTCTCCCCACGAGTGGCACCCCTGCAGCACCATCTGCTCGAGCGTGCTGTCCTCCTCGAAGGACCAGTGGCCCTTGACCAGCCCGGGCTTGAGCACCTTGTTCCAGCGCTGCAGACACTGCGCGTGGTTGCGGCCGTCCACGCGCGAGGCGATGGACTTCCAGTTGCGCTGCCCGAACTCGTCCACGGCCTTGCGCAGCGCGTCGTCCTGCTCGGGCGTCCAGCGCTTGCCCTTCTCCTCCTCGGCGCGCGGCTTCTGCGCGTCGCTCGGCACCTCGTGGAACGAGCGCAGCGCGTCGTCCGCCGCCTCACGCTCGCGCTCGCGCTTGCTGTGTTCATGCATACAAACAGCCACATGTTAACATCTTTCGTTGCAGTTCCAGAGCGGACGAAAGGACCTACACTCCTGGTTCCGCTGCGCAATTGCAACGCCATACAAACAAGCAGAACGTTAGCTCCTGGATGGGGGTGGAGTACGGCATAGCACAGTACAGGACGTACCCATTGTGTGTTGTAGTGCTAGAGCCGTCTGCCTTGACACGAGGCTCTCGGCCTGGAGCGCTCCCCTGTTCCTAGCGCCAGACGGAGTGCGAGTGGGAAGCTCGCGCCTTCTTCGAGGTGCTGCGTGCCGAATTATGGCCCCCCAGATGCCGAGAAAAATGTCGTTTTGGCCAGTCGCTGCGAAGCTAAACAGTCGTTTTGACCAATCGCGACGCGCTCAGGACTTGGAGCTGCGAACTTCAAGTTGCGGCGTATAGGGCGCGACCGGTGCTGTCGTGCATTTGTATCGCGGGTCGGGCGAGCAATCCGAGACGCAGGATTGAAGTTCATGTGCACACACGCCGACCAGATCTGCGCGCGGAATGATAGACATGCTTGAGCATCCTGGTGAGATGCAGGCTGTAGCCTACAGGTCACCTGTCAGGTGCCCTTACATACACATGTGCTGGCTGGCGAGGTGCTACATGCGCATGTGGAGACGTATGAGGTTTGACGGTGTGGGGTTTGACGCTGGCTCGTACTGTAGACAACGGCGCCGTTGATCACCGAAAGTTCAGTTTGCCCCCAAGCACCAAAAGTTCTTTCAGCTTAAGCTGAAAGCTAAGCATAAGTACAGGGCAAATTTAGTGTTTTTTTGTGTTTTAAACTCTTTTTTTAGAAATATGAAGTGGCTACAGCTTTGTCACGTGCGATCGGCGCCCTGTTCACTTGAGGCGCGTTCTTAACAGCGGTTGTACGGGTGTATTGTAGTTAGAGCTGTCAACGTTTAGGGTCTAAACCTCGCAAAACTTTGCCAACCTAAAAACCAAGGTCAGTTTGCAAAACGTTTACTAAACGTTTCTGAACTGCCGCGGCAGGCATGACTCAGCTACTCTATACCATACAAATACCAGGTGAATAAATCTTTGATAGGCGTGACCGCGAAGTTCATGTAGTTGTGGACTATCACTGACACCCTGTGCCCAGTCGGACGTCGCCCCCGGATACACTGGACAGAGTGCCGTTCCTGTTCGACACTCCGTGCCCAGAGACTTCGCCCGTATACGCTCAGGTCAAGACGTCGTTCCCCTCCCGACGCAGACTATGGACGGGATCGACGAGTCTGTGGCCAGCCCCAGGATCGCCCCTCCAAGTCCGCCGACATCTTTTCAAACACCAGCAGCACGTTCACCTCCAGTATCAAGTAGTCGAGCAGGGTCTACTCGCACGCGTAAGCAGCGGAGGACTTATAGTCCTTCTCCTCGCGATACCCCAGCAAACCAGCGCAAGAAACACCAGACAAGTCGGCCCAGTGCTAAGCGAAAAAAACGGACCACGCCTTCAAGTCGGCGCACTTTGAACCATGATACTGCTGGCAGTCCGCATGCCCGAGCTTCTGCTCCTCGCCCGCAAACACGACCACCCAACTATTTGGAGACACCTCCCCACCATCTCTTCGTCACCCAGCGCCAGCATCGACCAGAACTTTGGCAGTTTGTTCGACTTGCAGCCGCCAAACAGTTTTGGCACCTGTCTCCGAACTTTAAGAATGAGCACGCCGAGTTTGCGTACTGTACTCGATGTAGTGTGTCGATTCCGTTTAAGACCTCAAACCATCAAGTTCTACCACACATGGAGAAGTTTCATGAAAAGGAGCTGTATGGAGAAACTCGTGCAAGCAACGCACGAGGGCGCAGTTTGGATGATGATTTTGCTGATGCTGCAAATGAGCTACGGGAAATTTCAAGCGAAGAGCAGGCACAGGTAAATAAGTTGCTGGCTAAATGGATTGCAGGCCATTTTCGCCCCCTCATTTTGATCGAAGACCAGGGTTTCATTGATTTCGTCGTGTATATCACCCAAGTGTTGGGTCGTGTGAATGTACCGCTACCTAAGCGTACGCAACTGCGTGGTTGCATTATCGCTTTGGCTAAGGAATTGAGAAACCATGTGAAAACTCAGATTAGCAAATCGTGTGAGTTTTTTTCAGTCACCGCTGATATTTGGACTGCTCGAAATGGCCATACGTATATTTCGTTCACCATTCACTACGTCGATGAGGATTTCTACCCAAGAAATTGGACGCTTGAAGTTAAAGAAATACCCGGCCAGCACACAGGTGAACTTATTGCTACATTTTTGGAGGATATTATGGATGAGTGGGGACTTGATAAGGAGCGCTGCACTCGATTCGTTAGGGACTCAGGCTCCAACATGATTGCATCCGGCAATTTGCTTGGGCTGGAACACATTTCGTGCTTGGCCCATGATATTCACCTGGTCCTGGCAGGTGCGATGTCGAAAGACAGAAACACAGCAGCTGTCGATAGAATCTCATCGTGGTCAGAGGTCGTAGTATCTGAGCCGGACTCTGTTCAAATTGACAACGAAGAAGATGAACCACTATCTGAAGAAGAGCGCGCTGAAATGAGTCGATTGCGAGCAGCTGCAATCAAGGAGATGGATGAATATCTTAATACCACACTTTCCAATTTGGAGAAAGGTGATATGGAAACTATTCGTGAATCTGTACAACAATTTAGATCGTTGGCTGTCTACTTTCGTCGATCCCCCAAAGCTCGCAATCGCCTTGCCATCGTTCAAGCTGATAACTTGCGGGTACCTGCTAAGAATGTAGTGAGCATGATCGTGGACTGCCCGACGCGCTGGAACAGTTGTTACCAGATGCTGGAGCGTTGCATTAGACTGGAGCCTGCGTTATCAGAATTTTTCACTTTCTTTTGCAGCACCTCGGGCCGTCATGAATTTGCCGATATGCGGAAGAAGCTTTCGATGCCAAAGCATAAAGATTGGTTGATCATCAAGTGTCTATGTTTGTTGCTCAAGCCGTTTGGAACTGTATCAACGCAGTTGGGTGGCCAGCAGTACCCTACGCTTCCTCTAGTCCTTCCTGCTCTCTGCGGTCTCAAGGTCTCGCTGGAAAATCGGAAGCTTTTTGACCCAGCTCTCTGTCCTGTTGCAACAGAAGAGTACGCCGAGGAAACGCGGGTGGCAATGGAGGAGTGTCGGAAGATATTACTCAAACTGTTTACGTCTCGATTTGCTAAGCGGATGAACGACGAGCCCAAGTGGGTAGCATTCTTGGATCCTCGCATTGCTGGTCAAATGATGCACTTGAAGAAGCATGAAAGGGACCAGGCAATTGAGGATCTTGTCACGGCGGCTGTGGAGCTATCAGGAGAACAACCTGTAGTGCAGCAAGCAGATCCACCAACAGTTCCAGATGACAATGACGACTTCATGAAGACCTTTCTGTTTGGAAAAAAAAGCCGCAAATCTAAGACAGCCCCAATCACGACTAAGTGCCGGCGTGAAATTCAGAAGTATCTAGCTGAGCTTGCCGTCACCGACGCTGAAACAAGCGATGAGGAGGAAGACGCGATAAAGAATCCGTTCGACTGGTGGAGGGGCAACCAACATAAGTATCGACTCCTCAGTCGACTGGCCCGAAAGTGGCTAGGAACTGTAGCAACCAGCGTAGCATCCGAGCGGGCATTTTCAACTAGCGGAAACATCGTCACTGTGAAGCGGTGTTCTCTTAAGGCTGAACTGGTGCGCGATCTGGTTTTCATCGCAGAGAATTCGCGCCGCATGAAGCAGCAGTAGACGTTCGACCGCTCACAACAGCAGAAGTGATGGGCACACGGACGACTCGGTACAGACATTAATGAAGAACGAACCACGACCTCCGTTTCTTGCATTCTCCCACCACTTATAGTACTTACAAACTCTCCTCACTCCAAGCTGAATCGTTCTGCGTGTGGATGGCTATTCGTCAGCCACTGCCACCTCCACCCCCGACACCTCCAGTGGTGTCCACCCATAATTCTCCAGTCTGCTGCACCGAGAAACGCTGCTCGAGTATGCGATACACTGAAGCCTGGCGCTCCACCTGCTCGGTAAGCTGCTTGAAGCGAGCGTACTCCATCAACGCAGCAAGCAGCTCCAAGTCGGGGTGCACAAGAGCACTGCCGCTCTTTGTCTGCTGCTTCAGCTTGATCGTAGCATTCTTGAGGGTCTGTAGAAGTGCATCGAACGCACTCAGCAGCCCCAGGAAGCGTGCCTCGCGAGATTTTCGCCGCGCGCAGCCTCCAGCTTCGCAGCCAGCGTGTCGGTACAAACCACAGCCATGTGGGCACCGTCAACTGCTGCCGCTTCCACTCCACAGATCCCAAATTCGCTACCTTGTGCATGCGCGCCTCCAGCAGCACCAGGTCGATCTTGGACTGCAGCAGCGCATTGTTCGCGCCATCTCCGCTCGGATGCAGCTCCAGCGGCGAAGTCTCCGCCTAGCTAGCCGCGCGTCCCTGCAGCACCAGTCTGTGCTCGCAGAAGCGTATAAACGGCTGCAGCTTGCCGGTCAAGCGCAAGAGCAGCTCCTTCTGCGAAGCCGTGTCCACCTGCCACAGGTCCGAGTTGATGCGGCGCGCCTTGCCGAACTTGTCCAGCGCCGCCACGTGCTCCTTTCGGTGGAAGGCCAAGTTGCCGACCATGTAGGCGGCGTACGCCTCCGCCTCCAGACTCGTGCGCCGTCTCCAGAAGCTTGACCTCACTCATCGGCGACACGGCCGTGCACTTGAGCCACATGCCGTTCTTCAACCGGCTCATACAGCACTGAAACAGCAGCACGCCGACATATTTGGTCACGGGGCTCGAGTCCACCTTGCCAAAGGCCAGCGACACCAACTGGCGCATCGTCATGGCCGCCGTGTTGCCCACCATGGAGCTGACGCTGCTGATCGTGGCGTGCAGGTGCATGCAGATCCACACGGCCTGCATCGCCATGTCTTCGTTGCCCACCAGCTTGCAAAACTATATAAAGGCCAATAAATCCGCCAAGTTAACCACCCAAATCCCAATAAAACACAGATTGCAGGGTTCTGACCTGCAGCAGGCTGGCTGTTCGGGCCGGCGTCCTGGGTTTTGCACGCGACTTGCTGCTGGCCGGGCCTTTCTTTTCCTCGTAGACCAGCGCCATGAACTGCAGCAGCGTCTGCAGCAGCTTGACCCTGCACGTCCGCGTTCTTCTTGGCCTGGATCTGCAGCACGCGCAGGATCATGCCCTTTATGGCCGAGAACGTCGAGTGCGGCACCTCGTGGACCACACCATCCTGCACGTAGAAGCGGGTGATCTCACTGAGAGTGCCCGTGGCCGTGTTGTCATCTGTGGTGAAGCGGTTGGCCACGGTGAACTTCTTGGTCGTGTCGATGGTGAAGTCCGAGTCAGGGCCGACGAACGTCTTGTTACCCATTCAGTACGGGTTGAAGTCGCAGCTGTCCTTGTCACACA
Source organism: Phytophthora x cambivora (assembly GCA_033557925.1). Classification (NCBI taxonomy): domain Eukaryota; phylum Oomycota; class Peronosporomycetes; order Peronosporales; family Peronosporaceae; genus Phytophthora; species Phytophthora x cambivora. Next base: position 2,689,479 of record JAUCEB010000012.1, on the reverse strand, counting down.
CACCGGCGTAGCGCTTGGCACCCTCACAACGGTAAGCACCGCCAGTCTACGACGAGGTCGTGCACGGGTGCGAAGTGTAGGCGTTACTGATGCTGTTCGACTCCCAAATGTCCATCTCGGCACAGCAAGTGCCGTACTTGCCGGCGCCAGCGTTGCTGTCGGTCTTGCTCGAGGTCCAGTTGAGGACGTTGCTCGAGGTCCAGTTGAGGACGTTGGCCTCACCGCTGATGAACTTCAGGTCCTGGTGGGACCGAGCGTCGCAGTAGCCCGTACCGTACTTGGCATCAGCCTTGTTGCTGGCGAAGAGCTTCATGCCACTGTCAGTCTTCATGTCCACGAAGTACAGGGCACCATTCAACCCGCAGTCGAGGTTCGACAAGTCCACGTCGAAGGTAAACTCTTGCTTGAGCAGCTTGTAGGCCTTGTACGTGGCGTCCGACTCCATGGCGGACACGCGCGATCCGATGTTAGTGCTGTAAGGACCCTTGACACCAGCTTCATGCTCAGGTTGTCGCTCTCGGAGGTGATGCGGTGCGTTCCGGTGTAGTCGGCGCCGCCGAGGGCACAGGAGGATGCACACGCAGTAGGCGTCCAGCATGATGGATGTGTCCTCATCGGTGCATCCACTGCTCGTGCAGGCCAGAGTCTTGAGTGGCGGGTGGGTCTCGGCCGTGTTGGAGTCGACAAGCTGCGCGTCGGCGGTGATGGCAGCGAGCGAAGCCACCGCAGCAACCACCACGAGACGAACAGCACTCGGTGTATGTATCTTGAACGGAGGTGGTCGATGTGCTAAGCCAGCACAAGGATATTGTGGGACGCGCTCGTGTGGTTGCACGTCAGCCGCGCGCGAGGAGCGGCTGCAGCACCGACTCGCTCGGGAACAGCGCGTGGATTGGTCCGGGCGCGCGCCCCTCTACGCGCAGCAGCGCCGGCAGCACCTCCAACGCGCGCCTCCTTCACCACCGGGTACTTGCGCTTGGCATCGCAGAGAGTTTCGTTTTGTCTGCACACGAGTCTCGAGTTTATGTGGACCACATCTAAACTTGGCAGGTTTAGATGGGGGTTAAGGTTTCGTGTAAACGTTTTCAAGGTTTTGAGGTTTTTGCAAAACGTTGACAGCCCTAATTGTAGTACAGTACGCTGTACAACAGATTGCGTAATATTACTGTAGTACAGTGGTGCAGAGAGGCGCGCAGCGGTTGTATCGTACATCAGACCTCTGTGAGCGGAGTGAACGCGTGAACGGCGGGAATCGGAGGGAACTCGGAAGGTATTGCACCTTCTAGCCACACCAGAGCAAAAAAGACAGTAAATTCATATAAATTCGTTCGCGTTGGGAGGGTCTATACTGAAACCAAGTAAAAACACATCTTACCTAATGCATGCTGGGATTTGAATTCCCTCGCGGACGGCAGACACCTATACTGAAACCAAGTAGAAAATAATCTTACCTAATGAATGCTGGGATTGCACAAAAGAAAATCACAAGAAGGCGGTGAACGACTGATTTTCGTTCTCATCCATTGTTGTACTGGTGTACGGTACACCATGGTACACCACGGTACACCACACATGTCTCTAGCACATGTTGTACGTACACCCGTACACCCCCGGTTAAGAACGCGCCTGAGGTTTGTGTTGAAGACACGTGCGGAAAACTTCTATGGGACTCGCATCGGGTTTGTGAATGTGTCCAAATTTTTCTCGACGTTACCCGTTTAATTCCTCAGCTGAAGCCATTTTACTTCCGTTTAATTTTTCAGCAAATCACGGTAGTATCACTGGCTAAGTGTAGACTGGTTAAGTGAACGTGTTCAGCCGGCTTTAGAAATATACTTACACGAGAAGGCACGGTTGAACAATTTTGCGTGTGGTACTACAAATTTCGTGAAAGGTCGGCGAAGTATCCACAGGCGGCTCGAGAAAGTTGACGCCCGAGTGAAGGTCGCGGCGAGATTAGATATGGACTTCAAGCCGCTTGAGGGGTCACTTGGATTCAGTATTCCCGCCCCTCGAGTTGAGCTTCCAACTTCAAGCGACGAAAAAAACTTCAGCTCCGAGGAGTGGTACGTTTCTAACAGATTTCTAATGTACACCACATTGTTTCTGTGTCAGCGAACAAGCAGCGGTTAGCAGAGCGGCAAGAAGACCAACACGCCCGCGTAGCAGTAGCAACAACAACAGAATTAATAACAACAAGCGCCACGCCTCCAGCAGCTGCCGGGATGCGGCGCTCGCTCCGTGACAGCAACTGTAACTGCAGCTGCAACTGCAGCAGCGGCATCGACGCCGACGCCGACGCCTTCCGGCCTGAGCCCTCGACCCTTCCGCCTTCTCAATTAAGCGAACGTGCCCGCGCTCGCGATGGACGCGGCCGGCCGCGTGGCGCTCTGGAGCCTCAAGCTCGCACAGCTGTCCGGGGTGCTGGCCAGCAACGTCGTGAGCCGCCCCGTGACGGAGCTGGTGGCATCCGCCAAGGCCGCGGAGGTCACGCGCGCAGTGGAGCTGGCGCTGGCCGACGCGGACACGACGGTGAGAGACGTCGAGATCCAACTCAACACGCCCGAGCTCGGGTGCGACGTGAAGCTGCTCGTGAACTTGACGGTGGACGTGGACGACAACAAGGCGGCGAGCGTTGTGGCCATCGTCCGGGACGTCATCACTGCGTGGGCGCTGCAGGGGTCGCAGTTCGCGCGCGTGGCGCAGCAAGCGAACGCACCATTGTGGAGCTAGCTAGCGACGGACGCATCATGCTGTGGAACCCCAATGTAGAGGCACTGACGGGCTACAGCAACGACCAGGTCACGCCATTCATCGACTTTTCTTTATTGCAAGTCTGCAGGTATTACGATCGGGAGATATCTCCATACCCAGCAGTATATAGAGTGACGAAAACGAAGTGCATGGCTTGGTGAAACTCGAGCGGATTAAGGCCCTCGTCAGTGTAGTAGCTACCTGGAATACGCAGAAATACCAGCACGTTGAGCCGGTATTCAAACAGGGTTTGGTATTAGTGGGGATTTCGGTCTATTAGTGATACTAATACTAATAGCCAATTTTAAACCAATACCACTAATACAAATATTATTAGTGAACCGATGAAGATATCAATATCAGTGATAATATCACAAATTTTATTAGTAATACTATGAGGCTGGCTTTCCTCAGCTCTGCACGATTGTGGCGCAGTATCAACTGGCGTTAAGCTCGCTCATTATCGGTCCTCGTTCGTAGTGAACTCACCACGAACGAACGTGTCGAAAAGAACGCAGTGGAGACACCTCGTCCCAGCCAGACGCGTGCGAGTTTCGCAATTGAAGGATATTCCTTCTGCCTGACATCAGCAAACCACCGACACACGTCGATATTCCCGCACAGCTGTACTTGTCCACAATTTCTCGAAGAGAGATGAAAGCTGTGATTGTGGAGCTTCCGCAAACTGTCAGTGATATTATCAGTGATAATATCACTGATACCGTCACTAGATTTCACTAATAGTGATAGTTTCACTATTAGTGGCACAAAGCCGGTGATATATCAGTATCAATAGTAATATCAGTGATATTATCACTGATATCGTTAATAGTTTTGGCTAGTACTACCAAACCCTCGGTAAAGCCTCATCGCCGATGACACACCTCTATCGGCCTTACGGTCAGGTCTGGCCATACAGCCATTCCAAGCTCAGGTGGGACATACATCCACACCGGTTTGGCCATACAGCCATTCCAAGGACATAGATCCCCACAGATCTCAAACGGTCTGCAACATCCGCTAACTTACGGCAAGGGGGGAACACGGTTCATTTCGGTCCATTTCAGGGAGCTGCCATTCGGCACCTTGCCTCACCAGCAAGGTTACTCATGCCTTTGGCCCGTAACCAAATGAACCAAACTTAACCCCAATGTTTGTATGCTTGATTGAAATGACATATTGTTTATTGGAGCTGAAAGACTTCGCGCGCGATGAGGGCTCGACAGAGGACTCGAGACGTGCTACTGTCAAGTGACCCAAGTCGGTTGCGGCGACTTCAACCACGAGCCAGTTTGTGGCTTCGTCTTCGAGCGTCCATCGATACAGCATGTAAATACATGTATAACTATCACATCAGGTCGTCCATGTAGGAAAGCTTCCCGATCCGCTTGGTCCTCCTGATGCGGACGAACCCAACTCATCGATGGGCGCTTCTGAGGATGACGTCGCGGTCAGTCGAGTGTCGAGGTCTCCAATTGGCAGGGGCAACTTCAGAAACCTGTGCATAACATGACACATTGTGTACGTCAGACACGGTGGCTTGCGTATGGCAAGAGACCGCCGGTCGACCGAGACCTCACGTGACACCAATTCACTCGCTTCGCCGCCATGCAGTCCAGCGCCATCCCCCGGGCGGCGGACACCCCGTCCAAGAATGTCGTGCAGACTCTCGACGGCCAGAAGATCGTGCGGGTGTGCGACGCTCGACTGGCCTACGGCGACGTCGTGGGTGACGAGAGTTTGAGTGGGCGGCTGATGAGCGCGGGGCCCATTCTGGAGCTAATCGACCGCTTTGCCGGCGCTCTGGCTGAAAAGTAGGAGCTTGACTTGAAATGTTAAGCAGCGGGTTGCGATGGTGTCTTACTCCTTTTGGGGTGCTGGTGACGGCAGTGTGACTCTGGACCAAGGCATCGCTACAGTCTCCATTGATCGAGTCGACATCAAGAGCCCAATTGCTCACGGAGACCTGCTACAGTTGGAAGGAGAGGTGATCCACACTGGACGATCGTCGATGGTCATTCAGGTAGGTGCCAAAAGCTATACTGTAGTGTATTGACTTCCACACTAACGTTTGAGTGCCTTTAGATGAGCGGCTACCGCTATGATTTGGACCAAGCCAAGTTTGTCGACGTTCTCGGCGCATTTGCAACGTTCGTGGCGATCGACTACAAGACTCTGCGGCCCCGACCTGGTTTGCCCAAGCTTGTGCATCCAACGGATCCGAACTACGTGTCAAGACACGAGGAAGTCGCTAAGCAGCGCAAGGAGCTTGCTGCGCGCTGGCGCGATATGCAGCAGGAAGTGGACGAACTGCCTCTCGTCTCGGCGGACATGATTCAACATTGCAGATCCAATCACTCGGAACTCGTTTCGGTGCAGGACACACTACTCGACGTCCAGACGACCTTCTTGCCCAAGAATTTAAACGACAACAACACCGTTTTCGGTGGCGACGTGCTCGCATTCATGGTAAAGTAACGATTGTGTTTGTCAGGAACCGACTGGTTGTTGGTATTTGACGGTAATCTTCGTGTTTTGTTGTGCAGGATAAAGTGGCCTTGCAGTGCGCGAGAGGTTTCACAAGAAACAAGAGCATGACGACGGTGTCCATGAATCGGATTTCCTTCAAGTTGCCGATCCATATTCACGACATCGTCACCATGCTGGCTCGTGTTTCTAGTGTTCGGTGAGTAGAAGCACAGTGGGTGTGATTGTAGAGCAGTAAAAACTGACGATGATGTTGTGTTTGCATTTGTAGTGAGTACCATTTGGAAGTCGAGGTCGAGGTATTTATCGCGCATGTTCGCACGAAAGACCTTCGCAGGTCACACACCGGGTACGTAGCTCTTGTGGTGCCTCATTTTCACAGTGGCAATAACTTGCTTATGACAATGTGTGATCTCGATGTGTACAGATATTTCACAGTAGTGAATCTTGATCAGCTGTATCGTAGGACGCGTATCCAGAGAGGACTTAAGGTGGACGAGTCGGACCAAAACAGCATGCGAGCCATGCTCAAGGCCCAACACCGCTACGCTTTCGATAAAGCAGAGAAAAAGTTGCGCTCGCTGGATCAGCTGCCTCTTGGCTCGACTTCGCTGACTCGTGTGCCACCCACCCTGCACAGTCACCTTTGATGATGCACATGGCTTGGTGCTGCTGTAAGCCGCAGATCAATTGATTTGACTTGCTCATACCCGTGTTTCGCGGCGATAACTTATCGCATTGTATAGCTGCAATAGAGCGATGATCAACCGGGCATAGAATTTTGACTCCTGTCGCGACTCAAGGGTACCGAAACAATTGTATCCATTGGGGTGATGTCTTGGCATTCATGGTAATCAGCACGCATCATTGAGAAGAAGCACGATATTCTTTGACTTTCTTCTTGTGTCGGTACAGTACTTCTGTTTGTTGAGGCAAATATCTCGCCTGTATCTCTTCTTCTAATTGATTCGAAAGGTATCGATAATCTTGCAAATAAGTACTTCGAAGTAGTAATGTACTTCGAAGTACCGGTACTAATATTTAGAATTAGAATAGAAAGTAAAACGCAAAAAGTCATGACTAGGTCATGACCCAGTGACCTGATATCCGAAGATACAGCCGGTTTTTGGCTTGTTACCTGCTGATACCAGCCTCTGGGTCATGACCTAAATACTACGCGTTCATTGGTAAAATTACTTGCGAATTTCGAAATACGAAGGCTGCAGTGGCAAGTTCGTGCTCCTTCATGCATCGCCCTTGACAGACCGAGGTCGTGCTCGCCGCAAGCAACAATGTCTACGCTCTAGCTGGCGTTCAAGAGAGGTAACCGCGTAGAGGTACGATGCGTTCGCGCACTTTGGCCCGAGTCATTTGGTAGCGGTGCAGCAGGAGTTAGCTCACTTCCGCTCATCTCGTTCATGCCTAGCGGATGATCCCAGCTCGACCCTGCCCATACCGCATCAAGGATGTCGAGCTCATGCTGGTGACCATGGTGATCATTGTGGTGACCGACTGCAGCAACCCGATGACCTCGCGCTGCAGGCCATCGGCCTGGTGCCAGCAGGCTGGGGAGGATCGTGCGACGTATATCGCTAACGTGCTGTCAAGCGTCCGCCTGGACGGCTACTACGTGTTCGTGAGCATATAAGGCAAGCACTCTTCAGCATATCCTACCCTATTGCTTTCACGTTAACTACATGTAACATTGCTATGAAATGCTCTCGCTGATGACGGGTAGACTACAACCACTAATGCGAACACAACATGCAAGTCTCGCTAGCGGTCGAGAGAGACCATGTTTACGATATTGATAACGATGTAATAAAGCCATGATATACCATTTCATTAATCGCTACTAATTCTTCGGTTTCCACGCGCAGAAGCTCATGGCCACGTCGCCTCGCACTCGAGTCCAGCGTGGCCATGAGCTTCTGTGCGTGCTGCTGCTACATGAGCGCCACGATACGGCCGCAGAAGCCACCCGTCATGCGCGCGCCGAAGACACCCTCGCAGCCGCGCGTCGTCTCCACGAGGTGGCCCAGCTCGGGCGTGCTCACCACGTAGTCATCGCGCAGAGACTCGTGGCTCTCGGAACATGAGCTGCCCGCCTCGGCGTACTGGCGCACGCGGATGTGGTCCACAACGGCCACCGTGCGCTCGCCCTCCATGATCACGTGGCGCGCGCGGCGGTACACGACCTGGTCGCCCAGCGCCTCGCGCATTGAGTCGAGCTCGGGCACCGTGGCGTAGCGCAGGTGCGTCATTCCCGGGTGACGGTGGGTTTGCAACGCCTTGACGACTGCCTGGTACTGCAGCACGTGCTCCTTGTACTCGCCATGATGCCGCACGGCACGTTACAGTTGTTGTGCTCTCCCGCCTGGCACAGCAGCGCCTTCTGGATCGCCGACACGCCCTTGATCTCGAACAGACTCTCGAGGAACGTCGCGAAGCCCACCTCTAGCGCCGCGGAGCTGCTCAGGCCGCTACCGAACGACGCCGTGCTCATAATGACCGCGTGCACGCCCCTTGGCGGAATCATGACGGTCTTCGTGTTGGCCTTTGGCATCTCCAGCACGTTGGCCATCAGCTGTGGTATGTCGATGCTTATGAACACCGTGTGCAACACAGTGCGCTGCTCCTTGGACGGGATACAGCCCACGTTCGGGCACATGTCACCCACCGTGACCGTGGCTCAGTGCTCAAGAAGTGCGACGCCGTGTTGTGGCCATCCTCACGCGCAACGAGAGCAAGTCGGGGCTGCAGGTCTTCAAGGCGCGCAGTGCCAAGTTAGCTTCAAAATGCTTTTTTTTTAGTTTCGATACCAAAAATAAATATTTAGATTAGGTCACAATTGTGATATTGACTCGGGTCAGGACCCATACAATCGCGCACCTGATACTCATTAATTAACAATTTGTTAGAAAAGCCAATGACAATATTTGAGTTTAACCCCTAGAAATTCACATCTGCCACCATGTTGCTGCCGCTGCTCGTCGCCCTGCTCTTCCTGGCGTCTCCGTCGCCCGCCGCGCTGTCCACACATGCCGCTTACATCGTAGAGCTGCGCCCAGAATCGCCTCTGCCTTCCCAGCGCGTGCTGTACGGCGAGCCGCAGCTGTACCGCGTGTCGGATCTCCAACCTGACAAAGTTTACGACATCAAAGTGTCGTATCCGGCGTCGCAGCCGTCACTCTTCTCACTGCAGGTGGAGCAGGTCCTGCTACCTCTGCCAGTGGTGGGTGACGAAAAACCGGATAGTTCCAACACAAATATTGTGGGAAATATCATGAAAAGCAAGACCATGCCAACTCGACGTCGGGTGTTGAACACGGCCAAACTTCGGCTTCACCCGAAGGAAATGGAGACGCACGAGTCGGTTCGCTACCGTCTGGAGCCCTCGGGGGCGGCTATGGAAGTGGAATTTTCACTTATGGCCCAAGTGGAAGGAGTCCGACGACCGGACTCGAAGCTGAAAATTGACGAGTGTGTGTTCGACATTGTGGTGGAGGAAATGCTGCTGGAAGCATTTCCCAGAGATACACTGGTGCTCATCGGCTGGCTGGTGATGCTGCTGGCTGTGAGCGCGAAGTGGGTTTTCCCGTATTTGGAGAAGAAAATTGCACTTGGGTGTGTGGAGGACTGCATGAAGGGGGTAGAAACAAAAGAGTCGTAGATGATAATGAAAATACATACCTGTAATAAGTACGCCGGGAATAACGCGAACGGAGGTGGCTGAGATGAAGACAAGTTTGTCTTCATCTACCTCGTTTCAGTTGTACAAATCCGTTGGGGTGTCACCCTTACAAATGACTTCTAGAAATCGCAGAGAGCTCGAGAGGTTCGAGGTGCAAAAGTTGTTTTTCCTCTTGGCGAATAATACGTCGATGCTGAGCTTTCAGCAATGTACGCAGGTTTTCTTGGTCACCATCGTCGACGCGCAGGCCTCGAGTAACACAGCTAGCATGATCTGTTGCATTGAAATTTGCAACAGAGAAATAGCTGCGATCAGGAACATGTGGAAGTTAGCTAGCTGCCCGGACTCAAACAACACAACAAAGTCGAACAGTATCATACACCCGTACCCCGTGTGAGACTTTTGATGTTCTTGGGAGGCAAACTTCCTAAGAAACACCTCCACTTCCACGTCCACGTAGTGCTCTCTGTAAAACAAGAAATGCACGCACAAACTGATGAGTCTACGCTTCCTCACCACGAAGCCTTTTTCAATGCAGACTTACCGGATGCCGCACACACGTGCTACCACAGTCGTCACGTCGTCCGTTGTGACCGGCATGTTGAACGAGACTCGATTAGCAGACACAGTTACCATGTTGCTGTTGCCGGTGAAGACTCTGCCGCAGTAAAGCGCTGTCTTGTCCTAAAACCCCACAAAGTACAGGCATCAGCTACGATTTCTCGGCTCATCTATTGAAGCACGTACCATCCATGAGAGGATCTCCCCACCAAAGACAGTTCCATTCCGATTCAAATGTCGAGGCAGGAACGAAGCTGCCAGCGCTACGACAGTGTCCTGCACTAACACTTGCTCAGACCACTCACCCGTGTCGTCTAACATACCCGGAGACACAGCAGACAACTGGTCGACAGATTCCTCGATCCTCTTCAAGCGTATCGACAGATCTTTGCGTTGCTGCGCTACGTCCTGGAGGTGACGAATATGGCTTCCGTTGGTGGGATGAACAAGCTCCGGTAGTCCTCGGTAAGGGCGGTTGTCGTCATCTAGAGCCACTGCAGTCATTACCGCATCGAGAGCATGGACAAAATTTCGCGTAGCAATATCGTGTCGGTACCCCGTGACCTGCACCAACATCCATCAAGTTTTTTTTTTCAGCACGAAGCATTCTGTGTTCCTGGAATAGCGATAATCACCTGTAGAGTCAACGATGACCGTCCGATGTTGATCAATTCGCCCTCAAAACGCACGACGTCTCCATGGAAGATCGGGTTAACCATTTCCATGTTCTCCAGTGCTGCCATCGCCACCTTCTTGGAGATCGCACTACCGGTACCACAGACAACTCTATCAGCTACGGATGAATGGCCGCCACCATTTAGACAACCACCACGCACTTTTCCGCTACAGCTCCCCCAAAGTTGTCGAGATGATGCAAAATTGGTCCAAGACCCATCAACTTCCCACGCAAGTGCTCGTCGCCCTACCAGAAGTGCACAACACTGTCAAGGTCAGCGCTCCCGTGGACCCATTGACAGTCTCAGATATTCACGCACCAAGGTATCAGCATAAGCCAGACGCGTTTGCTGCACTGTCACGGAGCTCTTTGTTGCTGTCGACATGGTGGAGTGCTGCAGCTGAGAGAAGGAGAAGTTCAACGACCTCGAGAGGACGCGAAGCATCCGACAGACACGTGACAAGTTCAGGAATGACACGGGGAGAGAGTATCACATTGCGTTTTCACATCACTAGGGCACTTCGGCTGTTTTCTGTCTATCCGGTACACTGTCGACGTATGCAGGTCCTGCATTGCAGGACTCCTGCAGCAGGAGCAGCTCACGGCGTGACGTGGATGTTGGTGGAGTTTGGTGTTAAGAGTGAGAGCGGCTCCAATGTCAATAGTTTGCGCTCCTCGTCGTCGAACAGCCAGCGGTGCTGCGCTTTGAGCAGCGTGCGCATGCTCTCCTGGTCGCTCTCGTCCACCTTCAACCCGGTGGAGATCTGCTTCATGCGGTACGAGCGATCCAGGTTCGCGACGGTGAAGTAGCTGCACGCACAGACAAACACACAGCACTAGGTCAGTCGATCAAGCCAAAGTATGGTAAATAACAACTTGATACGGACCCTGTGTGCGACTTGCGGCGTTCCTTGGAGCCGATGCGGCCGACAAACACCTCGACCTCGACTTCCAAGTGGTGGCGACTGCAAAACGACAGGGGCATAAGGTCAGTCAAAGCCCCAAACACTATTCAACGCAAGGAGAATTCATACCGAGCGCTGCTGACACGTGCGTGCATCGTGACGATGTCGTCCATGGTGATCGGCAGCTTGAAGAAGATTCGGTTCATCGAGACCGTGACCATGTTCTGGTTCTTGGTGAAGTTGCGAGCGCAGTAGAGCGCCACCTTGTCCATCCACGTGAGCACTTCGCCGCCGAAAATGGTGTTGTTCCGGTTGAGATGCTTGGGCAAGAAGGAGTTCTGCACCTCGATCAGCGTGTCCGGGATCGGGACTTCCAGCGAGCGGCCATAGTCGTAGGTCTTGAGCATGTCGACCGACACGTGCGGCAACTGGTCCACCTCCTCCTGCACAGCGCGCCAGCGAGCAGCAAGTTCCTTGCGCTGGTCCGCAATCTCCTCGTGTTTCCGCACATACTCCGGGTCCAGCGGGTCCAACAGCTTGGGCAGCCCCGGACTGGGGTGCATGTTCTCATCCAGCGCCACACACGTCATGATCGCGCTCAGGGTGTGGATAAACTTGCCCGCCTCGATGTCATGGCGGTATCCAGTGATCTGGACGGCCAAGGACGAGCGCCCGGTGTAGATCACCTCGCCTTCGAGCCGCACGAGGTCTCCGTGGGCGATTTGGCTCTTGAAATCCACCCGATCCACCGATATCGTCGCGATTCCTTTGCACGCCACACTACGGACCGACGGAAAACAGAGTAACGTTATCAGCATCTAGCGTCCCAGCCACACGGTTCCTACGCTAATTGATCGCGTACTTTTCAGCGACTGCAGCTCCGAAGATGTCGAGACGCTCTAAGACGGGCCCAGCACTGATCAACTTGCCGCTGAGACTCTCCTCCCCCTATATAGCAACAATCGCATTTTAGACAACGTCTCCATTGGGCAAGTATTGCATCAACCTGATCCCCACGCACGATGATGTCGGCGTATGCGAGGCGCGTGTCCCGCGGGTTCACGAACGTTTGGTCTCCGATGGTTTGCATCCTCACAGCGCTCTGGAATCGATTGTGGCGAGGTCGCAACCGCGTTCGGCGGACCAGGGCCAACATTTTCTTCAAGTGGATCGAAGTGGGTCGGGCGTTGGCTTCTCGGAGAATGAAACGCAAGCCGGTGAAAGTATCTTAGCGACTGACGCAGTTGACGCTCTACTGTAGTGGCACACGTGAACTGAAGATGCGCATCTCCCAAACTGAAGCAGAGGCTGTGAAGCACTGCATCCTATCGAAAGGATTGATGCTCAACTGTGCGTCCCGGAAAAAGATGTCGAACCTCTGAATTTTTATCGTCTTATATTTGATCAGAAAGGCACAATATGATACGTTTTACTTCGTGCAATGCAAATATTGTGGGTTCTACTCAAAATTTGGCCGGCCGACTGATTGAATCGATCGGCCCCAGGCCTCTCTAATAGAGGGAAATTGACCCGTTTTCCCTCGCTATACCTATATTAAGACCTCGGGTCATCCCTCGCATAAGGTTTAACATGCAGATTTTGCATCGATTTGGTCGTAAAGTAAGCAAAAAGAAAGCGAACTGCACAGACGCAGTGTACTTCCAGTACTCTATTCACGCGAATAATACGCGCCAGCTCAGTTTGTCACCCTAGTGCTTGGAATCGGTACTCTGCAACTAGCGACGAAGAGAATAAAACGTTCTTATCGGCCCAACCTCTACAACACAACATTGGCCGATGTCGATCGCGACCAGCCATTATATACATGTACTTTGAAAGCAAGCGATCTATCGTCGAAGATCTTGTTCTATTTGAAACGATGCGGGAGGCTTCCACTGGAAGCGCATGGTAGCTTGGCAAATGCGTTATCTATTTTCAAGCCTGTCAATGTTTTTTTTGTATATCCGCGCGGTATGTGCTGCAAGATTCGTTCACACCCATATTCTGCAAGTATCCGCACTAAGTTCGACGGTGGGAGTGATTTTATCTTAGGTTCACTATACAGGAATTCATACCTCGCCGTACCTATATTAAAAGGTGTTTTCATCCCTCCATTAAGCTAATAGAGGTATTCGAGGGAAATACCTCTATTAGAGAGGCCTGATCGGCCCCCAATCGCCCCGCGTATACTCTGGCGTATACAACTTCAACTAAGTACGAGTGAAGCCATGAAATTGCCTCCGGCGGTTCAACTAATGACTTGGAAATTGTATGTGGGCGATTCAGCGAACCGATCGGAATGTCTAAATTTAGCCGGAATTCACAATACTACAGTTTGTAGTAAATCGACTTCGAAAATGGGATTTTTGGTTTCTGAATTTTCGATTTAGCGCGCACTATACAATTGGGGACGAAGCACTCATCCTGAAGTTGACTACATGGTGTGGGCCACATAGGTTGAGTCAGTCTTGGGCCGTGAGCAAAGTCTCATCAATTTTACAACTCTGTTGTATTGTAACTAGCCAAGCGCCGCCGCTACGCGGCGGTGGTTTTCTTTTTAGTTGGAGCCGCTCAGCTCACTACGCTCGCCTCGCTATTAATGGCAGGCTGCCTACGCTCCGCTACGGCAGTGGCGCTACCCGTTCCGCTCGCCTCGTCGGCTCGCTGCACTACTCGCGGTGCTATGTTGGTGAGTTCGATGAAGGGCGGGCCCTGCGGTCCCGCTATATCGACCGATGGGGCCGCCTTCGCTGCGCTCGGCAGCATTTTCGGCCAATCAGACTTCAGGTGATATTTTTGTTACTGACGGAGAGCGTTGCTCTGGTTGATGCTTTAGACTAGCCGAGCGCCGCCGCTACTATCTACCTTCGTGTTTATATTAGCCGCCGCTATGCGGCGGTGTTATTATTATCTATATCAGTTATATTATATTAGTCGAGTCCCGCGGCTGCGCGGCGGTGTGATATCACGCCTCCGTTCCGCTCGCCTCGTCGGCTCGCTGCACTACTCGCAGTGCTATGCTGGTAAGTCCGATGAAGGGCGGGCCCTGCGGTCCCGCAATAGCCACCGGTGGGGTCGCCTTCGGCGGCGGGGGCCGCCTTCGCTGCGCTCGGCAGCCTTTTAACCAATATAGGTGCCGCCGTCGCTGCGCTCGGCGGCCCAGTGTACCCATGTCCACTGTACCCATGTTACGCACGGACTGACAGACAGACGGGATGGTTGCTCTCTTAGATGGGGGTAGACTAGCCGAGCGCCGACGCTCCGCGGCGGTGGCGCTATTATCAACCTTCGTGTTTATAGTAGCCGCCGCTACGCGGCGGTGTTATTATTATCTATTTCAGTTATATTAAATTAGCCGAGTACCGCCGCTGCGCGGCGGTTTAATATGACGCCTCCGTTCCGCTCGCCTCGTCGGCTCGCTGCACTACTCGCCATGCTATGTTGGTAAGTCCGATAAAGGGCGGGCCCTTCGGTCCCGCAAAAACCACCGGTGGGGCCGCCTTCGCTTCGCTCGGCAGCTTTTTGGCCAATAGTGTTCCGCCATCGCTGCGCTCGGCGGCCCAATGAAGCCATGCGACGCAACCGACTGACGGACCCACGGACAAGGTGCTCTTGTAGATGTTGAGGACTAGCCGAGCGCCGCCGCTCCGCGGCGGTGGCGCTTTTAACTACCTTCGTGTTTATATTAGCCGCCTCTACGCGGCGGTGTTATTATTATCTATTTCAGTTTTATTAAATTAGCCGAGTACCGCCGCTGCGCGGCGGTTTAATATGACGCCTTCGTTCCGCTCGCCTCGTCGGCTCGCTGCACTACTCGCCATGCTATGTTGGTAAGTCCGATAAAGGGCGGGCCCTTCGGTCCCGCAAAAACCACCGGTGGGGCCGCCTTCGCTTCGCTCGGCAGCTTTTTGGCCAATAGTGTTCCGCCATCGCTGCGCTCGGCGGCCCAATGTAGCCATGCGACGCAACCGACTGACGGACCCACGGACAGGGTGCTCTTGTAGATGTTGAGGACTAGCCGAGCGCCGCCGCTCCGCGGCGGTGGCGCTTTTAACTACCTTCGTGTTTATATTAGCCGCCTCTACGCGGCGGTGTTATTATTATCTATTTCAGTTTTATTAAATTAGCCGAGTACCGCCGCTGCGCGGCGGAGTGATATCCCGCCTCCGTTCCGCTCGCCTCGTCGGCTCGCTGCACTACTCGCAGTGCTATGCCAATGAATCCGATGAAGGGCGGGTCCTGCGGTCCCGCAATAAACGCCAGTGGGGCCGCCTTCGGCGGCGGGGGCCGCGTTCGCTGCGCTCGGCAGCTGATTGGCCAATATGGGTGCCGCCGTCGCTGCGCTCGGCGCCCATGGCCCACTGTACCCATCTGGATGCACGAACTGACACACACGCAGACAGACAGGGTGCTCTCTTAGATGGGGGTAGATGTACTGAGTATTACGTTTCGCGTAACCACATTACGCCTGTACTAGGCTCAGATTTGCTACGCTGCCTACAGAAATTAGTCTGTGTTCGAAAATAGTCTATGTTCGGAAGTAGTCTTAGCGATACTATTTTTTGTGGGAATGAAATCCCGTGATTCAGAATTAGTCTGACCAACCCAAGTTCCCAGCGTACCGACTACAAAGAGAAGGAACAATAGAGCACGACGAGCGACGATTTGGGGCGGTGCGGCTGCGGCGGGAGGAGAATTTGGAAGCCAACGCCCAATAGCCCCAGTCGACTAGGCGATTCTCTCGATTGAGGTTGGTCCTCATGTGTGACGGGACATCTGCGCTCGCCAACTCGGTCGACGGCTCAAGGCTGAGCGTGAGAACGGCCGGCTCAAGCGACAGCACGAGCAGGAGATTCGCGTCGTCCGCAGCATCAAGATGCTGCTCGCCGAGCGGACGCCGCAGCACTAGTGCACAAGCCACAGCCACCTCCCGGACGAACACGTGCAGCGCGACGCCGACTTCTTCTTCGACGAGCACTCAGAGAGCGTCGAGGTCTCGTACCGAGAGATGGAGGGCGTCTTCGAGGCGGAAGGCACCGTCCCGTCGAAGGTCGTGGCGCACCAGCTGCTGCTGCGCGGCGGCGTGAAGGGCGACTACAGGAAGCTCGTCGGCACGCAGCACGAGCAGGAGCAGGAGATGTGCGTCGTCAGCAGCACCGAGAAGCTGCACTTCGAGCGAACGGCACTGCACTCGGAAGCAAGAAAGTGCACGGGCTGCACAACGACCTCCCGGTCAAGCACGTGCAGCGCGTCGCCGACTTCGTCTTCAACGAGCACTCAGAGAGCGTCGAGGTCTCGTACCGAGAGATGGAGGGCGTCTTCGAGGCGGAAGGCACCGTCCCGCCGAAGGTCGTGGCGCACCAGCTGCTGCTGCGCGGCGGCGTGAAGGGCGACTACAAGAAGCTCGTCGACACGCGAGCGATGCCCTTTAGTTGGCGCGACACGGACGACGCGTACAGGGGCTCCGGCGTGCAGAGCACTCTTGTGGTGACGGAGACCTTCGGGCTCGAGATGGTAGACCTCAAGACTGGCGCTACCGCCGCGTTCTACGGACAGCAGAATATCCGGTGCCACGTGGAGGAGATCCGCATCGTGCCAATAGGTCTGCCCACTTGTTTTTGCTGTTTGTGGCTCTCGAAGCCCCGACCAAGTGCAGCCATGAATACAGCAACAGAGTTTCACAAGAAGTCTCTGATGGTCGGTCCTCCGCGTTGGTGGTAGAGGTGAAGTACCGCGGTAAGGAGTGTCGTCCTCTATAAACCTCATACTTATTTGTAGCTCACACTCTCACTTTATTATTTTCTCTCTTGCACCATCCAGTGATGTCAAGCAAACCATCGACCGCACCCTGCGGTGGCTGCGGGGAACCCGTTGGGCCTGTTCATCGTTGCCCAACATGCTGCAACCACATGCATCCATTCTGTGGGCGTCCGGTCGGAAACGAGGGCTTTGGGCAGCCCATAATGTGTCCCAGGTGCGACCATCCCGCGACACTCATCGGTCCCAGTCGTTCAGCCTCCCCAATCATCGCAGCTTTCCAGCAACAATAACCTCAAGCGGTGCACGGCAACGAATGTAGCGATTCAAATACGGCATCTGCGAACTCCACGATTCTATCCGACAGCAATGCCGACGTGCGCTCAGCTCACATAAGACCACAGGAAGCTCCAATCGCGCAAGCACCCTCCATTGCCCGCCGCACACAAGTCGTCAGTACCATTGCCCAACGACGGAAGGTCATGAGATGGATGCAGAAGTATGAGGCTTCTCGAGGAGACGAAGGCATGTTTGCCAATGCTGTGGACACGTTTCCAGCAATCTTCAACTCCGCAACTCGTGGGACTAACTTGACAAAAGCCGTGGACTGGTGGACGAAGCGAAGCCGGTTCTTGGATGTCGAGCGTGGCTCTATTGCCATCTCAGCGCGCCGCCGGGGAGGGAGACGTCGTTTCACTGCGAAGGTGGTCAGTGGACGAGGAAGACCCAGAAGCCCGTAAGTGGAGTGGCTGTACTCACTACTTTTGGGTGAGTCTGACCGTCTACGAAACTCGGTGTGAAGTTCGAGCCCGCGCTGCTGTTGCAGTTGGCAAAGAGAATACTTCGGGACAGCATCGAATTGTACGACTCAAAAAGCGTGGACGCGAAGGGGGCTCTGATCGTTGACAAAATTGGATTCAAAGCTTTATGGAAGCGCATCAGATTGTTCTCAGATCCCAAACCAACTAAGCCCAGCAAAGATATTGCATATTGAACGGGAAGTTGCCTTTCATCTTGGCGAGTTGCAGCGTGGGTTTGCGGACGGCTCTCTCGACGAAAATGCAATTGAGAATATAGACGAAACCCACTTTGTCGTGGACTTCGACAACGGAAAAACGCTGGGATTCTCGGGAGAAACAACGGTAAAGTATACAGACGGTCGTGTCTGGCGGGGAGGGGATGACGATGGTTGTCCGACTGTCAGGAGGCCCGAGCGCACGAATCCACCCCCAATGATGAGTTTTACTAATTCGGGGGGGGGGGGGGATTATCCCATTCACGGAGTTCCTGACAAGACACCCGGTGTGTGCTACCGGTCGAGCAGGAAAGACTGGTTGACGCAGAAGCTGTTCCGCGAATATCTAACTGAGAGACGAGCAATGCGGGCAGACCCTCATGGTCTCAAGAAGACCATTTTTCTCGACAACTGCTCGGGTCATCTGGGGGCCGATGAATGTCGATCTGAACTCGATAGGATCAAGTCAGATGTGAAGTATTTGCCTCCAAATGCGACGGACTTGTGCCAACCTGCGGACTCCTTTGTGATCGCCAAAATCAAGGACGCTTGGAAGGTGAAGTGGAATGAGAAAAAACTGGATTTGATCAAGGATGGCTGCTGGCAGAACAAGATTAGAAAGGATGGCTCATGGTCCGGAAAACTGCAAAACCCGGGAAAGAATTTTTTTCTTCAGCTTGCTGCTGATTCTGCGAAAGCAGTCAATCTTCAAAAAGACAAGGATGGTTTATCCTACGCTCGCAAGGCAATGATTCGGTGCGGTATGTCACTTGGACTCGACGGGTCTTGGTCTGTAACTCAGTTGTATCCGCACCTTCACGAAATAGTGAAGAAGCACCTCGAGCATTTTGAGGGCAAGCCTGTCGAGTTGACATCCCAGACGACAACTTCAACTCCCGCTGCAACAGGTTCCAATTAGACTATTTTTGAACACTATAAATAGTCTTTGTCAGTAAGTAGTCTCGGCTAGGCTAATTACTGTGAACCGCAAGGAATCCATTCAACATGAAATAGTCTCGGCAAGACTAATTACCGTACGCAATGTATTCCTGAGCCTGGTACATGCGTAATGTGGCTACGCGAAACGTAGTACAGTGGTGTCCGCACACGTCTCCCTTTGCCAGTAGTGCATCGACAATTGAAACGGATGGCGGGACCCCGGGGTCCCACTCGGACCCCGGTGCTCTCATCACATACCGGTAACCGGTCACCGACTGTACTGTAAAATGTATGCGTTGGTTGCAGCGCCCTATTGCCTACACGTTAGCGAGTTCAATAACTCCTCTAAGGATCGCTGACTCGATTTCAGCCCAGTTATATTATTTGGTTGCGCATTGCCGAGCTGCTTCGGTGTGTGCGTCGGTCTGCCATCGTATACGACCACTATTACTAGTGCTGTTTTCCGTTCCAATGTCCATTTTTCTGCTTCTAGTACACAACCTCGCAAGCTTGTCATTTGCTGGTGGCGGTTGAATTGAAAATGGTACTTAAGTAAGTACCGATCGGCATACCCTCCACCCCCTCAAATAAAATAAATAATTCCCGATACCGATCATTTTTTATGCGGGACCCCGGGGTCCCGCCATCCGTTTCAATTGTCCCCTCGAGGGCTTTCCTTTACATTGTACTCTAAAAAATTTAGACTATTTAATACTACCTCCGCTCGGAAAATAATGAGCATTTCTAAAAAAAAAATCACGAGGGCTCCGCCTCGTACTTTACTTAATCTGGATATAAAATACTACGTACAGTGGTTACCGTATTTAGTCTGTGTGATTAAATAGTATGAGTTCGTTATTAGTCTCACTAAAATATCGCGAGACTAATCCTGGTAGTGCAACGGGTACGTTGTACGGACAGCCCTTAGGGGATTAATTCGAATATGTGGACCACAAACGCGTAACTAAGTGGATCAATACAATTATCATGAGTAATATCTTATAAAAACACGTTTTGATATCTAATTGAGTAGGTTATTTGTTGTCAAGGCTACGCAGATATAAGATTGAAGAGTTCGGAGAGAGATTGATAGCTGTTAAATACGGTTATTAACGGTCCGTTAAATATTCGGGTGTAAATGCAGCCTTTAGTGTCTTGCGTGGCGAAATGTGAGATCACACGAGGCTCACCGAGCCAGTGGCGTCAGAGATGCGGCGTGGTTTAGACTTAATAATGGTGCACTACATGTATATTCTAGCGGAGAGATTAATTAAATACATCTTCTGCTAGCGACGAAAACACGCTGGTGCTGGTTCAAAATGTACGTGGTGCCGTGCCCAGTATAGATGCCAGCGATAGCATCAAGCCGACCTTGTTCGAAGTAGCGGGCGGCGAAGACGATCGCGTGCAGCCGTGAGCCGTGAGTCTTGCCCGGTATAGATGACTCAATCCGACCTTGTTCGAAGTAGCGGGCGCCGTAGATGATCGCTGAGCCATGAGTCTAGCTGTTCCGGCACCACAGCAGCCGAGATTGAACCGTGGGTACGGGGGGGGGGCGTCTAGCTTTTTCGGTCGCCGCAGCAGCCCCCCCCCGGGGGGGGGGCTGCTGCGGCGACCGAAAAAGCTAGACGGTGGTGGCCAAGCCTGCTCGCTAGATTGATTAATAGTGCTTTGATTGATATTTGACCTTTCTGACTCAGAATTCCGGGAACCCCCTACGGATAGTTAGAGAAACCTCATTGGCAGGGGTCAGTAGTACTTTCTGAAATAGTACACCACGTCAATACTACTACCTGAATTTTTGGGATAAGTGATACTACTACCATATAGAGCGGCATTCAATATTAGTGATATTATGCTATCACCAGCTCTGTGCTATAGTACTATTCAAGTAATACTTTTGAAGGGCAGCAAACTCGGTTCTCATCTTGCAATTCTAGTTTGAGTTAGGACCTCATTTGGAAAGACCACCATATTCGAAAACGCGCCAAAGCACAACAAATGAAGCATGGATTGTGCCATGAAAGATTGCCAGGAAGGCGATGAAGTCAAGTGTGATCCTTACGTAGTAAGCCCGATAATGAAGCTCATAAATTTTTATAGAGTGATTATTTTTCAATTTCAGAAGTTCGTAATTAATTCTGAGATAGGAAAGCAACGTAGTGCTGATAAGCCCAGCCCTCACAGGATTATTGCGTGGAGTGAGCGCGCTGTCCGATCCGGTATACCGGTTCTATCGGTTCGGTAGTGTCGTATAGTCTGTCAAACCGATGCGTTTGGACTGAGTGATGGGATCGCAATTGAGAAGGATCGCAGGCGGGAGGAAGAATGGCGGGCAGATGCTGCGGCTGCGAAGCAGGCGCAGTAGATGCCCGCCATTCTTCCTCCAAATAACTGGATTCAATGATCCTATTCCAGCCTTCGCGGAGCCCTAGTTTACTACGAAGTACGGTATACGACAAGCACTGAGATTATTTAACGTGCGTGACATTTTCCCCACAGAGATTAAGTACGGTGGGTGCTTATCCGAAGGTGACCACTGCAGCTCAAGTAGTAGTGGAGTAGTACTACTAATATTACTCCTACTATTACTACCCAACTGTTGGTACATGTATTAATATCTGTTAAAGGTAGCAATGTTTGCGTTTTTAACCCACCGGCGACCGCTCTTATCCCGATTTTGCAGGGATAAGATTAATATAGAAATTTGTATACTGGTGGGATAGGGTAAGCGAGGTCCCCAGCGGCCTGCCCCGACTCTTCGGGTTCCACCGGCTGTCAATCTCATTGGTCAGAGTTATCCAATCAAAGCTTGGATACGGCCGTAACATTTAGCTCTATCGAGATTTCAATCGAAAAAACCTTGGCGTAATTCGCAGGATAATGCGAACATTCGCTAAGTGAGAGAATTGTTCTGAGCTGAATATCGCGGTTGATGGACGTGCTCGGCAATCGCTGTGACGCTATCCCAGGGCAAGCACGGCACGACACATGAGGGACGCCTTCTACTGCAACGACGAGACGCACGAGGCACAACCGAAAGATGAACAACTCAATCTCGGTACGCTCACACTAGCCAGCCTGTTGCCCCATTGCGGACGTGTTTCTCGACTGCAGGCGAGCGCTGGCGGCACAAGCCCCCCCATTCCATCGGCAGTACACCCGCCTGACTTCCTCCTTCCTCTTCGCCATGCAGGGCTACGGCTACTCGCAGTACAAGGCGCACTCGCCGCACCACCAGCGCAGCGGCGAACTTCCCAAGCTCTACTACAAATCGGCGGCTTCAAAGGCCCGGCGCGCATGAACTCCAGCAGCACGTGAACCTGAACAGCATGCTGGCCCAGCACCAGGCCCGACGCCGCAACAGGGGGGGGGGGGGGCTTCGACTACGAGCCCATCAGCGCCTAGGCAAATACTACGCGCTGACGCCCAAGGTCTATCGATACAACTGTATCGGGCGGCTCTCGGAGCCGCCCCAGTTGGGCTGCGGTCATACGTCAGCCCACACGGACAAACGTTCGCGTGAGGCGCCCTACATGAAGGAGAAGAAGCGCGTGTTCAAGCTAAACGATGGCATCAACGATCACAAGACCCTGCAGAACGAGGCCGGACGATCAAGCAGTCCGTAGTGTGATCTCGAATCAGAGTGCGGAGCGCGCCTAAAAGCAGGCGGATCGCCGAGGACCAAAATGGTGGTGGCTAAGGCGGTGACGTCAGCGATGAGGGCTATAATACCCAATGGTGCTGCCAGAACAGGCTCTCACTGCAACAGCAGCCTTTGCAGGCGGATGCAGTGAATATGTGTTTTAGTGTAAGGATCTAGTATAACATAAAATGGAGGCATTCCATAGAATCGAGCGACAGTCAAAATCAACCTGTCAAAAGTCGCGGTCGCTCTTCAGTGGTACAGTACACATCGTGTGGGGGGAGATCTTCTCCGAGAAGATCATGGCCGACGCAAGTATGTACACCGACGACACGGCGGCCGACAGCAGCAGCACTGTGGGCGGCAGCAGCAGCGATGACGACGAACGCTCGAACCAACAGGAGCTCACAGCGCGAGGGCGCTCCGAGAGCCAAGGGCAGCTCAGCGATCAAGATACCGACTTAGACAAATCCTCCTACTTTGTTCTCTCGGACCCTAAGTACACCTACGAGGCTGTCCCGGTGCGCATGAATGTTCTACTTGTGGTGTCTGTTTGATATCTAACCTTCCTGCTTGCATACAACAGGCTTTCACGCCGGATGTCAACCGAACAGCGTCAAACAACAAGAAACTTTATGGCAAGCCGAAGTCTGTTGGGGAGGTACGTGCACGTATCGTTGGTGTTTCAGTGGGCGTCACGATGGCTCAATTCCGATGAATGCCTAGATTTCAATGGCACCAGGGGTTCCTTGACTTTCACACCCTCCAGCCAGTACGCAAACCTTCACGCGACCGGGTGGGTATACGAATTACTTGAGTTCTGTGGCGTAGTCTAGCGAATGGTATTATGCAACAGGTTTACGAGCCTAGATTCAGGTCTACCACCCATGTAGACGCATTTCTATCCGCCCTTCCGCTCTACGAGATGTATGCGCAGTTTCAGAATGACGAAGACTCGAGTCACATCTACGCGTGGTTGCAAGCGTCCCTGAAAGCCTCGAAGGTATTTCACGCGTTCTGTGGTGCCAGGTGTACTCCCAACGCTAACGTGCCATTGACCTCTGTGTAGATAACGCTGACTATGGTAAAGCGTCGACAGCGCCTGTGCGAGTGGGATATTGAACGCTTAGACGCTTTTCTCGATTCCCATGTTGAACACCATATCGCCATGGAGGCAGATGAATCGTACGACGAGAATGCTATCCGGGATCATACCAAGGAGGGTTTTTTCAAAGAGCTCGAGTATAAAGCTCGAGTCCAGGAAGCCGCTGCGCTTGAGTGGCTTGCTGTCTGGACGTATCAAACCGAGGTGATGTTTCCTCGTCTTGGGGTATCGTTGAGACGCTAGTACGTCGGAAAGTGCTTAGCCCAGCTTCACAGAAGCATACATATTTTGTTGGAAGTGGATAAAGTCACAAAGTGAGCGCAGCGTAATTTATAAATAAAATACCAACGACGAATAAATTTCCCTACATTTGAGGCAGCTTAAAAATAGAGAAACACCCCTTCTCCCCCCTTTCCCCCCTCCCAGCCTTTTCCCAGCCTTTCATTCCGAAATCACCCCAATCCCGAGCATGGCTAGTGTCGCGTCGTCGGATTCCGGCACGGAGGCTACGAACGAGCCAGCGAATGTGGGCACACCCGAAGGTCACGTTCCTGTTGCGACGTCTGTACGCGCCCCTCGTATGGAGCAGCGCTACTATGCAAGCTGGGAGGAGTTCTTCTCAGCTTTGTCTGACTATCAAGACGCTACCTGTCAAGTCTTCCGGAAACGAACGTCTACTAGTGTCGCTGCGCGGAATGCTGAGCTGGAAAGGCGTGGTACCCTGACGGCTACAACCAAGATCCCGCTTTCTTTTGAAAAGTACTACCGTAGGCTCTGCTGCACGCATAGTTGGAGTCGTCCAAGCCGCTCTACCGGCAAGCGAAAGAACTATTTCGTAAAGTCCACGAAATGTGAGGCACAACTGTCGCTCACGGTGGTGTGGGGGGCTGAGAAGGGCTTCCAAGTGAAAGTGACACAGCAAAATACGACTCACAACCACAGATTGGGTTCGACGTCTTACGAGAATCACCCAGTCAACCGCCGAGTTGATGATGCAGACGTCATTAATTTTGCGATGAACGCCAAATGGCTGGGGCGAAAAAGAAGCTCATCTTGGAGTATTTGAGACGGAAAACGGGTAAGGATATTCGCGACGACTTGCTAGCTTGATATGATCTTAATTATTTGTCATTTACTGTATCTAGGGAAGAAAGTCACGCTGCGCGACGTGCACAACCTCGTGCAGAAACTAAAGGATGCACGTCGAGGGTCAACAACCGTCGAGGCTAGGCTGGACACTATTCTGCGAGAGTTTTGTAGTTCGCGAAAGGAAAACACAGCGACTATCTACGTGGACGACAACAAACTGGCGCAGACTATCACATTCCAGACGCATCAAACGCGCAGATTTTTCGAGGCATTCCCAGAGGTGCTAATGATCGACGCAACTCACAACACCAATGATGCACGCTACAAGCTCTTCAGCTTTATGATTCACGACGTTTTTGGACATGTACGTGCTTCAGTTGAGTTTTCCGCTCCTGTTTCTATTTGTAACCTAACGCTGTGCCTTTGCTGTGACTTTATTGTGACTGTGTGACTTTATTGTGACTGTGTGACTTTATTATACAGGGGCAGTATGTGCAGCACGCGCTGATGGAAAATGAAAGTGCAGAGTGTCTTACGGATGCTATTACCTCGTTCAAGTCATTCAATCCCACCTGGGATCGAGTTCGTGTCATCATCGTGGACAAGGACTTCGGAGAGATTTCCCTGTTGCGAGCTGCATTTCCTGGTGCGCGCATTCTTCTTTGTGTGTTTCACGTTGTGAAGTACCTTCGGGTCGAGGTTGCAAAACGAGAATACGGAGTGCTGGATCGCGATAAGGTGGAAGATGCAGTGCACATGATGTTGAGTGCGCAGACCGAACCTGAATACGAGACCGGTAGAAAATATTTGTACTACATCGTGGAAGGCAAGCAAATTTTGCAGCATGAAGACGTTCCGGACTCCGAACACTCGTTTTTGAAGTACTTCAATGCGAATTGGCACCAGTGCAGAGAAATGTGGAGCGGCTACGGACGTGTGGACGTTCCTCATTTAGGTAACACCACCAACAATCGGTACGACTTTCGTACATTATGGCTGTAACGAGTTACTTTGCTAACGTGACTGCGTTGTTTTTCTAGTCTGGAGGCTGCTTGGGGGCATTTAAAAGACGTATTGAAGCCTACCATGATGCTGGATGAATGTGTGGAAACACTGATGTTCTTGCAGTCAATCGCTGAAATGGAGTACACCAAAACGATCACGGATATTGGCTGCATGCGCTACAACGGGGCAGATGCTGAATTGGAAAAGCTAGCTAAGGAAGTTAGCCAGCACGCATACCAGCTCGTCGAGAAACAGTATCGTGTGGCTAACGACCGAAAGACGCAGTACAACATGCGGGAGTTGCAAGCCCATGTATTCGAGCTGACATCACTGGCGGAACCGGAGCGCAAGTACCACATCGACACAAGCGTAAGTTCATTTGACGGAAGTAATTGTTTGTATTCAATTGGAACTTATCGTTTTGCTTGTTTTTATTGCCTCTGTAGACTTACAGATGCTCGTGTACTTTCATGAGAACGGAGTTACTACCTTGTCGCCATGTCATCTATTGGCGATTGCTTTCGAACAAGAGTCCTATTCCGGTGAAGCATATTCACCCCCGATGGAGTCTGACATGCCCACTAAACATTCCAGTTAACGAGGACGAACCAACCGAAGATGAAGCTGGGTGCAGTTCGTTTCGAGTGAACGATTCTTCGTTAACGGCATCCAAGCACAAGATACTGAATGGCACGAATAAATTTCAGGTATCTCGCGATGTTGCAACCCGTATTGCCGATATCATGAGCCGGAACGGCACACCAATTTTCACGAAGATGCTGGAGGCTTTAAAGCGCTTTGAGGAGATTATTGTTGGCGGTGATGCTCCGTTTGTTTCAGAAACTACTGTGTGGCCGGACAGATTATCCGGTATGAATCCAATCTCTCAGATATCGTCTTTGGAGTCTGCAAATGACGTGGTCATGAGTCCCAGCGACGAGGTTGTCCCCTTGACTATCGAAGCTAACATAGAGTGCAAAACATACGAGGGGAAAGCTCAAGCTACAATGCGAGGCCATCTTGACGGAGTGCCACCAACAGAAAGTCACAACGACGGAGTGCCACCAACAGAAAGTCACAACGACGGAGTGCCACCAACAGAAAGTCACAACGACAGAGTGCCATCAATAGCAAGTCACAATGACGAAGTACCCAAGACGCGGGACTACCCTATTGAAGAATCAAGTGCTGATTTGCATTTGCCTGCGAAGAAACGAATTCGCGAGGACCCGAGCCAGAGCTCCAACTCCAGCGAGGACATGTCTTTCTTCGTCTCGAAGAGTACCAAAAGCAGAGGACGGCCCAAAATACGGAAAGCCCAGAAACAGAAAGAAAAACGACAACGAATGAGCGATTCACGCAAGGAGGCTGCGCATCTTGTGCAAGGGACACTAGTACCAGTGACTACTCTCTCAAGTATATCGAGAGTGATGAAATCAACGTTCAGTTACGAGTCTGCTTACGAGGTCTTAGCTGGATTCGCCGTGAAAACTCTGGGCCCCAGAAAACAAACCATCGCCAAGTTAGTTACCCCTCAAGAGTGTGCTCGTGATATTAAGTTTGTTTTCACGGAACAATTTGTGGCAAAATGTCGCCGGCTTTTGGAAGAGTATGTGAAGTCGCTCCCACAGTCGAACCCAACTGTCGGCATTCGAGTACCGAGGATCGGCGTTTTTAGCCAAGATCAACTGTATATCATGACGCAATATCATGAAGTGATGCAAACACTGGCAGCGGTATCCGACACCATGGAGTGGATCCAGGCGACCTCGCTTAATCGACTATCAGTACCGACCGGACTCGAAGAATACTCAAATCTTGACAAAGATAGCGCAACATCAGCAATTCGGAAGATAATCTTGACTATGAGTCGAGAATCACCTTTTGGACGAATTCGTAACGATGCTATATTACGATTTCGAGGCGACGAATGGCTCAACGATGACTGCTTAATGCACGGTATGACAACGCTCCACGAAGAATACGGTCCGATTGGTATCATTTCTCCGGCATTCTGCGGGACAGAAGACCTTGAAGTGAAGAACAAGATCATCGCAGGCAGCGAGCCGTTTCACAGTCGTAATGGATTCGTGCTGCTCCCACTCCACCTCGACAAGAATCACTGGTGTGGTGCCGTTTTCGACTTGAAATCGACACCACAAACTCTCACTGTGTTTGATCCTCTACAAAAGCGGAAACACTTTGAGGAATGCGAAACTATAATCGAAACCTTGTTCGGCGAGACCACGAAATCGATGGTCGCTAAACGAGAAGAAAGTTTGAAGCAATCGGATGGCTACAACTGCGGCCCGATGGTACTGCTGTTTTTCGAGTGTACTGTTAGAGGAATAGCCTTGCCATCGTCCCCGTCACAAGGTCTTCTACGATACATCAGGATGCGGTATTTGCTGAAGACACTGCATGCATAGGGAAACGATTGTATCTAGCACTAATACCAGTTGCGATGCTTCATTCGAAAGTTTTGAAATATCAAGGGTTATATGAGGCCATGCTTATATCAGGTGGTAGCGCGGGCATGAGCGCTGGCACGGGTGCAGCACTTGGTGGCACCGCTGGTGTCTGCTGATCGGAGAAACATTAGTTACTACGGTGGCTATGCCAGTGATAGTAGTGGTAGATGGCAGCGACTTTGATATAGGGGGTGGCGACTTTTGACTGTTACAAGGTACAGACAGACACACTCAGTTGAGTTTAAACATACAAGAGCCATCTCTCTCAGCAGCTTCTCCTCATTCAGTGTCTTTTTCTCTCTCACCTTCTGCTCAGCCTCGTACGCTTCCCACGTCAGTCTGTTGTGGTAGCCAAGCACGACCTTCATGATCTCCGGGATGCCACAGCTCACGTCGTCTTGGTATAACATCAGCGCTTGGAGGTCGGCCTTCATGGGGAGAGCACAAACGCACTCGCAGGCCGCCCACGACGACGCCGTTGTGCTCGCCGTTCGTGTAGACGATAAGGATCTTAACGCGGACTTGCAGCCGCGGTGGAGGCGCCATCTTTCAGCTCGTGGATCCTGCAGGCTCGAACTGTTCGAAGAAGCGCCGCTTCATGCGCTTCCTGCACTTGGTCTTGCTCTTCTCCGGATGCTGTGCCTCTGGGTCGGGGTCCTTGGTCTCTCTCTGCCTTCTTGGGGACCTCATGGTGCTCGCGGCGGAGCTGACGCCGTACCGAGTCAAATGCACAAGTCACGTACTGAGTCAAATACACAAGTCATGCGCACATTCGCGCAACAACACAGTTTGTTGTTGCTCGAATATGTGTTGGTACGACATTTGGACGGGATTCTCGTATGCGCAATCAGTTCTCCCCCGGGTAAGATGTCTAAATTTGATGAAATTTATGAAAACAGCCCGCGTAATTTACGCTTGGTTTGTGTCTATTGTGCCTTTTGTGTCTTTGTCCAGTGATGCCACTGAGTTGGTGACTGACTCGGTGCCTAGAATACGCACTTAGGTACGAAGTCACAAACCGGCTGTGTGACTCTAACATCGATCTATTTTGTTAGCGATGTTGAGATGCAATGAAGAAGCCCATGCCTACATATATTCCGTCATCGCTTTCTTATTGTAGCATAGATCTCAGCTTGGCCGCTGTCGATGCCAAGGTTGGCTTCACTCTCCCTCACAGGCGTATTTGTATTAAAGTTTGTATGGCAGAAGTCAAGATTGACTTCGCAGTGAAACATAGATCTCAACGTTGACAACCAGCTTGGTGCCAAGGTTGGCTTCACTCTCCCTCACAGGCGTATTTGTATTAAAGTTTGTATGGCAGAAGTCAAGATTGACTTCGCAGTGAAACATAGATCTCAACGTTGACAACCAGCTTGGTGCCAAGGTTGGCTTCGCTCTCCCTAACAGGCGTATTTGTATTAAAGTTTGTATGGCAGAAGTCAAGATTGACTTCGCAGTGAAACATAGATCTCAACGTTGACAACCAGCTTGGTGCCAAGGTTGGATTCGCTCTCCCTAACAGGCGTATTTGTATTAAAGTTTGTATGGCAGAAGTCAAGATTGACTTCGCAGTGAAACATAGATCTCAACGTTGACAACCAGCTTGGTGCCAAGGTTGGATTCGCTCCCTAACAGGCGTATTTGTATTAAAGTTTGTATGGCAGAAGTCAAGATTGACTTCGCAGTGAAACATAGATCTCAACGTTGACAACCAGCTTGACCACCGTCGAGTCAAAGCTGGCTTCGCTCTCACTTACAGACGTATTTTGTCAAGATCGACTTCGCAGTGACACCTAATTATCCGACTCATTCTGCTGCTCGGCCCCGCTGAGCGTACATTACATTCCACCGCGCCGAGCAGCTCCGCCAGCACTTCCGCCACGGCCTCTCGCTCGCTCTCATCCGGGGGCCTCTCAGTCGCAGTTACTCCTTCTTCATCCTGTCCTGCTGCATCTGCGCCTGGCCGCTCTGGCTGATGCACTTGTACCTCTACGTTTCGCGTGACACTTGGAACCGGTAACTGCGAAGATGACACCGAAGCAGCCCCATCGGCATTCTGAACATCGGTCTCGTATTGCCTTGGCGGTACAGCATCTGAGGAAGCTGTGTCCATCGTTTCCGCGCGTAACTCCTCCTTCGACCGACGCATTCGGATCCGTCCGACCTTTTCAGAGTGCGGAAGTTGATCTCCGTTCTTCCATTTCGAGTGCCAAATGTTAAAGCACGATACAGAATTACCATCGGATACATGTCGCGCCTTGGAACACAAAAACAGTCGTCCTCGATCAGTGGAGCACTGCTTGCAGTAATGACGCGTTGTGCCGGGAGGTCGATTCGATCCAGGACTGCCAGCACCACGCAGTACCGAACAAACCTTGCACACGCGAAACTTGAACTTGCCCTTCACTGTCTTGTCCGTCGACACCATCAATTGATGCTTCGAGCTTGCTAGCGAGTACGCCGTCGAAACTGGTGTCTGGTTAGTTCTTGGCTCCACCTCGGTAACAGCGGCTTCGGCGACTGGCACCGTTTCCAGGAAGTCATCATCTCCGAGAGCGAGTAGCTCCTCGTGTAGCTGAATGAGAAAATCCGCGTGTGAAAGAGGTTTTTCCCCCACCGACTTCGCGTACTCACGATGGGTGATAAAAGCGTTAATAACAGCTATGTCGAGAAGCCCGTAGAAAAGAGTCTTGTAGTATTTCTTCGGTCGCATGATCGTTTGAATGGAGTACCTAGTCAAAAGCATTTTCGGCGTAAGTAATGGGCGGCAGAACCGCAACAGAGCAACACGTACCTTTGCAGACGTAACTGGTCGTGAATGTCAACACCCCCCATGTACTTGTTGTACAATACCACAAACTCCGGACACGGAATGTTTGCCTGTGAGCCGTCCTTTTGCTTCCTCCGCACAATCGCACGTCTAGCGGAGGACCCAGCCGCCACAAAGTAGCACATTTTCGAGTCAACCCACCGCGTCGAGTACATTTGACGATTCGTATTGTTCCGAGCAAGAATGTATGAGCCGCGCGGCATCGCTCTCGAAGCTGATTTTTTGTCGGTCTTCAAGTCTTCGGGGAAGCCAAGACGCGTCGTAGCAACCGTCCCGATATTGTAGTACCCCATGTCCATCAAACAAAACCCCAACGTCACCGAAGAATACTCGCGATCAGTGATGATGATTCGCTTCTTGGATCGATCCACCCGACGCTGTTCCCACAAGGCTTTAAGGTTTCGAACCACAGCAGCTGGTCCACTTCTGGTGTCAACAAATTGACTGTTTTGTTTCTTACCGCAATAAACCTCGAACCTGAGCATCAATCCACAGCGTTCAGATACCGACTACATAAAATAGCGCAAATGAGCATACCAGGAGCAGTAGTGGGTATTCCCGCAACACACAGCGAACAGCTTGGTGCCGTACTTGTGCGGCTTATTCTTCAGGAAAACTCGTATTCTGTTCCGCGAACTTCTTGAAGGGATAACCATCTCGTCGAATGCAACCCAGCGCCCTAGTTCCATTCCACCCTTGAAAGTAGTCTGTAACTTGTTTATCACGTTGCGAATCTTCCATGCCCGGTCCGTCTTAGCCTGCGGAGCCTGGTTGCTCGTAAAGTGGAGAAATCTAGCGAAGGACGTGTTAGTGGGCCCTTTATTAAAATAACGTGGAAGTCACAGTACCTGTTAATCTCCTTGAAACGCTTGCAAACCATAAATCGCGACCAAGTTCCAGCTGGGATCGCTCCACGGGCTCGCGTCTTCCAATGATCTTCCAGTCGAGACTTTATCGCCTGGATATTACTAGGGCCAGAAAATGCATGATCTCCGCGGCAAGTACGTCTTTGAACGCGTCCAGCTCCTTCTTCTTTGCTTGAAACATTTCCTTGCGTTTGTGGATGTCGGCCGTCTTCTTTTCAATGGACAACTTCGCCTGTCGAAGTCTTTCCGGTCGTGTCTGACGCTCGTAACGATTAGTTTCCTCGGCAATCTCCGTCCAGAGAGTCTTCGGCATGTAGTAAAAAAAAGATCAGAAGGTTTCATCGTTTTCGCTACCTCTATAGCCGATGCAGTAAGTTGAGGAGGGTCCGTAAACACATCCGTAGCGCCGGACAGGTCCGAGTCATCCAGTTCGTCGGTTACCGGTAGCAGCTCCCAACCATTGTCAGACATGCCTCGAAGCATTTCATCTGTTATGTAGTCCTGGGGGCCGGCAACCGCACGAATTTCCTCTGCTGTTTCGACACTAAAACTTTCGTTTCCGGTATCACCCGCAATATAAAGCTCATCTGCAAACTCATCTTCAGAATCGTCGTCGGAACTCTCGCCAGAATAACCATCCGATTCCAGCACCTCGTGATCGTCATCAATACCCACGTTCACTTCATCAGCAAGCATGTCCGCACGTCTTTTCGATTTCTTCCCAGATACTCGACTCCCGGGAGACGAAAGAGTACGTCGATTTTGCGAGGGCGTTGCGGTTGTTTCTGCTGTCTGCCGGGGCGATTTTCTTTTTCTCGGAGCCTTGCCTGACCCTCTGGAATCTGCTCGCGGTACTGGCGTAGCGTCTGCATCCGCATTGTTTGAGATCCCGTCACCCCTAGGCTCAACACCACCACCTGCATTTGAGATCGCCTCTTCCTCGGTAGTCTCGGGAAAGTAATCCGGGTAATCGTACTCGTAGTCATTTTCGGTTCGATCATCGGTTTGCCGGCTCTCGGTAGCCACATTGTCAGCATCATTGGTTACCACTCCATTATTTTCCGGAATCGATGCTCTGCTTGCTTGGCGAGCTGTAGATCTACCGCTGGGTTTCTCGTTCTCATCGGTATATTTCCGAGGGCTGTCATGGCCTACCGTCCCGGTAGCATCGGTGACTTCAGCTGGAGCTGAGTTTTCGAGCATAGCTTGACGTTCTGCTTTCTGGCGACGCCTAAACTTCTCCAATTTGTCAGGGCAGTTCAAATTGGAGGCAGGCTCCCAGCTCGTTTGGGAATATCCCTTCCATTTCACCTCAAAGTAAGACAAGCCAAAACGAAAAGTTTCACGAAGAATTTTTTCCACTTCGTACACTTCCTCCAAACCTGGGCACCATTATTACAGTTAGTACAATTTCCCCTAAACCAACAAAGGAGCATGTGGCAAACACGTGCTGTTTGTTACCTTCAGAACCCTCTTGGTGTTTTGCAGGGATTTTAGCCGTCACGATGCTACCTCGGTCAGGCAAGTCCGCTTTTCGGGTTGCTTTTTTCTTCCACGCGCGTGCCTCTTGAAGTTGTGCTGCCTTGAACTTGTTGAGGAGCTCAGGACAATGCAGATTCGATTCCGGCTCCCACGACGTCTCGTCGTAACCCTTCCACTTCACATGGTACTTGGGCTCTCCACGCACGAACTTCATCTCGATGATCTTCTCGACTTCAAACTCGTCGTCTGCGGCATTATGAACGTCTACTATAAGATCGCTACGACGCTTTGCTAGTGAAAGATGCGATTTGCTTACCAGATGCCTCGGAGTTCACTGTCCTCGCTGCTTTTCTTCGCGCCTTCCGGGGCGGCTGGGCGTCGGGCCCGCTGCCTACTCGGCGCTTCTGTGACATCTCGACGAGTGACGGTGGAGGGGCGCCTACCATGACAGGGGGGGGGGGCAAAAGGCGCACTTCTTGCATCCGGATAGGTGGGCATTGTTGACCTTGATCATACAACTATACCGATATTAAAATTCGAATCTACACACATCCGCATACGAAGCACGACAGAGCAAATCGTATACTTGTAATATCTCAATGTTGAGTTGCAAGTATACTTGTAATATCTCGATGTTGAGTTGCAAGTATACTTGTAATATCTCGATGTTGAGTTGCAAGTGCCAATGTTGACATGTCAGTGGGCGCGCTCGTCCGCTTTGTCGCTGGCTTGTCCGTCGCCTTTGCAGCTTTCTTGCTCCTCGTCATGGGCCCCTGGCGAGCAGCACCGCCAGGAGTTCCTCTGCAGCCTGAGACTGCTTCGCCATCAGCACTTTGCTGCAGTCAAGGTTCTTTGAGAAAGTGATCCTACAGTTGAAATAAATTGATGTGGACCAATTCGATTTAGAATCAAGAGGACTCTAAGTCAACGTTGACTTGGTTTAAGTCGTTGTTGAGATGGCTTCAGTAACAAGTGTCTAAGCTAGCGTAGACACGTTCCAAGTCGTAGTCGACTTGGTGACTCAATGAGAGATGTACGAGTAGATGCACATGGATATCTTTACAAAAAGATGCAGAAGTGGCGAGATAAGCGCCAACACAAGAGTGGATACGTCAAATTAGATTTACTGAAGCTACCAGTCACCACTTCGGCATTGCCGGAGCACGTTAGCGATCACGCATAAACTCTCCCAGCGTGACGATGTAGTCGCGCGGCATATTGTCGTAATCGATGTGCAGCTCATCGACAAAGTCCACCTCGTCGTCGGGGCGCGGCTCCTCCGGTGCGTTGCGTCTCCAGGTGTTGAAGTACTCCACGAAAGTGCGACCAGGGATAGCGTGGCCAACACGATTAGCTCGTTCCAAGAGCTGTGTTGCTTCCGTTATGCCACGGGGGCATTCGAACGAAGCAACCGCAAGCATGTCCGAGGAAATGTGCAGATCCAAATAGCGCTCAATATCATCCATCCGAAGGTTGCAGTTGTCGACGATAACGATATCCACGCCACGGTCGGGGCTGCGACACAGGAGTTCTCTGTATTGTTCGTAGCAGCTTCGATGCGCCTCCCAAAGCCGACTTGCGTCGAACACATAGGATCCTCCGCGCTGGTAAGAGGTCAGCTGAGCAAACCGATACGCGGAAATCAACCGTTGCTGCATAACGAGCGACCTCTTGAGCAAACGTTGTCTTGCCACTGCCCGGGAGGCCTCTCATGATCACGAAGAGCCGAGGCGGGTACTGCATATACGCGCGGCGGTCCTCCCAATACGCCCGGTAGTCGTCAACGATTTGTCGGGCTTTGAACTCCATTTCTCACACGTCGAGTGTCGTCGAACCTGAAAATTGACGACTGGGTCTGCTACGGTTCAAACGGGCAAGTCCGGGAAAGGAAGACGGCATTTCTTAGAACTTTCACGTCCAAGATTCCGCTTCTGATGTTGACCACACCATATCACCGAACATAAGTCAACATTGACCTGGGATAGTCAACATCGACATCTTGGCCGGACCAGTTCCGCTCCTGGACGATCTCAGCGGCGTGGGCGACCGTCGGCAAGCATTCCGGCGAGCCCGGCCACAGCGGCACGGCGAGCGTAGCGGTAGTGGGGACAACGAGAGCAGCATGACGAGCATGGCGGCGGCCGGCACAGAGAGAGCAGCACGGCGAGCATGGCGGCGGCCGGCACAGCGAGAGCAGCACGACGAGCACAGCGGCCGGCATGGGCGACAGCAGAACGGCGAGCATAGCGGCGGCATGGGCGACCGTCGGCAAGCATTCCGGCGAGCCCGGCCTCAGCGGCACGGCGAGCGTAGCGGTAGTGGGGACAACGAGAGCAGCATGACGAGCATGGCGGCGGCCGGCACAGCGAGAGCAGCACGACGAGCATGGCGGCGGCCGGCACAGCGAGAGCAGCACGACGAGCACAGCGGCCGGCATGGGCGACAGCAGAACGGCGAGCATAGCGGCGGCATGGGCGACCGTCGGCAAGCATTCCGGCGAGCCCGGCCTCAGCGGCACGGCGAGCGTAGCGGTAGTGGGGACAACGAGAGCAGCATGACGAGCATGGCGGCGGCCGGCACAGCGAGAGCAGCACGACGAGCATGGCGGCGCCCGGCATGGGCGAGAGCAGCACGGCGAGCATAGCGGCGGCCAGAGTAAGGATCAGCAGCTTGGTGGCGGCCTTGGCGGCGACGGTCGATGCGAGCCGGGCGACGGCATAGTTGGGGAAGCGCGCTGGAGCAGTAGCTGGCGATTTCGGAAATGAGGTTTGGGATTGAGCGCGCGGAAACGATCTTCTGGCACGGATCGCAGCGCGAGCGTGATTGGCCGCGAAATGGCTGGCCAATTACACGTCGCAAATTCAAACGACGGGGGCGCTGATTGGCGTAGATACCGAAGCGAACCCACGGGCGAAAATCTGCGTTGCGCGAACTCAAAGCGCAAGTTGGAAAAGCGCGCGAAAAGCTGTGTGTTGCGCGAAGCTTGATGGCTGAAGCCAGGCTGATATATGGATACCACTTCGTGTGACCTTTGGATTGAGCCAATGCTGTGCTGATTGGCTTATTAGCTTCAACTTCAACCCTCGATAAGCACTCCAAATTATACTAGTTCTTGATTTAGTGACTACCTAGTACGAGGGCATTTCTTTTGCAGTTCTATAGTAACTTACTTTTGCAAGTTCTTCTGCAACAGAAATGATGGCAAACAGTGCCTGAACGTCGCTCGCCTCGCTACCTAGGCCAGTGTGGTGTCCTCACAAAACGCGGTACCCGTAGATATGAAATACCAGCCAATGCGTGCACACAGTTTCTATAGGTGAGCGCTGATCTTGTCCGTCGAAAAATCTCTGCTTCTGGGTGGTCAAAAGCTCACGAGACAGCACACTAATTCCCTCCTGTTCCTCGACAACACTGATACGAATAGACGCCAGTGACTTCAGCGAGGAATACGCCGCGCTAGCTAAGGTTGATGACCCCCCCCCCCCTCCAATATTTTACTGCAATTTACTACATATAGGAGCCCACACACCGCTTGACCTCCTGTGCCGCGCCACCGCGGCTCCCGGCTGGGAGCAGCGATGCACGGTGGAGCGGCACTGGTGGTTAAGCCGGCCAAGTCACCACTGACACCTCCATGCAGCCCCCAAAGCTCCCTGGAGCGCCATTGCCAACGGACGCGAATTACCCTCGACTTTCGCCCATACCCTCGATACCAGCCACCCTCGGACCGCAGAACGCACCTCACCGGGCGAGGCGGCGACCCGCGGTGGAGCGGCACTGGTGGTTGGGCCGGCCAAGTCACCACTGGCATCTCCATGCAGCCCCCAAAGCTCCCTGGAGCGCCATTGCCAACGGACGCGAATTACCCTCGACTTTCGCCATACCCTCGATACCAGCCACCCTCGGACCGCAGAACGCACCTCACCGGGCGAGGCGGCGACCCGCGGTGGCGCGGCACGGGAGGTCAAGCGGTGTGTGGGCTCCTATATGTAGTAAATTGCAGTAAAATATTGGAGGGGGGGGGGGGTCATCAACCTTAGCTAGCGCGGCGTATTCCTCGCTGAAGTCACTGGCGTCTATTCGTATCAGTGTTGTCGAGGAACAGGAGGGAATTAGTGTGCTGTCTCGTGAGCTTTTGACCACCCAGAAGCAGAGCTTTTTCGACGGACAAGATCAGCGCTCACCTATAGAAACTGTGTGCACGCATTGGTTGGTATTTCATATCTACGGGTACCGCGTTTTGTGAGGACACCACACTGGCCTAGGTAGCGAGGCGAGCGACGTTCAGGCACTGTTTGCCATCATTTCTGTTGCAGAAGAACTTGCAAAAGTAAGTTACTATAGAACTGCAAAAGAAATGCCCTCGTACTAGGTAGTCACTAAATCAAGAACTACTATAATTCGGAGTGCTTATCGAGGGTTGAAGTTGAAGCTAATAAGCCAATCAGCACAGCATTGGCTCAATCCAAAGGTCACACGAAGTGGTATCCATATATCAGCCTGGCTTCAGCCATCAAGCTTCGCGCAACACACAGCTTTTCGCGCGCTTTTCCAACTTGCGCTTTGAGTTCGCGCAACACGCAGATTTTCGCCCGTGGGTTCGCTCCGGTATCTACGCCAATCAGCGCCCCCGTCGTTTGAATTTGCGACGTGTAATTGGCCAGCCATTTCGCGGCCAATCACGCTCGCGCTGCGATCCGTGCCAGAAGATCGTTTCCGCGCGCTCAATCCCAAACCTCATTTCCGAAATCGCCAGCTACTGCTCCAGCGCGCTTCCCCAACTATGCCGTCGCCCGGCTCGCATCGACCGTCGCCGCCAAGGCCGCCACCAAGCTGCTGATCCTTACTCTGGCCGCCGCTATGCTCGCCGTGCTGCTCTCGCCCATGCCGGGCGCCGCCATGCTCGTCGTGCTGCTCTCGCTGTGCCGGCCGCCGCCATGCTCGTCATGCTGCTCTCGTTGTCCCCACTACCGCTACGCTCGCCGTGCCGCTGAGGCCGGGCTCGCCGGAATGCTTGCCGACGGTCGCCCATGCCGCCGCTATGCTCGCCGTTCTGCTGTCGCCCATGCCGGCCGCTGTGCTCGTCGTGCTGCTCTCGCTGAGCCAGCCGCCGCCATGCTCGTCATGCTGCCGTCGCCCATGCCGGCCGCCGCCATGCTCGCCGTGCTGCTCTCGCTGTGCCGGCCGCCGCCATGCTCGTCATGCTGCTCTCGTTGTCCGCTACGCTCGCCGTGCCGCTGAGGCCGGGCTCACCGGAATGCTTGCCGACGGTCGCCCACGCCGCTGAGATCGTCCAGGAGCGGAACTGGTCCGGCCAAGATGTCGATGTTGACTATCCCAGGTCAATGTTGACTTATGCTCGGTGATATGGTGTGGACAACATCAGAAGCGGAATCTTGGACGTGAAAGTTCTAAGAAATGCCGTCTTCCTTTCCCGGACTTGCCCGTTAGAACCGTAGCAGACCCAGTCGTCAATTTTCAGGTTTGACGACACTCGACGTGTGAGAAATGGAGTTCAAAGCCCGACAAATCGTTGACGACTACCGGGCGTATTGGGAGGACCGCCGCGCGTATATGCAGTACCCGCCTCGGCTCTTCGTGATCATGAGAGGCCTCCCGGGCAGTGGCAAGACAACGTTTGCTCAAGAGGTCGCTCGTTATGCAGCAACGGTTGATTTCCGCGTATCGGTTTGCTCAGCTGACCTCTTACCAGCGCGGAGGATCCTATGTGTTCGACGCAAGTCGGCTTTGGGAGGCGCATCGAAGCTGCTACGAACAATGCAGAGAACTCCTGTGTCGCAGCCCCGACCGTGGCGTGGATATCGTTATCGTCGACAACTGCAACCTTCGGATGGATGATATTGAGCGCTATTTGGATCTGCACATTTCCTCGGACATGCTTGCGGTTGCTTCGTTCGAATGCCCCCGTGGCATAACGGAAGCAACACAGCTCTTGGAACGAGCTAATCGTGTTGGCCACACTATCCCTGGTCGCACTTTCGTGGAGTACTTCAACACCTGGAGACGCAACGCACCGGAGGAGCCGCGCCCCGACGACGAGGTGGACTTTGTCGACGAGCTGCACATCGATTACGACAATATGCCGCGCGACTACATCGTCACGCTGGGAGAGTTTATGCGTGATCGCTAACGTGCTCCGGCAATGCCGAAGTGGTGACTGGTAGCTTCAGTAAATCTAATTTGACGTATCCACTCTTGTGTTGGCGCTTATCTCGCCACTTCTGCATCTTTTTGTAAAGATATCCATGTGCATCTACTCGTACATCTCTCATTGAGTCACCAAGTCGACTACGACTTGGAACGTGTCTACGCTAGCTTAGACACTTGTTACTGAAGCCATCTCAACAACGACTTAAACCAAGTCAACGTTGACTTAGAGTCCTCTTGATTCTAAATCGAATTGGTCCACATCAATTTATTTCAACTGTAGGATCACTTTCTCAAAGAACCTTGACTGCAGCGAAGTGCTGATGGCGAAGCGGCCTCAGGCTGCAGAGAGCGAGGGAACTGCTGGCGGTGCTGCTCGCCAGGCGCCCATGACGAGGAACAAGACAGCTGCAAAGGCGACGGACAAGCCAGCGACAAAGCGGACGAGCGCGCCCACTGACAAGTCAGCAAGCGCTGCCAAGACCACGCCTGCCACCGGCAATGGCAAGCAGAAGCGGAAGAAGGGGGAGGGGCGAGACACTTCGCCAAGCCCCCGTAAGCAGAGGAAGACTGCCAAGAAGACTGGCGAAGGATCCCACGGGACGACGCGCGAGTTGGGCGCCGCGAGTGCATCGGAGGACGAGGCGACGACTCGCGATGAAGAGACGACTCCCCTGGTACCCAAGCACGCGCTCCGGTCCACGTGCTTGGCTCTACAAAAGAAGATGGCAGACGAAAAGGGCGAGCACCGACAAGGCCCACGGCGCAACGCAGGTGATTACTACAAGATGGCAGACTACCAGAAGCGTCTGTGGGCGGAGAAATACACAGCTGCTAGGAACAGCGGCAACGACTTGGACTACAAGTATTTGAGCACGTCGAGACAATTCAAGCAGTTCAACGACAACCCAAAAGAGCTGCAGCGTCACGAGCCTGCGCTGCTGAAAGAGTTCTACGAGGTTTACTTAGTGGACCAAGCCCTGAAAGCAGACGCACACGCGCAGACCGCTGGATCGGGTTCGTCGAAGCTATCGCAACGTGGTGGAGCCGAGCACCTGGCGATCGAGCAATGCGACATCCACGCGGCTCAGCAGCTTACCGCAGCCAGAAACCTAGCATCGCTAGCGTCAGATCAAGCTCCAGGGCCTCCAATCTCGCAGACACCCGTGGCCGTGCAGGAGGAAGATGCCCCAGCTCGGAGCCTGCAAACCCACCCTTTGCGAGGGGGGTATGCGAATTTTGAACTCTCTATTTCGCAAGTACTGCAGCAGTTCCGAGATATGCTAGAGGAGGAGCAAGCGCGCTCAAGGAAATTAGAGGAGCAGTTAGCCGCCGCTGCGAAGGAGCTGACCGAACGCAGGAATTTTGATCTCACAGACAACGATATAACTACCGCGTTGACGAAGGAGTTGCGGAATTCGATTTTACAACTAGCCGAGGAGAAGGCGATTTCAAGTGGCTTGCGCAACAAACTTGCCCAGGTGGAAACTGAGTTGAATTTGTCGAAGCAATCCGTCACCACGCCCGCAGACAAGCTACTTAAGGCGCAGGCTAGCCATGCTAAGAAACTCCAGGCTCGAGTTCTGGGAGAAAAGAAATGACATGGTCCACGCCAAGACAGGTACCGTCATTCACTCGATGGACCACGGCAGATACGTGCGTGTATGGGCGAAGATTATGGAAGCATTGGCTGCGTTTGAGAGTGCCATCCGGCTGTAGTTGTGTGTGCTGCTGCGTAACGATGAATGAATACACATTTCCAAGTCACCGATGACTTCGAGCGAGTCAACTTTGACTCGAATACGCTTGTTTTATTGATCGCGAAGTCAACATGGACTTAAACCAAGTCGACATTGACTCAAACGTACTAGTTTCAGTAATAGCGAAGTCAACGTCGACTCTGAACGAGTCTGCATTGACTCATTTGTGAAATGGCCGTTTTGGTGTTGAAAACACCAAAGAGTACAGTGATGGGCGTCTTGGAGAGCCAGTTTATATTCAATCACCTGTAATCACACATGTTATTATTTATGGAGATACACAGGTTTATGTATGTTGATTGGCCTATCACAAAGAGAGCCCCGTCTAAAACGATATTATGAAATGGCTCTCCAAGACGCCCATTTATGTATCTTGTTTCAGTCAACGTTGGCCCATTCCTAGTCGCTGTCGACATGACAGCACGTAGTTGATAGTTCATAAAGATTACAACACTCATATCTGTGTAACACGGCCCTGATGCATTAAAGTCCTCCTATACAGCCTCTCTTTGCCTGTCATATCCTATATGTTGGGATCGACGGTGTAAACCTTGGCCATGTCCTCACTACTATCTGCGACGTATTTTTTGAATCGAGCTCGAAGTTCATCGTCCGACAGCGATCGCCACGACCTGGCGTAAAGCTCAAAAGCGTGCGATTCGTCGCGGCATGATAGCTTAACCATGCACACCTCTCCATCGCCCTTCATGTCGTTCAAGTGAGTGGTTACCGTGTCCAGAATTGGTTTCCTTTCGCTCTCCGTAAGATTCATCTCGTCGATAATCACCACATCCGCAACTTGTAAGGAAAACGTAATATCCTTCTCAGCAAACGTAGCCGGCGTGGGGTCCCTTGTCGCTGCACACACTGCATGTACTTCGTCAAATGACGAGCTGCACACCCGCACTAGACGAGAGCTGCCGTCCTTGTTTGGTTTCTCACGCAAAGCCTCTCTGAACTCTCTAGCCAACACTTCGCTGAGCGCGCTCTTTCCAGCCCCAGGAAGCCCACTATTAGCACCACATACTTCCGGCAAGTCCAGGAACTTTCAACCGTATCCGCCACGACCTGGGCGACGATGTGACTCCAGTTGGCTTCCTCCCACTCTGCGGGCGGCTCCACGTGAGCCAGCTCCATCTTGTTGAAAAATGAAAGCCCCCAACTCCAACTGGTCAAATCCATATCCTTCAAAATCAATTTCCATCAATCAAATCAATTCCTCGATCACCTTGATCAACCAAAAACCGATCTCACCGTTGACTTTCAAGTCCAGCACTGCGGCAAGGTGCTGATGGCGAAGCGATCTCAGGCTGCAGAGAGCGAGGGGGCTGCTAGCGGTGCTGCTCGCCAGGCGCCCATGACGAGGAACAAGACAGCTGCAAAGGCGACGGACAAGCCAGCGACAAAGCGGACGAGCGCGCCCACTGACAAGTCAGCAAGCGCTGCCAAGACCACGCCTGCCACCGGCAATGGCAAGCAGAAGCGGAAGAAGGGGGAGGGGCGAGACACTTCGCCAAGCCCCCGTAAGCAGAGGAAGACTGCCAAGAAGACTGGCGAAGGATCCCACGGGACGACGCGCGAGTTGGGCGCCGCGAGTGCATCGGAGGACGAGGCGACGACTCGCGATGAAGAGACGACTCCCCTGGTACCCAAGCACGCGCTCCGGTCCACGTGCTTGGCTCTACAAAAGAAGATGGCAGACGAAAAGGGCGAGCACCGGCAAGGCCCACGGCGCAACGCAGGTGATTACTACAAGATGGCAGACTACCAGAAGCGTCTGTGGGCGGAGAAATACACAGCTGCTAGGAACAGCGGCAACGACTTGGACTACAAGTATTTGAGCACGTCGAGACAATTCAAGCAGTTCAACGACAACCCAAAAGAGCTGCAGCGTCACGAGCCTGCGCTGCTGAAAGAGTTCTACGAGGTTTACTTAGCGGACCAAGCCCTGAAAGCAGACGTACACGCGCAGACCGCTGGATCGGGTTCATCGAAGCTATCGCAACGTGGTGGAGCCGAGCACCTGGCGATCGAGCAATGCGACATCCACGCGGCTCCGCAGCTTACCGCAGCCAGAAACCAAGCATCGCTAGAGTCAGATCAAGCTCCAGGGCCTCCAATCTCGCAGACACCCGTGGCCGTGCAGGAGGAAGATGCCCCAGCTCGGAGCCTGCAAACCCACCCTTTGCGAGGGGGGTATGCGAATTTTGAACTCTCTATTTCGCAAGTACTGCAGCAGTTCCGAGCTATGCTAGAGGAGGAGCAAGCGCGCTCAAGGAAATTAGAGAAGCAGTTAGCCGCCGCTGCGAAGGAGCTGACCGAACGCAGGAATTTTGATCTCACAGACAACGATATAACTACCGCGTTGACGAAGGAGTTGCGGAATTCGATTTTACAACTAGCCGAGGAGAAGGCGATTTCAAGTGGCTTGCGCAACAAACTTGCCCAGGTGGAAACTGAGTTGAATTTGTCGAAGCAATCCGTCACCTCGCAGGCAGACAAGCTACTTAAGGGGCAGGCTAGCCATGCTAAGAAACTCCAGGCTCGAGTTCTGGGAGGAAAGAAATGACATGGTCCACGCCAAGACAGGTACCGTCATTCACTCGATGGACCACGGCAGATACGTGCGTGTATGGGCGAAGATTATGGAAGCATTGGCTGCGTTTGAGAGTGCCATCCGGCTGTAGTTGTGTGTGCTGCTGCGTAACGATGAATGAATACACATTTCCAAGTCACCGATGACTTCGAGCGAGTCAACTTTGACTCGAATACGCTTGTTTTATTGATCGCGAAGTCAACATGGACTTAAACCAAGTCGACATTGACTCAAACGTACTAGTTTCAGTAATAGCGAAGTCAACGTCGACTCTGAACGAGTCTGCATTGACTCATTTGTGAAATGGCCGTTTTGGTGTTGAAAACACCAAAGAGTACAGTGATGGGCGTCTTGGAGAGCCAGTTTATATTCAATCACCTGTAATCACACATGTTATTATTTATGGAGATACACAGGTTTATGTATGTTGATTGGCCTATCACAAAGAGAGCCCCGTCTAAAACGATATTATGAAATGGCTCTCCAAGACGCCCATTTATGTATCTTGTTTCAGTCAACGTTGGCCCATTCCTAGTCGCTGTCGACATGACAGCACGTAGTTGATAGTTCATAAAGATTACAACACTCATATCTGTGTAACACGGCCCTGATGCATTAAAGTCCTCCTATACAGCCTCTCTTTGCCTGTCATATCCTATATGTTGGGATCGACGGTGTAAACCTTGGCCATGTCCTCACTACTATCTGCGACGTATTTTTTGAATCGAGCTCGAAGTTCATCGTCCGACAGCGATCGCCACGACCTGGCGTAAAGCTCAAAAGCGTGCGATTCGTCGCGGCATGATAGCTTAACCATGCACACCTCTCCATCGCCCTTCATGTCGTTCAAGTGAGTGGTTACCGTGTCCAGAATTGGTTTCCTTT
The DNA here is from genome assembly GCA_033557925.1 of Phytophthora x cambivora. Lineage (NCBI taxonomy): Eukaryota > Oomycota > Peronosporomycetes > Peronosporales > Peronosporaceae > Phytophthora > Phytophthora x cambivora. The sequence continues at coordinate 2,644,788 of JAUCEB010000012.1, read as the reverse complement.
CGCTCTCCGTAAGATTCATCTCGTCGATAATCACCACATCCGCAACTTGTAAGGAAAACGTAATATCCTTCTCAGCAAACGTAGCCGGCGTGGGGTCCCTTGTCGCTGCACACACTGCATGTACTTCGTCAAATGACGAGCTGCACACCCGCACTAGACGAGAGCTGCCGTCCTTGTTTGGTTTCTCACGCAAAGCCTCTCTGAACTCTCTAGCCAACACTTCGCTGAGCGCGCTCTTTCCAGCCCCAGGAAGCCCACTATTAGCACCACATACTTCCGGCAAGTCCAGGAACTTTCAACCGTATCCGCCACGACCTGGGCGACGATGTGACTCCAGTTGGCTTCCTCCCACTCTGCGGGCGGCTCCACGTGAGCCAGCTCCATCTTGTTGAAAAATGAAAGCCCCCAACTCCAACTGGTCAAATCCATATCCTTCAAAATCAATTTCCATCAATCAAATCAATTCCTCGATCACCTTGATCAACCAAAAACCGATCTCACCGTTGACTTTCAAGTCCAGCACTGCGGCAAGGTGCTGATGGCGAAGCGATCTCAGGCTGCAGAGAGCGAGGGGGCTGCTAGCGGTGCTGCTCGCCAGGCGCCCATGACGAGGAACAAGACAGCTGCAAAGGCGACGGACAAGCCAGCGACAAAGCGGACGAGCGCGCCCACTGACAAGTCAGCAAGCGCTGCCAAGACCACGCCTGCCACCGGCAATGGCAAGCAGAAGCGGAAGAAGGGGGAGGGGCGAGACACTTCGCCAAGCCCCCGTAAGCAGAGGAAGACTGCCAAGAAGACTGGCGAAGGATCCCACGGGACGACGCGCGAGTTGGGCGCCGCGAGTGCATCGGAGGACGAGGCGACGACTCGCGATGAAGAGACGACTCCCCTGGTACCCAAGCACGCGCTCCGGTCCACGTGCTTGGCTCTACAAAAGAAGATGGCAGACGAAAAGGGCGAGCACCGGCAAGGCCCACGGCGCAACGCAGGTGATTACTACAAGATGGCAGACTACCAGAAGCGTCTGTGGGCGGAGAAATACACAGCTGCTAGGAACAGCGGCAACGACTTGGACTACAAGTATTTGAGCACGTCGAGACAATTCAAGCAGTTCAACGACAACCCAAAAGAGCTGCAGCGTCACGAGCCTGCGCTGCTGAAAGAGTTCTACGAGGTTTACTTAGCGGACCAAGCCCTGAAAGCAGACGTACACGCGCAGACCGCTGGATCGGGTTCATCGAAGCTATCGCAACGTGGTGGAGCCGAGCACCTGGCGATCGAGCAATGCGACATCCACGCGGCTCCGCAGCTTACCGCAGCCAGAAACCAAGCATCGCTAGAGTCAGATCAAGCTCCAGGGCCTCCAATCTCGCAGACACCCGTGGCCGTGCAGGAGGAAGATGCCCCAGCTCGGAGCCTGCAAACCCACCCTTTGCGAGGGGGGTATGCGAATTTTGAACTCTCTATTTCGCAAGTACTGCAGCAGTTCCGAGCTATGCTAGAGGAGGAGCAAGCGCGCTCAAGGAAATTAGAGAAGCAGTTAGCCGCCGCTGCGAAGGAGCTGACCGAACGCAGGAATTTTGATCTCACAGACAACGATATAACTACCGCGTTGACGAAGGAGTTGCGGAATTCGATTTTACAACTAGCCGAGGAGAAGGCGATTTCAAGTGGCTTGCGCAACAAACTTGCCCAGGTGGAAACTGAGTTGAATTTGTCGAAGCAATCCGTCACCTCGCAGGCAGACAAGCTACTTAAGGGGCAGGCTAGCCATGCTAAGAAACTCCAGGCTCGAGTTCTGGGAGGAAAGAAATGACATGGTCCACGCCAAGACAGGTACCGTCATTCACTCGATGGACCACGGCAGATACGTGCGTGTATGGGCGAAGATTATGGAAGCATTGGCTGCGTTTGAGAGTGCCATCCGGCTGTAGTTGTGTGTGCTGCTGCGTAACGATGAATGAATACACATTTCCAAGTCACCGATGACTTCGAGCGAGTCAACTTTGACTCGAATACGCTTGTTTTATTGATCGCGAAGTCAACATGGACTTAAACCAAGTCGACATTGACTCAAACGTACTAGTTTCAGTAATAGCGAAGTCAACGTCGACTCTGAACGAGTCTGCATTGACTCATTTGTGAAATGGCCGTTTTGGTGTTGAAAACACCAAAGAGTACAGTGATGGGCGTCTTGGAGAGCCAGTTTATATTCAATCACCTGTAATCACACATGTTATTATTTATGGAGATACACAGGTTTATGTATGTTGATTGGCCTATCACAAAGAGAGCCCCGTCTAAAACGATATTATGAAATGGCTCTCCAAGACGCCCATTTATGTATCTTGTTTCAGTCAACGTTGGCCCATTCCTAGTCGCTGTCGACATGACAGCACGTAGTTGATAGTTCATAAAGATTACAACACTCATATCTGTGTAACACGGCCCTGATGCATTAAAGTCCTCCTATACAGCCTCTCTTTGCCTGTCCTATCCTATATGTTGGGATCGACGGTGTAAACCTTGGCCATGTCCTCACTACTATCTGCGACGTATTTTTTGAATCGAGCTCGAAGTTCATCGTCCGACAGCGATCGCCACGACCTGGCGTAAAGCTCAAAAGCGTGCGATTCGTCGCGGCATGATAGCTTAACCATGCACACCTCTCCATCGCCCTTCATGTCGTTCAAGTGAGTGGTTACCGTGTCCAGAATTGGTTTCCTTTCGCTCTCCGTAAGATTCATCTCGTCGATAATCACCACATCCGCAACTTGTAAGGAAAACGTAATATCCTTCTCAGCAAACGTAGCCGGCGTGGGGTCCCTTGTCGCTGCACACACTGCATGTACTTCGTCAAATGACGAGCTGCACACCCGCACTAGACGAGAGCTGCCGTCCTTGTTTGGTTTCTCACGCAAAGCCTCTCTGAACTCTCTAGCCAACACTTCGCTGAGCGCGCTCTTTCCAGCCCCAGGAAGCCCACTGATAAGCACCACATACTTCCGGCAAGTCCAGGAACTTTCAACCGTATCCGCCACGACCTGGGCGACGATGTGACTCCAGTTGGCTTCCTCCCACTCTGCGGGCGGCTCCACGTGAGCCAGCTCCATCTTGTTGAAAAATGAAAGCCCCCAACTCCAACTGGTCAAATCCATATCCTTCAAAATCAATTTCCATCAATCAAATCAATTCCTCGATCACCTTGATCAACCAAAAACCGATCTCACCGTTGACTTTCAAGTCCAGCACTGCGGCAAGGTGCTGATGGCGAAGCGATCTCAGGCTGCAGAGAGCGAGGGGACTGCTAGCGGTGCTGCTCGCCAGGCGCCCATGACGAGGAACAAGACAGCTGCAAAGGCGACGGACAAGCCAGCGACAAAGCGGACGAGCGCGCCCACTGACAAGTCAGCAAGCGCTGCCAAGACCACGCCTGCCACCGGCAATGGCAAGCAGAAGCGGAAGAAGGGGGAGGGGCGAGACACTTCGCCAAGCCCCCGTAAGCAGAGGAAGACTGCCAAGAAGACTGGCGAAGGATCCCACGGGACGACGCGCGAGTTGGGCGCCGCGAGTGCATCGGAGGACGAGGCGACGACTCGCGATGAAGAGACGACTCCCCTGGTACCCAAGCACGCGCTCCGGTCCACGTGCTTGGCTCTACAAAAGAAGATGGCAGACGAAAAGGGCGAGCACCGGCAAGGCCCACGGCGCAACGCAGGTGATTACTACAAGATGGCAGACTACCAGAAGCGTCTGTGGGCGGAGAAATACACAGCTGCTAGGAACAGCGGCAACGACTTGGACTACAAGTATTTGAGCACGTCGAGACAATTCAAGCAGTTCAACGACAACCCAAAAGAGCTGCAGCGTCACGAGCCTGCGCTGCTGAAAGAGTTCTACGAGGTTTACTTAGCGGACCAAGCCCTGAAAGCAGACGTACACGCGCAGACCGCTGGATCGGGTTCATCGAAGCTATCGCAACGTGGTGGAGCCGAGCACCTGGCGATCGAGCAATGCGACATCCACGCGGCTCCGCAGCTTACCGCAGCCAGAAACCAAGCATCGCTAGAGTCAGATCAAGCTCCAGGGCCTCCAATCTCGCAGACACCCGTGGCCGTGCAGGAGGAAGATGCCCCAGCTCGGAGCCTGCAAACCCACCCTTTGCGAGGGGGGTATGCGAATTTTGAACTCTCTATTTCGCAAGTACTGCAGCAGTTCCGAGCTATGCTAGAGGAGGAGCAAGCGCGCTCAAGGAAATTAGAGAAGCAGTTAGCCGCCGCTGCGAAGGAGCTGACCGAACGCAGGAATTTTGATCTCACAGACAACGATATAACTACCGCGTTGACGAAGGAGTTGCGGAATTCGATTTTACAACTAGCCGAGGAGAAGGCGATTTCAAGTGGCTTGCGCAACAAACTTGCCCAGGTGGAAACTGAGTTGAATTTGTCGAAGCAATCCGTCACCTCGCAGGCAGACAAGCTACTTAAGGGGCAGGCTAGCCATGCTAAGAAACTCCAGGCTCGAGTTCTGGGAGGAAAGAAATGACATGGTCCACGCCAAGACAGGTACCGTCATTCACTCGATGGACCACGGCAGATACGTGCGTGTATGGGCGAAGATTATGGAAGCATTGGCTGCGTTTGAGAGTGCCATCCGGCTGTAGTTGTGTGTGCTGCTGCGTAACGATGAATGAATACACATTTCCAAGTCACCGATGACTTCGAGCGAGTCAACTTTGACTCGAATACGCTTGTTTTATTGATCGCGAAGTCAACATGGACTTAAACCAAGTCGACATTGACTCAAACGTACTAGTTTCAGTAATAGTGAAGTCAACGTCGACTCTGAACGGGTCTACATTGACTCGGTCGACAGCGACCCAACGTTGACTTACAAATCCAAAAAAAATAAACTCGGTTTCAGTATGAACACCCAAAGGGACGTTTTACTTGAGTTTGTATAGACAGTATCCGAAGCAAAAAATGGCCGACTTTTCAGATGAAGAGGATCGCCAACTCGTTCAGCTCGCGGCGGTGTACGAGCAAGCGGGAAAACGAATCGACTGGGTGTCAGTGGAGAAAGACATGAGGCCATCAACATGGAGCGCAACCAAACTGCAACAGCGAATCAAGACGCTCAACAGACGATATGGCAATAACGTGCTGAGTTTCCCCCCACGCTATTTCCGCCCGCCACCACACCGAGCAGGACTGCATTTGGAAGCCAAAGCCGCGTCTACTCTACGGTTTTCGCCTTCACCACATACCATTTCGATCCTATCACCGCAAGAAACCTACAACGCCACTGAAGGACTATTCTGCCTACTCACCAGGCGTGATGTGCGCGCGAGTGAACGTCAGCTAAATACCGGGGAGATTACAATGGCTGGGGTGTCCATGCTGATCGAAGAAGCGAATATTCAAGTGAATGACGTGTTTTTGGATGCTGGATCCGGCGTGGGAAATGTTCTCGCTCAAATCGCTCTGCAAACGCAAGCATTTCGTGTGGTTGGTATTGAGATCCAACGTGACCTGGCCGCTAGAGGTATGGAGCTGGTTGCGTCTAGGGCATCGCGCTTTCCACACTTGCTCAAGATCAGCGTCGTCACCACAGACATCCGCAATATATCTGAAGGCAGCGATACTGTCATCAGTGCTGATCCAGACTCGAAGTTGGCTCAACCCAGCTCCTTTATCAGCTCCGCCACCCTTTTATTTTGCCACGACACTGTGTTCGAAGAAGATGTGGTTTTGGCAATGCGTGCTTTGTGCATGAAGCTACCTCATCTACGTCTGGTGGCGCTGGCAACACGAGTGTGTCCGCGGCATCGTAATACGTGCCGAAATTCGTTTTGCAAGCGGTGGAAGTTACTGAAAACAGTTCAGGTTCCGATGACTTACAGCAGCTCCCTTCGGGATTTACACCTGTACGCAGCTGAACCAAGATGGTCGATGCAGTAACTACGATCACTACTCTAACATTGCCGCCGAGGGTCAAACCAACAACTATGTATTAATTGTATGAAAATCAATCACAACTCTAATCAACTTCGACCTGCAGTTGAGTTTGACAGCGTAATGAAGCCGCTGTCGCCCATGAGCTGTCATACGAGGTCGAGAGTACCCAATACAAGATGAAGTGTTCGTAGCGGACGAGCTTACTCGAGTCGACGTACGGCATCGTGGGCTCCGTAGCGACCATGAAGTCTCCATGCTTCAAGCCGCCGTTGTACCTGTCGTTCTTGGAGTCTTGCCACACCCCACTGTCCCTGTCGTGCTCTTGGCGTCCTCCCTGCCGCTTGTTTCCACCGTCGTGCCTTCGGCATCGCGCTCGGACATTCGCTGTGGAGTCGACTCGCGTTAGGGTGAAGTGTCAGTACCCGCACGGTTTCAGCGGTGGGGGCACGTAGCTTAGGTGGGCGCAGATGCGCAAGATCGCCTCCTTGCTCAACTCCTGCCGGGTGTAGCCGGTGAACAGCTCGTTCTGAATGTAATACGCCTGTCGACAACAACAACACCAGCATGAGCCCCTAGATATGAACGCCAAAGCTGCCAAGATGCCGCCTTACCTTGTGGGGGTTGAAGATGGTGTCCAGCTCGCACACCTACCGAGTCCACAACATCTCTCAGCGTCAGCCTTCTTTCTGCTAAAGCTCCAATAGCCCTGACGCCTCACGTACATTGCCGAAGTAGCGGTCGGGCTCCTCCGCGAACAGGAGCGTCCAGGTCTCGATCGAAATAACTCGGCCTTCGCAGTGGCACCGACAGAGCCGTAGTCGTAGCTCCGCGACCAGCGTACCTCGCGTGTGTGAAGGCATCTATAGAAGGCAATCAGACAAGGGAAAAGAAAATTAACATTAGTGAGCGGTGCATCCTGTCAACTCAGAATTTTACCATAGCGGAGAAGCGCTAATCCTTCGAGGGCACCTGGCAATCCGCGGATGTAAATGCCAGTGCGGTGGCCAATGGTGGCGCGGAAGCCCGGCACCCATGCCCATCCACCTTTCAAGGTGACAAATCCGCAAACAGATCGCATTGGTCAAAACGCTCTCGGCGGGACCTCGAAGAGTCGCAGTTACCCTAACCACCTGTATGGCTTGAACCGGCACTTTCCCCCGAGGTTTTTCTTATCCCAGCAAAATCGGGATAACGGTCGCCGGTGGGTTAAACGGGCTGGTACACCGATCACGCTAATTAGTCGGGCCATCACTAATAATGGTTTACGATTTTTGTAGCGGAAAGGAAAACAGTTGAACATTTCTTGTATCCGAAATATTTGCTATTTCATAAATCTAACACCACGATTGGCTTCAGCTCGATGAGATCTATCCAAATCCGCTCTGTATTTGAGTGATTTTCAGCTCTTTGAAGAAAATTTGTTGTGCAGCGTGTCGCGAAAAAGTACAGAAGCATGACTATTTGCGAAGCACGACTAATTAGCGTGATCGGTGTAGCGCGTTCTTTTGATAGAACGCTTTTAAAAAAGCGTTGTATCAAAAGAACGCGCTACCAGCCCAATCCTCTAGTTACGGTGAGCAAGATCTCAGCCTATTCATAATTAGTATGTGTTGATCTTTTTTTAGCGGGCAATCAAATAGCACAGGGGATAAGGCTGGTCTGCTCTCTCTGCCTGGCTTGGAGTCCCCCCTGACTGTGGAGAAGGTATTTGCGCGATATGGACTACAACTGGCACCCACCCCCGCCACGGGCAATTGCCAGTACTGCGCTGTCGCAATGTCTCTGCTGGATATGCGCTTCGACACCCCGCAGCCAATCGAGGTGTTGGAGCAGATGACCCAAGTCTTGAAGGAAGGCATTGGGGAGGCGCGTCGCCATGGGTACGACGTGGAGTTTCCACACGACATCCGACAAACCATTTTGGCAGTCAATCAGCTTGAGGTTGACGGCAAAGAGCTGGCGACGCCCTTATTAGAATAGGCGATATTTTCCCACCCTTGCTGCCAAGGCCGTCCGCCGGGTAAATGCACGGAGGAACAAGAATGGACTGAACTACGCTAGGAACGCCATGATCCGTAGTGGTCTTTTACTTGACGTCGACGGTAAATGGCGTGTGGAGCAGCTATCCTCTCATCTCCAAGAGATTATCATGAAATAAATACCCGGACAAATTTACTGGTAAACATGTCGGCTCGGCATCTCTAAGCGGCGAAGTCGACGCATCGACACGGCCTCCCTCCACTTCTTCTTCTATCACCAAAGCAGTTGCGTGTGATGCAGCTAATTTCGGTGAGGACTTAATTAGCGGCAGTGCGTCTAATTTAACCACACCTAATTTACTCTGACTTCTTTATTAGCAACACTCCGACTAATTCTCTGAAATTTATTTCAGAGCTAAGGAGGGATCCGACTGGACGTCTTATTCCTTAAAAACACTATGACCTGGTAATTTATGGGTGATAGATGATATTAATTCATAGAGGTCTCGTGGAAAAACCATGTAAGTACTCTACAGTCACTTTCATGAATCATAATACCTCTGAATATGATAAATTACCGGGATGTTGCTTGTAAAGTCCACCTCCTCTAGGTACGAGTTTTGGAGGTTGCGCGAAGGGATCATAAACTGTGCAGGCAACTCAGTTGCCTACACATGTGGCCATATCAAACGCACAGGCTAATTTATATACTTGAAGTATTGGTTAGTTTTACTAAGATAGAAATCATAATACTGATAAGGTTTGCTGCTACTTCGTTCATGTCGTGCGTCCCTTCACCAAAGTGCATTTAGAACTGGTTTGGGACTACACTTGCATTTGAAACCCAGGTGACTGGCACGATGCAGATGGTGCTCCTCTTGGTCAATGGTATGCGAACACGAAGAAATGTAAACCACTGGCGATAAGTAGAGAAAGAAAAAATGTAGTATAATGGTCAGAAACAATACAGTTTCTAGCAACTTTTTCAATTTCAGAGCTTCTTCGTGCGAAGCGCGACTTTGTTGATGTGAGCAGAAAATAAAATACTACGTACAGTAGTAGCTCACACAAATTAGTATGAGTGATACTAAATGCGGTACCCACTGTAGTACATGTGCAGTCAAAATAGCTGCAAAGCACAATGGGGCTACTGATTTTCATTATTGTAATTCTAGTTTCTGGTACGGTACCAGAAACTAGAATTAATGTACTGTACTACGTACCGGTACCGGTACATTACATTACCAGCTATATAGGCACAAGTCTATACCGGTAGTGACAGGCACTCGAACCACTTCATAGGCTTTCGTGAATCCTTGAAGAGACCGTCGCCATTGAGGAACGCCGTGTCTGCGTGATTCAGCTGCGGCTTGTAGAACCGGTCAAGGTAGTGAGTACCAAACATGGCCTCGTCGAGTCCACCCAGACAGCTTTGAAACTCCACGAGGGCATCGTTCTTCTTGGACTTGTGCGGGGCAACGGTTCCTGCGAGGATGCATCCGGGCGTGTAGCTCGAAAGGAGTCCGACGTAGCTGTTACCGCACATCGCCGCCGACACATTGCCGCGGTACGCTTCTTGGGCCTCGACGTACGCCGCATCGATCGACGGGGTGCTGTGCTTCTCTCCCTGGTAGATAGTCGACTTGCGTGATTTAGGCATGGGACATTGGCCCACAAGCTCAAATAAACCTGCAGCAACTTTTCCTTTTTTACTGCTGCAGATCTCCACAAGGTAGTCCGAGACCATGCTGCCAGTCATCGGGGCGCTCAGAGCCACCCACGACGTCGTCTTACTAAACTTGCACTTGCCTTTAGCTAGGGCGCCGGCCATGGCCAGACCGCCCATCGAGTGCGTGACAACGATAGTGTTGTCGATAATTCCAGCCTCCACATCACTGGTTTCGCTCATTTGGAGCGAGAAATCGCAGAACTTCTGCTGCAGGGTATCATTCCTCCAGCCAGCGTCGTTGGTGTTGATCACAGCGTACTTGATCTCGGAGCAGCACGGAGCGTGGCCGTGAATATCGCCAAACTTCCTATTGGTCAACTTCGGCGTGTCCTGCAGTGTAGGCTCCTCGTTCGGGTTGCCCAAACCGTGCAGGAAGATGCACGGGCGAGGCGTCGTCAAACACGAGCCGCACTCGGTCGCGGCCATGGCCATGTGTGCAGCTTCTTTCAACTTCCTCGACGAGGTGGACGGCAACGCACCGCCGGTCGCCAAAGCCAATGCTGTCGGTGTCATTGAAGCGGCGCTCTCCACAAGCTCGCACGAAGTCGTTCCATCAGTCAATTCCGGCTGGGGAATAGTGATCGGGCCGTCAAGATATGTGGCGTTAATGGCCAAGTCACTGCTAACGGCAGTGAAGCCAGACTTACCCAACCAGCAGATAGCGAAGTGAGCTCCAGAGAACGTCGTCTTGAGCAGTTTACCACTTTCGCACTCGACTGTCTCCTCACCGATCGATGCACTGGGAATGGGGGTGGCGTCATTGAGCGCTGGTAGAATCTTGTCGAATGGGAGCGTGTTGGGCGGGAGGCACCGAACTGTTTCCAAGCCGTCACCGTCTTTAGTCGACAGGTAGGTGGCACCGTTGATGAGACTATACGTGAAATTTTCGTCTTCGTCGACGAACGTGGCGTAGCCGTCGTACAGTACACTGGCGCCGTTGGCGGATACTACGGGTGTGGCGTACACGTCGAACTCGGACTGACTGTGCAGCTTCATCGACTTGCGCTTTAGAGTGACGTGGAGCTTCACGGATGGCGCATTCTTCAACGAGGTCTGCTCTTGTGATCTTTTCAAGGCGGTCGCCGGCTGAACGAAGGCGAGCAGAGCAACAGCGGAGGCGACTACGATTCGCAGCGGTGAAACCATTTCGTCGACTCAACGTCTTCTCCGTCGTTGCGACAAATGAAGAATGGACACCGCTCATCGAGGAAGTCGGAGCCGAGAATGGCAGGGGGAAGTGCGGGACCCAGTCGTTCCTACATGTAATCTGGTGGAGATTACTTGAACAACACCAACAAATGTAAGCGACTCTCTCTCCAGCAGCTCCATCTGGATTTGTTTTACCGTACCGGTACAGACAGGTGTTTGCTATACCTTTTCTCTTTTACTGGCAGTATTATAGTTTGCCACTTCAACAAACTACTACCATATAGTACTCAGTAATATTGTTAGAGACGTCTCAACTACTGTAGTAGTAGTACCGCAGTACAGTCAAATTCTGGTTGTCGATCCGCTAAGCGTTGTCCCTGAAGAGCAGCCGACGTTTCGATGCGGCGGCAGAAGCAAATATGTGGAGTCTTCGGCGTTAAGCAGCTTCTATTTTGCTGTAAGACTTACCACAACATTTTACAGTGTAGTCGTACCACTTCGTCAGCTCCTTTTCTGCTTCGTCGTTTATCGGCATTTCAATGGCTAGCTCTCATCCGCACCGATGCACCGTGCAGCTCTACTCCATCGTCAACGCAGGGCACCAGGTCTAGATTCGAGGGCATATCCATTGCAGCGTGTTCACAACCATGGGGAGAAGCTGCGCGCATTGTCAGAAACACTTCGTGGTGTGCGTCGCGCAACATTCTCCGTCCTTCCTCGTCGATCTCAGCCATGTAGACGTCCTCATAACGAACCGTTAATCACCATGTCTGTAGTGAGTCACCTCAGATATCCCCGTCACTACTAGTGACGGGAATATCTGAGGTAGCCGTTGTACTCGAGCGTACAAGCGCATCCACCAAACTTTGTTCTGGATCTCGGCAGTAAATGACAGTAGACAGGGGGAACTACTGATTAGCAGACCTCTTAAAAAGTGGGAAAATCTGAAAATTTCCCACATTTCCCACTTCCTATTAATAGTGGTCGCTGAAGTTGGGACGATTCCAAGAGCTTCACATACAAACTTCATCAGCTGTTGGGATGATCGACTTACAAGGATGAGTCTGTAAAGTGGGAGGCCTTTTGCACTAACTTAATTAAACTATTGGTTCCAACTTTCCCACATCCTAACAAAAAATATGGTCACATCTAAGCTAAAATCGGGAATTGTGGAAGTTCCCACTTTTAAAGAGGTCTGCACTAATCAGTGATTAGTATAGTAGCAGTACAGTGTGAGTTTGGATTTTTTCAAACTACTGTTGACTTATGTAATAGTACGGGTACTACAGTACTATTAATATCATTTACTGGCTAGCGGCTGCGTACAGGTATCAATGATACCGTACATATATCATACAAGGGGTGAATTGGCTGTGCTGCGCCTTGTCCTCCTTGTGTCCACGCAAATCAAGCATGTACTGCTCCGACTGCTACAAATTGCAGCTTTTAATTAATACCGGTACTTGTATTAATACATACACTGTATTAATACTTACACGTACATAATATGTAGCCGCCGGCTCAGCCGTCTACAGTGCTTGCGTGACAGCTTGCTCTGGCTGTTACGCAAGCACTGTAGGCGCTATAATACTACAGTAGCGCCGCTAGTGATGGCCGATCACTGATGGGGACGTAAACGTCGTTAACCTAAAACCTATCATTATACTGAATGTTTCCGGCTAGCGCAAGCTGTCACGCAAGCACTGTAGACGAACGAGCCTACATGTATACTGGCAGTAGTTGTTGCCAACTTGGTCGAAAACATGACGAAATTCCAGCGAATTGTTGGCCTAAACAAGACGAAGAAGCGACGTGGTCGTTTTTGCACGTAACGCTCCGTGACGTTATGACGGACGATCGGGTTTGACCGGCTCGATACGTATCGACGATAACGGGATACTGTGCATCTACATGTATTTATAAGGGCACGTGATGCTTTCCGCGACTGGGTGTTGCAGTACATGTACATACCTACATGTATGTAGCCTCTCAGCTGTGCAATTTTTTAATAGTGGAGATTTTCGTTCACCCAAAAGTTTTGGGCCAAAACCCATACGCTTTGCGCGGGGATCGGCTCGTTGCGCTCACTTTGCGCAGCGTTATTACCTGTACCCTCCATATTACGGTAAAGAGATACAAGGGGATGCTCCGAAGAGCTGCACCTCTATCTCAGGCCGCCTAAAAACCGGCATTCGCCGGCTTGGCCGGATTAAAGCTTATTCCGCGATTTCAAATTCTTTAAACCGGCGTCTTCACGCACGACCTTCCAAGCTGCTGCACCACGTTTTGTTCATTGGTTATGCCTCAGAGATAGTCGTATTGCTTTACCTTGAAGGTTATGCCTAGCGAAAGCTTCGTTAGGCTCGTTCTTCTTCTACTTGATAGCCTAGAGCTACCCTTTTACTGGGATAGCCTGGAGGATTAATTCGTCCTGGTAACTGAAGCCGGTAACTGAAGCCGGAGGCTGAAAGCAGTAGACCAAGCCGAGGCTACTGGTATTACCGGTGATGTCGGTAGCTGAAGACCTATATCGCTGTCTGTGCTTCAGCGGTGCGTCAAATACGCGGATCAGTGCAACACGAGCAGTCTAACAATCAACTTTACGCCTTCACGGGGCGTCTGCTACTCAATGAGGATGACCGAGGGAGACCGCCGTGCCACTGGGTCCTGAAAATTTGATTCTACGAGGGTGCAGCCTACCAAGTGGCGCGTTCATCGTGGGGCTCGTGATCTGTACGGCAATGAGAGCAAACTACTGTAGAACTCACGCGCTGCGCCGTCAAAACAGAGAAACTCTGTTTTGCTACCGCACCGCGAACCGATGCATGCTGTTGATCTTCATGACCATGTTTGAGCTCTGCTTGGCGAGTGCGATCGCACTTAGCAAAGCAGAGTTTCTCTGTTTTGACGGCGCAGCGCGATACGATGCATGCTGTTGATCTTACGACCTTTGCTTGGCGAGTGCGATCGCACTCGCCAAGCAGAGCCCAAACATGGCCATCCTCTACAACAACCTAGTATCTACGTATCGCTCGACATCATCAAGGTGCTGCAGACGAATAGCATCACGTCAGACGGCGTATGAAGGAACCCACGCCGTTGCGCGCACCTCGGAGCTCGACGAAGAGCTCGGGACGTCTTCACCGACAAGACGAGCACGCTCACATGCAACGTGATGGAGTTTCGATCTCCATCGAAGGCGCTTCTTCGGATTTCGCTATCTCGTGTAGCACTTTAAAAGCAGCAAAAAAAAAAACGAATCAATTTCACGACTACCGTCTCGGTAGTTGAAGAAAACGAGTACAAGTAAATGTTTTTAGCAATACACTCTTCGTTATCGTTGCTATCCCAGCCTATGCTACGAGCCCTAGTAATAGACTAAACCTATGATATGTAATACAATATTGACCAATCATAGAACGTTCGATTTTGACCAATAGTATAATAGTGTCGATATAGTGAAGCGGAAGCGAGAGGTAGAACGTTCAGACTGCTAAAAGACTTGCGGAAATGCACATACAGTATGTAGGGTTGGGGTTGAGCACTCGGCCGGGGTTTCACTGGTTGCTACCAAAAAGCGATATATTTTATTCCTGGCGTTTCCGGCGTTCGTGGTGTCGTCAGGGCAAAACACCGGATCTTAGGCGGCCTGCTCTATCTGCGATCACTGATCGCAGAGCTTGACATGTCATCACATTGTGATCGCCGATCACCAAATAAGGCACCCGTTATTTTGCCCGATTGGGCGTTAAAAACGCTACAAAATGGCTTTTATTTGTTCAATTTTATACGTATAGAAGTATAGTATGGTTAATCAATTAGGTGTAGGCCACTAGTGCGTTGGCTCTCGTCTGCGGACTTCTGACCGTGGGCCCGCCCCCCTCTCTCGCTGCGCTCGGGGGGCGCCGCTTCGCGGCCTGCCCCGCCCCGGCTCCGATGTCCTCAACTCGGCCAGGCGCTGTGGCTTGGATTGGATCCTGGACAGTGTTGCCGAGTCCAGGTTTTCGTTCATTTAATGCACCTCCACGTGTATACTTTTTGGTTGGATACTCCATTCGGGCAATTTACTAATTTTAAAGCGCCTTTAATACAACGTCACGACAGGGATCTTTTAAGATAAAAAGCGCCGGAAAGACTCTTTTCCTTGCGTGTTACAGTCTTCCCTCCTGCAAATGATTATCACGGGAGAACAGCCCAGCTCTATCAATTATCATATTTGCCAATCACATTCAGAAGGGAGCGATGTTGGCCCTCACTCCATAATCTCTAAGCCGTGAACATGCTCCTTAATTTAAACCACCCATGTAACGGGGTAAGAAGTACCGTCACTAGCGTACGCTATAGATGCAAGAGGAAGCTCGCAATAGTAGAACCAAGTGTCAGGTTTGGGGCAAATTTAACTCTGTTTATTTATGGAACGGGAGCGGGGGCTCCCGTTCTCTTTGTGAACCACTCAAATCTAAGTCGATGCCTGATTGGCTGAAATGGGTCTGGCTCCCCACTTCCATCCAACCAGATAATGACAACAGTGCACACGCTAGCCGTGTGCCTGTACCTACTTTTGTGTATGTAGCCATGCGGCTCCTACCTACTTATGTAACTCTGTCTACCTACTTACGTAACCGTAACCAGCCCGTTACATCACCCCCCCCCCTCTCAAAGTTGCACTCACCCACGGTGGGTGCTGTCGCAAGCGGGACGGTGATTGAAGCGGCCAACTGGACAACGGGCGCACGCAGCGGAGGCGCTGCGTGCTCATTCTGCAATCCACCATGTCGACGACAAGCGAGTCCGGCGGCGGCAGCGCCGGACCTTCGGCGTACCACGTCATGGAGCGCGATCTCAAGCCCTGGGACCTCTACAGCCTCGACGGCGCTGATGACCCCGATCGTCTCGACATCATGAAGGAGTACTTCACGCGCTACCGGCAGCTCCGGGGGAAGAAGACGAACAACGCCTACACGCACGACGCGCTGCAGCGCTCGTGGTGCGCCTTCATCCGTCGCTGGAACGCCGCTGGACGTGAGGTCTTGTCCTTCACGTCGTGGCTCGAAGACCGCGAAGCCGCGCGCAGCACTCGCTCTAATGGGGACCTCCGGACGCGCGTGTGCGAGATGCTACAGCGCGCTGTGCTACATGCACCTGGTCGAGGGCTGCACCAGGTGCCAAGATCGTCCGAGGCCAACACGCGAGGAGTGGGAGCGCCAGGTGATGGGCTGGGCGCTGAGCGAAGATGAGCGCCACTGGCTCGGGCGCTACGACCGGGCTCGAAGGGATCTCGAAGTTGCTGCAAGTCGTGGCAGCGGGCGTCGTGAGACGCGCGAGCGGGCTCGCTAGCGCAGCCGCTCTCGAAGTCCGGGTCATGTGCGCTGGCGTCGCAGTCGCTCGCGTTCACCAGCGCCAGCGAGGCCTCGTAGTCGCTCACGAGATCGGGGACGTCTTCAAGAAGGCGGCTACGGGGCTCCCACGTATCCTCAGCTGGCGAGTGTCCAAGCCAACGCACCCGGTAGTGCTTCTCGGGTGCCAGCCGACGAGTGGCGCGCGTATTCGCAGTACCAGGGGTACCACGAGGAGAATCCTCGCGGTGGACGCGAGTATCGTGATCAACCAAGCGCTCCACGACGTATCGACGCGCCCCCGATGCATCCACAAGCGGCGGGGGCCCATCGCGCTGGTACCGAAGCTGTTGCAGCGCCGCTTGGCTCCGAGCAGACCGACGCCTCGGAGCACCTGACGCTTCAGCAATACCGGCTGATGGTGCGGGAGGCTGACCAGGCGAGGGACGAAGCGATGGAGGCTCAGAACCTCGCTGAGTCTGCGCGCCTGCGTGCAGCGGCGGCAGAGGCTGCTGCGACTCGTTCGGAGCAGGGGCGGCGCGAGATGATGGAGCGGCTCCGTCATTTGGAGTCGATCGTGTGCGGTGCGCCACGTTCGGCGACGCCCTCGCGCGAGGAGCAAGGGCTCTGGCCGACTCGGCGTCAGCGTCGGCAGCGGGGCGGCTTCGACTACGCGCCGGCTGCGGGGACTCAAGCTCCGGCGCAGGAATCGTCGCAGGAACGTAGGGCTTGAGGCGCCCGACGTAAAACGTCGGGTGCAGTCGCATAGCGGTAGGAATGTCTAGTGTGTAGGCATCTCCGATAACCTTCAAAATTTTGAACGGCCCAATAAAACGTGGCGCCAATTTGTTTGCACCCAAGTTCGTCACTGCAGTGCCTTGGATGCCTTCCGTAGATAGAAGTACTCGTTCGCCTCGCCGGAAGGACGACGTGTTCTTCCGGCCCCTCCGGTCTGCATTAGCTTTCTGTCGATCCACAGCAACTTGGAGCGCGTCATGCACAAACCGCGTGACGGCTTGACGATGCAGTAGGAACTCGGACACTGCTGCAGAGTCGATGGGCGTCGGAGTTGCTGCCGGGGCGAAGTTGGCGACGGCGGACGTGGCGGGTGAAGCCACGTCAACTGCGAAGAGGTCCTCGTATGCCACGCCGTGAAGGGCGTGGCCCTCGAGTGGCGCGTCGCCTGTGTTGGACTTGGCCGACTGGGACAGCAGGGGCTCGCTCGAATCCTGCGCCGACTTCGATGTCGGTGCCACTCCTCCCCCACCAAGAGTGGAGACCGCTGCTGCATTCGAACTTCGGACGGCCAGCAGGGCTGGAACGCGCGGGTGCCGCGGGTTGTTCACGAAGAACGGCGTCAGGCCTGTCGACGCATGGGTCGAGTTGTTCAGTGCAAACTCGGCCATCGGCAGGAAGGAACTCCAGGAGGCGAAAGACGTTGCGTAGCTACGCAATACGTCCTCGAGGACGCGATTCACACGCTCCGTTTGCCCATCCGTCTCTGGATGGGCCGCCGTGGACATGAGCAAGCGGGTGCCCAGCAGCGCAAACAGCCGCGTCCAGAACGCGGATGTGAAACGAGGATCGCGATCCGAGACGATGGACTCCGGTAGGCCGTGGTGACGGAACACCAGGTCGAGGAACAGCTCGGCCGACTCGTCGGCTGTCACTTCTGCCGCGACTGGAGCAAGATGGACCATCTTGCTGAAGCGATCCACAAAGACGAGGACGCCAGTGCGGCCTTCGGCGTCACGTGGAAGGCCGAAGATGAAGTCCATGCTGACAGATCGCCACGCGCTCGTGGCGATGGGAAGCGGCCGAAGCGGAGCCTGCTTAGACGCTGCAGGCTTCACACGATGGCAGATCTCGCAGGAACGGACCCATTTCCGTATCCACTTGTACATGCGAGGCCAGAAGAAGTCACGTGAGAGCGCCGCGAACGTCTTCTCGCGCCCGAGATGACCGCCAGCGGGTGCATCATGGTACTCGTGCACCAGACGAGCACGAAGGTCGTCATCCGCGGGGATGACGACACGCGGCGTGTCGAATGTGTCGATGGCGTACGTCAGAAGATCACCGTCGAGGTCATAACGCGTGATCGCATCACGCGTTGGGCGCGTCAACTTGGCGAGCGTGTCTGCTGTTGGATTACGCAGATACCGGATGATGGCAGCGTAGAAGGCATCCTCTTCGTACGCGTCAGCAATCTGCTGACGCAGCGGCAGAACGGGGCTCGACACTGTGGCGTTGATGCCCAGCGTCACGCAGGTCGCGCAGTCATCATCGTCGTCAGGAATATCCTGATGACGCGTCAAGCGCCGAGGATCGTAATCGGGCCGTCTGGACAGCGCGTCGACAAGAATGTTATTCTTGCCCGGCTTGTAGTGCACGACGAAGTTGTACTCGGCAAAGAACGAGAGCCATCGCGCCATGCGCTGAGAGAGATGCGGGCTCTTCATCGCCGTCCGTAGCGAGGCGTGGTCCGTGTAGACTGCGAACGTCTGCTCGCCGAGAAGGTACACTCTGAATTTGATCAGAGCGTAGCGCATCGCGAGGAGCTCCTTGTCGTGGACAGGGTAGTTCTTCTCCGCCGGCTTCATCTGTCGTGACTGATAACTCACGACGCGCTCACGGCCCTCAGCATCAAACTGCATGAGGGCGCATCCGATGGCGAAGTCTCTCGCGTCGCACACCACGTGGAAGGGTCTTGACGTGTCGGGCAGCATCAAGACAGGCGCAGACGCGAGGCTCTTCTTCACGGCGTCGAATGCGTCCTGGTGTTCAGGACGCCAGTTCCATGCCACGTCCTTCTTCAGCAGCGAAGACATCGGCTGGATCAGGCCGGATTAAAATCCTTCGTTTACTTGTGAAGGTAATTCGCGAGGCCCAGCCATTGACGCAGCTCCGTCTGGTTTTTGGGCGTCGGCCAAGAACAGATCGACGAGATCTTCTCAGGATCGGCGCGCACGCCGCTCTTGCTGACGTAGCAGCCTAACACCGGAATCTCCGGCGCACAGAATACACATTTCTTGAGGTTTGCATACAACTTGTTCTCGCGCATCTTCTCGAAAACCTTACGCAGGTGCCGGAGATGTACGTCGACGGCGCTGAGGTCGTCCTCAGCGCGGCTGTGCACAAAGATGTCGTCGAAGTAGCTCGGTGCAAAAGCACGGAGCGGACGCAGCAAATGCGACACCATCCTGTTGAAGGTGGCCGGCGCATTCTTCAAACCCTGTGGCATCACGAGCCACTCCCAGAGCATGCCGCTGGGAGTGCTGACGGCCGTGAGAGGAATATCGCTCTCTCTCATCAGGATCTGATAGAAGCCATCTGTCAGATCGATCGCACTGTAGATGACGCTGCCAGACATGGTGTCGAGGACCATGTCCTTCCGAGGAATGGGTGTCTGCGCGGGAATGGTGGCGTCGTTCAACTTGTTGAACGCGTGGACAATGCGCCACCCGCCAGTCGCCTTCTTCACGCAGAACGTCGGACTCGAGTGCGGAGAGATACTCTCTCGCACATGGCCAGCCTTGCGGCGGCCTTCGAAGAAGTCGTCGATGGCCTGGACCTGATCCCGCGGCAGTGGCCACTGCCGCGTCACGCAGTACTTCGACCCGGGCACGAGGTCGATCTCGTGTCGAACGCCTCGCTCAGCAGGAAGCTCTGCCGGAATCTTCTCGGGGAAGATGTCTTCGAACTCGCGTGCAAGCGAGTAGACGGGGTTGTTCGAGTCTTGGAGAGCCTGCCAAGACTGCGCAGCGAAGCGTGCCTCGCGAACAGACTTCGGCTTAGCCGCCTTCGGTCGCGACGACGAGGTGTCGTCGCTGACTGCGTGGGCAAGTACGTCGGATTGGTCGGAGCCGGTGAGGAGACAGACTTGCTCGATCTCACCGGCCTTCAGGTCGCGCAGGAAATGCTTCCAGGAGAGACCTGGAAGCCGCGTGATGGTCGCCGCGTCGGTGGGAGGATTCGCCACCTCGACCGCGCGAACCTGATTCGGAGAGCCCTCCGAATAATCGACGACGTTGAGGATCTCGCTCGACGGAGCCTGGTCGACCGCGGTAGACCTCCGGCGCAGACGGCGGCGTCCGGATCGGTTGCGCTTGGACTTTCTCAGTCGCCTCGAGCCACTGCTCGAGGCCGAAGTCTCGCTGGATGAGGATTCGCTGGATGACACTTCACCCTCCTCTAGGCATGGGAGCTCAGTCTCGACCATGCCGGTGTCGCGCAGGTCCTGCTGCGCGACGGAATCATCAGTGAACGGGAGCCGCTGCTCGACCGTCGCATCCTCGAGCGGGAGCCGCTGCTCTACCGCATTCTCCACGTGCGGGAACCTCTGCTCGACCGCGTTCAGCACAGGCGGGAGCCTCTGCTCGACCGCGTTCTTCACGTGCGGGAGCCCCTGCTCGACTGCGTTCTTCACGTGCGGGAGCCCCTGCTCGACCGCGTAGTTCTCGTACTGGAGCCACTGCTCGACCGTGTTTCTCTTCAGGCCCTCGCGCACTCGCGAGGGCGGGTTGCTGACTGGACCAATGACGGTGGCCGCGCACTCCACACATCGAGGGCCATCACTCTCTCGTGGTGGGGGCTGTGTCGTGGATGTCCGATCCACGACTGCGACGTGACGCGACGGGGCGACGAGTAGGTGAGTGAACACCTCACTGACGTCGTAGCCGACACGTCGGCGAACTGAACGGGCTAACCAGTCGATCTCCGGCTGGTAGCGAGCGAGCCACGGCATCCCCAAGATGCAGTCCAATGCGTAGTTCAGCTCGATCACCAAAAAGTCGTCGTTGGTGGAGAAGCCGTCGAAGGCGTACGCCAACGGCACAGCCCGCCGCGGAGCGCGGTGGGGTTTGCAGTCAGCCAACTTCACGACGATCTCGCCCGGTCCCTCCCGCACGCGCACATGCGACGGGAGGAGAGCGAGGCAGTCGTCACGAATGAAGTTGTTCGTGGCCCCGGAGTCAAGCAACGCGCGGAGCGGACGCTCCGCGCCGGCGACGTGGAGACTGATGAGGATCAGTCTCGAGTCGCCGTTCGTGGTGGTGGCATTGAAGTGTGCGTAAAGCACGGGGGGGGGGGGGGCTAGGAGGTCCGGTTGCCACCGGGGGACCCGGACCTCCGTTCCAGCCAGTAGGGCGCCCCGCACCTACTGGTCCCGACCGTTTTTTGGAAGAGCGGTCGGGAACGTGTCGTCGGCCTCGCCGACGACTTCAGCGCTTGCCAGGACTGGAGCCGGCGAGCGACACACCGCTGCGCGATGACCAGACTTGCGACAGCGGTAGCAGACCAGTGGACGGTTGTCGCGCGGGCGGTTGTCGTTGTTGAACCTTGGGCCTCGTGCAGTCGCGGTCGACCGCGACCTCGACTCGGCTTCGATGGCGTCGATCTCCATGGGCTCGGGCGCGGAGACGCGAGCGTCCGGCGTCAGCGCTCGCGCGTAGGAGGACGCGACCGTGTAATCCTCGCGCAGCGCGAGTGCGAACGCAGCTTCGAGTGTCGACGGCTCCGCTCGCGTGAGGCAGTACCGTGTCATGCCCTCATGCACCCCGAAGATGAAGACGTGCACCTGAGAGGCAACGTCGATCGGGTTCGTGACGATGTACGAAACCAGGTGTCGGGTCTTCTGTACGTTGTCGCGCATGGACATCTTGCCCTGCCGAAGGGCGAAGAACGTCGCACGCGTGCGCGACTCGTCTTGCGGAGGCTCGAACGCGAGTCGGAGGTCACTCTGGAGACTCTCCAGAGTCGGGAACGCATCTCGGTCGACGACGAGCTTGCCAAGGGCCCATTCCTTGGCCTTTCCGGAGAGGCGAGACAACAGGAAGTTGACTCTCGCCGTCGGCGCTTCGATCAACCTCGAAGCGATCGCGATGTCGATCTCGCGGAACCAGCGGTTCAGTGGGAGACGGTCTTGTCCGGCGCCGGATTACGACGACGTCGCCATCTTCACGGCGTCATGCCGTGAGGAGTTCGAGGGGGTTGGTACTCGCCGCTTCGCTTCGGCGAGCTCGCGCTCCATGAATTCTTGGATGGCTTGGCGCTGTTGGTCGGGGGTCGCTGAGCTCAGCAGCGACGTGGCGACGAACTCTCCGGACACCGCCGCGAGGCGGTGTAGCGCTTGCCACTCAATAGTGGTGAGGTGGGGAAACGCCATGTGCTCCAGCGTCATCGCTGGGGCCACCGACGGCGTGCCTTCACTCATCTCGAACTTGGTCATTGGAAGGACTACGAAGTGCTACCAGGTGTAACGGGGTAAGAAGTACCGTCACTAGCGTACACTATAGATGCAAGAGGAAGCTCGCAATAGTAGAACCAAGTGTCAGGTATGGGGCAAATTTAACTCTGTTTATTTATGGAACGGGAGCGGGGGCTCCCGTTCTCTTTGTGAACCACTCAAATCTAAGTCGATGCCTGATTGGCTGAAATGGGTCTGGCTCCCCACTTCCATCCAATCAGATAATGACAACAGTGCACACGCTAGCCGTGTGCCTGTACCTACTTTTGTGTATGTAGCCATGTGGCTCCTACCTACTTATGTAACTCTGTCTACCTACTTACGTAACCGTAACCAGACCGTTACAACCCACGCATCACACAGGCAGCCCACCCGAAAGAAGACGCGGTAAATGGTCAAAAGCACATGGGCGAACCAACGTCACTGAAAACGAGCTGAGAGAATGGTGGCCTACTTGCTTTGAACCCCCGCGCAGGCAACAATCTCGGACCTCAGGTGCTCCGCCGAGATCTTCAGTGCCGTCGTGTCCGATGACCATAAAATCAGCCACACTATCACCTATCCTGGTCTCGACGAGGCAATGAAGCTCTGGGTGTTCACACATTAGGTTAACTGGGCTCCAATTTCCATTCAAATCCGAGCCCGTAGACTCTTCGTCAAAATTGATAGTGTCTAATATAGCTCATATCTAAAACTCGTCACTTATCATTACTGGCAGGGAATACCAAGCGTGTTGTTGCCTTAGTATGGAAAACTGCTATTACAGAAATCGGGAGATGTCGAAATTGACAAATCCGATCACTTATCATGTCATATCAATTGAGAGGGGGTCATATTTGGGAGGGACGACTGTACTGGGGGGGCTTCTACTTTTTATGTTGTCGGCTTTGATTTTCAAAGTCCGAAACCGGCGTTTGGTTGGCGCCGCTTCTCGGGGAAGGCGCTCGTTATTTTGCCCGATTGCGTTAAAAACGCGCGGGGAGTCCGCGAAGGAGGACCACGTGGTATTTTTAGAGGCGGGCCTAGCGCCGAGCATTCCAGCGAGCGGACCCGTTGCAACAACTCGAAGTTAGTTTTTCTATCGCGGGGGTCTGGGGGCTTGACCGGTATTCGTGGGCCGCAAGGCCCGCGACTCTCCGCAACCCGCAGGGTTGCGGCCGCTCCGCCCGCCGCTAAAAAAAAGGCCCGTGGGTAGAATTGAGGTTAACTTTTTCGAAGGTCGTATTCGGGTCTGGCCTGGCTTTTGGTCGGGGGTTTTCGGGAGGGATGACGTACCATGCGATGGGTTGGACGCTGCCTGGTGAGCTTCTCGTTTGCACCGCCAATTTCGCTTCGCTCATGGCGGGTAAGGCGTCGGTAGATAGATTGTAACTCCTTGTCAGGGTATCTACTCCGGCCCACGCGCCGACCATTGCAGACCTACGCTCCGCTTCGGTTGCAAACGGTCTCTCTGAGGCCCTCTGGACAGATGTCGCCCATCCTGTGCCCGGTCTTAAAAAAACACCTGGTAAAAACACTTGATAATTGTATTTAAAAAGCCCGACCAAAAGTCATGCCCGACCCGAATACGACCATAGAAAAAATCTAGCTGGAATTGAAAGGCGCTATGGGCAAGAAGAGCGCTGCGCAAGCCGCTGTGGTAGAAGCTATAGCGCTGTGCCATTTCCCGCATTCGTTGAAGTATCCCGAGTTGGGCCCGGGTATGTTACTGTCTGGGTTCGTCTATCTGTTGACCTGGGACACCGCCAATGCTCAGCAAACGACGACGGACTCATGAATTGATGACAGCGACAGAAGCGGCAACCAAGACGACGATCGGTAATGCCTCTACATGATCTCATGATGTCCGGAACACTTTATTCTAAAGTGTTCCAGCCCTGGTACACTTAAATATTAAGTGTTCAGAGGCCGGACAGGTATCATGTGAGATACGGTTGAGCTGCAAGCACGCGCAGAGGGAATCAAGGGAGGCGCAACAAGCATCGTAGGTTAGTGGAGAACGAGTAGGCAGATCAAACTAACCTTAAAAGCTCACTTCGGTTTTTACCTTCCAACTCACAAGCATCTCAACAGGTTAACAGCCGCAAGACGCTCAAGACCAAGCTACTCGCCGCCATGACCACCACGTACACCAAGAAGGCCGAAGTCATCCTGGGAAGCGACAACTACTTCCTCTGGGAATTCGCCATGCGGATGACGCTGGCGAGGGAGGGGCTACTGGCGCACGTGCAACTGGTGAAGGACCCGTCGGAGATGACGGAGGCATGGTTGCTGAACGACATGAAGGCGCTCGGGCTGATCGCTCAAGGCGTGGTAGTGGAGCACCACACGAAGATCCGCTCAGCGACATCGGCCATCATGGCCTGGAACACGCTTCGCGACTTCTACAACCGGACGACCATGCACAACCGGGTGACGATGACCCGCCGCCTCCACGAATTCAAGATGGAGGACGGCGCGACGATGGCCAAACACCTGGACAACTTCGACAAGCTCATCGTGGGGCTGCAGACTCTGGGAGAACCGCTAGACGAGGCTCGTCAGCTTGTCATTCTTCTGAGCAGCCTGCCGACGGAGTACGAGTTGATCTGCTCGATCGTAGAGAACGCGAAGGACACCACGTTGATCGAGGTGAAGGAGAAGCTGCTCCAGGAGTACGAGCGCCTCGACAAGAAGGAAGGCGCAGAACGCGCGCTGAAGGCTGCCACGAACGGCAGCAAGTACAAGGGGGCGAAGACCTTCAAAGAAGGCAAGAGCAGCAAGGGCTACAGTGTCAGAAAGCACGGTGGCTTCAAGGGCAAGTGCTTCAACTGCGGCCAGATGGGCCACATGAAGCGGGACTGCCCGGACCCAAACGCGGGCAAGGACAACGACGCGGTCTTTGCCGTTGGGAAGAGTCGGTCGGCGGGATGGCTGATCGACAGCGGTGCGACGGCGCACATGACGTCTCACCGCAACGACTTGTACGAATACAAGGACCTCGACTCAAACATCGAGGTGACCATCGCTGATGGCAAGAAGATCCGGGTGGTGGGAACGGGGTCGGTGCGCCTTACAGGCATCGACGGCAAGCGCATCAAGATGGTCGATGTGCTGTACATCCCGGGGTTGGACCGGCAGCTGCTATCCGTTAGTAGGCTGGCGGAGCGCGGCGTGAGCGTGGAGTTCCAGTAGAAGTCGTGTACTATCTGGAACAAGTCCAAGGCGGTCGCTTCGGGCAAGAAGGTCGGCAAGGCCTACGTGCTCGACTGCGAGAAGGACATGGCGCACTACGTGGAGTACGCTGGAGTCGACAGTGAGTGGGAGTTGTGGCACGCGCGTATGGGCCATTTGAACAAGGACGCGATGGCGAAGACGCAGCGCGCCACAACTGGCATGCCCACATTGGAGCATAAGTCCATGACGCTGTGCGGGGGCTGCATGAAGGGCAAACAGACAGTCGCCCACTTCCCGTCTCGATCCATGTCGAAGACGACGAAGGTGTTGCAGCTGGTGCACACGGACGTCATGGGACCCATGAAGACGAAGTCAAAGGGCGGGGCGCGGTATGTGCTCACATTTGTTGATGACTACTCCAAGTACGTGGTGGCCTACTTTATCACCAAGAAGAGCGAGGTGCCCGTCAAGTTCAAGACGTTCATGAATTTGTACGGGAACCAGTGGGATGAGCGCATCAAGTGCCTGCGCTCGGACAACGGCACGGAGTTCGTCAATAAAGAGATGGACAAGTTGTGCGCATTGAACGGGATCGTTCATCAGAAGACCGTGCCTTACAGCCCGCAGCAGAACGGCGTGGCGGAGCGCATGAACCGCACGATCATGGAGAAGGCGCGGAGCATGCTGTACTACAAGGGGATCTCGACGATGTGGTGGGCCGAGGCGGTCAGTACGTCGGTGTACCTGATCAACCGGTAAACGACCAGTACGCACCCGAGCATGACGCCATACGAGTTGGCGGTCAAGGACAAGCCGCGCCTGGATCACTGCGCGTGTTCGGCTCGGTCGGGTGTGCCCACGTCGACAAGGCAAAGCGTACCAAGTTGGAGCCGAAGAGCTTCAAGTGCATGTTCTTGGGGTACGCCGAGAACTCGAAGGGCTACCGCGTGTACGCCTTGGAGTCGAACAAGGTAAAGGTGACCAGATCGATGAAGCTCGACGAGCGCGAGGTAGACGGCATCTACGAGTCGGCGCCAACTGAGGGCACGACAATCATCCATTCGACGGAGGATGTAGTTGAAGCCGTGCAGCACGAACAAGAGCAGCAGCCAGCTGCTGATGAACTGATGGGATCGGTAGAGGAGGACCATGAATACACGGAGATGCCCGAGGCCGAGCAGGACGACTCGCCGGGACGTGAATTGGCAACATACCGAAGGACGCCAGGGGCAGCTTTCAGTGACAACATTGTCTTCCACCCGGAACCCGAGCGTGTCCGACGTGCACGCGAGCCCGTACTTGTACTTGAAAATGGTCGTAGCGACGAAGATGAGTACAAGGTCAACGACGAGGACGACCCGGACAACGACGACCACTTCTGGCCTCCGTCGCCTAAGAGGGCTTGAGTGGATGAAGACGGACTGCTAGCGGAAGCTGTCTTAGCTTACGCTGCCAGTGTGGGGGACGCCGACGACGCGCCAACCACGTACCAGCAGGCCATGAAGAGCAGCGAGGCGTCGGAGTGGATCAAGGCGATGAACTCCGAGTTGAAGGCACACGCAGACAACGGCTCGTGGACTCTGGTTCAACGGACATATGGTGCCCGGCCAAATGGATGCCGATGGGTATTCGCGAAGAAGCGAAATGAGCACGGCCGAGTCGTGCGGTACAAGGCCCGGTTGGTGACGAAGGGATTCAAGCAGAAGTTCGGCGTGGACTTCTTCGAGACGTACTCGCCCGTCGCCAACATGAACTCGATCAGGGTCGTGCTGTCCGTGGTGGTGGCGATGGCCTACGTCACGGAGCAGCTGGACGCAGACACGGCGTTCCTGAACAGCGACTTGAAGGAACAAGTCTTCATGGAGGTGCCGTACGGCATCACGAACGCTAAGAACATGATGTGCAAGTTGGACAAAGCGATCTATGGCCTGAAGCAAGCAGCGAGCGCGTGGCGCCAGACGATCCATGCGGTATTCATGAAGATTGGGTTTCGAAGCTGTGGGGCCGACCAGTGTGTCTACGTAAAGGGCTTGAAGGACAACTACGTGTACGTCTGCTTGTACGTGGACGACATGATCATCGCCGCCAAGACCAGCAAGGAGATCAACGAGGTCAAGATGGCGTTGAAGAGCGCGTTCAAGATGAAAGAGTTGGGCGAGGCCAAGTTCATTCTTGGTATGGAGATCGACCATGATCGAACGGCAGGAACGCTGATGATCAAGCAGACGCGATACGTCGACGATGCCGTGAACCGGTTCAACCAGGAAGATGCTAAAGCGGTGGCGAACCCGTGCGAGACGGGGATGAAGTTGTCGAAGACGCAATCGCCAACCACGGAATGCGAGCGCGAGGGCATGCGGGGCAAGCCGTACAGGTCGTTGATTGGATGTTTGTTATACATCACAACCTGCACGCGCCCGGACGTGGCGTACATCGTCACGCAGCTGTCGCGGTTCTTGGAGAACCCTGGGCAGCAGCACTGGAAGGCCGCCATCCGCGTGCTCCGTTACCTGAAGACCACGAAGGACTTCGGGGTCGTGTACAGCGGCAACAACGGCAAGGTCGTCTTGGAGGCGTACACGGACGCCGACTGGGGCAGCAACCTGGACGACCGCCGCTCGGTGTCCGGGATCATGATGATGATCGGTGGCGCGCCAGTCGTCTTCAAGTCGAAGTACCAGCGCACGGTGGTGCTGAGCTCGGCGGAGGCGGAGTACATGGCGCTGAGCCTTTGTACGCAGGAAGTGCTGTGGACCCGTGCAATGCTCAAGGACCTCGGTCATGAACAAGTGGGAGCGACACAAGTCTGGGAGGACAACCAAGGCGCGATTGCACTGGCAAGCAACGCCGGATACAATGCGCGGACCAAGCACGTCGACATCAGGCACCACTTTATCCGCGAGAACGTGGCGCGGGACATCATTACGGTGAACTACGTTGGAACGGAAGATCAGCTTGCGTACCTGCTCACGAAGGCGTTGGGGACCAAGCGTCTCAAGTTCCTGGTCGAGGCAAGCGGTATTCTCCCGAAGGCCGCGCAGCATTAGCGTCGAGTGGGAGTGTTGACCTGGGACACCGCCAATGCTCAGCAAACCACGACGGACTCATGAATTGATGACAGCGACAGAAGCGGCAACCAAGACGACGATCGGTAATGCCTCTACATGATCTCATGATGTCCGGAACACTTTATTCTAAAGTGTTCCAGCCCTGGTACACTTAAATATTAAGTGTTCAGAGGCCGGACAGGTATCATGTGAGATACGGTTGAGCTGCAAGCACGCGCAGAGGGAATCAAGGGAGGCGCAACAAGCATCGTAGATTAGTGGAGAACGAGTAGGCAGATCAAACTAACCTTAAAAGCTCACTTCGGTTTTTACCTTCCAACTCACAAGCATCTCAACACTATCCAACACTTACCTGGGCTCCAGAGTGTCTAGAGCCCAATCGAAAACCAAATTGTGTTGTAGACGGATGTAGCTGCTCACCCAAAGTTAAGGCATATACGCAGCGACGTTGAGCCCAAAACGGTATTGTATTTCGCACGATATCAGTGCACCGGTGCTACTAAACCCTCGGTTTCTACCATTAGCGACTTGTATCTTACATCCTCAAAGAAATTGGTGCTAAACTTCCCCTTCATGCTTTCCTACAAGACGAGAATATCCTCGGATATGTTTGACATTGTATATGACGGGATGCTCTCCACAAAAGGAATCTCAGGAGCTGTGGCAAATATTTTGCGGCGGCGACAGAAGCGTTACTATCGCATTTTAGCTTTCGATGGAGCAAAAGTGGAGAATCTACGATTCGAAAACAGGAGATATGAACCCCCACATCCGCCCTCGGAACCGCAGTACATGTCTAGTCATTCATGTTTAGATGCAGAAGGACTGCGAGACTTGTGGCTAACTCACACTGACATATTGTCGCGCTTGTGTGCAGCTCAGATGCTAGATACAAAATGCCAGCGTGTTATTCGACTTGACCATTCTCAGAAGTTTTGTAGCAAGCTGAAGGTGTAACGGGCTGGTTACGGTTACGTAAGTAGGTAGACAGAGTTACATAAGTAGGTAGGAGCCACATGGCTACATACACAAAAGTAGGTACAGGCACACGGCTAGCGTGTGCACTGTTGTCGTTACCTGATTGGATGGAAGTGGGGAGCCAGACCCATTTCAGCCAATCAGGAATCGACTTAGATTTGAGTGGTTCACAAAGAGAACGGGAGCCCCCGCTCCCGTTCCATAAATAAATAGAGTTGAATTTGCTCCAAAAATGACACTTGGTTCTACTATTGCGAGCTTCCTCTTGCATCTATAGTGTACGCTAGTGACGGTACTTCTTACCCCGTTACACCTGGTAGCACTTCGTAGTCCTTCCAATGACCAAGTTCGAGATGAGTGAAGGCACGCCGTCGGTGGCCCCAGCGATGACCCTGGAGCACACGGCGTTTCCCCACCTCACCACTATTGAGTGGCAAGCGCTACACCGCCTCGCGGCGGTGTCCGGAGAGTTCGTCGCCACGTCGCTGCTGAGCTCAGCGACCCCCGACCAACAGCGCCAAGCCATCCAAGAATTCATGGAGCGCGAGCTCGCCGAAGCGAAGCGGCGAGTACCAACTCCCGCGCACTTCTCACAGCACGATGCCGTGAAGATGGAGACGTCGTCCTACTCCGGCGCCGGACAAGACCGTCTCCCGCTGAACCGCTGGTTTCGCGAGATCGACATCGCGATCGCTTCGAGGTTGATCGAAGCGCCGACGGCGAGAGTCAACTTCTTGTTGTCTCGCCTCTCCGGAAAGACCAAGGAATGGGCCCTTGGCAAGCTCGTCGTCGACCGAGATGCGTTCCCGACTCTGGAGAGTCTCCAGAGTGACCTCCGACTCGCGTTCGAGCCTCCGCAAGACGAGTCGCGCACGCGTGCGACGTTCTTCGCCCTTCGGCAGGGCAAGATGTCCATGCGCGACAACGTACAGAAGACCCGACACCTGGTTTCGTACATCGTCACGAACCCGATCGACGTTGCCTCTCAGGTGCACGTCTTCATCTTCGGGGTGCATGAGGGCATGACACGGTACTGCCTCACGCGAGCGGAGCCGTCGACACTCGAAGCTGCGTTCGCACTCGCGCTGCGCGAGGATTACACGGTCGCGTCCTCCTACGCGCGAGCGCTGACGCCGGACGCTCGCGTCTCCGCGCCCGAGCCCATGGAGATCGACGCCATCGAAGCCGAGTCGAGGTCGCGGTCGACCGCGACTGCACGAGGCCCAAGGTTCAACAACGACAACCGCCCGCGCGACAACCGTCCACTGGTCTGCTACCGCTGTCGCAAGTCTGGTCATCGCGCAGCGGTGTGTCGCTCGCCGGCTCCAGTCCTGGCAAGCGCTGAAGTCGTCGGCGAGGCCGACGACACGTTCCCGACCGCTCTTCCAAAAAACGGTCGGGACCAGTAGGTGCGGGGCGCCCTACTGGCTGGAACGGAGGTCCGGGTCCCCCGGTGGCAACCGGACCTCCTAGCCCCCCCCCCCCCCCCGTGCTTTACGCACACTTCAATGCCACCACCACGAACGGCGACTCGAGACTGATCCTTATCAGTCTCCACGTCGCCGGCGCGGAGCGTCCGCTCCGCGTGTTGCTTGACTCCGGGGCCACGAACAACTTCATTCGTGACGATTGCCTCGCTCTCCTCCCGCCGCATGTGCGTGTGTGGGAGGGACCGGGCGAGATCGTCGTGAAGTTGGCCGACGGCAAACCCCACCTGAATACGATTCCGCCCGGGAGTTTTCGTCTCACGAATTTTCGCTTCTCAAGCAGCTTCGCGTGGAACAACTTGCTGCTAGAAAGGTCTGGTCGGACTGCGCAGTCGTTGCAACGATCCTGTATAATTGTGCTGTGGATCGATTGGATAATCGTGCGCTAAACGTAAGGAAACGTGGTTTTCGTGTGATCACCAAGCGTTTATCTGGTATAGATGAGCTGATCAAGAAGGACCCGCATCTGTCTGGACAATGCATCTTAATGATGACCGATAAACCTATCTGTGACGACACAATTACGCCGGTCGAGGACGCTCTAATGCGCAACTTGTTCGATTTGGTGCGTATATCTTCCCTAACAAAGCGTAAGCAGGTATATGCAACTGTTTACAGCTTCGCGGCAGCAGCATGCGACGAAATATTTCCAAAGTCGAAAGCACTGCTGCTTAGGCGCTGGGAAGTTCTAAAGAGAACCCAAAATCGAGGCAAGAAAAGGGAAACAATTAGACCCGATGAAGATCCACCAGCTCCGGATTGTTCACAGCCCGTCATCTCGTCGTTTTCGGGGGATTCAGACTGGCCTCTCGATAAATCTAAGGCTCAGCCCTTCGCTACTGCCGCCGAAAAGATCCCCGCGTCAACTGCAATGCATTCGGCCGAAGTTAACTGCGTCAAGGTGGCTGCGCGTGCTCGAAAAAGTTTAGATGTACCCTCTCTGGCTCGGACGTCGACATCAATTACAGACGTTGTCGTCGCTCCAGCTGCTCAAAACCTCCCCGCCAGTGCATATCTGTTGCGATGGGATCCTGATACGGAAGCCCACCTCAGGAATATCGATGTACAACTGGGCAAACACTGCAAGGGAAAGTGGCGATTCATCTACCAGGAATATCGAAAACGATACCCAGAGTCCGACATGCGCCAAAATGCAATTCGTATGAGACTTCAAGACCGAGCAGATCCACCTCGTTCCGCCACATTGGTTGACCAGCATCCGGTAGTTGCTGCTGGAGCATCGAGTACGCAGCTAAATGCCCAGTCCACAAAAGAAGACCCACCTGCAACCAGTAAGCGCTCATTACCAGCGTGTGATAGTTGCCGGTCACGCAAACGCAGATGTGGCCCATCCAGTGACAACGAGTAGTGCAAGCACCGCCAGCCCATGCACACAAACACAATCGCTTCTTTCATCAGATAGCCACCAGTAGTTCACATTACACTTGGTATATATTACTACAAAAATAACTTTATCACACAGAACACACATCGTCATTAGGAGTTATGAAGAACATCAACATCTCCCAATCTGCCAACTTACCCTGATGAACGTTCAACACGAACGAGCACATAATATTCATGACTTGCATGGACAAGGCGTGGTTGCCGCACAACAGACAACTCACCCGCTGGTACCCCGGTCTTCTACTACATCTACAGCATCACAGCACAACACGAGCGAGTGAAGTGTCATTGTCGAGAGTACCGATAATACAATGCATGCATGCAAATTACACCATTCAACGCACGGTGTCATCATTATGGTCTAACTGCCTTGGTGATCTTCTCTCTTGCCACTGCGTGGCGGCCGCCTGCTTTAGATGTCTTGCACGGGAGCAGCAGGGCGACGAGGGCGTCGGCCATTCCGAGGCAGAGGGCGGAGGACGCTCAATCTCTGCAGTCTTGAAGTCTTGAAGTGAAGAAACAGGCCGGCGACGAAGGCGACACCAGGGCGGTAGGCGTTCAAGCGCCTCGGGTCTGGAACTGCGTCTACCAACTGTAGATACAAGCGAGGGGTCATGCCTTCTCATAACCAATTTCACTTGGTTTTGTATTGGTAGACGGGGTGTCATCCGTATGGGATCGTGAGCCAAGCGGGACAGTTACCGGGACACAAAGGCTGGTCGAATATGGTCTAAGTCGGTCTAGCTGGTCAAAGTCGGTCCCGGGACAAGCCCACGAATCCCAGTCATGCCCCGGTCTGGGGGTGCAACCCCCAGAACACTCGTTCACCCCTTCTACCTAGTACTAGAAGGTTGATACGCTAAAGGTGCTTTAGGCGCCTTTAACCACTTTCGTGGCGTTTTATAAAATGTGTTCTAACGCGATTCCACCAAGTTGCAGCGCGCACACCGCGCTGGCCCCCGTATACTTCCGAAAGATAAAATTTTCGAGTTGTTTGGTAATATACTGAAATGGGTTCAGAAGGCCCTAATTTAGGGCTTCAACGAAGCTGCAATAGCCAAGTGAAACGCGAATGAGCATGGTTGCCACCATTGACCATCTAAGAGGAAAAACTATAGCCCTACTCAGCATTCAGCCCTGGTTTCCCGTTTCAGCGATAAGCTTTTCGCACGAGTTGCTCAGCTTCGCCACATCTACACCCCATTGCGACTTTCTGGTCTATGCTGAGCCCCCCCCCCCCCCGTTGCGTGAGTTACACCGATCACGCTAATTAGTCGTGCTTGGCAAATAGGCATGCTTCTGTACTTTTTCGCGACACGCTGCACAACAAATTTTCTTCAAAGAGCTGAAAATCACTCAAAGACAGCGGATTTGGACAGGTCTCAATGAGACCGTCTCATCGAGCTGAAGCGTATTAGATTTATGAAATAGCACATATTACGGATACAAGAACTGTTCAAGTTTGTCTTTCAGCTACAAAAATTGAAACCCTTAATTAGCGTGATCGGTGTAGTGCCAAATGTACAGAAAGGAAACAAGTTTTCATCAAAATCCATTTTCGTACTTAAGGTAGTGCATAGTAACTTTAAGTGCTTTGCACGGTATGTTGGCTACACTCGTACTTGGTATAAGTGGTATTGTGCTTTGCTGCCAATTTGCCGCACTACTTGGCACCCTAATTCATACACATCTTTTCCTCTAAATCATGCACGATTTATTATAAATCGTGGCGCGAACACAATATGTGCCCGAGTGGCTGTTACTCGTGGCCAACTACAGGCTCAAGTCATCGCCGAGTTCACGCGCCTTCGCTACCTGCTGGCTGACGTGCTGCAGGGCGGCAGCGCAGGTTTTTCGAGTTGACCATGGTGCAGAAGTTAAGGAAAGTGCCAAACAAGACCTAAGTCGGATTCGTTGACCATCAACCACCGACCATTCATGATTTTACTATTGCAGCTCCTGCACTGACTAGTCTATCGATTGTAGCAACTCGTGCTCAAGCACGATTTGTTATTTCTGAGATGCTAGCAAATCGTAGGAGATACAACCGAAAGTGACAAAAAGTGCCAAAGCACAATACTTAAAGGGCCTAAACCGGCAGTAGGGTTAGCAATAGGGTTAAAGGTCTGTTCTTATCGACGGTAGCGTGGAAGCGTTTCTGTGATAAAAGGTTCCAATTTGCGGTAGAGTGCGCTACCACGCGACGACGCGGGCGGTTGCGCGGTTGCGTGCGCTACTAGTGCTTTCGAGAGCTGTGGGTGGCTAAAACAAATAGCCGATCTCACATGCCACTACTTCAACAAGTCGCCAAAATAGATGACCGAAGAGAACTGCCACAAAACAACTTCCGAGAAAAACGAACAGGCGACAACAAGAGCCCCAGTGGTTGTGCGCGCACTGGGGATGACGGAGCTGCTGACGTTACAGCTCCCGCTTACTAGTTTGTCTTCGATGTCAGAGATATTGTCAACCCCGTCCCACGAGACTTACAATTGCCAGGTGGGTAGGCACAATGAGTGTATAATTGTTTCTTTAACTAGCAAAGAACACCTCATTCGCTGTGCTCTTTTTGAGTTGCTTTGGGGATGGTCCTCGAAAATTTAGGGGTCACCCAATTTCTGACGTGCACCCCTGAAAGGTCACAACCTATCAAGACAAATCAAACTGCAAAACAGATGACAAAGCTGAAGAAGACGACGACAACGGACTGTAAACAGCGAGCTCTGAAAGGTAGGCCGCAGCAACGAGAGATGCGGGAAGCTATGAGTCACGCGTTCCTTTCAACTGAGGGGCGAGCTTCCACGGATGCCGCGACTATCTCCCGTTTCCAAGCAGCACAAGATAAGACGGAATTTGGAACGAAACGTAACGATGCAGGTATCTTCCAATTGACCAATGCATTATGTTCGGATTGCGCGCGCTAACAGGCTTTGTACGGGCTTCAAACGAAAGACTTAGTCGAGATACTGGGATAGCTGACGATCCCGATGCCGCTCCGAGCAAGGCAGGTCGATATACCGTGCTGGCCAACGATCCAAATGCCGCTTCGAGCCAGGAAAGCCTAGCTGCCGACAATCCGCTTCGTACAGCACCTGATCGCGATGCTCACTAACGCGCGTGAAGGCTAAGAAGCACGCACCCCGTTGTGTCTATTCCCCACTTACTAGCTTATTTACATGCGTGGTGTGCGCTCTAACACGATGCGCCAATACCCAAGCATAGAAGTGCACGGTTTGCGTGTGAAGCAAGCGGTATAAGCGCGCAGTTGCAAGGCAACCAAGCTGACCAAACCGACCAAGCCGCAAAACTCGGAAAAATACCTGGTGGCAGACACCGCATGCTAGGTATGCTGAACATTTCATTTCAAAATTTCAACTTATCAATTAGAGTTTTTATAGCTTTCACTTGCACATGCTGCCGCTGGTCCTTGCTGGTGCGCACGAAATTGCTTCCCCCTCCGTATCTTGCAGCGCGTCAACGTCGCTGCTGAGAAAGTGGTCCCATCGACGCCTCCATCACCTCCGACACAGCCGTCGTCTGTCTGCGTGGTCATGAGCAGTGCTGCTAGCCGAGTGCACAAGATCATTGTGTGCAATGAGACCCGATATCTGGTACTGGTAGTGCATATGTGGATATAAACCCAAGAGCATAGTCGAAGACGCCTTTGAATTGCACGGCCTGGACCGCAATGCATGGTATTTCAACGTGTACTCACCGGTGGCTTCTTCAGCATCGAATCTATGGTATAAACATCCGTGCACGCGTCACGGAGCAGCAATGCGTTTAGTTAAGTAATTTAAGATAGCAAACATGATACATACTCTCTGACGCGACCGCAGCGGTAAGTTGCGTCCAAGAGCAAGGTGCTTTATTCCTAGCACGAATTCGGATGCTATTTCTTTTGCACTGCTCCTATCCGGTCCTCTTCAATGACAAATGCATTGCGTATTGCTGTCGAAGAAATTTAGTTTAGTTAACGTTAAGGGTGAAGTGAGTACTATCTCATCGCGACATCGTATACGAGAGAGTGCTACTTATGCAAAAGAGGAACTAGGAATAGCATTCGAGTGGAAAAAAAATGTTTAAACACGTCAGGTCTGGTATCTTACGCACATTCATTGCATAAGCCAACCGCAAGGGTATACCATCTCGGAAAATGCTCAGTTCACTCGCCTTATTTCCTCAGCTGATTCTACGAGGCAAAATTGGCACAATGTTTAGGACATCATGCAGGAGCGACGGTACCCAGATTCAAATCTGTGATTTGTTTCTGGGTACCTGCATGATGTCCCAAACATTGTGCCAATTTTACAAATATGTGATTTGTACGAGTATTATCGGTAGATCCTCTTGCAAGGAAAACAAAAAAATCAAAACAATCGGGTAGGCTGTACAGTCATTACAGCAATTAGTCTGTCCTAGACTGATTTATGTGAGCAGGTTTTGGATCGGCTCACAGTAATTAGTCTGTCATTAAGGCATACAGACTAATTTTGAACACATACTAATTTTGAATTCTAAATCAGTCTGACATGCATGAAATGTATCATTTTCTACTAACGCCCACAGCGTGACCTGGTTCACGACAAAAGTAGCAATGAGGAGACTGTGACTCGCAAGGCGGTGCATCGGCGAGACAACGCCTTTGTGCCCCCGCTGTTCATAAGCACAGGGAAGCACCGCTTCTTTTCTCTCGCTAGACTTGGCTGAATCTCCGAGTTGGAAGACTTATTCCTAAAGCTGATTTTCACGACACACAAATGGGGGAGCCTCTACCGACACGATAGTTGAGTTTGGAAAAGTGAAGAAAGAAGTAGATGCATGTTAATAATCATCCTTACTGACCGCAAATGCACCAAACTTTTCCCAACTGACCGCAAATGCATCACGCTCTCCAAACAAGTGACACTAGGACACAAACACGATCCTATTATGAAAGAATGTACACTATAAGTAGGGAAAACAGAAAATAAATAGGTAAAATAAAGAAAATAAGCACGTTTGCCGACACCATTCCTACAAAGAACGAAAGAACGATAATATATATCTGTCTTTATCCTCTGCGCTATAGCTTGTGCCTCACACTCGAACACAGGTTATCTGGATGTAGTGGGCGATAGCAGCTTTTGAAGCGCGATGTGCATGTAGCGTCATGGAGGTTAATGCTGGTATTGACCGACCAAGAGAGCCCAATGATGACAGACTAATTCTGAACTTTTGTTGTCAGACTATTTATGAATCTTGGGCTTTCCCAACAACAGGAATTAGTCTGTCCTAGACTAATTATGAATACAGACAAATTTTGAACACAGACTAATTGCTGTAATGACTGTAGTGACTTAGAAGTAGTGAACCCACTCACCAATGCTTTTTCGCGCCTGGTTTCGCGCTGCATCTTCAAGTAAGGACGAGCGAACTGCAACATGAATACTCTAAAGCTCGATGCATATCCTCTGATCCGTACGAGCGGGTTGATATTCATCGACTAGCCGCTTGATCGCTACTGTTTTCAAAAACCTCATCGTCATTAATTTGTACGACTTCAACATCGGAATTAGTATTGTCCATCTCTACAAAGGCGTTATCGGACGCTGGCAAGTTAGCGACAGACGGCTTCGCACGTACTGCTTCTAAGATACTGACGTTGTTTTGCGCGAAATGATGTTGCTGGACTCCTCTCTGCGATGAGACAATAACATTACTTCTTGCTCACGAGCAAACGTGTTCAGGCACTTTTGATCCGTTTCAGGGAGGTCGCTGAGTCCTCGCGAAGGCTTGTACAATAATATCCCAGCAAAGCAGAAACTAGGATTAGATTAGTCTGGTGATGTCCAGGGTGTTGCGCGGACGACGTGCACTTTCGAGCGAGCCTTAATGTATCCATTCGAATCTGTTCTTTTTCAGACATTGCCATTCGACTGCAGAGCAGAAACGTATTTTGCTAGCTCATATCTCCCGACAAACGACGCGAAACTCATGCTGTCAAACATAGGACGTGCTATATAGGCTGCCTCGATCGGTTCGATACGAATTTCACTATCTTGAATATCACCGTTTTGACTATTCAAGCGGCTCAATACGATAGTACCTCTCTGTGTACCGCATAACCTTTACTCTAGTCACCTGATGGGATTTCCCATGCAGGGGTAGTTCGCTCAACAGAACATAATACGCTTCATACGCGCTAACTTCACATATGAACAACGTCGCTTTTGCT
Source organism: Phytophthora x cambivora (assembly GCA_033557925.1). NCBI lineage: Eukaryota > Oomycota > Peronosporomycetes > Peronosporales > Peronosporaceae > Phytophthora > Phytophthora x cambivora. The sequence continues at coordinate 2,606,081 of JAUCEB010000012.1, read as the reverse complement.
ACTCATTTCAACATGGCATGACTTGGTAGGTTAACCTCCCCCCCCCGCACTCACGCGTTGTATATGTGTGGAGAAGCAAGATCGAAGAATTTGGAGATCGAAGTTGACTGGCAAATGAGAGATTGGGACCCGGTCAGTCACTAATCCGAGACACTGACCTGACGGGATCTGTGCGGAGAACGGAGCGGCGCGCCGTTCAGAGATGGCATGTGATCTTTACAGGACTAGAACAGGTGAAGGTCAAGCAGTCGCGGCCCAGATCGAGAGACCTGGGAGTGCTGGGGAGATTTGGATCTGGGGCCCAGATCGGGATCAGATCTGATGCTAGGGCCCAGATCCAGTATTGCAGATCCGGCGATTACGACACGCCAGAGTCCCGGATGACGCCGTAATGGAGGTAAGAGAGGCTGCAGAGCCAGTGGGTATCGATGGGATGATAGCTGGATAGAAGGATATGAAGATAGGATGGGATCGGACTTAAGCATAAATCAGTATCGAATTTGCCTTGGACATCGCAACCGCCTTCTCCCTCGCCTGGAAACGAGAACTACATTGGCCCTGCGAGGAGTAGAAGGCACAGCGATAAGAGGTCTAGTTTTGGTAAAGTCTGGATAATATATTGACCAGATTTAGACCTTGCATGCCATGGTGTCTAAACACCATGTCAACAAACAGACGTGCCGTCTGCTTGGCTGTCACTTCGGCTGGTACTGCAGCAAGATGCACCATCTTACTGAATCGATCAACAAAGACCACAATATCAGTCCTCCGCTTGTTATCAGGCGGAAGACCAAACACAAAGTACATGGAAATGGACTGCCAACACTCCGACGGAGTCGGTAGTGACTGAAGTGGAGCTTGCGAGAAGGGCGCAGGCTTCACGCGGTGGCATACCTCGCAAGCACGAACGTACTTGCGTACCCACTTGTACTGGTGACTCCAATAGAAGTCACGCGTGAGAAGTATGTATGTCTTCTCACGACCTTAATGTCCCGACGTCGGGGCATCGTGATACTCGTAAGTGATCCCGAGCTTCAGCTCGTGATCGTCCGGCACGACAATGCGATCAGCGTTGTCGTCGACTGCGCTGTAAAGCAGCAGACCATTGCGTACACGATAGCGGTGTACACGTGCACGGAGATGTTTCGCCAGCTTCTGACGAGACTGTTCAGAAGGTGCAGCGAAGTAGTCCAACAACTGCTTCGCATCCGCATCCTTCGTGTACGCGGACCGTACGTCGTCAAACAAAGACGATGAGGGAGTAGACGTCCGTGCGACGCCAATTGCATTGACGTCGGCCTTGTGCACCGCGTAATCAGGTCGACGCGACAACGCGTCGGCCACAACATTCAACCTTCCAGGTTTGTACTCAACCTGGAAGTTGTACTCCGCAAAGAATGAGAGCCATCTCGCCATTCTTTGTGAGATGTGCGGCGACGTGATCGCCGTACGGAATGATGCGTGGTCAGTGTAGACCACAAATGGTCAACTCCCAAGTAGAAACACTCGAAACTTCGCGAGTGCATACTTCATGGCAAGGAGTTCCATGTCATGTGCCGGGTAGTTGCGCTTAGCTGGCTTCAGCTTTCGCGACTGATAGTAGACCACGCGATCATGTCCCTCGTGATCGTGTTGCATTAGAGCGCATCCGATTGCGAAATCGGACGCGTCACACACGACGTGGAATGGGCGATCTTGGTCGGCCACCGCCAAGATCGGCGCCTCAGTCAAGCCTTGCTTGACTACATCAACGGCCTGCTGACAATCAGCAGTCCAAGCCCATGCAGCGTCCTTCTTTAGGAGCTGCGACAGCGGGCGAATCTTGCCCGTGTAGTTGCTCACGTACTTGCATAAGTACGTAGCGAGTCCAAGGAACTGCCTCAGTTCCTTGGCATTGGAAGGCGTAGGCCATTCATTGATCACTCTGACCTTTCCCGGGTCAGGGCGTACGCCGTTCTTCCCTACGAGACACCCAAGGACGGGTATCTCGCTAGCCCCGAAGATACACTTCTTCAGGTTCGCGTATAGCTTGTGTTTGCGCATGAGCGCAAACAACCTGCGGAGATGTTCCTTGTGCATCTCCACCTCCGACTTCCCGTCCACAGCCCGGCTGTGGATGAACACATCGTCGAAATAGCTCGGTGCGAAGTCGCGCACCGAGCGCAACAAGTGCGTGACGCACCTGTTAAACGTCGCAGGGGCATTCTTTAGTCCCTGCAGCATTATGAGCCACTCCCAGAGCATACCGCTCGGAGTGCTCACCGCCGTGAGAGGTATATCACTCTCACGCATTAGGATCTGATAGAATCCGTCTCTCAGATCCAGAGCACTGAAGATAGTGCTCAATGCCATCGAATCGATGATTTCATCTTTTCGCGGTATCGTCGTCTGCGCCGGTACCGTTGCGTCGTTCAGCTTGTTATAAGCATGAACGATGCGCCACCCGCCCTGTGCCTTCTTGACACAGAACGTAGGCGCGCTGTGCGGGGACTTCGATTCCCGCACTTGCCCAGCCTTGCGACGACTCTCAAAGAAGTCGTCGATCGCTTTGACTTGCACTCGCGGCAGTGGCCACTGCCGCGTCACGCAATACTTCGTTCCCGGCACGAGATCAATCTCGTGCTGAACACCCTTGTCATGCGGCAACTCTGCAGAGATATCGTCCGGGAGTACGTCTTTGTACTCACGAAAGAGCTCGTAGAAGGGACTCGACTTCAGCGAGTCCCAGCTCTGCTCGTCGAAGCGTTCCTTCTTCGACTTGGCGCTGAGGGCGTCGACACCCTCAGCGACAAGCTGTTTCAAATCTTCCGCTTCAAACTTCATCCTCTCGACATCCGAGAGGATGCCAACCTGCTCGATGCGCCCATCGTGCAGTTCGCGGGCGAAGCGCCTCCAGCTCGTGACTGGAAGCGAAGTCAACTCCGACGCCAGCGTCGGAGGATTCTCCAACTTCATCTTCTTATACTGGAGACCAGTATTAGTACGCGTCAAGACACTCAGAGTCTCGACGGTCGTCTCCAGCTCCTGTGTCTGCCCGGCAGACACTGCTTGTAGCGTCTCGGTCCCTGACCAAGACTTGCGCAGCTTTGCTCGCTTGCGCCGTTCGCTTCTTGGGCGGAACCCGGTTCCGCGCGTCTTGTTTTGTCCGGGACCGGCCACGAACAGATCTTCGTTTTGATCGCCGGCGGGTTCAACCCGCGGGCGCACGCAATCAAGCCCGGCTTGATCACGTATCGTTTCTTCATGCAGCCCGGCTGCACGTGAGCACGCAATGCGTTTCTTGTTGTCGCCGGCGGGCTCTTCCCGCGGGCGCACGCAATCAAGCCCTGCTTGATCGCGTATCGCTTCGCCGAGCAGCCCGGCTGCACGCGAGCACGCTAGCATTTCCGGTGCGGGACGTTTGCAACCGTCCGCACTGACTGCAGCGTCGGCTTCCAGAGCCGGTGCGCTTTCTTTTCCTCGACGCCTGACGGCGGAGCGTCTTTCGACGTTTTGGCCAATTGCATCAGCTCCCTGAGCTGACGGGTCCGAGTCACTGTCCTTATTAGTGACTGGCTCCTCTTGTTGAACTTGTGTGTCGACACTAATAGTCGACACGACCGCGTCACTCTTGACGCTTCGAGAACCTCTCGAATCCGATCGAATCTGAGTCTTCTGATTCGACTCACATTTTCTCCCAACGACTCTCTCAGTCGTGGGTGTCCGCGTGCGGTGACCGGAGGCAGCCGCGCGTCGCGCTGCCTCTGCTGGGGGGGGGGGGGGGGTCGCATGCACCGCGAGGTGCATGTGCTGCGCCGACAGGGCCATCGCTCACTGTCGCGCTGCTACTCCCGAAGTGCACGATCGTGTGCTTCGTCCAGTTGATCACCGGATCATGCCGTGCAAGCCACGGCATGCCCAGCACCATGTCGAACTTATCGTCTAAGTCAAGCACGATAAGCTCGTCTACGAACTTCTTTTGTCGGTACGAGAAGCGTACGCGTACGAAACGCTTCTCGGTTCTAACAACGACACCCGTTGCTAGTCTTACTTCCAATAGACTTCGAGGCATTACTACCTCCTCGAAGGCAGGCCTCGCTAGGCTCTGCAGTCGAACAAAGTTGTTCGACGCACCACAATCCACCAACGCACGAAGAGACTTCTCTCTCTTCGAGTTAACCTTCAGGATGACAAGGTTCGGCCTGTCATCATGCTTCTTACAGTGATAATGACTCTCACTGGGGGCAGCAGTCTTCAATACGGCGTGTCCGATATCGACACGCTCGACTGCATCACCAGCAGAGCGCCCCGCGCCTGCTGGTTGCTCTAGTTTTTTATTGCCCGTGGTGATACCCGGTATCGTCACGCCGGCCCTTGGCCGCCTGCACAGGGGTTGTGCATTCACGGGCGTAGTGGCCGTTGTTTCCATACCGGAAACAGCGGACATTCGTTGGTCCTCGACGCTGCTGAGATCCAGCAGCGGTCGCACTCGAGAGGTCCATTGGTTCGGGGCCTCTCGACGGCTTTACCATCGGTCGCGGCATCGGCCGCGGGACGTTCACATAGAGCTTAGCCTGTCGCAGGCTAAACACTGCTTGCATCGCAAGTGTGATCGCAGACTCGAGAGTACTCGGGTACTCTCGGAAGAGATAGGTCCTTACAGGCCTCTCTCAGGCCCTTCATGAACGTGACGACCTTAGTCGCCTCGTCTATCGGATTGGTCACGATGTTCGAGACAAAATACCGCGCCCTTCGAGCGTAAGCATGCACGTCATGCTTGCCCTGTTGCAGGTCGAGGAACTCAGCCCTCGATCTGAACTCATTCTGCGGGGGCTCAAACGCTTGTCTGAGCTCCTCCTTGAACACCTCGTACGTGCTGATGCACGTAGGATCAGTGAGTCGGCGTCCGTGCGCCCAACTCCTTGCTCGCCCGCCAAGGCGTGTCATGGCGAACGCAACCTTCGACAACAGGTCGAAGATGCGTCGAGCCGTAATGGCAGTGTCGACTTCGACAAGCCAATGGAGGAGAGGCTCGCCCTCTCTTCCAACGTAGCTGTTCACGTGGAGCTTTAATGACTCCACGCGCGGTGTGGACGGAGTCGACATCGTAGCGCGAGCAGCGGTCTCGCGCTGTTCCTTCATGATGAAGCCTAGAGCAACACCGTGTTGCTCTGTCGGCGATAGCGTGCGTAGCATCGTCGCTACGGCCGCTTTTCCAATGACCGTCGACAGTCGTTGGAGTGCCTCCCACTCTGGATCCACCAGGTGGAGACAGTCTTCGCGTGCAACATGCGTTGCACCCGTGTTTGGGTTACCAGCGGACATAGTCGCGTCCACAGGCAGGTCCTCGGCCCCCGTATCGAATTTCATACGATACGTAACTAGTCGGTCGTTGGACAGACTACAAAGTGCTACCAGGTGTAATGGGCTTACTTAGCCTAATACTTTAGCTTACACATGAGCGCACGTATATGAGGAAGCGTAAGGTGTATTTAACTTAGATTAAGTATACTTGTATCCACAAGTATAATCAGATCTAAATAAAGGTACAAATAGTAGCTTTTGCGGTAAAATGAGAACTGAATTGAATGTTAACCGTGGCTTTCCTCCTAAAACTGATATCTATAAAGAGAGGTTCTGCCAACGAATGGTTGGCAGAAACTCTGACCTAATGCTTGGGTATTACTGGAAGAAAGACCCTGCTTTCTGACCAATAGGACTGCTTCCTAATATGAATGGTGACCACACTGCGATGTGGCCCACCTGAATGTATCCATTAGTGCGTGTTGCACTAACGTGCGGTTAGCCGAATGTGTAGCCCCGCTACACGCTTGCTGCTGTTGTTGTTGTTTTCACCAAGCCAGTTATTTTGTGTGAGAGTCATCCCGACGCTTATAATCCACAAATATCTTCTCGTCTTGCCACACAGTGGTAGGCTCAGCCAGCAGCATGTAGGTCTAACTTCACCTATAGACAATGATACTCTCAACACGCCAGTGGGTCCATCACCTTCGTCCGATCCATCGCTCGATCCAGTATTCAGCACTTCCATAGATTCACAGGATGGTCTCAAGTGCAACAAGTCAAATATGACTTCCACTCTGGCAACGGTGTATCAGCTGTTCTAGTACGGCATGCCCCTCACCGCCGCTCACGCAGTGCAGCATTCAACACTGCAAACAACAACAAAAAACATCGTTACATTTATGCGTTTCAACTTCATCACCGTCCACACCGTAAATCATCTCCAGGATGATAGGTCAATCTACATGAGTTGCCAACAGTGGGCGTCCAAACCATCCAAGTGAGAGCCCCATGGACGCGATCCGGAGGGTAACATGCCAAGCACAACTAATATGCCCCAAACGGTTCACCCCATTCAAAGGCGATGACCGACAGGGCCGTCACCAAACCAGCCCATCTCTAGTCAGGCAGTTAGGACACGCGACCGTAACTTGCAGGCGTTACGTCATCGCCAAGGAGACTCGACATTTTGCTTGAATTCCTGGCGGGCCCATGCATGAGTTTCGCAGACAGCCACCCACGACTCTCTATCAATACCATCATCAATAGGGCATGCAATCAGCATTCTCACCGACATGCTGTCTGCGGCATAAACCCTTTGCAACATCAGTTGCCACACTGACATTGCTTCCGCTTCACAATACATTAGTGGTCGTCAGAGTTGGATACAAGAGGCGAATCCAAGACACTTAGGTGATTTTCATTGGACAAAAACCTCCTGCAATCCAAGCTTGCCGCACTTCACCACAGATACCAAAAAGGGCGCGGAAGATCGTTAAATTTGAAACAAACGGGGAGCACTGCTGAAGGAAGTGCGAGCGCGCCCGGACAGGTGACCATAGCGAAGAGCACGACTGGTGCACGCAATAAGAGAATGGATTTTGGCAAGCAGAGAAAGGAGAGCACGAATCCCTCAGAGAGAGGAACGACACGCACTGGAAAGAAGAAGCCGATTTTCTGGGACTCGAGCGGCGTTAACAACGGAAAGTTTTCCCTTCTCATTGTGCTCGACTGGATCACCAACCCGGCCAGCAACGACAAGTGGCGTGGCAGCGACCACAACAATGGCAAAACCAAGGAGACTTTGCTGACGAAGATAGTGGCCAAGCTTGTTGCCGCTGGAATTAAGCATCGTGACTGCGCTGGCGTACGCGAGAAATTTGATTCGTTGGAGAAACAATATCGTGAAGCGGAGAATATTCTTGCTGGTACTAGTGTTGGGGTCACGGACGAGGCTGAGCTTTGCTCTGCTATCCTAAAACGCTGCCCTCCCTACTACGATCTTCACGATGTGATGGTGGATTGGTCATCCGCTCGCCCTCAAATAACGTCAGACAACATTGACGACGCGGCGCGTAGCACACCAACGACCCCGCAAAGTGGTTGCAAGAGGCCTCTTGTAGTTGAGGAGACATACAACAGCAAAATATAAAAAATCTGACCCAGTTGAACGTGCCGTTTCACGTGCTCGCATGGAGAAGCGTGATCGTTTGCTTGACATTTAAGAGTGTGACCATGACATAAGGCAGAGCGAGCTCCAGCTAAAAGAGGAACAAAACGCTCGGAAAGTAAAGCATGCCGGTGTTGAACTAGCTCTCAAACCAGTGCAACTACAAGTCGCCCAGCGCGACGCCGACGTTCAACGTCTACTCGCGCGAGAAGCTACTTAACAGAGGAGTTTCTCAGCACGACATCGACGCCATACGCCCTCTCCTGTATCAAGGTGAAAAATGAGCGAGCGATCAAAAGCTGCTGCCAAAGACATAGTCGCGCAAAAACGATCGTCGCTTCTTGTTGGTTCCAGCGCTTCCGTGTACGGAACTGTCGTCGTGGTCACTATCATTTTCTGGGTCTCTCTGCATCCACTCTTCGGGTATCGGGTCATCGACAGCCATGTTATGTACAATCATAGCAGCACGGATCAACATAATTGTGTATTCCAGCTTGGTTTTGTTTTGAACCCTGCATCGCAGACTCAGGGACCCCACGGCCAATCGCAGGTCTCAGGACCTCGGTTTAGTGCTGTCTCCTAACCCGCGTCAGTTTTGCGAAGCGAAAGAAGTGGGAGATATCTGAGTTGTAAAAAGCAAAGTTATTAAAGCAAGGGTAGCCGAAAACGCTGCAAAGCAAGCTCACAGTATTGGGGCAACATATAGTGTGGTGCCACAATATGACGGGAAAACTCGATTTCTGTAAAACAAAGTCGCGCTTCGCACGAAGAAGCTCTGAAATTTAGAAAGTTGCTAGAAACTGTATTGTTTGCTGGCCATGATATTGTGAATTCCGGCTAAAATTAGACTTTCCGATCGGTTCGCTGAATCGCCCACATACAATTTCCAAGTCATTAGCTGAATCGCCGGCAGCGATCTCATGGCTTAACTCGTACTTAGTTGAACTTGTATACGCCAGAGTATACGCGGGGCGATTGGGGGCCGACCGATTCAATAGGGGTAGTCAATTGTGCAGCAGCAAGTTGTTTTGTTTTTTTGGCGGTGCCACTACGAAATGATTTTGGCCAATCAAAGACATCGTAATTGACTCCCCCTTTGCGACGTTGCAGCAAGATCACAGAGTTTTGTGCAAGCTCGGCACGAGGTCTTCACCAAAGGGCTGGTCAAGATGCCGCGATCGTCCGCAAGACAACGAGAGCTACGCCGTCTGCGTGCAGTGCTGGAACAGAGAGAATCCACAGCCATCACGCGGGACCTGCTCAGCGACGAAGACTCTGGCGAGGATTACGTAAGATGCGCTTCCAGTACCTCCGTGAAGTGCGTGTCCAGCTCAGCGAAAAGAGGAAACACATGAGGCGGTTGATTCAGTACGTGACATGTGCATGTATTATTCACAACCTACTTATTGCAGAGCCCATCCCTTCGGAGTGGCAACGAGAACTTAAGCAAAATATAATTGGTGAGCTCGATGACGATGACGAACTCAACATGCCGGTTCCTGCCGAAGCTGCAGGAGGTGAAAGACGAAACCAACTTCTAGCTTACATGCTAGAAATCCGTGGCCAGGGGTAACAACGCATCAATGTCTTCCTTTGCTACTCCTTCATCCAGCAGATTTTTTCGTTCTCGAAGAAGCGCAATCTTGCGTTGCATGCGCCAGTGCTCAGCCTCTTGTCGATACTTAAGCGCCTGTGCTGAGGATTCATCAATACGAGCATTTACCGCACGCGCCTCATTTTCCAGCTGTTGCTGGCGATTTTGCTGCTCTTGTTCCTGCAGGCGCACCTGGCGCTTTCGTACTTCCAACTCCATAAGTTGTAGTTCACGACTCTGGGCAAGTTGAGCCTCCTTCAGCTTAATGAAAGACACATGCGGAACATCACTTGTTTTACGCTGTCGCTTTGGTGGCTGCTGAACGAGTGACATGGGCGTCGATGCAGGAAGTTGATCAGCGCGAACACGGGTCGGTGGACGTTCTTCACTGCTCTTGATTCGACGTCACTTGAATGTTCATCATCATCGTCTGTGTCATCTTTGCGTGCAGCTTCGTCGGTATTAAGGAGCTGCGGCCGTGTGCTGGGACGATCGAGCATGATGTCTCGCAGCTCGAAGTAGTACGAGCAACGAGACAAGATGGCTGCACGGATGCTTGGATCGTTTTTATCGCAGCCTTGGCCTGTATTGCTCAGCCAGTCCTCGGCTGCCCTGAATGACGCTTCCAGCGTCGTGATCTTGTTAGTGATGTCTTTAGCGTTGCGAGTAGTGGTAATACCAGCTTCTGCGATCAACTGTACTATCTCTCCAGCGAGCGTGTTCTTCGAATCTCCACACTGGTCGTCACCACCACGATAGCGGATGTAATTGGTTCCGGTTGTGAGCCAGTCGATCAGCACGCTCATTGAGCTTACGTTGGGGGTCGGACCATCGTTATGCCAAAGCACACGTTTCTTTACTAGCTTAGACGACGCACGAGCTGCCTTGACAAGCGAGTTGAAGCATCGCTTTCCGCACGCGATCTTGTCAAATGTGCTACTAGCCCCAAATTCACCCAGCATACTGGTAGCACATGCCGCATGGATAGCACGTTTGCAATCACGCTTGCTGCACACTCGAAAGACACTCCCCCCTTCGGTTGACTTGTCCACCTTTTTACAGCCTTTCCAACAGCACGCAACTACCAACAGCGCAGCACTGCCTTCGCCATGAGATCCAGGAGAACAGTGCTGATGTTGTCGATTCTCCTCATCGCGGCATCCAAGACTTGCACTGCGATGGTCAACTTCTTCCTCTGCTACCGTCCACCCGAGCCTTCCATCTTCTGACGACCGATCTGCGCGAGACACCGCCATGTCAACATCGCAGTCGGAGCTCATGAGGGCCGTGGTGGCTCCAGGCTGGTGCACTCTCCGTGGCGGCTTTTCGAGTGATATGCGATCTTTTGCTGCCCTGGCAAAAAAACATTCTGCTTGCTGCTGCAACGCCGACGTGCATCGATTTTGATGCAGATAGCGAAAAGGTTGCGCGAGGCACTTTCGGCCAATCACAGCGCCGGATATATTTTTCGACTTGCTGTAACAAAAAAATTCTGGTTGCTGCTGCACAATTGACTACCCCTAATCAATCGCCCGGCCAAATTTTGAGTAGAACCCACAATACTACTTTTTTTTCCTCTATCATCGGCAGCGGTTTACATTTGATCGAGTTCACACACCATTGACCAAGAGGAGCATCTGGTGCGGCTGCTTCGCAGCCGCACCATTTGCATCGTGCCAGTCACCTGTGCTTCAAATGCAAGCAGAGTCCCAAACCAGTTCGAAATGCACTTAGGTGGAGGGACGCACCACGTGGACAGCAAACCTTATGAGTACTTTCTATCTTAGTAAAACTAACCAATATATAAATTAGTCTATGCGTTTGATAGGCTACATGGGTAGGCAACTCGTATTATTAATAACACGAATTTAAGAAGTGCCTGTTGGAGCACAACGGATGATCCCTTCGCGCAACCTTCAAAATTCGTACCTAGACGAGGTGGACGTTACAAGCAACATCCCAGTAATTTATCATATTCAGAGGGTATTATGATTCATGAACGTAACTGTAGAGTACTTCCATGGATTTTCCACGAAACCTCTATGAACTAATATATCATATCACCCATAAATTACCAGGTTATAGTATTTTTGAAGAATAAGACGTCCACTCGGATCCCTCCTTTGCTCTGAAATAAATTTCAGAGAACAAAATCTGCGTACCAATAGCGTGCCACGATGTGGTCTCGGCTCACCGAGGGGTTAGCGGACATTGTGGCGCCCGAGGAGGGCGAAGGCCATGAGCAAGGGGACGACGAGCAGCTCTGGAGCCGTTTTGCCGCCGTCGTGGCGCCTCCTCCAGCCCCCACCGGCGCCTCTGACAGCCGGACGGCGCCCGACGGCAGTGAAGAAGACGAGCAGGAGCAATACATCTGCGAGCTGGAGAGGGCTCTGCTGCAGCGCAAAAAACAGAACGAGACGCTGGAGAAGAAGGTGGAGAGTGAAGGTCTTTTTTCTTATATACAATGATTACTAATATGTTTAATCGATTTTTTATTATTTAGGTTCAGGAGCTGGAAGCTCGAGCTGGGGAAGAGCGTCATCTCAGAAGTCAATTGAGAGAGCAGGTGTGTGACCGTGGAGTTTTTTACTGTTTTTAATTTTTCTTAAGACTTTTGTTCTCTATATTGTTGTATAGGAAGTGGAGATTGCTCAGCAGAAGGCTACTATTGAGAGGCTGCAGGCTGCACGGAATGATGTCGTGGCAGTGCAGGGTGAAGAGGGCCAAGTGTCAGGGACAGACAGGGATCGGCTCGTGCAGGAACTGCAACAGGCACAAGCTGAGGTGGGAAATGCTGTTGGATTTCTGCGTGATTGAAACTTTTATATTTATGTTTTATATGTTTTATGTGATCCAGGCTGATACCCTTGCGGGTCAATGCCAGATTTATGAGAAAGAATTGCTTTCGCTTCGGGATCGAATGGAAGAGTTGCAAGTAGCGAACGAAACCTTGCAGGATGATGAGCGTGAGGCGCGCTCCAGGGCAGCTGAGTACGAGCAGGGGTACATGGACCTATTAGCGGAGATTGAGAAGATGAAAACTGCCAATGAGGAGGAAAAGGCAGCGTTGGTGGCAAAAAGCGAGGAGCATGCCAACTCCATCGATAGTCAGCGGTTGTATGACTTAGAGGCCCGCCTGACGACGTCTGAAGCAGACAAGGCTGTGGCGCAGCAAGATGCGGAGAGGTTACAGCGGGATCTGAATGCTCTAGAGGATGTCCTTCATCAGTTCCAGGTAGATACCAAGGCACAGAAAGAACGTGTTTCTTCGATGGAAGCAGAGCTTGAACAGACAAGAAGTGAGTTGCAGAAGCGCCAGCCCCTTTCAGAGCCAAGAGAGGGTGAAAGTAACGACTTGGAGCGAATTATGGAGAAACTTGTGAAGAAGACGCGCGAGTGCGAGCAGCTACGCGAGGTGCGAGACCATAATCTTTTAACTGGACTGTTGCTTGGGGCTGGGTGTCAAACTGACATTGTGCTTTGTTCAGGCGCTTGAGAGCACAGCAACGCAATACAATTCAGAGCGTGAAGTGCTGGACAAGAGCCTTGCAGCACAACTAGTGGTACGCTTGCTTGAAGTTTGGCTATAACCTTAGCTACGAGTTTTTAGCTTATTGGATGTGGTGGGTTGTAGGTGGCGTACGTGGATAGCAACAAAAAGGGTGAAGTACTTCAACTCATGGCACGAATGATGGTGCGCCACACACTCGTTGTGTTATTCAGCGCAGTATGTTATCTGACGACAAACATTGCTGCTTTTAGGGCTTCACTGAGGAGCAGAAACGTCGTGTGGGAATTGGCTGTCCGGTTGAAGGCAATGGCGGTGGCGGTTTATTCTCGTCCATTATTGGTCTTGTAGCTCCAGGCGAGCGTGGCAGTGAAGGCATTAGCATCGATCCATCCGCTTTGGAAGGCAAAAGCTTCGCAGACATGTGGTCGGAATTCTTGCTGGATGAAGCATCCAAAGGACGGTAGTGTGAAGACAACAAACACTCGACAATAGTATGTCGTTGCAGATTGACAAAAACCTACAAGCGGATTCGCCACTATTTTTTGCCAAGTTCCTTGTTGCACCGAAAATAGTCGGTCTTGTTGGCAGCTTCTTCGTCTCGGTCGTCCGGGTTCATCGCTTTGCTGGATGGATATCGTTGCAGTGAATCGATGGCTGCTTCAATCCGCGGCGGTGGACGAAGAAGAGAGTGAAGCCGTGGCGATTAACTGCGTCGAATTTCTGCTATCCGAGACCAACGCGTACTACCAGCAGCGCTGCCTGGCTCAAGAAGCTGTTCGATCTGTCAGCGCTCGTCTCCGGGACAATCTTCTCGATACGGTTTTTACCGCTGCTCTGGATGCCGAACAAGCGCTGGATAAGCACCGGTTCGAATCGGAGAGCAGGCCTGAAGCTGAACTGAAAGACCGACATGCTGTACGCAGTGTACCATCGAAAAGTCCCGAAAAATCCGCGCACACGTTAAACGTATTGATGGGTAAAACTTCGTCCTCACCGGCATCGCGTGTCGGGAGTTCCCCCGAGAAGCTGCGATCTCGAGCAAGTGGGTTGCCTACGAGACGAAGGCGGAACGTCGACAAAGGTAGTGAAATTGTTCTAGCTACTTAGTTTCTGACAGGAAGGGCTAACCCATATTCCGCTGTACAGTCGAAACTGAGAAGCCCATAGTGGCATACTCGCCTCCTGTACAGACAATCGAGCGAGAGTTTCAAGATGATGAGAAACCCGTACGCATTGTATTCGACGTTGGGTATTTTTTGGTAAAATGTTGTCTAATGTTGTGGATGCTCGTTGGTAGGAAATTAAAGAATGGCGTGAAAAGTGTCTGAAAAGTCTGGAGACTTCAACAAAGAAAACACCGCTTTCGAAGTGGGTCACGATTGCGCGAGCTTTCTCGGTTCCAGACAGTCGGGTTTCTATGGAGGTAGGGGTCATCGCTGCACCTCCTGCGAATATCATCGCGGCACTTGCTGCAACTCCTGTACGGATGAAGACCAATGTCGACAGTTTTTCTTCAATCCTCGACCCGACGGCGGAGGTGGTAGAGGGTCCAATTGCTGTCGAAGAGACAAACGAGATTCTCACTACGCGGGGAACAAGTCGTCGACCAAGTGGTGTTTTGGAGTCTACAGCACGAAGCTTACAGCCCATGTCAACTGCGATTCACAGCATAGCAGAAAACCCACAGCGCCAGTCCAAGCGACGATCCCAATCCGCCAGTGTCGAACCGACAATGCAACAGCAGCGGAAAACTACGTTATTGACCGATTCACTCTCAAGACGCAAGCTAACGAGAAAACCCTCGTCTTCAGAGTCGCTGTACGGTAACAATTCAAACAACGGGTGGAGCAGTAGCAGGAGTCTCTGGCGTTATGAGCAGGAACCTGGGAGTGCTACAAGCCGTACGTTCGTCGCTGATGGGACCGAGTTTAATGCTACAACACTTCCGGCTACGATGAGTGTGGCATCAGGGGTCGTGTTGATGCAAGGTGACGCCGTAATTGAGGGCCCTGAGTGGGTAGAGAACGCCACCACCATGTCCCGCAAGCGCTTCGATGTAAGTCCATCGACATCCAACTGCCACACAGACGCTGGTATCGATACTAACCTGTCGGGATTGTCCTGTAGCTCCAGCAGCGCCTAGCTACCGACGCACTGCTCAATGCGCCATCCGAGCACGAACTCCATTCGCCTCCGTCATCAACTCTAGGCTCACCACTTCAATTCGGTCACTATCCTACGTCTCCGCTATCGGAGCTTCACTTTCGTGACTACAAAGAGGTGCCACCCGAGCCGATTCCGATACCGCAGTTGTCGCCAATTTCTACCTCGACGCTTGCTATTCCTCGAACAGTAAGTTCTTGCTCAGCTTTTGCATAGGTTACCGTTTACTTACCCGGGATATTTTCTTAGCATCTTACGCCGTCGTTGTCGACGCCGTCACTACGAGTTCGAACGTCGATCAGTAGCGGGAAAGCGGGAGGTTCAGGCCATCTCAAGGTCAGAGATGAATCGGGAGAAAACTACAGAAACATGTCGGCAAGTTGTAGTGGCAGCGGTGGCGACCGTACGTCTCAGGAAAAGCTGAAGGCTCGTCCTAGTACAGCATTGCGAGCCTTAGCATGTCCTCCAAGACTCGTGGCAGGGCGTACAAGGGCAGCCTCCGCAGCACCAGGCAACTCTAGATCTCTATCTCAAGCAGCTACATCGATGAAAAGCGCAGGAACGACTTCTGCAAAGTATCTACGCGAGTTTCCGAAACCTCGGCCTGGGGTTATCCGCGTAGTTAATGACCAAGCCGTGGGCTTGATAAGTGGTGGAGACGATCGTCAAAGGACTGCTTGGATGTCCTAACACTAGATATAATATGCTACGAGGAAAACGTAGTACCGCACCTCGATGCGCGTTACTTGCGCCCGCGAAACAAACACTCAGCTTGAAAATTCGCTGCTTCCACGCCAATCTAGGGAATAGTGTACTCAAGTAGTCAATTTTCAGTGGTGCGATGCCGAACACCTTGTCAACACGAACTCTCCGCCTGGTCAGTCTTTTGATCTCTCGAATCGACGTTGGATAGAGCCCACTGTTTTGATTGCAGACGAAAATTCACATCGAAGCTGTAAATTTGGTTTTTGAAAGTCGCTTGCGGCCAGATTCGAGAATTCAAATTGTTTTGTTTTTCGCGGGGTCGGGGGGCCACACGGATCTACCGGGCATCGCCTTGACGGGGCAATCAGAAGTTGTGTCACCGCGGGACTGGAAATGGTGGCTACGGCAGCAAGGAGAACAGCAAGATTGCTTCTTGGCTTGAACATGAAGTACTGTACACTTACTAACTTGATTGCTCGGGTTTTGATTGTCGTGGGTTGCAGTGCATGTTGAAAGTACAAAACTCAGTCCGGTAAGTCCCACCAAAAGCAAAATACCTCTTTGACGTAACAGACTGACTCCTTCGAAGTCTCCACGTTGAAGAATCACACAGAAGTTCGAATCAAGATGAAGGAGAGACAACGCGATCTAACACTAAAACTTATTTCAGCGTTGGCACGTCATCGATTTCTCTATCGTTTATGCCGTAGACCGAAGTGGCAATCTGGATACAGTATGCAGGCATATATTTCGTTAACCCCCGAGATCACTTCGAACCAAAGTGTTGCTGCTTAATGACCGATCGGCGCCGACCGTTCCGATATAATCCCGGGCTTCGCTGGCGAGACGCTCATCATCTGGTGTTTTGCTTCCATTTGCTTCGCTCGTCCGAGGTAGAAGGCCATCAACGCCTGCAAAAACACAAGGCGGTTAACTGACACACTAAGAACAAGGCAAACAAACGCAGACACACACTTCTTTCGATCTCGCGGCCTTCGACATGACGACAGGGGCAGGTGGAGCCCGACTCTGCTTTCTGAGAGCTGTCGCCGTCTTGACTCTCGGGTCTTGAGGGGTTTTCTTAGTGAGATTTGGTTGTGTCTTGCCAACTGATTGCTCCGGTTCAGGCTCTGAAACGGGCTGTGGGGACGCAACAGCACTAGTCACAAGCGTCACGGGTGGCTTCTGTGAGGTTTCCTGTGCAGCAAACGGGTTGTTGTCGTCATTGTCTGCACTCTTCAGCAAAACTTGAGTCGGAGCCGACTCGACGACATCTTCATGATCAGGCGGGAGTCCCAAATCGATCCACTCGTCACCATCCACGTCTACGCTGCGTCCGAAAGAGCACACGACGTCCATCGTATTGCTGGTACGGCGATTGCAGTGGACCGCCAACTATCTCGTCTGACTTCGAGATACCCATGCCGCGCCAAACAGCGGTACGCGAAATCATCCACGTCCTCCAGTCAGTTGCTCCAGGTAGTAACAGTTGGTCTCCGTTTGTCGTATGCCCCCCCCCCCCCCCCCCCCCCCCCCCAGACAGACACACAAGCTGGCTATACTTGGGAGCGAATCGAAATGACAGCCTTGACTTCCGTTTGTTGTATAATACGATAACTATTTCCAAACAGCCTCATGACTCGTGAGGTTTTGCTGAGTCACGGAGCTTGAACCCAGACGCCGATCAATGTTGCCATCTGGGTGGGCGGACATTCACGTTGAAGTTGTAAGCGCTAAAAGGAGTCCACCTCGGTGTGTGGTCAGCCGAAGAGCCCGAGGCACAGAACTAACTGCTTCAGTGGCGTGGACGCACCGAATTGGTTAGCCAATATGTAGGACAACCTACTGACCTACTTGCACGTTCTACTGGTGCATTCATTGTTGTACTGTACACTCTACCAGCAGATCAAGCAACCCATTCTTCCGACACTTCAAATCGTCCACGCAAGCCCGCGGGGGACTCCAAGCAGATCATGTTGAAGTTGCATGAAACCTTTTTAAAATGACGTACACTTACCCAAAGTATTTATTTGACTTGAGATTGTCAACTTAATCGAGACATGCATCTTCGCCTGTCCCCTTTCTCTTCAGAAAACGGAATCGAATTCGACACTTGAAAAGCCGCAGCTCACTCAGCTCAGAAGCGGTTACGCAGCTTTTGCCGGAAGATTGCCTTCCTTCCTTCCTCACCTTAAAGCTCGCCCTCCCCATATGACGCCCAAGAAGCAGCGCAAGCCCGCGCCTGACGTGGCCATGCAAGACGTCTCAGAGCCAAAGCCAAAGCCGAGGCCCAGACGCGCCAAGAAAAGCCTCCCGACGGGCAAGCTGGAGAAGTTTAAGGAGGAGCAACACGTGAGTGTCTATCTAACCTCGAATGGGGTGGGTGACTCGTTTTTTGTATGGTGCTAAACGGTGTTAAATATTTGCTTGCAGTTGAAGATAGAGACGACAGATCTCGGTGAGGAGGAAGAACGCGACGCCGAGAGCAAGGCGCCGCCCTCCTCCAGCAAGAAGCGACGTCGACGTGCGGCGGAGATCGACCGCAAGTTTCGTTGCCCTTTTGGGGACTGTGACAAGGTTAGGCTAGTGTTTTTTATTTTATTTGTTGCCTTTTAGGCTAGTGTTAACACTATCACCAGGTTAGGCTAGTTCTAACCATTTTTCTTTTTTTCTCACCTAGGCATACGGCTCCGAGAGCTCGCTGAATCAACATCAGAAGCTGAAACACCCCGAGGAGATGGCGGAGGCGGCCGCAGAGGCTCAAGAAACTCAGGTCCCCACTGCCAAAAAGAAGAAAAAACTTGGTTAGGCTAGTGCTAACCGTCTATGTTGCCATTTGCACTTGCCAGGTTAACACCTTCCCAGTGCACACTCGCAACGTGTCTATCCGTCCAGCCACCCCTTTGGTTGCCTTCGCCTCGGATCCGAACTTCCTCCTCACCAACCAACCCACCGACGATCTCTCGTCTGCCAGTGACATCGTCCCTCCATCCGCCAAAGCCCCACGCCGCAACATGCGGTCGCGCTCCAACTCGGAGCCGGTGCCTCTAACCGATGAAGTTGCATTCTCTATCCCCGTTGCAACTGTCAACCTAACCAAGCCACGCGCAAAAACTCCCCGAAAACCTCGTCGAGCGGCCACTCCCCACCCGAAAAAGGCTGCAACAACGTCAAGCAACACAATTCGACGCACCAAGTCCGAGTCGCTGCCTGAAATGCTCCCATTCGAGCCCCTACACGAGCTCAAAATGCCACCAAACCACCCAAACCACGACCCCATTTTGCCACTTGGTTCCGTTGCTCGCGGGTCCTTCGAGTGGCCAATTCCACCGCCGGGTCATCCCTCCACGTCGCTTTCGAGCGACGACCAGGCCATCGACAGCGACATTTTATCTGTGCTGGCCAATTGCGGCGCGGAGGACGTCGGGGACCCGTCGGTGCTGGACTTTGCAGGACCGTCGTCCACCAGTTCGTTCCAGTCCAGCGCGAACTTCGGTACTGAGAGTGAGGACACCGAGATGTTGCCGGTCGGGATGGAGTGTTTCAAGATCTCGGAGCACTCGACGCTGTCCACGGAGACGCCAGGGGATGTGGCACTGAACGAACCGGAGGCGGAGCTTGGCTTGCACACGTTCGTGACGCTGGGAGACGACTGGCATTTGTCGAGTCATTTGGAGAAAATGTCGGTGGCTACACCACCCGGAAGCTTGGAGTCAACGTTTGGGGGACTCTCGGCTAGTGAAAGAGGCATGGGGAGACTGCGGTCCGCCTCGGATCCAGTCCACGTTGCTGCTCCGATACACCCTGCGGGGTTGAACCATTTTTCATCCATGCCGCTGGAGGCTTTGGCAACAAAAAGTCAAGTTGCTGCCGTCGGGCCGCTGCTGCAGAATGGCACCAACTATCCGCAATGGTTTGGACATTCAGCCACGACAGAGGTGCAGGAGAATAGCGACCAGCAGATGCTCTGGGCGCCGGGGGTTGCAACTGTGGGCAACCCGCAGCCGACGTCTCAAACTCTCGACGAGTTGCTGCAACATGATGACGCAGTGGAGTGGAAAGCGGCCAGTGAATTCGAAGGCGACGTCGGTAGTGCCAACTACGCTCTCGGCGACGTTGGGATGACGTCCACGCTGCTTTGATAGCGAAATTCTGGCCCAGCGATAGACGGCGACCCGCAACATTTGGGTCGTGTGGCTTCATCCTAGCGACTTGGCGCCGCTTGACGACGACAACTCCTCGACTTTCTCTCTTTTCGTACGTGTGAGTGGCCCCGGACAACCAACGAGCGTCGTGGTTGTCGGTGGGGGCTTTGTGTGTGTATACACTGTATAGTGTCTTTTTCTTCGGTGTAGCGGACGCGGATGGCAATCATGTGGACGGCAGTGGACTCTGTGGACTAGCTGTGATACTGTAGCAGCCCGGTGTCAAGTCCTGTTGTATAGGCATCGCCACCCGCGCGTGAATTGTGTTGAATCAAGAAAAACAACTAAAAGTCGTTGCATGTTGCTGATGTTGCAGAGAGTTTAAAGAGGTCCTCTATTTGTGTTTAGCTAGAAACTATAGTTGCTGATGTTGTATGCCAAGTCCAGTCCAGTGGCCCTCGAGCTTGAAGCGTCACTTGACTCATCACGTGCTAGGTTCTAGCTCAATGTGTTGGTGTCACCGAAAGACGTGACGACTCCTGACGTTTCTGCGGGAGTGGGGATTGTACTCTTGCCTGGAGAGGCTGCGACTTGAGTACGAACCAAGTTTTCCCGATATGCCCCTGTACCGACGCTCTCGTCCTCAACGCTCAACCAAGAGTCTACTACGGTCCTCACAAAGAATACCGACAGCAAAGCCATCACTCTATGTGACTCACCTACATGTACGTTTCCGCTTAAATTCTGTACACCCCAAACTCTCTCTCTTCTTCCTCATTCCAGAATTCGCCGCCTCGAAGGGAGATGGTCAGTCTCAGCTGTGCTATCGCTGGTGTCGCTGAAGACGCGTTCCCTGTGGACATCGACGAGAGGCTGTCGGTGGACCACTTGAAGGAGGCGATCAAAAAGAAGAAGACGTACCGGTTTCCTGCCAACGAGATGCGGCTCTTCCTGGCAAAGAAAGACATCAACTGGCTGAATGGAGAAGGTGCTGCAGCTGTGACGCTCGAAAAGGTTGCTGGTGGTGCGGTGCCTGTGCTGGTCGATGATCATGGAAACCGCCACGACTTCGTGAAGATGGATCCGACGCGGTGGATCAAGAACTCCAAATACTTTGGAGCGAATTTTCAACCGGGCAAGGGCCAAATTCACGTGCTAGTGGTGATCGACTGGGAGAACTTGTCCGTAAGAGAATACACAAGAGCGGACCTATCGAGCACTCTGCAGTGGAGGGAGCCAAGGCGGCTTTGTAGCAGCTCCGGAAAGAATTGGCCGTATCAAGGAGCCTCGGAGCTTGTGGCTGTCCTCACGGACCCACTCCTCGACCACTACAAAGCCTGGGAAGCCGGAAACGAGGACAAGCAAAATCATGCTATCAATCTAGTGCTGAGCGGCCCAGGTACGGGGAAGTCGCGGATGTTGGACGAGATGAAGGATTTGCTTTGCCAAGCTGCTGTGAGATCGAAGAACCAAAAACTCGTGAAGAGGATGAAGAGCGCGTACACATTCCACGTTACGTTTGAGAATGGAACCGGTTCGAACGGATCATTATTGCTCAGCGATGAAGTCCCGGAGTATGACGTCAGCTACCGAATGCTCTACCAGCTCACGAAGGAAAGAGGGAATTGGACAGTGTTTCATTATAAGTTGAAGCGATCGTATGGGCATCTCCTGTTAACGATCGCAACCGTTGTGGATATGCTGGCGGAACTGACGATGACTAACGTTGAAGACCTTACGGTCATCTTGTGTGTGGATGGGCTTCAGAGATTTGTGGACGAGGGTACCAAGCACTGCGGTTGTCACCGCATATTGTCTGCAATTTGCAGCTTCATGAATGCATCCAAAGCGTTTGTTGTTTGTGCCTGTTCGGCAACAGTTCAACTTCCTGTCATGAATGCACTAGCGGATTCGCCTCAGCGGCATGTGCTTCTGGTTCCACCAGTCTTACAAGCTGATCAAATTTGGAAACCAAGAACGAGATTGGAGAAACAATTGATGGATGACATGGGCGGACATGGGCGCGCGCTGGAAGCACTGGATGCAGTTCTACAGAAGTACGCGAGAGAAGAATTGGAGGAGGTCGAACCTACTGAACTTGTTAAACAAGTGTGGATCGAGCTGAAGAACCGATGCGGCGACCCCCTGGGTAAGGAGTTTTACCATTCACCGTCGAACATCCGAGAGCTTCTCGCCGCTATTCTCTCTCGTCGTCGTTACGACTCATCATCACGCTTTGGTGCAGGCAAGACAAGCCGGACAGTAGATGAACTGCGGAGTTTTGGTTTATTTCGACTGACTGGAGAAGGTCACTTGGAATGCGCTTTCATTTTATTTCACCATTTGATAATGGAAATTTCCGAAAGGCTACCTGGAGTGGACGACAATTTCAGTGACTACTTCACGAATTTCGCACTGTCGTGGCAACGATTTGAAAACTTTGTGGCGTTTCAACGTCGGCTGAAGTCGATTGCTTATTCTGGAATCGAAGTCAAGTTGTCTGCGTTTCACGATGGCGCCCGCTTCGGTCCGATCGACAACATTTATATCGAGGAGCCCGATTCACCACGCGTTGTTGTTGAGGCTGTAAACCAACATGCTACAAAATCCAGTGCGAACGACGTTAAAGTCCTTACAGATGTTCGCGGTGAACTCGATATTTCAGAAACAGAAACAATCGTTATCAATGGGACCAGTGTTTTGACTGCTGACGTGTTTTCGCGAGTCCAGCTGATCATCGACAAGCGCCAAGTCCAGTGCAATGAAGTTATTCAATGCAACTTGCTGCAATCGAAGCAGAAGTTAACCGAATCAACGTACCTCGAAGAGATGCGAAAGGCTGTAGACGAGAACTTGGATGTGTTCTTGCTCATTACGCCCGCTGAAGCGACGGAATTCCCTCTGCCTCCGCGATGCGGGATCGTTTCGAAAGACGAGTTTGACGACTACTTTGGACCGTTTGCGAGTCGTGCGCATCGAAGCTTGTTTGATCGACCGAATATCAATATCGCGTCGTATCATGCACTGTGTCGGGTTGATGGGGTTGGCCACGCGACAGCCAAGAGGATTATCAAGGAGAGAGAGGAACGCCGGTTTTTAAGCGTTGAAGACGCAATCCAGCGACTGTTTTCTAGTGGGAACAAGAGGGGCGAGAATAGCCTGTGGGCTATGCAATGCGACGACGTGGGAGCCGATTCGTAGTATTGCCCAAGCAGTTATGTAGCAGCTACAGTGTAGCTTCCTTCAACAACTAACGTTTGAATCTGTTTGAATACTTCCAACTTATCGACTGAGGTTGTTCCTTGTTCGGCAACTGTTGTACTTTACTTTGTACTCTAGGCACGCGACATTGCAGTCAGACTGCCATGGACGTACCATGGTAGCTCCGAGCCGAACAGCCAAGTGAGAAAGCACCAGGTCACTTGCCACGCCGCTACCGAGTATGAGTACAGTCTTGGTTGAACGTTGTGGACCAGAGCGTTAGTATATGCTGCGCTTGCCACCAGCCTTCACCGTCACAACAAACTAACCCTCTTGTGTGCAGTCATTGTACTGAGGTAAGTTAGGACAAAGTTAGAAAGTATTCAAACAGATTCAAACGTTAGTTGTTGAAGGAAGCTACACTGTAGCTGCTACATAACTGCTTGGGCAATACTACGAATCGGCTCCCACGTCGTTGCATTGCATAGCCCACAGGCTATTCTCGCCCCTCTTGTTCCCACTGGGAAAAAGTCGCTGGATTGCGTCTTCAACGCTTAAAAACCGGCGTTCCTCTCTCTCCTTGATAATCCTCTTGGCTGTCGCGTGGCCAACCCCATCAACCCGACACAGTGCATGATACGACGCGATATTGATATTCGGTCGATCAAACAAGCTTCGATGCGCACGACTCGCAAACGGTCCAAAGTAGTCGTCAAACTCGTCTTTCGAAACGATCCCGCATCGCGGAGGCAGAGGGAATTCCGTCGCTTCAGCGGGCGAAATGAGCAAAAACACATCCAAGTTCTCGTCTACAGCCTTTCGCATCTCTTCGAGGTACGTTGATTCGGTTAACTTCTGCTTCGATTGCAGCAAGTTGCATTGAATAACTTCATTGCACTGGACTTGGCGCTTGTCGATGATCAGCTGGACTCGCGAAAACACGTCAGCAGTCAAAACACTGGTCCCATTGATAACGATTGTTTCTGTTTCTGAAATATCGAGTTCACCGCGAACATCTGTAAGGACTTTAACGTCGTTCGCACTGGATTTTGTAGCATGTTGGTTTACAGCCTCAACAACAACGCGTGGTGAATCGGGCTCCTCGATATAAATGTTGTCGATCGGACCGAAGCGGGCGCCATCGTGAAACGCAGACAACTTGACTTCGATTCCAGAATAAGCAATCGACTTCAGCCGACGTTGAAACGCCACAAAGTTTTCAAATCGTTGCCACGACAGTGCGAAATTCGTGAAGTAGTCACTGAAATTGTCGTCCACTCCAGGTAGCCTTTCGGAAATTTCCATTATCAAATGGTGAAATAAAATGAAAGCGCATTCCAAGTGACCTTCTCCAGTCAGTCGAAATAAACCAAAACTCCGCAGTTCATCTACTGTCCGGCTTGTCTTGCCTGCACCAAAGCGTGATGACGAGTCGTAACGACGACGAGAGAGAATAGCGGCGAGAAGCTCTCGGATGTTCGACGGTGAATGGTAAAACTCCTTACCCAGGGGGTCGCCGCATCGGTTCTTCAGCTCGATCCACACTTGTTTAACAAGTTCAGTAGGTTCGACCTCCTCCAATTCTTCTCTCGCGTACTTCTGTAGACCTGCATCCAGTGCTTCCAGCGCGCGCCCATGTCCGCCCATGTCATCCATCAATTGTTTCTCCAATCTCGTTCTTGGTTTCCAAATTTGATCAGCTTGTAAGACTGGTGGAACCAGAAGCACATGCCGCTGAGGCGAATCCGCTAGTGCATTCATGACAGGAAGTTGAACTGTTGCCGAACAGGCACAAACAACAAACGCTTTGGATGCATTCATGAAGCTGCAAATTGCAGACAATATGCGGTGACAACCGCAGTGCTTGGTACCCTCGTCCACAAATCTCTGAAGCCCATCCACACACAAGATGACCGTAAGGTCTTCAACGTTAGTCATCGTCAGTTCCGCCAGCATATCCACAACGGTTGCGATCGTTAACAGGAGATGCCCATACGATCGCTTCAACTTATAATGGAACACTGTCCAATTCCCTCTTTCCTTCGTGAGCTGGTAGAGCATTCGGTAGCTGACGTCATACTCCGGGACTTCATCGCTGAGCAATAATGATCCGTTCGAACCGGTTCCATTCTCAAACGTAACGTGGAATGTGTACGCGCTCTTCATCTTCTTCACGAGTTCTTGGTTCTTCGATCTCACAGCAGCTTGGCAAAGCAAATCCTTCATCTCGTCCAACATCCGCGACTTCCCCGTACCTGGGCCGCTCAGCACTAGATTGATAGCATGATTTTGCTTGTCCTCGTTTCCGGCTTCCCAGGCTTTGTAGTGGTCGAGGAGTGGGTCCGTGAGGACAGCCACAAGCTCCGAGGCTCCTTGGTACGGCCAATCCTTTCCGGAGCTACTACAAAGCCGTCTTGGCTCCCTCCACTGCAGAGTGCTCGATAGGTCCGCTCTTGTGTATTCTCTTACGGACAAGTTCTCCCAGTCGATCACCACTAGCACGTGAATTTGGCCCGTAGATGGCTTCGGCATACCCTTCAACACTCTTTGCAGGCCAAACTCCACCTCTAACTCCTTCTCTTCACTTGTTAAAGCCTCCACTGCAACAGTCTTCTCGCCCTTCTCCAGCTTCTTCGCATCTTCTGAGTCGGACTCGAGCCACTTGTCGTCCACCGTCTTCGCCAGGAAGAGCTGCAGGTCGTTGGCGTTGCACTTGACCTTCTTCGAGTTCTCCTTCTTGATCGCCTTCTTCAAGTGCCCCACCGACTTAGGTTTGTCGCCCTCGTCTACTCGCACCCAAAACGCGCTTCCGGCCACACCAACGAATGCACAGAAGAGCATCACCATTTTTGCTCGACGCCGTGGATTCTGGAATGAAAAAGAAGAATATCGGACGTATATTTGTGTTCGCGATGGATAGATAGTGATGTTATGAGAGAACACAACGCAGTACTCGCTGGTAAATTACGACGAAAGGAGTATATTGTTCATGTATTATACGTAGGCCCTGGTAGGGCCATGAACAATATACTCGAGCTATCTCGCCCTACGGTGGTTGTGGGTTATATTCGACTTAGATGTGTAGTCAGGATGATGAATACAGCTTCACTACGACCGAAGCCTCGCATAACAGTACATGTACAATCATTGCCGTCATTGCACGAATAGTATTCGTGCATCGTCAACTTGACGCAGTTGTGGGGTATTACCAGACTACTACAACGGCGACCTGCGACGGCGGCGGTCACGGCGAACGCGGCTACCAGCTACAGTCACACTGAATTCAGAATCTGAGTGTCCGATCCAAAATTCAAAAGTACCCGGTTCAAAATTACTTCCCCCGCATCATCATCACTGCATCCACACAATCAACTGCTTGGTTTGCCACGTCAACAACGGCACTTCAAACCCGAGCATCAATGGTTGGTGCAGGGGCTGCTGTAGAGCAGTCACCTTGTAGGGCAGGTGCAGTAGTAGTAGGAAGAGGATTGAATAACCGCTTGAGCACTTCGCAATCTACTTTGCAGCGCTAAAACGTCGTACATGTACCGGTAGCGTGGACGTAATATGCGTACGTCATATGCAGGCCTCTCTAATAGAGGGAAATTGACCCGTTTTCCCTCGCTATACCTATATTAAGACCTCGGGTCATCCCTCGCATAAGAAGGTTTAACATACAGATTTTGCATCGATTTGGTCGTAAAGTAAGCAAAAAAAGAAAGCGAAAGCGAACAGCACAGACGCAGTGTACTGCAAGTACTCTATTCACGCGGATAACACGCGCCATCTCAGTTTGTACAGCCTAGTGCTTGGAATCGGTACTCTGCAACTAGCGATGAAGAGAATAAAACGTTCTTATCGACCCAACCTCTACAATACAACATTGGCTGATGTCGATCGCGGCCTGCCAATATATACTCTGAAAGCAAGGGATCTATCGTCGAAGATCTTGTTATTTGAAATGATGTGGGGGGCTTCCACTGGAAGCGCATGGAAATAGCTTGGTAAATGCGTTATCTATTTTAAGCCTGTCAATGTTTTTTTTATATCCGCGCGGTATGTGCTGCAATCTTCGTTCACACCGCTATTCTGCATTCTTGCTCGCCGTGGGAAGTGTTCAGGGAACCCCCCAAGGCGATTCGGTCAAGTATCCGCACTAAGTTCGACAACGGGAGTGATTGTGTCTTAGGTTCACTATACAGGAATTCATACCTCGCCGTACCTATATTAAATGGTGTTTTCATCCCTCCATTAAGCTAATAGAGGTATTCGAGGGAAATACCTCTATTAGAGAGGCCTGGTCATAATATGTTATGATGACGTACATGTACGGCAGACGTCCGGTGTGGACGTATCCATTGGATTCGCTAACGTTACTGTCAAGTTGACGATCTGCATAGTGTGCTGAATCCTATCCATACGTTTCGTTCTTGGTTTCCAGTCAATGTTCCCAGGATGTGCTCTCTGCATAAAAAGCGAGCGAGACAACTCGGATTCTCCAGTACAGTACATGTACCAAGTACACTGGTACACTGGTACACTGGTATTACATGTACCGGTACATGTATTAATACAGCACAAGCCATTTCGCTATCTCTTACGTGGCTAAAGCGAAGATGACAAGACTTCATCAGTCAATCTTCATCCTGCTATTCGCTCTGGTGACAAAGACGAACGGATTGCCAAATGAACGCCGACCACGACTCTCTTTGGGGGATGCACCGGCAGTCAAGCTCCATGTGACCCTCAAGCGCAAGAGCCTGCAGATCCACGGACAGCCCGCGTTCGACATCTTCGCTAAGCCCGTCGTGTCAGCTGATGGTGTCAGCGTGCTATACGATGGCTATGCTGAGTTCAGCGAAGGAGACGAGATGTTCACGTACTCATACGTGAATGGCGCTGGGTTTTTGTCGACAAGTGGCGGAGCAGAACAAAACGTGCAGTGTATTTCGTCAAGTACTTTGCCATTCAACGACATTCTACCAGCACTGAACGATGCGACGTCCATCCCAAGCGCGTCCATAGGTGACGAAACTATCGAGTGCTCCAGTGACATCCTCCTTAAAACATCATTCGGTGGCACCAACTTCGCGATCTGTTCGTCGGGCAAGTCTGGCTTCACGGCGTTTAGCAGCGACTTTGACATTGATGTGGAGTATTTGGATGCTGTTCGAGTGCCGGCGTTGAGTCATGAGGTATCGTGTGAAGTGGTGGTAAAGCCCAGCTCCGTGACGCCGACTACACTGGCCTTGTTAACGGGTGAAACAATTCCAACCAGTACTACGAGAAAGCTCGAGACTGCGGGGCACATGGCGATGGAAGCGTCTTCATGCAAGTGTAAGTCGACGCCTCGTCCGTGTGTGTTTTTCCACGGCATTGGCATTCGAAACGAGATGGAGGAGCTGCAGGACACCCCCAAAAAGGCTAGCGGGAGAATGGGGAACATGAACGACCATGCTCCCTGCTGCTCAGAAGTCAAGTACGCCATCTTGAACACCATGGACTACAGCTGGACCAACGACTCGCTACAGCAGAAGTTCTGTGACCGCGCGCTCAGGTTGAGCGAGACCAGCGATGTGGACCTGGGCATTATCAAGGATACGGTGGTGGTGACGCACTCAATGGGCGGCCTCGTCATGTCGATGGCGCTTGCGACGGGCAAGTGCAGCTTTGGTGAGGGCGCGTCGTGGGTGGCGCTGAGCTCACCTATGATGGGGAGTATGGCGTCGGACTACTTCCAGGACTTCTGCAACGACGAGATCAGCGCATTTGCGACCGACTTGTTGGAATTCTTCGGACAATGCCCGATGCCTGTATCGCGTCAGTCCCTCGTGTACTACAAGGAGAACTACGCGTCGAAAGAGCTGAACGCGGCATACAAGCTAGCCCAAGAAGCCTACCGGGGCAACGTGAGCGCTGCAATGTGCAGTGACAACCCAAACGGCATTTTTTCTCGGTACGAAGCAGTAATGCTTCTCACTGCAAAAGTTATGCCACACAAGTCGCCAGAGAACGACGCCCTCGTGGAGTTCCAGAGCTGCGCGAAAGGACTTGACAAAGCAAAGTTTGGCAAGAGCTACATGGACAAGTTCTACAAACCGGAGCTGAATCACGCCGACACTGTGTTTTTGACTGGCGATGGGTATTTCAAAGACTCCCAGAAGCCGGTCAAGTGGTTCGAGTGTCTGCTGTAGACTTTGTGCAGACAGTTTCTCTGAAATTTATTTTAATTTCAGGTTTCAGAGAATATCAGTAATCAGATTTTTCCTATTATTAGTATATTACAGGTTCATGCGTAAGCTTTTGTATCATAAAATTACGCAAGAACCAATGGCCATAACTTTTCTCCAACTTCACTTGAAAATGTACTGTACAAGCGCGCTCGTGTCATAGAAATTCATATTTAATACTTAAGTACTGAAGTACTACCTCCGCCCGGAAAATAATGAGCATAATATGTGTACGAGTACATATTATGTACTCGTACACAAACCTCTACAAATATTATATCCTGCCTAATTCGAGTGAACGATTTTACGGGACTTCCCGCCCATTTTCCCGCCCATTCCCAAACTGGCCACTTCGCAAGATCCCTCCCTCCATCACAAGCGTTTGAATTTCCGGCCACCTGTCCCACCTGACCTCCCCTCCTCATGGGGTGAAGCAGGCAACTAACGATGAGCGCTAAGTGCTGTAGAAGACCCTGCTATTACGCAGCTAGAATGGCAAGCTCAAGCGCGGAGACATCAACAGGCGGCAGCGGACTTCGGTGGCGGTCGCTCTGTCGTCTCCAGATTATGGGAGCGGGGATTCGCTCGATGCGCGACCGCGTTGCGGCCATCGTGGAGGCTCGTTGGAATATGCGGGGAGAAAGAAGAAATATTAAGATGCGCTCTGCCAGAAGACTCGCGATATTCCTAAAGCCGACCGCCGCAACGAAGACCTGTTCCGAGAGGTGGAGGGAGCGTTTGCGGCCACGACGGCGATGGTGTTAAACAAGACGTTCAGCTCGCCATGGAGGACATCATGCAACACGGCGGCGGCAACGCGTTTCGGTTGCGCCACGTGCAAAAGGATAGATTGCTCCGAGCGGGAGAGCGGGAGAGCTCGCTGTCATGCGACGCGAACATTCACTCGAGGGCCCTCCAGAAAGTCGTGCCTGACGCCCTAGAAACGAGTCACACCCCTCTCGAAGTAGAGTTGCTCTGTTACTGACCTGGCGGAACAAGGACGCCAATAGCAGTTTGCATTTTGCTTTAGTTCTTCAGGTTTGATCCGCACTGAGAAAGCGCACCGCTAGACAGCGAGCGAGAGAGAGACAGAGAGATTTTGCATATTTTATATCCAGATTAAGTACGAGGCGGAGCCCTCGTGATTTTTTTTTAGAAATGCTCATTATTTTCCGGGCGGAGGTAGTAGCAATTGGAAGTTGCTCTCCGCTTACATGAGGCACTCGAACCACTTGACCGGCCTCACCGTGTCCTTGAAGATTCCATCACCCGTTTTGAACGTTGTATCTGCATGGTTCAGCTCGCACTTGTAGAATTGATCCCAGTGCGTTCATCCAAACTGATTTGGCGAAAGTCCGCCAGCGCAACTGTGAAACTCGACGAGCCCGTCGTTCTTGGATGACTTGTGGGGGATGATCCTGCCTCCCATCATATACTTGGCCTGGTACTTGGAAATGTTGCCGACGTACGAACTACTGCACATCGCGGCGAACACGTGCTTGCGGTAAACTTCCTGAGCGGCGTCGTACGCTGCATCTCGCTTCTCGTCACTGTATTTCTCGGTTTTGTACACACACGACTGCGTGGCCTTGGACGTCGGACATCGACCGTTAAACAGCAAGTCCGTCATGAGACTCCTCACCTCGCCGTTGCAGAAGTCCATGAGGTAGTCCGACGACATGCTGCCAGTCATGGGAGGACTCAGCGCGACCCACGTGGAACTTTTCCCAAGCTTACACTCCTTGTTGGCCAGTGCGCCAGCCAACATGAGCCCACCCATGGAGTGCGTGACGACGATCGTGTCTTCGATTGTACGCGAGGACTGGTCGCTCGTGTCGGACATGGAGAGAGTGTGTTTGCACACTTTCTCCTGCAGCGACGAGTTGGTCCACGCATAGTCGACCGTGTTGAGCGCAGCATACTTGATCACCGTGCAGCAAGGAGTGTGCCCTTGGATTTTATCCCAGCCGAAGTGACGCGAGGAATCTTGCAGCTCCGGCTCGTCGTTTTCGTTGCCAAGGCCGTGGAAGAAGATACACGGGCGAGGGGTAGAATTGCACGAGCACGTCGAGGCAGCCATGGCCATGTGCGATTCCGCCTTGAGTTTCCTTGACTTGCTGACCGGAACGTCAGTTCCAGTGATCAACGCAAGCGCCGTCGGTGTCACGGACGTGGGTTTCGCTAGGGCCTTGCACGACGACCCATCACTGAGCTTGGGCGTCGAGATACTCACGGGCTTGTCCAGATATTCCACGTCGATAGTCAAGTCACTCGCCAACGCAGTGAATCCGTCCTCGCCCGACGAACAGATCGCGTAGTGGACGCCTGCGAACGTCGTCTTGAACAAGTTGCCGCTCTCGCACTCTACCGGTTGGTCCCCGATGGACGCACTTGGAATGGGTGTCGCGTGGTTCAACGCCGGTAGAATTCTACCGAACGGTAGAGTGCTGGGAGGAATGCACCTGACCGACGCGGCATTCGACGAGCTGTCGTTCGTCACCAAGTACGCGGCACTGTCCACGAGTGAATACGTGAAGCGTGAGTGGGCCTCGACGAACGTCGCGTAGCCATTGTAGAGCACTTTTTGGCCGTCGCCCGACACCACCGGGTTGGCGAACACGTCGAATTCCGACTCTCTGTGCAGTTCCATAGCCTTGCGCCGAAGCGTGACATGGAGCTTCACGGGGGACGCATCGGCCAGAGAGATCTTGAGATTCTCAGTCTCCGCAATGGATTCGGAGACGACGAACAGCGCGATCACTCCCGGGACCGCGAAGCGCAGGTAACAACCATATCATGCTATTGGAGCCAAACCAAACAAGTCCGTTCCCTAGAGTTTGATCGAGTCCCAATCAAAGTGTGTCTAAAAGGCGCTTTGAACTTGGGCACCATGTACTGTAGCCACGTTTACGGTAAGCATCGTGGTTCCTCGATCCCAGGCACGTTCCCTAGAGTTTGATGATCAAACTCGATCAAATTGATCGGGAGTTATCACGGCAACATAGATAGCGATTAGGGTTAAGGCCGGGGTGAATTTAAACCCAGCGACCCAAGCCAAATCGATCTCAATGGTTGAGAGCCACATCCGCAAGCGAACCAAAAGCGATACGCGTATGAGCTAAGAAACTTTCGAAGCATTATATAGTGGCGTCGTGCTCTGAAGGGCTGTAGTTTTGGCCATCACGGCAGTCAAAGAGCTCCGTAGACGCTTCCTTTTCAGGATTTGACCACCATGACACCCGTCCCGGTGATCTGACCAAAATGATGGTGAAGTGCAGCAAATCACTTGTGTTGCTTCTTGAGGCGTCCAATGGTGCTTGGTACCGGTATGTTTCCGAAGAGCTTTTCCCAAAAAGAGTAGCAGTTTGACCTAATCGTCTCAAAAGGAGTCGCTGTTCCAAAACCAGTAGTTGAAGTGTGCCACATTACATGGGGACAGGCCAAGACGGTGAGAGTTAGCTGCATGGCCTCTTAAGCTATCTGCTTGACCGTAGACTCTACGGCGTAGAGTAGGTAGCATAGAACGTCTACATGCACGACCGGGTTCTGGCAGAGCACCATAAATGGCTGCGCGAGACCTTGGGGAGGATAATTCTGCTGGAGAGCAGGAGCCAGATCTGATCTTGTAGACGCTGACTGCGGACCTCGAGACGCTCAAGTAGAACATCATGCAGAAGGAGGACGTGTTCACGGCCAAGGAGAAGGCGCTGCTGAGCGAGAGGAAGACGCTGCAGACGGAGAAGAAGCTGTCAGCTGCTGCCATCGTACGCCCCATTGCCATCGTTCTTTTGTACACTGGAATTTGATCCAGGACTGGTCGTGGCACGAGCTCTCGATGCCATGATAATTGTAGGGCGGGTTCGGAGTCGAAAGCTGGGCTGAGTGAGAGCTGTACATTCAACAGTGGCAATAAATGCCCTGGTGGTCAAAATATATACTTACATGTATAAGTAGTGTCCTATGTGGCACACCTCAACTACTGGTTTTGGAACAGCGACTCCTTTTGAGACGATTAGGTCAAACCGCTACTCTTTTTGGGAAAAGCTCTGTTTCCGAAAGCCTCCTGTGCCACAGGCTGTGGTGCTGTAAAGGCTGTCGAGTTGTCGAAATTATGTTGCAGTAACGCCATTCAAATTGATCGAGTCTCAATCAAAGTGTGTCTAAAAGGCAAGTGTATCTAAAAGGTGCTTTGAGCTTGTCAAAGTGTGTCTAAAAGGCGCTTTGAACTTGGACCCCATGTACTGTAGCCTTGTTTACGGTAAGCATCGTGGTTCCTCGATCCCAGGCAAGCTTGTCTCCCGTCCGGCACTGGCGGGACAGCAAAGCTTGAAAACTATTTTACGAGAAGCATATGGGCCAGCGTGAACGAACAGACCTCGCTGCAATCGAGGAATTAATCAATTCAAGTAGATTGAGACCTACCTGCAGAAACATAAGTAGATGGATAAATTCAATTGCTTAGATTGATTACTTGTTGCAACACACGGAGCTCACTCTTGACACTGCAGCTTGCAGACAAGCACTATCAAACATCTAGAGATGCGATCGGGCATACTTACAGGATAGCTACGCCTGTTGTTTGAGCACGTACTGGATCGCTTCACATTGCCGACTTTCGTGGTACACTCCCACCCACCCCTTGCTAGGTGATCATCTTTACTTCTTCCATACATATTGCAGCGCAGTAATTCCGGAGGTTGCTGGTCAGAATCGAATACTAGAAGTCTCGAACCATGTAGCATTCGTCAATCATGAAGTGCAGAGCAGAGCAATAGTGCCCCGAAAAATGTTTGCACTGAAGGACATACCGGTAGTAGTGCATGCCTTTTGATCCGAAAAGTAGGTGCCCTGGCGATGATGTCCTCCACATAAGCCGCAAGCGGTGAATATAGATATGTCATGTTGCCGAGTGAACCCTCGCACTTGACGACCGGCCGGTACTCCACCTGTCGCACTTTCGTACTAATAAATCTTTCACTGGGGTATTCGGTCGATAAACTGCACCACCAGTGTGGGAATGGCGTTTTGAAGAGAAAGAAAAAAATATTGTATGTAGATACATTCACCTCTTCCGGTTGTACATGTACAAAAGGATCACAATCTACATGTACTTGAATTGATTAATTTCTCCGCTGCAATCACATGTCCAGCTCTGATGGTCGAGTTGAACAGGGACAAGTTCATGCAGCTCTTCGTGGCACAGTATTGTAGGACCTACAGTACCGATCACCGGTCCGGTGTACATGTAGCATGTTCAGTATTAGTACATGTACAGTATTAATAATTCGTATCCGATGTCGAGCTGACCAGCCTGAGTGTCCGCCATCACGTCACGAAGAGTTAAGCGTGAAAACGACCACGTTGCTTCTTCATCTTGTTAACCTCTCCTACAAACAAACCGACAATTCGCTGGAGCTTCGCCATGACAACTTGTCAGCCACTAACGTAAACGGACACTAAGAACGACCAAGTTCGTGAGTCATCAGTGCTTGCGTGACGGCTTGTGTGGCTGCTGAGTTATAAAGGAGTCGGAGCATAATGCGCATATTATGCGCGTACATGTTTGATTTGCGTGGGCACAGTACCAGGTACATGTACCGAATTTGAGCTTTCCTAAAGCAGAGCTTTTTCCTAAGTGACACCCTAAAAAAGGTGCAAAAATGGACAAAGAATACACGAAATCGCAAGAAAAGTGCTAAATTTGCATGAAACGGGAGACCTTCAATGACCCTGGGGTATCATGTAGGAAATCTCAAATTCGGTACAGGAATTCCAGAAGGAGCTGCTGGACTCCAGCAGGTTCCAGCCTGGAGAGAGAGTCGCTTGCATTTGTTACTAACAAATGCAAGCGACTAACAAATTGTTACATGTAGTGCTGTTCAAGTACCAAACCAATCGCCAACAACGACTGGGTCCCGCACTTTTCCTGCCATTCGCGGCTCCGACTTCCTCGATGAGCGGTGGCCATTTTTCATTTGTCGCAACGACGGAGAAGACGTTGAGTCGACGAAATGGTTTCATCACTGCGAGTCCTCGTCGTCTCCGCTGTTGCCTTGCTCGCCTTCGCTCAGCCAGCGACCCCTTTGAAAAAAACACAAGTGCAGACCTCGCTGAAGAATGCGCCATCCGTGAAGCTCCATGTCAGTCTAAAGCGCAAGTCGATGAAGCTACACAGTCAGTCCGAGTTCGACGTGTACGCTACGCCCGTAGTATCCGCCAACGGCGCCAGTGTGCTGTACGACGGCTACGCCACGTTCGTCGACGAAGACAAAAAAATCACATATAGTCTCGTCAACGGTGCCGCCTACCTATCGACTAAAGACGGTGACGACTCAGAAACTGTTCGGTGCCTCCCGCCTAACACGCTGCCATTCGACAAGATTCTACCAGCGCTCAATGACGCCACCCCCATTCCCAGTGCATCGATCGGCAAGGAGACTGTCGAGTGCGAAAGTGGTAAACTGTTCAAGACGACGTTCTCTGGAGCTCACTTCGCTATCTGCTCGTCGGGCAAGTCTGGCTTCACTGCCGTTAGCAGTGACTTGGCCATTAACGTCACGTATCTCGATGGCCCGATCACTATTTCCCAGCCGGAATTAACTGATGGAACGACTTCGTGTGAGCCTGTGGAGAGCGCCACTTCAATGACGCCGACAGCATTGGCTTTGGCTACCGGCGGTGCGTTGCCGTCCACCTCGTCGAGAAAGTTGAAAGAAGCTGCACACATGGCCATGGACGCTACCGAGTGCGGCGAGTGTTTGACGACGCCTCGCCCGTGCATCTTCCTGCACGGTTTGGGCAACTCGAACGAGGAACCTACGCTGCAGGACACGCCGAAGTTGACCAAGAGGAAGTTTGGTGATATTCACGGCCACGCTCCATGCTGCTCCGAGATCAAGTACGCTGTGATCAACACCAACGACGCTGGCTGGAGGAATGATACGCTACAGCAGAAGTTCTGCGATTTCTCGCTCCAAATGAGCCAAACTAGTGATGCGGCGGCTGGAATTATCGACAACACCATCGTTGTCACGCACTCGATGGGCGGTCTGGCCATGGCCGGCGCTCTAGCTAAAGGCAAGTGCAAGTTTAGTAAGACGACGTCTTGGGTGGCTCTGAGTGCCCCGATGACTGGCAGCATGGCTTCGGACTACCTTATGGACATCTGCGACGATGAAGGCGCCACCGTTGCTAGAGACTTGCTTAA
Source organism: Phytophthora x cambivora (assembly GCA_033557925.1). Classification (NCBI taxonomy): domain Eukaryota; phylum Oomycota; class Peronosporomycetes; order Peronosporales; family Peronosporaceae; genus Phytophthora; species Phytophthora x cambivora. Next base: position 2,569,872 of record JAUCEB010000012.1, on the reverse strand, counting down.
GCTTGTGGGCCAATGTCCCATGCCTAAAGCACGCCAGTCGACTATCTACCAGGGCGGGCAGTACAGCACCCCGGAGATCGATGCGGCGTACGTCGCGGCCCAGGAAGCTTACCGCGGCAATGTGTCGGCGGCGATGTGCAGCAACAGCTTCTTCGGAATCTTTTCGCTCTACTATCAGCAAGCAAGCGTCGTCGCAGGAACGCTAATTCCCCACAAGTCCAAGAAGAACGATGGCCTCGTGGAGTTCCAAAGCTGTCTGGGTGGACTCGACGAGGCCTTGTTCGGTACTCACTACTTCGACCGGTTCTACAAGCCGCAGCTGAATCACGCAGATACGGCGTTCCTCAATGGCGACGGTCTCTTCAAGGATTCACAGAAGCCCATGAAGTGGTTTGAGTGCCTGGAACTACATGTACCGGTATAGACTCGTGTCTATATGCCTGGTAATGTAATGTCACCACACATTTTTTTCCGCTGAAAAGTTCTCGGATCTCGCCAAGCGCCGAGCATCTCCACCGCTTGGTCTTGAACAGTTTAATCTTAGAAGTAGGCTCAGACTCGGTCGAGACTTATGGCTCCCAGCGGCAGGTCTATTGCAGATTTTAACTACACCAGGACCTGCAGGATGACAATGGAGAATTTTAGAGCATCTCCAGCGGTAGGACTTATTTTTCGGTCTTATCGAGCCCCTTAAGTAGTGTGGGGCGTTTTGCTGTTAGTAAAATTTACTGGACACTAACTAACTGTTAGTGGCATGTTAGCTGACTGTAAGTGGACGAGTTAGTTGTAGGAGAACAAACATGAAATACAGTAAACTGAAGCAATCTAAACACTTTGCGGCATTGATGCCGTCCTCGAGAGAATGTATCCGGACCATCCTTCCAATTCTAAAGGTCATCGAAAATGCCAAAGGAGAAATTATTCAGAACATTTAGTAAGATCCGACGAAAATTGGTATCGCTCGTTCGGCACTTACATGTTAGCAGAATTTACTAGACACTAACTAACTGTTATTTGCCTGTATAGCTGACTATACTGTCAGTGTACAGGGAGTACACTACCCTTACGACCACGATTTTTTTATTTATAAAAAACATATGTCGGTAGCTCCCCACCTTGGATCGCGGATAACTTTTCTTCCACAACGAAGTAGAACGTACAATCACCACCATTGTTAACGTCTCGATTAGAGCTTTAATATACGTCCAACTCTTTTCGTATTTAGCCTATTTTCATAAATATCGTTGTCGACCTTGCCCCGAAAAACGGTCATTTCCGGTTCACTTGAGTCACAAATTCAGTGTTAATTATGATCGAAGAGCTAAAGTATAGATCCTGGTAAACGTTTTAAGACCCACGACTCTCAGCTACTCGGCGATTCGGCTAATGACTTGGGAATTGTATATGGGGCGATTCTGACTATAGGAGCGATATGCTACAGCAAAAGTTCTGCGATTTCTCGCTCCAAATGAGCCAAACTAATGACGTGGCGGCTGGAATTATCGACAACACTATCGTTGTCACGCACTCGATGGGCGGTCTGGCAATGGCCGGCGCTCTAGCTAAAGGCAAGTGCAAGTTTAGTAAGACGACGTCATGGGTGGCTCTGAGTCCCCGATGACTGGCAACATGGCTTCGGACTCCCTTATGAACTTTCCCGTACCCTGGAATGTGGGTCGTGAACCAGCGGGTTGGTCGCTGGGCCTGGCCCAAGTCGATTCTGCACCAAGTTTGCCGGGGATGGATCGGTGGGTGTATCTGTGGATGGGTACACTTTTGGTACCATTGTCATGATACACCGTGCAACATTACAAAGAGGCTCCAGCATTTGATGACCCGAGACTCAGAAGTCAGGCGGCTACGACGACGGCGGAAAGCTTCCCAGGCTAGCGTGGAGGTGCTGAGGACGGGTGTCAGGGCGCTGGGGTGACGCTGCGAGGGGATCTAGCGGAGGCGGGGTCCCGCTCAAGGATGGAGGGCTCGCCTAGGAGCCCAGGTGAGCGAACTAGGAGGGGTGTCATGCTTATGCGGGCGTCGGCGGCTGCCGACCCGTGCTTTTTGGTATATCACTCGCAGATTTTCCTGCTAAAAACACATATAATAAGCAAGTATTTTACATTCACGTTTAGAGTCGCTACCAGCCTACCACTACCAGCCCGTCGACCAACCCAGAGCCTCTTCGATCTCCTCACCACCCCGAGACCGTACTCACCCAACAGCCCAGTGCGCGTGCCCGACCCCTGGGCAGGAGGGTGCGCGACATTTGGTGGAGAAGCAGGGTACGCGTGTGCTGGAGAAGTTCTCAAGTGGAGTGAGCTCAAGAGGCCCGTGGACTGTCGTGGAAGGAGTCCGTGTGGAGTAGCGACATCGAGTAGTCACGCTAGATCCGTAATGCTTCTCAAGTTCGACATTTGCCGACGCTTAAGACTCGGGAACGTGAAGGCGTGGACGGCTACCCTTACTGTTTGGAGTACCTTTTCAACCCGGAAGCGTTCTACCCTGTACACAAGCGTTCGCGAGTGAGTACCATCAAGACAATCCCAAGCCAGAGGTGTCCGCTGCGACCGGAGACCAAGTGTTGTGCACATGGTGACCAACTGCAATAAACACGAGCAAGGATGACGACTACTCGCGCGCTGCACTGAACAACCACCCGTAAAACCAGCGAGCATCGACTGGAGCGAGTTACCCAGGTACGACGGCGTTCGTAGCTGCAACGACGTACATGGGACTGCAACCGAACCTGGAACCACATGTGTACATGGGTCAGATTGCGAGCATGGGCTCGCAGCCGTTCGTGAGCCCGACTCCGTATATGGGACCGCAAGTGTTTCAGATTCTGCAGCCGGAGAACAGATTTGACCCACATCAACTCAACTATGATATACCTACGCAAGTCAAGAACGCCATACGGATGATCCAACCGTTCCAGTCGGATAGCGCTTTTGTAGAGACAGCACATACTTTTTGGAATACTTTTGAGCGTGTCACGGCCGGCCTCGAGGAAGCGTTACGGATGTGTGTCTTTCGTCAGTTTCTCCAAGGGCAAACGGGTGAAGAGTGGTGGACGTACTCGCAGATCGACAGCTTCGACACGCTTCGGACCCGGTTCCAACATCAGTTCATGCACCGATCGCCGCTGCAAAAGATCGAGCGGTTGAAGTCGACCAAGCGTTCCTGGGGCATGTCTGCCGAAGTGTGGGGCGATTTGATATCGAGTCTTTGTGATGACGCACATTGCTATGACCCTCATATGCGTTACCAATATTTACTTGGTGAATTGAGAAACCGTTCGTGGAAGGAGATCTTGATGGCCACCATGGTGAACACCGTTCCACAGGCGGTTGCGGTGCTGCTTTACAAGAATATGCACTTGCCGATTGAAGACGTCAGCGATTTTGGAGACGACCTCCACATGAACCCGGCTACAGAGGACACTCTGATGCAGCAAATGTTGTCTCTGATGCAACAGACGCAGAATTTCGTGGTACAGCGACAACAAAAACCTTTCTATGATGGAAAAGACGGCGGATTCGGCGCAGTGAACCCGAACGAGAGCGTTCCGATCTCGTCTGTGAACGCTTCTCCTGTCCCAGCACCGTTCCATGGAGTTCGATGGGCCCCGGATATGCACACTCAGGAAGGCCAAGTGGTGTGTGGGCGATGTCATCTACCTGGATGCAGCCGCATTAGCTGTCCGTGGAACACGGCTACGTACTTGAACTGCAACACGGATGGACATGTGTTCGGAGAATGTGATCAACAATGACGGTGGCAGGGGGAAGGAGAAGAAGGTGTCGCTCCTTCCTATTGTCATTGGAACGACACGTATGAGAACCGATCGACATTTGTGGTGGTGAGTCCCGACTTTGTGGGAACGGTTCATGCAGATCCGGGAGTGAGTGATTCGGCGGTATACGGTGTGTACGAGATGGGAATTGTGAATGAGATGTATGCAGGACAACGCCCTGCTTGGGAAGGCGTCGGGCACGAAGACTTTGCCGAGACGATGACCGCAACGACCCCGGGGAATGCAGGTGTTGCTGGCCTGAATGCTGGTGAGATGGACAATGAAGACGATGACTACTATGAGGGGATCGAGGAAGTCGCCGCGCACACCGACCCGGCGGTCTTCCGCCCGAACGACTATAAAAGGAACATGAAAACGAAAACGTGCACCTTGCAGGCCGACTCCATGAACTCCGCGCGCGACGAGGAGTCCGTGCCAGAACCCGACCACGACTATGAAATGAACATGGAGACGGAAGCGTGCACCTTGGAGGCCGCCTCCGTGAAACCCACACGTATACGTTTGGGATCAGCCTGTGTGTTACCATCGGGTAGCTTTCCGGCTACGTTCGGGTCCGGCAGCAGTTCCGCAAGCAGTAGCGGTGATGAACACGCCGGTGGTGGATGCGTGTCATGCGTGAGTGAGTTCCAACGGGTTGGGACCTCTGCATGCTACCTGTACTCTTCTGGCAGCTACGAATTGGTCTGGAATTCGACTCGGACGAACACGGTTCCGGCCAAGTCGGGGAGCACGCTTCGTTGTCGGAATGGCCTGTTGACAGTGACGGGAACGCTATCTACGTGGAGAGGGTACAGAACGATTCCACCCGGCGGATGTGGATGACGCATGCTATCGTTTTGGTCATCATACTTTGTGGCATCTACACTATTGCAACCGTGTTCTCGTTGGCCGAATCGGTTCCGCGGCGACGTTCGATCGGGTCAACCAGGCCCCGTTTGACGAGGATGTCAAACCTCAAGTCGGCGAGAATGTCCTGTACCCGGGAATGTGGGTCGCGAACCAGCGGGTTGGTCGCTAGGCCTGACCCAAGGCGATTCTGCACCGAGGTTGCCGGGGGTGAATCGGTGACCCTCAAGCCTCTTCAACCTCCCTCACCCGCGACCGAACTCGGCCAACAGCCCGAACCCTTGGCAGGAGGGTGCGCGACATTTGGTGGAAAAGCAGGGTAGATGTGTTTCTTAGCAGGAAAATCTGCGAGTGATATACCAAAAAGCATGCATCAGCAGCCGCCGACGCCCGCATAAGCATGACACATGTCCTAGTTCACTCACCTGGTCTCCTAGGCGATCCCTCCATCCTTGAGCGGGACCCCGCCTCCGCTAGATCCCCTCGCAGCGTCACTCCAACGCCCTGACATCCGCCCTCAGCACCTCCACGCTAGCCTGGGAAGCTTTCCGCCGTCGTCGTAGCCGCCTGACTTCTGAGTCTCGGGTCATCAAATGCTGGAGCCTCTTTGTAATGTTGCACGGTGTATTATGACAATGAAATAAAGCCTGTTTGTTTGTTTAGTTGACTTGGTTTTCAGCAGGAAAATGTACGACTTACAGATGAGATCTCGCGTCCGCAGCCGCCGACACGCACATAAGCATGACACTACATCTCTCGCACTTACCTGGGAACCTTGACGTGACATCATTCCTTGAGCACGACTCCTCCTCTGCGCTACCCCTTAGTTGCAACACCTCGTCGGCTTGACCAACGTCCCCGGCGCCGCCGAGTCGGAAGGAAACGCTTCCCGCCGTCGCCTCGGCCGACTGAGACTTGAGTCTCGCGTCATCTCCGAGGGGCGGTCCCTCGCGAAGTGGCGCCCGGTACCGGCCGAGCGGCACCCGCAGTGTACCCATCCGTAGTTGTAGCCATTCGTCGGGAGGGGTTCACCCCATGCGGTCTGGGCGGTGGTGATCCTCAGGCCGGACCCAGCACGGACCCGCCTGGAATACCACCCAGATTCCCGGGTACGGGACAATCTCCCAGACCAAACGTTTGTCGTCCTCGGCAAACGCGAAGCTAGGCACCCCCTAGGGTTGAACACCGTCCATGCTCGGGTAGCTCGCCCGGGACGGACATAATGGCCGAGGTCGGCGACGGTTCAGCAGACACCGACACACTCTTCTCGACGGATTCGGGACTGTCCTCAGCGACTACTACGTCAAGCGGGGCAACGCTTGCTGGTCCCCAGTTCACACTCAGCTCAATCATTACACTCCGTTTGGGGTCGGGCCCACACAAGAGCCCATGGAACGGTACTCGGGTGGCATTTACGGCGCGGTCCTGCTCCCTTTTCGGCGCAGACTCCTCGTCGCACGGGGTGGCCACGGAGGCGGCCTTCTGGGCGCACACTCCCGTCGCCACGGTCAGCTCGTAGTCGAGGTCGGGTTCCGGTACGAACTTTTCGTCGCGCGTGATATTCAAGGAGGCGGCCTGCTGAGCGCACGCTTCCAGCTCCGGTACGAACTTTTCGTCGCGCGTGGTATTCAAGGAGGCGGCCTGCTGAGCGCACGCTTCCAGCTCCAACTTCACCTCGTGGGCACGGTCAGGCGCCGGTTCGTTGTCGCGCGCGGTGATCTCGGAGGCGGCCTGCAGTGCGCACGCTTCCGTTCCCATCGTCTTCTCCAGTTTGTGGTCGGGCATCGGCGCGACTCCTCTTCACGCGGTGTTTTCGTCGTGGCCGTGGTCGCGTGCTGTCGCGGACTCCTCGCCAACGTTCTCATCCTCGCCGTGGTCGGTCTCCGGCACGGACTCCTCGTCGCGCGCAGGGTGCACAGAGTCGGCCTACAACGTGTACGCTGCCGTCTCCATGACCTCGTTCTTGTCGTGGTCGGTCTCCGGCACAGACTCCTCGTCGCATGCGGGGTTCATAGAGCCGGCCTCCAAGGTGCACGCTTCCGTCTCCATGTTCATTTCATAGTCGTGGTCGGGTTCTGGCACGGACTCCTCGTCGCGCGCGGAGTTCATGGAGTCGGTCTGCAAGGTGCACGCTTCCGTCTTCATGTTCCTTTTATAGTCGTTCGGGCGGAAGACCGCCGGGTCAGTGTGCGCGGCGACTTCCTCGATCCCCTCATAGTAGTCATCGTCTTCATTGTCCATCTCACCAGCATTCAGGCCAGCAACACCTGCATTCCCCGGGGTCGTTGCGGTCATCGTCTCGGCAAAGTCTTCGTGCCCGACGCCTTCCCAAGCAGGGCGTTGTCCTGCATACATCTCATTCACAATTCCCATCTCGTACACACCGTATACCGCCGAATCACTCACTCCCGGATCTGCATGAACCGTTCCCACAAAGTCGGGACTCACCACCACAAATGTCGATCGGTTCTCATACGTGTCGTTCCAATGACAATAGGAAGGAGCGACACCTTCTTCTCCTTCCCCCTGCCACCGTCATTGTTGATCACATTCTCCGAACACATGTCCATACGTGTTGCAGTTCAAGTACGTAGCCGTGTTCCACGGACAGCTAATGCGGCTGCATCCAGGTAGATGACATCGCCCACACACCACTTGGCCTTCCTGAGTGTGCATATCCGGGGCCCATCGAACTCCATGGAACGGTGCTGGGACAGGAGAAGCGTTCACAGACGAGATCGGAACGCTCTCGTTCGGGTTCACTGCGCCGAATCCGCCGTCTTTTCCATCATAGAAAGGTTTTTGTTGTCGCTGTACCACGAAATTCTGCGTCTGTTGCATCAGAGACAACATTTGCTGCATCAGAGTGTCCTCTGTAGCCGGGTTCATGTGGAGGTCGTCTCCAAAATCGCTGACGTCTTCAATCGGCAAGTGCATATTCTTGTAAAGCAGCACCGCAACCGCCTGTGGAACGGTGTTCACCATGGTGGCCATCAAGATCTCCTTCCACGAACGGTTTCTCAATTCACCAAGTAAATATTGGTAACGCATATGAGGGTCATAGCAATGTGCGTCATCACAAAGACTCGATATCAAATCGCCCCACACTTCGGCAGACATGCCCCAGGAACGCTTGGTCGACTTCAACCGCTCGATCTTTTGCAGCGGCGATCGGTGCATGAACTGATGTTGGAACCGGGTCCGAAGCGTGTCGAAGCTGTCGATCTGCGAGTACGTCCACCACTCTTCACCCGTTTGCCCTTGGAGAAACTGACGAAAGACACACATCCGTAACGCTTCCTCGAGGCCGGCCGTGACACGCTCAAAAGTATTCCAAAAAGTATGTGCTGTCTCTACAAAAGCGCTATCCGACTGGAACGGTTGGATCATCCGTATGGCGTTCTTGACTTGCGTAGGTATATCATAGTTGAGTTGATGTGGGTCAAATCTGTTCTCCGGCTGCAGAATCTGAAACACTCGCGGTCCCATATACGGAGTCGGGCTCACGAACGGCTGCGAGCCCATGCTCGCAATCTGACCCATGTACACATGTGGTTCCAGGTTCGGTTGCAGTCCCATGTACGTCGTTGCAGCTACGAACGCCGTCGTACCTGGGTAACTCGCTCCAGTCGATACTCGCTGGTTTTACGGGTGGTTGTTCAGTGCAGCGCGCGAGTAGTCGTCATCCTTGCTCGTGTTTATTGCAGTTGGTCACCATGTGCACAACACTTGGTCTCCGGTCGCAGCGGACACCTCTGGCTTGGGATTGTCTTGATGGTACTCACTCGCGAACGCTTGTGTACAGGGTAGAACGCTTCCGGGTTGAACAGGTCCTCTGTAACGGGGTAAGAAGTACAATCACTAGCGTACACTATAGATGCAAGAGGATGCTCGCAATAGTAGAACCAAGTGGGAAAATTTAGCTCTGTTTATTTATGGAACGGGAGCGGGGGCTCTTGTCCTCTTTGTGAACCACTCAAATCTAAGTCGACGCCTGATTGGCTGAAATGGGTCTGGCTCCCCACTTTCACCCATTCAGGAAATGACAACAGGGCACACGCTAGCCGTGTGCCTGTACCTACATTTGTGTATGTAGCCATGGGGCTCATACCTAGTTATGTAACTCTGTCTACCTACTTACGTAACCGTAACCAGCCCGTTACATCACACCCCCTCTCAAAGTTGCACTCACCCACGGTGACTGCTGGCGCAAGCGGGAAAGTGATTGAAGCAGCCAACTGGACAACGAGCGCACGCAGCGGAGGCGCTGCGTGCTCATTCTGCAAACCACCATGTAGTCGGCAAGAGAGTCCGGCGGCGGAAGCGCGGGGCCTTCGGCGTACCACGTAATGGAGCGCGACCTCAAGCCATGGGACCTCTACAGCCTTGACGGCGCTGAGGCCCCCGAGTGTCTCGACGTCATGAAGGAGTACTTCACGCGCTACCGGCAGATCTGGGGGAAGAAGACGAACAAAGTCTACACGCACGACGCGCTGCAGCGCTCGTGGTGCGCCTTCATCCGTCTCTGGAACGCCGCTGGGCGTGAGGACTTGTCCTTCACGTCGTGGCTCGAGGACCGTGAAGCCGCGCGCAGCACACGCTCTATTGGAGATCTCCGGACGCGCGTGTGCGAGATGGCGAAGCGCGAGTGGCGTCTGGCTACGTGCACCTGGTCGAAGGTTGCACCAGGTGCCAAGATCGTCCGAGGCCGAAGCGCAAGGAGTGGGAGCGCAAAGTGATGAGCTGGACGCTGAGCGAAGATGAGCGTTACTGAACCAGGCGTTACGACCGGGCTGGCAGGGATCTGGAAGTTGCAGCAATTCGTTGCAGCGGACGTCGTGAGACGCGCGAGCGGGCTCGCTCGCTCAGTCGCTCTCGAAGTCCAGGTCACAGGACTCTCGCGGTTGGCGCGAGTATCGTGATCAACCAAGCGCTCTACGACGTATCGCCGCGCCCCCGATGCATCCACAAGCGGCGAGGGCCCATCACGCTGGTACTGAGTGTGCTGCAGCGCCGCTTGGCTCCGACCGGACCGACGCCTCGGAGCGCCCAACGTCTTAGCAGTATCGGCTGATGGTGCAGGAGACCGACCAGGCGAGGGACGATGCGATGAAGGCTCAGAACCTCGCTGAGTCTGCGCGCGTTTGTGCTGCGACGGCGGCGGCTGCTGCGACTTGGTCGGAGCAGGGTCGCCGCGAGACGATGGAACGGCTTCGTCACTTGGAGTCGTTCGTGTGCGGCGCGCCACGTTCGGCGTCAGCGCCGCCAGCGGGGCGGCTCCGACTACGCGCCGGCTCCGACTACGCGCCGGCTGCGGGCACCCAGCCTCCGGCGCAGGGATCATCACAGGAACGTAGGGCTTGAGGCACCCGACGTAAAACGTCGGGTGCAATGGCGGTAGGAATGTCTAGTGTGTAGGCATCACCGATAACCTTCAAAATTTTAAACGGCCCAATAAAACGTGGCGCGAGTTTGTTTGCACTCAAGTTCTTCACTGCAGTGCCTTGGATGCCTTCCGTAGATAGAAGTACTCGTTCGCCTCGCCGGAAGGACGACGTGTTCTTTCGGCCCGTCGATCTGGGTTGGCTTTCTGTCGATCCACAGCGACTTGGAGCGCGTCACACACAAACCGCCTGACGGCTTGACGGTGCAGGAGGAACTTGGACACAGCTGCAGAGTCGATCGGCGTCGGGTTTGCTGCCGGGGCGAAGTTAGCGACGGCGGACGTGGCGGGCGAAGCCACATCAACTGCGAGGGAGTCCTCGTATGCCACGCCATGAAGGGCGTGGCCCTCGACTGTGGCGTCTCAAGAGTTGGACTTGGCCGACTGGGGCAGCGGGGGCTCGCTCTAATCCTGCGCCGACATTGATGTCGGTGCCACTCCTCCCCCACAAAGAGTGGTAACCGCTGCTGCATTCGGACTTCGGACGGCCAGCAAAGCCGGAACGCGCGGGTGCCGCGCGTTGTTCACGAAGAACGGCGTCAGACCTCTCGACGCGTGGGTAAAGCAAACTCGACCATCGGCAGGAAGGAGCTCCAAGAGGCGAAAGACGTTGCGTAGCTACGCAATACGTTCTCGAGGACGCGATTGACGCGCTCCGTTTGCCCATCCGTCTATGGATGAGCCGCCATGGACATAAGCAAGCGGGTGCCCAGCAGCGCAAACAGCCACGTCGAGAACGCGGATGTGAAACGGGGGTCGCGATCCCAGACGATGGACTCCGACAGGCAGTGGTGGCAGAACACCAGGTCGAGGAACAACTTAGCCGACTCGTCGGCTGTTTCTTCTGCCGCGACTGGAGCAAGATGGACCATCTTGTTGAAGCGATCCACAAAGACGAGGACACCGGTACGGCCTTCGGCGTCACGTGGAAGGCCGAAGATGAAGTCCATACTGACAGATCGCCACGCGCTCGTGGCGATGGGTAGCTGACAAAGCGGAGCCTGCTTGGACGCTGCAGGCTTCACGCGCTGGCAGATCTCGCAGGAACGGACCAATTTCCGTATCCACTTGTACATGCGAGGCCAGAAGAAGTTCGCGAACGTCTTCTCGCGCTCGAGATGGCCGCCGGCGAGTCATACACGCGGAGATGAGGCAGGTCACCCGGCTTCGCCGAGATCTGCCGGATTGGTATGAGATTTTCCACGCCGCTGGCGGGCGAACGTGGGCACCTCAAGGTCGCGGCTGCCATGAGCGGTCGGTGCGGCAAGGGCACGCGTGATCATATTACGGCGGCGGGTGCCAGCTGCATTCTTTTTTATCATCTTAAAATGGGTATTTCTACCCACTTTAGAGAAAGTAACGGTCAGTATAGTGGAAAGCTGCAGTACCCAACTGTCATTCACCACATGTTGCCGTAACCTGGGCTGCAAGCAATTGGGCAATGTTGCAGATTCGGGACGACCTGACTGGCATCTACGCACCACGGGGTAGTCTCGACTACATGGTCGTGTCGTGGCACCCACTGCAACACCCCCGTGGCCAAAAAAAAGTAGGCACCAGGCCGCCCTTAATTTCACACTATAATACCTCGACTGCCCTGAAGGTACCAGTTATCCCAACAGGCGGAACTCCCGAAACCGACATTTGTATTTTAGGTAGGAAACTATGTAGCTAAGCGTACCTTCGTTCCGCGGCGCTCGCGTCCTGTGGGGTTTGGTACAGCGCACGCCGCTCTCACTCCTCCGGGGTCGGAATCGAAAAAGAAAATGTGAATGCGAATCTGAAATCAGCCGGTTTGTGTGGGCCACATCAAGGCTAATCATACTTGTCACGCACGGCTATTTTTGTAATATTTATAGAGTAGAAGCCAGTCCGGAGGATGGTGTGATGCAGTAGGGTGGGTTAGTAACACGTGGACGGGTGGCTGCGGCTGATATGCAGCAGGGCAGGTCGATGCTGCAAGGCGGGGACCCCTACCGACGGACCGCCGACACACAAACAAAGCTCGTAGTCGGTTAGTTGTTGTGGATGTTTGGCGATAAAATATACAACCGGCAGCTATACTAATACTGACGCGGAAACTACTAGTCTAGTCAATTAAGATTGAATATATACGACTTCTGTCGAATTCCCGATCTTCAACACTCCATACACCTGAAGTCGTGACCAGAAGAGCACTTACCTCGCCTATTCCGACCGCACAGGGACCACTATGCAGTCAAAATAGGCACATGTTACCAGGGTTGGTAAATGGGAAAATAACCAAAGAGGTATGGATGAAGTCGGTCATCTCCAGCGGTAGGGCGCACAGACGGTTTATCCTCAAAGTAACGCGGTTACGATTTGGGTGGAGAATTATTCTCCCACCGATGAGCTCGCGAACTGCTCCCCATTCCAAGATGTCAAGAGTTGAGTTAAGCTGGTGAATACTGTGAATTCCCGCTAAATTTAGAGATCCCGAGCTATTCGCTGAATCGCCCCATATACAATTCCCAAGTCATTAGCTGAATCGCCGAGCAGCCGAGAGTCGTGGATGTCGTGGATTTTAAAACTTAACCAGGATCTATACTTTGGCTCTTCGATCTTAATTAAAAAACGACTCGAATTCTAACCTTTTTCACTAAATGGATCGGAGCTAGGACGAAAATCCGTGGTCAAGAATTTAGTTACGTCGGCGAATACATCCTGCCGGTCGGGAGCTATCGACATATTTTTTTAAAATAAAAATTTCGTGGTCTTAAGGGGATCGATAAGACCGATAAATACGTTCTACTACTTGAGATGCTCTAAGATTCTCCATTGTCATCCTGCAGGTCCTGGTGAAGTTAAAACCTGCACCAGACCTGCCGCTGGGAGCCATAAGTCTCGACCGAGTCTGAGCCTACTTCTAAGATTAAACTGTTCAAGCCCAAGGGGTGGAGATGCTCGGTGTTCGGCGAGATCCGAGAACTTTTCAGCGGTTTTGAGAAAAAAAAATGTGTGGTGACATACGGAAGCATGGCTATTTTGAAGCACGACGAAGGTACTTGTATGTACCAGAATGCTTAAGTAAGTGTGTACATTACCAGGCATATGGACACGAGTCTATACCGGTACATGTAGTTCCAGGCACTCAAACCACTTCATGGGCTTCTGTGAATCCTTGAGGAGGCCGTCGCCATTGGGGAGGGGGGGGGGGGGTCACACTGGGCAATTCCGGTATACTATGCCGGAAATAAACCGGGAGCAACGGTTCACGCTGGCTGAGTCCGACATACGCTATTCCGGAAAGCACACATAAAAATGCAAATTGGCCTACTGTATACCCCCTGCTCCATGGCAGCCCCTATCGAACCCGGCATAGCCAACAAAAGCCGCTAACTCGAGTAAGATCAAGATGATGACCGGCTCCTCCAGCTGACAAAGCTCGCGAGGACCCAGCAAAGGCCCCCCCCCTCGCTGCGTACAACACCGCGGAGGCGCTGGCCTTTCTAGTGCAGCCGCACAGGTGGCTGATCTGCCTCCACCTCTTGCAGAAGGTGCCCCTGCTGACTTATTTGAGGGCTTCACCAGAGGCACGGTGGTGTGCGTCCGGTACAAGCGTGTTGCAGCGTCTTCGACCACGTTTTCCAGTGTTCCGGATCGCGTCTAATCTAGTGAAAGCAGTGTTTCTCGCGAGGTTGTACCCAGGCGCGGCTCGTGTGCAGTCGTTCTAGCTGGCGATACCGACTCCGTGGGGCGCTGAACAAGCGCGTGTTCTGGTAAGGGCTGCCCCGACAGCGACAACAGTGACATCGCTGTCACTGTCAACGAGGGGACTGCAGTGAACATCGAAGGCTCGCGTTGCAGCACTCTGTGTAACCGGGTAAGAAGTACCGTCACTAGCGTACACTATACATGCAAGAGGAAGCTCGCAATAGTAGAACCAAGTGTCAGGTTTGGGGCAAATTTAACTCTGTTTATTTATGAAACGGGAGCGGGGACTCCCGTTCTCTTTGTGAACCACTCAAATCTAAGTCGATGCTTGATTGGCTGAAATGGGTCTGGCTCCCCACTTCCATCCAATCAGGTAATGACAACAGTGCACACGCTAGCCGTGTGCCTGTACCTACTTTTGTGTATGTAGCCATGAGGCTCCTACCTTCTTATGTAACTCTGTCTACCTACTTACGTAACCGTAACCAGCCCGTTACACTCTGTGCACTATGACGCAAGATCACGTCGGCAGACTAAGCCCCGCGCATCGGATCCGTACCAAGAGTAGGTAAAACTTGTTTATACTGTGGGGGCAGTCATTTACCACACAAATTGACATGTTGCTGCTCTCTTTCTCTCTTATATCTTTGTAGACCATGTGTAGACTGTCTTAAAAGCAACGATTTACTCTTTTACTCTTAATGAAGCTGTTGCATATGGACTCGCCGACTTTACCAGCACGCTCAGGAACAGTTCCTCTCGTTCATGAGCTAATTGCTCTTTGTGCTACGGAAGTAGGGCGATTTGGCTCCACGCGAACAACGATTTCCCCAAGTATTGAATGGAGAACGAAAGTTTTTTCGCCGCAGATGAACGAAGGCGAGTTCAGAGCAAACTTTCGAGTGACGAGAACCTCGTTCAAAAGGCTGCTGTTGATTGTGGAGTCGTATATCAAGAAGAAGCGCTTAGTGCGTGTTGCACTAAGGAGAGGTTAGCCGAATGTGTAGCCCCGCTACACCATCCCCCCGTTAGGACTTGATGTGCCGGTCTCGACACATCAATCCAAAGTCTTCGTCGGAGAGAACTTCGTGCTCATTTCGAAATGAGCACGCCAACGACGCAGACTTCCGACGAGATTGCTGCACCTGCAGCAAGCAACGCGGTCGTCGCTAGCACAGCGACGACTGCCACATCTTCAGCCTCTTCGGCGTCCGTCGTCACTTCCACGGTGACGACGTCTAGCTCCCCCAAGCGTACCATCTCGGTTGGGGAGTACCACGAGAGGGCACGGAGCAAGCCAACTTATTTCAACGGGACCCTCTTTGATGGCATGGAGGATCTCGACATGGAGGAGGGCGAGGAGGATCAAGACTCCTCGTCTTCAAGGCGCAATGAAGCGAGCGTGGGGACGCGTCGTCCCCGCGAGGACAACTCGGACGCTTCGAGTTCAAAGCGCTCGCGCAGCGGCAGCGACAGGCCGCTCGCTGATGCCGGGGCTCTGTCTACTCCGCGGGGTGGAGGTGACGATGACTCCACTCCGTCTGCGGCTGTGACGTCGCGCACTAAGCCGGTGCGCGACCCGTGGATGCCGTCTCCGAGCGACATCCAATCTCGCTACGGCAATACCACGCCGGTCAGCAGGTACGCGCTGTACTCCTGCAGCGCCATCGTTGATGACGATGTCACTAAGGAGATCGACTTTGATCCGGCGACGGATCAAAGACGTGATTATTACATCGGACTCCTCCATGAGCTCCGATTCTACGGGATTAAGAAGCATTCCCGTAAGAGCAAGGTGACAGAGTGGGAAGCACTCTGTCAAAGCTGGGGCGCGTTCGTTGAGAACTTCAACCGCGACCCGGCTGGTTACCGTGAGTGAGTCCGCTCCGCGAGTGAGCGCTACGAGCGCTTCTCGAAGCGGCCCAAGATTTTGCGGCTGCACGAAGGTGCAGTCGAGGCGGGGATTCCGTGCGCAGTGCCGTCTGGCATTGCATGCGCGCAATGCCGACCCGGGGCAGTGTGGCTTTCCGAACGGAACCTTCTCGGGTACACTGGTGTAAGTGTGCCCGTGGAATTGAAGACACTGCGTGAGAAGTTAATCACGCAGTTGTCGTCCGAGAGTGCTGAGGGTAAGCGCAACACTCAGCCGAGGGCTGTAGGCGACTACAGCTCTAGCTCAAGTTTTACGCCCTTCGGCGGAGCTGCTGGTGGCGGGATTCGTACTCCGTCTCCATTTCCGGAACGTCGCTCATCAGGACGTTCTGCGGCTCCCATGTATCGTGGTCAGGAGAGTATCCTAACCAACAAATACGAAAATTAACCGGACCTTGGGTCCGGATCTGATGATCAACAATTCGCTGGACAATCCAGCGAGTTTCCCCGCGTGCATCTCGCAACGGGGGCGGCGGCGGTGGGAAGACGCCACGGGCCGTCGCCGTCCGGGGTTTGGGAACGTTTGGAGGCGGTGGAACGCCACCAAACGACTGAGCTCGCCGAGATGAGGCAAGAGCTAAAGCTCCTGAAGGCCCGAATCGGTCAGGCCGGGCAGACCGCTTCGAATATCCAAGTGAACTTGGGGACGGACGTCGTTCACTTGACGGATCGCGTCTCCGCGCTCGAGGCGAGGATCGCGCCGAGTCACCGGGGGTAGGAGACTCGTGTTGCGAGTGCGGCTTCAGCCGCCCAACTTAAAAGGTTGGGTGGAGGCGCATGCTGGACGGTATGTCTAGCGTGTACGCGTTGCCATGCTTCGCCAACACGGTGAATGGCCCGATGAAGCGCGGGGCAAGCTTGCTTGCTCCGAAATCGGAAACTGCGTGTTTAGCTAGGGCTGTGTAGCTAACAGAACTAATGAACCCACTTTGAATTCATTTGTGTTTCCTCTGCCATTGTTGTCTGCGTTCAGCTTCTGTCGATCGACAGAAGCTGCAATAACATCTTGCACAAACCGTATTATGGCTTGGCGGCGCTGGACAAAGTCCATTGCCTTCGAGTTGAACACCTTGTTCAACCCGTTGTTCTTGTTGTTTAGAGTGTCTAGGCCCGGCGTAGGCACTGAACTCTCGTCGATCGGACTACGCGCAGTCCGTGCGCGTGTCGACATGACACGATGGGAATCAAGATCTTCACTGTGGGATCGTGGTGATTGGTTGAAAAGCCAATGCAGCAGTATGTATGGAATTGTGGGACATGGTGATATTCTCGGGACGCGGCGTTTTACGTCCAGCCATGGATCGGGTTGAGTGCTCTGGACGTAATGAGTCTGGACGCACCAACTACCGGACGACGGGTCAAGCCTACAGGAGCGATCAAGTGCCCCAGTTTACATTAGACTGGGTGCCACCCGTCCTGACATGACTGGACGTGTCAAAGAACACCGAAGAACACCGAAGAACAATGGACACCCTGGACGAGAGGATCAAGGTATAATCAAGCCAAGTGATATCCGACCGACCAAGACGACCAACCAGGTTCCAGGAAGATTCCGTGGAACATTGAAGTCCCACGCCTGTACCCACGACATCACAATGAGATCAAGGATGCCTAAGATGATGACGCCCCTCAAGGTATACTGAAAGCAAGTCAAAAGCTGAATACGTGTCTATTGCAGGAAGATAGCCACAAAAGATAAAAACCAAACAGAGTTCAATTATCCGTGTACCCCGCAAGCGCTCGGACAGCTTCGGCCGGACAAATACCGGCGGCCCCGATCAAGTGCTGAAGGCGAAAGGCCCTCTGTAGAAGGACATCCAGAGGTGTGGGTTCCACCCCCAAAACTCC
Organism: Phytophthora x cambivora; assembly: GCA_033557925.1. Taxonomy (NCBI): domain Eukaryota; phylum Oomycota; class Peronosporomycetes; order Peronosporales; family Peronosporaceae; genus Phytophthora; species Phytophthora x cambivora. The sequence goes on along the minus strand of JAUCEB010000012.1, from coordinate 2,552,317 downwards.
AAGTCCAAATTAGGGTAAGTAGCGGGTGTGGAGCCCGTGGTAAATCTGCCCTATTTCATATTTTAATTGTAGTGTGCGCTTTGGCGATCCTACATTTCATATCCCATATACATCCTGAAAAGAGTGGAAGAAAGTCCCATTCAGGATCGTGATCGAAGGACATCTTGTGTGATAGGTAGTGAGATTGTATTGAACTATCCCTAGTACTTCTAGGGTGGTGCGCGTTTGTAAAAGCTGACCGGGACTGACCAGTGTCCTGGAAGTGCAGCTAAGTTGACTGGTGTACGACCCACCGTTCAAGGGTCTAAGAATAAGAACGGTTGTATATTTGTGTGTATAACTCTGTATTGATTTTGGTTATCTTGGTTGTTGGAGCTACGTCTAAGTTGGTGACGTTACGCTCTTCTCCAAAGACCGATATTGGTATATAAAACAACTAATCCCCGCGGTGCATCTCCCGGTTCGAAGACAAACGAACCTAGAGGGGTTACCACAAGGAGCACACGTCACCTGGACGTTTACGTTCAGGAGTTCCCAGTGGAGGACTTCCCAACCGGAAGCACCTTCCAGAGTCTGGAGCACAGCACTGTACACCTGGGCGGTCAAAAGGCGTTCACCCGCCTCGCCACAGCTGGCGCGCGTGCCCGGATTCGAACCAGGGATTTCACCGCGAAGTTGTTTGTATATTTTGTATTGGTTTACTACGAGGAAGCGTACTAACCCACTAAACTAGTTCTTATGGCTAAAAGCAAGAAGGACATGCGAGACGCCGGTCGTGAGGGTCGCGAACGCGAAGAAGCTACGCGAAGTTCCCGACGTGCGGAGGGGCTGCCGCCCGAGGAGCATGCGAGTCTGGAGGAAGTTGTCCGGACGGCTCGGAAGGCGGGCGCTGCAAAGCGCAAGGCAGCCCGTGAGGAGAAGAAGCGGTCTTTGAGTCAAGACCAGCCGGCTGCAGAGCCACCCGTCCAAGACGACGCGCACCAAGTGTCGACGGAGGGGAGCGCTGGAGGCGAGTTGGAGACCGGTCAGGGTGAACCCGGTTTGGGTGAACCCGAAGTGGCGTCTGTGGGAGACGTCGACGTAGAAGATTCCCAGGTGGAGGGTCGAGTTTCGGATTCCCCTTTGCCTGAGCAAGATGTGAGCGTGCGGGCACCCGCTCAAGGTGTGCCCCTGCCGACAGTCCGGGAGGATGTGTCTGGCGAAGACATGGAAGCATTAGCACTTCTGGAAGAGAAGGCCCCGTCGAGTATACAACTCTCGACGACAGTGCAACGGGCTGTGGCCCAGAGTTCACAACGACTGAGCGATGATTTGGCTAAGGCATATGTGGCGAAGCAAGTTTCCCGGTGGGAACAAGTTCGTTCTGAACGAGTTCTCCCGCCCGCAGCACAGTATGACTGGCCGAGTTCTCGGCCTGACTCTCTGCCGTGGCTTGCAGCTACGCTCGCGACGTCCAAGTACATGGCTGCCCGTGCAACCTTGGGTGATGCCATCCAAGCTTGTGTGGTCGAGCTCAATCTGGACCGACGAGATTTGGCTACTGCCCAAGATGTGGTTGCGGCCGAGATCCCAGTCAGCATCTTCTCACCCCGAGAGTGTATTGCTGTTCTGCAAACGTTGCTTTTCGAGGCTGGTTTCCACTTTGACAATCTGGTCCCAGTGTGGTTCAGGACGCGTGCGTCCAAGATTACACCGGACCTCGTACGAAGTCTGGTTGGAGACCTTCAACGTCTTTTGGCTGCTGAGTTAACAGAGTGGCGGACACTTTGTGTCGGAGCCACGCTCAAGATGACTCCTGCAATCGAACGAGAAACCGAGGCGGAAGAAACACCTTTCCTGGATTACCATGCAGAGGATCAAGATGGAGACTTGCTGATGAACGATTACGAGATCAACCTTCTTGGACGAAGTTATGTTCTACGTTTACACTTGACTGGTCTTCGCCCTGCCCGAAGTGCGACTAGCTCCTCGGCTGGAGAACCACCGTCGAAGCGTCAACAACATCGACCACCTCGGCCGGAAGATCCGCTCGCATCTTTGCCATCTGAGCTCCCGTCAACTGCGACGTCCGACCAGGAAGATCTGTCCATGGTGCCAATATCGGACCCTGTCCCGAGCTTGGTTGGCACCACCGATGGGTCTGCCCGTGGTACGACGTCAGAGTCCCTCATATCCAGGAACAGTTCACCGGGGTCCTCTTCGACGTCACTAGAGTCTGGTGGAGGGGCGCATATGCCACTCGCCGTTTATGGCCCAATGGTGATGTCTGCCAGGACCACTAGTTCAAGCGCACTTGGAAGTGGAGATCTGGGATATTACTTGACCCGTCAAACGATCACTCCAGAACGGAGAATCTTGCCGGATCAAGATGACGTTGTCATGACAGAACCTGAGGTTGCAGTGAGTACAAAGATCAGTGCGACACCTGAGTCGAGAAGACGCAGGATCTCCAACCGGGGACACTCGTCTAGTGAATCTGAATCGGATTCCGACCGGAGTCGTCAGCATCGGAGCTCTCGAAGCCGACGTAGCTCGTCCAAGAAAACGTCAAGGAAGAGATCCTCATCGCGACACTCGAGTTATTCCAGACACTCACATCGTTCGGAAAGGTTCGGATGGTCGGTGTCGACTGGAGTGGCTGAAGCCGCTGTGAGCGCATTACGTGAGGCACAACAAGTCCGTGAAGAACTGGCGAAGCTGACCGAACAACTTGCAGTCCAGAAGTCGACGAGCCAGCCAGAAGTAAACTTCCAGCAAGTACTCGCAGAAGCTGGAACACGTGCCCGTGAAGCGGAGCTGCGAGCGCAGGAGGCTGAGCGCCGCCTGACTGGACTCTCTGCTGAACACGCTGAAGCTGTTTCCCAAAAGGAAGATGTAGCGGCTGCTATTCAGTCAGCATGTCTCCAGGCAGCCAATGCCGAAAGGGAGCGTGTGGAAGCGGTGGCGATACAGCTCTTGCAACAACAGCAAGCAGAAGTAGATGCAAGACGGGAAGCTGAGCAAGCTGCCTGGCTCCAACAAGCCCAGAAGAGTCTGGACGAACAGCAAGCTGCCTTTGAGCAACGTCTAGAAGCTGAACGAGTGACTGCGAAGAATATGCAGCGATACCAGGCGGAACAGATTCGAAATCTTCAGGCAAGCTCTACTTCAGGACTAGTGAGTCACGTGACACCCTCATCCAACCCAGTGACACAAGTCAAGACCGAAAGGACTGGCTCTGAAAGAGCAGCTGGGACAAGTGGCGTAAACATGGGAGAGGTCACCAGCGGTAATCAAGCCGGAGCTGACTCGAGGAACACAGTCGAACGACTGTTGGCACAAATCAGAGGGGCGTTACCAGACCCCTCGATTACGCGTCGTGCTGGAAGTGTGCCAGCCCCAAGGAAGACTGACGCGAATGCTGCTACGATCAAGACGAACGTGCCACAGAGGACCCGGACGGAGACGCCCAAGGCGGACACCAAGAAGAACGTGAGGTCAGAGCGTCAATCGGGGTCGAAGAAGCCGGACAAGAAGCCTCCTCCCCCAAAGAAGTCTAAACGTGGTCCCCCATCTGGCCCCAGCTCGAGCTCTAGCTCGAGCTCAAGTTCGGGTTCAGACTCAAGCTCGAGTGACTCTGAGGACAGTCTGGATGAAGACCTGTCGACAGGTGTGGATGCTTCGGATGCGACTAAAGTTGGTGGAACCCTATTGACACTCCGCCCGTATGTCTCCTCCAGTACGTTGGAGAAGTTCGACGAGAAGGCCTCCATGGGAGATCGTCGGAGTTGGTGGGAGCGTTTTGTCAACATGTCAGTTCAGGGTGGCTGGACAGACAAGATGAAGATCAGTGAGCTCAAGATGAAGATGTCCTCGGCTGTACGGAATTGGCGTGGCCAACTTTCCAAGCATGTGCAGAGCAACTGGAGAAGACTTTCGGGAGAGTTTAAGCGCAAGTATTTGAAGGCCCGGACGTCCGAGTCTGAACGGTATTACACTATGCGTCAGAAGTCGAACGAGAGCGCCATGGAGTTCTTCTACAGGCTGAACGAGGCTGCAGTCAACGCTGGCATTCGCTATAAGAAGGGCAAGAAGGAGTCCGCTCACCACATCAAGCGTTTCATCAAGAATCTGAGAGACCAGCAACTCAAGGCCATCTTGCGCAATACGAGATTCCACAACTTGGACGACCTCGAATACGTCCTGCAACAGGATGAAGACCTGGGTCTAGACGGAGGGTATGACACCCCACCACACCGGACGAGAGATTTCAGGGCGGATAACATCCCGCCCAGACGTTTCAAGCCTGGACGACAAGGTCGAGCGTACATTGGTTTAAGCGGTGGAGAATCCGAAGGCGAAGTCGAGGGGCGCGTACGTTTTGAAGATGAAGAAAATGATTCAGATGAAGCACCCCCGGAACCCCGGAGTTCAGGACGAAACAAGTCAGAAGTCGCTAGCCCCGAAGTGCCAACTCGAAGTGTGCCTACCCAGGAAGCGACAACGGAACAAGACATCCGCAAGGCAGTGTTTCGTGTGATGGAGCATTCGGGGTGGAGACCGCCCCCACAGGCGGATCCTCGCGCGGGGTGGCAGTCGCCTCGCCCTGGTTGGCAGTCCCCTCGGTCGGATAACCCGAACAAGAACGAGTTCTGTGAGAAGTGCAGCAAGTTCGGCCATAAAGAAGAGAACTGCTGGAGAGATATGAAGTGCGACAAATGCAAACGGACAGGACACCCGACACATGCGTGCAGAGTCCCTCCGTGCAAGGATTGTGGAGATTTCCACGACGGTCAGTGTGCAGATCATGAAGCCCTTCAAGCTGTGAAGACTCTCGCTCGTCAAGGCATGCTAAAAGACCTGCCCCCTCACATCCTCAAGAAATTGTTGGGTGGAGAGGCCAATCAAGGGAAGTCGTTAAACGAGTAAGCCCGCTGGACAGGGGTCCAGAACGCGTCGGGCTGAAGAATCCCCAACGATTGTGTGTCTTAGTGTATGTCGGACCAGAGCTGAGAAAGAAGATGAACGATAACCAACAATGCATGACTTCTATTCGAGATGACACCGCTGAGTCTGGAGGATGTGACCCTGAACGGACCCCTCCAAGATTGAACGACCAAAACGCTCCGACCGAGATCGAGTTGGGTCCTGGTCAGCGTTACGGTTGGTGGGCAAATCACGAACAAGAAGACCGTCGCGATGTTGCATCAGTACATGGAGCAGTGAATGATCTTCGGGTACAGATCCTGCTGGACACTGGTGCGTCTGGAAGTATGGTCAGTTTGAAACTTGCGCGTAGGCTAAAGCTGAAGCTCCAGATGTTGCCAGAACCTATCAAGGTGTCCGGCCTAGGAGGAGTCCCGACGTATATCACTGCGAGTGCGAGAGTCAAGATTACGCTTGGAGTGCGAGTAGTTTACGTCATGAATGTCTGGGTGACGAACATTGGCGAAGATGTGGAAGTACTTCAGGGAATGAACTTCATGTACGCCGCTGGAGTTCGATTATGTGTGCGCGAAGGACTCGTCCAACTCCCGGACGAGGAAACCATCCTGATGAGTGGAGGGTCGTCGCGCCAACGCTTGGGGTTAGACCTACCTGTGTTGTCTACGCGCAGTCTCTATCTACGCCCGGGGGAACATGCGATGGTTCGTATTGAATATGGCCAGAGCAGCCCCCAGCAAGATGTAGTCTGGGCAGGGCGAGGAGATCGCTGGGTGACTCAAATCATCTACACGGCACAATCAGGAGCTACTGCAGTCAAAGTGGTCAATATTTCAGAACAAATGGTGTGGATTGACACTCGAACTCCGCTTGCGAGAATAGTAGAGTTTGGAAACTTTCCCCAGTCCGGACGATTCGTTCGCCCAGGATGCCAGAAGTACAAGGAGTGGAAGCAACTCATTTATGAGAGTACCCCGTCCCCTGAAATGAGGAAACGCGAGCGTGAGCTTGATGAACTCAGACAGGAACAGGAACCCCCGGCTGTCTCCATGCCCCAATACGAATGGCCTTCCAAGATCCTGCTACGACCCCGTCCAGGAGCAACTGCGGCTAGAATTGTCCAGCTGCAAGACCCGCCCAAGCAGTTTCGCCAGACGACTATAGAACCTCCGATCAGAGTTGTATGCAATGTGGCTACGCAAACGACGGAGCTGATGGACGTCGGCACTCAGACAGACGTGGTCCAGGACATCACGGAAGTGACCATATTGAAAGCAAGTGTGTCGGAGAGTGTCGAAGCAAGTCCTAGTGAAGCAGAACTGGAATTTGATCCGGAATCTCTGGATGCAGAAGTTCAGGAATGCCCGGATCCGGAGGCCGAAGAACTGGACTTCCCGAGCTGTGCGTGGCCATCCACCCCCATCCGAAGGCTGGAAGAAGAATATGCCAGATGCATGAGAGTCAGTCAAGAAGATCTGGACTTGGAGCCAGCTATCTACCTTCAGGAGGGCAGTGAGCTTCTATCGCAGTTGCGTGACGAACTAGCCATGTTGCCCGAGTTGAAGGACCTGAGTCCTGAATGTGACATCTCCAAAGCAGACGTAGGCGATCCCGATCGGACTACCGTCGCAGAAGAGAGGAAATTACGGTCCATTCTGACTTATCATCGGAAGATATTTTTGGGGGATGGCAATGCAGCGCCCGCTCCGGCAAGAGGTGTGATGTGCGACTTGGACGTGGGAGATGCTAAGCCAGTAGCCCAACGTCCAAGGTCCATTGCTCCGCATATCATGTTGAAGGTCTATGAGCTACTCAAGAAGTTGTTGGAAACGGAATTGATTGAATTCTCGGTGTCCCCTTGGGCATCCCCGATTGTGATCGTCTTAAAGAAGAACGGTGTGGACATCCGGATGTGTATCGACTACCGGGTGGTGAATGGTTTCATCCAACTTTCAACCTATCCGCTACCCCTGATAGATGATTTGCTGATTGGATTCGAGAGCGCAATGTGGTTCATGAGCCTCGATATGGCGAGCGGTTTCTGGGCAATCAGGATGACTGAACGTGCGAAGCTGATTTCTGCTTTTGTGTGCCCATTCGGACATTTCCAGTGGGTGCGAATGCCTTTCGGCTTGAAGAATGCCCCCCTCGTTAACAACTGCCTGTGGGGGTTCGTCCGACTACCTGCAGACGAAGAGAAGTTGGTGGATCAAGATGTGCTGGAATTCCTCGGGTTAGACCCATCTGAACGAGACGAGTCTGAACGGGAGAAAGCCGAGCGAGGAGTGCCGATATTGACAGACAAGATCACTGCGTTCAAGCGTGATATTCCAGCGCCGTCCCAGATGGGCCCAGTGATTGGACGTAGCTCGCACATTGATGACATTGCCCATGGGGCGCCGACTTGGGATCAGCTATGTGAAGATCTGAACGCTTTGTTGTTTAGACTCCGCTATTGGAATATCTCGGTCAGCCTCCCCAAGAGTGAGTTCGGCAAATTGTCTATCCCATACCTCTCTCATGAGATCAGTGCGGAAGGCCTTCGAGCCACGCCCAAGATTGCCAAAGGCGTCCAGGACCTCCCATTTCCGAAGACACTGAAAGGAGTCCAGTCCTTCCTGGGGAGTCTGAACTATTATCACAAGTTCATTGAAGACTTCCCGGTGGTGGCTGCAGTTCTATACGAGCTCACAGACGAACAAAAACGCGCGGGGAGAGACTTGTCCAAGGCGAAGGAAGCTTTCGAGATCTTGAAGAGGAAGATTGTATCCACTCCGCTGCTCAGGCATCCCGACCGGACCAGACCTTTCGTGATTATACCTCATGCCAACCAGTGGGCTGCCTGCGCAGTCCTCGGTCAGGAATATGATGGCGTGATACATCCGGTCAGGTTCACGGGGCGCGTCCTGAACGACGCAGAACTCCGATACCATGTCGCCGAAAAGGAGGTGGTGGCCGTGATGAGGGTTCTGTATGTTTTCCAGACTCTTGTCCAGAATTGCCTGATCAAGGTGTTTACTAGACACTCCGTCCTGAGTTGGTTGCTGAAGTCCAAGACGGCTGATGGAAGATGCGTTCGCTGGGGAGTCATATTGTCACACTGGAATCTGGAAGTATGTAAGATTCAGAAAGACGAAGATGGCTTACCTGCCATTCTAGGAGCAGGCATCACTCCACGCGAACATTTGGATGAGGTTGCCGAGTCACTCATTCCGGCCAAGGGGCGAGTCAAGGCACCACCAGTGATCAGCATGGAGATGTTGGAAGCAGACTTCGCCGGTTACGTCCTAAGTTTCGACGGAGCAGCAAAGACTTCAACGCGTCAAGGTAGTTGTGGTTGTATCGTCTGGGAGTTACCTGGTTGGAATATTCTGGCTGCACACGGTTTCATCCTGGAGGATGTCACTGTCAACGATGCTGAGTATTACGGACTGCTGAAAGGTCTCACACTCGCGTCCGAGCGAGACATTCGGGATCTGGTAGTGGTCGGGGACTCCCGTATAGTCATCCAACAAGTACAAGGACTGATCAACTGCAACCAACCGAATTTACAACGACGCTTGTCCGAGGTGGGAACACTGAAGGAGAAGTTCACATCAATGCGGCTGGTTCATGTCAAGCGGGAATACAACCAGGCAGCAGATTACCTTACTTCCAAGACGTTAGCGTTGGGGACATCCTGGCAGACTGAAGATCCGGAGGAACTGAAACACCTTGTACAGGTATCCAAGATACACGAAAAGCTGATGAAGCCACTCGTGATCATGGACGAAAACATTCAAGAAGTTTCCCACCAGGAAAACTTGCCCACGGAGGTCCCAAACGGCATACGCCCAGGACCGGAATCTGCACCTCTGTCTACCGCCGCTAGAATCATGATTGCAGTGACTCGGAGTCGCGCCCAAGAACAACCCGAACAAGGAGAGCCAATGGGGCCACTAGAGTATCAGGCTGAACGATGGCGCAGGATCAAGGCCCACCAGGAGTGTGACGACCAGCTCATGGAAATCAAGAGATTCCGAAAAGGTGACCTGGACAATTTTTTTGTGGACAGATACGCAGAATCTCTAAACAGGCAGAATTGTATGCCCTGGACGTGAGAGATGTGCTCTACCGGTTGAGCCGCGCTACAAAGGATCGTCCTCGAGACATGTCAGATGAGTTACGTCTGGTTGTGCCAGAGTCACTCCGCCCAGACCTCCTCCACTACGCTCATGAGGATTTTCAGGGCGGACACCAAGGGATAACCCGGACGCACGAAAAGTTGAGGTCTGAGTTCTACTGGCCCGGCATGTATGCTGACGTTGAGACTTTCGTGAAAGAATGTGTGGACTGTGCAAGTGGCAAGGGGCGACCGCCCAATCCAGGGCCGTCCCCGGGGAACATCGAACCGAGGTACCCTTTCGAAGTAGTCTCAATGGATTTCGTCACTCACCTTCCGAAGTCCGAACGAGGTAATACGTTCTTGCTTCTCTTTCAGGACACGTTCTCAGGATACGTGATGTGCCAGCCCATGGATTCAACTACCGCTCAAGACGTCGCGGAAGCATACGAAGAGAGAGTTTTCCGAAGTTTTGGGGCCAGCTCGTTGTTGCGTCACGACCAGGATCCTCGTTTCATGAGCGAAGTTTTCACCCGCTTCCGGGAACTCCTGGGTAGCAGACAAAGAGCTACTTTGGCCTACCGTCCACAAGCGAATGGCCAACAGGAAAGATCTGTCCAGACTGTCATCCGGGGTGTACGCGCCTACGTTGCCGAGTCCGACCAGAGTGATTGGGATGAACACGCCGAGAGGCTGATGTTTGCTTTGAATACCTCATACGACGCCACACGGCTAGACACTCCGTTCTATCTGGTTCACGGTTGGGATGCTAAAGGAACTGTGTCGGCCATGCTAGGTCCTAGACCTTCCAGTGTCCCTGAGCGTACAGCGTATGAATGTCGGAGGAAGTTCCAACGAGATTACAGCTACGCCCAGGCTTGTGCGGAGGACCTTCAGAGGAAAGCGAAGAGAGCCAGGTCTGCCGAACAAAACCAGAAGTGGAAGGAATTGTCTGACCGACTCAAGGCAGGTTTTCACGTTGGAGATGCCGTTTGGCTTTACATTCCCAAGGTACAGACTGGGTTGAGTCGCAAATTGGCTCACCTCTGGCATGGTCCTTTCAGGATCGCTGAGATGCACGACGATTTTAGAGTGAAACTCAAGATCGAAGATACAGGCTATCGAGTCAACCCCTGGGTGCATGTTAGCCGACTGAAGCCACGAGCGCTGTATCCCAGAAGACCATCCGTCCAGATAGACGTCGAAGATGAAGATGATTTTGACACTGCACTACTACCGGAAGACAGCTGGGAAGCTGACAATGACAATGACGAGTATAAGTGGAGAAAATCTTGGATCTTCGGTGGTCTAAACGAACACGCACATCTAAAAGGGCTCGTGAATATCTGATCAAATGGAAAGGATACGAAGAACCCGAATGGCTCCCAATGACACAACTAAGCTGTGGGGCGTTGCTGTATGAATTTAACCAAGGAGCGAAAGCTCGGGCGCGATTCCAGGCTATGCAAGCCGGAGATGACCATCCGAGAGTCTAGCAGTCCAGTCGGACACCCTTGAAATGCAACAGACCGCCGCCCGAGTGAAGTGACAGAAGAAGTGAATGTGAATTTGGAAGAAGATGTGAGGAGTGTTTGTATTAAACTGGAAGTGATTTTGGGAAGACACTAGACGCTGAATGCCAACATGAAAGGAGTAAATGAGAAGGCTTAAAGGTGATTATGGTTTACGCTACTGAAAGAAGGATGGAAAGAAGAAGGAGAATGCATCACCTAAAACGGAGACTTCCTGAACATGAAGTTGTCGAAGGACGACTCACAAGGTCAGTGAGACCGGATTCTTCTGGCGCTCCTCGGGTGAGAGAATCTTCAATCGAAGCTCATTCGAGACGTGGGCAATCCGGTCAGCGTCCGTGCAGTACTTGGTCCACTGAGTCCGGCCGGGCTCTGCCATCTCGGCCATGGTAACTTGCTCCTCCAAGGAGTAGGGTTTCCCATTGGCATTCAGGGTGGACGCATCCACAAGGTACAAGTGGCAGATCATGACCGGATACGTCCAGACACCAGGTTCTTCTAGCAGAGAGGCTGGAAGCCCTTTCGAGATGAACTTGCGAATTCGAGCCGCCATGGACCGACCCACGCTCTCGTGCCGAGCAGCTCGTTCCCGATGAAGCTTAGCCGAGACCGAATATTTGTCCAGGTCGTCATCTTCTTCATCCCTTTCCGGCTTGTACTTGATCGTGAACCAGTGAAGCACCTCCCAGAAAGCTTCGGCGTGATCCCGGACGTATTCCAGATACTCGTCCAGTAAATTCCACACCTTAGCGCTCAAATCTGCCCGCCGATGGAAGTACAGGACCTTGACCCGATTCTCGAACATCTCGTCCCAAGGTTTCTTAGCCCGAAGCATCACGTAAGCACCCTCAAAGGGAGTCCAACGTTGAGCGAGAAAGCGAATCTCCGTCTTCTGGGGGGAATATCCTGGAAAGCCGGGGGTCTGATCTTCATGGTCCCCCTTCCGGGGTGTGTACTGGGTCAGGATCCCGCGACGACGCCAAGAGAGTATGCCACGACCAGGGATTTCAATCACTGCCAGCTCAGTCGGACTTAGGTCTTCGAAAGATTTCCGGGCCAAGAGTGACCGAACCCTGTCCAGACTCGAACGAGTTTTTGACCGTAGACTGCCAGATTTCTTGCCGGAGCGGTCACTTGTCCGAGAGGGACGGGGGCGCTTGGGAGATGGTGTATACACCAACTTCTTGGAGGGGGCAGTGTCGCTGTTCTCGGAAGTATCGGACGAGGAGTACACCCGCTGGACCTTGAGTTTCCGTTTGGACCGCAAAACTAGGATTTCGCTGTCTGGTGGAGAACTATCCCCGCCAGCCACGTCCGCTTGGGGAGGATCCACTCCCACAGTTTCAGGGACCGAGCCATCGAAATCAGGGTCTTCCAGGTTGTCCTCCTCCTCAGATGAACTGCTATCGGAGCCGTCTGGAAAATCATCGGTCAGATTGCGTAGGTCAGGCCATTCAGCAGGCTCGATCCCTTGCTTGAGCCAGCTTTCAGAAGCACGTCTGCCATCAAATAGTAAGATGTGGGGACGTACTTCGCCCAAGGAGTACCATCCAACTTGCGATGATACATCATGGCAGCAAGCATGCCGCACAGACTATCCCGATGAAAGAGCGAATGCTGGACGCCGTCCGCCAACATCATCTCGACCGCTTCATCATAACCCACGCCAGTGCGCATAGTCCACTGGACGTCCGGACGCAGGTCTTCCCAGGCTATGAACTCCGGAAGGAGAGCACAAGCCTCTCTAACGGTGAACGGGAGCACGGAGGAGGCTGGACGAGGACCCACGTCGGACTCCGGATGGACAGTAGGGCGACACTGGACCTCAACCTCAACGGCACGCTGTGACGAGGCGCGACGCTTGGACCCAGCTTGAGCCTTACGAGGTCCTTTCCCGCGAGGAGTGTCCCGCTTGGGGGGCGGGGAAGGTGGATTCTCTTCCGACTTCTCCTCCTGTTCTGCGTCGGCATCGTCATCCGCATCACTATCCGGGGGAGCTGGACCAGGGTACGGAGGTATCATGCGGAACGACTTATCCGCAGCCTCCACCGTGATCCACGTCTTCCAGGATGGAGGAGCCGTCACACCACGCTGGAACTGACCCAAGAGTCTACGAAATCTCGGCCAGTTCCCCCGAACCTCGTTACTTCCGGAATTCAGGAAGGAGAGCAAGCCATCCGCATCAAAGCTCTTATCCCGGACACGCTGTTCCAACGTTGAGATTTGGGTCTGGGCGTATCTAAGCTGAGACTCAAGATCATCGTTGCGTTGACGAAGAGCAGCAGTCTCTTCCAGATTCTCCCTGGCCAGACGAGCGAAGTCGGCTTCCAGCAATCCCCGAGCGTGACTGGCTTCGTCTCGAATGGACTGTGTCTCTTGCTGATGGTATCCGTACAAGAATACGAAGTCTTCCTTGAGCCGGTCGTACTCGCCTTGAAGACGTAGGAGACGCCGGACGACGGAATTCTCGTCCATACCTTGGACGACGTGTTCTCGCTGCCGATTTCTCACCAACACCCGATGCAACAAGGAGACCGTATAAAACGTTCTCTGCGCAAGCTGGAGGGGGGAGAAGTGGGTGATCAGGGAGGCAAACTCTCGACGTGCCAGCAGGGAGCCCCACGTAGTCTCTATCGCGTCCAAAGTGGGACCCTGCTGACCTTGGTAAGGACGAAGCACCATCTCGCGAACCTCCGCCGGATCGCCAACCAGGCTACACAAATCCTGGACGTCAACCTCGGACAGTCCATCGAACAACATGAGAGCTTCGACTCCACCGTAGCCTTCCCGGACGTATGCGCCATTGCGATATGCCAGGGCGTGCGCAGGAATGCCAACGATGAAGGAGTCTCCAACCAGGTTGCGCGCCGGAGGAAGGGTGAATCGTGCTGGCGGAGTATTTTGCGTCCCCGGAGAACTTCGGTCACGGCTGGGGAGCACGCCGGCCCGGACGCGGTCGACTACCTCATCAAAACTGAGTACGCCAGTACGAGAGACGACAGACTCCGACGGTGCTGGGCGCGAAGCAGTGTCTTGCTCGACGCTGGAAGACGTATTGTCGCCAACGGTGCCACCAGGATGCGAAGGGCTTGGAGAAGTCTCAACCGGAACGGGAGATTGTTCCCCACTGGGGACGTCATCGGAAGGAGGAGTGTCGCTGTGGTGGCTGCCGTCGTCACCGACATCGGCCGAAGTGGCAGGCCGGCCTTGGGAGCTGGCGTCAGCCAAGTTTGGCTCGCTCATCTTGTGCACTCGAAGGAGGAAATCAGGTTGTGAGCCGTAGGCGTATCGTCGCGATCCTGAAAGCGAAAGAGAAGGTCTGGGACCCGGCTGGGAAAGGGCACACAGAACGGTCGCCAGAGCCGGAAGATTCTCAATGGGGCGAACGTTCAGACCCACACGCCGTCGAGACAACTGTAGATCGTGTGATCTAGTCATGTTCGACCAATTCGGCAAATGACCTCAGTGATTGATCACGACTAGAGGGGCGGTTGACACGATGGGAATCAAGATTTTCACTGTGGGAACGTGGTGATTGGTTGAAAAGCCAATGCAGCAGTATGTATGGAATTGTGGGACATGGTGATATTCTCGGGACGCGGCGTTTTACGTCCAGCCATGGATCGGGTTGAGTGCTCTGGACGTAATGAGTCTGGACGCACCAACTACCGGACGACGGGTCAAGCCTACAGGAGCGATCAAGTGCCCCAGTTTACATTAGACTGGGTGCCACCCGTCCTGACATGACTGGACGTGTCAAAGAACACCGAAGAACACCGAAGAACACCGAAGAACACCGAAGAACAATGGACACCCTGGACGAGAGGATCAAGGTATAATCAAGCCAAGTGATATCCGACCGACCAAGACGACCAACCAGGTTCCAGGAAGATTCCGTGGAACATTGAAGTCCCACGCCTGTACCCACGACATCACAATGAGATCAAGGATGCCTAAGATGATGACGCCCCTCAAGGTATACTGAAAGCAAGTCAAAAGCTGAATACGTGTCTATTGCAGGAAGATAGCCACAAAAGATAAAAACCAAACAGAGTTCAATTATCCGTGTACCCCGCAAGCGCTCGGACAGCTTCGGCCGGACAAATACCGGCGGCCCCGATCAAGTGCTGAAGGCGAAAGGCCCTCTGTAGAAGGACATCCAGAGGTGTGGGTTCCACCCCCAAAACTCCAAGTCCAAATTAGGGTAAGTAGCGGGTGTGGAGCCCGTGGTAAATCTGCCCTATTTCATATTTTAATTGTAGTGTGCGCTTTGGCGATCCTACATTTCATATCCCATATACATCCTGAAAAGAGTGGAAGAAAGTCCCATTCAGGATCGTGATCGAAGGACATCTTGTGTGATAGGTAGTGAGATTGTATTGAACTATCCCTAGTACTTCTAGGGTGGTGCGCGTTTGTAAAAGCTGACCGGGACTGACCAGTGTCCTGGAAGTGCAGCTAAGTTGACTGGTGTACGACCCACCGTTCAAGGGTCTAAGAATAAGAACGGTTGTATATTTGTGTGTATAACTCTGTATTGATTTTGGTTATCTTGGTTGTTGGAGCTACGTCTAAGTTGGTGACGTTACGCTCTTCTCCAAAGACCGATATTGGTATATAAAACAACTAATCCCCGCGGTGCATCTCCCGGTTCGAAGACAAACGAACCTAGAGGGGTTACCACAAGGAGCACACGTCACCTGGACGTTTACGTTCAGGAGTTCCCAGTGGAGGACTTCCCAACCGGAAGCACCTTCCAGAGTCTGGAGCACAGCACTGTACACCTGGGCGGTCAAAAGGCGTTCACCCGCCTCGCCACAGACACAGCTGATATGTTGCTCGTATCAGCGTGTTCATTCGGTTTGTTTGAAACCGGATACCCTCCCCCACTTAAGGAAGGAGCTACCGCACCGAGTACGCTCGGTACGCGTGGATGCCTCATGGCGTTCACGAAAAACGGTGTATGTCCTGTGGAGACATGCACCGTGTTGTTGATGGCAAACCCTGCCATCGGCAAGCAGTCGCTCCATTGTTTGAACGAATGAGCGTAGCTCTTCAGAGCGTCAACCAATACCCGGTTGACGCGCTCAGTTTGTCCGTCGGTCTGCGGATGATCCGCAGTCGATATGGACAGCTGCGTGCCAAGAAGCTCAAACACTTCTTGCCAGAAACGCGCTGTGAAGCGCGGATCACGATCAGACATCGGCATGCCATGGTGTCTAAATATTATGTCAACAAACAGACGTGCCGTCTGCTTGGCTGTCACTTCGGCTGGTACTGCAGCAAGATGCACCATCTTGCTGAACCGGTCGACAAAGACCACAATACCAGTCCTCCGCTTGTTATCAGGCGGAAGACCAAACACAAAGTCCATTGAATTGGACTGCCAACACTCCGACGGAGTCGGTAGTGACTGAAGTGGAGCCTGCGAGAAGGCTGCAGGCTTCACGCGCTGGCAAACCTCGCAAGCACGAACGTACTTGCGTACCCACTTGTACTGGTGACTCCAATAGAAGTCACGCGTGAGAAGCAAGTATGTCTTCTCACGACCCGGATGTCCCGATGTCGGGGCATCGTGATACTCGTAAGTGATCCTGAGCTTCAGCTCATGATCGTCCGGCACGACAATCCGATCAGCGTTGTCGTCGACTGCGCTGTAAACCAGCAGACCATGGTGTACACGATACCGGTGTACACGTGCACGGAGATGTTTTGCCAACTTCTGACGAGACTTGTCAGAAGGAACAGCGAAGTAGTCTAACAACTGCTTCGCGTCCGCATCATTCGTATATGCGGACCTCACGTCGTCCAACAAAGACGACGAGGGAGTAGACGTCCGTGCGACGCCAATTGCATTGGCGTCGGCCTTGTGCACCGCGTAATCAGGTCGACGCGACAACGCGTCGGCCACAACATTCAACCTTCCAGGTTTGTGCTCAAACTGGAAGTTGTACTCCGCAAAGAATGAGATCCATCTCGCCATTCTTTGTGAGATGTGCGGCGACTTGATCGCCGTACGCAATGAAGCGTGGTCGGTGTAGACCACGAATGGTCTACTCCCAAGTAGATACACTCGGAACTTCGCGAGTGCATACTTCATGGCAAGGAGTTCCTTGTCATGTATCGGGTAGTTGCGTTCAGCTGGCTTCAGCTGACGCGACTGGTAATAGACCACGCGATCACGTCCCTCGTGATCGTGTTGCATTAGAGCGCATCCGATTGCGAAATCGGACGCGTCACACACACCGTGGAATGGGCGATCTTGGTCGGCCACCGCCAAGATCGGCGCCTCAGTCAAGCTCTGCTTGACTGCATCAAAGGCCTGCTGACAATCAGCAGTCCAAACCCATGCAGTATCCTTCTTTAGGAGCTGCGACAACGGGTGAATCTTGCCCGCGTAGTTGCTCACGTACTTGCATAAGTACGTAGCGAGTCCAAGGAACTGCCTCAGTTCCTTGACATTGGAGGGCGTAGGCCATTCATTGATCACTCTGACCTTTCCCAGGTCAGGGCGTACGCCGTTCTTCCCTACGAGACACCCAAGGACGGGTATCTTGCTAGCCCCGAAGATACACTTCTTCAGGTTCGCATAGAGCTTGTGTTTGCGCATGAGCGAAAACAACCTGCGGAGATGTTCCTTGCGCCTCTCCACTTCCGACTTCCCGTCCCCAGCCCGGCTGTGGATGAACACATCGTTGAAAAAGCTCGGTGCGAAGTCGCGCACCGAGCGCAACAAGTGCGTGACGCACCTGTTGAACGTTGCAGGGGCATTCTTTAGCCCCTGCGTCATTACAAGCCACTCCCAGAGCATACCGCTCGGGGTGCTCACCGCCGTTAGAGGTATATCGCTCTCACGCATGAGGATCTGATAGAATCCGTCCCTCAGATCCAGAGCACTAAAGATAGTGCTCAAAGCCATCGAATCGATGATCACATCTTTTCGCGGTATCGGCGTCTGCGCCGGTACCGTTGCGTCGTTCAGCTTGTTATAAGCATGAACGATGCGCCACCCGCCCTGTGCCTTCTTGACACAGAACGTAGGCGCGCTGTGCGGGGACTTCGATTCCCGCACTTGCCCAGCCTTGCGACGACTCTCGAAGAAGTCGTCGATCGCTTTGACTTGCTCTCGCGGCAGTGGCCACTGCCGCGTCACGCAATACTTCGTTCCCGGCACGAGATCAATCTCGTGCTGAACACCCTTCTCCTGCGGCAACTCCGCAGGGATATCGTCCAGGAGTACGTCTCTGTACTCACGCAAGACCTCGTAGAAGGGACTCGACTTCAGCGAGTCCCAGCTCTGCTCGTCGAAGCGTTCCTTCTTCGACTTGGCGCTTAGGGCGTCGACGCCCTCAGCGACGAGCTGCTTCAACTCTTCCGCTTCACACTTCATCCTCTCGACATCCGAGAGGATACAAATCTGCTCGATGCGTCCATCGTGCAGGTCGCGGGCGAAGCGCCTCCAGCTCGTGACTGGAAGCGAAGTCAACTCCGACGCTAGCGTCGGAGGGTTTTCCAACTTCATCTTCTTATATTGGAGACCAGTATTCGTGCGCGTCAAGACACTCAGTGTCTCGACGGTCGTCTCCAGTTCCTGGGTCTGCCCGGCAGACACTGCGCGGTCCCTGACCGAGACTTGCGCAGCTTGGCTCGCTCGCGCCGTTCGCTTCTAGTGCGGAACCCGGTTCCGCGCTTCTTGTTTTGTCCAGGCCCGGCCGTGGACAGATTTTCCTTTTGATTGCCGGCGGGTTCAACCCGCGGGCACACGCAATCAAGCCCGGCTTGATCGCGTATCGCTTCGTCGTGCAGCCCGGCTGCACGCGAGCACGCAAGCATTTCCTGTGCGGGACGTTTGCAACCGTCCGCACTGCCTGCAGCGTCGGCTCCCAGAGCCGGCGCGCCTTCTTTACCTCGACGCCTGACGGCGGAGCGTCTTTCGACGTTTGGGCCAATCGCATCAGCTCCCTGAGCTGACGCTTCCGAGTCACTGTCCTTATTAGTGACTGGCTCCTCTTGTTGAACTTGTGTGTCGACACTAATAGTGGACAAGACCGCGTCACTCTTGACGCTTCGAGAACCTCTCGAATCCGATCAAATCTGAGTCTTCTGATTCGACTCACATTTTCACCGAACGACTCTCTCAGTCGTGGGTGTCCGCGTGCGGTGACCGGAGGCAGCCGTGCGTCGCGCTGCCCCTGCTGGAGGGTCGCATGCACCGCGAGGTGCATGTGCTGCGTCGGCAGGGCCATCGCTCACTGTCGCGCTGCTACTCCTGAAGTGCACGATCGTGCGCTTTGTCCAGTCGATCACCGGATCATGCCGTGCGAGCCACGGCATGCCCATCACCATGTCGAACTTATCGTCTAAGTCAAGCACGATAAGCTCGTCCACGAACTTCTTGTCTCGATACGAGAAGCGTACGCGTACGACACGCTTCTCGGTTCTAACAACGACACCCGTTGCTAGTCTTACTTCCAATAGACTTCGAGGTAGTTCCACTTCCTCGAAGTCAAGCCTCGCTAGGCTCTGCAGTCGAACAAAGTTGTTCGACGCATCACAATCCACCAACGCACGAAGAGACTTCTCTCTCTTCGTGTTAACCTTCAGGATGACAAGGTTCGGCCTGTCATATCGCTTCTTGCAGTGAGAGTGACTCTCACTGGGGGCAGCAGTCTTCAATACGGCGTGCCCGATATCGACACGCGCGACTGCATCACCAGCAGGCGCGGGGCGCCCTGCTGGTCGTTCTAGTTTTTTATTGCCCGTGGCGATACCCGGTATCGTCACGCCGGCCCTTGGCCGTCTGCACGGGTGCTGTGCATTCACAGGCGTAGTAGCCGTTGTTTTCACACCGGAAACAGCGGACATTCGTTGGTCCACGACGCTGCTGAGATCCAGCAGCCTTCGCACTCGAGAGGTCCATTGGTTCGGGACCTCCCGTCGGCTTTGCCATTGGTCGCGGCATCAGCCGCGGGACGTTCACATGGAGCTTAGCCTGTCGTAGGCTAAACTCTTCTTGCATTGCAAGTGTAATTGCAGACTTGAGAGTACTTGGGTACTCTCGGAAGAGATAGGTCTTCACAGGCCCATCTTTCAGGCCCTTCATGAACGTGACGACCTTTGTCGCCTCGTCTATCGGGTTGGTCACGATGTTCGAGACCAAGTACCGCGCCCTTTGAGCGTAAGCATGCACGTCATGCTTGCCTTGTTGCAGGTCGAGGAACTCAGCCCTCGATCTGAACTCATTCTGCGGGGGATCAAACGCTTGTCTGAGCTCCTCTTTGAACACCTCGTACGTGCTAAAGCACGTAGGTTCAGTGAGTCGGCGTCCGTACGCCCAACTCCTTGCTCGCCCGCCTAGGCATGACATGGCGAACGCAACCTTCGACAACGGGTCGACGATACGTCGAGCCGTAATGGCAGTGTCGACTTCGAGAAGCCAACGGAGGAGAGGCTCGCTCTCTCTTCCAACTTAGCTGTCCACGTGGAGCTTCAATGACTCCACGCGCGGTGTGGACGGAGTCGACACCGTAGCGCGAGCAGCGTTCTCGCGCTGTTCCTTCATGATGAAGCCTAGAGCAACACCGTGTCGCTCTGTCGGCGATAGCGTGCGTAGCATCGTCGCTACGGCCGCTTCTCCAATGACCGTCGACAGTCGTTGGAGCGCCTCCCACTCTGGATCCGCCAGGTGGAGACAGTCTTCGCGTGCAACATGCGTTGCACCCGTGGTTGGGTTACCAGTGGACATACTCGCGTCCACAGGCAGGTCCTCGGCTCCCGTATCGTACTTCATTCAATACGTAACTAGTCGGTCGTTGGACGGACTACAAAGTGCTACCAGGTGTAATGGGCTTACTTAGCCCAATAGTTTAGCTTACACGTGAGCGCACGTGTATGAGGAAGCGTAAGGTGTATTTAACTTAGATTAAGTATACTTGTATCTACAAGTATAATTAGATCTAAATAAAGGTACACATAATAGCTTTTGCGGTAAAATGAGAACTGAATTGAATGTTAACTGTGGCTTTCCTCCTAAAACTGATATCTATAAAGAGAGGTTCTGCCAACAAGTGGTTGGCAGAAACTCTGACCTAATGCTTGACTATCACTGGCAAAAAGACCCTGCTTTCTGACCAATATGACTGCTTCCTAATATGAATGGTGACCACACTGCAATGTGGCCCACCTGAATGTATCCACTTAGTGCGTGTTGCACTAAGGAGAGGTTAGCCGAATGTGTAGCCCCGCTACACTTATTCTACGTTGGTCAAGGCTGCTCGCTACACCAGCTACGCTTCTTGCTTGGAATAGGAAAGTCGACAGCATCCGGCATTGCGCACGACGTATCCAGTGCAATTGTCAGCCAGATGAGCCGGCTGGTGAGATTCCCGTCGGGTCGACAGGCGTTGATGAAGCTTGCTATGCGTTTTGAAGATGGGTATGGCGTACCGGGATGCGTTGGCGCCCTCAACGGCTGCCATATTCCTATCGTGTAACCAGCAGTGAAAAATAGCTAAAAGTTCTACAACCGGAAAGGCTTCTATTCGATAAATATGAGTGCTGTAGTGGATCGAGATTGGAGATTCCTCGACATTGACGTACGTTGGCCTGGCTCGGTTGGAGATAGCCGTGTATTTTTCAACAGTGCTGTTGGGCGCCTGCATGCGTCATCCTTTTCAAATGTGCGAGTGGAGACATTGGGGCTGGCTTGCTTCAATCTGGGTGGTTCGAGTACAGAAAGATCCCGTTTTCCCTACTTGCTGACTCGGCGTATGCTAACCCCAAGCACGCTGTGACAACGTATGAGATAGCGGAGACCCAGAGAGGTGTGGTAATTAGCAAACTAAACCGGAAGCTCTCTGGAATACTCTACTGTGTCGAGTGTGCATTTCGTGTTGCGAAGAAGATGCGATGGCGGCTACTATCGAGGCCTATCGAGATAGCGAGGACAAACCTGGAGGACTTACCACGCTTGTAAGTTCAGTGTGCATCTTGCATAACTTTGTGATTGATGAGGAAGATGAGGTGAGCTCGAGCAAAGACACCGAGAGTTTTACTTCAACTCTGCAATATCTCCGCGTCCGCTTCGTGCCACATGAACTTGGCTCGGTTAGGGAACATTCGGCGAGATGTTCACTCACACCAATCGCTAAACCACCATCGATGGGCCTGATAGTTGAATCGTCCTCGAAATTCTCCCCCAGTGCTTGATAACAATCCAACGTGAGCGTAACACGGCCCCAATTTTTTAAAACCTCGGCTCGCTCAGCGGGTGGCATTTCAAACCACGTAGGCCGCCCTGTGCTCCCTACCAAAGTTCCGTTGTTGTGGTCAGAAATGAACAAGTAGCTCGACCTCAGTGAGGTCATCTTATCTTCCACTGCCCGCGGTTGCCGAGGCCTGAAATCCGGATCCGTAACCGCGATACCGCCTTCAGGCTTAGGAGGCGCATTTGCCATAAGCGCCAAAAACGAGCTTGCATCTTCTACATGCTCTCCGACCAGCTCTGGCTTTGTCAATAGCAAGTGGGATATATATGCGTTGAAAACAGCCGTAGCAGCATGCTTAGCAGTGGACCCTTCCGGTAGCTCCTCTACAGAGGCGGCCTTCCACGCACCGATGAACAGTATAATCTCTTCTCTTCCCCACACCTTTCCGCGCGTATGACGCTTTGGGGTCAAGTTCTTCTTCTGTTTGGCACCTCCGATCCGGCCCTCAGCTTGTATCCCGCTGCTGGAAACTTGAGGAGCAGAACCAGCGACTTTCGCTGCGCTACAGACACTGCCACTCTCTGTGCTGCGATCTCCTTCTTCGCTCTCCATGAACACCTGACAAACCTGCGAATAGTAACCAACAAGTTTCTTGCCAGTCTTTTTAGATATTCGGAATATTTTTATATTAATGGGAAAATCGGAATAGTGTCAGTGTGAATGCTGTTCCGGCTTAGAGCCGGAACACTCTCCGGAATAGTGTATACCGGAACCCTTCAGTGTGACACCCCAATTGAGGAACACCGTATCTGCGTGATTCAGCTGCGGCTTGTAGAACCGGTCGAAGTAGTGAGTACCGAACAAGGCCTCGTCGAGTCCACCCAGACAGCTTTGAAACTCCACGAGGCCATCGTTCTTCTTGGACTTGTGGGGAATTACCGTTCCTGCGACGACGCTTGCTTGCTGATAGTAGAACGAAAAGAGTCCGAAGAAGCTGTTACTGCACATCGCCGCCGACACATTGTCGCGGTAAGCTTCCTGGGCCGCGACGTACGCCGCATCGATCGACGGGATGCTGTACTGCCCGTACTGGTAGATAGTCGACTTGCGCGATTTAGGCATGGGACATTGGCCCACAAGCTCAAACAAACCTGTAGCAAGGGTGGCATCTTCATCGTCGCAGATGTCCTGTCGCGCACCCTCCTGCCAAGGGGTGGGACATGCGCACTGTGATGTTGGGTGAGTACGGTCTCTGGGTGGGGAGGAGTTGGAAGAGGCTCTGGGTTGGTCGACGGGCTGGTAGTGGTAGGTTGGTAGCGACTCTAAACGTGAAAGTAAAACACTTGCTTATTAGATGTTTTTCTTAGCAGGAAAATGTACGAGTGATATACCAAAAAGCACGTGTCGGCAGCCGCCGACGCCCGCATAAGCGTGACACATGTCCTAGTTCACTCACCTGGTCTCCTAGGCGTGCCCACCATCCTTGAGCGCGACCCCTCCTCCGCTAGATCCCCTCGCAGCGTCACCCTAGCGCCCTGACACCCGTCAGCACCCCCACACTAGCCTGGGAAGCTTCTCGCCGTCATCGTAGCCGCCTAACTTCTAAGTCTCGGGTTATCAAATGCTGGAGTCTCCTTGTAATGTTGCACGGTGTACCATGACAATGGTACCAACAGTGTACCCATCCAAAGATACACCCACCGATCCACCCCCGGCAACCTTGGAGCAGAATCGCCTTGGACCAGGCCCAGCGATTAACCCGCTGGTTCGCGACCCACATTCCCGGGTACGTGACATTCTCCTTGCAGGCCGACTCCGTGCACCCTGCGCGCAACAAGGAGACCGACCCCGATGAGGAAGAGATTATGGAGACGGAAGCGTGCAACATGCAGGCCGACTCCGTGCACCCTGCGCGCAACAAGGAGACCGACCCCGATGAGGAAGAGATTATGGAGACGGAAGCGTGCAACTTGCAGGCCGCCTCCGTGAAACCCACACGTATACGTTTGGGATCAACCTTTATGTTACCATCGGGTAGCTTTCCGTCTACTTTCGGGTCCGGCAGCAGCTCCGCAAGCAGTGACGGTAATGAACGCGATGTCGGTGGTGGATGCGTGTCATGCGTGAGTGTGTTCCAGCGGGTTGGGACCTCTGCATGCTACCTGTATTCTTCTGGTCAGCTACGAATCACTACAATTTGTTTGGAATTCGACTCGGACGAACGTCGCGGCCGACCTCGACTCCACGTGGTCCACGTTTCAGCAACGGCAATCGTCTGCGCGACGGTCGTCAACTGGTTTACCATCGCTGTCGCAAGTCCGGTCATCGCGCAGCGGTGTATCGCGCACCAGCCCCAGTCCTGGCAAGTGCTGAAGTTGTCGGCGAGGCCAACGACACGTTCCCGGTCGCTTTACCAACAAAACGGTCGGGACCAGTAGGTGCAGGGCGCCCTACTGGCTGGAATGGAGATCCTGGCCCCCTGGTGGCAACCGGTCCTCCTACCTCCCAAGTGCTTTTCGCACACTTCAATGCCACCTCCACGAATGGCAACTCGAGAATGATCCTCATCGGTCTTCCGTCGCCGGCGCGGAGCGTCCGCTCCGCGCGTTGCTTGACTCCGAGACCACGAAAAACTTCATTCGTGACGATTGCCTCGCTCTCCTCCCGTCGCATGTGCGCGTGCGGGAGGGATCGGGCGAGATTGACGTGAAGTTGGCCAACGGCAAGCCCCACCGCGCTCCGCGGCGGGCTGTGTCGTTGGCGTACGCCTTCGACGGCTTTTCCACCAACGACGACGTATTGGTGATCGAGCTGAACTACGCATTCGATTGCATCTTGGGGATGCCGTGGCTCGCTTGCTTCCAGCCGGAGATCGACTGGTTAGCCCGTTCGGTTCGTCGGCGCGTCGGCTACGACGTCAGTGAGGTGTTCACTCACCTACTCGTCGCCCCCTCGCGTCACGTCGCAGTCGTGGATCGGACATCCACGTCGCAGCCCCCACCACGAGAGAGCGATGGCCCTCGCTGTGTGGAGTGCGCGGCCTCCGTCATTGGTCCTGTCAGCAACCCGCCCTCGCGAGCGCTCCACGCGTTCAATAAGTTGAACGACGCCACCATTCCCGCACAGACGCCCATTCCTCGGAAGAACATGGTCCTCGACACCATGTCTGGCAGCGTCATCTACAGCGCAATTAATCTGTCAGACGGCTTCTATCAGATCCTGATGAGAGAGGGCGACATTCCTCTCACGGTCGTCATCACCCCCCGTGGCATGCCCTGGGAGTGGCTTGTGATGCCGCAGGGTTTGAAGAATGCGCCGACCACCTTCAAAAGGATGGTCTCGCATTTGTTGCGTCCGTTCCGTGCTTTTGCGCCGAGCTACATCGACGACATCGTCGTGCACAGCCGCGCTGAGGACGGGCTCAGCGCCGTCGACGTACATCTCCGGCATCTGCGCAAGGTTTTCGAGAAGATGCGCGAGAACAAGCTGTACGCAAATCCCAAGCAATTTGTACTTTGTGCGCCGGAGATTCCGGTGTTAGGTTGCTACGTTAGCAAGAGCGGTGTTCTCGCCGACCCTGAGAAGATCTCGTCGATCTCTTCTTGGCCGACGCGCAAGAACCAGACGGAGCTGCGCCAATGGCTGGGCCTCGCGAATTACCTTCACAAGTACACGAAGGATTACGCGGGCCTGATCCAGCCGATGTCATCCTTGTTGAAGAAGGGCGTGACGTGGAACTGGCGTCCTGAACATCAGGATGCATTCGATGCCGTGAAGAAGAGCCTCGCGTCTGCGACTATCTTAATGCTGCCCGACACATCAAGACCTTTCCACGTGGTGTGCGACGCAAGCGAATTTGTCATCGGATGCTCCCTCATGCAGTTTGACGCTGACGGCCGCGAACGCGTCGTGAGTTACTGTATCAGTCACGACAGATGAAGCCGGCGGATAAATACTTCCCTGTCTACGACTCCTCGCGATGCGCTACGCTCTGATCAAATTCAGAGTGTACCTCCTTGGCGAGCAGACGTTCACAGCCTACCCGGATCATGCTTCGCTACGGACGGTGATGAAGAGCCCGCATCTCTCTCAACGCATGGCGAGATGGCTCTCGTTCTTTGCCGAGTATACTTTCGTCGTAAATTACAAGCCAGGCAAGAATAACATTCTTGCCGACGCGCTGTCCAGGCGACCCGATTACAATCATCGGCGCTTGACGCGTCATCAGGATATCCCTGACGGCGATGACGATGGTGATGGCTGCGCGACCTGCGGGACGCACGGCACCAACGCCACAGTATCAAGCCACGCTCTGCCGCTGCGTCAGTAAATTGCTGATACGTACGAAGAAGACGCCTTCTACGCTGCGATCACCCGGTATCTGCGTAATCCAACGGCAGATACGCTCACAAAGTTGACGCGCCCAACGCGTGATGCGATCACGCGTTATGACCACGACTGTGACCTCCTGACGTACGCCATCAAACACGTTTGATACGCCGCGTGTCGTCATCTCCGCGGATGACGACCTTCGTGATCGTCTGGTCACAAGTACCACGATGCCCGGCGCTTTAGGTGGACGCATCTATATGCGTCTCTGTGTCCGTGGCGGGGGCGCGCATATACTACCATGGATTTGGCTACAGTGTACTTAGACTTTATGTCTAACGCGTCATGTAACTTTGTTACGTGCACGCAGGCACAAATGGCTCGAACCAAAAGGAAAATGACGACAGAAGAGATTGAACAAGCTATACGCGATAACGAGCGGCTTAACGCGACCCCAGCTGCCCCAAAGGAACCCGCTCCTAAACAGCGCCGTCAGGCGCGCCGACGGAGCAAGCGCTACAACTTAAATAAAGAGTTTCAAGCGCTCAATGTAGCTGGAGAAGCTGTCGTCGCGACAGTGGAGACCCGCGTGTCTGATGAGATCACTGGCGTTCGCCCTCCCCAAGTCCGCGCTGAACAGACGTCTACGGATGGATCTGACCCTATCGCCCAGCTGCTGCTCCGTCCGCACCTCCTGGCGATATGGAAATGCAGCGTCGCGCGGTCAATGCTGAGCCGGTCCGCAGACGGCGCGCTGCTATGACGGTATCACAGCAAGAACGAAGTCGCGCCCAAGACAATGAGAGAGCCCGTATCAGACGAGCAAATATGACAACGTCCCAAGGCGAGCGCCAGCGACGTAATGAAGCGGAGCGACGGGCAAACCGAACTGAGGCAGAACGACAGGCAGTGCCGGATGCCTTCATCATGACGAGCGTCGAGCTAATTTGAGCCCGGAAGAAAGGCAAGCCCAGCAGGAGATCGCCCGTCTTCGGGAAGCACAACGCCGAGAGCAAGAGAATCCTGTACAGCGTGAGGAGCGACAGGAGCGCGAACGCATTCGCCAAGAAGAGAGACGCATTAACCAAACCCAAGAAGAAGTTGAAGCTGAGCGCGTGGCCAGTCGTGAGTACCAAGCGTCGCTTTGTGGAGCTCGAGACGAGGAAGAGCAAGTGGACGCGGCGCAATGGGAGCGTATTCGCCGCAGCACTGTGCGCAGGGGTCACGCCCTTGCAAACCAGGCGGATTTTCGTGTATCCATGCTCAGCGGCCCCAACATCGTGAACGGACACCACAGACTGCCTCGAACTACGGTTTGCGTTTTTTGCAATGCGTGGAAACGGCATGCGGAGTCGAAGAACGCCTGCTGTTTGTAAGGTGCAGTCCAGTTGCCACCCCTACAACCTGCACCGCCACGGTTGCTCCAGCTGTATGAAGACGCCGAGTTTCGTCGCCAGATACGAGCCTACAATCAGGTGTTCGCGTTTACCTCCATTGGTGCTTCCTGTAGCAACAGGTCCGCCTTCGTGAATCAAGACGAGAGTGTTGCGGGCCAACACGGCGTGTACACGTACCGTATTCAAGGAGCCATGGGCCACTACCTCGGCTCTCTGCTCCCTCTGATGGATCTGTTCACCAATGAACCTGTGCCGCCCAAGTTTGCCCAGATCTACATCGTCGACCCCGATATGCAGCAACGTGCGGAGCGACGCAGCAGTATCTATGCAGACCTTGAGTCTGGTACCCTCCTGGACATCGAGCAAATGATGGCCGAGCATACTCCGTTCGCGCAGCAATTCCTCAACTAGGCAGAGAAGCTACGTGCCGACCGGGCAGATGGAAAGGATATGGTTGACTTGGTGTACCGACTTCATGAAAAGAAGTCGAACCCACGGACACACAACCTACCCACAGTCTCGGAAGTTGGTGCGACGCTCATTGAAGACGGCAATTTAGACAGCCCGCGCGATATCCTTCTATGGGCTAAAGACCACAGTTTGCTGCGCCTTTCGAGACGAACCCCATGTACGACCCACTGCAGTACCCACTACTACTTCCACACGGAGAATTGGCTGGACATTCACAGACGAGTACGCGGACAACATCGAACGAAGGAGTAAACGCGAGATATCCCTCCGCGAGCACGTAGCGTACCAGTTGTTTCAAAAAGTCGATGATGAGTCGGCGCTGCACCAAGGAGGGCGGTTATTTCAGCAGTACTGTGTGGACCAGCGAGCCAAGTGTGAACAAGAGCAACTGCGATGGATCGCTTCCCATCAAGCTGAGCTACGCGCCGACCAGTACAGAGGGGTACAAGACGCCCTTCTCAATGAAGCCATGGCAGTTCTGAATGAGGGGGGGAGGGCTTCTGACGGAATACGACCGCGAAACGGGTACACTACAACACCCAGACGGAGATCAGCGTCGTCCGGACCACTTCCTCAACCAAATCGGCAAGCGCATCGTCATACCTTCCACGCATTCGGGGAGCCCACGCGCCATGTACAAGTCTTATCAAGACTCTATGGCTATCGTGCGCGAGTACGGAAAACCGGATGTCTTCGTTACCATGACGTGTAATCCGACCTGGGAGGAGATTGAAGAGAAGATACGAGAGCCAAACCAAAGTGCTCAGGACCGCCCGGACATCGTCGTCCGCGTATGGCATCAGAAACTGGCGGAGCTGCTCAAGGACTTGGATGAAGGTGTTTTGGGCCGCGTGATGGCGCGAATCTACGTGGTGGGGTTCCAGAAGCGGGGTCTTCCCCATGCGCACATATTATTAATCCTACCCGACGAGGATAAACCGCGTAGGAGCGAGATCATTGACAAGTTGGTGTCTGCAGAGCTTCCGGATGCAGGGCTCAATCCGCAGCTGTATGAAGCCATTCTCACGAGCATGATGCATGGTCCATGCGGTGCGGCGAACCCCAACAGTCCATGCATGAAGGACGGAAAGTGCACCAAGGGATACCCGAAGCCGTTGGTGGAGGTTACACAACGAAATGTTAACGGATTTCCTGTCTACAGACGCAGATGACGACCACCAGGTGTCCTGAAGTTCAACGAAAGGGTTGTACGACAATGCCACGATCAACCAGTGGGTAGTTCCGTACTACCCGTACCTTTCGCAGAAGTACAACTGCCACATCAACGTGGAGGTGTGCACGGCCCTAACAGCGGTCAAATACCTATACAAGTACGTCTACAAGGGGTCCGACAAGGCTGTCATCACAGTGGAAACCGTTCAGGGGGAGTCGCACCGCGCAATGATTGAACCCAACGAGATCTTACGGTACTTGAACGCCAGGTACATATCTCCGGTAGAAGCGCGTATGCGACTTCTCGATTTTTCAGTCCAAGGCATGACGTACTCTATCGTTCAGTTGACCATCCACCTGGAGAACGAGCAACTGGTGACGTTCCGCTCCAGCGACAACCCGGACCAAGTGCTCACGCGTGGTCGCCACACAATGCTGACCGGCTTCTTTGAATTTTGCGCGGGCGAGGCCCCGGAGAACCAAGAGGCAAAAACTATGGTGTACCAAAACATTCCCAAGAAGTATCGTTGGGACGCCAAAACGAAAAGGTGGGTTCGTCGCAAAAGGTTTCAAGCGGCGATTGGGCGGATGGTTCACGTGTCTCCACGGGATATGAACAAGTTCTGCATGCGTGTATTGATGTGCCACCGCAAGGGTCCGCAATCCTTTCAGCAACTTCGGACTGTAGACGGAGTTACTTACGAGACGTACCGCCAAGCAGCACTAAAATTGGGTTATCGCGACGACGACGCGGAATGGGTTGCCTGCATGACGGAAGGCGCTGCGTTTAAGAAGCCGTACGAGCTCCGACAGCTTTTCGCGACCATTATCGTATATTCCCAAGTTTCGGAGATTCGACAACTGTGGGACCAGTTCTACGACGACCTTTCGCAAGACTACGCGTATACCTACCGGGCTTTGCAAGGTCAGGAAAAGGAAGACTTGATTCAGTTCAAGACGCTCAAGAGCCTGCACGACTTACTCCAAATTAACGGGTATGTCGTGGCCGACTTCGATGATCTTCCCCGGCTGCATCAGTACCCGGCACTGGTACTGGATTCACTTTTGCGAAACAGTCTTCTTCGACGCGAACTAGAGGGGTACGAACAGTCCACTCTGCAATCTATTGTCGACCAGGAAAACCAGCTCAACGATGGACAGCGAGCTATTTACGACGTAATCCTTCAAGCAGTCGACGGGTCGGCTGTGGGTGAAAAAATGTTCTTTATCGACGGTCTCGGGGGCACTGGACCATCCACACTGATGCGACATATCCTGGCAAAGGTGCGCCTGTCTGGGATGATCGCGATTGCTGTGACTTCAAGTGGAATAGCCTCCCTATTGCTAATGGGAGGGCGAACGGCGCATTCGACGTTCAGAATACCTCTCAAGTTGAACGACAAGTCGACGTGCGCGATTTACAAGCAATCGAACCTTAAGACGCTGATTCAGAGGGCCAGTTTGGTAATCTGGGATGAAGCTCCTATGCCACACCGGCACGCTTTTGAGGCTGTGGATCGGACTCTACGCGACATCATGGGCAACGAACAAGAACCGTTTGGAGGAAAAGTGTTCGTACAATCGGGCGACTTTCGCCAAATATTGCCGGTGATAGTGCGCGGGACGCCAGCGAAAACTATCGACGCTTGTCTTAAGTCTTCGTCGCTGTGGTCGCACTTCAAGCAAGGTCATCTCACGAAAAACATGCGCGTACAATCGGCAAGAAGTGAGAGTACAGCCGCTGAACTTTCTGCGTTCTCAGAGTTTCTCCTCCAAGTGGGAGAGGGGAGACACGAAGTCAATAGGTCGCTTGATAAGGACTTCGTGAAAATACCGCGGGATATGCTGATTGACAACACGGAGGCCGGTCAAGACATGGACGAAGACGAAGACATCCTACCCGGAGCCGTGCCAAGAGGCCTCAAAAACATTGTTGATGTCATGTACGTCGATATCAACAGCCCGGACATTGCGACGGACGAGTATTTTGCCGACCGGACCATATTGACGACGACCAATGCGGTGGTACAACGCATCAATGAAGCCGTATCACAGCGCCTCTCTGGGGACTCACACGAATACCTGTCCGTCGACTCGGTAGACGACGACAACAAGGGGAAATTCTTCGAGCCCGAGGTGTTGCATACGGTTAACATCAACGGTATCCCTCCACACAAGTTGACATTGAAGGAAGGCGCACCAATTATGATGATGAAGAATCTGAATCCCGACTTGGGGCTCTGCAACGGAACGCGACTACGGGTTGTCAAGCTCAAGCCCCTCGTAATTCATGCGACCACCATGACTGGCGAGCGCCAAGGCCAAAACGTACTTACCCCGAGGGTGGGCTTCGTGAGCGACGGCGATTCGCGAGATTCTCCGTTCCGCTTGCGGCGTAAGCAGTTTCCGGTGGTACCTGCGTTTGCCACGACTATCAACAAAGCCCAAGGTCAAACGGTCCAGAACCTGGGGTTGTATTTGGCAACACCCTGCTTCTCCCACGGACAGCTATATGTGGCGCTGTCGCGCGTTACGTCCAGATCCAAGTTCAAGGCGTTGATCGAGTACCCACAGCTGGAAGAGGACGACGGAGTGTACACCGATAACAACGTGTACAGACAGATATTCGACACGACTTAGGGGGTAGTAGGTACCAAACTTTGCATATTTCACATTCGTTAATACACACTACATTTTACCATACCATAACATATCCGACCAGAGGACCTTCGCTTGGGTTTTTCGGGTAAACTCGACACCTTCGCTTGGTTTTTTTCGGGTAAACTCGACACCTTCGCTAGGGTTTTTCGGGTAAACTCGACACCTTCGCTTGAGTCTTTTCGAGTCACCAAGCTTGACGACGACCTCCAGGACCCATCCAGGACCTCGAGTTGAGGCTCGGCGTGCTCACGCCATTCACGCTCGAGAGCGGCCATGCGCTGCGGCTACACGGGCGGCTTAGACAGCTCGGTGCTCGCGCATCCCTTTAGTCTAATATAATACAGTGAAATCAATTTCGTATACAGTGCATGTTTCTCTAAATTTCTAAGCTGTAGTGTTCTCCTACGTAGACTCACATACCCCTCTTCCAATGAATGCAGTCACCTTGGTATTGTATCGCAATGACTGCATCATAGCATAATCGACTAAACATTGATCTTCCTCTGCCGTAGCGAAGCGAAGGCGGGTCCCAACATAGTAGTGAAGCGAGCTGGAACAGCGAGCGGAACGGGTTGGTATAAACCACACAACCACCGCCGGCGAAGCGGGCGGCGCTCGGCTAGTCTTAAGCATCAATCAGAGCAACGCAGTCCGTCGGCCCGAAGCGAAATGTGGCCTTTATTCCGATTGGCCAAAATTGCTGTCGAGCGCAGCGAAGGCGGTCTCCATTGGCTAAAATAAACAATAGCTGCCGAGCGCAGCGAAGGTGGCCTCCATTGGGTAAAATTAATAAGCTGCTGTCGAGCTTAGCGAGGGCAGCAAGAACAGAACCAATTGGCACCGCCGCGTAGTGTCGGCTCTTGGTTAGCAATGATCATCCTGACCTGGGTCGTGCCCAAGGAGTACGCCGTGACGCTCGGCGAGCTGCATGGCGAGTTCTTTATCTTCTCCCAGCGCGACGCCGCGGAGGCCGCGCGTTTTCCTGCCGGCGCGAGTGTCGAGCGCCAAGCCGCGGTCTTTCGGCTAACGTGAGTCTCTGACCGACGAGCTGGACGACGAGCTGGACTCGGGCCCGCTACGACTGCTGAAGCGTGTGCTGCGCGGTGACAGGAGCTTCCAGATGGACGACGAGCTGAAGCTGCTGAACGTGGCGCTGGTGGCGAAACAGTCTTCTTCGACGCGAACTAGAGGGGTACGAACAGTCCACTCTGCAATCTATTGTCGACCAGGAAAACCAGCTCAACGATGGACAGCGAGCTATTTACGACGTAATCCTTCAAGCAGTCGACGGGTCGGCTGTGGGTGAAAAAATGTTCTTTATCGACGGTCTCGGGGGCACTGGACCATCCACACTGATGCGACATATCCTGGCAAAGGTGCGCCTGTCTGGGATGATCGCGATTGCTGTGACTTCAAGTGGAATAGCCTCCCTATTGCTAATGGGAGGGCGAACGGCGCATTCGACGTTCAGAATACCTCTCAAGTTGAACGACAAGTCGACGTGCGCGATTTACAAGCAATCGAACCTTAAGACGCTGATTCAGAGGGCCAGTTTGGTAATCTGGGATGAAGCTCCTATGCCACACCGGCACGCTTTTGAGGCTGTGGATCGGACTCTACGCGACATCATGGGCAACGAACAAGAACCGTTTGGAGGAAAAGTGTTCGTACAATCGGGCGACTTTCGCCAAATATTGCCGGTGATAGTGCGCGGGACGCCAGCGAAAACTATCGACGCTTGTCTTAAGTCTTCGTCGCTGTGGTCGCACTTCAAGCAAGGTCATCTCACGAAAAACATGCGCGTACAATCGGCAAGAAGTGAGAGTACAGCCGCTGAACTTTCTGCGTTCTCAGAGTTTCTCCTCCAAGTGGGAGAGGGGAGACACGAAGTCAATAGGTCGCTTGATAAGGACTTCGTGAAAATACCGCGGGATATGCTGATTGACAACACGGAGGCCGGTCAAGACATGGACGAAGACGAAGACATCCTACCCGGAGCCGTGCCAAGAGGCCTCAAAAACATTGTTGATGTCATGTACGTCGATATCAACAGCCCGGACATTGCGACGGACGAGTATTTTGCCGACCGGACCATATTGACGACGACCAATGCGGTGGTACAACGCATCAATGAAGCCGTATCACAGCGCCTCTCTGGGGACTCACACGAATACCTGTCCGTCGACTCGGTAGACGACGACAACAAGGGGAAATTCTTCGAGCCCGAGGTGTTGCATACGGTTAACATCAACGGTATCCCTCCACACAAGTTGACATTGAAGGAAGGCGCACCAATTATGATGATGAAGAATCTGAATCCCGACTTGGGGCTCTGCAACGGAACGCGACTACGGGTTGTCAAGCTCAAGCCCCTCGTAATTCATGCGACCACCATGACTGGCGAGCGCCAAGGCCAAAACGTACTTACCCCGAGGGTGGGCTTCGTGAGCGACGGCGATTCGCGAGATTCTCCGTTCCGCTTGCGGCGTAAGCAGTTTCCGGTGGTACCTGCGTTTGCCACGACTATCAACAAAGCCCAAGGTCAAACGGTCCAGAACCTGGGGTTGTATTTGGCAACACCCTGCTTCTCCCACGGACAGCTATATGTGGCGCTGTCGCGCGTTACGTCCAGATCCAAGTTCAAGGCGTTGATCGAGTACCCACAGCTGGAAGAGGACGACGGAGTGTACACCGATAACAACGTGTACAGACAGATATTCGACACGACTTAGGGGGTAGTAGGTACCAAACTTTGCATATTTCACATTCGTTAATACACACTACATTTTACCATACCATAACATATCCGACCAGAGGACCTTCGCTTGGGTTTTTCGGGTAAACTCGACACCTTCGCTTGGTTTTTTTCGGGTAAACTCGACACCTTCGCTAGGGTTTTTCGGGTAAACTCGACACCTTCGCTTGAGTCTTTTCGAGTCACCAAGCTTGACGACGACCTCCAGGACCCATCCAGGACCTCGAGTTGAGGCTCGGCGTGCTCACGCCATTCACGCTCGAGAGCGGCCATGCGCTGCGGCTACACGGGCGGCTTAGACAGCTCGGTGCTCGCGCATCCCTTTAGTCTAATATAATACAGTGAAATCAATTTCGTATACAGTGCATGTTTCTCTAAATTTCTAAGCTGTAGTGTTCTCCTACGTAGACTCACATACCCCTCTTCCAATGAATGCAGTCACCTTGGTATTGTATCGCAATGACTGCATCATAGCATAATCGACTAAACATTGATCTTCCTCTGCCGTAGCGAAGCGAAGGCGGGTCCCAACATAGTAGTGAAGCGAGCTGGAACAGCGAGCGGAACGGGTTGGTATAAACCACACAACCACCGCCGGCGAAGCGGGCGGCGCTCGGCTAGTCTTAAGCATCAATCAGAGCAACGCAGTCCGTCGGCCCGAAGCGAAATGTGGCCTTTATTCCGATTGGCCAAAATTGCTGTCGAGCGCAGCGAAGGCGGTCTCCATTGGCTAAAATAAACAATAGCTGCCGAGCGCAGCGAAGGCGGCCTCCATTGGGTAAAATTAATAAGCTGCTGTCGAGCTTAGCGAGGACAGCAAGAACAGAACCAATGGGCACCGCCGCGTAGTGTCGGCTCTTGGTTAGCAATGATCATCCTGACCTGGGTCGTGTCCAAGGAGTACGCCGTGACGCTCGGCGAGCTGCATGGCGAGTTCTTTATCTTCTCCCAGCGCGACGCCGCGGAGGCCGCGCGTTTTCCTGCCGGCGCGAGTGTCGAGCGCCAAGCCGCGGTCTTTCGGCTAACGTGAGTCTCTGACCGACGAGCTGGACGACGAGCTGGACTCAGGCCCGCTACGACTGCTGAAGCGTGTGCTGCGCGGTGACAGGAGCTTCCAGATGGACGACGAGCTGAAGCTGCTGAACGTGGCGCTGGTGGAGATGTGCAGAGGCTGCTGAGCGCTGCGACGGGCGCGACGAGGAGCTGGAGCTCATGGAGCGCTCGCGACGGACGCGACCACGGGCGAGAGCGGACCAAAGCTGGCGCCCGAGAAAGAACCTGCTGGCTGCGGCGCAGCTGGATGGAGTTGTGGCGCTCTACAACGTGGGACGCGCGCGTGCTGGAGCACCCCAAGCGAGTTACCATTGGCAGCATCGAGTGGGGGAGCTCACGGAAAACACGCTGGCTGCGGCCTGCAGATCGGGAGTGTTCCTTTGGAAGGTGCCGCAGAAGGAAGGTGGGTGGGAAGGGTAGTGTGGTTGTCGAAGGAGTGGGACTGACAGTTTGGTGGGTGTACATGTAGAATCTGTGCTACTGGAGATTTTGAAGCACGCGAGCAATGATCCGTTCAGTCAAGTGAGCGGGAATGCGGATGGCAGTTTGCTGGCGGCTTTCGGGAAAGGGTCGAGATCGGTGATTGTGTTCGATGCCATCTTGTCGAGGAAGACCGAGCTCCAGAACCCGTGCAAGCTGTCGACGCTGCATTGGTCGTCGACTGGTGAATATTTATTTGTGACCACGGAGTACGGAGTGGTTGGCTTTAGTGATGGTGGAATGTTTACTGACTTTGTATGCATTTATTTTGTTGTGGTTTTGCCAGGAGTGGCGTGTCGTTGATGTGGGAGACCCTGACATGGAAGAGGGAGACGTGGGCAATTGCTGCCTGGGTATGCTTCGAGCGGAGTGGGGAGCGCCACGGCCGTAGTGTAGCGTTGGCAACCTGTACTTAATAGCAAATCAATCTTAGTGAACTGAGAGGCTCCAACAACAAAAAACCACCGCCACGTAGCGGCGGCGCTTGGCTAGTAGTACAAGTACTAGTAGGTATTCAGAGAGACAAAAACAGTAGTGAGCACTTACAAACTCGACTGCTACCAAACTTCGCGGTGGCCCCTGACTAAGCGCTTGAGGTTCAGAAACTTCGATAACGTATCGTTCGGTCGATGCAATACCAGTGGCTACGATGCATGAACCTGCCGTAAGCCAGGAATGAAAGATATGCCATATTTTCTTGTTATTTTTATATAAAACGTTCTCTATCCAACTCGATCCACCATAGTGTTGAGGAAGAGTGTGACGGGGGTCACACGCACAATAGCTAGGAGGAAGCGTAACACGCTAACCACAACAGACGCCTGGCGTCTCTGTTGTTGCTTGTGCAAAAGGCCCTGCCTTATCGGTCCTTTTTAGTACCGAGTACTTAAAGAGACTTGCACACTTGTAGGTTAGAGTTAAACTGGCTTGTATTAATAACAATCCTAAAGTTCTATCTACTGCTTTCTATCTGCATACTAAACCCCTGTCTAAATTGCGATCTTCCTCAGCGGTTGGCTCTCGTGCATCGACCGACCCCTAACTTAACATAGTACGTTTGGGGAGGTCTACCGTGAATACTCTATATAATGGCCACTGGTACACAGAACCCATCGTAGTGTGTGACACTCAGTTCTTGTGGGCCACACCGGCCGGTGTGGTCCACACCAGAGAACATCCATTTTCCTTGAAAAGGCCACTGGCCAATCCTGGCCCCATTACACCCTCCTTCACCCAAACGGGAAGCACCTTTCCCAGCGGGGAATCCAGCGGAAACGCGAACACAGCCTCATTCGGCAATTCACGCTCTTCCGAGCACACGCGCGCGCCACTACGCCCACAGGTCATGACGCCCGAGACGCAGATAATCGCGCGGGCCGCCCCCACCACCCTTGAGGCTGCTGGCCCTGCCAAGAACCACGCCGACGCGCCCACTCCAAGCGACATGGAGGAGAAGCTTCCGGCGCCTGCTTCCAAGAAGCACTCGGGCGAATCGGAGGCTGTGAAGGACGCGCCAGCTTCCAAGAAGCCTGTGGATGCTGCGGAGGAGGGGAAGGAGCCACCGGCTTCTACGAAGCACGCGAAGACCGCGAGCGAAGCAAAGAAGTCGCCCGCTTCCAAGAAGCCCAAGGTCGCGGCGACCAATGCGAAGGCGAAGGCGAAGAAGACGCCCGCGCCACCGAAGACTACGCGAAAGGGGGGGAAGGTGACCGCTTTCTCAAAGCCTGCGCCGACGAAGCCCACGGTGGAGAAGCTCGCTGCCAAGCAGCTTCCCAAGACGAAGGGCACCACGAAGAAGAGTCCCAAGGCCCCGAAGCTGCCTCCCAAGCGCACGGATGTGCTGCTGCCGGGTCCTCACGAGGAGGTGAGCAGCGAGTCCGACTCGGACATCCCGAACCCCGGGTATGTCAGTGGCGCCGAATCGCCAGTTTCTGGCGTCCCGCAAGCTCCTGGAGCCCGAGCGCCCACGAAGGGCCATGCGGCTACCGCAAGCTGCACGATCGCTTCCCCTCAGGGGCGTAGTCCGTCGCCGGACCCGTCCCTGCAGGTGGACTAAGAGAAGTCGGAGCCCGACGTGGACCACGAGGCCGGTGAGGTTGAGTGATCACCGCCACGGATCACTGATGCCCAACGGGTTCTCCATCCGGGGAGCCCGATGTCTCCAAAGACTGTGAAGGCGGTGGCACGCGCCCGAGCCCTGGGGGCGTCCATGTCTCGTCGAGACGATCCACCCGCTGCGGCGAAGGAGCCCCAAGTCATTACCAACGCCGGTCTCGATGAGGGGGTACCTCCTGAGCTGCTTCAGCCTGAGAATCGGCAGCACCTGGCCGATCGTTCCCGTCAGGAGGCCTCTCAGGCGGTGGGTACCAAGCGGGATCGCGAGACTCATGCCCCTCGCACCCGCGAGCAACTACTCGCGCTGCGATACTGGACTCGGGACGAAAAAGGCGAGCACCCTCGCCAGAGTCGAATTCCTGGCCCAGGCGCGCCGCAGTGCGACAAGTGTCCGGTCGTGCTCCTGGTGGACACCGGGTTGTCCCGTCAGCGGAACAAGACGGAGTTCGACGGGTGGTTGCACCACTTGGGCAACGCCGAGCCCGAGTTCTTGAACTCTCCGCTTCGGATTGACTGGCTGGCTCAGCGTCGTCTTCGGTTTCGCATGGCGAAGATGATTGCTGACGACACTTGGTCAGGTCGATTCCTTGATCGGCACCTGCCCACGCCGGGCGTCATCCTCGACGAGTTTCTTCAGAAGATTCAGAAGTTGTGGCAGTCGCAGCCGAAGCTAAAGAGTGTTATCGGCCCTGTCAGCGCCGACCAGGTCCGTGGGCACTCTCAAAAGAGGCCACGAGGTCGGCGCAGTCCTCCTCGAGGCGAGCCCCAGGCTCCCACGAGTTTCGACTACTCGGGTAGCCATGCCACTTCACCAGGTACTGGTACTACACCGCTACGCCCGCGGCGCTTCAGTAGCTTCTCGACATGGTAGTAGAGGACGACCTCATTACCAAGCAGAGGCGGCGGAGCCCGCAACGGGAGTGGTGTCGGCAGTGCTTCCTAAAATATTATGTAAATATATGGAGGAGATACCTTGAAATACATAATGCCTTGGGAATGGAAAGCTATGAAAATTCATTATGTTAAGCCTGACCAGCATAAAATACATAATGCATTGAACACTTCTCAGTATTGCTTGGAAGCAGCCACGACTGTCTGGATCGACCGAAACCGACGGTTGATATTGTGGAAGACCACACGCTGTAGCTGCGTTGATAACATTGTGTGACCGGTCCAATTCCCTTTGATTACTGGGTAATTTGCTTGTACTTTTGGTATTATAAATAATAGGAACCTGGCTTGAATATACATGTATATGGGCCAGGACTAAAATTAAATATGGAAGGTGCGATCTCAAAACTGAGAAATTCATTATGCGTCATATAATATGGCATATATGGAAATTGCCATATATGTTTAGGAAGCACTGGGTGTCGGGCCAGGACGCTCAGCCTCGCCCGACTGGCTCACGCCCTGACCAGGAGGGCCTTCTACCCGCTGTTGAGACCTGTCAGCGACTCCTGGATGGCCAGCGGACCGAGATGGTGGCGCTTTGCGCTCGCGTCCAAGATGCGGAGGCCCGCCTGGAGAAGTTCCAGAATGTCCGCCGGGGCTTGGACTTCCTGCGTGACCGCGTGTGGAATCTGCCTCGGGAGCTGGACGACGAGGCTGTCCGCTTGCAGACCTGGTGTTCGCAAGGCGAGAAGAACGACGCGTCGGTGTGCCAGGTCTTGGAGCGGCACCTGGACTGGATTCGTACCCTGTACGACCGCGTGGGGAGGTTGGAGGCCCAAGAGGCACGCCGCGTAGCTGCCCGTACTCCTGCTCCGGCTCGGGATCCTGCTCCTGCCCCTGCCCAGCTTCCTTCGGAAGAGCTCGTTCGGATGATGGCGAACGCCTTCCGCCAGTACTCGGCGACTCAGTCGGCTCCCCAGGATCAACAGCCCCCGCCGGGCGATAGGGCTTGAGCAAGCCGACGTAGAACGTTGGATGCGTGGCCATGGATGATGGTAGATCCAGCGTGTAGGCGTGGCCGTGGACCCCTATGACCGTGAACGGTCCCACGAAGCGAGGTCGCAGCTTGGTGCTGTCCACAGCGGAGACCGCCTGAGTAGCAAGATTTTTAGCATTTAGTAAGACTTGGTCTCCCAGTTTAAACACCTGTGTGTCCTTACGCCCTTGGCTATCACTCTGTTCCTTCTGATTGTCTTGGGCGGCCGCCATGGCGTCACGGACGCGCTGCCTGACAGCTTCACCAGTCTCGATGAACGAGAGTAGGTTCCGTTTGACGGACGTTCTGAGGCCTTTAAGACCCCTTGGGTCTTCGGCGTTAGCCTCTCCCCCACCCAAATTCGAGGCCGGAGGCTACGTCAGTGGCGTACGCGGGTACCGCAGACCGTTCACATAGAACGGGGTGAAGCCCGTGGACGAATGCACTGCATTGTTGAGCGCAAACTACACTTGTGTAAGAAGCGCACTCCACTTCGTGGGCTCTGCTGCGCAGACACTGCGAAGAATGCCCTCCAGAACTCTGTTCGCCCGCTCAGTCTAACCATCGGTCTGAGGATGGTCCGCTGTGGACATGTCCAACCTCGTGCCTAAGAGTCGGAAGGGGTGTTGCCAGAAGTGGGAGGGTCTCTGTCACTCACGAAAGCCTCGGGGAGGCCGTGGTTACGAAATACATTGTCCACAAAGAGCTGAGCTGCCTGAGGCGCAGTCACGTTCTTCCGCACAGCGGCCAGCTGCACCATCTTGCTAAGGCGGCACACAAACACGAATATGCCAGTGTGGCCCCTTGCATCAGCCGGAAGCTCAAAGATGAAGTCCATGCTCACAGAGCGCCAGCGGTCCGCCGGTACCGGCAAGCTCATCAACGGAGCGGACGCCGATGGCGCAGGCTTGACGCGCTGACACGTCTCACATGTCTGTACGTATTTACGTACCCATTTATACATGTGGGGCCACCAGAAATTGCGGGCCACAGACGTGTACGTCTTCTCCCGCCCCAGATAACCGCTAAGCGGCGTGTCATGATCCTCGTAGAGGACACGATGACGCAGGTCCTCGTCGTTCGGAACGACAATGCGAGGCTCGTCACCCCCTTCTACTTGGTAGTAGAGCAAACCCTCCACTACCGAGTAGCGGTGCAGACGGGAGCGTTGTCGCGCCGTGAGCTCGACGTCCTTATTAGGAGCGCTCAGCGCCCCCACTAGACCGGCAAGGTCGTCGTCGTCGGCATGCGCCTCGCGAATAAGCTCATAGAGTGGTGACTCAAGGTAGGCCAGATGTGCCAACTCGTAATCTGGCCGCCGGGAGAGCGCGTCCGCGAGGACATTCTGCTTTCCCGGTGTGTACTCCACCGTGAAGTTGTATTCAGCGAAGAAGGAGAGCCACCGCGCCATGCGCTGAGAGAGGTGAGGTGACGACTTCGCCGTCCTCAACGAGGCATGATCTGTGTAGATCACAAATGTTTTTTTACCTTACAGGTGTACTCGGAACTTAACAAAGGCGTACTTCATCGCCAAGAGCCCCTTGTCGTGGACAGGGTAGTTCTTTTCCGCCGCCTTCAATTGGCGAGATTGGAAAGACACTACCCTTTCCCTGCCTTCGGCATCCACCTGCAGCAGGGCACAATCCATGCCAAAGTCAGATGCATCGCATAGTACGCTGAAGGGGAGCTCCTCGTTGGGCAGCGCCAGGATCGGGAAGGCTGCTCTTGATAGCTTCAAAAGCCTGGTGAGACTCAGAGGTCCAGGACAACACGGCATCCTTCTTGAGAAGATCGTTAGAGGCCGTGCCATCTCAGCGTAATTGGCGCTATACTTGTGCAAGTAGTTGGCCAGGCCGAGCCATTTACGCAGATCCTTCTGCGAGACAGGCACCGGCCACTGTGCAATGGCACACACCTTCTCTGGATCCGCACGGACACCGTCCTTCCCAAGGAAGCAGCCCAAAAAAGGAATCTCTTCGGCCCCAAAGATGCACTTGTTGATGTTAGCATAGAGGCGATTCTCGCACATACACAAAAGCACCTCACGGAGGTGGCCAAGATGGGCTTCGAGGGCCGTATTCCCTGCCGACGCACGGCTGTGCACGATGATGTCGTCGAAGTACGTCTGTACGAATTGCCGCATCGGCCTGAAGAGTTGAGTTACGAGCCTGTTGAACGTGGCGGGTGCGTTGGACAGCCCCTGGGGCATTACCAACCATTCACACAACATCCCGCTGGGAGTGCTCACTGCAGTAAGGGGGATGTCCGATTCCCGCATCAGCAACTGACAGTAGCCGTCGACCATGTCGAGTGCACTAAAGATCGTGCAGCCAGCCATGTTATTCTGCAACACATCCTTCCGAGGAATAGGCGTCGACGCCGGAATGGTTGCCGCGTTCAACTTGTTGAAGGCGTGCACCATGAGCCACATCCCGTTGGGCTTGCGCACACAGAACGTCGGGGACGAATGTTGACTTGGGCTCACGAACCATGCCAGTGGCGTGCTTTGCCGTGAAGAACGCGTCGATTACATCGACCTGTTCCTTCGGAAGCGGCCAATGCCTCGTGGTACAGTACTTAGTACCGGGTACGAGATCAATCTCATGCCTCACGCCCCGATCCGGGGGAAGGACCGAAGGAGGGTCGTCGCTAACGACATCCGAAAACCCCTTCAGAAGGGCGTAATACGGATCCGAAGGGTCCTTCAAGATGGCGGCGCCATACCGCGTCTGCCTCTTAGAGGTTCGTTCATCTTCCAACACGTCGGGATCCATGACCGACGAGGAGTTGAGCTCCAGTGAGCTGCCCTCTGGGCGAAGCAGAACCACTTCTGCCAACTCTCCCGCCTTGAGAGAGTCCATAAACGCGACATACGAAAGCTCCTCGACCTCAAGTAGCTCTGCTACTGTGGGTAATGGAGTCAACACCTCCCCCACCTTGGGTTCGCCCGTGAAGACGTCGAACACCTGAGGAACCTTGTCCTCAGCCGCGGAATCCGCATCGCGGCTAGGCGCCTCTGCCTTGGGCGCGCTCGTGACCTTGTCACTCTTCTTGCTTTTACAAGTGGGAGTCCCTGCTCGACCACTCGTGGTTGCGCGAGCCCCAACTCTAGCGCCCGTCGTCGCGTGAGCTGAACCAGCTACAACGTCTTGCTTAGTGGGAGTTCCGACTCGACCACTCGTGTTTGCGCGAGCCACAACTCCAGCGCCCGTCGTCGCGTGAGCTGAGCCAGCTACAACGTCTTGCTTAGTGGGAGTTCCGACTCGACCACTCGTGTTTGCGCGAGCCACAACTCCAGCGCCTTCCTCGACGTGAGCTGAACCAGCCACCACGTCTTGCGTACGGGGAGCTCGGATGCTACCACCCCTTCCTGCGCGAGCTGCTTCAGCGTCCGCGCCTTGAGTCTTCACTGCCCCGTGGGCAAGTGCAACTCGGTTGCAAACTGCAGAATATTTTTCCCCAACCTGAGAGGTACTAGGATCCTGCGGATCTTCTCCACCACCTACCTCGAGCTCCCGCGCTCGTGGAGGCAATGCCATGGGCAGTTCCAACACTTCTAAAGTGCCGGCAAACTGCCGTTCGCCGCGTGGCACACGGTGTTCATGCACAAATCCGTCTCGGGAAGAGGAGGGGACATGACCCGCCAGGGCTCTGTCCGCATGACGTAGTCTTGAAGCGACCGCTTGCCTTGCTTGCATCGTAAGAAACTGGAGCGGTGGCGGTATGCCACATTGGCAAGGAGGAAGGTGGAGCGTAGCTCCTGTTCCATGAACGCCCACGAGGTGAAGTACCCCGGCGTCGCCGTTTCACGGACCATAGCCCATGCGCGTGCGCGCCCTCCAAGGTTGGATAGTGCGAACGCCACCTGAGCCCGCGCGTGTTCCATGAACGCCCACGAGGTGAAGTACCCCGGCGTCGCCGTTTCACGGACCATAGCCCATGCGCGTGCGCGCCCT
Source organism: Phytophthora x cambivora (assembly GCA_033557925.1). Lineage (NCBI taxonomy): Eukaryota > Oomycota > Peronosporomycetes > Peronosporales > Peronosporaceae > Phytophthora > Phytophthora x cambivora. Next base: position 2,508,233 of record JAUCEB010000012.1, on the reverse strand, counting down.
CCAAGGTTGGATAGTGCGAACGCCACCTGAGCCCGCGCGTGTTCCATGAACGCCCACGAGGTGAAGTACCCCGGCGTCGCCGTTTCACGGGCCATAGCCCATGCGCGTGCGCGCCCTCCAAGGTTGGATAGTGCGAACGCCACCTGAGCCCGCGCGTCGTAGATCTGACCAGCGCTCAGCGCGATCTCGATCTCGCGGACCCAGAAGACAAGACTGTCTGGGTCTTTTGTGGTGAGGTGCGGGCAACTTCCCAGCGTCCAGAATAAACCTTGAATGTAACTTGGATCAGCAAACCTTGAATCTAAGTCCAGGGGGGCTCAGAGTCTTAGAGTCTCAGCTGAAAGGTCTCAACTGTACTCGACGAAGACTCGGCCACCACCTCTGAACCCGAACTCTTGGTCTGACGCGGCGTGTGCGCCTCCCTTGCGATCCCCTTGACGGTTCTTGCTGGGGCTACGCTTTGGGCCCAGACGTCAGCCAACCACGTCCACTTGTTCCTTGTCCAGTCGTCTCTTGGTACTCTCCAAACGAAGCCGGCTCCTCGCTCAACAGGCCTTCGCTCGCACGTGTCCTCAACCCGATTTGCCCCGGGGTTTTCTTTATGTAGACACGACTCCACACACACACTTGTCTGCTCCTTCCAAGACCGCAGACCCGGTCTTCCTTGCTTATCCTCTTCCTCCAGGCGGCTCCAGCTGAGAGCCACGTACACAGGTCTTCACTCGCCCCCCCCCCCCCTCCCCCGACCTAGGGTGGCTCCGAGAAATTGGCTCGGTTTGAGCCTGTCGTAATCCAGGGTTCTCGTCTCTGCCCTGGGACTTCCGCGCACCACGTCTTGTCGTAGACGGAACGGCTGAGCGGGGAAAACACGGTCCCAAGCTCAGCGCCAAAGTGATATGAAATACGCGTCAGGTACAGCCGCCTAGTCGACCTGCCAACGCGTAAGGAAATATGAAATAGTCTCTTGGGTACCCCTTCACACCGAGGTACACCCAAAAGGTCTATATGGGGCCTGAGTTCTGATGGATTCTCCTAAGACACCCTTTTCCGCAGCAGCAAACTTAACGCTGTGGCCTTCGGGGCAAATTCGATTCTGATTGATACTTTACACATGCAAACAAAGACCTATCAAGGGAGGGCGCGCGGCTTCCTTCGGAGCGCACCCAAACAAAGGTGAAAAGAAAGATATCGTCTTGCGAGCTGCCAGCAAGCCAACGGCGAGCGGCGCTTCAACATGAGTCTGGCCAATGACTGGCCGAGCTCAGCAAAGTCCAGCGACGTCAGGAAGTGACTTCGTGATGCTCCATCGATGAGTGGCAGATCCCGGACTTCTCATTGGCTGGTCAAGGTGAGTCATCTGGGTTCACCGACTTGTGCCACAGCTGATTTATTTCCCGGTCATCATCTGATGACGCGACCCTCCAACATGTGGCGACCATTCAGCCAGCGGTCGGCGACTAGCCAAGACCCCCTGGGCTCAGATAAGATCCGCACCAACAACTTCGGAGTCAGCGTCCATCAGCATCCACTTCTGCTGAGATCTCCTGCAATCTGCTGAGACTCGAGCTGATCGGCTGAGCTCATGTGCACATCTCTACAACAACTGAGCTCCATCGCGACCGGGGCGGACGCCTCCTCGCTGAGACTCACCATCCACGAAACCATGTCTCCTGAATTCGGTGGCTCACTGCTGAAGCTGCTCGAGCTCAGCTATGCTTGACCTGATCACTTCGAGCTGAGCGGAGATACCGTTGTCCTCACTACTTCTGAGCTCAGCGAGTAGTTCACCAACGCAGGGCGAGCTCATCGTGCGTGACTTGCCGGCTTCCAGCATCGGGGTCACTCCATTGCTCCAGACAGAAAGCGGACGAGGTTGGGCTCGCTGTGTCCGAGCTCAACAAGAGCTCTCTGAGGCGCGAGCAGCTCGGCCACACTTAACTCACGGTCGTTCAATGCTCCACAACTCCAAAGTGTCGTCGCTCAACCTCCATCATCTTCAGTGTAATCGGGCTGAGCCGTCTCCTCAGCATGACTGGGTCGTTTGCACTTCACTTCAAATTATCTCAAGCCAGTTCAGCAGGCGTTGGGTTCAGCCATTGTCTGGCCAATCACGAGTGATTCTCATCTGAGAGTGGTCGCTGGCAGATGCTTGAGGAATTCTCCCAGAAATCTGGGGGGAGCCTCGTCACAACCGTCCCTTATGTGGACCGGGTCCAAAGAGGTCAGTCACGAGTTGAGCTCGGCCCTCATAACCAAATATGTCAGTGGTCGCCTCGTCCCAGTCTCGTCGGATCTTGCCGAATTTGTGGTCTGCAATTTCGGACCATTCAACAATTTCCAACGCCGAGCGCGCACGACACCTGCAACTTCTCCGACTTGTCCAAGCTTCAATGGCCGACTCTCCGGCCAACCCGCCTCCGCCCACATCCTCCTCGGGTGATGGTCCAGACGACGCGGGGCAACAGGGCACTCCTGCGGCTCCTGCTTCCCTCGGTATTCCTCCCAGCACTTCACGCAGCGGCGCGTCCACTTCGACCGGTCCAGGGCTCTCGACGTCTTCGCAGATACCCACCACGTTGGCTGGCGTGCCTGCGAGCTCTCTAGGACCGTCGGAGGCCACCAGTACACCACTGACGGTCCCTGGGGCAGCACAGGCATCTGCGGGCGTCACATCTTCGAACCAACAGTCCGTGACTGTAACGGGGCTTCCTACGTCCATGACGCTGTCTGTAGACGCTCTGCAGGCGGCATCTACCCTCGTGAGGCAGCTCCAAATGGTCCCGCCAGGTGGGAGCGTACGTCAGGGCGCGTCTTTCCTCCGCCCAACGTCATCGTCCACTGGTCAAGCCACGCCGGCTTCATCCACTGCGTCTACGACGATGGTACCGGCCACTATGCGGGATCTCCACCGAGGCAGCACCTTCGCCGGCACCACAGACGGCCTAGCGCGAGTAATTCCTCTCCCTCGGCTCAGCGATGCCGAATTGCGTCGGCTGAGTTCGCTGGTAGGAGGGGATGCGACAGCTGAGGTGCTCCATCCGGGATCGCATCGCGTGGTGGATCCCACTGACTTCAGGGTCCGTGTAGCGATGGAGCGTGAAGCTTTGGCTCTCGCCCAAGTCTACGGAGTGGATGAATTGGCTCTTCGGGCGATGAACACCGTCCGGTATTTGCAAACGTCGGTTCGGCGAGTCTTGGCGCTTGAACAGGGTGGTTCAGCTCAAAGTGATTCAGCTCAAGTTGTACAGCTCAGAGCTGAGTGCGCTCAGCTCGTCGCCAATCTCGCATCTCAGAAGACTGAGTATGAGACCAATGTAGCTGCGCTGGAGGCGGCGCACGCCGAAGCTATGCTAAACACTCCAGCTCCCGTTCCGACTTCTGTTCCGAATCTCCCTCTTCCAGGCAAGCTACAGGAAGAGATCGACGCTCTCCGAGCTGCTGCGGGACGCCTTAGCTGTGAGAAGTCCGATTTGCAGGATCAGATCTTGGCGTCGACTCGGGAAGTAAAACGACTGAAAGAGTTTCAGGAACTGCGTGACCAACGCATTGCCGAGCTCGAAGCTGAGCTCACCGGAGTTCAGAAGTTCTCTGCTGCAGCATTGATGGACTTCCTGGCAGGAAACACTAACCTCAGTGGTCATTGGAAACGACTGCTCGAGCTGCTTCGGCATTACCAAGAGGACCTCACGGTCCCGCCTCAATACCGGACGATGCTCCAAATCTCAGCGCGAGATGCGGACTCAGACGACTGTGGGCCGTACATATCGCAAAAGGGCAAGACTGCAGCTCTCAGTCCGTCTCCGGCGAGTGGTGGGTCAGCTCAAGCATCCAAGCCGAGGACTCCGCTCAGGGGTCCATCTCCAAAGTCGGCTACGTCAACGAAAGCCGGCCGCAACATGCCCCGACTGTCGCGGTCGGGCACCCCGCCACCAAGTGGGGCTTCGAAGTCTCCGCATCCAGCCAGTCAAGGTAGCGGTTCAGGAGATCAAGCGATGATTGACCTAACGCATTCGTCCACCAGCACTCCGAGTTCGACACGTGTGACACTGTATGTTGATCGGCTGAAACTGGCTCAGCGTCCTCGGAAATTCAAGCCGGATAAAACTCGAGCTCTGAAGAACTCCCCTTCCCGCGTTTCCGAAGCTAAGGCCATGAAAGCGGTTCCAAGTCAGTACCTTTGGGATGATGTTCGCGCCGACGTTCGGGAGCTCATGCTCAACGGCGTCCAGTTTTGGGACGCAGTGGCTGAATGTCGGAAAAACCAAATGCTGCATGACCAGTTCGGCAAATTCGCTCTGACCGAAATGCTGATCTCAGCTATCTACTTGGAGGCGCTGGACCGAACTCCGTGGACTTCCTTCGTCCCCGACCAGTATTACGAGAAGGCTCTGAAGGACATTCTGGATCCAGCGCTTGATAGGGTTCCTGAGAATTGGGAGCCCTTGCCCATCCGCCCCCGATCAAAATCGCCTTCCAGCTACAGTGGTTCTCCATTCCGACCCACTTCGTCCGACGAGGAGGAAGAAGATGACGAGTCCAAGGCGGATTCGACGTTTCGTAGCAAGGCCGCCGCCAGTGCCAGCTCAGTTCACACTCGGGTCAGAAGTCCTCAGCCAGTGGCAAGCGCCCGCGGGGTTCCTCAGCTCCCAGTGGAAACGCAAAGACCCCCAAACTCTCGGCTCAGTCTTCGGCTGGTTCAGCGGGACGCACTAAAAGTAACATCCCCGATCCGGCTGAGGACGATGGTGTGATTGAGCGACCTAGGAAGGGCAGTTGGTTCCACTACGGAATCCGGGTTCAGGAATTGCTTCACCAGGCCATTGGCTTCCCGCGTTACATGCCGGTGAAAGCGATGATGAAGCACCTCCACCTCCGTTGGCGAGCGCCGGAATATTGGCGACTTCTGCAGACTACTCCCTGGGACACCATGTGGCAGAACCGTGTGCAGACGCTCGTCTTTTTCCAGTACGGCGACATCCACCCAGACATGGTCCGAGCTCTGCCGACTATTCTCAACTTCATGAGTCGGTGGAGGCGTGAATATTGGGAGAGACTGCACTGGGTGACCATGGACCCTGCGCTCGATTACCAAGCTTCAGCGGAGCTTCGCAGCATCTCCGGGTTGGCTGACTTGTACCAAGATCGCAAGGATCGGTGTTCTACGTTCGACGCCAAGCGTAAAGAGATGATGGCTGAGCTCAGCAAAGTCAGTGGTTATGACAAGAAGATCTGGTACGAGCCTGGACTCTGGGTGGTTCCCCGAGGCCCATGCTACTGGATCACGCGTGACCCTGCTCTCAACATCTCTCTACCCTCTCAGCTGGACACCGTCGACGAACTGGAGTGCTCTTGCACGCAGTGGGCCACTCGCCGTTCGGACAATGCGTTCTTGAACTTGGCGCCTGTCGAGCTGACTCGGCAGTTGCTCAACGACCAAGAGCGTGCTCCGAATCCTCTCGTCCCTGACCCAAGCTTCGCTCACGACGACCTCGAGGATGTGCTCGCAGCTTTGCTGTTAGCCTATGGGCACCCCTAGCGAAATCTCTTTCCATTGTAATTCGCAATACATCTCACACGTTTTCATCTGAACACTCTTGTCTTGTTTTCCATTCTTCCAGCTCACTTTCAGCTCCGATCTTCCACCGCTGATAGCCAAATCGTAAAACATAAAAAATCTTCGCACTTCATACAAACACCGAACACATACACAGTTCTCAGCTGACATACGCTTACTGAGCCTCAGGCTCAGGAAGCTCATCGCCTGCTTGCATTGCTTTGAACCGCGCTTGCGCTTTGGCACCTTTGTTGAAGTCGTAGAGAAGTGCTCCACAGTTCAGCTGAGACATAGGTAGCCAATCGGGCTTAGAGTACCCCTTCCATTTCACCACGTATTCACGAACTCGTTTGGAGGTGCGGGTCCTTTTCACCCAGCGAACATCCTGGATGCTCTCAACTTCGTATTCACTCTGAGCCTCGTCAGGATCATCCACGTCTTCAGCAAGAAGAGCGGCATCGAAATCATCTTCCTCAGCGACTTCAACTTCTTCGGTTGGTCGGTCAGGGAAGAGAGCTCTCGGCTTCAACCTGCTCACGTGCACCCATGGATAAAGTTTGTTCCCTGAACCCTCGATCTTCAGCTTACATCGGAAGTCATCCGACGTCTCCAGGATCCTAAAAGGTCCGTGCCACAGATGTGCGAATTTCTTTCCAGGCTGGACTCTGGCCAAATACAGCCAAACCGCGTCTCCAACTGCGAAACCCTTCTTGAGTCTCTCAGACAGCTCTTGCCAAACTTTGGTTTGAGCTTCAGAGCGCTTGGCTTTGGCTTGAGCTTGGAGATCTTTTGCCCAGGCCTGAGCGTATTCATACTGCCTTTGAACACCTCGGCGCCATTCGTAAGCCGTCCTCTGATCCACTCCCGATGGACGAGGTCCCAGCATAGCTGATGCTGTACTCTGAGGGTCCCAGCCATGCACCAAGTAGAACGGGGTGTCAAGACGAGTGGCGTCGAAAGACGTGTTCAGAGCCCACATCAGCATCTCAACCTGGTCGTCCCAGTCGCTCTGATCGGGTTCAGCTACATAAGCTCGAACAGCTCGGATCACGGTCTGGACCGATCTCTCCTGTTGTCCATTGCCCTGAGGTCGATAAGCGAGCGTGGCTCGTTGTCGGCTTCCTAGCATTTCCCGAAACTTCGCGAACACCTCGCTCATAAATCTGGGGTCACGATCGTGACGGATCATCTCGCTGGCGCCAAAACGCTGAAATACTCGGTCCATGTAAGCTTCAGCCACTTCCTGAGCCGTAGTTGAGCTCATCGGTTTACAGATCACAATACCTGAGAACATACATTGGAAGAGGATGAGGAACACGTTGCCTCGATCCGATTTAGGCAGATGCGTGACGAAGTCCATAGACACTGCCTCAAAAGGCCGAGTGGCTATGATGTTTCCCGGTGATGGTCCAGGGTTTGGCGGAGCTCCCTTAGCCGTCACGCAATCTACACATTCTTTGACAAAATGTTCCACATCGGCGTACATCCCTGGCCAATAGTACTCTCGGCGTAGTCTCTCGAAAGTTCGGGTGATTCCTTGATGAGCTCCTTGGAAATCCTCATGGCTCAGATGTAACAGGTCAGCTTGGAGTGAACGAGGGACCACCAGTCTCAGCATCTCAGCTTGGTCTCGGGGTCGATTCGGCGTAGCTCGGCTCAGATAGTACAGAGCTCCATGAGAGTCCAAGACGAACTGATTGGCAATCTTGGCCACATCCTCGGCTTCGGCAGCAGATAGATCGGTCAGATCTCCTTTCAGATAATCTCGGAGCCTTCGGATCCAAAGCTCGGCTCCTTGCTGAGCCAAGATACGACGCCACCTCTCAGTGATTGCTATGGCAGGAGTGGCTGTCTCAGGAGAGAATCCCGGAGTTACCTCCTCAGATGCAGGGGTCTCACCTCGATCAGCGTCCCTATCTTCTCCAGCGGGATTTTCTTCCGCACGAGCTTGTCTCCGAGTGACGACAAATATTTTAGCGTCCGGAGACAAAGGTTCTGCAGCTTGGATGAGCGATATTGGTTCGGGCACGATCTTCGATTCCACTTCAACTGGGCTATCGGGCCCCTTCTCAGCGGCAGCGATCGGCTCCCAGACTAGCTTCTCTGTGATGCGGTTCAGCTGTTTCAGCTGAGCTAACTCCACTGGGTCTTCCAATGTAACCTCGCACTGGGCCGCCAAAGTTTTTGAAGTCAAATAATCAGCAGCAGCGTTGAATTCACGTTTGACATGAACCAGCTTCACCGACTTGAAACGCGGGCGAAGTTCATCGAACGCATTGAGCAGGAGCTGAAGCCTCGGGTTCAGACATTGGATGAGCCCTTGGGCTTGCTGAATGGCGATACGGGAATCTCCGACAATCACTATCTCTGAGATCCCTCTAGCCAAAGCCATCTTCGCACCTTCAACCAGTCCATGGTATTCAGCCTCGTTTACGGTGGCGTCTTCAAAATGGTAGCCTCGAGCTTCAACCACGTCCCAGGAGGGTAACTTCCATAAAACACATCCAGCTGAGCCCCGTCGGTCCGACATCTTAGCGGCGCCATCGAAACTGAGCAACCAACCTTCGTAATCTGCTTCCAGCATTTCTAAACTGATTGGTGGAGCACGAATCACTTGTCCTTTGGCTGGGATGAGACTTTCAGCGATCTGGTCGAGCTTATCCCGGGGAGTAATGCCTGCACCCATGATGGCAGCTAAGCCGTCCTCATCCCGTTGAACTTTGTGAATTTCTAAAGGCCAAGGAGCGAGTCGCACTGCCCACTGCTCGCAACGTCCCTCAAGTGACTTCGACTTAAATATCCATTTCAACACCGAGTGTCTGGTATAAACTTTGATCAACTTCGTCCCAGCCAGCATGGTAAAGAAACACCCGGAGTACTCGGATCAATGCCACCACCTCCTTTTCAGCGGGGTGGTACCTGAGCTCTTGATCATGCAAAACTCTCCCCGTGAAACGAACTGGGAAAATAACTCCATCGTATTCTTGGCCCAGAACAGCGCAAGCTGCCCAAGGGTTGGCGTGGACGATGATGACAAATGGCTTCTGAGAGTCGGGATGTCTGAGCAGAGGCGTTGATACAATCTTCCGCTTCAGAATCTCGAAAGCTTCTTTGGCTCGGCTAAGATCCCGGCCAGCTCGAATCTGCTCGTCCGTCAATTCATAGAGCACAGCTGCAATGATTGGGAGGTCTTCAATGAACTTGCTGTAATAGTTCAGACTTCCCAGGAACGACTGTACGCCTTTCAGGGTCGACGGGAATGGGAGTTCTTTCACACCTTTAGCTATCTTCGGTTTGGCTCGGATCCCTTCCGCCCCAATTTCATGAGACAGATACGAGATTGTCTTCTTGCCGAACTCACTCTTAGGCAGACTCACTGAGATTCCCCAATATTTCAGCCGATAAAGCAGCCGATCTAGATCCACGCACAACTGTTCCCAAGTCTCAGCTCCGTAAGCGATGTCATCGATGTAGGAACTTCGCCCCAACACCGGATTCAGTTGCGGGGGAGCTGGGATATTCCTCTGGAAAACAGTCATATTATCAGCTATTGTAGACATCTCTTCTTCACCTGAGCCGTCAGTTCGGATCCCTAGAAATTCCAATACGTCAGCGTCAACCTTAGACTCTTCTGAAGCAGGGAGACGCACGAACCCCCACAGGCAATTATCCAGCATCTGCTGGTTGATCAGTGGGGCATTCTTCAATCCGAACGGCATTCTCGTCCACTGAAAGTGTCCTAACGGACAGATGAAAGCCGAGATATGCTTCGCTCTCAAAGTCATCGACACCGCCCTAAAGCCACTAGCCATATCTAAGCTCAGGAACCACATCGTACTCTCAAACCCAATCAACAAATCGTCAATCAAAGATAAGGGATAATGCATGAGCTTGATCAGCTGATTCACCAGTCGGTAATCGATACAAAGCCGGATGTCAACTCCATTCTTCTTCATCACAATGACAATTGGCGAAGCCCAGTCTGAGTCTGAGTATTCGACCAGCTTCGTCTGGACCAACTTCTCGAGTAGTTCATAAACTTTCCGAAGATGTTGGGGACGAATGGGTCTTGATCTCTGAGCGACAGGCTTGGCGTCACCTACATCCAAGTCGCAGACCTCGCCTCTGGCTGGGGCAGGAACTGCATTCCCATCTCCCAGAAAACTAGCGTGATGCTTCTCCAAAATTACACGGACTTGATCTTCCCTGTCTTTTGACGTCACTCCGGGCTCCCCAATGTCTGCCGTAGTCAGGTCCGCTTTTGGGCTGAGATCTCTCAGTTCAGGTAGTGCAGCTAATTGATTTCTGAGGTCGTACAGCAGCTCGGTCCCTTCGTGGAAATACACCGTGGCTTCCGCTTCGTCAGTGAAGTCAATCTCTAGACGCAAGCATCGGGCGAGAGACTCTCTCAATCGAGATACTGGCTCAGCTACGAAATCAACTGGTTCGGCTTTGAATACTTCCGTCAACTCTTTCTGAGCTTCACGAGACGCGGTACCTCCTCCAAACACTCCTCGCGATACCACTTCTGGTTCCGATTCACTGCCGTTTGAGGTATCTTCAACTTCATTCTCCACAATCTCGGCAGCAACTTCGGATCTGAGCAAGCAGGGTGGTTTAGGGAAGTCTTCCGCTGAGGGCAAGTCCGCTAGAGGGGCGAACTCCTCATCCTGGGCCACTTCATCTCGACATTCCTGAGTTACTCCTCGTGTCGGTTGTTCTCGGGGAAGAGTGTTCACCATGTAAGCTGAGGCTCGAGGCCCCGTCGCATCAGGTTCGGCGCCATCTTTCGTCGGCGATCGCTTGGCTAGCAACAGTTTCTTGGGCCAAGTGTACACCGGTTTCTCGACGGCGGGCGGCGCTCTAAGCTCCGCTTGCCGGGCGATCACCTCCTCCAACTCCAGATATTTAGCTGACGGCTCAGCTTCGTAAACTAACGCGGCCCACTCTTTATACTTCTGAGACTGGGGTCGAGCGAACCGTTCTCCTTGGGGCAGGTATCCCTTCTCGACTAGACACGCCACTACCGTATTCTGGCAGAGGCTGGCAGTCCGGCCGGAGATATTCACTACTTTGACCGCTCTAGGCCTCCTCCCTGACCCGTAGATAACCTGAGTCACCCGTTGATCACTTCGACCGGCCCATTCCTGAACTTTGTCCGGCTTAGCTTGGTAATACTTAACTGGGATAGTCACAGATCGTCCTGGTTGAAGCCACGCCGGCTCAGTCAACGACACATCCACTTCCAGCCCGACATGGTTGATCTCAGGGCCTCCGACCAACAGCAACGATTCTTCATCTTGGAGCCGGACGACACCTTCTCGAGCGCAGATCCGCACTCCAGCAGCGATCATGAAATCCATTCCTAATAAGCAATCCAGACCCGCTCCAATGTTACCGACCCAGACATCCATCACGTAGACTACTCGGACTCCGAGGGTCAACTTGATCTTGGCCTGAGCGGTGGCATACGTTGGAACGTCTCCGAACCCTACAACTCTGAGACGGTGGCCACGACTGAGCTCGAGTTTTAACCTGCGTGCAAAGTCTAAACTTATCATACTCGTCGTGGCTCCCGTATCCATCAGGATTTGAGTCCGGTGATTGAAAATTGCTCCATGCACCATCGCCATATCGCGTTTCTGACCGACTAAAGTATGCGTACTCCACCAGCCATATCGTTCACCATAAGTTAGAGCGAATTCGAGATGGTTCTCAAACTCTAGCTCTGAACTTAGGTCCTCGACTTCATCCATACCGGAATAAACGCAAGCTTCATCAGATGAACTCATACATTTGGGGTTATCGTTGTGCCAACATGGAAGGGCTGGGCCCACATATGCAAATGCTCACAACGCTTGGGACTTCGGCTCGCCACGCACTGGTTCCCTGACCAGCGAGCCTAGTGGTTTAACGGCGCCTCAGGGTCCGAGCTATCCAGCAGTTGCCGAATAATTTCAGGATCAATGCTTTCGAGAGACCCTCCGGCACGGATGGTCTCGCGAACTGCCTTGAGTGCCGCCCACATGTCACAAACCCCGACGATGATAGTCACCGCACTTCGAGCACGGTTGACGTTTGCAATACTGGGTAGGATGACCTTCGTCATGGCATCGTCCACAGATGAGCTTGCTCCAGCAGTTCTCGGTGTTGTGGCGTTTGCTTCCACACTCGCTGCACTTAAATTCTTCACGTTGGGACGCTCCTCTTCCGAACGGTTGAGTGTCGTTTTTCGGCTTCCACGCCAAGCGCTCGGCGACTCTGAAAATATCTTCGTCGGTCACAACAGTTGAATAGCTGGGCTCAGCGCTGAGCGAATTCGCCACAATTGAGCTGGGTTGCGGCTCAGCGACTTCAGCTCTCATGGCTTGATGCGTCTGTTCTGCTTCGGAATCTGCTTCATGTCTGGGAAAGTCTTCCTCTGAAAAGTGGACTTGTCGACCAGCTTCGACGTCCATTCCTGTGCCGTCAGCTATGAAAGCTCGACCTTCTCCTCGGCGTGGCTGAGGTTTGAATCGGCCAAATTGCAGGTTCTGAGTGGGACATTTCTTCTGCTGGTAATCTCGGTCTTCGTGGCGTTCATCCTGTCTCAGAGCTTCGATACGTTTCAGGGTCTCTTCCAACTCGCTCAGCGTGTCGAACCGCTGACCCCGGAGAGTAGTCTTCAGCCGAGGGTCGCTCAATGCTTTGATGAAACGACGAACGTGAGCCTCTCGATCCGTGGTTGGCCTCTCAAAGGCGATGTCAGCTTTCTTAGCAGCTCGGTTGAGCCGATACAAAAACATCCGAGGCGTTTCCGATTCACGAATCTCCATAGCGTAGTATCGTTCGGCTTTCGAGCCTATGCTACGGCACCATTCTTTCTTGAACACATGCGACAGCTTCTTCCAGTCTGAGCGCGTTGAGTCGGGAAGCTGAGCACACCAATCTTTCAGTGATCCTGAGAGTCTCATTCTCAGCTGAACGATACGGGTCTTCTCATCCCATGGCGCCATAGTCGCATAGTACATGAACCGTTCCCACCAGTTAACGCGATCATCAAGAGAGCCTCGCTCGTCGAACTTCTCCAGAGCGTCATGAGGGATCATAGCTTGGACTACGACAAGGGTTCCGGAGACCGCATCTGAGCCCTTGGATTGAGCTGCAACGCCGAACTGACCTTCGAGTTCATCTTGAGACGAGTCGCTTGAGCTCGAACTGCCCGATCCCAGTCATCATCATCAGGTTTTCTGGACCTTGACGTACGTGCCTTGCTGCTTCGCTTAGATGCAGAGCTTGGCATTCGACCAGAGGACTTGGTCCGGTTATTCTGAGACGAGCTTTGAGTCTTGGTCATTTTATCGCGTGACTCGGCGGGCTCAGCTTGGCGTTGGTTCGCTTGCACCATCTGATGCATGACATCTGTCAATCTGTCTAGCTTCGCCAAGACCGGGTCGATCACTGTCAGAATTACAGACGACTCAGCGGGAGCTCGAGAGAGGTCCTGCGAATCAGTCAAGTGGCTCGATCGATTCTGGGAGTCTGCTTGAACGCGAAGCTGTTCTTGATCAGCCAGCAATTGACGGAGTTTTTCTTCCCGTTCAGCTACTGCTCGTTCATGAGCTGCTTGTGCCTGGGCATGTTCTTCTTTCAGTCTAAACAGTTCCACATCATGTTCAGCTCGAGTTTTGGCAGCGCGTTCATCGTGGATTCTCTGCAACTTCTCTTGCCGAGCTCTGATTTCAGCCTCTTGAAGTTTCTTCTGTACCCCCAACAGGTACTGAGCTCGAGTCTCATCTTCTTTACGTTTCTCAGTCTCGGCGACAACTCGTTGCTCAGCCAATCTTTCCAAAGCTTCCAGTTGCTTGCGCTGCTCCACTTGAGTCTTACGCTGAGCGTCAGACATCTGAGCGTTCGTAGCTTGCAGCTTCTGGTATTCTTCATGGAGCTTAGTTTGTTCGCGTCGGTTATCTTCCAATGCAGCCTGTAGTCGAGCTTCGGTGTTCTTCCGTTGTTCTTGTTCCGCAGAAAATCGAGCCCACGCAGTAGCTTCGCTCCGAGTCAGATCTTGCTGAGTTGACGGGTTGTTAGCGTCCAACCGAGCGCTCGGACGGCCAAACCAGAATCCTTCTAGTCCGGCGCGGACACTTGGAGATGGTCCCAAGTCGGGCTTAGCAGTGGCAACCTCAGCTTGGCTCTCAGATGTTCGCCTGGACTCTGGACTACCGGGTAATGGAATTTGAGCTGGGTGTCTGGTCATGGGCTCTCCTGCTTCAGTTCTCGTCGGAATCGGACGAGGTTGAGGCGGGTCTGGTGTGATGGAAATCATCATTCCTGGGGTTGAGCTCCGAGTGACACTTGCAGTCGAACCTCGCATTACTGTGGCGGTCGACATAGGAAGATGCGTCCCCGACCCGAGCATGTAGTCCGTGACAGACATTAGCGATGAGCCAGATGAACTATACGACATATTCCCGCTCTCGTCAGTCACCATCAGAGACAAGTCAGAATTGGGGCCGGCGCCCACCATACTGGGCACTGAGTCACTCATAGCTTCGGGTCGACCTTCAGAAACAGCATCACTGGAGTCACGCCAACTCGGGATGGACCCACTGGCCGACGATCTTATCAGTAGCGGACGTTTACGCGCTGGTTGTTCTTCGAGGCTTGAAGCTGGGCTTCTGGGTCGGAGGCCGGTCAGCTGAAGTCGCATAACTACCTCATGACCCAAGAAAAGTTGAGTATCCTCATCCATGATAGCGTCGTCATCCTTGTCCAGCACAAATCTCGTTCTGGGGTCACTCGTCTGAGCTGAGGACGTCAACTGCGGATCCGAGGGGGAACGAACGTAGTGTGGCGTTGATCCCACTGCGAATTTCCAGGCAGTCAACTCCGCTCGGATGAAATGTCCGATGCGTTCAACTTCCAACCTGAACTGAGATTCAGGTACTCCTGACACTTCAACCAGAGTGTGCCACGTCGGGACTTGGTTCCGGAACTCATATCCAGCTTCATGCAGCATAGTCTGAAGCAGGGCGACGCACGCGATGGGCGGCATCAACCCCAGCGAAACTCGAACTGCCTTGAGGTCGGACACTATCGGAATTCGACGTCGTTCAGCATTAAAGACGTTCAGCCATCGAGCTGCAGGAGATCGAGTCACTGACATCAAATGTCTAGCCGTAGCTCCGGCTGCTCGGATGAAGCCCCAGAGATCGTACCCTTCATGACGTGGAGCATATGCCATATCGACAGGATGTACAATTCCAGGAGGGAGAGACATCCACAGTTCGAGCTGGGATCTGCCGTAGGTGATCATCTCAGCCTCGGTCATCTCAGAAGGGTGGGTCAAACTCAGGTTCTGAGCCTCTCCGCCTTCAAGCACGCCTCTCAGTCGTTGAAATGGTCGCTGATCTGGCCAGAGTGAACTCGACCAGGCTCCGCCACTTGTTGCGCCGAAATAGCCTGCTCCCGGAGCGTAATTGAACCGGACAGGGTCCGTCCCAGTCCAACCTGGGTTCTGCTCTCTCAGCTGCATCTCACGATTTCCCAATAAGCTCAGTGCACCACCCTCGACTTGGCTACCGCGAGGATTCGCGGCAGTTGGCTCCGGGTTAGCACTTGGCAGTCGGGAGGTCGTCGTCGAAGCCTCGGATTTATCTTGAGGCGCAATGTTCTGGTGCTTAGCGGGCACAGCTTGTCTTCGACTTTCATCAATTCGGGTGCTCGGATGAGCGCCCACTTCGTCACCTTGGCCAGCCCCAGACGGTTTCATCTCGGGGGAGCTTAGTGACGACACAACTTCTTCCGGCATTGGGGGGGCTTCAGGTTCCGCCCTTGGCTCAGCATCACTCGGGTGTGACGCTTCCACTTCAGCACTGGGAGCTGAGACTCTCGAAGTCGAATGACTTGGTTCGGGTTTCTCAGCCTCCTTCGGCTCCACCTCAGCCGGCAATCCAGCGACGCGCAGGCTCCGCCGAAGCGAAGACTCGGTCTTCTCACCTTTTCTCTTTGACGCACTTGGACTTGGCTTAGTCGACATAGTTGACTCTCGTCCGTCCAAAGTCGTTTCTGGATCCGGGCACGCGCACCAGTTGTGGTGAGGTGCGGGCAACTTCCCAGCGTCCAGAATAAACCTTGAATGTAACTTGAATCAGCAAACCTTGAATCTAAGTCCAGGGGGGCTCAGTGTCTTAGAGTCTTAGCTGAAAGGTCTCAACTGTACTCGACGAAGACTCGGCCACCACCTCTGAACCCGAACTCTTGGTCTGACGCGGCGTGTGCGCCTCCCTTGCGATCCCCTTGACGGTTCTTGCTGGGGCTACGCTTTGGGCCCAGACTTCAGCCAACCACGTCCACTTGTTCCTTGTCCAGTCGTCTCTTGGTACTCTCCAAACGAAGCCGGCTCCTCGCTCAACAGGCCTTCGCTCGCACGTGTCCTCAACCCGATTTGCCCCGGGGTTTTCTTTATGGAGACACGACTCCACACACACACTTGTCTGCTCCTTCCAAGACCGCAGACCCGGTCTTCCTTGCTTCTCCTCTTCCTCCAGGCGGCTCCAGCTGAGAGCCGCGTACACAGGTCTTCACTCGCCCCCCGACCTAGGGTGGCTCCGAGAGTTGGCTCGAGCTGAGCCGGTCTTGATCCAGGGTTCTCGCCTCTGCACCCTGGGACTTCCGCGCGGCACTCAATCTGAGCGCCGCGTACACAGGTCTTCACTCGCCCCCCGACCTAGGGTGGCTCCGAGAAATTGGCTCGGTTTGAGCCTGTCGTAATCCAGGGTTCTCGTCTCTGCCCTGGGACTTCCGCGCACCACGTCTTGTCGTAGACGGAACGGCTGAGCGGGGAAAACACGGTCCCAAGCTCAGCGCCAAAGTGATATGAAATACGCGTCAGGTACAGCCGCCTAGTCGACCTGCCAACGCGTAAGGAAATATGAAATAGTCTCTTGGGTACCCCTTCACACCGAGGTACACCCAAAAGGTCTATATGGGGCCTGAGTTCTGATGGATTCTCCTAAGACACCCTTTTCCGCAGCAGCAAACTTAACGCTGTGGCCTTCGGGGCAAATTCGATTCTGATTGATACTTTACACATGCAAACAAAGACCTATCAAGGGAGGGCGCGCGGCTTCCTTCGGAGCGCACCCAAACAAAGGTGAAAAGAAAGATATCGTCTTGCGAGCTGCCAGCAAGCCAACGGCGAGCGGCGCTTCAACATGAGTCTGGCCAATGACTGGCCGAGCTCAGCAAAGTCCAGCGACGTCAGGAAGTGACTTCGTGATGCTCCATCGATGAGTGGCAGATCCCGGACTTCTCATTGGCTGGTCAAGGTGAGTCATCTGGGTTCACCGACTTGTGCCACAGCTGATTTATTTCCCGGTCATCATCTGATGACGCGACCCTCCAACATGTGGCGACCATTCAGCCAGCGGTCGGCGACTAGCCAAGACCCCCTGGGCTCAGATAAGATCCGCACCAACAACTTCGGAGTCAGCGTCCATCAGCATCCACTTCTGCTGAGATCTCCTGCAATCTGCTGAGACTCGAGCTGATCGGCTGAGCTCATGTGCACATCTCTACAACAACTGAGCTCCATCGCGACCGGGGCGGACGCCTCCTCGCTGAGACTCACCATCCACGAAACCATGTCTCCTGAATTCGGTGACTCACTGCTGAGGCTGCTCGAGCTCAGCTATGCTTGACCTGATCACTTCGAGCTGAGCGGAGATACCGTTGTCCTCACTACTTCTGAGCTCAGCGAGTAGTTCACCAACGCAGGGCGAGCTCATCGTGCGTGACTTGCCGGCTTCCAGCATCGGGGTCACTCCATTGCTCCAGACAGAAAGCGGACGAGGTTGGGCTCGCTGTGTCCGAGCTCAACAAGAGCTCTCTGAGGCGCGAGCAGCTCGGCCACACTTAACTCACGGTCGATCAATGCTCCACAAATCCAAAGTGTCGTCGCTCAACCTCCATCATCTTCAGTGTAATCGGGCTGAGCCGTCTCCTCAGCATGACTGGGTCGTTTCCACTTCACTTCAAATTATCTCAAGCCAGTTGAAGGTGGGGCAGCAGGCGTTGGGTTCAGCCATTGTCTGGCCAATCACGAGTGATTCTCATCTGAGAGTGGTCGCTGGCAGATGCTTGAGGAATTCTCCCAGCAATCTGGGGGGAGCCTCGTCACACTTTGCCGTCGAACGTCGGAACCGACATCTTGACAGGCTTCGTCGTGGTTTGACGCGCAGCGAATGAGGTCGCGTTCGTGGCGGACGCTTGTGCCGCACTCTGTGCCTCAGCTCGCATCGTCGCACGAGCGGCTTCCTGCGCAGCAGCGCTCACGTGAGCAATCAATGACGACTCGTACTTGTCGAAGCGTTCCACGCGCGCCCTCTGCTGCTCAGCAGGAAGGTTGGGGAATCCAGCGAAGGCTGTCTCGCCCAGGAGACTGGCCATCTTATCCAGCGTAGCCCAGTGGGCATCGGGGAGGTGAGGAAAGTCCTGCCGCGCCGGCAGCCGACTCCCTGAGTCTTCCATACTCAAAGAGACCCTGATTGTAGAGATCCGCGTCGGTCGCGGGATTGACTACAAGTGCTACCAGATGTGACGGGGGTCATACGCACAATAGCTAGGAGGAAGCGTAACACGCTAACCACAACAGACGCCTGGCGTCTCTGTTGTTGCTTGCGCAAAAGGCCCTGCCTTATCGGTCCTCTTTAGTACCGAGTACTTAAAGAGACTTGCACACTTGTAGGTTAGAGTTAAACTGGCTTGTATTAATAACACTCCTAAAGTTCTATCTACTGATTTCTATCTGCATACTGAACCCCTGTCTAAATTGCGATCTTCCTCAGCGGTTGGCTCTCGTGCATCGTGGTCCCTAAGTACGCCCGACCCCTAACTTAACATAGTACGTTTGGGGAGGTCTACCGTGAATACTCTATATAAGGGCCACTGGTACACCATCGTGGTGTCTGACACTCAGTTCTTGTGGGCCACACCGGCCGGTGTGGTCCACACCAGAGAGCATGTGGTCCACACCAGAGAACATTCCTTTTCCTTAAAAAGGACACATCCAATCCTGGCCCCATTACAGAGAGCGTCTCCTTGCACAGCTAAGTTTCCAGGAGCTGCGTGGCGGCCTGTTGGCGAGCTCACCAACGAATGGACCCACCTTCGTCACCTTCTAGCGCTTGATGTGCGGCCACTTCGCCATGCTCTTGATCGGGCCGTTCGTCACGGTGTGCATGGTGTCGAGGAACCTATCGAACAGGATCTCCGTGTCCGCGGGGTCAATCTTGAGGTTGTGCACGGGCTGGTCCTGCCCATGATTCGACACCTTGGACGTGTTGGCGCCAGCCGCAATGGTGCGCATTTGGTTATTGGGCCTGGTTACGATGGCGCTTGAGTATGGGACACAGCAAACTCGTGACAGATATGGTCGCCCCACTTAGCAGTTTTGGGATTGCAGGAGCTCCACCGAAGTGGAATCCTTTCGAGAAATAGCTTGTACAAAAGTTTTGTAACAAAACTATACTAAGCGTGGAACGGGTGGGCGACTTCAACTGCTATACAGTGCTACTAGTTTCTGAGGTTGTGGGTAGCACAGGTCTCGCACTGGTTCCACTCAACCTCGGAGTCACAGCTCGTGGAAAATGTTTACTAGATACCTAGGTAGCATGGTCCAGCGTGACCTCCATGGACAGGTAAACTTCTTGATAGACGGTTAGGGTAATAGCAACAAGTTACCACCACGGAGGTACAGATTAGCGCAGCCGGCAAATCCTCCCGGAAGCACCTTCAAGGGGCTTTGCGAAACCCTGTGTAGGAGAGAAAGCCCGTTTTGGCAGTGCTGAAAGCGGCCAATCGGGCTTTTCAACGGAGGAGATACCCTTGAAGGTGCCTACTACGAAAGTCGTTGCTTGCAAGACTACCGGCAAAACAGGCGACACGACGCAGTTTGGGCTATGAATCCTTTAGCTAAGTAGATGAACGATATTACACTGTCAAAGTGTCTATTTTGCTAGCGTAAATACGCGGTAGCTACCCGTTACCCCTAGGCAGGTAGTTGGCCAACTTTGACGGCACTTGCCTGATAGCTGCTGGCTACTCCGTTTTACATTTCAAATCCTAAGATATAAGTACTATCCAGAAGTAAAAAAGTATTAATACCTTCTAAAGTCCTATGAAGGACGCAAAAATACAGAAAGGCACAATAGACAGTCCAGCGAGTATCCGGTCTATGTGCGTACGTTTACCTACTGTACAGTACCGGTATGCCATGTTGGAGTAAGGGATTGCGCCGAGGTATTAGGACAGTGGAAGATAGAGCGACGACATGCACATGTAGCTAGACAGAGAGGGTGAGTTGGAAGACGAGGTCCGGCTAAAAGGAAAAGCTTGTGTATTGGAGCCGGTAAAAGGAAAAGTCAAAGTGAGGTTACTGGTGGAGAATCCACCAGGTGTACACTAGAGTGTACTCTATAGTAAAGTGAAGTCTAGTAGTATCACCTTAAAGGGGTTAAGAGTGAAGTGCAATAGAAAGAGCCAATCGGTATCCTCAATTGGGGACCCGGGTTGGTGGACCCGGGGGGAGTCGCAGTTCGAAGGAGATTAAGGGCTAACAGAAGGGAAGAATTAATGGATAGATAGCAACAAATTTGCGCGAAGGTGGAAGTTAAAGTGATGTGTATTGCTGCATCAACTGCAGTGTACGCATAGAAAGTTGTTGAAGGCGAGCTTCTTCTTGTAGCGCAGCTGGAGGAGGTTTGGACCACTCTGCCAATTCTGTAGTGAACGGCTTAATGGTGGCGAAATCATAGAGTACCCCATCTCCTTGGTGTTTCTCTGCGTCTGTGTCTTCACTGGTGTCTGCCGCTGGTGGCGGCGCCGAAGGGCCCCACCATGACCAGGCCGGCGCTGGGCCAGTACATGAGCACCGAGTCCTCTCCGCACTAGCACATGCTCAAGGGGCTGGCCTTGCTCTGTGTGTCGAAGGACAGGAACTTCTTGTCCCTCATCGTGTTGAGCACCGTGATGATGCCGTCCTGCGAGAAGAGCGCCATGAAGAGGCCGTTGGGCGCGATGGCCACGGCCGAGATGGGCGCGGCGATCGAGTCCTGCAGCTTCATGTCGTGCGCACCGCCGTCCTTGCTCACGACGACGAGCGAGTGGTTATTCGAGCCCAGCAGCACCTCCGGGTAGATGCTCTTGAGGAACTTGGGCTCGAGCACGGCCATACACGTGGGCGGGTTGGCGTTCGAGAGCCCGCGGTCGGGCAGCAGCGACACCTTGGGGTGCACCGAGTTCACGTCCAGCACCTGCACGAGCGCCATCTTCTCCGTGAGCGCCACGAGGCCGCCGCCCCAGGTCTCGAAGGTGGCCACCTTGTCCTTGGAGCCGGGCGGCAGCAGTGAGAAGCGCGTCTCCTCGTCGCCCGCCATGCTGAAGGCCGCGCAGCTGCCGCTCGCGAACACGCACAGCACACGCAGCTCGTCCGCCCATGTCATTCCCACGAGCGTCTCGCGCGCGTCCTCGAAGGGCGTCCAGTCCACGCGCCCGAGCTTGCGGCCGCACGCGTTGAACAGCAGCAGCTGCCGCGTCAGAGGCGCGTCTGACGCCACTTTGACCAGCTTCTTGGGGTCGCGCAGCAGCGCCACGGGCCCGCCGAAGGGCGCGCATGCCGCCACGAAGTCGCGCAGATCCATCACGCCCTCGGCCGCCCAGGTCATGCCGTACACGGGCCACTTCTGGTACTGCACCTTGTCCAGCGTGTGCCACTCGGTCTCCATGGCTGCTCGGCTGCGGCTCGAGCTCGGTTCGGCTCGGAATGATGCCGGGCCCGTCAGCGCCTGGTTAATCTTCTCCGACGCGACCATCGTGAAACCCTCGTCCCCAACGCTAACCATGCCCACACTAGCGTAGCCCGTCACGGACGCAGTCGTGGTGTTCCAGACCGCGATGTCGCCCTCCTTGTCTAGATCGATGATAGGCGCACTAGCCTGCATCATGACCGTGATGTACTGCTTCTACTGGATGGCCCACTCCGTCACGTCCTGGCACACACCGTAGCCTCCCACGCACGCGCCGTTCTCGGCCAGCAGCGGCATCAAGCTGGTCAGCACCTGCGCGTTGTGGCCCTTGGTGTTCCTCAGCGGGATGCGCAGCTACAGCTCCGGCCGGTTGTGCTCGGTGCAGCTCTTCAGCGCCTCCACAACCTCCTGTTCGCGCTGCCTGCCTTACACGAAGTCGACCAGCGGGCGGCCGATCACGCGAAAGCCCGTGATCTCCTCCATGCGCTGGTTTCAGAGCGCCACGCGGCCGTCGTGCAGCATGCGGAAGAGCTCGGCCAGGCGGAGGCATCTGCGTCTGTGTCTTCACTGGCGTCTGGTGTCTGGCGCTGTAGCGGCGGCAGCGTCGGCCGCGCGGCGGTCGCGCTTCCCATTGGACGGCGCCATAGCGGCGGTAAAACGCGGAATGGATTGATGTGGTCGGGACTTGTATGGGTTTTTGTATGGGTGATGGCCGTTGACGAAGATGACTGCAATGCAATGTACAGTCGTACCCTCAATATGCGCAGAGAGGCTACAACGCGATTTGACAGGGAATTGACAGTTCTTTGCGGTGCTTGGCTGTCGTACCCCCCCCCCCCCCCAATAAACAATTGGATACGACAGGGTATTTGAAGGTATGGGTGCGTATATTGAGGGGTACGACTGTACATGTAATCGAAAGTAACCATGTGTATCGTGTTGTACGACTGTACAATCTGTGTTGCGCGAATGTCACTCGATGACACCCAAAATCCCTGCTCCCAACGACTGGTTCGCGGCCTGTTGGCCCGCTAGGCTCGCAGTTCGGTTGGGTTTCTTTGATATTGACA
The DNA here is from genome assembly GCA_033557925.1 of Phytophthora x cambivora. NCBI lineage: Eukaryota > Oomycota > Peronosporomycetes > Peronosporales > Peronosporaceae > Phytophthora > Phytophthora x cambivora. Next base: position 2,485,821 of record JAUCEB010000012.1, on the reverse strand, counting down.
CCGTCGGGATTCTTTCTCGTCGTGATCTACGGTTCGTGTTTCACGTCGGATCGTTCCATTTCGTCGATATCCCGAACGGCGACAAGTTAAAGCCCGCATCAATCCACACACAACCACACACACATAACAAACTATCACCACACGGCGCACACGGAGACACAAACCAACTTAAAGCACGTTGTAGGCACCTCAGTCCCAACTACGACGACTCTTCCACCAAGATATAGCAGAAAAACGCGGAAGTGGAAGCCCTACCTCCTCAGCACCCACTACCCGTAGCATACGAACTGACGTTGACGTCCAATCCCACCACAGGACACCAGCAAACACACACACACGAAATACTAATAATAATATTGTGTCGTCCTGTATTTTTGAGCGTCTTCCATAGGACTTTAGACTGTGCTTTTGTACTATTAGGGTCTTAGATTTGACATGTAAAAACGTAGTAGCCACCGGCTATCAGGTAAATGCCCTCGAAGCTAGCCGAGTACCTACCTAGCGCTAGCGGGTCGCTACCGCGTATTTTTTCTAGCAATATAAACATTGTTGAGCATGTTATGTCGCTCATCTACTTCACTAAAGGACTCTGAGACCCGGCTGCTTCGTATCGCCCTATTTTGTTGTCAGTCTTGCAAACCCTTACTTCCGTAGTAGACCCCTACAAAGGTATTGTCTCTGTTGAAAGGACCGATTGGTCACATTCAACGATGCCAAGCGGGCTTTCTCTCATTCGCAGAGCCTCCCAAAGCCTTATGAGGGTGCTATCGTGAGGATTTGCCGGTTACACTACCGTTAATCTGTACTTCTGTGGTGTTAACTTGGTGTGATACGCCTACTCCGCTACCAAAAAGATATTGTCCTGATAAGAACTGATGATACCAAGGATTGTGGCCGCTCACCAATTAAGACATTGCTAGCCACCTACGTGTCCGTTGCATTTCATTGCCGTCTGGTCAAAATAGATGAAAGGCACGATATGAAGCTGTACAAAATAGAGTCCTTCTATGATTTGGCATATTATGCCATCGCTCCTAGTTTGGAGGTCTGATTTAGCGAATCGGGGATCATACGGTGTTGCTAAACTTACAGGTTTACTTTCCTTTAGACGAACTAATCGCTTTTCGCAACTTCTATAAAATATCAGTCAAATCTTGTACTAAATAGTTACTACATCAATAGTGAATCCAATAAATCTAGAGGGTGCTCATAGGTATGTAAAAGTATCTGTATACCGGTATCCGTCGTGTAAACGACTTCATTTTGCGAAACGTATGCTAAATGATCATATACGTTATTTTGATGACGCTATTTTGACCTAGCACGGTACTCTAGCCGGGATTTTGCCATTAACAGAGCGGTTAGTCTGCTTAGCGTCTCGCCGATGCTCATAGCAAGAAATCAATAGCTCAATGCCAATTAAGCAACACAAATATGTATGCCTACGATAGGACTGTTTCTCTCGAAACAAAATGCGTTTATTTCAGTTGCCTTTGTTACTGCTGTTGTAATGGTTGACATTGCTGCGAAGCTGTCTAGTTGCATACTCGCTCCACCGACGCTCCTATGCCAGATAGTAGATCATCAGATGCTGCTGCGCTGCTCGTTATAATACCTTGCTTGGTGTTACTGTCACCATTTAGTGATGTTGCCGTACAGTTGGACCATTGCTTCTAAAGTTGCTCCCGCAACACTCCTAAAGTTGCTCTCGCAACATTAGCAATATAATGTCGCATTATGTCAAACCGCCGTAGGGGCGCAAGCAACAGTTCTTACGAACTGCGAACAGTTCTTCGAACTGCGAACATGCCATAACAAAATGAATTCGGTAAGCGCGCTCGTGTCATAGAAATTCATATTTATTAGCAATTGGAAGTTGCTCTCAGCTTACATGAGGCACTCGAACCACTTGACCGGCCTCACCGTGTCCTTGAAGATTCCATCACCCGTTTTGAACGCTGTATCTGCATGGTTCAGCTCGCACTTGTAGAATTGATCCCAGTGCGTTCGTCCAAATTGATTTGGCGAAAGTCCACCCGCGCAACTGTGAAACTCGACGAGCCCGTCGTTCTTGGACGACTTGTGGGGGATGATCCTGCCTCCCATCATATACTTGGCCTGGTACTTGGAAATGTTGCCGACGTACGAACTACTGCACATCGCGGCGAACACGTGCTTGCGGTAAACTTCCTGAGCGGCGTTGTAAGCTGCGTCTAGCTTCTCGTCACTGTATTTCTCGGTTTTGTACACACACGACTGTGTGGCCTTGGACGTCGGGCACCGTCCGTTAAACAGCAAGTCCGTCATGAGATTCCTCACCTCGCCATTGCAGAAGTCCATGAGGTAGTCCGACGACATGCTGCCAGTCATGGGAGGACTCAGCGCGATCCACGTAGAGCTTTTCCCAAGCTTACACTCCTTGTTGGCCAGTGCGCCAGCCAGCATGAGCCCACCCATGGAATGAGTGACGACGATCGTGTCTTCAATTGTACGCGAGGACTGGTCGCTCGTGTCGGACATGGAGAGAGTGTGTTTGCACACTTTCTCCTGGAGCGACGAGTTGGTCCACGCATAGTCGACCGTGTTGAGCGCAGCATACTTGATCACCGTACAGCAAGGAGCGTGTCCTTGGATTTTATCCCAGCCGAAGTGACGCGAGGAATCTTGCAGCTCCGGCTCGTCGTTTTCGTTGCCAAGGCCGTGGAAGAAGATGCACGGGCGAGGGGTAGAATTGCACGAGCACGTCGAGGCAGCCATGGCCATGTGCGATTCCACCTTGAGTTTTCTTGACTTGCTGACCGGAAGATCAGTTCCACTGAGCAACGCAAGAGCCGTCGGGGTCACGCGCGTGGGTTTTGCTAGGGCCTTGCACGACGATCCATCACTGAGCTTGGGCGTCGAGATACTCACGGGCTTGTCCAGATATTCCACGTCGATAGTCAAGTCACTCGCCAACGCAGTGAATCCGTCCTCGCCCGACGAACAGATCGCGTAGTGGACGCCCGCGAACGTCGTCTTGAACAAGTTGCCGCTCTCGCACTCTACCGGTTGGTCCCCGATGGACGCACTTGGAATGGGTGTCGCGTGGTTCAACGCCGGTAGAATTCTACCGAACGGTAGAGTGCTGGGAGGAATGCACCTGACCGACGCGGCATTCGACGAGCTGTCGTTCGTCACCAAGTACGCGGCACCGTCCACGAGTGAATACGTGAAGCGTGAGTGGCCCTCGACGAACGTCGCGTAGCCATTGTAGAGCACTTTTTGGCCGTCGCCCGACACCACCGGGTTGGCGAACACGTCGAATTCCGACTCTCCATGCAGTTCCATCGCCTTGCGCCGAAGCGTGACATGGAGCTTCACGGGGGACGCATCGGCCAGAGAGGTCTTGGGATTCGCAGTCTCCGCAGCGGATTCGGAGACAGACAACAGCGCGATCACTGTCGGGACCGCGAAGCGGAGGTACCTTATCATGTTATTGGGGTCAAGCCAAGCAAGTCCGTTCCCTAGAGTTTGATCGAGTCTCAATCAAAGTGTGTCTCAAAGGCGCTTTGAACTTGGACACCATGTATCCACGTTTACGGTAAGCATCGTGGTTCCTCGATCCCAGGCAGATTAGTCGAGTGATTTGCCTCGCTTTGATCCCTCCCGATTGGTCCCCGCTCGGTTTTCAAGCTCGTCTCCCGTCCGGGAGACGGACAGCAAAGCTTGAAAACTATCTTATGGAAAGCATATGGGGCCAGCGTGAACGAACAGGTGAGGCGAGGAAATAATCAATTCAAGTAGATTAAGTCACCATCATTGAATACAGACTATTAACCCTTTCGTGAACGGAGCTTATTATCTTTGATTTGTATGGTATACAAAGTTAGCATAATACCGTATCAAGTGGGGCAATTTGACCCCTTTCATAAATCACGGTACTAGCTCACGTGATGCACATATGGTAATTTGGCCCTTTCATAACTCACTGCACTCCCTTCAATATTTTCGAACAATGATTTCATAGGCTGATATTTCAGCTGTCGCGAACAAAATCGAACGGCGATTATTCTCATTGGTCAAGCTTGTTCACGTAATGCACGAAAAGCTGAGACAGATACGTGCGGATACATCGTAACTTACGAGTCCCACTTCATATCTTACGGCACTAACTTCACTATCGTGTGCTGGCGTGTATGCCACACGCACCGCCTTGCAGCCTCCACAACGTGAGCCAAGAGGAATCATAACGGCCCAATTGATGTCTGGGCTACATTACAACTATACATGTGCGATTGTCTGATTATCGCGGCACAATGACCATCGCTATCAAAGGGGCACACGACTTCGCTCTTCCGCTCAGAACTTGGCGGAACAGGCAGTTGTGCAAGTGTCTTGGTTTCATTATTGGAAGTCTTGGCGGAACAGGCAGTTGTGCAAGTGTCTTGGTTTCAATATTGGAAGTCTTGGCGGAACAGGCAGTTGTGCAACTGTCTTGATTTCATTATTGGAAGTCTTGGCGGAACAGGCAGTTGTGCAAGTGTCTTGGTTTCATTATTGGAAGTCATGTGGCAAATAACTTGATTTCATTATTGAAATGTTGTCTCTTCAAACACTATTACCTTGAAATGTCAATGCTATAAAGTATTATGTTATTGTGCTATTCTACCGGAGTTGATCTTGTCATTTGTTATACTTGATCGACGGATGCAATCATTTCCATTTTCCGAAAACGCGTGGAAGCCGGAGGCGCCGCTAGCTATGGTTACCCCTCAACAAGGAGCCGAGGCAAAAGAGGAAGGAGCTGAACCAAGAGAGGAAGGAGAGGCCGCAATCAGAGCCCCCGGTGTTGCTGCTGCTGGTCTGGGTCGTACCACAAGCGCGCTTGAAGCTGTGCAGACGACACTGGCGTCTGCACAAGCGCGCTTGAAGCTCTGACGGGTGTGCAGACGATGCTGGCGGTGCTGGTGGCGCTAAAGGTACTGGCGACGCGGAAGTCGCTGGGAGTGTTGGCTGCGCTGGAGGTGACGGAGGCGCGAGAGACGCAGGAGCCGCTGGAAGTGCTGGTGTCACTGGCGTTTCTGGCAGCGCTGGAGGTGCTGGAGCCGCTGGAGGTGCTGGCGGCGCTGGAGTTGGGCGACGTGCGGCCGCGCGCCGTTGTCGCTGCGTAGCACCTTGGCGCAACTGGCGTGTCATCTCTGGTGGTCGACCCCGGGGTCGTTGCACCTGCGCGAAGAAGCTGAGAGGGAACCGCCGGATGTCCGTCCCCCACGTCTTCATCAGAGTCATCAGAGTCCTAAGGCGCTGATGTAGCTCCCTGGTACTGTGGTCCGCGCGCCGCATCCACTGAGCAACGCCTGCCCATGAGATTCGAGTCCCTGCATCTACGTGGGCGGACGCTAGCTGCACGTGGTGCGCATGGTTGCTGTGGCAAGCACGCAATTGACTTAGTTTTTGTACAGCACTTATGGAAGTAGGCATTTGACTTAGGTTTTGTATAGCAATTCGGTCGAAAATTGTATGAAGTAATGTGAGGAGACAAGGCTCTTGCTCTGAAAGCATCGCATTACGCAGGCGCGTCAGCAAAATTATCGTAAAGTATGCGTTTTGCTGACGCAATCGCGATATATTTCGCACCTAAGCGCATATATTACGGGATGTCTGCCACATAAAGTAAGATATCGTGGCAAATCATCTGCAGAAACGCGATCCCATTGGCTGTAATAGGAAACGGTGATGGGCTAGTTGAACTTCTGTGAAGGGGGGCAAAATGACCCCTTTCACAGCCATTTTGCTTCAAGGTTTCGAAACATGCATCAAAGGGATCAAATTGCACCCTTTGACCACGAAAGGGTTAATAGCACTACGCATGTTGGTTGACCACGCACTGGTTCGCTACACTTTGCCCACCTTTGTGGCTACCCCCCCCCCCCCTCTTGGTTAGGCGACCATCTCAACTTCTCCCTACCAGATTGGAGCACAGTGGAGGTTGCTGGTACTAGCTAACCAGATTCCAGAGTCAGCCCCAGCTTCACACAGAATTGAATACCAGTACTCTCGAATCTTGTAGCATTTGTCGAGATCACGAAGCGCACAGGAGAGCAGCACCAGCGCCACGACAAAATGTTTGCACGGAAGGACATACCGGTAGTAGTTCATGCCTTTGACGTATCAATAGGTACCCCTGGCGATGATGCCCTCCACAATAGCCGCAAGCGGTGAATATGGATATACCATGCTGTAGAGTAGCCCTCGCACTTGACGACCGGTCGGTCTTCCGGTGGGTCGCACGTTCGAACTACCATACATGTAATAGAGCTGCCACTGGAGCAATCGGCGATAAACTGTACCACCAGTGTGGAAACCCCGCGTTTCGCAAATAACCGCTTATCAAGTGCTACTTGACAAGTAGATGCGAATGCATCATTCACCTCTTCCGGTTTCACAAAAGGACCACAATCTACTTGAATTGATTAATTCCTTCGCTGCAATCACATGTCCAGCTCTGATCGCCGGGGACAAGTTCATGCAGCTCTTCGCGGCGAGTCCTGCACTATTATAGGACCTATAAACTGAGGCTTCCATAGGAAAGTTTTAATGCTCAATTGGAAGGCCGTTTACCACTCAATTATAGGACCTATAGTACTGTACCGATCACCAGTCCGGTGTACCTGTAAGTTACAGGTAACATGTTCACATGTTCAGTACAGTTGTACTTCGTATCCAATGTCGAGCTGGCCAGCCTGTGTGTCCGCCATAACGTCATGAAGGGTTAAGCGTGAAAACGACCATGTTGCTTCTTCATCTTGTTAAGCAAAGAAACCGGCAATTCGCTGAAGCTTCGTCATGACAACTTATCAACCACTGGACCATCAAGTGACTAAGAACGACAAGTTCGTGAGTCTTCAGTGCTTGCGCGACGGCTTGAGTGGCTGCTGGCCGGAGACATGGCTGCTGAGTTATAATGGAGTCGGAGCATATGCGCGTACATGTTTGATTTGCGTGGGCACGGTACCAGGTACTGTACGTGTACGGTAAAAGACCCAGAAGGAGCTGCTGGAGAGAGAGTCGCTTACATTTTTGTGCTGTTCAAGTAATCTCCACCAGATTAGGAACGACTGGGTCCCGCACTTTCCCTGACATTCGCGGCTCCGACTTCCTCGATGAGCGGTGCTCATTCTTCATTTGTCGCAACGACGGAGAAAACGTTGAGTCGACGAAATGGTTTCATCACTGCGAGTTGTAGTCGCCTCCGCTGTTGCCTTGCTCGCCTTCGCTCAGCCAGCGACCCCTTTGAAAAATACACAAGTGCAGACCTCGCTGAAGAATGCGCCATCCGTGAAGCTCCACGTCACTCTAAAGCGCAAGTCGATGAAGCTACACAGTCAGTCCGAGTTCGACGTGTACGCTACGCCCGTAGTATCCGCCAACGGCGCCAGTGTGCTGTACGACAGCTACGCCACATTCCTCGATGAAGATGAAAAATTCACGTACACTGTCGTCAACGGCGCCGCCTACCTGTCGACTATAGACGGCGATGACTCAGAAACTGTTCGGTGCCTCCCGCCTAACACGCTCCCATTCGACAAGATTCTACCAGCGCTCAATGACACCACCCCCATTCCCAGTGCATCGATCGGCAAGGAGACTGTCGAGTGCGAAAGTGGTAAACTGTTCAAGACGACGTTCTCTGGAGCTCACTTCGCTATCTGCTCGTCGGGCAAGTCTGGCTTCACTGCCGTTAGCAGTGACTTGGCCATTAACGTCACGTATCTCGATGGCCCAATCACTATTTCCCAGCCGGAATTAACTGATGGAACGACTTCGTGTGAGCCTGTGGAGAGCGCCACTTCAATGACGCCGACAGCATTGGCTTTGGCTACCGGCGGTGCGTTACCGTCCACCTCGTCGAGAAAGTTGAAAGAAGCTGCACATATGGCCATGGCCGCATCCGAGTGCGACGAGTGTTTGACGACGCCTCGCCCGTGCATCTTCCTGCACGGTTTGGGCAACCCGAACGAGGAACCTACGCTGCAGGACACGCCGAAGTTGACCAAGAGGAAGTTTGGCGATATTCACGGCCACGCTCCGTGCTGCTCTGAGATCAAGTACGCTGTGATCAACACCAACGACGCTGGCTGGAGGAACGATACGCTACAGCAGAAGTTCTGCGATTTCTCGCTCCAAATGAGCCCAAGTAGTGATGTGGCGGCTGGAATTATCGACAACACTATCGTTGTCACGCACTCGATGGGCGGCCTGGTCATGGCCGGCGCCCTAGCTAAAGGCAAGTGCAAGTTTAGTAAGAAAACTTCGTGGGTGGCTCTGAGTGCCCCGATGACTGGCAGCATGGCTTCGGACTACCTTATGGACGTCTGTGACGATGAAGACGCCACCCTCGCTACAGGCTTGTTTGAGCTTGTGGGCCAATGCCCCATGCCTAAATCACGCAAGTCGACTATCTACCAGGGCGGGGAGTACAGCACCCCGTCGATCGATGCGGCGTACGTCGCGGCCCAGGAAGCGTACCGCGGCAACGTGTCGGCGGCGATGTGCAGTAGCAGCTTCTTTGGACTCTTTTCGGGATACCAGGCTGGGTGCATCCTCGCAGGAACCGTTGTTCCGCACATGTCCACGAAGAACGACGGCCTCGTGGAGTTCCAAAGCTGTCTGGGTGGGCTTGACGAGGCCATGTTCGGTACTCATTACTTCGACCGGTTCTACAAGCCGCAGCTGAATCACGCAGACACGGCATTCCTCAATGGTGACGGGCTCCTCAAGGATTCACAGAAGCCCATGAAGTGGTTTGAGTGCCTGTCACTACCGGTATAGACTCGTGTCCATATGCCTGGTAATGTACACACTTACTTAAGCATTCTGGTACATTGAACGTGCTTCGAAAATAGTCATGCTTTTGATTGTCACCTCACATTTTTTTTTCAAAACCGCTGAAAAGTTCTCGGATCTCACCGAGCTTAGAGCATCTCCACCGCTTGGTCTTGAACACTTTTATCTTAAAAGTAGGTTCAGACTCGGTCGAGACTTATGGCTCCCAGCGGCAGGTCCTATTGCAGGTTTTAACTTTAACAGGACCTGCAAGACGACAATTGAGACTTTTAGAGCATCTCCAGCGGTAGGACTTATTTTCCGGTCCTATCGAGCCCCTTAAGACCACGAAAATTAAAATAAGTCGGTGTTGAGAGGACAGCTCCCCACCGGGAGGATGTATTCGCCGTCTTAACTAAATCCTTGGCCACGAATTTTCGTCCTGAGCAGCTTCGATTATCGAGCTCCGACCCCCATAGTGAAAACAAGTAAGAAAGGTTAGAATTCGAGTCTTATTTTAAGACCGAAGAGTCAAAGTATAGACCCTGGTGAAGTTAAAACCCGCGATACGACTCACCGGTGGGAGCATTAAATCCCTCTCAAGTCTCAACGGCGTTACTTTTACGATAAAACTGGTGTTAGAGCTTACCTCTGAATTTCTGACTCAAGCGAACCGGAAATGACCTTTTTTCGGGGCAAGGTCGACAATGATATTTATGAAAATAGGCTGAATACGAAAAGAGTTAGACATATAATGAAGCTCTAATCGAGACGATAACAATGGTGGTGGTCGTACGTTCTACTTCGTTGTGGAAGAAAAATTATCCGCGATCCAAGACTGGCGTGTGCGGCAATGATTGCTGCAGTGTCTCCAGCATTTTGCGTTGCGGCAAACCTATGCATCAATCAATCAAACGACAAACTTCCATACCCTTCTATTAGAAGGGTTGAAACCTTTTTGATTGGTCAAAAGTAACCCTACCGTGGTACTTGGGACTGCAATGTGACGATAACGGGAGGGTCTAGTTGCTGCTGAGTGCAATGCTTCCCCAGGAGTTGTTTTCGTCGGGGCATCTTGGGCATGTACGTGCGTATTGGCATTTTTCCCCGAGAGTGATGTCGGTTCAAGCTATAAGTTTTACACTTGTTAAACCTGCATTAGCTCATGATGCATACAAGCAAATTAAAGGTCGAAGCCAAAATGATCAAATTATCAAGGCCAAGGTGGATCTCGACCTAGAGTTAGAGGAATATTTTTTCGTCTGGTAATGGTATTTAGACGCGGCCTCGTCCATTATGATTTTAGTGCAGATACCAATGCATATGCACCACTTGCTAACGGCGTAAGCCAATACTCAATATTTTGGTCCAGGGTACTCCCCGAAAATGGGGAGCCGCCCTCTCGGGAGGACTTAGCTAAATTTTTGACCACGGATTTTCGTCCTGAGCAGGTTTGATTATCGAGCTCCGATCTATTTAGTGAAAGCAAGTCAAAAAGGTTAGAATTCGATCGTATTACAGTATTTAAAGATCGAAGAGCCAAATTTTGATTCTGGTGGAGTCTTGGGTGATTCTCGGGGTCTAAATTTAGCTGGAATTCACAATATTCACCGACTTAACCAAAACTCTTGGATGGGGAGCAGCTTCGCTCATCGAGCTCATCGGTGGGAGTATAATTCTCCACCCAAATCGTAACCGCTTTACTTAGGATAAACCCGTCTGTGAGCCCTACCGCTGGGATGCTCTAGTTGACCGAATTCATTCATACCTCTTCGATCATTAGCCCTGGCAACAGGTACTTATTCCGACAGCATAGGGGGGGGGGGGGCATATGCGGTCGGAATAGAAGAGGTAGACTACCTCTTCTGGTTATGTCTTCAGGTGCATGGAGTGTTGAAGGCTACCTATAGACAGAAACATCTTCCTTGGTAGATAGAGTAATTTAAAGTATTTAAATGCTCTCGTTTGCAAACACGATTGCCAAGAAGTAGCCGTTACGATCGACAGCGCCTGCTCTCAAAAACATGCTCACGGGCAGGTGACACTCTCCGATGCATTCGTTACACGCTAGCCATTATCCTCCCCACATTGACCACATGTCGGGATATGTCCTCTCCCCCTCTTGGTCATCCTGCTCCGTGACCCAACTGCGTACTCCCTACGGCTACGGAGAAGGTACTCCTGTCAGCACGCCTAGCTGCTGGGTTGCAACAACCTGTCGGTCTGTCCACGAATCTCATTCTCCAAATTGCGCTCATCCGTGCAATACCCTCCCGACTCACTCCAAGAGCAAGCATGCGTTCCAGATGCGCTCAAACGAGTATCTTCCTGCTCATCAGCATCTCCGCGATCTTCTTGTCGGCGTCCCTTGTCCTGGCCAAGGAGGAGATCCTCGTAGATGTTGATTCGGACGCGGGCCTGAACACCGCGCAAATTATCCAAGCCCGAGGATACGAAGTCGAGCTCCACAAGGTCACAACTGCCGACCGCTACGTCCTCACAATGCACCGCATTCCAAAGAGCTACGACGAGGTGCAATCGGGTTCCGCTGCCGCCGCCAACAAGCCAGTGGTCATCCTGCAGCACGGTCTTCTCGACAGCTCGTACACTTGGGTCCTCAACTACCGCGACCAAAGCTTGGGCTTCATCCTTGCTGATCTCGGCTACGACGTCTGGCTAGGCAACAACCGAGGCACCACGTGGTCCAAGGAGCACAAAGACTTCAGCACCGACGACGAAAGGTTCTGGGACTTCACGTGGGAGGACATGGGCAAGTTCGATCTCCCGGCCATGATCAAGACCGCGTTGAGTGTCTCGGGTCGATCGACGCTCAGTTACGTCGGTCACTCGGAAGGCACCACCCAGGCCTTTGTCGGCTTCTCGCACGACCAGGAGCTCGCCAAGTCGGTGTCCTACTTCGGAGCGCTCACACCAGTTGCGTGGACCGGAGATGCTACGTCGCCGATCTTCGTCTCGTTGGCCAAGATGCACATGGATACGTGGGCCCAGGTCTTCGGTATGAAGGAGTTCCTCCCAAACAACCCGCTCCTCCAGAACCTTTTGGGGTCCACCGTGTGTGCCTGGGCTAACGAGGTGTGCAGCGGCTTCTTCGACTTGATCGGTGGTCCTTCGGACAATGTCAACTCTTCACGAGTTCATGTGTACGTCACGCAGACCCCCGCGGGTTCTTCCGCCAAAAACGTGGCCCACTATGCGCAGGGCATCCGAGACAACACGTTCGCATCTTACGACTACGGTTGCAACTGTGATCCCAGCGCGAGTGTCGACGCGTGCTCGGAGTTCGAATGCATTAACAAGGTCAAGTACGGCTCCTTGAAGCCGCCTGCTTTCCCCATTCAAAACATGGTGCACCCACGCACGGGCTTTTACAACGGAGCTCGGGACACGCTGGCAACGCAGGCCGACATCAACAAGCTGCGAGCTGGGCTGCCTCGAGGCACCGTCGTGTTCGACAAGACGGTCGATTTCGGCCACATCGACTTCACGTGGGCGTACAACGCTCATGAAAACGTCTACAAGGACCTCATCCAACAGATTCAGCAGTATGAAGGCAGGGGCTACTGAGCAGTGAAGGCGTCGTTGTATTGTTGAGTCAAGGCAATGTGAATTGCTGTCGTTTAAGGGTATCGTCACCCGTGTATGTGTAAAATCGATATTTTCCATTTGTGTTCACGTTCATGGTAGGTTAACGTTTACCATTGTGGCTGTTCAGCTGGGAAAGAATCTCCACCAGCGACGATTCGAAGGTGCTGGACAGGATACATCCAAACGTTTCTAGGCACGAAATCTCTGGTGAGCTGAGAATCGTGCTTTCCTTTTCTTTGATTGTTTGACTGTTCGGCACAAATTACTCGGACTCGGACGATGCAAGGTTGGCGAGCACTGGATGGCGTTTAGCAGCAAGAAGCTGCTTCAGAACTCGTGCGTTGCGTTTTGTCCGATCATCTACGACTTTCCGTGGGGCAGCAGAGCTTCCAGCGTTGCCGTTAGCAGTAGCACTGGTGCCCGATATTTTGTCGTTCATTGCATGTGCGTTGTAGAGCTGTTCAATCTCGAGTTGATGAATCCAACTGGCTGTCGAGTCACCAGCAATGAAAACGTCACACGGGCTGTAGAGTTGTAGAATCCCCAATAACTGCTTCGTCGCAGCGCAAAATTCGTAGAACTCGATAGCGCCACATACACCGTTAACAATAAGTGCTCTTGACACCATTGAAGTATCGCCGTTAGCAGTCGGACCGTCCAATCCGACGCATGGTGTTTCAGGCTTCAACACTTTGGTCAGCCCTTCCATTGCGATCGGGCCCACATCCAATGCGCGGAAAGTCCACTCGTACTCAAATCTAGCAATGGGGGTCTTGTGACCAGCTCCGTCATCGCTTTCATCTTCGGCATCGTCAGCTTCCGACTCGGACCACAGCGAATGCAACACACTCGCCTTTCCCTCAGTAACACGAGCACTTGGCAAACACTGCGCTGACACCTCTCGGAAAGTTCGCCAGCCACTCTCAGATGAATGATTGAGAACTACATGCGCGCGCTCGCCTTCGTATGTGCCTTGCCTTTTTCGATCGAAAAAATCGGCACGATCAGGTTCCACTAAAGGCTTGAGTCTAGCAGACGCAAGTTCTGACGCCCTTCGTTTTCGACTTTTCTTTTCCGTGTCTTCTTCATCATCGACTTCGTCGGCTTGCTCTTCTTCTTCGTCGTCGTCGTCATCATCATCATCTTCCACGACGGTAGCGGCGCTAAGGTCCTGTTCTTCTAAGGGGGTCTCGCCGACAACCCAATCGTTTGGAAGCAAAAGTCGTACGCTCTTGCGACTTGCTTTTTGTTGAAGTTTTTCCACCGCCGGTACAAGAAGGTCCCATATACCTTTCGGGCTTGTTCTGACTGGTGAAAGATGTTCACTGGTTTCCTTTTCACGATCGTGTTCGTTGGCTTCGTCTTCTACAATACCTTCTTTTGAGACATCATCTTCGAATTCTTCCTCCACTTCCTCATGCTTCGAGTCACTGTAGTTCTCCTTGGCCAGCTTCCCGGCGTGCTTTGTGTGCAGGACTCTGTAAAAACTCATGGCTACCTCACCGACGAAGTAGATTTCGTGTACAATCTCGAGCAGACCATCAATCATCCGCAGCTTCGACTCCAGAGACTTCCCCCCAACGACTGCCGTACGTATCTGGGGTAGTTCGCTGCTAGAGCTACCAGGTAGCCTCGGTTGCAACGTTTCGGACCATATTTTAAGTTCTTCGTGAAGTGCTGGCCCCGCTAACGTTGGAGGCGTCAAAACAGGCGTGTCCTCTTTGGAGCCAAATGCAAATATTTCTTCGCACGCTTTGGACGGAATCCCATCGAGAATGCAAACACTGATCATACCGGTAAACAGGCTCCGCAGTGCCATGGCCCCCTGTTCACTCAAATCCTTTCCAGCGAACTGAAGTTTAGTAAGATCAAGAGTTGATGACGGCGGGATTTCTGGTGGGGGTGCGGGCGCGGGAGCTGCAGGTGCCCCTGGTGTACCAGGTTTTCCTTTGGAAGTGACTGATGTCTTCTTTCCTGCACCTACAGCAGGCTTTTGTGATTCGGCTGGTGCTGGAGTAACCGGCTTAGACGCCAACTCACGCTGTCGAGTGACTTGTGCGATGAGATCAATACCAGCGGCACCTAAGTGCTCTAGTAGCAAGATCCGCGGAGTGATCGCTGTCTCCTGCTGCTCAGAATCGGCTTCAACCTCTTTGCTCACCGCTTCGCTCTCGATTCCACCAAGCGATAAAGACGAGTTCAGCAATAGCTCTTTCCGTCCGAAATCAATCTGCCCCTGCACTTCCTCAACAGCAGAGCAAAACACAACGTCTTTTTGGACTGCACGCTGCATTACTTGAGCAACGCCCCGCAGAGACAATTGCGAAGCCAAGCGCTCGAGCAATGCTTTCATGATCCTCACTTCTGCTTCTTCGCCCTCAGCACTTTCTTGTCCCTTGCTCTCATCTGTCTCTCCACCAATTTGACTTGTTGCGGTTGCTTTGGCTTTTAATTCAGCTTGGGCGACATTACGAAGCAACTTGTGCATCGCTTTTGTCAGAGGCGGTCGGCTTAACTCACTTACCAGCACAACTGTGTGAACAAGTGGATTGACACTCGGAAGAGCATCTAGCACCTTCACTAGCGATTCCGCAGCCTGAACCACTTTGGCAGGAACATAATTCGGGTGCTGGATCAATTCTTGGGAAATGCGCCATGCCAATTCGATCTTGGAAGGGGTTTCGTCGGCTGGTGAGGCGGATCCCCTGTTTTCCACTTTTACCAGCGAGAACCACGGCGCTAGATCTAAGTCCACCTGCATCAATAGCACTCCAGAATTGTCAATAATCTCAGGGCTCTTTGGTGCAGCTGGATTGTGAGTGCTGTCAGCAGTTAAGATCTCTGAAGGTGGTTCCGCGATCGAAGTTGATGGCTTTATCATCAGCCGGCCAACTGACAAGTAGGAAGCTTTGTCACTCAGCCACATATTCTGAATTCGTCGACGTTTCTGCTCAAACAACACCTGATGGTCTTGGTCTCCACCAACAGCCTCATCGATAGCGCACATTAACAATTTTCCCACACCTTCCAGTGTAGCTGTTTGTGCACTAGAAGCTGCATTCGTCGCCTTCGCAATTTCGCAGACTATTGGAGTTTCGCCACACAGACTTCCAATTCTTTCGTACAAACGCTCCTGCAAGCGCATGCTGCTATATGGAGCGGTGTAGGACGAGAAGAGCATAGTATCGAAGGCCTCCTGGAGGTTCGGCACCAGCGATTGTATCTCAGTTTCTAGGGTCGTACGACGAGCCAGTCTCTCGTTCTTTCGGACTTCGCGAGGACTGATAGGTTTAGCTTTTGCGGCGTCAATCTCTCCAGTCTCACTTCCGTCTCCCCCTTCGTCCTCCTCGCCTTCTGTATCATCCGCCTCTTCGTTTTCGTCTTCATCTTCGTTGTCGTCGTCCTCTTCAACTTCCTCGATAACCTCCTTCAATTGTTGTGTCAAGCGACATATCTGGGTGTTTTGCGCTTCATCGGCCTTTTTGCATAATTCGCGAAGTGTTTCCAAACGCCAATTCCACTCCTGAACGAAGAGGGCTGGAAGTGACACCGTTTTGTTAGCCTCGGGCTCAACGTCAGCTTCCACCCCCAAACTCAAGTCGTTACTCTGTTCTGGTGATACCAGTGGAGATGCATCGTTGGTCTTTTCAGCGCCATCAACCCCCTCGTGGCCTTCCCCACTCTCTTTAGTGAGACTTTCCTCCTGGTCAACTGGTTCTTGGACGGGCACAAGAGCTCGTAAGATACCTTGAGCGCGCTCGAATAGGTCGTAACAAGTACGCATTAGAGCTGGGCTGAAATATACGTCGATAAATTCAGCGGCTTCGTTCGCCTCATAGAACTTGACGACATCTGTGTGTGGCGTCAATTCGCCAAACACCACCGGCTCTGGAGATCTGACTGTGTCAAGAATTTCGTCGACAAGGTTTGCAACGAAAAAGTGACTTTCTCGTTCCTCGACACGGTTAAGTTGCATCTGACGGCGTCTCCAAGCAGCGAAGTTATCTTCAGCAACACAGCTCAATCGAACTTCGACATGTAGATCGTCAGAGATCACATTCTCTTCCTCATCCGGAGTCGCTCCGAAACAAATTCGGGGCTTGGGATCTGCATCTAGTAGCCACTTTTCCAAAAACACACCGGCTTGGGACGACATGAAAGAAAAAACAAATTCTTCAGTCTCCCCAGGCAATAATGTGCCTCCAAGTTTGGACACTGAGGTAGTCGTGCAACGCTCTAGCTCCTGCTCCTCCTTACGAGTGCGTCGTCCGCGTAGATGGGCTGTCAGCTCTGCGTTTTCGTCCTCGAATGGAGCACGCCACCATTGATAGTGGACAATCGTACTCCCATCGTTGGTAACCGCGAGTGAGCGCTGTTCTTGCTCACCTACGGGGGTGTAAAAGCTCAATCGAAGAGGCGGGTGGCATGGCTCAAGGCTATGTCCAGTGCCATTACTCTCAGTGTTCGGAACTCCATCTTCATCCGCAACGTGGCTGATCCTCATACTTGGTCCGATAAATTGGTCACCTGGCACCACTTTCTTTACTGACTTCGAGGGGCTGGAGCTTGCGTACGAGCGAAGTCTACGACGGCGCGAAGGTTCGTCATCTATGCTTGCTGAATAGGCTCGAATGGATCTTCCATCCTCGCTTTCACTGTTTGCGTCCTCCATGGTACCCGACGCCCAAGCAAATAAATCGACTGTACCAACAGCGAGGTGGCCACTGGCACTCCGCTCCACCTCATGGGGTTGCAACACTTCTAGCTGCTTACGGAGACGCCATTTCTTTCGCGCTAGCAGATCCAGCGACCGCTTTTCGAGCTTGGACAGTGGCCTTGATGCTTCGTGTTCTCGCTCGCGCTGATTATCATGATAGTCAAGTGGACGTCGAACTCTTGGACCAAGCTTCGTGCTCTCGCGGATGGGACAAAATAGTCCGCTGAAGATGTTTCCGACAGGGACAAACCGCGTGCCCTCGTTTCGCAAGCTCACGAGCCAGATATCTCCCCCAACCTTGTCACTCAGAGGCCGAGCCTTCTGCAACGCGTCGTACATCTCACGCTGTTCACGATACACAGCAGCACGACTCATGACAAGTTGGTGTGGGGCTTTGCCTAGCCGCCGAGCAGCTCGATCTTTGAACGTCTCCCAGTCGCGATTCATTTGGCGCCATTTACGTAGCACATTTTGCTGACGTTGTTGAGCAACTCGCTCGTGGATCGGCAGCGAGTTCAGCCATTTCCGATGTGCCACCGCCTCCTCTCGCCGCTTTCGGGCATCGCTTTCCAGCTCTTTCTGCATCAATTTCCGAGCAGCAGCATCCTCCCCGGTCGCTTCAGCAGAACTCGTCTTGCCATCGATTCCGTCGAGCTGAATTCGACTCATCGTCTTGCGCTTCATGGACGCCATCATGTGCTGCGGCGATGTGGCTGCTGCACGCAACTCGGACGCACTGGGGTGTCCTCGTTGTTCAGCTAAGAATCGGTCGAAGCGCTCGACGTCTTCCTCAGCGCCGAGTGCTGCATACGAAGCCAGCTTTCCAGATCGAGCATCGCGACTGTGGTGCTGACTCACAACAGCGTTTGGGACGACTTCCCCACGACTCGCAGCAGGCACGACCGTGCCAGGCTCAGCAGGGATCGGTCGCGCAACGATAATCGTCCGCGTCTTGCGGCCGTTTGGAGAGCCCGTGCTGTTGGCTGTAGAGGGCTTCCCACCGGACGAAGCGAGGCTCGACTTGGACGCGGACTCGTTCATCGTGTCGGTCGGTGACTGCACTTGTCCGAGCCGCAAAGCGCCACTAGGCGCCGGTTGACAAACGTCGCGGATCTTTATGACTTGGCCGGAAGGAGGCAAGCGTCTGCCGCTCTGGGATGCCATCTACAACGGAGACACAGTGGCCGCCCAGAAGCTGCTCGTGACGGCAGCAGGAGCAGCGCAGGTCAATACCCCACACGGGGTATGTGGTGACGTAGCTGCAGCCTTTGAAGGGGATGTAGTGACCTCATATCACTATCGTAGCTCTGGCAACAGACGAGCGTGCACGTCGCAGTGCACCACGGCCACGCCAAGCTCCTGAAGCATTTGCTCTTCACCGCTGCCGACGTCAACGCTCGAACGGTAGGGACGCATCCACTGCAGACAATGGTCAGCACACAGCTAACTACCAGCTACACTGCGCAGATCAACGGCACGACACCGCTGCATCTCGCTGTCGAGATCAACCGTCGGGACATCGTCCAGGACCTGCTGCTTGCAGGCGCCAACCCACTACTCCGCAACGTACAGTCCCTGCCATCCTACTTACCCTCCAGTACTCCTGCCTCACCGCTTCTTCGCCGTGTCAGTTCACAGGCCAGACCCCTCTGCAGCTAGCCGTGAGCCGCGGGTTGAAGCCCATCGCCATGCTGCTCCGCCAAGGTGTCGACAGCCAGCAGACTCTGGCCAGTCTCAAGGCCGCAGCTCACCAACCAGCAAAACGCCGCACCACCAGCAAGCCTTCACAGCGCGGCTAGAGCTAACCACAGTACAATCCCACAGTAACATACCGAACACGTACCCACGGGACACCTTCCAGCACTGGAACCCCTCCTGGTCAGCTTTGCAGCCTTGTATTGTGCTCATAAGTGTCGAGTCAAGCAGTCAGTTCGCTATTTGTTTCTCTGGGTGTGTGTTTGTGTGTGTTTCTTTCTGTGTGGTCCGCGTGTCCAGCCCGGCAGCTCTCACCTCCGTCCCAGCCTTCTCGTCCTCTAGAAAAGCGGGTCGTCCTTCATGGGGGCGCTGCCGCCCTTGAGCGACTCCGGGGCCGTGAACAGCCGGTCCACGCTGGCCAGGCCGAAGCTCTCGAGCTCCTCTCCGTCCGCGTCCACGGCCGGGAACACGCCCGTCGTGGCGCTGCGCTTCTCGACGCCGAAGACCGGCGGGTTCATGACGCTCACGGCGTGCAGCTCGTCGCTCGTGGCCTCGATCTCCACGGCCTCAGCGGCGTTGAGCGCCACGAGGGACCCCTCGCCCACCTCGTGCGTCTGGCCCTCGCCCACGTCCAGCAGCCGCACGCGCCCCTTGCCGCGCGTCACCAGCAGCGCGTACACGTGGTTCTGGAACTCGAGGCGCACGGGCGCGCCCTTCTGCAGCACCTCCTGCTGCAGCGAGAAGCCGCACTCGTCGTTGCGCACCAGGTAGCGTCTGGTAATAAGAGGTTGAATAGTGAGTGACCATCACTCTTGAATTATATATGGGACATGTACTGTATGTATATGGGGACGTACCGCGTCTCGAGCGCGCCGTCGTCGCTGGTGATCACGCGGCTGCTCTGGCGCACGTCGTCTAGTGAGCGCACGAGGAAGCTGGACGGAGCGGAGGCGTGCAGCGCGCGCGACAGCGGCCGAGAGACCTTCATAGCCAGCGACGGTAGCCTCGGCAGCATCATGGCAAGAAGATTAATGATCCGTTTCGCGAAATGTGTACCGTGTTTATGGTACATTTGAGGTCTTTGTATAAACCTATATCACTGTATATACTGATATATGTTGCTGTAATACAGCACTTTGACGCCTATACAGCCTGTATAGGCGTCAAAGTCCTCTGATATTGTGCGTTCTACTTTTAAGTAGAACGCACAATATCATTTAAAAAATTGCCGTGGGCGGTTCTTTGAATCAACCGCGCAGCAAATCGCGCAAGCCTGTATAAATGCATAAGTCATTTGTTTACAAAGGCATTATGTGCAAAACACCGTCAGAACTATGTTCACCACACAACTGAAGCCACATCGACAGGGTACACTGTACCTGAAGGCACATCCAAATAGGGTACATGGTACCCAATACTGCAATTCTAGCCAATAAGAGTGAAGCGTCGGTTTGATGGCGGTTCCGTCAATAGGCTAAAAACGGCAAATTTGGACGGAATTCACAATAACGAATGATCATAGTGAGACGCAGTGACTTTCTGGCCTTCTCTTCGCAGTATCAGAACGTCCGCGAATAAACCGCCGGCGAGGAAGAAATGGCCCGCGTCACGACGACGGGCGGCGCGGGGCACGAGGCCGCCGCTGCCACGCGCGCGCACGGCCGCCACCTCTCGTGCTTCCGTCCGAAGCGCCGCTTCCAGCTGGCCACGGCGTCGCTCCCAGATCCGCAGGAAGACGTCGCGGCGGGGCGTCTAGAGCTGGCGTGTCACTGCGAGCATCAGGTTCTGCAATGCCTCGCCGACGCGCAGGACCAGTCGGAGGCCACGCTGGCCACGGCCGAGGACCTGTACAGGTACCGCCTGCGCAAATGGGGCGACCGCTTCGCCGCGCGCGACTGGGCGCCGGAGCGCGTGTGCCAGAAGTGGAAGGACAACCAGAAGCGCTTCACGCAGCCGCCAGCAGACGACAACAAGAAGCCGCCGGCCGCCAAGACCGTCAAGTCGGCCTTCTCCACCTTCGCGACGGCGGCGGAGCTCATGCTGCACTCGCGCCAGTTCGACGCGCTGCTGAAGGCCGGCGTGCCGCCGCAGCTGCGCGGACAGGTCTGGTGGATGTGCAGCGGCGGTGCGGAGCTCCGCCGCGCGGCCATTGAGTCGTATCCGGCGCTGCTGCATCGGCTGCACACGCTCAGCAAGTGCGCGGAGATGGACATCGAGAAGGACCTGCCGCGGACCTTCCCGCTCTCGCTGCGCAACTCGCTGCGCCAGTCCCAGGAGCTGTCGGACGACGGCGACCACTTTGGAGAGCTCAGGCGGGTGCTGCAGGCCTATTCGCTGCGCAACCCGGCGGTCGGATACTGCCAAAGCATGAACTTTCTCGCGGCGGTGCTGCTGCAGCAGATGGGGGAGGAGGAAGCGTTCTGGGTGCTGGCGGCCATTGTGGAGGAGCTGACGCCACAGTACCACACGCGGACGATGGCTGGCAGTCGCGCGGACCAGCGCGTCTTCGCGGATTTGGTGACGCAGAAGCTGCCGGTGCTGGCCAACCACCTGCAAACGCTGGGCGTGGACTTCGAGCCGTTCACGCTCAAGTGGTTCCTGTGCCTCTTCCTGAACACGCTGCCGTTTGAGCCGGTGATGCGGATTTGGGACGTTTTCTTCTGTGAAGGCAGCCACGTACTGCTGCGTGTGGGGCTGGTGCTTCTCAAGCTGAACCAGCCCCGCATCATGGCCTGCGACGACGCGTTGGATGTGTACGAGATGTTCAAGGTCTCGCACGAGACGCTAAAGGAGCTCACGGCACCTTATCGATCAGGACTGCTGAATCGCGATGAGTGCGTGTGTGACACTCTGATTCGACTAGCGATGGACAAGTCCTTCTTGGGGACGATTCCGTTTGATTCGCTCCACGAGTTGCGTCAATACTACCAGGGAGAGATTGAAGCGGAACTGCTGGAGGTCGAGGAGCGTCGCCTCGAGCGGCAGCGCAGTGCGGAGGAGAAGCTGAGGCTAGAAGGCAAGAGTGACGCGGATGAGACTTCAACCACCTGCAGCTCGCCTGGTGACAGCAAAGATCGCGCACTGATGATGGAGTACGATTTCGTTGACGACTACTCATGCAGCTCCGGCTCGGAGGCCTCCCCGGCGCGTCATATCCGATTCATGGATCTTTACGACAGCGATGACTCATCCGGCGACTATTTCGTTGACGTCATGTACGATTTCTCCCTGGGGCACCACTCTCGCTGAGCGAGGTAGCGTCGGAGGAGAGCGGAATGGAGGAGAAGAGGCAACGTTATCTATTTTATTTGTTTCGGAACGCGAGTGGTTGCAAAGGACATCGGACCACGCACTGTGCACGACCAAGCAAGGCTCAATTCGCGCCGTGTACTTCAGTCAACTCGCTTGGCGAGTCTTCTGGCTGCTCCATTGCTGTCCTATCTAATACATTTATCTACGGCATCTTGGGGTGCAGCGCGTTGTAGAGGAAGTCTACTGCCTGTGTGTACGCAGAGGGGTCTCGCGCGTCGTAGTGCTCGCCCTCTACGCGCAGCACCTTGGACGGGCCTGCGTACTTGCTAGCAAGCTCGTCGCTCTGCTCCCTCGACACGTACCGATCGTTGTTGGCAGCGACAAACAGCGCGGGGGCATAGCACAGCTCCACGAAGTCCACAGGGCGCAGCAGGTCGATATCCACGTCCGTGCGCTTCCTGACGCTCTTGTTGATCGCCGTCACGGCCACCTTCATCACTGCCTTGGGCACCGGGAACCCCTCCTGCTGCATTTCCCGGAGCAGACCTCCATTCACCTCCTTCATGGACGCGTACCCGCTGTCCAGCACAACCGCGCGGATAGGCTTGAGCAGCTTTGGTCCCTGCCCCGCTCGCAGCACGTGCGGCAGCGTCTGCAGCTTGGCCTGCATCTTCTTGTTGGCGGCCCCCGCCGCGCGACTAGCAAGGTTGGCCACGACCGGGAACGCGCCCATACTGTGCGCGTAGAGGCAAATGTCCGACACGGAGTCGTCCTTCTCCACGCTCTGCAGCACGGCCAACAGGTCCACGGACTCGTTCCAGCCCATGGTCACGTACACGCCGTCCGACAGCCCCGAGCCGCAGCAGTCGAAGGCCAGCACGGAGAAGCCGCGTTTGAGTGCCGCGTCGCGCACGCGCAGGGCGTCCAGCCTCGAGCCCACGTTGGAGTGCAGGTAGACCAGGCAGGGCGTGGCAGCCGGCGTGCTGCTGCCTCGCGCGAAGAGCTGCCAGTGCGAGCAGCACACGCGCAGGCCGCGCGCGTTGAGCAGGTCGAAGTCCCTGCGTCTGGCCTCCGTCACGTCGTCCTGCGTCGGGTCCACGGAGAGCTCCGACACCTGGAAGCGCTCGGGCCCGAGCTCGTGCACGTCGTAGCGCGCGCGCTTGGGGCGGATCACCAGCTGCACCACGTCGCGGTAGCCCTTGCCCAGCAGCTGCTTGACGCTGGCGTCGCCCGTGCCGCCGAGGCGCTTGAGCTCCGCCTCCAACTCGCCCTCGGCGAAGATCTCCATCTCACTGGACACGCCGTTGCCCATGGTCTGTGCGCTTGGTGTTGCTGGTGGTGGTGCTGGTGTTGGGGCTGGTGCTGGAGCAGGAATGACCAGCCAGACGCTGATCTGAGACCACGATGGGAGGTCTGGCTTGACAAGTGGGACCCTTCAGACCAGATGACGGTGTACGCTACAAGAGACTCGCGTAAACTATACCAACGTGACATCAGTGATGTCACGTTGATGTCACATCACGACTTCAACGTAAGGCAACTTTTTGTTTGTTGAACGCGTTATACTGGCCAGCAATGTGAGAGTTGTTGGTGTCACGGAAGTCCATGGCGTCACGGCCTCGCAGGATGCTTGGCTGGAGCTTCTCGCCGAGTCAGAGATTTTGATGCCAGCCCAGATCCTCGCGAAATGGCCTCCGTTGTTTTAACGAGTGTGTTATCCCTTCATCTATTGCTCTCGATGGCAGCCAAGCCACTCATCATTGTGTCGGTATTGGCACTAGGATACTCAACCGGAGCTGGAGCAGCGGGTCTAGTAGTTGTTGTGTCTGTTGTTTGAGGTTGAACCGGATCCGCTCGAGGTGCTTCCAGTGGCGGTGGTTCAATCGGGTCCGGACTCTCATGGTTAGGAGTATCTGGTGCTGTACTTCGTGCTATCTACTCATTGAAATTGGGGGAAATAAGTCATTTGCAGAAGCTGCTGAGCAAGGAATGTTGCCAGTCTGCAACTTACCCTCGTGTAGATGTACGTGTCCACTGGGCGCACGACCAGGCCAATATTAGTCACGATTACTAAGGTGGTGACCTCCGTGAGTAGTGTGTTCACCCAAGCATAGCGCCAGTATCCTGGTGGGGTGACCACCAAGAGCTGAATGCCAGGCAGATTCACAGTCAACGCGAAGAAAAACGATATCCAGACATACAACAACAGATACCTACATTCACAAGTAGCAGGAACGTAGGCATCAACAGGTACCCGAGGAAAACAAAACGAAATTGCCTATCACGCAGGAATCACAAATGTCAGTCCACTGTTGCTATCGGAACCGAATACAGGGAGTACCGAAATCGTTGTGCATACTGGAATTGTTCAAGTTTCATGTATGTGAGCGGCGTCACGAAGCAATTCCATCTCTCGTAGTTCGCTGCCAGCTTCAGCTGGGCAATACTGAAGTTCAGCGCCACGATCACGCCAAGCATCATCATGGATTGCAGAGCGTACTCCGACAGCACGAATCCGCGGCATTGCGGCGCGTCGGTAGGGCGGCACAACGCCTTGTTGAATGATACAACAAGATATACCACCGCTAGTAGCAACAATGACAAAGTTTCTCGTCGTGAAAGTCGAGCTCGTGTGATCGACCATCCTAGAGAGCCGAGAACAGAAACACCAAGCAATGCCGCACTGGTAGCGCTTTCTCCAACATCCTGGGCAACATCTAATGGCGTATTCGCTTCCCCATGGGAGCTGCGCTCGCTGTAAAATGCGAGTTTCAGCGCAACTGAAAGCGCTTTCGCCTGTAGGGCCGCTTGGAACACGTAGCAAATTTTCTTCACGAACAGAAACAATCGGAGCACGGTCAATCACCATTTTTCGAGGCTTCAAACAAGCAATCCCATTACTTACTGGGACATTGCGACGCCAAATGTAGCAGTCCAAAATCCACAAGACCACAGCAGCGAGATAGACAACAAACAGCACTACAAGACACCAATTTTAATCTCAATGATCCCACAAGAAAAAAATAATCAAACACTGTTGTGTTTTACCTTTATAAAGCGGTCGGAGCCCCAGCTCTTGAACCCCCAAATGCTCCGACAACTCACCATCGTATCCAAAGTTCACCATGCTTACACGACCCTACCATCAGATTAAATACAAACATTTAGACATTGTGTTAGCATGCAACTTCACCCACGAGCCAATTCTCCCTCACCGTACCGAGACGTTCACCGACGCGTCGCCGCAGACTTGGGCTTGCAACGTAAATTGACTGGCCTTGCGGACATCAAACGACAGTGTCCATGGTAGTTCAGCTAGTGGGTCAGGCGGTGGGATAGTGAAGCGCATTGCTGCCGGGTAGTGACAAAGCACGAAGTTGCTTCGAATGTGGACCTCCCGCAGCTTGAGCACCGCGTACGCGCGCCACTGGTCGTTGTCGTACAGCGTGAACACCACAGGGATCTCCGCCGCATCGTTAGCTCCAGCAACCTGGAGATCTGTCACCTGCAGCTCCACCCTCGCGCCTCGCTCCATGCCGAAACCAGCGACGACGGACTGCGTGTTCCAGCGGAGTCGAGGGCCGCCCACAGTCGTCTGACCGGCAAGAAGCGACGCTGGTTCCTCATATTCGAACCGCAGATCGAACGAAGTCTCAATCCCGGCCCCGCCCCACCACAGCGCAACAAAACACACCACCGCCAACATCCATGGCCGCATTCCTCCCAGCCAAATGATACTTTTCACAATGTTGCCATGTCCCGTGAAACGACGCGGTTTCTGATTCGTCAAAACATGCAAACGACACAGTCTCTGATTCGTCAAAACCCACATTGAACTGAACTGGACGGATTTTTTGGGTCATAATCATAACGGCTGCTGCACGGAATGGCGTCGTGCCCTTCCTGCCGCGCCGCCGCCGCCCCGGGCGCGCGCGCCTGCTCTCAGTGTGGCGCACGTACTTCAGGATCTTCATCGTCCGTGCTGAGCACGCGCGCGGTAGGCTGCGCGTCCACGTCGTCCGGTATCGGCCGGCGCAATGTGCCCAAGGACCGGAACCGGAAGAAAAAACCCAAGGACAAGGACCGAGAAAAACCCAAGGACAAGGAGAAAGAAAAACCCAAAGCGGTGGAAGTGCCACCCGCGGCTTCGGGGGATGAAGCTGCTGCCATCTACAAACGTATGCTGGCGGCCGTGCGCGGTGCCAATAAAGACCACGACGAGGTGGTGGCCGCCTTCAAGGCGGACTGCAAGCAGTACGGCCAGGGTGAGCTGCGCGCGCGGGTTTTTTACGAGAGATTGGGTGGCTACTTCGGCAGTGAGCTTATGCTCGAGCACATGCTGCCGCAGCTGGCCAGACTCATCCCGGACGACAAGAAGAGGAAGAAGTTGGTCAAAGTTCATGTCAAGAGCAAAGGGGCCAATGCTGTGGTCACAATGGGGGCCAGAGGGACCTCCCACCCACGTCGACCAGTGTCCACTTCGGGGAGGGTGGAGAACCCACCGCTGCCCACTCAGATGAGACCGTCGGGTGATAGAAGACCTTACTCGGCGTCGGAACTTATTCGACGAGACAGTATTGAGAGCGACACGTCCAGTAACAACAGCGGGGAGCTCATCCCGGTGACGTCGGGGTCCAGACTCGCCATGACACGACCGACAGACAACCCCAAGTGCGCCATCTGCAGCGAAGTGTTTGAGATCAAGCGGCGCAGACACCACTGCAGGAAGTGCGGCGCCAGTGTGTGCCACTCGTGCTCTCCAGCGAGGATGTTGATATCGCCGGACCAAGTGGCGAGTAAGAGTATGAAGAAGAAGTACGACCCGGCGCACCCGCAACGCGTGTGCACGATCTGCGCGCCCATCTTGCAGTGCTTCCAGGACGGACTGAACTCGCAGTACGCGAATTGCCACAAGGAGAACCCGCATGAAGCCAAGACACGACTGCATCTACCGTTCAGTCGGTCGTTGGAGAGCGCCTGTCGCTCGGCGGCTGACATCCTTGGCAACTTCTTCCGACCCGACTTCGGTGCGGACAGCGACCGCTACATCCCCGTGAATTTCCTCAAGCGAGCACAAGGTATCGCGTTCCTTACGGTTATCAAGGCCGGACTGCTTATCACTGCCAAGATGGGCACGGGTATCGTGATTGCCAAGCTGGACGATGGCTCGTGGTCTGCGCCTTCTGCCATCGGCACGGCAGGGATCGGTGGTGGACTCGAAGGCGGTGGCGAACTGATCGAGGTCATGATCATCATGGGTTCCAAGAAAGCCGTCAAGGTTTTCCATCGCACGCAGGTGAACGTTGGCGGTGGGCTGAGTGTGGCTGTGGGCCCGTATGGACGCGATGCATTAGCCCAGGCTGCTGCCAGCAGAGGCGGTTTCAACGCCAACTACAGCTATTCGCACAGTCGTGGGCTTTTCGCCGGCATTTCGCTGCATGGCGCTGTCATCACGGCGCGCACAGAGATGAACAGTAACTTCTACGGCCAGAAGCTCACGCCGGAGGAGATTTTGAGCGGATCTGTGCCGCATCCACGTGCTGCCCAGTGCTTATATGACGCGATTGACCAGGCCAGGGACGGGATTGCTCAATTTGAAGCGTCTGGGGGATCTCAGTGGCAACCATCGGCCGCAACTGCTACGCAAGGTCGATGCAGCTCTTGTCGGTGCGACCAGTTCGTCGCCAAAGCTTTTTCCAAGAAGTGCAAGACTTGCTCCCACATACACAACCCCGCCACATAGAGCTGGGTACCGAAACCTGCTGCAGACCATGGTGCCCGACGGGGAGGAACGTACAATTTTGACTAAATAAATATCTATGCTCGTTCTGCAGGCATCTCTGGATCCATGAGGCGCTGCTCAAATATAGGTTTGTCCGCGTTACGCTATTTCGTGCGGGTCATTATCGAGTTCTCGCGTCGTGATAGATGGTGGCTCGCTCTGGAACTCTGCCTAGAGGCGTGTGGTCTCCTGAAGCCAACGCAGTGCGCCAAGTTCCTGTGGACAACGATGCCGTGACGAAAGCGATTGCTGCGTTGCCACCCGCCCACGTTTTCCGTCGAGACCTGCTCGCGTATTGTGCTCTTCGCAACTTGATCCCTCACCCGCAACTCCTTCCGCTGCATGCTGATGAAGAGGAACGCCAAGGTGCTGCATCCAGCGAGGCTTCGGCCAGTAGCAACATCTACGATGTGAGTGAAGTGGAGCAGATCTCGATTAAACACTGGCAGCTAGATGACGGGAACTGCCGCGGACTGTGCTTCGCCCTCCCGCTCTCGACGAAAGTTCGCTCAGTCTGGTACGCACCGTGCCCGGTCTCTTCAATTCATTGCGCTGTTTGATCTTACTTACAGTGTTAATGGTAGCCTCTTTAATGTAGGATTGAACAAGGAACAACTCGGATTGCTCTGCTCGACGATTCCGAAGACTCATGTGACTGCTCTTCAGCTGGAATGGAATCCTGTTAATGCTACAACCGCCAGCGAGACCGCCAATGTTGCAGATCCTGCGGCTGAGCGTGCAAGTTCACCCCCTTCTCGACCTGCAGCTTCTCGTCCTCCTTCAGCCCCGCGAACAGCTTCTAGACCGCCATCAGCTGGATCGACAAGTAAACAGCACCACGTCACACCGCAAGCTGGTGACCAGGAGAAAGAGTTGAGTGAGGCTCAAAAGCGTGAGCTGAGCATGCAACAAGAGCTGCAAGCTGGGGATGAGGAAGACACGTCGGAGATATTTGCCCAGTTGTTGACGGAGGGGTCTGCGCTGGTATTTCTATCGCTCCGTGCTAATGGCATCACCTCACACGGAGCTGTGGCGCTCGCGAAGGCAGTCCGGCGAAACAAAACTCTTGAAGCTCTGAACTTGTTTCAAAACTCAATTGGCGATGCTGGAGCGCGTGCCTTCGCGCATGCACTACCGTTCAACACAACACTCAAAACGCTTTCTCTCGCTAACAATAATATCTCCGGGTGGGGGTAAGTAAGCTCCTGAGGAAATGACCACCGCGTAATGACAATTTGCTCACGGTTTTTTATTTACTTAGAGCGAAGTTACTGGTGGACGGTCTGACGAAGTACGCCGCACCGCCAGAACTCTTGTCGGAACTAGAGGCTGCAGAGAGTCAAATTCAAGCTCAGGTACATGCGAATTGATCTTGATGTTTTTGCTGTATGCAGCTAATGCTTCGTTCTTGCAGATGGACCAAGCCAAGAAGGCCAAGAAGAAAATCGATCGCGCGACAGTCATCGCCCAACTCGGATTGCCTGCGCTAGAAACCATCGATGGCGTACAATTCGCACCGGGAAATTCCACCCTCGAAGAGCTACTGCTCAGTGGCAACGTGCAGCTATGTTCGAGCGATATCGACTTGCTGAGCGAGACGCTTGATAACTTCCAACCAAAGCTTCAAGCCCATCTGCGCTGCATCAAACTACAGAGGCTGCCGAAGTTGCATGTTCCTAACACTCATGAACCGCAGCACGTCTCCGAGTTTATTATACTGTAACCTGGTGCAGGATTATCTAGAGAAACGCTACAGTACATTAATATGAAGCACTTCTGCAACATGCAAGGTGTGTGACCAGTGCAAAAATGAAAAAAAAAACAAAACATTTTTACTTTGAAATACTCTGCTTCAAAGATGTTTCATCGCTCATTTACAGGCGGATATCGGAGTTTCCGATTCATTTTCGCCTTCGCAGTCAGTTTAGAGCAGACACTCGAACCACTTGACGGGCTTCCGCGCATTCCCGAAGTGTCCATCGCCAGTTAGAAATGCCGTGTCCGCGTGATTTAGTGTCGGCTTGTAGAACTTGCTTGTGTAGCTGGTGCCAAACTTGGCTGCGTCTAGGCCCCCCTGGCAGCTCTGGAATTCGACAAGTCCATCGTTCTTAGAGGACTTGTGCGGGATCAGCTTTCCGGCTAAAATACTGATGGCTTGGTACTCGGAGTAAAGCCCGGTGTAGTCATCACTGCACATTGCCGCACTTACGTTACCGACGTAAGTTTTCTGGGCAGCAATGTACGCCGCGTTTAATGCCGGTGTGCTGAGCTTCTCGCCCTGATAGACCGTTGAAAGACGAGCTTTCGACGTCGGGCATTCTCCAACAAGGTCCAGCAATTTAGTCGTAATACCTAAAAACTTTCCAGTGCAAAAATCCTGGAGATAGTCCGAGGCCATACTGCCCTTCATCGGAGGACTCATCGCCACCCACGACGTCCCAGCCCCAAGCTTGCATTTCCCGGTTGTAAGAGCGCCAGCCATTACCAACCCGGCCATCGAATGCGTCACAACGATCGTATCTTCGATAGTCTTCGAGCTCAAGTTGCTGGTTTTGCTCATAGAAAGCGAGTGCGTGCAGTACTTTTGCTGCAGTGCACCGTTCGTCCATTCATAGTCGTCAGTATCCAGCACGGCGTACTTTATCGATGAGCAACAAGGAGCGTGGCCGCTAATGCTGCCAAGCTTCCCTCTCAGCAACTTTGGTGTGTCCTGCAGCAGCGGTTCTTCGTGTTTGTTCCCCGAGCCATGGAAGAAAATGCACGGCCGGGGCTTCGACTTGCACGAACACGTCGACGCAGCCATGGCCATGTGCGATGCTTGTTCCAAGCTTCTCGTCTTTGTAGACGATTGGGCTGTCGGCGTCACGGGGAATGCCTTCTCCACGTTGGGGCAGGACTTGGAAGCCTCACTCAAAGTCAGCGTCGGTATCTTGACGGGAGTGTTCAAATACTCCACCTCGATAGTCAAATCGCTACTGTAAGCAGTGAAACCGGACGCCCCGGACACGCAAAGAGCGTAATCGGCTCCACCAAATGAAGTCTGGAGCAGCTTGCCGTCGGTACACTCGATCTTGTCGTCACCTATCGACGCGCTTGGAATCGGAGTCGCATCGTTCAGTGACTGCATGAGGGAGTTAACTGGCACAGGACCCGAAGACAAACACCGCGACTCGGAACCTTTCGTCCCCAAATACCATGAACCGTCGACGAGCGAGTAGGTAAACTCAACTCCATTCTCGACAAACGTTGCGTAGGCATCGTACAACACCTTGGACTTGTCACTCGAGAGCACAGGGTTGGCAAATGTGTCAAACTCAGACTGTCCGTGGGTAACGGTAGACTTTCGCTTGGCTGACGTGTGGATTCTGACAGACGGTAAAGTCGTTGCTTGGTTTTGGGCCGCATCGATCGACTCCGTGACCCCCAGATGTGAAACCAAGACAAGAGCCCCGGCAGCAAACAAACTCCTCATGCTTCAATCGTGGTGCTTCGGTTGCGCAGAAAAAAAAGTGAGAGGTTGGTGCTCTTCGCTTGCGAACAACAACGCCATCTTGAGGATGCGCTTTCAATACTTTGACGATCATACAATGAACTTGACACCTGGGAACTTCATGGACTGGATTGGTATAAAGTATTATGGTTTTGGCACTTGGTCTTGTATGGCATGTGTTGATCACATGCTCTGCCTCTCCTGTTCTTTCGCAATCCACTCAATTCTCAGCTGGTACCCGGATATATTATGTAGGTTATGGAGTTCACTAGAGCAACAGAAAACGAGAATCCCTGCTGGGGATGGACGTCATGGCCCTCAAATCCCCAAAATAATCGCGTTTAGTTGAAAGAAAGAGCCTCGCTGTACCAATACGACAGCTATGAAGACGTGCTTGGCCTCATTGGATAGGTGTGGGTGAGACGGTCTAACTACGTATAGGGATAGTGTGGAAGCACGAGCAGCAAACACTTCTACAAATATGAAGCCGGCAATTTCGCTGGATTCGGCGGACTTACCTTCACCCTCCATCTGTAAGAAAGTATCCCTCTTGAATAAACCGTATAGTTCACCAAAATGTACATCAAAAATGATCAGATTGTCTGAGTACACACCACCATGTATGTCCGAGGATAGAAAAAGAAGAATGATACCATTGTGTCGATAGAAATTCGCGGGCGAGGCACGGGAATTTCAATCTGCATAATTAGTATTGTACTGTGCATTTTTGTGTTGCTCTAGCACGATCCATAACTGATACATGTGCCAGTTTTTTATGCAGGAATAACGACAATGAATCTTGCATTATGGCTAAAAGCAAGGTGACAACTTGTCTTCACTGACAAGTCGCCGCAGTACGAAAAGTTGATGTCATGCATAACGCAACGCTGATGACCAGCTAGAAATCCAGAGTCCTATAACGACCAAGCTGATGTCTAGTTTTAGCTAACGACAAGTTAGATTACGAGCGCCACGGCGTCCTTGGCTAGCAGGAGCTGTAGCAATAGAAGTACAGAAGTATATATTGTAGCCCTTCTATTATTCACTATGTAAC
The DNA here is from genome assembly GCA_033557925.1 of Phytophthora x cambivora. NCBI lineage: Eukaryota > Oomycota > Peronosporomycetes > Peronosporales > Peronosporaceae > Phytophthora > Phytophthora x cambivora. The sequence goes on along the minus strand of JAUCEB010000012.1, from coordinate 2,453,420 downwards.
CTACCAGCTATACAGTACACTACGGCCATTCTTTCGGGGTCCTCGTCGTCTCCCCTAGCGTGTCTTCATTCCTACAGACACCTGCAACGGTGGCGTCCCAAAATCAAAACAAAATCATCTTCAAGTGAAGTTCACGAAAATGGAGATGACTGTACCGGTATTATCACGGGCAAAGTTCTGCAGCGATCGACTGTATATTTAACTGCATACATGTACGATTACTTTCGATTACTGTACTGCTGTATACTTAACTGTACGACAGTAATCGTCGAGCACTCAGGATAATATGAAATCGACAGTAATCATCGATGCATCGAGCACTCTGGATACCAGAATATGTACGCCGTACATATTCTGGTATACCGTACATTGTACGGTCATGGGAGCAGGGGGTATTATAATACATGTTGTAGGCACGAAAAGTTGGTAACTTACAATAGTTCGAGTAGTGTATTACCGAAACTTCCGGGGAATCTCTCTACTAAGTTTAGTAGAGATTCTAACAATTGGTCAGTAGTAGTATTAGCACGCCCGGGCGGGCGCGCGCGGGGGGAAACGTACATGCTTTGCTTTGTGGTTTAAACACATACACATAGTAAATAAATTAAAATAGTACTTTTCTGGTCACCGTACTATTACCATTGTGGTTTTATGTGGCCCGCATAATGCCGTATCGGCCAATCCAAACCCAGTAATTCCGTTAAACGGTTCGATATCAACTTAACTAGCAATTAAACCTCGATTGGAAACGGTCAACTCGCGCGTCGTATGAGGGGCTTACGGATGACAGGGCTGAAGCAGATAGCCTAACTAACTTATCCTGAAAGTCCCGTCTAATATCGCTTCATATTGAATGAACTACGACAAAAACCTAACCACGTCCAAAATATTGGCTTAATAGGTCAAGTTTTTTGATTCTGTGCGAACGGTGATTGGTCTTTTGCTGGAAACGAAGTATAAGTACAAAAGTTAATACTGGGATAGCAGTGGCCGATAGGTCATGCTGCTAGGCAGCTCAAATCGGGTTAATCCTGGTAGTGCAACGGGTACGTTGTACGGACAGCCCTTAGGGGATTAATTCGAATATGTGGACCACAAAGACGTAACTTAGGGGATCAATACAATTTTCAAGATTAATATCTTATAAATATACGCTTTGATATCTAATTCTACAGGTTATGTGGTGTCAAGGTCACGCAGATATAAGATTGAGGAGTTCGGAGTGGGTGTAAATACGAAAAGCACGAAACGCCTGCGTTTTTGGGGTGCTGCGTTGAGATTGCTGACTACAGTATATTTAACAACGCTCACTGCTATACCGGCGAGTGCCTGCGATAGCCGACCTGGTTACCCGTACTAAATGACCAACTATAGATGGTTGCGAGTAGTTGTGGAAAGTACGGTGGATCCAGCCGATGGCGTAGTTCTGAACATTATGGTGTCTAGTTTGTACGTTCGTACGGTCGTAGTGGAGGGTATCCCGCAGCACCAGATCAATTATTTGACCATTCAGATGGACATAAAACGCACGCACGCCCTTGCAGACCCCTCTCCAGAATTATAATCTGAAGGGGCCCCCCGACCCCCCTTCAAGCAGCCTAATGGCCAAAAGCGGCTCTAAATGACAGATGCTCTCTCTTTCCATTAGGTTTCCGGTACGACTACGACAGACAGCGGAGCGGCGCTGTCGATGGAGAAGCTCTCAGCGACACCGCTGCCCGAGCAGTGGAAGTTCCCATTCGTGGTGAGCTCGCGCATCTGCCTGCGGCGCTGTCGATGCAGAAGTTTATGGTGACGCCGCTGTCCGAGCAGTGGAAGTTCTCGTTCGTGATGAGCTGCACTTCTACCGGCGGTGCGTGACGACGCTCGAGCTGACCGACTCTGGACGCACACCATGAACATCAGCAGCAACGCGGGGCGCGAGGTGGACTCAGGCCGCGTGCTGTTCACACGTGCGGTTGCAGCTTGAGCAGCACGTGCTGGCTCATCGTCAGCAGTCGGCGCGCGTCGTACGTATCGGTGTCATCCTCGCACGCCCGCAAGGAGTCGATATCCAACCGCAGGAGGAGCTCCACGAGCTGCAGCTCGCGCCGACTAGCCAAGACGGTGAGCCCAAGCAGCCTCGCGCCTACGTACAAGTCCATAATGTCACTGGCGCGTGCTATCGACGACGAGGCGGCGGACGACTGCACCAAGTGGCTCGTGGACGAGTACGGCATCCCCACAGCACTCAGATACGACTCCGACGCCGGCAGCTACGACGTGTGTCTGGGCAAGCGCCGCCAGCCCACTGTCAAGGTGCTCACTACGCTACATGTCAAGTTCGTGAAGCCAGCAAGAGGCGAACCGCTGCTGGGCGAGGTCGATGACCCGCACAAAGGAGGCAAAAGCGGCGTCGGTTGCCACGGAAGGTGGTGACAGAGGGCATCTGTGCTGTATCTCGGAATGCAATCAAGCTTTCACTTCTAATACTTCTTGATGAAAAATACTGTAGTAAATATTATTGTGGCGCGAAGATGGATTGTTGGTCACAAGTGTTGTGACATGGCGCCACTAGAACTTTGAACACTTGAGTGCCTTGTGCTCGAAAGCACTGCGGGTTGAATGACGGCATTCAAATGGTTTGGGTGTTTAAGAATTAATTGATTTGGTGCTACGGGATACCCTCCAGTAGCACGTGGCGTAGATGATATGGTTACGCGTTGCATTGGGGTGAGTCTAGCTGCTTACACGCTCTCGACGTCAAATTCCTTACCCTTACCTTCACCGTCACCCTCACCTTCACCCTCATTTTCGTCTTCTTCGTCGTCTCTCTCTTCCTCGCCTCCCTCTTCAATATCCCCCAACAACATTGGGTGGGTCTAGCTGGTGACGCGTTGTGAACAGCACAGGAATGAGTCTTGGTTACGCGTTGTTAGGACTGGGGTGAGTCTAGCTGTTTCGGCACCACAGCAGCCGAGATTGAACCGTGGGTACGGGGGGGGGGGGGGGGGGCTGCTGCAGCGACCGAAAAGCTAGACTGATGGCGGCGGTGGTGGCCAAGCTTGCTCGCTTGATTGATTGATAGTGCTATGAATGATAGTTGACATGCCTCGGAATTCCGAGAACTCTTCCTGCGGATACTTTCTAAGAAACCCGTGGGTTCAGCGACTGAATACAGTAATGTGCGTCAATAAAGAAGACTTGGGGCGTATAATAATTTCTAGATCAATGGGATATTAACAGATTTGGATGATTGCTATTTCAGATTAAATATATACAGAACTGAGTATGGCTACAGACTATATTTATAGAGTTTGGAAGGTGATTGTTTATTGATGTACGGGTTCACCGATTGTCGTGGAAGTTGGTGATCTACCCGACTACAGCATCGCGCGGAGTTTACGTATTGTCGAGGATGGCAACTGGATAAGCTGCTAACGCCTGGGCTTTGCGTACTCAAGTATGGTGTAGAAAATATCCCGAGCTGCAAGTGGGTAAGCGGACTAAAGATATTGGGCCGGCACCGTGTGGCGGCGGTGGCGAAAGTAGTATTTCTGCCAAGGTTTACGGTGTGGATAATCCTGGGCGTGGTAATTTCCTTTATCACGCGGTGTGGGTCGCAGCAGGGTTTGCAGGCGTGCGACAGTCTTTCGGAATATCGGCTTCAGGAAGTGTGTTTGATTTGAGGTGACGGTTGCGGTGAAGGTTTAACAGCTTATTGATAAAGGAAAATTAGAAGATGCATACCGGGATGGGTCTTTACGCGTCGGGGACATCGTGACAGAGCCAAACCAGTACATCCAGTGTTTTTGCTGTTGTAGGCGACCGAAAAATAATCTACTCCAGGAACGGCTTCTTATTCCATCTCGGCGTCATATTATCTTCACGTCGATCCCGGTCTGGCGCGACTGACCAGGTTTCACGGCTACGTTTTACTTTTGCGCACATTCATAAAAGCTAATTTTACTAGCCACTACCAGCCCAATTCTCTAGTTTGGACCACGGTAACTGAGGCTGGTAAACTGAGGCCGGTAAACTGAGGCCGGTAAACTGAAGCCGGCATCCGCGGCCCCATGTCGTTGTCTATCTTTCAGTCGGTGACCCGGTATTTGACCGGTAACAGGATCGCTTTCTGTCTATCGTAGGCTATGAGAGGGTGGCTTCATGCTCTTCAGGCCCCATCAGGGCGAGATGTCGCTCCATACTCGTCAGGGAGTATCGATGTTTTCTCAGTATAGTATTTTGCGTCTGCTGCTGATATGGATGTAGAGAGGCTCCGGTGGTTAAACTTCAGGAAACATCAGGACACAGGATAGTGCTCAAGCGCGACCTGCGGCCAATTTGACTGACGGTGCTCGAGCCTAGCGGAATGCTCAACAGCGGCACTAGCATGCTCCAAAGAGAGAGCAGGACCTGCCGACTGCTTGTGACGAAACATCGCGAGTGTTGTCAAGTGAAAGTAGCGAGACAGCATCTGTGGATGCTCTTCGAGGAAGGAAAACCGAACTGCAGCGACAGCGAAGTGCACGACAGCGTGCTTAAGACGAGCAAGTGCTAGGTGTACCGCCAGCTTCCACTGAGCAAGCGCCCCTGTCCGTTGGCAGGAATACTATCGGACATCAAGCTAGAAAAACGGAGCTACAACGTCGGAGCCGGAAGCAGGAACGCACTCGGACGCCATCGGAGCTCGATGAAACATTGCGTGCTTCATCGACTTCTACGCGCACGAGATCATGCACTCGAACGGCTTCCTGCTCTCCACGTCGGCGTCCGATCACAAATTCATGGCCATCAAGGAGCCCGTGGGCGTGGGCGGCATCGTCACGTCCTGGAACTTCCCGCTCGCCATGATCACGCGCAAGCTCGGCCCGTGTCTGGCCGCTGGCTGTACGGCGGTGGTCAAGCCCGCGGCCGAGATGTCGCTGTCGGCTCTGGCGCTGGCAAATGGCTCCGTGAGCGTCCAGAGCAGGACCAAAACGTGCGATCTTAACGACTGGGAGAACGTCTTCGAGCCTGCGCCAATAGCGAACGTCAACACTAGCGTTTGTTTCCCCATGGAAACCAACTCGGCGAAACTCTACTTGGTCGACGGTACTAACGATACCTCCTCTTCATCTTCTATGACTCTGGCAGCGCAACCAACGCAGCCACCATAGCATTATCGTCTTCGACTCCAGCTGTGTGTGCCACGTCATTAGTGCAAGTCTTGCGATGTTAGTGCTTCTCAATATTGTAGCGGTTTGAGACGAAATGCATGGCAATCTTCACGAATACGTATGTATTGAATGAATAGTTGAAAAGTAAAGAAGAGGAAGCTATCATCGACACGCTACGCATTCGTCCGAAGCAAGCATGCACACTACTAAACATACAACGCCTGGACGTGGCTTGGGTCTCCGTCTTGGCCAAATGCCTGAGCCTCCAGAGCCATCTCACCGCTGGCAAGGAGGAGGCTGGCCGCTGGAGGGGTAGTAGTCGTTGGTCGTGTTGTTTGGCCGGAAAGCGAGCAGCACTGCGAGAAAAAGTTGCTCTTTCCCGGCTGCAAGACGACGAGATTCTAGCGGAGCTTAGTTCGCGAGTGCTGACCGCGACCCAGCTCACCCCCGAGAAAGTTGAATCGATGGCGAAAAGCCAGCATGTTTTGCAAGATCCTCGTCTGGCGCTTGCATAATATTACTGCTGCGGTGTAAACCCTGACAGCTTCGTTTTTGGCGACAAACAGGTTCGGGGCAAAGAGGAAGGTTCGACGCGGGAAAGGATTAGGAAGCTCCTCAATGATTATCCAAAGGCAAGTGAAATTGCTGCTTGTCAGCAAGTGGTACTTGAGGGGGCTTCTGAAGCGACTACTCTATGGGCTTGTGCGTCCTGCGAAAGAATATTGCCGCAAAACAAGTCCGAGAAAGTGTATTTTTCGACGCTGGGAGAGCTGAAGTCAGTGAAACTTTCAGAAAGCGAGTGTGTCGTGAATGGCTCTGTCCTCACCACTCATTTCCCCTCGGTTCTACCTTTTTACCGCTAGAAAAAAAATCAATATACTTTCCGTATATTTGCTATCCCAGCCAACGCGTAGCCCATGTTTAATATATATGAAATGGTAATAGTACGGTGGACCAGAGAAGTAAACTGCAGTAAATGATCCATTTGAGGCCGCTGAGCAGCCTAAACAGACCACGCGCATCCCTCCCATCACCCTTGGTCTGCTTCTTTGACGCTCACGGCAATTTTGAAATTAGCTATTAGATCTCAAGAGAATTAATTGCAAAAGAGCTTGCACAATTACTTCAACGACCTCATTTACCAACTGTCAAGAATGGAGCACAAAGCGTGCCAAGTCGTCGACGACTACAGGGCGCACTGTGAAGAGTATCGCGAACACAAGGATCACCGGCCTCGATTGTTCCGGATCATGAGGGGCCTCCCAGGAAGTGACAAGTCGACGTTTGCACAAGAGGCTGCTCGATTTGCTGATCAGGTCGGCTTGCGCACACTTATCTGCTCTACCGACAAGTTTTTCCAGCGTGGGGGGGGCTACGTGTTCGATCGGAGCCGACTCCATGAAGCGCATGAAACATGCTACACGCAGTGCCGCGAAGCGTTGGAGCGCGACCTGGACCGGCGTCGATATTGTCATCGTTGACAACACCAACCTCCGGGAGCACGAATTCGAGCGTTATCTGGATCTCCACATACGTCCAGACATGTTTGCAGTTGCTGCGTTTGAATGCCCGCGTGGTCCGGCCGAAGCGACCATACTCTTGGGACGTGCTAACGCTGTTGGCCATGATATCCCAGGACACACTTTCATGGAGTACTATGATATCTGGCACCACAACCTCCGAAACCGGCTGCATAACTACTTTATCGAGCTGGAACACTTCATGCGCGATCGTTAACCTCTGGCACAGTAAGCAATCGACACCTAGGAAGAGGTTACGTGTTTCAAGCGCTAATAAACCCAACAATGTTTTGCTCGAACTTCATCTTATGTGCCCAGATCTGCTGAGCGATAGCTATAGTCGCTCGAAACATAGAACGGAGCAATGACGGCAAGATCATAGCAACTTTGCAAGCCGAGGCAATGTTGGCACACAGCGTTATCGTTAGGACTGACAGTCGTTATGATTCACAGACTATAAGAAAGACAACAACGGGGTAACTTAATTCAACAAAGTGTATTATTCGATTAGTAGCGACATCTCCGCCCTGCCACTTCCGGGGTCATGAACCGCCTGCTCGGTGACGACAGCTTGACATTTGTGGCGCGGACGCCCATCACCAGCTGCGACCACGCTGCCGGACACTGCTGCAAGAATCATAGCCATAAATATACATAGCAATCGTCAGCATCTCCATCTCCGCCATGCACGTCACCAACAGCCACGCATCTTGCTCGTGGGCAGTCGCAGCCTGCCATCCGCGAGCGCGGACACCATCACCAGCTTCGGCCACGTTGCCGGGCACTGCTGCAAGAATCATAGCCACAACAATACATAGCGACCGTTAGCACCTCCATCTCCGCCATGCACGTCACCAACAGCCACGCATCTTGCTCGTGGGCAGTCGCAGCCTGCCATCCGCGAGCGCGGACACCATCACCAGCTTCGGCCACGTTGCCGGGCACTGCTGCAAGAATCATAGCCACAACAATACATAGCGACCGTTAGCACCTCCATCTCCGCCATGCGCGTCACCAACAGCCACGTACCTTGCTGGTGGGCAGCCGCAGCCTGCCATCCGCGAGCGCGGACACCATCACCAGCTTCGGCCACGTTGCCGGGCACTGCTGCAAGAATCATAGCCACAACAATACATAGCGACCGTTAGCACCTCCATCTCCGCCATGCACGTCACCAACAGCCACGCATCTTGCTCGTGGGCAGTCGCAGCCTGCCATCCGCGAGCGCGGACACCATCACCAGCTTCGGCCACGTTGCCGGGCACTGCTGCAAGAATCATAGCCACAACAATACATAGCGACCGTTAGCACCTCCATCTCCGCCATGCGCGTCACCAACAGCCACGTACCTTGCTGGTGGGCAGCCGCAGCTTGTCATGAGCGAGCGCGGACGCCCATCACCAGCTTCAACCACGCTGCCGGACACTGCTGCAAGAATCATAGCCACAACAACACATAGCAATCGTTAGCACCTCCATCTCCGCCATGCACGTCACCAACAGCCACGCACCTTGCTGGTGGGCAGCTGCAGCTTCAGCCACCCTGCCGGACACCGCTGCACAAATCATTTAAAACAAATATTACAAGCAAAACTCTTGCTTGACGGTTTTTATCTGATGTTGTTACAATTTGCATGTATACTAGGCTATCCGGATACCGGTAGCCACACAAACTTAAACAACGAGTGAAGTATGTATTTGAGACAATCATGTATTACAACTTGTAATTTACAAGTAGGTTTCTTGTGACAGTCTATTTACCATAGCCGTAAATCATTTTCCCTTGACGCTTTAAGGCGTATACGACATCCAAACTAGTTACGGTCTTTCTGTTTCCGTGCTCCGTGTAGGGCACAGCATCTCGAATGAGATTCTCCAAGTAGACTCGTAGTACTGCTCGTGTAGTATCGTAGACGAGTCCAGATATTCGTATTACACCAGCGCGGCGAGCTAATCTGCGGATAGCCGGTCTTGAGATGCCTTGAATACTATCTCGAAGTATCTTGCGGTGGCGCCTGGTGCTGCCTTTGCCGAGACCATGTGCCTCTTTGCCTCGCCCAGGCATGTCTTGCACTGACCGGGCAAATGATGAAGTGATGAACGAAGGGTGATACGGCGATGCATTGGCCTCCATGAATGCAAGTCGTACAAGTGATGAGCTGGCTCGTTATATTTTTTTCGGACCATTGAAGTAGCAAGCAGGGGAGATGTGCTGGCTCATGTTGTTTTTATTGGACCACAAAGTATACCGTAAGCCAGGCTTCCTCAGATACATTATGCTACTTCTGTCGGTAGGCGAACGTCTACAGAGACACCTTCAACGCACGCATGCAGTGTAGTAGGTCTTTGTGGCGGCGGCGGGCCACCCTTCGGTTAGACTTATACTGGCGATGCACGAGTAGTTGCACCTGATGGAGTTCTGGGTGACGTTCTACTTGCGCAACAGTGTCCTCTGGGCAAAGTGACTGTTGCTCAACATCTCGAACGGGGCGTGAAATTGGCGCCTGGACCAACAGCTCCGACGACAACATGCCATTCGGTTCCATTTCGGCAAGACTCTCACATTGGCAGAGGGTTTGCGCGATCTCCTTCAGCCGCGGCGGGGTCCTGTGCAGTTTCATCTGTTGCTGTACTCGGCTTGCTGCACTGGCAAGGTGTGCACGCGCATCGCCGATCCCGTGGTGTGAAGCCAAGCTCATACTGCGGAACTTTCTCTTCAGGCTCATCACATATCTCCGTTTCCATTGGGGTTCCTTCACCGCGTTGTAATCCGCAGCTAGAGCTTCCCAGTCAGCCCTCGAAGCTGGTAGGCTTGCCTGCACCAGCTCAAGCAAGCGTCTCATCTCGCCGATACTGTAGTTGGTTGAGCCGTGTCATTTTGTCATCTAGTCGATGCACACAGACGAAGTTAGTGCGTTTAATGCCAATGTAGCTTGCGAGCCCAGCGTATTCTCCCACCTACTCTCCTCCCTGCGACTTTGTCAATGATTCAAGTGGTGGAAGGTCGCAATAGTGTATCCATATGACCCTGTGAATCAGACCAGAATCAGATGCATTATTTACATCGAGCCTACTTCAACTGCACTTCTGCGTTGGCCTCCTCCCAGCTCAACTGGCTGAGGCGGGTCGTGAGCTGACACTGCGTGTCATTCTATAGCTGTAGATTCGAGTACTCGTTGATGTCGACAATGGTCCCAGGCAATGGAAGAAGCTCGGAATCACTTTCAAGATTCCAAAGCGTGGCAGTCAAAAGCAGCGAGTCAATGTCCTGCCGGTTAGCTTCGAATGACACCTTAAAAACCTACCAGAATAACAAAAAAGTTAGTAGCAGTCAAGCCGCAAAACTATTGTAGACCAACGTACACTGAGCATATCATCCAGCGTTTCATGTGCCTGAGCGTCCACAAAGTGCATGCGAATCAGCTTCCACTGCCTGTACGCATGGTCCGAAATCAAGAGCAGCTTCATCCGCAGCAAAAGCTTGGACGTGGGTTCCTTCCTCCGAAGCACTTCCCGTAGACCTGCCGAATGCGATCAGATAATCAATCATACCAACTTCACCATTCGTGAGTCGTACCTTCGACACTGTCGACCACTGTCGCTTCTTGCTCTGCCTCAACAGCCCTTGCCCCCAGCAGCTCTCGCATGCGTTGATATGGCGTTGATTTTGTTGACACCACTTCTGCACTCGTACTGGCACTGCTGGTAGGCCCCCAGGGTCATCCTGGTGCCGCTTTGAAATACGCGGGCTGGTCTTCATGGGCACCATGACGGACTCGCGACGTGGCTTTCCCACCATAGAAAAATCACAATGGCACTCGGAGTCGAACGGGCTTATGCATGCGGTTTTCCATATTTCACAGTGGATCACGCTGCACTGTACCGTACTATACTGTACAGTATTGGCGCTCTAGTTGAGATACGAGCCTCTGCATGGTTTGAGGTAGACTCGAGCCTCTTGAAGGGCACCAACAGCCCCCCTTTCGACCCAGAGCATCTCTAGAGAATCCTCTGTCGTGGGTTTCGCCATCCCAAAGGACTACGCATACACACATGAAACTCATATATTTAAAGCGGAATGAAGCTCCCTTCCGGTCGGGGTACATATCCTATATGGAACTTATACAGCTGAATTTCACCCTCGCATGCAGGGAAATTACGCGTTAGGCGCGCTTAGACTGCGTGCACTCTAGCCATGCTACCAAACGAACGCAACTCATGCACGACGGTTCACTAAGCCCAATTGGAGCACTGCTTTTTCGACGGACCAAGTGGGTGCATGCGCACCTCACCCACGACGGTTCACCAAGCCCAATGGATCACTGTTTTTTCGGAGGACCAATGGGTGCATGCGCAGCGCATGATGCGCTACGAACGAAATCTAGCTAAAAGTAGACTTCATCCTTAGAAAAAAAACGCAATAAATTATAATGTTGGAAGGGACCAATCCCGCTGGTTCAACTGGGGGGCAGCGCTGTATTGTGCTGTGAGTACCTCGCAGTGCGACATCGCGCGTTGGATACTTTGCACGAACGACACCTCGAAGCTCACGACAACTGCGCGCACGCTAGACAACTGAAAGACAAGAAGGACGCACATAGTAGAAGAGAAAGCAATAGCTAGCGCGCTTAAGCATAATGAACTCACTTCCCATTCTTCTCCTCGCAGCGCAAGTGAACCTTCCTTCAGGTTGTGAGTCCAAGTGACCGCGATGACCAGCCCGTGGCTGCGCAAGAGCCTCATGCGGGACCTCCTGCTCGCGAAAGGACTGAAGATGGTCAAGAAGAAACTACAAGTGAAGAAGTCAATGCCACGGCTGTTTTTCTTGACGCGATCAAGCTGCTCACGAATCGCATTGATGTGATCGAGCACTGCAACTCCCAGTGGGGCGCGCCAAGGCACAGTCTCACCGGACCCCTCCCCCCCGAGGAGTGGGAGTTTTTCCCGTCAGTCCATCAAGCACGGCAGCATCGGCATGCAACGCATGCAACTGGACGAGCTCGGGGATGGACAAAGAGGTGCGCAGACTCCAGGTGTACTCGCAGCTTCTACGGAGGCGTGCCTCGGCCTCAGTATCAAGAGCATCGCCCTCCTCCAGTGCAGACTGGCAAATAAGGAGGTGATGGCAGGATGCCGCCCGCTCAAGCCCTACAGTATGCAGGAGGCGAGCAACTGAACGCCGGTGGTGACAGTCCGCCAGATGGATACTCTAACTACGGTCAGTCGAAGCTCAGCATTCGAGTCTTCGACAGGAAGGAGACGTACAAGGGACTCTGTGCAACACGAAGGACTGCGCCGAGACCTAGTTGCTTACGCAGCCAGAGAGCAATCAACTACAGGTTACGCAAGTCAGGACGGTCATATTCCGCGGAGGAGACGACGATGCAGACTCGCTGATTACCATCAGCAATGTCTACTACGCGCCAACACTGACAAGCAATTTTCTGTCTTTGGGACAACTGGTCAAGCGTGGATGCGCCCTGACAGAGAGTCTGGTGATCACTAATGACGGTGAACCTGGCTTCCGGGTGCTGTTCGAGCATGATGTTCTGGTCTCCGACTTTACCGAAATTCGATCAACACCGCAGGCGAGCGTCACCTTAGCGATGTGCACGTCACTGGCACCGACGGTAGCGGACGACGTACAGTATGGGTCGCTCATGGATTTCGATGAGCGTTTCGGTCATTTGGCGTTAGACACGGTGGAGAGGATTGCTCGCGACCCACACTCTGGAATTTCCATCACTGACCACACACGCACGAAGTGTGTCGTCTGTGCGGAGGGAAAGCAATCTAAGCGGCGTCAGTCGAAGAAGGACTCCGAGGTGAACTCGCCGATCGAGCGCATCGGAGGCGTGATCTGCAGCAACTTAAAGGGCCTACTGACACCAAGCTACTGGCTCGGCAACCGCTACTTGGTCATATTTGTTGACAACCACAGCAACTACTACCACAGCCGTAACAAATTCACGCCACAATAATATCACACCAAATGCACACAGTATTAGACTCCAGGTATACATAGGAACTGTAATCCCAACTGAAGCACGTTCGTGTTCGAGAACGTCGTGGATCTTATAGCTGTGGAAATTGTAGCGCGCGTTGTTGATTTATCTGGGGCGCCAGTTTGTCATCGTCCACGTAGATACTCGCTGTCTTTTTGACAAACGTCAAATACGCGACGAATGACCTCCAGCCAAGCCTCAGCGGTAGTTGATCCTCGATGCCTATGATTGTGCACGTCACGCGGTGTTGTCTTCTTCCCTAGATTGCGCAAATAGCTAATCTACGCGCAGGGCTTCGTCTTGACCAGGGGGCTGGTTTCGTTTGGAGGTATCCAGAGACGACTGGACTAGGATCCGTGCGTATCTCGTCACATAATGGGATCGGCATAATCTGCGAGATCGCTAATCCAACTTCCCAACTGCGTCCGAATACCAACTAACGGAGAGGGTACCCCGATCCGTGATTTGTGCTGAACGGGGTCATCTTGTGTATCCGTCGGAAGGCTGGATCTTGCTCTTCGCGTTGGCAACTTTGGCTATGACAAGACATCGGACTGTTTTAGCTTCGCTGGGCTCCTGTACCCCCGAGTTACCGGCAAAATATGCGCGCTTTGCGTGCATGATCGATCTGCAGAAGTTGAAGTCTCTAATGCCGGTTGAGTGGACGTTTGCAATTGTGCTTGGCATGTCAACGCATCTTTCCGTGTCGTATCTGGATATTAGCATTCGACTCAACGTCTACTTAATTTCCACCTGCTCGCCATTCCGATAAACGAGCGACACACTGCCGACGTAATGTTTGGTGCTGCCGCGGCAGTGCTCGATGTGATGTCCCCCCACTGGGGGGATGTGATCATCGGCATTTCCACTGACGGCGAAAGAAAAATGACTGGCCGATTATTCAGTGGCCTTGCCACTCGCTTTCAGCGTGTATGTCGGCTTCGTTCATGTCTGGTGTGGGTTGCACCAGCTCGACCTCATATTACAGTCGGCCTTCAAGACGCTGATGAATGGTAATTTCTATCGTATTTTTACCCGAATGATAACCCACTTTCGCTGACAGCAACACCTGATTTCCAAGATGAAAACTACCGCACCGCTACTCGCGGACACTAGGTGGGAATAAATGAGAAAGTGCTGCAAGTGGTTCAAGAAGAACCGGACAGAGCTTGAGGCTCATCTTTGCGGCACCGATTCAGGTTGTCGACCACCTGAATGTTGGTGGTTGGTGCGACCATCGCCGAAGCAGTATCAAGCAGTGCTATTATCACATTCCGTACCCTCGAAGCCAAAATCGGCGCTCGTGGCTGAGCAGTCCGCGCAATTTCAAAGTCTTTTCGACAAGAACAAAGAACAATTCAACGCGAAAGTAGCTCTCGACGATACTACACGCACGGAGTTCAAGCTCATAAATTGTGCGGCGCCCGTATGGCCGCCACTTCCTTGTATCTGCTCGCGGTATGCCTTCTCACCCAATGGAAATATTGCGGCTGACGCTAATAGTCTGCCCGAATTGCTACGAGACGATGGGAATTTCACTATCGCTGCCATGGGCGTGATTTCTCCGGACGAACTGTACAACCTTTTGTTTGATGTCACCGGCGTGATAGCTGAAATCATGTAAGGACTTAATCTGCTTCAACCTGAGCGGGATTCTGACAACATGCCCCTCGAAAGCGATCCACTACCGGTACTACCCCATCACCTGGTCACTTTGAGGGGTCGCGATCTGTCTACAATCATTGCTCAACATCGTGCGCGCGCTAGGCTCTGGAAGGAGTCCGATCTCGATCAGACCGAGCAGGAACTTTCAGCAATGCGGTCAGGTTAAAGTACAACAGCTATTTGGGATTCTCAAACTTTTATGATAAGAATCTAAGATGGTAAAGCCCCGTATTCATTTAGGTGATCGGTCTAAATTATCTAGGATAGGCATGTATCCGGTAGGGCATCTGGAGTTTTAGATGATAAACATGATAACTACGAGTGCGAGGAAAATTTTACACAAGCTGATTGGTAGAACAGGTACCAACTTGGATTAGAGAATGATGCAGTTTCAGATAGGACACTAGATAGTCAGGATGAGCCTCGGGATCACTAGACAGCCCTAGGGCGATCCATAAGACTGTCAGCTCAATCTCAGCAACGCCTCCTCCCCGACACCGACATCGTTCGCAGCGCCCACAGTGCAAGGACCGCCGCCAAGCCGCACTCGCCGCCGACCGCTTCCTCCGCCTCATTGTGGTGCAGTACGAGAAAAGATATGTGCGCGTAGGCCCAACGCTGTACACCCAACGCCGTTTAACGCTGGCTGATGGTTGCACGCATGCGTTTCCAGTGGAGGTCGCAAACGTCCAGCCGTAGCCGAACGGATTTGTATTGGCCGTAGCCATGGACAAACACGAACAGACGAAATATCGCATTGTTTTAATCACGGTTAGCCACGGCTGCCCGGTTGGAATCCACGGCTGGCTACGGCCAACTGACGCCCCAAGGCACAACTCTATACATAACTGAGATGTATTTACAGCTCGGGCGTGGTCCGTGCAGCGCTTCTGCCTTCTGCTAGGTGCTGCGAATTGACCAGTGCAATCTTGCTGACTGCTGCTATCTGAATGGATTCGTTCGTAATGCGGCCGGCATGTCCACGAGCCGAAGCGGTCAGTGGCGATACCAGTGTGCAGAACGTCATCTCGGAAAAGCTATGGAAGCTGCAACCGCCAGATTTATAGTAGCTCGCGATTGGGCTCGAGCCGAAGGCTAGGCTTTCCTCCCGCAGTTCTTACCCAACAGACCACCTGTTCTGCCACTAATGGCGGCCCGCTTTCATTCCTGCATTGGGATTCGTGGCGATCTATCCTAGCAATCCCCGCTTCAAGTATAATGACAGGGAGCAATTGCTTTGATGCTGACAATGCATTTAGAGTCAAACGAAGTATGCTAAGGCCATCGGTACTAAACGATATACTGGTCGCGAGGTCAAACGTAGGCGCAATGCATGAAAACTACTCGAAGCCATACAGGCTTAAGAAAATACATTTATTTCACGGCTGACCGAAATCAAGATGGCGGCCAGCCACGGTTGCCCGAAATATATCGACGGATGTTCTCTGGATTCTAATCTCGATTTCCACGATTGCAACGAGGGTTCTCTGGATTTTATATCCAGGGGTCCTACCCGGGATTGGAATGAAGTTGGAATCCTTACTATTTTTATAACCTGCATAAGCGGTACGACTACATCTAAGGCATAGCATAAAGTCTACCTGTGGCTTTGGATAGCCTGCTTGATGTTTAAATTATGCGGTCATGTTGATATATCCAGTTGAGGTTAGAACTAAATACATGTTCCATTTTGTAACTTGCATTGAGTTATAATACCTGCTGCAGCTTATCAGGGGTCGCAAACGGCCAACCGCAGCCGTACGGATTAGTTTTGGCCGTGGCCGCGGACAATCGAAATATCGCACTCATGAGATCACGGATAGCCACAGCTGCCCGGTTGAAATCCTCGGCAGGCTACAGCTACCCAACGCCCCAAGGCGCATCACTATGTACATTCCTTAGAGGCATTAACAGTTCGGACATGGTCAGACATATATTAAGATCGGCAATTGCCGGTTTGTACGAAAATAAGCTAAAGTGGGCAAACCGCATAGTTTGGAAGGGGCATTGGTGGGCATTATACAAAATACAAGATATCCAGGCGAAGCCTCGCGACAGACCGTGATCTAATCGAGCGGAGTGCCATCTAGCTCCACAAGCGGCTTGGCGTGAAGAGCGCCCTCGAGAGAAAAATCCGTCAGTCGACTCTTATACGACGGCTTCACCCACTTAAGTAGTGAGAAATCGCTCTCTACGGTAGATGTTCCAGGAATTATGGTGGCTAAACCACCTGCAAACCGTTTCAACGTAGGATAACGAGCATCCAGCGACTCCCAGCAGTTTGCAAAGTCGAGCTTGACGTTTTGCTCCACCTTTGCCCCGAACTCAGTGCTGGAAGCGTACATTTGGTTGTCGTCACCAGCAACGCCTGTCGTGGCGGCAACTTCATCACATGACCTCCTTTCGAGAAGATGCCTACCATGAAAAACAGCTTCGGCCGTTTCTTGGAGTCCCAGTAAAGGTCGATAAGCCCGGAAATATGGTTTATATTTTCCACGGGCTCACAGGTGACATCCGACTTGGTTTCGCCAAGCCACCAAATCTTGTACTGTAGTTGTCCCTTGTGCTTAGGGTGTCCATTAACCGCGTCAACGAGTTTTCCTTTTGTTCCGTTGGCTAGGACGACCTTGTTTTCTTGCTGCCTTCGCTTTGAGTCCTTGCGATACAGTTTCAGCAATAATGTGTGGAACACTGGATGCAACTTCAATCATTTCATTAATCCAGCAACAGATTCGTCGTCGTGAATTCGACACCAGTTGGTTGACGCATCGTACACGAATACTGTAAGCTAAATCGAGCGACGATCTTGCCGGCAATACCGATGCCGCGCAGGGAGAACACCTAAAACGCCATGTCCGACAGTCACTGGTTCTCATGCATGGAGCTACTTTGGGGTTACTACCAAGTGATGCTACGTGAACCAGACGTTCGAGATGGGCATTGCGATTGTGGCGTGTGAATAAGAGCGGAAAGAATGAGATGTAGTTGTATGCACGTTACAAGGATAATTTAGATTTTCACCTTGGTAAAAATCAACGTATTCAGGGACAACGGAGCGGCGGCGGTGCTGACGGTGTTTTACTTGTCACCGATTGATGGGTCTTGATTTTATTGTTGGGTGAATGATTATCTCATATTTGGTGCTGAGAAATTGAAAAAGAAATGTCTTATGAAAGCATTGTATAACTGTACGAATGCAATACAATATCGGTGCAGATTCTGCTTGAGTCAAGGTATTAAGGTTTGACCCCTCACTGTTAGCACCGGCGCAAAAATCCAGAGCTGTTCCGTGCAGGCGCGGCTTTGTCGGAATGGGCGCATAGTTTGTAACCTGTCAAATTCGGTGCCATCGGGTTCTGGGAACTGCCACACAAACTCTCAATACAGCATTGCCTTAGAGAGATGACTTCTATACTAGGATGCTGACCCATCCACAATAGAAAAAATGCAAAAAACCTGTAGATTATGATACTGACTGACATCTTATGGTTCCTGCGAGAAACGATTCAGTTGCGCAACAATTTGGGGATTATCCGCGTTCGCAGAACATTTAATATGTTATCCGTATTCGACCAACATGCAACTCCCTCCCAAAAAAAAAAAGTGCACAAGTCATGCATACATGTGATACGACGTCAAACAAAATGATAATCAACCAAATTACGAATCGCAATTTAGGCATACTAGTGTATATTGCGCTCATTTTGAGCTATTGGTTGCGAAGAAATGTTGAGTTTCCGAGAAGTAGCGCTTCCTTTGATAGAATGAAACCTAACAATTACCGGACTCATTTGGGCTAAGTATAGTTACCCTAACCCTAGTCGACGGTGGGTCGCCCTTTGTTCAGTATGAACATTGAAGCAACATCCTTTTTGCATCGGATTTTGGCGTAGGTGACTTCCGCGATCTGGTGTAACAAGAGCTGTTACACCGATAAACTTATTCTGATGAGTCATAGCAAGACAATTTGCTACTACGACAAGACGTTTGGCTACTAAGACAAGACAATCTTCTACTCCGACAAGTCATTTAGCTACTACGACAAGATATTTAGCTACTATGACAAGACATTTGACTACTACGACAAGACATTTGGCTACTTAGACAAGACATCTGACATCTCATGTCGATTGGCTAAACATGGAAGTAGCGAGTTGAAGAGACGCTGAGCATCTAACACAACAACCAAAAGGTCGCCCGCCTACAGTCATCATGTCAAAAGCACCGACGCTGCAAGACCTCATCCAGAACGGCACTAAGACTGCTTCGCACGTGAGGAACCCAGAGACGAACAAGACGTACGCGGCTCACTTCAAATGATTCGCTGAGTTCTGTCTCCACAACGAGTTTCCCGACCCCTCTACCACCCGCTACCCCGAACTGCCGTCCCTCTTGGTTGCGTATATGGAGAGTGAAGAGAGTAAATTGACCGACTGAGAATAACCTTACCGCAGCACATCTCGCAGTCTTTCCTGATTTGCAGACAATGCCGTGTCCGTACGGCGTGGCGTGTATACAAGACCAGTATACCCTCGTCCCAGCCACCCACAGCCTCAAAATCCCCCTTCCACAAAACGCCAGCGGGAGAATGCCGCCGCCACCATCGCCGCGCCAGCGCATCGCGCAGAAGCGCCCTCTACTGTCGGACGATCTCGATGACAGCGGTAGCGACGCGTCGTGCAGCTCCTCGAGTAGATGGCAGCCGTCTACAGGTCCCAGCCAAGCCGAATCGACGGAGACGACGAATAGCGCCAGTGAAGAAACCACGCAGGGCCATGCAATTGCCCCACCGCCACGCAAGACGCAGTTCAAGTCATGGACGGATATCGACTCTTACCTCGCCGTCTACCAAGCGCAATCGTTCCAGGAATGTTTGAATTTCTAAGTCTTTATCATGCCTTTTTCTAATCACTTCATGCATTTGACAGATCTTCAGAGCGCGGACGAGCACAACAGTCCTCGAGCACAATGATAGGATGGAGAAGAAGAAGTCGAAGGCGTTAAGAATTCCCGTCGAGTGGGAGCAGTATGCGAAGACGTTTGTTTGTATTCATCATGGGAACTATCGGTCGTAAGCAACCAGCAAACGGCCACGGCAGGAAACACGGGCCCGCGGCTGCACGGCGCAGGTATGAAAATCATACATATTGGTGTTCTCTGAAATTTATTTCAGAGCTAAGGAGGGATCCGAGTGGACGTCTTATTCCTCATAAACACTATGACCTGGTAATTTATGGGTGATAGGTGATATTAGTTCATAGAGGTCTCGTTGAAAAATCATGTAAGTACTCTACAGTTACTTTCCTGAATCACAATACCCTCTGAATATGATAAATTACTGGGATGTTGCTCGTAACGCCCACCTCGTCTAGGTACGAGTTGAGAAGGTTGCGCGAAGAGGTCATCCGTTGTCTTTTAACCCCAGTGAGCCAAACCGTAGGAAAAAAATAGTACAAAAAGTTTGCGCTCTTTCTTGGTGGTAGCTTAGCGATATGGGAGTTCTAACAGATGTGGACAGAAAGCTCTTCCGTCAATGCTTGCGTTCATCCACTTTTTTCATGTCCTCTAGTGTCCTCTGTGATGTTATAGCCAAAGCAAATGTGTATTTTATAACATATCATAATGGCTGTTTATCCTAGCTGCTAGGACAAAAATAAATTTTGACGTTGAGTGGGGGGTTACCGACTTTTTTTAGTTATAATGGACATGCACCTTTTGGGGGAAAGACCTCCCACGGCAGACGGGTCAGTTCAACGATTCAGGAGCTCATGTAGTTTACCACACAGTCGCGTTATATTTTTCAGCACTACAAGTCGAATTCATCATCGGAATCGATCACTCCGAGTCTAGATCGAGGAGGCCGCTCTCCTCTAGCAGTGCGAATACATCATCGTCTTTGTCGACTTCTGGGGGGGCTTGCAGGTCTCCTCGGGAAGCCTCCGCTACTTCAACCCATTATAACAAAACAAACATGCTACACTATGTGCTGGCGGAATGGAGGCCTCCGATTGGATACCCATTATAACTAAATGCCCATTATAACTAAAAAAGTCGGTAGCTATATTATAGCCAATAGTAGCTGGGTACGAGATACTTTGTTACAACGGACATGCCATAATGATTGCAACATTCCGCGATTGTCAAGTCTATTTTTGTCCTAGCGACCCTGGCGCAAGGACAAAAATAGTTGTGTGCACCACACTTTGATCCTTTTTCGTAGGATAAAATCCACTGGGGTTAATACGTGAGTTGCAGCCAATCAAACGCATAGCCTAGTTTATATTTTGGTTTGTTTTACTAAGATAGCAAGTACTGATATGGTTTGCTGCTTGTTGCGCCCCTCCACCAAAGTGCATATTGGATTCGCCAGCTTGCCCCCGAGGCTTCAGGAGATGTTGACGCGTAAAATTATCTAAGCCACCAGCCCGCAATGACCACCAGACAGCACTTCGATCCGGCAGAGCATAAAAAACCTACAGGACTCTATACTCGCATTTGAATCACAGTGACTGGCACGATGCAGATGGTGCGGCTGCGAAGCAGGCGCACCAGATGCTCCTCTTGGTCAATGGTAATACCGACATTTCCCTGTCATAAGGGCATACCCAAATGCATGTAGGGTTAGGGTTATGCAATGCGTGTTCAAAACGTAAATGCAGTCGTACTTACACAAATCATAAGTGTACTGCACTCAAAGCCGATTATCACATTCAGCGACTGGACGGACTCGGCTGAAGCGGCGAGGCGTGTGCCGACTGCTCGACCATCACGTCGACTTGACGCCTGTGCTTTGGAGAGCGCGTTAATGGGTAGGATGGTTCGATACTCTACGAGTGTGGTTGATGGGGTGTGTCTGTGATATTGACAGCATGCTGCAGCGTTTTGTGTGATCTGGCTACTACTACTGGTCACGCCAATATGGCGCCTGCGCGTAAGAGGTCGTATCGATGGGTGCGTTGGCTCACTGCTGTAGCATACGCAACTTATTTTCA
Organism: Phytophthora x cambivora; assembly: GCA_033557925.1. Taxonomy (NCBI): domain Eukaryota; phylum Oomycota; class Peronosporomycetes; order Peronosporales; family Peronosporaceae; genus Phytophthora; species Phytophthora x cambivora. The sequence goes on along the minus strand of JAUCEB010000012.1, from coordinate 2,432,101 downwards.
TGCGAGTATACTTATCGTGCGGGGGGCTTATGCTCCCTCCCCGTCGGGGTCATGCTTTCCTCATCTTGCTTCTGTCGAGCTTCTTCTTCCTCCGACGGAGGCTCCGTCGGCCTCATCTTGATTCTGAGCCACTCGCTTTTCATCCGTACTTACGGGATGGGCTACTGTAAGATTTTCCCTTATGACAAGTTAAAGTCGTACTTAAAGAATAATCTCATCCAATTGGTTGTAATTGGATTGCCCTTATGACAGGAATGGCCCTTATGACAGGGAAATGTCGGTATGTGAACACGGAGAAATGTGAAACCACTGAGAAAAAAATGTAGTATCATGGACAACAAACAATACAGTTTCTAGCAACTTTCTAAATTTCAGAGCTTCTTCGTGCGAAGCGCGACTTTGTATGTTGTTCAAATGGGTATGGTCGGGTTCAGTCGGGCTTGCTCGGGCATTGTCGGCTCCTGACATGTCAAGTAGGCACTGACGTATTTATATTGATGTTGTGCTGTCGATATAGATCAATACATGTGTACAGGTGGTCGACAAGGTGAACAAGACATTTGCTGTTAGAATTACCAAGTGAAAGCTTCAGCACAATCATGATCTTACTAAGTACGGATTCAAAAGTCATCCCTCGAACCGAATTTCTCTTGACGAGGGAGGCTTGAAGACTGTTGACGAATTCAGGAAGGCTGGCGCAAACAAATCAGCATTCTAAAGTTTATGAAGGACAACTCAAGCAGCAAGCCGAAGGCACACGATGTCCAGAATCTGGTCAGAAAATTGAAAGCTGGTGATAATCAACAAGGCCGCAGTTCCAGCGCAAAACGCTTAAAAATATGGATGACCGACTTCGGTGAGATCCCTGGGAACGTCAGGCGCATTTTCGTGGATGATGTGGATGGAAAGGTACGAGCAATGCATGTTCAAGGTGCAAAGCATGAATCATGAACTGACCATTTTTTTAATGACAGAGGGTTGCTACTTGCATCACTCTCCAGACTAAACACATGCAAAACCTCTTCACTCAAATTCCTGAAGTTCTTCTGATAGATGCAACGCACGGGACCAATCGCTCCAAATACAAGGTCTTCTCTTTCATGGGCCATGATACGTTTGGAAAAGGCCAATTTTTGCAGCATGCACTCATACAGAATGAACGTTGACCTACACTGCTGACTGCACTGAAGGCGTTCAAGGCGAACAACCCCTCGTGGACGAAGCTGCAGTGCGTGATGATCGACAAGGACTTCACCGAAATGTCGGTGCTGAAACAAGATTTCCCTGACGGTCACCATTCTGCTCTGCCAGTTTCATGTGCTAAAATACTTGCGGGAGGAAATTGCGTCGTCCGACTACGGTTTCAATTCGTGGCAAAAAGATCAACTGCGAGGTGTGATGAGCCTGCTTGTATATGCCAAGACGGAGATGGAATATGCGAGATACCTCGAGTACATGCGGCACCTCGCATCGGTGGGGTACACGGCACCAGTGCAGACAACCCCAAGTGAATCTTCATCCCCGGTCGACGATGAATTGGCTTCGGTCGGGCATGAGAATCACCCAGTCGGGCATCAAATGGGGCCTGTCGGGTATCAAATGGGGCCTGTCGGGTATCAAATGGGGCCAGTCGGGTATCAAATGGGGCGAGTCGGGATCAGTCGGGCATGAAATGGGGCCAGTCGGGCAAGACTTGTCTCCGACTTCGGTAGTTGGAGATGAGGGACGAGCCATGCACCCGTTTGTCTCCTACTTCATCAAAAATTGGGGCAATTGCCGAGAGCTTTGGTGTGCTTACAAGCGGCAAAACAAGGTGACGAAACAATACGAACAGCAGGTCGGAGGCTTCCTGGAAGCAGCTAAAGGAATGGGTGGATTCGTTCATGACCGTTGACGAGTGCATCGCCTCTATCATGTACTACCAGAGTTTACAGAGGCGCTTTATTGATGAAGTTTACAAGAACGTCAACGTGCAGAACGTCGGCTACGATCATGAGATGAGCTTGGTTTCGAATCTCGTCAGCGAGCACGCGTGTGAGTTAATTCATAGTCAGTACTTGTATGCACTAGGTCCTGCAGCTTACGATGTCTACTAGGGCTACCCGGATGTATATTTCGTCAAGAGCACACGTAGAGATGATGACGCGCTTGACGAGCCAGAGGTGAAGTACTCTGTCACCAAGCGGGATTGGATCTGCTCGTGTTTATTTATGAGCATGCGTCTGCTGCCATCTCGTCATGTATTCTGTCTGAGAAGGATTTTGGGGAAAGAACTGTGATACCTAGTTACTGAACCGACGGTGGTTAATTTCATCTGTTAGATCAGCAATCGAGTTCCAGAGCACGAATGATAATTCTTCGCCCCTCGAATCATTCGCTATTCGTCGAGTCATAACCACGGAAGATCGTCCGTGGGACTCTAATCGCAAATATCGCGAGGTATTTCCGATTTCCAGCGATATATGCGATTCAGTGGCAGGCTTAGGCATGGCTCAATATCGAAAGGCGATGGAGTAACTGAAGCAATTAGCTCGCTGTGTCAAGAACCTCGATTTCAAGAGCCCTGCAGCACTTGACCTTTTGACGAATGACGCTGATTGGGCAGATTCGGGTGCATCGGGTACCCAATCGGGTATCGAGATTGTTGATCGTGCGGACACTAGTGTCCCCATGGATTATGATGGCGCGGGGGATGGGCTAGTAGACCATCAACTAGCAGATCATCTTTCACAAGTCGATACCGCAGATGTCGAACAGAGAGAGTCGGGCGTATCGGGATTCCAATCGGGGACCGAGCTTGGCGAATCGGGTGGTCTGGATTAGGCGAATCGGGTATCAGTCACGAAGTGGAGTCCGCTATCGAATTGCCCGTAGTACCAGCAACATTGGAGCTGGCGCGCGACAGTGTATTTGAAGTGGCGAGCCCACAAAAGTCGCGTGTGCGTCCATAGCAAACTGCTAGAGCCAATCAATCCGCTCGGAACAAAATCGTTTCAATGGCTCAAGAAGATTCTGACATGTATGCTTCAAATCTTAGCTTTGTCAACGTGCAAGATTCTGTGAACAACCAGCCCACGTACGATTTAGCAGCTGCTCTGCTGGGGAGATTCAAGTTATTTGACTTCGGGAAAAACCAGAGCACGAATTGCACACAAAGTTTCGTTGTTGCCCCCTGTGAAACAAGTGACCCCAATCGGATCAATTACGCGCATTTTTCGCACCGGCGTCATTGATCGATGCACGAAAAAGGTGTCCTCTTTGCAAAAACAACAGAAGAACGCAGGTCGAACAAATTTAGCTCAAAAAGAAGGGGCGGTTGAAATCATCGGTGTTGGCCTCTACTCGACTGAAAGACTGGCCGTGATGCAAAAATGGCACCGAGCAATGAAGAGTATACAACACGTAGACAAGGCTGTCAAATGGATTGACACGATCGACGATCGACTTCAACATACAGATGCCCGACAGATTTAAAGTCGAGCGGGGTCCTTACATTCTACACAAGCTCAAGGAAATTCCGCTTCTATATGTACAAGTACGTATGCCTCATCTACACTATTTTTACCTCATTGATAACATTCTTTTTTGGGGGTTACGTAGGCAGAAGCGCTGGAACTTGTCGGTAAATCCGCGTTGGGGGACGATACTGTCAACACGTTGATGCTGAAGACCTTCGCGGCGAATGTGAACACAGTTGTGGTTGATACCTCGGTCGCAGGCAATGACATGAATGAATTTATACCGGTCGAGAGCATGCAAATTATTTTCAAAGGCGTGACGAAGAAGAAAATATTGATCCCAGTAATCTGTGGCAAGAATCACTGGTGCTCCATCATGATGGACCTAATGATGAAAGATGTGTGCATTTACGACCCGATGAACTCGAGCTACGGAGTCAACCTTCGTCCTATTGCAGACAAACTGGCGATGGTGGTCTCAGTCGCAGCCCCAAGAAGATACCGAGTCCGAGCATACCACAGCGACTTTGGAGTGCAAGTAGATAGCTACAATTGTGGGGTGTACATGCTACTAGCCTTCGAGCTGTTCGCCGGCGCTGAAAGCATTAGCCAGCTGAGTAGGAAGGAGCTGCAGTATCTGCGCTAGTAGTACCATAATATCTTGTTCAATTAACTACATAATTCCCACTAACACATCAAGTTTTGGTACAGTTAATTGTCACTACTCGTTCATTCAGAGCCACTATCTGGTCCGAAAACGGCAGCAAGATCCGCATCTTGCTTCCTTTTCGCATCCTTTTCAGCAAAACTAGCAGCATGCTTGGCAATAACTTCGTCCAGAGTGTTGCAGTCTTTGAACGCTTTCAGACCGTCCAACTTGCCTCTCAGCGTCGCCCTCACCTCAGCGAACTCGTGCTCTTCAACGGCGGCCTCCTGCTCCCACCGGTCGACAGCTTTCTTGAACGCTGTTTTTGTGCACTTCACGTTAGCCTTAAGCGTCTTCGCCTCCTCCTTTACCTCGTTCGGATTGTTTTTGACGTCGCCGTCGAACTCTTTCACCTTTTTCATCGTCTCGACGATCCTTTCTCTCGCTTCCACATAGTCCTTGTATCGTTCTGGCAGATGTTTGGCTCGATCCGGGTGCAGGATGAACTTCATGGAACCACGGTGGCGTCAGCATTTCAGATATTGTTACCTAGCTCTTTTTTCCATTCTTGTCCGCAGGCGCCTTCCCCGTCGCTGCCGCCGTTTCCAGCTTCTCCTGTACCTGGTAACAAATGCTGGTTAGATTACGTTGTATGAATATATATAACAACACTTACTGCCCCTAGGACATAGGCAAATGGATCAGCGTCCTTGCTGATTGGAAACAGCGAGTGCTTGGATGGCCGTCCCTTGGGCTCCGGTCTCGGTGTAATGGGCTTACTTAGCCCAAACATTTAGCTTACACGTGAGCGCACGTGTATGAGGAAGCGTAAGGTGTGTTTAACTTAGATTAAGTATACTTGTATCCACAAGTATAATTAGATCTAAATAAAGGTACAAATAGTAGCTTTTGCGGTAAAATGAGAACTGAATTGTTTGTTAGCTGTGGCTTTCCTCCTAAAACTGATATCTATAAAGAGGGGTTCTGCCAACGAGTGGTTGGCAGAAACCCTGACCTAATGCTTGAGTATTACTGGTAGAAAGACCCTGCTTTCTGACCAATAGGACTGCTTCCTAATATGAATGGTGACCACACTGCGATGTGGCCCACCTGAATGTATCCACTTAGTGCGTGTTGCACTAAGGTGAGGTTAGCCGAATGTGTAGCCCCGCTACACCACCCCCCGTTAGGACTTGATGTGCCGGTCTCGACACATCAATCCAAAGTCTTCTTCGGAGAGAACATCGTGCTCATTTCGAAATGAGCACGCCAACGACGCAGACTTCCGACGAGCTTGCTGCACCTGCAGCAAGCAACACAGTCGTCGCCAACACAGCGACGGCTGCCACACCTTCAACCCCTTCGGCGTCCTTCGTCACTTCCACGGTGACGACGTCAAGCTCCCCCAAGAGTACTATCTTTGTTGGGGAGTATCACAAGACTCGCGCTCGTGGCAAAGTCACCTATGCCAGCGAAGCCCTCTTCGACGGCATCGAGGACTTGAATGTCGACAAGGATGTCGACATGGAGGAGGGTGAGGAGGAGCGAGACTCCTCGTCCATGGGGCGCAATGAAACTAGCGTGGGGACTCGTCGTCCTCGCGGGGACGACTCGAACGCTTCGAGTTCCAAGCGCTCGCGTAGCGGCAGCGATAGGCCGCTCGCTGATGCTGGGGCGCTGTCTACGCCGCGGGGTGGAGACGACGACGACTCCACTCCGTCCGCGACTGTGACGTCGCGCACTAAGCCGGTGCGCGACCCGTGGATGCCGTCTCCGAGCGAGATCCAATCTCGCTACGGCAGTACTACGCTCGTCTGTGAATGTCCAGCCCAATTCTCCGTGTGGAAGTAGTAGTGGGTACTGCAGTGGGTCGTACATGCGGCTCGTTTCGAAGAGGCGCAGCAAACTGTGGTCTTTAGCCCATAGAAGGATATCGCGCGGGCTGTCCAAGTTGCCGTCTTCAATGACTACGACGGAGACTACTCCGACTTTGAAGCAGCGGTGACTAGGCCACTCCTGCAGCGCCATCGTTGATGACGATGTCACCAAGGAGCTCGACTTTGATCCGGCGACGGATCAAAGGCGTGATTATTACATCGGGCTCTTCCATGAGCTCCGATTCTACGGGAATAAGGAGACTTCCGTAAGAGCAAGGTGACAGAGTGGGAGGCACTCTGTCAAAGCTGGGGGATGTTCGTTGAGAACTTCAACAAGAATCCCTCAGGCTACCGTGAGCGAGTCCGCTCTGCGGGTGAGCGCCACGAGCGCTTCTCGAAGCGGTCCAAGATTTTGCGGCTGCACGATGGTGCAGTCGATGCGGGGATTCCGTGCGCAGTGCCGTCTGGCGTTGCGTGCGAGCGTTGCCAAGCTGGGGCAGTGCGGCTGTCCGAACGGGACCTTCTCGGGTACACTGGTATTAGTGTGCCTGTGGAGTTGAAGACACTGCGTGAGGAGTTAATCACGCAGTTGTCGTCTGAGAGTGCTAAGGGTGAGCGCAACACTCAGCCGAGGGCTGTAGGCAACTACAGCTCTCGCTCAAGTTTTACGCCCTTCGGCGGAGCTGCTGGTGGCGGGATTCGTACTCCGTCACCATTTCCGGAACGTCGCTCATCAGGACGTTCCGCGGCTCCCACGTATCGTGGTCAGGAGAGTATCCTAACCAACGAATACGAAAATGAACCGGACCTTGGGTCCGGATCTGATGATCAACGATTCGCTGGACAATCCAGCGAGTTTCCCCGCGTGCATCTCGCAACGGGGGCGGCGGCGGTGGGAAGACGCCACGGGCCGTCGCCGGGCTGGGATCGTTTGGAGGCTATGGAGCGCCTCCAGACGGCTGAGCTCGCCGAGATACGGCAGGAGCTAACGCTCTTGAAGGCCCGGATCGGTCAGGCCGGGCAGAGGACAGCCCAAATCGGATTAATTCGTCCCGGTAACTGAAGCCGGTAACTGAAGCCGGGGGCTGAAAGCAGTTGACCAAGCCGAGGCTACTGGTATTACCGGTATAGTCGGTAGTTGAAAGCCGGGAGCTGAAGTGTTCTCGCAAAAGCGATCGCAAGAGTATTAATATGTGTGTGCTTCAGCGGTGCATCTACTACGCGGATCAGTGGAGCACGATCAGCCCAACAATCAACTTTACGTCTTCATGGGGCGCCTGCTACTCAATGAGGGCGACCGGGGGGAGACCGCCGTGCCACCGGGTCCTGAAAATCTGCTTCTACGATACCAAGTTGCGCGTTTATCATGGGGCTCGTGATCTCCACGGCAAACTACTGCAGAACCCATGTGCTGCACCGCCAAAATAGAGCAAACTCTGTTTTGCTACCGCACAGCGAACCGATGCATGCTGTTGATCTTCGCGACCATGTTTGGCCTCGCTCTAGCTTGATCGCACTCGCCAAGCTAGAGCGAGGCCAAACATGGTCGCGAAGATCAACAACTTATTAAATAAACCGATGTGAACACGCACAACGCAGACGCATTTGTTCTTGCTCTCTTCAATCTGTTTTCACTGTAGTAAAGAGTCATACGAGTTTTGAGCTTCTCGGTGAAGAAAACGAGTAAAGGTTTTTAACAATACACTCTTCGTTATCGTTGCTATCCCAGCCTATGCTACGAGCCCTAGTTGAGTTACTAGCTACTAAAGTAGTAGTAGAATCAGAATCGGCTGAATTACTAGCTACTATAGTAATAGTAGTACCAGTAGTACTATTGTACTATCTCTTACTAGCGCCGTGAGTTACTACATGTACCAAGCCCTGGGCCTGCCAACAGTGGCCTTCGAGCCCGGCGTTGTTCTTCTCGATCTGCTTGAGCAGCTTCATCTGCTCGATATCGCCTCGTTGAAGAAGTCTCGCTCCTTGAGATCGAGCTTCATATTAATAGAGGTCTCACTCCTCGTCCGTCCGCCTGCACGCGGGTTGTTCTTGTATCTTGTTGATCTGCGCCTTGCAAATTTTATCCATTTAGGTTGCGCGAGTGTAACAGATTAATCAAATGTAGCATATATAATTAAATCGAAGAATGTATTCATTCTAACAGGATATGGATCTTAATCTTCTCCGGATGGGTCAACATTCACAAAATAATATCATTTCCTAGCAGGATATCAAATGAACAAGGTTATTTAAAGGTATTTGTGGTCTAACCGTTATCGAATTTTTAAGGGTATTTGATGTATTACTTAGAATTCATACCTCTGGTAGAGAATTTCAAACTAAAATAGCTCACAACTTCGGTCATTATCTCGTCAGGTAAAAAATCCAGAGCTGTTCCGTGCGAAGTCACGGCTTTTGTCGACGGATACCCGAATCGGATCCTCGGCACAGCCGATACGGACAGCCTGATTTCAGCGTTTGCGACCTCTGGTCTCCACGGTCGTGCGAGCACAACGGGCATCGACCACGAGAGAAAAACTGGAGATGAAGCCTCCATCAGTTCTACCTAGGCCCCAATTTACAGTGTTGGATTGCACTATGGTAAGTGCTGTGCGTGTTGAACAATGAGTCGACGACTGCTGCAAGCAGCATTCATTTCGGTCCATTCATGTATGCTGTGACTTAACCCTTCTACTACGCTATTACGGATTATCCGGAATAGCATTTATAGAGGTAAAAATATTCCGCAAAGTACACAACAGGGTCGTCGCCAACAAAACTCCGCATATAGAAATTTGTATGCGATAAATTTTAACAGTTCGACTCTAAGGAACCTGACTGCCTGTGACATGAGATTTGCAGATAGCGGCTAGGGTTACCGATATAAATATCCACGGGGGCGCTGGCAGCCCTTCATTTCAGAATCAGCGGCCGAGCAGAAACATTCACTCCGGGAGATGTTCGCGGTCGAGAAGTCCTTCGCTCAGATTTGGCGCGAGCTCGTCAAGAAGGGCTGGAAGTACAAGAAGGCGACTCTACTCAGCTACGACCAGCGGTACCTACCGCCTGGTGGAGACCTGAAGGGAGTGGAAGGAGTTGATTTCTTCGTTGGTACGTATATTGTGTATGCATTGTCTGATCATGTCTAACATGTTTTCAACTGTACAGGGGAGGCGAGCCTACTGCGATACTGCCGCCGGCAAGGTTGGCTTGCGTTCGACTACCCCGCAAATGCGACAGCGCTTGCGCCGGCAGCCGCTGCAACTGGAGCGGTTGCCCCGATGGCGCGACCCGAGGACGCCATGACGCCAGCACCTCACGCCTCCGCGGCAGCGACCGACATCGTGGAGCCGCCAGCCGATGCCATGACGACGCCAGCGCTTCACTCCTCGCCGCCGCCGACTGATACCGCGACAACGCCAGCCACGACGACAGCAATCTCGGCGTCACCGGGTGGCGCCTCCCCGACAGCAACGGTACCAAGTGAATTGGTGGTGGTGGCGGCGGACGACAGAGCTCCTCCAAAGACCACGGCAAGTCGATTACCGCGCCCGGCGGCTAAGGCGGCAAGGCCCGCCATACCCAAACCAGTTCAACGACCTGTGGCGACAGGAAAGCGGAAAGCCTCCGCGTCCAACTCAACACCAAAGCGCTCAAGGAGAGGTACGAGTGATCTTTCATAGTACTCGTTTGAACTACTATTCATACTGACCCAATTCATTGTTACGGATCTTACAGTTGCTACACTTCCGGATACTTCAGAATCTGTTCCGGACACTACTGTACCAGCTATTCCGGAGAGTCAAGTGCCGACTACGGACATCCAGGAATCGTCTGTTCCGGAGAGACCGATAAGTGCTGTTGGTGGTGTATCAAGCGGTTCCAACACTCGGTCGGACCAAGTCGCACTCGACGAGTTTGATTCTGAAGACTTCTTGGACGCTCTCAGGCGCGACACGCTCTTCGAAGCTACGGACCCCGACGATCTCAATGTTGGTGTCGACGATTGGTTGCTTGCTCTCGATTCTGAGGGTGAGGGTGATGAAGAGTCCATACTGCTGGACGAAGGCGATATTGACGCGGATGAAGAAGTGGGTGGTGAAATTCTGTCGTCGGAAGAAAACCAACTTGATGATGAACACGCTCCCGCCACCGAAGCTCCTGTGGAGTTTGAGCTGACCGATGAAGCTTTGGACAGACTGCAGGCAGATGAGTGGGAAGTGTTCCACGAGCCCGCTTCTAACCAAGTTCTTCATGATGCTGCCCCACGCTACGATGGTCCGTCAGGCCCTACACGAGCCGCGCTTGCGTATGCGAGTAGTCCGCTTGCAATATTTTACTTTTTCCTGCCCAAGGAGCTATGGCGAAAGATTGCCGAGGAGTCCGACAAGTTTCGAAAGGACAGCATCGATGAGATCGCGCAGGCAATGCGAGCTCGGGCTCGCCAGCGACGAGAGTCTGTTCCATCTACTGTTGTGCTGTCGGTGGACGAGTACAAAGCAAAGCTGAAGCGGAAGAACGCGATCCAGCCACACGAAATCGTTCGCTTCATCGGGCTTCTCGTTGCTCGTGCGCTTGAGCCTAGGCGCGAGAGCCTTAGTCGACACTGGATCACAAAGGTTGAGGGAGCGTTGTCGCGGGGAACATTTGGGCAGTTTCTGAGTCGCGACCGCTTTCAAGATATCGCACGCTATCTACACTTCAATGACAATGAAAAGCAAGCTGACAGCGACGACCGCGCGTTCAAGATACGTCCTATTATACAAGCGCTGCAGAAAACCTTCTTCCGCGGCTACCGACTCGGCGCGCGCATTTCGTTTGATGAAGGCATGGTACCAATGAGGCACCGTAGGAACCCGATGCGGCAATTCATGCCGATGAAGCCAAACAAGTGGGGGACCAAGTTCTACCTGACGTGCTGCGCGGACACCGCGTACTGCTCACGGTAAGGAATGTGATGTTACGGGCAATCCGGTTTATTTGTATTGCGGAGGATCCGTGATACATTCCGGATGTGTCGCACTATGTTCTGGATATCACTAACTACATTGTGTTGTGCTGCAGGCTGGACATTTACTGCGGCAAGGCCAATGATGACGAGACAGCTATTGCACAGCGAGCGGTGGTGAAGAATCTCGCGCAAGTGCTTCCCGGACAACCTGCACAACGATTGATCTGTACGGACAACTTCTACACGTCGATCCCGCTGTCGCACAAGCTACTCAGTATGGGTCACTCCCACGTCGGGACTATTCGAAAGGACCGTAAGGGCTGGTGCACTGGGATCGAGTTCTCGCAGAAACGTCGGCCGAAGCGGATGGACAGGGGAACCTACAGAGTGGCACTGTGGAAAGATCACCCCGAGTACGTGGCGCTGACTTGGATGGATAACAAGCCGGTGAGATTTCTAGCTACTGGATGCTCCACTCAGCCAACTCGGGTTTCGCGTAGAGAGCGGGATGGTTCCGTCTCAGTAGTGCCGTGTCCTCAGCTGGTTCGTGACTATCATGAGGCGATGGGCGGCGTGGATGTCCACGACCAGCTTCGCCTTCAACGCAATCTATCCAGCGCGCTATTCGCATGCGAAAATATTACAAGGCCATTTTTCTCGGGCTGGTTGATTTAGCCATGGTAAATGCGTTTATCGTTCATAAGATCGCGATGCGACGTCGCGGAAAACCTGTGCCCACGCACGCGGCCTTCCTCCGAGCTCTTCACACGGATTTGATCAACCAGACAAGTGAAGATTTTGCTGGGAGAGATGATATGGCGGATCTCGTCGCTGAGCCGCTCCCTCGCGTCCCGCACGCTTTGGAAAAGACTGATGAAATGAACGGCGCCAAGCGTAGGCAGTGGCTCTGCAAGGTATGCTCAGCGTACGCGGGAGCGGGTGTTCGTAGCTTCGAGACCAGCTACTTATGCGCTACGTGCTCGCGTGCCAAGAAAGGAAGGGTGACCCTGTGCAATAAGCCTCGCCGCCTAGCACACGGCAGCTCGCTCACGTGCGACCAGGTATGGCACCAGAGCTGGAAGAACGGAACAGCGATCCCAGCGGAGTTGCAGCACAAGATAAGGTTTGTAAGCAAGCGTAGGGCCGATGTAGCTAGCGAGGTTGACGAGGAGTAATGATGGAATGCACAGTGTTTACAATTCGTGATGAATGATGGTTCTAGCATGTCCCGTCATTGCAGGAAGTGTAACAGTTTTGCAAGGAGATCGCAATTTGCAGTATTTTGGACAGATTTTGTACAGCACATCACTTACTTGTGCCCAATCAGGCGGCAGTGATTCACTACGTAGCATGCGAAAGGGCTTGAAACAGGGTATATTGTACTGCTTTTCAGGTATACGTTAATTCATATGTTATGAATTACGGAGAATCCGTAATAATCTTCGGATTAGAGGGGTTAAGAGCATCGAGAGGATGTATTTCATTTTTACACTTGCCCTCATGCATGCTTACCATTATCGGTGCATCTTATCAGATGCATTTGAGCCACGTGCAGCGTGGATAAGATCGACGTAAGGGCTAATGTCTGAAAGACGTGGGCTGGTATAGGTCCCCCCTCTATCTTCCACCACCAGTGCAATAGGGTGGCACGGGCGCCTGAGTCACAAGGTGTTTTCTAGGGTTATAGCACATGCCACCATAGCAGCGTCTGAGCATGAGAGCTCGTTGGACGGCTGGATGAACACACATGAAGGAACCTCGCGGGCCGCTCGCAGAGCTCATTCACCAACTTTCACTCGTTCACTCGAGTTCCCCCACCGTTCCCGTTCGGCTTTGTGTGTACCTGTTCGTTCCCTTCGTGGAAGCCCTACGTTTTCGGTGGATAGTGTTCAACCAACAACAATGCTCTCCTGCAAGACCTTCCTCAGCCTGTTTGCCGTGGCTGTCGCTCTCTCCGACTTCACCGCCAATGCCGGGCATGTGTCCGACTGTGAGATGATCTACGACGCGGTCACACCAGCGCCAACCGGTTCAGTTGATCCTTCCTGGAATGATGAGCTCCCGGTCGCACCCACGCTTGAGTCGCAGTATATGCCATCAACCGATGTCGACAGCCAGTCGGCTATTCAGCAAGATTACCCCGTTCCTTTCGGAAGCGTGTACTATGTCGGTAACGCCCCTGCTCCTGTGAATGACATTACCAGCGTCGATGTTCCTACCGACAACTTCCCCGCGCCGTGGGATGCCACAACCGGAGGAACCGCCGGTGCCAATGTTCCATACGACAATGTGCCTGCTCCTGCCGACGGGATTAGCGGGACCACTGGCACCTATGCTCCTGCTGATAATATTCCTGCTCCGTCCGACGGTATCAGCGGAACTACTAGCTCGAAGGCCCCCGACAGCGACGAAGATGACACTCCAGCCCCGGCGCAAGGCACCAGTGTAAATTCAGATGTCGGCAATTCCAACAGCGCGGACGATGAGCCTAGTGCACCGTGCTCGTCGGCCACTAAAAACAGCAGCAGCAGCAGCGATGAGTCTGGCTCCAGCAACGCTGACGACGACGACGACAACACCAAGGGGGGTAGCGATGACGACAACAGCGAGGAGGGAAGTGACAAGAGTGATGGTAACAGCGACGCCAACAGCGGGGACGACAGCAACGAGAGTGATGACAACAGCCGCGATCCTGCTGTGAAAAGTGGCAAAAGTGTCGTCCAAGGTAGCATTGGCATATCACCTGGTAGAACCGGTGGCGACAACGCTGACAACAGCGGGGACGGCAGCGACGAAAGTGATGACAACAGCCGCGTTTCTGCTGTGAAAAGCGGGAAGAGTGGCGTCCAAGGAAGCGGAAGTCCTTCACCTAGTGGCGAAATTGATTCCAGCCAACCTCACATCCCCAATGCCAGCAAGAATGTTGAAAGCAGTCCCAATGGAATCTCACCTGGAAGAGAAGTAAACGGTGGCGCGAAAGGAGACATCCTAGTGAACGGAGCTAAGGGTGGTTTCAACGCTAACGGCAGCGCAAACGGTGGCGCCATGGTCGACGGTGCCAAAGCTGATGGCAACGCAAACGGTGGTCTCAAAGTCGACAGCAGCATTACTGGTGGCGCCAATGACAATGGTGGCCTAAATAACGGCGCTAGACTGGACGTCCTGCCGAATGGTGGCTTAAACGCTGGCCTTAACATTGCCCTTGGAAGACTTGGAAGTGTGTCACTCGGAGTTGGTGGTGGCGTCGGCCATGGCGCTGGCGGTAACGGTGGGCTGTCTGCCGGTGTAGGACTTGATGTCAACGTTGGTGGAGCCCACGCAGGCTTTGGCGTAGACGCAGGACTCAATACGGGTGCCGGGTTGAGTGCCGGTCTCACTGCTGGTGCTGGGCTTGGTGCCAACGCTCGTTTGAATGCCGGTGCCGGCATTGGCGCCAATGCCGGTCTGACTGCCGGTGCTGGACTTGGAGCCGGTCTAAACGTCGGTGCTGGACTTGGAGCTAATGCCGGTTTGAATGCCGGTGCTGGCCTTGGGGCCAATGCCGGTTTGAATGCCGGTGCCGGCCTTGGGGCCAATGCCGGCCTGCACGCTGGAGCTGGACTTCTAGCCAACAGCGGTCTGAACGCCGGTGCTGGACTTGGAGCTAGCGCCGGTTTGAACGCGGGTGCCGGCCTGAATGCCGGTGCTGGGCTTGGAGCCAATGCCGGCCTGAATGCCGCTGCCGGGGTCAGAGCGAACGGTGGCGTAAATGCCGGTGCTGGTCTCGGTGCGAATGGTGGCGTGTCCGCGAGGGCCCATGCCGGCCGCCGTCTTCGCAGCTACTTCTAGTCTCCAATGTCGTGATTTGATGTAAAAAAGTAACGTTCTATGTGTCAATTACGTCTTGGTGTTTGTTTTCTTACACTCTCAAGTGATATTTCGTTATTCACCTTATCCGTTAATTCAAAATTTCATTTCACACATTCGAAAAGCTCAATTGTTGAATTACAACTTTTGACACTCAAGCCCAAGCACCGAGCAAGATGGAGGAGTTCCACCGCGAGGCGCCGCTGTTCGACCGGCGCTTCCACGTGCTGGTGCAGTACCCGGACCGCGACGAGAAGTTACTCCCGCTGACCATCCGCCTACTGACGGGCGTACGCGTGCGTCTCCCTCCTCTCCTCTCGCCCGCACCAGTGCAAGCCAAATTCTCAACTTAATCATGTCCTTATTGTTTTATTTTACGTAGCAAAACAATGCCAAGAACCAGAAGGAGCGCGTGATGCGTGTGGAGATCACGGACGACGACGGTGTGGACCCGTACTTCTTGTACCTCTGGAGCGTCTCGGAGGAGGAATTCCACGAGCTCAAGACGCAGCAGAGACTGCTCGTGGACTTCGCCACGTTCCCGGCCAACCTCATCGAGTTGCTGCAATGCTGCCTCAAAGACAGCAAGAAAATTGCACAACAAGAAGAGGAGAAGGAGGGGGGGGAGACTGAAGACTCCGCGGAGGAGGACGCTCCTACGACGAAGAAAGCGGCAATTGAGAGCATCCAAGGCAGTCAGAAGACCAGGTCTGCGGGGCCGGTGCCGTTGAGGTGAGAAGAGGGTCGTGCAGAGTGTCCTGGGATAATTTTTGGTGGGCTGATAGTGTTTTTTGGGGATTTTTTGTAGCTACTTGGCGGTGTTGAACACGTCGGACAGTAACGGACAGTCGGTGTTTAGTATTGTGGAGACCAACCCGTTCAAGCAGTTGACGCATTTGTCGCTGAGGTTCTTCCCAGGTGACGATGCAGCGATTAAGGCGTATCTGGCGGCGAGACTGGCGCAGGTGGGAGCGAGTAGACGGTTGCTGTCGAGTTCGTTGAAGCAGACGAGTGAGGAACTCCAGACTACGCAGAAGAGTGAGGCGACGTTGCAGCAACAGCTGTCGGCGTTGGGATACGAAGCAGAGTCGACGCTTTCTCAAGAGAAAATGAAGTTTGCGGATGAGTTGGATGCTCAGCGCAAGGCTGCGGCGGCTGCATTGAAAGAGCGCGAGGACGAACTCAATGCCAAAATTGATGCGCTTGTGGAAAGATATGAGAAAGAGGTGAGGATGCGTTCTGTAGCGGAGTTTTTCTTTCAAGCTAACATTTTAATGCCTTTGTTGCAATGTGTAGGTTCAAGCACTGAGGGCGACTGCGGAGGCGAGTGAAGCGCAGGTGCAGGATCTAAGCAAGCAGAAGTACCAGCATGAAATGCAGATTGATCATCTACGCGCGCAGTCACAAGATCTCACACAGGGCAGAAGCGCGCTTACTAGCGAAGTAGACGAGTTGCGCACGCAAAACAAAGAACTGGACCAGAAGGTGTTCCAGCAGGAGAAGCAGATCAATGCTTTGCAGGTTCGCGCGGATGCGCTGCAGCAGCAACTGGCGGATAAGGAGGACGTGATCAAAAAGACCGCGGAAATGTTGCAGTCGGCAAAACTACACAACGAGGAAGTTGATGAGTCATTGAAGATGTACCGAGATAATCACGCACAATTGCAGCAGAAGCTGGAATTGAGCATCTCGGAGATCAACAAGGTGAGCGGGCAGGTCTTGGGGCTTACACAACTCGGGTATTCTCAAATATTTACGCGATGATTTGTTGCTCAGGGAAATGAAATTATCGAGCGCATACAAAACGAAAATCGTACGCTGAAGTCCAAGATGAGGATGAAGGCCAAGATTATCAAACAGCAGGAGCAGGTGCGAGGGCTAAGTCCTTCATGTAGCCTTCTGATACAATTCACGCACTAACGTGGGGTGAACTTTCAGTTTGTCGAGGAAAAACAACTTCAGCGCGAGGAAGCGCTGTTGGAGCTGAAATCGACTAAGGAAGATATTCGCAAGCGGGACGAGCACATTTCACAGCTGAAGGTTCGTAAAGCAGATTTGCCACTTGTCTTGTGGCCTTTTGGACAGTCATGACTCAATTTATCGTTTGTTTCCATGTTAGGACACGATAAAGGAGCTGAGTCAAAAGTTAGAGGACAGCAACAAGCTTCTGGCATCGAACCAGCAAGGTACGCTCCAATTGTTCAAGTTTATTGATCAATGTCGATGCGTTCTAACACTTGCGGTTCCTCCCTAATGCCTGCGTCTCCGTGCAGTGATCACATGGCTGAACAAAGAGATCAACGAAGCACAGCTTGGCCACCAGCGGAGGTCGACAGCACACCCATCTGTGCTCTCATTTCGTCCGTCTGATAAGGTAAAGACAATATCTGAAAATGCACACATGAAAATCGGCAAACTAACCTCTACCCAACGCATGCATATTTATTTAGCAGAAGACCGCTACGGAGTCGAGGCCATCCACACACTTCGCTTCCAGTCGTCAGTCGTAGCATAGTCACCAACTGCAGCACCAATTGGATTGCCTCCATCGATGGCAGCGGATACAGCACCAGCAGCGATGCTACACCACAAGAACAGTCTTTTTTCCAGCCTCGCACCCCCCGTCAAGTTAAATGACCAGTCCTCCGTCGATGCGGATGCATTGTCCTGTGATGTAGGACGCTTCGTCACTCGCCAGGAACGCCACAAGCTGCGCAACCTCCTCCGCCTTCCCGAACCGAGCCAGCGGGATGTTACCCAGCACGCGGTCACGCGCAGCATCAGCCATGGCGTCCGTCATGTCCGTGGAGATGAAACCCGGCTCCACGAGGTTCACGCGGATGTTGCGGTTGCCGAACTCCTTGGCCAGGGACTTGGTGACGCCCACAAGCCCCGACTTGGACGCGCTGTAGGCGACCTGCCCCACGTTGCCAGCAGCTCCGACGACGCTGCCGATGTTGACGATGCTGCCGTGTCGTCTCTGCATCATCCCTTTGGCCACCGCCTTGCACATGTGCACAGGCCCCACGAGGTTCGTGAGCAGCAGCTCGTCCAGCTCGGCATCCTTGAGCCTCAGCAGCAGACTGTCCTTGGAGATGCCCGCAGCGTTGACGAGAGCTGAAGGTCCAGAGCCCAGCTCCTTGGACACTTGAGCCACCACCTGCGCAGCTTCGGCGCCGGCGTCTCCTTCTCCACGCCGCGGACAGCTGTACGCCAATGGCAGCACGTCCGGCGAGATCTGCTGCGCGGCCTCCTGCGCTCGTTTCAAGTCTCGAGAGGTGATGGCCACCTGCCAGCCACGACGATGGAGCTGCTGCGCCACAGCGAAGCCGATGCCACGACTGCCTCCGGTCACGAGCGCCACACCCGCTGACATCGCTCGCGTCTGTTTATGTGGAAGATGGGATCCGTTAAAGTGCGGCGAGAGGACAAGGAGGTGGTGTGGACATTGAGCCTTTTACTGTAGTGCCAGCTACCTAGATGCAATTCACTGGGCGATGAACATGGAGGACGGCGACGGGCAGTCGATGGAGTGGCCCGTGTACGTGAGCTTGCCGGTCTCTCCGTCGGTGCGGAACACGTCGAGGCTGCTGGTGTCCTGGTTGACTGCCAGCAGGAAGTCCTTGTACACGAGGATGTCGCGGGGCGTGTCTCCGCGCGTGGGGAGGATCTCCACGAGCTCGAGGCGCGTGTCCGGCAGGATCTTGTAGATGGCGATGCTGTGGCAGAAGCGCGTGGCCGCGTACACGAACTTGCCGTTCGTCGAGATGTGGATGTCGGACGCCAGCGCGGCCGGACCCGAGTAGCCCTCGGGCAGCGTCGAGATGTTCTGCAGCGCCTCCGAGCCCAACTTCCCCGTCTTGGCGTCCAGCGTGTACACGCCCACGGTGTTGTCCAGCTCGTTGATGACGTAGCCGACTCCAAGCTCCGGAGACAGCGCGAAGTGGCGCGGACCCGAGCCCGGCGGGCGAGTGATGAACTCCTCGTCCACGAGCTTCTTGTTGGCCGCGTCGAGCTTGTACTGCACCACGCGGTCCGTGCCCAGGTCGGCGGCCACGAGGCCCGTGGGCGTCCACGCTGTGCTGTGGATGTGCGAAGCTTCTTGGCGGTCCGGGTTCACCAGACTCGCGCCTTGGTAGCGGTGGTGGTCCGACGCCGGAGCCAGCGACCCGTCGGCGTTCACGGGGTAGAGCGAGAGGCTGCCGCCGCCGTAGTTGGCGACGGACACGAAGTCTCCGTTGGGGCTGAGCGCCACGTGACACGTGTAGGAGCCGCCGGTCTCGTGGCGACTGATCTGCGTCAGCGCGCCGTCCTTGCCCATCGTGTAGGCGGACACGAAGCCCGTCTCCTCTCCGGGACGCAGCTGCGACGGCTCGTTGCTCTCGTTCACGGCGTAGAGCGTCGAGCCCGAGCCGAAGACGTAGGACGGGTTGATGCCCGCGCCCTCCGTCACGTGGAGCAGCTTGAGCTCGCCCGTGGCGTCGTCGAACGAGTAGGCGTAGATTCCCTTGGCGTGGCCGTCCACGTGGCCCTCCTTGCGCGTGTATGTACCTACGTACAGGGTCGGCATCTTGGCTGCTTGGAGTGGATCGGGCTTGGGCTGAGGCTTGAAGGGGGAAGATACGGAAGTGAGGTGTACCTGTACCGATCTGCTCAATGCGCGACGTCATAGCTTCGATCCACGCACTATTGATGATGTGGTTCAACGTACTGAAATTGATTAGTTCAATAACACATAGACAAGGCACATTTGACTAGCACCACAAGATTAGTAAACACCGCAAACAGCAAATTATGTGATCGTAGTCACACTACCGCCACCGAACTTGTCCTCTAATGATGACCCCCTCGTGCTGGTCATACCGGTAGGTTCAAAGGCTCAAAAGCAGCGATGGCGGAGACCGCGGGGCAGCTCTGGGAGGCGCCCGCCATGGAGCGCCACGAGTTCATCTCCTGGGACGAGTTCTTCGCCTACATGGAGGACTATCAGCAGCGCACGCACCAGGTCCGTCCACTGCAACACCAGTCTCTCCCCCCCTCTCTCTGTGCTAACTCACGTCTCCAGTCCTTCAGCAGACGCAGCGCCACGTCCGTCAAGACGCGCAATCAGGTGCTGGCGTCCATGGCCAAGTCCGGCCGCCCCATTCCCAGCCCCCTACTGCCAGAGTCGTTCCTGGACTACACGCGGATGCTGCAGTGCTCGCACAAGCTCAGGGGGGACGCAGTGCAGACCCACGCTCGCTGGAACGGCGAGCAGCCGTCCGAGTGCCAGGCCAGGGTATGCATGAGGTGTCTTAGTGCTCTAGTATAGGAAGGTATGCGGTGTTAACGCGGTGTTTATTTCTATTAGGTGAACGCGACGCTGGAGGTCGGAGACTACGGCAAGTTCTACATCCGCGTGACGAAGGTCAGTCTCCTGCACAACCACCCGGTGGGGGGCGACGCCAAGCCTGTGTATGCAGCTGCTGCATATACAGCTACCTCAGCTGCGGTGGGTGGACAAGAGGACCCGAGTCTCGCTGCCAAGAGACGTCGTGTTGGTGCCCCGCGGAAGCCTGAAGAGAGACAAGAAGGGGCTTCTAGCCACGCTGCGAGACAGGCGACGAAGGACGCGCAGCGCGTGCCTACGATGGCGGACGTGCGGATGTTTCTGGAGCGCGTGGAGATCACGCGCTCGAGCCAGGCTGGAGCGGGACAGTCGGTGGAGGAGCGCCTCGCGGCGTACGTGAACGAGTTCGCCTCGCAGGACGGCAACGCAGCCAAAATATTCGTCGATAGTGATGTACGTTACCTTGTGTTTGTTTATGCGGTATATGGAAGGATCTGTGCGCTTACAAAATTGTGGTGTGCTGTGCTTTTGGATTGCATTATCGCTGTGGGAGTGTAGAAGGTCTTGTCGAGTGTTACGCTCCAGACGAAGCACATGCGCAAGGTATTTGAAGCTTTTCCCGAAGTGCTGCGTGTAGACTCCATGCCACCTAATAAGGGGTCTTCGGATTCAAGCTACCGAGTGTTCTCGCTTATGGCGCATGATACACTTGGTCAGTGGCAGTACGTGCAACACGCCATCGTGGAGAACGATCGATCCGAGACGCTCCGGGTTGCACTTGATCAATTCAAGGCTCACAACGCTCGACACCCCCGTGTTCGCGCCTTGATCGTGCCAAGTGAGGACTCCGCCCAGCTAAAAGAGCTGCGCGCGAGCTTCCCTGCTGCAAGAGTGTTGTACTCTCAATTTCACGTACTGCGCGCACTTCACAAGGTGATAGCAGAAGATGGGAACGACTTGTCTTCGTGGCACAGAGACCGCCTCACAGGAATCGCGCAGTTGCTCGTCTACGCCCCCACCTCGCTTGTGTATGCAGCTAATATTGCAGTCATGGTGGATGTGTTGGGGTCGAAGCAACACACCTTCTTCCGCTACTTTATCGAGAAGTGGGATGTGTGTCGTGATCGCTGGAGTACGTTTGCTCGCGAAGGGGTAACTACCTTCAGCATGTCCGAAAATGATGGTCCGTATGCTCTGACGTGGAATGCAATTTTCGCTGCTGTTAACGACGAAATGGCGCTGGACGAGACAGTAGCTGCAATTCGATACTATCAAACTGTGGTGGAACGCGCGTTCGTTCGCGACCTGAGCTTCCATGTGAATAATCCAAGCATCCAGCACCGTGTCGTGAGCAGCAATAACGGCGATGACTACGATGCAGAAATGCGGTTGTTGTCAGCTACGGTGAGCCCAGCTGCATGCAGCTTGATATTCCCACAGTACCGCTACGCCACATCGCGAGGAGCGTACCAGTTCTGCGAGCCAAGTCGTGGAAGCTTCTTTATCAGTACGGTGTCCCCAAATGATGCCTTTTGCGATGAGCCCTCGAAAGAGTTCTGTGTGGAAGTTGATCGCGGCTGGCAATGCTCGTGTGCGTTTATGGTGAACCATCATTTGCCCTGTCGTCACGTCTTCTACATCCGCCGTATCGTGCGCTGCAGCACCGTGATCCCGCTAGAACATATCGAGTCTCGCTGGGTGCTGGCTAAAGCTAAGGACTACTTCAATTCGTCACAAATTAGTGGATTTGATTCTGGGCTGGAAGCGGAGCGCAGTCACACGGCAGTGCCGCCACCAGGAGCCTGGCAGAAGTTTGTGACTGCGCAAGAAGTGGGTAAACGCATTGGTTATCGAATGATGGATATGGGTCCAGAGGAGTTTGACCGAGCGCTACGATTTTACAAACTCGTGGAGACTACTCTGAGTGTGCGCCCGTTCGACTTGAACGCAGGTACTGTTGCTCGGCTGAATAGTCAAAACGGCGGCGTTGGACGTCCGGCAGTGCACAAGCCCAACTGGGTGGAGCCAGACCCTACGAGAACCTTGGCACCACGCAGCGGTCCTCCAGCAGTGGCAGGCACGATGTACGTGTCGTCGAATGACCGCATGGCTGCAGCAGTTGCAGCAAGAAACATGCAGCAGGCTCAACATGCTCAGCGCTTTCGGCGGGCCAGTGCGATGAAGGCGACAAGGGAAGTGATCGACCTTCAGGACGAGTCGGAGGAAGAAGAAAAGAGAGGCAGCTTGCAAGAGAATGAGCCAGAGCGACAATCGGAGCCAGCACAGCCCGAAACTAGGCCGGACAACAATGCGGAGCCCTCTGAAGAAGATCCTGCTGCTGACCAGCCCTCAGACAACCAAGATACTGAAGAGTTAGCGAACAACCAGGATGAAGAAGGTCCGGAGCAAGACCCATCGAGTGCAGACGAAGAAGTCCACACGTCTCCACGCACTCGCGAGCCGTGGGAAGTCATCGACGAACTCGAAAAAGACGACGAAGAAGAAGACGACAACGACCGCCTGCTCTAAACTCACCCACGTAATGTAGGTAACTTAGTCCAAACACCGTACTTACATAGATATCATGTTCACCCAAACTGCAGTTTTGTGACGCGATGGCTACGCTATTGACACGCGTGTCGGTGTTCCAACATGTACAATCTGCGCCGCCCATCCCACTCAGATCCGGTGGTCGTAGCCTGCCTTTCAGCGGCCCTCCCTCGACCGCATACCCGCCCGGAGCGCCATGTCCGCCCGCCGCGCCACCGCGGGGCTCAGCAGCAGCCTGTACGCCGACTTCCTGGCCGAGCACACGCGGCTGGACGAGCCCTTGGAGCCGGCCACCCACTCGCGCCACGCGCTGGAGATCAACACGGTCACGCCCAGCGGCATGGCCATCGGCCTGCAGACGTGCGTGCTCGCGTCCTTCTTCAAGGCCGCCGTCAAGCGCAGCGTCGAGTCGGCGCTGGTGTGCGAGAGCCAGCTCAACTCCGTCATCACCTCCAGTCTGCGCGTGAGCTCGTCGCGTCACCTGGCGCTGCAGGCGCATCTGCAGGCCAGCCAGGGGCTGCGCTTCACGCTGGAGGCGCAGGAGTCGGCCACGGAGAAGGCGCCGGCCTCGTTCGCGCGCATCGGCGCCGACTACAAGACGCGCAGCCTCTTCGCAGGCGCCAAGATCGACGCCGTCAATGGCCCCACGCTGCAGGCCACGCTGGGAGGGAGGATGGGCGACGTGGCCATGGGCGTCATCGGCGCGTACGACGTCGGACTCGACCACAGCGACAGACTCGGCAGGTTCACGACGCTCAATGTGGCCACGAGTTATACGCACGAAGATCTGCTGGCTCTGCTGCAAGTGTAGGTGGATGGGTGGGTGATGGAGTGGGGAGGAGGAGGTGCTGACTGATGTTGTGTGCTGTGTAGGAATGATGGAGGGCGGCTGGTTCGGCTGGACTTGACGCAGACGGTGTCGCCGGAGTTGATGGTGAGCTCGAGGTTCGTGTTCGACAGGAGGAAGGACAAGCGGTCGCTGAGACTGCTGGGCAAGTACGCGCTGGGGGAGACGGAGGCGGTGTCGAGCTCCATCGGCTCGGACGGCATCTTCATCGGCGCCTTCGAGTGGCGCACGTCCAAGCACTTGAAGACGCGCGTGTCGGCGCAGATGGACTTGCGGCACTACGACAGCGACTCGCACCACCTCGGCGTGTCCATAGAGATCAGCTAAGCACAAGACAGACACAGACACCCGCCACGACTAGTATATATAAAGAGGGTGCGCACTCGACACGAAGACCGAGTTCAGAGAGAGAGGCTAAAACAACATCAAAGCAGAATCAACAGCCTCCGCGTCGTGTTTGCTGACTGCCCTGCGGTTACTTGGCGTAGATGACAGTGTCACGCTTGCTGCGCGCGATGATGTTGCCCTTCTCGTCACGAGCGCCCGGAGCTGCCTTCGCGGACGGATGGTTTGCGAGCTCACTCGGCACTGGCATCTCAGTCGACACGAGGTACTGCTTGAGGTCGTACATAATCTCTTCGTCGTCATCCGTGAGGAGCGAGATAGCCACACCGTCCTTGCCAGCACGACCGGTACGACCGATACGGTGCGTGTAGTTCTGGATCTTCGATGGCAGGTCGAAGTTCACAACGTGGGTCACGTCCGGGATATCCAGACCACGACCAGCCACGTCCGTTGCTACCAGCATATCGCAATAGCCCTCACGGAACATCTTGAGACTCTCTTCACGCTGGTCCTGAGTCTTGCCACCGTGCAGGATTGTGCAGCGGAAACCTTCGTTCGAGATGAACTTGGCCACAGAGTCACACTCCTTCTTGATGTTGACAAACACGATGATCTTGGCACCATCCACGACCTTCTCCTTACGTGACCGCGGTATCGGAACTGACTGCGCACTGAGAATGTCACGGAGCACCTCCACCAGCTTCGCGCGCTTCTTGCCAGACTTCATGAACAGCACACGCTGGTCAATACGCTTGTTCTTGCCAGAGTCCTCGTCACCAATCTTGACGATGGACGGGTGCCGCAAGAACGTCTTGGCCAGTCGCTCCACTTCCACGGGCATCGTTGCACTGAACATTGTAGTGACACGGAGTTGGTGCTGCAGTTCTTCTCCTGGTTGAGCCCCGTTTGCCAACATGAGCTGCTGCTCCATCTCTTCTTCATTCTCCGACTTGAGCAGTGACCCCATGTTCTCCAACACAGCCACCACTTGAGGTTCGAAACCCATATCAATCATGCGATCGGCCTCATCCAATACCACATAGTTACACTGGTTCAGCACCAGGTAGTGGCTTTCCAGACAATCCATAAGTCGACCAGGAGTACCAATGATTATTTCTACACCTTCGCGCAGACGGAATCCCTGGTCCTCGATGCTTTGACCACCAACGACCGACAGCGTCTTGATAGGGCCCAGCTTCTCCGGTAGCCCCACACTCGTGTACTTGCAAAGTTTGATAGCTTCCTGTTCAATCTGCAGTGCCAACTCACGCGTGGGTGCCATGACAAGCGCCAGTGGACCTTGCTCACCAGTACGTGCAACCATCGCAGGTGGCAGCGAGTAAATGTACGCGATGATAGGGATCACGAAGGCAGCAGTCTTACCAGAACCAGTCTCAGCAATACCAATGATATCGCGCTTCTGCAGACCAATGGGGATCGCCTGCATCTGAATAGGCGACGGCCGCTCGAAGCCCAAGTCTTTAATCGCTTTGAACACGGCATCGGGCAGCAAATTGCCAGCTTCATCCCACTTGCGCAGCGGATTCGGAGCACGGCCACCTTTGAGGGTAATATCGAAGTCCTCTCGGAAGATACGCCAGTCACGCTCCTTCATCTCATCCAGCGACTTCTCCGACCAGTGCGTGCCCATCGTCTTGGCCTCGCGCGAAGCCATCTCCTGCATGCGGTCCCGTTCGCGAGCCTGCATGCTGCGCAGCGCACGGTCACGCTCTTGCTTTCTAGCAGCAATCTGTTCGCTAGTCAAGCTGCCGTCCGTTTCATCCGCAAGCTGCTGCTCCTTCTGTCGCTTGTGACTCAGCTCCTCCAGGAAGGAATTCTTCTTGCGCTGCTCGCGCATATCCACCCCAGCTCGGTATCCGCGTCCGTACAGTAAGTTCACATCCATGCGGTGCGCGTACAACGGGTTCAGATCCGTGCTCGTATCCTCGGTCGCCTCCCAGTCAAACTGAAAGATCTTCGAGAACTTCTCACTCGCCTTCACCACTTTCTTCTTCTTCACCGTCTTGCCCAAGTACTGGTCCTTCAGAGCCTGCAGCGCCTTGGCTTCGCTCGGATCCAGCAGCGCCGACTTCCCCTCCTCCTTCTTGGTCGAAGCAGGGTCCGCTACTCCACGGCGAGAGTCCCCTCTATCTCTAGAACCAGGTGCAGCCCTGTCATCACGACGACGGTCTCCATTAGACCTCGAGCCTCGGTCCCTCTCCCTATCACTGCGTTGACGCTGCAGGAACTGACGTCGCGCGTCCCCCGCGTCCTTCCGCTGCTTGTCCATCTACAAAAAATAACATTAGAATATTAATATTTTAGCATAACAAAAGATAATACATATAAAAATGTAAAATTCCACCTCCTGCCGCTTCTTTTCGAGCTTCTCGAGCGCGTCCTTCTGTCGCTGCGCCTTGGAGCGGAACTTGGGCTTGGCTGGGGCTTCCTCGGCAGCTGCGGGGGTCTCTGCGATCTTCAGCGGCAGCTTGCGGTCGCCTACAGCCGCCGCATCTTTGGTCTCCGAGTTCTTGGCGTCTGCTGGCTGCTCCTTCGCCTTGCGCTCGGCCGCGCGCTCTTCCGCGCGACGTGCGATGGCAGCCACACGCTCGGCCTCTTTGCGCTGCTCCTCATCCAGATGGACGGACGGGCGTTTGCTCGCCGAGCGCGAACGAGAACGAGAGCGCCGCCGCTTCCGTTGGTCCGCCATCTTCGGGGAGATGAATTTGGCAAATAAGATAATTAGGTTAAAAAGTTCTGATTAAATCTATTGTTATATTTTCGCTATTGCGATATTGTAAGTATATTATTTACGGAGTGTTTTTAGCCGAATCCCAATACGGGCCATAACAAACTAGAGGGGTGGGCTGGTAGCTAGTCGTATTTAATACATAGTAATATTAATACTTTGTACTATACTATTATATATTATATTATATTATATTATAGTGCTCGTGTATTGCTACGTTTAAACTAAATACTACTTCTGAAGTACATGATATTATAGTACTGTATATTATATTCTAGGGCTCGTGCATTGCTACGTTTAAAGAATGCTACGTCTATAGTAAATGACATTACAAAATATGATATTATAGTGCTCGTGTACTGCTATGTTTTAAATACTGCAAAATGCTATCTCTGAAGTATTGCGCATCTCCTGCGCCAGCTTCGCAGCCGCAGGATCTGCGCGACATCCGAGCAGGAACCACCGACGGATTTCCAAGGAACTCTTGGTAGAGGAGGGTTCCCGGAATTCTGAGTCAAAAAGGTCAAGTTTGTTCAATCAATCTAGCCTAGGCCACCACCACACCCTCAGTCTTGCTTTTTCGGTCGCCGCAGCAGCACCCCACCGCTCCCACGGCAAAAACTCCGCTACTGTGGTGCCGAAGAAGCAAGACTCAACACGGTACGGAACATGATACACACAGCTACTCGCTACTGTCTACGCCGCTCACTACTAGTTGTCAACCTCAAGCTACGTCAACCTGGTGCTATCGTTTGGTGCTATCGTAGGCAATGCACGTATTTATTTTTGCTAGAGGCATCATCGATCTCATCTTTAGCAGTGCTACTAGTACAACACGTAAGAACTCTCGCTTGAGTCTAGAACTTTCGCTTGTGTGGTGCAATGCAATACCAATACATGTACGCAAATCAAAGGTTCAAAGTTTGAACTTGAAATCCAGGCCCGGCGTTATCGTACTTAACGTCTTCATGTTATCTCTGGAATTGTATACCCTACTCAAATAGTTGGCTGTTTAACGCGAAACCCTCTATTTTTCCGTGAACTTTGAGAAAGCATTCGGTTTTGAGATTATTAAACTATTTAACTTGAAGTTTGTATACTTTTGTTTCGTGTGTGCCACATATGGCGCGCCTCGAATTAATCCTGTGTGGGCTGTACGGACACTTCGTAACCGAAGGCACTACCGGTATAACATAATTTATGCAAGATGGCTCATTTCATATTTCAGAGCACTTTTAAAAAAGTAATATATTGATAATAACGTAGAAAATTTCGCTACCGGTAGTATTCCTATTGCCCCGTTTGCGGAGCACATTTTCTTTTGGTTGTAGGACAAGATCAGTTTCCTAAAAACACATCTGCTCCACGCCGCAGCATCTGCATACAAGTATGACTGAACAGCCTTGCATTCTATTATAGAGTAAGTACAGACAACGATCCAATTATTTGTGATATTTAATATTTTCGAGTTCGACCTTCGGTAGACTTCGTCTTTACTACTTTATAGGGATTTATGAACACCACTGTGTTGTTTATGTCATTATAAAGTGCTTTTGCTGGAATGGCGTTACAGCAACCTTCACTTCGATCTGACGACAAGGATACAGCAACCATAAAGCCCAATAGCAACCTTAAATAACTGTGTAAAATGATACACCGGAAATTCCGATACCACCTAACCTAAAACTAATAAGTAGCAAGACGGGTGTCATGGCTATCAAATCACCAAAGCGCCGACTACCGACAGGAAAAGTATCACCCGCGCTCACCACTTGCACATCTGAGAGCGCCGACATGGCCCTGAGTCGAGAATGCTGAAACCAAGCACGATCATGGCCTCACGATAGCATGTCAGACGACGAGCATGTGGTTTGCCTGGCAGATTTTGCCGCTTTCACCCCCTATTTCACCATCATCAGTGATATGGTTGCTGTAACCACTCTGTTTTTGCTACAGTCGTGAGAGCGGACCTTGGCGATGGGCCTTCAGGTCAATTTGTGTCGGTCACAGCCAAAGTCGATTTCCGCGGATTAATTCCCCCAATCAAAGTTGGTCAAGACCGGGTTGAACGGAGATCCAGCATTCTACTTTGATCTTTGCTTATCTTCGATATCGCGCCTAGCTCAGGCGAACCTTCGGGCAACATCCGTGTGCTGTAATTGGCTAATACATTTCATCAATCAGAGATAATTGGCTAATAGATTTCAGACTTAGCTGAGGTGGACGACACAGGCAACACGCAGGTAATTTATCATTTTCAGCGGGGTATTCTATTCAGCTAGCGTTGTTGCAATGATTTCTATGTCCCCTTTCAAAACGATTGTATCAAATTTGGCTAGGGTATTTGTTTTTCCCCCCTCAAAATCGCACCTCCATTCGCATCGCTCTTTAGCTCTGAAATAAATTTCAGAGAATTTTCTAAGCTGGAAGTAGGGGGTTCCAGGCTGCCTTCGATCCCTTTTGCGACCCCGAGGTAACTTTGGTAGCGTAGTGAAATGAGCCCAACCGGTCCTCACGCCGAACGACATGAGGTGACACAGGGCGCGTCACTGGGCTTCTCAACTGTCTATCACACCTAAGAGTAGACCCATTCGGTAGCAATACAGTTAAAGAGCAAATAGACGTCAATAATGCACAACAACGCGCAATAATGTAAGAAGAAAGGAACACGTGAGTGCCGGGCGAAGCCTCGGAACGCGGTGTCTGGCGGGCTGCTTGTTCTCGCTTGCTGCTCGCAGAGCTGCAAAAGCGGCAGTGAGCGGGAACGAGCCGCCCCGCCACGCACCGCGTGACCGCAAAAGTAGATTAGCATTACATACAAATACACAGTCTCCTATACTTAACCTCAGTGTTTTGTCCCCGCACGGAGCACACCATCTTGGCAGCGCACTTCCAACGATGTAGCCTTGCATGCAGTAGCGTAAATGTTCAGCAGTGTCTTGCACCGTCACTCTCCTTGATAACCGAAACCAAAGCTTGGTAGCGTACTCTGCAGCTACAGCTGGCAGCAATCCGCTCACCAAACAGCACTCCCACTCGATCGCCACCGTCCTTGTCCTTGTCCTTCGCACGCGTAGCTGTAGTCAAGCTAGTTGCGTCGCACCGCAGCAGCAGCCGGAGCCGCCGCAGCAGAAGCAGCAGTCTGACTGTCTTCACCCAATAGTGATAGCACCCTCATAGCGGTCCTAAACTGCGAGAACTTCACGACACCAAGCGCCTTGGCCATCACATCGACCCCCATCGCGTCCGTGCCAACATGTTGGATAGTTAGTGTTCCGCTTGAGTTCCACATTCCGTCGCACCATGTGGTACTTGTTGTCGATGTGCTTCGATTTGGGGTGCTTTATCAGGCTTTGCAGTCAATACAATGGCACACTGGTTGTCTCCAAGCAGCAATAACACAGGATGTTTCCAACCAAGTTCCTTGCACAGGCCTACAAGCCACATCAGGTCCTTGGTCGCCTCTGCCATCGCCACATACTTAGCTTCGCAGGTGCTGAGTGAGTTGATCTCCTGCTTCC
This sequence comes from Phytophthora x cambivora, assembly GCA_033557925.1. NCBI lineage: Eukaryota > Oomycota > Peronosporomycetes > Peronosporales > Peronosporaceae > Phytophthora > Phytophthora x cambivora. The sequence goes on along the minus strand of JAUCEB010000012.1, from coordinate 2,401,982 downwards.
GAGAGGCGTACGAGATCACGTTGTTGTCCAACATGGTCACGTATCTACTGATACTCCTCCTATCCAAGGAATCATTCGCATAGTATGCATCAGAGTAGGCACAGACTTCCACACCTTGTCCTGGCTGCACGTTCATCACTAATCCATAGTCACTGGTCGCATGTAGGTAACGGATCACACGCTTGGCTTGTGGGTAGTGCGTGTGGTCCTAGCAGGCCAGGTACTTGCCAAGGTGGCGAGTCGCATGAGCAATGTCCGGTCTTGATGCACTGACCAGGTACTCACCAGCTCTCGGTAGGGCAGGTGCTCCTTCGTAGCAGGCACTTCCACTGTCAAAGGTGTTGGCGCCTCATGCGTAGCCCTTCCATTGCAGCTCTCCCTGTGGAACCGCTTCAGCACCTCCAGCACGTACTGTCGCTGCGAGTACACAATCTGCTTCCTTGTCTTGTGACGCAAGGCAACTGGAAGTTTTCCAGAGTCGCCGCAGCTGCCCGGGCTCCAGAGCCGGGCAATTTCGAATGGAGTACCGAATTTTGAGGAAAGCTGTACCCGTGTTGCACTTCCTCAAAGGGGTACACTTTCATCCAAAACGAAATTCAACTGAACTATCACCAGCGGTTTCTTATTGGTTGAAATTATTTGCTCTCGCGTTTGGCGATCGTCGCTCATTCACAACAAGCCAGCAGCACAAACCAACCCAGCCATCCGAATGACAGAGCAGCCAAGACGACGCAATCGCGACACCAGTCTGACGGTGAAGGATAAGGTGGGCATTGTCAAGCAGGCAGAAAGGAGCACCGTCAGAGGCACAGCATCAAAGTACGGCGTACAACCCTCTCAGATTCGCAGGTGGCGCAAACCCCAAGAGCGCCTCGAGAAAACAGCGAAGAGAAACCCGAAGGCAAAGACAGTGTCCCTGTGGCGCCCGCTACTGCATGCTGTTTTTGAGGCAGAGGTAGCCGCATGGATTAGATCGCGGAGAGAGCTAGATATTGCTGTCTCAACCAGGCACGTCATCAACAAGGCTCTCTCGATGGACCCGTCGTTCAAAGGTGGTAATCGCAAGACACTTCGGCATTGGGTGTACCCATTCCTGCAACGGAATCGCCTTAGCATTCGCCGTCGCACTCACGTTGGCCAGAAGCTGAGTGGACACCTACAATCTATACGGAAAGAATTCGTCGATATGGTAAACGAGCGCTTCCAGCCAGGTGGAACCCTCAAGGGGACGCCACCATCAATGATCGTGAATATGGACGAGACCTCGGTTCACTATGAGCCAACAGCCGTCACAACCATCGCTCCAACTAATAGCCGAACGGTAGCCATTCGTGGCAGCGGATCCAACAGCCAAAGACTTACAGCATGTATTACGTGCGCCCAAGACGGAACTAAACTACCACTATTTGTTTGTTTAAAGCGAAGCCCCACGGTCACATAGAAAATAAGTTGGACAAGATCCTACCTCCAGGAGTCTACGGATGCTGCCAGGAGAGCGGCTGGATGGTTTGTTATACTACTTCGTCATGCTTTTGAAATGAGCTTTACTAACATTTATTTTTTATGTAGGACGATCGAGGTTGCCGTATTTGGGCTGAAAAGGTGTGGGCACCTTACGTAGCTGCCCACCCATCGTCGATGCTGTTACTGGGCGAATTCAAGTGTCACAAACACCCCGTATTTGGCCGTCAACTCAGTGATTTAGGGACCGACCTTACTATTATTCCAGGGGGGGGGGGCTACACTTGCGTACTGCAACCATGTGATGTTGAGCTAAACAAACCCATCAAGGATGCGATACGGGCGCAATACGACGCCTGGGCAGCCGAAAACATGGCCGGCGTTGCACCTGACGCTAATGTGCCAGCCCCAAAGCGAGAAGATATTGTACCCTGGTTACTGAAGGCATGGCAAGGTACCACGGAACAGAGCGTTAGAGATACATTTACGAGTATTGGATTTGGTATTACCCAAGTGCCGGATGTGGATGTACTGCGAGAAAGCGACGGCTAGGACGAAATTGAGGAGGATAGTGATGATGACTGCGAGGGCGAAGGATCTGATAGCGACGTGCTGCAGTACATTAGTCTCTAAACTGCTTCTAAATGTAATTGAACATTATACACCGAACGAGGCCCCCGTAGCAATCTGAGTGTCGTCGCTTTTGACTCTTATCAGAGTGGCGTCAATCTTCCACTATTGTTGCGTACTGGTTCTTGTAGTGGTCTTGCATCGGCAGAAGTCTTCTTGGTAAGAACCCGACGTGGCACTGCTGAGAGCCGTCTCGCATGATGAAGGCCTTAATGCGATAGCCCAGCTCACTATCACCCTGGTCCTCCACTTGTAAACGGAAGACCACTAAATCCCCCAATTGGATGTGCTTGTAGCACGCTTCGTGTGTGGCACAGGCACAGCCTCCGTCCTTGATATCGCAGCCAACGACGTCTACTCCCTGCAGAATCATGGCAGCACGTCCACAAATGATTCTGAGTGCGATTTCAACAAACGTCCCTATTCGTACAGAGGGTACAGATTTCCTCCACACGGCAAAACAAAGTTGCCCATCACTTTATATGGATAAACCGATAGGGGGGGGGGGGGGGTACAGCGCTCGTCAACATGTTGACGGGTACAGCTTTCCTCAAAATTCGGTAGTGGATTCAGGGTGGCGTAAGGATGGTGCACCCGAAAGTGTTGACTGGTTGAAGATCGCGAGGACAGAGGTTCGGACCACGTATAGACTCACAGGCACGGATGTGTCCCACCCAAAGCAATGATGATTCGGGATGGAGTTATATCACCCAGTCCGGCCGGCGACTTCCCTTCACGGCAGGTACCCATTCGAAGGGGACAAATGCTTCCGGTAGAGTGTATCCCGGAAAGCGGCCTATCCTAGACGAGCCGAACTATCACCCAAGTGCCTCAAGATCAAGTCATCCTGAGTGACACCACAATAACATGAAGACCTACGACCATCCCAGCCCAGATGAAGACCATATTACCGAGTCCCAAGTACCGCGGAGTGTCCAAGTCACGATGGAGTGTGGAGTGCGACCTGATGACTACGAACGAAGTGGAGTCCAGGTGAACTACACATTGTACATCCCGAATGACAAAATGACAACCCGAATGACCAGATGCCACTCCGATGAATGTCACACCGGATGGCAGGTCTACCTAATGACAAGTTGACCAATCAGAGACGACCCTGGAACGTGCCAAGTCAGGCACCCATGCGAACCTGAGGCCAGTGCCCAGATAGTGTCATGCCTAAGCCAGAGACATTCGAGACAAGTCAATCAAGCCGCGACAGCGCGCCAGCGCACGAAGTGCGACTGCCCAGACCGCCGCCTTTACCTGATAAGTGAGCGGCCTCCCCCGAGTTCAACGTGCACCCCAAGCATACTGAAACCCAGTCATCCAGGAGGAGTGCATGCGATCCGAGTAGAGGAGACCGCCAGAAACCCAGATACCAAGAAAGAAATAGATATTGATAGCCAAAGAGAGAGAGAGAGATAAAATATAATCAGAGTTTGTTTTGCGTTTAAGAGCCCAAGTGGACTTCGTGTTTGCTTACCAGTGGTTCTGGGACGTATATTCGCCGAGGACGACGACGCCATGGAGAAGCTACCCAAAGGAGAATCCAAAGAAAGGTCCGGGAGCCGCGTATACCAACGGACGTCCAAGGTCGTGCAACCGCACAAGGAACTCTCACGACACGCTCAAATCAAATTAGATACTGCTTTCGGGTTTATCTGCCTATTTCATATCTCAAGTTGCCTGTGGACATTCGAAAGAGGACCCTTGCATTTCATATTCCAGCCGCAGTGTCGGGAGGTTGCAGCAATCACCCCCTGAGATCCGAGTTAGATTGTTTGTGTTAGGATTGTATTTGCTCGTTTATTCGAGAGGGGTGCGCGTTGGGCAACCCGGATTTCCCTGTATCCGGGTTGTAACCTGAAGTTGACAGGCTGCATATTGTGTGTACAAACTCTGTATTGTTATTGGTTATTTTGAGATTGGTTATTTGGAGAAAGGTCTTTGCTCGTAAGCTTGCCTCCATTCGGGATCTCCCAGTTGAAAGGAACCTAGAAGTTCTCTGTATCTCTGTATCTAATTGATTGTTACATTTCCGGTTGAAAGACGGTCCGCCGAATTAATCGACACCTATAGGGATTGCACAAGGTCACACGCCGACTCGAGTCATTCTATTGTGTGTTTCGAGTTAACCAGGCTGGCCCATTCTGGAATACCAGTTCTCTAACCCCGGACGCGCTATACATCCTGGACAGTAAAAGCGTCCACCCGCTTTGTCTCACTTGTTTATGAGAATCTCCACGCCGAGCAGGTACTTGACTGTCCCCATCGTCGTAAGCTCAAAGGTTCCTTGTAGAGAGGCTGCAACCTCCTCGCACAGCTTGCGAGGACCCATCAGCAGTAGGTCGTCCATGTAGACCGTCAGCAATAGCGTCACATCGCCGTCCTTCTTTGGGGCATGGAGGCCGTAGTCCAAGTCCAATCGCGCCAACCCCATGGACAACAGCTTCGCGTGAAGCGTCTCTTGTTCCAGATGCTCACAGCTGAACGCTTGATCACGAGCTTGCTGGTCCAGAGTGAAAATTCACAACTCCTCTTGGTTAGACAATACTATATTAGTTTCAGCCATTTGGTTAGACAATCTATATTAGTTTCAGTGTGACCGAGATACGATACAATCCTCCCAAGGATAGCAACTTGTGGTTTATGAGCCGCAGGCTGCCACGTGGACGAGGATATCCAACCCAGCCAACAAAATCCTGCATAGTAGTCGTTGTCTTTGCATGTATAACATCCACATCCATTCTGATCTCTTTTTTTCATATTTATTGCCAATAATTGGATCAATATTAAATTGTATTGGAATCGTGACTTCTCAATAATAAATATTTATACTAATTTATTGAATTGCAATATTTTATTCCGACCTCTAGTCATGATAGGTTTTGTGACTTCAGGTTACCGGCTGCAACAAATTAATCTGCATAGCAGCACCGCCACTGCAATCCCAGTAAAACGTGACATTGCACGAGCACTATAATATGGACCTTGGCAGAGTCACCAACGAGATTGCATAAAACGTCATTACTGCAACCTTCCTGCGACTTTCCAGCAACATCATGTAACCTTATCACCCTGCCCTAACCCCAAAAACCATGCGGGACCCTGCTGGAAAACGGGTTAATGTCGAGGTTTAACACACCGCGCGAAGACTTCGCTTCGCACATCGATGCTAAACCTCTCTGGCCGAGTCCGGTAGGCTCACCCTAATCTTGCAGCGCTACGCGCTGCGCTTGATCTCGCCGGCCGAAGGCCGGCGACTTTGGTGGTTAGGGCAAATGTGTTGGTTTTATGCAATCTCGTTGGTGACTCTAGTCACTTCCCTATAATATATCACAAAGCCGCGACTTCGCACGGAACAGCTCTGGATTTACAAAAGAAACAGTAGCGCGCCGCGAGCGCACGAGGTCTCTCAAGGGTTTGGTAGTAGTAAGAATCCTGGCTTAGTAGTGATACTACTACTACTATCCGACTCTTAGGAGGGTCTTGTGCTGGTTCATTTTGAGTAACAATATATATATATATATATATATATATAATAACGTCACGGGTATATTTTATCGTGCCTGCACATGAAGCACTTTCATACTCTGGATGGCTGTTACAAGTTGTATTTAACAATACAAACCAGTACGATAGTATTTATACTAACGTTAGCATACTACTACTACTACTACTACTACTGCTACTATTTCCACTACTTTTGAGAGCTGTCAACAGTGGCTTACCTGACGGTGCACCAGCACCCACGCGCTAAAACGCCCCCGCAAAGCGTGATTTCGTCGCCCAGAACGACTCCGCAGAACGGGGCGATCTGTTCTGACGCAGTGAGCGACTGATAGCATCCATCGCATTGGGTCCATTGAGCGCATCGCAATTCGCGATCACGTCCTCGATCAAGAGGCTGTAGGATAAAGCAACACTCGGGCGTTATTCCCAGCGCACCAGCTAGATGAGAGCAGCAGTGCGAAGCCAGTCGAGCTGGGTTCGCCATGGTTCGTGCTCCTGATATTGCGGAATAATCCGTTAGTGCAATGTTGCCCGAGTGGAGTCCGGATCAATCATTTATCACGGTGATGCTAGTTTCACACTTAGATAATTCGCAGTTCGAAGAACTGTCGTTAGGCGCTGGATTCCGGATGTCATCGAACGACTTTGGTGCAACATTTATCTCCATACTCTATCGAGAAACATTCGTACAACATTCGTATACCGATATTTATTTGTCATAGGGAGCACTAAGGGGTAGGGTAACTAGATCGTGTGAACGTAAATACAGTCGTAGTGACGGACAATATTAATACTATAATACTAGTAGATCATAAGAGTAAACCCATATTTTTCGACGAAGGGGCCGGACGTGGGATTTGGAGGGGACAGAACAGTAAGCCTACATACATGTTCCTGGTATTGTCGTTTTCACCCAAATTTGTAGAACCTGGGGGGAAGTTGGGAGCAATCTGAATCGATTCCAACCGGTTTTGACCAATCAGAGGTGGCGTATGTTTCGTGGACTCAGACACAGCACAAAATGTGCGCCGCCTCAGACTCGGAGTTGGAGTTGTGGGTCGATTGGTGACTTCTGATTGGCTGAATATCGCGCGAATCGATTTGAAATCGATTCGCGTAAGCGATTCGATTCAGGCCATTCTCACATATTCGAATGAAACTCACAATATTGTACTACTAATGGCCACGTTAGGACGGACAGCCCAACAGGGATTAATTGCCTCCAGGACAAATGTGTATCGATTCAATGGCAAATGATAGGAGCTTATACAATTGCCTTTTGTATAAGATATTGGATTTTACGGAAGGATAACATTCGGATAACAGTCAAAAGGACATGATATAGCAGGTAAATATGTAGGCTAAATGGTATCATACGTTAATATCGTCAATCTCAGAGTGTTTAGCAAACAAGCGTAACGTATGATACCATTTAAGTCACTACGTTACGTCGCTAAAAACTGCACTATATAATAACGTAGGCATCGGGATCTGCGAGTTGGTTGAGGGTTCGTAACGCCTACCGCTACCGTATTAGGTGAGATCAGAGCGCATTACACACAGTATAATTGACGAGCTACGATGATCGCATCCAGATATGTGTCGCGCGTAGGTAATGCGACTGCGGAGTAGGCGCAAGAGATGCGCTATTTCATGGGAGCGCCAACGCAGAAATATCCAGGACAGCTGTGTTCGACTCCATCTCACAATGGTTAGTTGATATTTCATTCGAGAGCAGGATAAGTCAAGGTGCTGTCCTTCTCATCAACCTAAAAGTATAATTTTAATTCTTGTACCTTTCACCGATTTTTGCGAGTGGACTGTTAATTCATGCGGAATTAGATCCATAAAAGGGCGGTCTACCTCTATTTAATGCTAATTATGCCTATAATTGCGAGCACCTCCCCTAACGCACGCGATCGACTTTTGCAAGCCAATAAACACAGAATGGCTGGTGGCCGACCGCCAATCGCCCCGTATTCCTCTAACTCGGGCTGGACTAGCTTATTTCGCTTAATTCATCGACACGCTTATTTCAGCAACGTTTGGACAACCCATAATTGACAATGCAATTAGCTAACCCAAGTTATAATCAAAATCGAGATAGAATTAGAGTTGTGCCAGAATTATAATGGCAGGATATTAATAAGTGAAAGGCACAATGCTGTACCAACATCACATGCCCGCCTCTTCCCTCGGATGAGGCGGAAAAACGGAGATGTGATGTTGAGGAGGGACGCTCACCGATGTCAGTCTCACGGTGGAGACACAACGCTCACGCACGAAACAACCACGAGTATTTATGACAACTATTGCATATTTCACTTAATGTGGTACATGTATTCCCCTTATCGATATAACCTTCGGACTGCGCCTCCCCCCGGGTCCACCACCCGGGTCCCCAATATTGAATGCAACAGTGATTATTTCTTTTTGGGGCGAAGCCCCCCTATAATCATGTGTCTCCGATTTATGTGTTTGTGTGTGGTACATCACTCCGTTTTGCTCTTCGATTTAGTTTTTACGAAGGGGCATTATTCATTTTGGAAATGGGTTAGGTGTACTATTTAGAATGATGTCTACTAGAGCGCGTTTTTTCGAAAAAAACCTGGGTTGAGTGACTTTTCTGATTTGGGCTTCAATTTGGATTCTATGGAAGGATCCGTCAGTTTCACTGGCGTTAGGCGACCAAGGGTCGCTAGCTCAAGGTTCGAAGTTATTAAACAGGGAAATCCGCCTTTATCGTCGTGAGCTACGAAATAGACTAATTAGCTATATTTTGACTAAATTGAGGGCCCTTAGGGCCCTTATATAAGCCCGGATTTAGCCAAAAAAACCTGTTATCGTCTATATTTTTCGTAAAAAGTCCGCCGTAAAATCGCGGCCGTAACAATGCTGGCACCTTCAAACATCGTGAGGCAGGCATTTCAATAGGGCCGATCCGGCGGCGCGACGGCTCGGACTCCACGGCGAGTGCCAGACGTCGCCGCGCCAAGATGGAAGCGATCGGGACGGAGAAGGCGTCGGCCTCGCTCGCACGCTTCGGCGCCGAGTGCACGACGGCGCAGGCGCCAAGGTTGGCGCGATCAAGACGGAGAAGGTGTTGACCTCGCTCGCGTGCTTTGGCGCCGAGTTGCAAGACGGCGCGATCAGGACGCAGAAGGCGTCGGCCTCGCTCGCGCGCTTCGGCGCCGAGTGCACGACGGCGCAGGCGCCAAGATTGGCGCGATCAGGATGGAGAAGGCGTCGGCCTCACTCGCGCGCTTCGGCGCCGAGTTGCAAGACGGCGCGATCAGGACGGAGAAGGCGTCGGCCTCGCCCGCGCGCTTCTGCGCCGAGTGCACGACGGCGCAGGCGCCAAGATTGGCACGATCAGGACGGAAAAGGCGTTGGCTTCGTTCGCGCGCTTCGGCGCCGAGTGCACGACAGCGTGATCAGGAAGGAGATGGCGTCGGCCTCGCTCGCGCTCTTCGGCGCCGAGTGCATGACGGTGGAGGCGCCAAGATCGACGCGGTTTGGACTCGCCGGGGCTGCGCTTCACGGAGGAGGCGCAGAATTCGGCCACGGTTTCAACTATGGCAAGTGTTGTATTTGATGATTTACTTTGCAATAAACTTGGTTTGGCTATTAGCTGGGTTGTTCGACATGTCATAGTGCGGTGCTGTGAGGGATGAATCTAAACGAGACAGGTGTGCTGGAAGCTCGCATGATGACGGCGCGTTTCATATCGGCTGGGTAAAAAACTTTAGAAAGAGTCCGTGACTATTCAAAGCATCACCAAGATACTTGGTGCTTTCGGTTAGGGAAGACGAGGCGGCTGCCGAAGGCTTTCCCGGTCGCAACGACGGCTAGATATCCCGGCAAAGGACTTACGGCTGTACTGTGAAATGCTAGTTGAAGTTGTAGAATGGTAAATTTTATTATGGATCGATGCGGAGTGACAGAGACTCACTGTTTTCCTTTGTCAGTCTTCAATTTGACTTGCAGGACAAAGAACTACCTGCAACGATGCGAGCGGGGATCGACGACGCCGAGACCGCTGCTGCTGAGCTTCTGGCCGAAGCCGATGCTGAGCTGAACGACCAAGCGACCGTGGAGGCCACTAACTTTTTCGTTTCGGTGAAGGAGGTGCGAGAGTTTGTCAAGGGAGAAGTTCCGGCGGCTGCGGTGTTCATCTCGGTGATCATGTGCGTTCTGACGGTTGAACGTCTAGTGAACAACCGTGGCACACGGGTGACGCTTGTTGACGGGTTCATGCAACCGCATTTCAAGGCGTATTGCCGTCGGCTGGAGAAGATGGACCCGTTTCGCCGCGACGCACGCGTGCTTCAAGTCACCGTTTGGGACCCCAAAATTCGTTCGCATGGGAGGCCTCGCTTCCAAACTGGTGTCGTCTACGAGATGAAGAAGATTCATACCATGAAGTTCTATCATGATATGGTCCAGGGGGGCATGCAATCGCTGGGGACAGCTAACCCTGGGGTGATCCAAGAGTTTGCCGACTTTGAAATGGCTAAACGTGCCAGACTTGATTCGCCCGCACCGCTGTTCAACAACCAAGCGAGGGATCCCGCTGATGAAGATGAAAAGGAGGAAGAGGAGGAGGAGGAGGAGGAGATGATGTAGTTTGGTGAGATTGAGTTGTAGCTGGTTCCCTCTGTAGGATTGTTTTCTTTTAGTATTCTTTAGCTAGGGCAAGCTACCAGTGTAAACAAAAATGCAATGGTTCATCAGATTCAATTGATGTCAATGTTTTATTGCTTACGTACACTGAGTAAGGCAGAATAGGGTGTGTATAGCTAGCTCTTTTACGGATAAATCGGGCCTTCACACGATCAGCTTCGCTGGAGTCGCATTTCCCAAGTTCCAGGGAGCGGCGCAGATCGAAATTTCTACCGGGAGTGATGTCCAAAAAGAGATTGTTTCAAAGCTCAATCGATCGGTTCTTTGTTGGTGATGAACATGATCGGTATAAGAAGGCGCGATTCACAGATAGTCTGGTAAGCAAGTTAACGATGAGAATGACTGTACATCACATTTTGATTTGTAGTTTAATGTGTGCTGGCAGCTATCTGACTCCAGAGCCGTGATTCAGGCGTATGGAGAGTACGAGTCTATTGGTAGTGATGTCTACGTGAGCCGTTGTCGTAAAGAGCTTGCTGAGGTGCGTTGTCGCGGGTTATACACCGAGCGTCGACCGAGGTCTGACACCCAGTGATAGGACGACATTCCTCTTTGCTCGTGCTTGCAGAATATGTACGGCGGTGCATGTGTTACTCAATGTGAAAACCGGGAGGTAAGGCGACTAATGTTTGTAAGGATGTTTCAATATTTTAGTCACAGATTTTTTACGCATTGTGTTTGAGAACAGATGCAAATTGAATGTGTTCATGGCCGCTGCTCTACTGGGATGCTGTGTGGCAACCAGCGATTTCAGTTGGGGCAGTCGGTGGCGCTTTCTCTGAAGAAATCAAGTGAAAAGGGCATTATGCTGATAGCAGACGACTTCATCTCCGAGGGTGACTTCGTTGTCCAGTACACAGGTGAGGTACTTACCGAAGCTGAATACGTCCAACGTCGTAAGGTAAGGTTGATCAAACGTGTTTTGTGGGTATACTTCGTTGGCTAACAAAACTATAATGTACTCTCTAGGATCTGTGTGGAACCAGACATTATTACGGAATCCGGCTCGGTCAGAACCATGTTGTCGACGCAGCATATAAAGGGTCCATGGCTCGGTTTGCAAACCACAGTTGCTCCCCCAATTGCGCGATGGAGAAGTGGGAGGTGGGTGGCGAAACTTGCTTGGGATTATTTGCGAGGTCCCCGATTGCACGCGGTGAAGAAATTACGTTCAACTATGCTTCTCACAACGCGGAAACTTCGGTAAGAGGCTATCTACTGGTGTCTGTTTTCACCTTCTCACTAATCTCTTATTTTAATTTACAGACTAGGAAATGCGACTGTGGAGCTAGAAACTGCAAGGGGGTCATTCCGTCTTAGTCGTGGGGTTGGCATTCCAAAACCCAGTATTCATCAACGTGTAGGAGGCAAAATGTAGGATATCAACCTAATTACATGTAGTGTTTACGATTTGAACTTTGAAATGTGCACATTGCAGTCTAAGTTGGCAAAGAATATGCTACTTCTACTGGTTTTGGCTAGTAACTGTATGTTGCACAATCAGGTGAGCGAAATATTGATGCGGAAATATGACATTGATGTAGGCTTTAGCCAGATGTTGAGCGAGTTCCTTCTTGTGGCGATGGAATGGTGACGCTTGCCAGGAGCTGGAGCTGGTGGTGACGTCATGCACGTCTTTTGCGTGTAGGACTTGCGGGTGGGTATATGGAAGGTTAGCTACAGTGATGGGATTGGGAGGCGTTAGCTGAGCGAGATGCGCTCCCCAGGATATTTTTGTCATGATAGGCGTGACCCATTCCGTGATTATAGGGCGCGAGGATAGGGCGGGTTAGCACTAGAATATTGCAACTGAGAATAGGACGAGTATGATAGTCTCTGTATGATGACATCACTTACAGTGTAAGTACACGTTGACAAATAGATGCTATTTGATTGTTATCTAGTGTTAGGCTGGCATACCAGGTACTGACGAAGAGAGGTTCCGGGTTTGATATAGAGGTGCGGGTATAATTTAATCGACCCAGGAGGGGTGAAAGGGTGCATTACAACGGTGTGTTACGGATTCATGAGGAATTGAAACTATACAACAAGCCCGTGACTACCGGAATCACCACCTAGATAACCAGCGTGTTCTGGTTGGTACTGCAAGATGTAGAGCGAAGGTTTTCCTGTGCGGAAAATTTAGCCTTTGGCAGACGATGTACGGTGCTGGGGTTGGAAGGAGGGCAATGTGCGCCTATCACATTGCTGTAAAGCAGGGCGTGGGTAATATACGTGCTTTACACTAAAAAAATACTACTGAGAGAAAATGAATAGGGAGACTCTGATAGACTTTGAATGATGTAAATGCATGCTCGAAATAGTTGCTATTCGCTTGTTAGCAAGTGTTTGTCGAGCCTTCCAGGCACCGACGGAGTGAGTTTTGGGAGGATAGCGGCCTAATTCCAGGGGGGGGTGAAAATATGCATTATGGTGGTGCGTAACAAGTTGTTTAGGCATAGAAGCGTTGGAGTGAGTCCGCGACTACTAGAAGCATCACCAAGATACGCAGTGCTTTCTGATTGGTACTGCAAAATCTAGACCGTAGGCTTTCCTGTGCGCACGATGTCTTGCCGCTCGCTAGTACGGCTAGTTGGTGAGGTAGCGTGCCGTTTCTGGCGACATCGGATACGTTCGTTGTAATTAGTAGCGCGGACAATGAAAATTCAGTCTTTGCCAAACGATGTACGGTGATGGGTTTGGAAGAAGAGCAATGTGTGCCCATCACGTTGCTGTGAAGGGCGTTGATGCTGGGCGTGGTAAATATAGTTGCTTTGCACTTGAAAATCACTACTGAGAGAAAATGAATAGGAATGATCTGACAGTCTTTCAATGGTTTAAGTACATGTTGGAAAATACTTGCTATTCGATTGGTAGCAAATATTTGACAAGCTTACCACGCGCTAGCCGAGTAAGTTTGGGGGTTGGTAGAGGGTGCATCGTGGCGTAATTTAAACGAGACAGGTGGGGTGAAAGGATGCATTGTAATGGTGCGTTACAGGTTCGTGAGGCATAGAAACTTTAGAGCGATCCCGGGACTACTGAAAGCATCACCAGGATACTCAGTGCTTTCGGGTGGGTACTGCAAGATGTAGAGCGAAGGCTTTCCTGTGCGCTCGATGACTTGCCGATCGCTAGTACGGCTAGGTGATGAGGTAGCGTGGTCGTTTCTGGCGACGTCGGATACGTTCTTTGCGTTTAGCGTCGTGAACGCGGAACATTTAGCCTTTGCCAGACGAAGTACGGTGATGGGGTAGGAAGGAGCGCAATGCGCGCCCATCACGTTGGTGTGAAGGGTGAGGGTGAGTGCGTGGAAAGTATAGTGAATTTACACTAGATGGTCAGAGGATTACTACTTACAGAAATCAATAGTACGAATCTGATAATTTTTATCCGAATTGCTAGCCATTAACAGAGTAAGTTTCGAATGTGGTAGGGAGGGGTGGATCTGCGAAGCGAACGATGGTGTTGTTGGATGACGCGTTAGATGCGTCCAATTAACCTCGCGGGGGAACTACATGAGCAGAATTGTGAAAGCTTGGCGAGGGGTTTACAGCACGGAGTATTTCTGTTTGGCGACACCAGGAGTGTATAGAGCAAGGTAATGGACATTAGAAGAATTTCTAAGAAAATAAGTGTTTTTTGTTTGAGAAAGCAAGGCTTTTGCTGAAAGTTTTTAGTAGATCTATCGAAGACTTGCCGATGATTTGTGCGGCTAGTTGGTGGCCAAGTGCGTGCGTGATGTTGAAGTTGACGTGTCTACTGTGATGTCCGGGGCTCGTGTACCTGTAGCGAAAATATCGTGAAAAGAGATAATATGACATGTACTGTGATTAATAAATAGCGCGAGGCGTGGTTCATCATAATCCAATCTCTTGTGAAGCGAGTATGGCAAAAGGACCTCGTACACGATCCGGAAAAGCTGCTCTGCGCACTATCCGGAAGCTAGCGACACCTGGTTGCGGAGACAAACCTGCAAAACGGCGACGACTTGAGCGAACTACGCCAACGATGGGGGATATTGAAGCCTCTGAAGCGCGAGCACGGATCAGTCGTTTTGAAGAGACCCAAGCAAGAAACACCGTCGGGCAGAATGTTCCTCGCTCTCGGAAGCGGAGCTTGAGAGGACATGTACCCGAATCGGATTTGCTGGCGCAAGAATCCGATAAGTCCTGTAAGTAAACATTGGGGTACCCGGACGAAGCGTCCGGGGGAGTTCGCAGTTCTCAGCCACCTGTACGCCCACTTGCTAGACGCGCTGCTGGCAACGGCGCTTGTAGATGGCAATGTGCTAGTGCAACGCGGCACCGCGGCCACCACGCCCCTGCGGCTACTTTTGCCATTTGCAAACCATACTAACTACGAGTGTTGACATTCACTGCCACTTCAACTTCAGCTCTTCTTCCGCATCGCCGTTGCAGGCGACGAAGCGTGTGAGGTCTGTGCTACAGCCCTAGGAGACGGAAGGTGAACAAACGGCGGCGAATGTACTGGAGATGGAGCGGGCTAATCCGTCATTACACTGGAGCAGCGATGCCCCATCCTGGAGGCCGAGCAGCGATGTCCCATCCTGGAGGCCGCCCTAGGAGCGAGACCTGGGAACTTTTCAGCCACAATGATGCTGATGACAATGTGAAGTGTAATCGTTGCGACGCCGTCATAAAGAACACGAAGTGCTCGAAACTGGAAAGCCATTTGACGAAGTGTACTGGGTACACGTTGGTGGAGAAGAACAAGAGGAAGCGCGTGCTGCTAGATCGAGCAGAGGAAGCTGCGCAAAAGAAACGAAAAGAGAGTGGGTTTGTTGAGCTGCCCCAATCCACCGTCGACCAACATCACTGTCTGGACTACTCGTACGAGTATCTAGGTAACGTTACCGATTTTTGAGCATAGATGTTTTGAATTAACTTAATAATGCACCATCATGCAGCTTTCATAATCACTCACGGCGTCTAGGACACATCTCCCAATTCCTACTCCCAAAACTATCTGTATGACGGTCTTTGTGTCTACGATAAGGGAAGTGCGGCGTCGCGTGGTAGAGCGTGATCGGCTTCTTGCACGTGACATGAAAGTACACGCCCAGGTGGTCCTCCGAGTTTGGTGCGCAAGCGGCACCCCGACCTCCTTCAGGTGCTGGGCGTCTCCCACACCCGACAGCATCAAAAGCTGCGGCGAGTTGATCGCGCCGCCCGACAAAATGACCACTTTTGCCGCTCGAAGTCGTGTCGGTACTTGGCCACCAGGGCCTTTGAAAGGCTTCACCTCGACTCCAACTGTGCGCTTCCCTTCAAACATCGATTGTTCATCAACGCGTCGGTCAGAATGGTCAAGTTGCTCCGCGAGAGCACGGATTCCGTCAAATACGCCGCCGACGCGCTGCATCTCGCCCTTGTGGATGGTCAACCCACACCCTCCTGTTGGTGTCCGTTCACGTTCTCCGTGAAAACGGATACCCGGCTTGCACTGCAGCGTCGAGGAATGCCTGGTACAGCGACTGGTCTCGCTGCAGTCTCCTCGTGACGTGAAGGGGCCCATCTCCGCCGCAATAGTCGTCGACCCCGAGAGCGTGCGTCTGCGCCCTCTTGAAGCAGTCTGCATAGCCCCATCCGGCAGCTCCAGCAGTCTCCCAGTCCTCGTCTCAGATGTAGATCATGGCGTTGATGGACGAGGAGCCTCCGAGCACTCGGCCCCGTGGCCACGTCAGACGGCGGCCGTTCAAGTTCCGCTGCGGCTCCGTCACGAAGTTCCAGTTGTAGCGCTGCCCACGAAGTTGGCCGTGAGCATGTCGGGCATCGCCAGGCGGGTGGAGTCCAATAGCCCGCGGTCCTTCGGGCCAGTCTCCAGTGGAGACTCTCCACTAGCAGCACCGAGTGGCCCGAGTCGGCGCTCAGCCGATTGGCGAGGACGCAACCGGGCCCACGATGATGCAGCCGAACTCGTATGAAAATGGTGCTCGCTCGGCGATAAATTATCGCCGATAATGTAGCCTTCAACTTGGAGGCGCATAGAAATCAGGCTGCATGTTGCCAGAATGTTGCCAAGCTAGATGTTGCCAGAATGTGCCAAATGCAAACAAACAAACCCACGCTCCTGGGCCGCCTAACGACAGTTCTTCGAACTGCGAATTGTCATTTACTCGAAGGGGTTCGTCCTCATAATAATGTTTTGTTTCCAACTATGTGTTCGCAGCTTTCTTTGAAACGATCGATGACCTCTTTCTCCGCGTTTGTGGGAGTTGCGGCGAATTAACTAAATCAGCTCGAGCAATTCGGAAGTGCTATGATCTAACTCAGAAATACTTTGCCCCGCTCAAAAACCGATCTGGTGTGTGCGAGATCATCGATGAGGCCAGTACGCGACCTGACGGTAACGACATACGATTTGTATGGCTCTGCAGCCGTTGCAATACTTCTCTTCTAAAACAACAAGTCCCAAAGTTTAGCCGCTCCAGCGGGTTTCGTATAGGACATATACCTCCCGAATTAGCCATTTTAAACCGAATGGAGTCAAGATTAATTGGTCTTGGGATTTCATTTACAACATGTATTAATTTGTATCGCGACCAACAAGAGTTTACTAGAGGAAACGCAATTAACTATTGGAACGAAATAAACGAAATGACAATGTCCCTGCCGAGACCTCTTTCAAAGTCTGGTGTTGTTCTACTCAAGACGAAGTTTAGCAATGAGGATTCTTACGTCAGAGTTCGACCAGAATTGATTCGACGAGCACTCCAGTGGTTAATTAAGTATAACCCCCTCTACAAACATGTAATAATATCAGAAGAAAATCTTGCAGAATTGGCAAATATCGATGCTAGCGCCTCAATACCAACGATTCCACTGACTAGTGAAGAGGCTAATCAGCTTCGAACGACGAATGATCAAAATGCGGAGCTTGCTGTGCCAAAAGAGCTCCATGCTGAGAAAGAGCATGCTATTATGGATAATTGTAGCAAGGATGACGATGTGTTAGATATAACTGAGTCGTTTGAATTAGAAAACGATGGAGTAGATAATCAAACGGAGACAGAGAAACTTAAGGAGGCAGTGAATGTTGTGGTTGGCAAAACATTGTATCCGACAGGTGAATTATCATGCCAGAAAAATCCCATCAACGTGTATACAACCAACATGCTTATGCAAAATTGTTTTCCTGTCTTGTTTCCTAATGGCGAGGGTGGACTTCACCCTTTGACTAATGTGGAGGATCGAATGCATGACTATGCATTAGCGGAGTATTGTGCTCATCTGATGAAGTGGCATGATCGCCGGTTTGTCACACACGGCAACTTTAATTTTTGTTTGTTTGAATTTGATTCAGAGACGTCAAATTGATGGCCTGGTTCGGCGAGTTGTCATCCCACAGAAAGATGATTGTTCATCCAAGCAAAATAAATTTTATGGGAGTTCCATCAGCAGTAAGCAGGAAACAAATAAAGCGATGGAGTTGCTGGAATGCCTTAAACCATATTTTCGTGGTGTTCGAGGCAGTGGGCTTTACTGGGCTAATGTGAAAGATGACCTGATGTCTATGATTGGAAATCGAGTTTTACCATCTAGGTGGCCCACATTTTTTCTTACGCTTAGTGCAGCCGACTCAATTTGGCCTGATTTTTTTTGAGCCTGCAATCCGGCTTTGTTAATTGAAAAGGCCCGAGCGTTATCTGCCCAAGAAAGGCGAAGGTATTTAAGCGAGAACCCAGATATTGCTGCGCGTCATTTTGATCGAAGGTTTAAGGCTTTTTTTTGATACTGTTTTGTGTGGTGAGGCAAACCACTCGGGCAAATAGTAGACTACTTTTGGAGAGTGGAGTTCCAACACCGAGGTTCGCCGCATATTCATGCATTGCTTTGGGTGGAAGATGCACCTGATGTGCTTAAACTGTCTGAAAGTGAGCTAGGGCGTCATGAATTAGCGTGCTATGTTGATAAAATCATTTCTGTAATGGCAAAAACTGCAAGGCAGCTTGAAAAATGCACATGCAATACATGCAGTATCGAAAACAAGAGTGAACTTGACATCTTAGGTGCACGACCTCCTGGTTGCGGGACAGACGAATGGAATTGTGATTTAGCACGTGTAATTAACAGAGTTCAGCGGCGTTCGTGTTGCCCAGGATCATCATGCAGAAAAAAAGGTGACATATGTAGATTTGGGTATCCGAAGGAGTTGAGACAACGGACGGAGGTGGAATTAGATAATGAGGTTGACGGCATTGCGTCTGTGCAAATACATTTAAAGCGAGAAGACCCGTCGATAAATAATTATAGTCCTGCATTGCTCTCGCTCTGGCGTGCAAATATGGACATCCAACTCATTGGAAATGCCTATGGAGCAGCAGAATATACAGCTGCTTACGTAAGCAAAGCAGAACCAGACACAGTTCGCTTTAGAAACGTGATTTCTGCAGCGGTAACGAGGTGCGACCCAAATCTGCCTCAACATGCTACTTTAAAACGGGTTGCTAATGCTACTTTATCGATTCGGGAGGTTAGCGCACAGGAGGCATAATATATTTTGTTAAGAGAACTGCCGATGCACGGAAAGTCTAGACAAATAACTAGAGTAAAATGTATGCGGTACCACATGCGATATTATCGAATTGAACGTGACGAACTACTTTCACCAGGCATCAGTGATGCTATTCGTATCGAATCAATTGAGACTGCATATATGGCACGCCCTATTCAACCGCCCTTCGATAGTTTGACGCTAGCTTCTTTTGTCCAAAGGTATGAGCTTGTCGACAGTATTCCAGATACAGGTGTTTGCGATGCGTATTGGAAACGGACTGATTTCGGTGGATTTATCAAACTCCGCAACAAAGCCCATGTTGTTCGTGGTACGCCTTGGATAGCTCCTGATTCATCGAACCCTGGCTACTGTTTCGCTGAAATATTTCTTCATAAGCCATGGAGAGATACAGCTGAGTTACCGCAGACAGATGAGGATTGTATTGAGCGTTTTAAGGTAGAGCAAGAGCGTGCACTTACAACTGAACTTGTGGAAGAGTCTAGCCTAGCAATATCTCGGCACCAAAATATAGATCTCTTACGAAAATCAGGATCACATGAGGTAGTCACTGCTATGCCGGAGTCAGAGTACGTATTTGTTGAGCAGAGGGATGTAATAGAAACTGAAAATGCTAGTAATAGTATGCAGAATGCACCAAATACGGCGGTTGTTTGGACGTCAAAGCATCCTTATACTGCTGAGGACATTGATAAGGCTCGTGTATTCATTAAGGACTACGTTAAACCTTGGATCAAAATGCGGCGTGATACAAACAGGAGTGGTAGTGGTTCTGGAGGTCAGCATCGAGCAATTGAAAGTTCTTACATTTATCCCGTTAGCGGTGAAAACGCTACAATGGATTCTTACCAATGGGTGCCTTTTGCGTTAGCAATGAGTCAAGCTCGATAACGTTTTCGTGCAGCCTGTGAAAATAGATTTTGTGAGCCCATGCAAATGATCATTCAGAGAGAAGGAGGCTCGGGAAAAAGCTGGTTAATAAAACATATAGTAAAAGATGTCCATAACGTGTTTTGTGAGCATACCACTTCCAGACGAACTTCCAAACGCGTTTTGCTTTTGGCTCATCACGGAACAGCTGCCTTTAACATTAAAGGGCAAACTATTTGCTCGGCTTTTGAGCTAGGAGCATTCTCTCGGAATGCTTACTCCGTCCCTTATACATCACTGACAACCCAAAAAGGGGGTACCACTAAATTGAAGAGAATGCAGGAACGATTCGTAGATGTGCATTTAGTTATCATATACGAGTTTAGCGTGATTTCATGTGGTATGCTGTACTGGATAGATCAGAGAATGCGTGAGATCTGGCCTAAGTGCAAACATCTCGCCTTCGGTGGGCGAGATGTGATTTTTACAGGGGATCCGGCCCAATTAGATCCTGTGGTCCCTTACGCACTTTCGACACCACTACTGTCAATTCAAAACTTAATTCAGCGACTTGGTCGGGAGCTTTGGATGAACATTCCGTATGTGTGTTTATTAGCAGGGCAAAATAGAGGAAAGCTAGACCCTGAGTGGTTTTCTGCGTTACGTCGGCTATGGTGTGGTTGTCCTACTGATGAAGATGTTACGTTATTTAATAGTAGATACTGCGTGCGATCGCAGATGCCGGATTGGGCTCCGACAGCTAAACACATTACTTATCGCAACGTAGATGTTGCCGAAGCGAATAATGACAGTTTAGAGGCTAGTTCCTTACCCGTTGTTACTATTCGGTCAAAGCACTCGGTTCAGCTAAAACGACTAGCAAAGCACAGGGCCGTGTCTGCGGCAGCAGTAGATGCATTGCAGCGCGAAGCCGAACTTGCGGATTCTAATAGAGACAGAGTAGTAGCAACGGTTTTAAAGCTATCGATTGGGGCCCCAGTGACTCTAACTTTCAACGCGGAGCAATCGGCAGGCCTCTGTAATGGCACGAATAGCATTGTCTATGATTTGATGTATAATGAGAGCACGAAGGTGCCCATTGTACTCGTCCAGATCACCGACATGTATGTTGGACCGTCGTTTTTAGCTGGAATACCTAATATTGTACCAATTGTCCCTAAGAAGATAAGTTGGACAAAGAAAACAAGTGATTTAAGTGTCTATCGTGAAGGTATTCCTCTACGCCTAGCATTTGCTATCACACTTCATAAAGTACAGGGGCTAACTTGCAGAAAGGTAGTTTTTCACTCTACAGCTATACCTAGCGGGTCGTTCGCGTATGTTGCGCTTTCGCGAGTAAGAACTCGAGAATATATTATCATTACTGCACCTTTAACATTAGCTCAACTCACACCTTCAAAGGATAAACGTATTATTTGGGAACGTGAAGAGCAACGCATACAAACAGCAGTGAATCGGACTGAAACTAATACACAAGAAACCATTGTAGCGATGCAGCAAATAGCTTCACTTCACAATCAGTCGCTGCGGCCCCGGTGATTGTCTATTCTTGATTTTAAATACCTCTGTTAGCTTATTGCTGTTTAGCTTGATTTTGTTTCGAATATACGCAGATAGATCCGAAACTACTGCATGTTGCCCTCCACAGGCTTGCTACTTGATTCACATTTCATTTTGCCTTCAAACGAAAACGTATGAGCGGCGAACAACCCCCTGTCGACTCTTCCAGTCTGCGTGCTCAAGGCTTTGGGTCGCCTAAGCCAACACGCCAGCCACGTCACCCCAAAGCAAGTCCAGTCACCCCAGGCTCCAAGACCCAAGCGCTTAAGCGAATTCAAGTTGAAGAGCCAACTATTGAGACCAAGCAAGCAAAGAAGAAGTTGCGGACACCGGGTGACTCCGTCTCGGCGAGACTACGCGACGAGTGCAAGCTAAGCGCCATTTCCGGCTGGAGCAAAGCGGATATTCGTGCAAAGCTCCAACGCGCGAAATCCCAGCGCCGAGAGAGGGCGCGTCGAATGCTTGCAGCTATTGAAGCTGAAAAGAAGCGGGCGCGGGAGTATCATGAGGTGCCCGGGCGGTTCGAAATCGAAAAGCTCGTTCAGATTCGAAGAGATGTCAGCTTAAACATGATGCGCGAGCAACTGGAAGAACAAGGTAGAGCAGCAAGTAGGAATTCACGGAAGCCAAACTAATATACAGTCGATTTAATCTATAGACTACCTGGAACAGCCGCCCCGGAAGAGTACGCTGGTCGATAACAAAGAAAGAGTTGTACATGTAGATGGTTTGTAGGCATTCCCGACTGGTAAAAGAAAGAAACGGTAGATGAAAGTAGGATGAGCTAAGCAGTCAAATGACGTCGTTATTCCTTGGATTAAGACTTGCCGCTGGTGATGGTCTTAGGAGTCCAAGTCGGCAACACAAGTGGAGAACTGGACGCTTGTCCCTTGATGCAGCTGAAGGTCAGTAATAAGTAGTCTACGTCGGTATTTAGCACAGGAGTTGGTAGATATAGAGAGCCGACGTATCTCGTTGCGGCTCAATATTTTTTTGTTTACTCTTAGAGAAAGTGGCACTATTAATAGCAGTGGTATGCTGAAGTTTTGGTGTTTGGACCGAGTAGTAGTGCTTACTTGAACAGTAGCGAGAAACTAGTGGGGGTAAGTTGGTAGCACCAGGCGCTACAAGTAATCCCGAGTGAACCAGGTAACTGGTATTAGTAGTGCTATTAGCAGGGCTAATTTAGCACTATAGTAGTAGTGTATGAGTGGGGTAAGTAATATTTGTGGTGCTATATCAGTGGTGATATGACTACTAATGCTAACTTCAACTCAGTGCAAGGTGCACTGCTCGGGCTCATCTTTTGCCATGAGCCACTTCAACTCAAACAAGAGTATCACTGACCATGCTCGAGAACTATCCATACTGGACGACCATCAATTACATGAGGGTGTAATGTTCATTTCTCTTAATGCGAGCTCTGGATATTAAAAACGGGTTAGTACCGTTCTTTCCTGAAATAGTATGCAGAAGTAAATGGCTTCAATTGGAGAGTTTTTCGAGACGAAGTAGTCCACGTTTAATTAAGCGAAGTTGCCGACATGGGTAAAGTAGTAGTGATACTACGATTGCCAGTACCTACATGTACCTACCACAATAAGCTTAGTAGTGCTACTGATTCAGAGTGGGAAAGTAGTACTGAAAGCTGCTTCCATAAAGAATGTCTGATATATATTCAAATTTTTAGGTTAATAGGTGGTGAGAGGTATAAATAGGCCTTGGACGCATCATGGCTTACATACAGTCCGACAGGATAATATATGTTTGGCGTTCTTTGTTCAAGCAAGTTTCTGTAGTATCCTTACTACTAAGCCAGAAATCTTACTATTACCAAATTTGAGTGCAGTGCTTGTATAACAGACCTGGTAGTACTAGATACTGGCCGAGCACACCAAAAGTAGAGAAGCTCAAGAGCAACCATCGTGTGGTAATATGCTAATTGACACTGCATATAACCCCTTACTGCAAACTTTGTTATAATTATAATAATTAGGAAACTTGCTACCAACGTCACCAGTACTTCAGTAAGTTTTGTTTTCAATAGTTTTTATGTTCTTTGGTGTGTAAACAACTATAATGCTGGTAGTTATATTTTGTATTGATGCACAATAACACATTGCTCGCCCGTGACTCGTAGCGCAACAAGCGCTGGCGAGGAAGTCTATGCAACGGAGCTTTCTTAGTCATAGTTCTGGTCTTGTAGAGGGAGGTATCTCCTAGAGGGAGGTCTTATAGAGGATGGTCTCTCTTCAAGGGATAACAGTTTAGTGACCGCTTCGAAGTAGGTGTTGTAGAGGGAGGTCTCTCTTCAAATGAAAAAAAAGTTGGGGTACCCACTTCGGTATCTGGTTTTGGAATGTTACAGTGCTGCGCCTTCCCGCACAGGTCTTTTGACCTGCGAATACGTCAATCATTAATGCATTGCAGAAGAAATGATAAATAATTCAAAATCAAACGTCACATTCAATTCTGGTCGAAAGGCACACTTTTAACTCTGCACTTGAACTCACCGCCTTGCGAAGAAGCATACGCGACCGCATAACTATTCGCAGCGACCTTGGACACTCACATGTCGCTCAGCACTCCGTAAGCGACGCATCTCCCGCATACCAAACACGTAGATGAACATCTATTTGTCCGGTTGCGTGGCTTGCTTGGGCCGCTTGAATAAACGCGGATGAGCGGCCTGGCGTTGCCGCAGCTCCAGAACTTCGCGGCCTGTTGGTATATAATACATAAAGAGCGCATTAAAAACCACTTTGCAACATTCAATATATCTTTCAACGAGTTTCATACGGCGTAGCAGCTTCTGCGCTTTCACGCTTCGAGCGTGCGCGGTCCGTTGCTGAGCTGCAGTAGAAGTGGGAGCCGGCGGGCTGCTACCTGGGCTTGCTGCATGGCCCGGCTGCGAAGATGCACCTTCAGCACTAGCGACACCTGCAGCACCTGAATGGGCGGCAGCCGCACTGTCTTGGTCGGCGCGACCTGCTAAGATTAACTATTAGATACAGAGGATAGTCAGATAAAATATACTAGACTATACGTACCCTTAGCTTGCGGAGAAGACTTCGTTCCCGCACCGGCCGATCCCGGTCTCTCTTGTAGTAGCATAGCGACACGTTAACCTCAATTAGACATGCGTATCTGACCCGCCATCCTGTTCTTCTTTTGCGCTTACCTTTGACGGAGCGCTGCTTGCTCCCGCTCCCCGTCGTCGTCTTCTTTTTCGTCATCTTTCCAACTGACGTCAAAGATTGGGGGCGTCGCCCAAAATTGTGTGGATACACAATTTTGGGTGTTGCCCCTTCAAGCAGCACGTAATTCGTGGTGCTCCACTAGTTACCAAATACTATTTAGCATGGGTAGTTTGTCCTAATGTTCAGCGGATGGGTCAACATACAATCATAATATTTTCACGATAAAGGTTATACAATAACGAAGGTAGTAATGATTATATTTCACGTTAAACTATTATCGAATTACGGATGGTATGTATTATGCCAGGATTAGGACCTCATTCGCTTCCTGGGATGGACTCTGGATATAAAATCCAGAGAACATTACAATAGTAATATAATATATCCTGCTCAATAGTAGTTTTCTTTAACGTAGCATTACACGAACACTATAATATTTTCAGTATAATAACAACACTATAGTACACGCCGAAGTATTATACTACATGTAGATTATGCAGCGCTACCAGCCCAATCCTCTACCTAGTTTTCCGAGTTTAACTACACTATTATAGCGCCCCGTTGCCTGCAGATTTATCACCACTGGAAGCACCATTTCCTTTCCTCCTGAGCCTCTTACATGTAAACGCTGTATGCTTCTTCATCGACGACCACGGTGTCTGTAGTTGAGGAAACTCTTGAGGGTATTTCATTTTTTCTGGAAGTGCGGGAACAACTGCGTTGTACGCCAAGTTCCATCAACACTAGCCACCATTTCTAGCTACAGTCATTACAGCAATTAGTCTGTCATAGACTAATTTATGTGAGCAGGTTTTTGGCTCACAGGAATTAGTCTGTCATTAAGGTATACAGACTAATTTTGAACACATACTAATTTTGAATTCTAAATTAGTCTGACATGCATAAAATATAGCATGTTCTACTAACGCCCACGTGGTTCGCGACAGAAGTTCTCTGAAATTTATTTTCAGAGCTAAGGAGGCGGTGCGAGTGGGTGTGCGATTTTGCGAAGTCAAATACCCTGCGAAATCAGTCATCTATTTTCAAGAGATTACAGCTCTATTTTTCTTGTTGAATACAATATCCCGCGGAAAACGATAAATTTCCTGCATGTTACCTGTGTCGTCCACCTCAGCTAAGTGCGAAATCTATAAGCCAATCAGCTCATATTATTGAAATCTATTAGCCAATTGCATTAGCTGAATGTTGCATGAAGGTTAGCCCATGTACTGTTTGTTAACCCTTTTGACCCCAATTTCGATAGATGCCGCAATCGGTCTCTACCGTTGCCCAATGAGTTTCTCCTCCAATGAGGAATTTCAACCAATAAAATAAGTGTATTTTATCGTTGTGAAACTCACGGTACTTCTTTTTTCTGGATTTCTGCGAAAAGACGAAAACCAAGAGATGGAGGGGGAGAAGAACGACCAGTGCTCTTCGTGTTTGGGCGCCCCCTGCGACTGGAAACGCTTCGGGAAGCGACTGGAGGCAAGCCAAGCCCGAATGAGGGCGCGCACCCCGCACGCCGACACCTACAAGCCGCTGTACCAGGTTTATTTCTACTTAAAGCACGGACACTTCGACGACAAGGCGCTCTACGTCTTCCCCCAATGCGTTCGCATCTCGTTGATGTGTCGGGAACGTAAGAAGGCTTTACCAGATTCTGACCAAGGAAGTTCCCCTGAAACCAGCTCAGCTGAATCTCTGTCGGATGTCGACGAAGACGCCACCACCGCTACAACTTCCTCAGCGCTGAAGGACTCACTGCTGGTTAGCCCGACCAAGAGCCCCGTTCCACGAAAGCGGAACGTCAAACCTACCGACAAGCCAACGGTTGGTCGAAGCAGGAAGCAAGGCATTCAGTACAAGCCATCACCAACCAAGCGTAAACGTCCCCGCCAAGATGCACAACCAACCAAACCCTCAAAGCATCGCCGCAAAGATAGCACCGAGCAGGCTCAAGGTGAGTGCCATTACAACGGTTGGCGACAACTAGTTCCACTGAAAGCGAGCGGTGATTTTGGTGTTTCGTTGTTACGCTAATATTTCCGTTTGCGTGCCTATTTAGCAAATTGTAGTGCGTGCTGAGACCGCAGACGCAAGCATTGTTGGGGCTCGTAGTGGTGTTCTCGGAGGCCGTGCCTCATTGGCCGCGGTCGCGTCGAACTTGGCCGAGCTGTTGCTGGCTCCGTTTCTGCTGCTGCTGCTACGGCTATTACTACTGCTACTACTGCTGCTATGGGGCCATGATGCGCAAGTGGAAGGCTGCGCGCAGGACTGCGTGTGCCCGCTGGGGGTGATGTTGGTGCTCGTGGTGGTGTTCTTGGAGGCCGCGCCTCGTTGGCCGCGGTCGCGTCGAACTTGGCCGAGCTGTTGCTGGCACTGTTCCGGCTGCCTCTGCTACGGCTATTACTACTGCTACTACGACGGCTACGGGCCCATGTTGCGCAAGGCGAAGTCTGCGCACAGGACTGTGTGTGCCCGCTGGTGATGATGTTGGTGCTCGTGGTAGTGTTCTCGGAGGCCGCGCCTCATTGGCCGCGATCGCGTCAAAGATGGCCGAGCTGTTGCTGGATGGAGCTCGTGGTGGTGGTCTCGAAGGCCGTGCCTCGTTGGCCGCGGTCGCGTCAAAGTTGGCCGAGCTGTTGCTGGATGGAGCTCGTGGTGGTGGTCTCGAAGGCCGTGCCTCGTTGGCCGCGGTCGCTGTGAAGGTGGCCGAGCTGTTGCTGGCTCCGTTTCTGCGGCTGCTGCTACACGACGATTACTACTACTACTACTACTGCTACGGGCCCATGTTGCGCAAGTGGAAGTCTGGCGCAGGACTGCGCGTGCCCGCTGGTGATGATGTTGGTGCTCGTGGTGGTGTTCTCGGAGGCCGCGCCTCGTTGGCCGCGGTCGCGTCGAAGTTGGCCGAGCTGTTGCTGGCACTGTTCCGGCTGCTGCTGCTACGGCTATTACTACTGCTACTACGACGGCTACGGGCCCATGTTGCGCAAGGCGAAGTCTGCGCACAGGACTGTGTGTGCCCGCTGGTGATGATGTTGGTGCTCGTGGTAGTGTTCTCGGAGGCTGCACCTCGTTGACCGCGGTCACGTCGAAGTTGGCCGAGCTGTTGCTGGCACTGTTCCGGCTGCCTCTGCTACGGCTATTACTACTGCTACTACGACGGCTACGGGCCCATGTTGCGCAAGGCGAAGTCTGCGCACAGGACTGTGTGTGCCCGCTGGTGATGATGTTGGTGCTCGTGGTAGTGTTCTCGGAGGCCGCGCCTCATTGGCCGCGATCGCGTCAAAGATGGCCGAGCTGTTGCTGGATGGAGCTCGTGGTGGTGGTCTCGAAGGCCGTGCCTCGTTGGCCGCGGTCGCGGTGAAGGTGGCCGAGCTGTTGCTGGCTCCGTTTCTGCGGCTGCTGCTACACGACAATTACTACTACTACTACTACTGCTACGGGCCCATGTTGCGCAAGTGGAAGTCTGGCGCAGGACTGCGCGTGCCCGCTGGTGATGATGTTGGTGCTCGTGGTGGTGTTCTCGGAGGCCGCGCCTCGTTGGCCGCGGTCGCGTCGAAGTTGGCCGAGCAGTTGCTGGCTCCGTTTCTGTGGCTGCTGCTACGGCTAATACTACAGCTACTACTACTGCTACGGGCCCATGTTGCGCAAGTGGAAGTCTACGCGCAGGACTGTGCGTGCCCGCTGGTGATGATGTTGGTGCTCGTGGTCGTGTTCTCGGAGGCTGCACCTCGTTGGCCGCGGTCGCGTCGAAGTTGCCGAGCTGTTGCTGGATGGAGCTCGTGGTGGTGGTCTCGAAGGCCGTGCCTCGTTGGCCGCTGTCGCGTCAAAGTTGGCCGAGCTCTTGCTGGATGGAGCTCGTGGTGGTGGTCTCGAAGGCCGTGCCTCGTTGGCCGCTGTCGCGTCAAAGTTGGCCGAGCTGTTGCTGGATGGAGCTCGTGGTGGTGGTCTCGAAGGCCGTGCCTCGTTGGCCGCGATCGCGTCGAAGTTGGCCGAGCTGTTGCTGGCACTGTTCCGGCTGCTGCTGCTACGGCTATTACTACTGCTACTACGACGGCTACGGGCCCATGTTGCGCAAGGCGAAGTCTGCGCACAGGACTGTGTGTGCCCGCTGGTGATGATGTTGGTGCTCGTGGTAGTGTTCTCGGAGGCTGCACCTCGTTGGCCGCGGTCGCGTCGAAGTTGGCCGAGCTGTTGCTGGCACTGTTCCGGCTGCTGCTGCTACGGCTATTACTACTGCTACTACGACGGCTACGGGCCCATGTTGCGCAAGGCGAAGTCTGCGCACAGGACTGTGTGTGCCCGCTGGTGATGATGTTGGTGCTCGTGGTAGTGTTCTCGGAGGCTGCACCTCGTTGGCCGCGGTCGCGTCGAAGTTGGCCGAGCTGTTGCTGGCACTGTTCCGGCTGCTGCTGCTACGGCTATTACTACTGCTACTACGACGGCTACGGGCCCATGTTGCGCAAGGCGAAGTCTGCGCACAGGACTGTGTGTGCCCGCTGGTGATGATGTTGGTGCTCGTGGTAGTGTTCTCGGAGGCTGCACCTCGTTGGCCGCGGTCGCGTCGAAGTTGGCCGAGCTGTTGCTGGATGGAGCTCGTGGTGGTGGTCTCGAAGGCCGTGCCTCGTTGGCCGCGGTCGCGTCAAAGTTGGCCGAGCTGTTGCTGGCTCCGTTTCTGCGGCTGCTGCTACACGATGATTACTACTACTACTACTACTGCTACGGGCCCATGTTGCGCAAGTGGAAGTCTGGCGCAGGACTGCGCGTGCCCGCTGGTGATGATGTTGGTGCTCGTGGTGGTGTTCTCGGAGGCCGCGCCTCGTTGGCCGCGGTCGCGTCGAAGTGGCCGAGCAGTTGCTGGCTCCGTTTCTGTGGCTGCTGCTACGGCTATTACTACTGCTACTACTACTGCTACGGGCCCATGTTGCGCAAGGCGAAGTCTGCGCACAGGACTGTGTGTGCCCGCTGGTGATGATGTTGGTGCTCGTGGTAGTGTTCTCGGAGGCTGCACCTCGTTGGCCGCGGTCGCGTCGAAGTTGGCCGAGCTGTTGCTGGCACTGTTCCGGCTGCTGCTGCTACGGCTATTACTACTGCTACTACGACGGCTACGGGCCCATGTTGCGCAAGGCGAAGTCTGCGCACAGGACTGTGTGTGCCCGCTGGTGATGATGTTGGTGCTCGTGGTAGTGTTCTCGGAGGCTGCACCTCGTTGGCCGCGGTCGCGTCGAAGTTGGCCGAGCTGTTGCTGGCACTGTTCCGGCTGCTGCTGCTACGGCTATTACTACTGCTACTACGACGGCTACGGGCCCATGTTGCGCAAGGCGAAGTCTGCGCACAGGACTGTGTGTGCCCGCTGGTGATGATGTTGGTGCTCGTGGTAGTGTTCTCGGAGGCTGCACCTCGTTGGCCGCGGTCGCGTCGAAGTTGGCCGAGCTGTTGCTGGCACTGTTCCGGCTGCTGCTGCTACGGGTATTACTACTGCTACTACTACTGCTACGGGCCCATGTTGCGCAAGTGGAAGTCTGGCGCAGGACTGCGCGTGCCCGCTGGTGATGATGTTGGTGCTCGTGGTGGTGTTCTCGGAGGCTGCGCCTCGTTGGCCGCGGTCGCGTCGAAGTTGGCCGAGCTGTTGCTGGCACTGTTCCTGCTGCTGCTGCTACGGCTATTACTACTGCTACTACTACTGCTACGGGCCCATATTGCGCAAGTGGAAGTCTACGCGCAGGACTGTGCGTGCCCGCTGGTGATGATGTTGGTGCTCGTGGTCGTGTTCTCGGAGGCCGCGCCTCATTGGCCGCGATCGCGTCAAAGTTGGCCGAGCTGTTGCTGGATGGAGCTCGTGGTGGTGGTCTCGAAGGCCGTGCCTCGTTGGCCGCGGTCGCGTCAAAGTTGGCCGAGCTGTTGCTGGCTCCGTTTCTGCGGCTGCTGCTACACGATGATTACTACTACTACTACTACTGCTACGGGCCCATGTTGCGCAAGTGGAAGTCTGGCGCAGGACTGCGCGTGCCCGCTGGTGATGATGTTGGTGCTCGTGGTGGTGTTCTCGGAGGCCGCGCCTCGTTGGCCGCGGTCGCGTCGAAGTGGCCGAGCAGTTGCTGG
Organism: Phytophthora x cambivora; assembly: GCA_033557925.1. NCBI lineage: Eukaryota > Oomycota > Peronosporomycetes > Peronosporales > Peronosporaceae > Phytophthora > Phytophthora x cambivora. Next base: position 2,371,395 of record JAUCEB010000012.1, on the reverse strand, counting down.
CTCCGTTTCTGTGGCTGCTGCTACGGCTATTACTACTGCTACTACTACTGCTACGGGCCCATATTGCGCAAGTGGAAGTCTACGCGCAGGACTGTGCGTGCCCGCTGGTGATGATGTTGGTGCTCGTGGTCGTGTTCTCGGAGGCCGCGCCTCATTGGCCGCGATCGCGTCAAAGTTGGCCGAGCTGTTGCTGGATGGAGCTCGTGGTGGTGGTCTCGAAGGCCGTGCCTCGTTGGCCGCGGTCGCGTCAAAGTTGGCCGAGCTGTTGCTGGCTCCGTTTCTGCGGCTGCTGCTACACGATGATTACTACTACTACTACTACTGCTACGGGCCCATGTTGCGCAAGTGGAAGTCTGGCGCAGGACTGCGCGTGCCCGCTGGTGATGATGTTGGTGCTCGTGGTGGTGTTCTCGGAGGCCGCGCCTCGTTGGCCGCGGTCGCGTCGAAGTGGCCGAGCAGTTGCTGGCTCCGTTTCTGTGGCTGCTGCTACGGCTATTACTACTGCTACTACTACTGCTACGGGCCCATGTTGCGCAAGGCGAAGTCTGCGCACAGGACTGTGTGTGCCCGCTGGTGATGATGTTGGTGCTCGTGGTAGTGTTCTCGGAGGCTGCACCTCGTTGGCCGCGGTCGCGTCGAAGTTGGCCGAGCTGTTGCTGGCACTGTTCCGGCTGCTGCTGCTACGGGTATTACTACTGCTACTACTACTGCTACGGGCCCATGTTGCGCAAGTGGAAGTCTGGCGCAGGACTGCGCGTGCCCGCTGGTGATGATGTTGGTGCTCGTGGTGGTGTTCTCGGAGGCTGCGCCTCGTTGGCCGCGGTCGCGTCGAAGTTGGCCGAGCTGTTGCTGGCACTGTTCCTGCTGCTGCTGCTACGGCTATTACTACTGCTACTACTACTGCTACGGGCCCATATTGCGCAAGTGGAAGTCTACGCGCAGGACTGTGCGTGCCCGCTGGTGATGATGTTGGTGCTCGTGGTCGTGTTCTCGGAGGCCGCGCCTCATTGGCCGCGATCGCGTCAAAGTTGGCCGAGCTGTTGCTGGATGGAGCTCGTGGTGGTGGTCTCGAAGGCCGTGCCTCGTTGGCCGCGGTCGCGTCAAAGTTGGCCGAGCTGTTGCTGGATGGAGCTCGAGGTGGTGGTCTCGAAGGCCGTGCCTCGTTGGCCGCGGTCGCGTCAAAGTTGGCCGAGCTCTTGCTGGATGGAGCTCGTGGTGGTGGTCTCGAAGGCCGTGCCTCGTTGGCCGCGGTCGCGTCAAAGTTGGCCGAGCTGTTGCTGGCTCCGTTTCTGCGGCTGCTGCTACACGATGATTACTACTACTACTACTACTGCTACGGGCCCATGTTGCGCAAGTGGAAGTCTGGCGCAGGACTGCGCGTGCCCGCTGGTGATGATGTTGGTGCTCGTGGTGGTGTTCTCGGAGGCCGCGCCTCGTTGGCCGCGGTCGCGTCGAAGTGGCCGAGCAGTTGCTGGCTCCGTTTCTGTGGCTGCTGCTACGGCTATTACTACTGCTACTACTACTGCTACGGGCCCATATTGCGCAAGTGGAAGTCTACGCGCAGGACTGTGCGTGCCCGCTGGTGATGATGTTGGTGCTCGTGGTCGTGTTCTCGGAGGCCGCGCCTCATTGGCCGCGATCGCGTCGAAGTTGGCCGAGCTGTTGCTGGATGGAGCTCGTGGTGGTGTTCTCGGAGGCCGCGCCTCGTTGGCCGCGGTCGCGTCGAAGTTGGCCGAGCTGTTGCTGGCACTGTTCCTGCTGCTGCTGCAACGGCTATTACTACTGCTACTACTACTGCTACGGGCCCATATTGCGCAAGTGGAAGTCTACGCGCAGGACTGCGCGTGCCGCTGGTGATGATGTTGGTGCTCGTGGTGGTGTTCTCGGAGGCTGCACCTCGTTGGCCGCGGTCGCGTCGAAGTTGGCCGAGCTGTTGCTGGCACTGTTCTGGCTGCTGCTGCTACGGCTATTACTACTGCTACTACGACGGCTACGGGCCCATGTTGCGCAAGGCGAAGTCTGCGCACAGGACTGTGTGTGCCCGCTGGTGATGATGTTGGTGCTCGTGGTAGTGTTCTCGGAGGCCGCGCCTCATTGGCCGCGATCGCGTCAAAGTTGGCCGAGCTGTTGCTGGATGGAGCTCGTGGTGGTGGTCTCGAAGGCCGTGCCTCGTTGGCCGCGGTCGCGTCAAAGTTGGCCGAGCTGTTGCTGGATGGAGCTCGAGGTGGTGGTCTCGAAGGCCGTGCCTCGTTGGCCGCGGTCGCGTCAAAGTTGGCCGAGCTGTTGCTGGCCCCGTTTCTGCGGCTGCTGCTACACGACGATTACTACTACTACTACTACTACTACTGCTGCGGGCCCATGTTGCGCAAGTGGAAGTCTGGCGCAGGACTGCGCGTGCCCGCTGGTGATGATGCTGGTGCTCGTGGTGGTGTTCTCGGAGGCTGCACCTCGTTGGCCGCGGTCGCGTCGAAGTTGGCCGAGCTGTTGCTGGCACTGTTCCTGCTGCTGCTGCTACGGGTATTACTACTCCTACTACGACGGCTACGGGCCCATGTTGCGCAAGGCGAAGTCTGCGCACAGGACTGTGTGTGCCCGCTGGTGATGATGTTGGTGCTCGTGGTAGTGTTCTCGGAGGCCGCGCCTCATTGGCTGCGGTCGCGTCGAAGTTGGCCGAGCTGTTGCTGGCTGGTGCTCGTGGTGGTGTTCTCGGATGCCGCGCCTCATTGGCCGCGATCGTGTCAAAGTTGGCCGAGCTGTTGCTGGATGGAGCTCGTGGTGGTAGTCTCGAAGGCCGCGCCCCGTTGGCCGCGGTCGCATCGAAGTTGGCCGAGCAGTTGCTGGCTGGTGCTCGTGGTGGTAGTCTCGAAGGCCGCGCCTCGTTGGCCGCGGTCGCGGTGAAGTTGGCCGAGCAGTTGCTGGCTCCGTTTTTGCGGCTGCTGCTACGGCTATTACTACTGCTACTACTACTGCTACGGGCCCATGTTGCGCAAGTGGAAGTCTACGCGCAGGACGGCGCGTGCCCGCTGGTGATGATGTTGGTGCTCGTGGCTCCGTTTCTGCTGCTGCTGCTACACGACGATTACTACTGCTACTACTACTGCTACGGGCCCATGTTGCGCAAGTGGAAGTCTACGCGCAGGACGGCGCGTGCCCGCTGGTGATGATGTTGGTGCTCGTGGCTCCGTTTCTGCTGTTGCTGGTACACGACGATTACTACTGCTACTACTACTGCTACGGGCCCATGTTGCGCAAGTGGAAGTCTACGCGCAGGACGGCGCGTGCCCGCTGGTGATGATGTTGGTGCTCGTGGCTCCGTTTCTGCTGCTGCTGCTACACGACGATTACTACTGCTACTACTACTGCTACGGGCCCATGTTGCGCAAGTGGAAGTCTACGCGCAGGACGGCGCGTGCCCGCTGGTGATGATGTTGGTGCTCGTGGCTCCGTTTCTGCTGTTGCTGGTACACGACGATTACTACTGCTACTACTACTGCTACGGGCCCATGTTGCGCAAGTGGAAGTCTACGCGCAGGACGGCGCGTGCCCGCTGGTGATGATGTTGGTGCTCGTGGTGGTGTTCTCGGAGGCCGCGCCTCATTGGCCGTGGTCGCGTCAAAGTTGGCCAAGCTGTTGCTGGATGGTGCTCGTGGTGGTGTTCTCGGAGGCCGCGCCTCATTGGCCGCGATCGCGTCATAGTTGGCCAAGCTGTTGCTGGCTAGAGCTCGTGGTGGTGTTCTTGGAGAGCGCCCCTGATTGGCATCGGTCGCGTCGAAGTTGGTCGAGCAGTTGCTGGCTCCGTTCCTGCTGCTGCTGCTACGGCTATTACTACTGCTGCTACTACGACGGCTACGTTCCCATGATGCGCAAGTGGAAGGCTGCTCGCAGGACTACGTGTGCCCGCTGGTGATGATGTTGGTGCTCGTGGTGGTGTTCTCGGAGGCCGCGCCTCATTGGCCGTGGTCGCGTCAAAGTTGGCCAAGCTGTTGCTGGATGGAGCTCGTGGTGGTGGTCTCGAAGGTCGCGCCTCGTTGGCCGCGGTCGCGTCGAACTTGGCCGAGCTGTTGCCGGCTGGTGCTCGTGGTGGTAGTCTCGAAGGCCGCGCCTCGTTGGCCGCGGTCGCGGTGAAGTTGGCCGAGCAGTTGCTGGCTCCGTTCCTGCTGCTGCTGCTACACGGCTATTACTACTGCTACTACTACTGCTACGGGCCCATGTTGCGCAAGGCGGAGTCTGCCCACAGGGCTGTGTGTGCCCGCTGGTGATGATGTTGGTGCTCGTGGTGGTGTTCTCGGAGGCCGCGCCTCATTGGCCGTGGTCACGTCAAAGTTGGCCGAGCTGTTGCTGGCTCCATTCCTGCTGCTGCTGCTACGGCTATTACTACTGCTACTACTACTGCTACGGGTCCATGTGCGCAAGGCAGAGTCTGCGCACAGGGCTGTGTGTGCCCGCTGGTGATGGTGTTGGTGCTCGTGGTGGTGTTCTCGGAGGCCGCGCCTCGTTGGCCGCGGTCGCGTCGAAGTTGGCCGAGCTGTTGCTGGCTGGTGCTCGTGGTAGTGTTCTCGGAGGCAGCGCCTCATTGGCTGCGGTCGCGTTGAAGTTGGCCGAGCAGTTGCTGGCTCCGTTTTTGCGGCTGCTGCTACGGCTATTACTACTGCTACTACTACTGCTACGGGCCCATGTTGCGCAAGGCGAAGTCTGTGCACAGGACTGTGTGTGCCCGCTGGTGATGATGTTGGTGCTCGTGGTAGTGTTCTCGGAGGCCGCGCCTCATTGGCTGCGGTCGCGTCGAAGTTGGCCGAGCTGTTGCTGGCTGGTGCTCGTGGTGGTGTTCTCGGATGCCGCGCCTCATTGGCCGCGATCGTGTCAAAGTTGGCCGAGCTGTTGCTGGATGGAGCTCGTGGTGGTAGTCTCGAAGGCCGCGCCCCGTTGGCCGCGGTCGCATCGAAGTTGGCCGAGCAGTTGCTGGCTGGTGCTCGTGGTGGTAGTCTCGAAGGCCGCGCCTCATTGGCTGCGGTCGCGTTGAAGTTGGCCGAGCTGTTGCTGGCTCCGTTCCTGCTGCTGCTGCTACACGGCTATTACTACTGCTACTACTACTGCTACGGGCCCATGTTGCGCAAGGCGAAGTCTGCGCACAGGACTGTGTGTGCCCGCTGGTGATGATGTTGGTGCTCGTGGTAGTGTTCTCGGAGGCCGCGCCTCATTGGCTGCGGTCGCGTCGAAGTTGGCCGAGCTGTTGCTGGCTGGTGCTCGTGGTGGTGTTCTCGGATGCCGCGCCTCATTGGCCGCGATCGTGTCAAAGTTGGCCGAGCTGTTGCTGGATGGAGCTCGTGGTGGTAGTCTCGAAGGCCGCGCCCCGTTGGCCGCGGTCGCATCGAAGTTGGCCGAGCAGTTGCTGGCTCCGTTTTTGCGGCTGCTGCTACGGCTATTACTACTGCTACTACTACTGCTACGGGCCCATGTTGCGCAAGGCGAAGTCTGCGCACAGGACTGTGTGTGCCCGCTGGTGATGATGTTGGTGCTCGCGGTAGTGTTCTCGGAGGCCGCGCCTCATTGGCTGCGGTCGCGTCGAAGTTGGCCGAGCTGTTGCTGGCTGGTGCTCGTGGTGGTGTTCTCGGATGCCGCGCCTCATTGGCCGTGGTCGCGTCAAAGTTGGCCAAGCTGTTGCTGGATGGAGCTCGTGGTGGTGGTCTCGAAGGTCGCGCCTCGTTGGCCGCGGTCGCGTCGAACTTGGCCGAGCTGTTGCCGGCTGGTGCTCGTGGTGGTAGTCTCGAAGGCCGCGCCTCGTTGGCCGCGGTCGCGGAAAAGTTGGCCGAGCAGTTGCTGGCTCCGTTCCTGCTGCTGCTGCTACACGGCTATTACTACTGCTACTACTACTGCTACGGGCCCATGTTGCGCAAGGCGGAGTCTGCCCACAGGGCTGTGTGTGCCCGCTGGTGATGATGTTGGTGCTCGTGGTGGTGTTCTCGGAGGCCGCGCCTCATTGGCCGTGGTCACGTCAAAGTTGGCCGAGCTGTTGCTGGCTCCATTCCTGCTGCTGCTGCTGCTACGGCTATTACTACTGCTACTACTACTGCTACGGGTCCATGTGCGCAAGGCAGAGTCTGCGCACAGGGCTGTGTGTGCCCGCTGGTGATGGTGTTGGTGCTCGTGGTGGTGTTCTCGGAGGCCGCGCCTCGTTGGCCGCGGTCGCGTCGAAGTTGGCCGAGCTGTTGCTGGCTGGTGCTCGTGGTAGTGTTCTCGGAGGCAGCGCCTCCTTGGCTGCGGTCGCGTTGAAGTTGGCCGAGCTGTTGCTGGCTCCGTTCCTGCTGCTGCTGCTACACGGCTATTACTACTGCTACTACTACTGCTACGGGCCCATGTTGCGCAAGGCGAAGTCTGCGCACAGGACTGTGTGTGCCCGCTGGTGATGATGTTGGTGCTCGTGGTAGTGTTCTCGGAGGCCGCGCCTCATTGGCTGCGGTCGCGTCGAAGTTGGCCGAGCTGTTGCTGGCTGGTGCTCGTGGTGGTGTTCTCGGATGCCGCGCCTCATTGGCCGCGATCGTGTCAAAGTTGGCCGAGCTGTTGCTGGATGGAGCTCGTGGTGGTAGTCTCGAAGGCCGCGCCCCGTTGGCCGCGGTCGCATCGAAGTTGGCCGAGCAGTTGCTGGCTCCGTTTTTGCGGCTGCTGCTACGGCTATTACTACTGCTACTACTACTGCTACGGGCCCATGTTGCGCAAGTGGAAGTCTACGCGCAGGACGGCGCGTGCCCGCTGGTGATGATGTTGGTGCTCGTGGCTCCGTTTCTGCTGCTGCTGCTACACGACGATTACTACTGCTACTACTACTGCTACGGGCCCATGTTGCGCAAGTGGAAGTCTACGCGCAGGACGGCGCGTGCCCGCTGGTGATGATGTTGGTGCTCGTGGTGGTGTTCTCGGAGGCCGCGCCTCATTGGCCGTGGTCGCGTCAAAGTTGGCCAAGCTGTTGCTGGATGGTGCTCGTGGTGGTGTTCTCGGAGGCCGCGCCTCATTGGCCGCGATCGCGTCATAGTTGGCCAAGCTGTTGCTGGCTGGAGCTCGTGGTGGTGTTCTTGGAGAGCGCCCCTGATTGGCATCGGTCGCGTCGAAGTTGGTCGAGCAGTTGCTGGCTCCGTTCCTGCTGCTGCTGCTACGGCTATTACTACTGCTGCTACTACGACGGCTACGTTCCCATGATGCGCAAGTGGAAGGCTGCGCGCAGGACTACGTGTGCCCGCTGGTGATGATGTTGGTGCTCGTGGTGGTGTTCTCGGAGGCCGCGCCTCATTGGCCGTGGTCGCGTCAAAGTTGGCCAAGCTGTTGCTGGATGGAGCTCGTGGTGGTGGTCTCGAAGGTCGCGCCTCGTTGGCCGCGGTCGCGTCGAACTTGGCCGAGCTGTTGCCGGCTGGTGCTCGTGGTGGTAGTCTCGAAGGCCGCGCCTCGTTGGCCGCGGTCGTGGTGAAGTTGGCCGAGCTGTTGCTGGCACTGTTCCGGCTGCTGCTACGGCTATTACTACTGCTACTACTACTGCTATGGGCCCATGTTGGGCAAGGCGAAGGCTGCGCGCAGGACTGCGTGTGCCCGCTGGTGATGATGTTGGTGCTCGTGGTGGTGTTCTTGGAGGCTGCACCTCGTTGGCCGCGGTCGCGTCGAAGTTGGCCGAGCTGTTGCTAGCTCCGTTCGTGCTGCTGCTGCTACACGACGATTACTACTGCTACTACTACTGCTATGGGCCCATGTTGCGCAAGTGGAGGTCTGCGCGCAGGACTGTGCGTGCCCGCTGGTGATGATGTTGGTGCTCGTGGTGGTGTTCTCGGAGGCCGCGCCTCATTGGCCGCGATCGCGTCAAAGTTGGCCGAGCTGTTGCTTGCTCCGTTCCTGCTGCTGCTGCTGCTACGGCTATTACTACTGCTACGGCTATTACTACTGCTACGGCTATTACTACTACTGCTACTACGACGGCTACGTTCCCATGATGCGCAAGTGGAAGGATGCGCGCAGGGCTTCGTGTGCCCGCCCGTGATGATGTTGGTGCTCGTGGTGGTGTTCTCGGAGGCTGCACCTCATTGGCCGCGGTCGCGTCGAAGTTGGCCGAGCTGTTGCTAGCTCCGTTCGTGCTGCTGCTGCTACACGACGATTACTACTGCTACTACTACTGCTATGGGCCCATGTTGCGCAAGTGGAGGTCTGCGCGCAGGACTGTGCGTGCCCGCTGGTGATGATGTTGGTGCTCGTGGTGGTGTTCTCGGAGGCCGCGCCTCATTGGCCGCGGCCGAGTCGAAGTTGGCCGAGCTGTTTGTGGCTCCGTTCCTGCTGCTGCTGCTACGGGTATTACTACTGCTACTACTACTGCTACGGGCCCATGTTGCCCAAGTGGAAGCGCGGGCTGAGCTCAAACTGCTCTTGATCTTGCTTGCTCGGGCGTTGTTGGTGCTCGTGGTGGTGTTCTCGGAGGCCGCGCCTCATGTGCCCCGTAGCGTCGAAGTGGGTGGAGCTGTTGATTGTTCTACCGCTTCAGCTGCTTTGGCTATCGCTACCGGTACTACTACCGCTACGTGTCCATGTTGCGCAAGTGGAAGTGTGCGGGCAGAACTGCGTGTGCTCGCTAGGGATGATGTTGGTGGAGTTCGTGGTGTTGATCTGGGTGGCCGTGTTCTCGTTGGTCATGTCCTCGTTGACTGCGCATGCGTCGAGGTGGGTGAAGCTGTTGTTGGCTGCGCTGCTGTTGAATCTGCTACTGCTACTACTGTGTCCGGTGCTACGTCCTCTGCTACCGCTTCTTTCTGGGTCTTCTGCTGGTGCCCATGTTGCGCAAGTGGAAGCGCGGGCTGAACTCAAACGGCACTTGATCTCGCGGGCTCGGGCGTTGTTGGTGCTCCTGGCGGTGTTCTCGGAGGCCGCGCCTCATTGGCCGCTTAGCTTCAACGTGGGTGGAGCTGTTGATTGTTCCGCTCGTGGTGCAGCTACGGCAACTACTCTTGCTACATTCCCATGATGCGCAACTGGAAGCGCGTCTAAGGGCGAATGTCTCTGTGAGGTCGCTGGGCCGGGCGCTGTTGGCGCTAGTGGTGGTGTTTTCGGAGATCGCGCCCCATTGGCCGCAGTCGCGTCGAAGTTAGCGGAGCTGTTACTGGTTGGTGCTCGTGGTGGTGTTCTCGGAGGCTGCGCCTCATTGGCCGCGGCCGAGTCGAAGTTGGCCGTGCTGTTTGTGGCTCCGTTCCTGCTGCTGCTGCTACGGCTATTTCTACTGCTACTACTACTGCTACGGGTCCACGTCGCGCATGTGGAAGTCTGCGCGCAGAGCTGCGTGTGATCGCTGGGGATTATGTTGGTGGAGTTCGTTGTTTTGATCTGACTGGACGCGTCCTCGTCGGTCGTGTTCTCGTTGGCCGTGCATTCGTCGAGGTTGGTGAAGCTGTTGTTGGCTCCGCTGTTGTTGAATCTGCTACGACCACTACTGCTGCTATGCCGCTTCTTCTGGGTCTTCTGCTGGTGCCCATGTTGCGCAAGTGGAAGCGCGGGCTGAGCTCAACCTGCACTTGATCTCGCTGGCTCGGGCGTTGTTGGTGCTCCTAGTGGTGTTCTCGGAGGCCGCGCCTCATTGGCGGCGTGGTGCCGAAGTGGGTGGAGCTGTTGTTGCTATCACTGCTGCTACTACTATTGGTGTGACGTGTCCAGGAACAAGAATCAATGTATGGCTGAACACTGCTAGGATATACAAGTTACCACGGATGTATTGACAAAGGCTACGCCTAGAGTTGGGTGGGAGCACCTCATGCACTGTTGGATCGCTTGTGACACGGCAGCTTGAGCTGCGAGAGCGGTGTGATCGAGTTATTCGATCGCACCCTTGTCTTGTGGACAGGTGGGCCCACTGTCTTTTGTGCCAGAATCTCCAAAACGTTGGCCATCTCGGGATCATTGGAGTCCAGCGCGTCCCTCGCGTGGAATGCAGTGAAGCAGTCAACATGAAACCCCTCATTACACCCTGTGCATCCCCAGCGAACCTTGATTTTCAAACCAACTTCTCGGCAGAGGCGGCACTCGAGAACGCGACCATTCTGGTTCGTAGTAATGTAGTGATTTGAAGTATCACTGGCGATGGCATGGGCGGTCGACTGAGCAGCAGCAATGGGTGTCTCAACGGGTCGCTTCTTCTGGCGGCGTGCTCGCTCCTGTGCTGTCAACGCCTCCACAATTCTGCGTTTAAACTCTCGCAGTGTGATTCCTGGAGGATCAGCACCTTTTAGACAGCGGAGAAGTCCATAGGCATTGACGACGCACAAATCCAAAGCCCAAGTGAACAGGGTCATAGATAGTCGTTTTTCCTTTCGCTGGGTTCGGTTGGTGCTTAGCAGCTGATCAACACGGTCAACACTGTTCATGAAGATGTTGTATGCTACAATAATCGATGGAGCTTGCAGAATACTTCTGTGCATCACTTCATTGCCCGTCCAGCGGTTCAGTGAGCCAACTCCGTGGACGCAGTGCACAGCTTCTTCGCTCTCTGGCCCTGAGGATCGCGTTGTAGGTGTATCAGCCAGATCATTTGTATAGAATACAACAACTTGTTTATCCTTGAAAACGACGTACCCAGCACTCGGAGCAAACTGAAGCGGTACTTTGAATTCTCTGCGCGAGCGTTTTGCAAGGCGTTTTTGCCGAGCTGCATGTTCCTTTTGTAATTCTTTCCAGTTTGGTACTGGCTCAATGGCCGCGACCAACTCCCACGTTCCGCGTGGTGCATCATGAACACGGTTGATAGCGTCTCGAACGCCCGGCTTATTCCACGCATCAACTAAATTCATCCGAATGGTGCCTAGCATTCTTATCTCCCCATCCGTCAAGGTTCGAACAGCAGAAGCTAGAACGTGACGCGTATAGAAATTGTCACAAACGACCAAACGCCTCCCAGTTGGAGAGCGTAGGCATTTTGTCTGGTGTCCAATCATTGCCGCCCACACTGAAGACGGTTTCTTGATGTCCAAAACTACTCCTGGCTTTCTTGATGTCGTGTACAGAGGCGTCCGTAATGCTGGAAATGTCTGCATGTACCGCTGGGCAGGAGATAAAGACGAAATCAGGCCTGAGCTGTTGTCCCATAATGTGTGAATATATAATGGAAACCAGCTTGCCACAGCATAAAATCGAATTGCGTACTTATCCGGTTTCGAGGGCATGAACGACTTTGCTTTTGTGCGTGCAGTCGTGCGAACAGAAGTTTCATCAAGTGCCGACGTTCCGACTGGAACTGCTATGGCAGCAAAACGGGTTTGTAGGTGTCGAAGTAGAAACCTTGAGTGCCACAGTGGGTCGCGATCCTTTTGCTCAGGCGTTGTGCTTGATGGTGGAGACGTTGTAACCCTGCCACGAATATCAGTGAAGCGGCTCCGGCCCATTACTTTTGGAAAGTCAACTTGACCGAGAAACGGTTTTTCGCTCCAGTAGTCACTAATCTCATTCTGCTTGGTTAGACTCATTGCTAATTCTAGCCCAATGTATGCGTCCCACTCCGTTTTTGTCATCTTTGTGCCTCCAGTTTCGAGAATTGCCTTGTTCGTCCAACCCCACAACGTCTCACGAAATGTTCTGGTACAGAACAGCGAAAACAACCCAAACGGACCATGCTTCTCAAACTTTTTACGTATTTTCACTTCCTGTAGCATTTGAACATTGGTCTCAGCTTTCCAACGCTCAACATACCCCTGAGGAACTGGCGGGAGTAATTCGTCGGGGTGATCTCCTTCCACTTCAAATTCATGGTCTGTTTCCCACTCACTCGCTTCAGTAGCGTCATCAACGTCTGCAACTCGCGGGTCGATTTCATCTCCACTACCCAAAACTCCAACCAAAGCGAAAACGTCTGGAGCATCTTGCACCAATGGCTCAGATATGTCCGCGACATCTACTGAGCACACTTGATCAACGTCTGCTTCCGCTGCCTCGGCCTCAATGTCCTCCCACTCGCGCGAAGTCACTACTCGCGGGGTACTGTGCATCAGACTTGCAGATACAGATACATCCCCTCCTTCTTTTGTTTCCTCGTCTTCGCTCATTGTTGTTTGACTTGCTCAATTCGTCTCTGAGGGGGGGAACTCTCAATTGGGGCCACAGGTGTACGGCGCCAGCTGCGTGCTCACCATCACACCAACCTTTCTGTACGTTGACTGGCTTCAAAAGATATGTGGCAGCATCTCATTGGCAGCATCTCACTGACTGCGGGCAAAGCTCCCTCTTCGTGTGCTCCAGCAACTGGCGATGCATCATAGCCAACTTCAGCGTGTACAGGTATGTAGCGACTCGACGCAAGCGCAGCCAACGAGGACGCGCATAAGAGATCAACACCACGACAACGTTGGCCACAGCGACCTCAACGCGTACCTCGAGTTCAGCCCGCACTTCCACCTGCGCAACATCGACACTCAGCTGGAATAGTTGCCGTAGCAGCAGCACGAGCGGAGCCAGCAACAGCTCCACCCACTTCGACGCTACGCGGCCAATGAGGCGCGGCCTCCGAGACCACCACCACGAGCACCAACATCATCACCAGCGGGCACACACAGTCCTGCGCGCAGCCTTCCACTTGCGCAACATGGGCCCGTAGCAGTAGTAGTAGCAGTAGTAATGGCCGTAGCAGCAGCAGCAGGAACGCAGCCAGCAACAGCTCCGCCAACTTCGACGCGACCGCGGCCAACGAGGTGCGGCCTCCGAAAACACCGCCACGAGCACCAGCCAGCAACAGCTCGGCCAACTTCGACGCGACCGCGGCCAACGAGGCGCGGCCTCCGAGAACACCGCCACGAGCACCAACATCATCACCAGCGGGCACACACAGCCCTGTGCGCAGACTCTGCCTTGCGCAACATGGGCCCGTAGCAGTAGTAGTAGCAGTAGTAATAGCCGTAGCAGAGGCAGCCGGAACAGTGCCAGCAACAGCTCGGCCAACTTCGACGTGACCGCGGTCAACGAGGTGCAGCCTCCGAGAACACCGCCACGAGCACCAACATCATCACCAGCGGGCACACACAGCCCTGTGCGCAGACTCTGCCTTGCGCAACATGGGCCCGTAGCAGTAGTAGTAGCAGTAGTAATAGCCGTGTAGCAGCAGCAGCAGGAACGGAGCCAGCAACAGCTCGGCCAACTTCAACGCGACCGCAGCCAATGAGGCGCTGCCTCCGAGAACACTACCACGAGCACCAGCCAGCAACAGCTCGGCCAACTTCGACGCGACCGCGGCCAACGAGGCGCGGCCTCCTAGAACACCACCACGAGCACCAACATCATCACCAGCGGGTACACACAGCCCTGTGGGCAGACTCCGCCTTGCGCAACATGGGCCCGTAGCAGTAGTAGTAGCAGTAGTAATGGCCGTAGCAGCAGCAGCAGGAACGCAGCCAGCAACAGCTCCGCCAACTTCGACGCGACCGCGGCCAACGAGGTGCGGCCTCCGAAAACACCGCCACGAGCACCAGCCAGCAACAGCTCGGCCAACTTCGACGCGACCGCGGCCAACGAGGCGCGGCCTCCGAGAACACCGCCACGAGCACCAACATCATCACCAGCGGGCACACACAGCCCTGTGCGCAGACTCTGCCTTGCGCAACATGGGCCCGTAGCAGTAGTAGTAGCAGTAGTAATAGCCGTGTAGCAGCAGCAGCAGGAACGGAGCCAGCAACAGCTCGGCCAACTTCAACGCGACCGCAGCCAATGAGGCGCTGCCTCCGAGAACACTACCACGAGCACCAGCCAGCAACAGCTCGGCCAACTTCGACGCGACCGCGGCCAACGAGGCGCGGCCTCCTAGAACACCACCACGAGCACCAACATCATCACCAGCGGGTACACACAGCCCTGTGGGCAGACTCCGCCTTGCGCAACATGGGCCCGTAGCAGTAGTAGTAGCAGTAGTAATAGCCGTGTAGCAGCAGCAGCAGGAACGGAGCCAGCAACAGCTCGGCCAACTTCAACGCGACCGCAGCCAATGAGGCGCTGCCTCCGAGAACACTACCACGAGCACCAGCCAGCAACAGCTCGGCCAACTTCGACGCGACCGCGGCCAACGAGGCGCGGCCTCCTAGAACACCACCACGAGCACCAACATCATCACCAGCGGGTACACACAGCCCTATGGGCAGACTCCGCCTTGCGCAACATGGGCCCGTAGCAGTAGTAGTAGCAGTAGTAATAGCCGTAGCAGCAGCCAGGGCTCGGAATCAGTAAATAAAATAAAAAAGTTAGCCAGTAAATTGACTGAAATAATTTATTTGTGCGACCCCAATAATCAGTAATCCTTGTATTCTAGAACATTTATGCTAGCACATTCGTCTGTAAGCTTCGAGAGGCGGGAGATTCGAGTTTGCGCGATTTTAGTTCACAACACGTAACCTAGAATTCACTTGATAGTCTACCATGTACCCGATACCGAAGCAACTGACCCAAGCCCTCAAGTCGAGGCTGTCAAACGGTTAGTGCTTAGTCAACACTAACCGTTTGGCATCTGCGACTTTGGCAGCACTAAAAACGCTGGTGATGCTGAAATATACCGGGACCGGTATTCCCTTTCTTTGGATTGCTGGAGCTGGTGGCGAAGAGAACATTTAATGTGTGATCGTATGTGATCCTGTATCTGTATATATCTGTATACAGTATGCTATAGAGGTTTACTGGGGGTAATCAGTATTTTATTGGCCAATAATTTATTGACTCGAGTAGACCCCCTCAGTAAAATAAAATAGATATTTTTCCAAGCTCTGGCAGCAGCAGCAGGAATGGAGCCAGCAACAGCTCAGCCAACTTTGACGTGACCACGGCCAATGAGGCGCGGCCTCCGAGAACACCACCACGAGCACCAACATCATCACCAGCGGGCACACACAGCCCTGTGCGCAGACTCTGCCTTGCGCAACATGGGCCCGTAGCAGTAGTAGTAGCAGTAGTAATAGCCGTGTAGCAGCAGCAGCAGGAACGGAGCCAGCAACAGCTCGGCCAACTTCAACGCGACCGCAGCCAATGAGGCGCTGCCTCCGAGAACACTACCACGAGCACCAGCCAGCAACAGCTCGGCCAACTTCGACGCGACCGCGGCCAACGAGGCGCGGCCTCCTAGAACACCACCACGAGCACCAACATCATCACCAGCGGGTACACACAGCCCTATGGGCAGACTCCGCCTTGCGCAACATGGGCCCGTAGCAGTAGTAGTAGCAGTAGTAATAGCCGTAGCAGCAGCAGCAGGAATGGAGCCAGCAACAGCTCAGCCAACTTTGACGTGACCACGGCCAGTGAGGCGCGGCCTCCGAGAACACCACCACGAGCACCAACATCATCACCAGCGGGCACACACAGCCCTGTGGGCAGACTCCGCCTTGCGCAACATGGGCCCGTAGCAGTAGTAGTAGCAGTAGTAATAGCCGTGTAGCAGCAGCAGGAATGGAGCCAGCAACAGCTCGGCCAACTTCGACGCGACCGCGGCCAACGAGGCGCGGCCTCCTAGAACACCACCACGAGCACCAACATCATCACCAGCGGGCACACACAGCCCTGTGGGCAGACTCCGCCTTGCGCAACATGGGCCCGTAGCAGTAGTAGTAGCAGTAGTAATAGCCGTGTAGCAGCAGCAGCAGGAACGGAGCCAGCAACAGCTCGGCCAACTTCAACGCGACCGCAGCCAATGAGGCGCTGCCTCCGAGAACACCGCCACGAGCACCAGCCAGCAACAGCTCGGCCAACTTCGACGCGACCGCGGCCAACGAGGCGCGGCCTCCGAGAACACCGCCACGAGCACCAACATCATCACCAGCGGGCACACACAGCCCTGTGCGCAGACTCTGCCTTGCGCAACATGGGCCCGTAGCAGTAGTAGTAGCAGTAGTAATAGCCGTAGCAGCAGCAGCAGGAATGGAGCCAGCAACAGCTCGGCCAACTTCAACGCGACCGCAGCCAATGAGGCGCTGCCTCCGAGAACACCGCCACGAGCACCAGCCAGCAACAGCTCGGCCAACTTCGACGCGACCGCGGCCAACGAGGCGCGGCCTCCGAGAACACCGCCACGAGCACCAACATCATCACCAGCGGGCACACACAGCCCTGTGCGCAGACTCCGCCTTGCGCAACATGGGCCCGTAGCAGTAGTAGTAGCAGTAGTAATAGCCGTGTAGCAGCAGCAGCAGGAACGGAGCCAGCAACAGCTCGGCCAACTTCAACGCGACCGCAGCCAATGAGGCGCTGCCTCCGAGAACACCGCCACGAGCACCAGCCAGCAACAGCTCGGCCAACTTCGACGCGACCGCGGCCAACGAGGCGCGGCCTCCGAGAACACCGCCACGAGCACCAACATCATCACCAGCGGGCACACACAGCCCTGTGCGCAGACTCTGCCTTGCGCAACATGGGCCCGTAGCAGTAGTAGTAGCAGTAGTAATAGCCGTAGCAGCAGCAGCAGGAATGGAGCCAGCAACAGCTCGGCCAACTTCAACGCGACTGCAGCCAATGAGGCGCTGCCTCCGAGAACACTACCACGAGCACCAGCCAGCAACAGCTCGGCCAACTTCGACACGACCGCAGCCAATGAGGCGCGGCCTCCGAGATTACCACGAGCACAAACATCAAAACCAGCGAGCACACACAGCCCTGTGCGCAGACTCCGCCTTGCGCACATGGGCCCGTAGCAGTAGTAGTAGCAGTAGTAATAGCCGTAGCAGCAGCAGCACGAACGGAGCCAGCAACAGCTCCACCCACTTCGACGCGACCGCGGCCAATGAGGTGCGGCCTCCGAGAACACCGCCACGAGCACCAACATCATCACCTGCGGGCACACGCAGTCTTGCGCGCAGCCTTCCACTTGCACAACATGGGCCCGTAGCAGTAGTAGTAGCAGTAGTAATAGCCGTGTAGCAGCAGCAGCAGGAACGGAGCCAGCAACACCTCGGCCAACTTCGACGCGACCGCGGCCAATGAGGTGCGGCCTCCGAGAACACCGCCACGAGCACCAGCCAGCAACAGCTCGGCCAACTTCGACGCGACCGCAGCCAATGAGGCGCGGTCTCCGAGATCACCACGAGCACCAACATCATCACCAGCGGGCACACACAGCCCTGTGCGCAGACTCCGCCTTGCGCACATGGGCCCGTGGCAGTAGTAGTAGCAGTAGTAATAGCCGTAGCAGCAGCAACACGAACGGAGCCAGCAACAGCTCGGCCAACTTCGACGCGACTGCGGCCAATGAGGTGCGGCCTCCGAGAACACCGCCACGAGCACCAACATCATCACCTGCGGGCACACGCAGTCTTGCGCGCAGCCTTCCACTTGCACAACATGGGCCCGTAGCAGTAGTAGTAGCAGTAGTAATAGCCGTAGCAGCAGCAGCAGGAAAGGAGCCAGCAACAGCTCGGCCAACTTCAACGCGACCGCGGCCAATGAGGTGCGGCCTCCGAGAACACCGCCACGAGCACCAGCCAGCAACAGCTCGGCCAACTTCGACGCGACCGCAGCCAATGAGGCGCGGCCTCCAAGATCACCACGAGCACCAACATCATCACCAGTGGGCACACACAGCCCTGTGCGCAGACTCCGCCTTGCGCAACATGGGCCCGTAGCAGTAGTAGTAGCAGTAGTAATAGCCGTAGCAGCAGCAGCAGGAATGGAGCCAGCAACAGCTCAGCCAACTTTGACGTGACCACGGCCAATGAGGCGCGGCCTCCGAGAACACCACCACGAGCACCAACATCATCACCAGCGGGCACACACAGCCCTGTGCGCAGACTCTGCCTTGCGCAACATGGGCCCGTAGCAGTAGTAGTAGCAGTAGTAATAGCCGTGTAGCAGCAGCAGCAGGAACGGAGCCAGCAACAGCTCGGCCAACTTCAACGCGACCGCAGCCAATGAGGCGCTGCCTCCGAGAACACTACCACGAGCACCAGCCAGCAACAGCTCGGCCAACTTCGACGCGACCGCAGCCAATGAGGCGCGGCCTCCAAGATCACCACGAGCACCAACATCATAACCAGTGGGCACACACAGCCCTGTGCGCAGACTCCGCCTTGCGCAACATGGGCCCGTAGCAGTAGTAGTAGCAGTAGTAATAGCCGTAGCAGCAGCAACACGAACGGAGCCAGCAACAGCTCGGCCAACTTCGACGCGACCGCGGCCAATGAGGTGCGGCCTCCGAGAACACCGCCACGAGCACCAACATCATCACCTGCGGGCACACGCAGTCTTGCGCGCAGCCTTCCACTTGCACAACATGGGCCCGTAGCAGTAGTAGCAGCAGTAGTAATAGCCGTTGCAGCAGCAGCAGGAACGGAGCCAGCAACAGCTCGGCCAACTTCGACGCATACGCAGCCTACTAGTACGCGGCCAGCGACGAACTTCGGCAACGTCGGCACCAGCGCGTGTTGACGCCAGCATGACAGGCACCCGCTGCGCCGAGTAAATCAGCGCCAGGCAGTAGCGCAGCAACGAACAACTTCAGCTCGTGTGGGCGCGCGACGCCTCCAGCTTTCTTTTTGCTGGACTTGAGCTTATGTGGAAAATGAACGCCAATCTCTAGAAATATTACTGTTAGTAATCACGCGCTCAAGAAAGCTTAGTAAGTCTTATTGTGTCTTTTGGTGTACGGTCGGTCTTACATGCTGTATACAGCCTTTAGCAGGTGGTGATCTCATCTCTATCCCCATTTTTAGCCAATGAAAAGCTGAAACAGAGAAAAATTACAGGCATTATTTTGTCTGTAAGCCCTCCCAGACTAAAAGGGTTAAACAAGACTTCATGGATGGCACCGTGCACTCGGAATACCGAAGAATGAGGGATGGGTAGCCCCAATTCCATGGTAAGCTTACTGCGTAAGCGTAACCTGGCCTATAACATTCGTATATTGTACAACATTATGAAATGCTGCATGAAACGCGCGCAGATGCTGCGGCTGCGGAGCAGGCGCAGGAGATGCACAATTTCATGCGAATGCAGTAGGGGGGGGGGCGAAATGACGATATATTTACAAAATATTCACCCAGAGAGATGGTCGGACATTTTGAGTGAACGGCATCAGGTTATATTAGATGTTGTGCTTCACTCCGCTTTGCGCGACCGCGTCCACGCAGCGTAGCAACGCTTTCTCCACCTCTTTTTTAAACTAATTAACACTCGATCACCACTGTATCAGGATAGTTGAAACCCTGTGATAATTGGTATTTAATTCAAAAGGGTAGTAAGCTAGTGATGCGCAAGCATCCTAGCTGAGCCTCGGCTGGAGGGAAAGATCACAGTTGTGAATCACCGGCCAAGAGAGCAAGCTCCCTCCAGTTTCCCCCCAAACGAAAGCCTCCCAATGCTTCAAAGTGACCTCTATATTTGTTAAACTGGTAGCACTTGTTGGTCCCAGCCCCGATGGGTTGTGGGACCAACTCGCAATCTGGTATGTTCTGTGCATGCGTGTACAGAAGGACTGTTCAAGAAGCTACGCGGCGGCACGAGGAAGGTGGCCCGGTGAATGCCTCCGGGTCGGGAGATCTGTCTGAGCGAAAGGCTCGCGGCGAAAAGACCCCGTTCCTGTGAGGTGCCGCACCGGAAACGGTTATGCTGCCACGTGGTGGATTGAAGAAGGCAGTCGGTGAACTGCGAAGAAGCTGACGACACCAAGTAGCGGTGGTCGGGCAGTGGAGCAATTGTTCTCATGCGTGAGGACAGACGGATGTGTCCTGCGGGATACGGGTCGCGCACTGTGGGAGAAAGCGTGAAATCCGTGGACGACGCAGTCGTCGAAGGTCAGCTTGCGAGCGACTGAATGCAGTACTTGCGAGTAGCTGCGAGACACGTTGCGATGAGTCGTGGAGTGGATTCTCCGTGGAGAGTCATTGCGAAGCTTGGGTAGTGGACAATAAGGGCAAGGAGGTCGAGATTGACGTGGAGCGAGGGAAGCAAGGACTGCGGAGAAAGCCGACGACGCGGCACAGCTCGAGTTCGAACCAAGTGCCAGTGATGACGATTCCATCGAGGAAAACAACCCTTCATTTGGAAGGGGGGTGAGTGTATCAGGATAGTTGAAACCCTGTGATAATTGGTATTTAATTCAAAAGGGTAGTAAGCTAGTGATGCGCAAGCATCCTAGCTGAACCTCGGCTGGAGGGAAAGATCACAGTTGTGAATCACCGGCCAAGAGAGCAAGCTCCCTCCAGTTTCCCCCCAAATGAAAGCCTTCCCAATGCTTCAAAATGACCTCTATATTTGTTAAAACCACATTATTGGAGCTAAAATTTCAGAGCTTCTCTTCCTGCGAAGCACGACTTTGTATTGAGGAGACTATGACTCGCAAGGCGGTGTATCGGCGAGACAGCGCCTTTGTGCCTCCGCTGTTCATAAGCAGAGGAAGCACCGCTTCTTTTTCCTCGCTGTACTTGGCTGATTCTCCGAGTGTGAAGACTTATACGTAAAACTGTTTTTCGCGACAATCAAATGGAGGAGCCTCTACCGACCCGATAGTTGGGCTTGGAAAATAGAAGAAAGAAATAGATGCACGCGGATAATCATCCTTACTGGCCGCAAATACATCAAACTTTTCCCAACTGACCGCAAATGCATCACGCTCTCTGAACAAGTGCAAAAGCAAGATCCTATTATCAAAGAATGAACACTATAAGTAGGAAAAACAGAAAATAAAAAGAAAATAAGCACGTTTGCCGACACCATTCCTACGAAAGAAAAAAAAGAACGATAATATCTGTCTTTATCCTCCGCGCTATAGCTTGTGCCTCACACTCGAACACTGGTCATATGGATGGAGTGGACGATTACATGTACCCTCATGGAGGTTAATGCTGGTCTTGATAGACCAAGAGAGCCGAATGATGACAGACTAATTCTGAACTTTTGTTGTCAGACTAATTATGAATCTTGGTTTTTTCCAACAACAGGAATTAGTCTGTCCTAGACTAATTATGAATACAGACTAATTTTGAACACAGACCAATTGCTGTAATGACTGTAGCCCTTTGCGTCTCTAGCTTGTGCCAACTAATCATCGCATGCAGAGACTCGCGTGGCAATGGAGCGGACCGATTCTGACAGTCTAATTCTCTGGATTTTATCCAGAGTCCTAGGCGGGATCGCACTGACGTACGATTATTGACTGATTTAATACCCTGTCGAAATCGAGCCTGACATTGCCAAAGTTAAATACAGTAACACCTGTATATATTAATACACTGTGTAGTGTTAAAACTATGCTGGTATGTTGAACCATCCAGTTGAGATTAAGATAAAAAACCTGTTTACAATAATACCTGTGGAAGACGATAAACCTATGCTGCTGGAACAACATGCGCCAGAGAAGCGGATTTTAGCTAAATCTAGGGGTATGTTGGCCCGGAACAGCTTGCACTCAGGACCCGGGTGAACCCAGTGAGGAGGAGTTCCTCGCCGCGCAGAAGCGGTTGAAGCGTAGCAGGAAGAAATAAGTTGCTGTGGGTGATCGTCAAATTGGCAGCTACAAGTGAACTATGGATATATAGCTTATCACAGCACCCAGCAGCTTCAATTAGATAATTTCATTGCACTACTCTACATCAGTCGCACACAGAGACAGCGTGCTCTTGTATGTACGTCGGACGCTTACTATCTACCCCTTGAACTCACTGAAGGCCGTGGCCGTGGGGGTACCAGGTGCAGCGGTCTCACTTACTTCCAATATTTTGTCAGAGAAGTGAATTTTGCTACATGTAGTGAGGTAGCCTATCGTTCTAGTAGGACTTTTGCCAAATGATGGCACTATTTCGATAATCTAGACAAACGATGATGACCTTCGCCATGGCACGCCGTTGTAATGATGGCACTTAGCTCAGCGCAAGATTCCTCATCTGGTGTTCTAGGCTCGTGGTTTGTACACGTGCACGTGTTGTGAACGAAGTCAGCAGAGTTTCCACGGTACAGCCATCGTGGTGCGCAAAGAACGAACTCAAGAGGAAGCCCTCGCTCTGCTGCCTCTCGGAACTTAAAAAGACTGCTATGAACGAGGAATTAGTCTTGCTAGTGGTGTGATCCTTTCCGGTGCGGGCAGCACAAAGTTCTTTATGTGAGTAGTTGCAGCCTTCCTATCCCTTAGACTCAAAGTTCATCATTACGCGAAGTGTTAATGACTTCCCTTAAGTATCAGTCACGGAGAATTCATTAATGGTTAAACCCCATGGTACGTAGGGCGGAGATCAAAGAGCTGGTCCTCATGACAGGGATGTTGAAGTAGCCTCTTTTACCTCTGGTACAGTGTACCTACAATCTGATAGCCAGTTATCTCAGACCCTCTTAAAGCTGTTATTGTGGTATTTAGTATGATATACAGTCTCCCGTAGTAATAAGCTCTACACCAGCCATCTCCTGCTCTCCGGCAGGAGCTCGCTTCTCTAATACAACTCACTTCGTCTTTTGACGGTTCCAACTCACTTGACTACTCCTCACTACGTTCCTACGCTCCCCACTCTCACCTTCATAGGTTATGAGCCCAAGCTAAGCCTCAAGCGACGACTTCCCGCGCCTTCTTCGGCGCCGAAAACTTCGATGTGTGGAAGACTCGCGTGTTCAGCGGCCCTCGACTGTAAGCATCTATTCGGCTACGTGCAGAAGCCCCACTACGATGGCATCTCCGAGGAAGACAGCGATGAGAGCGCGAGCGTCGTGTCCGACTCCGATAACGCACCGAAGACCAAGTCGTCTGCGATTGTCGAGGTCGAGTCGGACGCGGTGGACTACGACGAGGAACGCGATGCAGATCAAGCCGTCGGAAAGCAAGGCCTACCCGGACGAATACCCCGCGCCACGTCTTCTCGGGATGGATACACGCCACCAGCACTTCCGAGTACCGGAATGGCCTCATGACCGGACTGCCAGCTTCCAAGCTGATGATTTGCGTGAGAATCGCCATGACCGGACTGCCAGCTTCCAAGCTGATGCCTTGCGTGAGAACCGCCATGACATGCCTCGAGCACTTGCCGAGCAGGGATGCTAACCCCATTACCAGCTAGAATGCTGACGTGTCTACCGAGCAGCAATGCTGCCTCGAGATCTGGCTGTTTGCCAATGATACCAGGAAGCACAAAGCCCTGATCTCGCACAAAGCGAAAGCGATGTTGCCACTGACCAAAAGATCAAGATTAACCGGCTATAAGCCCATCCATTGGCAAACCGCCGCTTCTTACATTGTATATGCATCAGTGCAAGTCAAATGCGCATGTACAATAAGCGTACTCGCACGCAAATAATGCAAACGCCCGTATCGGGAACCGTGTAACATGCACGAAGAACGCAGACTCAGGTTTTCTCCTAAAACAGTTTCCTTGACAAACGTCTCGTTACTGGCCTACATGAAAAGCACGGATACGCTTATTTCGTTTAACTTAACGGCATGCACGGTAACTACGCATCACGCCTAATATTAAGACATGCACGAGCATCGCCTCTGTCTGAACCATCACTGAGCTACTAATTTGAAGGGAAAAATTTCCGATCTTCTCTCCCAAAGCCGACAAGTATGTATTACACCTCGGTATAGCATTACTCAGTGTGGAAAAGTCGCCTTGCGCAAGCGTGCAAGACGAGCATCCTTTGCCAAGCTACCGCTGTTGTCACGTACCACCGGCACACGCTTAAGTGGAGGATGCAATACCCACTGTACCAGCCACTGAGCTGATGAGCCGAGCAACGAGGCATGCAGGCCACGACGCCGAGCTATAAGACCACGCTAGCCGCGCTGCTGAGCACTGTAAGACCGCCCAGATGGCAGGCAAGGTTCTATGCATGTACATATACCGGCTTGTAAAGTTCAAGGACACTGTAAGTAAGCAACCAAGTTGCTATTACTACGTGTTGTCAACAGGAAGCAAAAGCCCTGAGAGAAAGGAAGCAAAAGCACTGTGTACAATACCCGAACGGGTATGACACTACTACTGCGTAGTACTAAAGAGCGATTTATTTACGCAAGAAATATAGCCGCAAGCTTCCAGGCAGTATTTCGCCTCTTATAGACTAGAATATCTGTGAACCGTGCATGCTGCACGAAGAAAGCAGGCTCAGGATTTTTTCTCTCACGAGTTTTGTTCCTTGAAATTTATAAGCCTTGCTGAAAGCACGATCAGTTCGCTTCACTCAACCATTAAATGCAAGAAACCTTCGCATCCTTAAATCGAACTAAAATTGAAATGGCACGGAACCTTCGCCTTCTGTATAAAAACGAATAAGTACTGCAAGCAACTGAAAGCCTCTGCTAAACGTAGTACATGCACGAAATCTTCGCATATAGCTACTCGACATGCACGAACACAACGCTACTGTCTTAATTTTAAA
Source organism: Phytophthora x cambivora (assembly GCA_033557925.1). Taxonomy (NCBI): domain Eukaryota; phylum Oomycota; class Peronosporomycetes; order Peronosporales; family Peronosporaceae; genus Phytophthora; species Phytophthora x cambivora. The sequence continues at coordinate 2,347,077 of JAUCEB010000012.1, read as the reverse complement.
CCTCGTCAGCCTCCAGCTGATAAACGTGCACGGAAACAACGCACCTGTCAGTTAGCAACCAAACTCAAACGTTACTTTGAATGAAAGCACCAAGCAAACTATAAGCCTCTGTATATTGCTATATTCATTGAAATATTGGTACGCATTTATCTGCCTCTACCAGGAGCTACGAACTTGTACGGCTCGTTATACGATTTATTAATGTAGAACACGATTCCGTTCTTTCTGGAGACACATTACAATACGAGATGGATCACAAACAGTGAACAGGTTTTATCCTAAACAGGTTTTCCTGAGTAACTATCAAACCGCAAGCATTATGCTGCGACGATGAATTTGATGAACAGGTTTATCCCTCCAAGTAGGTTTTCCCGATTAGTCATTCATACCGCAAAGCCAAACTGCGATGAAACACACAAACCAGTTCAGGTGAACAGATTTTCCCTTCCATTGAAGGTTTTCCTGACTAACCTTGCTAAAGACAAAGTCAATCTGTACAAGTAGTGCACACTGCATCAAATACTGCTATTCTAAATAATCCTGTATATTACAGACGATGGTTTCATCATGAAGCTGAAGCAGTAGCAAGATGCAGGGAGGCTGTACACTGTCTATCGAACCTTAAATGGTGCTACATGACGCGTTTCTCGATGTGGGAGGCTGATGAGTATTCCATCTCCAACACGTCTATTCATCGTTACGGAAACACTAGACAAATATCAGTTATGAGAACTAAGAATCAAGCTCGGGTTGTCAACCCTCGAAGCTCAAACCAGATCATTCCGTATACTGTACGAGAAAAATATATATGCGTGAAGCGTGCCTAATTATTGTGTTCCCTTATTTTTTCCCACTGGGTTTTATTTTTGGTTCACACAAGGTTTTCCCTCATTGAGGTTTCCCTGGTCTAGTACCGAATCATATAGGCACATGATGTTTAATACATATAAATCCATGCTGAAGCCCAAAGTTTTGCTGGGAAAGTACACTACCCTTCTGGACTTCTTCCGGATTGTGTCAGTAGTCATCTGGTCGGTGACATTAGCCAATTGCGCCACTGCAATGGCGTCCCGAACGGTTTCCGGGGATACATCGTCAACTACAGCGACTGGTCTGTCACACTTACAGTTTGAGCAAGTTGTCGAAGGCTCATAGTTCATGAATGTGCAGATAATGCACAGCCAATCCGCACTAACTGGTCTGTGCCAAGATTGGTCTGGTCGGTGGTACAACTGCGGCCGGTGGCAACAGTCTGATCGATGTCACTAACGACGGCACTCACTTCAGTGATATCACTGGACGGCTGCAGCGGCTCCATGCCCTGCTGCGCCTTCACCGCGTCGGCCCCCGCGGCCTTACTCGTCCTGGCCCCCGCGGCCGTATCCTCAGACCTTCCTTGAGACGACAGGACAGCTGTACAAGCAGCCTTAGCGCGGTGAGCCGCCCTGGCCTTCTTCATGTTGCGCGACTTGGCAGCAGGTAGATTCTTGCGTTTCTTCTTGATCTTGACGAGCTCTTGAGCCGCCAGTTTGCCCTGTAGCACAGTACACTTGTTAATACCAGTCATCCCCTCACCATGGCGTGCCCAGCGTGACGCTTCTTCACAGGCAGCAGAACTGCAAGCACTAAGGCACGTCAGCAAACGCGGGCGTCCTTGGTGGGGTATTGATGACTGAAGAGTCAACTCCGTCTGGTTTTGGTGACCTGCGAAAATGCATAACATGGGCCTCAGAAATGAGATCGAAAGAGGCAGGGAGGCTGTTGAAGTAGCCTCTTTTACCTCTGGTACAGTGTACCTACAATCTGATAGCCAGTTATCTCAGACCCTCTTAAAGCTGTTATTGTGGTATTTAGTATGATATACAGTCTCCCATAGTAATAAGCTCTACACCAGCCATCTCTTGCTCTCCGGCAGGAGCTCGCTTCTCTAATACAACTCACTTCGTCTTTTGACGGTTCCAACTCACTTGACTACTCCTCACTACGTTCCTACGCTCCCCACTCTCACCTTCATAAGGGAGAACGCTGGTCTGAGGATGGCAGCTTTTCATCGTGGCACATATAACTAACAGACGTGTTGCAGCCTGGCAATAATAAATAGCTGAGTGCCATCATTGCCATCAATACAACGGAATGCCTTTGTCTAGATTATCGAAATAGTGCCATCATTTGGCAAAAGTTCGTTCTGGTAGTATATGCAAGTATTGACACTGGCACCCGCTTGGAACGTTAAGCGAAATGATTGTATTGTAGACAAGAATGGGCTAAACTACGTGATCAAGCCGAAAGGCTCGAGCACATACATAAGGAGTCTCATCTAGCCTGCCTACGATAGTAGTATATTGCAATGCAATAGTAATATATTATAGTCCTGCTTAATAGTATCTTTTTAACGTAGTACTCGAGCACTATAATATACTTCAAAGTACTATTTTAGATTGTGTATGACCAGCGCTACCAGCCCAGCCCTCTAGTTTATCGCCTTCATTGTCCTCACGACTATCATTGTAGTAAAATTCAAAGGACGACAAGCAAAACTCTGAAAATCCAGAGCTGTTCCGGGCAACTGCACGGCCTTAGTTTTGAAGTTTTGTTGACAGACTAATTATGAACCTTGGGTTTTCCGAACAACAGGAATTAGTCTGACCTAGACTAATTATGAATACAGACTAATTTTGAACACATACTAATTGCTGTAATGACTGTACCGGAACTCGCAGATAATGGGGTTGAATTTCGCGATCATTCCTTCGAGTCGATGCTGTAGGTACGAGAACCGATGGATCGTTGTGAACCTGTCAATCAACTTCATGACGTCGGCAGAAGAGATCAAATTTGCCGAAGATCTCCATCTTGTTGAACTCAAACTGCTTCCCCTTCGGTGTTGCAAAGAGCTTGTCTTTGGTGACGCAATATTAAGGCTTACTGCTAGTAGGCCTCGTTCAGCTCCAGGCACGAGTCCAGGTGTTGCGCCAGTTCCTCGGGGTCTTTATCCCACATCACCTCGTACGTCTCATCCCCGGTGACGCAGTGCTTGCAGATTGTGATCATAGATCTTCGTGAACAAGTTGGCCATGCGCTCCGTGGTGTTGTAGTATCTCGCAATCGAGTGGATCATCTTGATCGAGTTCATCAGCGCGGGCAGCGTGTCGATAATGGAACTGGGCGTGCCGTTGTACAGCGGGATGATGAACTTCTCCAGCGTGAACAGATACTTGACGTTGTCCTTGGCCTCGTTAGCAGCCTCGGTGATCAGAGCTTGGAAAAATATCTATTTTATTTTACTGAGGGGGTCTACTCGAGTCAATAAATTATTGGCCAATAAAATACTGATTACCCCCAGTAAACCTCTATAGCATACTGTATACAGATATATACAGATACAGGATCACATACGATCACACATTAAATGTTCTCTTCGCCACCAGCTCCAGCAATCCAAAGAAAGGGAATACCGGTCCCGGTATATTTCAGCATCACCAGCGTTTTTAGTGCTGCCAAAGTCGCAGATGCCAAACGGTTAGTGTTGACTAAGCACTAACCGTTTGACAGCCTCGACTTGAGGGCTTGGGTCAGTTGCTTCGGTATCGGGTACATGGTAGACTATCAAGTGAATTCTAGGTTACGTGTTGTGAACTAAAATCGCGCAAACTCGAATCTCCCGCCTCTCGAAGCTTACAGACGAATGTGCTAGCATAAATGTTCTAGAATACAAGGATTACTGATTATTGGGGTCGCACAAATAAATTATTTCAGTCAATTTACTGGCTAACTTTTTTATTTTATTTACTGATTCCGAGCCCTGTCGGTGATACCGATATCGATCTGCTTCCACCGTCTCAGCAACGTCTGAATGCGCTGCTTCGTGTCGTCACTGATACGCTTCGTCGTCTGACTGAGCACCGCGAAAACGTCCTTGTACTCGTTCATCTTGAGCTTCTCCGTGATGCTCGTAAGGCGCCGCGTCCGTCGTCGCCAGAACTCGAGCTCCCCCATGGGGCATCGTCGTCTATCGTCTGGTCATCGTTCCCCTTCCCGTCATTGGTCGTGTTGGTTTCCAGGTACGTCGAGATGACATTGCACCACTCCTTCAGCACTTCCTCATAGTGTGTGGTCAGCTTCGGCGAGTCGGAGACCTTGCAACATCCTGGCCCCATTCACACCGTGGCCTGCGTTGTTCATGGTCTCGACTAGAATACTGCGATCGGGTCGTCTCAACTCAAGTCCACTGTCCATACTGTTGAGCGCCTCCTTGAGGTCGTTGGCGAATTTCACGAATTCCGTCATGAACTCGTTCTTCAGGTCGGCCTTCACCCATTCGTCCTTTTCCTTCAAAAGCGGCGAAAACAACGACTCAAGGTCTCTCAAGATGTTCGGGGCCAACTCACAGAAGCAAATGGCGTTGTCGCTGGCTTCTGGACGTCGACCGGCTTCCCGTCCGCTATGGTTCTTAGGAAGAAGCAGCATTTGGCTCGAATCGGGATCGAGTTGACCAGCGACACACACAGTTTACTATTGTTATTGGAAGCTGCTGCAGCGTCTGCATTGGTAGCTGGCGCTGCCCCGTTCTCGACCGTAGCGACGGTTGTTTCATTCTGGAAGTGCACGAACACTTTGCATGCGTCTTTGCCACTCAACAACTCGTCGAAGAGCTTTCGGATACTTGGAGACGCCAGGAACTCGTTCACTTCAACTTGCGTCACGCTCGACTCGAACGTCTCCACGATGCGCTGGCTGACCCATTGCATCCGCGGGTTCGACATGACCGAGTCGCGTCTTGATCCCCCCGCCGACGATTCCTAACTGGGAACGAAGACGCCCCCATGGCATGAAAAGAGACTCTTCATGGAAGATTGGGGCGAAACGTACGCACCCCGTCGGTCGTTTTCAGCTGCGATCATCAATCGGGCACTTATCCATAACTACGTGGAGTTTGTGCTGAATAACTTGGAATCGAGGAGATACACGAAGGAGAGGATTGGAGGTCACTACTTTTCCTGGTAGTGCAACGGGTACGTTGTACGGACAGCCCTTAGGGGATTAATTCAAATATGTGGACCACAAACGCGTACCTTAGTGGATCAATACAATTTTCAAGATTAATCTCTTATAAAAACACATTTTGATATCGAATTTGACAAGTTATGTGGCGTCAAGGACACCCAGATATAAGATTGAGGAGTTCGGAGTTGATGGAAAGAAAGCAGTGCGTCTGCGATTTTTGGTGTGCGGATATTCTGATAGCGTTGATCGCTGACCACAGTAATATTATCTACGCGCACTGCTATATCGGCGAGTGCTTACAATGGCCGTACTAAATGACCATCTATAGATGGTTGCGAGTAGTTGTGGGCAGTACGGTGAATCTAGCCGGCGGCGTAGTTGTGAACATTACGGTGAATTCAGCTAGTCTAGTTTGCACGGTCGCACGGTGGTGTAGATGATATGGTTGCGCGTTGCACTGGGCTGAGCCTAGCTGCTTACACGCTCTCGGCTTCAACTTCCTTATCCTTACCTCGCCTTCACCCTCAGCCTCGCTTCGTCGTCTCCCTCTTCCTCGCCTCCCTCAGTGACTTGAGCGACTTGCTGACCTCGGCCTCGGCGTCTGACTTCACGTCAGGGTCTGGCAGCTCCTTGAGCGAGAGCTCATCGGGCAGCGAGGCATCGGCGTCGGAGTCGAGCGAGGGCACCAGTTTCTTGGATGGCCCCCCAACATCACTAGCTGCTTACGCGTTGTGCACAGCACTGGGGTGGGTCTTGGTTACGCGTTGTTGCCACTGGGGTGAGTCTAGCTGTTTCGGCACCACAGCAGCCAAGATTGAACCGTGGGTACGGGGGGGGGGCTGCTGCGGCGACCGAAAAGCTAGACTGGTGGCAGCGGTGGTGGCCAAGCCTCTCGCTAGATTGATTGATAGTGCTTTGATTGATATTTGATCTGGCTCAGAATTCCGGGAACCCCCTACGGATAGTTCCTGAGAAACCTCATGGGCAGGAGTTAGTAGTACTTTATGAAATAGTACACCGCATCAATACTACTACCTGATTTTTTGGGATAGTAGTATTACTACTACTACTACCATATAGAGCGGTATTCAATATTAGTGATATTGTGCTATCACCAGCTCTGTGCTATAGTACTCTTCAAGTAATACTTTTGACGGACTCGGTTCTTATCTTTCAATTCTAGTTTGAGTTAGGACCTCATTTGAAAAGACCGCCATATTCGAAAACGCGCCAAAGTACAACAAATGAAGCATGGATTGTGTCATGAAAGATTGCCAGGAAGGCGATGAAGTCAAGTGTGATCCTTACGTAGTAAGCCCGATAATGAAGCTCATAAATTTTTATAGAGTGATTATTTTTCAATTTCTGAAGTTCGTAATTGATTTACTACGAAGTACGGTATACGACAAGCGCTGAGATTATTTAACGTGCGTGACATTTTCCCCACAGTGATTAAGTTCGGTGGGTGCTTATCCGAACGTGACCACTGCAGCTCAAGTAGTAGTGGAGTAGTACTACTAATATTACTCCTATATTACTACCCAACTGTTGGTATCTGTTAAAGTTAGCAATGTTTGCGTTTAAAATCGTAGTATCAAAAGAACGCGCTACCAGCCCAATCCTCTAGTGCAACTAAGTACATGTAACTTACGTTAGTAGTAGGATGAACATTGACCAAACAGTATTCAAGACGCAGCAATTACTAGTACCTAGTAGAACTACTGAATCAAACTAGCCTGCTGCACGTATGCGAGAGCCGTTCACGAACGAGTGGTCGTTACCTTAAGAGGGAAATGAGAGTCGAGCCACGTCTTGTACTTATTGGTCAGCAGATTCTCGCGATTACCAAGCGTGTTTCCCAGAATCTCGCCGAGTCTTTTTTCGCTGTAGCCGTTCGTTTTCCACGCCCTGAACAGTCTCTCACGATAAGCCTCGTCCGTCCTCGCTGCCAGGAGCATCGACTCCTTAAACAAGTCCGACTCGCGCGCCAAGGCCTTTGATGCCTTGTCCGGGTAATGGACGTTGAGCCAAGAGATGTAATTCCTGTATAGCTTGTCATAGTGGGCATCGTCGGACTGGAGGCCCAACTTCTCGAGCTTCTTGAAGACATCGTTCGATTCAAAGTTGCCGGTCTTCCATTGCCTGAACAGCGCCTTCGCGGCGCTGCTGTCTTTCACCGCATTGTCGATGTCCGCTTTGACGAACAGGGCCTTATCAGCCGCAGCGATTTTATCGTCGAGCGTTTTGAACCACGCGGCGTACGTATGGTAGAGATCGTTGAGCCTCGGGTCCCTAACCAACTCGGACTTGTTCAGTTTTGCTTTTAATTTTGTAATGTCGTATCCATGGCGCTTCCACCTCTTCATCAGAGTCTGAGCGTACAAGCGATCGCCCATCGCTTTCTTGAGCTTCTCCACGTTGAACATGTTGGCACCGGCCAATCTCTCTTCATCCGCTTCATCCACGCTTTTGAGACCGCGCAGGAATCTCTTCTCGTCACCGGCGTTGTGGCTCACAGCCAACACGTCGAATTCCGGAGACGCCAACGTGGAGACCTTCGTGCCATCCGCTTGAGCGCTGTCACGCACGAGGAGCGTGAGAGCAGCCACTACTAGGAGCGTGGATGGCAGACGCATGGCTGAATTCCGGATGCCAGCGGTTGAACACTTGTGGGTTGGAGGGCGAATTGAGGAATGAGGTACCGGTACCGGTACTGGAAGATGTCCGGTGGCTTTGGGGAGCGCGATTTACGAACAGCACAGGATGGGCGTATGGTATGGTGCACGGCGGCCTTTCCCGCACGGCCTCTGATTGGCTAGATCACTGCTGTATGCCATAACTTACAGAAAGTGATATTAATAACATAGGTGTAATTCGGTAAACGCAATGAAGTAGCCAGAGCACATACGGCAGCATGGGCTTTGCTTACCGGTACAGTATCAGTGCCTCTGTGGCAATGCCACAGACCTAGAAACGCGATCGTTTGATAATACATGTATAATAAAAGAGCAATGCAAAATACCGGTACCGGTACCGCCTTGTCTGGCGCATGCAATACTGCTGAGCGAGGCACTGGGGCTGCCCCAGTGGGGCAACATCATATCTGAATTGTCGATTAGATTATCGGTAAGTATTATTTGATCTAAAATAATACCGTAGATAACAGTACATGTACCAAAGCGTGCCGCAGTGCGACACTAAGTTACTTACTTACAGTACATTTTGTACTCACCTCAATCAGGTTGATTCAGGATTCCTGAACCAGATGGGATAACAGTAGTGATCTGCATGGCTCCTTGAGAATCTCAAGTTGAGATGCGTTGTGCAGCGTTATTATTCTCTGGGGGAAAATGACCAAATCGGTATGAAATTGCATATTAAACACCAAATCGGTATATCTTGTGACTGGGTCGGTATGAAGTAAGCAGATGGTATATTTTCAATTCTGTAAGTATGTTTCACCAAAAATAATGACCAAACCGGTATGTACGAAATAGGCTTTCCAGGCTTGAGTATTGAATGCACAACACTCATTAATCATATTTCGTACATACTGGTTTGGTCATCATTTTCGGTGAAACATACTTACAGAATTGAAAATATACCATCTGCTCACTTCATACCGACCCAGTCACAAGATATACCGATTTGGTGTTTAATATGCAATTTCATACCGATTTGGTCATTTTCTCTATTCTCTGGATCTGGATTTTATCAATCGCATTGACATGACATGTCAATTCTCTGGATCTGGATTTTATCAATCGCATTGACATGACATGTCAATTCTCTGGATCTGGATTCTCACAATGTGAGGAAATATTCTTCTCTGATTTAATACCTGTCGATCACGATACATGAACTAAGTTGGTCGCCTAGTTGAACTACCTGTAGCTGCTTATAGTATCTGTGGTATTTCAATTATGTTGGCATGTTGACCCATCCAGTTAACATTAAGATGATCTATTGTGGTTTTCACCAAACGGACGGTCCGGGTCCGATTTGTAACTCTGGTCCGATATAATAGGTATTATAGTGGATGTCCTCCACTACCGGTATCTACACTGGAGGATATCCCCCAGCACCTGATGAATTATTTGAACATTCAGGTGGACATAAAACGCACGTTTGTCCCGTGCAGACCTCTCTAGATATATAATCTGAAGGGGGCGAATACAGCAGCTATTAATATTATAAAAGTGGCTCTTAATGGCAGATGTTTCTATTTCATTTCGGTTGCCGGTAAGGTGCAATTTTCTTTAGTGTCATCGTCGCTACATGTAGAACTCTTGTAACTGGCTGGTTACGGTTACGTAAGTAGGTAGACAGAGTTACATAAGTAGGTAGGAGCCTCATGGCTACATACACAAAAGTAGGTACAGGCACACGACTAGCGTGTGCACTGTTGTCATTACCTGATTGGATGGAAGTGGGGAGCCAGACCCATTTCAGCCAATCAGGCACCGACTTAGATTTGAGTGGTTCACAAAGAGAACGGGAGCCCCCGCTCTTGTTCCATAAATAAACTGAGTTAATTTTGCCCCAAACCTGACACTTGGTTCTACTATTGCGAGCTTCCTCTTGCATCTATAGTGTACGCTAGTGACGGTACTTCTTACCCCGTTACACCTGGTAGCACTTCGTAGTCCTTCCAATGACCAAGTTCGAGATGAGTGAAGGCACGCCGTCGGTGGCCCCAGCGATGACGCTGGAGCACACGGCGTTTCCCCACCTCACCACCGTTGAGTGGCAAGCGCTACACCGCCTCGCGGCAGTTCGTCGTCACGTCGCTGCTGAGCTCAGCGACCCCCGACCAACAGCGCCAAGCCATCCAAGAATTCATGGAGCGCGAGCTCGCCGAAGCGAAGCGGCGAGTACTAACTCCCTCGCACTCCTCACGGCACGACGCCGTGAAGATGGAGACGTCGTCCTACTCCGGCGAAGGGCAAGACCGTCTCCCGCTGAACCGCTGGTTCCGCGAGATTGACATCGCGATCGCTTCGAGGTTGATCGAAGCGCCGACGGCGAGAGTCAACTTCCTGTTGTCTCGCCTCTCCGGAAAGGCCAAGGAGTGGGCCCTTGGCAAGCTCGTCGTCGACCGAGAAGCGTTCCCGACTCTGGAGAGTCTCCAGAGTGACCTCCGACTCGCGTTCGAGCCTCCGCAAGACGAGTCGCGCACGCGTGCGACGTTCTTCGCCCTTCGGCAGGGCAAGATGTCCATGCGCGACTACGTGCAGAAGACCCGACATCTGGTTTCGTGCATCGTCACGAACCCGATCGACGTCGCCTCACAAGTACACGTCTTCATCTTCGGGATGCGTGAGGGCATGACACGGTACTGCCTCACGCGAGCGGAGCCGTCGACACTCGAAGCTGCGTTCGCACTAGCGCTGCGCGAGGACTACACGGTCGCGTCCTCCTACGCGCGAGCGCTGACGCCGGACGTTCGGGCCTCCGCGCCCGAGCCCATGGAGATCGACGCCATCGAAGCCGAGTCGAGGTCGCGGTCGACCTCGACTGCACGTGGTCCAAGGTTCAACAACGACAACCGCCCGCGCGACGGTCGTCCACTGGTCTGCTACCGCTGTCGCAAGTCCGGTTATCGCGCAGCGGTGTGTCGCGCGCCAGCTCCAGTCCTGGCAAGCGCTGAAGTCGTCGGCGAGGCCGACGACACGTTCCCGACCGCTCTTCCAAAAAACGGTCGGGACCGAGGCCCAGCCATTGACGCAGCTCCGTCTTGTTCTTGGGCGTCGGCCAAGAACAGATCGACGAGATCTTCTCAGGATCGGCGCGCACGCCGCTCTTGCTGACGTAGCAGCCTAGCACCGGAATCTCCGGCGCACAGAATACACATTTCTTGAGGTTTGCATACAACTTGTTCTCGCGCATCTTCTCGAAAACCTTGCGCAGATGCCGGAGATGTACGTCGACGGCGCTGAGGCCGCCCTCAGCGCGGCTGTGCACAAAGATGTCGTCGAAGTAGCTCGGTGCAAAAGCACGGAGCGGACGCAGCACATGCGAAACCATCCTGTTGAAGGTGGCCGGCGCGTTCTTTAAACCCTGCGGCATCACGAGCCACTCCCAGAGCATGCCGCTGGGAGTGCTGACGGCCGTGAGAGGAATATCGCTCTCTCTCACCAGGATCTGATAGAAGCCGTCTGTCAGATCGATCGTGCTGTAGATGACACTGCCTGACATGGTGTCGAGGACCATGTCCTTCCGGGGGATAGGCGTCTGCGCGGGGATGGTGGCGTCGTTCAACTTGTTGAACGCGTGGACGATGCGCCACCCGCCAGTCGCCTTCTTCACGCAGAACGTCGGACTCGAGTGCGGAGAGATACTCTCTCGCACGTGGCCAGCCTTGCGGCGGCCTTCGAAGAAATCATCGATGGCTTGAACCTGATCCCGCGGCAGTGGCCACTGCCGCGTCACGCAGTACTTCGACCCGGGCACGAGGTCGATCTCGTGCCGGACGCCTCGCTCAGCAGGAAGTTCCGCCGGAATCTTCTCGGGGAAGATGTCCTCGAACTCGCGTGCGAGCGAGTAGACGGGGTTGTTCGAGTCTTGGAGGGCCTGCCAAGACTGCGCAGCGAAGCGTGCCTCGCGAACGGTCTTCGGCTCAGCCGCCTTCGGTCGCGACGACGAGGTGTCGGCGCTGACGGCGTTGGCAAGCACGTCGGGTTGGTCGGAGCCGGTGAGGAGACAGACTTGCTCGATCTCACCGGCCTTCAGGTCGCGCAGGAAATGCTTCCAGGAGAGGCCTGGAGCCGCGTGATGGTCGCCGCGTCGGTGGGAGGATTCGCCACCTCGATCGCGCGAACCTGATTCGGAGAGCCCTCCGAATACTCGACAACGTTGAGGATCTCGCTCGACGGAGCCTGGTCGACCGCGGTAGACCTCCGGCGCAGACGGCGGCGTCCGGATCGGTTGCGCTTGGACTTCCTCAGTCGCCTCGAGCCACTGCTCGAGGCCGAAGTCTCGCTGGATGAGGATTCGCTGGATGACACTTCACCCTCCTCTAGGCATGGGAGCTCAGTCTCGACCATGCCGGTGTCGCGCAGGTCCTGCTGCGCGACGGAATCATCAGCGAACGGGAGCCGCTGCTCGACCGTCGCATTCTCGAGCGGGAGCCGCTGCTCGACCGCGTTCTTCACGTGCGGGAGCCCCTGCTCGACCGTGTTTCTCTTCAGGCCCTCGCGCGCTCGCGAGGGCGGGTTGCTGACTGGACCAATGACGGAGGCCGCGCACTCCACACAGCGAGGGCCATCGCTCTCTCGTGGTGGGGGCTGTGTCGTGGATGTCCGATCCACGACTGCGACGTGACGCGACGGGGCGACGAGTAGGTGAGTGAACACCTCACTGACGTCGTAGCCGACGCGTCGGCGAACTGAACGGGCTAACCAGTCGATCTCCGGCTGGTAGCAAGCGAGCCACGGCATCCCCAAGATGCAGTCGAAGGCGTAGTTCAGCTCGATCACCAAGAAGTCGTCGTTGGTGGAGAAGCCGTCGAAGGCGTATGCCAACGACACAGCCCGCCGCGGAGCGCGGTGGGGCTTGCCGTCAGCCAACTTCACGACGATCTCGCCCGGTCCCTCCCGCACGCGCACATGCGACGGGAGGAGAGCGAGGCAGTCGTCACGAATGAAGTTGTTCGTGGCCCCGGAGTCAAGCAACGCGCTGAGCGGACGCTCCGCGCCGGCGACGTGGAGACTGATGAGGATCAGTCTCGAGTCGCCGTTCGTGGTGGTGGCATTGAAGTGTGCGTAAAGCACGGGGGGGGGGCTAGGAGGTCGGGTTGCCACCGGGGGACCCGGACCTCCGTTCCAACCAGTAGGGCGCCCCGCACCTACTGGGGAATTACCTTCACAAGTACACGAAGGATTACGCCGGTCTGATCCAGCCGATGTCTTCGCTGCTGAAGAAGGACGTGGCATGGAACTGGCGTCCTGAACACCAGGACGCATTCGACGCCGTGAAGAAGAGCCTCGCGTCTGCGCCTGTCTTGATGCTGCCCGACACGTCAAGACCCTTCCACGTGGTGTGCGACGCGAGCGACTGCGCCATCGGTTGCGCCCTCATGCAGTTTGATGCTGAGGGCCGTGAGCGCGTCGTGAGTTATCAGTCACGACAGATGAAGCCGGCGGAGAAGAACTACCCTGTCCACGACAAGGAGCTCCTCGCGATGCGCTACGCTCTGATCAAATTCAGAGTGTACCTCCTCGGTGAGCAGACATTCGCAGTTTACACGGATCATGCTTCGCTACGGACGGCGATGAAGAGCCCGCATCTCTCTCAGCGCATGGCGCGATGGCTCTCGTTCTTTGCCGAGTACAACTTCGTCGTGCATTACATACAAGCCGGGCAAGAATAACATTCTTGCCGACGCGCTGTCCAGACGGCCCGATTACGATCCTCGGCGCTTGACGCGTCATCAGGATATCCCTGACGACGATGACGACGATGATGACTGTGCGACCTGCGTGACGCTGGGCATCAACGCCACAGTGTCAAGCCCCGTTCTGCCGCTGCGTCAGCAAATTGCTGACGCGTACGAAGAGGATGCCTTCTACGCTGCCATCATCCGGTATCTGCGTAATCCAACAGCAGACACGCTCGCCAAGTTGACGTGCCCAACGCGTGACGCGATCACGCGTTATGACCTCGACGGTGATCTGCTGACGTACGCCATCGACACATTCGACACGCCGCGTGTCGTCATCCCCGCGGATGACGACCTTCGTGCTCGTCTGGTGCACGAGTACCATGATGCACCCGCCGGTGGTCATCTCGGGCGCGAGAAGACGTTCGCGGCGCTCTCACGTGACTTCTTCTGGCCTCGCATGTACAAGTGGATACGGAAATGGGTCCGTTCCTGCGAGATCTGTCAGCGTGTGAAGCCTGCAGCGTCCAAGCAGGCTCCGCTTCGTCCGCTTCCCATCGCCACGAGCGCGTGGCGATCTGTCAGCATGGACTTCATCTTCGGCCTTCCACGTGACGCCGAAGGCCGCACCGGTGTCCTCGTCTTTGTGGATCGCTTTAGCAAGATGGTCCATCTTGCTCCAGTCGCGGCCGAAGTGACAGCCGACGAGTCGGCCGAGTTGTTCCTCGACCTGGTGTTCCGCCACCACGGCCTGCCGGAGTCCATTGTCTCGGATCGTGACCCCCGTTTCACATCCGCGTTCTGGACGCGGCTGTTTGCGCTGCTGGGCGCCCGCTTGCTTATGTCCACGGCTCATCCAGAGACGGATGGGCAAACGGAGCGTGTGAATCGCGTCCTCGAGGACGTATTGCGTAGCTACGCAACGTCTTTCGCCTCTTGGAGTTCCTTCCTGCCGATGGCCGAGTTTGCACTGAACAACTCGACCCACGCGTCGACAGGCCTGACGCCGTTCTTCGTAAACAACGCGCGGCACCCGCGCGTTCCGGCTCTACTGGCCGTCCGAAGTTCGAATGCAGCAGCGGTCTCCACTCTTGGTGGGGGAGAGGTGGCACCGACATCGAAGTCGGCGCAGGATTCGAGCGAACCCCCGCTGCCCCAGCCGGCCAAGCCCAACACTCGAGACTCTGCAGTCGAGGGCCACGCCCTTCATGGCGTGGCATACGAGGACGCCTTCGCCGTCGACGTGGCTTCGCCTGCCACGTCTACCGTGGCTAACTTCGCCCCAGCAGCAACTCCAACGCCCATCGATTCTGCAACAGTGTCCGAGTTCCTACTGCATCGTCAAGCCGTCACGCGGTTTGTGCGTGACGCGCTCCAAGCTGCTGTGGATCGACAGAAGGCGAATGCAGATCGACGGGGCCGGAAGAACATGTCGTCCTTCCGGCGAGGCGAGCGAGTACTTTTATCCACGGACGGCATCCAAGGCACGGCTGTGACGAACTTGGGTGCGAACAAACTCGCGCCACGCTTTATTGGACCGTTCAAGATTTTGAAGGTTATTGGTGATGCCTATACACTCGATATTCCTACTGCGATGCGACTGCACCCGACGTTTTACGTCGGGCGCCTCAAGCCCTACGTTCCTGCGACGATCCCTCCGAGCGTCCGCGGCCGGTGCGCAATCAAAACCGCCTTGCTGTCGACGCTGACGCCGAGTCGTCAAGGGCCCTCGCTCCTCACGCGAGGACGTCGCCGAGTGTGACACAAACGACTCCAAGTGACGAAGCCACTTCGGCATCACGCGCCGCACCTGCTCCGATCGAGTCGCAGCAGCCTTCGCAGCCGCAGTACGCTCGCGCACAGACTCAGCGAGGTCCTGAGCCTCTATCGCGCCGCTCCTCGCGTGATCCGCCCCCTGCTCGTTCGTCAGGCGCTCCGAGCGACGTGTCGATTCGGAGCAGCGAGACCCCTCGACAGTCGCCGAAACCGCTGAAACCGCCGAAACCGGCGACCCTTCAGAGTCGTGGCTCTGAAGCGACGCCTCGACCCTACGAGACGACCTTTCGTCGAGATGGTCCGCCCCCGCTTGTCGATGCGTCAGGCGCTCGGCGCTGGATTGCCGAGCGCATCGTGGATCATGAGACGCGCAGGACACGCGCAACGGGCACGGCACCGACGTCCCGTCGGGCGCGTGCGACCGAAATGTTCTATCGGGTCCGCTGGCTTGGATTCCCGCTAGCGGAGGACACGTGGGAGCCTCGTAAGCGTCTGATGGAGGACATACCAGACGTCGTGAAGGAGTACGAGGCCACGCTCGCACTGATCTCCGACGACGACAGCTCGGAAGATGATCATGACCTCGTGAGCGCCATCGCTCACGAGTATTCGCGGTGTGAGTTCCCGGGCGACGACGACGCCATTGCGACCGGCATCAGTGACGAAGCTCCAGCGAACAGTCGCGACGTGAACAGTCGCGACGCGAACAGTCGCGTCGCGTACAGCCGCGACCCCAGCGATGACGATCACGCCGCCAGAAGTGTTGACATGGACATTTCAACAACCACGTCGTCGGCTACGAGCTCCAGCGCTCGTAGCGCCATGCTCCCTTTGGCCTGCACTTGCGTCGCGCGTGCGTGAAGACCTTGAGGACCCTTGTGAAGCGTCCCGCTCGGCTGCACGTTGCCGAGCGGTTCCCGACGACGCCATGGATTGAAGAGTGAGCGTGCAGCACCTCCGCTGCGCGCGCCCGTCGGCCAGTTCGTCTCTTTAGTCACTTCCCGCTGCGCCAGCACTCACCGTGGGTGAGTGCAACTTTGAGAGGGGGGTGATGTAACGGGCTGGTTACGGTTACGTAAGTAGGTAGACAGAGTTACATAAGTAGGTAGGAGCCTCATGGCTACATACACAAAAGTAGGTACAGACACACGGCTAGCGTATGCACTGTTGCCATTACCTGATTGGATGGAAGTGGGGAGCCAGACCCATTTCAGCCAATCAGGCACCGACTTAGATTTGAGTGGTTCACAAAGAGAACGGGAGCCCCCGCTCTTGTTCCATAAATAAACTGAGTTAATTTTGCCCCAAACCTGACGCTTGGTTCTACTATTGCGAGCTTCCTCTTGCATCGATAGTGTACGCTAGTGACGGTACTTCTTACCCCGTTACAACTCTGGTCACTTGAGTGACTCGTATTCGAAAGCACTGCCGGTTGGTCACCGACATTCAAATGGTCTGGGTGTTTGAGAATTATTAATAGTTGATTAGGTGCTGTGGGATACCCTCCAGTAGGGCTGGGGTAAGCTAGCTATATCTGGCCCGTATTGCTGAAATGGGTGTGACGAGTGCGAGGTTCGGGTCGGGCTGCGGGTCGGTCACGCCACGGCCCGTGAGCTACGAGGACCGGAAGACCGCCATGAGCGGCTGGGAGGCGTCCGAGACGAAGATCGCGTACTGGAGGGTCGCCACGAGCACGTGGGGACCGATCCGAACGGTCGCAACAGCAGCGGATTGGGCAAAGGCGGGCGGACGGAGACCAGTGGGCGACGGAGAAGATCACTCGAGATCTTGCGGGCTGGAGAGCACGCACACGGAGAGACGGCACTGAGCGGGGCACGAGTGGCTCTGTGAGGCGGGACACGAAGGCCTTTCGAGGCGAATTACGAGCGAAGGCGACTACGGGCCATCGGTGGCTGGGGCACCCATACGGAGACGGGGGCTGGGCCGGTGTTGTGTAGCGTCGGAGTTCTAGCAGAGGGGTGGACACGGAGGACGGAGGACACGAGGAGCAGAAGATCGCAGTTGAAGCACGAAGTTGACGAAATAAATAGGACGCGAGTCCGGCTACTTACGTGGCCTGTACGGCGTTTATTGTTTCGTTACCTACACAACACATACCGCAGCAGCGCTGTGACGAGCCATACGGACCCACCGGCGAGCAGGCGACCAGAGACTCGTTACATGGTGGTCATTTTACTGGGGCAGTGAAGTATATTACGATTACCAACGACCTGACAACTACGGCTACGACGACTATGGCTCCAGCACGGAAGAAGAAGTCTGGCAAGTCGAAGATGACGCGACGACCAAAGACGAGGAGCGTGACGCAGACACGTGACGATGACGATGATGGGGATAACGAGGTCACGAGCGATAGTGAGCACGACGACGGAGCGGAGAGCAAGAGCACGAGCTCAAAGCGGCGAGTGGCAATGATGTCTCCAGCGCCGACGGGCCAGCAGGACAACGATGTACCCGCCGACACTATGCCGGCAACTTCAACGGCGCGTACGGCAAGTGCAGGAGCGACGAATACGCCTCCAGCAGCAGCAGGAACAGCAAGCACGGTGGCAGCAGTCGTACCGTCGGTGATACCTTCCGTGGCTGTCGATGAAGGACGACGCGGTGGTGCCTCGGTGGTGCCAGCAACACAGAACACCGCAACAATGATGGCGGCCCTGCAGCAACTGACAGCGGCGGTGTGTTCGATGCAGACAGCCATGACGACGACTACGACGCCGACGGTGACGTGGAGTGCCCCACCAGCACGAGCACAACGACGAACAGGACGTGATCAACGACGCGGTAACCGGGGAGAAGGAGCTCGCCGCTCGACACCCGACGGGGAGCCTTCCGATGACGGCGGTAGTAGCAGCTCGAGCGACTCGAGCGAAGAGCCCATCGACGACAGCAGCTCGAGCAGCGACGACGCCGAGAGCAGCAGTTCCAGCAGTAGCTCCGCCGCCGACGAAGCTGAGTTCCACGGAAGACACGATGAACGTGAGCGACGCCGACACCACAGACGACACGAACCAGTGAGACGACAGAATGTGAAAGACCTTGAATTACCCACGTACGTACCGTCGCCTGAGGTTTCAGTGTCGACGTGGATCGACCGCATCGACTTGATCCTGACGGGCGCTGAGGAATCGGGACGTGGAAGCTGGACGGACCGGAACCTGTACTTCATCGTTGGTGGCAAATTGCAGGAAGATGCCGCACGATGGTGGGTGAGTTTGAACAGACGACTGAAGGAGCATAAGAAGCGGTGGTCTTACCTGAAGAGAGCGCTCTTACGCCGGTTTGGAGAACGTCTGAACAAAGCCACAGCTGAGTGGAGGGTAAACAGCCGAGTTCTGATGCCAGGAGAAACGTACGCTGATTTTGGAGCTGGACTTCGGAGTGCTGCGGGCAGAAACAAGGTTAGAGAACGAGTGTTTGTGACGCAATTCATCAGATGCTCAGATAAGACTACCCGGAAGCTCGTGCTTCAGGATCCGAAGCCGAAAACCCTGGAAAAATCCATCAAGAAAGCCACTAAGATTGATGATCCTTACGAAAACGTTGCCCGAGGGATGACTAACATTGGCCAGCCGTGGCCGTCGGCTCCAACCGCTAATCTGGCACCGATGACGAGTAACGCGGGTGATTCCAGGGATAGGATCGATGAACTTACCCTTGGATATGATGCAGCAGCAGACGCTCGAAGTCGAACGAGACTCCGGCGCGGTTACGCTGTTCACGAACCCACAGGGGGCCTGGAGTAATCTATCAGGAACGTGGACGAGGCCACCTGGTCGTGAGTGGAATGGGAAGTATTGGGCGGAAAAGAAGAAAACAACACGTAAGAAACCTACACCATCACCAGCGGATCGAACAGAAGATAAGAAGTCAGCAAAGAAACTAAAGGTGAAACGGATGCACGATTCCAGCGAGGACGAACCTGATGTTGAGCCGCGGAAAAAGAAGTTGAAGGCGCCAGTGAAGCAGGTGGCGACGGCGACTGACCGGCAGCCAGCCCGAAACTTCCAGCCACGTGTGAACTTTCGGCCGGACGCAGCTTCGCCGCGATGCTGGCGGTGTTGTCAGTATGGACATGTAGCAAACGAGTGCACGAATGAACAAGTGTGCTACGCGTGTAAGAAGACTGGACACGCCGCGAAGGAGTGCCCAGACGAGGAGGCGAGAACGAGAAACGAAGCCTACCTTCAGCAGAATGACACGATAGGAATCGAGATTTTCTACTGTGAAGTGTGGTGATTGGCTGAAAAGCTGATACATCAGTGGATATGGAAGCGTGACTTAGTGTTATCTGCGGGACGTGGCGTTCTTATGTTCAGCCATGGATCGGGTTGAGTACCCCAGACGTAATGAGTCTGGATGGGTCAACTACCGGACGATGGGTCAAGCCTACGGGAGCGACCAAGAGCCCCAGTTCACATCGGACTGGTGGCCGCCCGTCTTGACATGACTGGACGTGGCAAAGAACACCAAAGAACACCGAAGAACACCGAAGAGCAATGGACACCCTGGACGAGAGGATCAAGGTATAACCAAGCCAAGTGATATCCGACCGACCAGAAACGACCAACCAGGTTCCGGGAAGATTCCATGGAACCTTGAAGTCCTACGCCTGTACCCACGACATCACAATGAGATCAAGGATGCCCGAAGATGATGACGCCCCCCCTCAAGGTATACTAAAAGTAAGTCAAAAGCTGAATGCGTGTCTATTGCAGGAAGATAGCCACAAAAGATAAAACCAAACAGAGTTCAATTATCCGTGTACCCCGCATGCGCTCGGACAGCTTCGGCCGGACAAATACCGGCGACCCCGATCAAGTGCTGAAGCCGAAAGGCCCTCTGTAGAAGGACATCCAGAGGTGTGGACTCAACCCCCAAAAACTCCAAGTCCAAATTAGGGTGAGTAGCGGGTATGGAGCCCGTGGTAAATCTGCCCTATTTCATATCCTAGTTGTAGTGTGCGCTTAGGCGATCCTACATTTCATATCCCATATACGTCCTGGAAAGAGTGGTGTTGCCCACATTTACCCCCAGGCAAGCCCCCCACGAGCAAATGCCAGACGAGCACCTAAAAAAAGGTTTTATTACTCGCGGAAAAATGGCGAGCACAGTTTTTAACACGCAATGCCCGTAAGAACCCGCAGGACCTTTACGGGGGGCAAAAATAAGGACTTATCGCTTCGTTTTGAAATTGGGCATGCGTGTTCACGTATGTATGGAAAGAAGGCTTGCAAAGTTGGAGCGCATAACTAATTGAACTGCGCTAGCTGTCGAGAATCTTCTTTAATATGGATGTTTTATGCATTTTAGTAGTGTAATTGATAAGAGTGGTATCTATCGCGTTACCGCGCTACTGCGTCAAGAACCCGAAAGCAATGGCAATCGAAATGACAGCAAAACTTAGAGTTGGATTATTATCCCACTCCTTTGCTCGGGGCCTTCGTCCACCTCGGGCTTGCCTTGGCGAGACAGCATTTTCAATGAGCGATAGCTATCTTTCACTTATCGGTACGAAGATGGCACCTGCATGGGTCGTTTTGGCTTGTACAGATCTTTATAACGATGTATAATAAAGCTTGTTATTATCAAGACCGGATTTAGTTGTGTTTTGGAATTCTGTAAAAAAAACAGCCAAAAATGGCGGGTTCTTACGGGCATTGCGTGTTAAGGGTTTATTCCTCGTTCCGCCTAAGTACGAGAGCCACGAGCAATCTTTTGTGCTC
The DNA here is from genome assembly GCA_033557925.1 of Phytophthora x cambivora. Taxonomy (NCBI): domain Eukaryota; phylum Oomycota; class Peronosporomycetes; order Peronosporales; family Peronosporaceae; genus Phytophthora; species Phytophthora x cambivora. The sequence continues at coordinate 2,326,170 of JAUCEB010000012.1, read as the reverse complement.
GCGAGAATTTGCTCGTTCTGACGAGGTCATCAGCGGTCGTGCTCGTCAGCAGCAAATTTTTTGGCCACTGATAGTGCCGTAAACTGCGGCGATCTTCGATCGTCGCTGAATAACGGCCAATCAAAAAATGACCTTTTACACCCAATTGACGCGCCGGAGAACGAGCAAATGCACTTGATATTCTCGTGCTCCCCCCTCAAAAGTGATTGTGAGGTCAAATCGAAAAACCTCGCGAGCACTGCTCGTAAGGTTTTATTGCTCGCGGAAAAACCTCACGAGTCGTGCGCTCATGGGAGGCTTGCCCCAGGTCTCACGATTCCAAAATGATACCCTAACCCGTTCTCAGAATTAATAGTTACAGTACCGGTTCGTAAAAAAATAAGGCGATAAATCGGAATGTAAATAGGAGTCTGATGTTTGCACCTCAAAACAGACATAAGGTTAATCGCACAGACAAATTCGTGAAATCCACAGATTGTGAAATCGTGTGCTCGTAAGTGCTCTTAATAGTGGGCGGTAGTGAGCGGTTGCGAGGAGCGTAGCCGAAACAAACCCGCGCGGGGTGCCCGCGAAGCAGGGCCGCGCGGTATTTGTGTAGGCGGGCCCAGCGACGAGCATTCCAGCGAACGGACCCGTTGCCCTGTCCAGTAGTTAGTTTTTCTACTGCGGGGGTCTGGGGGTGCAACCCCCAGAACACATGAATAGAGGGCGGTGGAAGGTATACCGGTTTATCTGTGCGGTTCTCCAAAAAGTCTGTGGATTTCCCTGTCCTGTCTGTGCGATTCTACCGTTCTCCTCAAAACATCGTATTCTTTTCAATAGGTTGTGCTAGGATGCTCTGGTGGTCAAAGAGCACTATCGTTGGAATTCACCGCCCCTTGTTGAGGACCTTCTGCTACTCGCCCATGGACCCTACAGCGCTGGTTCGAGAGTCCACTGCGCGCGTGGTACAGCATGCGACCCACGTGAGCATGGACTCGGCGGCTGTGGCGCAACTAGCTGTCAAGTTGGTATGGGACCACCTTCGATTCCCCCACTCCGTCGATTAAAACGAACGGCTAAATGTCAATGTTGCACTAGTGCAATAGGTTGAGTGGGGACGAGCAGGGCGTCGTGACGTGGGACAGCGGGGACTTTCACTATTTCGAAGACGTGGAGCAGGATGGTCCGTTGACCTGCCAGTATGTGTTCGTGTTAGACGCGCTGAATTTCTGCTTCTGGCCTACGCAAAAGTACGGAATCTGCTTGTGCAACGTTTTCTTTAAACTACATATATTTCATAACTATTTGATATTTCTTTTTCCTTTTTGACGATAGCATGGAGTACGAGCATCTAGCGCGCGGTCTCAAGACGGCGTTGTTGCGGGACCCACACGCTCTTGACGCTGCCAGCTTGACGACCGTGACCAATGAGACCGTAGCCTCCTGGTTTCATCCATTCGAGCCCCCGCAGCTAGATGAGCGGCGTCGTAAAGTTCGTGAAGTGGGAGAAGTGCTGCAGCATTTCTTCGACGGACTTGCTCTCAACTTGATCAAACAAGCCGAGTTTTCGGCGGTCGAGGCTATTCGACTCGTACTTGCAAATTTTCCAGGTGGGCTTCTGTTTTATTGTTACAAGAATTTGGGTAGTTTGCTGATGGTATTGAGGCGTAGGTTTCCGAGATCATGCCGTTTACAAGGGCGAGCAGGTGCACTTCTACAAGCGCGCGCAGATCTTGGTGGGCGACGTGTGGGCTGCGTATGGTCGCCGTTCTTCTGGTGTTGCTTCATTCCACGATATCGGCAAACTGACGATGTTCGGTAGGAAACGGAAATGGCCTCGCACGCTGAAGTGGTTGTTTTGAAGTGACTTATCTCTTCTGCTCTTCCTTTTGTGCTGCAGCTGATTATCGCGTGCCACAAGTGCTTCGCCCGGAAGGCGTGATGGTTTATTCAGCAGAGCTCTCAAAACTGGTTGACAGTAAAACTGAGATCCCGGCTGGAAGTGAGGTGAGTCGTTTGGCATTTGTTCGGTGACGTGAAGTATTGCAAAGGCAAGCTCTCATCCTGGCTTATTATTATTTATTGTAGATGGAGCTCGAAATTCGCGCCGCAACTATTCAAGCGGTGGAGATGATCCACCAGCAAATGAAAAGTCGAGGACATCAGCTTCAAGTGATCGAGCTCGACTGGCTGCTGTGGCAGATCGGTGAAGACAACAAGCAAAATTTGCTACCGCATCACCGCACATGGAGCATCTACTACTAAAACATACTTTTCGTTGTTTCATTCGGCGGCATCATGGAAGCAAAGAAGAGATAAGTCACTTCAAAACAGCCACTTCAACGTGCGAGGCCGTTTCCTACCGAGCACAAGTTGTCGGCTACCGGTACTACTTACCCAAAGATTTAGCTCAAGTTACCCCGTACCCAAGACCATGGTTTAACACTGCTGACCTAAAAAGTGACGTATCCCGCGCTTTGACGCACCAGTAGGCAGTTTTGGCAGATTCGAGCCTATTTCGTTGTTTAATTCGGCGGCATCGTGGTTTGCTACACCGGCGAGCACCGCTCCAATGCTCACAGTGACCGATACCGATTCAAAAGCAGCATGACGTGGGATTTAAACTTTTTTTTTGCATTACTGCAGCCGTAGGCTGGCTACACATACGCTTCTCAACGACTGTGACTATGAATGACACAACCGTCGCTTAAACGTGCGGGCCACCCGCAAAACCGCTAGCAGCAACGCCTCCGTTCGGCGGCGCGGGGTGGTGGGACATCCGACCACGGACGAAGCCACCGAAGCCCTTCTTCTTCTGTTGCGCCTTCTGCATCTCAAGTTGGTGCACGCGAGCCCCATACTTGGTGGCCAGGTCACGCACCACGCCATCCTCATCACGGAACTCCCCAATCACTTGGCGGAAGTCAGGAACGCGCTCCGACGCCAATGCCTTGAGGAACGGGATAAGGTCCTTGAGCTCGTGGTCGTCGCGATCCCGTCCATTTGTGAAGGGTTTGACCGGGATGGCATTGTCCGGCTGCAGCTGGTACGCCGCCGGGTCGTCGTCCAGAATCACCACCTGCCGCAGGTCGCGGTTCAGGTTCGACAGGTCCTTCACGTGGGCGCCGTTCAGATACCGCGTGGCGTCACGCGACAGCACGTGCAGCGCACACTGCTTCGGGTCCAGCTTCTGCACGATCTCCTCGGCGCCGTAATTCTGCGAGAAGATCACGATCTCGTAGTATTGACACAACGTCTCCAAGAACTCGTCCACACCCGGTCGCTTGGCGTGGCGCCAGCCGTGCTTCCTCTGCAAAACGTAGCAATTCATCAATAAATCGTCAGGCCACTCATAATTCCCCCACTATTTCCCACACTAATTGCAGCTACGTACGCTCCACTCGGAGTGCACGAGTGTGTCCTCGAGGTCCAGCACCAGCACGGGAACAGGCGGCGTGTCGGCCGGCACCTGCGGGATGGGCCAATCAGGAAGCAGCTTCTGCCTGGACGGGTCCGTGAACGGCTTGACCGTCTCCTCCACCTTCTTGGCCAGGAACGCGTACACGTCGCCCAGCACCGTGGCGCCCAGCGTCTCCGTGATGCGCGTCTTGAGACCGTCGTCCAGCACGAAGTGCCACAGGATGGAGCCCGAGATGCTGCCGGCCAGCAGCGCGAACGAGATGCGCGCGGGCAGCGACGACGTGCGCACAACTTTGTGCTCGGAGGCGTCGGCCGAGTGCTTCGCGGCCTTGCGCGCCGCCCGCCGCTCGGCGCGGGGCACCACCTTGAGGGGAATGTCGCGCCCCACCTTGGCCAGGACGGAGGAGGCCTCCGACACGGACGTAGGGGCACCTGCCTCCGCCGCCAGCATCAGACGCCGTGTTGCGCCCAAAGCTGCGGACACGCGCGCACCGCGCTGGGCGTTGCGCAGCACCAGCCTCAGCATCATCGTCACACTTTTTTTTGGCTCGCAGATATGCGGTCGTGTATGGCCGGCCTCGCCAGTCACTAAACATAAGTGGTGTGTACCACACTGGTTGGACACAAAAACGTGGGACGGTACATGTATTAGCATCAGCACAAAAACACAAAATATAGTCCGAGATTGGTCAAGATGAAGATGCTGCGCACGATGACGCGGCTGCTGCTGCTGTCGCTGCCCGGGATCTTGGCGGGAGACTTCGCCGAGCTGGACCCGGAGGCTGTGGCGGTTGCGGAAGACCCGCAGTTCGACCCGTACGATGACAAGCCACGCGGCGTTGGCGCTGACGCCGAGTACGCGCCCAAGGGCCGCACTGTCGAGAGCTTCGACTTCGACCCGTCCGAGGGCCTGACGTTCTACGTGGAGGGCGGCAGCAGCCAATGCTTCTACCAGGACGCCAAGTTCGAGGGCGACGAGCTGGGCGGGGCCTACGTCGTGAGCTCGGCCGACTCGCACATTGATCTGGAGGTGAAGAACCCGGAGGGCGTCACGATCTACCGCCGACTGGGGGACGCCGAGGGTCAATATCTGGTTACGCCCAAGTGAGTTTTTGTTGATGGGTTTGAGGACTGGGGGTGGATGTATCTGATACGTTGTACTGGGGTTGGTTGCCGTGAGCAGACAAGCGGGCGTGCACGAGCTGTGCTTCATCAACCCGGACTCGGACGGCAAGCTGGTGACTCACGTGACCAACTCGTTGCAGTCGCAGCATCCAGTCGAGAAAGGTGCGACTGGAGAATGCTAATAGTTGTGGCAGTCGAGACTAAGTTTTGTGTTGTGATTTGATGCAGAGCATGTGAGCGTGCTGGCCACGTACGCGTCGCACTTGGATGTGCGTCTCGGGGAGCTCGAGTCCGAGCTGAGACTGCAACTCATTCGGTCAGACAGGCATATCAAAGGTGCGTTTTGTTGGAATGGATAAATTGCTGACAGGTTGATTGGAAAGCTTATGTATTTGCCTGCGCTGCAGTGGAGGAGGAGATGAATAAGCACGTCATGTTCTACGGAACACTGGAATGCGCCGTGTATCTTGTGGTATGTTTCTCCCAAGTGTACTACATCAAGAGTTTGCTGGATAGCCCTCGCAAGGCGCGAACTTGGGTCTGAAGAGCAGCGTGCAAAGTGAGCTTCGTCTTCAGCAAGCTGCGTACCACCGTATAACTGGAGGCGAGTGTGCAATGGTCAAGTCAGATTTAATAGACAAAAAGTACCCTTCCTTCCTCCTAGCTTCTCCCGGTTACGGTGTTTGTAAGCCTGCGTCTAATGCCTTGATAAATTCAAGGTCAGGTCTGTTATCGTCTGGCCGATATCGTGTCCACAAGTCCAGGAAGTCAGGTCCAAGTCCTTGCCTCTTCTGGCCCTTCTCGTCTTCATACATCGACAAGTAGCATCGCGCAACCTCTTCAAGCTCCTTCTCGGGAAGTTGTAGTAAGGTCCACCACGGTTCATTCGTTTCTGTTGCAACATTAGGCGCCACTTGGTGATGATACAAACAGGCCAGATACACTGCACCCGCAGCGAGAGCGATGCAGTCGAACGCCAGACACAGTCCACTCTTCACCGCATCCGCTACCAGCAAAAATGTGATCTGGCGAATATCTTCGTACGAAATATCTGGGTGCATGGCCTCCAATGCAAACACTCGTTCCATATGCGGTGCAATGTACGCGAATGGCTGCGGCGACCCGATCTCAAACGACAGCGTAAGCAGCAGGATCCTCTCCAGCAGCAGCACTTTACTGGCATTAGCTTCCACCTCGCCCACCTCCACCACCTCCAGCAACGCATTCAACCACTCGATATGCTTGGTATTTGCAGCTTCCTTATCATTGCCCAGCGTCGAGCTCATCTCCACCGGTTTGCCCTTGGAGTCGAGCTTCTGTTTCTTCTTAGCAGGCGACGGCGAGCGTCGAGGTGCTGACGCTCCATTGGTCTTGGATCCCCCTGCAGCTTTGTGTCTTGTCAAGAGCTTCTCCTGGGCCTGTTCTCTGCACAACAGCAGGAACATGGAGGCCTCCGTGACGTAGCGGACCTTGACAGGGAACTCCTCCGTCTTGCCGGCCAGGAACAGCGCCGCCGTGGCTACCAGGAAGCGGTCGTGGGTCGCGAACGAGTGCATCATGTAGAACCGTTGCACGAACAGTTGGGCGGCGACACTGGGGGCGTCAGGCATCTCCAGGAGCTGCGCCAAGTGCTCCACGAAGGCGCAGGTGGTGCGTCGCAGCTGCTGCTCCACGCGCCACGGGACCTTGGACTGCAGGAAGCTCGGCGTGCGGAACACCAAGGGGCTCTCCGTCTCTGTGTTCTCCTTCTCCGCATCGTCTGGCGTCGGCGCGGGCGTCTGCGTCGACTGCAGGAGCACGGTGCGCAGCTCCGGGAAGACCCACTTGCCCTCAGGTTCAGGCGCCATCGTTGTGACGGCAACGTATATTGGAGCTATCGCGCCGGACCAATCAGAATCGATTTTTGGCAACTAACCTTTTTTTTTTTTTAAAGATTCACGAGAAGTTATTAACTCTTATCTGTAAAAACCCTCCATTTTCGTGGCACGTATCAAAATCTTGCTTGGGTAACAGTAGCAGAAAGACCCAGGACACTACCATTGCAGCGTATGCGATGATCATCGTGTAAGTGATGTCCATGTGAATCGAGTAGTCATCCTCTTGCACTCTGTCGTTCGTGATGTTGAACGGGTTGTCGATGATAACAGTCAGCGACGTAGCGAAGGGAGACGCGATACCCGAGATGGTACTCATAAGTCCATACATGGCCCCTTCATTCCCTTCTTCGACGAGCTCCACAATCACGAGAGTGCTGATCATGAAGCTAATACCATTGGGGAGTTGAGCGACAATGGGTGGCCCAAGCCAGAACCACTGACTGCGGTAGATATTCCAGACGATAATGAGGTTGCATGCGCTGTCGATAACGAAGAGGATAATCCCTGTTGTTGTCGCCAGCTGGCTCCAGCAGCTGCTGCTACCGAGGTTGAAGCCCGCCACCTGCAGCTGCAACTTCAACGAGGATATCCTGCAGGGCGACAAGTAAACCCAGCTCGGCGGCCAAGGACTTTACGCGCGTGCCGAGGACGGCGTACGACGGTCAGGCCAGTGTCCGACGATCAGGCACACCTTGCAGTTGCAGAACTTCATCTTCAACTTCAATCTACCTGCAAGGGTGCTCCAGGACTAGTCGAGCAGGTTTCTTTGCGTTTAAGCTTTTCTAATTCATTCATTCTGCATTTTGCTTTACTTCTCACAAGTGCGAAAACAACAAAGAATTCTTTAGCTCACTTCGCGCTGCGAAGCGGAAGCGATGAGCAGTCCAGACCCCGGGAGCCGTGACCTGGCTATGGAGGCGCTGATTTCACCTCGAGTGAGAGTGGAAGACGTGGTCGTGGCGCAGCGTCAGACAAGAACGTTCGAGTCGTCGCTGGCACGAAGCCTCCAAGCGGAGTCTGAGCAGAAGGTCGAGCAAGTGGCCAAGAAGGCGGAGGTTGTCCAGCAACTTACCCTTGAGCAACTCAACCGGTTCCAGCAGCAACAGGAGGCGCTGGCTGCGAAGACGACAGAGCATCTGCAACAGCAGTGCGAGAACCAAGTGGAGCTAAACACCAAGCAAGCTGCCCTAAGCGCACAGCTGGAGGAGCAGCAGAAGGCTCTGGTGCAACAGTACCAGTTGATGCGGGAGGCCGCAGAAACAGTTGGACACCAAGGTCGCCAGATCGAGGATTTGAAGGAAGAGGTTCTCTCCCCCCGTGGGCAAAGTCGCTGGGGATGGTTCGCTAGGAGTGCCGGCCAGGGCGGTCGCGAGCGCGACGGTGACGAGCCCATGGTCGTCGGAGACGCTAGTGAGAATCGAAATGAACCGACAATCACGGTGGCCACGGGTTCGAACATGCCGGTGCCTCCTGTGTACCGCGGCTCCACGAAGAAAGAGAAGAAGGCTTTCATGGACAGTTACCTGATCTACAAGCGACGATTAACGGCCCTGAACCAGGGGGCGTATGGGCGAGTGTTTGTGATGCCCCTGAGTGCCTGTATTGAGCACCGGACGCTGATTCGTATCTGCATGTACGAGCTGGGAAAGCCCGAGTCGGAAATTACTGAGGAAGACTGGAAGGCGTACTTTTTAGCGGCTAGGCGCCCAGAAGTTCAGTATCACGCACGACTCGCACAAGCCATGCGTTCTTTGTCCATGAACACTACGCTTCCAGACGCTGAGTCCCGAGTGATGAAGCTAGTGACCGACTTCAATGAAATCCTGGATGCCCAGGATATGGACGACTTCCCGCTCGAAGAGCCCAAGATGGCGGTAGAATTTCTGTGCGCGGCGCTGAAACCGCCCGCGCTCAAGCAGACGGTCATAACGGAGTTGAAGCGCACTATGCACAAGTCGACCAAGAAATCCGTCAAGGTCTTCTTGGATTGGCTCAGGTCGCGGGTGTCTGCATTCCTGATCTTCGAGTCGGCAATCCAGCGGACGACAGGCGCTGACGGAAGCCAGGCCCACCAGCAGTCAAAGCCAAGCAATGCGTCACGCAACAACGCGCGATTCCAGTCGCCGAGGGCTGGAGCAGCAGCAGTGTCGCCTGGACCTAAGCCGAGCTCAGTGGGATCGGGCCCTGGCAGCGCCGGCACCAAGCTTCAAGGCGCTAAGAAGTCGTCTACTCCGGGCCAGCCGCGCAAGTGCTTCAAGTGTGGCGACTTGACTCACGGTGTGTTTCAGTGCCCACTGGCAAGTGCGACAGAAGCGAAGGAGCTGTGCGACAAGAATCGCAAGGCGCCCAAACGAGTGGGTGCCGTTGTACTCGTCCCGGACCAGCCGGTACAAACCATGCCTGAGGACAGTGCTGGCCAGAAGACTGGCTCGCTAGCATGCCAGGTGAACGGTGTGTTGGCAGCTTGGGCGAAACCTGACAGCGGAGCCGAAGTATCGGTAGTAACACCTCACCTGCTACAGGAGCTCAGAGCGAAGGGTCAGTGGTTGCAGTGCCGGGACCTCCAGCAATGGGAGTCCATCAAGGGAATCGCTGCTGCACCGATGGTTATCAAGCAGGAAGTCAAGTTGGTCCTCCGTTTCGACACGATTAATGGAGGGTTAACGCTCAAGAACCTTACCTGCTGGGTCGTATCAGACGGTCTTCCGCCAGGAATGGGTGATATCTTGCTTAGTGAAGGTGTCATGGAGCGGCTGGGGTACAATGCTCAAGCGCTTTTGGACCAAGCACGGAGCATCAGAGACGTTTATGACATGGACGAAGACGTGGCGCCACCCGGCGTGCGCAGCGTATTGGCATACGCGGCTGCTACAACCATTCATCCAGAGCCTACGCCTGAGGAGAAGGAGCTACAGCCGGACGAGGAGCAGCGTTGCTTCCCTGATATCGATGTTACTCAGGACCGTGAGGAGGCGCGTGTGCTTGAGTGGAGTATTCTCGAAGGAAAGCTCGACGAAGCCGCAAACCTGGGCTGCAGTGCTGAATTTCGAGCGAAGTTAGCGGAGCTGCTGTCTGAATATCGTGACGTCTTCAGGATCAAGCTCGGTCGAGACCCACCCGTTGACATGCCCCCCTCAAGGTAACCTTGAAGCCGGACGCAGTACCTGTGCGCTGTAAGGCTCGCCGCTACGCTCCAGAGCACCGAGCATTTATGAAGAAACACATTCAAGAACTGATAGATGCATGACTCTGCTACCGCAATCCTCACAGCAAGTGGTGCTCGCCGCCTTTGATCGTCAAGAAAGTGGAGCCAGGGGATTTTCGTATGACAGTAGATGTCCGCCGGGTGCTGACGCTCAAACCCTGCGGATGATTTGGCCGATGCCAATTCTCGAGGTCATCATGGATTACCTTACGGACTCGGAGCTGTATTTTCTTTTGGACCTTTTCAAGGGATACTGGCAATTCCTTTTGTCGCTCGAGTGCCAGGAGCTGTTTTCGTTTCTGACGGACATGGGCATTTTCACGCCCACTCGGGTGCTTATGGGCGGCTCCGACAGTGTCGCCTACTGTCAGGCCACCGTGCAGGAGATGTTCGAGGAATTTCTCTATAACGGGTTGCTGATTCGGCTGGATGACTTACTCGGTTACGCCCAGTCCGAGGAGGGATTGCTCAAGCTCCTGCGGGGTGTCTTAAAGGTGTGTGCTACCAAGGGCTTGAAATTGAACCCATCCAAGTGCTCGTTCTACCTCCGAGAAGCCCGATGGTGCGGACGCGTGGTGTCGAAGACTGGTGTTCGCCACGATCCTGGCCGGATCTCAGCCCTTCAGGCCTTAAACGCTCCGGTGACAGGTCAAGATCTCCAGCAGTTCGTGTGTGCACTCGGGTGGATGAGGATGTCCATTCCTGGCCACAACAAGCTCACTCAGCCACTCGTTGATCTTATGGAGGTGGTCTACAAGGCTGCCGGTGGACGCACTCGCCGTCAGGTCACTCACGTGAAGCTGACTGATGTTGGCTGGACGGACGTTCACACGACTTGCCTACAAGCTTGCAAACAAGCCCTGGGAAATGCTGTCGAGCTGGCTCATGTAAAGCCGGACTACCGTCTCTCCGTTTTTACGGATGCAAGTGAATCACACTGGGGAGCAATTATCACTCAGATTCCGCAAGATCACACGGCGCGCATGTTCTCCGAACAACACCACGAACATTTAATGTTTCTCAGTGGAACGTTTTCGGGAGCGGCCCGGTCGTGGGCAATTGTCGAGAAGGAGGCGTACTCCATCATTGCCACCTGCCAGCGCGCTGACTATCTGTTGCATCGACCAGGAGGATTCACGCTCTACACAGATCACCGCAATCTGAGGTTCATTTTCAACCCAACCAGTGTGCTATCTGCCGTACCGAAGTACACTGCTGACAAACTCCAACGTTGGGCGCTTTTACTCCTGGCTTACGCCTATGACATTTGTGAATCGCGGGGGATGAAAACGTTTGGGCGGATTTACTTTCTCGCTGGGGCTCTAGTTTGCCGAAAATATGTGCCGTTCGCACAATTCCGTACGAGTACTCGCCCACGCTCAACGACGAGTTCAAGTGGCCGACGATGTCTGAGGTGCTCACTTGTCAGCAGGGCGCCGAACGTCCACAGGACCTGGAGCTGCATGCCGACACACAGGGCATCGTTCGGCTCGATGCCGGGCCAATTTGGATTCCTGCAGAGGCCGGATCTCTCCAGCTCCGTATTTGTATTGTGGGTCATTTTGGTGTTGCGGGCCATCGCGGCCTCGACACTACGCTGGGGGCCATCTCCAAGCGTTTCTGGTGGACGGATCTCGCTACTGACGTGGAATATTTCGTGCGTCGTTGTCTCCATTGTGTCAGTGTCGTCGGTGGTCCCCCGATCCCCCGACCTCTCGGGATAGCGATGCATGCTGAGCGTCCTAATGAGCTCATACACTGGGACTATCTCTACATGGGTGCATCTACCAGCGACGACATGTACATTCTGGTGATCAAGGACGACGCCTCCAAGTATGTTTGGTTTTTCGCCGTTCCTGATGCCACAGCGGACACGACCTACACATGCCTCATGGATTGGTTTGCTGCTTTTGGGGTTTGCCTGTCGTGGGTCAGCGACCAAGGCACTCATTTCAAAAATGAGGTGATCCAGTCTTTGCAACACTCCCTGGGAGCCCACCACCATTTCACCACCGCCCGTTGTCCATGGGCTAATGGCACGGTGGAGGTGGTGATGCGCAAAACTCTGCGCTGCTTTCGGTCTCTACTTTCAGAATGGCGCCTATCTACACGGGATTGGCCCCGCCTGACCAAGGTGGTGCAGCTCGCGCTTAATCACACGCCGGCGAAATCTCTCGCGAATCATGCCCCGGTGACAGTCATGACCGGATCCCTGCTATGTCGCCGCTGGACGCCATCTCCCTGCCGACACCGCTCGAGCCCACGACTCTGTCCAATCTCACGGCGACACGTAAATCGGACTTCGAGGCGCTGCGTGAGGCCCTGGACAACATGCACAAGTCCGTCGCTAAAGAAAGTCGGGCTGCTCGTGCTCAAGGGCGGAAACATGCTCGCACTACCGGCATGTCAATGGCGCAATATGACATCGGCGACTATGTTCTCTACGCGGACGTCTGGGCACACACGCGTGCAAAGCTCCGTGTGAAATGGTGCGGTCCGGCTCAAGTCACGAAGGCTGTGCCCGCCTGGATTTTCGCGGTGAAAAACCTACTCACCGGCGACGAGCGTGAAGTTCACATCAAGACTCAAGTTCTACAGCGACGCCACTTTGAACGTCACCGAGGAGCTGCTTCACCACATCGCCCATAACAGTGAGGGTCACGTCGTTGCTCAGATCCTGGATTCACGCTACAGTGATGCGGACAAACGCTTTGAGCTCTTGGTCAACTGGCGTGGACTTTCCAGTGCAGAGGATTCCTGGGAACCCGCTGTTACGCTACTGGAAGATGTACCGGTGATGGTGAAAAATTTCATTCGCGCTCACCGCCGAACAGCCAAAACCAAGAAGCTCGCTTCGGGGTTGGAGTTGAAGGCGTTGCTCCGTAATTGAGCCCTTCAGGAGGTGTTGTCGCCAGCTGGCTCCAGCAGCTGCTGCTACCGAGGTTGAAGCCCGCCACCTGCAGCTGCAACTTCAACGCGGATATCCTGCAGGGCGACAAGCAAAACCAGCTCGGCGGCCAAGGACTTTACGCGCGTGCCGAGGACGGCGTACGACGGTCAGGCCAGTGTCCGACGATCAGGCACACCTTGCAGTTGCAGAACTTCATCTTCAACTTCAATCTACCTGCAAGGGTGCTCCAGGACTAGTCGAGCAGGTTTCTTTGCGTTTAAGCTTTTCTAATTCATTCATTCTGCATTTTGCTTTACTTCTCACAAGTGCGAAAACAACAAAGAATTCTTTAGCTCACTTCGCGCTGCGAAGCGGAAGCGATGAGCAGTCCAGACCCCGGGAGCCGTGACCTGGCTATGGAGGCGCTGATTTCACCTCGAGTGAGAGTGGAAGACGTGGTCGTGGCGCAGCGTCAGACAAGAACGTTCGAGTCGTCGCTGGCACGAAGCCTCCAAGCGGAGTCTGAGCAGAAGGTCGAGCAAGTGGCCAAGAAGGCGGAGGTTGTCCAGCAACTTACCCTTGAGCAACTCAACCGGTTCCAGCAGCAACAGGAGGCGCTGGCTGCGAAGACGACAGAGCATCTGCAACAGCAGTGCGAGAACCAAGTGGAGCTAAACACCAAGCAAGCTGCCCTAAGCGCACAGCTGGAGGAGCAGCAGAAGGCTCTGGTGCAACAGTACCAGTTGATGCGGGAGGCCGCAGAAATAGTTGGACACCAAGGTCGCCAGATCGAGGATTTGAAGGAAGAGGTTCTCTCCCCCCGTGGGCAAAGTCGCTGGGGATGGTTCGCTAGGAGTGCCGGCCAGGGCGGTCGCGAGCGCGACGGTGACGAGCCCATGGTCGTCGGAGACGCTAGTGAGAATCGAAATGAACCGACAATCACGGTGGCCACGGGTTCGAACATGCCGGTGCCTCCTGTGTACCGCGGCTCCACGAAGAAAGAGAAGAAGGCTTTCATGGACAGTTACCTGATCTACAAGCGACGATTAACGGCCCTGAACCAGGGGGCGTATGGGCGAGTGTTTGTGATGCCCCTGAGTGCCTGTATTGAGCACTGGACGCTGATTCGTATCTGCATGTACGAGCTGGGAAAGCCCGAGTCGGAAATTACTGAGGAAGACTGGAAGGCGTACTTTTTAGCGGCTAGGCGCCCAGAAGTTCAGTATCACGCACGACTCGCACAAGCCATGCGTTCTTTGTCCATGAACACTACGCTTCCAGACGCTGAGTCCCGAGTGATGAAGCTAGTGACTGACTTCAATGAAATCCTGGATGCCCAGGATATGGACGACTTCCCGCTCGAAGAGCCCAAGATGGCGGTAGAATTTCTGTGCGCGGCGCTGAAACCGCCCGCGTTCAAGCAGACGGTCATAACGGAGTTGAAGCGCACTATGCACAAGTCGACCAAGAAATCCGTCAAGGTCTTCTTGGATTGGCTCAGGTCGCGGGTGTCTGCATTCCTGATCTTCGAGTCGGCAATCCAGCGGACGACAGGCGCTGACGGAAGCCAGGCCCACCAGCAGTCAAAGCCAAGCAATGTGTCACGCAACAACGCGCGATTCCAGTCGCCGAGGGCTGGAGCAGCAGCAGTGTCGCCTGGACCTAAGCCGAGCTCAGTGGGATCGGGCCCTGGCAGCGCCGGCACCAAGCTTCAAGGCGCTAAGAAGCCGTCTACTCCGGGCCAGCCGCGCAAGTGCTTCAAGTGTGGCGACTTGACTCACGGTGTGTTTCAGTGCCCACTGGCAAGTGCGACAGAAGCGAAGGAGCTGTGCGACAAGAATCGCAAGGCGCCCAAACGAGTGGGTGCCGTTGTACTCGTCCCGGACCAGCCGGTACAAACCATGCATGAGGACAGTGCTGGCCAGAAGACTGGCTCGCTAGCATGCCAGGTGAACGGTGTGTTGGCAGCTTGGGCGAAACCTGACAGCGGAGCCGAAGTATCGGTAGTAACACCTCACCTGCTACAGGAGCTCAGAGCGAAGGGTCAGTGGTTGCAGTGCCGGGACCTCCAGCAATGGGAGTCCATCAAGGGAATCGCTGCTGCACCGATGGTTATCAAGCAGGAAGTCAAGTTGGTCCTCCGTTTCGACACGATTAATGGAGGGTTAACGCTCAAGAACCTTACCTGCTGGGTCGTATCAGACGGTCTTCCGCCAGGAATGGGTGATATCTTGCTTAGTGAAGGTGTCATGGAGCGGCTGGGGTACAATGCTCAAGCGCTTTTGGACCAAGCACGGAGCATCAGAGACGTTTATGACATGGACGAAGACGTGGCGCCACCCGGCGTGCGCAGCGTATTGGCATACGCGGCTGCTACAACCATTCATCCAGAGCCTACGCCTGAGGAGAAGGAGCTACAGCCGGACGAGGAGCAGCGTTGCTTCCCTGATATCGATGTTACTCAGGACCGTGAGGAGGCGCGTGTGCTTGAGTGGAGTATTCTCGAAGGAAAGCTCGACGAAGCCGCAAACCTGGGCTGCAGTGCTGAATTTCGAGCGAAGTTAGCGGAGCTGCTGTCTGAATATCGTGACGTCTTCAGGATCAAGCTCGGTCGAGACCCACCCGTTGACATGCCCCCCTCAAGGTAACCTTGAAGCCGGACGCAGTACCTGTGCGCTGTAAGGCTCGCCGCTACGCTCCAGAGCACCGAGCATTTATGAAGAAACACGTTCAAGAACTGATAGATGCATGACTCTGCTACCGCAATCCTCACAGCAAGTGGTGCTCGCCGCCTTTGATCGTCAAGAAAGTGGAGCCAGGGGATTTTCGTATGATAGTAGATGTCCGCCGGGTGCTGACGCTCAAACCCTGCTGATGATTTGGCCGATGCCAATTCTCGAGGTCATCATGGATTACCTTGCGGACTCGGAGCTGTATTTTCTTTTGGACTTTTTCAAGGGATACTGGCAATTCCTTTTGTCGCTCGAGCACCAGGAGCTGTTTTCGTTTCTGACGGACATGGGCATTTTCACGCCCACTCGGGTGCTTATGGGCGGCTCCGACAGTGTCGCCTACTGTCAGGCCACCGTGCAGGAGATGCTCGAGGAATTTCTCTATAACGGGTTGCTGATTTGGCTGGATGACTTACTCGGTTACGCCCAGTCCGAGGAGGGATTGCTCAAGCTCCTGCGGGGTGTCTTAAAGGTGTGTGCTACCAAGGGCTTGAAATTGAACCCATCCAAGTGCTCGTTCTACCTCCGAGAAGCCCGATGGTGCGGACGCGTGGTGTCGAAGACTGGTGTTCGCCACGATCCTGGCCGGATCTCAGCCCTTCAGGCCTTAAACGCTCCGGTGACAGGTCAAGATCTCCAGCAGTTCGTGTGTGCACTCGGGTGGATGAGGATGTCCATTCCTGGCCACAACAAGCTCACTCAGCCACTCGTTGATCTTATGGAGGTGGTCTACAAGGCTGCCGGTGGACGCACTCGCCGTCAGGTCACTCACGTGAAGCTGACTGATGTTGGCTGGACGGACGTTCACACGACTTGCCTACAAGCTTGCAAACAAGCCCTGGGAAATGCTGTCGAGCTGGCTCATGTAAAGCCGGACTACCGTCTCTCCGTTTTTACGGATGCAAGTGAATCACACTGGGGAGCAATTATCACTCAGATTCCGCAAGATCACACGGCGCGCATGTTCTCCGAACAACACCACGAACCTTTAATGTTTCTCAGTGGAACGTTTTCGGGAGCGGCCCGGTCGTGGGCAATTGTCGAGAAGGAGGCGTACTCCATCATTGCCACCTGCCAGCGCGCTGACTATCTGTTGCATCGACCAGGAGGATTCACGCTCTACACAGATCACCGCAATCTGAGGTTCATTTTCAACCCAACCAGTGTGCTATCTGCCGTACCGAAGTACACTGCTGACAAACTCCAACGTTGGGCGCTTTTACTCCTGGCTTACGCCTATGACATTTGTGAATCGCGGGGGATGAAAACGTTTGGGCGGATTTACTTTCTCGCTGGGGCTCTAGTTTGCCGAAAATATGTGCCGTTCGCACAATTCCGTACGAGTACTCGCCCACGCTCAACGACGAGTTCAAGTGGCCGACGATGTCTGAGGTGCTCACTTGTCAGCAGGGCGCCGAACGTCCACAGGACCTGGAGCTGCATGCCGACACACAGGGCATCGTTCGGCTCGATGCCGGGCCAATTTGGATTCCTGCAGAGGCCGGATCTCTCCAGCTCCGTATTTGTATTGTGGGTCATTTTGGTGTTGCGGGCCATCGCGGCCTCGACACTACGCTGGGGGCCATCTCCAAGCGTTTCTGGTGGACGGATCTCGCTACTGACGTGGAATATTTCGTGCGTCGTTGTCTCCATTGTGTCAGTGTCGTCGGTGGTCCCCCGATCCCCCGACCTCTCGGGATAGCGATGCATGCTGAGCGTCCTAATGAGCTCATACACTGGGACTATCTCTACATGGGTGCATCTACCAGCGACGACATGTACATTCTGGTGATCAAGGACGACGCCTCCAAGTATGTTTGGTTTTTCGCCGTTCCTGATACCACAGCGGACACGACCTACACATGCCTCATGGATTGGTTTGCTGCTTTTGGGGTTTGCCTGTCGTGGGTCAGCGACCAAGGCACTCATTTCAAAAATGAGGTGATCCAGTCTTTGCAACACTCCCTGGGAGCCCACCACCATTTCACCACCGCCCGTTGTCCATGGGCTAATGGCACGGTGGAGGTGGTGATGCGCAAAACTCTGCGCTGCTTTCGGTCTCTACTTTCAGAATGGCGCCTATCTACACGGGATTGGCCCCGCCTGACCAAGGTGGTGCAGCTCGCGCTTAATCACACGCCGGCGAAATCTCTCGCGAATCATGCCCCGGTGACAGTCATGACCGGATCCCTGCTATGTCGCCGCTGGACGCCATCTCCCTGCCGACACCGCTCGAGCCCACGACTCTGTCCAATCTCACGGCGACACGTAAATCGGACTTCGAGGCGCTGCGTGAGGCCCTGGACAACATGCACAAGTCCGTCGCTAAAGAAAGTCGGGCTGCTCGTGCTCAAGGGCGGAAACATGCTCGCACTACCGGCATGTCAATGGCGCAATATGACATCGGCGACTATGTTCTCTACGCGGACGTCTGGGCACACACGCGTGCAAAGCTCCGTGTGAAATGGTGCGGTCCGGCTCAAGTCACGAAGGCTGTGCCCGCCTGGATTTTCGCGGTGAAAAACCTACTCACCGGCGACGAGCGTGAAGTTCACATCAAGACTCAAGTTCTACAGCGACGCCACTTTGAACGTCACCGAGGAGCTGCTTCACCACATCGCCCATAACAGTGAGGGTCACGTCGTTGCTCAGATCCTGGATTCACGCTACAGTGATGCGGACAAACGCTTTGAGCTCTTGGTCAACTGGCGTGGACTTTCCAGTGCAGAGGATTCCTGGGAACCCGCTGTTACGCTACTGGAAGATGTACCGGTGATGGTGAAAAATTTCATTCGCGCTCACCGCCGAACAGCCAAAACCAAGAAGCTCGCTTCGGGGTTGGAGTTGAAGGCGTTGCTCCGTAATTGAGCCCTTCAGGAGGTGTTGTCGCCAGCTGGCTCCAGCAGCTGCTGCTACCGAGGTTGAAGCCCGCCACCTGCAGCTGCAACTTCAACGCGGATATCCTGCAGGGCGACAAGCAAAACCAGCTCGGCGGCCAAGGACTTTACGCGCGTGCCGAGGACGGCGTACGACGGTCAGGTCAGTGTCCGACGATCAGGCACACCTTGCAGTTGCAGAACTTCATCTTCAACTTCAATCTACCTGCAAGGGTGCTCCAGGACTAGTCGAGCAGGTTTCTTTGCGTTTAAGCTTTTCTAATTCATTCATTCTGCATTTTGCTTTACTTCTCACAAGTGCGAAAACAACGCCTGTGGTCACAATCATCCAGCGCCAGTTCCACTGCAAACCCCACTTGGACGTTGATATCATCCCAAGTATGTAGAAGAGGTAGCTGAGCGCGTCTCCCAATGTACTATTGATATGTGTCACGTTCACCATGTACGACTGAATGGGTGAGTAGGCCGTGTACGAAATATCGCAGATCAAGCTGTAGAAGAACAGGGCCGCAATGACTTGAAAAACGGCCCGCTTACAAATCTTCCGCCACAAGTCGACCATATAGAGCTTGAAGTCCGGGGCAACCAAAATTCTGTTCTCCTGGATGAAGAACCATGTTGTCGGGATCGTCGGAGCTGTTAGAACCGTGAGAATTGCCATCATTTCGGGAAAACTAAAGGAGAAGTCGAAGTCGCCGCCGTATTCTTCTCCATTGAAGCAGAAACCAACGAGCAGGTAGCTAACCACGGTCACGAACGTCTGCACCGTCATGGTTTGAAGCTTTGAGCGCTGTGGCTGCAATATTTTCTCGATTTTAAAGAGCTGTAAACTGCCGAAAATCTCGCGTATAAAGCAATCGAATTAGAGGAGAAAATATGAAAAACACACAAAAATGCTCACGCGCACCTTATCTAAAGGGTTAGGTCGACCATATTAGAAGGCGGTAGTGAGCGGGTGCGAGGAGCGTAGCCATAGCAAAACCCGCGCGGGGAGCCCGCGAAGCAGGGCCGCGCGGTATTTGCGGAGGCGGGCCCAGCGACGAGCATTCCAGCGAGCGGACCCGTTGCCCCGTCCAGTAGTAAGTTTTTCTAATGCGGAGGTCTGGGGGTGCAACCCCCAGTATTACCCCAAATAGAAGGACGCCAATTATTGGAATGTTTTTCACATGTTCACGAATTAGAGCGTGTTTACGCTATCTGTGAGTACTTTTTCTCTGGATTTTAACTCAGATTCAATTGTCGCGAGCTGTCCTGGGAGGGACGGCTGCCGCTGCGAACGAAGTAGGACGGTACGGACAGGTAAGGAACGGTAGAAGACAACGAAGTCAAATACAAAGATTCAACTTGTTGTTTCCAAGACAAATTCACGACTGCCCTACAACTCACCTTGCACGGAGCCTCGCGGCCCGCGCTCTCCTCTCACTTCGACTGGATTGTCGGCACGCCAGCCGACTTCAACAGGCTTGGCTCCGCTTTCACCCCTCCGTCCTTGGTCCACGCCAGCGCTCACGCCTGAGCCGCGGCATAGTCACGACCTCCATCCTGCTGCGCATCTTCACCGGCCACGCCAGAGCTTCCTTTCGCTCTCGGGTCCACGCGAAACCGCCGCGCCGCCAGCTAATCTGCCCGAAACTTGATGACTGGTCGCTCAGCTCATCCAGAAAAGTAAACCCTCTCACAACCGATAAGTCCTTCAGCAGGGGCATGAATCGTGACCGTACCCGGGACGGTTGCCACCATTCCCACTCGGGACATCCTCCCCGACCGAAAACTCGACGTCCTCGTCGAGTGACCTGAACCATGTCTGTGCGCATCGATCGACACGGCGAACCCCATATCTCCAAGCAAATTCAGAGAGTGACGCTTACAGCAATCACCTGCTCAGCCGTACTAGTGTCGCTCCCGCTACTGCCACCATCGCTCGAAAGCTTCCCAACCGCTTCAAACCCTCCCGTCGACCGTACTGACTGCATCCTTCTCACCATACCGGCTTCATCCAGCGACCGTTCCGACTGCTTCCATCGGACTGTACCAACTCCATTCAGTGACCGTCCCTACTGCTCCCCTCTGACTGTACCAACTCCATTCAGTGACCGTCCCGACTGCTCCCCGACCGTGCTTGAACCGCGTCTTCTACTGCATCGCCGACTCACACTCAGCTAAAACGCCCCAGACCCGATAGCAGGCCCTTCATTCGCCCCGCCATCAAGCCTAGCCAGATCATAGGCAATCCTTGTGCTACCAAACTCGTGCCAATTTATCTCGCTCTAGGGGGACACCGCACCAGCTCTCAATCACCGGGATCGCTTCAACTGGAACCCACCCGTCTTTACGTGACCGGTTCTCCAATTCACAACGACTGACCAGAACAGAACACCGTGCGGTCACAGCGTTATAGTCTCTACAGACGGTCGTCTTCTTCTCCAAAGATGCACAGATAACCGCAGCCCACTCGGCGTGTTCTTCGCACGACTCCGGGAACGTTTGACACGGTATCACAATGACCACCGTGTCGAAGCACTCAGCGTCAACCGTACTGACCTCGGCCCCACTCACATCACCTTGATCCTGGACGCCCGTTGTCGCCGCACCAACCCACTCTCCTTCATCCGCTGTAGAGACCGTTCTTCCCTGCTCTTCACCGACTGCCCCATCCGCAACCAGCGTACCCTCCACTTGTGCGTACCCTCCACTTGTGGCCCTAACAATGCTTCCGAGCGGCATGCAGCCTCCGCATGATCCCTCGCGACCGTGCACACTCCTTCCTCCGGAGCGTCTTCTGTTCTATCGAAATTACGTCCGTCTTCTACTTGACCGTTCCAGCTCGACTTCACCGGTACTTCGTCGACACGACCTCCGTTCCTCTCAGTGACCTTGACCGTCCACTCGGCTTCCGCTGCGACTTCAGCTGACTCACCATTCCCTCTGGGTTCACTCTCGATATCTTCCGTACCAACAACACCGGGACAGTCTTGCAACCCGTCACGATACGACTCACCGCAACCGTCGACCATCGCTGAACCACACCAACCTTCAAAATCGGCATCTCCGTCTTCTCTGACCGTACTGCTTCGCACTCTAGGTCCATATTTTGTTAGTTCTTCCGTCCGTCGCTGCGTCTCCAACTGCAAGTCCATCACCGTCTCTGCTCGACCGTAGATCCGTGCTGCCAGTCCGTCTTCTTCTAGCTCACCGTGAATGCCACCACCACCAGTCTTTGCACCGTTTCGACTCACTTCCTGCTCACACCTTCGATCTCGCCACTCGACCCCACAATCTTCTCGTTCCGGCCGATGAAATCCCTTCGCCACGACCCACTCACAAGCCACTTCAATAGAGTGTGCGGGGAGACAGTCCAAGAATCTCCGCACTCGAGAACGCCCTGTACCTTAGAGTCTCTTTAAACAACCTTGCCTCGTCACAGTAGCGAGATATCCGTCTCCCCCAGTCGTCCACCAATTCGTCGTGTTCCTGCGCCGCATCCAACAGTCTCTGCAACAACTGTTCCTTCGTAAGACGGATGAAGCGGTTGTAGAACCGTAGCTTCAGTGACTCAAAGTCCGTCAACCGTGAACTCAGGCACCACCGTTCGCCAACCTTTCCGCTCATCCGAGCTACAAATATCCGCAGCCGTGTTTCATCGTCAAACCCCTCCGTAGCCGTCTCGAAGCACCACCAGAAGTCCTCAGCACTCTCCGAACAAGCGTTCTCCGCGTCGAAGTACGGAATCAGCTTCAGCATGTTGTACTCCGCCTCCATCATCAAACCGTACTCGTGGTCACCGTCCTCGATAAAATCCTCCTCAACCGTGCCATCTTCAAACCACCGTCCTCCACCATCGCTCATGTCACACTCTCCAGACTCCTCTCAGAATCGAATCACATACTCGTCGTCGTAGCATTCCCTCATGCTCGTCCACACGACTTCTCACCACACGTGGCTTACACGCCCACTCGTCTCTTCAGCACTCGATCGCGCTCACCAACTCCACCAACACGCACAACCGTTTCCCGCTCCCAGTTCTTCACTCGTAGACCGTCCCTGTCAATCACCCGTAGCGCTTCCTCACCGCTATCTTCTTAGTCCCAATCCATTCACCAAACCAAACCGTTCCACAAGCCCGTTTCACTTCACAAGTTCACCCTCGAAGCGATCTCCAACGCTGACCAAAGCGCGAACGTCGAGGTACTTCTTCTCCAAATTTCAACCTTCAATCACAAACGCCATAATTACCAGCGACCGAGCCGTTCCCTGACAATGCTAGTGGCTACGGCACCGTGCCGTTCTCCAATTCACCAAACCTTGACCAGACCGTTCCACAAATCTTACGCGGACGCCGAGACTTCTTGTAGACCCCAGGGACGAGCTCTCGACCGCGATTTCAACGCGCTACTGTCACCTCGCAAAGGCCATCGAATCCCGATGCCCGACTCGACCAGACTGTCCGACGCCTACTTCACCGCGAAGCCAGTACCCTGCTTCTCCACCACGTGTCGCGAGCTGTCCTGGGAGGGACGGCTGCCGCTGCGAACGAAGTAGGACGGTACGGACAGGTAAGGAACGGTAGAAGACAACGAAGTCAAATACAAAGATTCAACTTGTTGTTTCCAAGACAAATTCACGACTGCCCTACAACTCACCTTGCACGGAGCCTCGCGGCCCGCGCTCTCCTCTCACTTCGACTGGATTGTCGGCACGCCAGCCGACTTCAACAGGCTTGGCTCCGCTTTCACCCCTCCGTCCTTGGTCCACGCCAGCGCTCACGCCTGAGCCGCGGCATAGTCACGACCTCCATCCTGCTGCGCATCTTCACCGGCCACGCCAGAGCTTCCTTTCGCTCTCGGGTCCACGCGAAACCGCCGCGCCGCCAGCTAATCTGCCCGAAACTTGATGACTGGTCGCTCAGCTCATCCACAAAAGTAAACCCTCTCACAACCGATAAGTCCTTCAGCAGGGGCATGAATCGTGACCGTACCCGGGACGGTTGCCACCATTCCCACTCGGGACACAATCGCACGGTTGAAAGCTACGATACTGTACAACTTGCAACGAGGGTCAGAATCATAACATAGTTTTTATCACGGCAAATTCGGTACCATCGTTTTCTGGAAAGTTATACAGGAACTCTCAATGCAACATTGCCTTGCAGAAATAAATTCGGGAAATATACAGCCCATGTATTCAATCCTGCATTTTGATTTGCTCAATTCGTGCATAAAAAGGTCGAAAATAGTTTTGTAAGCTCCATCGTGCTCGCACATCCCTGTACAGAATTTATTTGGCGGGGGATACTGCCCATGTTTTCTAACCATGTTTCCATTAATAACCCTGGCCAAACGTGGCATAAAGTCCATGTTTTGTGAGATTGTTTCAGTAGTCGCATTACTAACCCTAAACACACTCATAAAAATACGAAACAAATCCCAATCTCAGATTCTGGTGATGGACCTGTACGAACGCCATAATACCTTCATTAGACCCCTAAACCAGGACAAAAGGTTGTCAGCATACAGATTCTGGGGCATAACATACAGCGTGAGCATACACGCACAGATAGGTCTTTATGCCAGATACTTCATGTGTAATTCTGCTGTGTAGATGAAATGCAAAGTTCATCTAATACTCTCCGCTTACAGTTCTTCTGCCGTTGAACACTAATGTACCTGTATTTCAAAAAGAGATTACATGTATTCACCGCCTTGATGCCGTCGTGGAAAATTCTTTCTCGAGGTCAACACGCATCAAACCGCAGGCTGTAGACAACACGGCATCCATTTCTGATTCAGCTACCAACACTCACATTCATTCAGGCGTCGCCAAGATATGGTCGCCGGCAAAGCCAATGTGCACCAACCCGCTGGCTTCGGTCGCTGCCATCGTGGTCTCCTGGGCTTGGCAACTGCGAGTCGCAGCGCAACAAAGGGACGATCTCGAACGCAGCAGCAGAAGCGAAGGAAAGTGTGCATGGTGGTGGGGCGCTTTTGCGGCAGGAAAGGCGAGGTGGCAACTAAGAGATTACCGAGCGCTGCCCGAAATGTTTTGACTACGTCACATAGAGTACCTGTAGTGAGGCTACCGCAAAATACAGTACATCACGATCGTAAGCGCTTTAGGGCAAGTGGATGTAATGCTGGCGCAGTTAATTTGGACGAAGCCAAGCGTGGGTTTTCACGTGCGATGACTTCTACTGGAAAGCAGGGTGATGGCATCTCTAGCCACACCGACGTGCGTGAAGATACTGTGGACATCGGATTCGTTTGTGCAACTGTGGACCGCAAGCAGGTGGTGGAGAAGTATTGGTACAGGGTCCAGTGGCGAGATGAACCTGACGGTTATCGTTGACCGGACTCATGGCTACCTGGTGATTGGTTAGCGGAAGATGGCTTTCGTAACGCATGCAAACTGGTGGATTTGTGGAAACAGTCACATACACGATCTTTTTACGAGTTTTGCCATCCAAATGGGCACGTGCATATCATTGGGGCTTTTCCTAAAGGCATGTGTGCGGTAACAGCGTTGGAAATCGCTGCTTTCCCCCTAGGACACTCGAGCTGGTCGCCACCGGGATGCTTTGATGCATTTTCGATAATTTCTACAACCAGCGCGGCCGGCCTCTATCCGTGCCGGACAAGTACCGTGTCACTTATCGAGTTAGTCTTCTGTTTACTATACCAGCCTCCGGAAGGTGGACAAGTACCTTGCCAAACGCGACAAATCCATACAAAAACACCAATCTGAGGTGTGATACACACCGATTCCGAAGTGTGGTGTATATAACTGTGGATTCACCAGTCTATGCACGTATGGATCACATACTACCACCACCCAACCTCTGCGGCAACCTCGCTCGTCTCCATGACGTCTCTTTGGCATGACGTAAAATGCGTCATGTTGCACTAAGAGAGCTCGCGCGACCAGCCATCGGTTGTGCTTTGTCTGAGCTGCCTCCCAGCTGTGAATATACATTTAGAACATTCCGCACCATTCGCAAGACCCGTCGGAAGATGACGACTATTTTAGGGCTTATTGACTTGAAAATGTATGAAATTGGGTGTGACACGAAATGTGTCCTGACAATGTACTTGTCCGGCACCGATATCGCCCCTAGGGCTAACCACGGAGGATCTTTGGTTTCATATTAAGTTTTTGAATTGGCGTTGTACAACTACGGGCGTTCGCCAGATCAGCGTGCGTGCCTTTGACGACAACTTGCTCACGGGTATCAATGGCAAGAAATCTCCAAACAGCTTGATGAAATCGAAACTTGATGACGGGGTATACGTATGCGCTGCGTTTAGCTCACTACGAGTGACTCACTGTTTCACTATACGTGTTTTACGTGGAGATAAAACTATTTATGACGGCAAACAAGTTGGAGTGAGAGTCGAAGCGTACGATAAGCACTAGATTGTTGGGATAATATTTGTCCGCCGCATCGCCCTGCATCTTCCGTAGGAGACTGATGTTAACTTGCGCGTAGGTAGGTCCCTGATGCATTACGGTAAGAAACAGAGGAAGCATTCTTTATTACTGTTTTGTGGGTTCTGAGTATGCATCCTAAATTCTTATTATGACCTTTATGAATTAGCTAGCGCTCACTTCGCAAGTATCCCGCTGTTGACCCCAAGTGTTCAACCAAAAAAATGCAATAAATGCGTGCACATATCGCAGTGTGGCTCTTTGCGGCGACGGAGGGAAACGACTACGCGCGTGGCTACGCAATGGAACGACAAAGCCTATCTGAAACGGAGCGACATGCACGCGATACAACGTTTTTGCTTGGGCGCGGTGGAGTGCGCATTCGAAATGCTTGGCGTGACATCGGCAAAGCGGAGCGCAAAAGGCGAATGCTTGCTACTCCTGATGCTAGTTTCCCGATGATACCAACGGCATACTCGATCAGCTCAGAGAGCGAGGTACCAAATGTGGGCAGACGCGTGTCGTGGCCGAAAACAAACCCAAGCTCGACGAACGCGCAGTCAACAGCAAGCTCAAAAGGGTTCGGCGTAGCGGTCCTGGTACATGGGAAGACTCTAGACGCGCACGTCGTGGGGACGCGGATACAGGAGCACATCTATCACAAGAAACTACCTCAAATACGAGAAGGTGTGGTGTAGCGGGATCAGCAAAATCTGCGAAATCGCAAATCCAACTTCCCAACTGCGCCCGAACACCGACTCCGATCTGCCGTGACGTGTGCTGAACTGGGTCACCTTGTGTACCCGTCGGTAGGGCGGGATCTTGCTCTTCTGGTGTCTTCCGAAGTGTCAAAGCCTTGAAGTCGAGACAGTCTTGGCGAGAAGCGGTGACGGGGTGGAGCGGCGTGGAAATCTTCACACAGCTCGCGGTTATACTCCCAGATCGAGTGGTCTTGCACTTGGATCTGGCGGCCTGGATCTGGATCCGACCGTGGGGTTGCATTTGCGGGGCTCTTGTCCTTTACGTTTCTTTCCTTGCGATGCTTGCCGCTTCCTATAGCGGGATCTGGGGTTGTTGAGCGTCGAAGACCCGACCGGCCAAGCTGTGAACTCCGGTGGATCTGGGATCAGCACTTGAGGGTAGATCACTAGGGAGGTCTAAATCTGGCCAATGTATTATCCAGACTTAACCAACACTAGATCTCCTACCACTACCTCTTCTTTTTCTTGTAGGGCCAATGTAGTTCGCGTTTCCAGGCGAAGGCGGTTGCGATGTCCAAGGCAAATTCGATACTGAATTATGCTTAAGTCCGATCCCATCCTATCTACCTATCCCTCTATCCAGCTATCATCCCATCGGTATCTACTTGCTCTGTAGCCTCCCATTACCTCCATTATGGCGTCATCCAAGCCTCTGGCGTGTCGTCATCGCCGGATCTGCAATGCTGGATCTGGGCCCTGGTATCAGATCTGATCCCGATCTGGGCCCCAGATCCAAATCTCTCCAGCTCTCCCAGGCCTCTCGATCCAGGCCGCGACTGCTAAACCTTCGCCCGTTCCAGTCCCGTAACGATCATAGGCCGTCTGTCGTGTAGGAACACGCTGAAAATCTCGCTACCGTAAGGTACGAGTCCCACCAACAACACACGTCTCCCCAGATAGGTCAACGAAAGTTGGATCAAAACCTGAGGTCCAGGAGCGATCCCTTACACCGGGTTGGGTATAAGCCTCTGTGTACCAAGGTTGTCTTCGGTCAACCCAAAACCTGCACTAACTAACCACGAACGAGGGCTAGAATGCAATATAGCGCTTTCACGCAACCCTTTTGCAGTCCCTCAGATAGAAGGGTGCCGGCTGATTAAGCCTAATACAAAGGGGACCGAGGTAATCCTCGGTCGGTAGTAAAATATACTCTAGGGGACTTAAACCCCCCACACACAGAGAGAACGATACTATAAGTACCGCTCTAGCCTCTCGGCCACGCCAACTCTTGGCTTGACCCCGGCGGACTATTAATTAATTAATATCTAGTCCGTCAACGGCCATACCACTAAGCCAGGCGTATCCAGGCACTACAGCAAGCTAGCTAACACTTACCGGAGTCGGACTTAACCTCTGAAGACTTGGGGGGAAGACTGCTGATTTATTACTGAATATTCAGAGGCTCTGAGAGCCTCTGCAGATCACCCTATAGCTAATCCTAATCCTACATACAAATATCTAGTATAAAACGAATCTCGATGTGGCGACCTCTGTACACTCATCAATAATGACGGTGATTACTCCAGAGGTACCTCGAGGGTCAACCGAGGCTTCGGTCGTCCGAACGAGGCTTCGGTCACCTGAACGAGGCTTCGGTACCTGAACGAGGCTTCCACTTAAGTACGACCGAGGTTTTGGTCGCAAATAGCACTGAGTCTGCCCTATTTAGCCTCGGTCGGGTATTTATTAGGTCCCTCCGAGACCAAAGTCACTACTCGTCACTCTACCGAGGTAAATGTGAGTGACTGCTTGTCACCACGGCAACTTCTGTCTGTCAGCGAATCTGACAATTGCCTTAGCGGAGCGACCCGGCCGAGGTCACTTTTCGGCCGGATCTCCATGCCACAACTGCCCCCGCCTCGCTGCGAACCTGGCACTGGTGAACAGCGTGACGCCATGTCTCGTCGCCCGACTCGCCCCGAGTCTCGGTCGCTGGTTTCGGCCACCGCGCGAGCCTTCCGGTCATTGGGCTGCACCGGCGAGGTGAGCATCTCCCTGTTCGACTTGCTCTTATCTTGATTGTCTTGATGCTGACTCGCTCTTTTTCGTTCGTTCTGTTTTCGCGTCGCCGATCGTCATCTTGGCTTCGGTGGCGCCTCACCGAGGTTTCACGCGCCGTTTTTCGCTCTCTACTACGCAGGATGTCGTTGATCATTTCTTCTAGGTCATGAATATCCTTGACCCGCGCGTGACACAGCCGCTCTTCCAGGCCTCGGTCATCACACGTATCGAGGAAATGATCCACGTGGTCTTTCGCCTCGCGCCCTCCGTTCTCAAATTGCACACCGGCGTTGCGAGCGTACCCATTCAAGTGGTTGAGGTAGTCGCAGACGTGCTCCTTGTCCTCACGCTTCGCTGAGTAGTAGCGAGCCTTCGCTGACTGGGTGAACTTTGAGCAGTAATACTTGATGAAAGCATCGCTCAGCAACTTCCACGTGCGCTTCGTTTTGCGAGGGAGCTGGCGGTACCAATGGAGTGCTCCGTCTTGGAGACTCAGTTCAAAGGCCATGCACCACTCGTTTGTCGGAGTGTGCGTTCCCTTCATCTCGTACATGAACTTTCGAACCCACTGCATCGACCGCTCGCTTTTGTTGCGAGTACCGAGGAACGGTTTGATGTTGCCGAGAGGGAGGTGCGTAGCGATCTCAAGCCTCGGTGTATTACTCCGGCCATTCGCTGCACTCAGTTCCCTCACTTGGCGTGCCCACTCGCCCGTCTGGTCTCCGTCATTGTAGTCCGGGTCAAAACGATCCTCGTCGCTGTCCGACGACTCCTCTCGGGCCTCGAACCGCTTCTCGGGAGGTCGGACGGTAGTTCGCCGAGTGTTCGGCGTGGCAAGGCCTCGTTCTCCTTCGCCAGACGGTCGCTACGGTCGACTGACCTCGGTGTCACCATGTGCGAGTCTTGCATGTACGGGGATGCTGGACCTTTCGCAGCGAACGTTCCTTCCTTGACATTGGTGGGTCCCTTCTGGGGCGTCGGTGGCAGCGGCACTCGCGACGGATCCGCCTCGGTCTGGACGAGGTAAGTTTTCGAGCCAAACACTAGAGTAGCCACGCTGGCGTTGGTAGCACCGAACGCAGTGCGTAGTTTCTTCTCCCACTTCGAGAGGGCGGTAGCGGCCTCGGTCGGACTCCAGTCGGCGAGCGCCATGGTCGACGGGTACATTTGGGAGTCGCACCCCATCGCACGGAGTAGCCCTTCGGCCTCTCGAGCGACCGCCAAGGTGCTCGTTGAGTCAATGGGCACAGCCAGCGCTTGTCCGAGATCTACCCACACCGCCTGGCGAACCATCTTGGGCGAAAACAGCCGCATCCAGTTGCTCTTCGTCCTCATCAGCTCTACACACCGGCCCAACACCTTGTTGGCTGCCGGCGTGTCTCCGTTGAGCGGCGGACGGGTTCCCGTCGGCTGGGTCGTGACCGCGGCCGTCTTCGGGAAGTCCTTAGCTCCACCCTCTCCGTCGTCTTCGCCGAAAGCTGGCTCCGGTTTGGCGACGTCGTCGAGCTCATCAACGAGGTTTCGGGCGAGCGGTCGCACACCACTGCTTCGCCCTGCAGACACCACCGCCGCCTCCGCGGCCTCGTTCGCGTGCCCTTGACTTCCCAGTCGGCATCTTCGTCTTCTTCTATGGCGTCCGAGGGTTCAAACGCCGAATCGTAGTTCGCCGGATGCTCGTCGACCCTGTCCATCGCAACGGTCGCCAGAGACTCGAACGAGCTCCCGGAGTGGTCCAACGCCTCGGAGCGTGGCCCACTCGACTTCATCGGCGTAGTTGGAGCCGCAGACTTGGTTCCTCGCGCCATCTTCTTCTTCTTCTTCTTCTTCTTCTTCTCCTCTTTTGCTCGTAGGGGTTGAGACCTACATCAACCAGAATACACAGAAGGTTATTCCAATCCCGGGTCGCGGCACCAGTTGTCGTGTAGGAACACGCTGAAAATCTCGCTACCGTAACGTACGAGTCCCACCAACAACACACGTCTCCCCAAATAGGTCAACGAAAGTTGGATCAAAACCTGAGGTCCAGGAGCGATCCCTTACACCGGGTTGGATATAAGCCTCTGTGTACCAAGGTTGTCTTCGGTCAACCCAAAACCTGAACTAACTAGCCACGAACGAGGGCTAGAATGCAATATAGCGCTTTCACGCAACCCTGTTGCAGTCCCTCAGATAGAAGGGTACCGGCTGATTAAGCCTAATACAAAGGGGACCGAGGTAATCCTCGGTCGGTAGTAAAATATACTCTAGGGGACTTAAACCCCCCACACACAGAGAGAACGATACTATAAGTACCGCTCTAGCCTCTCGGCCACGCCAACTCTTGGCTTGACCCCGGCGGACTATTAATTAATTAATATCTAGTCCGTCAACGGCCATACCACTAAGCCAGGCGTATCCAGGCACTACAGCAAGCTAGCTAACACTTACCGGAGTCGGACTTAACCTCTGAAGACTTGGGGGGAAGACTGCTGATTTATTACTGAATATTCAGAGGCTCTGAGAGCCTCTGCAGATCACCCTATAGCTAATCCTAATCCTACATACAAATATCTAGTATAAAACGAATCTCGATGTGGCGACCTCTGTACACTCATCAATAATGACGGTGATTACTCCAGAGGTACCTCGAGGGTCAACCGAGGCTTCGGTCGTCCGAACGAGGCTTCGGTCACCTGAACGAGGCTTCGGTACCTGAACGAGGCTTCCACTTAAGTACGACCGAGGTTTTGGTCGCAAATAGCACTGAGTCTGCCCTATTTAGCCTCGGTCGGGTATTTATTAGGTCCCGCCGAGACCAAAGTCACTACTCGTCACTCTACCGAGGTAAATGTGAGTGACTGCTTGTCACCACGGCAACTTCTGTCTGTCAGCGAATCTGACAATTGCCTTAGCGGAGCGACCCGGCCGAGGTCACTTTTCGGCCGGATCTCCACGCCGCACGTCTCTCTGCGGCGCACTATTCCGTTCTTCGCACAGATCCCGTCAGGTCAGTGCCTCGGATTAGTGACTGGCCGGGTCCCAATCTCTCATTTGCCAGTCAACTTCGATCTCCAAATCCTTCGATCTTGCTTCTCCACAAAGGCTTCAAGCTCAATTTGCAGACTTCAAGACTGCGCGCATCAAGTACTACGCATTGCTATGCCAAGAACAGCAACTACGTATTCACGCGATGTACAACGACGGTAGTATGGTTGGTGTCATTGAAGCAGCTGTTGCAAGTGCCCAAAGCGCCGTGGTCCTTGCCAAGATCAAGGATAACTGTAAGACTGCCGATGATGCATTTGCCTCGATTTTGCTGCGACTAGAAGATGTGTTCGGGGTCTTACTCGGGGTTACTAAGTTTGAACCCGACCCAACCCGCGTTCGTGGCTGCCAGGATTCATCACGCAAAAAAACATTGTGAAGACAGTCGAGCCGCTTTCAACAAACTATGTGCTGAGGTCGGGGTGGAGCTGCCTACCGATGAAGTCATCGGCAGTGTCTGCAGCAGATTCTTTGGGAATATTTGACAACAACTAGACCTCATTTCAGCAATGCGAAGTGTATCTACATTAGTTATATTAGAATGCATAGACCTGGAGTGGCTAAAGCTACGTAAATCTTCTAATATAATGTCTTGGACAGTTAATGTGGGGGCTGCATGCGGAGGTCTACCTCCTATATTGCGTGGAAGATCGTCGACAGTTGAGGTCGGATATTTATTCCCACTGCTCGCTCTTCTTTTGTTCGTGTTTGATGATTTCTTCATGGCCTTGGATTTCTGAGGGTTTACTTGTTTACGGTTGGAGTTGATTCGTTTCGTCTTGGGCTTTGCTATCACCCTGTTTTTCAACTTCGCAAGTGGATCCCGGACAGTATTGGTAATGTTCAACTTACGCAGCACCGCCACAACATGTCAACACATTAACATTTTCGAAAAGTAGGCACATGAGCAGCGTTGTCGTTGGATGTCCACTGTCCAACCCTCCGTAGGCATTCCAACGCGGTGTGAACGTCGTAGTGACCATGCCGTGGCTTATTCGAACAGTCCTTTTGACTGGGTAATCAGGTCTTCCTGATCTTCTCCATCTGGATCGGGCCTAGGTCGCAGAAGATCTGAATCATCACTGTCATCAGAATTGTCTGAAGAATCTGATGCATTGTAGTCTCTCGTTGATGTAAGCGTAAGAAATAAAACCATTCGTGTGCTTTGTTTTCCACGCTCATTGGGTGAGTTCCGTGATGGCTGGACGGTAGTACACAGGAGAAATTCGTTTTCTTCTTCATCTTGGTCTTCTACGCCATTGTGTCGAATTTCAAGAACCAGGTATCGATTTTCATCTACCGTCCTAGTTATTATGACCCGCGATGCTTCAAGCATTGCTGCCGCTGACTTCACTAAATGGGCCGTTGGCGTAGGGACGTAATTCTGAGCCGCTGGTTTTACAAGAGTCGTAGTTTCAACAAAACTCGCAATTTTTCCAGCAAACGGCACATATGATGCCTTCGGCGCTGGAGAAAATGCTTTAGACCTCCGTTGAGATTCTCACAAGGATTGTTAGTCAGGGCGTACCCCTCAGGGTTATGAAAAATTTGCCAGCACCAGTAGCGACCCCGCATTCACTGCTGGTTGAAGTAGTCTGCAAATTCAGTAAGTTGTACCTTGTTGCGTCACTATGAAACCTCTCGATCTCGACAGCGGATGAACTCCAATTCGCTCCGAGAGAAGTGCATGTCAACAACCGAATTCATCACCTCCCTTCCATCATCAAATGACAGATGTTGTCTTCGTTTCCGCACGTTGTAGAGGACGTGGAAATAACACATTAACTTGGTTGCATCAGCAAAGTTAGGTACGCTTTCCAGAGCCAAGAAATGAGCATCTTCAGCGTCGCTCATGGTGGCGTCGATACGAAGTACCACACCTCCAATGTTGCGAATGACATTGACAAAACTGCGTAAACACTCTCTGTATTCGTGCTCCGTACGGCGGCTAACCACGAAATAGGCGCCAACTTGAGATGATCGAGTTTGGTCCGTGAAGCCACAGATTATGACGGGATAGCCGATGTCGCTCAGTTTATACGTAGCGTCCGCGTGAAACTGAACAAACTTTCCAGACTTGCAGAACTGTAGGCAACTATCAATAATGGCTACAGATGTCACACCGATGATGAAAGAATCATTGTCCTCTCCAGATCCTACGTAGGCAAAGTCATCCGTGTCTAACTTGGGTCCAAACAAAATTGCAGAATCGCGCTGAAGCTCGGGTTTGTAACAACGAGCTCGAGCCATGTCATGCACGGCCTTAATGGAGGTTTTCGAGCCTTTGCAACGGCTATGAATTTTAAGCGCGCTTTGTATCTGAGAGAGTTTTGGCCTTCCACCCTTCGACGGCTTGATGCTCGACTGCTGCTTTAGATGAGTGAAAATACCTCGGGGAGGGTTTCCAATATCGTCTTAACCCTCGTAGGGCGGTATTCTGTATCCTACAGAGTAAGTAATGTCACGGGATTTAATATCCGGCAAACTTGGCTTCTAGTTCAAAATTCGCATATCGACTTTTGTATAGTAGCTTTTTAGCACATGTTCCTGTCAGATGTGCGATGGGTAGATAGACGGGGATTTTTCGTTCGCAATAGAAAGACGGATATTAACCACCAACAGGTTTAGAAATCAAGGTAGAAGCCCAAAACGGCCGCGTGTCAGCCACTGCATGTTTGCTTCATTTCACAAAGAACCGTCTCGGAGCGCGTACCGACCAAGCCATTGCGGGTGGTCCCCATTAGAAGAAACGTAATGCCCAAGCTCCCTCTCGGATGACCAAGGACCAGTGCTACGGCTGTAGGCGACGTTTGCAGCGAGAGGAGGTGGTACGTTGTGCTAATTCTCTATTTTGTTTAGGTAAATAGTGTTCTGAATAAGAAGCAAGCACGACTTCACGGCGTGTGTGTATCTAACACTTCACCAGGCCAAGTCTACACTGCCAACGGACATCCGCCAATGCCCGACAGGCATACAAGCTGATACCGCCAGAAGGAACGCCGCTCGCACCTGTGCAACCGAATTCGTCAGCTCCAAGTGCAGTCACAAGAGATTGCATTGATGCTATAGAACGACGTAGGCCGATTGCGTGGCTAAGACGGATGCTACAGAATAAGGTGGGTCGACTAAACTAGCTATGACGGAAGATACAGCGCAAGACGATGAATGGCAGGGTCGATGACGAAAGCTACAGAACAAGTCAACCCGCCTGCGTGGCTCCGACGGGATCTACAGAACAAGCGTCTTGACACGACGGGTGCTACAGAATAAGGTACTACGGCTGAAGTGTGGACATGTCTGATGCGGGCGTCAAAGGAGTTGTGTATTATAGGTTGGTAGATAACGCCGACCGCATATAATATTTTTATCGCCGTTCTTATATGTGTCTGGAATTGTATGTAGCGCATTCTGTACGACTACGAGAATGCAAATAAGATCTTCAGATGTGAGGCGACAAGGAGGAGGAACAGGCATACGCTAGTGTTTTCGGTTGGGGGCGGGTCTGACCTAGCTATTTTGCTGGCATGGGCAAGGAAGGAATCGCCCAGTTCCTCCTCACTAATCCGTTAGTTAGGAACTGGGCGATTTCTTCCTCCGCGTGCATTGCGACGTGCCGCCCGCACCAAAAACTGGTGGTTGACGCTCGAAGCCGATGCTGTAGCAGAATTGAAAGGTATTGCCGAGCAACAGGTTTTGAGTGTGCTCTACGCTCGCCACAACCAATAGAAAATCGACATTATGACAGGTGTAGGATACATTGATGAGGTTATGCTCACTTTCGTATTTTCTCTGTTCCTGATGCGCCCAGATCTTTATCACAAGATGCGAAAGGGCTTACAACAGCAAATCTTTGACAGGTTTTGAAGTATACTTTAATCAAGATTAATCCTTATTCTCTAGAATACAGAAAAACTCTTCGCGCTAAAAGGGTTAAAGCGCAATGAATTCCTTCATTACACGAGTCACAACTGCTCTATGTTCCGCAGTACATGGTAGCACTCCTCGTGCATGGGCGCGATCGTTTACACTTGTCTGCCATTTGTCTTGAGCTGTGCAGTGAAAAACTTTCCAGATGACGTCACACTTTACAAACGCTCCACAAGTGTCACTCAAGCACCTGAGCCTTCTTTCAATCATCGTGTGTGCCCCTGCACAAACACGGCAGTAGTCAAAGTTGGCTTTGTGAAAGATCCCTGTGCAGCACATTGACTCGTCCCGAAACTCATTGTACTCGTCTGCTGAAGTATGGAGCGCGAGGGGATGCCAAGCAGCCATGGCTAGACCAGAACGGAAAACTGCGTCTGGCTTCTGGGAGCCACCCTTCAATAATTTAGCCAGCACAGTATGCCGTCCGAGCGTTGTTTATTTATGCCGCGCGGTCGTTCCACTGGGACCCTACAAATATAGATTGTCCTGGTTTTCCAGCCACTCTATGCTATGACCCCAGCTTTATATTCCGTCCCCATGTGTGTATGTTTGTGCCGTCAAATCTCTATAATTTGACACCATCGTCCTAAACCAGTTACATGCCAACTACCATGTTAAGTTTCATAATATTATGATCGAGCAGAGTTTTATTTGTTATCAGAGAAAATGACATGTTACTCTTTTCATAACCAGTTACGAACGTTCTGACTTGAATATCGCCAATCTAATTAAGGACCCAGTATTCCTTACTGAAACTAAGTCAATAATCAATATGTGGTCCACTTAATCAGTTTTGGAGCCACTTGTTAAATGGGTGGTGGTCACCTTGCTTGCAAAATCGGTTCCCCACAACTGGCATGATATCTAACTCTGAATCCTACTGCAATGGTTAGAGCCACTACCGCCATCCCTGCTGCAGAGCTTCTGCGGCGCCTCGCTGAGGACAACGCTTGGTTCACGACGACGTCACCCAGAACGAAATCATCGACAGCGATGACGACGACGCAACTACCGAGTCCGACTCACCGCTCTTGGATCGCTACTTCGAGAGCGGGGGGGGGGGGGGGGTCCGACGCGGTTGTCACGCTGACCAACTTCACGCTAACGAAGTTCCATCTGCTCTGGGCTCACTTCGAACCTGAGCTCACGAGTCACTGGGTACTGGGCGGGGGAGGAAGTTGACCACCACACCTAAGGACACCTTCATGATGTTTCTCTGCGTGTTGAAGCACTACGGCACCTGGCAGAAGCATGCCATGGAATTTGGCTACAAGGCACCTACATTTGAAAAGATAATGTATCGGGTGTTTGAAATTGTCGCCCCTGTGCTCGACAAAGCTCTGATTCGACCGCCTACGATGGCTAGCCAACGCGCCAACACCTCCAGCTTTCGCCATTATCCATATGCTTTGTATGCAACGGACGTCAAGTTTCAACCCGCGTATCGGCCGGCAGGGCGCTTCAACGAAACCAGGCATTACTTCTCCAACAAGCACAAGCTATATGGCTTCAAGGTTGAAGCTTCTGTGGCCGTTCCTGGACGAGTTGTATTTTGGACCAATCACACTCCTGGGTATGTCTCTGACATCACGATTATGGCCAATCACGTGACCGAACATGAGCGCCTCCTCAAAAATACCAATCAAGAGCTGCTGATCGACGACAACGGCGAAGGGTCGGAACAGTTCCAGGAAGCGTGGGCCATTCTGGCTGATAAAGGCTATCAAGGTGCCGCAACGATGCTGCGTGTGGTCCACCCCAAGAAGAAACCGCGGAACGGGAGGCTTACTGCTGAGGAGCATGCTCGAAATGCTCGCGTTTCGTCCGACCGCGTTCTGGTTGAAAACTTCTTCGGCCGTGTTTGTTTGTTGTGGAAGATCATACACAGCACGTTCAAGTGGAACGAGTCTTCATTTGACATGTTCACTCGAACGTGCTTTGCATTGACAAACTTCCACGCCGACATTAACCCTCTCGGGTTGGACGACGACCGATTCTATCGGTCGGTGATGGGGCGCTATACGTCGATAGCCGAGCGGAAGCGGACTAGACGTGCTTCGTCCCAGCGGCGATACTGTCGCAATGCCCGTGTTGCCGCTGACCAGAACATCCGCACGCGGCTTTCATTCTCGCCGTCCTGTTCGCCGTCAAGCTCGCAGTAGGCTTCAGACGCGAGTCAGTCATTGAGTAGAAACACTAATCTGATTGGCGGGTCAGTTTAATCGTTAATACATCGTGATCTAAACAAAAATGCACCTTCGTGGCTTTCCTGTTGTGTTTGGTCAGTCCTACAGTCACTGATCATTGCGCCGACAAGTAAGTAAGATCCTGAGTATCCTAGTTAATGAAAGGGTATTTTAAAGTCGCAATGCATTTTTGGTTTCGTGATCGATTGAAAAGATCACCAAATATGCCAAACGGAAAATGTATTGAATTTCTGATTAACCCTTTCGCGGTGAAAGGAGGCATTTTGCTTCCTTTAACGGTTCTTCAAGGAAGTACCCGTATGTAACCACGTTAAAGGGAACAAAATGCCTCCTTTAAGCGACTTCAAGCACAGAGTCACGCAATTATATTCATAGTCGTAGCAGAAAAGTACAGAATCATGGCACTTTTTTTATAAAAGTAACTACAAATCCCAAATGGAAGATTTGAAGGCTGCCCACCACAGGTCTTAACCCCATACTTCCCATATGTTGTACCGTAGAACATAAGAGGTGTATAGCTTGCTTCGCGTTTTTCGCAGCATCTATGTTATGTTGGAGGTCCAACATAAGCAATGTTTATACTTAGAATTTGTATGAATGCACTGTCAATTTCACTTCATAGTGAAATCAAGACAACGGTTTGAGTGGAAGACAGCCAAATGCACAGGCTTAGGCGTGGCCAAGATGCAGTTTGGTTGAACGTGATATAGAGTGTACTTGGCACCCACCACGAACGGGTGGCTCCCATAACGCAGTCTTCATTCTTGAAAGCGGTGAGACGAGAGTAAGATGGTCGGCGGCGCGGGGAAGGAACCGCGGTACAAGTGGGAGCAGTCGCTAAACGGACACAGTCAGTAAGTTCAATGGCGCCAGGTGCCCTGGTGGACGTGAACAGGACTGGTATGTGGAACGACGACCACCTCCTTTCCCATGCCGAGACGGTGGTGTGTGGGAGGAAGGAGACTCAATTGTACCGAGAATCCGTTCTCTACCTGATCGACTCGTATGGCTGCCATATAAAGCTGGCGGACTCGAAGCGCCTGGAGCGCTACAATGTGTTTGTGATTCTGGTACCGCCGAGCCTCATAAACTTGTTGCAGCCATTGGATGTTGCTATTAACAGGAGCTACCAAGAGTTCTACCGGGCGAAGTACGACGCGTGCATTGGGTTGGCACTCCGCGACCCGAAAGTTCTACCGGACGAAGTACGACGCGCGCATTGGGTTGGAAGCCTCGGAACCAAGGCGGGCAATGCCAAGGCGCCTCGCAACGACACCGTTGCCCAGTGGACGCTAGACTGAATCGACCCCAACTCCGCTGCTGATGTCAGGAAGGCCTTCGCGCTTTGTGGCATTGGGGCTAAAGATACCTTTTCGATGGACAAGCTACACCCCCCGCTCAAGGACATCCTCAGCCCTGACTTCGACGTGAACGAGTGGCATACTGCGTATCTCGTGAACAACGGAGCTGAGAGGGAGCTGGTTCGCGTGTCTTCGCTAGATTGGTACACCCCCGAAGGGGAGAGAATCGGCTTGCTCTGCTGCCTCTCGTACGGCCTGGACATGTCGCCCCATGAGTATGCGTCTATGCTGACAACGTACATGGCGACACTGGGCGACCTGGTTGGCCTACTCGACGCAGAATACCTCGCGTCTGTGAGGGACGGGCACGTCGATCCTGACGAGCTAGAGATCTATGCAGCGTCCAAGATGCACAGCTGGAACATTTTCCTGAAAACAGTGGATGACCAGTGCCGCCTGACGTCAAGCGTCACGTACACCGCTGAAAATGCGGCGAAGGACGTTTATCTTGTACGAG
Organism: Phytophthora x cambivora; assembly: GCA_033557925.1. Taxonomy (NCBI): domain Eukaryota; phylum Oomycota; class Peronosporomycetes; order Peronosporales; family Peronosporaceae; genus Phytophthora; species Phytophthora x cambivora. Next base: position 2,286,885 of record JAUCEB010000012.1, on the reverse strand, counting down.
GCGGTGGGTACTTCACTGTTCAGGTTGACGGATATCTTGTGTAAGCAACAGATAAAAAGAATGTTAGTATCTGATTTTCTACCATGTTTCAATTCACAAGCGTTACATACCTTTCTGTGCGGGGAATTAACGAGTTTTGACTCGCGACATACCCTCTTCCCGTATTGGACCCTCAATTGACACGAACGGGATCGATCCATGGTCCAGCTACTCGCTAGTCCATGTCCTAACCAGTTGAGCCGTCAGCACATTGACTAATAGGGTCTTAGCGCTAATAACAATATATGTCTTGGAGGTACCCGGCTTCTAAGTTGGCGAGTTTGTTCGATACATAGTGCTTAGGCACTACAAACAAATACAACCCTCAGTGCGTGCTTTATTTTAATTGTACGCTTATGCGCTTTATGCGGGTTAAGACGGTAGTGAGAGGTACCAGACCAGATATTGCTAATGCAGTGAGGGAATTGAGCAAGTATTTGTCCTGCTACAATAAAACCCATTGGGAAGCAGCTAGGAGAGTACTGAAATACTTGAAAGGGACGTCGACGTACGTTCTATTACTTGACGGAAAGTCAAAGGACGTAACGTATGAGGTGTACCTAGACGCAAGCTTCGCATATCAATCAAAAGAACGTAAATCAATCACGGGATATGTGATCAAGATGGCTGGCTGCAGTATATCTTGGTGCAGTAGTAAGCTAGGATGTGTTTCCCTATCAACTGCAGAAGCAGAGCTTATCGCATTGAGCGAAGGTGCAAAGGAAAGCGAATGGTTGTGGCACTTGCTATCGGAAATGGGTTTTCCTCAAGCGAAACCTGTGCAAGTCTGGTGTGATAGCAGGTCTGTGACACGATGGGATTCGAGATTTTCTACTGTGAAGTATGGTGATTGGCTGAAAAGCTGATACATCAGTGGATATGGGAGTGTGACTTGGTATTATCTGCGGGATGTGACGTTCTTACGTTCAGCTATGGATCGGGTTGAGCACCCCAGACGTAATGAGTCTGGATGGGTCAACTACCGGACGACGGATCAAGCCGACGGGAGCGACCAAGAGCCCCAGTTCACATTGAACTGGTGGCCGCCCGTCTTGACATGACTGGACGTGTCAAAGAACACCAAAGAACACCGAAGAACACCGAAGAACAATGGGCACTCTGGACGAGACGATCAAGGTATAACCAAGCCAAGTGATATCCGACCGACCAGAACGACCAACCAGGTTCCGGGAAGATTCCGCGGAACCTTGAAGTCCTACGCCTGTACCCACGACATCACAATGAGATCGAGGATGCCTAAGATGATGACGCCCCCTCAAGGTATACTAAAAGTAAGTCAAAAGCTGAATGTGTGTCTATTGCAGGAAGATAGCCACAAAAGATAAAACCAAACGGAGTTCAATATTCCGTGTACCCCGCAAGTGCTCGGACAGCTTCGGCCGGACAAAATACCGGCGGCCCCGATCCAGTGCTGAAGGCGAAAGGCCCTCTGTAGAAGGACATCCAGAGGTGTGGACTCCACCCCCAAAACTCCAAGTCCAAATTAGGGTGAGTAGCGGGTGTGGAGCCCGTGGTAAATCTGCCCTATTTCATATTCCAATTGTAGTGTGCGCTTAGGCGATCCTACATTTCATATCCCATATACATCCTGGAAAGAGTGGAAGAAAGTCCCATTCAGGATTGTGATCGAAGGATATCTTGTGTGATAGGTAGTGATATTGTATTGAACTATCCCTAGTACTTCTAGGGTGGTGCACGTTTGTAAAAGCTGACCGGGACTGACCAGTGTCCTGGAAGTGCAGCTAAGTTGACTGGTGTACGACCCACCGTTCAAGGGTCTAAGAATAAGAACGGTTGTATATTTGTGTGTATAACTCTGTATTGATTTTGGTTATCTTGGTTGTTGGAGCTACGTCTATGTTGGTGACGCTACGCTCTTCTCCAAAGACCGATATTGGTATATAAAACAACTAATCCCCGCGGTGCATCTCCCGGTTCGAAGACAAACGAACCTAGAGGGGTTACCACAAGGAGCACACGTCACCTGGACGTTTACGTTCAGGAGTTCCCAGTGGGGGACTTCCCAAACGGAAGCACCTTCCAGAGTCTGGAGCACAGCACTGTACACCTGGGCGGTCAAAAGGCGTTCACCCGCTTGGCCACATCTGCTATCAGTATCACAAAGAACCCAGGCAACCACAAGGCTAGTAAGCACATTGCGATAAAGTATTTGTTCACGGGAGACTTAGTAGACGAAGGCCGTCTGATAATTGAGTACTGCCCAATAGCTAGCATGGCAGCAGCCATTTTGACTAATGCCCTTCCTAATAAACAATTTACATTGTTGAGAGATAAGATAGGTGTGAAAAGCGTACTACCAGCGGTGAACACTTAGTGGGAGTGTTAGAATGAGGTTCCCCAGAGACCGTAAAGGCTCTGTAAAGGCTTGAATCGGTACAAAGTGTACCCGCTGGCACTAAGGCACTCTCCCATTGATTAAGGGAGAGCCAATCATAGGACTACATAACTAGCCAATCAGGGGGCGCCCTGTTGGCGACCGCTCGTGCGATGATGTTTGACAGCATTTGGAGAGAGCTCACTTCTCCTTTTGTCAACGACTGAGAACTAGTCTATTAGTGGACATTAAGAGATAAATAAAGTTTAAGTTTGACCAACTAAAACTGAGTTTTAACACTGTGGATTCAACCGACGCGGCTTATCTCGCAAAACTGCGCAAGCTTTTGATCGCTAGTGAAGAGCAATGACCAGATCAATTGTCGCGGGAGTACGACTGTTCGGATTTGAGCGCTGCACTATCGGACATCCTTCTGGCAAGAAAATGAATATCGTCACGCCAAAGATACTTGAAATAACGCCGTGCTCTAAAAAACTCGTAGAATTTGTGCAGCTGTAGGACGAGGTAAGTTTCCTCCACATCTGCTCCTATAACCCACACAAGCATCGTAAAACCCAATGGGTTCTAGCTGCTGCGTTTTGTTTTGCCCAGGACTTCGCGCAACATTCAGTGGGTGGTTGGGTTTTGATGTTGCTCGTGTTGAGCAGGGTCAACATTCACCAGTTTTTTTTCATTGTGGTCCGGCTATAATATCTTACAGGTTCTTTCGTGAGCAACTGTATCAAGGATACACGAATACAAAATACAAGAATTTACAATTCTAGCCTAGATGATGCTATTTCGGAGAAATATACGCCCTTATCAAAAAAATAAATAACAGGAACGGTTCTGAGATAACAGGTGCATAATATTGTGAAGATATTTTCGCAACTGTTCGCGACCCAACGTATTTATTCTAAGGATTTATAGTTTTTTTTACGTCGAGTTGCGTTCTCGTAAGTACTCTGGATTAAAAATCCAGAGAATTATGCATTTATGAGGAATGTGATGGCGCGATGAGTCGCGGCGTATTGCCAAAAATTGCTATAAAGATCTCACTGCATGGCGTTTGAAGCCACTCCAAGCCCTTCAGCGACACTCTTCCCACTAAATTTGAACAGCATCGAGTTTTATCGGGTTGTATTGCGCGGCAGGGCTTCCCTCACCTCTTCGATGCCCACTGCGCTACGGTAGAGAAGATGGTCAGCCTCCTGGGCGAGGCAGCCTTCGCTGAATTTCCCAGCTTTCCTGCTGACCAGCAACGGGCGCGCGTGGAACGCTTCGACAAGTATGAGCGTCGCTGATTGGCCACGTGAGCGCTGCTGCGCAGGAAGCCGCTCGTGCGACGATGCAAGTTGACGGACGCTAGACCAAGCGTTCCTGGCGTCCGAGGTAATTCGATCTCGAAGGGCTCCGTTGACTTGCGTAGCGTCGGGTGGGCCAAAGTATATCATGTGCCCGGTAGCGCGAAGGTGAAGACTACTTGTGATGTAGAAGAAAAGTTTGACTCTGTTTAATGTGTTAGCCGTTGCCTACAACCTGACTTACAATGCTCATGTGCTCCTCGTGTCCACCAAGTACTCTCCCGGCATTGGCGCGTCCTTATTGGTTCTCTTGGTCATAAGTCTCCTTTTTGACTCTCTGCCGGATGTTTGTGGCGCACGTGCCGCCGAGACTCAGTGCCGATCTTCAAGATTGGCATAATCTCTGCCAAGATCGATATTAATGCTCCGCATCAAGTATCACCGGAGTTGGTCCCTTGGTTCACCGATATTACCGTGGTGGTCATGACAGTCTTTCGAAACTTCTAAGGCACTTGCGCGAGGGGTTCCGACCGTTGACCCGAGTGATATATCGAGACGTATCAATTGTTTTTGTCGCGCTCCACCACAGTTGTCCCCTGCACGAGAGAACGCCGCACAACGGCAGCTCGCTCGTTGCATCATTCTCACATTTCCAAGCTTTGACGCACTCCTTCGCCCCGCTCCTCCTGATAACGTCGGCTGTACTCCGTGGCTGGATCTCATGTCCGCTTCACCCAGCGGTAGCGATCACTCTCCTTCTCCGGGCCAAGCTTCGAATCCAGAGCCATCTCCGCCAGGTCCCTCCTCGACCGCTCCGTCGTCACGCCGCGACGATGGGTTCACGCCGGATAGTATTGCTTCTGATGTTCTTCTGCCGGTCACGCCTTCGGTTGCAAATTCGGAACCGGTCGACGATGAAGACCCTGACTCCAAGCTCAACCTTCTCGCGATCGTAGCTGTCAGCGATGAAACTGCCGAATCCGTTCCTTCCGCTGCACAGCCCATTCGGTGCCGTGTCTGTGCGCAGGCGGCTTGTGCTGCCAACGTGCCCTTCGATCATCCCAACGTTGACCTCGCCGCAGATCGCGCGTCTCTTAAGTCGATTCAGGCTTTGATCCAGCTGGTTGAACGGGGCCTTGATCAACATCAGGAATAGCAGCATCTCCAGGATGAGCACGTCGAACTTCAACGCGCCCACACGGCGTCACTGCGGCACACAAGTGATCTTTATCATCGTCTGGGCACTCTGGAGTCGTCGGCCGAGTCCTTCGTCAGCTTCTACCAGGATCGTCATGCTGCCTTGCTTCAAGAGCTGGAATTGACGAACGCCCTCTTGGTTTCTCACAACGTGGATAAGGAGAATCTGGAATTACAATCGTCCAGGGCCGATACTCTCCAGGTCAAGTTGGACCGGCTGCCATCTTCGTCTGAGGCCGCACTCCAGCAACTTCGTCGACGTAGACAACATCTGGAAGTTCAGATTGCAACGGTGACCAACTTCCCCGACATCGGGCCCGTTCGACCACCTGCCCTAGCTCGTCGTTCGCAAGCACAGATCCGAGAGGTGGCGGCCCTGACCACAGAGCGGGACGCAGCGCACCAGCGTTGTCAAGCTCTTGAGTAATCCAAAACAGCTCTAGTTGAGGTTGCAACGCAATTGCGCCGCCAAGTCGACTCTCTCCAGCGTCGCGTCATCCGTCTTCGGGAGGAACGATACAGTCTCCAAGGCGAGCTGGATACTGCTGCGCGTGAGCAAGATCAGGCAGTGGAGCGGCAACTGATCGAGGTCGACGGCACACTCAAGGTACGTTCCGATCTGCATGCCCATGATAAGTGTCCTGTTTCGTGCTTGCTGGGCTTACCGTCGTCCTGAATCGTGGTCCCTGCTTCCATATCAGCATCTTAACTCCATGCGATCTTCCATCGCTCGCGTTGAGCAGCAAGTGGGCCAATGGCTCAGTACCAGCGTCGCCACCGAGCGTAAGTTGGCGGCTGCACAGCAAGATGCTGCGTCCCTGCGGCGGTCCCGCGATCTCGCTCTTCGGACTCAATATGATGCTGTCCGCGATCGCGATGCTGTCGTGACTGACTACCGTCTCCTCCAAGATCATTACGCGGACGCCTACAACCGTTTTTCTGCAGTGGCTGCCGCCATGGGCCAGAACGTTGATCTTCCGGACCCGTCTGGATTTGCTCAACATACGTTTAGTGTATCTGCTGGACCCAGACCGCAAGGAAAACGCAACGCGCGGCTACTGCGTCATCCGCCGCTCGATACAATTCATCGTCTCGTTCTCAATCTCCAGTTTGTAGGAGTCCCGTGGGTGGTGCGACGGATGATGAAGATGATGATGTTGGCAGCATCGGTGGTGGATCACATAGTTCGTCACCCATAGATCGAAGTGACGTGGAAGTGTCTCCGGCCGAGGAAAGGTCTCCTGATCAAGATGATGCGGAAGCGTCTCCCGCGGGTGTAGGATCCCCTGATGACGAGGCGTCTCCCGACCAGGAGGACGACGCAGATGAGGAAATGTTGGCTGCCGTATCTCACTGTCGGTCTAGTCAACGTCGCCGCCGTTCTTCGATCTCTGGTCCGGGATCAGCCAGCCAGCCTTTGGTCGTCCGTGGATCTGGTGCCGACCCTGAAAGCCCTTCCGACGACTCTTGTGATGCAGAACCTGATTGCGTCAGTGATGACGGGCAAGGGGGTGATCTGCCTGCTGGTGAGGATGACACTTCGGCTGGGCAGGATAATTCCGCCGAGATTGATGAAGACGACGAAGCTTCGTTGCCCACCACGACCGTGTCTCGTGGTTTCTGGATCCCCGGATATCGCGTGCACCAATTATTCCGTACCGTCGACGTCGCTCCGTAGGACGTTGACAAGGTGAGCCACTAGCTGGCCGTCGAGATCAATATGCCCGCGCTGACTTCTCTTCTACTAGACGTCTCTGCGTGGTTGTTCCCGACTCTCGCTCCTTCGGCTCACCCACACCCCAGTACGTACGAGCATCGAATCACTGGCGCGGCGGTGGACGCTCTGATAAATCTCTCTCCTCCACCATGGGCCTCCCTGGACAACGAGGAAGCCCGCTTGACGTTCATTCCCCATCTTCGTGGCCGAATGCCGTACCATTTCGCGCAAGCTTACTTGGAGTACGAGGAACGTCACCTTCAGTCGATCTGGGAGCCCAACCATACCCTGCCAATCACCGAAGCTATGTGCCTGTACTTGCTGCGTATCACGAACAGAGGCGTCAGCGGCGTCGCCGACCGGGTGTTGCCCGGAGACAGTTCTTGGCGAAGTATGTCGTGCCAGCCATACAGCGTCACTTGTGCGGCATTGACATATTGCTCGACCCCTTCTTCTTGCATTTCCCGAAGCCTCGGGACCTCAAGGAGTGGTATCCAAGATTGACGGGCAACGCAACGACACTTGCTAACGCGCTCGAGATTCTGGACGCCGAGAAATCTTGGCGGCTTCAATACCGGCTGAACCCGCAGGATCATCCTGCCATGCAGATCGCTTACCTCGTTGGGTAGTTTATCGCTCCTCAGGGATCTTCATTAAGTCATTTGTACCGATCTTGTTTTGTTTCTTGGTGGAGGTCATATGCTTGCTCGCACATCTCATCGCAGTGTCCTTCGTGGCGTGATCTTCACGACCCACTTTTTACTTCATGCATACACACCTCCGATCTTGACTCGCAGCCATCCTGCGAGCCCTTCACCTCCACATCGCGAAGCGACCGACTCGCTTGTGATTTTTGACTTGCAGTCATCCTGCAAATAATTCCACCCATCCATCCGCGAAGTGACCAACTCACCCGAGTCGTCCCTGCTATGTTTGTTCGTGGGATTGCATGACGCCGAACCGATGTCGGTTGACCTGCTCCCATAGATAGTTGCGCAAAAATGCTCCGCAGTTAAGATCGACTTCATCAACCTAAAGAAATCCAACATGAACCTCGGTTCTCGGTCGTGCCTGATCGCTTCACTCGCACCAAATATGCGGAACACGCATTCCTCGTAGTTTTCTGCGATAGTCTGGGCAGTTCGGGACGCACTGGCGTTCGCGATCGCATACCCAGCGAAGAGATCAACCCAGATCACCAACTCTGTGTTACTCTTGTATGACTTGGTCAAGGATGGGATGTGGTCCATAGCAATGATCTGGAAGGGATAAGTAGCCTGGACGTTCCCAGGTGACTCTCCATTCATAGTTGGCCTCCCTTTTCCCGTCTCGCAGTCCACACACCGGCCAACATAGCGCTGCACATTCTGATACAGACCGCGCCAATGAAAATGGGCTCAGAGTCGTTGGTTTGTCCTTCCGATGACTTGATGTCCACCTTCTGGACTTGCATGCTAATGGTGCAGGACATCGTATTGTGGGGCTTCGGAATCACCAGTCGTGTCACCTGATCGCGATGTTCGTTGGCTTGTTTCGACGGCGGGCACTAAAATAGCAGTCCGGCCGCGTCGACCACGTAGTCTTCGGCGATCTTGGCACACGACTTGGCTTCCGCTGAGGTGAGACCTTGCGCGTCCCCGAGTATAAACTTCTTTAGATCGACGATTCACTTCTCTTCGTCCTGAGCTTGAGCAATTCTCTCCATCCGCAACCGTTGAACGAGTGTCTCTTGTAGCACATCGTGGTTCAGCTGCTGCCGTGGTCTACTGCTGCAATCTTGACAACCGCTGCACGTGTGCGAGGTACCAGCAACTCATCTAGTCGATTGAGTGTCACCAGATCTTCTTGCTCGGCGTCGGACACAACCACTGCTCCATCTTTTCGTTGCAACGCCGCACCCGCGAGCCGATCTGCGCTTTGGTTCCAGTATCTCTTCACATGGAGAAACGCGTGGTCCGGCCGAGATCGTAGTCGCTCCATGGCTTTCTCGCGCAACAGCTTCAGACATGGGGCTTTAAATTCGATTTCTCCCCGCATCTGCCGAATTACCAGGTTCGAGTCTCCACAGACAATGAGCCGCACCTGTCTAAATCGGACAGGAGATCGAAATAGAGCAGCATTCCGTGGTATTCGGCTTCGTTTACCGTGAATTCAGGCTTGTACTTTGAAGCGGCCGAGATCACCGGCCATTCTGGTAAGCTCCACAAAACCGCACTGAAGGCGCCCCCATTGCGTTTGACACGTGCCGACCCGTTGAAACTCACGATTAACAACTTTGCGTCGAGCTCCACCGTAGGAGGCATCATGGTGATCGCTTGTCGGGGCTGTTTCCAGGGCGCGATCGAGGTCAAGATTGCGTCAACTTCTTCTCGTGGTGTAATGCTTGCAGCAATCATTCCTAAGATCTCGTCCTCACCTTGGTGCATTTCACGATCTCCAGCGTCAATCCCGAGAGCAGCGCCGCCCATCTACCCAACCGATCTTGCAGTCCAGAGGAGTTCACTAGCCACGCTAAGGTCCAATGATGCGTCAGAACTTTGATTGATCTTGCCACGAACTGTCTGTCGCAGACATCCAGTACCCTGAGTAGTGTCAGCACTTCTTTGTCTACGACTCCGTAATTGATCTCGTTCGGTTTGAGCGTGCGACTGGTAACTGATATACTCCATCGTGTTCTTGCGTCAACGCCGCCGAGATTGCCCACTTGCTGGCATATACTACTACCGCAGGTATTCGGTCTGGATCAAAGTGTCGCACGAGCTTATCCTTTAGCACCGTAAATGCTGTCATTGCTCGAGCCCATTTGTTCTCACCACCAGGTTGGCTGTCATCGTTCCCATTCAAACCAACGTCAGGATTGATCTTAGACCTCCTGGTCGCCTCGAATAAATCCGCTTCTCGGAGCTCATACAGGATTGAAGCGTAGATTGCGAAATCTTCGATGAATCTGATGTAGTAATTGAGACTGCTCAATAAAGACTACATCGATCTCAAAGTAGTCGGGAAAGGTAGATTAGCCAAAGATACTGTAACCCAGATAGTCGACCTTCTTCATACCCCAGAAACTTTTGACCGCACTGATGGCCAAATTCCACGAATCACAGGCATCCAGTAGCTTGTTGACCTTCTCGCACAGATTCTCCCACGAGCCAGCAGTGACCAGTATGTCATCGATATAAGACCGACGACTCAAAACAGAGGTAGGCTTATCCTCATCCGGTTCGCCTTCCTTGAATAAATCGACCAGGCTGGGATCATCGAAATCACACTTGGCTTGTCGGTCTTGACTGCTTGTGAACTTAAGGAATCCATACAGCGCGTTGTCGATAAGTCGCTGGTATATCTGCGGCGCATTCTTCAAACCGAAAGGCGTCCAATTCCACTCAAAAAGTCCGAAAGGCGTGATAAATGCCGAGATCATACGGGCCCGGTCCGTCATTGAGACGACCCAGAATCCGCTAGCCATGTCAAGCGAGCAGTACCAGAGATCTTTGTCGAGATCGTCGAGGAGATCGTTGATCAATGGCATAGGATAAACCACCAGTCGTGTCAGACTGTTGATCAGCCGATAGTCGATACAGAGGCTAATGTCGACCCCATTCTTCTTGATGATCACCACGATTGGTGATGCCCAAGGCGGCGTTGAGATCTGGAGAATCTTGGCCGACAAGAGTCCCTTAAGCAGCTGAGATAGCTTCTCGCGGAACTGCGGGGCCACTAAGCGGGCGCGTTGGGTGACAGGCTTGGCGTTACCCACGTCGATATCCAGATCGCCCCCCTTGCCGATCAGTAGATTCGTCGGCGCAAAATAAACTTTCTCAACATGTCGATCTCTTCTGGGTCGATTTCGTCAGGGCTACCCACTTGGATGTCTTCGATCTTGATGTCTTCGGTCGTGGTTGTGACCTCAGGGAGCATCGCAAGCTGATCTTCAACGTCTTCGGCGTAGAGATCGCCACATTCCTTGATACAGACTTGTTCATCTTCAGCATCTTCAATCTTGCGTTCCTCCGACATGGTAGTGACTTCCGGCAGGTTCGCAACTTGACCATCGGCATCCCTGGCGTCGAGATTGCCTCCAGCCTTGACGCCGCCCTGTTTGCCGCCGGTCTCCTCGGTCCTTATCTCCTTGTCCGTGGCGCCGGTCTCCTAGGTCTTGACCTCCTTGTCCGTGACGCCGGCCCCCTCGGTATTGATCTCCTTATCCGTGGCAGTGTCCTCCGGAAGCTGCGTCTGCTGAGCTTCGGCATCCCCTGCATGGGGGTCACCTCTCTGCACGACACCGACCTGTTGATCAACAACATACTCTGCCCCTGAGTCAAGGTCGGCCGCTCTTGAATGCGTGTCTAGACCTTGATCACCGTTGGCTGCGTGTCCACGCGTTTCCGTACCGTCGCCCATATCAGTCGTGCAACATTGATTACGTTCCGTGCGACATCGATTTCGTCCCAGATCAGATCTTGTCTCATCGCGTCGATCCTGGTCTGACATTTGTTTTCCTGGAACTCTGCTGGCACAGGTTAACCCTGGCGTGTTGCTGTCCCGTTCTTCAACAGGAAAGAAGTCAAGCGGTGCCACCCGAGGGCCTTCCCACTCCGCCGACACAGCAGAATCGTCACGCGTCCCATCCGTAACGACTAGCGTGTCGCGACGGTCGGGTACCGGATTACGCTTTTCCCGACTCGTTGCCCATATCCGGCGAGCGACATTGAAAACTTCCCAGATTAGGCCTGGTCCTACCGTGTCAATCTGGACCAGACGCCTGATTTGCGCCTGTCTCATCACGTCGATCTTGGTAGCGGATCTGATTTTCCAGAATTTTGGTGACACGGACTGGGCCGGCGCTGTCACAGACCGGACTTTCGACATTGCACACTCCGGCCGTCGCGGATCGAGAGCCTTTTGGATCGGTCGACGGGGCTGCGTCAGCACAAGTCTCATCTTCGATAGTCCGCACGTCACAAGCACAGACTTCGACGATGTTCTTGACCGGGTAGCATTTCGAAGCCGCCATCGTCGCTGTAGTCTGTCCTGGGGGGGGGGGGGGGGGGGCGCTTCAAAATTGCGGTGGGTGTTGCATACTTCGTCCGCTCGACGGCGGGTTTGTCCTCCGCAGATGCTGGACTTCTGCCTCCTCATCGGTGGATGTTTGGTAGGCCACGTTTTGCCACTCAGCGTACAGGCGCGACCCAACCGAGCCATACCCAGGTACACGTGGCACCCGATCTCCTTCGAGCCAGATTGCGACTCGTAAATCTCGGTGTAGCACTAATTCTTGATTGTTCACGTTGGTGAGATGCAGGAATCGGCGATCGCCCGGTCTAGCAGTCACAGTGGGCACCCATCGATCCCCACGCGTGACCCAAAGCTTCTGTTGGACCGATCTGCTTCTCTGTAGCTTCACTTCCGCCGATTTTCCGGCGCTGATCTGGCAATGTTTGTCGAGGAATACCTGCACAATCTTGTCGTTGTACATCGAGCGTCGCCCCGCCAGCTGAATTCGCACTTCGTCAGGAAGACAGATTGGTCCATCGGCTAAATCAAGGCGGATACCAGCGGTGACCATGATGTACATGCCAAGTATCAGATCTTGGCCGTCGGTCAGAGGACCCACCCACACGTCGAAGAAGTACACCAGCGATCCCGCAAGCGTGATCTTGAGACGGGTACGTCCCTCGGCCATGTACGGGGATTCGCCCACTCCTTCACAGTTCAATGTTTGACTGTTGTCCACGTAGCACCCTACCTTACGTGCAAAGGCAATGTCTAAAATAGACACCTCGGCGCCACTGTCAAACGACAAAGTTGCCTTTTCATTATTGATATCCCCCACAGCTTTCGCTTGCTTGAACTTCTTGTCGGAGACGTGGTATTTCCAATAACCACGCGACTCACCCGACGAGATCTCCAAGGTCATCTTCACGTCCGATCTGGAATAATAATCAATCTTGCGAAGACTTGACACGGAAATAGTAAATTTCCCATGCAGATCACGTGTATTGTCGATCAGTCTGTTTACTGTCCCCTCCGACTGCTTCTCGATGTATGCATAAATGCAGAACCTAGAACGCTTGGCTCGTACCGGATTCAACCCCGGCGAGCGTCCTAGTTTAACATCTTCTCCACTGACTATGGCAATATGCCTCAATGCTTGGTGGGATTGTACCTCTGACGAATCAAGTTGTAAAATTCCTCCATAGGACACTTTCCAGCTTCGTGGATCTCACCGCATGCCTTGCAGACAAAGGGGCATCGATCTGGCGGGTGACCCCTCTTGCCACATTTCTCGCACACCAACCTTCCCCAGCACCCCAGATCGTCGTGTTTACGGGACCAGCAGTGCGAGCACCTCTTGGAGGGCACCCCCATGTCGGCCGACTTGCGGTGTTGTCCCAGGTCGCAATCCTGATGGGTTTTACTCCGCTCCTGGCGTGCAGGCGTCGACCGGGCGGTTCTTCATGATTTTCGGCTGCGGTGACGTACACACGGCGAAGACATCCATCACCGTCGGATTCGTCCGACTCGATCTCAGATTCTCTACTGTCGGCGTGCACCTGAACTACACGCACTGCTCGGGCACCAGCAGCGGTGGGAGGCTTCTGACGGAGTTTGACGGAGCCATACACTGTCTTGCTCTTCCGCGACTTGGATCGCTGGTGTTTCCGCGTCCGTGATTCGCAACAAGGCAAGTTGGTCAGTCAGATCGCGGTCATCAAGCGTCTCAGTGAAATGGTCCACATGCTCCCGTCGAACCTCTGATGGACTGTCCTTGACCTGAATGCGAGCGTAAAGCCCTACCACGTTAAGACGGTGCAAGCACTCGAGAGGCTACTCATCAGATTGCTTCCGGGCATGGTAGTATTGCCGCGCCACGGAGACTCCTCGACCGCAGTATTGGACTTGGAAGCTCTGGATTAGATCCTTCAATGTGCTGCGGGTTATTCGACAGAGTTGTCGATACTAATTACTGGCTGGTCCCGTGAGAAGATCGCCAAAGACCGAGCACTTTTCTTCATCGGGCGCTTGATCCCGGGTGAATGCTGACTTTCCCTTGACCATCCAAGATCTGGCTCGGTCTTCGTTGCCATCCTTTCCTGCGACCTCCTTCAGTTCTGAAATGGCTGACACGCGAAGACGCGAGGCCCCGGTCGCTGATCTAGCCGTTGTTGCCTTCGTCGTCGTCGTTGCAATCGCTGCACGAGCTTGTTGACCGAGATCGTGGTCGTCAGGATCGAATTCTCCTGGCGGAGGGAACCGAGTTGGTGATTCAACCGACTCCATTTCCCCATCTTGGTCTTCATTTGGGCTCGACTTCAAGCGCGCCTGGGGCGCCTTCTGCTCATTCAAGAACCGTTCCATAGCCGACTGGGAGAAGGACTCGAGCTTCTTCGGAGAGTGAGCCTTCGGGTGGGCGACTGCGATCTTGGCACTGCCAGTCGATGGAGTTGCCGCCTGTTTGGCTCGATCTCGCAGCATGGCTGCCCCCGGCGGGTCCAGCGTCATACGCGGAGTGTCATCGGCACTCTCGGAGTTCACCTCTTCGGTGGCAGACACGTAAGAAGATGACATCGCTGTCTGATCTCCGGGGCTGGGCGCCGGCGTCGATCTCACTGGGGTTGTGGTTGGTCCGATTAACGATTTTGTTGTTAGCGACGTCGGGTGCTCCCGTGAACCGGCGTCCTCGCCCACCAGTGGCTTCAGAAGCGCGAACAGGCTCTGGCTGGTGTTCGATCTCACTGCGTTCGAGGTTGAAGAGAGCTCCAATCGCGAACGATCCCGTCACTATGTCTGCTACCTTGAGCAGGCGTAGCAGTGCCTTCGCTGCATCCAGCTTGTTCGATCCAGGTGATGGTCTCGATACTGGACCCCGAAGGTCTCCGACAATCTTCGGTCGGAGAATCTGCATTCCAACGTCTTCGATCAGGAATGCGTACAGTTTCTTCTTGTAATACGCCAGCTCATCTTCGATTTTCTTCAGCGTAAGATCAGCACAGTCGTCGGCGTTGGAGTCGCGCGCCTTCATCTTCTTCCGCGAGGACTTCGATCTCGACGACTTCTTTTTGGCTGTCAATTTTGCACCGAGCGGCTGGGTGGACGAATGAACCCCGGCGTGCGCCGGTGGACTTTCGTCCGGCGGGGGTCCCTGACAGACAGCGGGAACAGGGTGTTGCAGCGGGGATACTTCTACTCGCTCCGAGGTACACCGTTCACCCTTATTAGTCGTGCCACTTGTGCATTGGCACTTTAGTAACATCACAAAACTGGGCGTTTCTACAAAAGTCCACTTTTCGCAGAAATAGGACCGGATTTGAAGAGATCTCATCGCCCTGGTGAGGAATATCAACATATCATTGGATAAAAATCAAAATTGCCAGCGCAATGGCCAACCAAAAATCGAAAAAAATCGAGCCAATATCCTTACACCAGAATTAGCCAGGGTCCGGCTAATAAGGGTGGTCGGTGTAGTTCGATCGCGAAGGGCTCCGTTGACTTGCGTAGCGTCGGGTGGGCCAAAGTATATCATGTGCCCGGTAGCGCGAAGGTGAAGACCACTTGTGATGTAGAAGAAAAGTTTGACTCTGTTTAATGTGTTAGCCGTTGCCTACAACCTGTTTTACCATTCTCATGTGCTCCTCGTGTCCACCAAGTACTCTCCCGACCTTGGCGCGTCCTTATTGGTTCTCTTGGTCATAAGTCTCCTTTTTGACTCTCTGCCGGATGTTTGTGGCGCACGTACCGCCGAGATTCAGTGCCGATCTTCAAGATTGACATAATCCCTGCCAAGATCGATATTGATGATCCGCATCAAGTATCACCGGAGTTGGTCCCTTGGTTCACTGATATTACCGTGGTGGCCATGACAGTCTTGCGAAACTTCTATGGCACTTGCGCGAGGGGTTACAACCGTTGACCCGAGTGATAGATCGAGACGCGTCGAAATTTCTTGTCCCGCTCCACCACGCCACCTTCCTCCGTGCCAATGCGGCATATCGCCACCGCTCCAGTTTCTTGTGGTGCAAAAAGCAAGGCAAGCGATCGCTTCAAGACTACGTCATGGAGCTCCATAACCTGAAAGCCGCCATGGCCGGCGCACCCCTCTCTGAGGACGTCAAGGTTACTGTCTTTATGGACGGTGCCGCACGGGTCCGGTTCGGACGGAGCTCTTCCGAAGACCTTTAATGAGGCGGTCCACATCGCTAGCCTGGAGGACAACTGTGCGCCCTCAGCGCAAGGGCACACGCCTCATGTCGAAGCAAGTGAGGGTCCCACTCCGATGGAGATATCTCTTGTGGGGTCGGCACGCTTCCAGCGGACTCAACGTGCGAGTGATCGCTGTTTCAGTTGTAACCAACCTGGTCACTTCCGTCGGAACTGCCCCACCAACCGGTGGAAGGTGCCACGCGACAAGAAGCACTCGGCGCGTCCGGCTCTCAACAGCCTTGAGGCGATAGAGTCGGAAAACGGCGACTCCCAGTGGGGGTGGGACGCCCTGCTGGGAGACTTCGCTCCTCTTCGAGAAAGGTGAGTTCCTCACCAGCCTCCCCAAAGGTGCAAGTCCCTGGAACGACACTTCTGTGTGACTCCGTGGCCGCCGCGCGGTCTAACCTCGTGGTCGTCACTGCTAGCGTGAAAGGGTATCAAGAACCGGTGACAGTCCTGATCGATTCAGGGGCGTCGTTTAACTTTGCGACGAAAGCCAGTGTGGCTAGGAGCAGTGCATTGTTTGCTAGTACTTTAGAAGCTTCTAAGAGTAATACCAATGTATATGTTCGGTTAGCGACTGGCTCCATCGTGTCTGCACGCAAGGTTACCATACCCTTAAGCGCGAAGTTTGACGACTTCAACTCGGTCGAACCGTTCATTGTCTTGGGCATGGATTACCGGTACAACATTATCCTCGGCATGCTCTGGCTTGCTAAGCACGAGCCGTGGATAACCTGGCGTAGTCGCACCATCGGTGCCAGCCACAACCACCTCGCGGACAGAGCCCTGGTTGGTCATGTTCCTCCTCTTTCCGAGACGGGTTTGTGCATGAGCACCGTGTGCCACGCGGCGAACGGCAGTTTGCCGGCATTTCAGAAGTGTTGGAACTGCCAATGGTATTGCCTCCACGAGCGCGGGAGCTCGAGGTAGGTGGTAAAGAAGATCCGCAGGATCCTAGTACCTATCCGCTTGGAGGGCAGGATTCTGCAGTTTGCAACCGAGTTGCACTTGCCCAAGGGGCAGTGGAGACTCATGGCGCGGACGATGTAGCAGCTCGCGCAGAAAGGGGTGGTAGCGGTCGAGATCACCCTACGCAAATCATGGGGGCTGGTTCAGCCCACGTAGGAATAGGCGTTGGAGTTGTGGCTCGCGCAAACAATAGTTGAAACTCCCGCTACGCAAGGCATTGTAGCTGGTTTAGCTCACGCGACGGAAGGCGCTGGAGCGGTTGCTCGCGCAACTAAGAGTGGTCGAGCTGGGTCTCCCACTTGCTAGGTCAATAAGAGTGACATGGTCACAAGCGCGCCCAAGGCGGAGGCGCCTAGCCGCGATGCGGATTCCGTGGCTGAGGACAAGGTTCCTTAAGTGTTCGACGTTTTCACGGGCGAACCCAAGGCAGGGGGAGTGTTGACTCCCTTGCCCACAGTAGCGGAGCTACTTGAGCTCGAGGAGCTCTCGTATGTCGAGTTTATGGACTCTCTCAAGGCGGGGGAGTTGGCAGAAGTGGTTCGCCTTCGCCCGGAAGGCAGTTCGTGGAGCTCGACTCTTCGTCAGTCAAGGTCCCCGAGGTGTTGAAAGACGACCGGACCTCTAAGAGATTTAAGCTACCGGAACCCGTACACCAGGGCTTAAGCCCATCTCTGGTGCAGGTGCTGGTAGCTATCCGACCCATTTTGGGACCGGGTTCCGATCCCCGTCATTACACTTTGGGGATTTTCGGTACGTAGGGCCTCCAGCCCACCCAACTATCACACAGCCCTGTTTATGGGTACGGGTCGGTAGGGCGGCCACTCCTATGGGGGTGGTTGCACGTCCAAGAGATTGCCTATCTCCGGCTTAAGGTGAAAGATCCGCACTCGGCGGTATCGATCCCTGTACCTCCCGGTCGCAATGTCAGGGTGTGACCACTGGCCCACTGAGGTCGGTACTTCCAGACCTCTAAGAGGCAGACGCGGTATGGCGCTGCCATTTTGAAGGACCTCGGATCCGTATTACGTCCTTCTAAAGGAGTTTTCGGATGTCGTTAGCGACGACCCCCCCCCCCCCCCTCGGTCCTTCCCCCGGTTCGGGGCGTGCGGCATGAGATTGACTTAGTGCCAGGCACTAAGTATTGCACCACGCCGGAGTGGTCACTTCCGTAGGAACAGGCCGACGTAATCGACGCCTTCTTCGTGGTGAAACACGCCGCTGGCATGGTGCGCGAGTCCAAGTCACCAAATTAGTCCCCGCCACTCTGTGTGTGCAAGCCCAATGGGAAGTACGAAGTTGGTCATGGCAGGATGGGGAGGCGGCGACGCCGAGGCTCCAGGAGCTTCCCTGTCGTGGGAAGCCAACGGTCCGTCATAAGTGACGAGCCCGTGGTTCGGAGTGCCCGTGTCGGACGACTCGCTGCTCACCTCCTCGTGAGGGACCGGCAGCAGCACATCCATGCGCTTATGGAGCAGCTTCGGGGTCTTCGGGCCCTCCTTTGCAGCGCCCTTTTTCTTCGGAAGCTGCTTGGCAGCCGGCTTCTTCGCCGCGGCCGAGGAGGCCAATCAGGGGAAGTCGTTAAATGAGTAAGCCCGCTGGACAGGGGTCCAGAACGCGCCGGGCTGAAAATCCCCAACGATTGTGTGTCTTAATGTATGTCGGACCAGAGCTGAGAAAGAAGACGATCGATAACCAACAATGCGTGACTTCTATTCGAGATACGACTGCTGAATCTGGACGTTGTGACCCGGAGCGGGTCCTCCCAGAACCAACCAACCAGGATGTTCGGACCGAGATGGAGTTAGGTCCTGGCCAGCGTTTGGGTTGGTGGGCGGATCGCGAAAAAGAAGACAGTCGCGAGGTTACGTCGGCGCATGGAGCACTGACCGATCATCGGGTACAAATCTCGCTGGACGCTGGTACATATGGAAGTATGTTCAGTTTGAACCTTGCGCGTAGGCTCAAGCTGAAACTCCAAATATTGCCAGAACCAATCAAAGTGTACGGTTTAGGAGGAGTCCCGACGTACATCACTGCGAGTGCGAAAATCAAGATCACGATCACGCTTGGAGTACGAGTGGTTAACATCATGAATGTCTGGGTGACAAACATCGGTGAAGATGTGGAAGTACTTCTGGGGATGAACTACATGTATGCTGCCGGAGTCCGGTTGTGCGTGCGTGAGTGTCTCGTCCAACTCCCAGACGAGGAAGCCATCCTGGTGTGCGAAGTATGATGATGATGTCAGCATCAACGTTTGGACTTGCCGGTGTTGTCTAGGAAGAGTCTGTATCTACGTCCAGGAGAGCACGCCGTCGTTCACATCGAATACGGCCAGAGCAATCCTCAACGAGAAGTAGTCTGGGCAGGACGAGATGATCGCAGGATGACCCAAATCATCTACGCGGCACGGTCCTGGGCAACTTGGGTCAAAGTCGTCAACATCACCGAACAAATGGTGTGGATCGATACTCGAACTCCGCTTGCGCGGATAGTAGAGTTTGGAAGTTTTCCCCAACCAGGCCGGATTGTTCACCCAGGGTGTCAGAAGTACAAGGAATGACAGCAGCTCATCTACGAGAGCACTCTGTCATCTAAGATGAGAAGGCGTGAACGTGAACTCGACGAGCTAGAGTAAACACAAGATCCGCCCTCCGTTCTGACTCCCCAGTATGAGTGGCCATTCAAGATCATGTTGCGACCTCGTCCGGAAACCACTGCGGTCAGAATTGTTCAGCTACAAGACCGACCCAAGCAGGCTCACTCGGTGAATGCGGAACGACCAACTAAGATCGTGCGCAGTGTGGCTACCCAGACGATGGAACTAGTTGATGTCGGCGTCCAGATAGCGGTCGTCCAGGAGATCAAGGATCTGACGGTGCTGAACGTAAGCGCACCTGAGAGTATTGATGAGATTTCGGACAAAGAGGAGCTGGATGCTGAAATGGGCGCAGGTATTACACCGCATGAACGAGGTTGCCGAGTCACTCATCCCGGCCAAGGGGCGAGTCATGGCACCACCGGTAATTAGCATGGAAATGTTGAAAGCAGATTTTGCTGGATACGTCCAAAGCTTCGACGGTGCGGCCAAGACTTCGACGCGCCAAGGCAACTGCGGTTGTATTATCTGGGAACTACCAGGTTGGGACATCCTGACAGCACATGGATTAACCCTGGAAGGTGTCACTGTCAACGACGCTGAGTATTATGGATTACGGAAAGGTTACGTTCTCGCGGTTGGGCGGAACATCCAGAATCTGGTAGTGGTTGGTGACTCTCGCATCGTTATCCAACAGGTGCAAGGTTTGATTGATTGCAATCAACCGAATTTGCAGCGACGTCTATCTGAAGTGGAAATGCTGAAGGAGAAGTTCAAGTCGATGCGGCTGGTACATGTTAAACGTGAGTACAACAAGGAGCAGATTACCTTACGTCCAAGACGTTAACTGTGGGGGCATCCAGGCAGACCTAGCATCCGGAAGAGCTGAAACATCCTGTGCAAGTCTCCAAGATGCACGGAAATCTGATAAAGCCGCTTGTGATCCTGAATGATATCGCTCAGGGTGAGTCCTCTCAGGAAGAATTGCCCGTAGAAACTCCGAACGACATACGCCAATGACAAGAATCTGCGCCGCTGTCGATGGCTGCTAGGATCATGGTTGCAATAACTCGGAGTCACGCCCAAGACCAGCCTGAACGGGATGAACCCATGTGGCCGCTGGAATACCAAGCAGAACGATGGCGGAGGATCAAGGCCTACCAGGAGGGTGACGACCAGATCATGGAGATCAAGAAATTCCTGAAAGGTGACCTGGATAGTTTCTCGCGTGGACAGATCCGCCGAATCGCCAAGGAGGCGGAGCTGTATGCTCTAGATGTGAGGGATGTTCTCTACCGGCTGAGTCGTGCAACGATGTCAGACGAGTTGCGACTAGTAGTACCCGAGTCACTCCGCCCGGACTTGCTTCACTATGCTCATGAGGATTTCCAGGGCGGACATCAAGCGATAACTCGGCCGCACGAGAACTTAAGGTCCGAGTTCTATTGTCCCGGCATGTATGCTGACGTGGAGATTTTCGTCAAGGAGTGTGGGGATTGTGCAAGTGACAAGGGGCGACCGCCCAACCCTGGACCGACACCTGGAAAGATCGAACCGAGATGTCCGTTCGAGGTGGTCTCAATGGACGTCGTCACACATCTTCCGAGGTCTGAGAGAGGTAATACTTTCTTACTTCTCTTCCAGGACTCATTCTCGGGGTACGTGATGTGCAAGCGTATGGATTCGACTACCGCTCAGGATGTCGCGGAGGCATACGAAGAGAGAGTCTTTCGAAGGTTCGGAGCGAGCTCGCTGCTGCATCACGATCAGGATCCTCGCTTCCGAGGGCTCCTTGGTAGCAGACAACGAGCTATCCTGGCCTACCGACCCCAAGCGCATGGTCAGCAGGAGAGGTCCGTCCAGACAGTTATCCAAAGTGTCAGGGCCTATGTCGCGGAGTCCGACCAGGATTATTGGGACGAGCACGCCGAGAAGTTGATGTTCGCCATGAAAACTTCATACGACGCTACTCGGTTGGACAGTCCATTCTACCTGGTCCACGGTTGGGACGCCAAGAGGGCGGTATCGGGTCTGACGTCGTCTAGTGTCCCTAAACGTTGAGCGTACGAGTGGCGAAGGAAGTTTCAAAGAGACTACATTTACTCTCAAGCCTGTGCGGAGTACCTCCAAAGGAAGGCGAACAGAGCCCGGTCAGACGAACAGACCCATAAATGGAAAGAACTGTCCTACCGGCTCAAGTCTGGTCTCCACGTCGGAGATGCGGTCTGGCTTTACATTCCTAAAGTGCAGACTGGGCTAACCCGTGAGATGGCTTACCTCTGGCATGGTCCGTTCAGGATCGCCGAGATGCATGACGACTTCGGAGTGAAGCTCAAGGTTGAGGACACGAGCTACCGAGTCAACCCTTGAGTCCACGTTAGTCGGTTGAAGCCGCGCGCTCTGCATCCTAAACGACCTTCCGTTCAGATCGACCTTGATGAAGACGACGACTTCGACACTGCTCTGCTGCCGGAAGACAGTTGGGAAGCCGACAATGACAACAATGAATACGAAGTGGAGTCTAAACATACTCGTACGTCCAAGAGAGTTCACGAGTACCTCGTCAAATGGAAGGGATACGACGAACCCGAGTGGTTCCCATTGTCGCAGCTACAGTAAGTTGTAGGGCGTTACTGTATGAGCTACATACACGAACGACATACGCCAATGACAAGAATCTGCGCCGCTGTCGATGGCTGCTAGGATCATGGTTGCAATAACTCGGAGTCACGCCCAAGACCAGCCTGAACGGGATGAACCCATGTGGCCGCTGGAATACCAAGCAGAACGATGGCGGAGGATCAAGGCCTACCAGGAGGGTGACGACCAGATCATGGAGATCAAGAAATTCCTGAAAGGTGACCTGGATAGTTTCTCGCGTGGACAGATCCGCCGAATCGCCAAGTAGGCGGAGCTGTATGCTCTAGATGTGAGGGATGTTCTCTACCGGCTGAGTCGTGCAACGATGTCAGACGAGTTGCGACTAGTAGTACCCGAGTCACTCCGCCCGGATTTGCTTCACTATGCTCATGAGGATTTCCAGGGCGGACATCAAGCGATAACTCGGCCGCACGAGAACTTAAGGTCCGAGTTCTATTGTCCCGGCATGTATGCTGACGTGGAGATTTTCGTCAAGGAGTGTGGGGATTGTGCAAGTGACAAGGGGCGACCGCCCAACCCTGGACCGACACCTGGAAAGATCGAACCGAGATGTCCGTTCGAGGTGGTCTCAATGGACGTCGTCACACATCTTCCGAGGTCTGAGAGAGGTAATACTTTCTTACTTCTCTTCCAGGACTCATTCTCGGGGTACGTGATGTGCAAGCGTATGGATTCGACTACCGCTCAGGATGTCGCGGAGGCATACGAAGAGAGAGTCTTTCGAAGGTTCGGAGCGAGCTCGCTGCTGCATCACGATCAGGATCCTCGCTTCCGAGGGCTCCTTGGTAGCAGACAACGAGCTATCCTGGCCTACCGACCCCAAGCGCATGGTCAGCAGGAGAGGTCCGTCCAGACAGTTATCCAAAGTGTCAGGGCCTATGTCGCGGAGTCCGACCAGGATGATTGGGACGAGCACGCCGAGAAGTTGATGTTCGCCATGAAAACTTCATACGACGCTACTCGGTTGGACAGTCCATTCTACCTGGTCCACGGTTGGGACGCCAAGAGGGCGGTATCGGGTCTGACGTCGTCTAGTGTCCCTAAACGTTGAGCGTACGAGTGGCGAAGGAAGTTTCAAAGAGACTACATTTACTCTCAAGCCTGTGCGGAGTACCTCCACAGGAAGGCGAACAGAGCCCGGTCAGACGAACAGACCCATAAATGGAAAGAACTGTCCTACCGGCTCAAGTCTGGTCTCCACGTCGGAGATGCGGTCTGGCTTTACATTCCTAAAGTGCAGACTGGGCTAACCCGTGAGATGGCTTACCTCTGGCATGGTCCGTTCAGGATCGCCGAGATGCATGACGACTTCGGAGTGAAGCTCAAGGTTGAGGACACGAGCTACCGAGTCAACCCTTGAGTCCACGTTAGTCGGTTGAAGCCGCGCGCTCTGCATCCTAAACGACCTTCCGTTCAGATCGACCTTGATGAAGACGACGACTTCGACACTGCTCTGCTGCCGGAAGACAGTTGGGAAGCCGACAATGACAACAATGAATACGAAGTGGAGTCTAAACATACTCGTACGTCCAAGAGAGTTCACGAGTACCTCGTCAAATGGAAGGGATACGACGAACCCGAGTGGTTCCCATTGTCGCAGCTACAGTAAGTTGTGGGGCGTTACTGTATGAGCTTAACCAGGGTGCAAAGGCCCGTGCTCGCTTCCAGGCTATGGAGGCTGGAGACGACCGCCCGAGAGTCTTGTACCCTAGGCGGGAATTCATGAACGCATCAGACCGTCGCCTGAGTGAAACGGTTGTGGATTGTAGAAAAGGGATGACACGTCCAGGTTTCCAGGTTGAGATGACTCTGGATGTGGGTGAAGGGTGCGAACAAGTGATGAAGCGCAAGAGTAAACATCCGGGTATGGAGCAGAGACGATTTTTAAGAAAGCGGTGAAGAAGGTGACCTGGAAGGAGAATGGAGCGACGACGATGAGTGATAGATTCTCAAGGTCAAGCAGGACGAAGAGCTGACGAGTCCCCAAGTAGGCTGCGCTGATGTGGTGGACAGTCTGAATGTTGTTGATCCCGTGCAGATCGGGGGCGTCCCAGTCAGCACCGTTCCCGCTCACGTTGCCGTTGCCAGGGGCGTCATCCGCCATGGCATCAACACTAGGGGTAGGTTGCTTAAGGAACCATCCTGGTCGGAGTTTGGAGCTCCACCACTTCACCTATTGCGACCTGTCGCCGACGAGCCGCTCTCGACTGAGGCAGATGATGCCTGGGAAAGTGCCCAGCCGCAGGGTGCGCGTTGCGAAGGTGTGGACACGTGAGTGGGGCGTGCGAGTGGAGGCAGTTTTCGATGTGAATGGAAGGCATATCGTTGAGATCCTGAAAGCGAGGTTGAAGACTTGTGACCAGACTGGGAAAGGGTGCGCAAAATGGCCGCCGACGCGGAGATATCCCCAACGGGACGGACGCTCAGGCAGACCCTCTTCCAAACAACTGAGTCGTGTGGTCTAGCCATGCTCGATCAACTCGACACGTGACCTCAGTGATTGACCAAGGCTAGAGGGGCGGCTGACACGATGGGGATGCAGATTTTACGTGGAGCGTTGTAATTGTGGAGTAGTATACTGATTCGTGTGGAATTGTGGGACGCCGTGAACAGATATGGGAGATGGCGTTCACACATCTAGCCGTGGATCGGGTTGGATACCCTGGACGTAATGAGTCTGGATGGGCCAACGGCCGGACGACGGGTTAAGCCTACGGGGGCGACCAAGAGCCCCAGTCGACAATAGCCTGGAGGCCATCCGTCTTGACATGGCTGGACGTGGCGAAGAACACCGAAGAACAGTGGCCACCCTGGACGGAAGGATCAAGGTATAATCAAGCCAAGTGATACCCGACCGACCAGGATGACCAACTAGGTTCCAGGAAGATTCTATGGAACATTGAAGTACCACGTCTGTACCCACGACGCCACGGTGAGATCAAGCACGCCCAAGATGATGACGCCACCCCAAGATATACTAAATGTAATTCAAAAGCTGAATGTGTGTCTATATTGCAGGAAGATAGCCACAGAAGATAAAAACCGAACAGAGTTCAATTTCCCCTATAACTCGCAAGTGCTCGGACAGCTCGGCCGGACGTGCATTCCCGGCGACCCCGATAAAGCGCCCAAAGGTACAAGGCCCTCTGGAGAAGGACAACCAGAGGTGTGGACTCCACCCCCAAAACCTCAAGTCCAAGTTAGGGTGAGTAGCGGGTGTGAGCCCGTGGTAAATATACCCTATTTCATATTCCAATTGTAGTGTGCGCTTAGGCGAGTCCTACATTTCATATTCCCGTATCCATCCTGGAAAGAGTGGAAGAAAGTCCCATCCAGGATCGTGATCAATGGACATCTCGTGTGATAGGTAGTGAGACTGTATTGAACTATCCCCGGTACTTCTGGGGTGGTGCGCGTTTGTAAAGGCTGACCGGGATTGACCAGTGTCCTGAAAGTGCAGCTAAGTTGACTGGTGTACGACCCACCGTTCAAGGGTTTAAGAATAAGAACGGTTGCATATTTGTGTGTATAACTCTGTATTGATTTTGGTTATCTTGGTTGTTGGAGCTACGTCTAAGTTGGTGACGCTACGCTCTTCTCCAAAGACCGATATTGGTATACAAACCAACCTATCCCCGCGGTGCATCTCCCGGTTCGAAGACAAACGAACCTAGAGGGGTTACCACAAGGAGCACACGCTACCTGGACGTTCACGTTCAGGCGTTCCCAGTGGAGGACTTCCTAACCGGAAGCACCTTCCAGAGTCTGGAGCACAGCACTATACACCTGGGCGGTCAAAAGGCGTTCACCCGCCTCGCCACAATAGACGATGTCCTCGTTGATGGACGCGTTCAGGCAGTGCTGCACGGTGTGCTCAGTAGGAAAGTAGATCTGGTAGCCTGCTTGGTCTTCCAGATACCCAACGAGGAAACCGATGCGGCAGTTGTCGTCCAGCTTCTTGCGGGAGAGCCCTAGACGCTTGTGCACGTTATCGAGTGACCCAAACCGCTTGGTCCTGTGCAGATTTGGCTTGTTCCCCAGCATCAAGTAGAATGGCGCGTCTTTGATTTTGCTGTGATAACTGCGATTACACAGGAAAGTTAACATCTTCAATGCGTACATCCGGAACGACTTGGGTTATCCCGCCATGTGCAGGATCGACTACATCATGTGTACCAGCGTTTGATGGGCACGTTCGCACTGGTTCAACTGCGAGCTATATGGAGGGTTCGGCAAGAACTCAATACCGTGCTGCTTGTACCAGGCGTCCAGAGCGGTTGTCAAACTCGCCTCCTCCATCGGAGACCACCTTCAGAACGGGATTAACGGGGAATTGTCGTTCAGCCCACGCGATGTACTCCTTCATCTTGGCGTTGACATCGAGGGAATCCTTCGATTTTAATAGACGGATGTGTATCTCGAGTACCCTCGACAACCACGAGTACTGCCTCCTCCGAGTGCAGACCCAGGCTGTGGTGAGGAAACAGCAAGTCCACGAAAAGCACCAGTTTTTTTCTGGTAATGTGCCTCTCGAGCCGGTCCAGCGGCGACGGTTTTCTCTCCTTGTCCCTGTGGCACGCCTCGCAGTCACCCAAACCGCGCTGCTGGAGCATCATTCCGTTCACCAGACCTCGGTCCACCATGATATGCGCGTACTGCGGGCACAAATGACCCAGTCGTTCTTGCCAGCGGTGCAAGTTGGTGGCGCCATCGGCAGTAGTAACGTTCCCCCTTGGGGCGGGCGCTGGCGAGGATCCGCGCAGTGCTCGCTCTGGCTCAGTAACGCTCGGCAAAAACGAGTTGTGGCCGCGAACGTTTACATTCTGTATGTGTCCCTTTCCACGTCGAGCAACTTATTGTTGTCTTTTCAGATCTCGTACACCTTTTTGCCGGTGCGGCCGTGATATTCGACAGCGTATACCTGATCTTGAGCTTGCGAGTGCGACAAGAGGTTTTTGCTGCCAGGAACGAAATAGGCGTTCTCAAGCCGCATTTCACCACAACATCAGCAGTACCTTTGTCGAGTGGCTCTGTGGCAAGGCTTTTCTTGAACCCACGAATATAATCACCGAGTGAAGCTCCTGAAGTACCGGTGGTAACAGGCGACATGAACGTTGGCTGCGTTGTCGAAGCACCATTCCCTGGTGCTGTAGTCGGCAGCATCTTGGTGGCTGTCGACCTTCACCGAGAGGTCCTCGTCCAGCGAAACTTGTCGACCCACAGCCTCACCATCACTTGCTGCGACATGTGCCGCGACATTTTTGATCCGTGTTGCAGACAGGATCACTCTGGTTCTCGACTTCTTCAGCCTGTCCATCATTTTCCAAGTGTACCTCGCGTCGCGTGTAAGCAGCCTGCTTCTTTGCTTGCGGGTATTGATGTCTGTTGGTTTTCTTGGGGCAGTCCTTTAGCATGTGCCCGGGCTTGTGACAGTTGAAGCATTTTCCTGCTGGTGGTCCACCTTCGCAGCGATTGCTGCCGCTTTCTCAGGGGTGGCAGCCTTGCCTCCGGCATTTTGCCACGAGTGCTGCTGGGATTGTCTTGCTGCTGCGTCTGTGCGTTACCACTGTTTTGTGACAGTTCTCGGTCACACTTGTAGCTGTCCATATGGACGTTTTGGTCCTTGAGTTTATCCGATGTGTCGACTTCCAAGGCTCCAGTTTCTACCATCCCGTACAGACGGTCGAAGCGGGGGGTTGGAGGCAGCGACCTCATCAAGATGATGATGAAGATGGCATCGTGCATGTCGGCGTTCAACGCGGCCAGTTGCGCGTGCATCATGAACCTGCTGTCCACGTGCTGCGCCACGTCCCAGTTGGGCTTGCATTTGGTAGCTTGCAACTTGTTGAAGAGGATAATATCCTGGCTCTTGGGAGTGGCAGCGTTCTGCTACCCCTCGTACGACTCTGTCAAGTACTTCCACATGTCCGTCCCCGTTAATTTGACCATCACCCTCTGGCCTAGCTCCATCGAGAGCGACGCCATGATGATATGTATGTTTCACCTTGGCCTGCGCCTCGGTGAACTTCTTCTTCTCTTCGGCACTTGCATTGGTAGGGGGGCTTCGTTCGCCTACTCAAGAAATCATTTCTCTTCCAGCGCAGTCTCCACCATGTTCTTGGAGTACATCCACGACTGACCGTGCCAGCCCATAGGACGACCATTTGTGTTGAGTTCGATCTTGTTGGTCATCTTCGATTTCTTGAGCTCGTTCCGCCGGCCTTGGTGCAAACTTGCTGTCGACGTTCCGTCAACCTTGGGGTTATAACTCTGTTGCGAATCGGATCTGCAGCTAGACGTAGCAAACTAACGACAGGAACGACACTCAATAGAAAAATGAAGTGTCCTATTCCTAGTTAGCTCCTTGTCTGCTCTTCTTCCGAGCCGTTGATCCTTATGCGCCAAATTCGAGACAGAGATCTCTTACAACATGCAACGGGAGCGGTTCACGACAGTTGGTGCTCAGCAGCACCTTGTTTTATTGAATTCTCGAGCCGGGTACCTATTTGAGAGGCTGCGGTGCATCATCGCCCCAGCTTGAAGTTTCAACCAGAGGAAAATTGCGACATTCTGGCGATTTCAAATTCTTTAAGCCGGCGTCTTCACGCACGACCTTCCAAGCTGCTGCATCACGTTTAATTAATGGTTATGCCTCAGAGATAGTTGTACTGCTTTACCTTGAAGGTTATACCTAGCGAAAGCTTCGTTAGACTCGTTCTTCTTTCACTTCATCGTTTGCTGCTATCCTTCTAATAGCCTAAACCTATTATATTAATACATTTATGACCAATCAGAGAGTGCCAATACATATCCCATTTTGACCAATAAGAGAGCAGTGCCGATATAGTGAGCGTTCAGGCCACGAACAGAATGCCTAAATGCACGGAGGATCCGATTGGAATGGCGCGCTTGACCGGGGCTTCGTCCGTTCGTATTACATGTAGTTGCTACCAACACTTGACATATTTATTCCGGCCTTTGCAAGGTTTTTAAACTGGCGTTCATGCTGTCGTCAGGGCAAAACGCCGATTTTCAGGGGTTATGCCATGACGCGTATGGCGCCTGTTTGGGCACATTCTTCGTTGGCCAGACACTCCAGCGTACGTCCAAACGGCACCCTACTTCGCACCTTCAGACACAGGGGTCTGGCGGGGTTGCCCACGGACTACGCTACCTACCGTTCTCAACGCTGATCTCGTTTCCAGCGGATATGCCTACCGGCTCCATAAGCGCTGACCTGGAGCAACTCCGATCGCTTGCAAGCGCGAAAATAAAATGGAAAGCCTCGAGAGGGCAATTGTCGGTGCACTTCCGGCAAAGGGTATGTGGACACCGAGCCTAGCGCAGGCGCAATATGCAGGCCTCTTTAAATGTGGGAAATGAGCCGACACTATCCCACAATTAATATCCCCGGTCGATCCACCAATAAAAAAGTCGATCGAGACCCTTATGCCAGCCAGCGCTCCTATTTTTTCGCGTTACTCTCACTCAATACTATAGCAAAGGTTTTTTTTTATTACGTGCCAGCGGATTCAAGGCCTCGCTATTTGGGGCGTAGCCCCCTATAATCAACGAACCACCCTTCCTACCACATGCATTTACTCCTTTTTACGAAGACATGCATAAATTTCCACAGGTGGGTTAGGGCTAGACATTCTATCATAGCTTGCGATTCTCATTTTCGTTTGAAATTTGCCTGCCTATAACGACTTTCGAAGATTGATGTCCAGATATTCGAATAGAAAAGCGCGGTATGCACCTCCCGGGAAGATACTTACTGCCATTAAAGTGCGGACAATTTTTTATGGAAACCCGGAAGGGACGCTTTTGTATCAGAAAAGATGTGCGATCGAAGGATTGCGTAAAATGTCACAGTTTATGCGACGGATTGTGCGCGGAGTTTTTACGTACCCATGTCTGTTGAACCCATTTTAGCCACATGGTCGACTATGATTAAGGAGACCAGGGCGTCTTGGCAGTCCGATTTGGCGCGAAGGGTCGCGTAGGCGTATAGCGGATGGCAGTTGTAAAAAGTCTGCCTAAGTACGGCAGAATGTACTGAATCGCGCACTGAATTTGGTTAGATGTGCTCCAAGCACCAGTGGCCGCCTTTCAGCAAGCGTCACAGTCAGCGGCAGCACAAGACGTTCGAAGGCGTCGAAGTGGCTGGCATCACACCAGGGTAGAAGGTGCGTAGTGGGCGGAGGCGAGGCATGGTCAGGGCGCTGCACTGAGAGCTCCAAAGCAGTGGTGGTATCACGCCAGGTTAGAAGGCGCGTAGAGGACGGTAGCAAGGAAAGGTCAAGGCGCAGCATTGAGAGCTGCAATGCAGCGCGACGTCACTCTGAGAGCCACAATGCAGAGCGACGTCGCTCTGAGAGCCGCAATGCAGAGCGACGTCGCTCTGTGAGCTGCAATGCAGAGGCGGAATCACGACAGGTGAGTAGGCGCGTAGTGGACTGGAACGAGGGCTGGAGCAAGGCATGGTCATGGCGCAGCACGGACGCTGCGATGCAGAGGCGATAGAGCGAAGTCGCTCTGAGAGCTGCAATGCAGAGGTGGCATCACGCGAGGTGAGTTGGCGGGTAGTGGACTGGAGCAAGGCATGGCCATGGCGCAGCACTGAGAGCTGTGGTGCAGAGGCGGCATCACCAGGTGAGTAGGAGCGTAGTGGGCTGCAGCAAGGCATGCTGAGGGCGCAGCGCTAAGGGCTGCAAGACGTGTGCCAAGGCGCCGGTACTAAGCATACGTAGGCGGACGGAGTTCTTCCGGAAACATGACGAAAATGGTAGAAGTGTAGCTCGGGTAGATGGTTAAACTCTTCCATGAAATCAGATATATCTTGTGATGCACCGCAATCTACGAACTAGAGCAGCGCACGTTTCGTGCGTCACGCCAGTAGTAGGCTTCGCGTGGATCTTCACCGATGGATGAAATATGGGTTGGAGGCCAAGATGCAGGCATAGTAGGAGCAGAGGCATTTGGGCGCGAGTTGAGAGCGGTTTGGATGTGAGAATTGAATTAGCGCGAGGCAGACTGTAGTGAGAAAGAGGTCGTAGTGTTAAGTGTAGCGGAGGAGCATGTGGAATGCTATAAGTACTGCCTCACCAAACGCGTCGGTGGGGTAAGCAGCCGGAGGGCTTCTACGAGCCACATGCAGCCTATCGCGACTCTCTAAGATCGAATTCGTGATGCTCTACTGTATCGACTTCAACATCTCAATATCGAGGACTCCTCTGCCCTCCTCGGAGAAGGGCCACTTCTGTGAAATTGTGAGGGTGATACGGATCTGTTGCAATAAAATTCTACTTGGCTGGTGATGCGTGTGATTGCAAGCTAAACGTGCAAGATGCAGGCCTAGTAGGAATATAGGTATTTGGGTGCGAGGTTGTGACAGCTGTTTGGATGTGAGAATCTAATGAGAGCGAGGCAGACTGTAGTGGGAATTAGGTCGTGGTGTAAAGTGCAGCGGAGGAGCAAGTGGAATGCTGTAAGCACTGCCTCACCAAACGGGTCGGTCGGGTATGCAGCCCATCGCGACTCTCTAAGATCGAATTCGTGATGCTCTACTGCATCGACTTCAACATCTCACTATCGTGGAGGGCCGCTTCTGTGAAATTGTGACAATGACACGGATCCGTTGCGATTTGGCTGTTGATGCGAGCGATTGAGAGCTAAATGTGCAGCAACTACAGGTTTTCATTATCGTGCAGCTTAAATTGCAGTGTGCTGTGGCGCTAGAAGATCGTACAGCTTAAATTGCAGTGTGCTACAGCGCTAGAAGATCGCCTGGACAAAATTTAGTTTGCTCTATCCAGTCATACCACTAACCATTTGAAGTTAGAATACAGAAGTGTGGCCTTGCTTCGATATGAAAATTTCCTGCTTCGCCTTGCGCTCGTCGGCTCGAGGTCATCGCACCTGCTTTCTGATTCCTCATTTCGCAATCTGCCCTGTCAAGCATAAGTTCTTCTGCGCTCAAGCTCGCCGTGCTGCCTTCGAAACCTCTACGAACCCGCAAAGATGGATCTGCTCGACTCGATTCGTCAAGACGTCTTGCGGCAAAAAGAGGAAGAAGTCGTCAACCATTTCTGCACGGTCGTGGGCTTTCGCGAGTTCGCCGAGACGAAACCAGCCGCGGATGTCGGCGTTTCCGGCAAGTGGTGCTGTCTATCTGCTGAGCGCCTCAAAACTGACAACGGAACTCGGGTGACCGCCACTGATAGTTCATAGCACGGACTGTTCGAGCAAACGGCGGAAGCTCTCAACGATCTCACGCCGGGCAAGCGCAAACCTTACATCCTCCAGATTACGGTTTGGGACGGCAAGAAGAAGAAGGGGGACATGCGGTCGCCGAGGATGGCTTTCCGCCCTGGTGCATTGTATGAGTTTCGGCAGATCGACGGCGTGTCATTCTACACGGATATCCCTACGGGCCGCACTCAGTTTGGTAGCGATGGCGGCAAGATCATCGAGGTGCTGCCACCAGTGATTAAGCGCAAGGCGGGGAGAGATGCTGGGAAGAAGAGGGCAAAGGCAAAGACGCAAGAGGTAACGTCCAGTCAGAGCACTGTGGAGGATGACGATGAAGAAGACGTCGTCATGGCTGCTGAGGGCAAGTCGGAGAATCCAGCGGTCGCAGTGCGGACGCGCAGTAATGGTGCTGTTGGTGCCTAATCGTTGCGGCGCTGAACGTCAAAGAGCATGCATATGCACGTAGCAATGAACTTGACAACGTGTCGAGAAGTGTAGAACTACGCAAGGGCAGGGTAGTACGTAGTTAGTAGTTGTTTACTTTTGTATCGCTTTGAATGATTTTGGCTCTTTGATGTTGTTAGTTTTGTTGGTCATGTCCGAAAGACTTCAAGTCAAATGTCGACGGATGTATTAAAATGATTCTTGCTATCCAAGAGGTTGCACACCATGGCAGGATTGCGTTGAAGGTACGATGCTACGAAGAAGCGCCAGATTTGTACGAGAGCTTACTCAATGCGGCCATTTTGTATTTTGACTGGTACACGATGCGTAAGCTAACCCTCGATTCGTTTTTGACTCGTGGAGAAGATTTACCTGGCAACTTTGAGTTGCGTCCAGATACAGTACTGTATTTCAGCTATCGATGATTGTTTGAGTGTGGACTAATTTGCAATAGTTGCGAGCGTCCCGCTCTGTGTTGCAGGCGTTTGCCGAGTACGAAGATGTAATGCAGAATGTGCATGTCTAGGTCAAGACATCGGCTGGATCCCGTGCATATTACGCAAGGAATTAGTTTTTAGGTTCAACGTTGAAATGCACTAATAGTAATGATGAAGGATGAAGTTCCGTACTGCCGCTGTCAGCCCCTTGCGGGTTCGATCGAGAAATGCGGTGAAAGCTGTGAAAATCGCATAGTACGTAGAGCTGCTGCGCTGAAAAATCCATCCAACCTGTAACAGATGCAGACAGAATGCGTGCAAGGGCACTGCACGACTAGGACGAATTGCGGGAATTAGCGCATGCAAAATGGCGAACAAGTGCGACTTGCACTTAGAAGTGTTGAAGGGAAAGGAATTGGGTTGTTCTCGGTAATCCCCGGAGGTGCTCTCGTTGCACAGTACGTGGGAGAAGTCATTACACTTAGAATGTACCGTGAGCGTGAACGACAGGTAAGAGCTGTATACAATGCTACTTCCATGGATAATAGATCACCCTAACACGTGGGTTATCTGCTCTAATAGCGTGTCAATTCTACTAGGATGTACGGACTGGCCGTATCAGCAGAAGAAGTGATCGATGCACGTCAATTTGGCGGGCTGGCCCGCTTTGCCAACCATTCTTGCAATCCCAATTGCGAAGTTCAGCGATGGGAAGTTGCTGGAGAAACGTGTTGCGGCTTGTTCGCAATTCGCGATGTAAGAGAGCGCGAGGAGATCACAATCAGCTATGGTGTTAGTCTGCCGCGCGGGTGTCAGGTGAGCAGAACAGTGGTTTTCGTCGCAACTTGTCAAACCTGCTTACTGTTCGAGTTGTTGTTGTTTTTTTCTACAGAATCGAGCAGTATGTTGCTGCCTCGCGGAAAATTGTCGAGGATTCATCTAGCGGCACTAGCCTTCGAGCCAGGGACACCGTCATTACAGACATGGATTCAAATGCGAGGCGTTGGTGCAAGGGTTGTGGTCAGTATACACAAACGATGTATACGAGAAAAAGACGTTCATTGTATGTTGTTTTGTCTTCCATTTGAGTTACGCATGACCCTATCTTGATCATGAAGCCCGCCCTGCATCTTCGGTAGAGATGCGTGATGCTGTCTGGCATGCATGCGAAGTACTGCATTCCTTAGCACTTCAAGCGATCCATGCTCGCTATTGTGAGACTAACGTTTCTGCAAACTAACAGATTACGCTTCGCGCGTCACAGGGGATGCTTTTTTGCCGAGCTTCAACGAAAGAGTTGTAGGCCTGCACGACCGCTCTGCCGCTCTTTCACAATGTGCTTGAGTTTTCTTCGGCGCCAAACATTGTCACGCGATGAGTGGATCTAGATAGATCCACCGTTTACCAGGTCGTTCATGCAGTAGTCATTGTGGCAATATTTTCTCGAATACAAGAAAGGCTGCAGCCCATCCTGAATCGACTTCACTTCAACGACTCAGGATATGGCGCGCTCGCACGCCATATCCTGCTGAAAAGATTGGCTTCCATACTTGACGCAACAGCGACGGACACTTGGAGAGTTGCTGCCTACCGCAACGAAATCTCCTACACTTTGGCACTCGGCATTCAGGCGCCTTCGTACCATCATGGTTTCGGTTCGGAAATTGATGGCCCGGTGTGAAAAAGCTGCTCGGAGAACGCTAAACAAGATTGCAGCTAAAGCGACGCCGCGTTGTTTGACGAGGCCCCAACAACCACTATCCATAGAAGCCAGGGAGCAGTCTTAGCAAGACGCTAGGATTGCACGTTTTGACGAGACAAGGAAGCGTAACATGGTTGACTAGCTCCTTCCACCTGCTACAAAACGACGCAAGTGCCGTGGTCGGACCGGGGTCAGTGAGGCAAACAATCTAGAGGCAGATAAAAAAGGTTAGTAGCTGTGAAATACAATACGTTAAAGCTGAACTCGATTCAAACTAATATTTTTCGTGAATGCAGATTTCTTCGTCTCTATTGACAAACCACTTTTTCGTGTGTGTAGTAGCTGTGGGGAAATTGCAAATTCCGACCAAGCTGTGATAAAGTGCTTCGATCCTGATGCAGATTTCTTCAAGCCGCTTCGCAACGAGCAAGGTGTTGTGGAGGTAATCGATGAAGGCCTCGTGCGAGATGCGTCGGATGACCATGAATCCGTTTGGCTTTGCAGTAGATGCTACCCGTCACTGCGTGCCCGTAAGACTCCCAAATTTTCTCGCTGTAGTGGTTTCCGAATCGCAGCGGTCCCAGATGAGCTCGCTGTTCTTAGCCGTATGGAGGCTCGACTAATTGGATTAGGCATATCCTACACTACGTGTGTGAACTTGTACCGTGATGGCCAAGAATTTACGCGAGGAAACGCGATCAATTCTTGGAATGACCCCGAAGCAGTGGTTCGAGAGCTGCCTAGGCCGTTAAAGGAGTGCGGCGTCATCTTTCTGACTTCAAAGACGGACCAAATAACAAAATATTTTCGCGTTCG
Source organism: Phytophthora x cambivora (assembly GCA_033557925.1). NCBI lineage: Eukaryota > Oomycota > Peronosporomycetes > Peronosporales > Peronosporaceae > Phytophthora > Phytophthora x cambivora. Next base: position 2,251,186 of record JAUCEB010000012.1, on the reverse strand, counting down.
ACCTGATTTGATTAGACGTGCATTGAAGTGGCTCATTGGCAACAACCTTCTCTACAAAGATATTGTCATTTCAGAAGAAAATCTTCGTGCTCTCGAGGAGCTGGATGCTGATAGAGATGTACCCGCAATTGCTGTGTCGGATGAGGAGGTACAAGAGCTACGAGGACAAAGGCGTCAAATCAACGAGCACCACCAACAAGATTCTGTGTCTGCCGACTCACAAGAGAGAGGTCTTGGTTCTCCACGCCACCTTGACTTCCTGCCAGCTTGCGCACACGACCACGCAGGAAGAATTCAGGGAGAGAGAGAGGTCTGGATGCTGCAAACGTTCACCGTGAACGCAGTGAGCGCGTGTGTTGTTTTTCCGAGGAAAATACAACACCCAACACCCAGTGTCCGCCTTCACAGAATGACATCATCTATACATGCAATTCAACACAAGAAGAAATAGACTCTGAAATGAACTTATCGTTAGATTCCTCTATATGTACACATAGTGACAATGTCTGTCAAGCCAGTGCATCGACAATTCTTGAGAATAGTGCAGTCGGCTCGCTTTCAAACGATCGAAACGTGGGCTGTGAACAGGAAGATGTTCTCGAAAATCTAACAGAATCATTCGAACTAGAGGGCAATCGAAACAGCCAGAAAACTGAGCTTGAGAAAATTATGGAGGTAGCTGGAGTCGACAGTACAGATTCGCCATATCCTATCGGCGAGCTTCGCTGCTGTAGTGATCCAATTGATGAATATCAAACGGAGCGCCTAATGCAATGCTGCTTCCCAACTCTTTTTCCGAATGTTCAAGGGGGATTGCATCCTTTGAGTGAGCTAGAAAACAGGATTCATGACTACGGTCTTTCTGAGTATTGCGCTCACTTGATGAAGTGGCATGATAGACGCTTCATTATTCACGGGAACTTTAAGTTCTTCTGCATGAATCTATTTCAGCGTCGGCAGATCGACGAGTGAGTTCGAAGGGTTAGAGGAAGTGAAAATCGAGATGCTGCTATTACCTCGGCTAGTGGGGGTATTGAGAATGAAGAGCAAGGGAATATTGACAAGGGGCACGAAAAGGAGAAGCTCAGTGCCGCGATGCAAGTTTTAGATTCGTTGAAACCATTTTTCCGTGTTGTAAGAGGTAGCGGGCTGTATTGGGCCAACGTACGTGATGATTTAATGTCGTGGATCGGAAATCGAGCACTACCGACACGTTGGCCAACCTTTTTTCTTACGCTGAGTGCTGCTGATACTATATGGCCGGATTTTGCTAGAGCCTGTAACCCTTCATTAACTATACAAGAGTGCGCGCGGCTATCGTTTGAGGAGAGACGACGGTACCTCAACGAAAACCCTGACATTAGCGCCAGACATTTTCATAGGCGATTTCAATCATTTTTCGATACAGTTTTGTGCGGACGGGCACAACCCCTCGGAGAAAAAATAGACCATTTTTGGCGCGTAGAATTTCAACAACGTGGGTCACCGCACATTCACAGTTTGTTGTAGATAAAGGATGCACCAGATGTTGTAAAGTTGTCTGAGACTGAAGAAGGGCGCGCAGTCCTTGCGGTATACGTGGACAGGAGTATTTCTGTACTTTCAAAGACGCTCAGCGACTTAGAGAAATGCAAGTGTTCGACATGTAGCACCAATCGAAAAGGTGAAATAGATATTCTAGCAACTAGACCACCACAAGTGGGAACAGAGGAATGGTCCTGCGACTTGTCTAGATTAGTTCAGCGCGTACAACAACATGAATGCTACGCTAATTCATCGTGTAGAAAGAAAAGTTCACAGTGTCGCTTTGGTTTCCCAAAAGCGTTTGAAGAACATACTAGAATCGAAACACATGTAGCATCGGATGGGACGCCATCCATGAAAGTGCATTTGAAACGCGAAGTGTCTACGATTAATAATTTTTCACCTCATATTTTGTCTTGCTGGCGCGCTAACATGGATTTACAATTGATAGGAAATTCCTATGGTGCAGCGGAGTATGCAGGAGCATACGTCAGTAAGGCAGAGCCAGACACACTTCGATTTAGACGAGTTATCGCCAAAGCAGTGCAGCGTTGTGATCCACACCTACCTTACCATTCTATTTTGAAAAAAGTAGCGAATGCTACCCTATCTGTGCGCGAGGTTGGAGCACCTGAGGCAATCTATACGTTGCTTCGCAGTTTACCTATGCACAGTAAGTCAAGATGCATAGTCAAAGTTAAACCGTTCCGACACAATCAGCGTTATTATCGAGTGGGGCCTCGGGGTTTTGAAGACCTTGCTGCGTTAGCAGAACAATCGGATTCTAGCGATATACGTATTGAACAAGTTGAAAAAGCTTACATGAATAGACCAACTATCGATCTCTTTGAGAACATGACGCTGGCAACATTTATTGAAGATTTCGAACACGTTGATTCCATTAAGACCAGAAAGAAAGTTCCACTTGAGAGCTGGAAGTGCATCGACGATCAAGGCTGGATTTGAAAAATATCAAAATCGGTAGTCGTTCAAAAATCACCTTGGGTGCGTCCAAACAGCACTGACCCTAATTTCTGTTTTTCAGAGATATTTCTATACATACCATGGCGCTCTCTTGACGATCTTCCCGAAACAGACGAAGAGTGCATTGAGCACTTTTTTAAAGAGCAAGAAAATCATCTAGATAGCGAACTAAGAGTAGAGTCGAACGCCAAGTTGCTAAGACAGGAAAAATTAGACTTGCTGAAAGAAAGTACCAATGGAGCTTGCAGTGTGACTGCATTACCAGCTTCGGAGTACGTTTTCATTAGTAATGCAGATGTGCCCGCCGGGCAGCCCAATATCAGCGCCAATGAGGAGCATGATAGCCGTAACAATCACCAGGAATGGACGAGTATGCACGAAAAATTGTTCGTAAGGCTAGCGATTTTGTTAAGGAATGCTTGAAGCCATGGATCAAAGAGAAAAATGAATCTCGAAAACTAGGTAGTATTTTCAGGCAAAACGAACGATCGTCCTCGAACTACCGATATCCGATTGCTGATAGTGACGATATGTCTGACGCCGTGGAAACGATGGCCGAGTCTCAGTGGACACCTTTCGCAATAGCCATGAGTCAGTCTAGAAAACGATTTAAATGCGCGCTTGAGAGTTCCCATTGCAAGCCGTTGCAAATGATTATTAATGGGGAAGGTGGTTCAGGCAAAGTTGGTTAATAAAACATATAGTGAAGGATATGCACAACGTATTTGGTGAGCATGCTGCTACTCGAAGGACGTCCAAACGAGCGCTATTACTAGCTCACCAGGGCACTGCGGCTTTCAATATAAAAGGAATGACACTCTGTTCAGCATTTTCGTTTGATTCCTTTAGTAGATCCGCATTTTCCGTGCAGTATATATACTTCACTAGCGAATTCGAAAACAGGGCCTACAAAGCTAAAGCAACTACAACAACGCTTTAAGGATGTCCACCTCGTTATTATAGACGAATTCAGCATGATTTCTTGTGGAATGCTGTATTGGATAGATAAGCGGATGCGGGAGATTTGGCCTAGCCACTCAGATGAGATGTTTAGAGGAAGAGATGTTTACTTTACAGGTGATGCTGCCCAGTTAGACCCCATAGTTCCATATGCACTATCCACTCCGATATCTAAGATCACAAACGAAGTACAGCGCCGTGGGAAAGAGATCTGGGCGAACATTGAACACGTGTGTATGCTAACAAGTCAAAACAGAGGCAAAATGGACCCGGAGTGGTTCGCAGCTTTACGTGGATTGCGGGAAAAAGCACCGACTCCTGAAGATATCGAACTTTTCAACTCACGATGTCTAGCTTCAACCCGACAACCAGATTGGGTTCCTCAAGCGAAACACATTGCTCATAGAAATGTAGATGTAAACACAGCAAACGAAGACCGAGTAAAGGCCGCCAATGCATCTATTTTGCATATTACATCTCAGCACTTTGTGCAACAGAAAAGATTGACAACCAAACGGGACATTCCCGTCGGAACTGTCCGTGCGTTGTTGAGTGATGCAAAGACAGCTAATTCAGATCGTGACCGGGTCGTTACAAGTAAACTTAATCTTTGCATTGGAGCTCCGGTCACTTTGACGTACAATATGGCACAAAGTACTGGCCTGTGCAACGGAACAAATGCAGTAGTGTACGATTTTTTTTTTGTGGCCGGCCTAGAACTACCAATCGTTTTGATACAGATTGTTGATGCTTACATAGGACCTTCCCTACTTGACGATGTTCCTAACATTGTTCCTATTGCACCAAAAGACGTATCATGGGGTAAATCTTCGAGCGACCTTCGTGTTGTTCGAAGAGGAATCCCCCTCCGACTAGCGTATGCTATGACAGTACACAAAGTGCAAGGATTAACATGCTGCTATGTAGTCTTTCAGTCGAACTCGATCCCAAATGTTGCTTTTGTATATGTGGCACTATCTAGAATTAAGCACCGGAATTCGATTGTGATAACTCACCGTCTGACACTTGACAAGCTAACAGCCTCGCCCGAAAAGATTGCCTCTTTCGCGCGCGAAAAGGACTGTGTGTTGAGCGCTGTTTCTAAAACCACAAACGCAACTACGGCGATAGTTCATGACATGAAAGAGGTGGCATTGGCTCACAATAAAGGTCTGTCGCCGCGTTGAAGCAAGGAGTTCTTTGCAATGCATTGCACGCCAACGCCTTCACGAAGACAGTAACTTGCGATCGAGTAGGGCAGGAACTTGCATGGTTCAGGGCACTTGAGCTGTAGCACGAGGAGCTGTGCCTCAAGCAGCACCCACTGGTCACGATTGACCCTTTCATACCGTTCGCAGCACGGACGTGATAAAGGCTTGGAGCTTTCAAGGGCAGCTGCACGCCGCGCACGTCGATCCAATCCGCGGGCTTCTATCAGGACAGTAGTTGTCGAGGCTAATGTCCTGGAAAAGTATTCCATGACGTTAGCCACTTTTCCGGAGGAGTTCAAGCTGGGGTGCTCAAGTTGGTGGAGCAGCTCACGGTCGGAGATGTGCGAGGAATGTTGCGTGGTGCCTCCGACGTCGACACCTGCCGGGGATGCCATCGTTCAAGATCAGCATGGGATGCATCTACATAGTTCCGGGCCCAAAAACGCTGCTGCGTGTTTTACATTAAGATGGATGATTTCCACGCACCCAAGCTCCAAGTCGCTGTATCTGGTGCACTACTGCACGGTGCATGGCGATGGGCTTCAGTTACGTTCGGTACGGGCAGTTCAACCTGATAGCTCCGAGATGTAGCACGAACTCACTAAACGGGTGAAAGACTGACTGAACTAAGTTAAATATTAGACACTGCTCGCTTTGTTTTTAAGTTTTGTCAAAAGAAAGAATTGCGATATCAAGCGCCTTGTGGCTTAGGCCGCATAGGCGTCGATTGCGGACGTGCATTTTTTACGATTTTTTAAAACCTAATACAAACAAAATAAAAACTATCACGCAGGTTACCCCAACTAGATCTCGCAAATTTGATCCCTCCACATTGCGACGCACTTCCTCATAAAGCAGTCGTCTTTCAGAATCCGCTAACGAATGAGGTAACGCTCTGCGTCAGTGATCTGGTCTTGTGACTCAGGCAATATTTGGTCACGACTGGAGCGTTCGACTGCTCTCGCTGCTGTAGATGAAATTGATACTTGAGACGTTCCACGTGCAGCTTTGCGGGATGCCGCGTCAACAACACCATTGAGTTGGGAAGAGTCGTTGGCCTGGAGGGTCTGCGATTGTGTTCGCGCTTCGTCTCTCTGTGCCGCTGTGGTTGGTATCATCGGAACGGCGACTAAAGCGGCGTCCATAGGAGAAGTCGCATTCACCGAGCATGATTGGCGAAGCGTAACCGGCACATACATGTAGTATGTCTGAGGATCGCTCTCTAGCAGCGCCACCTCGTGAATAGAGCGCTGTTCTTGCATCGGTGTGTTCGTTTCACCACCGGTGTCCATGCCAGCTCGTGATCCAGACGTACAGCACGTGTCCCCTTTCTCGAACTCTGGCAAGGCTTCTGCTCCAACTCGGTCTCTGCTTTCCTTGCACGCAGGTGAAAGCTGCTCGCGTCTAGGCGTCTTTGCTAGACAATCCCCCGGCGTTGGTGCCTTGGGTATGCGAGATGCCTGGCGTGGTTCGTCCTGGTGAGAGGGCCGTGGGTGTTTTTCTGACGTCAAGCCAGCTTCGTCGCGTTCACTTCGTCTTCTTTTCCGCTTCGACGTAGTCTTCTCTCGCATCTCCGGGGTTTCCTTGCCTTTCGATGACTTCCCGGACGCTTGCTTTCTGCTGGTATGCACTCTCTCCGGTGCAGCAGTTTCGTCCAGGAAAGCACGTTGATCTTGCTTCGCTTTCTTCTCCGCAACTAGCTGCTTATCCCACCGGCGACCGTTATCCCGATTTTGCTGGGATAAGAAAAACCTCGGGGGAAAGTGCCGGTTCAAGCCATACAGGTGGTTAGGGTAACTGCGACTCTTCAAGGTCCCGCCGAGAGCGTTTTGACCAATGCGATCTGTTTGCGGATTTGTCACCTTGAAAGGTGGATGGGCATGGGTGCCGGGCTTCCGCGCCACCATTGGCCACCGCACTGGCATTTACATCCGCGGATTGCCAGGTGCCCGCGAAGGATTAGCGCTTCTCCGCTATGGTAAAATTCTGAGTTGACAGGATGCACCGCTCACTAATGTTAATTTTCTTTTCCCTTGTCTGATTGCCTTCTATAGATGCCTTCACACACGCGAGGTACGCTGGTCGCGGAGCTACGACTACGGCTCTGTCGGTGCCACTGCGAAGGCCGAGTTATTTCGATCGAGACCTGGACGCTCCTGTTCGCGGAGGAGCCCGACCGCTACTTCGGCAATGTACGTGAGGCGTCAGGGCTATTGGAGCTTTAGCAGAAGGGAGGCTGACGCTAAGAGATGTTGTGGACTCGGTAGGTGTGCGAGCTGGACACCATCATCAACCCCCACAAGGTAAGGCGGCGTCTTGGCAGCTTTGGCGTTCATATCTAGGGGCTCATGCTGGTGTTGTTGTTGTCGACAGGCGTATTACATTCAGAACGAGCTGTTCACCGGCTACACCCGGCAGGAGTTGAGCAAGGAGGCGATCTTGCGCATCTGCACCCACCTAAGCTACGTGCCCCCACCGCTGAAACCGTGCGGGTACTGACACTTCACCCTAACGCGAGTCGACTCCACAGCGAATGTCCGAGCGCGATGCCGAAGGCACGACAGTGGAAACAAGCGGCAGGGAGGACGCCAAGAGCACGACAGGGACAGCGGGGTGTGGCAAGACTCCAAGAACGACAGATACAACAACGGGGTGTGGCAAGACTCCAAGAACGACAGATACAACGGCGGCTTGAAGCATGGAGACTTCATGGTCGCTACGGAGCCCACGATGCCGTACGTCGACTCGAGTAAGCTCGTCCGCTACGAACACTTCATCTTGTATTGGGTACTCTCGACCTCGTATGACAGCTCATGGGCGACAGCGGCTTCATTACGCTGTCAAACTCAACTGCAGGTCGAAGTTGATTAGAGTTGTGATTGATTTTCATACAATTAATACATAGTTGTTGGTTTGACCCTCGGCGGCAATGTTAGAGTAGTGATCGTAGTTACTGCATCAACCATCTTGGTTCAGCTGCGTACAGGTGTAAATCCCGAAGGGAGCTGCTGTAAGTCATCGGAACCTGAATTGTTTTCAGTAACTTCCACCGCTTGCAAAACGAATTTCGGCACGTATTACGATGCCGCGGACACACTCGTGTTGCCAGCGCCACCAGACGTAGGTGAGGTAGCTTCATGCACAAAGCACGCATTGCCAAAACCACATCTTCTTCGAACACAGTGCCGTGGCAAAATAAAAGGGTGGCGGAGCTGATAAAGGAGCTGGGTTGAGCCAACTTCGAGTCTGGATCAGCACTGATGACAGTATCGCTGCCTTCAGATATATTGCGGATGTCTGTGGTGACGACGCTGATCTTGAGCAAGTGTGGAAAGCGCGACGCCCTAGACGCAATCAGCTCCATACCTCTAGCGGCCAGGTCACGTTGGATCTCAATACCAACCACACGAAATGCTTGCGTTTGCAGAGCGATTTGAGCGAGAACATTTCCCACGCCGGATCCAGCATCCAAAAACACGTCATTCACTTGAATATTCGCTTCTTCGATCAGCATGGACACCCCAGCCATTGTAATCTCCCCGGTATTTAGCTGACGTTCACTCGCGCGCACATCACGCCTGGTGAGTAGGCAGAATAGTCCTTCAGTGGCGTTGTAGGTTTCTTGCGGTGATAGGATCGAAATGGTATGTGGTGAAGGCGAAAACCGTAGAGTAGACGCGGCTTTGGCTTCCAAATGCAGTCCTGCTCGGTGTGGTGGCGGGCGGAAATAGCGTGGGGGGAAACTCAGCACGTTATTGCCGTATCGTCTCTTGAGCGTCTTGATTCGCTGTTGCAGTTTGGTTGCGCTCCATGTTGATGGCCTCATGTCTTTCTCCACTGACACCCAGTCGATTCGTTTTCCCGCTTGCTCGTACACCTCCGCGAGCTGAACGAGTTGGCGATCCTCTTCATCTGAAAAGTCGGCCATTTTTCGCTTCGGATACTGTCTATACAAACTCAAGTAAAACGACCCTTTGGGTGTTCATACTGAAACCGAGTTTATTGTTTTGGATTTGTAAGTCAACGTTGGGTCGCTGTCGACCGAGTCAATGTAGACTCGTTCAGAGTCGACGTTGACTTCACTATTACTGAAACTAGTACGTTTGAGTCAATGTCGACTTGGTTTAAGTGTCCATGTTGACTTCGCGTTCAATAAAACAAGCGTATTCGAGTCAAAGTTGACTCGCTCTAAGTCATCGGTGACTTGGAAATGTGTATTCATTCATCGTTACGCAGCAGTACACACAACTACAGCCGGATGGTACTCTCAAACGCAGCCAATGCTTCCATAATCTTCGCGCATACACGCACGTATCTGTCGTGGTCCATCGAGCGAACGACGGTACCTGTCTTGTCGTGAACCAACTCATTTCGTTTCCCCCAGAACTCGACCGCAAGCGCCTTGAACTCTTCAGCATCCGCCGTGTTCGATCCAAACGCCTCCTTCATTTTGCCTAGAATGAACTCGCGCTTCTTCTGCATTGTGCCCATGTTACCTACATTTTTTTCAGTTCAGAGACAATGAAAGTCAATACAATGTCAAACCATACTGAAGCAGAAACTCAAGCGGCTTACCATCTCGGATGACGGCGTTCCATTCCGTGAACTCTTCGATAGCTTTCTCGGTCACCGCGCTATGCTCGAACATACCCAAGTACAGCTCCAGCCTCGCGATGGTGTCTTCCAATCCGCTGTTCTGCGTTTTCACCGCCTCTAGCGCAGCCTTCATCGATTCCAACTGCGTTCTCACTCCATCCCGTTCTGCTTGCATCGCCGCCCACTCTTCCTTGATCCGGTTGTGGTTGGCTTCGAGCTCTTTAAACGCAGCTGGGCACCCGTTGTTCTTGAACTGCTCTTCCAGGAGCCGGGTCTGGCGCTTCATTTCAATCATAATCTTCGCCTCCCTCAGCGATATTCGGTCTCCTTGTTGCTTCTCTCGACTCGGCTTCTCTCGTTTCTTTTTATCCGCGTCCGACTGCTCCCGCTCCCATTGCAGGCGACGCGTTATGTTCTGGAGACGCCGGCCCTCCTCTTTGAGCTTGGCCTCATGAGATTGCAGCTCCTTGGCTTTGACTTGTAGTTTTTCCTCCTTGTTCTCCATATTCTTCTCTCGCGAAGCCACATCGTTCTCCCGGTCCTCCAGTTTTTTCTTGCGCTTGTCCACCTCTCTCGTGAGGTTGTTCATGTCTTCGTGCACATCCTGGAGTTTCTTAGCATGGCTAGCCTGCGCCTTAAGTAGCTTGTCTGCCTGCGAGGTGACGGATTGCTTCGACAAATTCAACTCAGTTTCCACCTGGGCAAGTTTGTTGCGCAAGCCACTTGAAATCGCCTTCTCCTCGGATAGTTTTGTAGCCGTCTTCATCCACTCATGCGCTATCACGGTACATTTGTCGTCACCACTGCCATCACCACTGCCATCATTCCTGAGTTCGGCCAGCTCCTTCTCAGCGGCGGCTAACTGCTCCTCTAATTTCCTTGAGCGTGCTTGTTCCTCCTCCAGCTGTCGAGCCCCTTTCTGCTTCTCTTCATCCTGCTTCTCTCGGAACTACTGCAGTGCTTGCGAAATGTTTTTTTTCAAGATGCGCATACCCCCCTCGCAAAGGGTGGGTTTGCAGGCTCCGAGCTGGGGCACCTTCCTCCTGCACGGCCACGGCTGTCTGCGAGATTGGAGGCCCTGGAGCTTGGTCTGACTCTAGTGATGCTTGGTTTCTGGCTGCGGTAAGCTGCTGAGCCGCGTGGATGTCGCATTGCTCGATCGCCAGGTGCTCGGCTCCACCGCGTTGCGATAGCTTCGACGAACCCGATCCAGCGGTCTACGCGTGTGCGTCTGCTTTCAGGGCTTGGTCCGCTAAGTAAACCTCGTAGAACTCTTTCAGCAGCGCAGGCTCGTGACGCCTCAGCTCTTCTGGGTTGTCATTGAACTGCTTGAATTGTTTCAACGTGCTCAAAGCCTCGTAGTCCAAGTCGTTGCCGCTGTTCCTAGCAGCTGTGTATTTCTCCGCCCACAGACGCTTCTGGTAGTCTGCCATCTTGTAGTAATCACCTGCGTTGCGCCGTGGGCCTTGCCGGTGCTCGCCCTTTTCGTCTGCCATCTTCTTTTGTAGAGCCAAGCACGTGGACCGGAGCGCGTGCTTGGGTACCAGGGGAGTCGTCTCTTCATCGCGAGTCGTCGCCTTGTCCTCCGATGCACTCGCGGCGCCCAACTCGCGCGTCGCCCCGTGGGATCCTTCGCCAGTCTTCTTGGCAGTCTTCCTCTGCTTACGGGGGCTTGGCGAAGTGTCTCGCCCCTCTCCCTTCTTCCGCTTCTGCTTGCCATTGCCGGTGGCAGGCGTGGTCTTGGCAGCGGTTGCTGACTTGTCAGTGGGCGCGCTCGTCCGCTTTGTCGCTGGCTTGTCCGTCGCCTTTGCAGCTGTCTTGTTCCTCGTCATGGGCGCCTGGCGAGCAGCAGTCCCCTCGCTCTCTGCAGCCTGAGATCGCTTCGCCATCAGCACCTTGCCGCAGTGCTGGACTTGAAAGTCAACGGTGAGATCGGTTTTTGGTTGATCAAGGTGATCGAGGAAATTGATTTGATTGATGGAAATTGATTTTAAAGGATATGGATTTGACCAGTTGGAGTTGGGGGCTTTCATTTTTCAACAAGATGGAGCTGGCTCACGTGGAGCCGCCCGCAGAGTGGGAGGAAGCCAACTGGAGTCACATCGTCGCCCAGGTCGTGGCGGATACGGTTGAAAGTTCCTGGACTTGCCGGAAGTATGTGGTGCTTATCAGTGGCCTTCCTGGGGCTGGAAAGAGCGCGCTCAGCGAAGTGTTGGCTAGAGAGTTCAGAGAGGCTTTGCGTGAGAAACCAAACAAGGACGGCAGCTCTCGTCTAGTGCGGGTGTGCAGCTCGTCATTTGACGAAGTACATGCAGTGTGTGCAGCGACAAGGGACCCCACGCCGGCTACGTTTGCTGAGAAGGATATTACGTTTTCCTTACAAGTTGCGGACGTGGTGATTATCGACGAGATGAATCTTACGGAGAGCGAAAGGAAACCAATTCTGGACACGGTAACCACTCAGTTGAGAGACATGAAGTGCGATGGAGAGGTGTGCATGGTTAAGCTATCATGCCGCGACGAATCGCACGCTTTTGAGCTTTACGCCAGATCGTGGCGATCGCTGTCGGACGATGAACTTCGAGCTCGATTAAAAAAATACGTCGCAGATAGTAGTGAGGACATGGCCAAGGTTTACACCGTCGATCCCAACATATAGGATAGGACAGGCAAAGAGAGGCTGTATAGGAGGACTTTAATGCATCAGGGCCGTGTTACACAGATATGAGTGTTGTTATCTTTATGAACTATCAACTACGTGCTGTCATGTCGACAGCGACTAGGAATGGGCCAACGTTGACTGAAACGAGATACAGAAATGGGCATCTTGGAGAGCCATTTCATAATATCGTTTTAGACGGGGCTCTCTTTGTGATAGGCCAATCAACATACATAAACCTGTGTATCTCCATAAATAATAACATGTGTGATTACAGGTGATTGAATATAAACTGGCTCTCCAAGACGCCCATCACTGTACTCTTTGGTGTTTTCAACACCAAAACGGCCATTTCACAAATGAGTCAATGCAGACTCGTTCAGAGTCGACGTTGACTTCGCTATTACTGAAACTAGTACGTTTGAGTCAATGTCGACTTGGTTTAAGTCCATGTTGACTTCGCGATCAATAAAACAAGCGTATTCGAGTCAAACTTGACTCGCTCGAAGTCATCGGTGACTTGGAAATGTGTATTCATTCATCGTTACGCAGCAGCACACACAACTACAGCTGGATGGTACTCTCAAACGCAGCCAATGCTATCATAATCTTCGCCCATACACGCACGTATCTGCCGTGGTCCATCGAGTGAATGACGGTACCTGTCTTGGCGTGGACCATGTCATTTCTTTTCTCCCAGAACTCGAGCCTGGAGTTTCTTAGCATGGCTACCCTGCGCCTCAAGTAGATTGTCTGCCTGCGAGGTGACGGATTGCTTCGACAAATTCAACTCAGTTTCCACCTGGGCAAGTTTGTTGCGCAAGCCACTTGAAATCGCCTTCTCTTCGGCTAGTTGTAAAATCGAATTCCGCAACTCCTTCGTCAACGCGGTAGTTATATCGTTGTCCGTGAGATCAAAATTCCTGCGTTCGGTCAGCTCCTTAGCAGCGGCGGCTAACTGCTCCTCTAATTTCCTTGAGCGCGCTTGCTCCTCCTCTAGCATCTCTCGGAACTGCTGCAGTACTTGCGAAATAGAGAGTTCAAAATTCGCATACCCCCCTCGCAAAGGGTGGGTTTGCAGGCTCCGAGCTGGGGCACCTTCCTCCTGCACGGCCACGGCTGTCTGCGAGATTGGAGGCCCTGGCGCTTGGTCTGACTCTAGCAATGCTTGGTTTCTGGCTGCGGTAAGCTGCTGAGCCGCGTGGATGTCGCATTGCTCGATCGCCAGGTGCTCGGCTCCACCGCGTTGCGATAGCTTCGACGAACCCGATCCAGCGGTCTGCGCGTGTGCGTCTGTTTTCAGGGCTTGGTCCGCTAAGTAAACCTCGTAGAACTCTTTCAGCAGCGCAGGCTCGTGACGCTGCAGCTCTTTTGGGTTGTCGTTGAACTGCTTGAATTGTCTCGACGTGCTCAAAGCCTCGTAGTCCAAGTCGTTGCCGCTGTTCCTAGCAGCTGTGTATTTCTCCGCCCACAGACGCTTCTGGTAGTCTGCCATCTTGTAGTAATCACCTGCGTTGCGCCGTGGGCCTTGCCGGTGCTCGCCCTTTTCGTCTGCCATCTTCTTTTGTAGAGCCAAGCACGTGGACCGGAGCGCGTGCTTGGGTACCAGGGGAGTCGTCTCTTCATCGCGAGTCGTCGCCTTGTCCTCCGATGCACTCGCGGCGCCCAACTCGCGCGTCGCCCCGTGGGATCCTTCGCCAGTCTTCTTGGCAGTCTTCCTCTGCTTACGGGGGCTTGGCGAAGTGTCTCGCCCCTCTCCCTTCTTCCGCTTCTGCTTGCCATTGCCGGTGGCAGGCGTGGTCTTGGCAGCGGTTGCTGACTTGTCAGTGGGCGCGCTCGTCCGCTTTGTCGCTGGCTTGTCCGTCGCCTTTGCAGCTTTCTTGCTCCTCGTCATGGGCCCCTGGCGAGCAGCACCGCCAGCAGTTCCCTCGCTCTCTGCAGCCTGAGACCGCTTCGCCATCAGCACTTTGCTGCAGTCAAGGTTCTTTGAGAAAGTGATCCTACAGTTGAAATAAATTGATGTGGACCAATTCGATTTAGAATCAAGAGGACTCTAAGTCAACGTTGACTTGGTATAAGTCGTTGTTGAGATGGCTTCAGTAACAAGTGTCTAAGCCAGCGTAGACACGTTCCAAGTCGTAGTCGACTTGGTGACTCAATGAGAGATGCACGAGTAGATGCACATGGATATCTTTACAAAAAGATGCAGAAGTGGCGCCAACACAAGAGTGGATACGTCAAATTAGAGATTTACTGAAGCTACCAGTCACCACTTCGGCATTGCCGGAGCACGTTAGCGATCACGCATAAACTCTCCCAGCGTGACGATGTAGTCGCGCGGCATATTGTCGTCATCGATGTGCAGCTCATCGACAAAGTCCACCACGTCGTCGGGGCGCGGCTCCTCCGGTGCGTTGCGTCTCCAGGTGTTGAAGTACTCCATGAAAGTGCGACCAGGGATAGCGTGGCCAACACGATTAGCTCGTTCCAAGAGCTGTGTTGCTTCCGCTATGCCACGGGGGCATTCGAACGAAGCAACAGCAAGCATGTCCGAGGAAATGTGCAGATCCAGATAGCGCTCAAAATCATCCATCCGAAGGTTGCAGTTGTCGACGATAACGACATCCACGCCACGGTCGGGGCTGCAACACAGGAGTTCTCTGCATTGTTCGTAGCAGCGTCTAGGCGCCTCCAAAAGCCGATTCGCGTCGAACACATAGGATCGCCCGCGCAGGACGAAGAGGCCAGCTGAGTCAGTTGAGCAAACCGATGCGCGGAAATCAAACGTTTCTGCATAATGAGCGACCTCTGAAGCAAACATTGTCTTGCCACTGCCCGGGAGGCCTCTCATGATCACGAAGAGCCGAGGCGGGTACTGCATATGCGCGCGGCGGTCCATCCGATACGCCCGGTAGTCGTCAACGATTCGTCGGGCTCTGAACTCCATTTCTCACACGTCGAGTGTCGTCGAACCTGAAAATTGACGACTGGGTCTGCTACGGTTCAAACGGGCAAGTCCGGGAAAGGAAGACGGCATTTCTTAGCACTTTCACGTCCAAGATTCCGCTTCTGATGTTGTCCACACCATATCACCGAACATAAGTCAACATTGACCTGGGATAGTCAACATCGACATCTTGGCCGGACCAGTTCCGCTCCTGGACGATCTCAGCTGCGTGGGCGACCGTCGGCAAGCATTCCGGCGAGCCCGGCCACAGCGGCACGGCGAGCGTAGCGGTAGTGGGGACAACGAGAGTAGCATGACGAGCATGGCGGCGGCCGGCACAGCGAGAGCAGCACGACGAGCATGGCGGCGCCCGGCATGGGCGAGAGCAGCACGGCGAGCATAGCGGCGGCCAGAGTAAGGATCAGCAGCTTGGTGGCGGCCTTGGCGGCGACGGTCGATGCGAGCCGGGCGACGGCATAGTTGGGGAAGCGCGCTGGAGCAGTAGCTGGCGATTTCGGAAATGGGGTTTGGGATTGAGCGCGCGGAAACGATCTTCTGGCACGGATCGCAGCGCGAGCGTGATTGGCCGCGAAATGGCTGGCCAATTACACGTCGCAAATTCAAACGACGGGGGCGCTGATTGGCGTAGATACCGGAGCGAACCCACGGGCGAAAATCTGCGTGTTGCGCGAACTCAAAGCGCAAGTTGGAAAAGCGCGCGAAAAGCTGTGTGTTGCGCGAAGCTTGATGGCTGAAGCCAGGCTGATATATGGATACCACTTCGTGTGACCTTTGGATTGAGCCAATGCTGTGCTGATTGGCTTATTAGCTTCAACTTCAACCCTCGATAAGCACTCCGAATTATAGTAGTTCTTGATTTAGTGACTACCTAGTACGAGGGCATTTCTTTTGCAGTTCTATAGTAACTTACTTTTGCAAATTCTTCTGCAACAGAAATGATGGCAAACAGTGCCTGAACGTCGCTCGCCTCGCTGCCTAGGCCAGTGTGGTGTCCTCACAAAACGCGGTACCCGTAGATATGAAATACCAACCAATGCGTGCACACAGTTTCTATAGGTGAGCGCTGATCTTGTCCGTCGAAAAAGCTCTGCTTCTGGGTGGTCAAAAGCTCACGAGACAGCACACTAATTCCCTCCTGTTCCTCGACAACACTGATACGAATAGACGCCAGTGACTTCAGCGAGGAATACGCCGCGCTAGCTAAGGTTGATGACCCCCCCCCCCTCCTTTATTTTACTGCAATTTACTACATATAGGAGCCCACACACCGCTTGACCTCCCGTGCCGCGCCACCGCGGGTCGCCGCCTCGCCCGGTGGGGTGCGTTCTGCGGTCCGAGGGTGGCTGGTATCGGTGGTATGGCGAAAGTCGAGGGTAATTCGCGTCCGTTGGCAATGGCGCTCCAGGGAGCTTTGGGGGCTGCATGGAGATGGCAGTGGTGACTTGGCCGGCCCAACCACCAGTGCCGCTCCACCGCGGGTCGCCGCCTCGCCCGGTGAGGTGCGTTCTGCGGTCCGAGGGTGGCTGGTATCGAGGGTATGGCGAAAGTCGAGGGTAATTCGCGTCCGTTGGCAATGGCGCTCCAGGGAGCTTTGGGGGCTGCATGGAGGTGTCAGTGGTGACTTGTCCGGCTTAACCACCAGTGCCGCTCCACCGTGCATCGCTGCTCCCAGCCGGGAGCCGCGGTGGCGCGGCACGGGAGGTCAAGCGGTGTGTGAGCTCCTATATGTAGTAAATTGCAGTAAAATAAAGGAGGGGGGGGGTCATCAACCTTAGCTAGCGCGGCGTATTCCTCGCTGAAGTCACTGGCGTCTATTCGTATCAGTGTTGTCGAGGAACAGGAGGGAATTAGTGTGCTGTCTCGTGAGCTTTTGACCACCCAGAAGCAGAGCTTTTTCGACGGACAAGATCAGCGCTCACCTATAGAAACTGTGTGCACGCATTGGTTGGTATTTCATATCTACGGGTACCGCGTTTTGTGAGGACACCACACTGGCCTAGGCAGCGAGGCGAGCGACGTTCAGGCACTGTTTGCCATCATTTCTGTTGCAGAAGAATTTGCAAAAGTAAGTTACTATAGAACTGCAAAAGAAATGCCCTCGTACTAGGTAGTCACTAAATCAAGAACTACTATAATTCGGAGTGCTTATCGAGGGTTGAAGTTGAAGCTAATAAGCCAATCAGCACAGCATTGGCTCAATCCAAAGGTCACACGAAGTGGTATCCATATATCAGCCTGGCTTCAGCCATCAAGCTTCGCGCAACACACAGCTTTTCGCGCGCTTTTCCAACTTGCGCTTTGAGTTCGCGCAACACGCAGATTTTCGCCCGTGGGTTCGCTCCGGTATCTACGCCAATCAGCGCCCCCGTCGTTTGAATTTGCGACGTGTAATTGGCCAGCCATTTCGCGGCCAATCACGCTCGCGCTGCGATCCGTGCCAGAAGATCGTTTCCGCGCGCTCAATCCCAAACCTCATTTCCGAAATCGCCAGCTACTGCTCCAGCGCGCTTCCCCAACTATGCCGTCGCCCGGCTCGCATCGACCGTCGCCGCCAAGGCCGCCACCAAGCTGCTGATCCTTACTCTGGCCGCCGCTATGCTCGCCGTGCTGCTCTCGCCCATGCCGGGCGCCGCCATGCTCGTCGTGCTGCTCTCGCTGTGCCGGCCGCCGCCATGCTCGTCATGCTACTCTCGTTGTCCCCACTACCGCTACGCTCGCCGTGCCGCTGTGGCCGGGCTCGCCGGAATGCTTGCCGACGGTCGCCCACGCAGCTGAGATCGTCCAGGAGCGGAACTGGTCCGGCCAAGATGTCGATGTTGACTATCCCAGGTCAATGTTGACTTATGTTCGGTGATATGGTGTGGTCAACATCAGAAGCGGAATCTTGGACGTGAAAGTGCTAAGAAATGCCGTCTTCCTTTCCCGGACTTGCCCGTTTGAACCGTAGCAGACCCAGTCGTCAATTTTCAGGTTCGACGACACTCGACGTGTGAGAAATGGAGTTCAAAGCCCGACAAATCGTTGACGACTACCGGGCGTATTGAGAGGACCGCCGCGCGTATATGCAGTACCCGCCTCGGCTCTTCGTGATCATGAGAGGCCTCCCGGGCAGTGGCAAGACAACGTTTGCTCAAGAGGTCGCTCGTTATGCAGCAACGGTTGATTTCCGCGTATCAGTTTCCTCAGCTGACCTCTTATTCCAGCGCGGAGGATCCTATGTGTTCGACGCAAGTCGGCTTTGGGAGGCGCATCGAAGCTGCTACGAACAATGCAGAGAACTCCTGTGTCGCAGCCCCGACCGTGGCGTGGATATCGTTATCGTCGACAACTGCAACCTTCGGATGGATGATATTGAGCGCTATCTGGATCTGCACATTTCCTCGGACATGCTTGCGGTTGCGTCGTTCGAATCCCCCCGTGGTATAACGGAAGCAACACAGCTCTTGGAACGAGCTAATCGTGTTGGCCACGCTATCCCTGGTCGCACTTTCGTGGAGTACTTCAACACCTGGAGACGCAACGCACCGGAGGAGCCGCGCCCCGACGACGTGGTGGACTTTGTCGATGAGCTGCACATCGATGACGACAATATGCCGCGCGACTACATCGTCACGCTGGGAGAGTTTATGCGTGATCGCTAACGTGCTCCGGCAATGCCGAAGTGGTGACTGGTAGCTTCAGTAAATCTCTAATTTGACGTATCCACTCTTGTGTTGGCGCCACTTCTGCATCTTTTTGTAAAGATATCCATGTGCATCTACTCGTACATCTCTCATTGAGTCACCAAGTCGACTACGACTTGGAACGTGTCTACGCTGGCTTAGACACTTGTTACTGAAGCCATCTCAACAACGACTTATACCAAGTCAACGTTGACTTAGAGTCCTCTTGATTCTAAATCGAATTGGTCCACATCAATTTATTTCAACTGTAGGATCACTTTCTCAAAGAACCTTGACTGCAGCAAAGTGCTGATGGCGAAGCGGTCTCAGGCTGCAGAGAGCGAGGGAACTGCTGGCGGTGCTGCTCGCCAGGGGCCCATGACGAGGAGCAAGAAAGCTGCAAAGGCGACGGACAAGCCAGCGACAAAGCGGACGAGCGCGCCTACTGACATGTCAACATTGGCACTTGCAACTCAACATCGAGATATTACAAGTATACTTGCAACTCAACATCGAGATATTACAAGTATACTTGCAACCCAACATTGAGATATTACAAGTATACGATTTGCTCTGTCGTGCTTCGTATCCGGATGTGTGTAGATTCGAATTTTAATATCGGTATAGTTGTATGATCAAGGTCAACAATGCCCACCTATCCGGATGCAAGAAGTGCGCCTTTTGCCCTGTCATGGTAGGCGCCCCTCCACCGTCACTCGTCGAGATGTCACAGAAGCGCCGAGTAGGCAGCGGGCCCGACGCCCAGCCGCCCCGGAAGGCGCGAAGAAAAGCAGCGAGGACAGTGAACTCCGAGGCATCTGGTAAGCAAATCGCATCTTTCACTAGCAAAGCGTCGTAGCGATCTTATAGTAGACGTTCATAATGCCGCAGACGACGAGTTTGAAGTCGAGTAGATCATCGAGATGAAGTTCGTGCGTGGAGAGCCCAAGTACCATGTGAAGTGGAAGGGTTACGACGAGACGTCGTGGGAGCCGGAATCGAATCTGCATTGTCCTGAGCTCCTCAACAAGTTCAAGGCAGCACAACTTCAAGAGGCACGCGCGTTGAAGAAAAAAGCAACCCGAAAAGCGGACTTGCCTGACCGAGGTAGCATCGTGACGGCTAAAATCCCTGCAAAACACCAAGAGGGTTCTGAAGGTAACAAACAGCACGTGTTTGCTACATGCTCTTATGTTGGTTTAGGGGAAATTGTACTAACTGTAATAATGGTGCCCAGGTTTGGAGGAAGTGTACGAAGTGGAAAAAATTCTTCGTGAAACTTTTCGTTTTGGCTTGTCTTACTTTGAGGTGAAATGGAAGGGATATTCCCAAACGAGCTGGGAGCCTGCCTCCAATCTGAACTGCCCTGACAAATTGGAGAAGTTTAGGCGTCGCCAGAAAGCAGCACGTCAAGCTATGCTCGAAAACTCAGCTCCAGCTGAAGTCACCGATGCTACCGGGACGGTAGGCCATGACAGCCCTCGGAAAGATACCGATGAGAACGAGAAACCCAGCGGTGGATCTACAGCTCGCCAAGCAAGCAGAGCATCGATTCCAGAAAATAATGGAGTGGTAACCAATGATGCTGACAATGTGGCTACCGAGAGCCGGCAAACCGATGATCGAACCGAAAATGACTACGAGTACGATTACCCGGATTACTTTCCCGAGACTACCGAGGAAGAGGCGATCTCAAATGCAGGTGGTGGTATTGAGCCTAGGGGTGACGGGATCTCAAACAATGCGGATGCAGACGCTACGCCAGTACCGCGAGCAGATTCCAGAGGGTCAGGCAAGGCTCCGAGAAAAAGAAAATCGCCCCGGCAGACAGCAGAAACAACCGCAACGCCCTCGCAAAATCGACGTACTCTTTCGTCTCCCGGGAGTCGAGTATCTGGGAAGAAATCGAAAAGACGTGCGGACATGCTTGCTGATGAAGTGAACGTGGGTATTGATGACGATCACGAGGTGCTGGAATCGGATGGTTGTTCTGGCGAGAGTGCCGACGACGATTCTGAAGATGAGTTTGCAGATGAGCTTTATATTGCGGGTGATACCGGAAACGAAAGTTTTAGTGTCGAAACAGCAGAGGAAATTCGTGCGGTTGCCAGCCCCCAGGACTACAGAACAGATGAAATGCTTCGAGGCATGTCTGACAATGGTTGGGAGTTGCTACCGGTAACCGACGAACGGGATGACTCGGACCTGTCCGGCGCTACGGATGTGTTTACGGACCCTCCTCAACTTACTGCCTCGGCTATAGAGGCAGCGAAAACGATGAAACCTTCTGATCTTTTTTTTACTACATGCCGAAGACTCTCTGGACGGAGATTGCCGAGGAAACTAATCGTTACGAGCGTCAGACACGACCGGAAAGACTTCGACAGGCGAAGTTGTCCATTGAAAAGAAGACGGCCGACATCCACAAACGCAAGGAAATGTTTCAAGCAAAGAAGAAGGAGTTGGACGCGTTCAAAGACGTACTTGCCGCGGAGATCATGCATTTTCTGGCCCTAGTAATATCCAGGGCTATTTGCCCGATAAAGTCTCGACTGGAAGATCATTGGAAGACGCGAGCCCGTGGAGCGATCCCAGCTGGAACTTGGTCGCGATTTATGGTTCGCAAGCGTTTCAAGGAGATTAACAGGTACTGTGACTTCCACGTTATTTTAATAAATGGCCCACTAACACGTCCTTCGCTAGATTTCTCCACTTTACGAGCAACCAGGCTCCGCAGGCTAAGACGGACCGGGCATGGAAGATTCGCAACGTGATAAACAAGTTACAGACTACTTTCAAGGGTGGAATGGAACTAGGGCGCTGGGTTGCATTCGACGAGATGGTTATCCCTTCAAGAAGTTCGCGGAACAGAATACGAGTTTTCCTGAAGGATAAGCCGCACAAGTACGGCACCAAGCTGTTCGCTGTGCGTTGCGGGAATACCCACTACTGCTCCAGGTATGCTCATTTGCGCTTTTTTATATAGTCGGTATCTGAACGCTGTGGATTCATGCTCAGGTTCGAGGTTTATTGCGGTAAGAAACAAAACAGTCAATTTGTTGACACCAGAAGTGGACCAGCTGCTGTGGTTCGAAACCTTAAAGCGTTGTGGGAACAGCGTCGGGTGGATCGATCCAAGAAGCGAATCATCATCACTGATCGCGAGTATTCTTCGGTGACGTTGGGGTTTCGTTTGATGGACATGGGGTACTACAATATCGGGACGGTTGCTACGACGCGTCTTGGCTTCCCCGAAGACTTGAAGACCGACAAAAAATCAGCTTCGAGAGCGATGCCGCGCGGCTCATACATTCTTGCTCGGAACAATACGAATCGTCAAATGTACTCGACGCGGTGGGTTGACTCGAAAATGTGCTACTTTGTGGCGACTGGGTCCTCCGCTAGACGTGCGATTGTGCGGAGGAAGCAAAAGGACGGCTCACAGGCAAACATTCCGTGTCCGGAGTTTGTGGTATGTACAACAAGTACATGGGGG
Organism: Phytophthora x cambivora; assembly: GCA_033557925.1. Lineage (NCBI taxonomy): Eukaryota > Oomycota > Peronosporomycetes > Peronosporales > Peronosporaceae > Phytophthora > Phytophthora x cambivora. The sequence continues at coordinate 2,229,126 of JAUCEB010000012.1, read as the reverse complement.
GTGTTGACAGTCACGACCAGTTACGTCTGCAAAGGTACGTGTTGCTCTGTTGCGGTTCTGCCGCCCATTACTTACGCCGAAAATGCTTTTGACTAGGTACTCCATTCAAATGATCATGCGACCGAAGAAATACTACAAGACTCTTTTCTACGGGCTTCTCGACATAGCTGTTATTAACGCTTTTATCACCCATCGTGAGTACGCGAAGTCGGTGGGGGAAAAACCTCTTTCACACGCGGATTTTCTCATTCAGCTACACGAGGAGCTACTCGCTCTCGGAGATGATGACTTCCTGGAAACGGTGCCAGTCGCCGAAGCCGCTGTTACCGAGGTGGAGCCAAGAACTAACCAGACACCAGTTTCGACGGCGTACTCGCTAGCAAGCTCGAAGCATCAATTGATGGTGTCGATGGACAAGACAGCGAAGGGCAAGTTCAAGTTTCGCGTGTGCAAGGTTTGTTCGGTACTGCGTGGTGCTGGCAGTCCTGGATCGAATCGACCTCCCGGCACAACGCGTCATTACTGCAAGCAGTGCTCCACTGATCGAGGACGACTGTTTCTGTGTTCCAAGGCGCGACATGTATCCGATGGTAATTCTGTATCGTGCTTTAACATTTGGCACTCGAAATGGAAGAACGGAGATCAACTTCCGCACTCTGAAAAGGTCGGACGGATCCGAATGCGTCTGTCGAAGGAGGAGTTACGCGCGGAAACGATGGACACAGCTTCCTCAGATGCTGTACCGCCAAGGCAATACGAGACCGATGCTCAGAATGCCGATGGGGCTGCTTCGGTGTCATCTTCGCAGTTACCGGTTCCAAGTGTCACGCGAAACGTAGAGGTACAAGTGCATCAGCCAGAGCGGCCAGGCGCAGATGCAGCAGGACAGGATGAAGAAGGAGTAACTGCGACTGAGAGGCCCCGGATGAGAGCGAGCGAGAGGCCGTGGCGGAAGTGCTGGTGGAGCTGCTCGGCGCGGTGGAATGTACGCTCAGCGGGGCCGAGCAGCAGAATGAGTCGGATAATTAGGTGTCACTGCGAAGTCGATCTTGACAAAATACGTCTGTAAGTGAGAGCGAAGCCAGCTTTGACTCGACGGCGGTCAAGCTGGTTGTCAACGTTGAGATCTATGTTTCACTGCGAAGTCAATCTTGCCATCTGCCATACAAACTTTCGTACAAATACGCCTGTTAGCGAGAGCGAAGCCAACCTTGGCACCAAGCTGGTTGTCAACGTTGAGATCTATGTTTCACTGCGAAGTCAATCTTGACTTCTGCCATACAAACTTTCATACAAATACGCCTGTTAGGGAGAGCGAAGCCAACCTTGGCACCAAGCTGGTTGTCAACGTTGAGATCTATGTTTCACTGCGAAGTCAATCTTGCCATCTGCCATACAAACTTTCATACAAATACGCCTGTTAGCGAGAGCGAAGCCAACCTTGGCACCAAGCTGGTTGTCAACGTTGAGATCTATGTTTCACTGCGAAGTCAATCTTGACTTCTGCCATACAAACTTTCATACAAATACGCCTGTTAGGGAGAGCGAATCCAACCTTGGCACCAAGCTGGTTGTCAACGTTGAGATCTATGTTTCACTGCGAAGTCAATCTTGACTTCTGCCATACAAACTTTCATACAAATACGCCTGTTAGCGAGAGCGAATCCAACCTTGGCACCAAGCTGGTTGTCAACGTTGAGATCTATGTTTCACTGCGAAGTCAATCTTGACTTCTGCCATACAAACTTTCATACAAATACGCCTGTTAGGGAGAGCGAATCCAACCTTGGCACCAAGCTGGTTGTCAACGTTGAGATCTATGTTTCACTGCGAAGTCAATCTTGACTTCTGCCATACAAACTTTAATACAAATACGCCTGTGAGGGAGAGCGAAGCCAACCTTGGCATCGACAGCGGCCAAGCTGAGATCTATGCTACAATAAGAAAGCGATGACGGAATATATGTAGGCATGGGCTTCTTCATTGCATCTCAACATCGCTAACAAAATATGTATGCTTCTGTGAAGCTGGGCTAAGCACTTTCCGACGTACTAGCGTCTCAACGATACCCCAAGACGAGGAAACATCACCTCGGTTTGATACGTCCAGACAGCAAGCCACTCAAGCGCAGCGGCTTCCTGGACTCGAGCTTTATACTCGAGCTCTTTGATAAAACCCTCCTTGGTATGATCCCGGATAGCATTCTCGTCGTACGATTCATCTGCCTCCATGGCGATATGGTGTTCAACATGGGAATCGAGAAAAGCGTCTAAGCGTTCAATATCCCACTCGCACAGGCGCTGTCGACGCTTTACCATAGTCAGCGTTATCTACACAGAGGTCAATGGCACGTTAGCGTTGGGAGTACACCTGGCACCACAGAACGCGTGAAATACCTTCGAGGCTTTCAGGGACGCTTGCAACCACGCGTAGATGTGACTCGAGTCTTCGTCATTCTGAACTGCGCATACATCTCGTAGAGCGGAAGGGCGGCTAGAAATGCGTCTACATGGGTGGTAGACCTGAATCTAGGCTCGTAAACCTGTTGCATAATACCATTCGTTAGACTACGCCACAGAACTCAAGTAATTCGTATACCCACCCGGTCGCGTGAAGGTTTGCGTACTGGCTGGAGGGTGTGAAAGTCAAGGAACCCCTGGTGCCATTGAAATCTCTCCAACGTCTAGGCATTCATCGGAATTGAGCCATCGTGACGCCCACTGAAACACCAACGATACGTGCACGTACCTCCCCAACAGACTTCGGCTTGCCATAAATTTTCTTGTTGTTTGACGCTGTTCGGTTGCAAGCAGGAAGGTTAGATATCAAACAGACACCACAAGTAGAACATTCATGCGCACCGGGACAGCCTCGTAGGTGTACTTAGGGTCCGAGAGAACAAAGTAGGAGGATTTGTCTAAGTCGGTATCTTGATCGCTGAGCTGCCCTTGGCTCTCGGAGCGCCCTCGCGCTGTGAGCTCCTGTTGGTTCGAGCGTTCGTCGTCATCGCTGCTGCTGCCGCCCACAGTGCTGCTGCTGTCGGCCGCCGTGTCGTCGGTGTACATACTTGCGTCGGTCATGATCTTCTCGGAGAAGATCTCCCCCCACACGATGTGTACTGTACCACTGAGGAGCGACCGCGACTTTTGACAGGTTGATTTTGACTGTCGCTCGATTCTATGGAATGCCTCCATTTTATGTTATACTAGATCCTTACACTAAAACACATATTCACTGCATCCGCCTGCAAAGGCTGCTGTTGCAGTGAGAGCCTGTTCTGGCAGCACCATTGGGTATTATAGCCCTCATCGCTGACGTCACCGCCTTAGCCACCACCATTTTGGTCCTCGGCGATCCGCCTGCTTTTAGGCGCGCTCCGCACTCTGATTCGAGATCACAGTATAGACTGCTTGATCGTCCGGCCTCGTTCTGCAGGGTCTTGTGATCGTTGATGCCATCGTTTAGCTTGAACACGCGCTTCTTCTCCTTCATGTAGGGCGCCTCACGCGAACGTTTGTCCGTGTGGGCTGACGTATGACCGCAGCCCAACTGGGGCGGCTCCGAGAGCCGCCCGATACAGTTGTATCGATAGACCTTGGGCGTCAGCGCGTAGTATTTGCCTAGGCGCTGATGGGCTCGTAGTCGAAGCCCCCCCCCCCCCCCTGTTGCGGCGTCGGGCCTGGTGCTGGGCCAGCATGCTGTTCAGGTTCACGTGCTGCTGGAGTTCATGCGCGCCGGGCCTTTGAAGCCGCCGATTTGAAGTAGAGCTTGGGAAGTTCGCCGCTGCGCTGGTGGTGCGGCGAGTGCGCCTTGTACTGCGAGTAGCCGTAGCCCTGCATGGCGAAGAGGAAGGAGGAAGTCAGGCGGGTGTACTGCCGATGGAATGGGGGGGCTTGTGCCGCCAGCGCTCGCCTGCAGTCGAGAAACACGTCCGCAATGGGGCAACAGGCTGGCTAGAGTGAGCGTACCGAGATTGAGTTGTTCATCTTTCGGTTGTGCCTCGTGCGTCTCGTCGTTGCAGTAGAAGGCGTCCCTCATGTGTCGTGCCGTGCTTGCCCTGGGATAGCGTCACAGCGATTGCCGAGCACGTCCATCAGCCGCGATATTCAGCTCAGAACAATTCTCTCACTTAGCGAATGTTCGCATTATCCTGCGAATTACGCCAAGGTTTTTTCGATTGAAATCTCGATAGAGCTAAATGTTACGGCCGTATCCAAGCTTTGATTGGATAACTCTGACCAATGAGATTGACAGCCGGTGGAACCCGAAGAGTCGGGGCAGGCCGCTGGGGACCTCGCTTACCCTATCCCACCAGTATACAAATTTCTATATTAATCTTATCCCTGCAAAATCGGGATAAGAGCGGTCGCCGGTGGGTTATAGCGCCCACGCGCCAGGGTATTCTGACGCTTACGATGCATATCACAAAGCGAATGTCTTTCACCACCGCGCTTGAATGATCTCTCCAGAGTGCAACCGCCAACGTAGTGGCATTGCCAAGTGTCCTGCACCTACATACTTAGTTTCTCGAAGTTGCCACCCACCCCCCTCATTGTATTCACGCACCGTGCCAGCATTCTCAGATATTGTGGTCTCAGCAGAGTCCGACGAGACCAGCAATTCTCGGCGAGGCTGTACGGTAGCTTCTGTATTACACAAGCATCAAAGAGGGCATACCCGCTGTACAGCATTTAGGCGCTTCGTCAGTACACAGGCCAGAGCGCAACACAACGACCTAGCACCCTAGAAGAGGTTGTAGACCTACGTACCCTTCTCCATCTCTCCTTTGGACGGACTCACCGCGCTACGTCTAGCCGTCTTGGCACTCAAAATGCGGGCGGGGAATAGAACAGAGAACTGATCTTTTGAAAGGCCCCGGTATGCTTTAAGAGGGTGGTCTTGAAAACTTACGATGTAGCATACTTTATGCATCAAGCAACCCAGATAGCAAGAATAGATGTAGCGAAATACATAAGGGCAACAAAAAGGAGGACCACATTGTATTGCATGTTCTGGATGTACCCCTACAAAATCTCCAACTCTTCTGCTACGAGGTATCCTTATCCGCGATCTCGGCTTTCAGTTTCAGAATCCTCAGCTTCACTGCTAGGAACAAACTCCGACGACTCGACGCTCTCCTCATTCTCATCGTTGCCGCTCTCGGCATTCTCATCGTTGCCGTCGCTCTCCTCAATCTCATCGTCGCCGTCGCTCTCCACATTCTCAACGTTGCCGTCGCTCTCTGCATTCTCTTCGTTGCCATCGCTCTCAGCAGGTTGATACTCAGGTGTTTGAGCTTCAGCTTCAGCTGGAGTTGGAGCAGGCGTGCTCGGCGGAACATCATACGCTTGGGGAGAAAGTAGGGACATAGGCATGAGCCTGTTGAGCGGAAGTGGCGGGGATTCGCTGGCATTGCCACTGCTCGCGCCTTCAAAGTCACCGCTCGAGCCTCCAGAGCCACCGCTGCGGCCTGTGTCAGCACGTTCGCTATGCTGTCGCCTTCAGAGCCACCGCTGCGAGCCGTGTCAGCGCGTTCGCTAGCATTGCCACTGCTCGAGCCTTCAGAGCCACCGCTGCGGCCCATGTCAGCACGTTCGCTAGCACCGCCACTGCTCCCGCCTTCAGAGTCACCGCTGCGAGCCGTGTCCTCTTCACCTCCGGTAGTCTGGATAGGTGAACCACTCGAAGGTGGCCCAAGATTCAAGCGCTTGGTCGGCCTGGGTGACGATCCATTTTCGCTGGAGCTTGAGTGCGCACGCCTGGCTACCGATGGACTGGTGGCAGCGGCGTGCTGCTGCGCTGCTCGCGCCTGCTGCAACACCGCCTCAATGCGCTGTACGTGGTCCGCCCGACGGTCATCGCGCTCTGCAGCGATAACCTCCCCATGGGCGCGGTGGTACAAGGCGGCGGCTTCGTCGGTTGCACGCACTGCAGCTGCATATTCTGTGCGTCGCAGGTCTACCTCCGACACCGCATCGTCCACCGTTGGACTACCCGCTCGGTGATGCTGCAGTTGTAGGTGAAGCACACGCTCGGCTTCAACAAGAGCTGCAGAGGCAGCTTCTTCATCCGCAATCGCCTGCCGCCAGGTCTCGCTGCATGGTTCGCGGCAAAGTGAGGAACTTAGCTCAGCGCTTTGCCAGCAAACGACTAGGTTGCATTTCCGTCAATCATGTAACCACGAGAAATGCGCTGGGCAGGTTCAGCGCATTTCTCGTGGATAGGGGATTGACGAGAAGTGAACTTTGAGCGTTTGTTGTTTGTTGCCTGTGTGTGTGTGGGGGGGGGGGGGGGCGGTGCTGAAACTTACGATATGGCATACACGTTCAGCGACGCCCCCTTAACAACCGAGCGAACTTTCGTGAGGATGCTGCCATACTAGTAATATTAATACTCTACTTGTGGGCATTTCGAGGAGCAGACGTCCCGAGTAGCGGCGGCATCACCCCTCGACAGGTGCAGAGCAGGCAGAACCGGCGAACGAGGAATCAGCCAGGACGAGTATTGATGCAGACAATGGGGGAGTGGATCCGGCCAGCAGTATCACGCACCGAGGCGGAACTCAACCAATATAAAGCTGACTTACAAGACTTGGCGCGCAGAGCAATCAGCTGGACAACAACTGAAGAATGGGTAGTGGAACTTTCGAGACCACTGCCGCGATCCACAGGGATATGGTCACCGGAAGAGGAACGGTTCTGGCCGACATACTCGTGGGCGGACAACCCGTGGATACCTGATGCCAAAGGAAACCCATTAACGGGCAAAGTATACGATAAAATCCGAAGGTGCTCACTTGCAGAACTGGAGATCCAACGGATCGGCAGGTGGACATATTCCTTTGTCATCCCGGAAGTGAACGGCGGCATGCATCAGCAAGCGAAACTTCGACGGTGGGCAATTGCCATATTGCTCAGCTCGCCGCCAATAGAAATTGGTAAGTGTTTGCAGGTGAATGCCGAGATGCAACTCAGGCATCAACCCAAACTGAAGCACACCTACCGCTGGGAATGCACAGCACCCGGAAGAGCCACAGGCGTACGGCTGGACCAGCCTGATCAGACGATGACGGCTATGGAAGTCGCACAAACCGCCAACGGGATTCATTGGACGGTAGTGGAGACAGGAGCAAAAGACAACGCCGCAGCGGCAGATCGAATAAAGATTCCAGGATGCGGGGAGCATTGTGTTCTACGCGCACCCTAGAGTGCATAGCCTCCAATGGAGCGTACCGGACAACATAGCGAACAAGCACGTACTCACAGCCCTCAAGCAACAACCATTTCGCAGATGCAAGGAAGCCCAAGCCGGACTAGCGGCCCAAATTGACAAGTTGCACGGGCTAGCACGAAGCTGTCCTTGGCAAGCGGCGACGCTCCACCAGTCTCCGAAGAAACTAGACTCACGGGCGGGAGCTTACAGCCTACCAGGTCTGTGTCTCCTACAGAGTTGCAACAGCGCAGTTGAACCTCTATCATAGCGGACGCCAAGATGACAATAGCTGCCGCAAGCTGCAGGCATGCAAAGGAACAACGGAAACACTAGTCCACGTGATGTGGGGCTGTCCGTGCGCTCAAGCGTGTTGGCAGAAGCTCCTCAGTAACTGGACGGGTAAGCACTGGGCGGGGAAAGACATCGAGCGATTCGTCACCAACTGTGCAAGTCGGACAGCACCGGCGCTCGCACAAGGCATAGCAGACCGCTTCAACCAAGAACATCCAGACGACGCACAGCAGTATGTGGCGATCTGGAAACGGATATGACACATACTTTGCAGCGTGTGCATCACAGCGCTATGGATCCAGCGGAACCGGGTCGTGTTCCAACAAGAGGAAGTCACGGAGGAAAGCAGTGTCCAGGAATTCTGGACTACAGGAATGAGGCAGCTCACAGCGCTCGCTAAACGCGAGCGCCGGAACCCCGACACAGTCATTCAAGGAACTCGGTTGTTTGTGTGCCAGCAAGCACTAGAAGAACAACCACGAGAGCAGTCAGCAAAGACGATAAGCCCCGTACAACCACCGGATCTCCCGGAGACACCGGCGTTGCTAACCAGGCTTAGGCTGTACCAGACATCTAGAAGCCGATAAGGTTAAATAGACCAGTCTCTCTCTCTCTTAATACTCTACTTGGACAGCAAGTAGCACAACTTCACGATCTGAACAACAATCTATGGACGCAGGTCTCCGTGTCAGGCCACTTCCTGCAGATATTTTTTTTTTCAGTTGTCACCATCTAATGACTATTAATACGTCGTTAGAGGCTCGTATGCTGTTCAGGTTGCTGATGCACGTGCGTTCATTAGCGACCACCGTACAATATACGCCTTACCACAGCTTTACAGCAGTTTTGTGGCGCATTGACAATATTAATACGACCTTCCTTGCCACCGTGGAATCGGATTTTTCGGTCATCGGTTGGGAACGAGATCAGTATCTACACTCGCTGACAGATTTTTCACTCGAGGGAATTCTGCACGAGAAGCAATTCGAACGAATAGCTTCAGTAGAGACAGAAGAAGGCTTGGCAAGTACACTTGATGTAATCATTCTCATACAGTTATCTTACTGCCACACCATACCACAATTAAGTTGCCGTCTCAGCCCAACATTAAGCTAATCGTGGTGATTTCCCAAAAACCCACCATTAACTAAAGAGGCCTGGTAATGTAGCTACGCGAAACGTAATACATTACTTAAGTACATTAGATGCCATAACGCCATACGGCACGACCTTTTCTGTCCGGGATCTCCGTTTCGGGAGCTTCCTATCTATATAACTTTCCCCAAGGGCACTATCCAAGCCGATCGTGGACACCAGGTCGAAGCACGCATCCTGGCCCCGCGACACACGAATACCCCGCGGGACGAGAAGGGGTGTCCTCCATTAAGACGACCCGCTCGTCCCGCAAAGTCGAGCTCTCCTTCAAGGAGTCCTTGCTCCCTTTTGTATCCCACGAGATACAAGACTGGGCTTAGTCAACTCCCTCGTCAACACAGCCCCAGCAGCTTGAAGTCGTAGACTCGCTGCTAAGTGATGTCATCACCTTTTTACCAGCTGTTCCGTGCGAAGGCGCGGTTTTGCTCAAAGGACTGGACTTACCTATGGTAATTAAAAATACGGATGCACTTCCCAGGATTAATTGTTTGGTTTTTGCTGCATTTGCATGGAGCGTCTGCTTTCAAAGCAGGAGCATCCTGTGCTGTTCGTAAGTCGCGTTTCCCAATGGCACTGGACTCACCTCCATCTCATTCCTCAATTCGCCTTTCAGCCCACAAGTGTTTTATCGTCGACCTCCTGGAATCAACCATGCGTCTGCCATCCACGCTCCTGGTGGTGGCTGCTCTCACGCTTCTCGCGAGTGGCAGCGCTCACGCGGATACCACGAAGGTCTCCACGTTGGCGTCTCCTGACCTCGACGTGTTGGCTGTGACCCACAACGCCGGTGACGAGAAGAGATCCCTGCGCGGTCTTAAAAGCGTGGATGAAGTGGACGAAGACAGATTGGCCGGCGCCAACATGTTCAACGTGGAGAAGCTCGAGAAAGCGATGGGCGATCGCAAGTACGCTCAGACTCTGATGATGAGGTGGAAGCGCCATGGATACGACATTACAAGTTTAGAAGCAAAATTGAATAAGTCCAAGTTGGTTAGGGACCCGAGGCTCAACGATCTCTACCAAACGTACGCCGCGTGGTTCCGTACGCTCGACGATAAAATCGCTGCGGCTGATAAGGACCTGTTCGTCAAGGCGAACCTCGACGAGGCGGTGAAAGACAGCAGCCTCGCGAAGGTGCTGTTCAGGAATTGGAAGACCGGCAACTTTGAATCGGACGCGGTCTACTACAAGCTCGAGACGTTGGGCCTCAAGACCGGCGATAACGCCTATGACAAGCTATACAAGAATTACATGTCGTGGCTCAACGTCCATTACCCGGACAAGGAAACAAAGGCCTTGGCGCGCCAGTCGGACTTGTTTAAGGAGTCGATGCTCTTTGATGCACTGAAGGACGTGGCCTACCGTGAGAGTCTGTTCAGGGCATGGAAAACGCAGGGCTACAGCAAAAAACGAGTCGGCGAGATTCTGGGGAACACGGCTGCTGGCGTCGGCGGCGGGCTGAACAATAAGTACAACACCTGGCTGCAAACTCATTTCCCCCCTAAGGCAAGGACCACTCGTTCGTGAAGAGCTCTCGCGTACGTGCACACGCGGATATTAACAGGCTAGTTTGGTTCGTACTACTACTTCAGCAGTACTACTAGGTAATAATCGCTGCATCTTGAGTACTGTTTGACCCATGTGCCAGTCGCAAAAAGTCCAATCCTCTTGTTCCTATACCTCCTCGGTTTCAAGTAGTATTCACCACGAAGTTTAATTAAGTGCCCCATTGATGCTCGCAGCTGAAAAGGACCGACGGGGTGCGTACGTTTCGCCTCGATCTTCCATGAAGAGTCTCTTTTCATGCCATGGGGGCGTCTTCGTTCCCAGTTAGGAATCGTCGGCACGGGGATCAAGACGCGACTTGGCCATGTCGAATCCACGGATGCAATGGGTGAGCCAGCGCATCGTGGAGACGTTCGAGTCGAGCGTGACGCAAGTTGAAGTGAGCGAGTTCCTGGCATCTCCAAGCACCCGAAAGCTCTTCGATGAGCTGTTGAGTGGCAAAGACGCATGCAAAGTGTTCGTGCACTTCCAGAATGGAGCAACCGTCGCCACGGTCGAGAACGGGGCAGCGCCAGCTACCAACGCAGACGCTGCAGCTTCCAATAACAATAGTAAACTGTGTGTGTCGCTGGGCAACTCGATCCCGATTCGAGCCAAATGCTGTTTCTTCCTGAGAACCACAGCGGACGGGAAGCCGGTCGACGTCCAGAAGGCCAGTGACAACGCCATTTGCTTCGGTGAGTTGGCCCCAAACATCTTGCGAGACCTCGAGACGACCATCAGTTCGTTGTTTTCGCCGCTTTTGAAGGCGAAAGACGAGTGGGGGAAGGCCGACGCCGACCTGAAGAACGAATTCATGACGGAATCCGAGAAATTCGCCAACGACCTCAAGGAAGCACTCAACAGTATGGACAGTGGACTCGAGTTGAGGAGACCCGATCGCAGTATTCTAGCGGAGACCGTGAACAACGCAGGCCACGGTGTCAATGGGGCCAGGGTCTTGCAGGTCTCCGACTCGCCAAAGCTGATCGCGCACTATGAGGAAGTGCTCAAGGAATGGTGCGACGTCATCTCGACGTACCTGGAGACCAACACGACGAATGACGGGAAGGGGAACAATGACCAGACGATAGACGACGATGGACCCATGGGGGAGCTCGAGTACTGGCGACGACGGATGCAGCGCCTTACAAGCATCACGGAGCAGCTCAAGATGAACGAGTACAAGGACGTTTTCGCGGTGCTCAGTCGGACGACGAAGAGTGTCAGTGACGACACGAAGCAGCGTATTCAGACGTTGCTACGGCGGTGGAAGCAGATCGATATCGGTATCACCGAGGCGGCTAACGAGGCCAAGGACAACGTCAAGTATCTGTTCACGCTGGAGAAGTTCATCATCCCGCTGTACAACGGCACACCCAGTTCCATTATCGACACGCTGCCCGCTTTGATGAACTCGATCAAGATGATCCACTCGATTGCGAGATACTACAACACCACGGAGCGCATGGCAAACTTGTTCACGAAGATCACCAACCAGATGATCACAAACTGCAAGCACTGTGTTACTGGGGGTGAGACGTACGAGGTGATGTGGGATAAAGACCCCGAGGAACTGGTGCGACACCTGGACTCGTGCCTGAAGCTGAACGAGGCCTACCAGCAGCAGTATCGCGTCACTAAAGACAAGCTCTTTGCAACACCAAAGGGGAAGCAGTTTGAGTTCAACGAGATGAAGATTTTCGGCAAATTTGATCTCTTCTGCCGACGTGTCATGAAGTTGATCGACATGTTCACAACGATCCACCAGTTCTCGTCGCTGGGACAGCATCGACTCGAAGGAATGGAAGACCTGATCGCGAAATTCAACTCCATTATCCGCGAGTTCCAGTACCGAAACCACGATCTGCTTGACTACAAGAACAACCGCTTCGACCGCGACTACGTTGAGTTCAACGTCCGGATCTCCGACCTAGAAGGCCTACTGCAGAAGTTTATCAACGATTCCTTCGAGAACATCACCTCCATTGAGCACTCGCTGAACCTGCTACGCAAGTTCCAGACCATTCTGCAGCGTGAGAACCTCAAGTCGGACCTGGACTCCAAGTTCAACGTCATTTTCCAGAACTATGGACTGGAGCTGGAGCACGTTCTACAGCAGTACGAGAAGTACAAACAAAACCCTCCGTACCCACGTAACTTGCCGCCAGTGGCAGGCAACATCACGTGGTCTAGGCACCTACTGAAGCGGATTGAAGAGCCCATGAAGAAGTTCGAGTCCAATCAAAATGTATTGGCGAGCAAAGACGCCAAGCGGATTATTCGCATGTACAACAAAGTTGCTCGAACGCTGGTAGCGTTCGAGTACATTTGGTACCAGGCATGGGTGCAATACATTGATACAGCGAAGGCCGGTCTGCAGGCCACGTTGATCATCCGCCACCCTGAAGACAACAAGCTTTACGTCAATTTCGACCCTGAAATTCTGCAACTTTTGCGCGAAGCCAAGTGTTTGGACCGCATGGGCATCGAGATCCCAGAAGCGGCGAAGATTGTGCTACTACAGGAGGACAAGTTCAAAAACTACTACAATGAGCTTCAATATGCACTAGCGGAGTACGACCGTATCGTGACCAAGGTGATTCCGGTGACCGCCATGCTCCTGCGGCCTCACTTTAACGACATGGAGTTCAAGCTACGCCCGGGGATGATCACGTTAACGTGGACGAGTATGAACATTGAGGCGTATCGCAACCACATCCACTCGGGCTTGCAGCATCTCGAGGAGTTGGTGACGAACATCAACGACATCATCGAGAATCGGATCGAGAAGAACATGCGCATCGTCTCGAAAACCATGTTGGTGGATCTGCCAGTGGACCAGTCGTTCTCTCTCGATGAGTTTGTGACGATGCAGAGCTCCAACATCAAGCGCGCAGGAGCGCTGCTGCAAGGCAAGAACGTCGAGATCGAGAACGCAGTGGAGGACTTACTGAAGATCATCATGCAATACCCGCTGGACTCGCACATCGAAGGCGTCTCGAACGAGGAGGCCATGAAGCTGAAGAAACACTACAACCACTTCATGTACCAGGCACTACTGCACTGCACAAAGAACTCGCTGAATACCATCAAGAAGCGCGTCGCGTCCCGCGTAACATCCTCGATCTTCACTATCGAGCGGCCATTCTTCGAGGTGGACGTCCAGCTCAGCGTGCCGAACGTCCAGCTGCATCCGTCGTTAGATGAAATCCAGCTTGCCATTAACAAGGCGGCGCAGACAATTCTCAGCTGCTCGAAGGAGTTGCTAGACTGGGGTCAGAGCGATTTGTCCTCGGCCGTGTCCAATTCAAACTCTAATGGCTCGGATAGCAACGGGAATGCTACCGGTCACCCGAACGCTGGCAAGATCACCTTCTTCGATCGGATCACCAAGGACATCGAGATCGTGCGCGTTGTGCTGCTGCTTACTGGTAGTGTCCAGGGTCTACGCAACAATGTGACTGAGTACTTGGGGTCTTTCAAGAAGTACGAGTGGCTCTGGATGGAGCAGAAGGATGTGTCGTATGAGAACTTTCTCAAGAAGAACCCGGAGCTGCAGGACTTTGAGAAGAAGCTCAAGTCATTTGTCGAGATTGACCAGGAGATTTCAAGCCTCACCCCGATCCACAACATCGGTGCGCTCTCATTAAACACTCGAAACATCAAGTTACAGCTTAAACACGAGAATTCGCAGTGGAAATTGAAGTTCTCCGACAATCTGCACAACCAAGCACGTCGAAAGATGGAGTCACTGACGGAATATTTTCGGTCGACTATGGGCAAACTCAATCGCAAGGTGGTGGATCTGGACTCTCTCCGGTTTGTCATGAACTTGCTGAAGGAGGTACGCGCTCGAGAAAGCGGTATCAACATGGAGATCAATCCGGTGCTGGACATGTACGAGATGTTGGAATACTACCTGCCGGACGGATTCATGGAGAAGGAAGAAATGGACCAGAAGTCGGTCTTGCGTAGCAATTGGCGCAAGCTCATCCACCACGCTGAGACTCGCACGGACGAGCTCAGTAAGACTCAGGCTGGATTCAAACGCGGTCTCCTTCGCGATATCAAGGAGCTGATTGTCGATGTGAAGCACTTCCGCGAAGATTATCTCGCAAATGGTCCCATGGTTATCGGGATCCCTCCGGTGGAAGCTGTGGAGAGACTTAACCGCTACAAAGAGGAGTACAAGATTCGCGAGCGCAAGCACGAGCTGTATCTGTCAGGCGAAGAACTCTTCGCGCTCCCGAAGACGACATACCCGGAACTTGAGATGACGAAGAAAGAGCTCCAGCTTCAGGACAAGTTGTTTGGCTTGTACACGGACGTCCTGAGTACCATCGAAGAGTGGAAACAGATTCCGTGGCTCTCAGTTGCTGAGAGAGTGCAGTCCATGACGGAGAAGGTGGACGCATTTTCCCTTCGCTGCAAGAAGATGCCCGGGAAACTGCGTGAATGGGAGGCGTATACAGACCTGAAGAAGATGATCGACGACTTCACCGACGTTTTACCGCTGCTACAGGAGTTGAGTAAGGAATCCATCAAGCCTCGACACTGGGAGGCTGTCATGGCAATCACGAAGACGCAGTTGGACGTCACCGCGCCAGATTTCAAGCTCCAGGCTCTCATGGATGCCAACATTGTCGAGTTCAAGTCTGAGATTGAAGAGGTGACGGACGGGGCCGACAAGCAGCTCAAGATCGAGGTCCAACTCGCCGAGATTTCGGCTCGGTGGGAGACCGAGGAGTTCCAGTTCCAAGACTGGAAGAGCCGCAACGTGCCGATCTTGAAGGCGGTTGTGCCTGTCGTGGAGGAGCTCGAGGAAACGCAGATGAACCTGCAAACGATGTTGTCTATGCGTCATGTGATCCCGTTCAAGGATGTGGCTCAAGGCAAACTGGAGCAATTGTCGGACACTTCCGAGACGCTGGAGCGATGGATCAAAGTGCAAATGTTATGGTGCTCCCTCGAGTCTGTGTTCACGGGGGGTGATATCGCCAAGCAAATGCCTGTGGAAGCGAAGAAATTCCAGAAAGTTGACAAGGATTGGGCCAAGATTATGGCCAAGTCGGAGGAGATCAAGAATGTGGTGGCCTGTTGTTCCAGTGAACTGCTCAAGTCGTGTCTACCAACGATGTATTCCGAGCTGGAGAAGTGCCAGAAGAGTCTCGAGGGGTACCTGGAGCAGAAGCGGAATAAGTTCCCTCGGTTCTACTTCGTGTCGAACCCTGGCCTGCTCATGATCTTGTCGCAAGGCAGTGACCCGTTGAGTATGAATGAGCACTACGAGAAGGTGTTCGACTCCATTGAGAGGGTTTACCACGACAAGAAAGACAAGACTTTGATCCACACGATGGTGTCTGGCGTCGAAGAAGTGCGGTTTTCTCAGATTGTCAAGGCGCAGGGGAACATTGAGGACTGGCTGGCCACGTTGCTGCGTGGGATGCAGATCACTATGAAGGACATTTGTCGACAAAGCGCAATGGACATTGGCGTCGTGGGCAACGACTTGAAGCGACTGCGCGAGTTTGTCGATCGGTACGTGGCCCAGTTCGCTCTTCTCGGCATTCAGATGATGTGGACGACGGACATCCAGACCGCGCTGGAGCAGTGTCGAGCGAAGAAGAACATCATGAAGGACACGAGCACCAAGCAGGCGATGGTGCTGACGGAGCTGTCGAACTGGTGTCTCGGAGATCTCGGCTCGAAGGAGAACCGCATCAAAATCGAGACGCTCGTGACGATCCACGTCCATCAACGAGACGTGATGACGGACCTCGCTACCCTGTACAAGCAGAAGAAGATTTCGGATCCGAACGACTTCGAGTGGCTCAAGCAAGCTCGATTCTACTGGAGACCGGGCAACGCAGACGAGTTTAACGCTGATGGGGCGTGTGTCATCTCGATCACGGACGTCGACTTCAACTACCAGTTCGAGTACCTTGGCTCGAAGGAGCGATTGGTGGTGACTCCGCTTACGGATCGATGCTACATCACCCTAGCTCAAGCTCTAGGCATGTACTTCGGAGGAGCACCCGCTGGTCCCGCAGGAACGGGCAAGACGGAGACGGTGAAGGATCTCGGTCGGACACTAGGAATCTACGTCGTGGTGACCAACTGTACGGACCAGCAGAAGTACACGGATTGTGCCAAGATCTTCAAGGGGCTGTGTCAGGGTGGACTGTGGGGGTGTTTCGATGAGTTTAACCGTATTCAGCTCCCTGTACTGTCCGTGGTGGCGCAGCAGGTGCTCGCTATCCAAAACGCTAAGAAGACAGGAACCAAGTACTTCCAATTCCCCGGTGACCCTCAGAATATTCTGCTTACACAAGTCTGCGGCTACTTCATCACGATGAATCCTGGTTATGCTGGTCGTCAGGAGCTCCCTGAGAACCTCAAGGCCTTGTTCCGAGGGGTGGCCATGATGGTGCCCGATTTCGAGATTATCATGAAGGTCAAGCTCTGTTCAGTGGGGTATTCCGAGTACCAAGACCTCGCCAAGAAGTTCTTTATCCTGTACAACACGTGCAAGGAGCAGTTGTCCGCGCAGAAGCACTACGACTGGGGGCTGCGTAACATTCTCGCAGTGCTGCGAAGTGCCGGTAAGATCAAGCGCGACAACCGAAACGATTTAGAGTCCAAGCTGCTGTACCAGACCCTGCGCGATATGAATTTGTCCAAGCTTGTGGCTCAAGATGTACCGCTCTTCTTGTCATTGCTTGCAGACTTGTTCCCTACTGTCCAATTTCCCCCCAAGGGGTCCTACCCCGAACTTACTGTGGCTCTACAAGCTGAAATCGAGAAGCAAGGGATCGTGGACCACCCCGGTTGGTTCAACAAAGTCATTCAACTCTACGAAACGCAGCTCGTGCGTCACGGTATCATGCTTGTCGGTCCTACCGGCGGTGGCAAGACCAAAATCTTCGACGTCCTGATGCAAGGTCTCACGCTAACTACCAACATCGTCCACAAACAGTCAAAGTTGAACCCGAAAGCCATCCGAGCCGCTGAAATGTATGGAGAAGTGGACCCCATGTCTGGAGAGTGGACGACCGGTGTGTTCGCAGCCATGTGGGCCAAGTACAACAACAAAGCCAACAAGTTCATCATGTGGATGACGTGTGACGGTCCTGTGGATGCGATCTGGATTGAGGATCTGAATACGGTCCTTGACGATAACAAGATCCTAACTCTTGCCAATGGTGACCGCATGCCCATGACGGACAATGTCAAGCTCATGTTCGAGGTGGAGACGCTGGTCAACGCTAGTCCCGCCACGGTGTCACGAGCTGGTATTGTCTTCATCAGTGACACCGATCTCGACTGGTCCCCCGTTGTCGAGGCTTGGATTCGGAAGCGTCCACCGACGCACCAGCAGCTTCTTCGCGAACTCTTTATGAAGTATATGGGCGAGAACAACCCGCTGAACCCCGGCCACTGCTTCGACTACTTGAACCGCAACACGGAAGGAGTCATGACCGTGTCTCGCGTTGGGCAGGCGTCCCGACTGTACAATTTGATGACGGGTTTGCTCCTTGGTGACCATGGCACAACATTGTCAGAAGACCCTGCCAAGTTGGCCATCCAGCTTGAGAAGTTGTACTTGTACTGCCTCTGCTGGTCTCTCGGTTCGCTCTTGGAGCAAGAGGACCGTGTGAAATTTGATGAATGGCTTCGACAGTATGATGACAACGCGCTACTACCCAAATGTGAGCCTGGACAAACCGTGTACGAGTACTTCGTTGATCCTCAGACGTGGGATTGGAAACTGTGGCGACCTGCCAAGTGGGAGTACCCCAAGGGCTCCAAGCAGCTCGACTTTTCCAACTTGCTGGTGCCTACCATGGATTCCGTTCGAACGCTTTATCTCATTGAAAACCTGCACAAACAACGGAAGCCGGTGTTAATGGTGGGGGGACCGGGTACTGCCAAGACTTCATCGGCGCTCATGTTTTTCAACGATCTGAGCCCGGACATCATGATGATCAAGCGAGTCAACTTCTCCAGTGCTACAACGCCATTCATGTTCCAGAATGCCGTCGAGAGTGAACTGGACAAGCGCGGTGGAAAGAGTTTCGGTCCTCCTGGAGGGAAGAAGATGACCGTGTTCCTCGATGATCTCAGTATGCCGCTGGTTAACGCTTGGGGTGACCAACCTACACTCGAAATCGTACGAATGATCATCGAGTTGAGCGGCTTCTGCTTCCTATCGAAGGACCGACGTGGAGACTTCAAGGTCTGTGAAGATCTGCAGTACGTGGGGGCCATGGGCCACCCCGGAGGAGGTCGCAATGACATTCCTAACCGTCTCAAGCGTCAATTCTACTTGTTCAACTTGATTCTGCCCTCGCTCACGTCGATCGATGACATCTACGGGCAAATGCTTGCTGGACGCTTCGACCCAGAGACGTACAGCAAAGACACTCTTGGTATCGTGAACAAGCTAACGCGAGCTACCATTGACTTGTGGAACTACATGAAGGCCAAGTTACTACCTACCCCGGCCAAATTCCACTACATTTTCAACATGCGTGAACTGAGTCGCGTGTTCCAGGGCATTCTACTCACCCCGCCCGAAACATTCACCAGTGGAGGTGGTATCCGAGTCACACAGGGAAAACTCGCCAAGATGGACCCTGGTCAGGTCGTTTTGCTCACGTGGAAGCACGAGTGTGCCCGCGTGTTCTGCGATAAGCTCACGAACCATAAAGACAAGGACATTTTCAACGCGTACATGAGGGAGCTCGTCAAAAGTCACTACGGAGACAGTCAGGAGGAGTTCTGTCGACAGCAGTACAGTATGGTGAACTTCCTCCGAGACCCGGAAGAGGACGAGGAAGGCGGCATTGCGGATGCCGCACTGAAAATCTACGAACCTGGCGGCACAGTCACAGACGTGCGCTCTCGCGTGCTCGAGTTCCTGGACAAATACAACACCGACTTCCCTCAGCGCCAGATGCGTCTTGTGCTATTCGACGATGCCCTGGACCACTTGCTGCGTATTTCGCGCTTGCTGGAGATGCCGCGAGGTTCGGCTTTGCTCGTTGGTGTCGGTGGGTCAGGGAAGCAGTCGCTCACTCGGTTGGCCGCGTATATGGCGGGGTCTACCATCTTCCAGATCGTTCTCACCAAGACGTACAATACCAACTCCTTCATGGAAGACATCCGCACGTTGTACAAGTCCGCGGGTCATCTCCGAAAGTCCACAACGTTCCTGTTCACGGACGCGGAGATCAAGAACGAGATTTTCTTGGAGCTTATCAACTCGATTCTCATGACGGGTGAAGTGGCCGGTCTGTTTGCCAAGGACGAGATGATGGCGATGACTGCGGATCTGCGCAATTCCTTCGTGAAAGAGCGTCCTGGTCAAGCTGAGAGTCAGGCGAACCTCAAACAGTACTTCACAGACTGTGTCCGTGACAACCTCCATGTTGTGTTGTGTATGTCGCCGTTGAACGCGAAATTTGCTGAACGAGCGAGGAAGTTCCCGGGGTTGATCAGTGGGCCGACGATCGACTGGTTCTTGCCGTGGCCTGAAGACGCGCTGATTGCCGTGTCCAAGGGCTTCATCCAGGACTATCCGATGGAATGTGACGCGACTACGAAGCAAGCGCTTATGACACACATGGGCATGGTGCACCGCATCGTCACGGACTTGTGCGAAGAGTACTTCCAGAAGATGCGACGACGCGTGTACCAGACGCCCAAGTCGTACTTGAGCTTCATCGAGTCGTACAAGAAGATGTACAATGTCAAGCTCGACGAAATCAAGGTGAAGGAGCAGCGCGTGAATCTCGGACTCAAGAAGCTCATTCAAGGCGCGGAAGATGTGCGAGCGATGTCCATCGTACTAGCAGATGAGCAGGTGAAGCTTGAGAAAGCCACAGAAGAGACCAACACCATGTTGCAGTCTCTGCAAGTTTCGTCCGCGGAAGCTCACAAGGAAGGCGACCAAGTGGCTCAGATCAAGGCCAAATGTGAGGAAGATGCCGCTCGCATTTCGGCTGAGAAGGAGCTGTGTGAACACGACTTGGCCAAGGCAAAACCATTCGTCGAGGAAGCTGAGACGGCCATCGACTCGATCAAACCGGCACACATTGGCGAGATCAAGAAGCTGGCCAAGCCGGCCGACATCATCCGACTCGTGTTCGACGGCGTGCTGATCCTGTTCAAACTGCCGCTGATCCCGGTGAAGCAGGTCAAGTTGAACGTGGCCAAGCAGGAGATCGACTTCTTCGAGACTTCGTTCTCGCCGTACGCCCAGTCGATGATGAGCGACTCGAACTTCCTCAAGAACGTGCAGAGCTTCGGGGCTGTTGGGAAGGACATGATCAACGAAGAAACCATCGAGCTCTTGACACCGTACATGGAGCTCGAAGGCTTCCAGCCGAGTGTGGCGAAGAACGCATCGCTTGCAGCTGAGGGTCTGTGCACGTGGGTGCGCGCCATGAAATTCTACCACGAAGCTTCAAAAGTGGTGAAGCCCAAGCTCGAGGCGCTGACCATCGCTGAAGGGCAGATGGAAGCTGCCAACAAGGCTCTGAGTGCTGCTGAGCACCGACTTTCCAAGTGTAAGGAGCGTCTGAACGAACTCCAGCAAATGTTCGAGGCGCAAATGGCCGAGAAGAAACGCATCGAGGACGGAGCGAACGCGCTGGCACGAAAGATGCAGCAGGCGTCCGATCTGATCAACGGTTTGGCTGGTGAACGCGTTCGTTGGACGGACGACTCGAACAACTTTGCAGACTTGAAGAGACGATTGGTAGGCGACTGTGCTGTAGCGTGCGCCTTCGTGTCGTACTGCGGCCCATTCAATCAGGACTTCCGGACCTACATGGTGCAGAGCAAGTTTGTACCAGACTGTGAGTCGAGAAACGTACCCGTGACGGTGGACATTGATGTGATCACGTTCCTCGTCGATATCGGCACTGTGGGTGACTGGAACATGCAGGGACTGCCCACGGACGCGTTGTCGATTCAAAACGGTATCATGGTGACGCGGTCTTCGCGCTACCCCCTGCTTGTCGACCCGCAGGGCCAAGCTCTGTCTTGGATCAAAAACAAGGAGTCTGAACGTGTACCGAGTTATGGTACGACGTCGTTGAACCATCCGAAGCTGAAGGATCAACTCGAATTCTGCATGGGTGAAGGGAAGGCCCTGATCGTGGCCGGTGTTGAAGAGGATATCGATCCTATGCTGGACCCTGTGCTGGAGAAACAAATCATCGTCAAGGGTAAGAGCATGTCGATCAATGTGTCCGACAAGAACATGGAGTTCAACCCGGCCTTCTCGATGTACTTCATCACGCGTCTGCCGAACCCTCACTTCGGTCCTGAGCTGCAGGCCAAGACGACAGTGATCGACTTCACCGTCACCATTAAAGGTCTCGAGGAGCAGCTTCTTGGTCGAGTCATTGGCAAAGAGCAAAAGGCGCTGGAAGAGCAGCTCGCGCAGGTGCTGGAAGATGTCAACATGAACACAAAGTCGCTGTTAGCCCTCGATGCGTCGTTGCTGGAACGCTTGACGTCCAATACAGGCAACTTACTGGAGGATGAGGAGCTGATCGGCGTGCTAGCCAACACGAAGGAGAAGGCTGCCGAGGTGAAGGACAAGTTGATCGCTGCCGCCGACACGAGAAAGTCGATTAACGAAAAGCGCGAGCAGTTCCGCCCCGTAGCAACGCGTGGCTCCGTGCTGTACTTCTCGGTGGTGGAGACGTCGCTCATCAACTGCATGTACCAGACGTCTCTGAACCAGTTCCTCGCCTTGTTCATGAAGTCCATGGATGTGGCGGAGAAGGCCGCGTTGGCCTCCAAGCGCGTGGCGAACATCATTGAGACCATGACGTACATTTCGTACCGCTACATCAACCGCGGTCTGTATGAGCGCGACAAGCTCACGTTTGTGCTGCTGCTCACGCTGAAGATCCTCGTCACGGACAGCTTACTGACCCGCGAAGAAGTCACGTTGCTCATTCGAGGTGGTGCCGCTCTCGATATCAACTCGGTGAGGCGTAAACCGTTTTCGTGGATCTCGAACGAGGCATGGCTGAACGTCATCGAGCTCTCTCAAAGCTGCAAGTTTTTCACGAATCTGCCGCATGAGATGGCGTCGAACGAAGGCATGTGGCGTCGCTGGTACGAAGACAATGAGCCGGAGACTGTCGTGATCCCGGACTATGAAGCTCGACTCACGGAGAATGAGGTCATCGGGCCGTACTACAAGCTGCTCCTGGTGCGTTCACTGCGCATGGATCGCACGATTCTCACGACAAAGGAGTTCATCAGGAACACCCAGCAAATGGGGCCACGATATGTGGAGCCCGTGACGGACACGATCGAGAGCATTTTTGCTGAGATGAAGGCGGAGACGCCCGTGATTTTCCTCTTGTCCATCGGAGCTGATCCCACCGAAAGCATCGAGATGCTTGCACGCAAGCAAAAGAACCCCTCGCCGGCAGTTGTGTCGATGGGTGAAGGCCAGGAGCCTGTGGCTCTGAAGGCGATCAACGCTGCTGTTGTCAATGGCACGTGGGTGCTGCTGCAAAACTGCGAGCTTGGTCTGGAACTGATGGAGCAGATGGAGGACATCATGCTGAAGCTGACGGAGACGATGGACCCGGGCTTCCGGCTTTTCCTCACGGCACTGCCGAACGACCAGTTCCCTTTGGGATTGCTGCAAATGTCCACGAAAGTGACGAACGAGCCTCCTCAAGGACTGCGCGCGGGTTTGTTGCGGTCGTACACGGTCATGGTGGACCAGGAGAAACTGGAGCGTGTGGAGACGTCTCAATGGCGACAACTGCTGTTTAACCTTTGCTTCTTGCACTCCGTGGTCATCGAGCGCAAGAAGTTTGGTCCACTTGGCTGGGGGATTCCCTACGAGTACAACAATGGTGATCTGTCAGCGTGTACCATTTTCCTCGAGAAGCACCTCTACAACGGACCTATTTCGTGGCCAACACTGCAGTACATGGTCGCCGAGGCGCAATACGGCGGCAAGATCACGGACAATATGGACCGACGGCTGTTTAACTTCTACGCGGAGTGGTGCCTCACACCTGACGTGTGTTCACCGACGTTCAGCTACAACCCGGCGGAGCCCATTTTCCGCCTGCCGAACGACTTCAACTACCGCATTCCTGTGGCCGACAACATCGACGACTACCGACACTTCTGCCATACGCTCCCTGAAATCGACTCGCCTGAAATCTTCGGACTGCATCCGAACGCTGATCTCACGTACCG
Organism: Phytophthora x cambivora; assembly: GCA_033557925.1. NCBI lineage: Eukaryota > Oomycota > Peronosporomycetes > Peronosporales > Peronosporaceae > Phytophthora > Phytophthora x cambivora. The sequence continues at coordinate 2,205,672 of JAUCEB010000012.1, read as the reverse complement.
AGTGAAGGAGGTGAACATGCTGCTCACGACTCTGGGCGACACCCAACCGAAGGGTGGAGGTGGTTCATCGGGAGTTTCTCGCGAAGACGTGGTGTGTGACAAGGCGAAGGAGCTGCTGGACCGACTGCCTGAAGACTACAACGAGGACGACTATAAGGCCAAGATCAACAAATTGGGCGGACTTACCATTCCGCTCAACATCTTCCTGTTCCAGGAGATTCAGCGTCTGCAACGTGTGATCGCCAAGGTGCGGTCCATGCTGCAGTCGTTGCAGATGGCTATCCGCGGTGAGGTGGTCATGACCGAGGAGCTGAGCTGGACGCTGGACGCCATTTTCGACGCCAAGGTGCCTCCTTCCTGGCTGCGGACATCCGTCGGTGACGAGTTCTCGTGGATTCTGCCGACGCTGGGGCTCTGGTTCTCGTCGCTGATCTCTCGAGACGAGCAGAATCGCACGTGGCTGAACACGCGTAGACCCAATTCGTTCTGGCTTACGGGTTTCTTCAACCCGCAGGGCATGCTCACAGCCATGAAGCAGGAGGTCACGCGGAAGCACTCCAAGACGGACAAGTGGGCTCTGGACGACGTGGTCTACCACACCGAAGTCACGTCCTTCGAGCGAGCCGAGCAGGTGCGAGCTCCTCCCAGCGAGGGCGTCTACATCTACGGACTCTTCATGGACGGCGCCACTTGGAGCAAAGCCGACGGCACCATCGTCGAGTCCGAACCGAAAAAACTTTTCACGTCTCTGCCGGTGCTGCACGTCAACAGCATGTCCAAGGACCTGGAGGCCAAGTCCCGCAAGGAGCTTTACGGTGCCGTGGGGCCTTTCGAGTGTCCATGCTACAAGTATGCAATGCGTACCGACCGGTACTTCGTCTTCATGGTGACCATGAAATGTCCACCGGGTCGTCCTCCTCGTCACTGGGGGTTACGCGGCGTCTGTCTGCTCTGCAACACCGAGTAAATGAATAGTCCGTCCAGATCCTGCTTCCTAGCAACAGCAGAAAACAACAAACAACACCATTATCTGTTCAACATGTAGTTATGTACTTTGAGAAAAAGTCTATATCCATCCGCCCGGGCCTTATGCTTCGACGTCCATCTTAGTGGCACCCGCGGTCCTCTTGGCCGCCGCGGCGTTGGTCTTGTTTAGCAGCTCCTGATTGGCCTGTACCACCGTGTTCTGCAGGTGGGCCTGGATGGCCGCGAACGGGTCGCTCTTGAAGCTCGAGTGGGTCTGCACGGCCTTGAGCTGGCCCAGCTCACGCACGGCCAGCTTCTGGCGCTGGCGGCCGCTCAGGGCCTTCTTCTTCGTCTGGGCTTTCTTCTTCGTCTGGGCTTTCTTCTTCGTCGTCTTATTCGACTGGTCGTCATCGGCCTGGAACAGCGAGCTCTGCAGCTCCTCCAGGTCGGCGAACACGCCGCTCTCGCTCTTCTTGGCCTCTTGCTGCTGCTCCTGCGTCACCTTGGCCACCATCCCCATCTTGCGCATGAAGGCGGCGCGGCGCTTCAGGCGCTTGCGCTGGCCGCGACTCAAGCTCTGTGCATCAGCGGCCACGTCGCCGTCGTCATCGTCCTCGTTCTCGTCATTGGCGGCGTCTTCTACGTCCGGCTCAGCGCCGAAGGTGGCGGCCACAGCGGCGGCGCTCAGAGAGTCTGCGGATGTCTGTTGCTGGCTGGAGGAGGCCTTGGAGCGCGCTGCCACGCCGTGTGCACGCGCCTTCTTCCGCTGCTGACGAGCCATGGTACAGGTGGAGAGTGCAGCAAGGCGTTGCAGTGTGTCAATGTGTCAATGTGCTGGAGCCAGTCAAATGCAGACCTGTGATTGGATGAAATTAGAGATGGATACATTTCAGAGTGTAGCCATGTCAAAACCGTGTTGAAGTATCCGACATGTTGAAGACAAGTTCGCTTAAAGTGGTTTACTGTATCTCCTCAATGTGTTGCTACTGGGGGCTCAGCGGAATTTGGTGCCGGGGGCGACGGTGTCGAACCAGTCTCGACCGATGGACACTCGCGCGTAGACGCCGGGGTAGCCGGAACGTCCGCAGCCATTGCCCCAGCTGACGACGCCGATCAGCACGTCTTCAGTTGGCGTTTCCAGGATGAGCGGACCGCCCGAGTCACCCTGGCACGAGTCCATGTCGAGCTTCCCACCAGCGCACAGCATCGTGGCGTCCACGTCGAGCACCTTGGCGCAGGCGGAGTTGTTGACGATGGGCACGTCGACGCGCAGCAGTTCATTGGATTGAACGCCACCTTGCGCTACGGCGCCCCAGCCCATGACCGTCGCGTTGCCACCATCGACGACGTCCGAGCCATCGGCTTTGGCCAGCGCGACGGGAGGGAAGGAGCTGGCCTTCTCCAGCTCCAGCACCAAGAAGTCGTACGAGTTGGTCTCGCTCGCGTACTTAGGGTGGCGGGTCTTGTTGACGACCTTGATCTGCTCGCCGTCCGCGGTTCCGCTCAAGAAGTGCGTGCCGACTGAGACGTACTGGATGTCGCCAGCCATGCAGTGCGCGGCGGTGAGCACATGCGTCGGCGTGATGAGGGAGCCGCCGCAGAAGTCCGTGCCGTTGGCCGTCGGGCGGACTCCAGTAGTGTACGTCTTGGTTCCAGGAGGTACGATGCCTCCACCAAGGATCAGCGGCTCGATGTCGATGGCAGCCGTCGAAGCGTTGCTGGTCATGAACTGCGAGATGTAGTCCTGGTAGTTGAGCTTGGTCGGGAGGTTGTCGCCGTCGAACGTGATCTCGTCTCCATCGACGTTGGCCGCAAGGGTGGCCGCGATGGCAGTCAGGCGCACAAGTCCAGTGATGTTCATTGTTGCTGGAGTGAAGCAAAATGGAGAATGAGCAGTTCGAGGCTCGAACCTCCACGGCGGAGACGTTGTCGGGCGAACCACCAACTCCGTAGTATCTTGTCACGACGGACAGAAATCCATGCGCAACCTGTAGTTATCAGACTCGTGGTTGATCCATAAGTGCACCAGATCTCAATCTCTATTTGGCAAGTGCGTTACCCTCGCAGGTACATGCAAAGCAGAATCAGCTTTGCGCGTTGCGCGATTCCAGCAACTTCAACTTAAATGTAGCAACATCTACATTATTAACTTAGAGAGCCCACTAAAACATAGCATTAATTTAGACAGCCTCCTGTATTCCCTCCCGAATACGATATCACAAATACGAGGTATGTCTCCACCGCGATGAAAGGCCAATCTGAAGGCAAACATGCAGCTGCGCCGTCCGGCGCGTGGCGCGACAGCGTCTCTCTCGGCTCCCAGGGCTCCGCTATGGATGCAGCTGGATGCATCTTCTCCGCCGGACGCACGCGCATCTTCCCACAACGCGGCGTGTTCTCCGGCGGCGCGCTCGGGCCACGCCATGACTCTTTTGCCGCCCACCGGCAGCGTGCTGCTGTTCGGGGGCGCCGACGGTCAGATCTTCTTCGAGGACGTGTTTCTACTGGAGCCGGCGGGCTACGCGGCGTCCAACAGTAGCAGAATCTCGCACGCGGCGACGCGCGGAAGCTCCGGGGACGAGGACGAGTCAGGACAAGCCGTCGACGTGCAGTGGAAGCGGCTTGTAGTGTCGCGCGGCTCGTCATTCAACGGCCAATCGCCGCGCTCGCCCATGTTCTGCAGTGCTGGGGCCATTGGCTCGGGCGTGGAGCGGCGCGCGCCCTCCTTCTTGCACCCCGGTGGAGGACGGGACTATCACTCGATGCACTACGTGCAGACGTCGGCGGAGGAGGAGCGGACCAAGGGCCTCAAGGTGCTGGTGATCGGCAACGTGGTCGTGGCCAGTGACGAAGTTGCAGCTCAAGGCGCTGCGGACACGCAGTCGCAAGGAGGAGCTGGGGCCTTCGACGCGCCGACGTTGAGAGTGGAGGAGCTGAGAGTGAGGCAGCCGATGCTCGAGGCTCAGTGGGAAGTGCGACGCGTGGACGACGCGAGCATGTGGAAGCCCAGAGCCAGACACGCTCACAGCAGCGTCGTGGTGGGAGGGGAACAGGTCTTCGTGTTTGGAGGCAAGGACGCGGCCAGCTCGACGTTTTTCAACGACATTTTCTACTATGACGCGCCGCTGAACCAGTGGGTCAAGCCGACGGTGAACCCCATGGGGCAGTTGCCGCAACCGCGCGCGTTCGCCGGCTTGACGGCGAGTGAGGATGGCAATACGCTGTTTCTGTTTGGCGGCACGGACGGGAAGCAGGAGTTCGGGTCGCTGTTTTTGTATGATGTGGCGCACTCGCGTTGGGACTCGCTGGCGGGCGCGACGTTGGGAGACCGACCGTCGTGCCGAATCAACCACTCGCTCACTTTCGCGGCTCCGAATCATCTCGTGCTGTTTGGTGGGAGACGGCGAGCTATGCGCCAGAATGACCTCTACATTTACAATGTGGACACGCGCGCGTGGCGGCTTGTTCACGGCGGATCAACGGAAGGACAGAGAAGCAGTCGACGCAGAAGTAGCCAAACGGCTCTTGATGAGAATCCGCCCACTGGCCGAACAGCGCACGCGACGGTAATGTTTCGCCCCGAGCCTGCGGGACCTGATGCGGTGCAAAAGTTGATCGTCTTCGGCGGCTACGCAGGATCGCATCAGTGGCTGGACGATTTGTACTTACTTTCTCTACCCCAAGCCGTGTTGATGCAGCCGCCGCCTGCAAGCAGAAACTCATCTCGACCCATGGCAGCCACTCGTACGTTGTGTCTACATCTCCTTGATGCTGTTTCATTATATCTAACGATGGCATTGTTGGTTATGCAGAACGCACCCGACCGACACGAACCTCATTTAACAAAGTCGGTACTGCAGCACGAGTGGCACTCTCAGCACCTCAGCAACCTGTTCAGACTCGTCAATCTTCACAATCGGCTCGCCTGCCGCAAAAGTCTACCGAGTCGGAGGGTCTACTCGAGCAGCCTACGTCACCCCATCAGGAACCCCCACCGGTTTCTCAATCAACGCAACCTCTGCAGGAACCACCTCCAAAGCCAGTCGAACCAGACAAGCAGCCCGCCGAAGTAACTGCAGAGCAGCCTTCATCGTTGCCCCAGCGCCCTATGGTATCAATGGCACCCGCAAGCTCTCCTCGACAGCCACCACCAGGGGAGATATCTCGATCTGATGCACTGCAGCGAGCACCCACCACTTCTACAGGAAGTGGCGTCCTGACGGACATCACAAACCAATCAAGTTCCAACTCACAAAAGCAGCAACAGCAGCCAGCAGTGCCACGCACCTTAGGTGGCGCTGCTACAGGAGTGGATGCAGCCTCCGCTGGTGCGGTAAAAAAGCACAAACGCCGTCGACTTGTAGAGGATAGCCAAGACAGCAGCAATAGTAACAGCCTCAGCAGCAACGGAAGTGGCGAGCTGACAACAGCGCAGGTGGGGGTCCAGACCACGCTGCTGCAGCTGCTGCAGCATCAACCACGAGTGGAAGACACGCTTGCTCGTATATTGTCTATGCTCACAAGGGAGCAAACTGCACGGCAACAGCAGAACATGAACCAAGAGACCTTAATGCGGGTTCACAGCGAGGAGCAGAGCAAGCGTCTCGAAGCTGCGACTCGGAGAAATGAAGCATTGGAAGGACGTCTTGCTCGTTCCGAAGCTGAAAGGGCTTCCCTGCATGAAAAACTAATGGCACGCGAGACGGAGCTTTACATGCACAAGCAAAGTCTCGACGCGTCAATACCGCCACTAAACGAACGTGTCCAAGCCATTGAGGCCACCCACATGCAACAGCTGAACATCTCGCGGGTCATTGAATCCAAGATATCAGCCGTTCACGACTTCATGGATGAACTGCGCAACGCTGGCGGTGAAGGCACAGAGACTGACGATTCTCCTCTACGACGCCAAGGGTACGTTGTGTTTGTGCTCTGTGTATTGCATGTTCATTGGGGGTTTGCTCAATGTGGCGCGGCACGAACGTTAAGAATTCTTCATACCGCGCCTAGAGCTGAATCTATGAATGACCCCCTCATATCAAGCTTGGAGCTCACGGGCTTTCATCGCGGTCTCCTGATGACTTTGGAGGGCTAGAATTCCCTTTAAGGACAGATACGGATCGTACATTTTAGCACTTACCGGTATTTGTGATGAACTCACTAACAACAATGTGTGCTTGATTCTGACAGCCGTCTTGACGATAGTGTGGCAACTCAGCCAACACCATCCCCACCGAAGCCGCTGTTATATCCTCAGCGTGTGGTACTGGCACTGGAAGAAAAGATTCGAGTGATCCAGTCCGAGAAGGAGGCACTTGAGACCCAGGTGATGCTTGTGGGTCTGTTCATTGTGATGATTTATCCGCTCATGTGCGTGTGTACGTGCTTAGGTCAAGGAAATGGCGGAGAAGTTGAAGCATGTAGCAGGGAGAGAAGCACAAGCGCGACAATTCCTCTTTTCGTGGTGCCAAGGCGACAACCCACCAATACCAGCTAGCATTCCTGTGATGTCAAGGTCAGCGGAGTCCGAGTGTGTGGACACTAGCACGGATGATATGACCAGCACTGTAGACAGCTAAGAAGTTGTTTGTACCTAACCTAACCTATTGATAATGCCCACGCATGGGGTTGCATCGTACTAGGTACTTCGATGTACTACGTAAACACGTATGCAACGCTTGTTGAATGATTTATTACGGTGTGGTCTTGGGGAAGTTCATCTCGTTCAAGATGTTGCTCACGGGTCCAGCATGGCCCTCTTGAGATGCAAATGATTCCAGCAAGTTCGACAGCAGATTGTAATCCAAGTCCAGCGGCTTAGCGGATGAGAAGGACGCGGAGCCGACATCCACGAGTTCGTCTTCTTGAGCCGACGGCGAGGATTCCTTCTCATCGTCCTCCACTTCCTCGAAGCGCGAGAAGCTTTTTGCGACCTTGGTGCCTGCCAATTCCGCTTCCATTTCCGCCATGGCCTCGTCCAGTGTAAGGTCTTCGTCATCACCTTCTTCCACTGAGTCCTCGTCACTGTCGGGTTCATCCTCGTCCATGAAGTGCTCGCCCCATGGGGCATCCAAACCCGCGGCACTCCTGCCGCCAGCCTCATGACCATTCAAGACGTCCATGAAGGAGCTCATGTCAAACTGGATAGGCTCCGTTCCTTCTACGCCTTCCACACCGGAGACTCCTTCCACGAACTTGCCAAACATGGCAGCCATGTTCTGCAGTTCGTCGGCACCACCAGGACCCGGGGCAGCTCCAGACATAGCCGCACGCTTAAGCTGACTCTCCAGCGTGTCCGGGTGCACGTAGAGCCACGAATCATCATCGTCCGGCTGAATTGGCAGCGATGAAAGCTTCACGTCCTCTTGTTGCAATGCCTCGTCGATAATTTGCTTCCACGATCGTCCCAATTGGTCCTCGCCATCACCTGCATACAGCAGCTCAAGACCACACGCCAATTTGACACCAATGTCCGCCGCCTGCGCGTCCGGATGCGTGTTCTCCTCACTCTTCGACCTCTCCAACACCCGATAGCGTGCATCTCGCAGAAAAGACTTGGGCGGGTAAAACTCCTGCTGCTTGAGCTGAGCAAACATTGCCTTTGAGAACGTAACCATGTGCTCCACAACTCCCTCTGCTTCCGGCAAAAATGCAGCCATCTTGCCACACACCAACCCAGCCTGCTTCGGTTCGCGATAGTAAAATGCTTCAACCGCCGGTCCCACCAGCTCTCCATTTGCCGCAAACACTCTCGCCGCTCTCTCCGGCAGCAAACACCTCACTCGATGGCGATTTTCACGCAGATACGTCGGCACCTCGTCCAACTTGTGCCAAATGAGCTTCTGCACAGCCGCAGTCGCCTCCGTCTTGACTCCTGCATCCAGAACCTGTTGTACCGCGTCTTCATCATATAAATCTCCTTCTTTGCCTCTGTCCTGGGCACTGGTAGGCGGCGCAATGTGCAGCTTTCCACCCACCACGAACACTCGACGATCGCTGTCTTCGGGTGTGACCCAATCGGGCAGCGCTTCGGCGCTCTCAATGAGCAGAAACTCCCCGTCCGAGTCGGCGATGCGTCCTACGACACCTGGGAACTGCTTGGTGATGTCGAACACGAGCTTGGCCACCACCCACTCGTCCTGAATGGCATCGCCGACACTGGTACGTCCGGACAGAATATAACGCCCGCTGTTGCTAATCACTTGGAGGTGGAAGCGGTGCTTGTGCCACAGGAAGCCTCGCGTCTGCTGCGCTGCAAACGTCAGGAGCGCGCTGCATTGCTGCTTGGCTGCGTGGTGAAGGTCTTCGTCGGACGACGCGGTAGGAGACGCAGGCAGGAAGAAGCAGTAGCGAGCCTCGTTCTCGTCGACGGTTGGCGGCGGGAAGAGCTCCATGACAAGTCAATTAATGGCCGGTCTTTGTGTCGGAGGAGGGCGTTATACTATATCGTAACTTCGAAGTTGAAGTTGTTCATGAAGCGTTTGGTAGGAATTTCGTTTTGAATAGCTTCGTTGAAATGCTAGTGCTCCGCGATACCAAGAACCAGCGAGTCGGAGTTCTCTTCTCTTTTTAATTTAATCTATTTCCTTATTCGCGATGCCTTGGAGTGCTCAACTTGACGTCGCAGTTTGAGGAGAATAGCTGTAGGCTCGCAAAATCCCCGCGTTGGGATTCATAAAGGTTGACCCGTCAGTTTGATGCATTGAAGTGATGCTTCAATGCACCAAACTGATGGGTCAACCTTCGCAGAATACACCTCTAAAAGACTGTGAATGTCGCTCATCACAATGTCAATACCGGCTTCATCCATAAATATAATTTTAAATCACGGAAAAAGAAGATCACACACACAAATTATCCAGCGTCCACACCCGCTTGCACTTACAAAAAGAACACACGCCGCTGCTGCTCCCTCTACCTGCCAACTGCGGGACAGCCGAGCTTATCCTTCGACTCCAGGAATGAGCCCAGTTGCTTGGCGAACGCAGCTTTACTACAAAAACAATGATCCGCCTTGTTATCCAGCTTAACTTGAGGGGTTTTGGTCAAAGAGAAGAGGTCTGGGACTTTTGACAGTGGAGAAAGAATGCACAAAGCACGACAACAAAGTTTCACTTCACTTCGAGTTAACATTCATTCGAGGGGTTCTCATTCTGCTTTTCGGTCGGATCGGGTAGCCTGTTAGTATCTTCTGGGCTTAGCTGTCAGGGTCAAAATTCTCGGCGTGGCATCGTGATTCAACCACACCGTAAACGGCAGTAGAATCCTACGAGAGTCGAGTCTGCGAGATGCTGTCGCGCAGCTTCTTCACCTCCGACAGCAGCAGACCATAGCACAGTTGCTCGCATCCATGCGTCTGCGAATTCTCCACCACCGCCACACGCGTATCAAGTGTTGGCTCTTGCAGCATCTCCGGTATTTGACGCGCCGTGTTGACAGTGCAGCGGTGAAATCCGAGCAGGCCTCCATCCTTGTGGACAATAGGAGCTCCCGAACCTCCTGCAAACGTCGTGCAGCAGTACATGATGTCCTTGACATCGGACGAAACCACCGAGATCGGCGCCTTCGCGAATCCGAGCTGGGTCGGATATGGGTCGAAGCCGCCTCGAAAAGAGGCCACCACGAACTCGTTATGGCCTGTCAGTTGTGTTTCGTCTCCTTCCCACGAGTGGAGATAGGGTCGGTCTGGCTGGTGGGGAGGAAGCTCCAGAATCGCACAATCCGATTCGGAATCGCTAGCCAGCACGCGGATGTCAAACTCCTCCTCCTTCTGGACAAGTCGGACGGATTCTTCTCCTTGTTGCTGTTTAGCCGATAGGCAGTGAGTGCACGTCACTGCGAGTCTCTCCGTGAAGAACACACCCGTTCCGATACGACCGCCGTTCTCGTTGAGGATCTGGAACACCGCCGCCGCGACTTGTTCTTGGACATCGGGGGAGATGAAGTATCGCGAGCTGCTTGATTGTTCCATCGAGGGAGAACTCTTGCTCATGCTCGGAGACGGGGAGGTGGCCATGCTTTCGGCGTCGATATATTAGAAAGTTGTGTGCGGAAATTCCTCTTGTGCGGCGTGTTTCCGATACGAAGAACAAATAAGAAATGCGGAATTGGCGCCTGTCTAAGAAGGTTGCCCTGAAAAAATCCTAGGAAGTGATTTATAGAAGCTGCTTTATTCCTTTTTACCGACCGCTTTTTAACAAAAGGAGATTCATGCGGATGGGGAAAGTACGCATGAATTGATCTTCTGCAAATTGAGCATCCGGTGCTGCGATGCATGTGTCGGCAAACTTAGTGCTACATCTCGGGACATTTTGTATTGCATTCGGTGAATCGGTGAAACTTCCAAGGCCGGCAAATGAATAGTCTGAGAGCTGCTTTCCCCCCTCCTCCGTTGGTCCTCTGTCTTCTACTTGCCTTCGCCTTCGATGAACTTGAGGTACTTTTCGAAAGCGAAGATGCCATCGGGGGTGAACTCTTTGCGGCGCGCAAGAATCTCGTCGGCTGTCATCGTGAGTACTTCATCCACCTCCTCCTCTTGCAGCACCAGCGGGCCGTCGAAAGTGCAGTCGAAGAGTCCACCCCACACTCGACTGTGGTCGTCCCCGTAGTAAAACGTAGTCAGGTAGCGAAGAAGGATATTCTTGACTCCCATCTCTTCCTCAGCTTCGCGCTCGGCGTTCACGTCCATGGGCTCGCCGAACTGCACGACTCCACCGGTCATCGGGTCTAGCATCCCCGGGCAGTAATCCTTGATCATCGTGCGACGCTGCACGTAGTATTTGCCACTACCGACATCCAGCAACAACAATAACAACCATGAAATTATTAGCATCGGGGGTATACAACGCCAATAGTCCGATCCATTCCATGCCTCGAGTTCTTGATGACGATGTAGGATGCACGGTGGGGCAGGTTAAATGCTCGCTACATGGGGTAAAATACGCGTAACGTTAATATACAGCAGGAATAAACAAGTATTTTTTTTTTTTGCTTCTTACCATGACGGCGCGATCGGCCTTGCCAATCACATTGTTCTCCTCGTCCACGATGCAAACCTAAAAGGAGGCAGTTACACATCCGCATTCTCTCACGCGTTAGTGACGATCTGCCGCTGAGGGTTTGAGACCCCCCCCCCTTGCAGTCAGCACCTCCTCCTTGGCACTCAGCGACATCCTGTTAGCGCTCAGCATCCTGAATTGCAAGAACCAAATATATCGTACTTAGTATGGTCTCGTAAAATGGAGAAGGGCTAACTAATTGTCAGTCTCTTGTGTGCTAGGTGTTGACATCGACGCAAAATGACCCATCTGTGGGTTGCTGTGTACTTAAGTAATGCACCAACCTCATCACCTTCATGGTAGTCTGCTTCTGTATTGACCTCTCATTCTTCAAAAGGAGCCAAAGACCTCAAGTTCAGGAAGCATTGTACGTCGACCCTCATGGCCTCGAGTCTCGATCCCCCGCAATGGGTCGTTGATCTTTGGCTGCGGATACGGCAACGTGATCACTGGATTCAGCAGGACTTCCACGATCAAGTATTGCAATCAGAACTTCGGATGCTCCAGCAGCTCCAGCACTCGGAACAGCAGATCCAGCAGCAGCAAGAGCAGATCGAGCAAGAGGTGAAACAAACGGAGAAGCTCCGCCAGCAGTTGACTCGCCTCCAAGAACATCAGCACAAGACCGACGCTATTCTTCACAATACTAGAGCTGCGGCGCATAACGCCCGAGTTTTTCGTGACGCTGCAATTCACGGCGGGGCTCACCAGCTTCGCCGATTTGTCAAGACCACACCAGGCCGTGGAAACTTGCTTCCAGGTGCGCCAGCTCCGTACTCCGATATCCCTCGGCTGTCCGTGGGAGAAGTTGTCCCTCATCGGTTCTTTCCGGCGAACTATGTGGCGTTGAGAAGATGGAGCCACCGCCGGATCAGTGAGCTCAGCGTTCTGCTGAACGACGACTTTGGGATCGATGGTACTGACAATTTGGAGGAGCGGCGCATCAAGCTACAACACTTTCTGGCTGATGGGATGGAGTAGCTGAGCCGTCGAGAATCAGCAGTTGATAGCTCTAAAAGCTAATAATCGGTACAACAATCGTTTTGAATGGCCTTTTCATTTAAGAGTTAAGACCTTAGCTCAGCACTGCCCTGCATAAACACTCACGAACGCAAAAACTACCACACAGCTACGGCTTATAAGCAAGTCCTGTAATCATAGTCTGATAGATCCGCTGGGTCAGAATACGAGATGGCCGAAAAGTTGGACACTTCCGTCGTGTCCGAACGGGAGGCGGTTGATATGTTTTTGTAAGCCCTGCAGCCCGTAGCTTGGTCTCTAGCAGCCTGCTTTGAGTCGCAAGCAGAAGCTTTGCTGATACACGTCGCGCAGAAGGCGATTTTACGTTGAACCATCTTCCCGCCAAGAGCGATGAAGCTGATGCGCCAGTTGATCCTGCACGAGTGGCACACAGAGCCGTAGCATACGTTGCACGTACTCTTTCCGATTCTGCCGATGATGCCCGAGCTTGTGTCCTTGTTGCACATGACGCAGCTTTTGTTCCGTCCTCTTTGCAGACCCATAGAGCGTTGCTGCTGCAGCATCCATGACATTTTCTTCATCTGCGCGCAGAACACGAGGTTATACGTCGAAAGAAGCGCCTCCGTAGCGACTCTGATCGATACAAAACGGCCGATCTTGCCTCCAAGAGCAACGGTGCTGGTTCCAAAGACGTCGATGACATTGGCGTGACTCTGTCGATAAAAGCTGCAGTATGACAGATTAGCGCGGATGACATTCGGCCGTGGCTTGGTTTGCGTGAGCTCGATCGAGTGTTTTACGTGGTAGCCGACGCGGTCACCGTTGCCGAAGTGCAAAATGCCGGTCGCCTCGATGTACACGAAGTCGCGGGCTTTCTTGATGAGACTGGCGTCCAGTGGCAGCCACTTGATGACAAGCGAGCGGAACGGCTCCTCTTCACACAGCTCGGCGATTGGGCACAACATCGTGGCAGTATCGACGTCGTGCATGTACGAGGTTTGAACACGCATGGCGTCCACGGTCGGGTTCACGACGCCAAACATGAGGTCGTCCAAGCGGCCGGGAACGGTTCCCACTCGCAGCATCACGGGCATGTCCGACTTTGTAGGCACTGCATTCGACGGACGACGGTCTTCGTACACGTGCAGGTCTTCTTTGGACTTGAAATGTTTCCAGCGCTGCTCGTCCACACGGCGGTTGTCAACGGCCACGTACTCCTCGTACTGTTGGAAATGTTGTGCCAGGAGCTCGTTTTCGAGGTCGATTAGTTGGTATTTCACCTCCTCGGACACGCGCAGACCCGGGTAGGGAGTTTGGGCGAACAGGTTCTTAGGCATCTTCAGTCTTGTTGGGTCTTACGCAGGAAATTGACACGTGAGCCGAAACATTTGGGGTCAGCTTGAAGAGCTTGGATCTGTTGACGCCTGGCCATGATAGACGTCGGACCTTCCAATGTGACGCAAGCCACAAAGACTGGTTCTCAAGCTGTGATGGCACCGGTATGCCGCTTTGGCGGAGGGAACTGTAACACGCTTGCACCAAGTTCTTAGTGTGAAAATCTTATTCGAGACCTCGGCATGGGATTTGCACGCTATAATACGGGCCGTACGGTATTGACAACCCCTATTATACGGCACTAGGAATTTACAAAGGTGAAAGGTATGATAGAGCTTTCACACATCCAAGTTGGATGTGTGGAAGCTCTATCATTCACCTTCCGACGGCTTGGATGATCCAAGCCGTCGGAAGTTCATCATGGGTCAGATAAGATTTTCGCCTGTATTTTGCACGAGGTAATTTACCTTGTGCTCCCACGGGGTCCGATTTATCTAAACAACTACGAAATAGAAGTCAATTCGTAGGTCATGAATGATCTCGTGAAAAGAGAATTGGGTATGACAGAGACGACGGAGAGTGGGGTGACTGCGTTTGCGCCTCGACCAGCGCCAACGTATCGCTTCGTGCTCACGAGCCAGGCCGAGAAAGTGAAGATCCTCCTGGAGGACCGCAAGAGCAAGAAGCAGTGGAGCTCTGGCTTCCTGGACGAAAAGGAATATGTGACGGCCACTAACAGTATTCCGAACGCCACCCTGGCGGACTACGTCAAGGTCGTAATATTTTTCTCCAACGTATACATTTATTTAAACTACTAAACACCATGAATTGTGTGCTACTGAGCAGCTTTTCAAGGATGCACTCGAGTATTTGATGGACGATCCAACAAAAGAAGGCGAGGAAGATGAAGAATTCCAAGAGGACAGCAACAGCGAGAAATCCAACGTTTCAGATGGGGACTCGGAGCAAGAAGCGACGGAGGAGCTAGATCCGGGCAAAATCCGCCGAAGCTTGACTCCACTTGAGGGTGACGCTCTGCAGTTGGAGCTCACCGTGAAAATTCGGGTCTTCCGCTCGGCTTGGAACGCCAAATACATTTTCCGCCTCGAGCCGGTCTCGCTCGATCGCATTGACATCCTGGAAGCAAAGCTTCGCGACGTCCAGGAGGAGCTTGAGGAGACACAGAAGTCGCTTGCGGAGGAGAAGGCCAAGAAGGTGATTCACCTCAGCGCTACTTCCGAAAACGTGGCCAAACTGAAAGGCACCAGCTTAGTGTGGATCGCTGAGAGTGACTACTTCACATTAGCGAAGGAAGAGAGCAGTATTTGCTTCCTCGTCGCTGGGTGGTACATCATCAGCTTGAAGGTGTACTTGGCGCCTCAAACTGTCGGCTGTAGCGTTGAGCTGCACCAGAATGGCGGGCGTATTGCCTCGGACACTGTTCCGTTGTGCAACAAGCAGGCCTCCAGTGCTTCAATCACGTACAGCGGCTACTTTGAGATGGAAGACGAGTTGTCTGTTATCACTACGGGATCTCCGGCTAATGTTGGAGGCGAGCTCGCAGCAGTAAAAGTTGGCGATTGAAGAGATATGGCGGTGGTGTTTTAGGGGCCACCATTTCACGGCTTCAGCAAAATGACGGTGTTGCCTCGAAATAGTACGGGCAAACCTATTTTTTGTTGAGATACCCTGGTCTTCTACTGAGTAGATCCAGGTGACTCCTGAAATCACATTTTTGCTCGGAACAAGGCGAAATATCCTAATTGTCATGTTTTAGGGAGATATTTAGCATGAAATTCGGCATCAACGAACCATGTATAAACCTGTGAAAGTTTTAACTTTAAAAGAGATGTATCTATGTACATACTACCGTAGGATCCTACGTGAGAACGCAAAAAAAAACACACAACACACCAAGTTGAGATGTCTGCCGTGCAATTGAGCTCCGCAAGAACTCGCATCAGCAAAAGGACACTTGACTTTTGTCATTTACATTTACATTACTACTACATAACATTCATTGGACTTGTCAACACCAAATCGTTCGTGTTAAATTGTTAAGAACTCACCAGGAGATTGCCCAGACACTAGCAAGTGCTGCTTTTTGAGAATCGAACCATCTCCGGGTTACGAAGATCGGATAGACTGAGTAGGCTTTACCCAGTCGCTCTCTTGACCGCTTACCAGCCCCAGCTACCCCAGGGACGTCCCCAGCCGCCCCAGCCTCCACCCCAACCACCACAGCCCATTCCACCCCAAGGTCCCCAGCCTCCCCAGCCTCCGCACTGCTCCTTCTTGTCGTTTCCTGCCGAAGTCTTCGCCGCAGCAGGAGCCGCCTCGACCGGCGTATCCGCCGTGCGCAAGGAAGGTTGGTCGGCAGCAGACACGGTCGCGACTGCAGCGACAGCGACAGCGACGACAGCAAGCGTAGCGAGCTTCATCGTCTTGACGATGCGCTTGTTCTCGTCCAGGCAAGTTGCGTTGTGGTGAATCGGTCGCTGCTGCCGGTTAGACCGCATTTCGGATGAGTTTCCTAGAAATCGCGCATATGTCGATTTGCATCACGGTTGACTGTCGACCGCTTCAACTTGAAGCTTTTTGATAACGGATTCGGCCATTTCCTTGCAAATTGGTGTCTTTCGCTTACTTGTTTAATGCACACACATTGCATGAATCCTGTCCTGGGTAAATTCAAGAAAAGAACGCAAGTATGCCGATCATCTATAGCGCTGCTGAGGCTATAGCAAACACTCAAACTACTTACCGGTAAAGGGTTTCTGAGAGTTCTTATAGAAGCCGTAGTATCTGCGTGGTCAACTCGGCAGCGTAGAAGCGATACAGATAATTGTTCCAAAACAAGGCTGGGTCAAGGCCACCCAGGCAGCTCTGGAAATCTGCGAGGGCGTCGATCTTTTTGATTTGTGCGAGATCATCTTGTCACTGATTAGGCTTGAAAGTGAATACTTGGAGGAGACGTCGTGGTAACTACAGTATTGCAGTGCTGTAGAACCGCAGTGTGCGCGGCGGTCATTTCCGGGCTGCTGAACTGAGCCGTGCAAGAAGATCATGGACGAAATCTGACTTACATGTGCACGAATCTGCTTCAACGCTGTGGTATTAGCATGGACAACCAGAAGGCTTTGCGCGATGCTGTGGATCAAGAACACCAAATATTTGTGAGGGGTTTTTGAGCCAAACGAAGCGGAAACTCCGTGTTCGTCGTGGTTCCGTCAAAAAGAGTCGCCAGCGGTAACGAGTGTTGTTGTGTGTCGATCCGCGCTCCGTCCACCGCATCTGCATCGATTACAGCGTTGGTCCAAGATCAATTATATTCGTTCTCGAAACACAAAGAAGAAGGCGCGTACGAACGAAGAAGGATTTGCCACTCCTTATTCATCAGCCAAGTGAACTGCGGTTGGCCCAGTTTTCGATGGTGACCACGTGAACTACGTTGGACATATTCGTCCAATGCACAAGTGATTTGGAAGTGCTTTCGAAAGTGCTGGTCGGGATAACGCAGTGCTTCGGCTGGACTCTGGTTGATTTGAAGGACAACAAAGCGAAGCGACTTCACGTGATTTCTCCGATTCTCTGGGCTGTCGTTCGGCTCGTGCCTGATGTCACCATTTATGGTGAGCAAAACTTGGAAGGTGACCGTGTTGATGCTCATGAGTACTTCGAGTTTGTTTTAGTGCGGGGCGATAAGCGTATCTGCATCGTGGAAGCCAGTGATGAAGTGAGCAGGATTTTACCTCGCCACGCACGGTTTACGTGTACTCCACACCTATCGCTGCAGGTCTGTATGATAGCCACGGGGTATACGCTGTCGCTACGAATGTGGAGAAGTGTTGCTTCTGACGAGTTTGGACGAGAAAATTCAGTGTGACGAGTTTAATTCTCTGATATTTGGTGAGAATGGTATACCGCATGCGAGGCAACTACGAAGTACGTAAGGTTATTGGAAAGTTGCATTCCATGCAAACCGTGGACCAACGACGAAGATGAATAAATGAGGATGCGGGATTCGAATAGCACAAGCTACATGTAGTTAGTTTGTAGTTGCTCGTCACGTTCCTAAGAACATCCACCGTCTGTGTGTCGTTTTGTGTCAGATCCATTTGTTGGAAAAGTAAGGGCGCCGCGGGGATTGAACTCACAACCATTCCTGTACATGCGCCCGGTTGTCTTCACTTCGGGCTGATAGTTGACACTGTCGATTGCATATTCCAACACCATTACTTTACAATACTCTGAGCACTGCGGGGATATGAAAATATGCGATAGGTGAGTTGTCCAAACAAACTAATAAACTAATGAATTACTACTGGAAGCATTGATACTACTAGTAAGCTTAGTGAATGGCTGCCAGGTTGCCTATAACGTTCCTGAATTCCCCCCAATCGTCGAAATCATACAACCTTCTCCAGAATTCCTCACTGTCCATCCTGTCATCGTCGAGACGCAGTTCTGAATCAAATTTCGCAAATGCATACGTGCAACCAATGCGACGCATATAAGCCGTTCGGTGTGTTCCATCATTGATTGCGCACGAGCCTTCAGCTACGTTTGTCATATCAGGATCTGGAGCACTGAGGGATATTGGAGTTTTGATCACGGTCTGGAACCCATTGACCAAGATTTCTTCAGTATCCGAGCCTTTCCGCGTGTTCTTCACCTCGATTCGATCCATGGGCACCCACGCGTAGAAATGTAGTTCAAGAAAACCAGAATCATCTAAATCGGTGCATTTGAAGATGAAATGAGATAACGCGCCATACTGAATCGTGACGTCATCTTCATCATCAGATACTTCAGCATATCGTGTGGTTCTTGATCCATCCGGCTGGACGTAGTTGTTATCCTCGCGGTCAGGTAGTTGGTATGCAAGCCGCATTTGGCTAGAAATGGCCCCTCAGGAAGCGTGCTGCAAGATCCAATCGACAGCGTCTTGAACCCAGTGAGTTTCCAACAATCACCACTACGACGGTGGGGCAATCGGGCGTTTGTGAAATGGAGGGGCGGTTGAAGAATGGCCCCTGCTGTGCTGGTCGCAGCTGCGACCAGCAGTCGTTTCCTTCACGCTCGTACCACTCCGTTTTTTATTTTTGCATGTATTAATACCCATGCACCATAATCTCGTGGCACAATGAAACCACTACATCAACAGCCAGTGTTGACCTGAGGGTATTGGCTCCTATACTACGTAAGCTTAGTATTTTGTGTCGTGACTCACCTATGTGAACTTCGGGCCACAGTACAAGGAAATCATATCTGTATGATTGCGAAGGTGAAACCCAATGAATTGCAAAGCATTATTTTTGCTGGGTAAGAGTGACAGCGGCGCACATTACGGCACCGTGGCAACGGCAATTGGTTGTTGGTACAGTTCAGGAAAATGGCTTGACGCCTATGCAATAATCCCAATTCAAGTAGACTTTTCCTTTCCAGCCGTAGGTTGTTTGCCGACAAATGTATCCATGCCGTTCAGCCCCCCGCCCAACCGAACCACCATGTCGTACAGCGGAACCGGTAGCAGTCGAGAAATAGCAGGGGCCCAAGCCAGCGCGATCCCCCTCCAGCCCGAAAAACAAGAAATCAGCAACTCGTCACCGCGCAGCATTGCTCGATAAATCGAGTCGACGACTTCGGATTCTGACAGCATAGGGATGAAGAAGCGCGAAATCTTGACGGCCCACTCGTCCGCAGCCAAAACACCTTCAAACATGCCTGTGTCCACTGCAGCCGGGCACACCAGCAGCGTCCGAATCGTCTTGACATTATCGCGCCAAAGCTCCAACCTCACTACACAACACCAGACACATATTCAACTTAGTGTGCAGCACCAGCAAAATGAAGTACAAAGCAGACATGAACCCACAAGCTTCGTGGAAGGCGTTCACAGCAGCCTTGCTCGCACAGTAGTCAGTCAACCCGGCGCTGCTGGTCATCCCCATGACCGAAGAAAGCGTTACCAGCAGCGCCTCTGGGGCCTTCTTCATTGACGGGAGAGCCGCCTTCATCGTCCAAAAGTGCGCCAACGTGTTCACTGCAAACGTCTTCTGGATCTGTTCAGGCGTCAGGTCTTGCAGCGACCGCCCCATCACGACACCTAAATACCCACGAAACTCTCAGACACACCACATATAGCCCACAACAAAAGACCCACACACCTGCATTGTTCACCAGCACCCCGATGTGTTTGGGTGCAACGTCCGCCACCACCCGAGCGATGCACTCGTCCACCGCTCTAAAGTGTCAATCACCCAATCACCCACTTCAGTTTCACCCAAAACCCAAATAACCCTCCAGTGTACCACCCATTTCTTACTTATTGTCAGATACGTCGCACTCGTAGACCAACACCACGTTGCTCTCCTGTTGCAGCTGCAGCTCCGTCCGCAGCTTGTGCAGCGCCGGCAGATCCACATCCAGCAGCGCCAGAGTCACGTCCTTCGCCTCCTCGAACATCTTGAGCGCCAGTCTGCGCCCGATTCCACTGGCGGCCCCAGTGATAACAACAACCTTCCCATCCAGCGAGAACCTTCGCCGGCGACTGACCCCAGCAGCTCCAGCTACAAGCAGCAGCAGCAGCAGCACTACGAGCACCCAAACTACCATCTTTAAACCTGACTTGCACTCACTATGCTAAATTTCATCCAATCCTCACCCGGTACTTCACGTCCTTCTTACTAAAACCTCTTTAAACGTATATATGAGGATAGTCGATCCGAACTGGATAAAAAGCTGACGTTAGAAGAACTCCCAGCAACATCCACCTGTAACATTCAATATCATTAAACCGGCCAGAAATGAGGTGCATCACTGTAAGTCAACCTACCTGTGAGAGTGTAACCATCACTGCGAATCATGCCGTGCACCATCAAGATCCGCCTCGTGGAGGCGCGCGACATGCCCGTGGTGGACCGCGCGGCCAAGCTGGCGGACGCGTACGTGGGCATCACGTTCGCGAGCTTCGAGGCCAAGTCGTCCGTGTCCAAGAAGACGCTGAACCCCAAGTGGGACGAGGAGTTCCGCTTCGACGTGGCGGACGACTCGGTGCTGCAGTCGCAGCCCATCGAGTTCAAGCTCATGGACCACGACGTGTACACGACGGACGCCACCGTGGGCATCGTGTACGTGGACCTCAACTGCCTGCTCATGCGCGACGGCCACGTGATCCAGGGCTGGTTCCCGGTGTACGACACGCTGCTGGGCGTGCGCTGCGAGCTGAGTCTCGTCATCCGGCTGCAGTACTTCGGGGACGTGAACCCGTTCCGAGAGTCCTCGGCGGGCGTGCAGTTCTTCGGGCTGTCCACGCTGGACCCGAGTCTCTACCGCATCGAGAGCATGCTGGGCTTCGTGGAGGAGCTCGTGGTGCACGCGGACCCGGAGTATTCGTGGAGTGACAACTTCCGCACGTCCCGGAGGAGCAACGAGCACCGGCAGCTGCTGCTCTACAAACTGTCGTCGCAGGTCGTGACGCTCGTGGGGAAGAAGGCGCTCGAGCTGGGGGGCAACGCCGTGCTGGCGTACAAACAGTTCTTCGACGTGGAAGGAGACAGCGGCCTCGTGGCGCGAGCGTGCGGCACGGCGTGCTTCATCACGCCCGTGGGGAAGAACGAGCTCATGGCGTCGGAAGGAGGCGGCCAGCACCGCACACACAGTGAGGACGGACATGGACACGAGGGGGACCTCAAGGTGGATGTCGGGAAGGACGACATGAACGCGGCCGAGAGTGTCGAGGCGCTCGTTTCCCCGAGGTACTTCCCACGGCGGGTGTTGAAGTCGCTGAAAGCTCCGGAGGCGTTTAATATTTCTGCGCACGATGTGAGTTGAAGGAGAGTGAGGAGCGGGGATTTGGCTAGAAGGACTCACTGGTTGTTTTTGTTCAGGAGGTGCAATTGATCACGCTCAAGGTGTTTAACCCTGCAACGAGGATTCGTCTGGGTGGAATCGTCAGCGCGCGCTCGGTGAAGTACCTGGGAAAATTGGCGACGAAACTAGCGGATCAGGAAACTAGAGATTCGTGGTGGCTTGAGCTGCGTGAAGAGGTTCGCTGAGGGACTTGTGATGTGTTTGCCGGTTGCTGGAGACTGATGTTCATGAGCTTGTTACCCTGTGCAGATCCGGGCTCACGCGCAGTCACTGCAATGCCCATTCGTAATCGGCTACACTGAGTCCTGCACGATCCATGACGATGTGTGTGTGATATCCGCCTCGTAAGTTATCGCAGGCCGACACATGCTGTGGGTATTGCTATATTTTAAAACACAAACTGCAACTAACGCTTTGGCTAAAATGATATTCGAGCAGAGGAACTGCCGCAGTAATGAAAAATCCACTTGAAGAGCGACCAACTCGTCGAGACGTGGCCACAAGCTACGATGGAGACGACGATGGCCCCGATACGCATGCAGCTTCGTCACCGATGCTAAATCTTCCTCTACCGGATATTCCTGCCTCACTCGGTCGCCGTAGTCCCTCATTCTCGTACATGGCCCACCCACCTGTCGCCCCAAGAACAAAGACAAGGTTTGACCACAACACCAGAGTTGGGATGCCTCAAGAATTTACTAACGCGAGCTCATTGTATATGGCTATGATCAGGAGAAACCGGGTATCAAAATCCCCTTGTCTCTTATGCCATATTCCTTACTCACGATCACTGGCACCGTTTTCGAAGTACGTTGTTATACGTTGTTGTATTTCCCTTACTGGTTTGCATGTACCTAACGTTGTTATCGATTTATGATTGTGTGAATGTAGTATGCGGATGGTTCGTTGTGGTGTATGTGGAAACAAATGGGTCCCAGAGATGATGATTGCGTCCATCGAACCTCCGGCCGGTCTTGCCATGATGGGAAAAGGAACGTTTATCCAGGCACGAGTATGCCGTCAGCGCAGGAAAGGAACGGGTGATGTTAACGCCACAATTGTGTCGGATGCGTTGCCATTCCTCGAATACGAACTCTATCGGCAGGTACGCTTTGTCAACAAAGCAGTACAGTCAGGTTCGAATTTATGACTTGTAACTTGCTTTTGTCTCCTGTCTAGCTCATCGTGAAGATGCGGGTGCTTGGCGTGAATGCCGTATTTGCATTTGATTCGCAAATTCAAGTCGGCGGTTCGCTGATTGTCGGCGTTATTACTGGCACGGGGCTCTACCTTCCCGCTCTCCCTCCCCCACCAACCCTCCGAATTGAGCGAAATATTGATGTGAGTTGGGCTTGTTTACTGCTTTGATGAGCTCTACGCTGACATGTACGTAATTTTCATATCATTAGGTGAAAGATGACGAAGATCGACGCCTTGTCCAACTGCAAGCCCAAATCGAAGAACTGAGTACATTCAACAAGGACAGGGTGCGTGAAGTGTCTTGTGAGGGCAACACAAAGTCCATCGATTTGTAGCTAATTATCGTGGTTACTCTGAATTTTGAACAGCTTCACCGAGACCGGATATGCGTCGTTCAGCCTGAATACGAGTACTATGGTGGAGGTCGACCTGCACGCAATCAACTGCAGCCTAGTACTTCGTTGTCTTCGGATCAAGACGATGATACCGGAAAGGGGTCCAAGCGCCCATTTCAGGTTGCTCAGTCTCGGTCGTCAGCACGACGCGCGCGTCGAAAGCGGTTGCCGCAGCCTTCTTCGGACGAAAGTGCTGCTACTCAGACGAGTGGTAATGTGGAAAATGCTCCTGCACCAGAGGCCTCGGCTGCACCAGATGCCGGCGGCAACATCACTCCCACCGGAGATTCAGACACACCTCCCGCACCGGCATCTCAGACTTCTCTTGACAACGACTCAAAGACACTCAGCTCGTCTTCGGAGTCAAGCTCCGAGTCGGAGGAGGAAGCGTTCGTCGATGGTTTTAGCGACTCCAAGGAAACATTTGTGCTGGAGATCGATGACGAGACGGACGAAGATCTCATGTCGGTGTTGTTAGAGCAGGAACTGCCAGAGGTAAGTTGCTGGCTTTTTATCTACCAGAGCTTGACCGTGGCCTAATTACTTACTTTTATGTTGTGGGGGTCTAGGGAATTTATATGTGCAACACGGATCGATTACCAGGAGATTTCACTCCTGGCGAGAACGTGCATTTGATTGTTTCTATGAAGCGAGTGGAGTGGGACGAAGACCGTATGCGCGATACGCGTCTTAACGAGCTGCTTTCAGTTGTATTCAAGGAGCTTTTTGCCAGGTACGCATTGTTTTCTTTTTGATGGTCGTGTTCTGCTACTGGTTGCTCACACATTCGCTCGATGGTCAGTCTGCTGTTTAAGGTGCGGTCGTACGCTCCCTGCGCTATCTGCGGCTTGAAAACACGAGTCGCCGTGGCCTCTGAAACTATGGTATGTGCGGTACCTTCACTTTGCGCTGCATTCATCGTATCTAATACTTAAGTACGTGTTGTGTTTGATCCGCAGCTTGAGGTGGTTCTGAGCGGTATGGCAGTCTTGGAGAAAAATTGGGAAGACCCACTTGACAACTTTCTGAACAGCACTGCAATGACGCTGGGAATGGAAGAGGCCCAAGAAGCTGACTCTCCAAGCAAACCCTCATCAACTACCGCAGCGGTGCACGATATCCCACTTTCCGGTAAAAGCAGCCCGTCCAAACTCCACATTCAGATGCCGCCCCCGACTAGGAGCTTTTCGCACTTCCGCAACACCATCACACCAGGCTCCGGTCGTGGCGTAATGGCAGCCCCAGCTCCATACGGCCGCGAGTGGATCGAGCTCACTCCTCTCGGCTACATCCCCGGCGCCCATGTGACGCGCTACCTCGGCCGCGTGACGCTGCACTTCATCAAGGAAAGCTGGACGGTGCGTGAGAGCGGCGGGCTGGGGGCTTTCTACCACTTGTTCCTGAGCGAAGCCATCGCCATTGTGCGCGCCCACGTGCGGTCTTTGGGTGGAAATGCCATGCTCACCTTCCGCCTCGTGCCCATCGAGTCCAGTCAGCTGTACCGCAACCAGGTGTACAACATGATCAGCATCACGGGTGACGTCGTCATGATCGAGCGGGAGGTGGACACCAACATCGCGTATCCACCCAATCTATGGGGGTCAAAATCATCCCATGCAGCTGAGATCGAAAAACTTTCATCCCTCGACGACGCATTCGCCAGCGCTACCATCAAGGACTCGATCTTTGACTAAAATCAAAGGCAAGTTGAAGTTGTCCAAAATATTGGTTTACATGTACTTTACAGTAGCGCTCTTCGCGCGCGAGGTCTCTCAGCCTTCTGCACGCAATACTTCCTTAACCCTTTCTTAACTCTGCTTCCATCCAAACTTCCCCAACGCACCGCCCTGCAGCCGTCACTCTAGACGTGGTGTGCACGTTCACCAACGGTGCACGCGCTCAGGTCACCGAACGTTCTACAGTACCGGTACACGGTGTACAACACCTGCATACGCTCAGGTGTACCGTTTCTAAAGTTCTGAGCTGTACCAGTTGACGCTGGGGAAGCCATGGTGAAAGCGAGTGAGGTCCCAGCCCATATTTAGGGACTCGCTTTCATTGGCCGAAACGGGGTCAGATGTATATTTTAATAAGTGATCATGTGCACTTTAGCGAGCGAGCTGGCGACTCCTCGCCTCGGATCTTCTACCGTAAGCTCCCGGAAAAGTGTATTTCTATAACGGAATTCACTATAGCACTAGAACAGCATTAACTTAAAACGGGGTAGTACCGTGCCTTGCTGAAATAGTATGCAGAAGTAAATGGCTTCAAAGGGAGAATTCTTTGAGACAGAGTAGTCTACGTTTGAGCACATTCACAAATATGAAGGGGCGTCCCATGCGAGTCTTGTAGACGGGCAGGACATACAAACGCCAAGTGATGAAAAAATCAGTTTGCAGCACTTACGTTAAAAACAGTCCGGATTTCACAAAAATGTTTTAAAACATCTCTATAAATCCTTCAAGTTGAAGAACGGCTCGTTTAGAAACGGAATTGCAGTGGTATACTCTCAGCTTAGGCTGAGAGAACACCAATATTTACAGCGGACCGATTCCCGTGGGCTATTTTCGTATAGATTTAGTGTCTAAAAATCGTGTACAGATCTCGTACAGCCCGCAGGCCACTTGCTGTCTAAATGTATAGATTCGGTACAGATCCGAGGAGCCACTTTGAAGTTGAAGTGACACTCGCCCACGCACGTCAATTGCACTCCCTGGCAAGCCCAACCACTCAGCGGCGATCATGGCGCCTGCAAGCAAGCGCGGCGGGCCCGCAGGACCGCGAGGCTACAGAGATTCCGATATTATGGCGCTGCTAGCTATCATCGATGAACAACGTGGCTCGAACGCATGGGATCGGGCCCGCCATTTGTATAATGAGCATATTGCGGCAGTCGTGGGCCGTGACATTATCACGACCTTCGACTGCGTAATTCTTTCAGCTAAAAGTTCTTTCAGCTAAAAGCTGAAAGCTACCGGGCTTGGCGGCGTTTCTAAGCGCGCAGCTTCAACTCGTAGTGTTTTTTACTGGGTCTTGCGACACTTTTGCGAAATCCCGAGGTGGCTACAAGTTGTTTTTTACGAGTGTTGCAAACAGCTACTTGCTTTCAGTATGGTGACACGTGCACAAGGGCCGCATGGGGCAACCCCTCGGAAAGTGTGATTTTTACCCATATTTGCCTCCCGTATCACTCGAACATCTATCCACTTGTAGCCATCAACTTAGTGCGACTCTGAACGGTAGTTTCCTGCTTTAGGTTAACGTTTCAAGTTCTGCAGTGTGGTGCCGCACCAAATGCGCCGTTAGAAATGAACATGAACGGGTGCGAAATGTATTTTAAAAGCGTGAAAGGTCGCCGAAGTATCCATGTACCCACTTGTCAAAGTTGACAGAGGTGCACACATTCAACCAATCAGAGCAAATCACTAAAAATGGGTTCTGGGCTCACTTGCTTTCAGTATGGCGTCCGCAGCTTCAACACCCCGTTTCTAATGTCAACCACACAGTTTCTAATGTGCACTGTGCAACAAGCCGTCACGGGGACTCTCAAGTTACTGTACGAAAGGTACTGTACCAGTAGTATGGTACCGATGCCAATCAAAAGCCAAGAGGCCTCAGAGAGACCGTTTGCAACCGAAGCGAAGCGGAGGTCTGCAATGGTCGGCGCGTGGGCCGGAGTAGGTGCCCTGACAAGGAGTTATTTTTTTTCTTGACACCGCGCCTGGCCGAAGCCGAGGACTTAGCGTAAGACGCAAGGGGGTGGGGCAGGACGCGAAGCGTCACCCCCCGAGCGAAGCGAGAGAGGGGCGGGCCCCCCGCAGCGTCGTCGCTAAGTCCGCAGGCGAGTGCCAACGCGCGAGTGTCCAGCTGGACTTCAACGTCTAGCACGAGACCTCAAAATTTAGGTGTGACCACTTGAAACCGAATTCGAGTGCGTCGTGAGCGTTTTTGGATCGGTCACTTTTGGTGGTTCGATCGGACACTAGCAGTAACCAGCGTAACCATGCAAAAATGTCCGATCGAGCGTGCATTTTACTATCCAAAGTAACCGATTCAAAATATCCAGCCATGAGATGAAGAAACAATTTGAGCAGCATTTGTAGCTGAAAGACCTCGTGCGCGAACGCGCGCTATGTTATTACTACCTCCGTTCGGAAATAAAAGGCAGTTTGAAGTTCAACCTGATTTATGATAGCGTATACCCCCTCATATCCGATACCACCACCGCCGTTTGAATCTCCCGCCCATTTTCGGCAAAGATCAGCTGAAATCCCCCTCATTCCCGAACTTGAGCGCTTCCGCTCATGACGAAGCAAATAACCGACGATCTGGCGCAAGCGCTGTGGGAGACTCTACTACTCCACAGCACTAAGGGCAGGCTCCGCTATGGGGACATCACTGCGATTGCATGCGAGTTCGGGCTCACCACGAAGGCCGTCACGCGCGTCTGGAAGAAGGGAATCCGCTCGATGGGGGGTCGTGTCGCTGCAGTGGTGAAAGCTGGCTGGAGCCGGCGAGGCCGGAAGAAGGTTGACCGCGCGGAACTATGCGAACGCGTGGCCCAAGTCCCCGTTGCAGATCGCGAGAATCAACGCAGGCTGCAGTACGCCACGAACACTAGCGCCTACCTCATCAACCGGCTATACAAAGAAGGCTATCTTCGACGCGCTCTGAGAAGGACCCGCCCCCTACTGTCGCCTAAGCACATGTCCGACAGACTCAAGTACTGTGTGGACCGTGTGCAGCGTACCATGGATGGACGCCACTTCGCCTTCAGCAGGACAACGCCAAGCCACATGTCCTCGAGAACGATGCCGCCGTGATTACTGCCGGTTGCAGCGATGGCTGGACCATGTATCCGCTGAACCAACCCGCTCAAAGTCCTGACCTCAACTGCCTTGACTTGAGCTTCTTCTCAAGCATTCAGTCGCTGCAGTCGCAGACTCGGCCTCGAACCACCGAGGATCTCATCGAGGAGGTAGAGTACGCCTTCCAAGAGACCTCTGCGGACACCCTCAACAAGACGTTCCTAACGCTGCAGTCGGTGATGCTGGAGATCATGAAGTGTGGAGGCTCCAACACGTACAAGATCCCTCACCTACACAAGGACAAACTGCGCAATGCTGGCAAACTACCCATCACGCTGCCCTGTGATGTCCAAGCCTACTGGAGCGCTCGCGCTGCCATCATGGGACCTTTCCTAGCGCCCAACAACCAAGATGCCTCTGATCTTGATGTCTTTCTTTACTAAATGTCTTTCATTTCCCTAGTGGCGGAACAAGCACGCCTAGCTCGTAGCCTTGGTTACCATCATGATGCCGATGACTCCCTTTCGACTTCCAACAACAGTAACCCTCTGCAAATTTTATAATCCTAAAAAAACGAGGCGGAGCTATGCGCAAATTTTTTTAAAACTGCCCTTATTTTCCGAACGGAGGTAGTATACGTTTCTCATGCCGGTGTCGCCGAGTGGGAAGACTCGCTGCCCTGTCGCGTGACTTTGGAGGACGAGGCCGGCTTAAACGCAGCGTCATTTCCTGGCAGGAGGCAGAAGCAGTCTGGCGAGGGCGTATTTACAGGGATCTCGAGCTCCGTGGCAAATCCACCCTCATCAGACTGCTTCTGCCTCGCTGACAGCGCTTGCGGGTGGCCTCGCCCCACCTCTGAATCAAAAGTCGGCTCTTCTCGCTTAGACGGCAAACAGCGAGTATCACCTGCTCCGGTGACCTTTGTTGTTGATGTCTATAATGGGCTATTGCTCTTATCGGAGAGTTGGCCACGCACGCGCAGAGCGGAAGACAGCATACTGTTCGGTAGCGTTGACTGTCAGGGCACTTGGGCTCGGCCGTGGAAAAATAAAGACTGACTGAATTAAAACTTGCTTAGCTCTGCCTCTGAGCTCCTACAAATGCATGTTGCTGCCCGAGTAGCCTCCTCGGCAGCCAACCATCTTCTGTCCTACATGTCCAGCCGCGTCGCAGCTTGGACTGCAGTCTCCCAACCTTCGGCACCGTTCACTTGGTCCCTCGCTCCGCAGCGCCCAAGTTGAACCTCAACTTAACACCCGCCCTCCGAGGACGCGCGCAATGCGCCTCGGAACTGACTGTGTTCGGCTTCTGCTTGATCGTCGTCACGTTGTTGCTTGGTAGTCTGATATTGCGTTCGCCGCTGTTCGCGAGGTGTCGGCGGTAGGTCGGGCTTCATCCCGACTAATGCCTTCAGTTTCGCCAGTCGCGGAAAGCCAAGTGGCTTAGTTAGCAGTTCGGCAGGGTTCACTTCACCGTTGACCTTCCAAATCTTGACTGCTTTCTCCTTGACTTGCTCTCTCACATAGTGAAATCGCAACTCGATGTGCCGAGTCTTTCGACTGTACGTTGGGTTGGAGGCCAGCGCAAGGGCAGCTTGGTTATCCACTCCCAGCGTAAATTCTGCGCTTACAGCAGGCACCACTTCGGTCAGGATGTTGACTAGCGACTTGCCCTCCATGCAGGCCTCGCACGATGCGACATACTCGGCTTCCGCAGTACTCTGAGCCACTACACTCTGGCGTCGAGCTGCCCATGCCACAGGCCCCCCGGCAACCATCATCACGTAACCTGTGACGCTCTTTCGGGTGTCCGGGCAATTTCCCCAGTCCGAATCACAGTATCCGTCGACAGTGATGCTTCGGAGCTTCTGCAGTTGGTCTCCGCGAGGTTTCTTGAAGTAAATTCCATGATCCGTAGTAGCAACAACGTAGCGGAGCACGCGCTTTAATGCTCCACCATGCTGGACCGTCGGGTTACCGACAAATCGGCTGAGATAGCCTACCGGATACGCCAAGTCGGGTCTCGTGCTAGTCGCCATGTACATGAGCGACCCGATCACGGCTCTGTACTCGATGCCAATCGCCTTCACATCTTCTGCTGCGGTGCACGCACTCATCTTAGTGGTCGGATCCATCGGTGAGCGACATCCGTAAGCGTCCCCATATCCGAACCGCTTGAGCACGTCCTTCGCATACTTCGTCTGGTGAAGGAACACACCTTCCTCCGTCCAGTCTACTTGTATCCCAAGATACTCGTGCAAACGACCCTGGTCTTTAATGCCGTACTTGCCGTTCAGATCCTCGAAGAAGACCACCTTCCAGGATTCGTTGTTAGTTGCGCAGATTAAGTCATCTACGTAAACCCGCAGGATCGCAACCACCCCGTCTCCTGAGTACACATAAAGACAAGGCTCCGTAGTGCATCTTCGCCACCCACGTCCCGACAACCACGAGTCCAGCTCGTCATACCATTCTCGTCCGCTCTGATGCAGCCCATAGATTGCATGCTTGACTTTGTAGACGTAACCCTCTTTCGGTGGGAAACCAGCGATGCGACGAATGGAATGCATGATTTTCAGCAGCGCGTTCAGGTAAGCTGTGTTGATGTCGCAGGAGAAGGGGTCCAATCCCAAGAGAATGCATAGTGCCACGAACAATCTGAATGATGCCATTCGGGCAACGGGCGAGAACGTCTCCATCACTACAAAATCAACACCAGGCTCTTGCTTGTCTCCACGAGCGCACAAACGGGGGCGAAAGCGGACTACATTTCCGTTGTTATCTGTCTTGACCTGGAATCGCCACATAGTCTGCAAGGCTCGCTTCCCTGCAGGCATTTCTGCTTCTGGTACCAGCTCCAAGACCTCCTTCTCCTCCATTGCAGCGAGTTCTCGCTCCATGCCTGCCATCCACTCATTCCGTTGGGGAGACGCCACGGCTTCCTTGAACGAGCGTGGTAGGCGCACGTCCGACTCATGCCAGAGTCGTTGTTGGGGTTCCACTCCTATCGGCTCCACCGACGCCATACTGGCATATACATAGAATTCCTCCAGTGCATCAGGTTCCTCACTTTCGGCCAAGGCCACTCGGTTGCGCTTCCGCTCAGCTTCGCCACTCAGCACAGACTCTTCGTCTTCACGTGCCCGGCGCTGACCGGTCAGAATTGGCGGCGATCAGGTTCGGGGTCCTCGCTAACTTCATCAACGCTGCCTTCGTACTCGCTCTGATCTTGTGGACTGCATCCTTCCTGGTCCTGCATCTCGGCATCATCGTCCAGATCTGAGTAGTCCACCAGCTCCTCGTCGTATACAATTTCTTCACCAGCTTCCGAGGCATTTCCATCTTCTTCTTCGGCTGCAGATTCGATTTGCGGGGTGGTTCTCTCTTCTCCTCCAATACCGGTACTGCAACTGTCACTGACATCAGCATTGTCGTTGGTGTCGCCCACGTCAGCTTCCTCCTCGTCCTCAATGTCTACATATCCGCCATCGTAGATATTGCGCGACGCTTTTCCACGGTCTGCCGATGGGGCGAATACCATGTTATCCGGGAATGCTGGTGGTGCTTGGTCCATCCAGCTAGCTCGTGGTGGGTCGGGACCATGTTGGACCTGGCTGATTGTATCTTCATCCTCAAGTGTGTTCTCAGCATCGGCCATGTCGAGGTCACCTTCATGGCGCTCGCGGGCGTCATGTCCTCGCCCTCCTACGACCGGTAGGTCGTAATCACGACGACCTGCACTTGTGAGATCCGGGTACGCAGCCACTGCCCATTCTCGGACATTGTCCTCGAAGTCTGGCCCGTGCCGGTCCTTGAACATGACTTGTTCGTTCACAGTAACTTGTCCACCAAAGAGTACCGTACCCTCCGAAGGGAAGTACATCTTGCAGCCTAGCGCTCCATCGCGATAACCGAGATTGAATCCTACGCGACAGTTGTCTGCAAATTTGTGTCGTGCGGGGCCCACTTTCGTGTGCATGTAGGCCAGCGCGCCGAACTTGCGCACGTGGTGAATGTCTGGCTTCCTGCCCCTCATCGCTTCATACGGAGTGTGTCCTATCGGCGTTGAGTACGATCGGTTCTTGAGGTAAACAGCGTAATACAGCGCGTCCACCCAGAAAGAAGTCGGCAACACCAACTCCTTCAGCATCGATTTCATCATGCCGCACAGAGTCTGGTGGCTCCGCTCGACTCGGTTGAGCCGTGACGTGTCTCGAGGTGTAGTTGTGTGCACAATACCATTCCTTTGGTACCATGCCTCCATCTCGGTATTCACGAACTCGCCCCCTCCATCTGTGAAGACTCCACGCACTTTGTATCCGGGGCACTGACGCTCAGCCCACGCGATATAACGTTGGATAAGAGGGTTGCACTCCTGCTTCGTCTTGTCCTTGACGGGATATGCCGTGAGGAATCTCGTGTGCGCGTCCATGATGACCAATACAGCCTTGAACCGCGTACAATTGTAGTTCTTTGGTGGGACGAAGAGGTCCGCGAACACGAGCTCGTTCTTCTCCGTGATTCCTCGATCCAAATGTTTCTGCGCGGGTTTCGCACGCTGCTTACCCAGTTGACAAGCTTCGCAGATGTCAAACTGGCGGCGCCGCAGCATCATACCTTCCACTAGTCCCTCGTCGGCCATTTTGCGGATGGATTGCGGGCACAGGTGCCCGAGCCGCTCATGCCAGCACTGCAAGTCCGCGACGCCATCCCGAATCGCAAAATTGACCATGGCTTCGGGCACCAATGGGTTCTTCTCTCCGGGTAAGAATGGGTTGTGTGCAGTGAACATCCAGAGGCCACACGATGAGTTCAGCGGCGCCTGCAGGGCTGTGGCCATATTCTTCGAGAGCGTGTAGACCGCCGTCTCATCATCATAGTCGATCTTGAAGCCTTCTTTGCGCACCACAGATTGCGAGAGGAGGTTCGGTCGCCTAGGAGAGTAGTAGACCTCTTCCAAGCGAAGTGCCACGTGACCTCCATTCACCACCACCCACAAGTCGATGGAGCCAACCCCGATGGGTGCTGACGTGCCGTTGTATCCTTGTACGGTCTGTTTCTTCCTCTCGTCCGCCGTGAGACTTCTGTACTCCACGAAGTATCTTCTGTCTCCGACTAAGTGGCGGTTGGCTCCACAATCGAAGACCCATGTCTCTGGTCGGTACGTGGCCTTCTTCGTCTTCGGCGCTGTGCGGCGACTGTCAGCACTGCTGCCACCATCCTTGTTGCCACTAACTGACGGTGTATTCTTACACTCAGGTCGCCCGCCGCGGATATTTTCACTGTGTTGCTGACCAGCAACTGCCCGCTCTGGGGCAGAGTCAGTGAATCCAGAGGTGACCGAGAACAGTCCAGTGGCCTGCCCGCCAGTACCACCGTTACTCCCACTGGAGTTGGGGCAGTCTCTCTTGACGTGTCCAGGTCTGTGGCACTGGAAGCAATTGCCGAGGCGCCTGTCCTCCTCTTGGGGGCGTTGCGTTCCCTCGCGCTTGGGGTTCTTGTTCTCGTGTCTCCTGCCTCCACCTCCGCTATTCTGCTGTTTTGGCTGCTGGGCTTGGCCAGATGACTGCTTGCCGCTACCAAACGACCGACTCATGTGATTGTCGGCCTTGTTGGCCTTGTCGAACGTGATAGCCATTGCCACCACCTTGTCCGGTGTGTCTACGCAGTCCATCCCCGTGACCACAAATCCTCGCAGGCGGTCGAACCGCTCGTCGGGGGGGAGTGACGACACTAGCATCCCACTGAACACTGCGTCGTCGAGGGTCATGCCGACCGTCTTGAGTCTTGAATGCAGACGGCACATGTAGTTGAGATGACCCTCAACATTGCCGTTCTGTTTGCACCTCGCTGCCTCCAGTTGAGCGTACAGTTGACGCTTTGTCATAGCCCTGGTCTGCTCGTTGGCTGTACCTTCGAACCGCTCGCAGAGATGCTTCCACATGGCTGAGCCATCCTCCAGATCCATGAGCTGCTGCCCCATGTCCGTGCACACGGATGAAAAGATGAGCTCTTGCAGGTCTAGCTGGTACCCGTCCCAGGCTTCCTTCTGCAAGCTCGAGAAGTTCTCGTCAAACTTTCTCTCGCCCTTCATGATCTTGAACAGATCGTTGCTCTTCTTTCTTGCGGCGATCTCCATAAGCTTCTTGTAGTATTGGAAGTTCTGGCCGTTCCAGCGGATGGGTCGGCCGGTCTTCTCAGAGACCTCGACCTCCCACGTCGAGTCCGTCGTCGGCTTGGGCATCCTTGCACTTCGGCGACGGCGTGACTTGGGCTCAATAACCCTCTTAGATGGCGTAGACTCTCAGGGCACTTGGGCTCGGCCGTGGAAAAATAAAGACTGACTGAATTAAAACTTGCTTAGCTCTGCCTCTGAGCTCCTACAAATGCATGTTGCTGCCCGAGTAGCCTCCTCGGCAGCCAACCATCTTCTGTCCTACATGGCCAGCCGCGTCGCAGCTTGGACTGCAGTCTCCCAACCTTCGGCACCGTTCACTTGGTCCCTCGCTCCGCAGCGCCCAAGTTGAACCTCAACTTAACACATACTATCCGGCATTGCGGCGGTAGCGCTCGTAGGCTCGTCGATGAACTCGTCTTCGTCGTCCGCACTATGCTTGCCAGTACCAACATCCCCAGTGAGCAGTGCAGGAGTGAGAGAGCAATATTCACCATTCTAGCCATGCCATCTACACATCTAGAAATCTGTCGGAGGGGGGGGGTACCCTCCGACAGAAGTGAAATCTGTCGAGTCGACGGCGGACTCGAGTTGTCTAGAAATGGCGGTTTT
Source organism: Phytophthora x cambivora (assembly GCA_033557925.1). NCBI lineage: Eukaryota > Oomycota > Peronosporomycetes > Peronosporales > Peronosporaceae > Phytophthora > Phytophthora x cambivora. The sequence continues at coordinate 2,171,268 of JAUCEB010000012.1, read as the reverse complement.
ATGGAATTCTGTACGAAATCTGTACAAAATGGCCGCGACTGATCCCTACGGGAATCGGTCCAGTGTGTTGACAGTTTTCAAGTTGTCTAAACAGAGTGTGCTCAAATGATTGGTGACTCCTTAACTATACTGTATACTATACATCCCCCCTAATTCAGCAACCTCTTCTCTACCGCCACTGTCTGGACGGGGTGAACTGTGCAAATATGCTCCGACAGCCGAGTCCTGGGGCGTCTGAATCGGACGGAGGCAGTGGCGAACAGCACGCGGAGGCCGCCCCCACGTCCCCAACCCCGAGCGGTGATGAGCACCAGAGTGTGCTGGTGGTGGTGGAACCAATAGAAAAGACGGTCTTCCTCACTTGGAACGAGTTCCACGAGTACCTGGCCGAGTACCAGCAACGCACGTTCCAGGTCTACTCCACCCGCACGGTGACCCCAGTTAGCACCCGGAACAGACGCATCCAGGAGAGATTCGAAGTTCAAGGGAAAAGTGCGTCCCCAGAAGACCTATTACCTGAAGAAATGGGTACATACAGTAAAGCTGTGGTGTGTACCCATCATGGACAACCCAGGCCGAGAGCATCGGGACTAAGGACGAGAAAACCGTCGAGGGCTATCAATTGTCCCGCACGGGTAAGCAAACAATTTTATTTTTTTATTTTCTCTTTTTAACGTTCGTTTTGTTGGGATGTGTGCTATAGATCACGATGGTGCTGAGGAAGGACCCTTCCTGTGGGCAATACTTCGTGTATGTGACTTCTCACGTGGCAAGACACAACCATGAACTCTCAGGCGGAATCTATCGCAGACACCCGATGATTCGGAAGGTCGATGATCCTGACATACTTCGCACCGTGCGCGCTCTCCAGAAGGCGAACGTGCAGCCGAGAAAGATTCTCGAGTATGTGCGTGAACATACTGACAAGGAGATCGTCATTCGGGACGTACACAATTTGCTGGCACAACTTCGAAAGAAACCGGCGCCTCCGGCTCGTACACCCAGTACTTCTGTTGCTGTCAGTGCTGCTGCTCCATCTTCTACTGCTGTTGCGGCACCATCAACCGTTGGACTGCCAGAACGACCACCACCTTTCGCGGGAGGTGTTGCTACATCTACACCTAGTGCTGCTGCTGCTCCACCTCCTTTTGTTGCTGTTGCGGCACCATCACCCGTTGTGCTGGTAGAACGACCACCACATTTCGCGGGAGGTGTTGCTACACCTAATACTGCTGCTGCACCACCTCCTTCTGTTGCTGTTGCACCTCCTCGACTATCGCAACCAACCGTTGCTGTGTCTGCTGACCGCCCTCTATCCTTTGTGATAAGGAATGCGGGACCAGCCCGACCACAACCTCAAGCGCAGCCTTCACCCCCGTCCACACCAGCTAGAGAGCGACCATCGCAGTATGGCAAGTTTCTGGCGGCCTTCAACATCGGCAAGGAGATTGCAGAGCTGATGGCGGAGATGGATGACGATCGGTTCGCATACTGCTACGCTGAGCTTCGCATGTTCCTGCGAATAATCGAGAGTGGCCGAATCCCCGTTGTCACGACCCGAGAAGCCATGGAACACACGCAGACGAATTCTATGATGGGCCTCCCGAACAGATCAGTTCCACAGCAGCGGACATTCCACCAGATCTCTTCCGTTCCTCCTTCAAGTGGTTCAAGTGCCACTGGTAACCAGCCAGCAACCAACAGTTCGATCGGTCCTTCTCAACCATTTTCATCTGGCTAGGCAAGACCCACGTGCGATTTTTCTTCTTCTTTCAAGCAGATTTTTATATCTGCATGGTTGGTGCTAGCAATGCAAGTTTTTCACTAACCAATATGCATGAGCTTGTCAATGTAGCGCTCCCGTCTAGTTGACGTACCAGAGGTCCCCGACGCTAAAGCCATCAGGTAGGCTCTCGATTGCTAGCCCCAGCTCCTTGGAAAAAGTCGGGGGTCGATCTTGGTTCTTGTTCACAGCCGCATAGTACGCCGCGAAGGCGTCCATGGAGCTGGAATAGTCTTCTTCGATCTCCACGTCGTCCATCTTGCGTGGCTGCTTGAGCTGCTCCAGTGGGGCTGGCTTCTCCTCGATCTCGAACTCCACGCCGTAGATGGGGTTCGTCGAGAAGACACTGTGCAAGCTCTGCATCTCCTTGAACAGCTCGTGAAGACGCTCCTCCGGGTCCACGCGAAAGCCCAAAATGTAGCCCCCACTGGCGGCCGATGTCTCGATCACCAGCGCCGGCCCGAACTTTGACCCACGGATGCGAGCCGAGTTGATCTGCATGTACGGGATGCTGACGTTGAAGTTCTCAGCCAGGTTCGCGTGCCAGACAATGCGGACATTGGTCACGAAAAACGTGCCGAGGTTGCCCTGGTCCGACGACAAGTTCCAGACTCCATTGAGTCTCGTGTACACTTGTTCGTGGGGCAGCAGCGTGAGCTCCTTCTCCTTGATGATCGCGCCTCGAAGCTTCAGTTCTCGGTAGAGTTTGGTGGTCTCGTAGGACCGAAACACGGCTTGGATGGTGGTGAAGAGCCTCGGACTGGCCTTGACGAGACTCGTGAAGATGAACTCGAATCGACTGTTGGCGTACTTGGTCATGACGTACAGCGCCTGCGTGCTGCCCCGCAATTTCGACGTGGCCGTGCGGATCTTGAGGCTTTGGATGCAGCTGTAGCCGATGCTCAAGTTGGTGCGAATGGACTTGTGCGACGCCCAGAGCAGCCGCAAGTTGGTGATCTCGAGCGACCCACGGTCTCCGTTATTGCCCTTGGTGTCCTCGACCGAGTTGATGGCGTCCACCAAAGTTTCGCCTTTGCGTAGCTGCATGGCCACAGCCGAGATGTCGAAGCGGATCTCGCGGTCCTGCCAAGTCACGGCCTCAGGCGCAGCTCGGATCTCCGTTGCCATGGTTTGCAGCTTTCAAGGGTCCGCAAGACTGAGTGAATGATCGATCTCAACAAACGGACGCGTCCGCTCGACTCGAAAGACACAGCAACGCTTTGGGCCTGACCACACAGCAATACCAACCATATCAAACCAAACAAAATGCATCTCATTTTTACCTCTTACTCGTGTCGCGTAGGCGCGGTGGTGGCCCTAAACTGCTGCTATCGCTATGTTTCATCGGTCCTCCTCTCTCCCTCTCGCCTTTAAAGCTCCGCAACGTTTACGCTAGCAAGCGCTCCATTGTCTGCTGCAGCAGCGCACTGAACGCCTTCTGCTCCACCTTGAGGCACACCTTTGTGGTGCCCGAGTTGTCGAATGTGAGCTCGAACAGTGCCACGACGTTGGTCATGGTCTTGACAGAGAAGTACGCGATCTCCTTGCCGTCGATAGGCCGCTTGGCGACGTAGAAGACGTTGTGGCGACCGAGCCGCTCCGACACGGCGTCCACACCGAGTGCGCCCGTGGCCAGCGTGAAGTAGTGCTCGTTGGCCTCGGGGATGCCCTGCCACATGCTGATAAAGTCGGTCGATGCCATGCTGCCCGCCTCCGTGAAGATCGCCGACATGTCCAGCTCCGACTGGAAGTACACGACTTCGCCGCTCGAGTTGTTCTTGATAGCAACCTGCAGGTTGAGGTTCGGCGCCACGGCAGCGTTCACAAACTGCGGACTGACGCCCATCGACACAATCTGGTTCACAGTCTGACCCGGCGCCAGCGGCTGTGGGAACATTACTGTTGCCTGCATGGGCACCACGCCGAACGTGCTCTTGTTGAGCTGAATGCTCACACCCGCGATCGGCGAGGGCGACTGGTTCTCGAAGTCCACGTCCAGCACGAAGTTGCCACCGCGTCGTGTAAAGGCACCCGTCATCGCCAGGCCCTTGCCTTGCTGCGCATTCATCAGCAGTTTCTTCTGTACAGCGGTAGCACCACCACCGACAGCCACGGGAGCAGGCGGGGGCGCCGGGGCTCCGAAAATGTCAACTAGACTGGCGCTTGCTGGCGCCGCAGCGGGAGCAGGAGCGGTCGGTGCAGGGCCACCCAGGGAGAGATCGCCCATGTCCAGCAGGTCAACGGGTCCATCGCCCTGTTGGCCACTGGAGCCTTCCTCTGGCTGGTCCGAAGAGCCTTCGTCTTCGTCCTCGTTGCTGTGGTCGTCGTCCTGGCGGTGCTCGCGCAGCTCCGACACTGTCGAGCGCACCACGAACGCACTGGGCAGCTTGTGGTAGACGCTAGCGAGCGTCGAGATCTTGCCGATCAGGTCGTCCAGAACCGAAGGCTCAAGTGCGAACGTGTCATCGCTGATAACAGGCTTCTCAGCGAGCACAACGGCGTGGGCAGCCTCGGGGTTAGCCGAAAGCAGACGCCAGTACACGTAGCCGCGGTCGCGCAGGTCCGGGTTGTCCGATTCCTCCGTAGCCTTGTGCAGAACCTTCTGGACCATATCCTGCGTCTCGTTGGGACGCTTCAGGAAGAGCTTCACCGTGGCAGTCAGAAGCTGCAGCTGCACCTGCGCAGTCTCGTCGTCAAACGAGTCCATGAACGACTCCAGCAGCTCGTCGGCGTTGTCGATACGCTCAGCGTACTCCCCGATGATCCAGATCATGGACGCCTTCGCCTCGGGCTCGTCCAGCGTGTCCAAGTTCTCGCAGAGCGTGGCGATGATGCTCTCGTACTGGTTCGGGTACTTGCGGAAGATATCCTTGATCACAATGATCGCCTCCTGCACGATGTAGTTCACCTTGGTCTGAATCAGCTCGAGCAGCACGTTGATGCACTTCTCGGCGGCGCGTTCCAGCTTGACAGCGCAGCGGCCGATGGCGCGCACGGAGCGGCGCACAAACTCCACGTCCACCTCGGTGGCGTACTCCTTGAACTCCAGCAGCACCTGCTCGATGTTCCTCTCGGACACGAGGCGGATGATGATCTCGAGCTTCTCCATCTTGACGTAGATGGGGTCGTTGTACTTGCAGAAGAAGACCTTGATCTCGTTGGCCAGGATGGCGGGGCGCTTCTGCACGATGAGGTTGATGTTGCGCAGCGCGACGTACTGGATCTCGGGCTCGGCGGACAGCAGCGTCACGAGCGGCGGGGCCATCTTCCTGGACAAGCTCCTCTCCGTGTCGGCGTCCGAGACCTTCTCCAGGAACTTCATGATGACTTTGACCGCCGAGAGCACGACGGCCGAGTTGGCGTGCTGCAGTCTGGGCGTGACGCGCTCGATGATGCCCTCGGCCTCCCTCGAGTCCGCCGGCGTGTAGCCCGCCAGCGCGTCCAGCACGAAGACCTGCCCCCACTCGTTGCACTCGTTGAGCGCCGCGAGCAGCTTCTGCAGCACGGACTTGGAGATCTTGAAGGCGGCGGCGCCCGCGCTGTTGTCGGCGATCTCGGACAGCGCGGCGATGGCGTTGGCCACGACCGTCGGGTTCGAGTCGGAGATGAGGTCCCTGAGCATGTCCAGGAAGCCCTGCTCCTCCACCATGTCCGGGTTGATGTCGTAGAGCTTGGAGACGCAGATGGCCGCCGTCTTGCGCACGTACGGGTCCTCGTCCTGCAGGCAGCGGCGCAGCGGCTCGCACAGGTACTCGGTGATGCGGTCCACGCGGATGCAGCCCATGGTGCGCACGGACAGCGCGCGGATGAGCGGGTTCGGGTCTGCCGCGTCCTTGACGAACGTGTTGACGGCCAGGATGGTCAGGTCCGGGTTGCTCTTGGCGTAGTTGATGAGGTAGAGGTACACGAGCTTCTTGAGCTGCGTGTCGGCCGTCTGGATGCAGTTGACCACGTCCGTGAAGAGCATGGACACGTCCTTGCCCACCGTCATGTTGGCGATCACCTTCTTCACCGCGTCCTTCTTCTTCTCGCGGCTCGGGTTGGCCAGCTCCTGCCGCAGCTCGTGCGTCTCGCCCTTCTTCGTCGTGCTGAAGAACTTGGAGTCGTTCGCGGCGCCCGTCATGCGCTTGGCGATCGCGGCCATCGTCGGCATCGCCATGGCTGCCTTCGTGTGGGGGATCCGGACAAAGGCTTTGTGTGCTCTGCTGCTGACGAGGCGCCCGGATATGAAACGGACGAGCGGCGCGGATTGGTGGAAAAAGAACAGGGGTGCGGCTCGTGTGGACGACGTAATGTAGCCATGTAGGGCCACTTCAACTTGGGTGTGAATAATGGATACGCACACGTTGCACTGGGCAATACCTTACACGTCTACATCTTCTGTCTCTTCATCGCCTTTATCCTGTAGCTCTATCGCAATGACATTCTGCGGCAGTGCAAGGAATTCTTGACGAGTTCGCTCCGTCATGCTGTTGCCAGTGAGGCAGAGCCATTCCAGTGTCGGTGTGATCGGGCGCTTTGGTGCGTGGAGCTTTGCCGCCAGCACCGCCAGAGGCTCCTCCGTCATGCCGTTGCACGCCAAGTTGAGCTCTCGCAGCGTCCGATTGGTCTCCAGAGCGCGCGTGCAGGCGACGAGACCTTCATTGCCAATGCGGTTGTACGCCAAGTTGAGTCGCTCCAGCGTCTTGTTCACCGACAAGCAGGCGAAGAACCGAGGCGCCTTCTTCGCGTCCAGACCGGAGCGCGACAAGTCCAGCGCCACCAGCGACGTGTTGAATTTCAGCAGCTCCCCGAATCGAGCAGCAGCGTCCGCGTCAATTCGGTTGGCGCCTACGTGCAGTATCCGCAGCGTCCGATTGGAATTCGTGAGCGCTTCTGCGACTCGCTGAGCTTGCTCGGAGCCGATGCCAGGCCCGGCATCCAGCGCGTCGTCAGAGTCCGTGCCGCACATGTTGAGGTGCTCGAGGTGTTTGTTTCTCGTCAGCATCGACGCGAACGCTGCAGCACCTCGGGTCCCCATCGTGTGGTGCTCGATATCCAGCAGAGTCAAACTCTGGTTCACCTCAAGCGCGACTGCCAGCGCCTCGGCTCCTGCGGGTGACACGGTGTTCCATTGTAGATGGAGTTCACGCAATGTGGCGGTGCGTCGTAAACCCTCCGCTAAAGCCACAACACCCCGCACACGCAACTCGTTTCCTCGCAAGTCGAGCCTCTCGATGGACTTGTTGCGCTCCAGTGCCTCTCGAAATGCCATGACCCCGTCATCTCCCAGTTGTGTCCAGCTCAAGTTGAGGTAAGTGAGAGCACTACTCACAGCCAAGCACTCTGCTAGCGCCTGGCCTCCTGTAGGTCCCAGCGGATTGTTTTCCAGTTCGAGTGTGTGTAGTGTAGCGTGGTTACGCACCCCGTCGGCCAACGCACGAGCTGCTGCGCCGTCCAGCATGCAGCTGTTGAGCGCCACACGACCGAGATGGAGGTGGTGAAGCATCTTCTTGCCCAGGAAAGCCACTTCGAACAGCTCTAGTGGACGTCCGCACACATTGACAGTGATCAGATCTCGATGATCTTTTTCGTTTGCTGCCACGCCGACTAGTGCTGCCGACTTGGTGGAGCTCGACGTAGCAGGCAGACGCAACTCGTTGACCTCCTGAGTTAGCCGATTCACAGCAAAACACTTGGCAAGAATCCAACGATCCAGAAAGTGCTTCGACGCGACTGAAAACGCCATCACCTCGGGTACTTCTCCTGCACGTTGGTTGCCACGCAGTTGCTGAACAGAGAAGACTGTTTCGTGCACCTTTATGGTCTCGAGCGTGCTGTTCAGACCCACGAGCTCTCCTACACTCTCTCCGGCGTCAGGAAATAGACCCGTGTTAGTTAGATCCACATCTCGAAGCGTAGGACAGCGCCTAATGACGGACAGCAACTCGAGCACCGCAGCTCTCCCCAATCCAGGATTGTCATGCAGATCAAGCGACAGCAACATGTTGTTTCGCGGGATCAACCCCGCAATCACGAGTCCATCAAGCTCGACTAGTTCTCGATCCGCCAGGTGTATCCATCGAGACGTCTTCATCTTGTCAATCGGAAGAACAGCTCGAGCACCACTTAGCCGAACGACAGCAAAACTCTCGTTTACGTGACGGAGAGCCACTACTATCCTCTTGGCAGAGTCGTAATCGAGGTTGGCGAGATAATGCGTACCATCTTCGGCCAAGTCTCGGCCGTAGACACAGAGTTCTCGAAGGACGAAGTTGTCTCGCAAGGCTGACAGCAACCCAAGCGCAGCCTGTGGGCCCATCTGGTTCCACGAGAAATCGCATCGCGTGAGCGTCTCGTTTTCGCGTAGCGCCCGACCAAGCTCTTCAGCACCTTGAGCTCCAAGGCGATTATCACGAAGATTCAGGTCTATCAGCATTGAGTCTGGACTGTCTTCCAAGGCATCTGCAAGGTCACGAGCACCAGCTGCACCGATCCGATTTCCAACGAGACTAAGATGGGTGAGCGCTGTATTCACGCGCAGGGCTGCAGCTAGCGCGCTCATAGCTGAGTCATCGATCGCAACGTACTCGAGGCACAGGGACAACAGTGTGCGATTCACCCGGAGTGCTCGAAAGACTGCAATCGCCCCGTAGGAACCAATCTTGTGCTTGTCCGGGCCCTTCGTTACTTTCTTGACCTTCGAGATATTGGCCTCTTCTTCATCGCTCGCACCACTTGACTTTGACTTGCTTTTGAACTTGAGTTTAATTTTGAGCTTGAGCTTTAATCTCACCGGACGCCTAGGCTTGACCGCGGGCTTGTTAGTCTTGCTTGTCTTCTTCGTCGAAAGTTTTGCAACCCATTTGTACTTTGATTTCTGTCTCATGCGTTTCCGGTGCCGAAGTCTTGTCACCATGCTGATAAATCCGAGGCGTGCCAGTTTGCGACGCCTCCTTCTCTTTGGTTTCTGTTGGGCTGGCGCTGGTACTAGTTCCGGAGGGGGCTGACCTTGGCGAACTATCAGAGACCTCGTGCTACAGTTGAACGCCAATCCCGCGTGAGCGAGGACTGAAATCTGCGTCGCTGTAATGCACGGATGTTTCCGTTTCCGCTGCTCCTTCTGATCGTCAAAAACCAAACATCGAGACGAGATGTTTCTCCGAAGACAAATAGTCGTATAAGTCAGCGATAGCCCAAGCTGAAAGCAATCCCACCACCCGAACGGCGGGATATCGTCGGGGACGATATAGCTTCTCTCAATCTGGCGGCACTGCTCCATACTTGATATCAGCTCAGACCGCTCCGTCGATGCATCGATCAAGAGAACGTGGTCGTGGGCGAGACTGCTATTTTCCTCGACTTCTGGGGAAAAGCTCACTCGCTTCTTCCGATGGGGCATTGTTGCTGGTGTGGCTTGAACTTGTTCGATACCCCTCTCTGTAGGCTGCCGCGCTTGAAGTTTGCTGTCAGTAGAACTTGCGGTAGCCTCAGGGGGCACGAACTCAAAAATGCTGGACCGTAAATCTGCCACAGACTCAATGGACTGGATCCATGCCACTTTCCGTGGCAAGACCACACTATCTTCGCTCACATTATTGTCGTGGCGATCGTAAATTCCATCAGCACTGACACCGTCCCCAGAGGCACCACCTTTATCGTCGGAAGGCCCCTGTAACTCTGTTTGATGCAGCAGCTCGACTATCGCCACCTCCGATACTTCATGATCTCCATTGTTCGATGACTGTGTGAGACCTCCGTCGATGCTGCTCTCTTCTGGGCCGCCAGGCGTGCTCATATATACCAGTCTATTCTGCACGCTCTGGAGAAGTCCTCATCTTTCACCAAACGGATTTGGAGACTCCGGTGACTCTTCAGCTCGTCACTTCCGAGCCGTCTCGATAATAGCCACCCACCCAATCTGCTGTAATACCGCCACACTTTCCGTAGTCTTCGGACGCACATATCTATCAAATGTAACACGACAAGCACCAGTCGCATGGCTGCTGGATGATCGTAGCAAGCGCAATCTATGATGTCCTTACATGATGCTGCTCAAAGAAGGAAGAGCTGAGTATCTACCTACCACAGTCTCCTTTATTGAGAAACTGGATACGCTCGCTTGACGTGGATCTCTTCACGAGGTCTGCAGTAAACCCAAGCCATCAACAAGAAGTACCAAATGTCAGTCCGGCTGCAACTAAGCACAACAGTCACGGAATAAATGCACCCATTTTACCTGTCATTAGCTCCTGTCGGCACCATACCCATACGCTGAATCACCTTCATACCAGACGAGATACGACCGAAAACGGTGTGCTTGCCTGCAATACCACAAAAACTCAGCAATAAATTCCCCCTTTAAGTCCACAGATTAAATCCCTCCGTACCATCCAGCCACGGCGTCGGTGCCAGAGTGATGAAGAACTGACTGCCATTTGTGTTCGGCCCCGAATTCGCCTACACAATCACCGCAACAAACACACAGAAATACCAGTCAGTCTTCTCTCAAGTCCCCAATTCCTCCATTATGCAGCACTTTTAATCAAATATTTACCATCGACAGCACTCCTGCGCCCGTGTGCTTGAGCTCCTTGGTGATTTCGTCGTCAAACTTTGCTCTAGAATGCACAACATGGAGTTAGCACTCAATAATGCAGCCATGACACACAGCCCATTATGGCTACATTACCCGTAGATGGACTCTCCGCCGCGGCCAGTGCCCGTGGGGTCTCCTCCCTGGATCATAAAGTCCTTGATGATGCGGTGGAAGATGGTGTTGTTGTAGTAGCCGCGACGCGCCAGCTCCGCGATGTTCCAGCAGGTCCTGGGCGCGTGCTCCGTGTACAGCTCCATAGTAAAGTCGCCCTGTTATTGTAGCCATTTTACACGGTATTTTAGTACTAATTTCTGCATTCCGCATGGAGAGAAAAGCCTAAAGAGTAGTTGCAGCTGCGTAGACAGCGAGGAAACGCACCACTGTCGTCTCAAACACGACGTGCGTTGGCGGCTTGGACGTCGTGGGTGCAGCCATAATTGCGTGGCTCTAGTGAGATTTCCAAATGCGATTTTTGCGTTAGAGTGTTCTAATAGAGAAACTTGATGTACGACACGTAAATGTAGCCATTTTAGTGTTGGGATGGACAACTTCAATTTGCCTATATTTTCAGTCAAAGACCGAGTCTTTGATCGTAGCGCTGACGAAGGCGTCATCGAGGGATGAAAGCTTTTCGATCTCAGCTGCATGGGAGGATTTTGACCCCCAGAGATTGGGTGGATACGCGATGTTGGTGTCCACCTCCCGCTCGATCATGACGACGTCGCCTGTGATGCTGATCATGTTGTACATCTGGTTGCGGTACAGCTGACTGGACTCGATGGGCACGAGGCGGAAGGTGAGCATGGCATTTCCACCCAAAGACCGAACATGGGCGCGCACAATTGCGATGGCTTCGCTCAGGAACAAGTGGTAGAAAGCCCCCAGACCGCCGCTCTCACGCACCGTCCAGCTTTCCTTGATGAAGTGCAGCGTCACGCGGCCGAGGTAGCGCGTCACATGGGCGCCGGGAATGTAGCCGAGAGGAGTGAGCTCGATCCACTCGCGGCCGTATGGAGCTGGGGCGGCCATCGCGCCACGACCGGAGCCTGGTGTGAAGGTGTTGCGGAAGTGCGAAAAGCTCCTTGTCGGGGGTGGCATCTGAATGTGGAGTTTGGACGGGCTGCTTTTACCGGAAAGTGGGATATCGTGCACCGCTGGGGTAGTTGAGGGTTTGCTTGGAGAGTCAGCTTCTTGGGCCTCTTCCATTCCCAGCGTCATTGCAGCGCTGTTCAGGAAGTTGTCAAGCGGGTCTTCCCAATTTTTCTCCAAGACTGCCATCCCGCTCAGAACCACCTCAAGCTGCAGATCGAGCACAACACGGATATTAGATACGATGTATGCAGCGTAAAGAGAAAATAGCCCACATACCATAGTTTCAGAGGCCACGGCGACTCGTGTTTTCAAGCCGCAGATAGCGCAAGGAGCGTACGACCGCACCTTAAACAGCAGACTGACCATCGAGCGAATGTGTGAGCAACCAGTAGCAGAACACGACCATCAAAAAGAAAACAATGCGTACCTGGCAAAAAGCTCCTTGAATACAACTGAAAGCGTTAAGACGCGTATCGCGCATACGGTCTTCGTCCCACTCCACTCGCTTCATAGAAACAATCAAATGCACGTTCTCGCCAGGAGTGAAATCTCCTGGTAATCGATCCGTGTTGCACATATAAATTCCCTAGACCCCCACAACATAAAAGTAAGTAATTAGGCCACGGTCAAGCTCTGGTAGATAAAAAGCCAGCAACTTACCTCTGGCAGTTCCTGCTCTAACAACACCGACATGAGATCTTCGTCCGTCTCGTCATCGATCTCCAGCACAAATGTTTCCTTGGAGTCGCTAAAACCATCGACGAACGCTTCCTCCTCCGACTCGGAGCTTGACTCCGAAGACGAGCTGAGTGTCTTTGAGTCGTTGTCAAGAGAAGTCTGAGATGCCGGTGCGGGAGGTGTGTCTGAATCTCCGGTGGGAGTGATGTTGCCGCCGGCATCTGGTGCAGCCGAGGCCTCTGGTGCAGGAGCATTTTCCACATTACCACTCGTCTGAGTAGCAGCACTTTCGTCCGAAGAAGGCTGCGGCAACCGCTTTCGACGCGCGCGTCGTGCTGACGACCGAGACTGAGCAACCTGAAATGGGCGCTTGGACCCCTTTCCGGTATCATCGTCTTGATCCGAAGACAACGAAGTACTAGGCTGCAGTTGATTGCGTGCAGGTCGACCTCCACCATAGTACTCGTATTCAGGCTGAACGACGCATATCCGGTCTCGGTGAAGCTGTTCAAAATTCAGAGTAACCACGATAATTAGCTACAAATCGATGGACTTTGTGTTGCCCTCACAAGACACTTCACGCACCCTGTCCTTGTTGAATGTACTCAGTTCTTCGATTTGGGCTTGCAGTTGGACAAGGCGTCGATCTTCGTCATCTTTCACCTAATGATATGAAAATTACGTACATGTCAGCGTAGAGCTCATCAAAGCAGTAAACAAGCCCAACTCACATCAATATTTCGCTCAATTCGGAGGGTTGGTGGGGGAGGGAGAGCGGGAAGGTAGAGCCCCGTGCCAGTAATAACGCCGATAATCAGCGAACCGCCGACTTGAATCTGCGAATCAAATGCAAATACGGCATTCACGCCAAGACTCCGCGACGAGGAAGTCGGTCGGTGATCACTACCGACTACCGTACGCTTCACCATAAGAAGACAAGACGACGAACCTTCAGTGGCCTTAGGTGCCGAAATACTCAATGAAGTTTCTACCACCTCAACGGCCAAATAGCTACTAAGTTACTTGTGCTGATGCACTGCCCCCGAAGCACAAATAACGAAGTCGGCGCCTCCAAACGAAGTTTTGAACAGATCCCCACACATTTTCGTTGCCGATTGAAGCACTACTAGTGCTGCACTAGTAACCGCCAAGACAGCGTCGAATCCGACGGGAGACACACGTTTTCAGAGTCGACACCGTCCTTGGTCATCAGGTAACTTGGTGAACACCGTGCCATCCTCGACGAGCGTGGCATAGTCATCATAGCGTTTACAGTTAACGTTACTACCGCAGCGAAGGCGTTGAACTCGCGTATGAGAACTCACGAGCACCGGACGTAGTCAGCACTAACGTGATCAACAAAAAACAACATCGACAGTACTTGAGTAATTTATTCCGACTCTAAACGAAAAGCAAAGCACCGTCGAAATGTTTTTAGGTATCTATGCAATTGAAAAGAGCTACATGTATTGCTCTCCTCGAGTTTGCCCACGGCTGACTTAAAACAGCCATATCTTCAGGCAGAAGTTTGTCCCGGGTCACCATTAAGGACCGGAGTAGCCGTGCGGGTGGAATAACCGGAACGTGCGTTGCAGCAACGCCGTTGCTGGTACTCGTCAAGCACTGATACTCGATATTCGTGGAACTCGCTCAAACAACTGGTTTGTAGGGCCCACTGTCACCTCCACACTCGGGTACTAATCACTCACCGTAGACAGGAACCTGGGAACTACCACACCTTGCTGTCAGGTTCGGACCCGGAAAGTGTGCGCAGCACCAGGCAATGTCATACATGTATTAATAGTTTATTGCCAATGATGAGACATACAAACTTCAATAAATTTTCATGAATTCAATGCCGTATCACGATTCCTGAATCAGGAATACACGAAAGTATCAAATCTTATCTTACTGTGCATTTGGAGTCTAGCGAGATTGTTGTTGTTGATGCCAGCCCCCATCGGCTCGAGCGTTGTACAGTGATTCCACAAGGCCTCATTAGCAGTGCATTTTGATGGAGAAGGGCGGCGTTATTCTGCTGATTGGCTCGAGCTGAAGCGTTTGGGAGTCGACGGACTTACGGCGCAAGTAGCGCACAATGGATACGGAGCAATTTTGTGCATGGGGAACGCTGGCAAAGGAGCTGGAATCTTGGGCGTAGGGGCTGGCCAGGCAGCGTGCCGAACCGGAGCTCCGCCCACAGCAGTCGAAAAAAGTCTCCGTCGCGCACGAATGATGGGCCGGTATTACGTAGTGGCCGTATAATAAAGCGTGTTGCAGTGCAGTGGTACAGAGCAGAGCAAGCGCGGTGGCGGTCGTCGAGTTGCGGCGGCGCAGTCTTGCGCAACATGACAGTTGTGACTGTAGGATGGGCGGAAGAAATGATCGTTTCTGGCACGAAAGTGTTGATACAGGGAGAAGTCCGTGTTAATGCACGGCGCCGACACATGACCTTCTTTCGATCCTGCTTGGCATCTTCAGGTGTTCGAACCGACTCGATGCAGGTAAGAAAATCCGTTCCGCCCCTCGAAGCACCGAATTTGCACCAGCGGACGTCGCTCCACTATGCTACTGTTCCGGCAGCGTCAACATCTGCATGTATGCGTGCAGGCTTCACGCTATCTCAGTGCCCGGATAGAGCTGGAGCGTCTTATTTCGCCTCTTTCGACCAGCTGGAAGGCCTCTATAGAATATGGTCTCGACGCGACTACCGTATCTCGAGTCGAGGACGACTTCTGAAGACGAACGTGCAGAGAAATAGGCGATGTCTACGGCCACCATGTGGGGCACGTGTCATGTGGTCTATCTAGATACCGTAGCGGTACATCCTCTATTCCGGACAAGGAGGTAACTTCAAGTCAAGTTGCGCGACTGAAGCTTTGGCATGGCCAGTGCGAGTGGATACCGGCCGACAAGTATTCGGTGTGGACCAAGTCACCTTATGGAGCTTTAGCTGCGTCGTGGCAACAATGTAAAAAGCGCGATACATGTAGCAGCGCCCTGCTGCTGCTTATGGGCAGACAAACTTATGGCCACGGCTTTAGCTGGGCAAGATGTTGAGTGTAGGTGTCGTGTACGTCAGACAAGTCGCAGAGGAAGGCACAAAAACGTTGACGAACTTGACGGCTGGAACCCCATCGAAACGTACGCTCCACTAACCAACTACAGCCCCGGACAGCAAGACCTCATTTTTCATCCTCCTCGTGCCAGCGCACGTTGATCACTGCGCTTTCACTCCTACTACACGCACCATGTCACTGGAACCCCTCCCAGTATTCGCAGCTCGTTGCCACGACGACCTGGAGCCGATGGATCCCGAGCTCCTGAGTTTGATCGCTGCCGACGATAACGAAACCTCTGTTATATCTACTCCGATGGACGTCGACGGTTCCAACAAGAACCTCATTATCGACGACTTCACACCGTTGAATCCCACCTCAACCCCGACGGCGGTGGACACTTTCAACCCCGGCTTCTCCAAGCTGGAGGTCGAAGATCTCATGAACATCCTTGCTCCTGAGCCTCTACCGATTCCCAGAATGGTTCGAAGCTACTCGGAGCCAATCAAGAAGGTCACCAAACGCACCAAGAAGTGCACCTATGCAGCTCGCAGGGTACGTTTGATCACAAAGTTGAGACTTGAAAACTCTGGACTAATGATTACTTTCGTTCATTTGTGGTACAGAGAGAAGTAGCATTTCTTCGCCAGGAGTCGATGGTGCTGGAGCAGCGTCTGAACGACCTGCGCAGAAACCGCGCTGCGTCAACCCAGACCCGCGACCAGGCTTCTCGCGAGACCTTTGAACTGACCAAGTCTCAGGAAGAGAACAAACGTCTTCGAGCTCTGGTTTCGAGTCAGGAGGCGAAGATTCGCCAAGCCGACGCGTTCATGGTCCGTTCCAACTACGACCCACTGCTGTCGCCCTAAGGTCCGACGGGGAATGGTTGCATCCACCGAAGCGAAGGTGGCGTGTCAGCTCTAGCAAGTCGTCTCCTGTTGCGTATTCGACCTATTTTGTAATGGTCGGAGCACTCATCCGAACGAAGGTTGGGTGTCAGCATTGGCAGGTCGAGCTGCTATTTCAGTGTCATAGTCTGTCGAGTGTCGTTCCTAAATGTTTATAAGACTGTCACTATCACATCCCAGTATTAGTTTCTTGTCGTTTGCATGTGAAAATACTCAAGTATTTGCTTGTTGATGGACTTCTATGAAGGCTTGCTGTTATTCTCACCTTGAGAGCATCTCCACACGAAAACAATGACGTGAAAAACTTCACGTCGCTAATTTGGCTGCCTGCACGGATGCCAATTTAGCGCCCAGTCCCGGTCGCAAAGCACACCACTGCATACTTAGTTGCTTGAGCCTGTACATCCAAACGCATAATACCGGTCGAGTTATTACCGTACATGCAGCATCATTTATACTTGTATCTCTCCATAACTCACGCCATTGCTCTCTCAAATGCGTCGATGAGAGGTTCAGCGCCGTCCTGAACGAGAGTCCTGCGAGCAGAAGCAGATAACTCGTTCAGCTTTGCGAGGTAAAAGAACAAAACACACCGATGTCGTATAGCACAGTACCGATCAAGCTGCAAGTGCTGAAGGCTCGTGTTCGTCTCCAGCATTTCCGCGAAAGCAAGTGCGCCTGCAGCTCCGATGGGATTTCCGCTCAAGTCAATCTGTTTGAGCATTGGTAACACTAAGCAATCGCAGGGCTTCAACAAAGTCTTGGTCGTACAAATCTCACGTACCCGCGTCACCGTTTGGTTTCGCTTCAGAGCCAACGCGATCGCCAGCACACCAACATTCCCAATCTCATTGTGCAGCGATTCCTTGTCGCCGTAGACTGATTCTTCATTGCTGAGATCAAGTAGCTGGAGTGTCTTGGTAAGCTGCGCCACATTCAAACTGTTTAGTAGCTCAGCAACCCAGCGGCACAACAACAACAATGAGTCATGACCACACCCGCATTCCACTCGCTAGAAGGATCGCTCCAGCATCGGCGATCTGACAATTATTCAGTCGCAGCTTCAAAAGTGCACCCGAGTTCTGAAGCATACCCTGGACAAAATGCAAGCAAACAACCATAAGTTCAACAATCAACAGTACTCTGCAGGCGAGCATCACACGTACAGCGATGACACCGCATCCGACACTAGCGACAGGTAGACGGTAGCGAACAACCTCTTTTTGCAGCGAAATTTCGTTCGGCGGCTTGTCTCCTTTAGCAACCGGATCCTCAGCATCAACCCGTTCCTCCGATTTCCATCTCGGACGATTCTTCACTGACGACGTTACAGGCCGCAGCTCTATTTTCGAGGGAGCTTCGAAACCTAGCGCAATCGACAGCTCGCGAAGGCGCTCGTCAAGTTGGTTCTCCACAAGCGGTAGTAGCACAACCCGCAGCAACCTCTTCATCGCATGGTCGACTCGTTTCGGGGTCAATGTCCCAAATCGACTGCAAAAGAAGTAAAACAAATTGGAGTCACTAGACCCGACGCGCCCTTCAGAGCTCGACGTACTGCCGTCGCCTGTTGCGCTCCACCTTGACACACCAGACGTCGATGGACTTGAGGAACGCCTGCGCCTCGAACACATCCAGTCTTGATAGATCATAGGCGCATATGAGCTGCCTCTCGGACTCCGACAGCGTCTGCGCCACCTCCGGATGCAGCCGCAAACTTCACACACACAGAAGAAACAACAGGAAATGAACGACCTTGCAACTTCCGTGCCATTTACTGGAATTCTCACTTGCAAAAGTGCTTCAGGTGTCGTCCGATGGCCTTCAGGCAGAGCTGCCGAAGTGTCTGGATGGGGATCAGCGGCTCTGAAGTCATGCCGCAATGGTCACACTTGGTGTCAAGTGGTGGATCTTGAAGAGCCGTCATCTGCACACTGATGTGGTGTACACGAACTCTCTGGTATCGTCACGATTCTATCGTGTCCGCCACATCAAAACAGAGTGAGAGTCAGCATGGAAGAATCCGCCAATCAGATCATTTCTCTTCCGTTTTAGCGAATGAGAAGCACTGGAACAGATTCATGTCGCATATTCTGAGTCTGCCCGCATTTCTCGAGGCATCACAATCCAACAAGCGTCCAAGAGCTCAAGTCGAAGTTCTCTCTATGCGCTGACCGACTTTACGCCTCCGTGCGCCTCGTTCTAAGCGCTAGACGAGCAGCGTCGCCTTCACACGCCCTCGTGCCACACCAAGCCAGGACCCAAGTAGCCTAAAAGCTTGTGAGCAGCCTCAGAAGCTGTACGGTATTCGCTTTATTTACAAGGCTGGCTCGATATTACAAGATGGGACGGAATTGGAGGCCTGTGAGACCCTTTGAAAGGCGCGACGAATGGTTGCGTTCCCTCTCGTTTGTCACTTTGGCTGTGGCCTGTAGGTGACAGCGCGGACACGAGTTGCAAGATGTAAATCACACACACACACGTGTGCACGGTGGGGTGTTCTCTATGTTTCCTGCGTGCATTATGGAGTGGGAAAAGTGCTGTGCATTTCGTCGAGCTGTGGTGTAGAAATATAAGGATCAAGTTACGAAGAACCCGTCAAATGCGTGGCTACAAGAAATTTCGGCAACTGTGGGGCCTTCGACATGGGCTGCAGTGCTTCTTTTTCTCAATTTGATTGTCGTATTACTTTGCATCGAGTCAACGCCTGTGTTTGTGGATGCAGGGCCGTCAGGACCTTGTAATGAGATGCGGAAACCCCACGCAAGTCTTTTGGCCATGCTGGATGACTTTAAACATCACCGTGGAGTGCAAATGACGCGCGTGAGGGTATGGGAAGCTTCGATGAGGCAAGTCTCTATTCGATTTCTTTAATGACTCGCATTACAAAACAAGAACTGTGGAGCGCAGGTGAAACACCGACAAAAAGCCCACTCTTCTACGCACACGACAAGTAAGACAGTCGCCCTGGTTCACCCCTTGCATCAACTTTCTGTGGTACTAGAGTACTTGATTAAATCAGAAGTATCTTGTTCCAGGTTGGTGTATTTCGCTTGGTGTATTCGCCGGTGTGAAGTGTTAGTTTGTGGATAAGTGCGTGTGAAGGCTGCAGCGAGGCGCACTCAAATGGCGAATGCGAGCAAGCAAGAATGCAAGCGAGCGAGTGAGCGGCTCCGGTGTTTGACCGTCCTCTGCCAGGCAAGCGTAGTATTTGCTCTTTTGATGATGTGAGACACGTTTTGGGGAGGTTGTGGCGTGCAGGTTGTGCGTGTGCAAGCGGATGGATCTCAGATCGACGGTGGCTGGTGGGTGCTTCGGACTTGGGGATGGCAGAGTAGCTACTGGTTAGCTTCGTCGTTTGTCGATGTTTATGCATGTGTAGGCTAGAGGTACGCCGGCAGGCTGGCAGACGTGCAAGCAAGTCCGCATAGAGCGCGCCAAGGTCAAGAGCAAGAACGAGAGCAGCAAATGAAGAAACAATCAAGGCAGGGAGGTGACTTTTGACTTTTGAAGCTGTCTTTCTGTATCGGATATGTGGTAGATGGAGTGTCTTTTGTGTTGAGCTTTGGAGGTGGTAGTGATTCGTCCGTGCAGCTATTGGACGTGTTCTCGTGTGATGTTGATGTGTGGGTGACGGCGGTGTTGAAGCGGAAGGTCGAGGATGGCAATTGTAATGTACGAGTGCGTGACGGAACGAACGGAGATTTGAAAGGAGTGTTTGGAGTGTGAATGTGCGTGCAGCACAGCGCGCATGTGCGGAGTTGATGGTGTCTGTTTGCGTGAGTGGTGGTGACCGGTTGGCTACCGTTGACGACTTGGTGTATGTTTGCATTGTGTCTATGTTTTGATGAATTATGTGGAGAAGATGATATTTGCAAGTTGTGTGCTGAATGACGGAAGTGTGTGTGGTGTTGTTGCTACATGGATATGATGCGGTGTAAGTGAGAATGACGACAAGTGTGCGGAGCAGTGTTGACCGTGGCAGCTAGTGTGGCGACTCGTGATTATGGTGCTGTCGGTTGTGTGTGTGTCCGTGCGTGCGGTATCTGACAGGAGCTGTTCGAAACGAGCGACGGTTGGTCAAGGTTCGAGCTGGCGTCTGAGTTAGAGCTCAAGTCCAAGTCGAAGTTCAAGTCGAAGTCGAAGTTCAAGTCCAAGTTGGAGTCCTAGTTGAAATCCAAATCCAAGTCGAAGGTCAGGGTGTGGAGCAAGTCCTTCTCCAAGGTACGCGGTTGACTGTTTGAGTGCAAGTCTTTTGGAGTACAAGCAGTGCACAGCTCGAGCCGTTCGGTCAGTGTCTGTATGATGCCTGGAGTTTTATATCATGGTTCCTGGTTGGTGTCTTTCGTTGGGTGTATTCGCCGGTGTGAAGTGTTAGTTTGTGGATATGTGCGTGTGAAGGCTGCAGCGAGGCGCACTCAAAGGGCGAATGCGAGCAAGCAAGAATGCAAGCGAGCGAGCGAGCGGCTCCGGTGTTTGATCATCCTCCGCCAGGCAAGCGTAGTTTTTCCTCTTTTGATGAATGCGAGACACGTTTCGGGGAGGTTGTGGCGTGCAGGTTGTGCGTGAGCGCGCGGATGTATCTTGGATCGACGGTGGTCGGTGGGTGCTTCGGACTTGGGGGTGGCAGAGTAGCGACTGGTTAGTTTCGTCGTTTGTCGATGTTTATGCATGTGTAGGCTAGAGGTGCGCCGACAGGCATGCAGACAATCAAGCAAGTCCGCATAGAGAGCGCCAAGGTCAAGAGCAAGAGCGAGAGCAGCAAAAGAAGAAACAATCAAGGCAGGGAGGTGACTTTTGACTTTTGAAGCTTCTTTCTGTATCGGATATGTGGTAGATGGAGTGTCTTTGTGTTGAGCTTTGGAGGTGGTAGTGATTCGTTCGTGCAGCTATTGGACGTGTTCTCGTGTGATGTTGATGTGTGGGTGACGGCGGTGTTGAAGCGGAAGGTCGAGGATGGCAATTGTAATGTACGAGTGCGTGACGGAACGAACGGAGATTTGAAAGGAGTGTTTGGAGTGTGAATGTGCGTGCAGCACAGCGCGCATGTGCGGAGTTGATGGTGTCTGTTTGCGTGAGTGGTGGTGACCGGTTGGCTACCGTTGACGACTTGGTGTATGTTTGCATTGTGTCTATGTTTTGATGAATTATGTGGAGAAGATGATATTTGCAAGTTGTGTGCTGAATGACGGAAGTGTGTGTGGTGTTGTTGCTACATGGATATGATGCGGTGTAAGTGAGAATGACGACAAGTGTGCGGAGCAGTGTTGACCGTGGCAGCTAGTGTGGCGACTCGTGATTATGGTGCTGTCGGTTGTGTGTGTCTCCGTGCGTGCGGTATCTGACAGGAGCTGTTCGAAACGAGCGACGGTTGTGTCCTGTTTGCAGGTCAAGTCCAAGTTGGATTCCTAGTTGGAGTCCAAGTCCAAGTCGAGGTCAAGGTGTGGAGCAAGTCCATCTCCAAGATACGCGGTTGACTGGTTGAGTGCAAGTCTTTTGGAGTACAAGCAGTACACAGCTCGAGCCGTTCGGTCAGTGTCTGTATGATGCCTGGAGTTTTTATCATGGTTCCTGGTTGGTGTCTTTCGTTGGGTGTATTCGCCGGTGAAGTGTGTGAAGTATATGATTTTTTTCATAGATATGGAGGATATGTTTGCGGAGTGGCGGGTAAGTACGGTGGGAGATGATGATAGTGCTGCGTGTCCCCTTTCGACCGTTTCGTCTTTTCGTCAAAGGTTTGTATCTGCTTTGCTGTTAGTTTACTTTGAATCGGTGTTTATAAACGCCACCCCTATCAAAGAATTCGCATGTATGTATAGTGCTCTAAGATGCCAACACCTTTTGCCCAAACGCCGTACGTCCTAGCATAAACGCTCAATGAATCGCCAATCAGATCATCGTCGCCAGGTTTTTCTCTCCCAAAACGTTCGAAAGTGTTGAACCGCTTCACCGTTTGAATCCTGTTTGTTTAACTTCATCGCAACTTTGAAGTTGGTGCTCGAAACCAACTTCACCACCAGTCTTGTACTTCGAAGTAGCTAAACTCCAGGAGACGAAGTTGTCCCACAGCTTATTTTTGTCATTTTAATTTATGGATCCTACAGGCAGAGTGGGGGGAGTGCTTATCGCATTGATGCTGTCTTCGAAGAACAAAGGGTGAAGCATCCCTCCTCCAGAGGGAACGTCTATTACAGCGCGGCAGTCGACAGCCTCCCCTATAAGCTGGATGTTCTTCTCAGACGGATCCATGAGAATCTGCGAGTATTCGGGTGATAGCGGGACGCGAAACGCAGTAGCAGTACCGTTCTCAATCTTAGCGAGATCATCACAATATGTAGAATAACCAGCTACCCAAGGTGGATAGATGCTCGCCATTCGCTCTACGAGTTCGTCGGCCCAGTTCCAAAAGAACGAAACTTTGGTATTGCACATGAAAACCCACTTTAAGGCTGCAGACAACTTTGTCACATTTTGCGGCAGCTCGTGGATGTCCATGTCACTGATACCGAGCAGCATGATGCTATCAACCTCGAAAAGGCCGGGAGGGAGCTCAGTTATTGGGTTGCCCGTGAGAGCCAAGTAACCAGGTCGGAGTCGTAGAAGAACGGGGTGAACGACAGTCAGTTGGCCGTACTCCACCTGAATTCGTGTATATGTGTCTGAAGGCCATTTCGTGTCCAAGTCATCGGGCAACTCGCGTAGATTCGTGACGCAGAAGTCAATGTCATGGACATTCGGAGGGAAGTCAGCTGACAGAAGCCCAGCGGGGAGTACGCCGTTTGTCACATGAAAGTCAACATCAGCATGTCTAGGTGGTTCGATCTAGTGAGTGCAGCCGATGCACCCCAATCTGCGATAGTCGAATTGTACACTTTGATTCCACGAAGACTGTGAAACTCGCTAAAACGAGCAGAGATCTCGAGTGCTGGGCAGTGGCGAATCAACACTTGGACGACTGTGGAGCTGTCAAACTCGCTCCACTTCGCATCCACTTCATCTGCCAAGCCGGATATGCCTAAAGTATGGCAATCAAGTCCAGCCAGGTAGCAAGACGGTTGCAACCCCCCCCCCCCCCCCATGGTCTTAGCTGCACAAAGCATTGAGGTAACGATGGCTGCATCGAAGCATGAATGTGGAGTCCAAGCACCACAATACCCCAAATTCCCAGTAAACAGTAGAGTACCCGCAGCGTCAATTGTATGTGATGAATGCAGATATTTGTACCACGACCGCGTCGAGACAATTTGAGTAAGAGACGTCCAGGACCCGATTTCGTAACCCTCATCGGAACTATGGTACCAAGTTTGACACCCCAAGCCTCTTTTAGAGGCGTGTCTTCAGTGAAGAGAGCAGGTTGCGAGACGCGAGCCGTATTCCTTGGTAGCCGCTGGAGTAACTCCTTCATAGTTGTTGTCATTGCAAGCAGTCCTAACGAAAAGATGGTACGGCTTACCAGATCCACCCAGGAGACCACCACAAGCGTTTGAAACTCGTTGACGGCTATAGCAATGGCCTCGTTGTCGTACCAAACAAGGTAATTATGAGGTTGCAGCTTTAAGTCGAACTTGTCGCTGTAACTGAGGACAACAATTGCCTCCACACCCACGCACGCCATGAGGTTAAGCGCGCAGTCCAACACAATGACTGCGAAGCGTCTTCGAGCCTCGTCACCCTTGAATAAAAACGAGTTCAGTGTGGCCAGTTCATCGCTATCAAGATGACGTAGAATCGGTTGAGCAGCGCGCGCGGTAGCAAGACGCTCATCCTGTAGGCTTGGCGAGTTTGTAGTGCAGTTTGGACGACCTCCCGGCACGCTTTAATAGCGTGAAAGTGGGCCCAATTTACGCCGAAGAAGCCTTGTCGGTCAGAGACCGTGTCGTAAGCTTTCGCGAAGCTCCGTCGGATGGCTGAGCTTGTTCGCTCTGACTTGTCTTCCTTGGGCTTAACCTGGGCACTACACGACGTTCACGGTGTGAAAGCCAGCGAGCGTTGCCAAACCGAACCGCTGAGCATCAGCAAGATGCAAATTGCGTGCAATGCCGACATGGTGGCATGGGTGACGGCGATTCTGCGGTGGCATGGTCGTGGCAGCCCAATTTGAAACGATTCTGTGATCATGTTGAGATAAGGCATCCAGTAGTAGTAAGCGTATATCGCGTTGTAGCAGCAGACTGCCAGGTGCACTCCAAGGATAGTAGTCCACCAGAATGCGAAGGCGTTAGAGGAAAGCTTGACGGTCTGCGTCGGCTCGAGTTGCTGCATTCTTGGGAACACGAGTTTGTGGGGACCACAAGTTTGAGAGTGCAGTGCGATTACTATCTTGAGAAGGCTCGGCCGAATTGCTCAGTCAGACCAGACAAGAATATAATCTCGGTTTTTGAAGCGCCTCGAGTACTACATGGGGAGCGCATAAGGTTATTATTACCTGAATCCTATCATCAGATAACGGATTCGAATACAATTTATCTCTCCTCACCAAGTATTTATACCGGTATGTAGCAAGAATTTGTGTGACTATCCTGTGATCGCACTTAAGCGAAGTGGTGCGTGACTTTTGGACGCTGACGCTGAAGACCTCGCTGGCCAGGTGAAAGTCATCGGACGGAAGACTGTGTCAATGCACGTCCGTGGAATATGTCGCTACGCGGCGTGGCATTGCAAGAAGAAGAAAGAAATGTCCTGTGCGATTCCTTCCTTGGTGCTTTGCACGAATGTCGTAGTTCAAGCCAAGCCACGTAGGCTAGCAACAACAGGTCATATGCAGCCATAAAATGAAATACACGAGTGCATTATACAAACTTGCCTTACCTCACATCGTAGCCGCAGCTGTGGGGTTGTAAATGCCCTAGCAATACGGGTTGCTAACGTTGTGCGCTTTGACTAGAACATACTCAGCTCTGATGCAGCCACAGGACCGGACCACGGATGCTGGTTCAGGCAGGCGTACGAGGCACTGTACGTCGTTTCAAGCATGGAACGAGCCTGTCGGTCCGGGTTCGGCACCGCCGCGCCCGTGCTGTCCGTGAACATGGCCTGTACGAGGCCGGTAAGTGTGCCGTGGTCGTTGTGCCACCTACACCAGGCGAATGAGTCTTCAAGCGACGTCGTCTCGTTCTTCGCCGCGATCTAAAGTAGTGCAGAACCTTGGCAAGCACGCCAGTCAACATGAGTTCATATCCACCAATACCAGAATTTCTATAGCACACTCACACGCCACCGACGTACCTGGTCTTGGAGTATTTGTCCGTACTGAGGATCCCGTGCAGGGGCACTTGTTCTTCAGCAGTTTGTCACACAGGTGGGCCACCAACACCCCCGTGTTCACGACCAGCCGCCCTATCTTCCTGGCAACTCCAGTAACCGGGCTCCGTTAGCCCTCCCTGTATCTAATTCGCTCACATACTGCAGTGGTGCTCTCGAACCACCACCTTTGGGCCATATATTGGGGTGTTAGAAGGACAGGAACTTATGGATCAGCTCCTTGTCTCCTTTGGCCAGGTCGTTGACCTCGGGGTTGTTTGTAGTACGACCCTCCGGCTTACCCTGCCTTCTCCAGCACGCAGCTTTTGATGGTGGGCTTGTTCGCAAGATGGGGCATTGAGTTTCGTGTGTCACGGTAGGTTTTCTGTGCGTCTGGCGCCAACAAATTCGTGGGGACTCCCCATGGCACCCAAAATAACAGTGATTTGTATGGAAAGGTCGCCGGGGGTAAAACGAAATCGTGTGCGCACACACGCACAGGAAACGCAAAAGTTTTCATACAAAAAGAAGGTCGGACGCCAACGAATTCAAGAGAATTCTAGATGCTTATCAAATTAGACTAACCAGGAAACATGTATCCTAGAATCGTCAGTTTATCGGTCGTAGCAATGCGGGTGGAGTACTGATTGCATTGATGCTGTCTTCGTAGAACAAAGGGTGAAACATTCCTCCACCGGAGGGAAGACGCGTTGTAGCCTTGCAGTTGACTGCCGTCCCTATCACCTCAAGGTTCTTCGCAGACGGGTCCATGAGCGTCTGTGAGTATTCGGGGGACAGCATGACGCTAAAGGCAGTAGCGGTACCGTTCTCAATCTTGGCGAGATCTTCGCAGTAAGGGGAGTAACCAGCAATCCACGGTGAGCTTGGGCTCATTCGCTCCACGAGTTCATCAGCCCAGTCCCAGAAAAATGAAACATTGGTCTCCCGCATGAAAACCCAAGCTAAGGTGGCAGACAACTTTGTCACATTTCGCGGCAGCTCGTGGATGTCCATGTCACTGATTCCGATGAGGTAGGTATTGTCAATCTCGAAAATGTCGGGAGGGAGCTCGGTTATTGGATTGCCCGTGAGAGCCAAGTACCCGGGCCCAAGTCGTACAAGAACGGGTTCGACGACAGTTAGCTGGCTGTACTCGAATTGTAAAAGAAGGTTTTGAGCCCATTTCGTGTCCAAATCGTCGGGTAACTCGCGCAGGTTCGTGACGCAAAACTCGACATCATAGACGGTCGGTGGGAAATCTGCTGAAAGAAAACCAGCGGGAAGGACACCGTCCGTCATGTTCACTCGGATCAGGAACAACGATAACAGTGTCGGGTGGTTTGTGCTAGTCAGCGCGGCTGATTCACCCCATTGTACGATAGTTGAATTGTACACTTTGATTCCTCGAAGACTGTGGAAGTCGCTGAAACGATCTGGTACCTCAAGTGCGGGGCAGTGCCGAATCAGCATTTGAACTACCGTGAAGCTGTCAAACTCACCCCATTTCTCGTCCACTTCAGCTGCCAGACCAGAAATACCTAAACTATGGCAATCAAGCCCCGCCAGATAGCAAGACGGACGTGAGACCCCCCACGGTCTCACTTGCATCAGACATTGTGGTAGCAATGGCTGTGTCGAAGCTTGGATATGGAAACCAAGCACCGCGACGCCCCAGACTCCGAATAATATATGAGCCGAGTGTAAAGTGAGGTGTTCGATATGAACCAAGAGCTTGGAATCATAACGAAAAAAGCGTTTGCGCTCGGGCGGAGGCGCTACCGTTAATAAAATTCCTTCAGATGGTCCGGCGGTGAAGACGGACTGGACAACGCGGTTTTGTTTCTGTGGCAGCCGAACGAGCAGCTCCTTCATGTTGGTAGTCGTGGCTATCAGACCTAACGAAAAGAACGTGCGACTCGTTAGATCCATCCAGGAGACCACAATGACGACCTGAAACTCGTTGTAAGCTCGAGCCATCCACTCGTCGTTGTACCACGTGAGGTAGTCGAATCCTCCAAGTTTTAGGTCGAAGTCCCCGGTGTATCCCAGCACGATAATGACCACCACACCGACGCATGCCATGAGGCCAAGAGCGCAATCCAACACGATGATGGCATACCGCTTGCGAGCTTCGTCGCGCTGGAAGAACCACGTGTTTACAACGGCCGGCGCCCAGCAGTTCACCGCGATCAAGATGATGTAGAAGCGGTTGAGCAGCGTTCGTGGCAACAAGACGCTCATTCGGTAGGCTTGGCGAGTTTGTAGAGCAGTTTCGACGATCTCCCGGCACGTCTGAATTGCATGGAAGTGCTTCCCATTGACACCTAAAAGTCCATGTCGGTCGGACAGCGTATCGTACATCTTTGAGAAGCTTCGTGCGATAGCCGAGCTGGTTCGATCTGGCTTAACTTCCTCCGTCTTGACTTCGGCATTGCATGACGCCCATGGGGTGAATGCCAATGACCGCTGCAAGATCGAACCGCCGAGCATTAGCAAGATGCAGACTCCATGCACTACAGCCATGATGATGTGGATGATGGCGATTGCTCGGTCGTTTTCGGGCGGCAACCCGATTTCAAACGATACCAGAAGTACGTTGAGGTAGGCGTTTGTCAGGTTCCAGTAGTAGTATCCATAGACGGCGTTGTAGAAGGCAACTACCACGTGCACGCCAAGTAGAATGACCCACCAAACGGTGAAGGCGCTGGACGAGAGCTGGACAACCTCCGTCGACTTGAACCGCGGCATGGCTTCAAGCTTTGGCCGAGGAAATTGATTGAGACGAGACTTGTGCTTAGTACTGTGGAAAGGAGAATGGAGTTTGTTTCCTGGTTCTTCGCTCAGAGATCTATCCTTGTCTTTTGAATCTCATCCGAGGCTGATAAGCACATGATGGCGGGTCTTGGACTAAATTTGTCATAGGTAGGAAATCGTTATCACTACTGTCATCTGCACAGCGCGTACTATTCTCACTGCTTGCGTTGAAGTGCTTAGTAAATTTAATTTTTCATACGAAACATTACGTAAGGGTAAGTCGACCAGTTACGGGCCACTTAAGCGAGAAATGATGTAACTTCACAACAACTTCTGCTATCATGAAACTACAACCTGCAGCAAAATCACTGAGATTTCACGTTTCTCGGCATGATTTTTGGGTGAAAACGACCTTAGTGTGAGCTAAATGATATCCAGAATGCAACTGAGCCTTTAGAGAAAACAATCATAAAGCAAACCTCTCTAAACCCATAATTGCAAGCAAAACCTCTCATAGCAACTGTAATACATCCATAGATTTGCCCAGTCGGCTCGTCCATTCGTCTTTTCACGAGCCGAGAGCAATTCGAGCTGGCTCGACACGGCTCATGCATCATGCGCAAGTTGCCGTCCTCCAACCTGAGGCAGCTCGTGGGCTCGGTCGCCGTCGCCAACAGTGCAGCTGTGTCTACAAGCACTCGATCGTCTACGCCGACAACGTCCGCGGGCAGCTCTACAACCAGAAGCTCCTCAAATGTAGCCATGTCGCCGGGACGCAACATGGCTACACACCAGCAACTCGGCAACGTGGGAAGTTTGACTACTACAGACAGTAGCGAGGACCGACACGGCAAGAAGAGTCAGGCTTATCTCCACACTAAACCTCACCGACAGCTTCAGGACAAGTCTGGTAAAAATTTCGAGCGTCGGAGCTGCAACTACTGCGACGTCGTATTTTCGTTCAAAGGAGGTACCACAAGCGCAGCATTGCGTCATCTTAAGAAGGCGCATCTGGAGAAACTTAGTGAAAATCATCTAGTTGATCCAGAGGTTTCGGTAACTGCTGGGGATTCGTCTTCAAGTACTACAACCAATGTTTCTCAAGTGGCGGAATGCTCTGAAGAGCATACAGTGGCATCTTCTCCAGCTTCGGAAGGAAAATCCGACGAAAACAGGATCGAAAATCCGACTACCGTTGATGTTTCAAGTGTGGACGGTCAAGCAGAAGAAGAGGCGCCATTGGTGGTTGAGACTGAGGCTTCAACTTCCAAACGTGTTCGAGGACGGACAACTTCAAAGAGAAAACGTGGCGACGATGACTGTAGCGCGACGGAATGTACGGCACCATCTACGTGTGAGCGTGTTGGTGGTGATCGCGTAGACACGGACCACGGACCTGACAACAGTTCGTCGTCGAAGCTTACAGCTAGTCAAACCGCGATCGTGCACTTCCTCCACCATTTCGCCAACGAATTGCCACAGCCAGCGATGCGGCTGCGGTTTGCCAAGCACCTGACTCATAACGTTGGAGAGGCTGAAATGTACAATGTTCTGGACTCCGCCACACAGCTCGAGTACATTCGCGAGTTCGCCCAACCACCACCTCCTACCTACTCGTCAAGGTGAACGAAATCCAGATCGGAAACACACTTGCGTAAATAGTAAAATTGGCAGTACCATTCTTTGAGCTCTTATGATTTTAAAAACGTCCGTACAGATCCATTCGAAACGTGTCCTCATTGTCTTGAGCGCGAACTTTCCGACCTCCTCTGCCAGATCCGCTGCGATGGCTTACTGGGGCTGCAGGCTTCCTCTCTCCGTACTCAGGTTTATCAACTGTGCCAACTTTACGTCTTGACTTCAACATGGGGTCTGCGCTGCCGACGCCATCACGAAACGACGTTGATTCTGGGAGTACTGGAGAATCCAAGGGGGTCGTGAGAGACTCGCGACGGCAGAAGTGTGTCTGGTCCTTTTGATCATCTAGTCGTTGTCGGCGTTCCAGATACAGAAGATGAGCTCGTTCAGCCTCGCTGTGGGGAGAGTCCTCGCCATCTTCAGCGTACATGTCCTCGGTTTCCAGCACTGTCTTCGCCACGGGGAAGACTTCAGCAACCGTGTTCTCTCTTTCTCTGACCACAACAGTTTGCCTTGATAGGGACAAGCGATTAGCTGCTGCAGCTTCTGCTGCCGCTGCCTCAGGATTCGCAAGGAATGTTGTCTGTCTCCATCGCGTCTCTCGTTGCGCCTCAGCATTTCCCCTCGTCTTTTCCGGTTCCTGCTTTTTCATAAAATCTAGCACGTTGGGATCAAACTGCCGTCTTCGTGGGTAATTTCTTGCTCTGTCAGACACATCGTAGTTTTGGTACATTCCATCATAATGCAGATCGACGCTCTCCAGCTCCTGATCGGGTTCCTGTTCTTCAACACCATCAAGGTGGAAGTGTTGCCTTTGCGGATTATCACTCGCTCTGCCGAAAACGTCGTAATTCCTGAACAGTCCTTCATAGTTCGGCGTGTGTGGTCCCCTGTCACTCACCGTAGCTGGTAGGCTGTGTCTGCGCCTGTCCTTCTCCGGTCTCGGGCTCGGCTCCCTTTTGTTCTTCTTCCAAAACTTAAAACCGCTGCGACTGATGCTTCCGCTAGACCCTCCCGAGTGAGTCTCCCTGTCCTTATCCTTTGTGCTCCCTCCAGTTGAGCTATCACCACTCGCAGACGTCGACGAATTCCGCTGCGCATTCTTCTTCGCCGTCAAAGCGTCTACCCGAGAGAGGCACTTGTTGCAGAATGCATCCGTCTCCGGTTCATGCGTCCTCGAATTCATCGCGAAGATAACCTTCATCTCCAAACACTTGTGACACACCGACTTCTTGCAAACACTACAATTCCTCAATGGCTCCATCACTTTCCTCCTCGAGCCACAGCGCAGACACGTCTTGCTCATCAGCACCGGTCGACCTTTCGCTTTGAGTACAAACCCAGACAACACCTTCGCACGTGCAAGGCTCGGTAACCTCGTAACCATAAGCACTCTATCCGCCATCTCCGTGTCCGCTGCTCTTCTCGACGAACCCGCAGTTCGACAGTCATAATCCAACAACGTAAAGCACTCGACCAGGTCGTCACACACTTTCCGATACAAAAAGCAAAAGGCCATGTCCGCTCGTCTGAATCCGGGCCCTCGAGCCACATCCAACGGCCACTCGGGCTTGTTCAGCGACAGAATCACATGGTACATGAGCTCGTGACTGCTGTCGGTCTCTCGACCGTCAGTCACCGCCTCCCCCATGCGTTCGTACGTCAATAAATCACACTCCTGGCCCTCCCCACTGAAATTCCTCTTCCACGAGTACCATTTAACCCCTGCGAACCGGAACGGCGCGGCTCGTGGTTCTCTTCTCTCTGCAATCAGCAGCACAGCAGCGTCCACTGCAGTGTTCCCACTGGGACTCAGTATCGCCTGCGTGGTCAGGAGCTCCCGACCGTCCTCGACGTAGAGACCCCCCAGCACGTCGTGCAGACTGGCGGAGAGGAACCCGCTGGCGATCACGCGCCGCTTGTGGCTGTCGATGCCTTGGCGCTGGGACGACACGGCGCGGTGCACAGTGAACTGGTCGCGTCGAGCCAGGAACTTCCACTCGGTGGGGTCCAGTCGGGCGCTGTCGAAGCCGGAGAAGGCGGCGAGGGTTTCGCCCAGGAGCGCCTCGCTGCGACGGTCGCATTGCAGCCGCTCGTCACGTGGCAGGGCGTGCACAGCCATAGGAATGGAGAGATATGGCTTACTGCAGGAAGGAAGTGAAGTGATGAGATGTGATGTGAATGTAGCCAAGAATGAGATGCGATATATGAGAGTGGGAAGATACTGAGCACTATTTTATGTGCTGGACATTTGGACCGACAAGTTGAAGACAAGTTGCCTTTTTTGTCGTTTTTGGGTCTCAGTTGGTGTGATGTAGCCATCTTGACGCATTCGGTACTCAAACCCCAACGTTTGATTCAGTTTCAGACTTTTTAGACAACGTGGGGCTACGTTAGTTGTGTGTGTGGTGTGTTGTGATCGATGGAGTGAATTGTCAATGGCGAGGCGGTGTTGGGGTTTCGACGGGGTCCATGATTGCCAGGTAATCGCGCACTTCCGCCGGTGACTTGCCCGCCTCCACGAGCCTCGTCAGTACATTTGCGCGCAGTTTTTGTCTGCTCTCCTCTTGTCGAGCACGCAGTTCGCTGTGCTTCAGCTCGAGCTCCTGTTGCCGGACCGCGAGTCGCTGGCTCTCCAACATGGCCGCCTGGTCCAACTGCACACTTGACAAGGTGGTCGAGGGCTCCACCGTCTGCACGCCCATCGACGTCGTCTCCAACTTCGCCAGCGCCTGCGAGCTCATTGGCGTCGTCTCCACCTTCGCCAGCGTCTGCGAGCTCATCGGCGTCATCTCCACCATCGCCAATGGCCGCGAACTCATCGACGTCGTCTCCACCTTCGCCTGCGTCTGCGAGTTCATCGACATCGTCTCCATCGTCGTCAATGGCCGTGAGCTCATCGACATCATCTCCACCGTCGCCAATGGCCGTGAGCTCATCGACGTCGTCTCCACCTTCGCCAGCGTCTGCGAGTTCATCGACGTCGTCTCCATCGTCGTCAATGGCCGCGAGCTCATCAACGCCATCGGTTCCAGCGGCGCCAGCGTGACACTCTCCTCGGCGCCCACGTCCGCACTCAAGGTCGGCGTGGTGGTGACGATGCCGCTCTCGTCCATAAACTTGGGTCTCTGTCGCGGGGGTGACACTGCACTCTGCTGCTCGCGCACGAAGGTCTTGAGCTCACTGAAGGTGACGTCGCTCTGCGGGGACCTGCCGCTCTCGGACTTCTGTCCGAGGCTCTCAGACCTGAACCTCGTCTCGGTGGCGCCACCCTCGGCGCTGCTGTAGAGCGCATCGAGGCGTTGGTGCAGCGCCTGCAGTCTGTCCGAGTTCTGGCGCTTGGCCTTGAAGAACGCCGCCATCATACTCTCGAAGCGGCTGCGCGCCGTCTTGTCCGACCACTGCGTGTGCGCCACCCGGTTCATGTATTGCGCCAGTGACCGGTAGCCGTCCATCTTCTTGGGGCGGTTGGGGTCGTTGGTATTGGCGCGCCGAGCGAGCAGCTCGAAGTTGCCCGGCAGCTCGAGCCACTCGAGCAGACACTGGCGCTGCGCCATCGTCGTGTGCGAGAACTTGCGCTTGGCAGGGGCCGAGGCCCCGGGCGTGTCCGTGTCGTGGCCGCTGGCGGCGTCCGAGCGCGGGGACGCCGGTGCCAGCAGGTGGGCGTGGGGTACCGGTACTCCTGGCGTTGAAGCCATGTGTGACGCTGCGCACCGACGGAATCGTGCGGACAATAGTGCTTTATGGGGGGAGTTTTAAACTGCATTAAACGGAGTGGGAAGTTGATATCGAGGTGAAATATGATGGAATAGGTTTAAGAAGGTGAATGGGTTTGGATAAAAAGTAGGTGGCCTACGAAACGGAATAACTTATATTTCTGAGTGAATGAGAGAAGTCGGATGCTGGCGGAAGTCGGAGCGGAGGATAGAGCCACGAGTTGAAGTGCCATTACGTGAGCGGCGTTTCGGGATCAGCGACGGTTGATTGATTGATTGACTGATGTCCCGGTGGTGCAGCGTTGACTGGGGTGCCGCTCTTTGTGTGGCAACCGTTATCCGGGGGTCCAAAATCACTCTTACTGTACACGTCGTGGGCCTTAAAACGCTGACTCAATGCATGCACTCTGAAAGCGTCGATGGTCGACGCAAAAATACTGCATCGACATGCTTATCATTTCACATGCACTCGTACTTGTTTCGTATTCAGATCAATTGTATTAATAATATAAAAACATACTATGTCTTCAATGCTTTTCGTGGCACTGCCGCGGACAAAACCCTCCGTTCGGAGCGTTCTGACGAGCCAAGACATGCCGCTTTAACCCAAACTGGCAAACCCATCGAATTATTAGAGTGACCTCGCTCTCAGAAGAACGCGCGGGCCTGCTCATGATTTGATCCAGTTGATAGGCATCGCTACACCTTTGTCCTGTTTGTGGCTGCACGAATTTTTGCAATTCCTGATCCTGCTGCAGGCGCCTTCAAGACGTCGAAACATAGCACCTTTTGGCAAGAATAATGTCATCAAGCCAAGACTGATGGTGAAGTTTTTCTCGAGTACTAACGGAAATGCCCGAACACTGTCCGGTATTCTATTTATTAGAAGCGGTCCAGATTCATGCAAAAGCGAAAAGGGTATTTTATTTGGGTAGGGTTACTATCCCCAATCAAAATGGTGACCTCGACCAAAGAGAGCACCGAGTCGCTATTCCTCGTGCAAAATTGTAACTTCGTCCAGTGCGTCGTCAATCTCACCGATCGGATCGATCTCCAGCGGCCAACGTTTGAAAGGTGTCTGCCTCACTCTCAGCATCGGGCGTCCAAGAACCGCTCTACCGTACACGCCTGTGTGCACCACATAATTTGTACTTGTCTTAACCCTAAAATCGGGTAGGGCTACTAATTTTAGACCGCTTTCAAAAATGGTCAAAGGGCTTTGTTGTGTTCGGGAATACTTCGTAGTATCCGTTATTTGCCGAAGCGTTTTAGATTGTCGAGGTCTATTTCGTGGTGTTGGGGACGGTGGTTTGGCCTTGTCGTTGAGAAACGAGGTAGTGCTGTCATGAGCACTAGTACGATGACTTGACGCATCAATAGGCGAAGATAGTAGCTTCCGCTTGTCATTGGCGTCTCCAGGCGACTCCCGCCTTTCAGATTGTATCGACTCGTTTGGTGGTTCTCTTGAATTCTCGATTGCATTGCTGGGCTTCGTGATGGCTGCAGAAATCATCGATGTCCGAGTTGTACTAGAACGTTTGAGCGTCTTCGTGTTCTTCCGCTTCCCCGTTTCTGATGCTTTCCGCTTTTTGGCATCCCTGACAACATCACGCTTTGCCTGCGCTTCTCGCTCTCGTTGCAAGCGTAGCTCCTCCATCGCGCGATGCAGGCGACGAGCTCGAACAACTTCGCGCACTTGGCGCCATATGAACTGAGTCTTCATTGCGCAGCGCGAGTCAAAGAGATATCGGCGTCGAGTAACATCTTCGACGGTGCGAAGCGCCTGATCGACTGGGAAAAGTGCCATGTGCTTCGAGAACTGGAGCAAGTCTTTGAAAGCAATACTACCGCTGTATGTCGATTTCGGGTCGCACCGTCCAGTTGCAAGTGCGAAGATGTCGGTGTTTCCGTTTGTGTTGGCCCCAGCAAGAGCGGCGGATGTGAGGCTCAGCTCTTTGAACAGCGCTTCGGTAGTGCGACCAAAGATTTCAATCTCCGCTACGCGCTCACTAAAAGAAGCCTTCGACGAACACTTTGGTAGGCATATGACTGCTCTAAATGCCGGAGGTGCTGTTTTGCTGGGTCTGGGGGGAGAAGCCCAACGTTATCTGGGATGCGAGCGGAGTTTTCATCGTTGTCATCATCCTCGTCTTCACTGGATGATTCTGAATCGAAGACCCCTGAACGATCCCAACGCTCTAAGAGAGTTCTGGCATCCATTGCCACCTCTGCAAGGCAAACGTGGCCGTCTTGCAGGATCCGTAAGGAGTGGTTTTCACTTGGTTCGAATTCGTACAGTAGCTTTTCAACGCCAGCAGCCCAACTTATGAAGCGATCGCGTTCCAAGGGACTTGGCCCGTTGTTGCGCTGTGAGGATTTATTCTCGTAGCCGCTTTCCTCGCCATTGCTCGCGAGCTCTCGTACATTGTCAACAATGCTAACGAGAGCTTCCTTGTTGTCAACACGCAGCAAAAATGCGTGACGACGCGCTTGCGCGAGTTTCTCTTTTATGCGAGACTTGTGACCCGACACATGGAATTGAGAAGGCAATGAGGCAGGGCTCGGAATCAGTAAATAAAATAAAAAAGTTAGCCAGTAAATTTACTGAAATAATTTATTTGTGCGACCCCAATAATCAGTAGTCCTTGTATTCTAGAACATTTATGCTAACACTTTCGCTTCGAGAGGCGAGAGATTCGAGTTTGCGCGATTTTAACTCACAACACGTAACCTAGAATTCACTTGATAGTCTACCATGTACCCGATACCGAAGCAACTGACCCAAGCCCCCAAGTCGAGGCTGTGAAACGGTTAGTGCGTAGTCAACACTAACCGTTTGGCATCTGCGACCTTGGCACCACTAGAAACGCTGGTGATGCTGAAATAGACCGGTACCGGTATTTCCATTCTTCGGAATGCTGATCTGGTGTTGATGGCGAATCGCCAATAGTCCCTTGATCGCCAATGGCGATCAAGGGACAACGTAGCGAACATTTAATGTGTGGTCGTATATGATACCGTATCTGCATACAGTATGCAAAAGAGGTTTACTGGGGGTAATCAGTATTTTATTGGCCAATAATTTATTGACTCGAGTAGACCCCCTCAGTAAAATAAAATAGATATTTTTCCAAGCTCTGCAATGAGGACCGACGCTTTAAACTCGCTTGATTTCGTCGCCGTACACACTCGAGTTGAATGAATTCTTCCTAGAATTGAGAAGCAGAAAACATAGGGAGATGTAAGTACTCAAAAGAGGTGCGATATCGAAGATTCTGGCGAGCATCATACCGCCGTCTCAGCGAGCATGGAAAACGCCCCTGCTTTCCCCATCGCTGTCATTTTGACAAAAGCTTGGCTTTAAACTTTCGGATGTG
Source organism: Phytophthora x cambivora (assembly GCA_033557925.1). Classification (NCBI taxonomy): domain Eukaryota; phylum Oomycota; class Peronosporomycetes; order Peronosporales; family Peronosporaceae; genus Phytophthora; species Phytophthora x cambivora. The sequence continues at coordinate 2,134,448 of JAUCEB010000012.1, read as the reverse complement.
ATAGGTATTTTTACATCCTGGAAACGACGCTTTTGAGGGCTGGACGGTTTACTATCGATAACTCTCATCCCTTTTATCGATAATATCCCGCCCAGCAAAAAGCGGCCACAATATCCACCCAATATGGCATATTGAATATGCACACCATACTCGATTGGGTCCTTTCGATCCTCCCCAATGTTGCTGGTGCATATTCAAGTGGTCAGGCTCCACGTGCCCGGTGATTATTCCAGTCGACATAGCACGAGTTATCTGCGGTATATTTCGTCCGTCAAATTAGCATGCTACAACTGCAGATAGCACGCCATAACGTATCAGTGTGTGTTCAAAGCGAGCTGTATTTCAAAGTGACTTCCTCGAGGCTGTTTGCCAAACTTGGCATACACTTAGTTTTGACCGAGGTGATTGAAACCACCGGGGTACTTCTCCAGGAAAGCCGCGTTGAACAGGTTATATTTTGCCCGAGCCTTGGTACCCTTGACAACCTTATCGCCGCCGAGATACTTCTTGATCAAGCTTGGGTAGTTTCCGTTCTCCACCCACTGGGGCATTTTTTTGGACCACTTTTCAATCCACGCCGCATCCGGTGTAAATCCTCTCTCTTCGTCTCCTTCGACAGCGTTGTCAGTGTAGGCGACATGGTGGGTTCGAAGAAGTCTCTTCTCGTTGACAGACACAGCAACAGGTGAAGCGACAACATCCTGACTCGTGAGAAGAGTGGCAGCAGCCACGAGCAGGAGATGCGTGAAGTGCATGGTGTGGTCTTGAACAGTGTCGGGTGGTCTCCTTTAAGGCGCAAATTGAGAAATGAGGTAGGTACCAAGCAGCCATGGCTTCATGCCTGGGATTCCTGTGGGAAAGGGTCCATTACACAGTGGATTGGGACACAATGCAGGTAAGGTCGCAGGCAACATCATTGGTTGGAGTCGCGTGGATGAATATGACGGCATCAACAGTGTTGTTGTGGTCATGATTACCGTTTGGGTAGAGATTTTTCATAGCGTTACCAGTATTTCATGTACATGTACTAAGAATACGAAGTGCGACCTCATAATATGAAATATTATTTCATTGATTGTGATTTGCATAATTTTTTAAAGGTTTACAAACACATTAATTTGACAAAACTTTTATGGATTAATTCAGCATGTATAGCTCGTGTGTCCTCAACAATATTTTTATTGAGCACACACGATACGAAGGATAGTTTAATTAACAAAGTCGCGCTACACACGAGGAATCTGGCATTTGCGAAGGTGTGGAACAGCGGAGGGCTACTGTATACTTGTTGTCCATGATTCTTTTTGCCAATGTTTTAAATTTCCACATTAAAAAACGTTTTAAATCTGGTTATTCGTTCAACGCTAGACTCTGAAATAGATTTCAGCAAAAGTAACGGAAATGCCCGAACACTGTCCGGTATTCTATTTATTAGAAGCGCTCCAGATTCATGCAAAAAGAAAAGGGTTTTTTATTTGGGTAGGTTTACTGGAGCGATTCCCGCAGCCAAAACCCTAGTCCTACTTCCCAGACCCAGGAAGAAACGTGCAGAAAAGGGGCTGGATCAAACGCCTGAGCCAATCAAAAGTCTGTGCGAGGGGGTACCCCCCTCGCACAGACTATTTTGGGAATCTCAGACTTGTCACAGACTGTCACAGACTGCTGCGGGAATCGCTCCACTATTCCTCAATCAAAATGGCGACCTCGACCAAAGAGAGCACCAAGTCGCTATTCCTCGTGCAAAATTGTAACTTCGTCCAGCGCGTCGTCAATCTACCGACGTTAAATGTATGTATATCTACCTCACTCTCAGCATCGGGCGTCGCCCAGCTAACCCACATAATTTGTACAGGTCTAAAAATCGGGTAGGGCTTCTAATTTTAGACTTCTTTCAAAAATGGCCAGACGGCTTTTATTCGGGGCCGGTGTTGTATTCGGGAATATTGTACTACAGTCAGGGTTTACCAGTAGTTTGTCCGAAACTACTGTTTCGTTACTATTTACTGGTAATTACTGCTCAAACTACTACTACTGGCAGTAATTTGGGACGGGGTGATAATTACTTCGAAGTACTATCGAAGCAGTAACTCAGATCAAGGGGAAATAGTACTACCAAACTACTGCTAATTACTGCTTGAGCAACTGGAGAAATCCAGGAACTCGTGTCTTTTGACCAGCGCAGCACACTCGCAAGCTTCCATGGATGCGCGAAGCCTGTTGCTTGGCTGTAGATAGCCGATCGATACGACGTTCGCAAGTGGAATTAGTCATACATGACCACCTTAACACACCCGCTTTTGATCAAGTGTAGTGAGCCTTCATTCTGCAATTTTCCAGCCCAACAAGAAGCTCAAAGAAGTTCCCGAACCTTCGCGTCGTCACGTTCATGAAGCCACAATTGTCCATGTACCGAGCTCACGAACCCTTGGGTGCACATGGCAAAGCAACAACTGACGGTGCAGAGTACGACGGCGGAGGACTCGTTTTGTTTCACAATGAGGTATAATGGTGTCACTTATTATTCTAACGACTCCTAATTCTAACCCTTGTCCTATGTCAATTGCTAGCAATTCCTCGGCTGGCTATCAGAGGACCTCACTCCACTGCTACTGGTACGTCGTGATGGCGTTGTCTTCTGGAGGGTCGAAACGTTTATCAAGTACGCTAACATTCTTCACTGGTTTCGCGATTCCGGCAGCAAGGGGTTCCCATCCATTGCGGCACTAGCACGCGTTTGGCTAGGAAGGAGTCCATCTAATGCGTTCCAAGAGCGCGTCTTCTCGACTGGAAGCTTCGTGGTGAGCTATCTGCGGATACATAATGATAATGAGCCCGCATAAAATTTCTGCGCGTCCATTGAATGCAGGGGCTGCAGTTGGCGCGACGGCGATGTAGCCATTTAGGAGATCGACTACTGGAAATTACTGGAAGTTACTATAGTACTACTACTGTCCCCATCCAGCTCGCCGATATTACTACTACTACTCTAGCAGTAATTTAGTTCCAGCTACTAGATAGTACTGTAGTAATTTAGGCAAAAATCAAGTTACTGGTAAGCCCTGTCTACAGTATTCGGGAATATCCGTTAGCTTCAAAGTTAGGTTCAAGTACGCAGGGGTCGGACAATAAAATATGTTATTGTATTGCAGACTTCATTCAGCCGTAATAATGATTGCAATATGAGTGACCCCAATAATCAATTATTTTAGTGGAGCAATACCATAATAATTGTATTGGACAACATGTTGCACTTGATATTTGTATTCGTACGAAAAATCCGCAATAACTTGGGCTGGCAAAGCTCAATAATAATAACTGCAATACGATGCCATCCAATAATAAATAATTGTAGTGGTACAATACCATAATAATTGTTTTGATATTATTTTTTCCGACCCCTGCAAGTACGTGTATGCCACGGTGGCATTGCCACCGAGCAAGCAGGATCCATGGATAGTAGCCATAACATTTGATTCGGAGCGATTTACCATAGAAAACACGTGATGAATTATTCTGGCTCAAACTTGGATCATCCAAGTTGGATGCAAGCAGGAGTTACAGTTTTACAGCTTGCAGTCGTCGAAACTGCTTGGCTTGGAGTGCTGCCTGCACTGACAAATCGGAGACTCCAGCCTCGATGTTTCCTGGCAGGCTTGTGACTCGGGATATCGGGGCCAGCGAACAGTAGCCGATCTGTAGCGATGCATCAGCAGCGGAGCCCGCAATTTCACTGCTGATGGCTGCAGTAGGGTATGCAGTAGCCATGATACCACAAAAGCTTTGCAAATAGGTGAACCGGCCTTGGAGACGGCTCCACGCATCTCGGAAGGAGCTTCGATTGGTACACGAGTCCAATGCATGCTTCAGAGACGGCTCACGGAAGTACGCGCCGCACAGGTCCTGGAAATCTTGCTCGATCCAATCAATTTTCTGTCTGGACCAGCCAGCGAGAAGAAGTCGCTGCATCTGTGGTCGGACGATAGACGTGAATTGACGCCCACGCAGCTTTACCAGCTCATGTGGCAGCACAGCAGGAAGTTCCGATGATCTCGCATCAACTCCGTCGATGTCGATGGTGATCGATGTGAGACCGGATACCAGATTGACCACGCACGTAGCAATTTCACTCACGGTAGTTTGAACCGCGGACTGGCTGTTCACGGTCTCGGTCTCAGGTATCTGCAGAGATTCGGCAACATTCGTGCCTAAGTCTTCCAGCGCAGTGAAGACATCACCGCTGCTGACCGAATGCTTTCCGTCCTTGGAAATCACGGAGCTGCCACCATTCGACGCAGCAGCTACAGCAGAATCGTGGACTTCAAGAGGATCTGAAACTTTGAACCAGTCTACCAAGAACACACGCAACTTAATCACAGCATCATGAGGGTGCGACGTTCCCGTTGTCAAGCCTGAAATCTCCTCGAGAATTGGGATCGCTTCCTGCCCGATTCGTGCTGCCAATGAGACGCGAATCCACCATGAACTGGGAGGTGCGCAAGCGGACTGCTCTCGTTCAAGACACTCGCGAATGCTCACCCCATGACGTCGAAACCACATCGCAACGTTGGCTATCGACCTCCACCGATTATCGCCAATACTGGGAACGCTGGCTTCCATCGTAGCGAGCAGCACACGCTGACGGCCGACGAACGCGAGGAGTGCCGTCAGAGTCGAGTAAAGCTCGTCGCCACCCAGAATTTTGCTGAAGAACTTCTGCACCAATGAGTCCAACTGACGCGCAGCGCAACATACACGCAAGAAGCCTGGCTTGGCAACGCTCTCAAAACGGGTGGCCACTGCGTTACGGAGCGAAAGTCGCGGGTCGTCGGGTCCTTCCGCTGTGATGCCGTCGCTGTCAGAAACTACAGCGATCATGAGGTCCTGCCACCGGGGGATAATAGCGTTCAATGCCATTGCTGCAATCTCAAAAACGCCAGTACTTCCCGAGGGGTCTGACGGACGTCGTTTGTTCAACGGAATCGACACCAAGTGAAAGCTCGTCACTTCCTCCTCCACAAACACGCGGAGCTGCACGTGCAAGCAGTACTCCACTTGAGCCTCGAAGAACGAGGCCGGCGCAATGGGCGCCACCTTGAGTCCAATCGAATAGCCCCCCGCACTGTTTGCGAGCTCATTGATCCGCTGGAAGTTGATCGCACACAGATATCTGGCAAACTTGGCTACATCGATCACCGGCACTTGTCCTTCATCGAAGAATGGTCCAATTGCAGCTGATTGACTGCTGGCATACAACATCCTGGCCGAGTTGGACAGCGATCCGCTGGTGGACAAGTAGTCCACAAACTGCTGGAACTGGGTCGGGTCCTGCAGGATCACTCGGTACCTGGCCGCAGCAGTGTCCACCGCCAAGCCGCCCGTCCTCAGCTCATTGGCGTTCACCATGTCCTCAAAGTCCGCCATTGCAGTCATCTGATACGTCTGTCCTTCTGGGGCGGGTCTCGCCGCAAAGGGCAGCATTACACCAATGACCACCGCGACGATGTCCCTGTCCACTAAGAAGTGCACCGGCTGCACAGTTGGACCCATCACAGCGGTCCTCATCGCGAGAGATGGACCCTTCGGCCGTACTGTAACCGGTCGTGAAGTTGAAGGAGCAGAAATAGAATTGGAAGTGGACGAGGTCCGTTGGGTCTTCCGAGGTCTCGAAGCGTCCTCATTGGTCTCCACACTGAGGTCCATCGTGGCCCCAGCTGCAATAAAGTAGGCCCGCTTGCTGTCGTCGCTCGTCAGAGCACAGTACTCGGCCCAGTGCGTCGGGTGCTGCCCCACCAGGTGGATCTGGATCGAGTCTTTTCGGAACGGAGGCTTGAACTTCGCCACCTTGTCTGTGGGGCGGCGCTGCGCCCCCACTTTCGACTCCCTCCCGAACAACTCGCAGAACAAGCAGCTGGCGGTCTGCACCGCCTTCGTCTCGGGGTCACGCTCGGCTACACGCAGCCCGAGCTCCACGGCATACTTGGGCTTGAATGGGGCAGTCCGCACCATTATGGCTTCCTTCCAAAATGGCTTCTCGGCCGTTATTTGTGGCGGAGGAGAATGTAGCCATTGTGTCTAGAACACCAAATATGGTGTGAGTCACATAAATTTTGTTCCGTGAATGGAGAAAGATGGCTGCGCTGCTGGACGTGGAGGAGGTGACCCATTCGACGTTGGCTGCGTACGCTCAGCAGCTGCGGAGATGCTTGCAATGGGACCCATTGCACGGCGTGGAGGGACAAGAGAAACTGTTGTTCGTTGAGGCGTTGACAGAGATTGCAGCCATGCCACTGGACAGTATCAGTATGGAGATCAGGCGGCTACTGGTGGTCTCCAGTGCAGAACTCAACGACCAACAAGAAGAGGCTCAAGGTGAAGAAGTTAGTGGAACTCAAGAGTCCGAGCAGATGTTGCACTTGCGCAACCTAATCGCAGCCTTGAGTGCTCGAGACGTGCAGCTTAAGTGCAAGGCTGCGAATGCAGTGGGGTCCCTGTGTACCTCGAGAGTTGCTGGTCAGCAACTGCTGGATCTGTACGGGAGCCAGATTCTGAAAAGTGTAGCCAAGATGGCGACGTGCAAGAACCAGTGGGCGCAGGGCGACGCGTTCTTCGTGTTGGGCTGGATGGTGGTCATCGCTGATGAAGTTACGTTGGAGGCCATTGCCAAGCTGCTGCCGACGGTGGTCAAGTGTCTGCATCGGAATGTGAATCTACCGTCGGACGTGAGGAATGAAGTTGAAGCGGAAAATGGGGACAGAGATGCTGCTGCACGGCGGTCGAGGGAGGCGTTGACGTCGTCTGAACAGGCCTCGAACTTCAGGGTCTACGCGTTGGTTCTGCTGTTGAATTTCAGTCAGCGACATGTGGACGTGTTCGAAGAGCTACTGGAAAAGTTACTGCCGATGCTGCGAGATCTGGTGGTGAAGCTGCTTGAACCAGCGCCGCGTCCAAATACTGATGGCGACGAAGAAACCACGACTACGACTACGACGACAGTGTTCGACGTATCTGAGTACGCCGAGATTCTGCGATTGACTATTACGTTGCTGAGTTTACTGGTCGACCAGCTCGAGACTGCTGCCTCTCAACTGCTAGAGCTCAAGATGCTGCCTTCTCTGCTGAAACTCAAGCGCGTGCTCGAAACTCCTGAAGTCGTCCAACTCGTCGGTGAAGTCGGCATACAAGACATCACACAAAGACTCGAAGCTGTCATCGAAACTCTTGTGAACTGCAGATAAAAGATCGATACTAAAAAAATAAAGTAACATGGGTACACTTCGTCTACGCTCGTACCTAACCGGAACTATCCAAAATATAGGCGGGAGCAGCACGACACTCAGCGCCATCATGTCGGAGCAAGTGTCGGCGGATGCCTTAGATTCCATGGTCGTGACGACCGCAGACTTCAACGAGGACAAGTACCGACTGTTGCAATTGAACCCCGAGATCGAGCAGGCCATCACCAGCGGCAGCAAGTGCGTCCTTCACCTCTAAAACCCAGCTTGAAAAATGGCTACATCTTCTTAAAAATGTGTCATTTCTTCGTTTTACAGAGTCTTTATCGTTGGTGCACCGGACGCCCGAGCTGTTCTGTGCACTCAAGACAAGTCGTACTACATCAAGAAGGAAGACACGTCCAACCTGAGACTATTGACGACTCACACGTACTGGAGCGGACCAGAGCAGACGACGGGCAAACGGACGATCCAAGTGTCGGGGGCTGCTCGCTTCCACTACTTGGTAGGTCATGGCTGCCATAATATACATTGATAATGTGGGTGTGTTACTGACGCTGAAGTGTTGTGTAGCTGGAGCACAAGGTTCCTGATGCCACGCAGCTACGCGCGTTGCTGCTGGAAGCTCCGTACGAGAAGCCCCAACGTGATGATAAAGTGAAGCGCGCCAAGCTGCACCAGTTGTACTCGACAAGTGACTTGGTGGCTGCATTGCAAGTGAGTGAGCACGAGGTGCTGGAGATGCTAAACGAGGTGCACGCCTTTGAGGAGGCCGGGAGCTGGAGATTGCTGGGACCAAAGTATCAGATGAGGGTGTTCACGGACATGCTGGATGCCATCGTCCAGCATGATTGGAAGGTGCTGACGGAGCCTGGGGTGCCTGTGAAGCAGTTCCTGAAGGAGATGGATGAGCCGCTGGTGGCGATTCAACAATGCTGCAAGCTGTACGGCTCGCTGGCGAATGTTGACGGGGAGGATCACTGCACTTTGGACACGGTGAAGGTCGCGACGTTCCGAGCCAAGTCTTTATTCGACGAGCAGGCGGCTGAAGCGCAGTTCCAAGCCCAGCAGCAGCACGTGGCGCTGAATCCCGCTGACGCTGGATGGGAACTGGACCAGTTCATGGACAAGTGGAAGCTGCGTGTGCCTGACAGCGTGACAGTGAGCTTGGACATGCTGAACGGTCTGGTTCTTGTCAAGCCGCAGGCGGCAGGCAAACCCACGCGCATCGTCTACTTCCCTGAAGATGAGCTCTCGCCCGAGCCCAAGAAACGTTTCGAGCAGCTTTTCAAGATGCAGGAGAAGTGGACCATCAAGCAGCTGGAGCCCTACATCAAGTAAGTGCGGTGCAATGCGTGCAGCGTATTTTATTCACTGGTGCCTTAGCTAATTCTCTGGTATGCGTATTGCTCTAGGTCATTGGTTACTCCAAGCACGACGCAAGCTTCACTTCTGCTCAAGCACACGCGGTCGTCGCGACAAGGCAATTCGACCGAGAAGCTCTACAGTCGAAGATAATCTGCCCACGGGCGCCTGAAAGGCTGGCAATAAACGGCATTCAATGGAATATGGTACTTTCGTTGATGGATAATGCTAGGCTACTGTTTAGATGGTGTTTGGTATGTTAATCCCTTGGTGCTGGAGAGCAGCCACGTTCGTGCTCGTTCGTGCTGCTCTCCGCAACACACCAAAGGTTTGAGCTTTCACTATAGGTTCGTGCATGAAGGACGTTACGACAAGATGACAGTGACCTGCCAGTCGCCGACCCAAACCGAAGCAGAACCGGTATACAAATTGCAAAATACACACACAAAGTGATGATGTCGATGGTCACAGCAAAAAGTCAAGTGAGGGCAACCCGAGAGCTCCGTGTCCATAGGTTTCCAAGAGCCACCCGATGTTGCGCTAATGTTATCCCAATGAAAAATGCAGCCATATCAAGGAAGGAATGTTACTCGACCTCGTCATGTAGCCATCTTTGCGAAACGTCGTCAACTGCTGTGGACTGGACCAGGACACCATCTTCGTCCCCGTTGCCAAGCCTAACACGTCTATTAGAGATAATACTATGGACAGTGATGACAGCAGCTCTCCTTGCTGGGAGAATATCGCATTCAGCAGCTTGACCGTCTGCGAGACCATTGGCGGAGGGGGTGTCGCGCTGGTGCATCGCGGAATCTACCGGAAACAGTCGGTCGCCTTGAAGACTCTGGTGCGTGCTTGAAGTCTAGTGCATTCGTTTTTGCCATTATTACTGAAACTTTTTTAACGTATTTGTCGTGTCGATATTATGGCTACATAGTTTGAACCTCGCGTGGATGAGGCACTCAAGCAGGAATTCATGGACGAACTGCTCGTCATGAGGTTTGCGCTACTGTGACGAATGAAGTTGTTTTATTGTTGACTAATCGGCCCTGAGGGCGCGTGTTGTGTGTGTGCAGCAAGCTGAGGCATCCCAACGTGGTCACTTTGATCGGTGCGTGTTTAGAACCTCCGAACCTGTGCATGGTGATGGAGCTCTGCGACTATTCCCTGCACCACCTACTGCACGGGACGAACACGTACTTGAGTCCACAGCAGTTAACACGCATCGCGGTAACTAAAGTTGAACTCGGTGGCATATCACTTAGGTGTATTGCTAATTGAATATCCATGCGCAGGGAGATATTGCCAACGGGATGCGGTTCCTTCACTCACTGAAGCCCGCAGTGATTCATCGGTGCGTCAATTCTTGAGGAATATGTTGGTAGCCAGCAATCAAGGTAGCTCATTCTTGTTTACGAACGAAGCGACCTGAAAAGTGCAAACGTGCTACTTGACGCAAAAGGCGTCGCGAAGCTCTGTGACTTTGGTCTCGTCCGGTACGTTGAAAAAGCGCGTTTCACTGAAGACTAGAATCTGACTGTCTCCCCAACAATTCGCAGCACCAAGTTTACAAGTGCGGGGACACCCAGTTACATGCCGCCTGAGCTACTCAGTGGGCAGCCGTTCTCAAAATCTGTGGATGTCTTCATGTTTGGCATACTTCTCTGGGAGGTAAGAGTGTTTAAACTCTCGTTCTCTCACTAATTCGTTGTTTTAGTTGCTTACTTCTGAGTGTGGTGGTGTAGATTTTCAGCCGTGACATTCCTTTTCGAGGTTATGACGTCTCGGATATCAAGAGGCGGGTACTAGCAGGTGAGCGCTTCCGCGTTCCCACTGTCGATTGCCCGCACGAATGTCAGGTCAGATCGATTTGAATGTTTCATCGTACAACTTTTTCCTAACGTGTTTCAATTTGTCAGGATTTAATGAGGCAGTGCTGGAATGGCGAGCCAAACTGCCGCCCGACTTTCGAAGAAGTGTGCGAAACCTTACAGAACGTCTCTTTTGCTCGGACTTTCGAGGCCTCTCAAAACGTCTTCGAAGGCGACGCGTTGGATTGTTTGCTCAGCGGAAAGTAGCTGCGTCGAAAGCTAATTTTTCTCGCGGACTATTTCGCCATAGCTCCATAACCAATTAAGCCGTGTCCTTGACCCACTGGTCCAGCCCCAGGTCGTTCCAGCGATCCACCTTCCCTTCGGCTGCCCACATCGGCGGTTCACCTACAAGTATAGGAAAAGATGATTTCAATAATAGGAAACAAAATATTTCGTCCAACACTAAGTCAATCACTTACCCGTGGGGCTTTCACTTCCATTGGGGTCGACGTCAAGAGCAGGCGGCACGTCGATCTCTGATCGGTAATAACCACACAGCCAGTATTCTTGATAAGAAACCACCCTTCATAGATATGTCAATTCAGACACTCTACCATCATCCGACAGCGTGTCCGTGATCCACGCGTCGTCCACGATGTCCAGGTAGTGCTTGCGCGGGAACAAACTCGGCAGCTTGCTGTCCTGTTCGCATCAAAATTCCATTCCAAAACTTAGCCACAAACACAAAACAATCTACAGATTCCTCAACCCCCTCACCATTTTCCTCTTTGTCAAAGTATGTTATAAAGTACAGGTACACAGCGTGCGACCAAAACAATCTCGCGAAAAAGGGGTTAACCCCTCAAGTCTCACAATCAAAAAGAACCCAAAAGACAGAGTCAATGGCATCCCGAGCAGGAGGTCAACAACACCAGCGCAAACCTCGACGAGGGGGCAAAACTCGCCCTGCTGGGCGTCGAGATGACCCTCCCGAAGTCCGTTTGTCCAAAACATTGGCCTACGCTTTGCGTCACGGAGCGGAAGAGTTGCAACTTGACATGAGACCGTCGGGATTTGTGTCTTTGACACACCTGCTGAGTCTGCCACTGTTCCAGTCCTTCACGGAGCAACAGGTGGACGAGGTGGTGCGCTCCAACGCCAAGAAGCGGTTCTCCATCACGACGGACGCGTCCGGGACGGTGAAATTCATCCGAGCCAATCAGGGACACACTCTACAGTTGGTCCAGGACGAGGAGCTCCTGACCCCGCTGGAAGACCCGGACGCCATCGACAAGTGCGTGCACGGTACGTACCTCAAGTTCTGGGAGAGCATCTGGAGCTCGGGGCTGTCCAAGATGCAGAGGAACCACATCCACTTTGCAGAGAGGGAGGTCATGGACGACGAGGTGGTGAGCGGCATGCGCTCCAACTGCAACTTGCTGCTGTACGTCGACTTCCCCATGGCGGTGACGGACGGGATCAAGTTCTACAAGTCCAGCAACAACGTGGTGCTAAGTCCCGGCTTGGGGGACACCGGGGTGATCGACCGCAGATACTTCCTGCGAGCAGTCAAGAGAGATGGAACGGTGGTGTACGAGAGAGACGAGCAGTGAACGCACAGCTTGAAAGTTTTTTTTTTCGTGAACACTAGGGGGTGACACCACTGTTGTGAGCTCTTAGATCTCCACTTCCTCTTCATCTTCTTCTTATTCTTCCTCGTCGAATTCCTTGATGTGTAGCAGTACAGCTCGCTTGATGGCCTCCGATTCAGCTTGAGTCACTTCGTCTTCCTCGAGCTCGGCGGACGGGAGGAACTGCGCCTCCTCGCTCTCGCTGTTGCTCGGGTCGCCTTGGAAGTGGCCTGCAGTCTCAATAGCGAGGTCTTCGTCGATCGCAGTGTTGCAGAACGGGTTGATGTTCTCTTGGAATAACGGACTTGAGGCTTGTCGGTTGTCCTGCAACCTCTGGAACCCGTGACGACGTGATGGCATGCGGTTGTGAATTGCCATCCCCAGTGCCACGAGCGCCAAGCCGCCAGGGAGGGAGAACCACCAGTTGGAGACCTCCTCCGGACGCTTCACCGAGTCGATGGCTCTGGTGTCTTCCACTTGGACTGCAGCCCCTGCAAGGTTTGCATTGGCAATGGCCGTCACTTGTTCGTACGCGGCCTCGTCGGGAGTGTGGTCTGCCTGGTCTTGAAGCAGCACTGAGATGTCGTTACCATTGGCTTTCGGCAGCACTTGGGCATTGGCATTGGCGTTGCCTGCGTTGAGCTTCATTGGAGAGCCGAGACCGACACACGTATCGGCATCCACGCACAGGTAGCAGCCAGCCCGCATCGCGAAGAGCACATTGCCGCTGCCGCACATAACGTAGCTCAGTTCGTCCGGATCGACTTTAGGTAGAATGACGTCGCACGACATGTCCAATGGTTCCCCGTCATCGCAGTCCACGTTGCGATCGCCCAACGTCGGCGATATTGCGAGCAGCACGAGGAAGAAGGAGAAGGTTCGAGCCATGAGGTCTTCTTGACGGTTTGACACGCAAAGTCGAAATGATACGAGCGGCCAAAGATCGCCTGCACTTGAAGGGACGCAACGGAGACCGTGGCATTCCATGAACGAGCGGTCGACATCAGTTCATTGTGTTCTTGCGGCCAATCTCAAGCGCAGTTCAGTTGAGTATGGTACGATGGGAATCTCTGAGCTTTGGTTCGGGGCTGGACTAGATGACAATGTCTTGAAGTAACTTGCTCGTTTCGGTGTAAATAGTCAGCGACTCTTTCGGAGGAGCACGAGCGCGAGCTCAAGAAGATCTTCGACGACTACGATCAGGTTTGTCGGCGAGTCAAGAAGAGTGCGTGGGTGGGTGAAGCTAATGTGTAAGGTGTTTGCTGTTGTGCGTTGTCGGGTGGTAGGACGGGTCCGGAGAGATCGACATCGATGAAGTGAGTTCTCGACAAGGTGCCTCTTCCCGGATTTGGTGACGAGCTAACTAACGTGTTGCGGTCGCAGCTCCGGGACATTGCAGAGGATCTCGGTGAGCCGCTCTCGGAGATCGAGCTCCAGTATCTGGCCAAGGAATTCGACGCGGACGAGAGGTACGCGTCATTTGTGGCTCGTATCACCCGAGGTTCAGATCAGAAGCACCAACCTCATCGCATGCCATTCACTTCTTTCACAGTGGTTCCATCAGCTGGACGGAGTTTATCGCGTGGTGGAAGCTCCCGTTCTAAGACAGGAACGGGATCACATTAGCGTTGGATGACGCTGACTCCACTATTTTTAAGGCCCAACGCTCCTTTCGAGCTTGCGATGCCGCTTGTCTCGCCCCCACGTAGCCCCCCAATCAATACAACAATCCAGATGAGCCCAGCTTTTCATGAAAAGCATCATTGCACTGCTCCTGCTTGAACCTCGTTCTTGTCGGTTGGTTTCGCGACTGTAAATTTGGTCAGGGTCTTCGTTTCAAAACCAACCTCCCGCCCACGCGACGCGGCCTAACGCGTCTTTACTGGGGTTCACGCAGCTATCTTCACCACCAGACTCGCCTTGAAGTATCGCATGCTGCGCTGGTGAACGAAAATGCCAGCAGACAAAGAGCACTAAAATTGGCCTTGATCTTCGTAGCTATCGCAGTGAAACCTCACTTTGCTGCTCGTTTGAAGCCCTGCTTCGTCCCACGTGCACCAGCTAGTTGAGTCGGGTGATCCGGCAAAGCAAGGTTCACCTTCTTCCCCGCATGCGGTAGCTGCTCCTAGGTCAGCTCGGCGTTCAATTTCCAGTTCCCGAGTCTAGTCGAGTTATTCAACCGTTTGGTCTTCCCCCATTTGCCTCATCTTGACATCCCAAGCATCAGCAGACAGCAGAATGGGCAGAGATGAACGCAGCCCTCCAGTGATGACTGAGAACGGCTTCACCATCAACGGCTGCAGCTTCAATGTAGACCCCAAGTACCAGCCCATAGACGCGATCGGGCAGGGTTCCTACGGTGTTGTGTGCTCGGTTCGCAACTCCGAGACTGATGAAAAGCTGGCCATCAAGAAGATCACGCCCATGGCTGGAGACGAATGGGACGCCACGCACACACTTCGCGAAATTCGACTCATGCGCTGCCTTGGTGCCCACGAAAACGTGAGTCTTTTTCAGCTTGCTTGTCGATTGACTGATCCCGTCTAACAATTTTTCCTTCACAGATCATTTCGCTGAAGGACTTGAGCATGTGCAAGGAGAAGGATGAGCTCTACATGATGATGGAGCTAGCAGACACAGACTTGCACCGCCTGATTCAGAGTTCTTGTCCTCTAACAGAGGGCCACATCCGAGTCATCATGTACCAGGTACTATCAGGCGTCAAGGCGATGCACGATAACGGCGTACTACACCGCGACCTGAAACCTGGAAATCTCCTTCTGAACAAAGACTGCGAGCTCAAGATCACCGACTTTGGTCTCGCCCGGATGATGCCGAAGAAGGCCCAGCTGGGACTTGAACAAGCTGCCAACGACGCACCCTCCATGATGACCGAGTACGTCGTCACCCGTTGGTACCGACCGCCCGAGCTCATGCTGGCGCCCAACGGTAGCTACGATGGCGCTGTGGACATGTGGTCCGTGGGTTGCATCCTTGGCGAGTTAGTCTCCCGAAAGCCGCTGTTCCCAGGCACAGACTTCATGGATCAGCTCACGCGCGTGTTTCAGGTTCTGCCGGTTCCTGAGCCTGAAGACCGCGGCTACATCATCGAGAAGGACGCACTCAAATTTCTGTCTTCACTCCCAGCTCCAGTCCCTGGTGCTCTTGAAATCAAGCTAGGCAACACTGCTGGGTCGCAGGCACTGGACTTGCTGCGAAAGTTGCTCTGCTTTAATCCAAAGGAGCGCATTTCAGCGGACGATGCCCTGGCGCACCCATTTTTCGAGGGTGTTCAGGACGAATGGGGCGAGATCACCGCCCTCCTGTTGCCACACTCGCTCGAGTTTGCATTCGAAGCACAGTCCCTCCCACTTGCCACTCTGCGGCAGTATATTTGTGACGAGGTGCTTGCATTTGCCACCAAGACAACTAAACGCCAACCGGAACCACACGATAAGGAGCCCCAAGCCGTCAAGACAGAGAAAGGTGCAGCTTCGAAAGGGGTCAAAGCTGCTAATAATGCGAGCAACAACGATACCCCTGCGATACTCGAAAACGACTGTCCTGCAGGCACAGGCTTCACTCTGAAGGGATGCAACTTCAACGTGCCAGCAAAGTACAAACCGCTGCAAGTGCTGGGCGAAGGCTCGTACGGGATCGTGTGTGCCGCAACCGATACGGATACCAAGAAAAATGTCGCCATCAAGAAGATCACCCCCATGGCTGGTGATGAATGGGACGCCAAGCACACACTTCGCGAAATTCGGCTGATGCGGTACTTCGGCAAGCACCCCAACATCGCTTCGCTGCAGAACTTGAGCACGTGCATTGAAAAAGACGAGCTGTACTTGATGATGGATCTCGTCGACACCGATCTTCACCGACTCATTCAGAGTAAAACGAAGCTTGAGGAGGCTCACGTCGCGGCCATCATGTACCAGCTTCTTTGCGGGGCTCAGACACTACACGAAAACGGAGTACTCCATCGCGATCTCAAGCCTGGTAACATTCTCGTGAGCAAGAATTGCGACGTCAAGATCACGGACTTCGGTCTCTCTCGCTACATTCCGCACAGCGATCGCACTGACAACTCCGTCACCTCGCCGTCAGCGGACCAGCAATCGCGACGTGCAGTCGATAAGACGCAGGCGTTGATGACCGAATACGTTGTAACGCGCTGGTACCGACCGCCTGAGATCATGTTGGCGCCCACGGGCACATACAATGAGGCTGTCGATATGTGGTCCATCGGATGCATATTCGGCGAGCTGCTAAACCGGAGACCAATGTTCCCAGGTGCAGACTTCTTGGATCAGCTCTCGCGCGTCTTCAGTGTATTGCCGGTGCCGCCGCGCGACAAACGGGGTTACGATGTCGAGGGAGATGCATTGGCCTTCCTTGAGAGTCTGCCACCTTGCTCGCCTTCGGCAATCAGCAAATTGTTCCGTCGTGCATCACCGGAGGCAGTTAGTCTGCTTCGGCGCTTGTTGTGCGTGAATCCAGCTCGGCGTATCTCGGCCAAGCAGGCCCTAGCACACCCGTACTTCAAGAGTATCCGTGCTCAGCTTGGCGAGCCCCCGGTCTTCCACGTGGACAAGGCCTTTGACTTTGAGTTCGACTACCAGGAGTTCCCACTGGCACATCTGAAGACACTCATTCAAAGTGAGGTCAAGTTGCTACAGAAGGATGGTCTCGCTTCAACTATCGCTCCGCCCGAACCAGCTGCAGGTGCTGAAGCTCCACAGGAAACTGAAGACATCGATAACTCCAGTCCAGAGCCACAGCCAGTCAAAACTGTGGCCAAGCAGGAAGTTACCACAGCAAAGGTTGACATCGACCAGGAGCTTGGGCAGAACAAAATACCGGAGACCAATGAATCTACTGCACCGGCTCCGATAGCAACAGGACCCGAAGACGACACTGAAACTGCTGCAACAAATACCAAGTTGCACGTTGATCCTGAAGTCGACGAGTGCGAGCCAGCATCTTCGGACTCAGAATCGGACGGCACAAAGCAACACAAGCAGCAGCAACAGGAGGAGGACGACACTGAGGTGGTTCCTCTAAAGAAGCAGCCGGTTAGTGTCGTGTCGGACAGACAGAACAACGAGGATGACGAAAACCCACAAAAGTTGGCCAAGACCGCCAGTCGCTCGGCATTGCCGGGTCCGACTGCGTCAGCAGTTGCGAATGCTTCATCGTCTACTGTAGCGTCACGCCGGGCATCCACTTCTTCGACCAGAACCACCTCCACCTCAAGTACTTTGGCACGCCCCAAGAGCGCAGGGGCTGCAGCACGCCGTAGCTCAACGACTTCGTCTGCAGGAGTCGCAAAAAGCAGCACCGGTGGTATTTCATACCGTTCACAGCGGGACCCTCGCGATGAAGACGAAGTCTCGTCAATTGCTAGCACAAGCAGCAACAACCGCCAGCACAACAATAACAATGGCTCCGACTCCATCGAACACGGAGGAAAGTGGGGCCACCCGCGATCCAGCGTGATGGCCTCTACAGCTTCATCGCGTCTTCAGCGTTCCAGTGGCCACAGCGCTTCAACTTCTGCTATCAATGCAGCAAATGAGCGTCGGAGCGGTGCTGTGAAGACTGCATCAATAGCCACAAGAACTGGAGCATCACGATCTTCCACCAGCACCAGCACCAACAACCAGCTCAGCTCTCGTGGAGGTGAATCGATCGATCGCGATTCCGTCAAGAGCGACGCGCTTCGCGGACCCGAGCGGGTTAGCTCGACCCTTACCGCCGCAACCGCTTCTTCTCTTCGCCGACAGTCAAGCGCTGCTGGTACTGTGAGACCATCTTCATCTGCACGGAAGGAGTCTTTGCCCGAGGGATGGATACGCCGAACACACTCGAAGAGCGGGCGGGAATACTTCTACGATACGCTCAACAAGGTAGCATCATGGAAACTCCCCACCAAGCACCAGCCGCTTGACAACATCTTCGCAGGCGGGTCAACTTCTTCAACATCGTCGTCACGAGTTGCATATGGACACCGCCAGAGTGTTCAGGTTGTACCAGGCACTTCGTCGACAGCTTCGTCGCCTTCCAGTGCTCTCACTCCCGAATCTTACACGAGCCGTGGAGGTGGTGGCTCGACCTTGACAAGTCGACGAACAGCTTCCGGGTCCTCCAGCAATTTGCCAAAGGAGTGGGCACGCCGCACAGATCCGAAGACTGGACGCTTGTTCTACGTGAACCTCGTCACGAACCGCTCGTACGCCAAACTACCGTCCTCGGTCACTGCTGCTATGCTTAATCTCGGCCGCGACGCCGTAGCCAGCAAACGTGCCGCTGCTGAAGCCCTCCAGCGAAAGAAAGCGACGGTACCTCACAGCCCTCAGTTTTCGCAAATGTCCTGGCAGCGCAATAGGGTTCCCAGTACCGATGACTGAGTGCTTCCTGACCCGCTGATTCTGCCCTTCTCGTTAAGCTCCTGTCGGCCAAGACATCTACGACAACGCTACATCATTTTCCGTTTCACACGCGCTTAGATTTGCCTTCATTTTCACATTTCATATGAACACAGTCAATACTAGTGCCTTGAACTTGCACCTACTTGACGTTCACAGAGGCAGCGTGCACCCGTTTGTGTAGAACACCAAGGATGTCACCCTCAGCCACAACGGCGTATGGCCACTTACTTCCAAGCAGCGTCCACGTTAGCAATCGTGAGAGCAAGAATCTTCAAAGCATCCTTCATGTCGCTCAGCTGGCAATACTCGTTGTCGCCGTGGTACACGGAGCTCTTACCAAAGCCCACGAGGGTCAGGTCAAAGCCACCACGCTGCATGTCGCGGACCAGGGGCAAGCTTTAGACAACAAAGCATCATTATGTCAGTCCTTGCAACAAGTTTTAGTTTTGATAAAATGCATCGAGTTCCCACCTTCCACTGATAGAGAACGGCTTCGCTTCACCAAGCACATCCTCAATCGCCGAGTAGAGGGCCCTATTTGGTCATGAAAATGGTCAAGATCACAGTAGCCGACACAAGAAAAAAAATCAAATAACTCAGATACGTACTTGTAGCCAGCCGAGTCGAGTGAGCAGGCGATGCCTTCATAGTAGCTCTTGTCAAACACGAGCTCCAACTTGCCCTTAAGGTTTTCAGCCGGGAGCGTGTACTTGGACACCGGTCCGCGGTGGCCTTCCAGCGACGTGATGTTCGCATTCAGTTCATCCACAAAGGCCGTCATCTTCGCAATCATCTGCGCGTCACAAAATCAGAAAGATCAGCAAACCACAGCAGCGCACTAGCTACACAACATATTGACAAACCTCCTTCATCTCATAAAAGGGGGAGAGGCGGACGTCACCCGCGATCTTCGCCCATGGCGGACTGCAAAACACAACCCATTAGCTATCCCCACCCAGAGGCCAAAGCCATCCCCACTCAAGCGTACCACGTACATCTGGTTGAGTCCGTTGACCGACGACTCGATCCGCGTCGGCTTCATCGTGGATGGACACGAGTAGTTGTACTCCTTCTCCTTGTCGACGGGGCCGAATTCCTTGTAGAAATACTCCTGAATCTTGGTCATGGCGTCCATGGCCAGTTCCAGTCCATTAATGCCCAAGTTCGGCAGTCCACTGTGGAACAGCTTACCGGTCGCCTTCAGCGTCCACGTGATAGCTCCAGCCGTACCAATGCACGGCTGGCTGTCCGAGCAGTCGACCCAGAAGACAGGACCGTTCTTGATGAAGTCAATCTTGCCCGACTCCATGAGCGTCTCCACCCCCACTCCTTCGATCTCACTGTTCTCCTCTGACGCAATGAGCACGCACACCACCTGCGTCTTGGTCGGCACCTTGTGCTTGGCCAGCTCCTTGAACAACACTACAAAAAACAATAATAATAATAATAAAGTAAGTACAAAACTTTAGCCGTCTCTAACTTCTTCAATATTGCCACCTACAGGTCAGCAGCGCCACGTGACCGAGACAGTCGGTGGTGCCGCGTCCGTAGAGCTTGTCGCCCTCCACCGTCAAAGTGAAGGGGTCTCTCTGCCAGCCCTCGGGGTTGGCTGGTACCACGTCCATGTGGGCCCCCACCAGCGCCAGCGTCTTGTCCGCCGCGGCCGAGGGCGGCGCGTACTTGATGATGACGTTGCCTCGACCCGCCACGAACTCCACGCGCTCGACGCTGAGCTCGGCGCCGGCGAAGGGCTTGAGCTCCTCCAGGACAAAGTCCGAGACCAGGTTTTCCTGGGGAATTAGACCCAGTCCAGGCGCATTTTGCACTTGTTCCTACGAAATACGGGAGGGAATTGAGGGAGGAGTTTTAGGACGTTGTTTTGTGGGCTCTAGGGGGAGTTAAGATGCGGGAATTGCGGGGGAAGGGGGAGAGAAGAAATACACATACGGAGACGCTGATGAGCTTGCGCAGGAGCTCCACGTAGGCGCCCTCGTCCAGCGCGAAGTCGTGCAGTGATGACATCTTGGCGGAGGATTCGAAGATGAAGTTGCGGGTGAGGAGTGATGGTTGGTGCGTGGTGTTGATTGGTTGAAATAAGGATATAATTTGACCATTTGACCAATCGAAGAGATTGTCGATTCTGACCAATAGAAGAGAGGGTATTGTGATCGGCACCCCGAATGTCTAATCGGATAGTAAATCGGTCAAGGTTTTGGCTAATTTAGACTTCGAAGTCTTATTTATTTCGACTGATCTCCTAATTAGATCCCCCGCCTCTATTTTAGACAAGGAATAATCATGGCGATTAGCAAGCAGGCCCATGTGGTTAATCCGATTAGCAACAGATTTGTTTGTAAATAAGGCGGAATGTGGAAGTCGACATTCCGAGCTATTTGTAATTATAGCTCTGTAGGTGCCGGTGTAAGTCACCAGCTTTGTAGCGTGCCAAAGCATTTAGAGGTGGTGCACTAGATAGTCAACCTGGTCGGAGCCTTATTGGCATGAACGACACCAAACTTCGGGCTATATTGGCCCAAAGGCGTCTCGGTAGCTCTTAGCCGCCGTCGCTAAATTAGACCGAGTCGAGTCTCGCCAAGCAGGATTACACACTTCTATTTGCTAACCGATTTCGCTTTGTAGCTAGTTTTATACCCTTATGTACGGAAATTCAAATCCGATTAAGATAAATATGTTGTCTAATAAGGCGTGGACATTCCAGCCGCGTTTCACAATACACTCTTCTTGTAGACGAATGGCTCAGCTGTTGAAGTGGACGATGAACAGACCATAGACAAGGGCAGCAGGTGCAAAGGACTCATGGCGTTATAGATTCGTGGCTTGCCGCCGTTTCTTACGCGGAGGTGGCGGCCTCGACGTTGGCGACAGTGCGCGCGAGGATCTTGATGGCGTCCTTCATGTCGCTCAGCTGGCAGTACTCGTTGTCGCCGTGGTACACGGAGCTCTTGCCGAAGCCAGTCAGCGTCAGGTCTAAGCCAGCACGCTGCAGGTCGCGCACGAGCGGCAGGCTGTTGCAGAAGACGGAGACACACACGGGGTAGTGGTGTGAGTATGCTATCAAGATAAGGTGTCAGGATGACGGTGGGCGACACTTACCTTCCACTGATGGAGAACGGCTTGGCCTCGCCCAGCACGTCGGCAATGGCGGCGTACAGCGACCTGGGGAGGAAAGCATGCGTGCGTGAGTTGTACTCGTAACTCTCGCTTCACACAGACACATAGACTTACTTGTAGCCGACGGAGTCGAGCGAGCACGCAATGCCCTCGAAGTACTGCTCCTCAAACGTAAGCTCCAGCTTGCCGTTCCAGTTCTCGGCGGGAAGACTGTACTTGGACACGGGGCCACGCTTGCCCTCCAGCGACGTAATGTTGGCGTTCAGATCAGCAACATACGAGTGCATCTTGGCGATCAACTGAACGATAGAGCAACAAATTAGAGCCGTCCATCGTACATGTATCTCTGACCCCTACAACAGACAGTTACGTACGTCTTCCATTTCGTAGAACGGCGACAGACGCACGTCGCCCGAGATCTTGACCCATGGCGGACTGCAGAGCACTCACATTCCGTCAGCTTCCCTCCACAACACCCCATCTCCAATTTACAACGCATGTACATCTGGTTTAAACCGTTCGTAGAGGACTCAATGCGCGTCGGCTTCAAAGTAGACGGACACGAGTAGTTGTACTCCTTCTCCTGCGGTAACGGTCCGAAGTCCTTGTAGAACCGCTCCTGAATCTTGGTCAGCGCATCCATTCCCAGTTCAATGCCGTTGATGCCAAGGTTCGGTAGGCCGCTGTGAAACAGCTTGCCCGTGGCCTTCAGGGTCCACGTGATAACACCGGCCGTGCCGATGCAGGGCTGACTGTCCGAGCAGTCCACCCAGATGACCGGCCCCTTCTTAATGAAGTCGATCTTGCCAGACTCCATGAGCGTCTCCACGCCCACCCCAGGGATCTCCGTGTTCTCTTCCGACGCGATCAGCACACACACGACCTTGGTCTCGAGACGGACCTTCCGCTTGGCCAGCTCCTTGAACAGCTCCGTCATCAGCGCCACGTGGCCCAGACAGTCCGTCGTGCCGCGGCCGTAGAGCTTGTCGCCCTCCACCGTGAGCGTGAAGGGGTCGCGCTGCCAGCCCTCCGGGTTGGCCGGCACCACGTCCATGTGGGAGCCCACATACGCGACGGTCTTGTCGCTGTGGGCGAAGTCCGGGTGCTGGTACGTGATGATGACGTTGCCGCGCCCGGCTACGAACTCCACGCGCTCGACCGTCAGGCAGCCGCCGTTCTCCACCGTGTAGGGCTGCAGCTCGGCCAGCACGATGTCGGACACGAGGTTCTCCTGCGGGACAAGGCCTAGGCTGGGAGCATTCTGCACCTTCTCGGACACGCCGATGATCTTGCGCAGCAGCTCCACGTACGAGGCCTCGTCCAGCTGGATGTCTTGCATAGCTTTGTGGTGGCCCGGTCTTCTCTCTTCGGCGGTAGATGCGCGAATGACGCACCCAGCAATCGGATACGTTGCGTGGTGCACATTCAAGTTCTGATTGGACGCACAAAGTGGCACAATGTACCGCATGTCGTGCACATCAAAGTCAAGTTGAAGTGAAACACTCGCCACCTACTTTCATGTGGTGCTTATTGCTGGAGATTGTCGAGACGACTATGCAAGCTTACCGCATTCGAGTGCTGCTACCAAGGATGTCACTTAATCGGTTCTACGAGCTCTTGTGGGTGGTATCTGTTGTGGTTTACTCCACCCTCTTCAAAGGTGACGGCGTTGATCTCTTTGCGAATGACGCACTTCTAGCAATCGCCATCACTTAGTACAATGTACAGTATAGAGCTCTTTTGCTGGTCTCTTCAATCACTTTCGGACTGAAGTTGCAAGTTGTACGCTTCATTCACGTTAAATACTTTACAGCCCTCCTCTAGTTTCGTGTGGAGGTAGTTTGTTTGCCTGGCGTTCGCTCACACGACGGCGGCGATCTCCTTGTAGTCCGTCTGAGGCGTGCCGGGCGTCTTGTCCTTGCCGTCGACGTCGACGTCGCTGTCGTCGACCCACGAGGGTCTGGTGGCCCCGGCGCTTGCGCTTGCACTCGTCCGGTGGGCGGCCACTGGCGTCTCGAAGTCCATGCAGTCGCTCACGAGGTAGCGGATCTTGCGGTCGTAGTGGTGCACCATGTGGTCCTGCAGGGAGCGCGGCGTGACCCAGATACGCCGGAAGTAGCTGGCGTCACGCAGCGTGTACTGCAGCTTCTGCTCGCCCAGGAACACGGTGCAGCCGCAGCGGCGCGCCATCTTGACGGTCGTGATGTGGACGATCTCGCCAGGCACGTCCACCTCCTGCGTGAAGTCCTCCTGGGGCAACGTGATCATGGTGGCGTCGCTCAGGTCGCGTGAGGGGCGATTGACGACGTTGAGTCCCGACGACGCAAAGTCCGTGGGCGTGAACGTGCCGTTGACGAACGAGTTGGAGTTGACAAACGAGCCGGAGCTCGTGTCCGCCCCCGTCGTTTCCGTGTTCGAGTTCTCCAGCACCGTCGGCAGTCTGCCGAACGTTTCGCGCTGGCTCGGCTCAGGTCCAGCAGCTGCCACCGGCTGCTGCCGATCCTGCTTCAAGTCTTTCAACTTGCCGTGCACGCCATACTTCACCTTGTAGAGCGGCTCAGTAGCCACCGCATCGTAGTGGACGGCCATCTCGTCGCGCAGTGTAGCCATGTTGGCGATCGACAGGCGCGGAACGATGTCATCCCCGTACACTGCGGTTGTAGCAAACGTCTTGGTCCAAGCCGCCGTCTCCGGGTCGAACAGTGGCGGGGGCGCGTAGAGAAACGCCTTCGTGTTCGGGAAGACCTTGCGCAGCAACATGGCGAGGATGCAGCCCACGCCCGCTCCCATCGAGTGGCCGCACACCACAACCTTCCAGTCGTCCCCCTCGTTGGAGCAGTTGGCCATCGCAAAGTTCCAGAAGACCGCCTTGCGCGTGCCCTCCTGGAGGTCCTTGAAGATCTGGCGGGCCGTGCGGAGCATGCCGTAGTGCGTCCGCGTGTCGAAAGAGTAGGGAATGTCGTCCGGCAGCTCGCTGGGCTCCATGCGCACGATCTGCGCCAATCCGTCCGTCACAAAGTCGTAGAAGGACATACTGCCACGCACGCTGATGATGAGCTCTTTGCGCTTCTTGTCCTTGACGATGCAGTACGGCGCCTGAAACACGAAGTTGAAGCAGTTGAGGTACACGAGCTCCGAGTCCTGCACGCCCGTGTAGTTGACGAAGCTGGCCCGGTTGCCGTGCACGAAGTTGTCGTGCTCGAACACCTGGTCCTCCACGGGTTTCTTGAAGCACCCGAAGATGCGGAACCAGTAGCACGGCGAGTACCACACGTAGATGGGCCAGCCGTAGATGCCAATGGCCAGTCTGCAGTAGAAGGCCAAGTCGCTGAGTCGCGTCTGCTCTTCATCGGGGGCGAAGTGCTGCACCGTCGGGATGCCCTGCGCCGCCAGCTCCGCCTTGCGCTCGGCCTCCTCTTCGCGCTCTTTCTTCTGCACTTTCGACACCAAGTCCAAGCTGAACTTGAGGTCCGTGAAGCTCAGACCCTCGTACCGGTTCGTCTTGTACCTGACGACGAAGAACTTGCCCAGCACGCGCCCCAACGTCTCGAAGACGTCGTCGTCCCCCTCGTACTCCACCGTCTTGTGGCACGTGAAGGCGTGGAAGCAGCACATGCAGCGCTTCTGCCAGCGCTTCTCCGCCTCGCCAGCGTCGTCTCCGCTGTGCACGCCGCACATGTAGGATGTGCAGGCTCCAGCTCCGATGATGCAGAGCGTGAACACGAAGTCGAAGTGCTGGAAGTAGCCGATCGACTCGGCGCGGTCCTGCACCTGCTCCCAGTTGACGTCGCCGCACACGCTCGTGTCCGTGCGGAAGGCGGCTTCTCCGTAGATGGTCCAGCCCAGGTTGGCCCAGTAGCCCAGGAAGATGGACAGGATGAGCCAGCCCTCCGGCCGGCGCTCGTGGTACACGCGGGTGACGAGCGTGAACACGACGGCCGCGAGCATCATGGCGGCCAGCACGAGGTGGAAGAGGAAGGACACGTGCAGCCAGCGGAAGAGCTCCTTGAGGCGGTGGCAGCCCTCGTAGCCCTCGTGCGGCTTGTCGATGAGTCCGTAGGCCAGAAACATGGGCAGGTGGTGGAAGACGATGAAGAGCACGAAGGGCGTCAGGTACGCGCGCGGGTTGAGCACCACGCGCTTGAGACTGGGCGGCTGCAGCTTGCACTCGCGCTTGGGCGCGCCCTCGATGGTCTCCATCGGCATGAGCGTGTCCTCGGGCGCCATGGTTGGGCGACCCTTTGCTCGGACTGGCTTGAGCTCCAGCACGCAACTTCGGAAATGAGGCGATGATTTCCGACGATTACGCTTGGCCGGACAAACGGCAATGTGACACTCGGATGGACCAATCACGACGCGCGATCAGTCCAAAGAACTGTCGCAGAGTGGTGATCAGCGTGGCGCTCGCCATAATCTGCCGGTGAACAACATCCCCTCGAGTCGTTGACTTGTCCTTCATGAATATTTATTATACTGATAAGTTCTTACCTTGCTTGCTTCGTTCACCACCAAATGTGGAGGTTGTCAGTCCAGGGTCGATACGGAGACTAATTTTTTTTAGCCAGGAAAGCCAGTGGCGTCAAGCGCTCTTGACGTGCACGGATAGGGCGTGGCCCAGACCTTCAACTTGCAAGACACTGTCGGCCTCGCGTTCTGGCGTGAGGGTCGTGAGAGTATCTGGCCGTCTACTCGTACAGTATCGACCTGGATTTTGGTCCACCGGGTGGACTACATGTATCATGGCTGCATGACAACTGCTGTGACTCGATGGTCGAGCGTATCGTGTCGCGATGTTGCAGGGTTCGCAGTGTTTGTTCGTAACGAGTTTTCGTTCGTCTACGGTTTCGACAATATGCAACTTCTTCAATTCCGCTGCTCTTATATACTTCTTCTTCTTCGTCTTGCTACTACTTGCTACTTGACGTGACGCTTCAGGCGTCCTCCTTCTTTGCCATAGACTCGAGATACCCGGGACTTTCATACGTAAAGTCCTTGAACGTGTCCGAGTCCCGTCGTGACCGCACCCCCAACGCGCCTAAGCCGCGACCACTATGTGGGCTCGCGGCCGCGTTATCCGCGCTAGGCAGCGGAAGGCGCGTAAACTCCGCCTCAAAATTCAGCGGAGCCTCGCCGTCGTTCATGGCCGAGTGGCACGGTCGAAACGGTGGCGCCACCTGCTTCTTCATCAGCTTCGCCCAGTCGACGCTTTCGAAGAAGAGGTGGTTCTTCACTTGGTGAGCGCCTTTCGACCCCAGCCGTTCGGCCGGGTTGCGATTCAACAACTGACGAATGAGCGCCTCGGCCCGCCGTGAAACGTACGGCGGAAAGTGCAGCCTTGCCGAACGGAGACGCTCGAATAACTTCTTGCGGTCGTTCGTGTACCATGGCGGCAGGCCCGTCAGCATCTCATAGAGCACCATGCCCAGATTCCACCAGTCTACTGCTGTTCCGTGGCCGAGGCGGTCCAAGATCTCGGGTGGAAGATACTCCGGGGTCCCGCACAGCGAATTTGTGCCATTCACGCCATCACGGATTCCCTCTTTTGCGAGACCAAAGTCTGCCAACTTGATATGTCCGTCCTTGGTGAGCAGAATATTTTCCGGCTTGAGATCACGGTACACTACACCGAGTCCATGGAGATGCTCGAGGGCTAACGTGATCTCAGCAGCGTAGAAGCACGCCATGTGTTCCGGCAGCTTCTTCATGCGCGACAAGTGATAGAATAGCTCGCCTCCGGGGCAGTAGTCGAGCACAAAGTACAACCGCTGTGCCGTCTGGAACGCGTAGTGGAGCCCCACAATGAACGGGTGCCGTGTACACCCCAGCACGCGGCGCTCCGTGCGAGTATGCTCCACCTGCTTACGCTTGACGATGTTTTCCTTCGACAGAATCTTCATAGCGTATAGCTTCTTGGTGGTTTTGTGACCCACGAGCACAACCTTGCCGAATGACCCGCGACCGATCACCTGGATCATCTTAAAATCCTGAAGGGTGACACTCTGGTTACCAGAGGATAGTCGACCCGTTTCGTCGTCACCATCATCAGCCAGTGAAGCACCAAAGAACCTTGAGCGCTTCAATGGTAACCTGTCAAGCAGAAGCGGAGGCTGGTCGGCCTTACTAGTCAGGAATTTGCGCACCTCCTCCACCAGGTGGGGATTCTTGGCCGACTGATCCACTCGATCGTAGTTCAGTAGACAGCGCAGCCAGTTCGACAGCTCGCTCTGCCGCTTCGCAATGAAGTCTGGTTCGAACGAGCCCAGCAGCTTCTTTGGAGGTAGTAGCGGAACGCGCACCCCCATGGGTCGTAAGCGGTCGTTCAGCTCCTTGAATTGCTGGTATCGGCGGTAAATGACCCACGTCGCGCCGGACTGCACACAGCGCATTTCGATGGCGTACACGGTGTACAGTCTGTTTGACGCATCATATGCGAACCCATGACTCCCGATCTTGATGAACTCGGCACGAGCACCGCTTGGAATGAGATACAGAGCCTGTGCACGCGAGTCCTCTTCTTCCTTGGCAATCATCTCATGGTCTGCACAGTAGCCCGACACACGTTGATGCATCTCCGTACACGCAGGAAAATTGCACTTTACCGGTGGTCCAGTCGGCAGTTCGTCACTGGGCGCATAGATCGCCGACATGTTGGAGCTGCGAACTCTCATCGATCCGCCTGTGTTCATCGCTTCAGCTTCCGGCAAGTCATCCTCGATCTCAATATCCGCCGTTTCATCCGCCGTGTACAGCGACAACAGGTAGGACGACGTGGACTCGGCCACCACCTCCGCTCCCTCCTGCTGCTCCTCTTTATGTTCATGCTGCGCCGCCACCGAGTCGAGCGTGACCAGCGTAAACTGCTGGTCGATCTCCTCGACGCGGTAGCTCTCACCCGTGTCCAGATCTTTCACCAGGTAGGACGGATTCTCCCACTCGGTTAGCTCTTTCTCCTTCTCCTCCGTCGTCTTGGCGTCTTGTTGCTGCTCGTCTTCATCTGAGGACGAGGAGTCCTCCAGGTAGAAATCCTCCTCGTCCCCCACGTGCTGCTCTACGTACGGGTTGATACCTTCCACGAACTGCTGGCCGAGCTGCTCCTGCAGCTCCGCCGCCGAGAACTGCGTCACGTCCAGCGCGTCACCATGATCTTCGTCACTGTCACTGCTTGCATCACTGCTAATGATACTGTCCGCGTAGCCCCCGCGCGATGCGCCGTTAATGTAGTCCTCGGCATCTAGAATGTCCTGGTTTTCGGCGGATATCTCAGCGTCCAGTGCGTCTCCCGAGCTCAGAGCAGTCGATGCAGACAGCTTGGCGTCTTGGGCAGACACTGAGCTGCAGCGTCGATCTACGGACGCCCCCGAAGGCATCGTCCGAGCCCCCAAGAGGTCACCACCCGTCCGAGGGGTTGCCCGGCCTTTGATGCGTTCTCTCGAATGACCCATGTCGGTTTAAAACTCGTGTTTATGTGCCGTGTTTATGTTTGAATCCAATTCCGATTTAATGACTAGTAGTAACCTCGATTTACTGACACTGACGCTCCAGCCAGTCATAAGCGTAATAGACACCTCGACCTCAGCAGCCATGGCCACCACCGCGAAGAAGCTGGACGTGTTCACCACCACGAGCGACTACTCCAAGACCTACGTGTTCCACGAGGAGGACCACACGCTCGGAAATGCGTTGCGCTACGTTCTGATGCGCAAGTACGTGCGAAATTGGGCGTTGACTTACATTTTACTACACCCGAGTCATTTGTGCAGTTTATCTAACGGGTCAATTATTGCGTGCAATTGCAGCCCTGACGTGGACTTCTGCGGCTACACGATCCCTCACCCTTCGGAGCCCAAGATGCACATCCGTCTGCAGACCCGTCAAGGTAAAATGCAGTTAGCGAGCAGGACGGACGGAGTTCCAGTTGTTGGAGACAAGTTGAAAGGCAGTGGTGCAAAGTGATGGACTCATCATTTTGCATTGTTTATTTCTATTGCTGTTATAGGCGCGCCTGCTGATGAGTCGCTGCGTTCGGGCCTGACGGATCTGCGCAAGGTGTCGACCCAGATCGGCGACGCCTACCGCAAGGAGCTCAAGGCCTTCAAGCGCAAGAACCGCAAGAACTAGACGCGACATTGGAGCGAGATCACGTCGAATCGCTCTGTAATCATTAAACAAACCCTGCATGTTCCCTCCATCACCGTTTGATTTTTCTTCTCCTTCCACGTACGCGCAGACACGAACAGATAGCATGAGCCGCTGCACTAATTACTTACTAGTAGTACTACTGTACCTGTAGCAGATATTAATATAGTAGTAATATTTATTAATAAGTACTACTAGTACATCATAGTACTATGTAATAATAATAATAGCATAAAATAGTAGTATAGTGCATAATACTATCGTAAACTACTACGTCGTATAAGTCAATACTATTGACGCTGTGTGATACTATTGACTCAACAAGCCGAGCAGAGCCCCGCAAGCGGGGCATTTTGCGCAGTGAACGGCCGAGCACACGTGAGAGGCCTCCTCGCTTCGCTCGGCGGGGAGGCAGCTCAAGCCCAACACATACCAAAAGTGAGGTATTTAAAAATGGAAAAATAGGAAAAATCTACAACAGCAGTATAAGGAAAATGAGGGCCATGACATCCATCCCCAGGAGGGATTTCCATTTTATGTTGCTCTAGCCAACTCCAAAAAGTTCCACGTTTAGGAAGAAGAAAGCGCCTCGCTGAGCCAATACGGCAGCTGTGAAGCCATACTTGGCCCCATATAATAGAATAACTATGGGCGAAACAGCCTAGCCACCTGACGTGGAAGTGCGAGCAATGAACGCATTTACGAATATGAAGCCGGCAATTTGGCTGAATTCGTCATCCCCTCTTCTGTAAAACAGTATTTCCTCTCTGATCCCCTCAGGCTTTTACTACTGTAACATAAGTTACACCACCAATATATAATAACCTATATCGCAAGACTATTATAATAGTATGCAACCGACCCATCCGTTGGACAAACTACCCGGGATAAATAGAATCCGATAAAAAACATTACCTTCGCACTCAATATCATCTAACGGTAAAACCATATATCACCTTGAAAAAAAGTTTACCTACTCCATTTGTCGGTCAACACAACTTATTTAGTACTTCAGAAGTACTTCAGTATATGGAGGATTCGTTTGGTCCCACTTTTACAGCTTCTAGTAAGTTATCTTCCCGTTTGTCAAAACACCCAACTGAGCACTGCCATCACCCTCCGCATCATTATTCATATTATTTATTGTACGGGAGTGTACCGCATCAATTCAAAGGGCTTATACTCAGAATCTACGTTTCTTTTAGTTTGCGTTAGATAGTTTGCGTTAGGTTTCGACGTGTTCCAGAAAATCGTTACGCGAAGCAGAGACAACACCTTTATTATGTGCTACAAAACTAAGAGACATCAAAACAATAGAGACAGCATTTCCTGTGGCCGCACGTGGAGAATTTATGCGTAGACAGCATGGCGGCTAATGTATCGGTAGTCTCTTACTGTATAAACGGGTACACTATAGAGAGGTATGACTGTACCCTGCACAGTGAACAGATCAACGATGTGGTGCACACAGAGCCCTGTATTGGGGTGTACTCTGCCCATCCGAAGATAAGTGATGGTATAGAAAAAAAGTAGGCCGCGACTGCTGTCACATACGATTTCAAGATAAAGTACGAGTATGTGACCAGTTGTGACTCGAGTTTGAGTCACATACTGTCACATACTGCGTAATTTAAGCTGGCCTTCCGTTGTGTACTGCCACACAATGCGTAATTTAACTGAGGATTCCATTGTGTACGACCACACAGTTTTGCTACTCTGCTACTACATGTACATGCAGTGCAGCTCCACTGCATGCAAGAGATCAGACCGACTGCCACGGAGACCTCCATTTACCACACGTGCATGTCGTGCATCATTCAGACCAACGCTGCTGACAAGCAGCTTGTGCGCATTAAGCGCTTCAACTGCTCGGCCGTCTGCCCGCAGCAGATTCTCAACACGGCGGCTTCACTGACTTGGTACTCGATCACGGCCTCGTCCGTGGGCTCGATCGAGTCCAACTCGACCTCGACGTCTTCGAGCAGCGGCATCCGCGCGTCTGGCCAGCGCGGCGTTGGCTGTGCCCCGCTTCGTGCAGTCACAGACTACAGTCATGCACTGTACACGCAAATGATTTTTCAATAGCGGCATGGAAGAGGACAAGAGTTGAAAGAGCAAGACGCTATCATGTTGATACGTGCATTAATACATCTAACAAACTGCATGACAGCTACAGCATTCGCTACGGAAAACAACTTAGTGCAGACCACAGCGATCACGACACGTGGAGCTCATTCAGCTGGCGCGCTGAACACGCAGCGCGTGCACCGGTCCTTGGTTCCCTCATGCTACGTCGCCTATGCCGATGCGACACGACACAGCCCGCCTCGCCTTCTCCGCGTCCGGAGAGGGCAGTACTCCGCGCCTGGGGAGCGTGTCTTGAGAGGACACGTGCGCGCCGGTGCCTGTCGTCGAGTTCGCTTTTTGCCGAATGAGTGGTTTCAGAGCCATTCAACCAGATATAAGTTTTTACATCACCACATTAGGTTTCACAAGGGAAAATAAATATTTTCGCTCTGACCGTCGATAAATTACCGTCACAACTGGTCACATACTCGTACTTTCTCTTGAAATAGTATGTGACAACAGACACTCCGAAAAAAGTATAAAGCGTGACACGAAAGCTTCGGGTTCACTAATAAAAAGGGCGTACGGTACAACCCAAAAGGGCACCCAGAAATATATTAGCTGCGCTGTGTGATACTATCAGTTATATATATATAACTGATAGTATCACACAGCGCAGCCCATCTCATTGGTCGAAAGTCCGGTTCCGGTGCTTCACATCAGAAACCTCCCGCAGCCGCCTAAACAATCGACATGAGCCTCCACGTGCTGCGCAAGCTCACGTTCCCCGCTAAGCCGCTCCTGCAGCGTGGTCTGGCCACTAACGCCGTGCCGACGCTACTGACGGACGCCGAGCGCGCTGCGGGGCTGCAGCAGATCACTAGCGCCTGGGAGGTCGTGCCCGGGCGCGACGCCATCCGCCGTCGCTTCGAGTTCCGTGACTTCAACGAGGCCTGGGGCTTCATGAACCGCACGGCGCTGCTGGCCGAGCAAATGGGCCACCACCCGGAGTGGTTCAATGTCTACAACCGCGTGGACATCACACTCAGCACGCACGACTGCGGCGGCCTGTCCAAAAATGTAAGGACCTGTGACTGCCTCGCTGACTGGTAATTAATGTATCATCGCTTTAATTAACACTATCATGTTTTTGTTTTCAGGATATCAAGATGGCTACTGCCATGAACAGCTACGCCCAGGCGGTGTAAGTCTGGCACTGTAAAGCATCTCTACAGAGAGTTTTTTGTGGCCCGGGGCCGAAAGAACGAGGTGCAAGAAAGACCTCTCGAAGCGTTGGCGAAAGGTTGTCGCGTCGCGTGGCAGCTCCACCGAGTCCGAGAGTTGCCAGAGTGCAGTACACCAGCGCTAGACGAAAAAAAGTCCGAATTAGCTGGCTGTACTGGATCTGGAAAATGAATGTACTTCGAAGTAGTTGGATTCTGGTGCCACTTAGTGTCGAGGTCATCGGGAACAGCGCGCAGATTGGTGATTCAAAGCTCAATGTGATTCAGATTTTGCGGGAAAACGCTTAATTGAAAGCCTATAGGCAACTCACCGTCAGTCTTGTTGACTTGAGCCAGATAAGTGCTACAAGATCAGGATGATTTTTATTCGTAATTGCAGCCAACTCCCCCCTGTCGACGGTAGTGGAGTTTGCCCAGAGGAGTTGTACGCTTTAATGCCGTGGAGTCTGTGGAGCTCGTCAACAGATTCTGGCATTTCCAGCGCCGGGCAACGGTGGAAATGTCAAACTCATTCCATTTCTCTTGGACTTCATCCTTCTTGCTCTTGCCAAAAATACTACTTGTACATGTACAGGTCCATGAGGGAAGCTTTTGCAAGCGGGATCATGAGATTCACGGTGCCAAGTACATGTACCTGCAACATTGAAGATCGCGACTATCGAAATGTGAACCGGTGGGTGAATACCCCACTAAAAGCATACAACCTGTACATTCACATTTTAGCGGCAGTAGGGTTTACCAGCGGTGGAGGGGTGCTAATAGCCATGTTTTCACCGTCCAGATCAATGAAGTAGGCACCACATCGCCGAAACAGCCGACAGTATACATAATCGAGGGCAAATTTTTGCCTACTTTTACTACATTTATGTTGTGTTGTCTTCGTGGGCAAAAGGATAAAGCATTAGAGGAAACCTCTGGTTCAACGTTGCATCGACAATCGATGGGGTTTTTAGTGTTCTTTTGTATTGCTGAAACCATTCAAGTGAATTCGGTATCTCCACCATTCTCATGAAAAGTTCAATGCATTTGAAACCTTAGGTCTCAAATGGAAGTTTACCTGCATCATGCCTCTTCATCTCTACCTGTAATTTGCAGTTCCGCCGATGCGTTCCTTCCGTGCTGTAGCTTTGGAGATCACCGACTCCGCCACCGTGAGGTTGCTCATGACGGAGCAGACATCGGACGGAGTGCCTTTCCGTCGAGTGGCAACACTTCGAACACTCCGAGTGCTGGCAGTGGACGAGAGTGCTGCTGAGCCCTTGTACACGTCGCGTTTGGCTTGCTTCTTCGTGGGGTCCACGGGTTTCGGGGGTAGCGGAGTGCCTTCGATGTGGTCCGGGAACTCATCCGCGTAGTCGACTAGGCCGCCAGTGAGCACGTAAATGTTGTCGAACCCTCGCTGCACCAGCGTGTGGGCCGTTTGAGCCGCCGTCTTGTCGTCCAGATCGTAGAGAATGACGAGCTTGGCCTCCTGGTTCTTGAACTGGTGCATCTCCGGCA
This sequence comes from Phytophthora x cambivora, assembly GCA_033557925.1. Lineage (NCBI taxonomy): Eukaryota > Oomycota > Peronosporomycetes > Peronosporales > Peronosporaceae > Phytophthora > Phytophthora x cambivora. The sequence continues at coordinate 2,099,893 of JAUCEB010000012.1, read as the reverse complement.
GCAGCACGTCTCGATTCAGAAACGTTGCCGGGTAGTTCTTGGCTCGGTGGATGCGGTTGGCAGCAAACTCGTCCTTGGAGCGTGTGTCCAGCACCAGGTAGGGCGGGTCGTAGTCCTCCTTCTCCTCCGCTTCGTAGCTCACGATGCGAGGGCCGCAGCTTTCTTGGTTGTCTTCATCTACTGGAACGCGCTCCATCGAGAACTCTCCGTCGGCTCCTTTGACCATCCTCGCGACCATTTCCGGTTGACTGGCGCTTCCAGTGTCTTCGTACTCGCCGAAAAGATCAGCAAGACAGCGGCACGTGATGCGGCGGAAAGTCTCGTCTCGACGCTTCAAGAACTCCTTGTGAGCTGTACGGGAGCAGAATTTCATTGTTAGATTTCGAAATAACTCAAGCTAATGCCTGCGGCTTTCTGGAACGTACAGATGAGCCGAACTTTGTTCACCGTCGAGCCCGAGTCGATCTTGCTCTGCGTGTTCTTGTACCGCGGGTTCTGCGGAATCCGCTTCTCCATGATCTACAATATCAAGACGGGTATGAGACATCGGATGCACATACATACATTAGGGGGTAATGAACTACGTACGCTGAGGGGGGCTTTGGCTTTGGCGCGGTGCATCTTGTCTCGGTGAAGCGTCGGGTGGAAGCACCAAGAAGGTGAATGGCAGCCTATTTGCGAAAAGCACAACGACCCGTCGTTACTTGCTCCGCCATGAGATGTGGAGCTTCCACGGTCCCATGTTGGCTCGAGCTGTGAATCACCGATTCAAAATATCTAGCCATTATCTCTCTGGTGTTTATTCAAGAACTCACTAAAAAGTGTCATTAGTTTTGTATATTATTCACTAGGTATACTGCATCAATTCAGGTGGACTTCTAATTGCATACATACCATCATCGAAGCTGAGAGGGTAGAACAATGCCTCAGAAGTACTGCAGTTGACTGCTTTCAAAATCTCGTGCCGGTTTTGCTCGGACGAGTTCATGAGAATTCTGGAGTACTGCGGCGACATCGGAACACTGAAAGAATTAGCACTTCCGTCCTGCATTTTTGCAAGATCCTCGCAGTAGGTCGAGTTCGCAGCCCGTAAGGGGGCCCTTTCCCCCTGTGCACGCTCCACAAAGTTGTCTATCCACGACCAAAAGAATGAAATATCTGTGTTGGCGATGACGATTCTTGACAAGCTTGCAGATAGTTGCGTCACGTTTTGCGGTAATTCCCGAATGTTAAGTGCACTGATGCCGAGGTAGATCAGGTTTTGAATTTCAAAAATCTCTGGCGGGAGGTGCGTAATCGGGTTTCCCGTTAAGGCTAAATAATTCGGCTGTAAGCGTGCCAACACGCTGGGCACGCTACTTAGATGACTGTTCTCCATGTAAACAATTCCACCGGGCCGCCATTTTGTGTCTAAATCGTCCGGTATTGACCGGAGATTCGAGACGCAGATTTCGATATCGTTCAGGTTTTGAGGGAAATCTGTCGACTGTAAGCCAGCGGGTAGTAGTCCATCGGTCATGGTGACACGAACGAGATACAACGATACCATTTCCGGATGATTCGCGTTTGTTAGTGCCGCTGACTCGCCCCATTCGGCAATTGTTGTGTTGTAGACTTTGATGACACGAAGACCACTGAATTCGTTGAAAATCTGTGGTACTTCTAGGGCAGGACAGTGCCGAATCAATAGCTGAACAACTGTAGAGGCGTCGAACTCGCTCCACTTCTTCTCCACCTCGTCTCGCTTTCCAGTGATGCCTAAAATGTAGCAATCAAGACCCACCAAGTAGCACGAAGGACGAGAGACTGACCACGGTCTTACTTGCATAAAGCACTGCGGTAGAGTTTGCTGCAGCGACGCGTGAATGTGAAGTCCTAGAACTATTACCCCCCAGGTCCCAAACAAAAGATAAACCGCTCGCAGTATCATCCGATCCCCACGAGTGCGCATCCACTTCTTGTAACTGGGTTTACTACTAGTCTGCCGTAGTTTCGCGAGCTCATCAACTGATGTCAATTCTCTGGATTTGCGTAGAAATTTTTGAGTAGCCTTCACAGCAACAACAATTGAAGTGGCAGACTGCGTGACCCGGTTTCCATTCCGCGGTAGGCTCCAGAGCAGTCGCTTCATGCTGGTGGTTGTGATTACTAGCCCAATCGAGAAGATGGTACGGCTTAGGAGGTCCGACCACGAATCGACCACGACAATTCGGAGTTCATTGAGCGCTCGTGCGACCCACTCATCGTTATACCAAAGGATTTCATCAAAGCCCTTGACCTCTGAATTGTAATCGCCCACGTAGCTGAGCAGTACCAAGAGCACCACGCCCATACAAGACATGAGGTCAAGAATGCAGTCCAACACGATACACGCAAACCTCCTGCGAGCCTCGTCACGCCCAAAGAATACGGAGTCAGCTACAAGCGATGACCAGCAATTGGCTGCGAGCAGGGTGACGTAGAACCGATTCAACAGTGTTCGGGGCAGTAGCATACTCATACGATAGGCTTGAAAAGTCTGCAATGCTGTCTCGACAATCTCGCGACAAACGAGAGCAGCGTCGAAGTATTTGCCATTCACCCCACAAAGACTGCAGGAATACGTCACTTTGGTGTAAGCCTTGGAGAAACTCTGCAGTAGAGCCGAACTGTCCCTGGTCTCTGCCTTGAGCTCATTGCTAACTGTGCTTGAAGACCACGGTGTAAATGCCAGCGCCTTCTGCTGTAGTGAGCCTCCAACCATTAACAAGATACAAACTCCATGGATTGTGGACGTGCCCCCGTGAACAATGGCGATAGTGCGATGGTACGGATGGGGCATGCCAATGTGGTAGAACTCGAGACACAAGTTGAGATAAGTCCCATCCAACTTCCAGTAACCATACGCGTAGAACCCGTTGAATGCCCAGACCACGACGTGGACACTAAGGATGATGATCCACCAGACCACAAAGCTCCAGTACGGAAGGGTGATGACCTTTTTCGGCGCTTTGAGCACGAGTCGAGACACATCTCGCAGCATCCTTGTTGACATATACTCGCAGTTGTGCTGCTTGCTCTGAAGACGACATGCAGTGATGCCTCATCTATTCTGGACTGAACTTGCACATGTACTATGTGCAACGTCGCGTAAGTTCTCCGACGAGGATTGTCGCCCGTCATAAGAACGGTGTGAAGGACCCTCCCCGTTGGATGCCTCGTGTACTATTGGGCGTGAGCTTGACGAGAATAAAGCTGCAGAACTCTCTGCACAGGTCCGACCAAGTCCAGCAACCTCATCAGAGACCATTTCACCACCAACACCACGAGCTTCTCCCAGCCTTCTCAGCTCAAGTTAAACTAGACCATCGGAAAACTACGCGATGTCGCGTTTTCAATTAATGCCCAAGGCTTCAACGGAAGTCGTTCGAGTCTCCTTCTGGGCCTTCACGCTGTGGTGGATCTTTATCCTCGCCGTGCACGTCGTCACGTGCGTCTACAACGCGCTGTACGCATACTGCTACTTGAAGCTCTCGACCCTCTTTATCAACTTGTATTTGACGTCGTTCCAGATCGGCATGCCTGCGCCGTATCACCACAGAATCGCCATCGTCCACGCCATCATGTCGGCATTGCACGCCGTCTGTATCGTGCTTATGCTCGTGGGGACAATTAAACAGCGGTCACTGGCGTTCACACCATGGAGGTCTTGCAATGCCGACGCTAAGAATGAAGCGAAGAAAACCAGCCGAACTAACTCCGTTATCGTCGAGAGCTTCACCAAAGTCTACACAAAAGTATCCGATCGCCACGGCATCTTTGGGGTGAATGGGAACCACTTCCATGCCGTTCACATCTGCCGCGAAATCCTCGAGACTGCGCTTCAAACGGCTCAGGCCTATCGAATGAGCACGCTATTGCCCCGAACTCTGCTCAACCAATTCTACGTTATTTTGCTCGCGATCAATTGCTGGTCGTCGGTCATTGTCTACTCCGTTTTCTTCAAGAAAGACGAGGCCCGCAGACGATTCGCAAGCATTGGACTGGACTGCGTACTTGATCTCATGGCTTGCATGGGCGTCGAACTCATCGTTTTGCTGAGCTACGTGAAATTGTACGACCCAAACGTCCAGAGCTTCCCTAATACGATCTGGTACGACGACGAGTGGGTGGCTCGAGCTCTGAACGAGCTCAAGGTGGTGGTGGTGGTCTCGTGGTCCGATCTAGGAAGCCGTACCGTCTTCTCGCTTGGACTTATCTTGACCACGATGAACATGAAAGAGCTACTGCAGTTCTCGCCACGGAATGGAAACCGCGTAGCTGAGTTTGTTCATGCAACCGATAACGCTCTCGACTCAAGAACTGCGAGTGACAAGTTCTGGAACGACAGGATCAATGCGGTGAGCCCCAAGAGCTCGACTCAACCACTTCCTACCAAGATTTCGGAACAATCACAGCCTTCAAGTCCGGAATCTTCCAAACGAGAACTACTGAAAAAGCACCACGACAGCTATCGGGACACAAAGTTGCGTACTCGCGGTGCGCGTCTGATGTTACGTTTGGCGCATATTATGTTTGGAGTCTGGGGGCTTGCGGTGTTGAGTCTTCACATCCACGCAGCGGTTCAACCAACGCTGTCGCAGTGCTTACTGCAGGTGAGACCGTGGGCAGTGGCCAAGCCATCCTGCTACCTCGTTGGTCTGAATTGCCACACTCTGGGTATAACAGGCAAGATGGACGAGGTCGAGGAGAAGTGGAGCGAGTTCGACAGCTTCACAGTCGCCCAGCTACTCATTCGCCACTGCCCTGAGCTCGAGATGCCGGATATTGTCACGACATTCCACCGCCTTCGCAATATCAAAATCTACAACACGACCATCCTGGAATGGGGCGAGTCCGCGGCTATCACGAACACGAATCACCCGGAGATGGCCTCGTTGCTGGTCGTCCGAGTCAACATGACGGATGGTCTGCTGCCTGCGGGCTTCCAGTCGACCGACTTCCCCCCAACTTTGTACGACTTTGAGTTCTGCGTGACGAACCTGCGGATGATTCCGGACGACCTGGACACCAAGTGGCCTATGTACTCCATCATCCAACTGGAGTACAGCCAGATCACCGCCGTGCCTCCAGCGTTGGCTCGACTCGAACCTATCTACTTGATGCTGGATGGGAACCCCCTCCTAGAGATCCCTCCCGAGATTTTCGAGGTTCAGGGCATGAGCTTCCTCAGTCTCAGCAACACGAAGCTCGTTGAGCTCCCGAGAAACGTGACGAATCTGTCGGCGGACTTGTCGTGGATCTTCGTTGGCCACACGCAGATCTCGTTCTTCTGGGAATGGGCAGACCCACTCGTGATGCGAATGCAGACTCAGTCGCGTCCGTGGATAGCTGGGCCTTCTCCGTACTGCGACGACCTCGCCAAGATTGAGAACGGCACGGCTACTGCGTTCAGAGTCCCCTTGTTGCCGGAATACTCGCAGACTCTGATGGACCCGTCCGAGGCGAATCGACCGGTACTCCAACGCGGTGTTCTGTGCGACCCCACCATCACAGGACTGTTCTACCCTCTCGATATCGAAGACAGTATGAGTGCTATCAGCACCCCACCCCCACTACCAATCCAAGTATAATTGCTGCCATTAAAGTCGTGAAGGACTCACCACATCCAGCCTTATACTAAACTAGGCACGTAAACAGTCAAACTACTTCGAAGTATCATGCAATTGACCACTTGATTTACGTATTTTTCTGACTGCATGGGAAAGAGGTTTTGCCCCATAGGCTGCATAGACATCTTGAGATAGTTTGCATCGGTGGCCAGTTGGAGCCAAAATGGGACCGTCGTTTTACTGGAAACACCTCATCTCATGGCACGGGGATCGTAGTATTCTCGTAAATAGCCTCTGCCATTCCCGTTCTTGGTACTTCCACACGACGCTTCACCGAGACAAGATGCACCGCACCAAAGCCAAAGCCCCCCTCAGTGTACGTAGTTCCTTACCCCCTAATGTATGTGTCTGCGCCCGATGTCTCAATATCCATACTCTGTCTTGATGTTGTAGATCATGGAGAAGCGGATTCCGCAGAACCCGAGGTACAAGAACACACAGAGCAAGATCGACTCGGGCTCGACGGTGAACAAAGTTCGGCTCATCTGTACGTCCCAGTAAGCCACGTGCTTTAGCTTGAGTTATTTCGTAATCTAACAATGAAATTCTGCTCCCGTACAGCTCACAAGGAGTTCTTGAAGCGTCGAGACGAGACCTTCCGCCGCATCACGTGCCGCTGTCTTGCTGATCTTTTCAGCGAGTACGAAGACACTGGGAGCGCCAGTCAACCGGAAATGGTCGCGAGGATGGTCAAAGGAGCCGACGGAGAGTTCTCGATGGAGCGCGTGCCAGTAGATGAAGACAACCAAGAAAGCTGCGGCCCTCGCATCGTGAGCTACGAAGCGGAGGAGAAGGAGGACTACGACCCGCCCTACCTGGTGCTGGACACGCGCACCAAGGACGAGTTTGCTGCCAACCGCATCCACCGAGCCAAGAACTACCCGGTGACGTTTCTGAATCGAGACGTGCTGCTGCCGGAGATGCACCAGTTCAAGAACCAGGAGGCCAAGCTCGTCATTCTCTACGATCTGGACGACAAGACGGCGGCTCAAACGGCCCACACGCTGGTGCAGCGAGGGTTCGACAACGTTTACGTGCTCACTGGCGGCCTAGTCGACTACGCGGACGAGTTCCCGGACCACATCGAAGGCACTCCACTACCCCCGAAACCCGTGGACCCCACGAAGAAGCAAGCCAAACGCGACGTGTACAAGGGCTCAGCAGCACTCTCGTCCACTGCCAGCACTCGGAGTGTTCGAAGTGTTGCCACTCGACGGAAAGGCACTCCGTCCGATGTCTGCTCCGTCATGAGCAACCTCACGGTGGCGGAGACGGTGATCTCCAAAGCTACAGCACGGAAGGAACGTATCGGCGGCACTGCAACTTATAGGTAGAGCTGAAGGAGATGGCATGCAGACAAACTTCCATTCGAGACTTAGGTTTCAAATGCATTTACCTTTTCATGAAAATGGTATTCATACCGAATTCACTCGAATGGCTTCAGCAACACAAAAGAACAATGAAAGGCCCATCGATTGTCGATGCAAAGTCGAATCAGAGCTCCCCTCTGGTGGATAAATGTTTTATCCTCTTGCCCACGAAGTCAACATAAATGCTAAAAGACCGGTTTAGCAGTACTCGCCCTCGTTGGTACGCTAGGAAATAGTTTAGTACTGAAGTATGAGCAAAACAAAATTGCCTCATGAAGCAGTTGCTATCTTGAGCAAGTCGTTGCTACTCTCGTACTTGTACTATACTGGAAACTCGCAAGAATCGGCAGAACAATTTCTACGCCCCTCTTGCCCGGTCTTCCAGCTTGCAATGACAACTTCGACGGAAGTCGTTCAACTCTCCTACTGGAATTTCGCGGTCTGGTGGGTCGTCATTCTCGTCGTCCATGTCGTCACCGGAGTCTACACGGCACTGTACGCCTACTGCTACTTCATGCTCCAGGACATCTACCTCAATGATTATTTGGAATCGTTCCAGATCGGCATGCCACCGCTATACCATCACGCCATCGCTATCACTCACGTCACAATGTCAGCTTTACACGGAATGTGTATCTTCTTGATGCTGGGCGGGTCACTTTGGCAACGCTCGCTGGCTTTTACGCCTTGGTCGTCGTGTAATGCTGAGACCAAGCGCGGCAAAGTGGAGACCTCCCGCACTAATTCGATGCTTCTTCAGAGCTTCACGAAAGTCTACTCGACGATTTCGGACCGACGTGGCATTTGTGGCGTGAACGGAGACCACTTCCATGCTGTGCTTATAGTTCGTGAAGTCATTGAGACGACACTACAGACTGTACAGGCGTACCGTATGAGCATGTTATTGCCACGAATGTTACTGAATCGGTTCTACGTGCTCTTGCTGGTGGTCAACTGCTGGTCGTCCGTGGTGGTCCACGCTCTTTTTTTCAGAACGGATGAGGCACGCAGGCGGCTTGTGTGCATCACGTTGGACTGTATATTGGACTTCATGACCTGTATGGGGGTGGAGCTTATTGTTTTGTTAAGTTATGCGAAAGACTACAACCAGCAATTGTTGGGGTTTAATGATTCCCTGTGGCGCAACGACGAGTGGGCCGCACGGGCTCTTAACGAGTTTCGGATGGTCGTTGTGGTCTCGTGGTCGGATTTGGCAAGTCGAGCTTTGTTCGCGCTTGGGCTGGTGATGACAACAACAAACGTAAAAGAGTTGCTTCAACGCTTACCGCCGAGAAGAAATCGTATCAATGCGTCACATGCCAATGCCATACTGGTACAGCAGAACCTTGTGGATAAATCTCCCTTGGCTTCCGCTGTACCTACACTCCCTGAAATGTCTACCCGAGCGAACCGAAAAATTCTCGCTAAAATCAACAGCTACCGAGCTACAAATTTATGCACGCGTACTGGACGAGTATTGCTGCGTCTAGCTCATATCCTGTTCGGTGTATGGGGTCTTTTGATTCTTGGGTTGCACATCCATGCCTCCATGCAACCAACACTACCACAATGCTTCATGCAAGTTAGACCATGGGGAGCTTCACGGCCCGCTTGCTACTTGGTTGGTCTTGACTGCTATACGCTAGCGATTTCGGGCAAGAAAGACGAAGTGGAAGTGAAGTGGGGCGAGTTTGACAGCTCCACCGTTGTTCAGCTACTGATCCGACACTGTCCGAGTCTCCAAGTACCAGACTCCATTAGCGAGTTCCACGGACTACACGGCATTAAAGTGTACAACTCGACTATCGTCGACTGGGGAGAATCTGCTGCCCTCTCCAACACAAATCACCCCGACATTATGTCGCTTTATCTCGCCCGTGTCAATATGACTGACGGTGTGCTGCCCAAAGGATTTCAATCGATCGACTTCCCCCAAAATCTGAACGACATTGAGTTCTGTGTCACGAACCTGCACGCTGTACCCGACGATCTCGACATCAAGTGGCACAAGAACGCTCTTATCCAGATCGAGTTCAGCCAGTTAGCGTTTGTTCCCCCAGTTCTTTTACGACTAGAGCCAAAGTATTTGGCACTTTCTGGCAACCAAATCACGGATATTCCTCCGGAGATTTTCGCGATCCCGACACTGAGCACTCTCGGACTCGGCTTGCTGAATATTCAAGAACTGCCTCGGAATGTGACGAACCTGTCGCCAACACTAATCGCGGTTTTCATCGATGGCACTAACATCTCGTTCTTTTGGCCGTGGGTGGACAAGCTTATAACGTCAGAAGGGTGGGGATGTTTGATAGCTACAGACTCTCCCTATTGCGTCGACCTTGTGAAGATTCAAGACGGCACTGCAAACGCTTTCAGTGTACCTCCGTCGCCTGAATACGCCTCCATCCTCATGGATCCTTCGGAGGCAAATTCGCCCGCGATCATGTATACTGTCGGCTGTTTCAGCGATGTGCTGCCGTACTACTTCATTGGTCTGGACGATGAAAACATGGCTATTAGCACCCCTCCACCACTGGTAAACCCTACTGCCGCTAAAATGTGAAATATACGGGCCTGAAAGTGGAGGTACCGGAGCAAGAACTTCGATTGACACAAGCCAAATGCAACTAACTACATGGAGGCAAAGTACCAGAACGCGTCGACTTAGGTTAATGAAATGGTGCGTGACAGCAACAACAAAAATGGAATAATTACGCAGAGAAATCAGAAGGACATATCCATCTAACAAAATGCATCGCAGCGGGAAGCGGTCTTTGCCACGGAAGAAACAACTCACCAAATGGCTCTAGCATTTGAGTATCCACCGCCACCGACGCCAGGTATTTCGCAGTGTTTGCCTGTTCAAAGTCGTCCAGTGTGACTGCAGCTTTCGCCCGCCCATGGCACAAGACGAGAAATACCATGCTGCTGTTCTTGAATGATTATGAGCAACACTTATGAAAGTCTGATCAACGTGTCTATCAACAAATGAGAATATTATAAACCATTAAAAGAGTTGCAGATGTAGCGGCAACTGCAACTTTTTTCCAGCTTCTTCAGTGATCGAGTTAGAGACACGGATAGAGACTGATTGCATCATCATCTCTATCCTCAGTGTTTAACCTCTGCCTCTCTCCCGCGACGCTTACTTCATCTTCTTGAGGTCCCTAGCCACTTCCTCCCTGAAGGCCTCACCGAACTCCTTCACCTTGGGAGCGTACGTCTCGAAGCCGTTCTTGAGTGCGCCGGCGCCCGTGGACGCCATCGTCTTGGCGTCCTCCACGTGGTAGTGCGTCTTGAGAGCGAAGCGCTGGAAGGCGCGCGAGTTGGACAGCGCCTTCACGGCCACGTCGTTGATCACGTACGAGACTAGACGCTGGAAGAAGGACATTTTCCTCTGGGTAACTTGACGTCTGGAGCGGAGCTTCTGGAATGACTGTGCGGTGTGTGATGGATGGGGTTTAACGTAGTGTGGTGTACACTAAGTAACTGTGTTGGGTAACCACCTATGTAACAGCATATGCCTACTGTAACGATTGAATTGATATGTACAGGACTCTACTACCAGCACCATAGTGAAGGCGAGTGCATTTTTGCGTGTCTTTGCTCGGTGGGGGACTATGCTACGGCATGTCGTCCTCGCTCTGTTTATCTCGTCGTGTTTCTGCCAATGGCTGGACCCTCAGAATCTCACCCCCTCCTCTCGCCGACCTCCGTCCTCCCCCCACGCCGCCTGCAGACCGCACGCTTCGCTCCACACAGAGACCGACCAAGTGACAAGAGCCTCCACACCTCCCAGTCTCCGCTCGTCCCCCGCTCGCCATCATGATGCTGAAGAAGCTGAGCTCCTCTGTGGCCCCTCGCTGCATGCAGGCCTTCCAGGGTACGTCAACCAACACCTACCCAATCCACACCTAAACGAGAACGCAGTGCATGCACCCGCGGAATCGGTGTTGCCAACCCGCAACACCTTAAAAATTCTCTAACCCGTTTAGACAGTGTTTAAAGTATCTAACCTTTTTCAGTCATATCTCTAACCGACCACCTCATATGATATGACACTTTTTCAGGCCGCGCCGCCATGAGCACCAAGACGGTCGTGGACACGTACGAGTCGCCCGACCACTACTTCGAGAAGGACCGCATCGACGCCGCCGACCCGTCCAAGCGCGCCTTCACCTACTTCATGCTGGGCGGCGCGCGCGTGGCCTACGCGACGGCCGCGCGCCTGGCCGTCATCAAGTTCGTGGGCAGCATGAGCGCGTCCGCCGACGTGCTGGCGCTGGCCACGGCCGAGTTCGACCTCAGCAACATCAACGAGGGCTCGACGGTCACCGTCAAGTGGCGCGGCAAGCCCATCTTCATCAAGCACCGGACGCCCAAGGAGATCGACATCTCCAACCAGGTGGACGTGACCAACCTGCGCGACCCGGAGACGGACGCCGTGCGCGTGCAGAAGCCCCAGTGGCTCGTGGTGCTGGGCGTGTGCACCCACTTGGGCTGCGTGCCCACGTCGGACGCCGGTGAGTACGGCGGCTGGTTCTGCCCGTGCCACGGCTCGCACTACGACCTGTCGGGCCGCATCCGCAAGGGCCCCGCGCCGCTGAACCTCGAGATCCCGCCCTACCAGTTCATCGAGGAGAACAAGATCCTGCTCGGTTAAGCGCATGGTGGTGTGTTGCTTGATCAGAGGGACAGATAACAAAAAGTTGCTGTCGTTTGCAAACTTTTTCACCCTCGGAAAGAAAAAACTTTTTTAACTTTTGCACATACACGAAAGAGAACGTGGTGGGTGATGGGTTATGAGGGTGAGAGGAGGACATTTGGGGACACTGGGAGAGATGGCAAGACCAAGAAGGAAAAAAAATACCAAAACACTTTGATACACTTTGTGACCGAGGAGATATGAGGGAGATATGACGGATTTTTTTCAGGTTGAGCTTTGTTGCCGTCGAGCTTTTAAGGGAGGAGGAGTGCTGATAGCGTTGATGCTGTCGTCGTACTAGCGATGGACCCTACTACCCGCTCCACTACGACTCGTAGTGGAGCGGGTAGTAGGGTCCATCGCTGACGTAGTTGCAGTTGACAATTTGTGGATTGGCGTCGGACGAGTTCATCAAAAGGGCTGAGTACTGGGGTGGAAAGGAGGGAGTCGTGTTTTGCTTGAGGTTTTCGCAGTAGGACGAGCCACCGGCGAGTAAGACGGCGGGGTCGGCGGAGCGTCCTACCAGCTCGTCCACCCAGGACCAGAAGAAGGAAATGTTGGTGTTGTCAATCACGACCACAGACAGCGACGGCGATACATTCGTCACATTGGGAGGCAACTGGGAGATGTCCATGTCTCCGACGCCTAAATACACCATGCCACCAATCCCAAAAATTTCAGGAGGAAGTTCACTCATAGGATTCCCAGTCAAGTACAAGTAGAACGGGGCAAGTCGTGACAGTACCAGCGGTACACTCGTCAGCTCGCCGTATTCCACTTGAATAACCGCCCCTTCCTGCCATTTCGCATCCAAATCGCTGGGTAACTCGCGGAGGTTCGTCACGCACATTTCGATATCATTCAAAGTCTGAGGGAAATCACTCGACTGAAATCCCGCAGGCAGCAAACCGTCCGTCATGTTTACACGAGCGATATACAGTGTCGCCACATTAGGATGGTTGGTATTCGTGATTGCTGCCGATTCACCCCAATCGATGATTGTTGTATTGTATACTTTGATTCCGCGTAAGTTGTGGAAATCGCTGAAGATATGGGGCACTTCAAGTGCAGGACAGTGTCGAATCAGGAGCTGGACAACCGTGGAGGCGTCAAACTCACTCCACTTCTCTTCCACTTGTTGCATGTTGCCGGATATTCCCAAGGAGTGGCAATCAAGTCCAGCCAGATAGCAGGATGGGAGGGAGGCCGTCCACGGTCTGACTTGCATCAGACATTGGGGTAGCGTAGGTCGGAGCGATGCATGGATATGAAGTGCAAGTATCACGAATCCCCATACTCCGAACATGACGTGTGCAGCTTGAAGAAGTTTACTGCTGCCATGGTAGGCTCGCCACTTTGCTTGGGACTTGAGGATCATATTGACTACAGATTTGTTCCGACGAAAATTATCCGCCGGTAAAATCTTAAGTTTGCTCATTTTCCTGTATGCTCGTTGAATGGGACAAACATCAACGGAGTTTGCAACATCCCCTCGTGATAAAATGCGGTTTCTGCTTCGAGGGAGATGGCGTATCAACGTCCTCATGCTTATCGTCGTAAGGACCAAGCCGAGGGAGAAAACCATTCGACTCCCCAGGTCTGACCACGAAACAACGACAATCATCTGAAATTCGTTAAGCGCCCGAGCAACCCATTCGTCGTTATACCAGATAACTCCGTTAAAACCCTCGACTTGTGGATCGTAATCCTTCACGTACTCGAACAACACGATCAGTTCTATCCCCATGCAAGCCATGAGGTCCAGCAAGCAGTCGAGTACGGTGCACACAAATCGCCTGCGGGCCTTATCGTGTTTGTAGATAGCGATATCAATTAGAGGCGACGACCAGCAGTTGATAACCAGCAAGACGACGTAAAAGCGATTAAGAAGAGCACGCGGCAGCAACGTGCTCATCCGATAGGCTTGAACCGTCTGCAGTGCTGTCTCCACGACTTCACGGGCGATGAGAGCGACTTCAAAGTATTTTCCTTTAACACCAAACACGCTGAGCGGATACGTGACCTTGTCGTAGATCGCCTCAAGGCGATCAAGCAGCGAGAGTGGTGGTCCAGTCGGTGCTTCAGGACCAACAACACACGAAGACCACGGAGTAAAAGCAAGAGAACGTTGCCAAACCGAACCACTCAACATTAGCAAGATACACACTCCATGGATGGCAGACATGCTGGCATGCACGATAGCAATAGCGTTGTGATATGGCTGTGGCATACCGATCTTGTAAAAATCAAGGCAGACGTTCAGATACGTGCTTTTCAGCTTCCAGTAACAATACGCGTACACCGCATTGTAGAGGCAGGTAACCACGTGTACACCAAGGATAACGAACCACCAAACCGTGAAGTAGAAGTATGAAAGTCTAACAACATCAGTAGGGAACTTCGATATTCGTTGCGAACGCTCTCTCGGTGACCCAGTATCGATCATCTTTCCTGTTGTGCTTTGACACACTTTGATTCTTAGTTCGGCTGCGATGTGGTGGTCTCCGATCTCTATTCTTGAACAGTACAAGTGGCTGATAAAACTCGTTTCTCTGCCCACAAAAACGGTATCTGTCGTGCTGTCCAAGATGCGAACCTGCTTTTAGACTTTGTATACGAATGGGCCCACTGAACTCAACACCGATTGCCTTACCCAGGCGCACGGAGTGTGCAATATAGTGAGTGGGTCACGGTGATCATCGAGGTCAAGAGTGGAGCGAGGTCGAGCCAAAGATTCAAAAGTATCGGTCGTGTGTCAAGATATCCGCAGATTAACGGAACTGGACGAACGAATTTTACGACGATGAAGTTTGATCTTTCGCCACGGCCTCAGCTTGCAGTCCGCCATTCGTTCGACATTCAAACTGCTGAAGCACTTCACAGTGTTTAGATTGAGGTGAGGCGCACTCTTGGACTACCGGTAGCGCCAGGTGCACCGATCACCAAGCCGGTCGGAGACGACCGGAATCGATGTACGGGATGTTGTAGTGGATATTTTCCAAGTCTTTTAGTTGTACGCAACCTTCAAATTGGACAGTTATCTCGGAGTATTCGCTAGACGTTACCGATGGTGTACCAGTGCAGGTGGCGTGCTGATAGCGTTGATACTGTCGTCAAACTCAAGCGGGTAGTATGGACCTATCTCATAGTAAGTACAGTCGACGGCGCGTACAATTGCCGCTCGATTTGTTTCAGACGGATCCATAAGAATGGAGGAGTAATCGGGTGACTGCGGGACCTGAAAAGAATCGGTTGTGTTTTCTTCAATTTCCATGAGGTCCTCGCAATAGGAAGACTCCCCTGCTACAAAGAAACCAGGGTTCTCGGTGCGTCCAACAAACCCATCTACCCAAGACCAGAAGAACGAGATGTCGGTCCTATCGATCTCAACTAAAGACAACGTTGGCGATACTGTCGTCACGTTTCGAGGCAGCTGGGAAATGTTCATATCCCCGACGCCAAAACATACCATACCATCGACTTCAAAAATCTCGGGAGGAAGTTCACTCATAAGATTCCCAGTCAAGTACAGATTGTACGGCTTAAGTCGTGCAAGAACCAACGGCAGCGTCTGAAAATGACCATATTCCATTTGTATGATAGCTCCTTCCTGCCATTTCACATCCAAATCGTTGGGTAACTCGCGGAGGTTCGTCACGCACATTTCGATATCATTCAAACTTTGCGGGAAATCATCCGACTGAAACCCCGCAGGCAACAAACCGCTCGTCATGTTCACACGGACGATGTACAGTGTCGCCACATTAGGATGGTTGGTATTCGTGATCGCTGCTGATTCACTCCATTCGATGATTGTTGTGTTGTATACTTTGATTCCTCGTAAGTTGTGGAAATCGCTGAAGATATGGGGCACTTCAAGTGCAGGACAGTGCCGAATCAGGAGCTGGATAACTGTGGAGGCGTCAAATTCGCTCCACTTCTCCTCTACTTGTTGCATGTTGCCGGATATTCCCAAGGAGTGGCAATCAAGTCCAGCCAGATAGCAGGATGGGAGGGAGGCCGTCCACGGTCTGACTTGCATCAGACATTGGGGTAGCGTAGGTCGGAGCGATGCATGGATATGAAGTGCAAGTATCACGAATCCCCATACTCCGAACATGACGTGTGCAGCTTGAAGAAGTTTACTGCTGCCATGGTAGGCTCGCCACTTTGCTTGGGACTTGAGGATCATATTGACTACAGATTTGTTCCGACGAAAATTATCCGCCGGTAAAATCTTAAGTTTGCTCATTTTCCTGTATGCTCGTTGAATGGGACAAACATCAACGGAGTTTGCAACATCCCCTCGTGATAAAATGCGGTTTCTGCTTCGAGGGAGATGGCGTATCAACGTCCTCATGCTTATCGTCGTAAGGACCAAGCCGAGGGAGAAAACCATTCGACTCCCCAGGTCTGACCACGAAACAACGACAATCATCTGAAATTCGTTAAGCGCCCGAGCAACCCATTCGTCGTTATACCAGATAACTCCATTAAATCCCTCGACTTGTGGATCGTAATCCTTCACGTACTCGAACAACACGATCAGTTCTATCCCCATGCAAGCCATGAGGTCCAGCAAGCAGTCGAGTACGGTGCACACAAATCGCCTGCGGGCCTTATCGTGCTTGTAGATAGCGATATCAATTAGGGGCGACGACCAGCAGTTGATCACGAGCAAGATGACGTAAAAGCGATTAAGAAGAGCACGCGGTAGCAACGCACTCATCCGATAGGCTTGAACAGTCTGCAGTGCAGTCTCCACGACTTCACGGGAGATGAGAGCGACTTCAAAGTATTTTCCTTTAACACCGAACATGCTGAACGGATACGTGACCTTGTCGTAGATTGCCTCAAGCCGATCGAGAAGCGAGCGTGTTGGTCCAGTTGGTGCTTCAGGACCAACAACACACGAAGACCACGGAGTAAAAGCAAGAGAGCGCTGCCAAACCGAACCACTCAACATCAACAAGATGCACACTCCATGGATGGCAGACATGCTGGCATGGACGATAGCAATAGCGTTGTGATATGGCTGTGGCATACCGATCTTGTAAAAATCAAGGCAGACGTTCAGATACGTGCTTTTCAGCTTCCAGTAACAGTACGCGTACACCGCATTGTAGAGACTGGTAACCACGTGTACACCAAGGATAATGAGCCACCAAACCGTGAAGTAGAAGTATGAAAGTCTAACAACATCCGTAGGGAACTTCGATATTCGTTGCGAACGCTCTCTCGGTGACCCAGCATCAATCATCTTTTCTGCTGTACTTTGGCACACTTTGATTCTTAGTTCGGCTGCGATGTGGTGGTCTCCGATCTCTATTCTTGTACAGTACAAGTGGATGCTAAAATGCACGTTTCTCTGCCCACAAAAATGGTATCTGTAGTTCTGTCCAAGATGCGAACCTGCTTTTAGACTTTGTATACCAATCATACGAATCCACCCCACGCGCACGGAGTGTGAAAATATAGTCACCGGGTCACTGTGATCGTCGAGGTCAAGAGTGAAGCGAGTTCGAGCCAAAGATTAAAAGGTATCGGCAGATCCCGGACGTGCAGTATATTTTCTGCGTCAAGATTTTCGCAGATCTACGGAACTAGATGAGCGAATTTCACGACAATGAACTTTTATCTTTCGCCACGGCCTCCGCTTGCAGTCCGCCTTTCGTTCAACATTCAAACCACCGAAACACTTCACAGCATTCAAATCGCACCCTTGGACTAGCGCCGGGCGATGATATCACCAAACTGTCCGGTGACGACCGGAATCGATCTACGGGATGTAGTGGATATTTTCCCAGTTGGACGCAACCTCAACAGCAAAAATGGCAGTACCGAGAAGCAAATTTGACAGTTATCTCGGAGAATTCGCTAGACGTTACCGATGGTGTACAAGTGCAGGTGGCATGCTGATAGCGTTGATACTGTCGTCAAATTCAAGCGGGTAGTATGGACCTATCTCGTAGTAAGTACAGTCCACAGCATGTACAATTGCCGCTCGATTTGTTTCAGACGGATCCATAAGAATGGAAGAGTACTCGGGTGACTGCGCGACCTGAAAGGAATCGGTTGTGTTTTCTTCAATTTCCATGAGGTCCTCGCAATAGGAAGACCCCCCCGCGACAAAGAAACCAGGGTTCTCGGTGCGTCCAACAAACCCATCTACCCACGACCAGAAGAACGAAATGTCGGTCCTGTCGATCTCAACTAAAGACAACGTTGGCGATACTGTCGTCACGTTTCGAGGCAGCTGGGAAATGTTCATATCCCCGACGCCAAAACATACCATACCATCGACTCCAAAAATCTCGGGAGGAAGTTCACTCATAAGATTCCCAGTCAAGTACAAATTGTACGGCTTAAGTCGTGCAAGAACCAACGGCAGCATCTGAAAATGACCATATTCCATTTGTATGATAGCCCCTTCCTGCCATTTCACATCCAAATCGTTGGGTAACTCGCGGAGGTTCGTTACGCACATTTCGATATCATTCAAACTTTGCGGGAAATCATCCGACTGAAACCCCGCAGGCAACAAACCGCTCGTCATGTTCACACGAGCGATATACAGTGTCGCTACATTAGGATGGTTGGTATTCGTGATCGCTGCTGATTCACTCCATTCGATGATTGTTGTGTTGTATACTTTGATTCCTCGTAAGTTGTGGAAATCGCTGAAGATATGGGGCACTTCAAGTGCAGGACAGTGCCGAATCAGGAGCTGGATAACTGTGGAGGCGTCAAATTCGCTCCACTTCTCCTCTACTTGTTGCATGTTGCCGGATATTCCCAAGGAGTGACAATCAAGTCCAGCCAGATAGCAGGATGGGAGGGAAGCCGTCCACGGTCTGACTTGCATCAGACATTGGGGTAGCGTCGGTCGGAGCGATGCATGGATATGAAGTGCAAGCATCACGAATCCCCATACTCCGAACATGACGTGTGCTGCTTGAAGAAGTTTACTGCTGGCATGGTAGGCTCGCCACTTTGCTTGGGACTTGAGGATCATATTGACTACAGATTTGTTCCGACGAAAATTATCCGCCGGTAAAATCTTAAGTTTGCTCATTTTCCTGTATGCTCGTTGAATGGGACAAACATCAACGGAGTTTGCAACATCCCCTCGTGATAAAATGCGGTTTCTGCTTCGAGGGAGATGGCGTATCAACGTCCTCATGCTTATCGTCGTAAGGACCAAGCCGAGGGAGAAAACCATTCGACTCCCCAGGTCTGACCACGAAACAACGACAATCATCTGAAATTCGTTAAGCGCCCGAGCAACCCATTCGTCGTTATACCAGATAACTCCGTTAAAACCCTCGACTTGTGGATCGTAATCCTTCACGTACTCGAACAACACGATCAGTTCTATCCCCATGCAAGCCATGAGGTCCAGCAAGCAGTCGAGTACGGTGCACACAAATCGCCTGCGGGCTTTATCGTGCTTGTAGATAGCGATATCAATTAGAGGCGACGACCAGCAGTTGATAACCAGCAAGACGACGTAAAAGCGATTAAGAAGAGCACGCGGCAGCAACGTGCTCATCCGATAGGCTTGAACCGTCTGCAGTGCTGTCTCCACGACTTCACGGGCGATGAGAGCGACTTCAAAGTATTTTCCTTTAACACCAAACACGCTGAGCGGATACGTGACCTTGTCGTAGATCGCCTCAAGGCGATCAAGCAGCGAGAGTGGTGGTCCAGTCGGTGCTTCAGGACCAACAACACACGAAGACCACGGAGTAAAAGCAAGAGAACGTTGCCAAACCGAACCACTCAACATTAGCAAGATACACACTCCATGGATGGCAGACATGCTGGCATGCACGATAGCAATAGCGTTGTGATATGGCTGTGGCATACCGATCTTGTAAAAATCAAGGCAGACGTTCAGATACGTGCTTTTCAGCTTCCAGTAACAATACGCGTACACCGCATTGTAGAGGCAGGTAACCACGTGTACACCAAGGATAACGAACCACCAAACCGTGAAGTAGAAGTATGAAAGTCTAACAACATCAGTAGGGAACTTCGATATTCGTTGCGAACGCTCTCTCGGTGACCCAGTATCGATCATCTTTCCTGTTGTGCTTTGACACACTTTGATTCTTAGTTCGGCTGCGATGTGGTGGTCTCCGATCTCTATTCTTGAACAGTACAAGTGGCTGATAAAACTCGTTTCTCTGCCCACAAAAATGGTATCTGTCGTGCTGTCCAAGATGCGAACCTGCTTTTAGACTTTGTATACGAATGGGCCCACTGAACTCAACACCGATTGCCTTACCCAGGCGCACGGAGTGTGCAATATAGTGACTGGGTCACGGTGATCATCGAGGTCAAGAGTGAAGCGAGTTCGAGCCAAAGATTAAAAGGTATCGGCAGATCCCGGACGTGCAGTATATTTTCTGCGTCAAGATTTTCGCAGATCTACGGAACTGGACGAACGAATTTTACGACGATGAAGTTTGATCTTTCGCCACGGCCTCAGCTTGCAGTCCGCCATTCGTTCGACATTCAAACTGCTGAAGCACTTCACAGTGTTTAGATTGAGGTGAGGCGCACTCTTGGACTACCGGTAGCGCCAGGTGCACCGATCACCAAGCCGGTCGGAGACGACCGGAATCGATGTACGGGATGTTGTAGTGGATATTTTCCAAGTCTTTTAGTTGTACGCAACCTTCAAATTGGACAGTTATCTCGGAGTATTCGCTAGACGTTACCGATGGTGTACCAGTGCAGGTGGCGTGCTGATAGCGTTGATACTGTCGTCAAACTCAAGCGGGTAGTATGGACCTATCTCATAGTAAGTACAGTCGACGGCGTGTACAATTGCCGCTCGATTTGTTTCAGACGGATCCATAAGAATGGAGGAGTAATCGGGTGACTGCGGGACCTGAAAAGAATCGGTTGTGTTTTCTTCAATTTCCATGAGGTCCTCGCAATAGGAAGACCCCCCTGCTACAAAGAAACCAGGGTTCTCGGTGCGTCCAACAAACCCATCTACCCACGACCAGAAGAACGAGATGTCGGTCCTGTCGATCTCAACTAAAGACAACGTTGGCGATAGTGCCGTCACGTTTCGAGGCAGCTGGGAAATGTTCATATCCCCGACGCCAAAACACACCATACCATCGACTCCAAAAATCTCGGGAGGAAGTTCACTCATAAGATTCCCAGTCAAGTACAAATTGTACGGCTTAAGTCGTGCAAGAACCAACGGCAGCGTCTGAAAATGACCATATTCCATTTGTATGATAGCTCCTTCCTGCCATTTCACATCCAAATCGTTGGGTAACTCGCGGAGGTTCGTTACGCACATTTCGATATCATTCAAACTTTGCGGGAAATCATCCGACTGAAACCCCGCAGGCAACAAACCGCTCGTCATGTTCACACGAGCGATATACAGTGTCGCTACATTAGGATGGTTGGTATTCGTGATCGCTGCTGATTCACTCCATTCGATGATTGTTGTGTTGTATACTTTGATTCCTCGTAAGTTGTGGAAATCGCTGAAGATATGGGGCACTTCAAGTGCAGGACAGTGCCGAATCAGGAGCTGGATAACTGTGGAGGCGTCAAATTCGCTCCACTTCTCCTCTACTTGTTGCATGTTGCCGGATATTCCCAAGGAGTGACAATCAAGTCCAGCCAGATAGCAGGATGGGAGGGAAGCCGTCCACGGTCTGACTTGCATCAGACATTGGGGTAGCGTCGGTCGGAGCGATGCATGGATATGAAGTGCAAGCATCACGAATCCCCATACTCCGAACATGACGTGTGCTGCTTGAAGAAGTTTACTGCTGGCATGGTAGGCTCGCCACTTTGCTTGGGACTTGAGGATCATATTGACTACAGATTTGTTCCGACGAAAATTATCCGCCGGTAAAATCTTAAGTTTGCTCATTTTCCTGTATGCTCGTTGAATGGGACAAACATCAACGGAGTTTGCAACATCCCCTCGTGATAAAATGCGGTTTCTGCTTCGAGGGAGATGGCGTATCAACGTCCTCATGCTTATCGTCGTAAGGACCAAGCCGAGGGAGAAAACCATTCGACTCCCCAGGTCTGACCACGAAACAACGACAATCATCTGAAATTCGTTAAGCGCCCGAGCAACCCATTCGTCGTTATACCAGATAACTCCGTTAAAACCCTCGACTTGTGGATCGTAATCCTTCACGTACTCGAACAACACGATCAGTTCTATCCCCATGCAAGCCATGAGGTCCAGCAAGCAGTCGAGTACGGTGCACACAAATCGCCTGCGGGCTTTATCGTGCTTGTAGATAGCGATATCAATTAGAGGCGACGACCAGCAGTTGATAACCAGCAAGACGACGTAAAAGCGATTAAGAAGAGCACGCGGCAGCAACGTGCTCATCCGATAGGCTTGAACCGTCTGCAGTGCTGTCTCCACGACTTCACGGGCGATGAGAGCGACTTCAAAGTATTTTCCTTTAACACCAAACACGCTGAGCGGATACGTGACCTTGTCGTAGATCGCCTCAAGGCGATCAAGCAGCGAGAGTGGTGGTCCAGTCGGTGCTTCAGGACCAACAACACACGAAGACCACGGAGTAAAAGCAAGAGAACGTTGCCAAACCGAACCACTCAACATTAGCAAGATACACACTCCATGGATGGCAGACATGCTGGCATGCACGATAGCAATAGCGTTGTGATATGGCTGTGGCATACCGATCTTGTAAAAATCAAGGCAGACGTTCAGATACGTGCTTTTCAGCTTCCAGTAACAATACGCGTACACCGCATTGTAGAGGCAGGTAACCACGTGTACACCAAGGATAACGAACCACCAAACCGTGAAGTAGAAGTATGAAAGTCTAACAACATCAGTAGGGAACTTCGATATTCGTTGCGAACGCTCTCTCGGTGACCCAGTATCGATCATCTTTCCTGTTGTGCTTTGACACACTTTGATTCTTAGTTCGGCTGCGATGTGGTGGTCTCCGATCTCTATTCTTGAACAGTACAAGTGGCTGATAAAACTCGTTTCTCTGCCCACAAAAATGGTATCTGTCGTGCTGTCCAAGATGCGAACCTGCTTTTAGACTTTGTATACGAATGGGCCCACTGAACTCAACACCGATTGCCTTACCCAGGCGCACGGAGTGTGCAATATAGTGACTGGGTCACGGTGATCATCGAGGTCAAGAGTGAAGCGAGTTCGAGCCAAAGATTAAAAGGTATCGGCAGATCCCGGACGTGCAGTATATTTTCTGCGTCAAGATTTTCGCAGATCTACGGAACTGGACGAACGAATTTTACGACGATGAAGTTTGATCTTTCGCCACGGCCTCAGCTTGCAGTCCGCCATTGGTTCGACATTCAAACTGCTGAAGCACTTCACAGTGTTTAGATTGAGGTGAGGCGCACTCTTGGACTACCGGTAGCGCCAGGTGCACCGATCACCAAGCCGGTCGGAGACGACCGGAATCGATGTACGGGATGTTGTAGTGGATATTTTCCAAGTCTTTTAGTTGTACGCAACCTTCAAATTGGACAGTTATCTCGGAGTATTCGCTAGACGTTACCGATGGTGTACCAGTGCAGGTGGCGTGCTGATAGCGTTGATACTGTCGTCAAACTCAAGCGGGTAGTATGGACCTATCTCATAGTAAGTACAGTCGACGGCGTGTACAATTGCCGCTCGATTTGTTTCAGACGGATCCATAAGAATGGAGGAGTAATCGGGTGACTGCGGGACCTGAAAAGAATCGGTTGTGTTTTCTTCAATTTCCATGAGGTCCTCGCAATAGGAAGACCCCCCTGCTACAAAGAAACCAGGGTTCTCGGTGCGTCCAACAAACCCATCTACCCAAGACCAGAAGAACGAGATGTCGGTCCTATCGATCTCAACTAAAGACAACGTTGGCGATACTGTCGTCACGTTTCGAGGCAGCTGGGAAATGTTCATATCCCCGACGCCAAAACATACCATACCATCGACTTCAAAAATCTCGGGAGGAAGTTCACTCATAAGATTCCCAGTCAAGTACAGATTGTACGGCTTAAGTCGTGCAAGAACCAACGGCAGCGTCTGAAAATGACCATATTCCATTTGTATGATAGCTCCTTCCTGCCATTTCACATCCAAATCGTTGGGTAACTCGCGGAGGTTCGTCACGCACATTTCGATATCATTCAAACTTTGCGGGAAATCATCCGACTGAAACCCCGCAGGCAACAAACCGCTCGTCATGTTCACACGGACGATGTACAGTGTCGCCACATTAGGATGGTTGGTATTCGTGATCGCTGCTGATTCACTCCATTCGATGATTGTTGTGTTGTATACTTTGATTCCTCGTAAGTTGTGGAAATCGCTGAAGATATGGGGCACTTCAAGTGCAGGACAGTGCCGAATCAGGAGCTGGATAACCGTGGAGGCGTCAAATTCGCTCCACTTCTCCTCTACTTGTTGCATGTTGCCGGATATTCCCAAGGAGTGACAATCAAGTCCGGCCAGATAGCAGGATGGGAAGGAGGCCGTCCACGGTCTGACTTGCATCAGACATTGGGGTAGCGTCGGTCGTAGCGACGCATGGATATGAAGTGCAAGTATCACAACCCCCCAAACTCCAAAAAGTATCTGAGCTACAGGAAGGAGTTTGCTGCCACGACGAACCCACAATCTGTTTATCCGACAAATAAACATTTTCAGAGACGACTGACGAGGTACCGGTAGTGGATCAACGTCAAGAAGTAGGGGGTAAAGTGTGTCGACTCCCTGAGGTACCTGTCCGCCAGTTGACCGCACAACAGAGGAAATTCGGTTTCTACCCCGTGGCTGTTGCAGTATCAACTTCTTCATGCTTAACGTGGTAATGAACAAACCCAGTGAGAAAACCGTTCGACTCACGAGGTCTGACCACGAGACCACAACAACTATTTGAAATTCGTTGAGTGCTCGAGCGACCCATTCGTCGTTGTACCAAATTCTTCCGTCAAAACCTTTAATTCCTGGATCGTAATCCTTTATGTACGCCAGCAGCACGATAAGCTGTATTCCTATACATGACATGAGGTCGAGCAAGCAGTCGAGTGCAATGCACGCAAACCTCCTTCGAGCCTCAGATTGCTTGTGGAAAGCGATGTCGACGAGGGGGGAAGACCAGCAGTTAATTACTAGCAAAATAACGTAGAACCGGTTAAGAAGAACGCGGGGCAATAGCGCGCTCATCCGGTAGGCTTGTACGGTCTGCAGCGCCGTCTCAACAACTTCACGAATTATGAGAGCCATATCAAAATATTTTCCCCTCACGCCAAAAAGACCGCACGGATATGTGACTTTGTTGTACAGTATCACAAGGCGGTCGAGAGTCGGAGATTTTCGTGCTTCCCCACTACTACAGCCAACCTTGCTAGAAGACCACGGGGTAAACGCAAGAGAACACTGCCAAACTGAACCAGTCAGCATAAGCATGATACACGCTCCGTGGATGGCTGACATTGTCGCGTGCGTCACGGCGATGGTATTGTGGAACGGTTGTGGCATGCCGATCTTGAAAAAGTCGAGGCACAAGTCGAGATAAGTGCCTTCCAGCTTCCAATAACAGTAGGCGTAAAGAGCATTGTAGACGCAGGTGACCACGTGCACTCCAAGGATAATGGACCACCAACTGGTAAAGACCCAGTACGAAAGCTTGACAGCATAAGTCGATGCCTCTGCCTTGACAGCAATCATCCTTTCTACCTGTGTCATCATTCCTAGTTTATCTGAAGCTTGCACATCGGAGTTGCTATTTTTCAAGCACTATTCTTGAGCCGAGTAAAATTACTTGATGGAAGTACGTCTTTTCATTGATAAGATAAAAAAAGTTACTTCGTATTTACTACTTCGAAGTACTTGTACTAAGCTTACTGTAGAAGTAATTGCAGTGCATTCATTTCATTTCATTCTGTCTGCGAAATATCTATCTACACTACTAGAAGTAGTATTCATCCGTGTCTCGGTAGTGCAGGTCGAAAGCGAGTGGATAAAATGGTTCTTCGCCAGAGGCGCAATAAACGATTTTTGTGATGGCTTCCAGGTTTGCGTCAGATCGATCCATTAGAATTGTCGAATACCCCGGTTCAAGTGAGACTGGAAACGCGTTGTTCATGGAGCCACTTTCAATTGTTTCCAGCTCGTCGCAGTAAATTGAGCCAGTAGCAACAATCTTAGCTGGATTATCCACACGACCTACAAGCTCGTCTACCCACGACCAGAAGAACGCGACATCGGTGTTCACTAGCTCGACATAAACCAAATCTGGATACACATGCGTCACGTTCTGGGGTAGCTCACGAATTTGTGTACCACTAACGCCCAGATACACCATGCCTGCAACCTCAAAAATCTCGGCAGGGAGTTCCGTGATCGGATTTCCAGTTAAAAAGGTGTAGTAAGGCTGAAGTCGCGCTAGCACTAGCGGAAAGACTGAAAGCTGGCTGTACTCCACTTGGATAATCGCTCCAGGAGGCCACTTCGTGTCAAGATCATCCGGTATTTCCCGCAAATTTGTGACGCAGAGCTCGATGTCATTCATTTTCCGTGGAAAATCACTTGACTGAAGTCCTGCGGGGAGCAAACCATCCGTCATGTTCACACGAACGATGCTCATATACGAAAGTTGTGGGTGATTCGTGTTTGTTATCGCAGCAGACTCGCTCCAATTGGAAATAGTTGTCTTATACACTTTGATTCCGCGTATATTGTTGAATTCGCTTATAACATCAGGCACCTCCAACACGGGGCAATGGCGAATTAGCAATTGAACCACTGAGGAGGCATCAAACTCGCTCCACTTATCGTGTACTTCTTGCAATGTTCCAGATATGCCTAACGCGTGACAGTCAAGGCCAGCGAGATAGCATGAAGGTCGGGGTACTGCCCATGGTCTTGCTTGCATCAAGCACTGCGGTAATGACATTTGAAGTGCGGCGTGGATGTGAAAACCAAAGACCACTAACCCCCAGACTCCGAAGAGTAAATGAGCCGTATGCAGCATTCGCTCTTTCGCGCTAGTGCGAATAATCATCTCGCTATTGCTGTTTCTATTCCTAAGTATTGAACGCTCGAATGCGAACGGGGTGTTAAGACGTATAGCTTGTGGAGCTGCAGTGTGGCGTTTAGTAGCCCAATGCTGCGTGCATGTTGCATCGGCGTCAGATGCGTTCGTACTCGGTGACTGAAAAACGCGATTACTATCTCTCGGTAGGTGTCGGAGTAATTCCTTCATATCTGAAGTTGCTACGACCAAGCCAAGCGAGAAGATTGAGCGACTTGCAAGATCTGACCACGAAACTACGACGACCATCTGAAAATCATTAAGAGCGCGAGCTTCCACCAGTAAACGTAGTCGAAAGTTTGAGTCTCACGATTGTAGTCACCCGCGTAGCTTAGCACAATTATCAGCACGATGCCCATGCACGCGACGAGATCCAGCACACAGTCACAGACAATGAAAGCAAGCCGTTTCTGAGCTTCGCCTCGCTTTCGAAACACTGTATAGACAATGATCGACGACCAACAGTTGATCACGAGTAAGAGAACGTAGAATCGGTTAACCACCGTCCTAGATAAGAGCGCACTCATGCGGTATGCTTGCACTGTTTGAAAAGAAGTTTCGATAACCTCGCGCCAAATGAGAATTTCATGAAAATGGGTTCCATTCACACTGCAAAATCCGTGTCGACCCCAAATTTTGTTGAGCACCCTAGTGAAAATACTCTTCGCCACAACTGAGTTTCTCGAATTGGTCTTCATTTCATCATTTTTTGGGTCGGTTGAGCTGTTCGACCACGGAAAATAAGCAAAGGAGCGTTGCCACAAAGATCCACTTAGCATCAGTAGAATACAAGCTCCATGCATTGCAGACATGATGGCGTGGACGATACCGATCGTGTGATGGTATTCCTGCGGCATGCCGATGTGGAAGAACTCCAAGTTCACGTCAAGTGCAGTGTCTTTCAATTTCCAGTAGCAGTAGACGTACAGTGCATTGTAAACGCTGGTCACCACGTGCACTCCGAGGATAATGAACCACCACCAGAGTTTGACCACATCGGAGGAAATCTTGTTCGGATGCTGCTGTTGTGAAGATGCATCAAGAAACTCACAAGGAGGTACGGCGCTGACCCTGCGATTCATGGTCGTAGTTCGTAGATTGATCACTGCTTTTCTCGTCCTTACCACCAACGCATGATCAACAGGTCGAATATTTCACTTTTGACGTATTTTCATGTTCAAATTTAGCACATTGTTGTTGCCTTTCTCACACGTCACAGACGCCAAAAGAAAAATCCGGGAATTTTACCCAATCCATTTACCCAATGACCCCCGCGACCAATCACGTGCGTCGCTTGGCGCATGACCTTTGGAGCCCAGTCGACGTCAGCGTCAGCGTCATTCGTATAACGGCGCTGTTCCCCACCTCAGGCATGTCGAGCGACCTAAACGCCCCGGAGATGCGGGAGCAGGGCCGCGACCTGCGACGCGCGCGCACGATCCTCATCAAGATCGGGACGGAGATCGTGCACTCGCCCGAGGGTTTGCTGGCCATGGGGCAGATCGGCAACATGGTGGAGCAGATCGCGGCGCTGCACATGCGCGGGCACAACATCATCCTCGTGTCCAGCGGCTCCGTGTCCATCGGCAAGATGGTGCTGCACCGCCAGTTCCTGCTGTCCGGCTCCATGCAGTCCCACTTGGGCGGCCAGGTGGACGACAACGTGCAGTTCTACGAGAAGGCGTGCGCCGCCGCCGGACAGAGCGGGCTGCAGAGTCTCTACGAGATGCTCTTCGCCCAGTACCACCTGGCCTGCTCGCAGGTGCTGGCCTCGGACGCCGACTTCAGAGAGCCTCAAGTCCGAGCCAATCTGCAGCGCACAGTGCGCGCCCTGCTGGACGTGGGCATCATCCCCGTGATCAACGAGAACGACGTCATCACACGTCGCACGACGCCGCTCATCACCAAGAACAAGATCGCGTGGGACAACGACTCGCTGGCCGCGCTCTTCGCGCAGGAGATGATGGTGGACCTCATGGTGCTCATCACGGACGTGGACGGCATCTACACGGGCAGCAAGGGGGACAGGAAGCTGCTCTCGAGGTTCCGCAGAGGTGACAAGCAGTTGGTGGCGGCTGAGAGCCGCGTGGGAGCCATCGGACAGAAGGACAAACTGCACTCGTGCATCCGCGCGGTGGACAGCGGAGCTGTGCGCGCGGCGGTCGTGGCTAAAGCTGAGCAGGGGGTTCTGCTCCGCATCTTGAACGGAGAGAAGGTGGGCACGCTCTTTGTGTCGGATGGACAGCCCATTGGAGACGCGGACGTGGAGGAGCAGCACATTGACCCGCTCTACTCGGGCATCGCCCACCAAGCCCGGAGTCCCATGAGCAAGCTGTAGATTGCGTTGCTAGGTTCGTCGTGGCAAGTGGCTTACGGTGGTTATGTGCATGATGCATCGAAGGGTTTGGCACGTTACCGCCGCATATCAATACACTGTAAAGATTCAACTTACTAGTACAGATGAATTCTAATCCTTGGTCTTGGACTGCGCAGCGACCGATTTGATGAGATCCAGCATCATGGCCTGTTGCTGCTGGATGGTAGCCAGAAGTTGAGCGTGTTGACTCTGCTGAGCTTCTAGCTGGGCACGTTGCAACCTCTCGAGCTCCCGAACTTGCTCATCGGCGTGTCTCCGCTGCTCTGCGAGTTCTCGTTCCATCCTGATCTCCAGTAACTCGAGACGCCGCTGTCCATCCAGATCCGCCTCTCCTGTCGCCTCCGCCACAGCGATCGCTGCGGCGACTTCCCCCACCTTGGCCACAGCAGCATCGTGCTGCGTGACACTGGGCGGCGGGGACGGCTCCCCTCTCCGCTTGCGCAGGTCCTCCTGGACCTCCTCGAACGCCGTCTGCTTGGCCTGCACATCAATCAGCAGCTCCCGCTTGCGCTCGTACTCCTCCGACGTCCCAGACTTCCTCAACGCAGCGATGTTCCCCGCTTTTAAATGATCCAGCAGCAGCGTCACACGAGCCTGACACGCCCCCGCCGTCTTGTCCAGATGAAACTCGGTCTGTCCCCGAAGTCGGTCGCACACCTCCTGCCATCCGTCCATCACATGCGGATACGCCCACGGCTTGGTCTCCAGCACCTGCGTGAGCAGCATCACGTCGTCTGCAGACACAAATTGCTTCCTCGTAGCTGTGCTCTTCTTCGACAGCGGGATCAGCGACAACTCGTCGTCCGTGTCCTCTCCCTCCTCCTCTCGAGTGCGTTTCTCACCTACAGCAGCACTCTCCACCTCGTCCACTGCCTCTCCAGCAGCAGCTTCTGCTGTCACATCTCCCGCCTGCACCTTCCGCTGCGAGCGGTGCAGGCCGTGGCGCTTCTTGAACCTCTGCACCCAGCCCAAGGACACGGACTGGCCGGGCCCGCGCGTGCGCTTGAGGATGTCGTTGGCCTTGGTCCACAGCAGCCCCTCGCTTAGTATGGGCAAGTCGTCTCGCAGCGGTCCGTCCTCGCCCTGCTGACTCTGCACGTACGCGTACAGCTCGTGCTCCATCTCCGGGTAGCGGCCGCTCTGCACGCGCTTGGCGCTGGGGTTGGCGCACAGCTCCTCGGGCACGCTGGCGATCTTGCCGATGGTGGAGCGGCCGATCCACTTGCCGAACTGCGCGTGCGCCCACTCGCGCAGCTGCTCCTGCGTGAGCTCCGGCCGCGCGCGGTGATAGGCGCGTAGCTGGTTCTTCTCCTGGATGGTCAAGTGATGGCGCGCCACGGCCATTTCTGATCTATCTGCTGACGTACTTCAACGCTCTTACGCTCTTGGAGGAATGGACGGATGAGAAGCAGCAGAAAAATGCTCTGGAAGTGAGCGCTTGATATTTGTTCTTGTGCTCGTAAGTTGATGGAAGCGAAAGGGCCGCCAACTGTCTCTCAATGTTAAGTTCGGATTGGACGCTAAGTACGGATGTAGCCATGATTCGTCCGAATGGCCGCCCAGGAACCGCTGCATGGCACATCCGACACCTTCCTGGTCGAATTCGAGCGCTTTGAGCGTGTTTACCAGCGTCGCAAAAGCCGATTCCTCGCACTTCAGCAGCGCCAGGACGTGTCTAAAGATCGCTTGTTTCTATTGAGCGACCAGCGGCCATGGCAAGTATTTCGAAATGGCTACACTTTCGAAAAACTTCAACGTCGGAAGTTGGTCTTCGAGCACAGCCAAAACTTGCCAAAGCTGCACGAAGCGTGCATTAGTGACGATCGAAAACAAGTTCGGGAGCTTCTCAATGCTTCAAGGGTTTGTGTATTGGAACGGGATGCGTGTGGCAGAATTGCATTGCATCATGTAGCCATAATGGAGCACATGAAGATCGCCAAGAAGCTGTTGCAACGACGAGATGCCAAGTTGCAAGTTCATGTTCGGGATAACTCGAATCGCACTGCTCTCCACTATGTATTGGAGAAAATGGAGTTGTTAGCACTGCATCGACGTAACGGATTGAGAATTTCGACTGCAGAGATGAGAGCGGAGAGCAAGAGATATCGACGACTATGGGACTTGGCGGACAAAATGTTGGGGATGTTCAGTCGCAGAGTGCTGGAAAGAGGATGGGGCGGTGGTGAGCAGGACTGTGAGAACCTGAAAGTGCTGGACTTGCGCTGCCGTGGAGACGCGTGGGATACCTGTCGATCCGGAGACGTGGAGCGGCTGGAGATGATCGAGAAAGTCTACGGCTGCTCGGCTGAGGAGTGGCAATTGAGCGAGTTGAAGCGAACGTTGCTGCATGAAGCTTGTGAGTGGCAGCAGATGCAGGTTGTGAACTTCTTACTATCAACGATTGAGGTGCCGGTGCAAGCTCAGGATTCGTCGGGGTGTACGGCATTGCATTGTGCAGCACGACGAGGATTTCTTGATGTTTGTCTGCTGCTTCTGGGAAAATTAGCGGGGGATTGTGGTGAGACGAATGAAACTGCGGAGCAACTCGCGCTTATTCAAGATGTCCGTGGAAGAACTGCACTGCATTGGTGTTTGCTTGGTTCCAGTGACCCATTGACGCGGGTGCAAATTGGCGTGCTTTTATCTCAATTCTGCCCAGCCACATTACATATTCGTGACCATGACGGTGTTTCTCCACTGCATCTCGCGATCTGGCGAGGAAATCTCGACTTGGTTCAGCATTTCATAAGCCTCGGTGCTAATGTGTGTGAGTCTTCTCTTAGCCGTCCTCCACTGCACCGCGAAGAATATCCTGAGAAAGCACCATGGGCGCCCTGTGGCATTATCTTTCAGCATCGGCACGTAAAGAGAGTTGCGCCGACGATTGCTTCCGTTGATGAAGCATTAGGTGCTGGTGATAGTGACCCACGCTGCAAAAAGGGTGCGCCAGATTGGGAGAGTGTACAGCATCCAGTAGAAGCGTTGTGGTATTGGCAAAGACGATCTTCAATATCCGAGGATAGTGCTATTGGATCGAAAACAGAGGCGGGTGAAGATGCTGAAGCTGTACTTGCTGACGACGAGTTAGGGTGCCGGAAATATGGTGGAATTTGCGATCAGTGCAAGGTCACTGCTACCAGCTTCGCGAAAACTTCAAGCTCAGCTACAAATGTCAACCGATTTCAGTCGTTGTCGCCACTGCTACTTGCTATACGAGTTTGTGGGCTGAAATGGGATTATTGTTCATTGCCGGATCTTCGGGTGGCAATTGTTGAGCTACTTCTAGTGAACGGTGCTAACCCTGACGAATCGCAGAGTGGTGATTGTGATGATAAGGGTGCTAGCAGGAAGACAGAGCCAAGCACTCTTTCAGCACTCGAAGAAGGTCTTCGTGTTTTCTCTCGATACCCCCAAATACTTCCGCTCCTTCTTCAGCACGGAGCTGAGCAGGTTCAGGTTTACGACATTGAGCGATGGTGTGTTTCGCAATGTTCGATGGTTGCAAAGCAGGTGGAGGCGGCTTTGTGCATACTGCTTGAGCTTGATAATGTCGCCAGCAGTTGTGAGTTTGTGGTGTTGCTCTTGTTCGGAAGTATTTCTGCACATTGGGTAAATTGTTAAGCTTGTGGCCACATTTTCCACCTCAACTTACTTCTACAAAGGGTGCAGTGGTGGGCAATGATGTCAAATGCGTCTGCTTGCATCGTGGATCACCATGGAAATGCCTTCTCGAAAGTGTGATGTCTTGGAAAAATCGAAGAAGCAAACCTGGGGAAATCAGAGCTATCGACATCGAGCACCTAGAGGTTTTGTACGGATGGGTCTCAGTCATTCAAGAAGCCGATGGGAGCACTGAATTGCACCAACTTTTCGAGCACTGCATCGATCAGTATCTTCAGCAACGAAGTTCTCAACGTACCCCCGTCGTGAATCCTGTAGACGTTGCGGCGGCAAAATCGACCAGCGAGTGCGAACATATTCTGCTTCTCTGTATTCACGTTTTCTTCGAGCAGTGGAAGGTAACTGAGGACGGTGATCAACGCATGAAGGCCAAGGCGGCCACGTGGCTGCAACCTACAATTCTACTTGGATACTTTGAGTGCGCACTGGTACTTCTTGAAACGTTGAATCGGCTGGGTGGCCGCTGCCGTTTGTTGGACACTGTATTCGAGTTCTACGCTTCGGCAATAGATGCTCGGCGACATCAACGTAGACTATTCTCCCATCGAGAGTTTCTAATGATCTGCGTTGAAAATCTGCTGAAAGCCAAGTCCAGCACAACGAATCCAGATCAGCTACAGTCCGATGACGTAGCCTCCGCCCGAGCATTAGTGTACATGTGCTCCAACAATATGCCTCTTGATCTCATCAAAAGCTGTTTCAGCATTGTTTTTCCAGACGTAGTCGCGCTCACAACCTTGAAAACAATGCGAGTGGGAGGAAAAACAATGGCGCAGTGGGTTGTTTCGCATGCTCAAGTCGACATCATGGAGTGGTTACTGGTTACAATTCCAGAAGGGCTGGAGCGCGGTTCATACTGGAGTCAGTTTGTTGCTGCATCGGTCACTGGGTTTTGTGAAGAAGGGCACAAGGTATCGTCCAGATCCTTGAATACGTTATTCGCAGTCTATCAGGAATTTGTCCAGCGCTACCTCAGCATTAGCGAACGTACGGATTTGCTCGTAACTTTGATGATAAGACACGCAATTCCTAATGACTGGGTTGAGCTTATAGCGAGATTAGTAGAGAATTGGGAGACAATGGAGTCTACGAATGGTGATACGGAAAATATCACGCTTGCACTAAAAGAGTCACGTGTTGTCCACGCTATAGCTCGATGGGGTGCTATACGAATCGCTGAATATTTCCTGTCTGGCCGATGCTCAAGCAATAAACCAGCGAGTGACCGCATCAATTGGCGACAAATCTTCGTCGACCAAATCGAGGAGCGCCACGAAGTGGATGAATGCACTCCGCTGGAGTTGTGCAGAATGCTGGGACATAATCGCCTGTTCAGCCTGCTATCTGCTAGAGTGCTTGAAGCGAGTATTTTGCCAGCAAAGGGCAACGTGGACGCCGATGAAGAAGGGCCCAACAAGCCAGAAACTACAGCAGACCATAACACGGAGGAAGACTCAATTGTACAGTGTCAAGTTGGTGTACTTCGAAGCGTCCTCGATATCAACAAAACATTGCAACACACGACCCAAGAAGAAGTTTTCAATGGTTATCGTCGCTTGGCAAATGCTAAAGATGACTGGATGTCCGCGGTGGCACTGAATCAAGTCTCACACTTGCAAGCAATGGCGCTAACTCGTCCTGAATGTACCGATCCAGATTCATCCGTGTGTGCATCGATCGTCACGGCCGTCAACAATGCTTCACTGGAGGCTCTAAAGTGGATACTGGAAGTAAATACTCCCGTCACGAAACACTTGTCAGACGCAGAAAGTGTTGAGTGCATGCATACTGCAGCCAGGCATCCTGGTGATGTGTATGCAAAGATGACTTTGCTGCTTCTAGAGAATCAGCTCAGCCCTGGGCGTTTGTCAGGCGATGGAATGGGTATACCGCTACTGCACCATGCAGCTTGTTTTTCCAATACGTTTCTCGCATGCCGGATCATGACAATGCTACTGGAGAGAGGCGACTGCGACGTGAATGCGCTGGATGCGTTTGGAAATACTGCAGTATCGTATGCACTTGCCGCTGGCCGCTTGCATAACGCGTGCTTTCTCATTCAGAACTTGAACTGTCGACTGGAGGCGGAGTACGAAGGACAAGCGAGCTTCTACTACGTGCTTCACATCGCTCCGTCCTTCGCATCGCGCGCGATAGTACGTGAGTTGTTAATGGCAAAACGAGACCGCGCATTCCTCCACTGCGACGGCGATAGCAAAACTTGTGGTTGCAAAAGCTTCGAGCGCAACGGAGACGAGAATCAAGCAGTCTGTGGGTTTTGCGGCCATGAAGCCTCCAGCCATCGTATGATGCCGCTCCCGTCGTGGTTTCAAGACCAGTACGATACTTACATCGCTCCGAATTCAGCACGGGAACGTTCACGTTCCAGCTCCGACGAAGACAGCAACAGTGATACCGAAACATCCCATAACCTTAGTGACTATAACGCTGATGGTGACGAAGATGAGGAAACAGTACATGAAAACGAACGCGGGCGCTTGGACGTTGAGCTGCTGAAGCGAATAACGGTGATCCGATATGACGACCTCCTTCACGCTAACGGACTCACCGTTGACGTTCAGGTAGCTGACGAGACAATCACTGCACGTTCTGATCGTGAGAACTGCAGGCCGACGTGGAATAACTCCATCGAAATCGAGTATATCGCAGAGATGAGCTGTACGAATACGCCAGAGGAACCATCGCAAAGCACTGCTAAGGGTATTTTGCAACGAGATGCAGACAAATGCGTTGACTTGAACGGTACGAGCTCACGCCGAAGAGATGCAACCACCAGTGGCGGCAAGCTCACGGACTACCCGTGGTGGTTACGACAAGAACTTGCGATGGTGCACTCCCCGCGGTGTCTTTGTCAGAAGTCTGCATTCGTCACGAACCCGACCCAGCTTGTTCTCATTGCAGTGTGTCGGTGGCTCCGCCACACAGCGATCGTGCACAAACACGCAGCTCCGGTCAGAGACCTTGGCTCATCTTGTTCCTCTGCTGGCGTAACGGAGACTGCGATTGTCGCGTTGGCTTCCGTTCAACCGGCCTTTGAGCACTGGCGTGACGTTGCGCGGTTAGAAGTGCGAGAGCATGTTGAAGCCGTTGCTAGACCTCCTACGCGGGTTCTGAGGAGCGTGCTGTTCCAGTGGCAGCACGGCAAGGAGTTCCTGGCCTTCCAGCGCTGGAAGAACCACCGCACGAGCGCCGAAGTCACGCACCACCGCCTCGCAACGCG
Organism: Phytophthora x cambivora; assembly: GCA_033557925.1. NCBI lineage: Eukaryota > Oomycota > Peronosporomycetes > Peronosporales > Peronosporaceae > Phytophthora > Phytophthora x cambivora. The sequence goes on along the minus strand of JAUCEB010000012.1, from coordinate 2,063,785 downwards.
CCTGGAGGAAGTCGTCGCTGACATGCGTCGCCATCGATTCGCAACGCTGAACCTTCGCCAACAGAAGCTCCAAGACTCGACTCGGAGCCTCCTCTCGTTCAAATAATAACTCCATTCGCTTACGCCACCTAACAGTACTATCACTATCTGTCGACTGCGTCCTGTTGTTCCCTTTCCGAGTCCGCATTCTCTCTCTCTCTTTCTCTCTCATTCACTGCATGGGGGTCCATCAGTCCGCGTCGCCTTTAAAACCTATAGATCGTCCATCTCGAACACGTCTGCGTGCTCGTCCTCCTCAGGGCCTACGCTGCCTTCTTCGTCTTCGACCACCGTATCCGCTGTGGACGCAGATCTGAACTTGAGCAGCCCTCGCTCGTGCGAGTGGTCGCTGCCTGCACCAGCAGCGTGGAAGTTGTTGGCCTCGAATGACTCGCGCGACTCGAACGACAGTTTGTAGTTCCAGAACTCGTCCCAGAGTCTGGCCTCGCACTGGGTCTTGCTCAGGTGTTCGAGTTGCTCGGCGTCCACGCCGTGTGTCATGTGGTCGCCCAGGCCGCCCGCCGCGCTGTAGCGACGCTGAGCTTCGTGGTGCTGCGGGATGGGGACAGGGGGCGAGCAGGGCATCGGCGCCGGGCAGTGGCCGCTGGTGAACGACGCCGCGCGGCGCTCAAGCCGCTGCTGGCGGTACAGCCAATAGGGCGGCGAGGCGTCGTCCTCGTCCTCCACGGCCTTGGGCAGCGGCGCCTCCATCGCGCTAGGCGGCAGCAGCCCCATCTGCTTGAGCTCGAGCTTCTCGAGCTGCACGGCCTGCTTCAGGTCCATCTGGAAGCCGTGGCTCAGGCCGGACTTGTTGCTGTCGATGCTGCGGCTGCGCTGCATGGGCGGACACGACGTCGGGCACTTGGGGATCGGCCGCGAGCTGCACGAGGCGGTGACCATGACTGGATGACGACCACAAAAAATCTTGTTTGTGGAGCTGCTCGCTGGTGTTTCTGAAGTTTGTGACTGACTTCAATGTGGAAGTGGTGTGGTGGATGGGGTTTGAGGTTAATTGCAATGTGTGGGGCGGAGTGAGGGAGGAGCTTGTCGAGAAGGGGCAAAATTGACTGGTGGTGTTGCTGTGCGAGGTCTGTTTCGATGTGAGCGCTAGCGTGCCGATTGCTTTATGCGGGTGGTCTCAGCAGTGCCCGAAGGTGAGGGTGAGGCCCGCTTCCTTTTTATTGCGGCTGCTCGCGTGTCTTTATCGCATTTAAGCGGGAGCATACTGAAAGCAAGTCCTCCTTGGCGTTTTCCATGTGAAACAACATGTGCGGAACTCTTCGAGAACTTGCCGACTTCAAGTCTCCAAGCAGCGCATCCTGCGCGACTTGCGTCTTGCGGATCTTCACCAGCCTGGCGGCGTCGTGATCCCGTCAGTTCTGCGGGGCTCTGCTTGCCTCGGAGGCAGCCTCTGGACGCGCTAATTTCACGCGATCCTAAAGATTTGAAAAGACACGCAGTTTCGTGCGCGCGGATTGGCCAGATTTACGCGACTTTTCATGAGTAACGACGCGAAATATTACCAAATCGTCAAAAAAAAACCCGAGTACATATATTTCTGCCCGCCGGCACAAAGACAGCAAGCATCGGATGGCTTGCTCGCTACTCAGGACTTGTACGCATTCTCGGCTGCAGCTGGTCGCCACATGCTGTCGGGCGGGCTTTCTTTCCTTTCGCGGCATCTGCAGGCAAGCACGCGCGCACGACAATGGAAAGGTTGCAATGCTGTAATCAGACTGTGATATGAATAGTGCTGGGAGCAGGTCAGCGCGACTTGAGGCGCCTCAGACTTCGCTGCTCCGTCCTGTGGGGCACGTATGCTTGCATGCACGAATCGAGATTCAATTCGCCAAGTAGTGCAGCCTTCCTAACGTTAGCCACAGCAACAAGCATTTGTGCCGTCCTCGCGATGTATGAACGTACTGCTGATCTACACCCGTTGTTAAAGGGCCGATACAAATCTTCGTCAATCTTTGTGCTGTCACAAATTGACAATACAAGGAGACCGCAGTAACGGCCGGCCAGGAAATGCTAAGGTGTCAAACGCTTTGCCAGTCCGCCCTGTGTCGACACCTCGCCGTACAGGGTGTACCATGTAAGCGGCGGGCTTCAGGCCGGAACCATGACTGGGGCCGCTCCGGAGCCGCCGATTGGCGGAAGCCTCCTGCCAAGAGGAGGTCGCTCCGGCCAGCGGCCGCGTCGTATCAAGCAAGTTGCTTAGCAACCGGTCGGGGCCCGACGCGGTCTCTGCAGGCCTGTCTACGGTTCCATTTGCCAAGGTCATGTGCATTCATCGCGGCGCGGACTGAATCCTGCAGCTGCGCTCTCTAACCGAGATCTAGGCGCAGGAGCAGGTTTCGACAAGATTTTCGATCGTAGGCATAATGAACGCAAGACCCTGTTTAAGCATACAGTTGAAGAGCAAACGGTACTAGAGAACGCGATGTCGGCGGAAGCCGTCGGGATGGACCAATGCGCTTCCATCACAACAGGGTATGTACTGCGTCGAGCGCGAGAAGCTCAGGGAAGCTTCGCGCAGGTCAGAGTGAGTTGATAGTCTATTATATCGCTCTTTATGTGTAAGATCGATTGTTGAAGCCTCTCCAACTGTCATTTTCTCATGTCTCGGGGTCACCCATCCCTCCCCAACCGTAAAAGTACGGTACGACCTCCGCAGAAAAACGCACTTACTCGGATCATTCACGGTACCACCGCACAGGCAGATAAAACTGTACCAGTCTAGCGGTACCATTCTGACGTGTTCGAGCCTCGAACACGTCAGAATGCTGCGAGCACGGAGCGGCTCTAACAAGTTTCTGCTCGCCCGAGCGACTGCTGGCGCGGCTGCTGGTACAACACCCCCACGCCACCGATGCGACAGTGTCACTGACACAGCCCAGGCACGCTGGAGAATATCGGTTTCACGGTCAAGAATCTTCAGACCAGGACAGCAAGCGCCTCCGTGACTCGGACCTCGTCGAACACTTTGAACAGGTGACGATGCACGACAAGCGGCCCTGGTAGGCATGTTTCTCCAAGGTGATGGAGACTACATGACGAACCCAATCTGCACGATTGATACGTTGCACTACTTTGCGTAGGCACACTTAACTTGACGCGATGTCGAGGAGTGGAGCAAATGTTCAGGCTGTATGACTACCCATAAGACCGCATGAGATGTTCTTCCTGGTAGAATCTATCGCAGCAAGGATTGGTCTCGCTGCTCTTGGCGAGAATGCTCGTTTTGTTGTTGCTATTTGCGAGCCATGACCTGTACCGCGAGCAGGGTACCATTTTGTCGGGTAACGGTTTGGCCCGAAAAAGGCAACAACCTCAACACCATCACCCCACCCACGCTGTCGGGCATGACTATGGACCAGCACTACGACGAGCTGTACAAAGGTGCAGATGTGTTGGTTGACCTGCAATTCGCATCACTGCTACTGATTAATCCGTACTCGTTTTGTGTTGGCAAATAGTGGTGCTAGTGGGTGACCCGGGCGTCGGGAAGACCAATCTGCTAGCCACCTTTCTCGCCTCAGACTCCGTCAACGAGAATGGAGTCTCGCGCTCCTTCTCCGCCGTGCGCAAGCCAACAATCGGCGTAGAGTTTGCAACGGCCATTGTGCGCCACCCCAACGGCAAACGCCTCAAGGCGCAGATCTGGGACACAGGTATCCGAGACTCGAGTCATTCTGATCAATGCGTTCACCACGACGCAAGTTTATTCGATCTAATGTGCATGGATTGATACACTCCTAGCCGGTCAAGAACGCTATCGCGCGATCACCAGCTCGTACGAAGCTTGTTGTAGTTTTGGTGTGAAATATTGAAGGCTGTCTAACATCCTGTTGGGAATTATCCATGTCATGTAGGCATTATCGCCGAGCAGCGGGGGCGCTCATCGTATTTGATGTGACCAGCCGCGAGACGTTCGACAATGCCCATGAGCACTGGTTGAAGGAGCTTAAGGCCGCAGCGGGTCTGAGCAGCACCCTGACCAGCTGCATCATGCTTGTGGGCAACAAGGTGGACTTGGAATCGCCACAGGCGATGCTCGACACAAACTATGTCGACCCAGAGCAGCATGAGGCAGCCGCCACAACACTTGGCCTCATGCACCAGCGTGCATCGGCCAAGACCTGCCAAAATGTGCGTCAAGCGTTTGAAGATCTCGTGATCGCCATTTACGACGCCGATAAGAGCAAGGCTATTCGACCGGATGTACCTCCAGCGATCCAGCTCAACCAGCAAACACCAGTATCGCAGCAATCTACCCCCAAAAGCAGAGGGACTGCGAACAAAATATGCTGCTAGGCAGTGTAGTCTCGAAAGACGTCGCTTCCGAACAGTAAAAGTGAGAGATTTTGTGGTAGTATTATGGTCAAGCTGTAGTAAGTCATCGATATCAGCTCCCTCATCCAGGAGCTTTATAGACAAGAGCACCTACAACTTCAATGACTACCAGATTTGCGAATCCGTGGATGAAGTTCATATCCTTTTCAAGAAATGTGATGGTTCGCGGTTTGATACTTTTCTGAAGCTTGATACTTGGTCGGACTGCAGAGTCTCTACGAAGTGTATTCGCCCAGTACCATTTAAACTGCTCCCAAGTACTCGTGTTCCACGCCGACTTCCGACAGCCGCGAAGCAAACCATTGCGGACGCTGCTGGCGGTTAGCATCACCGGGATGTTCAAAGCAGTGGCAAGATAGCATGGACCCCGTTGACCTCACGGTCTTGATTTGTCGTGGATAGTGGTGCTGTTCAAGCGGACGGCAAGCCTATTGGAGACACCACAACGGAGGTGCAGCATTATCTTGCCAAAGTCGAGATCCGCTCTGCAAACTATAGAGGACAGCAATAGTACGGTGGCATCTGCACGATCCGCATCGGCACCACCGAGCGGAGGTAGGTACCCCGTAGGATAATCACTGAAGGTTGGCTCTGATAGATTTATTGGCCGGGGGAGATACAAAACTCACTCGGGGTATCATCTGCGCTTCGCCGTTGTTGTGCTTGGTTGGCCAGCAAACATGTCAGCCGATACATCAATCCAACCTCTGGGAGCGAACGGATTCGGGAATCTAATGCGCTTCGCGTGCAGGTAAAGCCGATCTGCTGGGCTCCCTCCGTATTTTTCATCTCCGACGATTGGCGCCCCTAGCTCCTGAGCGCAGTGCACCCGGAGCTGATGCTTCCGTCCTGTGCGCGGCTGGAGCTGCAGCCACGTGCCCGATAGCTCACTACGCTTGTTTGGCCGCAGTACTCGCTCCACTAATGTACAAGCAGACTTGCCGTCCACAGGCAGCGTGAATTCTCGTCCCTCGACCTTCTTCAAGCTCGAATAGCTGTCATCAGCCCTTACTGCAGTCGACGACGACACCAGCGCTTCGTACGTCTTGTGCACGGCGCCACTTCGCAGCATCTCCGAGAACTTGGCGGCTGCCAGTCGGGACCGCGCCAGCACCAGCAAACCAGACGTCTCCTTGTCCAGTCGGTGGACCAACCTCAGCTCCTGCTCTTCAGTCTGCTGATGTCCGTCTCCTCTCAGCGACTCCGCTATCCACGGCAAGTACCGCGCCAGCGACTCCGTCAACGCCGAACCATCCTAAGCAAAAGAGCTCGTCAATCTTCAGCGACACCAGACCCACAAACACACAACTGCTGTACTACCTGCACTGCGAGTCCGTGGGGCTTGTTGAGCACCACAAAGTGCTCGTCGCGGTACACGACGCGCTGCATCAAGAGCTGCAGCCTCTGTCGGTCCTGCGCCGTCGCTGGAGAACACTGCTGTCTGACACCTCCCTCCTGTTGCTCCGCGATCGGCTGCAGTTTGGACTGGAAGAGACGCGCGTCGATGGCCACGACGGACCCCTCGAGCAGCAGCGAGTTGGCCCGCGCCGGCGCCGCCGCTGCCTGATCCTCCGGAGGCTGCAGGCGGATCTTGCGCTTGCGCAGCTGCGTCTGCAGGAAGCTCTGCGGCAGCGACGGGAACTGGCGCCGCAGCCAGCGGTCCAGCCGCTGCTCGCGGTCCTGCGCGCGCACCACGTGCCGCACCCAGCGGAGCTCCCGGCGCCACATGCGTCCAAGTAGGTGATTGAGCCCGAGTCGTCTACAGAGATGGCTACACTCACGGCAGTTGGGGAGCAGATGGCTGCACGCACTTGCAGAGCACTTTCGTGGCGCCCCGTCTTCGTCACACGGCGCGCTGCAAGAGCGTGCTGTGCTGCACTCCGGCACAACAGCATAGCGGCGCGTTTGCCTGCCAATCTGCCGGCATGTCGGCTTCGCGAGCGAGACACCACCTGACCATCGCCGACAAGAACCGGCTGCGGCGCCACCACCGCGAGCACCCGGAGCTGACGCAGGAGCAGCTGCGCGAGTGGGCGTATGCGGCGTTCGGGCAGTGGGTGGCGCGCTCCACCGTGGGCCACATCGTGCGCGCGCCCGAGGAGGTGTGCGCCAACCCGCAGGCCACGCGCTTCCAGAGCGGCCGCTACCCGGACATGGAGCAGGAGCTGTACGCGCTGATGGCGGCGCGCGGCGCGCAGCTGGGCGTGGACATCAAGCGGCTGGACGCGCCCGTGCTGAGCGACGCGGAGCTCTGGGCGCAGGCCAACGAGATCCTCAAGCGCACGCGCGGCAGCGACGAGAGCGTGTCGGTGGCCTGGGTGCACCGCTTCAAGAAGAGGCACGGGCTGGACCGCTCGCAGTTGAAGAGAGCTGCAGCTTCAACAGCTGCTGCTGCTGCTGAGATGCCGACGGCGCCCGAGCTCACAGTTGCAGAGCGGACGCTGGAGGCGGCGCACGCGTCTGCAGGAGACAAGCGGGGAGCGGCTGACGCTGCAGGCGGAGCAGAGCTGGGGGGACTGGAGCAGACGCCCGAGCCGCCCAAGAAGAGGCCAGCTACGGCTGCTACTGAGGCCGTTGCTGCTTCCACTGTCGCTGCCGGCAACCGGTCGCACTTTGTGTCGTCGGAGGATATCCTGCTGCTGACGCAGGTGCTGGCCGTCAAGCCGTGGGCGTTCCCTTACGCGATGGACGGGTGGCAGCAGGTGGTGGAGAAGCTGCGCGAGGACGGCAACTTCCGGCTGGAGAAGACGGCGGGCGCGTGTCAGGCCAGGGTGAGTCTGCTGCTGGGCCACATGAAGGCGGGCAACACGGCGGCGCTGCGGAAGTCGGGCACGGAGGACGAGTTCGATCGCAAGTGCGCGTTGATCCGCGAGGTGTCGTCGCTGATGGAAGCACATGAAGGACCGCCGACAGCAGAGAACCCTTCGACAGTCTCAGCGGCTGCAGCACCCGTGGCCATGCAGGATGCGACCAGCAGTGTTGGCGTTCTCGACCTGGCTCAGGAACGCGAGCAAATGGCTCAACGTCGACTGGCGTTGATGGAGCGCAAGTTGGAGCGGGAACTGGCCGCCCAGAAGCGCCACTCCGAGGAGCAGGTGAGTCGGCTCGAGAAGCTTCATCGTGAGCAACAAAAGATTCAGCAAGAGCAGCACGCTCAGTTACTTGGTACGATCCAGCAGCAGCAGGCGATGATGTTCGAGCTGATCAAGTCGTTAACTCCGGACCCTACTTCAAGTAGCCAAGCGCAGAAGCTGTGAATTTGAGTTATGGAGTTCGAGAAGGATCGTCGTTGAGTTTGGTACCGGTAGTCCCCGTACTAAGTAAGAATGAAGAGGTATGAAATGAATCATGCTGTGCATATATTAGTGCATGACATCTCTAGTTAGTCGAGTCCGCGGACTTCAACTTGGTCTGGTGGTCCGAACGACCACGCTTGACGCACTCCTGGAATCGGCGCTTGAGCAGCTTGTCATCAGGAGCAAGCTGCATGGCAGACCACATAGCGCAGGCGGCCTCTTCGTACAGTCCAAGAGCCTCCAGGCACTGGCCCTCGCGGAACAGAGCCTTCGGCCACTCCGGGCGCAGCTTCTTGGAGACACGCACATCGTGCAGGGCCTGCTTGGCGTCTCCCGCACCCAGGTGGGCCGCGCAGCGGTTGCTGTACAGCACGGCGTCGGCTGGCATGATCTCAATCGCCTTCGTGTAAAGATCCACAGCCAACGCGTAGTCCTTTGCCAGGTACGCCTTGTTGCCCTCGTTCTTGAGGTTGGTGGCCTCCGTCTTCTTCTCCTCGCTCACCTCAACGGCTTCAGGCACGGCGATATCCTCCTCCTTCTCGATCTCAGCCAGCTTCTTCTGGTTTTCAGCCTCATACTTCTCCTCCGCCGTCTGAGGCTCGTTCGCTCCAGCAGAGGCATCCGGGGCCTTGTTCTTCGCAGCCTCCTCGTAGTACGCATCCAGCTTAATCTTCTCCTCAGCCATCAGCTTGTCGAGGTCAGCGTCCTCAAAGCCCTTAGTGAAAGGCTTCAACAAAGTGACGATCTCGTGGTGTCCCATGCCAGCAGCAAGCTGCAGAGGGGTAGCGCCAGCATCCGAGGCCAAGTTGGCCACCTCCTTCGTGTCCTCCAGACGGCAGTTCAGGAACTCCTGCACCACCTCGGCGAAACCGGTCTCAGCCGCCATGTGCAGCGCCGTGAGCCCGCCTTCCATGGAAAGCGACAGAGTTGCGCCGCCTTCCAGCAGCTCCTTGACCACCACGGGCTTGTTCATCAGACACGCCAGCATGAGCGGGGTCACTCCTCCCGCGTTGGTCACGTCCGCCTTGGCTCCAAGACGCAGCAGCTCCGCCACCGACTTCTCGCGGTTCTCACTCACGGCGAAGTGCAGCGCCGTGCCGTTCTTCGTGGTGGCCTCCAGCTGCGCCTTCATCTCCACCAGCAGCTTCACCGTTCGGATGCTGCCGTTCGCCGCCGCCTCGTGCAGCGCCGTCGTGCCGTTGTGCATGGCCGTGTTGGGGTCCGCGAAGTACGCGAGCAGCAGCTTCACGGACGCGAACTCGTTCTCCTTGGCCGCGTACAGCAGCGGCGTGGCGCCCTCCTCGTCCACGCACTCGACGCACTCCGGGGCGCGGTCCAGGATGAAGCTGATTACTTTGCGGCGTCCCTTGGCCGCGGCGAAGTGCAGCGCCGTGCGCTTGTGCGCGTCCTTGAAGTCCGTGAGCGCCTCCTTCACGTCCGTGACGCCCATGACCTGCAGGGACTCGAGCGTCTTCTCCAGCTGCTCCAGGTCGCCATCTATTGTCAAGGGATCCAAAAAATTAGGCTTGGGACACCAGTGTTTTAGCTAAAAATTAGGCAGCTACGCACTTTCGGCGCTGGAGAGCAGGTCGCCCACGACCTTCTTCTGCTTCTGGTACTCGGAGGCGCCCTCCTCCTTCTTCTTGGCGAGCTGCTCCGCCGTGTTCGCCGCCATCGTTGCTTGGTCTTGTTGCCACTCAAAGTGATGGCTACGGGGGCGGCCAATTAAATACCACCTATCCAACAGAATGATATGATCGATGAAAGGGAGACAACTTCAACGAATCCAGCCAATCGTCCAACGCCGAGTATCCCTCATGAAGTTCTTGAAGTTGTTCATCAATTCGCTTTGACTCAAAGCCTTTGAGACGTGGGGTGTGTTCTTTTTCCGTGGACGTGTCGCTCCAACGGTGGGGTACCGAAGCCCACATACAGTACTACAATGCTGAGGCTTTCTCACCACCGCATTCTTCGTGGCTCTCCGAATCTCAAGCTTGCCGCCTTAAAATCTATCACCTCGATGTCAACGGTCGAAGGCGAACCTCGCGCGGTGATGATTCCCATTGTACGCTACCGGTATTTGCTTGTGGAGTATACGCTGTGCTTGGTCTGTATGCCATAGATTTCACCAAATTACCATTCCTCTCTTGTAGGCTGACGGAACGGAGGAGATCGAAGCTATCGCGGTGGCAGATGTGCTCACTCGCGGCGGGATGAAGGTGACGCTCGCTAGTGTCGGGTGCAAGCTGCAGAACATTGTGACTATGTCGCAAGGCACGAAAGTACAAGGCGATATTGCCATTGAGGCCTGTGTGGACCTCAGCTTCGACCTTATCATGTGCCCCGGGGTAAGTCCATGAGTGCTATTGTGCGACAAACGTTATGACTTCCTCAACGCCCGCCTTGAATGCTGTTACGCAGGGACCTGGAGCCCAGCACCTGCATGATTCGCCGGAGCTGATAACGATGCTTCAGAAGCAAAAGCACCAGGGTCGATACTACGGCGGCATTTGCGCGGCGCCCGCGGTTGTGCTCCTCCCCCACGACTTACTCGATTCGGGTCCCGCCACCACCTATCCCACCTACGAGTCCAAGATGGCCACGGTGGACTACCGCCCCAAAGAGCGCGTAGTAGTGAACGGCAAATGCGTGACCAGCCAGGGTCCCGGAACCGCAATCGAAATGGGATTGAAGCTTGTGGAGCTGCTCTGCAGCGAAGAGAAGGCGAAGAGCGTGGCTCAAGCGCTGGTTGTGTGAGCTCGTAATGGAAATGTGGTCGTTGAGCTTGCAGTCCGAAGAAAAATGCAGCAGTTGCGCAACGAGCTCAAACAACAACTAACCTTGACGTTGAAATATGACCCACTGTTTTTGACTTATGCTCATTGCACACTGCCCACCACGAAGAGCTTGCGAATCCAAGTTGCTAGACTTGGAACTAATGTCAGACTGGATTAGACGCGGGGGCTAACGACTTGATCAGCTCGAACATCATCGCCTGCTGCTGCTGGATCGTACCAAGTAACTGGGCGTGCTGCTCTTGCTGGATCTTTTGCTGCTCATGATGAAGCTTCTCGAGTCGACTCACCTGCTCCTCGGAGTGGCGCTTCTGGGCGGCCAGTTCCCGCTCCAACTTGCGCTCCATCAACGCCAGTCGACGTTGAGCCATTTGCTCGCGTTCCTGAGCCAGGTCGAGAACGCCAACACTGCTGGTCGCATCCTGCATGGCCACGGGTGCTGCCACCGCTGAGACTGTCGAAGGGTTCTCTGCTGTCGGCGGTCCTTCATGTGCTTCCATCAGCGACGACACCTCGCGGATCAACGCGCACTTGCGCTCGAACTCGTCCTCCGTGCCCGACTTCCGCAGCGCCGCCGTGTTGCCCGCCTTCATGTGGCCCAGCAGCAGACTCACCCTGGCCTGACACGCGCCCGCCGTCTTCTCCAGCCGGAAGTTGCCGTCCTCGCGCAGCTTCTCCACCACTTGCTGCCACCCGTCCATCGCGTACGGGAACGTCCACGGCTTGACGGCCAGCACCTGCGTCAGCAGCAGGATATCCTCCGACGACACAAAGTGCGACCGGTTGCCGGCAGCGACAGTGGAAGCAGCAACGGCCTCAGTAGCAGCAGCAGTAGCAACAGTAGCAGCAGTAGCTGGCCTCTTCGTGGGCGGCACGGGCGTCTGCTCCAGCCCCTCCTGCTCTGCTCCGCAAGCAGCGTCAGCCGCTCTCCGCTTGTCTCCTGCAGACGCGTGCGCCGCCTCCAGCGTCTGCTCCGCAACTGTGAGCTCGGGCGTCTGCACCAAAACCTCCGCCGCCATCTCATCATCATCAGCATCTGTAGAAGGTGCCGCTCTCTTCAACTGCGAGCGGTGCAGCCCGTGCCTCTTTTTGAAGCGGTGCACCCAGGCCACCGACACGCTCTCGTCGCTGCCGCGCGTGCGCTTGAGGATCTCGTTGGCCTGCGCCCAGAGCTCCGCGTCGCTCAGCACGGGCGCGTCCAGCCGCTTGATGTCCACGCCCAGCTGCGCGCCGCGCGCCGCCATCAGCGCGTACAGCTCCTGCTCCATGTCCGGGTAGCGGCCGCTCTGGAAGCGCGTGGCCTGCGGGTTAGCGCACACCTCCTCGGGCGCGCGCACGATGTGGCCCACGGTGGAGCGCGCCACCCACTGCCCGAACGCCGCATACGCCCACTCGCGCAGCTGCTCCTGCGTCAGCTCCGGGTGCTCGCGGTGGTGGCGCCGCAGCCGGTTCTTGTCGGCGATGGTCAGGTGGTGTCTCGCTCGCGAAGCCGACATGCCGGCAGAGTGGCAGGCAAACGCGCCGCTATGCTGTTGTGCCGGAGTGCAGCACAGCACGCTCTTGCGGCGCGGTGTGACGAAGACGGGGCGCCACGAAAATGCTCTGCAAGTGCGTGCAGCCATCTGCTCCCCAACTGTCGCGAGTGTAGCCATGACCCAGGCTCAATCACCTACCTGGACGCATGTGGCGCCGGGAGCTCCGCTGGGTGCGGCACGTGGTGCGCGCGCAGGACCGCGAGCAGCGGCTGGACCGCTGGCTGCGGCGCCAGTTCCCGTCGCTGCCGCAGAGCTTCCTGCAGACGCAGCTGCGCAGGCGCAAGATCCGCCTGCAGCCTGCGGATGATCAGGCAGCGGCGGCGCCGGCGCGGGCCAACTCGCTGCTGCTTGAGGGGTCCGTCGTGGCCCAAGCTGCAGTCGCAAATGAGGGAACCATCACACAGCATCGTTCTCCAGCTAGCAGCTCTTGATGCATCGCGTCGTTAAACGCGACGATTGACCTGATCCATTGCTTGGGATGGCTCGGCATTGGCGGAGTTGCTGAGAGGAAACCGACATCAGCAACATGATAACAGGAGGTGAGTTTGATGCATCGACTGGCGCGCTGCTGGTAGTACCAGCCTGGTACACTCCCGGCTGGCAGCCAGTTGCAGTCGGTTCCTGCCCTGGGAACGCGTTGCACCTCGGCATTGGAGATAACGCACGACTAAGATTCCGAACTGTCGTGGAAGCCGTGGGGACCTCGGGACGCCTTCCCAGCGCGTTCGGCCGAGGTGGCGACACTTCAACTGAAGCGGCCAATAAAATCTCGCGCATGAGTCGGGGCAGACTCGCCAAGGCTGAAGCGAGAATTGGTCGCGCTGGGTTTGCTGCAGCTTCATCGGAGTGTTGAAACTTACAACGCCTGTGCCTGTAATGCAACACTTGTAATGCAATCGCTAGCTGAGTGAGTTATCAGGCTTAGCAGCACTTTCGCTAAGGGCGAGAAAGTTTTGAGTCAAACCTTCCAGCTCACCCACCTCCGTTCGGAGCGTGCACTTTTGGCTGACGTAGCGCACGCCATGCGACCAAACGGTTACAAGCCAAAGCCAGACACCTGCACTGCCAGCGCCACCGGAGACGCCGCCACAATAATAAACAGCTCTCTCTTACCATTGTCACGGCGCGCGGGATGTGTGCTTGGTAGGTTAACGGCACTTCAGGATAAGCCAGCCACCAACGACCCCATCTTAGTCCTCTTGTGCATTATGCAAGGCATCGATGCACCAGGCTGCCGCCTGTGCACGCAGCGACATCCCGCGCGAAGCGGTGGGGAACGCGCTTTAGGTGTCGTACGGTACGACACCTCGTACGGGCGACCGACGCCAAGATCGCCGTGGTACATGCACCAGACACAAAGCATTTATTTTTCGACTCATTGCGGGGCTCAGATGAGGCCGGAAATAGAGCGGAAGGGCGAGCGCTGCCACGCGCGACTTTGTCGGCCGGCCGGTCGCCCAATGCCCAATGCACTCTGCAATTCGCTACCTGCCAGCAACAAACGTGTGATCCAGCCCAGCTTCGAGCATGAACCAACTGGAAGCACCCGTCGCCCGAGACCCGTGCACGCACCTGGCGGTAGCTGCAGAGTCCGCGTCGCTCGGACTTCCTCCTGCACCGTCGGTGGTGCTCGTCAAAGGGGTGAAGCAGCTCGACCGCCCCGAGGTGGACCACGAGGACGACGAGCAATCCCAGCAAGAGCGACTCAGTCGGAGAGCGGGCCACGATGGTGACTACAGTGGCAACCAGCACGGCCCCAACGGTTCCTCGGACGACGTCTGCGAGCCCATGGTCACGTACGACGGTTTCGAGTCGGTGGGCCAGTCTTTTGGCTTGCCCCGCTTCGACGACGGCGACGAGGACGTCGTGAACGTCCGCTCGCCCATTATCTGCAAGCCGACGAGCTCGCGGAGCGCCACGCTGAGCCCAACGTGTGTGTCGGCGCTCGCTCGAGACGAAGTCGTCCATGAGGACGACCCCTCGTGGACGATCCAGGAGTTCCGGGAGTACTTGGGCATGCTCGAGCTGCTCCAGGAGGTCTGCAGCAGCTCGGAGGGGGACGAGATGTGTCTGTCGGCCGACAGTCTCGGCCAAATGGAGCGGCTACTGACGTCGCTGCTGCCCCAAGGAGCGTGAGTGAATTCATCCAATACTTTAGACATCAACAAGTACGTCGGATTAGCGTTAGACATCTTCATTCTATCAGCAGGAGCCTTGTACAAGTTACTCATCGAAATAGACGCGGCTGCATATCGTGATACGCGGACTCCACTGCCTGATTGATGATCCTTCGCTCGGAGCTCGCAGGCTGGTGGTGCAGGGCGAACAACGTCGCAGAGTCGCTGGCTGGGTCCAGCTCCAGCTTCTCCGGTCGGTAGACAGTGATCTTCCCCTCTGCAGGTCGTGGGTGAGGCTGCTGGGCGCCACGCACGATCGCAGCTCCTGCGTGGCGGATCGTTGACGATACGTGCTGCTGCTGGTTCCCACGCTTTAGTCCGTTCTTCTTCGACTTCGACAACGGCGACAATTGTTCGGCTGGTTTGACCTGGCTAGCTCTGGTAGTTCCTCCGTCCCGTAGTGAGGTGAGCTCTGGAGCGCGCTGTACCTGCGATGGCGGCAAGAACAAGCACGGAGAGAACGATCCGGTCTTGCTGTTTGACTGTGGGGTCCCCTCTGGAGTGAGCGTGTGAATCGCGTCGTTGCTTCCTGACGTTGCGCGCGACAATTCGGACTCCATCGCTGGAGTGATACGATCACCGGGATCGAAGGTGAATACAAGTTGAAACTCGATGTCCAATGCTGGAGGCGAAGAGCTTTGAACACTCGCCCCACTCGTGTTCTCCTCGATCCAGAAGGTGTATACATGCTCTCCGGGTAATAAGGCGTTGTGCTGCAGCTGTGCGCGTTCACCTTTCAAGTAAAAGCGCGAGTGGCTGTCGAACAGTACCGCTTCGGGGACATCTACCGTCTGCATCCCTGTAGCATCGCAGACGCGGACCATGAGTTTGCCTCTGCCTTTGACGCTCGCCACCAGTAGCTGCTCAAATCTGCGGATCTTGAAAACTAAAGGGATGCTGGTGGATGTCAGTACGCGTCTTTCGCATCGATAGAAGCGCAACGGACCGTCGTCTGTACATGTAGTAGCAGGCAGCGCTACGTCTTCTGCTGACTCACTCTCAATTTTAATCGACGACTCGGCTGATTCCTCCTGCGACGTCGTCTGAGGTGCAGGGGGAGATGCCATGCTGGCAAACATGCTAACTCGTTTCGTGTTACTGCGACCCAAGTCAACGTCGTTGACGGACCGCCTCCGAGTGGGCAGTCCGGGTAGAGGTTTGGTGGTCGGCCATGACTGCGGCGGGTCTCCCGCTGGAGTTGTAGGGAACAACTCCTCGTATAAATCAAAGTAGATGGCGTCGTCCTTGAAGGCTTCTTCGTCCACGTTGCGCTGGCGCACGAGCTTACCCGTCCGGTACCAGTCGAGGATCATCTCGAAGTGCTGCGGGTTGCGGTCGATGAAGAAGGCGTCGTCCAGACAGCTGACTTTACCACAGCCACACGTGATGATCTGGTTGAGTCTCTTGAGCGGGTACTTGGCGATCAAACTCTCTTTGCAGCGGAAGAGCTTCCCCCCCACGTCGAACGCAACGATGCGGGTGGGTTTCAAGTCCGGGCCTCTTAGGTCAGAGACGCTCTTCGAGTGCCACGGAACCCGCGTACGCCCCACAGTGTGGTCCGGGTCTGCACTGCGTTGACGTTCGTCGAAGTACGCGCCTTGACTCGTGGTCCTCAAGAGCACGGGCGGTCGCTCCACTGCGCTTGGGTCGCCATCCGTTCGCAGGGTCTCGATGGGGTCGTGGCTGCAGTCAAAGGAGATCGTCAGGTCGTCGTCCTTGTCGTTCGTGGCGCTACGCTCCGTGAACATTTCGTCCAGCAGCTCCTCGTCGACTCCCACATTGCCATCCTCGTTTTCGTCGCCGTCTCTTCCCATGGTTTGGTTGGTTCTCTCTCTGCCTCGCAGGCGGAAGATGAGGAATGAGCGAGAACAAGACGGCCCTGTCGGAGCGGCCGGCCGGTCTTGCCTTGTTGTTCCGACACCTTACGCGCCGCGTATCAACGCGCCGAAAGGTCGTAGTATGTTGAAGCCAGGTGCAACCGGACGATCGAGTCCCTCGTGACGCACGGCGCCGTCGTTAAATACGGTACAGCAGCGAAAAGCCTCACACTGCTGCGTATTATAAATACAACCGCACTATCATAGCAACAGCCAACCAGTGGCCATGGTGATTGTACCTGCCGACCCACCTTAGCAGCCTGCAGCTCTTATGCGGTGCTCTCACTCACCACAGGCAAGATGATGACTTCTGCAGTCAGTTTCGCTGGAGAAAATGACGCTTGGCCAGCGCAAGCCGGATGGAGTCAAGCGAGCCCCCAGAGGGTGCAGTTTTCGCCGTCGGAGAAGGGTGTGTTTGTTTCCACTGTCCATGTGGCTGCACGGACTGGTGCGTCACGGGATCAAAAGTCCGACGAACGATATCCACGAGGCTGTGGACTCGTCCACGACCACTGCGGTTGGTAACATGCCAATTTTCTCGGCTGAATTCTAGTTTGACGCTCAACATTTTTCGTTAATGAGTTGGGAAACTGAAGGAAAGCCGCTGCAAACTGATCTCTCAAGCTTGCAATCCCGCCTCCGGTGCCACCGCGCCGCTGTCGACCGGCACCGATGGGGCCAGTACAAACACAGTCCAGTGCTAGTGTTCTGCTGCCTTGCCTGTGAGCCCGTCAGAAGATGCGAACTCGATATACTATGTCGCCGTCGGATCCATCACTAACCTGGCTGCGTCTAGCTCCGAGCCACGAGCTGCTACAAGCAGAAAGGCCCCGCTTGATTCTTGTGTAGCTCGGAGGCGAGCTTGTCTTGCTCTAATATCGTGCCACACGCGCACGCGCATGACGCCAGCTCCGGGAGCTTCTCACCAGTACATGGTAGAGCATGTCTTTTGACTCAAGAGCTCGCAACGTTCTTCCTGCAGTGCAGACTAAACAAAAATGTCAAGCAGACGAATGGAGTAGCCAATTTCACGCTGCACTGCAACAAGGAGCCCAATGACACCCCCTTCCTCCTGTCTGCCAAGACGACCGCACTCTATGCGCTGATCTCTTCGTCAGCGACGTACTATGATGTCGTTGAAGTTGTCCAGCCAATCAGCGTCTCTTGTCACTCGTGCAACATCCATTTCAAGCGACCTTCCGGTAACATTTGCTACGTTGGGCATCACCAACACCGCACACCAAAAGACCGCGATGACACATCGAGCCGCACTGCTCCGCTCGGCGCTATGCCTGACCACAGCCAAGCCGCGGCCGTCGCCCACGCTCTTCTGCTTCCCCGGGCTCGAGTCCGCGCCGTGGCACGACACCAGCAAGTTCGAGTGGGTCAAGCACCTCGAGGCCAACCGCGAGACCATCGCCAACGAGTATCTGGCACTCAAGCAGCAGCGCGAGTCGCTGGCCAAGACGTCGGAGACCGCCAGCGACTACAAAGTCTATGACAAGGAGCACCAGCTGCACCAGGGACAGTGGGACTGGCTCTCGTACGTGACGCAGGGCCGACGCCAAGCGGACTTTGCGGTGCAGTGCCCCAAGACGGTGGAGATCCTGGAGAGCATCCCTGGGTTTATGGCGGGGCTGCCGTTCGCCTACTCGTTCTTCTCCGTGCTAAAGCCAGAGGTGGGGAAGCAGGTGGTTGAGTATAAGAGAGGAGAAGGTTCTGACGTGGCTATTGTGTTGTTATTGATATGATAGTCGAGTATCAAGGCTCACTCGGCTCCGTGCAACATCCGTCTGCGTTGCCACTTCCCGTTGTTTGTGCCGGAAGGCTGCGGTATTCGGGTGGGTGACGAGACGCGGCAGTGGGAAGAAGGCAAGGCGCTCGTGCTGGATGGTAAGGGGGTTGTGTAGTAGTAAAGGTGAAGTTGATGTTGCAGCTGATGACTTGTCTTTTGGCAGACGCATTCGACCACGAGGTGTGGCACAACGGGAAGAAGGGAGACCGAGTGCTGTTGCTGTTTGACGTCTGGCATCCCGATCTGGTTCAGGGAGAGCGCGAAGCTATCACTGAAATGTTCAAGGAGGCCAAGGAGAAGGGCTGGCTCAAGGACTACGAGTAAATAGACTGGCACAATGGGGACACGCGAGTAACGTTTTGCTGGTACTTACTCAATTTTGGTCAAGGCAACAACTCGTCAAACCCTCGCTTACTCGAACTTCGAGCTCGTGCGTCTGTATCGACAGGATACGCAGCTTTCTGCTCAGCGCTGATCTTCGCGCACAGCTTGTGGATATCCTCGCCAGACTCCCCCTCGCTGTCCTTCTCCCCCGCATTCTCCTCACTGCCACTACTGCTACCAGACTCGGAGCGTGAGACCGAGCGTCTCCGCCGCTTTGCCCTTTGCTTGCCACTGTTCTCCTCCTTCCGTCTTCTTTTCCGCTCCTGCTTCCTCTTCACCTCCATCAACTTGTTATAAAACAGCTTCTCAGCACAAGCTCGACAGGCGCGCACTTTGACCAAGCAGCGCTTGCGTTGACCGTGCTCCACATACGCGAACAGCAGCTCGTAGCTGTGCAGCCCCGCGCGCTCGTCGCAGCGCTTGTTCCCACAGGAAAACTGCCCTTTGCCCTTCACCACTTCCATCTCCGTACGCCACCGCAGTCCGACCTTTCCCTCCTTGTACCTCGACAGATCTGCCAGCGCGTACTCCCGGTAGAGCTGCCGGTAGTAGCGCACACTCATGCGGACCTGCCAGTCCGTCTCGCCGTGCTCGGCGTCGGCCTCGTCATCGCGGATGAACTGGAACTGCTGCTTGAGCACCGCCAGGTCGGTTTGTGACACTCCACGGTCATTGCGGGCTGCGATGGAGCTCGCTTCACTGCTGATGCTGTTGCTGCGGCGCGTGGAGGCGGCGTAGAGTCTCATGAGCTCTTGGTGGCTGTCAGATACCGTTGGGTTTCTCGTGAGTTACGGGACGTTTGGGGGAAATAAAGGTATGGATGGATAGAGGAGACGGCGGCAAACATGGTGAGAGTAACAGATTGAGGATCGTACCGCTCGAGCATGCTCTTGCGCGCGTGGGAATTGGTGGCGCGCCGCGGCGGTGGTGGCGTCATGAGCAGTGTTGTTTTTTCTGGGTTTGGGCTTTTTGGGTAGTGGGCATTTAAAAAAGCCCACCCACCCGTAACTCATTTTTTCTGGGTATTTTGGGTACTAACAAAAAAGGATGAAAACTTGCACGCAGGGCGCGGCATGACGCGTAAGCACCTTCTCACATTTCACAGCTAAAAAGGCGCCATTGAATTGTCGTCCCGATGTTCAGCCCCAGAAAGCCCCAACGTTGCCGTGGTGCTGGTCACCAACCTGGTTCCACCGGTGGATCATGCAGCATTTATGTTGGTTACGTAAACTATATGTGGCATATACCTTCATTTAAGTGCGAGAATATGCTTAAGTACGATGACGTCACTGTTTTTGTAAAACCCGGGAATAAAAACCACCCACCCCGTCTCGATGTGACACCCACCCGCCATAGTCGAAAATCTTGGGTTCTTTACAACACTGGTCATGAGCTGCGATATTGGACTGACAAACAGAATACTATTATAGGATGCTGGATGGAAGGATGAGATGGTGCACATCCAGGATCGGCACCGATGCTCAGTTTTGCCTGAGCACGGCCTTCTCATCATGGACTGCCAACATGTTCACTGTCAACGCGTCGCTTTATCGGTTCTCAACGAGTAACTTTTGGACATGGGCATCTTATGTCGACATGTGCTTCAGCACAGCGTGCATCAGGGCAAACGATCACGCTATGCACGAAATGAAGTACAGTACAGTAAGCTTACCGGTATGTACATGTGCATCCTTTGAGGTTCGTTGTCGTCGATACCATGGCGGGTTGCCGTTGTTCCGCCTACTATAAAATAGCGTCGAGTAACGGGTGGAATTGTCGCCTCACTGAAAAGAATCGTTTGCTTCCGACCACAGTTTCGACTGGTTCAAGCTTGACTAACTGTACTGTATCAACGTCCTCGGGTCGGAATGAATCAGCTCTGCTATCGAAACCTTTGGGTTCAAACAGCGAACAGTGGACTCCCATAATATCCATTTATGCAGGTGCAAACATAAACAAACTAGACCATTAATAAATTCTGAAGCCCTCTCCTTCCACCGGGGTATCCGTTTTCAAGTCGGCAATAATCCATGTCGCGTGGCGAAAAACTGTCGTAGGACACAGATGGGTTTGCCATCCTCAGTGCCGCTGGATAGCCCCAACAAGCCGTCGTTTAGGACCAATTTAAGGACAAAAATCAATTTCACTTGCTTTGAGTATGGGGTGAGTCGATTTTGGTCCTAGCGGGACCGGTTAGGATAAAAGTACCGTGAACCATACTAAACTCAAGTGAAAATGGTTTTTGTCCTTAATTTTGTCCTTAAAATCTGACTGTTGGGGATAGGTTGGGCCATCACTCTTGAATCCGCCGCACTTCCAGCACATTCAGTCGTCTACAGCAGACGCAAGGAGTCCGTCCGTCCGCCATGATGCCCAGCGGCGGCCCTTCGTCCTCCTCTGTCTCCTCCCGGACGACAACGTCGCCTTCAACGTCCACCACAACGTCCACATCCTCGTCCTCTTCATCGTCCGCCGTGTCCCTACTAACAACTTCCTCCTCTTCTTCCTCCTCCTCGTCGTCCGATGGCTCTGCGCTGCTCAGCACGTGTCTGTCCACCATCGTCACAGCCGACTACGACTACGCGCTGTGCGTCATGAACTCGGGCTTCTTCGAGGTGGACACGTCGTCCTTCGGGGCCGCCACGTCCACCGCCATCGCCTCCACCACCAGCACAAGCAGCAGCTCCACGACCGTCGACTCATCCGGCTCCTGCCGCCTCACGTGCACCAAGGCGGCCATGGCGGCGTCAACTTCGTGCTGCTCGGCTGCCAGCACAGTACTAAGCTGCCCGCAGTCGTCGTCCTCCATCTCGTACTGCAAGGCGGTGATCGAGGCCACGGTGGCCGACAGCCAGCAGTGCGGCCTCTCGGCCGAGAACACGGCGCTCATCGTGTGTGTGGCCGTCATCGCCGCCTTGTTCTTCGCCGTCATGGTGGCTGCCAGAGTCCATGCCCAGAGACGGGGGGAAGAGACTCATCTACACGTGGAGTCCCGACTCGTTGTGGCCGGGAGAGCCACGTGGGACGCGGCTCTCACGGCCTGGAGACAGGTGACCAACCTGGTCTGGAAGAACCTCGTGATCCGCCGACGCAAACCCGTGGCCTTCGTGCTGGAGCTGCTGCTGCCGCCTGTGCTGACGCTCGCGCTCGTGTTTATCGCCAACTTGGACTCGATCTTCGGTACGGGGGACGGCTACAGCAGCTCGTCCGAAGCGGCCACGCTCTCCGGCACCATCTTGTGCACGGGGCTCGACTCGCTCGCGTACTCGGACTACGGCGCGCTGAGCACCAACATGTCGACGTTCTACAGCAGCGGCCAGAGCGTGATCGGGCTCTTCCTGCTCCTCAGCTACGTCAAGTTCGTGTCCACGACCACCACGACCATGGTCATCGAGAAGGAGACGAGGATCCGGGAGGTCATGAAGATCATGGGGCTGGCCAACGTCACGCTGCTGAGCTCGTGGTGTCTGACGACGGCCATCCTGGCCACGCCGCTGGCCTTCGTCATCGCCGCGGAGCTCAAGTACGGACAGGTGTTCCCCATGACGGAGTACGCGACGCTGGTCTTTCTCTTCTGGGCGCTGAGCCTGTCGATCGTGAGCTTCAGCTACTTCATCACGCCGTTCTTCAACAAGTCCCGCGCGGCGTCGATCGCCTCTGTGCTCGTGTGGCTGGTGCTGTTCTTCCCGTTTTTCTCGGTCATGTCCAAGCCCAACTCGTCCAAGTATTTGGGGGCGCTGGCTCCTCCGACGGCCTTTGCTCTGGCTATTGATGATTTGGTGCGACGCGCTCAGCTCGGAAGAGGCTTGGCGTATGCCATGGGTCTCGTGGAGTCTCCTATCACGGTCCCCTCGGCGTTCTCGATGAGCTGGTTTTTGATCCTCGACTCGGTCATTCTGGTCGCTCTCGGCTGGTACTTTGACAACGTGCTACCTCAAGAGTTTGGCGTGCGGAAACCGTGGAACTTCCTTTTCGTGAAGGAGTATTGGCTGCCTTCGAGCGCGGCTAGCAGCGACAAGGAAGTTCTGGTGTTAGAATCGCCTAGTACGGCTTCATCACCTCAGACCAACTATTCGTTTGGGTCGCCACGGGGAATGCGTCTACTGCACCAGGCGTCTTCGGAAGGATCGATCGTGATGATGAAGGACCGACCTGGACTCGTGGCTTCTGTGGAGCCAGTCAATGCTACACTCGCAGCTCAGGAACAAAAGGGAACGTGTCTTCAGATTCGCGGTCTTCGTAAGGAATTCCCGAGTGACGACGGTGAAGTGAAGGTAGCGGTTCAAGGCTTGAATCTTACGCTCTACGCTGGCCAGATCTCCGCCCTGCTGGGTCACAATGGTGCAGGAAAAACGACCACAATTTCGATGCTGACGGGTCTCATCCCGCCCACATCAGGCGATGCGACACTCTACGGCCGCTCTGTCCGAGAAAACTTCAATGAGCTTCGCCAGATCATGGGCATTTGCCCACAGCACGACGTGCTTTTCAACGAGTTGACTGTGGAAGAGCACTTGCTGTTGTTTGGAACGATGAAGCATATCCCGTATGCCACCCTGAAGGAAGAAGTGGCGCGAATGATCAAAGAAGTGGGCCTAGTGGAGAAAAGGAAGGTTGCCGCAAGGAATCTATCTGGCGGGCAGAAGCGTAAACTCAGCGTTGCGTTGGCGTTCATGGGAGATAGCAAGCTGGTCTTCTTGGACGAACCCACGTCCGGAATGGATCCGTACTCTCGTCGATTCACCTGGAACTTGCTGCAGCGGAACCGCGATGACCGTGTCATCGTTCTGACGACGCACTTTATGGACGAGGCCGACATTTTGGGTGATAGGATTGCTATCATGGCCGATGGCCAGCTCTGTTGTGCTGGAAGTTCGCTCTTTTTGAAAAACCGCTATGGTGCCGGGTACAATTTGACTATGATCAAGGCGCCTGGATGCGACGTCGAAGCCGTCGGGGCATTCTTGCGCAACTTCGTTCCTGAGGCGAAATGCCTCAGCAACTTTGGTTCAGAGGTTGTTTTCCAGCTACCTTCGAAGTCGTCGGGCGTATTCTCTACGATGCTGCAGGTGCTTGACGATGAAATGCGTCGCCTGCGCATCGTTCAGTACGGTGTGTCCGTGACGACCTTGGAAGAAGTGTTCTTGCGCATTTCTCACGATCGCGAAGAAGAGGCTGAAATGGGCGTCGATGCCTGCGGAGTGGAGGCAGTGGACCAAATCCGTAAGACGTCGGCAACATCGGCAAATTCCCGTGGCACGTTCACGGGCGCTATTTCATCCGAGGCGACTAACCGTGCTACAATGTGGAACCAATACACAGCGCTTCTGACAAAGCGTGTGCGAATCGCGAAGAGAGACAAGAAGAATCTCCTGAATGCTGTGTGCATTCCGCTGCTCTTCTTGATTATTCTGGTTTCGCTTCCTGAGATCGACGTGGCAAGTTTTATGACGACGAGTGACTACGCTACTGAACTTGCTTCATCGTCTCGCCAGGGCAGGTGCGCAAGCGCCAATTTCACGTTGGTCTCCGTTCCAAGCACTTGTGACAGCTACACCTATAACTACTGTGACCTCGGTGTGATCGATTGCAGCGCTTCGACCTGTTGCGACAAGACGAATGTGGAATCTCCTTACTACGCGTGCAACATGTGTGCTGGTACATCTTCATCCAACCCAGTGACGCCGTGCTACAACAAATACTGCCTCGACCAGGATGGCGCGAAGCTTCAGGCTACTCTGAACGCGTTCTTGACGTCGGTTGTGGTAATGTTGGCATTTGCCTTCGTTCCAGCTGCGATTGTGGCATTCGTCGTCCGAGAGAAGAATCCTATCCAAAACGCCAAGGGGTTGCAACTGATTTGCGGTGCCAACGTGTCAGCTTACTGGCTGTCCACATGGACGCACGATATTGTCATCATGATGGTAACAGTCATTGCCGCCATGATCATTGTGCCTTTATCGGATCGGACGTTGACAAGTTCCATGGAGGTTTGGGGAGTTGTATGCCTAGTCGGATCCCACGCTTTGGCAGTGATTCCAATGGCGTATTTGTTCAGCTTCAAGTTTAAGAAGCACGCTGTGGCGCAGACATCGCTACTAGTGTTCGCGCTCTGCACTGGCGGCTTGCTCAGTATTTTCTCGTTCTTGTGCCGGCTCATCGATTTCGACTTGACCCCGGACAATTCCTCCGACAACTTGACGCTGTCCTCGCTCGACCGAAACTATCTTAAATGGATTTTCCTGCTGTTCCCTGGCTACAGCCTGAACAATGGGATTTATGAGATTGCCACGCGGAAGTTGAGTCGTAACTCGCTGTACGGCAGCAGCACCGAGACAGTTGCCCCGCCCTCGTTTTTCGGTGCCTGGGTTGGTCTTGGCACGGATTACACATGCACTGCGTGTTGGGATGCTACGAATGGCGAGGATTGTTGTGTGCGGAACGTATTTGATCTCGACGTTGCTGGAGCTCCTGTCGCCTACGCTGTGGTGGAGATCGTGGTTTTCATGCTATTGGTCTTCGTGATCGAAAACCGCAGTTTGTCCTGGCACCCAGAGCAACGTCAGCAATGGCCGCGCAACGAAGACGATGATGTGGCCAAAGAGCGACAGAAAGTGGAGCGCTCATACCCCACCCAGAACGACAGCGTCTTCATCCGTAACCTGCGCCAGCAGTACGGCGATGGAGGCAAAGTTGCGTTGGATGACTTGTGCCTGTCCATTCAGAAGGGAGAATGCTTTGGCTACCTTGGCATCAATGGAGCTGGCAAGTCTACGACGATGAAAGTCTTAACCGGCGAGATTGCTCCAACCAACGGGTTTGTGACGCTGGGGGGCTACGACTTGTCTCGTGATCGTGATAAAGCACGCCGAGTGGTTGGCTACTGCCCTCAGTTTGATTCATTACATGACCTGCTGACTGTGGAAGAGCAGCTTGAGCTGTACGCCCGACTGAAGGGAATCCCTAGTGACCGTGTCAAGAAAGCTGTGGACCAAAAGATCGAGGAGGTGGGTCTCACTGAGTACCGAACAAAGCTGACGCGTGGGCTGAGCGGAGGCAACAAGCGTAAACTCTCGACCGCTATCGCCTTGATTGGCTCTCCTAGCATCATCTTCCTCGATGAACCTTCGACTGGGGTGGACCCGAGCTCTCGAAGGAAAATGTGGGATGTGATCGCCAGTGTCTGCGCTTCGAAGGAATCGTGCGTGGTCCTTACGACTCACAGTATGGAGGAATGTGAAGCACTGTGCACGCGTGTGGGAATCTTGGTGAGCGGAAAGCTGAAATGCTTGGGCAGTGTCGAGCACTTGAAGCAGAAATTTGGCCGGGGATACATTGTAGAGGTAAAGCTGCGGGAGCCAAGTCCGTCCTCCGTTGGAAGACTGCAGCTCGAGGTGTATCGTATCCTGGGCGGCAACGTAGCTGGCGTATCATCGGACAACGTCATCAGCCTGTGCTCGTCTCTTGGAGTGCCGAATCATGCACACGACATCATGAATGGTGAAGGTAATGGGAGCGTGCTTAACAGCTACCTCGAGACGTCCGGCATCATCCCTATGGACGTCTTCTGTGCGTGGTGGCACACGGAGACCATAGGCTCAACCCTGCAAGAGTTTTTCAAGGTCAAATTCCCAGGCAGCCAGCTCATCGAGCACCAAGGTGGCCACTTCCGGTTCCAAGTTCCCAAGCACGCTCTTCGACCGTTTGCCATCTTCGGGCTGCTCGAGGAGAACAAGGAGCAGCTGCACATCAGTGAGTACGGCGTGAGCGAGACTTCGTTGGAGCACATTTTCAACACAATGGCCGCTCAGCAAGGAGAAGAGCAGCTGCTAGGCAGCGCAAGATACCGCGGTGACTGGTAAAGCTCTACAAAGTCCGACTCCAAGTACAATACCGCTAACTAATAATGAACGGAGTAAAACTTTGAATTCTACGAGTGAGATCAGTATCCGTACTTGTCGTTGAGCTTTGTACGGCCATCGCCCGTTTGGTTTGAAGGCGGAACCCAGACCTGATCACCTCCCTCCAATACACTCGCATCGGGAGGACCCTTCTCGCTGTTTGTGTTGCGCTTTGCTTCTTTCGGTGGACCCATGGCTGGACCAGAGATCCGTCGTCGCTTTGACGCTGATGACTCGGAATGAGCTTGGTCGGGGGTCTTTTGAGCTACGACTGAAGGTGCAGAGCGTGCCTTCGGCTTGTCTGCAATCGGTGATGATGTATTCCGCTCAGGCATCGAGTCAGCCTCCTTGGCCGATGCAGCTTCAGTATCCACAGCCTCAGGCGCCTTCGCTTTTTCAGATGTAGACAGAGCAAAGGATGAAACTTCGGACGGTGGCGAGGAAGGAGTCGCGGCAGGTTCTGGTGCTGCCTTGGTCACAGGCTTCTGAACAGGCAACGCAGCTAACGCTGGTGTTGCGACGACGAGCAATTGCCGTTGGCGCTTGAGCTCCATCTCCACCTCTGCTTTTCGTTTCGTGAGTGTGTCAACCTCGCTGGCATGAAGTTGAGTGGTTGTTGCGGCCATGAAGGAGTCCAGCGCATCCACTTCCTCTTCCTCTTTGCTCTCGCCACCAGTTGCTTGATTCACAGCAGCCTTAGCGGACGCAGCAGTCAATTCGGTCTGAAGTTTCGCTAGTTCAGCTTCAAGCTTCTTGACAGTGGCCTGAATCGAGTCCGCAGTAAGCACCTCGCTCTTCTGAGCTCGCGTTATTGTCGCCACTGCAGCCGCCTCAGAAGACGCCGACGCCGAACCTGTAACCTTTTGCTTTCGCGCGGCAATCTTCTGCTGATTGGCCTTGGTCCTGTCATAGAAATCGTCTTCATCGCTGCTGTAGCCGTACAGCTCCTCGTTAATATTCCGCTTCTTCCTCGCAGCTCTAGACGTCCCTCCCGTCTTGGACCGTTGGTCATTCTTAGCGTGAATTCTCCCTTCCAAATCGTCGATCTCCTTCATCAACGTCTCAATGCGCTGCTCGTTCCGATCCAGCGTGCGTTGCTGGCCTTCCGACAATCCATCGAGCTGATTCTGCTTGGCCAGGATCCTCGATCGCTCCAGCTTCAAATTCTCCATCTTCCGGATCCGAGTCTGCAGCTGCTGGTACAGGCGTTGGTCCTTCTCACTAACCTGCGACTCACTCACACTCGACGTGTACGGCTGGTCCTCCTCCTCCTTCAACTAACCACCCCACAACAACAACAACGAATCAGTGCACTATACTACCAATACTACCACCCCACTCCCCCTCCTTACATTGCGGAGGTAGTCCGGCAGCTCCTCTTTGCTCTCGACACTGTCGTCTTCGTCACTCTGCTCTCCCTCCTCCTCCTCTGCATCATCCCCGAACCCCCAGGACGCGCCGCGGTCCTCCACCTGCTTCTTTTCCTCGAGAATCTCCCGCTTCCTGTCCAGTTTCTCCCTGAACTTGGCCAGATTCAGCGACTCGTACTCGGCCGGCAGCAGCTCCGGCGGTCCGCAGACCGCGTACAGTCGCGTGGACTCGCCGAAGACCAGCACGTCGCCAATGTGCAGCCGCACGAACTCTTGGGCCACCACGCGCTTCTTGTTCACGAAGCAGCCGTGCGTGCTGCGCGCGTCGTAGAGGAACAGCGCGCCCTGCTCGTCGAACTGCAGCGCCGCGTGCACCCGAGAGATGGATGGATGGGCCAGAGGCAGGTCGCACACGGTCTCCATCCGCCCGGCCACGACGTAGCTCCGCCCATCGGTGCGGGGCAATGACAACGTGTCCACCACCACACCGCCCTTGATCACCTCCAGGTAGATGCCGAACACGTTGCGCCCCGCCGCGCTCCACTCTGGTGGAGTGTACTGCGTCATTGAGACTTTGAATGACCTGGAGAGAGCTAAGTACGAAAAAAGACGTGTATTGGTGCTGTGTATGGGACACATTGAAGTAAGCTACCGTAACTACACTGGGGTTGGAACGCTTACTGGCGAAGCGATTGGTTCGTCGATGAGGACAACTTGCCCGACTTAGTGGAGGCGGTGGTGGTGGGCAAGCTCGGCGTCGAAGTGGAGGACCCAGTCTTCGTTAACCACGAGCCGCTCGCGGTTGAAGACATGCTGGTGTCATTGGTGCCGGACGTCTTGCCGAAAACCGAAGAGGAGGCTCCGCCACTGACGCTTCCATTCGCCGATCCGTTCACGCCGCCGCCGAGTCCACCCGACACACCGCCGGAAACACCGCCCTTGGCGGAGCCCGAGACAGCACCGCCGACTCCACCGTTAGCAGAGCCCGACACGCCTCCGTTCGCCGATCCGCTCACGCCGCTGCCGAGTCCACCCGACACACCGGCGGAAACACCGCCCTTGGCGGAGCCCGAGACAGCACCGCCGACTCCACCGTTAGCCGAGCCCGACACGCCTCCTTTCGCTGATTCGCTCACGCCGCCGCCGAGTCCACCCGACACACCGCCGGAAACACCGCCCTTGGCGGAGCCCGAGACAGCACCGCCGACTCCACCGTTAGCCGAGCCCGACACGCCTCCTTTCGCTGATTCGCTCACGCCGCCGCCGAGTCCACCCGACACACCGCCGGAAACACCGCCCTTGGCGGAGCCCGAGACAGCACCGCCGACTCCACCGTTAGCCGAGCCCGACACGCCTCCTTTCGCTGATCCGCTCACGCCGCCGCCGAGTCCACCCGACACACCGCCGGAAACACCGCCCTTGGCGGAGCCCGAGACAGCACCGCCGACTCCACCGTTAGCAGAGCCCGACACGCCTCCGTTCGCCGATCCGCTCACGCCGCTGCCGAGTCCACCCGACACGCCTCCGTTCGCCGATTCGTTCACGCCTCTGCCGAGTCCACCCGACACGCCTCCGTTCGCCGATCCGCTCACGCCGCCGCCGAGTCCACCCGACACACCGCCGGAAACACCGCCCTTGGCGGAGCCCGAGACAGCACCGCCGACTCCACCGTTAGCAGAGCGCGGCACGCCTCCGTTCGCCGATCCGCTCACGCCGCTGCCGAGTCCACCCGACACACCGGCGGAAACACCGCCCTTGGCGGAGCCCGAGACAGCACCGCCGACTCCACCGTTAGCCGAGCCCGACACGCCTCCTTTCGCTGATTCGCTCACGCCGCCGCCGAGTCCACCCGACACACCGCCGGAAACACCGCCCTTGGCGGAGCCCGAGACAGCACCGCCGACTCCACCGTTAGCCGAGCCCGACACGCCTCCTTTCGCTGATTCGCTCACGCCGCCGCCGAGTCCACCCGACACACCGCCGGAAACACCGCCCTTGGCGGAGCCCGAGACAGCACCGCCGACTCCACCGTTAGCCGAGCCCGACACGCCTCCTTTCGCTGATTCGCTCACGCCGCCGCCGAGTCCACCCGACACACCGCCGGAAACACCGCCCTTGGCGGAGCCCGAGACAGCACCGCCGACTCCACCGTTAGCAGAGCCCGACACGCCTCCGTTCGCCGATCCGCTCACGCCGCTGCCGAGTCCACCCGACACGCCTCCGTTCGCCGATTCGTTCACGCCTCTGCCGAGTCCACCCGACACGCCTCCGTTCGCCGATCCGCTCACGCCGCCGCCGAGTCCACCCGACACACCGCCGGAAACACCGCCCTTGGCGGAGCCCGAGACAGCACCGCCGACTCCACCGTTAGCAGAGCGCGGCACGCCTCCGTTCGCCGATCCGCTCACGCCGCTGCCGAGTCCACCCGACACACCGCCGGAAACACCGCCCTTGGCGGAGCCCGAGACAGCACCGCCGACTCCACCGTTAGCAGAGCCCGACACGCCTCCTTTCGCTGATTCGCTCACGCCGCCGCCGAGTCCACCCGACACACCGCCGGAAACACCGCCCTTGGCGGAGCCCGAGACAGCACCGCCGACTCCACCGTTAGCAGAGCCCGACACGCCTCCGTTCGCCGATCCGCTCACGCCGCTGCCGAGTCCACCCGACACACCGCCGGAAACACCGCCCTTGGCGGAGCCCGAGACAGCACCGCCGACTCCACCGTTAGCAGAGCCCGACACGCCTCCGTTCGCCGATCCGCTCACGCCGCCGCCGACTCCACCCGACACACCGCCGGAAACACCGCCCTTGGCGGAGCCCGAGACAGCACCGCCGACTCCACCGTTAGCAGAGCCCGACACGCCTCCTTTCGCTGATTCGCTCACGCCGCCGCCGAGTCCACCCGACACACCGCCGGAAACACCGCCCTTGGCGGAGCCCGAGACAGCACCGCCGACTCCACCGTTAGCAGAGCCCGACACGCCTCCGTTCGCCGATCCGCTCACGCCGCTGCCGAGTCCACCCGACACGCCTCCGTTCGCCGATCCGCTCACGCCGCTGCCGAGTCCACCCGACACACCGGCGGAAACACCGCCCTTGGTGGAGCCCGAGACAGCACCGCCGACTCCACCGTTAGCAGAGCCCGACACGCCTCCGTTCGCCGATCCGCTCACGCCGCTGCCGAGTCCACCCGACACGCCTCCGTTCGCCGATTCGTTCACGCCGCTGCCGAGTCCACCCGATACACCGGCGGAAACACCGCCCTTGGCGGAGCCCGAGACAGCACCGCCGACTCCACCGTTAGCAGAGCCCGACACGCCTCCGTTCGCCGATCCGCTCACGCCGCTGCCGAGTCCACCCGACACGCCTCCGTTCGCCGATCCGCTCACGCCGCTGCCGAGTCCACCCGACACACCGGCGGAAACACCGCCCTTGGCGGAGCCCGAGACAGCACCGCCGACTCCACCGTTAGCAGAGCCCGACACGCCTCCGTTCGCCGATCCGCTCACGCCTCTGCCGAGTCCACCCGACACGCCTCCGTTCGCCGATCCGCTCACGCCGCCGCCGAGTCCACCCGACACACCGGCGGAAACACCGCCCTTGGCGGAGCCCGAGACAGCACCGCCGACTCCACCGTTAGCAGAGCCCGACACGCCTCCGTTCGCCGATCCGCTCACGCCGCCGCCGAGTCCACCCGACACACCGCCGGAAACACCGCCCTTGGCGGAGCCCGAGACAGCACCGCCGACTCCACCGTTAGCAGAGCCCGACACGCCTCCTTTCGCCGACCCGCTCGCTCCGCCGCCGAGTCCACCCGACACACCGCCGGAAACACCGCCCTTGGCGGAGCCCGAGACAGCACCGCCGACTCCACCGTTAGCAGAGCCCGACACGCCTCCGTTCGCCGATCCGCTCACGCCGCTGCCGAGTCCACCCGACTCGCCTCCGTTCGCCGATCCGCTCACGCCGCTGCCGAGTCCACCCGACACACCGGCGGAAACACCGCCCTTGGCGGAGCCCGAGACAGCACCGCCGACTCCACCGTTAGCAGAGCCCGACACGCCTCCGTTCGCCGATCCGCTCACGCCGCCGCCGAGTCCACCCGACACACCGCCGGAAACACCGCCCTTGGCGGAGCCCGAGACAGCACCGCCGACTCCACCGTTAGCAGAGCCCGACACGCCTCCGTTCGCCGATCCGCTCACGCCGCCGCCGAGTCCACCCGACACACCGCCGGAAACACCGCCCTTGGCGGAGCCCGAGACAGCACCGCCGACTCCACCGTTAGCAGAGCCCGACAAGGAGCTGGACCAGGTTGAACTGGGGTAGTCGGTGATGGCTACAGTTGGAGTGGCGGAGGCAGTTGGCGCTTCAGTGATGGTGCCAGTGTTGGTAGCTGGGGTCACTGTTGGGGTGATGGTAGACGTCGTCGTGTACGAGTCGTCGCCTGAAATGCTGGATTGCTGGCTGGGCTGAATGTATTTGCCAGCCTCCGCGAGGGAGCCCACGGCTGCCGAAATGATGGCGAGGTGCGCGATAATCTTGGTGAGGTTCATCTTGGACAGTGAGACTTGGGGTTGGACGAAGACGACTTGGAACGTTGAGACGTGGAATGCACTTGCTGGACGGCTAACGAGTGCGAGGCGAAATTAAAAGTGAGCAAAACTGGAGCGATCTCTTCATCTTTTGTAGCTCAGCGCCATCTCGCCAACGCAACCGCATCGGGTTCTTGGTACCTACCGAAAGTGTGACAGACCCCGTGGACACGACTAGGCTGTTTTGAACTGCCACATGAGGATAACCGAGAAGCGCCATGTGCTTCCCTGTGGCGCTGTTCATTACTATAGAACGCGTTCGGATACTCTTCAAAGAGACGGACCCCGGATGGCCAAGACGACGACTAGAAAGAGTGATGTTGACCATCC
Source organism: Phytophthora x cambivora (assembly GCA_033557925.1). NCBI lineage: Eukaryota > Oomycota > Peronosporomycetes > Peronosporales > Peronosporaceae > Phytophthora > Phytophthora x cambivora. The sequence goes on along the minus strand of JAUCEB010000012.1, from coordinate 2,031,332 downwards.
GCCGTTATGCCAAGTGGATCTTTGTCCGCATTGACAATGCGGACAATGCGGCACTGTGAGCGGCGCGACCAAGTCAGGGCTGGCACCAACTAGTATCCAACGTCTGCTGTTGACAAGCTCCACGTTCTCGTCAAAATAGCTGGAGTGATTCCCCACCAAAAATATTAGTTGATGCGAGTGCGTGAAATGCTTCGTTGTCGCCGTGTCGTGGCGTGTCGATGCCGCTCTTCGATGTCGACAGTTTGGACATCCGTGATTGGCGTTGGTCATGTTGTCATTTTTTCGCTAATTGATTCTCCGCATGGAGGCACTGCATCTGGTTGAAGCGCAGCAGTCACGTTTGGATACTTTCAGATGCAGTCCAAATGCATGAATCCAATCTAATCATCAGCCGGCGCTGTTCGTGCGTAGGGATGCATAGTCCCGGCTCACTAATCAGCAACAGCACTGTGGAGTTCGCACGCAGTGAGCTCTCTCGAGTGTTTTGAGCAATTCACCCAAGCTGCTATCATTCTTCGTGACGAACCCGGGTCTGCCTTCCCGGACAGGTAAATATTAATAATATCCCCAACCAACTTGCCTTTTGTGAAGCCAAGCAGGTAATACCTAAAGTTTCGATAGAAGCGAGCACGACTGCACTCCATGGCCTCGACAGACGGCGTCTGCACAGATCTACTGCTGGTCGTTGGGGTTCCAGTTTTCATGATTCTCCGTTGGTATCCTCTTTTTCTTTGGTGTCGCGGCCTTCTTTGGACCTGTATGGATGTCCTTAGGGTGCGGAGACCGGGAAGTGCCTGCAAATTGAGGATCAAACGTGAGGCTGTAATCAGTGTCGAACAATAAACACTGTGTAATACCTGGTTTGCTTGGCGTCGTAGGATTCGAGGTCTTGCCTCGTCTTCGCTGTGAATACTCGAAGGCGAGGGTCATCCGATGAATGGCTTCTTCCGTAGCGATGACCGCTTCCCGCTACGAACAAATTAGCAAAGTTATTCTAAATCACCTCAGCACTAATTAACCCCCGAATTTGCCACGCACCATTCCATCGACCTGAGACGCCACGGTCAAGTACTTCGCCTCTAAGTAGTTGCACTTGGCTTGTGTCGATCGAACTTCTTGCTCCAGCATCTCCACTTTCAAATCTCGATCCTCGCGCAGCCTCCGTTCGTTGTCTAGTTCCTTCTTCAACTGCGATCAACAACATCCACCAACACCATTAAATAATCCTCCAGATCTTCACCCGTGCCCAATGACTCGTGCCGTACCGTATCCATTTTGCTGGTCAGGTCGAGTCCGATCTGCAGAGACTTATAGCACACGTCTCCAAGTCGCTCTTCCGATCCCACTCCCGCTTCATCTCCTTCTCCACCTTCATCCTCTCGTTCTTCGACGTCGTCTTCTCCGTAGTCCTCATCTGGCATGACGTCCCCCTCCTCCTCCTGCAGTCCACGCCTCTCCTTCAACTTGGTAGCTGACCCTGTTCTCCTCACTCTCGGTGAGTTGCTCCTCTGCTGCATGTTCATCTTCTGCGGGGTTTGTTGCCAGCTGAGTCTCTCCGTCTCGGTCTCGAGCTCCCTCAGCATCTGCTCCAGCACCTCCAGCTCTCCCTGCAAGTTGACCTTGTGCTGCGGGTGCATCCCGACCTCGTCCTCCATTTGGAAAGACACTGCATTGGCTGCTGCGGCTCGACGTCGCGGCGTTGGCTCCTCCAGGTCCATGGACACGTCCGCGAACTGCAGGCGCCTCGCGGTCTTGAGCTCCCCCGTGTCCTGCACGTCCGCCAGCCTCGCGCGGCTCTTTTTTGCGTCTTGCGGCGTGCTCCACGCGGAGCTGTGGGCGCTGGCGGCCGCCAGACGCCGGCGAGAGGCCGATGCGGCAGGACTGCGCGATGAGAAGTGCGCCGCGCTCAGCTGCTGCACCGCGCGCTGGAGCTGCTGCTGCTGACTCAGCTTGTACCGCGAGTCGTCTGTCAGATAAGTGTTCCATTGGGGCTGGCGTCGCGCGCTTTGGGGCCGCGCAGGCGTCGGCGAGCTCTCGGGCCGCCCGCGAGGTGTCCGTCGCTTCATGTTCGCAAAATATGAGTACCTAAAAGTATAGGTGTTAGGCACGATCCGGATAAAAGTTTGGGCAGGCGACCTAAAACACAAATTTGGGTACTTATGTTAGATTAGAGGGTGAAATACAAATGTATACTAACGTGCTAAGTGCGTTTCGCGAGTTGAGAGGGGCCGACCTGATAAAAGTGAGGACCACATAGGGTATTTTCCTTTCGGTCGAGAAAAAGCAACCAGAGAGAAAAGAGCAACCACACTGCGATGGCGGAAAAGCAAAACTACCACGAAGATGTGCTTACGCGGCTCGTGCGCGACTTGGAAACGAATAAAACTTTGTGCAACGTCAAGGACTATCCTGGAATGAAGCTGAAGCAGTTGAATAATCACGTGAAGAAGCTCGGTCCACTGGTGAACCCTGTTTTTGGCGAGATGCCGGCGTTCTTCATCGACGAAGGCCGCTTCATCCCCTATCGAATGACCGTCTATGGTAACGAGAAAGTGGCGTTCAAGATTGCTGTAGAGCTCGGAAAATGGATCGAGACGACTGGACAAGGAGGCAGTGGCATAACCTCACAAGGAGCGTTTATTTTCGACGGTGAGATTCGAATGCCGGACATCGCGTACACGCCTCGCGATACCGATAGAGGCTTGTCGACTGAGTCAACGTGGACGTATCGTGGCGAGCCCTTTGTCCCCACCTTTGTTGTTGAGATTGATAAGCTCTCTGATCAAGGCTCTCAACGCAGCGCTCTCGATCGAAAGATGCGAAATGAATATTTCCAGCACGGCGTCCAGTTGGGATGGCTGATCGACCCACGCCCAGACTTTCAGCGGATGTATGAGTACTATCTCGACGACGAGGGAGACGTGCAATGCTCTGACAACAGTGCGTGGAGAGATCTTGACGGCGGTGGTGTGCTTCCTGGTTTCAAGATACGCGCACCTGCGCTGGAAATGGTCTTGAACCAGGATTCGGGCTCGTCATCAGAAGATGAAGTTGATCTCGTGTGTCCCTACCCAAGATGCAACAAGCGATTCAGATCGTCCGGTGCATTTACTGCTCATGTCGAATGGCACCGTGAGGAGAGATCTATCTCGAAGTACTTAGCCAAGCGTGAGAACTCATAGTCATCTAGTGTGGCAACTAAAAGCTTCGACAAGTTCCCATCTAACCATATCGCAAACTCAAAGCTTGCGATCTAAATACACGTTTTCCACACCATCAATCCGTGAAAACGTTGGGGCAAAGGCGGTCGTTCTTGCTTATCAAGGTGGGCTCGAAGAGCATCAAAGCGAGGCAACCCGGGTGTGGTGTGGTGGGTGACGAAACGCCAGGAAGGCCGCGTCGTATGCAGTGGCACTCGAGAACGCCGCCTTAAAACTAAAACTAAACTATCTGTTCTTGGTTTTGGAGGGAGGCCAATCGTTTGGTCAGGTGGCCCCCTGCAGATCCGTGCTTCTGGCTCCTTGAATGCGATGGCCGATTTGATCGGGCCTTGAACGTTGTTCACTACTTCGGTCGGAAAACCGGTTTTCCAATCTTGCAAAACACCCAATTCAATCGGAGTGAAGCTGCTAAAATTAAACTTATCGCTTTTATTGCAGAGTTAATTTATGCTTGACACTTAGAACTCCGATTGAATACGTGTATTTACGCTGGGTGTTACGACATGGAGGTCAGTGGGTCTACATCAAAAGGTTCTCGAACGAATGGCAGGGTGGCAAACATAACCATTGCATCGCATGGATCTTCTTGCCTTCGAGTAGACCGCTTAGTGGCGAAGCGTGCGGCGGCGGGACTGAGTGGCCGATTGTTGTGTGGTCGAACCGTCCGAGCTGGCCGTGTACGTGTCCGCCGACGAGGTGCCCGAGGACGTTGTTGACGTCGCGGAGACACCAGTCTTGCCAGACGTGGTCGTGCTCGTTGACGTTGTGCCCGAAGACGTTGATGTGGCTGGGGCAGTCGTCGCAGGGGCTGTCGTTTCCGGAGCCGACGTGGTCGGAGCTGTCGTCTCCGGGGCTGTCGTAGCAGCAGTCGAAGTCGCCGAGGTGGAGTCGACTCCAGTCTTGCCCGAGGCCGTTTCGGTGGTGGTGCTGCTTCCGGTGCTAGGACTGTTGGTGATCTCAATCCAGGTCCCCGTCGACGTTCCCGACGTGGTGTCTGCCGAACCCGAGCACGGAGTCTCCGCGGTGTTGGTGGCAGTGCCCCACGTGTCTGAAGTCTCACTCGCAGCCGTCACTGTGCCAGCCTGCTCGGTGCCCGGGGTGCCCCAAGTGCCAGTGGTGGTGTCGGTGTTCGACGTATCCGTACCACTTGGCTGCTGCGTCGCGCCAGTCGACGTGGTTCCCGTACTGGTGTCTTGGGAGGTGGTACCAGTCGAGTCTGTTGCCGCTCCGGTCGAGGTTGCACCGCCCGAGGTTGGCTGGGTGTTCGTGCCTGCCCCAGTAGTAGTGTCGGTCGAGGTTCCCCAGGTTCCCGTTGAGCTCTGGTCACCTGAGCAAGGCGTCTCAGCGGAAGTCGTATCGGTACTAGTTCCCCAGCCAGACGTACCAGTTGTGGTAGCGGCATTTCCGGTGCTGGTTCCCCAGCCTGACGTCCCCGTCGTTTGCGGAGACGTGCTGTCGGTGCCCGAAGTAGTATCTGTTGCAGCTCCCCAAGTACCCGTGGTATCCGTTGACGTTCCCCACGTTCCCGTTGAGCTCTGGTCACCTGAGCAAGGCGTCTCAGCGGAAGTCGTATCGGTGCTAGTCCCCCAGCCAGACGTTCCAGTGGTGGTAGCGGCATTTCCAGTGCTGGTTCCCCACCCTGAAGTTCCCGTCTTCTGCTGAGACGTGGTGGTGTCGGTGCCAGAGACTCCCCACGTACCCGTCGTATCGGAGTCACCACTGGCACAAGGCGTCTCGGCAGACTCGGTGGTGCCTGTACCAGCACCCCACGTGTCGGTGCCGCCAGTGGTGGCAGTGTCAGCTCCGGTGCTGGTTTGCCCCCAAGTTCCCGTGTTGGTGGTGGCTCCGGTGTTGGTTGCTGTTACCTGCGTGGTCGTGTCGGTTCCTTGCGTCGTGGGACCCGTCGAGGTGGTTGAAGTGGACGGCGAGGAAGCCGTAGTCGTGTCCGATGAAGTGGTCGTTGTATCGGTTGACGGAGTGCTCGCGGTCGTTGAGCTCTGCTGGGTGGCCGAGTCCGTCGCGCTGGTGTATGAGTCACCCGATGAGGTGGAAGTGGAGACACCCGTGCCCGTCCCTGCCGCCTTCAGGTTGCGCAGAGCGTTGTTCTGTCGAACCACGAATTTCGTGTCGGGGGTCACTGCGTTGGCGGAGGCCACGGCCAGCGACAGCAAAGCGAGGTGCGCGAAGATCTTGCTGAGGTTCATTCTGCAAGTGTCGGGTACTGCTGAAGGAGCGAGTTTGCTCGGGTTGGATGTTTTGCCTGTGGGGGGCTAAGCAAAATTGGGAATGAGCCAAGGTGATTGATTCGCTTGAGCAATTTCGAGTTCATGGGCTGCTCCTGTATCTCCACGTTCTCGACGATGCAAAGCGAGAGTTATACACCGTGAGGCGAGTCGAGTCCTTGGTGAACATCCTTTTCAGATGCGCTCGGAAGCTGCCATCTGACGGGTGGGGCGACAGTTGAGCCCAGGACTAGCCGGTAGCTGCTACATGCACTGAAGTCTACAGATTGTAGCGAGCTAGATGCAGCGTGGGTGGGAAAAGGGCAACCGGAAATGGACACTTCACTGTACAGCTCACGGTCGAGCTGCTTGGGTAACGACACGACTGAGTCAGTGCCCTCAGTTCCATGACAACTGTGTCACACTGTTCACATGGGTGCTGGGCCAGCACTGCTGGCTGGCAGGTTAGGCGAGTGCCTTTGCAGCTGATCATCTGCCCCGCTCACGTCTTGCTGCTAGCACTCAAAACAGCCCAGCAAGTTGAGTTGCCTTGCGCATTGGAATTGGGCCCACATGGGACTGCGTGTCTTACGGACACCGCCGCATAATTTTTCGCTTTCGCTGTCGTGTCGGGCCACGAGCACTCCGACTGGACCATGTGGCAAGTCTCCGCGTGAACTTTACATGCTGGAGTCAAGCGTCACGTAGAGGTCTGTGCACCACGACGAACCAAAGTATCCGCGCGTTTGGATCGGTTTGGCACATCGTCGACCATAGCATTACAACGTAACAACGCGACGGACCACAGACCATTTCGGTGGACGAAGTCGTGTCTTCAACGTAAGGGGGCGTTCCTCGACCTATACAGGTGCGGCGGGATCCAACATGAACGCTCGGTTGGCGTACACTACTCCCCGAAGCAGGAGGCGAGATCCGCATGGTCTCGGTGTGCTTTGTGTACCATGGAAAACACAACACGCAACTTGAGAGAATGCCAACATGCAGTCGACGACTGCCGAAACGATGCTGAATTGCAAGTACATGTATCCGTGGCCCATGCGCTCCTCATCCAGACTCACCGTAAAGGCACGAGAGGAAAATCTACTGCAAGCCCTAGCAGTCTCGTGGCACTGCCCAGTGTAGTGCACTGTTAGCTGTAGAGGCTTTTTGACGATTGAGCGATGGAGCCCGGGTTGGCCCGGCATGCGGACACGTGAATGCGGCCGCAGGGTTCGTCTCCCATTATACTGCTATCGCGGCCATTGAAGTCGCAATACGCCGTTCGTCACCGTAGAGGATGAATGCTGTAAGACGGAACTGTAGCTTGGTTTCGTACCCGATCCCAGCCACACCTGCACACTTGCGCACCCCCAGCTGATGCTCGACTTGCGAAAGATCCCGCACGGGGTCAATGGCGTAGCAGGCGTCTCGACCATGATCTCATGTCTGAGGTCCCGTCTCCAGCGTTCTGGTGCCTGTACAGTTCAGTTGTCGCGCGTGACATCTGGCGATGCGTGTCAGTGGGCAAGCTTGGATACTCCTCATCGCTGCGAGTCGCACTGCCAGTATTGCGGTTCCCGCGCATCTCGTGAGTCACGAGTCGTGACCCTGCGACGACTGAAGGTGCCCGTGCAGGGCATATCTCCATGGGTCTGACTGGCAGGCACGAGTCTTCCCCAGCGGCAAAGGTCATTCATTCCCCAATTTACCTTGCTTCACCAACAAGCATCGTGCCTTCCTCCAGCATCTGAGCGTGCTACCTTCACACTCCGTCCTCCTCGTCACAATGAAGATCAGCAAGATCATCGCGTTCCTGGCAATTGCTTCCCTGTCGGTGGTCCCCCTCGCGGACGCCTCAGTCGCGGCAAACAGTCCGGTGGTGAGGAAGCTTGGGGGCGGCGGCGGTGTTTCATCCACGACCACGACTTCGTCGCTTTCGAGCGATGACACGTACACCTCGTCGACACAGCAGAGCACCACGAGTAACTCGGCCACCCAGCAGAACACTGCAACCGCATCCTCTGCTTCTACTGTCACGACCACAGCCCCATCCACTTCAACTACTGGTTCTACCCAGGGCAGTCAGAAGAGTGCGTCCAATTACACCATCAACCAGAGTGATGGATCCGCTGAGAGCCCGTGTACAAGTCGTGACTCGGACGCCGACAACACCGACTGGACCGGAACTGTGACGGCTGCCGAAGAGCAGTCGCAATGGGGGCAAACCGGCGCTACCCCTGGGGGTGAGTCGGCGGAGACGCCATGCTCAAGCGATCAAAGCTCGACGGGCACGTGGGGGCAGTCGACGGAAACAACCACCACCAGCTCCACGGGCGAGCAGCAACAACATCAACAACAGCAGCAGGGCCAGTCGACCCAGGCGACTGTGTCGGGATCCGCTGGTGTGGGTGTCTCGGCCCAGGGCCAGCAGGGTCAGTCGACCGATACAAACGTGTCGGGCTCTGTCGGTGTGGACATCACGCCGCAGCGTGGTGAGTCGGCGGAGACTCCATGCTCAAGCGACCAGAGCTCAACGGGCACATGGGGGCAGTCGACGGAGACCACCACCAGCAGCTCCACGGGTGAACAACAACAGCAGCAGCAAGGCCAGTCGACTCAGACGACTGTGTCTGGCTCCGTTGGTGTGGATGTCACGGCGCAGGGTCAGTCGACCGAGACGAACGTGTCGGGCTCTGTCGGTGTGGACACCACGTCGCTGGGTGGCGAATCGGCGGAGACGCCGTGCTCGGGCGACCAAAGCTCGACGGGCACGTGGGGTCAGTCGACGAAAGGCACCACCACCAGCTCAACGGGCGAGCAACAGCAGCAACAACAGAAGCAGGGCCAGTCGACCAAGACGAACGTGTCGGGCTCTGTCGATGTGGACATCACGACGCAGGGTGGCGAGTCGGCGGAGACGCCGTGCTCGGGTGACCAGAGCTCGACGGGCACGTGGGGGCAGTCGACTAAGTCATCTACCCGTCAGCAGAAGGGTCCGGCTTCGCAGGCTAATGTGTCGGGTTCGATCAGTGCGAGTATTTCAGGCCGGGGAGGTAACTCGGCTGAGGAGACTCCGTGCTCCGGGGACCAGAGCTCCACTGGTGCTTGGGGTCAATCGACGAAAACTTCAAAGGGCCAGGGTCAAGCTTCGACAGGCGTTTGGGGTCAGTCGACGCAGACTAGCAACGCCAGTGGCCAGAAGCAAGTCCAATCTACGCAAACTACTGCCGTCAACCAGCAGGGTGAGAGCACGACGGGCAATCGGGGAGCGTCGACTCAGACGACCGCGTCAGGCTCGATTGGCACGAGAATTTCGGACCAAGGCGGTGAAGATGCTACGACTCCGTGCTCTGGCGACCAGAGTTCGACAGGCGCGACCTCGGCCTGGACCACGCCGGACCAGAAGCACGGTGTGTCAGGGAGCTCGGTCTCAGCGGCTACCGACGCTCCGTCAACCGACGCAACCAGCTCTGAGACGACTGGGACGACGACATCTACCACCAAGCCGGCCTCTTTGTCGACGTCGACCCCGGCGACCACCAGTGCTACCAAGTCTGGAAAAACGGGCGTCTCCACCAAGACGGCGTCTGCCGCTTCCTCTGGAACCTCGTCGGCCGACCAGTACGCGGACTCAACCACCCAACAGTCAGCCATTCAGTCCCGCCGTGCGCTTCGCCACTGAGCGCCCTTCTCGTTGGAAAGAAGTGCCTGCATTTTGCAACGTGGCCATACAGCATAAAATACTACCGTGGTGAGCAGCTTGCCTCATTCCGTAGTTGCGTACGAATATAGTTTCGAATTGACCTGTCGAAGTGCAAAGCGCATTGAAGTGACACTCAGTCGAATGATGGGCAACATCGTCAGACCTCGTACACACCTTGTGTGTACAATTTGAAGCTCTATTGTTGCTTTAGCTTCTGGCGGTAAGTTTTTGGACGAGCACGACGGCCACAAAACCCCTCGGCCCAAACTAACGACGTCTCTTGATAACCGAGCGGACGCCTTTCCTCGACAAAGAGCGTATTATCGCTTGATCTGTTGTGGTTCGATGCATATTGGCGAGTTCTCCACGCACCAACACGCGTGGCATTTGTGGAACGTTTCGACTTAACCGATGCTTGATGGCGACAATTCATTTTTTGCATGCATGGAAATTGATGACCAGCTACAGGGCCAAAGATACACCAGGTGGCGATCTTATACCGTTGCCATGACGCTCGCCATCAAAGCACCGTGCTTTTTGGTCAACATGTGATTGACTCTCTGCGCTTATCCGCCCGAGGTTGTCGCTAAGCCTCTAAACCGCTTGCCGCTATCATGTTTCCGGTAGAGGTGATGGCCGTGTGGCTCCCGTATGAGGCATCCTATAATTCGTGGTGGGCACCAGGTGCCTCATGATAGTCACCACAACGGACGCTCTCAACCTCATTTTCACTTTTCCTCCGCAGTCTCAAGCACTGCGGCAAGTAGCTCCCCCTTCAACGTTCAGTCCAAGTCCAAGTCTTCCAGTCCTCAGTGTATCTGTCAAAATGAACCTCACCAAGATCATCGCTCACCTTGCCATCATTGCCACCACTATGGGCGTTCTGGCGGAAGCTGGTAACGTCAACCAGCAGGCCCCGCGAACCGGCGTCTCCAATGACGACGCGTTTGTTGCCCCACCTTCACTGGCCAACACTCCCATTGTCACCCCTGTTCCGACTCCTGTGCCTACAGCGGCAACTCCACCCCCAACTCCCTATGCAATCCCTGCACCGGCGTCCAACTCAGCAACGGCAAATGCTCCTAAGTTGCCCATGAAGCCATCTAACAAAGACAACAACAATGCCAAGATTGGCAACAACACGCCCGGGTCTGGCAACGACAATACCATAGGCTCGGTGAATAACAACAAGCCGGTATCTGCGAACAAGGCTGCTACAAGCAAAGAAGAACGTGACACCAGCGGTGCAACCGCTGGTGCTGGTGTCGGCGGTCATGTCGGCGGTGCTGCTGCAGGCGGAGTGGGCGGCGCGGCTCACGGTGGCGTTAGCGCTGGTGCTGGTGTCGGCGGTCGTGTCGGCGGTGCTGCTGCAGGCGGAGTGGGCGGCGCGGCTCACGGTGGCGTTAGCGCTGGTGCTGGTGTCGGCGGTCATGTCGGCGGTGCTGCTGCAGGCGGAGTGGGCGGCGCGGCTCACGGTGGCGTTAGCGCTGGTGCTGGTGTCGGCGGTCGTGTCGGCGGTGCTGCTGCAGGCGGAGTGGGCGGCGCGGCTCACGGTGGTGTTAGCGCTGGTGCTGGTGTCGGCGGTCATGTCGGCGGTGCTGCTGCAGGCGGAGTGGGCGGCGCGGCTCACGGTGGCGTTAGCGCTGGTGCTGGTGTCGGCGGTCATGTCGGCGGTGCTGCTGCAGGCGGAGTGGGCGGCGCGGCTCACGGTGGCGTTAGCGCTGGTGCTGGTGTCGGCGGTCATGTCGGCGGTGCTGCTGCAGGCGGAGTGGGCGGCGCGGCTCACGGTGGCGTTAGCGCTGGTGCTGGTGTCGGCGGTCATGTCGGCGGTGCTGCTGCAGGCGGAGTGGGCGGCGCGGCTCACGGTGGCGTTAGCGCTGGTGCTGGTGTCGGCGGTCATGTCGGCGGTGCTGCTGCAGGCGGAGTGGGCGGCGCGGCTCACGGTGGCGTTAGCGCTGGTGCTGGTGTCGGCGGTCATGTCGGCGGTGCTGCTGCAGGCGGAGTGGGCGGCGCGGCTCACGGTGGCGTTAGCGCTGGTGCTGGTGTCGGCGGTCATGTCGGCGGTGCTGCTGCAGGCGGAGTGGGCGGCGCGGCTCACGGTGGCGTTAGCGCTGGTGCTGGTGTCGGCGGTCATGTCGGCGGTGCTGCTGCAGGCGGAGTGGGCGGCGCGGCTCACGGTGGCGTTAGCGCTGGTGCTGGTGTCGGCGGTCATGTCGGCGGTGCTGCTGCAGGCGGAGTGGGCGGCGCGGCTCACGGTGGCGTTAGCGCTGGTGCTGGTGTCGGCGGTCGTGTCGGCGGTGCTGCTGCAGGCGGAGTGGGCGGCGCGGCTCACGGTGGCGTTAGCGCTGGTGCTGGTGTCGGCGGTCATGTCGGCGGTGCTGCTGCAGGCGGAGTGGGCGGCGCGGCTCACGGTGGCGTTAGCGCTGGTGCTGGTGTCGGCGGTCATGTCGGCGGTGCTGCTGCAGGCGGAGTGGGCGGCGCGGCTCACGGTGGCGTTAGCGCTGGTGCTGGTGTCGGCGGTCATGTCGGCGGTGCTGCTGCAGGCGGAGTGGGCGGCGCGGCTCACGGTGGCGTTAGCGCTGGTGCTGGTGTCGGCGGTCATGTCGGCGGTGCTGCTGCAGGCGGAGTGGGCGGCGCGGCTCACGGTGGCGTTAGCGCTGGTGCTGGTGTCGGCGGTCATGTCGGCGGTGCTGCTGCAGGCGGAGTGGGCGGCGCGGCTCACGGTGGCGTTAGCGCTGGTGCTGGTGTCGGCGGTCATGTCGGCGGTGCTGCTGCAGGCGGAGTGGGCGGCGCGGCTCACGGTGGCGTTAGCGCTGGTGCTGGTGTCGGCGGTCATGTCGGCGGTGCTGCTGCAGGCGGAGTGGGCGGCGCGGCTCACGGTGGCGTTAGCGCTGGTGCTGGTGTCGGCGGTCATGTCGGCGGTGCTGCTGCAGGCGGAGTGGGCGGCGCGGCTCACGGTGGCGTTAGCGCTGGTGCTGGTGTCGGCGGTCATGTCGGCGGTGCTGCTGCAGGCGGAGTGGGCGGCGCGGCTCACGGTGGCGTTAGCGCTGGTGCTGGTGTCGGCGGTCATGTCGGCGGTGCTGCTGCAGGCGGAGTGGGCGGCGCGGCTCACGGTGGCGTTAGCGCTGGTGCTGGTGTCGGCGGTCATGTCGGCGGTGCTGCTGCAGGCGGAGTGGGCGGCGCGGCTCACGGTGGCGTTAGCGCTGGTGCTGGTGTCGGCGGTCATGTCGGCGGTGCTGCTGCAGGCGGAGTGGGCGGCGCGGCTCACGGTGGCGTTAGCGCTGGTGCTGGTGTCGGCGGTCATGTCGGCGGTGCCGCTGCAGGCGGAGTGGGCGGCGCGGCTCACGGTGGTGTTAGCGCTGGTGCTGGTGTCGGCGGTCATGTCGGCCGTGCTGCTATTGGCGGCCATGCCGGCCGTGCTGCTGTCGGCGGTCACAGCAGCGGTGTTGCTAGAAGCGGTCATGTTGGCGGTGCTGCAGCTGGCGGTCATGTTGGCGGTGCTGCTGTCGGCGGTCACAGCAGCGGTGCTGCTGTCGGTGTTCATGTTGGCGGTGCTGCTGCCGGTGGTCATGTTGGCGGTGCTGCTGTCGGCGGTCACAGCAGCGGTGCTGCTGTCGGTGTTCATGTTGGCGGTGCTGCTGCCGGTGGTCATGTTGGCGGTGCTGCTGCCGGTGGCCATGTTGGCGGTGCTGCTGCTGGCGGTCATGTTGGCGGTGCTGTTGCAGGCGGTCACGTCACCGGTGCGGCTCGCGTTGGTGCTTGAGTTGGGGGGGCATCGACTAGTTATCTTCGGGTGTTGTTTTACGGACGGTTTACAAAGGGATGACTCGTTAAACGTAATGTGCAAACTTTCTTCTGATACGATAAATCGCTTGATTGGGTTACTGCCAGTTTATGAATCGCAGTCGTTTGAATGAATATGAGGGGCCGGGCTGGTTATATCGCTATCGTAAGCTTGTACCGTGCTAATGAGCCGTCTGGATTAAATGCGGAGCTGGTATTGCCCCGCACGCGTCACGTAGCGAACCCACTTCGTCGTTGGGTACGAGCTCTTCTCGAAGACCTTGAGAAACCGCACGTGCAGTCCCGACGACGTGAACATGGGCACCTGGAACTCGATCTGAAGTGGGGGGCGCGACCACAGCTTCTCCTTCGTCCCCTTCATCATCACAACCTCAGCGTCGAGCATCCGCTCCAGTTTACCCTGGAATTTGCGAATACGCCAGACAATCGCGTGGTTTTCAGGCTCGTGCTTCGCCCTGCCGATAGGGACGTTAATTCGAGCTCGAGCGGTGTTTGGCGGTGTCTGAATGGAGCAAACCAGTAAGTAAACTAAACCTCAGGATCCAGAAAGTCATCTCAGTACATACCGGAATTTTAATGACGACATTGGTGGCAAACAACCGGGGGCTGAAAAGCGAGGCCAGCTTTAGCGTGACAGAGAGACGGGTAGTGCCCTGCTCCTGGTAAGCTGGCATGATCTTGAAGGGCAGGTTAATATTCTCCGTCACGCGATACTTCATGAGCTCGAACTCTCCGTCCGGTGGGATGAAAGTGATAGTACGATCAGCATCGAACTTGCCCAGACGCACGCAGCGGTGAAAGGTGCAGTCGTCGATCTCGACCTCACGCGAGCCGCGCTTTTGACCTGCGACTTTAGCGGAGGGGGCGTCGCCCTTCTGCATCGTGAGTTTGTCGTTGAGTCCCAGCTTGCACTCGGGCATACCCGTAAGCAGAGTCTTCATGACCACCTGGCCGGCCACTTCGTTTCGCAGCACTGTGCCCGTCGAGGACATGAGCAGGTTGACACTCTCAAACACGTCCAGGTACACTTCGTTCCTCTTGTACTTGATGCCTTCACGACGCCAGTCAATGGCACCGGTGATTTGAGACGTCAACTGCGACGGAGGAGCCCCACCAGGGTTTTCGGGGGTCTGTAGAGCAAGAAATGAACAAGTTCTGAGTATAGTCGAACATGAAATTTAAGAGAAAAAAAATGAAACACGGCGACCGTACCGCCAACGAGGACCCGAGGTTGATGAACAGCTTGAGCACGTCGCTGGAGCAGTTCTGGGGATAGCCGTGGTCCATGGTCTCATCCAGCAGCTCGTACACGAGCGTGAAGTTGTCTCGGATGGTTTCCTCATTGTACTTCTTGCCGAAGTACTCTTTGAAGATGACGTTGAGCTGGTAGAGGAACTGGAACACGAGAGCGGCGTTGATGTTGGCGCGAGAGACGGCCACGAGGTACAAGTTCTCGTGTCGAGTGTAGAGGAACGAGCATCCGTCGATGACCTTGACGGGCGGCAGTGTGCCGGTCTCCTTGGCTGCGATCACCTGCAGCCGGAAGCTGTCGGCCGCACGTCGACTCACATCGTCACGGTAGAAGCGGTTGAGCACGACTTCGCCCTTCTGGCTGATGAGGAACAGCGCGCTGATCATGGGCGAAGAAGCAAGTTGAGTCGAGAGATCTTCCTTCGGTGCTAGGATCGAGGGCTTATCTGCTCCACGCTGCGCTTCCAGGACTGATGCGACCGGTCGAGAGGAGAAATCCACCTTGAAAACTTGTAACGACCCGACTTCGGCTCGCGTCGCTTCACGGCATTTTGTGTAGCGGTGGTGTTCAACACTTCGAGGTCGCAGAACTAACTTCTTGATACATTTCGTGGTGCATGGCAAACTTCTTCCTTACCTACAACCAAGATACATTCACAACACGTGAGTAGCATGTGCATTGGAAGGAGTTCAATAGGATCGCTCGTTGTCGGTTTACCAGCTTAAGTTGTATTTGTTTTCGCCATGCGGGGACACAGCACAGCTCGACTCGGTCCAGTTATATTCATGGGATCCCTGCTGCTGTGGCTTCGTGCTAGCGATGGCGCCTTGGGGGTGTGCTGGGCAACGAACCTGATGCGTTGATGCCGTTCGGGTCGTCGTCGTCGAGGTAGTTTCCGTCCGGGATGGGTTCGTATCCGTCTTTCGAGTTCTCAGCGTCGTCCGAGCTCTTCCCCCACAGCGTGTACAGCAGGAAGTAGAGCACGAAGATCTCCACGAGGTGTTTGGACGCCACAAAGAGCCACCACCACTTGGACTCGAGGTAGGCTCCGGCTTGGTGGAAGTGTGCGAGGCTGATGATCGAGTAGGTCAGGAACACGCAGTTCGAGACGAGGAAGAACGCACAGATGGACGTCGCCCAGTTGACCGCCTTGATCCTGTCGGTGGTGTCGATCTGACTCACCTCGAGAAAAGCCTGCAGCACGGTCTTCATCCGGAACGAGTAGACGAGCACCGCCGCGAGTGAGCCGAGCGACAGTAGACACATGACGACGTCGTCGTAGACCATGAGCCAGTACGAGTCCTCGCGCTTGGCTGCGAACACCGCGAAGCCCATGGCTTCGATGGCCACAATGGCCAGCAGCACGAAGCAGAAGAGACGCAGCGGATGCGACCGCACGCTCTCGTGCGTGAAGAGTCGACGCAGCATGTCGGCCCAGAAGACGACGATGAGCACGAAGACGCTGTAGAGCAGGAAGGAGCCGAGCAGCTCCACGGCCTCCGCCGTGAGGAACTGGGCCCAGCCGTCGTCCCCCATCATGATGCGTGGGGGCTCCACCAGCACCGACTGCACGCCGTAGGGCGTGGCGAACCACAGCACGCGGGTGAGCGAAGCCAGGCCCATGAGCAGGTAGAAGCCGAGCGTTGCGGCCTGGCGAGTGGGCGACTGCGCGTGCATGGCGAAGGCCCAGAAGGAGAAGAAGCAGGCGCCGCCATAGGCCAGCGCCAGCACTGTGTCCACTTGGCGGTAGCGGAACTCGAGGTGGATCAGCGGCGCTAGAGGAGAACGCAGCAGAGAGTGAAAAGGTAGAACAGGTAGAGCGGGTAGAACGATGGGGGCAACGCACCGTGTGTGCCGTCGTCGAGCGGACCCAGCGCGCTGGCGTCCGTCATGAAGCGCAGGTGGAAGTCGTTAGTAGTGCAGTGGAGTGTGTATCCCTCAGAATGAAGTTCGAAAATGTGGCGTACACAGGTGGTACACTGTACCGAATGTTACGTACAAAACCCAAACAGAATTGAAGCGATAGCACGAGTGAATTTTCACACAATTTTGACACCCTTTATTGAAGTTACTGTATCTTACACGGGATCAACGTAAAACATTGAGTCCTTGCTAACATTGTGATGCATCTTGGCAGTTGGGGATACTAGCATTCCTTTAGGCTGTCGTTGCGCTATGCGTAGCCGACGATTTTCCTGCAACGCAAGCATATCCGACATTGTCAGTCGACTGGAGATCTAAACAATTTTTTTCGAGGACATCTCACCTCTTCATAAGCTTGCTCAAAGTGGGCATGCCGATGCAAGGCCTTGGCGGCCAGGCGCATGGTCTCGTGCTGCTCAATGACTTTTTGCTGATGTTGCGAGAACGCCTCAATTCGATTGATATGCGCAAGCAGGATCTGTGACTTGGCTTCTGCTCGTCGCTGCTTCCGCACCTTGTCGAGCTCAAACGATAAGCGGTCCACTTCAACTGCAGCACAAAACACTGGTGTTAGTCTGGCAAGACGGCACGCAGAGCTTGATGTGGACGCACCATTGTTTTGCGCAGAAACTGCTTCTCGGCTTGGTCTGTTGTTCGTAAGAGCTGGAAGAACAATTGAGGTCGGCTCTCTTGGGCTGTTTCTGTAGGTAGAAGCCATGTCTACTGCTGCTACATTTTCGATGAGCTGTGCAGCGTGCGTCCGGACCCGATTGATGTAGCTTTCCTGGTAGAATATGGTTGGGTCTTGCCCTGGTTGGTTGAATCGTTCGTCAGGCAGCTGAAGATGCCTCACAAATTCGCGGTAGGCTACCTTGGCGCCCTCATCTAGCAATTGAGCATCATAGTCGATCAACAGCGAGCGGGCTTGTCGTTCGTCCAGTCCAAGGTTGGGAGCTTGTAGCGCTTCAATTAACTGTTTCGAGGTGATGACCCCAGCTCCTCCAGGGTCGCGCGACTTGAACGCCGCCAGCAGCACCGATTTCTTGGATCCAAATCCGATGGGACTGGTATACCAGTGCTCATTTTTGTAGGATTTTGATGCAGTTTCATGGGCGTCAATCGACACCCCAAGCACAAGCTGAAGACACACAAATAGCAATGCGAAAATATACACAAGAAAGTCAGTCACCGTCGATTGAACACTATCGACTCAAACTTACCTTTGCCTGCTCACGTTCAGTCAACGGAGCTCCTCTTGGCGATAGACGCTTGGTCCTGCCTTGTCCAGCGCGGATGGCCATTTCACTGGTCGACGAGGGTATCAGAGGCAGCTTGAACTTCTCGTGCCGCGTCGGCTTGAGCTTCATCGAGCGGTGGTGCTGGTCAATTGCATCGTTGTCACATGTCGGCGCCATGCCGCGTCTGGCCGATTTTGCGTCTTGAGTTGCTGCGTAATCTCGAGCGCGGGCCTCACAGTTGTGGGTGAGCACAGGCAGGTTCGTGCTGCCCATGACACCTCTACGCTGTCGCCGCATGGTCCGTCCCCACGCTGGTCTCAGCAGGTGCCAGTCCACGTGGAATTCCAGACCGGCGCACAGGAATGTCGTTCTTCGCCCCAGACTGCAATATGCTTCGGTTGACGTGGTCGTGAGTCAAGCTGGGACTGTGACCACATGTTGAACCTGTTCCTGAAGGTCGGAAGAGCTTATCGGGCCGATGGCTACATCGGATGGGCGCAAGATGTGAGGACGGTTCAGGATCGCACTTAGCAGAGTAACGGAGACTCAGCACTGCTGACAGCAGAGACCTGGCACATGTACCGTGCACACAGTACCACGTCTGACTAGCAAAGAGTTTCAGCACCGATATGGCTCCAAATTGCAAGTCGACGTCGTTACATGTTTGCATGCCAGCGGGGGACTTGCACACACGCTACAGTACCGGTAAGTTAGCTTTCTGGATGCGTGCGCGGCGTTCTCAGGCAGCAGCAATGCTTGGGGTCGATTGCTCCCGGCGTCAACTGTTCGCGCTCTGCCCTCGACGCACATCTGCTGGTTGCAGCTCGCAGAGCAGCGCGAATCGCGACATCTCGACTCTGGAGGGTGTCTACGTGCACAGTAATTTTCGGTGGAGAGGGAGAGGGGGTGAAGAGGACCAACGGAGGCAAGTTCACGTCCGCGCGGCAAACCCGCGCGGTGTTTGCGTAGGTGGGCCCAGTGCCGAGCATTCCAGCGAGCCGAGTGCTGCCCTCGCCAGGTGATAGATTTTATTTTCTCGCAGGAGCACAGCGACTGCCTTGGTAATTTACCCTCGGTGCCATCCGTCCTCGAGGGAATTCAATTCAGGATTGTGTACTTGATTTCAGTATGGGTCCCCCAGTCTCTAAATAAATTACTGTGCCCGTAGCCGATGCCCTCGGCTCCGCATCGGTGACAGATCCGGGTCTGTAGGAGTCGGACACACAGAGTCTCTGCGCCTGCCGCGCCTCCGTCTCTCTTCTACAAGGCGGCGCTGTCGGCAAGCCGGCTTGCCGGTACGGTACAGTATCCTCGCGCGAATCGTCGAGGTGATGAGGGTGTTCCCGACGGGGGGAAAATACTGCCGCGCCGTCTCGTTACTCGCGCCAACGTGCGTCTGTATAGGGCCGCTCTTCCTAAATGACATCGGCTTTCCCAGCTGGTCGACATTGGCCGTAGGCGCCAAACCAGCGGAGCAACTCGGTTTTGAGCTAATACAAATATGTAAGCGCAGTAACAAAGGCGACATCCACCCAGCCTGCCGCCTCACCCACTCGCCGCAGACGGTGGCCGCGAACCAGTCACCAAGTCCTGCAGGACCAGGACCAGAAGCAGCAAACCCGCGACGGGCGACTCGGCAGACGAGAAACCCTCGTCATGAACTCTAACCGTTTGTATGGCTCACTCACACCCAGCGGTGCTGACCTTCGAACTGTAGCGCTAAAACCATTTGTACCAGTAAAAAGACCCAAGCAGAGACTTTCAGATTGATCCACACGCCTCTGATTGGCTCGTGCCGCACTCACTCTCGCTCAGTATGCTTGCGCGAGCATAGCCGGGATGTGAGAGAGCAAGGGGCGATTAGGTCGAGCCAGTTGGCGAACTGACTTCTACCTGGTCGGAGCGGCATCCGACGACCGCACCACTTTGGCAGAGACCGCGAAGCGCACAAGAAGGCGAGGAACGCTCAGCGAATCGCGTGCTCGGCTTGTCGAGAGAAACCGCTTCGACAGGCAGCAGCAGGCACCAGGACAGCAACAGATTCGAGACTTGCCAACGCACCGCCTCCTCCGCAGGCATGAACCATCGCACTCCCTCGACGGGGCCGTCTCGCCGTGGAGGCGGCCGCAGTCACAACGGCCTGAGCATCCCCGGACTCAACGTGGACATCGAGATGCTCGTGCAGAGCACTCAGGGCTCGGCCATGCACTTTGGCCGCAAGACGGCGGGCGAGAAGTTCCACGGCTGGCTCTGGAAGAAGTCCGGCCGCTTCTCCAAGTGGCGCAACCAGCACTTCGTACTGGACGGCGCGCTGCTCACGTACTACGACACGTTCCCGACGGACCAGTTCGTCTCTGAGTCGTCGCTTATGCCTATTGCCGGTGACAACCTGTTCACGACCAAGAGCGAGTCCACCCCCGCTGGTGCAGTGCGGGTAGCGCATGTGGAGACGTCCGTGAAGTCCAAGATTGCCTTCAAGGTGTACGCAGTGAGCGGCAAGATCATCGATGTGCGTGCCAAGAACGAGACGCTGTGCAGACAGTGGGTGGATCGGCTGAACGAGGCGTCAATGCTTGCTAAACGACAGGAGTCGCTGAACACCAGCACGACTAGCACCGCGTCATCGACGCTGTCAGCAGGTTACTCGGATTCAGAGCTGGACTTGCAGTGCAATATCGTGGACAAGAGCGGATGGCTCGAAGTGGGCGACCGCAAGTCGAAGCGAGCCAGGTTTTGCGTCATACAGGGCAACATGTTCACGGTGTACGACACGGAGGACGCATGGGCAGTTCCACTCAGTCGAGCTTACGTGACCCACGCCGAGAAAATCAGCGAGGCCACCTGCGAGTTTTCCGTGTCGACGTGTGCTGGAAAAATCACGAAGACGCTAATGGTCAGAGCGAAATCTCACGATGAAATGCACCTGTGGATGGAGGCGCTGAGCAATGCGTTCGAGTAGGTCTCGCAGCCTCCGATTGCACCGCCAATTTTTTTCATTCACCCACCGCGATCAAGTGACCCGCGGTACATAGCGTAGTAAATGTGACGGCCACGCCCAATTCAAGTGGCGACTCCCAAGCACCAGCTCGGCATTGATCATCGCCGCCACCCAAACTCCAGCGCGTGTGTTCAAATTGCCGCGAGGGGTGGCGAGCATGTGCGGCGTATTTAAGTTATTCACCGGCCCGACTGAGACCGGCAAGTTAGTAGTAAGCGTTTTGTCGAGACCACGTAGTCCACGTGCAGCCGATTGGAAGTTGCATGCAGTTAATCAAACAAACACGCGATCTTCATCCGTTAACCCTTTTAAGTAAGCTAGCTTCAAAGAAACACAGTACTGGTAGTAGTTCCCTCGTCTTAGCAAGGTGTTCAACTCGCCTGGAAGAGCAGCTCAAGTCGTCACCATTTGGCGTCTATGCCTTAGTGAACGGCTGGACGATTGATTCACGAGCTTCGTTGCGTTGCACTAAAGACCGTTACATTGCATCGCCATTCCGAGCACTCCACGGTCTCCGTTGCCAGTGCAAACTGGTCATTCCGAACTTACATTTCGTAGCGCGTTAGTCAAAGGATGGATCGCATTGCTAACCACAGTTTTGCAATCGCGCAACTGACTCCTCCGCACTCATATTTCGTGCTCTCGCGGCAGCGAACCCACGAAGTCCGCCACGGAGTAACGCACGCGCTAACAACGACACGCTATGGCATGTCACTCCGATGCTCACATCGACGGTATGGCGTGGGGCCGGACTTTTCGCTAGGAAGGACTGGGCATCCGTTATGAACTTCAACTCGTTGCTGTTCAATGATTCTGGCGCCTTCAAGAGCTTGGAAAACTTAATACCATAGATTCATTACACATACCTGGAAACGTATCCAGGTTCACCGCTACCAGCGGTGTGCAACACGACCACGCCTCATAAGAAGCTTAGTCATCATCATGACTCCGCATAAGGTCCTGCAGTCCGCGGCGATTGAGTCGCTGGTGCTGCTGCATGAGCACCAGCCGGCGCTTATCGGTGACGACATCCGTGGAATTCTGGTCGAGCAGCTCCTGACGCACTTCATGCTGCAGCGCGTTGAGAATCTCCGTCATCTTTGGCCGCCGTTTGGGATCATTGTCCAGGCAGCGCGCGATAAGCTTACGACGGCAGGGCGAACAGGAGGGAGGGATGGTTGGCCGTAAGTCCCCGCGTGATACGCCCATCATGATGTCGATCGTCGTGTAGTCCTTAGAGAGGTCATTGTAGGGCTCACGTCGCGTTTCAAGCTCCATGAGGATGACGCCAAAGCTGTAGCAGTCCACTTGCGTGTCGTACCGTTCTTCACGTAGAATCTCGGGCGCCAACCAGTACGGCGTGCCTACGATCGTACTAAATAGTTTCCCCGGTAACAACTGGCGCTTTGATTCGCCAAAGTCAGATACCTTGCACGAGTAGGTCCGTGTGCACAACAAGTTGGAAGACTTGAGATCGCGATGCACCAACGGTGGATCACAGTTGTGCAAATAGGAGACACCTTGTGCCACATCAGTCGCTATCTTCAGCAGGGGGTCACTCCAGGTTAGCGCGATGGGGCTACGCAATAGTGTGAGAACGTCGCCACGCTCCAGATACTCCATCACAAGGCCTACATTTGATAGATTGTCGAATGTGGCGCCAATAAACAGCACGATGTTTGGATGCCGCAGGCACGCCAGCAGCTCCACCTTGCTCTTGAAGGCTGCGAGGCCCTCCGCTGTTAGGCACGACTGCGCCAACCGCTTCACCACGACATCCGTCTGATGATACTCACCCACCAATACTTCTCCGTTTGGTGTCTTGGCCAAAATATCCTTCAACTTTAGGTCCGCAAACGGGATAGACACAGTCATGAACAGCTCCATATCCCCGGTTGCGCTCAGGGCTCGCTCCAACGCCTCCTTTTCATCACGCGTCATAGCATTACGGTTCTCTAATCCGATCTGCTTCACGGACAGATCCAGCTTCAGCGTTGTGTTAATACGCTCAGCACGCACTTTAGAGGCATACGCCATGCGAGCAGCGCGATCCTCCGAGTACGTGGCTGTGAGCGCGAAGCATGTGGGTAGGAATACGCACAAGAAGAACAAGAACGCCTCATTACTCATCACTCGCCTGCTTGAGGAAATTAGCGGTGTCGCGCCCAAGAAACACAACATCAGCGTAGTGATCCACTCCGCCACCGACAGTAACAGCACATGCGTAAAGTCCAATTTCATCGCCACCGCAACGATGCCAGCAAATGCGGCCAGTATAGCAAGCACACCCATGAGCAACGAGTACGCCAGCTTGCTATCATATAGCTGCAGCCACGACAGCATGGTCATTTCTCCGTCCACTCCCGATATCTTCCCCCATTCCGACGTGTCGTACCACGACGGCGGCATCAGCGTATCGTACGCGCAGACCATTCCATTCGCCAGACTCATCTGCAAGTTCTTCCTCATGCCCACCAGTTCATGGTGCACAAACACCGCAAGCCCCACGGACCAGCTCAACACAATTAACGAAGCAATCACCTTCCAATGCCGTCGAATGTAGTAAACTCCGATCCTCAATCTCATACTTCCTTCAAAGTATTTCAACGGCAGCATGCCATAAACCAAAGCAAACGGTGCAAAACTCCACAATAGCCACGTGAGTCCTTCGTCCTTTGACATGGGTTCAATGAACGACACGCAGCTCGTCTCGGAGGCATTGGAAGTGCCCGAAGGTTCCTCCCCCAGCAACTGCGTGAGCAGATCCACCCACGCATAGTCATTGCCCGAAGGCGCAATGCACGTGTCTTTGAACCTGTGGAATAAGAAATAAGCTGCACCTTCAAAGGCCACAAGAGCGAGCATGAGTCGCCGTGCTACAGGGAAGTCCACCGTGGACGAGTAAAGCTGGTACGACTCCTCCATCCTCTCGTCTCGGAAGTGGTTGCTCAACAGTTTCAGATCCACGCGCGGGTCCATGTGAGCTTGCCACGTGGCTGAGCCCTGTGCTGAGAGCAATTGCACCCCACTACGAGTGCGTGAGGCCTGTTCTCCATCCCTAGAAGACGCGGAAGAACTGTGCGACGAAGACTCGGACGAACTGGACGGCGAACGAAGGCGCGTGCGCGTGTTCTGAGCTTCGGATCGTCCGTCGGGGGTAGTTACTTGGCTGTAGACACTATTGCCGTCCTCTTGGTCCAAGTCCGAGCTCTCCAGCACGTCTAGACGTCGCTCCATGTGCCCGAGCTGCATCATGTTTTATAGAATATAGGTTTTTGTGACGGAGTGACCAAATTTTAGTGTCGGACCAAAAAATACTCTCTCCCAAAAAATAAAAACACTTGGAAAATGTAACGGCGGCTACTCGCATCAATCCAAAGCTTGGGCACATCGAGGGGCTACATATTCACGCGAAGCAGCATCGACACCCACGCGCCAGCTCGACCCACCGACAATGAACCACACGCGCCCGATACCCATCGGAGGCAGCGGCAGTCAGCGCGGCTCCCCCGTGACGCGCAGCCCCAACGGCGCCGCGCTCGTGGCGCACTCGCTGCCCGCAGACATGCACCACGTGCATCTGTCGCGCTTCATGACGAGCTCGAACGGCGCCAGAGCCGGCGGACTGCAGCCACCCAGAGCGCCGATGGTGGGTTCTATGCCCGAGCCAAGCTTCCTGGAGCTGGACAGCATGCCCGATCTGGCGCTGGGCCCGCCGGCAGAGACCATCCGTGAAGACTCGCCGCCTCGAGCCCCCGCCGTGATCCAGGTACAGTTTTTTAGTGGGTTTATTAAATGGGTTTTTAAGGTTCTAATTAGGTTTGTGTGTGGGTGATTGGGTTTTATTCATTCCATTGCAGTTTGCAAGTTCGTGTCCGGGGGATATTGGCTTCTTAAGGAGCAACCCGACGAGGGGCTCGTGGACGCCGTCGCTGCAGCCATACCCAGCCGAGCACGACGACTTTGATCTGTCCAAGAGTCCGGCGCTGGCAGCCATGTCGGCGCTGAGGGAGAGGATGGGGGATTCAGAAACTACACAGCAAGCGAGCAACGGCTCGTCGTACAGGTCTTTTAGCGCGCGCGCGGCAGGAACACAGCCCTCAAGGGATTACTACGCATCGGACGAGTCGTCGAGTTATGCGGTGAGTGCAGAGCTGCTGGAGAGGCTGAGTATCACGTCGGAGGAGGAGGGAGAGGGCGCAGAGGACCGGGACGAGCGCTATCGGGTGCCAGGGTACAACTCGCAGATGCCTTCAGATCAGAGACGGCGGGCCGAGCGGCGCGGCTCGTATGGTAATGTGTCGGATACTGGCGACACGGGCATCTTTGAATTCGACGACCAATAGACTCGGCAGGCGATTAAAGCAGCAAAAATGACAAACAAGCGAAAGACGGCTGAAGTCGCAGGTGGCTGGCTTACTGTTTGTACGCGATGACAGGACGGGCGGAGGAAGCCGATGCACGAGGTACTGTAAGTCTACTCAGATGCAACAGGATGAGGACAAGGCAAGAAGAGCGGAGGCAACGACCAAACAGCTCCGGGTCGCCCGATCATGTGGAAGTGCGTCGTATGCAAACACGTGCGCCGTCAATTAACAAGCTTGCAGACGCAGCTTACTACATGTACATGTGTGTGTGTACATGTATTGTGCCTTTCAGGCCTTTTGGCGGATCGGACTTTAAAAACTGACTTTCTCATTGTAGCGGCTAGGTTTAACCTACCGAGATACTGCTAAACAATGTCAAGTTATGGTCAGTTTTAATTAAATTGGCCAATCAAAATGCTCGAGTGTGGAGTCCGAGATCGGACTTTTATCCCACTAATAAACTGGCTTCGAGCAGCTCAATGTCTGAATGGCTGGAGCTCGCCTGGCATTCAGAGATTTCGTCGAAAGCGAGAGTTTAAGATGACCTACTCAACTGACATGCGTTGGAGAGGCATTGTGCTTATCTACGTCTACTCGATTGACACTGCCACTGTAGCTAGCGTGCTAGGCTTCTCTGAACGTAGTCTAAATCGTTGGTATAAGCAGTTTCGCACAACTGGTAATGTTCTTAAGGCTGAGGTCCGTGCGAAGACGTCCCGATGGCCCCGTGATGTTTGTGCATTCGTGGGGCACTACGTCAAGGAGCATCCGTGCTTCTACTTCGAGGAACTCCGCTACGAGCTACGTTCGCGCTACAAGGACTCCATCTGCGTTTCTGACTCTACAATATGCCGCGCTCTGCGTTTCGACCTGAAACTAACGCGAAAAGTGCTCACCAAGCGTGCAAGAGAGAGCGTGCCGCGCGAAAGACGAGAGTATGTTGGCCGGCTCGCTCCATTTTATAGTGGACCCGACCAGCTCGTCTTCATCGACGAAACTTCAAAGGACGGCAGGTAAGTTTGACGATGTCAATAATGTCACTACAGGTCTAACTTAAACTATTGTCTATATTGATGTTCCGTAGATCTGTACTGCGTCGGTATGGCTGGTCTGCCAGAAACACCCCTGCCCATGTAACCCTCCCTTTTAGTCGCGGCAAGAGGGTTTCAATTCTGGCTGCGATGGACGTTCGAGGATTTTTTGCGTGGGGTAACGTGGAGGAGACTTTTACCCGTGCTAGTTTTCATGAAGTTTTCAAGACCAAAATCCTTCCGTTTCTCAACCCGTGGCCGCTACCTCGATCGATCGTGGTGCTAGACAACGCCAAGATCCACATGTACAAGGAACTCCAGGAGATGATTCATGAAACAGGAGCATTGCTGTTTTTTCTACCTCCCTACTCGCCCGATCTCAATCCGATTGAGGTCGGGTTCTCACTGCTCAAACGCTGGATTCAACGCCACGCTAATATGGCGTTCCGCGAAGACCCACTTGCAGTGGTACGCGTTGCCATGTACGCGTGCACTCGCCAGAAAGAAGAGGTAGGAGAGAATTTATACAGACACTGTGGCTACAAGCCAAACGCTTTGTCAATTAAAGAAATTTAGATGCGAAGCGGTCCTCTTGGCTTTCGTTTGGTTCTTAGGCATCTTGATGATCCGTGTCTTCCATGTTGACTGCAGGCGCTGGGGTGGCTACGTTCGTGGGAGCGCGGAATGGGGGGCGCAAGCTGTAGCTCGGAAGACCAAGCGCCGCTCTGAGGTCGCTCACGTTCACTTGCATCGCGACCGGAACGTCCTGGATCTTGACGCGCACGAGGTGATACTCTGCGCTTGCTAGTTGCTGATCCGTGCTTTGGGATTCGTCCATCGCAGTCTGCTGAGTGTCCACGTGCAGCAGCTGCCGGAAGGTAGTGTTGTCGGGCACGACGAGAGGAGCTCCTTCCGGGAGCCTTGCCTGCGTGACGGCCATGTAGGTCTGTGATACAGGGCCCGCTGCAATACCTTGCTCGCGTAGGACTTCTGCCACCCGTGGCATCTGCTCTTGAACGCGCGCAGCAGTTGCCCTTCGAAGCGACGTCGCTTGTTCAGCGGGCTTGGGCACGTAGATGTAGAGTTCCAGTATAAAACCCGCTTGTCCCCCGCTTCGCAGTCTGGCCTTGCGCCATGCCGTCTCGAGCTGGACTTGCATCGCGTTGCTGTCGTTGCAAAGCACCTGATAGTCCTTCTGATACGCATTGTTAGTCGGCTTAAAGTAAATGACCAACTCGGGGCTCCATTGCCCTGGTAGCACGCTCTCAAAGTGATTCTCGACCTTAGCCCGAAGCACGGGATACCCTTCCGCTACATCGAACACAAACGTTGGTGAAGGAGGAACCTTGTTACGACCAGAACCATATGCATGTCCATTCTTAATGAACACACGGCACGTCAGACTATCGGGAAGAGGCAATGTTGCTTGCATGGCAAAACTGGAATTGATCAATTGACTTTCACCTTTGGACCTACCGACATTCTGCTGCCACTGTCACCTTGCAATCTGCTCTCTTCCACGACCATATCATATGCTGCTGCATCCATGCCCGCGCTGCCTCTGCCGTTGGCCTTACTGTGGCTGGATTCGCCGTAAACTTGTTGTTGCTGCACACGAACACCCACACACGCACAATTAAGGGATTGCCAAAACATCATGCTCGCACCTTATTGCCTCGTCCTCTCTCCCGCTCGCATAAGCCTTGCACCAGTGCCTCACGCCCCAGCTGCCGTCACACATCATCTGCCTTCGAGAGGAATTGAACCTCTATCCCCGCGAACGGAGCTTTCCCGTTAAGCTACGAAGGCGCGTAAGAGCGGCGACGCCAGCTGGGTGCGAGCAACTGTCGAGGGCAGGTGTCGGTCTTGGCAGTCTTGACGTAGCCCGCGTGCCGTAAGCGTCGCTCTCGTCCTCGGCTTCCGTTCGCTCCTGCTTTTTCTTGAATGAGTGAGAGGCAGAGGCTCTCGCCCACCAAATGAAGTGTCACTTCCTGATTGGACAATATGTTAGGGTTCGGGTACGTTTTATGGGTGTCTCCGCCCCGCTTTACAAAAGTCCGATTTCCTTCGCAAGTACCGATGTAGCCCGTGCGTAAGCTCGGCATAAAGTCAGAAAAGCACAATACCGGTACAGAATATACCGCCACTTCCGACACCATATGTTCAGTACTTTTTGTGCACTATATAAATTATTGTGAGGTCATACAGGTCTGTCACTTCGTGGAGAGCATGGCGGCCTTGGCGTACGACATCGGGCTTAGCTGAGCCCGCTTCTCCATGTCTTGGACAATAGCGAAGCTCATGCCGTTGAGGAATGCCGACATCCAACCCACAGACAAGCCCACATCGAGCCCCCCCCCCCCCCCAAAGCGCAGCTTTTACCTTTCCGAGTGATGATGACCTTAGACACATACCACGCTGCTCGGCTTTCTCGATCCAGACTTCTAGCCTTCTTTCGAGCGCAGGCGCCTTCGCCTTGAGGGGTTTGCGGCGCTTGCCTTGGTCGTACGCCTCCTTCATGATGGTGCCTGCGTTTCGAAGTATGTCAGACATTGTGTTTCGAGCAGGAGGACCACACAGGCGGAACTCCTTCTTAGCCCACTTGGCTAGCTGGGCCTGCGTCATGGCTGGTGTGGCTGCATGCTTACGAATAAGCTCTCGCTTGTTGTCTATGGTTACTTGCCCATGGTTGTACTGTGCTGGTCGCCGCAAATACTCGAATGGTGCTTATCGCTTCGTACCAAACGAGTCGTTCAGAATTGGTTTTGGCGCGCGCGCGAAAATTACCTACTAAATCTAATATTTGAAAGTGCCAACAATAATAGAGGTTATTTGTTATCAGCAGTGTCGGAAGTGAGAGTACCTCCTGTACCACGCTATTCACATGTCAATGCACGAATACACGACCAGCGAAAGGCTCATATTGAGGTCTGTTGAGTCTGCAGTGTTGACTCGCTCAGCAAAATCCACCGCCGCGAAAGCGATGCAGTGCAGAACGCCGCATTCTTATGATGGATGGTAGATAGTACTTCGAAGTACTTCTGGATTCAATACTCGCACGCAGTCCACCGTCGTTGCTTGCGAGGGCAACAAAGCAACCGAATACATGTATGATACACTGTATAGCGGCCAACGAAGAGGCCCCCCATTATTGGGCCCCTTCGTTGCTGCGGCCTCCGCCACCTCGTCTTGTTGCCACAGCAGCGACCTTGAATACGCGTTAAAACATCGAAACGATAAGCTTCATTTCGTGGGCGTCGACTGCAAGCCCTAAAACGTTAGGGCAATAGCGAGCGTCTACCGGTGGATTTTGTCCATCTGTCTCACTGTTTGAAGATGATAGACGCCACACCACCCTTACCCAAAAAGAACCTTCAATGTCGGGAGGGGCGACATCATTATTACTATCTCTGTTACGTTATCAGGAGGGACGACACGTTGCTCCTCGTGCGTGTCAACGTGTCGTCTGGTCGAGCTCAAAATGCACCCAGCTGCGGTAGCGTGGGCAATCATCGCGTCGCTCGACCTCAATACGCCTGCTGGTAATAGTCAGCTCGCATCAGTTCTCTAATTGCCCAGGACGACTACAGTACATTCACAGCACTTCCCACCATGTTATTAGTCGACACGAAGCGGGAACTTTCATTGATACACGCCACGCCGAACTCCGTCAGGCTCGTGCAGCTCTCCAAGACTTGTCCACCACTACAACAAGTCGACAATGCAGCAAACCCGGCAGCCGTCCACTGGGGGCAGCTCCGCGCCCGCATGGGCCAATTGACGCGCGGTATGAAGCGCTGCAGACGCCCCAGCGCCGACGGAGAGTCCCAATTGCTATGCGGGGCCTCCATGCTGCACAAGGATTTCTGGCTCGAGGCTCTGGACGCGCAGCACCGCTACGGCTTCAACCTGCGCGCGTTCCACAAGGCCTGGAAGCACGAGATGGCAGAGGCGTCTCACAGTAGCAGGGAAGAAGACGCGTCGTTCTTCCACTGGCTCGATCACGGCAATGGCAGCAGGTTGGAGCTGCCCGAGTGCAGTCAACAGGAGCTGCGGTCGACCCATGTCGAGTATTGCACGGCCGAGCAGCGCAAACAGTACGAGCTCAAGTTTGTATACGGAGAGGAGGGGGGCAGCAGGGTGCAGTACGCGGCGTCAGGGTGCGTGGTGCACACCGACGAACGCAGCAAGTGGATCTTCGTCGTGGACCTGGCGGGACGCATGTACCTCGGACGCAAGCGCAAAGGGCGCTTCCACCACTCGAGCTTCGTGTCGGGGGCGCCCATCTTCGCGGCAGGGAAGATCATCATCAAGAACGGCGTCATCCTCGCCATTGAGCCGCACAGTGGCCACTTCAAGCCGCGACTCGAGAACCTCCTGTCGCTGTGCTCCATTCTGGCAAATCACGGCGTGGACATCGACGACGTCGCCTTCATTAAGCCCAAGAAATGGTCTTGCGAGTGGCCCTTCCCACCGCAGCCTGACCTCGAGCTTGAAGACTTTGCTGGTGCATCTGATACGGACTACGGCGCGGATAAATCGGACTCGGAGGAGCTGCTACCTGAACTGTAAAAAGCAGGAATTAGCTGTTCGAAAGATGTAGCGTTGGTATTTATCGCGGAATAAAGGTCCTGTTAACACCTCTATCGCCGCTTATACTCGCACGCCTTGAACTCGATCGGGTCCACCTTCTGCGGCTTGCGCGACGACTTGACAAACTCGAAGAGCACGAACATCTTGTTGCGCTCGTCCTTGTGTTTGCAGTCGAAGCCCATTTTGCGCAGCGTCTGCACGAAACCTTCAATGCCGCCCAGCGACTCGCTCTCAAATCGACTCTTGACCTCCGCCACCTTCAACACGCCGCCGGGTTTCAGCACGCGGTACACCTCGCGCACATACTCGCGCACACTCGTCCCCATAAGCGCCAGGCAATACACGCCGATGTCGACAGTGCTGTCTTTCAACGGAACCTGCAGGACCAGCCATTAAAATCCATCAGCCAGGGGATCTCCTCAAGTCACTTCAACATCAACTCACATCTGCAATATTGCACGCCGTAACGTGCGGCTTGCGGGACACCAGATCGAACGAGTGCACTTTGTTCGGCACGCTCTCGGCCAGCCTGGCGTCTCCGCAGCCGAAATCCGCCACCACCGCCTTGGGATGACGCCTACAACCACAATAAAACATCAGAAAATTACGTTGAAAATCCACTGCAATGGCGTCTCCCATTGGATTTCATAGACCACGCACTTGACGTAGTCGATGAAGGCATCGAGCGGGTTGGTGGGCCACTTGTCCGCCATCTCCCGGAAGCCCTGGTGGTACACGTCGAAGAGATCCGGGTCGCTCTGGAACGTGGAGAAGGCGGCGCCCCCTGTGGTCGTGTACAGCTGCTCGTTCAGCATGCGGAACTTGCCGCCGTCGATCTTGCGGCGCATCTCGGCCAGGCGCTCAGCGGGGGTCAACGACTTGGCCTTGGTCTTTGTCTTGGCTTTGCTCTGGCTCTGCTGCGACTTCTGCTGCGATTTCGACACGACTGTGAACTGCTGCGTCTTGTTCTTCTGGTGCACCTTCTTGCTGGCTCCGTTGGAGGCTGGCTTGCCCTTGGCGCCGCCCTTAGCGCCGCCCTTACGACCCTTCTTGCCCATGGTCTTCAGTAGCTGCTGGACGAGAGGAATTACGTCGCTGCGCCCAATCAAAGAGCAGAATTACTTTTGACCAATGAAAAGCGCGTTGAGAAGTTGATGTGCACGTTGTGTGCACGTTGAAGTGAACGGCTTTCGGTCCGCTTGGTGCCTGCCTCATTGAGGGCCTCATCATGGCACATCGTGGCATTATGCCATCACGGTAGAGATGACGCGCCGGGATCCAGGGCCGACACTCTCGCTCGAACATACGCAGCTTTCCATCGTTGCGAGTCCCACGGGAGCGGGTCTCGTGCCAGCGCGTGCCATGCACCACCAGAAGGCTCTGATTGGCGGCGTGCATGCGCCTTGAGGTCGCCAACGCAATCCGACGCCCGCCGGCGCGATTTGACTGGCCGCTTGCTTCAATTGGAGCAGCTCGCGGGGATTTGTTGCGCGGCGCGTGGCTGAACCATCGGGATCTCGCCCAAACCAAAAGAGGCGCGTGCCTTGCTACAACGCACACAAGCGTGACACCTTCCGGCCCGCGGTCATGCTCCTAACCACAACTCAATTCGCTCTGTCCAGCACAAGTCACAACGACTGGAACTATTAACTATGAGCACCAAGTCCGGCATCTCCTTCCTGCTGAACCCGCAGTCCTCCGACGAGATGGGGCTCACGGTGACGGCACCTGCAAGTCCGCCGCCTCCGACGTTCCAGCGCCTGATGGCCATGGCGCAGAGTCCCGACGCGGAGGCCACTTCGTCGCTCCTGCTGTTGGGGTCGTGCATTGCACCGCTGGAGAAGGTCAACACCTGCAAGAAGACGGTGGTGCCGGTGCTGTCGCTGGCTGCACTATGCGAGGCCAGCAGTGGCAGCAGCTACAGCTCGTCCGTTGACAGTGACGACGAAGACACAGAAGAGCTGCCAGAAGCAGAGACCAAGGTGAAGGCTGTTGCCAAGCCAAAGCCCAAGGCGAAACCTGCCCGGAAGCGCGTCCGAAAGAGCCGCACGCCGCCCTGCAAAGTCGAGGGGTGCACCAACATCACCGTGTCCCGAGGCTGCTGCGTGCGTCATGGCGGTGGCTCGCGCTGCAAGATCGAGGGGTGTCCGAACCGCGCTAAATTGTACAAGCGCTGCTTCCAGCACGGCGGCTTCAAAACGTGCGCGACTGAGGGCTGCACGCGCAAGTCCAAGCGCTACGGCCACTGCTGGTCGCACGGTGGAGGCCGCATTTGTGTCATCCCTGACTGTGAAAAGGTGTCAACGCAGGGCGGACTGTGCTGGGCCCACGGCGGCGGCAACCGATGCAAACTCGAGGGATGCAGTCGCCGATCGTATCAAAAGTACGGATACTACTGCGTCGACCACGCAGCCTTGAGCAAAGGTGACGAGGCGTAAAACCTTTGGAGATATTGTAAATGTCCATCGTGTACGCTAGTAGGTAACCACTTTCGCTTGTAAATGAATGTAAAATGTTTTTAAAAGAACCTACTTACGACAACTATTTTTATTCGAGCTCTGAGCTATTTGACGGTTTGCCCAATTCGCCAAGATGATGATCCTGGACAGTGTGTCGGAGAAGTTGCGCTCGAAGCATGTGCGAACACTGGAGCTGCTGCAAAAGACACTCGACGAGAACGTCGAGCTGCGTGAGCGAGTAGCAAAACTTCAAAAGGTATCTCTCACATGATTACTATCACATCAAAAAGCGGCTAACATTGTCCACCCTGTTGCGTAGGGAACTCTCCACCTTGGCCAAGGACTGCCACGCTCGAATCTGTCATCGGAACTGGAAGATGAAATTGAGCGACTCAAAGAAGAACACACACGGAAGTTGAAGGAGGTCGAAGAAGCTGCAAGTGCAAAACTGGCCGAACAGGTTCATGCTGCAGAGTCACTTGTGACTGCAAATAACAAGCTGAAAAATGATATGATCACGATGGATGTTGCGCTACGCGACGCGCGTGGCAGACTCAAATACGAGCGGCAAACTTGGAACGGAGAACGAGCACAACTTGAAGCGACCGTAAGAGAGGCGACGAAAACCCAGCCTCCTGCAAGTCCGTCTCGAATTAAGCGAAATCAACCACAAACTGAGGCTTTGGTCGAAGAAGAGAAATCAAACCAGCGACTCGAAGCAGAGCTTGAATTGAGTCGACAAGCTTGCTCGAACGCAGATGCCGCGCGTCGGTCTGCGGAGGCACGCCTTGTTGACGTGAAAAACGACTTCGAGCGCGCATCCAAAGAGGTTGTAGCTCAACGGGAGCAAATAGTAATTTTGCAGACACAGCTTGCAACCTCCCAAGCCCAGCAAAAATCAATGTTTGACGAGCTCAAAACCGTACGCGAGCGCAATCGAACACTTGAAGCCAAATCGCCCAAGGAGCGCCCATCGTCCACGGCATCCGCTAAGCTCCAACTCCAACAGATGACGCTGCTAGCAAAATTGCAGGACACGGAGGAACGTTATGCCAAGCTCGAAATGGAGCATCGAACGCTTCAGTCTCAGACCGCAAAGCTACAGCAGCAGCTTGCCAACGAAGTTGCACAGCGCAGGGCGGATGCTACCGAGTCTGGGATCTTCGCGATCCATGTTGAGCTCAAACGCGAAAACTTCCAGCTTCGATCTCAAGTTGAAGAGCTCAAGGCACTTCAAAAACGCTTTTTGACATCTGCAAAGAAGAAAACCATGAGCTTCCCCTCCCTCTGAAACAGCCAGCATTCACATATCAACACGGTCGGATAAACGTTCACATCAATTCCTCGATTGCTCTATTGTCTTGCTCGTTTCGCTCCACACTGACAATTGAGCTTCATCTTAAGTCTCCAGCGATCCGTAAGTGTGTCCTGCTGGATCAATACGTCGCCGCGCGTCCGCGTCAGCCAGCGGCTGGTACTCCGTCATAAATTCACGTCGAACACGGTCCCGATCGTTGGCATTCGGCGTTCTACGTGCGATTTCCGCAGCCTTCATAGCGTTACGCGTGATCAACGGCGAGCGTGAGAACGCCGACGCCGTGAGAGCTTCAGGAGTACGAATTGGTGTCAACGCCTCCTCCAATGGCTCCAGGTACACGAAGCCCGGCAGACGCAGCGTGCCATTGTACACTGCCGTGCCTATCAGCAACGTCAACATGCCCGCAAGTTGCAACCAGCTCCAAATCGTCCAGCGCTCACCGAATTCCCCCTGTGTGAACAGGTAAAACAGCAGCAAATCCGTCCCCCAGACTGTAATCGGGCGGAAATTGTCCAGAATCGCGTGCCAAATGGAGTTCAACAGGTACGTCACCGACACGGCGAACACGTTATACCCGAGGATCACCAAGAGGTAGATGAGCACGATCACCTGAGCCAGGCTGCTGTTCATGAGCATCTGATACGCATCGTCGAATCGCTCGTTTGAACCCAAATCGTTGCCCGGCACCAAATAGGCAATTGGGTAAACGACGAAAGTGGTTAACACCAGTCCCCAAACGCCTTCCATGCCCACCACCACTAGGGGTGGGGCACTGTCGCCTTCGTCCATGAGTTTCTCTTCGAAAACGTATTGCACCGCCTGAATGGCGCAGCTTAGCACCACCATAAACACACCGAACCCTGGGTGCTGATTGGCCGAGTTGTTGTCTTGGCTGTCGGCGTCTGCGAGACTCGTGACGCCCACCATGAGAGCCGCCAGCATGTTTAAGCCAATGCCGATCCACATGTAACTGCGAAGACGGTCCTTCAGCACGAACACCTTAAGCAGTGCCACGAACACGATGACTGTGCACTTCATGAGCTGGAAGACGCTGACGGTGATGTAGAGCAGACCCAGATTGGCAACAAAAGTTGCCAACAAGTCGAAGGCCGCTGGCAACGCCAGCAAGAAATACATTTTGCGAGGGATACGGTAGCGGTATTTCATGCCGTTGCGGTTGCGACGCCACTGGCGCTCCACGTGGTAGTGATAGGCCCAGTGGATGGGGAGAGCGAACACCATGGCCAGGAACATGAGCCACGTCTGGAAGATGGGCTTCTCGAACTTCTTCACCTCGCCATCGAGGCCCACCGAGTCCACGCCGTACAAGATCTGTCATGGATACGTTTTTGTCAGTTTAGGCTAGTGTTAACCGTAGGAAGAGGATTACCTAAACGCACCTTGCCGGTTCTTGTTTAAGTGGAAAAAAATCAGATTTTGAGTGGCAAAACGGCAACATGCAACAACGGTTAGAGTAGTGTTAAACGAGCAACAGGGCTATGTGAAGACGTACAGGGTGGTGCCCGTGCCCGTGATGAGCCCCATGCCGAAGACTAGCGCCTCCCTCGTGCCGCACGACATGGTTGCTGCAATGGAGAGAGTCTCTAAGCCAGCGGTGTGCGTCTCGCGCGGTCAAATTGATTGTGAGGTAGGTGGCAAGAAAAAAGAAAGATACCATCAGAAGATCCCTTCGCTGTCGACCAATCAGCGTGGGTGCTGGGCGGTATCCGGACAGAATCAGAATTATCAGTTGAGACGACTATACAAAAGCAAATCAAATCTATGTTATGTAGAATCAGGATCGGCCAACTGCTCAAAATACGTGCGAGGGATCATCAGCAAGTACGTCGCCGAGTGGATGGATGACTGGTGCCCGTGCACCGGCACACGTTATTACAATGCCGCTTTGCACGAGTCAAGGCAACGGCTTGGTACGGACATCCGTCTCTATTTTGGCTGGTTCCGATTAGCGCTGCATGTTGAAGTTGCCTTTTTTCATCAACTGCCGGTCTCCACTGTCGGCTCTACAGGCTTTGCTGGTCTCTCGGTGAACTCTCGAAGCATGGCCACGTAGATTTTCCCCGATGCATCACCCGACAGCTTCTTCCAGAGTTCGGCCACGGTAGTTTCCGACAGTTGCTGCTCGCAGCTTTCTTCGCTTGACGGCTGCTCTGGTTCAGAGCTGGCAGCTTGGGCTTGAAGCGTAGCGACGAACTTCTTCCGCTCTGCTTGGTACTTGAACCGAGCGAGCGACGCGGTCTCTTTCGTGACACAGCAGCGCTCGAGAATCGCAGTTTCCAGCGCTGCTAACCTCTGGGCAGTGTCTGCGTCGATGAAGGTTGGTGCATTAGTGCTGGCCTCGGTATCCGCAGTGTTGACTGCGAGGGAAGAGCTTGACGCTCGACTGGACGACTGCGACGTTCTTGAGGAGTGAAATGAAACACCGGAATTATTCCGACTACTGCCACTTGAGGGCAAGTTGCTGTCAGTTTTCGAGGTCACCCCCGACCAGTCCAATTTGCGGAAAACCACTTTGTAGGGCTTCCTCTTGAGAAAAGTTTTTGGAGGTGATCTGGGAGAATTTGCTTTCGTTTCAACGACTGCTTCTTCTTTTGGCGGCGAAGGGGTGGTGAGTTTGCTGGGCTTCTGCTGTCTCTTGACTGGGAAAAAGTGCCGAGCTGTTTGGACCGGGAGATTCGTTTTAGGTGATTCGATTGAGTGCGGACTGTCGCCAGGCTCTGATGAGGTCACGGAAGACGGTGAGGATGGAGGGGATAGAGCTTCGGCACGGGAAATCCTTCTAATTGGACTGGATAGGGAGTCTTTCGATGGCAGCATTGGAGCTTTTGGCTTCTCTGAGCTGGTCGCAGCTTGATCTGTAGATTGTAGCGCGCGTTTTCGCTGGGATAACTTGCTGTTTGTCGACCTTCGCTGAGGTGTTGGTGTAGTTTGTGCATTTTTCACTCGCCTGCTGGTCGGGTTCTTTGGTATTGTGTTTTTCTCGTTCGGATTATTCGGATTTGTTGTGTTCACGTACGGAACCATCGTGATAGTATCGTCGCTTGCCTGCCTCATCAGGTAGCTTACGCTAACTCGAAGATCACCTCGAGCTGTATGTCCTGGATACGCCTTCTCCAGGGGAAACCACCGGCATAGCGCATACTGAGTCGCCAGTGGTGTCTCGAGCAATGACAACGGGATTCCAACGACGCCCAACGTGTTTGCATTCCCTCCACCACTATTCCCAGGAATCTTTACGATCACAGTCGCGCTCAAGTCGTCAATAACGCTTTGGGGCGAAGCTATTCCATGTTTCATACCATTGTTAAGGTCAATTGCGAACCGAAGTGAGCAATCCTGCAACATAATTTCCCCGGTAGTGTCCTGGAAACTTGACACGAATTGCTTCTTCGGTAAAGCACGCGCGATTACTTTGGACTGCCGCTTGAATAGCAGCTCTATCTCAATATATTTCCCGTCAAACGCACTTGTAACTCCAAAACCAAGCGCTAGATCACGAGCAGATAGCAATTCAACCACTACTTCGTACGGAGGTAGGGCAGTACTTCGAGGTGGGTCGACCGTAGGCATATAACCATCAACTGGGGCAATCACAATAGGATTCGTAGGCGGTGCCACTGGTTTCTCGACCTCCAAAGCGATCAGAATTGACGTGGAGGGCAACTCAACTTCGCCTTCAATTCCTGCATTTTCTCGCAGTTTTGAGCACCTTCGCACAAAGTTCTGGATCACGCGAGCTGATCGGTGTCGCTGGGCTCGAGATTTCTCATGCTCAACAGCCAAACGCTTCTGTCGAACAGCAAAACTTCGAAGTGCGGTATTCTCGT
Organism: Phytophthora x cambivora; assembly: GCA_033557925.1. NCBI lineage: Eukaryota > Oomycota > Peronosporomycetes > Peronosporales > Peronosporaceae > Phytophthora > Phytophthora x cambivora. The sequence continues at coordinate 1,993,355 of JAUCEB010000012.1, read as the reverse complement.
CAACATGTGACTGATCTTTCTCTCCAACACTCCTGCAAGCTTCAACTTGTCTCCGTCCAGGATCGATCTCAGCGCCTACTGTCACCAGAAAGTGTCGAAGGTGCACTCGAAGCAGCTTCTGCTGCGTGGCCGTCGAGCGTCCACCATGTTGACTATCGAACTCCTGTCGCTTGCGCGCCTTGAACTCTTCGTACGTCTCTCTCATGACCTCCGCCCTGCAACGACCCTTCATGGAACATGGCTACACTCCAGCCGTTACGTTGCTGTCCAAGTCTCTGCTGTCGGGGAATACCTAGGTAGTGAGAAATCAAATTCCATCAGCCGTCTGTACCTCAAAGCTCGCACTTATTCATGTCCTGAACACCAAATCTACTCGTGACACCATGCACCAGCCACGCCGGCATGGGGCGGACGACGTCGCCTTCCCCGCCTCCAGCGCTGACGCCGAGGACTACTACGCCTTTCTACCAAGTGACGAGTCCATGAGCGACGTCGAAGATGCTCCAGCATCGCCCAAACGCGCCGGAAATCGCGATGCTGTGGACGACTTGGCGTCGGTCTTCGCGTCCTCGAGCTCCATCGGCTGCAGTTCCAAGATTCTGACGCCCATCGGCAGCTTAGCCGGCAGTGGATCAGCATACAAAGAGAAACAATGCAATAGGCAACAGATTAAAGCTCCAGCTCCGGGGGTTTTCGCCCTCGGGGGAGGGCAGGAGCTCAGGGTCTCACCTCGAGCTCTGGAGCAGCACAATGCGCGTAGGACGCAGCTGCAGGCGGCGCTGGACGCTGCTACGGGTGACGAAATGAGTGACGGGGAGTATGGGGAAGCCCCGTTCAGGTTCGTGACAAAGCACAAGAGAACGGTCAAGTTTGCGGACGAGATGGAGGTCGAGGAGGCTCCGGAGACCGAACGGGTGGAAGCTCAAAAGAAGTTGGGGAGGAGACAACCTGCTGGAGAGGAGAAGGAGGAGGGAAGTGACGACAGTGAAGAAGAGACGGTTGAGCCAGATCCGTTGTATGATGGTGAGCTGGACGACGCGGACGAGCAGTGGGTGCAGACCAACTTTGGTGAGTTCCTTGCTGAGTGAGAGAAGCTTGGACTGTGCGCTTACTTGGTGGTTTTTGGTGGATTGGTGTAGGTGGAAAGCGGGCTGCGAGGTCAGAGACGGATGCGACGTTGTGCTGCCCATGCTGCTTTGTCACGGTGTGCATGGCTTGTGAACGGTACGTCACGTTGTTTTAATGCTGTGCGGGGATGGATGTGCTCATGTGCTGTTGCTTTGTTTGAAGGCATGCAACCTACGCCAACCAGTATCGAGCCACAGCAGCGATCAACTGCCGCGTTAAGAAGGAGGAGATTCTCACGTACACGACCAGTGAAGGCAGTCGCGTCCCAGCGTCGCTGCCGTTCCACAAGCGCCAAAACCTGACAGCGGGCGGCAAAGCTACTACGACTGGCCAGCAGATCGCTCGACTGCTACAAGAAGATGAATTTTATCCCGTGGCATGCTCGGATTGTGGCACGATGGTGGGCGTCTTCGACCGAGAGCAGCAATACCACTTCTTCAACGCCTTACCCAGTAATTGCTAGCTAAGGTTTCCTGACGTCAACGATGTGGTGGATGTGGTGCATCCCGCTCATCTGACAAGGGCTGGCTACCTGGCTTCACGATAATGCTATATGATTACAAGAGGAGTTCGCCTCTGAATATTGTGTTCGACCTAGGTTGCCATGAAGATCTATGGCATTTCAATCCCCATAGACACCTGTGCTCGTATCGTTTTTGACTTTTGCTTGACCACTGTACATTTCATGCACGCACGATTTCGTGGGTGCTGATTGTTTTACTTCGCACACACAAAAAGCCACTAGTTAGCGAGGATCACTTGCCTGTCAGGCTCCCTTGAGGATCCGTAGGAAGCCGCCAGAATCGCTTGCCTCGCGCTGCTTCACTGTTATCTGCTTTTTCGTTCGTTTTCGGGATTTTCCAACGTGTCGTGTGAGCTCCGAGCCACTGGACCAGTTGCTGGCTTTCTCTAGGCAAGAGCAATGCCTACGTTCATGACCTTGTCATTCAGCTCGGACACCAGAGCTTCTAGCTGGAGAGTAGCCTGCGAGCGATCACGCACCTGGCGAACAGCAGCTGCCAGCTTCGCCTGAAGTTCACGCAACTCTTCCAAAGCTGATGCTGGCGTAACCGTAGTGCTCGACGCTGCCATTATCTTGCGTAGCTGCTCACAGACTTCTTCACTCGTGGGTCGCTCTCCAGGGTCAATCGAGGTCATGCGCACCACCAGGTCCATCTCCATAGGAAAGTGTTCACGCGCCTTCTGGGGTACGACACCGTGGCGCACACCAGTAAGAACCTGAGAGCGCTCCATCATCGTACTGAACGGGCAGCACAGCTCCAACAAAATCACACCCAGCGCGAAAATATCCGACTTGATCGAGTATTTGGCGCTCTTGAGACGAGTAGCAGCGTTCTTCAGCACGTTGCTGCTGTTGAAGCGATACCCCAGCTGTTCAGGAGACGCATAGGTGAACGTGCCGAGAGCAGTTGTGTGGTCTCCGTCACTTAGACCAAGCTCTTGTAGGCGTTCACGCGGAGACACTGATCCATCAGACGAACTGTCAGCGAAAACAGACTTCGACAAGCCGAAATCGCCAATCTTCGCTACATCTCCGTGAATGAAGATGTTGTCCGGCTTCAGGTCCCGGTGGATCACTCCGTACGAATGCATGTGGGCCACGCCCTGTACAGCACCCAAAAACAATTTAAGTCCTTCCAGGTGCTTCGCCGACGTATTCGACCATGCTGATCGCTCCTCAAGTGAAGAACGAAGCCACGCTGACAAGTTGGAGTGAATTTCTTCACCATACTGCTGGCGCTCCTGCTGAGGTGTGTTCAACTGGTCCAAAATATGATGAATCGGCTCGTGGCTGCTAGTCGGGGTTGAAGGAACGGAATTCACAGCTGTGCCGCACAGTTCCATCTGGATGTACAGGATAACCTGCGACTTCATGACCACGGGCTCGACAGCTATATCACGGGAGGCATCGTTCTTCAACTCGCTAGGTTGTCCGAACGACGCCTCATCGTCCACGCACAAACCGACAGAGTCCTCGCCCTCGTCCTCGAACGTGAAACCAGGTGTGGAGTACTGATCGTCGTAGCCCAGCGAATCCGACGAAAATTCCAATGAAAACCATTGCTCAGCACTGCTCATTCGCAGTTCATCCTCTTCATCCAGCAGTTCCAGTTGCTGGCGCTGAAGATCGAGAGGGCCGCAATCACTCTCCAACGAAGGTACATCCGAGCCACGCACGCTTTCAGTCGACGAGCTCGTGTGAGGAACGCACGCATCCACTTCTGTCCACGCTGTGTGGTAACGCACTACATTAGAATAAGGGGTCATGGAGGCCATCAAGCGCACTTCACGCAGTGCCTGGCTTTCTGCACGCTTCGCATCCAGCTCGGTTGCGCGCGGCAGAACCACCTTCTTGACCGCGTAGTAGCAGCCGTCCACCTTGCTGCGCACCTTAAACACGGACCCTTGACCCCCTTCACCGAGAGACCCCACCACTGCAAAGTCCTGCTCAAAGCGCGAGTTCGAACTACCGGTAGTCGAAACTTGAGAAGTCAAGGACGCGGTGGGTTTCTCCAATGGCGTCGTATCAATTGGCGTCAATCCCGCTGCTGCCGCTTTCGTCGACATGGCAGCAGGCATGGACAATGTCCGCTTGAAGGAAGCACTCTGCTGCACCTGTTCTTGCTGACGTTCATCCGTCGTGACCTGGGCCAGCGACTGTAAGAAGGCCGCGCGCTTCTTCTGCTCGTCCTGCTGCTGCTTTGACTCTTTCTCCTCTCGCTGCTTAAAGAACGGCGGCAGGCGGCTGGTCTGCGAGCCGAGCCAATCCGTCATCCGCTTCTGCGGCGTAAAGAGCGCCGACGGGTAGAACGACGACACGGACGACAGCGTCGCGCTGCTCTGCGTGCGGATCGGCACGCGGCGCACAGGCACGGGGGGCGACGACGGCACCGGGGAAGCCGCCGCCTTCCCTCCAGCTGCTCCCGACACCGCCGCCGCCATCACATCGTTCTCCTCTGTCCCAGTCTGGAAGTACCCAATGAACGGGTTCGTCTTGTCCACTGAGGTGCCGCGTTTACTCGGGTGCAGGTCGTCTGCGGTCTGTGCCGCCTTCCTGGTAGCTGCAGCGGCTTTGGCTGCCAGCGCCGACTGGTCACTGCCCAGGTCCGCGAACGCGATGGGCGAGGACGCCACGCGCGGCATCGCGGCCAGGGACGCGTCGTCGAACGTGTCGGCGCTGCACTCGGCACTTACTGGGGAGCCGGGCGAGGACAGACGTCCGCCGACCTGGGAGGCCGTGGCCGCGCGCCGTACGCCGGGCAGCCCATTGACCCCGTTCTTGGCGAGGCCGAAGGCGAAGGCGCTCTGCATGGGCAGCGTCTTGACTGGTATGGTGGAGTGGCTGGAGGACTCTGACTGTCAACTTATGATGAAGACGTAATCACCCTAACTTGGTCGCGAGTACCGCGCTGTCAACTTTTACGAGAGAGATGGAGCGCACTGCCCTCGAACGACGTCTGGCGGAGTCTGTCGTCTGTCTGTTGTCCACTCACTCGCTCACACACGCGCGCGCCCGCTGCCACCTCCCACTCGCTCACTCACCTCTCCTCGCTGTGTGTGTTGAGTGCGGGACACGCTCCGGCTGCTTCGGGATGAGCACGCGGACAAGCTGGCGGACTAGGGGTGACTCACTGCTCCTGCCAAATAGCGAAGTGGCGGAGAATGCATGTCGACGGGCCGGGGCCAAACCCCGCACAAGCCAATAATGCCCGCACAAGTTGTTTTGACAGGGGTCGACGTCATTCACCCATCTCTTTCTCGAACGTCTGATGATGAGCATCAAGGGTCTCTGCTGGCCACAGCGATCGATGCAAATTGCATTGCCATGAAAGTGAGGCGGATAGAAGGGAAGGTGGGGTGTGCTCACAAGCGAACGCGCCTTGTTGCCTCCGTTTTTGGGCGTCGCAAGGTGCAATACAACGCGCGAGGGTGGGTGGCAGCCCTCCCCAGGAACAATTGCCCCGTACTTCCAAGAAAAACAGGTCGACTCCTTGCTGCGCCGCAAATAACGTCCAACACGAAGAACCATGTGCTAGGCTACGCGCACATTTCCGTGAGCGCCTTGGAGCAGAAGGAATGTTTCTGCTGTATTTTGGCACTACGGAGCCTTTCCCCGGACGAAAGACTGTCATACATGAGCCACGTGCGTGGAGCGCAACGCCTGCAGATCGGGTTTGGCCAATTCATACCGAACGGCTACTGTAGTCGCGCACGAAGCGTTTCTTTGCTGGCGCAGGAAAGGCCTTCCCCGCTTCATGCCTTGGCGACACGTGGGCTGCGCTGGCCCGGCCAAAACGCCCAGCCAGCTGGAGCTTCAAGCGCGCTGAATGCCCGGGTGTTCAACCAGGTGCGGCAAAGCCTGCCAGACGCCTCTCAAAAATTGCTGCGCATCCACCCCCAAGCAGCACAGCGAGCTTTAGGATCGTCATGGCGTGTGCCCTCGCTATTGGCACGCGCTCTTTTGAGGCTGACCGTCAAGAACGAGCCACGTCACCGCCGTGGGTCTCAGCAAGTGAAGGATAACAATGCGAACCAACGTAGCATTTGAGTGATACCCTACAGTACGCTCAGCACAGTGTCTTGCCTCTCAAGTGTCGATGAGAGGAGACGCCAATCGCAGCACACGGAGTCCGTCAACTTAGTCGAGTTGTCCTTCGTTGAAGTTCACGCATGCGACATGTTCGTAGAGTTGCACATCGTTATCAGGCTGGTGTTGTGTACACCACATGGTGTATCCCCACACCAAAACGATCTTATTCCGCATTCACAAGCACCATGGCCGGACGTCACCTGCGCCTGGAAGAGTACGCGTCGTCGGGGATTGCAGTCGAGTCCGAGGACATAGGCGACGCCCTCTCGCGCGTGAAGGTCCGCCCCATGCACGCAGACAAACGCACCGCGCGTCGCAGCCTCAACGATGACGAGAAGAGCGACGGCGTGGCGCACCGAGCCGCCTCCTCCCACCATCAGAACGACCGCTACATGGAGGCCTTTGACGCCGCATTCGAGGAACTTTCAGCGGCGGAGGCGGCGCGCTCCGGGAGAGAGAGACATGAGCTCAGCGAGGCGGCGGCTGGTTCGTCTGCTGCCGCGGTGACGCTTAAACCAGCGTCATCCACGACTGATCCGACGCAGGAGCTTGGCGGCGCGTGGCTGCAAGGCCCGAGCGCGCCTGAGGGCGAGCTACACGCCGTGTCGGCCCAGCCGCTCATGTGCATGAGCTTGAGCGCGGACGAGAGCGAGGCGGTCGTGGGCAGCAGCGACCACGCGCTGTACGTGGTTCCGCTGGGCGGCTCTGTCTCGTCCAGAGCGTCACGCGGCAGTCGCTTGAGGACGCTGTACACCAAGAGATACGGCCATACTGAGTGGGTCACCTGCGTCGCTCACTTGCCGGATCGACGGGTCGTCAGCGGCGGCATGGACAGCAAACTCTGTCTGTGGGATGCCACGGGCGTCAAGTGCGAGGACTTGCTCGGACACAGCGGCTCTGTGTCGTGTGTGCTGGCTGTGGGTGACGAGGCGGCTCTGAGTGCAGGGTATGACAAGATGCTGCGTCTGTGGAACGTCAGTCGAAGGGCGTCGAGTCGCCAGCGCGAGGTCAGCGTCATCAAGGCGGGGACAGCACCGATCCTGGACGTGGCGCTGCTGCTTGGCGGCCAACAGGCAGCAGTGTGCGGAGATCGCGACGGGGGCGTGCAGATGATCGATTTGCAAGCGAATAAGGTGCTCCGCAAGCACGCGAACGCCCATCGAGGACACACCACCAGTGTGTTGGGCAGTAGAGGGGACGGCACGGATGAGGGATCGATGTTCTTCTCTGGGGGTCAGGACGGCGCCATAAAGGTGTGGGATACGAGGCAGAAGTCTGCGGCATTCTCGCTTGAGCTTCACGTCGACCCACGCAGCGGCAAATCTGGCGCGGTGGGTTTCCTTCGTGAGCCGATGGAGGATGCCAACATACTGATTACAGGTGGAGCTGACGGAGTCATCAACGTGCTGGACAAGAGGCAATCCTACGGCGTCGTACACAGCTTCACGGAGCACTTGGACTTCATTTATTCGCTGCATGTTCGCAGTCAGCTGTGCTTCAGCGGCGCTGGGAATGGAATGCTGCATGTGCACGACTGGAAGCAAGGTAAACTATTGTATGGCCTCGGCGCGAATCAGGCGGCGGTTAGAGCGGTGGCAGCATCGGCGAACCAGCTAGTTGCAGCCGGAGACGATGGCGGGGTTGTTGTTTACGATATGAAGTAGAGGTGTGCACAGTGCATGTATGTATATCCATACACATTGTCAAGTTCTGGCACACTTGAAGAGGGGCAACCTCGTCCAGCTTTGGATCATCTCATACGAAAAAGGGTTCAATTGTTTCTGCAAGCCACCTCCATCACATCAACCTGTTCCAGTGTCGCTCTCAAGTGACTTATAGACTGCAACCCAAGATTCTGGCTGTAGGGAATTTTTCAACGGCTGAAAGACCAAGACACACTGCGGACTTGATGGCGATTTAAGCTGCTCATTCTCAAAACTACCCGTTCGAGCCCACTCCACTACCCCAAGCAACTAGCGCGTCTTCGGCAAGATGATCCGCGGTATCGTCAGCTCCTGTTTGGTTGCCATACTGCTTGGTATCCTAAGCCAACTTCCTGCAGCATACAACATCGGCATCGGAAAGAGCGACATCACTGGCCCCGCTGCCGACGTCGTCATGATGGGCTTTGCCGACCCAACGGAGAGCTCCACTGGCATTCTAAGTCGCCTGTATGCTCGCGCGTTCCTGATCGAAGATCCCGACACCAACAAACGCATCATGTTCGTTCACTGCAACTTGATGTCCGTCATGCAACTTGTCCGACAAGAAGTCCTCGCTGAACTCGCGACCAAGTACCACGGCATATACACCGAACAAAACGTCGTGCTTCACGCGTCTCACACGCACGCTAGTCCTGGAGGCACTGCCGGATATTTTCTCTACGATGCTTCCACCCTCGGATTCGTCAGCGAGAACTTCGACAAGATCGTCAGCGGCATCATGAACGCCATCAACGCTGCGCACACTTCAGTGCAGAGCGGAACCATCCGCTGGAACAAGGGTGAAGTTGCTAAAGGAGGCAAGAACCGATCTCCCCCCGCGTACCTGGCCAACCCGGCATCCGAGCGAGCCAAATACTCAAGCAACATCGATACGACGATGCGTGCGCTCCACTTCCTCAGCAGCTCTGGCAAACTTCGAGGAGTATTGGCATTCTACCCAGTGCACCCTACCAGTCTCACCGCAAAGAATCGACTGGTCAGTGGGGACAACAAGGGCTACGCCGAGTTCCTGCTCGAGGACGAGCTCGACGATGTGATTGTCGCCATTGGAATAGCCAACGCTGGCGACGTGAGCCCCAACCTGATTGACAACGGCAACGGCACCTTCCGTGGAGAGGGCAACACCACGATCGAGTCCGCCGAAATCATGGGCAAACGGCAGTACGACACGCTTTCAGCACTTATCAAGGGGAAGTCGGAGCTCATCCAGGGCTCTGTCGTCGCCAATCTCTCTTACGTCGACTTCTCCAACGTCACGCTGGACGGCGTCAAACCCACCACCAACGAACCGTTCGCACACAGAACCTGCCCCGCCGTCGTGGGGCAGAATTTCGCTGCTGGAACCGAAGATGGTCGGGGACCGAGCATGTTCACGGAAGCCAACTTGAAGGGCAATGCATTGTTCAAGGCCATCGGCGCTGTGATCAAGCCCACGCCGACTTGGGTCCAGAACTGCCAGCATGTCAACAAGGTGCCGCTATTCGCTGCCGGACTCATGGAGCCTGTGCCTTGGGTGCCCAACATCCTACCGGTGCAGGTCGCCAAGATCGGTCAGTTCGCTATCGCTGTGACCAACTTCGAGGTCACGACCATGGCGGGCAGACGCATTCGTGACACCGTCAAGACGGCGCTGGCCGGTGCTGGAGTGACTGAGGTAGAGCTCTCCGCCATCAGCAACGCCTACGCTCAGTACATGACCACCAAGGAGGAGTACCTCACTCAGAACTACGAGGGTGCATCGACTCTCTTCGGACCCAACCAGTTGGCCGCGGTGCAGCAGGAATTGGCTCGAGTGGCGGCGTCCGTGGCCGACTCGTCCGTACCGCTGGACGTCGGGCCCACTCCGCTGCAGCTCAACCGCAGTTCACTCATCACACTGCAGACGGGTGTAGTGTCCGACTCGGCGCCATTGTTGCGCTCCTTCAGCTCCGTGCGCACGCAACCCGCCAGCTCCTACGCCGTTGGCAGCGTGGCCTCGGCCGTGTTTGCTGGTGCGCACCCCAAGAACGCACTGACGCTGGTCTCATCCTTCTGCGACGTACAGAAGCTCGGGCCCGGTTCGTACTCCACCGTGATGACCGACGCGCACTGGGACCTGCGCTACCACTGGGAGCGCCATCTCATCGCCGAGAGCAAGAACACGTGCGAATGGAACATCCGCAAGGGCGGCCGCACGAGCGTCCCTGGAACCTACCGCTTTGTGCACCGCGGGTACTCGAAGAACTTGCTGGGCGCGTTGACGGCGTACACAGGTGCGTCCAGCTCGTTCACTGTGACGGCGTAGGCTACGCCGCGAATCTACATCTTGACTGTAGCGTTTTTCTAGGTATAGCATCCTTTAGGCCGCGTTCGACGCGGCAAGATAATAACACTTTAGGTCTAAAATTGCATTTCGAGTCATCAGCACGGCAACGAACACGCGAAAATCAGAATCGCATTATCGCGTGAAACCACTGTTTGTTGGAGGGTGTACAGTATTTGCCGACCTGTATTTTGTCGGTGCCTTCAGCAGGTCACTAAAGTGGAGATTTATACCCATAATGGACCAGTAAAACGAGTTGTTACCCCTCTAATTAGTGACGTCGGATCTTTTGCCCTTCCCCATTCCGCGACAAGCAGTGAAGACGACAAGAAGAACGCGGCCAACGCCAACGCCCTCCGTGCTGGCGTTGGCCACAAATTGTTTCGATTGCTATCTGGCGTCGGCATCTGACGGCATCTGCCGACGCCAGATAGCAATCGAAACAATTTGTAAGTGGAAGCTGAGATGGTCGTAGTCACACAAAGTGCTAGACGTACGGCAGCAGATCTGCAGCCCCGCACCCCTAGATGTTGAAGTAATAAGCTCTGTCAGGTAATACAGCATCCTTAAATACCGAATTATAGCGTTAGCTTGTTGGTCATGAAATCAAACGAGAGAGCTTACCTCCAGGAACACTTTTTCAGAGTGGCCAAGAAAGTTGACAGACGAATCTTATGTTAACCACACCGAATGCGACCACTATAATGAGATTTCGGCCTCGAACACGACTACCAGTGAAGTGGTATTTTACACCGCGCGAGAATGCTTTTCCCGATGAGCCGAGTTGAGAAAATGCTGGAAAATCATGATTCAAGGAAAATGGCAATGTAGTCGAACACGGCCTTAGGCACTTTTTCTCTGAGGTCAGACATCTGACGTAGGGATATCTTAATGTACATGTATACCAGAATGGAGACAGGCATTATCGCCGATTACGATGGAGTCATCAAAGTTTTGTTGCTTTCCAAGTGCCACGAAGGCTTCCACGTTAAGGTAAAACTGAAGTACCGATCTCGACTGCAATGAACGATGTTGACCTTTTCGAGGGTTTATCAGTTGTACTATCATTGCATGAAGGCCCGCGAGTAGTAAAAAAAGTTAACAAAAAGAAGGAACCGGCAAAGGAAATGCGTACGAGAATCAAGTTTTGAATTTATGGTTCTCTTGTGCACTTCGTCAAGCGATAGGTTGCTGGAGGCAAACCGCTGGGTGACCCCCCCCCCCCTACGAGTTATTCGCGCGGAGTGTACCACTTGGTGCCTGCTGGAGTCGGAGCCGGCGCATTTTGCACAGAGGCCTCCGTTAGTGGCAGCGTGACCAGGGCCAGCGTAGCGATGGCGGCGATGGCAAGGAACTTGACGGTCTTGATCATGATGGAGAGAAGGCGCGAGTTCTGGAGTAGGTCCCGGTTGTGATGGCAATGGCAAATTTCGTTGTGAGGTCCTCGAAGCGAATGCAGTCGCTGGAAGGAAAATACATCCGCAAGCTCGCACCAACGAACGACGACTGAGGAAGTGATTTGTGCCTTGGATGTTTTCGCTTTATCCGATGTTTGTATTTCGCAACATGCGAACTTTGCAAGGCTCCTTCAATCCAACACAAATGAAGCCTGCGATTGATGAAGCCGGAGCAAAGTGAACCCCTCGCGCTTGCGTTGGGATGGCCTAGTCTATTACTTTGAAGTGCTTCCTACCTATTTTCCTACGGCTACTCGGTTACCCTTGAAGTACTTTATTGAAGATCCGTAGACATTATGATTGTACATTGGAGAAGGAACATATTGTGACAAAATGTCATCCTTGGAAACGTTAGCTCTGCGATCACCACTGGCGTCATCAACCTGGGGGGGGGGGGGGTCGATGTACAGCCATCGAAACTCGATGAAGATTGCAGGTGAAAGTTAGAATTTGTATAGACATAAAACGAGTTTTAAAATAACGCTGGCTTCGCCTTACACAAGGAAATCCATTTTTGAAATACCCACTATCAGGATCACCAGAACTCTGATGTAACCTAGTTGTACAGTATTCGCTGGTATAACGCATACTGTAGTTTGCTACGCTAGAAAACACTAAATTCACATGTTGATCGTTGCTGCGAGTATGTGTTTCATGTCTGTGCCGACAATTTTTTCGCTTTTTCGAGCAGCGGAATCATTTGAAAGCTTCGGCACCAGCGGAAAAATAGCATGTCAAAGGAGGGTGTTGAGTTATTCTTATCACCGCCTCAACGGAGAGTGAAGGGGGTATACAGTATATTGCTTTGGCGCTGTGTGTTCAACAACATCCTCTCAAGCTCGACACGTTCGGTCCTCAATTGACGGTCTACTACCCAATGGTCTTGGCCGCGCAACGATAGAGCACCACAATCACAGCCTTTCACGTGGTGGACGTGCCAAGATCAGACTGAAGAATTTAAATGAAGACAAATACTCGAAAGTCAGTGGTCCGGCACGCTACGATTACACCTCAGTCCGAGACAATTCGGGTTGGAAATGCACGCCAAGCGTGGTGCAGTTCACTGCACCGAGCTCGTAACGACGCTCCACTGGCAGGATCGCCAGTATTCGAGCTTGTTCCAATCGAGCAATTGCCTGAATTTGACGCATCAAAGACGCTCAAGAATATTCTGTTGAGTCCGGAACAGATTCGACGTCTCAACGCGTTCAAAACCCGATGGAAGTCGGTGATTGCAGTCATGTTGCAGCTCGGAAATTTCCTCATGGTATTGACGACCGCCACTCCGCGACGACCCGTGATAGCAGTTCTAGCATCTCTACTGCAGTTCCCTGGCATGGCGTTTGTCCTGGCTTCAATTCGCATCAATATGTTGCGCTTACTCTTGAGCACGTACGACTACTGGTACTTCACCCTCAACAATCTGATCTTCGGGGTGTGCTTCGCAGCAATCTTCCGGGATATCCGCGTTGTCACTGTATTCATGGGCTGCGTGATTGTGCAGATAAGTATCGGTGCTGATGCACTTGTCGGTGATAGACGCCAGCTTTTCATTTCCAGTGCCATCAACTGCGGAACACACATGGCAATGTTCATCGCTGTGTTCTTAAAACTTGTGGACGACAACGGCAACGGTGACTCGTTCCTTCTCTCCTATTCATCAACTGGCTACGGATTTTCCATCCGTGATACTCTCATGAACACACAGCTCAACATAATTCTACTGTTTGGGCGACTGGTCTATCGAAATTGGGTCGGAATGCGCGAGCAAGAAGTTGCTAAAGCCCGGCGTATCAACTCTGAGACCAGCTACATTCCTGGCCGGCGCCGATGTGTCAGCTACTATTGCACTGTTGGGTTACGTCCGAAAACAGGTAGCAGCCCTTCATCTGTTCGAGAGTCCGTTGCACGAGCTGGGAATACTAGCTCCATCCCCAGAACGGACACCGTCGACAGCACAGCTCGTTCTCGACCAGACAGTGTTATCAGTGTTCAGGCTCTGGACAGTTATCGCAGTCGTTTGAACTTACTTGCCTCGATGCGCTCCAATTCGGCAAAGGGTACAAATGCTCTGCACAATGCAAGACGAACTCACAATCGAAGTTTCACCAAAATCCAGTTGAAGTTTGTGCCTATCGAAGAAGATTTCAACGCCTACAAGACACTTGTACCAGGTTTTGGACGTCTCCTTGACCGAGTCTTAGGATCATCCGGTTCGCGCCAGGGACGACGCGTAGTACTAAATCTATTCCATGCTCTGGGTTATGTTGGAATGGGAGTGCTTGTGCTGGGTGCTCTTTGCGCTTGGGTATCAAAGGATCAGAACCTTGATAACCTGCGACCAGGTCTAGCACGGACCCAGAAGGTGGCATTCTTCGCATCTCTCGTTTTCTGCAATGTATTTTTCGCGGCGTACCAGCGACAGCTACTCAAGCGACTTTACTCGTCTTTCAATTTTATTTTCCTGACTACGAAGCTCACGGTAGCCTCGATGGCCTTGTGTCAATTTTTTGCTTGGGATCGACGAGTGATATGGGTATGGGGTGCGTGGATTTGGATGCAGTGGGCTATCACACTGGACGCCCTTCCTCCAAGTGCTATGCGCTTGCTTGCTTTTCGTCGATCTACGCTAATGCTCTCCGTGCTCGCGTTTGAGCTCACTGGCCTGATCATTCTCTCTCTAGAACTCTTTGTTTTCGATCGATGGATTGTTCCAAACCGCACTGTAGTCGATCGGGTGATCCACGGGCGACGTATTCAGCTGAGCACCTTGTCCGCCTTGGTTACACGGCTGTGGACCATTTTTCTTTGGGACTGCAAACTCATCTGGTTCCTAACAGCTTCACTGCGCCGCCAACGCCATCGTCGCTTGAGTGTAAGTGCTGCTACTAAAGCTCATGACGACGACGAAGGAGAACGTTTACTTCTCACAGGCCGCGTTGAGTTTTTCTACGAATGGGCATCAGAAACTCCATTCAGACCGCGCTGGTCGAATCGCTCCCAGATACTCCGCGCCTCTCAGGCAATGCTGCGGCGCTACACGAAGACTGCAATGACCAGAGAAGAGCGGGGTTCAGTACAAGTAAGTAAGCCACATTGATACATTCTGTTCAACCTGTTCACGATGTCACCGTGAAGGTGTTCGAAGTACCCTCGTACGCTGTCAGTGTCCCAGTAAGTTTCTTTGAATACCCGCGATGAACAAAGCGATAAGTGCCCGCAACGCTCGTTCGACCTCCGGATCTGATGTTCCACTCGCACGTGTTCTTACTTCCAGCAACGCCGTAGCGCTTCCAGTGGTAACGGAGGTCCCAGTGAGCATCGGTCATGACCGTGTGAAAAGCTGTTCCGTCTGAGTCGAGCTTCTCGACGTCGCAGAACGATGTGACCAGAGTGAGCGCATTCTTCGGATGAGCGCCTGCAAACACACAGGAAGCCACGTCACCGACGGTATACGAGCTCTCGGGTTGTGTACGAACAGCGCTGAAGCCACCTGATGGGGCGGTGTCGACAACTACACCGGTTTGGAAAGTTACGAGGGAGTTACGGTCAATTTGCAATGGGGTAGGACCCACGTCCAGAGCAACCGAAGGATCCACGATAGAAGCCGCGACTCGAGAAATCTCTTGCTGCACGGCAGCAAGCTGATTCGGGCCGAAGAGCGTGGAGGCGCCTTCATAGTCCTGGATGAGATATTCCTCTTTCGTGGTCATGTATTGCACATAGGCGTTGCTGATAGCCGCCAACTCGACCTCCGTGACACCAGCGTTTGACAGAGCCTCCTTCACAGTGCTGCGAATTCGCCGTCCAGCCATAGTCGTGACCTCAAACGAGGTGACCGCGATCGCGAATTGACCTATCTTGACGATCTGAACAGGGAGGATATTGGGGGTCCACGGAATGGGCTTTGCCAGACCGGTGGCAAGTAGCGGCACCTTGACACTGTTCTGACAGCTCTGCACCCACTGCGGCGTCTTAGTCGTGAGCGCAGCACCAAGCGCTTTAAAGAAGGCGTTGGCCTTGAGATCACCTTCGCTAAACCAGCCCAGCCCTCGTCCGTCTTCCGTACCAGCAGCGAAGTTTTGCCCCACAATTCCAGGACATGTTCTGTCTGCATACGGATCATCATCGGTAGTTTGAACGCCATCGAGCGTCACATTGGTCATATCCACGAACGACAGCTTGGCGATCGCGCTTCCTTCGATCAACTCGGACGTACTGTTGATCAGCGCCGACAACGTATCGTACTCCCGTTTGCCCATGATTTCAGCACTCTCGATCGTCGTGTTCCCCTCGCCGCTGAAGGTGCCGTCACTGTTTTCAACCAGGTTCGGACTCACGTCCCCAGCATTTGCAATGCCAATGCCAACGACAACATCGTCCAGCTCGTCCTCGAGCAAGAATTCCGCATAGCCCTTGTTGTCACCACTAATGAGCAAGTTGTCTCCCGCCAAGCTGTTTGCATGAACTGGGTAAAATGCCAATACACCGCGGAGCTTGCCAGAGTTGCTGAAGAATTGGAGTGCACGCATCGTGGTGTCGATGTTGCTCGAGTATTTGGCTCGCTCGGATGCCGGGTTGGCCAGATACGCGTCGGGAGATCGGTTCCTGCCTCCTTTGACGACCTCGCCCTTGTTCCAGCGGATGGTGCCGCTGGCCACGGAGTTATGAGCCTTGTCGATAGCGTCCAAGATGCCGCTGACGATCTTGTCGAAGTTATCGCTGATGTATCCGAGGATGGACACGTCGTAGAGGAAGTAGCCGGCGGTGCCTCCGGGTCCGGCGTGCGTGTGGGTGGCGTGTAGAACGACGTTTTGCTCGGTGTAGACGCCGTTGTACTTGGTGGCGAGTTGAACGAGGACTTCCTGGTGCACGAGTTGCATGGCGGAGTGTAAATCGCAGTGAACGAACATGACCCGTTCGTTGGTATCGGGATCTTCGACGAGGTATGCTCTGGCATACAACCGATTAAGGATTCCTGCAGTGCTCTCGTCGAGATTGGAGAATCCCATCATGAGAACCTCCGCTGCCGGGCCGGTGATGTCGCTCTTGCCAATACCGATGTTGTATGCAGCTCGAGATCCAACAGTCAGCAGAGTCACCAAGACGAGCATGGGCAGCACGACAAGCAACTTGAACCCGTGCATCTTCACCAGAAGTTCACTCTGCTTGGGTGTCTGCTCTACTAGAAATGGAGAAATGACAACCTCGCCAGCTCTTTCGAAAGCGCCAAGCAGCTCGTCAGGATCCGCGATGTTGCTGCCGCTATAGATGCAGTATCCGGTAGCATTGAGCTTTGCCATTGCGCTAATAACTAACAAGCCATTGGCTTGGAGCGTCCCGTGTCTTTATGCTACTTCTGGTCTGTCTTGCATCGCTGCCTCGTTGTGCTCGTATCCATAGCGTGCTGACGTGTCATCCAGCGAGGCCTCGAGCAACCAGCAGACTGCGACTGCAGTGATCGATCATAACCTCGCGCGCAGTGGGATGCAGCATTACTATGCTCTCCAACAGCATGCGTGCCGTGTTAAGCGGGACACGAACAGCACGGCACTCGTGCACGGTTGCTCACATGGACTGGCCCTGGTGCATTTGAGCACGAGTGGGATTGATACATGTAGTGCATGTACATGTAGCAGTTTCCACGGTGGCTCGCGATCTAGATTACGAAGGCAGGATGATGCTACTACCACGGACTAAACATCCATCATGGTGATCAAGTTGAAGTGGGCCGCCAATGAACGAACAGCAAACAACAGCATGTTCAACAAGGCGGAGACAGCTTAGAGGTCTACGCAGTCACGGTGAACGTGTTGGACGTGCCTTCGTACGTCGTCAACGCGCCCAGCAAGCTCTTCGAGTACCCGCGGTGCACGAAGCGGTAGGTGCCGGCGATGCTCGTGCGGCCGCCCTTGCGGATGTTCCACTCGCACGTGCTCTTGCTCTCGGCGATGAGGTAGCGCTCCCAGCGGTAGCGCAGGTCCCAGTGCGCGTCGGTCAGTACGGTGGAGTAGGAGCCGCTAGAGTCGAGCTTCTGTAAGTCGCAGAAGGACGAGACCAGCGTCAGTGCGTTCTTGGGGTGCGCACCAGCAAACACGGCCGAGGCCACGCTGCCAACGGCGTAGGAGCTGGCGGGCTGCGTGCGCACGGAGCTGAAGGTTCGCGACAGCGGTGCCGAGTCGAACACCACACCCGTCTGTAGCGTGATGAGTGAGCTGCGGTTGATCTGCAGCGGAGTGGGCCCCACGTCCAGCGGCACGGACGAGTCGGTCACGGACGCTGCCACGCGAGCCAATTCCTGCTGCACCGCTGCCAACTGGTTGGGCCCGAAGAGAGTCGATGCACCCTCGTAGTTCTGAGTGAGGTACTCCTCCTTGGTGGTCATGTACTGAGCGTAGGCGTTGCTGACGGCGGCGAGCTCGACCTCAGTCACTCCAGCACCGACCAGCGCCGTCTTGACGGTGTCACGAATGCGTCTGCCCGCCATAGTCGTGACCTCGAAGTTGGTCACAGCGATGGCGAACTGGCCGATCTTGGCGACCTGCACCGGCAGGACGTTGGGGACCCAAGGCACAGGCTCCATGAGCCCGACCGCCAGTAACGGCACCTTGTTGGCGTTCTGGCAGTCTTTCACCCACTGTGGCGCCTCCTTAATGACGCCACCGACAGTCTTGAAGAGCACGTTGGCCTTGAGGTTGCCCTCCGTAAACATGCTGAGCGCGCGTCCATCTTCGGTCCCAGCAGCAAAGTTTTGTCCCACGACGGCGGGGCAGGTTCTGTGTGCGTACGGCTCGTTGGTGGTGGGCTTGACGCCGTTCAGCGTGACGTTGGAGAAATCGACGTAAGAGAGCTTGGCGACGACAGAGCCCTGGATGAGCTCCGACTTCCCCTTGATGAGTGCTGAAAGCGTGTCGTACTGCCGCTTGCCCATGATTTCGGCGGACTCAATCGTGGTGTTGCCCTCGCCGCTGAAGGTGCCGTCTCCGTTGTCAACCAGGTTCGGACTCACGTCACCAGCATTTGCAATGCCGATACCAACAACAACATCGTCCAACTCGTCTTCGAGCAAGAATTCCGCATAGCCCTTGTTGTCACCACTGATGAGTAGGTTGGCTGCCGTGAGACTGGTAGGGTGAACTGGGTAAAAAGCCAAGACACCGCGGAGTTTGCCAGAGCTGCTGAAGAACTGAAGCGCACGCATAGTGGTGTCGATGTTGCTCGAGTACTTGGCTCGCTCGGATGCCGGGTTGGCCAGGTACGCGGGGGGAGATCGGTTCTTGCCTCCTTTGGCGACCTCGCCCTTGTTCCAGCGAATGGTGCCGCTGGCCACGGAGTTATGAGCCTTGTCGATGGCGTCCAAGATGCCGCTGACGATCTTGTCGAAGTTGTCGCTGATGTATCCGAGGATGGACACGTCGTAGAGGAAGTAGCCGGCGGTGCCTCCGGGTCCGGCGTGCGTGTGGGTGGCGTGTAGAACGACGTTTTGCGCGGTGTAGACGCCGTTGTACTTGGTGGCGAGCTCAGCGAGGACTTCTTGGTGCACGAGTTGCATGACGGAGTGTAAATCGCAGTGGACGAGCATGATGCGCTGGCTGGTGTCGGGATCTTCGATGAGGAAGGCCCTGGCATACAGGCGACTGAGGATTCCAGCGGCGCTTTCGTCGGTGTTGGCGAACCCCATCATGATGACTTCGGCGGCGGGTCCAGTGATGTCGCTCTTGCCGATGCCGATGTTGTACGATGCAGCGTGCTGGGCGAACACCACACTCAGTAGTAAGATTAGCAGCCAGCGCAACAGCATCGCGTTCGTCTTGATTCGGTCTGGTGAAGAGAAGCTTGAGCACTTGTCGGCACGTTTGGAAATGAAAGAGACTCTGACCGAAGGTTAAGGACGACTGCATATGCAGGCAAACGTGCATGCAAGCAAGAAGGGAAGACATCCCGTCTCCCCCCTTTGGCATCCATTCCGGTGGAGAGGGGCCATCCAGCAGTGCCACAACTTGTAGTTAAACCAGCTAGAGCTGATCGCACCTCCTCACATCAAGGCCCACGCCGAGGGCCACGGTGCCACTTCATCGAGACTAATCAAGTTGAAGTGGCTTGGAGGTGGGTGGAGTGGTTGAACATTGTTTAGCCGCCCGGCTGGACAACCTTGTGCGTTGCTTGCGTGGAGCCCAGATGCCACTGTGAGATGAAGCAGTCTTGCGGATAGTCTCGGGTCGTTTCGTATCTTGTCTTCAAGCGCGTTGAGTCAAGTCTTTATCTATTCAGCTCGACTGGTGGGGGTTTCGTGCAAATTCCTGCTCAAGTTCTCCTGCGCATCTTGACCTTGACGAAACACGAAGACACGGACTTGCGTGTAGTTTAATTAAATATCGCTCAGGAACTGAAAATAAAAAAATGAGAAAGTTCGTCAAAATAGGATCCCTTGCACCGGGCTATTTGAGGAGGCAACTACAGCGGTCGGTCGTTCTACGACGATCGGCCGCATTTCAGGAGCCGACACTTCCCAATTTGCGGTACAGACCACACACGCTGCCAACATCGCCATCGATCATGTCATCAACTTCGTCGGAATATCGAGCCGGGCTGCAAGATGGCGTTGTCCAAGAACCCCCCTCCTGCGGATCCACGTGTAGACAAGCTTCCCAGGATAACGCGCTAACTCTCCATGAGAAGGACGACGACACCATCATATCCGGCGTATCACCAACAAGGCGAGTGCGTCCCCGAATATGTCTGCTCTACATTGATGAAGGTGTGCGCGAACGCTTTTGCTCCAATGCACAGGTTCTTTTGCAAACAGCGCTGCAGGATCCTCTCGTCAACTCCAGGAACGCTCAATTAGCTCGCAAGGCACTTCAATACCGCAAACTTATGAGCTGGACCGAAGAAATCGCCCTCCATGATCCGATGTTCGATGCCTCGGCATTTTTCGGCGTCAAGTGGCAACGCAACGGCACGTTGCTATTTTCTGAAGCCCCCCATAACGTGTAGCTCATTCTAGGATGGGAAGGACAAAAGTACCAAAAACAGGTTGGATTCAAGAATGAGAAGTTCTTATTGGGAATCCCGGTTCGAACAATCGGCCGAGAAAATTTGGAGTTGAACGCACAATATTCTTTTAACCTAAACAAATTGAATCAACAGTCTTACATGGATATTTTTCTGGCAATACTCGATCCTCGAGATGCTCCACGCTACACGCGAACTACTGTACGAACAAGCTACTCAGCATCCACCTGGATATCTTTCCTCCGCCACTCGACACCAAAAAATGCCGATACATCGAATGCTGGGTCCCGGGGGTCGACTTCATGCAGACGCGGGGTGATTTTCCGGTAGCGGAGGGCCTTGTGCGCGATCAGAGAACTCGTGGAGCTGGCATGGGGGTCCTCCAGCACGGCATCGAGGAGGCGTTGCGCGTTGGCGCAGAATTGATCGCGGACCCGTTCGTTGTCGTAGACCAGAAGTACGCGGGGCGACTTCGAAGCACCCGTACATGTACTTCCGTCACTCCGACTACGCAGCAGCTGTTCTTGTATGCGATCTAGTTGCTCGTCATCGGTGTCGAGCGGCCATAGAAGACCAGTGATGTCGTTCTCCAGTTGCTTGCCATGAAAAGTTCTTTGCCCAAGGTGACAGCAGTCGACGCTCAAGTGTTTGTTCGGCGGGGCAGGCTTGGTTGCGTCCATGAGAGCGTTTGGGGACTTGCGGCCGACGAAGCGGATTGGTAAATGAAGCACTCGGAACATGACGAGCTTCTGTATCACTCACGCAGCAAAAACACGCAGAGAAAGGAGAGCCCGGGGGTTCTCAGTACATAAACGTGCCAGTCAACTGGGTCAGGTAGGTAGGATGAACTCAGCCGACACTGAGCCTAAGGCAGAGTGGCAGCGTGTGAGACCTTCCAGGGACGCTACGTAGATGGACATGAACGCAGAAGCTTCTTCTCTACGGGTATGTGATCGCGTACTCATGAACTAAAAAGTGCGGCAGCCTGCTATTCATTCGCTCGCTGCTTCCTGTGGGCGGTGTAAATGACTCGTGCCAATGTCGTAGAGAAGAGCACGCGACCAGAGAAAACTGGATTGCCTTTTTCTTCCATATCTCGCAGGCAGCGGTGGGTCCCTGACGACGCCCAAAACTGGACCCAATCTCCGTTTCGACGGCTCCGACCGCAGTTACTGGAGGTCGAACGCAGCTGCAATGCACTAAGTTCATCCTTAGCTGCCTTCCTGCAGGGTCCACAGCAAGGCAGCTAAGGATGGCGTTGCTTGTGCTTCGATGATCTATCGCCTCTGCTTTCCTTTTGGAAAGTTTCCACTCGGTGTTCCATACAGCACTCTGACTCAGTACACTCGAAATTCTGCAAACTGATTGCTTGGTGACTTCGACGTTGTTCGGATGCATTCTCTTATGTGGATCCAGACGTTTCTAACGGCAGTGCCCGCCAGGCGCGATCGTCCGACTGATCTCCGACTGATCTGTATATTGAATTTTTGGAAAGGATAACAGGTCAAAAGTATATGATACAAGCCGAGCAGAGCCCCGCAAGCGGGGCATTTTGCGCAGTGAACGGCCGAGCACACGTGAGAGCCCCGCTCGCTTCGCTCGGCGGGGAGGTAGCCCAAGCCAAACACATACTAAAAGTGAGGTATTTAAAAATGGAAATGCAATGCAATAGGAAGATATCTACAACAACAGCATAAGGAACTTGAGGGCCATGACATCCATCCCCCGGTAGGATTTCCATTTTATGTTGCTCTAGCCAACTCCAAAAAGATCCACTTTTAGGAAGAAGAAAGCGCCTCAATACGGCAGCTGTGAAGCCAAACTTGGCCTCATATAATAGAATAACTATGGGCGAGACAGCCTAGCCACCTGGCGTGGAAGTGCGAGCAATGAACGCATTTACGAATTTACGAATTATGAAGCCGCCCACCTTCTGTAAAACAATAATATTGTTTTACATATTATTCCCTATATTATTCCCTCTCTGATCACCTTCAAAACAGTATATTCGGATTACAAAATTTATGCATTAAGTTAGGAAAAGCCTGGAACGGACTGTCGATACAAAATCCAGAGAACAGTCACTGCGATGGCCTCCTTATCACTAACGAAGAAATCTTCCACGAAGAATATCGTATACAGAGAAATGCAGTGTGTGTACAACCTTATAGATTGGATCGTGCTAGAAATACACAGTACAAAATACAGACAATCAGCTACTTTTGGTGTATTTTCGGTAATGGGTATTTAGTTGTGCGTGAAATACATAAGTTACAGCGCCAATATATAATAACCTATATCGTAAGACTATGTAACCGACCCATCCGCTCAACATTTGGACAAACTGCCCGGGATAGATAGTATCCGATAAAAAGAAATCGTTACTTTCGCATTCAATATCATCTAACGGTAAAACCATATATCACCTTGAAAAAGGTTTATCTACTCCATTTGTCGGGCAACACATGCGTGCAACTTATTTAAAAGTTAAGTATATGGAGGATTCGTTTGGACCCACTTTTACTGCGTCTAGTATCTTCCCGTTTGTCAAAACATCCAACTGAGTACTGCCATCACCTCCGCATCATTATTAACATTAGTTATAGTACGGCAGACCGCATCAATTCAAAGGGTTTATACTCAGAATCTACGTTTCTTTTAGTTTGCGTTAGATAGTTTGCGTTAGGTTCCAGAAAATCGTTACGCGAAGCGGAGACAACATCTTTATTATGCGCTACAAAACTGAGAAACATCAAAACAAAAGAGGCAGCATTTCACGTGAAGAATTTATGCGTAGACAACACTGTAATGTAAGTTACTGTAAATCCAGGCGGCTACCGGTAGTCTCTTATATACGGGTACACTATAGAGAGGTATGACTGTACCCTGCACAGAGAACAGATCAGCGATGTGGTGCACACAAAGGCCTGTATTGGGGTGTACTCTGCCCATCCCAAGATAACAGGAGGTATAGAAAAAAAAGTATAAAGCGTGACAGGAAAGCTTCGGGTTCACTAATAAAAAGGGCGTACGGTACAACCCAAAAGGGCACCCAGAAATATATAACTGATGAGAGTGACTGCTGTCCCCGACTGAAGCATACACCTTGTATACTTCTGTCCGGAGGGCATAAACGGTGCGCAATGCGAGCGCAGCGAGCCGAGCCCCGTGCGAAGCGCGGTAGGGTAAACGAAGAGAGCGTAGCGAGCCGATCCCCGCGTGAAGCGCGGTAGGGTTTAGGAGTCCCATGCCAGGTTTTTGGGGGTCTGGAGTCAGGGGTGTACTAAAAATCGCCATTTATCCGGACGTGTATAAATCGCTATATACAAAGTACTAATCGGTTACAGTAGAGTGGCTACTGCGACACCCAGTCGGGGACAGCATCACGTGCCATATGATATAGCAGGTAAAAAATGGAAGCATACGTTACTTAAGCTGGATGAGTTTTACGCCTCACACATGCACAACTAGTACAAATTCCGAAAATATGTATGTTGCAGTGAAACATACACATGTGCATTCAAAGACAAGATACGTTAGATCTCAAACTGTTCACAAACGATCATTTTTTCCCTTCATTTTTCATTTCAAGGCTGAGAAGGTAATTTAGGTCAATCCTAACACCAGGGCATACCAATCCCTAGTATAGTTGGTCACTTGAAAAATCCTAGTGAGCTCCTCGTTTGCACCGCCAATTTCGCTTGGGTAAGGCGTCGGTAAACATATATAATAATCTTTAGGGCGACTACTCCGACCCACGCGGCGACAATTGCAGACCTTCGCTTCGCTTCGGTTGCAAACGGCTTCTCTGAGGCCTCTTCGAGCGTGACCTAACGCTCGGATTGATCTAAATTCACCTCTTCGGCTGAGAATGTATTGAGGACATTCAATCTAGAGTAGACAACGACCAACAGTACACCGTCATCGCGAAGCTAGTAGATCATGACGCCCCGCCGAATGGTTGAAGCGGTCCACTTGACTTCTGTCGATAGGTCCCGCGGACAGCAATGCAATCTAACTGCTCCAGTAGAAGCTTCTAATCCTCCGAAGCCTAAAAGCTTCTCCACTGCAATTTCAAGGCCGATTTTGCGTTCCTCATTACCGATGTGTTGTGGATCACATACAAACGCTCTACCAGCGCTGAATGTGGCGACACATGGTCGCCTCTTTGATACATCCCGAATCCATCTCTCCACTGTGATTTTCTCCGCCCCGCCGCGCCGTGGCTACACCGTAACAGGATCAAACTGTCTCAGCCAGCTACATGTACCACATGCCACTTTGACTTACAGTTTTTTCTCGCGCGTCACTACGAAACTGTGGATGATGCGCGCATTAAGAGTGCAGCGCGCCCAACGATCTGGTGATCAGCCCTGACCACACTCAACCCATAAAGACAATGGTGACCAGTCGGGGCCACGGACGTCACCCATATACTGGTTTCTAACGGGAAACGGTGCGACGACTCTACATGTAAAGCCCCCCCCCCACATACCCCGCCTTTTGGCTGACGGATAACAGTCCACCTCGATATGCCGCCGCTCGCAGCAGCGCAGACAAAGTGACTTAGCCCACAGTTTCACCCGTGAGCTGCTAAATGGACTTGTCTCTGACCCAAGAGTCCAGGCGCCCGCCGAGCAGGACCCCTCCCACCCCTCAATACCTAGTTGCAGGCAGCCACGCAGACATATCCGCTTGGTACCCAGTGTCACTTGGGAGCTGTCAAATGGACATCATTCTTGCCTGTGTGACCAGGCGTCCGGCGGTCAGCCCCCCACCCGCATTACGCTTTTGTGCAGACTGTAGCCCTGGTCACACTCGCCATTTGAAGGCTATGCTAGCCGAGGCCTGCCGGCCCCACACCAGCTTGCGCCGTGTGCGCCAGCGCTCTCGGTTCAGGCGCGTCTGGTTCCCAATGGAGGATCTACTTTCAGTCGTGACCAATCCGAGGGCGATGCGATTCTAACTGTTATATGGCCAGTATTAACCGGCGTCCTTTCCATGGAAAAGGGATATTCTCTGGTTTGGACCACACCAGCCGGTGCGGCCCACAAGAACTGGATGTCACGCACTACGTGAGGTATTATACGCCAGGACCTCTCCGATAGAATATTCCACGTAATATTCTTAGTAGAGGGTCGGTCGTACTTAAAGGACGACGGTTCACGGGAGCCAACCGCTGGGGACGATCGCAAATTTAGACAGGGATTCAGTATGCAGATAGAAGGCAGTAGATATGACCTTGTGAGGGTTAATAATACAAGTCAGTTTAACTCCAACCTACAACTGTGCAAGTCTCTTTACGTACTCGGTACTAAAGAGGACCGATAAGGGCCTTTTGCACAAGGAGCAACAGAGACGCCAGACGTCTGTTGCGGTTAGAGTGTTACGCTTCCTCAACGCTACGGTCCCGTCACACCTGGTAGCATTTAATGATCGACTACAAATTTTGTAGTCGATCCCAGGACCGAGGCGGATCTCTACAATCAGGGTCTCTTTGAGTCAGGAAGACTCAGGGAGTCTGTTGCCAACGCGGCAGGACTTTCGTCACCTCTCCGAAGCCTACTGGACTACGCTGGAGAAGATGGTCAGTCTCATGGGCGAGGCAAACTTTGCTGGATTTCCCAACCTTCCCTCTGAGCAGCAAAGAGCGCGTGTGGAACGCTTCGACAAGTATGAGTCGTCGCTGATTGCTGACGTGGGGGTACTGCGCAGGAAGCCGCTCGTGCGACGATGCAGGCTGAAGCACGAAGTGCGGCACAAGCAGCCGCTACGAACACGGCATCATTAACTGCGCGACCAACTAGGACGAAGCCCGTCAAGATGTCGATTCCGACGTTCGACGGCAAAGAATCAGACAGTCTTGTCTTCTGGATTCACGAGATCGAGATCGCGCTTAGCGCTGGTCAGATCTATCAGGCGCGGGCTCAGGTGGCGTTAGCGCTATCCAACCTGGGAGGACGCGCGCGCGCTTGGGCTATGGCCCGTGAGACGGCGACTTCGGGGTATTTCAGTTCATGGACAGCTGGATCTAATTCTTCCTCAGTAGGTCGGCGACGAAGAATTCAAGAGCTTCCTGCTCGACCTTGGAAAATCGGAAGGGGCACAGTTGCTAGGCTGTGCACCAGGTTTCAATATCACTTCATGCTCAATAGAGCGTGTCGGAGGCATTTTAGGCGACCGTTCAGCGGGAAATACATCCGAAAACCCATTCACTACCGATTGAAGTTGGTGTGTCATCGACTTCGTCTGTGGGGCCGTTTTATCGGGGACGTCGTAAATCTTCACATAGGTTCAGCCCTTCATCTTGCTTTCGTACTTGCACCTCACGCAACTCGGCGGCGGCGCCGATTCTTCGTGACCACAACCACTCCTGACTGCAACCACGATGAACACCCCAAGCTGTCTCGCCCCTGCCGACGCTCCTGCAGCATTTTCCTCTGCTGAAACCTATGGTCAGCAAGAAGTGCGCCCCCACAAACGACGCACCACTTGCACGAGCTATCATGCCCCTAAAAGCCGAAGCAAAAGTCGGGCGGGCCGGTGCGGGATTCGAGGCGCGTATACAGAGCAGGGCTTGCTATTATACCGCGAAAGTTAAGCGAGTTCCGCATGCTAGTAAAAGGAGAGTACTATACTGGCACTCCGGCTGTGCGCATCACCAAGTCCAGCGAAGAGCGCGCTAACGAGTCAGAGGTGAACATATACGAAGAAGAGCAAGCGCTAGTGGAAACTTGTTGTAGTTGGCGGTGTGGTCCATGTTCGTTAACATGTGATGATGGTCTACGCAGTCGGCCTTCATGCCGGTCTTCAAGTCAACACATAGTATTGCGTCGGGTTCATATGTTAGTGCTCGTACTGATGTGTTTTGTTTCGTCTTGGCTCACCGAGTTTGCTTCGCGTCAGCGCAGCTCATCCAAAAGTCCATCTTCCAGTTAGACATGACCATACCGACCACGCGTTTATTGTCGATCATTGGTGCTAAGTCTTGAACGTGTTGGTGTCCCAGGTGCAATGCCATTAACGTAGTTTGGTTGTGGTCATTGAAGCGAAGAATGCAGCTCTTTCATCAATATCTACAGAACATAGTCCGTGTACTGGTGAGCGAACTGCTTCTGCTATTATTTTACCAGACTTACTTCTGATCGTGAACTTATTTGAAAATTCACATGAGTGAGTAACACCGCTTAGTGAGCAGGCGACGGAGATTAGGTCGCGACCAACCCATTATCATAGTTCACATCTCTTGGTCGTAGAAGTGTTGATGATTTTAATTCCTTTTTCCATGGCAGCGATGCGAAATAGAAACGCCCCCTTCCCCCATCCCCAGTCGTTTCTCAGTCTTTCATTTTGATATCACCCCGATCAGCCTGAGCATGGTTTGTGTCGAGTCGTCGCGTTCCAGCGCGGAGAACATGAACGATCCGGTATATAGGCAACGACCCCGAAGCTCATGCACATGTTGCACCTGGTGCCTATGGAGCATCGCTACGTTGCAAACAGGGTGGTATCAAGCCCATGAAAGTCTCCCTGAAACGAACGTCTACAAGTATTGCTGCACGGAATACTTAGCTGGATAGGCGGGGCACGGAAACGGCTACAACGGAGATCCCGCTTGTTTTTTTGTCGGTTCAAACGTGGGCTGTGCAGCCCGCATAGTTGGAGTTATTCAACTCGCTCTACAGGTATACGAAAAAAACTATTTGGTGAAGTCCACGACAGTGAGAGGCCGTTGTCGCTCACGGTGTTCTGGGTGAGTGACAAGGGGTTATTAGCGCATATGACACAGCAGAACACGATATACAACCACGGATTGGACTTGGAGTCCCACAGGAGTCATTTGGTTAACCACCAAAATTATGATGCCAACCTCATTATTTGTTGCCCAGCCGAACTACCTTGCGTGCTATGCAGTACATACTTGAATTGATTTGTGGCGACTATTGCCACAAGATGGTTTCCACCTGCCGCAGCAGCGATGGCAAGCTGAAAACGGTGGGACTCTATGTAGCGTGAGCGCGCCTCAGACTGGGCGATGCAGAAAATAGCAGAGCAGTTTGGGATCTGGGACATGGAGCGTACCAAAAAACGTGTTTTCGCACTAACATCGACCAGACCAGGACGGGTATATAATATATGTTTCATCGGCATAATCACATCCCCATGCTGTCAATGTCGGCGGTCTAGTGCAGATATTATATTATATATATATATATAAATATATATATAATATAATAGGCGTGAGTTCATGAAGAAATGAAGTAGCTATGTTTGATCTCCCAGCTTCCAGCGACGCTAAAATTGCTTGCGAGCGGGCGTCCCAAGCAAATCCTTGTTCGCACCCTGTAAGCCAATGAAAGCTGTTTATTTTGCTCCCGGGAACTAAAGAACGTGCATGAGACGCGTACTTAAGTTGACGCTACGATCCTTCATCTGTCGTTCGGTTTAAAGTGACCTTTTCATAGTGATAAACTAGTAGTACGAGGCACAAACAGTCGGGCAGATGGATACGGTCTGCGCATCAAAGCAGGGTATCAAATCCATGCGATTTGAGGTCGGCAGCGGTCGAGGTTAGCTCAAAATGGGGTCTGCGTTGGAAGTCGACAGACCGTAATTTTTCGCAAACTGAGGTCCCAACCGCATTTTGAGGCCCGCGTTTGAGATGCTCTTACGTAGCTTATCTGGGCTATAGAAGTATTAATACGATTTAAAACTAATGCCGTGCGTTGCCCGGGAAGCTCTGGATATTTTCAGATACAAAGTACATGTACTTCGTGCAGTACAAGTTTTGTTTTAATCACACCAGTTTACTTGGATAAGACCCATGCATCTACTGTAGACTGGTGAGCAAGATACCTACCGTCTACAAATGACATACTTCGAGCACTAAGAGTATCTCCAGCGGTAAGCTCTAACACCAGTATTATTGTAAAAGTAATGCCGTTGAGATTTGAGAGAGATTTAATGCTCCTATCGGTGAGTCGTATCGCGGGTTTTAACGTCACCAGGGTTTATACTTTGACACTTCGGTCTTAAAATAAGACTCGAATTCTAACCTTTCTTACTTGTTTTCACTATGGGGATCGGAGCTCGATAATCGAAGCTGCTCAGGACAAAAATCGTGGCCAAGGATTTAGTTAAGACTGCGAATACATCCTCCCGGTAGGGAGCTGTCCTCTCAACACCGACTTATTTTAATTTTCGTGGTCTTAAGGGGCTCGATAGGACCGAACAATAAGTCCTACCGCTGGAGATGCTCTAAAAGAGATAAATTGCAAAATCTACTACTTTGAAGTATATGTATTTTAATATTGATGAACGGGGTTTTCACACTATCAACCGATTTTAAAACCAAGTCTACAGTAGTAGTAGAAGTAAGAGCATCTCCAGCGGTAAGCTCTAACACCAGATTTATCATAAACGTAACGCCGTTGAGACTTGAGAGAGATTTAACGGCCCCACCTGTTAGTCGTATCGCGTGTTTTTTAATTTCACCAGGGTCTAAATGTATACTTTGGTCTTAAAAAAAGTCTCGAATTCTAACCTGTCTTGCTTGTTTTCACTATGGGAATCGGAGCTCGATAATCGTAGCTGCTCAGGACGAAAATTCGCGGTCAAGTATTTAGTTAGGTCGGCGAATACATCCTCCCGATGGGGAGCTGTCCTCTCAACACCGACTTATTTTAATTTTCGTGGTCTTAAGGGGTCGATAGAACTGAAAAATAAGTCCTACCGCTGGAGATGTTCTAATCGTCTTTGAATGCAGCTGCGAGCATCTGCAGCGGTAACCTCTATCACTAGTTTTATCGTAAAAGTAACGCCGTTGAGACTTGAGAGAGATTTAACGGTCCCACCGGTGAGTCGTATCGCGGGTTTTAACTTCACCAGGCTCTACTATATACTTTGACTCGTCGGTCTTAAATAAGACTCGAATTCTAACCTTTCTTCTTGTTTTCACTATGGGGATCAGAGCTCGAGAATCAAAGCTGCTACAGGACGAAAATCCGTGGTCAAGAATTTGTTTCAAACATGATCTAGGGTAAAGGTACAAGAGGACAAGCCAAGAGCCTAATATGCTCTTGGCTTGTTGTAATGGGCTTACTTAGCCCAATACTTTAGCTTACACGTGAGCGCACGTGTATGAGGAAGCGTAATGTGTATTTCACTTAGATTAAGTATACTTGTATCCACAAGTATAATTAGATCTAAATAAAGGTACAAATAGTAGCTTTTGCGGTAAAATGAGAACTGAATTGAATGTTAACTGTGGCTTTCCTCCTAAAACTGATATCTATAAAGAGCGGTTCTGCCAACGAGTGGTTGGCAGAAACTCTGACCTAATGCTTGAGTATTACTGGTAGAAAGACCCTGCTTTCTAACCAATAGGACTGCTTCCTAATATGAATGGTGGCCACACTGCGATGTGGTCCACCTGAATGTATCCACTTAGTGCGGGTTGCACTAAGGTGAGGTTAGCGAATGTGTAGCCCCGCTACACCATCCCCCCGTTAGGACTTGACGTGCCGGTCTCGACACATCAATCCAAAGTCTTCTTCGGAGAGAACTTCGTGCTCATTTCGAAATGAGCACGCCAACGACGCAGACTTCCGACGAGCTTGCTGCACCTGCAGCAAGCAACGCGGTCATCGCTAACACAGCGACGACTGCCACATCTTCAGCCTCTTCGGCGTCCGTCGTCACTTCCACGGTGACGACGTCAAACTCCCCCAGGAGTACGATCTCTGTTGGGGAGTATCACAAGTCGCGTGGCAAAGTAACCTATGCCAGCGAAACCCTCTTCGACGGCATGGAGGATCTCGACATGGAGGAGGGCGAGGAGTAGGGAGAGTCCTCGTCCTCAGAGCGCAATGAAGCAAGCGTGGGGACGCGTCGACCCCGCGAGGACGACTCGGACGCTTCGAGTTCAAAGCGCTCGCGCATCGGCAGCGGCAGCGACAGGCCGCTATTGGAGCTCTATCTACCCCGCGGGGTGGAGGCGACGACGACTCCACTCCGTCTACGACCGTGACGTCGCGCACTAATCCGGTGCGCGACCAGTGGTAGCCGTCTCCGAGCGAGATCCAATCTCGCTACGGCAGTACTTCGCCGGTGAGCGGTACGCGCTGTACTCCTGCAGCGCCATCAACGATGATGATGTCACTAAGGAGCTCGACTTTGATCCGGCGACGGATCAAAGACGTGATTATTACATTGGGCTCTTCCATGAGCTCCAATTCTACGGGAATAAGAAGCATTCCCGTAAGAGTAAGGTGACAGAGTGGGAGGCACTCTGTCAAAGATGGAGCGCGTTCGTTGAGAACTTCAACCGCGATCCGGCTGGCTACCGCGAGCGAGTCCGCTCTGCGAGCGAGCGCTACGACCGCTTCTCGAAACGGCCCAAGATTTTGCGGCTGCACGAGGGTGCAGTCGAAGCGGGTATTCCGTGCGCAGTGCCTGCTGGCGTTGCGTGCGCGCAGTGCCAAACCGGGGCAGTGCGGCTTTCTGAACGGGACCTTCTCGGGTACACTGGTATTAGTGTGCCCGTGGAGTTGAAGACACTGCGTGAGAAGTTAATCACGCAGTTGTCGTCCGAGAGTGCTGAGGGTGAACACAACACACAGCCGAGGGCTGTAGGCAACTACAGCTCTCGCTCAAGTTTTACGCCCTTCGGTGGAGCTGGCGGTGGCGGGATTCGCTCCGTCACCATTTCCGGAACGTCGCTCATCAGGACGTTCCCCGGCTCCCACGTATCGTGGTCAGGAGAGTATCCTAACCAACGAATACGAAAATGAACCGGTCCTTGGGTCCGGATCTGATGATCAACGATTCGCTGGACAATCCAGCGAGTTTCCCCGCGTGCATCTCGCAACGGGGGCGGCGGCGGTGGGAAGACGCCACGGGCCGTCGCCGGGCAAGGTCTGGGATCGTCTGGAGGCGGTTGAGCGCATCCAGACGGCTGAGCTCGCCGAGATACGGCAGGAGCTGAAGCTCTTGAAGGCCCGAATCGGTCAGGCCGGGCAGACCGCTTCGAACGCCCAAGTGAGCTTGGGGACGGTCGTTGCTCGGGTGGAGCAGCGTGTTTCCGCGCTCGAGGCGAGGATCGCGCCGAGTCACCGGGAGTAGGTGACTCGTGTTGCGAGTAAGGCTTCAGCCGACCAACGTAAAAGGTTGGTTGAAGGCGCAGGCTGGACGGTATGTCTAGCGTGTACGCGTTGCCATGCTTCGCCAACACGGTGAATGGCCCGATGAAGTGCGGGGCAAGCTTGCTTGCTCCGAAGTTGGAAACTGCATGTTTAGCTAGGTTCTGTGCAGCTAACAGAATTAATGAACCCACTTTGAATTCATTTGTGTTTCCTCTGCCATTGTTGTCTGCGTTCAGCTTCTGTCGATCGACAGAAGCTGCAATAGCATCTTGCACAAACCGTATTACGGCTTGGCGGCGCTGGATAAAGTCCATTGCCTTCGAGTTGAACTCCTTGTTCAACCCGTTGTCCTTGTTCACTACAGGCCCGGCCTGTGTGTGGTTGTTGTTGTTGCGAGTGTCTACGCCCGGCGTAGACATTGTGCTCTCGTCGATTGGACTACGCGCAGTCCGTGCGCGTGTCGACATAGCTGATATGCTGCTCGTATCAGCGTGTTCATTCTGTTTGGTTGAACCGGATACCCTCCCCCACTTAAGGAAGGAGCTACCACACCGAGTACGCTCGGTACGCATGGATGCCTCGTGGCGTTCACGTAAAACGGTGTGTGGCCTGCCGAGACATGCACCGAGTTGTTGATGGCAAACTCTGTCATCGGCAAACAGTCGCTCCAGTATTGGAACGAGTGAGCATAGCTCTTCAGGGCGTCAACCAATACCCGGTTGACGCACTCTGTTTGTCCGTCGGTCTGCGGATGATCCACACTCGACATGGACAGCTGCGTGCCAAGAAGCTCAAAGACTTCTTGCCAGAAACGCGCTGTGAAGCGCGGATCACGATCAGACACAATGTCGATCGGCATGCCATGGTGTATACACACCATGTCAACAAACAGACGTGCCGTCTGCTTGGCTTAATCGGGTCGACGCGACAACGCGTCGGCCACAACATTTAACCTTCCAGGTTTGTACTCAACCTGGAAGTTGTACTCCGCAAAGAATGAGAGCCATCTCACCATTCTTTGTGAGATGTGCGGCGACTTGATCGCCGTACGCAATGATGCGTGGTCGGTGTAGACCACGTATCGTCTACTCCCAAGTAGATACACTCGAAACTTCGCGAGTGCATACTTCATGGCAAGGGGTTCCTTGTCATGTACCGGGTAGTTGCGCTCAGCTGGCTTCAGCTGACGCGACTGATAGTAGACCACGCGATCACGTCCCTTGTGATCGTGTTGCATTAGAGCGCATCCGATTGCGAAATCGGACGCTTCACACGACGTGGAACGGGCGATCTTGGTCGGCCACCGCCAAGATCGGCGCCTCAGTCATGCCCTGCTTGACTGCATCAAAGGCCTGCTGACAATCAGCAGTCCAAACCCATGCAGCGTCCTTCTTTAGGAGCTGCGACAGCGGGCGAATCTTGCCCGCGTAGTTGCTCACGTACCTGCATAAGTACGTAGCGAGTCCAAGGAACTACCTCTGTTCCTTGACATGGGAAGGCGTAGGCCATTCATTGATCACTCTGACCTTTCCCGGGTCAGGGCGTATGCCGTTCTTCCCTACGAGACACCCAAGGACGGGTATCTCGCTAGACCCGAAGATAGACTTCTTCAGGTTTGCGTAGAGCTTGTGTTTACGCATGAGCGCAAACAACCTGCGGAGATGTTCCTTGTGCATCTACACGTCCGACTTCCCGTCCACAGCCCTGCTGTGGATGAATACATCATCGAAATAGCTCGGTGCGAAGTCGCGCACCGAGCGCAACAAGTGCGTGACGCACCTGTTGAACGTCGCAGGGGCATTCTTTAGTCCCTGTGGCATCACGAGCCACTCCCAGAGCATACCGCTCGGAGTACTCACCGCCGTGAGAGGTATATCACTCTCACGCATGAGGATCTGATAGAATCCGTCTCTCAGATCCAGAGCACAGAAGATAGTGCTCAAAGCCATCGAATCGATGATCACATCCTTTCGCGGTATCGGCGTCTGCGCCGGTACCGTTTCGTCGTTCAGCTTGTTATAAGCGTGAACGATGCGCCACCCGCCCTGTGCCTTCTTGACACAGAACGTAGGCGCGCTGTGCGGGGACTTCGATTCCCTCACTTGCCCAGCCTTGCGACGATTCTCAAAGAAGTCGTCGATCGCCTTGACTTGCTCTCGCGTCAGTGGCCACTGCCGCGTCACGCAATACTTCGTTCCCGGCACGAGATCAATCTCGTGCTGAACACCCTTGTCCTGCGGCAACTCCGCAGGGGATATCGTCCGGTAGCTCGTCTCTGTACTCACCCAAGACCTCGTAGAAGGGGCTCGACTTCAGCGAGTCCCAGCTCTGCTCGTCGAAGCGTTCCTTCTTCGACTTGGCGCTGAGGGCTCAGCGACGAGCTACTTCAACTCTTCCGCTTCACACTTCATCCTCTCGACATCCAAGAGGATGCAAATCTGCTCGATGCGTCCATCGTGCAGGTCGCGGGCGAAGCGCCTCCAGCTCGTGACTGGAAGCGAAGTCAACTCCGACGCCAACGTCGGAGGGTTCTCCAACTTCATATTCTTATACTGGAGACCAGTATTCGTACGCGTCAAGACAGTCAGTGTCTCGACGGTCGTCTCCAGTTCCTGTGTCTGCCCGGCAGACACTGCGAGTAGCGCCTCGGTCCCTGACCGAGACTTGCGCAGCTTTGCTCGCTTGCGCCGTTCGCTTCTTGTACGGAACCCGGTTCCGCGCGTCTTGTTTTGTCCGGGCCCGGCCGCGGACAGATCTTCCTTTTGATCGCCGGCGGGTTCAACCCGCGGGCGCCCGCAATCAAGCCCTGCTTGATCGCGTATCGCTTCGTCGTGCAGCTCGGCTGCAGGCGAGCACGCAAGCATTTCCGGTGCGGGACGTTTGCAACTGTCCGCACTGCCTGCAGCGTCGGCTCCCAGAGCCGGTGCGCTTTCTTTACCTCGGCACCTGACGGCGGAGCGTCTTTCGACGTTTGGGCCAGTCTCATCGGCTCCCTGAGCTGACGCACCCGAGTCACTGTCCTTATTAGTGACTGGCTCCTCTTGTTGAACTTGTGTATCGACACTAATAGTCGACACGACCGCGTCAGTCTTGACGCTTCGAGAATCTCTCGAATCTGATCGAATCTGAGTCTTCTGATTCGACTCACATTTTCTCCCGATGACTCTCTCAGTCGCTGGTGTCCGCGTGGGGTGACCGGAGACAGCCGCGCGTCGCGCTGTCTCTCCTGGTGGGTCGCATGTACCGCGAGGTGCACGTGCTGCGCCGACAGGGCCATCGCTCACTGCTACTCCCGAAGTGCACGATCGTGCGCTTCGTCCAGTCGATCACCGGATCATGCCGTGCAAGCCACGGCATGCCCAACACCATGTCGAACTTATCGTCTAAGTCAAGTACGATAAGCTCGTCCACAAACTTCTTCTCTCGATACGAGAAGCGTATGCGTACGACACGCTTCTCGGTCCTGACAACGGCACCCGTTGCCAGTCTTACTTCCAATAGACTTCGAGGTAGTTCCACTTCCTCGAAGTCAAGCCTTGCTAGGCTCTGCAGCCGAACAAAGTTGTTCGACGCTCCACAATCCACTAACGCACGAAGAGACTTCTCTTTCTTCGAGCTAACCTTCAGTATGACAAGGTTCAGCCTGTCATCCTGCTTCTTACAGTGAGAGTGACTCTCACTAGGGGCAGCAGTCTTCAATACGGCGTGTCCAATATCGACACGCTCGACTGCATCACCAGCAGGGCGCCCCGCGCCTGCTGGTTGTTCTAGTTTTTTTATTGCCCGTGGCGATACCCGGTATCGTCACGCCGTCCCTTGGCCGCCTGCACAGGTGCTGTGCATTCACGGGCGTAGTGACCGTTGTTTCCACACCGGAAACAGCGGACATTCGTTGGTCCTCGACGCTGCTGAGATCCAGCAGCCGGCGCACTCGAGAGGTCCATTGGTTCGGGACCTCCCGTCGGCTTCACCGTCGGTCGCGGCATCGGCCGCGGGACGTTCACATGGAGCTTAGCCTGTCGCAGGCTAAACTCTTCTTGCATCGCAAGGGTAATCGCAGACTCGAGAGCATTTGGATACTCTTGGAAGAGATAGGTCTTCACAGGCCCATCTTTCAGGCCTTTCATGAACGTGACGACCTTAGTCGCCTCATCTATCGGGTTGGTCACGATGTTCGAGACCAAGTACCGCGCCCTTTGAGCGTAAGCATGCACGTCATGCTTGCCCTGTTGCAGGTCGAGGAACTCAGCCCTCGACCTGAACTCATTCTGCGGGGGCTCAAACGCTTGTCTGAGCTCCTCCTTGAACACCTCGTACGTGCTAAAGCACGTAGGGTCAGTGAGTCGGCGTCCGTACGCCCAACTCCTTGATCGTCCGCCAAGGCATGACATGGCGAACGCAACCTTCGACAACGGGTCGACGATACGTCGAGCCGTAATGGCAGTGTCGACTTCGACAAGCCAACGGAGGAGAGGCTCACCCTCTCTTCCAACGTAGCTGTTTACGTGTAGTTTCGATGATTCCACGCGCGGTGTGGACGGAGTCGACACCGTAGCGCGAGCAGCAGTCTCGCGCTGTTCCTTCATGATGAAGCCTAGAGCAACACCGTGTTGCTCTGTCGGCGATAGCGTGCGGAGCATCGTTGCTACGGCCGCTTCTCCAATGACCGTCAACAGTCGTTGGAGCGCCTCCCACTCTGAATCCGCCGGGTGGAGACAGTCTTCGCGTGCAACTTGCGTTGCACCCGTGTTTGGGTTACCAGTGGACATACTCGCGTCCACAGGCAGGTCCTCGGCCCCCGTATCGAATTTCATACGATACGTAACTAGTCGGTCGTTGGACGGACTACAAAGTGCTACCAGGTGTAATGGGCTTACTTAGCCCAATATTTTAGCTTACACGTGAGCGCACGTGTATGAGGAAGCGTAATGTGTATTTCACTTAGATTAAGTATACTTGTATCCACAAGTATAATTAGATCTAAATAAAGGTACAAATAGTAGCTTTTGCGGTAAAATGAGAACTGAATTGAATGTTAACTGTGGCTTTCCTCCTAAAACTGATATCTATAAAGAGAGGTTCTGCCAACGAGTGGTTGGCAGAAACTCTGACCTAATGCTTGAGTATTACTGGTAGAAAGACCCTGCTTTCTGACCAATAGGACTGCTTCCTAATATGAATGGTGACCACACTGCGATGTGGCCCACCTGAATGTATCCACTTAGTGCGTGTTGCACTAAGGTGAGGTTAGCCGAATGTGTAGCCCCGCTACACTTGTCCTCTTGTACCTAGATATTATCTATAATTATCTCGGAAATGTCGAGATACATAGTGATATTTGTAGTAATAACCTCAAAGCAGCAAGACTCAACAGCATGGGAGACTTTGGTGACCTCTCATATGCTCAAACATGTCAAACAAAGGTATTTGATCTTCAAGCTAGATATCAAGCTACCAAGAGTTATGCCCACTGTGGCTGCCATACCCAACTTCGAGCAGGCAGTGCCTAAAAGATATGCATGTTCAGGCCTCTATAGTTAGCGAATAATACTAGATCGCTGGCGCTTAAACCGGGAGGGTGGATCTCAAGTGAAAACATGAAGTGGATAGATGTAATATTTTTTAGTTTTATGGTAGATTTAATGGTGGTGCCAATAGCCGTCTTCTCGTATGTCCATGATTCACTTGATCGTGAATATACTGTACTTGGCCGTAAATTGCGTAGCTGCGCTGGTTTGAATTGACGCGAAAGAGGAAGGCATTGGACGTGGTCACGTCCGACGCCTTCCTCTTTCACACCAATTCACGGTGGCCCATGAATTTGCTCTCTGTGTGTGTACCGTATGTGAGAACGAAGCCAATTCGAGTGGTGGTCCAGATATTTACATTTCTGTTTACAAGCCAAACGGAGTGATAGTCCAGTTCTGTTCACATTTCTGGACTACCACTCCGTTTGGCTTCATTCTCACATAGACACACACAGAGCAAATTCATGGCCACCGTACCTTTGTTTCTGAGAAGCCTACAAAATGTGGGAAGCTGAACTATACACCGCTTCCCAGAAAAATGTAATATGTGACGTGTGACCTCACAGTTGACCGAAGGTTGCAAAGAGTGACATGGGAGGGTACAATGAATGTTACCTGTAACTCAGTCGACATTTTTTGAACGAAATAAAGCTGGTGATGCCCTACAGGCTACTACGTAGCGCTCCCGGTATAAGTAGATGTTATTATTAATAATAATATCTTCCATCTTAATAAAACAGCAGAATCAATTCTCTCAGCTTCGTGGGGATTGGTTTGCCATGCTATTTGAATCGCCCTCACATCTTTATATACTGACAACAATGAAACGCCGCCTCGTGTGATAGTCTCGGATTTGTGATAGAAAAAATAATTCCGCTGCCAATATTAACAGGAGGAAGGCATATTGGCGAGCTGAGAGTTTGCCATTCGTGCTTTCGTCGTAACATTTAATGATCGAACATCGTCTCTGCATCACACCGACGCTAGATAAGCTTACACATTAAGTGGATCAGCTTAGTAGAGTACATATCACCAATGGCGCTGCTAGCCAAGAAGCCGTAGCTACATATGGTAAAACCTGATTGGGATAATATAGGGTACAGATCTGAAAATGGATCAGGTTTTTCACTTAAGATTTGTATGCTTAGGAAGTGAGCGGTTGCGAGGCGCGTAGCCACAGCAAACCCGCGCGGTATTTGCGGAGGCGGGCCCAGCGCCGAGCATTCCTGCGAACGGACCCGTTGTCCTGTCCAGTAGTTAGTTTTTCTAAGGCGGGGGTCTGGGGGTGCAACCCCCAGATGAAACCTGATCCATTTCAGATATGTACCCTTTATGATCCCATCTGGAGGTTATCCTACATATAACTTCGAATCGATATCTGGCGGAGGACAGGTACGAGGGCTTTCAGCGAACACTATTGTGGGTTTTAGACAAAATTTCCGAATCGGCCGATTCGAATCGCCCGAGCACAATCGCCCGAGCAACCGCCCACCTATCCAATTTCACATGCTACTTAAGAGTGTTTACTTCAATGCGGTCAGCACATTCATTCTTCACGGCATAAGCACACGGATTAGCAAGATGGAGACGGATACTGCTCGCAACTCAAGCGACGGATCACCAGGCAGGAGGGCTGGGCGGACGCCTGATCGATCGTCAACGCAGCCCCCGCGGACACGAGTCTCCCCGTACCATCAACGTGTTCGTACTCCTGTCCGGCGCTCTCCTAGCGTTCCCTCGCAGCATCGCCACTCACCCACGGAGCATAATCCTGAGGAGCAGCAGCAGCTAACCCTGGTGGTTCAACTGATAGTGAAGTCTACTCTCGGGCAGCGTGATTCGTCTGGCGTGACTCTCGATGACATTACCGTGAGTGGAGCCTCATTTAATGAGATCATCACGTCGCTATTTGAGCAGCTTCGCTCTCGCATCAAAGGCCGAGTCGTCAAGACCGACGACGTGTGGACGCTGCAGTCTGCCGTCGTCGAGGAATGGCCACGGTTGATGCAGTTCCGGTTCAAGAGCCATGGCGTCGAGAGCACCAAGTCTGAGGATGGACCCAGTGGGTGAAGAGCACACGCCGTCAAACGCTGCACGTGTTGGTCTTTGAGTTTGGGCTCGCCATAGCAAAAGCTCAAGATCTACAGGAGTTCAAGGCAACGTGCATCCAACCACCGAGCGATCGGGTGCAGCAGCAGAGGTCACGCTGCAAGACATCGCCACCCAGCTGCAACAACACATTTCAACGCTCGGCTGTGGTATGGTGCATGTGGGCCAACCACATTACGCGCAACTTGAACCGCTCCACGTGGGCAGCTTCAATTTCCGACCCCCCACCAGACTATATTGTTCCGATGTTCAACGCAACAGAGGCGTAGGTGGAACAGCATCTGACAAGACTAAATCGGTCAGCACGCATGGCACTGGACTGTTTAGCTGCAGGTATTGCTGAATACGATCAATTCCAGCGTGCGCATGATGCTTTCGGTCAGCGCCTAGCAATCCAGAGAAGCAGTCTTCTAGGCCGAAAGGAGGTCATCGAGTCACTCATTAGCGAGCTACCACCGCCACCACGAGACGTCGCTATTGACCCGCTTCCAGCGATCGAAAATGTTGCTGACACTGAGCACGAAGCGTAGCCAGGATAAAAACTACAGGCAGTGGAAAACGTAGCAGTAATTATTTTTTAATTAGCGTTGAGTTGAAAATCCTAGGACTTCGTCTTCTGCGCAAACTCCTCCCTCGTCATCCTCCATGTCTGGTACGGCTCTCTTCTCCTTTGAAAGCGGTCCCACCGGATTAAAGACCATCCACCCGCAATGCTCGAATACGGGTGTAATGCGAAACGCCTCAAATCGCTGAAATGTTTCCACGACGAATGGCGTGAGGTCCCGCGGGCTAGACTCGTTGTAGTAGCGCTGGAACGCTTTTTTCATGTATCCGAACATGAACTCAATGGAATTGAAAAAAGGACAGTAAGCAGGAAAGAAAATGGGGACGACGCCGACGCTGCGCAGGTAGTGAATAATCTCGGGGTGACGATGAATAGTAGCCCCGTCAAGGATCCACACGGAGTTGGATCCGGGATATTGTCGTACATTCCCGCGATTCGAGTACACGAACTCCTGACAGCATTTCGTGAAGGTTACACGATCGAAGGTGCCCTTCGTGTCAAAGTAGTCCAGTATACCGTTCACCCCGATGAACGCCAGTATCGAAACCCGAGGTTTACGTTGAAAGTAGCCACTGATAGCGACCTTCTCGCCTCGCATAGAGTAGCCTCTCTTACGCATCATACCCCGATTATCGAAGGCCACCTCGTCCAGAAACACTAGATTCTGGTGGCTCCAATTAACTCTGCTGAGATCCTCCATGAATCTAAACACATCGCGCTCCTTCACGTGCATGGCTCGCCGTTCGAGGACCTTCCAGGTGAGCCCATAGTCGTGAATTATTCGCCAGACAGAGTCTTGGGGATCGCAACGTGGTGTGTTTCGATGAAGGCCGATTGAGCTTCGTCCAGGTACGAGGGCGGCTTCTTCTGGTAGTAGGTTGCCGCCGCTTCCATGTTGTTGGAAGAATTTTGCCCAATAAGCGATTCCTGAGCGATTTGATGAATCGGCCCAAATCGGAAATTTCAGTATTGTGCGTGAATACCGGACTGGCATATAACCAATAACCTTACATAGATGATAGTATTGGATTCGACAGGTCGACGCATCAACCTTCAATTTATTATTGTATTTTCTGTGCTCCGGTCACAGTCACTTTATATACCATACAAACTTTTAAGTATTAAAATATATATCAGGTCCGGTATTCACGCACATTACTGTAACAGGTGCGTTGTGGCTTGATCCGTGAGGTTACACGAATGTCGTTCTTGTCCGACTGGGTCAACATTCACCTTTTTGGGATAAGATATCGTATTTCATCAGATATTCAGTCGTTTTGGCTTGAGAATTGTATTCATCGTTCTTTATCGATATACAAAACTACTCAAATATGCGTTCATACAGGATTTGCGAGGGTGCGAAATATCCTGAGAACATGACAATTCGACCGCGAGATGCGGAGAAAGCTTATTTCGTCTTACCTAATGTGTACTTTGACTAAGCCGTGCTGAAGCACGGAGAAGCTCTGGATTTTATCATAGCGCATAGGAAAATGTGTGTAGCCTGTTGGTTTCTGCTAGTGCCTCTTGTGGTGGCGTGAAACATTGTAGGAAATCTAGCGCAAATGGTTCCACAAATCGAACGTAAGCAATGAATACAATTCAGCGGTGCAACCGCGTACACCTCTGTGCGACACGGTGTCCAATTTGGACATCGGGCTCCGTGTCAGAGGCTCGTACAGTAGTGTACAGCGGTGGATCTCATTGCGAGGCTGGGTTGGTATTACTTGCCGAAATAGTACACCCCGGTAATACTACTACCCGATTTTTTGGGGTAATAGTGCTACTACTACCGTATAGTGCCGTATTCAATATGAGTGATACTATGCTACATCATCAGCCCCACTACTATAGTGCTCTTCAAGTAATACTTTTGAAGGACCCTAAACGAGCAAACTCGGTTCTCATCTTGCAAGTCAAGATTGAGTGGCTCTCAATTAGGCCCGTATTTAGGCCTCAGGGAAAATCACCATTTTCACGTAGTGCTCTTAATGCGTTCGCCACGCTGCTTATCCGCGTGACGAAGGCAAAGAATGATGTCGTTGCTTCATCAACGACAGCAAGCTCACACGGATAAGGTCAGCCAGCACTGCTGCTCGACACCGCTCTTGTCTACGCATAGACTGGCGCTGACACGTTCGGCGTTCGTTGTCAACTGCCAGCAACGGTGGTTATGGTTTCGCCACGCTGCTAATCCGCGTGAGCTTGCTGCAGTTGATGAAGCAACGACACCCGTCTTTGCCTTCGTTTGCCGGTAGTCGCTAAAATGCCATCACTTCGCAAGTACTGGGTGGGACGCCTTCCGTTTATGCTATTCAGATTTTTGCGAGCCCATCAAGCAACACGTAACCTTTCTTGTTACGCGAAAGTTAACGCTAAACGCCTCGAGCAACATTCAACGGATCATGTTACGCGAACGTTGCCGCTAAAAGACTGAGGCAACACGCAACTGGATAATATACTATCCGCACAGGTATAAAAAATAACAGGCCGGTGTCTATACACAATCGTCCTGGCATCTTATAGATCTATACAATTTATACTGCTGTATAGAGAATTGCACGAACACTCGTATCGCCCCAACTACTCTGGATAAAATCCAGAGAACTTCACATTCAAGTTCGCTTGGATTCAGTAGCCGCAGACGAATCAAACTTACTACTCATATTCAACGTGTATGCAGCTCGTCGATAAAATCCAGAACTTCCAAAGTGATGAGGTCTGGGGTTTCTCTTCACAAGGCGCAAAGGCGATGATGATTCTATGCTGGGGTGTTTCGTAAGGAACCTTCGAGCATACAGTGGGTGAGCGAGCAACTCGTTGGGTGATTTTGACGAGCTTTTACAGTGTTACTTCATTCATATGGACGCGTGGGGATTTCATTGCTTTACCATGGAGAGAGGTGCATTAAAGCTGGGGTGATAAACTAAAACTCTTACATGATTTTCACGTAGTAGTCGACGCTCGCGAGACCTCGAGATGCAGCACGACATCTACTCAGAATCCACCTTGATATCTTTCCTCCGCCACTCGACACCAAAAAATGCCGAGATGTCGAATGCTGGGTCGCGAGGGTCAACTTCTTGTAAGCGGTTAGTGATTCTCCGGTAGCGGAGGGCCTTGTGCGCGATTAGAGAACTCGTGGAAGTAGGATGAGGTTCCTCCAGCACGGCTTCGAGGAGGCGTTGCGCGTTGGCACAGAATCGATCGCGGACCCGCTCGTCATTGTAGAGCAGGAGAACGCGGGGC
Organism: Phytophthora x cambivora; assembly: GCA_033557925.1. NCBI lineage: Eukaryota > Oomycota > Peronosporomycetes > Peronosporales > Peronosporaceae > Phytophthora > Phytophthora x cambivora. Next base: position 1,949,523 of record JAUCEB010000012.1, on the reverse strand, counting down.
GACTTCGAAACGTCACTGCTGCGTGTACTTTGAGTCCGGAGCAGCCTCTCTCTTAAGCGCTCGAGTTGCTCGTCTATGGAATCATCGTCGTCGAACGGCCACTGAAGGCTGGTGGTGTCGTGCTCCTCTTGCTTGTGGTATCGTGGGAGGCCAGTGCAGCTGATGTCGGGGTCTTTGCGTGCGGAGTCGGACTTAGTCGTCTGCATTTGGCGTCTGGGGTTGTCTGTGTGCAGCGGAGCGAATCGATAAATGACGCTTCTCGAAACACAGCGGTGTATCGTTTCGGATCGTGCTTTGCCGCTGCATAGCTCAAGCATCCGACCAGCAGAAGATACATGTACTTTAAGTACGAAGAAGAAAAGTGATAAACTCGTATGACGCTGAACTCGTACCCAGCAACAACGGAGCTCCTGTACACTGATAAGTCGAGTTTACCGTTATCTTCATCCCGGACCGCGCGTCTCAAGGACAACCCGCTCGGATGATGAGACTGCGGCGAGCTTCTAGGCTTAGCACCTCCCGCTACCCGTACTACATGTAACACGTATACTGGTACTACCCATACAAGGAACCGACTAATCTTCTACTTCAAGAAGTAAGAACGAAAGATCCATACTGCGCGACGTGGCTCACTCGTAGGGGTTTTGCAGATGCATCCCTCGAAGCCTACGACTCGTGGGTAGGCGATCTCTTCTCGACAAGTCGTACTACCTACGAGCAAGGCTACCTAACGTAAGGCGGTCCACACCGTTTGCTGTGTCCTACCAGTGTTGTAGCCGACCAGCGTAGGGTAACTTACTGTTAGCCTCATGTGCGGGTAACGCGCGACCAGAAAAATGTTTTGTTTCTGGATGGGATCCAAGGAAAGTTAGTTACATTTATGATCGGAGGGACATGTTGATGCGTGGCAATCTAAACTGCAATCTAGCCGTTTCAGTCTACCGGCACTGTCGCCGTTTCCATAGCATCCGACTACGATGCGAAACCTTTTTTTTCATGCAGGAAGAAATTTGCATCCGTCGACCGACTTGACGTGTTTATGGACAGGGTAACATGTAGGGGCACTCGATACATGCACATGTAGTTCATGTGGTATTGCTCACGTTCGGCCAGGCTATCAATCGCTGAGCTCACTAAGCAATGCGCGTCCAAGCTGTCCAGATCCAACTCGGGGGCGATCCAAGCGCAATCCAACGAATGTTACAACTTTTATCGCTCCCCAGCACAAGAGTTTCAAGTCGACACCGCGTGATTTCAGATATTGAGGAGTACATAGTTTGAGCAATAGAGTAAATGCGTGCTTTCGCCGCGATCAATGGCTAGTGGAAAGAGAAACCTGAGCTCAGCACAACGAGCTACGCGTTGCTGGGGTCTGGTGCAACCACAGTGGATGCAGGTGCTGTAGTGCCATTGGGGGTGACTTCGTCTCGCGCTCCAGACGCGTATGTCTTGCGAACGAGCCGCATCTCCTCAGCCATCACCTGCGAGGCTACGGCGGAGAACTCCTTCTTCACCGGATCAATAAAGAGTTTCTACAGGGGCAAGCAACATCCAAATACTGTTGTGTCAGAAAACAGCATGTATCAGGGACTTTGGATCTGCAGCCAGCACCTTGATACGGTCATCAAACCGGATGATGGCCTGGAACAAGTTGACGTTCTCGGAGGCAGTGCTGTCTTCGATCAGCTTGCTGTAAATAAGCGCCAGGATGTCGCACAGAGACAACAACACCTCTCGGTAGTCCAGCGGGAACGGCTACAAGCAACCCAAGCAACACAACACCACGAGGCGTGTTAGCGCAACAGCAGCAACATCTAGGCATGAAAAATACCATGCAACATACGATCGGAGGCGTCATGAGGCGGCGATATACCGGACGCTGGTTCCACTTGTGCATCGTGGGTCGGAACGGCTCGTCGGCCGAGTATTGCGGACTGTTCTCCTGATCCAGAGGTTCATGCAGCGTACTCGAGGTCGCCACCATCATTTTCTGCCACATGAGCAGTCAAACTGATCGTTAGTTCATCTCTCTCTCCCCACCCCGTCACTTCAACTTCAGTTTCCCCACCATGCCCTGCACCGTAGACGACGAAAAGTAAAACTCGAGCTCCTCCAGCAGCTGGCAGCAGTCCATGGCCAGCAGCTCCGGGTGGAGCGACTCCCCCACGAGTCGTCCGAGGCCGATGCCGAGGTAGAAGAACTGGGCGGCGCGTCGGATGCTCTGCTTGTCTCCGAGGTGGCTCATGACCTGCTGCTCCCTCAGCAGCGCCACGTTGAGCCAGTAGTTGGAGCCCTCGTGCATGGCCTTGAGGTAGGTCCAGTCCGAGCGGCGGTGCTGCACCAGGTCCTCCAGGATGCGCAGTCTCTGCTGGGCCGTCACCTGTCGCAGCACCGCCGCCGCCTCCTCCGCAGCCGCTCGGTCGGCGCTGCTTGGGCGCTCTTCAGTGTCGTCAGCCTGGCTGACGCTGGAGCTCTGCGACGAGAAGAGCAGCGAGCCGAAGGACGACGAGGCGCTGGCCAGCGACGACGTGAGCCCCGAGGTGAGCGACGCAACGGAGGCCAAGGGGTCGGCGTCGGGCGAGGATGTGTCCGGCTCCGGGGCTTTGGAGCTGGGGCTCTTGGCTAAAGGCGACAGAACTTTACGCCCACTTTTGGCCAGCTTGGACGCCATGGAGCGCGCTGCGGAGGACGCCTTGGACGGGAGCTTGGACGAGGAAGAGCTGCGGCTGCTGTCGTCGACGACGCTGGCTTCCGACGTGTCCGCTTCGGTGCGGACGTCAGCGTCGGCGTCGTCGCGACGGGAAGGGTAGTCTGGCAGCGCGGAGGGCGGCGGAGGCAGCGACGCCAGCACCTCCTGCTCGCTCAGTGTGGGCGCATCCGGCGATGCATCCATCTTTTGATCGCAACTTCACAGTGAATGAATGATCTTGAGGCTTTCTTTTATGTCGTCCATAGTGCAACATAAAAGAGGAGGACGACAGTTTATAGAACTTGGTACAAAATATAAAGCCCGGCAACCAAGAGACCACCACCAAGGTTCACTTTTTATCTTGCAGAGTGAGCGACTATCATGGGGCGCATTGCGCGGCTGGAGCTCGAGAACTTCAAGTCGTACGGCGGCGCGCACGTGGTGGGTCCTTTCCAGCGGTTCACGGCGGTGGTGGGGCCCAACGGCAGCGGCAAGAGCAACCTCATGGACGCCATCTCGTTCGTGCTGGGCGTGCACTCGCGCCACCTGCGCTCCACGCAGCTCAAGGACCTGATCCACAAGGCGCCTACGGACGACGACACAACTAACGCCCGGGCGGCCGTCGTGACGCTTGTCTACGAGCTGGCGGACGGCGAGCGCGCGCCCTCCGCCTCGCGCGCGGCGCAGCAGCAGCAACAGCAGCAGCAACTTAAGGAGGTCCAGTTCACGCGCCTCATCTCGCACAAGGGCGCGGGCTCGTACCGCGTGGACGGGCGCGACGTGAGCGCCGAGACGTACCAGGCGCAACTTAAGGAGATCGGCATCCTCGTGCGCGCGCGCAACTTCCTCGTGTTCCAGGGGGACGTCGAGAGCGTCGCCAGCAAGAGCCCGGCCGAGCTCACGAAGCTCTTCGAGCAGATCTCCATGGCGGACGAGCTCAAGGCCGAGTACGAGCGGCTGCTGGAGGAGAAGAACGCGGCCGAGGAGGACACAATCTTCGCCTACAAGAGGAAGAAGGGGCTCGTGGCCGAGAAGAGGCTGGTGAGGAGGGGGTGGATTTTATTGTTTTTTTATTTTATGCTGATTTATTTTTTTATTTTTTTGTGTCTTGATGTGGTAGGTGAGAGAGCAGAAGGAGGAGGCGGAGCAGTTCCGGCAGAAGTTGGAGGAAGTGGTGGGTGGAGAGTTGCTGGCTGGCTGGGGATTTGGTTTTTTTGTGGCTGATTTTTTATTTTATTTTTTTATCTTATTTTTTTCTTGTAGAATGAGCTGCGGGTGGAGCACTATTTGTGGCAGCTTTTTCAAGTGCAGGATGATGTCAAGCAGCGGGAAGAGACGGTGAGGCAGTTCCAGGAAGCTGGCGCGACGTGCGCGACGAAGGAGGACGCGGTGGCGCAGGTGTACCATGAGAAGAAGAAGGAGTTGAGCGCTGTGCTGCGGGAAGTCAAGGCGAATCGGGAACGGATCCAGGGGTTCCAAAACGAGATGGAGGACATTCAGCCGCAGGTGATCCAGCTGCGAGAGCAGACGAGATACTCGCAGAAGAAGATCGTGGAGGCGCAGACCGCCGAGAAGACGATGAAGAGACGGCTGGAGGGGAAATCCACGGAAGTGGACAGCTTGAAGAGGGATTTACAGGAACTGGAGCGAGTCAAAGCAGAACTTGATGCGAGCCAAAGCCGACGTGCAGCCCAAGGAGGCGAGGGAGCCGCGCTGGTTCTCGAGGGCGCACGCTTGGAGGAGTACCATCGGATTAAGGAGGATGTGCAGGTCAAGACAAATTTGCTGCGGAATGAACTGGAGTCGATTCTGCGTCAACAAACCACGGACCAAAACAAAGTGCAGATTCTCACTCAAGACCGCCAGGAAAACTTCAAGATGGTGGAAATGCTGACGGAGGACTTGAAACAAGCCGATGAACGCATCGTAAGCATGAAACACGTCATTTCCCAAACGGAGCAGGATATTGCAGAAGCTCAAAAGAACATACAGAATGCCGACGAGGAGAATCGCGGCCAGGCTCAGAAGAAAGAAAAGCTTTCACAGCAGTTGGACCGAGTCAACAACAAGCTGCGGGACCTAAAAGACGATAAGCGCCAGTCGCAGGCAGAAGCGCGAAAAGCTGAGACACTGGAGACACTAAAACGACTCTATCCTGGCGTTCGCGGCCGCCTTGTGGATCTATGCAAGCCGATTCAACGCAAGTACAACATGGCTGTGACTGTGGCAACTGGAAAGCACATGGATGCAATTGTGGTGACAGACTACAGGACAGGCCAAGACTGCATTCAGTACCTCCGTGATTCCCGTGCGGGCAGTGCTCAGTTTATTCCTTTGGACAAGATCCGTGTGAAGCCAATCAATGAGCGCTTCCGTGGCCTGGGCAACAACATCAAGATGGTCGTTGACGTGATTGAATGCGACGCAGAGATTGAGCCGGCGCTGCACTATGCAGTCGGTGATACTGTTGTGTGCGACTCTATTGACATCGCCCGGGACCTTTGTTTCCGTCAGAATGAAAAGGTGAAAGCAGTGACGTTGGACGGAATGGTTGTGAGCAAGAACGGCAGCATGACGGGTGGCAAAACCCAGAATGACGTGCGTCGGGCTGGTCGGTGGGACGAAAAGGAGGTTGAGGCTTTGCAGCAGCAAAAACATGATCTCGTTGAAACAATCCGTACGACGGAGCGGCATGGTGCTTCGTATGCAAAATTGCAATCGTTACGGACGCATCTGGAGGGGTTGAAAAGCCGACTCAGTCATGCTAAGGCCGACTTGGGGATCACTGAAACAAAGAGACCAAAGATTCAGGCGCGAATTGATGAGGCCAACAAGCGAATGACCGAGATTATCGAGCCTGAACTTCAAAAGTTTGAGGCAGCGGTCAGTTCTCGCAAGGGTAGCATTACAGCGTTGCAGGAGCAAATCCACGGTGTAGAAGATGACATGTTCGCAGATTTCAGCGAAGCAGTGGGTGTCGAAAGCATTCGAGTCTATGAAGAGAAGGTATTGAAGCGGCACCACAAGGCAATCGAGACGCGGCGCAAAATCACTGACCATGAAGCGAAACTTCGTGCGCAGGTAAGGATTAGGGGGCGGATCGTAGTCGATGTAATGCGGTTCTGACACAGTGTGGTTGTATTGTATTGTCTTGACTAGATCGACTACTTGCAGTCGCAGGACTTTAACCAGCCAATGCTTGACGCACAGGAAAGAGCATCTCGGGAAGCCGAGCATCTGAAGCAATTAGCCGAAGAGGAGACCGGTCTGATGAAACGAGTGGCAGCATTGCGGAAAGAGAGAAAACAACAAGAAGAGCTACGCAAGACCTTGTCAGCAAAAGTGGAGGAACTTGAGAAGGAGCTTCGGGAAATTGGCAGCAAGAAGGCCAAGTATGAAGAGCGAAAGGGCAAAATCCAAAGGAGAATTGCTTCTGAGGAGACCGTACTGGAGCGCCTGAAGGATCACAAGGCTGAGATTTTTAAGCGAGCGTCATTGGATCAGATCACACTACCAACTATTCGTCGTCAATCATCAAACGGCACCGAGGATGTCGAGATGGAAGATGTTAGTGCGACCAGTGTGCCGTCAAACGCAAGTAGTTCTAATGGGCAAGACGGCCTTGAGAGCTCGGATCTGCTAGTGGAAGGTGACGCAGCGAACCAAGAAGTGGATTTCTCCACGCTTCCTGATGCGCACGTGGTGGTGGATGACAAGGAATTCGACGATATCAACGCGAAGTACGAAAAGCGAATCGGTGTGCTGCTCACAGAGCTGGAACGCATGCAACCTAACATGCGCGCTCTGGACAAGTTCGACGTGATCCAGAATCGGATCGGAAAAGAGGAAGAGGAGCTAGATCGTATCAAGCAGAAGTCTTTTGAAACTGCAACGAAGTTCGAGGAGATCAAGCAAGCTCGCTTCGATCGCTTCATGGAGGCATTCAATCACATTTCTAAAGTGATTGACTCGACGTACAAGCAGCTTACCAAGAGTTCCAAGCACCCCCTGGGAGGCACAGCGTATTTGAACCTGGAGAATGATGAAGAACCTTACCTGAACGGAATGAAGTACCACGCGATGCCGCCAATGAAGCGCTTTCGGGAGATGGAACACTTGTCCGGTGGTGAGAAGACTGTAGCAGCACTAGCTCTACTCTTCGCCATCCACAACTACCGTCCCTCACCCTTTTTCGTGCTTGATGAAGTGGATGCCGCATTGGACAACGTGAACGTGAACAAGGTGTCAACGTATATTGCCAATTGTGACTTCCAGTGTGTTGTGATCTCGTTGAAGGACTCTTTCTACGAGAAGGCGGACGCGCTCGTTGGTATCTGCAAAGATATCACGTTGCAACAGTCCAAGTCAATGACACTGGATCTCACCAAGTTCGATTAGTTGCGAAGTGGTTTTTTGCATGAGCCGCAAACAAGAACCTACGGTCTGCGTCCTAGGTAGGAATTGATATTTTCAATGGATGGCGCACATTATTTTATGACCCCTAGAACACGAGCTTCCCTGAGCTGCACAATACAATGTCCGACAAGACTGCACAGCTCAACGCGTCGGTGAGCGCGCACTTCGGCCAGTACTTGAGCTGCCATGAGGCCGTCCGTGCCTTGGCTGCGGACGTGAGCGCGCACCAGCAAGAGACCGAGGCGCTCGTGGGCGACATGCAGAACTTGAGCCGTGTGGCAGACGCCTCGCTCGCTGACCAGCGAACACGGCCGAGACCACGCTGCCAACAGCGTAGTAGTTGGCGGGTTGCGTGTGTACGTAGCTGAAGGTGCACAGCAGCGGCGCTGAGTCGAACACCACACTCGTCCGCAGCGTGATGAGCGAGCTGCGTCTGAGCTGCAGCGGAGTGGGCCCCACATACTGCGACACGGACGAGCCGGCCACGGACGTCGCCACGCGAGCCAATTCCTGCTGCATCGCGGCCAACGGATTGGGCCCGAAAAGAGTCGTCGATGCACCCTCGTAGTTCTGCGTCAGGTACTCCTCCTTGGTGGTCATGTACTGAGCGTAGGCGTTGCTGACGGCGGTGGGCGGTTCGTCGATGGTGGCCTTGACACCGTCCAGCGTAAGCGAGCTTGGCACGACACCTGCCTTCGACTTCCCCTTGATGAGTGCCGCAAGCGTGTCGTACTGCCACTTGCCCATGATTTCGGCACTCTCGATCGTGGTTCTGTTGTCAATCGGGTTGGCGCTGACGTCACCAGCATTTGCAGTGAGAATGCCAACAACGATATCGCCCTTCTTCAGACTTCCACATAGCCCTTGTTGTCACCACTGATGAGCAGGTTGACTGATGCCAACCAGACTCAACCACGGTAGGGTGACACAACCAGCGCCATCTTCGACGGCTGCACCGTGTACCCGAAAGAGTACTTCTATCATCAACACCCATCTCACAAGCCGACCGGTTGAACCTTGGGACCGGGAGTTGACCCAATTGCCCAAGTCTGGTCCGTATGCATCATTCATGCCTAAGGATTGAAAGCGCTCCGCGTGCCTCACTGCAGAATCTGCTTCGTTGAGAACAAGTCGACGATGGGGAAGAAGTACTTTCGTTTGGTCGAAGGAGCGAGTCGCCCTAGAGGTCCGAGTCGGGTAAAGGCCTTGACCTTCCCTGACGGTGGTGACATTCGCGATTTTCGCAAAGCAGTTTTCAAGGAATGCGAGGGTTCTTTTCCACAAGGGGTTCGCCCACCAGCTCTCAGAGTGTTCACAAGCAGCGAGGAGCAAGTGCCTCTGGGCGAGGATGAAGTTTTGAGTCAGTACAGAGCGAGTAAAGAAGAACCGCTCATCGTGGAAATACCCAAGGTTTGGTTCCAGCTAGCGGAAGCCGACAGTCACACTCCGTTCAAGGGCATCACTGCAGCTTCGGTCCCACTGACGGAAGAGAACACAATTGAGGATCTGCAGAATGCAGTGAAAACGAAGTACAACGACAGTCTTCTCGCCGGCATCTCTGAGTCCGACCTCAAGGTGTACGACGACACGAATCATGGGCCTTTGGGTGTTGATACGCGGATTAAATCGCTCGGCCAAACTTTGAAGACTGCACTAATCGTCGCGGTGACTGTGACAGCACGGACGAGAGCACGGGAGGAGTCCAAGGAAGAAGCTGCAGAGAGCCCGGCGAAACGACACAAAGCCGATGCTCCTACGCAGTGGGAATGGAGAGAGGAGGAACGAGTCTATTGTGTCGACAGGGGTATACTCTTTTTCGTGGACCGTGAGCACGCGACGGAGCAGCTTCTAGAATTTCACGAAAACAACTACAACCGAGCACGGTTCGATGACGGTGGTAACTGGGTGCTCCCTCTGGTGGACAATATGTTCGGCCTCGGGAAGACGAGCTTTGGCCGGGAGTACACTCGGAGATGCCAATGTATATGGGAGGGGTTGGCAGCAGACAAGAAAGTGGCGGGCAGCTTCATGGACACGATGCGCCAGTGCCACACGATCAGGATCGAGTTGTCGCCAGACGGCCTGCTACGTTCTACTGACCTTACCGTTGACACGAAGGTGCTAGACACGGCGATGGCTGGCGAGCATTTTTTTCAGAGGATCGGAAGGTATTTTGAGGTCAACCAAGGTCGCATTCCTCGTGCTCTCGCTCCCAATCTGCACAAACGAAACCCGACTCACGTGGAAGTTTTGGAGAATTTGAGGGACGAAGTTGGCCCATTGTTCATCGTGATTGATGAGATCGGCAGGGCTTTTGATGTTGACAACCTGGATTACTTTGGCCAAGGAGAATTGTTCGTAGAGTTCTGCAACGAGATTCTTTCTCCGTTCTTTTCAATCCGGAACGTGTTTTTCTTGATTGCTGGCCGCGCACCGTTCCTGGGCTGTGTCGGTTTGAACGTGAGACTACCAGCTAGCTCCTTCAACTTTCAAAGACTCAGTCTTAATCTTCTTCGACCTCCAGCTATTGAGAAGATCATCAAGAAGACGTATTGGGACGAACAGAAAACGGAGACTATCCAGCAACACTACCAGCTCGATGATTGCAAAGTGACAGTGGTAGCTGCCAATCTTTTCCGGTCAACGTTCGGGCACCCACGATCAATGCTTCGCGCTTTCAACGTTTGTCAGTCCTATGATGAACTCATCGCATTTTCCCAACCAAATGACGGGATTGATTGGGAAAATTTTGGCACGTGTGTGTGGCACTACGAGAATCCGCTTCACGAAATGATGGAAAGTGTTCTCAAAGCCGAAGCGATTGACTTATCACTGATGTGGATAGGCGACGGCAACAAATCCGTCGCGTACAACGTCATCACTTACATGTTTGGTATCACATGGGAAGGCGAAGTGAAGAACGCGAAGCTGTACATGCCAACGTATGTCCAGCGCGCAATATTGGCCTCCTACCAGTTCAAAACGTTGCTTGGGAATGTCGCACCCACACTGAGCAAGGTGGCAATCGATCATCCTGATGAATTTGAGCTGCTTTGTGTGACGCGCTTCCAGGAGATGTTTCACGAGGAGAACTGCCCGAGCACAGTGCTCCCCAATTTTTTTACGACGACTCAGAAGTTTGGGAGTTGCATCGGAGTGAAATTCGCGAAGGAGTCGTATTATATGCCAAAACTTAGAGCGGCAGGAACGACACCAGCTTCACTATCCTCGGCCACCGCGAAAAAGGATGATTTGGGCGATTTGCTGGGTCGAATTGATGAGTTCACGCGCGAAGAAAGCGGGCAATTGGTTCTGAAGCCGCTTGCGAGGTCATCATCGCCCGCCATTCTGCAATTTTCAACGGTACAGGATACGAAACTACTGGTGGGTCTTGCCGTTAAGAACTACAACGGCACTGACATCGATGCAACGACGATTCGAAAGGAGTGCGAGACGTTTAGTGGGATATGCAAGCAATTGTCCATGTCCCGGAACAAGCGACTGAATGTTCTCATCATGTGCGCGACGTCCTATACAGACCAACTAAGTGGACAATTTGGGGAATCCAAGTCCGCCGTATACCCGATTGCAGACTTGGCTGAGGAAGCCCGAGAGGGCGTCGATGAGGTCATTCTGCTGGATTTGTGTACAGCAGCGAAACGTGCCGAGTTTTTCGGGATCGTCAATGAAGACAACCTGAAAGCTGCGTTGGAGGAGGTTGTTTGTAAGCGTCGGGTGGACAGTGTCGGGGTTGCGAACGAGTAGTGTGGGCTTGTTCGGCAGGGTTTACCAAAAGCTAAGTCACGTCAATTGTGGCGTTCCTTGTTGCGGAGGGGAGAAAATGAAAATGACATGATGTTGTGGGAAGCGGTGAACTTGAGATAACCATGAAGTAATATAATTGCTTCGATTAAGTTGGTGGCTGATGCTTGTGGAAGTGGGTGTGGGCGGGCGCATTAGCCTCGTAAAACGACAAGTTAAGCTTGTATTGAGAGGAACCTCGAACGTAAAAAAAACTAGTCAGGGTTACCTTCTGATCCTCCTCTCCCTAATTGTTTAGTTCTGCTCAGTCTTCAGGCTCTTTCACAGCACCAAAGCGCGCCTTTGACACGTACTCAGCTTCCCTCTGTACCAACTCCTTCAACCGCTGATCAGCAGTGGCTTGTGTCCTTGAAAACTTCCCATAGCGCTTCTCTTCGTACAACAAGAAACACTCAGCGAGACGAATCTTTGACGGCAGATCGACGGTGACCTGGCTGGGTGCGAACGACGCCGAGTCCAGTAGCACGGACAAATGAACCAGTTGGCGGTGATCCGGATCACCACCCGTGATCCGTTCTCAAAAATTATACCGGTAACATTATCGGTTTTTAAAAAGTGGGCTTTAAAAATTTGGTCTCCTTGCTGAAGAACTGGAGAATGGTCGCTGTTTCGAGGGGGTTTCGACCTGGTTCACCCTACTTTCTTTTTCGGTTCTGTTGTCGTGTCGGCTTGGGGACATCGTCGTCACCAGTGCAGACGATGACCTGTAATGATGGCTTTGCTTTCGATGCTAGAGAAACCTTGTTGGAGAAACTGCATGACGATGCCCTCAAGACTGCTGTCACTCACGACCTTTCCGCCCGTGTCCCACGAAAGCCAATTCCTCTACTGTCTCGAGCCCGAGAGCTTCCAACACTCGCTCACGCGTCGCTTGTTTTGCCCACGGCCGCGATTTCGACGCCATCGTGCATCAAAATCATCTTCTCGAGGTGATGGAGCCATCATGTTTGGCTCTCTGTGCTTTGGCCTTCTCTTTGGCGTTGCATTGCGATGTCGCCCACTCTCAAGATCGCTCACTATCCAGATTCAACTCAAGCACTACAGCAAAAATAAATAATTCGAGAAAACCGAAAACGTTTTGCGGTAATCCGGATCACCACCAACTGTTTCAAATCCTCTTCTTCAGGCATCTCGATCGCCCAGAAGACGCGCATGCTGTTGTCCAGTCCTCCGATGGTTGAAAACGGATTTCGACGAGGCAAGCGCACGCCATCCATCGCATTCGTGGCAAGCTGACTCTTGCTCACAAAGTCGAGGTCGCAGGTCATCTTGAGTACGTAGTTAACGTCTCGCCACAGGAATGGTCGGATCTGGAGCATCCGGCGACGCCACCCGGCGATCGCATCCACCGTGGCTAGTGACAGCTCCCGAACGCGTATGAGAGCCTCAAGTAGCTCGACACTTTGGTCGTCTTCAAAAGCGCAGCAGCAGCGCAGCAGCTCATCCAGCCCAGCTTCTCGAGCCACGATTGCTCTCAACACGGTCAACTCTTCGTCCGACAGCAAGCCCTCGTACGATAACGCTTTCGTGCTGGAGAACCTGACAACCGAGCTGGAAACTTGCTGTCGTCCTTCCTTCTGCTTCTGTATCCCTGCCATGTACGGCTTCAAATGTGCATCGTTCTTGGGTTTCTCGTTGCTGGCGCTGGTCGATTGCATCCTGCTCGTCCTAGGCACACACTTAACAGAATACTGAACAGTCGGCACTCGAAGAGCGGATCCAAATTCAGCTTCATAATTGGGACACTTGTCGAAGTTCCTTTCATTGCTCCTTTCCATTTTTGTGTGTTTGTAGTAGCTCAGTTGCTAAGGTCCCATCGCTCACTTCACTTCCGCTGCTCAGCAGCACGGCGTCGGATCTCTTCCCAGGTTGTAGTCTTTGCAGGGGGATCACTGGGTGCTCCAAAGAAATAGTCGTCTTCATCATGGCGGAGCGGTGGTAGATTCTTATCAGACCCCGGGCGCTGGGAATCACGCGAGGATGGGTCACGAGAGTGAGGTGCGTCACGGTCTCCAAAGTCCGAAGCTTCGTCAGCAGGAGGAGGCTTTGCGCCAAAGAAAAATGGCGAGCGATTTTCGCTGCCATTGGCCTCTCCGAAAGCTTCCTCGTCATTCTGTTGCCAGTCCTTGGAGTCTTTCTTGTCACGCGGCGTGTCAAGACCAGTGATCGGGGGGACGCTACTGGAGATCTTGTCAAAGCGGCGAGACGCAGGAGGAAGCTTATTCGCCGGCTTCGACGCGAAGCTTCCCGGCTCCGCAACGTCCTCATTCCACGAGTCTCTACAGCAGTACAACGCATGCCACCATCCCCCAAATAGTCAACAACCAAAGTTATTGACAAACATTTCTAATTCTCTGGATATTTATATCCAGAGTTTCTACCGGCTTCGCCGACCCTCGCAAATCCTGTATGAATGCATAATTGTGTAGTTTTGTAATATCTGGAAAGTATGGTGCATACACTGTTCAAGCTTAAACAACTGAATATCTGATGAAACCTGATATCTTATCCCAAAAAGGTGAATGTTGACCCAGTCGGACAAGAACGACATTCGTGTAACCTCACGGATCAAACCCTCCAAGGTCTTGTCTCCGCCAGACATCGGTTAGCCCCCCATCTAAGCTACATGAAGCTACGGCTTCTTGGCTATCAGTCCCTCTCACTTGAGAAGAAGTTGCGCTCTTCTTGACTAGCAGCGCCATTTGGTTGTATAAACTGTTCACACAATATTATGAGTACATGCAGCTGATGATGGAACTTGATGCGTTTCTAGCGTTGGTGTGAAGCGCGTGAATTGAGACGAAGTTTCATCATTAAGTGTTATGTTATGACAAAATCACGCATGGCATCAGCTCGCCAATATGACTTCATTTTAACTCAAATTTATTATTTATCCTCGGGTACTTCAGCTGTCTAATTTCTAGTTTAGGAGAAATCTGTTTCTTGTAGCTCAGGTGTCGTTAGAAGAATTGATGGTTCGGTAGACGAGGGTCTTGTCCTGGTTTGTTGAACATGAATCGGGGCTTTCGGTCTGAACTAGGAGTATCGTTCAATATTTCCATGTGAAAGCCGTGATGTTTATTGGCGGAGCGGTTAATTTTTCTACCACAAATCCGAAACAAAATATTTTTATCACACGAGACGGCTTTTCATTATTGTCAGTATATGTATATGAAGATGTGAGGGCAATTTAAATAGCATGTTAAATCAATCCTCTCGACTTGATTCTGCTTCTTTTTAAGGTCATTACTACAAATATCAATCTTGATTACCGAGATAATGCTCTTGGCAATGCCAAGTTGGCATATGTCTCTTGCCCAGATCGTGTTCGAAACGAGAAAACTCCAAAAAGCGCATACTACGAGTTATTTTTTTCAAAAGACGCATACCGCTTCAAAAGACGCATACCAGTTTCTGATTCTAGCCTGTACATATGCCTTCGTGTGGGTTTTGAGGTAGTGACGGTGGTCATGGTCTTCATGCTCAAGCCTGCCTACTACACACGAGGAAGATTTTGTTGTTTAGCTTGAGGTTGACCGTCTTTAGCCCCATTTGCAGTGACTCGAGCGCTGCGAAGCTGGTGCCGGCCGTGACGATCTGCGCGCTACCTGATACCGTCCACAAGAGCAAGTATGCTATCCCTGGGCCGTTCCAGTTCGCGGTCTTCTGGGTAGAAGCTCGTGATGATGACTGCTCTACTTCTCGTTTAGCATTGATTGGTATTGGAAGTGTACGTAGTATGGAATCAGAAACTGGTATGCGTCTTTTGAAGCGGTATGCGTCTTTTGAAAAAAATAACTCGTAGTATGCGCTTTTTGGAGTTTTCTCGTTCGAAACATCTTGAAGCAGATTAAATCTGGCGCGAATGAATAAATTTTATTCATTCGCGCCAGTGAAATCAAGGAGTAAGCTCTCAGCTGCATTCAAAACACGCTACTTCTACTACTATACTACTGTAGACTTGGTCTTGAAATCTGTTTTAGTATGAAAACCCAGTTCATCAGAATAAAATAGTAGATTTTATTCGAGAAACTTAAAACATATAAATTGCCATTTTGCAAAATCTACTCGAAGTATGTCATTTGTGAGGAAACGTTGCAAAGGCAAAACATGTACTTCACGAAGTATAATACGTCTAGATTTTGCAAAATGGCAAATGATATGTTTGAAGTTACTCGAAGTAACGTTGCAAAAGCAAAACTTGTACTTCACGAAGTATAATACTTCGTATCTGAAAATATCCAGAGCTTCCCGGGCAACGCACGGCATTAGTCAACAGAAAATCAAACTCACGTGGTGGCCGCCGAATGCGAAAACTTCTTGTTCAGCTCCTGCACGAACGGGTTCTCCGGAATCTTGTTCTCCAAACTACATAACAACAGAAAAATAATTATCAAATCAGTACTACTGAAGTAAAAAAAATATGTGATACCGTTCCCCAAATGAAGAAAAAACTCACATGTTCCTGGCGCGCGCCGCAAACGGCGACTTGTCCGACGGCAGCATCAACAGGTCCGAGAACAAGTCTCGGCGGATGCTAATAATGCCATACGAAGCTCCAAACAAGCCTCCAGCTACAGGACAATAAAAACAACAAAATATTAGTAAGATATATTCTTGCGAAAATACTTTTCATCCAGACTCACACATCATGGCGAACGCGCCTGCCACTTTCTTCTGGTTCTTGGAGATTTTCCACAGTCCGGCCATGACCGTCGAGCCGAAGATGGCGCCCATGGCGGCGCGGCGCTTGCCTTTGGCTGCATAGTGGGCCAGGATTTCCATCTCCGCCTCCGTCCTGCGGGAAAGTATTTTACGGTAATTTTAGCAACGGATTCCGGTATTTTAAGAGGCTTGAATTGAGGTGACGTACTTGCCGATGGAGGACGCGTCCTTGTCCTTGGACATCTCCACGCTCAGCGTGCGGATGGCATTAACTTGCTGTAGTAGTTGAGTCTCCCCAAAAAGGATTGCATCGCTCGGAGAGAGCCTGGGAAAGGTAGATCTGTCAAGGCCGACAGATCTTTCGGATTCGCCTCCAGTCCATGGCTCGACACTTTATGTCCGAGATACTCCACTTGACCTTTACCCCAGAAGCTTTTTACCACACTGATCGACAGGTTCCACTCGTCACACACGTCGAGCAGGCCCTCAACCCTATTGCAGAGGTGGTCCCAGGACTCGGCCGTGATTAGAATGTCGTCAATGTAGGATCTGCGCCCCAGCACCGACTTCTTGTCATCGCCCTTAGGTTCGGAGGGTATCAGATCTGGGCTGGTCTTTGGACTCGGCTGCTTCGGCACGGGATCCCCTTCCAATCGTGGGATCCGCTTGAAGCCGTACAGCGCGTTGTCGAGCATCCGCTGGTATATCTGCGGGGCATTCTACAGACCAAAGGGCATTCTGTTCCACTCGAACAGTCCGAAGGGGGTGATGAACGCCGAGATCGCGCGTGCGCGGTCCGTCATAGTCACTACCCAGAATCCGCTTGCCATATCTAGCGAGCAGTACCACAGCACCTTGTCCAGATCTTCCAGTAAGTCATTGATCAGAGGCATCGGGTAGATCATAAGCCTCGTCAGGCTATTGACCAACCGGTAGTTAATACAGAGCCTGATATCCACTCCATTCTTCTTGATAATTACCACGATCGGCGAGGCCAAGGGCGAAGTCGACATGTCTATGATCCGAGCCCCAAGCAACCCTTTGATCAGATCGGAGAGTTTCTCCCGAAACTGAGGGGCTTCTTTGCGTACCCGTTGCGCGATGGGCTTAGCGCCTCCCACATCGATATCGCAGACGATTCCTCTTGCTGCGGGGGGTAGTGCATTGCCTTTTCTGATGAGCAGGTGTCGGCGCCTCCAGATCAGCCGTCGCAGTCGATCTATCTTCTGAGCTGAGTTGACAGTCGGGTCTCCCACTTGGATGTCCTCTATCGTCACCTTCTCCGTCGATTGCGTAACTTCAGGCAACACAGCCATCTCTGACTCCACTTCTTCGGCCCTGAGATCGCCTCCTTCATGATAGCACACATGTTCATCTTCCACCGGGACAGCGACTTCAGCGGTTATTCCTCCGGAGTTCGGACCCGACGATGCCGCCTTAGGAGTCGACTCTTCCACTTCTTTCTGACCTCCCTTCGAGATGTTCGTCGCCCCCATCGTACTCTGGCCCTCCGACTCGTTCACTGCTCCGTCTACAGGCTGTCCATCCAGATATGGATCGGCAGTTGACCCGAGATCTCCATCCTGGGGGGGGGTTGGCGTTGAGTCGTCTACTTCTGCTTCCGGATCTGGATCGGGCGAATCCGCCGCTACTTGGACGGGTGATTCTGCTTCCGGATCTGGAAGATCCCAAGCTACTTGGACGGGTAGGACAAATCTCTGCTCTCCCGGTCTTAGTCGGTGGTCGCTGCCTGGGCTGGGCTTGCGCAGTATCGCCCGCGGGGTTAGATAGGTTGGCCGTTCTATTGTGCGTTCGATTCAATATTTCCGAGAGCGATTGGTTGAATCGATCCAGCGAAACCGATCCGCCAATCGCCCACCTATCCTAAGGAATGATTTTTTTTTGCGTGATTAGAGGCTTTCCTCTTGCAAGCTGCGAATTGAAGCTTTGCAGTTCCGCAATTGCATCATGGTGGCCATGCCACGGAGGTCACCACGCCAGCTCAGTCTTAGGCGCGTCTCGCTGTAGCCGTTGCGAAGCCGCACCTCGACACCAAGCAGCTCTCCGTCGACCTCTCGGTCCACAGTGGCTCCCCGCACATCTCCATCGCATCAAGGCTGCAGCAGCGCTTCGGCAGCAGCGGTCACCAGAGCGACGAGCCCCGGCAGCATCCGCTACTGCTTCTCCTGCACGAGCTGCTGGTCTGTTGTCAGCGCATGCAGCTGCACCAGCTATATTGCGGCAATATTATAGCCAGTGGACTCCACGCTGCCACGATCAGACCAGAAGCGGCAGCAGAACCAGACCAAGCAGCCCCAAGTCATCGGTACCAGTTGCTGTTGCGGCCGATCGTGAAGGCGACCATCGCCCAACGCGATACGTCAGCTGAGACCCTCGACGACGTCGTTATCAACGGAGGATCGTTCCACGATATCCTGCACCAGGAGCTTGTTCAGCGGCCGCTTCAATTGCAGAGCGGTGCGGACGGACGGCGAGTGGGCTGTCGAGACCCATGAGATGGGCGAGTAGGAACGTGTCATGCAGTTCAGGGCCAAAAAGAAGGTGTTTGAGTCTACAAGTCAGAGCAGGCATGAAATTTGCGCGTAGAGGCAGTGGTAGATAGTGCTGGAGTGTTCCATCTTGAGTTGACTCAGTCAACTTGACTGTGCTCAGTGCGCACTCGGGCGCTTTCATCGAATATTGGCCAATTAGCGACTAAGTTTGATTCGCCGCCCGATTTCGCTACCAGATCCAGGACGCATCCTTTTGGAAAATTTGGACAGAATTGACAATACCGCCGGCAGATCTGGCTGCTCTGGACGTTGGTACTTCTCCGATACTTTGGCGTCCGTGGTTGCCTGTAGAGCCAGATTCTGCCACTCTAAGTAGCGGCGGGATCCGGCTGTCACAAAACCCTGCAGTCGAGGCACCCGATCTCCGGCCAGTCACATCGCTATCCGTTCATCCCCTTGTAGGATCAGTTTCTTTTTTCCGATGTTCGTGATTGTCAAATATAGCGCTTTGCCTGGCCCTCGACTTACTGTCGGTACCCATCGACTCCCCCTGGTCACCCACAACGTGTCCTGATCCGAGGTTTGCCTCCGCATGGGCACTTCCCTTGAATCTCCTACGTCGACCTGCAAATGCTGGTCCAGTCGGACGACTCTTGCCTTGTCGTTATACAGCTGGCGTCTGCCGCTGAGCTGGATCCGCACCTCGTCTGGGAGACACAGTGACCCATCGGCTAAATCCAAACGGATTCCTGCAGGCACCATGAAGTCCATTCCCAAGATAGCTTCTTGGACTGACAGAGCACCAACCCAGATGTCGAACAAGTACACCAGATATCCAGCCAGCGTGATCTTGATCCGCGTCCTCCCGGCAGTCGAGTACACCGTATCTCCGATGCCCACACAGTCTTGACTCTGGCTCCTATCCACATAACACCCCATTCGCTGGGCGAACGTAGTGTCTATGATAGACACCTCAGCGCCAGTGTCGAGAAGCAGGACTGCCTTCTCATTATTGATCTTCCCTGTGATCTTAGCCTGTCGGAACCATTTTCCGGGTGCATGATGCTTCCAGTATCCTCTCGATTCTCCGGGCAACAGATCTGGACTCGGATCTCCAGTTCGCTTACATTCAGCCACGAGACTAGGCTGATGATTCGGGGGAATGTTTTCCCCTTCCGTAGGCGAGAACCAGATATCTGGGTCCTGTTGTTTCCAGTACCCACGTGAGGTACCAGGGTTGAGATCGATCACTTCGGCGGCATCCGTTCTGTCGAAGTTATCCGCTGGGCAAAGACTGGATATGGCGGCAGTGCGTTTCCCATGTAGATCAAATGTATTATCACATAGATATGGCCTTCCGCGAGCTCGATCTATTGATGGCTTGTTCACGTATGCATAAATGCAATACCTAGAGCGCTCGGCTCGTACCGGATTCCATTCCGGCGAGCGTCCTAGTTTAACATCTTCTCCGCCATCTGGCAGCATCCCAGCATGTTTAGCTGGATCAAACCACTGACGGATCTGGTTGTAGAACTCTTCCATAGGGCACTTCCCCATGTCGTGCAGTTCTCCACATCCTCGGCATACGAACAGGCAATGATCCGCCGGGTGGCCTCTCTTCCCGCACTTCTTGCACGTCAGACGTCTCCATCACCCCAGATCGGTGTGCTTCTTGGAGCCACAGTGAGAGCATCCCCCCGGTCCGTGCTGTCCGTTTGATATCGTGGTCTCGGATCTCCGGGTTGAGGGTCTGGAGTGCTGCGATCCGATGGTTCGCGATCCAAAGTCTTCTGCTCTTCTCCGGGCGGCGGGGTTTCGTCGCTTGCGGCAAAATAGATCCGGCGATGTTCATCTCGGTCCGAGTCTGATCCGTCCGAATTGGAGTCTGACTCCGAGTCCGATGCTTGGATCTGTATCGCACGCACTTGCTTAGCTGAGGCGGCTAGCGCCGGCGATGGAGCTGCTTTCTGCCGGTACCGGCTGGATCCAGCGGTCGTCTTCTTCTGGCGGCTCTTCGCCCTGCAACACTTCCTCCAAATCATCTGCGTCCGACAGTCGTAGCAACGTCAGTTGGTCGGCCAGCTCAGGATCTCCCAGTGTCTCGATGAAATGGTCCACATGTTCTTTCCGTTCCTTGGTGCCGCCGTCCTTGACCTTCAATCGTGCTCGTAAGCCGGCCACATTGAGCCTGTGCAGGTATTCTAGCGCAGACTCATCCGAGCGTTTCCGAGCTTGGTAGTATTGGCGAGCTACTGAGATTCCTAACCCGCAATATTGGATCTGGAAGCTCCTGAGTAATTCAGTCCACTTGTTGCGAGTGGATCTCGGCAGCTGCCGGTACCAGTTCTTCGCCGGCCCTGACAGCAGGTCTGCGAGGGTCAGGCACTTCTCTTCATCGGAGGCTTGGTCTCGCATGAACGAAGACTTCACCTTGCTGATCCAGGCCCTCGCTCGATCTTCATCTTGGTCCTTTCCTGTAAACTCTTTCAAATCTGAAATAGCGGAGATCCGGACTCGTTGGATCAGTGTCGAGTCCGAGGATCTGGTCGCTGCAGTCGCGACTGCTGCTGGTGCTGCTGTGGGGAGATCTAAGTCATCCGGGTCGTATTCCCACTGTAGTCTCTCCAAGTCGTCCGATCCGGCGGATTCCATCTCCACATCTCTGGTTCCTGGGTTCGGGAGGGTCCTGGCTGCCAAGTTTGGCATGGCGATCTGTTGTTCGCGAAGGAAACGACTCATGGTCGCTTGGAAGTAGGACTCCATCTTGTCCGTCGAGGTCGTAGCGTTGTTGCTCACGACCACGATATGGGGAGGGGAAGCCGTCGGCTTGTTCACCGTCCCTGAAGTCTTCTTCGCTTTGGCTCGGGCGGGCTTCGGTCGTGACACCTTGGATCTGGCTTGCAACATAGCGGTACCAGTGGGGCCTAGCGACATCCGTCGTGGCTCTGACGACGCGCCCGATTCCGCCTCAGCTGCCGACGCGAAAGGTGAGGAAGTCCGGTCACCTGTGGATCCGATCTGTGTCGGTGAGTCAGGGCTTGAGGTCGTGCTGGGGTTCGCCACCTTCTCTCCTACTATTACCTTCAGCTTGTCGAAGAGTTCCTTCGTCGGCGTCTGGTACATCCGTAGACCTGGACGGAACAAGTCGTCTGCGTCGAAGGTTGCTGCTACCAGACCTGCCTCCCACAGTAGGTTCATGAGGATCTTGATCGCCTCCAGCTTGTTGTCTGTCGAAGCTGGTGCTGTCACTGGTCCGGTATGATCACCGATCTGCGTCGGTCGTAAGATCTGCATAATCGGATTGTGGGTCATGAAGTCCTGGAGTTCCTTCCGGTGGTACCTGGACTCCAGATCTGCCTCGTTCCATGTTGGGTCTGACGTCTCCGTCTTGATCCTGGCTGGAACTAGTCTGTCCTTGGGCTCGTCCTCCAGATCCGGGGCCTTGAGCGCCGTCCGTTTGGTGGGCACCTTGCCTTCCCACTCCCAGCTGGGCTTCAGTATGGGATCCCCTGTCGGCAGCTTGACTGGCGAGTCCGCGAACGCATACCGGTTCTTCCCGGCTTTAGTTTGTTTTGTTAGTGAGTCTCGATGTGAATCGATACTCACAGGGGTCCCCTAAGGGACCTGGGGAGGAGGTTGAGGTTTATCTTCCAGATCCGGATCCGGATCTGCCTCCTTTCCGTCGATAGAGTTCCTCCCAGCACTCTGTCGATCTGCGGTTCTTGCTTCATTCAGCGGCGTCGTCGTCGATCCGAGGTCCGATGACGCCTGGTCCCCTTGCTCTATCTTCACTTTGACTTCTTCTTGGGACTCACGGTGAAATCCCGAGTCACCAGAAGATCCGGGCACGCGCACCATTGTGGTGTAGCGGGATCAGCGAAATCTGCGAGATCGCTAGTCCGGCTTACCAACTGCGCCCGAACACCGACTAACGGAGGGGGTACTCCGATCTGCCGTGACGTGTGCTGAACTGGGTCACCTTGTGTACCCGTCGGTAGGGCTGGATCTTGCTCTTCTGGTGTCTTCCGAAGTGTCAACGCCTTGAAGTCGAGACAGTCTTGGCGAGACGCGGGGATGGGGTGGAGCGGCGTGGAAATCTTCACGCAGCTCGTGGTTGTACTTCCAGATCAAGTAGTCTTGGACTTGGATCTGGTGGCCTGGATCTGGATCCGGCCGTGGGGTTGCCTTTGCGGGGTCTTGTCCTTTACGTTCCCTTTCGGGCTCCTTTCCTTGCGATGCTTGCCGCTTCCTATAGCGGGATCTGTGGTTGTTGAGCGTCGAAGACCCGACCGGCCAAGCCGTGAACTCCGGTGGATCTGGGATCCGCACTTCAGGGTAGGTCACTAGGAAGGTCTAGATTTGGCCACTATATTATCCAGACTTAACCAACACTAGATCTCTTACCGCTACCACTTCTTCATCTCGTAGGGCCAATGTAGTTCCCGTTTCCAAGCGAAGGCGAAGGCAGTTGCGATGTCCAAGGCAAATTCGATACTGATTTATGCTTAAGTCCGATCCCATCCTATCTTCCTACCCTTCTATCCAGCTATCATCCCATGGATATCCACTGGCTCTGTAAACCCCCTTTACTTTCGGTATGGCGTCATTCGCGCCCCTGGCGTGTCGTCATCACTAGATCCGCCATGCTGGATCTGGGCCCCGGTATCAGATCTGATCCCGATCTGGGCTCCAGATCCAAATCCTCCGATCTTCTTCGAACCACTTGATCTGGGCTACCACCGTTGGTCCACGCCCGCTCTGCCCTTTCAGCGCCTTGTCAGCTTCCGTCCTGCGTTTCGCTGCCGCCTCCTTTGTATAGATCCCGCCAGGTCAGTGTTTCATAATAGTGACCAGCCGGGTCCCAGTCTCTCATTTGTCAATCAACGGCGATCTCCGATTTCTCGGATCTCGCTTCTCCACAGCTGCACCAGGAACCTCTTCATCATGGCTCTCTGCTGGTTCGGCGTCAGCGCCTCCCACCAGTCCATGTCCTCCAGCTCGTCGCTCTGCTGGGTTTGGACTGGGGCTGGTATGCACCCTGGTTGCTGTCGTCCGCTGCTCTGCTGTCCGCCGCCATCGCTGCCTGCTCCGCCGTGGTCGCGACCGCCACGTCCGTCTCCGCCATTCCCGCTGGATCCGCCTCTGCTGTTGTTTCCGCCGGCGTGGTTGCCGGCGTCGTTGTCACCGTCATCGTCGCTGGAGTCGTCGTCGTGACTTCCAGCGGCGGTGATCGTGACGCCGCTGCTGACGACAACCTCATCATCGTCTCCGTCGCCACTTCCGCCAGTGCTCAGCCGCACCCGCGTCCGTGGTTGGCGCTGCCTTTTCGGTGCCGGTGGTCCGCCGGCGCTCCGAGTCGTGGAGCCTGCCGTCGGCGTACTCGAGCGTCGTGCTGCTCGAGTCGCACGTGCTGTCATCTTCGTTGGTCGTCTGCTCAGTCGCTGCTCAGGTGCTGCTGCGGCACTTCAATAAATTTCTTTTGCTTTGTCTTCTTCTGCTCAGTCCGTTCCGTCACTCCGCTCTCTCACTCACTCCGTTCCGCTCTCTCACTCCGATCCGTCCTCTCTCTCCGTTCCGTGGCTGGGTTCGTGCCACTGAGTCAAGCCTCGTGAAGGTCTTCGTCTTCAGTCTTCGAAGGCCAACCGTGTTGGAAGGCCCCTGTTTGGCCAACAAGTAAGCAGTTTTCTAGTACTGCGGCGAGTTCGTCACTTGCGCGTCGCTACGTGTGGTGTCCACACTGCGTCACCTCCAGGCCTGCTCCTAGCTACAGGACGGTGTCCGGTGGCTACGACCACTACTGCTTAACAATACAATATACGTAAGCTATTCCTACACACACACGCTAAACAGCAGTAGCCGCGTTCCTGGGTTTCGCAATGTAAGGCAGCCGCGCCAGAGATCTTGGCCAAGTCGCGCAACACTCAGCGCCGGGGGCTAAACGACCATCTCTTTGGTCGCCGAGTGCGCCTCGCGGGTTGCAGATACCGACGACTCTACGGGGCTGCAGATACCCGTCTCTCTTACACACTCGGGGGCTTATTCCTCACAATACACAAGTACTTACTCGCCTCAGTCTTTGCTGTATTGGTCATTAGCTCTTGTGCACTATGCCAGTGCACTCCGCTGTCTTCTCTCTGCTTCACCGCAGATTCGCAACTGATCCCTACCCTACACATGCACTTGAAATCTTCAACCAGCAACCGCGGCGCTTCGCCCGAAGATCGCCGCATGCTGCTGCCCTTGCCCGCCTTGCTCTGTAGATCTTGGCTGCTGGTTCGGGGGATAGACTCACCCCCGACCCTCCACTGGTCACTCTGCGCCGCTGTCGTGCTGCCGTCCGTCCGTCCTTGGTCGCTTTAGGGAGAGGGGTCGAGTAGAACACGCCAAAGATGTTTCATCCTCTGACTATAACATGCTTGTTTGGGATGTTCATTCGAGCTCTAAGGTATACATGTAGGGATAGTAGCAATGTTTTAAGTATACCTTACAATAAATTATGAAATCGTAGCAGGCTGAAGGGCACACTTGCTTGGCAGCCTGATGGCCCATGGTGACAAGCAGCAGCATACAGAAAACGAGTGCGGATCATTGCTCAACTTGAGATGCGCTCGACCTGAGGTTGAATATCAAGTACGATTCGTCCTTGATCAACCGCCGTGTGAATGAACGACCTTGATTAGCATCTGTTTTCAAATCCCCTCGATGAACCTACCAAGTTTCCTTGGTCGCGACTGCTGTCACATACGATTTCAAGATAAAGTACGCGTATGTGACCAGTTGTGACTCAAGTTTGAGTCACATACTGTCACATACTGCGTAATTTAAGCTGGCATTCCATTGTGTACTGCCACACAATGCGTAATTTAACCGAAGATTCCATTGTGTACGACCACACAGTTTTGCTACTCTGCTGCGGCTACATGTACTTCTCCGGTCCGGAAAAGAATTAACAGTTCGCTAAATTGACGATAACTCCGCTTCACAACATCGGTTTGAGGTTGTACATACCTTGTTGTAAAGCTCACGATATGCGGCTTCGCACTATATTTTTTTCATTGCAGTTTTCGCGCCATAACGTTCACGCTGAAGTCATTTAAACGACCATTTTATGGAGGTGGGAAGTTTTTTTTCGCTGTGACGTCAAAAATGTTCCGATTAAAAAGCTAAAATATCTCACAGAAAGAGGAAAAGGAGCTGCGATTAGCCACAATTAGCGGGATCGAATACACAGCCTAGAAGCTACAAAAACAGCCAATCAATTTCAATACAAATCACTCGATTATTGTTTTCACCCAATCAGTCGTGCTCAAGTTTGTAAACCGACCAATCAAATTTGCATATGGCGCGAGGTTTTACTCTAAAAAACCTTACTGTTAATTCTTTTCCGGACCGGAGAAGTACTGTCGAATGAGTGGTTTTAGGGCCATCCAACCAGATATAAGTTTTTACATCACCACATTAGGTTTCACAAGGGAAAATAAATATTTTCGCTCTGACCGTCGATAAATTGCCGTCACAACTGGTCACATACTCGTACTTTCTCTTGAAATAGTATGTGACAACAGACTTCGATTTTCCTATGAGTGGTTTTAGGGCCATCCAACCAGATATAAGTTTTTACATCACCACATTAGGTTTCACAAGGGAAAATAAATATTTTCGCTCTGACCGTCGATAAATTGCCGTCACAACTGGTCACATACTCGTACTTTCTCTTGAAATAGTATGTGACAACAGACTTGGATTTTCCTTGGTGAAAAGCCTTCGCGGTGCCCTATTATAGTACGCCCCAAGAATAGAACGCCACTTTACCCCTGGATAAGGAAGGGTCCGGACCCGGGATTTTTCATAGAAAGTGGCTGCTGTCCATCAATGATTGATTCAATCATACCTAAGGGAATTGAAAGCGCCTCACTGCAGAATCTGCTTCGTTGAGAACAAGTCGACGATGGGGAAGAAGTACTTTCGTTTGGTCGAAGGAGCGAGTCGCCCTAGGAGTGAGGCGGAGGCCTTGACCTTTCCTGACGGCGGTGACATTCGCGACTTTCGCAAAGCAGTGTTCAAGGAATGCGAGCGTTCTATTCCACAAGGGATTCGCCCACCAGCTCTCAAAGTGTTCAAAAGCAGCGAGGAGCAAGTGTAACGGATCTAGCATCCGTTCCCAACGGACGAGCACGACAGCATCGGCAGCTTCGCCGATCCTCGGACGCCAGGCTTCGCTGCAGCTTCTACACAGCAATTTCTAGTAACTACTCTTTACTCTCCCCTGTGCTCGTAGGTAACCACCACCAGCGCACGGCATTCTTTCCCTTAACCAAAATACATCAGTCTTTCATTTGCCTTCAACCTACCAAGTTGCCCAAGACTCATTCGACTTTCAGCTTATTACGTGACAATTTCGAAATTAGAGTAAAACTCTGATCGACCGAATTCAAGGCACCGGATTCTTAATTTCGGACCGGACTATTTTCGACCACTTCAACTTCAGCACGGGGTATGAAAACACCTCGCCCTGCCGAAGACGAGTCGCCCAACCTCCGCCCACACCAACAACCTCGTACGGACATGGATGATCCAGCTCCTTCAAGTGCACCGGCTGCGTCGCCGCGTGGCACAACTGGTACTTCGCCACCCGTAGGGGCCGGCATGCCATCGGCTGAGGGAGTCCCGGTGGGTTCGTCTACAACCCAACCTCCAGTCTCGGAGCAGAGTGTCCTGATGCAGATGATGCAGATGATGGCCGTGCAGCAGCAGGCCATGCAGACCCAGCAGCAGCAGTTCCAGGCCTTCCTGGAGCACCAGGCCCGAGTACAGAATGAGCTCTTCGAGAAGCAGGCCAAGGCCAGCCGACAGAGGAGCAAGGGCGAGCCGCCGAAGTTCAACGGCTCGGCTAAGGAGGATCTGGAGCTGTGGCTCTTCCAGATTGAAGAGCACTTCAGCAGCTACGCAGCCGAGCGAGACGGCAACGACTCGCGCTTCGTAGATTTGGTGGTGCCATACCTAGGCACGGACGTAATGTCCTGGTACCGAGAGTTCAAACAAACGCTTGGTGAACACCCACGCACCTGGTACCTGTTCAAGCAACAGCTGCGGATTCGCTTCCGGGACAGCGACTTCGAGTACAAGCTGCTGTCTCGTCTCTATGATCTGCGTGCGACGGGCACCCAACAGGAGTATACAGCTAAGTTTATGCTGTTACTCTCACAATCCTCGCTGGAGTTGCCTGACCTGATGAAGCGCTGGCTCTACCAGCAGAATCTACGACCGGACACTAGCACTCATATCTCCCAGAATGTGCCAACTACACTGCGGGAGACTATTGAGCATGCCCAGCGCTTCGAGGATGCCCGGAAACCTGCCGCGGCAACGAAGAGCGCAACGGGTAACAATCGTGGTCCAAGTGCTAAGGCTGCCGCGGCATCGACCGAATTTACGAAGCCGAAATTAGCCCGCCGCCACGATCCCGAGTTTTTGAAGAACGCCATCTGCCACATCTGTGGTGTGAAGGGTCACATCGCGCCGGATTGTCCCGATAAGGGCAAGCCGCGCGCGGCAAAAAACTAGGTGGCTCGGCGGGCTGGCGCCCCGCTGAGCAACTCCCTGTAGGTGGTGGCCATACACCTGCAGGCGAGCCAGCCAACCATGTTGCTAGCGCCGCGGTCAAGTCTTCGCACTCGTTCAACTACGCGACGGACAACCCTCGACTGCCCCGCAAGCGACGTGGTGTTTATGGTTTTTTGGAGCAGACAGGCTCAATCGGTGACCGAGTCTGCTCTATTTTTCTCGACTGTGGAGCTTCTTTTAATGCTATAGCCCCGCGGCTTGCTTCCCAGCTTCAACTCGCTGTTCGCGACTTCCCTATTCCATTGGAGCTTCAACTGGGCGGCAACAAGTTTATTACAATTCCTCGGCGAGTAACGACAATAACGGTTCGGCTCGCTGGCTTCGGACCCTACGAGACCGAGGCTTTCGTCATGGACGTCCCCGAGGAGCGCGAAGTGCTGCTCGGCATGCCGTGGTTTAGTACGGCTAATCCCGACGTCGACTGGTCCGAACGAACGGTCCGCCCTCGCTCGACTGACCTCCGTCTCGCTTTTCAGCAGTGCGTGCAACCTGCTCGAGCTCGTACGGCTGGGGGCTCGCGCCGCTCGGCTGTACACCGCGCTCCCTCGGCTACAGAGCAGGGCTCTCTCAACTACATTCGCCAGCACGGTTACCTATCGGCGCGCGGAATGACTCGGTTGGTGTCGAGTCACCGACTCAAGAAACTGCTGCGTGCCTCCGATAACGAATTCTGCTTCTTCATCACTGCGGGCGAAAATGCTGAGGAAAATGCTTTAGCTCCAGAGAAGCTGACATGGGAAAATCTTGTCGATAACCCCGTGTACCCACTTGCAATTCGCTACAAGGACTCTATTTTCCGCTCGGAGTTGCCGTCAGTACCGCCGACTCGCTTCACAGGAATGGAGGCGACAATTGAGCTCAATGATGACGTGCCAGTTCACCGCAAGCAGTACCCCCTATCTGCCGCAATGCGCGAGGCCATACGTGCGTGGACGCAGGAGATGGTCGCCGCCAAGATAATTCGCCCCTCAAACTCCCCGTACTGCGCCCCGACATTTTGCGTTCGGAAGGCGAACGGCGAGTGGCGAATCGTGCACGACTTCAGAGGAATCAATGCCAAGATGCGAGTTCCGGCCAATCCTATCCCGCGCAAGGACGATATCTACCGTGCCATGGCTCAGGGTCGCGTGTTCTCCGCCATGGATCTACTCTGGGGATTCTACCAAGTCCGGCTGCGCGAGGACTCAATTCCGTTTACAGCCTTTGCTACGCCCGACGGACTGTACGAGTACCTAGTCACGCCGATGGGTGTGTCTAGCAGTCCTTCGTGCTTCAACCGTTTGGTGCAGCACATTTTTGCCGACCAACAAGACTTCTGCCGAACGTATTTTGACGACATTTTCGTCTTCACGCCCAGCGATTCCATCGACGACCATCTCGCAGCTTTAGAGCAGGTGTTCGAGCGGTGCAAGGAGCAGCAGCTCTTTATCAAGCTGTCCAAATGCACATTTTGCGCTGAGGAGATTCCCTGTCTCGGCGATCGCATTGGCCGTGACGGCGTTCGAATGGACCCCGCTAAGACAGAGCTGATCCGCAATTGGCCCGTTCCTCAGACCAAGCACGAGCTGCAGTCTTTCTTAGGGACATGCGTTTACGTGCTTCGCTTTTGTCCTGACTTCGCTGAGCTGAGCGTGCCCCTCATCGAACTTACCAAAGGAAAGAGTCGCAGAGACCCCGTGGCGTTTGAGGAGGAACACACCAGGGTGTTCAACGAGCTGAAGTCAAGGCTGTCGTCGCCAAGCATTCTTTCACATCCTGACTTTTCTCGACCATTTCACGTTAATATGGACGCCAGTGATTTTGCTGTCGGCGGCTACTTGTTCCAGCTAGCAGAAGATGGATCCGAGAAAATTATCGCGTACGGTGGCCGCAAATTGTCCAAGGCCGAAGTTATCTACCCGACTCGCGAGAAGGAACTGCTGGCGGCACTACATGCCATGCGCTTGTGGAAGGTGTACCTGCTCGACAGCCCATTTTTCATCAATACTGACCACAAGACGATCGAGAGCCTGCTCACGCAACAAACGTGCTCGCAGAGACTCGCTCGCTGGTTGAACGAGCTCTCTCTGTTCCAGCCGCGCTTCCGCTGGGTGGCTGGCTCCACCAACATCGTCGCGGACACAATTTCGAGGAACCCACTCTGGTCGGACAGAACGTCACGCGCAGTGAGCCTCCAAACAGTACTCCAGGCCTTAACGACGTCACAACCCGATGAGGAGCCCAACGCGCTATTGTATCAGCGCCTTACGCGGTCAAGTTTACCGACTAGATGTCGTCGTGGTTATCCGGAGGACCCATACTTCGCTCCGATTCTTCGTGCGTTGGGCGAAGATACCCCACAGGATTCGCGTCAGCTCGCTAAATTTTCCCTAGAAGACGGCCTTTTGTACTTCCAGGTCAACCCCACGGCGCCGCGTCGACTATGTATTCCAGCGGACAAAGAGCTTCGCAATCATCTTCTCTTTGAAGAACACGACGCAGTCACCCGCGGACACCCAGGACAGCACAAGACTCGACTGCTGATGGCGGCGAAATTCTTCTGGCCGCGCATGTTTGTCGATATTCAAGCCTACATTGCATCCTGCGAACGGTGTCAGCGGAACAAGCTACCTCGCGGCAAGCGACCTGGCCATTTACACACTTTGGATATTCCGGATAGAAGGTGGAGCGACATCAGTATGGATTTTCTCGTTCAACTACCAGAGACCCAACACACTCACTTCGACTCTATCCTCGTCATCGTGGACAGACTGACGAAGCGCGCGCATTTTCTTCCAACCCGCACGGACGCGACGGCCAAAGACATCGCTCAACTATTTTGCTCGTCCTATCAAAAGCTACATGGTCTCCCGCGGACAATTGTCAGCGATCGTGATGTGAAATTTACTTCGAAGCTATGGTCTGGCATCATGCAGCTCCAGGATACTCAGCTTCGGCTCAGTTCAGCTTTCCAGCCTGCCACGGACGGCCAGTCGGAGGTGACGAACAAGTTTGTTTTGGAATTTTTACGACATTTCATCGGGCCTCATCAGACTGACTGGGACCACTACGTGCACTTCGCTGAATTTGCTTACAACTCGCGTCCACATGCATCGATCGGCATGTCCCCATTCGAAGCGGACCTCGGTTATCAGCCCCGGTCCGTGCTCGACCTCACCATTCCCCAGCAGAATGTGCTTCCTGCTGCTGTATCATTCGTCGACCACCAGCGTTCGCTCCTACTCGAAGCCCAGGACGCGATGGCAAGAGCTCAGCAGCGTATGAGTACCGCATTTGATCGCAATCGGCGTCATCAGAGCTTCGCTGTGGGTGACAAAGTCCTACTCGACAGCCAGAACCTCGATCTGGCGCACATCGGCGCTTCAGGCCGACGAAAGCTGGCATCACGATTCCTCGGACCCTACACAGTGGAGGCAGTGGCAGGTCCCTCGCGATATCGGCTCACGCTACCCCCAGGATTACGTCTTTTTCCTGAATTTCACGTTTCCCTCTTGAAGCCCTACGTCCACGACGACGACCCAAGTCGTGTTAATCGAGTTCCTCGCGTCATTGTCGCCGACGGAAGCGAGGGCTTGCTCGTCCGATCCATTACGGGGCATCGCCGCCGCAAGGGTGTCCAGCAGTATCGTGTTTGCTGGATGGACTCAGGCATCAAACCCTCTTGGGAACCGCTCTCCAATCTCAATCAAGTTCGTGGTCTTATTCGCGAATATCTTTCGAGCTTGCCGTCCACGAGGACAACAGCTCGTCTACAGGAGGGACTGTAACGGATCTAGCATCCGTTCCCAACGGACGAGCACGACAGCATCGGCAGCTTCGCCGATCCTCGGACGCCAGGCTTCGCTGCAGCTTCTACACAGCAATTTCTAGTAACTACTCTTTACTCTCCCCTGTGCTCGTAGGTAACCACCACCAGCGCACGGCATTCTTTCCCTTAACCAAAATACATCAGTCTTTCATTTGCCTTCAACCTACCAAGTTGCCCAAGACTCATTCGACTTTCAGCTTATTACGTGACAGCAAGTGCCTCTGAGCGGGAAGGAACTTTTGAGTAACTACGGAGAGAGTGAAGAAGACCCGCTCATCGTGGAAATACCCAATGTTTGGTTCCAGCTAGCGGAAGCCGACAGCCACACTCCGTTCAAGGGCACCTCTGCAGATTCGGTCCCACTGACGGAATATAGCACAATTCAGGATCTGCGGAATGCAGTGAAAACGAAGTACAACGACAGTCTTCTCGCCGGCATCGCTGCGTCCGCCCTCAAGGTGTACGACGACACGAATCAGGGGCCTTTGGGTGTCGATACGCGGATTAAATCGCTCGGCCAAACTTTGAAGACTGCACTAATCGTCGCGGTGACTGTGACAGCACGGACGAGAGCACGGGAGGAGTCCAAGGAAGAAGTTGCAGAGAGCCCGGCGAAACGACACAAAGCCGATGCTCCTACGCAGTGGGAATGGAGAGAGGAGGAACGAGTCTATTGTGTCGACAGGGGTATACTCTTTTTCGTGGACCGTGAGCACGCGACGGAGCAGCTTCTAGAATTTCACGAAAACAACTACAACCGAGCACAGATCAAGGGTGGTGATAACTGGGTGATCCCTCTGGTGGACAACATGTCCGGCCTCGGGAAGACCACCTTTGGCCTGGAGTATATTCGGAGATGCCAATGTATATGGGAGGGGTTGGCAGCAGACAAGAAAGTGGCGGGCAGCTTCATGGACACGATGCGCCAGTGTCACACGATCAGGATCGAGTTGTCGCCAGACGGCCTGCTGCGTTCTACTGACCTTGCCGTTGACACGAAGGTGCTTGACACGGCGAGGGCTGGCGAGCATTTTTTTCAGAGGATCGGAAGGTATTTTGAGGTCAACCAAGGTCGCATTCCTCGTGCTCTCGCTCCCAATCTGCACAAACGAAACCCGACTCGCGTGGAAGTTTTGGAGAATTTGAGGGACGAAGTTGGCCCACTGTTCATCGTGATTGATGAGATCGGCAGGGCTTTTGATGTTGACAACCTGGATTACTTTGGCCAAGGAGAATTGTTCGTAGAGTTCTGCAACCAGATTCTTTCTCCGTTCTTTTCAATCCGGAACGTGTTTTTCTTGATTGCTGGCCGCGCACCGTTCCTGGGCTATGTCGCAGCTAGCCCCTTCGACTTTCAAAGACTCAGTCTTAATCTTCTTCGACCTCCAGCTATTGAGGAGATCATCAAGAAGACGTATTGGGACGAACAGAAAACGGAGACTATCCAGCAACACTACGAGCTCGATGATTGCAAAGTGACAATGGTAGCTGCCAATCTTTTCCGGTCAACGTTCGGGCACCCACGATCAATGCTTCGCGCTTTCGAATTTTGTCAGTCCTATGATGAACTCATCGCAGTTTCCCAACTAAATGACGGGATTGATTGGGAAAATTTTGGCACGCTTGTGTGGCACTACGGGAATCCGCGAAATGATGGAAAGTGTTCTCAAAGCCGAAGCGATTGACTTATCACTGTTGTGGATAGGCGACGGCAACAAATACGTCGCGTACAACGTCATCACTTACATGTTTGGTATCGCATGGGAAGGCGAAGTGAAGAACGCGAAGCTGTATATGCCAACGTATGTCCAGCGCGAGGTATTGGCCTCCTTCTACCCGTTCAAAACGCTGCTTGAGAATGTCACACCCGCACTGAGCAAGGTGGCAATCGATCATCCTGATGAGTTTGAGCTGCTTTGCGTGACGCGCTTTCAGGAGATGTTTCACGAGGAGAACTGCCCGAGCACAGTGCTCCCCAATTTTTTTACGATGACTCAGAAGTTTGGGAGTTGCACCGGAGTGAAATTCGTGAAGGAGTCGTATTATATGCCAAAACTTAGAGCGGCAGGAACGACACCAGCTTCACTATCCTCGGCCACCGCGAAAAAGGATGATTTGGGCGATTTGCTGGGTCGAATTGATGAGTTCACGCGCGAAGAAAGCGGGCAATTGGTTCTGAAGCCGCTTGCGAGGTCATCATCGCCCGCCATTCTGCAATTTTCAACGGTACAGGATACGAAACTACTGGTGGGTCTTGCCGTTAACCCTTTCGCGGACACAGCGTCTTTGTATACTATACAAATCGAAGAAGTTAGCAAATAAAAGGATGCAAAATGCCTCCATCGAGCATGTAGCCATTCCGACCCTTCGGTGGGTTGAAGAACAGAAGGGGGCAGAATGCACCCATCCAGGGAAACAGTAGCACGTCTCGAGTCCTCTGTCGAGCCCTCATCGCGCGCGAAGTCTTTCAGCTCCAATAAACAATATGTCATTTCAATCAAGCATACAAACATTGGGGTTAAGTTTGGTTCATTTGGTTACGGGCCAAAGGCATGAGTAACCTTGCTGGTGAGGCAAGGTGCCGAATGGCAGCTCCCTGAAATGGACCGTAACCGAAATGAACCGTATTCCCCCCTTGCCGTAAGTTAGCGGATGTTGCAGACCGTTTGAGATCTGTGGGGATCTATGTCCTTGGAATGGCTGTATGGCCAAACCGGTGTGGATGTCCCACCTGAGCTTGGAATGGCTGTATGGCCAGACCTGACTGTAAGGCCGATAGAGGTGTGTCATCGGCGATGAGGCTTTACCGAGGGTTTGGTACTAGCCAAAACTATAAACGATATCAGTGATAATATCACTGATATTACTATTGATACTGATATATCACCGGCTTTGTGCCACTAATAGTGATACTATTACTATTAGTGAGATCTAGTGACGGTATCAGTGATATTATCACTGATAATATCACTGACAGTTTGCGGAAGCTCCACAATCACAGCTTTCATCTCTCTTCGAGAAATTGTGGACAAGTACAGCGAAAACTTCGATAGTGCCGAGGATTAGTGAAGATAACAAACTCAATAGAAGACAGGCAATCTATTTTCGATGATAATCAAACCGATTTGTATGATAATGCATCCAGAATCTATCATATTTAATCCAAATGTGATAATATTCAGCTGTGATAACATCCAAAAACCATCCACTATCATTTACCCCACATTTAGTATAGATAGATAGATCCTTGTTTGTGTGGATGCCTAATTTGTGCCGAAGTTACTTTGAATGCAAAGGCTGACGCATTACTCGATGAGTGGCTGCCCTTCGAATTGAATCGGCTGAGGTAGCGAAAACCCAATATCCTCTCAAAGATGAGTACGAAAGAGTTCTCGCCAAAATGAGTGTGCGAAATTAAGTAACGAAATGCGCGGGCTTGAAATGTGGAGCAGCTGTGCGGGAATATCGACGTGTGTCGGTGGTTTGCTGATGTCAGGCAGAAGGAATATCCTTCAATTGCGAAACTCGCACGCGTCTGGCTGGGACGAGGTGTCTCCACTGCGTTCTTTTCGACACGTTCGTTCGTGATGAGTTCACTACGAACGAGGACCGATAATGAGCGAGCTTAACGCCAGTTGATACTGCGCCACAATCGTGCTGAGCTGAGGAAAGCCAGCCTCATAGTATTACTAATAAAATTTGTGATATTATCACTGATATTGATATCTTCATCGGTTCACTAATAATATTTGTATTAGTGGTATTGGTTTAAAATTGGCTATTAAGTATTAGTATCACTAATAGACCGAAATCCCCACTACTACCAAACCCTCGGCTCAACGTGCTGGTATTTCTGCGTATTCCAGGTAGCTACTACACTGACGAGGGCCTTAATCCGCTCGAGTTTCAGAGCATCTCCAGCGGTAAGCTCTAACACCAGTTTTATCGTAAAAGTAACGCCGTTGAGACTTGGGAGAGATTTAATGCTCCCACCAGCAGGTCGTATCGCGGGTTTTAACTTCACCAGGGTCTATACTTTGACTCTTCGGTCTTAAAATAAGACTCGAATGCTAACCTTTCTGACTTGTTTTCACTATGGGGATCGGAGCTCGATAATCGAAGCTGCTCAGGACGAAAATTCGTGGCCAAGGATTTAGTTAAGACGGCGAATACATCCTCCCGGTGGGGAGCTGTCCTCTCAACACCGACTTATTTTAATTGGGGACCCGGGTGGTGGACCCGGGGGGAGGCGCAGTTCGAAGGTTATGCAGACAACGACACAGAAACAAATGATGGATACATGTGCGATAAAAAGGAACACCTATGAACCGCAAAAATATCTCGAAATAAGCTAGTTGTGAAGGTGGGGTTCGCATCTAGGGACCGTAACGTTTGAGCGGATAAAGAGCACATGCGTGTGTCTTCTTGTAACGCAGCTAATGGTCCAACTTTTCTTAAGCGCCCGCTTAAAACCTTTGAGTGCTTTATATCCTATTGAGTGTTTATGGTTATCATAACTACGGTACAAGAATCTTCCCCGCATCGCAACCGGTCCGACATTCTACCTCTTTCCAACATTTTTCCGACATATAGGAAGGGTGTTAATCATATCTGGGTTACGTGTGTTACAGTAGAGACTAACTGCCGATCGAAGCGAAGAAAAGGAAACTGTAGAGTAGTTAGTAGCTCAGCAGCTAGAAAGTGGATAAGGATAACTACATGGGCACACTTCGTTTCGTGCTAGACGATCTCGGTCTGCCGTGCGCCATCTCAATCATTACACTCGCCTAACGTCCTGCCGCTTGCCGATTACGTCACTAGTATCACCAGATCCATCTCCCCGGGAGGGTACGTCGCGATGCCTTCGCCAGCCATCTTCACGACTGCGATGGCCTAGGCTACCTCCGCGTGCCCGGGTGCTCAGATGGCAGCCGCAAAATCGAGTACACCTATGTCACCCACCTGCTTGGACGAAGGGCTGCTATCACCTTGAATGTCCTCTACAACAGCAACGAGGGCAAGGTGCACGTGGGCGCTACTCACCATCGGGTGTTTCCACGCAGTCGGGCGCTAGACCACTCTACCAACTTTCCGTCTAAGCAGGACTGCTATGAAGCGGTTAGGTTACCTTACTACTCACAACCGACGTACTTGGGGTCACGATGCACAATTTGCTGCTGCACGCGCTGCACAAGCGGTACAGATTGCCGGAGTACTCGGCGGATAGAAGCCCTCGGTGAAGGAGGAGCCTTCACCGTTGTGCTGACTGACCTTTAGCGCGCGCCGACGCTGATCAAAAGATAGAGCGAACCCATCTCGAACAGCTTCTAAGAATTCTTCCTATATAAAATCAAGTCAACCATTTGTATGCCACACATCCGTTCTATAGTGGGAGCTTTATAATAAAACTACTACATTTAAACCGTGGGGCGTACGATATACGAAGCCTTGTCGTATGCGAAATGTCGTAGCAGCTTTATCAAAGATTCGTATGTTGTGTAGGTGACCTTCTTGCCCTGATGTAGTCCTCCAGTCAATATCAGTGCTCGTCACGAACGTACGAATCCATGATGGCGGCGGTGAGAGGCCGGCTCTCACGACGAGTATCCTTCATCAATGTGATGAGCTCCACTTAAAATGGGACAAGTTCGGATCATCCGGGCGCTCGTGAAATCGTCTACTCACTGCCTCTGAACGCAAATATGTCCTCCAGTTTTTTTTGCCACGAATTGAGCGTCCACCGCGGAATTGTTTTGCGCCTTGCGGTTTCTCGCTGACTGAGACCGATTGTTGCTAGAAGTGCATGCCATTTCTGTTTCATAGAGTAATGCATTCGATGTTGTGTTAGCTGGGAAAATACGCCGTCAATGAGACTCGCAATGGCATACTCCTCTGTATGTATCGGGGGCTCCGGTCGGGAGTCGGGGGCTGCACGGGGGACTGCAGCACGGAGTTGGATGTCGAGGGCTCCGGCCCGGAGTCCGAAGGGGGCTCGACGGCTGCCTCCATTTTACGCAGTGATTAGCTCAGAAATAGCTGCTATTTAAAGCCATGAAATTGAGTGATTTGATTGGTTAATAATGTATCTACGCACGCCCGTTTTACATTGACTGCAGTTTAGTTTTGTCGGCATTTGGCTAGACCTATCCAATCTCATTGGCTGAAATCCCGCGTACGATATGCCAATCACAATTGCAACCGGGGTGTTGTACGTATGTTACTTGATGGAAAATGTTGCACCAAAGTTACTCGATGACATCCGGAATCCAGCGCCTAACGACAGTTCTTCGAACTGCGAATTTTCGTGGTCTTAAGAGGCTCGATAGGACCGAAAAATAAGTCCTACCGCTGGAGATGCTCTCATCAAGCCATGCACTTCGTTTTCGTCACTCTATATACTGCTGGGTATGGAGATATCTCCCGATCGTAATACCTGCCGAGCTCGGGCGTGTTGAGTTGGATCTCGACGTCTCTCACCGTCGTGTCCGCGTCGGCCAGCGCCAGCTCCACTGCGCGCGTGACCTCCGCGGCCTTGGCGGATGCCACCAGCTCCGTCACGGGGCGGCTCACGACGTTGCTGGCCAGCACCCCGGACAGCTGTGCGAGCTTGAGGCTCCAGAGCGCCACGCGGCCGGCCGCGTCCATCGCGAGCGCGGGCACGTTCGCTTAATTGAGAAGGCGGAAGGGTCGAGGGCTCAGGCCGGAAGGCGTCGGCGTCGGCGTCGATGCCGCTGCTGCAGTTGCAGCTGCAGTTACAGTTGCTGTCACGGA
Organism: Phytophthora x cambivora; assembly: GCA_033557925.1. NCBI lineage: Eukaryota > Oomycota > Peronosporomycetes > Peronosporales > Peronosporaceae > Phytophthora > Phytophthora x cambivora. The sequence goes on along the minus strand of JAUCEB010000012.1, from coordinate 1,911,215 downwards.
GCGAGCGCCGCATCCCGGCCGCTGCTGGAGGCGTAGCGCTTGTTGTTATTAATTCTGTTGTTGTTGCTACTGCTACGCGGGCGTGTTGGTCTTCTTGCCGCTCTGCTAACCGCTGCTTGTTCGCTGACACAGAAACAATGTGGTGTACATTAGAAATCTGTTAGAAACGTACCACTCCTCGGAGTTGAAGTTTTTTTCGTCGCTTGAAGTTGGAAGCTCAACTCGAGGGGCGGGAATACTGAATCCAAGTGACCCCTCAAGCGGCTTGAAGTCCATATCTAATCTCGCCGCGACCTTCACTCGGGCGTCAACTTTCTCGAGCCGCCTGTGGATACTTCGCCGACCCTTCACGAAATTTGTAGTACCACACGCAAAATTATTCAACCGTGCCTTCTAGTGTAAGTATATTTCTAAAGCCGGCTGAACATGTTCACTTAACCAGTCTACACTTAGCCAGTGATACTACCGTGATTTGCTGAAAAATTAAACGGAAGTAAAATGGCTTCAGCTGAGGAATTAAACGGGTAACGTCGAGAAAAATTTGGACACATTCACAAACCCGATGCGACTCCCATAGAAGTTTTCCGCACGTGTCTTCAATACAAACCTCAAGTGAACAGGGCGCCGATCGCACGTGACAAAGCTGTAGCCACTTCATATTTCTAAAAAAAGAGTTTAAAACACAAAAAAACACTAAATTTGCCCTGTACTTATGCTTAGCTTTCAGCTTAAGCTGAAAGAATAAGGGCTACGAAGCCGATATAGCTGCCATTAAAAAGGAGTTGAAGTCGAATATGGGGTGGTTGTTGCACGAAGGCTTTGGCGCGCAGATTTACGGTTGTTGCACGAAGGATTTTTCGTCTTGTGGCTCGCTCGGACGGATTAACCAATCCGCGCTCGTTCCGAAAATAACAACAGCTGATTGGTGGAAATCTTGAAGGGGCCAACATTATCGTGGGCGCGCTTCGCGGCAAAACGCGCGCGTCGCGCGGCATTCCAAAGTTCATTTTCAAATTGACACACAGCTGCACAAGCCTCGGAAAGCAACGCCACCACTACCTACACTGAACCCTGCTGACATCGCCATGAACACCGCTGCCATGGGTGCTGCTCGAGCATATGCGGCGGCATGCTGCCTAATCCAAGGCGTGTCTGCAACCACATCGATTCGGCTACCGTGTCTTCCGACCAACGACTCCGAGCCAGCGTGCTCCTCGCCGTCACCACCGCGCGGTCCCGTCGCCGTGGATTCCTCCCAAGCGTGCGTGTCGGCGCGTTGCGCAGTCCACGACGTGTCCGCTCTACTCGTCTCCGGTCTAGACGAAGTGCCAAGGACTGTGCACCTGGCCACCATCGCCGTGCCAACGCACTGACTGGAGTCCGATGCTGCTGCCCTGAGGGCGAGTTGGGGCGCAGCTCAAGCATCGTGAAGGCTTCCAGGACGTCAGTGTTGCCACTCAGTTTGGCATAGACTACAATAATGTGTTGCCTCCGCCCAAATGGAGCGCGTTGCAACACGGTGGGGCTTTAGGGTTAAAATCATGGAAAATACAATTGCGTATCATTTCACAGAGCAATAGTATTTTGCGGAAGGGTCGCTGGCGATCTTATCTTCTCTCACTTTAGAATCTGCACCCTCGAAGCCACCATGGTAGATCGCCGCGACCGCTCTAAACCGTTGGAGCAAGAGCTCCAATGGTTTAACGGTAAGCCGATGATCACAACGGCTGAAGAACACTTGGCAAGGTTCGGGTATGGTGTGGGACTAGAATTCGACGCGCTCTATCCCGTCTTCGTGCCAGCCGCCAGCGGTGTTCTTGTGCTAGATGCCCCCTATTGGCGTGCTAACGTTGATGATCTGATCAAAATCTTGCCGCTCAAGGAGATGTACCAAGTATTCATGGCTACTTTGGTACATCCCAGTTGCGAGGAGCACAAGCATGAATATTTGTGGATGTTGCGTTGGTTACAATCATGCCTGGAGCTTTCTGAGGTATATCATACTACACATGAACATTTGGCTGTTTTCTAAGTATTTATTTTGTTTACAGATGACGCACTGCACGATCCAAGAACACCTTCATGCAGTCAACGATCTCCTGCAGGAACAACAAAGGGCCCTACGCAACGGCCGCTTGGCGGTGCCGGTATCGGACGCGGAAGCCAAATACCGAACAACGGTCGATTATTGGATGGCTGTAAACTTTCTTGACGTTGCAACCGATGAGGCTGAGAACAAGAGGGTATGGCAAGTATGTCAATGCAAGAAGTGCATTCACTACCGTTCGCCTGAATGGACCGTGGATAAACCAGAAGACTTGACGCCTGAAGTTCTCCCAGTGAAGGACAGTACAAATCAATGAAAGTAGACACCCCTTTTTATAATGAAAAATATATTGGAATCGGTTCTGGTGTGTATTATATATGCGTATTCGATCGTCCGTGAGGCCCACACTATAGGTGCCTCCGCTGCATCGACCTGTGCCGTTCGAAATGCTAGAGCCTCGCCTGGATGGTACTGAAGCTTGCCTTGCAGCTTCAGTGTACAGCTCGACGGCAGCACCACGTAAACGTCGGTTGCCAACCCATCTGCGGAACGCACAGAAAGATGTAGGCCTTGGTTAGCAGCTCCAGCGTACACCCCTGAAGCAGTACAAAAGCAGCGCTACGTACACGTCGGCCGCCGAACCATCGGTAGGTCCACAGCAACACTAGAAGTCTTGTTCAGCAGCGCACGCGCACGCCGACCTCCGAACCATCTGCGGACCGCACATTGGCGATGAAGGGCTTGCCCTGCAGCTTCTGCATATTCAGTGCACACTACGGGTACAGCTCGACGGCAGCGCCGCGGAAACGTCGGCTGCCAACCCATCTGCAGAACGCACAGTAAAAATGTAGGTCTTGATTAGCAGCTTCAGCGCACACCCCTGAAGCAGTACAAAAGCAGCGCTACGTACACGTCGGCCGCCGAACCATCCGTAGGTCTACAGCAACGCCAAAAGTCTTGTTCGGCAGCACACGCGCACGCGACCTCCGAACCATCTGCAGGCCGCATATTGGCGATGTTAGAGCTCTGGCGCGTTATACAGACACTACACGACGACAACGCCGCATTCACGTCGACCGACCGTCCGCGACCCCAGAGCGAAGACGTGCCAATGCTGTGGGCTCGTGCAGCAGCGTCTGTGGCACCATCACGAGCCAGCGTGTCGATGCACCACCACCTTTCGTCGGCGGCCGCCGATGCCTCCGAGCCCTTCAGTCGACCGGTGCGTAACTTCAAGTTGATCAATTGTAATATATCATGTATTTTTGATCGTGTTTGCATATTTTGATCGGTTTGTGGAGGGGAAATAGCCAAGGGGTTTATATTACCCCTATCAGTCATGCTACGCCCTAGCAAACGATTGGCCGAGCACAAAGGTGGGTGAGCCCATGCGACCCTTCAAGCCGAAGGAGGCATTTTGCACCCTTTGAGGGGGGGGGGTCAAACACACCGTATTTTGCAACCCCTCTCGATGGGTGCAAAATGCCCACTTTGTTCGCGAAAGGGTTAAGAACTACAACGGCACTGACATCGATGCAACGACGATTCGAAAGGAGTGCGAGACGTTTAGTGGGATATGCAAGCAATTGTCCATGTCCCGGAACAAGCGACTGAATGTTCTCATCATGTGCGCGACGTCCTATACAGACCAACTAAGTGAACAATTTGGGGAATCCAAGTCCGCCGTATACCCGATTGCAGACTTGGCGGAGGAAGCCCGAGAGGATGTCGATGAGGTCCTTCTGCTGGATTTGTGTACAGTAGCGAAGCGTGCCGAGTTTTTTGGGATCGTCAATGAAGACAACCTGAAAGCTGCGTTGGAGGAGGTTATGAGCAAGCGTCTCGTGAACGGTGTCGGGTTTGCGAACGAGTAGTGTGGGCTCGCTCGGCAGGATTTACCAAGATCTAAGTCACGTCAGTTGTGCCGTTGCGAACCAAGACGGGAGAGGGGGAGAAAATAACATGTTGTGGTTAGCGGTAAACTTGAGATAACCATGAAGTAATATAATTGCTTCGATTAAGTTGGTGCCTGATGCTGCAAGTGGGTGCGGGCGGGCGTTCTTTTATATCCGGAGATGGAATATCACCAAACAATTCGCCGTGATTCAACTTTATTCCATTTGTGATCCTTTCCTCTCGCTAATTGTTTAGTTCTGCTCAGTCTTCAGGCTCTTTCACAGCACCAAACCGCGCCTTTGACGCGTACTCAGCTTCCTTCTGTACCAACTCCTTCAACCGCTGATCAGCAGTAGCTTGTGTCCTTGAAAACTTCCCGTATCGCTTCTCTTCGTACAACAAGAAACACTCAGCGAGACGAATCTTTGACGGCAGGTCGACGGTGACCTGGCTGGGTGCGAACGACGCCGAGTCCAGTAGCACGGACAAATCCTCTTCTTCAGGCATCTCGATCGCCCAGAAGACGCGCATGCTGTTGTCCAGTCCTCCGATGGTTGAAAACGGATTTCGACGAGGCAAGCGCACGCCATCCATCGCAGTCGTGGCAAGCTGACTCTTGCTCACGAAGTCGAGGTCGCAGGTCATCTTGAGCACGTAGTTGACGGCTCGCCACAGTGTAAGGAGGTGGGCGCCTCCCCGGTGAACGAGACGGCGGTCACAGCCGAGACGGCAGATGGCTGTGTTGCAGTTCACGGCCGAGTGGGACGTGAATCCAGCGGACCGCGCGATCGACAGGATCGGCAGCACGACGAGATCCAGACCGCGGGATCCTCGGGCCCCACGAACGCTGCGAGCTCTGCGAACTCGAGCTCACTCGCGATTTGGCCGGCTAACGAACAAGTCGGACGACTCGACCAACGCGCACTCGGGAGCGGGTGTGGAACAAACGAACGAAGAACGAACGTGTGGCTTGGCGCCACTACGGACTCAGTAGACGACTACACGGCGGTGGACGACGGCGGAGTGACGGACAGGAAGCACGTGGCTTCCGAGTCTCTCGAAGACTGCGACGAGTAGGGTAGGCGCGAGTGGGCGTACACCCGAGTGGTTAGAGACGGCGTAAAGGACGGAACTCAGTTCGTACACGGCAGGTAGACGTGTATTGTAGTTAGACGGTAGAGACCGCGACTAGTTTGTCTAAATAAAATAGGTGCGGCTGTCAGTCGGACACCCACCGGCGCGGTGTCATACGCTTTGACATCGACGGCCAGACGGACTTCAGACCGCATCAGCACGGTCGCGACCAAACCCCGAGCGTGTGGGGGCTCTAAACACGTTACAACAGGAATGGTCGGATCTGGAGCATCCGGCGACGCCACCCGGCGACCGCATCCACCGTAGCTAGTGAAAGCTCGCGAACACGTATTAGAGCCTCGAGTAACTCGACACTTTGGTCGTCTTCAAATGCGCAGCAGCAACGCAGCAGCTCATCCAGCCCAGCTTCTCGAGCCACGATTGCTCTCAACACGGTCAACTCTTCGTCCGACAGCAAGCCCTCGTACGATAACGCTTTCGTGCTGGAGAACCTGGCAATCGAGCTGGAAACTTGCTGTCCTCCTTCCTTCTGTTTCTGCATCCCTGTCATGTACGGCTTCAAATGTGCATCGTTCTTGGGCTGTTCGTTGCTGGCGCTCGCCGATTGCATCCTGCTCGACCTAGGCACACACTTAACTTAATACTGAACAGTCGGCACTCGAAGAGCGGATCCAATTTCAGCTGCATAACGGGACACTTGTCGACGTTCCTTTCATTGCTCCTTTCACGGCACTCCATTTTTTGTGTGTTTGTAGCTGCTCAATAGCTAAGGTTCCATCGCTCACTTCACTTCCGCTGCTCGGCAGCACGGCGTCGGATCTCTTCCCAGGTTGTAGCCTTTGCCGGGGGGTCGCTGGGCGCTCCAAAGAAATAGTCGTATGCGGAGCGGTGGTAGATTCTTATCAGACCCCGGGCGCTGGGAATCACGCGAGGATGGGTCACGAGAGTGAGGTGCGTCGCGGTCTCCAAAGTCCGAAGCTTCGTCAGCAGGGGGGGGGGGGTGATCCGAAGAAAAATGGCGAGCGATTTCCACTGTCACTGGCCTCTCCGAAAGCCTCCTCGTCATTATGTTGCCAGTCCTTGGGGTCTTTCTTGTCACGCGGCGTGTCAAGGCCAGTGATCGGTGGGATGCTACTGGAGACCTCGTTGTCAAAGCGGCGAGGCGCAGGAGGAAGCTTACTCGCCGGATTCGACGCAAAGCTTCCCGACTCCGCAACGTCCTCATTCCACGAGTCTCTACAGCAGTATAACGCATGCCACCATCCCCCAAATAGTCAACAACCAAAGTTATTGACAAACATTTCTAATCAACAGAAAATCAAACTCACGTGGCGGCCGCCGAATGCGAAAACTTCTTGTTCAGCTCCTGCACGAACGGGTTCTCCGGAATCTTGTTCTCCAAACTACATAACAACAGAAAAATAATTATCAAATCAGTACTACTGAAGTAAAACAAATATGTGATACCGTTCCCCAAATGAAGAAAAAACTCACATGTTCCTGGCGCGCGCCGCAAACGGCGACTTGTCCGACGGCAGCATCAACAGGTCCGAGAACAAGTCTCGGCGGATGCTAATAATGCCATACGAAGCTCCAAACAAGCCTCCAGCTACAGGACAATAAAAACAACAAAATATTAGTAAGATATATTCTTGCGAAAATACTTTTCATCCAGACTCACACATCATGGCGAACGCGCCTGCCACTTTCTTCTGGTTCTTGGAGATTTTACACAGTCCGGCCATGACCGTCGAGCCGAAAATGGCGCCCATGCCGGCGCGGCGCTTGCCTTTGGCTGCATAGTGGGCCAGGATTTCCATCTCCGCCTCCGTCCTGCGGGAAAGTATTTTACGGTAATTTTAGCAACGGATTCCGGTATTTTAAGAGGCTTGAATTGAGGTGACGTACTTGCCGATGGAGGACGCGTCCTTGTCCTTGGACATCTCCACGCTCAGCGTGCGGATGGCATTAACTTGCTGTAGTAGTTGAGTCTCCCCAAAAAGGATTGCATCGCTCGGAGAGAGCCTGGGAAAGGTAGATCTGTCAAGGCCGACAGATCTTTCGGATTCGCCTCCAGTCCATGGCTCGACACTTTATGTCCGAGATACTCCACTTGACCTTTACCCCAGAAGCTTTTTACCACACTGATCGACAGGTTCCACTCGTCACACACGTCGAGCAGGCCCTCAACCCTATTGCAGAAGTGGTCCCAGGACTCGGCCGTGATTAGAATGTCGTCAATGTAGGATCTGCGCCCCAGCACCGACTTCTTGTCATCGTCTTTAGGTTCGGAGGGTATCAGATCTGGGCTGATCTTTGGACTCGGCTGCTTCGGCACGGGATCCCCTTCCAATCGTGGGATCCGCGTGAAGCCGTACAGCGCGTTGTCGAGCATCCGCTGGTATATCTGCGGGGCATTCTACAGACCAAAGGGCATTCTGTTCCACTCGAACAGTCCGAAGGGGGTGATGAACGCCGAGATCGCGCGTGCGCGGTCCGTCATAGTCACTACCCAGAATCCGCTTGCCATATCTAGCGAGCAGTACCACAGCACCTTGTCCAGATCTTCCAGTAAGTCATTGATCAGAGGCATCGGGTAGATCATAAGCCTCGTCAGGCTGTTGACCAACCGGTAGTCAATACAGAGCCTGATATCCACTCCATTCTTCTTGATAATTACCACGATCGGCGAGGCCCAGGGCGAAGTCGACATGTTTATGATCCGAGCCCCAAGCAACCCTTTGATCAGATCGGAGAGTTTCTCCCGAAACTGAGGGGCTACTTTGCGTACCCGTTGCGCGATGGGCTTAGCGCCTCCCACATCGATATCGCAGGCGATTCCTCTTGCTGGGGGGGGGGGGGGTAGTGCATTGCCTTTTCCGATGAGCAGGTGTCGGCGCCTCCAGATCAGCCGTCGCAGTCGATCTATCTCCTGAGCTGAGTTGACAGTCGGGTCTCCCACTTGGATGTCCTCTATCGTCACCTTCTCCGTCGATTGCGTAACTTCAGGCAACACAGCCATCTCTGACTCCACTTCTTCGGCCCTGAGATCGCCTCCTTCATGATAGCACACATGTTCATCTTCCACCGGGACAGCGACTTCAGCGGTTATTCCTCCGGAGTTCGGACCCGACGATGCCGCCTCAGGAGTCGACTCTTCCACTTCTTTCTGACCTCCCTTCGAGATGTTCGTCGCCCCCATCGTACTCTGGCCCTCCGACTCGTTCACTGCTCCGTCTACAGGCTGTCCATCCAGATCTGGATCGGCAGTTGACCCGAGATCTCCATCCTGGGGGGTTGGCGTTGAGTCGTCTACTTCTGCTTCCGGATCTGGATCGGGCGAATCCGCCGCTACTTGGACGGGTGATTCTGCTTCCGGATCTGGAAGATCCCTAGCTACTTGGACGGGTAGGACAAATCTCTGCTCTCCCGGTCTTAGTCGGTGGTCGCTGCCTGGGTTGGGCTTGCGCAGTATCGCCCGCGGGGTTAGATAGGTTGGCCGTTCTATTGTGCGTTCGATTCAAAATTTCCGAGAGCGATTGGTTGAATCGATCCAGCGAAACCGATCCGCCAATCGCCCACCTATCCTAAGGAATGAATTTTATGCGTGATTAGAGGCTTTCCTCTTGCAAGCTGCGAATTGAAGCTTTGCAGTTCCGCAATTGCATCATGGTGGCCATGCCACGGAGGTCGCCACGCCAGCTCAGTCTTAGGCGCGTCTCGCTGTAGCCGTTGCGAAGCCGCACCTCGACACCAAGCAGTTCTCCGTCGACCTCTCGGTCCACAGTGGCTCCCCGCACATCTCCATCGCATCAAGGCTGCAGCAGCGCTTCGGCAGCAGCGGTCTCCAGAACGACGAGCCCCGGCAGCATCCGCTACTGCTTCTCCTGCACGAGCTGCTGGTCTGTTGTCAGCGCCTGCAGCTGCACCAGCTATATTGCGGCAATATTATAGCCAGTGGACTCCTCGCTGCCACGATCAGACCAGAAGCGGCAGCAGAACCAGACCAAGCAGCCCCAAGTCATCGGTACCAGTTGCTGTTGCGGCCGATCGTGAAGGCGACCATCGCCCAACGCGATACGTCAGCTGAGACCCTCGACGACGTCGTTATCAACGGAGGATCGTTCCACGAGATCCTGCACCTGGAGCTTGTTCAGCGGCCGCTTCAATTGCAGAGCGGTGCGGACGGACGGCGAGTGGGCTGTCGAGACCCATGAGATGGGCGAGTAGGAACGTGTCATGCAGTTCAGGGCCAAAAAGAAGGTGTTTGAGTCTACAAGTCAGAGCAGGCATGAAATTTGCGCGTAGAGGCAGTGGTAGATAGTGCTGGAGTGTTCCATCTTGAGTTGACTCAGTCAACTTGACTGTGCTCAGTGCGCACTCGGGCGCTTTCATCGAATATTGGCCAATTAGCGACTAAGTTTGATTCGCCGCTCGATTTCGCTACCAGATCCAAACCGCATCCTTTTGGAAAATTTGGACAGAATTGACAATACCGCCGGCAGATCTGGCTGCTCTGGACGTTGGTACTTCTCCGATACTTTGGCGTCCGTGGTTGCCTGTAGAGCCAGATTCTGCCACTCTAAGTAGCGGCGGGATCCGGCTGTCACAAAACCCTGCAGTCGAGGCACCCGATCTCCGGCCAGCCACATCGCTATCCGTTCATCCCCTTGTAGGATCAGTTTCTTTTTTCCGATGTTCGTGATTGTCAAATATAGCGCTTTGCCTGGCCCTCGACTTACTGTCGGTACCCATCGACTCCCCCTGGTCACCCACAACGTGTCCTGATCCGAGGTTTGCCTCCGCATGGGCACTTCCCTTGAATCTCCTACGTCGACCTGCAAATGCTGGTCCAGTCGGACGACTCTTGCCTTGTCGTTATACAGCTGGCGTCTGCCGCTGAGCTGGATCCGCACCTCGTCTGGGAGACACAGTGACCCATCGGCTAAATCCAAACGGATTCCTGCAGGCACCATGAAGTCCATTCCCAAGATAGCTTCTTGGCCTGACAGAGCACCAACCCAGATGTCGAACAAGTACACCAGATATCCAGCCAGCGTGATCTTGATCCGCGTCCTCCCGGCAGTCGAGTACACCGTATCTCCGATGCCCACACAGTCTTGACTCTGGCTCCTATCCACATAACACCCCATTCGCTGGGCGAACGTAGTGTCTATGATAGACACCTCAGCGCCAGTGTCGAGAAGCAGGACTGCCTTCTCATTATTGATCTTCCCTGTGATCTTAGCCTGTCGGAACCATTTTCCGGGTGCATGATGCTTCCAATATCCTCTCGATTCTCCGGGCAACAGATCTGGACTCGTATCTCCAGTTCGCTTACATTCAGCCACGAGACTAGGCTGATGATTCGGGGAAATGTTTTCCCCTTCCGTAGGCGAGAACCAGATATATGGGTCCTGTTGTTTCCAGTACCCACGTGAGGTACCAGGGTTGAGATCGATCACTTCGGCGGCATCCGTTCTGTCGAAGTTATCCGCTGGGCAAAGACTGGATATGGCGGCAGTGCGTTTCCCATGTAGATCAAATGTATTATCACATAGATATGGCCTTCCGCGAGCTCGATCTATTGATGGATTGTTCACGTATGCATAAATGCAATACCTAGAGCGCTCGGCTCGTACCGGATTCCATTCCGGCGAGCGTCCTAGTTTAACATCTTCTCCGCCATCTGGCAGCATCCCAGCATGTTTAGCTGGATCAAACCACTGACGGATCTGGTTGTAGAACTCTTCCATCGGGCACTTCCCCATGTCGTGCAGTTCTCCACATCCTCGGCATACGAACAGGCAATGATCCGCCGGGTGGCCTCTCTTCCCGCACTTCTTGCACGTCAGACGTCTCCATCACCCCAGATCGGTGTGCTTCTTGGAGCCACAGTGAGAGCATCGCCCCCGGACCGTGCTGTCCGTTTGATATCGTGGTCTCGGATCTCCGGGTTGAGGGTCTGGAGTGCTGCGATCCGATGGTTCGCGATCCAAAGTCTTCTGCTCTTCTCCGGGCGGCGGGGTTTCGTCGCTTGCGGCAAAATAGATCCGGCGATGTTCATCTCGGTCCGAGTCTGATCCGTCCGAATTGGAGTCTGACTCCAAGTCCGGTGCTTGGATCTGTATCGCACGCACTTGCTTAGCTGAGGCGGCCGGCGCCGGCGATGGAGCTGCTTTCTGCCGGTACCGGCTGGATCCAGCGGTCGTCTTCTTCTGGCGGCTCTTCGCCCTGCAACACTTCCTCCAAATCATCTGCGTCCGACAGTCGTAGCAACGTCAGTTTGTCGGCCAGCTCAGGATCTCCCAGTGTCTCGATGAAATGGTCCACATGTTCTTTCCGTTCCCTTTCCGTCGATAGAGTTCCTCCCAGCACTCTGTCGATCTGCGGTTCTTGCTTCATTCAGCGGCGTCGTCGTCGATCCGAGGTCCGATGACGCCTGGCCCCCTTGCTCTATCTTCACTTTGACTTCTTCTTGGGACTCACGGTGAAATCCCGAGTCACCAGAAGATCCGGGCACGCGCACCATTGTGGTGTAGCGGGATCAGCGAAATCTGCGAGATCGCTAGTCCGGCTTACCAACTGCGCCCGAACACCGACTAACGGAGGGGGTCAAATCTAGACCTTCCTAGTGACCTACCCTCAAGTGCGGATCCCAGATCCACCGGAGTTCACGGCTTGGTCGGTCGGGTCTTCGACGCTCAACAACCACAGATCCCGCTATAGGAAGCGGCAATCATCGCAAGGAAAGGAGCCCGAAAGGGAACGTAAAGGACAAGACTCCGCAAAGGCAACCCTACGGCCGGATCCAGATCCAGGCCACCAGATCCAAGTCCAAGACTACTTGATCTGGAAGTACAACCACGAGCTGCGTGAAGATTTCCACGCCGCTCCACCCCATCCCCGCGTCTCGCCAAGACTGTCTCGACTTCAAGGTGTTGACACTTCGGAAGACACCAGAAGAGCAAGATCCAGCCCTACCGACGGGTACACAAGGTGACCCGGTTCAGCACACGTCACGGCAGATCGGAGTGCCACTATATTATCCAGACTTAACCAACACTAGATCTCTTACCGCTACCTCTTCTTCATCTCGTAGGGCCAATGTAATTCCCGTTTCCAGGCGAAGGCGAAGGCAGTTGCGATGTCCAAGGCAAATTCGATACTGATTTATGCTTAAGTCCGATCCCATCGTATCTTCCTATCCTTCTATCCAGCTATCATCCCATGGATATCTACTGGCTCTGTAAACCCCCTTTACCTTCGGTATGGCGTCATTCGCGCCCCTGGCGTGTCGTCATCACTAGATCCGCCATGCTGGATCTGGGCCCCGGTATCAGATCTGATCCCGATCTGGGCTCCAGATCCAAATCCTCCGATCTTCTTCGAACCACTTGATCTGGGCTACCACCGTTGGTCCACGCCCGCTCTGGTGGTCCACGCCCGCTCTGCCCTTTCAGCGCCTTGTCAGCTTCCGTCCTGCGTTTCGCTGCCTCCTCCTTTGTATAGATCCCGCCAGGTCAGTGTTTCATAATAGTGACCAGCCGGGTCCCAGTCTCTCATTTGTCAATCAACGGCGATCTCCGATTTCTCGGATCTCGCTTCTCCACATCTGCACCAGGAACCTCTTCATCATGGCTCTCTGCTGGTTCGGCGTCAGCGCCTCCCACCAGTCCATGTCCTCCAGCTCGTCGCTCTGCTGGGTTTGGACTGGGGCTGGTATGCACCCTGGTTGCTGTCGTCCGCTGCTCTGCTGTCCGCCGCCATCGCTGCCTGCTCCGCCGTGGTCGCGACCGCCACGTCCGTCTCCGCCATTCCCGCTGGATCCGCCTCTGCTGTTGTTTCCGCCGCCGTGGTTGCCGGCGTCGTTGTCACCGTCATCGTCGCTGGAGTCGTCGTCGTGACTTCCAGCGGCGGTGATCGTGACGCCGCTGCTGACGACAACCTCATCATCGTCTCCGTCGCCACTCCCGCCAGTGCTCAGCCGCACCCGCGTCCGTGGTTGGCGCTGCCTTTTCGGTGCCGGTGGTCCGCCGGCGCTCCGAGTCGTGGAGCCTGCCGTCGGCGTACTCGAGCGTCGTGCTGGTCGAGTCGCACGTGCTGTCATCTTCGTTGGTCGTCTGCTCAGTCGCTGCTCAGGTGCTGCTGCGGCACTTCAATAAATTTCTTTTGCTTTGTCTTCTTCTGCTCAGTCCGTTCCGTCACTCCGCTCTCTCACTCACTCCGTTCCGCTCTCTCACTCCGATCCGTCCTCTCTCTCCGTTCCGTGGCTGGGTTCGTGCCACTGAGTCAAGCCTCGTGAAGGTCTTCGTCTTCAGTCTTCGAAGGCCAACCGTGTTGGAAGGCCCCTGTTTGGCCAACAAGTAAGCAGTGTTCTAGTACTGTGGCGAGTTCGTCACTTGCGCGTCGCTACGTGTGGTGTCCACACTGCGTCACCTCCAGGCCTGCCCCTAGCTACAGGACGGTGTCCGGTGGCTACGACCACTACTGCTTAACAATACAATATACGTAAGCTATTCCTACACACACACGCTAAACAGCAGTAGCCGCGTTCCTGGGTTTCGCAATGTAAGGCAGCCGCGCCAGAGATCTTGGCCAAGTCGCGCAACACTCAGCGCCGGGGGCTAAACGACCGGGGGCTAAACGACCATCTCTTTGGTCGCCGAGTGCGCCTCGCGGGTTGCAGATACCGACGCCTCTACGGGGCTGCAGATACCCGTCTCTCTTACACACTCGGGGGCTTATTCCTCACACTAACAAGCAATACACAAGTACTTACTCGCCTCAGTCTTTGCTGTATTGGTCGTTAGCTCTTGTGCACTATGCCAGTGCACTCCGCTGTCTTCTCTCTGCTTCACCGCAGATTCGCAACTGATCCCTACCCTACACATGCACTTGAAATCTTCAACCAGCAACCGCGGCGCTTCGCCCGAAGATCGCCGCATGCTGCTGCCCTTGCCCGCCTTGTTCCGTAGATCTTGGTTGCTGGTTCGGGGGATAGACTCACCCCCGACCCTCCACTGGTCACTCTGCGCCGCTGTCGTGCTGCCGTCCGTCCGTCCTTGGTCGCTTTAGGGAGAGGGGTCGAGTAGAACACGCCAAAGAGGTTTCATCCTCTTACTATAACATGCTTGTTTGGGATGTTCATTCGAGCTCTAAGGTATACATGTAGGGATAGTAGCAATGTTTTAAGTATACCTTACAATAAATTATGAAATCGTAGCAGGCTGAAGGGCACACTTGCTTGGCAGCCTGATGGCCCATGGTGACAAGCAGCAGCATACAGAAAACGAGTGCGGATCATTGCTCAACTTGAGATGCGCTCGACCTGAGGTTGAATATCAAGTACGATTCGTCCTTGATCAACCGCCGTGTGAATGAAGGACCTTGATTAGCATCTGTTTTCAAATCCCCTCGATGAACCTACCAAGTTTCCTTGGTCGCGACTGCTCTCACATACGATTTCAAGATAAAGTACGCGTATGTGACCAGTTGTGACTCAAGTTTGAGTCACATACTGTCACATACTGCGTAATTTAAGCTGGCATTCCATTGTGTACTGCCACACAATGCGTAATTTAACCGACGATTCCATTGTGTACGACCACACAGTTTTGCTACTCTGCTGCGGCTACATGTACTGTCGAATGAGTGGTTTTAGGGCCATCCAACCAGATATAAGTTTTTACATCACCACATTAGGTTTCACAAGGGAAAATAAATATTTTCGCTCTGACCGTCGATAAATTGCCGTCACAACTGGTCACATACTCGTACTTTCTCTTGAAATAGTATGTGACAACAGACTTGGATTTTCCTTGGTGAAAAGCCTTCGCGGTGCCCTATTATAGACTATATATAATTTATAGTACGCCCCAAGAATAGAACGCCACTTTACCCCTGGATAAGGAAGGGTCCGGACCCGGGATTTTTCATAGAAAGTGGCTGCTGTCCATCAATGATTGATTCAATCATACCTAAGGGAATTGAAAGCGCCTCACTGCAGAATCTGCTTCGTTGAGAACAAGTCGACGATGGGGAAGAAGTACTTTCGTTTGGTCGAAGGAGCGAGTCGCCCTAGGAGTGAGGCGGAGGCCTTGACCTTTCCTGACGGCGGTGACATTCGCGACTTTCGCAAAGCAGTGTTCAAGGAATGCGAGCGTTCTATTCCACAAGGGATTCGCCCACCAGCTCTCAAAGTGTTCAAAAGCAGCGAGGAGCAAGTGCCTCTGGGCGGGAAGGAACTTTTGAGTAACTACGGAGAGAGTGAAGAAGACCCGCTCATCGTGGAAATACCCATGGTTTGGTTCCAGCTAGCGGAAGCCGACAGCCACACTCCGTTCAAGGGCACCTCTGCAGCTTCGGTCCCACTGACGGAAGAGAACACAATTGAGGATCTGCAGAATGCAGTGAAAACGAAGTACAACGACAGTCTTCTCGCCGGCATCTCTGAGTCCGACCTCAAGGTGTACGACGACACGAATCAGGGGCCTTTGGGTGTTGATACGCGGATTAAATCGCTCGGCCAAACTTTGAAGACTGCACTAATCGTCGCGGTGACTGTGCCAGCACGGACGAGACAGCGGGAGGAGTCCAAGGAAGAAGCTGCAGAGAACCCGGCGAAACGACACAAAGCCGATGCTCCTACGCAGTGGGAATGGAGAGAGGAGGAACGAGTCTATTGTGTCGACAGAGGTATACTCTTTTTCGTGAACCGTGAGCACGCGACGGAGCAGCTTCTAGAATTTCACGAAAACAACTACAACCGAGCACGGTTCGGTGACGGTGATAACTGGGTGCTCCCTCTGGTGGACAACATGTCCGGCCTCGGGAAGACGAGCTTTGGTCGGGAGTATATTCGGAGATGCCAATGTATATGGGAGGGGTTGGCAGCAGACGAGAAAGTGGCGGGCAGCTTCATGGACACGATGCGCCAGTGCCACACGATCAGGATCGAGTTGTCGCCAGACGGCCTGCTGCGTTCTACTGACCTTACCGTTGACACGAAGGTGCTTGACACGGCGAGGGCTGGCGAGCATTTTTTTCAGAGGATCGGAAGGTATTTTGAGGTCAACCAAGGTCGCATTCCTCGTGCTCTCGCTCCCAATCTGCACAAACGAAACCCGACTCGCGTGGAAGTTTTGGAGAATTTGAGGGACGAAGTTGGCCCACTGTTCATCGTGATTGATGAGATCGGCAGGGCTTTTGCTGTTGACAACCTGGATTACTTTGGCCAAGGAGAATTGTTCGTAGAGTTCTACAACGAGATTCTTTCTCCGTTCTTTTCAATCCGGAACGTGTTTTTCTTGATTGCTGGCCGCGCACCGTTCCTGGGCTGTGTCGGTTTGAACGTGAGACTACCAGCTAGCTCCTTCGACTTTCAAAGACTCAGTCTTAATCTTCTTCGACCTCCAGCTATTGAGAAGATCATCAAGAAGACGTATTGGGACGAACAGAAAACGGAGACAATCCAGCAACACTACCAGCTCGATGATTGCAAAGTGACAATGGTAGCTGCCAATCTTTTCCGGTCAACGTTCGGGCACCCACGATCAATGCTTCGCGCTTTCGAATTTTGTCAGTCCTATGATGAACTCATCGCATTTACGCAACCAAATGACGGGATTGATTGGGAAAATTTTGGCACGCGTGTGTGGCACTACAAGAATCCGCTTCACGAAATGATGGAAAGTGTTCTCAAAGCCGAAGCGATTGACTTATCACTGTGGATATGCGACGGCAACAAATCCGTCGCGTACAACGTCATCACTTACATGTTTGGTATCACATGGGAAGGCGAAGTGAAGAACGCGAAGCTGTACATGCCAACGTATGTCCAGCGCGCAATATTGGCCTCCTACCAGTTCAAAACGTTGCTTGGGAATGTCGCACCCACACTGAGCAAGGTGGCAATCGATCATCCTGATGAATTTGAGCTGCTTTGCGTGACGCGCTTCCAGGAGATGTTTCACGAGGAGAACTGCCCGAGCACAGTGCTCCCCAATTTTTTTACGACGACTCAGAAGTTTGGGAGTTGCATCGGAGTGAAATTCGCGAAGGAGTCGTATTATATGCCAAAACTTAGAGCGGCAGGAACGACACCAGCTTCACTATCCTCGGCCACCGCGAAAAAGGATGATTTGGGCGATTTGCTGGGTCGAATTGATGAGTTCACGCGCGAAGAAAGCGGGCAATTGGTTCTGAAGCCGCTTGCGAGGTCATCATCGCCCGCCATTCTGCAATTTTCAACGGTACAGGATACGAAACTACTGGTGGGTCTTGCCGTTAAGAACTACAACGGCACTGACATCGATGCAACGACGATTCGAAAGGAGTGCGAGACGTTTAGTGGGATATGCAAGCAATTGTCCATGTCCCGGAACAAGCGACTGAATGTTCTCATCATGTGCGCGACGTCCTATACAGACCAACTAAGTGGACAATTTGGGGAATCCAAGTCCGCCGTATACCCGATTGCAGACTTGGCTGAGGAAGCCCGAGAGGGCGTCGATGAGGTCATTCTGCTGGATTTGTGTACAGCAGCGAAACGTGCCGAGTTTTTCGGGATCGTCAATGAAGACAACCTGAAAGCTGCGTTGGAGGAGGTTGTTAGTAAGCGTCGGGTGGACAGTGTCGGGGTTGCGAACGAGTAGTGTGGGCTTGTTCGGCAGGGTTTACCAAAAGCTAAGTCACGTCAATTGTGGCGTTTCTTGTTGCGGAGGGGAGAAAATGAAAATGACATGATGTTGTGGGAAGCGGTGAACTTGAGATAACCATGAAGTAATATAATTGCTTCGATTAAGTTGGTGCCTGATGCTAGTGGAAGTGGGTGTGGGCGGGCGCATTAGCCTCGTAAAACGACAAGTTAACCCTTTCGCGACCACAGGGGGCAAAATGCTCCCTTTGGCGACCTTTATCAAATATTACGTCAAAAGAGTCAATGAAAGGGAGCATTCTGCCCCATTTCATTTTCTATGCCAATCGTGGGCCTTAGAATATACCTTTTACCAAAGTCAAAAACTCTTAAGAATATTCTTAAAAATCCCGCCAAAAATTTTCACTTCCCCTCCAGCCTAATTTATTTTTAGAAAAGCGCGCGGTCACACAAATCGGTTCGACTGCGCAAATGCTGGCTTAGATGGCCCCGTACTAACCTTGACTGCTGGTGTGTTCCGTTGCGGGGGTACTCCATGTAGAAGTAACGTGTAAGGGGCTGGGGAGTGCGCGGAGCCGTGCTGTTCGTAGGTGGGGAGTGCGCGGAGCCGTGCTGCTCGTGGCTGGCTCGCGCGCGAACGATGCGCTAGCCGTGTAGTAGTACCCCGGTACGGTTTAATACTACTGCTAGCTTACGCGGTACTATACTAATCTAAACTGCTGATGTGTTCTGTAGCGGCGTTGTGGAGGTGACATGTGAGGGGCTGGAGAGTGCGCGGGGTCGTGTTGTTCGTGGGTGGGGAGTACGGGAGCGTCGGGCCCGTGCTGTTCGTGGGTGGGGAGTGCGCGGAGCCGTGCTGCTCGTGGCTGGCTCGCGCGCGAACGATGCGCTAGCCGTGTAGTACCCCGGTACGGTTTAATACTACTGCTAGCTTACGCGGTACTATACTAATCTAAACTGCTGATGTGTTCTGTAGCGGCGGTGTGGAGGTGACATGTGAGGGGCTGGAGAGTGCGCGGGGTCGTGTTGTTCGTGGGTGGGGAGTACGGGAGCGTCGGGCCCGTGCTGTTCGTGGGTGGGGAGTGCGCGGAGCCGTGCTGCTCGTGGCTGGCTCGCGCGCGAACGATGCGCTAGCCGTGTAGTACCCCGGTACGGTTTAATACTACTGCTAGCTTACGCGGTACTATACTAATCTAAACTGCTGATGTGTTCTGTAGCGGCGGTGTGGAGGTGACATGTGAGGGGCTGGAGAGTGCGCGGGGTCGTGTTGTTCGTGGGTGGGGAGTACGGGAGCGTCGGGCCCGTGCTGTTCGTGGGTGGGGAGTGCGCGGAGCCGTGCTGCTCGTGGCTGGCTCGCGCGCGAACGATGCGCTAGCCGTGTAGTACCCCGGTACGGTTTAATACTACTGCTAGCTTACGCGGTACTATACTAATCTAAACTGCTGATGTGTTCTGTAGCGGCGTTGTGGAGGTGACATGTGAGGGGCTGGAGAGTGCGCGGGGTCGTGTTGTTCGTGGGTGGGGAGTACGGGAGCGTCGGGCCCGTGCTGTTCGTGGGTGGGGAGTGCGCGGAGCCGTGCTGCTCGTGGCTGGCTCGCGCGCGAACGATGCGCTAGCCGTGTAGTACCCCGGTACGGTTTAATACTACTGCTAGCTTACGCGGTACTATACTAATCTAAACTGCTGATGTGTTCTGTAGCGGCGGTGTGGAGGTGACATGTGAGGGGCTGGAGAGTGCGCGGGGTCGTGTTGTTCGTGGGTGGGGAGTACGGGAGCGTCGGGCCCGTGCTGTTCGTGGGTGGGGAGTGCGCGGAGCCGTGCTGCTCGTGGCTGGCTCGCGCGCGAACGATGCGCTAGCCGTGTAGTACCCCGGTACGGTTTAATACTACTGCTAGCTTACGCGGTACTATACTAATCTAAACTGCTGATGTGTTCTGTAGCGGCGGTGTGGAGGTGACATGTGAGGGGCTGGAGAGTGCGCGGGGTCGTGTTGTTCGTGGGTGGGGAGTACGGGAGCGTCGGGCCCGTGCTGTTCGTGGGTGGGGAGTGCGCGGAGCCGTGCTGCTCGTGGCTGGCTCGCGCGCGAACGATGCGCTAGCCGTGTAGTACCCCGGTACGGTTTAATACTACTGCTAGCTTACGCGGTACTATACTAATCTAAACTGCTGATGTGTTCTGTAGCGGCGTTGTGGAGGTGACATGTGAGGGGCTGGAGAGTGCGCGGGGTCGTGTTGTTCGTGGGTGGGGAGTACGGGAGCGTCGGGCCCGTGCTGTTCGTGGGTGGGGAGTGCGCGGAGCCGTGCTGCTCGTGGCTGGCTCGCGCGCGAACGATGCGCTAGCCGTGTAGTACCCCGGTACGGTTTAATACTACTGCTAGCTTACGCGGTACTATACTAATCTAAACTGCTGATGTGTTCTGTAGCGGCGGTGTGGAGGTGACATGTGAGGGGCTGGAGAGTGCGCGGGGTCGTGTTGTTCGTGGGTGGGGAGTACGGGAGCGTCGGGCCCGTGCTGTTCGTGGGTGGGGAGTGCGCGGAGCCGTGCTGCTCGTGGCTGGCTCGCGCGCGAACGATGCGCTAGCCGTGTAGTACCCCGGTACGGTTTAATACTACTGCTAGCTTACGCGGTACTATACTAATCTAAACTGCTGATGTGTTCTGTAGCGGCGTTGTGGAGGTGACATGTGAGGGGCTGGAGAGTGCGCGGGGTCGTGTTGTTCGTGGGTGGGGAGTACGGGAGCGTCGGGCCCGTGCTGTTCGTGGGTGGGGAGTGCGCGGAGCCGTGCTGCTCGTGGCTGGCTCGCGCGCGAACGATGCGCTAGCCGTGTAGTACCCCGGTACGGTTTAATACTACTGCTAGCTTACGCGGTACTATACTAATCTAAACTGCTGATGTGTTCTGTAGCGGCGGTGTGGAGGTGACATGTGAGGGGCTGGAGAGTGCGCGGGGTCGTGTTGTTCGTGGGTGGGGAGTACGGGAGCGTCGGGCCCGTGCTGTTCGTGGGTGGGGAGTGCGCGGAGCCGTGCTGCTCGTGGCTGGCTCGCGCGCGAACGATGCGCTAGCCGTGTAGTACCCCGGTACGATTTAATACTACTGCTAGCTTACGCGGTACTATACTAATCTAAACTGCTGATGTGTTCTGTAGCGGCGGTGTGGGGGTGACATGTGAGGGGCTGGAGAGTGCGCGGGGTCGTGTTGTTCGTGGGTGGGGAGTACGGGAGCGTCGGGCCCGTGCTGTTCGT
This sequence comes from Phytophthora x cambivora, assembly GCA_033557925.1. NCBI lineage: Eukaryota > Oomycota > Peronosporomycetes > Peronosporales > Peronosporaceae > Phytophthora > Phytophthora x cambivora. Next base: position 1,890,277 of record JAUCEB010000012.1, on the reverse strand, counting down.
GGGTGGGGAGTGCGCGGAGCCGTGCTGCTCGTGGCTGGCTCGCGCGCGAACGATGCGCTAGCCGTGTAGTACCCCGGTACGGTTTAATACTACTGCTAGCTTACGCGGTACTATACTAATCTAAACTGCTGATGTGTTCTGTAGCGGCGGTGTGGAGGTGACATGTGAGGGGCTGGAGAGTGCGCGGGGTCGTGTTGTTCGTGGGTGGGGAGTACGGGAGCGTCGGGCCCGTGCTGTTCGTGGGTGGGGAGTGCGCGGAGCCGTGCTGCTCGTGGCTGGCTCGCGCGCGAACGATGCGCTAGCCGTGTAGTACCCCGGTACGGTTTAATGTTGTTGCTATCTTACGCGGCGCTATACTAACCTATTCGGCTGATGTGTTCGGTAGCGGAGTGCATGGTGTTAGAATTATCCGTGGGTTGGTTGGAAGTGCGGAATATCGCGGAAAAAGTCGAAGTACATGTATTACTTGATGCGCTTATAAAGGAAAATGTTGATCGGTTTCGTTGTCCAACTAGCCGGCCCGCTTAGCACTTGCTGTAGGTGCCACTTGGCGCAAAAATTGGCTCGGCAGGAAGGTCGATGTCTTGGGCAGAACGCTTCGGTCGAGACAACAAATCGAGCTCGAGGAAGCTGGCATAGTTCGTTTAACACCAATAGCTTCACTTTGTCGATGAAGAGAAAGCTGTTTAGATACACGATCGACGCATGGCAAAATGGTGGCTGCGTAGAGATTCCGCACTCTTTCGCGTCGCTGTTCTTGATCAATACTTTCTTCAGCAACGGCTGCACGTTCGAATATCGGTTGATAAGCTGGCAGCCGAGACTGCACAATTCGGGGCGGATTTCGATGCCAATGCAGCAGTGTGCATTGGTTTGAAGTGCGATCTGCGCAACAATGTTACCAACGCCACAGCCAACATCAAGAAATATGTCGGCATCTACAACAGGACTAATGGCACCCAAAATGCTGGCCACAGCCCGTGGAAGAAGCTCGCCAGCGTTTTCATGCACCGCACCAGCCTTCTGCCGCACATCATTCTTGGTAACTGCGCCGAAAACAGAATGGAGGAGGCGTGACGCTGCTTGGAAATCAAGCACGTAAGTACTTTGCGGCTTCGGTCCTGGGCGCTGCGGGCAAATGGCACGTGGGCTTGAACCTCCGAAGAAGCACGGAGGAAATTTTGCCAAGTCGACACCGTGAGCTCGCTTGAGGGTTCGGAGTCGCGTTTCCAGCTCCTTAGTCGTCTTGTTGATCCGATACTTGCGAAGTTTGAGCGCGACATCCTTCCACACTACTCGTCGTTTCTGGCGTGCATACTCGTATGCGAGCTGGACCAGAAGCTTGTCGGCTTCGTCGGAGAACGTCGGTAGCATGGGGTCGATTGATGGTTACGTAGTGCACCAGAATATCATACTTTAGTGAAGTATAAAACCTCTATAGTTTAACCAAGATGATTGCATGGTTCAGAAGACAATCATTTACGCACGTCATACAAACAAGAAGCAAAATCCAGTATAATTAGATCAAATCATTTACACGGTTCGTCGATGAACAAGTCGTGCGATATCACGCTGACTCCTGGCCACGTACGGATCATATGTAGGTGATACCAGCATAGTAATATCAAGTCATTTACACGGTTCGTTCATGAACTTGTCGTGCGATTCCACACTGACTGCAACCAATGTGACCGCGCACAAATTCAGTGTAGCGATGTCTTGCAAGGCTTTAGTAGGGTCAAACCGAGGGAGGTTATGGCTTATTAACGATCAAAGGCTGCACCATCAGCTCCACGACTTATCAAGTAACGAGAGAGCATATTCAACCTACAGCTTGATTTAAAGAGCCACTTGCCTCACAACGGAACTACCTTGAGCCTCAGCTGCTTGTAATGGTTGCCGTAACTTGAGCTTGAGCTGGTAGAGCTGAGATGTCTTCCGCAATCGCCCTTTTGAAGAGAATAATTGCTTTTGAAGATAAAATCGATGGAACTTCACCCAGCAGGTCCATGTAGATTGCGGACACATGTATGGCGCTGGCTCCGAGTCAAAATAGCCTTTGCAGAGACATATACCATGGATAACGCAGTAGTCCCTCACTTCGGTCGGGTACCTGTCTTCCCACCGACAAACGAGGCACTGTCGGCGCTTGCGATTCTTGTCGCTGAAAAATTGCTTCGACGCAACAGCTGTACACGTCTTCTTGGGGCTCTCGAAAGGTGAGCTCACTACGTACGCGGGACTAATTGGAGCCGGTGACTGAAGCTCCATTTGGGCAGCATTGGCGTTCGAGTACAAAATTTTTGCCTCACTCGGTGCGTCAGTCCATTTGCCCGAGATAAGCTCAGTCACCAGCTCCATCATGAAGCTACGGTGCGGGTCACGATTATTGGCCGGGGTGTAAACCATTCTGCGAGTCAGGTAAGCGTTGCACCGAGCGACATCGACGAGTGCCATCGCTAATTTCTTGTGCCATTTTTGAAACGAATGGCCATCTGCAATTGAAAACCGGGCACGGAGTTGGTCCAATCGATCTACCCCCTGCATATGTGCGTTGTAGTTCTTTACACACTTCGGCGCCTCAAACTCTTGGTGCTCACTGGTGACCAAACGGCGAACTGTGGTTGCTTCGGAGGCATCTGCGTTGGATACAATACTGACAATACTTCCGTCACACCAAGAGGCCGCCAGCATTTGATGATCTACAGAGACGCCTTGACGGTACTCGCCTCTAGTGCAAGCATTTTTTTCCAGCATGACATGCTTCGGAAAGTGTTTGCTTGATCCTCGAACCGTGCCTCGCCCAAACAGACCCTTTAGCTTCAGAGCTTGTAGTAGCTGCACGGACGTGTAGAAATTATCCGTGTTGACCACCCTGTTCGACTTGTATATCGGTCGAGCAACTTCCAACACAATCTGGCGGATTGTAGCTCCATCGGAAAGTTCGCGTCCAAGCGCCTGAGCTTCAACTGGGTTGGTCACACCTTGCAAGCGATCCTCCATAACACTAGCACAGTGAAGCCGATAATTTACAGCAATCCAACTTGTGGCACAGCACAACATGTACAACTTGAAGTGGTATTTACCACCAGGCTTACGTGGATTGTAAACGATAAGATGACGTCCATAGCGAGATCGGCAAGCAACGCTTGCTTCATCGAGTGCTACATCACGACCCAGATCAATGTACTTGCCTCCTGTCACCTTCAACACGTTCAGAAGCGTGCGAATTCTCGCTGCCGGGTCACGCTGAATATTCTCCACGGACACCTCACTGCGAAAGGAAAATGCTTGTCGGAGAAGCTTGAATCTCCTCAGCGGCATAATATTTTCCAGATCGAGACTTGCAACTCCAAACATGTCTTCTTCTGCTTGCCGACCCCAATAATTCGCGTATTCTCCTTTCACCGTGATCTCCATGTAAAACAAAATACCCAAAAACGTCATAATATCCTTTAGAAGGAACGGCTCACCAATGGACAACTGGTTTACCTTTGCGTACGCGTTGGTCTCGTGCAGCACTTGCTGCCAAAAGTACAGCGGCAAATAAGCGAAGAAACTGGCAGATGCTGAATGCTCGAAGATGTAGCGATACTCACTGCGAAGCTTAGTGTCTGTCGATCCATCTTCGCGCTGGAATACAGCATCGGGCTGGTGCATGGAGGCGATTGGGTCGAACCGCATGCTCTTGATAGCTTCTACCTCTGCCAAACTTGTGGGGAGAAACTGCCGAGGGTAATATTGAACTGGCGCTTCTTGGAGATCATCAAAACTGTCGTTAATAGACAGTGTGTCAGAGTCAGCTTCACAGAGCGCTTGCCAATACGGAGTGTTGGGGGTAGCCATGAGAAGGTTGTAATTGGCGTGTCCTTTTTGTACCAAGCTAAGTGATATATCCTCGGTTTCAGATTGGAACTGCGAATCAATCCATCGTACTTGGAAAAGCAGTGGTGTTTGCTTGTCTGATGCCGCCTGCGTTTGCTTTTTCTTCTTGCCTCCTTTCTTCTTCGGTTTCACGGTGGTGCATACTCGACCGACAATATACGCCATGCCAACTCTCTTGTAGATCTTTGCTGTCATCCAGCTTTCACGAGATGGAGAAAAGGCTACAAGAGTGTTGACGTAAAGCCCAGGTACAAACGCTGCAGATCCACGACCAACACGAGGGGCGGGTGATGATACCGATATCGTCTCAGGCAAGCTAGACGGTTCACCTATAAAATAGTCATGTAGAAAGCAAAGCAACACTGTGAGAAGCAGTAAGGACACTATTGGCGCATGACTAATGCTGAACATTACCCGAAGTCAGAGTGGTGGCACTATCGTCTTGTACAGTGGTTGCATCTTCAGCGACTACTACAGCGCCTACATTAGAGCGCTCTAGTGCACCCCGCTGCGTCACGTTAGTGCCTGGGGCCTCGGATCGCCGAACCGCTGTAGCCACGCCACCGAGCGTCGGTAGTCGATGATATTCACTTACAGCAACACCTATTATTGCATGCAGCGTTCATATTAGTTAGTGACAAGCGAAAATTATACAGGAATGCTAACGACCGATGACTCGAAACCCACAACACCTACTGTGATGTCTTGTAAGGTGTGAGACCTCACGGTTCGTCATACGTTGACTGTCTTCGATTGCGTCAGCGATGGTTTCTAGATGTTCGATGTGATCGTCATCCTGCGCCGCAAAAACTTGTACAATCTCGCTGTCACTGGTCAAATGCGTGCCGGCTTGACCTGAATTGACTTCAACTTGGTCGACGACTACATATGCACCTCGGCAAGGGTCTCCCTCGCGACTGTTCGATGGAATCAGGCAAGCCTGGACGTTTTTCTCTTCGTCAGCAATTCTGCTCATGTCATCACTTTGAGAACCAACGCGGTCTAGCGCCCTTGACTTATTGGCAGTCGAATCTGTTCTCTCTGTGCATGTTGCGCTTGTTCGGGTTTGCTCTATATGATATTTTTACGTGGGGGGAAAAATGTTAGTATGACTAAAGCGCACGTTTTGACAGGTCGAAACCCCGCATCACCTTCATTTAGCTGTGGAGCAATTTTTTGCAGGTAGAACGACAGCAACGCTTGCTCCCCAACAAAAAAGTCGACCCCTTCTCGATCCATCAAGCTAGCGCCTGGACGGATGTAGCGATAAAACGAATCACTGGCGCTTCGTGGCGGTGGCTTGTGATACCACCCGTCGACACGAAGTTCTCTCCATACGGCCTTGAAAAACATCAAGTTGTCAATTTTGGCTTCTCCCAGCACTTGGTTCGACATTGGTACTCTCTGTCGAAGGGTCCTCGTTCTTTCAGTCGATTCACCAAGCGCCTTGGCTAAGCTACGCTTGCTTCGCGGCGCCATACCGCCAACGATAATCTCCGGAGGAAAGAAAAGTGAGCGGTTGGTGCTGAACGCTCAGATTTTCGACACATCGCGGAGATGTATTAAATTTTAGAGCCTAGCCAGCTCACTATATGTATTTCTGCCAAACATGTTGTTTATTTTTGAGCGGTGTATTAGTTTTTGGGATGTATACATGAAGCTATATACTTCAAGCGTATACATTATTCAAGTCATTTACACGCGTTGCATTCGTGAGCGTCGCTGAAAGGGATTATTTCGGGCAATAGGATGGTGGCTCCAAAGAGCTATGTATGCCGACTAAACAAAATTTTCTTAAGCACTTTAGACTAGTTGAATCTGATAAGCTCACGGCAACTAGAAGTGAATTCGAAGTATCAACAACCACTTTGAATAGAATCCGCCAGGCATCAGTTCTCATCACGCTTTCTGTCAACTACACATGGTCCACATAGCTTTTTCATTGTGTTAGCTGTGGATTTTGCACCACGCCTGTAGGAATATCTGTTCGGTATGCGTTTATGTTTGCAATTGCCGAGGTTTATCTTTTTTTCTTGCCTATTACATTATTTCATAGCATTACGCTGCTCATGCTCATAGCTAGGTGATACTACCAGAACAATCGATCATGTTTGAAGTAAGTTCAGGTACATGGGATAACATTCACGATGTCAGTGATTCAATGGACACTTTAGCTTAGACAAGCAATTCAGGCATTTAGGATGAGGCACAGCGAAGCGGGAATCGTGGGCCATCACTGCTCAAGCTTGGTGTAGCTCAGCCACAAAAATCGCAAGTGCACTATCATACCAGCAAACATGTCGGCTACATGCAGATAGCTTCATTGAACGCCAATCCTTGAAAAAAGGTGTGACAGTGATGGCCTCGATGTGAGTTCAGGACTTACTTCGCAGGATTAGAAACCAAGATTATTTTTAAAGTTGACAATATGCAAATAAAATGTTTAGTCAAGTCAGAATATTTAGCTTATGATTATTTTTATCCAATCAAACCACTTAGTGAAACGGAGCATTTTGCCCCTTTTCAAATTTAAACATTCAATTATTGCATTTGGTACCCTAATTGTTTTACTAGGATGTAGTACCGTGACTGGTTGAAAAGGGGCATTTTGCCCCCTTGTTCGCGAAAGGGTTAAGCTTGTATTGAGAGGAACCTCGAACGTAAAAAAAACTAGTCAGGGTTACCTTCTGATCCTCCTCTCCCTAATTGTTTAGTTCTGCTCAGTCTTCAGGCTCTTTCACAGCACCAAAGCGCGCCTTCGACGCGTACTCAGCTTCCCTCTGTACCAACTCCTTCAACCGCTGATCAGCAGTGGCTTGTGTCCTTGAAAACTTCCCATAGCGCTTCTCTTCGTACAACAAGAAACACTCAGCGAGACGAATCTTTGACGGCAGGTCGACGGTGACCTGGCTGGGTGCGAACGACGCCGAGTCCAGTAGCACGGACAAATCCTCTTCTTCAGGCATCTCGATCGCCCAGAAGACGCGCATGCTGTTGTCCAGTCCTCCGATGGTTGAAAACGGATTTCGACGAGGCAAGCGCACGCCATCCATCGCATTCGTGGCAAGCTGACTCTTGCTCACAAAGTCGAGGTCGCAGGTCATCTTGAGTACGTAGTTAACGTCTCGCCACAGGAATGGTCGGATCTGGAGCATCCGGCGACGCCACCCGGCGATCGCATCCACCGTAGCTAGCGAAAGCTCTCGAACGCGTATGAGAGCCTCAAGTAGCTCGACACTTTGGTCGTCCTCGAATGCGCAGCAGCAGCGCAGCAGCTCGTCCAGTCCAGCTTCTCGAGCCACGATTGCTCTCAGTACGGTCAATTCCTCCTCCGACAGCAAGCCCTCGTACGATAACGCTTTCGTGCTGGAGAACCTGACAACCGAGCTGGAAACTTGCTGTCCTCCTTCCTTTTGCTTCTGTATCCCTGCCATGTACGGCTTCAAATGTGCATCGTTCTTGGCGCTCATCCTGCTCGTCCTAGGCACACACTTAACAGAATACTGAACAGTCGGCACTCGAAGAGCGGATCCAATTTCAGCTGCATAACGGGACACTTGTCGAAGTTCCTATCATTGCTCCTTTCACGGTACTCCATTTTTGTGTGTTTGTAGCTGCTCAATTGCTAAGGTTCCATCGCTCACTTCACTTCCGCTGCTCGGCAGCACGGCGTCGGATCTCTTCCCAGGTTGTAGTCTTTGCAGGGGGATCGCTGGGTGCTCCAAAGAAATAGTCGTCTTCATCATGGCGGAGCGGTGGCAGATTCTTATCAGACCCTGGGCGCTGGGAATCACGCGATGATAGGTCACGAGAGTGAGGTGCGTCACGATCACCAAAGTCCGAAGATTCGTCAGCAGGAGGTGGCTTTGCGCCAAAGAAAAATGGCGAGCGATTTTCGCTGCCATTGGCCTCTCCGAAAGCCTCCTCGTCATTATGTTGCCAGTCCTTGGGGTCTTTCTTGTCACGCGGCGTGTCAAGGCCAGTGATCGGTGGGATGCTACTGGAGACCTTGTTGTCAAAGCGGCGAGGCGCAGGAGGAAGCTTATTCGCCGGCTTCGACGCGAAGCTTCCCGGCTCCGCAACGTCCTCATTCCACGAGTCTCTACAGCACCACAACGCATACCATCATCCCCAAAAAAGTCAACAACCAAAGTTATAGGTAAACATTTCTAATCAACAGAAAATCAAACTCACGTGGTGGCTGCCGAATGCGAAAACTTCTTGTTCAGCTCCTGCACGAACGGGTTCTCCGGAATCTTGTTCTCCAAACTTCACAATAACAGAAAAATCAGTAAATAAAATATGTGAGACCGCTCCCCAAATGAAAAACAAACTCACATGTTCCTGGCGCGCGCCGCAAACGGCGACTTGTCCGACGGCAGCATCAACAGGTCCGAGAACAAGTCTCGGCGGATGCTAACAATTCCGTACGAAGCTCCAAATAGGCCTCCAGCTACAGGAAAACAACAACAACAAAAATATTAGTAATATATAATTTTAAGGTAAGAAAATACTTTTCAAGACTCACACATCATGGCGAACGCGCCTACCACTTTCTTCTGGTTCTTGGAGATTTTCCACAGTCCGGCCATGACCGTCGAGCCGAAGATGGCGCCCATGGCGGCGCGGCGCTTGCCTTTGGCTGCATAGTGGGCCAGGATTTCCATCTCCGCCTCCGTCCTGCGGGAAAGTATTTTACGGTAATTTTTAGCAGGGATTCCGTTATTTAAAGTGGCTCAAATTGAGGTGACGTACTTGCCGATGGAGGACGCGTCCTTGTCCTTGGACATCTCCACGCTCAGCGTGCGGATGGCGTCGTCCACGGGCACAGTGCCGAAGGAGGTCATCGGGGGCTTCGGGTCGAGGAATTAGTATGGGAATGTGCGGCTAATAGAATGGAGATGGGCGATTGGATTAAATGCGCGTACGCATTTGGACCAATGGTGGGGCACAATTCACTTCAACTTTCAGCACACAGTGGATCCAACTTCGCAGTATCATTTTACAAGTGCTTGTCAAGAAAAAAATCAATCCCTTAGATGTTTATCTTTCTTAAAAGCCACTGGCTGTCAGCCAGCGAGGGAAGATATGAAAACAGTGCCCTCAGCCCGTTTACTTGTCCTTGAAGTTGTCTTCGTTCGACTTGTCCAAGCCGCTGCAATAAAAACAATTCGAAGAGTTTAGTGCTTACAAGCTAGCAACAAAATACTACGGGTTGCTAGTAATATTTTACGTACAATGGGAGTCCTGCTCCTCGGAGAAGTTCCTGCGCGTAGGCGTTATGCGGCAGCTTGGTCTGAAGACTATGAAGTAGATACCGACACAGACAGCATCACATCTCATGCACCTCAAGTTGAATGAATAGCTTGGTCCATTTTGTCACGTACATCTCTCTCGCCTGAGCAGCATGCGGGGCCTTGCCACTTGGAAGTTGGAGCAGTTCCGTGAACAACTCGTGGCGGATGTTGCTCGTACGCACCGACGCTCTGGCACCAATCGCACCACCGACTGAGAATCACAGGCAGGAACCAGGTCAGTTATAATAGTTGCTAGATTCACTACTCTGCAAAAAGAAGTATACGAACCCAGCACTCCCACGACGCCCATGGTCGTCCCGAGCGCAGCCGCATTCCACACACCAGCCATAGCTGTCGCTCCCAAGAGGCCACCGAGCGCGGCACGACGCGTTCCTTTCTGGCGATACTTCACGAAGACGTCTCTCTCGGCCGGCGTGATGTCTTTCCTACTCGCACAGACAAATACCAACACTTAGGAAGGAATCCAAATGTATGCTGCATGACGATAGTCACAACCAAGGTGCACGACCGAAGCCTCGCGGTCCGAAGCCCCACGGCCCAAAGCCACGACGAGGACCAGAGCCATCCTTCTTGGGGAACATCTCGGAGCGCAACGTGTACATGACTTCGTACTGCTCGGAGGGCATGGAAGGCATCATCCTGTCAGTTGGTTGGTTTGCTGCTGGAGCTTCGAGCTGGAGAATTGAATTGTAAGAAAGGGGGCAGCACTCCGCACCAGTTCTGGAGTAAACGGTTGTGTTGACGCCGAGCAGTGTCGGAATGAATGTGAAATGAGGTGGGCATTAGGGTACGCACCGCCAATTTCCCAGCCCCATCGCGTTATCTGTTGCTCAGCTACCGGTTAAAGGTTCCGCCTGCCATGTCAACACCCTGTCCGGTCGGCGACTTCAGTTCTTCTTATTGCAAAGGGGTTGTGCTGCAAGGTGCAGAAATATCCGACAGACAACAGTTGCAGCCTTGATGAATACTATAAACCATCCACCTCCACAAAACGAGAGGGGGTATCTCTCCGTGTCCGCTGGTAAGACTACATCAGCAGAAATGGGTGTAATTTAATGTTGGAAAGATGGGGAGTATCGTGAAATTTTGTTGTTGCTCTCGGTCGAGCCCCGTATCCGATACGATTCTGGTCGAGCAGGGGAGATGACCATCAAGATCAAGCGATGTATCAGTGTGACCAAGCAATTGCAATTCAAAAAATATGAACGCCTTTCCGTTCCGTATTCTTTTTCATCACCTTACTGATGTATTTTTAGGCTGCAATCGCCTCGCCCTCTTTTCCTCAAGTTACTTGGCAAAGCCAGACTGCTGAAGCAGTTCTTGAGCGTATCTGTTGTGTTGCAGCTTCGTGGCAAGACTACAGGACGAAAGCCAAACGCAGCTACGTCAGATCCCACCCTACAATGACCACGATCTCGATCGAGTTTGAACCTACATTTCTCGCGCCTGGGCCGCATTCGGTGACTTGTCTTCAGGAAGCTGGAGCATTTCAGATATCACCTTCTCGCAGATTCCGCTGGTCCGCATCGAGACCCTTGCACCAATCACACCACCCACTGCACGAACACAAGAAGTAACAATTGCGATCAGTCGGTCAATCGACGAAAAAGGAGGTCATCAGTCACGTGCGCACCAATCATTCCGGCGACACCCATGACTCTGCCCAGCTTCGTCATCTTCCACACGCCAGCCATTGCAGACGCGCCAACAAGTCCGCCAACGGCAGCGCGCTGCTTGCCCTTCCATCGGTACTTCATCAAAACGTCCCTCTCCGCTGGTGTGATGTCCGTCCTACACAAACTAGATCAGTAAAAAATAGCCTTGGTTCAAAAGAGGAAGAAGGCCATTTGCCGTGCAATCCGTGGCACGTACATCCATGGATTCCAACCGCGGCCGAAACCTCGAGGACCAGTGAAGCGATCGGGGCTGGAAGTTCCCTGCTTGGCGAACAGCTCGGAGCGCAGCGTGTACATGACTTCATACTGCTCGGAGGACATGGAGGGCATCATCTTGGTGGAGAGTTGAGTTTCTTGAGCTGGAAAATTGAATTGTGAGTGAGAACTGGAGGTTGACTGCAGTTGCGGTAACGTGCACAGCATAATGATTGCTTGGCGTAAGCACTCCTGATGACGCCCAATAGGAATGAATGTTCAATGTAGCCATGTGAAGTTGCATATGCTACAGCTAGGGGTTCCGCGGCGGAAGTTACTTCCGCCGTCTTGCTTGTCTCGTGGAGCTAAGCCCTCCCCCAACCAGCCCACTCCTTTCGTCTGTATGACATTGTGCTCTGTGATTCCCTCCCCCAACAGTGGACTCGTCAAGGGCCACGATAAACCTCCTGGGTGCTACTACTAGTGTGATAGTGCAGCTTCGGTCGGACACTCAGAGTGTAGCTAAGCGTATTGCGCTCGCACACGCACCTTGTACACTCACGACTTGTGTATCCCCCCGATCGCGGTCTGCTTAAAAAAAAGAAGAGAAAACAGAAGAGTGCAGGTGTCAAGGTGGTTCTGAGCATTGGCGCAGAAGTCGAGGATAAGAAGGGTATAAAGTCAATGCATTGTAAAATGGATGGAAAGGAATGGTGGTGGTGTGGTGGTGAAACCTCTTCTTTACTTCACAACGCACTTCACGCATTTCAAAGCTGTAGGTTGAACATTCATTCGTCACCTGCAAGAATGCTTGCAGAACCCAGCCGTTAACGCTGGACCGATGCGATTGATCTGAGCTCAACTACTTTCGTGTTCACTTTTCGATTTTCCTGCCCTTGAGCACACTAAACACCAAGCAGCGACAACCGTCGAATCGAGCACGATGATGACCTCCGACCAATATGAAGTCATTTACACGTTGCGCTCTGAATTGGCGAAGAAAGGTTTCGGGCGGTTTGGATGTCGCCGAAGTTGGATGTGCGTCACCTGATCCGACCCATGCTGTGTACTTCTTTTTTGCTAAACCCTGATATGTTGCTGTCTATGAGCAGGAAGGACGTCACGCCTGCGGAGAGGGAGGTGTTCATGAAGTACCGAAAGAAAGGTGCACGACGTGCTGCCGTCGGCGGACTGTTTGGGGCATTGGCGATGGCTAGTGTGTGGAAGATTGCAGCGCTGGCGACGGTGTTCGGTGTCACGGGGGTGATCGGTTCGTTGCCATTGGTTCACCAGGCGTTTACATTCATTTTGTGTTGCTAAGTGCCGGTGCAACTTCATTTTCTGCAGTGGGCGGCCTGGTCGGAGCTTGGATGTCGATGCGCGCGAGTCGCATTCGTCTCAAAATGGTCAAGGAGATGATCAACCTGCCGACCGACAAATCTCCCCACGCAGCCGAGGCGAGGGAAATGTACGTAAGCTCTGGATAGTTTTGCATTGAGTACAGTAACTAACTTCTTGTGTGTCTTAGTCTCCGTACAAAGCTCCCGTCCAACCCTTACGCGCAGAAGCTGCTCAAGGAAGCGGAGCTCGCCAGGTTTGTCGAGTGGTTTATGTGGTCATGCTGTTGAAGCCGACAGTACAATAATTAGTTTACGTTTGAATTCAGTGACTGGAAGCAGGAGAAGGCGGCACCTGATAGCTCCAAGGACAAGTAAAGCCGAGCTTGCCAACAAGACTCGCCAAAAGAATTGCATGAAGCATTGCTTCATGCGTTCGTTTGCTTCAGAATGTGATTCGTACTCTGCATAACATAATCAATGATTCAATACCACACCACTGCCACACATACACAACGTTGAGCTTTGTAGTTAACGACCAGTGGTGTACTACTATTAATACTACATGTAGTAGTACCGGTACTACTTAGCAGATCTTTAAGTTCGCGGTCACTTCTTCAGCACGACGCCTTCCTCCGCCAGTCTCTTGGTGATCTGCTTCTCCACGTACGCGAAGAGCTCGGGCACATGATCCGGCAGCTGGCACGACACGAAGCACTGCCTCCCCGTGCGCCGCGCGAGTCTCTGCGCGATCTGCTGCTCCTCCATCTCCGGGGCGCCCACGATGGACGTGATGAGCGGCATGGGGCTGTAGCGCGTGGCGATCGCCGTTGACAGCGAGCTGCACCCAAATACAATAATAATTATTACAATAGGAATATTATTTTAACAACTTTAGCGCAGACACGCACCCGAGCCGCGGCTTGTCGGCCGCCGAGCCCATCCAGACGAAGACGCAGTTGCTCAGCAGCCAGATCTGCACCAGGTAGCTCTGGTCCAGCAGCGAGCCCGGCAGGTCGATCACGCGCAGTCCCTCGTCGCCCAGCTGCAGCTGCTGCAGCCCCGCATCAATAGCTGCTGCTGTATGCACACACCGCCGCGTCAGCAAAAGTATACCATAGCTAACCCTCGTAATTTACTAACGCTCCGCTGTCGCCATGCTGATTGACGAAGATAATAAACTCCCCAGCACAAAATAAGGAAATGTAAATCTCCTTCTGATTGGTCAGCACGATCCAATCACCGCGCGTTAAAACGCCCATCAAAACGGCGGTACTGCGTAATCGCTGCGAACAGCCAGTTTTCTATTATAGCCCGCGACCAGCAACAAAACTCTCGAGTGCTCGACCGGATCAGCGGAATCCCATCCCGCTCCATGGCGGACCCGGAGCTCTCCGCGCTGCGCCGCTCGGAGATCAGCGTCAGCAGTGACGCCAACTCATCCGCCGCGTCGTCGCGCTCTTCCTCCGCCTCGTCCTCCGCCCCCGCGCTCCATTCGCAGCCGCAGCCGTCCTCATTCTTCCACGCGCTGCGGTCTCCACTGTCCGCCAGCGGGCGGCGACGCGCGCAGCCAAACGACAGCCACGCGCGGTTACAGCAGCTGGGCGGCTACGAGGCGCCACCCGCCGACCACGTTGCGGCGTCCGCCAGCTCCGCGGGGCGCACGCACGGCTCGAGACACTCGGAGGCGACGACCGCCCATTGGCACAGACCGTCCGCCGTGTCCGCGCACTCGTCGCGGCCGTCCAACGGCTCCACGACGCAGCAGCACGCGGGCAGCTGCCACGCGGACGTGACGGACCACGCGCAGTGTGACGCGCTGCCGTCAGGGAACTACTACGTGGACGCCAGCGGCCAGCTGCGCATCCGCAAGCTCTGGTGGTGCTACATGAGGGTCCGCCGCGCGCTGTGGTGCGTGTTCCCGTGGCTCAAGCGAGACAGCAACACGTACCTGTGCGCGCGCATGGTGGCCAACTCGACGCTCATCGTGGCGGTCTATTTATTCAGGGAACTGCTCAACCACGTCGTGGTGCCGGCCATTCTCAAGCACAAGGACGAGGGCGCGGGGGACGACGCGGAGGTCCATTGCCACGACCACTCGGTCGAGTTCCTCGACATGTACGCGTACTCGCTCGTGGCCAACGTGCTGCTGTGTCTCCCCGCGCTCAACTTCAAGGCGTGTCGACTCTACCGACGCGCGCGCAGGGGCCGAGACTACTCCACTGTGAGCTCCACGTCCTCCAGCGGCGCGGAGCCCTCGGCCGTGGTGGTGCCCTCGTCGTCGATCGCGGACATCACGCAGGAGCACCAGCGCTTCGAGAAGACGTACTTGTTCACGCTCTGCGAGCTCATCGTGGTGCTGGAGATCCCCTACCTCATCTACATCTTGGTGGCCATGTTCGTGCCGTCGGACTCCGGCAGTCTGTCCGACATGATGAGCGCCTGCGACCGGCAGCTCGCCACGGGCTATTTCCTCGTGCTTCTGGGCGTCCAGCTCGTGGCGGTTCTGGCTTATCTATTGCGGTGGCGGCAGATTCTGCTCTTCCATCGACTTCACCAACACTTTTTATTCCAGCGAGGCTACGTGCCAGGGCATTCACGCTTCGACTATGTGGAGCAATCATTCGCAACGCCACTCTACGCCTGGCTACCGGCTCCTGTGTGGGCGTGTTGGCGGCGCTGCAAACGGTTGCGTCATGCTGCGCGAGGCAATCGATATGGTGGCACACAAGACGGTCCAAATGACGGCGGATCGGCCCCGGTGGGTAGCACAAGGAAGCAAGTGCACTATGTGAAGGTCGGACTGTACAGTGCGGCAAAGCGCGGGGACGTTGAGCAAGTGCGGTCGCTTTTGGAGACGGCCGTAAGCATATCCGGCCCTGAGTTTGCCACCGAGTGGTACGAGCCTCGCGTCTGGAAACTTGGAGGATTGGCGCTTTTTGCTCGTGGACAACGCAACCCGCTGCACGTGGCCGTAGCTTTTGACCAGATCGAAGTTGTCCGTGAACTACTTGCAAATGGGCATTTCGATGTCCAACAACTCGACAAGCTGGAGCTGCTGCGGATGGACTTAGCGTGGCTCTACCGGCTTATGTTCCGCCTGTTGTTTTTCGTGGCACGCCGTTCGAGTGCAGGCGTGGTAGCCAACGCATCCGCCGGTGGTGGGGCAGGTAATGGGGGCCCTGCCCCTGGACTAGCTAGTGCGGCACACCCGTTCGGCCCTGTTGGACTGTTTCAAGCCACACTGTTGACACCACTTCATGTGGCCGTAACATTGGGCCACGTAGAACTTACGTTACTGCTGCTCCGTTACGGTGCGAAACCCGATGCACCTGCGTTGTCCACTCACCCCCGATTCGCCACTCCACCGCTGTATTGGGCTGTGGATAAGGAGTGTACGCGACTGCTTTTGGATGCTGGTGGCAACCCATTAGCTATACCTGGCGATGCTAGTGGCTTGCTGCTGACGGCATTTGAAGTCGCGCGGATTGCAGGAAATGCCGCGGTGGCTCGGCAAATGGAGAAGTACGGTGGGGACGTGACGCTAACTCCGCTTCATGACGCCTGTGCTGGCGGCCGCCGCCACGAAGTAGCATTTTTGCTGGAGCATGGAGCAGATCCAGATACACTTGGCGAGCAGGTGATCGGCTGCTTCCGACGGACGCCACTCCATTGGGCTGCGATGCGAGGCCACGCGCGGATTATCCGCCTCCTAGTGCGATACGGAGCTAACGTAGACGCGCGGGACATATTTGGACGAACGCCGCTGGCTTGGGCTTGTGTGTTGAATCGCACGCGCGCTGTGGAAGCTCTTCTGGACAGCGGCGCAGATGTCAATGTACGCGACGCACAGGGGGACCCTCTGCTCTGTATTTGTGCAGCTGGAGCGTGCGCGTCGATCAAGAGGGGCGCCAAATCCTCGGCGGGCAAGCGAGACAAACTAGGGGACGACCGCGTGCAGGACGATGTGATTGACGAAGGTGGTGACGATGAGGGTGAGATCGGGGTAATGCTCAGCGGACAGAGGTCACTGGCGCGTGGGCTAGACCCACGTATCTTTCAGTTGCTATTGGAGAATGGCGTGGATCTGCATGCGACGCGTACCAGCAACGGAGACTCAGCTCTGCACGTCGCGCTTCGGCGCCGCAATCAGACGGCCGCCGTGCTATTTGTTCGTGCTGGTCTAAGCTTGACTGCTGTGAACCTACTCGGACAACGGGCGATTGACTGCGCACGCTCTCCAGCACTGCGCTTTGCGGTCAAGAAGGAAGCGGGACAGCGCGATGTGATGATCAGCTACAGCCACGCACACGCTCCGTTGGCGCGCAAGATTCGAGATGCCCTGGAACGCCAGCGAGTGACAACATGGATCGACACCATGGGACCCACAGGAATCACTGGCGGGTCTGTGTGGCGGCAGGAGATAGCCCGCGGTATTCAGAGCAGTGCGCTTGTGCTGGCTGTGCTGACTAAGGACTATCCAGAGTCGCAGTGGTGCATGAAGGAGTTAGCGTTCGCCAAGATGCAGAACATCCCCGTCGTGGCCATCCAGTGTGAGGACATGGAGATCTCGGAGGAGCTGCAGGTGTACTTGTGGACACGCCAGGTGATCGACTTCCGACCGGCGGTGAAACACAACTACGATGTGAATATCAACGTGCCAGCTTTGTATCCGGACGACGACGAGCGTCCACGAATGCCCAGCAACAGCTCGCACACGATGGAAGAAACCGATTCGGGCGAGTCCGTTTTCCAGAGTGAGGATGACACCACAACCGAGGCGGCCAACATGCTGGGCAAGCGTGTTGCGAGCAACCTCGAGTTGGTGCCAGACTACAACGATGAGGCTTTCTGTCATTGCCTGCGAATGCTTTTGGACGGCATCCAAGATCAAATTGAGGAGCACCGAGCGCGACTCGCTCGGCGACAGCAGCAGCAGCAACAGGTTCAGCTGCCAGGGCACGAGACTGATGGCAACGCTGGTGGAGACGCGTCTCGCCATGGAAGCCGTCGCAACGATAGCGAGTGCTGCCCTGAGGAAGATGATCGAATACTTTGTGGAACTGGCGGAGACGCTGCCAAGCGTAGCGAGTGTGAAGACCACGAAGCCTCCAACGCGGAGATCAACTTCCCGGAGGGTCCACTGAATGTGCCTCTGTTCCGTCCGCTGCGACGGATTGAGTCTCTGGCGTCGTCACTTGCCTTTACGTCAGCAACGGACTCGTTCGTGTTCATTGCGCATGGAGATTTCCACCGGTCCTTCTGTCTGCGTCTCCAGAAGTCTATGCTCAAGCAAGGGATTCGTTGTGTGGTGGACCAAACTGTGCCTGCGGTGCAGTACGCTCACCCGCCACAGGACGGTGAGAGTGGTGAAGCTCAAAGTGGTGCTTTCGGCGCAGACCTCGGCGGGCTCGACCAGCCAGTGGCGCGCTTGCCTGTGCAGACGCGGCAGATGGCTGCGAAGGACGCTATTCTAGCTTGCTCGGCCGTGCTGGTGGTGCTGTCACCGCTCTCGGCAGCCTGCGACCTTCTCGCGGATCAACTGGCGTTCGCTGAAGACCGTGGAAAGCTGCTCGTCCCCGTTCTTCTGTCGCTGCACAAGGTGGACCTGGCCAAGCGCTACACCTTTTCCCGCAGTATGGTGCACCACTTCAATCTCTCGCTCGGCTATGAGCAAAGCATCGAGCAGCTCACCAACTTTTTGCGCTTACAACAGCAAACTGAAGCTCGACAACGGCGTCTTGAGCGTCGTCAGCGGGACGAGCAGGGCGATCTGGGCGCAAGTTTGGGGGCGATGGCGGTGCTATCTCCAGTGTCCTCCGCTTCGTCTCACTCACGTCGGTCATCGCTTGCAGCCTACACAGACGTGGTGGAATTACAGTCACCGTTCGAGGAGGAGCTTCTGTCGACGGACTCGTCGTTGCTGCTGCCCACGCTGCCCGTGCGAACGTATTTGACTTCGCCTGCAGCATTGAACTCATCACGAACTGGGAGCAGAGGTGGATCGGCTCGGAGCTTCGGAGGCCACGGCTGGAGCGAGCCTGACATCCTCGAGGGCGTCCGTCACGACGAGTCTCAGCAGCAAGACCTACTGCACAATAGCAGCAGGTATGACCGAGCCCGTACTGGGTCGGGTCTCTCGAGCGCAAGTGCTGAAGATAGACAGAGCAGAGAAAGCAGTCTACGATTGACTGGGTCAGCTCGCAACCAACACGGCAGCATCAGCACGGCCGAAGACGTCGTCTAAGTGGAGAATTACACAAGTTGTGTCGTCAACTGCGATAGATTAGTAAGAAAATGCAGATCAATGACAAGACGACAGCACTGCAACCGGTTTATAGAGTTGTTTTACACTTGCGCCACGCTTAATCGTCTGCCAGCACACTTATAACCAAGAGCGAGCCGGTCTGGACTAGTGCAGCCTTCGCACTGTTGAAATAGTTAATTATTTTGTCGGCGTCTTGTCCCCCAGCATGGCGTCGAAGCTGATGTTGATGTTCTCGCTCGACTCGGCCAGCTCGAGCATGCTGATGGACGAGTTGGACCCTCGTTGGCGCGTGTCGAAGCTGCCGTCGCTGGAGAGCGCGCCCAGAGCAGGATGTCGCTGCAGCGCCCTGGAGAACGACGGAGCCTCTTCCTGCACGACTCGCATTTGTCCGCTCTCCACTTCCACCTCCCCCTCCTCGTCCGAGTCCAAGTCGTCGTCTTGGATGCCGGCGTAGCACAACTCGTCCTCCTCGTCGAAGTCGTCGACGCGTCCGACCAGCGTGGAGAAGTTGCCGATCATGGAGTGCGAGAGACTCATGTCCGACGTGATGCTGCGCGTGGTTCCTGAGGTGTCGGCGAACGTCTGCGAGAGTCGAGTGGGCGGCAGCCCGAAGTTGGACACATCTCTCCGCGCGCTCGCGAACGTGACGCCTTGAGACTGCTGTGGACGGCGTCGACGCATGCTGCTTTCAACCTGCACCGACGGGCTGAAGGACCCAGTCGACACGAAGCTGTCGCGCAAGTCCGCGAACCCGCCTCTAAGCTGCACGTCGCTGCCTGTGCCGTGCGCGCCATTGAAGCTTGGGGGTGGGCTGAAACTCGAAAGCTGAGGCCCGCCGATACTGATGCCGTAGACTTCTTCACGCAGCGCATCCAGCAGGTGCCGTAGCGACTGACGGAAGCCCACCATGTCGCCCTTGGTGAAGAAGTGGAAGAACTCGCTGCGCGCGAGGCTGTACTTGATGTCGAGCCCGAAGTCCATGCGATTCACCACCACCGGCAGGATCTTCTTGCCCTTGTCCTCCGCGAACGCCAGCTGATCCTTCACGAGTTCGCTCGCCAGCGTCTTCTCGGAGATCAGCAGCACGAAGGCCGAGCACTTGAGAATCGCCTCCTTTGCTTCGTGGATGCGCACGGACATGTCGTCGTCCCGCGACAACACTGGCCGACCTGATCTGTCCGCCTCCTCCTCGGTGTCCTCGTCAATGGCCGACGCCAGCTTCACCATGTGCTTGCGATCCACGTAGCACCGTAAACCCCCTTCGCGACACATTTCAACGCACAACTTGCGCACGAACCGCTGGTGGTAGTCGCCATGGCTGATGAAGACGAACTGCTCGCCGCTGGCTGTGGCCGAGGTGAGCTCCTGCAAGTCTTCCACAATGCTGTCGCTCGTACCAGGCTCTTCGACCTCGTTCGAGTCTCGCTCCGAGATGACGTCTTTGCGTCCTCCACGCTTGGGCTTCGTGACCTTGTGGAAGTAGTACCCGCCAGTGTCGAGCACAATGCTGTCCGACACGCCACCGTCGTCCACGAAGCTGTTGGAGCTGCTGGTGCTGCTCAGGATGCTCAGGTTCGTGGCGTTGTAGTCGTAGTTGAGGCGCATCTGACGCTGGCTGGTCGAGAACACGCTGTTTGAGCCGATGGACCTGGAAGACCCCGGTGGCCCGCGCCGACGGGTGTTGCCAATGACGACGGGCATGGCCGAGTCGTCTCCGATCTCGTGGATGGACGAGCCGCCCGAGTCGTACTGGTAGTATTTGTACTCGACAGAAGTGATTGGACCCAAAATTATAACCGCCCGCGGCAGGCGGCATAACTCGGCGGGCGCGCAGCGGATGAGGCTATAAGTAGTATAAATAGATTGGTGAGGGCGTTGAGCAGCTACTTAGCAACTTGTCGAAGCTCAGCGATGGCAACCACAACGCCCACGCTCGAGAAGGTGTCGCCCGGTCAGAATAAGTACGTCGCATGGTGTTTCACCTTCATGGTCACTGTGAAGGAACAAGGAATCTTTAAAGGCCACAAGACCCGGGACTTGGTAGCTGAGTGTCTTGGCAACGCTCATGGCACAGTCACGACGTTCATGATGGAGTTCAATGCGAACAAGGAGACCAGCTTTGAGGTGAGTTCCAGCTTTCTTGCCGCTAGCAAGTCTTAACATATAAGTATAGTTAACCTCTATAAATATATATGTGCATGTGAGAGAAAACTGATGGAAACAAAAGACAAACTCTTGCTACCTCTAATAACGAATTTCAGATCATCTCATTTGCACATCGGTGTTCGAATCCCTCTGTCGGATCGTTTTGGCAAAGTTGGATTTTCTCGTGAAATCCCAGCTGGTTTTGACTGTCGGCCAATGAAACAAGCGCCTGAAGATCAACCCGTTTCCCGGAACTTTGGCTATGTCTGGATGGCTTTTTCAAACGTCTGTTTGAGCCACAAGGACTGTGAAATCGAGTATTCTGACCCCATTTTTGAAATCTAGACGTGCGACAACCCCCTATATCTAACTGTTGCTATAGGATTTTGGTCAATTACCTCTCATAATGAATGGCTACATTTGGGTCCAATGACTTCTGTCGAGTACAATAGTTGGGCGTGTCGAACGCTGACAACGCCAGCGCTCGCTCGTCAAATTTCATCGAGTCCATGCCGTACGTGTTCGTGGAGCTCATGCCGGACGCTGCGTGGTTCAGGCGGCGACTGCGCATTCCGCTGCCGGTGTGGCCCGACCCTGTCATCGGGTTCGTCTCCGCGCGACGCATGTTGCGCTTGATGTTGTCCACCTTCCGCTTCTCGATCTCGTCGCGCATCCCATCCAGCAGCATCCGAAGCTGGTTCTTGTACGCGGCTTCGTCGTACTCGTACCGCGTCTCCTTCTCGCTGACCTGCTCCACCTTGACGATGGCGCTCTCGAACGGCACAAGCTGTCGCGTGTACAAATACACCTGCAGCTCCTCCGAAATCTTGGCTTGCTCGGTGGAGATGGCCATGATGGGCGTGCCCACCTGCTTGGCCAGCGCCAACTCCTTGAGACACCACTCAGACTGCGCGTAGTCCTCTGTCAGGATGCAAAGCACCACGGCCGCGTTCGTGATTCCACGCGCGATCTCCTCCCGCCATACAGACCCACCACCGATACCGCTGGGGTCCATGAGATCGAGCCACACCGTAATATTCGCGTCTTCGAGCGACTTGCGCAGCTTGAGCGCGAACTCCATGTGGGAGTGCGTGTAGCTGATCATCACGTCGCGCGTTCCTGCAGCGCGCTTGATCTCGAACTGGAGCCTTGTTGACGTGGTGCAGTCGATCGGCCGGAAGCCATCGTGATTCGTGCGCATGATGTCGCCTCCCATGCTCAGCAATGCCAGCGCCGTTTGCTGGTCGTCCAGCTTCACAGCGAGATGCAACGCTGTATCCCCAGTTGAATGCGCATCCTGGAAGTTCGCATTGGCCTTGGCAGCCAGCAGGATCTCGACGGCTCCGACTGCGCCTTTCACAGTGAATTTCACTGCAGCCCAGTGTACCTAGGGGCCTACGCTTGGTGTGTCCGACGAATAGCCCTGAGAAACGTCCTGGTTTTAAGGTGATGGGGGGAAAGTCACAAGGCGGGGCGAGACGGTTCGGGCAGTAAGAGTGGGTACAAGCGGGAGGGATGATGTGGGTCACAGGCGAAGATCTTGCGCGTTGAAGTGCGTGAGGTCATGGTACCATAAATGTGGTACATTTAATCGACATTTGCAGGTGAGAAACATAAGAGTGGGAATACACTTGTTTTGACCTGCACCTGGTTTCGTGTAAGCCCTCTCTTTTGCTTTTTGTATTGAAGAGTGCAGCTGGCGGCGTGCCGTCCTTGTAATTACCGAGCCCTCTTCGTCGCAAAATTTGAAACGCTCCACGCCCACACTGTGCGGCCTGTGAGGGCAAAGCCAGCGATAAAAACATAGGACTGAGCGGAAACACTTGCAGCAATTAGGGCTGGCAGATGAACTTAGGATCCTCCCTCTCGTATTGTGTTTTAGCTCTTAGAGCCGTACCAGGTTTGCTAGGTTTCTCCTTATCCCAATAACTCTACGACTGCATCCTAAAAGTTGTCAATACCCATACCAAAGTATATGTTTAGGGTCACTATGTAGAATTAAATCTTGTAAGCGATCGCTATAGAGGAGCTTAGCGTATCACATGGACGTGTCCAACCAGAGCCAACCAAACCGAGGCCAGCCCGCCCGCTCTGGGCCAGCCGTTCGGCAGTCCGTCGCCGAAGTTCGCGGTAAAGGCTTCAGTTCGAATTCCTCCTTCGAGACACCAAGAACGACGAAGTGCTGCTGCTAGTGGTGTGCAAATGCATTCGTAGCTTCCAAGCCAAGTCAATGAGCCCGTCCATGCTGCGACCTCGTTCCGGCTCTGCAAGTCATGCATGACAAGAAGTCCGTCGATGCACCGTTACGATATTTCATCGCTCAACAATCGTGAGAGCACACGCGTATTCGCAAAAGGTGCACATTGTACAAATTGTACACACCCAACTCCCACTCACTCACGTTACGTATTTTTTGTCTAACCAACTCTTTTTTTACTATGTGGTTTTGTGCGTAACGCTATCTATTGTTGGTGAAAAGGGTCAAGATTGCGGCTACTCAGTGTGCCATGATGTAACCAGCCGACCTTCAAGCCTCCTGCGCATCCGTGACTCTCCACGAACGTCTTCATGCGTCGGCCACTGCACCCAGACAAGATGCATGGACATCTTGGTGCCATCTAGGCGTCACGTTGCCATTCCGGTAGAAGCGTGCCCATGGCATGGTATCGAGCAAGCCGATGTCACCAACGCCCCGTTGCCACTACGGTGTCGAAACCCTCGACGACCAACATCCCCAGGCCAGCCCCATGTCAACATCCATTATGGACCTACACACTGCGGAGGTAGCGAGCATGGACGACAGACATCCTGTCTCTCTAGACACTCATGGCCACGAGAGGCACAGCGACGGTGATCGATTCGCAAGGTGAAGGAGTTGCAAGGTGCACCCAGGGCTGTGCGCAACACACGACCCGTGGCTACACCAGTACATGTACACAAGAGGCATTCACCAGTGTGCATCGACCCCACTACTTCAACATCTACGCGGTGGCGCAAGACCTTCGACATGACCGTCGACCAGACATTTTCTACTACCCTACGCCGCGGAGCTGCTGCTGGAATCCGCATCAGGATGCCACAGCCTCACAAGGATCTTGGTTGAGTTGAGTGTTCTCCACTGTTTGGGTGCCAGTTGCTTCACCCGTCACGCTTTGTCAAGTCGTACCAGTCACCAGGAGATCCTGTACATGTTGTCAGTGTGAGTCACTGGCACTGCCGTTCGACTGGGCCATAATTAACGTCGAGAACGGAGCCTGGCCCGGAGATCCACGCTTGCGTCGAAGTGCGAGCCACTGCCACTCCTGAACTGTGATCAAGTCGTACAAGTAGGGGCTCACCATGTTGCGCGTGATGTCGCTCGCGGAGTTCACATGATGGCGCGGCGACTTCCGTCGCAGTATTCATGCCTCCCATGCAAAAGAAGGGTTGAGGATAGTAGTGGGTTGGTCAGGTATTTCAGTTCGATACCACGTTAATTGCGTGGGGGGTGACGTCATTTGGCACGCAATGCAGTACGGCGACAAGACCCCGCGAAGATGTTCGTACTGCAGCAGAGCTCAGGTATCTATCGACCTGCAACTCGTATGACGACCCACATCTCTCGGATCACGGCCATAGCTCAATCAACGCACCGTGTATCGTACCCAGAAGAAGAACCCGTTGGGTGGCAGGCCCATCAAGACTACGAAACCCTCACTACCGATGACAACCCGTACAACTCAGCGCCGTTTTCCGGTAGTGTGAGGTGCTTTTGCCGTTGGTCGCTGCTCCGCTCCCGTACTCGGCATGGTCATATCAAGCGAAAAAGTGTCCGTGTCCGTGCCCGTGCTGGAGTCCAGTCGGTGTTCCTCGCACGAAGATCGGTCTAAGTCTGAATGCGGTGGTCCAGAGTACTGAGTAAGTGCTTACTGAGTACGTTCGAGTCTCGCATCGCTACGGCCACCGGACGCAGTCGCTCACGGAATGGACACGCTGCGGACGCAGAATTAGGGCGATCGTCGAAGACGGGGTCCTTCCCATCGACGACATACTCCGACCCCGATTTTGTTCATTTCTCACGCGACTCAGATGAGATTTGCAGTCGGCGATTTGAAATCGCCGATTTCTCTTTTTTCAGACTTCCCCCCGTGTATTGGCGATTACAGGCACTCCATGGTGTCACGTTCGAGACAGGCGAGTTGTCTGGGCTACGAAAGTGATATTGGTGGTGGTAGAAGGTCTGGAGAGAAGTTGACGACTCTCGCTGAATGAGGCCTCTGGGAGCGGATTTGGCGATGTTGAAGTGGCTGCGTACGAGTTGCTTCGCGACAAGAAAGAACGGAAGCCCAGAACATGCCACCGACAACAAGGGAGGGCTGCGGCAGCATCGAGGGTGTGACTGCGTGCCTCTGTGGGAGAAAATGCTGGAGATGCGATTTGCGGGGGTTGCGGGTGTGGATTTGGCATACTCATCAACGAGCGCTATCTAGTTCTGCATCGAGGTGCTGCCCATGATCACGGAAGTGTCTGCTTGTTAAAGAAGAAAACCGCACGCTCAGAACGTCTCTGCAAGCAGATTTATGGCGAAAAGTGATCGACTTAGAAGGTATCGTCGATTTGGAGAATGCGCGGCAAGCGAGCTCTTCGGTTGCTACCGCTGTGACCACGCGCGACGTTCAAGCTCAGAGGAGAGGTTGAAGGTGGCGTAAAAGCGGTGGGAGGGGGCTATCCAATGTTCCCGTCGTTGCAAGTCACGAAGAGGGTTTTCGAGTCTCAACATGCTCGAGTGAACCAGAGATGCAAGCCACTGCAAGTAATGCCTGTACCGCGACGAGGCAAGGCAAATGCGGATCTTGAGGAGTCGTTGCTATCGCCGTGGGTTTTCACGGCTGGTGGTAATAGGTTGGGCTCTCAAGGTGGGCTGCACTACTCTGAATTCAAGCCCGAGTTTTGTGTGCTACTACAGGCTTGCACTTTTCCGATTCGAGAAGGTGTAGTCGCCCAAGGTGTCGCAAGTCAAGATGGAGCTCACGATTTGGTTCAACTGGTGGCAAGCAGTCGGGCTGAGAGCGTCTGTGGAGCTGTTGCAAGGGTGTGTGTCTCGTTAGCGCTGAAGCCATCGATCAGATTGCGCCTGCACGACCACGGCATGGTGGAAACGGTAGTTAAATGGAAGAGCAGCAGTTTTTCCGACCCTCGAAGCTGTCACAGAGTGCGGTGCATGTCGTTAGATTCATTGCTGAGCTATTGGGCACGACGCTTGTCGCCGTCGGATTGAACTCCAAGGGGTACGGATGCGGGTTTCCAGTCGAGCTCTCACTGAAGCCCATTATTGTGGTGTTGGTCGCAGTTGCAGTCGCTGCGTTGGACGCCACGACGTGGGGGGTTCCGTGAGGATAAGTGCGGACGAATGGGCAGCAGTTGTGATATTCCAGTTTTTGTGGTAGCGGCGCCGAATCTGCCTGCAGTCGAAGCTCGGCGAGTTCTGGCGCATCATGCAGCAACGCGCGACATGGCAGATCGCAAGCTTCGCCTTCCTGCTGAAAGTGTGGTTATCCTTTTGGAATGGACTCGGCTTCGCACAGTGCGCGAATACGGACGCTGCGACGCACACGCCGCCGCCACTCGAGAGCACCAGAAACGAGTTCTTCATAAATGGGTGCATGGCGTGGGAGCTGTCGTTTGTCCACAAGTTGGCACTCGTCCGTCCTTGTTGTGCTACTTACATTTTTAGTGAAGCGGATCGATTGCAAGGAATCTCAAACAAATGTTTGCGAAGAGCGAGAAATGTGGCGATCTCCATCCTACCGAAGCAGCTACATGTACCGAAGTGCTCCAGTTCATTGACAAGACAGCTGGAAAAAAAGCAGCGAAGTAGACGCATCCAAACGGTGCGGTCATAGCCATTTTGCGAATACGTTGGTTACATTTCATGCTCTTTATCCTATCTGCCCTTTGTGCTTGATCAAATGGGGGAGCACCGAACGCGACTTGCTCGACGACAAGAGCAGCAGCAGCAAGCGGTTTAGCTACCAGGGCACGGGGCGGATGACAACGCTGGCGAAGTTTCGTCTGTGCTGTTGATTCAACTGCGATAGATTAGGAATTGCAGATCAATGAAGACACCGCAGCACTGCAACCGGTTTATACGTTTTGTATTACACTTGTGTTATGTTTCACTCAGGTTGTAATGGGCTTTCTTAGCCCAATACTTTAGCTTACACGTGAGCGCACGTGTATGAGGAAGCGTAAGGTGTATTTAACTTAGATTAAGTATACTTGTATCCACAAGTATAATTAGATCTAAATAAAGGTACAAATAGTAGCTTTTGCGGTAAAATGAGAACTGAATTGTTTGTTAATTGTGGCTTTCCTCCTAAAACTGATATCTATAAAGAGGGGTTCTGCCAACGAGTGGTTGGCAGAAACCCTGACCTAATGCTTAAGTATTACTGGTAGAAAGACCCTGCTTTCTGACCAATAGGACTGCTTCCTATTATGAATGGTGACCACACTGCGATGTGGCCCACCTGAATGTATCCACTTAGTGCGTGTTGCACTAAGGTGAGGTTAGCCGAATGTGTAGCCCCGCTACACCATCCCCCCGTTAGGACTTGATGTGCCGGTCTCGACACATCAATCCAAAGTCTTCTTCGGAGAGAACATCGTGCTCATTTCGAAATGAGCACGCCAACGACGCAGACTTCCGACGAGCTTGCTGCACCTGCAGCAAGCAACACAGTCGTCGCCAGCACAGCGACGACTGCAACATCTTCAGCCTCTTCGGCGTCCGTCGTCACTTCCACGGTGACGACGCCAAACTCCCCCAAGCGTACCATCTCGGTTGGGGAGTATAAGGCGCGTAAAGTCACCTATGCCAACGAAACCCTCTTCGATGGCATGGTGGACTTGAATGTCGACAATGATGTCGACATGGAGGAGGGCGAGGAGAAGCAAGACTCCTCGTCCACAGGGCGCAATGAAGCTAGCGTGGGGACTCGTCGTCCTCGCGATGACGACTCGGACGCTTCGAGTTCCAAGCGCTCGCGTAGCGGCAGCGATAGGCCGCTCGCAGATGCTGGGGCGTTGTCTACGCCGCGGGGTGGAGACGATGACGACTCCACTCCGTCTGCGACTGTGACGTCGCGCGCTAAGCCGGCGCGCGACCCGTGGATGCCGTCTCCGAGCGAGATCCGATCTCGCTACGGCAATACCACGCCGGTCAGCAAGTACGCGCTGTACTCCTGCAGCGCCATCGTTGATGACGATGTCACCAAGGAGCTCGACTTTGATCCGGCGACGGATCAAAGACGTGATTATTACATCGGGCTCTTCCATGAGCTCCGATTCTACGGGAACAAGAAGCATTCCCGTAAGAGCAAGGTGACAGAGTGGGAGGCACTCTGTCAAAGCTGGGGCGCGTTCGTTGAGAACTTCAACCGCGACCCGGCTGGTTACCGTGAGCGAGTCCGCTCTGCGAGTGAGCGCTACGAGCGCTTCTCGAAGCGGCCCAAGATTTTGCGGCTGCACGAAGGTGCAGTCGAGGCGGGGATTCCGTGCGCAGTGCCGTCTGGCGTTGCGTGCGCGCAGTGCCAACCCGGGGCAGTGCGGCTTTCGGAGCGAGACCTTCTCGGATACACTGGTGTTAGTGTGCCCGTGGAGTTGAAGACACTGCGTGAGAAGTTAGTCACGCAGTTGTCGTCTGAGAGTGCTGAGGGTGAGCGCAACACTCAGCCGAGGGCTGTAGGCGACTACAGCTCTCGCTCAAGTTTTACGCCCTTCGGCGGAGCTGCTGGTGGCGGGCTTCGTACTCCGTCACCATTTCCGGAACGTCGCTCATCAGGACGTTCCGCGGCTCCCATGTATCGTGGTCAGGAGAGTATCCTAACCAACGAATACGAAAATGAACCGGACCTTGGGTCCGGATCTGATGATCAACGATTCGCTGGACAATCCAGCGAGTTTCCCCGCGTGCATCTCGCAACGGGGGCGGTGGCGGCGGGAAGACACCACGAGCCGCCGCCGGCCGGGGTCTGGGAGCGTCTGGATGCGATGGAGCACGTCCAGACGGCTGAGCTCGCCGAGATTCGGCAGGAGCTGAAGCTCTTGAAGGCCCGGGTCGGTCAGGCCGGACAGACCGCCTCGAACATCCAGGTCGACCTGGGGTCGATCGTTGCTCGCGTGGAGCAGCGTGTCTCCGCGCTCGAGAAGAGGATCGCGCCGAGTCACCGGTCGTAGGTGACTCGTGTTGCGAGTACGGCTTCAGCCGCCCAACGTAAAAGGTTGGGTGGAGGCGCATGCTGGACGGTATGTCTAGCGTGTACGCGTTGCCATGCTTCGCCAACACGGTGAATGGGCCGATGAAGCGCGGGGCAAGCTTGCTTGCTCCGAAGTCAGAAACTGCATGTTTAGCTAGGTTCTGTGTAGCTAACAGAACTAATGAACCCACTTTGAATTCATTTGTGTTTCCTCTGCCATTGTTGTCTGCGTTCAGCTTCTGTCGATCGACAGAAGCTGCAATAGCATCTTGCACAAACCGTATTACGGCTTGGCGGCGCTGGACAAAGTCCATTGCCTTCGAGTTGAACTCCTTGTTCAACCTGTTATCCTTGTTCACAACAGGCCCAGCCTGTGTGTGGTTGTTGTTGTTTTGAGTGTCTACGCCCGGCGTAGGCACTAAACTCTCGTCGATCGGACTACGCGCAGACCGTGCGCGTGTCGACACAGCTGATATGTTGCTCGTATCAGCGTGTTCATTCGGTTTGTTTGAAACCGGATACCCTCCCCCACTTAAGGAAGGAGCTACCGCACCGAGTACACTCGGTACGCGTGGATGCCTCATGGCGTTCACGTAAAACGGTGTATGTCCTGTGGAGACATGCACCGAGTTGTTGATGGCAAACTCTGCCATCGGCAAGCAGTCGCTCCATTGTTTGAACGAATGAGCGTAGCTCTTCAGAGCGTCAACCAAGACTCGGTTGACGCGCTCGGTTTGTCCGTCGGTCTGCGGATGATCCGCAGTCGACATGGACAGCTGCGTGCCAAGAAGTTCAACGCTTCTTGCCAGAAACGCGCTGTGAAGCGCGGATCACGATCAGACACAATGTCGATCGGCATGCCATGGTGTCTAAACACCAAGTCAACAAACAGACGTGCCGTCTGCTTGGCTGTCACTTCGGCTGGTACTGCAGCAAGATGCACCATCTTACTGAATCGGTCGACAAAGACCACAATACCAGTCCTCCGCTTGTTATCAGGCGGAAGACCAAACACAAAGTCCATTGAAATGGACTGCCAACACTCCGACGGAGTCGGTAGTGACTGAAGTGGAGCCTGCGAGAAGGCTGCAGGCTTCACGCGCTGGCAAACCTCGCAAGCACGAACGTACTTGCGTACCCACTTGTACTGGTGACTCCAATAGAAGTCACGCGTGAGAAGCAAGTATGTCTTCTCACGACCCGGATGTCCCGACGTCGGGGCATCGTGATACTCGTAAGTGATCCTGAGCTTCAGCTCATGATCGTCCGGCACGACAATGCGATCAGCGTTGTCGTCGACTGCGCTGTAAAGCAACAATCCATTGTGTACACGATAACGGTGTACACGTGCACGGAGGTGTTTCGCTAACTTCTGACGAGACTTGTCAGAAGGAGCAGCGAAGTAGTCCAACAACTGCTTCGCGTCCGCATCCTTCGTGTATGCGGACCTCACGTCGTCTAACAAAGACGACGAGGGAGTAGACGTCCGTGCGACGCCAATTGCATTGGCGTCGGCCTTGTGCACCGCATAATCAGGTCGACGCGACAACGCGTCGGCCACAACGTTCAACCTTCCAGGTTTGTACTCAACCTGGAAGTTGTACTCCGCAAAGAATGAGAGCCATCTCGCCATTCTTTGTGAGATGTGCGGCGACTTGATCGCCGTACGCAATGATGCGTGGTCGGTGTAGACCACAAATGGTCTACTCCCAAGTAGATACACTCGAAACTTCGCGAGTGCATACTTCATGGCAAGGAGTTCCTTGTCATGTACCGGGTAGTTGCGCTCAGCTGGCTTCAGCTGACGCGACTGATAGTAGACCACGCGATCACGTCCTTCGTGATCGTGCTGCATTAGAGCGCATCCGATTGCGAAATCGGACGCGTCGCACACGACGTGGAACGGGCGATCTTGGTCGGCCACCGCCAAGATCGGCGCCTCAGTCAAGCCCTGCTTGACTGCATCAAAGGCCTGCTGACACTCAGCAGTCCAAACCCATGCAGCGTCCTTCTTTAGGAGTTGCGACAGCGGGCGAATCTTGCCCGCGTAGTTGCTCACGTACTTGCATAAGTACGTAGCGAGTCCAAGGAACTGCCTCAGTTCCTTGACATTGGAAGGCGTAGGCCATTCATTGATCACTCTGACCTTTCCCGGGTCAGGGCGTACGCCATTCTTCCCTACGAGACACCCAAGGACGGGTATCTCGCTAGCCCCGAAGATACACTTCTTCAGGTTCGCGTAGAGCTTGTGTTTGCGCATGAGTGCAAACAACCTGCGGAGATGTTCCTTGTGCATCTCCACTTCCGACTTCCCGTCCACAGCCCGGCTGTGGATGAACACATCATCGAAATAACTCGGTGCGAAGTCGCGCACCGAGCGCAACAAGTGCGTGACGCACCTGTTAAACGTCGCAGGGGCATTCTTTAATCCCTGCGGCATTACAAGCCACTCCCAGAGCATACCGCTCGGAGTGCTTACCGCCGTGAGAGGTATATCGCTCTCACGCATGAGGATCTGATAGAATCCGTCTCTCAGATCCAGAGCACTGAAGATAGTGCTCAGAGCCATCGAATCGATGATCACATCTTTTCGCGGTATCGGCGTCTGCGCCGGTACCGTTGCGTCGTTCAGCTTGTTATAAGCGTGAACGATGCGCCACCCGCCCTGTGCCTTCTTGACACAGAACGTAGGCGCGCTGTGCGGGGACTTCGATTCCCGCACTTGCCCTGCCTTGCGACGACTCTCAAAGAAGTCGTCGATCGCTTTGACTTGCTCTCGCGGCAGTGGCCACTGCCGCGTCACGCAATACTTCGTTCCCGGCACGAGATCAATCTCGTGCTGAACACCCTTGTCCTGCGGCAACTCCGCAGGGATATCGTCCGGGAGTACGTCTCTGTACTCACGCAAGACCTCGTAGAAGGGGCTCGACTTCAGCGAGTCCCAGCTCTGCTCGTCGAAGCGTTCCTTCTTCGACTTCGCGCTGAGGGCGTCGACGCCCTCAGCGACGAGCTGCTTCAACTCTTCCGCTTCACACTTCATCCTCTCGACATCCGAGAGGATGCAAATCTGCTCGATGCGTCCATCGTGCAGGTCGCGGGCGAAGCGCCTCCAGCTCGTGACTGGAAGCGAAGTCAACTCCGACGCCAACGTCGGAGGGTTCTCCAACTTCATCTTCTTATACTGGAGACCAGTATTCGTACGCGTCAAGACACTCAGCGTCTCGACGGTCGTCTCCAGTTCCTGTGTCTGCCCGGCAGACACTGCGAGTAGCGTCTCGGTCCCTGACCGAGACTTGCGCAGCTTTGCTCGCTTGCGCCGTTCGCTTCTTGTGCGGAACCCGGTTCCGCGCGTCTTGTTTTGTCCGGGCCCGGCCGCGGACAGATCTTCCTTTTGATCGCCGGCGGGTTCGACCCGCGGGCGCACGCAATCAAGCCCGGCTTGATCACGTATCGCTTCTTCGTGCAGCCCGGCTGCACGTGAGCACGCAATGCGTTTCTTGTTGTCGCCGGCGGGTTCTTCCCGCGGGCGCACGCAATCAAGCCCTGCTTGATCGCGTACCGCTTCGTCGTGCAGCCCGGCTGCACGCGAGCACGCAAGCATTTCCGGTGCGGGACGTTTGCAACCGTCCGCACTGCCTGCAGCGTCGGCTCCCAGAGCCGACGCGCCTTCTTTACCTCGACGCCTGCCGGCGGAGCGTCTTTCGACGTTAGGGCCAATCGCATCAACTCCCTGAGCTGACGCGTCCGAGTCACTGTCCTTATTAGTGACTGGCTCCTCTTGTTGAACTTGTGTGTCGACACTAATAGTCGACACGACCGCGTCACTCTTGACGCTTCGAGAACCTCTCGAATCCGATCGAATCTGAGTCTTCTGATTCGACTCACATTTTCTCCCGACGACCCTCCCAGTCGTCGATGTCCGTGCGGGGTGATCGGACAGCCGCGCGTCGCGCTGTCTCTCCTGGTGGGTCGCGTGCACCGCGAGGTGCACGTGCTGCGCCGACAGGGCCATCGCTCACTGTCGCGCCGCTACTCCCGAAGTGCTCGATCGTGCGCTTCGTCCAATCGATCACTGGATCATGCCGTGCAAGCCACGGCATGCCCAACACCATGTCGAACTTATCGTCTAAGTCAAGCACGATAAGCTCGTCCACGAACATTCTCTTCCGATACGAGAAGCGTACGCGTACGACACGCTTCTCGGTTCTGACAACGACACCCGTTGCCAGTCTTACTTCCAATAGACTTCGAGGTAGTTCCACGTCCTCGAAGTCAAGCCTCGCTAGGCTCTGCAGTCGAACAAAGTTGTTCGACGCTCCACAATCCACCAGCGCACGAAGAGACATCTCTCTCTTCGAGCGAACCTTCAAGATGACAAGGTTCGGCCTGTCATCTTGCTTCTTACAGTGAGAGTGACTCTCACTGGGGGCAGCAGTCTTTAATACGGCGTGTCCAATATCGACACGCTCGACTGCATCACCAGCAGGGCGCCCCGCGCCTGCTGGTCGTTCTAGTTTTTTGATTGCCCGTGGCGATACCCGGTATCGTCACGCCGGCCCTTGGCCGCCTGCACAGGCGCTGTGCATTCACGGGCGTAGTGACCGTTGTTTCCACACCGGAAACAGCGGACATTCGTTGGTCCACGACGCTGCTGAGACCCAGCAGCCGTCGCACTCGAGAGGTCCATTGGTTCGGGACCTCCCGTCGGCTTCACCGTCGGTCGCGGCATCGGCCGCGGGACGTTCACATGGAGTTTAGCCTGTCGCAGGCTAAACTCCTCTTGCATTGCAAGGGTAATCGCAGACTCGAGAGTACTTGGGTACTCTCGGAAGAGATAGGTCTTCACAGGCCCATCTTTCAGGCCCTTCATGAACGTGACGACCTTTGTCGCCTCGTCTATCGGGTTGGTCACGATGTTCGAGACCAAGTATCGCGCCCTTTGAGCGTAAGCATGCACGTCATGCTTGCCCTGTTGCAGGTCGAGGAACTCAGCCCTCGATCTGAACTCATTCTGCGGGGGCTCAAACGCTTGTCTGAGCTCCTCCTTGAACACCTCGTACGTGCTAAAGCACGTAGGGTCAGTGAGTCGGCGTCCATACGCCCAACTCCTTGCTCGTCCGCCAAGGCATGACATGGCGAACGCAACCTTCGACAACGGGTCGACGATACGTCGGGCCGTAATGGCAGTGTCGACTTCGACAAGCCAACGGAGGAGAGGCTCGCCCTCTCTTCCAACATAGCTGTTCACGTGGAGCTTCAATGACTCCACGCGTGGTGTGGACGGAGTCGACACCGTAGCGCGAGCAGCAGTCTCGCGCTGTTCCTTCATGATGAAGCCTAGAGCAACACCGTGTTGCTCTGTCGGCGATAGCGTGCGTAGCATCGTTGCTACGGCCGCTTCTCCAATGACCGTCGACAGTCGTTGGAGTGCCTCCCACTCTGGATCCGCCAGGTGGAGACAGTCTTCGCGTGCAACATGCGTTGCACCCGTGGTTGGGTTACCAGTGGACATACTCGCGTCCACAGGCAGGTCCTCGGCCCCCGTATCGAACTTCATTCAATACGTAATTAGTCGGTCGTTGGACGGACTACAAAGTGCTACCAGGTGTAATGGGCTTTCTTAGCCCAATACTTTAGCTTACACGTGAGCGCACGTGTATGAGGAAGCGTAAGGTGTATTTAACTTAGATTAAGTATACTTGTATCCACAAGTATAATTAGATCTAAATAAAGGTACAAATAGTAGCTTTTGCGGTAAAATGAGAACTGAATTGTTTGTTAATTGTGGCTTTCCTCCTAAAACTGATATCTATAAAGAGGGGTTCTGCCAACGAGTGGTTGGCAGAAACCCTGACCTAATGCTTAAGTATTACTGGTAGAAAGACCCTGCTTTCTGACCAATAGGACTGCTTCCTATTATGAATGGTGACCACACTGCGATGTGGCCCACCTGAATGTATCCACTTAGTGCGTGTTGCACTAAGGTGAGGTTAGCCGAATGTGTAGCCCCGCTACACAGGTCGTACTCGCTTGGAGAGCAAACATGTCTGCCACTACCCTAATACCAAGGCGAGCAGGTCTGGACGAGTGCAGCCTTTGCACTGTTGAGATAGTTAATTATTTTGTCGGCGTCTTGTCCCCGAGCATGGCGTCGAAGCTGATGTTGATGTTCTCGCTCGACTCGGCCAGCTCGAGCATGCTGATGGACGAGTTGGACCCTCGTTGGCGAGTGTCGAAGCTGCCGTCGCTGGAGAGTGCGCCCAGAGCAGGATGCCTCTGCAGCGCCCTGGAGAACGACGGAGCCTCTTCCTGCACGACTCGCATTTGTCCGCTCTCCACTTCCACCTCCACCTCCTCGTCCGAGTCCAAGTCGTCGTCTTGGATGCCGGCGTAGCACAACTCGTCCTCCTCGTCGAAGTCGTCGACGCGTCCGACCAGCGTGGAGAAGTTGCCGATCATGGAGTGCGAGAGACTCATGTCCGACGTGATGCTGCGCGTGGTTCCTGAGGTGTCGGCGAACGTCTGGGAGAGTCGAGTGGGCGGCAGCCCGAAGTTGGACACATCGCTCCGCGCACTCGCGAACGTGACGCCTTGAGACTGCTGTGGACGGCGTCGACGCATGCTGCTTTCAACCTGCACCGACGGGTTGAAGGACCCAGTCGACACGAAGCTGTCGCGCAAATCTGCGAACCCGCCTCGAAGCTGCACGTCGCTGCCTGTGCCATGAGCGCCATTGAAGCTTGGGGGTGGGCTGAAACTCGAAAGCTGACCGGCAAGTGGCCCGCCGATGCTGATGCCGTAGACTTCTTCACGCAGCGCATCCAGCAGGTGCCGTAGCGACTGACGGAAGCCCACCATGTCGCCCTTGGTGAAGAAGTGGAAGAACTCGCTGCGCGCGAGGCTGTACTTGATGTCGAGCCCGAAGTCCATGCGGTTCACCACCACAGGCAGGATCTTCTTGCCCTTGTCCTCCGCGAACGCCAGCTGATCCTTCACGAGTTCGCTCGCCAGCGTCTTCTCGGAGATCAGCAGCACGAAGGCCGAGCACTTGAGAATCGCCTCCTTTGCTTCGTGGATGCGCACGGACATGTCGTCGTCCCGCGACAACACTGGCCGACCTGATCTGTCCGCCTCCTCCTCCGTGTCCTCGTCAATCGCCGACGCCAGCTTCACCATGTGCTTGCGATCCACGTAGCACCGCAAACCTCCTTCGCGACACATCTCAACGCACAACTTGCGCACAAACCGCTGGTGGTAGTCGCCATGGCTGATGAAGACGAACTGCTCGCCGCTGGCTGTGGCCGAGGTGAGCTCCTGCAAGTCTTCCACAATGCTGTCGCTCGTACCAGGCTCTTCGACCTCGTTCGAGTCTCGCTCCGAGATGACGTCTTTGCGTCCTCCACGCTTGGGCTTCGTGGCCTTGTGGAAGTAGTACCCGCCAGTGTCGAGCACAATGCTGTCCGACACGCCACCGTCGTCCACGAAGCTGTTGGAGCTGCTGGTGCTGCTCAGGATGCTCAGGTTCGTGGCGTTGTAGTCGTAGTTGAGGCGCATCTGACGCTGGCTGGTCGAGAACACGCTGTTTGAGCCGATGGACCTGGAAGACCCCGGTGGCCCGCGCCGACGGGTGTTGCCAATGACGACGGGCATGGCCGAGTCGTCGCCGATCTCATGGATGGACGAGCCGCCCGAGTCGTACTGGTAGTAGTTGGGCGTGTCGAACGCCGACAACGCCAGCGCTCGCTCGTCAAATTTCATCGAGTCCATGCCGTACGTGTTCGTGGAGCTCATACCGGACGCTGCGTGGTTCAGGCGGCGGCTGCGCATTCCGCTGCCGGTGTGGCCCGATCCTGTCATCGGGTTCGTCTCCGCTCGACGCATGTTGCGCTTGATGTTGTCCACCTTCCGCTTCTCGATCTCGTCGCGCATCCCATCCAGCAGCATCCGAAGCTGGTTCTTGTACGCGGCTTCGTCGTACTCGTACCGCGTCTCCTTCTCGCTGACCTGCTCCACCTTGACGATGGCGCTCTCGAACGGCACAAGCTGTCGCGTGTACAAATACACCTGCAGCTCCTCCGAAATCTTGGCTTGCTCGGTGGAGATGGCCATGATGGGCGTGCCCACCTGCTTGGCCAGCGCCAACTCCTTGAGACACCACTCAGACTGCGCGTAGTCCTCTGTCAGGATGCAAAGCACCACGGCCGCGTTCGTGATTCCACGCGCGATCTCCTCCCGCCATACAGACCCACCACCGATACCGCTGGGGTCCATGAGATCGAGCCACACCGTAATATTCGCGTCTTCGAGCGACTTGCGCAGCTTGAGCGCGAACTCCATGTGGGAGTGCGTGTAGCTGATCATCACGTCGCGCGTTCCTGCAGCGCGCTTGATCTCGAACTGGAGCCTTGTTGACGTGGTGCAGTCGATCGGCCGGAAGCCATCGTGATTCGTGCGCATGATGTCGCCTCCCATGCTCAGCAATGCCAGCGCCGTTTGCTGGTCGTCCAGTTTCACAGCGAGATGCAACGCTGTATCCCCAGTTGAATGCGCATCCTGGAAGTTCGCATTGGCCTTGGCAGCCAGCAGGATCTCGACGGCTCCGACTGCGCCTTTCACAGTGAATTTCACTGCAGCCCAGTGTACCTAGGGGCCTACGCTTGGTGTGTCCGACGAATAGCCCTGAGAAACGTCCTGGTTTTAAGGTGATGGGGGGAAAGTCACAAGGCGGGGCGAGACGGTTCGGGCAGTAAGAGTGGGTACAAGCGGGAGGGATGATGTGGGTCACAGGCGAAGATCTTGCGCGTTGAAGTGCGTGAGGTCATGGTACCATAAATGTGGTACATTTAATCGACATTTGCAGGTGAGAAACATAAGAGTGGGAATACACTTGTTTTGACCTGCACCTGGTTTCGTGTAAGCCCTCTCTTTTGCTTTTTGTATTGAAGAGTGCAGCTGGCGGCGTGCCGTCCTTGTAATTACCGAGCCCTCTTCGTCGCAAAATTTGAAACGCTCCACGCCCACACTGTGCGGCCTGTGAGGGCAAAGCCAGCGATAAAAACATAGGACTGAGCGGAAACACTTGCAGCAATTAGGGCTGGCAGATGAACTTAGGATCCTCCCTCTCGTATTGTGTTTTAGCTCTTAGAGCCGTACCAGGTTTGCTAGGTTTCTCCTTATCCCAATAACTCTACGACTGCATCCTAAAAGTTGTCAATACCCATACCAAAGTATATGTTTAGGGTCACTATGTAGAATTAAATCTTGTAAGCGATCGCTATAGAGGAGCTTAGCGTATCACATGGACGTGTCCAACCAGAGCCAACCAAACCGAGGCCAGCCCGCCCGCTCTGGGCCAGCCGTTCGGCAGTCCGTCGCCGAAGTTCGCGGTAAAGGCTTCAGTTCGAATTCCTCCTTCGAGACACCAAGAACGACGAAGTGCTGCTGCTAGTGGTGTGCAAATGCATTCGTAGCTTCCAAGCCAAGTCAATGAGCCCGTCCATGCTGCGACCTCGTTCCGGCTCTGCAAGTCATGCATGACAAGAAGTCCGTCGATGCACCGTTACGATATTTCATCGCTCAACAATCGTGAGAGCACACGCGTATTCGCAAAAGGTGCACATTGTACAAATTGTACACACCCAACTCCCACTCACTCACGTTACGTATTTTTTGTCTAACCAACTCTTTTTTTACTATGTGGTTTTGTGCGTAACGCTATCTATTGTTGGTGAAAAGGGTCAAGATTGCGGCTACTCAGTGTGCCATGATGTAACCAGCCGACCTTCAAGCCTCCTGCGCATCCGTGACTCTCCACGAACGTCTTCATGCGTCGGCCACTGCACCCAGACAAGATGCATGGACATCTTGGTGCCATCTAGGCGTCACGTTGCCATTCCGGTAGAAGCGTGCCCATGGCATGGTATCGAGCAAGCCGATGTCACCAACGCCCCGTTGCCACTACGGTGTCGAAACCCTCGACGACCAACATCCCCAGGCCAGCCCCATGTCAACATCCATTATGGACCTACACACTGCGGAGGTAGCGAGCATGGACGACAGACATCCTGTCTCTCTAGACACTCATGGCCACGAGAGGCACAGCGACGGTGATCGATTCGCAAGGTGAAGGAGTTGCAAGGTGCACCCAGGGCTGTGCGCAACACACGACCCGTGGCTACACCAGTACATGTACACAAGAGGCATTCACCAGTGTGCATCGACCCCACTACTTCAACATCTACGCGGTGGCGCAAGACCTTCGACATGACCGTCGACCAGACATTTTCTACTACCCTACGCCGCGGAGCTGCTGCTGGAATCCGCATCAGGATGCCACAGCCTCACAAGGATCTTGGTTGAGTTGAGTGTTCTCCACTGTTTGGGTGCCAGTTGCTTCACCCGTCACGCTTTGTCAAGTCGTACCAGTCACCAGGAGATCCTGTACATGTTGTCAGTGTGAGTCACTGGCACTGCCGTTCGACTGGGCCATAATTAACGTCGAGAACGGAGCCTGGCCCGGAGATCCACGCTTGCGTCGAAGTGCGAGCCACTGCCACTCCTGAACTGGGATCAAGTCGTACAAGTAGGGGCTCACCATGTTGCGCGTGATGTCGCTCGCGGAGTTCACATGATGGCGCGGCGACTTCCGTCGCAGTATTCATGCCTCCCATGCAAAAGAAGGGTTGAGGATAGTAGTGGGTTGGTCAGGTATTTCAGTTCGATACCACGTTAATTGCGTGGGGGGTGACGTCATTTGGCACGCAATGCAGTACGGCGACAAGACCCCGCGAAGATGTTCGTACTGCAGCAGAGCTCAGGTATCTATCGACCTGCAACTCGTATGACGACCCACATCTCTCGGCTCACGGCCATAGCTCAATCAACGCACCGTGTATCGTACCCAGAAGAAGAACCCGTTGGGTGGCAGGCCCATCAAGACTACGAAACCCTCACTACCGATGACAACCCGTACAACTCAGCGCCGTTTTCCGGTAGTGTGAGGTGCTTTTGCCGTTGGTCGCTGCTCCGCTCCCGTACTCGGCATGGTCATATCAAGCGAAAAAGTGTCCGTGTCCGTGCCCGTGCTGGAGTCCAGTCGGTGTTCCTCGCACGAAGATCGGTCTAAGTCTGAATGCGGTGGTCCAGAGTACTGAGTAAGTGCTTACTGAGTACGTTCGAGTCTCGCATCGCTACGGCCACCGGACGCAGTCGCTCACGGAATGGACACGCTGCGGACGCAGAATTAGGGCGATCGTCGAAGACGGGGTCCTTCCCATCGACGACATACTCCGACCCCGATTTTGTTCATTTCTCACGCGACTCAGATGAGATTTGCAGTCGGCGATTTGAAATCGCCGATTTCTCTTTTTTCAGACTTCCCCCCGTGTATTGGCGATTACAGGCACTCCATGGTGTCACGTTCGAGACAGGCGAGTTGTCTGGGCTACGAAAGTGATATTGGTGGTGGTAGAAGGTCTGGAGAGAAGTTGACGACTCTCGCTGAATGAGGCCTCTGGGAGCGGATTTGGCGATGTTGAAGTGGCTGCGTACGAGTTGCTTCGCGACAAGAAAGAACGGAAGCCCAGAACATGCCACCGACAACAAGGGAGGGCTGCGGCAGCATCGAGGGTGTGACTGCGTGCCTCTGTGGGAGAAAATGCTGGAGATGCGATTTGCGGGGGTTGCGGGTGTGGATTTGGCATACTCATCAACGAGCGCTATCTAGTTCTGCATCGAGGTGCTGCCCATGATCATGGAAGTGTCTGCTTGTTAAAGAAGAAAACCGCACGCTCAGAACGTCTCTGCAAGCAGATTTATGGCGAAAAGTGATCGACTTAGAAGGTATCGTCGATTTGGAGAATGCGCGGCAAGCGAGCTCTTCGGTTGCTACCGCTGTGACCACGCGCGACGTTCAAGCTCAGAGGAGAGGTTGAAGGTGGCGTAAAAGCGGTGGGAGGGGGCTATCCAATGTTCCCGTCGTTGCAAGTCACGAAGAGGGTTTTCGAGTCTCAACATGCTCGAGTGAACCAGAGATGCAAGCCACTGCAAGTAATGCCTGTACCGCGACGAGGCAAGGCAAATGCGGATCTTGAGGAGTCGTTGCTATCGCCGTGGGTTTTCACGGCTGGTGGTAATAGGTTGGGCTCTCAAGGTGGGCTGCACTACTCTGAATTCAAGCCCGAGTTTTGTGTGCTACTACAGGCTTGCACTTTTCCGATTCGAGAAGGTGTAGTCGCCCAAGGTGTCGCAAGTCAAGATGGAGCTCACGATTTGGTTCAACTGGTGGCAAGCAGTCGGGCTGAGAGCGTCTGTGGAGCTGTTGCAAGGGTGTGTGTCTCGTTAGCGCTGAAGCCATCGATCAGATTGCGCCTGCACGACCACGGCATGGTGGAAACGGTAGTTAAATGGAAGAGCAGCAGTTTTTCCGACCCTCGAAGCTGTCACAGAGTGCGGTGCATGTCGTTAGATTCATTGCTGAGCTATTGGGCACGACGCTTGTCGCCGTCGGATTGAACTCCAAGGGGTACGGATGCGGGTTTCCAGTCGAGCTCTCACTGAAGCCCATTATTGTGGTGTTGGTCGCAGTTGCAGTCGCTGCGTTGGACGCCACGACGTGGGGGGTTCCGTGAGGATAAGTGCGGACGAATGGGCAGCAGTTGTGATATTCCAGTTTTTGTGGTAGCGGCGCCGAATCTGCCTGCAGTCGAAGCTCGGCGAGTTCTGGCGCATCATGCAGCAACGCGCGACATGGCAGATCGCAAGCTTCGCCTTCCTGCTGAAAGTGTGGTTATCCTTTTGGAATGGACTCGGCTTCGCACAGTGCGCGAATACGGACGCTGCGACGCACACGCCGCCGCCACTCGAGAGCACCAGAAACGAGTTCTTCATAAATGGGTGCATGGCGTGGGAGCTGTCGTTTGTCCACAAGTTGGCACTCGTCCGTCCTTGTTGTGCTACTTACATTTTTAGTGAAGCGGATCGATTGCAAGGAATCTCAAACAAATGTTTGCGAAGAGCGAGAAATGTGGCGATCTCCATCCTACCGAAGCAGCTACATGTACCGAAGTGCTCCAGTTCATTGACAAGACAGCTGGAAAAAAAGCAGCGAAGTAGACGCATCCAAACGGTGCGGTCATAGCCATTTTGCGAATACGTTGGTTACATTTCATGCTCTTTATCCTATCTGCCCTTTGTGCTTGATCAAATGGGGGAGCACCGAACGCGACTTGCTCGACGACAAGAGCAGCAGCAGCAAGCGGTTTAGCTACCAGGGCACGGGGCGGATGACAACGCTGGCGAAGTTTCGTCTGTGCTGTTGATTCAACTGCGATAGATTAGGAATTGCAGATCAATGAAGACACCGCAGCACTGCAACCGGTTTATACGTTTTGTATTACACTTGTGTTATGTTTCACTCAGGTCGTACTCGCTTGGAGAGCAAACATGTCTGCCACTACCCTAATACCAAGGCGAGCAGGTCTGGACGAGTGCAGCCTTTGCACTGTTGAGATAGTTAATTATTTTGTCGGCGTCTTGTCCCCGAGCATGGCGTCGAAGCTGATGTTGATGTTCTCGCTCGACTCGGCCAGCTCGAGCATGCTGATGGACGAGTTGGACCCTCGTTGGCGAGTGTCGAAGCTGCCGTCGCTGGAGAGTGCGCCCAGAGCAGGATGCCTCTGCAGCGCCCTGGAGAACGACGGAGCCTCTTCCTGCACGACTCGCATTTGTCCGCTCTCCACTTCCACCTCCACATCCTCGTCCGAGTCCAAGTCGTCGTCTTGGATGCCGGCGTAGCACAACTCGTCCTCCTCGTCGAAGTCGTCGACGCGTCCGACCAGCGTGGAGAAGTTGCCGATCATGGAGTGCGAGAGACTCATGTCCGACGTGATGCTGCGCGTGGTTCCTGAGGTGTCGGCGAACGTCTGGGAGAGTCGAGTGGGCGGCAGCCCGAAGTTGGACACATCGCTCCGCGCACTCGCGAACGTGACGCCTTGAGACTGCTGTGGACGGCGTCGACGCATGCTGCTTTCAACCTGCACCGACGGGTTGAAGGACCCAGTCGACACGAAGCTGTCGCGCAAATCTGCGAACCCGCCTCGAAGCTGCACGTCGCTGCCTGTGCCATGAGCGCCATTGAAGCTTGGGGGTGGGCTAAAACTCGAAAGCTGACCGGCAAGTGGCCCGCCGATGCTGATGCCGTAGACTTCTTCACGCAGCGCATCCAGCAGGTGCCGTAGCGACTGACGGAAGCCCACCATGTCGCCCTTGGTGAAGAAGTGGAAGAACTCGCTGCGCGCGAGGCTGTACTTGATGTCGAGCCCGAAGTCCATGCGGTTCACCACCACCGGCAGGATCTTCTTGCCCTTGTCCTCCGCGAACGCCAGCTGATCCTTCACGAGTTCGCTCGCCAGCGTCTTCTCGGAGATCAGCAGCACGAAGGCCGAGCACTTGAGAATCGCCTCCTTTGCTTCGTGGATGCGCACGGACATGTCGTCGTCCCGCGACAACACTGGCCGACCTGATCTGTCCGCCTCCTCCTCCGTGTCCTCGTCAATCGCCGACGCCAGCTTCACCATGTGCTTGCGATCCACGTAGCACCGCAAACCTCCTTCGCGACACATCTCAACGCACAACTTGCGCACAAACCGCTGGTGGTAGTCGCCATGGCTGATGAAGACGAACTGCTCGCCGCTGGCTGTGGCCGAGGTGAGCTCCTGCAAGTCTTCCACAATGCTGTCGCTCGTACCAGGCTCTTCGACCTCGTTCGAGTCTCGCTCCGAGATGACGTCTTTGCGTCCTCCACGCTTGGGCTTCGTGACCTTGTGGAAGTAGTACCCGCCAGTGTCGAGCACAATGCTGTCCGACACGCCACCGTCGTCCACGAAGCTGTTGGAGCTGCTGGTGCTGCTCAGGATGCTCAGGTTCGTGGCGTTGTAGTCGTAGTTGAGGCGCATCTGACGCTGGCTGGTCGAGAACACGCTGTTTGAGCCGATGGACCTGGAAGACCCCGGTGGCCCGCGCCGACGGGTGTTGCCAATGACGACGGGCATGGCCGAGTCGTCGCCGATCTCATGGATGGACGAGCCGCCCGAGTCGTACTGGTAGTAGTTGGGCGTGTCGAACGCCGACAACGCCAGCGCTCGCTCGTCAAATTTCATCG
Organism: Phytophthora x cambivora; assembly: GCA_033557925.1. Lineage (NCBI taxonomy): Eukaryota > Oomycota > Peronosporomycetes > Peronosporales > Peronosporaceae > Phytophthora > Phytophthora x cambivora. Next base: position 1,846,056 of record JAUCEB010000012.1, on the reverse strand, counting down.
AGTCCATGCCGTACGTGTTCGTGGAGCTCATACCGGACGCTGCGTGGTTCAGGCGGCGGCTGCGCATTCCGCTGCCGGTGTGGCCCGATCCTGTCATCGGGTTCGTCTCCGCTCGACGCATGTTGCGCTTGATGTTGTCCACCTTCCGCTTCTCGATCTCGTCGCGCATCCCATCCAGCAGCATCCGAAGCTGGTTCTTGTACGCGGCTTCGTCGTACTCGTACCGCGTCTCCTTCTCGCTGACCTGCTCCACCTTGACGATGGCGCTCTCGAACGGCACAAGCTGTCGCGTGTACAAATACACCTGCAGCTCCTCCGAAATCTTGGCTTGCTCGGTGGAGATGGCCATGATGGGCGTGCCCACCTGCTTGGCCAGCGCCAACTCCTTGAGACACCACTCAGACTGCGCGTAGTCCTCTGTCAGGATGCAAAGCACCACGGCCGCGTTCGTGATTCCACGCGCGATCTCCTCCCGCCATACAGACCCACCACCGATACCGCTGGGGTCCATGAGATCGAGCCACACCGTAATATTCGCGTCTTCGAGCGACTTGCGCAGCTTGAGCGCGAACTCCATGTGGGAGTGCGTGTAGCTGATCATCACGTCGCGCGTTCCTGCAGCGCGCTTGATCTCGAACTGGAGCCTTGTTGACGTGGTGCAGTCGATCGGCCGGAAGCCATCGTGATTCGTGCGCATGATGTCGCCTCCCATGCTCAGCAATGCCAGCGCCGTTTGCTGGTCGTCCAGTTTCACAGCGAGATGCAACGCTGTATCCCCAGTTGAATGCGCATCCTGGAAGTTCGCATTGGCCTTGGCAGCCAGCAGGATCTCGACGGCTCCGACTGCGCCTTTCACAGTGAATTTCACTGCAGCCCAGTGTACCTAGGGGCCTACGCTTGGTGTGTCCGACGAATAGCCCTGAGAAACGTCCTGGTTTTAAGGTGATGGGGGAAAGTCACAAGGCGGGGCGAGACGGTTCGGGCAGTAAGAGTGGGTACAAGCGGGAGGGATGATGTGGGTCACAGGCGAAGATCTTGCGCGTTGAAGTGCGTGAGGTCATGGTACCATAAATGTGGTACATTTAATCGACATTTGCAGGTGAGAAACATAAGAGTGGGAATACACTTGTTTTGACCTGCACCTGGTTTCGTGTAAGCCCTCTCTTTTGCTTTTTGTATTGAAGAGTGCAGCTGGCGGCGTGCCGTCCTTGTAATTACCGAGCCCTCTTCGTCGCAAAATTTGAAACGCTCCACGCCCACACTGTGCGGCCTGTGAGGGCAAAGCCAGCGATAAAAACATAGGACTGAGCGGAAACACTTGCAGCAATTAGGGCTGGCAGATGAACTTAGGATCCTCCCTCTCGTATTGTGTTTTAGCTCTTAGAGCCGTACCAGGTTTGCTAGGTTTCTCCTTATCCCAATAACTCTACGACTGCATCCTAAAAGTTGTCAATACCCATACCAAAGTATATGTTTAGGGTCACTATGTAGAATTAAATCTTGTAAGCGATCGCTATAGAGGAGCTTAGCGTATCACATGGACGTGTCCAACCAGAGCCAACCAAACCGAGGCCAGCCCGCCCGCTCTGGGCCAGCCGTTCGGCAGTCCGTCGCCGAAGTTCGCGGTAAAGGCTTCAGTTCGAATTCCTCCTTCGAGACACCAAGAACGACGAAGTGCTGCTGCTAGTGGTGTGCAAATGCATTCGTAGCTTCCAAGCCAAGTCAATGAGCCCGTCCATGCTGCGACCTCGTTCCGGCTCTGCAAGTCATGCATGACAAGAAGTCCGTCGATGCACCGTTACGATATTTCATCGCTCAACAATCGTGAGAGCACACGCGTATTCGCAAAAGGTGCACATTGTACAAATTGTACACACCCAACTCCCACTCACTCACGTTACGTATTTTTTGTCTAACCAACTCTTTTTTTACTATGTGGTTTTGTGCGTAACGCTATCTATTGTTGGTGAAAAGGGTCAAGATTGCGGCTACTCAGTGTGCCATGATGTAACCAGCCGACCTTCAAGCCTCCTGCGCATCCGTGACTCTCCACGAACGTCTTCATGCGTCGGCCACTGCACCCAGACAAGATGCATGGACATCTTGGTGCCATCTAGGCGTCACGTTGCCATTCCGGTAGAAGCGTGCCCATGGCATGGTATCGAGCAAGCCGATGTCACCAACGCCCCGTTGCCACTACGGTGTCGAAACCCTCGACGACCAACATCCCCAGGCCAGCCCCATGTCAACATCCATTATGGACCTACACACTGCGGAGGTAGCGAGCATGGACGACAGACATCCTGTCTCTCTAGACACTCATGGCCACGAGAGGCACAGCGACGGTGATCGATTCGCAAGGTGAAGGAGTTGCAAGGTGCACCCAGGGCTGTGCGCAACACACGACCCGTGGCTACACCAGTACATGTACACAAGAGGCATTCACCAGTGTGCATCGACCCCACTACTTCAACATCTACGCGGTGGCGCAAGACCTTCGACATGACCGTCGACCAGACATTTTCTACTACCCTACGCCGCGGAGCTGCTGCTGGAATCCGCATCAGGATGCCACAGCCTCACAAGGATCTTGGTTGAGTTGAGTGTTCTCCACTGTTTGGGTGCCAGTTGCTTCACCCGTCACGCTTTGTCAAGTCGTACCAGTCACCAGGAGATCCTGTACATGTTGTCAGTGTGAGTCACTGGCACTGCCGTTCGACTGGGCCATAATTAACGTCGAGAACGGAGCCTGGCCCGGAGATCCACGCTTGCGTCGAAGTGCGAGCCACTGCCACTCCTGAACTGGGATCAAGTCGTACAAGTAGGGGCTCACCATGTTGCGCGTGATGTCGCTCGCGGAGTTCACATGATGGCGCGGCGACTTCCGTCGCAGTATTCATGCCTCCCATGCAAAAGAAGGGTTGAGGATAGTAGTGGGTTGGTCAGGTATTTCAGTTCGATACCACGTTAATTGCGTGGGGGGTGACGTCATTTGGCACGCAATGCAGTACGGCGACAAGACCCCGCGAAGATGTTCGTACTGCAGCAGAGCTCAGGTATCTATCGACCTGCAACTCGTATGACGACCCACATCTCTCGGATCACGGCCATAGCTCAATCAACGCACCGTGTATCGTACCCAGAAGAAGAACCCGTTGGGTGGCAGGCCCATCAAGACTACGAAACCCTCACTACCGATGACAACCCGTACAACTCAGCGCCGTTTTCCGGTAGTGTGAGGTGCTTTTGCCGTTGGTCGCTGCTCCGCTCCCGTACTCGGCATGGTCATATCAAGCGAAAAAGTGTCCGTGTCCGTGCCCGTGCTGGAGTCCAGTCGGTGTTCCTCGCACGAAGATCGGTCTAAGTCTGAATGCGGTGGTCCAGAGTACTGAGTAAGTGCTTACTGAGTACGTTCGAGTCTCGCATCGCTACGGCCACCGGACGCAGTCGCTCACGGAATGGACACGCTGCGGACGCAGAATTAGGGCGATCGTCGAAGACGGGGTCCTTCCCATCGACGACATACTCCGACCCCGATTTTGTTCATTTCTCACGCGACTCAGATGAGATTTGCAGTCGGCGATTTGAAATCGCCGATTTCTCTTTTTTCAGACTTCCCCCCGTGTATTGGCGATTACAGGCACTCCATGGTGTCACGTTCGAGACAGGCGAGTTGTCTGGGCTACGAAAGTGATATTGGTGGTGGTAGAAGGTCTGGAGAGAAGTTGACGACTCTCGCTGAATGAGGCCTCTGGGAGCGGATTTGGCGATGTTGAAGTGGCTGCGTACGAGTTGCTTCGCGACAAGAAAGAACGGAAGCCCAGAACATGCCACCGACAACAAGGGAGGGCTGCGGCAGCATCGAGGGTGTGACTGCGTGCCTCTGTGGGAGAAAATGCTGGAGATGCGATTTGCGGGGGTTGCGGGTGTGGATTTGGCATACTCATCAACGAGCGCTATCTAGTTCTGCATCGAGGTGCTGCCCATGATCATGGAAGTGTCTGCTTGTTAAAGAAGAAAACCGCACGCTCAGAACGTCTCTGCAAGCAGATTTATGGCGAAAAGTGATCGACTTAGAAGGTATCGTCTATTTGGAGAATGCGCGGCAAGCGAGCTCTTCGGTTGCTACCGCTGTGACCACGCGCGACGTTCAAGCTCAGAGGAGAGGTTGAAGGTGGCGTAAAAGCGGTGGGAGGGGGCTATCCAATGTTCCCGTCGTTGCAAGTCACGAAGAGGGTTTTCGAGTCTCAACATGCTCGAGTGAACCAGAGATGCAAGCCACTGCAAGTAATGCCTGTACCGCGACGAGGCAAGGCAAATGCGGATCTTGAGGAGTCGTTGCTATCGCCGTGGGTTTTCACGGCTGGTGGTAATAGGTTGGGCTCTCAAGGTGGGCTGCACTACTCTGAATTCAAGCCCGAGTTTTGTGTGCTACTACAGGCTTGCACTTTTCCGATTCGAGAAGGTGTAGTCGCCCAAGGTGTCGCAAGTCAAGATGGAGCTCACGATTTGGTTCAACTGGTGGCAAGCAGTCGGGCTGAGAGCGTCTGTGGAGCTGTTGCAAGGGTGTGTGTCTCGTTAGCGCTGAAGCCATCGATCAGATTGCGCCTGCACGACCACGGCATGGTGGAAACGGTAGTTAAATGGAAGAGCAGCAGTTTTTCCGACCCTCGAAGCTGTCACAGAGTGCGGTGCATGTCGTTAGATTCATTGCTGAGCTATTGGGCACGACGCTTGTCGCCGTCGGATTGAACTCCAAGGGGTACGGATGCGGGTTTCCAGTCGAGCTCTCACTGAAGCCCATTATTGTGGTGTTGGTCGCAGTTGCAGTCGCTGCGTTGGACGCCACGACGTGGGGGGTTCCGTGAGGATAAGTGCGGACGAATGGGCAGCAGTTGTGATATTCCAGTTTTTGTGGTAGCGGCGCCGAATCTGCCTGCAGTCGAAGCTCGGCGAGTTCTGGCGCATCATGCAGCAACGCGCGACATGGCAGATCGCAAGCTTCGCCTTCCTGCTGAAAGTGTGGTTATCCTTTTGGAATGGACTCGGCTTCGCACAGTGCGCGAATACGGACGCTGCGACGCACACGCCGCCGCCACTCGAGAGCACCAGAAACGAGTTCTTCATAAATGGGTGCATGGCGTGGGAGCTGTCGTTTGTCCACAAGTTGGCACTCGTCCGTCCTTGTTGTGCTACTTACATTTTTAGTGAAGCGGATCGATTGCAAGGAATCTCAAACAAATGTTTGCGAAGAGCGAGAAATGTGGCGATCTCCATCCTACCGAAGCAGCTACATGTACCGAAGTGCTCCAGTTCATTGACAAGACAGCTGGAAAAAAAGCAGCGAAGTAGACGCATCCAAACGGTGCGGTCATAGCCATTTTGCGAATACGTTGGTTACATTTCATGCTCTTTATCCTATCTGCCCTTTGTGCTTGATCAAATGGGGGAGCACCGAACGCGACTTGCTCGACGACAAGAGCAGCAGCAGCAAGCGATTTAGCTACCAGGGCACGGGGCGGATGACAACGCTGGCGAAGTTTCGTCTGTGCTGTTGATTCAACTGCGATAGATTAGGAATTGCAGATCAATGAAGACACCGCAGCACTGCAACCGGTTTATACGTTTTGTATTACACTTGTGTTATGTTTCACTCAGGTCGTACTCGCTTGGAGAGCAAACATGTCTGCCACTACCCTAATACCAAGGCGAGCAGGTCTGGACGAGTGCAGCCTTTGCACTGTTGAGATAGTTAATTATTTTGTCGGCGTCTTGTCCCCGAGCATGGCGTCGAAGCTGATGTTGATGTTCTCGCTCGACTCGGCCAGCTCGAGCATGCTGATGGACGAGTTGGACCCTCGTTGGCGAGTGTCGAAGCTGCCGTCGCTGGAGAGTGCGCCCAGAGCAGGATGCCTCTGCAGCGCCCTGGAGAACGACGGAGCCTCTTCCTGCACGACTCGCATTTGTCCGCTCTCCACTTCCACCTCCACCTCCTCGTCCGAGTCCAAGTCGTCGTCTTGGATGCCGGCGTAGCACAACTCGTCCTCCTCGTCGAAGTCGTCGACGCGTCCGACCAGCGTGGAGAAGTTGCCGATCATGGAGTGCGAGAGACTCATGTCCGACGTGATGCTGCGCGTGGTTCCTGAGGTGTCGGCGAACGTCTGGGAGAGTCGAGTGGGCGGCAGCCCGAAGTTGGACACATCGCTCCGCGCACTCGCGAACGTGACGCCTTGAGACTGCTGTGGACGGCGTCGACGCATGCTGCTTTCAACCTGCACCGACGGGTTGAAGGACCCAGTCGACACGAAGCTGTCGCGCAAATCTGCGAACCCGCCTCGAAGCTGCACGTCGCTGCCTGTGCCATGAGCGCCATTGAAGCTTGGGGGTGGGCTGAAACTCGAAAGCTGACCGGCAAGTGGCCCGCCGATGCTGATGCCGTAGACTTCTTCACGCAGCGCATCCAGCAGGTGCCGTAGCGACTGACGGAAGCCCACCATGTCGCCCTTGGTGAAGAAGTGGAAGAACTCGCTGCGCGCGAGGCTGTACTTGATGTCGAGCCCGAAGTCCATGCGGTTCACCACCACAGGCAGGATCTTCTTGCCCTTGTCCTCCGCGAACGCCAGCTGATCCTTCACGAGTTCGCTCGCCAGCGTCTTCTCGGAGATCAGCAGCACGAAGGCCGAGCACTTGAGAATCGCCTCCTTTGCTTCGTGGATGCGCACGGACATGTCGTCGTCCCGCGACAACACTGGGCGACCAGATCTGTCCGCCTCCTCCTCCGTGTCCTCGTCAATCGCCGACGCCAGCTTCACCATGTGCTTGCGATCCACGTAGCACCGCAAACCTCCTTCGCGACACATCTCAACGCACAACTTGCGCACAAACCGCTGGTGGTAGTCGCCATGGCTGATGAAGACGAACTGCTCGCCGCTGGCTGTGGCCGAGGTGAGCTCCTGCAAGTCTTCCACAATGCTGTCGCTCGTACCAGGCTCTTCGACCTCGTTCGAGTCTCGCTCCGAGATGACGTCTTTGCGTCCTCCACGCTTGGGCTTCGTGACCTTGTGGAAGTAGTACCCGCCAGTGTCGAGCACAATGCTGTCCGACACGCCACCGTCGTCCACGAAGCTGTTGGAGCTGCTGGTGCTGCTCAGGATGCTCAGGTTCGTGGCGTTGTAGTCGTAGTTGAGGCGCATCTGACGCTGGCTGGTCGAGAACACGCTGTTTGAGCCGATGGACCTGGAAGACCCCGGTGGCCCGCGCCGACGGGTGTTGCCAATGACGACGGGCATGGCCGAGTCGTCGCCGATCTCATGGATGGACGAGCCGCCCGAGTCGTACTGGTAGTAGTTGGGCGTGTCGAACGCCGACAACGCCAGCGCTCGCTCGTCAAATTTCATCGAGTCCATGCCGTACGTGTTCGTGGAGCTCATACCGGACGCTGCGTGGTTCAGGCGGCGGCTGCGCATTCCGCTGCCGGTGTGGCCCGACCCTGTCATCGGGTTCGTCTCCGCTCGACGCATGTTGCGCTTGATGTTGTCCACCTTCCGCTTCTCGATCTCGTCGCGCATCCCATCCAGCAGCATCCGAAGCTGATTCTTGTACGCGGCTTCGTCGTACTCGTACCGCGTCTCCTTCTCGCTGACCTGCTCCACCTTGACGATGGCGCTCTCGAACGGCACAAGCTGTCGCGTGTACAAATACACCTGCAGCTCCTCCGAAATCTTGGCTTGCTCGGTGGAGATGGCCATGATGGGCGTGCCCACCTGCTTGGCCAGCGCCAGCTCCTTGAGACACCACTCAGACTGCGCGTAGTCCTCTGTCAGGATGCACAGCACCACTGCAGCGTTCGTGATTCCACGCGCGATCTCCTCGCGCCACACAGACCCACCACCGATCCCGCTGGGGTCCATGAGATCGAGCCACACCGTAATGTTCGCGTCTTCGAGCGACTTGCGCAGCTTGAGCGCAAACTCCATGTGGGAGTGCGTGTAGCTGATCATCACGTCGCGCGTTCCTGCAGCGCGCTTGATCTCGAACTGGAGCCTCGTTGACGTGGTGCAGTCGATCGGCCGGAACCCATCGTGATTCGTGCGCATGATGTCGCCGCCCATGCTCAGCAATGCCAGCGCCGTTTGCTGGTCGTCCAGCTTCACAGCGAGATGCAACGCTGTATCCCCAGTTGAATGCGCATCCTGGAAGTTCGCATTGGCCTTGGCAGCCAGCAGGATCTCGACGGCTCCTACCGCGCCATTCACAGTGAATTTCACTGCAGTTTAGTGTAGTTGCCTGCCCTTGTTGTGTCCGACGTAGCCCTAGCTCACTGAGAAACGTCCAGGTTTGCCTTCTTGAGGGGAAAAGTCACAAGGCGGGGCGAGACGGTTCGGGCAGTAAGAGTAGGTACAAGCGGGAGGGATGATGTGGGTCACAGGCGAAGATCTTCGCGCGTTGAAGTGAAAGGGGCCATGGTACCATAAATACGGTACATCTAATCAATATTTGCAGGTGAGAAACATAAGAGTGGAAATACACTTGTTTTGACCTGCACCTGGTTTCGTGCAAAGTCCTCTATTTTGCTTTTTGTATTGAAGAGTGCAGCTGGCGGCGTGCCGTCCTTGTAATTACCGAGCCCTCTTCGTCGCAAAATTTGAAACGCTCCACGCCCACACTGTGCGGCCTGTGAGGGCAAAGCCAGCGATAAAAACATAGGACTGAGCGGAAACACTTGCAGCAATTAGGGCTGGCAGATGAACTTAGGATCCTCCCTCTCGTATTGTGTTTTAGCTCTTAGAGCCGTACCAGGTTTGCTAGGTTTCTCCTTATCCCAATAACTCTACGACTGCATCCTAAAAGTTGTCAATACCCATACCAAAGTATATGTTTAGGGTCACTATGTAGAATTAAATCTTGTAAGCGATCGCTATAGAGGAGCTTAGCGTATCACATGGACGTGTCCAACCAGAGCCAACCAAACCGAGGTCAGTCCGCCCGCTCTGGGCCAGCCGTTCGGCAGTCCGTCGCCGAAGTTCGCGGTAAAGGCTTCAGTTCGAATTCCTCCTTCGAGACACCAACAACGACGAAGTGCTGCTGCTAGTGGCATGCAAATGCATTCGTAGCTTCCAAGCCGAGTCAATGAGCCCGTCCATGCTGCGACCTCGTTCCGGCTCTGCAAGTCATGCATGACAAGAAGTCCGTAGATGCACCGTTACGATATTTCATCGCTCAACAATCGTGAGAGCACACGCGTATTCGCAAAAGGTGCACATTGTACAAATTGTACACACCCAACTCCCACTCACGTTACGTATTTTTTGTCTAACCAACTCTTTTTTTAGTATGTGGTTTTGTGCGTAACGCTATCTATTGTTAGTGAAGAAGATCAAGATTGCGGCTACTCAGTGTGCCATGATGTAACCAGCCGACCTTCAAGCCTCCTGCGCATCCGTGACTCTCCACGAACGTCTTCATGCGTCAGCCACTGCACCCAGACAATGCAAGATTTCCGTGCACAGTCAAGATGCGTGGACATCTTGGTGCCATCTAGGCGTCAAGTTGCCATTCCGGTAGATGCGTGCGCATGGCATGGTATCGAGCAAGCCGATGCCACCAACGCCCCGTTGCCACTACAGTGTCGAAGCCCTCGACCACCAACATACCCAGGCCAGCCCCATGTCAGCATCCATTATGGACCTACACACTGCGGAGGTAGCGAGCATGGACGACAGGCATCCTGTCTCTCTAGACACGCATGGCCACGAGAGGCACAGCGACGGTGATCGATTCGCTAGGTGAAGGAGTTGCAAGGTGCACCCAGGGCTGTGCACAATACACGACCCGTGGCTACGCCAGTACATGTATACAAGAGGCATTCACCAATGTGCATCGACCCCACTACTTCAACATCTACGCGGTGTTGCAAGACCTTCGACATGACCGTCGACCAGACATTTTCTACTACCCTACACCGCGGAGCCGCTGCTGGAATCCGCATCAGGATGCCACAGCCCCACAAGGATCTTGGTTGAGTTGAGTGTTCTCCACTGTTTGGGTGCCAGTTGCTTCACCCGTCACGCTTTGTCAAGTCGTACCAGTCACCAGGAGATTCTGTACATGTTGTCGGTGTGAGTCACTGGCACTGCCGTTCGACTGGGCCATGATTAACGTTGAGAACGGAGCCTGGCCCGGAGATCTACGCTTGCGTCGAAGTGCGAGTCACTGCCACTGCTGAACTGGGATCAAGTCGTACAAGTAGGGGCTCACCATGTTGCGCGTGATGTCGCTCGCGGAGTTCACATGATGGCGCGGCGACTTCCGTCGCAGTATTCATGCCTCCCATGCAAAAGAAGGGTTGAGGATAGTAGTGGGTTGGTCAGGTATTTCAGTTCGATACCACGTTAATTGCGTGGGGGGTGACGTCATTTGGCACGCAATGCAGTACGGCGACAAGACCCCGCGAAGATGTTCGTACTGCAGCAGAGCTCAGGTATCTATCGACCTGCAACTCGTATGACGACCCACATCTCTCGGATCACGACCATAGCTCAATCAACGCACCGTGTATCGTACCCAGAAGAAGAACCCGTTGGGTGGCAGGCCCATCAAGACTACGAAACCCTCACTTCCGATGACAACCCGTACAACTCAGCGCCGTTTTCCGGTAGTGTGAGGTGCTTTTGCCGTTGGTCGCTGCTCCGCTCCCGTACTCGGCATGGTCATATCAAGCGAAAAAGTGTCCGTGTCCGTGCCCGTGCTGGAGTCCAGTCGGTGTTCCTCGCACGAAGATCGGTCTAAGTCTGAATGCGGTGGTCCAGAGTACTGAGTAAGTGCTTACTGAGTACGTTCGAGTCTCGCATCGCTACGACCACCGGACGCAATTGCTCACGTAATGGACACGCTGCGGACGCAGAATTAGGGCGATCGTCGAAGACGGGGTCCTTCCCATCGACGACATACTCCGACCCCGATTTTGTTCATTTCTCACGCGACTCAGATGAGATTTGCAGTCGGCGATTTGAAATCGTCGATTTCTCTTTTTTCAGACTTCCCCCCGTGTATTGGCGATTACAGGCACTCCATGGTGTCACGTTCGAGACAGGCGAGTTGTCTGGGCTACGAAAGTGATATTGGTGGTGGTAGAAGGTCTGGAGAGAAGTTGACGACTCTCGCTGAATGAGGCCTCTGGGAGCGGATTTGGCGATGTTGAAGTGGCTGCGTACGAGTTGCTTCGCGACAAGAAGAACGGAAGCCCAGAACATGCCACCGACAACAAGGGAGGGCTGCGGCAGCATCGAGGGTGTGACTGCGTGCCTCTGTGGGGGAAAATGCTGGAGATGCGATTTGCGGGGGTTGCGGGTGTGGATTTGGCATACTCATCAACGAGCGCTATCTAGTTCTGCATCGAGGTGCTGCCCATGATCATGGAAGTGTCTGCTTGTTAAAGAAGAAAACCGCACGCTCAGAACGTCTCTGCAAGCAGATTTATGGCGAAAAGTGATCGACTTAGAAGGTATCGTCGATTTGGAGAATGCGCGGCAAGCGAGCTCTTCGGTTGCTACCGCTGTGACCACGCGCGACGTTCAAGCTCAGAGGAGATGTTGAAGGTGGCGCAAAAGCGGTGGGAGGGGGCTATCCAATGTTCCCGTCGTTGCAAGTCACGAAGAGGGTTTTCGAGTCTCAACATGCTCGAGTGAACCAGAGATGCAAGCCACTGCAAGTAATGCCTGTACCGCGACGAGGCAAGGCAAATGCGGATCTTGAGGAGTCGTTGCTATCGCCGTGGGTTTTCACGGCTGGTGGTAATAGGTTGGACTCTCAAGGTGGGGTGTACTACTCTGAATTCAAGCCCGAGTTTTGTGTGCTACTACAGGCTTGCACTTTTCCGATTCGAGAAGGTGTAGTCGCCCAAGGTGTCGCAAGTCAAGATGGAGCTCACGATTTGGTTCAACTGGTGGCAAGCAGTCGGGCTGAGAGCGTCTGTGGAGCTGTTGCAAGGGTGTGTGTCTCGTTAGCGCTGAAGCCATCGATCAGATTGCGCCTGCACGACCACGGCATGGTGGAAACGGTAGTTAAATGGAAGAGCAGCAGTTTTTCCGACCCTCGAAGCTGTCACAGAGTGCGGTGCATGTCGTTAGATTCATTGCTGAGCTATTGGGCACGACGCTTGTCGCCGTCGGATTGAACTCCAAGGGGTACGGATGCGGGTTTCCAGTCGAGCTCTCACTGAAGCCCATTATTGTGGTGTTGGTCGCAGTTGCAGTCGCTGCGTTGGACGCCACGACGTGGGGGGTTCCGTGAGGATAAGTGCGGACGAATGGGCAGCAGTTGTGATATTCCAGTTTTTGTGGTAGCGGCGCCGAATCTGCCTGCAGTCGAAGCTCGGCGAGTTCTGGCGCATCATGCAGCAACGCGCGACATGGCAGATCGCAAGCTTCGCCTTCCTGCTGAAAGTGTGGTTATCCTTTTGGAATGGACTCGGCTTCGCACAGTGCGCGAATACGGACGCTGCGACGCACACGCCGCCGCCACTCGAGAGCACCAGAAACGAGTTCTTCATAAATGGGTGCATGGCGTGGGAGCTGTCGTTTGTCCACAAGTTGGCACTCGTCCGTCCTTGTTGTGCTACTTACATTTTTAGTGAAGCGGATCGATTGCAAGGAATCTCAAACAAATGTTTGCGAAGAGCGAGAAATGTGGCGATCTCCATCCTACCGAAGCAGCTACATGTACCGAAGTGCTCCAGTTCATTGACAAGACAGCTGGAAAAAAAGCAGCGAAGTAGACGCATCCAAACGGTGCTGTCATAGCCATTTTGCGAATACGTTGGTTACATTTCATGCTCTTTATCCTATCTGCCCTTTGTGCTTGATCAAATGGGGGAGCACCGAACGCGACTTGCTTGACGACAAGAGCAGCAGCAGCAAGCGATTTAGCTACCAGGGCACGGGGCGGATGACAACGCTGGCGAAGTTTCGTCTGTGCTGTTGATTCAACTGCGATAGATTAGGAATTGCAGATCAATGAAGACACCGCAGCACTGCAACCGGTTTATACGTTTTGTATTACACTTGTGTTATGTTTCACTCAGGTCGTACTCACTTGGAGAGCAAACATGTCTGCCACTACCCTAATACCAAGAGCGAGCAGGTCTGGACGAGTGCAGCCTTTGCACTGTTGAGATAGTTAATTATTTTGTCGGCGTCTTGTCCCCGAGCATGGCGTCGAAGCTAATGTTCTCGCTCGACTCGGCCAACTCGAGCATGCTGATCGACGAATTGGACCCTCGTTGGCGCGTGTCGAAGCTGCCGTCGCTGGAGAGCGCGCCCAGAGCAGGATGCCGCTGCAGCGCCCTGGAGAACGACGGAGCCTCTTCCTGCACGACTCGCATTTGTCCACTCTCCACTTCCACCTCCACCTCCTCGTCCGAGTCCAAGTCGTCGTCTTGGATGCCGGCGTAGCACAACTCGTCCTCCTCGTCGAAGTCGTCGACGCGTCCGACGAGCGTGGAGAAGTTGCCGATCATGGAGTGCGAGAGACTCATGTCCGACGTGATGCTGCGCGTGGTTCCTGAGGTGTCGGCGAACGTCTGCGAGAGTCGAGTGGGCGGCAGCCCGAAGTTGGACACATCGCTCCGCGCACTCGCGAACGTGACGCCTTGAGTCTGCTGTGGACGGCGTCGACGCATGCTGCCTTCAACCTGCACCGACGGGTTGAAGGACCCAGTCGACACGAAGCTGTCGCGCAAATCTGCGAACCCGCCTCGAAGCTGCACGTCGCTGCCTGTGCCATGAGCGCCATTGAAGCTTGGGGGTGGGCTGAAACTCGAAAGCTGACCGGCAAGTGGCCCGCCGATGCTGATGCCGTAGACTTCTTCACGCAGCGCGTCCAGCAGGTGCCGTAGCGACTGACGGAAGCCCACCATGTCGCCCTTGGTGAAGAAGTGGAAGAACTCGCTGCGCGCGAGGCTGTACTTGATGTCGAGCCCGAAGTCCATGCGGTTCACCACCACCGGCAGGATCTTCTTGCCCTTGTCCTCCGCGAACGCCAGCTGATCCTTCACGAGTTCGCTCGCCAGCGTCTTCTCGGAGATCAGCAGCACGAAGGCCGAGCACTTGAGAATCGCCTCCTTTGCTTCGTGGATGCGCACGGACATGTCGTCGTCCCGCGACAACACTGGGCGACCAGATCTGTCCGCCTCCTCCTCCGTGTCCTCGTCAATCGCCGACGCCAGCTTCACCATGTGCTTGCGATCCACGTAGCACCGCAAACCTCCTTCGCGACACATCTCAACGCACAACTTGCGCACGAACCGCTGGTGGTAGTCGCCATGGCTGATGAAGACGAACTGCTCGCCGCTGGCTGTGGCCGAGGTCAGCTCCTGCAAGTCTTCCACAATGCTGTCGCTCGTACCAGGCTCGTCGATCTCGTTCGAGTCTCGCTCCGAGATGACGTCTTTGCGTCCTCCACGCTTGGGCTTCGTGACCTTGTGGAAGTAGTACCCGCCAGTGTCGAGCACAATGCTGTCCGACACGCCACCGTCGTCCACGAAGCTGTTGGAGCTGCTGGTGCTGCTCAGGATGCTCAGGTTCGTGGCGTTGTAGTCGTAGTTGAGGCGCATCTGGCGCTGGCTGGTCGAGAACACGCTGTTTGAGCCGATGGACCTGGAAGACCCCGGTGGCCCGCGCCGACGGGTGTTGCCGATGACGACGGGCATGGCCGAGTCGTCTCCGATCTCGTGGATGGACGAGCCGCCCGAGTCGTACTGGTAGTAGTTGGGCGTGTCGAACGCTGACAACGCCAGTGCTCGCTCGTCAAACTTCATCGAGTCCATGCCGTACGTGTTCGTGGAGCTCATGCCGGACGCTGCGTGGTTCAGGCGGCGACTGCGCATTCCACCGCTTGTGTGGCCCGACCCTGTCATCGGGTTCGTCTCCGCTCGACGCATGTTGCGCTTGATGTTGTCCACCTTCCGCTTCTCGATCTCGTCGCGCATCCCATCCAGCAGCATCCGAAGCTGGTTCTTGTACGCGGCTTCGTCGTACTCGTACCGCGTCTCCTTCTCGCTGACCTGCTCCACCTTGACGATGGCGCTCTCGAACGGCACAAGCTGTCGCGTGTACAAATACACCTGCAGCTCCTCCGAAATCTTGGCTTGCTCGGTGGAGATGGCCATGATGGGCGTGCCCACCTGCTTGGCCAGCGCCAACTCCTTGAGACACCACTCAGACTGCGCGTAGTCCTCTGTCAGGATGCAAAGCACCACGGCCGCGTTCGTGATTCCACGCGCGATCTCCTCCCGCCATACAGACCCACCACCGATACCGCTGGGGTCCATGAGATCGAGCCACACCGTAATATTCGCGTCTTCGAGCGACTTGCGCAGCTTGAGCGCGAACTCCATGTGGGAGTGCGTGTAGCTGATCATCACGTCGCGCGTTCCTGCAGCGCGCTTGATCTCGAACTGGAGCCTTGTTGACGTGGTGCAGTCGATCGGCCGGAAGCCATCGTGATTCGTGCGCATGATGTCGCCTCCCATGCTCAGCAATGCCAGCGCCGTTTGCTGGTCGTCCAGTTTCACAGCGAGATGCAACGCTGTATCCCCAGTTGAATGCGCATCCTGGAAGTTCGCATTGGCCTTGGCAGCCAGCAGGATCTCGACGGCTCCGACTGCGCCTTTCACAGTGAATTTCACTGCAGCCCAGTGTACCTAGGGGCCTACGCTTGGTGTGTCCGACGAATAGCCCTGAGAAACGTCCTGGTTTTAAGGTGATGGGGGGAAAGTCACAAGGCGGGGCGAGACGGTTCGGGCAGTAAGAGTGGGTACAAGCGGGAGGGATGATGTGGGTCACAGGCGAAGATCTTGCGCGTTGAAGTGCGTGAGGTCATGGTACCATAAATGTGGTACATTTAATCGACATTTGCAGGTGAGAAACATAAGAGTGGGAATACACTTGTTTTGACCTGCACCTGGTTTCGTGTAAGCCCTCTCTTTTGCTTTTTGTATTGAAGAGTGCAGCTGGCGGCGTGCCGTCCTTGTAATTACCGAGCCCTCTTCGTCGCAAAATTTGAAACGCTCCACGCCCACACTGTGCGGCCTGTGAGGGCAAAGCCAGCGATAAAAACATAGGACTGAGCGGAAACACTTGCAGCAATTAGGGCTGGCAGATGAACTTAGGATCCTCCCTCTCGTATTGTGTTTTAGCTCTTAGAGCCGTACCAGGTTTGCTAGGTTTCTCCTTATCCCAATAACTCTACGACTGCATCCTAAAAGTTGTCAATACCCATACCAAAGTATATGTTTAGGGTCACTATGTAGAATTAAATCTTGTAAGCGATCGCTATAGAGGAGCTTAGCGTATCACATGGACGTGTCCAACCAGAGCCAACCAAACCGAGGCCAGCCCGCCCGCTCTGGGCCAGCCGTTCGGCAGTCCGTCGCCGAAGTTCGCGGTAAAGGCTTCAGTTCGAATTCCTCCTTCGAGACACCAAGAACGACGAAGTGCTGCTGCTAGTGGTGTGCAAATGCATTCGTAGCTTCCAAGCCAAGTCAATGAGCCCGTCCATGCTGCGACCTCGTTCCGGCTCTGCAAGTCATGCATGACAAGAAGTCCGTCGATGCACCGTTACGATATTTCATCGCTCAACAATCGTGAGAGCACACGCGTATTCGCAAAAGGTGCACATTGTACAAATTGTACACACCCAACTCCCACTCACTCACGTTACGTATTTTTTGTCTAACCAACTCTTTTTTTACTATGTGGTTTTGTGCGTAACGCTATCTATTGTTGGTGAAAAGGGTCAAGATTGCGGCTACTCAGTGTGCCATGATGTAACCAGCCGACCTTCAAGCCTCCTGCGCATCCGTGACTCTCCACGAACGTCTTCATGCGTCGGCCACTGCACCCAGACAAGATGCATGGACATCTTGGTGCCATCTAGGCGTCACGTTGCCATTCCGGTAGAAGCGTGCCCATGGCATGGTATCGAGCAAGCCGATGTCACCAACGCCCCGTTGCCACTACGGTGTCGAAACCCTCGACGACCAACATCCCCAGGCCAGCCCCATGTCAACATCCATTATGGACCTACACACTGCGGAGGTAGCGAGCATGGACGACAGACATCCTGTCTCTCTAGACACTCATGGCCACGAGAGGCACAGCGACGGTGATCGATTCGCAAGGTGAAGGAGTTGCAAGGTGCACCCAGGGCTGTGCGCAACACACGACCCGTGGCTACACCAGTACATGTACACAAGAGGCATTCACCAGTGTGCATCGACCCCACTACTTCAACATCTACGCGGTGGCGCAAGACCTTCGACATGACCGTCGACCAGACATTTTCTACTACCCTACGCCGCGGAGCTGCTGCTGGAATCCGCATCAGGATGCCACAGCCTCACAAGGATCTTGGTTGAGTTGAGTGTTCTCCACTGTTTGGGTGCCAGTTGCTTCACCCGTCACGCTTTGTCAAGTCGTACCAGTCACCAGGAGATCCTGTACATGTTGTCAGTGTGAGTCACTGGCACTGCCGTTCGACTGGGCTATAATTAACGTCGAGAACGGAGCCTGGCCCGGAGATCCACGCTTGCGTCGAAGTGCGAGCCACTGCCACTCCTGAACTGGGATCAAGTCGTACAAGTAGGGGCTCACCATGTTGCGCGTGATGTCGCTCGCGGAGTTCACATGATGGCGCGGCGACTTCCGTCGCAGTATTCATGCCTCCCATGCAAAAGAAGGGTTGAGGATAGTAGTGGGTTGGTCAGGTATTTCAGTTCGATACCACGTTAATTGCGTGGGGGGTGACGTCATTTGGCACGCAATGCAGTACGGCGACAAGACCCCGCGAAGATGTTCGTACTGCAGCAGAGCTCAGGTATCTATCGACCTGCAACTCGTATGACGACCCACATCTCTCGGATCACGGCCATAGCTCAATCAACGCACCGTGTATCGTACCCAGAAGAAGAACCCGTTGGGTGGCAGGCCCATCAAGACTACGAAACCCTCACTACCGATGACAACCCGTACAACTCAGCGCCGTTTTCCGGTAGTGTGAGGTGCTTTTGCCGTTGGTCGCTGCTCCGCTCCCGTACTCGGCATGGTCATATCAAGCGAAAAAGTGTCCGTGCCCGTGCTGGAGTCCAGTCGGTGTTCCTCGCACGAAGATCGGTCTAAGTCTGAATGCGGTGGTCCAGAGTACTGAGTAAGTGCTTACTGAGTACGTTCGAGTCTCGCATCGCTACGGCCACCGGACGCAGTCGCTCACGGAATGGACACGCTGCGGACGCAGAATTAGGGCGATCGTCGAAGACGGGGTCCTTCCCATCGACGACATACTCCGACCCCGATTTTGTTCATTTCTCACGCGACTCAGATGAGATTTGCAGTCGGCGATTTGAAATCGCCGATTTCTCTTTTTTCAGACTTCCCCCCGTGTATTGGCGATTACAGGCACTCCATGGTGTCACGTTCGAGACAGGCGAGTTGTCTGGGCTACGAAAGTGATATTGGTGGTGGTAGAAGGTCTGGAGAGAAGTTGACGACTCTCGCTGAATGAGGCCTCTGGGAGCGGATTTGGCGATGTTGAAGTGGCTGCGTACGAGTTGCTTCGCGACAAGAAAGAACGGAAGCCCAGAACATGCCACCGACAACAAGGGAGGGCTGCGGCAGCATCGAGGGTGTGACTGCGTGCCTCTGTGGGAGAAAATGCTGGAGATGCGATTTGCGGGGGTTGCGGGTGTGGATTTGGCATACTCATCAACGAGCGCTATCTAGTTCTGCATCGAGGTGCTGTCCATGATCATGGAAGTGTCTGCTTGTTAAAGAAGAAAACCGCACGCTCAGAACGTCTCTGCAAGCAGATTTATGGCGAAAAGTGATCGACTTAGAAGGTATCGTCGATTTGGAGAATGCGCGGCAAGCGAGCTCTTCGGTTGCTACCGCTGTGACCACGCGCGACGTTCAAGCTCAGAGGAGAGGTTGAAGGTGGCGTAAAAGCGGTGGGAGGGGGCTATCCAATGTTCCCGTCGTTGCAAGTCACGAAGAGGGTTTTCGAGTCTCAACATGCTCGAGTGAACCAGAGATGCAAGCCACTGCAAGTAATGCCTGTACCGCGACGAGGCAAGGCAAATGCGGATCTTGAGGAGTCGTTGCTATCGCCGTGGGTTTTCACGGCTGGTGGTAATAGGTTGGGCTCTCAAGGTGGGCTGCACTACTCTGAATTCAAGCCCGAGTTTTGTGTGCTACTACAGGCTTGCACTTTTCCGATTCGAGAAGGTGTAGTCGCCCAAGGTGTCGCAAGTCAAGATGGAGCTCACGATTTGGTTCAACTGGTGGCAAGCAGTCGGGCTGAGAGCGTCTGTGGAGCTGTTGCAAGGGTGTGTGTCTCGTTAGCGCTGAAGCCATCGATCAGATTGCGCCTGCACGACCACGGCATGGTGGAAACGGTAGTTAAATGGAAGAGCAGCAGTTTTTCCGACCCTCGAAGCTGTCACAGAGTGCGGTGCATGTCGTTAGATTCATTGCTGAGCTATTGGGCACGACGCTTGTCGCCGTCGGATTGAACTCCAAGGGGTACGGATGCGGGTTTCCAGTCGAGCTCTCACTGAAGCCCATTATTGTGGTGTTGGTCGCAGTTGCAGTCGCTGCGTTGGACGCCACGACGTGGGGGGTTCCGTGAGGATAAGTGCGGACGAATGGGCAGCAGTTGTGATATTCCAGTTTTTGTGGTAGCGGCGCCGAATCTGCCTGCAGTCGAAGCTCGGCGAGTTCTGGCGCATCATGCAGCAACGCGCGACATGGCAGATCGCAAGCTTCGCCTTCCTGCTGAAATTGTGGTTATCCTTTTGGAATGGACTCGGCTTCGCACAGTGCGCGAATACGGACGCTGCGACGCACACGCCGCCGCCACTCGAGAGCACCAGAAACGAGTTCTTCATAAATGGGTGCATGGCGTGGGAGCTGTCGTTTGTCCACAAGTTGGCACTCGTCCGTCCTTGTTGTGCTACTTACATTTTTAGTGAAGCGGATCGATTGCAAGGAATCTCAAACAAATGTTTGCGAAGAGCGAGAAATGTGGCGATCTCCATCCTACCGAAGCAGCTACATGTACCGAAGTGCTCCAGTTCATTGACAAGACAGCTGGAAAAAAGCAGCGAAGTAGACGCATCCAAACGGTGCGGTCATAGCCATTTTGCGAATACGTTGGTTACATTTCATGCTCTTTATCCTATCTGCCCTTTGTGCTTGATCAAATGGGGGAGCACCGAACGCGACTTGCTCGACGACAAGAGCAGCAGCAGCAAGCGGTTTAGCTACCAGGGCACGGGGCGGATGACAACGCTGGCGAAGTTTCGTCTGTGCTGTTGATTCAACTGCGATAGATTAGGAATTGCAGATCAATGAAGACACCGCAGCACTGCAACCGGTTTATACGTTTTGTATTACACTTGTGTTATGTTTCACTCAGGTCGTACTCGCTTGGAGAGCAAACATGTCTGCCACTACCCTAATACCAAGGCGAGCAGGTCTGGACGAGTGCAGCCTTTGCACTGTTGAGATAGTTAATTATTTTGTCGGCGTCTTGTCCCCGAGCATGGCGTCGAAGCTGATGTTGATGTTCTCGCTCGACTCGGCCAGCTCGAGCATGCTGATGGACGAGTTGGACCCTCGTTGGCGAGTGTCGAAGCTGCCGTCGCTGGAGAGTGCGCCCAGAGCAGGATGCCTCTGCAGCGCCCTGGAGAACGACGGAGCCTCTTCCTGCACGACTCGCATTTGTCCGCTCTCCACTTCCACCTCCACCTCCTCGTCCGAGTCCAAGTCGTCGTCTTGGATGCCGGCGTAGCACAACTCGTCCTCCTCGTCGAAGTCGTCGACGCGTCCGACGAGCGTGGAGAAGTTGCCGATCATGGAGTGCGAGAGACTCATGTCCGACGTGATGCTGCGCGTGGTTCCTGAGGTGTCGGCGAACGTCTGCGAGAGTCGAGTGGGCGGCAGCCCGAAGTTGGACACATCGCTCCGCGCACTCGCGAACGTGACGCCTTGAGTCTGCTGTGGACGGCGTCGACGCATGCTGCCTTCAACCTGCACCGACGGGTTGAAGGACCCAGTCGACACGAAGCTGTCGCGCAAATCTGCGAACCCGCCTCGAAGCTGCACGTCGCTGCCTGTGCCATGAGCGCCATTGAAGCTTGGGGGTGGGCTGAAACTCGAAAGCTGACCGGCAAGTGGCCCGCCGATGCTGATGCCGTAGACTTCTTCACGCAGCGCGTCCAGCAGGTGCCGTAGCGACTGACGGAAGCCCACCATGTCGCCCTTGGTGAAGAAGTGGAAGAACTCGCTGCGCGCGAGGCTGTACTTGATGTCGAGCCCGAAGTCCATGCGGTTCACCACCACCGGCAGGATCTTCTTGCCCTTGTCCTCCGCGAACGCCAGCTGATCCTTCACGAGTTCGCTCGCCAGCGTCTTCTCGGAGATCAGCAGCACGAAGGCCGAGCACTTGAGAATCGCCTCCTTTGCTTCGTGGATGCGCACGGACATGTCGTCGTCCCGCGACAACACTGGGCGACCAGATCTGTCCGCCTCCTCCTCCGTGTCCTCGTCAATCGCCGACGCCAGCTTCACCATGTGCTTGCGATCCACGTAGCACCGCAAACCTCCTTCGCGACACATCTCAACGCACAACTTGCGCACGAACCGCTGGTGGTAGTCGCCATGGCTGATGAAGACGAACTGCTCGCCGCTGGCTGTGGCCGAGGTCAGCTCCTGCAAGTCTTCCACAATGCTGTCGCTCGTACCAGGCTCGTCGATCTCGTTCGAGTCTCGCTCCGAGATGACGTCTTTGCGTCCTCCACGCTTGGGCTTCGTGACCTTGTGGAAGTAGTACCCGCCAGTGTCGAGCACAATGCTGTCCGACACGCCACCGTCGTCCACGAAGCTGTTGGAGCTGCTGGTGCTGCTCAGGATGCTCAGGTTCGTGGCGTTGTAGTCGTAGTTGAGGCGCATCTGGCGCTGGCTGGTCGAGAACACGCTGTTTGAGCCGATGGACCTGGAAGACCCCGGTGGCCCGCGCCGACGGGTGTTGCCGATGACGACGGGCATGGCCGAGTCGTCGCCGATCTCGTGGATGGACGAGCCGCCCGAGTCGTACTGGTAGTAGTTGGGCGTGTCGAACGCTGACAACGCCAGTGCTCGCTCGTCAAACTTCATCGAGTCCATGCCGTACGTGTTCGTGGAGCTCATGCCGGACGCTGCGTGGTTCAGGCGGCGACTGCGCATTCCACCGCTTGTGTGGCCCGACCCTGTCATCGGGTTCGTCTCCGCTCGACGCATGTTGCGCTTGATGTTGTCCACCTTCCGCTTCTCGATCTCGTCGCGCATCCCATCCAGCAGCATCCGAAGCTGGTTCTTGTACGCGGCTTCGTCGTACTCGTACCGCGTCTCCTTCTCGCTGACCTGCTCCACCTTGACGATGGCGCTCTCGAACGGCACAAGCTGTCGCGTGTACAAATACACCTGCAGCTCCTCCGAAATCTTGGCTTGCTCGGTGGAGATGGCCATGATGGGCGTGCCCACCTGCTTGGCCAGCGCCAACTCCTTGAGACACCACTCAGACTGCGCGTAGTCCTCTGTCAGGATGCAAAGCACCACGGCCGCGTTCGTGATTCCACGCGCGATCTCCTCCCGCCATACAGACCCACCACCGATACCGCTGGGGTCCATGAGATCGAGCCACACCGTAATATTCGCGTCTTCGAGCGACTTGCGCAGCTTGAGCGCGAACTCCATGTGGGAGTGCGTGTAGCTGATCATCACGTCGCGCGTTCCTGCAGCGCGCTTGATCTCGAACTGGAGCCTTGTTGACGTGGTGCAGTCGATCGGCCGGAAGCCATCGTGATTCGTGCGCATGATGTCGCCTCCCATGCTCAGCAATGCCAGCGCCGTTTGCTGGTCGTCCAGTTTCACAGCGAGATGCAACGCTGTATCCCCAGTTGAATGCGCATCCTGGAAGTTCGCATTGGCCTTGGCAGCCAGCAGGATCTCGACGGCTCCGACTGCGCCTTTCACAGTGAATTTCACTGCAGCCCAGTGTACCTAGGGGCCTACGCTTGGTGTGTCCGACGAATAGCCCTGAGAAACGTCCTGGTTTTAAGGTGATGGGGGGAAAGTCACAAGGCGGGGCGAGACGGTTCGGGCAGTAAGAGTGGGTACAAGCGGGAGGGATGATGTGGGTCACAGGCGAAGATCTTGCGCGTTGAAGTGCGTGAGGTCATGGTACCATAAATGTGGTACATTTAATCGACATTTGCAGGTGAGAAACATAAGAGTGGGAATACACTTGTTTTGACCTGCACCTGGTTTCGTGTAAGCCCTCTCTTTTGCTTTTTGTATTGAAGAGTGCAGCTGGCGGTGTGCCGTCCTTGTAATTACCGAGCCCTCTTCGTCGCAAAATTTGAAACGCTCCACGCCCACACTGTGCGGCCTGTGAGGGCAAAGCCAGCGATAAAAACATAGGACTGAGCGGAAACACTTGCAGCAATTAGGGCTGGCAGATGAACTTAGGATCCTCCCTCTCGTATTGTGTTTTAGCTCTTAGAGCCGTACCAGGTTTGCTAGGTTTCTCCTTATCCCAATAACTCTACGACTGCATCCTAAAAGTTGTCAATACCCATACCAAAGTATATGTTTAGGGTCACTATGTAGAATTAAATCTTGTAAGCGATCGCTATAGAGGAGCTTAGCGTATCACATGGACGTGTCCAACCAGAGCCAACCAAACCGAGGCCAGCCCGCCCGCTCTGGGCCAGCCGTTCGGCAGTCCGTCGCCGAAGTTCGCGGTAAAGGCTTCAGTTCGAATTCCTCCTTCGAGACACCAAGAACGACGAAGTGCTGCTGCTAGTGGTGTGCAAATGCATTCGTAGCTTCCAAGCCAAGTCAATGAGCCCGTCCATGCTGCGACCTCGTTCCGGCTCTGCAAGTCATGCATGACAAGAAGTCCGTCGATGCACCGTTACGATATTTCATCGCTCAACAATCGTGAGAGCACACGCGTATTCGCAAAAGGTGCACATTGTACAAATTGTACACACCCAACTCCCACTCACTCACGTTACGTATTTTTTGTCTAACCAACTCTTTTTTTACTATGTGGTTTTGTGCGTAACGCTATCTATTGTTGGTGAAAAGGGTCAAGATTGCGGCTACTCAGTGTGCCATGATGTAACCAGCCGACCTTCAAGCCTCCTGCGCATCCGTGACTCTCCACGAACGTCTTCATGCGTCGGCCACTGCACCCAGACAAGATGCATGGACATCTTGGTGCCATCTAGGCGTCACGTTGCCATTCCGGTAGAAGCGTGTCCATGGCATGGTATCGAGCAAGCCGATGTCACCAACGCCCCGTTGCCACTACGGTGTCGAAACCCTCGACGACCAACATCCCCAGGCCAGCCCCATGTCAACATCCATTATGGACCTACACACTGCGGAGGTAGCGAGCATGGACGACAGACATCCTGTCTCTCTAGACACTCATGGCCACGAGAGGCACAGCGACGGTGATCGATTCGCAAGGTGAAGGAGTTGCAAGGTGCACCCAGGGCTGTGCGCAACACACGACCCGTGGCTACACCAGTACATGTACACAAGAGGCATTCACCAGTGTGCATCGACCCCACTACTTCAACATCTACGCGGTGGCGCAAGACCTTCGACATGACCGTCGACCAGACATTTTCTACTACCCTACGCCGCGGAGCTGCTGCTGGAATCCGCATCAGGATGCCACAGCCTCACAAGGATCTTGGTTGAGTTGAGTGTTCTCCACTGTTTGGGTGCCAGTTGCTTCACCCGTCACGCTTTGTCAAGTCGTACCAGTCACCAGGAGATCCTGTACATGTTGTCAGTGTGAGTCACTGGCACTGCCGTTCGACTGGGCCATAATTAACGTCGAGAACGGAGCCTGGCCCGGAGATCCACGCTTGCGTCGAAGTGCGAGCCACTGCCACTCCTGAACTGGGATCAAGTCGTACAAGTAGGGGCTCACCATGTTGCGCGTGATGTCGCTCGCGGAGTTCACATGATGGCGCGGCGACTTCCGTCGCAGTATTCATGCCTCCCATGCAAAAGAAGGGTTGAGGATAGTAGTGGGTTGGTCAGGTATTTCAGTTCGATACCACGTTAATTGCGTGGGGGGTGACGTCATTTGGCACGCAATGCAGTACGGCGACAAGACCCCGCGAAGATGTTCGTACTGCAGCAGAGCTCAGGTATCTATCGACCTGCAACTCGTATGACGACCCACATCTCTCGGATCACGGCCATAGCTCAATCAACGCACCGTGTATCGTACCCAGAAGAAGAACCCGTTGGGTGGCAGGCCCATCAAGACTACGAAACCCTCACTACCGATGACAACCCGTACAACTCAGCGCCGTTTTCCGGTAGTGTGAGGTGCTTTTGCCGTTGGTCGCTGCTCCGCTCCCGTACTCGGCATGGTCATATCAAGCGAAAAAGTGTCCGTGTCCGTGCTGGAGTCCAGTCGGTGTTCCTCGCACGAAGATCGGTCTAAGTCTGAATGCGGTGGTCCAGAGTACTGAGTAAGTGCTTACTGAGTACGTTCGAGTCTCGCATCGCTACGGCCACCGGACGCAGTCGCTCACGGAATGGACACGCTGCGGACGCAGAATTAGGGCGATCGTCGAAGACGGGGTCCTTCCCATCGACGACATACTCCGACCCCGATTTTGTTCATTTCTCACGCGACTCGGATGA
Organism: Phytophthora x cambivora; assembly: GCA_033557925.1. Classification (NCBI taxonomy): domain Eukaryota; phylum Oomycota; class Peronosporomycetes; order Peronosporales; family Peronosporaceae; genus Phytophthora; species Phytophthora x cambivora. Next base: position 1,820,284 of record JAUCEB010000012.1, on the reverse strand, counting down.
GATTTGCAGTCGGCGATTTGAAATCGCCGATTTCTCTTTTTTCAGACTTCCCCCCGTGTATTGGCGATTACAGGCACTCCATGGTGTCACGTTCGAGACAGGCGAGTTGTCTGGGCTACGAAAGTGATATTGGTGGTGGTAGAAGGTCTGGAGAGAAGTTGACGACTCTCGCTGAATGAGGCCTCTGGGAGCGGATTTGGCGATGTTGAAGTGGCTGCGTACGAGTTGCTTCGCGACAAGAAAGAACGGAAGCCCAGAACATGCCACCGACAACAAGGGAGGGCTGCGGCAGCATCGAGGGTGTGACTGCGTGCCTCTGTGGGAGAAAATGCTGGAGATGCGATTTGCGGGGGTTGCGGGTGTGGATTTGGCATACTCATCAACGAGCGCTATCTAGTTCTGCATCGAGGTGCTGCCCATGATCATGGAAGTGTCTGCTTGTTAAAGAAGAAAACCGCACGCTCAGAACGTCTCTGCAAGCAGATTTATGGCGAAAAGTGATCGACTTAGAAGGTATCGTCGATTTGGAGAATGCGCGGCAAGCGAGCTCTTCGGTTGCTACCGCTGTGACCACGCGCGACGTTCAAGCTCAGAGGAGAGGTTGAAGGTGGCGTAAAAGCGGTGGGAGGGGGCTATCCAATGTTCCCGTCGTTGCAAGTCACGAAGAGGGTTTTCGAGTCTCAACATGCTCGAGTGAACCAGAGATGCAAGCCACTGCAAGTAATGCCTGTACCGCGACGAGGCAAGGCAAATGCGGATCTTGAGGAGTCGTTGCTATCGCCGTGGGTTTTCACGGCTGGTGGTAATAGGTTGGGCTCTCAAGGTGGGCTGCACTACTCTGAATTCAAGCCCGAGTTTTGTGTGCTACTACAGGCTTGCACTTTTCCGATTCGAGAAGGTGTAGTCGCCCAAGGTGTCGCAAGTCAAGATGGAGCTCACGATTTGGTTCAACTGGTGGCAAGCAGTCGGGCTGAGAGCGTCTGTGGAGCTGTTGCAAGGGTGTGTGTCTCGTTAGCGCTGAAGCCATCGATCAGATTGCGCCTGCACGACCACGGCATGGTGGAAACGGTAGTTAAATGGAAGAGCAGCAGTTTTTCCGACCCTCGAAGCTGTCACAGAGTGCGGTGCATGTCGTTAGATTCATTGCTGAGCTATTGGGCACGACGCTTGTCGCCGTCGGATTGAACTCCAAGGGGTACGGATGCGGGTTTCCAGTCGAGCTCTCACTGAAGCCCATTATTGTGGTGTTGGTCGCAGTTGCAGTCGCTGCGTTGGACGCCACGACGTGGGGGGTTCCGTGAGGATAAGTGCGGACGAATGGGCAGCAGTTGTGATATTCCAGTTTTTGTGGTAGCGGCGCCGAATCTGCCTGCAGTCGAAGCTCGGCGAGTTCTGGCGCATCATGCAGCAACGCGCGACATGGCAGATCGCAAGCTTCGCCTTCCTGCTGAAATTGTGGTTATCCTTTTGGAATGGACTCGGCTTCGCACAGTGCGCGAATACGGACGCTGCGACGCACACGCCGCCGCCACTCGAGAGCACCAGAAACGAGTTCTTCATAAATGGGTGCATGGCGTGGGAGCTGTCGTTTGTCCACAAGTTGGCACTCGTCCGTCCTTGTTGTGCTACTTACATTTTTAGTGAAGCGGATCGATTGCAAGGAATCTCAAACAAATGTTTGCGAAGAGCGAGAAATGTGGCGATCTCCATCCTACCGAAGCAGCTACATGTACCGAAGTGCTCCAGTTCATTGACAAGACAGCTGGAAAAAAAGCAGCGAAGTAGACGCATCCAAACGGTGCGGTCATAGCCATTTTGCGAATACGTTGGTTACATTTCATGCTCTTTATCCTATCTGCCCTTTGTGCTTGATCAAATGGGGGAGCACCGAACGCGACTTGCTCGACGACAAGAGCAGCAGCAGCAAGCGGTTTAGCTACCAGGGCACGGGGCGGATGACAACGCTGGCGAAGTTTCGTCTGTGCTGTTGATTCAACTGCGATAGATTAGGAATTGCAGATCAATGAAGACACCGCAGCACTGCAACCGGTTTATACGTTTTGTATTACACTTGTGTTATGTTTCACTCAGGTCGTACTCGCTTGGAGAGCAAACATGTCTGCCACTACCCTAATACCAAGGCGAGCAGGTCTGGACGATTGCAGCCTTTGCACTGTTGAGATAGTTAATTATTTTGTCGGCGTCTTGTCCCCGAGCATGGCGTCGAAGCTGATGTTGATGTTCTCGCTCGACTCGGCCAGCTCGAGCATGCTGATGGACGAGTTGGACCCTCGTTGGCGAGTGTCGAAGCTGCCGTCGCTGGAGAGTGCGCCCAGAGCAGGATGCCTCTGCAGCGCCCTGGAGAACGACGGAGCCTCTTCCTGCACGACTCGCATTTGTCCGCTCTCCACTTCCACCTCCACCTCCTCGTCCGAGTCCAAGTCGTCGTCTTGGATGCCGGCGTAGCACAACTCGTCCTCCTCGTCGAAGTCGTCGACGCGTCCGACGAGCGTGGAGAAGTTGCCGATCATGGAGTGCGAGAGACTCATGTCCGACGTGATGCTGCGCGTGGTTCCTGAGGTGTCGGCGAACGTCTGCGAGAGTCGAGTGGGCGGCAGCCCGAAGTTGGACACATCGCTCCGCGCACTCGCGAACGTGACGCCTTGAGTCTGCTGTGGACGGCGTCGACGCATGCTGCCTTCAACCTGCACCGACGGGTTGAAGGACCCAGTCGACACGAAGCTGTCGCGCAAATCTGCGAACCCGCCTCGAAGCTGCACGTCGCTGCCTGTGCCATGAGCGCCATTGAAGCTTGGGGGTGGGCTGAAACTCGAAAGCTGACCGGCAAGTGGCCCGCCGATGCTGATGCCGTAGACTTCTTCACGCAGCGCGTCCAGCAGGTGCCGTAGCGACTGACGGAAGCCCACCATGTCGCCCTTGGTGAAGAAGTGGAAGAACTCGCTGCGCGCGAGGCTGTACTTGATGTCGAGCCCGAAGTCCATGCGGTTCACCACCACCGGCAGGATCTTCTTGCCCTTGTCCTCCGCGAACGCCAGCTGATCCTTCACGAGTTCGCTCGCCAGCGTCTTCTCGGAGATCAGCAGCACGAAGGCCGAGCACTTGAGAATCGCCTCCTTTGCTTCGTGGATGCGCACGGACATGTCGTCGTCCCGCGACAACACTGGGCGACCAGATCTGTCCGCCTCCTCCTCCGTGTCCTCGTCAATCGCCGACGCCAGCTTCACCATGTGCTTGCGATCCACGTAGCACCGCAAACCTCCTTCGCGACACATCTCAACGCACAACTTGCGCACGAACCGCTGGTGGTAGTCGCCATGGCTGATGAAGACGAACTGCTCGCCGCTGGCTGTGGCCGAGGTCAGCTCCTGCAAGTCTTCCACAATGCTGTCGCTCGTACCAGGCTCGTCGATCTCGTTCGAGTCTCGCTCCGAGATGACGTCTTTGCGTCCTCCACGCTTGGGCTTCGTGACCTTGTGGAAGTAGTACCCGCCAGTGTCGAGCACAATGCTGTCCGACACGCCACCGTCGTCCACGAAGCTGTTGGAGCTGCTGGTGCTGCTCAGGATGCTCAGGTTCGTGGCGTTGTAGTCGTAGTTGAGGCGCATCTGGCGCTGGCTGGTCGAGAACACGCTGTTTGAGCCGATGGACCTGGAAGACCCCGGTGGCCCGCGCCGACGGGTGTTGCCGATGACGACGGGCATGGCCGAGTCGTCGCCGATCTCGTGGATGGACGAGCCGCCCGAGTCGTACTGGTAGTAGTTGGGCGTGTCGAACGCTGACAACGCCAGTGCTCGCTCGTCAAACTTCATCGAGTCCATGCCGTACGTGTTCGTGGAGCTCATGCCGGACGCTGCGTGGTTCAGGCGGCGACTGCGCATTCCACCGCTTGTGTGGCCCGACCCTGTCATCGGGTTCGTCTCCGCTCGACGCATGTTGCGCTTGATGTTGTCCACCTTCCGCTTCTCGATCTCGTCGCGCATCCCATCCAGCAGCATCCGAAGCTGGTTCTTGTACGCGGCTTCGTCGTACTCGTACCGCGTCTCCTTCTCGCTGACCTGCTCCACCTTGACGATGGCGCTCTCGAACGGCACAAGCTGTCGCGTGTACAAATACACCTGCAGCTCCTCCGAAATCTTGGCTTGCTCGGTGGAGATGGCCATGATGGGCGTGCCCACCTGCTTGGCCAGCGCCAACTCCTTGAGACACCACTCAGACTGCGCGTAGTCCTCTGTCAGGATGCAAAGCACCACGGCCGCGTTCGTGATTCCACGCGCGATCTCCTCCCGCCATACAGACCCACCACCGATACCGCTGGGGTCCATGAGATCGAGCCACACCGTAATATTCGCGTCTTCGAGCGACTTGCGCAGCTTGAGCGCGAACTCCATGTGGGAGTGCGTGTAGCTGATCATCACGTCGCGCGTTCCTGCAGCGCGCTTGATCTCGAACTGGAGCCTTGTTGACGTGGTGCAGTCGATCGGCCGGAAGCCATCGTGATTCGTGCGCATGATGTCGCCTCCCATGCTCAGCAATGCCAGCGCCGTTTGCTGGTCGTCCAGTTTCACAGCGAGATGCAACGCTGTATCCCCAGTTGAATGCGCATCCTGGAAGTTCGCATTGGCCTTGGCAGCCAGCAGGATCTCGACGGCTCCGACTGCGCCTTTCACAGTGAATTTCACTGCAGCCCAGTGTACCTAGGGGCCTACGCTTGGTGTGTCCGACGAATAGCCCTGAGAAACGTCCTGGTTTTAAGGTGATGGGGGGAAAGTCACAAGGCGGGGCGAGACGGTTCGGGCAGTAAGAGTGGGTACAAGCGGGAGGGATGATGTGGGTCACAGGCGAAGATCTTGCGCGTTGAAGTGCGTGAGGTCATGGTACCATAAATGTGGTACATTTAATCGACATTTGCAGGTGAGAAACATAAGAGTGGGAATACACTTGTTTTGACCTGCACCTGGTTTCGTGTAAGCCCTCTCTTTTGCTTTTTGTATTGAAGAGTGCAGCTGGCGGCGTGCCGTCCTTGTAATTACCGAGCCCTCTTCGTCGCAAAATTTGAAACGCTCCACGCCCACACTGTGCGGCCTGTGAGGGCAAAGCCAGCGATAAAAACATAGGACTGAGCGGAAACACTTGCAGCAATTAGGGCTGGCAGATGAACTTAGGATCCTCCCTCTCGTATTGTGTTTTAGCTCTTAGAGCCGTACCAGGTTTGCTAGGTTTCTCCTTATCCCAATAACTCTACGACTGCATCCTAAAAGTTGTCAATACCCATACCAAAGTATATGTTTAGGGTCACTATGTAGAATTAAATCTTGTAAGCGATCGCTATAGAGGAGCTTAGCGTATCACATGGACGTGTCCAACCAGAGCCAACCAAACCGAGGCCAGCCCGCCCGCTCTGGGCCAGCCGTTCGGCAGTCCGTCGCCGAAGTTCGCGGTAAAGGCTTCAGTTCGAATTCCTCCTTCGAGACACCAAGAACGACGAAGTGCTGCTGCTAGTGGTGTGCAAATGCATTCGTAGCTTCCAAGCCAAGTCAATGAGCCCGTCCATGCTGCGACCTCGTTCCGGCTCTGCAAGTCATGCATGACAAGAAGTCCGTCGATGCACCGTTACGATATTTCATCGCTCAACAATCGTGAGAGCACACGCGTATTCGCAAAAGGTGCACATTGTACAAATTGTACACACCCAACTCCCACTCACTCACGTTACGTATTTTTTGTCTAACCAACTCTTTTTTTACTATGTGGTTTTGTGCGTAACGCTATCTATTGTTGGTGAAAAGGGTCAAGATTGCGGCTACTCAGTGTGCCATGATGTAACCAGCCGACCTTCAAGCCTCCTGCGCATCCGTGACTCTCCACGAACGTCTTCATGCGTCGGCCACTGCACCCAGACAAGATGCATGGACATCTTGGTGCCATCTAGGCGTCACGTTGCCATTCCGGTAGAAGCGTGTCCATGGCATGGTATCGAGCAAGCCGATGTCACCAACGCCCCGTTGCCACTACGGTGTCGAAACCCTCGACGACCAACATCCCCAGGCCAGCCCCATGTCAACATCCATTATGGACCTACACACTGCGGAGGTAGCGAGCATGGACGACAGACATCCTGTCTCTCTAGACACTCATGGCCACGAGAGGCACAGCGACGGTGATCGATTCGCAAGGTGAAGGAGTTGCAAGGTGCACCCAGGGCTGTGCGCAACACACGACCCGTGGCTACACCAGTACATGTACACAAGAGGCATTCACCAGTGTGCATCGACCCCACTACTTCAACATCTACGCGGTGGCGCAAGACCTTCGACATGACCGTCGACCAGACATTTTCTACTACCCTACGCCGCGGAGCTGCTGCTGGAATCCGCATCAGGATGCCACAGCCTCACAAGGATCTTGGTTGAGTTGAGTGTTCTCCACTGTTTGGGTGCCAGTTGCTTCACCCGTCACGCTTTGTCAAGTCGTACCAGTCACCAGGAGATCCTGTACATGTTGTCAGTGTGAGTCACTGGCACTGCCGTTCGACTGGGCCATAATTAACGTCGAGAACGGAGCCTGGCCCGGAGATCCACGCTTGCGTCGAAGTGCGAGCCACTGCCACTCCTGAACTGGGATCAAGTCGTACAAGTAGGGGCTCACCATGTTGCGCGTGATGTCGCTCGCGGAGTTCACATGATGGCGCGGCGACTTCCGTCGCAGTATTCATGCCTCCCATGCAAAAGAAGGGTTGAGGATAGTAGTGGGTTGGTCAGGTATTTCAGTTCGATACCACGTTAATTGCGTGGGGGGTGACGTCATTTGGCACGCAATGCAGTACGGCGACAAGACCCCGCGAAGATGTTCGTACTGCAGCAGAGCTCAGGTATCTATCGACCTGCAACTCGTATGACGACCCACATCTCTCGGATCACGGCCATAGCTCAATCAACGCACCGTGTATCGTACCCAGAAGAAGAACCCGTTGGGTGGCAGGCCCATCAAGACTACGAAACCCTCACTACCGATGACAACCCGTACAACTCAGCGCCGTTTTCCGGTAGTGTGAGGTGCTTTTGCCGTTGGTCGCTGCTCCGCTCCCGTACTCGGCATGGTCATATCAAGCGAAAAAGTGTCCGTGTCCGTGCTGGAGTCCAGTCGGTGTTCCTCGCACGAAGATCGGTCTAAGTCTGAATGCGGTGGTCCAGAGTACTGAGTAAGTGCTTACTGAGTACGTTCGAGTCTCGCATCGCTACGGCCACCGGACGCAGTCGCTCACGGAATGGACACGCTGCGGACGCAGAATTAGGGCGATCGTCGAAGACGGGGTCCTTCCCATCGACGACATACTCCGACCCCGATTTTGTTCATTTCTCACGCGACTCGGATGAGATTTGCAGTCGGCGATTTGAAATCGCCGATTTCTCTTTTTTCAGACTTCCCCCCGTGTATTGGCGATTACAGGCACTCCATGGTGTCACGTTCGAGACAGGCGAGTTGTCTGGGCTACGAAAGTGATATTGGTGGTGGTAGAAGGTCTGGAGAGAAGTTGACGACTCTCGCTGAATGAGGCCTCTGGGAGCGGATTTGGCGATGTTGAAGTGGCTGCGTACGAGTTGCTTCGCGACAAGAAAGAACGGAAGCCCAGAACATGCCACCGACAACAAGGGAGGGCTGCGGCAGCATCGAGGGTGTGACTGCGTGCCTCTGTGGGAGAAAATGCTGGAGATGCGATTTGCGGGGGTTGCGGGTGTGGATTTGGCATACTCATCAACGAGCGCTATCTAGTTCTGCATCGAGGTGCTGCCCATGATCATGGAAGTGTCTGCTTGTTAAAGAAGAAAACCGCACGCTCAGAACGTCTCTGCAAGCAGATTTATGGCGAAAAGTGATCGACTTAGAAGGTATCGTCGATTTGGAGAATGCGCGGCAAGCGAGCTCTTCGGTTGCTACCGCTGTGACCACGCGCGACGTTCAAGCTCAGAGGAGAGGTTGAAGGTGGCGTAAAAGCGGTGGGAGGGGGCTATCCAATGTTCCCGTCGTTGCAAGTCACGAAGAGGGTTTTCGAGTCTCAACATGCTCGAGTGAACCAGAGATGCAAGCCACTGCAAGTAATGCCTGTACCGCGACGAGGCAAGGCAAATGCGGATCTTGAGGAGTCGTTGCTATCGCCGTGGGTTTTCACGGCTGGTGGTAATAGGTTGGGCTCTCAAGGTGGGCTGCACTACTCTGAATTCAAGCCCGAGTTTTGTGTGCTACTACAGGCTTGCACTTTTCCGATTCGAGAAGGTGTAGTCGCCCAAGGTGTCGCAAGTCAAGATGGAGCTCACGATTTGGTTCAACTGGTGGCAAGCAGTCGGGCTGAGAGCGTCTGTGGAGCTGTTGCAAGGGTGTGTGTCTCGTTAGCGCTGAAGCCATCGATCAGATTGCGCCTGCACGACCACGGCATGGTGGAAACGGTAGTTAAATGGAAGAGCAGCAGTTTTTCCGACCCTCGAAGCTGTCACAGAGTGCGGTGCATGTCGTTAGATTCATTGCTGAGCTATTGGGCACGACGCTTGTCGCCGTCGGATTGAACTCCAAGGGGTACGGATGCGGGTTTCCAGTCGAGCTCTCACTGAAGCCCATTATTGTGGTGTTGGTCGCAGTTGCAGTCGCTGCGTTGGACGCCACGACGTGGGGGGTTCCGTGAGGATAAGTGCGGACGAATGGGCAGCAGTTGTGATATTCCAGTTTTTGTGGTAGCGGCGCCGAATCTGCCTGCAGTCGAAGCTCGGCGAGTTCTGGCGCATCATGCAGCAACGCGCGACATGGCAGATCGCAAGCTTCGCCTTCCTGCTGAAATTGTGGTTATCCTTTTGGAATGGACTCGGCTTCGCACAGTGCGCGAATACGGACGCTGCGACGCACACGCCGCCGCCACTCGAGAGCACCAGAAACGAGTTCTTCATAAATGGGTGCATGGCGTGGGAGCTGTCGTTTGTCCACAAGTTGGCACTCGTCCGTCCTTGTTGTGCTACTTACATTTTTAGTGAAGCGGATCGATTGCAAGGAATCTCAAACAAATGTTTGCGAAGAGCGAGAAATGTGGCGATCTCCATCCTACCGAAGCAGCTACATGTACCGAAGTGCTCCAGTTCATTGACAAGACAGCTGGAAAAAAAGCAGCGAAGTAGACGCATCCAAACGGTGCGGTCATAGCCATTTTGCGAATACGTTGGTTACATTTCATGCTCTTTATCCTATCTGCCCTTTGTGCTTGATCAAATGGGGGAGCACCGAACGCGACTTGCTCGACGACAAGAGCAGCAGCAGCAAGCGGTTTAGCTACCAGGGCACGGGGCGGATGACAACGCTGGCGAAGTTTCGTCTGTGCTGTTGATTCAACTGCGATAGATTAGGAATTGCAGATCAATGAAGACACCGCAGCACTGCAACCGGTTTATACGTTTTGTATTACACTTGTGTTATGTTTCACTCAGGTCGTACTCGCTTGGAGAGCAAACATGTCTGCCACTACCCTAATACCAAGGCGAGCAGGTCTGGACGAGTGCAGCCTTTGCACTGTTGAGATAGTTAATTATTTTGTCGGCGTCTTGTCCCCGAGCATGGCGTCGAAGCTGATGTTGATGTTCTCGCTCGACTCGGCCAGCTCGAGCATGCTGATGGACGAGTTGGACCCTCGTTGGCGAGTGTCGAAGCTGCCGTCGCTGGAGAGTGCGCCCAGAGCAGGATGCCTCTGCAGCGCCCTGGAGAACGACGGAGCCTCTTCCTGCACGACTCGCATTTGTCCGCTCTCCACTTCCACCTCCACCTCCTCGTCCGAGTCCAAGTCGTCGTCTTGGATGCCGGCGTAGCACAACTCGTCCTCCTCGTCGAAGTCGTCGACGCGTCCGACCAGCGTGGAGAAGTTGCCGATCATGGAGTGCGAGAGACTCATGTCCGACGTGATGCTGCGCGTGGTTCCCGAGGTGTCGGCGAACGTCTGGGAGAGTCGAGTGGGCGGCAGCCCGAAGTTGGACACATCGCTCCGCGCACTCGCGAACGTGACGCCTTGAGACTGCTGTGGACGGCGTCGACGCATGCTGCTTTCAACCTGCACCGACGGGTTGAAGGACCCAGTCGACACGAAGCTGTCGCGCAAATCTGCGAACCCGCCTCGAAGCTGCACGTCGCTGCCTGTGCCATGAGCGCCATTGAAGCTTGGGGGTGGGCTGAAACTCGAAAGCTGACCGGCAAGTGGCCCGCCGATGCTGATGCCGTAGACTTCTTCACGCAGCGCATCCAGCAGGTGCCGTAGCGACTGACGGAAGCCCACCATGTCGCCCTTGGTGAAGAAGTGGAAGAACTCGCTGCGCGCGAGGCTGTACTTGATGTCGAGCCCGAAGTCCATGCGGTTCACCACCACAGGCAGGATCTTCTTGCCCTTGTCCTCCGCGAACGCCAGCTGATCCTTCACGAGTTCGCTCGCCAGCGTCTTCTCGGAGATCAGCAGCACGAAGGCCGAGCACTTGAGAATCGCCTCCTTTGCTTCGTGGATGCGCACGGACATGTCGTCGTCCCGCGACAACACTGGGCGACCAGATCTGTCCGCCTCCTCCTCCGTGTCCTCGTCAATCGCCGACGCCAGCTTCACCATGTGCTTGCGATCCACGTAGCACCGCAAACCTCCTTCGCGACACATCTCAACGCACAACTTGCGCACAAACCGCTGGTGGTAGTCGCCATGGCTGATGAAGACGAACTGCTCGCCGCTGGCTGTGGCCGAGGTGAGCTCCTGCAAGTCTTCCACAATGCTGTCGCTCGTACCAGGCTCTTCGACCTCGTTCGAGTCTCGCTCCGAGATGACGTCTTTGCGTCCTCCACGCTTGGGCTTCGTGGCCTTGTGGAAGTAGTACCCGCCAGTGTCGAGCACAATGCTGTCCGACACGCCACCGTCGTCCACGAAGCTGTTGGAGCTGCTGGTGCTGCTCAGGATGCTCAGGTTCGTGGCGTTGTAGTCGTAGTTGAGGCGCATCTGACGCTGGCTGGTCGAGAACACGCTGTTTGAGCCGATGGACCTGGAAGACCCCGGTGGCCCGCGCCGACGGGTGTTGCCAATGACGACGGGCATGGCCGAGTCGTCGCCGATCTCATGGATGGACGAGCCGCCCGAGTCGTACTGGTAGTAGTTGGGCGTGTCGAACGCCGACAACGCCAGCGCTCGCTCGTCAAATTTCATCGAGTCCATGCCGTACGTGTTCGTGGAGCTCATACCGGACGCTGCGTGGTTCAGGCGGCGGCTGCGCATTCCGCTGCCGGTGTGGCCCGACCCTGTCATCGGGTTCGTCTCCGCTCGACGCATGTTGCGCTTGATGTTGTCCACCTTCCGCTTCTCGATCTCGTCGCGCATCCCATCCAGCAGCATCCGAAGCTGGTTCTTGTACGCGGCTTCGTCGTACTCGTACCGCGTCTCCTTCTCGCTGACCTGCTCCACCTTGACGATGGCGCTCTCGAACGGCACAAGCTGTCGCGTGTACAAATACACCTGCAGCTCCTCCGAAATCTTGGCTTGCTCGGTGGAGATGGCCATGATGGGCGTGCCCACCTGCTTGGCCAGCGCCAACTCCTTGAGACACCACTCAGACTGCGCGTAGTCCTCTGTCAGGATGCAAAGCACCACGGCCGCGTTCGTGATTCCACGCGCGATCTCCTCCCGCCATACAGACCCACCACCGATACCGCTGGGGTCCATGAGATCGAGCCACACCGTAATATTCGCGTCTTCGAGCGACTTGCGCAGCTTGAGCGCGAACTCCATGTGGGAGTGCGTGTAGCTGATCATCACGTCGCGCGTTCCTGCAGCGCGCTTGATCTCGAACTGGAGCCTTGTTGACGTGGTGCAGTCGATCGGCCGGAAGCCATCGTGATTCGTGCGCATGATGTCGCCTCCCATGCTCAGCAATGCCAGCGCCGTTTGCTGGTCGTCCAGTTTCACAGCGAGATGCAACGCTGTATCCCCAGTTGAATGCGCATCCTGGAAGTTCGCATTGGCCTTGGCAGCCAGCAGGATCTCGACGGCTCCGACTGCGCCTTTCACAGTGAATTTCACTGCAGCCCAGTGTACCTAGGGGCCTACGCTTGGTGTGTCCGACGAATAGCCCTGAGAAACGTCCTGGTTTTAAGGTGATGGGGGGAAAGTCACAAGGCGGGGCGAGACGGTTCGGGCAGTAAGAGTGGGTACAAGCGGGAGGGATGATGTGGGTCACAGGCGAAGATCTTGCGCGTTGAAGTGCGTGAGGTCATGGTACCATAAATGTGGTACATTTAATCGACATTTGCAGGTGAGAAACATAAGAGTGGGAATACACTTGTTTTGACCTGCACCTGGTTTCGTGTAAGCCCTCTCTTTTGCTTTTTGTATTGAAGAGTGCAGCTGGCGGCGTGCCGTCCTTGTAATTACCGAGCCCTCTTCGTCGCAAAATTTGAAACGCTCCACGCCCACACTGTGCGGCCTGTGAGGGCAAAGCCAGCGATAAAAACATAGGACTGAGCGGAAACACTTGCAGCAATTAGGGCTGGCAGATGAACTTAGGATCCTCCCTCTCGTATTGTGTTTTAGCTCTTAGAGCCGTACCAGGTTTGCTAGGTTTCTCCTTATCCCAATAACTCTACGACTGCATCCTAAAAGTTGTCAATACCCATACCAAAGTATATGTTTAGGGTCACTATGTAGAATTAAATCTTGTAAGCGATCGCTATAGAGGAGCTTAGCGTATCACATGGACGTGTCCAACCAGAGCCAACCAAACCGAGGCCAGCCCGCCCGCTCTGGGCCAGCCGTTCGGCAGTCCGTCGCCGAAGTTCGCGGTAAAGGCTTCAGTTCGAATTCCTCCTTCGAGACACCAAGAACGACGAAGTGCTGCTGCTAGTGGTGTGCAAATGCATTCGTAGCTTCCAAGCCAAGTCAATGAGCCCGTCCATGCTGCGACCTCGTTCCGGCTCTGCAAGTCATGCATGACAAGAAGTCCGTCGATGCACCGTTACGATATTTCATCGCTCAACAATCGTGAGAGCACACGCGTATTCGCAAAAGGTGCACATTGTACAAATTGTACACACCCAACTCCCACTCACTCACGTTACGTATTTTTTGTCTAACCAACTCTTTTTTTACTATGTGGTTTTGTGCGTAACGCTATCTATTGTTGGTGAAAAGGGTCAAGATTGCGGCTACTCAGTGTGCCATGATGTAACCAGCCGACCTTCAAGCCTCCTGCGCATCCGTGACTCTCCACGAACGTCTTCATGCGTCGGCCACTGCACCCAGACAAGATGCATGGACATCTTGGTGCCATCTAGGCGTCACGTTGCCATTCCGGTAGAAGCGTGCCCATGGCATGGTATCGAGCAAGCCGATGTCACCAACGCCCCGTTGCCACTACGGTGTCGAAACCCTCGACGACCAACATCCCCAGGCCAGCCCCATGTCAACATCCATTATGGACCTACACACTGCGGAGGTAGCGAGCATGGACGACAGACATCCTGTCTCTCTAGACACTCATGGCCACGAGAGGCACAGCGACGGTGATCGATTCGCAAGGTGAAGGAGTTGCAAGGTGCACCCAGGGCTGTGCGCAACACACGACCCGTGGCTACACCAGTACATGTACACAAGAGGCATTCACCAGTGTGCATCGACCCCACTACTTCAACATCTACGCGGTGGCGCAAGACCTTCGACATGACCGTCGACCAGACATTTTCTACTACCCTACGCCGCGGAGCTGCTGCTGGAATCCGCATCAGGATGCCACAGCCTCACAAGGATCTTGGTTGAGTTGAGTGTTCTCCACTGTTTGGGTGCCAGTTGCTTCACCCGTCACGCTTTGTCAAGTCGTACCAGTCACCAGGAGATCCTGTACATGTTGTCAGTGTGAGTCACTGGCACTGCCGTTCGACTGGGCCATAATTAACGTCGAGAACGGAGCCTGGCCCGGAGATCCACGCTTGCGTCGAAGTGCGAGCCACTGCCACTCCTGAACTGGGATCAAGTCGTACAAGTAGGGGCTCACCATGTTGCGCGTGATGTCGCTCGCGGAGTTCACATGATGGCGCGGCGACTTCCGTCGCAGTATTCATGCCTCCCATGCAAAAGAAGGGTTGAGGATAGTAGTGGGTTGGTCAGGTATTTCAGTTCGATACCACGTTAATTGCGTGGGGGGTGACGTCATTTGGCACGCAATGCAGTACGGCGACAAGACCCCGCGAAGATGTTCGTACTGCAGCAGAGCTCAGGTATCTATCGACCTGCAACTCGTATGACGACCCACATCTCTCGGATCACGGCCATAGCTCAATCAACGCACCGTGTATCGTACCCAGAAGAAGAACCCGTTGGGTGGCAGGCCCATCAAGACTACGAAACCCTCACTACCGATGACAACCCGTACAACTCAGCGCCGTTTTCCGGTAGTGTGAGGTGCTTTTGCCGTTGGTCGCTGCTCCGCTCCCGTACTCGGCATGGTCATATCAAGCGAAAAAGTGTCCGTGTCCGTGCCCGTGCTGGAGTCCAGTCGGTGTTCCTCGCACGAAGATCGGTCTAAGTCTGAATGCGGTGGTCCAGAGTACTGAGTAAGTGCTTACTGAGTACGTTCGAGTCTCGCATCGCTACGGCCACCGGACGCAGTCGCTCACGGAATGGACACGCTGCGGACGCAGAATTAGGGCGATCGTCGAAGACGGGGTCCTTCCCATCGACGACATACTCCGACCCCGATTTTGTTCATTTCTCACGCGACTCAGATGAGATTTGCAGTCGGCGATTTGAAATCGCCGATTTCTCTTTTTTCAGACTTCCCCCCGTGTATTGGCGATTACAGGCACTCCATGGTGTCACGTTCGAGACAGGCGAGTTGTCTGGGCTACGAAAGTGATATTGGTGGTGGTAGAAGGTCTGGAGAGAAGTTGACGACTCTCGCTGAATGAGGCCTCTGGGAGCGGATTTGGCGATGTTGAAGTGGCTGCGTACGAGTTGCTTCGCGACAAGAAAGAACGGAAGCCCAGAACATGCCACCGACAACAAGGGAGGGCTGCGGCAGCATCGAGGGTGTGACTGCGTGCCTCTGTGGGAGAAAATGCTGGAGATGCGATTTGCGGGGGTTGCGGGTGTGGATTTGGCATACTCATCAACGAGCGCTATCTAGTTCTGCATCGAGGTGCTGCCCATGATCATGGAAGTGTCTGCTTGTTAAAGAAGAAAACCGCACGCTCAGAACGTCTCTGCAAGCAGATTTATGGCGAAAAGTGATCGACTTAGAAGGTATCGTCGATTTGGAGAATGCGCGGCAAGCGAGCTCTTCGGTTGCTACCGCTGTGACCACGCGCGACGTTCAAGCTCAGAGGAGAGGTTGAAGGTGGCGTAAAAGCGGTGGGAGGGGGCTATCCAATGTTCCCGTCGTTGCAAGTCACGAAGAGGGTTTTCGAGTCTCAACATGCTCGAGTGAACCAGAGATGCAAGCCACTGCAAGTAATGCCTGTACCGCGACGAGGCAAGGCAAATGCGGATCTTGAGGAGTCGTTGCTATCGCCGTGGGTTTTCACGGCTGGTGGTAATAGGTTGGGCTCTCAAGGTGGGCTGCACTACTCTGAATTCAAGCCCGAGTTTTGTGTGCTACTACAGGCTTGCACTTTTCCGATTCGAGAAGGTGTAGTCGCCCAAGGTGTCGCAAGTCAAGATGGAGCTCACGATTTGGTTCAACTGGTGGCAAGCAGTCGGGCTGAGAGCGTCTGTGGAGCTGTTGCAAGGGTGTGTGTCTCGTTAGCGCTGAAGCCATCGATCAGATTGCGCCTGCACGACCACGGCATGGTGGAAACGGTAGTTAAATGGAAGAGCAGCAGTTTTTCCGACCCTCGAAGCTGTCACAGAGTGCGGTGCATGTCGTTAGATTCATTGCTGAGCTATTGGGCACGACGCTTGTCGCCGTCGGATTGAACTCCAAGGGGTACGGATGCGGGTTTCCAGTCGAGCTCTCACTGAAGCCCATTATTGTGGTGTTGGTCGCAGTTGCAGTCGCTGCGTTGGACGCCACGACGTGGGGGGTTCCGTGAGGATAAGTGCGGACGAATGGGCAGCAGTTGTGATATTCCAGTTTTTGTGGTAGCGGCGCCGAATCTGCCTGCAGTCGAAGCTCGGCGAGTTCTGGCGCATCATGCAGCAACGCGCGACATGGCAGATCGCAAGCTTCGCCTTCCTGCTGAAATTGTGGTTATCCTTTTGGAATGGACTCGGCTTCGCACAGTGCGCGAATACGGACGCTGCGACGCACACGCCGCCGCCACTCGAGAGCACCAGAAACGAGTTCTTCATAAATGGGTGCATGGCGTGGGAGCTGTCGTTTGTCCACAAGTTGGCACTCGTCCGTCCTTGTTGTGCTACTTACATTTTTAGTGAAGCGGATCGATTGCAAGGAATCTCAAACAAATGTTTGCGAAGAGCGAGAAATGTGGCGATCTCCATCCTACCGAAGCAGCTACATGTACCGAAGTGCTCCAGTTCATTGACAAGACAGCTGGAAAAAAAGCAGCGAAGTAGACGCATCCAAACGGTGCGGTCATAGCCATTTTGCGAATACGTTGGTTACATTTCATGCTCTTTATCCTATCTGCCCTTTGTGCTTGATCAAATTGGGGAGCACCGAACGCGACTTGCTCGACGACAAGAGCAGCAGCAGCAAGCGGTTTAGCTACCAGGGCACGGGGCGGATGACAACGCTGGCGAAGTTTCGTCTGTGCTGTTGATTCAACTGCGATAGATTAGGAATTGCAGATCAATGAAGACACCGCAGCACTGCAACCGGTTTATACGTTTTGTATTACACTTGTGTTATGTTTCACTCAGGTCGTACTCGCTTGGAGAGCAAACATGTCTGCCACTACCCTAATACCAAGGCGAGCAGGTCTGGACGAGTGCAGCCTTTGCACTGTTGAGATAGTTAATTATTTTGTCGGCGTCTTGTCCCCGAGCATGGCGTCGAAGCTGATGTTGATGTTCTCGCTCGACTCGGCCAGCTCGAGCATGCTGATGGACGAGTTGGACCCTCGTTGGCGAGTGTCGAAGCTGCCGTCGCTGGAGAGTGCGCCCAGAGCAGGATGCCTCTGCAGCGCCCTGGAGAACGACGGAGCCTCTTCCTGCACGACTCGCATTTGTCCGCTCTCCACTTCCACCTCCACCTCCTCGTCCGAGTCCAAGTCGTCGTCTTGGATGCCGGCGTAGCACAACTCGTCCTCCTCGTCGAAGTCGTCGACGCGTCCGACCAGCGTGGAGAAGTTGCCGATCATGGAGTGCGAGAGACTCATGTCCGACGTGATGCTGCGCGTGGTTCCTGAGGTGTCGGCGAACGTCTGGGAGAGTCGAGTGGGCGGCAGCCCGAAGTTGGACACATCGCTCCGCGCACTCGCGAACGTGACGCCTTGAGACTGCTGTGGACGGCGTCGACGCATGCTGCTTTCAACCTGCACCGACGGGTTGAAGGACCCAGTCGACACGAAGCTGTCGCGCAAATCTGCGAACCCGCCTCGAAGCTGCACGTCGCTGCCTGTGCCATGAGCGCCATTGAAGCTTGGGGGTGGGCTGAAACTCGAAAGCTGACCGGCAAGTGGCCCGCCGATGCTGATGCCGTAGACTTCTTCACGCAGCGCATCCAGCAGGTGCCGTAGCGACTGACGGAAGCCCACCATGTCGCCCTTGGTGAAGAAGTGGAAGAACTCGCTGCGCGCGAGGCTGTACTTGATGTCGAGCCCGAAGTCCATGCGGTTCACCACCACAGGCAGGATCTTCTTGCCCTTGTCCTCCGCGAACGCCAGCTGATCCTTCACGAGTTCGCTCGCCAGCGTCTTCTCGGAGATCAGCAGCACGAAGGCCGAGCACTTGAGAATCGCCTCCTTTGCTTCGTGGATGCGCACGGACATGTCGTCGTCCCGCGACAACACTGGGCGACCAGATCTGTCCGCCTCCTCCTCCGTGTCCTCGTCAATCGCCGACGCCAGCTTCACCATGTGCTTGCGATCCACGTAGCACCGCAAACCTCCTTCGCGACACATCTCAACGCACAACTTGCGCACGAACCGCTGGTGGTAGTCGCCATGGCTGATGAAGACGAACTGCTCGCCGCTGGCTGTGGCCGAGGTGAGCTCCTGCAAGTCTTCCACAATGCTGTCGCTAGTGCCAGGCTCGTCGATCTCGTTCGAGTCTCGCTCCGAGATGACGTCTTTGCGTCCTCCACGCTTGGGCTTCGTGGCCTTGTGGAAGTAGTACCCGCCAGTGTCGAGCACGATGCTGTCCGACACGCCACCGTCGTCCACGAAGCTGTTGGAGCTGCTGGTGCTGCTCAGGATGCTCAGGTTCGTGGCGTTGTAGTCGTAGTTGAGGCGCATCTGGCGCTGGCTGGTCGAGAACACGCTGTTTGAGCCGATGGACCTGGACGACCCCGGTGGCCCGCGCCGACGGGTGTTGCCAATGACGACGGGCATGGCCGAGTCGTCGCCGATCTCGTGGATGGACGAGCCGCCCGAGTCGTACTGGTAGTAGTTGGGCGTGTCGAACGCTGACAGCGCCAGCGCTCGCTCGTCAAACTTCATCGAGTCCATGCCGTACGTGTTTGTGGAGCTCATACCGGACGCTGCGTGGTTCAGGCGGCGACTGCGCATTCCGCTGCCGGTGTGGCCCGACCCTGTCATCGGGTTCGTCTCCGCGCGACGCATGTTGCGCTTGATGTTGTCCACCTTCCGCTTCTCGATCTCGTCGCGCATCCCATCCAGCAGCATCCGAAGCTGGTTCTTGTACGCGGCTTCGTCGTACTCGTACCGCGTCTCCTTCTCGCTGACCTGCTCCACCTTGACGATGGCACTCTCGAACGGCACAAGCTGTCGCGTGTACAAATACACCTGCAGCTCCTCCGAAATCGTCGCGTGTTCAGTGGAGATGGCCATGATGGGCGTGCCCACCTGCTTGGCCAGCGCCAACTCCTTGAGACACCACTCAGACTGCGCGTAGTCCTCTGTCAGGATGCAAAGCACCACGGCCGCGTTCGTGATTCCACGCGCGATCTCCTCGCGCCACACAGACCCACCACCGATCCCGCTGGGGTCCATGAGATCGAGCCACACCGTAATGTTCGCGTCTTCGAGCGACTTGCGCAGCTTGAGCGCGAACTCCATGTGGGAGTGCGTGTAGCTGATCATCACGTCGCGCGTTCCTGCCGCGCGCTTGATCTCGAACTGGAGCCTTGTTGACGTGGTGCAGTCGATCGGCCGGAAGCCATCGTGATTCGTGCGCATGATGTCGCCTCCCATGCTCAGCAATGCCAGCGCCGTTTGCTGGTCGTCCAGTTTCACAGCGAGATGCAACGCTGTATCTCCTGTTGAATGCGCATCCTGGAAGTTCGCATTGGCCTTGGCAGCCAGCAGGATCTCGACGGCTCCGACTGCGCCTTTCACAGTGAATTTCACTGCAGCCCAGTGTAGGGGCCTACGCTTGGTGTGCCCGACGTATAGCCCTAGCGCACTGAGAAACGTCCGGGTTTTAAGGTGATGGGGGGAAAAGTCACAAGGCGGGGCGAGACGGTTCGGGCAGTAAGAGTGGGTACAAGCGGGAGGGATGATGTGGGTCACAGGCGAAGATCTTGCGCGTTGAAGTGCGTGAGGTCATGGTACGATAAATGTGGTACATTTAATCGACATTTGCAGGTGAGAAACATAAGAGTGGGAATACACTTGTTTTGACCTGCACCTGGTTTCGTGTAAGCCCTCTCTTTTGCTTTTTGTATTGAAGAGTGCAGCTGGCGGCGTGCCGTCCTTGTAATTACCGAGCCCTCTTCGTCGCAAAATTTGAAACGCTCCACGCCCACACTGTGCGGCCTGTGAGGGCAAAGCCAGCGATAAAAACATAGGACTGAGCGGAAACACTTGCAGCAATTAGGGCTGGCAGATGAACTTAGGATCCTCCCTCTCGTATTGTGTTTTAGCTCTTAGAGCCGTACCAGGTTTGCTAGGTTTCTCCTTATCCCAATAACTCTACGACTGCATCCTAAAAGTTGTCAATACCCATACCAAAGTATATGTTTAGGGTCACTATGTAGAATTAAATCTTGTAAGCGATCGCTATAGAGGAGCTTAGCGTATCACATGGACGTGTCCAACCAGAGCCAACCAAACCGAGGCCAGCCCGCCCGCTCTGGGCCAGCCGTTCGGCAGTCCGTCGCCGAAGTTCGCGGTAAAGGCTTCAGTTCGAATTCCTCCTTCGAGACACCAAGAACGACGAAGTGCTGCTGCTAGTGGCGTGCAAATGCATTCGTAGCTTCCAAGCCAAGTCAATGAGCCCGTCCATGCTGCGACCTCGTTCCGGCTCTGCAAGTCATGCATGACAAGAAGTCCGTCGATGCACCGTGTAAGAGTGGAGCACTCACTCTCCCGTCGTAAGCTCAGCGACGACGACTTGCTGAGAAGAATCAGGCCACCACCTGTAACCTTAACGCAGTAGGCTCAACGGAGACTACCGCCGCTAGTAGGTCACAGCGACTTTGCGACGACGACGTCGATGCACGTAGCGACCTGAACCCCGAGCACTAAGCCCACGGCGAGTTCTTTGAGGCGTTACGGGTTCGGCGACTTGCGACGACGACGCTTGCTTGCGCAACAGGAACCCCGAGCACTAAGCCCCCGGCGAGTTCTTTGGGGCGTTTACGGGTTCGGCGACGAGCTCAGCGGCGAGTTCGACGACGAGTCCGGCGACGAGTTCGGTGACGAGTTCGGCGACAAGTTCAGCAGCAAGTTCGGCAGTACCCTGTTTCAGCTCCTAGTGTGTTCTCCGACCAATAGGCCGAGGCGATGTTGTTAGTTCCTTTCGCTCTTGTCGTGCGTTATCTGTTTGCGCCCGAGCCGGTGAGATCGAAACTGAGCTGTTCCCGAAGCGGCGGCTTCAGGGATAGCGACTGCTAACGCCGCTCTCCACCACCCATTGCAGCTTCCATCGCTGTCGCTAGCTTTTGTTGTACCCATACGGCCCCTCTAGATCGTTTTCGCGACCATTCCGGCCAGCCGCCCGACCTTTCCGCCTGCAAACTGGGTGCAACTCAACGTCTTCGCGTACGTAAGCGTTGCTTCCGCCACCGCCACAGGCTGATGTTGTCTTCACCGAGCGTCATGGCGTCTGGCTAACCGCGCATTCTTACACGACTTCCCCTACAACAGAGTCGTCCACGACTCTGCGTCGACGCCACAAGCGCTCGAATTCGTTAACGCCCACCCACCGCCGACGCTTTTGCATCCACTGTGGATCAGGATTTACATCCAAGCCACAGGGCTCAATCTCGATTTCTAGCGCATACCGACCAGCTTTGTTTCGGCGGCGTCGCCGACGTACTTCTGCTACGGTTCCATGCCACTGTCGCTGAATTGTCACTTGGCGAGGTTCACGTCTTCGACGACGCTTCCTGGCTGCAAAAGTGTACACGACGGGTTCGTCCGTTCCATATCGTCTAACCGTATCGTCAATCCGTCGGACTTCCCCATCCCTGATATGGTCATGACTGTCATCAACAGCTGTGGTCTCGTGAGCTGCACCCGGGTTGTTTTCGATTTCATTGTCGTCTAGTTCTATCAAGAAGTCATTTGCTGATGTCGTTATGGTTTCTTCCGGACAGTAGTAGCTCACGACAAAGCTACTGTGCACGATCAAATCTTCCGAATCACCGTCCTGATCATGGCGTCGTACCAGCAGGTTATCATAACCAGCATCATCGATCACTTCTACAGGTCCGATCCAACGATGCTTAAATTTCGGGCCACGCGGGGGACTGTAAAACCACACCAAATCACCGGATTTGAACTCGCGTTGACTTCGCACTTTCCGGTTGTAGTAGCGAGCTTGTTGCAATTGCTCCTTCGCCGTAGCACGGCTTGCTGCGGATATTGCAAGCTGCATCGATTCTACTAATCTATCGTGATACTCTTGGGCGGGACCTGCTTGTGTCACTTGGTCTCGTCGTAGCAACTCGTTCGGTGGACGTAGACGTCGACCTAGCATAAGTTCGTTCGGCGTGAAGTGCGTCGTGGAATGGACAGCCGAGTTGTACGCGTACAACGCGCAATCAACCCATTCGTCCCAATCATCTTGGGACTCATTCACAAAGAGGCTGACGCATTCCTTCCATGTTCGATGAAAGCGTTCAACGAGGCCGACCATCTGTGGTCGGTAGGGAACAGGATTTAGTTGCCGAGCTTGGAGCAAAATAGTCAACTTATCCAACACTTTGCCCACTAGCTCAGTTGAGCTATCGGTCAGCAGTTCTCGAAACGAGCCAAATCGGAAAACAACGTTCTTCATAATGACGTTCGCTACACTTTCGGCTGTGTGATTTTCAACAACCGCGGCGACTGCATAACGTGTGACGTACTCGATAGCTGCAACGACATAGCGGTTTCCTCGTTCACTAATCGGAAACGGACCGGCGATATCCAAAGCCCAACGATCCCCAACATCACTGCCCTTTATACTTCGTAACGGAGGGATGACTTGTCGCGGTCTAACTTTCCTGGAACCGCAGTCTTGGCAGCCTCGGACCCACTGCATTACTGTTTTGCTCATACACGGCCACCAAAATACGTGACGTATTCGTGCCAGCGTGTGGCGATATCGCAAGTGACCAGACCAAATCGAATCATGGGCCTCCTTAAAAACCACCGGCCACAATGAAGGCGGCAATATGACGCGCTGCCCAGCCGAAGTGAATATGATGACCAGTCCAAAAGCACTGCTAATTTTCATTCCACGATATTCGCCTGCTTTAACCAACCGCTGAATCAAATCGCTTTGTCGCTGCTCAACTTCGATTTCATCATCCGTCAATTGTAGCGAATCTCCCGGGGCTGTGCTAGTCCGTGAACTCACAATGGTTCGGTAAACAGGCGCACGTGAGAGCGCGTCGGCAACCGCGTTGAGCTTGCCCGATCGATACTCAATACAAAAATCGAACTCTTGAAGTGTTAACGCCCATCTGTGCAAGCGTCCAGCGAGGTCACTGGCGGTCATCAGCCACTTGAGTGCTGCGTGGTCGGTTCGAATCGTGAAAGTTCGACCGTACAGGTACGGTCGAAATAGCTTGACAGACCAAACTACTGCCAAACACTCTAGCTCTGTAATCGAGTACTTCGCTATCGTGTCGCTGTTCACTTTGCTTGCATACGCTACTGGTTGTAGCCCATTTCCTTGGTCTTGCATAAGACAAGCACCCAGTCCAGCCACACTTGCATCCGTTTCAAGGATAAAAGGCTTCTCAAAATCCGGGTAAATCAACAGAGGACGTTCTGTGAGGACGTCTTTCACCCAGTCGAAGGCTCGTTGCTGCTCTTCTCCCCAACTCCAGGCTGTCTTTTTCCGAAGTAAATTAGTGAGTGCTGCAAGTTTACCCCCGAACCCGGGAACAAAGCGTCGATAATAGCCAGCCATGTGAACAAAGCGCTTAACTTCGACAGCATCTTTAGGAGTCGGAAATCTGCGTACGGATTCAACCAGCGACGGCATTGGACGAATACCTTCTGGACTGAGCTCGTGACCGAGATACTGGATGGTCGACGTCGCAAATTTGCATTTCTTCATGTTGAGTGTCAGGCCAGCATGCTCGAGTCTTCGAAGCACCATTGCCAACTCCACGACGTGCTGCGTAACGCCACCCTTCGTGAAAATTATGATGTCATCAAGATACACCAAACACGTTCGCCACGTGAGACCTCGAAGAACGCAATCCATAACGCGCTGAAATGTGCTTGGAGCGTTCATTAACCCGAACGGCATACGTACAAATCTAAACAGACCTTCGCGGGACGTGAAAGCTGTTTTATCGCGGTCGGCCAATGCTACAGCAATCTGCCAGTAGCCAGACTTTAAATCTAGCGTTGAATACATCCTGGCTCCACCCAACATCTCGAGAGTTTCGTCAATCCGAGGCAGCGGATAAACGTCACGTTTTGTAATCTGATTGAGGGCACGATAGTCGATACAGAATCGTACTTCGCCGTCTTTTTTCTTGACTAACACCACCGGAAATCCCCAAGCGCCATTTCCCTCTTCAATGACACCAGCGCCTTTCATCTTTGTGATTTTAGCCGATATAATTTCGTTCTCCTTCTGGGCATGACGACGCCGCTTCATCATGATGGGTCCATGACCTTGTGTGTCAATGTGATGCTCGACAGGGACAGCTGCAACTGGCGGACATTCTCCTTTATCGCGCGCGACTTCCCGATGCGCCCGCAGAAGTTTTATAATCAGGTTCTTGTGATCTTGGTCTTCTAGTCCTATGTCGAGGCTGTCTTCCTGCTCGAGTGGCTCATCTACGTTTCCAAGTGAGCAAATCCATTCTTCGACACGCTCGTAAGAGAGTTCGCCATCGTCTGCCAGTACCTCAAAATCCCCTTCCATCGGAACCCATGTACCGAGGGCCTGCTTAGACGGTAGTTTTCTGCGCTTTCCATTGACAAGCATCACTGGTACTGTTATGACACCATCGTGAATCTTGGTCACTGTTGGTGCCAACATCATGTCTCCGTGCGATCTAGGCGCAGGCACGAACATTCCGACCTCACCTGCGTCACCAACGACCACCAAATCGATGTGACGCACACATTGAGTGTTGGACTTCCATTTGCGAGCTGTACGGGCAATAGCGCAATGTGCCGCAGAGGATGTGTCATTATATGTTCTAAATGGCACAAAAACTTCGCGATTCTCGTACTGCAGTGTCATTTCGTGCACGGTAAAATCCAGCTTAGCTCCATGCTTCACCATAAAATCAACACCAATAAGAAATTCGCCACAGAAGCCATCCACGACGCACGCGTCCACCGTGATCTCTTGACGATACAACGTCTGCATTTTGAACCGGAAAAAGCCCACAACAGCTAGCGGTTCACCAGCGATCCCCTCAACCTCGGTTGCTGGTGGTTTCTTCCGCAGCTTCTCTCCATACTGCATCCATTCCGTGCCAGCCATCGAGTAACGTGCACACGTATCAATTTTGACCGGCTTTCGCGCACCTTTCAGCAGCATGACGGTTGTTGGTAAACCGTCATTCATACTTGCCAGTTTCGCCATTACAGGCGGTCGGGTTGTATTTTCAGTTACCCCGCCTCGAAACACGTACTCTTCGTCCAATTCGAAGTGTCGTTCGCATTCTGCGTCTGCACAAGTCTTTGCATCGGCTGTTGATCTCACCACAAGACCACGGGATCGACTGGCCGCTACCTGGTTAGTATCTGTGCCTTCCCCAGGCGGAACAAGTTTGTCCAGACCCTTCTGAAGGGCGCCTTCCCCAGTTCTTGACACATCTTGAAACAAACTGGCAATTGCATCAATTCCATCGTCGTCATTTCGAACAACGTTTACTGCTTGAGCGCCTGCGCTGAACGGTGCTTTTACTACTGATAACAGTTCACGATTAGCCCGAGTCTTCTGAGGATCCTCTTGTTGCATCTCACGCTGGAGAATATTGCGGGGACTTGATTCGTCGACACGAGCAGCGCTTTCACCACAGCGATTTGGCTTGTTTCTTTTTGGTTGAGCTGCTGCCGCTGCTGTTTGCTCGCGCTGCGCTCTAAGTGCAGCACCCGGTCCATACTTTTCGAGATCCTGGCGAACGTGGCTCGTATTTTTGTTTTTTCTTAGGCACAATGGGGATGGTATTTGCTCCGATCGTAGACTCCCCTGCACTACGATCGGTTGACGTTTCCCGATTGTGGTTGCTTTGACTGCGCTGGAGGTGCTTTCTCTTCTTGTTCGTCCTTCGATGATTGTTGGAGTCGTCTCGCCTCAACTCGTCGGCGCTTTGCTTCGTTGAGAGCGCGCGCCTCGGGATCGGGGCAATGTCTAGCTGTATGTCCTTCTCCGCCACATGCGTAACAAATTAATCGCCCGGCTTCGTCCAAGTATTGGCTCGAAACTCTCGATGCATACGATTGGGGCTGACCAAGATGCTGTTGAGATTCCGACCGCTCATCATTCCACCTCTCCGATTGCTGACTCTGCGCTACAAAGGCCCTCGTTCGTTTGCCGCGGTTTCCACGACCACCTCCACCATCATTTGACTGTTGCCTCGTGTCTGGCTCAGGCTTCGGTTCTGGTTCGGTTGTTTCCTGCTTTCGCGCACCCGGACGCTCCGCTACTGGCGCCGAGTTAGACACCCACATCCCGTTCGTATAAGTGTGGTTCGGCGGCGGCTCGTATCTGCCTGTCCAGTAGTTGTAGACACCATTTGGGTTTGACAGGACTGGATCGTTGGGTCCGGCCCCGTACGGCGCAGCGTCAGCGCGGGTAGTGCCAAATATTGACGACTGACCATGTGTATAGGGCGACGCAGTATTTCTGTTCTCACCAGAAGCGGCAACGGCGGCACTTGCGGCGGCAGCTATCAAAGGCTCAGGATGCGGTAGCATTGGCCACTGGCGACCCAACATCTGCATTCCACGAGCAACATTCCACTCTTCCACTCCATTTTCCGTTGCCATTCGCGCTGCATCTGCTAATGTTCGAGGGCCACGCAACCGCACAATATTACGAGTAGCCAAGTCAATACCCTCCAGAAAATACTCCATCAGCTCGTTGTCACCAACGCGACTACCCTCTGCCATTCGTCTCAATTGGCCAGCGTAGTCGTGATAGCGTTCGCCGGGCTGCCAGCGTCTGTCTCCGAGTCTAATGCGAACACGCACATCTGTATCCGGTCGTCCGAATCGTTCTCGTAGTTGCTCGAACAGCAGCTCCGGTGTCTTGTCCTCGTTTTGCACCGTGATGCGAAGGTTGTTAAACCAGCGTACCCCACCCGGCGTCTTTACCTTACTACCGATCGCATTAAAAAGCTGCTTGGGTTTGAAAACAGGTCCCCCATCATCTGCAATATCACCTAGTTCCTCGAGAATTCCCTCCACAGCGCCAATCCAGGTTTCCACAGGCATGTCTGGGGATGGGAAATAATCAGGGATGTCCATGTCTTTTAGCAACCGTTTCTTTTGAGCAGCAGTCATGGTTCTTGATTGACCACTCCGAGCTATCGATGAGGTCACGGGTCTTGTTGGTCTGGAGGGACGTCCTGGCGTAGCGGTAGGCACCCAACCTGCGGCGCGGGCCGCGACCATCCACACAGGCGTGAGCTGCTCACTGTCATCACTCAAATCGTCCAGTTCATCTTCGAAGGAATTCTCGTGACTACTGTCACGTTCGGCAGTGTAGTCAGAGTCGGAGTCATCGCCACTGCTACCGCCATCACCACTGCTACCACCATCACCAGGACGCTGACCTCGAGCTCCAGTCCGCCCAAGATAGCCTCCGCCACGACCTCGGCCAGGATTACCAGTAACGGCTCCGGGGCCATGTCCACGCTCGCTTCCTTGGCCCGATCCACGTCCACCTAACCGTCTCTGTCCACCATTTCCACGTCTGGTCGAAACGGAATCAGCAGCCACATTGGCGGGGGTGGTCGCCTGTGATCGCGTAGCAACCATGTCTTCAACTGCGGCCGTTCGTGCCCGTAGGTCTGGCTAACTTGTAATCAAGTCCGCAGCCCTTGTATGCCAACCACCATGTAAGAGTGGAGCACTCACTCTCCCGTCGTAAGCTCAGCGACGACGACTTGCTGAGAAGAATCAGGCCACCACCTGTAACCTTAACGCAGTAGGCTCAACGGAGACTACCGCCGCTAGTAGGTCACAGCGACTTTGCGACGACGACGTCGATGCACGTAGCGACCTGAACCCCGAGCACTAAGCCCACGGCGAGTTCTTTGAGGCGTTACGGGTTCGGCGACTTGCGACGACGACGCTTGCTTGCGCAACAGGAACCCCGAGCACTAAGCCCCCGGCGAGTTCTTTGGGGCGTTTACGGGTTCGGCGACGAGCTCAGCGGCGAGTTCGACGACGAGTCCGGCGACGAGTTCGGTGACGAGTTCGGCGACAAGTTCAGCAGCAAGTTCGGCAGTACCCTGTTTCAGCTCCTAGTGTGTTCTCCGACCAATAGGCCGAGGCGATGTTGTTAGTTCCTTTCGCTCTTGTCGTGCGTTATCTGTTTGCGCCCGAGCCGGTGAGATCGAAACTGAGCTGTTCCCGAAGCGGCGGCTTCAGGGATAGCGACTGCTAACGCCGCTCTCCACCACCCATTGCAGCTTCCATCGCTGTCGCTAGCTTTTGTTGTACCCATACGGCCCCTCTAGATCGTTTTCGCGACCATTCCGGCCAGCCGCCCGACCTTTCCGCCTGCAAACTGGGTGCAACTCAACGTCTTCGCGTACGTAAGCGTTGCTTCCGCCACCGCCACAGGCTGATGTTGTCTTCACCGAGCGTCATGGCGTCTGGCTAACCGCGCATTCTTACAACCGTTACGATATTTCATCGCTCAACAATCGTGAGAGCACACGCGTATTCGCAAAAGGTGCACATTATACAAATTGTACACACCCAACTCCCACTCACGTTACGTATTTTTTTGTCTAACCAACTCTTTTTTTATTATGTGGTTTTGTGCGTAACGCTATCTATTGTTAGTGAAGAAGATCAAGATTGCGGCTACTCAGTGTGCCATGATGTAACCAGCCGACCTTCAAGCCTCCTGCGCATCCGCGACTCTCCACAAACGTCTTCATGCGTCGGCCACTGCACCCAGACAATGCAAGATTTCCGTGCACAGTCAAGATGCGTGGACATCTTGGTGCCATCTAGGCGTCAAGTTGCCATTCCGGTAGATGCGTGCGCATGGCATGGTATCGAGCAAGCCGATGCCACCAACGCCCCGTTGCCACTACGGTGTCGAAGCCCTCGACCACCAACATCCCCAGGCCAGCCCCATGTCAGCATCCAATATGGACCTACACACTGCGGAGGTAGCGGGCATGGACGACAGACATACTATCTCTCTAGACACTCATGGCCACGAGAGGCACAGCGACGGTGATCGATTCGCGAGGTGAAGGAGTTGCAAGGTGCACCCAGGGCTGTGCGCAACACACGACCCGTGGCTACGCCAGTACATGTACACAAGAGGCATTCACCAGTGTGCAGCGACCCCACTACTTCAACATGTACGCAGTGGCGCAAGATCTTAGACATGACCGACGACCAGACATTTTCTACTACCCTACGCCACGGAGCCGCTGCTGGAATTTGCATCAGGATGCTACAGCCTCAGAAGGATCTTGGTTGAGTCGAGTGTTCTCCACTGTTTGGGTGCCAGTTGCTTCACCCGTCACGCTTTGACAAGTCGTACCAGTCACCAGGAGATCCTGTACATGTTGTCAGTGTGAGTCACTGGCACTGCCGTTCGACTGGGCCATAATTAACGTCGAGAACGGAGCCTGGCCCGGAGATCTACGCCTGCGTCGAAGTGCGAGTCACTGCCACTGCTGAACTGGGATCAAGTCGTACAAGTAGGGGCTCACCATGTTGCGCGTGATGTCGCTCGCGGAGTTCACATAATGGCGCGGCGACTTCCGTCGCAGTATTCATGCCTCCCATGCAAAAGAAGGGTTGAGGATAGTAGTGGGTTGGTTGGTCAGGTATTTCAGTTCGATACCACGTTAATTGCGTGGGGGGTGACATCATTTGGCACGCAATGCAGTACGGCGACAAGACCCCGCGAAGATGTTCGTACTGCAGCAGAGCTCAGGTATCTATCGACCTGCAACTCGTATGACGACCCACATCTCTCGGCTCACGGCCATAGCTCAATCAACGCACCGTGTATCGTACCCAGAAGAAGAACCCGTTGGGTGGCAGGCCCATCAAGACTACGAAACCCTCACTTCCGATGCCAACCCGTACAACTCAGCGCCGTTTTTCGGTAGTGTGAGGTGCTTTTGCCGTTGGTCGCTGCTCCGCTCCCGTACTCGGCATGGCCATATCAAGCGAAAAAGTGTCCGTGTCCGTGCCCGTGCTGGAGCCCAGTCGGCGTTCCTCGCACGAAAATCGGTCAATCGAAGATCGGTCTCAGTCTGAATGCGGTGGTCCAGAGTACTGAGTAAGTGCTCACTGAGTACGTTCGAGTCTCGCATCGCTACGGCCACCGGACGCAATCGCTCACGTAATGGACACGCTGCGGACGCAGAATTGGGGCGATCGTCGAAGACGGGGTCCTTCCCATCGACGACATACTCCGACTCCCGATTTTGTTCATTTCTCACGCGACTCAGATGAGATTTGCAGTCGGCGATTTGAAATCGCCGATTTCTCTTTTTTTCAGACTTCCCCCGTGTAAGGCTTATTGGCGATTACAGGCACTCCATGGTGTCACGTTCAAGACAGGCGAGTTGTCTGGGCTACGAAAGTGATACTGGTCGTGGTAGAAGGTCTGGGAGAGAAGTTGACGACTCTCGCTGAATCAGGCCTCTGGGAGCGGATTTGGCGATGTTGAAGTGGCTGCGTACGAGTTGCTTCGCGACAAGAATGAACGGAAGCCCAGAACATGCCACCGAAAACAAGGGAGGGCCGCGGCAGCATCGAGGGCGTGACTGCGTGCCTCTGTGGGAGAAAATGCTGGAGATGCGATTTGCGGGGGTTGCGGGTGTGATACTCATCAACGAGCGCTAGTTCTGCATCGAGGTGCTGCCCATGATCATGGAAGTGTCTGCTTGTTAAAGAAGAAAACCGCACGCTCAGAACGTCTCTGCAAGAAGATTTAAGCTTATGGCGAAAAGTGATCGACTTAGAAGGTGTCGTCGATTTGGAGAATGTCGCGGCAAGCGAGCTCTTCGGTTGCTACCGCTGTGACCACGCGCGACGTTCAAGCTCAGAGGAGATGTTGAAGGTGGCGCAAAAGCGGTTGAAGGGCTATCCAATGTTCCCGTCGTTGCAAGTCACGAAGAGGGTTTTCGAGTCGAGTGAACCAGAGATTGTAAGCCACTGCAAGTAATGCCTGTACCGCGACGAGGCAAGGCAAATGCGGATCTTGAGGAGTCGTTGCTATCGCCGTGGGTTTTCACGGCTGGTGGTAATAGGTTGGGCTCTCAAGGTGGGGTGCACTGCTCTGAATCCAAGCCCGAGTTTTGTGTGCTACTAGCGCAGGCTTGCACTTTTCCGGTCCGAGAAGGTCGCCCAAGGTGTCGCAAGTCAAGATGGAGCTCACGATTTGGTTCAACTGGTGGCAAGCAGTCGGGCTGAGAGCGTCTGTGGAGCAGTTGCAAGGGTGTGTGTCTCGTTAGCGCTGAAGCCATCGATCAGATTGCGCCTGCACGACCAAGGCATGGTGGAAACGGTGCATCGAGATAGTTAAATGGAAGAGCAGTAGTTTTTCCGACCCTCGAAGCTGTCACAGAGTGCGGTGCATGTCGTTAGATTCATGGCTGAGCTATTGGGCACGACGCTTGTCGCCGTCGGATTGAACTCGAAGGAGTACGGATGCGGGTTTCCAGTCGAGCTCTCACTGAAGCCCATTATCGTGGTGTTGGTCGCAGTTGCAGTCGCTGCGTTGGACGCCACGACGTGGGGGTTCCGTGAGGACAAGTGCGGACGAATGGGCAGCAGTTGTGCTATTCCAGTTGTTGTAGCGGCGCCGAATCTGCCTGCAGTCGAAGCTCGGCGAGTTCTGGCGCATCATGCAGCAATGCGCGGCATGGCAGATCGCAAGCTTCGCCTTCCTGCTGAAATTGTGGTTGTCCTTTTGGAATGGACTCGGCTGCGCACAGTGCGCGAATACGGACGCTGCGACGCACACGCCGCCGAGTGCGACGTGGTACTATATGGCAACGCCGAGGAGGCGTTGGTATCGTGGAGAAAGTGCTCGAATTACCACGGCTGGTGGTGATGGGCTGTGCGTGAGCTGCGCTTGCAAGCCCAAGCTTTGTGCATTACCACATGCAGCCTCGTGCTGTCTATTTGGGTGTATTTTTTTTTGGAGCTGGACCCGTGCATCTTTGAGGACAAGATGGGGTTGAAGTCGGAGCACGGGCAAGGTTTTGGTTCGTGGGCGGCAGTGGTGGTGCGAGCGGGGTCGAGCTGTTGATTCAACTGCGATAGATTACATAGGACATGCAGATCAATGAAGAGACCGCAGCACTGCAACCGGTTTATACGTTTTGTATTACACTTGTGTTATGTTTCACTCAGGTCGAACTCGCTTGGAGAGCATACATGTCTGCCACTACCCTAATACCAAGAGCGAGCAGGTCTGGACGAATGCATTTGTAAGTATTTTTTGGAGCTGCACACGTGCATCTCTACAGTAAAGCCAAAATAGGGCTGAAGCCGGAGCACGTGGCAAGGTTTTGGTTCGTGGGCGGCAAAATGGTGCGAGCGGGGTCGAGGTGTTGATTCAACTGCGATAGATCAGGAATTACAGATCAATGAAAAGTCCACAGCACTGCATCCGGTTTATAAGTTGTATTACACTAGTGTTACGTTGCACTTAGGTCGTACTCGCGCGGCATACATGTCTGTCACTACCCTAATATCAAGAGCAAGCAGGTCTGGACGAGTGCAGCCTTTGCACTGTTGGGATAGTTAATTACTTTGTCGGCGTCTTGTCCCCGAGCAAGGCGTCGAAGCTGATGTTGATGTCCTCGCTCGACTCGGCCAGCTCGAGCATGCTGATGGACGAGTTGGAGCCTCGTTGGCGCGTGTCGAAGCTTCCGTCGCTGGAGAGCGCGCCCAGGGCAGGATGTCGCTGCAGCGCCCTGGAGAACGACGGAGCCTCTTCCTGCACGACTCGCATTTGTCCGCTCTCCACTTCCACCTCCACCTCCTCGTCCGAGTCCAAGTCGTCGTCTTGGATGCCGGCGTAGCACAACTCGTCCTCCTCGTCGAAGTCGTCGACGCGCCCGACCAGCGTGGAGAAGTTGCCGATCATGGAGTGCGAGAGACTCATGTCCGACGTGATGCTGCGCGTGGTTCCTGAGGTGTCGGCGAACGTCTGCGAGAGTCGAGTGGGCGGCAGCCCGAAGTTGGACACATCGCTCCGCGCACTCGCGAACGTGACGCCTTGAGTCTGCTGTGGACGGCGTCGACGCATGCTGCCTTCAACCTGCACCGACGGGTTGAAGGACCCAGTCGACACGAAGCTGTCGCGCAAATCTGCGAACCCGCCTCGAAGCTGCACGTCGCTGCCTGTGCCATGAGCGCCATTGAAGCTTGGGGGTGGGCTGAAACTCGAAAGCTGACCGGCAAGTGGCCCGCCGATGCTGATGCCGTAGACTTCTTCACGCAGCGCGTCCAGCAGGTGTCGTAGCGACTGACGGAAGCCCACCATGTCGCCCTTGGTGAAGAAGTGGAAGAACTCGCTGCGCGCGAGGCTGTACTTGATGTCGAGCCCGAAGTCCATGCGGTTCACCACCACAGGCAGGATCTTCTTGCCCTTGTCCTCCGCGAACGCCAGCTGATCCTTCACGAGTTCGCTCGCCAGCGTCTTCTCGGAGATCAGCAGCACGAAGGCCGAGCACTTGAGAATCGCCTCCTTTGCTTCGTGGATGCGCACGGACATGTCGTCGTCCCGCGACAACACTAGCCGACCTGATCTGTCCGCCTCCTCCTCGGTGTCCTCGTCGATCGCCGACGCCAGCTTCACCATGTGCTTGCGATCCACGTAGCACCGTAAACCCCCTTCGCGACACATCTCAACGCACAACTTGCGCACAAATCGCTGGTGGTAGTCGCCATGGCTGATGAAGACGAACTGCTCGCCGCTGGCTGTGGCCGAGGTGAGCTCCTGCAAGTCTTCCACAATGCTGTCGCTCGTACCAGGCTCTTCGACCTCGTTCGAGTCTCGCTCCGAGATGACGTCTTTGCGTCCTCCACGCTTGGGCTTCGTGGCTTTGTGGAAGTAGTACCCGCCAGTGTCGAGCACAATGCTATCCGACACGCCACCATCGTCCACGAAGCTGTTGGAGCTGCTGGTGCTGCTCAGGATACTAAGGTTCGTGGCGTTGTAGTCGTAGTTGAGGCGCATCTGGCGCTGGCTGGTCGAGAACACGCTGTTTGAGCCGATGGACCTGGAAGACCCCGGTGGCCCGCGCCGACGGGTGTTGCCAATGACGACGGGCATGGCCGAGTCGTCTCCGATCTCGTGGATGGACGAGCCGCCCGAGTCGTACTGGTAGTAGTTGGGCGTGTCGAACGCTGACAGCGCCAGCGCTCGCTCGTCAAACTTCATCGAGTCCATGCCGTACGTGTTTGTGGAGCTCATACCGGACGCTGCGTGGTTCAGGCGGCGACTGCGCATTCCACCGCTGGCGTGGCCTGATCCTGTCATCGGGTTCGTCTCCGCGCGACGCATGTTGCGCTTGATGTTGTCCACCTTCCGCTTCTCGATCTCGTCGCGCATCCCATCCAGCAGCATCCGAAGCTGGTTCTTGTACGCGGCTTCGTCGTACTCGTACCGCGTCTCCTTCTCGCTGACCTGCTCCACCTTGACGATGGCGCTCTCGAACGGCACAAGCTGCCGCGTGTACAAATACACCTGCAGCTCCTCCGAAATCTTGGCTTGCTCGGTGGAGATGGCCATGATGGGCGTGCCCACCTGCTTGGCCAGCGCCAACTCCTTGAGACACCACTCAGACTGCGCGTAGTCCTCCGTGAGGATGCACAGCACCACTGCAGCGTTCGTGATTCCACGCGCGATCTCCTCGCGCCACACAGACCCACCACCGATCCCGCTGGGGTCCATGAGATCGAGCCACACCGTAATGTTCGCGTCTTCGAGCGACTTGCGCAGCTTGAGCGCAAACTCCATGTGGGAGTGCGTGTAGCTGATCATCACGTCGCGCGTTCCTGCAGCGCGCTTGATCTCGAACTGGAGCCTTGTTGACGTGGTGCAGTCGATCGGCCGGAACCCATCGTGATTCGTGCGCATGATGTCGCCTCCCATGCTCAGCAATGCCAGCGCCGTTTGCTGGTCGTCCAGCTTCACAGCGAGATGCAACGCTGTATCCCCAGTTGAATGCGCATCCTGGAAGTTCGCATTGGCCTTGGCAGCCAGCAGGATCTCGACGGCTCCGACTGCGCCTTTCACAGTGAATTTCACTGCAGCCCAGTGTACCTAGGGGCCTACGCTTGGTGTGTCCGACGAATAGCCTTAGCTCACTGAGAAACGTCCTGGTTTTAAGGTGCTGGGGGGAAAGTCACAAGGCGGGGCGAGACGGTTCGGGCAGTAAGAGTAGGTACAAGCGGGAGGGATGATGTGGGTCACAGGCGAAGATCTCGCGCGTTGAAGTGCGTGAGGTCATGGTACCATAAATGTGGTACATTTAATCGACATTTGCAGGTGAGAAACATAAGAGTGGGAATACACTTGTTTTGACCTGCACCTGGTTTCGTGTAAGCCCTCTCTTTTGCTTTTTGTATTGAAGAGTGCAGCTGGCGGCGTGCCGTCCTTGTAATTACCGAGCCCTCTTCGTCGCAAAATTTGAAACGCTCCACGCCCACACTGTGCGGCCTGTGAGGGCAAAGCCAGCGATAAAAACATAGGACTGAGCGGAAACACTTGCAGCAATTAGGGCTGGCAGATGAACTTAGGATCCTCCCTCTCGTATTGTGTTTTAGCTCTTAGAGCCGTACCAGGTTTGCTAGGTTTCTCCTTATCCCAATAACTCTACGACTGCATCCTAAAAGTTGTCAATACCCATACCAAAGTATATGTTTAGGGTCACTATGTAGAATTAAATCTTGTAAGCGATCGCTATAGAGGAGCTTAGCGTATCACATGGACGTGTCCAACCAGAGCCAACCAAACCGAGGCCAGCCCGCCCGCTCTGGGCCAGCCGTTCGGCAGTCCGTCGCCGAAGTTCGCGGTAAAGGCTTCAGTTCGAATTCCTCCTTCGAGACACCAACAACGACGAAGTGCTGCTGCTAGTGGCGTGCAAATGCATTCGTAGCTTCCAAGCCAAGTCAATGAGCCCGTCCATGCTGCGACCTCGTTCCGGCTCTGCAAGTCATGCATGACAAGAAGTCCGTCGATGCACCGTTACGATATTTCATCGCTCAACAATCGTGAGAGCACACGCGTATTCGCAAAAGGTGCACATTATACAAATTGTACACACCCAACTCCCACTCACGTTACGTATTTTTTTGTCTAACCAACTCTTTTTTTATTATGTGGTTTTGTGCGTAACGCTATCTATTGTTAGTGAAGAAGATCAAGATTGCGGCTACTCAGTGTGCCATGATGTAACCAGCCGACCTTCAAGCCTCCTGCGCATCCGCGACTCTCCACAAACGTCTTCATGCGTCGGCCACTGCACCCAGACAATGCAAGATTTCCGTGCACAGTCAAGATGCGTGGACATCTTGGTGCCATCTAGGCGTCAAGTTGCCATTCCGGTAGATGCGTGCGCATGGCATGGTATCGAGCAAGCCGATGCCACCAACGCCCCGTTGCCACTACGGTGTCGAAGCCCTCGACCACCAACATCCCCAGGCCAGCCCCATGTCAGCATCCAATATGGACCTACACACTGCGGAGGTAGCGGGCATGGACGACAGACATACTATCTCTCTAGACACTCATGGCCACGAGAGGCACAGCGACGGTGATCGATTCGCGAGGTGAAGGAGTTGCAAGGTGCACCCAGGGCTGTGCGCAACACACGACCCGTGGCTACGCCAGTACATGTACACAAGAGGCATTCACCAGTGTGCAGCGACCCCACTACTTCAACATGTACGCAGTGGCGCAAGATCTTAGACATGACCGACGACCAGACATTTTCTACTACCCTACGCCACGGAGCCGCTGCTGGAATTTGCATCAGGATGCTACAGCCTCAGAAGGATCTTGGTTGAGTCGAGTGTTCTCCACTGTTTGGGTGCCAGTTGCTTCACCCGTCACGCTTTGACAAGTCGTACCAGTCACCAGGAGATCCTGTACATGTTGTCAGTGTGAGTCACTGGCACTGCCGTTCGACTGGGCCATAATTAACGTCGAGAACGGAGCCTGGCCCGGAGATCTACGCCTGCGTCGAAGTGCGAGTCACTGCCACTGCTGAACTGGGATCAAGTCGTACAAGTAGGGGCTCACCATGTTGCGCGTGATGTCGCTCGCGGAGTTCACATAATGGCGCGGCGACTTCCGTCGCAGTATTCATGCCTCCCATGCAAAAGAAGGGTTGAGGATAGTAGTGGGTTGGTTGGTCAGGTATTTCAGTTCGATACCACGTTAATTGCGTGGGGGGTGACATCATTTGGCACGCAATGCAGTACGGCGACAAGACCCCGCGAAGATGTTCGTACTGCAGCAGAGCTCAGGTATCTATCGACCTGCAACTCGTATGACGACCCACATCTCTCGGCTCACGGCCATAGCTCAATCAACGCACCGTGTATCGTACCCAGAAGAAGAACCCGTTGGGTGGCAGGCCCATCAAGACTACGAAACCCTCACTTCCGATGCCAACCCGTACAACTCAGCGCCGTTTTTCGGTAGTGTGAGGTGCTTTTGCCGTTGGTCGCTGCTCCGCTCCCGTACTCGGCATGGCCATATCAAGCGAAAAAGTGTCCGTGTCCGTGCCCGTGCTGGAGCCCAGTCGGCGTTCCTCGCACCAAAATCGGTCAATCGAAGATCGGTCTCAGTCTGAATGCGGTGGTCCAGAGTACTGAGTAAGTGCTCACTGAGTACGTTCGAGTCTCGCATCGCTACGGCCACCGGACGCAATCGCTCACGTAATGGACACGCTGCGGACGCAGAATTGGGGCGATCGTCGAAGACGGGGTCCTTCCCATCGACGACATACTCCGACTCCCGATTTTGTTCATTTCTCACGCGACTCAGATGAGATTTGCAGTCGGCGATTTGAAATCGCCGATTTCTCTTTTTTTCAGACTTCCCCCGTGTAAGGCTTATTGGCGATTACAGGCACTCCATGGTGTCACGTTCAAGACAGGCGAGTTGTCTGGGCTACGAAAGTGATACTGGTCGTGGTAGAAGGTCTGGGAGAGAAGTTGACGACTCTCGCTGAATCAGGCCTCTGGGAGCGGATTTGGCGATGTTGAAGTGGCTGCGTACGAGTTGCTTCGCGACAAGAATGAACGGAAGCCCAGAACATGCCACCGAAAACAAGGGAGGGCCGCGGCAGCATCGAGGGCGTGACTGCGTGCCTCTGTGGGAGAAAATGCTGGAGATGCGATTTGCGGGGGTTGCGGGTGTGATACTCATCAACGAGCGCTAGTTCTGCATCGAGGTGCTGCCCATGATCATGGAAGTGTCTGCTTGTTAAAGAAGAAAACCGCACGCTCAGAACGTCTCTGCAAGAAGATTTAAGCTTATGGCGAAAAGTGATCGACTTAGAAGGTGTCGTCGATTTGGAGAATGTCGCGGCAAGCGAGCTCTTCGGTTGCTACCGCTGTGACCACGCGCGACGTTCAAGCTCAGAGGAGATGTTGAAGGTGGCGCAAAAGCGGTTGAAGGGCTATCCAATGTTCCCGTCGTTGCAAGTCACGAAGAGGGTTTTCGAGTCGAGTGAACCAGAGATTGTAAGCCACTGCAAGTAATGCCTGTACCGCGACGAGGCAAGGCAAATGCGGATCTTGAGGAGTCGTTGCTATCGCCGTGGGTTTTCACGGCTGGTGGTAATAGGTTGGGCTCTCAAGGTGGGGTGCACTGCTCTGAATCCAAGCCCGAGTTTTGTGTGCTACTAGCGCAGGCTTGCACTTTTCCGGTCCGAGAAGGTCGCCCAAGGTGTCGCAAGTCAAGATGGAGCTCACGATTTGGTTCAACTGGTGGCAAGCAGTCGGGCTGAGAGCGTCTGTGGAGCAGTTGCAAGGGTGTGTGTCTCGTTAGCGCTGAAGCCATCGATCAGATTGCGCCTGCACGACCAAGGCATGGTGGAAACGGTGCATCGAGATAGTTAAATGGAAGAGCAGTAGTTTTTCCGACCCTCGAAGCTGTCACAGAGTGCGGTGCATGTCGTTAGATTCATGGCTGAGCTATTGGGCACGACGCTTGTCGCCGTCGGATTGAACTCGAAGGAGTACGGATGCGGGTTTCCAGTCGAGCTCTCACTGAAGCCCATTATCGTGGTGTTGGTCGCAGTTGCAGTCGCTGCGTTGGACGCCACGACGTGGGGGTTCCGTGAGGACAAGTGCGGACGAATGGGCAGCAGTTGTGCTATTCCAGTTGTTGTAGCGGCGCCGAATCTGCCTGCAGTCGAAGCTCGGCGAGTTCTGGCGCATCATGCAGCAATGCGCGGCATGGCAGATCGCAAGCTTCGCCTTCCTGCTGAAATTGTGGTTGTCCTTTTGGAATGGACTCGGCTGCGCACAGTGCGCGAATACGGACGCTGCGACGCACACGCCGCCGAGTGCGACGTGGTACTATATGGCAACGCCGAGGAGGCGTTGGTATCGTGGAGAAAGTGCTCGAATTACCACGGCTGGTGGTGATGGGCTGTGCGTGAGCTGCGCTTGCAAGCCCAAGCTTTGTGCATTACCACATGCAGCCTCGTGCTGTCTATTTGGGTGTATTTTTTTTTGGAGCTGGACCCGTGCATCTTTGAGGACAAGATGGGGTTGAAGTCGGAGCACGGGCAAGGTTTTGGTTCGTGGGCGGCAGTGGTGGTGCGAGCGGGGTCGAGCTGTTGATTCAACTGCGATAGATTACATAGGACATGCAGATCAATGAAGAGACCGCAGCACTGCAACCGGTTTATACGTTTTGTATTACACTTGTGTTATGTTTCACTCAGGTCGAACTCGCTTGGAGAGCATACATGTCTGCCACTACCCTAATACCAAGAGCGAGCAGGTCTGGACGAATGCATTTGTAAGTATTTTTTGGAGCTGCACACGTGCATCTCTACAGTAAAGCCAAAATAGGGCTGAAGCCGGAGCACGTGGCAAGGTTTTGGTTCGTGGGCGGCAAAATGGTGCGAGCGG
Source organism: Phytophthora x cambivora (assembly GCA_033557925.1). NCBI lineage: Eukaryota > Oomycota > Peronosporomycetes > Peronosporales > Peronosporaceae > Phytophthora > Phytophthora x cambivora. Next base: position 1,780,405 of record JAUCEB010000012.1, on the reverse strand, counting down.
GGTCGAGGTGTTGATTCAACTGCGATAGATCAGGAATTACAGATCAATGAAAAGTCCACAGCACTGCATCCGGTTTATAAGTTGTATTACACTAGTGTTACGTTGCACTTAGGTCGTACTCGCGCGGCATACATGTCTGTCACTACCCTAATATCAAGAGCAAGCAGGTCTGGACGAATGCAGCCTTTGCACTGTTGGGATAGTTAATTACTTTGTCGGCGTCTTGTCCCCGAGCAAGGCGTCGAAGCTGATGTTGATGTCCTCGCTCGACTCGGCCAGCTCGAGCATGCTGATGGACGAGTTGGAGCCTCGTTGGCGCGTGTCGAAGCTTCCGTCGCTGGAGAGCGCGCCCAGGGCAGGATGTCGCTGCAGCGCCCTGGAGAACGACGGAGCCTCTTCCTGCACGACTCGCATTTGTCCGCTCTCCACTTCCACCTCCACCTCCTCGTCCGAGTCCAAGTCGTCGTCTTGGATGCCGGCGTAGCACAACTCGTCCTCCTCGTCGAAGTCGTCGACGCGCCCGACCAGCGTGGAGAAGTTGCCGATCATGGAGTGCGAGAGACTCATGTCCGACGTGATGCTGCGCGTGGTTCCTGAGGTGTCGGCGAACGTCTGCGAGAGTCGAGTGGGCGGCAGCCCGAAGTTGGACACATCGCTCCGCGCACTCGCGAACGTGACGCCTTGAGTCTGCTGTGGACGGCGTCGACGCATGCTGCCTTCAACCTGCACCGACGGGTTGAAGGACCCAGTCGACACGAAGCTGTCGCGCAAATCTGCGAACCCGCCTCGAAGCTGCACGTCGCTGCCTGTGCCATGAGCGCCATTGAAGCTTGGGGGTGGGCTGAAACTCGAAAGCTGACCGGCAAGTGGCCCGCCGATGCTGATGCCGTAGACTTCTTCACGCAGCGCGTCCAGCAGGTGTCGTAGCGACTGACGGAAGCCCACCATGTCGCCCTTGGTGAAGAAGTGGAAGAACTCGCTGCGCGCGAGGCTGTACTTGATGTCGAGCCCGAAGTCCATGCGGTTCACCACCACAGGCAGGATCTTCTTGCCCTTGTCCTCCGCGAACGCCAGCTGATCCTTCACGAGTTCGCTCGCCAGCGTCTTCTCGGAGATCAGCAGCACGAAGGCCGAGCACTTGAGAATCGCCTCCTTTGCTTCGTGGATGCGCACGGACATGTCGTCGTCCCGCGACAACACTAGCCGACCTGATCTGTCCGCCTCCTCCTCGGTGTCCTCGTCGATCGCCGACGCCAGCTTCACCATGTGCTTGCGATCCACGTAGCACCGTAAACCCCCTTCGCGACACATCTCAACGCACAACTTGCGCACAAATCGCTGGTGGTAGTCGCCATGGCTGATGAAGACGAACTGCTCGCCGCTGGCTGTGGCCGAGGTGAGCTCCTGCAAGTCTTCCACAATGCTGTCGCTCGTACCAGGCTCTTCGACCTCGTTCGAGTCTCGCTCCGAGATGACGTCTTTGCGTCCTCCACGCTTGGGCTTCGTGGCTTTGTGGAAGTAGTACCCGCCAGTGTCGAGCACAATGCTATCCGACACGCCACCATCGTCCACGAAGCTGTTGGAGCTGCTGGTGCTGCTCAGGATACTAAGGTTCGTGGCGTTGTAGTCGTAGTTGAGGCGCATCTGGCGCTGGCTGGTCGAGAACACGCTGTTTGAGCCGATGGACCTGGAAGACCCCGGTGGCCCGCGCCGACGGGTGTTGCCAATGACGACGGGCATGGCCGAGTCGTCTCCGATCTCGTGGATGGACGAGCCGCCCGAGTCGTACTGGTAGTAGTTGGGCGTGTCGAACGCTGACAGCGCCAGCGCTCGCTCGTCAAACTTCATCGAGTCCATGCCGTACGTGTTTGTGGAGCTCATACCGGACGCTGCGTGGTTCAGGCGGCGACTGCGCATTCCACCGCTGGCGTGGCCTGATCCTGTCATCGGGTTCGTCTCCGCGCGACGCATGTTGCGCTTGATGTTGTCCACCTTCCGCTTCTCGATCTCGTCGCGCATCCCATCCAGCAGCATCCGAAGCTGGTTCTTGTACGCGGCTTCGTCGTACTCGTACCGCGTCTCCTTCTCGCTGACCTGCTCCACCTTGACGATGGCGCTCTCGAACGGCACAAGCTGCCGCGTGTACAAATACACCTGCAGCTCCTCCGAAATCTTGGCTTGCTCGGTGGAGATGGCCATGATGGGCGTGCCCACCTGCTTGGCCAGCGCCAACTCCTTGAGACACCACTCAGACTGCGCGTAGTCCTCCGTGAGGATGCACAGCACCACTGCAGCGTTCGTGATTCCACGCGCGATCTCCTCGCGCCACACAGACCCACCACCGATCCCGCTGGGGTCCATGAGATCGAGCCACACCGTAATGTTCGCGTCTTCGAGCGACTTGCGCAGCTTGAGCGCAAACTCCATGTGGGAGTGCGTGTAGCTGATCATCACGTCGCGCGTTCCTGCAGCGCGCTTGATCTCGAACTGGAGCCTTGTTGACGTGGTGCAGTCGATCGGCCGGAACCCATCGTGATTCGTGCGCATGATGTCGCCTCCCATGCTCAGCAATGCCAGCGCCGTTTGCTGGTCGTCCAGCTTCACAGCGAGATGCAACGCTGTATCCCCAGTTGAATGCGCATCCTGGAAGTTCGCATTGGCCTTGGCAGCCAGCAGGATCTCGACGGCTCCGACTGCGCCTTTCACAGTGAATTTCACTGCAGCCCAGTGTACCTAGGGGCCTACGCTTGGTGTGTCCGACGAATAGCCTTAGCTCACTGAGAAACGTCCTGGTTTTAAGGTGCTGGGGGGAAAGTCACAAGGCGGGGCGAGACGGTTCGGGCAGTAAGAGTAGGTACAAGCGGGAGGGATGATGTGGGTCACAGGCGAAGATCTCGCGCGTTGAAGTGCGTGAGGTCATGGTACCATAAATGTGGTACATTTAATCGACATTTGCAGGTGAGAAACATAAGAGTGGAAATACACTTGTTTTGACCTGCACCTGGTTTCGTGTAAGCCCTCTCTTTTGCTTTTTGTATTGTAGAGTGCAGCTGGCGGCGTGCCGTCCTTGTAATTACCGAGCCCTCTTCGTCGCAAAATTTGAAACGCTCCACGCCCACACTGTGCGGCCTGTGAGGGCAAAGCCAGCGATAAAAACATAGGACTGAGCGGAAACACTTGCAGCAATTAGGGCTGGCAGATGAACTTAGGATCCTCCCTCTCGTATTGTGTTTTAGCTCTTAGAGCCGTACCAGGTTTGCTAGGTTTCTCCTTATCCCAATAACTCTACGACTGCATCCTAAAAGTTGTCAATACCCATACCAAAGTATATGTTTAGGGTCACTATGTAGAATTAAATCTTGTAAGCGATCGCTATAGAGGAGCTTAGCGTATCACATGGACGTGTCCAACCAGAGCCAACCAAACCGAGGCCAGCCCGCCCGCTCTGGGCCAGCCGTTCGGCAGTCCGTCGCCGAAGTTCGCGGTAAAGGCTTCAGTTCGAATTCCTCCTTCGAGACACCAACAACGACGAAGTGCTGCTGCTAGTGGCGTGCAAATGCATTCGTAGCTTCCAAGCCAAGTCAATGAGCCCGTCCATGCTGCGACCTCGTTCCGGCTCTGCAAGTCATGCATGACAAGAAGTCCGTCGATGCACCGTTACGATATTTCATCGCTCAACAATCGTGAGAGCACACGCGTATTCGCAAAAGGTGCACATTATACAAATTGTACACACCCAACTCCCACTCACGTTACGTATTTTTTTGTCTAACCAACTCTTTTTTTATTATGTGGTTTTGTGCGTAACGCTATCTATTGTTAGTGAAGAAGATCAAGATTGCGGCTACTCAGTGTGCCATGATGTAACCAGCCGACCTTCAAGCCTCCTGCGCATCCGCGACTCTCCACAAACGTCTTCATGCGTCGGCCACTGCACCCAGACAATGCAAGATTTCCGTGCACAGTCAAGATGCGTGGACATCTTGGTGCCATCTAGGCGTCAAGTTGCCATTCCGGTAGATGCGTGCGCATGGCATGGTATCGAGCAAGCCGATGCCACCAACGCCCCGTTGCCACTACGGTGTCGAAGCCCTCGACCACCAACATCCCCAGGCCAGCCCCATGTCAGCATCCAATATGGACCTACACACTGCGGAGGTAGCGGGCATGGACGACAGACATACTATCTCTCTAGACACTCATGGCCACGAGAGGCACAGCGACGGTGATCGATTCGCGAGGTGAAGGAGTTGCAAGGTGCACCCAGGGCTGTGCGCAACACACGACCCGTGGCTACGCCAGTACATGTACACAAGAGGCATTCACCAGTGTGCAGCGACCCCACTACTTCAACATGTACGCAGTGGCGCAAGATCTTAGACATGACCGACGACCAGACATTTTCTACTACCCTACGCCACGGAGCCGCTGCTGGAATTTGCATCAGGATGCTACAGCCTCAGAAGGATCTTGGTTGAGTCGAGTGTTCTCCACTGTTTGGGTGCCAGTTGCTTCACCCGTCACGCTTTGACAAGTCGTACCAGTCACCAGGAGATCCTGTACATGTTGTCAGTGTGAGTCACTGGCACTGCCGTTCGACTGGGCCATAATTAACGTCGAGAACGGAGCCTGGCCCGGAGATCTACGCCTGCGTCGAAGTGCGAGTCACTGCCACTGCTGAACTGGGATCAAGTCGTACAAGTAGGGGCTCACCATGTTGCGCGTGATGTCGCTCGCGGAGTTCACATAATGGCGCGGCGACTTCCGTCGCAGTATTCATGCCTCCCATGCAAAAGAAGGGTTGAGGATAGTAGTGGGTTGGTTGGTCAGGTATTTCAGTTCGATACCACGTTAATTGCGTGGGGGGTGACATCATTTGGCACGCAATGCAGTACGGCGACAAGACCCCGCGAAGATGTTCGTACTGCAGCAGAGCTCAGGTATCTATCGACCTGCAACTCGTATGACGACCCACATCTCTCGGCTCACGGCCATAGCTCAATCAACGCACCGTGTATCGTACCCAGAAGAAGAACCCGTTGGGTGGCAGGCCCATCAAGACTACGAAACCCTCACTTCCGATGCCAACCCGTACAACTCAGCGCCGTTTTTCGGTAGTGTGAGGTGCTTTTGCCGTTGGTCGCTGCTCCGCTCCCGTACTCGGCATGGCCATATCAAGCGAAAAAGTGTCCGTGTCCGTGCCCGTGCTGGAGCCCAGTCGGCGTTCCTCGCACCAAAATCGGTCAATCGAAGATCGGTCTCAGTCTGAATGCGGTGGTCCAGAGTACTGAGTAAGTGCTCACTGAGTACGTTCGAGTCTCGCATCGCTACGGCCACCGGACGCAATCGCTCACGTAATGGACACGCTGCGGACGCAGAATTGGGGCGATCGTCGAAGACGGGGTCCTTCCCATCGACGACATACTCCGACTCCCGATTTTGTTCATTTCTCACGCGACTCAGATGAGATTTGCAGTCGGCGATTTGAAATCGCCGATTTCTCTTTTTTTCAGACTTCCCCCGTGTAAGGCTTATTGGCGATTACAGGCACTCCATGGTGTCACGTTCAAGACAGGCGAGTTGTCTGGGCTACGAAAGTGATACTGGTCGTGGTAGAAGGTCTGGGAGAGAAGTTGACGACTCTCGCTGAATCAGGCCTCTGGGAGCGGATTTGGCGATGTTGAAGTGGCTGCGTACGAGTTGCTTCGCGACAAGAATGAACGGAAGCCCAGAACATGCCACCGACAACAAGGGAGGGCCGCGGCAGCATCGAGGGCGTGACTGCGTGCCTCTGTGGGAGAAAATGCTGGAGATGCGATTTGCGGGGGTTGCGGGTGTGATACTCATCAACGAGCGCTAGTTCTGCATCGAGGTGCTGCCCATGATCATGGAAGTGTCTGCTTGTTAAAGAAGAAAACCGCACGCTCAGAACGTCTCTGCAAGAAGATTTAAGCTTATGGCGAAAAGTGATCGACTTAGAAGGTGTCGTCGATTTGGAGAATGTCGCGGCAAGCGAGCTCTTCGGTTGCTACCGCTGTGACCACGCGCGACGTTCAAGCTCAGAGGAGATGTTGAAGGTGGCGCAAAAGCGGTTGAAGGGCTATCCAATGTTCCCGTCGTTGCAAGTCACGAAGAGGGTTTTCGAGTCGAGTGAACCAGAGATTGTAAGCCACTGCAAGTAATGCCTGTACCGCGACGAGGCAAGGCAAATGCGGATCTTGAGGAGTCGTTGCTATCGCCGTGGGTTTTCACGGCTGGTGGTAATAGGTTGGGCTCTCAAGGTGGGGTGCACTGCTCTGAATCCAAGCCCGAGTTTTGTGTGCTACTAGCGCAGGCTTGCACTTTTCCGGTCCGAGAAGGTCGCCCAAGGTGTCGCAAGTCAAGATGGAGCTCACGATTTGGTTCAACTGGTGGCAAGCAGTCGGGCTGAGAGCGTCTGTGGAGCAGTTGCAAGGGTGTGTGTCTCGTTAGCGCTGAAGCCATCGATCAGATTGCGCCTGCACGACCAAGGCATGGTGGAAACGGTGCATCGAGATAGTTAAATGGAAGAGCAGTAGTTTTTCCGACCCTCGAAGCTGTCACAGAGTGCGGTGCATGTCGTTAGATTCATGGCTGAGCTATTGGGCACGACGCTTGTCGCCGTCGGATTGAACTCGAAGGAGTACGGATGCGGGTTTCCAGTCGAGCTCTCACTGAAGCCCATTATCGTGGTGTTGGTCGCAGTTGCAGTCGCTGCGTTGGACGCCACGACGTGGGGGTTCCGTGAGGACAAGTGCGGACGAATGGGCAGCAGTTGTGCTATTCCAGTTGTTGTAGCGGCGCCGAATCTGCCTGCAGTCGAAGCTCGGCGAGTTCTGGCGCATCATGCAGCAATGCGCGGCATGGCAGATCGCAAGCTTCGCCTTCCTGCTGAAATTGTGGTTGTCCTTTTGGAATGGACTCGGCTGCGCACAGTGCGCGAATACGGACGCTGCGACGCACACGCCGCCGAGTGCGACGTGGTACTATATGGCAACGCCGAGGAGGCGTTGGTATCGTGGAGAAAGTGCTCGAATTACCACGGCTGGTGGTGATGGGCTGTGCGTGAGCTGCGCTTGCAAGCCCAAGCTTTGTGCATTACCACATGCAGCCTCGTGCTGTCTATTTGGGTGTATTTTTTTTGGAGCTGGACCCGTGCATCTTTGAGGACAAGATGGGGTTGAAGTCGGAGCACGGGCAAGGTTTTGGTTCGTGGGCGGCAGTGGTGGTGCGAGCGGGGTCGAGCTGTTGATTCAACTGCGATAGATTACATAGGACATGCAGATCAATGAAGAGACCGCAGCACTGCAACCGGTTTATACGTTTTGTATTACACTTGTGTTATGTTTCACTCAGGTCGAACTCGCTTGGAGAGCATACATGTCTGCCACTACCCTAATACCAAGAGCGAGCAGGTCTGGACGAATGCATTTGTAAGTATTTTTTGGAGCTGCACACGTGCATCTCTACAGTAAAGCCAAAATAGGGCTGAAGCCGGAGCACGTGGCAAGGTTTTGGTTCGTGGGCGGCAAAATGGTGCGAGCGGGGTCGAGGTGTTGATTCAACTGCGATAGATCAGGAATTACAGATCAATGAAAAGTCCACAGCACTGCATCCGGTTTATAAGTTGTATTACACTAGTGTTACGTTGCACTTAGGTCGTACTCGCGCGGCATACATGTCTGTCACTACCCTAATATCAAGAGCAAGCAGGTCTGGACGAGTGCAGCCTTTGCACTGTTGGGATAGTTAATTACTTTGTCGGCGTCTTGTCCCCGAGCAAGGCGTCGAAGCTGATGTTGATGTCCTCGCTCGACTCGGCCAGCTCGAGCATGCTGATGGACGAGTTGGAGCCTCGTTGGCGCGTGTCGAAGCTTCCGTCGCTGGAGAGCGCGCCCAGGGCAGGATGTCGCTGCAGCGCCCTGGAGAACGACGGAGCCTCTTCCTGCACGACTCGCATTTGTCCGCTCTCCACTTCCACCTCCACCTCCTCGTCCGAGTCCAAGTCGTCGTCTTGGATGCCGGCGTAGCACAACTCGTCCTCCTCGTCGAAGTCGTCGACGCGCCCGACCAGCGTGGAGAAGTTGCCGATCATGGAGTGCGAGAGACTCATGTCCGACGTGATGCTGCGCGTGGTTCCTGAGGTGTCGGCGAACGTCTGCGAGAGTCGAGTGGGCGGCAGCCCGAAGTTGGACACATCGCTCCGCGCACTCGCGAACGTGACGCCTTGAGTCTGCTGTGGACGGCGTCGACGCATGCTGCCTTCAACCTGCACCGACGGGTTGAAGGACCCAGTTGACACGAAGCTGTCGCGCAAATCTGCGAACCCGCCTCGAAGCTGCACGTCGCTGCCTGTGCCATGAGCGCCATTGAAGCTTGGGGGTGGGCTGAAACTCGAAAGCTGACCGGCAAGTGGCCCGCCGATGCTGATGCCGTAGACTTCTTCACGCAGCGCATCCAGCAGGTGCCGTAGCGACTGACGGAAGCCCACCATGTCGCCCTTGGTGAGAAAGTGGAAGAACTCGCTGCGCGCGAGGCTGTACTTGATGTCGAGCCCGAAGTCCATGCGGTTCACCACCACCGGCAGGATCTTCTTGCCCTTATCTTCCGCAAACGCCAGCTGATCCTTCACGAGTTCGCTCGCCAGCGTCTTCTCGGAGATCAGCAGCACGAAGGCCGAGCACTTGAGAATCGCCTCCTTCGCTTCGTGGATGCGCACGGACATGTCTTCGTTCCGCGACAACACTGGGCGACCAGATCTGTCCGCCTCCTCCTCCATGTCCTCGTCAATCGCCGACGCCAGCTTCACCATGTGCTTGCGATCCACGTAGCACCGTAAACCCCCTTCGCGACACATCTCAACGCACAACTTGCGCACAAATCGCTGGTGGTAGTCGCCATGGCTGATGAAGACGAACTGCTCGCCGCTGGCTGTGGCCGAGGTGAGCTCCTGCAAGTCTTCCACAATGCTGTCGCTCGTACCAGGCTCTTCGACCTCGTTCGAGTCTCGCTCCGAGATGACGTCTTTGCGTCCTCCACGCTTGGGCTTCGTGGCTTTGTGGAAGTAGTACCCGCCAGTGTCGAGCACAATGCTATCCGACACGCCACCATCGTCCACGAAGCTGTTGGAGCTGCTGGTGCTGCTCAGGATACTAAGGTTCGTGGCGTTGTAGTCGTAGTTGAGGCGCATCTGGCGCTGGCTGGTCGAGAACACGCTGTTTGAGCCGATGGACCTGGACGACCCCGGTGGCCCGCGCCGACGGGTGTTGCCAATGACGACGGGCATGGCCGAGTCGTCGCCGATCTCGTGGATGGACGAGCCGCCCGAGTCGTACTGGTAGTAGTTGGGTGTGTCGAACGCTGACAACGCCAGCGCTCGCTCGTCAAACTTCATCGAGTCCATGCCGTACGTGTTCGTGGAGCTCATACCGGACGCTGCGTGGTTCAGGCGGCGGCTGCGCATTCCACCGCTTGCATGGCCTGACCCAGTCATCGGGTTCGTCTCCGCTCGACGCATGTTGCGCTTGATGTTGTCCACCTTCCGCTTCTCGATCTCGTCGCGCATCCCATCCAGCAGCATCCGAAGCTGGTTCTTGTACGCGGCTTCGTCGTACTCGTACCGCGTCTCCTTCTCGCTGACCTGCTCCACCTTGACGATGGCGCTCTCGAACGGCACAAGCTGTCGCGTGTACAAATACACCTGCAGCTCCTCCGAAATCTTGGCTTGCTCGGTGGAGATGGCCATGATGGGCGTGCCCACCTGCTTGGCCAGCGCCAACTCCTTCAGACACCACTCAGACTGCGCGTAGTCCTCTGTCAGGATGCACAGCACCACTGCAGCGTTCGTGATTCCACGCGCGATCTCCTCGCGCCACACAGACCCACCACCGATCCCGCTGGGGTCCATGAGATCGAGCCACACCGTAATGTTCGCGTCTTCGAGCGACTTGCGCAGCTTGAGCGCGAACTCCATGTGGGAGTGCGTGTAGCTGATCATCACGTCGCGCGTTCCTGCCGCGCGCTTGATCTCGAACTGGAGCCTTGTTGACGTGGTGCAGTCGATCGGCCGGAAGCCATCGTGATTCGTGCGCATGATGTCGCCTCCCATGCTCAGCAATGCCAGCGCCGTTTGCTGGTCGTCCAGCTTCACAGCGAGATGCAACGCTGTATCCCCAGTTGAATGCGCATCCTGGAAGTTCGCATTGGCCTTGGCAGCCAGCAGGATCTCGACGGCTCCGACTGCGCCTTTCACAGTGAATTTCACTGCAGCCCAGTGTAGGGGCCTACGCTTGGTGTGTCCGACGAATAGCCCTGAGAAACGTCCTGGTTTTAAGGTGATGGGGGGAAAGTCACAAGGCGGGGCGAGACGGTTCGGGCAGTAAGAGTGGGTACAAGCGGGAGGGATGATGTGGGTCACAGGCGAAGATCTTGCGCGTTGAAGTGCGTGAGGTCATGGTACCATAAATGTGGTACATTTAATCGACATTTGCAGGTGAGAAACATAAGAGTGGGAATACACTTGTTTTGACCTGCACCTGGTTTCGTGTAAGCCCTCTCTTTTGCTTTTTGTATTGAAGAGTGCAGCTGGCGGCGTGCCGTCCTTGTAATTACCGAGCCCTCTTCGTCGCAAAATTTGAAACGCTCCACGCCCACACTGTGCGGCCTGTGAGGGCAAAGCCAGCGATAAAAACATCGGACTGAGCGGAAACACTTGCAGCAATTAGGGCTGGCAGATGAACTTAGGATCCTCCCTCTCGTATTGTGTTTTAGCTCTTAGAGCCGTACCAGGTTTGCTAGGTTTCTCCTTATCCCAATAACTCTACGACTGCATCCTAAAAGTTGTCAATACCCATACCAAAGTATATGTTTAGGGTCACTATGTAGAATTAAATCTTGTAAGCGATCGCTATAGAGGAGCTTAGCGTATCACATGGACGTGTCCAACCAGAGCCAACCAAACCGAGGCCAGCCCGCCCGCTCTGGGCCAGCCGTTCGGCAGTCCGTCGCCGAAGTTCGCGGTAAAGGCTTCAGTTCGAATTCCTCCTTCGAGACACCAAGAACGACGAAGTGCTGCTGCTAGTGGTGTGCAAATGCATTCGTAGCTTCCAAGCCAAGTCAATGAGCCCGTCCATGCTGCGACCTCGTTCCGGCTCTGCAAGTCATGCATGACAAGAAGTCCGTCGATGCACCGTTACGATATTTCATCGCTCAACAATCGTGAGAGCACACGCGTATTCGCAAAAGGTGCACATTATACAAATTGTACACACCCAACTCCCACTCACGTTACGTATTTTTTTGTCTAACCAACTCTTTTTTTATTATGTGGTTTTGTGCGTAACGCTATCTATTGTTAGTGAAGAAGATCAAGATTGCGGCTACTCAGTGTGCCATGATGTAACCAGCCGACCTTCAAGCCTCCTGCGCATCCGCGACTCTCCACAAACGTCTTCATGCGTCGGCCACTGCACCCAGACAATGCAAGATTTCCGTGCACAGTCAAGATGCGTGGACATCTTGGTGCCATCTAGGCGTCAAGTTGCCATTCCGGTAGATGCGTGCGCATGGCATGGTATCGAGCAAGCCGATGCCACCAACGCCCCGTTGCCACTACGGTGTCGAAGCCCTCGACCACCAACATCCCCAGGCCAGCCCCATGTCAGCATCCAATATGGACCTACACACTGCGGAGGTAGCGGGCATGGACGACAGACATACTATCTCTCTAGACACTCATGGCCACGAGAGGCACAGCGACGGTGATCGATTCGCGAGGTGAAGGAGTTGCAAGGTGCACCCAGGGCTGTGCGCAACACACGACCCGTGGCTACGCCAGTACATGTACACAAGAGGCATTCACCAGTGTGCAGCGACCCCACTACTTCAACATGTACGCAGTGGCGCAAGATCTTAGACATGACCGACGACCAGACATTTTCTACTACCCTACGCCACGGAGCCGCTGCTGGAATTTGCATCAGGATGCTACAGCCTCAGAAGGATCTTGGTTGAGTCGAGTGTTCTCCACTGTTTGGGTGCCAGTTGCTTCACCCGTCACGCTTTGACAAGTCGTACCAGTCACCAGGAGATCCTGTACATGTTGTCAGTGTGAGTCACTGGCACTGCCGTTCGACTGGGCCATAATTAACGTCGAGAACGGAGCCTGGCCCGGAGATCCACGCTTGCGTCGAAGTGCGAGCCACTGCCACTCCTGAACTGGGATCAAGTCGTACAAGTAGGGGCTCACCATGTTGCGCGTGATGTCGCTCGCGGAGTTCACATAATGGCGCGGCGACTTCCGTCGCAGTATTCATGCCTCCCATGCAAAAGAAGGGTTGAGGATAGTAGTGGGTTGGTTGGTCAGGTATTTCAGTTCGATACCACGTTAATTGCGTGGGGGGTGACATCATTTGGCACGCAATGCAGTACGGCGACAAGACCCCGCGAAGATGTTCGTACTGCAGCAGAGCTCAGGTATCTATCGACCTGCAACTCGTATGACGACCCACATCTCTCGGCTCACGGCCATAGCTCAATCAACGCACCGTGTATCGTACCCAGAAGAAGAACCCGTTGGGTGGCAGGCCCATCAAGACTACGAAACCCTCACTTCCGATGCCAACCCGTACAACTCAGCGCCGTTTTTCGGTAGTGTGAGGTGCTTTTGCCGTTGGTCGCTGCTCCGCTCCCGTACTCGGCATGGCCATATCAAGCGAAAAAGTGTCCGTGTCCGTGCCCGTGCTGGAGCCCAGTCGGCGTTCCTCGCACGAAAATCGGTCAATCGAAGATCGGTCTCAGTCTGAATGCGGTGGTCCAGAGTACTGAGTAAGTGCTCACTGAGTACGTTCGAGTCTCGCATCGCTACGGCCACCGGACGCAATCGCTCACGTAATGGACACGCTGCGGACGCAGAATTGGGGCGATCGTCGAAGACGGGGTCCTTCCCATCGACGACATACTCCGACTCCCGATTTTGTTCATTTCTCACGCGACTCAGATGAGATTTGCAGTCGGCGATTTGAAATCGCCGATTTCTCTTTTTTTCAGACTTCCCCCGTGTAAGGCTTATTGGCGATTACAGGCACTCCATGGTGTCACGTTCAAGACAGGCGAGTTGTCTGGGCTACGAAAGTGATACTGGTCGTGGTAGAAGGTCTGGGAGAGAAGTTGACGACTCTCGCTGAATCAGGCCTCTGGGAGCGGATTTGGCGATGTTGAAGTGGCTGCGTACGAGTTGCTTCGCGACAAGAATGAACGGAAGCCCAGAACATGCCACCGACAACAAGGGAGGGCCGCGGCAGCATCGAGGGCGTGACTGCGTGCCTCTGTGGGAGAAAATGCTGGAGATGCGATTTGCGGGGGTTGCGGGTGTGATACTCATCAACGAGCGCTAGTTCTGCATCGAGGTGCTGCCCATGATCATGGAAGTGTCTGCTTGTTAAAGAAGAAAACCGCACGCTCAGAACGTCTCTGCAAGAAGATTTAAGCTTATGGCGAAAAGTGATCGACTTAGAAGGTGTCGTCGATTTGGAGAATGTCGCGGCAAGCGAGCTCTTCGGTTGCTACCGCTGTGACCACGCGCGACGTTCAAGCTCAGAGGAGATGTTGAAGGTGGCGCAAAAGCGGTTGAAGGGCTATCCAATGTTCCCGTCGTTGCAAGTCACGAAGAGGGTTTTCGAGTCGAGTGAACCAGAGATTGTAAGCCACTGCAAGTAATGCCTGTACCGCGACGAGGCAAGGCAAATGCGGATCTTGAGGAGTCGTTGCTATCGCCGTGGGTTTTCACGGCTGGTGGTAATAGGTTGGGCTCTCAAGGTGGGGTGCACTGCTCTGAATCCAAGCCCGAGTTTTGTGTGCTACTAGCGCAGGCTTGCACTTTTCCGGTCCGAGAAGGTCGCCCAAGGTGTCGCAAGTCAAGATGGAGCTCACGATTTGGTTCAACTGGTGGCAAGCAGTCGGGCTGAGAGCGTCTGTGGAGCAGTTGCAAGGGTGTGTGTCTCGTTAGCGCTGAAGCCATCGATCAGATTGCGCCTGCACGACCAAGGCATGGTGGAAACGGTGCATCGAGATAGTTAAATGGAAGAGCAGTAGTTTTTCCGACCCTCGAAGCTGTCACAGAGTGCGGTGCATGTCGTTAGATTCATGGCTGAGCTATTGGGCACGACGCTTGTCGCCGTCGGATTGAACTCGAAGGAGTACGGATGCGGGTTTCCAGTCGAGCTCTCACTGAAGCCCATTATCGTGGTGTTGGTCGCAGTTGCAGTCGCTGCGTTGGACGCCACGACGTGGGGGTTCCGTGAGGACAAGTGCGGACGAATGGGCAGCAGTTGTGCTATTCCAGTTGTTGTAGCGGCGCCGAATCTGCCTGCAGTCGAAGCTCGGCGAGTTCTGGCGCATCATGCAGCAATGCGCGGCATGGCAGATCGCAAGCTTCGCCTTCCTGCTGAAATTGTGGTTGTCCTTTTGGAATGGACTCGGCTGCGCACAGTGCGCGAATACGGACGCTGCGACGCACACGCCGCCGAGTGCGACGTGGTACTATATGGCAACGCCGAGGAGGCGTTGGTATCGTGGAGAAAGTGCTCGAATTACCACGGCTGGTGGTGATGGGCTGTGCGTGAGCTGCGCTTGCAAGCCCAAGCTTTGTGCATTACCACATGCAGCCTCGTGCTGTCTATTTGGGTGTATTTTTTTTTGGAGCTGGACCCGTGCATCTTTGAGGACAAGATGGGGTTGAAGTCGGAGCACGGGCAAGGTTTTGGTTCGTGGGCGGCAGTGGTGGTGCGAGCGGGGTCGAGCTGTTGATTCAACTGCGATAGATTACATAGGACATGCAGATCAATGAAGAGACCGCAGCACTGCAACCGGTTTATACGTTTTGTATTACACTTGTGTTATGTTTCACTCAGGTCGAACTCGCTTGGAGAGCATACATGTCTGCCACTACCCTAATACCAAGAGCGAGCAGGTCTGGACGAATGCATTTGTAAGTATTTTTTGGAGCTGCACACGTGCATCTCTACAGTAAAGCCAAAATAGGGCTGAAGCCGGAGCACGTGGCAAGGTTTTGGTTCGTGGGCGGCAAAATGGTGCGAGCGGGGTCGAGGTGTTGATTCAACTGCGATAGATCAGGAATTACAGATCAATGAAAAGTCCACAGCACTGCATCCGGTTTATAAGTTGTATTACACTAGTGTTACGTTGCACTTAGGTCGTACTCGCGCGGCATACATGTCTGTCACTACCCTAATATCAAGAGCAAGCAGGTCTGGACGAGTGCAGCCTTTGCACTGTTGGGATAGTTAATTACTTTGTCGGCGTCTTGTCCCCGAGCAAGGCGTCGAAGCTGATGTTGATGTCCTCGCTCGACTCGGCCAGCTCGAGCATGCTGATGGACGAGTTGGAGCCTCGTTGGCGCGTGTCGAAGCTTCCGTCGCTGGAGAGCGCGCCCAGGGCAGGATGTCGCTGCAGCGCCCTGGAGAACGACGGAGCCTCTTCCTGCACGACTCGCATTTGTCCGCTCTCCACTTCCACCTCCACCTCCTCGTCCGAGTCTAAGTCGTCGTCTTGGATGCCGGCGTAGCACAACTCGTCCTCCTCGTCGAAGTCGTCGACGCGCCCGACCAGCGTGGAGAAGTTGCCGATCATGGAGTGCGAGAGACTCATGTCCGACGTGATGCTGCGCGTGGTTCCTGAGGTGTCGGCGAACGTCTGCGAGAGTCGAGTGGGCGGCAGCCCGAAGTTGGACACATCGCTCCGCGCACTCGCGAACGTGACGCCTTGAGTCTGCTGTGGACGGCGTCGACGCATGCTGCCTTCAACCTGCACCGACGGGTTGAAGGACCCAGTCGACACGAAGCTGTCGCGCAAATCTGCGAACCCGCCTCGAAGCTGCACGTCGCTGCCTGTGCCATGAGCGCCATTGAAGCTTGGGGGTGGGCTGAAACTCGAAAGCTGACCGGCAAGTGGCCCGCCGATGCTGATGCCGTAGACTTCTTCACGCAGCGCATCCAGCAGGTGCCGTAGCGACTGACGGAAGCCCACCATGTCGCCCTTGGTGAAGAAGTGGAAGAACTCGCTGCGCGCGAGGCTGTACTTGATGTCGAGCCCGAAGTCCATGCGGTTCACCACCACCGGCAGGATCTTCTTGCCCTTATCTTCCGCAAACGCCAGCTGATCCTTCACGAGTTCGCTCGCCAGCGTCTTCTCGGAGATCAGCAGCACGAAGGCCGAGCACTTGAGAATCGCCTCCTTCGCTTCGTGGATGCGCACGGACATGTCTTCGTTCCGCGACAACACTGGGCGACCAGATCTGTCCGCCTCCTCCTCCATGTCCTCGTCAATCGCCGACGCCAGCTTCACCATGTGCTTGCGATCCACGTAGCACCGTAAACCCCCTTCGCGACACATCTCAACGCACAACTTGCGCACAAATCGCTGGTGGTAGTCGCCATGGCTGATGAAGACGAACTGCTCGCCGCTGGCTGTGGCCGAGGTGAGCTCCTGCAAGTCTTCCACAATGCTGTCGCTCGTACCAGGCTCTTCGACCTCGTTCGAGTCTCGCTCCGAGATGACGTCTTTGCGTCCTCCACGCTTGGGCTTCGTGGCCTTGTGGAAGTAGTACCCGCCAGTGTCGAGCACAATGCTGTCCGACACGCCACCGTCGTCCACGAAGCTGTTGGAGCTGCTGGTGCTGCTCAGGATGCTCAGGTTCGTGGCGTTGTAGTCGTAGTTGAGGCGCATTTGGCGCTGGCTGGTCGAGAACACGCTGTTCGAGCCGATGGACCTGGAAGACCCCGGTGGCCCGCGCCGACGGGTGTTGCCGATGGCGACGGGCATGGCCGAGTCGTCTCCGATCTCGTGGATGGACGAGCCGCCCGAGTCGTACTGGTAGTAGTTGGGCGTGTCGAACGCTGACAACGCCAGCGCTCGCTCGTCAAACTTCATCGAGTCCATGCCGTACGTGTTTGTGGAGCTCATACCGGACGCTGCGTGGTTCAGGCGGCGACTGCGCATTCCACCGCTGGCGTGGCCTGATCCTGTCATCGGGTTCGTCTCCGCGCGACGCATGTTGCGCTTGATGTTGTCCACCTTCCGCTTCTCGATCTCGTCGCGCATGCCATCCAGCAGCATCCGAAGCTGGTTCTTGTACGCGGCTTCGTCGTACTCGTACCGCGTCTCCTTCTCGCTGACCTGCTCCACCTTGACGATGGCGCTCTCGAACGGCACAAGCTGCCGCGTGTACAAATACACCTGCAGCTCCTCCGAAATCTTGGCTTGCTCGGTGGAGATGGCCATGATGGGCGTGCCCACCTGCTTGGCCAGCGCCAACTCCTTGAGACACCACTCGGACTGCGCGTAGTCCTCCGTGAGGATGCACAGCACCACTGCAGCGTTCGTGATTCCACGCGCGATCTCCTCGCGCCACACAGACCCACCACCGATCCCGCTGGGGTCCATGAGATCGAGCCACACCGTAATATTCGCGTCTTCGAGCGACTTGCGCAGCTTGAGCGCAAACTCCATGTGGGAGTGCGTGTAGCTGATCATCACGTCGCGCGTTCCTGCAGCGCGCTTGATCTCGAACTGGAGCCTCGTTGACGTGGTGCAGTCGATCGGCCGGAAGCCATCGTGGTTCGTGCGCATGATGTCGCCGCCCATGCTCAGCAATGCCAGCGCCGTTTGCTGGTCGTCCAGCTTCACAGCGAGATGCAACGCTGTATCCCCAGTTGAATGCGCATCCTGGAAGTTCGCATTGGCCTTGGCAGCCAGCAGGATCTCGACGGCTCCGACTGCGCCTTTCACAGTGAATTTCACTGCAGCCCAGTGTACCTAGGGGCCTACGCTTGGTGTGTCCGACGAATAGCCCTGAGAAACGTCCTGGTTTTAAGGTGATGGGGGGAAAGTCACAAGGCGGGGCGAGACGGTTCGGGCAGTAAGAGTGGGTACAAGCGGGAGGGATGATGTGGGTCACAGGCGAAGATCTTGCGCGTTGAAGTGCGTGAGGTCATGGTACCATAAATGTGGTACATTTAATCGACATTTGCAGGTGAGAAACATAAGAGTGGAAATACACTTGTTTTGACCTGCACCTGGTTTCGTGTAAGCCCTCTCTTTTGCTTTTTGTATTGAAGAGTGCAGCTGGCGGCGTGCCGTCCTTGTAATTACCGAGCCCTCTTCGTCGCAAAATTTGAAACGCTCCACGCCCACACTGTGCGGCCTGTGAGGGCAAAGCCAGCGATAAAAACATAGGACTGAGCGGAAACACTTGCAGCAATTAGGGCTGGCAGATGAACTTAGGATCCTCCCTCTCGTATTGTGTTTTAGCTCTTAGAGCCGTACCAGGTTTGCTAGGTTTCTCCTTATCCCAATAACTCTACGACTGCATCCTAAAAGTTGTCAATACCCATACCAAAGTATATGTTTAGGGTCACTATGTAGAATTAAATCTTGTAAGCGATCGCTATAGAGGAGCTTAGCGTATCACATGGACGTGTCCAACCAGAGCCAACCAAACCGAGGCCAGCCCGCCCGCTCTGGGCCAGCCGTTCGGCAGTCCGTCGCCGAAGTTCGCGGTAAAGGCTTCAGTTCGAATTCCTCCTTCGAGACACCAACAACGACGAAGTGCTGCTGCTAGTGGCGTGCAAATGCATTCGTAGCTTCCAAGCCAAGTCAATGAGCCCGTCCATGCTGCGACCTCGTTCCGGCTCTGCAAGTCATGCATGACAAGAAGTCCGTCGATGCACCGTTACGATATTTCATCGCTCAACAATCGTGAGAGCACACGCGTATTCGCAAAAGGTGCACATTATACAAATTGTACACACCCAACTCCCACTCACGTTACGTATTTTTTTGTCTAACCAACTCTTTTTTTATTATGTGGTTTTGTGCGTAACGCTATCTATTGTTAGTGAAGAAGATCAAGATTGCGGCTACTCAGTGTGCCATGATGTAACCAGCCGACCTTCAAGCCTCCTGCGCATCCGCGACTCTCCACAAACGTCTTCATGCGTCGGCCACTGCACCCAGACAATGCAAGATTTCCGTGCACAGTCAAGATGCGTGGACATCTTGGTGCCATCTAGGCGTCAAGTTGCCATTCCGGTAGATGCGTGTGCATGGCATGGTATCGAGCAAGCCGATGCCACCAACGCCCCGTTGCCACTACGGTGTCGAAGCCCTCGACCACCAACATCCCCAGGCCAGCCCCATGTCAGCATCCAATATGGACCTACACACTGCGGAGGTAGCGGGCATGGACGACAGACATACTATCTCTCTAGACACTCATGGCCACGAGAGGCACAGCGACGGTGATCGATTCGCGAGGTGAAGGAGTTGCAAGGTGCACCCAGGGCTGTGCGCAACACACGACCCGTGGCTACGCCAGTACATGTACACAAGAGGCATTCACCAGTGTGCAGCGACCCCACTACTTCAACATGTACGCAGTGGCGCAAGATCTTAGACATGACCGACGACCAGACATTTTCTACTACCCTACGCCACGGAGCCGCTGCTGGAATTTGCATCAGGATGCTACAGCCTCAGAAGGATCTTGGTTGAGTCGAGTGTTCTCCACTGTTTGGGTGCCAGTTGCTTCACCCGTCACGCTTTGACAAGTCGTACCAGTCACCAGGAGATCCTGTACATGTTGTCAGTGTGAGTCACTGGCACTGCCGTTCGACTGGGCCATAATTAACGTCGAGAACGGAGCCTGGCCCGGAGATCCACGCTTGCGTCGAAGTGCGAGCCACTGCCACTCCTGAACTGGGATCAAGTCGTACAAGTAGGGGCTCACCATGTTGCGCGTGATGTCGCTCGCGGAGTTCACATAATGGCGCGGCGACTTCCGTCGCAGTATTCATGCCTCCCATGCAAAAGAAGGGTTGAGGATAGTAGTGGGTTGGTTGGTCAGGTATTTCAGTTCGATACCACGTTAATTGCGTGGGGGGTGACATCATTTGGCACGCAATGCAGTACGGCGACAAGACCCCGCGAAGATGTTCGTACTGCAGCAGAGCTCAGGTATCTATCGACCTGCAACTCGTATGACGACCCACATCTCTCGGCTCACGGCCATAGCTCAATCAACGCACCGTGTATCGTACCCAGAAGAAGAACCCGTTGGGTGGCAGGCCCATCAAGACTACGAAACCCTCACTTCCGATGCCAACCCGTACAACTCAGCGACGTTTTTCGGTAGTGTGAGGTGCTTTTGCCGTTGGTCGCTGCTCCGCTCCCGTA
Organism: Phytophthora x cambivora; assembly: GCA_033557925.1. Taxonomy (NCBI): domain Eukaryota; phylum Oomycota; class Peronosporomycetes; order Peronosporales; family Peronosporaceae; genus Phytophthora; species Phytophthora x cambivora. Next base: position 1,760,137 of record JAUCEB010000012.1, on the reverse strand, counting down.
CTCGGCATGGTCATATCAAGCGAAAAAGTGTCCGTGTCCGTGCCCGTGCTGGAGTCCAGTCGGTGTTCCTCGCACGAAGATCGGTCTAAGTCTGAATGCGGTGGTCCAGAGTACTGAGTAAGTGCTTACTGAGTACGTTCGAGTCTCGCATCGCTACGGCCACCGGACGCAATCGCTCACGTAATGGACACGCTGCGGACGCAGAATTAGGGCGATCGTCGAAGACGGGGTCCTTCCCATCGACGACATACTCCGACTCCCGATTTTGTTCATTTCTCACGCGACTCAGATGAGATTTGCAGTCGGCGATTTGAAATCGCCGATTTCTCTTTTTTTCAGACTTCCCCCGTGTAAGGCTTATTGGCGATTACAGGCACTCCATGGTGTCACGTTCAAGACAGGCGAGTTGTCTGGGCTACGAAAGTGATACTGGTCGTGGTAGAAGGTCTGGGAGAGAAGTTGACGACTCTCGCTGAATCAGGCCTCTGGGAGCGGATTTGGCGATGTTGAAGTGGCTGCGTACGAGTTGCTTCGCGACAAGAATGAACGGAAGCCCAGAACATGCCACCGACAACAAGGGAGGGCCGCGGCAGCATCGAGGGCGTGACTGCGTGCCTCTGTGGGAGAAAATGCTGGAGATGCGATTTGCGGGGGTTGCGGGTGTGATACTCATCAACGAGCGCTAGTTCTGCATCGAGGTGCTGCCCATGATCATGGAAGTGTCTGCTTGTTAAAGAAGAAAACCGCACGCTCAGAACGTCTCTGCAAGAAGATTTAAGCTTATGGCGAAAAGTGATCGACTTAGAAGGTGTCGTCGATTTGGAGAATGTCGCGGCAAGCGAGCTCTTCGGTTGCTACCGCTGTGACCACGCGCGACGTTCAAGCTCAGAGGAGATGTTGAAGGTGGCGCAAAAGCGGTTGAAGGGCTATCCAATGTTCCCGTCGTTGCAAGTCACGAAGAGGGTTTTCGAGTCGAGTGAACCAGAGATTGTAAGCCACTGCAAGTAATGCCTGTACCGCGACGAGGCAAGGCAAATGCGGATCTTGAGGAGTCGTTGCTATCGCCGTGGGTTTTCACGGCTGGTGGTAATAGGTTGGGCTCTCAAGGTGGGGTGCACTGCTCTGAATCCAAGCCCGAGTTTTGTGTGCTACTAGCGCAGGCTTGCACTTTTCCGGTCCGAGAAGGTCGCCCAAGGTGTCGCAAGTCAAGATGGAGCTCACGATTTGGTTCAACTGGTGGCAAGCAGTCGGGCTGAGAGCGTCTGTGGAGCAGTTGCAAGGGTGTGTGTCTCGTTAGCGCTGAAGCCATCGATCAGATTGCGCCTGCACGACCAAGGCATGGTGGAAACGGTGCATCGAGATAGTTAAATGGAAGAGCAGTAGTTTTTCCGACCCTCGAAGCTGTCACAGAGTGCGGTGCATGTCGTTAGATTCATGGCTGAGCTATTGGGCACGACGCTTGTCGCCGTCGGATTGAACTCGAAGGAGTACGGATGCGGGTTTCCAGTCGAGCTCTCACTGAAGCCCATTATCGTGGTGTTGGTCGCAGTTGCAGTCGCTGCGTTGGACGCCACGACGTGGGGGTTCCGTGAGGACAAGTGCGGACGAATGGGCAGCAGTTGTGCTATTCCAGTTGTTGTAGCGGCGCCGAATCTGCCTGCAGTCGAAGCTCGGCGAGTTCTGGCGCATCATGCAGCAATGCGCGGCATGGCAGATCGCAAGCTTCGCCTTCCTGCTGAAATTGTGGTTGTCCTTTTGGAATGGACTCGGCTGCGCACAGTGCGCGAATACGGACGCTGCGACGCACACGCCGCCGAGTGCGACGTGGTACTATATGGCAACGCCGAGGAGGCGTTGGTATCGTGGAGAAAGTGCTCGAATTACCACGGCTGGTGGTGATGGGCTGTGCGTGAGCTGCGCTTGCAAGCCCAAGCTTTGTGCATTACCACATGCAGCCTCGTGCTGTCTATTTGGGTGTATTTTTTTTTGGAGCTGGACCCGTGCATCTTTGAGGACAAGATGGGGTTGAAGTCGGAGCACGGGCAAGGTTTTGGTTCGTGGGCGGCAGTGGTGGTGCGAGCGGGGTCGAGCTGTTGATTCAACTGCGATAGATTACATAGGACATGCAGATCAATGAAGAGACCGCAGCACTGCAACCGGTTTATACGTTTTGTATTACACTTGTGTTATGTTTCACTCAGGTCGAACTCGCTTGGAGAGCATACATGTCTGCCACTACCCTAATACCAAGAGCGAGCAGGTCTGGACGAATGCATTTGTAAGTATTTTTTGGAGCTGCACACGTGCATCTCTACAGTAAAGCCAAAATAGGGCTGAAGCCGGAGCACGTGGCAAGGTTTTGGTTCGTGGGCGGCAAAATGGTGCGAGCGGGGTCGAGGTGTTGATTCAACTGCGATAGATCAGGAATTACAGATCAATGAAAAGTCCACAGCACTGCATCCGGTTTATAAGTTGTATTACACTAGTGTTACGTTGCACTTAGGTCGTACTCGCGCGGCATACATGTCTGTCACTACCCTAATATCAAGAGCAAGCAGGTCTGGACGAGTGCAGCCTTTGCACTGTTGGGATAGTTAATTACTTTGTCGGCGTCTTGTCCCCGAGCAAGGCGTCGAAGCTGATGTTGATGTCCTCGCTCGACTCGGCCAGCTCGAGCATGCTGATGGACGAGTTGGAGCCTCGTTGGCGCGTGTCGAAGCTTCCGTCGCTGGAGAGCGCGCCCAGGGCAGGATGTCGCTGCAGCGCCCTGGAGAACGACGGAGCCTCTTCCTGCACGACTCGCATTTGTCCGCTCTCCACTTCCACCTCCACCTCCTCGTCCGAGTCCAAGTCGTCGTCTTGGATGCCGGCGTAGCACAACTCGTCCTCCTCGTCGAAGTCGTCGACGCGCCCGACCAGCGTGGAGAAGTTGCCGATCATGGAGTGCGAGAGACTCATGTCCGACGTGATGCTGCGCGTGGTTCCTGAGGTGTCGGCGAACGTCTGCGAGAGTCGAGTGGGCGGCAGCCCGAAGTTGGACACATCGCTCCGCGCACTCGCGAACGTGACGCCTTGAGTCTGCTGTGGACGGCGTCGACGCATGCTGCCTTCAACCTGCACCGACGGGTTGAAGGACCCTGTCGACACGAAGCTGTCGCGCAAATCTGCGAACCCGCCTCGAAGCTGCACGTCGCTGCCTGTGCCATGAGCGCCATTGAAGCTTGGGGGTGGGCTGAAACTCGAAAGCTGACCGGCAAGTGGCCCGCCGATGCTGATGCCGTAGACTTCTTCACGCAGCGCATCCAGCAGGTGCCGTAGCGACTGACGGAAGCCCACCATGTCGCCCTTGGTGAAGAAGTGGAAGAACTCGCTGCGCGCGAGGCTGTACTTGATGTCGAGCCCGAAGTCCATGCGGTTCACCACCACCGGCAGGATCTTCTTGCCCTTATCTTCCGCAAACGCCAGCTGATCCTTCACGAGTTCGCTCGCCAGCGTCTTCTCGGAGATCAGCAGCACGAAGGCCGAGCACTTGAGAATCGCCTCCTTCGCTTCGTGGATGCGCACGGACATGTCTTCGTTCCGCGACAACACTGGGCGACCAGATCTGTCCGCCTCCTCCTCCATGTCCTCGTCAATCGCCGACGCCAGCTTCACCATGTGCTTGCGATCCACGTAGCACCGTAAACCCCCTTCGCGACACATCTCAACGCACAACTTGCGCACATATCGCTGGTGGTAGTCGCCATGGCTGATGAAGACGAACTGCTCGCCGCTGGCTGTGGCCGAGGTGAGCTCCTGCAAGTCTTCCACAATGCTGTCGCTAGTGCCAGGCTCGTCGATCTCGTTCGAGTCTCGCTCCGAGATGACGTCTTTGCGTCCTCCACGCTTGGGCTTCGTGGCCTTGTGGAAGTAGTACCCGCCAGTGTCGAGCACAATGCTGTCCGACACGCCACCGTCGTCCACGAAGCTGTTGGAGCTGCTGGTGCTGCTCAGGATGCTCAGGTTCGTGGCGTTGTAGTCGTAGTTGAGGCGCATCTGGCGCTGGCTGGTCGAGAACACGCTGTTTGAGCCGATGGACCTGGAAGACCCCGGTGGCCCGCGCCGACGGGTGTTGCCAATGACGACGGGCATGGCCGAGTCGTCTCCGATCTCGTGGATGGACGAGCCGCCCGAGTCGTACTGGTAGTAGTTGGGCGTGTCGAACGCTGACAGCGCCAGCGCTCGCTCGTCAAACTTCATCGAGTCCATGCCGTACGTGTTTGTGGAGCTCATACCGGACGCTGCGTGGTTCAGGCGGCGACTGCGCATTCCACCGCTGGCGTGGCCTGATCCTGTCATCGGGTTCGTCTCCGCGCGACGCATGTTGCGCTTGATGTTGTCCACCTTCCGCTTCTCGATCTCGTCGCGCATGCCATCCAGCAGCATCCGAAGCTGGTTCTTGTACGCGGCTTCGTCGTACTCGTACCGCGTCTCCTTCTCGCTGACCTGCTCCACCTTGACGATGGCGCTCTCGAACGGCACAAGCTGCCGCGTGTACAAATACACCTGCAGCTCCTCCGAAATCTTGGCTTGCTCGGTGGAGATGGCCATGATGGGCGTGCCCACCTGCTTGGCCAGCGCCAACTCCTTGAGACACCACTCAGACTGCGCGTAGTCCTCTGTTAGGATGCAAAGCACCACTGCAGCGTTCGTGATTCCACGCGCGATCTCCTCGCGCCACACGGACCCACCACCGATCCCGCTGGGGTCCATGAGATCGAGCCACACCGTAATATTCGCGTCTTCGAGCGACTTGCGCAGCTTGAGCGCAAACTCCATGTGGGAGTGCGTGTAGCTGATCATCACGTCGCGCGTTCCTGCAGCGCGCTTGATCTCGAACTGGAGCCTCGTTGACGTGGTGCAGTCGATCGGCCGGAAGCCATCGTGATTCGTGCGCATGATGTCGCCTCCCATGCTCAGCAATGCCAGCGCCGTTTGCTGGTCGTCCAGCTTCACAGCGAGATGCAACGCTGTATCCCCAGTTGAATGCGCATCCTGGAAGTTCGCATTGGCCTTGGCAGCCAGCAGGATCTCGACGGCTCCGACTGCGCCTTTCACAGTGAATTTCACTGCAGCCCAGTGTAGGGGCCTACGCTTGGTGTGTCCGACGAATAGCCCTGAGAAACGTCCTGGTTTTAAGGTGATGGGGGGAAAGTCACAAGGCGGGGCGAGACGGTTCGGGCAGTAAGAGTGGGTACAAGCGGGAGGGATGATGTGGGTCACAGGCGAAGATCTTGCGCGTTGAAGTGCGTGAGGTCATGGTACCATAAATGTGGTACATTTAATCGACATTTGCAGGTGAGAAACATAAGAGTGGAAATACACTTGTTTTGACCTGCACCTGGTTTCGTGTAAGCCCTCTCTTTTGCTTTTTGTATTGTAGAGTGCAGCTGGCGGCGTGCCGTCCTTGTAATTACCGAGCCCTCTTCGTCGCAAAATTTGAAACGCTCCACGCCCACACTGTGCGGCCTGTGAGGGCAAAGCCAGCGATAAAAACATAGGACTGAGCGGAAACACTTGCAGCAATTAGGGCTGGCAGATGAACTTAGGATCCTCCCTCTCGTATTGTGTTTTAGCTCTTAGAGCCGTACCAGGTTTGCTAGGTTTCTCCTTATCCCAATAACTCTACGACTGCATCCTAAAAGTTGTCAATACCCATACCAAAGTATATGTTTAGGGTCACTATGTAGAATTAAATCTTGTAAGCGATCGCTATAGAGGAGCTTAGCGTATCACATGGACGTGTCCAACCAGAGCCAACCAAACCGAGGCCAGCCCGCCCGCTCTGGGCCAGCCGTTCGGCAGTCCGTCGCCGAAGTTCGCGGTAAAGGCTTCAGTTCGAATTCCTCCTTCGAGACACCAACAACGACGAAGTGCTGCTGCTAGTGGCGTGCAAATGCATTCGTAGCTTCCAAGCCAAGTCAATGAGCCCGTCCATGCTGCGACCTCGTTCCGGCTCTGCAAGTCATGCATGACAAGAAGTCCGTCGATGCACCGTTACGATATTTCATCGCTCAACAATCGTGAGAGCACACGCGTATTCGCAAAAGGTGCACATTGTACAAATTGTACACACCCAACTCCCACTCACGTTACGTATTTTTTGTCTAACCAACTCTTTTTTTAGTATGTGGTTTTGTGCGTAACGCTATCTATTGTTAGTGAAGAAGATCAAGATTGCGGCTACTCAGTGTGCCATGATGTAACCAGCCGACCTTCAAGCCTCCTGCGCGTCCGTGACTCTCCACGAACGTCTTCATGCGTCAGCCACTGCACCCAGACAATGCAAGATTTCCGTGCACAGTCAAGATGCGTGGACATCTTGGTGCCATCTAGGCGTCAAGTTGCCATTCCGGTAGAAGCGTGCCCATGGCATGGTATCGAGCAAGCCGATGCCACCAACGCCCCGTTGCCACTACAGTGTCGAAGCCCTCGACCACCAACATACCCAGGCCAGCCCCATGTCAGCATCCATTATGGACCTACACACTGCGGAGGTAGCGAGCATGGACGACTGGCATCCTGTCTCTCTAGACACTCATGGCCACGAGAGGCACAGCGACGGTGATCGATTCGCAAGGTGAAGGAGTTGCAAGGTGCACCCAGGGCTGTGCGCAACACACGACCCGTGGCTACACCAGTACATGTACACAAGAGGCATTCACCAGTGTGCATCGACCCCACTACTTCAACATCTACGCGGTGGCGCAAGACCTTCGACATGACCGTCGACCTGACATTTTCTACTACCCTACGCCGCGGAGCTGCTGCTGGAATCCGCATCAGGATGCCACAGCCTCACAAGGATCTTGGTTGAGTCGAGTGTTCTCCACTGTTTGGGTGCCAGTTGCTTCACCCGCCACGCTTTGACAAGTCGTACCAGTCACCAGGAGATCCTGTACATGTTGTCAGTGTGAGTCACTGGCACTGCCGTTCGACTTGGGCCATAATTAACGTCGAGAACGGAGCCTGGTCCGGAGATCTACGCTTGCGTCGAAGTGCGAGCCACTGCCACTCCTGAACTGGGATCAAGTCGTACAAGTAGGGGCTCACCATGTTGCGCGTGATGTCGCTCGCGGAGTTCACATGATGGCGCGGCGACTTCCGTCGCAGTATTCATGCCTCCCATGCAAAAGAAGGGTTGAGGATAGTAGTGGGTTGGTCAGGTGTTTCAGTTCGATACCACGTTAATTGCGTGGGGGGTGACGTCATTTGGCACGCAATGCAGTACGGCGACAAGACCCCGCGAAGATGTTCGTACTGCAGCAGAGCTCAGGTATCTATCGACCTGCAACTCGTATGACGACCCACATCTCTCGGCTCACGGCCATAGCTCAATCAACGCACCGTGTATCGTACCCAGAAGAAGAACCCGTTGGGTGGCAGGCCCATCAAGACTACGAAACCCTCACTTCCGATGACAACCCGTACAACTCAGCGCCGTTTTCCGGTAGTGTGAGGTGCTTTTGCCGTTGGTCGCTGCTCCGCTCCCGTACTCGGCATGGTCATATCAAGCGAAAAAGTGTCCGTGTCCGTGCCCGTGCTGGAGTCCAGTCGGTGTTCCTCGCACGAAGATCGGTCTAAGTCTGAATGCGGTGGTCCAGAGTACTGAGTAAGTGCTTACTGAGTACGTTCGAGTCTCGCATCGCTACGGCCACCGGACGCAATCGCTCACGTAATGGACACGCTGCGGACGCAGAATTAGGGCGATCGTCGAAGACGGGGTCCTTCCCATCGACGACATACTCCGACTCCCGATTTTGTTCATTTCTCACGCGACTCAGATGAGATTTGCAGTCGGCGATTTGAAATCGCCGATTTCTCTTTTTTCAGACTTCCCCCCGTGTATTGGCGATTACAGGCACTCCATGGTGTCACGTTCAAGACAGGCGAGTTGTCTGGGCTACGAAAGTGATATTGGTGGTGGTAGAAGGTCTGGAGAGAAGTTGACGACTCTCGCTGAATGAGGCCTCTGGGAGCGGATTTGGCGATGTTGAAGTGGCTGCGTACGAGTTGCTTCGCGACAAGAATGAACGGAAGCCCAGAACATGCCACCGACAACAAGGGAGGGCTGCGGCAGCATCGAGGGTGTGACTGCGTGCCTCTGTGGGAGAAAATGCTGGAGATGCGATTTGCGGGGGTTGCGGGTGTGGATTTGGCATACTCATCAACGAGCGCTATCTAGTTCTGCATCGAGGTGTTGCCCATGATCATGGAAGTGTCTGCTTGTTAAAGAAGAAAACCGCACGCTCAGAACGTCTCTGCAAGCAGATTTATGGCGAAAAGTGATCGACTTAGAAGGTATCGTCGATTTGGAGAATGCGCGGCAAGCGAGCTCTTCGGTTGCTACCGCTGTGACCACGCGCGACGTTCAAGCTCAGAGGAGAGGTTGAAGGTGGCGCAAAAGCGGTGGGAGGGGGCTATCCAATGTTCCCGTCGTTGCAAGTCACGAAGAGGGTTTTCGAGTCTCAACATGCTCGAGTGAACCAGAGATGCAAGCCACTGCAAGTAATGCCTGTACCGCGACGAGGCAAGGCAAATGCGGATCTTGAGGAGTCGTTGCTATCGCCGTGGGTTTTCACGGCTGGTGGTAATAGGTTGGGCTCTCAAGGTGGGCTGCACTACTCTGAATTCAAGCCCGAGTTTTGTGTGCTACTACAGGCTTGCACTTTTCCGATTCGAGAAGGTGTAGTCGCCCAAGGTGTCGCAAGTCAAGATGGAGCTCACGATTTGGTTCAACTGGTGGCAAGCAGTCGGGCTGAGAGCGTCTGTGGAGCTGTTGCAAGGGTGTGTGTCTCGTTAGCGCTGAAGCCATCGATCAGATTGCGCCTGCACGACCACGGCATGGTGGAAACGGTAGTTAAATGGAAGAGCAGCAGTTTTTCCGACCCTCGAAGCTGTCACAGAGTGCGGTGCATGTCGTTAGATTCATTGCTGAGCTATTGGGCATGACGCTTGTCGCCGTCGGATTGAACTCCAAGGGGTACGGATGCGGGTTTCCAGTCGAGCTCTCACTGAAGCCCATTATTGTGGTGTTGGTCGCAGTTGCAGTCGCTGCGTTGGACGCCACGACGTGGGGGGTTCCGTGAGGATAAGTGCGGACGAATGGGCAGCAGTTGTGCTATTCCAGTTGTTGTTGTAGCGGCGCCGAATCTGCAGTCGAAGCTCGGCGAGTTCTGGCGCATCATGCAGCAACGCGCGACATGGCAGATCGCAAGCTTCGCCTTCCTGCTGAAATTGTGGTTGTCCTTTTGGAATGGACTCGGCTTCGCACAGTGCGCGAATACGGACACTGCGACGCACACGCCGCTGCCACTCGAGAGCACCAGAAACGAGTTCTTCATAAATGGGTGCATGGCGTGGGAGCTGTCGTTTGTCCACAAGTTGGCACTCGTCCGTCCTTGTTGTGCTACTTACATTTTTAGTGAAGCGGATCGATGGCAAGGAATCTCAAACAAATGTTTGCGAAGAGCGAGAAATGTGGCGATCTCCATCCTACCGAAGCAGCTACCAAAGTGCTCCAGTTCATTGACAAGACAGCTGAAAAAAAGCAGCGAAGTAGACGCATCCAAACGGTGCTGTCATAGCCATTCTGCGAATACATGCTCTTTATCCTATCTGCCCTTTGTGCTTGATCAAATGGGGGAGCACCGAACGCGACTTGCTCGACGACAAGAGCAGCAGCAGCAAGCGGTTTAGCTACCAGGGCACGGGGCGGATGACAACGCTGGCGAAGTTTCGTCTGTGCTGTTGATTCAACTGCGATAGATTAGGAATTGCAGATCAATGAAGACACCGCAGCACTGCAACCGGTTTATACGTTTTGTATTACACTTGTGTTATGTTTCACTCAGGTCGTACTCGCTTGGAGAGCAAACATGTCTGCCACTACCCTAATACCAAGAGCGAGCAGGTCTGGACGAGTGCAGCCTTTGCACTGTTGAGATAGTTAATTATTTTGTCGGCGTCTTGTCCCCGAGCATGGCGTCGAAGCTGATGTTGATGTTCTCGCTCGACTCGGCCAGCTCGAGCATGCTGATGGACGAGTTGGACCCTCGTTGGCGAGTGTCGAAGCTGCCGTCGCTGGAGAGTGCGCCCAGAGCAGGATGCCTCTGCAGCGCCCTGGAGAACGACGGAGCCTCTTCCTGCACGACTCGCATTTGTCCGCTCTCCACTTCCACCTCCACCTCATCGTCCGAGTCCAAGTCGTCATCTTGGATGCCGGCGTAGCACAACTCGTCCTCCTCGTCGAAGTCGTCGACGCGTCCGACCAGCGTGGAGAAGTTGCCGATCATGGAGTGCGAGAGACTCATGTCCGACGTGATGCTGCGCGTGGTTCCCGAGGTGTCGGCGAACGTCTGCGAGAGTCGAGTGGGCGGCAGCCCGAAGTTGGACACATCGCTCCGCGCACTCGCGAACGTGACGCCTTGAGTCTGCTGTGGACGGCGTCGACGCATGCTGCCTTCAACCTGCACCGACGGGTTGAAGGACCCTGTCGACACGAAGCTGTCGCGCAAATCTGCGAACCCGCCTCGAAGCTGCACGTCGCTGCCTGTGCCATGAGCGCCATTGAAGCTTGGGGGTGGGCTGAAACTCGAAAGCTGACCGGCAAGTGGCCCGCCGATGCTGATGCCGTAGACTTCTTCACGCAGCGCGTCCAGCAGGTGCCGTAGCGACTGACGGAAGCCCACCATGTCGCCCTTGGTGAAGAAGTGGAAGAACTCGCTGCGCGCGAGGCTGTACTTGATGTCGAGCCCGAAGTCCATGCGGTTCACCACCACCGGCAGGATCTTCTTGCCCTTGTCCTCCGCGAACGCCAGCTGATCCTTCACGAGTTCGCTCGCCAGCGTCTTCTCGGAGATCAGCAGCACGAAGGCCGAGCACTTGAGAATCGCCTCCTTTGCTTCGTGGATGCGCACGGACATGTCGTCGTCCCGCGACAACACTGGGCGACCAGATCTGTCCGCCTCCTCCTCCGTATCCTCGTCAATCGCCGACGCCAGCTTCACCATGTGCTTGCGATCCACGTAGCACCGTAAACCCCCTTCGCGACACATTTCAACGCACAACTTGCGCACAAACCGCTGGTGGTAGTCGCCATGGCTGATGAAGACGAACTGCTCGCCGCTGGCTGTGGCCGAGGTGAGCTCCTGCAAGTCTTCCACAATGCTGTCGCTCGTACCAGGCTCGTCGATCTCGTTCGAGTCTCGCTCCGAGATGACGTCTTTGCGTCCTCCACGCTTGGGCTTCGTGGCCTTGTGGAAGTAGTACCCGCCAGTGTCGAGCACGATGCTGTCCGACACGCCACCGTCGTCCACGAAGCTGTTGGAGCTGCTGGTGCTGCTCAGAATACTAAGGTTCGTGGCGTTGTAGTCGTAGTTGAGGCGCATCTGGCGCTGGCTGGTCGAGAACACGCTGTTTGAGCCGATGGACCTGGAAGACCCCGGTGGCCCGCGCCGACGGGTGTTGCCAATGACGACGGGCATGGCCGAGTCGTCGCCGATCTCGTGGATGGACGAGCCGCCCGAGTCGTACTGGTAGTAGTTGGGTGTGTCGAACGCTGACAACGCCAGCGCTCGCTCGTCAAACTTCATCGAGTCCATGCCGTACGTGTTCGTGGAGCTCATACCGGACGCTGCGTGGTTCAGGCGGCGGCTGCGCATTCCACCGCTTGCATGGCCTGACCCAGTCATCGGGTTCGTCTCCGCGCGACGCATGTTGCGCTTGATGTTGTCCACCTTCCGCTTCTCGATCTCGTCGCGCATCCCATCCAGCAGCATCCGAAGCTGGTTCTTGTACGCGGCTTCGTCGTACTCGTACCGCGTCTCCTTCTCGCTGACCTGCTCCACCTTGACGATGGCGCTCTCGAACGGGACAAGCTGTCGCGTGTACAAATACACCTGCAGCTCCTCGGAAATCTTGGCTTGCTCGGTGGAGATGGCCATGATGGGCGTGCCCACCTGCTTGGCCAGCGCCAACTCCTTGAGACACCACTCCGACTTCGCGTAGTCCTCTGTCAGGATGCACAGCACCACTGCAGCGTTCGTGATTCCACGCGCGATCTCCTCGCGCCACACGGACCCACCACCGATCCCGCTGGGGTCCATGAGATCGAGCCACACCGTAATGTTCGCGTCTTCGAGCGACTTGCGCAGCTTGAGCGCGAACTCCATGTGGGAGTGCGTGTAGCTGATCATCACGTCGCGCGTTCCTGCAGCGCGCTTGATCTCGAACTGGAGCCTCGTTGACGTGGTGCAGTCGATCGGCCGGAAGCCATCGTGGTTCGTGCGCATGATGTCGCCGCCCATGCTCAGCAATGCCAGCGCCGTTTGCTGGTCGTCCAGTTTCACAGCGAGATGCAACGCTGTATCCCCAGTTGAATGCGCATCCTGGAAGTTCGCATTGGCCTTGGCAGCCAGCAGGATCTCGACGGCTCCGACTGCGCGTTTCACAGTGAATTTCACTGCAGCCCAGTGTAGGGGCCTACGCTTGGTGTGTCCGACGAATAGCCCTAGCTCACTGAGAAACGTCCTGGTTTTATGGGGAAAGTCACAAGGCGGGGCGAGACGGTTCGGGCAGTAAGAGTGGGTACAAGCGGGAGGGATGATGTGGGTCACAGGCGAAGATCTTGCGCGTTGAAGTGCGTGAGGTCATGGTACCATAAATGTGGTACATTTAATCGACATTTGCAGGTGAGAAACATAAGAGTGGAAATACACTTGTTTTGACCTGCACCTGGTTTCGTGTAAGCCCTCTCTTTTGCTTTTTGTATTGTAGAGTGCAGTTGGCGGCGTGCCGTCCTTGTAATTACCGAGCCCTCTTCGTCGCAAAATTTGAAACGCTCCACGCCCACACTGTGCGGCCTGTGAGGGCAAAGCCAGCGATAAAAACATAGGACTGAGCGGAAACACTTGCAGCAATTAGGGCTGGCAGATGAACTTAGGATCCTCCCTCTCGTATTGTGTTTTAGCTCTTAGAGCCGTACCAGGTTTGCTAGGTTTCTCCTTATCCCAATAACTCTACGACTGCATCCTAAAAGTTGTCAATACCCATACCAAAGTATATGTTTAGGGTCACTATGTAGAATTAAATCTTGTAAGCGATCGCTATAGAGGAGCTTAGCGTATCACATGGACGTGTCCAACCAGAGCCAACCAAACCGAGGCCAGCCCGCCCGCTCTGGGCCAGCCGTTCGGCAGTCCGTCGCCGAAGTTCGCGGTAAAGGCTTCAGTTCGAATTCCTCCTTCGAGACACCAACAACGACGAAGTGCTGCTGCTAGTGGCGTGCAAATGCATTCGTAGCTTCCAAGCCAAGTCAATGAGCCCGTCCATGCTGCGACCTCGTTCCGGCTCTGCAAGTCATGCATGACAAGAAGTCCGTCGAAGCACCGTTACGATATTTCATCGCTCAACAATCGTGAGAGCACACGCGTATTCGCAAAAGGTGCACATTGTACAAATTGTACACACCCAACTCCCACTCACTCACGTTACGTATTTTTTGTCTAACCAACCCTTTTTTTACTATGTGGTTTTGTGCGTAACGCTATCTATTGTTGGTGAAAAGGGTCAAGATTGCGGCTACTCAGTGTGCCATGATGTAACCAGCCGACCTTCAAGCCTCCTGCGCATCCGTGACTCTCCACGAACGTCTTCATGCGTCGGCCACTGCACCCAGACAAGATGCATGGACATCTTGGTGCCATCTAGGCGTCACGTTGCCATTCCGGTAGAAGCGTGCCCATGGCATGGTATCGAGCAAGCCGATGTCACCAACGCCCCGTTGCCACTACGGTGTCGAAACCCTCGACGACCAACATCCCCAGGCCAGCCCCATGTCAACATCCATTATGGACCTACACACTGCGGAGGTAGCGAGCATGGACGACAGACATCCTGTCTCTCTAGACACTCATGGCCACGAGAGGCACAGCGACGGTGATCGATTCGCAAGGTGAAGGAGTTGCAAGGTGCACCCAGGGCTGTGCGCAACACACGACCCGTGGCTACACCAGTACATGTACACAAGAGGCATTCACCAGTGTGCATCGACCCCACTACTTCAACATCTACGCGGTGGCGCAAGACCTTCGACATGACCGTCGACCTGACATTTTCTACTACCCTACGCCGCGGAGCTGCTGCTGGAATCCGCATCAGGATGCCACAGCCTCACAAGGATCTTGGTTGAGTTGAGTGTTCTCCACTGTTTGGGTGCCAGTTGCTTCACCCGTCACGCTTTGTCAAGTCGTACCAGTCACCAGGAGATCCTGTACATGTTGTCAGTGTGAGTCACTGGCACTGCCGTTCGACTGGGCCATAATTAACGTCGAGAACGGAGCCTGGCCCGGAGATCCACGCTTGCGTCGAAGTGCGAGCCACTGCCACTCCTGAACTGGGATCAAGTCGTACAAGTAGGGGCTCACCATGTTGCGCGTGATGTCGCTCGCGGAGTTCACATGATGGCGCGGCGACTTCCGTCGCAGTATTCATGCCTCCCATGCAAAAGAAGGGTTGAGGATAGTAGTGGGTTGGTCAGGTGTTTCAGTTCGATACCACGTTAATTGCGTGGGGGGTGACGTCATTTGGCACGCAATGCAGTACGGCGACAAGACCCCGCGAAGATGTTCGTACTGCAGCAGAGCTCAGGTATCTATCGACCTGCAACTCGTATGACGACCCACATCTCTCGGCTCACGGCCATAGCTCAATCAACGCACCGTGTATCGTACCCAGAAGAAGAACCCGTTGGGTGGCAGGCCCATCAAGACTACGAAACCCTCACTTCCGATGACAACCCGTACAACTCAGCGCCGTTTTCCGGTAGTGTGAGGTGCTTTTGCCGTTGGTCGCTGCTCCGCTCCCGTACTCGGCATGGTCATATCAAGCGAAAAAGTGTCCGTGTCCGTGCCCGTGCTGGAGTCCAGTCGGTGTTCCTCGCACGAAGATCGGTCTAAGTCTGAATGCGGTGGTCCAGAGTACTGAGTAAGTGCTTACTGAGTACGTTCGAGTCTCGCATCGCTACGGCCACCGGACGCAGTCGCTCACGGAATGGACACGCTGCGGACGCAGAATTAGGGCGATCGTCGAAGACGGGGTCCTTCTCATCGACGACATACTCCGACCCCGATTTTGTTCATTTCTCACGCGACTCAGATGAGATTTGCAATCGGCGATTTGAAATCGCCGATTTCTCTTTTTTCAGACTTCCCCCCGTGTATTGGCGATTACAGGCACTCCATGGTGTCACGTTCGAGACAGGCGAGTTGTCTGGGCTACGAAAGTGATATTGGTGGTGGTAGAAGGTCTGGAGAGAAGTTGACGACTCTCGCTGAATGAGGCCTCTGGGAGCGGATTTGGCGATGTTGAAGTGGCTGCGTACGAGTTGCTTCGCGACAAGAAAGAACGGAAGCCCAGAACATGCCACCGACAACAAGGGAGGGCTGCGGCAGCATCGAGGGTGTGACTGCGTGCCTCTGTGGGAGAAAATGCTGGAGATGCGATTTGCGGGGGGTTGCGGGTGTGGATTTGGCATACTCATCAACGAGCGCTATCTAGTTCTGCATCGAGGTGCTGCCCATGATCATGGAAGTGTCTGCTTGTTAAAGAAGAAAACCGCACGCTCAGAACGTCTCTGCAAGCAGATTTATGGCGAAAAGTGATCGACTTAGAAGGTATCGTCGATTTGGAGAATGTCGCGGCAAGCGAGCTCTTCGGTTGCTACCGCTGTGACCACGCGCGACGTTCAAGCTCAGAGGAGATGTTGAAGGTGGCGCAAAAGCGGTGGGAGGGGGCTATCCAATGTTCCCGTCGTTGCAAGTCACGAAGAGGGTTTTCGAGTCTCAACGTGCTCGAGTGAACCAGAGATTGCAAGCCACTGCAAGTAATGCCTGTACCGCGACGAGGCAAGGCAAATGCGGATCTTGAGGAGTCGTTGCTATCGCCGTGGGTTTTCACGGCTGGTGGTAATAGGTTGGGCTCTCAAGGTGGGGTGCACTGCTTTGAATCCAAGCCCGAGTTTTGTGTGCTACTAGCGCAGGCTTGCACTTTTCCGGTTCGAGAAGGTGTAGTCGCCCAAGGTGTCGCAAGTCAAGGTGGAGCTCACGATTTGGTTCAACTGGTGGCAAGCAGTCGGGCTGAGAGCGTCTGTGGAGCTGTTGCAAGGGTGTCGTGAGCGAGGGTGTGTGTCTCGTTATTATAGCGCTGAAGCCATCGATCAGATTGCGCCTGCACGACCAAGGCATGGCGGAAACGGTGCATCGTGATAGTTAAATGGAAGAGCAGCAGTTTTTCCGACCCTCGAAGCTGTCACAGAGTGCGGTGCATGTCGTTAGATTCATTGCTGAGCTATTGGGCACGACGGTTGTCGCCATCGGATTGAGCTCGAAGGAGTACGGATGCGGGAGCTCTCACTGAAGCCCATTATCGTGGTGTTGGTCGCAGTTGCAGTCGCTGCGTTGGACGCCACGACGTGGGGGTTCCGTGAGGACAAGTGCGGACGAATGGGCAGCAGTTGTGCTATTCCAGTTGTTGTAGCGGCGCCGAATCTGCAGTCGAAGCTCGGCGAGTTCTGGCGCATCATGCAGCAATGCGCGACATGGCAGATCGCAAGCTTCGCCTTCCTGCTGAAATTGTGGTTGTCCTTTTGGAATGGACTCGACTGCGCACAGTGCGCGAATACGGACGCTGCGACGCACACGCCGCCGAGTGCGACGTGGTACTGTATGGCAACGCCGAGGAGGCGTTGGTATCGTGGAGAAAGTGCTCGAATTACCACGGCTGGTGGTAATGGGCTGTGCGTGAGCTGCGCTTGCAAGCCCAAGCTTTGTGTATTACCACATGCAGCCTCGTGCTGTCTATTTGGGAGGGTTTTTTTTGGAGCTGGACCCGTGCATCTTTGAGGACAAGATGGGGTTGAAGTCGGAGCACGGGCAAGGTTTTGGTTCGTGGGCGGCAGTGGTGGTGCGAGCGGGGTCGAGCTGTTGATTCAACTGCGATAGATTAGGACATGCAGATCAATGAAGAGACCGCAGCACTGCAACCGGTTTATACGTTTTGTATTACACTTGTGTTATGTTTCACTCAGGTCGAACTCGCTTGGAGAGCATACATGTCTGCCACTACCCTAATACCAAGAGCGAGCAGGTCTGGACGAATGCATTTGTAAGTATTTTTTGGAGCTGCACACGTGCATCTCTACAGTAAAGCCAAAATAGGGCTGAAGCCGGAGCACGTGGCAAGGTTTTGGTTCGTGGGCGGCAAAGTGGTGCGAGCGGGGTCGAGGTGTTGATTCAACTGCGATAGATCAGGAATTACAGATCAATGAAAAGTCCACAGCACTGCATCCGGTTTATAAGTTGTATTACACTTGTGTTACGTTGCACTTAGGTCGTACTCGCGCGGCATACATGTCTGTCACTACCCTAATATCAAGAGCAAGCAGGTCTGGACGAGTGCAGCCTTTGCACTGTTGAGATAGTTAATTACTTTGTCGGCGTCTTGTCCCCGAGCAAGGCGTCGAAGCTGATGTTGATGTCCTCGCTCGACTCGGCCAGCTCGAGCATGCTGATGGACGAGTTGGAGCCTCGTTGGCGCGTGTCGAAGCTTCCGTCGCTGGAGAGCGCGCCCAGGGCAGGATGTCGCTGCAGCGCCCTGGAGAACGACGGAGCCTCTTCCTGCACGACTCGCATTTGTCCGCTCTCCACTTCCACCTCCACCTCCTCGTCCGAGTCCAAGTCGTCGTCTTGGATGCCGGCGTAGCACAACTCGTCCTCCTCGTCGAAGTCGTCGACGCGCCCGACCAGCGTGGAGAAGTTGCCGATCATGGAGTGCGAGAGACTCATGTCCGACGTGATGCTGCGCGTGGTTCCTGAGGTGTCGGCGAACGTCTGCGAGAGTCGAGTGGGCGGCAGCCCGAAGTTGGACACATCGCTCCGCGCACTCGCAAACGTGACGCCTTGAGTCTGCTGTGGACGGCGTCGACGCATGCTGCCTTCAACCTGCACCGACGGGTTGAAGGACCCAGTCGACACGAAGCTGTCGCGCAAATCTGCGAACCCGCCTCGAAGCTGCACGTCGCTGCCTGTGCCATGAGCGCCATTGAAGCTTGGGGGTGGGCTGAAACTCGAAAGCTGACCGGCAAGTGGCCCGCCGATGCTGATGCCGTAGACTTCTTTACGCAGCGCGTCCAGCAGGTGGCGTAGCGACTGACGGAAGCCCACCATGTCACCCTTGGTGAAGAAGTGGAAGAACTCGCTGCGCGCGAGGCTGTACTTGATGTCGAGCCCGAAGTCCATGCGGTTCACCACCACAGGCAGGATCTTCTTGCCCTTATCTTCCGCAAACGCCAGCTGATCCTTCACGAGTTCGCTCGCCAGCGTCTTCTCGGAGATCAGCAGCACGAAGGCCGAGCACTTGAGAATCGCCTCCTTTGCTTCGTGGATGCGCACGGACATGTCGTCGTCCCGCGACAACACTGGCCGACCTGATCTGTCCGCCTCCTCCTCGGTGTCCTCGTCGATCGCCGACGCCAGCTTCACCATGTGCTTGCGATCCACGTAGCACCGTAAACCTCCTTCGCGACACATCTCAACGCACAACTTGCGCACAAATCGCTGGTGGTAGTCGCCATGGCTGATGAAGACGAACTGCTCGCCGCTGGCTGTGGCCGAGGTGAGCTCCTGCAAGTCTTCCACAATGCTGTCGCTCGTACCAGGCTCGTCGATCTCGTTCGAGTCTCGCTCCGAGATGACGTCTTTGCGTCCTCCACGCTTGGGCTTCGTGGCCTTGTGGAAGTAGTACCCGCCAGTGTCGAGCACAATGCTATCGGATACGCCACCGTCGTCCACGAAGCTGTTGGAGCTGCTGGTGCTGCTCAGGATGCTCAGATTCGTGGCGTTGTAGTCGTAGTTGAGGCGCATCTGGCGCTGGCTGGTCGAGAACACGCTGTTTGAGCCGATGGACCTGGGAGACCCCGGTGGCCCGCGCCGACGGGTGTTGCCAATGACGACGGGCATGGCCGAGTCGTCGCCGATCTCGTGGATGGACGAGCCGCCCGAGTCGTACTGGTAGTAGTTGGGCGTGTCGAACGCTGACAGCGCCAGTGCTCGCTCGTCAAACTTCATCGAGTCCATGCCGTACGTGTTCGTGGAGCTCATCCCGGACGCTGCGTGGTTCAGGCGGCGGCTGCGCATTCCACCGCTTGCATGGCCTGACCCAGTCATCGGGTTCGTCTCCGCGCGACGCATGTTGCGCTTGATGTTGTCCACCTTCCGCTTCTCGATCTCGTCGCGCATCCCATCCAGCAGCATCCGAAGCTGGTTCTTGTACGCGGCTTCGTCGTACTCGTACCGCGTCTCCTTCTCGCTGACCTGCTCCACCTTGACGATGGCGCTCTCGAACGGCACAAGCTGTCGCGTGTACAAATACACCTGCAGCTCCTCCGAAATCTTGGCTTGCTCGGTGGAGATGGCCATGATGGGCGTGCCCACCTGCTTGGCCAGCGCCAACTCCTTGAGACACCACTCAGACTGCGCGTAGTCCTCTGTCAGGATGCAAAGCACCACGGCCGCGTTCGTGATTCCACGCGCGATCTCCTCGCGCCACACAGACCCACCACCGATCCCGCTGGGGTCCATGAGATCGAGCCACACCGTAATGTTCGCGTCTTCGAGCGACTTGCGCAGCTTGAGCGCGAACTCCATGTGGGAGTGCGTGTAGCTGATCATCACGTCGCGCGTTCCTGCCGCGCGCTTGATCTCGAACTGGAGCCTTGTTGACGTGGTGCAGTCGATCGGCCGGAACCCATCGTGATTCGTGCGCATGATGTCGCCGCCCATGCTCAGCAATGCCAGCGCCGTTTGCTGGTCGTCCAGTTTCACAGCGAGATGCAACGCTGTATCTCCTGTTGAATGCGCATCCTGGAAGTTCGCATTGGCCTTGGCAGCCAGCAGGATCTCGACGGCTCCGACTGCGCGTTTCACAGTGAATTTCACTGCAGCCCAGTGTAGGGGCCTACGCTTGGTGTGTCCGACGAATAGCCCTGAGAAACGTCCTGGTTTTAAGGTGCTGGGGGGAAAGTCACAAGGCGGGGCGAGACGGTTCGGGCAGTAAGAGTGGGTACAAGCGGGAGGGATGATGTGGGTCACAGGCGAAGATCTCGCGCGTTGAAGTGCGTGAGGTCATGGTACCATAAATGTGGTACATTTAATCGACATTTGCAGGTGAGAAACATAAGAGTGGAAATACACTTGTTTTGACCTGCACCTGGTTTCGTGTAAGCCCTCTCTTTTGCTTTTTGTATTGAAGAGTGCAGCTGGCGGCGTGTTGTACTTGTAATTACCGAGCCCTCTTCGTCGCAAAATTTGAAACGCTCCACGCCCACACTGTGCGGCCTGTGAGGGCAAAGCCAGCGATAAAAACATAGGACTGAGCGGAAACACTTGCAGCAATTAGGGCTGGCAGATGAACTTAGGATCCTCCCTCTCGTATTGTGTTTTAGCTCTTAGAGCCGTACCAGGTTTGCTAGGTTTCTCCTTATCCCAATAACTCTACGACTGCATCCTAAAAGTTGTCAATACCCATACCAAAGTATATGTTTAGGGTCACTATGTAGAATTAAATCTTGTAAGCGATCGCTATAGAGGAGCTTAGCGTATCACATGGACGTGTCCAACCAGAGCCAACCAAACCGAGGCCAGCCCGCCCGCTCTGGGCCAGCCGTTCGGCAGTCCGTCGCCGAAGTTCGCGGTAAAGGCTTCAGTTCGAATTCCTCCTTCGAGACACCAACAACGACGAAGTGCTGCTGCTAGTGGCGTGCAAATGCATTCGTAGCTTCCAAGCCAAGTCAATGAGCCCGTCCATGCTGCGACCTCGTTCCGGCTCTGCAAGTCATGCATGACAAGAAGTCCGTCGATGCACCGTTACGACATTTCATCGCTCAACAATCGTGAGAGCACACGCGTATTCGCAAAAGGTGCACATTGTACAAATTGTACAGACCCAACTCCCACTCACGTTACGAATTTTTTGTCTAACCAACTCTTTTTTTACTATGTGGTTTTGTGCGTAACGCTATCTATTGTTGGTGAAAAAGGTCAAGATTGCGGCTACTCAGTGTGCCATGATGTAACCCGCCGACCTTCAAGCCTCCTGCGCGTCCGTGACTCTCCACGAACGTCTTCATGCGTCAGCCACTGCACCCAGACAATGCAAGATTTCCGTGCACAGTCAAGATGCGTGGACATCTTGGTGCCATCTAGGCGTCAAGTTGTCATTCCGGTAGATGCGTGCGCATGGCATGGTATCGAGCAAGCCGATGCCACCAACGCCCCGTTGCCACTACAGTGTCGAAGCCCTCGACGACCAACATCCCCAGGCCAGCCCCATGTCAACATCCATTATGGACCTACACACTGCGGAGGTAGCGAGCATGGACGACAGGCATCCTGTCTCTCTAGACACTCATGGCCACGAGAGACACAGCGACGGTGATCGATTCGCAAGGTGAAGGAGTTGCAAGGTGCACCCAGGGCTGTGCGCAACACACGACCCGTGGCTACACCAGTACATGTACACAAGAGGCATTCACCAGTGTGCATCGACCCCACTACTTCAACATCTACGCGGTGTTGCAAGACCTTCGACATGACCGTCGACCAGACATTTTCTACTACCCTACGCCGCGGAGCTGCTGCTGGAATCCGCATCAGGATGTCACAGCCTCACAAGGATCTTGGTTGAGTCGAGTGTTCTCCACTGTTTGGGTGCCAGTTGCTTCACCCGTCACGCTTTGACAAGTCGTACCAGTCACCAGGAGATCCTGTACATGTTGTCAGTGTGAGTCACTGGCACTGCCGTTCGACTGGGCCATAATTAACGTCGAGAACGGAGCCTGGCCCGGAGATCTACGCTTGCGTCGAAGTGCGAGTCACTGCCACTGCTGAACTGGGATCAAGTCGTACAAGTAGGGGCTCACCATGTTGCGCGTGATGTCGCTCGCGGAGTTCACATGATGGTGCGGCGACTTCCGTCGCAGTATTCATGCCTCCCATGCAAAAGAAGGGTTGAGGATAGTAGTGGGTTGGTCAGGTGTTTCAGTTCGATACCACGTTAATTGCGTGGGGGGTGACGTCATTTGGCACGCAATGCAGTACGGCGACAAGACCCCGCGAAGATGTTCGTACTGCAGCAGAGCTCAGGTATCTATCGACCTGCAACTCGTATGACGACCCACATCTCTCGGCTCACGGCCATAGCTCAATCAACGCACCGTGTATCGTACCCAGAAGAAGAACCCGTTGGGTGGCAGGCCCATCAAGACTACGAAACCCTCACTTCCGATGACAACCCGTACAACTCAGCGCCGTTTTCCGGTAGTGTGAGGTGCTTTTGCCGTTGGTCGCTGCTCCGCTCCCGTACTCGGCATGGTCATATCAAGCGAAAAAGTGTCCGTGTCCGTGCCCGTGCTGGAGTCCAGTCGGTGTTCCTCGCACGAAGATCGGTCTAAGTCTGAATGCGGTGGTCCAGAGTACTGAGTAAGTGCTTACTGAGTACGTTCGAGTCTCGCATCGCTACGGCCACCGGACGCAATCGCTCACGTAATGGACACGCTGCGGACGCAGAATTAGGGCGATCGTCGAAGACGGGGTCCTTCCCATCGACGACATACTCCGACTCCCGATTTTGTTCATTTCTCACGCGACTCAGATGAGATTTGCAGTCGGCGATTTGAAATCGCCGATTTCTCTTTTTTCAGACTTCCCCCCGTGTATTGGCGATTACAGGCACTCCATGGTGTCACGTTCGAGACAGGCGAGTTGTCTGGGCTACGAAAGTGATATTGGTGGTGGTAGAAGGTCTGGAGAGAAGTTGACGACTCTCGCTGAATGAGGCCTCTGGGAGCGGATTTGGCGATGTTGAAGTGGCTGCGTACGAGTTGGTTCGCGACAAGAATGAACGGAAGCCCAGAACATGCCACCGACAACAAGGGAGGGCTGCGGCAGCATCGAGGGTGTGACTGCGTGCCTCTGTGGGAGAAAATGCTGGAGTTGCGATTTGCGGGGGTTGCGGGTGTGGATTTGGCATACTCATCAACGAGCGCTATCTAGTTCTGCATCGAGGTGCTGCCCATGATCATGGAAGTGTCTGCTTGTTAAAGAAGAAAACCGCACGCTCAGAACGTCTCTGCAAGCAGATTTATGGCGAAAAGTGATCGACTTAGAAGGTATCGTCGATTTGGAGAATGCGCGGCAAGCGAGCTCTTCGGTTGCTACCGCTGTGACCACGCGCGACGTTCAAGCTCAGAGGAGATGTTGAAGGTGGCGCAAAAGCGGTGGGAGGGGGCTATCCAATGTTCCCGTCGTTGCAAGTCACGAAGAGGGTTTTCGAGTCTCAACGTGCTCGAGTGAACCAGAGATTGCAAGCCACTGCAAGTAATGCCTGTACCGCGACGAGGCAAGGCAAATGCGGATCTTGAGGAGTCGTTGCTATCGCCGTGGGTTTTCACGGCTGGTGGTAATAGGTTGGACTCTCAAGGTGGGGTGTACTGCTCTGAATCCAAGCCCGAGTTTTGTGTGCTACTAGCGCAGGCTTGCACTTTTCCGATTCGAGAAGGTGTAGTCGCCCAAGGTGTCGCAAGTCAAGATGGAGCTCACGATTTGGTTCAACTGGTGGCAAGCAGTCGGGCTGAGAGCGTCTGTGGAGCTGTTGCAAGGGTGTGTGTCTCGTTAGCGCTGAAGCCATCGATCAGATTGCGCCTGCACGACCACGGCATGGTGGAAACGGTAGTTAAATGGAAGAGCAGCAGTTTTTCCGACCCTCGAAGCTGTCACAGAGTGCGGTGCATGTCGTTAGATTCATTGCTGAGCTATTGGGCACGACGCTTGTCGCCGTCGGATTGAACTCCAAGGGGTACGGATGCGGGTTTCCAGTCGAGCTCTCACTGAAGCTCATTATTGTGGTGTTGGTCGCAGTTGCAGTCGCTGCGTTGGACGCCACGACGTGGGGGGTTCCGTGAGGATAAGTGCGGACGAATGGGCAGCTGTTGTGATATTCCAGTTTTTGTGGTAGCGGCGCCGAATCTGCCTGCAGTCGAAGCTCGGCGAGTTCTGGCGCATCATGCAGCAACGCGCGACATGGCAGATCGCAAGCTTCGCCTTCCTGCTGAAATTGTGGTTGTCCTTTTGGAATGGACTCGGCTTCGCACAGTGCGCGAATACGGACACTGCGACGCACACGCCGCTGCCACTCGAGAGCACCAGAAACGAGTTCTTCATAAATGGGTGCATGGCGTGGGAGCTGTCGTTTGTCCACAAGTTGGTACTCGTCCGTCCTTGTTGTGCTACTTACATTTTTAGTGAAGCGGATCGATGGCAAGGAATCTCAAACAAATGTTTGCGAAGAGCGAGAAATGTGGCGATCTCCATCCTACCGAAGCAGCTACCAAAGTGCTCCAGTTCATTGACAAGACAGCTGGAAAAAAAGCAGCGAAGTAGACGCATCCAAACGGTGCTGTCATAGCCATTTTGCGAATACGTTGATTACATTTCATGCTCTTTATCCTATCTGCCCTTTGTGCTTGATCAAATGGGGGAGCACCGAACGCGACTTGCTCGACGACAAGAGCAGCAGCAGCAAGCGGTTTAGCTACCAGGGCACGGGACGGATGACAACGCTGGCGAAGTTTCGTCTGTGCTGTTGATTCAACTGCGATAGATTAGGAATTGCAGATCAATGAAGACACCGCAGCACTGCAACCGGTTTATACGTTTTGTATTACACTTGTGTTATGTTTCACTCAGGTCGTACTCGCTTGGAGAGCAAACATGTCTGCCACTACCCTAATACCAAGAGCGAGCAGGTCTGGACGAGTGCAGCCTTTGCACTGTTGAGATAGTTAATTATTTTGTCGGCGTCTTGTCCCCCAGCATGGCGTCGAAGCTGATGTTGATGTTCTCGCTCGACTCGGCCAGCTCGAGCATGCTGATGGACGAGTTGGACCCTCGTTGGCGAGTGTCGAAGCTGCCGTCGCTGGAGAGTGCGCCCAGAGCAGGATGCCTCTGCAGCGCCCTGGAGAACGACGGAGCCTCTTCCTGCACGACTCGCATTTGTCCGCTCTCCACTTCCACCTCCTCGTCCGAGTCCAAGTCGTCGTCTTGGATGCCGGCGTAGCACAACTCGTCCTCCTCGTCGAAGTCGTCGACGCGCCCGACGAGCGTGGAGAAGTTGCCGATCATGGAGTGCGAGAGACTCATGTCCGACGTGATGCTGCGCGTGGTTCCTGAGGTGTCGGCGAACGTCTGCGAGAGTCGAGTGGGCGGCAGCCCGAAGTTGGACACATCGCTCCGCGCACTCGCGAACGTGACGCCTTGAGTCTGCTGTGGACGGCGTCGACGCATGCTGCCTTCAACCTGCACCGACGGGTTGAAGGACCCAGTCGACACGAAGCTGTCGCGCAAATCTGCGAACCCGCCTCGAAGCTGCAGGTCGCTGCCTGTGCCGTGCGCGCCATTGAAGCTTGGGGGTGGGCTGAAACTCGAAAGCTGACCGGCAAGTGGCCCGCCGATGCTGATGCCGTAGACTTCTTCACGCAGCGCGTCCAGCAGGTGGCGTAGCGACTGACGGAAGCCCACCATGTCGCCCTTAGTGAAGAAGTGGAAGAACTCGCTGCGCGCGAGGCTGTACTTGATGTCGAGCCCGAAGTCCATGCGGTTCACCACCACCGGCAGGATCTTCTTGCCCTTATCTTCCGCAAACGCCAGCTGATCCTTCACGAGTTCGCTCGCCAGCGTCTTCTCGGAGATCAGCAGCACGAAGGCCGAGCACTTGAGAATCGCCTCCTTTGCTTCGTGGATGCGCACGGACATGTCGTCGTCCCGCGACAACACTGGCCGACCTGATCTGTCCGCCTCCTCCTCGGTGTCCTCGTCGATCGCCGACGCCAGCTTCACCATGTGCTTGCGATCCACGTAGCACCGTAAACCTCCTTCGCGACACATCTCAACGCACAACTTGCGCACAAATCGCTGGTGGTAGTCGCCATGGCTGATGAAGACGAACTGCTCGCCGCTGGCTGTGGCCGAGGTGAGCTCCTGCAAGTCTTCCACAATGCTGTCGCTCGTACCAGGCTCTTCGACCTCGTTCGAGTCTCGCTCCGAGATGACGTCTTTGCGTCCTCCACGCTTGGGCTTCGTGGCTTTGTGGAAGTAGTACCCGCCAGTGTCGAGCACAATGCTATCGGATACGCCACCGTCGTCCACGAAGCTGTTGGAGCTGCTGGTGCTGCTCAGGATGCTCAGGTTCGTGGCGTTGTAGTCGTAGTTGAGGCGCATCTGGCGCTGGCTGGTCGAGAACACGCTGTTTGAGCCGATGGACCTGGAAGACCCCGGTGGCCCGCGCCGACGGGTGTTGCCAATGACGACGGGCATGGCCGAGTCGTCGCCGATCTCGTGGATGGACGAGCCGCCCGAGTCGTACTGGTAGTAGTTGGGCGTGTCGAACGCTGACAGCGCCAGTGCTCGCTCGTCAAACTTCATCGAGTCCATGCCGTACGTGTTCGTGGAGCTCATCCCGGACGCTGCGTGGTTCAGGCGGCGGCTGCGCATTCCACCGCTTGCATGGCCTGACCCAGTCATCGGGTTCGTCTCCGCGCGACGCATGTTGCGCTTGATGTTGTCCACCTTCCGCTTCTCGATCTCGTCGCGCATGCCATCCAGCAGCATCCGAAGCTGGTTCTTGTACGCGGCTTCGTCGTACTCGTACCGCGTCTCCTTCTCGCTGACCTGCTCCACCTTGACGATGGCGCTCTCGAACGGCACAAGCTGTCGCGTGTACAAATACACCTGCAGCTCCTCCGAAATCTTGGCTTGCTCGGTGGAGATGGCCATGATGGGCGTGCCCACCTGCTTGGCCAGCGCCAACTCCTTGAGACACCACTCAGACTGCGCGTAGTCCTCTGTCAGGATGCACAACACCACTGCAGCGTTCGTGATTCCACGCGCGATCTCCTCGCGCCACACGGACCCACCACCGATACCGCTGGGGTCCATGAGATCGAGCCACACCGTAATGTTCGCGTCTTCGAGCGACTTGCGCAGCTTGAGCGCGAACTCCATGTGGGAGTGCGTGTAGCTGATCATCACGTCGCGCGTTCCTGCAGCGCGCTTGATCTCGAACTGGAGCCTCGTTGACGTGGTGCAGTCGATCGGCCGGAAGCCATCGTGGTTCGTGCGCATGATGTCGCCGCCCATGCTCAGCAATGCCAGCGCCGTTTGCTGGTCGTCCAGTTTCACAGCGAGATGCAACGCTGTATCCCCAGTTGAATGCGCATCCTGGAAGTTCGCATTGGCCTTGGCAGCCAGCAGGATCTCGACGGCTCCGACTGCGCGTTTCACAGTGAATTTCACTGCAGCCCAGTGTAGGGGCCTACGCTTGGTGTGTCCGACGAATAGCCCTAGCTCACTGAGAAACGTCCTGGTTTTATGGGGAAAGTCACAAGGCGGGGCGAGACGGTTCGGGCAGTAAGAGTGGGTACAAGCGGGAGGGATGATGTGGGTCACAGGCGAAGATCTTGCGCGTTGAAGTGCGTGAGGTCATGGTACCATAAATGTGGTACATTTAATCGACATTTGCAGGTGAGAAACATAAGAGTGGAAATACACTTGTTTTGACCTGCACCTGGTTTCGTGTAAGCCCTCTCTTTTGCTTTTTGTATTGAAGAGTGCAGCTGGCGGCGTGCCGTCCTTGTAATTACCGAGCCCTCTTCGTCGCAAAATTTGAAACGCTCCACGCCCACACTGTGCGGCCTGTGAGGGCAAAGCCAGCGATAAAAACATAGGACTGAGCGGAAACACTTGCAGCAATTAGGGCTGGCAGATGAACTTAGGATCCTCCCTCTCGTATTGTGTTTTAGCTCTTAGAGCCGTACCAGGTTTGCTAGGTTTCTCCTTATCCCAATAACTCTACGACTGCATCCTAAAAGTTGTCAATACCCATACCAAAGTATATGTTTAGGGTCACTATGTAGAATTAAATCTTGTAAGCGATCGCTATAGAGGAGCTTAGCGTATCACATGGACGTGTCCAACCAGAGCCAACCAAACCGAGGCCAGCCCGCCCGCTCTGGGCCAGCCGTTCGGCAGTCCGTCGCCGAAGTTCGCGGTAAAGGCTTCAGTTCGAATTCCTCCTTCGAGACACCAACAACGACGAAGTGCTGCTGCTAGTGGCGTGCAAATGCATTCGTAGCTTCCAAGCCAAGTCAATGAGCCCGTCCATGCTGCGACCTCGTTCCGGCTCTGCAAGTCATGCATGACAAGAAGTCCGTCGATGCACCGTTACGATATTTCATCGCTCAACAATCGTGAGAGCACACGCGTATTCGCAAAAGGTGCACATTATACAAATTGTACACACCCAACTCCCACTCACGTTACGTATTTTTTTGTCTAACCAACTCTTTTTTTATTATGTGGTTTTGTGCGTAACGCTATCTATTGTTAGTGAAGAAGATCAAGATTGCGGCTACTCAGTGTGCCATGATGTAACCAGCCGACCTTCAAGCCTCCTGCGCATCCGCGACTCTCCACAAACGTCTTCATGCGTCGGCCACTGCACCCAGACAATGCAAGATTTCCGTGCACAGTCAAGATGCGTGGACATCTTGGTGCCATCTAGGCGTCAAGTTGCCATTCCGGTAGATGCGTGTGCATGGCATGGTATCGAGCAAGCCGATGCCACCAACGCCCCGTTGCCACTACGGTGTCGAAGCCCTCGACCACCAACATCCCCAGGCCAGCCCCATGTCAGCATCCAATATGGACCTACACACTGCGGAGGTAGCGGGCATGGACGACAGACATACTATCTCTCTAGACACTCATGGCCACGAGAGGCACAGCGACGGTGATCGATTCGCGAGGTGAAGGAGTTGCAAGGTGCACCCAGGGCTGTGCGCAACACACGACCCGTGGCTACGCCAGTACATGTACACAAGAGGCATTCACCAGTGTGCAGCGACCCCACTACTTCAACATGTACGCAGTGGCGCAAGATCTTAGACATGACCGACGACCAGACATTTTCTACTACCCTACGCCACGGAGCCGCTGCTGGAATTTGCATCAGGATGCTACAGCCTCAGAAGGATCTTGGTTGAGTCGAGTGTTCTCCACTGTTTGGGTGCCAGTTGCTTCACCCGTCACGCTTTGACAAGTCGTACCAGTCACCAGGAGATCCTGTACATGTTGTCAGTGTGAGTCACTGGCACTGCCGTTCGACTGGGCCATAATTAACGTCGAGAACGGAGCCTGGCCCGGAGATCCACGCTTGCGTCGAAGTGCGAGCCACTGCCACTCCTGAACTGGGATCAAGTCGTACAAGTAGGGGCTCACCATGTTGCGCGTGATGTCGCTCGCGGAGTTCACATAATGGCGCGGCGACTTCCGTCGCAGTATTCATGCCTCCCATGCAAAAGAAGGGTTGAGGATAGTAGTGGGTTGGTTGGTCAGGTATTTCAGTTCGATACCACGTTAATTGCGTGGGGGGTGACATCATTTGGCACGCAATGCAGTACGGCGACAAGACCCCGCGAAGATGTTCGTACTGCAGCAGAGCTCAGGTATCTATCGACCTGCAACTCGTATGACGACCCACATCTCTCGGCTCACGGCCATAGCTCAATCAACGCACCGTGTATCGTACCCAGAAGAAGAACCCGTTGGGTGGCAGGCCCATCAAGACTACGAAACCCTCACTTCCGATGCCAACCCGTACAACTCAGCGACGTTTTTCGGTAGTGTGAGGTGCTTTTGCCGTTGGTCGCTGCTCCGCTCCCGTACTCGGCATGGCCATATCAAGCGAAAAAGTGTCCGTGTCCGTGCCCGTGCTGGAGCCCAGTCGGCGTTCCTCGCACGAAAATCGGTCAATCGAAGATCGGTCTCAGTCTGAATGCGGTGGTCCAGAGTACTGAGTAAGTGCTCACTGAGTACGTTCGAGTCTCGCATCGCTACGGCCACCGGACGCAATCGCTCACGTAATGGACACGCTGCGGACGCAGAATTGGGGCGATCGTCGAAGACGGGGTCCTTCCCATCGACGACATACTCCGACTCCCGATTTTGTTCATTTCTCACGCGACTCAGATGAGATTTGCAGTCGGCGATTTGAAATCGCCGATTTCTCTTTTTTTCAGACTTCCCCCGTGTAAGGCTTATTGGCGATTACAGGCACTCCATGGTGTCACGTTCAAGACAGGCGAGTTGTCTGGGCTACGAAAGTGATACTGGTCGTGGTAGAAGGTCTGGAGAGAAGTTGACGACTCTCGCTGAATCAGGCCTCTGGGAGCGGATTTGGCGATGTTGAAGTGGCTGCGTACGAGTTGCTTCGCGACAAGAATGAACGGAAGCCCAGAACATGCCACCGACAACAAGGGAGGGCCGCGGCAGCATCGAGGGCGTGACTGCGTGCCTCTGTGGGAGAAAATGCTGGAGATGCGATTTGCGGGGGTTGCGGGTGTGATACTCATCAACGAGCGCTAGTTCTGCATCGAGGTGCTGCCCATGATCATGGAAGTGTCTGCTTGTTAAAGAAGAAAACCGCACGCTCAGAACGTCTCTGCAAGAAGATTTAAGCTTATGGCGAAAAGTGATCGACTTAGAAGGTGTCGTCGATTTGGAGAATGTCGCGGCAAGCGAGCTCTTCGGTTGCTACCGCTGTGACCACGCGCGACGTTCAAGCTCAGAGGAGATGTTGAAGGTGGCGCAAAAGCGGTGGGAGGGGGCTATCCAATGTTCCCGTCGTTGCAAGTCACGAAGAGGGTTTTCGAGTCGAGTGAACCAGAGATTGTAAGCCACTGCAAGTAATGCCTGTACCGCGACGAGGCAAGGCAAATGCGGATCTTGAGGAGTCGTTGCTATCGCCGTGGGTTTTCACGGCTGGTGGTAATAGGTTGGGCTCTCAAGGTGGGGTGCACTGCTCTGAATCCAAGCCCGAGTTTTGTGTGCTACTAGCGCAGGCTTGCACTTTTCCGGTTCGAGAAGGTGTAGTCGCCCAAGGTGTCGCAAGTCAAGGTGGAGCTCACGATTTGGTTCAACTGGTGGCAAGCAGTCGGGCTGAGAGCGTCTGTGGAGCTGTTGCAAGGGTGTCGTGAGCGAGGGTGTGTGTCTCGTTATTATAGCGCTGAAGCCATCGATCAGATTGCGCCTGCACGACCAAGGCATGGCGGAAACGGTGCATCGTGATAGTTAAATGGAAGAGCAGCAGTTTTTCCGACCCTCGAAGCTGTCACAGAGTGCGGTGCATGTCGTTAGATTCATTGCTGAGCTATTGGGCACGACGGTTGTCGCCATCGGATTGAGCTCGAAGGAGTACGGATGCGGGAGCTCTCACTGAAGCCCATTATCGTGGTGTTGGTCGCAGTTGCAGTCGCTGCGTTGGACGCCACGACGTGGGGGTTCCGTGAGGACAAGTGCGGACGAATGGGCAGCAGTTGTGCTATTCCAGTTGTTGTAGCGGCGCCGAATCTGCAGTCGAAGCTCGGCGAGTTCTGGCGCATCATGCAGCAATGCGCGACATGGCAGATCGCAAGCTTCGCCTTCCTGCTGAAATTGTGGTTGTCCTTTTGGAATGGACTCGACTGCGCACAGTGCGCGAATACGGACGCTGCGACGCACACGCCGCCGAGTGCGACGTGGTACTGTATGGCAACGCCGAGGAGGCGTTGGTATCGTGGAGAAAGTGCTCGAATTACCACGGCTGGTGGTAATGGGCTGTGCGTGAGCTGCGCTTGCAAGCCCAAGCTTTGTGTATTACCACATGCAGCCTCGTGCTGTCTATTTGGGAGGGTTTTTTTTGGAGCTGGACCCGTGCATCTTTGAGGACAAGATGGGGTTGAAGTCGGAGCACGGGCAAGGTTTTGGTTCGTGGGCGGCAGTGGTGGTGCGAGCGGGGTCGAGCTGTTGATTCAACTGCGATAGATTAGGACATGCAGATCAATGAAGAGACCGCAGCACTGCAACCGGTTTATACGTTTTGTATTACACTTGTGTTATGTTTCACTCAGGTCGAACTCGCTTGGAGAGCATACATGTCTGCCACTACCCTAATACCAAGAGCGAGCAGGTCTGGACGAATGCATTTGTAAGTATTTTTTGGAGCTGCACACGTGCATCTCTACAGTAAAGCCAAAATAGGGCTGAAGCCGGAGCACGTGGCAAGGTTTTGGTTCGTGGGCGGCAAAGTGGTGCGAGCGGGGTCGAGGTGTTGATTCAACTGCGATAGATCAGGAATTACAGATCAATGAAAAGTCCACAGCACTGCATCCGGTTTATAAGTTGTATTACACTTGTGTTACGTTGCACTTAGGTCGTACTCGCGCGGCATACATGTCTGTCACTACCCTAATATCAAGAGCAAGCAGGTCTGGACGAGTGCAGCCTTTGCACTGTTGAGATAGTTAATTATTTTGTCGGTGTCTTGTCCCCCAGCATGGCGTCGAAGCTAATGTTGACGTTCTCGCTCGACTCGGCCAGCTCGAGCATGCTGATGGACGAGTTGGACCCTCGTTGGCGCGTGTCGAAGCTGCCGTCGCTGGAGAGCGCGCCCAGAGCAGGATGTCGCTGCAGCGCCCTGGAGAACGACGGAGCCTCTTCCTGCACGGCTCGCACTTGTCCGTTTTCCTCCACCTCCACTTCCTCGTCGGAGTCGAAGTCGTCGTCTTGGATGCCGGCGTAGCACAACTCGTCCTCCTCGTCGAAGTCGTCGACGCGTCCGACCAGCGTGGAGAAGTTGCCGATCATGGAGTGCGAGAGACTCATGTCCGACGTGATGCTGCGCGTGGTTCCTGAGGTGTCGGCGAACGTCTGCGAGAGTCGAGTGGGCGGCAGCCCGAAGTTGGACACATCGCTCCGCGCACTCGCAAACGTGACGCCTTGAGTCTGCTGTGGACGGCGTCGACGCATGCTGCCTTCAACCTGCACCGACGGGTTGAAGGACCCAGTCGACACGAAGCTGTCGCGCAAATCTGCGAACCCGCCTCGAAGCTGCACGTCGCTGCCTGTGCCATGAGCGCCATTGAAGCTTGGGGGTGGGCTGAAACTCGAAAGCTGACCGGCAAGTGGCCCGCCGATGCTGATGCCGTAGACTTCTTTACGCAGCGCGTCCAGCAGGTGGCGTAGCGACTGACGGAAGCCCACCATGTCGCCCTTGGTGAAGAAGTGGAAGAACTCGCTGCGCGCGAGGCTGTACTTGATGTCGAGCCCGAAGTCCATGCGGTTCACCACCACAGGCAGGATCTTCTTGCCCTTATCTTCCGCAAACGCCAGCTGATCCTTCACGAGTTCGCTCGCCAGCGTCTTCTCGGAGATCAGCAGCACGAAGGCCGAGCACTTGAGAATCGCCTCCTTTGCTTCGTGGATGCGCACGGACATGTCGTCGTCCCGCGACAACACTGGCCGACCTGATCTGTCCGCCTCCTCCTCGGTGTCCTCGTCGATCGCCGACGCCAGCTTCACCATGTGCTTGCGATCCACGTAGCACCGTAAACCTCCTTCGCGACACATCTCAACGCACAACTTGCGCACAAATCGCTGGTGGTAGTCGCCATGGCTGATGAAGACGAACTGCTCGCCGCTGGCTGTGGCCGAGGTGAGCTCCTGCAAGTCTTCCACAATGCTGTCGCTCGTACCAGGCTCGTCGATCTCGTTCGAGTCTCGCTCCGAGATGACGTCTTTGCGTCCTCCACGCTTGGGCTTCGTGGCCTTGTGGAAGTAGTACCCGCCAGTGTCGAGCACAATGCTATCGGATACGCCACCGTCGTCCACGAAGCTGTTGGAGCTGCTGGTGCTGCTCAGGATGCTCAGATTCGTGGCGTTGTAGTCGTAGTTGAGGCGCATCTGGCGCTGGCTGGTCGAGAACACGCTGTTTGAGCCGATGGACCTGGAAGACCCCGGTGGCCCGCGCCGACGGGTGTTGCCAATGACGACGGGCATGGCCGAGTCGTCGCCGATCTCGTGGATGGACGAGCCGCCCGAGTCGTACTGGTAGTAGTTGGGCGTGTCGAACGCTGACAGCGCCAGTGCTCGCTCGTCAAACTTCATCGAGTCCATGCCGTACGTGTTCGTGGAGCTCATCCCGGACGCTGCGTGGTTCAGGCGGCGGCTGCGCATTCCACCGCTTGCATGGCCTGACCCAGTCATCGGGTTCGTCTCCGCGCGACGCATGTTGCGCTTGATGTTGTCCACCTTCCGCTTCTCGATCTCGTCGCGCATGCCATCCAGCAGCATCCGAAGCTGGTTCTTGTACGCGGCTTCGTCGTACTCGTACCGCGTCTCCTTCTCGCTGACCTGCTCCACCTTGACGATGGCGCTCTCGAACGGCACAAGCTGTCGCGTGTACAAATACACCTGCAGCTCCTCCGAAATCTTGGCTTGCTCGGTGGAGATGGCCATGATGGGCGTGCCCACCTGCTTGGCCAGCGCCAACTCCTTGAGACACCACTCAGACTGCGCGTAGTCCTCTGTCAGGATGCAAAGCACCACGGCCGCGTTCGTGATTCCACGCGCGATCTCCTCGCGCCACACAGACCCACCACCGATCCCGCTGGGGTCCATGAGATCGAGCCACACCGTAATATTCGCGTCTTCGAGCGACTTGCGCAGCTTGAGCGCGAACTCCATGTGGGAGTGCGTGTAGCTGATCATCACGTCGCGCGTTCCTGCAGCGCGCTTGATCTCGAACTGGAGCCTTGTTGACGTGGTGCAGTCGATCGGCCGGAAGCCATCGTGATTCGTGCGCATGATGTCGCCTCCCATGCTCAGCAATGCCAGCGCCGTTTGCTGGTCGTCCAGTTTCACAGCGAGATGCAACGCTGTATCCCCAGTTGAATGCGCATCCTGGAAGTTCGCATTGGCCTTGGCAGCCAGCAGGATCTCGACGGCTCCGACTGCGCCTTTCACAGTGAATTTCACTGCAGCCCAGTGTACCTAGGGGCCTACGCTTGGTGTGTCCGACGAATAGCCCTGAGAAACGTCCTGGTTTTAAGGTGATGGGGGGAAAGTCACAAGGCGGGGCGAGACGGTTCGGGCAGTAAGAGTGGGTACAAGCGGGAGGGATGATGTGGGTCACAGGCGAAGATCTTGCGCGTTGAAGTGCGTGAGGTCATGGTACCATAAATGTGGTACATTTAATCGACATTTGCAGGTGAGAAACATAAGAGTGGGAATACACTTGTTTTGACCTGCACCTGGTTTCGTGTAAGCCCTCTCTTTTGCTTTTTGTATTGAAGAGTGCAGCTGGCGGCGTGCCGTCCTTGTAATTACCGAGCCCTCTTCGTCGCAAAATTTGAAACGCTCCACGCCCACACTGTGCGGCCTGTGAGGGCAAAGCCAGCGATAAAAACATAGGACTGAGCGGAAACACTTGCAGCAATTAGGGCTGGCAGATGAACTTAGGATCCTCCCTCTCGTATTGTGTTTTAGCTCTTAGAGCCGTACCAGGTTTGCTAGGTTTCTCCTTATCCCAATAACTCTACGACTGCATCCTAAAAGTTGTCAATACCCATACCAAAGTATATGTTTAGGGTCACTATGTAGAATTAAATCTTGTAAGCGATCGCTATAGAGGAGCTTAGCGTATCACATGGACGTGTCCAACCAGAGCCAACCAAACCGAGGCCAGCCCGCCCGCTCTGGGCCAGCCGTTCGGCAGTCCGTCGCCGAAGTTCGCGGTAAAGGCTTCAGTTCGAATTCCTCCTTCGAGACACCAAGAACGACGAAGTGCTGCTGCTAGTGGTGTGCAAATGCATTCGTAGCTTCCAAGCCAAGTCAATGAGCCCGTCCATGCTGCGACCTCGTTCCGGCTCTGCAAGTCATGCATGACAAGAAGTCCGTCGATGCACCGTTACGATATCTCATCGCTCAACAATCGTGAGAGCACACGCGTATTCGCAAAAGGTGCACATTGTACAAATTGTACACACCCAACTCCCACTCACTCACGTTACGTATTTTTTGTCTAACCAACTCTTTTTTTACTATGTGGTTTTGTGCGTAACGCTATCTATTGTTGGTGAAAAGGGTCAAGATTGCGGCTACTCAGTGTGCCATGATGTAACCAGCCGACCTTCAAGCCTCCTGCGCATCCGTGACTCTCCACGAACGTCTTCATGCGTCGGCCACTGCACCCAGACAAGATGCATGGACATCTTGGTGCCATCTAGGCGTCACGTTGCCATTCCGGTAGAAGCGTGCCCATGGCATGGTATCGAGCAAGCCGATGTCACCAACGCCCCGTTGCCACTACGGTGTCGAAACCCTCGACGACCAACATCCCCAGGCCAGCCCCATGTCAACATCCATTATGGACCTACACACTGCGGAGGTAGCGAGCATGGACGACAGACATCCTGTCTCTCTAGACACTCATGGCCACGAGAGGCACAGCGACGGTGATCGATTCGCAAGGTGAAGGAGTTGCAAGGTGCACCCAGGGCTGTGCGCAACACACGACCCGTGGCTACACCAGTACATGTACACAAGAGGCATTCACCAGTGTGCATCGACCCCACTACTTCAACATCTACGCGGTGGCGCAAGACCTTCGACATGACCGTCGACCAGACATTTTCTACTACCCTACGCCGCGGAGCTGCTGCTGGAATCCGCATCAGGATGCCACAGCCTCACAAGGATCTTGGTTGAGTTGAGTGTTCTCCACTGTTTGGGTGCCAGTTGCTTCACCCGTCACGCTTTGTCAAGTCGTACCAGTCACCAGGAGATCCTGTACATGTTGTCAGTGTGAGTCACTGGCACTGCCGTTCGACTGGGCCATAATTAACGTCGAGAACGGAGCCTGGCCCGGAGATCCACGCTTGCGTCGAAGTGCGAGCCACTGCCACTCCTGAACTGTGATCAAGTCGTACAAGTAGGGGCTCACCATGTTGCGCGTGATGTCGCTCGCGGAGTTCACATGATGGCGCGGCGACTTCCGTCGCAGTATTCATGCCTCCCATGCAAAAGAAGGGTTGAGGATAGTAGTGGGTTGGTCAGGTATTTCAGTTCGATACCACGTTAATTGCGTGGGGGGTGACGTCATTTGGCACGCAATGCAGTACGGCGACAAGACCCCGCGAAGATGTTCGTACTGCAGCAGAGCTCAGGTATCTATCGACCTGCAACTCGTATGACGACCCACATCTCTCGGATCACGGCCATAGCTCAATCAACGCACCGTGTATCGTACCCAGAAGAAGAACCCGTTGGGTGGCAGGCCCATCAAGACTACGAAACCCTCACTACCGATGACAACCCGTACAACTCAGCGCCGTTTTCCGGTAGTGTGAGGTGCTTTTGCCGTTGGTCGCTGCTCCGCTCCCGTACTCGGCATGGTCATATCAAGCGAAAAAGTGTCCGTGTCCGTGCCCGTGCTGGAGTCCAGTCGGTGTTCCTCGCACGAAGATCGGTCTAAGTCTGAATGCGGTGGTCCAGAGTACTGAGTAAGTGCTTACTGAGTACGTTCGAGTCTCGCATCGCTACGGCCACCGGACGCAGTCGCTCACGGAATGGACACGCTGCGGACGCAGAATTAGGGCGATCGTCGAAGACGGGGTCCTTCCCATCGACGACATACTCCGACCCCGATTTTGTTCATTTCTCACGCGACTCAGATGAGATTTGCAGTCGGCGATTTGAAATCGCCGATTTCTCTTTTTTCAGACTTCCCCCCGTGTATTGGCGATTACAGGCACTCCATGGTGTCACGTTCGAGACAGGCGAGTTGTCTGGGCTACGAAAGTGATATTGGTGGTGGTAGAAGGTCTGGAGAGAAGTTGACGACTCTCGCTGAATGAGGCCTCTGGGAGCGGATTTGGCGATGTTGAAGTGGCTGCGTACGAGTTGCTTCGCGACAAGAAAGAACGGAAGCCCAGAACATGCCACCGACAACAAGGGAGGGCTGCGGCAGCATCGAGGGTGTGACTGCGTGCCTCTGTGGGAGAAAATGCTGGAGATGCGATTTGCGGGGGTTGCGGGTGTGGATTTGGCATACTCATCAACGAGCGCTATCTAGTTCTGCATCGAGGTGCTGCCCATGATCATGGAAGTGTCTGCTTGTTAAAGAAGAAAACCGCACGCTCAGAACGTCTCTGCAAGCAGATTTATGGCGAAAAGTGATCGACTTAGAAGGTATCGTCGATTTGGAGAATGCGCGGCAAGCGAGCTCTTCGGTTGCTACCGCTGTGACCACGCGCGACGTTCAAGCTCAGAGGAGAGGTTGAAGGTGGCGTAAAAGCGGTGGGAGGGGGCTATCCAATGTTCCCGTCGTTGCAAGTCACGAAGAGGGTTTTCGAGTCTCAACATGCTCGAGTGAACCAGAGATGCAAGCCACTGCAAGTAATGCCTGTACCGCGACGAGGCAAGGCAAATGCGGATCTTGAGGAGTCGTTGCTATCGCCGTGGGTTTTCACGGCTGGTGGTAATAGGTTGGGCTCTCAAGGTGGGCTGCACTACTCTGAATTCAAGCCCGAGTTTTGTGTGCTACTACAGGCTTGCACTTTTCCGATTCGAGAAGGTGTAGTCGCCCAAGGTGTCGCAAGTCAAGATGGAGCTCACGATTTGGTTCAACTGGTGGCAAGCAGTCGGGCTGAGAGCGTCTGTGGAGCTGTTGCAAGGGTGTGTGTCTCGTTAGCGCTGAAGCCATCGATCAGATTGCGCCTGCACGACCACGGCATGGTGGAAACGGTAGTTAAATGGAAGAGCAGCAGTTTTTCCGACCCTCGAAGCTGTCACAGAGTGCGGTGCATGTCGTTAGATTCATTGCTGAGCTATTGGGCACGACGCTTGTCGCCGTCGGATTGAACTCCAAGGGGTACGGATGCGGGTTTCCAGTCGAGCTCTCACTGAAGCCCATTATTGTGGTGTTGGTCGCAGTTGCAGTCGCTGCGTTGGACGCCACGACGTGGGGGGTTCCGTGAGGATAAGTGCGGACGAATGGGCAGCAGTTGTGATATTCCAGTTTTTGTTGTAGCGGCGCCGAATCTGCAGTCGAAGCTCGGCGAGTTCTGGCGCATCATGCAGCAATGCGCGACATGGCAGATCGCAAGCTTCGCCTTCCTGCTGAAATTGTGGTTATCCTTTTGGAATGGACTCGGCTTCGCACAGTGCGCGAATACGGACGCTGCGACGCACACGCCGCCGCCACTCGAGAGCACCAGAAACGAGTTCTTCATAAATGGGTGCATGGCGTGGGAGCTGTCGTTTGTCCACAAGTTGGCACTCGTCCGTCCTTGTTGTGCTACTTACATTTTTAGTGAAGCGGATCGATTGCAAGGAATCTCAAACAAATGTTTGCGAAGAGCGAGAAATGTGGCGATCTCCATCCTACCGAAGCAGCTACATGTACCGAAGTGCTCCAGTTCATTGACAAGACAGCTGGAAAAAAAGCAGCGAAGTAGACGCATCCAAACGGTGCGGTCATAGCCATTTTGCGAATACGTTGGTTACATTTCATGCTCTTTATCCTATCTGCCCTTTGTGCTTGATCAAATGGGGGAGCACCGAACGCGACTTGCTCGACGACAAGAGCAGCAGCAGCAAGCGGTTTAGCTACCAGGGCACGGGGCGGATGACAACGCTGGCGAAGTTTCGTCTGTGCTGTTGATTCAACTGCGATAGATTAGGAATTGCAGATCAATGAAGACACCGCAGCACTGCAACCGGTTTATACGTTTTGTATTACACTTGTGTTATGTTTCACTCAGGTCGTACTCGCTTGGAGAGCAAACATGTCTGCCACTACCCTAATACCAAGGCGAGCAGGTCTGGACGAGTGCAGCCTTTGCACTGTTGAGATAGTTAATTATTTTGTCGGCGTCTTGTCCCCGAGCATGGCGTCGAAGCTGATGTTGATGTTCTCGCTCGACTCGGCCAGCTCGAGCATGCTGATGGACGAGTTGGACCCTCGTTGGCGAGTGTCGAAGCTGCCGTCGCTGGAGAGTGCGCCCAGAGCAGGATGCCTCTGCAGCGCCCTGGAGAACGACGGAGCCTCTTCCTGCACGACTCGCATTTGTCCGCTCTCCACTTCCACCTCCACCTCCTCGTCCGAGTCCAAGTCGTCGTCTTGGATGCCGGCGTAGCACAACTCGTCCTCCTCGTCGAAGTCGTCGACGCGTCCGACCAGCGTGGAGAAGTTGCCGATCATGGAGTGCGAGAGACTCATGTCCGACGTGATGCTGCGCGTGGTTCCTGAGGTGTCGGCGAACGTCTGGGAGAGTCGAGTGGGCGGCAGCCCGAAGTTGGACACATCGCTCCGCGCACTCGCGAACGTGACGCCTTGAGACTGCTGTGGACGGCGTCGACGCATGCTGCTTTCAACCTGCACCGACGGGTTGAAGGACCCAGTCGACACGAAGCTGTCGCGCAAATCTGCGAACCCGCCTCGAAGCTGCACGTCGCTGCCTGTGCCATGAGCGCCATTGAAGCTTGGGGGTGGGCTGAAACTCGAAAGCTGACCGGCAAGTGGCCCGCCGATGCTGATGCCGTAGACTTCTTCACGCAGCGCATCCAGCAGGTGCCGTAGCGACTGACGGAAGCCCACCATGTCGCCCTTGGTGAAGAAGTGGAAGAACTCGCTGCGCGCGAGGCTGTACTTGATGTCGAGCCCGAAGTCCATGCGGTTCACCACCACAGGCAGGATCTTCTTGCCCTTGTCCTCCGCGAACGCCAGCTGATCCTTCACGAGTTCGCTCGCCAGCGTCTTCTCGGAGATCAGCAGCACGAAGGCCGAGCACTTGAGAATCGCCTCCTTTGCTTCGTGGATGCGCACGGACATGTCGTCGTCCCGCGACAACACTGGCCGACCTGATCTGTCCGCCTCCTCCTCCGTGTCCTCGTCAATCGCCGACGCCAGCTTCACCATGTGCTTGCGATCCACGTAGCACCGCAAACCTCCTTCGCGACACATCTCAACGCACAACTTGCGCACAAACCGCTGGTGGTAGTCGCCATGGCTGATGAAGACGAACTGCTCGCCGCTGGCTGTGGCCGAGGTGAGCTCCTGCAAGTCTTCCACAATGCTGTCGCTCGTACCAGGCTCTTCGACCTCGTTCGAGTCTCGCTCCGAGATGACGTCTTTGCGTCCTCCACGCTTGGGCTTCGTGGCCTTGTGGAAGTAGTACCCGCCAGTGTCGAGCACAATGCTGTCCGACACGCCACCGTCGTCCACGAAGCTGTTGGAGCTGCTGGTGCTGCTCAGGATGCTTAGGTTCGTGGCGTTGTAGTCGTAGTTGAGGCGCATCTGACGCTGGCTGGTCGAGAACACGCTGTTTGAGCCGATGGACCTGGAAGACCCCGGTGGCCCGCGCCGACGGGTGTTGCCAATGACGACGGGCATGGCCGAGTCGTCGCCGATCTCATGGATGGACGAGCCGCCCGAGTCGTACTGGTAGTAGTTGGGCGTGTCGAACGCCGACAACGCCAGCGCTCGCTCGTCAAATTTCATCGAGTCCATGCCGTACGTGTTCGTGGAGCTCATCCCGGACGCTGCGTGGTTCAGGCGGCGGCTGCGCATTCCGCTGCCGGTGTGGCCCGACCCTGTCATCGGGTTCGTCTCCGCTCGACGCATGTTGCGCTTGATGTTGTCCACCTTCCGCTTCTCGATCTCGTCGCGCATCCCATCCAGCAGCATCCGAAGCTGGTTCTTGTACGCGGCTTCGTCGTACTCGTACCGCGTCTCCTTCTCGCTGACCTGCTCCACCTTGACGATGGCGCTCTCGAACGGCACAAGCTGTCGCGTGTACAAATACACCTGCAGCTCCTCCGAAATCTTGGCTTGCTCGGTGGAGATGGCCATGATGGGCGTGCCCACCTGCTTGGCCAGCGCCAACTCCTTGAGACACCACTCAGACTGCGCGTAGTCCTCTGTCAGGATGCAAAGCACCACGGCCGCGTTCGTGATTCCACGCGCGATCTCCTCCCGCCATACAGACCCACCACCGATACCGCTGGGGTCCATGAGATCGAGCCACACCGTAATATTCGCGTCTTCGAGCGACTTGCGCAGCTTGAGCGCGAACTCCATGTGGGAGTGCGTGTAGCTGATCATCACGTCGCGCGTTCCTGCAGCGCGCTTGATCTCGAACTGGAGCCTTGTTGACGTGGTGCAGTCGATCGGCCGGAAGCCATCGTGATTCGTGCGCATGATGTCGCCTCCCATGCTCAGCAATGCCAGCGCCGTTTGCTGGTCGTCCAGTTTCACAGCGAGATGCAACGCTGTATCCCCAGTTGAATGCGCATCCTGGAAGTTCGCATTGGCCTTGGCAGCCAGCAGGATCTCGACGGCTCCGACTGCGCCTTTCACAGTGAATTTCACTGCAGCCCAGTGTACCTAGGGGCCTACGCTTGGTGTGTCCGACGAATAGCCCTGAGAAACGTCCTGGTTTTAAGGTGATGGGGGGAAAGTCACAAGGCGGGGCGAGACGGTTCGGGCAGTAAGAGTGGGTACAAGCGGGAGGGATGATGTGGGTCACAGGCGAAGATCTTGCGCGTTGAAGTGCGTGAGGTCATGGTACCATAAATGTGGTACATTTAATCGACATTTGCAGGTGAGAAACATAAGAGTGGGAATACACTTGTTTTGACCTGCACCTGGTTTCGTGTAAGCCCTCTCTTTTGCTTTTTGTATTGAAGAGTGCAGCTGGCGGCGTGCCGTCCTTGTAATTACCGAGCCCTCTTCGTCGCAAAATTTGAAACGCTCCACGCCCACACTGTGCGGCCTGTGAGGGCAAAGCCAGCGATAAAAACATAGGACTGAGCGGAAACACTTGCAGCAATTAGGGCTGGCAGATGAACTTAGGATCCTCCCTCTCGTATTGTGTTTTAGCTCTTAGAGCCGTACCAGGTTTGCTAGGTTTCTCCTTATCCCAATAACTCTACGACTGCATCCTAAAAGTTGTCAATACCCATACCAAAGTATATGTTTAGGGTCACTATGTAGAATTAAATCTTGTAAGCGATCGCTATAGAGGAGCTTAGCGTATCACATGGACGTGTCCAACCAGAGCCAACCAAACCGAGGCCAGCCCGCCCGCTCTGGGCCAGCCGTTCGGCAGTCCGTCGCCGAAGTTCGCGGTAAAGGCTTCAGTTCGAATTCCTCCTTCGAGACACCAAGAACGACGAAGTGCTGCTGCTAGTGGTGTGCAAATGCATTCGTAGCTTCCAAGCCAAGTCAATGAGCCCGTCCATGCTGCGACCTCGTTCCGGCTCTGCAAGTCATGCATGACAAGAAGTCCGTCGAT
The DNA here is from genome assembly GCA_033557925.1 of Phytophthora x cambivora. Lineage (NCBI taxonomy): Eukaryota > Oomycota > Peronosporomycetes > Peronosporales > Peronosporaceae > Phytophthora > Phytophthora x cambivora. Next base: position 1,716,816 of record JAUCEB010000012.1, on the reverse strand, counting down.
GCACCGTTACGATATTTCATCGCTCAACAATCGTGAGAGCACACGCGTATTCGCAAAAGGTGCACATTGTACAAATTGTACACACCCAACTCCCACTCACTCACGTTACGTATTTTTTGTCTAACCAACTCTTTTTTTACTATGTGGTTTTGTGCGTAACGCTATCTATTGTTGGTGAAAAGGGTCAAGATTGCGGCTACTCAGTGTGCCATGATGTAACCAGCCGACCTTCAAGCCTCCTGCGCATCCGTGACTCTCCACGAACGTCTTCATGCGTCGGCCACTGCACCCAGACAAGATGCATGGACATCTTGGTGCCATCTAGGCGTCACGTTGCCATTCCGGTAGAAGCGTGCCCATGGCATGGTATCGAGCAAGCCGATGTCACCAACGCCCCGTTGCCACTACGGTGTCGAAACCCTCGACGACCAACATCCCCAGGCCAGCCCCATGTCAACATCCATTATGGACCTACACACTGCGGAGGTAGCGAGCATGGACGACAGACATCCTGTCTCTCTAGACACTCATGGCCACGAGAGGCACAGCGACGGTGATCGATTCGCAAGGTGAAGGAGTTGCAAGGTGCACCCAGGGCTGTGCGCAACACACGACCCGTGGCTACACCAGTACATGTACACAAGAGGCATTCACCAGTGTGCATCGACCCCACTACTTCAACATCTACGCGGTGGCGCAAGACCTTCGACATGACCGTCGACCAGACATTTTCTACTACCCTACGCCGCGGAGCTGCTGCTGGAATCCGCATCAGGATGCCACAGCCTCACAAGGATCTTGGTTGAGTTGAGTGTTCTCCACTGTTTGGGTGCCAGTTGCTTCACCCGTCACGCTTTGTCAAGTCGTACCAGTCACCAGGAGATCCTGTACATGTTGTCAGTGTGAGTCACTGGCACTGCCGTTCGACTGGGCCATAATTAACGTCGAGAACGGAGCCTGGCCCGGAGATCCACGCTTGCGTCGAAGTGCGAGCCACTGCCACTCCTGAACTGGGATCAAGTCGTACAAGTAGGGGCTCACCATGTTGCGCGTGATGTCGCTCGCGGAGTTCACATGATGGCGCGGCGACTTCCGTCGCAGTATTCATGCCTCCCATGCAAAAGAAGGGTTGAGGATAGTAGTGGGTTGGTCAGGTATTTCAGTTCGATACCACGTTAATTGCGTGGGGGGTGACGTCATTTGGCACGCAATGCAGTACGGCGACAAGACCCCGCGAAGATGTTCGTACTGCAGCAGAGCTCAGGTATCTATCGACCTGCAACTCGTATGACGACCCACATCTCTCGGATCACGGCCATAGCTCAATCAACGCACCGTGTATCGTACCCAGAAGAAGAACCCGTTGGGTGGCAGGCCCATCAAGACTACGAAACCCTCACTGCCGATGACAACCCGTACAACTCAGCGCCGTTTTCCGGTAGTGTGAGGTGCTTTTGCCGTTGGTCGCTGCTCCGCTCCCGTACTCGGCATGGTCATATCAAGCGAAAAAGTGTCCGTGTCCGTGCCCGTGCTGGAGTCCAGTCGGTGTTCCTCGCACGAAGATCGGTCTAAGTCTGAATGCGGTGGTCCAGAGTACTGAGTAAGTGCTTACTGAGTACGTTCGAGTCTCGCATCGCTACGGCCACCGGACGCAGTCGCTCACGGAATGGACACGCTGCGGACGCAGAATTAGGGCGATCGTCGAAGACGGGGTCCTTCCCATCGACGACATACTCCGACCCCGATTTTGTTCATTTCTCACGCGACTCAGATGAGATTTGCAGTCGGCGATTTGAAATCGCCGATTTCTCTTTTTTCAGACTTCCCCCCGTGTATTGGCGATTACAGGCACTCCATGGTGTCACGTTCGAGACAGGCGAGTTGTCTGGGCTACGAAAGTGATATTGGTGGTGGTAGAAGGTCTGGAGAGAAGTTGACGACTCTCGCTGAATGAGGCCTCTGGGAGCGGATTTGGCGATGTTGAAGTGGCTGCGTACGAGTTGCTTCGCGACAAGAAAGAACGGAAGCCCAGAACATGCCACCGACAACAAGGGAGGGCTGCGGCAGCATCGAGGGTGTGACTGCGTGCCTCTGTGGGAGAAAATGCTGGAGATGCGATTTGCGGGGGTTGCGGGTGTGGATTTGGCATACTCATCAACGAGCGCTATCTAGTTCTGCATCGAGGTGCTGCCCATGATCATGGAAGTGTCTGCTTGTTAAAGAAGAAAACCGCACGCTCAGAACGTCTCTGCAAGCAGATTTATGGCGAAAAGTGATCGACTTAGAAGGTATCGTCGATTTGGAGAATGCGCGGCAAGCGAGCTCTTCGGTTGCTACCGCTGTGACCACGCGCGACGTTCAAGCTCAGAGGAGAGGTTGAAGGTGGCGTAAAAGCGGTGGGAGGGGGCTATCCAATGTTCCCGTCGTTGCAAGTCACGAAGAGGGTTTTCGAGTCTCAACATGCTCGAGTGAACCAGAGATGCAAGCCACTGCAAGTAATGCCTGTACCGCGACGAGGCAAGGCAAATGCGGATCTTGAGGAGTCGTTGCTATCGCCGTGGGTTTTCACGGCTGGTGGTAATAGGTTGGGCTCTCAAGGTGGGCTGCACTACTCTGAATTCAAGCCCGAGTTTTGTGTGCTACTACAGGCTTGCACTTTTCCGATTCGAGAAGGTGTAGTCGCCCAAGGTGTCGCAAGTCAAGATGGAGCTCACGATTTGGTTCAACTGGTGGCAAGCAGTCGGGCTGAGAGCGTCTGTGGAGCTGTTGCAAGGGTGTGTGTCTCGTTAGCGCTGAAGCCATCGATCAGATTGCGCCTGCACGACCACGGCATGGTGGAAACGGTAGTTAAATGGAAGAGCAGCAGTTTTTCCGACCCTCGAAGCTGTCACAGAGTGCGGTGCATGTCGTTAGATTCATTGCTGAGCTATTGGGCACGACGCTTGTCGCCGTCGGATTGAACTCCAAGGGGTACGGATGCGGGTTTCCAGTCGAGCTCTCACTGAAGCCCATTATTGTGGTGTTGGTCGCAGTTGCAGTCGCTGCGTTGGACGCCACGACGTGGGGGGTTCCGTGAGGATAAGTGCGGACGAATGGGCAGCAGTTGTGATATTCCAGTTTTTGTGGTAGCGGCGCCGAATCTGCCTGCAGTCGAAGCTCGGCGAGTTCTGGCGCATCATGCAGCAACGCGCGACATGGCAGATCGCAAGCTTCGCCTTCCTGCTGAAATTGTGGTTATCCTTTTGGAATGGACTCGGCTTCGCACAGTGCGCGAATACGGACGCTGCGACGCACACGCCGCCGCCACTCGAGAGCACCAGAAACGAGTTCTTCATAAATGGGTGCATGGCGTGGGAGCTGTCGTTTGTCCACAAGTTGGCACTCGTCCGTCCTTGTTGTGCTACTTACATTTTTAGTGAAGCGGATCGATTGCAAGGAATCTCAAACAAATGTTTGCGAAGAGCGAGAAATGTGGCGATCTCCATCCTACCGAAGCAGCTACATGTACCGAAGTGCTCCAGTTCATTGACAAGACAGCTGGAAAAAAAGCAGCGAAGTAGACGCATCCAAACGGTGCGGTCATAGCCATTTTGCGAATACGTTGGTTACATTTCATGCTCTTTATCCTATCTGCCCTTTGTGCTTGATCAAATGGGGGAGCACCGAACGCGACTTGCTCGACGACAAGAGCAGCAGCAGCAAGCGGTTTAGCTACCAGGGCACGGGGCGGATGACAACGCTGGCGAAGTTTCGTCTGTGCTGTTGATTCAACTGCGATAGATTAGGAATTGCAGATCAATGAAGACACCGCAGCACTGCAACCGGTTTATACGTTTTGTATTACACTTGTGTTATGTTTCACTCAGGTCGTACTCGCTTGGAGAGCAAACATGTCTGCCACTACCCTAATACCAAGGCGAGCAGGTCTGGACGAGTGCAGCCTTTGCACTGTTGAGATAGTTAATTATTTTGTCGGCGTCTTGTCCCCGAGCATGGCGTCGAAGCTGATGTTGATGTTCTCGCTCGACTCGGCCAGCTCGAGCATGCTGATGGACGAGTTGGACCCTCGTTGGCGAGTGTCGAAGCTGCCGTCGCTGGAGAGTGCGCCCAGAGCAGGATGCCTCTGCAGCGCCCTGGAGAACGACGGAGCCTCTTCCTGCACGACTCGCATTTGTCCGCTCTCCACTTCCACCTCCACCTCCTCGTCCGAGTCCAAGTCGTCGTCTTGGATGCCGGCGTAGCACAACTCGTCCTCCTCGTCGAAGTCGTCGACGCGTCCGACCAGCGTGGAGAAGTTGCCGATCATGGAGTGCGAGAGACTCATGTCCGACGTGATGCTGCGCGTGGTTCCTGAGGTGTCGGCGAACGTCTGGGAGAGTCGAGTGGGCGGCAGCCCGAAGTTGGACACATCGCTCCGCGCACTCGCGAACGTGACGCCTTGAGACTGCTGTGGACGGCGTCGACGCATGCTGCTTTCAACCTGCACCGACGGGTTGAAGGACCCAGTCGACACGAAGCTGTCGCGCAAATCTGCGAACCCGCCTCGAAGCTGCACGTCGCTGCCTGTGCCATGAGCGCCATTGAAGCTTGGGGGTGGGCTGAAACTCGAAAGCTGACCGGCAAGTGGCCCGCCGATGCTGATGCCGTAGACTTCTTCACGCAGCGCATCCAGCAGGTGCCGTAGCGACTGACGGAAGCCCACCATGTCGCCCTTGGTGAAGAAGTGGAAGAACTCGCTGCGCGCGAGGCTGTACTTGATGTCGAGCCCGAAGTCCATGCGGTTCACCACCACAGGTAGGATCTTCTTGCCCTTGTCCTCCGCGAACGCCAGCTGATCCTTCACGAGTTCGCTCGCCAGCGTCTTCTCGGAGATCAGCAGCACGAAGGCCGAGCACTTGAGAATCGCCTCCTTTGCTTCGTGGATGCGCACGGACATGTCGTCGTCCCGCGACAACACTGGCCGACCTGATCTGTCCGCCTCCTCCTCCGTGTCCTCGTCAATCGCCGACGCCAGCTTCACCATGTGCTTGCGATCCACGTAGCACCGCAAACCTCCTTCGCGACACATCTCAACGCACAACTTGCGCACAAACCGCTGGTGGTAGTCGCCATGGCTGATGAAGACGAACTGCTCGCCGCTGGCTGTGGCCGAGGTGAGCTCCTGCAAGTCTTCCACAATGCTGTCGCTCGTACCAGGCTCTTCGACCTCGTTCGAGTCTCGCTCCGAGATGACGTCTTTGCGTCCTCCACGCTTGGGCTTCGTGGCCTTGTGGAAGTAGTACCCGCCAGTGTCGAGCACAATGCTGTCCGACACGCCACCGTCGTCCACGAAGCTGTTGGAGCTGCTGGTGCTGCTCAGGATGCTCAGGTTCGTGGCGTTGTAGTCGTAGTTGAGGCGCATCTGACGCTGGCTGGTCGAGAACACGCTGTTTGAGCCGATGGACCTGGAAGACCCCGGTGGCCCGCGCCGACGGGTGTTGCCAATGACGACGGGCATGGCCGAGTCGTCGCCGATCTCATGGATGGACGAGCCGCCCGAGTCGTACTGGTAGTAGTTGGGCGTGTCGAACGCCGACAACGCCAGCGCTCGCTCGTCAAATTTCATCGAGTCCATGCCGTACGTGTTCGTGGAGCTCATCCCGGACGCTGCGTGGTTCAGGCGGCGGCTGCGCATTCCGCTGCCGGTGTGGCCCGACCCTGTCATCGGGTTCGTCTCCGCTCGACGCATGTTGCGCTTGATGTTGTCCACCTTCCGCTTCTCGATCTCGTCGCGCATCCCATCCAGCAGCATCCGAAGCTGGTTCTTGTACGCGGCTTCGTCGTACTCGTACCGCGTCTCCTTCTCGCTGACCTGCTCCACCTTGACGATGGCGCTCTCGAACGGCACAAGCTGTCGCGTGTACAAATACACCTGCAGCTCCTCCGAAATCTTGGCTTGCTCGGTGGAGATGGCCATGATGGGCGTGCCCACCTGCTTGGCCAGCGCCAACTCCTTGAGACACCACTCAGACTGCGCGTAGTCCTCTGTCAGGATGCAAAGCACCACGGCCGCGTTCGTGATTCCACGCGCGATCTCCTCCCGCCATACAGACCCACCACCGATACCGCTGGGGTCCATGAGATCGAGCCACACCGTAATATTCGCGTCTTCGAGCGACTTGCGCAGCTTGAGCGCGAACTCCATGTGGGAGTGCGTGTAGCTGATCATCACGTCGCGCGTTCCTGCAGCGCGCTTGATCTCGAACTGGAGCCTTGTTGACGTGGTGCAGTCGATCGGCCGGAAGCCATCGTGATTCGTGCGCATGATGTCGCCTCCCATGCTCAGCAATGCCAGCGCCGTTTGCTGGTCGTCCAGTTTCACAGCGAGATGCAACGCTGTATCCCCAGTTGAATGCGCATCCTGGAAGTTCGCATTGGCCTTGGCAGCCAGCAGGATCTCGACGGCTCCGACTGCGCCTTTCACAGTGAATTTCACTGCAGCCCAGTGTACCTAGGGGCCTACGCTTGGTGTGTCCGACGAATAGCCCTGAGAAACGTCCTGGTTTTAAGGTGATGGGGGGAAAGTCACAAGGCGGGGCGAGACGGTTCGGGCAGTAAGAGTGGGTACAAGCGGGAGGGATGATGTGGGTCACAGGCGAAGATCTTGCGCGTTGAAGTGCGTGAGGTCATGGTACCATAAATGTGGTACATTTAATCGACATTTGCAGGTGAGAAACATAAGAGTGGGAATACACTTGTTTTGACCTGCACCTGGTTTCGTGTAAGCCCTCTCTTTTGCTTTTTGTATTGAAGAGTGCAGCTGGCGGCGTGCCGTCCTTGTAATTACCGAGCCCTCTTCGTCGCAAAATTTGAAACGCTCCACGCCCACACTGTGCGGCCTGTGAGGGCAAAGCCAGCGATAAAAACATAGGACTGAGCGGAAACACTTGCAGCAATTAGGGCTGGCAGATGAACTTAGGATCCTCCCTCTCGTATTGTGTTTTAGCTCTTAGAGCCGTACCAGGTTTGCTAGGTTTCTCCTTATCCCAATAACTCTACGACTGCATCCTAAAAGTTGTCAATACCCATACCAAAGTATATGTTTAGGGTCACTATGTAGAATTAAATCTTGTAAGCGATCGCTATAGAGGAGCTTAGCGTATCACATGGACGTGTCCAACCAGAGCCAACCAAACCGAGGCCAGCCCGCCCGCTCTGGGCCAGCCGTTCGGCAGTCCGTCGCCGAAGTTCGCGGTAAAGGCTTCAGTTCGAATTCCTCCTTCGAGACACCAAGAACGACGAAGTGCTGCTGCTAGTGGTGTGCAAATGCATTCGTAGCTTCCAAGCCAAGTCAATGAGCCCGTCCATGCTGCGACCTCGTTCCGGCTCTGCAAGTCATGCATGACAAGAAGTCCGTCGATGCACCGTTACGATATTTCATCGCTCAACAATCGTGAGAGCACACGCGTATTCGCAAAAGGTGCACATTGTACAAATTGTACACACCCAACTCCCACTCACTCACGTTACGTATTTTTTGTCTAACCAACTCTTTTTTTACTATGTGGTTTTGTGCGTAACGCTATCTATTGTTGGTGAAAAGGGTCAAGATTGCGGCTACTCAGTGTGCCATGATGTAACCAGCCGACCTTCAAGCCTCCTGCGCATCCGTGACTCTCCACGAACGTCTTCATGCGTCGGCCACTGCACCCAGACAAGATGCATGGACATCTTGGTGCCATCTAGGCGTCACGTTGCCATTCCGGTAGAAGCGTGCCCATGGCATGGTATCGAGCAAGCCGATGTCACCAACGCCCCGTTGCCACTACGGTGTCGAAACCCTCGACGACCAACATCCCCAGGCCAGCCCCATGTCAACATCCATTATGGACCTACACACTGCGGAGGTAGCGAGCATGGACGACAGACATCCTGTCTCTCTAGACACTCATGGCCACGAGAGGCACAGCGACGGTGATCGATTCGCAAGGTGAAGGAGTTGCAAGGTGCACCCAGGGCTGTGCGCAACACACGACCCGTGGCTACACCAGTGCATGTACACAAGAGGCATTCACCAGTGTGCATCGACCCCACTACTTCAACATCTACGCGGTGGCGCAAGACCTTCGACATGACCGTCGACCAGACATTTTCTACTACCCTACGCCGCGGAGCTGCTGCTGGAATCCGCATCAGGATGCCACAGCCTCACAAGGATCTTGGTTGAGTTGAGTGTTCTCCACTGTTTGGGTGCCAGTTGCTTCACCCGTCACGCTTTGTCAAGTCGTACCAGTCACCAGGAGATCCTGTACATGTTGTCAGTGTGAGTCACTGGCACTGCCGTTCGACTGGGCCATAATTAACGTCGAGAACGGAGCCTGGCCCGGAGATCCACGCTTGCGTCGAAGTGCGAGCCACTGCCACTCCTGAACTGGGATCAAGTCGTACAAGTAGGGGCTCACCATGTTGCGCGTGATGTCGCTCGCGGAGTTCACATGATGGCGCGGCGACTTCCGTCGCAGTATTCATGCCTCCCATGCAAAAGAAGGGTTGAGGATAGTAGTGGGTTGGTCAGGTATTTCAGTTCGATACCACGTTAATTGCGTGGGGGGTGACGTCATTTGGCACGCAATGCAGTACGGCGACAAGACCCCGCGAAGATGTTCGTACTGCAGCAGAGCTCAGGTATCTATCGACCTGCAACTCGTATGACGACCCACATCTCTCGGATCACGGCCATAGCTCAATCAACGCACCGTGTATCGTACCCAGAAGAAGAACCCGTTGGGTGGCAGGCCCATCAAGACTACGAAACCCTCACTGCCGATGACAACCCGTACAACTCAGCGCCGTTTTCCGGTAGTGTGAGGTGCTTTTGCCGTTGGTCGCTGCTCCGCTCCCGTACTCGGCATGGTCATATCAAGCGAAAAAGTGTCCGTGTCCGTGCCCGTGCTGGAGTCCAGTCGGTGTTCCTCGCACGAAGATCGGTCTAAGTCTGAATGCGGTGGTCCAGAGTACTGAGTAAGTGCTTACTGAGTACGTTCGAGTCTCGCATCGCTACGGCCACCGGACGCAGTCGCTCACGGAATGGACACGCTGCGGACGCAGAATTAGGGCGATCGTCGAAGACGGGGTCCTTCCCATCGACGACATACTCCGACCCCGATTTTGTTCATTTCTCACGCGACTCAGATGAGATTTGCAGTCGGCGATTTGAAATCGCCGATTTCTCTTTTTTCAGACTTCCCCCCGTGTATTGGCGATTACAGGCACTCCATGGTGTCACGTTCGAGACAGGCGAGTTGTCTGGGCTACGAAAGTGATATTGGTGGTGGTAGAAGGTCTGGAGAGAAGTTGACGACTCTCGCTGAATGAGGCCTCTGGGAGCGGATTTGGCGATGTTGAAGTGGCTGCGTACGAGTTGCTTCGCGACAAGAAAGAACGGAAGCCCAGAACATGCCACCGACAACAAGGGAGGGCTGCGGCAGCATCGAGGGTGTGACTGCGTGCCTCTGTGGGAGAAAATGCTGGAGATGCGATTTGCGGGGGTTGCGGGTGTGGATTTGGCATACTCATCAACGAGCGCTATCTAGTTCTGCATCGAGGTGCTGCCCATGATCATGGAAGTGTCTGCTTGTTAAAGAAGAAAACCGCACGCTCAGAACGTCTCTGCAAGCAGATTTATGGCGAAAAGTGATCGACTTAGAAGGTATCGTCGATTTGGAGAATGCGCGGCAAGCGAGCTCTTCGGTTGCTACCGCTGTGACCACGCGCGACGTTCAAGCTCAGAGGAGAGGTTGAAGGTGGCGTAAAAGCGGTGGGAGGGGGCTATCCAATGTTCCCGTCGTTGCAAGTCACGAAGAGGGTTTTCGAGTCTCAACATGCTCGAGTGAACCAGAGATGCAAGCCACTGCAAGTAATGCCTGTACCGCGACGAGGCAAGGCAAATGCGGATCTTGAGGAGTCGTTGCTATCGCCGTGGGTTTTCACGGCTGGTGGTAATAGGTTGGGCTCTCAAGGTGGGCTGCACTACTCTGAATTCAAGCCCGAGTTTTGTGTGCTACTACAGGCTTGCACTTTTCCGATTCGAGAAGGTGTAGTCGCCCAAGGTGTCGCAAGTCAAGATGGAGCTCACGATTTGGTTCAACTGGTGGCAAGCAGTCGGGCTGAGAGCGTCTGTGGAGCTGTTGCAAGGGTGTGTGTCTCGTTAGCGCTGAAGCCATCGATCAGATTGCGCCTGCACGACCACGGCATGGTGGAAACGGTAGTTAAATGGAAGAGCAGCAGTTTTTCCGACCCTCGAAGCTGTCACAGAGTGCGGTGCATGTCGTTAGATTCATTGCTGAGCTATTGGGCACGACGCTTGTCGCCGTCGGATTGAACTCCAAGGGGTACGGATGCGGGTTTCCAGTCGAGCTCTCACTGAAGCCCATTATTGTGGTGTTGGTCGCAGTTGCAGTCGCTGCGTTGGACGCCACGACGTGGGGGGTTCCGTGAGGATAAGTGCGGACGAATGGGCAGCAGTTGTGATATTCCAGTTTTTGTGGTAGCGGCGCCGAATCTGCCTGCAGTCGAAGCTCGGCGAGTTCTGGCGCATCATGCAGCAACGCGCGACATGGTAGATCGCAAGCTTCGCCTTCCTGCTGAAATTGTGGTTATCCTTTTGGAATGGACTCGGCTTCGCACAGTGCGCGAATACGGACGCTGCGACGCACACGCCGCCGCCACTCGAGAGCACCAGAAACGAGTTCTTCATAAATGGGTGCATGGCGTGGGAGCTGTCGTTTGTCCACAAGTTGGCACTCGTCCGTCCTTGTTGTGCTACTTACATTTTTAGTGAAGCGGATCGATTGCAAGGAATCTCAAACAAATGTTTGCGAAGAGCGAGAAATGTGGCGATCTCCATCCTACCGAAGCAGCTACATGTACCGAAGTGCTCCAGTTCATTGACAAGACAGCTGGAAAAAAAGCAGCGAAGTAGACGCATCCAAACGGTGCGGTCATAGCCATTTTGCGAATACGTTGGTTACATTTCATGCTCTTTATCCTATCTGCCCTTTGTGCTTGATCAAATGGGGGAGCACCGAACGCGACTTGCTCGACGACAAGAGCAGCAGCAGCAAGCGGTTTAGCTACCAGGGCACGGGGCGGATGACAACGCTGGCGAAGTTTCGTCTGTGCTGTTGATTCAACTGCGATAGATTAGGAATTGCAGATCAATGAAGACACCGCAGCACTGCAACCGGTTTATACGTTTTGTATTACACTTGTGTTATGTTTCACTCAGGTCGTACTCGCTTGGAGAGCAAACATGTCTGCCACTACCCTAATACCAAGGCGAGCAGGTCTGGACGAGTGCAGCCTTTGCACTGTTGAGATAGTTAATTATTTTGTCGGCGTCTTGTCCCCGAGCATGGCGTCGAAGCTGATGTTGATGTTCTCGCTCGACTCGGCCAGCTCGAGCATGCTGATGGACGAGTTGGACCCTCGTTGGCGAGTGTCGAAGCTGCCGTCGCTGGAGAGTGCGCCCAGAGCAGGATGCCTCTGCAGCGCCCTGGAGAACGACGGAGCCTCTTCCTGCACGACTCGCATTTGTCCGCTCTCCACTTCCACCTCCACCTCCTCGTCCGAGTCCAAGTCGTCGTCTTGGATGCCGGCGTAGCACAACTCGTCCTCCTCGTCGAAGTCGTCGACGCGTCCGACCAGCGTGGAGAAGTTGCCGATCATGGAGTGCGAGAGACTCATGTCCGACGTGATGCTGCGCGTGGTTCCTGAGGTGTCGGCGAACGTCTGGGAGAGTCGAGTGGGCGGCAGCCCGAAGTTGGACACATCGCTCCGCGCACTCGCGAACGTGACGCCTTGAGACTGCTGTGGACGGCGTCGACGCATGCTGCTTTCAACCTGCACCGACGGGTTGAAGGACCCAGTCGACACGAAGCTGTCGCGCAAATCTGCGAACCCGCCTCGAAGCTGCACGTCGCTGCCTGTGCCATGAGCGCCATTGAAGCTTGGGGGTGGGCTGAAACTCGAAAGCTGACCGGCAAGTGGCCCGCCGATGCTGATGCCGTAGACTTCTTCACGCAGCGCATCCAGCAGGTGCCGTAGCGACTGACGGAAGCCCACCATGTCGCCCTTGGTGAAGAAGTGGAAGAACTCGCTGCGCGCGAGGCTGTACTTGATGTCGAGCCCGAAGTCCATGCGGTTCACCACCACAGGCAGGATCTTCTTGCCCTTGTCCTCCGCGAACGCCAGCTGATCCTTCACGAGTTCGCTCGCCAGCGTCTTCTCGGAGATCAGCAGCACGAAGGCCGAGCACTTGAGAATCGCCTCCTTTGCTTCGTGGATGCGCACGGACATGTCGTCGTCCCGCGACAACACTGGCCGACCTGATCTGTCCGCCTCCTCCTCCGTGTCCTCGTCAATCGCCGACGCCAGCTTCACCATGTGCTTGCGATCCACGTAGCACCGCAAACCTCCTTCGCGACACATCTCAACGCACAACTTGCGCACAAACCGCTGGTGGTAGTCGCCATGGCTGATGAAGACGAACTGCTCGCCGCTGGCTGTGGCCGAGGTGAGCTCCTGCAAGTCTTCCACAATGCTGTCGCTCGTACCAGGCTCTTCGACCTCGTTCGAGTCTCGCTCCGAGATGACGTCTTTGCGTCCTCCACGCTTGGGCTTCGTGGCCTTGTGGAAGTAGTACCCGCCAGTGTCGAGCACAATGCTGTCCGACACGCCACCGTCGTCCACGAAGCTGTTGGAGCTGCTGGTGCTGCTCAGGATGCTCAGGTTCGTGGCGTTGTAGTCGTAGTTGAGGCGCATCTGGCGCTGGCTGGTCGAGAACACGCTGTTTGAGCCGATGGACCTGGACGACCCCGGTGGCCCGCGCCGACGGGTGTTGCCAATGACGACGGACATGGCCGAGTCGTCGCCGATCTCGTGGATGGACGAGCCGCCCGAGTCGTACTGGTAGTAGTTGGGTGTGTCGAACGCTGACAACGCCAGCGCTCGCTCGTCAAACTTCATCGAGTCCATGCCGTACGTGTTCGTGGAGCTCATCCCGGACGCTGCGTGGTTCAGGCGGCGGCTGCGCATTCCACCGCTGGCATGGCCTGATCCTGTCATCGGGTTCGTCTCCGCTCGACGCATGTTGCGCTTGATGTTGTCCACCTTCCGCTTCTCGATCTCGTCGCGCATCCCATCCAGCAGCATCCGAAGCTGGTTCTTGTACGCGGCTTCGTCGTACTCGTACCGCGTCTCCTTCTCGCTGACCTGCTCCACCTTGACGATGGCGCTCTCGAACGGCACAAGCTGTCGCGTGTACAAATACACCTGCAGCTCCTCCGAAATCTTGGCTTGCTCGGTGGAGATGGCCATGATGGGCGTGCCCACCTGCTTGGCCAGCGCCAACTCCTTCAGACACCACTCAGACTGCGCGTAGTCCTCTGTCAGGATGCACAGCACCACTGCAGCGTTCGTGATTCCACGCGCGATCTCCTCGCGCCACACAGACCCACCACCGATCCCGCTGGGGTCCATGAGATCGAGCCACACCGTAATGTTCGCGTCTTCGAGCGACTTGCGCAGCTTGAGCGCGAACTCCATGTGGGAGTGCGTGTAGCTGATCATCACGTCGCGCGTTCCTGCCGCGCGCTTGATCTCGAACTGGAGCCTTGTTGACGTGGTGCAGTCGATCGGCCGGAAGCCATCGTGATTCGTGCGCATGATGTCGCCTCCCATGCTCAGCAATGCCAGCGCCGTTTGCTGGTCGTCCAGCTTCACAGCGAGATGCAACGCTGTATCCCCAGTTGAATGCGCATCCTGGAAGTTCGCATTGGCCTTGGCAGCCAGCAGGATCTCGACGGCTCCGACTGCGCGTTTCACAGTGAATTTCACTGCAGCCCAGTGTAGGGGCCTACGCTTGGTGTGTCCGACGAATAGCCCTAGCTCACTGAGAAACGTCCTGGTTTTAAGGTGCTGGGGGGAAAGTCACAAGGCGGGGCGAGACGGTTCGGGCAGTAAGAGTGGGTACAAGCTGTACAAGCGGGAGGGATGATGTGGGTCACAGGCGAAGATCTCGCGCGTTGAAGTGCGTGAGGTCATGGTACCATAAATGTGGTACATTTAATCGACATTTGCAGGTGAGAAACATAAGAGTGGAAATACACTTGTTTTGACCTGCACCTGGTTTCGTGTAAGCCCTCTCTTTTGCTTTTTGTATTGAAGAGTGCAGCTGGCGGCGTGCCGTCCTTGTAATTACCGAGCCCTCTTCGTCGCAAAATTTGAAACGCTCCACGCCCACACTGTGCGGCCTGTGAGGGCAAAGCCAGCGATAAAAACATCGGACTGAGCGGAAACACTTGCAGCAATTAGGGCTGGCAGATGAACTTAGGATCCTCCCTCTCGTATTGTGTTTTAGCTCTTAGAGCCGTACCAGGTTTGCTAGGTTTCTCCTTATCCCAATAACTCTACGACTGCATCCTAAAAGTTGTCAATACCCATACCAAAGTATATGTTTAGGGTCACTATGTAGAATTAAATCTTGTAAGCGATCGCTATAGAGGAGCTTAGCGTATCACATGGACGTGTCCAACCAGAGCCAACCAAACCGAGGCCAGCCCGCCCGCTCTGGGCCAGCCGTTCGGCAGTCCGTCGCCGAAGTTCGCGGTAAAGGCTTCAGTTCGAATTCCTCCTTCGAGACACCAAGAACGACGAAGTGCTGCTGCTAGTGGTGTGCAAATGCATTCGTAGCTTCCAAGCCAAGTCAATGAGCCCGTCCATGCTGCGACCTCGTTCCGGCTCTGCAAGTCATGCATGACAAGAAGTCCGTCGATGCACCGTTACGATATTTCATCGCTCAACAATCGTGAGAGCACACGCGTATTCGCAAAAGGTGCACATTGTACAAATTGTACACACCCAACTCCCACTCACTCACGTTACGTATTTTTTGTCTAACCAACTCTTTTTTTACTATGTGGTTTTGTGCGTAACGCTATCTATTGTTGGTGAAAAGGGTCAAGATTGCGGCTACTCAGTGTGCCATGATGTAACCAGCCGACCTTCAAGCCTCCTGCGCATCCGTGACTCTCCACGAACGTCTTCATGCGTCGGCCACTGCACCCAGACAAGATGCATGGACATCTTGGTGCCATCTAGGCGTCACGTTGCCATTCCGGTAGAAGCGTGCCCATGGCATGGTATCGAGCAAGCCGATGTCACCAACGCCCCGTTGCCACTACGGTGTCGAAACCCTCGACGACCAACATCCCCAGGCCAGCCCCATGTCAACATCCATTATGGACCTACACACTGCGGAGGTAGCGAGCATGGACGACAGACATCCTGTCTCTCTAGACACTCATGGCCACGAGAGGCACAGCGACGGTGATCGATTCGCAAGGTGAAGGAGTTGCAAGGTGCACCCAGGGCTGTGCGCAACACACGACCCGTGGCTACACCAGTACATGTACACAAGAGGCATTCACCAGTGTGCATCGACCCCACTACTTCAACATCTACGCGGTGGCGCAAGACCTTCGACATGACCGTCGACCAGACATTTTCTACTACCCTACGCCGCGGAGCTGCTGCTGGAATCCGCATCAGGATGCCACAGCCTCACAAGGATCTTGGTTGAGTTGAGTGTTCTCCACTGTTTGGGTGCCAGTTGCTTCACCCGTCACGCTTTGTCAAGTCGTACCAGTCACCAGGAGATCCTGTACATGTTGTCAGTGTGAGTCACTGGCACTGCCGTTCGACTGGGCCATAATTAACGTCGAGAACGGAGCCTGGCCCGGAGATCCACGCTTGCGTCGAAGTGCGAGCCACTGCCACTCCTGAACTGGGATCAAGTCGTACAAGTAGGGGCTCACCATGTTGCGCGTGATGTCGCTCGCGGAGTTCACATGATGGCGCGGCGACTTCCGTCGCAGTATTCATGCCTCCCATGCAAAAGAAGGGTTGAGGATAGTAGTGGGTTGGTCAGGTATTTCAGTTCGATACCACGTTAATTGCGTGGGGGTGACGTCATTTGGCACGCAATGCAGTACGGCGACAAGACCCCGCGAAGATGTTCGTACTGCAGCAGAGCTCAGGTATCTATCGACCTGCAACTCGTATGACGACCCACATCTCTCGGATCACGGCCATAGCTCAATCAACGCACCGTGTATCGTACCCAGAAGAAGAACCCGTTGGGTGGCAGGCCCATCAAGACTACGAAACCCTCACTACCGATGACAACCCGTACAACTCAGCGCCGTTTTCCGGTAGTGTGAGGTGCTTTTGCCGTTGGTCGCTGCTCCGCTACCGTACTCGGCATGGTCATATCAAGCGAAATAGTGTCCGTGTCCGTGCCCGTGCTGGAGTCCAGTCAGTGTTCCTCGCACGAAGATCGGTCTAAGTCTGAATGCGGTGGTCCAGAGTACTGAGTAAGTGCTTACTGAGTACGTTCGAGTCTCGCATCGCTACGGCCACCGGACGCAGTCGCTCACGGAATGGACACGCTGCGGACGCAGAATTAGGGCGATCGTCGAAGACGGGGTCCTTCCCATCGACGACATACTCCGACCCCGATTTTGTTCATTTCTCACGCGACTCAGATGAGATTTGCAGTCGGCGATTTGAAATCGCCGATTTCTCTTTTTTCAGACTTCCCCCCGTGTATTGGCGATTACAGGCACTCCATGGTGTCACGTTCGAGACAGGCGAGTTGTCTGGGCTACGAAAGTGATATTGGTGGTGGTAGAAGGTCTGGAGAGAAGTTGACGACTCTCGCTGAATGAGGCCTCTGGGAGCGGATTTGGCGATGTTGAAGTGGCTGCGTACGAGTTGCTTCGCGACAAGAAAGAACGGAAGCCCAGAACATGCCACCGACAACAAGGGAGGGCTGCGGCAGCATCGAGGGTGTGACTGCGTGCCTCTGTGGGAGAAAATGCTGGAGATGCGATTTGCGGGGGTTGCGGGTGTGGATTTGGCATACTCATCAACGAGCGCTATCTAGTTCTGCATCGAGGTGCTGCCCATGATCATGGAAGTGTCTGCTTGTTAAAGAAGAAAACCGCACGCTCAGAACGTCTCTGCAAGCAGATTTATGGCGAAAAGTGATCGACTTAGAAGGTATCGTCGATTTGGAGAATGCGCGGCAAGCGAGCTCTTCGGTTGCTACCGCTGTGACCACGCGCGACGTTCAAGCTCAGAGGAGATGTTGAAGGTGGCGCAAAAGCGGTGGGAGGGGGCTATCCAATGTTCCCGTCGTTGCAAGTCACGAAGAGGGTTTTCGAGTCTCAACATGCTCGAGTGAACCAGAGATTGCAAGCCACTGCAAGTAATGCCTGTACCGCGACGAGGCAAGGCAAATGCGGATCTTGAGGAGTCGTTGCTATCGCCGTGGGTTTTCACGGCTGGTGGTAATAGGTTGGACTCTCAAGGTGGGGTGTACTGCTCTGAATCCAAGCCCGAGTTTTGTGTGCTAAGCTTACTACAGGCTTGCACTTTTCCGATTCGAGAAGGTGTAGTCGCCCAAGGTGTCGCAAGTCAAGATGGAGCTCACGATTTGGTTCAACTGGTGGCAAGCAGTCGGGCTGAGAGCGTCTGTGGAGCTGTTGCAAGGGTGTGTGTCTCGTTAGCGCTGAAGCCATCGATCAGATTGCGCCTGCACGACCAAGGCATGGCGGAAACGGTGCATCGTGATAGTTAAATGGAAGAGCAGCAGTTTGTCCGACCCTCGAAGCTGTCACAGAGTGCGGTGCATGTCGTTAGATTCATTGCTGAGCTATTGGGCACGACGCTTGTCGTTGAACTCCAAGGGGTACGGATACGGGTTTCCAGTCGAGCTCTCACTGAATCCCATTATTGTGGTGTTGGTCGCAGTTGCAGTCGCTGCGTTGGACGCCACGACGTGGGGGGTTCCGTGAGGATAAGTGCGGACGAATGGGCAGCAGTTGTGCTATTCCAGTTGTTGTTGTAGCGGCGCCGAATCTGCAGTCGAAGCTCGGCGAGTTCTGGCGCATCATGCAGCAACGCGCGACATGGCAGATCGCAAGTTTCGCCTTCCTGCTGAAATTGTGGTTGTCCTTTTGGAATGGACTCGGCTTCGCACAGTGCGCGAATACGGACGCTGCGACGCACACGCCGCTGCCACTTGAGAGCACCAGAAACGAGTTCTTCATAAATGGGTGCATGGCGTGGGAGCTGTCGTTTGTCCACAAGTTGGCACTCGTTCGTCCTTGTTGTGCTACTTACATTTTTAGTGAAGCGGATCGATTGCAAGGAATCTCAAACAAATGTTTGCGAAGAGCGAGAAATGTGGCGATCTCCATCCTACCTAAGCAGCTACCAAAGTGCTCCAGTTCATTGACAAGACAGCTGGAAAAAAGCTGCGAAGTAGACGCATCCAAACGGTGCTGTCATAGCCATTTTGCGAATACGTTGGTTACATTTCATGCTCTTTATCCTATCTGCCCTTTGTGCTTGATCAAATGGGGGAGCACCGAACGCGACTTGCTTGACGACAAGAGCAGCAGCAGCAAGCGATTTAGCTACCAGGGCACGGGGCGGATGACAACGCTGGCGAAGTTTCGTCTGTGCTGTTGATTCAACTGCGATAGATTAGGAATTGCAGATCAATGAAGACACCGCAGCACTGCAACCGGTTTATACGTTTTGTATTACACTTGTGTTATGTTTCACTCAGGTCGTACTCGCGTGGAGAGTATACTTGTCTGTCACAATCTTCAGCAAGCAGGTCTGGACGAGTGCAGCCTTTGCACTGTTGAGATAGTTAATTATTTTGTCGGCGTCTTGTCCCCGAGCAAGGCGTCGAAGCTGATGTTCTCGCTCGACTCGGCCAGCTCGAGCATGCTGATGGACGAGTTGGACCCTCGTTGGCGCGTGTCGAAGCTGCCGTCGCTGGAGAGCGCGCCCAAAGCAGGATGCCGCTGCAGCGCCCTGGAGAACGACGGAGCCTCTTCCTGCACGACTCGCATTTGTCCGCTCTCCACTTCCACCTCCACCTCCTCGTCCGAGTCCAAGTCGTCATCTTGGATGCCGGCGTAGCACAACTCGTCCTCCTCGTCGAAGTCGTCGACGCGTCCGACCAGCGTGGAGAAGTTGCCGATCATGGAGTGCGAGAGACTCATGTCCGACGTGATGCTGCGCGTGGTTCCCGAGGTGTCGGCGAACGTCTGCGAGAGTCGAGTGGGCGGCAGCCCGAAGTTGGACACATCGCTCCGCGCACTCGCAAACGTGACGCCTTGAGTCTGCTGTGGACGGCGTCGACGCATGCTGCCTTCAACCTGCACCGACGGGTTGAAGGACCCAGTCGACACGAAGCTGTCGCGCAAATCTGCGAACCCGCCTCGAAGCTGCACGTCGCTGCCTGTGCCATGAGCGCCATTGAAGCTTGGGGGTGGGCTGAAACTCGAAAGCTGACCGGCAAGTGGCCCGCCGATGCTGATGCCGTAGACTTCTTCACGCAGCGCGTCCAGCAGGTGCCGTAGCGACTGACGGAAGCCCACCATGTCGCCCTTGGTGAAGAAGTGGAAGAACTCGCTGCGCGCGAGGCTGTACTTGATGTCGAGCCCGAAGTCCATGCGGTTCACCACCACCGGCAGGATCTTCTTGCCCTTGTCCTCCGCGAACGCCAGCTGATCCTTCACGAGTTCGCTCGCCAGCGTCTTCTCGGAGATCAGCAGCACGAAGGCCGAGCACTTGAGAATCGCCTCCTTTGCTTCGTGGATGCGCACGGACATGTCGTCGTCCCGCGACAACACTGGGCGACCAGATCTGTCCGCCTCCTCCTCCGTATCCTCGTCAATCGCCGACGCCAGCTTCACCATGTGCTTGCGATCCACGTAGCACCGTAAACCCCCTTCGCGACACATTTCAACGCACAACTTGCGCACAAACCGCTGGTGGTAGTCGCCATGGCTGATGAAGACGAACTGCTCGCCGCTGGCTGTGGCCGAGGTGAGCTCCTGCAAGTCTTCCACAATGCTGTCGCTCGTACCAGGCTCGTCGATCTCGTTCGAGTCTCGCTCCGAGATGACGTCTTTGCGTCCTCCACGCTTGGGCTTCGTGGCCTTGTGGAAGTAGTACCCGCCAGTGTCGAGCACGATGCTGTCCGACACGCCACCGTCGTCCACGAAGCTGTTGGAGCTGCTGGTGCTGCTCAGGATACTAAGGTTCGTGGCGTTGTAGTCGTAGTTGAGGCGCATCTGGCGCTGGCTGGTCGAGAACACGCTGTTTGAGCCGATGGACCTGGACGACCCCGGTGGCCCGCGCCGACGGGTGTTGCCAATGACGACGGGCATGGCCGAGTCGTCGCCGATCTCGTGGATGGACGAGCCGCCCGAGTCGTACTGGTAGTAGTTGGGTGTGTCGAACGCTGACAACGCCAGCGCTCGCTCGTCAAACTTCATCGAGTCCATGCCGTACGTGTTCGTGGAGCTCATACCGGACGCTGCGTGGTTCAGGCGGCGGCTGCGCATTCCGCTGCCGGTGTGGCCCGACCCTGTCATCGGGTTCGTCTCCGCTCGACGCATGTTGCGCTTGATGTTGTCCACCTTCCGCTTCTCGATCTCGTCGCGCATCCCATCCAGCAGCATCCGAAGCTGGTTCTTGTACGCGGCTTCGTCGTACTCGTACCGCGTCTCCTTCTCGCTGACCTGCTCCACCTTGACGATGGCGCTCTCGAACGGGACAAGCTGTCGCGTGTACAAATACACCTGCAGCTCCTCCGAAATCTTGGCTTGCTCGGTGGAGATGGCCATGATGGGCGTGCCCACCTGCTTGGCCAGCGCCAACTCCTTCAGACACCACTCCGACTGCGCGTAGTCCTCTGTCAGGATGCACAGCACCACTGCAGCGTTCGTGATTCCACGCGCGATCTCCTCGCGCCACACGGACCCACCACCGATCCCGCTGGGGTCCATGAGATCGAGCCACACCGTAATGTTCGCGTCTTCGAGCGACTTGCGCAGCTTGAGCGCGAACTCCATGTGGGAGTGCGTGTAGCTGATCATCACGTCGCGCGTTCCTGCAGCGCGCTTGATCTCGAACTGGAGCCTTGTTGACGTGGTGCAGTCGATCGGCCGGAAGCCATCGTGATTCGTGCGCATGATGTCGCCGCCCATGCTCAGCAATGCCAGCGCCGTTTGCTGGTCGTCCAGCTTCACAGCGAGATGCAACGCTGTATCCCCAGTTGAATGCGCATCCTGGAAGTTCGCATTGGCCTTGGCAGCCAGCAGGATCTCGACGGCTCCTACTGCGCGTTTCACAGTGAATTTCACTGCAGCCCAGTGTAGGGGCCTACGCTTGGTGTGTCCGACGAATAGCCCTAGCGCACTGAGAAACGTCCTGGTTTTAAGGTGCTGGGGGGAAAGTCACAAGGCGGGGCGAGACGGTTCGGGCAGTAAGAGTGGGTACAAGCGGGAGGGGTCACAGGCGAAGATCTTGCGCGTTGAAGTGCGTGAGGTCATGGTACCATAAATGTGGTACATTTAATCGACATTTGCAGGTGAGAAACATAAGAGTGGGAATACACTTGTTTTGACCTGCACCTGGTTTCGTGTAAGCCCTCTCTTTTGCTTTTTGTATTGCAGAGTGCAGCTGGCGGCGTGCCGTCCTTGTAATTACCGAGCCCTCTTCGTCGCAAAATTTGAAACGCTCCACGCCCACACTGTGCGGCCTGTGAGGGCAAAGCCAGCGATAAAAACATAGGACTGAGCGGAAACACTTGCAGCAATTAGGGCTGGCAGATGAACTTAGGATCCTCCCTCTCGTATTGTGTTTTAGCTCTTAGAGCCGTACCAGGTTTGCTAGGTTTCTCCTTATCCCAATAACTCTACGACTGCATCCTAAAAGTTGTCAATACCCATACCAAAGTACATGTTTAGGGTCACTATGTAGAATTAAATCTTGTAAGCGATCGCTATAGAGGAGCTTAGTGTATCACATGGACGTGTCCAACCAGAGCCAACCAAACCGAGGCCCGCCCGCCCGCTCTGGGCCAGCCGTTCGGCAGTCCGTCGCCGAAGTTCGCGGTAAAGGCTTCAGTTCGAATTCCTCCTTCGAGACACCAACAACGACGAAGTGCTGCTGCTAGTGGCGTGCAAATGCATTCGTAGCTTCCAAGCCAAGTCAATGAGCCCGTCCATGCTGCGACCTCGTTCCGGCTCTGCAAGTCATGCATGACAAGAAGTCCGTCGATGCACCGTTACGATATTTCATCGCTCAACAATCGTGAGCGTATTCGCAAAAGGTGCACATTGTACAAATTGTACACACCCAACTCCCACTCACGTTACGTATTTTTTGTCTAACCAACTCTTTTTTTATTATGTGGTTTTGTGCGTAACGCTATCTATTGTTAGTGAAGAAGATCAAGATTGCGGCTACTCAGTGTGCCATGATGTAACCAGCCGACCTTCAAGCCTCCTGCGCGTCCGTGACTCTCCACGAACGTCTTCATGCGTCAGCCACTGCACCCAGACAATGCAAGATTTCCGTGCACAGTCAAGATGCGTGGACATCTTGGTGCCATCTAGGCATCAAGTTGCCATTGCGGTAGATGCGTGCGCATGGCATGGTATCGAGCAAGCCGATGCCACCAACGCCCCGTTGCCACTACAGTGTCGAAGCCCTCGACCACCAACATACCCAGGCCAGCCCCATGTCAACATCCATTATGGACCTACACACTGCGGAGGTAGCGAGCATGGACGACAGGCATCCTGTCTCTCTAGACACTCATGGCCACGAGAGGCACAGCGACGGTGATCGATTCGCAAGGTGAAGGAGCTGCAAGGTGCACCCAGGGCTGTGCGCAACACACGACCCGTGGCTACACCAGTACATGTACACAAGAGGCATTCACCAGTGTGCATCGACCCCACTACTTCAACATCTACGCGGTGGCGCAAGACCTTCGACATGACCGTCGACCAGACATTTTCTACTACCCTACGCCGCGGAGCTGCTGCTGGAATCCGCATCAGGATGCCACAGCCTCACAAGGATCTTGGTTGAGTCGAGTGTTCTCCACTGTTTGGGTGCCAGTTGCTTCACCCGTCACGCTTTGACAAGTCGTACCAGTCACCAGGAGATCCTGTACATGTTGTCAGTGTGAGTCACTGGCACTGCCGTTCGACTGGGCCATAATTAACGTCGAGAACGGAGCCTGGCCCGGAGATCTACGCTTGCGTCGAAGTGCGAGTCACTGCCACTGCTGAACTGGGATCAAGTCGTACAAGTAGGGGCTCACCATGTTGCGCGTGATGTCGCTCGCGGAGTTCACATGATGGCGCGGCGACTTCCGTCGCAGTATTCATGCCTCCCATGCAAAAGAAGGGTTGAGGATAGTAGTGGGTTGGTCAGGTATTTCAGTTCGATACCACGTTAATTGCGTGGGGGGTGACGTCATTTGGCACGCAATGCAGTACGGCGACAAGACCCCGCGAAGATGTTCGTACTGCAGCAGAGCTCAGGTATCTATCGACCTGCAACTCGTATGACGACCCACATCTCTCGGCTCACGGCCATAGCTCAATCAACGCACCGTGTATCGTACCCAGAAGAAGAACCCGTTGGGTGGCAGGCCCATCAAGACTACGAAACCCTCACTTCCGATGACAACCCGTACAACTCAGCGCCGTTTTCCGGTAGTGTGAGGTGCTTTTGCCGTTGGTCGCTGCTCCGCTCCCGTACTCGGCATGGTCATATCAAGCGAAAAAGTGTCCGTGTCCGTGCCCGTGCTGGAGCCCAGTCGGCGTTCCTCGCACGAAGATCGGTCTAAGTCTGAATGCGGTGGTCCAGAGTACTGAGTAAGTGCTTACTGAGTACGTTCGAGTCTCGCATCGCTACGGCCACCGGACGCAATCGCTCACGTAATGGACACGCTGCGGACGCAGAATTAGGGCGATCGTCGAAGACGGGGTCCTTCCCATCGACGACATACTCCGACCCCGATTTTGTTCATTTCTCACGCGACTCAGATGAGATTTGCAGTCGGCGATTTGAAATCGCCGATTTCTCTTTTTTCAGACTCCATGGTGTCACGTTCAAGACAGGCGAGTTGTCTGGGCTACGAAAGTGATATTGGTGGTGGTAGAAGGTCTGGAGAGAAGTTGACGACTCTCGCTGAATGAGGCCTCTGGGAGCGGATTTGGCGATGTTGAAGTGGCTGTGTACGAGTTGCTTCGCGACAAGAATGAACGGAATCCCAGGACATGCCACCGACAACAAGGGAGGGCTGCGGCAGCATCGAGGGTGTGACTGCGTGCCTCTGTGGGAGAAAATGCTGGAGTTGCGATTTGCGGGGGTTGCGGGTGTGGATTTGGTACTCATCAACGAGCGCTATCTAGTTCTGCATCGAGGTGCTGCCCATGATCATGGAAGTGTCTGCTTGTTAAAGAAGAAAACCGCACGCTCAGAACGTCTCTGCAAGCAGATTTATGGCGAAAAGTGATCGACTTAGAAGGTATCGTCGATTTGGAGAATGCGCGGCAAGCGAGCTCTTCGGTTGCTACCGCTGTGACCACGCGCGACGTTCAAGCTCAGAGGAGATGTTGAAGGTGGCGCAAAAGCGGTGGGAGGGGGCTATCCAATGTTCCCGTCGTTGCAAGTCACGAAGAGGGTTTTCGAGTCTCAACGTGCTCGAGTGAACCAGAGATTGCAAGCCACTGCAAGTAATGCCTGTACCGCGACGAGGCAAGGCAAATGCGGATCTTGAGGAGTCGTTGCTATCGCCGTGGGTTTTCACGGCTGGTGGTAATAGGTTGGACTCTCAAGGTGGGGTGTACTGCTCTGAATCCAAGCCCGAGTTTTGTGTGCTACTAGCGCAGGCTTGCACTTTTCCGATTCGAGAAGGTGTAGTCGCCCAAGGTGTCGCAAGTCAAGATGGAGCTCACGATTTGGTTCAACTGGTGGCAAGCAGTCGGGCTGAGAGCGTCTGTGGAGCTGTTGCAAGGGTGTGTGTCTCGTTAGCGCTGAAGCCATCGATCAGATTGCGCCTGCACGACCACGGCATGGTGGAAACGGTAGTTAAATGGAAGAGCAGCAGTTTTTCCGACCCTCGAAGCTGTCACAGAGTGCGGTGCATGTCGTTAGATTCATTGCTGAGCAATTGGGCACGACGCTTGTCGCCGTCGGATTGAACTCCAAGGGGTACGGATGCGGGTTTCCAGTCGAGCTCTCACTGAAGCTCATTATTGTGGTGTTGGTCGCAGCTGCAGTCGCTGCGTTGGACGCCACGACGTGGGGGGTTCCGTGAGGATAAGTGCGGACGAATGGGCAGCTGTTGTGATATTCCAGTTTTTGTGGTAGCGGCGCCGAATCTGCCTGCAGTCGAAGCTCGGCGAGTTCTGGCGCATCATGCAGCAACGCGCGACATGGCAGATCGCAAGCTTCGCCTTCCTGCTGAAATTGTGGTTGTCCTTTTGGAATGGACTCGGCTTCGCACAGTGCGCGAATACGGACACTGCGACGCACACGCCGCTGCCACTCGAGAGCACCAGAAACGAGTTCTTCATAAATGGGTGCATGGCGTGGGAGCTGCCGTTTGTCCACAAGTTGGCACTCGTCCGTCCTTGTTGTGCTACTTACATTTTTAGTGAAGCGGATCGATTGCAAGGAATCTCAAACAAATGTTTGCGAAGAGCGAGAAATGTGGCGATCTCCATCCTACCGAAGCAGCTACATGTACCGAAGTGCTCCAGTTCATTGACAAGACAGCTGGAAAAAAAGCAGCGAAGTAGACGCATCCAAACGGTGCTGTCATAGCCATTCTGCGAATACGTTGGTTACATTTCATGCTCTTTATCCTATCTGCCCTTTGTGCTTGATCAAATGGGGGAGCACCGAACGCGACTTGCTCGACGACAAGAGCAGCAGCAGCAAGCGATTTAGCTACCAGGGCACGGGGCGGATGACAACGCTGGCGAAGTTTCGTCTGTGCTGTTGATTCAACTGCGATAGATTAGGAATTGCAGATCAATGAAGACACCGCAGCACTGCAACCGGTTTATACGTTTTGTATTACACTTGTGTTATGTTTCACTCAGGTCGTACTCGCTTGGAGAGCAAACATGTCTGCCACTACCCTAATACGAAGAGCGAGCAGGTCTGGACGAGTGCAGCCTTTGCACTGTTGAGATAGTTAATTATTTTGTCGGCGTCTTGTCCCCCAGCATGGCGTCGAAGCTGATGTTGATGTTCTCGCTCGACTCGGCCAGCTCGAGCATGCTGATGGACGAGTTGGACCCTCGTTGGCGCGTGTCGAAGCTGCCGTCGCTGGAGAGCGCGCCCAGAGCAGGATGCCGCTGCAGCGCCCTGGAGAACGACGGGGCCTCTTCCTGCACGACTCGCATTTGTCCGCTCTCCACTTCCACCTCCACCTCCTCGTCGGAGTCCAAGTCGTCATCTTGGATGCCGGCGTAGCACAACTCGTCCTCCTCGTCGAAGTCGTCGACGCGTCCGACCAGCGTGGAGAAGTTGCCGATCATGGAGTGCGAGAGACTCATGTCCGACGTGATGCTGCGCGTGGTTCCGGAGGTGTCGGCGAACGTCTGCGAGAGTCGAGTGGGCGGCAGCCCGAAGTTAGACACATCGCTCCGCGCACTCGCAAACGTGACGCCTTGAGACTGCTGTGGACGGCGTCGACGCATGCTGCTTTCAACCTGCAGTGACGGGGTGCAGGACCCAGTCGACACGAAGCTGTCGCGCAAGTCCGCGAACCCGCCTCGAAGCTGCACGTCGCTGCCTGTGCCGTGCGCGCCATTGAAGCTTGGGGGTGGGCTGAAACTCGAAAGATGACCGGCAAGTGGCCCGCCGATGCTGATGCCGTAGACTTCTTCACGCAGCGCGTCCAGCAGGTGGCGTAGCGACTGACGGAAGCCCACCATGTCGCCCTTGGTGAAGAAGTGGAAGAACTCGCTGCGCGCGAGGCTGTACTTGATGTCGAGCCCGAAGTCCATGCGGTTCACCACCACAGGCAGGATCTTCTTGCCCTTATCTTCCGCAAACGCCAGCTGATCCTTCACGAGTTCGCTCGCCAGCGTCTTCTCGGAGATCAGCAGCACGAAGGCCGAGCACTTGAGAATCGCCTCCTTTGCTTCGTGGATGCGCACGGACATGTCGTCGTCCCGCGACAACACTGGCCGACCTGATCTGTCCGCCTCCTCCTCGGTGTCCTCGTCGATCGCCGACGCCAGCTTCACCATGTGCTTGCGATCCACGTAGCACCGCAAACCCCCCTCGCGACACATCTCAACGCACAACTTGCGCACAAACCGCTGGTGGTAGTCGCCATGGCTGATGAAGACGAACTGCTCGCCGCTGGCTGTGGCCGAGGTCAGCTCCTGCAAGTCTTCCACGATGCTGTCGCTAGTGCCAGGCTCGTCGATCTCGTTCGAGTCTCGCTCCGAGATGACGTCTTTGCGTCCTCCACGCTTGGGCTTCGTGGCCTTGTGGAAGTAGTACCCGCCAGTGTCGAGCACAATGCTGTCCGACACGCCACCGTCGTCCACGAAGCTGTTGGAGCTGCTCGTGCTACTCAGGATGCTCAGGTTCGTGGCGTTGTAGTCGTAGTTGAGGCGCATCTGGCGCTGGCTGGTCGAGAACACGCTGTTTGAGCCGATGGACCTGGAAGACCCCGGTGGCCCGCGCCGACGGGTGTTGCCAATGACGACGGGCATGGCCGAGTCGTCGCCGATCTCGTGGATGGACGAGCCGCCCGAGTCGTACTGGTAGTAGTTGGGTGTGTCGAACGCTGACAACGCCAGCGCTCGCTCGTCAAACTTCATCGAGTCCATGCCGTACGTGTTCGTGGAGCTCATGCCGGACGCTGCGTGGTTCAGGCGGCGACTGCGCATTCCGCTGCCGGTGTGGCCCGACCCTGTCATCGGGTTCGTCTCCGCGCGACGCATGTTGCGCTTGATGTTGTCCACCTTCCGCTTCTCGATCTCGTCGCGCATCCCATCCAGCAGCATCCGTAGCTGATTCTTGTACGCGGCTTCGTCGTACTCGTACCGCGTCTCCTTCTCGCTGACCTGCTCCACCTTGACGATGGCGCTCTCGAACGGCACAAGCTGTCGCGTGTACAAATACACCTGCAGCTCCTCCGAAATCTTGGCTTGCTCGGTGGAGATGGCCATGATGGGCGTGCCCACCTGCTTGGCCAGCGCCAGCTCCTTGAGACACCACTCAGACTGCGCGTAGTCCTCTGTCAGGATGCAAAGCACCACGGCCGCGTTCGTGATTCCACGCGCGATCTCCTCCCGCCATACAGACCCACCACCGATACCGCTGGGGTCCATGAGATCGAGCCACACCGTAATGTTCGCGTCTTCGAGCGACTTGCGCAGCTTGAGCGCGAACTCCATGTGGGAGTGCGTGTAGCTGATCATCACGTCGCGCGTTCCTGCAGCGCGCTTGATCTCGAACTGGAGCCTCGTTGACGTGGTGCAGTCGATCGGCCGGAAGCCATCGTGATTCGTGCGCATGATGTCGCCGCCCATGCTCAGCAATGCCAGCGCCGTTTGCTGGTCGTCCAGCTTCACAGCGAGATGCAACGCTGTATCCCCAGTTGAATGCGCATCCTGGAAGTTCGCATTGGCCTTGGCAGGCAGCAGGATCTCGACGGCTCCTACTGCGCGTTTCACAGTGAATTTCACTGCAGCCCAGTGTAGGGGCCTACGCTTGGTGTGTCCGACGAATAGCCCTAGCGCACTGAGAAACGTCCTGGTTTTAAGGTGCTGGGGGGAAAGTCACAAGGCGGGGCGAGACGGTTCGGGCAGTAAGAGTGGGTACAAGCGGGAGGGATGATGTGGGTCACAGGCGATCTTGCGCGTTGAAGTGCGTGAGGTCATGGTACCATAAATGTGGTACATTTAATCGACATTTGCAGGTGAGAAACATAAGAGTGGAAATACACTTGTTTTGACCTGCACCTGGTTTCGTGTAAGCCCTCTCTTTTGCTTTTTGTATTGCAGAGTGCAGCTGGCGGCGTGCCGTCCTTGTAATTACCGAGCCCTCTTCGTCGCAAAATTTGAAACGCTCCACGCCCACACTGTGCGGCCTGTGAGGGCAAAGCCAGCGATAAAAACATAGGACTGAGCGGAAACACTTGCAGCAATTAGGGCTGGCAGATGAACTTAGGATCCTCCCTCTCGTATTGTGTTTTAGCTCTTAGAGCCGTACCAGGTTTGCTAGGTTTCTCCTTATCCCAATAACTCTACGACTGCATCCTAAAAGTTGTCAATACCCATACCAAAGTACATGTTTAGGGTCACTATGTAGAATTAAATCTTGTAAGCGATCGCTATAGAGGAGCTTAGTGTATCACATGGACGTGTCCAACCAGAGCCAACCAAACCGAGGCCCGCCCGCCCGCTCTGGGCCAGCCGTTCGGCAGTCCGTCGCCGAAGTTCGCGGTAAAGGCTTCAGTTCGAATTTCTCCTTCGAGACACCAACAACGACGAAGTGCTGCTGCTAGTGGCGTGCAAATGCATTCGTAGCTTCCAAGCCAAGTCAATGAGCCCGTCCATGCTGCGACCTCGTTCCGGCTCTGCAAGTCATGCATGACAAGAAGTCCGTCGATGCACCGTTACGATATTTCATCGCTCAACAATCGTGAGCGTATTCGCAAAAGGTGCACATTGTACAAATTGTACACACCCAACTCCCACTCACGTTACGTATTTTTTGTCTAACCAACTCTTTTTTTATTATGTGGTTTTGTGCGTAACGCTATCTATTGTTAGTGAAGAAGATCAAGATTGCGGCTACTCAGTGTGCCATGATGTAACCAGCCGACCTTCAAGCCTCCTGCGCGTCCGTGACTCTCCACGAACGTCTTCATGCGTCAGCCACTGCACCCAGACAATGCAAGATTTCCGTGCACAGTCAAGATGCGTGGACATCTTGGTGCCATCTAGGCATCAAGTTGCCATTGCGGTAGATGCGTGCGCATGGCATGGTATCGAGCAAGCCGATGCCACCAACGCCCCGTTGCCACTACAGTGTCGAAGCCCTCGACCACCAACATACCCAGGCCAGCCCCATGTCAACATCCATTATGGACCTACACACTGCGGAGGTAGCGAGCATGGACGACAGGCATCCTGTCTCTCTAGACACTCATGGCCACGAGAGGCACAGCGACGGTGATCGATTCGCAAGGTGAAGGAGCTGCAAGGTGCACCCAGGGCTGTGCGCAACACACGACCCGTGGCTACACCAGTACATGTACACAAGAGGCATTCACCAGTGTGCATCGACCCCACTACTTCAACATCTACGCGGTGGCGCAAGACCTTCGACATGACCGTCGACCAGACATTTTCTACTACCCTACGCCGCGGAGCTGCTGCTGGAATCCGCATCAGGATGCCACAGCCTCACAAGGATCTTGGTTGAGTCGAGTGTTCTCCACTGTTTGGGTGCCAGTTGCTTCACCCGTCACGCTTTGACAAGTCGTACCAGTCACCAGGAGATCCTGTACATGTTGTCAGTGTGAGTCACTGGCACTGCCGTTCGACTGGGCCATAATTAACGTCGAGAACGGAGCCTGGCCCGGAGATCTACGCTTGCGTCGAAGTGCGAGTCACTGCCACTGCTGAACTGGGATCAAGTCGTACAAGTAGGGGCTCACCATGTTGCGCGTGATGTCGCTCGCGGAGTTCACATGATGGCGCGGCGACTTCCGTCGCAGTATTCATGCCTCCCATGCAAAAGAAGGGTTGAGGATAGTAGTGGGTTGGTCAGGTATTTCAGTTCGATACCACGTTAATTGCGTGGGGGGTGACGTCATTTGGCACGCAATGCAGTACGGCGACAAGACCCCGCGAAGATGTTCGTACTGCAGCAGAGCTCAGGTATCTATCGACCTGCAACTCGTATGACGACCCACATCTCTCGGCTCACGGCCATAGCTCAATCAACGCACCGTGTATCGTACCCAGAAGAAGAACCCGTTGGGTGGCAGGCCCATCAAGACTACGAAACCCTCACTTCCGATGACAACCCGTACAACTCAGCGCCGTTTTCCGGTAGTGTGAGGTGCTTTTGCCGTTGGTCGCTGCTCCGCTCCCGTACTCGGCATGGTCATATCAAGCGAAAAAGTGTCCGTGTCCGTGCCCGTGCTGGAGCCCAGTCGGCGTTCCTCGCACGAAGATCGGTCTAAGTCTGAATGCGGTGGTCCAGAGTACTGAGTAAGTGCTTACTGAGTACGTTCGAGTCTCGCATCGCTACGGCCACCGGACGCAATCGCTCACGTAATGGACACGCTGCGGACGCAGAATTAGGGCGATCGTCGAAGACGGGGTCCTTCCCATCGACGACATACTCCGACCCCGATTTTGTTCATTTCTCACGCGACTCAGATGAGATTTGCAGTCGGCGATTTGAAATCGCCGATTTCTCTTTTTTCAGACTCCATGGTGTCACGTTCAAGACAGGCGAGTTGTCTGGGCTACGAAAGTGATATTGGTGGTGGTAGAAGGTCTGGAGAGAAGTTGACGACTCTCGCTGAATGAGGCCTCTGGGAGCGGATTTGGCGATGTTGAAGTGGCTGTGTACGAGTTGCTTCGCGACAAGAATGAACGGAATCCCAGGACATGCCACCGACAACAAGGGAGGGCTGCGGCAGCATCGAGGGTGTGACTGCGTGCCTCTGTGGGAGAAAATGCTGGAGTTGCGATTTGCGGGGGTTGCGGGTGTGGATTTGGTACTCATCAACGAGCGCTATCTAGTTCTGCATCGAGGTGCTGCCCATGATCATGGAAGTGTCTGCTTGTTAAAGAAGAAAACCGCACGCTCAGAACGTCTCTGCAAGCAGATTTATGGCGAAAAGTGATCGACTTAGAAGGTATCGTCGATTTGGAGAATGCGCGGCAAGCGAGCTCTTCGGTTGCTACCGCTGTGACCACGCGCGACGTTCAAGCTCAGAGGAGATGTTGAAGGTGGCGCAAAAGCGGTGGGAGGGGGCTATCCAATGTTCCCGTCGTTGCAAGTCACGAAGAGGGTTTTCGAGTCTCAACGTGCTCGAGTGAACCAGAGATTGCAAGCCACTGCAAGTAATGCCTGTACCGCGACGAGGCAAGGCAAATGCGGATCTTGAGGAGTCGTTGCTATCGCCGTGGGTTTTCACGGCTGGTGGTAATAGGTTGGACTCTCAAGGTGGGGTGTACTGCTCTGAATCCAAGCCCGAGTTTTGTGTGCTACTAGCGCAGGCTTGCACTTTTCCGATTCGAGAAGGTGTAGTCGCCCAAGGTGTCGCAAGTCAAGATGGAGCTCACGATTTGGTTCAACTGGTGGCAAGCAGTCGGGCTGAGAGCGTCTGTGGAGCTGTTGCAAGGGTGTGTGTCTCGTTAGCGCTGAAGCCATCGATCAGATTGCGCCTGCACGACCACGGCATGGTGGAAACGGTAGTTAAATGGAAGAGCAGCAGTTTTTCCGACCCTCGAAGCTGTCACAGAGTGCGGTGCATGTCGTTAGATTCATTGCTGAGCAATTGGGCACGACGCTTGTCGCCGTCGGATTGAACTCCAAGGGGTACGGATGCGGGTTTCCAGTCGAGCTCTCACTGAAGCTCATTATTGTGGTGTTGGTCGCAGCTGCAGTCGCTGCGTTGGACGCCACGACGTGGGGGGTTCCGTGAGGATAAGTGCGGACGAATGGGCAGCTGTTGTGATATTCCAGTTTTTGTGGTAGCGGCGCCGAATCTGCCTGCAGTCGAAGCTCGGCGAGTTCTGGCGCATCATGCAGCAACGCGCGACATGGCAGATCGCAAGCTTCGCCTTCCTGCTGAAATTGTGGTTGTCCTTTTGGAATGGACTCGGCTTCGCACAGTGCGCGAATACGGACACTGCGACGCACACGCCGCTGCCACTCGAGAGCACCAGAAACGAGTTCTTCATAAATGGGTGCATGGCGTGGGAGCTGCCGTTTGTCCACAAGTTGGCACTCGTCCGTCCTTGTTGTGCTACTTACATTTTTAGTGAAGCGGATCGATTGCAAGGAATCTCAAACAAATGTTTGCGAAGAGCGAGAAATGTGGCGATCTCCATCCTACCGAAGCAGCTACATGTACCGAAGTGCTCCAGTTCATTGACAAGACAGCTGGAAAAAAAGCAGCGAAGTAGACGCATCCAAACGGTGCTGTCATAGCCATTCTGCGAATACGTTGGTTACATTTCATGCTCTTTATCCTATCTGCCCTTTGTGCTTGATCAAATGGGGGAGCACCGAACGCGACTTGCTCGACGACAAGAGCAGCAGCAGCAAGCGATTTAGCTACCAGGGCACGGGACGGATGACAACGCTGGCGAAGTTTCGTCTGTGCTGTTGATTCAACTGCGATAGATTAGGAATTGCAGATCAATGAAGACACCGCAGCACTGCAACCGGTTTATACGTTTCGTATTACACTTGTGTTATGTTTCACTCAGGTCGTACTCGCTTGGAGAGCAAACATGTCTGCCACTACCCTAATACGAAGAGCGAGCAGGTCTGGACGAGTGCAGCCTTTGCACTGTTGAGATAGTTAATTATTTTGTCGGCGTCTTGTCCCCCAGCATGGCGTCGAAGCTGATGTTGATGTTCTCGCTCGACTCGGCCAGCTCGAGCATGCTGATGGACGAGTTGGACCCTCGTTGGCGCGTGTCGAAGCTGCCGTCGCTGGAGAGCGCGCCCAGAGCAGGATGCCGCTGCAGCGCCCTGGAGAACGACGGGGCCTCTTCCTGCACGACTCGCATTTGTCCGCTCTCCACTTCCACCTCCACCTCCTCGTCGGAGTCCAAGTCGTCATCTTGGATGCCGGCGTAGCACAACTCGTCCTCCTCGTCGAAGTCGTCGACGCGTCCGACCAGCGTGGAGAAGTTGCCGATCATGGAGTGCGAGAGACTCATGTCCGACGTGGTGCTGCGCGTGGTTCCGGAGGTGTCGGCGAACGTCTGCGAGAGTCGAGTGGGCGGCAGCCCGAAGTTAGACACATCGCTCCGCGCACTCGCAAACGTGACGCCTTGAGACTGCTGTGGACGGCGTCGACGCATGCTGCTTTCAACCTGCAGTGACGGGGTGCAGGACCCAGTCGACACGAAGCTGTCGCGCAAGTCCGCGAACCCGCCTCGAAGCTGCACGTCGCTGCCTGTGCCGTGCGCGCCATTGAAGCTTGGGGGTGGGCTGAAACTCGAAAGATGACCGGCAAGTGGCCCGCCGATGCTGATGCCGTAGACTTCTTCACGCAGCGCGTCCAGCAGGTGGCGTAGCGACTGACGGAAGCCCACCATGTCGCCCTTGGTGAAGAAGTGGAAGAACTCGCTGCGCGCGAGGCTGTACTTGATGTCGAGCCCGAAGTCCATGCGGTTCACCACCACAGGCAGGATCTTCTTGCCCTTATCTTCCGCAAACGCCAGCTGATCCTTCACGAGTTCGCTCGCCAGCGTCTTCTCGGAGATCAGCAGCACGAAGGCCGAGCACTTGAGAATCGCCTCCTTTGCTTCGTGGATGCGCACGGACATGTCGTCGTCCCGCGACAACACTGGCCGACCTGATCTGTCCGCCTCCTCCTCGGTGTCCTCGTCGATCGCCGACGCCAGCTTCACCATGTGCTTGCGATCCACGTAGCACCGCAACCCCCCCTCGCGACACATCTCAACGCACAACTTGCGCACAAACCGCTGGTGGTAGTCGCCATGGCTGATGAAGACGAACTGCTCGCCGCTGGCTGTGGCCGAGGTCAGCTCCTGCAAGTCTTCCACGATGCTGTCGCTAGTGCCAGGCTCGTCGATCTCGTTCGAGTCTCGCTCCGAGATGACGTCTTTGCGTCCTCCACGCTTGGGCTTCGTGGCCTTGTGGAAGTAGTACCCGCCAGTGTCGAGCACAATGCTGTCCGACACGCCACCGTCGTCCACGAAGCTGTTGGAGCTGCTCGTGCTACTCAGGATGCTCAGGTTCGTGGCGTTGTAGTCGTAGTTGAGGCGCATCTGGCGCTGGCTGGTCGAGAACACGCTGTTTGAGCCGATGGACCTGGAAGACCCCGGTGGCCCGCGCCGACGGGTGTTGCCAATGACGACGGGCATGGCCGAGTCGTCGCCGATCTCGTGGATGGACGAGCCGCCCGAGTCGTACTGGTAGTAGTTGGGTGTGTCGAACGCTGACAACGCCAGCGCTCGCTCGTCAAACTTCATCGAGTCCATGCCGTACGTGTTCGTGGAGCTCATGCCGGACGCTGCGTGGTTCAGGCGGCGACTGCGCATTCCGCTGCCGGTGTGGCCCGACCCTGTCATCGGGTTCGTCTCCGCGCGACGCATGTTGCGCTTGATGTTGTCCACCTTCCGCTTCTCGATCTCGTCGCGCATCCCATCCAGCAGCATCCGTAGCTGATTCTTGTACGCAGCTTCGTCGTACTCGTACCGCGTCTCCTTCTCGCTGACCTGCTCCACCTTGACGATGGCGCTCTCGAACGGCACAAGCTGTCGCGTGTACAAATACACCTGCAGCTCCTCCGAAATCTTGGCTTGCTCGGTGGAGATGGCCATGATGGGCGTGCCCACCTGCTTGGCCAGCGCCAGCTCCTTGAGACACCACTCAGACTGCGCGTAGTCCTCTGTCAGGATGCAAAGCACCACGGCCGCGTTCGTGATTCCACGCGCGATCTCCTCCCGCCATACAGACCCACCACCGATACCGCTGGGGTCCATGAGATCGAGCCACACCGTAATGTTCGCGTCTTCGAGCGACTTGCGCAGCTTGAGCGCGAACTCCATGTGGGAGTGCGTGTAGCTGATCATCACGTCGCGCGTTCCTGCAGCGCGCTTGATCTCGAACTGGAGCCTCGTTGACGTGGTGCAGTCGATCGGCCGGAAGCCATCGTGATTCGTGCGCATGATGTCGCCGCCCATGCTCAGCAATGCCAGCGCCGTTTGCTGGTCGTCCAGCTTCACAGCGAGATGCAACGCTGTATCCCCAGTTGAATGCGCATCCTGGAAGTTCGCATTGGCCTTGGCAGCCAGCAGGATCTCGACGGCTCCTACTGCGCGTTTCACAGTGAATTTCACTGCAGCCCAGTGTAGGGGCCTACGCTTGGTGTGTCCGACGAATAGCCCTAGCGCACTGAGAAACGTCCTGGTTTTAAGGTGCTGGGGGGAAAGTCACAAGGCGGGGCGAGACGGTTCGGGCAGTAAGAGTGGGTACAAGCGGGAGGGATGATGTGGGTCACAGGCGAAGATCTTGCGCGTTGAAGTGCGTGAGGTCATGGTACCATAAATGTGGTACATTTAATCGACATTTGCAGGTGAGAAACATAAGAGTGGAAATACACTTGTTTTGACCTGCACCTGGTTTCGTGTAAGCCCTCTCTTTTGCTTTTTGTATTGCAGAGTGCAGCTGGCGGCGTGCCGTCCTTGTAATTACCGAGCCCTCTTCGTCGCAAAATTTGAAACGCTCCACGCCCACACTGTGCGGCCTGTGAGGGCAAAGCCAGCGATAAAAACATAGGACTGAGCGGAAACACTTGCAGCAATTAGGGCTGGCAGATGAACTTAGGATCCTCCCTCTCGTATTGTGTTTTAGCTCTTAGAGCCGTACCAGGTTTGCTAGGTTTCTCCTTATCCCAATAACTCTACGACTGCATCCTAAAAGTTGTCAATACCCATACCAAAGTACATGTTTAGGGTCACTATGTAGAATTAAATCTTGTAAGCGATCGCTATAGAGGAGCTTAGTGTATCACATGGACGTGTCCAACCAGAGCCAACCAAACCGAGGCCCGCCCGCCCGCTCTGGGCCAGCCGTTCGGCAGTCCGTCGCCGAAGTTCGCGGTAAAGGCTTCAGTTCGAATTCCTCCTTCGAGACACCAACAACGACGAAGTGCTGCTGCTAGTGGCGTGCAAATGCATTCGTAGCTTCCAAGCCAAGTCAATGAGCCCGTCCATGCTGCGACCTCGTTCCGGCTCTGCAAGTCATGCATGACAAGAAGTCCGTCGATGCACCGTTACGATATTTCATCGCTCAACAATCGTGAGCGTATTCGCAAAAGGTGCACATTGTACAAATTGTACACACCCAACTCCCACTCACGTTACGTATTTTTTGTCTAACCAACTCTTTTTTTATTATGTGGTTTTGTGCGTAACGCTATCTATTGTTAGTGAAGAAGATCAAGATTGCGGCTACTCAGTGTGCCATGATGTAACCAGCCGACCTTCAAGCCTCCTGCGCGTCCGTGACTCTCCACGAACGTCTTCATGCGTCAGCCACTGCACCCAGACAATGCAAGATTTCCGTGCACAGTCAAGATGCGTGGACATCTTGGTGCCATCTAGGCATCAAGTTGCCATTGCGGTAGATGCGTGCGCATGGCATGGTATCGAGCAAGCCGATGCCACCAACGCCCCGTTGCCACTACAGTGTCGAAGCCCTCGACCACCAACATACCCAGGCCAGCCCCATGTCAACATCCATTATGGACCTACACACTGCGGAGGTAGCGAGCATGGACGACAGGCATCCTGTCTCTCTAGACACTCATGGCCACGAGAGGCACAGCGACGGTGATCGATTCGCAAGGTGAAGGAGCTGCAAGGTGCACCCAGGGCTGTGCGCAACACACGACCCGTGGCTACACCAGTACATGTACACAAGAGGCATTCACCAGTGTGCATCGACCCCACTACTTCAACATCTACGCGGTGGCGCAAGACCTTCGACATGACCGTCGACCAGACATTTTCTACTACCCTACGCCGCGGAGCTGCTGCTGGAATCCGCATCAGGATGCCACAGCCTCACAAGGATCTTGGTTGAGTCGAGTGTTCTCCACTGTTTGGGTGCCAGTTGCTTCACCCGTCACGCTTTGACAAGTCGTACCAGTCACCAGGAGATCCTGTACATGTTGTCAGTGTGAGTCACTGGCACTGCCGTTCGACTGGGCCATAATTAACGTCGAGAACGGAGCCTGGCCCGGAGATCTACGCTTGCGTCGAAGTGCGAGTCACTGCCACTGCTGAACTGGGATCAAGTCGTACAAGTAGGGGCTCACCATGTTGCGCGTGATGTCGCTCGCGGAGTTCACATGATGGCGCGGCGACTTCCGTCGCAGTATTCATGCCTCCCATGCAAAAGAAGGGTTGAGGATAGTAGTGGGTTGGTCAGGTATTTCAGTTCGATACCACGTTAATTGCGTGGGGGGTGACGTCATTTGGCACGCAATGCAGTACGGCGACAAGACCCCGCGAAGATGTTCGTACTGCAGCAGAGCTCAGGTATCTATCGACCTGCAACTCGTATGACGACCCACATCTCTCGGCTCACGGCCATAGCTCAATCAACGCACCGTGTATCGTACCCAGAAGAAGAACCCGTTGGGTGGCAGGCCCATCAAGACTACGAAACCCTCACTTCCGATGACAACCCGTACAACTCAGCGCCGTTTTCCGGTAGTGTGAGGTGCTTTTGCCGTTGGTCGCTGCTCCGCTCCCGTACTCGGCATGGTCATATCAAGCGAAAAAGTGTCCGTGTCCGTGCCCGTGCTGGAGCCCAGTCGGCGTTCCTCGCACGAAGATCGGTCTAAGTCTGAATGCGGTGGTCCAGAGTACTGAGTAAGTGCTTACTGAGTACGTTCGAGTCTCGCATCGCTACGGCCACCGGACGCAATCGCTCACGTAATGGACACGCTGCGGACGCAGAATTGGGGCGATCGTCGAAGACGGGGTCCTTCCCATCGACGACATACTCCGACCCCGATTTTGTTCATTTCTCACGCGACTCAGATGAGATTTGCAGTCGGCGATTTGAAATCGCCGATTTCTCTTTTTTCAGACTCCATGGTGTCACGTTCAAGACAGGCGAGTTGTCTGGGCTACGAAAGTGATATTGGTGGTGGTAGAAGGTCTGGAGAGAAGTTGACGACTCTCGCTGAATGAGGCCTCTGGGAGCGGATTTGGCGATGTTGAAGTGGCTGTGTACGAGTTGCTTCGCGACAAGAATGAACGGAATCCCAGGACATGCCACCGACAACAAGGGAGGGCTGCGGCAGCATCGAGGGTGTGACTGCGTGCCTCTGTGGGAGAAAATGCTGGAGTTGCGATTTGCGGGGGTTGCGGGTGTGGATTTGGTACTCATCAACGAGCGCTATCTAGTTCTGCATCGAGGTGCTGCCCATGATCATGGAAGTGTCTGCTTGTTAAAGAAGAAAACCGCACGCTCAGAACGTCTCTGCAAGCAGATTTATGGCGAAAAGTGATCGACTTAGAAGGTATCG
The DNA here is from genome assembly GCA_033557925.1 of Phytophthora x cambivora. NCBI lineage: Eukaryota > Oomycota > Peronosporomycetes > Peronosporales > Peronosporaceae > Phytophthora > Phytophthora x cambivora. The sequence goes on along the minus strand of JAUCEB010000012.1, from coordinate 1,677,575 downwards.
TCGATTTGGAGAATGCGCGGCAAGCGAGCTCTTCGGTTGCTACCGCTGTGACCACGCGCGACGTTCAAGCTCAGAGGAGATGTTGAAGGTGGCGCAAAAGCGGTGGGAGGGGGCTATCCAATGTTCCCGTCGTTGCAAGTCACGAAGAGGGTTTTCGAGTCTCAACGTGCTCGAGTGAACCAGAGATTGCAAGCCACTGCAAGTAATGCCTGTACCGCGACGAGGCAAGGCAAATGCGGATCTTGAGGAGTCGTTGCTATCGCCGTGGGTTTTCACGGCTGGTGGTAATAGGTTGGACTCTCAAGGTGGGGTGTACTGCTCTGAATCCAAGCCCGAGTTTTGTGTGCTACTAGCGCAGGCTTGCACTTTTCCGATTCGAGAAGGTGTAGTCGCCCAAGGTGTCGCAAGTCAAGATGGAGCTCACGATTTGGTTCAACTGGTGGCAAGCAGTCGGGCTGAGAGCGTCTGTGGAGCTGTTGCAAGGGTGTGTGTCTCGTTAGCGCTGAAGCCATCGATCAGATTGCGCCTGCACGACCACGGCATGGTGGAAACGGTAGTTAAATGGAAGAGCAGCAGTTTTTCCGACCCTCGAAGCTGTCACAGAGTGCGGTGCATGTCGTTAGATTCATTGCTGAGCAATTGGGCACGACGCTTGTCGCCGTCGGATTGAACTCCAAGGGGTACGGATGCGGGTTTCCAGTCGAGCTCTCACTGAAGCTCATTATTGTGGTGTTGGTCGCAGCTGCAGTCGCTGCGTTGGACGCCACGACGTGGGGGGTTCCGTGAGGATAAGTGCGGACGAATGGGCAGCTGTTGTGATATTCCAGTTTTTGTGGTAGCGGCGCCGAATCTGCCTGCAGTCGAAGCTCGGCGAGTTCTGGCGCATCATGCAGCAACGCGCGACATGGCAGATCGCAAGCTTCGCCTTCCTGCTGAAATTGTGGTAGTCCTTTTGGAATGGACTCGGCTTCGCACAGTGCGCGAATACGGACACTGCGACGCACACGCCGCTGCCACTCGAGAGCACCAGAAACGAGTTCTTCATAAATGGGTGCATGGCGTGGGAGCTGCCGTTTGTCCACAAGTTGGCACTCGTCCGTCCTTGTTGTGCTACTTACATTTTTAGTGAAGCGGATCGATTGCAAGGAATCTCAAACAAATGTTTGCGAAGAGCGAGAAATGTGGCGATCTCCATCCTACCGAAGCAGCTACATGTACCGAAGTGCTCCAGTTCATTGACAAGACAGCTGGAAAAAAAGCAGCGAAGTAGACGCATCCAAACGGTGCTGTCATAGCCATTCTGCGAATACGTTGGTTACATTTCATGCTCTTTATCCTATCTGCCCTTTGTGCTTGATCAAATGGGGGAGCACCGAACGCGACTTGCTCGACGACAAGAGCAGCAGCAGCAAGCGATTTAGCTACCAGGGCACGGGACGGATGACAACGCTGGCGAAGTTTCGTCTGTGCTGTTGATTCAACTGCGATAGATTAGGAATTGCAGATCAATGAAGACACCGCAGCACTGCAACCGGTTTATACGTTTCGTATTACACTTGTGTTATGTTTCACTCAGGTCGTACTCGCTTGGAGAGCAAACATGTCTGCCACTACCCTAATACGAAGAGCGAGCAGGTCTGGACGAGTGCAGCCTTTGCACTGTTGAGATAGTTAATTATTTTGTCGGCGTCTTGTCCCCCAGCATGGCGTCGAAGCTGATGTTGATGTTCTCGCTCGACTCGGCCAGCTCGAGCATGCTGATGGACGAGTTGGACCCTCGTTGGCGCGTGTCGAAGCTGCCGTCGCTGGAGAGCGCGCCCAGAGCAGGATGCCGCTGCAGCGCCCTGGAGAACGACGGGGCCTCTTCCTGCACGACTCGCATTTGTCCGCTCTCCACTTCCACCTCCACCTCCTCGTCGGAGTCCAAGTCGTCATCTTGGATGCCGGCGTAGCACAACTCGTCCTCCTCGTCGAAGTCGTCGACGCGTCCGACCAGCGTGGAGAAGTTGCCGATCATGGAGTGCGAGAGACTCATGTCCGACGTGATGCTGCGCGTGGTTCCGGAGGTGTCGGCGAACGTCTGCGAGAGTCGAGTGGGCGGCAGCCCGAAGTTAGACACATCGCTCCGCGCACTCGCAAACGTGACGCCTTGAGACTGCTGTGGACGGCGTCGACGCATGCTGCTTTCAACCTGCAGTGACGGGGTGCAGGACCCAGTCGACACGAAGCTGTCGCGCAAGTCCGCGAACCCGCCTCGAAGCTGCACGTCGCTGCCTGTGCCGTGCGCGCCATTGAAGCTTGGGGGTGGGCTGAAACTCGAAAGATGACCGGCAAGTGGCCCGCCGATGCTGATGCCGTAGACTTCTTCACGCAGCGCGTCCAGCAGGTGGCGTAGCGACTGACGGAAGCCCACCATGTCGCCCTTGGTGAAGAAGTGGAAGAACTCGCTGCGCGCGAGGCTGTACTTGATGTCGAGCCCGAAGTCCATGCGGTTCACCACCACAGGCAGGATCTTCTTGCCCTTATCTTCCGCAAACGCCAGCTGATCCTTCACGAGTTCGCTCGCCAGCGTCTTCTCGGAGATCAGCAGCACGAAGGCCGAGCACTTGAGAATCGCCTCCTTTGCTTCGTGGATGCGCACGGACATGTCGTCGTCCCGCGACAACACTGGCCGACCTGATCTGTCCGCCTCCTCCTCGGTGTCCTCGTCGATCGCCGACGCCAGCTTCACCATGTGCTTGCGATCCACGTAGCACCGCAAACCCCCCTCGCGACACATCTCAACGCACAACTTGCGCACAAACCGCTGGTGGTAGTCGCCATGGCTGATGAAGACGAACTGCTCGCCGCTGGCTGTGGCCGAGGTCAGCTCCTGCAAGTCTTCCACGATGCTGTCGCTAGTGCCAGGCTCGTCGATCTCGTTCGAGTCTCGCTCCGAGATGACGTCTTTGCGTCCTCCACGCTTGGGCTTCGTGGCCTTGTGGAAGTAGTACCCGCCAGTGTCGAGCACAATGCTGTCCGACACGCCACCGTCGTCCACGAAGCTGTTGGAGCTGCTCGTGCTACTCAGGATGCTCAGGTTCGTGGCGTTGTAGTCGTAGTTGAGGCGCATCTGGCGCTGGCTGGTCGAGAACACGCTGTTTGAGCCGATGGACCTGGAAGACCCCGGTGGCCCGCGCCGACGGGTGTTGCCAATGACGACGGGCATGGCCGAGTCGTCGCCGATCTCGTGGATGGACGAGCCGCCCGAGTCGTACTGGTAGTAGTTGGGCGTGTCGAACGCTGACAACGCCAGCGCTCGCTCGTCAAACTTCATCGAGTCCATGCCGTACGTGTTCGTGGAGCTCATACCGGACGCTGCGTGGTTCAGGCGGCGACTGCGCATTCCGCTGCCGGTGTGGCCCGACCCTGTCATCGGGTTCGTCTCCGCGCGACGCATGTTGCGCTTGATGTTGTCCACCTTCCGCTTCTCGATCTCGTCGCGCATCCCATCCAGCAGCATCCGAAGCTGGTTCTTGTACGCGGCTTCGTCGTACTCGTACCGCGTCTCCTTCTCGCTGACCTGCTCCACCTTGACGATGGCACTCTCGAACGGCACAAGCTGTCGCGTGTACAAATACACCTGCAGCTCCTCCGAAATCTTGGCTTGCTCGGTGGAGATGGCCATGATGGGCGTGCCCACCTGCTTGGCCAGCGCCAGCTCCTTGAGACACCACTCAGACTGCGCGTAGTCCTCTGTCAGGATGCAAAGCACCACGGCCGCGTTCGTGATTCCACGCGCGATCTCCTCCCGCCATACAGACCCACCACCGATACCGCTGGGGTCCATGAGATCGAGCCACACCGTAATGTTCGCGTCTTCGAGCGACTTGCGCAGCTTGAGCGCGAACTCCATGTGGGAGTGCGTGTAGCTGATCATCACGTCGCGCGTTCCTGCAGCGCGCTTGATCTCGAACTGGAGCCTCGTTGACGTGGTGCAGTCGATCGGCCGGAAGCCATCGTGATTCGTGCGCATGATGTCGCCGCCCATGCTCAGCAATGCCAGCGCCGTTTGCTGGTCGTCCAGCTTCACAGCGAGATGCAACGCTGTATCCCCAGTTGAATGCGCATCCTGGAAGTTCGCATTGGCCTTGGCAGCCAGCAGGATCTCGACGGCTCCTACTGCGCGTTTCACAGTGAATTTCACTGCAGCCCAGTGTAGGGGCCTACGCTTGGTGTGTCCGACGAATAGCCCTAGCGCACTGAGAAACGTCCTGGTTTTAAGGTGCTGGGGGGAAAGTCACAAGGCGGGGCGAGACGGTTCGGGCAGTAAGAGTGGGTACAAGCGGGAGGGATGATGTGGGTCACAGGCGAAGATCTTGCGCGTTGAAGTGCGTGAGGTCATGGTACCATAAATGTGGTACATTTAATCGACATTTGCAGGTGAGAAACATAAGAGTGGAAATACACTTGTTTTGACCTGCACCTGGTTTCGTGTAAGCCCTCTCTTTTGCTTTTTGTATTGCAGAGTGCAGCTGGCGGCGTGCCGTCCTTGTAATTACCGAGCCCTCTTCGTCGCAAAATTTGAAACGCTCCACGCCCACACTGTGCGGCCTGTGAGGGCAAAGCCAGCGATAAAAACATAGGACTGAGCGGAAACACTTGCAGCAATTAGGGCTGGCAGATGAACTTAGGATCCTCCCTCTCGTATTGTGTTTTAGCTCTTAGAGCCGTACCAGGTTTGCTAGGTTTCTCCTTATCCCAATAACTCTACGACTGCATCCTAAAAGTTGTCAATACCCATACCAAAGTACATGTTTAGGGTCACTATGTAGAATTAAATCTTGTAAGCGATCGCTATAGAGGAGCTTAGTGTATCACATGGACGTGTCCAACCAGAGCCAACCAAACCGAGGCCCGCCCGCCCGCTCTGGGCCAGCCGTTCGGCAGTCCGTCGCCGAAGTTCGCGGTAAAGGCTTCAGTTCGAATTCCTCCTTCGAGACACCAACAACGACGAAGTGCTGCTGCTAGTGGCGTGCAAATGCATTCGTAGCTTCCAAGCCAAGTCAATGAGCCCGTCCATGCTGCGACCTCGTTCCGGCTCTGCAAGTCATGCATGACAAGAAGTCCGTCGATGCACCGTTACGATATTTCATCGCTCAACAATCGTGAGCGTATTCGCAAAAGGTGCACATTGTACAAATTGTACACACCCAACTCCCACTCACGTTACGTATTTTTTGTCTAACCAACTCTTTTTTTATTATGTGGTTTTGTGCGTAACGCTATCTATTGTTAGTGAAGAAGATCAAGATTGCGGCTACTCAGTGTGCCATGATGTAACCAGCCGACCTTCAAGCCTCCTGCGCGTCCGTGACTCTCCACGAACGTCTTCATGCGTCAGCCACTGCACCCAGACAATGCAAGATTTCCGTGCACAGTCAAGATGCGTGGACATCTTGGTGCCATCTAGGCATCAAGTTGCCATTGCGGTAGATGCGTGCGCATGGCATGGTATCGAGCAAGCCGATGCCACCAACGCCCCGTTGCCACTACAGTGTCGAAGCCCTCGACCACCAACATACCCAGGCCAGCCCCATGTCAACATCCATTATGGACCTACACACTGCGGAGGTAGCGAGCATGGACGACAGGCATCCTGTCTCTCTAGACACTCATGGCCACGAGAGGCACAGCGACGGTGATCGATTCGCAAGGTGAAGGAGCTGCAAGGTGCACCCAGGGCTGCCGTTGCCACTACAGTGTCGAAGCCCTCGACCACCAACATACCCAGGCCAGCCCCATGTCAACATCCATTATGGACCTACACACTGCGGAGGTAGCGAGCATGGACGACAGGCATCCTGTCTCTCTAGACACTCATGGCCACGAGAGGCACAGCGACGGTGATCGATTCGCAAGGTGAAGGAGCTGCAAGGTGCACCCAGGGCTGTGCGCAACACACGACCCGTGGCTACACCAGTACATGTACACAAGAGGCATTCACCAGTGTGCATCGACCCCACTACTTCAACATCTACGCGGTGGCGCAAGACCTTCGACATGACCGTCGACCAGACATTTTCTACTACCCTACGCCGCGGAGCTGCTGCTGGAATCCGCATCAGGATGCCACAGCCTCACAAGGATCTTGGTTGAGTCGAGTGTTCTCCACTGTTTGGGTGCCAGTTGCTTCACCCGTCACGCTTTGACAAGTCGTACCAGTCACCAGGAGATCCTGTACATGTTGTCAGTGTGAGTCACTGGCACTGCCGTTCGACTGGGCCATAATTAACGTCGAGAACGGAGCCTGGCCCGGAGATCTACGCTTGCGTCGAAGTGCGAGTCACTGCCACTGCTGAACTGGGATCAAGTCGTACAAGTAGGGGCTCACCATGTTGCGCGTGATGTCGCTCGCGGAGTTCACATGATGGCGCGGCGACTTCCGTCGCAGTATTCATGCCTCCCATGCAAAAGAAGGGTTGAGGATAGTAGTGGGTTGGTCAGGTATTTCAGTTCGATACCACGTTAATTGCGTGGGGGGTGACGTCATTTGGCACGCAATGCAGTACGGCGACAAGACCCCGCGAAGATGTTCGTACTGCAGCAGAGCTCAGGTATCTATCGACCTGCAACTCGTATGACGACCCACATCTCTCGGCTCACGGCCATAGCTCAATCAACGCACCGTGTATCGTACCCAGAAGAAGAACCCGTTGGGTGGCAGGCCCATCAAGACTACGAAACCCTCACTTCCGATGACAACCCGTACAACTCAGCGCCGTTTTCCGGTAGTGTGAGGTGCTTTTGCCGTTGGTCGCTGCTCCGCTCCCGTACTCGGCATGGTCATATCAAGCGAAAAAGTGTCCGTGTCCGTGCCCGTGCTGGAGCCCAGTCGGCGTTCCTCGCACGAAGATCGGTCTAAGTCTGAATGCGGTGGTCCAGAGTACTGAGTAAGTGCTTACTGAGTACGTTCGAGTCTCGCATCGCTACGGCCACCGGACGCAATCGCTCACGTAATGGACACGCTGCGGACGCAGAATTAGGGCGATCGTCGAAGACGGGGTCCTTCCCATCGACGACATACTCCGACCCCGATTTTGTTCATTTCTCACGCGACTCAGATGAGATTTGCAGTCGGCGATTTGAAATCGCCGATTTCTCTTTTTTCAGACTCCATGGTGTCACGTTCAAGACAGGCGAGTTGTCTGGGCTACGAAAGTGATATTGGTGGTGGTAGAAGGTCTGGAGAGAAGTTGACGACTCTCGCTGAATGAGGCCTCTGGGAGCGGATTTGGCGATGTTGAAGTGGCTGTGTACGAGTTGCTTCGCGACAAGAATGAACGGAATCCCAGGACATGCCACCGACAACAAGGGAGGGCTGCGGCAGCATCGAGGGTGTGACTGCGTGCCTCTGTGGGAGAAAATGCTGGAGTTGCGATTTGCGGGGGTTGCGGGTGTGGATTTGGTACTCATCAACGAGCGCTATCTAGTTCTGCATCGAGGTGCTGCCCATGATCATGGAAGTGTCTGCTTGTTAAAGAAGAAAACCGCACGCTCAGAACGTCTCTGCAAGCAGATTTATGGCGAAAAGTGATCGACTTAGAAGGTATCGTCGATTTGGAGAATGCGCGGCAAGCGAGCTCTTCGGTTGCTACCGCTGTGACCACGCGCGACGTTCAAGCTCAGAGGAGATGTTGAAGGTGGCGCAAAAGCGGTGGGAGGGGGCTATCCAATGTTCCCGTCGTTGCAAGTCACGAAGAGGGTTTTCGAGTCTCAACGTGCTCGAGTGAACCAGAGATTGCAAGCCACTGCAAGTAATGCCTGTACCGCGACGAGGCAAGGCAAATGCGGATCTTGAGGAGTCGTTGCTATCGCCGTGGGTTTTCACGGCTGGTGGTAATAGGTTGGACTCTCAAGGTGGGGTGTACTGCTCTGAATCCAAGCCCGAGTTTTGTGTGCTACTAGCGCAGGCTTGCACTTTTCCGATTCGAGAAGGTGTAGTCGCCCAAGGTGTCGCAAGTCAAGATGGAGCTCACGATTTGGTTCAACTGGTGGCAAGCAGTCGGGCTGAGAGCGTCTGTGGAGCTGTTGCAAGGGTGTGTGTCTCGTTAGCGCTGAAGCCATCGATCAGATTGCGCCTGCACGACCACGGCATGGTGGAAACGGTAGTTAAATGGAAGAGCAGCAGTTTTTCCGACCCTCGAAGCTGTCACAGAGTGCGGTGCATGTCGTTAGATTCATTGCTGAGCAATTGGGCACGACGCTTGTCGCCGTCGGATTGAACTCCAAGGGGTACGGATGCGGGTTTCCAGTCGAGCTCTCACTGAAGCTCATTATTGTGGTGTTGGTCGCAGCTGCAGTCGCTGCGTTGGACGCCACGACGTGGGGGGTTCCGTGAGGATAAGTGCGGACGAATGGGCAGCTGTTGTGATATTCCAGTTTTTGTGGTAGCGGCGCCGAATCTGCCTGCAGTCGAAGCTCGGCGAGTTCTGGCGCATCATGCAGCAACGCGCGACATGGCAGATCGCAAGCTTCGCCTTCCTGCTGAAATTGTGGTAGTCCTTTTGGAATGGACTCGGCTTCGCACAGTGCGCGAATACGGACACTGCGACGCACACGCCGCTGCCACTCGAGAGCACCAGAAACGAGTTCTTCATAAATGGGTGCATGGCGTGGGAGCTGCCGTTTGTCCACAAGTTGGCACTCGTCCGTCCTTGTTGTGCTACTTACATTTTTAGTGAAGCGGATCGATTGCAAGGAATCTCAAACAAATGTTTGCGAAGAGCGAGAAATGTGGCGATCTCCATCCTACCGAAGCAGCTACATGTACCGAAGTGCTCCAGTTCATTGACAAGACAGCTGGAAAAAAAGCAGCGAAGTAGACGCATCCAAACGGTGCTGTCATAGCCATTCTGCGAATACGTTGGTTACATTTCATGCTCTTTATCCTATCTGCCCTTTGTGCTTGATCAAATGGGGGAGCACCGAACGCGACTTGCTCGACGACAAGAGCAGCAGCAGCAAGCGATTTAGCTACCAGGGCACGGGACGGATGACAACGCTGGCGAAGTTTCGTCTGTGCTGTTGATTCAACTGCGATAGATTAGGAATTGCAGATCAATGAAGACACCGCAGCACTGCAACCGGTTTATACGTTTCGTATTACACTTGTGTTATGTTTCACTCAGGTCGTACTCGCTTGGAGAGCAAACATGTCTGCCACTACCCTAATACGAAGAGCGAGCAGGTCTGGACGAGTGCAGCCTTTGCACTGTTGAGATAGTTAATTATTTTGTCGGCGTCTTGTCCCCCAGCATGGCGTCGAAGCTGATGTTGATGTTCTCGCTCGACTCGGCCAGCTCGAGCATGCTGATGGACGAGTTGGACCCTCGTTGGCGCGTGTCGAAGCTGCCGTCGCTGGAGAGCGCGCCCAGAGCAGGATGCCGCTGCAGCGCCCTGGAGAACGACGGGGCCTCTTCCTGCACGACTCGCATTTGTCCGCTCTCCACTTCCACCTCCACCTCCTCGTCGGAGTCCAAGTCGTCATCTTGGATGCCGGCGTAGCACAACTCGTCCTCCTCGTCGAAGTCGTCGACGCGTCCGACCAGCGTGGAGAAGTTGCCGATCATGGAGTGCGAGAGACTCATGTCCGACGTGATGCTGCGCGTGGTTCCGGAGGTGTCGGCGAACGTCTGCGAGAGTCGAGTGGGCGGCAGCCCGAAGTTAGACACATCGCTCCGCGCACTCGCAAACGTGACGCCTTGAGACTGCTGTGGACGGCGTCGACGCATGCTGCTTTCAACCTGCAGTGACGGGGTGCAGGACCCAGTCGACACGAAGCTGTCGCGCAAGTCCGCGAACCCGCCTCGAAGCTGCACGTCGCTGCCTGTGCCGTGCGCGCCATTGAAGCTTGGGGGTGGGCTGAAACTCGAAAGCTGACCGGCAAGTGGCCCGCCGATGCTGATGCCGTAGACTTCTTCACGCAGCGCGTCCAGCAGGTGTCGTAGCGACTGACGGAAGCCCACCATGTCGCCCTTGGTGAAGAAGTGGAAGAACTCGCTGCGCGCGAGGCTGTACTTGATGTCGAGCCCGAAGTCCATGCGGTTCACCACCACAGGCAGGATCTTCTTGCCCTTATCTTCCGCAAACGCCAGCTGATCCTTCACGAGTTCGCTCGCCAGCGTCTTCTCGGAGATCAGCAGCACGAAGGCCGAGCACTTGAGAATCGCCTCCTTCGCTTCGTGGATGCGTACGGACATGTCGTCGTCCCGCGACAACACTGGGCGACCAGATCTGTCCGCCTCCTCCTCCGTGTCCTCGTCAATCGCCGACGCCAGCTTCACCATGTGCTTGCGATCCACGTAGCACCGCAAACCTCCTTCGCGACACATCTCAACGCACAACTTGCGCACGAACCGCTGGTGGTAGTCGCCATGGCTGATGAAGACGAACTGCTCGCCGCTGGCTGTGGCCGAGGTGAGCTCCTGCAAGTCTTCCACAATGCTGTCGCTAGTGCCAGGCTCGTCGATCTCGTTCGAGTCTCGCTCCGAGATGACGTCTTTGCGTCCTCCACGCTTGGGCTTCGTGGCTTTGTGGAAGTAGTACCCGCCAGTGTCGAGCACAATGCTATCGGATACGCCACCGTCGTCCACGAAGCTGTTGGAGCTGCTCGTGCTACTCAGGATGCTCAGGTTCGTGGCGTTGTAGTCGTAGTTGAGGCGCATCTGGCGCTGGCTGGTCGAGAACACGCTGTTTGAGCCGATGGACCTGGACGACCCCGGTGGCCCGCGCCGACGGGTGTTGCCAATGACGACGGGCATGGCCGAGTCGTCGCCGATCTCGTGGATGGACGAGCCGCCCGAGTCGTACTGGTAGTAGTTGGGCGTGTCGAACGCTGACAACGCCAGCGCTCGCTCGTCAAACTTCATCGAGTCCATGCCGTACGTGTTCGTGGAGCTCATGCCGGACGCTGCGTGGTTCAGGCGGCGACTGCGCATTCCGCTGCCGGTGTGGCCCGACCCTGTCATCGGGTTCGTCTCCGCACGACGCATGTTGCGCTTGATGTTGTCCACCTTCCGCTTCTCGATCTCGTCGCGCATCCCATCCAGCAGCATCCGAAGCTGGTTCTTGTACGCGGCTTCGTCGTACTCGTACCGCGTCTCCTTCTCGCTGACCTGCTCCACCTTGACGATGGCACTCTCGAACGGCACAAGCTGTCGCGTGTACAAATACACCTGCAGCTCCTCCGAAATCTTGGCTTGCTCGGTGGAGATGGCCATGATGGGCGTGCCCACCTGCTTGGCCAGCGCTAACTCTTTCAGACACCACTCCGACTGCGCGTAGTCCTCCGTCAGGATGCACAGCACCACTGCAGCGTTCGTGATTCCACGCGCGATCTCCTCGCGCCACACGGACCCACCACCGATCCCGCTGGGGTCCATGAGATCGAGCCACACCGTAATGTTCGCGTCTTCGAGCGACTTGCGCAGCTTGAGCGCGAACTCCATGTGGGAGTGCGTGTAGCTGATCATCACGTCGCGCGTTCCTGCAGCGCGCTTGATCTCGAACTGGAGCCTCGTTGACGTGGTGCAGTCGATCGGCCGGAACCCATCGTGATTCGTGCGCATGATGTCGCCTCCCATGCTCAGCAATGCCAGCGCCGTTTGCTGGTCGTCCAGCTTCACAGCAAGATGCAGCGCTGTATCCCCAGTTGAATGCGCATCCTGGAAGTTCGCATTGGCCTTGGCAGCCAGCAGGATCTCGACGGCTCCGACTGCGCCTTTCACAGTGAATTTCACTGCAGCCCAGTGTACCTAGGGGCCTACGCTTGGTGTGTCCGACGAATAGCCTTAGCTCACTGAGAAACGTCCAGGTTTGCCTTCTTGAGGGGAAAAGTCACAAGGCGGGGCGAGACGGTTCGGGCAGTAAGAGTAGGTACAAGCGGGAGGGATGATGTGGGTCACAGGCGAAGATCTTCACGCGTTGAAGTGAAAGGGGCCATGGTACCATAAATACGGTACATCTAATCAATATTTGCAGGTGAGAGGCATATGAGTGAAAGTACACTTGTTTTGACCTGCACCTGGTTTCGTGCAAAGTCCTCTATTTTGCTTTTGGTATTGTAGAGTGCAGCTGGCGGCGTGCCGCACTTGCAATTACCGAGCCCTCTTCGTCGCAAAATTTGAAACGCTCGATGTTCACACTGTGCGACCTGTGACTCACAGGCTGTGAGGGCAAAGCGAGCGATAAAACATCGGTATGAACGGAAACAATTAGGGCTCGTGGTGATCTTGGGCTTTGACTAGCCCACCTCTCGTATTGGGTTGGAGCTCTTAGAGCCGTACCAGGTTTACGAGGCTCCTCCTTATTCCAATAACTCTACGACTGCATCCTAAAAGTTGTCAATACCCATACCAAAGTATATGTTTAGGGTCACTATGTAGCATTAAATCTTGTAAGCGATCGCTATAGAGGAGCCTAGCGTATCACATGGACGTGGCCAACACCAGAGCCAACCAAACCGAGGTCAGTCCGCCCGCTCTGGGCCAGCCGTTCGGCAGTCCGTCGCCGAAGTTCGCGGTAAAGGCTTCAGTTCGAATTCCTCCTTCGAGACACCAACAACGACGAAGTGCTGCTGCTAGTGGCATGCAAATGCATTCGTAGCTTCCAAGCCGAGTCAATGAGCCCGTCCATGCTGCGACCTCGTTCCGGCTCTGCAAGTCATGCATGACAAGAAGTCCGTCGATGCACCGTTACGATATTTCATCGCTCAACAATCGTGAGAGCACACGCGTATTCGCAAAAGGTGCACATTGTACAAATTGTACACACCCAACTCCCACTCACGTTACGTATTTTTTGTCTAACCAACTCTTTTTGTTACTATGTGGTTTTGTGCGTAACGCTATCTATTGTTAGTGAAAAATGTCAAGATTGCGGCTACTCAGTGTGCCATGATGTAACCAGCCGACCTTCAAGCCTCCTGCGCATCCGTGACTCTCCACGAACGTCTTCATGCGTCAGCCACTGCACCCAGACAATGCAAGATTTCCGTGCACAGTCAAGATGCGTGGACATCTTGGTGCCATCTAGGCATCAAGTTGCCATTCCGGTAGATGCGTGTGCATGGCATGGTATCGAGCAAGCCGATGCCACCAACGCCCCGTTGCCACTACAGTGTCGAAGCCCTCGACCACCAACATACCCAGGCCAGCCCCATGTCAGCATCCATTATGGACCTACACACTGCGGAGGTAGCGAGCATGGACGACTGGCATCCTGTCTCTCTAGACACTCATGGCCACGAGAGGCACAGCGACGGTGATCGATTCGCAAGGTGAAGGAGTTGCAAGGTGCACCCAGGGCTGTGCGCAACACACGACCCGTGGCTACGCCAGTACATGTACACAAGAGGCATTCACCAGTGTGCATCGACCCCACTACTTCAACATGTACGCAGTGGCGCAAGATCTTAGACATGACCGACGACCAGACATTTTCTACTACCCTACGCCACGGAGCCGCTGCTGGAATTTGCATCAGGATGCTACAGCCTCAGAAGGATCTTGGTTGAGTCGAGTGTTCTCCACTGTTTGGGTGCCAGTTACTTCACCCGTCAACCTTTGCCAAGTCGTTCGACTGGACCATGATCAACGTCGAAAACGGAGCCTGGCCCGGAGATCTACGCTTACGTCGAAGTGAGAGTCACGGCCGCTGCTGAACTGGGATCAAGTCGTACAAGTAGGGGCTCACCATGTTGCGCGTGATGTCGCTCGCGGAGTTCACATAATGGCGCGGCGACTTCCGTCACAGTATTCATGCCTCCCACGCCAAAGAAGGGTTGAGGATAGTAGTGGGTTGCTCAGGTATTTCAGTTCGATTCCACGTTAATTGCGGGGGGGGGGCGGCATTTGGCACGCAGTGCAGTACGGCGACAAGATCCCGCGAAGATGTTCGTTCTGCAGCAGAGCTCAGGTATCTATTGACCTGCAACTCGTATGACGACCCACATCTCTCGGCTCACAGCCATAGCTCAATCAACGCACCGTGTATCGTACCCAGAAGAAGAACCCGTTGGGTGGCAGGCCCATCAAGACTACGAAACCCTCACTTCCGATGCCAACCCGTACAACTCAGCGCCGTTTTTCGGTAGTGTGAGGTGCTTTTGCCGTTGGTCGCTGCTCCGCTCCCGTACTCGGCATGGCCATATCAAGCGAAAAAGTGTCCGTGTCCGTGCCCGTGCTGGAGCCCAGTCGGCGTTCCTCGCACGAAAATCGGTCAATCGAAGATCGGTCTCAGTCTGAATGCGGTGGTCCAGAGTACTGAGTAAGTGCTCACTGAGTACGTTCGAGTCTCGCATCGCTACGGCCCCCGGACGCAATCGCTCACGTAATGGACACGCTGCGGACGCAGAATTGGGGCGATCGTCGAAGACGGGGTCCTTCCCATCGACGACATACTTCGACTCCCGATTTTGTTCATTTCTCACGCGACTCAGATGAGATTTGCAGTCGGCGATTTGAAATCGCCGATTTCTCTTTTTTCAGACTTCACCCGTGTAAGGCTTATTGGCGATTACAGGCACTCCATGGTGTCACGTTCAAGACAAGCGAGTTGTCTGGGCTACGAAAGTGATACTGGTGGTGGTAGAAGGTCTGGGAGAGAAGTTGACGACTCTCGCTGAATGAGGCCTCTGGGAGCGGATTTGGCGATGTTGAAGTGGCTGCGTACGAGTTGCTTCGCGACAAGAATGAACGGAAGCCCAGAACATGCCACCGACAACAAGGGGGGGGGGCTGCGGCAGCATCGAGGGCGTGACTGCGTGCCTCTGTGGGAGAAAATGCTGGAGATGCGATTTGCGGGGGTTGCGGGTGTAATACTCATCAACGAGCGCTAGTTCTGCATCGAGGTGCTGCCCATGATCATGGAAGTGTCTGCTTGTTAAAGAAGAAAACCGCACGCTCAGAACGTCTCTGCAAGAAGATTTAAGCTTATGGCGAAAAGTGATCGACTTAGAAGGTGTCGTCGATTTGGAGAATGTCGCGGCAAGCGAGCTCTTCGGTTGCTACCGCTGTGACCACGCGCGACGTTCAAGCTCAGAGGAGATGTTGAAGGTGGCGCAAAAGCGGTTGAAGGGCTATCCAATGTTCCCGTCGTTGCAAGTCACGAAGAGGGTTTTCGAGTCGAGTGAACCAGAGATTGTAAGCCACTGCAAGTAATGTGCCGCGACGAGGCAAGGCAAATGCGGATCTTGAGGAGTCGTTGCTATCGCCGTGGGTTTTCACGGCTGGTGGTAATAGGTTGGGCTCTCAAGGTGGGGTGCACTGCTCTGAATCCAAGCCCGAGTTTTGTGTGCTACTAGCGCAGGCTTGCACTTTTCCGGTCCGAGAAGGTGTAGTCGCCCAAGGTGTCGCAAGTCAAGATGGAGCTCACGATTTGGTTCAACTGGTGGCAAGCAGTCGGGCTGAGAGCGTCTGTGGAGCAGTTGCAAGGGTGTGTGTCTCGTTAGCGCTGAAGCCATCGATCAGATTGCGCCTGCACGACCAAGGCATGGTGGAAACGGTGCATCGAGATAGTTAAATGGAAGAGCAGCAGTTTTTCCGACCCTCGAAGCTGTCACAGAGTGCGGTGCATGTCGTTAGATTCATGGCTGAGCTATTGGGCACGACGCTTGTCGCCGTCGGATTGAACTCGAAGGAGTACGGATGCGGGTTTCCAGTCGAGCTCTCACTGAAGCCCATTATCGTGGTGTTGGTCGCAGTTGCAGTCGCTGCTTTGGATGCCACGACGTGGGGGTTCCGTGAGGACAAGTGCGGACGAATGGGCAGCAGTTGTGCTATTCCAGTTGTTGTAGCGGCGCCGAATCTGCAGTCGAAGCTCGGCGAGTTCTGGCGCATCATGCAGCAATGCGCGGCATGGCAGATCGCAAGCTTCGCCTTCCTGCTGAAATTGTGGTTGTCCTTTTGGAATGGACTCGGCTGCGCACAGTGCGCGAATACGGACGCTGCGACGCACACGCCGCCGAGTGCGACGTGGTATGGCAACGCCGAGGAGGCGTTGGTATCGTGGAGAAAGTGCTCGAATTACCACGGCTGGTGGTAATGGGCTGTGCGTGAGCTGTGCTTGCAAGCCCAAGCTTTGTGCATTACCACATGCAGCCTCGTGCTGTCTATTTGGGAGTATTTTTTTTGGAGCTGGACCCGTGCATCTCTGAGGACAAGATGGGGTTGAAGTCGGAGCACGGGCAAGGTTTTGGTTCGTGGGCGGCAAAGTGGTGCGAGCAGGGTCGAGGTGTTGATTCAACTGCGATAGATCAGGAATTACAGATCAATGAAAAGTCCACAGCACTGCATCCGGTTTATAAGTTGTATTACACTTGTGTTACGTTGCACTTATGGATAGGTCGTACTCGCGCGGCATACATGTCTGTCACTACCCTAATATCAAGAGCAAGCAGGTCTGGACGAGTGCAGCCTTTGCACTGTTGGAATAGTTAATTATTTTGTCGGCGTCTTGTCCCCCAGCATGGCGTCGAAGCTGATGTTGATGTTCTCGCTCGACTCGGCCAGCTCGAGCATGCTGATGGACGAGTTGGACCCTCGTTGGCGAGTGTCGAAGCTGCCGTCGCTGGAGAGCGCGCCCAGAGCAGGATGTCGCTGCAGCGCTCTGGAGAACGATGGAGCCTCTTCCTGCGCGACTCGCATTTGTCCGCTCTCTACTTCGACCTCCACCTCCTCGTCCGAGTCCAAGTCGTCGTCTTGGATGCCGGCGTAGCACAACTCGTCCTCCTCGTCGAAGTCGTCGACGCGCCCGACCAGCGTGGAGAAGTTGCCGATCATGGAGTGCGAGAGGCTCATGTCCGACGTGATGCTGCGCGTGGTTCCGCTCGTGTCGGCAAACGTCTGGGAGAGTCGAGTGGGCGGCAGCCCGAAGTTGGACACATCGCTCCGCGCACTCGCAAACGTGACGCCTTGTGACTGCTGCGGACGGCGTCGACGCATGCTGGTTTCAACCTGCACCGACGGGTTGTACGACCCAGTCGACACGAAGCTGTCGCGCAAGTCCGCGAACCCGCCTCGAAGCTGCACGTCGCTGCCTGTGCCGTGCGCGCCATTGAAGCTTGGGGGTGGGCTGAAACTCGAAAGATGACCGGCAAGTGGCCCGCCGATGCTGATGCCGTAGACTGCTTCACGCAGCGCGTCCAGCAGGTGTCGTAGCGACTGACGGAAGCCCACCATGTCGCCCTTGGTGAAGAAGTGGAAGAACTCGCTGCGCGCGAGGCTGTACTTGATGTCGAGCCCGAAGTCCATGCGGTTCACCACCACAGGCAGGATCTTCTTGCCCTTATCTTCCGCAAACGCCAGCTGATCCTTCACGAGTTCGCTCGCCAGCGTCTTCTCGGAGATCAGCAGCACGAAGGCCGAGCACTTGAGAATCGCCTCCTTCGCTTCGTGGATGCGTACGGACATGTCGTCGTCCCGCGACAACACTGGGCGACCAGATCTGTCCGCCTCCTCCTCCGTGTCCTCGTCAATCGCCGACGCCAGCTTCACCATGTGCTTGCGATCCACGTAGCACCGCAAACCTCCTTCGCGACACATCTCAACGCACAACTTGCGCACGAACCGCTGGTGGTAGTCGCCATGGCTGATGAAGACGAACTGCTCGCCGCTGGCTGTGGCCGAGGTGAGCTCCTGCAAGTCTTCCACAATGCTGTCGCTAGTGCCAGGCTCGTCGATCTCGTTCGAGTCTCGCTCCGAGATGACGTCTTTGCGTCCTCCACGCTTGGGCTTCGTGGCTTTGTGGAAGTAGTACCCGCCAGTGTCGAGCACAATGCTATCGGATACGCCACCGTCGTCCACGAAGCTGTTGGAGCTGCTCGTGCTACTCAGGATGCTCAGGTTCGTGGCGTTGTAGTCGTAGTTGAGGCGCATCTGGCGCTGGCTGGTCGAGAACACGCTGTTTGAGCCGATGGACCTGGACGACCCCGGTGGCCCGCGCCGACGGGTGTTGCCAATGACGACGGGCATGGCCGAGTCGTCGCCGATCTCGTGGATGGACGAGCCGCCCGAGTCGTACTGGTAGTAGTTGGGCGTGTCGAACGCTGACAACGCCAGCGCTCGCTCGTCAAACTTCATCGAGTCCATGCCGTACGTGTTCGTGGAGCTCATGCCGGACGCTGCGTGGTTCAGGCGGCGACTGCGCATTCCGCTGCCGGTGTGGCCCGACCCTGTCATCGGGTTCGTCTCCGCACGACGCATGTTGCGCTTGATGTTGTCCACCTTCCGCTTCTCGATCTCGTCGCGCATCCCATCCAGCAGCATCCGAAGCTGGTTCTTGTACGCGGCTTCGTCGTACTCGTACCGCGTCTCCTTCTCGCTGACCTGCTCCACCTTGACGATGGCACTCTCGAACGGCACAAGCTGTCGCGTGTACAAATACACCTGCAGCTCCTCCGAAATCTTGGCTTGCTCGGTGGAGATGGCCATGATGGGCGTGCCCACCTGCTTGGCCAGCGCTAACTCTTTCAGACACCACTCCGACTGCGCGTAGTCCTCCGTCAGGATGCACAGCACCACTGCAGCGTTCGTGATTCCACGCGCGATCTCCTCGCGCCACACGGACCCACCACCGATCCCGCTGGGGTCCATGAGATCGAGCCACACCGTAATGTTCGCGTCTTCGAGCGACTTGCGCAGCTTGAGCGCGAACTCCATGTGGGAGTGCGTGTAGCTGATCATCACGTCGCGCGTTCCTGCAGCGCGCTTGATCTCGAACTGGAGCCTCGTTGACGTGGTGCAGTCGATCGGCCGGAACCCATCGTGATTCGTGCGCATGATGTCGCCTCCCATGCTCAGCAATGCCAGCGCCGTTTGCTGGTCGTCCAGCTTCACAGCAAGATGCAGCGCTGTATCCCCAGTTGAATGCGCATCCTGGAAGTTCGCATTGGCCTTGGCAGCCAGCAGGATCTCGACGGCTCCGACTGCGCCTTTCACAGTGAATTTCACTGCAGCCCAGTGTACCTAGGGGCCTACGCTTGGTGTGTCCGACGAATAGCCTTAGCTCACTGAGAAACGTCCAGGTTTGCCTTCTTGAGGGGAAAAGTCACAAGGCGGGGCGAGACGGTTCGGGCAGTAAGAGTAGGTACAAGCGGGAGGGATGATGTGGGTCACAGGCGAAGATCTTCACGCGTTGAAGTGAAAGGGGCCATGGTACCATAAATACGGTACATCTAATCAATATTTGCAGGTGAGAGGCATATGAGTGAAAGTACACTTGTTTTGACCTGCACCTGGTTTCGTGCAAAGTCCTCTATTTTGCTTTTGGTATTGTAGAGTGCAGCTGGCGGCGTGCCGCACTTGCAATTACCGAGCCCTCTTCGTCGCAAAATTTGAAACGCTCGATGTTCACACTGTGCGACCTGTGACTCACAGGCTGTGAGGGCAAAGCGAGCGATAAAACATCGGTATGAACGGAAACAATTAGGGCTCGTGGTGATCTTGGGCTTTGACTAGCCCACCTCTCGTATTGGGTTGGAGCTCTTAGAGCCGTACCAGGTTTACGAGGCTCCTCCTTATTCCAATAACTCTACGACTGCATCCTAAAAGTTGTCAATACCCATACCAAAGTATATGTTTAGGGTCACTATGTAGCATTAAATCTTGTAAGCGATCGCTATAGAGGAGCCTAGCGTATCACATGGACGTGGCCAACACCAGAGCCAACCAAACCGAGGTCAGTCCGCCCGCTCTGGGCCAGCCGTTCGGCAGTCCGTCGCCGAAGTTCGCGGTAAAGGCTTCAGTTCGAATTCCTCCTTCGAGACACCAACAACGACGAAGTGCTGCTGCTAGTGGCATGCAAATGCATTCGTAGCTTCCAAGCCGAGTCAATGAGCCCGTCCATGCTGCGACCTCGTTCCGGCTCTGCAAGTCATGCATGACAAGAAGTCCGTCGATGCACCGTTACGATATTTCATCGCTCAACAATCGTGAGAGCACACGCGTATTCGCAAAAGGTGCACATTGTACAAATTGTACACACCCAACTCCCACTCACGTTACGTATTTTTTGTCTAACCAACTCTTTTTGTTACTATGTGGTTTTGTGCGTAACGCTATCTATTGTTAGTGAAAAATGTCAAGATTGCGGCTACTCAGTGTGCCATGATGTAACCAGCCGACCTTCAAGCCTCCTGCGCATCCGTGACTCTCCACGAACGTCTTCATGCGTCAGCCACTGCACCCAGACAATGCAAGATTTCCGTGCACAGTCAAGATGCGTGGACATCTTGGTGCCATCTAGGCATCAAGTTGCCATTCCGGTAGATGCGTGTGCATGGCATGGTATCGAGCAAGCCGATGCCACCAACGCCCCGTTGCCACTACAGTGTCGAAGCCCTCGACCACCAACATACCCAGGCCAGCCCCATGTCAGCATCCATTATGGACCTACACACTGCGGAGGTAGCGAGCATGGACGACTGGCATCCTGTCTCTCTAGACACTCATGGCCACGAGAGGCACAGCGACGGTGATCGATTCGCAAGGTGAAGGAGTTGCAAGGTGCACCCAGGGCTGTGCGCAACACACGACCCGTGGCTACGCCAGTACATGTACACAAGAGGCATTCACCAGTGTGCATCGACCCCACTACTTCAACATGTACGCAGTGGCGCAAGATCTTAGACATGACCGACGACCAGACATTTTCTACTACCCTACGCCACGGAGCCGCTGCTGGAATTTGCATCAGGATGCTACAGCCTCAGAAGGATCTTGGTTGAGTCGAGTGTTCTCCACTGTTTGGGTGCCAGTTACTTCACCCGTCAACCTTTGCCAAGTCGTTCGACTGGACCATGATCAACGTCGAAAACGGAGCCTGGCCCGGAGATCTACGCTTACGTCGAAGTGAGAGTCACGGCCGCTGCTGAACTGGGATCAAGTCGTACAAGTAGGGGCTCACCATGTTGCGCGTGATGTCGCTCGCGGAGTTCACATAATGGCGCGGCGACTTCCGTCACAGTATTCATGCCTCCCACGCCAAAGAAGGGTTGAGGATAGTAGTGGGTTGCTCAGGTATTTCAGTTCGATTCCACGTTAATTGCGGGGGGGGGGCGGCATTTGGCACGCAGTGCAGTACGGCGACAAGATCCCGCGAAGATGTTCGTTCTGCAGCAGAGCTCAGGTATCTATTGACCTGCAACTCGTATGACGACCCACATCTCTCGGCTCACAGCCATAGCTCAATCAACGCACCGTGTATCGTACCCAGAAGAAGAACCCGTTGGGTGGCAGGCCCATCAAGACTACGAAACCCTCACTTCCGATGCCAACCCGTACAACTCAGCGCCGTTTTTCGGTAGTGTGAGGTGCTTTTGCCGTTGGTCGCTGCTCCGCTCCCGTACTCGGCATGGCCATATCAAGCGAAAAAGTGTCCGTGTCCGTGCCCGTGCTGGAGCCCAGTCGGCGTTCCTCGCACGAAAATCGGTCAATCGAAGATCGGTCTCAGTCTGAATGCGGTGGTCCAGAGTACTGAGTAAGTGCTCACTGAGTACGTTCGAGTCTCGCATCGCTACGGCCCCCGGACGCAATCGCTCACGTAATGGACACGCTGCGGACGCAGAATTGGGGCGATCGTCGAAGACGGGGTCCTTCCCATCGACGACATACTTCGACTCCCGATTTTGTTCATTTCTCACGCGACTCAGATGAGATTTGCAGTCGGCGATTTGAAATCGCCGATTTCTCTTTTTTCAGACTTCACCCGTGTAAGGCTTATTGGCGATTACAGGCACTCCATGGTGTCACGTTCAAGACAAGCGAGTTGTCTGGGCTACGAAAGTGATACTGGTGGTGGTAGAAGGTCTGGGAGAGAAGTTGACGACTCTCGCTGAATGAGGCCTCTGGGAGCGGATTTGGCGATGTTGAAGTGGCTGCGTACGAGTTGCTTCGCGACAAGAATGAACGGAAGCCCAGAACATGCCACCGACAACAAGGGGGGGGGGCTGCGGCAGCATCGAGGGCGTGACTGCGTGCCTCTGTGGGAGAAAATGCTGGAGATGCGATTTGCGGGGGTTGCGGGTGTAATACTCATCAACGAGCGCTAGTTCTGCATCGAGGTGCTGCCCATGATCATGGAAGTGTCTGCTTGTTAAAGAAGAAAACCGCACGCTCAGAACGTCTCTGCAAGAAGATTTAAGCTTATGGCGAAAAGTGATCGACTTAGAAGGTGTCGTCGATTTGGAGAATGTCGCGGCAAGCGAGCTCTTCGGTTGCTACCGCTGTGACCACGCGCGACGTTCAAGCTCAGAGGAGATGTTGAAGGTGGCGCAAAAGCGGTTGAAGGGCTATCCAATGTTCCCGTCGTTGCAAGTCACGAAGAGGGTTTTCGAGTCGAGTGAACCAGAGATTGTAAGCCACTGCAAGTAATGTGCCGCGACGAGGCAAGGCAAATGCGGATCTTGAGGAGTCGTTGCTATCGCCGTGGGTTTTCACGGCTGGTGGTAATAGGTTGGGCTCTCAAGGTGGGGTGCACTGCTCTGAATCCAAGCCCGAGTTTTGTGTGCTACTAGCGCAGGCTTGCACTTTTCCGGTCCGAGAAGGTGTAGTCGCCCAAGGTGTCGCAAGTCAAGATGGAGCTCACGATTTGGTTCAACTGGTGGCAAGCAGTCGGGCTGAGAGCGTCTGTGGAGCAGTTGCAAGGGTGTGTGTCTCGTTAGCGCTGAAGCCATCGATCAGATTGCGCCTGCACGACCAAGGCATGGTGGAAACGGTGCATCGAGATAGTTAAATGGAAGAGCAGCAGTTTTTCCGACCCTCGAAGCTGTCACAGAGTGCGGTGCATGTCGTTAGATTCATGGCTGAGCTATTGGGCACGACGCTTGTCGCCGTCGGATTGAACTCGAAGGAGTACGGATGCGGGTTTCCAGTCGAGCTCTCACTGAAGCCCATTATCGTGGTGTTGGTCGCAGTTGCAGTCGCTGCTTTGGATGCCACGACGTGGGGGTTCCGTGAGGACAAGTGCGGACGAATGGGCAGCAGTTGTGCTATTCCAGTTGTTGTAGCGGCGCCGAATCTGCAGTCGAAGCTCGGCGAGTTCTGGCGCATCATGCAGCAATGCGCGGCATGGCAGATCGCAAGCTTCGCCTTCCTGCTGAAATTGTGGTTGTCCTTTTGGAATGGACTCGGCTGCGCACAGTGCGCGAATACGGACGCTGCGACGCACACGCCGCCGAGTGCGACGTGGTATGGCAACGCCGAGGAGGCGTTGGTATCGTGGAGAAAGTGCTCGAATTACCACGGCTGGTGGTAATGGGCTGTGCGTGAGCTGTGCTTGCAAGCCCAAGCTTTGTGCATTACCACATGCAGCCTCGTGCTGTCTATTTGGGAGTATTTTTTTTGGAGCTGGACCCGTGCATCTCTGAGGACAAGATGGGGTTGAAGTCGGAGCACGGGCAAGGTTTTGGTTCGTGGGCGGCAAAGTGGTGCGAGCAGGGTCGAGGTGTTGATTCAACTGCGATAGATCAGGAATTACAGATCAATGAAAAGTCCACAGCACTGCATCCGGTTTATAAGTTGTATTACACTTGTGTTACGTTGCACTTATGGATAGGTCGTACTCGCGCGGCATACATGTCTGTCACTACCCTAATATCAAGAGCAAGCAGGTCTGGACGAGTGCAGCCTTTGCACTGTTGGAATAGTTAATTATTTTGTCGGCGTCTTGTCCCCCAGCATGGCGTCGAAGCTGATGTTGATGTTCTCGCTCGACTCGGCCAGCTCGAGCATGCTGATGGACGAGTTGGACCCTCGTTGGCGAGTGTCGAAGCTGCCGTCGCTGGAGAGCGCGCCCAGAGCAGGATGTCGCTGCAGCGCTCTGGAGAACGATGGAGCCTCTTCCTGCGCGACTCGCATTTGTCCGCTCTCTACTTCGACCTCCACCTCCTCGTCCGAGTCCAAGTCGTCGTCTTGGATGCCGGCGTAGCACAACTCGTCCTCCTCGTCGAAGTCGTCGACGCGCCCGACCAGCGTGGAGAAGTTGCCGATCATGGAGTGCGAGAGGCTCATGTCCGACGTGATGCTGCGCGTGGTTCCGCTCGTGTCGGCAAACGTCTGGGAGAGTCGAGTGGGCGGCAGCCCGAAGTTGGACACATCGCTCCGCGCACTCGCAAACGTGACGCCTTGTGACTGCTGCGGACGGCGTCGACGCATGCTGGTTTCAACCTGCACCGACGGGTTGTACGACCCAGTCGACACGAAGCTGTCGCGCAAGTCCGCGAACCCGCCTCGAAGCTGCACGTCGCTGCCTGTGCCGTGCGCGCCATTGAAGCTTGGGGGTGGGCTGAAACTCGAAAGATGACCGGCAAGTGGCCCGCCGATGCTGATGCCGTAGACTGCTTCACGCAGCGCGTCCAGCAGGTGTCGTAGCGACTGACGGAAGCCCACCATGTCGCCCTTGGTGAAGAAGTGGAAGAACTCGCTGCGCGCGAGGCTGTACTTGATGTCGAGCCCGAAGTCCATGCGGTTCACCACCACAGGCAGGATCTTCTTGCCCTTATCTTCCGCAAACGCCAGCTGATCCTTCACGAGTTCGCTCGCCAGCGTCTTCTCGGAGATCAGCAGCACGAAGGCCGAGCACTTGAGAATCGCCTCCTTCGCTTCGTGGATGCGTACGGACATGTCGTCGTCCCGCGACAACACTGGGCGACCAGATCTGTCCGCCTCCTCCTCCGTGTCCTCGTCAATCGCCGACGCCAGCTTCACCATGTGCTTGCGATCCACGTAGCACCGCAAACCTCCTTCGCGACACATCTCAACGCACAACTTGCGCACGAACCGCTGGTGGTAGTCGCCATGGCTGATGAAGACGAACTGCTCGCCGCTGGCTGTGGCCGAGGTGAGCTCCTGCAAGTCTTCCACAATGCTGTCGCTAGTGCCAGGCTCGTCGATCTCGTTCGAGTCTCGCTCCGAGATGACGTCTTTGCGTCCTCCACGCTTGGGCTTCGTGGCTTTGTGGAAGTAGTACCCGCCAGTGTCGAGCACAATGCTATCGGATACGCCACCGTCGTCCACGAAGCTGTTGGAGCTGCTCGTGCTACTCAGGATGCTCAGGTTCGTGGCGTTGTAGTCGTAGTTGAGGCGCATCTGGCGCTGGCTGGTCGAGAACACGCTGTTTGAGCCGATGGACCTGGACGACCCCGGTGGCCCGCGCCGACGGGTGTTGCCAATGACGACGGGCATGGCCGAGTCGTCGCCGATCTCGTGGATGGACGAGCCGCCCGAGTCGTACTGGTAGTAGTTGGGCGTGTCGAACGCTGACAACGCCAGCGCTCGCTCGTCAAACTTCATCGAGTCCATGCCGTACGTGTTCGTGGAGCTCATACCGGACGCTGCGTGGTTCAGGCGGCGACTGCGCATTCCGCTGCCGGTGTGGCCCGACCCTGTCATCGGGTTCGTCTCCGCGCGACGCATGTTGCGCTTGATGTTGTCCACCTTCCGCTTCTCGATCTCGTCGCGCATCCCATCCAGCAGCATCCGAAGCTGGTTCTTGTACGCGGCTTCGTCGTACTCGTACCGCGTCTCCTTCTCGCTGACCTGCTCCACCTTGACGATGGCACTCTCGAACGGCACAAGCTGTCGCGTGTACAAATACACCTGCAGCTCCTCCGAAATCTTGGCTTGCTCGGTGGAGATGGCCATGATGGGCGTGCCCACCTGCTTGGCCAGCGCTAACTCTTTCAGACACCACTCCGACTGCGCGTAGTCCTCCGTCAGGATGCACAGCACCACTGCAGCGTTCGTGATTCCACGCGCGATCTCCTCGCGCCACACGGACCCACCACCGATCCCGCTGGGGTCCATGAGATCGAGCCACACCGTAATGTTCGCGTCTTCGAGCGACTTGCGCAGCTTGAGCGCGAACTCCATGTGGGAGTGCGTGTAGCTGATCATCACGTCGCGCGTTCCTGCAGCGCGCTTGATCTCGAACTGGAGCCTCGTTGACGTGGTGCAGTCGATCGGCCGGAACCCATCGTGATTCGTGCGCATGATGTCGCCTCCCATGCTCAGCAATGCCAGCGCCGTTTGCTGGTCGTCCAGCTTCACAGCAAGATGCAGCGCTGTATCCCCAGTTGAATGCGCATCCTGGAAGTTCGCATTGGCCTTGGCAGCCAGCAGGATCTCGACGGCTCCGACTGCGCCTTTCACAGTGAATTTCACTGCAGCCCAGTGTACCTAGGGGCCTACGCTTGGTGTGTCCGACGAATAGCCTTAGCTCACTGAGAAACGTCCAGGTTTGCCTTCTTGAGGGGAAAAGTCACAAGGCGGGGCGAGACGGTTCGGGCAGTAAGAGTAGGTACAAGCGGGAGGGATGATGTGGGTCACAGGCGAAGATCTTCACGCGTTGAAGTGAAAGGGGCCATGGTACCATAAATACGGTACATCTAATCAATATTTGCAGGTGAGAGGCATATGAGTGAAAGTACACTTGTTTTGACCTGCACCTGGTTTCGTGCAAAGTCCTCTATTTTGCTTTTGGTATTGTAGAGTGCAGCTGGCGGCGTGCCGCACTTGCAATTACCGAGCCCTCTTCGTCGCAAAATTTGAAACGCTCGATGTTCACACTGTGCGACCTGTGACTCACAGGCTGTGAGGGCAAAGCGAGCGATAAAACATCGGTATGAACGGAAACAATTAGGGCTCGTGGTGATCTTGGGCTTTGACTAGCCCACCTCTCGTATTGGGTTGGAGCTCTTAGAGCCGTACCAGGTTTACGAGGCTCCTCCTTATTCCAATAACTCTACGACTGCATCCTAAAAGTTGTCAATACCCATACCAAAGTATATGTTTAGGGTCACTATGTAGCATTAAATCTTGTAAGCGATCGCTATAGAGGAGCCTAGCGTATCACATGGACGTGGCCAACACCAGAGCCAACCAAACCGAGGTCAGTCCGCCCGCTCTGGGCCAGCCGTTCGGCAGTCCGTCGCCGAAGTTCGCGGTAAAGGCTTCAGTTCGAATTCCTCCTTCGAGACACCAACAACGACGAAGTGCTGCTGCTAGTGGCATGCAAATGCATTCGTAGCTTCCAAGCCGAGTCAATGAGCCCGTCCATGCTGCGACCTCGTTCCGGCTCTGCAAGTCATGCATGACAAGAAGTCCGTCGATGCACCGTTACGATATTTCATCGCTCAACAATCGTGAGAGCACACGCGTATTCGCAAAAGGTGCACATTGTACAAATTGTACACACCCAACTCCCACTCACGTTACGTATTTTTTGTCTAACCAACTCTTTTTGTTACTATGTGGTTTTGTGCGTAACGCTATCTATTGTTAGTGAAAAATGTCAAGATTGCGGCTACTCAGTGTGCCATGATGTAACCAGCCGACCTTCAAGCCTCCTGCGCATCCGTGACTCTCCACGAACGTCTTCATGCGTCAGCCACTGCACCCAGACAATGCAAGATTTCCGTGCACAGTCAAGATGCGTGGACATCTTGGTGCCATCTAGGCATCAAGTTGCCATTCCGGTAGATGCGTGTGCATGGCATGGTATCGAGCAAGCCGATGCCACCAACGCCCCGTTGCCACTACAGTGTCGAAGCCCTCGACCACCAACATACCCAGGCCAGCCCCATGTCAGCATCCATTATGGACCTACACACTGCGGAGGTAGCGAGCATGGACGACTGGCATCCTGTCTCTCTAGACACTCATGGCCACGAGAGGCACAGCGACGGTGATCGATTCGCAAGGTGAAGGAGTTGCAAGGTGCACCCAGGGCTGTGCGCAACACACGACCCGTGGCTACGCCAGTACATGTACACAAGAGGCATTCACCAGTGTGCATCGACCCCACTACTTCAACATGTACGCAGTGGCGCAAGATCTTAGACATGACCGACGACCAGACATTTTCTACTACCCTACGCCACGGAGCCGCTGCTGGAATTTGCATCAGGATGCTACAGCCTCAGAAGGATCTTGGTTGAGTCGAGTGTTCTCCACTGTTTGGGTGCCAGTTACTTCACCCGTCAACCTTTGCCAAGTCGTTCGACTGGACCATGATCAACGTCGAAAACGGAGCCTGGCCCGGAGATCTACGCTTACGTCGAAGTGAGAGTCACGGCCGCTGCTGAACTGGGATCAAGTCGTACAAGTAGGGGCTCACCATGTTGCGCGTGATGTCGCTCGCGGAGTTCACATAATGGCGCGGCGACTTCCGTCACAGTATTCATGCCTCCCACGCCAAAGAAGGGTTGAGGATAGTAGTGGGTTGCTCAGGTATTTCAGTTCGATTCCACGTTAATTGCGGGGGGGGGGGCGGCATTTGGCACGCAGTGCAGTACGGCGACAAGATCCCGCGAAGATGTTCGTTCTGCAGCAGAGCTCAGGTATCTATTGACCTGCAACTCGTATGACGACCCACATCTCTCGGCTCACAGCCATAGCTCAATCAACGCACCGTGTATCGTACCCAGAAGAAGAACCCGTTGGGTGGCAGGCCCATCAAGACTACGAAACCCTCACTTCCGATGCCAACCCGTACAACTCAGCGCCGTTTTTCGGTAGTGTGAGGTGCTTTTGCCGTTGGTCGCTGCTCCGCTCCCGTACTCGGCATGGCCATATCAAGCGAAAAAGTGTCCGTGTCCGTGCCCGTGCTGGAGCCCAGTCGGCGTTCCTCGCACGAAAATCGGTCAATCGAAGATCGGTCTCAGTCTGAATGCGGTGGTCCAGAGTACTGAGTAAGTGCTCACTGAGTACGTTCGAGTCTCGCATCGCTACGGCCCCCGGACGCAATCGCTCACGTAATGGACACGCTGCGGACGCAGAATTGGGGCGATCGTCGAAGACGGGGTCCTTCCCATCGACGACATACTTCGACTCCCGATTTTGTTCATTTCTCACGCGACTCAGATGAGATTTGCAGTCGGCGATTTGAAATCGCCGATTTCTCTTTTTTCAGACTTCACCCGTGTAAGGCTTATTGGCGATTACAGGCACTCCATGGTGTCACGTTCAAGACAGGCGAGTTGTCTGGGCTACGAAAGTGATACTGGTGGTGGTAGAAGGTCTGGGAGAGAAGTTGACGACTCTCGCTGAATGAGGCCTCTGGGAGCGGATTTGGCGATGTTGAAGTGGCTGCGTACGAGTTGCTTCGCGACAAGAATGAACGGAAGCCCAGAACATGCCACCGACAACAAGGGGGGGGGCTGCGGCAGCATCGAGGGCGTGACTGCGTGCCTCTGTGGGAGAAAATGCTGGAGATGCGATTTGCGGGGGTTGCGGGTGTAATACTCATCAACGAGCGCTAGTTCTGCATCGAGGTGCTGCCCATGATCATGGAAGTGTCTGCTTGTTAAAGAAGAAAACCGCACGCTCAGAACGTCTCTGCAAGAAGATTTAAGCTTATGGCGAAAAGTGATCGACTTAGAAGGTGTCGTCGATTTGGAGAATGTCGCGGCAAGCGAGCTCTTCGGTTGCTACCGCTGTGACCACGCGCGACGTTCAAGCTCAGAGGAGATGTTGAAGGTGGCGCAAAAGCGGTTGAAGGGCTATCCAATGTTCCCGTCGTTGCAAGTCACGAAGAGGGTTTTCGAGTCGAGTGAACCAGAGATTGTAAGCCACTGCAAGTAATGTGCCGCGACGAGGCAAGGCAAATGCGGATCTTGAGGAGTCGTTGCTATCGCCGTGGGTTTTCACGGCTGGTGGTAATAGGTTGGGCTCTCAAGGTGGGGTGCACTGCTCTGAATCCAAGCCCGAGTTTTGTGTGCTACTAGCGCAGGCTTGCACTTTTCCGGTCCGAGAAGGTGTAGTCGCCCAAGGTGTCGCAAGTCAAGATGGAGCTCACGATTTGGTTCAACTGGTGGCAAGCAGTCGGGCTGAGAGCGTCTGTGGAGCAGTTGCAAGGGTGTGTGTCTCGTTAGCGCTGAAGCCATCGATCAGATTGCGCCTGCACGACCAAGGCATGGTGGAAACGGTGCATCGAGATAGTTAAATGGAAGAGCAGCAGTTTTTCCGACCCTCGAAGCTGTCACAGAGTGCGGTGCATGTCGTTAGATTCATGGCTGAGCTATTGGGCACGACGCTTGTCGCCGTCGGATTGAACTCGAAGGAGTACGGATGCGGGTTTCCAGTCGAGCTCTCACTGAAGCCCATTATCGTGGTGTTGGTCGCAGTTGCAGTCGCTGCTTTGGATGCCACGACGTGGGGGTTCCGTGAGGACAAGTGCGGACGAATGGGCAGCAGTTGTGCTATTCCAGTTGTTGTAGCGGCGCCGAATCTGCAGTCGAAGCTCGGCGAGTTCTGGCGCATCATGCAGCAATGCGCGGCATGGCAGATCGCAAGCTTCGCCTTCCTGCTGAAATTGTGGTTGTCCTTTTGGAATGGACTCGGCTGCGCACAGTGCGCGAATACGGACGCTGCGACGCACACGCCGCCGAGTGCGACGTGGTATGGCAACGCCGAGGAGGCGTTGGTATCGTGGAGAAAGTGCTCGAATTACCACGGCTGGTGGTAATGGGCTGTGCGTGAGCTGTGCTTGCAAGCCCAAGCTTTGTGCATTACCACATGCAGCCTCGTGCTGTCTATTTGGGAGTATTTTTTTTGGAGCTGGACCCGTGCATCTCTGAGGACAAGATGGGGTTGAAGTCGGAGCACGGGCAAGGTTTTGGTTCGTGGGCGGCAAAGTGGTGCGAGCAGGGTCGAGGTGTTGATTCAACTGCGATAGATCAGGAATTACAGATCAATGAAAAGTCCACAGCACTGCATCCGGTTTATAAGTTGTATTACACTTGTGTTACGTTGCACTTATGGATAGGTCGTACTCGCGCGGCATACATGTCTGTCACTACCCTAATATCAAGAGCAAGCAGGTCTGGACGAGTGCAGCCTTTGCACTGTTGGAATAGTTAATTATTTTGTCGGCGTCTTGTCCCCCAGCATGGCGTCGAAGCTGATGTTGATGTTCTCGCTCGACTCGGCCAGCTCGAGCATGCTGATGGACGAGTTGGACCCTCGTTGGCGAGTGTCGAAGCTGCCGTCGCTGGAGAGCGCGCCCAGAGCAGGATGTCGCTGCAGCGCTCTGGAGAACGATGGAGCCTCTTCCTGCGCGACTCGCATTTGTCCGCTCTCTACTTCGACCTCCACCTCCTCGTCCGAGTCCAAGTCGTCGTCTTGGATGCCGGCGTAGCACAACTCGTCCTCCTCGTCGAAGTCGTCGACGCGCCCGACCAGCGTGGAGAAGTTGCCGATCATGGAGTGCGAGAGGCTCATGTCCGACGTGATGCTGCGCGTGGTTCCGCTCGTGTCGGCAAACGTCTGGGAGAGTCGAGTGGGCGGCAGCCCGAAGTTGGACACATCGCTCCGCGCACTCGCAAACGTGACGCCTTGTGACTGCTGCGGACGGCGTCGACGCATGCTGGTTTCAACCTGCACCGACGGGTTGTACGACCCAGTCGACACGAAGCTGTCGCGCAAGTCCGCGAACCCGCCTCGAAGCTGCACGTCGCTGCCTGTGCCGTGCGCGCCATTGAAGCTTGGGGGTGGGCTGAAACTCGAAAGCTGACCGGCAAGTGGCCCGCCGATGCTGATGCCGTAGACTTCTTCACGCAGCGCGTCCAGCAGGTGTCGTAGCGACTGACGGAAGCCCACCATGTCGCCCTTGGTGAAGAAGTGGAAGAACTCGCTGCGCGCGAGGCTGTACTTGATGTCGAGCCCGAAGTCCATGCGGTTCACCACCACAGGCAGGATCTTCTTGCCCTTATCTTCCGCAAACGCCAGCTGATCCTTCACGAGTTCGCTCGCCAGCGTCTTCTCGGAGATCAGCAGCACGAAGGCCGAGCACTTGAGAATCGCCTCCTTCGCTTCGTGGATGCGTACGGACATGTCGTCGTCCCGCGACAACACTGGGCGACCAGATCTGTCCGCCTCCTCCTCCGTGTCCTCGTCAATCGCCGACGCCAGCTTCACCATGTGCTTGCGATCCACGTAGCACCGCAAACCTCCTTCGCGACACATCTCAACGCACAACTTGCGCACGAACCGCTGGTGGTAGTCGCCATGGCTGATGAAGACGAACTGCTCGCCGCTGGCTGTGGCCGAGGTGAGCTCCTGCAAGTCTTCCACAATGCTGTCGCTAGTGCCAGGCTCGTCGATCTCGTTCGAGTCTCGCTCCGAGATGACGTCTTTGCGTCCTCCACGCTTGGGCTTCGTGGCTTTGTGGAAGTAGTACCCGCCAGTGTCGAGCACAATGCTATCGGATACGCCACCGTCGTCCACGAAGCTGTTGGAGCTGCTCGTGCTACTCAGGATGCTCAGGTTCGTGGCGTTGTAGTCGTAGTTGAGGCGCATCTGGCGCTGGCTGGTCGAGAACACGCTGTTTGAGCCGATGGACCTGGACGACCCCGGTGGCCCGCGCCGACGGGTGTTGCCAATGACGACGGGCATGGCCGAGTCGTCGCCGATCTCGTGGATGGACGAGCCGCCCGAGTCGTACTGGTAGTAGTTGGGCGTGTCGAACGCTGACAACGCCAGCGCTCGCTCGTCAAACTTCATCGAGTCCATGCCGTACGTGTTCGTGGAGCTCATACCGGACGCTGCGTGGTTCAGGCGGCGACTGCGCATTCCGCTGCCGGTGTGGCCCGACCCTGTCATCGGGTTCGTCTCCGCGCGACGCATGTTGCGCTTGATGTTGTCCACCTTCCGCTTCTCGATCTCGTCGCGCATCCCATCCAGCAGCATCCGAAGCTGGTTCTTGTACGCGGCTTCGTCGTACTCGTACCGCGTCTCCTTCTCGCTGACCTGCTCCACCTTGACGATGGCACTCTCGAACGGCACAAGCTGTCGCGTGTACAAATACACCTGCAGCTCCTCCGAAATCTTGGCTTGCTCGGTGGAGATGGCCATGATGGGCGTGCCCACCTGCTTGGCCAGCGCTAACTCTTTCAGACACCACTCCGACTGCGCGTAGTCCTCCGTCAGGATGCACAGCACCACTGCAGCGTTCGTGATTCCACGCGCGATCTCCTCGCGCCACACGGACCCACCACCGATCCCGCTGGGGTCCATGAGATCGAGCCACACCGTAATGTTCGCGTCTTCGAGCGACTTGCGCAGCTTGAGCGCGAACTCCATGTGGGAGTGCGTGTAGCTGATCATCACGTCGCGCGTTCCTGCAGCGCGCTTGATCTCGAACTGGAGCCTCGTTGACGTGGTGCAGTCGATCGGCCGGAACCCATCGTGATTCGTGCGCATGATGTCGCCTCCCATGCTCAGCAATGCCAGCGCCGTTTGCTGGTCGTCCAGCTTCACAGCAAGATGCAGCGCTGTATCCCCAGTTGAATGCGCATCCTGGAAGTTCGCATTGGCCTTGGCAGCCAGCAGGATCTCGACGGCTCCGACTGCGCCTTTCACAGTGAATTTCACTGCAGCCCAGTGTACCTAGGGGCCTACGCTTGGTGTGTCCGACGAATAGCCTTAGCTCACTGAGAAACGTCCAGGTTTGCCTTCTTGAGGGGAAAAGTCACAAGGCGGGGCGAGACGGTTCGGGCAGTAAGAGTAGGTACAAGCGGGAGGGATGATGTGGGTCACAGGCGAAGATCTTCACGCGTTGAAGTGAAAGGGGCCATGGTACCATAAATACGGTACATCTAATCAATATTTGCAGGTGAGAGGCATATGAGTGAAAGTACACTTGTTTTGACCTGCACCTGGTTTCGTGCAAAGTCCTCTATTTTGCTTTTGGTATTGTAGAGTGCAGCTGGCGGCGTGCCGCACTTGCAATTACCGAGCCCTCTTCGTCGCAAAATTTGAAACGCTCGATGTTCACACTGTGCGACCTGTGACTCACAGGCTGTGAGGGCAAAGCGAGCGATAAAACATCGGTATGAACGGAAACAATTAGGGCTCGTGGTGATCTTGGGCTTTGACTAGCCCACCTCTCGTATTGGGTTGGAGCTCTTAGAGCCGTACCAGGTTTACGAGGCTCCTCCTTATTCCAATAACTCTACGACTGCATCCTAAAAGTTGTCAATACCCATACCAAAGTATATGTTTAGGGTCACTATGTAGCATTAAATCTTGTAAGCGATCGCTATAGAGGAGCCTAGCGTATCACATGGACGTGGCCAACACCAGAGCCAACCAAACCGAGGTCAGTCCGCCCGCTCTGGGCCAGCCGTTCGGCAGTCCGTCGCCGAAGTTCGCGGTAAAGGCTTCAGTTCGAATTCCTCCTTCGAGACACCAACAACGACGAAGTGCTGCTGCTAGTGGCATGCAAATGCATTCGTAGCTTCCAAGCCGAGTCAATGAGCCCGTCCATGCTGCGACCTCGTTCCGGCTCTGCAAGTCATGCTGACAAGAAGTCCGTCGATGCACCGTTACGATTATTCGCAAAAGGTGCACATTGTACAAATTGTACACACCCAACTCCCACTCACGTTACGTATTTTTTGTCTAACCAACTCTTTTTGTTACTATGTGGTTTTGTGCGTAACGCTATCTATTGTTAGTGAAAAATGTCAAGATTGCGGCTACTCAGTGTGCCATGATGTAACCAGCCGACCTTCAAGCCTCCTGCGCATCCGTGACTCTCCACGAATGTCTTCATGCGTCAGCCACTGCACCCAGACAATGCAAGATTTCCGTGCACAGTCAAGATGCGTGGACATCTTGGTGCCATCTAGGCATCAAGTTGCCATTCCGGTAGATGCGTGTGCATGGCATGGTATCGAGCAAGCCGATGCCACCAACGCCCCGTTGCCACTACAGTGTCGAAGCCCTCGACCACCAACATACCCAGGCCAGCCCCATGTCAGCATCCATTATGGACCTACACACTGCGGAGGTAGCGAGCATGGACGACTGGCATCCTGTCTCTCTAGACACTCATGGCCACGAGAGGCACAGCGACGGTGATCGATTCGCAAGGTGAAGGAGTTGCAAGGTGCACCCAGGGCTGTGCGCAACACACGACCCGTGGCTACGCCAGTACATGTACACAAGAGGCATTCACCAGTGTGCATCGACCCCACTACTTCAACATGTACGCAGTGGCGCAAGATCTTAGACATGACCGACGACCAGACATTTTCTACTACCCTACGCCACGGAGCCGCTGCTGGAATTTGCATCAGGATGCTACAGCCTCAGAAGGATCTTGGTTGAGTCGAGTGTTCTCCACTGTTTGGGTGCCAGTTACTTCACCCGTCAACCTTTGCCAAGTCGTTCGACTGGACCATGATCAACGTCGAAAACGGAGCCTGGCCCGGAGATCTACGCTTACGTCGAAGTGAGAGTCACGGCCGCTGCTGAACTGGGATCAAGTCGTACAAGTAGGGGCTCACCATGTTGCGCGTGATGTCGCTCGCGGAGTTCACATAATGGCGCGGCGACTTCCGTCACAGTATTCATGCCTCCCACGCCAAAGAAGGGTTGAGGATAGTAGTGGGTTGCTCAGGTATTTCAGTTCGATTCCACGTTAATTGCGGGGGGGGGGGGGGCGGCATTTGGCACGCAGTGCAGTACGGCGACAAGATCCCGCGAAGATGTTCGTTCTGCAGCAGAGCTCAGGTATCTATTGACCTGCAACTCGTATGACGACCCACATCTCTCGGCTCACAGCCATAGCTCAATCAACGCACCGTGTATCGTACCCAGAAGAAGAACCCGTTGGGTGGCAGGCCCATCAAGACTACGAAACCCTCACTTCCGATGCCAACCCGTACAACTCAGCGCCGTTTTTCGGTAGTGTGAGGTGCTTTTGCCGTTGGTCGCTGCTCCGCTCCCGTACTCGGCATGGCCATATCAAGCGAAAAAGTGTCCGTGTCCGTGCCCGTGCTGGAGCCCAGTCGGCGTTCCTCGCACGAAAATCGGTCAATCGAAGATCGGTCTCAGTCTGAATGCGGTGGTCCAGAGTACTGAGTAAGTGCTCACTGAGTACGTTCGAGTCTCGCATCGCTACGGCCCCCGGACGCAATCGCTCACGTAATGGACACGCTGCGGACGCAGAATTGGGGCGATCGTCGAAGACGGGGTCCTTCCCATCGACGACATACTTCGACTCCCGATTTTGTTCATTTCTCACGCGACTCAGATGAGATTTGCAGTCGGCGATTTGAAATCGCCGATTTCTCTTTTTTCAGACTTCACCCGTGTAAGGCTTATTGGCGATTACAGGCACTCCATGGTGTCACGTTCAAGACAGGCGAGTTGTCTGGGCTACGAAAGTGATACTGGTGGTGGTAGAAGGTCTGGGAGAGAAGTTGACGACTCTCGCTGAATGAGGCCTCTGGGAGCGGATTTGGCGATGTTGAAGTGGCTGCGTACGAGTTGCTTCACGACAAGAATGAACGGAAGCCCAGAACATGCCACCGACAACAAGGGGGGGGGCTGCGGCAGCATCGAGGGCGTGACTGCGTGCCTCTGTGGGAGAAAATGCTGGAGATGCGATTTGCGGGGGTTGCGGGTGTAATACTCATCAACGAGCGCTAGTTCTGCATCGAGGTGCTGCCCATGATCATGGAAGTGTCTGCTTGTTAAAGAAGAAAACCGCACGCTCAGAACGTCTCTGCAAGAAGATTTAAGCTTATGGCGAAAAGTGATCGACTTAGAAGGTGTCGTCGATTTGGAGAATGTCGCGGCAAGCGAGCTCTTCGGTTGCTACCGCTGTGACCACGCGCGACGTTCAAGCTCAGAGGAGATGTTGAAGGTGGCGCAAAAGCGGTTGAAGGGCTATCCAATGTTCCCGTCGTTGCAAGTCACGAAGAGGGTTTTCGAGTCGAGTGAACCAGAGATTGTAAGCCACTGCAAGTAATGTGCCGCGACGAGGCAAGGCAAATGCGGATCTTGAGGAGTCGTTGCTATCGCCGTGGGTTTTCACGGCTGGTGGTAATAGGTTGGGCTCTCAAGGTTCACGGCTGGTGGTAATAGGTTGGGCTCTCAAGGTGGGGTGCACTGCTCTGAATCCAAGCCCGAGTTTTGTGTGCTACTAGCGCAGGCTTGCACTTTTCCGGTCCGAGAAGGTGTAGTCGCCCAAGGTGTCGCAAGTCAAGATGGAGCTCACGATTTGGTTCAACTGGTGGCAAGCAGTCGGGCTGAGAGCGTCTGTGGAGCAGTTGCAAGGGTGTGTGTCTCGTTAGCGCTGAAGCCATCGATCAGATTGCGCCTGCACGACCAAGGCATGGTGGAAACGGTGCATCGAGATAGTTAAATGGAAGAGCAGCAGTTTTTCCGACCCTCGAAGCTGTCACAGAGTGCGGTGCATGTCGTTAGATTCATGGCTGAGCTATTGGGCACGACGCTTGTCGCCGTCGGATTGAACTCGAAGGAGTACGGATGCGGGTTTCCAGTCGAGCTCTCACTGAAGCCCATTATCGTGGTGTTGGTCGCAGTTGCAGTCGCTGCTTTGGATGCCACGACGTGGGGGTTCCGTGAGGACAAGTGCGGACGAATGGGCAGCAGTTGTGCTATTCCAGTTGTTGTAGCGGCGCCGAATCTGCAGTCGAAGCTCGGCGAGTTCTGGCGCATCATGCAGCAATGCGCGGCATGGCAGATCGCAAGCTTCGCCTTCCTGCTGAAATTGTGGTTGTCCTTTTGGAATGGACTCGGCTGTGCACAGTGCGCGAATACGGACGCTGCGACGCACACGCCGCCGAGTGCGACGTGGTACTATATGGCAACGCCGAGGAGGCGTTGGTATCGTGGAGAAAGTGCTCGAATTACCACGGCTGGTGGTGATGGGCTGTGCGTGAGCTGCGCTTGCAAGCCCAAGCTTTGTGCATTACCACATGCAGCCTCGTGCTGTCTATTTGGGTGTATTTTTTTTTGGAGCTGGACCCGTGCATCTTTGAGGACAAGATGGGGTTGAAGTCGGAGCACGGGCAAGGTTTTGGTTCGTGGGCGGCAGTGGTGGTGCGAGCGGGGTCGAGCTGTTGATTCAACTGCGATAGATTACATAGGACATGCAGATCAATGAAGAGACCGCAGCACTGCAACCGGTTTATACGTTTTGTATTACACTTGTGTTATGTTTCACTCAGGTCGAACTCGCTTGGAGAGCATACATGTCTGCCACTACCCTAATACCAAGAGCGAGCAGGTCTGGACGAATGCATTTGTAAGTATTTTTTGGAGCTGCACACGTGCATCTCTACAGTAAAGCCAAAATAGGGCTGAAGCCGGAGCACGTGGCAAGGTTTTGGTTCGTGGGCGGCAAAATGGTGCGAGCGGGGTCGAGGTGTTGATTCAACTGCGATAGATCAGGAATTACAGATCAATGAAAAGTCCACAGCACTGCATCCGGTTTATAAGTTGTATTACACTTGTGTTACGTTGCACTTATGGATAGGTCGTACTCGCGCGGCATACATGTCTGTCACTACCCTAATATCAAGAGCAAGCAGGTCTGGACGAGTGCAGCCTTTGCACTGTTGGGATAGTTAATTACTTTGTCGGCGTCTTGTCCTCGAGCAAGGCGTCGAAGCTGATGTTGATGTTCTCGCTCGACTCGGCCAGCTCGAGCATGCTGATGGACGAGTTGGAGCCTCGTTGGCGCGTGTCGAAGCTTCCGTCGCTGGAGAGCGCGCCCAGGGCAGGATGTCGCTGCAGCGCCCTGGAGAACGACGGAGCCTCTTCCTGCACGACTCGCATTTGTCCGTTCTCCTCCACCTCCACCTCCTCGTCGGAGTCCAAGTCGTCGTCTTGGATGCCGGCGTAGCACAACTCGTCCTCCTCGTCGAAGTCGTCGACGCGCCCGACCAGCGTGGAGAAGTTGCCGATCATGGAGTGCGAGAGACTCATGTCCGACGTGATGCTGCGCGTGGTTCCCGAGGTGTCGGCGAACGTCTGCGAGAGTCGAGTGGGCGGCAGCCCGAAGTTGGACACATCGCACCGCGCACTCGCAAACGTGACGCCTTGAGTCTGCTGTGGACGGCGTCGACGCATGCTGCCTTCAACCTGCACCGACGGGTTGAAAGACCCAGTCGACACGAAGCTGTCGCGCAAATCTGCGAACCCGCCTCGAAGCTGCACGTCGCTGCCTGTGCCGTGCGCGCCATTGAAGCTTGGGGGTGGGCTGAAACTCGAAAGCTGACCGGCAAGTGGCCCGCCGATGCTGATGCCGTAGACTTCTTCACGCAGCGCGTCCAGCAGGTGGCGTAGCGACTGACGGAAGCCCACCATGTCGCCCTTGGTGAAGAAGTGGAAAAACTCGCTGCGCGCGAGGCTGTACTTGATGTCGAGCCCGAAGTCCATGCGGTTCACCACCACCGGCAGGATCTTCTTGCCCTTGTCCTCCGCGAACGCCAGCTGATCCTTCACGAGTTCGCTCGCCAGCGTCTTCTCGGAGATCAGCAGCACGAAGGCCGAGCACTTGAGAATCGCCTCCTTTGCTTCGTGGATGCGCACGGACATGTCGTCGTCCCGCGACAACACTGGGCGACCAGATCTGTCCGCCTCCTCCTCCATGTCCTCGTCAATCGCCGACGCCAGCTTCACCATGTGCTTGCGATCCACGTAGCACCGTAAACCCCCTTCGCGACACATCTCAACGCACAACTTGCGCACAAATCGCTGGTGGTAGTCGCCATGGCTGATGAAGACGAACTGCTCGCCGCTGGCTGTGGCCGAGGTGAGCTCCTGCAAGTCTTCCACAATGCTGTCGCTCGTACCAGGCTCTTCGACCTCGTTCGAGTCTCGCTCCGAGATGACGTCTTTGCGTCCTCCACGCTTGGGCTTCGTGGCTTTGTGGAAGTAGTACCCGCCAGTGTCGAGCACAATGCTATCCGACACGCCACCATCGTCCACGAAGCTGTTCGAGCTGCTGGTGCTGCTCAGGATGCTCAGGTTCGTGGCGTTGTAGTCGTAGTTGAGGCGCATTTGGCGCTGGCTGGTCGAGAACACGCTGTTCGAGCCGATGGACCTGGAAGACCCCGGTGGCCCGCGCCGACGGGTGTTGCCAATGACGACGGGCATGGCCGAGTCGTCGCCGATCTCGTGGATGGACGAGCCGCCCGAGTCGTACTGGTAGTAGTTGGGCGTGTCGAACGCTGACAGCGCCAGCGCTCGCTCGTCAAACTTCATCGAGTCCATGCCGTA
The DNA here is from genome assembly GCA_033557925.1 of Phytophthora x cambivora. Classification (NCBI taxonomy): domain Eukaryota; phylum Oomycota; class Peronosporomycetes; order Peronosporales; family Peronosporaceae; genus Phytophthora; species Phytophthora x cambivora. The sequence goes on along the minus strand of JAUCEB010000012.1, from coordinate 1,637,499 downwards.
CGTGTTTGTGGAGCTCATACCGGACGCTGCGTGGTTCAGGCGGCGACTGCGCATTCCGCTGCCGGTGTGGCCCGACCCTGTCATCGGGTTCGTCTCCGCGCGACGCATGTTGCGCTTGATGTTGTCCACCTTCCGCTTCTCGATCTCGTCGCGCATCCCATCCAGCAGCATCCGAAGCTGGTTCTTGTACGCGGCTTCGTCGTACTCGTACCGCGTCTCCTTCTCGCTGACCTGCTCCACCTTGACGATGGCACTCTCGAACGGCACAAGCTGTCGCGTGTACAAATACACCTGCAGCTCCTCCGAAATCGTCGCGTGTTCAGTGGAGATGGCCATGATGGGCGTGCCCACCTGCTTGGCCAGCGCCAACTCCTTGAGACACCACTCAGACTGCGCGTAGTCCTCTGTCAGGATGCAAAGCACCACGGCCGCGTTCGTGATTCCACGCGCGATCTCCTCGCGCCACACAGACCCACCACCGATCCCGCTGGGGTCCATGAGATCGAGCCACACCGTAATGTTCGCGTCTTCGAGCGACTTGCGCAGCTTGAGCGCGAACTCCATGTGGGAGTGCGTGTAGCTGATCATCACGTCGCGCGTTCCTGCCGCGCGCTTGATCTCGAACTGGAGCCTTGTTGACGTGGTGCAGTCGATCGGCCGGAAGCCATCGTGATTCGTGCGCATGATGTCGCCTCCCATGCTCAGCAATGCCAGCGCCGTTTGCTGGTCGTCCAGTTTCACAGCGAGATGCAACGCTGTATCTCCTGTTGAATGCGCATCCTGGAAGTTCGCATTGGCCTTGGCAGCCAGCAGGATCTCGACGGCTCCGACTGCGCCTTTCACAGTGAATTTCACTGCAGCCCAGTGTAGGGGCCTACGCTTGGTGTGCCCGACGTATAGCCCTAGCGCACTGAGAAACGTCCGGGTTTTAAGGTGATGGGGGGAAAAGTCACAAGGCGGGGCGAGACGGTTCGGGCAGTAAGAGTGGGTACAAGCGGGAGGGATGATGTGGGTCACAGGCGAAGATCTTGCGCGTTGAAGTGCGTGAGGTCATGGTACCATAAATGTGGTACATTTAATCGACATTTGCAGGTGAGAAACATAAGAGTGGGAATACACTTGTTTTGACCTGCACCTGGTTTCGTGTAAGCCCTCTCTTTTGCTTTTTGTATTGAAGAGTGCAGCTGGCGGCGTGCCGTCCTTGTAATTACCGAGCCCTCTTCGTCGCAAAATTTGAAACGCTCCACGCCCACACTGTGCGGCCTGTGCAGGGATGGCAAAAAAAATATTTAAATATTTTTTTCCGTAAAAAAATAGAATAGAAATATTTTTATTATTTTTACTCGTCTAAGTACGGAAATCTTTCACTCGTGTTTTGTATAGGACCTAATCGCTCTTATTACAGGTCCCGCGTTCTATTAGGTGAAGCACAACTTCGGATTTCAGCATGTGTGTACCGCGCAGCGGTCACGATGTGGCCGCCTTATAGGGTTCAGTCCAAGTCTTTCTTCCCTCGCATCATGGGTAGGAAACCTGACGTAGTGCGCAAGCACTTCGCGAAGCTCGAAGGCGAGCCCTGCAACGGCTTCAACGACTATTACCATCACTGTCTCCACTGCGTGGCCGCGAACCGCGCAGGCGAAGCAAGCGTCGTCGAGAAGATCCACGGCAGTGTTTTTGCGTTGCGCCGTCACCTTCAAAAGTGTCCGCACACACCAGAGGCTCGCATGGCGCGCGAAGCTACAGGCATGATGCGAGGAAGCTCTGATACAGCCGCCGAAGGTCAATTTCCTTTGTTCTCGGAAATTCAGGTGAACCTGTTTCACAGACGCCTACTAGAGTTCCAGGCAGATCATCGTTTACCAGACACTTTTATTGAGCGGGATACCACTGCGAGGCTCATTGAGTGTTTAACCCCTCGCGCAGTTGCGCATTTGCCATCTCGCCGGGAGTTCGGTGGGCCCATGCTTAGTGCTTTTGCTGAGGAAGTAATTGAAGAAGAATCGAAGGCGGGAATGGAGTTACAGAAGGAGTCGGGGGGCCGCGTCAACTTTCTAAGTGATATTTGGCAAAATATCGCTAAAGTTCACCTTCTTGGTGCACAGCTCGCTATATTTGGTGTCATCATTACTTTGGGTCTATTTCACACTGGAAGCCGACATGATGGACTCGATTTGGCACAGCGAATGGAGGCTCGGATGCTTGATGCCCAATCGAATGGATGGATTATTGGCGGGGTTGTCACGGATGACGCTGGGCAGTGCGGTCGTGCAAGGAGAATTCTAGCATTGAGATGGCCTAAGGTTGTGTTCGTGAAGTGTTTTGCACATGACATGAATAACCTTGTAAAAAATATTATTCGTGTGGAGTCTTTTCGGCGCGTATCTAGACAAGCCCAGCGTGTGGTGAAGTTTCTAAATGCTTCTACATCAAAATGGCTGCCTCGATCTCAAGAAATCATGGTTCAGACGTACGGAAAATACTGGCAGTTCGTCACTTTGTGCCCGACCAGGTGGAACTCTATGCAAGGGTGTTTCTCCTCACTCCTTCGGGTTCAAACATCCCTGCGCATGTTTGCTGCTAAATATCGTGGCGACGCGGAATTTAATTCGGCGCTCTCCGTCTTAGAAGATGATATATTCTGGTCATCACTCAGAGATGCAGAACAGGTGATCAACCCGATTTGCTTCGCTTCCTACAAATTACAAAGTGATGAAAACACGTTAGCGGACGTGGTCATTGTTTTACGAGATCTGTACGACAACTTTAGCACTTCTGGCTACAGTGGTGAAATTCTCAAGCTGGTTGAAGCGAGATGGGCCGCATGCGAGCAGCCTCTATTCATGCTTGCTCTCTACTTGCACCCGGCTTACTATATGGATGCAAATCGTTTGGTCAACACCAAAGTATCTGGCCACGCCAGCATCTGCAAAATCGCTGAATACTACTATCGGCGACTACTTGGTGACGATCCTGGTACAGTTGCTGGCGAGCTGGATGACTGGCTTAGTGGTACATACATGGGAGGCTCTCCAAAAGAACTGAAGAACTTTGAAACATCTTCCCTACCTGCGTTACCAGGATTTTGGCGCCATTGGAAGAAACAGTACCCCAATCATTGCCTGCCCAAGCTTGCATTGGCTGTGCTCTCGGTTACTGTGAACACTGCAACCTGCGAACGATATTTCTCGGAGCTAGCATTAATTCATACTGCACTTCGCAATCGGATGGACCCCAAGAAAGCCCGAAAGATTGCTGCGCTGCGAAAATACCTGAGAGATATGTCAAAGAAAGCGGATATTGCAAAACCTGCAAAGCGGATGTTGTCCCCTGAAGAACCTGTACGAATTTCCGCGTTTGGTACCCCAGAACGGCGGAGTTCAAGTTCCCGCAACGCCTCACCATTTAACCCCGCCCCCCCACGAAGTGTAGCTTTCGAGCTTTCAACTACGGGCTCGATTGCCTCGGGACACGACGAAGATGACGATGAAATCTACGAAATTGATGACATCGTAGCTCACTGGGAGACGGTCTTGTCAGCGATGGAAGATGGGGACGATAGCGAGCTGCAAACAATACTCTCGTTAGCCGATGTCATCAACGGCGGGGAAGTGGTCACAGAGGAAGAAGAGGAGGACATTTTACCACCTATGCGACGTTCTTTCCCCGAAGTGGACGACAGAAGATTCCCGCAAGAGCCACTAGTTTTGAAGGGTCTACGAGGTCGAAAGGTACGTCTAGCAGACTTGCTTACGAACGATACTGCTAATGGCACCCAATAGGTTTACACAATCCTGTTACACGACTAGCATGTTAATACATTTTTCGTAAACCATCTAAGCCTGGATACAATGCACTACCACCGTGTTCGGGTTCGCGGTGGTCACCTTCGTCTTCAGCTCATCCCGACCGTCGTCCAGCGTCGGACCCGTCGGACGTCGGCTCGTCGATGAGGCGCGCGATGTCGCCTCCAAGTCGTGCCATCCTTCCTCGATGTCCAAGTACGATTGGATGTTGTCCCAGTTGTCGCTTGCGGCAATCGAGTTGCCCACCTGCTTGACACCTCCGTCGCCGAACAGGCAGCATCCTTCGCCAGCATCATGGCCGTTGAGCCGTAGTCCGTGGGGTTCTCCAATTTCTGGATAGTGCACACGAACAAGATCGTTTAGTAGCCCCATCATATCCACGTGCACTTGTCCTTACCTGTGTACGACGCGTTCATCGTCAGAGTCGATGTCCCCGTGAAGGCCTCGAACTCGCCGTTCGACGAACTACCCACGGTGTCATTGCGCTCGGACCCGCGCTCACCTGCAGGTTGCGCAGGAGCGTGAACGAGATCACCCTGCCCTCCTGGTCAACGTGCATGACGTACACGACGTCATCTGCCAGGTCGTAGCCTGACGTCTCCTGAGCAGAACCCCACCGCCGCCCCGTCGTAGTCTGGATCATGCGCTTGAAGCAGCGCGCCAGTGGCAGGTACGACAGGTTAATGTCCTCCGGCAGCATCAGCATGATGGTGAAGGCGCACGCTGCCGCCGCCATCATATTGGTGTGCGTGAGCAAGGCGCCCTTGGGGTCCTCCGTCGTGCCCGAAATGTAGCAGATCGCGGCCAGGTCGCTGGGGAGCGGGGGTCTGCCGGCACGACGTTCTGCTTGCCGTCCTTGACCAAGTGACTGGGCGTCATGAGCTTCACCTTGTGCTCTTGAGCCAGCAGCGCCCCCTCTTCGTCGACATCGTCCTCGAACTGCACCACCGTCTGGATGCTGCGGCACTCACTCGTGTACGACGTCAACGAGCGTCTTGAACTGCTCCTAACCGCAGAAGACAACACTCACGGATAATCGGGCATCGGCTCGGTCCACTATTAGCGCAGCTACAGTGATTCGCTAGCATCTGAGCGATCTGATTTAACAGGTTTGAGAGTCTAAATTTGGTAAAACATGGATAAAAATATTATAAAAATATATTTTTTTATATTTTTATTTTGAAAAAATGCTTCCATATTTTTTTTGCCATCCCTGGCCTGTGAGGGCAAAGCCAGCGATAAAAACATAGGACTGAGCGGAAACACTTGCAGCAATTAGGGCTGGCAGATGAACTTAGGATCCCCCCTCTCGTATTGTGTTTTAGCTCTTAGAGCCGTACCAGGTTTGCTAGGTTTCTCCTTATCCCAATAACTCTACGACTGCATCCTAAAAGTTGTCAATACCCATACCAAAGTATATGTTTAGGGTCACTATGTAGAATTAAATCTTGTAAGCGATCGCTATAGAGGAGCCTAGCGTATCACATGGACGTGGCCAACACCAGAGCCAACCAAACCGAGGTCAGTCCGCCCGCTCTGGGCCAGCCGTTCGGCAGTCCGTCGCCGAAGTTCGCGGTAAAGGCTTCAGTTCGAATTCCTCCTTCGAGACACCAACAACGACGAAGTGCTGCTGCTAGTGGCATGCAAATGCATTCGTAGCTTCCAAGCCGAGTCAATGAGCCCGTCCATGCTGCGACCTCGTTCCGGCTCTGCAAGTCATGCATGACAAGAAGTCCGTCGATGCACCGTTACGATATTTCATCGCTCAACAATCGTGAGAGCACACGCGTATTCGCAAAAGGTGCACATTGTACAAATTGTACACACCCAACTCCCACTCACGTTACGTATTTTTTGTCTAACCAACTCTTTTTGTTACTATGTGGTTTTGTGCGTAACGCTATCTATTGTTAGTGAAAAATGTCAAGATTGCGGCTACTCAGTGTGCCATGATGTAACCAGCCGACCTTCAAGCCTCCTGCGCATCCGTGACTCTCCACGAACGTCTTCATGCGTCAGCCACTGCACCCAGACAATGCAAGATTTCCGTGCACAGTCAAGATGCGTGGACATCTTGGTGCCATCTAGGCATCAAGTTGCCATTCCGGTAGATGCGTGTGCATGGCATGGTATCGAGCAAGCCGATGCCACCAACGCCCCGTTGCCACTACAGTGTCGAAGCCCTCGACCACCAACATACCCAGGCCAGCCCCATGTCAGCATCCATTATGGACCTACACACTGCGGAGGTAGCGAGCATGGACGACTGGCATCCTGTCTCTCTAGACACTCATGGCCACGAGAGGCACAGCGACGGTGATCGATTCGCAAGGTGAAGGAGTTGCAAGGTGCACCCAGGGCTGTGCGCAACACACGACCCGTGGCTACGCCAGTACATGTACACAAGAGGCATTCACCAGTGTGCATCGACCCCACTACTTCAACATGTACGCAGTGGCGCAAGATCTTAGACATGACCGACGACCAGACATTTTCTACTACCCTACGCCACGGAGCCGCTGCTGGAATTTGCATCAGGATGCTACAGCCTCAGAAGGATCTTGGTTGAGTCGAGTGTTCTCCACTGTTTGGGTGCCAGTTACTTCACCCGTCAACCTTTGCCAAGTCGTTCGACTGGACCATGATCAACGTCGAAAACGGAGCCTGGCCCGGAGATCTACGCTTACGTCGAAGTGAGAGTCACGGCCGCTGCTGAACTGGGATCAAGTCGTACAAGTAGGGGCTCACCATGTTGCGCGTGATGTCGCTCGCGGAGTTCACATAATGGCGCGGCGACTTCCGTCACAGTATTCATGCCTCCCACGCCAAAGAAGGGTTGAGGATAGTAGTGGGTTGCTCAGGTATTTCAGTTCGATTCCACGTTAATTGCGGGGGGGGGGGCGGCATTTGGCACGCAGTGCAGTACGGCGACAAGATCCCGCGAAGATGTTCGTTCTGCAGCAGAGCTCAGGTATCTATTGACCTGCAACTCGTATGACGACCCACATCTCTCGGCTCACAGCCATAGCTCAATCAACGCACCGTGTATCGTACCCAGAAGAAGAACCCGTTGGGTGGCAGGCCCATCAAGACTACGAAACCCTCACTTCCGATGCCAACCCGTACAACTCAGCGCCGTTTTTCGGTAGTGTGAGGTGCTTTTGCCGTTGGTCGCTGCTCCGCTCCCGTACTCGGCATGGCCATATCAAGCGAAAAAGTGTCCGTGTCCGTGCCCGTGCTGGAGCCCAGTCGGCGTTCCTCGCACGAAAATCGGTCAATCGAAGATCGGTCTCAGTCTGAATGCGGTGGTCCAGAGTACTGAGTAAGTGCTCACTGAGTACGTTCGAGTCTCGCATCGCTACGGCCCCCGGACGCAATCGCTCACGTAATGGACACGCTGCGGACGCAGAATTGGGGCGATCGTCGAAGACGGGGTCCTTCCCATCGACGACATACTTCGACTCCCGATTTTGTTCATTTCTCACGCGACTCAGATGAGATTTGCAGTCGGCGATTTGAAATCGCCGATTTCTCTTTTTTCAGACTTCACCCGTGTAAGGCTTATTGGCGATTACAGGCACTCCATGGTGTCACGTTCAAGACAGGCGAGTTGTCTGGGCTACGAAAGTGATACTGGTGGTGGTAGAAGGTCTGGGAGAGAAGTTGACGACTCTCGCTGAATGAGGCCTCTGGGAGCGGATTTGGCGATGTTGAAGTGGCTGCGTACGAGTTGCTTCGCGACAAGAATGAACGGAAGCCCAGAACATGCCACCGACAACAAGGGGGGGGGCTGCGGCAGCATCGAGGGCGTGACTGCGTGCCTCTGTGGGAGAAAATGCTGGAGATGCGATTTGCGGGGGTTGCGGGTGTAATACTCATCAACGAGCGCTAGTTCTGCATCGAGGTGCTGCCCATGATCATGGAAGTGTCTGCTTGTTAAAGAAGAAAACCGCACGCTCAGAACGTCTCTGCAAGAAGATTTAAGCTTATGGCGAAAAGTGATCGACTTAGAAGGTGTCGTCGATTTGGAGAATGTCGCGGCAAGCGAGCTCTTCGGTTGCTACCGCTGTGACCACGCGCGACGTTCAAGCTCAGAGGAGATGTTGAAGGTGGCGCAAAAGCGGTTGAAGGGCTATCCAATGTTCCCGTCGTTGCAAGTCACGAAGAGGGTTTTCGAGTCGAGTGAACCAGAGATTGTAAGCCACTGCAAGTAATGTGCCGCGACGAGGCAAGGCAAATGCGGATCTTGAGGAGTCGTTGCTATCGCCGTGGGTTTTCACGGCTGGTGGTAATAGGTTGGGCTCTCAAGGTGGGGTGCACTGCTCTGAATCCAAGCCCGAGTTTTGTGTGCTACTAGCGCAGGCTTGCACTTTTCCGGTCCGAGAAGGTGTAGTCGCCCAAGGTGTCGCAAGTCAAGATGGAGCTCACGATTTGGTTCAACTGGTGGCAAGCAGTCGGGCTGAGAGCGTCTGTGGAGCAGTTGCAAGGGTGTGTGTCTCGTTAGCGCTGAAGCCATCGATCAGATTGCGCCTGCACGACCAAGGCATGGTGGAAACGGTGCATCGAGATAGTTAAATGGAAGAGCAGCAGTTTTTCCGACCCTCGAAGCTGTCACAGAGTGCGGTGCATGTCGTTAGATTCATGGCTGAGCTATTGGGCACGACGCTTGTCGCCGTCGGATTGAACTCGAAGGAGTACGGATGCGGGTTTCCAGTCGAGCTCTCACTGAAGCCCATTATCGTGGTGTTGGTCGCAGTTGCAGTCGCTGCTTTGGATGCCACGACGTGGGGGTTCCGTGAGGACAAGTGCGGACGAATGGGCAGCAGTTGTGCTATTCCAGTTGTTGTAGCGGCGCCGAATCTGCAGTCGAAGCTCGGCGAGTTCTGGCGCATCATGCAGCAATGCGCGGCATGGCAGATCGCAAGCTTCGCCTTCCTGCTGAAATTGTGGTTGTCCTTTTGGAATGGACTCGGCTGCGCACAGTGCGCGAATACGGACGCTGCGACGCACACGCCGCCGAGTGCGACGTGGTACTATATGGCAACGCCGAGGAGGCGTTGGTATCGTGGAGAAAGTGCTCGAATTACCACGGCTGGTGGTGATGGGCTGTGCGTGAGCTGCGCTTGCAAGCCCAAGCTTTGTGCATTACCACATGCAGCCTCGTGCTGTCTATTTGGGTGTATTTTTTTTTGGAGCTGGACCCGTGCATCTTTGAGGACAAGATGGGGTTGAAGTCGGAGCACGGGCAAGGTTTTGGTTCGTGGGCGGCAGTGGTGGTGCGAGCGGGGTCGAGCTGTTGATTCAACTGCGATAGATTACATAGGACATGCAGATCAATGAAGAGACCGCAGCACTGCAACCGGTTTATACGTTTTGTATTACACTTGTGTTATGTTTCACTCAGGTCGAACTCGCTTGGAGAGCATACATGTCTGCCACTACCCTAATACCAAGAGCGAGCAGGTCTGGACGAATGCATTTGTAAGTATTTTTTGGAGCTGCACACGTGCATCTCTACAGTAAAGCCAAAATAGGGCTGAAGCCGGAGCACGTGGCAAGGTTTTGGTTCGTGGGCGGCAAAATGGTGCGAGCGGGGTCGAGGTGTTGATTCAACTGCGATAGATCAGGAATTACAGATCAATGAAAAGTCCACAGCACTGCATCCGGTTTATAAGTTGTATTACACTAGTGTTACGTTGCACTTAGGTCGTACTCGCGCGGCATACATGTCTGTCACTACCCTAATATCAAGAGCAAGCAGGTCTGGACGAGTGCAGCCTTTGCACTGTTGGGATAGTTAATTACTTTGTCGGCGTCTTGTCCTCGAGCAAGGCGTCGAAGCTGATGTTGATGTTCTCGCTCGACTCGGCCAGCTCGAGCATGCTGATGGACGAGTTGGAGCCTCGTTGGCGCGTGTCGAAGCTTCCGTCGCTGGAGAGCGCGCCCAGGGCAGGATGTCGCTGCAGCGCCCTGGAGAACGACGGAGCCTCTTCCTGCACGACTCGCATTTGTCCGTTCTCCTCCACCTCCACCTCCTCGTCGGAGTCCAAGTCGTCGTCTTGGATGCCGGCGTAGCACAACTCGTCCTCCTCGTCGAAGTCGTCGACGCGCCCGACCAGCGTGGAGAAGTTGCCGATCATGGAGTGCGAGAGACTCATGTCCGACGTGATGCTGCGCGTGGTTCCCGAGGTGTCGAGTGGGCGGCAGCCCGAAGTTGGACACATCGCTCCGCGCACTCGCAAACGTGACGCCTTGAGTCTGCTGTGGACGGCGTCGACGCATGCTGCCTTCAACCTGCACCGACGGGTTGAAAGACCCAGTCGACACGAAGCTGTCGCGCAAATCTGCGAACCCGCCTCGAAGCTGCACGTCGCTGCCTGTGCCGTGCGCGCCATTGAAGCTTGGGGGTGGGCTGAAACTCGAAAGCTGACCGGCAAGTGGCCCGCCGATGCTGATGCCGTAGACTTCTTCACGCAGCGCGTCCAGCAGGTGGCGTAGCGACTGACGGAAGCCCACCATGTCGCCCTTGGTGAAGAAGTGGAAAAACTCGCTGCGCGCGAGGCTGTACTTGATGTCGAGCCCGAAGTCCATGCGGTTCACCACCACCGGCAGGATCTTCTTGCCCTTGTCCTCCGCGAACGCCAGCTGATCCTTCACGAGTTCGCTCGCCAGCGTCTTCTCGGAGATCAGCAGCACGAAGGCCGAGCACTTGAGAATCGCCTCCTTTGCTTCGTGGATGCGCACGGACATGTCGTCGTCCCGCGACAACACTGGGCGACCAGATCTGTCCGCCTCCTCCTCCATGTCCTCGTCAATCGCCGACGCCAGCTTCACCATGTGCTTGCGATCCACGTAGCACCGTAAACCCCCTTCGCGACACATCTCAACGCACAACTTGCGCACAAATCGCTGGTGGTAGTCGCCATGGCTGATGAAGACGAACTGCTCGCCGCTGGCTGTGGCCGAGGTGAGCTCCTGCAAGTCTTCCACAATGCTGTCGCTCGTACCAGGCTCTTCGACCTCGTTCGAGTCTCGCTCCGAGATGACGTCTTTGCGTCCTCCACGCTTGGGCTTCGTGGCTTTGTGGAAGTAGTACCCGCCAGTGTCGAGCACAATGCTATCCGACACGCCACCATCGTCCACGAAGCTGTTCGAGCTGCTGGTGCTGCTCAGGATGCTCAGGTTCGTGGCGTTGTAGTCGTAGTTGAGGCGCATTTGGCGCTGGCTGGTCGAGAACACGCTGTTCGAGCCGATGGACCTGGAAGACCCCGGTGGCCCGCGCCGACGGGTGTTGCCAATGACGACGGGCATGGCCGAGTCGTCGCCGATCTCGTGGATGGACGAGCCGCCCGAGTCGTACTGGTAGTAGTTGGGCGTGTCGAACGCTGACAGCGCCAGCGCTCGCTCGTCAAACTTCATCGAGTCCATGCCGTACGTGTTTGTGGAGCTCATACCGGACGCTGCGTGGTTCAGGCGGCGACTGCGCATTCCGCTGCCGGTGTGGCCCGACCCTGTCATCGGGTTCGTCTCCGCGCGACGCATGTTGCGCTTGATGTTGTCCACCTTCCGCTTCTCGATCTCGTCGCGCATCCCATCCAGCAGCATCCGAAGCTGGTTCTTGTACGCGGCTTCGTCGTACTCGTACCGCGTCTCCTTCTCGCTGACCTGCTCCACCTTGACGATGGCGCTCTCGAACGGCACAAGCTGTCGCGTGTACAAATACACCTGCAGCTCCTCCGAAATCGTCGCGTGTTCAGTGGAGATGGCCATGATGGGCGTGCCCACCTGCTTGGCCAGCGCCAACTCCTTGAGACACCACTCAGACTGCGCGTAGTCCTCTGTCAGGATGCAAAGCACCACGGCCGCGTTCGTGATTCCACGCGCGATCTCCTCGCGCCACACAGACCCACCACCGATCCCGCTGGGGTCCATGAGATCGAGCCACACCGTAATGTTCGCGTCTTCGAGCGACTTGCGCAGCTTGAGCGCGAACTCCATGTGGGAGTGCGTGTAGCTGATCATCACGTCGCGCGTTCCTGCCGCGCGCTTGATCTCGAACTGGAGCCTTGTTGACGTGGTGCAGTCGATCGGCCGGAAGCCATCGTGATTCGTGCGCATGATGTCGCCTCCCATGCTCAGCAATGCCAGCGCCGTTTGCTGGTCGTCCAGTTTCACAGCGAGATGCAACGCTGTATCTCCTGTTGAATGCGCATCCTGGAAGTTCGCATTGGCCTTGGCAGCCAGCAGGATCTCGACGGCTCCGACTGCGCCTTTCACAGTGAATTTCACTGCAGCCCAGTGTAGGGGCCTACGCTTGGTGTGCCCGACGTATAGCCCTAGCGCACTGAGAAACGTCCGGGTTTTAAGGTGATGGGGGGAAAAGTCACAAGGCGGGGCGAGACGGTTCGGGCAGTAAGAGTGGGTACAAGCGGGAGGGATGATGTGGGTCACAGGCGAAGATCTTGCGCGTTGAAGTGCGTGAGGTCATGGTACCATAAATGTGGTACATTTAATCGACATTTGCAGGTGAGAAACATAAGAGTGGGAATACACTTGTTTTGACCTGCACCTGGTTTCGTGTAAGCCCTCTCTTTTGCTTTTTGTATTGAAGAGTGCAGCTGGCGGCGTGCCGTCCTTGTAATTACCGAGCCCTCTTCGTCGCAAAATTTGAAACGCTCCACGCCCACACTGTGCGGCCTGTGCAGGGATGGCAAAAAAAATATTTAAATATTTTTTTCCGTAAAAAAATAGAATAGAAATATTTTTATTATTTTTACTCGTCTAAGTACGGAAATCTTTCACTCGTGTTTTGTATAGGACCTAATCGCTCTTATTACAGGTCCCGCGTTCTATTAGGTGAAGCACAACTTCGGATTTCAGCATGTGTGTACCGCGCAGCGGTCACGATGTGGCCGCCTTATAGGGTTCAGTCCAAGTCTTTCTTCCCTCGCATCATGGGTAGGAAACCTGACGTAGTGCGCAAGCACTTCGCGAAGCTCGAAGGCGAGCCCTGCAACGGCTTCAACGACTATTACCATCATTGTCTCCACTGCGTGGCCGCGAACCGCGCAGGCGAAGCAAGCGTCGTCGAGAAGATCCACGGCAGTGTTTTTGCGTTGCGCCGTCACCTTCAAAAGTGTCCGCACACACCAGAGGCTCGCATGGCGCGCGAAGCTACAGGCATGATGCGAGGAAGCTCTGATACAGCCGCCGAAGGTCAATTTCCTTTGTTCTCGGAAATTCAGGTGAACCTGTTTCACAGACGCCTACTAGAGTTCCAGGCAGATCATCGTTTACCAGACACTTTTATTGAGCGGGATACCACTGCGAGGCTCATTGAGTGTTTAAACCCTCGCGCAGTTGCGCATTTGCCATCTCGCCGGGAGTTCGGTGGGCCCATGCTTAGTGCTTTTGCTGAGGAAGTAATTGAAGAAGAATCGAAGGCGGGAATGGAGTTACAGAAGGAGTCGGGGGGCCGCGTCAACTTTCTAAGTGATATTTGGCAAAATATCGCTAAAGTTCACCTTCTTGGTGCACAGCTCGCTATATTTGGTGTCATCATTACTTTGGGTCTATTTCACACTGGAAGCCGACATGATGGACTCGATTTGGCACAGCGAATGGAGGCTCGGATGCTTGATGCCCAATCGAATGGATGGATTATTGGCGGGGTTGTCACGGATGACGCTGGGCAGTGCGGTCGTGCAAGGAGAATTCTAGCATTGAGATGGCCTAAGGTTGTGTTCGTGAAGTGTTTTGCACATGACATGAATAACCTTGTAAAAAGTATTATTCGTGTGGAGTCTTTTCGGCGCGTATCTAGACAAGCCCAGCGTGTGGTGAAGTTTCTAAATGCTTCTACATCAAAATGGCTGCCTCGATCTCAAGAAATCATGGTTCAGACGTACGGAAAATACTGGCAGTTCGTCACTTTGTGCCCGACCAGGTGGAACTCTATGCAAGGGTGTTTCTCCTCACTCCTTCGGGTTCAAACATCCCTGCGCATGTTTGCTGCTAAATATCGTGGCGACGCGGAATTTAATTCGGCGCTCTCCGTCTTAGAAGATGATATATTCTGGTCATCACTCAGAGATGCAGAACAGGTGATCAACCCGATTTGCTTCGCTTCCTACAAATTACAAAGTGATGAAAACACGTTAGCGGACGTGGTCATTGTTTTACGAGATCTGTACGACAACTTTAGCACTTCTGGCTACAGTGGTGAAATTCTCAAGCTGGTTGAAGCGAGATGGGCCGCATGCGAGCAGCCTCTATTCATGCTTGCTCTCTACTTGCACCCGGCTTACTATATGGATGCAAATCGTTTGGTCAACACCAAAGTATCTGGCCACGCCAGCATCTGCAAAATCGCTGAATACTACTATCGGCGACTACTTGGTGACGATCCTGGTACAGTTGCTGGCGAGCTGGATGACTGGCTTAGTGGTACATACATGGGAGGCTCTCCAAAAGAACTGAAGAACTTTGAAACATCTTCCCTACCTGCGTTACCAGGATTTTGGCGCCATTGGAAGAAACAGTACCCCAATCATTGCCTGCCCAAGCTTGCATTGGCTGTGCTCTCGGTTACTGTGAACACTGCAACCTGCGAACGATATTTCTCGGAGCTAGCATTAATTCATACTGCACTTCGCAATCGGATGGACCCCAAGAAAGCCCGAAAGATTGCTGCGCTGCGAAAATACCTGAGAGATATGTCAAAGAAAGCGGATATTGCAAAACCTGCAAAGCGGATGTTGTCCCCTGAAGAACCTGTACGAATTTCCGCGTTTGGTACCCCAGAACGGCGGAGTTCAAGTTCCCGCAACGCCTCACCATTTAACCCCGCCCCCCCACGAAGTGTAGCTTTCGAGCTTTCAACTACGGGCTCGATTGCCTCGGGACACGACGAAGATGACGATGAAATCTACGAAATTGATGACATCGTAGCTCACTGGGAGACGGTCTTGTCAGCGATGGAAGATGGGGACGATAGCGAGCTGCAAACAATACTCTCGTTAGCCGATGTCATCAACGGCGGGGAAGTGGTCACAGAGGAAGAAGAGGAGGACATTTTACCACCTATGCGACGTTCTTTCCCCGAAGTGGACGACAGAAGATTCCCGCAAGAGCCACTAGTTTTGAAGGGTCTACGAGGTCGAAAGGTACGTCTAGCAGACTTGCTTACGAACGATACTGCTAATGGCACCCAATAGGTTTACACAATCCTGTTACACGACTAGCATGTTAATACATTTTTCGTAAACCATCTAAGCCTGGATACAATGCACTACCACCGTGTTCGGGTTCGCGGTGGTCACCTTCGTCTTCAGCTCATCCCGACCGTCGTCCAGCGTCGGACCCGTCGGACGTCGGCTCGTCGATGAGGCGCGCGATGTCGCCTCCAAGTCGTGCCATCCTTCCTCGATGTCCAAGTACGATTGGATGTTGTCCCAGTTGTCGCTTGCGGCAATCGAGTTGCCCACCTGCTTGACACCTCCGTCGCCGAACAGGCAGCATCCTTCGCCAGCATCATGGCCGTTGAGCCGTAGTCCGTGGGGTTCTCCAATTTCTGGATAGTGCACACGAACAAGATCGTTTAGTAGCCCCATCATATCCACGTGCACTTGTCCTTACCTGTGTACGACGCGTTCATCGTCAGAGTCGATGTCCCCGTGAAGGCCTCGAACTCGCCGTTCGACGAACTACCCACGGTGTCATTGCGCTCGGACCCGCGCTCACCTGCAGGTTGCGCAGGAGCGTGAACGAGATCACCCTGCCCTCCTGGTCAACGTGCATGACGTACACGACGTCATCTGCCAGGTCGTAGCCTGACGTCTCCTGAGCAGAACCCCACCGCCGCCCCGTCGTAGTCTGGATCATGCGCTTGAAGCAGCGCGCCAGTGGCAGGTACGACAGGTTAATGTCCTCCGGCAGCATCAGCATGATGGTGAAGGCGCACGCTGCCGCCGCCATCATATTGGTGTGCGTGAGCAAGGCGCCCTTGGGGTCCTCCGTCGTGCCCGAAATGTAGCAGATCGCGGCCAGGTCGCTGGGGAGCGGGGGTCTGCCGGCACGACGTTCTGCTTGCCGTCCTTGACCAAGTGACTGGGCGTCATGAGCTTCACCTTGTGCTCTTGAGCCAGCAGCGCCCCCTCTTCGTCGACATCGTCCTCGAACTGCACCACCGTCTGGATGCTGCGGCACTCACTCGTGTACGACGTCAACGAGCGTCTTGAACTGCTCCTAACCGCAGAAGACAACACTCACGGATAATCGGGCATCGGCTCGGTCCACTATTAGCGCAGCTACAGTGATTCGCTAGCATCTGAGCGATCTGATTTAACAGGTTTGAGAGTCTAAATTTGGTAAAACATGGATAAAAATATTATAAAAATATATTTTTTTATATTTTTATTTTGAAAAAATGCTTCCATATTTTTTTTGCCATCCCTGGCCTGTGAGGGCAAAGCCAGCGATAAAAACATAGGACTGAGCGGAAACACTTGCAGCAATTAGGGCTGGCAGATGAACTTAGGATCCCCCCTCTCGTATTGTGTTTTAGCTCTTAGAGCCGTACCAGGTTTGCTAGGTTTCTCCTTATCCCAATAACTCTACGACTGCATCCTAAAAGTTGTCAATACCCATACCAAAGTATATGTTTAGGGTCACTATGTAGAATTAAATCTTGTAAGCGATCGCTATAGAGGAGCTTAGCGTATCACATGGACGTGTCCAACCAGAGCCAACCAAACCGAGGCCAGCCCGCCCGCTCTGGGCCAGCCGTTCGGCAGTCCGTCGCCGAAGTTCGCGGTAAAGGCTTCAGTTCGAATTCCTCCTTCGAGACACCAACAACGACGAAGTGCTGCTGCTAGTGGCGTGCAAATGCATTCGTAGCTTCCAAGCCAAGTCAATGAGCCCGTCCATGCTGCGACCTCGTTCCGGCTCTGCAAGTCATGCATGACAAGAAGTCCGTCGATGCACCGTTACGATATTTCATCGCTCAACAATCGTGAGAGCACACGCGTATTCGCAAAAGGTGCACATTGTACAAATTGTACACACTCAACTCCCACTCACGTTACGTATTTTTTTGTCTAACCAACTCTTTTTTTATTATGTGGTTTTGTGCGTAACGCTATCTATTGTTAGTGAAGAAGATCAAGATTGCGGCTACTCAGTGTGCCATGATGTAACCAGCCGACCTTCAAGCCTCCTGCGCATCCGCGACTCTCCACAAACGTCTTCATGCGTCGGCCACTGCACCCAGACAATGCAAGATTTCCGTGCACAGTCAAGATGCGTGGACATCTTGGTGCCATCTAGGCGTCAAGTTGCCATTCCGGTAGATGCGTGCGCATGGCATGGTATCGAGCAAGCCGATGCCACCAACGCCCCGTTGCCACTACGGTGTCGAAGCCCTCGACCACCAACATCCCCAGGCCAGCCCCATGTCAGCATCCAATATGGACCTACACACTGCGGAGGTAGCGGGCATGGACGACAGACATACTATCTCTCTAGACACTCATGGCCACGAGAGGCACAGCGACGGTGATCGATTCGCGAGGTGAAGGAGTTGCAAGGTGCACCCAGGGCTGTGCGCAACACACGACCCGTGGCTACGCCAGTACATGTACACAAGAGGCATTCACCAGTGTGCATCGACCCCACTACTTCAACATGTACGCAGTGGCGCAAGATCTTAGACATGACCGACGACCAGACATTTTCTACTACCCTACGCCACGGAGCCGCTGCTGAAATTTGCATCAGGATGCTACAGCCTCAGAAGGATCTTGGTTGAGTCGAGTGTTCTCCACTGTTTGGGTGCCAGTTGCTTCACCCGTCACGCTTTGACAAGTCGTACCAGTCACCAGGAGATCCTGTACATGTTGTCAGTGTGAGTCACTGGCACTGCCGTTCGACTGGGCCATAATTAACGTCGAGAACGGAGCCTGGCCCGGAGATCTACGCCTGCGTCGAAGTGCGAGTCACTGCCACTGCTGAACTGGGATCAAGTCGTACAAGTAGGGGCTCACCATGTTGCGCGTGATGTCGCTCGCGGAGTTCACATAATGGCGCGGCGACTTCCGTCGCAGTATTCATGCCTCCCATGCAAAAGAAGGGTTGAGGATAGTAGTGGGTTGGTTGGTCAGGTATTTCAGTTCGATACCACGTTAATTGCGTGGGGGTGACATCATTTGGCACGCAATGCAGTACGGCGACAAGACCCCGCGAAGATGTTCGTACTGCAGCAGAGCTCAGGTATCTATCGACCGGCAACTCGTATGACGACCCACATCTCTCGGCTCACGGCCATAGCTCAATCAACGCACCGTGTATCGTACCCAGAAGAAGAACCCGTTGGGTGGCAGGCCCATCAAGACTACGAAACCCTCACTTCCGATGCCAACCCGTACAACTCAGCGCCGTTTTTCGGTAGTGTGAGGTGCTTTTGCCGTTGGTCGCTGCTCCGCTCCCGTACTCGGCATGGCCATATCAAGCGAAAAAGTGTCCGTGTCCGTGCCCGTGCTGGAGCCCAGTCGGCGTTCCTCGCACGAAAATCGGTCAATCGAAGATCGGTCTCAGTCTGAATGCGGTGGTCCAGAGTACTGAGTAAGTGCTCACTGAGTACGTTCGAGTCTCGCATCGCTACGGCCACCGGACGCAATCGCTCACGTAATGGACACGCTGCGGACGCAGAATTGGGGCGATCGTCGAAGACGGGGTCCTTCCCATCGACGACATACTCCGACTCCCGATTTTGTTCATTTCTCACGCGACTCAGATGAGATTTGCAGTCGGCGATTTGAAATCGCCGATTTCTCTTTTTTCAGACTTCCCCCGTGTATTGGCGATTACAGGCACTCCATGGTGTCACGTTCAAGACAGGCGAGTTGTCTGGGCTACGAAAGTGATACTGGTGGTGGTAGAAGGTCTGGGAGAGAAGTTGACGACTCTCGCTGAATCAGGCCTCTGGGAGCGGATTTGGCGATGTTGAAGTGGCTGCGTACGAGTTGCTTCGCGACAAGAATGAACGGAAGCCCAGAACATGCCACCGACAACAAGGGAGGGCCGCGGCAGCATCGAGGGCGTGACTGCGTGCCTCTGTGGGAGAAAATGCTGGAGATGCGATTTGCGGGGGTTGCGGGTGTGATACTCATCAACGAGCGCTAGTTCTGCATCGAGGTGCTGCCCATGATCATGGAAGTGTCTGCTTGTTAAAGAAGAAAACCGCACGCTCAGAACGTCTCTGCAAGAAGATTTAAGCTTATGGCGAAAAGTGATCGACTTAGAAGGTGTCGTCGATTTGGAGAATGTCGCGGCAAGCGAGCTCTTCGGTTGCTACCGCTGTGACCACGCGCGACGTTCAAGCTCAGAGGAGATGTTGAAGGTGGCGCAAAAGCGGTTGAAGGGCTATCCAATGTTCCCGTCGTTGCAAGTCACGAAGAGGGTTTTCGAGTCGAGTGAACCAGAGATTGTAAGCCACTGCAAGTAATGCCTGTACCGCGACGAGGCAAGGCAAATGCGGATCTTGAGGAGTCGTTGCTATCGCCGTGGGTTTTCACGGCTGGTGGTAATAGGTTGGGCTCTCAAGGTGGGGTGCACTGCTCTGAATCCAAGCCCGAGTTTTGTGTGCTACTAGCGCAGGCTTGCACTTTTCCGGTCCGAGAAGGTCGCCCAAGGTGTCGCAAGTCAAGATGGAGCTCACGATTTGGTTCAACTGGTGGCAAGCAGTCGGGCTGAGAGCGTCTGTGGAGCAGTTGCAAGGGTGTGTGTCTCGTTAGCGCTGAAGCCATCGATCAGATTGCGCCTGCACGACCAAGGCATGGTGGAAACGGTGCATCGAGATAGTTAAATGGAAGAGCAGTAGTTTTTCCGACCCTCGAAGCTGTCACAGAGTGCGGTGCATGTCGTTAGATTCATGGCTGAGCTATTGGGCACGACGCTTGTCGCCGTCGGATTGAACTCGAAGGAGTACGGATGCGGGTTTCCAGTCGAGCTCTCACTGAAGCCCATTATCGTGGTGTTGGTCGCAGTTGCAGTCGCTGCGTTGGACGCCACGACGTGGGGGTTCCGTGAGGACAAGTGCGGACGAATGGGCAGCAGTTGTGCTATTCCAGTTGTTGTAGCGGCGCCGAATCTGCCTGCAGTCGAAGCTCGGCGAGTTCTGGCGCATCATGCAGCAATGCGCGGCATGGCAGACCGCAAGCTTCGCCTTCCTGCTGAAATTGTGGTTGTCCTTTTGGAATGGACTCGGCTGCGCACAGTGCGCGAATACGGACGCTGCGACGCACACGCCGCCGAGTGCGACGTGGTACTATATGGCAACGCCGAGGAGGCGTTGGTATCGTGGAGAAAGTGCTCGAATTACCACGGCTGGTGGTGATGGGCTGTGCGTGAGCTGCGCTTGCAAGCCCAAGCTTTGTGCATTACCACATGCAGCCTCGTGCTGTCTATTTGGGTGTATTTTTTTTTGGAGCTGGACCCGTGCATCTTTGAGGACAAGATGGGGTTGAAGTCGGAGCACGGGCAAGGTTTTGGTTCGTGGGCGGCAGTGGTGGTGCGAGCGGGGTCGAGCTGTTGATTCAACTGCGATAGATTACATAGGACATGCAGATCAATGAAGAGACCGCAGCACTGCAACCGGTTTATACGTTTTGTATTACACTTGTGTTATGTTTCACTCAGGTCGAACTCGCTTGGAGAGCATACATGTCTGCCACTACCCTAATACCAAGAGCGAGCAGGTCTGGACGAATGCATTTGTAAGTATTTTTTGGAGCTGCACACGTGCATCTCTACAGTAAAGCCAAAATAGGGCTGAAGCCGGAGCACGTGGCAAGGTTTTGGTTCGTGGGCGGCAAAATGGTGCGAGCGGGGTCGAGGTGTTGATTCAACTGCGATAGATCAGGAATTACAGATCAATGAAAAGTCCACAGCACTGCATCCGGTTTATAAGTTGTATTACACTAGTGTTACGTTGCACTTAGGTCGTACTCGCGCGGCATACATGTCTGTCACTACCCTAATATCAAGAGCAAGCAGGTCTGGACGAGTGCAGCCTTTGCACTGTTGGGATAGTTAATTACTTTGTCGGCGTCTTGTCCCCGAGCAAGGCGTCGAAGCTGATGTTGATGTTCTCGCTCGACTCGGCCAGCTCGAGCATGCTGATGGACGAGTTGGAGCCTCGTTGGCGCGTGTCGAAGCTTCCGTCGCTGGAGAGCGCGCCCAGGGCAGGATGTCGCTGCAGCGCCCTGGAGAACGACGGAGCCTCTTCCTGCACGACTCGCATTTGTCCGTTCTCCTCCACCTCCACCTCCTCGTCGGAGTCCAAGTCGTCGTCTTGGATGCCGGCGTAGCACAACTCGTCCTCCTCGTCGAAGTCGTCGACGCGCCCGACCAGCGTGGAGAAGTTGCCGATCATGGAGTGCGAGAGACTCATGTCCGACGTGATGCTGCGCGTGGTTCCCGAGGTGTCGGCGAACGTCTGCGAGAGTCGAGTGGGCGGCAGCCCGAAGTTGGACACATCGCTCCGCGCACTCGCAAACGTGACGCCTTGAGTCTGCTGTGGACGGCGTCGACGCATGCTGCCTTCAACCTGCACCGACGGGTTGAAAGACCCAGTCGACACGAAGCTGTCGCGCAAATCTGCGAACCCGCCTCGAAGCTGCACGTCGCTGCCTGTGCCGTGCGCGCCATTGAAGCTTGGGGGTGGGCTGAAACTCGAAAGCTGACCGGCAAGTGGCCCGCCGATGCTGATGCCGTAGACTTCTTCACGCAGCGCGTCCAGCAGGTGGCGTAGCGACTGACGGAAGCCCACCATGTCGCCCTTGGTGAAGAAGTGGAAAAACTCGCTGCGCGCGAGGCTGTACTTGATGTCGAGCCCGAAGTCCATGCGGTTCACCACCACCGGCAGGATCTTCTTGCCCTTGTCCTCCGCGAACGCCAGCTGATCCTTCACGAGTTCGCTCGCCAGCGTCTTCTCGGAGATCAGCAGCACGAAGGCCGAGCACTTGAGAATCGCCTCCTTTGCTTCGTGGATGCGCACGGACATGTCGTCGTCCCGCGACAACACTGGGCGACCAGATCTGTCCGCCTCCTCCTCCATGTCCTCGTCAATCGCCGACGCCAGCTTCACCATGTGCTTGCGATCCACGTAGCACCGTAAACCCCCTTCGCGACACATCTCAACGCACAACTTGCGCACAAATCGCTGGTGGTAGTCGCCATGGCTGATGAAGACGAACTGCTCGCCGCTGGCTGTGGCCGAGGTGAGCTCCTGCAAGTCTTCCACAATGCTGTCGCTCGTACCAGGCTCTTCGACCTCGTTCGAGTCTCGCTCCGAGATGACGTCTTTGCGTCCTCCACGCTTGGGCTTCGTGGCTTTGTGGAAGTAGTACCCGCCAGTGTCGAGCACAATGCTATCCGACACGCCACCATCGTCCACGAAGCTGTTCGAGCTGCTGGTGCTGCTCAGGATGCTCAGGTTCGTGGCGTTGTAGTCGTAGTTGAGGCGCATTTGGCGCTGGCTGGTCGAGAACACGCTGTTCGAGCCGATGGACCTGGAAGACCCCGGTGGCCCGCGCCGACGGGTGTTGCCAATGACGACGGGCATGGCCGAGTCGTCGCCGATCTCGTGGATGGACGAGCCGCCCGAGTCGTACTGGTAGTAGTTGGGCGTGTCGAACGCTGACAGCGCCAGCGCTCGCTCGTCAAACTTCATCGAGTCCATGCCGTACGTGTTTGTGGAGCTCATACCGGACGCTGCGTGGTTCAGGCGGCGACTGCGCATTCCGCTGCCGGTGTGGCCCGACCCTGTCATCGGGTTCGTCTCCGCGCGACGCATGTTGCGCTTGATGTTGTCCACCTTCCGCTTCTCGATCTCGTCGCGCATCCCATCCAGCAGCATCCGAAGCTGGTTCTTGTACGCGGCTTCGTCGTACTCGTACCGCGTCTCCTTCTCGCTGACCTGCTCCACCTTGACGATGGCGCTCTCGAACGGCACAAGCTGTCGCGTGTACAAATACACCTGCAGCTCCTCCGAAATCGTCGCGTGTTCAGTGGAGATGGCCATGATGGGCGTGCCCACCTGCTTGGCCAGCGCCAACTCCTTGAGACACCACTCGTAGTCCTCTGTCAGGATGCAAAGCACCACGGCCGCGTTCGTGATTCCACGCGCGATCTCCTCGCGCCACACAGACCCACCACCGATCCCGCTGGGGTCCATGAGATCGAGCCACACCGTAATGTTCGCGTCTTCGAGCGACTTGCGCAGCTTGAGCGCGAACTCCATGTGGGAGTGCGTGTAGCTGATCATCACGTCGCGCGTTCCTGCCGCGCGCTTGATCTCGAACTGGAGCCTTGTTGACGTGGTGCAGTCGATCGGCCGGAAGCCATCGTGATTCGTGCGCATGATGTCGCCTCCCATGCTCAGCAATGCCAGCGCCGTTTGCTGGTCGTCCAGTTTCACAGCGAGATGCAACGCTGTATCTCCTGTTGAATGCGCATCCTGGAAGTTCGCATTGGCCTTGGCAGCCAGCAGGATCTCGACGGCTCCGACTGCGCCTTTCACAGTGAATTTCACTGCAGCCCAGTGTAGGGGCCTACGCTTGGTGTGCCCGACGTATAGCCCTAGCGCACTGAGAAACGTCCGGGTTTTAAGGTGATGGGGGGAAAAGTCACAAGGCGGGGCGAGACGGTTCGGGCAGTAAGAGTGGGTACAAGCGGGAGGGATGATGTGGGTCACAGGCGAAGATCTTGCGCGTTGAAGTGCGTGAGGTCATGGTACCATAAATGTGGTACATTTAATCGACATTTGCAGGTGAGAAACATAAGAGTGGGAATACACTTGTTTTGACCTGCACCTGGTTTCGTGTAAGCCCTCTCTTTTGCTTTTTGTATTGAAGAGTGCAGCTGGCGGCGTGCCGTCCTTGTAATTACCGAGCCCTCTTCGTCGCAAAATTTGAAACGCTCCACGCCCACACTGTGCGGCCTGTGAGGGCAAAGCCAGCGATAAAAACATAGGACTGAGCGGAAACACTTGCAGCAATTAGGGCTGGCAGATGAACTTAGGATCCCCCCTCTCGTATTGTGTTTTAGCTCTTAGAGCCGTACCAGGTTTGCTAGGTTTCTCCTTATCCCAATAACTCTACGACTGCATCCTAAAAGTTGTCAATACCCATACCAAAGTATATGTTTAGGGTCACTATGTAGAATTAAATCTTGTAAGCGATCGCTATAGAGGAGCTTAGCGTATCACATGGACGTGTCCAACCAGAGCCAACCAAACCGAGGCCAGCCCGCCCGCTCTGGGCCAGCCGTTCGGCAGTCCGTCGCCGAAGTTCGCGGTAAAGGCTTCAGTTCGAATTCCTCCTTCGAGACACCAACAACGACGAAGTGCTGCTGCTAGTGGCGTGCAAATGCATTCGTAGCTTCCAAGCCAAGTCAATGAGCCCGTCCATGCTGCGACCTCGTTCCGGCTCTGCAAGTCATGCATGACAAGAAGTCCGTCGATGCACCGTTACGATATTTCATCGCTCAACAATCGTGAGAGCACACGCGTATTCGCAAAAGGTGCACATTGTACAAATTGTACACACCCAACTCCCACTCACGTTACGTATTTTTTTGTCTAACCAACTCTTTTTTTATTATGTGGTTTTGTGCGTAACGCTATCTATTGTTAGTGAAGAAGATCAAGATTGCGGCTACTCAGTGTGCCATGATGTAACCAGCCGACCTTCAAGCCTCCTGCGCATCCGCGACTCTCCACAAACGTCTTCATGCGTCGGCCACTGCACCCAGACAATGCAAGATTTCCGTGCACAGTCAAGATGCGTGGACATCTTGGTGCCATCTAGGCGTCAAGTTGCCATTCCGGTAGATGCGTGCGCATGGCATGGTATCGAGCAAGCCGATGCCACCAACGCCCCGTTGCCACTACGGTGTCGAAGCCCTCGACCACCAACATCCCCAGGCCAGCCCCATGTCAGCATCCAATATGGACCTACACACTGCGGAGGTAGCGGGCATGGACGACAGACATACTATCTCTCTAGACACTCATGGCCACGAGAGGCACAGCGACGGTGATCGATTCGCGAGGTGAAGGAGTTGCAAGGTGCACCCAGGGCTGTGCGCAACACACGACCCGTGGCTACGCCAGTACATGTACACAAGAGGCATTCACCAGTGTGCATCGACCCCACTACTTCAACATGTACGCAGTGGCGCAAGATCTTAGACATGACCGACGACCAGACATTTTCTACTACCCTACGCCACGGAGCCGCTGCTGAAATTTGCATCAGGATGCTACAGCCTCAGAAGGATCTTGGTTGAGTCGAGTGTTCTCCACTGTTTGGGTGCCAGTTGCTTCACCCGTCACGCTTTGACAAGTCGTACCAGTCACCAGGAGATCCTGTACATGTTGTCAGTGTGAGTCACTGGCACTGCCGTTCGACTGGGCCATAATTAACGTCGAGAACGGAGCCTGGCCCGGAGATCTACGCCTGCGTCGAAGTGCGAGTCACTGCCACTGCTGAACTGGGATCAAGTCGTACAAGTAGGGGCTCACCATGTTGCGCGTGATGTCGCTCGCGGAGTTCACATAATGGCGCGGCGACTTCCGTCGCAGTATTCATGCCTCCCATGCAAAAGAAGGGTTGAGGATAGTAGTGGGTTGGTTGGTCAGGTATTTCAGTTCGATACCACGTTAATTGCGTGGGGGGTGACATCATTTGGCACGCAATGCAGTACGGCGACAAGACCCCGCGAATGTAACGGGGTAAGAAGTACCGTCACTAGCGTACACTATAGATGCAAGAGGAAGCTCGCAATAGTAGAACCAAGTGTCAGGTTTGGGGCAAATTTAACTCTGTTTATTTATGGAACGGGAGCGGGGCCTCCCGTTCTCTTTGTGAACCACTCAAATCTAAGTCGATGCCTGATTGGCTGAAATGGGTCTGGCTCCCCACTTCCATCCAATCAGGTAATGACAACAGGGCACACGCTAGCCGTGTGCCTGTACCTACTTTTGTGTATGTAGCCATGAGGCTCCTACCTACTTATGTAACTCTGTATACCTACTTACGTAACCGTAACCAGCCCGTTACATCACCCCCCTCTCAAAGTTGCACTCACCCACGGTGAGTGCTTTCGCATCGGGAAGTGAATGAAGAGACGAACTGGCCGACGGGCGCGCGCAGCGGAGGCGCTGCGCGCTCAATCTTCAATCCATGGCGCCGTCGGGGTCACTCGGCAATGCACAGCCGAGTGGGGCGCTTCACAAGGGTCCTCAAGGTCTTCACGCACGCGCGACGCAAGTGCAGGCCGAAGGGAGCATGGCGCTACGAGCGCTGGAGCTCGTAGCCGACGACGTGGTTGTTGAAATGTCCATGTCAACACTTCTGGCGGCGTGATCGTCATCGCTGTGGTCGCGGCTGCTCGCGCCGCGACTGTTCGCGTCGCGACTGTTCACATCGCGACTGTTCGCTGGAGCTTCATCACTGATGGCGGTCGCAATGGCGTCGTCGTTCTCCGGGGACTCACGCCGCGAATACTCGTGAGCGATGGCGCTCACGAGGTCATGATCATCTTCCGAGCCGTCGTCGTCGGAGATCAGTGCGAGCGTGGCCTCGTACTCCTTCACGACGTCTGGGATGTCCTCCATCAGACGCTTACGAGGCTCCCACGTGTCCTCCGCTGGCGGGAATCCAAGCCAGCGGACCCGATAGAACAGTTCGGTCGCACGCGCCCGACGGGACGTCGGCGCCGTGCCCGTTGCGCGTGTCCTGCGCGTCTCATGATCCACGATGCGCTCGGCAATCCAGCGCCGAGCGCCTGACGCATCGACAAGCGGGGGCGGACCATCTCGACGAAAGGTCGTCTCGTAGGGTCGAGGCGTCGCTTCAGAGCCACGACTCTGAAGGGTCGCCGGTTTCGGCGGTTTCAGCGGTTTCGGCGACTGTCGAGAGGCTTCGCTTCTCCGAATCGACACGTCACTCGGAGCGCCTGACGACCGAGCAGGGGACGGATCAGGCGAGGGGCGGCGCGATGGAGGCTCAGAACCTCTCTGAGCCTGTGCGCGAGCGTACTGCGGCTGCGAAGACTGCTGCGACTCGATCGGAGCAGGTGCGGCGCGTGATGTCGAAGTGGCTTCGTCACTTGATGTCGCTCGTGTCACGCTCGGCGACGCCCTCGCGTGAGGAGCGAGGGTCCTTGTCGACTCGGCGTCAGCGTCGACAGCAGGGCGGTTCGGATTACGCGCCGGCCGCGCCTCCGGTGCAGGGATCGTCGCAGGAACGTAGGGCTTGAGGCGCCCGACGTAAAACGTCGGGTGCAGTCGCATGGCAGTAGGAATGTCTAGCGTGTAGGCATCTCCGATAACCTTCAAAATTTTGAACGGCCCAATAAAACGTGGCGCCAGTTTGTTTGCACCCAAGTTCGTCACAGCAGTTCCTTGGATGCCATCCGTAGATAGAAGTACTCGTTCGCCTCGCCGGAAGGACGACATGTTCTTCCGGCCCCGCCGATCTGCATTCGCCTTCTGTCGGTCAACAGCTGCTTGGAGCGCGTCACGCACAAACCGCGTGACTGCTTGACGATGCAGTAGGAACTCGGACACTGCTGCAGAGTCGATGGGCGTCGGAGTTGCTGCCGGGGCGAAGTTGGCGACGGCGGACGTGGCGGGTGAAGCCACGTCAACTGCGAAGAGGTCCTCGTATGCCACGCCGTGAAGGGCGTGGCCCTCGAGTGGTGCGTCGCCTGTGTTGGACTTGGCCGACTGGGGCAGCAGGGGCTCGCTCGAATCCTGCGCCGACTTCGATGTCGGTGCCACTCCTCCCCCACCAAGAGTGGAGACCGCTGCTGCATTCGAACTTCGGACGGCCAGCAGAGCCGGAACGCGCGGGTGCCGCGCGTTGTTCACGAAGAACGGCGTCAGGCCCGTCGACGCGTGGGTCGAGTTGTTCAGTGCAAACTCGGCCATCGGCAGGAAGGAGCTCCAAGAGGCGAAAGACGTTGCGTAGCTACGCAATACGTCCTCGAGGACGCGATTCACACGCTCCGTTTGCCCATCCGTCTCTGGATGGGCCGCCGTGGACATAAGCAAGCGGGTGCCCAGCAGCGCAAACAGCCGCGTCCAAAACGCGGACGTGAAACGGGGATCGCGATCCGAAACGATGGACTCCGGCAGGCCGTGGTGGCGGAACACCAGGTCGAGGAACAACTCGGCCGACTCGTCGGCTGTCACCTCTGCTGCGACTGGAGCAAGATGGACCATCTTGCTAAAGCGATCCACAAAGACGAGGACGCCGGTGCGGCCTTCGGCGTCACGTGGAAGGCCAAAGATGAAGTCCATGCTGACAGATCGCCACGCGCTCGTGGCGATGGGAAGCGGACGAAGCGGAGCCTGCTTGGACGCTGCAGGCTTCACACGCTGGCAGATCTCGCAGGAACGGACCCATTTCCGTATCCACTTGTACATGCGAGGCCAGAAGAAGTCACGTGAGAGCGCCGCGAACGTCTTCTCGCGCCCGAGATGACCACCGGCGGGTGCATCATGGTACTCGTGCACCAGACGAGCACGAAGGTCGTCATCCGCGGGGATGACGACACGCGGCGTGTCGAATGTGTCGATGGCGTACGTCAGAAGATCACCGTCGAGGTCGTAACGCGTGATCACATCACGCGTTGGGCGCGTCAACTTGGCGAGCGTGTCTGCTGTTGGATCACGCAGATACCTGATGATTGCAGCGTAGAAGGCGTCCTCTTCGTACGCGTCAGCAATTTGCTGACGCAGCGGCAGAACGGGGCTCGACACTGTGGCGTTGATGCCCAGCGTCACGCAGGTCGCGCAGTCATCATCATCGTCATCGTCGTCAGGGATATCCTGATGACGCGTCAAGCGCCGAGGATCGTAATCGGGCCGTCTGGACAGCGCGTCGGCAAGAATGTTATTCTTGCCCGGCTTGTAGTGCACGACGAAGTTGTACTCGGCAAAGAACGAGAGCCATCGCGCCATGCGCTGAGAGAGATGCGGGCTCTTCATCGCCGTCCGTAGCGAGGCGTGGTCCGTGTAGACTGCGAACGTCTGCTCGCCGAGGAGGTACACTCTGAATTTGATCAGAGCGTAGCGCATCGCGAGGAGCTCCTTGTCGTGGACAGGGTAGTTCTTCTCCGCCGGCTTCATCTGTCGTGACTGATAACTCACGACGCGCTCACGGCCCTCAGCATCAAACTGCATGAGGGCGCATCCGATGGCGAAGTCGCTCGCGTCGCACACCACGTGGAAGGGTCTTGACGTGTCGGGCAGCATCAAGACAGGCGCAGACGCGAGGCTCTTCTTCACGGCGTCGAATGCGTCCTGGTGTTCAGGACGCCAGTTCCACGCCACGTCCTTCTTCAGCAGCGAAGACATCGGCTGGATCAGGCCGGCGTAATCCTTCGTGTACTTGTGAAGGTAATTCGCGAGGCCCAGCCATTGACGCAGCTCCGTCTGGTTCTTGGGCGTCGGCCAAGAACAGATCGACGAGATCTTCTCAGGATCGGCGCGCACGCCGCTCTTACTGACGTAGCAGCCTAACACCGGAATCTCCGGCGCACAGAATACACATTTCTTGAGGTTTGCATACAACTTGTTCTCGCGCATCTTCTCGAAAACCTTGCGCAGATGCCGGAGATGTACGTCGACGGCGCTGAGACCGTCCTCAGCGCGGCTGTGCACAAAGATGTCGTCGAAGTAGCTCGGTGCAAAAGCACGGAGCGGACGCAGCACATGCGATACCATCCTGTTGAAGGTGGCTGGCGCATTCTTCAAACCCTGTGGCATCACGAGCCACTCCCAGAGCATGCCGCTGGGAGTGCTGACGGCCGTGAGAGGAATATCGCTCTCTCTCATCAGGATCTGATAGAAGCCGTCTGTCAGATCGATCGCACTGTAGATGACGCTGCCAGACATGGTGTCGAGGACCATGTCCTTCCGAGGAATGGGCGTCTGCGCGGGAATGGTGGCGTCGTTCAATTTGTTGAACGCATGGACAATGCGCCACCCGCCAGTCGCCTTCTTCACGCAGAACGTCGGACTCGAGTGCGGAGAGATACTCTCTCGCACATGACCAGCCTTGCGGCGGCCTTCGAAGAAGTCGTCGATGGCCTGGACCTGATCCCGCGGCAGTGGCCACTGCCGCGTCACGCAGTACTTCGACCCAGGCACGAGGTCGATCTCGTGCCGAACGCCTCGCTCAGCAGGAAGCTCCGCCGGAATCTTCTCGGGGAAGATGTCTTCGAACTCGCGTGCAAGCGAGTAGACGGGGTTGTTCGAGTCTTGGAGAGCCTGCCAAGACTGCGCAGCGAAGCGTGCCTCGCGTACAGACTTCGGCTCAGCCGCCTTCGGTCGCGACGATGAGGTGTCGTCGCTGACTGCGTGGGCAAGTACGTCGGATTGGTCGGAGCCGGTGAGGAGACATACTTGCTCGATCTCACCGGCCTTCAGGTCGCGCAGGAAATGCTTCCAGGAGAGGCCTGGAAGCCGCGTGATGGTCGCCGTGTCGGTGGGAGGATTCGCCACCTCGATCGCGCGAACCTGATTCGGAGAGCCCTCCGAATACTCGACGACGTTGAGGATCTCGCTCGACGGAGTCTGGTCGACCGCGGTAGACCTCCGGCGCAGACGGCGGCGTCCGGATCGGTTGCGCTTGGACTTCCTCAGTCGCCTCGAGCCACTGCTCGAGGCCGAAGTCTCGCTGGATGAGGATTCGCTGGATGACACTTCACCCTCCTCTAGGCATGGGAGCTCGGTCTCGACCATGCCGGTGTCGCGCAGGACCTGCTGCGCGACGGGATCATCAGCGAACGGGAGCCGCTGCTCGACCGTCGCATTCTCGAGCGGGAGCCGCTGCTCGACCGCATTCTTCACATGCGGGAACCTCTGCTCGACCGCGTTCAGCACAGGCGGGAGCCTCTGCTCTACCGCGTTCTTCACGTGCGGGAGCCCCTGCTCGACCGCGTTCTTCACGTGCGGGAGCCCCTGCTCGACCGCGTAGTTCTCGTACGGGAGCCACTGCTCGACCGTGTTTCTCTTCAGGCCCTCGCGCGCTCGCGAGGGCGGGTTGCTGACTGGACCAATGACGGAGGCCGCGCACTCCACACAGCGAGGGCCATCGCTCTCTCGTGGTGGGGGCTGTGTCGTGGATGTCCGGTCCACGACTGCGACGTGACGCGACGGGGCGACGAGTAGGTGAGTGAACACCTCACTGACGTCGTAGCCGACACGTCGGCGAACTGAACGGGCTAACCAGTCGATCTCCGGCTGGTAGCGAGCGAGCCACGGCATCCCCAAGATGCAGTCGAAGGCGTAGTTCAGCTCGATCACCAAGAAGTCGTCGTTGGTGGAGAAGCCGTCGAAGGCGTACGCCAACGACACAGCCCGCCGCGGAGCGCGGTGGGGCTTGCCGTCGGCCAACTTCACGACGATCTCGCCCGGTCCCTCCCGCACACGCACATGCGGCGGGAGGAGAGCGAGGCAATCGTCACGAATGAAGTTGTTCGTGGCTCCGGAGTCAAGCAACGCGCGGAGCGGACGCTCCGCGCCGGCGACGTGGAGACTGATGAGGATCAGTCTCGAGTCGCCGTTCGTGGTGGTGGCATTGAAGTGTGCGTAAAGCACGGGGGGGGCTAGGAGGTCGGGTTGCCACCGGGGGACCCGGACCTCCGTTCCAGCCAGTAGGGCGCCCCGCACCTACTGGTCCCGACCGTTTTTTGGAAGAGCGGTCGGGAACGTGTCGTCGGCCTCGCCGACGACTTCAGCGCTTGCCAGGACTGGAGCTGGCGCGCGACACACCGCTGCGCGATGACCGGACTTGCGACAGCGGTAGCAGACCAGTGGACGACCGTCGCGCGGGCGGTTGTCGTTGTTGAACCTTGGACCACGTGCAGTCGAGGTCGACCGCGACCTCGACTCGGCTTCGATGGCGTCGATCTCCATGGGCTCGGGCGCGGAGGCCCGAGCGTCCGGCGTCAGCGCTCGCGCGTAGGAGGACGCGACCGTGTAGTCCTCGCGCAGCGCGAGTGCGAACGCAGCTTCGAGTGTCGACGGCTCCGCTCGCGTGAGGCAGTACCGTGTCATGCCCTCACGCATCCCGAAGATGAAGACGTGCACTTGGGAGGCGACGTCGATCGGGTTCGTGACGATGCACGAAACCAGGTGTCGGGTCTTCTGCACGTAGTCGCGCATGGACATCTTGCCCTGCCGAAGGGCGAAGAAGGTCGCACGCGTGCGCGACTCGTCTTGCGGAGGCTCGAACGCGAGTCGGAGGTCACTCTGGAGACTCTCCAGAGTCGGAAACGCATCTCGGTCGACGACGAGCTTGCCAAGGGCCCATTCCTTGGCCTTTCCGGAGAGGCGAGACAACAGGAAGTTGACTCTCGCCGTCGGCGCTTCGATCAACCTCGAAGCGATCGCGATGTCGATCTCGCGGAACCAGCGATTCAGGGGGAGACGGTCTTGTCCGGCGCCGGAGTAGGACGACGTCTCCATCTTCACGGCGTCGTGCCGTGAGGAGTGCGAGGGAGTTGGTACTCGCCGCTTCGCTTCGGCGAGCTCGCGCTCCATGAATTCTTGGATGGCTTGGCGCTGTTGGTCGGGGGTCGCTGAGCTCAGCAGCGACGTGACGACGAACTCTCCGGACACCGCCGCGAGGCGGTGTAGCGCTTGCCACTCAACAGTGGTGAGGTGGGGAAACGCCGTGTGCTCCAGGGTCATCGCTGGAGCCACCGACGGCGTGTCTTCACTCATCTCGAACTTGGTCATTGGAAGGACCAATAAGTGCTACCAGGTGTAACGGGGTAAGAAGTACCGTCACTAGCGTACACTATAGATGCAAGAGGAAGCTCGCAATAGTAGAACCAAGTGTCAGGTTTGGGGCAAATTTAACTCTGTTTATTTATGGAACGGGAGCGGGGGCTCCCGTTCTCTTTGTGAACCACTCAAATCTAAGTCGATGCCTGATTGGCTGAAATGGGTCTGGCTCCCCACTTCCATCCAATCAGGTAATGACAACAGGGCACACGCTAGCCGTGTGCCTGTACCTACTTTTGTGTATGTAGCCATGAGGCTCCTACCTACTTATGTAACTCTGTATACCTACTTACGTAACCGTAACCAGCCCGTTACAGCGAAGATGTTCGTACTGCAGCAGAGCTCAGGTATCTATCGACCTGCAACTCGTATGACGACCCACATCTCTCGGCTCACGGCCATAGCTCAATCAACGCACCGTGTATCGTACCCAGAAGAAGAACCCGTTGGGTGGCAGGCCCATCAAGACTACGAAACCCTCACTTCCGATGCCAACCCGTACAACTCAGCGCCGTTTTTCGGTAGTGTGAGGTGCTTTTGCCGTTGGTCGCTGCTCCGCTCCCGTACTCGGCATGGCCATATCAAGCGAAAAAGTGTCCGTGTCCGTGCCCGTGCTGGAGCCCAGTCGGCGTTCCTCGCACGAAAATCGGTCAATCGAAGATCGGTCTCAGTCTGAATGCGGTGGTCCAGAGTACTGAGTAAGTGCTCACTGAGTACGTTCGAGTCTCGCATCGCTACGGCCACCGGACGCAATCGCTCACGTAATGGACACGCTGCGGACGCAGAATTGGGGCGATCGTCGAAGACGGGGTCCTTCCCATCGACGACATACTCCGACTCCCGATTTTGTTCATTTCTCACGCGACTCAGATGAGATTTGCAGTCGGCGATTTGAAATCGCCGATTTCTCTTTTTTCAGACTTCCCCCCGTGTATTGGCGATTACAGGCACTCCATGGTGTCACGTTCAAGACAGGCGAGTTGTCTGGGCTACGAAAGTGATACTGGTGGTGGTAGAAGGTCTGGGAGAGAAGTTGACGACTCTCGCTGAATCAGGCCTCTGGGAGCGGATTTGGCGATGTTGAAGTGGCTGCGTACGAGTTGCTTCGCGACAAGAATGAACGGAAGCCCAGAACATGCCACCGACAACAAGGGAGGACCGCGGCAGCATCGAGGGCGTGACTGCGTGCCTCTGTGGGAGAAAATGCTGGAGATGCGATTTGCGGGGGTTGCGGGTGTGATACTCATCAACGAGCGCTAGTTCTGCATCGAGGTGCTGCCCATGATCATGGAAGTGTCTGCTTGTTAAAGAAGAAAACCGCACGCTCAGAACGTCTCTGCAAGAAGATTTAAGCTTATGGCGAAAAGTGATCGACTTAGAAGGTGTCGTCGATTTGGAGAATGTCGCGGCAAGCGAGCTCTTCGGTTGCTACCGCTGTGACCACGCGCGACGTTCAAGCTCAGAGGAGATGTTGAAGGTGGCGCAAAAGCGGTTGAAGGGCTATCCAATGTTCCCGTCGTTGCAAGTCACGAAGAGGGTTTTCGAGTCGAGTGAACCAGAGATTGTAAGCCACTGCAAGTAATGCCTGTACCGCGACGAGGCAAGGCAAATGCGGATCTTGAGGAGTCGTTGCTATCGCCGTGGGTTTTCACGGCTGGTGGTAATAGGTTGGGCTCTCAAGGTGGGGTGCACTGCTCTGAATCCAAGCCCGAGTTTTGTGTGCTACTAGCGCAGGCTTGCACTTTTCCGGTCCGAGAAGGTCGCCCAAGGTGTCGCAAGTCAAGATGGAGCTCACGATTTGGTTCAACTGGTGGCAAGCAGTCGGGCTGAGAGCGTCTGTGGAGCTGTTGCAAGGGTGTGTGTCTCGTTAGCGCTGAAGCCATCGATCAGATTGCGCCTGCACGACCACGGCATGGTGGAAACGGTAGTTAAATGGAAGAGCAGCAGTTTTTCCGACCCTCGAAGCTGTCACAGAGTGCGGTGCATGTCGTTAGATTCATTGCTGAGCAATTGGGCACGACGCTTGTCGCCGTCGGATTGAACTCCAAGGGGTACGGATGCGGGTTTCCAGTCGAGCTCTCACTGAAGCTCATTATTGTGGTGTTGGTCGCAGCTGCAGTCGCTGCGTTGGACGCCACGACGTGGGGGGTTCCGTGAGGATAAGTGCGGACGAATGGGCAGCTGTTGTGATATTCCAGTTTTTGTGGTAGCGGCGCCGAATCTGCCTGCAGTCGAAGCTCGGCGAGTTCTGGCGCATCATGCAGCAATGCGCGGCATGGCAGATCGCAAGCTTCGCCTTCCTGCTGAAATTGTGGTTGTCCTTTTGGAATGGACTCGGCTGCGCACAGTGCGCGAATACGGACGCTGCGACGCACACGCCGCCGAGTGCGACGTGGTACTATATGGCAACGCCGAGGAGGCGTTGGTATCGTGGAGAAAGTGCTCGAATTACCACGGCTGGTGGTAATGGGCTGTGCGTGAGCTGCGCTTGCAAGCCCAAGCTTTGTGCATTACCACATGCAGCCTCGTGCTGTCTATTTGGGTGTATTTTTTTTTTGGAGCTGGACCCGTGCATCTTTGAGGACAAGATGGGGTTGAAGTCGGAGCACGGGCAAGGTTTTGGTTCGTGGGCGGCAGTGGTGGTGCGAGCGGGGTCGAGCTGTTGATTCAACTGCGATAGATTACATAGGACATGCAGATCAATGAAGAGACCGCAGCACTGCAACCGGTTTATACGTTTTGTATTACACTTGTGTTATGTTTCACTCAGGTCGAACTCGCTTGGAGAGCATACATGTCTGCCACTACCCTAATACCAAGAGCGAGCAGGTCTGGACGAATGCATTTGTAAGTATTTTTTGGAGCTGCACACGTGCATCTCTACAGTAAAGCCAAAATAGGGCTGAAGCCGGAGCACGTGGCAAGGTTTTGGTTCGTGGGCGGCAAAATGGTGCGAGCGGGGTCGAGGTGTTGATTCAACTGCGATAGATCAGGAATTACAGATCAATGAAAAGTCCACAGCACTGCATCCGGTTTATAAGTTGTATTACACTAGTGTTACGTTGCACTTAGGTCGTACTCGCGCGGCATACATGTCTGTCACTACCCTAATATCAAGAGCAAGCAGGTCTGGACGAGTGCAGCCTTTGCACTGTTGGGATAGTTAATTACTTTGTCGGCGTCTTGTCCCCGAGCAAGGCGTCGAAGCTGATGTTGATGTTCTCGCTCGACTCGGCCAGCTCGAGCATGCTGATGGACGAGTTGGAGCCTCGTTGGCGCGTGTCGAAGCTTCCGTCGCTGGAGAGCGCGCCCAGGGCAGGATGTCGCTGCAGCGCCCTGGAGAACGACGGAGCCTCTTCCTGCACGGCTCGCACTTGTCCGTTTTCCTCCACCTCCACTTCCTCGTCGGAGTCGAAGTCGTCGTCTTGGATGCCGGCGTAGCACAACTCGTCCTCCTCGTCGAAGTCGTCGACGCGTCCGACCAGCGTGGAGAAGTTGCCGATCATGGAGTGCGAGAGACTCATGTCCGACGTGATGCTGCGCGTGGTTCCTGAGGTGTCGGCGAACGTCTGCGAGAGTCGAGTGGGCGGCAGCCCGAAGTTGGACACATCGCTCCGCGCACTCGCAAACGTGACGCCTTGAGTCTGCTGTGGACGGCGTCGACGCATGCTGCCTTCAACCTGCACCGACGGGTTGAAGGACCCAGTCGACACGAAGCTGTCGCGCAAATCTGCGAACCCGCCTCGAAGCTGCACGTCGCTGCCTGTGCCATGAGCGCCATTGAAGCTTGGGGGTGGGCTGAAACTCGAAAGCTGACCGGCAAGTGGCCCGCCGATGCTGATGCCGTAGACTTCTTTACGCAGCGCGTCCAGCAGGTGGCGTAGCGACTGACGGAAGCCCACCATGTCGCCCTTGGTGAAGAAGTGGAAGAACTCGCTGCGCGCGAGGCTGTACTTGATGTCGAGCCCGAAGTCCATGCGGTTCACCACCACCGGCAGGATCTTCTTGCCCTTATCTTCCGCAAACGCCAGCTGATCCTTCACGAGTTCGCTCGCCAGCGTCTTCTCGGAGATCAGCAGCACGAAGGCCGAGCACTTGAGAATCGCCTCCTTTGCTTCGTGGATGCGCACGGACATGTCGTCGTCCCGCGACAACACTAGCCGACCTGATCTGTCCGCCTCCTCCTCGGTGTCCTCGTCGATCGCCGACGCCAGCTTCACCATGTGCTTGCGATCCACGTAGCACCGTAAACCTCCTTCGCGACACATCTCCAAGGGTGTCGTGAGCGAGGGTGTGTGTCTCGTTATTATAGCGCTGAAGCCATCGATCAGATTGCGCCTGCACGACCAAGGCATGGCGGAAACGGTGCATCGTGATAGTTAAATGGAAGAGCAGCAGTTTTTCCGACCCTCGAAGCTGTCACAGAGTGCGGTGCATGTCGTTAGATTCATTGCTGAGCTATTGGGCACGACGGTTGTCGCCATCGGATTGAGCTCGAAGGAGTACGGATGCGGGAGCTCTCACTGAAGCCCATTATCGTGGTGTTGGTCGCAGTTGCAGTCGCTGCGTTGGACGCCACGACGTGGGGGTTCCGTGAGGATAAGTGCGGACGAATGGGCAGCAGTTGTGCTATTCCAGTTGTTGTAGCGGCGCCGAATCTGCAGTCGAAGCTCGGCGAGTTCTGGCGCATCATGCAGCAATGCGCGACATGGCAGATCGCAAGCTTCGCCTTCCTGCTGAAATTGTGGTTGTCCTTTTGGAATGGACTCGGCTGCGCACAGTGCGCGAATACGGACGCTGCGACGCACACGCCGCCGAGTGCGACGTGGTACTATATGGCAACGCCGAGGAGGCGTTGGTATCGTGGAGAAAGTGCTCGAATTACCACGGCTGGTGGTAATGGGCTGTGCGTGAGCTGCGCTTGCAAGCCCAAGCTTTGTGCATTACCACATGCAGCCTCGTGCTGTCTATTTGGGTGTATTTTTTTTTTGGAGCTGGACCCGTGCATCTTTGAGGACAAGATGGGGTTGAAGTCGGAGCACGGGCAAGGTTTTGGTTCGTGGGCGGCAGTGGTGGTGCGAGCGGGGTCGAGCTGTTGATTCAACTGCGATAGATTACATAGGACATGCAGATCAATGAAGAGACCGCAGCACTGCAACCGGTTTATACGTTTTGTATTACACTTGTGTTATGTTTCACTCAGGTCGAACTCGCTTGGAGAGCATACATGTCTGCCACTACCCTAATACCAAGAGCGAGCAGGTCTGGACGAATGCATTTGTAAGTATTTTTTGGAGCTGCACACGTGCATCTCTACAGTAAAGCCAAAATAGGGCTGAAGCCGGAGCACGTGGCAAGGTTTTGGTTCGTGGGCGGCAAAATGGTGCGAGCGGGGTCGAGGTGTTGATTCAACTGCGATAGATCAGGAATTACAGATCAATGAAAAGTCCACAGCACTGCATCCGGTTTATAAGTTGTATTACACTAGTGTTACGTTGCACTTAGGTCGTACTCGCGCGGCATACATGTCTGTCACTACCCTAATATCAAGAGCAAGCAGGTCTGGACGAGTGCAGCCTTTGCACTGTTGGGATAGTTAATTACTTTGTCGGCGTCTTGTCCCCGAGCAAGGCGTCGAAGCTGATGTTGATGTTCTCGCTCGACTCGGCCAGCTCGAGCATGCTGATGGACGAGTTGGAGCCTCGTTGGCGCGTGTCGAAGCTTCCGTCGCTGGAGAGCGCGCCCAGGGCAGGATGTCGCTGCAGCGCCCTGGAGAACGACGGAGCCTCTTCCTGCACGGCTCGCACTTGTCCGTTTTCCTCCACCTCCACTTCCTCGTCGGAGTCGAAGTCGTCGTCTTGGATGCCGGCGTAGCACAACTCGTCCTCCTCGTCGAAGTCGTCGACGCGTCCGACCAGCGTGGAGAAGTTGCCGATCATGGAGTGCGAGAGACTCATGTCCGACGTGATGCTGCGCGTGGTTCCTGAGGTGTCGGCGAACGTCTGCGAGAGTCGAGTGGGCGGCAGCCCGAA
Source organism: Phytophthora x cambivora (assembly GCA_033557925.1). Lineage (NCBI taxonomy): Eukaryota > Oomycota > Peronosporomycetes > Peronosporales > Peronosporaceae > Phytophthora > Phytophthora x cambivora. The sequence continues at coordinate 1,598,797 of JAUCEB010000012.1, read as the reverse complement.
GTTGGACACATCGCTCCGCGCACTCGCAAACGTGACGCCTTGAGTCTGCTGTGGACGGCGTCGACGCATGCTGCCTTCAACCTGCACCGACGGGTTGAAGGACCCAGTCGACACGAAGCTGTCGCGCAAATCTGCGAACCCGCCTCGAAGCTGCACGTCGCTGCCTGTGCCATGAGCGCCATTGAAGCTTGGGGGTGGGCTGAAACTCGAAAGCTGACCGGCAAGTGGCCCGCCGATGCTGATGCCGTAGACTTCTTTACGCAGCGCGTCCAGCAGGTGGCGTAGCGACTGACGGAAGCCCACCATGTCGCCCTTGGTGAAGAAGTGGAAGAACTCGCTGCGCGCGAGGCTGTACTTGATGTCGAGCCCGAAGTCCATGCGGTTCACCACCACCGGCAGGATCTTCTTGCCCTTATCTTCCGCAAACGCCAGCTGATCCTTCACGAGTTCGCTCGCCAGCGTCTTCTCGGAGATCAGCAGCACGAAGGCCGAGCACTTGAGAATCGCCTCCTTTGCTTCGTGGATGCGCACGGACATGTCGTCGTCCCGCGACAACACTAGCCGACCTGATCTGTCCGCCTCCTCCTCGGTGTCCTCGTCGATCGCCGACGCCAGCTTCACCATGTGCTTGCGATCCACGTAGCACCGTAAACCTCCTTCGCGACACATCTCCAAGGGTGTCGTGAGCGAGGGTGTGTGTCTCGTTATTATAGCGCTGAAGCCATCGATCAGATTGCGCCTGCACGACCAAGGCATGGCGGAAACGGTGCATCGTGATAGTTAAATGGAAGAGCAGCAGTTTTTCCGACCCTCGAAGCTGTCACAGAGTGCGGTGCATGTCGTTAGATTCATTGCTGAGCTATTGGGCACGACGGTTGTCGCCATCGGATTGAGCTCGAAGGAGTACGGATGCGGGAGCTCTCACTGAAGCCCATTATCGTGGTGTTGGTCGCAGTTGCAGTCGCTGCGTTGGACGCCACGACGTGGGGGTTCCGTGAGGACAAGTGCGGACGAATGGGCAGCAGTTGTGCTATTCCAGTTGTTGTAGCGGCGCCGAATCTGCAGTCGAAGCTCGGCGAGTTCTGGCGCATCATGCAGCAATGCGCGACATGGCAGATCGCAAGCTTCGCCTTCCTGCTGAAATTGTGGTTGTCCTTTTGGAATGGACTCGGCTGCGCACAGTGCGCGAATACGGACGCTGCGACGCACACGCCGCCGAGTGCGACGTGGTACTATATGGCAACGCCGAGGAGGCGTTGGTATCGTGGAGAAAGTGCTCGAATTACCACGGCTGGTGGTAATGGGCTGTGCGTGAGCTGCGCTTGCAAGCCCAAGCTTTGTGTATTACCACATGCAGCCTCGTGCTGTCTATTTGGGAGGGGTTTTTTTGGAGCTGGACCCGTGCATCTTTGAGGACAAGATGGGGTTGAAGTCGGAGCACGGGCAAGGTTTTGGTTCGTGGGCGGCAGTGGTGGTGCGAGCGGGGTCGAGCTGTTGATTCAACTGCGATAGATTAGGACATGCAGATCAATGAAGAGACCGCAGCACTGCAACCGGTTTATACGTTTTGTATTACACTTGTGTTATGTTTCACTCAGGTCGAACTCGCTTGGAGAGCATACATGTCTGCCACTACCCTAATACCAAGAGCGAGCAGGTCTGGACGAATGCATTTGTAAGTATTTTTTGGAGCTGCACACGTGCATCTCTACAGTAAAGCCAAAATAGGGCTGAAGCCGGAGCACGTGGCAAGGTTTTGGTTCGTGGGCGGCAAAGTGGTGCGAGCGGGGTCGAGGTGTTGATTCAACTGCGATAGATCAGGAATTACAGATCAATGAAAAGTCCACAGCACTGCATCCGGTTTATAAGTTGTATTACACTTGTGTTACGTTGCACTTAGGTCGTACTCGCGCGGCATACATGTCTGTCACTACCCTAATATCAAGAGCAAGCAGGTCTGGACGAGTGCAGCCTTTGCACTGTTGAGATAGTTAATTATTTTGTCGGTGTCTTGTCCCCCAGCATGGCGTCGAAGCTAATGTTGACGTTCTCGCTCGACTCGGCCAGCTCGAGCATGCTGATGGACGAGTTGGACCCTCGTTGGCGCGTGTCGAAGCTGCCGTCGCTGGAGAGCGCGCCCAGAGCAGGATGTCGCTGCAGCGCCCTGGAGAACGACGGAGCCTCTTCCTGCACGGCTCGCACTTGTCCGTTTTCCTCCACCTCCACTTCCTCGTCGGAGTCGAAGTCGTCGTCTTGGATGCCGGCGTAGCACAACTCGTCCTCCTCGTCGAAGTCGTCGACGCGTCCGACCAGCGTGGAGAAGTTGCCGATCATGGAGTGCGAGAGACTCATGTCCGACGTGATGCTGCGCGTGGTTCCTGAGGTGTCGGCGAACGTCTGCGAGAGTCGAGTGGGCGGCAGCCCGAAGTTGGACACATCGCTCCGCGCACTCGCAAACGTGACGCCTTGAGTCTGCTGTGGACGGCGTCGACGCATGCTGCCTTCAACCTGCACCGACGGGTTGAAGGACCCAGTCGACACGAAGCTGTCGCGCAAATCTGCGAACCCGCCTCGAAGCTGCACGTCGCTGCCTGTGCCATGAGCGCCATTGAAGCTTGGGGGTGGGCTGAAACTCGAAAGCTGACCGGCAAGTGGCCCGCCGATGCTGATGCCGTAGACTTCTTTACGCAGCGCGTCCAGCAGGTGGCGTAGCGACTGACGGAAGCCCACCATGTCGCCCTTGGTGAAGAAGTGGAAGAACTCGCTGCGCGCGAGGCTGTACTTGATGTCGAGCCCGAAGTCCATGCGGTTCACCACCACCGGCAGGATCTTCTTGCCCTTATCTTCCGCAAACGCCAGCTGATCCTTCACGAGTTCGCTCGCCAGCGTCTTCTCGGAGATCAGCAGCACGAAGGCCGAGCACTTGAGAATCGCCTCCTTTGCTTCGTGGATGCGCACGGACATGTCGTCGTCCCGCGACAACACTAGCCGACCTGATCTGTCCGCCTCCTCCTCGGTGTCCTCGTCGATCGCCGACGCCAGCTTCACCATGTGCTTGCGATCCACGTAGCACCGTAAACCTCCTTCGCGACACATCTCAACGCACAACTTGCGCACAAATCGCTGGTGGTAGTCGCCATGGCTGATGAAGACGAACTGCTCGCCGCTGGCTGTGGCCGAGGTGAGCTCCTGCAAGTCTTCCACAATGCTGTCGCTCGTACCAGGCTCTTCGACCTCGTTCGAGTCTCGCTCCGAGATGACGTCTTTGCGTCCTCCACGCTTGGGCTTCGTGGCCTTGTGGAAGTAGTACCCGCCAGTGTCGAGCACAATGCTGTCCGACACGCCACCGTCGTCCACGAAGCTGTTGGAGCTGCTGGTGCTGCTCAGGATGCTCAAGTTCGTGGCGTTGTAGTCGTAGTTGAGGCGCATCTGGCGCTGGCTGGTCGAGAACACGCTGTTTGAGCCGATGGACCTGGAAGACCCCGGTGGCCCGCGCCGACGGGTGTTGCCAATGACGACGGGCATGGCCGAGTCGTCGCCGATCTCGTGGATGGACGAGCCGCCCGAGTCGTACTGGTAGTAGTTGGGTGTGTCGAACGCTGACAACGCCAGCGCTCGCTCGTCAAACTTCATCGAGTCCATGCCGTACGTGTTCGTGGAGCTCATACCGGACGCTGCGTGGTTCAGGCGGCGGCTGCGCATTCCACCGCTTGCATGGCCTGACCCAGTCATCGGGTTCGTCTCCGCGCGACGCATGTTGCGCTTGATGTTGTCCACCTTCCGCTTCTCGATCTCGTCGCGCATCCCATCCAGCAGCATCCGAAGCTGGTTCTTGTACGCGGCTTCGTCGTACTCGTACCGCGTCTCCTTCTCGCTGACCTGCTCCACCTTGACGACGGCGCTCTCGAACGGCACAAGCTGTCGCGTGTACAAATACACCTGCAGCTCCTCGGAAATCTTGGCTTGCTCGGTGGAGATGGCCATGATGGGCGTGCCCACCTGCTTGGCCAGCGCCAGCTCCTTGAGACACCACTCCGACTGCGCGTAGTCCTCTGTTAGGATGCAAAGCACCACTGCAGCGTTCGTGATTCCACGCGCGATCTCCTCCCGCCACACAGACCCACCACCGATCCCGCTGGGGTCCATGAGATCGAGCCACACCGTAATATTCGCGTCTTCGAGCGACTTGCGCAGCTTGAGCGCGAACTCCATGTGGGAGTGCGTGTAGCTGATCATCACGTCGCGCGTTCCTGCAGCGCGCTTGATCTCGAACTGGAGCCTCGTTGACGTGGTGCAGTCATCGGCCGGAAGCCATCGTGATTCGTGCGCATGATGTCGCCTCCCATGCTCAGCAATGCCAGCGCCGTTTGCTGGTCGTCCAGCTTCACAGCGAGATGCAACGCTGTATCCCCAGTTGAATGCGCATCCTGGAAGTTCGCATTGGCCTTGGCAGCCAGCAGGATCTCGACGGCTCCGACTGCGCCTTTCACAGTGAATTTCACTGCAGCCCAGTGTAGGGGCCTACGCTTGGTGTGCCCGACGTATAGCCCTAGCGCACTGAGAAACGTCCGGGTTTTAAGGTGATGGGGGGAAAAGTCACAAGGCGGGGCGAGACGGTTCGGGCAGTAAGAGTGGGTACAAGCGGGAGGGATGATGTGGGTCACAGGCGAAGATCTTGCGCGTTGAAGTGCGTGAGGTCATGGTACCATAAATGTGGTACATTTAATCGACATTTGCAGGTGAGAAACATAAGAGTGGAAATACACTTGTTTTGACCTGCACCTGGTTTCGTGTAAGCCCTCTCTTTTGCTTTTTGTATTGAAGAGTGCAGCTGGCGGCGTGTTGTACTTGTATATACCGAGCCCTCTTCGTCGCAAAATTTGAAACGCTCCACGCCCACACTGTGCGGCCTGTGAGGGCAAAGCCAGCGATAAAAACATAGGACTGAGCGGAAACACTTGCAGCAATTAGGGCTGGCAGATGAACTTAGGATCCCCCCTCTCGTATTGTGTTTTAGCTCTTAGAGCCGTACCAGGTTTGCTAGGTTTCTCCTTATCCCAATAACTCTACGGCTGCATCCTAAAAGTTGTCAATACCCATACCAAAGTATATGTTTAGGGTCACTATGTAGAATTAAATCTTGTAAGCGATCGCTATAGAGGAGCTTAGCGTATCACATGGACGTGTCCAACCAGAGCCAACCAAACCGAGGCCAGCCCGCCCGCTCTGGGCCAGCCGTTCGGCAGTCCGTCGCCGAAGTTCGCGGTAAAGGCTTCAGTTCGAATTCCTCCTTCGAGACACCAACAACGACGAAGTGCTGCTGCTAGTGGCGTGCAAATGCATTCGTAGCTTCCAAGCCAAGTCAATGAGCCCGTCCATGCTGCGACCTCGTTCCGGCTCTGCAAGTCATGCATGACAAGAAGTCCGTCGATGCACCGTTACGATATTTCATCGCTCAACAATCGTGAGAGCACACGCGTATTCGCAAAAGGTGCACATTGTACAAATTGTACACACCCAACTCCCACTCACTTACGTTACGTATTTTTTGTCTAACCAACTCTTTTTTTACTATGTGGTTTTGTGCGTAACGCTATCTATTGTTGGTGAAAAGGGTCAAGATTGCGGCTACTCAGTGTGCCATGATGTAACCAGCCGACCTTCAAGCCTCCTGCGCGTCCGTGACTCTCCACGAACGTCTTCGTGCGTCAGCCACTGCACCCAGACAATGCAAGATTTCCGTGCACAGTCAAGATGCGTGGACATCTTGGTTCCATCTAGGCGTCAAGTTGCCATTCCGGTAGATGCGTGCGCATGGCATGGTATCGAGCAAGCCGATGCCACCAACGCCCCGTTGCCACTACAGTGTCGAAGCCCTCGACCACCAACATACCCAGGCCAGCCCCATGTCAGCATCCATTATGGACCTACACACTGCGGAGGTAGCGAGCATGGACGACAGGCATCCTGTCTCTCTAGACACTCATGGCCACGAGAGGCACAGCGACGGTGATCGATTCGCAAGGTGAAGGAGTTGCAAGGTGCACCCAGGGCTGTGCGCAACACACGACCCGTGGCTACACCAGTACATGTACACAAGAGGCATTCACCAGTGTGCATCGACCCCACTACTTCAACATCTACGCGGTGTTGCAAGACCTTCGACATGACCGTCGACCAGACATTTTCTACTACCCTACACCGCGGAGCCGCTGCTGGAATCTGCATCAGGATGCCACAGCCCCACAAGGATCTTGGTTGAGTCGAGTGTTCTCCACTGTTTGGGTGCCAGTTGCTTCACCCGTCACGCTTTGACAAGTCGTACCAGTCACCAGGAGATCCTGTACATGTTGTCAGTGTGAGTCACTGGCACTGCCGTTCGACTGGGCCATAATTAACGTCGAGAACGGAGCCTGGCCCGGAGATCTACGCCTGCGTCGAAGTGCGAGTCACTGCCACTGCTGAACTGGGATCAAGTCGTACAAGTAGGGGCTCACCATGTTGCGCGTGATGTCGCTCGCGGAGTTCACATGATGGCGCGGCGACTTCCGTCGCAGTATTCATGCCTCCCATGCAAAAGAAGGGTTGAGGATAGTAGTGGGTTGGTTGGTCAGGTATTTCAGTTCGATACCACGTTAATTGCGTGGGGGGTGACGTCATTTGGCACGCAATGCAGTACGGCGACAAGACCCCGCGAAGATGTTCGTACTGCAGCAGAGCTCAGGTATCTATCGACCTGCAACTCGTATGACGACCCACATCTCTCGGCTCACGGCCATAGCTCAATCAACGCACCGTGTATCGTACCCAGAAGAAGAACCCGTTGGGTGGCAGGCCCATCAAGACTACGAAACCCTCACTTCCGATGACAACCCGTACAACTCAGCGCCGTTTTTCCGGTAGTGTGAGGTGCTTTTGCCGTTGGTCGCTGCTCCGCTCCCGTACTCGGCATGGTCATATCAAGCAAAAAAGTGTCCGTGTCCGTGCCCGTGCTGGAGCCCAGTCGGCGTTCCTCGCACGAAGATCGGTCTAAGTCTGAATGCGGTGGTCCAGAGTACTGAGTAAGTGCTCACTGAGTACGTTCGAGTCTCGCATCGCTACGGCCACCGGACGCAGTCGCTCACGGAATGGACACGCTGCGGACGCAGAATTAGGGCGATCGTCGAAGACGGGGTCCTTCCCATCGACGACATACTCCGACTCCCGATTTTGTTCATTTCTCACGCGACTCAGATGAGATTTGCAGTCGGCGATTTGAAATCGCCGATTTCTCTTTTTTCAGACTTCCCCCCGTGTATTGGCGATTACAGGCACTCCATGGTGTCACGTTCGAGACAGGCGAGTTGTCTGGGCTACGAAAGTGATATTGGTGGTGGTAGAAGGTCTGGAGAGAAGTTGACGACTCTCGCTGAATGAGGCCTCTGGGAGCGGATTTGGCGATGTTGAAGTGGCTGCGTACGAGTTGCTTCGCGACAAGAAAGAACGGAAGCCCAGAACATGCCACCGACAACAAGGGAGGGCTGCGGCAGCATCGAGGGTGTGACTGCGTGCCTCTGTGGGAGAAAATGCTGGAGATGCGATTTGCGGGGGTTGCGGGTGTGGATTTGGCATACTCATCAACGAGCGCTATCTAGTTCTGCATCGAGGTGCTGCCCATGATCATGGAAGTGTCTGCTTGTTAAAGAAGAAAACCGCACGCTCAGAACGTCTCTGCAAGCAGATTTATGGCGAAAAGTGATCGACTTAGAAGGTGTCGTCGATTTGGAGAATGCGCGGCAAGCGAGCTCTTCGGTTGCTACCGCTGTGACCACGCGCGACGTTCAAGCTCAGAGGAGATGTTGAAGGTGGCGCAAAAGCGGTGGGAGGGGGCTATCCAATGTTCCCGTCGTTGCAAGTCACGAAGAGGGTTTTCGAGTCTCAACATGCTCGAGTGAACCAGAGATTGCAAGCCACTGCAAGTAATGCCTGTACCGCGACGAGGCAAGGCAAATGCGGATCTTGAGGAGTCGTTGCTATCGCCGTGGGTTTTCACGGCTGGTGGTAATAGGTTGGACTCTCAAGGTGGGGTGTACTGCTCTGAATCCAAGCCCGAGTTTTGTGTGCTAAGCTTACTACAGGCTTGCACTTTTCCGATTCGAGAAGGTGTAGTCGCCCAAGGTGTCGCAAGTCAAGATGGAGCTCACGATTTGGTTCAACTGGTGGCAAGCAGTCGGGCTGAGAGCGTCTGTGGAGCTGTTGCAAGGGTGTGTGTCTCGTTAGCGCTGAAGCCATCGATCAGATTGCGCCTGCACGACCAAGGCATGGCGGAAACGGTGCATCGTGATAGTTAAATGGAAGAGCAGCAGTTTGTCCGACCCTCGAAGCTGTCACAGAGTGCGGTGCATGTCGTTAGATTCATTGCTGAGCTATTGGGCACGACGCTTGTCGTTGAACTCCAAGGGGTACGGATACGGGTTTCCAGTCGAGCTCTCACTGAATCCCATTATTGTGGTGTTGGTCGCAGTTGCAGTCGCTGCGTTGGACGCCACGACGTGGGGGGTTCCGTGAGGATAAGTGCGGACGAATGGGCAGCAGTTGTGCTATTCCAGTTGTTGTTGTAGCGGCGCCGAATCTGCAGTCGAAGCTCGGCGAGTTCTGGCGCATCATGCAGCAACGCGCGACATGGCAGATCGCAAGTTTCGCCTTCCTGCTGAAATTGTGGTTGTCCTTTTGGAATGGACTCGGCTTCGCACAGTGCGCGAATACGGACGCTGCGACGCACACGCCGCCGAGTGCGACGTGGTACTATATGGCAACGCCGAGGAGGCGTTGGTATCGTGGAGAAAGTGCTCGAATTACCACGGCTGGTGGTAATGGGCTGTGCGTGAGCTGCGCTTGCAAGCCCAAGCTTTGTGCATTACCACATGCAGCCTCGTGCTGTCTATTTGGGTGTATTTTTTTTTTGGAGCTGGACCCGTGCATCTTTGAGGACAAGATGGGGTTGAAGTCGGAGCACGGGCAAGGTTTTGGTTCGTGGGCGGCAGTGGTGGTGCGAGCGGGGTCGAGCTGTTGATTCAACTGCGATAGATTACATAGGACATGCAGATCAATGAAGAGACCGCAGCACTGCAACCGGTTTATACGTTTTGTATTACACTTGTGTTATGTTTCACTCAGGTCGAACTCGCTTGGAGAGCATACATGTCTGCCACTACCCTAATACCAAGAGCGAGCAGGTCTGGACGAATGCATTTGTAAGTATTTTTTGGAGCTGCACACGTGCATCTCTACAGTAAAGCCAAAATAGGGCTGAAGCCGGAGCACGTGGCAAGGTTTTGGTTCGTGGGCGGCAAAATGGTGCGAGCGGGGTCGAGGTGTTGATTCAACTGCGATAGATCAGGAATTACAGATCAATGAAAAGTCCACAGCACTGCATCCGGTTTATAAGTTGTATTACACTAGTGTTACGTTGCACTTAGGTCGTACTCGCGCGGCATACATGTCTGTCACTACCCTAATATCAAGAGCAAGCAGGTCTGGACGAGTGCAGCCTTTGCACTGTTGGGATAGTTAATTACTTTGTCGGCGTCTTGTCCCCGAGCAAGGCGTCGAAGCTGATGTTGATGTTCTCGCTCGACTCGGCCAGCTCGAGCATGCTGATGGACGAGTTGGAGCCTCGTTGGCGCGTGTCGAAGCTTCCGTCGCTGGAGAGCGCGCCCAGGGCAGGATGTCGCTGCAGCGCCCTGGAGAACGACGGAGCCTCTTCCTGCACGGCTCGCACTTGTCCGTTTTCCTCCACCTCCACTTCCTCGTCGGAGTCGAAGTCGTCGTCTTGGATGCCGGCGTAGCACAACTCGTCCTCCTCGTCGAAGTCGTCGACGCGTCCGACCAGCGTGGAGAAGTTGCCGATCATGGAGTGCGAGAGACTCATGTCCGACGTGATGCTGCGCGTGGTTCCTGAGGTGTCGGCGAACGTCTGCGAGAGTCGAGTGGGCGGCAGCCCGAAGTTGGACACATCGCTCCGCGCACTCGCAAACGTGACGCCTTGAGTCTGCTGTGGACGGCGTCGACGCATGCTGCCTTCAACCTGCACCGACGGGTTGAAGGACCCAGTCGACACGAAGCTGTCGCGCAAATCTGCGAACCCGCCTCGAAGCTGCACGTCGCTGCCTGTGCCATGAGCGCCATTGAAGCTTGGGGGTGGGCTGAAACTCGAAAGCTGACCGGCAAGTGGCCCGCCGATGCTGATGCCGTAGACTTCTTTACGCAGCGCGTCCAGCAGGTGGCGTAGCGACTGACGGAAGCCCACCATGTCGCCCTTGGTGAAGAAGTGGAAGAACTCGCTGCGCGCGAGGCTGTACTTGATGTCGAGCCCGAAGTCCATGCGGTTCACCACCACCGGCAGGATCTTCTTGCCCTTATCTTCCGCAAACGCCAGCTGATCCTTCACGAGTTCGCTCGCCAGCGTCTTCTCGGAGATCAGCAGCACGAAGGCCGAGCACTTGAGAATCGCCTCCTTTGCTTCGTGGATGCGCACGGACATGTCGTCGTCCCGCGACAACACTAGCCGACCTGATCTGTCCGCCTCCTCCTCGGTGTCCTCGTCGATCGCCGACGCCAGCTTCACCATGTGCTTGCGATCCACGTAGCACCGTAAACCTCCTTCGCGACACATCTCCAAGGGTGTCGTGAGCGAGGGTGTGTGTCTCGTTATTATAGCGCTGAAGCCATCGATCAGATTGCGCCTGCACGACCAAGGCATGGCGGAAACGGTGCATCGTGATAGTTAAATGGAAGAGCAGCAGTTTTTCCGACCCTCGAAGCTGTCACAGAGTGCGGTGCATGTCGTTAGATTCATTGCTGAGCTATTGGGCACGACGGTTGTCGCCATCGGATTGAGCTCGAAGGAGTACGGATGCGGGAGCTCTCACTGAAGCCCATTATCGTGGTGTTGGTCGCAGTTGCAGTCGCTGCGTTGGACGCCACGACGTGGGGGTTCCGTGAGGACAAGTGCGGACGAATGGGCAGCAGTTGTGCTATTCCAGTTGTTGTAGCGGCGCCGAATCTGCAGTCGAAGCTCGGCGAGTTCTGGCGCATCATGCAGCAATGCGCGACATGGCAGATCGCAAGCTTCGCCTTCCTGCTGAAATTGTGGTTGTCCTTTTGGAATGGACTCGACTGCGCACAGTGCGCGAATACGGACGCTGCGACGCACACGCCGCCGAGTGCGACGTGGTACTATATGGCAACGCCGAGGAGGCGTTGGTATCGTGGAGAAAGTGCTCGAATTACCACGGCTGGTGGTAATGGGCTGTGCGTGAGCTGCGCTTGCAAGCCCAAGCTTTGTGTATTACCACATGCAGCCTCGTGCTGTCTATTTGGGAGGGTTTTTTTTGGAGCTGGACCCGTGCATCTTTGAGGACAAGATGGGGTTGAAGTCGGAGCACGGGCAAGGTTTTGGTTCGTGGGCGGCAGTGGTGGTGCGAGCGGGGTCGAGCTGTTGATTCAACTGCGATAGATTAGGACATGCAGATCAATGAAGAGACCGCAGCACTGCAACCGGTTTATACGTTTTGTATTACACTTGTGTTATGTTTCACTCAGGTCGAACTCGCTTGGAGAGCATACATGTCTGCCACTACCCTAATACCAAGAGCGAGCAGGTCTGGACGAATGCATTTGTAAGTATTTTTTGGAGCTGCACACGTGCATCTCTACAGTAAAGCCAAAATAGGGCTGAAGCCGGAGCACGTGGCAAGGTTTTGGTTCGTGGGCGGCAAAGTGGTGCGAGCGGGGTCGAGGTGTTGATTCAACTGCGATAGATCAGGAATTACAGATCAATGAAAAGTCCACAGCACTGCATCCGGTTTATAAGTTGTATTACACTTGTGTTACGTTGCACTTAGGTCGTACTCGCGCGGCATACATGTCTGTCACTACCCTAATATCAAGAGCAAGCAGGTCTGGACGAGTGCAGCCTTTGCACTGTTGAGATAGTTAATTATTTTGTCGGTGTCTTGTCCCCCAGCATGGCGTCGAAGCTAATGTTGACGTTCTCGCTCGACTCGGCCAGCTCGAGCATGCTGATGGACGAGTTGGACCCTCGTTGGCGCGTGTCGAAGCTGCCGTCGCTGGAGAGCGCGCCCAGAGCAGGATGTCGCTGCAGCGCCCTGGAGAACGACGGAGCCTCTTCCTGCACGGCTCGCACTTGTCCGTTTTCCTCCACCTCCACTTCCTCGTCGGAGTCGAAGTCGTCGTCTTGGATGCCGGCGTAGCACAACTCGTCCTCCTCGTCGAAGTCGTCGACGCGTCCGACCAGCGTGGAGAAGTTGCCGATCATGGAGTGCGAGAGACTCATGTCCGACGTGATGCTGCGCGTGGTTCCTGAGGTGTCGGCGAACGTCTGCGAGAGTCGAGTGGGCGGCAGCCCGAAGTTGGACACATCGCTCCGCGCACTCGCAAACGTGACGCCTTGAGTCTGCTGTGGACGGCGTCGACGCATGCTGCCTTCAACCTGCACCGACGGGTTGAAGGACCCAGTCGACACGAAGCTGTCGCGCAAATCTGCGAACCCGCCTCGAAGCTGCACGTCGCTGCCTGTGCCATGAGCGCCATTGAAGCTTGGGGGTGGGCTGAAACTCGAAAGCTGACCGGCAAGTGGCCCGCCGATGCTGATGCCGTAGACTTCTTTACGCAGCGCGTCCAGCAGGTGGCGTAGCGACTGACGGAAGCCCACCATGTCGCCCTTGGTGAAGAAGTGGAAGAACTCGCTGCGCGCGAGGCTGTACTTGATGTCGAGCCCGAAGTCCATGCGGTTCACCACCACCGGCAGGATCTTCTTGCCCTTATCTTCCGCAAACGCCAGCTGATCCTTCACGAGTTCGCTCGCCAGCGTCTTCTCGGAGATCAGCAGCACGAAGGCCGAGCACTTGAGAATCGCCTCCTTTGCTTCGTGGATGCGCACGGACATGTCGTCGTCCCGCGACAACACTAGCCGACCTGATCTGTCCGCCTCCTCCTCGGTGTCCTCGTCGATCGCCGACGCCAGCTTCACCATGTGCTTGCGATCCACGTAGCACCGTAAACCTCCTTCGCGACACATCTCAACGCACAACTTGCGCACAAATCGCTGGTGGTAGTCGCCATGGCTGATGAAGACGAACTGCTCGCCGCTGGCTGTGGCCGAGGTGAGCTCCTGCAAGTCTTCCACAATGCTGTCGCTCGTACCAGGCTCTTCGACCTCGTTCGAGTCTCGCTCCGAGATGACGTCTTTGCGTCCTCCACGCTTGGGCTTCGTGGCCTTGTGGAAGTAGTACCCGCCAGTGTCGAGCACAATGCTGTCCGACACGCCACCGTCGTCCACGAAGCTGTTGGAGCTGCTGGTGCTGCTCAGGATGCTCAAGTTCGTGGCGTTGTAGTCGTAGTTGAGGCGCATCTGGCGCTGGCTGGTCGAGAACACGCTGTTTGAGCCGATGGACCTGGAAGACCCCGGTGGCCCGCGCCGACGGGTGTTGCCAATGACGACGGGCATGGCCGAGTCGTCGCCGATCTCGTGGATGGACGAGCCGCCCGAGTCGTACTGGTAGTAGTTGGGTGTGTCGAACGCTGACAACGCCAGCGCTCGCTCGTCAAACTTCATCGAGTCCATGCCGTACGTGTTCGTGGAGCTCATACCGGACGCTGCGTGGTTCAGGCGGCGGCTGCGCATTCCACCGCTTGCATGGCCTGACCCAGTCATCGGGTTCGTCTCCGCGCGACGCATGTTGCGCTTGATGTTGTCCACCTTCCGCTTCTCGATCTCGTCGCGCATCCCATCCAGCAGCATCCGAAGCTGGTTCTTGTACGCGGCTTCGTCGTACTCGTACCGCGTCTCCTTCTCGCTGACCTGCTCCACCTTGACGACGGCGCTCTCGAACGGCACAAGCTGTCGCGTGTACAAATACACCTGCAGCTCCTCGGAAATCTTGGCTTGCTCGGTGGAGATGGCCATGATGGGCGTGCCCACCTGCTTGGCCAGCGCCAGCTCCTTGAGACACCACTCCGACTGCGCGTAGTCCTCTGTTAGGATGCAAAGCACCACTGCAGCGTTCGTGATTCCACGCGCGATCTCCTCCCGCCACACAGACCCACCACCGATCCCGCTGGGGTCCATGAGATCGAGCCACACCGTAATATTCGCGTCTTCGAGCGACTTGCGCAGCTTGAGCGCGAACTCCATGTGGGAGTGCGTGTAGCTGATCATCACGTCGCGCGTTCCTGCAGCGCGCTTGATCTCGAACTGGAGCCTCGTTGACGTGGTGCAGTCATCGGCCGGAAGCCATCGTGATTCGTGCGCATGATGTCGCCTCCCATGCTCAGCAATGCCAGCGCCGTTTGCTGGTCGTCCAGCTTCACAGCGAGATGCAACGCTGTATCCCCAGTTGAATGCGCATCCTGGAAGTTCGCATTGGCCTTGGCAGCCAGCAGGATCTCGACGGCTCCGACTGCGCCTTTCACAGTGAATTTCACTGCAGCCCAGTGTAGGGGCCTACGCTTGGTGTGCCCGACGTATAGCCCTAGCGCACTGAGAAACGTCCGGGTTTTAAGGTGATGGGGGGAAAAGTCACAAGGCGGGGCGAGACGGTTCGGGCAGTAAGAGTGGGTACAAGCGGGAGGGATGATGTGGGTCACAGGCGAAGATCTTGCGCGTTGAAGTGCGTGAGGTCATGGTACCATAAATGTGGTACATTTAATCGACATTTGCAGGTGAGAAACATAAGAGTGGAAATACACTTGTTTTGACCTGCACCTGGTTTCGTGTAAGCCCTCTCTTTTGCTTTTTGTATTGAAGAGTGCAGCTGGCGGCGTGTTGTACTTGTATATACCGAGCCCTCTTCGTCGCAAAATTTGAAACGCTCCACGCCCACACTGTGCGGCCTGTGAGGGCAAAGCCAGCGATAAAAACATAGGACTGAGCGGAAACACTTGCAGCAATTAGGGCTGGCAGATGAACTTAGGATCCCCCCTCTCGTATTGTGTTTTAGCTCTTAGAGCCGTACCAGGTTTGCTAGGTTTCTCCTTATCCCAATAACTCTACGGCTGCATCCTAAAAGTTGTCAATACCCATACCAAAGTATATGTTTAGGGTCACTATGTAGAATTAAATCTTGTAAGCGATCGCTATAGAGGAGCTTAGCGTATCACATGGACGTGTCCAACCAGAGCCAACCAAACCGAGGCCAGCCCGCCCGCTCTGGGCCAGCCGTTCGGCAGTCCGTCGCCGAAGTTCGCGGTAAAGGCTTCAGTTCGAATTCCTCCTTCGAGACACCAACAACGACGAAGTGCTGCTGCTAGTGGCGTGCAAATGCATTCGTAGCTTCCAAGCCAAGTCAATGAGCCCGTCCATGCTGCGACCTCGTTCCGGCTCTGCAAGTCATGCATGACAAGAAGTCCGTCGATGCACCGTTACGATATTTCATCGCTCAACAATCGTGAGAGCACACGCGTATTCGCAAAAGGTGCACATTGTACAAATTGTACACACCCAACTCCCACTCACTTACGTTACGTATTTTTTGTCTAACCAACTCTTTTTTTACTATGTGGTTTTGTGCGTAACGCTATCTATTGTTGGTGAAAAGGGTCAAGATTGCGGCTACTCAGTGTGCCATGATGTAACCAGCCGACCTTCAAGCCTCCTGCGCGTCCGTGACTCTCCACGAACGTCTTCGTGCGTCAGCCACTGCACCCAGACAATGCAAGATTTCCGTGCACAGTCAAGATGCGTGGACATCTTGGTTCCATCTAGGCGTCAAGTTGCCATTCCGGTAGATGCGTGCGCATGGCATGGTATCGAGCAAGCCGATGCCACCAACGCCCCGTTGCCACTACAGTGTCGAAGCCCTCGACCACCAACATACCCAGGCCAGCCCCATGTCAGCATCCATTATGGACCTACACACTGCGGAGGTAGCGAGCATGGACGACAGGCATCCTGTCTCTCTAGACACTCATGGCCACGAGAGGCACAGCGACGGTGATCGATTCGCAAGGTGAAGGAGTTGCAAGGTGCACCCAGGGCTGTGCGCAACACACGACCCGTGGCTACACCAGTACATGTACACAAGAGGCATTCACCAGTGTGCATCGACCCCACTACTTCAACATCTACGCGGTGTTGCAAGACCTTCGACATGACCGTCGACCAGACATTTTCTACTACCCTACACCGCGGAGCCGCTGCTGGAATCTGCATCAGGATGCCACAGCCCCACAAGGATCTTGGTTGAGTCGAGTGTTCTCCACTGTTTGGGTGCCAGTTGCTTCACCCGTCACGCTTTGACAAGTCGTACCAGTCACCAGGAGATCCTGTACATGTTGTCAGTGTGAGTCACTGGCACTGCCGTTCGACTGGGCCATAATTAACGTCGAGAACGGAGCCTGGCCCGGAGATCTACGCCTGCGTCGAAGTGCGAGTCACTGCCACTGCTGAACTGGGATCAAGTCGTACAAGTAGGGGCTCACCATGTTGCGCGTGATGTCGCTCGCGGAGTTCACATGATGGCGCGGCGACTTCCGTCGCAGTATTCATGCCTCCCATGCAAAAGAAGGGTTGAGGATAGTAGTGGGTTGGTTGGTCAGGTATTTCAGTTCGATACCACGTTAATTGCGTGGGGGGTGACGTCATTTGGCACGCAATGCAGTACGGCGACAAGACCCCGCGAAGATGTTCGTACTGCAGCAGAGCTCAGGTATCTATCGACCTGCAACTCGTATGACGACCCACATCTCTCGGCTCACGGCCATAGCTCAATCAACGCACCGTGTATCGTACCCAGAAGAAGAACCCGTTGGGTGGCAGGCCCATCAAGACTACGAAACCCTCACTTCCGATGACAACCCGTACAACTCAGCGCCGTTTTTCCGGTAGTGTGAGGTGCTTTTGCCGTTGGTCGCTGCTCCGCTCCCGTACTCGGCATGGTCATATCAAGCAAAAAAGTGTCCGTGTCCGTGCCCGTGCTGGAGCCCAGTCGGCGTTCCTCGCACGAAGATCGGTCTAAGTCTGAATGCGGTGGTCCAGAGTACTGAGTAAGTGCTCACTGAGTACGTTCGAGTCTCGCATCGCTACGGCCACCGGACGCAGTCGCTCACGGAATGGACACGCTGCGGACGCAGAATTAGGGCGATCGTCGAAGACGGGGTCCTTCCCATCGACGACATACTCCGACTCCCGATTTTGTTCATTTCTCACGCGACTCAGATGAGATTTGCAGTCGGCGATTTGAAATCGCCGATTTCTCTTTTTTCAGACTTCCCCCCGTGTATTGGCGATTACAGGCACTCCATGGTGTCACGTTCGAGACAGGCGAGTTGTCTGGGCTACGAAAGTGATATTGGTGGTGGTAGAAGGTCTGGAGAGAAGTTGACGACTCTCGCTGAATGAGGCCTCTGGGAGCGGATTTGGCGATGTTGAAGTGGCTGCGTACGAGTTGCTTCGCGACAAGAAAGAACGGAAGCCCAGAACATGCCACCGACAACAAGGGAGGGCTGCGGCAGCATCGAGGGTGTGACTGCGTGCCTCTGTGGGAGAAAATGCTGGAGATGCGATTTGCGGGGGTTGCGGGTGTGGATTTGGCATACTCATCAACGAGCGCTATCTAGTTCTGCATCGAGGTGCTGCCCATGATCATGGAAGTGTCTGCTTGTTAAAGAAGAAAACCGCACGCTCAGAACGTCTCTGCAAGCAGATTTATGGCGAAAAGTGATCGACTTAGAAGGTGTCGTCGATTTGGAGAATGCGCGGCAAGCGAGCTCTTCGGTTGCTACCGCTGTGACCACGCGCGACGTTCAAGCTCAGAGGAGATGTTGAAGGTGGCGCAAAAGCGGTGGGAGGGGGCTATCCAATGTTCCCGTCGTTGCAAGTCACGAAGAGGGTTTTCGAGTCTCAACATGCTCGAGTGAACCAGAGATTGCAAGCCACTGCAAGTAATGCCTGTACCGCGACGAGGCAAGGCAAATGCGGATCTTGAGGAGTCGTTGCTATCGCCGTGGGTTTTCACGGCTGGTGGTAATAGGTTGGACTCTCAAGGTGGGGTGTACTGCTCTGAATCCAAGCCCGAGTTTTGTGTGCTAAGCTTACTACAGGCTTGCACTTTTCCGATTCGAGAAGGTGTAGTCGCCCAAGGTGTCGCAAGTCAAGATGGAGCTCACGATTTGGTTCAACTGGTGGCAAGCAGTCGGGCTGAGAGCGTCTGTGGAGCTGTTGCAAGGGTGTGTGTCTCGTTAGCGCTGAAGCCATCGATCAGATTGCGCCTGCACGACCAAGGCATGGCGGAAACGGTGCATCGTGATAGTTAAATGGAAGAGCAGCAGTTTGTCCGACCCTCGAAGCTGTCACAGAGTGCGGTGCATGTCGTTAGATTCATTGCTGAGCTATTGGGCACGACGCTTGTCGTTGAACTCCAAGGGGTACGGATACGGGTTTCCAGTCGAGCTCTCACTGAATCCCATTATTGTGGTGTTGGTCGCAGTTGCAGTCGCTGCGTTGGACGCCACGACGTGGGGGGTTCCGTGAGGATAAGTGCGGACGAATGGGCAGCAGTTGTGCTATTCCAGTTGTTGTTGTAGCGGCGCCGAATCTGCAGTCGAAGCTCGGCGAGTTCTGGCGCATCATGCAGCAACGCGCGACATGGCAGATCGCAAGTTTCGCCTTCCTGCTGAAATTGTGGTTGTCCTTTTGGAATGGACTCGGCTTCGCACAGTGCGCGAATACGGACGCTGCGACGCACACGCCGCTGCCACTTGAGAGCACCAGAAACGAGTTCTTCATAAATGGGTGCATGGCGTGGGAGCTGTCGTTTGTCCACAAGTTGGCACTCGTTCGTCCTTGTTGTGCTACTTACATTTTTAGTGAAGCGGATCGATTGCAAGGAATCTCAAACAAATGTTTGCGAAGAGCGAGAAATGTGGCGATCTCCATCCTACCGAAGCAGCTACCAAAGTGCTCCAGTTCATTGACAAGACAGCTGGAAAAAAGCTGCGAAGTAGACGCATCCAAACGGTGCTGTCATAGCCATTTTGCGAATACGTTGGTTACATTTCATGCTCTTTATCCTATCTGCCCTTTGTGCTTGATCAAATGGGGGAGCACCGAACGCGACTTGCTTGACGACAAGAGCAGCAGCAGCAAGCGATTTAGCTACCAGGGCACGGGGCGGATGACAACGCTGGCGAAGTTTCGTCTGTGCTGTTGATTCAACTGCGATAGATTAGGAATTGCAGATCAATGAAGACACCGCAGCACTGCAACCGGTTTATACGTTTTGTATTACACTTGTGTTATGTTTCACTCAGGTCGTACTCGCGTGGAGAGTATACTTGTCTGTCACAATCTTCAGCAAGCAGGTCTGGACGAGTGCAGCCTTTGCACTGTTGAGATAGTTAATTATTTTGTCGGCGTCTTGTCCCCGAGCAAGGCGTCGAAGCTGATGTTCTCGCTCGACTCGGCCAGCTCGAGCATGCTGATGGACGAGTTGGACCCTCGTTGGCGCGTGTCGAAGCTGCCGTCGCTGGAGAGCGCGCCCAAAGCAGGATGCCGCTGCAGCGCCCTGGAGAACGACGGAGCCTCTTCCTGCACGACTCGCATTTGTCCGCTCTCCACTTCCACCTCCACCTCCTCGTCCGAGTCCAAGTCGTCATCTTGGATGCCGGCGTAGCACAACTCGTCCTCCTCGTCGAAGTCGTCGACGCGTCCGACCAGCGTGGAGAAGTTGCCGATCATGGAGTGCGAGAGGCTCATGTCCGACGTGATGCTGCGCGTGGTTCCTGAGGTGTCGGCGAACGTCTGCGAGAGTCGAGTGGGCGGCAGCCCGAAGTTGGACACATCGCTCCGCGCACTCGCGAACGTGACGCCTTGAGTCTGCTGTGGACGGCGTCGACGCATGCTGCCTTCAACCTGCACCGACGGGTTGAAGGACCCAGTCGACACGAAGCTGTCGCGCAAATCTGCGAACCCGCCTCGAAGCTGCACGTCGCTGCCTGTGCCATGAGCGCCATTGAAGCTTGGGGGTGGGCTGAAACTCGAAAGCTGACCGGCAAGTGGCCCGCCGATGCTGATGCCGTAGACTTCTTTACGCAGCGCGTCCAGCAGGTGGCGTAGCGACTGACGGAAGCCCACCATGTCGCCCTTTGTGAAGAAGTGGAAGAACTCGCTGCGCGCGAGGCTGTACTTGATGTCGAGCCCGAAGTCCATGCGGTTCACCACCACCGGCAGGATCTTCTTGCCCTTATCTTCCGCAAACGCCAGCTGATCCTTCACGAGTTCGCTCGCCAGCGTCTTCTCGGAGATCAGCAGCACGAAGGCCGAGCACTTGAGAATCGCCTCCTTTGCTTCGTGGATGCGCACGGACATGTCGTCGTCCCGCGACAACACTAGCCGACCTGATCTGTCCGCCTCCTCCTCGGTGTCCTCGTCGATCGCCGACGCCAGCTTCACCATGTGCTTGCGATCCACGTAGCACCGTAAACCTCCTTCGCGACACATCTCAACGCACAACTTGCGCACAAATCGCTGGTGGTAGTCGCCATGGCTGATGAAGACGAACTGCTCGCCGCTGGCTGTGGCCGAGGTGAGCTCCTGCAAGTCTTCCACAATGCTGTCGCTCGTACCAGGCTCTTCGACCTCGTTCGAGTCTCGCTCCGAGATGACGTCTTTGCGTCCTCCACGCTTGGGCTTCGTGGCCTTGTGGAAGTAGTACCCGCCAGTGTCGAGCACAATGCTGTCCGACACGCCACCGTCGTCCACGAAGCTGTTGGAGCTGCTGGTGCTGCTCAGGATGCTCAAGTTCGTGGCGTTGTAGTCGTAGTTGAGGCGCATCTGGCGCTGGCTGGTCGAGAACACGCTGTTTGAGCCGATGGACCTGGAAGACCCCGGTGGCCCGCGCCGACGGGTGTTGCCAATGACGACGGGCATGGCCGAGTCGTCGCCGATCTCGTGGATGGACGAGCCGCCCGAGTCGTACTGGTAGTAGTTGGGTGTGTCGAACGCTGACAACGCCAGCGCTCGCTCGTCAAACTTCATCGAGTCCATGCCGTACGTGTTCGTGGAGCTCATACCGGACGCTGCGTGGTTCAGGCGGCGGCTGCGCATTCCACCGCTTGCATGGCCTGACCCAGTCATCGGGTTCGTCTCCGCGCGACGCATGTTGCGCTTGATGTTGTCCACCTTCCGCTTCTCGATCTCGTCGCGCATCCCATCCAGCAGCATCCGAAGCTGGTTCTTGTACGCGGCTTCGTCGTACTCGTACCGCGTCTCCTTCTCGCTGACCTGCTCCACCTTGACGACGGCGCTCTCGAACGGCACAAGCTGTCGCGTGTACAAATACACCTGCAGCTCCTCGGAAATCTTGGCTTGCTCGGTGGAGATGGCCATGATGGGCGTGCCCACCTGCTTGGCCAGCGCCAGCTCCTTGAGACACCACTCCGACTGCGCGTAGTCCTCTGTTAGGATGCAAAGCACCACTGCAGCGTTCGTGATTCCACGCGCGATCTCCTCCCGCCACACAGACCCACCACCGATCCCGCTGGGGTCCATGAGATCGAGCCACACCGTAATATTCGCGTCTTCGAGCGACTTGCGCAGCTTGAGCGCGAACTCCATGTGGGAGTGCGTGTAGCTGATCATCACGTCGCGCGTTCCTGCAGCGCGCTTGATCTCGAACTGGAGCCTCGTTGACGTGGTGCAGTCATCGGCCGGAAGCCATCGTGATTCGTGCGCATGATGTCGCCTCCCATGCTCAGCAATGCCAGCGCCGTTTGCTGGTCGTCCAGCTTCACAGCGAGATGCAACGCTGTATCCCCAGTTGAATGCGCATCCTGGAAGTTCGCATTGGCCTTGGCAGCCAGCAGGATCTCGACGGCTCCGACTGCGCCTTTCACAGTGAATTTCACTGCAGCCCAGTGTAGGGGCCTACGCTTGGTGTGCCCGACGTATAGCCCTAGCGCACTGAGAAACGTCCGGGTTTTAAGGTGATGGGGGGAAAAGTCACAAGGCGGGGCGAGACGGTTCGGGCAGTAAGAGTGGGTACAAGCGGGAGGGATGATGTGGGTCACAGGCGAAGATCTTGCGCGTTGAAGTGCGTGAGGTCATGGTACCATAAATGTGGTACATTTAATCGACATTTGCAGGTGAGAAACATAAGAGTGGAAATACACTTGTTTTGACCTGCACCTGGTTTCGTGTAAGCCCTCTCTTTTGCTTTTTGTATTGAAGAGTGCAGCTGGCGGCGTGTTGTACTTGTATATACCGAGCCCTCTTCGTCGCAAAATTTGAAACGCTCCACGCCCACACTGTGCGGCCTGTGAGGGCAAAGCCAGCGATAAAAACATAGGACTGAGCGGAAACACTTGCAGCAATTAGGGCTGGCAGATGAACTTAGGATCCCCCCTCTCGTATTGTGTTTTAGCTCTTAGAGCCGTACCAGGTTTGCTAGGTTTCTCCTTATCCCAATAACTCTACGGCTGCATCCTAAAAGTTGTCAATACCCATACCAAAGTATATGTTTAGGGTCACTATGTAGAATTAAATCTTGTAAGCGATCGCTATAGAGGAGCTTAGCGTATCACATGGACGTGTCCAACCAGAGCCAACCAAACCGAGGCCAGCCCGCCCGCTCTGGGCCAGCCGTTCGGCAGTCCGTCGCCGAAGTTCGCGGTAAAGGCTTCAGTTCGAATTCCTCCTTCGAGACACCAACAACGACGAAGTGCTGCTGCTAGTGGCGTGCAAATGCATTCGTAGCTTCCAAGCCAAGTCAATGAGCCCGTCCATGCTGCGACCTCGTTCCGGCTCTGCAAGTCATGCATGACAAGAAGTCCGTCGATGCACCGTTACGATATTTCATCGCTCAACAATCGTGAGAGCACACGCGTATTCGCAAAAGGTGCACATTGTACAAATTGTACACACCCAACTCCCACTCACTTACGTTACGTATTTTTTGTCTAACCAACTCTTTTTTTACTATGTGGTTTTGTGCGTAACGCTATCTATTGTTGGTGAAAAGGGTCAAGATTGCGGCTACTCAGTGTGCCATGATGTAACCAGCCGACCTTCAAGCCTCCTGCGCGTCCGTGACTCTCCACGAACGTCTTCGTGCGTCAGCCACTGCACCCAGACAATGCAAGATTTCCGTGCACAGTCAAGATGCGTGGACATCTTGGTTCCATCTAGGCGTCAAGTTGCCATTCCGGTAGATGCGTGCGCATGGCATGGTATCGAGCAAGCCGATGCCACCAACGCCCCGTTGCCACTACAGTGTCGAAGCCCTCGACCACCAACATACCCAGGCCAGCCCCATGTCAGCATCCATTATGGACCTACACACTGCGGAGGTAGCGAGCATGGACGACAGGCATCCTGTCTCTCTAGACACTCATGGCCACGAGAGGCACAGCGACGGTGATCGATTCGCAAGGTGAAGGAGTTGCAAGGTGCACCCAGGGCTGTGCGCAACACACGACCCGTGGCTACACCAGTACATGTACACAAGAGGCATTCACCAGTGTGCATCGACCCCACTACTTCAACATCTACGCGGTGTTGCAAGACCTTCGACATGACCGTCGACCAGACATTTTCTACTACCCTACACCGCGGAGCCGCTGCTGGAATCTGCATCAGGATGCCACAGCCCCACAAGGATCTTGGTTGAGTCGAGTGTTCTCCACTGTTTGGGTGCCAGTTGCTTCACCCGTCACGCTTTGACAAGTCGTACCAGTCACCAGGAGATCCTGTACATGTTGTCAGTGTGAGTCACTGGCACTGCCGTTCGACTGGGCCATAATTAACGTCGAGAACGGAGCCTGGCCCGGAGATCTACGCCTGCGTCGAAGTGCGAGTCACTGCCACTGCTGAACTGGGATCAAGTCGTACAAGTAGGGGCTCACCATGTTGCGCGTGATGTCGCTCGCGGAGTTCACATGATGGCGCGGCGACTTCCGTCGCAGTATTCATGCCTCCCATGCAAAAGAAGGGTTGAGGATAGTAGTGGGTTGGTTGGTCAGGTATTTCAGTTCGATACCACGTTAATTGCGTGGGGGGTGACGTCATTTGGCACGCAATGCAGTACGGCGACAAGACCCCGCGAAGATGTTCGTACTGCAGCAGAGCTCAGGTATCTATCGACCTGCAACTCGTATGACGACCCACATCTCTCGGCTCACGGCCATAGCTCAATCAACGCACCGTGTATCGTACCCAGAAGAAGAACCCGTTGGGTGGCAGGCCCATCAAGACTACGAAACCCTCACTTCCGATGACAACCCGTACAACTCAGCGCCGTTTTTCCGGTAGTGTGAGGTGCTTTTGCCGTTGGTCGCTGCTCCGCTCCCGTACTCGGCATGGTCATATCAAGCAAAAAAGTGTCCGTGTCCGTGCCCGTGCTGGAGCCCAGTCGGCGTTCCTCGCACGAAGATCGGTCTAAGTCTGAATGCGGTGGTCCAGAGTACTGAGTAAGTGCTCACTGAGTACGTTCGAGTCTCGCATCGCTACGGCCACCGGACGCAGTCGCTCACGGAATGGACACGCTGCGGACGCAGAATTAGGGCGATCGTCGAAGACGGGGTCCTTCCCATCGACGACATACTCCGACTCCCGATTTTGTTCATTTCTCACGCGACTCAGATGAGATTTGCAGTCGGCGATTTGAAATCGCCGATTTCTCTTTTTTCAGACTTCCCCCCGTGTATTGGCGATTACAGGCACTCCATGGTGTCACGTTCGAGACAGGCGAGTTGTCTGGGCTACGAAAGTGATATTGGTGGTGGTAGAAGGTCTGGAGAGAAGTTGACGACTCTCGCTGAATGAGGCCTCTGGGAGCGGATTTGGCGATGTTGAAGTGGCTGCGTACGAGTTGCTTCGCGACAAGAAAGAACGGAAGCCCAGAACATGCCACCGACAACAAGGGAGGGCTGCGGCAGCATCGAGGGTGTGACTGCGTGCCTCTGTGGGAGAAAATGCTGGAGATGCGATTTGCGGGGGTTGCGGGTGTGGATTTGGCATACTCATCAACGAGCGCTATCTAGTTCTGCATCGAGGTGCTGCCCATGATCATGGAAGTGTCTGCTTGTTAAAGAAGAAAACCGCACGCTCAGAACGTCTCTGCAAGCAGATTTATGGCGAAAAGTGATCGACTTAGAAGGTGTCGTCGATTTGGAGAATGCGCGGCAAGCGAGCTCTTCGGTTGCTACCGCTGTGACCACGCGCGACGTTCAAGCTCAGAGGAGATGTTGAAGGTGGCGCAAAAGCGGTGGGAGGGGGCTATCCAATGTTCCCGTCGTTGCAAGTCACGAAGAGGGTTTTCGAGTCTCAACATGCTCGAGTGAACCAGAGATTGCAAGCCACTGCAAGTAATGCCTGTACCGCGACGAGGCAAGGCAAATGCGGATCTTGAGGAGTCGTTGCTATCGCCGTGGGTTTTCACGGCTGGTGGTAATAGGTTGGACTCTCAAGGTGGGGTGTACTGCTCTGAATCCAAGCCCGAGTTTTGTGTGCTAAGCTTACTACAGGCTTGCACTTTTCCGATTCGAGAAGGTGTAGTCGCCCAAGGTGTCGCAAGTCAAGATGGAGCTCACGATTTGGTTCAACTGGTGGCAAGCAGTCGGGCTGAGAGCGTCTGTGGAGCTGTTGCAAGGGTGTGTGTCTCGTTAGCGCTGAAGCCATCGATCAGATTGCGCCTGCACGACCAAGGCATGGCGGAAACGGTGCATCGTGATAGTTAAATGGAAGAGCAGCAGTTTGTCCGACCCTCGAAGCTGTCACAGAGTGCGGTGCATGTCGTTAGATTCATTGCTGAGCTATTGGGCACGACGCTTGTCGTTGAACTCCAAGGGGTACGGATACGGGTTTCCAGTCGAGCTCTCACTGAATCCCATTATTGTGGTGTTGGTCGCAGTTGCAGTCGCTGCGTTGGACGCCACGACGTGGGGGGTTCCGTGAGGATAAGTGCGGACGAATGGGCAGCAGTTGTGCTATTCCAGTTGTTGTTGTAGCGGCGCCGAATCTGCAGTCGAAGCTCGGCGAGTTCTGGCGCATCATGCAGCAACGCGCGACATGGCAGATCGCAAGTTTCGCCTTCCTGCTGAAATTGTGGTTGTCCTTTTGGAATGGACTCGGCTTCGCACAGTGCGCGAATACGGACGCTGCGACGCACACGCCGCTGCCACTTGAGAGCACCAGAAACGAGTTCTTCATAAATGGGTGCATGGCGTGGGAGCTGTCGTTTGTCCACAAGTTGGCACTCGTTCGTCCTTGTTGTGCTACTTACATTTTTAGTGAAGCGGATCGATTGCAAGGAATCTCAAACAAATGTTTGCGAAGAGCGAGAAATGTGGCGATCTCCATCCTACCGAAGCAGCTACCAAAGTGCTCCAGTTCATTGACAAGACAGCTGGAAAAAAGCTGCGAAGTAGACGCATCCAAACGGTGCTGTCATAGCCATTTTGCGAATACGTTGGTTACATTTCATGCTCTTTATCCTATCTGCCCTTTGTGCTTGATCAAATGGGGGAGCACCGAACGCGACTTGCTTGACGACAAGAGCAGCAGCAGCAAGCGATTTAGCTACCAGGGCACGGGGCGGATGACAACGCTGGCGAAGTTTCGTCTGTGCTGTTGATTCAACTGCGATAGATTAGGAATTGCAGATCAATGAAGACACCGCAGCACTGCAACCGGTTTATACGTTTTGTATTACACTTGTGTTATGTTTCACTCAGGTCGTACTCGCGTGGAGAGTATACTTGTCTGTCACAATCTTCAGCAAGCAGGTCTGGACGAGTGCAGCCTTTGCACTGTTGAGATAGTTAATTATTTTGTCGGCGTCTTGTCCCCGAGCAAGGCGTCGAAGCTGATGTTCTCGCTCGACTCGGCCAGCTCGAGCATGCTGATGGACGAGTTGGACCCTCGTTGGCGCGTGTCGAAGCTGCCGTCGCTGGAGAGCGCGCCCAAAGCAGGATGCCGCTGCAGCGCCCTGGAGAACGACGGAGCCTCTTCCTGCACGACTCGCATTTGTCCGCTCTCCACTTCCACCTCCACCTCCTCGTCCGAGTCCAAGTCGTCATCTTGGATGCCGGCGTAGCACAACTCGTCCTCCTCGTCGAAGTCGTCGACGCGTCCGACCAGCGTGGAGAAGTTGCCGATCATGGAGTGCGAGAGGCTCATGTCCGACGTGATGCTGCGCGTGGTTCCTGAGGTGTCGGCGAACGTCTGCGAGAGTCGAGTGGGCGGCAGCCCGAAGTTGGACACATCGCTCCGCGCACTCGCGAACGTGACGCCTTGAGTCTGCTGTGGACGGCGTCGACGCATGCTGCCTTCAACCTGCACCGACGGGTTGAAGGACCCAGTCGACACGAAGCTGTCGCGCAAATCTGCGAACCCGCCTCGAAGCTGCACGTCGCTGCCTGTGCCATGAGCGCCATTGAAGCTTGGGGGTGGGCTGAAACTCGAAAGCTGACCGGCAAGTGGCCCGCCGATGCTGATGCCGTAGACTTCTTCACGCAGCGCGTCCAGCAGGTGGCGTAGCGACTGACGGAAGCCCACCATGTCGCCCTTTGTGAAGAAGTGGAAGAACTCGCTGCGCGCGAGGCTGTACTTGATGTCGAGCCCGAAGTCCATGCGGTTCACCACCACCGGCAGGATCTTCTTGCCCTTGTCCTCCGCGAACGCCAGCTGATCCTTCACGAGTTCGCTCGCCAGCGTCTTCTCGGAGATCAGCAGCACGAAGGCCGAGCACTTGAGAATCGCCTCCTTTGCTTCGTGGATGCGCACGGACATGTCGTCGTCCCGCGACAACACTGGCCGACCTGATCTGTCCGCCTCCTCCTCCGTGTCCTCGTCAATCGCCGACGCCAGCTTCACCATGTGCTTGCGATCCACGTAGCACCGCAAACCTCCTTCGCGACACATCTCAACGCACAACTTGCGCACAAACCGCTGGTGGTAGTCGCCATGGCTGATGAAGACGAACTGCTCGCCGCTGGCTGTGGCCGAGGTGAGCTCCTGCAAGTCTTCCACGATGCTGTCGCTCGTACCAGGCTCGTCGATCTCGTTCGAGTCTCGCTCCGAGATGACGTCTTTGCGTCCTCCACGCTTGGGCTTCGTGGCCTTGTGGAAGTAGTACCCGCCAGTGTCGAGCACAATGCTGTCCGACACGCCACCGTCGTCCACGAAGCTGTTGGAGCTGCTGGTGCTGCTCAGGATGCTCAAGTTCGTGGCGTTGTAGTCGTAGTTGAGGCGCATCTGGCGCTGGCTGGTCGAGAACACGCTGTTTGAGCCGATGGACCTGGAAGACCCCGGTGGCCCGCGCCGACGGGTGTTGCCAATGACGACGGGCATGGCCGAGTCGTCGCCGATCTCGTGGATGGACGAGCCGCCCGAGTCGTACTGGTAGTAGTTGGGCGTGTCGAACGCTGACAGCGCCAGCGCTCGCTCGTCAAACTTCATCGAGTCCATGCCGTACGTGTTCGTGGAGCTCATACCGGACGCTGCGTGGTTCAGGCGGCGGCTGCGCATTCCACCGCTTGCATGGCCTGACCCAGTCATCGGGTTCGTCTCCGCGCGACGCATGTTGCGCTTGATGTTGTCCACCTTCCGCTTCTCGATCTCGTCGCGCATCCCGTCCAGCAGCATCCGAAGCTGGTTCTTGTACGCGGCTTCGTCGTACTCGTACCGCGTCTCCTTCTCGCTGACCTGCTCCACCTTGACGATGGCGCTCTCGAACGGCACAAGCTGTCGCGTGTACAAATACACCTGCAGCTCCTCCGAAATCTTGGCTTGCTCGGTGGAGATGGCCATGATGGGCGTGCCCACCTGCTTGGCCAGCGCCAACTCCTTGAGACACCACTCAGACTGCGCGTAGTCCTCTGTTAGGATGCAAAGCACCACTGCAGCGTTCGTGATTCCACGCGCGATCTCCTCGCGCCACACAGACCCACCACCGATCCCGCTGGGGTCCATGAGATCGAGCCACACCGTAATATTCGCGTCTTCGAGCGACTTGCGCAGCTTGAGCGCAAACTCCATGTGGGAGTGCGTGTAGCTGATCATCACGTCGCGCGTTCCTGCAGCGCGCTTGATCTCGAACTGGAGCCTCGTTGACGTGGTGCAGTCGATCGGCCGGAAGCCATCGTGATTCGTGCGCATGATGTCGCCGCCCATGCTCAGCAATGCCAGCGCCGTTTGCTGGTCGTCCAGTTTCACGGCGAGATGCAACGCTGTATCCCCTGTCGAACGAAGCTGATGGTTGATGTCACCTCCGCTGCCAACCAGAGCTTTGAACATATCCACAGTCGTCCCGCCTGCACATGCAGCACACATAATGGGCGTCATATCACCGTCGTCGACAATAGTCGGGTCAGCGCCATGAGCCAACAAAACTCGAACAACGTCCACTCGATTCACACGCGCTGCCCAGTGAAGTGCTGTCCGTCCATGTGCATCCTGGAAATTCCCATTGGCCTTGGCAGCCAGCAGGATCTCGACGGCTCCTACTGCACCATTCACCGCAGCCCAGTGCAGCGGCGTACGCTTGTTGAGTCCAACGTAGCCCAGCTCACCGAGAACGTCCGGGTTTACCTTCTTGCGCAAAAAACTCCGAATTGCCGCGACGTCACCCACTGCTGCCGCTGCATGCAGCGGCGTGAGAGCTACATCGCCGCCCCAATCTTCCAGCACCTGCGCAACGGCATAGTTCCCCCGCAAATACGCCAGCTGCAGGACCGTAATTGTGTTCATGTGGCCAGGATCAGGAATGGCGAGATGATTCGCTCCAGCACGCAGCAGCACGTGCACGATCTCCGGGTGGTCGGCGAGGAAAATCGGCGGCAGGCGACTTTCGCAACGGTACGAAGACTTGGAGCAGAGGTTGACGTCAGCTCCGTGGGCTATGAGCCAGCGGACGGCAGCAAGACGGCCTGTACTCACCGCACAGTGCAGCGGAGTAACTAACGTCGTCTTGAACACGGAGCTGTATGTCTCGTCCGATGACACCACCGGCTTGGGGATGAAGTAGCTTGCGAGATACCAGAAGAGGTCACCCGTGCTGAATCGCACTCGGGAGACCTTGTCGAACGCATTGACCCTGAAGTTCGCCTTGTACAGCAGATCCATCGCTGCAATGTTGCCCTGATACGCTGCCACGTGCATGGGGTTCTTCTTGGCAAGCCCAAAGATGCCGAACACCATGACCGGGTCCGGGTACAGATCCCGCGCGAAGTTCTCTCCAAGATGCAGCTTGGCGATGCGGATCGAGCGGCGGATTAGCTTGAGATCTCCCAGCTGCACTCCTCGGAACAGCCTCTTTCGTACGTCCTTGGTCACCGCAGCCTTGGAAGGTGTCGGCGGTGTCGTCTCATTCTTCTGCTGCTGCCGCTTCTTGCGCTTCATCTTGGAGCGCAGCATGTGCGCCTTGACGTCCCCCGTCTGGTCGCTCTCTTTGAACGCGCCCAGCTGCATCTTCAAATGCTCTCGGAACCTGGCGAAGGCGCGCATGAGCACGAACAGCAGCCAGAACATAACAACAGCACACGCACAGAAGACGTAGGCTGGGATGTTGGAGTCGCAGTCCACGAAGATCTTGCCGCTCGCCACGTAGTAGACGAAGAAGCCGAGGATCAGCGCCTCGTACAGGAAGATGAAGACCCCGGCGATCTCACAGACCTGCAGACACACTGTGCGCTTGACCTTCTGCAGCCTCCCGCCTCGGTCGAACCTCTGCTCTCTCCTGAAGGGCTCGAAGACCCGCAAGCCGGACGCTGGCAAGCCCAACACTAACACCGCTGGGAACAAATGATACACCAACGCCGCGAGCGCGAGCGACGTGGAGCAGCTCGGCTGCTCGCTCGAGACCAGCACCTTGAGCGGTGACCCCACGTACAATTTCCCGTGTCGGATGTCGTCCGCGTGCGACTCGTAGCAGTAGAAGAAGCCGAGCGCCACGACGTCCCCGAGCACGATGAGCTGCGAGAGTCTCAGCAGCCTGCGGGAGAAGTACGAGTTGCTCTGGAACTGGCCGCTGAGGTACCTGCGGGGTAGAGCGGGTAGAACGGAGTCCCGCAGCTCGATGGAGCTCATCTGCATCGTGTGCTCCGTGGCGTCGGCTTTGCTGCTCTCGTCCGTGTCCTTGCGGGACTGTTCTACCTGTTCTACCTTGTGTTCTACCCCCAACGGGTCATCAAGACGAGGGCCTAACTGAATGTCGTGCGCCATCCTATCGGCTCCGCTGAAGCGGACGGTAGAACCGTCGGGCGTTCTACCGCTCGGACGGTAGGTCGACACTATCGTCGGTCTCTGTCGCGCCACGTAGTCCACCGCGTCCGACGCCGAGGCTAGCGACTCCTGACCGCCGGACTCACCCGCGTCCGAGTTGAACGTGTCCTGCCGATTGAGCTCCGGGGTCTGCTGCACCTTGACGGGCGTCTCGAGCTTGGCGTACTGCGTCTGCGGGTCGGACGTCTCCTCCTGGTCCAGTTCTTCGTGGTCTGTGTGCACGGTCAGGTGGGCGTCGCCATGGCGCTTGGGGTCCATCGGTACGAGGCCCCGAAGGCGACCGCGTGGATGTAGAATAGCCTCCGAGTGTGCGTTCTACCCGGCGACTAGAATACAATTGAATTGGTGTGGGTCTCTTTGGTGTGAGAGCCGTCGAGCACGTGGTCCGAATGTCTTGGAACAGCCGGCGGGGGTAGACGGGCGGTGTGGTGTCTGAATGGATCCGATGGACCACTCTCTGCTCGGTGGACGGACGCCATCACTTACAAGTTGCAGTTTTGCGTGTGGACACTTTGCCACTTACCGCACTCAAGCGCAGAGAGCTCTGTAGAGTCTACACTGTAGCAACACAGGTACACTGTACTGCATAATACATCTCACCTCCTCCTTCTCCTGTCGTCAGGACAGTCGCTCCATCGCGAGTGACGCGATGTGTGCGGCTGTAGAAAGCGTGTTCAAGAGTTCATGACGGCTGACTGGCGTGCTTTAATCCACAGGCAGAATGCCCGTGTAACGTTAAGCTTACTCACGGCGTGAGTCTCACACACCGCAAGGCATTGGCAACCCGAACGGCACCCCAACGGGTGACAAGAAGCGACCGGCTGGGACGCAACACTTCGTCCTCGATTCTGTGGATGCAGCGAGTTCTTCTTGCCTGTCAATACTCTCATAATAATACAAACAAGCGAGCTAGACTCGTCCTCACACCCGCAACTGCTGGCACTGCACCTGTCATGGCGCGCAGTGTTGTTGTGGTTTATTGGACCGCTTTATGGCCCACCTCGTCGGCTCGGCTCACTAGGCCGTTCGCGGCAAGCTCCTCCGCCTCGAGCACCTCGAGCGGGGTCAGCGGCTGGAACACGGACAGCACGACCGAGACGAACGTGCGCAGGATGATGGCCGCGCCGCAGAGGATGGCTCCGTAGATGAGGTACACGTCCACGAGGTACGTCTTGTACAGGGGCTGCAGGTTGCGCATGGGCAGCAAATGACGGGCTCCAAACTCCGCAACAGCCAGC
Organism: Phytophthora x cambivora; assembly: GCA_033557925.1. Classification (NCBI taxonomy): domain Eukaryota; phylum Oomycota; class Peronosporomycetes; order Peronosporales; family Peronosporaceae; genus Phytophthora; species Phytophthora x cambivora. The sequence continues at coordinate 1,566,280 of JAUCEB010000012.1, read as the reverse complement.
AGCTCGTCGGCTGCGCGCTCCACTCCGCCGCCAGTCTTCACCAACTCCCCCAGGTGCTCGGCATTCGCTTTAAAGTGCTCACGCTCGTCCACCAGCATTCTATCCACTGCTGAGCGCAGATTTCCCTCAGAGAATAACTTCCCGTCCAGTCGGAGGCCGGCCCCCGCTCGCACGACTGCATTCATGCCTTCAACATGCTCGGCTGAGTGGGGGAGCCCCAAGATGGGCACCCCCACGACAAGAGCCTCTTGCATACTCTGAAAATCTCCTGCGGTGATCAGCAGCTCTATCTCGGGCGCCAACGCTAGCACTGCTGTGTCGTCCACTCCGTCGCCGAGAAATAACACCGAGTCTCGGGGACGAGAGCGTAGGTCGAAAGCTGCTTGTTCCTGCAGTGTTATCTTCCACAGAAGGCGCGCATCTACAGTCTCCAGCGCGTTCATCTGCAAAGCGACACACCAAGCAGTCCACATAGTCAGAAACAGCATAGATCCAACTGAGCACCCATCAAGACGTACAATAGTCGTGATGAACTCTGGGGTCAACGGCACGTCCGTTTGAAAACTAATAAACACCAGCGGCTTGTCGCGATGCGCAGGAGCCTCCAACCACGTGGTCAGCGCCGCCGGGAGGCTGCTACGCGCAACAGGACTAGCTTCGTATGCTGCACGCTCGAGCTGCAGCTTCTGCGACTGCAGCAAACCGACCATCTTGAACTGAGGCGCCATCGGGCGCGCTTCGTCCAGTCCGAAGACCGAATTCACCAGCACGAGCGCGTGGCCGTGCATCTGATGCTTGCTATCGACTGGTCCAAGTCCATGCTCTTCTCGCACGGCGTTAATCTCCTTATACACATGAACCAGCCCCAGTCGGAAGCGCAGGCGGTAGTAGCTATTCAGACACCGCTCCAGCACACTCGTCGTCTACACAAAACGCCAACAAATTACCATCAAAAAGTCAGTTTCTCCCTCACCAACGCCCCTCAATCTCCTCTCTAATTCGTACGTGCATGGTAAAGTTGGAGAACGGCGCCGGGATGTAGGCGGGCGGCGAGTCCATGTCCAAGAGCAGGTGCGGGTCGTTCACCACGTAGGGCACTTGCAGTCGATGGCAGGCGTCGAAGCCCGCGAACGTGTATCTGTCCACGACCACGAGGTCGGGGCGGTCGTCCTCCAAGTCTTCCAGCAGCGGGCCGAACATGGGGCGCTGGAACGACGCGTAGAAGCGCAGCGTGCTGGCGTAGCTCTCGTAGACTCCGAGCGTCTGCAGCTCCGTCGGGTCCAGCGCCGTGGCGCGGCCTTTGCCCACGATGTGGCCCAGCGAGATGAACTCGAGGCCCTCCAGGTCGCTCACCCATTGGCGGCAGTTCTCGGGCAGCGCGAAGCCCACGCGCACGCCGCGGGACAGCAGCGTCTCCGCCAGGTGCTTGAGCGGCAGCATCTTGTCCAGCACGGGGATGCTCACGAGCACCACGTACAGGTCGCTGGACGAGGCGGCTGCGCTGCTCTTGGACCCGGCGGCGGTGGCGGCACCCAGGCAGCACAGGAAGCCCAGCGTCAGCAGCAGCCACGCGTTCGCGCGCCACTGGCGCTGCAGACGCAGGTGCAGACTCAGACGCGGCTCACTGGTGGTGGTGGCGGTGGTGCGTGGCTTGACGGTCGGGCTCAGCAGCTGCACGCGGTGGATGTGGGTGGACTGCACGGCCACGGAGCGCAGCCCCGCGAGTCCGAGCAGCTCCGACTCGGCCATTTTGGCTCGCGATTGGGCGACCTATTGGGGTTTTGGCTCATGGGCGTTATTGCGTCAGGTGTTGTAAGCGCTGGAGGTTGGTAAAACGAGGGATACTAACGGAGTGTTCCGGTGTTTGAGAAGGGGGTGGGTAATGCGTGACGTCACTATAGTCGGGTGATGAAGCGATTTTTGCTGTAGCGAAAGGGAATTTTGGGATAGGAATGTCACGACAGAGAAGTTGGGAGGCTGATGTTGTTGTCTCTCTCCAGGCTCTAAAATTGCTGCGGTCGCTCGTCCTCGGCGAATTTCGGGTTCTTGCTTTTGAGGTTGCTGCCATTTTGTCGGATCGGTTGATTCATGCATCGCGTACGCCGCCGCTCAAGCTAAATAGTTGTACATTCGTCGGTCCGCGGTGCTGCGCTGCAGGTACTCGCGCTCGATGAGACTCTCAATGCGCAGCTTGATGAGCTGCGGGGACGGCGTGAAGCGGCCGGCCATCTGGCGAGTGACCTCAGCGATAAGCTGGTTGTGCTGCATCTGTTTGCGCGTCTTCATGATCCGCACGATGGCGGCCTCGACGAGGTGCTTGCGGTCTTCGGCGACCGTAGGCGGCAGCGCGTCGGCCGGGTTGCTCGTACTTGAGGCTACAGCTGGCAGCAACGATGTCTCCTTCTGCGACACAAGCGGTATCCGTACGCGGTGCAGTTTGGACTTGTACGCGTCGTTTATCGTGAACACGTCGGCCTCCTCGTCGATCCGCTTGCCCTTGGAGCTCTTGATCAAAATCTTGTATTTTGGCGTGCAAAGCGAGATTAGGTGCCGCTTCAAGTCTTTCACATCGATGCGCGTGCGCTCCACAAGTTCCTTGAAACGCCATTCAACGCGCTGGTTGAACAACATCAAAATGACTGCTTGGTACGTTGACACGTTGAGCTCGTGACGGCGCTTTCCTTCCTCCACACCGGCAGAAAACGTCGCGCGAACGTCGACGGTGCCCATGTTCGCCATCCAAGCCAACTTACGGCCGTTGTGCCGAGCGTAGTAGAACGACTCGAAGGTTTGCGTCAGCTGGACAAGCTCCAACGGGAGCTCACACATCGGAGCCATCTCTGTCGGCCAGAATCCACTCGTCAACACATGCACAGACAGCGGCATCGGAGCGACGGATGGATCGATACTAACGCCGCTCCCCCTGGCTTCATAGCCCGACTTCCTGTACAGCTCCATCAGATCCTTCGAGATGCTCATATCCTTGAACATCCCTTCCAGCTTCGACGTGAACTGATAGCCACATTCCGCCTTGAGTTTTGAAATCACGAGCTTTTCCGCCTCGTCCGAGGTGCCCCGGCTGTTGAGAAGTCGCTTGGCGAGCAGCACCTTGTAGAACTCCTCGAACACGTCCTTGTCCTGCAAATATCGGAATAACGCGATGACCTGCGTCACTCGGGTGTCCATCTCCTCCTCAAACCGATTCTTCGAGCGCAGCAGCTCATCAAGGTAGTGCGCCAGGTATCCCGCGCACACGGTGTTCGTGTTCATGAAGGCCTCAAAGCCCTGCTTGATGGACTTGTGGAACTGCGGGTCGTCGAAGAAGCAATCGGACAAAAAGCCCACGAACTTTTCGCGCAAGGCCAGCAGCTTCTCCACGAACTGCGACGCGTCCAACGCCGTCTCGGGGTTCGACTGCGTCTTGACGAGCTCGTCTCCGTTCGTCTTGATGTACTGCAGCACGCAGTCGCTGATCTCCGGCAGCGTGCTGGGCACGCGTCGGAAGAGCGAGTACATCCTGCGCAGCGCCTGCGTCTTGCCGTCCCGGAACAAGGCCCAGCAGCCGGAGTGCTCCATGTCCACGAGGGCCTTGGCCTGGTTCTTGATGAGCTGCGTCTCGACAATCGTCTTGAGCTTGTGCTCGGTGGACGGGTTCAGGTAGTGCAGCACGCGCGCGCCCTCTTCGTTGAGCCGCTGCTCCGCCTTCTCCAGGTACTCGGGGCACGTGGCCACGTCCAGCATGGCCTGCGCCTCGGCCCTGTAGAAGTCCAGCGTCGTGTCCAGGAAGAACCGCTCAAAGTCCGTCTCGTACACGGCGTTCGAGTGCACGCCCAGGTCCACGAGCATGCGCAGCACGCTCTTGAGCAGGTCTCGGTCCACGAGCTCTCCGTGGCGCTCGCGCTCGATGCTCAGCAGCAGCCGCGCGCGCAGCCGCTCGCGCACGCTGTCGTGGCGCACGATGGCGTCCTGGAAGATGTAGAGCCCGTTGTCGTACACGGGCAGCTTGCGCTTCTGCGTGACGTAGGTGCGGTCCATGTACATGAGGATGTCCCGCACCATGGTCATGACGACCTGGTGGTCGGCCCACTGGTCGTTGAGCGCCACGAGCAGCAGGTCGTCCGAGACGGCCGCCACCTGGCGCGCCACGGCCTGCAGGTGCTCGGTGATGACGCCCACCACGCCGCTGTACAGCAGGTCGCCGTGCTTGTGCAGCACCAGGTTGTACGAGTTGCGGTACAGCTCCTCGAAGGACAAAAGGCTCGCGTTGTGCGAGAAGATCTCGTGGATGGCCGTGCGCAGCGACGCCCAGATCTCCTGCGCGCGCGCCTGGTCCATGCCCATGTTCTGACGGTACGGCTTGATCACCAGCTTCTTCATGGCGGGCGGGGGCTGCACGTGTTGGAAACTCAGGCGCAAAATGAAGGATCCGATACTGGAAGTGCCGTCGGGTATGTTGTGTGCGACACATGAGATAAGGAAAAGAAGAGGTAACGATTTACGCTAATATTTAGAGGATGAATGTATTTATTAATTTTCCACTTCGAGACAATGGCGTCGGACGCGAGTCTGGAGGAGCTGGAGACGCGCCTCGTGACGTTCACGGAGCAGCTGCAGAACATCCACGAGCTGCTGCAGAGCGACCCGACGAACGCAGAGTTCCTGGGCATCGCCAAGGACCTCGTGGAGGTCATCCAGCTCACCAAGGAGACGGTAGGGCGGGGTGTTCGTTTCGGCGTGAATTAGCCCTTTCATAGCGTTATTTACCGCTAACTCGGCGTTATTTACTGGTTATTATCGGCGCAGATCGATCTCAAGGTGAATGCCGCGTCATCTGAACAAGTTGCAGCGCCTCAAGAGCCCACGAAGCAGCAACAAACAACACCAACGCTCGGTAATGACCCCTCCAGAGCTGCTAATACTGCAACGCAGACGGAATGCTGACCTAATTTTATGATATTATGCTACTTTTTAGAGCTAAAATTCTCCCCGGGCTCCGTGGTTGAATCGCTGCAGCAGGGAGTCTGGTACCCGGCGCACGTGGAGTCGGTGACAAGCGACGGTAGCTACAACGTCAAGTTCCTGGGTTTCGGCACCACTGCAGAGCTCCAGGCCGAAGCTCTGAGAGACATCGAGGTGGACGCAGAAGATGCGGCCAAACTGCCGCCCAAAGAGGCTATTACCGAGGGGTTCAAGTGCCGGGCCAAGTACTACGCAGACTCAGTGGTGTACTCGTGCTCGGTGACCAAGGTCACGGCACTGGGGTTCCAGGTGCTGTTCGACGGCTACGGCAACTCGGAGGAGGTGCCGTACGAGTATTTGAAACCTGCAGCTGCCGTGGCGCAGGATCAGGTAGAAAGTGTTGGTGCAGCTGCCTCTCACTCTACTAACGCAGTCGATGCTAGTGCCACGCATACTGCTGCAGCAACGGCGGCGACGCTGGCGCCTGCGGTCATCGCCAAGCCCATTAAAATACCGGAGAACCTGCAGATTCTGCCCACCGACTCCGAGGCCGAGAAGGAGCGCAAACGCAAACGCGTGCGTGCGATTAAGAGCCTGAACAGACACAAGAACATTGACAACGAGCGAAACATCAAGCAGCACGACTGGAAGGCCTTCCAGAGCAAGGCCAAAAAGAAAGGTTTGAAGAAAGGGGTCAGCGGGGTGCTGTCTAAGCGCGGTTCGAGTATGTTTGCGTCGCCAGATACAGTGCAGGGCCGCGTGGGTGTGATTGGCAGTGGCCAGGGCATGACGAACTTCCAGGATGCACGGAACAAGAAGCCGAAGAACGCCTAGAGAGCCCAGGTAGGCAACGCAACGCGGCTCTTACCTATCGTAGCAGGGGGGTTGCTGCAGTCGTTGGTCGCGCTGCATCTCATAGTACATCGCAGTTGACGCAATTTGTGAATCCCTTTTATCAGTTGTTGTTGCTGTGCCTCGTTACTGTGCAGGCTTTTGCTACTGCGAGCCGATGTACTCGGCGGTAGTGGTGAACCCACTGAACGAATCGCACACTTCGTCGCAGCGTTGGTGAAGGAAACACCTCGCCCGGTACGTGACCGCAGCAGGTGCCATGATTTTAATGTGCATATGATCGTTTTGTTGAAGGGCATCCGACGACATCCAAAAGCATCGAGCTTCCTTAAAAACGCAATCGGCATGCATTCACGCCTTCATGCTCAGTGGGCTATCGTGGTCGCGGTTTGCGCTGAGATCACAAATGGTCTAATGTGAAGCTGTTCGCGTTCTGTTAAAAACGCAAACTTAAAACAGTGATGAACGTCCATCCAATGGAGAGCGAACACGCCATGGTGAAGTCTTATCGGCATTTGTAGACACGATAAAGTCAAAGGTTAATTTTTAAACATCAAGAGGGCAAACCGAAATATAGAGCTGGGTGTGGTGACAGGCTGACTATGGAAATACTGCTGCGCCTTACGGCCACATGCCAAGTGAGCTGACTGAAGGAAATCCGCCTCCCGAAAGGAAGAGCGCTACAGACATAAGCTCTTCGTCATGCCGGAGTCTGTCCAGCAGCACTTGCATTTGTTCGCGAGCGTCGGAAATGGTAGCGAGTGAGTCAAACCACACGAACAACCGATAGTCGGCACTGCACATGCCAACGAAAAGACCTGAATCGCTGCGCTCGTACACCATACGCGCTGCAGTGGCTTCTTGCAACGATGATAGCCGCTTGCCCAGCACTTGGCTCTCGCGGTTTTGAGGCTCGGCTGGCGTCGGGAACATGAGATGGTGTACCTTGGCGTACTGGTTCAGCAACTGCAGTCGTGTGCTGAAGTCCCCATCATCAAACGGGAACGACAACTCGGGCTCGGCACACTCGCCCGTAAGCTCATTCTTGTAGATAAAGTGGTGTAGTAACGGCAGGTCGCTATGTGGTTGCCATTCCGAGTGGTTTTTCACGGAAGCGTCGATAGCTTCCATGGCCCCAATTTCTTCAAGTCGCAGTTTCACGAACTCTTTCTTCGCTTGGAAATGCGGGAACTGCTCGGGCGACTGCTGACTGCTAAGCAGCAACAAACACACGTCGCTCGTCAAGAAGACCACGTACGCGTATAGAAATCCTCTGAAAGAACCACAAGAAATAAGTTAGCTACAACTTCGAGCCAATATTTTCCACAAACATTCACATACCGAGAATTGAAATTCGACAGGCAGATCGGCGTCCAAGTCTCCGACTTCTCCAATGACGGGGTGTGATACACGAAATTAATCAACAACAACAAATCTACACACACAAAAACACTATAATCAGCAAAAAACTAAATTCGCTCTCCGAAAGAAAGAAAAATAACTTACCGTCCACAAGCATGCTGAACTGTTTCTTGTTGGGCTGTGCTACAGCCACCACCTTCTCCTTGGCGAGCAATAATCCACAGATCATAGTCGTCATCGTTGCATTCTCCCTGGGCGCTTCGAACTCCAAAGCTCTCGCGACTTCTCGCCGTCTCTCCGGTTTCAGCCGCACGAACGGCACGCCGCAGTCCTTGAACCTCATGGTGGGCGTTGACGCCCATAGCTCCGTGAGCGACCTCGTGACTCTCTCCGTGCCGTTGAGCAGCTCGCGCAGGTCGTAGCCTGGCTGTCGACGCAGCACGTCGAGCCCGCGGTCGCTCAGCACGAACAGGATCTGGTGATGCAGCAGCCGCAGCAGATGCTGCAGACATTCCGATGCGAAGCTGGGTGTCTCATTGCTGTGGACACTTCCAGTGTCCTTGTGGACAGAGCGCTCGATGGCCGCGAACGTGAGGCTCTCGGAGCTGCGGAACACGCAGCGACAGTCGGCGGCCTGCAGCTCCAGCAGCTCCTCGTGCTGCGTGCAGGCCACGAAGGACAGCAGACCCTGCAACGAGCTTGCAAAGGAGCTGGTGGATGAATCGTCCTCTTCAGGCGGACAACTGTTACTCAATGTGGACAGCTTGTGACGGAACACGGGCTTTCCGGACGTCGAGCACACCACGATGTCCAGCTCCATGATCCAATTATCAGATTTAAAGAAATGTTTTGATCTGATCGGATTTTCAGTGGATTCATATGGTTTCTCTAATTTGATGTGATCTCTCTAACCTGATTGGATTTCGGGTCGTCATGATGCGCGAAGTGGTGCTTGGATTTCTGTGGCTTGGAGTTGGCGGGGTGTGTGCATCCAGTTCCAGTTCATCTTCACCCCCGAGGCTAGAAATCACTTTTCCGGTGCAGCATTCGTGGTGGCAAGTCTCGAATGGCGACGGGTTATTGGCAACTCTGCCTGTGCACTTCCAGACGCACAACTTCAAGATCCCTCGTGACGGATTCCTGTTCGTGACCGGGGACAGTGTCCCTGATGAAGGTTATCGACAAACGACAGACGCCAACTCGGTGGTGCTGGGCGGTATCGACCCGGGCACGCACTTCTGGAGGTTGGAGCTCAGGCCGTGGCGTGACGGCTCTGCTGCTGTTGCAGAGGCCACACTGCACGTGGAAGTTGTGGTGAACCCTTCGGACGTACGTTCGCCGTGGAAGTACACACTGCAGCGTCGGGAGAGGAGACCGGTCGTACTCGTCAACCCTAAATCTCATCAGGATTCGGTCGGTGAAGTTTTGCCGGTGTGCTACGTGTCGTCTACGTCGGGCGCCTTTGACGGCCAACGGCGGATGTGGCTACAGATCATGGAGGGGCTCAGTAAGGAGGGTCCTAACAACACGGTGGGGTTCCAGTTTGAGGTGAAAACCTTTGAGCAAGTGGTGACAGACGCGCCACTGACGAAAGCTCTGCGGCGATTGAACGTCAGTCTGGACGGACTCCCGTTGGAGGTGAGTTGCGTCAAATATCCTAAAGTTGTGAAAGGAGACTAATTTGTGTATCGCTTCTTGTAGATTTTTCGGAATGAGTTATCGGATGAAGATATCTCTTCTGACGGAGTGGTCAGGGCTCTGCTAGCGAGTTTCTATCAGCTATTTCCATTGGCGAAGCATGACTCGCGACAGATTTCGATGCTGGACCAACCTGCTCTTCGTCAGCTCTATCCGCCATACGCTGCTCGAGTTTGGACAGAGCTTGTCAATGTACTGCGCTCTCCGTGTACCGATGGACTCATTATTTTCTCGAATTCACGCAGTGTTTCAGACGAATTGCTGGTACTTGCGGCCCGGCTCGCCGGTCCACGAGCTATTATCATAGAACTCGCGAATCTCCACCCAACTCGTGTTGACGTTGATTTTCTGCTGGCACCTTCGCATTTCGCAAGAGAGCACTACTCCGTTACAAGAAATATACGTGCCCACCACACAGTTGTGCTCTCAACTGGAGTGAACACTCAGCAGTTTGCACCTGCAGAAGTTCCGCTTACTGACGATCAGACCTTTGTCATCGGGTATGTCGGGCGTCTTTCATCTGAGAAATCGATAGGAATCTTGCTGGCCGCAATGAAGATTCTTGCGCCTATTTGTTCTCGCTGTCGGCTGAGAGTTGTTGGAGATGGCCCGCAAAAACTGCAGCTCCAGTCTATTGCCTTTGAGTGGGGACTGCTTGGCACTAGTGTCGAGTTTGTGGATGGAATATATAATGATGAGCGAGCGTTGGTGAACCAGTTCCGCGAAATGCACGTGTTTGCAAGTCCAATGTTCACCGAAACACTGGGTTTAGCCGTGCTAGAAGCCATGAGCGTAGGGCTACCTGTTGTGGGGTTCATCTCCGGTGGAACGGGAGAGTTTCTCGAGGATAGATTGAATTGCGTAGCTGTCGCTAACGCTACGCCCGCTGCGTTCGCTGATGCTCTGCTCAGGCTTGTCAACGACAACAAGCTGCGGGTTTATCTTGGTAGTCAAGCCCGACACACTGTCGTTGATCGTTTCTCAACTCAAAAAGCACTCGCGCAGTACTCGAGACTGTATGAACGCGCAGGACGACCACTACCTGAGCGTGTTATCAACACGAAAAGTAATGCTCAGGATGAATGCACAATGTGCACGGGAGATTTCTGTGGATTAGATACCTAGATAATTGCCTAAAAGCGAGTGCTATTGCTGCCATTGTTGCTGTACGCCAGCGGAAGCTTGGTGGGTGACTCGTCCTTTGATCGGATCACCTTCTTCGACTTGGTCTTTTGGTTAACGAGTGATTTAATTCCAGCCGACTTGCCACTGCTCCGAGAATTGTTGATGTTTGGGAGAGAAATGCCGTCCCCACGGGTCCCGGCCGTGCGAATTTTGCTAGCCATGTTACGCCTTGCACTGAGTAACGAGTTCTGCAGCGTGATCACAATACCGTGTGACTCGCCAAGATAGGTCGAGGTAATCTCCATACCTTTCTTGTAGGACTGCAGACTGAGATCCCAGCACTTGAGAAACTCTTGCTCGACGCCTACGTTGTGGTAGGCAATACCAAGAACTGCAACACGATCCAGCTTGATGCTCGGGTCAATGTGGTCCCCAGATTTCCCAGCGAATCCTCTGCGTGTTGGACTTGATCCGTCGTTCCCTGCTCGACCCAAATGCAGCTCCTCGTGTAGGAAGATAAGAGCCGACTGCGCGTGACCAAGTGCGCTCTGATGCTTGCCGAGTTGCGACAACACTGCACACATATTGAGGTGCGTGTCAGCTTTGTTCGGTAGATTATCGAGTCGCGACTCAATCTTCAACGCCTCATTCAAGTAAGTTAGCGCCTTGTGCAGATTTCCCTGTCGACGGTAGTAGCACGCCAGGTTGTTCAGCGTGACAGCTCGCCCTGCCGGGTGTCGCTCCGTCAGAATCTCTGCCTTCTTCAGCAGCTCGAGCACCACGCGGAACTCCTCCTGCTGCAGATAGGTCATCGCCAGTAGATTGCACATTTCACCCACAGTTCGACACGAGGCCCACACTTCATTGCTGTCAGCGCCGAAGAAGTGCTGTCTCAACACGAGCCCCTTCTCCATGCACTCCAGAGCCTCCGTGTACCTCCCTTCTTGCTGTAGCTGGGCACTTTTGTCATCGAGCCTCTGCAGCGCCACCAGCTCCTTCTGGTTCTCAATGAAATGTGTCTCCTCCAACTGTTCCAGTTCACTGAGACGCTTCGATGGCGATAGTGACGCTCTACCTGGCTCCGCCGATTCCTTGACGTCGCTAGCGGGGTCCGTCTGTGGAGCGGGTAATTCTTCACTGCTTAAGTCCGCAACAGCTACATCCAAGTGCTCATTGTTCCCATCGTCACCAAGAACTGGCGAATTCTCCTCCTCCATTGCGCTCAATGCTGTGCCACCGCTTTGCGCACGAAGCGACACTTCAAGTGTAGCCATTTATAGAAAATGGCTACATATCAGTCGTACCTAGCCGTACGAATGGCTACCCTTGCTCTGATGGACGCTCGCAAAGTGCAGTACAGTATCAACAAAGTCGCCAAAGGGCTCCTCGCTGCGGCCGTTGCGCCAATACAGCGGCAATGGGTGCGGCCCCACGCAGTGATGCCAGCATTACAGTCCAACAACAGCAAGAGGAACAGGTCGAAGCGGATGCCACCACGTGTATTAGCGACAACGGAGACCAGCAGCACCAGGAACAGGAACAGGAGCAGGAGGAGCATGCGACAACGATCGTCCCGTTGCGCGTACGAGTCGACGACGCCTCGCAGCGTGAGACTCTGCTGGAGTTTGAGTGCGACTGGGCTCCGGGTATTGGAGGCTCCGTCTGGACCAGTGGCGAGCTGCTGGCGGCGCACCTCGAGCTGCAGCGCGAGCACTACCGCTCCGTCTTCGATGGCGCACGTGTGGTGGAGCTCGGCAGCGGCACTGGCTACGTGGGTCTCATGATCGCCGCATGCTTCAAGCCGTCGCACGTGTTCCTCACAGACCTGCAGACGCACGTCCAAGGGCTACGAAGAAACGTCGAGCGTAATGCGGAGGCGCTGCGCCCGGGCGTACAAGTTCACGTCTCGGAGCTGAGCTGGGGATCGTCAGAGCAGGAGACGACTCTGCTCGAGTCCGTCGCTGCGACGAGCAGCAATGTTGAAGCCGGGAAGGTTGATGTCATCCTGGGCACGGACGTGGCCTATCTCCGTGAGCTGTACGACCCCTTGCTGCACACGATGAACCGCTTGGCGACGTCGCGCACGCTTATCCTGCTGGGGCTCAACCGCGCCGACACGCAGCTCTCGTTCTTCCGGCAGATCGAGCGCGACGGCTTCGAGTTCTACAAGATCCCGGACTACAAGCTCCCGCAGGAATACTGGGGTCGCGACTTTGGACTCTTCGAGATCCGCCGCTGCAGCGGCATCTGAGCCCAGAGCATCGTGAACCCACAAGCATTTGTGCTCTCAGACAACTTCACTCACTCAGCGGCGACTATAACCATGATGGTATCCGACACCTTATAGATTCTGTACCAAAATCTAATAGACTCCATATAGACACGAGCTATAACGGTATACTCCACGAGCTATAACGTTATACTGCAGCGCTCGGTGTCGGCATCCGCCGGGTCGGCGTGACGCGGCTACTGTATTTTACTGCTGTTGCTGCGGAAGTGAAGCCATCTGGGCTACGGACGCACGTCGGCAAGGGAAGAGCGTGCGACAACCGACGGTTTGAACCTTCACTTTTCGCAAAGATCGGTTTCCACACCGCAAATTGCGGTCCGCAATGGCAAAATTGGCAGAATTGTCGGTGAGCTCAACTTGAAGCTTCATGGCAACGTGCAAGTTGCAGCCTCCGAGGTGGGAAGGTCGGCGCTTTGTGTGTGGCGTGAACAAGCTCAAGAGTCAATTGAGCTGGTCGGCTGCGCTGGCGGGCGCGATCGGAACGGGGTGCGCTACAACACGACGGCAGGATTCACCCCCTCTGTGACCCGCCCACCTACACTGCATCCATCGCCATGACACCCGTCCCCGTGGATACTTGCGCGCAAGTTCCGCGCATCACTCCTTCCCTCGCGCTGGCTGCCATCTCCTTGCAGTCTGGCCGCAGAGACTGCCCATGTTCCGTCGTGCCCGGCTTCGGCGCGGGCCCACCGCAGCATTTAGGTGGGGGGCCATCGAGCGCGGACCAGGTTCGACATGCACTCGAAGAAGCCAAAATTGACTTGACGATCGCATTTTCTTTGGCGTTTTCGATCGCAAAAACGTAACTGTGAATACGCCAGAGTGTATCTTTTCCGACTCCCCTTCAATCGCACTTAACCTGTATTTGTCAAGAAGTGGTACTATTTATCGCTACGATGGTACCGGTACTCAGACTTTCAGCACCATCTTTTGACAATGCTGGCAACTAAACGTACCAAATCTTTATCAATCCCCTGCGTACTTGTCAAATGTTGGTGCTTTTCCGAGGCACACAATTTCCGGCTACACAAAAACGGCCTTGCTCAATTGCTCGGACCCGTAGCGCTCAGAAGGAATCGCGCCACCGCAGCAGCAGGTCGATTAAGCTTAGGGGCGGCAGGTTGAAGCAGAAGCAGAAGCATCGGCCATCCATGAGCAGCAGCTCCGTCCCGACGAGCGCCCCCAGCTCGTGGCAGAAGCGCGTGGGGCGCCAGAGGCAGCAGGCCAACAGCAAGCTCGGCTCGTGGTTCGTGAGCAAGTTCTCGGGCGGCAGCAGCAAGGCCAAACTGCTGCGCGAGCACGAGGAGGAGACCGCGCGGCGGCGGCCCGTGGGGACGCTCAGCGCCGTGACCAACCAGCAGCAGGCCAACGCCGCGCGCCGCGAGGAGCTGGCGCGCCCCAAGCCCATGCGCCAGAAGAGTTTCCTACGCCAGCAGCTGCAGGAGATGAAGCGCCAGTCGGCTGAAGCTCTGCAGCGCGTGCAGGAGCGGATGGACGGACAGGCAGTAGAGGAGGAGAACAACGACGAGGACCTTGAAGAGAAATCATCATCTTCTTCTTCTTCTTCTGACGAGGATGAAGAGGACGACGATTGTGACGCCGCGGGGCTGCGCGTGATTGACGACCCGGACGACGTGCTGCGCGGCAGCCTCAGCAGCAACCCGGCGCGCTCGCGCTGCTCGTCGGCCAGGAGGTCCAGCACCTCGTCGCGTCGTCGCAGCGCGGCCGAGGAGCAGCAGGAGCGGGAGGACGAGATCTTGGCCCACGAGACCCAGAGAGACGAGTACTCGGCTGAGGTCAATCGCCGCATGAGTCAGGCCACGCAGCTGTACGCCGAGGCCATCAACGCACTGAACTACGCGCTGCATCCGGAGAGGCAGCCGGAGATTGAACCGTCTTCGAAGCCGCTCCTCCTCGGCGTGAAGAAGGGGAGCGCCAATATGCCCAAAAGCGAGTGGATTTGATGAGCAAGAATTTTTTTTTGGGAGAAATAATCGACGACCAGACTGGCGGAGGAAGGCAGTTTGGATACGTCACGACGAGAGGGTGGATGGAGGGAGGAGAGGGGGACGGCGGTGTATATCAAGATTTCTTCGCCAAAAGAGGAGGACGTAGCAGTAGTTTGGTATAAAAGGCGACGGCGATATTTTTATTTTTTTGAAGACGAGAAGCAAGTACTTAGGAAGAGCACTAACTACAGTAGTAAGAGAGTATGAACGGTGGGTGAATAGCAAGCCATGGAGCTACAGTTTTGGGTTTGCTGTTGTGTTTCAGGACGTGGGGCGGGAGAACGCGACGAAGTGTGGATCTTCGAGGGGGTGGCTTTCTACACGATCGAAGCCGTCGAATGTCAACTTGTCCGTCTTCATCTCCGCGAAGGCTTGGCGTTGGATCTTCACGTCAAATGGCAGATAGCTGCAGTACAGTACACATCAGAACAGCAAAAAACAATGTTTTTAGAAAGTCAGTAAAGTGGACTGCAACATGATAATAATACGAACGCACATGAGTTTCAGCGACGGCGTCGAGTCGAACGCGTGCTCGTTGACGACTGCAACCGGGTTCAAGTCCAGATGGCTACAGGTGAGTGCAGAACGTCGTGCGTGAGTCAACGTGTCAAAAGAGCATCAAGTGGGAAGTTCTTGTTGCGCTGTAGCGTACAGCACTTTGAGTTGCGTCAGCGCGGCTGTCTGCTTGGTGAATACGCCGTCACTATCAACGACGTAGCCGAGGAACATTTCGGGCAGCACTTTGGTGAACTTGTTCCCCGAGAGATCCCTGTCAGTTCAGCCCAACGCTCCACATGAGATGAGGCCTAGAGTTCAGTTCTGCTGTCACGCGGTTTAACTCCGTACAAGTGCGTGGTGGTTACCGGGATGTTGATCGGCACTTTCTGGTGGGTAGCAAAGGGGTCAGCCAGCATATCGGCCGCGCACTGGTCACGAAATCTCACCTCGAGCCCGCGGAAGTCGCAGTAGACGGAGACGCGCGCCTGGCCGATGCATTGGCACTCCGTCGGGCAGCCCCCAACGTCCCGCAGCAGAGCGAGCAAAAGAGGCAAAAGCAGCCCCAGCATCGCAACCAGCTTCAAAGATCGACTGTCAAGCGTCGCGAAAAACCGATCCGGGCATGCGATCGCTTGGACTGGACTCAATTGACGTCATGTTGCCAGACGTGGCCGACGCACGTGATATTTGGTGGTCGATGGCCAGGAGCTCATCGATTAAAGGCTCGAGTTTGGGCCAGAGGAGCACGCCAACAACCGACGCACGCCTCGGGCGACGCAGTCTCCGGCTATTACTTTGCTGCCAAATATTGAGCGGCGGCTTCGCAGTGCCGAGGCATCGGAGCTTTCGGCCCGGTAACCGATGACCGCTTCCTGCGCTCCATTCTGCCTGGAAAACCGCCCTCATCGCTGTCTCATGGTGCTTTGAATTTTGCGCTGCGGCTCATCTTTCGCCGCTCCATGCTCAGTGCAATGCTACGCGGGCGTTTTGGGTAGTAGTTAGCGTAGCGCGGGACGAGAACCAGCGCGCTCGTCACCACCTCCTCTTCCGCGTTTGCAACGCTTGAAGTTTTGCCTCGCCGCAGCGGCGGCCGGCCCCATGCAGCCCGCATGAATCATGCCATGATGGAGCTGTCTTCCGAGAATTTCTCCGTCCAGTAACGGTGCGGCCTTTTGCGGGGGCGCTTCTCAGCAGTGGCCGATGATCATTCCTTCCTTCCTTCGTGTCTGCCTGTACGCGGTGCCGACGACCCCAACCCAACCCATTCGGCCTTTTGCGATCCTTTGCGCACGTCTTCGGCGGCACCTCGAGCAACATGCAAACTCCCGTTGAGCACCCGGTCACGACGTACCGCTGGACGAGCAGCTGGAAGCCCACGGACGAGACCCACCGCACCCTCAGCGTCGCGTGCTCGCAAGAGGACCCTCGTCGTCGCCGGATGTCCTGGAACGGAGCTGCTGCCAGCGGTGACTCCGACGACGACTGCGACTGCCCCCGGCGACCAAACACCACCAGAGCGCGCTCTGGTGTGGCCTCGCCCACGCGCGTCCGGTTCATCTACGAGGACGAGGACGCCAAGGCGCGGGTATGCGGGAACGTGCAACGACTGCTCAAAGTCGTCCAGAAAGACCCTGGAGCGATGACAACCAACGCGCAGGTGGCGCGGAAGGTGCTCAAGTATCGCCGGGTCATGGGGAGACTCGACGACGTGAACGTGGAGGACCCCGACTTCGACGCGTCCGCGTTCTTCGGTATCGAGTGGTGCCGCGTGGGTGCCCCTTCAAGTTGAAGTGGATCCATGTTGAAGTTGTCAACTCCGCTGTCAGATGCATCGCACACTCGACCGCGAGGGAAGCAGGCAGAGACTTCCGACCAAGACCGCGTGCGGATGACACCGTTGACGGGAGTATTAGCTTTCTACTGCGTAGTATCCAGGACCATCAGGAGCAGGGGCCGAATATAATTCTATATGTTACCACTACCCAAGTAGTTTTTGACTCACTCACGCGCCCGCTGTTGGCTGCGTATAATACATACTGCCGTTGCGCAGGGGTCTTTCATTCTCTTAATGTATCACAGTGATAGTGACTATGCGCTAAGGTCTCAATGCTATAGGAACGACGTCGATGCACAGATAACAGTGCAACACGCTTGCTAGGACGGTCATGACGACGGAGTCGGCTATTTGGCCGTTACCCCACGAACACTGAGGACAGGACATACTATCGCATGCAGCGTGAGCTCTACGAAACGCTCAACTGCCCTCCTTGACCTCCTTAAAGCGCCCAGAGCCACCAGTTCATTTTTGGTCTGGAGCAGGCAGCTTAAACATGCAACCAGCATCGCTATGTTTAACCAGTGTCCAGCCTTCGATAGCCACCCCTGTACAGGTGACAGCAACGCGCGCGGTGGGTGCACTAGTACTCTACGGTTGCGCTGACAGCGAGGCGACTTGGGAGGACCCTATCCGATACCGCCGGGTGATCCCATGTCGTCTGTGCGCGAGTCCTCTTTTTTCGAAAGCACGTTACTTACTTGCTACTGTGCCCGCTTGTATTGTCGCCGCATGCGTGCGGCTCCGTTGCTAGGACCCTCCGCATGACTTGGACACACATGTTGAAGTGCCCGTTCACTACCAAGCAGGCTGGCCTCTTCGCCTCTTTTGCGCTTGTGTGTTACACTGCTACATACACAAGATTTGCACCTGCGCTTCATGCCTCCGGTCGGTGGCGATGACAGTCGGTCGGGCTCTGTGTCACACAGTTTGTGCCCTCCTCATGCCGATGCTGCGTCGGCTCGATGGCGAGATGAAAAGGTGAGTTTCGTTGATTTTTCCAGCGCGCCATTCCAACTAGACATCATCGACCCCTTCGGCCGACCGACTCGGTGGGCGGGCGAGTTGCTGCTTGGCCGCTCGCTGCACATTACTTACTCGCCGCAATGTCACTTTGTGCATGTAGGGGAAGAAGTCGCCGCGCCACGTCAAAGGCCAACCGAGGGTGCGTCCTGTGTCCCTCTACAAAAAATATCCCTACGATCGGGCTTCACATCACGTATGCACTTCAACGTACACTGTCACTCGATCGTCGCTAAAAGGGAGACGCCAATTTACATTTACAGTAGAGACGCGCCATCGAGACGTCAGTTTTGGGCCTCGTTATATAGTTTTGAGGAGTCATACATGCCCACTTTCCTTCCATTGCTGCAACTTTGTTGTTTACCGCGTCGAGTGCGCAATCCGTCGGCCAGTTTCTGCTGCTGTGAATCACGAGCACGGGCAGCGTGATGCCATTTACACACGCGTCGCCACTCCCCTCTGGACGCAAAGCGCCAAAGTTTCATCCTGCAACCCCGAGCATGTCAATGCGCTCGAGGACATACAATGCTTTGTGTGGAGTAAAACGTTTTGAGAGACGCTTGAAAGCCTTCGCAACAAACGAGAGTTTGGCTGCCTGGTGGTGTGTGTTGCCAGCACGCTGGTGACTCATGCTGAATCGACGCTGGTGGTGAGTTGGGACCAACGCGAGAGCTTATGTCGGCCAGCGAGAATCAGGAGCATGTTTGCTGCCCTCACCATCGAGACGGCGAGCGCCGATCTCCGCCACCCACAAGAAAAGGACAGAGAGGACAGCGTCGCGATAAAGGGCAGGGTGGACCTCAGCGATGAAAGAGGGTCGTCCCTTCCTTTTCTCCCTCATTTGCAGTTGCGAGCTGTCCGACGAGGCTCGCCAAGTTGGCAGAAGTACCGCCTGCCACCCCTTTGCTCTCTCTCCACTGCAAGTTTGCATTCCCTCTTTCAAGCGGAGCGGTCCACCCCTGCGAGACCCCCATTGTGCATCGCGGCAGCTCGAGCTGCAACTCTGGTGTGGGACACCGCTGGATAAACGCAGCACGCACCGACCGGAAGGAAGACAACAAGCGGACACACGCACATCAACACGCTGGCCAGCAGCGTATCCCACTGCCAGTGAGAAGGAGTACAGTGCTGACTTCTCTTGACTACGAGATCGCTCATTCCGACATCTATCCCGGGTAGACACAAGCTCGCTGTCCGAGGTGAGTTCGTCGGACGCCGGCACCAACCGCTTGCCCCGCGCGTATTGATCATCGACCTGTTCGGGTGACCAAATCCCCCACCTAAGGCTCGAAGGTGCTTGCCCGCGTCACGCAGTTATCGTGAATGCCAGCGTCGGTGGCGACCTCTTCCAGCAGGGACAGGACCACCACCAGCGTTATCAGGTGCTACCGCAGTATGGAACCCACGGGCGACTCGAAAGAGGAATCCCGTCGACGACGTCGCCGGAGACTCGGTGAATCGGTCCCGGACTCCCACGCGGAGAATAGCGGAGACCACGCCCCATTTGACCGTGGATCATCTGCCCGTTCCGAGACCGTCGTCTTAACTGCATCCGAGCAACGCCAGCAGCATTCACTTGCCACTGCCACGCCATCTTTAGGTGAGGCGACTGCCATCCCCCACCTCAGCTCGGACATCCGGCGGCACACCGGCAAGCGCCGGGCGTCGGGCGAGATGATCCACCTCGAGGAAGAGTCCAAGCCAACGCAGCCGGCCACCCCTCACACCGGGAGCGAGATTCGGCGTCCAGATCTTCCGGAACGGGCCGTCGTTTCAACCGCAGATCACTACGACGCAGCTCCGGGCCAAGTTGTGTTGCAAGCAGCACAAGGAAACGAACCGGCTGTCAGCGACGCACACACCCCGCCCGTGTCCTTGCGGGTGTCGACTCGACGCACCACGACGACGACGAGATGGTCTCCTTCTATAGCTGGCGGCCGGGAGCGAGCGTCGAGGTTGTCGAGGTCTCAACGACTTCGCAATGCCGCAGCATCTCCCGGCTCGGCGGTGACACCACCCGCTCGTCCGATCTCGAATGCTACGCGGAACATCACGTTCGACATGCTACAGCCGCACTTCGAGCGTCCACTGCAGCAGGCAGCCGACAGCTTCGGCGTTTGTACGACACTGCTCAAGAAAATATGCCGGCGGAACGGTATCAGCAATTGGCCGTACCGCAAGATTTGCGGACTCCGGAAGAGCATTGCGTCCATGGCGAAGCAAGTCAACTACTTCGATGGCGAGCAGAAGCGCGCGTACGCTGATCAGCTAGAGAAGCTCGAGCGCGAGCTGCAGTCATTCCTTCGCACAGGGAACGAGCCCTCGGAAGACTTCCTCCGAACGCTCAATGGGGAGGCTCCTAGTGCTGGTACCGCTCTGGACTCAACACGAGCTGATAACGAGGAAGAGGAGGAAAAGGAAGCGCGGGAGGTGCCCGCGTGGACGACTAGACCCAGCATTGCACAAACGCATCATAGTAACATCGTCCAGAACGCACCCGAAGCACCCGCGGCCGCAGGTGCATGGGGAGGCACGCAGTCGCGTCCGCAAGGGCCACCGCTGCAAGCGCCAGTGTTTCCTACCATCGCGACACATCACCGCGCACTGCCGTCAATCGCGTCCATTCTGCAGCATCAGAGCTACTCGAGTCCAAGTCGAGCGGCTTCGACGAGAACGGCGTCGGTATCTACGCAGTACGTTGACGGCCAACTGCAACAACCACAGTGGCGATACTTTCCTCCTTCGAACGATGACGCCGTATGACGGTGCAGGTAGCGCGGGGGATACAGTACTCGTAGACAAATACAACCAGCATGCTTTAGAGATAAATGGTCGACGTTGGAGGTGAGCATTCAATTCTAAGTTTTAAAAGGACGGATCAATGTGGATTGGGTGGACATGTGAGCGATGACGCTACGCTACAGGCAACCTGACTCACGCCCTCAAGGATCCGCTCATGACGTGATTGAATTTGTTAACTGGTACACTGTAGCTTGCATGCGAGTTATCAGCGTGACTGCGCCAAGTTGCTTTGCAGTGCTTGCAAGCGCGAAGTCGCCACAGGGTTCTGTGTATGCTCGACCGCTGTTTTTCGGTGAGGTGAATGGGATCACCTCAGAATCGTATTCTTCTAATATTCCTCGCTAAACGTGGCCGCAGTCGGGTCTACCATATTCATGCCATATCTGCTCGGTGTGCAGTCGGCAAAACACTGTGATCTGGTGTGTTTTGCAACATAGCGGACTGTAGCATTGATTTTTAGCGTCGATTATTCATAGTACGGCTGCTGTGGAGCCGGCTCTCGTGCTAAAGCAATCGCTTGGCTCATGCTGATGAAGTCGTTTGCATAATTGCCAAATGGTATCCGTGGGCAGGCGGTGGCTTGACGCGCTGGCGTCTGTTGATCGCATCGGTCGTTGTCTGCCGCGGATTACGAGTTCGCCGCTCGAGTCCGGTTTGCACGCTGGGATGCGCTTGCCGGTTCTGGATGCAGAGGACGCATCGGATGCTGCGGGCCATCTTCGGGATCCGCTCGCGTCCGTATCGGAGCCCTGCCTGGTCTGCAATGGAGCGCGCTGCCTCGACACTCGCGTGACCTTGCGCCGTCTCCCAGGATACGCACTTGAAGGTAAACGGCGCAAATGTTGTCGCGGAAGGCGATCCCATGGCACCTGCCCACTGCAACGCAGACGACGGAGGCCCGCAGTCTGCGACGGCAGATCGCGTGCTTCTCCCTCGCGGGCGGCCGCCAAGCAGGCCCGACCGGCCACATCGTGCGAACCGATGCGTGATGGCACCTGCGCCTCCCCTCGCTGTTCCGGCGCTGGTCCGCCGTAAAAAGTCGAACCACATTGCTGTCGCATCCTTGGCCGTGTCAGAGCCGACAATTCTCTGCAACGCAGCTTCGAAGGAAGCGCGTGTCCCCGGTAAGACGCAGAGAGCTCGGGGGCTTCTTCCCCGCCTCCGCCTCCTTCCAGCCCTTAGAGCGCTGCCTTGCGAGGTACCAGTAGAGCCGAGACGAATGGCTTCTACACCTGTACGCCGCAACTTTGCTTGCCCGTCTGCGGTGAGGATCCACCCGCAGAAGACGAACTGGGCAGAGACCGGATCAGGGGCTGCAGCCCGTGAACAGAGCACCGAGCTGCAGGCGTGCGCGACAAGACGGCCGCACAACGTGGGGTGGACTAACCATTTCGTCACCTGGGTCGGGTCGGGTCGGGGCTTGGATGCACGATGCGATGCAGTACATGTACGCACGTGCACATGCATCGATGCCTTCAAATGACGTCCGAATGCACGATGGATGCAGCCTCCTCGCCACGCAGTGGCCCATCATCACGCTGAAGTCGACTGCAGCGGTGGACCTCGTCGAGGTCGCACTCGCGTGGTACGCAAGAGAGGTCCTCAAGAGCTCCTGCTGCTTCAGCTCGATACTGTACAGTACCAGCGTATCAGCAGTAAAAAGAAACGGCGTCGAGCGTCTCGCCCCCAGCTGCGTGCCTAGAATCGGAATCGGAATCGGAGACCCCACCCCACTCCATTCCTGAATCTGCCCAGCCACCGGCAAGTCGTCCGACCGGTAGTCCGCCGAAGCGAAACACGAGCACAAGCACAAGCACGCTGCCACTGTCCGATCTCACATAAGCGCTCTTTGAAGTCAAGTGATAGATAGGTACAGACAGATATCCGTCCATCGAGCTCCTCAAGCTTCAGTACTCCACGCAGAAAACGGAGTTCCAAGCATACCCTTGTCCTCTCTGCTGGACAGACGCAGCGACCGGACTCAACGCAAGTCTCCGCTTCAAATCCGACACTCGGCGCCAGTCATCCACGCCAGCAACGCGCAGCCATCTGCCAAGTCCGACAAGCTGCAGTCGGGTGTCGTCTCTCATCTTTCGTTTTACGCGCTCGCTGCCAAGTGATCGATGGAGGCTTTCGCACTCCCAATAGACTCGAAGCTGCCGCACAAGCGCCAGCGATCGGGCACCGCCTCCGGATCGCCCGTCAAGAGACGCAGACTATCGGAGCCCGTCTCATCGCCCGAGACGCCGTCGGTCAAGACCTCGACGCGCCCCAACATGACAGCTTCAAGCAGCATCACGCTGGACATGCTGCGTCCGCACTTTGAAGAGCCGCTGGCCAAGGTGGCGGCCAACTTCGGCATCTGCGTGACCCTCTTGAAGAAGATTTGTCGACGACACGGCATCGCGCGCTGGCCGCACCGCCAGATCACCGGCCTCCGCAAAAGCATCGCGTCCATGGAGCACGCTATCGGCTACTTCGACGGCGAGCGGCGCGAGTCGTACGCCGAGCAGTTGCTCAAGCAGAAGAACAAACTGGCCGCACTACTGGAAGACCCGACCACGAGCAACCCGCTGCTCGCCTCGGACGGCGACGAGGTTGGTGCCAAGATTCCATCGGTGCAGTCCGACAACGTGCCGCCTGCATCGGTGACCCGCGCGTCGTCGCCTACGGGTCCGCTGTTGGTCGAGTCGCCCTACTACGGGGCGTCGATGCCAACGCAGACGTCGCCGATGTGGCTCCCGGCCACCGAACCGAGCTACACTCAGAAGTACCACCAGCTCTGCCCGCCGCCCAAGCTCCAGCCATCTCGCCCGGACATCTACCCTACCACAAACTACTACGTGCATCTGCCGCCATTGCGACAAGAGAAGCGATCGGTGTTACCACCAATTTCGTCATTGGTGGGTAGCGGCATTAATCCGTCGGCCTCGACCTGGTGACTAAACTACCGCAAACTTTTCCGAAAACTGTAGTAGAGCCCACTAATTATTAAGTTTTTAACTCGAACACCACGCAAACTACAGTATGAATTGACACCTCGTGATGGTGGTGACAATATTTAGTGAATCTGTCTGGTGGCGCGGAAAGCAGGAGGTGGAGGTGGTGCCATAGAGACTCGATCGAGTGGAGCTGCACCATCGAACATCGTCGTGGAATATTTCGGTTCGCTCCCAAATCCTCTCATGCAAGCAGAAGCGGGGTGGAATCCACCCCGTGGATAGCCCGCTCATGCAGATATCCGCGCCAAAATGCTTCCCGACAGAACCGATCGGTTTAGCTTCTGCGACGCAGTAGGCTCTCGCCGTTATGCACATGCCACGAATCTCCAATTTTTGCTAAAGACGAACACGAATTTATTTGGCACTGCAGCCTTACTCAAAACTTCCTAAGTATCCCGTGAATCTGTCGGCGTTTTCCCGCCGGTGTGCTCATATTTACCACAATAACCAACGTTGCGGCGATGCAAACGGAGACTCCGCGACCAAAGTTTGCCCGGGTCGGACAGAACGTGGCGCTGTATACAATTCTCAATCCTTGAACGAACGCTGGTTTGACGCAGCATCGGATTTGACTTGTTCCGGCTCACATGGCACCTCAAATCGTGTGCTCACCGTGTCGCACCCGCTCGTCGTCGCTGCTCTCCTCGCCGGATGAAGACCCGTCGTAGATGTCGCCCTCTGACTCGAACGAGAACTTGGGGTACTGACCGTTCTCGGCCATCATCTCGGTGTTGCGCGCTTCAACATCGTCCATTGTGATGGGGTCCACGATGTCGTAGTCGCTTCTCATGCTGCTGGTAGCCGATGCTCCGGACGCGGC
Organism: Phytophthora x cambivora; assembly: GCA_033557925.1. Taxonomy (NCBI): domain Eukaryota; phylum Oomycota; class Peronosporomycetes; order Peronosporales; family Peronosporaceae; genus Phytophthora; species Phytophthora x cambivora. The sequence goes on along the minus strand of JAUCEB010000012.1, from coordinate 1,542,006 downwards.
GTAGCTAGGGGGCACAGGACGGTTTGCTGTCGGCATGTTGTACGCTCTCGGTGCAGGTCTTCGACCCGCGTAGGCCTCATCTTCGTCTTCTCCGATCGACGTAGGCATAAGTTGGCTCACGGTCAGAGGATGCTGCCCTGAGCGCACGGAATCAAGTTCCGAGCCCCTCATCGATGAAGCTGTCACGTTGACGAAATTGCTGGTGCCCCTTGCGGACGGAGGCACATTGTTGTCGCCGTAGTGTCCAGCAACGGCAGCCACCGGCAAGAGCTCAGGACCCGTGCTGGCGCCGTAATACTGCGAGTTCTCGGAGTACTGCGACTCAGTGCCGTAGTTCGACTCACCGCCGTAGTTCGATTCACTGTAGTTCGACTCACCGCCGTAGTTCGACTCACCTCCGTAGGTAGAGAAGTCGGCGGTTGGCCTGGGCGATGATCCGCTGTGTCCGGCGTACGCTGGACCATAGGTGCTGCTGGTCTGCGACTCGGACATCATCGAGATGCCGTTGGCCTTGCTGGCTTCGTCCTTGTAGCTGTACGTCGAGTACAAATTGCCACCGGAAGTGGCCGTGCCGAGCGTTCTGTCCGACCAAGCGCTGTTCTGCGACGAGGCTACTGTGCGCTCCTGCGTGTGGGCCATCTTCTTCTTCCTCACCGCCCGACGAGCAACGAAAGCGATGACGATCACGACCAGCACCACTGCACCTCCGATGAGTGCCAAGTTGACAGCCGCTGGCGAACCGGTTGTGGTCGACGTGCTGCTGGTCAAAGCCTTCTCGGTGCCGCTGGAATCAGTGTTAGCAGTCGACTTGGTTGACTGAGTCACGTCCGAGCTGCTCGACTGAGTCACGTCCGAATTGCTAGATGTCGTCGTAGTGGACGGAGCTACGGTGCCTTGCGTCGTGGACGTGTTGTCATTCGAGTTGGTTTGGCTACTAGTGGTAGTGCCAGAGGTTTCGGACGTTGAAGTCCCCGTCGACGGAGTCTCAGGCGCCGGAGTCTCCGGTGACGGGGTATCAGGCGACGGAGTTTCAGCGGTCGATGTCGACGGGGTGGCCGTCGTCTTAGCCGGCGTCTTAGTAGTAGGCGTCGGCGTCGTATCGCTGCTGCTGTCCTTGCTGGAAGTCGAAGTCGAGGTCGACTTCTTCGTTGACGAAGAGGACGTGGACTTATCGCACTCGGCGTAGGTCCCCGAAAACGGGCAGTCTCCAGACGTGTCTCGGCTGTAGCAGGAGTAGTCACCACCCGTAAGCGCGTACACGCACGGCGGACACGCTTTCGAGGAGAGGGTGCACTCGGTTGATCCCTCAGACAGACACGTCGTCACGTCCGAGCAGGTCGCCATCGCCTTTAGAGACCTGCGTGTGCGGATCATTAATTTTCTCCGTGCTGAACCTGTCTGCTTAAAAACTTGTCGACGTCCTCCTGTGTGTACGTTGCGAACAGCAAGTGTAGTCCGATCTCCAGTAGCGACGCAACACTTGTCGCGAGTGCTGTCGTATTCGAATCAACGTTTAGCTGGGAACGGAATGGGGGAATGAAAGTGAAGGCTCGAACCAAGTGTCCGCTCGATTCAACCGATCTCACCGATAGACCTGGCTTCCATGCAGTCGTCTCTACGCGCCGGACGGTCTTGCAGAGCGCTTTATCTTGAGATGGACCAATTAGCCTCGGAGTTTGTGCAACATTCCCCGGTCTCTGGAGAGCAAGATAAAAGCGAGATCGGGCTCACGATAGGCTCAGAGCTTCGCGAGCTGCCCAATTTTCTGGCTGGCGCGGGGTTTGCTCGGTGTCGCGTGTTACTTCGGCGTAGCAACAGTGACGATAATCCACATGGGGCAACAACAACAACAGCGTTTGTGCAGCAAAAGCAGACAAGTCCGAGGCCGTTCCTGAAGTCTTGCTGGGCGTTGAGAAACATCCGCCACACTGCCGATTTGTCACCGAAGACACACCCGCAGCGTGGCATTTCGACACTCGGTTGCTTTATTAATACGGATAGTACATGTACCGATATGTTTCATTTCAAGTGTTCATGGCAAAGTGTGGTACGGATTCAGGATCGACTGGCAAGTGGCAACAACTTGAGTCGTTAACTTTGTGAGTTAATAATAATTGGCAGCTAGAATAATGGGCAGTGCACACAAGTCACGACGAGAAGTCCTCGGTGAACATGCAAATTCTTATACTCGGTAGATAGTAAACCTTCCTCGTAGTTCCCTATCGCCATGCAGCCTCGAGCGTTGAGATGGCCGCGAATACTTCGAATTACATTGCACGCGCTACGGTGGATTGATCCACTACGTTTCACCTGCCACGTTCACTTTTCAACATTGCTTCACCCACGACACGCTTTCTGCTAGCAGGGTATAGAGATATAGACTGGAGGTGGAGCTAGGGTCTGCTGCATGCCTCACCTCTGAAATCTCCTCCAGAATCCCACCCAATTCGTAGTCTAGCCCAGGATTTCGGACGACCTGTTATCAGGTAGTCTACGCCCTGGGCGGTGTCACCGTTGGGCTGCCGCTGGTCACTGTAGCAGGCGCGATTGCTTCCACATCGAACATATCCGTTTGATACTCCGCCTTGCCAACGTTTTCGGTGGCAGCGTACGACGACGCCGCACTGCTTCTGTCGCTGGGGCGCGGGCTGTCCGCTGCCTCGACGGCCGAGAGCTGCATGAGGTTCTGGAGTTGGTCCAAGTTCTCCTGCTGCAGCTTCTCGCAGCGCATGACGGTCTCCGTGAGCAGCACGATGATGTCACTATGCATCTCCTCCTGCTCTCGACACCAAACCTCCACGTCTTCCGACAGCGTGGACGCAGAAGACTGCACCGACGTGGTAGTGGAGCGGTCCGCCGACAGCACAGCCCCTGCACTGCTAGACCTCGTGAGTTGATTAACACCAACGTCTCCGAACTCATGCTGACCCATGATCTCATGCACGACGTCGCTGCTCTCGTCCTCATCTACCACCCCGATAGAATTGGAATTGGAGTCTCCACTAACCGAGTGTCTGTCTGTGGGAGACGCCACCTTGTTCTTCTTTGACCCCCGCGAGAAGAAGCTGCTGGATCTGGACCCTCCTGTTGTGTTGCTAAAGCCGGTGGGGGAGGACGCGCCTCGCGGTGACGTCTGCACGTTCTGGTTGGTCCTGAACCCGAGCGAGATCGGGCGCCTCGTCGTCTTGAGCTTGTCCACGATCTCCCGGAACCGCAGCGTGTCAACCCGTTCGTCGTTGATGCTCACGAGCTGGTCACCAAGTCTGCAGTTGCTGATGCCCGTGGTCACCCCGTCCGCGTGTTGCAGCACGGCGATCTGCGCGCCGACCTTGTTGTCCTTCCTCGAGAAGTTGCGCAGCGAGATGCCGCACTCGCCGCTGACCCACATGACCGTGTAGTTGTCGGGCGTGACGCGCCCCATTGGCGTCGAGTAGGTGGGACGCTGTTGTTGCGTCCTGCGCTGCGCCTGTCGCTGCTGCTGCTGCTGCCGCCGCATGATGGAGCTCTGGCGACTCACCAACGTGTTGGAGTAGCGCGAGTCGTCGAGCGCCGCGTCCAGCGCCGACAGGTCCTCGAGCGTCATCTGACTGGCCCGCGGGTCCAGCTGCGAGTTGGCGAAGGGCGTGAAGATGCTGCCGCGCATGCCGTTCTGGCTGCTGTCTAGGGACACGTCGATGTTGGCCGCACGCGCGCTGGGCCCGGGCTCGAGACTGTCGGCCGCGCTCAGCAGCAGCGCGTCGTAGAGCTTGGACTTGCGCTCCATGTCCTCGCGCAGCGCCTTGAGCTGCTTCACGAGCGCCGGCAGGTTGCGCGCGAGCTCCATGGACGCGGAGGCATCGTCCTCTGCCTCCATATTAGGGTATTGACACGACACGTACGAGGAAGGTTGGGCAGTGAGAGGGAGGGGGTGAGGACGGTTCACTTTTGGGATGGACGCGCTCTACGTCCCACCTTTTTCCACGTTACACACGATAGCCAGTCAAGCGTGGGAGGTAATTCGGACTGCGCAGTGCTGCTTAATAAGGGTTAGTTAGGCGTTAGGTATACAGAAATCAAGTGAACGGCGGTTGTAGAGCTGCGCTATTTCAAGAGGACGGACGTTATTACGGAGGGGTATTTCGTAGTCCTCCCTTCAATTGGCAAGTCGCCGGGCGGCTGGATCCGCAGCTGCATTGCCCAGTGACTCATTTGCTGCCTCGGGAACCGAGCGTCGCAGAGCCTCCGCGAATGTTGGACATGATCCCCGCAGTGGGGACCCCGCTACACCTAAGGTCCCTTAGATATCGATGGCATCGATTCGATGCCAAGCTACTTCGACGATCTATCACGAAGATGTGGCGTGACAAAAGGAAGGCGGGCTGCAGTGTAAGTTGGTAATACCGGTACCAACACCAACTTGGTATGTTGTCGCCTGGGTCTTGGTGGTACATGTACATGCATTTGAGTCTTATCCAGCAGCGCTGGATGTTGTTGTTGTTGGGGGAGAGGCAAGGATGACCATGGGCCCACTTAGACCGCTTGTTTCCCTCCTTCTGCTCAGTGTCGAGCTCTGCTGCCGCTGGATTTCACTTAGGGCCTGGTCGCGTCATCTCCAGGTGGAGATCTCCAGCATTTCTCCAGCATATCTCCACCTCCATCTCCACCTGCGCTGGTCGCGTCGTCTCCATCTGAAGCCATATGCTAGGTTTGTTATAATTTCAAAAACAGCTCCAAAAAAATCTAATAATTGCTGCATTGACACATTTTCGGATCTGCCCGCCAGCACGTGGCGGCCCCCCGCCTGGAAGAGCGTTTGCTCCGCATGAAGCTTCGATGGTGGAGCTGCTGCAAGCCCCCCCCCCCCCCCACCCCACCACCACCACTGATGTGGTCACCACCGACCACGCCACCGCTAGCGTGTCGGCCGATGTGGGAAGGGCGTCTTCCGGGATGGCCTGGTGCCTGCGCGACGAACACAACACGAACACCGCATAACTCAGCGATCGCGTCGACAAGGTTGTGCTGCTATTATAGTCGGTGACGAGCCATTTTCCCGGACCGAGAAGGCTGTGGCACCCATGCTGAAGCGCTACGAAGCCCTGAGGCATCGATCCCGAGACGAAAGAAGCTCCGGGGACTTCAGAACGATGGGCATCCAACTCGTTCTAAGAAAGATATTCGTAAAGATGTATAATGCATATAATACTCCTGCTTTTCCTCCTAACTCCTGCTGCTTGCAGCCAAACCCACCGCCAACGAGCGCCAATACGAGAACTATGGCATCTTCCTTCTTCTCCGACATATTAATTAAGCTCAACTTTATACATTTTCCTGAAAAGTTACCTGGAGATCGTCGTCTCCAGTTGATCCCCACCTAATTTACCTGGAGACGAACGCCTGCATATCTCCAGTTGTCACATCGTTGACCTCGCCGAGCTAGCCAATCACAGGACGAGTTTGCATCTCCAGGTGGCGACGATCTCCAGTATATCTCCACCTGGAGATGACGCGACCAGGCCCTTACGTTAAAAGGTGATACGTGCGGCCGTACCATGCGCATTGGGTTGGGGTCTCTGCATAGCGTCGCAACCAAGGCGTGTTGGGCCCAGTTCGCGTAGTGACGGCACCCGTAGGAATTCACCGCAAAGCGGTTGGCGCCCTCGTGACACAAATACATGCACATGTAGTCGTGTGAGACTTGCCATTCCGATAGTTGTGCAGCCACGATTGCTGCGTCATGCCGGCAGTTATGAAGTAATGGAGACGGTGGTGAATGGTCACGCTAAGTTCGCTTGTTGCGGACCAGGACAAGCGCACTTCCAGCAATAAACTCTCGGCACCGCAGGCTGTGCTGTGATTCGCAGCATAAAATTGAATTGCAGCTAAGTCAATGAGCGCGAGTGCTGCTTGCAACACAGGTGGGAGCCATCGACAAGATCGCATGAAAACTATCGAGGGTTGAACGTTTGTCTTCATTGTCCGCGGTATTGAACTCAGCTTCCGTCGAGCAGTGAGCTGTAACTTAACCTTGGAAAGTCCTTACCGGTATCCACACAGTGATGATCTCTTGAGTCCGGCATGAAAGCTTTTAAGCAAATCTAGGCGGTCTCGCTGCAGTTCTCCTTTGGCTCGAATTTCTTCGCCTCTACCAGCGCAGGTGTTGGCGTTTCTCTGAGAACGCCTCGCATTTAGGCCATATTAGCTGCAGTTATGCCCCCACACACCGTTACTTAGAACTTACGAGAAACAACAGCCATTGGCTGCATCGTCGTTGAATATAATTTTCGTTGTTGCAAGTTCCTGTGGACGACAGGAGGGGAAGTTGGTGTCCGTTCCAGACTGGAACTTCCAGTAGACGAAGGAGCCGAGGAGGCGCACGAAACAGATCACTATTTGCGCACTTGGAGCGAACTTTGCAGCGAATCTGCCTCCGCCGTTGCGCAGCTGAATGAGCTCCAACACGCGGGGATTTGTTGCCTGCAGCTTGAAGTTGCCTCGGATTTAACTGCTGTCCTTGTAGTTGCAGTAGTAGTTGCAGTAGGGGGATCGGGGGAGCCGCTGACGACCCGCCGCGCTGCGATCCCTCAACACAGCGATTCCGGTCCTTCGGCTAGATCGATCCGGTGAGCCAATGCACCAGAACGACAGTGTCATGCACCAGAAAGCGCGTGCTGTTCCTTTGGCTGAACACTTCTCGCTATTGCTTGCTCGCTAAATAGTCGCTTGCTCGAGCGATGACTTGCGGCGCTGCGGCTTCACAATTGGCTACGGTTCGTGTCAAAAAAGATGCAGCGGTTGAACTTGGCTCATACAGAGCTCCAGTGTGCGTCTCCAGTGCACAGCAAAACAACCAACAGTCGCACACAATAATGAAAAAAATCGCATACACGGGCCCAGTCAAACGCCAAAATACATGTACCTGCAGCCTAGCGCCATCGGAGGATCGCCGCCGCTCTCAGCGTTATCCAACAAGTGCAGGCTCTGGGCCACACAGATCATTGGTCGCGCGGCGCGCATACTCATGACCAAGCTGTGTGCGCAAGCAGGCCCGTGGGCCAGTGCAAAAAAGACTGTGCGCTCTCCGCCTCTATACATATTTATTCTCACAAGTCTCTCAACCTCCATCTCTATCGACTTGTGAAAACCGTATCCGTGCCGGACATATGCCGGACCACTTAACGATTTATACTATCTTTTGTATACCGGTCGATTCGCTCCCGACACATTTCGGACCACCCTGCTTTAATATTGATTTGTGTATGCCGAGTCTGCTTACACAACTACTCAGAGCGTACAACCAGCGGCCGCTCGCTCCACCACCCCCTGCTGGTCCAGTTGCTGCGCGCACTGGGCAGTGGTTCGCTGTGCCTTTGCACGTTGTGCTGCAGTTCGTTCTGCCTTTCGCTCCCGAAAGTTACTCGTAGCCCTGTTGGGCAGATAACCCCCCCCCCCACCCTAATTCGCCCTGCAAAATGCCCGTATGATTGGACTTGTCTAATACGTCCAGCTTTGCCATGTCGCCCTGGAGACTGCTGAAGTAATGCAAAACGACATCGGCTTTAGAAGCTGAAGCACGGTCAATGTCCACAAGTTGAGCCTTGTAAGTTGACAAGTCAGGGTGTTTGTCAAGCTAGCGCTAAGTGAATTTGTCGTTAGGGAAGTCATCAGTTAGTTGCCGCGCCCGCGTCGTCTCCACCGCCACTCTGAACATGGCGCGCAGCTCTTCAAACCCCACACACGTCTCATGCAGCGCGCGGTAGCGCACCATCTCGACGACGCCTCGGTCGGTTCTACTAAAGGCGCTACATTACTACCATCTGGGGCCCTATGCGAGCTTCAAGCGGTGCAAGCCCGTTGATGCGCTGGCGAAGAGGCGCACTAGAGGCGCCGTACGCATTGGCGGCCTTGCGCACATTCAATCCGCCAGCGACAGTGGCAATAGCAGCCTCCTACGTCTCCACTGGGACCTTGGTCATTTGGGGGGACTTCTACGAGCTGTTATGGAGTCAAAAGGGATCTGAGGAATGCAGGTGGGGGCTTGTTCGAAAGCTGTATCTTTCCTCTGGCGATTGGGTAAATTTCAGGGCCCAAAGACTATTATTGGTGAAGATTCGCGACGATCGCTAGGGTGGTGCTTTTTGCTTATTGACTTAAATTTGTATGTGAGGCAAGTGGTCCGTAATATGTCCTGGTCCGAAATATGTCCGGCACGGATACCGTGATATCAATCGAATCATAGAGGTTCTTCGAATCTCACGTTTTCGCACCGGAACCACAACGTAGAGGCGCGCACGGCTATACACCCCGCCCTTATGCATCGTAGACGCGCCATTCTCGAATTGACCGCTCAACGCGCAAGCCCCAAGCCAGACAAAGCCCCACTTGAATGTGCGACGTGCTGCAGCAGCTCCAGCCCGCCGGTGCCTTCCTCCGCCAGGCGCAGAACCTCCAGCCCGCCGGCGCCTTCCTGAACCCCATCGCGGTCGTGGGCAGCTGCTCCGACATCGATGAAGCGCTGCGCCTCTGCGACGAGGGGGACGGCGACCAGATGGAGCGCGGCCACCAGCAGGACGAGGCCGAGCCCGTGGACTTCCTCGCGTCCATCCGCCGCGGGCTCGACGAGCTCGTGGCCGCCTCCGAGGCCGACGACGAGGACAGTGAGGGGGAGGAGGAGGAAGACGACAGCGACGACGAGGGCTGCTACTACCAGGCCAGCAAGGAGAACACGTACTACAGCCCCGACCAGAAACTACCGGGTGGCTTCCTGCAGGACGACGCACTCGACCTGTCGGACACGTCCACGGCCTCGTCCTCACTGCTAACGGCCTGGGCCCAGCCTGAGTCTGAGGAGGAGGAAGACGCTGAACAGGAAGACCTCATCTTCCAGCTTGAGATGTAGATACCCACCCGCATAACACTATTTATTTAAGACAAATTGGCGGTGTTCATACTGAAAAACGAGTGGTTTTTACTAAAATGATTGGAACGGAACTCCCCCCCCCCCCATGAGTCATCCGTAAAGAAGTTGGAAATGTCAATGGAAGTACAGATTCCACTGAGAAACTGAAAGGGGTGGACCTTCTAAGTTGTCACAGGATACTTTATATTTCCAGATCATAATGTATTGCAGGGAAGTTGCACTACGGACCTCGTGCAGACCTCGTGTGTGGACCACATCGGGATGTTCCTGCTGAACCCGTTTTGTACATTGTACCGACTTTAGCAGGGTATAAGCTATATGTGCATTTCAGTTTCTCAGCGGAATCTGTATACTGTCAAACACTTCTTTAGTTTATGGTCCTTCTTCTTTTTTTCTTGGTATTTCTACACGGTTCTCCTGCTTCTTACATGCGGACGTGAGTGCTCGAGAGGTCAAGCTGCACGTGTTCGATACCTGAGATGGACTCAAAGTTGCGCGTGAGTGTGCTCGAGTCTGGTTCAAGGCTATCGGAGCTTTCACAAAGTTCCGCACCTTCCTGGATCATCGGTTCGCCGACCGCTGTATGGTCGTGGTCTAGTGCGTTTTCATTCTCAAAGGTGAAACTCACGAACGAGGTGTTGGCACTGGCGATGCGCGTGCCGTTGTCCAGCATCGTACCGAGGTTTTCGTCACGAGCAGTGTAATGTCGACGCAGTCCTTGGATGAGTCGGTCGGCGCTGGGCTTGAAGCTCATTCCGTTGCCCATGAAGTGGAACAGCTCGTTGCGAGCGAGCGAGTAGCGCTTGTCGAGGCCCGGGTCCAGGTCGTTGAGTGCGATGGGGAAAATGGGTCGACCCTTGTCCTCTGCGAACGCCAATTGGTCTCGCACCAGCTCGCTGTTCATCGTCTGCTTGGACAGAATGACCAGGAAGCACGTGCACTGAAGAATGGCCTCTTGGGCGGCGTGGATGCGCTCGTCAAAGTCCTGGCCCTCGACGTTGCGGTCGCCGAAGCACATGACCCCCGAGTCCGTAAGCTCGCGGTAGAGTTGCTGCACGAAGCCTGCGTGCTTGTCTCCGTGCGAGAGGAAGACGAACTGCTTCTGCACGCTGCTGGCATTCGGGTCCCATTGCTGGAAGAGTCGGGAGAACCCACCGCCACCGCTGGCCAAGATGGTCCCGGTCGCAGTCTGCTTGAGACCGGCAGCATTGCGACGGCTACTAGCGATGTTCTTCTGCTGAACGGCATCGCGGTTCTTCTCGATCTCGTCACGCACGCCGTCAAGCAGCATGCGGAACTGCGACTTGAACTTGGCTTCGTCGTAGTCGTACTCGATCTGCCGCACGTTGGTGCTGTTGCGCCGAGTCTGCGTGATTGCAGGCTCGAACGGAATAATCTGACGGGTGTACAGATACACTTGCAGGTCTTCGCCAATGCTAACGCTCTCGGACGACACGGCCAGGATAGGAGTGCCGACTTGCTTGGCCAGTGCTAGTTCCTTCAAACACCACTCCGACGCCGCGTAGTCTTCGGTGAGAAGACAGAGCACAACAGCAGCATTGGTGATACCTCTCGCGATCTCCTCACGCCACACTGAGCCACCGCCGATGCCGCTTGGGTCCATCAAATCCAGCCACGTCGTCACGTTCGCGTCTTCCAGCGCCTTGCGGATCTTTTTGGCGAACTCAGCATGCGAGTGAGTGTAGCTGATCATCACGTCGCGCTGACCGGCAGCACGCTTGATCTCGAACAGCAGCCGAGTCGAAGTTGTGCAGTCCAGCGGACGCAAACCTTCAATGTTCATCTTCATGAGATTGCCACCGTTGGCCAAGATGGCAAGCGCTGACTGCTCGTTCTCCTCTCTGACCGCAATGTGCAGCGCTGTGTCTCCTGTTGTCGGGAGCTGATAATTGATATCTGCACCTGCAGACGTCAGGACGCCAAACAACTCGCGAGATGCATCGAGCCCACTCGCAGCGCACATCAGAGGAGTCATGAAGTCCAAGTCCACCAACCTGGGATCCGCCCCAGCCTGAATCAGCGAGCGTGCTACGTCGGCCTTGTTGAGTCGAGCCGCCCAATGCAGCGGTGAACGTCCCTGAGCATCCTGGAAGTTGGGGTCAGCCCCAGCTTCCAGCAGTAAATCAACAACCTCCAGCGCACCGCTCACGGCGGCCCAGTGCAGCGGTGTCCGTCGATTGAGCCCGACGTAGCCCAATTCACCCAGACAATCCACATCGGTCTTCTTACGCAGGAATTTGCGCACTGCCAGCACGTCATTCCGACTAGCAGCGGAGTGGAAAGGTGTGAGGGCCACATCGCCGCCCCACTCTTCGAGTTCTTGGGCCACGGCGTAGTTTCCGCGCAAATATGCGAGCTGCAAAGCGGTTAGCGTGTTCATAAATCCCGGGTCAGGGACGGCCAAAGGATCGGCACCGTTCACCAGCAGTTCACGAACAACATCCGGGTGCTCAGCCAAGAAAAGTGGTGGCACTCGATCCGATCGATACGATGACTGAGCTAGCGTTCGAGCTGAGGCACCACGCTCTAGCAGCCACCGGACAGCTTCCAACTGACCCGTGGACACTGCACAGTGCAGAGGAGTCACCAACGTCGTACGGAAAACTGAAGCGGCCGATTCTTCATCAGCGCCGCCTCCATCAACTCCAGGCCGAGCTACGAAAAAACGAGCAAAGTACCAAAAGAGATCACCTGTGGAGAACCGCACACGCGAGAACTTGTCCATAGCGGTGACGTCAAACCCGCGGGACTCGAGTAGCTCCAGCGCTCGAATGTTGCCGTGATAAGCCGCCACGTGCACCGGGTTCTTGCGAGACTGCGCGAAGAAGCCCAACAGCAGTGAGGCTGGAGCATAACACTTGCGAGGAAATCCCTGCTCCTCGCTCGTCAACCCTGCGGCTTCCGCGTAGTCCAAGATGTCGCGCATTTCACGCAGATCGCCCTGGCGAGTGGCCTTATAAAGTCGTTTGCGCACAACCGCGAGCGCTTTGTCCGACTGGTTCATAAGTTGATCAACACCGGGGTCCATCACGTGGTTGCGGACGTCACCGGTCTGGTCGCTCTCCTGGAACGCCCCCAACAGCATTTTCACGTGCTCGCGGAAGCGCGCGAAGTACTGGAGCTCGGTGAAAATCCACACGAAGCACACGACGCCCACGATTGCAAACAACTGCACCGCGTGCATATCGCACGTGAAGACGCCCCCCTTAAAAAACATGTAGAGGAAGAACATGACCACAACCGCCTGAAACAACAGCAAGAGCACCGCCACCAGCTCGCAGAACTGGAAAACCAGTCGCCGCTTGATCTTGGTCAGATTCCCGTTGTCCTGTTCGTCGTCGTCCAGATCCATGCCGCCATTCCCAGTCTCAACGTCCGTCTTGTCCAACTGCGCACCAGGGGCACCCGCACTTGAATTCGACTCTTGTTCCTCCCGCTTGAACGGCTCAAACAGACGCCAGCCTGACCCTGGCAAGCACAGCAAGATCACTGCTGGTAGAGTGTGGAAGATCAACGCCGAGAATCCCACGACGTTCTCGCAGCTTGATGCTTGGAAAGTGTACACCAGTCTGGGCGAGTGCAACATGAAGCCGTACTCTTCAGGTGCCAGTGTCTTGTTGAGTACCAGCCAGTCGGGCTTGTAGAAGTAGTAGAAGCCGAGCCCCGTGGCCAACACAAACGCCAAGGGAAGCCCCGTGTGCAGCAGCCGCCGCGCGAAGAAGGTGTTGTGTCGGAAGCGCGCGTTAAGCCAGTGGCGAGGCACGTGCGGCATCTTACCGCGCAGCTTGACGGTGCCGTTAACTCCGTGGTAGAAGGACCTTTTTTTGCTGGACATGGACGCTGGAGGACGTCGGCGCAGTTGACTACCGGTAGCATTGGGCGTCGTCAATTGGGTAAGCGAAAGGTGCGAGCCCACGCTGAGCCGTGAGACGACGCTGGACGCTACGGACTTGGCCGCGCCTTGGCCCATGAGTGGCATCATGGGGATGCGCTGAGGGTCCTCCTGGTCATCCTCTCGCGGCGCGCCGTGTCCACCAATTGACTGTCGGCTTTCGTTGGACATGGTCTTGGCCTCTGAGTCGGACATGCGAGGACGTAGTGACGTCATCTTGTCGCCCAGTGGGGTGGACATGCCCTCGTACATGCCCTGTCGCTTTAGATGGAATGGAAGGAGCTCTCGGGTTAGATAAAACCTTGTTGCTGTTGCCAAGTTAGAGACAGCGGAGAAGGATAAGGTGTTGAAGTTGCCGTCGGTCGAGGTCGAAGGTTGCCGAGCTGAGCCGCGACGCGCTTCGCGGGGGTTCACGCCGTGGATCACGGCCGGCCAGTCTCGCCTTGGTGTGTGAGCGATGAATAGTGGAGTGCGCGCTCTCGCCCGCCAAAGTGGAGTTTCGGCACCATCGGGAATGCGTGCCCCCACCCCTGGCTGACGTCTGCGACGGTTCCGATGCTGAATTTTACGCCATTCAGAGACTTTCCTTTATCTTCGATAAAGTCCGCATGTATTTATTAGTAGTTGTATGTATAGCCGCATAATCGAAGGGCGACGGTGCAATGTGTGGGACCGACGCGTCGGCGACGCCACGTTGGCGAGATATCAGGCAGCATACTGAAACCAAGTGATTTTGGCGGCGTCAGACAGGGCCGTGAGCCATTCACTGTCTACGCCTCGGAGACCAAGGAGCATTTTCGCCGCCCATCAGCGCGGCCATGGGGCCTGCTTTAATAGCCGGAAGACTAGGCAACACCAAACAATGCTTGTCAGCGCTAGCCAGTATTGCTGGCGTGCTTTGTCCCCCGCACGTCAGGCCGCATGGAAGGATTGCAACCAATCAGCATGGCGAGTGGTTCAAAAGCAGTTTTCAGCAGGGCTGTGGGTCTTGATTGCAGCGGCTTGTCATCGACGCTGAAGAAAAAAATCTGCTGCTGAAGAGCGTATGGCTCGACAGCGTGTGACTGGATGCACTCGGAGCCCGCGACAAGGCTCAGATTCAGGTGCGAGATTGAAACGATGCACTGGCTGTCCACATCCTTGTGGAGAGGCAAAGCTGACAGGAGCCAATAGCACTCGCCCCTTGCTTGACACAGAACAACACTACGTCATCGAGATCGCGCGCGGTTTGACGCGCAAGTCATCCGAGTTGCCAGAGTTTGGAGCGCTATCATGTAGGCGTATTGGGCACGAATAGCTGCGCGTGCCGGTGCTTCATCATCGTCTCGTCGTTTTTCCAACGGAAACTTCAGTATGAATTAACCACTTCAACATGTACCTGATTTGTGGTACAATTGTGCGCACGAAACGACGCGACTCGAAATAGGTGTCACTTGGTGCAAGCTGTTGCTGATCGTGGCTTTGGTGCAACATGGCAGGCAAGGATGCGCCTCCAGCTGAGAGCAGCAGCCCGTCCACCCCAGTGTCACCCGAGCGTGAGCGGGACAAGTGGGATATCTCGCGAGTCAACAAGCACTGGGCGATCGACCCGGAGCTGAAGCGGAGCCTTCCGGTGCTTGCCCGCGCCAAACGAGCTGAGAACGAGTCGGCTGGCAACAAATTCCTGCGTCTGAGCAAACTCCCGCTGCCTGCGTCGCCGTCTCCTGATCCACTGCTGCTGGACTTGGCGACTCCGATACGCGGCGGCCGCAGCGTCTCGCAGCGAGCCGTCACAGTCAACGCCGAGACGAAGGCCAAGTACTTCGGTAAAGCTGCCAAGAGCGAGTGCTACGCGATCTTCCGGCAGCTCGCAACGCAGAGATACTTCTCTGTCGAGCCTCTGAGTGAGTTTCTTGCAGAACAGGAGAGAACTAGGCCGCTGCACGGCGTGCGAGACGAAGACAGCAATCTAGTCGTGCCAAATTTGCCTGTTGAGTCTGTCAACAACAGCGGTGGCTCCCACAAACAGCATCTGGGCGTCTCCCAGCCACTCTCGAGTCAACGAAATGGGGTCAGCAGAGTGTTAGGTGGTGATCCGTTCACTGCGCGGCACAAGTTCACGTCGCTGTGCCTCGAGCGTGACCTGCCACCCTGCATCCGACTCATCATACGGCAGTACTTCTCTCCAGAAATCAACGTCTCGCACATGGCCATAGGCGACGATCTCGCGTGCGTATTTGCTGCCTGTTTGGTGGACTTACCCATGGTAACAGGTCTCAATGCGCGCAACAATCGTCTTCGTGATCGAGGGCTGCAAGCTCTTGTCGATGTGGTCGTGACCAAGTCGGATCTGTATCATCTCGATCTGTCAGAGAACAAGGTGGACAGTCATGCTGCTCATGCACTTGCGTCGTATCTGGGATCAGCGTCCTGTAGATTACAGACGCTTCGTCTTGCAAGCGCGGACGTGGACGATGATGAGCTTGTGCCCTTCGCGAAAGCGCTACACTCCAACAAGTCTCTTCAAACACTGGACGTGTCACGAAACTCTGTGGGGAGCAGCGAGCATTTAAACGTTGTTCGTCCCTCAGTCACCACGGGTGGCGAAGCGCTCGCTACGATGCTCAGCATCAACAGTACGCTCACGTCTCTCGATTTATCGTGGAACTATCTGCGACTTGCAGGAGCTGTGGATATCGGGAAGGCGCTGGCGTACAACTCGGGGCTGCGTGAGTTGAATCTGGCGTACAACGCATTTGGCAATGCCGGTGCGCAGGCTGTAGGCGACGCGCTTCTATCAAACACCACGTTGCAGCGCCTGAATATGAGCCATAACAACATTCCAGCTCAAGGAGCGCTTGCAATTGCTAGCGCGCTCAAGATTAACTACGCACTTCCACTCACAGAGCTGGCGCTGGGTGGGAATCCGCTGGGTAATATGGGCGGCCGAGCGTTATTGCACGCTGCTGCGGCATGTGCAGACAAGAAGAAGCTGTCGGTGTCTCTCGAAGGGTGTAACTTTGACGCCTCCGGTGACGGTGATGGCTCATTCGACCCCGCGGATCCTACAGGA
This sequence comes from Phytophthora x cambivora, assembly GCA_033557925.1. NCBI lineage: Eukaryota > Oomycota > Peronosporomycetes > Peronosporales > Peronosporaceae > Phytophthora > Phytophthora x cambivora. The sequence goes on along the minus strand of JAUCEB010000012.1, from coordinate 1,526,142 downwards.
AGCTACGACTTGAACATGGAGATTCCGTACGAGCGCGCTGTCGCGTTGGAGCTGCTGCGGGTTGCGAATACGAAGCAGGGCTGCAAGTTCTTGTCTATTGTCCACACCTCATCGATTAACAAGCAGCGCCGCAACATCCGTGTTGAGCTGCGTGAGACCCGGGACGGTCTCGAAGCGAGGCGTAGGTTGCTTAAAACCGCTGGTATTTTGACCGACGTGGAAGCCCCCAGTGCCAGAGAATTGGTATCACGGCGTCTGGATCGAGAGTCACTGAAAGAACTCTTTCATGAGTTGGACAAGGATGAATCGGGGTTTATTGACGAGAGCGAGCTTCGTGTAGGTATGCGGAAGCTGGGGCTGCAGTTCCGCGAGGACGATGTGCCACGCTATGTCGCGCTGTACGATTTGGATGGCACCGGCACAATTGAGATGGACGAGTTTGTTGAGCTAATGGAAAGCTTCAATCTCGACGAAATCGATGGCGGCTTCGCCCGCGAGTGCGTGGATGTGGAGACTAATCTGCCCTTCGAGATCCCTACTGAGGGGCGATTGCAGCTTGATTTCGTGGATCTGCACGTGTCGTTGGGCAACGATAGTGCTCAATCGGATGCAAGTGTAGAACGTCTCATTGAGAACATCTCGTCGAGCAAGAACAAGACTCAAATGCTGTTTATGGCTAAGGCTGGTCTCGTCTTTAAAGCCCACGAGGCTCAACTCCTCCTTGAAGCAGTGCGCGATGTGTGCGATACTTCTCAGGCAGTTATCGCGCTATTGCCTCATATCGTGGACCCTCGTAATGCGTATACGCTCATGGAACACAATCTCAGCTCCGCTGATCGACTGCGCGTACAGCATATTATGGGCCAGGCGCTTCAACCCATGCTAGGACTGGCATCGGGACACTATCGTATTGATCTGAGCAACGATATGGACCGGATAACACTACGCAAGCTCGTGGAGAATAGTAATCGTACTGCGTTCCTTCGTAAAAAATCAGGCGTGAAGGACACCAGCCAGCATACCAACTATCACGGCTTTCGAAATGAAGTGCTTCATGGTAAATCCTTCATTTTGGAGCCCAAATTCCTGGACACAGCACCGAAATTCGGCTACTTGGAGCTTGACTACGTTCAGCTCGGACGCGCCCCAGGCCACGCACTCTCGACCAAGAGATTTGAGCAAATGCTTCAATTGTGTCAGCTTGATCGCATGGGTCCAGGAATGGGGGTTGCCACCCTCCCAACTCCTTCCGCTTCAAGAGTTGTCAAAGGTTCTCGAGAGACCAGGAAATCGGTGTCTACACCCTCACAATTGTCTATCCCTGCCGAATCTGTATTTCCGCCTCAGCGTCCATTCACTCACCACACATTTGACGAGTACGAAAAGATGAACACTCTGAGGAACTACATTGACTTCGGGGCTGGCTTGAATCGGTCCATTGAATTAACGCCACTACCCGCTGAGGATGTCGTCCCCATGAAAATCGACAGCGAGGATGATGCTATCGACGACTTTGGACCTCGCGCTGCCACTGCGTCCATCGGTACTGAAGAGAAGTCGCAGCCAAGCAATGAGAGCCCAATAGATGGAGAAAGTGGAGGGTTTGAACGCGTAGCTACCCCTGCGATCCCAGTAGCTCCGAACGTCTGCACTGCGCGCCGACTATTATTCAACATTCAGTGGTGCTTGTCCACACGCTGGATAACTGTACAACAGGCTATTCGACTGCTGAGTGTATGGCCCGCAGCTTTCTCAACCTCCAGGTGTGACGTGGTGTGCACCATCTTCGATCGAGTGACAGATCTGCACAATTTCAGCGGCGTCTTGTCCGCCCTCACGGATGAAGAAGCTGCTCAAGCACTTTATCGTCTGGGTATGCTGAATGTGTTGACCCCGTTATGGCCCGACAATTACTATGAGCTTGCTCTCTCACGCTACGAGGAGCGGGAGGTGGCCAAGGCACTGGTGCGACTCGCGATCGACGAGCCCGGTGAAAACTGGCAGAAGGAAACTTTTGGCTGGAGCCGAGACGAGAAAATCCCAGGCTGGGAGCTCAACTACTCGTGGCTCAAGGACGGGGGGTTCCCCGAAAAGGGGTATCTCAGTCTCGAGTACTATTCGGGTGCCGACAAGGGCTGTGGTCCAGTGTGGCCAACGCGTCGCGAGCTGGCAGTGCACACCCTTTGCGGGTTACCTGACAATATCGACGCTTTCGAAATGCAGATCGACTCGCTCAGTATGAGGAATGTCGTGCAACGGCAACATAGTAACTAACGTAAATTAGTTTTTCAAAACAATGTTTAGAGAATGGATGCATATATCCTCCAATGGCAACCTAGTTCTTGTGGTAACTCATTTACAACATTGGGATGGTATAGTCCTCATCATGGAAGTAAAGACATTAGTGTGGTCATATCGGTAATCCGTGGCCTTAGTGACGGCCGTGGCGCTCTTCGACCGTTTGTGCGGCGGCACACACAGCCGTATCCGGTCGTCGGTGACGGACACGGTGGGCACCATGCTGGCAGTGATGGCAGGAGGCCACCTACCGATACTTACAGCCGCCGGACGAGGTGGCAGGCTGGCGAGCCGAGCGAACCGTACACGGGTCTTATGCACTCTGCGACTTCTACTTCTACATGCGTGGGGTGGGTGGGTCACTGTCGTGATGCATGGGTGACGGGCGGCAAGAGCAAGAGCGCGCTCGCCGAGTCGCGCCGCTTCGTGCGGTCAACAGCGGTCAGAAGCGTTGTCCGCGAGCGAGACAGAGGCAGGCGGGGAGGACCACGAGCTTGTCCACCGTTGTGCGCGTCCTGTTGAACGCAATTTTTCAGGCGTTGCCCGACTGTATGCACGATCGGCGAAAGGAGCTGTCGACTCGGCTGGATTTTCCGGTAGCGGCCCGACCTCGATGACGGCAGTCTGCCCTCTTCGGACTACATGTATAATACTTAAGAGTTAACTTCAGGGCCTGAAGCTCGGAGGCCTTCGCTGCATCCTCATTGGGGTGGCAGCATTCACGCCAAAGCTTCACCACACCGACATCGCGGTGGTCTTCGCCGAAGAAGACTCTTCGGCCCGACTCGAGCAGCCGGTCGAGACTCGATAGAATATCTCCTAGAGCGGCCTCAACTGGCGATTACCATGCCCCCCGCCTGGGTCAATCAAGCTTCGCCGCATGGCCAGCGTCACTGGAGAGTTGCGTGGGCGGCGGCGTGCCTCTCGGACCGCCTCCACAAGGCAGCCATCTGGTCAGTCAAAGGACACTGGCTCCACCGGGAGGACCAGGCGTCCGTCGCTCGATGACTGCCGCGATAGAAGCGGAGTGGTCGAGATGGTGGGCCGTGCCTGCTGGGCGGGGCCTTGCGGACAAGCTGGCGTCTTATGCAGGGCAAACGGACATCTTGTCTTGTCATTCCATTCCTGCTTGGTGCAAGTGTGTGTTCATGCCAGCTCGGCGCGGCGTCGGCGTATCCTACTGTACTCGAGGATACGCCGGCCAAGACCGGCGCAAACTTTTGCGGAGACTTTGCCATGTATCCGTATCTGAGCTCGGCGTCCGCGTAACCAGCTGGATGCTCCGAAGGATGACAGTTGAAGCACGCGTCAAGTCTTGCGCTGCGTTCTGCTTCGTTCGTTGTGCGGGCGCCCGCGTCTCGGCGCAGAGGCACTGAAGCACCTGAGGCTGTATGACAACTTTGGGTACATGTATGTATCTTTCACTCGAGTCTGCAAAGGCGTTGGTCTTATCCGGGGTTATCCAAGCAAGGTGTCGGTGGCGCCGGTGGGAGCCCCCGACTCAAAAATTGGCTCTGCGGCTTCGGCTTCTACTCGTGAGCACGTATGACGGCCGGGTGGTTGCACCCGCTGCGGCCGCGGCTTCGTACATGTATTTCGTAGTTGACGGACACCTGCTGCAAACTGCTCACGGAGGGCCTTTGTCTTAAAGCAGGCGGAATGTCGGCAACGAAGGTGGAACATTTGTCAAAATGTCTTCTTCAGGGATATAGTTGGAAATGGGGTGTTTTTAAGCTTTCAGGACTCCTGAATCAGGAGTGTTGCTTGCTGGCAATTTTGGGACCCACACCCGGAAGGCGACCAAGGAGTTTCAAACGAACAAGTTAGAATGGCTGCTGCGCTAGTACAGTAGTGACCATTTGCAAATTTGCGCTCAGTACAATGCGTTGAGGTGTTGCAGCACTCCCCCAATGGACCTCGACTGAAATTGGTGTTGGCACAAGGAGAAACCATGTGATTCATTCACATGATGTGAATAATGTTGACCATTATGTGAAACTTCAACTTAGTCTATACAAACTTAAAGTACTGTGAAGACAACGTTGAAGTTGCTGCATTATGATCGTCTTGCATAAATGCCTCGATATCTCGATATATACTCCGCAATCTGATACTTACAGCGACTTCAACGACGAAGTGAAGGACGTATGTAGATGGATTGAACTGCTACCTCCAGGAAATGCCCCCCCCCCCTCTACCAGCTCGAGTCTTCTTTCCGGCTTCGAGGTCGACAGTAAACCCAAAACTCGAGGATCTGCATACGTTGCAGATGAGTCACTCTTGTCTAAGACCCGCACTTGATGTGTAGTACAGGTACTGATATCCTGCAGTTGCCTTTGAAGGCTTCAGTTAGATAAAATGCCAATGGCGTTGTTTCCAAATGCAACCAAGCAACTAACGACATCTTGGTCAGCGCGTGTAGACGAATACGCTTTCGTGGTTGCACATCTGTCGACGATGCGACGGAAGTGTCCATGCAGACGGCTGTTCGACAACACTACATTGCTCGCCTTGTCGTGCCCGTAGTTTGCTTCCTTTGGCGCTTGCGCCAGCGCTGGTGACAGAGAGCAAGCCTCTTGTAGCAAGACTTGCTTTGCTGCTTCGCTTCTCCTGGGCACCAGCGGGTGGGCTCACCTGGGTGGCTGTGTCGTCAAGGTTAGTCACTGTCTGCGTCGTTGTGCGCATGCAGCTTTTTTTTTCTTTCATGAAATGCGGCTGGCTCTGGTGTTTGACTGCACAGGCACGGCGGGACACGAAAGCCGCCGCGAACGAGGTGTTGAGTGCCCCCAACGCATTATATTGAAGATGCACACGAAAACAACACGGCCGAGCTTGGCGAGAGCGCAAAACAGACGGTTAACCATTTCAAGGCTTCTCCATACATAGGCCCTCCGTGAGCAGTTTGCAGCAGGTGTCCGTCAACTACGAAATACGGAGCCGCGGCCGCAACGGGTGCAACCACCCGGCCATCATACGTGCGCACGAGTAGAGGCCGATGCCGCAGAGCCAATTTTTGAGTCGGGGGCGCCACCGACACCTTGCTTGGATAACCCCGGATAAGACCAACGCCTTTGCAGACTCGAGTGAAAGATACATACATGTACCCAAAGTTGTCATACAGCCTCAGGTGCTTCAGTGCCTCTGCGCCGAGACGCGGGCGCCCGCACAACGCACGAAGCAGAACGCAGCGCGAGACTTGACGCGTGCTTCAACTGTCATCCTTCGGAGCATCCAGCTGGTTACGCGGACGCCGAGCTCAGATACGGATACATGGCAAAGTCTCCGCAAAAATTTGCGGCGTATCCTCGAGTAGGATACGCCGATGCCGCACCGAGCTGGCATGAACACACACTTGCACCAAGCAGGAATGGAATGACAAGACAAGATGTCCGTTTGCCCTGCATAAGACGCCAGCTTGTCCGCAAGGCCCCGCCCAGCAGGCACGGCCCACCATCTCGACCACTCCGCTTCTATCGCGGCAGTCATCGAGCGACGGACGCCTGGTCCTCCCGGTGGAGCCAGTGTCCTTTGACTGACCAGATGGCTGCCTTGTGGAGGCGGTCCGAGAGGCACGCCGCCGCCCACGCAAGCCTCCAGTAGCGCTGGCCATGCGGCGAAGCTTGATTGACCCAGGCGGGGGGCATGGTAATCGCCAGTTGTGGCCGCTTCGGGAGATATTCTATCGAGTCTCGACCGGCTGCTCGAGTCGGGCCGAAGAGTCTTCTTCGGCGAAGACCACCGCGATGTCGGTGTGGTGCAGCTTTGGCGTGAATGCTGCCACCCCAATGAGGATGCAGCGAAGGCCTCCGAGCTTCAGGCCCTGAAGTTAAGTTCATGTATTATAGTCCGAAGAGGGCAGACTGCCGTCATCGACGCTACCGGAAAATCCAGCCGAGCCGACAGCTCCTTTCGGCGATCGTGCATACAGTCGGCCAACGCCTGAAAAATTGCGTTCAACAGGACGCGCACAACGGTGGACAAGCTCGTGGTCCTCCCCGCCTGCCTCTGTCTCGCTCGCGGACAACGCTTCTGACCGCTGTTGACCGCACGAAGCGGCGCGACTCGGCGAGCGCGCTCTTGCTCTTGCCGCCCGTCACCCATGCATCACGACAGTGACCCACCACCCCATGCATGTAGAAGTAGAAGTCGCAGAGTGCATAAGACCCGTGTACGGTTCGCTCGGCTCGCCAGCCTGCCACCTCGTCCGGCGGCTGTAAGTATCGGTAGGTGGCCTCCTGCCATCACTGCCAGCATGGTGCCCACCGTGTCCGTCACCGCGACGACAGTCCGTCCGTACGGCTGTGTGTGCCATCGAACAAACGGCGTCACGGCCGTCACGAACGTGGTAAGGCCGCGTCTCGGTAGTGTTGTCGAGCCCACTCGCGTTGCGCGGCCAGCTGGAAGCTGTCATCCACCCGGAATCCCATCTGCCGCCAAGGTGTCAAGAGCCCGGTTTGTGCGCGCTGGTTGCTTGACGGAGCTTGTGGATCGGATTCGCTGCCCCTGCCTTTCCGGTCTCCGCTGCCTGCTGTCAGCGCTCCGCGAGAGAGAGCGAGCCACTCACTGCCTTCTGGTCCGACCGCTCTCATGTCGAACGTGGCGCGTCTTCGAGTCTCCAACCTCATTATTCATTTGGTCGCCTCAGCGGACAGACACACAGGACCCACCTCCTATCATGTCGACGTACTCCTCGATCCGCTCGTTCCAGATGCACCCTCAGCAGTATCAGTGCCAGGGATTCGGCGGCCTGCCGTTGGCCGCCAGCTACTCGAGCCCGGCCATCCACCCGGCGCAGGAGCGCATGGCCCTGCCTCCTCTCAGCGTGCTGCCGCCGCGCGTGTACAACTACTCGCCAATGCACAAGCCTATGTCGGCCATGGTGGCCTCGCCGGCCGCATCGCTGTCCATGCAGCCGGCCCAGTCGCCGTCCAAGAAGCGCGTGCGCGCGCTGCCCAACGCCTCCAAGTCCATCACGCTGGCCATGCTGCGGCCGCACTTCGAGAAGCCGCTGGCCGAGGTGGCCAACATCTTCGGCATCTGCATGACGCTCATGAAGAAAATCTGCCGGAAGAACGGCGTGCCGCGCTGGCCGCACCGCCAGATCCGCGGCCTGCGCAAGAGCATCTGGTCCATCGAGAAGGCGCTGCGCTGCTGCGAGTCCGAGGCTCAGCGCCTGTCGTACAACGACCACCTCCAGAAGCAGCGATCGAAGCTGCTCACCATCCTCAAGGGCCCCGCCAGTCCAAGCAGCAAGGCCGCGTTCGAGTTCGTGCTGTCCGAGCCGTGCTCACCTATGGGCGAGATGGCCACCCCCACCGCGGCGGAGGAGACGCAGGCCCAGAGCCCCGTCGTGCACTTCCAGCTGCCGACGCCTACGGCGTACGCGCAGTCGCCGCGTCACGCGTACGGGGGCTTGAGCCCCCAGCCGCAGATGGGGAATGCCTCGCCTAAGCTGCCGTCTATTGCGTCGCTGCTCATGAAGAACGAGGAGCAGCAGCGCCCCAACTACAACTACCAGTTCTAAGGGCTGTCAAGTGTGAGTGAGTGTCCAAGTGTGTGGTCAAGACGTGATGTGGTGTAATAGTGTCGTGGTAGTAGTGTGGAGCATGCAGTGTGCGTGCCGAGTAGTGTAGCTTTGTGTTAGGTGGACTATGTCAAGCAATGAAAGGGTCTATTTATCCCAAGCACTCATGAAGTTGGTTCAAATTGACGTATCAAGTCGCGGTTGTGCCGTTGACGTCACCACTCACGCCATCCTTGCCATAGTTTTAGTGTACTGTATTCCCAGATCATACTTTCTAAGTAGAGTCAGATCCAATATGTGCAAGTATATGATAGCCGCATAGCTCCTCGTCAACTTGATCGCTGCTTATACGCATAAGAAAGCCATGTCGACTACATGAACGTGTAAAGGTTGATATTCGGCTTCCGCCATGACTATAATATATCAAGGCTTGCTACAGTAAAGTCATGTTGCCACAGTCGAAAGAGGTTCGGAAGGAAAACATCGCCACAAGGATATTGGTTAGAACTTTGGCGAAACCGATACGGAAAAAATATAATAGAAGATAGTTGAGAACAGAGTTGGTCTTTTCAACGAACCTGAATTCGAAGGTACTTACGCAAAAATCTTCGGAAGTAGTTGTTGAATTTCACTTCCCATATTCTACATGCACTGTATAACGCTCGTGTGAAGCAGCAAAAAATCAGGGTCTCCGGAGTTGAAGTGCTTCAATTCTTTAAACTTACGAGGCTCGCAGACCAGCAAGTTTAACGTCCTCTGCCACAAAAACCATTATGACCACACGAGTAAGATCGAAAAGGTGTATCATTGACAAGAGCCATCTACGAGTTGCGCAAAAACATATTCGTCTACCACAATTATCTTCTCAATCGAGGGCCCAGGTTAGATTGTGTCTTCCACCCTTCGTAATCAAACTCCACTTCCCCTCGGAGCAGAATGAGCGCATTATCGTCCGGGCGTGTGAGCGCGACGAACGCATTGCGTGCAGACCAAACCGTAATGGTGACAATACGACTCAGGAAGAATGGTACGACGCACAACTTCGCCTGTCGGCCGACAAGTGTAAAGTCGAAGATCACTCGGTCTTGTAGCCCCATATTCCCCCACATCAGCGCATCTAGAAGAACCACAACTTGTACCGAGACGTAGGACACGATTCCATTGACTATTATCCAGTGCTTGTAGCGCAGTCGGTGCTTCATGGCGGGAGTCAGGGAGTCGCTGACCAGTATCGGGAAGCCGAAAAGCAAAGTAGAGCTTACGCCACACGTAGGGATCCACCTCCACTCGAACATGTCGGCGACGCACACACCTGCAGCAATAATCTGAAGCTCAAGGAATAAAAAGTAGAACGAGGCCACCACACGCTTCAGTAATTGGCGCTGGAAGCAGCAAGTGTGAACTCCACAGTATATAACACTTGATATCAATCCACACAGTGCACTGACACGAGCGCCGGTAGTATCGTTCGGCAAAAAGAGTGCCAGTGCGGCAAATGTACCACCGACTGAGCCGCAGGCATGCACAACAATGAGTTGCCAGCTTGAGAGAGGTGTAAGCGCTCCAATTCGAGGCCACACGGTATCTCGAGGGTCAAAGCGGGCAGATTCCGCAGCTAACACCATTCGCAACAATGGGCGCTTCGTTAATCGGTTCATCTCAGGCTTCTTTGCATCTGCCCTTGTGTCTCTTGCCGTTCGACCGGGTCGTTGTATTTGCTGCGGAACGATACTGGCGTACGCTGAAGGGGTCTGGGTGCCTGAGATGCTCAACGCAATTTTGCATCGGTATCCCAGAGATTTCACTGATGCTCGACGTTTGCCGTTTTGCTGCTGGAGTTGTCGGTATCTACGGTAAACATTTCGCAGTGAAAGCATCGTCATCGTTACGAGGAGGTTGGTCAGAACGTCGTTAGTAGAGAGCGTTCTCCCTCCAGTTGTGATCAATTTGTAGTGCTGCACTCCATCTATAAGCCCCAACGAGAGCAACACCGTAAGCAGCACGTAAAATGTCCACTGCATTAGCGCTACACCGACGATCGTGTGCGAGTTGTACAGATAGGCTTCTTCTAACAGCCAAAAAGTAAAATCAACCCAGCAAAACAGCACGAGAACCACCCGAGAATCACCGAGAACAGCGCAGAACGTGGTAGCCCACAACGTGTTGGCCGTCTCTAAGAACCAGAAGTCGAAAGTACACACCAGAACCTTCATGTACTCGGTACGCATGTGAGCGATTGCCAAAACTAACCCGGGAATTTGCAATATCACGGAAATTGGGGCAAGGATACAGCCAGCTGATGCCGGGGACGCGAAAGTCGCAATTCGGACTGAAAGACCAACAATACCTAGCATTCCTAGATGCGGAGTGAGTCGACCCATAGTTCGGTTGAACTGCTTCATGGAGCTTGGACTCAAAAAGACTGTCTTGAACATCGGTACGGGGTCAAACGCTGGTAGATCCCCGTTCCACGCAACGATTCGGTAGCAGCCATCGTCATCGTCCATCACGCGGCTTGCATCAAAGGGAAGGATCATGCTCAGAAGGCTATAAGTAGTCGCTGTGCTTGTTCATTTGGCAAATTCTGCCCTGGCGATCAAGCTGTCAATGATATAATATATTGTAATATAATATTACTTGCAGCAAGGTGGTGGGCCCAAATAAACAGCAATGAGTCAAGCGTTTTTATATTAAGCCACTTGAGCAGCACAGGCGTCAAACATTCTTCGCTGCGAGATACATTTGCATTCGAAGACGCTTTCCCGGGTTGCCACAGTTCAGTTGCTAAGGTTCCACAGTGCTGCCTCTAGCCTAAGATGCTGGTGGTCGGTGCTCTCTCGGTGGGTGGGTGAATTGGACAATTATCACCTAACCCTATGTGTAGTAACCTGCAACCTCCTAAAACCTATGTATCTAAAACCTGTTTTATCTTTTCTATGTTTAAAGTTGGGAAACTTACGGTAAGAATGTATAGCTGAAATTAAATAACCCGGCTTGGTGGGTGGATGGAAGTCAAGGAACACCGACCCAATACAGTGTAAACCCAATTGCGCAATTCCGCAATTTCCGTGGGGTGCGCATGGTGGGAGGCGAAGAGGTAGGTCACTAGTGCTGAACGACGGGGCCACTAGTGCTGGACGACGGCGGGCTAATGCTACTGCATCTCGTGCTGCGTCCAAGCTGTCTGCACTGCAGACTCGGCAGTGGCGAGACGCGAGCGCATTGAGGAGACACCGGCGGTCCATTTGGCGTGAAAGGTCATGGCGCGCGGCGGATCCTTCTAAAATCTTTCCCCGAGCCATGGATGGCCACTTGGCGACCGACAGAGCAGAGCAGAGATAGCGACCAAGATCAGGATCGGGAGCAGGAGCAGCGGCGGCAGTAGGCAGTAGATCAACAGGACTAGAATGCGGGCGCTACGGACGCTCGTCCTGCTGGCTGCGGGGCTCACGCTGTGGGCGCCGCCGGCCGCGGGAGACGCAGGGGCCTCGGATGGGCCTCCTCCAGCACAGGAGACTGCCAAGCCGCGCCAGTTGCCGCGGAGGCTGGCGGACGTGGCGGCCAAGAACCCGCGCGACCCCTTCATGTTCGGTGCGTGAGGGGAAGTTGAGCCTTAAGTTGGTGGTGGTGGTGCTGACGCTGGTGCTGCAGACAATCACATGGTGGGCGACGTGACGGTGAAGAACCACCCGGTGTACGGCTCGGCGTCGCTGTCAGTGAGGTCCGGGAAGGTCTACCGCAACATCGACTCCGTCGGCAGCCCGGGCGCCGTGGTCGGCGCTAGGAGCGTGCCAACCACGCGCGACGTCAGGTCGGACAGGATGCAGTTGGTTTTTTGTTTTGTGTGGCGACTGACGTGGGTGTTTTGGTGGTAGGGCGCTCGTGAACGTGGGAGACGTGGTGTTTTTCGGACAACTTGACGCGCGGACGGTGCTCGGGGTATCCAACACCACTATTATCATTGACGAGGGGCTGCAGCACCCCCTGACTGGGGGCGAGAGCATTGAGACTCGAAAGAGGGCGTTCTCCACGGCCGAGGACACGACGTTGCAGACCGCGATGAACGCGCGCGGGTTCCATTTGCATTCGCACGACGACACGGTGAATTCGTCGTCGCCCCACAAGGTGCTGCAGATCCGCCACTTCGCAGATGCCAGCTCGATCACGGCCCGCCTGCTGCCGGGCAACGTGTCGGTCGTGCATGGCAGTGATGCTGTTACGACGCTGCTGGACTTGTCCAAGGAGCTGTCTGGGAGCACGTTTGTCCGTTTGGCAGGCGGCTCCTATCTGGTTGACCCCGTTCGCCCACCGACATCGACGCAGTTTTTCCTTGATCGACCATTTGCTGGTCCTTCTTTCGACGACTTGCCCATTTTTGTAGATGGCGTCGGTGCAGGCATCCTGTTGGATGTACGGGCGGGTACAGGCGTTCGTGCTGGAGCGAGCATCGATGTGACAGCGACTAAAGTGAACGAGATAATCGCGACCGACGTGGTGGTTTCCACGACCTCAGATGGTGTTTCAGCGGGCCGTTTACGGATCAACGACGCTGGGATTCAGTTTCTCGGAGAGACAACTACCATTTCTTCGGAAGTTGCTTCTATTAATCTCCAGCCAGCGAAAGATCTGTCGCTCGCTGCGGGATCTCTTGACAACAAGCCTGGCTCAAAGGTGGTGATCCGCTCAGGGGCATCGAACTGGCAATTGGGTGGTAATATCGACATGAGAACTGGCCAAAGCAATTACGGCGCCGCCTCGGGGAAACTACTTCTTCACTCGTCAGATAGTATTGCTGCTCACGCCTCGTCTGGGTCAGTGGAGATCGGTTCCGGAATTGGAAAGGTGGGGCCATCGGGAGTGATTAGTCTCTCTTCTGGCAACGCGAGCACTAGCGAATCAGGAGATATTCGTCTATTGACAGGATCCGCAAATGGGGCCAACTCGGGTGATATCGCACTTGAAACATCCCCTGCAACGGGTGGAAGTGGCGGCTCTATCCAGATCGTCGTTGGAGCAGCTGATGCTGGTGCTGGAGGCACCGTTGGAATTTCAGCTGGTTCGACTACTGACCCTTTATTACAAGGGGGCTCTGTCCTCGTTAATGCAGGATCAAGTCCTAATGTTGGTGGGAACATCGAGCTATCAGCAGCTGACGGAGTCACTCAATCAGGAGCTAGCGCCACTGGTGGATCGATTGTCATACTCAGTGGTAAAGGAATGCCAGGCCGCAGTGGTGACATCAGATTACAAACTTCTACATCTTCCACAACAGGAAGCTTAACTTTAGCATCGGGCACGTCATCAAGCGGCAACTCCGGCAGCGTGTCGCTTCTGACGTCGAAGGCGAGCGGCGGCACGAACGGCGGTGCTGGCGGGTCAATTATCGTGCGTGTCGGTTCGGGAGACGCTGCCGTCGGAGGCGACGTGCAGATCGGCGGCGGCACGAGCGTGAACCAGCAGGGCGTGGGCGGGCGAGTGTCGGTGCAAGGTGGCAACGGCACAACTACGGGCGGCAACGTGCAGCTGTCCGCTGGATCTGGCACGTCGGCGCTTGGCGGGAGCGTCGTGATCTTGAGCGGTAGCGGGGACGGCGCGACGAGCGGCGATGTGACTGTGTCGAGTGCGGCGTCGGGAACGGCGCAGACGAGCACGAGTGGATCGGTGCGGCTGTCATCGGGCGCGTCGAGCGGCGGAAGCTCCGGATCGGTGTCTGTGTCGACGGGTGCTTCGACGAGCGGCGCGAGCGGGTCGATCTCTCTGAGCGTGGGCTCGGGCGACGCGGCTACAGGAGGGTCCGTGAGCGTGGACGGCGGTCAGAGCCGGGCTGTGGGCGGCAAGGGAGGCGTGGTGGCGGTTCGCGGTGGTGCTGGAACTGCGACGGGCGGCGACTTGACGTTGGCAGGCGGCGTGGGCGATTCGTCACTTGGGGGCAGCGTGCGCATTTCCAGCGGCAACGGGGCCACGGCGACGAGCGGCGATGTGGTCGTGTCCACGGCGGGTTCGGGTCCCGCTCAGACGAGCGGCAGCGTGACGATGTCGAGCGGCATCGCAAGCGGCGGAGACTCTGGGTCTGTGTTGGTAGCCACGTCTAACGGCTCTGCGAGTGGTAAGGGTGGTGATATCACGGTGCGCGTGGGATCCGGAGGCAAGGCGGTCAGCGGCGCAATCACGGTGTCAGCTGGAATGTCTTCGAGCACGTCGTCGGGTGTGGGAGGCAAGGTGCAGGTCTCCGGCGGCGACGGCCAAACTGGCGGTCTAGTGAAAGTGAGCGGAGGCACAGGAACGTCGACAGCAGGTGGTGGTGTGGCCGTTCAAAGTGGCGGCGGCACGAACGTGGCGAGCGGAGACGTGCTGATCTCGAGCTTGGAGTCCGGTACGGCCCTGACGAGCGGACGAATTGCGTTGTCGACGGGCGGCGCACAGGCGAGCGGGTCGATCTCGTTGTCGACAGGTGTGTCTGTGGGCGGCAACTCCGGAGCGGTCAACATCGTGACGTCGGGCGCGACGAAGGGCGCGGCGGGCGACATCGACTTGCTGGTGGGGTCGGGCGACTCGAACGCGGGCGGCAACGTGCTCGTGCGCAGCGGCGACAGCAATGTGGCGGACAGCAACGGCGTGAGCGTTGGCGGCCGTGTGGTGGTGCTTGGCGGCACGGGCGTGAAGACCGGCGGCGAGGTGGATATCAGCGGCGGTGTCGGTTCAGCAGATGCGGGCGGTAGCGTGGTGGTGTCGAGCGGTTCCGGAGCGACTGCGATGAGTGGCTCTGTGTCCGTGGCTAGCGCCAAGTCCGGCACGGGCAAGGCGAGCGGGTCTGTGACGGTCTCGAGCGGCGAGTCGGTGGGCGGCACCTCCGGCAGCGTGTCGCTTCTGACGTCGAAGGCGAGCGGCGGCACGAACGGCGGTGCTGGCGGGTCGATCATCGTGCGTGTCGGTTCGGGAGACGCTGCCGTCGGAGGCGACGTGCAGATCGGCGGCGGCACGAGCGTGAACCAGCAGGGCGTGGGCGGGCGAGTGTCGGTGCAAGGTGGCAACGGCACAACTACGGGCGGCAACGTGCAGCTGTCCGCTGGATCTGGCACGTCGGCGCTTGGCGGGAGCGTCTTGATCTCGAGCGGTAGCGGGGACGGCGCGACGAGCGGCGATGTGACTGTGTCGAGCGCGGCGTCGGGAACGGCGCAGACGAGCACGAGTGGATCGGTGCGGCTGTCGTCGGGCGCGTCGAGCGGCGGAAGCTCCGGATCGGTGTCTGTGTCGACGGGTGCTTCGACGAGCGGCGCGAGCGGGTCGATCTCTCTGAGCGTGGGCTCGGGCGACGCGGCTACAGGAGGGTCCGTGAGCGTGGACGGCGGTCAGAGCCGGGCTGTGGGCGGCAAGGGAGGCTTGGTGGCGGTTCGCGGCGGTGCTGGAACTGCGACGGGCGGCGACTTGACGTTGGCAGGCGGCGTGGGCGATTCGTCACTTGGGGGCAGCGTGCGCATTTCCAGCGGCAACGGGGCCACGGCGACGAGCGGCGATGTGGTCGTGTCCACGGCGGGTTCGGGTCCCGCTCAGACGAGCGGTAGCGTGACGATGTCGAGCGGCATTTCGAAAAGCGGTCCATCGGGTGGAGTGTCCATCTTGACTTCGGGCGCTTCGAGCGGTAAGGGCGGCTCCATCCTCGTGTCCGCAGGCAGTGGCGATGCCAGTGATAGCGGGTCAGTTGGTGTTCGCGGTGGAGATAGCAGTGCTGGCGTCGGAGGCCTGATCAGTTTGACCGGTGGAACCGGCAGTACAAGGGGAGGCGGTGTGACGCTGAATGGTGGGTCCGGATTGACTAGCATCGGCGGAAGCGTGCTTATTGCTAGTGGCAGCGGCACCGACGCTTCTAGCGGCGATGTAGTCATCTCGAGTGCTGCCTCGGGTACGACACATACTAGTGGCAGTGTGATGCTTTCGTCGGGCGTGTCGAAAGCAGGTAGCTCGGGAGCGGTATCGATTTCAACATCGAATGCAACGGGCGGAAAAGGCGGCTCCGTCGAGATCCGCATTGGGAGTGGCGACGCTGATAAGGGCGGAGACATCAACGTTTTGGCAGGCACTTCCGCCAACACTACCGGGACGGGAGGGAACATCAGTCTGAAAGCTGGATCTAGCAACCAAGGAGGGGCCATCACTGTTGCAGGCGGCACTGGTAGTTCGAAAATTGGCGGTGCTGTGGCCGTTCAAAGCGGTGGCGGCACGAACGTGGCGAGCGGAGACGTGCTGATCTCGAGCTTGGAGTCCGGCACGGCCCTGACGAGCGGACGAATTGCGTTGTCGACGGGCGGCGCACAGGCGAGCGGGTCGATCTCGTTGTCGACAGGTGTGTCTGTGGGCGGCAACTCCGGAGCGGTCAACATCGTGACGTCGGGCGCGACGAAGGGCGCGGCGGGCGACATCGACTTGCTGGTGGGGTCGGGCGACTCGAACGCGGGCGGCAACGTGCTCGTGCGCAGCGGCGACAGCAATGTGGCGGACAGCAACGGCGTGAGCGTTGGCGGCCGTGTGGTGGTGCTTGGTGGCACGGGCGTGAAGACCGGCGGCGAGGTGGATATCAGCGGCGGTGTCGGTTCAGCGGATGCGGGCGGTAGCGTGGTGGTGTCGAGCGGTTCCGGAGCGACTGCGATGAGTGGCTCTGTGTCCGTGGCTAGCGCCAAGTCCGGCACGGGCAAGGTGAGCGGGTCTGTGACGGTCTCGAGCGGCGAGTCGGTGGGCGGCACCTCCGGCAGCGTGTCGCTTCTGACGTCGAAGGCGAGCGGCGGCACGAACGGCGGTGCTGGCGGGTCGATCATCGTGCGTGTCGGTTCGGGAGACGCTGCCGTCGGAGGCGACGTGCAGATCGGCGGCGGCACGAGCGTGAACCAGCAGGGCGTGGGCGGGCGAGTGTCGGTGCAAGGTGGCAACGGCACAACTACGGGCGGCAACGTGCAGCTGTCCGCTGGATCTGGCACGTCGGCGCTTGGCGGGAGCGTCTTGATCTCGAGCGGTAGCGGGGACGGCGCGACAAGCGGCGATGTGACTGTGTCGAGTGCGGCGTCGGGAACGGCGCAGACGAGCACGAGTGGATCGGTGCGGCTGTCGTCGGGCGCGTCGAGCGGCGGAAGCTCCGGATCGGTGTCTGTGTCGACGGGTGCTTCGACGAGCGGCGCGAGCGGGTCGATCTCTCTGAGCGTGGGCTCGGGCGACGCGGCTACAGGAGGGTCCGTGAGCGTGGACGGCGGTCAGAGCCGGGCTGTGGGCGGCAAGGGAGGCGTGGTGGCGGTTCGCGGTGGTGCTGGAACTGCGACGGGCGGCGACTTGACGTTGGCAGGCGGCGTGGGCGATTCGTCACTTGGGGGCAGCGTGCGCATTTCCAGCGGCAACGGAGCCACGGCGACGAGCGGCGATGTGGTGGTGTCCACGGCGGGTTCGGGTCCCGCTCAGACGAGCGGCAGCGTGACGATGTCGAGCGGCATTTCGAAAAGCGGTCCATCGGGTGGAGTGTCCATCTTGACTTCGGGCGCTTCGAGCGGTAAGGGCGGCTCCATCCTCGTGTCCGCAGGCAGTGGCGATGCCAGTGATAGCGGGTCAGTTGGTGTTCGCGGTGGAGATAGCAGTGCTGGCGTCGGAGGCCTGATCAGTTTGACCGGTGGAACCGGCAGTACAAGGGGAGGCGGTGTGACGCTGAATGGTGGGTCCGGATTGACTAGCATCGGCGGAAGCGTGCTTATTGCTAGTGGCAGCGGCACCGACGCTTCTAGCGGCGATGTAGTCATCTCGAGTGCTGCCTCGGGTACGACACATACTAGTGGCAGTGTGATGCTTTCGTCGGGCGTGTCGAAAGCAGGTAGCTCGGGAGCGGTATCGATTTCAACATCGAATGCAACGGGCGGAAAAGGCGGCTCCGTCGAGATCCGCATTGGGAGTGGCGACGCTGATAAGGGCGGAGACATCAACGTTTTGGCAGGCACTTCCGCCAACACTACCGGGACGGGAGGGAACATCAGTCTGAAAGCTGGATCTAGCAACCAAGGAGGGGCCATCACTGTTGCAGGCGGCACTGGTAGTTCGAAAATTGGCGGTGCTGTGGCCGTTCAAAGCGGTGGCGGCACGAACGTGGCGAGCGGAGACGTGCTGATCTCGAGCTTGGAGTCCGGCACGGCCCTGACGAGCGGACGAATTGCGTTGTCGACGGGCGGCGCACAGGCGAGCGGGTCGATCTCGTTGTCGACAGGTGTGTCTGTGGGCGGCAACTCCGGAGCGGTAACCATCGTGACGTCGGGCGCGACGAAGGGCGCGGCGGGCGACATCGACTTGCTGGTGGGGTCGGGCGACTCGAACGCGGGCGGCAACGTGCTCGTGCGCAGCGGCGACAGCAATGTGGCGGACAGCAACGGCGTGAGCGTTGGCGGCCGTGTGGTGGTGCTTGGTGGCACGGGCGTGAAGACCGGCGGCGAGGTGGATATCAGCGGCGGTGTCGGTTCAGCGGATGCGGGCGGTAGCGTGGTGGTGTCGAGCGGTTCCGGAGCGACTGCGATGAGTGGCTCTGTGTCCGTGGCTAGCGCCAAGTCCGGCACGGGCAAGGCGAGCGGGTCTGTGACGGTCTCGAGCGGCGAGTCGGTGGGCGGCACCTCCGGCAGCGTGTCGCTTCTGACGTCGAAGGCGAGCGGCGGCACGAACGGCGGTGCTGGCGGGTCGATCATCGTGCGTGTCGGTTCGGGAGACGCTGCCGTCGGAGGCGACGTGCAGATCGGCGGCGGCACGAGCGTGAACCAGCAGGGCGTGGGCGGGCGAGTGTCGGTGCAAGGTGGCAACGGCACAACTACGGGCGGCAACGTGCAGCTGTCCGCTGGATCTGGCACGTCGGCGCTTGGCGGGAGCGTCTTGATCTCGAGCGGTAGCGGGGACGGCGCGACGAGCGGCGATGTGACTGTGTCGAGTGCGGCGTCGGGAACGGCGCAGACGAGCACGAGTGGATCGGTGCGGCTGTCGTCGGGCGCGTCGAGCGGCGGAAGCTCCGGATCGGTGTCTGTGTCGACGGGTGCTTCGACGAGCGGCGCGAGCGGGTCGATCTCTCTGAGCGTGGGCTCGGGCGACGCGGCTACAGGAGGGTCCGTGAGCGTGGACGGCGGTCAGAGCCGGGCTGTGGGCGGCAAGGGAGGCGTGGTGGCGGTTCGCGGTGGTGCTGGAACTGCGACGGGCGGCGACTTGACGTTGGCAGGCGGCGTGGGCGATTCGTCACTTGGGGGCAGCGTGCGCATTTCCAGCGGCAACGGAGCCACGGCGACGAGCGGCGATGTGGTGGTGTCCACGGCGGGTTCGGGTCCCGCTCAGACGAGCGGCAGCGTGACGATGTCGAGCGGCATTTCGAAAAGCGGTCCATCGGGTGGAGTGTCCATCTTGACTTCGGGCGCTTCGAGCGGTAAGGGCGGCTCCATCCTCGTGTCCGCAGGCAGTGGCGATGCCAGTGATAGCGGGTCAGTTGGTGTTCGCGGTGGAGATAGCAGTGCTGGCGTCGGAGGCCTGATCAGTTTGACCGGTGGAACCGGCAGTACAAGGGGAGGCGGTATGACGCTGAATGGTGGGTCCGGATTGACTAGCATCGGCGGAAGCGTGCTTATTGCTAGTGGCAGCGGCACCGACGCTTCTAGCGGCGATGTAGTCATCTCTAGTGCTGCCTCGGGTACGACACATGCTAGTGGCAGTGTGATGCTCTCGTCGGGCGTGTCGAAAGCAGGTAGCTCGGGAGCGGTATCGATTTCAACATCGAATGCAACGGGCGGAAAAGGCGGCTCCGTCGAGATCCGCATTGGGAGTGGCGACGCTGATAAGGGCGGAGACATCAACGTTTTGGCAGGCACTTCCGCCAACACTACCGGGACGGGAGGGAACATCAGTCTGAAAGCTGGATCTAGCAACCAAGGAGGGGCCATCACTGTTGCAGGCGGCACTGGTGGTTCGAAAATTGGCGGTGCTGTGGCCGTTCAAAGCGGTGGCGGCACGAACGTGGCGAGCGGAGACGTGCTGATCTCGAGCTTGGAGTCCGGCACGGCCCTGACGAGCGGACGAATTGCGTTGTCGACGGGCGGCGCACAGGCGAGCGGGTCGATCTCGTTGTCGACAGGTGTGTCTGTGGGCGGCAACTCCGGAGCGGTCAACATCGTGACGTCGGGCGCGACGAAGGGCGCGGCGGGTGACATCGACTTGCTGGTGGGGTCGGGCGACTCGAACGCGGGCGGCAACGTGCTCGTGCGCAGCGGCGACAGCAATGTGGCGGACAGCAACGGCGTGAGCGTTGGCGGCCGTGTGGTGGTGCTTGGCGGCACGGGCGTGAAGACCGGCGGCGAGGTGGATATCAGCGGCGGTGTCGGTTCAGCGGATGCGGGCGGTAGCGTGGTGGTGTCGAGCGGTTCCGGAGCGACTGCGATGAGTGGCTCTGTGTCCGTGGCTAGCGCCAAGTCCGGCTCGGGCAAGGTGAGCGGGTCTGTGACGGTCTCGAGCGGCGAGTCGGTGGGCGGCACCTCCGGCAGCGTGTCGCTTCTGACGTCGAAGGCGAGCGGCGGCACGAACGGCGGTGCTGGCGGGTCGATCATCGTGCGTGTCGGTTCGGGAGACGCTGCCGTCGGAGGCGACGTGCAGATCGGCGGCGGCACGAGCGTGAACCAGCAGGGCGTGGGCGGGCGAGTGTCGGTGCAAGGTGGCAACGGCACAACTACGGGCGGCAACGTGCAGCTGTCCGCTGGATCTGGCACGTCGGCGCTTGGCGGGAGCGTCTTGATCTCGAGCGGTAGCGGGGACGGCGCGACGAGCGGCGATGTGACTGTGTCGAGCGCGGCGTCGGGAACGGCGCAGACGAGCACGACTGGATCGGTGCGGCTGTCGTCGGGCGCGTCGAGCGGCGGAAGCTCCGGATCGGTGTCTGTGTCGACGGGTGCTTCGACGAGCGGCGCGAGCGGGTCGATCTCTCTGAGCGTGGGCTCGGGCGACGCGGCTACAGGAGGGTCCGTGAGCGTGGACGGCGGTCAGAGCCGGGCTGTGGGCGGCAAGGGAGGCGTGGTGGCGGTTCGCGGTGGTGCTGGAACTGCGACGGGCGGCGACTTGACGTTGGCAGGCGGCGTGGGCGATTCGTCACTTGGGGGCAGCGTGCGCATTTCCAGCGGCAACGGGGCCACGGCGACGAGCGGCGATGTGGTCGTGTCCACGGCGGGTTCGGGTCCCGCTCAGACGAGCGGCAGCGTGACGATGTCGAGCGGCATCGCAAGCGGCGGAGACTCTGGGTCTGTGTTGGTAGCCACGTCTAACGGCTCTGCGAGTGGTAAGGGTGGTGATATCACGGTGCGCGTGGGATCCGGAGGCAAGGCGGTCAGCGGCGCAATCACGGTGTCAGCTGGAATGTCTTCGAGCACGTCGTCGGGTGTGGGAGGCAAGGTGCAGGTCTCCGGCGGCGACGGCCAAACTGGCGGTCTAGTGAAAGTGAGCGGAGGCACAGGAACGTCGACAGCAGGTGGTGGTGTGGCCGTTCAAAGTGGCGGCGGCACGAACGTGGCGAGCGGAGACGTGCTGATCTCGAGCTTGGAATCCGGTACGGCCCTGACGAGCGGACGAATTGCGTTGTCGACGGGCGGCGCACAGGCGAGCGGGTCGATCTCGTTGTCGACAGGTGTGTCTGTGGGCGGCAACTCCGGAGCGGTCAACATCGTGACGTCGGGCGCGACGAAGGGCGCGGCGGGCGACATCGACTTGCTGGTGGGGTCGGGCGACTCGAACGCGGGCGGCAACGTGCTCGTGCGCAGCGGCGACAGCAATGTGGCGGACAGCAACGGCGTGAGCGTTGGCGGCCGTGTGGTGGTGCTTGGTGGCACGGGCGTGAAGACCGGCGGCGAGGTGGATATCAGCGGCGGTGTCGGTTCAGCAGATGCGGGCGGTAGCGTGGTGGTGTCGAGCGGTTCCGGAGCGACTGCGATGAGTGGCTCTGTGTCCGTGGCTAGCGCCAAGTCCGGCACGGGCAAGGCGAGCGGGTCTGTGACGGTCTCGAGCGGCGAGTCGGTGGGCGGCACCTCCGGCAGCGTGTCGCTTCTGACGTCGAAGGCGAGCGGCGGCACGAACGGCGGTGCTGGCGGGTCGATCATCGTGCGTGTCGGTTCGGGAGACGCTGCCGTCGGAGGCGACGTGCAGATCGGCGGCGGCACGAGCGTGAACCAGCAGGGCGTGGGCGGGCGAGTGTCGGTGCAAGGTGGCAACGGCACAACTACGGGCGGCAACGTGCAGCTGTCCGCTGGATCTGGCACGTCGGCGCTTGGCGGGAGCGTCTTGATCTCGAGCGGTAGCGGGGACGGCGCGACGAGCGGCGATGTGACTGTGTCGAGCGCGGCGTCGGGAACGGCGCAGACGAGCACGAGTGGATCGGTGCGGCTGTCGTCGGGCGCGTCGAGCGGCGGAAGCTCCGGATCGGTGTCTGTGTCGACGGGTGCTTCGACGAGCGGCGCGAGCGGGTCGATCTCTCTGAGCGTGGGCTCGGGCGACGCGGCTACAGGAGGGTCCGTGAGCGTGGACGGCGGTCAGAGCCGGGCTGTGGGCGGCAAGGGAGGCGTGGTGGCGGTTCGCGGCGGTGCTGGAACTGCGACGGGCGGCGACTTGACGTTGGCAGGCGGCGTGGGCGATTCGTCACTTGGGGGCAGCGTGCGCATTTCCAGCGGCAACGGGGCCACGGCGACGAGCGGCGATGTGGTCGTGTCCACGGCGGGTTCGGGTCCCGCTCAGACGAGCGGCAGCGTGACGATGTCGAGCGGCATCGCAAGCGGCAGAGACTCTGGGTCTGTGTTGGTAGCCACGTCTAGCGGCTCTGCGAGTGGTAAGGGTGGTGATATCACGGTTCGCGTGGGATCCGGAGGCAAGGCGGTCAGCGGCGCAATCACGGTGTCAGCTGGAATGTCTTCGAGCACGTCGTCGGGTGTGGGAGGCAAGGTGCAGGTCTCCGGCGGCGACGGCCAAACTGGCGGTCTAGTGAAAGTGAGCGGAGGCACAGGAACGTCGACAGCAGGTGGTGGTGTGGCCGTTCAAAGTGGCGGCGGCACGAACGTGGCGAGCGGAGACGTGCTGATCTCGAGCTTGGAGTCCGGTACGGCCCTGACGAGCGGACGAATTGCGTTGTCGACGGGCGGCGCACAGGCGAGCGGGTCGATCTCGTTGTCGACAGGTGTGTCTGTGGGCGGCAACTCCGGAGCGGTAAACATCGTGACGTCGGGCGCGACGAAGGGCGCGGCGGGCGACATCGACTTGCTGGTGGGGTCGGGCGACTCGAACGCGGGCGGCAACGTGCTCGTGCGCAGCGGCGACAGCAATGTGGCGGACAGCAACGGCGTGAGCGTTGGCGGCCGTGTGGTGGTGCTTGGTGGCACGGGCGTGAAGACCGGCGGCGAGGTGGATATCAGCGGCGGTGTCGGTTCAGCAGATGCGGGCGGTAGCGTGGTGGTGTCGAGCGGTTCCGGAGCGACTGCGATGAGTGGCTCTGTGTCCGTGGCTAGCGCCAAGTCCGGCACGGGCAAGGCGAGCGGGTCTGTGACGGTCTCGAGCGGCGAGTCGGTGGGCGGCACCTCCGGCAGCGTGTCGCTTCTGACGTCGAAGGCGAGCGGCGGCACGAACGGCGGTGCTGGCGGGTCGATCATCGTGCGTGTCGGTTCGGGAGACGCTGCCGTCGGAGGCGACGTGCAGATCGGCGGCGGCACGAGCGTGAACCAGCAGGGCGTGGGCGGGCGAGTGTCGGTGCAAGGTGGCAACGGCACAACTACGGGCGGCAACGTGCAGCTGTCCGCTGGATCTGGCACGTCGGCGCTTGGCGGGAGCGTCTTGATCTCGAGCGGTAGCGGGGACGGCGCGACGAGCGGCGATGTGACTGTGTCGAGTGCGGCGTCGGGAACGGCGCAGACGAGCACGAGTGGATCGGTGCGGCTGTCGTCGGGCGCGTCGAGCGGCGGAAGCTCCGGATCGGTGTCTGTGTCGACGGGTGCTTCGACGAGCGGCGCGAGCGGGTCGATCTCTCTGAGCGTGGGCTCGGGCGACGCGGCTACAGGAGGGTCCGTGAGCGTGGACGGCGGTCAGAGCCGGGCTGTGGGCGGCAAGGGAGGCGTGGTGGCGGTTCGCGGTGGTGCTGGAACTGCGACGGGCGGCGACTTGACGTTGGCAGGCGGCGTGGGCGATTCGTCACTTGGGGGCAGCGTGCGCATTTCCAGCGGCAACGGGGCCACGGCGACGAGCGGCGATGTGGTGGTGTCCACGGCGGGTTCGGGTCCCGCTCAGACGAGCGGCAGCGTGACGATGTCGAGCGGCATTTCGAAAAGCGGTCCATCGGGTGGAGTGTCCATCTTGACTTCGGGCGCTTCGAGCGGTAAGGGCGGCTCCATCCTCGTGTCCGCAGGCAGTGGCGATGCCAGTGATAGCGGGTCAGTTGGTGTTCGCGGTGGAGATAGCAGTGCTGGCGTCGGAGGCCTGATCAGTTTGACCGGTGGAACCGGCAGTACAAGGGGAGGCGGCGTGACATTGAATGGTGGGTCCGGATTGACTAGCATCGGCGGAAGCGTGCTTATTGCTAGTGGCAGCGGCACCGACGCTTCTAGCGGCGATGTAGTCATCTCTAGTGCTGCCTCGGGTACGACACATGCTAGTGGCAGTGTGATGCTCTCGTCGGGCGTGTCGAAAGCAGGTAGCTCGGGAGCGGTATCGATTTCAACATCGAATGCAACGGGCGGAAAAGGCGGCTCCGTCGAGATCCGCATTGGGAGTGGCGACGCTGATAAGGGCGGAGACATCAACGTTTTGGCAGGCACTTCCGCCAACACTACCGGGACGGGAGGGAACATCAGTCTGAAAGCTGGATCTAGCAACCAAGGAGGGGCCATCACTGTTGCAGGCGGCACTGGAACGTCGACAGCAGGTGGTGGTGTGGCCGTTCAAAGTGGCGGCGGCACGAACGTGGCGAGCGGAGACGTGCTGATCTCGAGCTTGGAGTCCGGTACGGCCCTGACGAGCGGACGAATTGCGTTGTCGACGGGCGGCGCACAGGCGAGCGGGTCGATCTCGTTGTCGACAGGTGTGTCTGTGGGCGGCAACTCCGGAGCGGTAAACATCGTGACGTCGGGCGCGACGAAGGGCGCGGCGGGCGACATCGACTTGCTGGTGGGGTCGGGCGACTCGAACGCGGGCGGCAACGTGCTCGTGCGCAGCGGCGACAGCAATGTGGCGGACAGCAACGGCGTGAGCGTTGGCGGCCGTGTGGTGGTGCTTGGCGGCACGGGCGTGAAGACCGGCGGCGAGGTGGATATCAGCGGCGGTGTCGGTTCAGCGGATGCGGGCGGTAGCGTGGTGGTGTCGAGCGGTTCCGGAGCGACTGCGATGAGTGGCTCTGTGTCCGTGGCTAGCGCCAAGTCCGGCACGGGCAAGGTGAGCGGGTCTGTGACGGTCTCGAGCGGCGAGTCGGTGGGCGGCACCTCCGGCAGCGTGTCGCTTCTGACGTCGAAGGCGAGCGGCGGCACGAACGGCGGTGCTGGCGGGTCGATCATCGTGCGTGTCGGTTCGGGAGACGCTGCCGTCGGAGGCGACGTGCAGATCGGCGGCGGCACGAGCGTGAACCAGCAGGGCGTGGGCGGGCGAGTGTCGGTGCAAGGTGGCAACGGCACAACTACGGGCGGCAACGTGCAGCTGTCCGCTGGATCTGGCACGTCGGCGCTTGGCGGGAGCGTCTTGATCTCGAGCGGTAGCGGGGACGGCGCGACGAGCGGCGATGTGACTGTGTCGAGTGCGGCGTCGGGAACGGCGCAGACGAGCACGAGTGGATCGGTGCGGCTGTCGTCGGGCGCGTCAAGCGGCGGAAGCTCCGGATCGGTGTCTGTGTCGACGGGTGCTTCGACGAGCGGCGCGAGCGGGTCGATCTCTCTGAGCGTGGGCTCGGGCGACGCGGCTACAGGAGGGTCCGTGAGCGTGGACGGCGGTCAGAGCCGGGCTGTGGGCGGCAAGGGAGGCGTGGTGGCGGTTCGCGGCGGTGCTGGAACTGCGACGGGCGGCGACTTGACGTTGGCAGGCGGCGTGGGCGATTCGTCACTTGGGGGCAGCGTGCGCATTTCCAGCGGCAACGGGGCCACGGCGACGAGCGGCGATGTGGTCGTGTCCACGGCGGGTTCGGGTCCCGCTCAGACGAGCGGCAGCGTGACGATGTCGAGCGGCATCGCAAGCGGCAGAGACTCTGGGTCTGTGTTGGTAGCCACGTCTAGCGGCTCTGCGAGTGGTAAGGGTGGTGATATCACGGTTCGCGTGGGATCCGGAGGCAAGGCGGTCAGCGGCGCAATCACGGTGTCAGCTGGAATGTCTTCGAGCACGTCGTCGGGTGTGGGAGGCAAGGTGCAGGTCTCCGGCGGCGACGGCCAAACTGGCGGTCTAGTGAAAGTGAGCGGAGGCACAGGAACGTCGACAGCAGGTGGTGGTGTGGCCGTTCAAAGCGGCGGCGGCACGAACGTGGCGAGCGGAGACGTGCTGATCTCGAGCTTGGAGTCCGGCACGGCCCTGACGAGCGGACGAATTGCGTTGTCGACGGGCGGCGCACAGGCGAGCGGGTCGATCTCGTTGTCGACAGGTGTGTCTGTGGGCGGCAACTCCGGAGCGGTCAACATCGTGACGTCGGGCGCGACGAAGGGCGCGGCGGGCGACATCGACTTGCTGGTGGGGTCGGGCGACTCGAACGCGGGCGGCAACGTGCTCGTGCGCAGCGGCGACAGCAATGTGGCGGACAGCAACGGCGTGAGCGTTGGCGGCCGTGTGGTGGTGCTTGGCGGCACGGGCGTGAAGACCGGCGGCGAGGTGGATATCAGCGGCGGTGTCGGTTCAGCGGATGCGGGCGGTAGCGTGGTGGTGTCGAGCGGTTCCGGAGCGACTGCGATGAGTGGCTCCGTGTCCGTGGCTAGCGCCAAGTCCGGCTCGGGCAAGGTGAGCGGGTCTGTGACGGTCTCGAGCGGCGAGTCGGTGGGCGGCACCTCCGGTAGCGTGTCGCTTCTGACGTCGAAGGCGAGCGGCGGCACGAACGGCGGTGCTGGCGGGTCGATCATCGTGCGTGTCGGTTCGGGAGACGCTGCCGTCGGAGGCGACGTGCAGATCGGCGGCGGCACGAGCGTGAACCAGCAGGGCGTGGGCGGGCGAGTGTCGGTGCAAGGTGGCAACGGCACAACTACGGGCGGCAACGTGCAGCTGTCCGCTGGATCTGGCACGTCGGCGCTTGGCGGGAGCGTCTTGATCTCGAGCGGTAGCGGGGACGGCGCGACGAGCGGCGATGTGACTGTGTCGAGCGCGGCGTCGGGAACGGCGCAGACGAGCACGAGTGGATCGGTGCGGCTGTCGTCGGGCGCGTCGAGCGGCGGAAGCTCCGGATCGGTGTCTGTGTCGACGGGTGCTTCGACGAGCGGCGCGAGCGGGTCGATCTCTCTGAGCGTGGGCTCGGGCGACGCGGCTACAGGAGGGTCCGTGAGCGTGGACGGCGGTCAGAGCCGGGCTGTGGGCGGCAAGGGAGGCTTGGTGGCGGTTCGCGGCGGTGCTGGAACTGCGACGGGCGGCGACTTGACGTTGGCAGGCGGCGTGGGCGATTCGTCACTTGGGGGCAGCGTGCGCATTTCCAGCGGCAACGGGGCCACGGCGACGAGCGGCGATGTGGTCGTGTCCACGGCGGGTTCGGGTCCCGCTCAGACGAGCGGTAGCGTGACGATGTCGAGCGGCATTTCGAAAAGCGGTCCATCGGGTGGAGTGTCCATCTTGACTTCGGGCGCTTCGAGCGGTAAGGGCGGCTCCATCCTCGTGTCCGCAGGCAGTGGCGATGCCAGTGATAGCGGGTCAGTTGGTGTTCGCGGTGGAGATAGCAGTGCTGGCGTCGGAGGCTTGATCAGTTTGACCGGTGGAACCGGCAGTACAAGGGGAGGCGGCGTGACGCTGAATGGTGGGTCCGGATTGACTAGCATCGGCGGAAGCGTGATTATTGCTAGTGGCAGCGGCACCGACGCTTCTAGCGGCGATGTAGTCATCTCTAGTGCTGCCTCGGGTACGACACATACTAGTGGCAGTGTGATGCTCTCGTCGGGCGTGTCGAAAGCAGGTAGCTCGGGAGCGGTATCGATTTCAACATCGAATGCAACGGGCGGAAAAGGCGGCTCCGTCGAGATCCGCATTGGGAGTGGCGACGCTGATAAGGGCGGAGACATCAACGTTTTGGCAGGCACTTCCGCCAACACTACCGGGACGGGAGGGAACATCAGTCTGAAAGCTGGATCTAGCAACCAAGGAGGGGCCATCACTGTTGCAGGCGGCACTGGTAGTTCGAAAATTGGCGGTGCTGTGGCCGTTCAAAGCGGTGGCGGCACGAACGTGGCGAGCGGAGACGTGCTGATCTCGAGCTTGGAGTCCGGCACGGCCCTGACGAGCGGACGAATTGCGTTGTCGACGGGCGGCGCACAGGCGAGCGGGTCGATCTCGTTGTCGACAGGTGTGTCTGTGGGCGGCAACTCCGGAGCGGTCAACATCGTGACGTCGGGCGCGACAAAGGGCGCGGCGGGCGACATCGACTTGCTGGTGGGGTCGGGCGACTCGAACGCGGGCGGCAACGTGCTCGTGCGCAGCGGTGACAGCAATGTGGCGGACAGCAACGGCGTGAGCGTTGGCGGCCGTGTGGTGGTGCTTGGTGGCACGGGCGTGAAGACCGGCGGCGAGGTGAATATCAGCGGCGGTGTCGGTTCAGCGGATGCGGGCGGTAGCGTGGTGGTGTCGAGCGGTTCCGGAGCGACTGCGATGAGTGGCTCTGTGTCCGTGGCTAGCGCCAAGTCCGGCTCGGGCAAGGCGAGCGGGTCTGTGACGGTCTCGAGCGGCGAGTCGGTGGGCGGCACCTCCGGCAGCGTGTCGCTTCTGACGTCGAAGGCGAGCGGCGGCACGAACGGCGGTGCTGGCGGGTCGATCATCGTGCGTGTCGGTTCGGGAGACGCTGCCGTCGGAGGCGACGTGCAGATCGGCGGCGGCACGAGCGTGAACCAGCAGGGCGTGGGCGGGCGAGTGTCGGTGCAAGGTGGCAACGGCACAACTACGGGCGGCAACGTGCAGCTGTCCGCTGGATCTGGCACGTCGGCGCTTGGCGGGAGCGTCTTGATCTCGAGCGGTAGCGGGGACGGCGCGACGAGCGGCGATGTGACTGTGTCGAGCGCGGCGTCGGGAACGGCGCAGACGAGCACGAGTGGATCGGTGCGGCTGTCGTCGGGCGCGTCGAGCGGCGGAAGCTCCGGATCGGTGTCTGTGTCGACGGGTGCTTCGACGAGCGGCGCGAGCGGGTCGATCTCTCTGAGCGTGGGCTCGGGCGACGCGGCTACAGGAGGGTCCGTGAGCGTGGACGGCGGTCAGAGCCGGGCTGTGGGCGGCAAGGGAGGCTTGGTGGCGGTTCGCGGCGGTGCTGGAACTGCGACGGGCGGCGACTTGACGTTGGCAGGCGGCGTGGGCGATTCGTCACTTGGGGGCAGCGTGCGCATTTCCAGCGGCAACGGGGCCACGGCGACGAGCGGCGATGTGGTCGTGTCCACGGCGGGTTCGGGTCCCGCTCAGACGAGCGGCAGCGTGACGATGTCGAGCGGCATCGCAAGCGGCGGAGACTCTGGGTCTGT
This sequence comes from Phytophthora x cambivora, assembly GCA_033557925.1. Taxonomy (NCBI): domain Eukaryota; phylum Oomycota; class Peronosporomycetes; order Peronosporales; family Peronosporaceae; genus Phytophthora; species Phytophthora x cambivora. The sequence continues at coordinate 1,496,652 of JAUCEB010000012.1, read as the reverse complement.
GTTGGTAGCCACGTCTAGCGGCTCTGCGAGTGGTAAGGGTGGTGATATCACGGTTCGCGTGGGATCCGGAGGCAAGGCGGTCAGCGGCGCAATCACGGTGTCAGCTGGAACGTCTTCAAGCACGTCGTCGGGTGTGGGAGGCAAGGTGCAGGTCTCCGGCGGCGACGGCCAAACTGGCGGTCTAGTGAAAGTGAGCGGAGGCACAGGAACGTCGACAGCAGGTGGTGGTGTGGCCGTTCAAAGCGGCGGCGGCACGAACGTGGCGAGCGGAGACGTGCTGATCTCGAGCTTGGAGTCCGGCACGGCCCTGACGAGCGGACGAATTGCGTTGTCGACGGGCGGCGCACAGGCGAGCGGGTCGATCTCGTTGTCGACAGGTGTGTCTGTGGGCGGCAACTCCGGAGCGGTAAACATCGTGACGTCGGGCGCGACGAAGGGCGCGGCGGGCGACATCGACTTGCTGGTGGGGTCGGGCGACTCGAACGCGGGCGGCAACGTGCTCGTGCGCAGCGGCGACAGCAATGTGGCGGACAGCAACGGCGTGAGCGTTGGCGGCCGTGTGGTGGTGCTTGGCGGCACGGGCGTGAAGACCGGCGGCGAGGTGGATATCAGCGGCGGTGTCGGTTCAGCGGATGCGGGCGGTAGCGTGGTGGTGTCGAGCGGTTCCGGAGCGACTGCGATGAGTGGCTCCGTGTCCGTGGCTAGCGCCAAGTCCGGCTCGGGCAAGGTGAGCGGGTCTGTGACGGTCTCGAGCGGCGAGTCGGTGGGCGGCACCTCCGGCAGCGTGTCGCTTCTGACGTCGAAGGCGAGCGGCGGCACGAACGGCGGTGCTGGCGGGTCGATCATCGTGCGTGTCGGTTCGGGAGACGCTGCCGTCGGAGGCGACGTGCAGATCGGCGGCGGCACGAGCGTGAACCAGCAGGGCGTGGGCGGGCGAGTGTCGGTGCAAGGTGGCAACGGCACAACTACGGGCGGCAACGTGCAGCTGTCCGCTGGATCTGGCACGTCGGCGCTTGGCGGGAGCGTCTTGATCTCGAGCGGTAGCGGGGACGGCGCGACGAGCGGCGATGTGACTGTGTCGAGCGCGGCGTCGGGAACGGCGCAGACGAGCACGAGTGGATCGGTGCGGCTGTCGTCGGGCGCGTCGAGCGGCGGAAGCTCCGGATCGGTGTCTGTGTCGACGGGTGCTTCGACGAGCGGCGCGAGCGGGTCGATCTCTCTGAGCGTGGGCTCGGGCGACGCGGCTACAGGAGGGTCCGTGAGCGTGGACGGCGGTCAGAGCCGGGCTGTGGGCGGCAAGGGAGGCGTGGTGGCGGTTCGCGGCGGTGCTGGAACTGCGACGGGCGGCGACTTGACGTTGGCAGGCGGCGTGGGCGATTCGTCACTTGGGGGCAGCGTGCGCATTTCCAGCGGCAACGGGGCCACGGCGACGAGCGGCGATGTGGTCGTGTCCACGGCGGGTTCGGGTCCCGCTCAGACGAGCGGCAGCGTGACGATGTCGAGCGGCATCGCAAGCGGCGGAGACTCTGGGTCTGTGTTGGTAGCCACGTCTAGCGGCTCTGCGAGTGGTAAGGGTGGTGATATCACGGTTCGCGTGGGATCCGGAGGCAAGGCGGTCAGCGGCGCAATCACGGTGTCAGCTGGAACGTCTTCAAGCACGTCGTCGGGTGTGGGAGGCAAGGTGCAGGTCTCCGGCGGCGACGGCCAAACCGGCGGTCTAGTCAAAGTGAGCGGAGGCACAGGAACGTCGACAGCAGGTGGTGGTGTGGCCGTTCAAAGCGGCGGCGGCACGAACGTGGCGAGCGGAGACGTGCTGATCTCGAGCTTGGAGTCCGGTACGGCCCTGACGAGCGGACGAATTGCGTTGTCGACGGGCGGCGCACAGGCGAGCGGGTCGATCTCGTTGTCGACAGGTGTGTCTGTGGGCGGCAACTCCGGAGCGGTAAACATCGTGACGTCGGGCGCGACGAAGGGCGCGGCGGGCGACATCGACTTGCTGGTGGGGTCGGGCGACTCGAACGCGGGCGGCAACGTGCTCGTGCGCAGCGGCGACAGCAATGTGGCGGACAGCAACGGCGTGAGCGTTGGCGGCCGTGTGGTGGTGCTTGGCGGCACGGGCGTGAAGACCGGCGGCGAGGTGGATATCAGCGGCGGTGTCGGTTCAGCGGATGCGGGCGGTAGCGTGGTGGTGTCGAGCGGTTCCGGAGCGACTGCGATGAGTGGCTCTGTGTCCGTGGCTAGCGCCAAGTCCGGCACGGGCAAGGTGAGCGGGTCTGTGACGGTCTCGAGCGGCGAGTCGGTGGGCGGCACCTCCGGCAGCGTGTCGCTTCTGACGTCGAAGGCGAGCGGCGGCACGAACGGCGGTGCTGGCGGGTCGATCATCGTGCGTGTCGGTTCGGGAGACGCTGCCGTCGGAGGCGACGTGCAGATCGGCGGCGGCACGAGCGTGAACCAGCAGGGCGTGGGCGGGCGAGTGTCGGTGCAAGGTGGCAACGGCACAACTACGGGCGGCAACGTGCAGCTGTCCGCTGGATCTGGCACGTCGGCGCTTGGCGGGAGCGTCTTGATCTCGAGCGGTAGCGGGGACGGCGCGACGAGCGGCGATGTGACTGTGTCGAGTGCGGCGTCGGGAACGGCGCAGACGAGCACGAGTGGATCGGTGCGGCTGTCGTCGGGCGCGTCGAGCGGCGGAAGCTCCGGATCGGTGTCTGTGTCGACGGGTGCTTCGACGAGCGGCGCGAGCGGGTCGATCTCTCTGAGCGTGGGCTCGGGCGACGCGGCTACAGGAGGGTCCGTGAGCGTGGACGGCGGTCAGAGCCGGGCTGTGGGCGGCAAGGGAGGCGTGGTGGCGGTTCGCGGTGGTGCTGGAACTGCGACGGGCGGCGACTTGACGTTGGCAGGCGGCGTGGGCGATTCGTCACTTGGGGGCAGCGTGCGCATTTCCAGCGGCAACGGAGCCACGGCGACGAGCGGCGATGTGGTGGTGTCCACGGCGGGTTCGGGTCCCGCTCAGACGAGCGGCAGCGTGACGATGTCGAGCGGCATTTCGAAAAGCGGTCCATCGGGTGGAGTGTCCATCTTGACTTCGGGCGCTTCGAGCGGTAAGGGCGGCTCCATCCTCGTGTCCGCAGGCAGTGGTGACGCCAGTGATAGCGGGTCAGTTGGTGTTCGCGGTGGAGATAGCAGTGCTGGCGTCGGAGGCCTGATCAGTTTGACCGGTGGAACCGGCAGTACAAGGGGAGGCGGCGTGACATTGAATGGTGGGTCCGGATTGACTAGCATCGGCGGAAGCGTGCTTATTGCTAGTGGCAGCGGCACCGACGCTTCTAGCGGCGATGTAGTCATCTCTAGTGCTGCCTCGGGTACGACACATACTAGTGGCAGTGTGATGCTCTCGTCGGGCGTGTCGAAAGCAGGTAGCTCGGGAGCGGTATCGATTTCAACATCGAATGCAACGGGCGGAAAAGGCGGCTCCGTCGAGATCCGCATTGGGAGTGGCGACGCTGATAAGGGCGGAGACATCAACGTTTTGGCAGGCACTTCCGCCAACACTACCGGGACGGGAGGGAACATCAGTCTGAAAGCTGGATCTAGCAACCAAGGAGGGGCCATCACTGTTGCAGGCGGCACTGGTAGTTCGACAATTGGCGGTGCTGTGGCCGTTCAAAGCGGCGGCGGCACGAACGTGGCGAGCGGAGACGTGCTGATCTCGAGCTTAGAGTCCGGTACGGCCCTGACGAGCGGACGAATTGCGTTGTCGACGGGCGGCGCACAGGCGAGCGGGTCGATCTCGTTGTCGACAGGTGTGTCTGTGGGCGGCAACTCCGGAGCGGTCAACATCGTGACGTCGGGCGCGACGAAGGGCGCGGCGGGCGACATCGACTTGCTGGTGGGGTCGGGCGACTCGAACGCGGGCGGCAACGTGCTCGTGCGCAGCGGCGACAGCAATGTGGCGGACAGCAACGGCGTGAGCGTTGGCGGCCGTGTGGTGGTGCTTGGCGGCACGGGCGTGAAGACCGGCGGCGAGGTGGATATCAGCGGCGGTGTCGGTTCAGCGGATGCGGGCGGTAGCGTGGTGGTGTCGAGCGGCTCCGGAGCGACTGCGATGAGTGGCTCTGTGTCCGTGGCTAGCGCCAAGTCCGGCTCGGGCAAGGTGAGCGGGTCTGTGACGGTCTCGAGCGGCGAGTCGGTGGGCGGCACCTCCGGCAGCGTGTCGCTTCTGACGTCGAAGGCGAGCGGCGGCACGAACGGCGGTGCTGGCGGGTCGATCATCGTGCGTGTCGGTTCGGGAGACGCTGCCGTCGGAGGCGACGTGCAGATCGGCGGCGGCACGAGCGTGAACCAGCAGGGCGTGGGCGGGCGAGTGTCGGTGCAAGGTGGCAACGGCACAACTACGGGCGGCAACGTGCAGCTGTCCGCTGGAGCTGGCACGTCGGCGCTTGGCGGGAGCGTCTTGATCTCGAGCGGTAGCGGGGACGGCGCGACAAGCGGCGATGTGACTGTGTCGAGTGCGGCGTCGGGAACGGCACAGACGAGCACGAGTGGATCGGTGCGGCTGTCGTCGGGCGCGTCGAGCGGCCGAAGCTCCGGATCGGTGTCTGTGTCGACGGGTGCTTCGACGAGCGGCGCGAGCGGGTCGATCTCTCTGAGCGTGGGCTCGGGCGACGCGGCTACAGGAGGGTCCGTGAGCGTGGACGGCGGTCAGAGCCGGGCTGTGGGCGGCAAGGGAGGCTTGGTGGCGGTTCGCGGCGGTGCTGGAACTGCGACGGGCGGCGACTTGACGTTGGCAGGCGGCGTGGGCGATTCGTCACTTGGGGGCAGCGTGCGCATTTCCAGCGGCAACGGGGCCACGGCGACGAGCGGCGATGTGGTCGTGTCCACGGCGGGTTCGGGTCCCGCTCAGACGAGCGGCAGCGTGACGATGTCGAGCGGCATTTCGAAAAGCGGTCCATCGGGTGGAGTGTCCATCTTAACTTCGGGCGCTTCGAGCGGTAAGGGCGGCTCCATCCTCGTGTCCGCAGGCAGTGGTGATGCCAGTGATAGCGGGTCAGTTGGTGTTCGCGGTGGAGATAGCAGTGCTGGCGTCGGAGGCCTGATCAGTTTGACCGGTGGAACCGGCAGTACAAGGGGAGGCGGCGTGACATTGAATGGTGGGTCCGGATTGACTAGCATCGGCGGAAGCGTGCTTATTGCTAGTGGCAGCGGCACCGACGCTTCTAGCGGCGATGTAGTCATCTCTAGCGCTGCCTCGGGTACGACACATGCTAGTGGCAGTGTGATGCTCTCGTCGGGCGTGTCGAAAGCAGGTAGCTCGGGAGCGGTATCGATTTCAACATCGAATGCAACGGGCGGAAAAGGCGGCTCCGTCGAGATCCGCATTGGGAGTGGCGACGCTGATAAGGGCGGAGACATCAACGCTTTGGCAGGCACTTCCGCCAACACTACCGGGACGGGAGGGAACATCAGTCTGAAAGCTGGATCTAGCAATCAAGGAGGGGCCATAACTGTTGCAGGCGGCACTGGTAGTTCGACAATTGGCGGTGCTGTGGCCGTTCAAAGCGGCGGCGGCACGAACGTGGCGAGCGGAGACGTGCTGATCTCGAGCTTAGAGTCCGGTACGGCCCTGACGAGCGGACGAATTGCGTTGTCGACGGGCGGCGCACAGGCGAGCGGGTCGATCTCGTTGTCGACAGGTGTGTCTGTGGGCGGCAACTCCGGAGCGGTCAACATCGTGACGTCGGGCGCGACGAAGGGCGCGGCGGGCGACATCGACTTGCTGGTGGGGTCGGGCGACTCGAACGCGGGCGGCAACGTGCTCGTGCGCAGCGGCGACAGCAATGTGGCGGACAGCAACGGCGTGAGCGTTGGCGGCCGTGTGGTGGTGCTTGGCGGCACGGGCGTGAAGACCGGCGGCGAGGTGGATATCAGCGGCGGTGTCGGTTCAGCGGATGCGGGCGGTAGCGTGGTGGTGTCGAGCGGCTCCGGAGCGACTGCGATGAGTGGCTCTGTGTCCGTGGCTAGCGCCAAGTCCGGCTCGGGCAAGGTGAGCGGGTCTGTGACGGTCTCGAGCGGCGAGTCGGTGGGCGGCACCTCCGGCAGCGTGTCGCTTCTGACGTCGAAGGCGAGCGGCGGCACGAACGGCGGTGCTGGCGGGTCGATCATCGTGCGTGTCGGTTCGGGAGACGCTGCCGTCGGAGGCGACGTGCAGATCGGCGGCGGCACGAGCGTGAACCAGCAGGGCGTGGGCGGGCGAGTGTCGGTGCAAGGTGGCAACGGCACAACTACGGGCGGCAACGTGCAGCTGTCCGCTGGAGCTGGCACGTCGGCGCTTGGCGGGAGCGTCTTGATCTTGAGCGGTAGCGGGGACGGCGCGACAAGCGGCGATGTGACTGTGTCGAGTGCGGCGTCGGGAACGGCGCAGACGAGCACGAGTGGATCGGTGCGGCTGTCGTCGGGCGCGTCGAGCGGCGGAAGCTCTGGATCGGTGTCCGTGTCGACGGGTGCTTCGACGAGCGGCGCGAGCGGGTCGATCTCTCTGAGCGTGGGCTCGGGCGACGCGGCTACAGGAGGGTCCGTGAGCGTGGACGGCGGTCAGAGCCGGGCTGTGGGCGGCAAGGGAGGCGTGGTGGCGGTTCGTGGCGGTGCTGGAACCGCGACGGGCGGCGACTTGACGTTGGCAGGCGGCGTGGGCGATTCGTCACTTGGGGGCAGCGTGCGCATTTCCAGCGGCAACGGGGCCACGGCGACGAGCGGCGATGTGGTCGTGTCCACGGCGGGTTCGGGTCCCGCTCAGACGAGCGGCAGCGTGACGATGTCGAGCGGCATCGCAAGCGGCGGAGACTCTGGGTCTGTGTTGGTAGCCACGTCTAGCGGCTCTGCGAGTGGTAAGGGTGGTGATATCACGGTTCGCGTGGGATCCGGAGGCAAGGCGGTCAGCGGCGCAATCACAGTGTCAGCTGGAACGTCTTCAAGCACGTCGTCGGGTGTGGGAGGCAAGGTGCAGGTCTCCGGCGGCGACGGCCAAACTGGCGGTCTAGTGAAAGTGAGCGGAGGCACAGGAACGTCGACAGCAGGTGGTGGTGTGGCCATTCAAAGCGGCGGCGGCACGAACGTGGCGAGCGGAGACGTGCTGATCTCGAGCTTGGAGTCCGGTACGGCCCTGACGAGCGGACGAATTGCGTTGTCGACGGGCGGCGCACAGGCGAGCGGGTCGATCTCGTTGTCGACAGGTGTGTCTGTGGGCGGCAACTCCGGAGCGGTAAACATCGTGACGTCGGGCGCGACGAAGGGCGCGGCGGGCGACATCGACTTGCTGGTGGGGTCGGGCGACTCGAACGCGGGCGGCAACGTGCTCGTGCGCAGCGGCGACAGCAATGTGGCGGACAGCAACGGCGTGAGCGTTGGCGGCCGTGTGGTGGTGCTTGGCGGCACGGGCGTGAAGACCGGCGGCGAGGTGGATATCAGCGGCGGTGTCGGTTCAGCGGATGCGGGCGGTAGCGTGGTGGTGTCGAGCGGTTCCGGAGCGACTGCGATGAGTGGCTCTGTGTCCGTGGCTAGCGCCAAGTCCGGCACGGGCAAGGTGAGCGGGTCTGTGACGGTCTCGAGCGGCGAGTCGGTGGGCGGCACCTCCGGCAGCGTGTCGCTTCTGACGTCGAAGGCGAGCGGCGGCACGAACGGCGGTGCTGGCGGGTCGATCATCGTGCGTGTCGGTTCGGGAGACGCTGCCGTCGGAGGCGACGTGCAGATCGGCGGCGGCACGAGCGTGAACCAGCAGGGCGTGGGCGGGCGAGTGTCGGTGCAAGGTGGCAACGGCACAACTACGGGCGGCAACGTGCAGCTGTCCGCTGGATCTGGCACGTCGGCGCTTGGCGGGAGCGTCTTGATCTTGAGCGGTAGCGGGGACGGCGCGACAAGCGGCGATGTGACTGTGTCGAGTGCGGCGTCGGGAACGGCGCAGACGAGCACGAGTGGATCGGTGCGGCTGTCGTCGGGCGCGTCGAGCGGCGGAAGCTCCGGATCGGTGTCTGTGTCGACGGGTGCTTCGACGAGCGGCGCGAGCGGGTCGATCTCTCTGAGCGTGGGCTCGGGCGACGCGGCTACAGGAGGGTCCGTGAGCGTGGACGGCGGTCAGAGCCGGGCTGTGGGCGGCAACGGAGGCGTGGTGGCGGTTCGCGGCGGTGCTGGAACTGCGACGGGCGGCGACTTGACGTTGGCAGGCGGCGTGGGCGATTCGTCACTTGGGGGCAGCGTGCGCATTTCCAGCGGCAACGGGGCCACGGCGACGAGCGGCGATGTGGTGGTGTCCACGGCGGGTTCGGGTCCCGCTCAGACGAGCGGCAGCGTGACGATGTCGAGCGGCATTTCGAAAAGCGGTCCATCGGGTGGAGTGTCCATCTTGACTTCGGGCGCTACGAGCGGTAAGGGCGGCTCCATCCTCGTGTCCGCAGGCAGTGGCGATGCCAGTGATAGCGGGTCAGTTGGTGTTCGCGGTGGAGATAGCAGTGCTGGCGTCGGAGGCCTGATCAGTTTGACCGGTGGAACCGGCAGTACAAGGGGAGGCGGCGTGACATTGAATGGTGGGTCCGGATTGACTAGCATCGGCGGAAGCGTGCTTATTGCTAGTGGCAGCGGCACCGACGCTTCTAGCGGCGATGTAGTCATCTCTAGCGCTGCCTCGGGTACGACACATGCTAGTGGCAGTGTGATGCTTTCGTCGGGCGTGTCGAAAGCAGGTAGCTCGGGAGCGGTATCGATTTCAACATCGAATGCAACGGGCGGAAAAGGCGGCTCCGTCGAGATCCGCATTGGGAGTGGCGACGCTGATAAGGGCGGAGACATCAACGCTTTGGCAGGCACTTCCGCCAACACTACCGGGACGGGAGGGAACATCAGTCTGAAAGCTGGATCTAGCAATCAAGGAGGGGCCATCACTGTTGCAGGCGGCACTGGTAGTTCGACAATTGGCGGTGGTGTGGCCGTTCAAAGCGGTGGCGGCACGAACGTGGCGAGCGGAGACGTGCTGATCTCGAGCTTGGAGTCCGGCACGGCCCTGACGAGCGGACGAATTGCGTTGTCGACGGGCGGCGCACAGGCGAGCGGGTCGATCTCGTTGTCGACAGGTGTGTCTGTGGGCGGCAACTCCGGAGCGGTCAACATCGTGACGTCGGGCGCGACGAAGGGCGCGGCGGGCGACATCGACTTGCTGGTGGGGTCGGGCGACTCGAACGCGGGCGGCAACGTGCTCGTGCGCAGCGGCGACAGCAATGTGGCGGACAGCAACGGCGTGAGCGTTGGCGGCCGTGTGGTGGTGCTTGGCGGCACGGGCGTGAAGACCGGCGGCGAGGTGGATATCAGCGGCGGTGTCGGTTCAGCGGATGCGGGCGGTAGCGTGGTGGTGTCGAGCGGCTCCGGAGCGACTGCGATGAGTGGCTCTGTGTCCGTGGCTAGCGCCAAGTCCGGCACGGGCAAGGCGAGCGGGTCTGTGACGGTCTCGAGCGGCGAGTCGGTGGGCGGCACCTCCGGCAGCGTGTCGCTTCTGACGTCGAAGGCGAGCGGCGGCACGAACGGCGGTGCTGGCGGGTCGATCATCGTGCGTGTCGGTTCGGGAGACGCTGCCGTCGGAGGCGACGTGCAGATCGGCGGCGGCACGAGCGTGAACCAGCAGGGCGTGGGCGGGCGAGTGTCGGTGCAAGGTGGCAACGGCACAACTACGGGCGGCAACGTGCAGCTGTCCGCTGGATCTGGCACGTCGGCGCTTGGCGGGAGCGTCTTGATCTCGAGCGGTAGCGGGGACGGCGCGACGAGCGGCGATGTGACTGTGTCGAGCGCGGCGTCGGGAACGGCGCAGACGAGCACGAGTGGATCGGTGCGGCTGTCGTCGGGCGCGTCGAGCGGCGGAAGCTCCGGATCGGTGTCTGTGTCGACGGGTGCTTCGACGAGCGGCGCGAGCGGGTCGATCTCTCTGAGCGTGGGCTCGGGCGACGCGGCTACAGGAGGGTCCGTGAGCGTGGACGGCGGTCAGAGCCGGGCTGTGGGCGGCAAGGGAGGCCTGGTGGCGGTTCGTGGCGGTGCTGGAACCGCGACGGGCGGCGACTTGACGTTGGCAGGCGGCGTGGGCGATTCGTCACTTGGGGGCAGCGTGCGCATTTCCAGCGGCAACGGGGCCACGGCGACGAGCGGCGATGTGGTGGTGTCCACGGCGGGTTCGGGTCCCGCTCAGACGAGCGGCAGCGTGACGATGTCGAGCGGCATCGCAAGTGGCGGAGACTCTGGGTCTGTGTTGGTGGCCACGTCTAGCGGCTCTGCGAGTGGTAAGGGTGGTGATATCACGGTGCGCGTGGGATCCGGAGGCAAGGCGGTCAGCGGCGCAATCACGGTGTCAGCTGGAACGTCTTCAAGCACGTCGTCGGGTGTGGGAGGCAAGGTGCAGGTCTCCGGCGGCGACGGCCAAACTGGCGGTCTAGTCAAAGTGAGCGGAGGCACTGGAACGTCGACAGCAGGTGGTGGTGTGGCCATTCAAAGCGGCGGCGGCACGAACGTGGCGAGCGGAGACGTGCTGATCTCGAGCTTGGAGTCCGGTACGGCCCTGACGAGCGGACGAATTGCGTTGTCGACGGGCGGCGCACAGGCGAGCGGGTCGATCTCGTTGTCGACAGGTGTGTCTGTGGGCGGCAACTCCGGAGCGGTAAACATCGTGACGTCGGGCGCGACGAAGGGCGCGGCGGGCGACATCGACTTGCTGGTGGGGTCGGGTGACTGGAACGCGGGCGGCAACGTGCTCGTGCGCAGTGGCGACAGCAATGTGGCGGACAGCAACGGCGTGAGCGTTGGCGGCCGTGTGGTGGTGCTTGGTGGCACGGGCGTGAAGACCGGCGGCGAGGTGGATATCAGCGGCGGTGTCGGTTCAGCGGATGCGGGCGGTAGCGTGGTGGTGTCGAGCGGTTCCGGAGCGACTGCGATGAGTGGCTCTGTGTCCGTGGCTAGCGCCAAGTCCGGCACGGGCAAGGTGAGCGGGTCTGTGACGGTCTCGAGCGGCGAGTCGGTGGGCGGCACCTCCGGCAGCGTGTCGCTTCTGACGTCGAAGGCGAGCGGCGGCACGAACGGCGGTGCTGGCGGGTCGATCATCGTGCGTGTCGGTTCGGGAGACGCTGCCGTCGGAGGCGACGTGCAGATCGGCGGCGGCACGAGCGTGAACCAGCAGGGCGTGGGCGGGCGAGTGTCGGTGCAAGGTGGCAACGGCACAACTACGGGCGGCAACGTGCAGCTGTCCGCTGGATCTGGCACGTCGGCGCTTGGCGGGAGCGTCTTGATCTCGAGCGGTAGCGGGGACGGCGCGACAAGCGGCGATGTGACTGTGTCGAGCGCGGCGTCGGGAACGGCGCAGACGAGCACGAGTGGATCGGTGCGGCTGTCGTCGGGCGCGTCGAGCGGCGGAAGCTCCGGATCGGTGTCTGTGTCGACGGGTGCTTCGACGAGCGGCGCGAGCGGGTCGATCTCTCTGAGCGTGGGCTCGGGCGACGCGGCTACAGGAGGGTCCGTGAGCGTGGACGGCGGTCAGAGCCGGGCTGTGGGCGGCAAGGGAGGCGTGGTGGCGGTTCGCGGCGGTGCTGGAACTGCGACGGGCGGCGACTTGACGTTGGCAGGCGGCGTGGGCGATTCGTCACTTGGGGGCAGCGTGCGCATTTCCAGCGGCAACGGGGCCACGGCGACGAGCGGCGATGTGGTGGTGTCCACGGCGGGTTCGGGTCCCGCTCAGACGAGCGGCAGCGTGATGATGTCGAGCGGCATTTCGAAAAGCGGTCCATCGGGTGGAGTGTCCATCTTGACTTCGGGCGCTTCGAGCGGTAAGGGCGGCTCCATCCTCGTGTCCGCAGGCAGTGGTGATGCCAGTGATAGCGGGTCAGTTGGTGTTCGCGGTGGAGATAGCAGTGCTGGCGTCGGAGGCCTGATCAGTTTGACCGGTGGAACCGGCAGTACAAGGGGAGGCGGCGTGACATTGAATGGTGGGTCCGGATTGACTAGCATCGGCGGAAGCGTGCTTATTGCTAGTGGCAGCGGCACCGACGCTTCTAGCGGCGATGTAGTCATCTCTAGCGCTGCCTCGGGTACGACACATGCTAGTGGCAGTGTGATGCTTTCGTCGGGCGTGTCGAAAGCAGGTAGCTCGGGAGCGGTATCGATTTCAACATCGAATGCAACGGGCGGAAAAGGCGGCTCCGTCGAGATCCGCATTGGGAGTGGCGACGCTGATAAGGGCGGAGACATCAACGCTTTGGCAGGCACTTCCGCCAACACTACCGGGACGGGAGGGAACATCAGTCTGAAAGCTGGATCTAGCAACCAAGGAGGGACCATCACTGTTGCAGGCGGCACTGGTAGTTCGACAATTGGCGGTGCTGTGGCCGTTCAAAGCGGCGGCGGCACGAACGTGGCGAGCGGAGACGTGCTGATCTCGAGCTTGGAGTCCGGCACGGCCCTGACGAGCGGACGAATTGCGTTGTCGACGGGCGGCGCACAGGCGAGCGGGTCGATCTCGTTGTCGACAGGTGTGTCTGTGGGCGGCAACTCCGGAGCGGTCAACATCGTGACGTCGGGCGCGACGAAGGGCGCGGCGGGCGACATCGACTTGCTGGTGGGGTCGGGCGACTCGAACGCGGGCGGCAACGTGCTCGTGCGCAGTGGCGACAGCAATGTGGCGGACAGCAACGGCGTGAGCGTTGGCGGCCGTGTGGTGGTGCTTGGCGGCACGGGCGTGAAGACCGGCGGCGAGGTGGATATCAGCGGCGGTGTCGGTTCAGCGGATGCGGGCGGTAGCGTGGTGGTGTCGAGCGGTTCCGGAGCGACTGCGATGAGTGGCTCTGTGTCCGTGGCTAGCGCCAAGTCCGGCTCGGGCAAGGTGAGCGGGTCTGTGACGGTCTCGAGCGGCGAGTCGGTGGGCGGCACCTCCGGCAGCGTGTCGCTTCTGACGTCGAAGGCGAGCGGCGGCACGAACGGCGGTGCTGGCGGGTCGATCATCGTGCGTGTCGGTTCGGGAGACGCTGCCGTCGGAGGCGACGTGCAGATCGGCGGCGGCACGAGCGTGAACCAGCAGGGCGTGGGCGGGCGAGTGTCGGTGCAAGGTGGCAACGGCACAACTACGGGCGGCAACGTGCAGCTGTCCGCTGGATCTGGCACGTCGGCGCTTGGCGGGAGCGTCTTGATCTCGAGCGGTAGCGGGGACGGCGCGACGAGCGGCGATGTGACTGTGTCGAGCGCGGCGTCGGGAACGGCGCAGACGAGCACGAGTGGATCGGTGCGGCTGTCGTCGGGCGCGTCGAGCGGCGGAAGCTCCGGATCGGTGTCTGTGTCGACGGGTGCTTCGACGAGCGGCGCGAGCGGGTCGATCTCTCTGAGCGTGGGCTCGGGCGACGCGGCTACAGGAGGGTCCGTGAGCGTGGACGGCGGTCAGAGCCGGGCTGTGGGCGGCAAGGGAGGCGTGGTGGCGGTTCGCGGCGGTGCTGGAACCGCGACGGGCGGCGACTTGACGTTGGCAGGCGGCGTGGGCGATTCGTCACTTGGGGGCAGCGTGCGCATTTCCAGCGGCAACGGGGCCACGGCGACGAGCGGCGATGTGGTGGTGTCCACGGCGGGTTCGGGTCCCGCTCAGACGAGCGGCAGCGTGACGATGTCGAGCGGCATCGCAAGTGGCGGAGACTCTGGGTCTGTGTTGGTGGCCACGTCTAACGGCTCTGCGAGTGGTAAGGGTGGTGATATCACGGTGCGCGTGGGATCTGGAGGCAAGGCGGTCAGCGGCGCAATCACGGTGTCAGCTGGAACGTCTTCAAGCACGTCGTCGGGTGTGGGAGGCAAGGTGCAGGTCTCCGGCGGCGACGGCCAAACTGGCGGTCTAGTCAAAGTGAGCGGAGGCACTGGAACGTCGACAGCAGGTGGTGGTGTGGCCGTTCAAAGTGGCGGCGGCACGAACGTGGCGAGCGGAGACGTGCTGATCTCGAGCTTGGAGTCCGGTACGGCCCTGACGAGCGGACGAATTGCGTTGTCGACGGGCGGCGCACAGGCGAGCGGGTCGATCTCGTTGTCGACAGGTGTGTCTGTGGGCGGCAACTCCGGAGCGGTCAACATCGTGACGTCGGGCGCGACGAAGGGCGCGGCGGGCGACATCGACTTGCTGGTGGGGTCGGGCGACTCGAACGCGGGCGGCAACATGCTCGTGCGCAGTGGCGACAGCAATGTGGCGGACAGCAACGGCGTGAGCGTTGGCGGCCGTGTGGTGGTGCTTGGCGGCACGGGCGTGAAGACCGGCGGCGAGGTGGATATCAGCGGCGGTGTCGGTTCAGCGGATGCGGGCGGTAGCGTGGTGGTGTCGAGCGGCTCCGGAGCGACTGCGATGAGTGGCTCTGTGTCCGTGGCTAGCGCCAAGTCCGGCTCGGGCAAGGTGAGCGGGTCTGTGACGGTCTCGAGCGGCGAGTCGGTGGGCGGCACCTCCGGCAGCGTGTCGCTTCTGACGTCGAAGGCGAGCGGCGGCACGAACGGCGGTGCTGGCGGGTCGATCATCGTGCGTGTCGGTTCGGGAGACGCTGCCGTCGGAGGCGACGTGCAGATCGGCGGCGGCACGAGCGTGAACCAGCAGGGCGTGGGCGGGCGAGTGTCGGTGCAAGGTGGCAACGGCACAACTACGGGCGGCAACGTGCAGCTGTCCGCTGGATCTGGCACGTCGGCGCTTGGCGGGAGCGTCTTGATCTCGAGCGGTAGCGGGGACGGCGCGACGAGCGGCGATGTGACTGTGTCGAGTGCGGCGTCGGGAACGGCGCAGACGAGCACGAGTGGATCGGTGCGGCTGTCGTCGGGCGCGTCGAGCGGCGGAAGCTCCGGATCGGTGTCTGTGTCGACGGGTGCTTCGACGAGCGGCGCGAGCGGGTCGATCTCTCTGAGCGTGGACTCGGGCGACGCGGCTACAGGAGGGTCCGTGAGCGTGGACGGCGGTCAGAGCCGGGCTGTGGGCGGCAAGGGAGGCGTGGTGGCGGTTCGCGGCGGTGCTGGAACCGCGACGGGCGGCGACTTGACGTTGGCAGGCGGCGTGGGCGATTCGTCACTTGGGGGCAGCGTGCGCATTTCCAGCGGCAACGGGGCCACGGCGACGAGCGGCGATGTGGTGGTGTCCACGGCGGGTTCGGGTCCCGCTCAGACGAGCGGCAGCGTGACGATGTCGAGCGGCATCGCAAGCGGCGGAGACTCTGGGTCTGTGTTGGTGGCCACGTCTAGCGGCTCTGCGAGTGGTAAGGGTGGTGATATCACGGTGCGCGTGGGATCCGGAGGCAAGGCGGTCAGCGGCGCAATCACGGTGTCAGCTGGAACGTCTTCAAGCACGTCGTCGGGTGTGGGAGGCAAGGTGCAGGTCTCCGGCGGCGACGGCCAAACTGGCGGTCTAGTGAAAGTGAGCGGAGGCACCGGAACGTCGACAGCAGGTGGTGGTGTGGCCGTTCAAAGCGGCGGCGGCACGAACGTGGCGAGCGGAGACGTGCTGATCTCGAGCTTGGAGTCCGGCACGGCCCTGACGAGCGGGAGGATCGCGTTGTCGACGGGCGGCGCACAGGCGAGCGGGTCGATCTCGTTGTCGACAGGTGTGTCTGTGGGCGGCAACTCCGGAGCGGTCAACATCGTGACGTCGGGCGCGACGAAGGGCGCGGCGGGCGACATCGACTTGCTGGTGGGGTCGGGCGACTCGAACGCGGGCGGCAACGTGCTCGTGCGCAGCGGCGACAGCAATGTGGCGGACAGCAACGGCGTGAGCGTTGGCGGCCGTGTGGTGGTGCTTGGCGGCACGGGCGTGAAGACCGGCGGCGAGGTGGATATTAGCGGCGGTGTCGGTTCAGCGGATGCGGGTGGTAGCGTGGTGGTGTCGAGCGGTTCCGGAGCGACTGCGATGAGTGGCTCTGTGTCCGTGGCTAGCGCCAAGTCCGGCTCGGGCAAGGTGAGCGGGTCTGTGACGGTCTCGAGCGGCGAGTCGGTGGGCGGCACCTCCGGCAGCGTGTCGCTTCTGACGTCGAAGGCGAGCGGCGGCACGAACGGCGGTGCTGGCGGGTCGATCATCGTGCGTGTCGGTTCGGGAGACGCTGCCGTCGGAGGCGACGTGCAGATCGGCGGCGGCACGAGCGTGAACCAGCAGGGCGTGGGCGGGCGAGTGTCGGTGCAAGGTGGCAACGGCACAACTACGGGCGGCAACGTGCAGCTGTCCGCTGGATCTGGCACGTCGGCGCTTGGCGGGAGCGTCTTGATCTCGAGCGGTAGCGGGGACGGCGCGACAAGCGGCGATGTGACTGTGTCGAGTGCGGCGTCGGGAACGGCGCAGACGAGCACGAGTGGATCGGTGCGGCTGTCGTCGGGCGCGTCGAGCGGCGGAAGCTCCGGATCGGTGTCTGTGTCGACGGGTGCTTCGACGAGCGGCGCGAGCGGGTCGATCTCTCTGAGCGTGGGCTCGGGCGACGCGGCTACAGGAGGGTCCGTGAGCGTGGACGGCGGTCAGAGCCGGGCTGTGGGCGGCAAGGGAGGCGTGGTGGCGGTTCGCGGCGGTGCTGGAACTGCGACGGGCGGCGACTTGACGTTGGCAGGCGGCGTGGGCGATTCGTCACTTGGGGGCAGCGTGCGCATTTCCAGCGGCAACGGGGCCACGGCGACGAGCGGCGATGTGGTGGTGTCCACGGCGGGTTCGGGTCCCGCTCAGACGAGCGGCAGCGTGATGATGTCGAGCGGCATCGCAAGTGGCGGAGACTCTGGGTCTGTGTTGGTGGCCACGTCTAGCGGCTCTGCGAGTGGTAAGGGCGGTGATATCACGATGCGCGTGGGATCTGGAGGCAAGGCGGTCAGTGGCGCAATCACGCTGTCAGCTGGAACGTCTTCAAGCACGTCGTCGGGTGTAGGAGGCAAGGTGCAGGTCTCCGGCGGCGACGGCCAAACCGGCGGTCTAGTCAAAGTGAGCGGAGGCACAGGAACGTCGACAGCAGGAGGTGGTGTGGCCGTTCAAAGTGGCGGCGGCACGAACGTGGCGAGCGGGGACGCGCTGATCTCGAGCTTGGAGTCCGGTACGGCCCTGACGAGCGGGAGGATCGCGTTGTCGACGGGCGGCGCACAGGTGAGCGGGTCGATCTCGTTGTCGACAGGTGTGTCTGTGGGCGGCAACTCTGGAGCGGTCAACATCGTGACGTCGGGCGCGACGAAGGGCGCAGCGGGTGACGTGAAGTTGTTGGTGGGGTCAGGTGACTCGAACGCGGGTGGCAATGTACTCGTCCGCAGTGGAGATAGTAGTTCCTTGGATAGCAACTCTGTTGGTATTGGCAGTGGTGGGCGTGTTTCTGTTGTCGGAGGCGATGGGTCTGCGACCGGTGGCGATGTTAGCGTCTCCGGGGGCTCAGGAAATTCTGGATCAGGCGGAAAGTTGCTCCTCTCGAGTGGAAGTAGTACTGCTGGCATGAGTGGATCAGTTGTACTTACAGCAGCTGATGCGTTGGATAATTTCGCTAGCGGCTCGGTTATCGTTACCAGTGGGGCATCGAAAAATGTTCAAAGTGGGGACACCAGCATCATTACTGGTGCATCACTGAATGGAAAAAGCGGCTCAATCAACCTGACTATTGGCGCGAGTGGAACTGACAAAACGAGTGGATCAGTATTGGTAACAGCAGGGGCGAATCAACTAACTGGCCCTGGTGGCGATATTGTCATGAAAGGAGGCAGCGCGAATCAAGCTGGTGGTAGCATCAAGATCAACGGAGGGAATTCGGTTCAAACTACTGGTGGCTCCATCAGCGTTATCAGCGGGGGGAGCGTGGCTAAGATGAGCGGAAACCTAGCCGTTTCTACTTCAGCTTCCGGTCTTGCGGATAGTGGGTCTCTTACAATCTCCACTGGCATTGCAAATAAAGGAAGCTCGGGGGCTATTACGCTGACAACTGCTGGTGCAACTGGAGGCAATGGGGGCCAGATTAGTTTGAGCTCGGGGTCCGGTGACGGAATAGACGGAGGTGACATCAAACTTCGTGCTGGAGATTCAACGCCAGATAATGGAGTAGGGGGAGTTCTCGACTTCCAAGCAGGATACGGGAAGAAGTTTGGTGGCAACGTAGCCATCACTGGTGGTTCAGCGGCTGATACTGCTGGAGGCAATGTGCAAATCGCAAGTGGGAGTGGCTCCTCAGTTAGCAGTGGCAACATCGTCGTGGCAACTGGAGCGTCTGGACAGAGCAAAAGAAGTGGCTCCTTGACGTTGTCATCGGGTATTTCCAGTGGCGATTTTTCGGGCGGGGTGTACATTTCCACCGCCGACTCAACGAATGGGGTCAGCGGTAGCGTCGTTATCTCATCTGGAACTGCTAGCGATGCTGAGAGTGGTGAGGTTCAACTTATCGGGGGGAAAAGTATAAATGATGGAGGAATGGGGGGTCGAGTTCTTGTACAAGGCGGATCGGGAACAAGTGAAGGCGGACATGTTGAGGTGACTGCGGGAACGGGTAAATCAAGCATTGGAGGAAATGTCCGACTGCAAAGTGGATCTGGAAGCGGCGCGAGCAGTGGCTACGCTCTTGTGTCAACGGCTGACGCTGGAATCAATCACGATAGCGGCCCCTTAGGTTTCGTGACTGGTGCTACCAACGGTGGCAATTCTGGAGACATTTCATTTGAAACAGGGGATGCCCTTGAAGGCAATGCAGGTTCGATCCTATTCAAGGTGGGCAAAACCGAGGACACGGATGCAGGAGTTGTTACGATTGCGGCCGGTGAGAATGCAGCGGTTGGCGGGACAGGCGGTGAACTACTTCTAAGTGGTGGTCTGGGAGATGGCGCAGGAGGCGGATTAACACTCACAGCAGGAAAAGGTGGCACTCAAGCTGGTGGCAACGTTGACATTTCCAGCGGTGCTAGTGCTAGTGGGGCAACAGGTTCCGTTTCCATCACGAGTGCTACTACAAAATCTGCGAAGGCAAGCGGTTCAATTACACTTTCTACGGGCAGTTCCGTAGGAGGAGATACCGGAAGTATCTCCATTCTGACGTCGAGCACCAAGGGCGGGATTTCTGGAGCAGTGACTGTGAGTTTAGGTGCTGCAGAAACTTCTACCGGTGGAACGCTAACACTGAACGCTGGACCAAGTACAAATTCTGGTGGTACTGGTGGAAGTGTCGTTGTAAAAGGAGGCTCAGGACCATTAACTGGTGGTGAGATATCGATTACCGGTGGGACCACACCAGGTGTGGCGACTGCCACCGATACTCCTGTCGGCGGAACTGTACGTGTTGCCAGTGGTACAGGCGATGATGCCATTAGCGGCAACGTGCTAGTTTCGACGGGTGATGCTGGACAGAATCACAATAGCGGGGACATTGCCCTGTACACCGGAGCTACTACCGGTGGCAATAGCGGTGGTGTTTGGCTGCAAACTACAGACGCCGTCAAAGGCAAAGCAGGATCCATTGTCTTGAGTGTCGGAGATGGTGATATTGCTGATGCTGGCTTGATTAAGCTAACCAGCGGCAGCTCCAGCAACGCTGCTGGTGTAGGCGGCGCGATCTCAGTGACGGGAGGGCATGGGAAATTGTCGGGGGGAGACGTCAGCATAACAGGAGGCGTTGGAGACGGTAAGGCCGGTGGCAGTGTCAGCCTCACGAGCGGATCGTCAAAAGCTAGCGGCTCGCTGTCGCTTTCCTCAGGTAAATCTACTGCTGGCAAGTCGGGCGACTTGACTCTTGTGACGTCGGATGCCGTCGGTGGAAGTGGAGGCTCAATCTCCGTCACGGTAGGCTCCACCGACACGGGAAGTACTGGGATTTTAAGCTTACAAGGCGGTGCTAACACGGCCGACGCGAGTACAGGAGGTGCTGTAACGGTCACAGGAGGAAGTGGGAAGGCCATCGGTGGCAACGTCGCTATTGTTGCTGGTGCGGGGGCCTCCACAAAAGGAGGAAACTTGATATTGACGAGCGGATCCGGGAGCGGGGCTCTAAGCGGGGATGTTACAATTGCAAGTGGCAACGCTGGCACGGCAAAAGGAAGCGGTTCGGTGACGCTTTCTTCTGGAACCTCTCAAGGTGGACCCACAGGAAGCGTGAAACTTGCTACATCTACTGCTGTTGGAGGGTCTGGTGGCCCAATTACGCTGTCTGTGGGATCAGGTGATGCAAATACGGGTGGGAATGTTGAGGTTAGTGCTGGTGGTGCGACTGGCGATGCAAGCATTGGCGGTAAAGTGAAGCTTACCGGCGGCGTTGGGAAGACTGGCGGTGATGTTCTGATTAGCGGTGGAGATGGAACTGCGACTGCCGGTGGCCGTGTTGAGCTTGTCAGTGGGGCCGGCACTGCCCTCCCGAGTGGAGACGTGCTGATCAGAAGCGCGGATCCCACTACAACTTCAAAGAGCGGATCGATAGAGCTACGTACGGGCACGACAACTGCTGGTGGATCTGGATCAGTTCTCGTTAAGACAAGTAATGCTGTCGGTGGAGCAGCAGGCTCCGTCACACTATCGGTGGGATCAGGAGATACAGCTACAGCGGGGAGTCTCGAGCTTTACGCTGGAAGCAGCTCCCACGCGGCGGGTGTTGGTGGTCGCACACTACTCACAGGAGGAACCGGGACAACAGTGGGTGGAAAAATTCAGCTTGCCGGAGGAGTGGGCACCAAAACCAAAGGCGGAGATGTTGTGGTCACGAGCGGCGGGAGCGACACGGGCAGCTCAAGCGGTGACGTTTTCATCAGTAGTGGAAGCGTGGCTGCGTCAGGACAAGCAAGCGGCTCGGTGTCATTATTGTCGGGTAAAGCTTCCCATGGCAGCTCTGGGGGTCTAACGGTGGGCACAGCCGCCGCTACTGGCGGAAGTGGGGGCGCGGTGACTTTGAGTGTTGGTGCTGGTGACACATCTAATGGTGGTACAATGAACATAGCTGGTGGAGATACTACAGACGGTGTAGGAGGCTTGGTGGCTATTGTCGCAGGCAAAGGTGGCAGCGCTGGAGGTGATGCTAAGTTGACTGGCGGCGCTGGTGGTTCTGACGTCGGTGGCAACGTCCGGATCTTGAGTGGTGGGAGTACTTCCGCTACGACAGGACGTGTGGATGTATTGTCTTCTGGCTCGGCGATTGCTGGTACTGGCGGCGTGACGTTGTCATCGGGTGAGACTACAGGTAGTACTAATACTGGGTCGTCAGGGACTGTGAGCGTGTTATCAGGAAACTCGGTTGGGGGTAGCGGAGGGAACATTTTGGTGCAAGTCGGTAGTGGGAAGGCTGGAGCTGGTGGCGAATTGAAGCTTATCAGTGGAGAAAGCACAAACGACAACGGTGTCGGCGGGAAACTGAGTATTCTAGGAGGTGTAGGTACCAAGACAGGGGGTGCCGTGGACATTCGTGGTGGGGTAGGCACTGGCACAGTTGGTGGCGGTGTTCAAATTGTAAGCGGAGGTAGCACGAGTGGTGGCAGTGGTGACGTGATAGTAACCAGCGAAGCGTCATCAACTACCGCTGCGAGTGGATCTGTGACCCTCTCGTCAGGTGCCTCAACTGCAGGGGGCAATTCCGGCAATGTAAATATCAAAACGGCCACTGCTACGACTGGAACATCCGGCAAGATTACTATCGCTTCCGGCTCCAGTTCTGTAGCAGGGGTCGGCGCTGGTGTCTCCATGAGTTCTGGATCCAACACTGCGGGAACGGGGGGTCTATTGGAACTCGTTGGTGGGCTTGGAAAGATAGGAGGCAACGTGGCAATCACTGCTGGGGCAGCATCGACGACTGGAACCCGTGGAGGAGATGTGAACATTCTCAGCGGTACTGGGGATGCTGCTACGAGCGGCAATGTTGTAATCGCGACAGCAGACGCTGGTACCGCTAAAGTCAGCGGAGGTCTCACCTTATCTACTGGCGCCTCATCTGGTGGGAACTCTGGAGCTATTTCTCTCTCAACTTCCACCGCTACTGGTGGCCATGGTGGTAGTATTGGTCTCTCCGTCGGAAGTGGTAACGCGGATGTAGGAGGCGCTATCACTTTAACCGCAGGCACAAGTTCTCACGCGACAGGGACTGGTGGAACTGTGTCCGTGACTGGAGGTGGCGGGTTTGCAGGAGGTGATGTTACTATCAATGGTGGTGCTGGTAGTGACGCCTCCACTACAGGCGGTGCTGTTCGGATCACTAGTGGAACCAATACTGCTGGAAGCAGCGCGCGAGTTGTGGTAAAATCTGCCGCTGCAAAGGTGAATTTCAACACGGGCAATCTTGAGTTCGGAAGTGGTGATAGTACGGGGATCGGGAACAGCGGCAGTGTTACTTTTTCTACGGGTTCTGCCACTGGTGGAACCTCGGGCAACTTTGAGGTAGCACTCGGGGATTCTGGGGTGGCTGGAGGCACAGGCGGGTCGATTAAGTTGAGCGCTGGCGCAAATACTGCTAGCACTGGAGGCTCCGTCACGGTGACACCTGGTGCAGGGTCAAGCGACACTACCCACGGAGAATTTCGCGTTGAGTATCCGAGCGGCACAGCGCTTCTCTCCATAGCGAAGAAAGCGTTCACGGTGGACAACGTCCAGTACATGAATCTGAAGTCCAAAACAAACGTGGATCTTGGTGCCACTGGTACGGTGACATTGACCGGGAATGCTGTGAATGTGGCTGGCGGTCCGCTTACCGTTCAACTGAACGACTTCTCGGTCACAAACGCCGCAGGGCCCGTGTTGTCGGTCTCAGCTACCAATGGCGACGTCAGTTTCAAAGGAAAACTCACGCTGGGCAAGGACCA
This sequence comes from Phytophthora x cambivora, assembly GCA_033557925.1. Taxonomy (NCBI): domain Eukaryota; phylum Oomycota; class Peronosporomycetes; order Peronosporales; family Peronosporaceae; genus Phytophthora; species Phytophthora x cambivora. Next base: position 1,473,876 of record JAUCEB010000012.1, on the reverse strand, counting down.
AGCTTCAATCGAACACACTGGCACCTCGTTGACTGTATCAACGCCGAAGTTGCTTGTTCCTGCACCTATAGTGACCTTCTCAGGTGCGCAAGTGACTTTTTCAGGGACCAATGTCGATCTCTCAGGGGCACATACGAACTTCAAGGGCACCGATGTGGGTTTCTCAGCAACAACTGCGGTTAGTTTCTCTGGATCGACGGACTTCATTGGGAATGCAAAGTTTGAGGGAACGACAGTCGACTTCTCGTCGGCTAGCACAGTTGGATTTTCGGGATCCACCAGCTTCACAGGAAACGCGGAGTTTGCGGGGTCTACAGTAGATTTCTCGTCAACCACTTCCGTTGGCTTCTCAGGGCCGACCGACTTCGCAGGAAAGTCGAAGTTTGAGGGGAGTACAGTAGACTTCGCTTCATCGACTGCGGTTGGTTTTTCGGGATCGGCCGATTTTACTGGAAGTGCAGTTGATTTCTCGGCTACAACATCGGTTGGCTTCTCAGGACCGACCGACTTCGCAGGAAAGTCGAAGTTTGAGGGGAGTACAGTAGACTTCACTTCGTCGACTGCGGTTGGTTTTGCGGGATCGGCCGATTTTACTGGAAGTGCAGTCGATTTCTCGGCTACAACCGCAGTTGGTTTCTCAGGACCGACCGATTTCGGGGGAAAAGCTAAGTTTGAGGGGAGCACCGTCGATTTTGCGTCATCGACTGCTGTAGGTTTCGCAGGGTCGACAGAGTTCACAGGGACTGCGGTCGATTTCACCTCAGCAACTTCGGTTGGTTTCGCGGGATCTACCGTGGGTTTCGCCAAAGCGACAACAGTCAACTTTTTGTCGGACACTGTGGATTTTAAAGGAGCTGCGGTGGACTTCTCCGGCGCCAAGGTCTCAATGTCGGGTGCTAAACTCAATATTGCTGGCAGCGGCAGTGCGCCGACAGCAGCAGAAGGAACTTGCACGGTTGGCGACCTGCGCTTCGACAAGATCCAGCTCTATATTTGCGTTCTCGACAATGATGGCCCGAATTGGTACTCGATCAGCCTGGGATCCAAGTTCACGCCGTAGCTGCTTTTTGTGTATATTCGTAGCGTGTTGCATTCATACAACTTTGCGTTGAAGCATTCAGCGAAAAATCGGTCATGGTACAGTTTATTGTTTGGTTTACGCATGAGCGGCCATGATGCAGTCCCAGTGCGTCTGCCCGCGCGCGTGTTTAGGTAGCTTCCGTTGCTGCAAGCTCGAATGAGCCTGCAATAGATAGGGGGTTGGAAAGCTGATGTCAACCAGGACAGTCGACGCTCCCGATCGCACATCGCCTTCCGTCTAATGCTGCGTCGTCACAGTGGGGTCCGCCATGCGGCGCGCCGCCTCGACCGCCGCCGAGCTGTAGCAACAGGGCTGAGGCGCCGGCGCCACGGGCGCGGCCATCTGCTCGTCGCAGTGGAAGAGCTGCTGCTTGACGAGCGTGGGGCCCGTGGCATGGGCGCCCTCTCTCAGCACCACGAGTCCGCGGGGCAAGTCCATGGACTGGTCGATCTTCTGCATAGCCTCGAACACTCTCGAGAGCTTGACCCAGTGGGGCGGGTACTTGAACCTGGCCACGTCCATGAGCAGCACCATGTCTCTCTCGGCATGGTAGCCGCCAATGGGGGAGAAGTGGCCGTCTCCGGTTTGTCCGAGCACCTTGCGACTGTAGTTGAGCACGACGATCTCCGAGCTGGTGGCGCAGCTGTGCTTGACAACGTCCCTGAAGTGCTCGAGCGTCAGGTCACTGGTGGCCCTAAACTCCTCCGTCAAGACGCCGTTGCAGCGCGCGAGACAGATGAACTCGGACATGCTGATGCCCTTCTCCTTGGCCACACTGAGCGACGTGCAGCAGTCGAAGAGCTCCTCGCTGAACCAGCGCCACGGGCCCTTCCAGAGGCGGCCCGGGTCGATCTCCAGCGCGTTGAGGCACATGGCCAGCGTTGCCAGACCGCAGTACGCGGGCTCGGCCTGCGTGATGAACTGCTCGGCCAATGGGAAGTAGATCTGCATGTAGTTGCTGCTGCTGTTGAGCGCCTCGGTGAAGAGCTTGCGGCCCTCGACGCTCGAGAACGCGATGCAGTCCTGCGGCAGGTGGCGGCGGTGGAAACTGCTCTGAACACCTGAGGCCGGGGATTTCTGCACCATGGCGTGGTGCCTCTTGTCGTGCTCCAGCTGCTGCTGGTTGTCCTCCTCGAGGCGCCGCGTCTCCGCGAGCTGCAGCGCCTCGCGCTCCTGTCGCTCCTTCTCGCGCTTGGTCTTGCAGCCGCACTCCATGTCCATGGGCAGCTGGCACTCGTCCTCCTGGCCCGAATTAGCCCCGGAAGTAACCGCCGCTGACTGTCTCTTGGCTATTTGGATTCTGCGGAACGGCTTGTGTAGAGGCGGAATGAGTCCTGATGCTGGTGTGTACTTGGTGTGCTCGACCCGCGGGTTCAGGCGGGTTGATTGCGCGGGTGGGCCGCGGCTGAACAGGTGGGTGTGGACCGAGCCCAGCAGACCCGTGGGCGTCACTCGGACGGTGCTGTGGCGGTGGTGGGGCGCCAGCGCTTGGGCCTTGGCGGCGACGGCGGCGGCGCTAGGCAGCTGCTTGTCCTCGCGCAGGAAAAGTTTCCAGTGGGTCGTGAGCGCGAAGCGCGTGGGCAGCTCGCGGGTCCGGGGCCACATCAATCACTCGGTTAAAAATACTTGAAAGGCGACGCGTTTCTCGACGCGCGTAGTGCAGTGTGCCTGAAGCTGAGACGGAGTGGAGTGGAGTGCAGTGGCGCTCGGGGCACAAATAGCCGAATGTGTGCGGGGCTGCTTGGGCCGCGATTGCTTTATGGCGCTACTGACAGGCCGTCGGTCACTCAGTCACTGGCTGTTGCATTATAAGTCGTCAAATGGGGGACTTTCAGAAGCGACGGACTTCCAGAGTATACAAAAGCCAAGTGTAGTGGCGACTTCCAGGACCGCTGGAATCTGGAGATCCCAGATGGCTGGCGGAATTGACCAATCAGAGGCCGCGAAGCAGCGAGGCACGCGCCTTCCGAGCGCATTGGACGACGGGGTGCAGTCCGCCGCGGCAAGACACGCTCCGACCACGTGAGCCCGTGGCACGCTGCCTTTGGTCAGAGAGCAGCCACGCGGGAGTGGATCTTGGCTCTGCTCGCCTCGCGGCATGCACTTGCCGGGGCTCGTCATCGGTGGTGTGGCACACACTAATGCAACTTCAACTCGTTCGGCCAATGGCTAAAATGTTCACTAACAGTAGCGCTTTTCGCGCGCGAGGTCTCTCAGCCTTCTACGACAATTCCTTATTTCGCATACAGCTCTAACTACACTCCAACGCGCTCCTCGATGGCACCAACTCATATTAATATTGTGAATTCTAGTCGAAGATTCCGAACGCGATTGGTTGAATCGACCGAGTCCAAATCCCCGGCCAATCGCCCGAGCGTATACAAACGAGCGTATACAAATCGTATATTTTACAGATTAAGTACGAATGTAGCCGGCTTTCTCTGGCGATTCCAAATCTGACTTGGGAATTGTATTGGAGCGATTCTGAATCCGATCCGATTGGGCAAATTTGGTCGGAATTCACAATATTACATTCTCGTATGCGCAACCTTTTGTGTATTTGCCAAAAGCAAGGGAAAAACAACAAGAATACTACAAAAATCACCAAAACGGTCAATGGAAAGTTCTTGCGGCTGAAATCACTTCCAGCACCACCAAAGGCTTCAGACGTCACTTTAGATCATGGCGGGGGGCAACTCGGACTCTTCCACGCAGCGCGTGGCCACGCAGGTGGCGGTGACGGCCGCCGGTGCTGCGCTGGCCTACTACGTCGGCTCGCGCAGTAAGAGCGCCCGTCGCGCGGCGGCCCAGCGCCGCGCCCAGGCGGTGGCGCAGGCCCAGGCAGCCGCGCTGCCCACGGATCTGGAGCGGCGCAAGCTCACGTCGGTGGTGGTGCGCGTGCCGGCCACGACGGCCAACATGGGCCCGGGCTTCGACACCATCGGCATGGCGCTGGACATCTGGACGGAGATCTCGGCCGAGGTCGTGGAGGACAAGAGCGTGGCCCCGGGCATCACGCTCACGAACGAGGGCGAGGGCGCCAAGGAGCTGCCCACGGACGAGTCGAACCTCGTGATCGTGGGCATCAAGGCCGCCTTCAAGGCCGCGGGCGAGTCGCTGCCGCACCACATCAAGGTGCACTGCAAGAACCGCATCCCCTTCGCGCGCGGCCTCGGCAGCAGCTCCGCGGGCATCGTGGGCGGCATCATCGCCGGCCTCGCGCTGGCCGGCATGCGCCTACCCGTGCGCGGCCGCGAGGAGCTCCTGCAGCTGGTAAGACAAGCATAACCCACTGCTGGTAGGTAGAATCACTTGAGTTACTGACACTGTGGTTGGTTGTTGTAACTTAGGCGTCGGAGATCGAGGGCCACCCCGACAACGTGGCGCCCGCCATCTACGGCGGCCTGCAGCTCGGCATCTTCGCGGACGACCGCTGGTACTCGTCGCGCGTGCAGATCCCGGACGGCCTGCAGTGCGTCGTGTTCATCCCGGACTCGACGGGCCCCACCAGCGTGGCGCGCGCCATCCTGCCGCCCGACGTGCCCCGCAAGGACGCCGTGTTCAACATCGGCCGCGCCGCCATCTTCGTCAACGCCTTCCGCTCCGGCAACCTGGACGAGCTGCGCTACGCCACGCAGGACATGCTGCACCAGCCGCAGCGTGGCGCGGCCCAGTACCCGCACCTGGAGCCGCTGATCAAGGCCGCGCTGGCCGCCGGTGCCCACGGCTGCTTCCTCAGCGGCGCTGGCCCGACGGTGCTGGCCATCACCAGCGGCCGCGCCGGCGACATCTTCACGCAGCAGCTGGCCGAGCGTCAGGAGAACAAGGTGGCCAACGCCATGCGCGAGGCCGCCGCCGCGCTCGACGTCTCCGGATGCGTGTTCATCACCAACCCGGACCACCGCGGCGCGTTCATTGTGCGTGCCGAGCCGCAGTTCTCGGACCGCTCTGTTGCGCGCTACGAGGGCGATGTCGCCGACCTGTAGAGTGCTGGTAGTCGAACCTCGGAAGCCCGACCCAACGTGGATGTTCTTGGAAGCGCGGTCATAATAAAAAAGGAGCCATGTCTCCTCATCCTTAGAAGCAGGGCCGCTCATGTAGGAGCTAAGCACAATAATGATGCAGCACAAAAGTGCAACATGAGTACCACTGCGTTGTCGACTAACGCTTGCCTGGATGTGCTTCTGTTAATTGCTTCCGGGTCGAGGCTTCACAGACTTGAGTGAGATGGCCTATTAATAGCTGTTGCTGTCCTTCTCACACCAGGTGACGCGCTTCGTGTCAAGCACCATCAGTTTTGCTAGATTCGAGCTGATAAAGCGTGATCCACATGCGACGGAGCCGCATGGTTGCCGATCTTACGCATCGGATAGCTGTTCACAGGCCTCATACGCTGTTTGCAGCCATCGGCGCTTGTGCAGATTCGATCTTGATCTTGGTGGCGAGTGATTTGAGGAAGGCACTCGTTATTTAGCCCGACTGGGCGTTAAAGACGCTACGAAATGGCTTTTATATGCTCATATTTTATACGTATAGAAGTATAGTACGGTTAATCACTTAGGGGTAGGCCACTAGCGCGTTGGCTCTCGTCTGCGGACTTCTGACCGTGGGCCCGCCCCTCTCTCGCTGCGCTCGGGGGGCGCCGCTTCGCGGCCTGCCCCACCCCGGCTCCGAAGTCCTCGACTCGGCCAGGCGCTGTGGCTGGGATTAGATATTAACTCCTGGACAGTGTTGCCGAGTCCAGGTTTTCGCTCATTTTATGCACGGTCACGTGTATACAATTTGGTCGGATAGCCCAGTCGGGCAATTTACTCACTTCCTTTGAGGAAACCCACGTGTAAAACGCGGTGTCGCCCTCTATGATAGAGTCTATCTACACATGCGGACACGGGGCGAGGGGCGACAGGCCTCTGCTCATTGAAGCGTTTGCAGATGGGATCAAGCCTAGATTGGGGACGTGTGCCAGGCTGGCATTGCCAGCCCAGCACTCGTCAGCTCGACTCGAGCCCAGCATAACTGCCATTATCTTAACGCTTTGGCAGCACGCTATCGATACAGTACCGATACTGGTAGCAAAGTGCCTGCAATGTTCTGACTTACGATGTTGACAAACGCGATATAATACATGTAGTGTGCTTTCTGAAGTTGACATGTGAGGACATGTGTGGCTTCTTTTTGATTATGGCCGCGCTTGATTGGTCCGATGGGGGACCTCCTCACCTCCTCGTGCCATTTCCGCCCCACAATAGGCTGCTGTCCCTGTTGAACAGGATCACGTACTGATGCCGTTCGTTTCCGGTGGCATCTCCATCGGAATTGAAAGCAATCTCGCTGCCCATATGCCTTCCGCCTCCACATGCCTCGGTCGTCACCTTGTCCTAAAAGCTAAAGATCGACCAAGATCTCACGGCCGCCCATTCGCGGAAAAACGGCCCAATCCGCGCGCGCCGTCCCTTCAGTTCAAGCCAAGCCGAGCCCAACCGCCAAGCCACACACTATTGAATCCGCCACGTGCCCCACAAGCGCCGCCGTCAAAGAGTAAGACCCCACACAACACACAGAGCACCATGTCCGAGTTCAAAATGACCGTCTGCTGCATGGGCGCCGGCTACGTGGGCGGCCCCACCATGGCCGTGATCGCCGCCAACTGCCCGGACATCAAGGTGGTGGTCGTGGACGTGTCGGAGAAGCAGATCGCCAAGTGGAACGCGCCCGACGAGATCCCCATCTACGAGCCCGGGCTCAAGGAGCTCGTGGACGCGCGCCGCAACAAGAACCTCTTCTTCTCCACGGACCTGGACAAGTACATCAACGAGGCCGACATCATCTTCGTGTGCGTCAACACGCCCACCAAGACGAGCGGCATCGGCGCCGGCAGCGCCGCCGACACGAAGAACTGCGAGGCCTGCGCGCGCAAGATCGCGGACGTGGCCACGCAGGGCAAGATCGTCGTGGAGAAGTCCACCGTGCCCGTGCGCACGTCCGAGAGCATCAAGGCCGTGCTGCGCGCCAACTCGAAGGGCCTCAAGTTCGAGGTGCTGTCCAACCCGGAGTTCCTGGCCGAGGGCACGGCCATCGACGACCTGCAGAAGCCCAGCCGCATCCTCATCGGCGGCGCCGAGACGGCGGAGGGCCACGCCGCCGTCGAGAAGCTCGTGAGCGTCTACGCGCACTGGGTGGCGCGCGAGCGCATCATCACGACCAACGTCTGGTCCTCGGAGCTGTCCAAGCTCGTGGCCAACGCCTTCCTGGCGCAGCGAATCTCGAGCATCAACTCAATCTCGGCCGTGTGTGAGGCCACCGGCGCCAACGTCCACGAAGTGGCGCGCGCCGTGGGGGCCGACGACCGCATCGGCGCCAAGTTCCTCAACTGCTCCGTGGGCTTCGGCGGCTCGTGCTTCCAGAAGGACATTCTGAACCTCGTGTACCTGGCCCAGAGCTTCCACCTGCCCGAGGTGGCCGACTACTGGCGCCACGTCGTGACCATGAACGAGTACCAGAAGACCCGCTTCGCCACGACCATGATCCGCCGCATGTTCAACACGGTGACCAACAAGAAGATCTGCATCTTCGGCTTCGCCTTCAAGAAGGACACGGGCGACGTGCGCGAGACGCCCGCCGCCACGATCGTCAAGTACCTGCTGGAGGAGAAGGCCAACGTGGCTGTGTACGACCCGCAGGTCAAGCTGGACGAAATGATGCACGAGCTCGAGTACCAGGGCGTGAACCCCACCAACCACCCGCAGATGGAGAAGCTGCTCACGGTGTACAACGACCCGTACGAGGCCGCCAAGGACTCGCACGCCATCGCCGCGCTCACCGAGTGGGACGAGTTCAAGACGCTCGACTACGCCAAGATCTACGAAAACATGACCAAGCCCGCCTTCTTCTTCGACGGCCGCAACATCCTGCCCCACGACAAGATCGCCGAGCTCGGCGCCAAGGTCTACGTCATCGGCCGCGCCGACGTGATCTCGGGCGAACTGCCCTTTTAGAGCAGCAAGTGCCAGGTAGCCAGCCAGCGCGTTTTATTCTCTTCGTGCTTTTCTTAACGTAAAATCAAATCCAACAGGTAAAACTGCTTAAAGGTTGTTGGTAAAATCCATGTAAAGCTGCTTAAAGTATGTTTGGGTAAAAAACATTGTAAAACCCATTGCTTTTTAATGCTTTGTTTTTGTACACTAAAGTTGTGGCCAAGACACAAAGTGCAACTTTAGTGTACAAAAACAAAGCATTAAAAAGCAATGGGTTTTACAATGTTTTTTACCCAAACATACTTTAAGCAGCTTTACATGGATTTTACCAACAACCTTTAAGCTTCCATGTTTTGTGCAGCTACTATAGTACTACAGTATTACTAGTAATACTGTATCACTAATACTACTACTAGTAGTAGTACTTGCGTCTAGAAATACTACTACTGTAGTAAGTGCCTTCGCACATCAAAAATCTGCTTCGAAGTAGCATGGGCGAAACCTGCTCCGAATTCCTCGCGGGTGCGGGGCTCTTCATCTTCAACGGTGTGGACTTGGTCGCGGGTGTCGCGCTATGCGCCTACAGTCTTTACATCGGCACCAACTGAGAAGTGGTGGGCGCGCTGGAGCTCGGCGTCTCCATGGTGCTCACCAAGCTTGTGTTGTGTTCGTGCAGGTGGCGATGACAGAGGAACACTACGTGGACACCAGTTGTGCAAGGCGCAGCCTCACAGGGACTTGAGGGGCTTTGGCAGGCTCAAGGTAAGTTGAGTTGTGAGCTGCAGCTCTGTGCGCGCAGCGCACGCTGCTCGCCTGCCTACCCTCGCAACCCATTGCAATGTATATTACGTATAGCTATGTGTACTCGCAGGCACACGCAATCGCAGCTTTACCAGTGAAGGCGTCGTCCTCCCAGTCTGGGCAACGGCAGCATCCGTTGCACCGCCACCGAGCTTCACCCACGCTGCAGTGTGCTGCAACTGCAGCTGGGCCAAGGCAGTGTCCGTCGGCACGTTGCTGTCCGGTGGGTTGGTGCTGGAGGGCGCCGAGAACAACGGCTACGCCGAACGGCTCGTTGCAGTGCGGTGCTCCGGAGTCTTGGGTCGCAGCCCGAGCTCCTGTTCACAGCGGACTGTTGCCCGCTCTGGTACGGTAGTACTTCACACTCCCACTCGCACACGACGCGCGCCAAGATTCCAGCATGCAGCTGGGCGTTGACGCTGTCTGCCAAGTGTCGGGGGCGTAGCGTAGACCGCTGTTGAAAACTGCACTTCATTAGCCAGCTGTTTTTCGTTTGCCCGTGTTGCGTTTGGTGGTGGCTGCGTGCAGGGCGTCTGCGGCAGCAGCAGCAGTTCCCGCAATCGGCAACACTTTGAGGTGCGACCGAAATTGGCTGTACTTGTCTCTGGCCAGCGGCTTTGTCATGATGTCGGCCGTGTTGTCGTTCGTTGGTACGTGCAACGTGCGCAGCTTGCCGTCTTCAACGAGATGACGCACCAGATGATACTTGTTGTTGATGTGTTTTGTGTTGGAGTGCTTGCCTGGCTTCGCGGCTAGATAGAGCGCTGCCTGGTTGTCGCCCCGCAGCATTGGTGTAGATGCCGGCCATCGCAGCTCCTCACACAGTCCAACGATCCAAAGAATGTCCTTCACCCCCTCATTCATGGCGATATACTCGGCTTCAGTGCTGGATTGGGCATTGATGCCCTGCTTGCGAGAGCCGTAGGATATGGCGTTGCCATCGAGGAAGGTGATGTACCCCGAGACAGACTTGGAGTCGTCTGGATCGTTCGCGTAGTCGGAGTCGGTGAACACAGTGATCGACACATTGTCGCCGGGAATCACATCCATGTGTAGCGCAAAGTCCCTTGTTTGCAGGAGATAGCGCAGTACTCGTTGGCCTTCACGGTAGTGAATCGCTGTGTAGCATGACAGGAACTTTCCGAGGTGACGCACAGCATGCGCGATGTCGGGGCGTGAGCCCGACACAAGGTACTGCAGGCCGCCGACAAGCTCACGATACGGGAGGTCTCCAGGCTCGGAGGGCTGTTCCTTGGCCCTGGACTCGCTCGTTGCTTGAGGTGTCCAGCAGCCGTACGAGTTTGCAAGACCAAACTTCTTCAGCAGCTTGTCAATGTGTGTCCGCTGACTGTACACGACTTTGTTGTGCTCGCGGTCAATTGTAATCTCGATGCCCAGAAGGTACTTCACTTCGCCCATGCTGGTCATCGTGAACTTGGCTTCCAGTTGAGCAGCCACCTTGTCGCACAACGCGGGTGGCCCCATCAGTAGGAGGTCATCGACGTACACTGTCAGCAGCATCTGCACCTCGTCGCCCTCATACATGGCATAGAGACCGTAGTCACTGTCAAGCCTGACGAGCCCCAAGCTGACCAGGAAGACGTGCAGTGTCTTGTTCCAGACTGCCGGTGCTTGCTTGAGACCGTAGAGAGATTTTATGAGCTGGCATATCACTTCGCCGCCTGGAGAGCCTTCATCCGATCCGCTGGGTATCTCCATGAAGATCAGCTCCTCCAGTAACCCGTAGAGAAACGCAGTCTTAACATCATATTGACGTATATTCCATCCGCGCTTTAGTGCGTACAGAATCGCCGCTCGTATTGTCTCGAAACGGATCACCGGCGCGTAAGTCTCTGCGTAGTCGACTCCTTCCTGCTGTCGGAAGCCATGGATCACAAGACGGGCTTTGAACCGCCTTATACGACCTTGCGCGTCGCGCTTGATCGTGTACACCCACTTGTTCGTAATCACACGCTGTCGCTTTGCTTTGACTCTTGCGACCAGCTTCCAGGTGCCGTGCTCGCGCAGCGACGCGAGCTCTTCTTCCATGGCCGCTTTCCACTCCGGCCAGTGGTCGCTTTGCTTGGCTTGTCTGTAAGTACTTGGCACCGGAATGTCAGCTGTCGAGTTGATGACGGACCCAACGACATACTCCCGAAGGTGGGCGGGTGGCTTCCTCGCACGGCGAGCACCAGCCTCACGAGGCGGCATGGCCGCAGGCATCTTCTTTGGAGGCTCGTAGTCGTCGTCCGGATCATCACGGCCAGCTTGCTGGCTCCGTCGACTGGGCAGGGCTGGGCGCTCAGCAGTCTCCACCATTTCGCGGCTAAGTACTGGTGCTGGTGACTGTGCTGTAGATGTCTGCACTTGCCCTTCTGCTCGCTCTCCCACTTGCTCTCCCACTTGCTCTCCCACTTGCTCTCCCACTTGCTCATCGACGGCAACCAATTCAGGATCATTACCGGTCGGCAGTGCCGGCATCGGTTGTTCGGGCAGTCTTCGAGAAACTCCTGCTTCAGGGAAGAGCCGCTCTTCGAGTGAGGTAACAATCGGCACAATTGGTATGTCGGCAGGTAATTCGTAGGCTCCGTGTTGATAGGCATTCAGGAGCAGCTGCCGCACGTAAGCTTGAGCTACAGTGAAGCGCTCATGACAGAATACATTTCCACTTCGTCTGTGGAACACTCCTCCAGTCTTCAAGTTCAACAGCTTGTAGCCTTTTGTATTCGATGAGTATCCCAGCAACAGCGCGAGCTCTGCGCGAGGGTCAAGCTTGTCACGGGTGGAAGTCTTCTCCGCCGGAATATGAGCGTGCACCACACAGCCCCAGGTTCGCAGCTCCCGCAGTGAAGGCTCGGAGCCATACAGTGCTTCATGAGGCGACTTGCCCTGCAGAGCTTCTGTCGGCAGCACGTTCAGAGTATCCACAATGTGAAGCGCTGCCTCTCCCCACAGCAGATTCGTTTGGTGCGTGGCGTGCAGCACCGCACGAAGCCGCGGTAGAATGATGCCGTTGGCTCTCTCCACCAGACCATTTTCCTCAGGCGAGTAGCCGTTGGTGTTCTGCACAGTGATGCCAAGCCTTTCACTGAAGTCAAGGAGCTGTTCACTGAGAAACTCTCCACCTTGGTCAGAGTGGAGGGTGATTACGATGTGTCCGGCTCGCTTGAATCGGGTGTTGAGCCGCAGGATCAGCTTCTTCAATCTGGGAGCAGCATCGCTCTTGTTCTTCAGGAGATAACACCACTTGTAGCGTGTGGCCTCGTCTAGCGCCAGCAGGAACATCGTCTCCCCCGTGATCGCTTCTTCGCTTACCGAGCACAGGTCCACAGAGAGTTTCTCCAATGGATTTCTGCGTCGCTCGGGGCCGCGCTGGTACGACATGCGCTTGAACTTTGCTGACAGACACGGTACACAGTCGTAGGCGGCAAGCGATTTCAGATTGACGTTAACTCCAAAGTCCACCTTGTTCGATGCCATCTCACGTATCAACTTCATGTTGACGTGCCCCAGCCTGTTGTGCAGCAGGCCCATCGCGTTCTTACGCGCTTCAACGGCAGCAACAAGCCTGAGCGATCTCTTCGTGCGAAGTCGATAGAGCTTGTCGAAGCGATCGAAGCGAAGTTTGATTGAGTCTTTAGTCAGCCAGGCCGTGCGTTGATCGCCACTGAAGTGTACCGAAAACCCACAGGATTGCATGTATCCCAGGCTCATAAGGTTCACGTGAGCGTTGGGGGAATACTGCACGTCGTCCAGCCGGCGAGGCTCCCACTGGCCCGTAAGTTCGTTCAGCACGCGCATTGCAACACTACCGCAAGTGTCCAGCACCTCAGTCTGGCCGAGCGCCATCTTCAGTTCACCAGAGTTACCACGCTGCACGTACGAGAAACAGGAGAGGTCACCGCAGAGATTCACCTGCGAACCGCTGTCGAGCAACCACTCCATCTCATCTGGTGCCAACGCGCGAGGCGCACTGTCATTGTTGGTGTCACGCACCATGCCCACTAATCCTCCTCGCGATTTCGTCGATGAGGGGGCAGGGGATGGCGGAGACGTCGATGATACTTCAGCTGACGCATCGAGCAAAGCGGGGACAGGACACTTCTTTTCATGTTCATCTTGAAGCTGCCTGGCAGCACGTTCACCCAACACAGCCCGAACTTCATCAAGCGAGAACCCCACCACGTGCTCGTCAACTTGGCGAGTAATATCGCTGCACGGGTCTTGACGTGGGGTGGGAACCATAATCACACCACCCGAGAACGCCTGCATGCGCTTTTCGTTTTGTGGTTTGCTGTTGTTGGAGCCTTGCTGCATAACCCCACTGCATTCCTTGTCGCCTTTCCAATGACCAAGCTCCCCGCACGTCTTGCAGCGAGAGTTTTTCTTTTTGGCAGCCAGGCTGGAGGCCCTCGAGCTCGAGGCAGAAGCACCCGATACAGAGCGCGCACGGTTGCCACCGTATTTGCCGCCGTTCTGTTTGGACTTCTTGCCCTTGCCCTTTTCGCTGTGCTGGATGGAGTTGACTTGCTGAGGTTTACCGTTGGTGAGGCCGCGACCCCCACTTGACGGTACCTCATGCTGTGCGCGAGCACGGGCTGTCATCTCTGCGTTCACCAACTCTGCACGCGAGGCGTAGATAGTGAACTCATCAGCCTGCACGCCGCGGCGAGTCACATCATCGGTGAGCTTGGGGTAGACCTTCATCGCGTTCGTCAGCATGAGTCGCGCGATTCGGCAGTCGGCGATGGGGTCGTTGTTCTCAGCCAAAATGCGCTGCATACGCAAGAGGTCATTGATGTACTGCTCGACCTTCTCGTCGGGCTGAAGCTTGCGCGCATACAAATCCGCTAACACCATGTCGGTGTTCACACCAGCGCCGCGACCGAAGTCTTGGTAGACGCGCTCCCACAGCAAGATTGGGTCGGCTTTGAACACGATGTCTTCGTAGCGAAGCAGCACCTCGTCAGAGATGGCGGAGACCAGCAGCCCTTGCGCCTTGCGCAGACGCACGTCCCTGCAGTTCTTTTGGGCCGGGGTCATCGCAGCATCATACTGTTCTTTGCCTTGCACGAGCTGCTCGAGGCGAGACATTCCTAGGCCGGCCATGACCCGCATCCTCCACGCTGGGTACTCCGACGGCTGCGAGAGCTTCTTGCCCACATCGAACTTGGTGATGGCTGGCATAGCACCGGGGGCGAGAGCAGCTTGGCTAGCAGCAGCGTCTTCGGTTGAGTCGGGTCCGTAGCTGGGGGCTTGGCCGTAGACGAGTGACCGTGCCAACGGGGCCGGCGGCACGCGTGCTTGGCTCCAGTATGTGTCTGGCCCCAGCAGTCGCCCAGACGAGAAATCTGGTACAGTTGGCAACGGGCGTTGGACAGGCACGGGACTGGTCGCGGGCGAGGAAACCTCAGTCGTCGACATGACGGAAGTTGTCGTTTGGCTGGATGTCGAGGTCGGTGTCAATGTAGGGTTTGGGCTCATAACCTGAGAAGTGGTGGGCGCGCTGGAGCTCGGCGTCTCCATGGTGCTCACCAAGCTTGTGTTGTGTTCGTGCAGGTGGCGATGACAGAGGAACACTACGTGGACACCAGTTGTGCAAGGCGCAGCCTCACAGGGACTTGAGGGGCTTTGGCAGGCTCAAGGTAAGTTGAGTTGTGAGCTGCAGCTCTGTGCGCGCAGCGCACGCTGCTCGCCTGCCTACCCTCGCAACCCATTGCAATGTATATTACGTATAGCTATGTGTACTCGCAGGCACACGCAATCGCAGCTTTACCAGTGAAGGCGTCGTCCTCCCAGTCTGGGCAACGGCAGCATCCGTTGCACCGCCACCGAGCTTCACCCACGCTGCAGTGTGCTGCAACTGCAGCTGGGCCAAGGCAGTGTCCGTCGGCACGTTGCTGTCCGGTGGGTTGGTGCTGGAGGGCGCCGAGAACAACGGCTACGCCGAACGGCTCGTTGCAGTGCGGTGCTCCGGAGTCTTGGGTCGCAGCCCGAGCTCCTGTTCACAGCGGACTGTTGCCCGCTCTGGTACGGTAGTACTTCACACCAACCACTACGCGCCCGCGTGGCTCTACGGTGCGTTGCAATTCTGCTGCATCTCCAGGTTACTACTGTTCACGGTCTCACTTTCGTGTATCATAGTTCCACTTCTGGCGATCGGGAGTGTGTTGGCAGTCGCCTCCCTCATGAGCGGCTGCGGACTGGTCTTCCGGAGCTGTTCGAGGTGTTTGGCACTGTCGTCCGACGTGCTGGTGTGGATCTCGCTGGCGGAATTGGGTCTGGCGGTCGTCATTTTCAGTCAAGGAGGGGCCATCGACAAGTTCCTTCGTGACCACAGCAGCGAGCTCAAGCTCAGGTTGGTCGAACGACAGTTCCAGTAGTACATTTGATGCTTTTTTTCTGGTGGTGGTAACAGTTTCTGGGTGTCCATTGTGTCCATTGTGTAGTGATGACCAGTTGACCCAATTCGAGCGTCACAAGTTCTACCCGGCGTACGCGTTGCTGCTTCTGTGCCTCATGGAAGCTCTGCGTCAGCGCTACAGCACCACTCTGCACCACGCTCGTCTTCGTCGTCAGTACCAGTATGAAATGCTGGCTTGAGGTAAACTCCAGTCATTCTTGGCCTCTTCAGCACGAAGAAAAAAGAAATCATCAAACTGTATTGAGGAACGTGCATGGTGCGTGGACTAAAAGTTCACTGGCTAGTGAATCGTGTTACGACCGGCGTCGGTCATGTGGCTATCGGATGAGATATCGTTGCCAGCAGCACCAGCCTCGGACGTGACAGCTCGAGGACGCGCTTTCGGGCCTTTGGCTTTCTTGTCCTTTTTGCTGCCAAGTCCTAGGAACTCGAAGCACTTGTGCGTCCAGGAGCGAACTGTGAGTCCGAAGCCCTTCACGCCCATTCCCTTCACGATCACAGGTTCACCATGTTGTCCTTGTTGAAGTTCGTCGTTTGTACTCAAGTCCAGCGTGAAATTCAAGAGGAACGGCAGCTCGTCTCGGTGGAAAGCGTACAGTACGGACATTTTTGCCTTGTCGGGATTGGTGTGCTTTGCCTTCTTATTAGCCGCAGTGTTCTTTTCCTCGTCCTGTTCCCTCAGTCGAGCGATTGTAGTGATCGACGGATCGCCACGCACGAAGCGGAAGCCGCTAGTAATTTCAGGACGCCTGCAGCTCTCGGGAAGGCACAACAACAGACAATCCTTGTCTTTGTAGTGCGCGAATACTGGTATCGGTCGCGACGACAAGATAAAGCGTTAGCCGTCAAGAAATGTACCGTGGACTAGTGTTCAACACGTACCATTCGCAAGGAAGAGCGGCGCGCGGGTCTGGTACGTGGGGGTCATACTGAAGAGAGACACAATCGCAGCGTTATTCCGAAGTAAGCATCGTTCAGCTCCGCCCAGAAGCTGCTCGGCCACTTGATCGACAGGGCGTGTTCCGTCAGCCTGAATCAACTCACAGACACCGCCGAGTGCAGTGACGACAGCTTTGCTGTGTGCATGGAACTGCTCGAGTCGTGTGCGCACGGTCTCCTCGGTATCATCGCTACGCTGAATGACACGATCGGCTACTTCCGGTGGCGGCGGGTTGAATGCAACGTGATAGGTCTTGCCGGTCTCCGGATCGAGGCGTCGACCAGCAATGCGCTTTACGACTTCGTCGTCTGGAACATCAAGTGCCAGGACGCAGTCAGGAATTGTGCGTGCAGCGAGAAGTGCTTGAGCCTGAGCTTCCGTTCGCGGAAATCCATCCAGAAGCCAGCCTCGAGCTTTGCAATCGGGTTGTGCTAGTCGTTCCAGCACCACGCCCACGATGAGTTCGTCTGGAACGAGCTGGCCTCCGTCCATGTATCCCTGTGCCTGTTTTCCAAGTGACGTGCCATCACGAATGGCCTGGCGAAGCATGTCGCCGGTGGACAAATGCACAACGTGTAGCGAGCGCACTAAAAGTTCGCACTGCGTTCCTTTGCCACTGGCTGGAGCACCCGTGATGATCAACCGTGGCGGGTTACGCACTCGAAGAGGCCCGCGGGACCCTCGTGCTCGGTAGATTTCGTGCACCAGCTTCCTCGTAGTGGTGTCTCGAGATTTAGCAGCGTCGACATGAATCACGGTCGATATCTTGACAAAGTTTTGGCGCACTGCCTCACGATGCTCTCGGTAGAGGGCGAGTCTGCGACCCACCGGTGCTAGTGACGCCTCTGCTTTCGCTTCTTCTCCTTCGCCATCTCGCTGACTCGCATCGTCGTCCGACAGCTCGTGAATCGCCACTACATCAGGTTTCGCGCCATGGCCGATAAGCACACGCGCTTGAGTGTCTGTGCGAGGAAAACCTTCCAGCAGCCAGCCGCGAGCCTTGCAGTCTGGCTGAACTAAGCGAGCTAGCACCAGATCTTGCACGATATCGTCTGGAACAAGGTCCCCGGCGTTCATGAAGCGATTAACGTCGGCAAACTTTCCTGCTGCTTCACGTAGAAGGTCTCCAGCGCAGACATACACGACGCCAAACTCCTTCACCAACCTCTTGCTCTGCGTTCCTTTACCCGATCCGGTGGGGCCAAGCAAAATGATGTTCGGCGGTCCACCAACCGGTCGAGCCAGAGTTCGCGGTAAGCTCGGCTGCAATGGACTTGGTGCAGGTGCCGGTGCCGGTGCAATTGAAGAACTCCCAGCTGCTGGCGGCGGCGGCATCGACGAGGAATCTACAGGATCTGGACTTGTTCTTGGCGCTGGGAGCTCCTCTGGCACAGGATTTGCCTTCCGGTAGATGTTGGAGAACAATCGCGCATAGCCGTCGACTTGGTCCGTGTCGATGGAGTCTGTACACGCCAGCAACCCGCACGGCTGTTGAGTGTCAATGCACTGCGCAACGAAGCACGCTCGATGCTCGTCCTGGTTCGTCAGCACTCGAGTCGTGTCCGTTGCGGCGTCGAACCAGGCGTTGGCTGCGTGGCGCTTTTGGTCCTCGTTTTTCTTGACCAAAGCTTGCAGTTGATCGGTTTCAGCCTCCGAGGACAGCGGCTGGCGCACGTATAGACTGGGGGTGTAGTCCGCCCTCACTGCGCGGTAAAACATGAGCAACCCGCCAGTGCTGAGCCCCACCGCATCATAGCACGAGAACGTCTGCGAGAACACTCCGAGCTCCTCGACGTCCACGCCCACGTGCACCGCCAAGACGACTCCGCCCAGCTCCGGTTGAAGCTTGAACAGTTGGTGCAGCAGCGCCGCGAGCACTTTGCGCTCAGTGCTGACTTCGGGGTCGTAGCGGAACGCCATGAGCATCAAACAGCCATTGGGTTTGCCGAACAGCAGCCGCTTCTTGAGGTAGTCGCGCACCTCGGGCCAGCGCGCGAGCGCTGCCGGGATCTGGTCGTCGAACGATGCGAAACCCGCGAGCGTTGCGTGAGCTGCAGCCGACGATTCTTCACCTGTAGCAGCAGTCGAGTCCTTTGGTGGTAGCTGCTCGGCGCAAAGCGTGACTTGCGACGTCTCGATCAACGCCCCGGCGTGAGTGAGACCGAAGAGCTTGCGACGCGTGCTCGAGTCCGGCGCCGGCAGCGACTCCACAGCCGCTTCGTCCGCGCCATTGCACCCACGCACGGTGAGTTCCATGAGCTCCTGTCCTCCTAGTGGTGGTTGGTTACGTGCACCTCGACTGGAAATGACGGGCTCCAGTGCCAGGTATAGCGTTCTATTTCGAACGCACTTTATTCTCACACGTCACAGATACCTTTTGCGATACGAATTTTGTGTGAGCTATGTGTGCGTCGGTAGTAGTAGCTGAAGCTGTCGTAACCGTTCGGACAATATCGGAACCTGTCACTATCACAAATAAGTGTATCTTGAGCATGGCGCCACGAGCGACTCCCGCGACTGAGACTGCTCTCCCACGCATGTGGACGCGGTTCTTGGCCCCGTACTACGTGTGCAACGCGGTGGCGCTGCTCATGTACGTGCCGATCCGCTTCAATCAGTCCAGCGAGGCCCTCACCGAGCGCGAAAACTACCTCAACTTACCACTGGTGCAAATAATTGCTTTTGATTTGAGTTTTAAATTCAATTATAAATGACAATAATTATTTTTTTTCTAATGGAACAGGAACAAGAAATTTTCCTGTTGGCGTTGGGTTCGTGGCTGCTGAACTATCGCAAGAAGGCGACGGCAGACGGTGTCCTAGCACTCTTCTTCATGTATGGCAAGATTGCTGTGCTGGCGTCGCTTTATTACTTGGATATTACCCTTTTTGGGTGGTACGCGGTGGTTTGTCTCGGTAATTATTATTGGTGAATTATTGAGCAATAATTGTTGGGGTTTATAATTTTGACAATTATTCTGTTTGCAGCCCTGTTCGCGGCGGTGGGACAGCCTCGATACGACGGTCCGTCCAAGATCACCGAGTTGAACCCGGCGATGGTGGAGAAATTGGTTAAGAAAGCTACTGGCTCGAAGAAGAAGAGTCCGCCGAACTCATGGCTGGTTTTCTACTATGCTGACTGGAGTGACTCTTGCGTGGAGCACGAGCCCATGCTCGCTGATCTTTCGCTCAGGTAAGAGGAGATGATATATATTTGAGCTGGCGCTTTGAGTGCAGTTTTGGGTATTGATGGCGTGACTTGCATCGGCACCGGAATGCTACGGAGCAGATACTCGTCGAGCACGTTGCAGTTCGGCAGGATCGATGTAAACAAGTGGTCCGATCTGGCGGTGGAGAACCGGATCAACGTGTCGACGTCGTCATGGCAGCTGCCGAGCATGATCCTGTTCCAGGACGGCCAAGAGGTCATGCGTTTGCCGCCCATTGATGACAATGGGAAGGTCACGAAGACGATTCTCGACAGGGTACTGTGTACGCTGCAACTGAATTCGATTTGGTTTTACTCCTCACGTTTGTGTGTTCGGCGCTTGTGTACTGGATATAGGCGGGTCTTATTGCTGTTTTCAAGCTTCAAGATCTAAAGGAGGGCAAGCCAACCGCCTTCAAACCCAAAAACAATTAGAGCGAAATGGAGGCGTGAAGTTTCAGAGGGTGTCGAGCTTGGCGTGGAAGCTACCAGAACATTGTAGCAAAATGTGGACACAATGTTTGCATCACTTCAATTTATGGAGTAAAGAAGCCTGGAATCAATTGCTGTGGGTCCCAGCCTGGCCCAGGGGGGCTCCCAGGTAAGCTAGCGGCGCCATCAGAGGCGGCATGCCGTGTGTGTGATGTTGACCACGCGTGAATATCTGCCGATAACTACTGACTGGAGTACAGTGTGCTACAAAGAGGAGAGATTGTCATCTGGGAAGCAACTCTGTCATGGGTTGAGCAAGCATCTCGGGCCACACAGGGATTCTGGTTTCCTTCTTGCCTTCAAGGCAGGATACCAACCAGTCCCAGCGATCTTAGTTCAGTTTCGCAATGACTGTTCGCGTGTGAGAAATCTGCCCAAGCTTAGCGCCCCCTCAATTGACGGTCCGCCCTTCCACCAAACCTTAGTGAAAATGCCCGCCAGCGTGGATGCAGACCTCCACGGAGTCAAGACTGCTGCCGCTTTTACAGACCTCTCATCTAACCTCTTATGTAGTCGTGATCTCCTACATCTTGTGCACCAGGCAGACAACCACGTTGCCTGCCGCTTCTGGCAGGATCGCTAGAAGATACTTGCATTACAGACGCAGCTACAGTACAGACGCAACTGTCCCGGAACAGACGAAACTGACCGTTGGAAAGCTTACGCGCCTGGCACTGCTGACGGAATTCTCCGCGTTGCTCGCTGGATGCAGCAAGTACGGCATGCATGTATCCGCGACACAATGGTGAAGGAAACAGATTTACCTTAAAATTGGAAGGCGGCAGCGGGTGCAATAATGAGTCGTGCTGCAAAAACTGCAGCGATTCGCTGCCAGCGAGCAGTATGCGGTGACTAGGTTGAAGCAACGGCTACTGGGAATAGCTAAATCGTTGTTGGGCAGTTCGAGCCCTGAGCTTCAGGGGAGCGGATTTTACACGAGTTCGCGTGTTGCCAACGATCGCTCCAGACATTTTGTGAGCGTATTGAGCAGCTCCAAGCTTTGGATGGTCCCCGACCGAATACAGCTCCAATAAAGATGCTCGCCGAGTGTTTGGAATTACCAGACCTTTACTTAGTTCACTTCGAAGCAGTTCACGTTTCCAGTATTAGGGTGGTTAAATTAAATGCTTCAAACCTGTCTATACATGTAATACAGTACCACAACATTTGTACACTCGAGTTCTGCAATCACACTTCAGTAGGGGGGTGGGGGTCACGAAATAGAGGACATGGTTTGCCTGGATTTACGCCCGCACGGCTCGTAAACAGCAGGCGGGGTTGCCTTCGACACTTGGAAGAAACCAGACCCTAGTGAACTACCGGTATCGCCCTGCACGCGCTCCGCACGAAATAAAAAAACATGCAAGGCATCAACCCTATTATACCGCGCTTGCGCGCAAGGAGCCCTTCTATCTCAAAGCCATAACATCAATGCAACCTGTGCTCGCAGTTCCACCTTTCGTATTTCCCTCGTACTTGTATTGCTACCAAAAAAATATTGTACTTGCCGAGCATCTCAATAATGACTGCACTTGGGGGCCATCCAAATTGCACTCGCTGAGAATCTTTTTCCGAGCTTCAGGCCCACACGAGCCGGGCTGATTGAAGTTATATTTTCAGCAAAGACAATCCGGAACATTAAGGTCTCTAATAATAGAGACCGTAAGAGGCTGAACCTGATGACAAAGTTTCTGAAGCTACAGGCTCATTGAAGACAGCGTTGCTGAAGGCACCATGGGCACGCTGAAGCAGAAGTGACGAGGCAGTAATAGGATAAACTTTAGATAGACGACAAAAACAGGTATATTGGACGTGGTAGGTTCTAACCACTTGACGGCGGTCTGCACCAGTGAATATCAACGCAACTATCATAATAGATGATACAGGCGGTGATCTAAACGAATGCAGGGCAAAGAGAGGCCTTCACACAGGCTGCAGATGCAAAAATTGTCGCGGTAGATTTCTCACAAGTAAGCAGTCACCACGAAACTGAACGTGGATCGCGCGACTGGCTGGCATCCTGCCTGAGCTACCTGGCAAGCTCACAAGGCGCCCTGGAGAGCCCAGTAAAACAAGTCGCTGCACATTCGTGGTTAACTACTAAGGCCTACAACCAGTTTCGTGTTTCCAACCAGTTTCGTGTTTCGCTTTTTAACCAATTAAAATGCGTTAATATAATTTTGCCGCATTCCTATTCGCTAAAACTTTCTAGAAGCTAGCAAATCTCATGCGAGACTTGTTCGGAGAGGGAGACTACATACTAAATGCAAGTAAATAACGCGACACGAAACTGGTTGCCACGCGTTTTTAGTCGGTTTAGTGGTTGGAGCCTAATGGTGGCCTCACAGTGGATGAAATGCTGCCGACATGCACACAAATAGGTCCGTTTAATGGGCATTTCTAGCGGTGCCTATTTAATACCAATGCCTAGTAGATATCGAGTTATCGCCACAAATCGAAATGGGTTCAGAAAAAACACGAAACTGGTCGTCGGCCTTAGCACAAACCTGCCGTCTTGCAGAGTCTGAGCGGCCTAGTATCATCCGACCGGAAAGCTAGCTCAACCATAACGACGTGTGTCCCGATGACGATCTCTCTAGCGCATTGTGCACAACCACAAAACACAAACTGGGCTGTGGGCCACACTTTGCGAAGTTATCGGCAGACTCAACACTAAAATGTTCCGAAAAACAAAGCCTCGTGAGACCTGTACATACTGAACGCATGAAGGTGGCTGCATGCAGGCACCAACCCGAGGACTCAGGGCGACACTGGGGCTCAGTTAAGGTGAGTCATCTTGTGCGAGTGGATTGTGGAAGAAACCACACGCCCCCTCTGACGGTACGTACCAGGGGTCCCATGCGCGGCACTGGCCTCTTACTGGCGCCACTGCGAGTGGTCTCATGCCTTTGGCTCGACTCAACCACTTGACTAGACGTTAGTTGGGGCGGCGGGTGGGTGCATTTCCGGCCCCAACGTCCACGCGCTTCTTGGTGCCAGCACTGGTCGGCGCCTTCGAGTCGAACGTGAAGCGAATCCAATGGACATCCTGGCCGTCGTGGACGAGGCTGAAACGCCCGTGTTGACTCGCAGGAAAATTCCACAGCCTTTCGCCTCGGCTCAGAGTAACGCACGCCGCCTGGAAGTTCCAGCGCCCGCACAGGATCATTATCGGATTCGCCGGCTTGCGGGGAAGTCTACCTCCAAATCTTACCACACGATGGTCGATACCAGCGTCAAGGACGTTTGCGTGCCCGGGCGCCGACGCTCGCGCTCGGAGGGGGCCACGAAGGCCGCACAGACGCTCCAGGCGTCGCTGCTGCTCCAGTCGCCTCCCACCTCACTCCCGGAAGACAGAACCATCTCGTTCCCGCGATGCGCTGAGCTTTACGTGCGGACGTCGGACGGCGTGGTGTTCCAGGACGAGGACTTCCAGCGCCAGACGATCGCCAAGGCCGAGCGTCTGGTCGAGACCGCCCTCAGCCCGGAGAGCTCGGAGCGCAACGCGCTCATCGCCAAAAAGGCGCTCAAGTACCGGGAGATGCGCTCGCGACGACCGACTGGCGAAGCCGACCTGCGGATCCCCGAGCTGGCATTCCGCACGCAGAGCTGCCCCGCTCCGATAGACCGAACCTAGAGAACCATACACCGAGGAAGACGCCGTCACGGTCTCACCTCCGTCCCCTATAAACCTTAGACACCTACAGCTGGAAGTAAAGTATTTTAAGTAAACATGCTGCATGTTGATGAAAACACACACGTATTGAGTCTACTATTATAATAGTGCGGATCGCAGGGACAAGAAAGAACCCACGCTATGGGGGCCCGATCAATCGCGCCTAACGAAACTGTAAACTGTTGAAACAGTCCCCACGCCTCTATGCTCTGCCTCTCAACAAGCGAGATCCTCACAGGCCTCTTCAAGTGCCTTCCTTCATCGCATCAATACAGGATCCCAGCATCTCTGCCACCGCCTCAGCACAAAAGGGCAACTTCAACTAAAAATGTATCCATATCGCCCTTCAACTAAAATGTATCCATATTGCTCTTCAACTGTCGAAAAGGCACCCGTCTGCTCAACCTTCTCTTCAAGAAAACCTACAGCTTACTGTCACATAGTAACTCCCATAGGAAAATCCAATCGAGAACGATGTGCGGCGACTCGTGCAGCGAATGCTGTTCCGGCAGCGCGCTCTTCGTCTTCAACGGCGTCGACCTCGTGTGCGGCGTGGCGCTCACCGTTTACAGCCTCTACCTGGGTGCGTATAGTATACACGTAAACATTTATTCCCCCACTTTGAACATCGTAAAAGTTAAAGTAATTATTATTTTGAATAAATGAATGCAGGGCTCAACCACTACGCCCCGGAATGGCTCTACGCGCCCATCCTGGCGGTGGGGGGTCTGCTGATCCTCTCAGTGCTCATGAGCTGGTGCGGGGCGTCCAACCGCAGCTGCTCCGTATGCCTCTCGCTCTCCTCGTCGCTGCTGATTATCTTGGCGCTGGCTGAATTGGCGCTGGCGGTGGTAATTTTCACCCAAGGAGCAACAATTGACCGATTTCTACGTCAACATCAACAAGAACTCAAAATTACGTACGTGAAAAATATTTTATTTTATGTGATTTGGGAAATTCTAGGAATTTTATTATTTTATATTGCAGGGATGAGCAGCTGCGTCATCTTGAGGAGGACAAGTTCATTCCGGCGTATGGACTATTGACACTATTCGTGATGGAAGCGCTGAGGTTTTGCTGCAGCAGTGAGCTGCATCGCGCTCGACGCCACCGGAAGTATCGCTACCGACAACTTGGCGCACTCCGAGATTTGGATGACGAGCTTCTGACGGTCAAGAAGGAGAAGGTGGGGGCGGTGAACATTTCCTATTGCTGCTGCGTTGATAATGCTGAGTTTTGTGTTTTGTTTACAGAATATTTCGAGCAAGTATGCTTCGTTGAAGGACAAGTACCGCCAGAAATATGTGGCGCCGGAAGCTGTCCCCGTGACCGGGAAGCAGACTGGAGCTTTCTACGTTTAAAGAAGAAGTTGGTGGTATGTGATTCACAGTTTCTACCTGTGATTTTTTAAAGCGAATCTTCGAGTCGGGAAGTGGTGCTGGAGATGCTATGCTACAGCGAGACTTTCAGTCGGTGCGCTATGGAGCGAAGGGAGAGGTGTAGCTCGTCGTGCCGTTGGCCACATTCAATGGAGCTCGTTGCCATTTGCTCAACTATCTGATCGAGTTTCTCTTGCTGGTCTGCTTGCACAGCTTTTACTTCGTTGCTGAGACCGCGGATTTCCCGGGAGCAGATCGTCATGCCTTCATCGACTGCACAACGAATCCGGGCGTGATTTTTCAGTAGGTTTTCGACGGCATCTTTCGTGCGGTGCTCTTGGGACGCTACAACGTCTGAGAGTGCGTCGACGCGCTGAGTGAGCTGGGTTTTGTCCATTTTGCCTTGCCGGTCGATTGCTTCTTGTAGAACATTGAGTTTTCCCAGCCACTGGGACTGTTGTTTTGAGACTGTGTTACGAAGCGCAGAGTATTCTTTCGCTAGCACCTGCACATCGCTTGCCACCGTAGTCGTGGCTCCATTAGTTTGCTCCTTTAGTGCAAACAGCTCGACTTGGAGCTGGCTGTTTTCTTCCTTAAGTCTTTTCAGGGCTTCCATTGCATCCTCCTGGGATATTTGCAACGATTTCTGTAGATGCGCAGCCTCGCGTTCGCGTGTCATGAGATCTTCCGAGGTGTTTTTCATGAACGCTAGCTCCGCTTGAGACTCGTACAAAGCCATCTCAAGCTTGGAGCACGTCTCTTGAACACTGAGGAAGCGCCGCTCGGATGTTTCCTGCAGCTGCCGACGCTTTCCATCCATTCGTGGCACTTGTGACTCTAGAAGTCCAATCGAGCCTTCCAACTTGGCCACTCGGTCTTGAAGCTGAGACGTGGTAGCAGCAAGCTGCTTCTGCATCTCCTCTAGGAGAGCACAAGACGTGAGGACAAGTCATTGTCCGCAGGTAGCAAATCACATCAACCTACCAATTTCACACGTGAATACGTCGGATAACGAATTGAAGGCATCGTGGAGCATGTCGACCTGCCAGCAAAGTGTCCCTATTGAGCAAAGTAAATAATATATAACATCACATGGGGTACGAACATCACCTTGCCGACGAGCTCCTGCAAAGTCTCATCTCGCTGAGTCACCTCTCGACTTTGAATCTGTAAACAAGCGTTCAGTTGCATTCCCCACCACACCCCACGCCAAGCACATTCACCCCACGATCCGCACCTCGAGGTTGTTCTTAAGCTCTTCAACGTCCGAAACCAACGCGTTCTGCGCCAGTGAGCGATAAACACCTCAAAACTCGACTAAGAGGCTCTTCCCTTACAACGCACCGTCTTCTTCGTGAGCGACACAGCGGATAAAGACTTGGTGGTGGTCGCCACCGCCGCCTTGGAGCTTTCTGTCGGCCGACGCAGCGCCCCCATGGTCTCTATCGGCTTTCGGTTGAGGAGTCGGCTCCCCCAACAATAGGAGGATGATGTCCGTTAGCGTCCGTTACCCATGCGACGCGTGCCATGGATTTCGGTGGCCGCGGTCGAGCTCTGCGTCTCTCTTCCAATCGGGCAAGTGGGTGACCCTCATCCGATAAGGGTCGTGCTTCCCGAGCGCGCGTCACCCTCGTGGATCACCATCCTCCACGGTAGATTCGCACGAATAAGCCGCTCGCAGAAGAAATCTCGCTGGCCTACATGCAGGTATCACCTACTATTTTGCTACAGTACTGTAGCTTAGTGCATTATGTAAATATGTAGCCCACCAGTCTCGAGTTGGAGTGTACGCCATCGAGGGCTGCAAAGAGCAGACGCATCCAAGCGGCTTTCCGCTGTACGACACTGTATCAGCGTCGTTACGCGAGCAATAGATGCACCAAGTCAGTGTTGCCTTTGGCTTGTCTGCGAGCTGTCGGAGCTCAGCTCCGTGTGAATGCCACGGACGGCGGCAACTGCGTAAGCGGCCTTTTCTCCGTTAACTCGCACGTGTCGCCAGCCAGCAGCGGGCTTCTCCGGCCAGAAAGCAGGGAAACCACCGCTGGCGACGTAGGACCCCACGACGCAATGCTGTGACTAATAAAGTTGAAGTGCGGCGCGCGGCTTTGCAGAAGATCGCGCGCACAAAGCTCACGCGCCCGTGGAAATAAAACGCGCCCATCTGAAGATTTTCGCTTCGCGTTCATCCAATCCGATACCCCGAAAATCACCATCTGGGTAAGTATGGACCAATCAAAAGACAGGAAGGCACCGGTTGAAGTTGCGTCGAAAGGCGACGGCCTCACCTGCCTTTTTTGGCGCTCCCCACTACTGTAGCGTAGTGCTTCATGCAGGGCGTTCGTCTTGTATCGTTGGCCAGTGTCAAGCCGCGCCATTGTTCCAAGCCGCGTCGCTCATACTGACGGAATGACGATCTGCCATCACCACAATTGTCAGCGGTGGGGCTTCACAAGCTTCCGGAGCCTCCTTTCTCCCGAGTTGGTTGTCCAGCATGCGGCAAACTCTATCCTAATGTCGGGCCCGCCAAGCGGAGGCGGGTAGCCTGGCCCCAAAAATCACACTGGGATGAGGCGCGGACGGAATTTTCCACCAAGCGGCTGTCTGCTGCTTGGGCTTTGGCGGCCGTCGAAAGCCTCCGACCATTCTGAGATTTGCCGCGTGCTGAGCAAGCGGTTCCCATAGTATCCTGACACTGCCGCCATGACGTCGCTCTTGCTGGACGTGCGCCGCCGCTCGCTGTCCGAGAGCTGCAAGCTCCGCTATCTGGCGTCGCTGGGCGAGGACGTGGACGAGTCCGCCGCGCTGCTGGCGCCCGACGAGCCTGTGGACGACCACCACCCGCTCGTGCTGGCCGCGCGCCACGACGACGAGCCGCTGCTCCGCTCCAAGTCCGAGAGCTTCATCTGCACGGCCCAGGGCGTCGTGTTCGAGGACGCCAAGAGCCAGTACCAGACGCGGCTCGACGGCCTCATGGCGCTGGCCGCCAGCTCCTCCAGCTCCCAGAGCAACGTGCTGCTGGCCAAGAAGGCGCTGCGCTACCGCAAGGTCCTGGAGCGCCGCCGCATCCTCGAGTGACGGAGACACCGTCGGCGCATTTTTAGACGCTGCGTCGCCTTGACGGCCTGGGAAAGTCAAAAGAGAGGCGGCTGCTGGGAGATGTTGTTGAGTTCAAGAGTGTGTTCGAGTATGAAATAGCCTGTAGCTATATATTTAACCCCCGCCCAGAAATGAAATCGCAGCGAGATTGCAATTGCACATCGGCACTTGGCCGCAAAGGCGGCAGACACTTCGACAGCCTGAGAGGTCTCGGAATGAGTGAGAGACTGGAATCAAGCAGCCAACGGACCTCGATGGATTCAGGGCCCATCGCGCTCCACGGCCGCAAGTACCGGAGATCAAACATCTTCTTCGCCATGAAGATTGGTACCTGAATGGTATGAGCCTCCGTCATTTGGCGCTGCTCGTCACTAGAAACGTCCATTGCAATCGCCGATGAGTGGAGCTCTCGTGCAAAGTAGGTAGCGAGCGAGGTTTCCGTCATAAGGCTTGTCATGGCCAAGGGCTCGTCATGCGCACCACCAAGAGTTCTTCCGACACGGGTGTGACTCCAGAAATGTCCATTGCCATCTTGGATGAGTGGGAGCTCATAGTCGCGCTGCGGTTACTGTCTCGTTCTGCCGTCGACTGGACACCTGCTGGAGCTTTAAGTTCGAACTGACTTGGGTACTTACCACAGTGATGACATGCGAGGTGCCGAGTTGGGGCCAGCGCACAGCGAGATGGCATGAGGCTGTCGTGCCTTTAAAAATACAGAGATGTCTGTCCAGTTGCAGGCGACTTCGGATGCGTCAGCGATAGCAGCAGCGATACCTGTGCTCCATTTGAGAGGACGGTCCCCAAGAATGTAGGATAGTTGCTTGACTTCGGCCAAGAACTATTCCACAAACCCAGAAGAGCTAAAAGCCTTCACAGTTAGCTGTATCCTCGAGTTGACCGTCCAATTTTAGGCATCGGCCTACGAGGAATTCCAGGTTGGGTTGCGTTTCCAGCGCAAGGCTTGGCCGTTGATCAGGGACCGTTTTCTCCCAGAGTACGCAACCAAAGCGCGCTCTCGTGATCAGCGCCTGATTGTAAAGCCATACTGGGAAATCCTCAATGCCCCAAAATGCGACGCTGGACCGACGGGCTGGTTAAAAAAATCTTCCAAGAAACGCTTTGAGCGGTCCTATCCGGACTTGATCAACCACGCCGACAATGATGCGTGTGTAGCTAGTCTGCAACGATGAGTCGCACGAATTGCGACGATCCACAGCATTGCAGCATTTGCGTTGACCTCGACACTCCACTCCAACTATGACTCGCAGCGATTCGTCACGCTCTGCAGTGGCATGCGCGCGCGTTTCAAGACGACGCTCTCTGTCTGAAGGCTGCAACCTTCATGTATTGTCCGCAATTGCCGAAGCTTCCACCTCGCAGCCCCAAAATGAACCGGACGAATGCCAATCCCCATTCCGACGTGCACGCCACAATAACAACAGTCAGGAAACGCGCTCCAAGTCCGAGAGCTTCATCTGCACGGCACAGGGCGTCGTCTTCCAGGACACCAAAAGCCAGCAATACCAGACCAGATTGAAAGGCCTCATGGCCCTCGCAGCCAGTCCAGGCAGCTCGAGCAGCAACGCCCTCCTCGCCCAAAAAGCTCTGCGATACCGCAACAAAACCATGGAGCGTCGACGCGCCTACAGCTAAAGACGAAGGCCCTTCCAGCAGTCCTGGATCTGCACCGATATCGTATTAGAACAGTTTAGAGTGAACCATACCCCGTACAATAAACGCAACATGACCCTCCCCCATCTCTCCCTCATCTCTAGCCGCAGCCGCGCTGCTTCTCCTTCTTCACCGTCCGCTTCTTGGCCTTGTCCTTGCGGGCCTTGTCCTTGGCCAGCAGCTCCTTCTCGTACTTGACCTTCTTCTCGTGCTCCTTCTTCATCTTCTCGCGCATGGCGTTCTGCGCCTGCTGCACCCGCACGCGGTTCGAGTTGGCGGGGCCTGCGTCCTCACTCGAGGAGCTCTTCTCCTTGTCCTTGATCTTGACCACGTTGCCCTCCTCGTCGAACTCCGACATGACGGTGAAGCCGTACTCGCTGATGAGCTGCTCGCGCGCCACAATCTGCTCGCGCGTCATGTTCTTGAGGCGCTCGGCGGCCTTCTGCTTCTCGCGCTTCGCCGCGTCCTCGGCCTCCTGGCGCTGCTTGTCGCGCAGCTGCAGGTCCTTGAGCTTCTTCTCCGCCAGCTCCAGCTCCTGCTGCTCTTGCGACTGCTGCTGCGCGGCCTGCAGCAGCGCTGACACGTCCTGCGTCATGGCCGCCTCGTCCAGCGTGCGGTCCAGAACCTCCTGCGCGACGAGGCCGTCCGCGGCGCCCGAGAACACGGCGATGACGCTGGCCACGCGCTCCGACACGTCCATGTCCTCATCCTGCAGCAGACCCAGCGCGTACTCGACGTACACGGACGCGTCCAGCCCCAGCAGCGACACCTTGTCGCGCACCCATTCCTCCATCGTGGCTGGCTGGAATGGGATGCAACCACTAAGTACGAACAGTGAGTGACACATGGCTACACTTTGGTGGTACATGACACATGGCTACACTTTGCTGGTACATGTTTGTACCGTTGATTTCTCGGCGTTAAATACAAGTACATAGCTACAGGCTATTTCATCACTAGACTACATCGATAATACTTAGCTGCGTGGTTGCGGCCCAATTGAAAGAAGCTCAGGCCATGTTGCGGCGGCGCTCGAGCACTTTGCGATACCTGAGCGCCTTCTTGGCCAGCAGCACGTTGCTCTGGGAGCTGGAGGAGTCGGTGGCCAGTGCCACGAGACTGTCGAGTTTGCTTCGGTAGCGCTGGCTCTTGGTGTCCTGGAACACGACGCCCTGGGCCGTGCAGATGAAGCTCTCGGACTTGGAGCGCTGCACCAGCGCAGCCAGGCTCTCGCCGCCGTGGTGCAGCAGCGGGTGGAGGTCGTCTGCGGACTGCTCGGGCGACAGCAGCGCGAAGTCGGGCTCTTCCTCGACCTCCTCGATGATGTAATTGAGGCGACAGCCCTCGGACAGCGAGCGGCGGCGGAAGTCGAGCGACGGCGACGGCATGTTCAGTGACGTTTGGAGCACTTAACGTTATGATACTGTTGAGCTCTTGGCAGTGTCGGGCAAATCGACGAGTGGAGACTTTGGTGAGTCGAACGTGGCGGACCGCCACTGGCGGTCGGCCAACGGTGCGCGCGGCTATGTGGCTACTTGAAGAATCGAAGCGGAATTTTCCAAGCGAGAAATTTGACTTCGCGAAAGTCGTGGATGGATAGTATCCGTCGGATACAGCGCGGACCTCGCTGTGCGTAAAGACCTTCCTTCGCATTTGGTGAAAGTAGAACAGCACATAGTCGCAAGGAACATAGTCGCAAGGAGACGCTGCCTGCTTTTCGCAGTGCCGGTGTTTTTATTTTGTATTTGCTCGCGCGGCTACGACTGGTAAAAGTTGTTCTAGATCCACGCATGCGGCGCGATATGGACGGCTAAGCTTAGTACATGTAGGGAAGATTCAGGCCATGTTGCGTGTAGATTCGATGTTTTCCCTCTCTCATATCGAACTTCGAGTCGACCCGAAGCCAGCTGATGAGCTCAGACCTGATGTTCAAGATCAACACTTCGATTCCCACCACAGCGAGGCCTTTGCTTGCCAGCCGTGGGCAACGACCCGTAGCTGCACGACAGCTAAGCTTCGGCTCTGCTTGGGCGTGGAGTACGTACGGAGTCGAGTCACCGGGGGCCAAGCACACGTTCGAGTAAGCCGACCGAGATGTGAACTTTACTTCAACTTGCGGCGGACCCTACACATTCTCACACTAATGCTCGCTCCTGATTGGTCCCCTACCATGATTTTTTCGCGTGGCATAGACACGGCACTTCAACCACCATGTAAAATGGTTTGGTTTTACGCTTTTAGTAAACAGATTTTATTTCACGCTTTAAAATGTGTTGACGAAACAACCAGCAACTTGCTGGCAGCAAGGACATATTCGGTGTGTATCAGAGGTCGCAAACGGCCAGCCGCAGCCGTACGGATTAGTTTTGGCCGTGGCCGCGGACAGCCGCGGACAGCCGAAATACCGCACTGGTGAGATCACGGATAGCCACGGCTGCCCGGTTGAAATCCACGGCCGGCTACGGCTATCCGACTCCCCCAGGCACAGCACTACATACATAACTTAGAGACATTAACAGTTCGGACATGGTCCGCAGGCTACGAATTTAGAGTCAAACGAAGCATGATAAGTCCATCGGTCAGCTAAAACCTATGCCTACTGGTCGCGAGGTCAAACGTAGACGCCATGTACGACAGCTACCCGAAGCCATAGAGATTTAATTTAAGAAAAAAATACATGTGTTTCACGGTTAACCGAAATCGAGATGGCGGCCAGCCACGGCTGCCCGAAATATATCTACGGATGTCCGCGGATACCCGAATCGGATCCTCGGTATGGTACGGCCGGATACGGACAGCCTGTTTTTAGCGTTTGCGACCTCTGGTGTGTATTATTGCTCTATGTTGGTTTAATGAAGTTGGGCCGCCAAAACTCCGCATCTACGCTCGAAGCCTACGAAGCAATTCCCGCAGCATGCCGCGCATTGGTCTCAGACGTTGCTCGCTTTCAGGGACCAACTGCATACGAAGTGGGGCATAAAGCGCTCGAACGCGTGCTCGGACCGGGTACGACGGCTTTTGCTGCGGATTCGTGATGTGGTGCGGCCCGCGGCCTCCCACCTCAAGGCGCCGACGCAGGCGCTTGGAAATGTCCCGTCTCATGAGGCCCAAACTGCGTTGAGCTGCGTGCTTGAGGGCAAAGTCCGCAAAGGACCGGGCAATGGCCGGCGGAGGCTGGTACCCGCTTGCCCGCATGACTTGAATGGTGGCTCCAAACTCACCTCGGTAGGTCTCAAATACGGAGCGTACGGCGTCCGCGTGCGCGTGGAACTGGGTGAGTCGAGTCTGGATCTTCTCTTCCGTGTCATCGTTGCGTTGCACGACACGGTCGGCCACATCGGCTGGCGGAGGATTAAACTCGACGTGGTACGTTTTCCCGGTCACAGGGTCCACTCGTCTACCGGCGATACGACGTACCACCTCCTTATCCGGGACTTCCAGCTCCAAAACACAGTCCGGGGCTGCCTTTCCACCTTGGGCGGACAGCAGAGCTTCGGCTTGACTGGCGGTGCGAGGGAACCCGTCCAAAAGCCAGCCTCGAGTCACACAGTCCGACTCGGCTAGACGTCCGAGCACGACGTCTACGATGAGATCATCAGGCACGAGCTCACCATAGTCCATGTACTGTTGCGCCTTGAGACCCAATGGCGTCCGGTCTTGGATTGCTTGACGGAGGATGTTACCCGTTGATAAGTGCACGACGCCGAGCAATTCGACGAGCAGTTCGCATTGAGTGCCTTTGCCTCCTGCCGGCGGTCCCAGAATCACCAGTCGAGGAGGTGAGACCTTGCTCGATGGTAGGTTGGTAGGGGATTCCAGTTGCGGCAGCGAAGGGAACGTAGCGGCACTGCACTGACGCATCGGCGTGAGTTGAGTGAAGTGAGTTCGACGCATGGAGCTGCTGAGACTTGTAGCGCGTGGGTTGTTTCTGCTTGGAGGTGAATTGGTGATTGAGGAATAATCGGCACGGGGCAACTAACGTTTGCTGAAAAACCGCCCGAATGGGAATGGGGGAAGATAAGAATACTGGCTTCGCGTGCTGATGTCAAGGCGGTTTTGTTGCTGGATGCTTGCGACGTCGCGTTCTATTGAGCAATTGTGCAGTGTCAGGATTCGAAGCAGAATGATGTGGAGTCACTGGCACTGACCTAACCACGTGAAGTTCGTGACGAATCTACTGTATTTGTTCCTAGTGAAAAGCTGGCAAAGTTGAGGGTTTCGAGAGAAATAAAACCTCCGAAGTCTGGGCCTTATTTATTTTTCATTGAAGAATCATGTACATCCTCAAGTCCTACTTAATGAGCCTCGCTTGTTTCTTCCAGCTTTCATAGTCAAACTCGACCTCTCCACGAAGCATTATCAGTGCGTTGTCATCTTGGCGGGTTAGTGCAACGTACACATACCGTCCTGACCAGACAAAAATTGTGACCAAGCGACCCAAGAAGAACGGGGCAACGTGAAATTGGGCTCGATGATTGAACATTGAGATGTCCAGGAACACGCGGTCCTGGAGGTTCCAGATGCCGAGCTGCAGCATATCTACGAGCAACAGCATCTCCACCGCCCAGAAAAGTAGGATCCCAGT
Organism: Phytophthora x cambivora; assembly: GCA_033557925.1. NCBI lineage: Eukaryota > Oomycota > Peronosporomycetes > Peronosporales > Peronosporaceae > Phytophthora > Phytophthora x cambivora. Next base: position 1,439,550 of record JAUCEB010000012.1, on the reverse strand, counting down.
CACCGGCATCCAGAACTTAAAGCACAAGTGGCGCTTCATGAGCGGAGTCAACGCGTCGATGGTCAAGATCGTGTACGCTAGAAGCAAACTTGAGGCCACGCCACACGCAGGAGCCCACCTCCAGTAGAACATGTCCATGACGCACACACCGGTAGATAGGATTTGGGCAGCGAAGAACATGAAGTGGAAGGAGCTAATGACACGTTTAAGTAGTTGGCGTTCACAGCAGCATAAGTAGATTCCACTGAACACGGCGCTCATTAGCAGCCCAGACCCAGCTATTATCTCTGCATTTGGAAGAAAAAGCGCGAGTGCTGCAAACAAGCTGCCCGTAGCTCCACACGAATACAACAATATTATTTTCCAGGTAGCGGCGGGCTTGAACACTCCGTTATTCGGCCATATTGTGTTCTGAGCGTCGAATTTTGTCATTTCGGTAGCGAGATACATCTGCAATGGCGGGTATTTGCCCCTTTTTGAAGCTAAAACGTTGGTGTTCACACGACTTGAGTAGGTTCTTTCTCGTCTGGGTCGGATATCTAGGTGCGGCATGATGTCGCTGTTGGCGGATGACACAGCGCGGTCGACCTCACTTAATGCAATCTTGCATCTGAAACCAAGAGCTTGCATTGCTGTGTCTCGCTTCTTCTTTTGGCGTCTGGTATGCTGAAACCTCCGGTAGAGATGTCGTAATGCCACCATGGCCATCGTTCCCATTGTATTCACCAGAATGTCCTTAGTCGAGAGTGTATGGCCGCGAGCAGTGACGAATGCGTAGTGATGTACATCTTCAACAAGCCCGACTGCAAGCCACACCATCAGCAACGCGTTGAACAGCCACTCAAACAGTGTGAAGGTTATCATGAAGACAGTATTCCGGAGATATGTTTCTTGGAAGAGGGTGTTGGTGAAATTCGCCCAACAGACAACAACGAGAACCACTCGGACGTCGTTCAGAACGAGACTGAACGTAATAGCCCACAACGTGTTGGCGGCTTGTAAGAAGCAGAAGTCAAATGTCGGCAGGATGATCTTCAGGTACTCAGCGCGCATTCCCGCACCAAACACCAACATACCAGGAATGTGGAGGACTGCTGAAATCACAGCAAAAGGCCGTCCTAATGGCGCCATTGCCGCGAATGCAGCATAGCGCAAGCCGATTGCTACGATAGCAGATTGGAAGACGAGTAACTGGAGCTTGAGCACGGTGTCGTTGAATTGTTTCAACGAGTTGGGGCTCAATACGACCGTCTTCAGCATGAGGAGGGGGTCAAAGGCGGGTAGTTTGTCACCACAAGCTACGATCTGATAGAATACACCATTAGAACAAGAGCTGCTCTCGCTGGTGCGCTCCGACGGATGGATCATGTTGCGTAAAGGGAGCAATGAACTCGATCAACACCAGCGGATGCACGTTAACAGGTTTCTAAGTGCCCAGCAACTACATATAGTTACACTATCTTAAGTTTTCCATGAGGTCGACTAGTGTAAATTTGTTCTGGGTGGTCGAATGCCGAAAATATCGTTTTTTAGCTGAAGTATTGGGAAAATATATATATATATACATGCAATATCTTACTTTGAAGTATGTTAAATACAGTAAGCAGAGGTGATTTGGATTGGGGCTCGCCGAGGTGAGCGGCGAGCAGACGGAGAGCAGAGGGCGGCGCAAGGAGGCGGCAGCGAGGACGGCGAGGACCTGTGCGGCGGCGAGGATGAAGACAGCGAGGACACTGCGAGGACGGCGGCGAGGACAGCGCGGACAGCGGCGTGGACGACGAAGGACGGCGGTGAAGAGGACCAAGGTGGCGGCGGGCGCTGACGGGTCGTGGGTTCGGGTTGACCCACCGCTCGACGAAGACCCAGCCGCGGAAGATCGCAAGGCAGCGAAAGGGCGCTGCAGGAGGGACGACCAAGACTGCCGGACGGCAGAAGGTCAAGGGCGACGGAAGGGCGACGCCGGACAAGCAACGAGCGGCTCTGAGCGGCCGTGAAGAGTCGGCGGCGAACCCATCAAGCGCGGATGCATGTGTAGGGTAGGTCTCACTTTAAGATTGGACGTGCAGCCAACAGCACGGACAAGACACAGAGCAGCGGTATTGCTGCTAACGCTAAATACAGACGCAGTTACAGGTAGTGTTCGTTCTAGTGTGGCCCTTGAGTACCTGGTGAGACGGGTATCTGCAGCCCCGTGAGACCGCCGGTATCAGCAGCCCGCGACGCAGGCGGAGGGAAAGAGCAAGAGAGGGTAGTTTAGCCCCCGGTAGTTTAGCCCCCATCACCCTCCCCTGGCGGAGACTCGAGTGGTATCGAGGGCCCGACCTCTTTTTGTGTGGGCAAGGACAAGTCGGCTGCTAGTGGCCGTGTGCATTGGTAGGTTAGACGAGTAGGTGGTGACTAGCAGCCGTAGCCACCAGAACACCGTCTTGCGGCCGAAGACAGGACTGGCGCAGCACACAAGAGCGGAGGAACGAACACGACCGCTTACTTGGTGGTCTACATACAGGGGCCTTCCAACACGGTTGGTTTCCTAAGCTGAAGACGGAAGCCTTCACGAGGTCGGCCCAGTGGTGAGAACCCAGAGCTGAAGAGTGAAGACGTGAAGAGAGAGAAGGTGAAGGCAGAGTGAGAGAGAAGGTGAAGGCAGAGAGAGAGAGACGGTGAAGAGAGGAAGGAAGAAGCAGCAGAAGCAGAAACGAAGTGTATTGAGCGAGTACGGCAGACCGACGACCATGGTGGCAGGAAGCCGAAGCGGAACGCAGCAGCCCAGCACGCCGACGACACGGGCTTCGACCCGAGCAGCGACGCGTGCGTCGACAGCGAGAGGTAGCACGCCGAGACCGAAGAGGCGGGCGACGACTCGAAGCCGGCTACGCTTGAGCCAGAACGATGGCGACGGTGACGGAGACGAAGTCCTGGTCAGCAGCGGCGTCGTGATTGCCGCAGCTGACCACGACACGGACAGCGGGCACAGCGACGACAGCGACGGCCCCAACAACAACGAGGATGACGATGGTCGCGGTGGCCGAGGTGGAGCGGGGCAGCAGTCACGCTCCAGGCACGCGCCATCACCGTCCAACCAGAGAGAGAGAGGCGCAGGAGGCGATGACGGTGGCGGCGGACACGGAGACGACTCCGGTGACGATGCGGGTGGCGGCGGAAATGGTGGTGACGGCGGCAGTCGAAGTGGAGCAGGAGGAAGGGCGCCTTACGGCGCCCGAGCGCAGTCGAATCAGCATGAAGTGGCCGGTGGCGGTGACGACGAGCTTGAGTCAATGAGTTGGTGGGGTGCCCTCACCCCTGGTCAGCAGCGGTCGATGATGAAGCGTTTCATCGGGCAGCCAGCGACGATACCAACCGCGACACCACCGCAAGCTCCAATGCGCAGACACAAGCGCAAGAAGCTGTGGATTGACGACTTCCGGGGCACGGCGGACGAGTCGGTAGAAGCATGGCTCGCCACCGTCCCCCAGGAAGTTCAGCGGCAGCTAGCACTGGACGGCGAAGTGTGGACGTCGGAGGAGTTGTATTACGGGGCGACAGCTCACCTGAAAGGCGCAGCCAGCAAGTGGTTGATCGGTATTAGTGAGACGCTCGACAGCGAAGAGCGGACGTTTGAACAACTCACCTGCAAGATGAGGAGGAAGTACGGGCGGCGCGACAACACTTGGCAGATCCAGCAGCGGCTTGCCAAGCGAGTCCAGCAGCCTGGGGAACGCCTCAGCGACTTCGCAGACAGCCTAACAGACATTGGGTTCGGAAAGAGAGTGTTAGCCGAATCATACGTGGAGGCGTTTTTGAATGGCATCAACAATGAAGTTACGGCGACGCAAGTACGTACCGCAGAGCCGCAGACGCTGGAGGAGGCCGTGCAGTTCGCGGTCGACAAGTGCGGGGAGTACGGCGAAGGTCGGAAGATCACCGACTGGCGCGTAGCGAAGAAGCGGTACCGCGAGGATAGGGAGCTGGCGGAGGACGAGAACTCGACGGCCGGCAGGAACAAGAAGCCGAAGACGGCTTTTGCCGACCAGATCGACTGGAGCAGGTTGGGGCTCGGGTTCGGCGGAGGAGCCGACGTCCCACCGAGCTTCGATACGTCGGGCAAAGCAGTGAGTGGGTTGGCCAAGGCTTCGGCCAAGGACCCACTGTCTCTCGCCGCGTTGCAGGCGTTGATGATAGCCGCTAAGATGGGCGACTCAGGAGGCAAGCCGTCAGCCAATCGGCCGAAGGCATCGAAGGTCCAGAAGACCGAAGAAAGTGCAGCAGCCACCGTCTCTCTGGTAGCCAGTGCACCATCAGGCAACCAGCAAGACGGGGGCGAGGAAGCGAAGGCGTACTTCACGAATGGTGGACGCGGCGGCGGCGGCTACAACAGCTACGGCGGCGGTCGAGGCGGAGGCGGCTACAGCAATGGCGGCGGTCGTGGAGGTGGAGGCGGCGGCTACGGTGGTGGACGTGGTTACGCAGGCGGGCGTGGCGCAGGACGCGGAGATCAGGGGCTCAGCAACTACGGCCCCGGCGACTACAAGCCGATCGCGCAGCGAAAGGCTGAGTCGCCGTGCAGCTACTGTGGCCAGTACGGTCACTGGTGGCGAGAGTGCGCGATGAGGAACGCGGACATGGCGAAGGTGGAAAGCAAGCAGGCCGTGAAGCCGACGGCGGGCGAGTCTGCGAGCGGGCCGACGCCAGCAGCGGCAGCGGGAAACGGGCAGCGACAGTAGATGGGGGGACTCTACTGTCGCCAGGAAGAGCTCGCCCCCACGACAATGAGAGCTCGGTCACGAAGAGGGAGCGGTCGCAACAGGAGACGCCGGTGCGCGACAGCAACAGCAGCGGCAGGATGGCGGTGAACGGTGGCACCGAGGAGACGGCGACGACGGACGTCACGGAGGAGACGGTGGTGGCGGACGTCACCGAGGAGAAGGCGGCGGCCGACGACGCCAACAAGTCGGCGGTGATCAACGTCACCGGCAAGTCGACGGCGAGTACTTGCGGGACCGGTGGTCTCGGCAAGGGGAAGAGTGGCGGCGGCGACGGCGTCGGTGGAGCAGCCAAGGGGAAGAGTGGAGGACTGGAAGGAGGAGGCGGAGTGCAAGTACGTCGGAGTGGTGGAGATGACGGCGGAGTGGAAGAACGGGACCGGGTGCAGCGATGCAAGCACCCGGTGGAGAAGTCGACGGTGGAGAAGTCGACGGTGGATGTGCGCATGAGCGCAGTGTCGGCAGATGTGGCGGAGCACGTGAGTACGGAAGCCGAAGCGGAGAGCGCGAAGGGCGAGACGAAGCTGCGTGCGGGCCTGACGCACCCGACTGTGTTGCTCAGCGGGGGCGGCACGCCAGCAGCGCGAAGACGACAGCGTCGGACGGAAGCCGAGTTGGCTGCCGTCCAACACATTCTCGTTGGCGAACTACGAGAACGACAACAAGAGCGGGCCAGAGTCCTGCGGGCTATGGCCCAGCGAGCGATCGGACGAGTGCAGCGGCAGCAGGTGGCGGTCGAGGCTCGCCGTCAGGAAGTGCGCAGCATCATTGCCGCGGTGGAGAAGCTGGAGGTGGCGGCAATGCAAACCAGCCTGCCACCCCAGCCGACGAGAGATGAAGGCAGCGACAGGCTGGCTGTACGCAGCAAGGAGAAGCAGCCGGCCCGGAAGCCGGAGGTGGCGCCGAGCCAGCGAAGGACCGACGCGCTTGAAGCAGAGTGGTTGGCGTGCGAGCGCCAATGGCTCGACGAGTTGCCGGTAGTATTGGCGGAAGAGGGAACGCTGGCCGAAATGCGGGCAGCGCGCAAACGCGCCGTGAAAGCAGTGAAGAAGTACAAAGTGGCGAGGCGGGCGTATCGGCTGCAGCGCCGACGTCAGCAAGAAGAGCAGCGGAAGACGGTGGGCATGGAGTTTCAGCAGACGAAGGTCAAGAAGGGTAGTCGCCAGAAGAAGGGCAGCTACACCTACGCGAAGCAGGGCAACTACGGCGACGTGGAGTTGGTGTCGGAGGATGGCGGCAAGACGCGGCGAGAAGCCCAGCTGCGGGCAGCAGGGGCAGGTGAGCCCAGCTGTCTGCCGACAGCACTGTTGGCGTTCACGAGACGCCACACCCAGGAGGTGCGGCTGGATAGCTGTGCCCAGTATAGCGTGGCGGGGTGCGAGTTGCGCCGATATGGGCGGTGCCTCACGAGAGACGCCCCTATTGATGTCGTAGTTGGCTTCGGAGGTGGGCGGTCGAAGGTGCTAGGCGTGTGGCGATTTCTGGGCACGACCCAGTATCAGCAGCGCGTGACGATTGACGCGTTGGTGGTCGAAGGCCAAGGGAGTGAGTTTCTCGTAGGAGAAGACTGGATGGTCGAGAAGCAGGCCAAGATGGACTTCGGGGCCCGCGAATTGAAGTATCGCGACAGTGACGGAAGGAAGGTCATCCTTCCGTTCACGTGTCACGGCGTGACGACGTTACAGCAGGCCAGTGAGCAGCGGCAGGCCACTGTACGGCTGGCTAAGACTATTAAGTTAACTACCAATACGCAGAGCGTAGTGCGGGTGATGGTCGACGCAGCGGACGGCACCACCGGCATCTTCGTGCCAAAAGCTGGCAGCAAGCGCCATTTGTTGATGGCGCCGACGCTAGACACGGTGAAAGACGGCATGGTGCGGGTGGCGGTCCTAAATATTGAGGGCAGACGTGAGAAGTTGCCGGCAAGGGCAGCTTTGGGGACGTGGGTTCCTACTGAAGACACTATGAAAATTTTAGAGATGAATGGTGAGCTCGAAAGGGCTAGAGTGGCGAAGTGGGTCTCCACACTGCGGAAGGAGGACGCTGCACCGCTGTCCAACGAGGCCAGCTTAAAGATCGGCGACATGGAGCCGAAGGACAAGGACTTGTTCATCGCGCTGTTGCGCCAGTATGCAGAGATTATTGAAAAGAAGGAGGGATGTCCTCCGTTGGCGAAAGTAAACGTGCAGCACCACATCAATACAGGCGACGCTGCGCCTATCATGTTGCGCAGGCGGCGGCATGCCGTGTCTGAAAATGCAATTATTGACAAAGAAGTCGACGATATGCTACGAGATGAAGTCATAGAAGAAGGAGAGGGCGCGTGGGGCTTTCCAGTGGTTTTGGTACGGAAGAAGGACGGAAGCGTGCGTTTTTGTATTGATTACCGGGCCCTAAATGCAGTCACTATCAAAGATGTGTACCCCTTGCCCAGAGTGGATGAAACACTCGAAGCACTGTACGGGTCTAGGCGCTTTACGAGTTTGGATCTACACGCAGGGTATTGGCAGCTGGGGGTAGCAGAAGAAGACAAGGCCAAGACAGCCTTCACTACGCGGAGAGGACTTTTTCAATTTCGACGCATGCCCTTTGGCCTATGCAACGCACCAAGCACATTTCAAAGATTAATGGATTGTGTATTAAGGGGTCTTACGTGGGTCTGCTGTTTGGTCTACTTAGATGACGTGGTGATCTTCTCGCAGGGAACGGTCGCACGACACGTCGTAGAATTGGCGGTAGTGCTGGAACGGCTGGCGGAGGCTGGTCTCAGCCTGAAGGCAGCCAAGTGTTCGTTTGCTTCGACGCGAATGGAGTATTTAGGACATGAATTGACGACAGCCGGCATTCAACCAACTGATCGACTGGTGAAGGCTATTGTTGACTTTCCTACACCTACAGATGACGCTCAAGTTAGGAGATTTGTTGCGTTGGCCGGTTATTACAGGCGGTTCGTACCTGAATTTGGGGCGAAGCTGTCTCCGCTGACGCGCTTGTTGCGCAAGACGAGCAAGTGGGAATGGGGTGCAGCGCAGGAAGAAGCGTTCACGTGGGCGAAGGCCTGGTTGAGTACCAAGCCGGTATTAATTTATCCTGACTACAATTTGCCCTTCAAATTGACGACAGACGCGTCAAAGGCAGGATTAGGAGCTGTACTATCGCAAGATCAAGGGCGGGGTGACCAGCCGGTTGCCTACGCTTCTAAGGTTAATAGTCCAGTGGTGTCGAAGTACACCATCTCAGAATTGGAGTGCTTAGCAGTGGTGTGGGCCGTGAGGCTTTTTCGGCCACATCTCTATGGTCGTAGGTTCACCATCGTCACGGATCACGTGGCGCTAAAATGGTTGATGACGGCTAAAGAGCCGGCTGGGCGGCTACACCGGTGGGCATTGACCCTTCAAGAGTATGATTTTGATATAATTTACCGGCCGGGCAAGGAGAACTGCGTAGCTGACGCACTATCGAGAGGGCCGGCAGGGCCTGTTGAAGTAGTTGGTGAAGTAGGGCAAGAAGGCGGGCCCGAGGATGAGCCTGCCATACGGCGACCACGCCAAGACGATGTAGTGCAAGGGAGTGAGCCGGCGCAGCAGCCGGAGAACTCTCAGTCGAGCAGCATGGTGGTGGAAAGGGCTCTGAGTAGTCAGAGGAGCTCGGGCGATGAGCCCGTGTGTGCGGATGCGGTGGCCGAGTTGGTCACCGCTGAGGCGAAGTTGCTGGCGGACGCCCAGCAGGTCGTGAGGACAGGAAAGCAGGAGTTAGCACAACTGGCCGTGCAGCGGCTACGAGAAGAAACTACAACTACTGGGCAGACACCGCCTGCCGACGCAGCTGCAGCAGCACGATGCCTGCAGTCGGGTGAGGTGGTGGATGCAGTGACAGCCGACATTGATCGGGCAGCCGATGAAGTAGTACGCGCAGTTTGCGTGCAGCGAGTGGAAGCTGCGGAAATGGGGATCGTCCAATTCACGGACGACGACATTCGTCGCGAGCAGCAGCAGTCTGTCATGGTAAGGGCTCTCAAGGAGCGGGGCTCTTACCAGGGCCAGCGAGTGTTTACGGATGAGGCGGGGTCGATTAATATTGAGACGGAAGAGGGCGAGGCTCGGGTGGTTTTGCCCGCTGTCTACTGGGCGCTGGCCTTTAAAGAGGCCCACGACAGTATCTGGGCAGGACACCTGCGTGGGCCTCAGACCTTTGAGCGAGTGCGGCAACTATACTGGTGGCCGAAGATGCGTGAGGCCGTGCAGCACTGGGTTTCGGCGTGCCAAGACTGCGGGTCACGCAAGGCACGCCCGAAAGCCGTAGTGCCGCCTTTACGAAGTGTACGAACTGGCGCGGTCTGTGACCGCTGGGCTATAGATGTCGCTGGCCCATTGCCAGTGACCGCAAATGGACACCGCTACGTGATTGCGGCGGTGGAGTATACTACGCGTTATGCTGTAGCAGCCGCAGTGCCTGAGCACACGGCGAAGTCGATTGCGAGATTTCTAATGGACAAAGTTGTGCTCGTGTACGGGCCTATGAGGGAGATAATGATGGACGGGGCCATGGAATTTAGCAGTAAGGCCACGGGAGAGTTGTTAGACCTGCTGCAAGTGAAGCAGTCCACTCCCGTGCCTTACAGACCGAAGTTATTGGGCCTGGTGGAAAGATTTCATAGGACATGGAAAGATATTGTTAGCCTGTACGTGGATGAAAACCAGGATGACTGGGATGATTTCCTACCTTGTGCGCTCTACGCGTACAACTCCTCGAAGCACGCAACCCACGGGTATCAACCCAATGAGCTCATGATGGGGCGTAAGTTGAGGACTCCTGCAGAGCTGCTGCGGAGGAATCGACTGGCGCACCCGCACCGAACGCTAGACGCCTACCATGAAGTGCTACTTCGAGATTTAGAGACTGCAAATGAATTGGCGGCGCTCGCTTTGCAGAAGGAGCAGGCGCGCCAAGCTATGTACTACAATCAGCGGAATGTGAGGAGCCGCAGTGACTACAGGGCAGGGCAGCTAGTGTGGATGTATCGACCTGCCAGAGGGCCGAAAATTACAAAGTTTGGCCACAAATGGAGAGGGCCGGGCCAAGTGATTGAGCAGGCCGGCTACGATAACTACCGCATCAAGATGCTCGAGTCTGGGCACGAGCTCGTGACGCATTGCTCATTTTTAGTGCCGTATTACTACCCTACGAATTTGCTGGAGCAAATGGCTAAAGATATAGCCATTGATTTGCACGAAGAGGCTGTTGCCGCTGGAGATGCGGAAGCAGATCTCGAAGGAGAAGGTGGAGCAGAAATAGCCGGCGAGGGTGAAGGTGCTGCTGGAGTGACCCCCACGAGCCTTGAGGCCACTCCAGAACGCAGCACCGACACCGCAGTCGACAACCCCAGAGACGAAGCAGCCCCTCAGAGCACTGGACGTAGCTCCCCAACCAGCGGAGCAGCAGCCGACGACAACCCGCCGACACAGCAGCCACCAAGTCAGCATGGTGATGCTGCCGAATCAGCCGAAGACAGCGCTGGCCGAGGCGCAGCAGACGACGACCGGAGCAGAACGATCGCCGGCAGTGACGGCGACGCCGACAGACAGCGAGCAGAACAAGACGGCGCCAACAGCGCCAATGCAAGCAGCGGACGACGCAGTGCCAGCGACGCTGCTACTCGAAGCAGGAGCAGCGGTCCAGACGCCGGACCACGACAGCAGCGCCGACGCAAGCGCGCCCGCGCCGAGGGTGCCGAAGACACCGTTGCCAGCCGGACGCGTGCCCGAATCCGACGAACTCCATACCCAGGGCAGAGTGCTGCCGACGGAGACGGAACAAGCGGCGGCCCCGGTCGCGCGTATGCGCCCGAGACCGCGCTTGTCGACGGCGAAGTCGTGCAGGAAGCGGCGGCGTCAGGAGAGCAGCGCAGCAGCGATGCAGCGCGTAATGAAGACCAACCTGATCAAGCGACAAGACAAGACGAAGAAGTTAGACCAGAACCAACCCAGCATGCAGACGGAGAAGAAGAACCCGTTGTCTACGTGTTCGCAGGGCGAGGACGTCGCGGCACTGACAGTGTCGTGTCCACTCGCCCGCGAATTCCTTTACTGCAGCCGAACGAAGCAGTTGTGGAGCGACGACGGCGACGCTACCGAACGAAGACCGGTAGATACGTACTGGAGTTCGAGGTGGAACGCGTGGGTCATCGACCTGACGAAGTAGGCAAGCTGTGGATCAATCAGCACGATTATGAGCAATTATGGCGCGAGGGAAGGATGCGAAGCAGTGCTGATACTACCTCCGACGGCGAGAAGTCGAATGACAGCAGGCGGAGAAGTGCAGAAGACGAAATTGATACTGTGGCTGCAGTACGACGCGATGCAGTCGCACAACAGCCAGTCGTCGACGAAGTTCGCGCCGCGAGCAGTGATTAGCGGCACGAATCGAGGACGATTCCGTGGGAGGGGAAGAGAGTAAGCAGAGGTGATTTGGATTGGGGCTCGCCGAGGTGAGCGGCGAGCAGACGGAGAGCAGAGGGCGGCGCAAGGAGGCGGCAGCGAGGACGGCGAGGACCTGTGCGGCGGCGAGGATGAAGACAGCGAGGACACTGCGAGGACGGCGGCGAGGACAGCGCGGACAGCGGCGTGGACGACGAAGGACGGCGGTGAAGAGGACCAAGGTGGCGGCGGGCGCTGACGGGTCGTGGGTTCGGGTTGACCCACCGCTCGACGAAGACCCAGCCGCGGAAGATCGCAAGGCAGCGAAAGGGCGCTGCAGGAGGGACGACCAAGACTGCCGGACGGCAGAAGGTCAAGGGCGACGGAAGGGCGACGCCGGACAAGCAACGAGCGGCTCTGAGCGGCCGTGAAGAGTCGGCGGCGAACCCATCAAGCGCGGATGCATGTGTAGGGTAGGTCTCACTTTAAGATTGGACGTGCAGCCAACAGCACGGACAAGACACAGAGCAGCGGTATTGCTGCTAACGCTAAATACAGACGCAGTTACAGGTAGTGTTCGTTCTAGTGTGGCCCTTGAGTACCTGGTGAGACGGGTATCTGCAGCCCCGTGAGACCGCCGGTATCAGCAGCCCGCGACGCAGGCGGAGGGAAAGAGCAAGAGAGGGTAGTTTAGCCCCCGGTAGTTTAGCCCCCATCACCCTCCCCTGGCGGAGACTCGAGTGGTATCGAGGGCCCGACCTCTTTTTGTGTGGGCAAGGACAAGTCGGCTGCTAGTGGCCGTGTGCATTGGTAGGTTAGACGAGTAGGTGGTGACTAGCAGCCGTAGCCACCAGAACACCGTCTTGCGGCCGAAGACAGGACTGGCGCAGCACACAAGAGCGGAGGAACGAACACGACCGCTTACTATACTATTCTGAAAGTGTCTACCTTCAATTTTCATCTAGCGTTGATCAAGATTGGCCTGCTTCTTCCAGTTTTCATAGTCAAACTCCATTTCACCCCGCAGCAAAACCAGGGCATTGTCATCTTGACGTGTAAGCACCACATACACGAAGCGGCCGGACCACACGATAACGGTGAGCACGCGACTTGCATAAGCCGGGATCACGAGAAATTTGGAGCTCCGACCCAGAATTTTGACATCCAGGATGACTTTGTCCTCCAAGCCCAAGTGGCCGAGCGTGAAGGCATCCAAAAGTAATAGCACGTGAATCAGCAAAAAGAGTGCAATACTGTGGACTGACATCCAGTACGCGAAGTGAAGTCTGTGTTTCATGATCGGCGTCAAGGCGTCGATTGTCAAGGTCGTCTGAGCCAGCAAGAGGGAAGAAATTGCACCACAGGCTGGAACCCAGCGCCAGCGAAACATTTCCAGCATCAGCAGACAAATTGCGAGGACCTGAGTCCAAAGAAATAGGAAATGAAAAGAGGTAACGACGCGCTTGAGCAACTGACGCTGACAACAGCAAGCATAAACCCCACTAAAACTGACAGTCGATATCAAGCTCGATACAGCCACAAATTCTGCCCCTCGCGTATTTTTCGGCAGGAAGATCGACAGTACTGCGAATGTGCTGCCAATGACACAACACAAGTGCAGCGCAACAATTTTCCAGGTTGAAAGCGGTGCTAATGCTCCGACGCGAGGCCACAACGTGTGTCTTGGATCAAATCGATCGGACTCTGCACAGAGATACAATTGTAGCAATGGGCGTACATTTGTGCTGGCAATTCGGGATGGCGTGCTTGTTGGGTCTAGGAATCTAGCTCGAGTTACATCTCGACTGTCATTTTGGGGCACAATATTGTTCCGAATTGATGCCCCCAACAGACCTGAAGGACTTAACGCAATCTTGCTTCTGTATCCCAATGCTTGCATGGCCGCACCCGGCTTAGTTTTCTTGTGCTTGACATTCTGATATCTTCGATATAAATTACGAAGAGATAACGTTGTCATGGTTCCGATGGTATTCACCAGAACATCTTTCGACGAAAGTGTGCGACCGCAAGAGGTGATCAACGCGAAATGATGCACTTCATCCAAGAAGTCGAAAGCTATCGCAGCCATCAACAGCACGTAAAACAACCACTCGGCCAAGGCCACGACCACGATCGCGTGAGAATTTCGGAGATATGTTTCTTGGAGAAGCCAGCATGTAAAATCAGCCCAGCAAAAGATAACCAGCACTGCGCGAAGGTCATTCAGGGCAATGCTCAGAACGACTGTGCAAATCGTGTTCGCGGCTTGCAAAAACCAAAAATCAAAGGTGCACAAGAGCAGTTTTGTGTACTCAGTGCGCAGTTGTGCGGAAGTCGTGACCATCCCAAACATGTGTAAGAACGTCGAAACCGGAGCTAGTAATCTGCCAACGTGTGCCGGCGCCGCAAATGCTACGAAGCGTATTGTTAGTCCGATATACACAATGGGCGTGAGCAGCGGCAGGATGGCAGGCACGATTCGATTGTAGCGCTTGATGGACGTTGGACTTAGCAGAACTGTTTTTACCATGGGCAGGGGGTCAAATGCAGGCAGATAATAATTCCAGGGGACGATCTGGTAGCTGATACCACCGCAACATGGCGGATCGTCGCTAATAGAGGGATGGATCGCGCTGGACATGCTGGGACCCATACATTTGTTGAAGCGGACGCAGCGTGCAAAACTTGTTCTCAATACTCGGCAACAGTCGCGAAATGATAGACAAGCGCGATGAAGCAGAACACGCTGCATTTGGACTTCAGTTTCTCACGAGAATTAAAAATGGTTTGTTGCTTCCAGCTCTCGTAGTCAAATTCAACACTTCCACGCAGCCGGATAAGCGCATTGTCGCCTTGCCGAGGAAGCATTTACCAAGTCGAGCGATATCCAAAATCCCGAAAAATAGGCATATCTCGATTAACTGCAGTTGTGGAGATGCGCTTTGGTGAAAAATTATCCATCAAACTAAAATTGAGCAGGCAAGGGATAGATGAACACTACAAATATTTCGGTAGCTATCAGAACGTAGTATGTTTCGGCGACGGCTATCTCTCGACATTCAAGGGGTCTATCGTAGGTATTATCCTTATCCTCTTGGTCGGTTGACGAGTCCATAACTTGTTCGTCTTTTCCAACTTTCGTAGTCGAACTCAACATTCCCACGGAGCAAAACAAGCGCATTGTCGTTGTGGTGGGACAGTGCCACGAACACGTAGCGTGCCGACCATATTAAAACTGTGACAACACGACTCAAAAGAAAAGGTGCCACGCGAAATTGAGATCGTGTACCGAGAACCACAAAGTTCAAGAAGACTCGGTCTTTCAGATCCAATTGACCCAGCACTAAGACGTCAAGAAGTAGCACCATTTGAACCAGCCAGAAGAGCAGAATCCCACCAACTACCATCCAGTAGTTGAACCGAAGGCGGTGCTTCATGACCGGAGTGAGCGCGTCGACGGTCAGTACAGTAAATGCCAAAACGCAACTGCACATGACGCCACACGCGCAATGCCACCGCCAACTGAGCATATCGACAACGCACACACCAATTGTGACGATCTGGAACAGCAAGAAGAGGAAGTGGAAGGATGTCATGATGCTCTTCAGCAACTGGATCTGGCAGCAGCACAGGTGAATTCCGCTGAAGAAAAGACTCGTTATAAGCGCGGAAACAGCAATTTCTGCAGCCCCACAGGCACCTTCCGGTAGGAAAACGGAGAGCGCTGCAAGGCCACCACCCATGGCTCCACAAGAATATAGCACTACACTTTTCCAAATCGCTATGGGCTTGAGCCCTCCGATGCGAGGCCACACCGTCTTGTGAGGGTCAATTTTTGCGTGTTCCGCTACGAGATACATTTGCAACAGCGTACGCCTCTCAGCTCGGCTTGAGCGCGATTTTGTCTTGATCAGGGTGAAGACTCGGGTGCCATTTTTCGCGTTGCTGCCTTTATACAGGATGACACTACCTTGAGATTGAGCTTGAGGCCCCATGATGCTTAACGCGATCTTGCATCGATACCCTAGCGCTTGCATCCGCTTTTCCGGGGCGGTCCTTTGATGCTGGATGTGGCGATGCCTTCGGAACATATTCTGTAGCGCCATTGTTGCCATAGTTCCAAGCGCGTTGGCCAGAACATCTTTAGTTGAAAGTGTGTGGCCGCGAGCAATGATGAGAGCGTGGTTTTGAACGCCATCAACTAGTCCCAGAGACAGCCAAAACATCAGCAGTAAACAAAATACCAACTCCCATGCCGCGACTAAAACCGTGAAGGAAGTTGTGCGCAGATTCGTTTCTTGGAAGAGAGCAACGGTACAACCAAACCAGCAAGTCGCCACGAGGAGTATTCGAAGGTCCATTAACACTGCAGAGAGAGTGATAGCCCAAATCGTGTTGGCAAGCTGGACGAACCAGAAGTCGAACGTGCGGGCGACGATCGCAATGTATTCCGTGCGCATACCAGCCACGAACACCGTTAAACCGGGAATGTGGAAGACAGCAGACATCGGAGCGAGAACTCGCCCCATTGATGCTGGGACGGCGAATGTCGCAAACCGCAAAGCGATCGCAGCAACAACAGTCTGCTGAATGAGGTGGTTGTACTTCAACACGAGAAAATTGTACTTCTTCACGCAACTTGGACTCAGTAGGACGGACTTGACCGTGCGAGTTGGATCAAAGGCCGGTAGATGGCGCCCCAGAGCAATGATCTGGTAGTTTCCGTAGTTCGTGCGTTGGCTAGAAAGCTCCAGTGGATGGATCATGCTCGATGAGAAGGTCAAGTGCAGCCCAATGCTGATGTGCACTATCAAGGGGGCAAATGATCCATAATTACATGGGTTCTAATCTCGTAAACAGGAAAAACTAAAGTTATCGTGCCTCGAAGCATAAAACTGTTGATGATCCGTAAAAACTTTTAAGTATTCGATGCAGCCGACAAAATAATCTTGACGTTGAGTTGAACGAGCGACACGGGGAGATCACTGCGTTGCACTGATGGCTGCTTCGGTGCCTTTTTAGTACGTACACTCCAGTGGTGTGAGGACAAGTGCGGTTATCGTATTTCAGGTTTATCAGGAAACCTTGGACATGCGGGGTGTCATACTCCAGGCAGCACAAACAGTCGCGACGTAGTGTCCCGAAACCTCATTACGTCGCGCAACACAATTCCAGGGCCCTGGCGTCAGTCGCGCGACTGATGATACAGTGTATCCTTACCGAGTTGAAGTTGTCAACACACCGAAACCCGAGCCTTTCCACTTTCGTCTACAGCGATACAGTCTCCAATATCCATACAGTTGATGTACATAAGGAAGTGATATGGCTGTCATTCATTGTACACGGGCTTGTCTCTTACTACTGCAACATGGATCTCTCTCTCACATCGACATCGTTCCGCCTTCTCCAGCCTCGGCGTTCTGCGTCTCGTGGATCTGACACAGCAGTCCGCGCCGCACCGCGCGCGAGCAGTCCGGGAACTCGCAGCGCTTGCCGCCTCCGTGGGCGATGCAGAAGCCATTACCGCGGTCCTTCTTCTCGCACGCGCCGTACTGGCACTTGCGAATGCCTCCGTGGACGTAGCAGCGGCCTTTGCGCTGCTGGCCGCGCGTGCAGCCCGGGAACTCGCAGCGTTTACCGCCGCCGTGGGCGCGGCAGAAGCCTCCGCCCTGCGAGCTGCGATTGCAGCCCCCGGGCCCGGAGTACTGACACCTCGCGCCGCCGCCGTGGGCCTTGCAGCGGCTGTTGGACTGCGCACGCCGCGTGCAGGCGGCCTCGATGCACTTCTTGCCTTTGGTGGCCCGGGCCTTGGCCGCGACGTTCCCGCTGTGGTTCTCCTGACTCACGGGCGAGGCCGACGTGGTCCGGGCCACCTTGGCCACTCCTGGCTCGGTCTTCATGGCCCGCGGCCGCTTGGGTCGCGACATCAAGGGCGGCGTGGCCAGGTCGGCCGACACGATGAGCTCCTTGAGTGCCTTGTTGGTCAGCGAGGCCGGCGGCGAGATGGTCAGCGAGAAGGGCGGCCGCTCCACCGACGTCTTGAGGGCGTCTGGGGCCTCCGCTTGACTGTCCCGCACCGTGGAGACCCAGAGCCCCGGGTGCGGAGGGCTGAACATGTCGACGGCCCCGGGACTGGGCTGGTGCTGCGTCATCAAGGCCGACAGGCCGAGGCCCGGGCCGGCCATGGCCGTCATGTGCTTAAAGGTGTGCAGTCTCTGGAAGTCTTGGCCCTGGTCCTGCGGCCACGAGTGCGTGGCCGGCGGCGACAACGGCGGGTAACCGGCATAACCCCATTGGCCGCCGCTGGCCACGGGAAATACTGGCATCATACCGGCGTCCAGACCCAAGTTGATGTTGACGTTGAGGTTGCCGGTGGTCGAGCAGATGCCGCGCGCGCGGTACGGCTGGAAGTGCGTGTCGGCCACGCTGTAGAAGGCGTCCTTGAAGGTCGTGGGCGGCTCGGCCTTGGGCAGGTCCAGCGGCTCCAGCAGCAGCGAGTTGCTGCTGGCCGGCGGCTTGCGGAAGTCCGGGAAGTCGTGGTCGTTGAGCATCTGACTCAACATGTCATCCTCGTTGAGGCGCACGAACAGCGGCGCGTCGTCGGCCGCCGGCGGCTGCAGTGTGAGCTGCTGCGAGAAGGCGATGCCCCCACCCAGCAGTGAATTGGGCGGTGCCGGCACGGAGCTGTTGCTACCGGGTGGTGTCGGCACGTGGCCGGCCAAAAGCGCCTTGACTCGGCCGCAGGCCGGCAACGCCGGGCTCGATGACGGGAAGAGACTCGAGGAGGCAACGACGGCCGACCGCATCTCGGGCGCGAATAGCGATTCCACAAATGCCACCTCGTCCATGCTGGCCGTTCCTCTCCTTGGGGTAGATGGACCTGCGGTTACGTCTTGAAGTTGGCAACGAAAAACAAAAAATCGATGGAGCCAACGAGGATTAATGTATGGCCCCAGCCTCATGAGAAACTTCGAACCGGTGCGCACCTGATTTTTAGTGCAAACGAAGCGGGAGAGACTTGCTCTTGCCTGTTTGCTGAGCTCTTCGATGTATCTCGCTCGGACGAGGCGTTGATCAGGCCGCTGCAGCTCGGAGCTGAGTTTGCTGGATGAATTTGCCGACGGCGAGGAAGGAGTGGAGTGGGGTGCCGAGAAGCGCGTCGGGCCAGTGGCAAGTCAACCCAGAATGCCGGGACCCAGCTGCTGGGTCGAGCACATGGCAAGAAGAATGCTTGTCGGAACCAAAGTTTGGGCGACTCGGTGAAAGGGACCAGCTTGGACTCGAATTTAGGCCGCCGCAGCAGCGCGCGCTAGCTGCTGCGCCGCGCCTCTTCAGAAAATACGGGCACAGCGTGCCGCGTGGTGTTGTACATGTACAGTAGTTGTAGGCGTACCTACAACACGCTTGTAGGTCGGAGTGATCACCTTGATAGTATCAAGGTATCAATGATACCAGGTAATAATGGCTTCTTGCTGTGTCGACCAGCTGCGGTGCCGACAGATGCCGCACGCTTGCTGAACTGCCCAGACAGTCGCCAGCATGTTTACCAGACGCCCTTGATGCCGGGCAGCGTCGGGATTGTTGGGCCAGCAGTGCTGGCACGTTGTCTGGACCAAGAGACTTTACGTGGTGCGTTCCTTGGGCTATGACTCATAGAATGAGCGTAACGTCGAGGTGCATCGCCGCCAAGGCCGAAAAAGCTCAGGCTTTTGAAGTGCAACTAAGTCTCAGTTAGTTACTAAGGACTGCAGACCCCCAAAGGTGATGGATCGCGTAATATGGCGCGTGTTCGCGGATGCTAGTCGCAAAAGTGTGGGATGCCCAAAGGATCAGGAGACTGCGGCTTGTCTTCATAGCGAAGCCCACGGCCGATAGAGAGATCGAGTCGAGCATGGGCAGTCTTGATGCAGCATCTGCGGTGCGGTGTCCGGGGCCGCGCTGAGTCTCGGTGGCGTGGCTAACATCATACACGTACCATGTAACTGCCAGCATTTTATATCGGCGGCTTCAAGTTTGTAGCGTGGGATCACTCCTGGTCTGCCGCCATCTACTAAGCAATACGCGGGAGAGCAGGAGGATATCATATCCTTCCGCGCTACGCTGGCAGTAAGGTGGCAGTTTGAGTTCAGCCTGGCGAGTGTGAAATGCCACGTTGAAAAAGTGGATATTCCTCATTGAAAGTTTGTCGATCGTTGGCTACACGCTATGTGCGCACCGACTTCGCGCGCGCGCGCGATCCCAAGGAGTTCAACTTGAATGACAGCGGTTGCGTGTGCTGGCCAGGGGACGGCCCGGCGCAGCGCGTTGCCGTCCATCGTGTTTTGATGGGCGTCACGCACGCCAAAACTTTGCTTTCCAGGCTCGTTTGCTGCCGCCAGCTCAGTGCGCTTGTCCGAAAAACATATCATTTCTTATATTTTGACTTCTACACTGGACTGATGAGGCCACATTGCAGTAGCGTAGCATTTTCCGGCCCCGATTGAAGCCTCACACTCACTCGGCAAAACGCTTTATCCTCGTTGAGCTACAGTACACCTGCCAGTTCTCTGTTGAGTACATGTCATAAGCATGCTCTTGCTTCAATTGTCCAGAATGGGATGCGACTTTCTCGTGTTGAAACATGTGAAAAGGCAACAAGTGTGAGTAATGCGTGACCCTCAACGATCGTTGTGTGCACGTCATGTTTGCATTGAGGAGAAGCCTGGCGTCGGATGCAGCGCCAACAGCAAAGTTTCAGCGTTCGACTACCGGTAGGCAACAAATCGCCGCCACCTTGGACGTCGTGAGCCAAGTTCTTCCACCATGTTCGCAAGGGTCTTGTCATGAGAAGATCCGCGCTATCTTACTCTTATCCGTTGCGCTGCCACGATGTAATGATACAGTATTAATCCTGCTAGATAAGGCGAGTGGACAGCCCATGCACTGCCCCCTCCTTTCCCTGCCGCTCACACTTCACATCAAGAGCAAATGCCGCAAGATCGCCACTCGACCTCACGGTGACGAATGCCTTCTTGCTGATTGGCTTCTCGGGCCGCACATCGTTTTGAAAAAAACCTCCACATTTTCCATACAAATTTCAAGACCTTTTTCTGTTTCGTTCATGGATATTGGATTTGTTCTTCTCGCAACCAAACAACCAGCAGAAAAACATCAAACTTAGGAAGAAAAATAGCGGTATCGTACACACACTGGAGCCTTGGCGCCAGTGCCGGCACTCAACGGATCAGCAGCATCCAGTCGTGGGTACTGCCGCGCTCGCATGGCGTCGCGGCAGGTGCTGATTGCCCCCAGGTGGGGGCGCCACTTGGTATTTTGCCGAATTCATAGGACACCAACGCCGGCTGGTCAAGTTGTGCCCGCACATAAGCGTAGCGTGCCACCATCTTGCCACAAGGCTCGTTTCTTCACAGTCACAGTCAGCCCACAGTCAGCTCACCAGCTTGCCTGGCCGTGTCGGTCAGTGCCCCCCGGTGTCATTTCCAAATCCATCGAGCGCTCCGCACGACAGATACCCACGCTTTGCTCTTTCGAGAGCATTCGTACCCCACCAGCTCCGCAGCCCACAGCATGTTCGACCCGCGCCTGATCTCCCCTGACTCGCCCGTTGACTCCGCCATGTTCCCGCCTGTGTACAACCGCTCGACGTCCTCGTCCTCCACGGCCTCCATGTCGTCGTGCCCTGACCTCCAGCAGCCGGCCAGTGCCGGCATGCCGGCCAAGCCGGCACCGGTCGCCGGCACCTTCAGCATTAAGCGGGAACCCACCACCTCGTTCCGCGGTGAGCTTGAGCCGTTCGAGTTCCGGCCCAACCCGAGCGCGAACCCGACACCCCGGACGCAGGCTGGCACGTCGCTCAGCTCGGTGTTCGGAGACCAAGACCTCATCGACGCCATTATGTGCAGCCTCACCACGGAACAAGCCGCCGGCACCGCCGGCAGTGCCGGCCATGTCGGCAACCGCAACATCACCATTCCCGTGCTCAGCCCAGTGGCGTTCTCGATGCCGCGCCGCATCCAGCACATTCAGGTCCCGCAGCCGACGTCGTTCACCGCGCTCATGCAGCAGCGGCCGCACTCCATCCCGCTGATCGGCGCTACCGGCCGGCCGGCCATGACCGGCCCGTGCCTGCGGAAACCCGGCACCTTCCTCAACAAGGACGGCCGCTGGATCAAGGGCAAGCCCTGCCGCATGGAGGGCTGTGATAAGCGCGCGCAGTCCAACGGGCTCTGTAAGGGCCACGGCGGCGGCGCGCGCTGCAGCTTCTCCGGCTGCAGCAAGTCCTCGCAGGGCGGCGGCTTCTGCCGTGCGCACGGCGGTGGCAAGCGGTGTATGCACGAAGGGTGCGAGAAGGGCACGCAGCGCAACGGCTTCTGCTACTTGCACGGCGGCGTGCGGTCCTGCAGCGTCGAGGGCTGCGACAAGAAGGACCGGGGCAACGGCAAGTGCTTCTCGCACGGCGGCGGCCGCAAGTGCCAGGCTCACATGTGCTTCAACACGATCCGGCGGGGCGCCTTCTGCGACTTGCACAACGGCAAGCTGGCCAAGTGAAAGAGAGGACCGGCCACGCAGACACGATTTAAGTTAAGGAGAGAGGATTGTTCAGCAAGTCGTGGCACGTTCGTGAACATACTACCTAACTCCCATTCCAATACATGTCCATAGTGTCATGATATACAGTGCGCGCCGAAATTATAGCCGCACCTGAAAAATGGTTTTCAAGAGCCGCCACTTGAGCTTTTGCAACAAAGTGGGCGTCTTGGATACGGCTTAATGCAATAGAAAACGCATGCAGCAAGCAGAATAGAGAAAGCTAACGCGGTCCAGGAGCAATCGCAAAAAAACCAAATTTAGGTCGGGTCAAAATTATAGCCGCACTAAGCAGTTTTTTATTACGGCCGGTAATAAACAAAACTGAATGGGCCAAAATGGTAATAAATGCATTATCTGAATAGCCCGAAGCGAGGCGGTTTCGAGACCACTCTTGGTTTCTTGGGGAAGGCGGCCAACATGCCGTGAGGCGGCCAGTTCAGCGAGGAAGCGTATATCAAGACGAAAACCCACGTTAGAGCCGGCAGAAGAAGCCGAACGACTGCGGAGCGGGCTGGTCGTGACGAGAAGGCTATCGGGGGCCACTGGAAGCGCGGCAAGGCGGCTTCAGCGACCAAGAGGGCAGGAAGAAGACCGAAAATAGCTGGTCGGGAGGAAGGGCGTGTTATTCGGCAGGCTATTGTGCTGAAACTATCAGCGAAGGAGACAAGTGGCGTGCTTCTATGCCGTCCTAGGTAGCCTACGGTGCTGTGCGTACTGCGTAGCAGCCGCTACGTCACAAATTGCCCGCGCGAACTCGCCCCAACCATCAAGCATCGCCACAAGAAGGCGAGGGTGACTTTTGCGGGGCATCACGCCAGCAAATGGGACTTCTAGCACCACATAGTGCTTTAGGGTGATGCGATATTCAAATTAAACGGCCCTGGTGGCCTCCGTTTCCCTTCACAAGACTTACAAGCTCCGCCAAAATGCTGTCGAAGCGGGTTAACGGTGGGGGAAACGTTATTTTTTGGGCAGGGGTGAACTGGCACGGCACAACCAGCCACGTCTTAGTAAAGAGCAAACAGAACGCTATCAAGTAGTCTAGGCCGCTGTACGAGAGCTTGCTTCGTTTTATAAGAGAACCGCAGTCAAAGTTCGGTAATTTGACCGCGATTTTCAAATAGAATAACACCTCTATACATTCATCGAAGCTCATTGAGGTCTTTCTAGCTGCTGAAAACATTACGATGAAGTCGTGGCCGATTCAAAGCACCGATCTCAACATCATAGAGAACGTGTCGGCCTCCTAGCTCGCCGAGTACGTGCAAATAGTCTCTAATTTAACAAACCTTCCGATTTGATCGCCCACATCAAGCGCGAATGGCCTCGAATCGATCCAGCTTACACTGATAAGTTAATACGACACATCCTGAACAGGTTTGAAGCAACGCGGCTGCTGAAAGAAGCCAAGAGAGGTTACTAGAGCAACTTGGCTGTAGGTCTTCATAGTGCGGCTATAATTTTGACCCGACCCAAAATCGGGTTTTTTGCGATTGCTCCTGAACCGCGTTAGCTTCCTCTATTCTGTTTGCTGCATGCGTTTTCTATTGCTTTAAGCCGTAACCAAGACTCCCACTTTGTTGCAAAAGCTCAAGTGGCGGCTCTTGAAAACCATTTTTCAGGTGCGGCTATAATTTCGGCGCGCACTGTATAAGACCATTGTTTATTTTCCACCACACGTTGCCTACGTCTTGTCAAGCGTAGCGGGCCGCTATTCCAGCGTAGCTGGCGGCCAGCTGAGCTGGGCCGGCACGCGGTCGACCACCAGGCCGGCCGGGCCGGCGACTCGGCGAGCTCCTTATCCGACAAGAAAAATTCATAAGGATGTCGACACATGGCGCTCGGAGGCCGCAACCGGTGTGCGTAGAAGTATTAACACGCAATGCCCGTAAGAGCCCGCAGGGTCCTTACGGGGGGCAAAAATAAGGACTTCTCATTTCGTTTTGAAATTTGGCATGCGTGTTCACGTATGTATGAAAAGAAGGCTTGCAAAGTTTGAGCGTATAACTAATTGAACTGCGCTAGCTGTCGAGAATCTTCTTAAATATGGATGTTTTATGCATTTTAGTAGTGTACTAATTGATAAGAGTGGTATCTATCGCGTTACCGCGCTACCGCGTCAAGAACCCGAAAGCTATGGCAATCGAAATGACAGCACAACTTAGAGTTGGATTTTTGTCCCACTCCTTTGCCCGGGTCCTACCTCCACCTCGGGCTTGCCTTGGCGAGACACCATTTTCAATGAGCGATAGCTATCTTTCGCTTATCGGTACGAAGATGGCACCTGCATGGGTCGTTTTGGCTTGTACAGATCTTTATAACGATGTATAATAAAGCTTGTTATTAGTAAGACCGGATCTAGTTGTGTTTTGGAATTCCGTAAAAAACAGCCGAAAATGGCGGGTTCTTACGGGCATTGCGTGTGCTATTAAAATAGCAAGCGAGATGGCGTTCATCGCGATCTGCTGACCCCGCGGCCCAGCCGGGCCACCGCATGCGCGCAAAAGCTTGAAGCGTGAGCATCACTTACGCGAACGAGCGTTGCAGGCCGTGATTGCCTTGATTGCACCATGCACGGTGCTGCGCAACGAGCGCGGCGATTGCAAATCGACTGCGCTGTCTTCGGCCGGCGTGGGATGCGGCCGACTCACGGAAGATGGCGATAGCCGCGAGGAAGGCCGTGGACTCGCCCGTGCAAGTTGCAGCAGCCAACGCCGCCGTCTTTACCGAGCTTCTTGCCACATTGGACTCCGGCCGGCCGGCCGAACGACGCCCGATGCGCGCATCCCCGCAGCAATCACGTTGATGGGACTTGCAGTGCGACTCGTTGCAGTGCAAGCGCGCGACGCGCAAGGCTGTGATGGGGCGAGGTGGATACCTTCGTAGCGATCTGTCATCGGTACGAATCGGGCCGCAGGGTCGGTATCGGAGACTGTACGTCGAGTTGAGTCAACTGTTGACTGCGGGTGTCCACTTTTCACGGGCGTCGGCGCCGGCCTCTATTATACACCCGGCCGAGGACACCGGCATTGATGCCCGTGACGGCTAGCTGATGGATTCTCATCGTGCAGCAAGCCGCCGTCGGCGGTCGTTGTCGCGAGGTCTCGAAACCTGGCTTCGCCGGCCGGGCGACGGTCGCCAAAAGCGTGCAGCGGCGTGCAGTCACAATGTGACTCACAAAGGGTCGGAAGAACTCGGCCTGTCCCTGGCCTACGTTGCAGAGCACGGCCAGTGTCGGGCCACCGACGGGCCAGCCTACAGCTTCAATAAGTGCCACATCGGAAATCGCATCGTGGTGCCGGGCTCCTGCAACTTGCACTGTAACGTGTCGGCACTCGCGGTAGAAACACCCGGCGGGAGATCGCGGGTGCCGGCCAGTGGCCACGTATTGCCAATTCCGGCCAAATTTGCGGAACGTGGGCGATTGAAGCCCACCCCGGCTAGCTCCCACGAATCGACCCTTCAATACAATTGGCCAAAACAATTATATTAATCGTAATTATTGACGAATCAGAGGCACCTATCACCTTGTTGAAGTGAGCACATATAAGTCCGGCAGCATACACACCTGCAGCGAGTTCTCATCGTGCAGAAAGCCCTTGCTGAGTACCCTTCCTGCTCATGCACCACGTTCCGTTGGTGCTGCAGCTTCTCTTGATGCACCAGGCGTTCTTGAGATAGAGAGGGCCCTTGAAGTTGATCGGCGGTCACCACGGAGCCCGCAGTCTGCTGCATCTCTTCAGACTCAATCCTCTCAGCGGTCACCAGGGGCCCGTCACGTAGTAGGCGGTCTTCATGCAGCAGGAGCTCTTGACGAGACACGCCTTGTAGCTGAAGACGCCCTTGAGTCACCGAGGTCTCTTGGTACACCGTCATCTGTGGCGGCAGCGAGCTGTCTTCACGCTGTGGGGCCTCTTCATGAGCCGGAGTCTCATCTTCGAACTTGGAATCTTCGACTAGCGAGCCCTCATGTTGACGCAGGAGCCCTTGATGTAGCAAGTTCCTCTCGCGCAGCCGGCAGTCTTGGGGCAGAGGCCTCTCGTCGCGCAGCTCGACCTCTGGGTAGAGGGAGCTTTCTCGAGGCAGCGGGCGAACAGCCACGGGATATGGTGCCGAACGCGAGCGGCGGCGCTGTTGAGATGATCGTCCCGCTGAAGCAGGAAGCGTAGGATCTTGCGCGCGTGCGCGCTCGGGGAACGTCCATCACAAAGGAAACGTGCCGCCCGGAAACTGGAGGCGTTGCGCACTCGTCATCCGTCATATTCTATTCAGTTTAGAAGTTTGGGCGATTCGCTTGGCGGTTTCGCTCGATCGATTGGATCAATCGCGTTCGGAAAGATCGAGTAGAACTCGCAATACTTGCCGGTCACCAATGTAAATGCCTGCAGCATTCTTACCTCCCCGGTGGTCGTTTCCATTGGCATCGGTAAAAATAGTAAGGCCATCACTGTCCACAGTTAGT
The DNA here is from genome assembly GCA_033557925.1 of Phytophthora x cambivora. Taxonomy (NCBI): domain Eukaryota; phylum Oomycota; class Peronosporomycetes; order Peronosporales; family Peronosporaceae; genus Phytophthora; species Phytophthora x cambivora. Next base: position 1,413,322 of record JAUCEB010000012.1, on the reverse strand, counting down.
GCCGGCCTGTGCCGGCAACATGCCGGCTTGTTCACGGCCGACTCGACTCTGACGACGCATGTCGGGCATGATCCGGCCGTTCGCGACCGGCGAGCCTCCGCCTCCGCCTCCGCTGGCCCTTAGCTACGAGACCGTCTTGTGCACGGAGTTGCCGTCATTCGATCCGGTGCCGACACTTCGATCTGTCCTGTTGAAGCCGCCGCACCTCAAACGGTTCGAGTACTTCCTCCGCAAGACGGGGTGGCTCACGATGCCCATTTACGGCTGCGGCCTGATCCTGCGGGTGGTCGTGTGCTCGGCCCCGGCCCCTTTGGGGCGACTATTAGCTCCGTGGGCGGCCATTCTACACATTCCACCGTGCATCGTGTTCGCGGCCGGCATCCGAGTGGAATTCGTGAAACTAATTCTGTCGGCCTTTGACTTTTGGTTCCCGTTCGCAGCCAACACCATGTTCATGATCATGTTCAGTATCGTGCTACGAGATCTTCGAGTTCTGCTGGTGGTGCTGGTCTGGGTCGCCTTCGGGTGTTCATTTCTGCAGGAAACGTACTTCCGAGATTCGCGAAATATCGCCATGTCGGCCTTCGTCGAAGCCTTCCTGCTCGTCCTGCTCATGGGCAGCATTTCGCTTAATATCATGGACGAGGTGTATCATACCGACTTGATCGTCGCCGGCGGCCACAGTCTTTCAACGAAGGACGTTTTGGTCAATGTCATCGGAACCATGGCGACTTTAATGATTCGTACTATGTACCGACGGCTACGACTCATGAAAAGACAGAGGAAAGTAAAGGGCACCGCAGTCCAGTCACTCGGGTATCGGTGCTTCATCGCGTTGAACCCGGTCGGGCCAGGGGTGTCAGCGAACAATAGTGTGGTGCCTCATCCGCTGGGCCCCATGCTGTTTTTCTCGTCCAAGTCGATGCTAGTTCGGAAAAAGACTGCGAGGCCTCGTGTGGGTGTAATGGACAGCAGACATCTCTCAAGCTTAGTGCTGCCTCCATTGCAGATACATCTCGTCAACGATTCAAGGCGGTACGACCCCCGAGATACACTGTGGCGACGAGTAGGCTCGCTGGACACTCTCAACGGGTGGCAAGTCTCGGGACTTCACCTTTGTGCAGTTACCGGGTTTGTACTTACGGTCCCGTCGATTTTCATCCCGCCGTCCAGGGCTTCGGACGCTATAGGGACATTGTGTCTCGTAACTACAGCGTTATTTCATGGGGTGAGCATGAGCTGCTGTCAACGCGTGCTACTTAAACGAGTGGGGGTGTCGTTCGACTATCTGTTTCTCGTCCTCCAGCTCATTGCTGCACATTTGTGTCTAGCCGACATTTTCTCTTGGCGATGGGCGTCCACCTGCGGCGTGGCAGCCAGCTATCTCTGGGCCCAATGGACATTGACGATCGACTCTCTGACGCCGGCTATGAGGCATCGACTTCATGTGAAGAGCTGGATGCCCACGTGCTGCATCGTGCTGTTCATCGTCATCCAGCTGCTGGTTCTGCTCGACATGATGCTCTTGGACTTCTCCAAAATCCGCGATCGCGTGTTCTGGGACCTGGAGTTTCTCGGCCGCAGGGCGCAATTCCGAGTCGTGACGTTCCTGTGGAGTCGAGTCGTCACCATTTTCATTTGGTACGGCCGCCTTTTGTACATTTTGGTCACGCGAGTTCATGAGAATACACTTATCATATTGAGGGGCAACGTCGAGTTCGACTACCACACGTGGCGACTGCAAGCGAACATGGCCCGCGAAACTCGGAGAAAAGCCAAGTGCGTGGTTTCCCCCGTAAACTCGACGATCCCCGAGTAGAGACAAGTTTGGCCAGACGTAAGTGTTTTTTGAAGTGTCAAGTCAGTAGATATACTCGAAAGGAGGTAGCTACACTCGCGCACACAAGTGCCCACTATATCGTTGATTCTTTTCGTGTTGCATCTACGTTTTGACACTTCGAAGTACTAGGACTGATAGATCGTATTAGACGGCATAGTACATTATTCTCTGCTCGGTGATCCAATGATATATCCGTTCACGTGCGCGGTTGAGACGCAGCCTCTCATGTGCAGTACATGCACAAGATTGTCGCGGGGGATAACGAACTGCCCACGTTCGACTACCTTCAAGATGGTCTTACTGCGTCCAGGATCTCTGAAAACCTTCAACCGATTCCTTGTTCTGCTTTCCCCATTTCTGGGGCCTTCATGTTCACTGACCTCGTGCTTGCGGTTCACCGCATTCATACGAGGGGCATCGAATTCTAGCTCCGGTTTCAGCTCCCAGGTATGGTTATCATAAAGAGCATCATGCGCATATTTGCGGGTTGTCACGAGGTGTGTCGTCTTGAACGACCTCCGCACGATCGTTGTACTGTCTTGCTGGGTGAATTTATTCCAAGAAACGTTCCTGCGCAAGTCATACTGCAGATCTGTAATGCTGCTACCTTTCATACCCTGGAACTGAGCGCTTGCATGGTAATTCTGCTTTCAGCTGCCGAGACTTTAGCATCGGTGGTGCAGATTTCGCAGCGACAACGTCGTCATCCCAATTCCAATAACATCCACTAGTACGTTTTTGGTCACACGCCATGAGCAAAGTGCTGTGATGGACGTGGTGAGTCAGTCAGATGTGTCCACCATCAGAGGCATTATACCCCCACAACCGTGTTAGCTATGTTAGCGGTCACCCAACCCAACGGATATCTGCCACTTACGATACTGTGCGGCTCATTTTGCTGTGAGGAGAGGTCGAATTTGTCCACGAAGGCTGAGAAAAGCAGATGGGCCTTGCTTCTCGTTGGGTGAATTACGAACACGAAGGAATGAGGTTCAAGCGAAAACTTGTGAAGTCTAACGACAGCCTCTGCATTTAGCTACTCAAGACTGAGGGCATTATAGATAGGTCAGACCACACACACGACCGTGTTGCACCATGATCGAGCCATTCGACCCCGTGGATGCCAGGAAGCGACCTCAACCTCAGGACCAATGGTTCAAAATTGTCGCGTGGGACGATGACTTGCCCGCTTTCGACCCTCTAGTAATGGTGAAGACTGTAGTGCTCAGCCCCAGCTCCGTCAAGAAGTTCAATCAACTCGCGTTGAAATTTGCTCGAGTCACTGAGCAGTCTGTCATCTGTGCAATTATGTTGCGGTCCGCCACCTTCGCGTTACCAGCGGAACTTGGGCGTAAGGTTGCCCCGATTGCAGCTCTCCTGCATCTCCCAGGCATGATCGTCTTCACCGCAGGATTTCGGACCGAGTACGTCAAGATCATCGTACACACATTTGATTTCAGGTTTCTGCATGCCACCAACACGATCTGGGCCGTCGTCTTCAGCATTGTCTTGGGTGACGTTCGAGCGTTGCTTGTGGTGGTTTGCTGGGGAAATTTCACCAACGCGCTGCTCCAGGAAACTTACTTACGCAACACAAACTTTATCATGATGATCGTGGTATTGGAGCTGGTATATTACATGCTGCTGCTGATGTGGTTGTCCCTGGAATTTGTAGACGGACTGCACCATTACACAGTGACAACCGCCCGCGGTCAGACATTGTCAACCAAAGACATCCTGGTTAACGTCCTTGGAACGCTGACGATGCTACTGGTACGAAATCTCTATCGCAGATTTGCGCATGCCAGACGCCAGTATAATGATCCAGGGACACCAATGCAAGCTCTAGGGTACCGATGCAAGATCGCTCTGGGCACTGCAGAGCCATCGACGCCTAGTATTGCGCCTTCTCGACATAGAGAGCAACAACGTCGTGGGAGCCACGTTGACACAGCGACTTTGGTTGCTGTACTAAATCAACGTTCCAAACTCCCGCCACTGAAAATGCGTCTTGCCACGGAATCCGTCCGTTTTGATCATCGAAGAACCGTTTGGCCTCGAATCGGAACGCTCAGGCCACTTTCGACCTGGGAATTCGCTGTCATTTACTCATCTGGAACAATGGGAGCGCTGTTTGCAGTCCTTTCACTCTTTCTACCGAGGAATAACAATGCATCCGGAGTGATCGCAGTGCTTGGGCTGGTGATGACACTGCTCTTCAGCGGGATATTCGTTTGCTGTTATCAACGTCAGCTGCTGAGACGAATCGCCTTGTCCTTCCACTTCATCTTCTTTGCCACGCAAACACTCGCCACTGGGTTTTGTGTCATTGACATTTTCAGCTGGGAGCGAGCCCCTTCTTGTGCGGTGACCAGCCTTTTACTGCTTGTTTTCACGATATTGACGGTTGATGCGCTGACGCCAACCATGAAGCGGCGACTGCACTTCAAGTTCTGGATGCCTGTGGTTGGTATCATCCTTTTCTGGCTGGTAGAAGTGGTGCTACTGGTCGATGTCTTGGTCGTGGGCAACTGGGATCTGCAGGATCGAGTGGTTTTCGAGTTAATCATCATCGGTCGCCAAGCTCAATTTCGGGTCGTTCCGTTCTTCCTGAGTCGAATACTGACCATCTTTGTGTGGACTGCGCGGTATGTGAACATTGCTCTTTCCCGACAAAATGACAATGTATTGATTCTGCTGCGTGGTGAAGTGGAATTCGACTACGAGGGTTGGAAAAGACAATCCAGACTTGGTCCTGGCGCGAAGCAGGCACGACAATTTTGTACGTAGACGACAAAAGAGAGGATAATACCGTCAAACATACGAGGAAAATACACACTGCTGCCAAATCACTTCAGTGCTTACAGTATTAATAATTAGTCTGACTTCAAAATTAGTCTGCGTTCAAAATTAGTCTATGTCAGACTAATTCATGTGAGCCAGGAAAGAACGAATTCATAATGAGTCTTGACCAAAATGTTCAGAATTAGTCTGTATGAAACGGGCCCCATAATAAGCCCATTTTCAGGCTGAAAAAACAATTTGCTTTTTAGCAGCTACGAATATTAAACCACATTCAAGTAAAAGCTCAAAATGCATGTTACTTGCTGAGGACTCCGCTTTTTGCAAAAAGCCCCGATCTGACCCTGCGTGCGATGGATATTCGGCACTATTGAGGATACCGATTGCCATTTCTATTGCACTACATCCTTCACTATACTGTATAGTACACCATAGTATACAAACCTGGTGGATTCTCCACAAGTAGCCTCACTTCGCCTTTTGCCGGCTCTGATACTCTCTTTCCTCACTTCATCACCTAGGAAATTATGTTCTCTGAAATTTATTTCAGAGCTAAGGAGGGATCCGAGTGGACGCCCTATTCCTCAAAAACACTATGACCTGGTAATTTATGGGTGATAGGTTATATGAGTTCATAGAGGTATTGTAGAAAAACCATGTAAGTACTCTACAGTTACTTTCATGAATCATAATACCCTCTGAATATGATAAATTACTGGGATGTTGCTTGTAACGTCCACCTCATCTAGGTACGAGTTTTGGAGGTTGCGCGAAGGGATCATTCGTTGTGCTTCCATCTGGAGCACCTCTTAAACCTTGCCTGAGGCTAATTTATATATTGGTTAGTTTTACTAAGATAGCACGTATTAATACTGATATCGTTTGCTGCTACTCCATTCACGTGGTGTTCCCAAGTGCCCCAACCAGTTTATATGTAGACAGCTCGTTGAGGCGAGTAGACTTCGCAGTCTACTAAAGAATATGCATGTACAGGCCTTTATACTTGGCGAATAACATAAGTAAAGGTTCTCTTCCACCACTTCATTCACGCGGTGCGTCCCTCCACCAAAGTGCATTTAGAACTGCTTTGGGCTTGCATTGGAAACACAGTGACTGGCACGATGCAGATGGTGCGGCTGCGAAGCAGGCGCACCAGATGCTCCTCTTGGTCAATGGTATGTGAACACGAAGAAATGTAAAACCACTGGCGATGGTAAAGAAAAAAGGTAGTATCATGGACAACAAACAATACAATTTCTAGCAACTTTCTAAAGTTCAGAGCTTCATCGTGCGAAGCGCGACTTTGTATATTAATAGCTAAGTAGCTTCCTCCTTGCTCACAGATGACACCTTCGTACAGTCCCTCTCTGTCTTCACTTATCTAGCAAGCGCCAGAGACGGAAATGGATTTATTTCAATCTTCAGATTGGGGTGGCAGTTTTGCCCAATTACTATCCCCATTTTTTTTCCTTTACCCATTTAATAGTTTTTGAGTTCGATTAGTTTAATTTTGAACATTCATAAATAGTCTGTGTTCATAAATAGTCTGTGTTCATAATTAGTCTATGTTAAGTTCCGCTACAGTAGACTATTTTTTGTGAGGTCGCTGAAAATATGCTTACATAAATTAGTCTCACTCAGACTAATTGCTGAAACCACTGTTCTTCTAAGATGTAAAATATTACCCAATCCCGATCAGTTTTCACAAGGTATTACTTTATAGCGGTGTCGAAAACGCGGTGGAACCTCTGTGTCGTCTTCGTAGCTGCACTCCGCAGTATCTACCAGTATATCTGGACCGCGTCTAACAACGCCGACTAAAAAACCCTTAGATATGTCGCCCTCACTTCTAACACCGTGTCAAACCCATAACTTGTAAGTCACATGTATTATTATTTCCCGAAGGTAGTAAGCCCGCGAAAAGGAATTGGTGGATACCGCGCCGAAGGAGCCGTCGATGGCACTGCATAGGTCACTTAACAAGTTACCCCACACCACTCAAGCAACCACACCCCACGAACCCAATTCAGACGAACAAGGCACGCTGGATGACCATCGACCAGAAGCGTCAGATCATCGCCAAATCTGTCGAGTGCCCCTCCTTGACTCACGCGGAGCTCGCAGACTGGGCGGCGATTACTTTCAAGTTGCCACACAAACCAGCTCACCCCACGATTAGCGGCATACTCAGCAACACCAGACGTATTACCAGTGATGCGTGCGGCGACGGTCGTCGTCGGAACCGCCCAAGGTGTTGCCGCTGAGGCTGTAGCACCGCCTGGCGCAATGGGTCAAAGAGTACGAAGATAAGAATCTCTATCTATCCCGCCAGCTCATCACCATGAGGGATCGGTATCTGCAAGGTGAACTCTGCGACGCCTGGGACCTGAACCTATTGGACGGTTGGCTCACTCGCTTCATGCGTCGCCACGGTTTGCGGTTGCGCCAGCTTCATGGCGAAGCCGCTTCTGCTGATTCAAAGGTAGTTCATCAAGGGCTGCAGAGCCTACAAGAGATAACCGATCTGTACGCCCCTGCCGACATCTACAACATGGATAAAAACGGAGCTTTGCTATGCGATGGCGCCTGCGCGCTCCACTTGTACGAAGGGAATGCGAGGCGTGAAGAAGAACAAGAACAGAATCACGCTAGCGATGACCGCCAATGCCGACGGCTCCCATGCCCTACCGATTTTGTATTTGAGGCGCGCGAAAAAACCCCGCTGCTTCTACAGCAAGAAGCCTGGATTCAAGTACAGAAGCACTCAGAAGTCCTGGGTGACTGGGGTGATCTTCCGCGAATGACTAAGCGATCTCGACGGCGATATGCGTGCCACTGGTAGGCATATTTTGCTTCTCCTGGACACCGCCTCGTCACACAGTACGGGCGACCTCGCGCTCACAAATGTGCAGGTGCGCAAGCTCCCTCCAAACACTACCGCCTACCTACAACCGATGGATGCCGGCATCATCGCAGCTTTTAAGCAGCGCTATCGGCACAAACAATTAGAGTGGGTGTACGGCAAGATGAAGCGTTATGAAGATGTCGACAAGAAGGCATACACAGTCGATCAGCGGCGTGCTATGGAGTGGAGCAACGAGATCTGGCAAGACATGCAGAAGACACGCACGACAAGAACGTAGGAAGCCATGATGGCGTCCGGCTCTCACGACGAGTGGTCATCACGAATGTGATGAGCTCCACTTTAAATGGGACGGTCTTGGGGTTATGTGATGTTCTTATTGGTGCATCGGAACGCAAATATGCCCTACTTCTTCTTCCACCATCCATTGAGCGACCACCGCGGATTTTGTATCGACCTTGCAGCTTCGTGCTGACTGAGACCTTATATTACTATTACTGTATGCCGTTTTCGCTCCACGGAGTAGTATATTTGACGTTTTGTACGCTGGGAAACACCTCGTCAGCGAGGCTCGCTTTGACAGGCTTTTCAGCCCGCTACTGCGCCTAGTCGGCTGTCAGGGGCTCCGAGGGGGCTCGACGACTGCCGCATTTTACGAAGTTACTGACAGAGAAATGGCGGATGCAGTGGGTGAATAAAACCAAGATTTTTAGTGATGTGATTGGTTAATAAAATAGTCATGAACATCATATCTTCACACACGCTCGTTTTACGTAAACTGGCAGTTAGGTTCTTCGGCAGTTACATTCTTTCCGTCGGTGGTACTGCGACATCACTCGACAGTTTGATACTGGCTGTCTAACTTGAAGACACTGATAGCTAAAAATCCGCACGACTTCCTTGTTCATTTTGTGACCGAAGGCCTTGGCTCGCTGCCTTCAAGTCGGGGAACTCATGCACAAGTGATAGCCGAGCGCCATCTCAATTGGGAAGTACGTCATGGATTTGATCAGCATCCCCACTTGCGCCCAGTCAAGATGAAGTCGAGCGCAAGCATTGGATGGCACAATTAAAAACATGGCCAACAAGGAAGAATCACTGTTAGTCAAAGCACGAAGTGCGATCTTACATCAAAAGAAGCAAAGCGGAAGCGCAGACGCTCTGGGCTACTCATTAAAAGTTAGGGAGAGTTAGTGGAAGTCCAACTTGCTGCAGTTAGTGCGGTGCACCGCATGCGCCGAGCTAGCGACGTATTTAAGCCAGCATGTTTATTTGCGAAACAGCCCAAACAACACGCATGTAGCTCAATCATGATATTGAGCCACTAATTAGCCTTCGTACCGTGTTCTACAGCGCTGGACACTCTTTCTGGTCGAGTACACGAGCGCTGGTCGAGCTCAGAATTCTGCTTCTGCATTGCGAAACGATACAGAACGAGAGTAGTGACCAGCAGTTTTTTTTTAAGTATGGAGGGAATTGCTCCCCATATTAGCATACACCAAATGATCTAGGTTACGTTACTTCAATTTATTTGATTGGCCACAACGGCCGAGCTTACACCGACGTTAGGACCATGACGGATAAATCAGGGAATGTAATGTCATCCCCATACTATGGTGGAAATCACGGATCCCGACCCAACAATCCTTGCGACGCCATCAGCTAGCGAGCGCCGGCGCATGCTACGTCGATATGTTTTTGCATTTGCTGTAGTTTGTGATGGTTGTGCATGTGCATTTATCCTGCGATCACGTATGTTGGGTCTAACAATGAGTCAAGGCATGCTGGCACCCACACAACCAGACCATGCTGTAGCAGGTGCATGGCATTCTCAAAGGTGCTAAACCCACGGTATTGATGTATGACAGATAAATGATATTTGCTGCTGCTAGCAGCTAGACTTTAACACGGCCATCGCTTTTGCACATATAAAAAAAAGATAAAAGATATTGAATTTGCTGCGCGCAACTCTGGGAGACGTCGTAAATACCTTCTGCTGGCAAGATGGCTTGCAAATAGTGTTTCCTGAGTGCTCACCAAGATTACAAAGTATTGGTTCAAAGGAGCGATAAAACGTTAGCTTATTGAGACTTGACATTACTATGTCACTACACTCGAACAAGTGTACCCGCTGGTGATCGAAGCAAACTAGAGTATGCCAGGTTAGCGTTGGTGGCCTCACTCGTGACCCGGTTGCGCTCGCTCTTGTTCACTTCTGGTTTAACGTGTTCGGCATTTCCCCCTTCTATCCGGTTCAGATCGCAAACCAATCCACGTTTCATACGATCCAACGGCGAACCAATGCGCTCGGTTCCGCACGGTTGTTCCTCAGACACAGAGCTGATGTTGCTAGAGCTGCTAAATCGGACGTGATTCCAGTCGTCACCGAAACAGGTTGACATACAATAAAACGTAACAAAGGCTTATCAACAAGCACTTTTGCTGGTACACTAAATGACTCCGTCTGATGTCATAGTGAGGCATTTGTTTTAAAAAATACAATAATCAGTCGTGCATACACTGGACGTTCACTACCTAAACTGTACATGAAGATGTACTAAATGAAAATATAATCATCACCATTATTTTGCATTAGCTGCCTTCGCTGTCACTATTTTTTGGCGACTCGGAAGTTATGACGTTGCCACTCTCGACCGCCAAAACAACTTCGTGAGGGTGGTTTTCTTGCCTCGCAAACCCGGAAGAGTTTTTTCTTGGGGGAAACGGGGATCGTTGTGAAGTGGAATGGGATTGCGGTGTCGAAAGTCTGCCTCCGTATTTTCCATCTCGTTATCCGGTTGATTCAAACTATCGTGCTCATCCAAACCACGATATTCGTGCATGGTATAGTCGTCAGCTTGATTCTCGTTCACTCCATCGTCATGATCATCTGCAGCTTCAGCAAATAGCCACCTCCAATATGATAGAATGTCACCATTGGCTAACACGTTGTTGGGTACTGCATTGGGGTTGATTGCGCAAGTTGCAGTCGAGATATTCTCCGATTCGCCACCGGATAAATCCAACCTGCGCGTCAAACTTAACGGCCCGGATAGCTCTTCATTGAGACTGAAAACAAAAGAATCATTGCGTGGGTCGAGAAGCGGTTGGTATGCGCGAGATCTGGGGTGGGAGTTGGGCGACTTGGAGTTGGCGAGGGGCAACATCAGGTAAAAGCTCCGTCAGTGAGGTCTGCCAGTGCGGACAGAGGTCCGCGTGGGGCTACTGTAGAATGGATGGGGCTTCCTTCACCGGTAGATATAGGATCGGAAATGGTCACAGATAGCATGCTTTCACTTAGGAAAGGACGCTCCTTTGGTTTGATAATGCGGCCAACGTATTTGTTGCCCTCACTATCTTCATCAGTGACTTCGTCGTCTGTATCGTCGGTCTCATCAAATGGGGGTTGTTTGTCAATGTGATATCGATCACTGACAGCTTGGCGCATGACGGCAGACTTGTTGACTTTGTCAGGCTTGAGGCAATTTCGCGTTGGTGTGTGAATTCGCCCAACTTCGCCAAAATAGCGTTCATACGTTGCCGTATTGGCTGCAATTGACAGCACAGCAATTGCGAGATCAGGCAGGTTTGGACCTGCTTTCAAATCACGAGCATATTTCCAGTAGCGTGCAACATCCCCACCAAAGTCACCGATTGAAAACTCTTCGTCATCATCGACGTACAGTTCTCGGTTGCACCAGCGACTCATGTGATCGCGAAGTTGACCAGGGTTGCGACTTGGAAAAAATCGCTGGAAATACAGCACTGCAAAATTACATTACATACTGCGACGACAGAGGAAATATTTGTCCGTGGTAGCGCTTTCGCCGTATCGAGGTGCGTCGGGTGCAAGAAGAGTGCAAGCATGAACAATGACTGCTCACAATCTTGCCACCGCTCTTCAACCAGGTGAACCAGTTTCTCTTTGTGTGATCCGGCAGCGAACCCAGCAAAATTATCACGGTAGCATAGGACAACATCGACCAAAGTGTTCTCATCGCGTTGTAGAATGTACGATGCATTTCAAAGTGGTCTTATTGTCACCTCAGTATCCTCGAGCGAGCTCCAAAATGTATCCGTACCAAAGACCCGAACAGCACGCGGAAGGTCTTTGTACCTCTGGTACCTCACCACAAACTGCCTCAGAGCAGTCTTAACACGAAGCAGCGATGCAAAGCACTCCTGCATTGAATTCCATATTGTGTCACAAAGTGTCAGCAGAGATAGCGCTTTGTCACTTCTAAGCTCATAGGTGTTTGCGATCAACTCGCGGAAGCCACTTGGATGAGGAGGTATTAAGCGTTTTCACTGCTGTAGAAGCTTCGTCCGTGACCTTGTAAAATCTGGTTCTTTTCAGGACGGCCTTGACTAAATTGTTGATATCGTGGGCGAAGCATTTGCCGAAGTAAATGCTCGGCCAGCGCAGAGCTAAAATTCGACGCGCTCGACCGCACTGGCCAGCATTGTCCGTAATGACGGCCCCTACATTCCACCCTTCTCGAATCATTTTGATAATGAGCTCCTCCATTTGCCGTGCGAGCGCGACGCCGTCATGCTCTGAGCCAGTCGCGTGCATGCCTTCGATAAACACCCGTCCGAACAAAGAGAGATGAACGCCCAATAAATGCGTCTTCACAATATACTGCCATACATCACTAAGCAGATTCACTCGTCCACCTGTGGTCTCTTGAAGCTTGCGTAACACTGCATTACTCAGCTCAATAAACTCCTTAGCAAGTGCGTCCAAGATCCGTCCACCAAAAACACGACGAGAGGGGAGAGAAGCAACGCACTGCGGGTTCAAAAACTGGCTGAGGCGTATAGTGGCAGGATGCCCCACGTACGAATCCGGCAGCGCCAACGCCACCTGAAACTCCAGTAGAAATCGCTCAAATTCTCGCTGCTGTCGAGGTGAATACACACGGCGATACACATCTGCTAACGAGCCGTCAGCAGGCAGGGATGCGTGACGCTCTTGATTGTCATCTTCATCGCCTTGGCGATTGGGTCCTCGGGACAGGTCAGGCACGGGTAGCTGCTGTCTGGGTATCGGTGGCCATGGAGTCGGCGGACGCACTGTTGGCGCTCGAGTTGGCTCTTCAGGCTCAACGATATCGTGATACCGTTGAAGATGTCTCCGGAAGTTCTCGATTCACCCGACAATCTTTGGTGGATCTGGTGAATCGGGGTCTCGATGTGTAGGAGGTTGGAGCTTACGCGCGTTCGAGCGAGCTTTGTCCGCCGTGACGCAGTGCTTGCAGCGCATGTAATAGTGTGTGCTGTTAGCCTTCGGTCCAGGAACCTTCAGAAAATGTTTACGAGGGCCGCTCTCAGGCCGACCCATGACGAGAAGCTCTACAGGAAGAACACATATGACATGTTAAACACATACTACGTAGCAGATAGTAAGGCCTTCATACCGATCAGAGAGTCAGGTAAGTGGTGAAGAATCGTGTCTTGGATCTCTCAGAGAAAGATGTGACCCAGTCAGAGCTTCAAAGGGTCAGTATTCGGGTTACTGAGGTATCCTCAGAAGCAGGTTTGGTACAGTGTACCGTGTCTGATGCTGGTGTATAAACGCCTGGGACCGTGCAAACAGTCTTTTGAGACGTTTTTACGCGTTTTTTTCGATCAGACGTCTAAACGTCTACTACCAACACTGGGAGTAACGCATATGGCTGATCTTAGTCTGCATATTAAATGATATCGACCCAGCTCAGCCCGCAGACTGGGTCACAGCCAGTCGTGTAGGGGGACGATTTTAATTTGGGCAGGGAGCCATGTCCACCGCTTTTTACGTGTTTAAACTTTTTACGTCCCAAATAATCTATTTTTTTACCTCGGTTGCAGGAAATGCGTATATTCCAGTACCGTAATTTATTAACCCTTTCGCGGAGCATTTACGGTTGAACTTGTGCAAAAGGCAGAGGATGATCCGCGGTGATTTCACACCTTGTTTTACAAACACCCTAAACGGGCGACGAATGTACCCTTCTTCCGCGAAAGGGTTAAAGGATGAGTCATATGCTATTTATGAAGCTAATTACTTAGTGTGTATAGTATACGTAAGGCAATAGACTCGCGAAAGGGTTGGAATGCATAAACATAACGCTTTAGAGCATTTTCACTCGTTGCGACAATACCCCAACAAAAACTATATTTTGTCGACGGGTAGTGTTTATTGCGCCCACACCAGTTCAACAAACACGTACTAAATTCCGTCGACGACTATTCCACAGCGATACTCCGACAAGTTCTAGCTGGCAGATAGCTGCCGAATAGTCACAGACAAAAGGAACAACCTTTCATGCGATTGGTGGTCTGATTTCGTTGCAGAGATGCCAGTGCGAGAAAAGGTAAAGCGGGGACGGAACTTGAACCCCGCAGAGGATCTGGAGCTGGTTCAAGCGTGGGTCATGTGTCAACTGATGCGCCAGTAGGGATAAACCAGACGGATATGCACCCATGGGAGAAGGTGCAGAAGGTAATGGAGAGCTCGGAGCCCTTTGCCGCTGCACTAGTAGCGAAGCCCTTGGAGCTTCAAACCTGGCTGAGTCTTCAGGCGCATTACGGCCAGACCCAAAAGTCTATTGCGAAGGATGTTGGCTGTTCGAAGCAAGTTGAATTCATGCGCTTGTCAGGTTGGACGGAACGAGACACCATGAAGAAGGCGCTTGACTATATAAGGAACGCACAAACATCATTTCGCGTACTTCGAGTGTTAAGATGCGCACTTAAAGTGCCCTAAGTTCGAGCAGGCCATTTGCATCGACTGCTTCACCTTCCCTCGCTTAGGGTTATTAACGCAAGCTCCGCTGCTGTGACGCTACTGGACGATGGCGCTGCCGACGTCATACTCCCACAGGAAAATTCCGGTTCTCGATCCGATAACTTGCGTTTGCCCGAGCGTAGGCTCTCATCGAGCTTATCCAGTACCGTACTGTAAAGGCCCAAGAAAAGCTCTTCAAATTGTTGAGCTGCAAGGTGGATGTCCTAAGAAAAAAGCCTCTTGTTAATCAAGCCCAGCAGCGTCTGCAAGAGGAGCAAGCACTGTATGCAATGATCACTGAGCTATTCAGCGCAAAACCGACCGGTCCGGAGCACGCAGCTTACCTTAACATGCGTCGGGCGGGGATGATTCGGCGCCTGGATGCGCTGGTTGAAAACTCATCGCCGCCACCATTCAAGTCATGTCACCGCCGTTGCAGCAATACGAAGCGCCTCATATCAATGAAGACTCGGCCCCACCATCGTCTTCGATTCAGCAGCAGTTCGCAGAAACCCCTTCAATGAAGGCTCGTCACCGTCGAATTTGAGTATTTTATCTTCTGAGCTTCCAACGCCGTCGCCCACTGAGAATTCGTGCCCATCGTATCCTGTAATTCTTGATTCTTCAACGCCTCTGCTTATGAACGTACCATCTTCATTATCTTCTGCACGGACTTCATTGACGGAACTAAGCTCCCCACAACTGCCGCAGCCGTCGCAGAAAAACGACTCGATGACTGGGATGTCCGTATTGGATGTTTGGTCCTGAACAGTACGAGGGCGTGTGGTGCAAAGTTTCATACCACTTCATTCTAGCAAATTGAGCAATACAAATTATACATGGATTGTTGCTTGATATTAGTGGTGTTGGGAAGTCAGAGCGGAATATGTTTATTACTGCTTCCACTTCACGCATTTGTTTTCGTTCACGTCTACTGCCTCCACGGACATCTAGCCGCCCAAGGCCAGCACGCACATGATCACGCGAGAAGTGACGGTGGAACACGTGATCCGCGCGCTGAAGAATGCCGTGGTGCAGGAGATGCGCTGTGAGCAGGAAGACTTGAGTAAATCTGCCAGAAATATAAAGCCGCCAATGGATGTGACGATGACGAGCGTGGTGGTAAGCTGGTGTAATATATGCGCGAAGTCGTTCTCGATTTATGATCTTGAGTTCTACGTGCGACAGCGCTTGCACTAGCCTTCGAGGTTTTGAACTAGTTCCCATTTTCCTGTCCAAAAGCGTCGCCACACACCCCCCACTACATCATCTCGCAACATGAAGTGGTGCGAAGACTTCTCGATTACGTTGATACGTGGCATGAGATCGCTAATAGATCTGGGTTGATGGCCGACTCACTCGAAGCAGTATGCTGTCTTCTCCTCGTCGTCACTGGTAGCCAGATAAGCATGCTCGCCGACATCCGAGCGTCGATTCTCCTAGCATATAATGTTGTACATTATTATACAAGCCCGGATGGCTTTGTTTATATCCAACCGTGAGAAAATACTGCAAGGGACGGCCAAGATTCACCATCAGGCTTGCAGGACACCGAAGACCCGATCAACATCTTTTCGCAGCTCCCTGCTTTTAAGCAAATTTATTCTGCTTATTTCCTCGCGGCTGATGCAAAGTCTTCACGAACACAGCCCAACGAGAATTGTTTACCACGGGGACCACCAGACCATATCAGAATGCGTGGTGTCCGACGTGTGTTTCCTCGCGAAAGAGAGAATACGGACGGGGAAACACATGTTGTGCAAGAACTAGAGCAAGAAGTCTCAACATCCCCGCTTCACGGATTGATAGCGGATTTATCATAAGAATTGATAGGACAGACCGCTTCACTCGTGCAAGATCTACCGCATCATGAACCTGTTTCTTCCACACAACAGCCTCGGCATCGCGAACTTATTTTGATTCCAAACGACAGAGAAGATGCCAATCTTCCTGTCCGTGGTTAGGCAGAGCAAGAAAACTCGGATCAGCTCTATCTATATATGAGAAATGTTCGATGGTTTTATGGTGATCATGGTCGATTGCGGGCTCAACTGCAATGTATAAATTATATGTTGTTAGCTATCGGCTTACCCCGCACATTTCGCATATGCGGTCTAAACAAATACAGCGCTCAGTGAGCGCTGTATTTGTTTAGACCGCATAGGCGCTATAGAACGAACAAAAACTAGAACTCTGAAGCCCGACCGCCATCGACACCATATAATGTATAATGAGGAGTTTAAACATAGATGTGTCTGCACTCGTCGAATGTGCTGACGGCTCAATCGGTACGAGCATGAACTAGCAAATGGCCGGTCCATGGTTCGGTTCCCGGTCGTGTCAACTGAGGGCCCGTTATGGGAAGATGGTTTATCGCGAGTTAAACTCGTTAATTCTCCGCGCAGAAAGATATGTAAAGCTAATCAATTTCAATCACTTCCACAAATCAAACACTAGCATACTTTCTTTTTGTTTGGACGAACTGCCTATTCGTATGTATTTACAGCAGATACCCATCGACCTCAACAGCGAAAAACCCGCCACCGCGTACAAGAATTACATCTTCAGTGGCATTCTCCACGCCGTATGTAAAGCTTGAGACCAGGCGGCTGGCGTCATCGACCGTCTTGAGCCTGATGTTCCACACATGCATTTTCGATGCTGCATAAATCTCGAGTTCACCCGGCATCGTGTCGCCTGCTCTCACTAAATCCAAATACGTTTCGTCGAGTAGCCCATCCAAGTCATCCAGGTTAGCCATGTAGTTCGTCAGCGCCGCAACATACTCGTACACGCTCATGTCGAGGCCAAATGACAAACGGCAAAACAGGCTGCTGTTTTCATTGTCCGGTATGTACCGGTCCGGGGCGGAGATACGCACCAGTTCTCGGTCAGAATCTTCGTTCATCAAGTGCTTGTAGATAGCATGCCACGCCTGCTCGTTGAAGTCAGCGCTGAGTATGGCTTTCAGCGGAGCGTGCAGTCGGTCCATGTGGAAATCCTCTTTTGCAACTAACCCACACAGATGGAATGCTTTCTTGACGTACTCGTCGGTCTTCGAGGCGATCCAGTCTAGCGTCAAGGGGGCCACAGCGTCGTAGCGGGGATCTTGGGGTTGCCCGCTTTCGTTTGAAGCCGCGGTTCACGCAGGGCCTTGCTGGTGTAGTCGTCGTACTTTGAACGATAATACTCCTGGTAGCTGCGGTTGACAGCGACGTCCAATGATTGCAGCAGGCTGGTGAGGTGAGGGAACCAGCGCCGCAAAGATGTTGTAGCGCTCTAAGCGCGAGTTTTAAATGACAGCCGTAGGAATCTATGATGTACAATACAGGCTCCCGATATAACTGCGTCTCCTTCCGGGCGCAGAGCACAGTCTCGGTGTGAGCGAGAAGCAAGTCATCGTTCCACATTCCGGTGTGGTTAACGTTTATCAACACACCAGGCAGGCGCTTAGGCTTGTTCTTGAGCTTTGAGAACAAAAGGTGCGGTTTCAAAACTTTCCTTCACCCGTGATTGCAAAGGTCGCGGTGAATCGCTTGTGGCTTGACCCTCCCTTTCGCAACAGCACCTCGCGAGATCAACACGTGGCAATCGTGGACTTTGGCTTGGTTTCAAAGTACCGGGGAGCCCGGTCCATGTTAACGATGTTCCTGGGCTGAATGTCGTGCTTAACAATCAGGCGATGAACGCGCTGGATGAACGCGCGACGGACCTCCGGAGCATCAGCCGGTAACGACACACTCCTCGTTATCGCCTAACTGGGTAATGCGAGCTCAGTGACAAGACCCATCCGGGCTCTTGTCTGGCGTGTCGTTTGACCGGCAAATCGCGCTAAGCGCTTGTTACCACGTAATTAATTGACAACAATACGTTGGTGAGCAGAGCAAAACTACAAAACCGCTTTGCCGGTGCCAGTTCCAGGAGAGGGGCGGGATTGCACCCAAAGTGCGCTTACGCGTGTGGCAGGGTCGCCTTCGTAGGAGGAGGGTAGCTGCCACCATTCGGCGGTGAATCGCTTGAAGTTGCGCGATTCTATCGGCCGAATGGTGGCAGCTACCCTCCTCCTCGCCCGCTTTGACAGTGACGCGCTCCCTTTGTTGACGATGATAGTCCGTAACATCGGACGGATCTAGGTTTGCTGCGATCTCAATGATGTCTGCCCAATGCACCTGAGCTCGCAATAACTCGTCCTCGCCGTAAATCCATCGTACTATTCGCACGTAGCGGTGTCGAGCAGTTTGGTCTTCAAGCGGGAGTGCAGTTCTGACTTCGCCACGGACCTATTCGTCTTCGTCATCAGAGATCAGAACGAGGTCCACCTGTTGAGGCGGACCAGCGTCCTGTAACACCGGCTGCTGCGGGATCAGTTGAGGCAGCACTTCATCGGCTCGTCCTTGTTCTTGATGCAAGTAGGCTGCCATGTCTTCTCGGTTGAGATACCTAGCTAACAACATATAATCTATACATTGCAGTTGAGCCCGCAATCCACCATGATCACCATAAAACCATCGAGCATTTATCATATATCGATAGAGCTGATCCGGGTTTTCTTGCTCTGCCTCACAACGGACAGGA
This sequence comes from Phytophthora x cambivora, assembly GCA_033557925.1. NCBI lineage: Eukaryota > Oomycota > Peronosporomycetes > Peronosporales > Peronosporaceae > Phytophthora > Phytophthora x cambivora. The sequence continues at coordinate 1,394,473 of JAUCEB010000012.1, read as the reverse complement.
GGATTGGCATCTTCTCTGCCGTTTGGAATCAAAATAGGTTCGCGATGCCGAGGCTGTTGTGTGGAAGAAACAGGTTCATGATGCGGTAGATCTTGCACGAGTGAAGCGGTCTGTCCTATCAGTTCTTGTTGAGATGATAAATCCGCTATCAATCCGTGAAGCGGGGATGTTGAGACTTCTTGCTCTAGTTCTTGCACAACATGTGTTCCCCCGTCCGTATTCTCTCTTTCGCGAGGAAACACACGTCGGACACCACGCATGCTGATATGGCCTGGTGGTCCCCGTGGTAAACAATTCTCATATGCAGACTAAGATAAGCCACGTGCGTTACCCCCCCCCCCCCCGTCCCCCCGTGAAATTAAATCAAGCCGTAACGCGTTCATTGTGCTTCCTTCCCTGCTCAGACCACGGGGCCACATTCTAACGCAATTCCTGACGAAACCAGTGTCCCGAGTGGGAACGAAGGCTACCGTCTGGGGCACGGTGGTGACCGTTCCCCCGACGAGGGACTCGACACTTACGCCATACTCCGAGAGGACCTGCGCCCCGGGGATGAGGTGACCGACCCGCCCGCTAAAGACCAATGGTGGTGACTGAAGTTGTCTGTATGCTGACGCTGGCCTGGCGCTGTCGAGTGAGTAAGGTCTGGGCGGAGCACGGTCGACAGGAGCGGGAACGCTCAAGGCTCAACAAACGACTTGCTGGGGCGGCCGCCCGTGGTAGTTCTGGTAGAAGGAGGAGCCCCGGGGCCCGGCCCGTAGAGTTAGTGGCAGGACAGTCACGAATTTACCTGGTACACGACAAGTCAAAGTCTTTGTATTTTGATTCTGTTGTTTACTGTTCAGTCTACTACTACCATACCGTTCTCACTTCATCAAGCAGCGCAGACCGTCCCTACCAGGACGACTCGTGCCACGTGGTGGAGAAGCAGGGTACTGGCTTCGCTGTGAAGTTGAACTGCGGTATTGTGCGTTTTACTTAAAATTTCCATGCGCGGTTCTTCGAATCAACCGCGCAGCTATCGCGCAAGCCTGTATAAATACCTATATGATTTGTTTACAATGGTATTATGTGCAAAGCACGTTCAAAACTATGTTCACTACACAACAGAAGCCACTGCGACAGGGTACACTGTACCTGAAGCCACATTCAAATAGGTACATGGTACCTGGAACAGCAATTCTGGCCAATAAGAGTGAAGCGTCGGTTTAATGGCGGTTCCGTCAATAGGCCAAAAACGGTAAATTTGGACGGGAAGCACAATAGCTAAGGGCGGAATCGAGAACGGCGAGGTGCCGCAGAGTCTTTTGGAAATTGGAGGAGAACGGCGTGGCGCCGTCGGTCGTTGAAAGTGTGGAAGCGGCGTGGTGCCGTAGTCGGGAATAAGGTCGGAAGAGTGAGAAGTGCGTAACACGGTCAAGGATGTCAAGGGAAGACGAAGGAGGAGAAGAACGGCAAGGCGCCCCCGGAGAACAACGGAAGGTTCAGTCGGCGGTGGAGCGTCTGGAGCACGGTGAGCGAGTGCGAGCGGCTGGCAGGCAAGGCGGACACGAGGGAACGACGTCGACTCGACTCGGGGCTCCGCGCCCCCGGTCGTCGAATGATGCAAGTCATCGTTCCACATTCCGGTGTGGTTAACGTTTATCAACACACCAGGCAGGCGCTTAGACTTGTTCTTGAGCTTTGAGAACAAAAGGTGCGGTTTCAAAACTTTCCTTCACCCGTGATTGCAAAGGTCGCGGTGAATCGCTTGTGGCTTGACCCGCCCTTTCGCAACAGCACCTCGCGAGATCAACACGTGGCAATCGTGGACTTTGGCTTGGTTTCAAAGTACCGGGGAGCCCGGTCCATGTTAACGATGTTCCTGGGCTGAATGTCGTGCTTAACAATCAGGCGATGAACGCGCTGGATAAACGCGCGACGGACCTCCGGAGCATCAGCCGGGAACGACACACTCCTCGTTATCGCCTAACTGGGTAATGCGAGCTCAGTGACAAGACCCATCCGGGCTCTTGTCTGGCGTGTCGTTTGACCGGCAAATCGCGCTAAGCGCTTGTTACCACGTAATTAATTGACAACAATACGTTGGTGAGCAGAGCAAAACTACAAAACCGCTTTGCCGGTGCCAGTTCCAGGAGAGGGGCGGGATTGCACCCAAAGTGCGCTTACGCGTGTGGCAGGGTCGCCTTCGTAGGAGGAGGGTAGCTGCCACCATTCGGCGGTGAATCGCTTGAAGTTGCGCGATTCTATCGGCCGAATGGTGGCAGCTACCCTCCTCCTCGCCCGCTTTGACAGTGACGCGCTCCCTTTGTTGACGATGATAGTCCGTAACATCGGACGGATCTAGGTTTGCTGCGATCTCAATGATGTCTGCCCAATGCACCTGAGCTCGCAATAACTCGTCCTCGCCGTAAATCCATCGTACTATTCGTACGTAGCGGTGTCGAGCAGTTTGGTCTTCAAGCGGGAGTGCAGTTCTGACTTCGCCACGGACCTATTCGTCTTCGTCGTCAGAGATCAGAACGAGGTCCACCTGTTGAGGCGGACCAGCGTCCTGTAACACCGGCTGCTGCGGGATCAGTTGAGGCAGCACTTCATCGGCTCGTCCTTGTTCTTGATGCAAGTGGGCGATCTCAATGATGTCTGCCCAATGCACCTGAGCTCGCAATAACTCGTCCTCGCCGTAAATCCATCGTACTATTCGCACGTAGCGGTGTCGAGCAGTTTGGTCTTCAAGCGGGAGTGCAGTTCTGACTTCGCCACGGACCTATTCGTCTTCGTCATCAGAGATCAGAACGAGGTCCACCTGTTGAGGCGGACCAGCGTCCTGTAACACCGGCTGCTGCGGGATCAGTTGAGGCAGCACTTCATCGGCTCGTCCTTGTTCTTGATGCAAGTAGGCTGCCATGTCTTCTCGGTTGAGATACCTAGCTAACAACATATAATCTATACATTGCAGTTGAGCCCGCAATCCACCATGATCACCATAAAACCATCGAGCATTTATCATATATCGATAGAGCTGATCCGGGTTTTCTTGCTCTGCCTCACAACGGACAGGAGGATTGGCATCTTCTCTGCCGTTTGGAATCAAAATAGGTTCGCGATGCCGAGGCTGTTGTGTGGAAGAAACAGGTTCATGATGCGGTAGATCTTGCACGAGTGAAGCGGTCTGTCCTATCAGTTCTTGTTGAGATGATAAATCCGCTATCAATCCGTGAAGCGGGGATGTTGAGACTTCTTGCTCTAGTTCTTGCACAACATGTGTTCCCCCGTCCGTATTCTCTCTTTCGCGAGGAAACACACGTCGGACACCACGCATGCTGATATGGCCTGGTGGTCCCCGTGGTAAACAATTCTCATATGCAGACTAAGATAAGCCACGTGCGTTACCCCCCCCCCCCCCGTCCCCCCGTGAAATTAAATCAAGCCGTAACGCGTTCATTGTGCTTCCTTCCCTGCTCAGACCACGGGGCCACATTCTAACGCAATTCCTGACGAAACCAGTGTCCCGAGTGGGAACGAAGGCTACCGTCTGGGACACGGTGGTGACCGTTCCCCCGACGAGGGACTCGACACTTACGCCATACTCCGAGAGGACCTGCGCCCCGGGGATGAGGTGACCGACCCGCCCGCTAAAGACCAATGGTGGTGACTGAAGTTGTCTGTATGCTGACGCTGGCCTGGCGCTGTCGAGTGAGTAAGGTCTGGGCGGAGCACGGTCGACAGGAGCGGGAACGCTCAAGGCTCAACAAACGACTTGCTGGGGCGGCCGCCCGTGGTAGTTCTGGTAGAAGGAGGAGCCCCGGGGCCCGGCCCGTAGAGTTAGTGGCAGGACAGTCACGAATTTACCTGGTACACGACAAGTCAAAGTCTTTGTATTTTGATTCTGTTGTTTACTGTTCAGTCTACTACTACCATACCGTTCTCACTTCATCAAGCAGCGCAGACCGTCCCTACCAGGACGACTCGTGCCACGTGGTGGAGAAGCAGGGTACTGGCTTCGCTGTGAAGTTGAACTGCGGTATTGTGCGTTTTACTTAAAATTTCCATGCGCGGTTCTTCGAATCAACCGCGCAGCTATCGCGCAAGCCTGTATAAATACCTATATGATTTGTTTACAATGGTATTATGTGCAAAGCACGTTCAAAACTATGTTCACTACACAACAGAAGCCACTGCGACAGGGTACACTGTACCTGAAGCCACATTCAAATAGGTACATGGTACCTGGAACAGCAATTCTGGCCAATAAGAGTGAAGCGTCGGTTTAATGGCGGTTCCGTCAATAGGCCAAAAACGGTAAATTTGGACGGGAAGCACAATAGCTAAGGGCGGAATCGAGAACGGCGAGGTGCCGCAGAGTCTTTTGGAAATTGGAGGAGAACGGCGTGGCGCCGTCGGTCGTTGAAAGTGTGGAAGCGGCGTGGTGCCGTAGTCGGGAATAAGGTCGGAAGAGTGAGAAGTGCGTAACACGGTCAAGGATGTCAAGGGAAGACGAAGGAGGAGAAGAACGGCAAGGCGCCCCCGGAGAACAACGGAAGGTTCAGTCGGCGGTGGAGCGTCTGGAGCACGGTGAGCGAGTGCGAGCGGCTGGCAGGCAAGGCGGACACGAGGGAACGACGTCGACTCGACTCGGGGCTCCGCGCCCCCGGTCGTCGAATGATGCAAGTCATCGTTCCACATTCCGGTGTGGTTAACGTTTATCAACACACCAGGCAGGCGCTTAGACTTGTTCTTGAGCTTTGAGAACAAAAGGTGCGGTTTCAAAACTTTCCTTCACCCGTGATTGCAAAGGTCGCGGTGAATCGCTTGTGGCTTGACCCGCCCTTTCGCAACAGCACCTCGCGAGATCAACACGTGGCAATCGTGGACTTTGGCTTGGTTTCAAAGTACCGGGGAGCCCGGTCCATGTTAACGATGTTCCTGGGCTGAATGTCGTGCTTAACAATCAGGCGATGAACGCGCTGGATGAACGCGCGACGGACCTCCGGAGCATCAGCCGGGAACGACACACTCCTCGTTATCGCCTAACTGGGTAATGCGAGCTCAGTGACAAGACCCATCCGGGCTCTTGTCTGGCGTGTCGTTTGACCGGCAAATCGCGCTAAGCGCTTGTTACCACGTAATTAATTGACAACAATACGTTGGTGAGCAGAGCAAAACTACAAAACCGCTTTGCCGGTGCCAGTTCCAGGAGAGGGGCGGGATTGCACCCAAAGTGCGCTTACGCGTGTGGCAGGGTCGCCTTCGTAGGAGGAGGGTAGCTGCCACCATTCGGCGGTGAATCGCTTGAAGTTGCGCGATTCTATCGGCCGAATGGTGGCAGCTACCCTCCTCCTCGCCCGCTTTGACAGTGACGCGCTCCCTTTGTTGACGATGATAGTCCGTAACATCGGACGGATCTAGGTTTGCTGCGATCTCAATGATGTCTGCCCAATGCACCTGAGCTCGCAATAACTCGTCCTCGCCGTAAATCCATCGTACTATTCGTACGTAGCGGTGTCGAGCAGTTTGGTCTTCAAGCGGGAGTGCAGTTCTGACTTCGCCACGGACCTATTCGTCTTCGTCGTCAGAGATCAGAACGAGGTCCACCTGTTGAGGCGGACCAGCGTCCTGTAACACCGGCTGCTGCGGGATCAGTTGAGGCAGCACTTCATCGGCTCGTCCTTGTTCTTGATGCAAGTAGGCTGCCATGTCTTCTCGGTTGAGATACCTAGCTAACAACATATAATCTATACATTGCAGTTGAGCCCGCAATCCACCATGATCACCATAAAACCATCGAGCATTTATCATATATCGATAGAGCTGATCCGGGTTTTCTTGCTCTGCCTCACAACGGACAGGAGGATTGGCATCTTCTCTGCCGTTTGGAATCAAAATAGGTTCGCGATGCCGAGGCTGTTGTGTGGAAGAAACAGGTTCATGATGCGGTAGATCTTGCACGAGTGAAGCGGTCTGTCCTATCAGTTCTTGTTGAGATGATAAATCCGCTATCAATCCGTGAAGCGGGGATGTTGAGACTTCTTGCTCTAGTTCTTGCACAACATGTGTTCCCCCGTCCGTATTCTCTCTTTCGCGAGGAAACACACGTCGGACACCACGCATGCTGATATGGCCTGGTGGTCCCCGTGGTAAACAATTCTCATATGCAGACTAAGATAAGCCACGTGCGTTACCCCCCCCCCCCCCCCGTCCCCCCGTGAAATTAAATCAAGCCGTAACGCGTTCATTGTGCTTCCTTCCCTGCTCAGACCACGGGGCCACATTCTAACGCAATTCCTGACGAAACCAGTGTCCCGAGTGGGAACGAAGGCTACCGTCTGGGGCACGGTGGTGACCGTTCCCCCGACGAGGGACTCGACACTCACGCCATACTCCGAGAGGACCTGCGCCCCGGGGATGAGGTGACCGACCCGCCCGCTAAAGACCAATGGTGGTGACTGAAGTTGTCTGTATGCTGACGCTGGCCTGGCGCTGTCGAGTGAGTAAGGTCTGGGCGGAGCACGGTCGACAGGAGCGGGAACGCTCAAGGCTCAACAAACGACTTGCTGGGGCGGCCGCCCGTGGTAGTTCTGGTAGAAGGAGGAGCCCCGGGGCCCGGCCCGTAGAGTTAGTGGCAGGACAGTCACGAATTTACCTGGTACACGACAAGTCAAAGTCTTTGTATTTTGATTCTGTTGTTTACTGTTCAGTCTACTACTACCATACCGTTCTCACTTCATCAAGCAGCGCAGACCGTCCCTACCAGGACGACTCGTGCCACGTGGTGGAGAAGCAGGGTACTGGCTTCGCTGTGAAGTTGAACTGCGGTATTGTGCGTTTTACTTAAAATTTCCATGCGCGGTTCTTCGAATCAACCGCGCAGCTATCGCGCGAGCCTGTATAAATACCTATATGATTTGTTTACAATGGTATTATGTGCAAAGCACGTTCAAAACTATGTTCACTACACAACAGAAGCCACTGCGACAGGGTACACTGTACCTGAAGCCACATTCAAATAGGGTACATGGTACCTGGAACAGCAATTCTGGCCAATAAGAGTGAAGCGTCGGTTTAATGGCGGTTCCGTCAATAGGCCAAAAACGGTAAATTTGGACGGGAAGCACACTAGCTAAGGGCGGAATCGAGAACGGCGAGGTGCCGCAGAGTCTTTTGGAAATTGGAGGAGAACGGCGTGGCGCCGTCGGTCGTTGAAAGTGTGGAAGCGGCGTGGTGCCGTAGTCGGGAATAAGGTCGGAAGAGTGAGAAGTGAGTAACACGGTCAAGGATGTCAAGGGAAGACGAAGGTGGAGAAGAACGGCAAGGCGCCCCCGGAGAACAACGGAAGGTTCAGTCGGCGGTGGAGCGTCTGGAGCACGGTGAGCGAGTGCGAGCGGCTGGCAGGCAAGGCGGACACGAGGGAACGACGTCGACTCGACTCGGGGCTCCGCGCCCCCGGTCGTCGAATGATGCAAGTCATCGTTCCACATTCCGGTGTGGTTAACGTTTATCAACACACCAGGCAGGCGCTTAGGCTTGTTCTTGAGCTTTGAGAACAAAAGGTGCGGTTTCAAAACTTTCCTTCACCCGTGATTGCAAAGGTCGCGGTGAATCGCTTGTGGCTTGACCCGCCCTTTCGCAACAGCACCTCGCGAGATCAACACGTGGCAATCGTGGACTTTGGCTTGGTTTCAAAGTACCGGGGAGCCCGGTCCATGTTAACGATGTTCCTGGGCTGAATGTCGTGCTTAACAATCAGGCGATGAACGCGCTGGATGAACGCGCGACGGACCTCCGGAGCATCAGCCGGGAACGACACACTCCACGTTATCGCCTAACTGGGTAATGCGAGCTCAGTGACAAGACCCATCCGGGCTCTTGTCTGGCGTGTCGTTTGACCGGCAAATCGCGCTAAGCGCTTGTTACCACGTAATTAATTGACAACAATACGTTGGTGAGCAGAGCAAAACTACAAAACCGCTTTGCCGGTGCCAGTTCCAGGAGAGGGGCGGGATTGCACCCAAAGTGCGCTTACGCGTGTGGCAGGGTCGCCTTCGTAGGAGGAGGGTAGCTGCCACCATTCGGCGGTGAATCGCTTGAAGTTGCGCGATTCTATCGGCCGAATGGTGGCAGCTACCCTCCTCCTCGCCCGCTTTGACAGTGACGCGCTCCCTTTGTTGACGATAATAGTCCGTAACATCGGACGGATCTAGGTTTGCTGCGATCTCAATGATGTCTGCCCAATGCACCTGAGCTCGCAATAACTCGTCCTCGCCGTAAATCCATCGTACTATTCGTACGTAGCGGTGTCGAGCAGTTTGGTCTTCAAGCGGGAGTGCAGTTCTGACTTCGCCACGGACCTATTCGTCTTCGTCGTCAGAGATCAGAACGAGGTCCACCTGTTGAGGCGGACCAGCGTCCTGTAACACCGGCTGCTGCGGGATCAGTTGAGGCAGCACTTCATCGGCTCGTCCTTGTTCTTGATGCAAGTAGGCTGCCATGTCTTCTCGGTTGAGATACCTAGCTAACAACATATAATCTATACATTGCAGTTGAGCCCGCAATCCACCATGATCACCATAAAACCATCGAGCATTTATCATATATCGATAGAGCTGATCCGGGTTTTCTTGCTCTGCCTCACAACAGACAGGAGGATTGGCATCTTCTCTGCCGTTTGGAATCAAAATAGGTTCGCGATGCCGAGGCTGTTGTGTGGAAGAAACAGGTTCATGATGCGGTAGATCTTGCACGAGTGAAGCGGTCTGTCCTATCAGTTCTTGCTGAGATGATAAATCCGCTATCAATCCGTGAAGCGGGGATGTTGAGACTTCTTGCTCTAGTTCTTGCACAACATGTGTTCCCCCGTCCGTATTCTCTCTTTCGCGAGGAAACACACGTCGGACACCACGCATGCTGATATGGCCTGGTGGTCCCCGTGGTAAACAATTCTCATATGCAGACTAAGATAAGCCACGTGCGTTACCCCCCCCACCCCCCGTCCCCCCGTGAAATTAAATCAAGCCGTAACGCGTTCATTGTGCTTCCTTCCCTGCTCAGACCACGGGGCCACATTCTAACGCAATTCCTGACGAAACCAGTGTCCCGAGTGGGAACGAAGGCTACCGTCTGGGGCACGGTGGTGACCGTTCCCCCGACGAGGGACTCGACACTTACGCCATACTCCGAGAGGACCTGCGCCCCGGGGATGAGGTGACCGACCCGCCCGCTAAAGACCAATGGTGGTGACTGAAGTTGTATGTATGCTGACGCTGGCCTGGCGCTGTCGAGTGAGTAAGGTCTGGGCGGAGCACGGTCGACAGGAGCGGGAACGCCCAAGGCTCAACAAACGACTTGCTGGGGCGGCCGCCCGTGGTAGTTCTGGTAGAAGGAGGAGCCCCGGGGCCCGGCCCGTAGAGTTAGTGGCAGGACAGTCACGAATTTACCTGGTACACGACAAGTCAAAGTCTTTGTATTTTGATTCTGTTGTTTACTGTTCAGTCTACTACTACCATACCGTTCTCACTTCATCAAGCAGCGCAGACCGTCCCTACCAGGACGACTCGTGCCACGTGGTGGAGAAGCAGGGTACTGGCTTCGCTGTGAAGTTGAACTGCGGTATTGTGCGTTTTACTTAAAATTTCCATGCGCGGTTCTTCGAATCAACCGCGCAGCTATCGCGCAAGCCTGTATAAATACCTATATGATTTGTTTACAATGGTATTATGTGCAAAGCACGTTCAAAACTATGTTCACTACACAACAGAAGCCACTGCGACAGGGTACACTGTACCTGAAGCCACATTCAAATAGGGTACATGGTACCTGGAACAGCAATTCTGGCCAATAAGAGTGAAGCGTCGGTTTAATGGCGGTTCCGTCAATAGGCCAAAAACGGTAAATTTGGACGGGAAGCACACTAGCTAAGGGCGGAATCGAGAACGGCGAGGTGCCGCAGAGTCTTTTGGAAATTGGAGGAGAACGGCGTGGCGCCGTCGGTCGTTGAAAGTGTGGAAGCGGCGTGGTGCCGTAGTCGGGAATAAGGTCGGAAGAGTGAGAAGTGAGTAACACGGTCAAGGATGTCAAGGGAAGACGAAGGAGGAGAAGAACGGCAAGGCGCCCCCGGAGAACAACGGAAGGTTCAGTCGGCGGTGGAGCGTCTGGAGCACGGTGAGCGAGTGCGAGCGGCTGGCAGGCAAGGCGGACACGAGGGAACGACGTCGACTCGACTCGGGGCTCCGCGCCCCCGGTCGTCGAATGATGCAAGTCATCGTTCCACATTCCGGTGTGGTTAACGTTTATCAACACACCAGGCAGGCGCTTAGGCTTGTTCTTGAGCTTTGAGAACAAAAGGTGCGGTTTCAAAACTTTCCTTCACCCGTGATTGCAAAGGTCGCGGTGAATCGCTTGTGGCTTGACCCGCCCTTTCGCAACAGCACCTCGCGAGATCAACACGTGGCAATCGTGGACTTTGGCTTGGTTTCAAAGTACCGGGGAGCCCGGTCCATGTTAACGATGTTCCTGGGCTGAATGTCGTGCTTAACAATCAGGCGATGAACGCGCTGGATGAACGCGCGACGGACCTCCGGAGCATCAGCCGGGAACGACACACTCCTCGTTATCGCCTAACTGGGTAATGCGAGCTCAGTGACAAGACCCATCCGGGCTCTTGTCTGGCGTGTCGTTTGACCGGCAAATCGCGCTAAGCGCTTGTTACCACGTAATTAATTGACAACAATACGTTGGTGAGCAGAGCAAAACTACAAAACCGCTTTGCCGGTGCCAGTTCCAGGAGAGGGGCGGGATTGCACCCAAAGTGCGCTTACGCGTGTGGCAGGGTCGCCTTCGTAGGAGGAGGGTAGCTGCCACCATTCGGCGGTGAATCGCTTGAAGTTGCGCGATTCTATCGGCCGAATGGTGGCAGCTACCCTCCTCCTCGCCCGCTTTGACAGTGACGCGCTCCCTTTGTTGACGATGATAGTCCGTAACATCGGACGGATCTAGGTTTGCTGCGATCTCAATGATGTCTGCCCAATGCACCTGAGCTCGCAATAACTCGTTCTCGCCGTAAATCCATCGTACTATTCGTACGTAGCGGTGTCGGGCTGATTGGTCTTCAAGCGGGAGTGCAGTTCTGGCTTCGCCACGGACCTATTCGTCTTCGTCGTCAGAGATCAGAACGAGGTCCACCTGTTGAGGCGGACCAGCGTCCTGTAACACCGGCTGCTGCGGGGTCAGTTGAGGCAGCACTTCATCGGCTCGTCCTTCTTCTTGACGGAAGTAGGCTGCCATGTCTTCTCGGTTGAGATACCTAGCTAACAACATATAATCTATACATTGCACTTGAGCCCGCAATCCACCATGATCACCATAAAATCATCGAGCATTTCTCATATATCGATCCGGTTTTTTTTGCTCTGCCTCACCACGGACAGGAGGATTGGCATCTTCTCTGTCGATTGGAATCAAAATAGGTTCGCGATGCCGAGGCTCTTGGGTGGGAGAAACAGGTTCATGATGCGGTAGATCTTGCACGAGTGAAGCGGTATGTCCTGTCAATTTGTTGAGATGATAAATCCGCTTTCAATCCGTGAAGCGGGGGTGTTGAGACTTCTTGCTCTAGTCCTTGCACAACATGTGTTCCCCCGTCCGTATTCTCCCTTTCGCGAGGGAGCCGGGGACTCGGCGTGTAGGACCGACAGGAACGACGTCGTGGAGATGGCGCGGGCCGCCCATTAGACCATAGGGTAAAAAAGTGGGGCATTCGTAAATTTTGAGAGTGAGACAATGCTGCAGAGTGCAAACAGCTTCTGTACATAGATATAGGTCCATAATTATTATACGATGCGGTATTAACGTGTTTAACTCAGGCATTTTGTATGCAGCGGACTTGCATCAGTAAAGCTTGGAAAAACATAATAAGATAGTGATATATTCGTATTTTCCTGTAGTGATCTATTACGAGTCCGCATTATCTTAAAAGAAACACATCCCTTTCGCAAAATACCGGCCTGTTACTTGAGAGCCGCTCGCGGCACAGAATTCATCAAAACAAGCGGCACGTCTGAACATCCCAGCAAGCAAGATGCCAAGCACCCCCACACAAGTCATTGACCGTCTCACTCGCCAGTGGATGACGAGGCCGCCAACTTCGCCATAGGCTACGAGAACTTTGAAGAGGTCCGCCGTCACGTGGAGGAGGAAGCGTCGGACGCTGAGTCCCCTATCCTCGCTGAATACACCGCTGCGGGGGGGGGGGGGGGGCTGACGAAACACTCAAGGGGATGACCAACTTCTCCGCCCCGGAGCTGGATGCTCTTTGGGCTCTAGTCGAGCCTGCTGTTACGATCGCGTGGACGCAAGGCCGCGGACGTAAACCGTCAATCTCAAGAAATGACGCGCATTTCGTCACATTGGCCGTGTTAAAACACTTCGACACATGGCAGAAGCATGCGATTGACTTCAACATTGAGATGTCGACGCTGGAAAAGATGGTTCACCGCGTCGTCCGGGCAATTGAGCCCGCTCTGTATCCCCAGCTGGTCGAGCGTGTCACGATGGCGAAGCAGGTGGGGTCCGGCAACGCCTTCAGCAACTATCCCCACGCTCTTTACGCCACTGACGTCCAGTTTCAGCCAGCTTACCGTCCCAGTGGTCGTTTCACGGAGCAGAAAGTTTATTTTTCGGCGAAGCACAAGCTCTACGGCTTCAAGATTGACTGCTCGGTCTCACCCCCTGGATTTGCGGTGGACGTTTCGGACCACTCGCCTGGATCATGCTCGGATGTGACGATGATGCTCGACCGGTTGACCGTCCATCGACAGATGCTACGCAAGGAAGACACGTCGGGCACTGAAATAGGAGGGGAACCGACGCAGTTCCCTGACTTGTGGGCCGTCCTTGTTGACAAGGGATACGAAGGGGCAGGCCGAGTGCTCGATACTATCCAGCCGAAGAAAAAGTCGCGGGGAGGAACACTGGACAGGGACGATCTCGCGCGGAACAGAGCCGTTTCTTCTGACCGAGTGCTCGTCGAGAACTTCTTCGGCCAAATGTGCATGCTTTGGAAGGCTACCTACGCGACATTCAAGAGGAACGAGAACCGATTTGACAGCGTCGCTAGACTGTGTACGGCCCTAACAAACTTTCACGTTGGCCTCATGTCGCTTCGTGCCTGGGACAGTGATCATTTCGACATGGTGCTGACTAAGTACCAGTCTATGGGTGACCGCGTTCGGACGCAACTGGCTATGGCCCAGTGTTATTACCGCATGCGCCAACAGCTTTGTTCACGCCCAGCGCCGTACGCCACTCGGCCTTCTGCCTCTCCGCGTGAAACGCAGTGAGATTCGGACGAGTCATACTCTTTTCCTTTGTAAGGACTGTTGCTTTGAGTTATCCTTGGTATGCTTTAAGTTGCTAAGCGATAATAAATAGAGAACAATTTGAGCTTGATGTTTGGTTCACTTAAATTTCTACATTCTAATATGCGGACTAACCAACTTGCCATCGACATGGATGTAATCAGATTCCGTGCAGCTAGAAAGGATTAGACTGCAACTTCAGAGCGGGAAAAAAAACACGGAAGTCACATAAGCCAGTTGCCCACTAATACCACACCTCGCGCCCTCTTAAACTCCACAATGCACTACAGAGGTTTGAATGTGACGTTCACAGTACTTCGGCCCGTCACCCCCTTGGTGTTCATTGTCAAATTGGAAAGTGAGAAGGAGAACGCTCGCGTCAGGAGCACTTCTACTACCTGCAACTGGATTTATAGTATCAGAATCATTTGTTATTAACAGTTGATATTGAAGCACACCCGAGTCCAGCGACGTTTCATGGATAATCCGACAGATCCTAATATCTAATTTTAGAGCCACACATGTAGCCAACTGTTTTCATAGGATCGTACTTATACTTGCGAGTAATGTACTGGGCCGATATTTGTAGTGAGATTCAAATCTATTGGAAATAACACATGTAATGCGACATAGGTCCATCTGCTTTCTAAACAACCCTTATCCTGCTAAATAACTCATGGTTTTGCACTTACATTAGTTTTATGCGATACTGGCCATCATACGCTAGGACTGACTTTTGAGACTGTTGTCTAATGATCTTATTATGAATGGACGTTTAGATGAATGACGCAGGGGGGGGGGGTATTAGTGATGAATATGGATCCTTTAACTTGGTGTTAGTATGCGTCTTCCCATGGTCGGAAGCGCCTCCTCGCACCATCGGAACAACGGGTACTGGCGGCATTACTTGGTGGCCTCCAGTACATCTACAACGGGGCCGCATCAAGTCGTCGGGAAGCGGATCCCACCATACAATGGCGCTTATCAACTAAATCGAGATCAAGCTGCCAATCACCGCCCCGAGACAACCCACAAAATACTTAAGTCTACACCCAAGTGCGTCGACTTTCTCTGACTGGATCGCCTTTGAAAGGCAGTCCTAAACGGAGCGCAACAGCGAATCAATCTGATCAATAGGAGGCAATAGAATTGAGTGGGTCAACGCCAAGAACTCATCGAGCGCACCGCGTGATCCTCTTAGCTGTTCGACTAAAGTTGCCGGCTCGAACCAGCGTATTCAAGCCATTAAAGGTCCGAGCGCTAAAGCAGTCCCAAGATCAGATATCTTTATACTATGCTCAGAGCGCCGTTCTAGCTCCATAGTCGTGGGATTGGACCCAGGCCGATGTGCGAGGATTCATGCTCACCGGCTGCTCGTTCTGGATTGCCGTGGCTGAAGCCCAAAAATTGCAGATGCTCCATGATCAGTTCGGTCGGCAAGCGCAGATCCACATGCTAGTCTCAGCCGCATACTGGTAAGCTCTGGATCAGACGGACTCGTTGGATGAGTTATGTCCTGATGCTTACAATTAAGCTGCCTGGGAGATACTTGACGATCCCGTAATGACTAAGGTCCCAGAACCTTGGAAGTCTTTGTCAAACAAAAACGTCAGCACCTTGTTCACCTGACAGTGGTCTGGAGTGGCTGCATTCTTCGGACGATAACTAGGATGACGACAAGTTTGACAAGACGAAGGGCACACAGGTTTCCAGTTCGTCGTCAACCCGCTCTCAGCGAGGTGCCAGAGGTAAGCGTCCCAGCGCCAAAACGCCGTCTCAGACTTCTGCCAGTGCCACTAGTCGTCTTAAGGCGAAACTTCCTGCTCCGCTTCCAGACGACGGGGTAATCGAGACACCTGAGAGGGGCAGTTGGTGCCATTACGGAATCCAGGTGCAAACTCTCTCTTGTCAGCCCATGGGTTTTCCAAGCTACATGCCGGTTCAGCCACTCCCCCAGCTCCTTCACATTCGTTGGTGTCCGGGAGCTGGTCCAGACGTGTCCGTGGGATGTTATGTGGACTCGTCGAATCACGTCGCTGTTTTTTTTTAAGTACAGTGACGGCCATTTGAAATGGCTGAGACGATCAAGATCATCTTGGACTTCATGAGCTGCTGGCGCCGAGAGTATTGGGAGCGTTATCAATGGGTGACTATGCATCCAAATTCGATTATTATCGTACCCCTAGGCTCCGAGCCATCCCAGCGTTAGCAGATCTGAATTGCGACCGGAAGGATCGGCACTCGGACTTCGGCAGCCACCGCAAGAAGATGATGGCTGAAGTGGAGGAGACTCCGGGCTACAACGAGAGTATCTTGTTCGAGCCGGGGCTTTTGACGGTTCCTCAGAATCCATGGATTACTCGGGACCCCAAGCTTCGGATTTTTCTGCGAGACCAGCTCGATTCGATCGGCGACTTGAAGTCGGCTCGGATTCAGTTGGTCACCCACCACTTCGAAGTCGTGTTCCTGAATTCGGATCCGGCTTCTCTTGCCAACCAGTTGCTGGGCGACTCCAAGCAGATCGACAATCTTCTCATCCCGAATCCCAAATACGATCACGACACTCGGGCTGCCGTGTTGGCCAAGGTCAGCAAGAAAAAGAGGAAGTATGTCTCAGTCGACTCAGTGATGTCTCGTAACAGCACTGCTGCATAACAATACATTTTAATGATCTCTGTCGGTCTTGAATCTTGAAAATTTCTGGCAGGGCTTAGCTCTCTCTTTTGGCGCTCAGTTCCCACATTTCGTACAGTTGCTAAACTTGTAACACAAACTTATACATTAAAATTTCCCACAAAATACAACGCAAACGCACATTTTCTTTCCTTTCAGCTGGATTCACTACTAAGGGTCGGGCTTATATCTTTCCGGAAGCGGGGGCGGGATTGCGGGATTAACGTCCGAACGCAAGGACATCCACCGGCGGCCAAGCTGGTTAAAGGGACAGTCGGGTATAGATACAATGCACCACGAGATACTCGAAGGGTGAGTGGCATACATTACTTATACCGTTGGTTAAACTCACGTCCGTAGCCTAGCTGCCAATCACCCTTTCCCGCTGAGCTGCTATCGAGCACCCGCCCGTCAAGCCTGCCAGGTGATCGGCCGTCACTGCCGCCCCCACCACCGCCAAGTTCTCCACCCCAACCGCCGCTTAGTTATGTTGAGCGTACCGTCCATACAGTTACCATCAAGTGCTTGGCGGCAACTGATCGGTGGCGGTGGGGGCGGGGCACTCTGGGTAGTAAGCACTTGAAGGGGTCGGTAGTCTCGGCAAGGGCGCGCAGTTGGCGTCAGTCGAGCGGCGGTAGAGTTTGGGGCTCGGTGGGGGCGGATGACTTCGACGGCAAGTATGACGCGGAGGATGGCCAGGTGGAGGTGGGGAAGGGTCGGTCATCCCGTCGCTAGTTGGTGTATCCCGCGACCGCGCCACATAATCGCCGCGTGGGACGAGGGATGTCACCCCTAACGAGGTGTGGTGCCGCCGCTGTGGCAGCGAGATGCAGCGGGACGAAAAGGCCAAGCGTTGGATAAGACATGTCCCATCTCGCATCCTGCGAGATATAAGACCGAGTCTGAGTATCATGCTTAGGTAATTCATCTCCATCTTAATATCTCGAAAACGTGCTTGTGATTTGGCACATCGAAGGACGTGTTCAAAGCCCACATCAACTTATCAACCTGGCCGTCCCAGTCGCTCTGATCTGGCTCAGCCACATACACTTGGACAGCTCGGGTTACAAACAGGGCCGACCTCTCTTGCAGCCCGTTGGCCTGAAGTCAATAAGTTAGCGTAGCTCTCTGTTGACTTCCCAGTATCTCTCTGAACTTCGCGAATACATCACGACAGAAACGGGAGATCCTTATCGTCTTTGGCTATTTTCGGCATAGCTCGAATTCCAATTTCATAGGACAGATACGATATTGTATTTTTGCTGAATTGACTCTTAGGAGGGATCACTGAGATTCCCCAGTATCGCAACCGATATAGGAGTCGATCTGGGTCAACTTACAGCCACCCCCATGTTTCAGCTCCGTATGCATTATCATCGATGTATAAGCTTCGTCCTAGGACCGTGTTTAACTGGGATGTTCAGCCATGCTCTAACCCAAAGTGAACGTTTCCTCTTCAGTTTGATTCTCAACTTGGATTCATAGAAATTCCAATACGTCTGCATTGACCTGGACCTCTTCAGGGGCTGGGAGACGCACAAACCCCCATAAACAATTGCCCAGCATCTGCTGGTAGATCAGCGGAGCGTTCGCTAGTCCAAATGACATGCTGGTCCACCGAAAGTGTCCCAGCGGACATATGAAGGCGGATATGTGTTTCGCTCTCAGCGTCATTTTCTGGATATTTATTTAGGTGGGTTCGTGAACCGTCAATTATTCTGTGTAAACGCATATATGAATATTTTGGTAATTTCTGATACTTATCCATCGTTCGATTATACATACTAAAAGATCGTAATAACTTATGTACTTTAAGATCCGATCCAAAGGAGGGTGGATGTTGACCCAACCGGTAAAGAACGACATACGCGCAACATGCAACTAAAGCGACATTCGCGCGACAGATACCTGGTCGCGTAAGGGCGTAATTTTTCCGTGTCTCAGTCAATTCTTCTCCTATTTTTGTAAAAAGATCACCAATCGAAGTATTTTGACACAATGAGATGATTGGCCAAACTCTAGATCTACACTGTGCGTGTGGAGACCTTCCTCAAAATGTTGTCCCGATGAAAACTACAGGGATCTTACTACATGTATTGTCAGTGCCTGCTCCTACTGTCGTATTTATTTAAAAGTACGTGTAGCTCCAACTAAACGGCAGAAATAAGAACCAGGAATGACTAATACATGTAGGTACTGATCTGAAAATGGAACAGAAGGGCTTACGGTTGATAAAATGAACCTTGCTCCATTAAAACATCCAACACACTCTCTCGGTAAGATGGGATTCTCACCGCGGGCTTCGTTTTACGTGACAGTCAGGCCTGGGTTGGTCATATTTGATGATATTACCTGCGACAAGCATGTGCTTGAGAAGTTAGTTTCAACGTACTACATCTGATGTCGCCACTATGTAAAAAACGCTTAGCCAATTTTACCTCATGCTACCGCTTACTATGCGCGACTCCCAGTTTTCGTTTTTAATAACGACCAAAAATGCCCGTTATCCGCGATATGTGATGCGTGTATCACCAAAATCGTGCTGTGCGCCAAGTAGTATTACTTGGCACACACGCCTTAGTACCGTAGTAGCTTAGATCTACATGTAGCTTGAATACATTTTTACTTGGTTTTAGTATTCGAAATGTTGAAGTTGAACTGACCATTTCGAAAGAAACAGTGCAACCTCCTCATCAAGGATACGCTGCTGAGCCAGGGCACGGACGCTGCTCGACGCGTACCCGCTGGAAGCACTCTGGTCCAGAGTCCAGAGTCTGGACACCGACTTCGCTCCTTCGACTTGATATGCTCCTCGTGTCGCACTGCGTACCACAGATGATACTGAATGCTGTGCGGTGGTGCGCTAGTGATCATCGCAGGCTCATCAGCACCGCTTTGGCAGTAAAAAATTGCGGTGATCCATTCGAGACTCCGGTGGTCTGAAATCGAGACCACCGGAGAACGCATACAGGGGTTAACGAACTGAAAGTCTGAGTTTTAACTTAGCTACCACCCAACTTGCGAGCTAGTCTAGAATTACAGCATCAGAGACGTCGACTGCTGCGTATTTCGTAGCACTTCATGTATGCTTGGCAAGCATCGGCCTCCAAACGCGCCGTTAAGCTTTGGGTGCTCCACCGAATTGAGCGTACGCATTCCGTCAGGTACCACGTTTTCCAAGCTCACATGATCCGCGCAGAACCGCTTGGACTTGCGGCTGCGCATGCAGCTTTCAACCTCGCAGCGGTGGCCTCCACCGTGCGCCCAGCAGAAAACACTGCGACTCTGGGCGCTCTTCGAACACCCAACGTAGTGGCAACGACGACCGCCTCCATGTCCACGACACAATCCTCGGCTCACTGAGATGTTGCCACATCCTAGAACCTTGCAGTGCTTGGTGCTTCTCTTCCTGTTGCTACTGCGTCGGTGGATTGCAGGGTGTTCGCCAACAATTGGCGATTGGGTCTGTGCATTTGGGAGAGATTGAACTCTATCACGGACCTGTAAGCCTGACAGCTCCGATGGTGGGCGAAGTGAGCTGAAGAGGGCACTCAGCGCTTCCGACGGAGCCTCATGGCGGGAGCTGGCGTGAAAGTACTTCACCACCGACGACAGCGCGTTAACTACATTGGAGTTCTCCACAGACTGGCTGGTACTGCGCAGAGGTCGTTGAGGAAGACGCGAGTCGGATGCAACCAACCGCTCCAAGTGTTGGGCGAGGTGGTGGTCACGAGGTAAAACGATACACGAAGACCGGCCATCGCTACCGCGTCTTATCGAAATCGAGATCGTCTTCGCGTCGTCGAAGTTGGTCCGGGTGAAGGTGCACAATGGCGAGACGATTCCAGGCACCATTTCTTTCGTGTTGTTTGTTGGGCTTGCGCTGCAGGGTGCGAATTGTGAAATGGCCAAGAGATGGGCGTAAGATGCGGGGCAGGGGTGACGCGAAGGCGTTGTGCAGCGACCTTCGTGCACTTTGTCGGCGGTAGTCTTAACACTCCGTCAGTCAACAAATTCTGTTGCACACGTAGGCTGGAGGTTGGGAATACCCACCATCCAGGGCAGGGCAAGAACCAGCAAAATGGTGTCTCATAACCCTTTGAGCAACGTGCCAGCAACGCTAAGCCTGGAGTATTTTCAACACGAGCACTTCGTTTGCTTCTAGCTCATACACGCGTGTATCCGCCTCAAGGTCTTCATATTGCAACAACCATAGGCTAGTACGCGAATAGCACTAGGCTTCAGTAGTGTCGGAGTGATCTCCGATGACAGCAGATGCAGCCAGGGCCATTTCTCTGGTTCCCAGACCACCCGCATCCCTTCGACGCACGCATTTCAACACGACACTCATCCATCAACTGCTGCTGAGCCAGGACGTCGGCATACGCGTCGAACACATCCTGAAGTTGAGACCAAGCAGAACGTGGCCGCTGGTGTGCGGGGCAGCTAGTGGCTGCCAGCTACAAGTCCACAACCACTCGAATGTTGATGCGAGGGATAATGAATGATACTGTACGCTGAGTTTGCCCGTCAGTGAACTCCTTGGTACATGTACAACTTCTGCCTCGACGCCTATCCTATGGATACCATGATACCGTTTCGATGTTTCAGTCAGGTAATTGTGAGATGTACGTATGTATGAGGTGAAGTTTACTTAGAATGACTAAGAAGTACGATAATACAACTCCTGTTGTTCAACAGAATACAGTAGAACACAAATAGAGGAATCGATTTCTATCGCTGGGGCCACCTCAACCTAAAAAATGATAAGGATGCCATGACCCTTTGTGTCTTCAGTCATGGGCCATGGCTGTCTCCCAAGATTTACATGTAGGAAACTGTGGATCCAATGAAAAGACTCAGGCACTGAGACCTTGCTATTCGTACCAGAACGCTACAATTGATCCTGACTCATGGAGTCAACATGACTGTGCACCAGCACTACGTGTAGTTCGCGATATTTGATTATATTTTTCGCAAGGGTTGCGTACAGCTCATCGAGCTCATTATTGCGGCACCTGACTGACACACGCTTGACCTTGCCATTTCTAAGCTTATCTATCCATCCTCGCCTGAGTTGTAGCAGACCTTGCATACACGGACGACATCATAGTAGCCAAAATCTGGGAGACTCATGCGGTGGCTCGTGCAGCGACTACAGAATACGTAGCCGCAGCAACGACAGTGGTGGCGATTGCGCAACAGAGTTTTGAACTTCTTCTTGCAGCGCTTGCAGCATGGAGCGTCCTCGTCGCGCTCCCACACAGGCTGTGAGCTCAGGTAGTTTCCACCAGAGATCACTTTATCCGTTCCAAGCAATGGTGAGCTCCCAGGCGTGAAGTTTCGCGGTTCTCCATCCAATGAACTTGAGTCGCCCAATTCGCCACAAGTGGCTGAGGCAGACGTAGAACCCGAGCCAGGCGAAGAGGATGACGATGGCGGCGACGACATTTTTGGGGACGGGTCCCTCAAACCGCTTGAGCCGCCTAGCCGAACCTTCTTGCCGCTGCTGGGGGAAAGCGTGTCGTTTTCGTTGCGCAGCGCTGTTTCCGGCAGGTTGTAATTGTAGCACCGGAAGCGCCGCATGGTTTGCTTTGCTGCGTCTTCTTTCATATTCACCTGGTGGTTAAGCTTCGATCGTTGTGACTCGAGGTCACGAAGCTCACGCTTGAGTTCATCTCGCCGAGAAGGCGAGCTCAAACGTGCGTTGCGCCGAGCTTCACTCACACGCACAGGGTTGGGCAGCGTAGCTGAGCCAACATCAGCAGGTTCGTCGATATCCTTGTCGTGGGATGCACCTTTCATCTGTGCAACAACGTTAATGAACGTGTTCTTGAGGCTGTTGCTCCGCGACCGACTCGTAATGGACTTGCGCCGCCGTGGGTTCGGTACGTTGTGCGATTGGAACGACGCTCCAGGGCCGGACGATGCCTCCAGGTTTACGCGTTGAAGCATCTGCGCCATTGTCATGTGCTCGCGAGGAGGAGAAGAAGCCGCTGCTGCTGCCCTTGCTTGCGCTCCTGCAGTTCCCATAGCTACGATGCTAGCCAGATCGTGGAAATCAAGTGACGCGGCAGTTGGACGCTTGGCAGAGTTATGACGGGGCTCTCCACGATTGCTTGACATTGACATGAGTCTATTCCCCTCCAATTCCCTCGACGGCGTATTGGGCTCGTCTGGGTATTTCAGGTTCATGCTGCGTGACAGCCTGGCAATGTCGGACCGAAGCTGTCCTGCCCGTAGCTCCAGCTGCTGCTCGCTCGTCAAGATAGCGTACAAATGCGACAGATCCGCTTCTTGCTGACGAATAAGCTGCAGCATCTCGAATTCGCGTTGCTGTAGGCGCATATGCCCGATAGCCTTCTGGTATTGGCTAACCCACAGCTGCATGACCCGCACGCGGCATACCGGTAGCATTGGCTCCATGTGCGCCCCGCTTCCTGCTGATGTATGCATTTCCCCACCTGTGAATAACGGATTAAGAAATTTATCCGTGGTGGAGCGGATGACATCCCACACACTGACGCTTGCGACGTTCGACAAGAAGAGCCGCCGCTCACATTCCGAGTTCTTCTGAAATGTACCATACCATGAAGAGTAGACGGCTTCGGCAACGGTGGACAGCAGCAGTTCGTTAAACTGGAAGTGAGTCGGAAACTGGAGCGTGAGCTGGTACACCGCATCGATAAACTGCAGGAAAATCGGCGACGTTTGGTCAGAAGTAGGGTGGGAACAACGGCGCTGAAAATTGTGGCCAAAGCTGCACCAATCTTTTTCTACGAGAGCTGCGAAACCACTAAGTGTCCTGTAGTACGGATCGAGCATAATTTGTGCCAGGGAAGAGAGTTGTGCCGTTCGATCCCATCCATCACTGCAGTGCACAAGTACAGCATCGCCACGCTCAAGGTGTGTTGCTACCTCGCTTGCGCCTTGGAGAATGCTGCAGATGTGCTCCAACCAACGACTCTTTTGTACAGCACCGAAAAAGTTGGAATCTTCCACCTCATATAGTGCCTGAGCCAGGCCGGACAACGAATTCCGCACCACATGAATATTGTCAATTCCCATGAACGTGATTGCAGCCGTAGGTATTCCATCGCGATCATATTGCTTCACTGACTCGTGCCCTTTGCCAGCAAGAGCATTGCTCTTCGCGTTGATCTCCGGCCGTGCGTCAACGATGTGCACGACGCTGTTTTTCTTGGGCATCGCGTGTTTGGATCGAGCAGCTTGGTCGGCTGGAATAGCTGCATCTCGGATGGCCCAGATCAATTTCTTGTCCTCCGGGTTAGTGCTGCGAAGCACACCCGTATTGGGCTGACTGCTTCGGCATAAAGGCGCTCCAGTACGAGGATGTATCCATGCCAGCGCGGGAAACCGGTTTTTGCTGCGAAAGCCCGCAGCAGCCTTGATTATCTCATCATTCAGACACTCCGGGACCATGAGGAACGCCGGATACGTAGAGCATAGCTGGTATTGCTCGTTCAGCTTGCACCGGCGCCAGCGGGGGTGGTCGAATGCACCCTGTCGGCTAAATTCAGCCTCCGGGTCGTAGCGAATACGCCGCCTTGCTGCGAGCTGGAACTCTTGCGGGGGTTTTCTCATAGACATAGTTTGTGGTAGCTTGGGATAAGCGGATGAGTCACTGTGCTGATGGCCAAACTTGGGTCGCTCCATCGGTCCGCCACTTCCATTAAAACTCGTCCCACCAGCGTCTTCTTTCGTAAACCCATGCTTCTGATACTTGCTGAAATTTGCCGTGAGGGCTCGTGCCATGGGTGGCGGCAACGACGAGCTGCTGTGCTTGGGCGTGTAATGAAGCAAGTCGTCCTCAAGTTGCATCTCTTCAGCAGTAGCCACGATGTGATTGAGGTCTGTTGGGGAGCAAAAGCTGTTTTCAATGCGCAGCCACTCGATCTCGCGGACAATATTGTGCAGCGTTTTGACACGCTTCAGCTCCGCTTCGCGCGAAAAATCCCGTACCGAGTCTCGAAGCCTCGAAATCGGCGAGAGCGTCACATGGTAGTGTCCTGCGTCCATATTGTCGAGAATAAGCACCGTGATCGTGTTGTTGTTGCTGCGCTTCTGCTGTTGAATCGACGCCTTGAGGATCTTGCTCACGGGCAGCGTGTGCACGTCCTCATGCAACAATCCCCTCACTCTCCGGTACGGCACGAACCAAATCCGGTAGTTCGTCAGTACCAACGTCGCCAGCACGCCCTGATTCGACTCGTTCACGTGGAACGTGACTGTAACCTCTTCCACCATGTGCAGCAGCTTCTCGTGCCACGGGAAGAGGCAGTCCTTGGGGGTTCCAGCGTGCATGGCAGTGAGTTCGTCCTGCCTCACAGCCACGTCCGGGTGCCAGCTGCGTGGCAAGTGGCAGTACGCGTGCTCGAACCTCGGGTTCTGCGGCAGAAAGACCTCCTGGATGCTGGTGCCGTACGGGTGGTTCACCAGGTACTTCAAGTCCTTCTCCTCGTACTGGACGCTGCACAGGATGCGGCCCTGCGCGGCCGAGCCCTTCACGAGTCTGCACCACATGAGCACAGGCTCAATCTCCATAGCCACGTCCATCGTGTCCACCGAGAGCTCCCCGGAGGCCTCGGACGCGCGTCCCTTGGTCTCCGCCTGCAGATACCCCCCACTGGAGTTCAGAGACCGCGAGCGGCGCTGCAGATCCAGCGGGTGGGGCGCCGTCTGTCGCTGCAGCAGTTTGCTGTCGCTCCCGTTCGAGAGCGTCGTACTGTAGGCGTGCAGCTGCCGCACGTCCACGCACTTGGACCGCTGGGTCTGCGCGATGAGCGCCTCGGCGCGCTGGCGCTTGCGTCGCTGGTGCTCGTCTACCAGCGCGCGCCACTCCGGGAACGGCACGCGCAGCGCGCCCAGCAGGTCGTTCTGCGACAGTTCGTCCTTGTCGAAGACCTCGAGCTCCACGTCCAGCGGGCCGGCGTGCGTCAGAGTGATGGTCACGTCGAAGTCCCAGCGCGGGTTGAGCGACCGCTTGACGCGGTGCGACGCCGCCACCTCCTTGCCGTCGTACCAGACGCGCACGAACGGGTCGCTCTTGCCGTTCAGGTCGGCGGCGGCCAGCGCCTCGGCGCGGATGATCTTCAGCAGCATGGGGGCGCGCCCTTGAGGTGAGAGCAGGAGTGATGGTCGCACCTCAGGATTGCGTTGTGGAATGGAGACGTGAACCGACGCGCCCCACTTGTGTACCTTCGTTGCAAACCCTTTGAATAAGGATGTATTGGTGTTGGGAGGGGAGTGAGTAGGGAATGCGAGAGGTTGGTAGGGAGAGCGTTACGCGAGGTGATTGTTGGAGGTGGGGTTGATCGCTGTTACTGGCAGGGGTTTAGCCTGCTTGATGCGTCTTTAGCTGCGGAGTTGTTGCCGTCTGGAGCATGCATGCGTTTATGTTGTGGAAACGAGAAGGTGTTGAGAGGACCTCGTGATAGTTATATGACTTGTTTATGACTCTGCAAGGGATGTTATGTAGGTGAAATCATTATTGCGTCATTTTGTTGGTTCGGGGCTGCGTGTTTTTTCCTAGTCAACCGCTGTCGTCTGTCGTGGGTATGACGGCTCGAGGGCTGTTGGAAGCTTCCGGCTCCTTCACACGCGTGCGAGATCAGCGAGTGCGGATACCCCGAAGCGTGTGGCGCAGGGGTCCGAGCCCCGCTTCCGGGAAGGGAAAGCGTCCAGATCCTTCACGCGAGGGGTACACTTTGGCTCATTTAATTAAAGTGGAGCGCGCACAGTTCAAACGCGGTCGTTCAACGTATCAACTCGTGCAGTCAGTCGCCTGTGATCGCCTCAACACGCGAAGCGCCAACTGGGCAGCTGCAACTTGCAGTGCAAGCGAGACACATAACAAACAACTGGACGTGTTACCAAGCGGCGGCTTCGATTCGATTATTCGTTGTCGTCGCATTGTGGGGAATGTGCACCCACCTTCAACTTGATCTTTCAGTTAGTTGTCCGCACGTTCTGGACACTACCAAAACGTCCTTCGAGCGTTCGCTCGCTTCAACTTGAATTGAACGTCTCCGATGCAACTACAACAGTGCATGCACCGTACAACGTCTCACTCACTTGCTGCCAGGTCGCGCGCCGCCGCCTTTCGGCAGTAGGAACATGTTGAGCACGTCTCGATTGCTGCCCAGGAACTCGAGCACTTGGCTCTCCACCAACCGCCTCGTGGACGGCTCCAGCGCGCTGCCGCCTCGGCCGACGCGCTCCTGCGCCAATGCCATCGCCCCCTTGGTGTCCCCCGTCTCCCTCATGAAGGCCGCCGCATCGTCCGCAATGGCGCGGACGCCGTCGTCCTTGGCCAGTAAAGTGCGCAGCTTGGCCCGAAACGCGGGGAAGCGGTCGTGGTACAAGGCACTCGCCCACGGGTGCGAGAAGAACGCCACCCAGTCCTGCACTTTGCCTGCCGCGTAGGAGGCCAGCGCGCTGTTGAGATACGCCTCGTGCAGCCCCACGAGGTTCTGCAGATCTCGGACGGGCACGGCGCCGTCGCCCAAGTATTCCAGCCGATTCAGCACCCCCACGTCGTCGAAGAGCAGACACGTGTAGCGAGTTGGTCGGCTGGACGAGGACGCCCCCGTGGCAGGACGCGAGTGGGGCGACGCCATCTCCATCTCGAACGCGTCACTGCCGATCAGACTCACCTCCTTCCCCCCGCGTGACGCAGTGTTGGTGGACAAGGCTTGGAGCGCCAACGTGTTGGTGAGCGCGGGGACGCTGATCTGGACGTAGTGCTTGCCGCCCAAGACCACAGCGCAACGTACGACAGGGAGCTCCATTTCGGGCGGCGGAACCATCGGGGTCTTTGATGTCTGCGCGTGGTGGGCAGGCAACGGGTGGACTTCGGAAGGTGCCTCATGAACTGCCAACGGGTCGAGGAGCTGCAGTAACGAGCGAGCGAGAAGTTCGCCACCTTCGCGACTGCTGTAGTTTTCATGCACCTTGGCAGCGATAAAGCGCCGCGAGAAGCGGCACAAGGAGCCCGCTCCCAGCACGTGTGCGTCCGTCGTGCGCATATGACCGTCCACAACGAGCCGTCCGTCGTACACCAGGCCGCTCTCGTTCACGGCACGGAAAATGTCGGCGTCGGCGTCGTTATGCTGACAGCATAGTAACCACGCGCAAGGCACCAGCTCTCCTTCGACCACATTGGCATCACTATCGTCACTGTTACCGACGCCTCGCAATGCATGATGGGACCCTTTCGCATCATCGAGAGTCGACACGATGCGGACACCATCCAGTACGTCGACGTTCTCGGGGGCTGTTTCAATGCCAATGATCTTGGTGGCAACATGAAGCGTGATCCCGTTCTTGGCGTATTGCTTCTCCATCTCAGAACGGACTACGGTGTCCTCAAAGACACCGCCTCCGTTGTCTCGGGCTGGGGAAATATGATGGATCCGACTGCCATTAACTCCACGAACAAGCAGCGCCTGGATCACTTGCAGCGCAAGCAAAGAGCTGCCGTACACCACAATAGCGCTTTCAGGTTGTTCCTGATCCTCCTCCCTGGTAGCAAGAGACTTCTGCAGCTCAGCGTGGAGATTTTGAGCTGTCGGTAAGTCGCCCAAGGCTATCATTTGCTTTGGAACGGCAGGTGGGGAATACGTCGCACTTGTCACCTTGCCACCAGCTCCAATCAAGTCTTCATCCACGAAGCGAGGCAGTCTCCCAAGCGCTGTAAACGTGCCATCTTGAAGACCCGTGGTGAGTGCAAGGTAGTCGTACGGAATGCACGAGCCATCCTGAAGAACCACAGCACGAGTCTCACGATCCACGCGCACCACTCGGCTCTCGACCACACGCACATGAGTATGCAGACTATACTGTTCAAGCTCCACTGCTGTAAATGAGCTTTTGCGTGCAAAATCCGAGGCTCGTGGTATCATCGTGTCGTCTTCGCCTTCATCCATGGACGCCACAGTCAGACCATGCGGAGAGACGAGCGTGAGGTTGGAGAAGTGCAAGTACGGAGTAGCAAGAAGTCGAGCAACGCAACTCAAAGCTGCGTCCGAGGTCCCCACAAGCACCACACGTTGGTTGATGGTCATCTTCGGCTCGGAAAGCAGTCGTTTTGGCAGCACAAACAGCGCAAACGCAGCACAAACTGAAGCTCGTCGTATCCGTTCTCGCTCGTCTTTGACGTCGTCACTAACTTCTTCATCTGATGCAGTATCTCTTGTAGCAGGTCGCAGTGTTTTCGCCGCGCTAATATGGACACCTCGTCGTGGAGGAGCTAGCACAAACTCCTGAAGTGCAGCACTGAACGACGTCTGCACTGGGAGAGTTGTCGCCTTCGACCCAAGTCCCGTCGGCACTTGATAGATCAGACACGTCTTGCGGAACTGACGCATCAACTCGAGGAGCACGTAGCGCGAGCAAGACGCGAAGATCGGATTGAGTACCAGGTGACGGACGAAAGCCAAATCCTTCGCGCGGTGGAACTCCATGCGCGCTACTCGGTCAATATCGAAGTGGTGCGGCAGTAAGCTCGCGACCTCAGGTTGACGACCAAGAGCTGCTAGTCCGACGACGTGGCCGCTTGCACGTACAAGGAAGACTGCGCGCCGTGGGGAGTCTTCCAAGTCGATTTCTGCTTCTTCGTTTGCCAGCGCAAGCTCTTGATCTAATGCCTGGCGAGTGTGTCGATCAAGTCCCCCCGTCAATGGAGCCAACTCCGCTTCATCTTCTCTCGGACTACCGCCACTCGGTAGAAAACGCTGAATCTCAAGCTGAACGGGGCGCAACACACTACGACCATCGCTTGTGCGGGGACAGAAGAAGGAAATAGCGTCCCGATGCAGCACATAAAGCGCGTGTGTGAAGGCGCTGGCAGGTTGAGCTGTAATCCGGGAGAAGAACGCAAGGCACGGAGGCTCCCGCGCGTGTGTAGGCAACGTGAGCAGGCAGTAGTCGCGAGTCGGGAACGTCGCGAAAGCAGCCACAAGCAGATCTGCAGACGCAGAGCGCTCGAACGCATCGTCACCCACGCAAAATAGTGTGACAGCGAAGCAGTTCGAGTGCGCTTCAGCTCTTGTCAGCTTCGACAGACTCTCAGCGCCAGTGCGCTGCAGAACGCGTGCTTCTGCCTCGGCGCCACGCTGGAAGGTCGGAGCAACGAACGCCTGTGCAATCAACGTTGCTGGCTGGAGCCCGTCAGCGCGTACAATTTGCACCGCAGTGCCGTTCTCGCCTCGATATGCCTCAAAAGCAGCCAGCACACCGTCACTATGTTCGTGAAATTGTTGCAGCCGCGTTCGTAGAGTTTCCTCGGTGTCATCACTGCGCTGAATAACGCGTGCCTGCACTTCCGACGGCGGTGGATTGAACTCGACGTGGTATGTTTTGCCAGTCTCTGGATCGACGCGACGTCCAGCAATACGGCGGATAACTTCTTCGTCAGGAACGTCCAGCACAAGCACACAGTCAGGAGCAGCTTTGCCACCGCGAGCCGCCAATAATGCATCAGCCTGTGTCGAGGTGCGTGGGAAGCCATCGAGTAGCCACCCTCGACTTTCGCAGTCTGGCTGGGTGATTCGATCGAGCACCACGTCGACAATGAGCTCGTCCGGTACAAGCTGGCCGCCGTCCATGAAACTTTGAGCGTGCATACCTAGAGGAGACTTATCCCGGATAGCTTGGCGCAAAATGTCGCCCGTCGAGAGATGGACGACACCTAGCAGGGCTACAAGCTGCTCACACTGAGTGCCTTTGCCCCCTGCGGGTGGACCCGAGATAACCAACTTTGGCGGTGCGAGCTCCCCACGATTCATCAGTAAACGCACTTTCTGGGCCGTCTTGACCGCGCGGGTTTGCTCGATGATATGTTGTGCCACCGCGTGCTTCGACTGGAGCCCGTTCACAGATACAACCTTTGATGCTACTGCACCAGGACGTGGCGCAGCGCTGAAGGCAGATAGAACAGCGCCTAGATGTTTGTGAAACGTAGTGAGGCGGTGGCGAATTGTAGCTTCAGTGTCATCACTACGCTGCACAAGGCGAGCTAGCACGTCTTCGTCTTGCGGCGGAGGGTTGAATTCGAGGTGGTATGTCTTGCCTGTCTCCGGGTCGACTCGACGTCCCGCAATGCGCCGAACAACCTCATCGTCAGGGACCTCGAGCGCGATAACGGCATCAGGGCAGAACCCAGCGGCTAGCAATGCCTCAGCTTGAGTCGCTGTACGCGGAAATCCGTCCAACAGCCAGCCTCGAGCTTCACAGTCCGGCTGTCCTAACCGCTCAAGCACCACGTCAACGATGAGTTCATCGGGAACAAGCTGTCCGGAGTCCATGAAGCGCTGAGCTTGTACACCTAATGGTGACCCGCAAGCCACAGCCGCTCGTAGTAAGTCGCCTGTGGAAAGATGCAGCACGTTGAACGCCTCGACAAGGAGCTCACACTGAGTGCCTTTGCCTCCAGCGGGTGGTCCAGCGATTACGAGTCTAGGTGGAGTGATCTTACTAGCTCGCAGTGCAGCGGCATTGCTCTTCGCGAGGTCATTGAGCGGACCCAGAGCGAAATTGTCTTGCAGCGTGGAGACGTCCAGTTGGTCGGAGATTGCGAGCAGTCCTATCGCTCGCCCTTGACCGGCAGCATTTGCTCCACCCGAAGAAGCGCCGCTACTGGCAGCTTCAGCAATTAGACAGACGTTGTGCTCATCTTGGTCATGAATGAGCTCGGCCAGGAAGTAGTCACCAAAGGCCGAGGACACAGCTTCAGCCTGAGCCGTCAAAATAGGCTCCAAGTCATCGTGATCTTCCACTCTCGCTCGACGCACGTGCACGGAGGGATAAAAGGCATCGACTTTGGTTTGGTAGACTGCAAACTGGCTGAAGGTCTTGGCGTTCTTCGCGAATTGCTGCTCGACTCTCTTCCACTCCAGCATCACAGCGAGCGAGCCCTTCGGTGCTTCCAGAGGCGTTGAGCGAGTCGGGACCCGCTCAAAAACCTTGGCCAACGCCGGCTCGGTGTCACCAATGTTCACATTGTCCGGTAGAACCAGCAGCACGCATCGTTTGTTCACCAGAGTGGCAAACACCGTGTGCAGCAGGTGTCGAAGCACCGGTGGGCGACCTGCAGTTGTCTGTCGCTGGGCGAAGTACGTCAGGAACAGGAACGCCGAGGCCTGTCAGTAAGTTCACAAGCACAAGGTCAGACTCATAGCAAGTGACAATCATTGGATTGACGAGCGAACTTACAGGTGGGAGCTCAAACTTGTGCTCGAGGAACGCGGGATAGCACGAGACGTCGTTCAATTCACCCGACGGAGACGTGTCGAAGGCTGCGAAGCCTAGAACCCGCTCCGGCCTCGTGGGATCCGAAGCTGTCAATGCCAGGAACGACGTCTCGATGACCGCGCCGAGCAGCGCTCGACCGAAGTACGACCTGCGGGCATCTTTACTGGGCGAGTCCAACTCGAGAACTCCGTTCTGGTCGCGGTCTTCGCTGCGTCGGATTGAGTAGAGCTCCGTGTGGTCCATCTCGAGTGTGATTCGGATTCGTACCAAGAAGCAGACTGCCAAGATATGACCCTTGGCTGCAGCGTCCGTTCATGAGAAGCTCATACCTATGCACGACGGACTTGTGTTGCTCTGCTCTGGAGGTTGGTCAGCTGTACATTTAGTTTACATGAGAGAGAGATAGTGAGCTACTACCACACCACTCCACTGGCCCATTACGGACGAGGTAGCGTCTCCTGAGTGCTGGTCTCGAGCAACGACCCACGCAGCACTCGGAGCTTGTCGCGCACATATCCTAAGAGCTCCGGGTTTTGCTCCACCAGCTGCTCGAAGCGCTTGAAGGTGATGCCAACGCCATTCTCCCGTGACGACTGCCGCAGCACTGCAGCGACGCTGGCCTCGGACACGCCGTAGAAGCCGCGATGGAAGCGCAGCATTTGCTCCAGCTCGGCGGCGTCGAGGAGTCCGTTGTGGTCGAGGTCGTAGAGGCGGAAGGCGAACTTGGCCAACGCGTCGTCCCCCTCGTTGACGCTCTGCGGGTTCAACGCACGCAGGGCCAGACACAGTTCGCGGAAGTCGATGAGGCCGCTGTCGTCCACGTCCACGAGGTCGAAGAGCTGGTCCACGACCACGGAGTCGTCGGCCGGGAAGAGCTTGCGCAGCTCCTCCATCGACAGCTGGCCGTCCTTGTCCAGGTCGTGCGCTCGGAAGTACTCGACCAGGCGGTCCACATCGCTGCGCTTCAAGGCCGTGAGAGAGATGACCTCGCCCACGTCCGTGAGAGGCACCACGTGCTTGGTGGCGTAGTCGCCCACGCGCATCAACATGGCTACATCCTCGAACGCGTGGTTCGTCGTGGGCACCCCCAGCGCCTGCGCCATCACGTCGCGCACATTGTCCGCGTACAGCTGCGGGTCGTTCTGCTCGCGCTGCGACGGGTAGTAGGCCGGCAGAATCTCCACCTCCAGGCGGTTGTACACTTGGCACAGCACGCGCAGCGCCAAGTAGAGGCCGGAGACGCCAGGCGGCCAGCTCATGTCGAAGTGCTCGTACGGATACCGCAGCACCACCGGCTGGCACGGGACGCCCGACACGAAGGACCCGACCTTGAACCTGGTCAGCGCCTGCTGGTTGGACGTCGTGCCCTCGGGGAAGACCAGCAGCGGCGGCTTGCTCGGGTCTGCGACGTGCGACGTGATGTCGTTCATGGCGCGCTTGCGGCCGTCGGCCGTGCCGCGGTCGATGAGGATGGGCTCGAGCATCTGCACGATGCGGCTGACGAGCGGCAGGTCGGCCACGTCCGTCTTCATGGCGATGCTGGGGGACAGCAGCGTGAAGAGGTACAGGCCGTCGAAGAACGTCAAGTGGTTGCTCACGACCACGCGCGGCATGTGGCGGCGGTCGAAGCCCGGCGGGTACTTGACGGGGATCCAGTGGTACCCGACGAGCAGCATGAGCGTGCGCAGCAGAATGGGGACGGGGGCCCCCACCACGCGTCGCCAGCGCGGCAGCGGCGGCCTCGCGCCTGTGTGCGCGTCCAGCGGCTTGTACCCGATGAGGGCCGCGTGGCTCACAATGGCGAGCAAAACCCCCACGCAGAGCAGCAGCACCACGCGCAGCAGCGGCACCCCCAGCAGACACAGCAGCGTCATCTTGCACTTCTCGTACGTGTCCACGGGCGTCGTGTACGTGAACGGGTTGGGCTTGGGCTTGGACTGGGGCTTGAGGGGGGAGGACAGACCGCAAGACGACGAGGCGGTCACGTAGGCGCCGTCCGCAGCCGCGTTCGCCTCGGAGGCCGAGATTTTGACGCCCATGTCGATTGCATGAGTCAGCGGAGACTCGAGACAGTCGAACGCTGCGTATTCCGGCTCGCGCGATGGCGGAGGGGACGTTGACGCCATCAGAAGAGCAATGGAACTCATTCTATTTATAGCCGACGACTCGACAGAGCGGCTGAATGTAAGTCACGGTCACAGTCACGGTACTGTCGGCCTCCGATCGACGAATGACGTTCATGATGATGGCACCGGTGCAAGGCCATGGCCGCTTTTGTGACGCACCGAGTGGCCACCAGCTCATTTGAACGCGACTCCGGACTTATCTCCCCACAAGTTGGTACTAAGATGCGGCTATTGCGATGGATGACAAAGAGATATTGAGTACTATGTACATAGACATAGAGGCTAAATGCACTGCGATATACGAAGCCCTGTAATAACTTGTCTTCGTATCATATAAGATATTGTGGTATTTTGGATTCACTCCACAACTCGTCAATTGCAGAAAAGGGAGGGTACAGATACCGCGCCCACTTCTGACACGTGGTACAAGGATAATCTTCCGAAACGAAATCAACTGTTGCAGGTAACTCGATTTAATGAACCTACACCTGACAGTCGAATTTTAATTGATTTACATGTTAACCCTTTCGTGACCAAAAGGTGCATTTTGCCCCCCTTGATGGTCGTGCCAAAACCTGTGAAGAAACCCGCCATGAAGGGGGGCAAATTGCCCCCGTTGACAGAAGTTCAACTACGAGCTCACCTATTTTAAAACAACTAATCACAGTGAGTCGAGCTCCCCTATCCCTGGAATAGATTACGCGGTGTGGTAGACATAACTGTAAAATATGCGTTTAAGTACGAAATTTATGAAGATTGCGTCAGCAAAACCCATAAATTACGAGTTGTTGGTGACGACGCACACGTGGTTGTGCAGTTCGGCGTAGGTCTCATCTCCGCTGTCCTGACTATTCCCGTTGCGCACACAAGCATTTCAATACTAATACCAAGACGTTTACCAGTGCTGTTTTCGACCTGTCATGCGCACGACCTTCAGTTTCGAGGACGACCAGGAGCTGGTACAGCTTGCTCGCGCCTACGTTGATGGAGGCTCCAGGGTCTCATGGACCGACATCGCGCGCCGCATGCGGCGCACAGGCCACACCGCCGCCACACTACAAGGGCGCCTCCGCACGCTGATGCGCACGTGGGGGCGTGACATCTCCCGCTTCCCTCCCAGCTTCTTCACGCAAGTTCGACGGCCGCGTGGACGGCCACCAGACATCATACGACAGCTGCGAGGGCGTGCAACCGTGCCGACCTCCTCGACATCATCCAGGGCGCTGACCAGTGCGGCGCCGGCGCGTACTCGCAATCAAGACAGTTCGACGGGCAAGTTGCTACGTAGTGCTCCGGTGCGTGTTGCTTCGTCTACGACGCCAAGGTCCCGGTCGAGCATGGAGCCATTGTCGGCTCTCCACCGGGTTTTATCCGCCAGTGGTCCGCCATATGAAGCTGCACCCGCCGGTGCCTCGCCCCGACGCGCTGGCAACGATACTGAAGTGCCGACGTCCTTCACAGAACTCCATGTGCCTCTGGCCGCGGAAGCCGCGAACGCCAGCATGCCCCATGTGCTGCTACGGTCGTTAAAGCCGGACCATGGCATGAATGATACGTCCAGCTCAAACGATACCGCGGAACCCAGCAGTAACGACGGTAAGATGGATGCTCCAGCAGTTTGGGCAGATGATCGTTCGTCCCAGTTGTCTCCGTCACGTGCTGAGCAAGCTGTAACGGCCATATTTGCAGATATCCCCCGAGAGGTGATTATGAATGACCAAAGCAAACCCCATCGCAACGCTGGTGAGGTGATGCCAGAAGGGATCAGCGCGCTGCTAGCTGAAGTGGGCCCTCTTGACGGGCGAGATCTGTTCTTAGACATTGGAGCGGGGGTTAGCAACGTAGTCGCTCAAGTTGCGCTGGGGACGAATGTGTACCAAGCAATTGGAATTGAACTACGTGAGGACATTCAAAGATTGGGGGCGGAAATGGTTGCAAAAAGCCTGCACGCAACTAGACTACGTGAGCGTACCTCGCTCTTCCGCAACGACGTCGTTGCTGTACCTATTGCGTGCACTCCACCGTTTGCTGACTCGACGGTCGTCTACTGGAACAACGTGCTCTTCGATACCTCTGTTATTGAGTACGTCAAAAACCAGCTCTGTGGAATGACTATGGTTCGCTTTCTAGTGAGTTGCTTGAACATGTGCCCACGGCATCGTGAGTTTTGTCAAAGCTCTTTCTGTGCGTCATTTATGCTGCACAAACAACTTGGTCTTCCGTGTAGCTGGAAAGCGGAGCTGCAACAAGTGTTCATTTACAAGCCGAAGTAGTTCGTGTGTCCATTTTCATACTATAATCAAGTAACATGTACATGTTGAAGAAGTTTCATTTGTTTAAAGCTTTGCTGTAATTTGCATACTTTGATCAAGATACTTACGCCTCTTACAACGCAATTGCACGCACAGCGGTTCGACGACTAGAAGCCTCTGTATCGCTTGTACCCGTGTCGTTAGCATTGCCGTTGTGCTCCTGTTGCTCGCGTTTCAGCTTGTACAAGGATGAACTCGTGCGCACCTTGCCAGTGCTGGAGAAGAGCTTATTCGGTAGATAGAAGCGATGGTACTTCTCCCAGCATGTCCACGTCGTTTGGGGGCAGGTGTACGGCTTGTTCGAAGCGTGGACGCTCTGGCAGAGGCAAACATTATGAAGGACGCAGACGTCCGTCACCTCTGTTGCATATCTGCCTTCCCATCTGCATACTACACATTTACGGCGCTTGCGGTTCATATCCGTGTAAAACTGCTTCGAGGCTACTGCTGAACAGCACTTTTGTGGACTTCCAGTGTTTCGTGCGTCGCCATTACCACCTGCGATCCAAACCGTGCTAGAAGGAGATGCTTGCTCGGGTACATCTTCTCCTGAGCTTGTGTCCGTGTAGAACATTTGCCTCTCACTTGGTGCTTCTTTCCACTTTCCTGACAAAAGCTCAGAAATCAGTTCGGTGACGAAAGCGCGGTGCGGATCCCGCTCTTTAGACATATCCACAGCCAGCTTCCGCGTCAGATATGCATTAGCTCGGGCGACATCGATCAGAGCTAGGCCCAACTTCTTGTGCCATCTTTTGAAAGAATGGCCGTCTGCCAGCGAGAAACGGGCACGCATTTGGTCTAGACGGTCGACTCCTTGCATATTGGCATTGTAATCCTTTATGCAAGTTGGCGCTGGGAACAAGCGCTTTTCAGCGCGCACTTGGCGTGTCACTGTAGTTTGTGTTGAGGCGTCCGCGTTAGAGACCACCGTGACAACAGCACTATCATACCATGATGCTGCTACCATTGTGCGATCAGCCGAAACACCTTGGCGAGACGTTCCACGGGCACAATCTTTTTTCTCCAACATCACATGTCGAGGAAAGTGAGAGCTTGTTTTCCGTACGGTTCCTCGAGCGTACAAGCCTTTGAGACGTAGAGCAAGAAGGAGCTGCACTGAAGTATAGTAGTTGTCTGAGTTCACAATTCGTCGAGTGCCATACAACGCCCGCACTACTTCCAGTACGCACTTCCGGATCGATGACGACTCAGCCATTTCTTCGCTCAGTGCCCGTATCTCCACTGGGGATGTCACGCCGTCCAGCCGCTCTGTAATATCACTGACACAGTGCAACCGAAAATTCAGCGAAATCCAGGATGTAGCGCAGCATAGCATGTAGATCCGAAAATGGTACTTTCCAGTCGGCTTCATAGGATTGTAGACAATGAGCGGTTTACCAAACTTCGAGCGACATGCAATGCTCGCTTCATCCAGTGCAACATCGCGCCCTACTTCCACGTACTTTGACCCAGTCACTTTTAGCAGATTCAACAGCGGGCGGATCCTAGCAGCCTGATCAGTGTTACCCGTATTTGCTTCAACACACTGAAAGGAGAACGCTTTTCGCAACTCCTTAAAGCGTCTTAGCCCCATAACCTTGTCGAGTCCGACTGAGCTACCACCGAAAATCGAATCCTCCACCTGCTCGCCCCAGTAGTTCGAGTACTCGCCTTTGTCGATCAAAGCCATGTAGAATAAAATACCAAGAAAAGTCATCAACTCACTGAGCGAGAATGGCTTCGACAACGGAATATTGTGCAAACGAGCGTAGGAATTGGTTTCACCAACGACTTGTTGCCAAAACGATAATGGAATGTAGGCAAAAAAACTTGCTGATGCTGAGTGCTGGAAGATGTGCTTGAACTCGGGTCGCAGTCGTGTTTTGGTGGTCCCGTCAACATGCTGGTAAAGATCGGAGGGTGCCGAGCATTCGTTCCCAGGCTCAAAGCGCATATTTTTGATTGCTTCAACCTCTTCTAGCGTTGTCGGTAGCTCTGGCGGGGGGTCGAAGGGCTCCATGTACTCTTCAAGCGACTCCATATCAGCGTCGATACGCACTTCTTCACCGTCATCAACTTCACAAAGCCGGCCCCATCCTGGTCCTGTTGAATTGCCATGTAGGGAGCGGTAGTTCGCATTACCCCGTTGTACGGCGCTGAGATTCAAGGTTTCCACGTGGTTCTGGAACTGCGAATCCAGCCAGGTTATCTGGAACAGCGACTGCTTCAGAACTCGGCACACTCTTCCCACCAGGTACGCGTTCCCCACCCCGGCGTACTTCTTCTTCTGCGTTATGAACCCCTCCTTCACCGGGGAAAACGCCACGAGTGTATCCACATACATCGATAGAATAGACGGGAGGCGATTCTGCCTGGGAGGTCTTGAAGCTGTCCTGTTCGGAGAAGGCGTTGCTGCCGTTGCACTCACCGGATCCGGTGCAGCGAATGGTGCATCGTGCTCCCTCGCGCTGGTCACAGCGGCGGAGTTCGTGTCAGTCTCTACCATGCGCGGAGGTAACGTGTCCGTGGCCATAGCGTCCTGGGTCATGGCGGTGTCCAAACAGCGCTTGGTCTTGCCGCTTCGGTTGGCTGTGCTATCGACACGGATACCCCGTGTACGTTTAGGTTGGCCAGCGGATGTGGTCGCATTCTTCGGCTTGTTCTTGGAGCCCTTTGGTCGTCCTCGTTTCCGCTTGCCAAGAGCAGCACCTGGATCCATACCTCCACCTTGAAGAGCATCTGAACCGCCACTAGCGGTCGCAACCGTAACCACACCTATGGCACAGCTTTGCGACTCACCAACCCGATGCTGCGACCGTGAGTAGCTTCTAGGGCCTTGTCCGAGTGCGTGCCTGGATCGTGGGGCCTCGGAGGCGTCGGTCGGTTCATTTACGGTGCTTGACGCTCCAGTCGAGCAAACCGCAGTAGTAGCAGCTTCATGTATGGCGGAATCCGCTTGTGCTACACCGCTGGGCTGGCGTGTGGCGGCAGTGATAGCTTCGTTCGTGACGTCCGGCACTTGATCGGGGGACCCCTGGACGCTTTCCAACATTGCGGGCCCGCTCCTAACTTGAATTGTGAGGGACTTTACGCGTGGACTGCAGTGCATTGCGTTCTTCGATACCCTATCGAGTTTCACAAGAACTAATATGATTGAATAGCAATTCGTCCATCAAAAGTGATACAATGGCTTATACGGTATATTAGATTTGTTTGTCACAAATTTGGATAGTAAACTGAAGTTATATACCCATGTACCCTGCAATAGTGAAACCAACTCATTTAGTGAGACCTTACGGACATTCTAGTAGGCAAGGTTGCTGGACGCTTGGCAATAATCTGGCTTAGAACAGTCGGGCCGGGTAATACAGGCAAGATACGTAGATCGTGAAGGCTGCTTGCTTACCGAGCTAACCAGCGAAGCCGAAGCGATTGTAGCGTCCGTAGATCCCCAAGCAGGTTGGAGAACTTAAGACCGAAGCCTGCATCCGAGCCGGAGGCGCGTGAGGTGACCCACCTCAGCATGAAGGACGGCCACTTCATTGACCAGCACGGGCGCGTCGCGCTGCTGCGCGGCGTGAACCTCGGCGGCTCCTCCAAGCTGCCATTCGGCTACGGCCACACGGACGACCAGGACATGAGCACGTTCTTCGATGGCGCCGCCTCTGATCATTCGTGGGACGTCCGTTCCCCCTGGAGGAGGCGGATCTACACTTCCAGAGGCTGCAGCGCTGGGGTTTGACGTTCCTGCGCTTCATCGTCACGTGGGAAGCCATCGAGCACGCCGGACCCGGTCAGCTCGACAACGAGTACCTCCAGTACATCCGCGCAGTGGTGGACAAGGCTGCCGAGTCCAACATGCAGGTGTATATCGACCCGCACCAGGACGTGTGGTCCCGCTGGATGGGAGGCGACGGCGCCCCCATGTGGACGCTGGAGTGCATCGGGTTGGAGCTGCGCAACTTTGAGGCGACCAAGGCGGCGCTGTGCCTCGAGACGTGCGGACTGCCACTTGAGAGGCTGACGACTTCGCGCCATTATCTACTATCATTCCATTAGATAATGGCGCGAAATCGTCAGCACCC
This sequence comes from Phytophthora x cambivora, assembly GCA_033557925.1. Lineage (NCBI taxonomy): Eukaryota > Oomycota > Peronosporomycetes > Peronosporales > Peronosporaceae > Phytophthora > Phytophthora x cambivora. Next base: position 1,354,652 of record JAUCEB010000012.1, on the reverse strand, counting down.
TGAGCGTCGGAGTTCATCGGGCCTCGTGATTGAAGTTCGCGCGTAAGATTCAAAGTGGGACTGTAAGATATATTTCAGTGATCGGCATGGAATACGTGAACATGGTGCTCTTCGAGCAACCAATCACAGACCTGTCTTCGGATTTTGCTTGAAATAGCCTCAGTAATAGCCAATGAAAGAAAGGCAACCAAGAGTAGCGTGGGCTCTGAAGGGGGGCATTTTGCCCCCCTTCACCATCTCCGGTCCACGATGTGGAAGAGTCACCCTTCGGGTCAAGTACCGTTGTTTGTGAAAGGGGGCAAAATGCCCCCCTTGAGAGGCAAGTATCCTAGTTTACTATACCATACAAAATCAAGTGAATGCGCCTTGTTCACGAAAGGGTTAACTAGCCAAGCGCCACCGCTACGCGGTGGTGGTTTTCTTATTAGTTGGAGCCGCTCAGCTATTAAAGGCAGGCTGCCTCGCTACGCTGCGGCAGTGACGCCCCCCCGTTCCGCTCGCCTGCGGCCTCGCTGCACTACTCAACCAATCGTTCTGCGAGGCCGCCTTCGCTTCGCTCGGCAGCAAAAAATAATTATTATCCAATGAAGGCCGCCTTCGCTGCGCTCGGCAGCAGTATTTTTGTCCAATGAAGGATTTTTAGCATTAATGCCCAATGTATGTCGTAGATCGTGAATTTCGGCCAATAGCATTCGTGTCACCTCCCATTACGGACAGCACGCTGCTCTGATTGATGCTTTACTAGCCGTGCGCCGCCCGCTCCGCGGGCGGTAGTTTTAATATTTAATTTATTGTTAATATTAAGCCGAGCGCCACCGCTGCGCGGCGGGGTAATATAACGCCCCCGTTCCGCTCGCCAGCGCTGCACTACATGTACTCGCCATGTTGTTATAATTATTTAAGGAACGGAGATTTAGAGAAAGTCGGCGGCGCCGTCCTCCGCTAGTACGGACTTCTCGGACGCGCGCTTGCGGCTCTTGGCGATGGCCATTGCGGCTCTTGGCGATGGCCACACCACACCGGCCACGCCCACGATGCCCACCACAGCACCGACGATGCGGCCGATGAGGGCGCCGTTCTGGCGGTTGTCGTTGAGCCACTCCTTGGCCTCGGCGGCGAAGGACACACTCTCCTCCTTCTTCTGCTCGGGCTGGGCCGCGGCCTCCTCCTTCTTGGGCTCGGGCTGGGCCGCCGCCTTCTTGGCGTGCGACTTGGCGCCCTTCATGATGCCCAAGTCCACGTTGCCGTCGTTCACGCGCAGGCAGATGGACTTGGCTCCCTCGGGCACCTCGATGACCTCGTCCACGACCTCGTCGTCCTCGAACTCGAGCTCCTGCTCCGAGTCGTCCAGGTCCACAGAGCCGTCCTCGAACTGGATCTCCGTCTCCAGCTCTCCACTGGCGTCCAGGCTAGCGTCGGCCGAGAAGTTCAGGTCGCCGTCGGCGCCGTAGTCGAGGCCCTCGCCGGGGCCCAGGTCCACGTCCAGGTCGCCGTCGCCGCTGTAGTCCAGCTCCAGGCTCTGCGAGCTCAAGACGTCCAGCTCCTCGGAGCCCTCGAGCGACACGTCGGCTGAGTCCGAGCCGTCCAGGTCGCACGAGTCGTAGGACTCCTAGCCGTCGCTCGTCGGGCGCGCCCTTGGGCTGCTGCACCACATTGGGCGCTTACGTGGTCGTGTGATGGATGCCCGACAGCGCGCGCCGCGGGTGCGGGCGCAGCGCCGACACCCCGCAGGCGGCCAGCGTGGACGCGCACAGCGCCAGCGCCAGGAGCACCATAAGGTAAATGGCCAATTAGGGGCCGTTTGGTCAATTCGAGGCCGTGATGATTTTGTCCACTGAGCAGGTAGAATTTGCCTTTCTTTTGAATCATTCGCTAAAATAGAGCTAAGTACGAAACCTATACAAACTGATTTGGCTGGCGGGAAAATTTGGCGGGAACGAGGACTGGCTGGGAGGTCGTGAAGAAATCCAACGCATTCAAAGGCTCATTTGCAAACAAGAACCATGCCGAAGACGTACACCATCGAAACGAAGCTAGCTGCCGTCGCTCAAGTCGAAGGGGGGCGCACCGCTGTTGCTGTCGCCACCGCTACCGGCGTTCACGAGCGCACCATCCGGAAGTGGATGGTGGCAGCAGCACAGGGTGGCCTACGAAGTACGCCGCGCCCGGGGCCTAAGCCCTTCTTCCCGGACGGAGTCGAGCGCCACATCTACGACTGGGTGGTCGGCAGACAGCTTGTAGGCCACCCTGTCGGACGTTCTGCAATCATCCAAAAGGCCCAGGAGGTGGCCTTACTCGCGTGCGGTAGGAGTGTTGGTGGGGGGTGGTATCGACGCTTTATGGAGCGGTTTCCCCAGCTTACGTGGAGATCGGCTCAGTTGCTACCATTAAAGCGCAATTTTATTGTCTCCGATGACCTAACCACTCTATTCAACACTCTAGCCAAGCTAGTGATTGAGCTCAAGTTTGACGCCTCGCGTGTGTTTAACATGGATGAGACTGCTTTTCAAAAGCAGCTTAAAAACAAGAAGGTCATTGCTCTCCGCGGTTCAAGCAACGTGTGGGCTACGATGTCAACCACCAACTTCCACCTCTCAATTGTGGCATGTGGAAGTGCTGCGGGATTCGTCGTACCTCCAGCGTTCATCCTTCCAGGCAAGACTGTGTCGTTACGGCTACTCGAGGGCTGCGAGATTCCAGGTGCAGCTGTAACGACATCTGAGTCTAGATTTATGAACTCTGAACTCTTCGAAGAATGGCTACATTTTTTCGTGAACGCCGTGCCTAGCTCCGTGACGAGGCCGCTTCTGCTAATTCTCGACGGTTGTGGGTCCCATTATTCGCCCAAAGTCGTTGACGCTGCTGAGCATCTCCAAGTGATACTAGTTTTTCTCCCGCCGAACGCTACGCACCTTCTACAGCCTCTAGACGTCGCTGTATTCGCCACTCTGAAGGACAAGATCTGCAAGTTGATCAGCAACATTATCGAAGATGATGACAATGGGGGTTATACGATTAGCAAGGACGATGCCATCGCGTTAGCTAGCCTGGCTTGGCGGGGATCTAAGGTGGGACGCAATGTGCAGCGAGGCTTCGATGCCTGCGGGCTGTTTCCGCTTTCCCTTGTCAAGATGAACGCGCGACTGAACACGTTCACTCGCAACGGGGTTCCCCAGCACGTGCAGCTTGCGACGTGGCTGCAGCTCAAACCACTAGTTGAGGAAGAGATCCTCAAGCTGCCGAAACCACCCCGCAAGGACTCCAGTCGAAAGCGAAAACGAGTGCATGTTGGCGGGCGCCTTCTCACGCACAAGATGCTGCAGGAAATAGCAGCAGGTACTGCCAGCTCGCGGGTTAATCTGCGGAAGAAGCTACCGCCGGCACTGCCTGGTGCATCGAGCGCGACGGACATCGTGGAATCTGTGGTAGTGTAGCAGAAACAGGAAATCGTTTCATTAGGCACGAGGTACACATAACAGAATATAATGCTTACCAGTGATTGTCATCTTGACAGACGTGCTGTCCGTGCGTGCATGTTTCCGTGCGTGCTCGGCATTTGAGCAGCATTTTTGCCGCCCTGCCGGGTTTGTACCACATCACAGGAGACGTCTTGCCCGGGCGCGAGGGTGGGAGCAGCGAGACAGGGTGCTTGGGCAGCCGTACGAAGTGTCTGGGGTGCCGGCGGGGTCGTGGGGGCGTCAGGAGGGCCGCCGCTCCGCGGTCCATCCCGGCCGACTTGCTTTTTGTGCGTGCTCGGCATTTGAGCAGCATTTTTGCCGCCCTGCCGGGTTTGTAGCACATCACAGGAGACGCCTTGCCCGGGCGCGAGGGTGGGAGCAGCGAGGCAGGGTACTTGGGCAGCCGTACGAAGTGTCTGGGGCGCCGGCGGGGTCGTGGGGGCGTCAGGAGGGCCGCCGCCCCGCGGGCTATCTCGGCCGACTTGCTGTCCGTGCGTGGCGTCTGAAAATGCTGCATTCACGAAAGTGGCTACATCCTTGCAACTTTATACCCTCAGTTAGGCGTTTAGACTTCCTTATTATTGACTTTGACAATATACCTAGCCCTGATGAAGGTATGTATGCAGCGACCCCAAGGCAATACTGAAACCAAGATTAATTCCGGCCTTTGACTGGCAAGGGGCTTTCGGCAGTGGCAACATTCAATGAGAGCTCCTCTCTCAAATATTATTAACGGATATTCCCGAATACAGCACCGGTCCCGAATAAAAGCCCTTTGACCATTTTTGATAGCGATCTAAAATTAGAAGCCCTACCCGATTTTAAGACCTGTACAAATTATGTGGTGCACATAGGCGTGTACGGTGAGCGGTTCTTGGGTAGCTGGCGATGCCCGATGCTGAGAGTGAGGCAGGCGCCTTTATCGTCGGTAGATTGGCGACGCGCTGGACGAAGTTACCATTTTGCACGAGGAATAGCGACTCGGTGCTCTCATTGGTCGGGGTCACCATTTTGATTGAGGAATAGTAACCCTACCCAAATAAAAGACCCTTTTCGTTTTTGCATGAATCTGGGCCGCTTCTAATAAATAGAATACCGGACAGTATTCGGGCATTTCCGTTAGTTCTCGGCTCGGAAGGAGCTACAAAAAAAGCGGAGACGGCGGGCTTTCTAGAACTGTCAAAATTGAACTTGAACACGAAACACGAACTGCATCCCGAGATACGCCGACGATAAATGAGGTGCTGACAGAGCGGCCCCTGATTGACTATTTACCTTATCTTCAAATAACCGCTCCGCGTCACGAAATGGCTAGCACTGCTATTTTTGTATCTCTTGTGTGGGCCACAATACTTGTCACGCACTGCTATTTTTGTAGTTTTTGTATAATGGAAGCCAGTCCGGAAGATGGTGTGATGCGGTTGCGTGGGTGAGTAATGTGTGGCCGGGCTCTAAGTATGATATGCGACAGGGCAGTTCGATGCTGTAAGATGGGCAGCCTACGGACGGACCACGGACGACAAAACACGTGGTACTCTGTTAGTTGTTGTGGACTAGCCGAGCGCCGCCGCTCCGCGGCGGTGGCACTATTATTTACGTTGGTGTTTATATGAACCGCCGCTACGCGGCGGTGTTATTATTATCTATGTCAGTTTTATTAAATTAGCCGAGTGCCGCCGCTGCGCGGCGGAGTAATATCCCGCCTCCGTTCCGCTCGCCTCGTCGGCTCGCTGCACTACTCGCAGTGCTATGCCAATGAATCCGATGAAGGGCGGGCCCTGCGGACCCGCAATAAACGCCGGTGGGGCCGCCTTCGGCGGCGGGGGCCGCATTCGCTGCGCTCGGCAGCTTATTGGCCAATGGGGTGCCGCCATCGCTGCGCTCGGCGGCCCATGGCCCACTGTACCCATCCGGACGCACCAACTGACACATACGCAGACAGACAGGGTGCTCTCTTAGATGGGGGTAGACTAGCCGAGCGCCGCCGCTCCGCGGCGGTGGCGCTATTATTGACGTTGGTGTTTATATGAGCCGCCGCTACGCGGCGGTGTTATTATTATCTATGTCAGTTTTATTAAATTAGCCGAGTGCCGCCGCTGCGCGGCGGAGTGATATCCCGCCTCCGTTCCGCTCGCCTCGTCGGCTCGCTGCACTACTCGCAGTGCTATGTTAGTGAATTTGATGAAGGGCGGGCCCTTCGGTCCCGCAATACACGCCGGTGGGGCCGCCTTCGGCGGCGGGGGCCGCCATCGCTGCGCTCGGCAGCATTTTGGCCAATGGGGTGCCGCCATCGCTGCGCTCGGCGGGCCATGTGACGCACCGCCTGACCCACACACACACCGACAGACTCGATGGTTCCTGTAGTAGATGTTGAGGATAGACTAGCCAAGCGCCACCGCTACGCGGTGGTGGTTTTCTTATTAGTTGGAGCCGCTCAGCTATTAAAGACAGGCTGCCTCGCTACGCTGCGGCAGTGACGCCACCCGTTCCGCTCGCCTGCGGCCTCGCTGCACTACTCACCCAATGGTTCTGCGAGGCCGCCTTCGCTGCGCTCGGCAGCACAAAATTAATATTGTCCAATGAAGGCCGCCTTCGCTGCGCTCGGCAGCAGTATTTGTGTCCAATAAAGGATGTTTAGCATTAATGCCCAATGTATGTCGTAGATCGCGAATTTCGGCTAATCGAATTCGTGTCACGCTCCGTTACGGACAACTTTACTCAGATTGATGCTTTAGATGCTTTAGATAGACTAGCCGAGCGCCGCCGCTCCGCAGCGGTGGCGCTGTTATCTTCCTTCGTGTTTATATTAGCCGCCGCTACGCGGCGGTGTTATTATTATCTATGTCAGTTTTATTAAATTAGCCGAGTCCCGCCGCTGCGAGGCGGTGTAAAATCACGCCTCCGTTCCGCTCGCCTCGTCGGCTCGCTGCACTACTCGCAGTTCTATGCTGGTAAGTTTGATGAAGGGCGGGCCCCTCGGTCCCGCTATATCGACCGGTGGGGCCGCCTTCGCTGCGCTCGGCAGCTTTTTGGCCAATGGGGGACCGCCTTCGGTGGCCCATGGTCAGGGTGTGACGCACCGCCTGACACACACACAGACAGACTTGGTGGTTCCTCTAGTAGATGTTGAGGATACATCACCTATCTCTATGTCGTCTTCGTAGCTGCACCCCGCAGTGTATCTACGAGCCGGTCCGGACCGCGTCCGATGACGCCAACTTAAAAAAAAAAAACCGCGTAACACCTGGTATTTCGCAAGTATTTTTACTGAGGTCGTTCCTTTAAGAATCTATACACTACCAAAGCAGATCGTAGCGGGATAGCCAGCCGTGGAGATCTGGCAGAGAGCCCCCTCCCTCCTCGTTTAGACACGTCGGCATTTGACACCACCCCCTCCCACCTCACACAGCACGACGCACTCCAATTGCCGTACAAGTCCTGCAAAACGACCGATAGCCTCTTGACAGATTCGTCGAATGCTAATGACCTTCAGCAGACCGTAGTGAATGTTATGACCCGCCACGCTGTAACAAGACCGCAAAACACGATCAAGCAGTATAAGAGTAAACAAGACGATTCTGCGACTGGTGTGCCGGTAAGAAGTTTTTCGATGGGTCACTTGTGTATGAATCGAAACTGGTGGATATGATAGCTTCGTGATTCCTCGCGGAAACAAACAAACAAAAAATGAAGACGGAAGCGCGATAAAACTGGGGTACGAAGCGGTGGATGCGTATGACAAGGCTATCATTGATCGGTATCAGTTTCAAAGGTCGATAAGCATGAACCAGCACTCCCACCAGAGCTCACAATTGGCGAAAACCGGGTACCCGCACCCACCTGATCGTTTCCCCCAAAGCCATTCGGGTACCCGTACCCGCCCGACATCAGTTTTCGGGTACCCGCGATTACCCGTACCTACATGACACCAGTTTCCGGGCACTCGCAGTTGCGGTAGGAAATGCGTTCGGAAAACCCCGATTCAATAACCGTAGCAGTAAGCAATACTTAAAGTACGAGGTAAACCTGAAGTGTATTTGAGGTTTGTGTATAGGTCTCAGTGACAGATCTTGAATGTGCTAACCGACAAGGCCACTGTATAATTTTACTAATAGAACCGCGTCTAGCATAGATCAGAGATTTCGTTGCCATCCATTGCTCCAGAAGTTGACTGTGTCAACGTGTAGCGCACTGCTATATGATCGCGGCACCAACGCCACGACAGGATAATCCGTACAAGTCTGATCGAGGTTATATTGGACACATTCGAGAAAAAACAGTTAGGCTCGTACCCGCCCGAGGTTGCGTTCGGGTACCCGTACCCTATTCGACTTCGGGTATACCCGGACGGGAACAAATTTTACCCGGCTTCGGGTACCCGATTGCGAGCTCTGACTCCCACCCACGGGGCAAAGCCCTCAAAGGATTGATGCACATGTTGATGCGAGGCGAAAGGTGGAAACGTACGCCAATAGAGGGTTGGGAACGGTGCTTGATGGTTATAACCGGAGGACATCATAGCGCTGAGTACGTTCTGATTGAAACAGCCGACGGGATTGCCTTACGGGGTCAAGTCGAATTTCTGGTTGGTCATGCTCTTCTTGCTCGTGGAGAATCACGGAGATTCATCCAGCTCCCAGATATGCTGTCGTTGACATTGACCGATGAGGGTCCACAATTACGCAGTCCTCTCGTTGTGATAATGAGATAAGGGAAATCTATTCAAGTTGGTTGGGTAGAGTACGGTGCTGCGATGCGATACAAGGAGGTCATGTTGTGTCCATTAAATGCCGTGGCTATGTATTTGTTTTGGCGATGGAATGTCGACTTGGAGCCTTTTCCGGATTTCACGGATCGCAAGCTGAGGTATAATATTCGTCTGCTGAAAGGCAAAAGTGCTACACGCGACATAGCCTACAACACTCTCGAATGGGTGAAAACAGCCTTTACAGCTTGCGGTATTGATTCATCTGTTTGGGCCCACGCCAATCGCGGTTCTGGCGCTAACTTAGCGGAATTACAAGATGCCGATGAAAACCAGATTAGGCGAGCTGGTAGGTGGAATGGCTAGCGGATGGAAGCATGCTATTTGAGGGCACTTCCGCGTAAAGCGATGCGGGCATTAGCTGAGTTCCCTACAAAAGGCGGTGCCTACTGGATTAGCCGAGCGACCATATCTCCCCCTTCGGACTTCAGAAAATGGTTTTGCCTTCACTAGATGCTGCAGAGGCAGCGCTGCGTGATTCTGGGAATCGAGACATAGCAGCAGGTGGATTTATAGATGTGCTGCATGAATCGAGAGTAGTTTTCTTCCAGGGCTCCGTATTGCTACGGCGGCATTTCCCGGGACACCGCCTGTGGAAAGACCCTTTATTCAGCTCGGAAGCGTACATAAATTTCGAGGCGGAGGTGCTGGAATCGTTGGATTCAACAAACCAACCTCGTGATACCCGCTTTGAAGCTGCAATTCCATTGGTAGCCTCAACACTGACAGCCGGGTATCAAGCTCTCCACGGAAAGATTGACAGCCTGGCATGCGAAGTCCGACAGCTCAAAGAGCAAGGTTTGCTTATAGTGAACAAGAAACTAGATTTTTCTTTACAAGAGAGTGACGACGTAGAACAGCCTAATAGTGTTTCCAGACCGGTCGGAGTAATGGGCGCTCAACCACCAAACCGGGCCAGAGCCAGAGCTACGGTTAAGTCGAACTTTGCAGACTGTTGGCGAGCTATGGATGGAGTACACTCGCGGGGTGGCAGGACAGATATCTGTTCAAGAAGATGAAAAGCGATTTGGAAGCAAGTGGCGGAATGATCCTACTGAGAACCGATTCGTTTCTCGACACAAGGTTTTCTACGATGCGATTAAGATGTTCGCCTCGAAATGTAAAATATCGGAAGCTGCAGCGGCTGAAAAGCTTGAAAGAATACGTAGAGAGACCGGTCAATCTCTCAACTTGTTTGGAAAACAAGTACGAAGCATTGTCCAGAACTACACAGTGAGCAATAGCTGTCTCTGATGTAACTAAGTATATGTCATCTTGCATATTAACTTGACCGCACTCCCTATTAACTCGACCGCCTTGTATATTAACTCGACCATCCTGCATATTAACCCGACCACCTTGCAGATTTACTCGACTGCTTCGCGCCTTGCACAATTACTCGACCGCTTTGCACATTAACTTGACCACCTTGCTTTATAACTCTATCGTCTTGATTAATTACCCGACCGCCTTGCTTAATTACTCGACCGTATCTTGGTCGCCATCCGGACCCGGTCTGATACAAGGATTTGTATAGGCTCGGACCTCGTCGACCTATTCGAAATACGAGGGGGCGGTGGCTTGCGGATTAACTCGACCGCCTCGTTGCAAATTAACTGACTGCCTCGTTGCAGATTAACTCGACCGCCTCGTTGCAGAATAACTCGACCGCCTCGTTGCAGATTAACTCGACTGCCTCGTTGTAGATTAACTCGACCACCTCCTTGCAGATTAGCCCCACTATCTTACGATGAGCATAAGCAATCGATGCAGAGCAATATTACACGATCAGAGCCACCAAAGCGCTATATATGCTATTTAACGACGTGTACCTCCTGCTTAATTTTCTCTAGTTGTTCTAGTACCGCTGTTCACGATCGAGCTGTCTTGGTCACAATAAAACTCCCACTAGTCAGCGCGTCCATCTTTCCTGCTAGCGATGCAGGTTTATTTTCAGTGATGTGGTGCATGTAGTGTAACACGGAAGAGTTCTGTTGCCGAGGGGTCGTCGTATACGCGAACGGTCTGGGCTCCGTGCTGGTACACTCTCCATTGTGACGTTTGTACTCGCGAGCTAGAAACTACTTCAGCGCAGCGAAAATCAGATTGGAGTCATGAAAACCCGCGCAAGGAATCGATGTAATAGCAAACGGTCTCAGCTGGTCGTAACGGGGTTTCGATCACCGCGAAGCTGTAGTCTAATAAGAAGAAGTACAAATTGGTGCACAGCCCAATTGAAGTTACCCGTCAATTCTTCTGGTTTTTCTTTTGCGTTCTGATCACGACGGTAGGTATTTTCTATCTCCATGTAAAACGAAGTACCCAAAGGCTGTACGTTCGATTCCGCTCTAATCATGTGCTTGTAAATGACACTGTCAATAGTGCGAGACATTATCCATTCACCAGGTAAAAGGCTATAAAAATCCTCTCGGCGAAGCGGAATTCTAAACGTTTCCGTACCAAGTTGGTGAACCACTGTCAGAAGGGGTCCGTCAGAATATTTTTTCTTACGTAATCTCGTAGACACTCCATCGAAGGCTGCCGGGCGTTATTGTTCTCGTTTTGTCAACATCTTCTGGGGCAATGTTTCGTGATCGCTGTTGTTTGCATTCCCTTCAATTTCATCTTCACATGCGGGTTGTAGCTTAGGCGATTTTGCGGAAGGCTGAGTAGCATCTGGGCTGGGATCGCAACTTCGACGCTGCAGGTTGTGCTGGCCCCACCACTCGTATTATCAGAACCCACTTAACCACTATTTTGTGCATTTGAACCTCTTCCATCTTGCGCGACATGTTTGTCCTGATACTCCCGAATGAATCGCGTAATCCAGGATTCCTGACTACCATCTATCATAATGGCAAATTCTGGAATACTATTTTGTGCGTATGGCAACAGCTCTGCGCGTGTGCTCTGCATGACATGAGTCGTAAAATTCAAGAACCCTAAGTTCGAACGGCTTCAACTTCTTTTTGCGGCCAGCTCCCTTAGCTCGATAGTCACCCATGGTTTCCAATGCAGCAGGATCGTCAAGCAAGCTCCACAGCGCCTTCTTCCACCCCAGTAGCGTTCCCTTCGGCAAACCTAGCTTCTTGGCGGGCACTCGAGCACTCCAGTCCGGATGATCTCTCCACTCCTTCAACTTCGCTATTTTCGTCGCGATATGCACCTGCCTAATCAGCCGGAAACACAGTCACTATCAAGCGTAGTTCGCTTACACCTTCGATTGATCGCGATTTGCTTTTCATCCATGACAATTTCCAGTTTCCTGATGTGTCTGATGAACTGATAGCTACACCACAGCACGGAAGCACGGAGGGGAAATAATTCAGCAATACATGTCATTTTATCTCTACCAGTGCTTAGTGCGCTCACACTGTCCGGTTGCAGCAGCCGCTCGAGTCTCTCTCTCTTGTTGAAACTCACGATGTGCAGGTAAATTCGATCGATGATGTTCAGCGCGCCCCCCCCCCCTCTACGCAACATCAGTGCTCTTGTGCGTCGAGGTGGTCCACGACGTGCCGAGGGTCTCGTAGCAGCCGTGGCCGAGATGGACACCTCGGGCAAGGCGGCGGCCGCCGGCGTGCGCTGATAGCTACATGGAAGCTTCCGCCATAGTTTCTTTTTCACGAGAAGCTGACGGCCCTACCCCAACTTGATCTGAATCCGGAAAAAGTTCATGGCATTTTCAAGAAGATCATGCCTTACGTCCCTGATGAATATTGCAACGATTCAATTTATCGAAAACCAACATCAACTCAGAGAGAACAAACGATATCAAAAAGGCAAGGAAGAAAGAAACCAGCAGCGAAACGACAACCAAAGCGAATCTCAAGTGGACAGCAAAGTGCCCTAGAGGGGATTCCGATCCGGAAGAAGGCAAAAAGGCGGTAATGTAGCCATTAATGATGTATCAACTTAGACCTAAAACTTCCAAAAGAAATGATGTTACTGTGACTTTGTGTGCGATGTAAAAGCACTTTATGCGCGAGCTGGGAGTTCTGAGTCCTCTATTTGATACCTCATCGCCCTAAATATCAGAAGTGAGAAAAAAAAAACAAATTAATTTCGCCCGGCTGGTTCGGGATACTTTTTTCATCCGGGTATATCTTTTGATCTACCCGAGGTCTATCGTTTAGAGCAGATGCGGATTTTTCCTGGTGTACTTTCGTCAGCTTTGATGTCTATTAGTTAACGATCATTTCATTTTGAAAGGACTCCTATTGTGCAGAATATTTGCTGTATAGAATTGAGGTAATGATGCAAGATATGCTAACCGATGGTTAGCGAATTGGGGCTATCAGCACATACCATGCCAGGACGTGCGCACATACAAGGAGGGCATTGAGTGCACTCGAACATTCTTGCATTTCTGTTCGGAATCTACTTTTCGCATGTCACGAACAATTTGGCGTAGGCTATGCTAAAATCACAATACGCCACTATCAAAATGCAAACGTCTCATGCTATGACTGAAACCGCCTCCGCTTGAAGTGATTGCTTGAAGCAAAAACATGCATGGTAACAGGTATGGATACCACCTCAACCTAAAGTCGCTTTGTGAGAGTCGCTGGAGCAACATGTAAGGATGTCTCGCGGCTTTGCAGCGTATTCGTGAATCACATAAGGATTTGGTTTATACATTCGAGATGCTGACGATCTACTCAAAACGTTGCTGGTGCTAAGCAGGAAGTCCTTCTGAGAGACGTTGGTGGGCGCCGCAATGGTTGTGCGGCCTGTTAGTTACGCTTCTCTGAAGTTACCGCGAGTTGGAATCACGTTAGTAGACGTCGTCAAACGATTTTTATAATATTGACGGTTGACTTGGATTCTCCATGTGACAGCACGACAGCAGTAACATTCCTATGCGATTGCAGAAGCAATGTCACACATGTGAGGAGCCAATGACCCTCCTAGCCCTTTTACTGCACCCATTAGGTGAAGGTGCTTGCCAGCAAATTATGAACAAGACTCTAAAAAAGAAGATAACTTTAATCTGCCGAGTAAGTGACTATTACATGAGACATTTGATAGGTGAAGACGCATCCAAACTGTTCGCGGACATGCTGTAGTGACGCTAGGGTGCAATCATTCGAAAAGCGGGCTTTACCCATTGATTTCGGCAAATCGTGGCCGCCGATAAGCCTTGCAGCAATTTCCCTAGTCTCTTAATTGTAGTGATTTTGATTCCGGCAAGCATTACAACCTGTAAGCGGTTTTCAAAAGTTTTTACATTTATTCCCGCATAGAAGAAAAATCGAATGAGCGTCAATTAGTTACGACGTACTTCTTTTGTCCATAAGCATCTATGCTTGTCAGGAAGATCCACCACACGGACATTCTCCACCACCACCTCAACAAAAAGCATAATACGTATTGATGAACGCTCAAGCGTCCGAGAATATCGCTTTGAACTACGTCAGCAGACGAAAGCGACGATGACGCTTCGAGTGGAACGATGGCGACAATACCCAAGCAATACCAGGTCATCTTAAAAATATTTGGTGACATTACTGGGTGCAAAGGTAGCGCTCAGAGTGATAACGGTGGAGTATGAGCAGGGAATAATGTCCTACGTAGTGTAGACGCAGACCATCGAGTTAATGACGAGCACAGGTATTCCAATGTTCAGGGAAGCGTCAAAGAAAATGGTTTATTAGCTTTTGGCCAGCCGAAATCGCAGATCAGTTTTTTTCAACATAATATATGACCATAATATGGTCATATATAACCGCACCATGCTGGTTTTACAATATATTATATTGTAAAACCAGCATGGTGCGGTTCTTTGAGGGAAATGCCATAGTATCGCCTTTCTCCCCACATGATCGCACCATGAACGCTATAATATGGCCTTCCCCCACAGAATTGCATTAAATCACATCGCTGTAAACAAAACGTCAACAGGCAACCCACTTGAGATATGGATTGTATAAGAAGTTCAACCAACCACATCTACTCGTTTAGCACACCATTAACCCTTTCGCGGTAGATGGGCCCATTTATCGCCTGTTTAGTGCGTTTGTGAAGCAGGGCGTGAAAGCACCGCTACAAGGGCGCGTCTTGTGCCCTTTTGCACAAGTTCAAACGTGAATGCACCGTATTTTATGACAAATCGTAAGCAGTACAATCAGTAATCATCAAGTCATACAAAACTTAAGTAGGATGCAGGTGGTCGCGTGCATCTGCAAATCACGGGAGTATGTTACAAGAGGCATTCAAAACGAGTACCGGAATATACGCATTTCCTGCAACCACGGATTTCGTGCAACAGCAGGTGCAAAAACGAAGAGCTGATCAATTATGTAAAGATGACACCCCATCATCCCTGTACCTGCAACAAAAGTTTTTGTAATTTGGAAATTGTGACCGAAATATTACTTTATTTGATTGTGTTAGCTTCAAGTTGGGCTGCTGGTAACTTTGCAACAATGAAATGGCCAGCACGAGTTCGAGGGTCGATCGGAACAAGGCCAGCTTCCAGAACACCTCTCCTAATGGTAACGTCAGAAATCGACTCCCATACCATCGACGTGATTAACTTACACCGCTCTTGGGGGTTCCGCTGTGGTCGCTGTCGCAGTGCTGTTGGACGTACAGCTCACGACACCCGCTTGAAGCCCACCATCACGGCCACGTCCATGTGCCAGCATTGTGGCACCTGGCGGGACGAATTCCACGTCCGTCATGGCGTCCTCAAGCTGAGCACGCACGGTGCTCATCATGTGAACGTTTAAGCTGTCCAACAGCAGCGCACGACAGAAGGTCACTGACGGCTTCCATACCTCCATCAAAGTCAAGTCAAATTTCAATTAGTACTTAAAAACAAAAGCAAAAGCTAAAATTAATGTTTTACCTCCGTTATCCACTCCAACATGACTCGCTCATCGCAATATGCATTCTTCTGCACTGCTAACACGACCTTCTCTGCCTTGTGCAGAATGTTCATGTGCACTTCAGCCTCGACCTTACCCCGACAAATACGATGAACGGGGGCAACTTCACACCGGTGGCCGAGGCGCACAAAAAAAAAACACTTGCGCGGAATGAATTTTCCGACATTCCTACCACATTAATAAAAAAACGTAAAGAACAGAAAATGAATCTTAAAGGTGCAGAACCAGTTAACCATACCTTGAACAACTCGACATCTCGTTCGCATTGAAAGGTAATCGTAATGGTCATCTTGGGATTCATATCCACGTAAATCGAAGTCTAGACCATATTAAATAAGTGATCATATTTTTCATATCCCTGCACACCTGAGCAACCCACTAATATGTACCGCATCGTGTCCAAAATCATCCGCTACAATCTGAAATAGTCATTGCAACATAAATTAGTATCCACAGTTTTACATTCCAAAAAATATCAGCAATAAATGTTCAACTGGACTTCCGACCTCTTTCGACGTCCCTTGAGAGTGATTCGACGACGATGTCGCTTGCGGAAGCGACGGAGATACTGAATAGCAGCGACCTCAGAGCACCCCTCAGAATGTGTGGCTATAGCTTTATGCTCATCACGAGCAAACACCGCGTTGGGATGGCACGAACCTTGTTTCGCCGCATATCCTCGACCCAGTCCATCAATCTATTTAGTATCAATACAGTAAATACAATAAATAATTATAAATTTCAAGCAAATTTATGTTCCTTACCGCTGGTCAGGCCAACGGATTTTGGGCCCACGTCGGCCTGGCTTCAGCATAGTGCTGGAAGAAGCGGGCGCAGCAATTTCTTCACATAGCTTTTTCTAGCGGTAGAGCGTTGGGCGGTGGCACCCGCTAGCCTGGGCAAGGGCCGTGGGCACGCCAGCAGCGACTGCAGCGTTGGCCGCCACCAGGCGGTGAGCGTTCTTGTGAAGCGCCTCACGCATGAGCGCGTGGCAGCTCTTTCTCAACCCTGTCATTAACGCCATACATTTCTGTTAGAAGGGGCACCATACAAATTCCAACTTAAATGCTCTAAAAGTGTACTTCAAGTATTGTGCGTTCTACTCAAAATTTCCACGCGTGGTTTTTCGAATTAATCATCAAGCAATCGCGCAAGTCTCTATACATGCATTAGATATCCATTATTACAGGTGTTTCGTACACCTCATCACGTGGCTTTCAGTGAGAAGCGCAGCCGCCGGCGGCGACATGGTGCAAAAGACCAAGAATACACCCCTGTTGCATCAGCTATCGCCGATATGCAAAGCTTGGTTTCTGGGGAATTTTGGGTGGAAAATCTGTATCTTAAAGCAGTACATCGAATTCGTAAGCATACAATATCAGTGTATTAAGCAACAATAGTATTGAAACATGAAAAAATACCGTGCAGCTGTCCTTTGAAGCAGGCGCTCGAGGAGCGGCGGCAGCTTTGCCCCGACTTCTTCGTCGCAGCGTATCCCTCATACCACTCCTCGTAATGCTCTTGTATGAACGCTATCATACTGGAAGTAGTAAGCCACTACATAAACAATCACACACTATTAGATATTTCTAAATCAATAATACAGCAAAACAACACACAGAAACTTACATCCTCGTCGCAGCGTGGGTCCTTCATGAAGGTGATAAGGGCGGGAGTGAATGGAAAGCTTTCATTTCTCCCCTGCCCCTTCGTGGTCTTCGACAACTTCTTCCCCTCGAAGGATCGGAGCTTGGCTCGCGCCTGCCACCAGCCGTGCACTATACCGTGTGGGTACCCAAGGTGCTCAACGGCGGCAGGAAGGCCGACGAGCTCGACGAGCCCTATGGCTACCAGCTTGACCTTCACCGGGTAGCCCCGCTGTTTCCTCCCCATGGTGGCTTGAAAAATGAGCGGGGGGCAACCCCGCGGGGCTCACATCGCGCTCTCGAATTGCTATCCTCCAACCAAATTTTATCAATAGCGATTGGTAATTTATTACATGTAATCTCCATTTTCATTGGCTAAAATGTTACTATGGGACGCTGGCAAATTCCCGAGTTTTGTGTAGCCCGGCTTTTTGTGTCGTTGTCGGTACTGTTGGACAGCGAGACATGTTGGATAGGGTGCTGGAGGTCTTTGCAGCCAATGAAGCCACTTTTAGTGACATCGTGCACAAGATCTGGGAAACGTTCAGCTGTCACATCAAGGGGCTGGCGTCGGTTGTTTGCGGAAACATTTGCGCGGGGTGAAGGGTTTAACATGGCGAACGTTTTCCAACACTGTGGATGGGCAATCCAGGGCCACTTCGATCCAAGTAGACGATTGACAAAGGAGACGCGGCGTCCACCTTATGTGGTAATTGAAGGTGAATCTCAATCAAGCGATGGTGAAGAAAATTTAGGATTTTTCGTTAGGCAAATGCACGAGACTGATTGATAAGTTGTCGACATCTAGGTCCGTATTGCAGACCTACTCCTGGTGTTCCAATGTTCTCCATAATTGGTATCGGATCGGCCACATCAGCTAGAGCCGGAAGAAGGGATATCGGCGAGAAAACCCTCCAACGCCTCCTTTCGCGCAGCTAAGGCATGCCTCTGATTTTCAACACACTGACCAAACGCGTTCCGTCGCGCATGGGGCAATTCGTCATCCGCAAGAGACGCATTAACCGTATTAAGTGCCACTCGGGAAGACCTCGTCAGACGCGTCAAGCATTGCGACTTGCGAACCGACCGCCTGTAGCAGGCACTCCACTCGAGGGGTTGGAGGGTCTAGTACAGCCGTTTCCCATGTCGAGCGATTTGGTTTTTGCGTGATTTCGTTCGCACAAATTAGCCATATCACTGCACTGGCTTGGTACGTTTCTCCCCATACATCTTGTAATCGTTCTACTACCTCGCGAACCGAGGCCTCTGCAGCAGCGACAAATCGATCCGTATGGTCGGGACGAGTGCAAGACTGCATGGACTCATCAAGAGCACGTGCATTTGAGATACCAAGCCCGTATTCATATATCATCAACATGACAGTTTACCGCGCTGAGAGGCGGTCCACCGATTCCATTTTTAGCCTTCGTCGTCGGCACGATGCATCCATTCAACGTGAGCTGCACCAATCGGCTCCATGCCGACACAATTGGTATTTCGACTGTCCAAACATCGCCCTGTGTCACGACACAGATGCGACTTTGTGGGACCAACGGGGTAAGAGCGGTTACACAGAGCAACTCCATGCGTTTCGCAGTAATCTGGCTTTTTGATAGCATTTCTGCATTCAAATTTGCATAGGGTGTATTTGCGCTTCGACCGGCTTCTTCCCTGTAGCACCATCCAGGATTCCATGGCAGCGCACATCTGTGATGGATCCGCAGGAGTCGCAGTTATTGCCGTATTTGACGTTTGAGGTGACGTTGGATCACTGCTGTGCTGGTAGTGTGCACCATACCGCAGTCAGAATTGATACAATCTTCCAGTCTCCACCGAAAAACTCTCGTACTAGTGACGCCACAAATGCTCGGTGGCTGTCCCGGGCTCTGGGCCTCGAATGATCATTGCAATCTCGTGAAGGACGATCATCGCTGCTTTAGCGCGCTAGGCCATCACAAATGTAGGCATTGCACATGGCAATATCGATCGGGGCCATGACGAGTTTCTTGTGCCACTTCTGGAAGAAGTGACCATCGGCTAATGAAAATTTCCCACGCAGTTGATCATGCCGGTCGACGCCTTGCATAGCAGAGTTGTATTCACCGACACAAGTAGGAGCGGTGAATGCGACTAGTGATGTAACAGCCAAGCGGGTTGATGCTCACAGATGCTCACAGTGATAAGGGCAGAAGGGTTTGGGGATAATAGTTTGAGTGCTCGTGTGGCTGATATGACTGGTTCTCGCGATGGTTATAGTGCTGGACCAGCATGTGTTCGCAGCAAGAGACAGGAAGATGTTTTTCCTCTCTCAGATACGAAGCCGAGTGATGGATTGATAAATGATGCCACGCACAACATCATTGATGTTGTTCCCATAAACCCAATTCGCACACAATTTCTATAAGCGCGCTTCCGGATCGTTTATCGTCTTTGCCGGGCCAGCTCGCGATGTCGGATTGTATTCCAGCGGGGCGTCCGGTTGCAGCAAGCGACAAGACAAGATGTGCAGTCTGCAAGGGCGAGTGTACCGCAGGGCGCAATCGTACTTGGTGTAAAACGTGTATTCATCACTTTTGCTCCCATAGTGTGTGCGCGTCGCTAAAACTTCCTGCCCTGAGTGGTGAATTCCTCAAAGACTTTGGCGAAAGTAGCTATTGTAGCCAATTGTGCCACAATAATGCTACCAAATAGAACTTGGACACAGCGGAGTTGGCGAGCCAAGCAGAATCAGGCATCATATATTCTGGGAAACGGTGTTTCTAGAGCATACGTGGTGTCTGAGTTGGCTCAACCCAGGATGAGGCCGACGGAGGCAGCACAATTTAGCCAGAAACGACGCACCAACTTTCGGTCAAAACAACCAGCCCCCCTTTCGGTCAAAACAACCAACTCCGCTCGTGTCCAAGTTCTATTTGGTAGCATTGTTGTAGCACAATTTGCTTTAATAGCTACTTTCGCCAAAGTGCGGAGGTTGAACAAATCGAATCAATGACTTTTCACCTACAACATCGTTAGGGCAGCCTCCAGGTTTATTCACCCACCCTGATGGATCATTGACTACAAAACTACGCCAGGAAAGTCAGCACCTATTTTGTGATTCAGCAACGGCAGCCTTTTTCGCCTTTATTCCTTTGTCTTTTTGGAGTCAAGTGGTCGTTTGTACGAACGCATACGCATATGCCAGTGGTAGTCCATCGGCGAGGCCAGTAACGCTAGATGAACTGATGAAATTCTTGGGCATTCTGTAGTACATAACATTGGTCGACAAAGGTGAAATGAGAAACTATTGACTTAATGATGAAGAAGAAACATTTTGTCCTGGTACTCATGTTACTGGCTTGGAGTCGATTATGACATGGCGTAGATTCGCAGGAATTTGAGTTTTCGATCGTGCGTTACCACCGCCGATTTACAGTGAGATCCAGCCGCTAGAATACGTCCTATTATCAGCATTCTCAAATCGCGATGTTTGCGCCATGTAGACGTTGGTCGGAATGTGGCAGTCGACGAGGCTGGTATTGCGTGTCGATCCAGATATGCTCGGCACATTATAGTATTCAACTCGCAAAAGCCTACGGGAAAGTATCATTTTACGTTGTACGCTTGCTGCTGCTCAACGTCGTGGTACGTTGTGAGTTTCAGGTTATACTGTTTCAGCGAGCTAGGCGACCGGATGAATGGAGTAGTCCCACGCCCAGAAATTTTGCAGCACACTGATCTCACTGCGAACTCGTCTGAAATTCGCTCTCATGTCATAAAAGTTACGGCGCCCGTGAAAGGTTCTGGTCAGATCGTGAACACATATAATGTTTACCCCTCATGGTTGCTGTTGGAAAGTCTAAAATAAATTGATCTCTATGGACGCGGCACTGCCCGCTCCTTCAGCAATTGTTTTCCTTGTTTCACAATGTTCCGAAAGAACGATGCAAAATTGCGTCGCTATATGAAGCAAGGGGGTTGTCTGGCAAAGCATATTGTTGCGGCTGGTTGGGTGGATGGCTCAATCGGAAATGTCGTCTTCAATTCCGATACTTCTAGTTCATCTACTTTCTATCGTCGAATCAAAGATGCTACTGTAATTGTGTAATTGTCGCGTGAATGTTGCCTACTCACGCGAGATTTGAATCAACACATTATGTAAATTGACTTAAAGTTACTACAGCTTCAGCTTGTGACAAGGGACGGCAAGGTTTTGCGAGAACACTGTCCGCTGAAGTTGACAGTAAATGGATGATAAGTTGTTGAGTGATGTATATTATTTGATTGCATTCGTTGCCACAAATATCGTGCGTTGCCCGGGAAGCGCTTGATATTGACAACTAGATATTTGCAATATGTTTCTTCGCCACGGGTTTGCTGAAAAGATACATGCTTCTAAGCGTGGTGTGTAAGGTACAGAGCATCAAAGCAAATGCTAGCTGCTACACGTAATTCGACCGAAGCGTTGGTAGTCTAGTCCATATGCGTCTATAAATTGAAGAAGGTAGTCTGGTGCGTTTGTGTTAACCCTGTTAGTCGAGGAGGGCTTAACCCTATTGCGAGGGGTGGCGCTTAAAACAAGATGTTTAGCAAAACAAGGTACCTTTTCGAAATTACTACTAGAATATATACAGGGACAAGCGACGATCAATCTTGTTTTTACACAGCAAAGATCAATATTCATACTATTTTTCGTAATATATTCAGCTAGATACCCATAGATTTGAATACTGGCTTAAAGGAATCATGTTTTTACTAATTAAAGCAACTTGCGGAAAGCGCTCTAAAACATGGCATCTAGCCATGTTTAACGTTTGAGCTGGAACTGTCTTCCTCCAAAACCTCCCTAATGTGATGGTTTTAGTTGCGGGGAGCGGGGTAAAACAGTGTATGTAGGCATGTTTTACGATTATTGTATGGAGGGGTATCATACTGAAACCAAGTCAAAATACATCGCAATAGGGTTAATGGCACCAAAATGCCTATAATTTCTCTCTGGTTCGAATTTTGATTGGCTAAAACTAGGAATCAAGATGAGGCCATGAGCGGTTCAAGACTGTATCCAGCATATACACCAAAGTACACCATAATGCTTATTGCAAACAGTGATATTTCTAGAGATGGCGGGAATTTTCCACATGAGCTTACGGCGGTTGCCACTGCAGTTGTTTGTTTCGCTGCTGCTACCGCTAATACGGATGATGCTACTGTTAATGATGTGCCTACGTTGCCCAAGTGTGCCGGCGTGCTGAGCTCGAACTCCGCGTGAAGTCGCTGGCGTCGACGGAGTCGGAGCTCGTGGTGTTTTCTGGCTGGTCGTGCACTCGTTGGGCACGTATGCATTGAAGTGGGTGCAGCTCGTGGCTGCTATGTTTCAGTCGGCGCATTTGTTGGGCCACAAGTTGTGGAAGTCGTAAGGTTCTAGCGCACTGGTGCTTACGTAGTAAGAGCTCGCGATGTACTTTGTAACGGCTATGCATGAACGGTGTGGGGCGATACGCAGCTTATGAGCCAAGGTTGGTGGAGTTGTCATAGTTGCGAGGTTGGGAAAACTCGTTTGGGCAGTTTGCGATAGCGTAGGCTTAACGACTTCGGATAATTGACATCCAAATTCCATTGGTGAGACGTATCAAGAAACTGGAATCAATGTATGGCTGGATCAAATGAACACAGCAAGGTTATGTTAGTCAAAACAGCTGTATCCTCAAGTTGATTGGGTGTTGGATCGCCTCAGACACGGCAGCGTGAGCTAGGAGAGTGGTGTAATCGAGTTATTCGCACCCTTGTCTTGTGAACTGGTTGGCTCATCGTCTTTTGCGCTAGAATGTCAACAACATTATCAATCTTGGGATCGTTGGAATCAAGCGCGTCCCTCGCGTGGTATGCAGTAAGTCAGTCGACAAGAAACCTTTTATTGCCCTCTGTGCAGCCCCACTGAATCTTTCAATTCAAGCCAACTTCTCGGTAGAGACGGCACTAAAGAACGCGGCCATTTTTGCTCATATTGATGTAGTGATTTGAAGTGTCACTGGCGACAGCACTGACAGTCGCCTGAGCCGTAACAATTGGTTTCTCAATGACTCGCTTTTTACCCCGGCGTGCTCGCTCCAGTGCCGTCAACGCCTTACCAATTCTGCGTGTAAACTCCCGCAGCGTCATTGCCGGAAAAGCAGCGACTTTAGGACAGCGGACAAGTCCATAGACGTTCACGACGCACAAATCCAAAGCCTAAGTGAACAGGGTCGGGTCATAGATAGCCGTTTTCCTTCCTCTTGATTCTGTTGGTGCTCAGTAGCTAGTTCGCACGGCCGACGCTATGCATGAAGGTATTGTATGATACAACAGTTGGTGGCGCTTGCAGAACGCTCCTATGCATGACTTCATTGTCCGTCCAGCGGTTTATCGGCGCAATAACATGAGCATAGTGAACAGGTTCTTTGTTATCCGGCCCTAAGGATCGAGCTGTAGGTGTAGCAGTCAGATCATTCGTAAAAAATACGACGAGTTGTTTATTCTTGAAAACGACGTACCCAGCACTCGGAGGAAATCGAAGCGGGTCTTTTGATTCTGAGCGCAAACGGTTTGTAAGTCACTTTTGCGAGCTGCATGTTCTTCCTGTAATTCGTTCCAGTTTGATACTGGCTCAATAGCCATGACGAGCTCTCAAGCTCCGCGTGGCAGTTATCAACACGGTTGGTGGCATTGCGAAAGCCCGGCTTATTCTACGCATCGACAAAACTCATTCGGACGGTACCTAGTATTCGTATCTCGCCATCCGTCAACGTTTGAACAGTTGTCACAAACAACCCAACGCCTCCCAGCTGGAAAACATAGGCATTTTGTATGGTGTCTTATCATTGCTGCCCAAACTGCGGGACGTTTCTTGATATCCAAAACTACTCTTGACTTTCTTGATGTCGTGTACAATGGCGTCCGTAATGCTGCAAATGTCTGCATGTATCTCTGTACTGTACATGCGGCAAAGACGAAATCAGCATATAGCTGTTGTACCATAGCGTGTGGATATATAATGGGAACCAACTTGCCATAGCATAAAATCAAATTGCATACATGTCAGGTGTTGAGAGCATACTTACTTGTATTTTGTACGCGCCGTAATACGGACGGAGATTTTATCCGTTGCCAACGTTCCGAGTGGTGCTGCTGTTGCAGCGTAACGGGTTTATAGGTGTCGAAGAAGAAACCTTGAGCGTCAACGGGGATCGCGATCCTTTTGCTCAGGTGTTGTGCTTGATGGCGAAGATGTTGTGACTCTGGCACGAATTAGACTGAAGCGGTTTCGGCCCATTACTTTGGGGAAGTCAACTTGACCTAGAAATGGTTTCTCGCTCCAGCAGTCAGCAATTGATAAGCAGTTTTTGGGTCAACTGCTGCACAGGTTCGATTTGGGTCAACACTTCATTTGGGTCAAAAGTGGGTCAAAGAGGGCGACCATTTTCCTCAGTCAATATTGGATCAAAGTTTGTCACCAGAAAAAGGTTCATTGAAAATTTTCAAGATAAACGTTGTTGAACAAAGAATTTAGTTTGCTCAGTAGTTGTGTGTTTGGAGACCACCGTGTCGTCGTGTGTTGGGCTGCTACCTCGCTCGCTAAAGTTGCGCCATGGAATTGCGAGCGTATTCTCGTTATTCTCCGTTGTCGGTTTTATGATGCCGAAGTTGTCATTCTTCAACCTACCAAGTTCCACTCGCTCAACTACGCCTTCTCTACCAACCACCATGAACCCTGATTACGTTTCCGACGAATCAATGTCCAACTCGTTCGAGCTCGAGAAACGGTCGTCCTTCTGACCCCACCATCAAGCCCGGAACTCGAAGAGAGTGGTGACCGTCAAGTTGAAATGTCAACTTCACCCCGGAGTACCTATTCAGCGGATGGCCACCCCCAGTATCGGGACCGACAAGTGTCTATTTCGGTGGCTACTCCTATGTTCGGTGCCATTTCACTGTAGTGGCGTGTCTTCTTTCTTAGTCCAGTCATCAGCAGCAATGGCCCGCAACCGGTAGCTGCAGCGAGAAGTTGTAGCACTTCACCCACTCGCGTACCGCTAGCGCTTCTTACGTTGTCTGCCGCCAGAAGTCAAGTCGCTCGGCTTCCGACACTGCCAATTTGCAAAAAATAATAACTTGCGTCAGATGCGTTTTCCCGGCTTCCGACACTGCCAATTTGCAAAACAAAACTTGCGTCAGATGCGTTCTCCTTTTGCAAATTGGCAGTGCCGGAAGCCGAGCGACTCGGCGTCGTCGAATACGTTCGCGTCTCTTGATGGCGCGCTCCAACCATCGTGCCGCCTCCTCGGTATTTTTCTCTTCCACCACATCACCCACCACGTGAGCTTGCAGTACCTTGGCATGCACAGAGTCGGAGCGGTGCATTTCCGCCATCACCGTCGCCATCAACTGCACTGGGTAATTCTCCGTCGTAGCGGGGGTGGCGCTGCCCGCGTCGTTCTTATCACCTTTTACCCGCATCACTTGGGTGATCTTGCGCTGCCGTCGGGGTAGTGGGCCCGAGTTATTTACGTTATTGGTGCTGCTCCTCCTACTGACCGTTCGCCATCGCGTCGTTGTCCTCTGCGGTGCTTGCAGGAGCTGCTGTCGGATTAGTGCCGCTCATGGTGTCCGAAGCGCCGACTGCACGACGTGCGCCATCCCCAGTTTCAGGCCTCGAATGCGTTGTCCCGCGCTATGGTCCCGCTACCCGTCTCTACATACGTGTTCACCGGGGCGTGCATGTGTGCATTCGATTACTTGCACACCATCCAGTACTTGTCCTTTCTCTTGGCGCTGTCCGGGATTGGCCCCATATTTGTCGCGTGGTCAGTTACAAGCTCTCCATTCCTCTCCCGCCTATGTCTCTTTAATGCACATCCTCCATCCAATCTACCATCAGCAGGAGGTCGTGCCAGGGGTTCTGGTCCATCAGCAGCGCTGCCCTCACCTCTGCGCTGCATCTTCCCCCGCTTCCCCGACCGGCGCTTCTCTCTGCTTCGTACCCGCCCTCGACCTCCCCGTCTTCTTGCGCGAGTCGTATGGTGGGGCCCTTACGCTCGCTCAGCGTTTTCCGCTTCTGCAGACGGCTCGCTGGACTTCTCGTCGTTCTCGTCGTCCCCTGTGTTTTGTACTTCTCTGTCCACGTTTGATGATTGCTACTTCTGCGTCTAATGTAATGTGAACTAAGAATTACAAAGCAAGTAGACCCTTATACAAAACCTCATGGACTGCTTGTTTCGTAGATATTTGTTTGGGCTGCATAACGTCAGTTTTAGAGCAAATAACAGCAAGGTTGTCGCGCCGAGTTTGAAGGAAAACAGTTTTTTCGTAATTTCACTCCTAATTAGCGATATGAATCTGGAGTTTACAGCAGTCTCCAATGGATTTGTGGATCGTATGGCTCAATCAAATCCTTGAAAACTGCGCTGAAGACGATGTTTTGAACCTTTAATAAAGTGAGGTTGTATTGCCGGTTAAGACGACGTGCGGCATATCAGAGAATCGTTTTAGCCAATGAGGTTTCTTTTCAGTTTTACATACGGAATTAGTTATCAAATCCTCAGAATTATGGCGGCAAAAAAGACAGTTTATTGATAAAGAATCTGCGACGTGAGCGCTTTGTAGCCATTTTCGACAATCGTGCTTGTGGTGGTAAAAGAGGTTAGAAGACCGCCATGACCACCGAGAAGCTTGCGAACACGAGGGAGTTTAAAGTTGTTACCCTCCTCGTCAATAATAATACATTCCATCACTTTTTGTAAAGTGAGGAAGCATTTTTCAATAGTTTGATATTGAATACTATTAGAGGCAGTTTGAACTGCATCGATGAGGCCGTCAATTTGGCTTGTCGGCTGGCGATACTGTACAGATTGAATACAATTAAATATACCCAAATCAAGTATGTTGTACATAGGCGAACGAGCAGGCTGACAAACCATTTTGATCTTCCACCGCCCTTCCTGCCCGGCTTCAACCACCTCGACCATGATCTTCTTCAACATTAGGTCCGGCATTATCTTGCTGTACACGAATTACATGGTCCTTGCGCCCTTTATAAATAGCAAAATAAGCGTTAATATGAAAATATTTGGTAAAATGGTTTGAAAAATACATGCCGGGCTATTTTTTGCGGATTGCCGGGAAAACGTTGCTCTTTAGCATTTTCACGTACACTTTTCTTGACATGTTGAAATTTTTCGTGATCGGGGTCCCTGCAACTCGATTGTTTGAGGTTCTCTTGGCCGTGGCTCTCGCAACAATTGTCCAAATCCCGTCAAAGTAGGTTTTTGTCAAACAATTGTACCGTGGCTGGGCGACAGCCGCAAGAAACATTACCATACCGATGTAGCGTTGTTTAGACCATGATCGGTAAGGTAATGAATCATCGGCAGCCAAGTAGTAACGAGACGAAGCCTTGTACATGTTGAACCATTTCTCATCTATATGTACAACATTATACATGGCATCTAAACGGCACAATGTACCTCCTACAAAAAATAGTTTTCAAAATATTTTACCAACATATTATAAATAACTTACCGATAGGCCTTTCAACATGCGCAAGGGCCCATGTAAGTCGCTGTAGCTTGTGTGCGTCGGAGAGGGTCGGCTTCAAGCGACAGATGAATCGCCGAAGGACCTTGTTCTTGAGATGACGCTGCAGCGTCGACTTGGGTATGCCTGAGGCTGCAGCGCCTACCGCTGACCCAGAGGTACCGCCACAACGCTCTCGGCGACTTCGTCAGGGCTGAGACGGGTCGCGCGTTGCGAGTACGGCTTGCGGGGCTGGACCAGCGCTTCCGGGTCGTCTCAGAGGGCCCAGATGCCTTGAATAGACGAGCGACTCAAGCGGAAGAGCTGCTTAGCCCTAGCCACCGTGCCGAAACGAAGGCGGCATTCCTCACTAAGCGTAGTAAGGAAGAACGGCAACGAGGATCTTGGGAGTGATGTTGGTGGCGCCGAGCGTGCGAGTCATGCTGATAGTTTATGGAGTGTGGGGGGTTTAGAGTATAATGCGACGATTTAGAAGCCACGTCCACCCGTTTTGCGATGGCTTTTGTAGCCCTAAACATATTGACTTTTGGCCAATAAAATGATTCTAACATTCTTGTGTGGGACACAAAAAAACAAATGATTCTACTTTGATGGGACAGAGAGGTAGCTCGAAGGCTTCTGTATTCAGCTTGCACCCCCGATCAAAGTGTCCATTGTTCCAGCAGTAATAGCCCACGCGTTGGTCGGTGCCGGCAGGGGTACAAGCGCGTAACCGTGGGTACACCTGGGCCCCAACCGCTTGCACCTGCTAGACTGACGAGTCGTCCGTCGACGTCGTACCTGGGCGGATTTTCACGGGAAGCGCTTTCCTGAATCCACTGAGACCCTGACCCGAGTTCGCAGCTGCTGCCGACTATTTCTTCCCTCTAATGTCCCGTGGCGCTGCCGCGCCCAGCGGCGTCCTGATGTTTCGGATCGTCGCGCCCACCCGCTGTACTTCTTCTTTGTGTGCCTGGCCGGCGTGACGCCACGCCCGAGAACTTGTCCTCGCTTCGCCTGCGGCACCAGCGGCCGCCGCCCCGCACTTCACTGTCACTCGACCGTCACTTCTCCGGGGCTGCGCTGCTGCTGCCACAGTGACTCAGTCTACGCTTGCTACATGTTAGTTCAAGGTGACACTGCTAATCCAATCTTTTGGGCGACCGGGCTGCATTTCGAGTGGGAATCTAGTTGGTGGTGTCATGGAGGATGCCAAAACATAGATATACATGGCAGACACTGGCAGCGCAAGCGCACTCGCTAGCTGTCGTTGCTGTAATACTGTGGGCTGATAAATGCGACCACAATAATATTAAAAATAATATCACAGATTGAATGCTTTGCACTGTAACGATTCGATTTGACAAATCTCAGTGAAAATCACTGATTTATAGAAATTCCGCCTCTTTCA
The DNA here is from genome assembly GCA_033557925.1 of Phytophthora x cambivora. Lineage (NCBI taxonomy): Eukaryota > Oomycota > Peronosporomycetes > Peronosporales > Peronosporaceae > Phytophthora > Phytophthora x cambivora. Next base: position 1,325,952 of record JAUCEB010000012.1, on the reverse strand, counting down.
CCGTAACGCTGGATATGGACCACGTCCCGCTCGTCCCTCCGATCGGGATCATCGCAAAAAGTACAGCTGATTATGGTCATCTTCGTCACTCAACGCATGGAGCCTCAGCGCTCCTTCTTCTATAGCGCAGACTACGTCAAGTTCATACAGCAGTAAGCAGAATGAAATCCTGAGGAAGTGTCGCGCAAAACAGCAGGCCGCAGCGAGGACTGAGACAGTAAATGGCAGCAAGGTCGACCAGGAAGCGGCAGCGAAGGACAGCGAGGCCGACATTGAAGATGACCAAGGATTTCGGTCCGACGCGCAGCGGGCCGACCTGCTGGTGGTCTTTCTAACACGTCCGCGGAAGATCGCGCGCACCCAACATACGCAGGAGGAAGGACGACAAGCGGAGGGCATGATGATGACTACGGCAGGAGGACTGACGTGCGATCCACATTAGACAGCTGAGAGATAACCTGAACAGTCGCTCGCTCGAGGATGAGAAGCCGCCCGCAACGGAGAAGACTGCTCAGACTTCAATATGCCGGACAGATGACTGGACTAAAAGAAGAAGCACACCGACACCTAAATCCATAAATAAAGCCGCCGAGGAGACGACTCGCATGGTTGGCTTTTACCACATACACCCGACTGAGAGCAGCCGCCGCGTGGAGAACAGCACCCTCATCACTGGCGACGCCGACCTGGAGTGTGCAGGATGCGGGTAAAGCAGCAGCTCCGCGGTGTCGTGGTCGAATGCAAGTAACGCTCGTGTCCCGTACCGCTGCGAGTGTGTTAGAAGGTAAAAAGTTAGCCCTCGGTAGTTTAGTCCCCGTCGCAGCACACTCACACGACCAGGAGAGCTCCGGAGAAGGCCACCACAGCCAAGTCGCCGCCAGGAACGCAGATGACAGAAGCCCTGTATATTTTCGTGTTAGTCTAGCCAGAGAAGTAGGGAAGTGTCTGCTGTAGAAATCGGACACCGTCAATTGACCAGGGTAAGACCGAAGTGCGACGAAGTTGTAACAAGTTAAGAGTACTCGCTTACTCAGCACACGTCCCTCCTTGTTGCTAGTTTTGCCTGCCCAGCGGCATCAACTTCTGTTTGTCATGTTCAACACCAGTGGCAGCCACGATGGTACTACGAGTGGAGATCTAATGAGGAGTCGCGTAGAATGACTGGCTGGTGGAGCCTGGTCCTAAAGATAGTAGTCGTAGCGCTAATTGCAGAATTGGAAACTCACTGATGAGGGTCTTTGGCCGGGGCCGAAATCGATACGTGCAGCCTCAATCGAAGCAATCAAACTCCATTTTCTTCCTGTCGACGTCGGAGCTACAGTTCTCCTAGATCCTCTAACGTTGTAGGTTCTCAAGTAATTCACGTCTACGAGAGCTGCGGTCGACGAGACCCTGCGCTTTCAGATCCTTGAACACGTTTGCGACCACCGCCACGCCATCTCTACCTCTAAACGTTACCTAAATGTCAGTTTTTTTTCGTCCCCGCGTGATTTTGTAATTGCTTTAGGTTGATGTGACCACTGCAATAGAAATGACTTCATCTATTTGTGTTTTATCTAAGAAACTATAGCGCAACTAGTGTATTCCTTGTACACTGACAGTATAGTCAGTTATACAGGCAAATAAAAGTTAGTTAGTGTCTAGTAAATTCTGCTAACATGTAGATGCCGAACGAGCGATACCAAATTTTAAACAAAAATCGGATCTTACTATTTTTTGAGTAATTTCTTTTTGGGCATTTTCGATGTGCTTCAGAGTTTGAAGCATGACCCGGACACATTTCTCTCGTCAAAGCCGCAGAATGTTTAGATTGTGGCATCGCCATTCCAAGTCTGTGATTCTCAGCACTCGCAGGCTTCAGTTTAACCCTTTCGCGGTAAAAGGCTACATTTTTCGCCCTTTTAGACGTTGTTCAAAACACGGTGCGAAAACACCTTGTAAAAGGGCGCCATAAGCGCCCTTTTAGCTTTGGGGGGCTGTCTCCCCTACCGTACTGTGTTACTGCCAATCATATTAGTGAGGGTAGGTTTAGCGTCGAGGTGCCACCAGGTAAATAACGGCGCTATCGTAAGATATAATGTCATATGGTCTGCATCATACACTCTCGAGGGCATAGAAGGGGAGTCCCATCGCAAATGGCATCTTCCGCCTCGGTGATCGCTGGTCGCCACACATTTAACCCATACAAACTTTAAGACACATGCATATGTATTTGCTCCTCAATACTTAGAACAAGTCAGATGAACATTATCCAGCATGCGCACCAGTTTCCAGGACTGGGAATTCAAGCAACTCGTGCAAATTGCGCTAGAATTCGAGATTGAGGGCATGAGAATAACATGGGCCTACGTCGCGCGCCGCATGACTGAGTCCAAGCGTACGGCTAGGCAGCTCCAGCTACGATTGAACAGTCTCAAGAAAACCTACGGGAAAACTATCGCTAACTTCCCCCCATGCTTCTTTTCGAGTGCTTCGCGTCTTCGGCCTCTGCTGCTGTCGGAGTCCGTTAGTTCGGCGCGTCGTGTACCTAGTGTTGCGGTACAACCAAGGCTGCCAGCGCCAACTGAAGCCTCGCGTCGGACCTCTCGTGTACTGCGACCAGCGGTTCAGGCGCCGTTATATGCGTCTGCGTACACGCAGCTTTCAAACGAGCAACCGGCCCATCCGACTGAGCGGCAGCCAACTGATGTTGTGTCGGCTGCAGCAAGCCCAGCAGTGGAGAGATTGCCGTGTGGAGCAGCAGAAGCGACGGTAATAGTTGCTGAACGGGTTGCTTATGAGCTAGCACCGGGTTCGGATTTGGAGCTATCTACTCAAGAATTTGAAGCAGCCCTAATGGGGTTTCCGGAACTGTTACCGGTGCTGCAACCAAAACACCGAAATAAGTCGTGCAAGGAAACTTCAACCACATCAAGTCCCAAATTACTCACGCTGCCTGCAGTGACCTGCGCTATGGAGTCAATTTTCGGTGATATTAGCGCCAAGGACGTGCGTCAACATGCTGGTCGAATGCACAATAACGCGGGGGAACTATTGCCGTCCGGAATAGCAGTCATGATGGATGTGTTGGGACCGCTGACCGAGCGTGACGTTTTTCTTGACGTGGGTGCTGGAATCGGCAACGTACTGGCCCAAGTCGCGCTAGCTACCAAGGTTAGCAAATGCATTGGTGTTGAAGTTCGAGGTGAGTTGTGTTCCCTTGGTACCGAGCGGATGCTACGGTACGTCGATATGTATCCATTACTTCGGAAGGTGTTCCTCAAGTCTGCAGATGTCCGAGATCTTCTGCTGTCCGCACAACCCCCAACATGTGACGCCACCATCATTTTTGCTAACAACTTCCTGTTTGAAGAGACGGCGAAGATTTTTGTCGCCAGAGAGCTAAGTGATATGCCCAACGCGCGAATCATTGCGGCAACATCGCTTTTCTGTCCTAGGCACAGCGCGAGGTGTTCACATCCATTCTGTGACCGTTGGAAGCTATCTCAGACAGTAATGGTAGCCTGTAGCTGGAAGTCGGAGTTGACTCCTGTTTACATTTACAAAGACTGATAACACAAGAATACAATATCATTACCAAGTCACATTCTCTTCAATTCGCCTACGTAACTCCTTGATAGGCTCAGTATGCTCGCAATGTCGTCTTTCACGTCGCAGTACACGCCATCACCCACTCAGTGCAACGCCAGCCCCCACAAGCCGACGCCCGAGCTACTTAGATGACCACGTAGGATCTCAAACCAATACGTCACCTCAAACCAATACTTACTTCACATCTGTACCAATACCATAATGAACACACACGTTCACCTCAAAGTCCACATACTTGTAGTTCTAGATCGCCAACGTTGCATCCCACAATTAGGACCATGCTGGAGTTCATAGCACGCGAGGCGTTTCCAAGTTCACGCCGGGACGCACCCTCAAGTCCCCGTCACATGAATTAGCTCACGACTAAGACGGAGACCGTGCCCGAGTTCCCGACACTGGAGACCATGTCGGTTCGAACCCACACTCCATGCGCGACCATGCCGTAGCCCACACATGCGTCGGCCACTGTTTGTGCCCACGACCCAGACCGGGAGCTATCCCACGCCAAAGTCCGCATCGAATGCCCCACCATCATAGCTAAATCAATATTTGCCGCACAACATCCGGCTTCGAAGCAGGATCGACGCCTAAACCCGTAGCAGGAGTGGGCGGTACCTGTTCGACACCCGCCGCATCGATCTCAGTCTCGGCTCTTTTCATTTGAGCAAGCGCAGACCCCCGACTGATAACCCCCTTGACCGTAAAAAGTTTGTTTGGAAGGTAGAACTTATGAAATTTGTCCCAACATGTCCACGAAATTCGTGGACACATCCATGGTTTTGGTGGCTGGTCGTGTACTTCTCGGCAGAGGCAGACTCCATGGGTGAGGCAGTAGGTTGTGACTTCAGTGGGGTAGCGCTCTTCCCAGCGGCAAATAATGCAACGCCGACGCTTTCTACTCTTTTTGTCGTGGATCTGCTTCGATGCTACAGCACCACATGATCTGATGGGGCTGCTGTCTGTAGGAGTCGACCGCGGTACAGAAGGAAGAAAGTCTCGCTCAACTACCTCCACGCTGTCAATGCCAGCCAGGCGAGCGCCGTATATCATGCGCCCTTCGCTTGGCGCATCGGTCCACTTGCCGTTCATGAGCTCGGCAGCCAGCTCCATCACAAACTGGCGGTGGGGGTCGCGTGCAGCTGGGTTTGGTTTTGCCAGTCTGCGCGTCAGGTATGCGTTCGACCGGGCGACGTCTATCAATGCCAACCCCAGCTTTTTGTGCCACCGCTTGTAAGAGTGGCCATCCGCAATAGAAAACCGACCTCGTATTTGATCAAGTCTATCCACTCCTTGCATATTCTTGTTGTACTTCCCTATACATGTTGGCGCTGGATATGAATTCTTCTCACTACCAACTGTGCGTGTAACTGGTGTAATCGTCGATGCGTCGGCGTTCGAGATCATGTTGACGACGTCACCATCGCACCACGAATCCGCAATCATACTGAAATCACTAGAAATCGCTTGGCGGTGATCGCCACGAGTACATTTGGTCTCGTCGAGAATGGTATGCCGCGGAAAATGTTTGCTGTTGGATTTAATTGTCCCTCGTCCGTATAGGCCTTTGAGCTCCATTTCTTGTAGAATATGCACTGAGCTGTAGTAGGTATCCATGTTGACGATACGCTTCGTTCCGAAGAACGGTCTCGTCACTTCTAACACATGCTGCCGAATTTTTGACACTTTGTCGAATTCAGTGCGCAGCTCCTGAGCCTCAACCTCGCCAACTACCGCCTCAAGACGATGGGCAACATCACAACGATTGCAGTGCAACTTGTAGTTCAACGCGATCCAAGTAGACGAGCAGCAGACCACATAAAGTCGGAAATGGTACTTGCCAGTCGGCTTCATCGGGTTAAAAACAATCATGTGGCGTCCTTGTCGTGACCTACACGCTACACTGGCCTCATCCAGCGCAACGTTCCTTCCAACATCAACGTACAGGCCACCGGTCACCTTCAGCAAATTCAAAATGGGTCTGATCCGAGCAGCTGCATCTTGATCTAGTGTCGTAGGAACCGCGTTGAAGCTGAAGCAGCGTCGAAGCAGCTTGTAGCGATTGAGCGACATGACGCTATCCAAAGATGTAGAGCTGCCACCAAATACCATGTCTTCCGGTTGTGCTCCCCAGTAATTGGCGTACTCGCCCTTGTCGTTCAACGCCATGTAGAACATAATACCTAAGAAGGTCATTAGCTCGTGAAGTGTAAACGGCGTCGAAATCCTGATGTCGTAGGTCGTCGCGTACTTGTTCGTCTCGAAGAGAACTTGACGCCAAAAGTATAACGGCAAATAGGCGAAGAAACTTGATGTTGAAGATTGAAGGGATAGGTGCTTGTATTCAGGCCGAAGTCGCGTCATAGTCGAACCATCACTACGCTCATACAAATCCCCAGGCGCATCAACGCTCCCCGTAGGTTCAAAGCGCATGCTCTCAATGGCCTCTACTTCCACCACGCTTGTCGGAAGCAGCACGCCTGGATCATACTCCTCGTAATCATCGGCCACACGAAGATCAGCCGATTCATCAATGTCAATGTCGTCATCTGCATCTCCACTAACAAGCTCCTACCAATCTGGGCTGTCCTTCAATCTGGTAAGCGCCGCATAATTCTCGACACCGCGTTGAATTATGCCAACACTAACGCGTTCAACCGCATTTTGAAATTGGCTATCAAGCCAACGAACTTCGAAAAGAGAGGCAAACTTGCCTCGCATCGGACGACGGCATACCCGCCCAACAATATAGGCAGTGCCTACTTGGCGATAGTGTTTGGATTTCATCCAGGGTTCCTTTTCGGGAGCGAACGCCACCAGCTTATCGAGATACACATCTTGCAGCAGCGCCGGTGGCGTCGTGTGGATGGTGTCCGCGCCGCCTTTGCAGACAAAGGCTGTGCTGTACCGGCATGTACCGGTGTGTGCGGCACATCTACACGAAAAAATATAGCACATGCGTTACCAAGAGCTCAAGCATCAACGCGAACTAGAGCGTGGCGTACCTGGTGTCACCGCCCGACCACCACGAACCGCACCCCGACCCCGAGTTCCTCTTCCACGCGACGCCGTCGCTGCGCCACCTACGCCCGAGACAGCTTGTTGAGTTTCGGCCTCACCAGCATCAACGGCATGTCGCTGAGCTTCGGCTCCGAGATCCGGATGATGCCGAGCCCCACGGCCTAAATAGACAAATACATGTACAACATCATCGTTAAGAACGACTCGAACAACATCGCGAGCGAGAGCGTGACGTACCTGGTGTCACCGCCCGACCACCACGAACCGCACCCCGACCCCGAGTTCCTCCTCCACGCGACGCCGTCGCTGCGCCACCTACGCCCGAGACGGCTTGCTGGGTTCCGGCCTCACCAGCATCAACGGCATGTCGCTGAGCTTCGGCTCCGAGATCCGGATGATGCCGAGCCCCACGGCCTAAATAGACAAATACATGTACAACATCATCGTTAAGAACGACTCGAACAACATCGCGAGCGAGAGCGTGACGTACCTGGTGTCACCGCCCGACCACCACGAACCGCACCCCGACCCCGAGTTCCTCCTCCACGCGACGCCGTCGCTGCGCCACCTACGCCCGAGACGGCTTGCTGGGTTCCGGCCTCATCAGCACCAGCGGCATGTTGCTGAGCTTCGGCTCCGAGATCCGGTTGATGCCGAGCCCCACCACGGCCTAAATAGACAAATACATGTACAACATCATCGTTAAGAACGACTCGAACAACATCGCGAACGAGAGCGTGACGTACCAGGTGTCGCCGCCCGACCACCACGGACCGCACCCCGACCCCGAGTTCCTCCTCCACGCGACGCCGTCGCTGCGCCACCTACGCCCGAGACGGCTTGCTGGGTTCCGGCCTCATCAGCACCAGCGGCATGTTGCTGAGCTTCGGCTCCGAGATCCGGTTGATGCCGAGCCCCACCACGGCCTAAATAGACAAATACATGTACAACATCATCGTTAAGAACGACTCGAACAACATCGCGAACGAGAGCGTGACGTACCAGGTGTCGCCGCCCGACCACAACGGACCGCACCCCGACCCCGAGTTCCTCTTCCACGCGACGCCGTCGCTGCGCCACCTACGCCCGAGACGGCTTGCTGGGTTCCGGCCTCATCAGCACCAGCGGCATGTCGCTGAGCTTCGGCTCCGAGATCCGGTTGATGCCGAGCCCCACCACGGCCTAAATAGACAAATACATGTACAACATCATCGTTAAGAACGACTCGAACAACATCGCGAACGAGAGCGTGACGTACCAGGTGTCGCCGCCCGACCACCACGGACCGCACCCCGACCCCGAGTTCCTCCTCCACGCGACGCCGTCGCTGCGCCACCTACGCCCGAGACGGCTTGCTGGGTTCCGGCCTCATCAGCACCAGCGGCATGTTGCTGAGCTTCGGCTCCGAGATCCGGTTGATGCCGAGCCCCACCACGGCCTAAATAGACAAATACATGTACAACATCATCGTTAAGAACGACTCGAACAACATCGCGAACGAGAGCGTGACGTACCAGGTGTCGCCGCCCGACCACAACGGACCGCACCCCGACCCCGAGTTCCTCTTCCACGCGACGCCGTCGCTGCGCCACCTACGCCCGAGACGGCTTGCTGGGTTCCGGCCTCATCAGCACCAGCGGCATGTCGCTGAGCTTCGGCTCCGAGATCCGGTTGATGCCGAGCCCCACCACGGCCTAAATAGACAAATACATGTACAACATCATCGTTAAGAACGACTCGAACAACATCGCGAACGAGAGCGTGACGTACCAGGTGTCGCCGCCCGACCACCACGGACCGCACCCCGACCCCGAGTTCCTCCTCCACGCGACGCCGTCGCTGCGCCACCTACGCCCGAGACGGCTTGCTGGGTTCCGGCCTCATCAGCACCAGCGGCATGTCGCTGAGCTTCGGCTCCGAGATCCGGTTGATGCCGAGCCCCACCACGGCCTAAATAGACAAATACATGTACAACATCATCGTTAAGAACGACTCGAACAACATCGCGAACGAGAGCGTGACGTACCAGGTGTCGCCGCCCGACCACCACGGACCGCACCCCGACCCCGAGTTCCTCCTCCACGCGACGCCGTCGCTGCGCCACCTACGCCCGAGACGGCTTGCTGGGTTCCGGCCTCATCAGCACCAGCGGCATGTTGCTGAGCTTCGGCTCCGAGATCCGGTTGATGCCGAGCCCCACCACGGCCTAAATAGACAAATACATGTACAACATCATCGTTAAGAACGACTCGAACAACATCGCGAACGAGAGCGTGACGTACCAGGTGTCGCCGCCCGACCACAACGGACCGCACCCCGACCCCGAGTTCCTCTTCCACGCGACGCCGTCGCTGCGCCACCTACGCCCGAGACGGCTTGCTGGGTTCCGGCCTCATCAGCACCAGCGGCATGTCGCTGAGCTTCGGCTCCGAGATCCGGTTGATGCCGAGCCCCACCACGGGCTAAATAGACAAATACATGTACAACATCATCGTTAAGAACGACTCGAACAACATCGCGAACGAGAGCGTGACGTACCAGGTGTCGCCGCCCGACCACAACGGACCGCACCCCGACCCCGAGTTCCTCTTCCACGCGACGCCGTCGCTGCGCCACCTACGCCCGAGACGGCTTGCTGGGTTCCGGCCTCATCAGCACCAGCGGCATGTCGCTGAGCTTCGGCTCCGAGATCCGGTTGATGCCGAGCCCCACCACGGCCTAAATAGACAAATACATGTACAACATCATCGTTAAGAACGACTCGAACAACATCGCGAACGAGAGCGTGACGTACCAGGTGTCGCCGCCCGACCACCACGGACCGCACCCCGACCCCGAGTTCCTCCTCCACGCGACGCCGTCGCTGCGCCACCTACGCCCGAGACGGCTTGCTGGGTTCCGGCCTCATCAGCACCAGCGGCATGTCGCTGAGCTTCGGCTCCGAGATCCGGTTGATGCCGAGCCCCACCACGGCCTAAATAGACAAATACATGTACAACATCATCGTTAAGAACGACTCGAACAACATCGCGAACGAGAGCGTGACGTACCAGGTGTCGCCGCCCGACCACAACGGACCGCACCCCGACCCCGAGTTCCTCCTCCACGCGACGCCGTCGCTGCGCCACCTACGCCCGAGACGGCTTGCTGGGTTCCGGCCTCATCAGCACCAGCGGCATGTCGCTGAGCTTCGGCTCCGAGATCCGGTTGATGCCGAGCCCCACCACGACCTAAATAGACAAATACATGTACAACATCATCGTTAAGAACGACTCGAACAACATCGCGAACGAGAGCGTGACATACCAGGTGTCGCCGCCCGACCACCACGGACCGCACCTCGACCCCGAGTTCCTCCTCCACGCGACGCCGTCTCTGCGCCACCTACGCCCGAGACGGCTTGCTGGGTTCCGGCCTCATCAGCACCAGCGGCATGTCGCTGAGCTTCGGCTCCGAGATCCGGTTGATGCCGAGCCCCACCACGGCCTAAATAGACAAATACATGTACAACATCATCGTTAAGAACGACTCGAACAACATCGCGAACGAGAGCGTGACATACCAGGTGTCGCCGCCCGACCACCACGGACCGCACCCCGACCCCGAGTTCCTCCTCCACGCGACGCCGTCGCCGCGCCACCTACGCCCAGGATGGCGCTACCGTGTGGCGCGTCCGGTCTGACTTGACGTTCCTTGCCTTGATGTGGATCAACAATGTTTATTAATACATCCATCAGTAATAGTAGCATATATGGTAAAAAAAAACAAGTATGCATACCCGTGGCATTGTCGGAAAGCTGGAGTGTGAACTGTAGAACAGCAGCCTCCCCACGTAGGTAGTCGATTCCTTCCTGGCCATTTGCATCTCCCCCCGGTCGGATATAAAAGTACCGCTGGTCCAAGCTCCGTAGCGGAGGCGGCTTTGGATACCAACCAGCCTTTTTTAGGAGCGCCCAAGCTTCCTTAAACTCAACAACTCCTCCGACATAGTCTGGCGTTGCCGTCGCAGTGCACTGACGCGTCCGAGGTAGGCGTCGACGCTTGTCCTTACCAACTCCTTCGTCGGCCGATTCGTGCTTCCGCTTCGCCATCTCTCCCTTTTCGATTGTATGGTGGTGGAAGGCGAAGAAGCCAAAACGGTCGTCATATCGCAACACATCAAGTTTTACAGCCATAGTTCTATAATACTCCTATGATCTTGATAATGAATATACATTAGTACACAGAGGTAAATTAAATTCGTGACACCTGCCATGATACCCCGCCTTTTCAGTAGACCCATACTAAGATTCATATAAATGCCTATGTTGTGGTGAAAACGACAAAATAAAAGTATGTGCAATACAAAACTCTAATCACATGCATGTGTACTGCGCCATGCATCTGACAGTGTCGCAGAATGCATCGGTACACCTTGGTCGTATCACGGTAAACCCAACATAGCATATAACGTTCACCGGCCACCTCGCGGTATTCAGCATGCAATCATTAGTGGTGGTACACCCGCAGAGATCGAAGTGATAGTCGGATAGCCGAACGCCACGCAGAGTTGGTCGGTGCTCGTGATCGACGACGAGATCGTCGTTGTCATTCCTGGGCTGGTGTTTTCGCAGGCTAAGGAGGAGGAAGAGATCAAGGACAAGAGATGGAGACCTTGTAGCGTTGTAGGCGTCATCGAGCAGAAACGAGGATGGCATACAGCGAAGATATTTATTTTACGGAATAAGTTTCGTAGTTGGTACACTGTACCCGAATTTTTCAGCCAATGACAATTCTATTGGACTAGTCGTCCACAAAAATGCGAATAATAACCAATCGATGCGATCTTGGAACAGTACAGTCATTTTCTAAAAGGGCGCTCCCTGCGCCCTTTTAGGGGCCATGTATTTCTATATCACATGTCAGACATGATTGTGACGATCGTTGATATCTAGTGCGAGTACCGTCAATTTTTAAAAGGGCGCTTGATGTGCCCTTTTAGAAAGAAGTATCCTAACTCTGTATACTATAATTTATCCCTGCGGCTCGCGAAAGGGTTAATGTATTGCATGTTTTCCTCCTTCGAGACTTCACTGCGAGGGGAAAGTTGACTTGATTAGCTTGGAGAGTTAGACTCCATAGAGTTCCCAATTCTAAGTCCTATCGCGGGACAAACCCTTATTAAAGGTGAATAACCCGTCCTAGAAGGCTTCCTACTGCTAATTAAGTTTGAAGAAGATGAGAAAAAAATCTCACTTGGCAGGCTGGCTGCTTCTTCTTCGTGGAGCTCTGAGCTCGTTCCTGGCTTGAGCGCTGGGCGGCAAAACGGCGAATGACTGGCTCGCCGTTTGCCCCTGGTTCGGAAACCCCGGTTGAGTTCTTCGATTTTCTTCGTATTTAACCACACACTCTCCTCTTTCGGGACTTCACTGCGAGGGGCAAGTTTACTTGATTAACTTGGAGAGTTAGACTCCCTGGAGTTCCCCCTATCGACTGCATTGTGTTCATGGTCGGTATGATGCCTTTCTCGTGGCACTCCCAGGTTGAGGCCTTGATCATACAACTTGCCGCGTCACGAATCATTCCGGGTCGTACTCTGGTGTAAACGGTGAAACACCAGCTGGCCCACCGACCAAGTAGTCGAATGACCAGGTTACTTTTGCCGGCTGCCAGTAATACGCATGCTACTCCGATGTGGAGCGAGCGGGTGGAGTAGTCGGATCGCGGCAGACCCATGCCAGTAGCTGACAGCTTGATGAGATTGGCCACTTGTGTCTTCTTGATTGTCCTGGTAGTCGAAACTGAAGTGAGGTACGGCCCCAGCTTTCGCCCTGTAGCGAGCCACTGTGTTCGGATGTTCAGACATAGTCTGGCCGCTGCCTCGGGGCACAGGTGTGCGTGGTTGGACTTGTAGTGTCGCACCGTCGTACGCGGTCCCCTTCGTCTGACTCGAAAAATACCTCCACTGACATCGCTCCCGGTTCTTCAGGTCCGACCTGTGTTTCTAAGTTCTCTCGTGGAAGGACGTTGGCCGCTTTCACACAGTGAGTCCGAACGCTGACCCCGTCGATTTGCCACTGGTCACTGGGCCCACAGCTCTGAGTTTCGGTCCAGGAGGAAGAACGCTAGGACAATTGATCTCCACATCAGGTCACTCTCCGTATCGTGCCGGGCTCTGAGCTCGTACATCTTGAGCAGCATCAGTGTAGTAGCAGGTTGCTTCCGGTCCACGTCACTATGGGAGCACTTGTATCCTTGAGCGATGAGCTCAAATTCCGGATCATGGTAATCGAGTTTGGCGTTCCGAACTGTCTTGTATGCGAATGCTACTACTGTCATTTTCCCTTCGAATGCCTGGTACTTGTTTCCTTTCATTGTCTTGTTGTGCCCTTCTGAGGCACACAATGCCGCGAACAGTCCGACCATCCGTGCTTGTCGTGTCCTAGGCAGTTCATCAATCCACACGGGGAATCCGAAGTCGCTGCAGAAGGATTCCCAGAACTTGAAGCTCCTGCTGTAGCTTCCGAGTGTCCCAGCTGACACTGCGGCCTGCTTGAGCTGGTGTCGCTTTTCCTTCCACGCACCGGCATCTGACGCAGCATGTTGCATGCAACGATAGTTAGTATTGATATCCCCGTGGATGTCGCACTTCGAAGTCTGCTCCACACTTTGTCGAATCACGTGTGTCGTGCAGTGCGGTCTGTATCGAGCCTGATTCAAAGCACACCGTCGCAAGACCTGCTGCCATTCTAGGGACTTGCAATTCATTTTGTCAAGTAGTTCTATGATCCGCCGCTCGCCGTGGGTGACGACGTGTCACCAGGTGCCCTCCGTAGATAGGCTTGACCCCCACATGTCCGTGACTCTGGACAAGGCATAAGCAAGATTGTTGCCGTCTCGAGCCTGGCCCCGCTGTTTAAAGAGTCGCCGCTCCTGGGGCTTCATACTTGTGGTGCAGATTGTATTCCTCGCCACCGCCACTAACCAGGCCTCGTCGAAGGCCTTGGTGGAGTCGAACAGGTTCATCGGCATGCCAGCGAATTCGGTCTGGAATACGAGAGTCTTCCACCATTGCAGATCCTTCCGAAGGAACCCTGTCATCGGGGCGCCTGAACTCGCGAGACTCCGATAACGGTTCTGAACCGCAATCAACCGCTGAATGAATGGCTTCTTGATTGGGATGAAGTTCATCACGTGTCGGAGGACGCAGATCACGCTGTCTAGTCGCTTCCCCAATAGGAAGGTCTTTCCCAACGTCTCCGCCAGGACGGATCGCAGTTTGTCAATCTTCCTCTGTGGAATTGTGATGTACTCGTCGGGGATGTTCTAGTCAATTCCCACAGCATGGAAGACGCGCGACCAGGTCGTGAATTTGCCTTCATGCGAGCCATCTTAGCCGAACACCAGCTTGACCCCGTCTCTAAGACGTTTCTCAGCCTTCTGAAGGCGGTCACCGACGTCGACTTCAACGAGAACAATGTCTTCTACCCAATGGAATGACCAAAAGGGCTCCATATATCCGAGTACCATGGATTGATTGGTGCGCAAGTAGTGGTGGACTGTAATGGGCTTACTTAGCCCAATACTTTAGCTTACACGTGAGCGCACGTGTATGAGGAAGCGTAAGGTGTATTTAACTTAGATTAAGTATACTTGTATCCACAAGTATAATTAGATCTAAATAAAGGTACAAATAGTAGCTTTTGCGGTAAAATGAGAACTGAATTGTTTGTTAACTGTGGCTTTCCTCCTAAAACTGATATCTATAAAGAGGGGTTCTGCCAACGAGTGGTTGGCAGAAACCCTGACCTAATGCTTGAGTATTACTGGTAGAAAGACCCTGCTTTCTGACCAATAGGACTGCTTCCTATTATGAATGGTGACCACACTGCGATGTGGCCCACCTGAATGTATCCACTTAGTGCGTGTTGCACTAAGGTGAGGTTAGCCGAATGTGTAGCCCCGCTACATGGACTGCTTTCCTAAAGACGGCTAAGAACTCCGGTGAAGATGTCCACCTTAAAAACGGCCATGCTGGAAACAATGCCATGAAAAGGAGCAAGGCAAAGGTCCCCCAAAAGCTGACGCATGATCCGCGTGGACAGGCACATGGTGAAAGGATTCGGCGATATGTGCGATCATGGCGTAAATGGTGTACCCTGGGTACCGGCAACGGAGTTACAGATGCGACGCGGAATGGAGTCGAACGGGTCCCTAGTCGCATCGGGAGAGGCCTCTGAGGCCGTCTGCGCGTTGACGAACACTCCATCTGGCTCAGAGAGGTCGCGGATGATCCGGCCATTCAAGAGTAGCGGCTTGCCCTTCTTCGGCACCAGAGCAAATGTGCCCGACTGAACGAGGGGTCGCGTTCGAATGCTTGCATGGTCGCAATGATGGCACGGTCCTTGTAATAGTTGGCGAGGAGTTTGTTGACCACGCGACCCGCACCGGTGCGGGCTCCAGGATAATTGGCGGGTGTCGGGTGCGATCCACGTCGGGTGGAAGGATCCTTCCAGGGAGGTATCAGCCCGGTCTGGGCGATGGCGCACAGGAGGTCGAGAGCCGGGTACGAAGCGACGTGGATACGATACAGACCTGGGCGAAGTGCCTTGTTCGCACGAGGATCTGACCGCGAAAGAGAGCATGGGTTCCTGGAATCCCAAACCGACAGTCGCCGCCATGGCATCCAGGACGTGACGATCAATGGCCGTGACGACATGGGGGCCTGGCCCAGCAGTCAGAAAAAAAACGAGTCCACGGGGAACGGTACTCCAACGCGGTTTGCAGCAGATTGGATGGTGTCCGAGGCACGCACCTGGTACGGCCTCGAATGCAGCACGACCGGGTGGCCGGTGTGTCGAGCCATGACGGAAGATAAGCCGCCACCGTGAAAATACGTGAGTGTGGACGCACACGCGTGACAGGAGGATGGCTTGGCCGATCGTCGGACAGCTGGACGAAGTGCGCACGAACGAGATGTCGCTTGGTGGAGATCACGACGAACAAGCGACCAGATCGCTGCCACGTGAGCTAAGATATCGGGTAGTATCGGCGCCGCCGTGTGCGTCAGCTGAAGTAGGATTGCAGGGCTCTGAGTCGATGCGTACAACGGCGGACATGGCCAGCGCGTGCGCGACAAGGTGAGGTCGGTGGTGGGAAACGAGTCCATGATCCAATTGCAGAGTCCGTCGGCGGCGGTATCGGACGTCCGTAGAATGACGTGAAGATAGGTGAGTGTATCCACTGTGCCCAGGGCCCGAATCTCACAGTTCATCGAGGCAAAATGGGGTGCCCGGCACACAAATCAGCCCAGTATCTGAGAGATAACCACGCGACAATATGCACCGAAAACGCGCTTCGAATCCAACAGAGGCACGCGAGAAGTCCTTGCGCTTCCATGACATTATTGGAGTGAGAGTCCAAGAACGTGGTGGCCTGTCACCGGATGAGATGACGGTCACTGGACCAGACGCACCAAGCAAAGGCGCACCGACCGCTCAACGGCTGAAAATCACCGTTAAAAGAGGCATAAAGCGGGATCAACCACCCACTGTGCGTCTGAAACAGCCTCTGGTGATAAAGTCGAGGTGTCTGGCACCGTAGCAGCATCCAGGCCAACGTGTAACGCCGATGAGCCTGATCCAGTGACGCAATGTGCGCCCGAGGTGACATCCAAGGATATAGTCGAGGTGCTGGGCACCGTAGCTGCACATGGATCAGCATCCGACGGTGATGGGGCCTTGCTCGGGTCGTTCTGTGGAAGGTCGATCCGATCGAGGCAGATGCGTCCGACGCAGTAGAAGACACGGGAAGAAACATAACAGCCATTGTTGAGTTACGTGTCGGCGACCTGGCCGCTAAATGCTCTCCTCCCCAACGACTTCACTCTCTCTGAGGGTGCGCCGCCTTTAAGCCTGTGTGCATTTCAGGACGTCAAGCGGGAGGCGGTGACGCTCGTGAAGGTGCTTGCAGCTTGGAAAGGTACAGCCCGTCAATGATTGAAACCGAATGCACACTTGCTTGCCGTTGGCCACCGGGATCTTATCTCGGATCTGCTTGGGGAGGATTGAAGATTCGCAGTAGATCGGGCCCGCGCTGGACGAGTATTACGATGGGGGGTCTGGCGGCGCGCTGGAGGGCGTCTCGTGTCGTGTCTCCCCGGGAGCCACGACTGAATCATTCATCACCCCTACCACAAGACGCTGATTGGTCGGCGAGTCGCTGCGGAGGGAGCTCCGAGTTCTGGAACCTGCCCGGTGAAGGTCCGCACCATGGAGGAGGTCGTCAAAGAGATCGGAGAAAACGCTTGGTAGAAGTTGCACATGGCGTAGAGGAGCTGGGCTGGCGCCGACGGTTGAAGCGACCTGACGGAGTCGCCATGCACTGTGCGGAAAACAGCGGTGAGGTCAGAGGGATACCACAACGACGCAGCGTCTCGGGTCGTACACAGCACCTGGTGCAACTGATCTCCCCGGTTGATCTGCATCGTGGGGGCAGGTTCTGACCCCCCCCCCCCCCCCACTGAGAGTCCTCGTGGACTATGGTCCGACCTTGCTGGTATGCACCTGGCGCACTTGGAGACCGGAAATAGTCGAAGGGTCGGCTAAAGAAACCAACCGAAAACAACATCTTCGCGGTCACCATGGTGGCATGATACTGGCTGCGAAAGCGTTCCTGACGGAGAATGAAGTAGACTCGATCGGTCGGATGCATGTTTGCAAACCGGAATCCAAGGGAGTTCGTACCTGCATCGTCGGGCCGACTCGGGCAGCTTCGTGAACAGCCAACTCACTGAAAGAAGGTCAAACAAGTTGTTGCCGGCTGGTTGTTGCCCCTGGGGCGGCCGGACCGGGGAGAACAAGCGTCGATCGCGCCGGGTGGAGCGTGAACGCCGACGGGAACAGCTCCTGGAGCGAGATCACGAGCGACGGTGGTCACGACTTGGGGAAACACGACGAGCGCGCCGGTCAGCGTGATGGCGCCGACGTGACTGAGAGCTCGACCATCCGTGCTGAGGAGACTGGGAACGGTAACCCCGGGGCAGTGAATGGGGCAGAGAGCGACGATCATGGGATGACTCAGAGCGAAGATCAGGCCCCGGGGCGTGATCATAGCGACCATGCAAACGTGCACGCGGTGCGGTCGGGTGCCGAGCATGTCGGAGCTACGCATCATGATGAACTTGGACAGATCTTAGAGGCGATCGGGAGCGCTCGTGCCCGGTGGGCTGAGATATCAACCCGGGAAGGTCGGCGCCTGGCGCCGGCCCATAAGGCGAAGCGAAGCGAGCGGGCCCAGGATGAGCCGCACCACCCGCCGACGAGGTTGCCAGCTGCGTCTGGATAGCCTCCACGGAAGCCGAGAGAACCGAATGCTGTGACTGTAGTGCCGTGTTGGTTGCACGTTGCTCCAGGAGTAGTGCCCGCATGAGCGCCTCACCGGAGAGGTCAGCCATGGGCTGACCAGCCGACGGGTCCAGAGTCCCAGGACCTGGCCCTTACGTAGCGGCAGCTGGAACATCTTCTACTCGTAGAGCTCCTGGCGCTTGTCGTGGATTCGACGGCAGTGGCGCCGAGAACAGATCTACTGGCGTCAAGTCGGCCTCGGTCCGAGTAAGGAGCCGAAGCCCGACATCGTCCGTCTCATGCATGTTGTAAGCATCCGGGGACGCTTCGCCTTCTTCGAGAACCATGGTCGATCTGGACGAATGGAGCACCCTCCGCGCATAGGCCGCCGGAACGATGAACGTCTTGGGATACATACGCAACCGCTTAAGTACCCAAATCTACCGTGACTTCCCCCCATGGGCGGCGAAAGCTTGTGCAAGATGTTGGCGGACTGACGCACGGCTTGTGGGCGGCCAGGTGCTGAACTACCGCCTGGCGGTGTCGAATCTAGTCGGCTGCAGCGTCGAGGGGGCGTGGTAGAAGCCTAGCACAAACTCATCCCGCGAAATAGCTTGGCTGCGGACGTCAACAAGGGGGATGACGACCAACTGGTGGCGCTCCCCGAAGAAGCCCCGAATGGCTACCATGCAGGTGTAGCTGCAGCCTGGCACCTGGAGCAGGTTGATGTCGTCGACGAGAGCGATGGAAGTAGATGGTCGATAGTAGAGGACTTGGCCGCAGAGGAACACGTCAGACATGTGTTTGGTGAACTTGGTATCGCAGCGCGGAGATGCCACAAAGAACTGGGAAAACCGGAGAAAACGGAACACCGACAGCAACGGGCGCTCCTAGAGCTCGCTGGTCATCTTGCGAGAGGTCTGCGTCAGACGCCAGTGCGGGATCTAGTACGACACGTCAACGTGGTCTCGCAGGGCGGGATCGACGTCCTCCAAGCGCTCCACGGGGAGAAGACGCGTCAGGACGACCTGCCAGGCAGGTCGTTTGGCGTCGTCAGCACCGTAGAAGAAGGGCTCCGGGTCATTCGGCCGGAGCTGGGGTTCGCCGATCAGCGCTGCGTACACGAGGTCTGCCCATGGCCCACCGAGTTCACCAGGGCCCCCCAGGCGAACAGTTCGCCCACCGTGGCCGACGTAGGAGGCACGGGGCGGGTTCTGCGCGGGAACCGAAGGCTTGCAAGGACGACGTGCAGAATTCTCACTTGGCATCTGGCTTCTTCTTCTTCTTCGTGGAGCTCTGAGCTCGGTGCTGGCTTGAGCGCAAAACGGCGAGTGACTGGCTCGCCGTTTGCCTCCGGTTCGGAAACTCCAGTTGAGGTTCTCGGATTTTATTCGTACTTAACCGCACAGTAATCCCCCTGCTCCTAACGCGTCTGCTTGCAGTCAGCGAACATACCACTAACAGTTAGTGTGTAGTAAAGTTTACTAAATTTTACTATAATAATACCGGGAGGGCTACTGTCGTGTAGGAACACGCTGAAAATCTCGCTACCGTAAGCAGCAAGGGATAACTAGGATCGTGTACACTTTTTGAAAATCTGTTTTTTTCAGACAATTTAACGTTATCTATTTCACATTTAAACGCTTATAAGTGAAAGAAGCTAAAATAGACTTCTTTACACAAATTAGAGTCTAGAACCCTTGCCTAAAATGACCCTAATCATAGACACGTTCAAGCTCTAATATCTATAGGAAGCACATTAAATTCATCAATCAAGGCACCACCCTTCAGAAAATCAACCTACAATATCATCAAGGGACTACCCTTCAGAAATTCAACTTACAATATTGACATACCATTTTCAAATTTTGGATATATAAAACTGAGTTGATCCTGATATAAGAAATGTTGAAGTATAATAACAACATATCCTACGATAACCAACCAACCAACAACAACGATGAACGCCGATCTACTCCCCATCCTACCTACTGAGGAAGAAGCCAACATTAACCTATTCCCGCACGAAGAAGCTAATTTCGTAAGTCCGGAACCAGGCTTCTTTATGGAAGTTGACGACTTCTTTGTGGAAGAAGAAGAGTATGAAGAAACACCTCAAGAAAGAATCTATCAGTATTGGTACCTATTTACTAAACAAAACCTTTTCGGTTATGTTGGATATTTAGGCGATGAGTACGATGAAGGTAATGAAGATGATGAAGATTTTGAAGAATTTACGGACATGTTTGACAAGTCTTATTTAGTTCACCCAGTCAAGAGCATTTTCAATGGTGTAAAAGATAAGATTAGGGAGTTCGATCACCGCAAATACTTTATTCAAAGAAGAACTAATCGCAACCGTGATGCATCCTTGCCGCATCCAAAATCAAATGAATCAGTTCGATGATATCGAACAATTCTTCACAGCTATGGGATGCTAATTAGACGACCCATCAGCTACATTTTTTTGGACTGATTTGAAATTAATTAATTAATTAATTTCATTTCTGAAACACAATAATTCCTAATATATAAACACAATCATTGTTACTTAATACAATAAATATTAAAATGGTTTACGTCCGCGAAAATTATGAGCTCAATAAAGAAGCAATGAAAGCCGCTCAAAAGCGATAGTATCAGAAGAATAGAGAGGAACGTATCGCGAAACAGAAAGCGTATAATGCTTTGCACAAGGAAGAAATAAGTAAACGAGGTAAAGAGTATTATCAAAGAACGAAACGTGAAAGAAAGAAGCAAAAACGAAAAATTGCAGGAAGAGTTGAGGTTTCAAACACTGTAGATACTGAAATCGTAAAAGAAACGGAAAAGTAAAAATAATTTAAATAATTTTGTTTTTGTTTTTTATGTTTAACCATATATAAAACGTACTATCTTGAGAGAATAACATATTATTAAATATAGTACAGCGGATATACGACGAACATGTTTGGATACGAGATCGAAGGACTCAGACGACTAGGTATTCAATTCAAGAGATGGTCCGGTAACGCGCGAGTTAAGGTTCGTGGTAGGACTGGTAGAATGGTTTACATCGGAGACTTAAGCAAAAAGAGTAATAGAGAATTAGTTGCGAAGCAGTACAACGTATCGATGAAACATCTTGAAAATCATATATCTGCCAATTTTAAAGAGGATCCCATTTATCGCTTTTCGAGTGATGGACGTAAGATAAGTCATGGTGAGTCTCACCTATATGAACATATTTCGGCTGGGGAATTCTATGAAAGACTAGAGCAAATCCTATACTCGCAAAAGAGAGCGTTCAAATTTAACGTTGCACTTGGTTACCGCTTGCAGTCAAAGACTGATTCAAATGATCGTCCGTATTGGCATCCGCGAATCGGTAATACTTCTGTTTTCGACATGCCGTTCGCTGTTAGTAAAAAAGAAGATATAGCGCGAGCTATAAGTGAAATCAGAACCTTGGAGCTTGCAGATAAACTAAAATATCCATCGAGCCACTATCAACTGGAGGAAATTACTGCTTTCAAAGTATTCATTTATTTCCGCAATCATCGACTAGGCGATAGTGATGCAATGATTCCTAATATCATTAAAAATAATAAACATGTACTCAACTTTCCAAAAACTAACAATAAATGCGTATTCTTTTGCGTTGCATACCATCAAAGTACAAATGCTCAAAAAAACTATAGACGTATTCACTCTGAGGTAAAGGATGTATTTATGAAGTATTGTAAATATAAAAGCATTGAGTACTCGATCAAACTATACAAAAACTTTAAACCTATTGATCTGATGCAGTGCGATGATATCGAAGAATGTTTCAAAGTTGGTATTAACGTTTTCACGATGGATACTGAAACCGAAAATGTTGATATCACGCGTGAAGCAAGCGAAGGCTACGACAGCATAATTAACATCCTTTCACACGAGAATCACGCAATGTATATCAAGGATCTCGACATGTTTGAAAAGAAATTCCATTGTCCAAAGTGTGAAATGATATTTAAAACAGCTGATGAACGTAGTAATCACAAGAGAAATCGCTGCAATGAACTCTACATCACCAGCTTTGTTAAGGAGCCTACGATGTACATACCGCAAGAAAATCCAGTCAAGAAGATCATTAGAAAGTATCGAAGTCATGCATACAAGGATGATATTGATTACATTTCTGATCATTTCATTGTGTACGACTTTGAATCTGTTTTGAAACCGGTTAATGAAGATTATGGTGCAAACACAAAATTAGTAAATGTCCACATTCCTATTTCAGTTAGTATTGGAACCAGCTACAGCAGCAAAGCAATTTGTATAATAGATGAATCGCCTGCAAATCTCATCAAACGAATGATCGAGCAGTTTGAGATCGCTGTGAAGAAAATCCAGCGATACAATATCACGAAATTTTGTTATGAATTTGAAGAGATGATAGCAATTCAAAAAGGTGAAAAATACCTTGAAGATCTTCAAAAGGAGATCGCGGAGGAACCTGACTATCTTGATTTAGAGGACTATATCTTAAATTACGGCGATTTTGAGGAGGAATATAAAATCGAGGTCGGTGAAGGGGATAACAAGAAAACTAAAGATGGTGACGTCATAAAACTTAGAAAGCAACTGATGCAAATCCCTATTCTTGGTTTCAATAGCGGCGGGTATGACATTAATCTAAACAAGCATGAACTGTTTGCAGCTCTTAATACTAGAATCCAGAACGTTATTAAAAATCCTTCTTATATGTGTATTTCAACCAAGAACTTTAAGATGTTAGATATTATGAATTACTGCCCGGCTGGAGTATCACTCGATAGTTATCTATCTACATTTCTCGGTGGATGTAAATGCGATGATAAAATACAATGCACCTGCGGATTAACGAATTAGACGACCCATCAGCTACATTTTTTTGGACTGATTTGAAATTAATTAATTAATTAATTTCATTTCTGAAACACAATAATTCCTAATATATAAACACAATCATTGTTACTTAATACAATAAATATTAAAATGGTTTACGTCCGCGAAAATTATGAGCTCAATAAAGAAGCAATGAAAGCCGCTCAAAAGCGATAGTATCAGAAGAATAGAGAGGAACGTATCGCGAAACAGAAAGCGTATAATGCTTTGCACAAGGAAGAAATAAGTAAACGAGGTAAAGAGTATTATCAAAGAACGAAACATGAAAGAAAGAAGCAAAAACGAAAAATTGCAGGAAGAGTTGAGGTTTCAAACACTGTAGATACTGAAATCGTAAAAGAAACGGAAAAGTAAAAATAATTTAAATAATTTTGTTTTTGTTTTTTATGTTTAACCATATATAAAACGTACTATCTTGAGAGAATAACATATTATTAAATATAGTACAGCGGATATACGACGAACATGTTTGGATACGAGATCGAAGGACTCAGACGACTAGGTATTCAATTCAAGAGATGGTCCGGTAACGCGCGAGTTAAGGTTCGTGGTAGGACTGGTAGAATGGTTTACATCGGAGACTTAAGCAAAAAGAGTAATAGAGAATTAGTTGCGAAGCAGTACAACGTATCGATGAAACATCTTGAAAATCATATATCTGCCAATTTTAAAGAGGATCCCATTTATCGCTTTTCGAGTGATGGACGTAAGATAAGTCATGGTGAGTCTCACCTATATGAACATATTTCGGCTGGGGAATTCTATGAAAGACTAGAGCAAATCCTATACTCGCAAAAGAGAGCGTTCAAATTTAACGTTGCACTTGGTTACCGCTTGCAGTCAAAGACTGATTCAAATGATCGTCCGTATTGGCATCCGCGAATCGGTAATACTTCTGTTTTCGACATGCCGTTCGCTGTTAGTAAAAAAGAAGATATAGCGCGAGCTATAAGTGAAATCAGAACCTTGGAGCTTGCAGATAAACTAAAATATCCATCGAGCCACTATCAACTGGAGGAAATTACTGCTTTCAAAGTATTCATTTATTTCCGCAATCATCGACTAGGCGATAGTGATGCAATGATTCCTAATATCATTAAAAATAATAAACATGTACTCAACTTTCCAAAAACTAACAATAAATGCGTATTCTTTTGCGTTGCATACCATCAAAGTACAAATGCTCAAAAAAACTATAGACGTATTCACTCTGAGGTAAAGGATGTATTTATGAAGTATTGTAAATATAAAAGCATTGAGTACTCGATCAAACTATACAAAAACTTTAAACCTATTGATCTGATGCAGTGCGATGATATCGAAGAATGTTTCAAAGTTGGTATTAACGTTTTCACGATGGATACTGAAACCGAAAATGTTGATATCACGCGTGAAGCAAGCGAAGGCTACGACAGCATAATTAACATCCTTTCACACGAGAATCACGCAATGTATATCAAGGATCTCGACATGTTTGAAAAGAAATTCCATTGTCCAAAGTGTGAAATGATATTTAAAACAGCTGATGAACGTAGTAATCACAAGAGAAATCGCTGCAATGAACTCTACATCACCAGCTTTGTTAAGGAGCCTACGATGTACATACCGCAAGAAAATCCAGTCAAGAAGATCATTAGAAAGTATCGAAGTCATGCATACAAGGATGATATTGATTACATTTCTGATCATTTCATTGTGTACGACTTTGAATCTGTTTTGAAACCGGTTAATGAAGATTATGGTGCAAACACAAAATTAGTAAATGTCCACATTCCTATTTCAGTTAGTATTGGAACCAGCTACAGCAGCAAAGCAATTTGTATAATAGATGAATCGCCTGCAAATCTCATCAAACGAATGATCGAGCAGTTTGAGATCGCTGTGAAGAAAATCCAGCGATACAATATCACGAAATTTTGTTATGAATTTGAAGAGATGATAGCAATTCAAAAAGGTGAAAAATACCTTGAAGATCTTCAAAAGGAGATCGCGGAGGAACCTGACTATCTTGATTTAGAGGACTATATCTTAAATTACGGCGATTTTGAGGAGGAATATAAAATCGAGGTCGGTGAAGGGGATAACAAGAAAACTAAAGATGGTGACGTCATAAAACTTAGAAAGCAACTGATGCAAATCCCTATTCTTGGTTTCAATAGCGGCGGGTATGACATTAATCTAAACAAGCATGAACTGTTTGCAGCTCTTAATACTAGAATCCAGAACGTTATTAAAAATCCTTCTTATATGTGTATTTCAACCAAGAACTTTAAGATGTTAGATATTATGAATTACTGCCCGGCTGGAGTATCACTCGATAGTTATCTATCTACATTTTGTAGTAGGACGGCCCGTCTCGTGGCCAAAAGCCACGACGGAAGGCCGCTGGGCGATCACGTGTTGGTGATCGACCTGACAAGCGAGTAGTGTGGCGAGGTCGGGGCGTGGTGTACGCCAGATGCGTGTGGTGGTGAAGATCGAGCCAGTGGACTAGCGCCACCGGCTAAGTGGCACACGTCGTGCAGAAGAAGTTGAAGTTGGGGAAGCGGCGACGATAGAAGATCGCGAGCGGGGAGGCGACCCGCCAAGGACAAGGACAAAAAGGTAGGTACCCAAGGCGAGGCGAGATCAAGGACAGGAACGAGAGGCTGAGGGGCCTCGGAACAAGGGCGAAGGAGACGAAGAGGGAGAGGTCCAGTAGGCTAGGAAGGCGCCCGTAGCTTGGAGTAAGTATAGGTATAGCGGAAGTAGGAGGGCAACGAGTGGCGGCCAGCCACATCGACCCTCAGTTGAGATTTTGCACTGGTTAGTGCTGAGTTAAGACTAAATCTACGAGTTGCGCCGAACGCACGGGTTTCCGGTCTTCGGTTCTGCACAGCGGCGAGAACGAAGCGACGGTATTGGCAAAGGTAGGCAGCGGTAGGCTCGTGCACAGATGAGGGCAGTGGGCGAATAGGGCAGCAGGACTGTGGAGAGAGACCACGGGGGCTGAGGAGTCGGAGCTCCTCGGCCGAGGGGCGAAGGGCTCGCAAGTACAGTTTGCGAAGGGCTCTGAGCCCGGTATACATAACCGGTTAAAGATGCACGGAGGCAGCCAGCGGGGCTAACCGACCGCTGGTGCCACGGAGCCTTCTCCTAGCTATCCCTATCCTAGCCATGCGTGCAGGCCAGTAACGTCTGGTCGCCACTGAACAGCCTCGCACTGGTAGACTCCCTGCTTGCTGAGGTGCTCCCCAGCTGCCTAGGTGGACAACCGAAGTTGAAGTGTCGCCCTACCCCGGGGCGTAACGAGAATGGCGCCCGGGGAGGAGCTAACTACATGGTGGTCATACAGGGGCCTACCGGGCAGTGTCCATGAGCGGCACTGGCGGCTTGGCATCAGTGGGCAAAGCCCGCGGCAAGGAGGAACGGAAGCTAAGTTATCGAGAGGCTAAAGATTTTGATTTTTTGTATTACAGAGCTAATGACGACTGACGGAGGAACGGCGGATCGCGACCAGCGCGCGCAACGACGAGCTGCCTCGGTGGAGCGAGCAGCAGCGGCGAACGCGGCTAAGCAGCAACTGCTTCAGCCAGGACCAACGACGGTCACGACTTTGGAGACGGAAGACGGCGCCACTGTGACGCTGAGCACGGAGGAGATCCGTCGCGCTTCGGGCAACACGCCGGTGGCAGCGGGTGGCACGGGCCAGCGCGATCTTGGTACGAGCGGGGGTGGCGACGCTCCAGCCGGACAGGGCGACGGTTCGGGCAGAGACGGCGGCGGTCGCGAAGACGGCGGCAGCCAGCAGTCCAACTCGAACGCGAACGCGGGCGCGACGAGCGAGACGGCGACGATGGACATGACGGGGAGTGGCGGCGGCGACGGTGCTGGAACGAGGCGTCCACCACCACCACCACCTCCCCAACCACGTGAAGTAGTGACGGCAGCGAGTGGGCGGGGTCCGACGCAGGCGGGTGCGCCGCAGCGTCCGATCATCGTCCGCGAGAAGGCCAAAACCTTGAAATTGAAGAAGTTCAAAGGCTTGGACGACACCATGCCGGTGACGATGTGGCTGAAGACTGTGCGCGCGGAGGTCAGGCGTCAGGCGGTGTCGCTGGGCGTCACGTGGCAAGAGAAGCAACTCTACCACGAGGTCGCGTCGAACCTCGACGGCGAGGCGCAGCGCTGGTTCGCCACGGTGATGGAGTCCGTGCCTGAGGACGAGGAGAACATCAACACGTTAGCCGGAATGTTACGCGCCAAGTACATGACGCAACGTACCGGTCCGGAAGTGGTCGACTTGCTCAATGCGAGACGGCAGATGAGAGGCGAGCGGCTGGTAGAGTACGCGCAGTCGCTGCGCGAGATCGGCGAGCGCGGCGACGTCGGAGAAGACTGGCTGGTGAACGCATTCCTCAAGGGAATGAGCAGCGTCGAGGGCGCGACCCACGTGCGAGGTCACCGACCCCAGACGCTGGATGAAGCTGTGAACTTGTCCGTGCCCCACGTCGGCGAGTACGGTGAGGGGTACGGCATCGGCTTGGAGACGGCGATGACGCGCTGGGACGAGCGCGAGACGCCGATTGGGCGTGGGCCCTTCGCGGGGACCACGACGAGAGCTGGCGACCAGGAGCAGTCTGGGCTGGCGGGGAACTACCGGAGTGTGGTGACCGGATACGGGCCCATGTGGGGCACGGCGGCGAAGCCGCCTAGGTACGATACGGAGGGCCGGCAGGTGAGCGCTGGAAAAGCCAGTGCAGGAGAGTGGTGGAAGGCGATCCCACCTGGTTTTCAGCTGGTACCCGTGGGTACCCAAATCAGTCCAGCAGCCGGTTCAAAATTTCGAACGGCCAGCAGCGACCAGGTCGGAGTACGAGCCAAGCGGCCCGTAGTGGCCGGAGATCAGACGGCCAAGCGAGCGGCCAAGACGCTCAAGGTGGAAGGCAAGTATGGCGGCGGATCGCCAGGAGCAAGCGAGGGTTCGTCGAATCCGGCGTTCGCGACGCGAGAGGGCCGGCTGATGAACCAGCAACGCTATCTACAGCAGCGAGGACAGCCACGGCGCGAGTTCACGCCGCGGCCAGGCATGGAGTGCTACTACTGCGGGGGATCGGGCCACTTCGCGCGCTACTGCGAGCTGAAGGCGGCGGACCTCAACTCCAGCAGCGCGGGCGCGAACGCTGGTACGGACGAGGCCGCCACGGACGAGTCGGGAAACGGCCAGCGAGCGTAAGGGCCCCGGCCTTACTGCTCGCAGGCAACGGAACGGGAGAGATGGCGGAACGGCCCCGTGGACGCCGGCAAGTGGCCGGTGGAAGCGGAGGGCGAGGACGAGGACGAGGACGGCCCCGAGGTCGCCGAGGAAGACAAGTACATTTCGGGGCTGGGGATGGCGCAGGACGCGCTGGAAGGCAGGAAGGAGACGGAGTGCGACGTGAGTCTGGGGATGGCGCCGAGCGACGAGTGACGGTGGCCTCTCGGATCGACGGTGGCAACGGCGGCGCAAGGGCGACGACGCAGAGACGAGTGAGGTTCGCCGACAAGGCGGACGACAGCAGTGAGGAGGTGGCGACCGCCACGACAGTGGACGCCTCCGAGAAGAAGGACACGGCCGAGACAGAGGCCGCGGACAGCACGACGACAAACACGGGCGTCGGTGTGGCAAGGATGGGCGATGGTGAGGAGTCGAACGAGCGGTCGACCAGGAACGGCGACGCGCACGCGAACGACGGCCCCGCGAGACGAGTGGTGATCGACTACGCCACCGTGGAGACGGTGGATGGCGACAGGATCTGCGGCGGCCCGAGTGCAGACGAGCTACGGCGGAAGGTGGAGGCGCAGTTGGCGGCGTACGTGGATGCGGTTGGGCACCCGACGCAAGCCACGGCCGAAGTGAAGGACGAGGCGGACGTGGAGCGCCCCGAGGACAACGTGAGGGCGCCGAACGAGCCGGAATCGAGCAGCAGCCCCGTCAGTGCATTGTACGAAGCACTGACAGCGGAGCTGCAGGCTCGCGACGAAGAGCAAGGTCGGGTGCTGCGAGTGGAGGCTCAGCGGCAGGCGTACGTCGAGACCAAGCAGCGAGAAGCCGATCAGCTGCTTCACAAGCGGCTGAAGCGGCTGGAGCACGCCAAGATTCGGCGAAAGAGGCGCGCTGAGCGCGAGCGACTGGCGGCGGAGCTGGCGAAGAGTGGCACAGCCACAGTGGCACAGTCGACGCGTGAACACGCGTCCAGTGTTGAAGCAGTGCGACTTGAGAAGGGCGTGACCGCGGAGGCGAACGTGGCCATGCCCGAGCCGAACGAAGCATTCCGGTCGGCGCTGGACTGGAGTGCGCGTGCAGCTCAAGCGCTACAGGAAGTCAGGGCACGACAGCTGGGGCTGAAGGACGGCTTCGCGACCCTCGCGGTGGCGGAGTCGCAGCGGCAAGAAGCGCTGGCCGCAGGCAATGTGGTCGGCGAGGACAAGATGCGCGAAGGCGTCGCGCAGCAGCTGGTATTAGCTGCTGCGGGGCTCGACGCCATCGGTGAGAAGGGCTGGGCGGCGGTGGACGACACGCCGCTGCAGCGTTCGAGGACGCGGAGGCGCTTTGAGAAGAGGGTCCGCAAGGCGAAGGCCAAGGAGAAGCGCGAGTTGCAAGCAGCCCTGGCGGAGCTGACGCAGCCAGCGCTGGCCTACAAGGCGGCCGAAGAGGTGTATCGGCGATACGGAGCCGATACAGGGCGAGTGCTGAGCCGCGAGGAGGCGGAGGCCATCGGGTTCACGTTGCCCATCGCGACCAAGGTGCTGCGCCAGCGATCATGGCGGCAGCGGAGCGACTCACGGAAGTACGTGTACCACAGTGGCAGTGTGTACGCGGGGGCGAGAGTGGAGTCGGGTGGTGACCAAGGGCGACTGAGACGCGTCGGTCGGCTGCGTGCCGTACAGGCACCCGTCGTAGACTCGCTGCCAACAGCAGTGATGAGGGTGCACGGCGAGCGGCGCAGGATCAAGCTTGACACCGGCGCACAGTACAGTGTGGCCGGCGAAGAGTGGCAGCAGTACGGCGAGAAGCAGCACGTGCTGCCTCCGGTCGACTACGTGGAGGGCTTCACGGGCGCAGTCTCGCGCGTGCTGGGTGTGTGGCGATTCAAGTTCCGCACCCAGTACGAGCAGACCATGGAGGTCGACGCGTTGATCGTCGAGGGCGCGACGGACGAGTTCTTGCTGGGCGAGTCCTGGATGATGACGAAGGGCGTCAAGATCGACTTCGTCTCGTGCGAGATGAAGTGGTACGAGGACGACACGAAGAAGATCGTGCCGTTCCAGTGTACGGGGAGCATCGAGAGGCCAGGGCGTGCCGTGAAGGTGCGACTGGCAAGGGCAGCGCGAGTCCGGTCGTGGACCTGCCGTAATGTGGAGCTCAGTGTGGCCGCACCCGAGGGTACGGTAGGAATGTTCATGCCCGCTCGACGCGTGGAGCCACACCTGTTCGTGGCCCCGACGTTGTCGACGGTGCACAGTGGCAAGGTGGTCGTGCCGGTGATGAATATTGAGGGCAGAGCGGTCAAGCTGCCTAAGAAGGAGGCGTTGGGTACGTGGATACCGACGGCATCCGACGTCGAGATACTCGAGATGACGGGCGAGTTGGGGCAGGACAGAGTGCGGAGCTGGCTACGAGACCTGTGCCAGAACAAGGCACCCTTGAGCAACGAGAGCGAGTTGGCACTCGGGGACATGGACGAACATGACAAAGAACTTTTATTACAACTTTTACGAAACTACCCTGCACTACTGGAGCCGAGGAGTGGATGCCCTCCAATGACGACGTTGGGCGTCACGCACGAAATTCATACGGGCCTTGAGGCACCGGTGAAGGTGAGGCCGCGGCGACACTCACATTCGGAACAGTCCGTAGTGGACGAGCAGGTGGAGAAGATGTTGAACGATGGAGTGATTGAAGAGGGAAACGGGGCGTGGGGCTTTCCTGTGGTGCTGGTAAAGAAGAAGGACGGCACCGTGAGATTTTGCATAGATTACAGGCTCCTCAACGCGATAACTAAACGCGATGTCTACCCCTTACCTCGTATTGACGACACGCTGGATCACCTGCATGGAGCCAGCCGTTTCACCAGCCTCGATTTGCACGCGGGGTACTGGCAAGTACCCGTAGCAGAGAAGGACCGGGATAAGACCGGCTTCATCACGAGGAGAGGACTCTTTAGATTTGTGAGAATGCCCTTCGGCTTGGCAAACGCGCCGGGGACATTTCAACGGATGATGGATGCAGTTCTACGCGGGCTAACATGGCAAAGCTGTTTGGTATATTTAGATGATGTTATTATCTTTTCTAAGGGCGACGTGGCACAGCACGTCGTGCACCTCGCAGCAGTACTGGAGAGATTGTCGAAAGCAGGGCTGTCGCTGAAAGCAAGCAAGTGTGCTTTCGCGGCAACCCGCCTGAATTATTTGGGGCACGAACTCGACGCCGACGGCGTGAAGCCAATGGCGAGCTTGGTGGACAGCGTCGCGCGGTTTCCGACCCCGACGGACACCACGGCAGTGAAGCGATTTGTACATATGGCGGGCTACTACCGACGTTTCGTGTCGGATTTCGCGAGCAAAGCAGCCCCGCTCACGCGGTTGTTGCGGAAAGGAGTTGTTTGGCGGTGGGCGGAGCCTCAGCAGGAGGCATTCGAACAGCTGAAGAAAGAATTAACGCAGAGGCCTCTGCTGGCCTACCCGGACTTCTCAAAGCCTTTCAAACTAGTTACGGATGCTTCGAAGGTGGGCCTCGGGGCCGCGCTGACCCAAGACCAAGGGCAGGGCGAGCAGCCGATAGCCTACGCTTCAAAGATCAATTCTGAAACGGTGGCGAATTACACGATCACAGAATTAGAATGTGCAGCAGTGGTATGGGCGGTCAAGCTATTCAGGCCGTACCTGTACGGGCGCCGGTTTGAGCTCGTGACTGATCACGCGGCGCTCAAATGGCTCATGACGTCGAAGGAGTGGACGGGGAGGCTGCATCGTTGGGCCCTCCAACTCCAAGAGTACGACTTTGAAATTATTTACAGAGCAGGCACCAGCAACGTAGTCGCTGATGCCCTCTCGAGGGCTCCAGTAGGAGCAGTAGTCGGTGCTGCAGAGCGACCTGCGGGCGAGCAGGGCGCTGCTGGCAGCGCAGGGCAGTTGGCGGATGAAGTCATTGGCAAGGAGCAAGCCACGGACCGCATGGTGAAGAACCTCAGGCGGAAGGGCAAGTACCGAGACCGGGGCATCGTGGTCGAAGATGAGATTGTCTACATCGTGCAGAGCGACGGCAGCAAGAAAGTTGTGCTGCCGGCGTCGCTCTGGGCGGTCGCGTTACGGGAAGGGCACGACTCGATCTATGCGTGCCATTTGCGCACGCCTCAGACGTATGAGCGCGTGGCGAGGAGCTACTGGTGGCCAGATATGCGGGCCTACGTGCGGAGATGGGTGCAGTCGTGCAGAGACTGCGGCTCGAGGAAGACCAAGCCGAAAGAGGTGATACCACCTCTTCGTAGCCAAGGAGTTGGTAGTGCGGGCGACCGCTGGGCGCTCGATGTTGCGGGGCCACTACCGGTCACGGCAGACGGCAACCGCTACGTGGTGGCGGCTGTGGACTACGCTACGAGATACGCGGTGGTGGCGGCAGTGCCACACCACACTGCGCAGGATATTGCTAAGTTTATCGCGAACAAGCTGGTGTTCGTGTACGGACCCATGCGCGAGGTCGTCATGGACGGAGCCCCGGAGTTGAACGGCAAGGTGTTGGACGCCTTGGTGAAGGCACTGCAGGCGAAGCAGCTCACGCCTGTACCTTACCGACCGGCACTACTGGGACTGGTGGAACGCTTCCATCGGTCCTGGAAAGACATGGTGGCGATGTACGTGACGGAGGCGCAGGACGATTGGGACCAGTGGCTGTACTGCGCGGCGTACGCGTACAACGGGGCCAAGCACTCAGGCACCGGGTACAGCCCGAATGAGCTCATGATGGGGCGGAAACTGCGGGCGCCGAGCGAGCTGCTGCGCAGCAACAGCGTCACGCAGACCGGGGCGTTTGCGGAGTACCACCGCAAGTTGGTCGCTAACATGGCGCGAGCCACGGAAGCGGCACACGCAGCGCTGGCGAAGGACCAGCGGCGTCGAGAGAGGTATTACAACCACCGAGTACGGCAGGACGCGCACTTCGAAGCAGGCGACTTGGTGTGGGTGCTCAAGCCTCCGAAAGGCAAGGGCATCACGAAGTTGGCCCACCAGTGGGTGGGCCCGGCGAAGATCGCGCAGTCGGCGGGCTTCGACAACTGGGAGGTCGTCCGCGACGACACGGACGAGCACTCGATCGTGCACTGCAGCTTCTTGGTGTCGAGCCACTGTCCGAGCGACTCGCTGGGTGTCATCGCCGAGCGGGTCATCGCGGAGATGGAACTGGAGGACGAAGACGGCGGGGAGTCGACGAACGACGGAAGCGATGTCGGACCACCGGCGACACCACGTGCGGAGGCGAAGACAACGCCTTCGGCGAGCGGAACTGGCAGGGGCGAGCAGGCCCCAAGGGTGGAAAGGCGAGGCGATGAGCAAGTGCCGACGCAAGCGGCGGGCGGCAACGAGCAGCGACGAGAACCAGTGACGATGACTGGTCGGCGAGGCGCGTTCGGTGCGACCGGTAAGACGAGAGAGCCAGCGCCGACCAGTGCGAAACGGAGCGGACAAGACTCGGAGGAGAGGCGACGAGATGCGTCGAGCGGTGGAGCGGCACGCTCGCAGTCCGGCGAGATGGAGCACGGGCTGAGGATCAGCGAGCCGGGCGGCGGAGACGCGTCGAAAGCTCCGCCGCCAGGAATAGCAACCCCGGCAGCAAACAAAGCGGGCGGTGCGAAGACGAGCATGACGGCTCAACCCAAGCCGCCAGTTAGGAACCGAGGACGCAAGCGGAAGGCTGAAGCAGATGCCGAAGCCAAAGTTCTCGACGAAGGTAGACAGCGACGGCGACGTGAAGCCGAAGCTCGAGAAGCGCGTGCAGCCCGACGGCAAGCTGCGCATCACGAGCCGAGCGCCGCAGAAGCGAAGGCGGCTGGTGCAGACTCGGCTGGTGGGCTTCATGGCGGTGCGGAAGCCCAGAGCGGAGACGACGGCGGTGGCGGACGTGTGGCAGCCAGCGATAGCCAAGGAGCAGCAGTCGAGATGCTGCGGGGACGAGGTCGGACACGGTGGCAGCCTCCGATGCCGGAGTTGCTGCAAGTGGAGACCGCTGGCTACATTGTCGAGCGCGCGCGTCGACGCGTACGCAACCGCGCCGGACGATACGTGCGCGAGCACCAAGTGGAGTACAGTACGGGGCCGGGAAGACCAACAGGACGGCGGTGGCTCACGGAGGCGGAGTTTGAGCGGCTGGAAGACGCTGCCAAGGTCGTGGACGACCTTGGAGCCGGGGATGGCGTGAAGTAGGACGGCCCGTCTCGTGGCCAAAAGCCACGACGGAAGGCCGCTGGGCGATCACGTGTTGGTGATCGACTTGACAAGCGACCAGTGGGGCAAGGTCGGGGCGTGGTGTACGCCAGATGCGAGTGGTGGCGAAGATCGAGCCAGTGGACTAGCGCCACCGGCTAAGTGGCACACGTCGTGCAGAAGAAGTTGAAGTTGGGGAAGCGGCGACGATAGAAGATCGCGAGCGGGGAGGCGACCCGCCAAGGACAAGGACAAAAAGGTAGGTACCCAAGACGAGGCGAGATCAAGGACAGGAACGAGAGGCTGAGGGGCCTCGGAACAAGGGCGAAGGAGACGAAGAGGGAGAGGTCCAGTAGGCTAGGAAGGCGCCCGTAGCTTGGAGTAAGTATAGGTATAGCGGAAGTAGGAGGGCAACGAGTGGCGGCCAGCCACATCGACCCTCAGTTGAGATTTTGCACTGGTTAGTGCTGAGTTAAGACTAAATCTACGAGTTGCGCCGAACGCACGGGTTTCCGGTCTTCGGTTCTGCACAGCGGCGAGAACGAAGCGACGGTATTGGCAAAGGTAGGCAGCGGTAGGCTCGTGCACAGATGAGGGCAGTGGGCGAATAGGGCAGCAGGACTGTGGAGAGAGACCACGGGGGCTGAGGAGTCGGAGCTCCTCGGCCGAGGGGCGAAGGGCTCGCATGTACAGTTTGCGAAGGGCTCTGAGCCCGGTATACATAACCGGTTAAAGATGCACGGAGGCAGCCAGCGGGTCTAACCGACCGCTGGTGCCACGGAGCCTTCTCCTAGCTATCCCTATCCTAGCCATGCGTGCAGGCCAGTAACGTCTGGTCGCCACTGAACAGCCTCGCACTGGTAGACTCCCTGCTTGCTGAGGTGCTCCCCAGCTGCCTAGGTGGACAACCGAAGTTGAAGTGTCGCCCTACCCCGGGGCGTAACGAGAATGGCGCCCGGGGAGGAGCTAACTACAATTTCTCGGTGGATGTAAATGCGATGATAAAATACAATGCACCTGCGGATTAACGAAAGGTCACTTCCCTTATGAATATCTAACCAGTTTTGAAGTCTTAAACGAGACTAAACTACCACCTCAATCAGCTTTTGATAGTAAAATGAAGAAAACAAAGATCGCTGATGCTGATTATAAACGCTTACAATTTGTTTGGGAACGATACAATATGCAAACCATACGCGATCTACTGATTTGGTATAATAACCAGGATGTACTACCATTCTGCAAAGCTATCCAGAAACAGAAAGAATTCTTTATGAGATTTGGTCTCGATATGTTTGCCGATGGTGTTTCTCTTCCAGGATTGTCAGAGAAAATCATGTATCAAACTGCATTCCAGAACTTGAAAAATAAGCCTCGAATCACTGCACCTGGCTTTGATTTTCCTATGAACCGTTTCAATGGGTATCGTGATCAAGATCTCAAAGCAGATCGCGAGTTTGATATGACGTATGGAAGAGTCAATACAGTCATGCACAATCAGAAATATCTTTGTGCGTTATGCTATTCACCTCTTACTGCTGATACCGCATCTGTTGATCGTATAAGTAATGATATTGGGCACACGAATGACAATTTTATGGTTACCTGCATTTCGTGTAATGTAGCGCGTAAAAACATGAGCATCAGTGCTTTCCGTCAGCAAAAGCTTCTCGAGTATAATTCAGATAAGTTGATTTACTCAATAGATGAAGAAGAAAAAGACATCTATGACAAGATGAAAAATAACATTGTCGGCGGTCCTTCAATTATATTCAATCGATATGCTAAACGTAAAGAAACGGATATTCGAGGTGGTAAGAAGTGCATCAAGATTATCGGCTATGACGCAAATGCTTTGTATCTTTGGGCACTAGGTAGTGAGATGCCTTGCGGACGATTAACTACTATCGAACCTTACCCAGAAATTATCGATGATATCATGAATGATAAGATATTCGGCTTTGTCGAATGTGATATTATAACGCCTGAACACCTCAAGGATTACTTCTTTGAAATGACAGCTATATTCAAAAACGTTGAAATTGACCCAGACGATGAGAACGTTGTCGATTCTCATATGTATGAGTACAATCAGGAGTACAAGAAGAAATACAGGGAAGATAAATCTACTAATTTTGCCACGAAGGATCGTAAGCTTATTGGCAGCTATTTCGGTAAAAATATTCTCATCTATACGCCTCTGCTCAAGTGGTATCTAAGTCATGGAATGGAAATCACAAACATATATAGTTTCATTAAATGCAATGGGCATCGTGTATTCAAAACCTTCATGGATCAGGTTTCAGATGCTAGTCGTGCAGGTAAAAAATACAAGACTAAGAAAATGATTGGAGATATGATGAAACTGGTAGGTAATAGCGCTTTCGGTCGAAGTGGTATGGACATGACGAAACACAAGAACGTAAAATACGTTCACTCGGATGAAGCAGCTTTCAAGAGAAAGGAACACTTTACTTTCTATGATATGGAAGACATCGGAGGTGCTTGGGAGATAACCATGAAGAAAAGAACTATTAGGGCGAAAAACCCGATTCATCTTAGTATTGCGATCTATCAGCTCGCAAAACTTCGAATGTAACAGTTCTACTATGATTGTATTGATTATTACATTGATCGAAGTGATTTCCAGTATCAGGAGATGGATACCGATAGCGCATACATCGCATTCAGCAGTGATAAACCATTTGAAGAGTGTATCAAACCTCACTTAGCTGAAGAATTTAGGAGACGAAAATACGAATGGTTCCCTCGAGATTATGATGAGAAGCTGTGCGCGTATGATCAGACTACACCAGGTCTATTTAAGAAGGAATGGCAAGGCGATGCAATCGTTGCTATATCTTCGAAAAATTACATCTGCTATATGCCTGACGAGGAATATAAGATAGACAAAGACAAATGGACCGTTATCGAAAATGACGAGGATAAGGTCAGATATTTCAAATTATCAGCTAAAGGTGTTCAAAAGCGAAAAAACATTGACCAACTAATACCAGAAAAATTTGAAACAGTCATTCGCGATCAAATAACACTCAAAGCTGTAAACAGTGGGTTTCGCATTTGTAAGAAGAATAAGGCAATTATTACCTACAGACAAAGCAAAACGGGTTTGAATTATCATTATAACAAGCGACAAGTGCTCTCGGATGGTATATCGACTGCCCCATTACCAATCTAAGTAATGTTTGTTTCATTCTGATACTAAACGTATCATAATATATAACAATAACATCATCATGATTGGCAGAATCTACAAAATTATTGATCGACAAAGCGACATTTGCTATGTTGGATCTACTGGAGGTGAATTGAAATTACGCTGGCAAAGGCATAAGGATGGTTACGGTAAATGGCTAAAGGGTAAACACTGTGAAATTAGCATTTACCCATTTTTCAAAGAACTAGGGATCGATCGCTTCAAGATAATTCTTATTAAGGAATATGAGATAGTAGACAAAACACATTTAAACGCATACGAACAACTATGGATCAATAAGCTTAAATGTGTTAATAAAAACAATCCATTCAATATTAAGAAATTATATCACTTCCAGTATCGAAGCACGCGTCGTGAAAAGGCAAACACATATGCCAATGAATACAGGTTAAAAAACAAAGAGTTACTACGGACCAAAAGGCTTGAAAAATTTGAATGTGAATGCGGTGGAAGATATACACGGGGCGGTAAAGCAATCCACTTTAATACAAAGAAACATAAAAGTCATTTTGAATCATAAAACGAATTACTATTATAACAAGCGACAAGTGCTCTCGGATGGTATATCGACTGCTCCATTACCAATCTAAGTACGCGCATCTAGTCTCAAGCGACTATATTCACACTATTTCATAATAATGGGAGCTTTTATGGCTCATTTTTTTGTCGTATACTATAGAGACAAATGGAGACATTACTATCAAAGCTATATCATGATCCGAAAACGGGTTACGTAGGTGTTCAAGCACTTTATCAAAAAGCGCGGGAGATCGAACCTAAAATAACTCTGAAAAGTGTTAAAGAATGGTATGCTAATCAAACCGATATTCAGCGTTTTCAAGAACAGAAGCGTAGCTTCGATGACTTCAAAATCACTTCTCATAACCCAAATGCTTGGCAAGCGGATTTAGCATTTTTCAAAAGTAAAGTCATACTGACGGCAGTCAATATCAATAGTCGAATTGGGTTTGCTCATATTCTAAAGAATAAACAGTGGAGTAGTGTATCTAAAGGTATTAAATTGCTTGAAAAGCAGAAAGTCGATATCTTGACAACCGATAACGGCTCCGAATTCATGAATGCTCAAGCCCAAGCATATTTTAAGAGTAAGTCAATCACGCATTACAATAACGAAGCCGGAGATCACAACACGATGGGTAAGATCGAGCGCTTCAACAGAACGTTGAAATCGCGCTTAACTAAGATTAACAAACCGCTTACGATTAAGTTACTTAGCGATGTTATATTCAATTACAACAACACAACTCACCGTTCGATCGGAATGACTCCTAACCAAGCGAAAGGTACAGTGATCGAAAGCGAATTAGAGTACAACCGCGAAAATATGGATAAACTTGAAACTAAGCTAGAGATTGGGAGTAGCGTTCTATATCGACTAAAAAAGAAACAATTTGGTAAAGAAGACGCGCGATGGAGTAAAGCTATTTACGAGATCGTAGGAATCGATGGTTATCGAGTACAAATTCGCTCTAAGAATGGTCATACCCTCTATAAGTCGCCTAACGATATCAAAACTATTAATGATAAACCGACAGACGCACCCATCGAAAACAATCAGATTTATGAAGCTGAGCGAATATTGGAGCACAAAAAAATGAAAAACGGCAAAGTGAAGTACCTTGTTAAGTGGAAGGGTTACGAAGAACCAACATGGGAACCGTTCTCAAATATGCGACTGATTAATAAAAATGAGCAGTGTACACTCGAAAACGAATACTGGAAGAAATAAAAAAATAACAAGTAAGTTATTCTTTACTTGATAGCTTAATGAATGGACGCTTAAAATCACCCTTAGGCGACACCTTTCTCAACTTTGGCCTGAATATTGCTTCTTCAACTGGCTTACGTTTTGGTGGGATCTTAGAACTATCTTCTAGTAGCGTTGAATTGTCATAGACATAACCATCATCAAAAAGGTCATAGTCAATGAACTCTAGGTTCGCATCCATATTGACTATATATGTTTCGTTATTTCTCACAGAAATTCAAAATATATTGTATACTATATGTATAGAGAGAGATTAGCTTATATCAAGTATGACTTGTAAAAAATGTGTAGAACTCGCCTCACTGCGTAGAAAACTATGGGTAATCCAGGAGGTAAGCCGAATCAAATTTATGTTAACGAAT
The DNA here is from genome assembly GCA_033557925.1 of Phytophthora x cambivora. Taxonomy (NCBI): domain Eukaryota; phylum Oomycota; class Peronosporomycetes; order Peronosporales; family Peronosporaceae; genus Phytophthora; species Phytophthora x cambivora. The sequence goes on along the minus strand of JAUCEB010000012.1, from coordinate 1,286,283 downwards.
CTTGATCCCATGGCATCATACCGAAGAACGATAACTAACAGAAAATACGCACGAGAACTCGAAGATATATTTCGTATCCCATTTCATCATATAAAGAAACGATATCTATGTCTTTTAAATGAAAGAAATCGTATCTGTCATTCATACGCGCCTTCATATCAACATGACTCAGTCATGCCAAGCTACTGGTGAATTATCACTACTTTATTTCAATCAGTCAATATAGAAGTATGTTTGCTTCATTCACAAGTCTAGCTCAACGAGAGCAAAAACGTCAAGAATTACTTGAGCGAACTCAACGACGACTACGTCATGCTAAAATCAAACGAGTTATGTATTCAGAAGCACAATGGGCTACAGATGCTGATAAGTCTATCTCGTTAAATAGCAGCAAGGTAGATAGCTCCACACAAACAGGAAATACAAACCCAGTTTCAGTTTAAAAGCGCTTCTTTTTTTCGATATTTGAATATAGAACTATGTTTCCATCATTTACAAGTCTAGCTCAACGAGAGCAAAAACGTCAAGAGCTACTAGAACGAGCTCAACGCCGTGTAAAACAGGCCAATGAAAAACGTGAAATGTATTCTGCTACACAATGGGCTACTGATCCTGATAAAGTCATCTCTCTTGGGAAGAAACCCACTCAGGATTCGAATGTCCAGGCTGGAGATGGTGATTTAAGTAACGCTTCAGTAGCGACTTCAACTCAGGCAACTAAACCCGTTGTTGAGACGACTCCTCAGTCATCTGATACTTCCACAAGTGAGTCAGCGACAGTTGCCTCAACTGGGGACGATAAAAGATCGCAGGTCGACCCTCCAACGGAAAAATCTCAGGAAGTACCTGAAGTTATTCCTGATCCAGTAGCTAAAGGAAAAGAGGAAGATGTTTCTAATTCAGGAATTTCTGATGTATTCATTGCTAAGAAATGGATTGCAAAGCTCTACAGATCCAATACGAATTGGATTGCGCTGAAATTTAAACCAATCAAAACTAACGATACAGTAGATATGAAGCGATACATCGGAGAAAACGGAAAATTGTTTAGGGTCAAAACGAACAATAGATCTAATTCTAAATACATCGATTGGGTTAATACCGCCGAAGCTCTAATGCATCTTCGCTCTGATGGCGAGTCAAATAGTATAGATGAAGTCAGCTTGATGCGGGCGGAGGATGCTAACACACCATATCAGAATATCACTGGTAATAAGCGACGTGAAGAGATGCCTTCCGATAGTTTGACAAATAAAATTCATGTACGTCCCACGTGGTTTCACGATGCGGCATCATCAACAGAGATTGATGAGGATCGCGCCAAATCGAAGCTTCTGTTCATGCTAAAATCGTACGGCAAAAAACTGATTGGATCCAATATTTCAATTAGACCAGTTCTGAAGGATGGAGAGATTCTAAGTAATCACGCTGTGATTATCGACTCCAAGGGTGATCTCAACGTTCGAAATCAAGAAACTAAGCGAAATAAGCGCTCACGTCTAGCCGATATCTCATGGTTATCGACACTGTCTTTATTTAGTAAGACTGTTAAATCAAGAGGATTAACATTTGAGTTTGAGCCATCGCCAGACACAATATTAGATACCGATCCAAACCGATTTAAATCAACTCAAGGCATTTGGTACAAAGGCAAGCTGGCAGGTCCAGACGTTGAAACGGATTTATCTGTCCCAGATGCTGAAGCGAAGTCAATTATCACGGATTATTTCGTTGAAGAAGCTAAAAATCTTGAAATATTCCCCATTCATTTGATTCCGATCGTAAGCGGGAAACCCAATGATAAATACTATTTCAGTGTAGTTAATGACAATCTCAAGGTTAGAAATAAAAACGTTAAGAAGCATCCATTGCTATCCGGTGAAGCTCATACAAACTTTTTCAAGCGCATACAATGGACCGCTACTCTTGATCTATTAATTAGCTACATTGGGGAGATGGAAACGTTTCTACATTCTTCGAATAAGCTTGATAAGGCAACAACTGAACCATTGACCAATTCTATTAATTTATTTGGTTATATGCTAACCGCTCACGGGGTAAAGATCAGAAACCAGACCATCGACGATATTGACCCTGATGCATTTGCCGATCACTTCAAACAACTTCCGAGAGGCAGTGGTCTCAAGGGTCGTGGACTACGTGGAGCTGGCATGAGACCTCTGGATGGGGCTAAGCGTAAAACCAATCAAACCTACAACTTGAATGATATTCAGGGTATGGCAACTCCATCTGCTTATATATACCGCAAGCTTGGATCAAAGTTTATTCGTTTACCCGATCTCGATAAGCGAACCCTGACAATTGTTCAACCGAATCGGAAGAAAGTGGGACCTATGCGCGAAATCAGTGATAGTCTACAAGACATGATCAAGGATCTGGTATTCAGAAACGATATCAGTCAGGGCAAGTATGATATGATCACAGTTGATATGTATTCAAATAAGCTAATTTCTGATAATGAATTTAAACAGGTTATCACTCGTCTACTATAATCACGTTCTTCTTCAACCCGAGAATTATTTCCAGCTCCGGCGGGAGCTATGGTGACCTCGCTGTCGATGATAAAAAGCTTTTTAAGGAGATTCTCAAAATGACCCATTTGCAGTACAATTTTGATCAGCACCTGGAGGACCCGTTAGAAAGTTTACGAGCTGAATATGACAAGCTCAAAGGTGAAATCGAGCTAGGAAACGATAATCCAAGTATTTTCAAGCAATTGAAAGTCAATAGCGATCTTAACGTAGCTGAGCTCAAATCCATCATGAAAAACTTAATAATCAGTGAGCGACCTCAGCGAACACAAGCGGCTGTATGGGCTAGCGATCTTGACAAGTCCCTCAAGAAAGTAGATGCTTCAACCCAGACTGAAGGCGGTCGTGTTTGGGCTTACCAGCCGAAAAAAAAGACCAAAACGGTGAAAACGTTTGCTATCTAGCAAAGAAAAGTTTCCGAGCATTGATTTTTTTATCGCCTGCGAGATTTCTATGTAAACTTACCATTCAGTCCAAAGAAACGTTTTCGAGAACCAGTCAGCTGAATATGGTTTTTTTATTATCAATAGGTCCATGGCGCTTATAGTAACTATCCCTTCGCGCCTTATCATTGTGATTATAGTAACTATATGCTTTCAAGTTCGTGTTATCGTGATACTGGTCATAAGGAGTACCATCCCGCTTAATAGCATCAAAAGATACAACCCTGCCATCAGCAAACACAGCATCATACTTCTTATTTCTTTTAGTTGAAATGCGAAACGTATACTTATTCATGTTTATGTTAGATTAGAGAGAACTACATTCAATTTTAATTTCAGCTCATCTATTTCCTTTTGCTGACAAAGGACAAGCTTGTGGAGCAAGCATGCCATCTTGCTATATTCGATACTGTATGATATTCCCTCCACGTCAACCTCTGGGTCCTCAACTTCTAATCCATCGCTTTTATGGAAAGTAATGCAATGCGGGAGTCCTGCCTTGAGCAAGTCCTGAGCACGGTATCCCAGCTGAAGCGGTACCGAATCATCATCAGTTTTGTATCGAAACAGCAAAGGCTCGATGGATAACATTTTATCACAAACAACATCTCCCAACCTCGTAAAATCCTTCTTCAAACGCTGATCACTCCAGCAATATACTCCAGTTGATGCTACAAGAGCTCCCGAACAACAGATTCCCACCGCAACTGAACTGATAGGCCCTACAGTCGAAACCAGACCTCCGCTAGTGCGAAAGTAAGCGACTCCACTAGCACCGGCATCAATGGTCGTGGATACAGTACTGGTGCAATGCAATCCATATAATGGAGTATTGGTGCCGATGCCTACGCGACCCCCGCTAGTAATAATCATTCTAGTACTGTTGCCTGTCATCATTCTGAAATCGTTATTAGACACAGTGCCCATAACGATTGCATTTGTACTTGTGCTAGCAACGCCGTTGTTCATCTGGAACGCAAAAAGCAGTTCAGATGTGACGTTGCCATTGCTCATACATAGGGGCATATTCCATGTTGTAGTTCCATCATTGAAGCTGTTGTTCGATTTAATGAAAACATTGCCATTAAGCGTGATCCCAGCAGTACCATAGCTTGCGTTAGTGTACGGGGTATCAGTATGGACTAACAGTTTGTCGATATTATCAGGAGCAGTTGAACCAGATCCACTAACAAGGTACAAACATCCTTTTGGTGGGTTAGCTGTTTGTCCTAGTGTATTGATGCAGAATGCATCTGTGGTCGTTGCTAATGTGTGACAATATGGGTATCCGCTTTTGTAGTTTCTACTGTTTCCGAAGTCAAGCATATGCTTGATTGTTTGCGATGACCACGTAGATACTGATGATTGCTTCCAATCGATCGGAAAAAGGCTTTGCGAAGTAGCGGATGCTCCAAGTTGAGATATTGAAGTCGCATTATCGCTTGCTACTAGATTCAAAAGAGGATATACAACATTAGAGGATATCGTCGAGCAGGTAGATGCGATCACTAATCCAGAGGTATCCGAGACTCGATATAGATTAATCGACTGAGTGTTCAGAGTTGACCCCCAGAATCGAACGTTATTGTTAGTCAATGAACTAGACCCTGCGGTTCCTAAACCAAGCGTAATACCAGTCGAAGTTAGATTTCCAGAGCACTGGATTGAACCATATACCTCGAGGGCACACGATGGGATCGTTTGGTTAATGCCGACCATGCCATTATTAGACACTGTGAGCGTATTTGCACCATTATGGCCCAATGAAAGATAATTATTATTTGTGTTGATGCTATCATAGTAATAATTGATCCGTGCATATTGATCAGCGACATAATTCCTCCCTAATATTAGATAGCAGGTGGATGTAGTTGAAAGTGAAGGCATTAGAATCTTACCAAACGAACCATTGCTTCCACTGGCAGAAACGTTTAGCGAGGTTAACGTGCCTATCGAAGTAATATTAGGTTGAGCAGCTGTCTGGAGAGTACCAGTGAGAGACGTTGCTGATAGTGAACCGATACCAGTGATGTTGCTTGAGCTGTCAAGGACGAGCGCCTTAAATGGAGCTGCTGTACCTGGTGCGATGCTTAGAACATAGGATGGCGGCGATGTTAGCGATGAACCATTCACAGTTAGGCTACTACAGCTAAGTGCACCAATCCCGCTAATATCACCTCCCGTTCCTGGTATAAGAGCTACACCCGGTGTCGCTGTCCCTTGGGTGATTCCAGTGATGTAGGTTAGTCGATAGTCATTCTTACTCAGATAAAGCGTCTGGGCGTAAGTATACGTTAGAAATCCACTAGCATCCAATGAGAGATAGAATGCTGGGTTATAAATGGGGGAATTGAATATTGGTTGAGGATAGCTAAATCCGCTCATGTTTGTTTTGTCTCAAGCTATATATAGATTCAGCTATTTTTGTACACAATCATGAGTGGTATCCCCGATTATGGCGGTTCTCTCCCAAAACAGTATCAAGATGCTAAAAAACCAATCATTAAGGATTTAGATATTCCAGCGTTGTATCGTATGATAATGCTCGCACCGAGTGGAAGCGGTAAAACGAATATGGCTTTTCATATTATTAAGCATTCACCTAACGTATATGCTTATCTCCACGTGATATGTCGCAATCCGAACCAACCTCTCTATGACTATCTCAGAGATAAATTAGATGGTTTCATATCGTTTTATGAACCAGATAGTGCGCCTAGCGTAGATCAGATTCGCAGAACACCTCTATCTTCGAAGAAACCCGAGCTCGTCATATTTGATGATATCACCTCTGATAAACATATTCTTGAAAAGTTAGTCTCTACTTACTATATTCGATTTCGGCATTACAACTGTCATCGATTCTACTCGCACATTCTTTCTTCTCACTACCAAAGCTTATTCGTCTCAATAGTGAGCTCTGTGTTATCCTGAAAGCAAACTCAAAGCGAGATCTAAAAATAATTCTTAAAGACTTCAACCTACCCGGAATAAGCGAGGAAATGATCTTTAGAGCATATAACCGATGCACTTCTCATATTGGTCAAGCTTTGGTAATCGACGGTATCAGAGGGGAGATGAGACGAAACTTTGATAAGGTGTTGGATAAGGAAGAGCTCATGTAAATAAAAATCGGTGTAAAGTATTAGTTATCAGATATACGGCAAAATAATTATATCATCAAAATGTCAAGTTTTGTAAAGCTCGATAGCACTAATTTAGTCCAAGATGGCACATATTCGACTTGGAAATATTCGTTTCCTGGGTCAGCTGCCAACTTCAATGACACTGTTTGCGCTATTCAATCAATCACGATGTACAACAGCGAGTGCAACATCGATTCCATGCAGTTTCAGAACACTTCATTTAAAGTAGAAGTACCAACAGCTGCAACGACATCTTCCATCAGTCTTAACCTCCAAGATGGTATCTATCAGTCTGATGATATCAATCGTAGTATCCAGACTGCTCTAGTTAATGCTGGTGCATATCTGATTGACGCATCGGGTAATAATGTGTTCTACATTAAAATGAGTGAAAATAGCGTCTATTATGCATGCCAGGTTGATTTCTCTCCAACTCCGACGAGTCTTCCTGTTGGTTATACGAGACCTGCGACTGGTTTATACTCTACTGGTGGCACTGGTTTGCCTACGACTAGCCGCGTTCCTCGTCTCATTATTGATAACGTTGAATTCGGGAAGGTAGTTGGCTTGACAGCGGGTACATATCCATCGACATCTGCTACCATCGCTAGCGCTCAGCTTTCAAACATTATTCCTCAAATTCACCCTACGAGTTCGTATATCGTTAGATGTGATTTAATCAAAAACGATTATGTAGCATCAGGCGACATTATCAGTGCATTTGATAGAGGCGATGCCGCGATCGGCAAGCTAATTTCTTACAAACCGAGTCAATACGCGTGGATGAACACTCACAATGAATCGCGATCTACAATCACCATTAGTATCTACAATCAAAATGATAAAAAGGTGATCTTCCGTGATACTTCAGTCTCGATAATGCTCCTACTCAGACAAAAAAAGTAAGTTATGCTTATTTTTTTCTTACAAAGTAAAACTACCGGCTTGCATAGGTTTCTTGCGCCTCGCTCTGAGCGCAGCCATCTTCGCCTTCATCTCAGGCGACCCTTTCGCTAGTTTCTTACCCTTAGGTTTGGCTACTCCGACACCATAACGTCGGCGGACCTCGCCTCTAACAGACTTTATTAGGTTCTCGTGCTCAGGTTTGGTAGCTTTGCTAAGTAAGAACTTTTCACCAGCATCAACTGCATCTGTGATGAGACCCTTGCGCTTAGCATAACCGAGAGCATTCTTCGCTGCCTTCTTGACGTCAGCCATTGATACTCTTCCGCCTTCTTTCTCGACATCACTATCAGAATCATAAATACCGATACCAGTGAGAGACTTGATGGCAGCTCTTGCCGGAATCGCAGCGGTTGGTTGGCCAGCATAGGTTGCTAAAGCTGGAACTGCTGCATCAACTGCCTTGCTCAGCACTCCGCTGTCTTTAGCAAATTTAAAAGCCGATTTGATACCTCCCCACACTTTGGACCGCCTTGAGCCCTCTTGTAACCCTTTTTGACCTCGTGTCGCGTTATGTCAAGTCTGACACCCCGACCAGCCTTGCGAGCCTTAAGTGCCTTCTCATACGAAGCCGGATGTAGATGAAGGAGAGAGCCACTACCTTTCAGTTCATTGGATGTCAGACTGATCTTGCCAGTCTTGAAAGCCTTAGCCAGCTTTCGTGCTGGGATGTCACTGGAGATCGTTAATTCGCGATACATGATTGTAAACTATATCTTCTGAATTAAATATTATTCAAGAATTGTCAAATTAAGATCTTTCATATTTTTGAATACATCTGGCTTGTTATACTGCTTCGAATAGAGCCATAATATACAAAATGGGCCGCAGTAGTCGCCATACGTACCTTGCATTTGTTTTGTACTATACTTTTTAATACCATACCTGGTCGGTGGTCCTTCTCCCATACTGTCAAATATTCACCATGATACACTGCCGTCCAGTGTCCTACATCAAGATTAGGTGGTCAAAGCAGTATGAGGAACGATCCTTTCTTTGGTAGTGGCTTCGTTATTTCATTGGATTCAAATATATCATCTAGCCTAATATTTAATTTCTCAGCGAGCTTAATCAAATCATGATCACTTGTAATCGGCTTGATTAGGTCGGCCATAATAATTAATTTATTGAAAGTATATAAAAGACCATATAGAATCAACTATGAGCGAGACACAACTATCCGATCAATATTTATACCAAAGCTCTCTTAAGAGCGACCCGGAGATCAAGGTATCTTCTGGCAAGCGTGTACCCTTTGTTATCGATCTAAATCAGGGTTCGTACCAGATACCGCACTTTAGGGTAGAACATAGACGATTAGCAGGTAAAGTTTGAGCAGTGCCACCATTTTTCATCGACGCCTTGTACGGCAGCATAAGGTAAGCATCGCGAAGGCATGCGAACCCTTCCGATCCATTCAGCTGAGCCGTTGCATCAATGGTAATAACACCATATTGGAATGTAATTGATTCAATGTCGCTCGAACTAAATGGTAAGACTATCGTCAGTATGGCTGACTACAAACTATTCTGGAACAATATTCGCGCTCAGACCGGCTATAGTACTCAATACGTCGAGAAGCATGGTGCTGAGTCATTCCTATACCCCGATGCCGGTCAATCTGCTCTTTACAATGCTGCTGCTGCCACTGTCGGTGATGCTTACTCGAACAATACTGCATTTGCAAGTACTTTCAGTGTTCAAGCTCAAGGTGGTGCTTCTGTCCCCAATGATGGATTTGTTAAGCGCCTACTATCGAATCCTCCTACTTCAGGTAGCGACTTTTCTGCGTCTTGGCCATCCGTAGGCGGTGCTAGTGCTTCGACTACTATTGCTAATCAAACTAGTCGTGGTGCTTTCGTTTCTGGTGTGGCTACTGCAAATGGTATTATGGGAACGTGGAACTACATGCTCAAGATTAAACTTACTGATCTTCACCCGATTTTCAAGGAGCTAGATCTCATGGCTAATCCTCAGATCCGTCTACGTTTCCGCGTCAATCAAGGTACCGCTGCCATTGCCGTAGATGCTAGTAAGAATATGTCGCTAACGTCCACCACTCTCGCAAGTGGAAACACCTGCCCTGTTATGGTTGCGAGTGCTGCTACTGGCAACCCGATGGCCGGTGTTCTTGGTGCCTCTGCCGGGTTTAGTATCGCGTGGGGTGCTATCGTTAATGCCCTTGAGCCTACGATTGACGGAACATACATGCCTTTCAAGACGACTCGTCTTTACGTTCCGTTCGTACATCTTGATAATCCGCAAGCTATCATTAGCAAGCCTGTAAAGAAGGTGCGCTTCAACGATTGTTATGCGCAATGGTTTAACCAGCGCGCTGGTGTTGGTAAGCAATCGACTCAGCTTAATGCCGCATTCGATTTGCAACTATCGGCTTCAGTAAAGAATGCAAAGTATGTTATTGTCCTGCCGTTTGCTGAGCAGACTGGTAACTTTGCCAGTGCAGCTGTACAAGAATTCCAATCGCCCTTTGACACGGCCCCGTGGACGCTTCAACCCGGTTCGTCGATTAGAAACTTTAATGTACGTATTGGTTCGACGCAAGCATTTGACATTAGCCACGACTATGACTTCCATCACTTCACGAATGAAATTGCTAAGATCGGTGCCATCAATGGTGATCTAACGCCTGAACTGGTGAATGGTCTTCTTGACTATCAAACTTGGTCGTTAACTAACCGCGTCCTCATCGCTGATGTTAGTCGTCTTACCGATAAGGATGTCCCGCAAGCTATTCAGATCCAAGGTGTGAACGCTGGATGTCAAGGAACTAACATATTGGTAATCGTCGTTAGCGAGCAAGAGCTAACCTATAATCGCCTCACAGGCGAAGTAGAAGATTTTACCACAGCTTAGATAATTAATTTAAAAAAAATATAGGTTGTGTCTGCCCTGTATATAGAGATACCATGTCAACAACGATTACATTCGGCAAGTATAAGAATTCTTCTATTGAAGAAATCTTCGCTAAGGATCCCGGCTATTGTCGGTGGTTGAATAATCAACCAAACCTAGTAAACGAAGAAGTGAAGAATTTTCTTATGTCAAAGTTATCAAAGTTATCTCAGGATGACGGTGACTATGTAATGAATTTTGGAAAGTACAAAGGAAGAAAGTTAAAAACTGTTCATCAACTTGATCCTGAGTATACCGATTGGTTAACTTTGGTAAAGAGAAGTGTTCGCGTCTTGTCGCTGAATTAGCTGAACTTCATTAAACCGTGGATATTTTTTTTATCTTTTTAAATGAGCAAAAAAAATATAGCTGATGGGTCGTCTAATCAGCACCCCATAGCTGTGAAGAATTCTTCGATATCATCGAACTGATTCATTTGATTTTGGATGCGACAAGGATGCATCACGGTTGCGATTAGTTCTTCGGCGATTTGCGATCGGAATAGTCGCTTATGTAGTTGCTCGTTGATAAGTTTTCTATTGGAGTATGCAAAGTGCGGTCTAAAACCAAACACACCCTGCCATACATCTTCATCATTGAAGAAGTACATTTCTCCATAGGTTCTAAAGATGTCATCATAGATCATGTATCGCGCAAAATTATCCTCATTACAACGAAATCGGTACGCATCTTCATCGGTGACTTCTTCCTGTGGAAAAGAGTAAAAGTTGGCATCTTCCTCGCTGGGAAGAATAATATGAGTGTCCTCGTTTTCATGCGAAACGATGTCAACGTTGGCATCTTCCTCGCTAGGCAGAATTACATGATTGTCCTCTTCTTCTTCCACAAAGAAGTCGTCAACTTCCATAAAGAAGCCTGGTTCCGGACTTACGAAATTAGCTTCTTCGTGCGGGAATAGGTTAATGTTGGCTTCTTCCTCAGTAGGTAGGATGGGGAGTAGATCGGCGTTCATCGTTGTTGTTGGTTGGTTGGTTATCGTAGGATATGTTGTTATTATACTTTAACATTTCTTATATCAGGATCAACTCAGTTTTATATATCCAAAATTTGAAACTGGTATGTCAATATTGTAAGTTGAATTTCTGAAGGGTAGTCCCTTGATGATATTGTAGGATGATTTTCTAAAGGGTGGTGCCTTGATTGATGAATTTAATGTGCTTCCTATAGATATTAGAGCTTGAACGTGTCTATGATTAGGGTCATTTTAGGCAAGGGTTCTAGACTCTAATTTGTGTAAAGAAGTCTATTTTAGCTTCTTTCACTTATAAGCGTTTAAATGTGAAATAGATAACGTTAAATTGTCTGAAAAAAACAAATTTTCAAAAAGTGTACACGATCCTAGTTATCCCTTGCTGCTACCGTAAGGTACGAGTCCCACCAACAACACACGTCTCCCTAATTAGGTCAACGAAAGTTGGAATCAAACCTGAGGTCCAGGAACGATCCCTTACGCCGGGTTGGATATAAGCCTCTGTGTACCAAGGTTGTCTTCGGTCAACCCAATACCTGCACTAACTAGCCACGAACGAGGGCTAGAATGCAATATAGCGCTTTCGCGCAACCCTTTTGCAGTCCCTCAGATGAAAGGGTACCGGCGGATTAGGCCTAATACAAAGGGGACCGAGGTAATCCTCGGTCGGTAGTAAAATATACTCTAGGGGACTAATACACCCCACACACACAGAACGATACTCTAAGTACCGCTCTAGCCTCTCGGCCACGCCAACTCTTGGCTTGACCTCGGCGGACTATTAATTAATTAATCTCTAGTCCGTCAACGGCCATACCACTAAGCCAGGCGTATCCAGGCACTACAGCAAGCTAGCTAACACTTACCGGAGTCGGACTTAACCTCTGAAGACTTGGGGGGAAGACTGCTGATTTATTACTGAATATTCAGAGGCTCTGAGAGCCTCTGCAGATCATCCTATAGCTAATCCTAATCCTACATACAAATATCTAGTATAAAACGAATCTCGATGTGGCGACCTCTGTACACTCATCAATAATGACGGTGATTACGCCAGTGGTACCTCGAAGGTCGAACGAGGCTTCGGTCACCTGAACGAGGCTTCGGTCACCTGAACGAGGCTTCCACTTAAGTACGACTATGGTTGTGGTCGTAAATAGCACTGAGTCTGACGTATTTAGCCTCGGTCGGGTGTTTATTAGGTCCCGCCGAGGCCAATGTCACTACCTGTCACTCTACCGAGGTAAATGAGAGTGAAAGCTTGTCACAACGGCAACTTCCTTTCCGTCAGCGAATCCGACGGAGTACGCTTGCAACCTGGTCCGGCCGAGGTCACTTTTCGGCCGGATCTCCACGCCACAACTGCCCCCGCCACGTCGTGAACCCGGCACTGGCAAACGGCGCGGCGTCATGTCTCGCCCTCCGACTCGTCCCGAATCTCGGTCGCTGGCTTCAGCCACCGCGCGTGCGCTCCGATCCTTGGGCTGCACTGGCGACGTAAGCACCGTCTTGCGCTGCTCGTTCTTATCTTGATCATTTTGGTGCTGACTTGTGTTCTCTTGTTCATCCTTTCAGAGCGCCCTGGACGTCCTCGCCGAAGCCACGCAACCTCAGCCACACTTGCCCACCGGCACTGCCACGTCTCGTCCGCGTGGTGACGCTCCTCCGACCGCTTCTCGACCCGGAGACGCGGCTCCTGCGGCTCCCGAGTCCTCGGTCGAGCGCCCCGCACCTCCGGGCAGTCTCTTGGGTCCATATCCAGAGTCGACCGAGGATCCCGGGTCCACGCCGGCGGAGTTACCGGGCGATTCTCCGTATCGCTCGCCTCCGACTTCTCCGCCGCGCCGCAATCCTCCTCCGTCGCCAACTCCCGCGCCTTCGACATCGTTGGCAACTCGCGGGGCGTCGGTCGGGTGTGTGGCTGCCGGCGCGATGGTTGCAGCTCCCGTAGCGGGCGCGACCGAGTCTCCTACGGCGGTATTGACGGCGTCCGATCGCCAGTTCTACCGGCTTGCCGAGTTGGTCGTCAGCGTCGCTCGTGCTCCTCCTGCTCGGGTCGATCCAGTGCTGGATCGGCGCCTCGAGCATGCCACGACTCTCGAGGAGGTAGCTACGGCCGCGGTGGCTCCCCGTCGGCTTCCCATCGCCGAGTCCGAGGAAATGATGTCCCTCCGTCAGGAGGTGGAGCGGCTCCAAGCTCTGGCGAAAGACACGGAAGATCAACTCCACGTTGAGATGGATCTCCGTGTGAAATCCGACGTCTTCTGCGTGCAGACTTCGACCGAGCTCCACCAAGCTCTGGATCGCATCGAAGAGCTTCGGGAAGAACGGCGGACGCTCCTCGGGCGACTCACCGAGGCGGAAGCCACCTTGGCGTCTCATCGCGAGGTGACCGCTTCGCTCGAGAGGCGTCTCGTTGACACCAACGCTGAGGCGACTACCGCTCGCCAGCAACTCACGACCGACCGAGAGCGGTTGAAAGCAAGCCTCGTTGCGCACACCGCCCAGCTTGACCGCCTTCGCCGACAGCTGGCTGACCAAGACCGAGGCCAGTCGGGGGTCATACCTGCGCGCATCCAGGCGCTTCAAGACGAAAACAACAGCTTGCGTCGTGCAAACTCCGTCTTGCGGCGCCACTCTGCGATGCACGAATTGGACGTGGACACTCTTGTCCTGGCGACTGCGGGCATCTCTGCGAGCGAGATCGACTGGACGCTGCTGGGTCTCAACCCCCCAGAAGTCATCGTCGGGTCTCCGCAGAGCGGCAACGAGTCTTCAAGCCCAGACGAACCGCCAACCGAGGATTCTTCGACTCCCGAGGTTCCTCGCTCCAGTCCTCCGGCGTCGCCCTCGTCCGCCTCATCTACGTCGAAGCGTAAGCGAGACTCATCTCCTCAGGCGTCGACCGAGGGCGCGGCTGCATCACAGCTGCCCCCGTCCAAGCGGCTTGGTCGTGCGTCTGTCGACCTGCGGGCGAGGGCGGCGGCTACTGCTGCACAACGTGCTGGTGGGTCTCTTGGTGGTCAGCAACCCTCGGTCGCCTCTCCGTCGTCTCCTGCTTCTCTCGGGCTACCCGCTGGTGGGTCGACCGAGGGCGGCGACGCTTCTCCGGCGCAGGTGTCGTCGTCGGCGTCGGCTAGCCCGTCATCGCCTGCCGCTTCGGGCCCCCCAGCTACACAGTCGGATGACAGCATGGGTCAACCTGGCTCACCGAGGGGAGGTGATTCCCCGAGCGGTGGCTCACCGGGTGGAGGTGATTCCCCGAGCGGTCAAGGTCCACCAGGGTCTCCAGCCGGTGCTTCGCCAGGGTCTCCAGCTGGCGGTTCGCCAGGTTCTCCGGCTGGTGGTTCGCCTCCAAGTAGTGGCAGTCCATCACCGCCAGGTTCTGACGATGTCGAGCGTTCCGGCGGGTCTTCTGCTGCGTCGGATGGTAGCGAGTCCCCTCCCGCAACACCGCCCCAGCAATCGGCGGCTTCGTCCAAGAAGTTCGACGACTTGTCCCCTGACACACTCGAGCGGGCCATGTTTGGCTCGGAGAGCGAAGACGAGAACTTGTCTTCCTCAGCCGGGGCTGGGTCCCAGGCCTCGTTCACACCCGCTGCGTCGTCACCGGCGTCCTCTGCATCTGGTACGCCGCCGACCGAGGGTTCGTCTGCTGCCCCACGACAAGGGCGTCCCCGGTTTGAAGTGACTGCTACTCTCTCGGCCGCCCCTGGCACCGTTCAGACTGGGTTCATGCCTGCCGTCACCAGTGTGTCTGACGTGGCGGAGGGGTCTCGGAAGCTGTCCGAGCTCGGCACTCTGTTCCTCGTGCCGGGCTTCGCGGCACCGGGTGCTCAGGAATGCTGGTGTCTGCTGCAGAATCTCAGCGTGCCAGACATTCCAGCCGAGGACCCTGTGTCGCCACTCTCCGAAGCTGGAATTGCGGCGTTCTCCGACTGGGCGAATCCCCTTCACCCATGGCAGCTGGTGAGAGTCAAGCTCCCCGCCGAGCCGTGCACCTTCGGCGTCGGTCAGTTCACCGACGGTGTGACGATCTCCGTTCGGGCCACTGGCCAAGCTCTCCTCGTTCGGCTCTGGCGGCAGTTCCAAGGCACCTCCACCGATGCCACCGAGAAGGCTGACTTGGGCTTCGCCTTGTGGGAGCGCCGCCATTGGATCTCGGTATCTGCCATCGAGGCGTACTTCGCTTACTTGTCTACGAAGCACGGTCGTCGTTACCCTCTCCTTCTCCAGCTTCGCCGGCTCTGGCGAGAGTACGCCCGAGGTCGGAGCCTCCGAGCTGACCGTCTCCGGCAGCAGATGGTGAAGCGGCTATGGACGGGTTGTATCGAATACAACCGCGAGCCTCGTCAATACCACACCGAAACTCTGCTGGAGCCCACTTACCTCCAATACTCGTTAGAGGTCGTGGAATGGGCTCCCAAGACAGCGGATTGGGTCGCGGAGGTGAACGAGCTGGACGCTCGTCAACCGTGGCGCAACTGTTGGATTGATGCCCCCGAGAGCCACCCGTTCAACACGACGTTCGCCGCTTGCAATCCTGCAGTGTCGCTGTTCGTGCCACGCGGAATGACCAGCGAAGAGGTGGCAGCTTCTGTGGTCGTGGAGCCGTCTCTCCCTGCGTCGTGGGTGACTGCCCCATGGGTCACTCAATTTGGTGCCGGTCATGACGACGCCGCCTCTGACGAGGAGTCGAAGGACCCGCCGAGCGCCGACGCAGACACTCCTTAGGCGCTCCGGCTCTCGGTCGTCCGTCATTTCCGATCTCCAGCATCAACTCTCGCTGCTCCAGTACCGTCCGACGCTCCAATTTTGCAGGCGGCTCGTAGGGTTGTAGTTCATTCTTCGTTAATTCTCCATAATCATTTTAACCATTCGTAACTCCTTTCCTGCTGCATCTTCCATCGTGAGCTTGATCTACCCCTCGTTCGGTATCCTGCTTTCTTCGTCTTGGCCCTGCGGTTCTTCTGGTGTGCCGACCGAGGGGTAGTTTCGCGTTCTCGAGTCGTCATCTTAATTCGTTCACATGTACATATACATTGTTCGTTTGGTATCTTTTTTCGTCTGCTACTGCGAGCCAATTGCTCCTCGCAGGCAGTTCATCCCTCAGTCGCTTCTGCAGTAGGTCCTCTTCGTTCATCTCCAACCTCCTGCGGGCGACCGTGTTCCCAGTAACTTCTTTCCTCTGTATTTGCGAGCTGGTGCCCCTCGCAATCAGTTCATTCGTCGATAGCGCCAAGCACTACCCCTCGTCCGCAGTCTGAGCCATTTGTAGTCGTCGGTCGCTGCGTTTCTGGCGCAAGTAATCATAGAGTAGTCCTCCGCACGACAAGTTGGTAGCTGGTTCCCACGTCGGCTCCTCGTAGCCAACCCATTTCACTTTGAATTCTCGAACCGCTCGGGTGGTGCTCGTTGATAGCGGCGTGCGGTCGTCCAGGATGGCTTCGACCTCGAACTCGCCCGACGGGTGGTCCGGCTCCCAGCTATCCTCGGGCAACAACTCCTCGTCGAAATCCACTCTCGATTCCTCGTCTACTTCTGGTGCCAGCCGAACTTTAGGCCGGTCTCCGAACTCACTCACCACCTTCAACCGCGAGACGTGTACGACCGGGTAGAAACGGTAGCCGCTTCGGTTCGGTAGCTCTAGCTCGTAGGCGAACTCCTCCACCTTCTTCTTGATACGGAATGGTCCATGCCATCGGTGCGCAAGTTTCTTCGTCAGGCCGGGTTTTACTCGTTCCATATACAGCCACACTCGACTTCCTGGCTCGAACAGCGACCTCGGTGGGGCCTCGTTGGGACCCGTCTCGCGTGAGGGGCTCGGTAGCGATTCTCTCTCCTGCCGCCCGAGTGTCTCGTTGTGTTCCTTGGCCCTCCGAGCCTTCTCCGTTGCTTGGTACTCTTTGGCCATACTGAGTGCAATCTCCTGCTGTCGGTTGACCTCGCGGCGCCACGCTAAGGCATCGGACTGCCGCCCGGAGCCTCGTTTGAGGGACGATGACATCGCCTTGAGTGTCGACTGTGCGTCCCAACCATGAACGAGGTAAAACGGGGTCTCCTTCCGGGTCCCGTCCTGCGAGTTGTTGATAGCGAAGATCAGCTTTTCTGCGATCTCGTCCCAGTCCTGTTGTAGGGGGTCCTCGGCATACACACGCACGGATTGCATGACGGTTTTCACTGACCGTTCTTGCTGTCCGTTAGCCTGCGGTCGGTAACTCAGCGTAGCTCGCGACCGAGACTGCATCATCTCCGCGAAGGCCTGGAACACCTCGCTCATGAACCTTGGGTCTCGGTCGTGACGAATCAGCGAGGGTGCACCGAACCTTCGGTAGACACACTCCTCGAAAGCTTGGGCAACGACAAGTGCAGTGGTATCCGACATAGCTTTACCCATCACAAATCCGGTGAACGAGCACTGGAAGAGCAGTAGCGCCGTGTTTCCTCGTCGAGACTTCGGTAAGGGAATCACAAAGTCCATGGAGACCATCTGGAACGGTCTCTCGGCCAGTACGTTTCCTGGGGGATAGCCTCTCAGCTGGGGTCGGCTCTTGCTCGAACAGCAGTCCGGGCAGGACCTGACGTGCTTCTCTACGTCCGCGTACAGTCCGATCCAATAGTAGTCCGACTTCACTCGGTGGTAAGTGCGATTAATACCTTGGTGGCCACCTTCCAACGAGTCGTGGCAGCTCTGCAGCACTTCCTGGACCATCGTTGAGGGTACCACGAGACGCATCCACATTCCCTGCTGCTCGTCCGGGTCCGAACGACGATTGGTTCCCACGAAATAGAGGACCCCGTCTTCGCTCAGAACGAACCGGTCAGCCATTTTCCACGCGTCGCGAGCCGCCTTGTAGCCCAGGCGAGCATCTTCGCCTCGGAGGACCGCTCTCAGGTTGGACCATCTCAGTTCTTCCTCTTGTGCGGTTGCGACTCTTCTCCGGCGCTCTTCTTGCACTGTCAGCGGGTCTACATCCTCCGCATCAGGCGGGGCCGACGCGGCGGCTGTCAAAGCCTCGGTGGGCGGTAGTGTTTCTTCCAGCGCGTTCTGAGCCTCGTTCGGCACCGCGTTGGATTCAGCAAGTCGAGTTGCATTGTCCTGACCCATGACCGATACTTCGTTCGCGAACCGGACTCGCTTCGTCATCGCCTTTGCCTGGTGCCTAGTCGTAACCGTCACATGGCCTGAATCTCGGCTTTCGGACCGCACAAAATCGAAAAAAGTCTTACTTCGGGGCTCTTCACGGGTCATAGACGCTCGCAAGACGCTCACCGAGGGTTTCTCTTCCGTCGTTCCTTCCACCGAGGTCTCGTAGATGACTTCGTTAATCCGGTTCAGAGCCCTCAGTTCCGCGATCCTCGCCTCGGACGTCGTCACCGCCGACCTCTTAGACTCCAACGTCTCGCTGGCTAGAGAATCTGCTGCTGCATTGAATTCGCGTACTGCATGCAGGTACTTGACCGAACGAAGCTTGGCTACGAGCTCTCGGTGGTGGTTGAGTTGCGCCATCAGCGTTTCCTTCCGGCACGCTATCACCCCTAGTGATTGCTGAATGGCGAGTCTCGAATCTCCGACAATGACAAGGTCAGTAATGGCTAGACCGAGCGCTGCCGAGACGCCGTTGTTCATGCCGGCGTACTCAGCGAGGTTGACCGTAGTGGCTTCGAGATAAGCACTGGCAGTGATCACTATCGTCCATTCCGGAAGCTTCCATAAGATCCATGAGCAACTCCCATAGCCACCGTGCTTCTCCGTTTTCGCCGAGCCGTCGAACGAGAGGACGTGGCCACTGTACGAGGTCGGTAGTCGCGCATATAACATATGCGGGTCCAAACGAACGTTCGGTGACCCTTTGGATGGAGGGGCCACCGAGGCCAACGACTCGTCCAAATCGACAAAACTCGTCAGTCCAGCTTGGAGCAGCTGAGCGAACGCACAATCCTTTTCCTTCACTCGTTCGACCACCAGGTGCCACGGCGATAGCAAGACGGCAAACTGGGTGGCCCGACCGAAGAGTGTCTTAGACTTGTGCACCCACTCGAGCGTCGAAACCGAGTGTAGACTCGGATAGTCTTCCCAACGAGTTGGGTATAGCACACCTTCAATACTAGCAGTAGAGCTAGGACCTCCTTCTCGGCCGGGTGGTAGTTCATCTCGGCGTCCTTCAATACTCGACCACAGAAGCGAACGGGGTGTAGTTTGCCCTCGTGTTCTTGCATAAGGGTCGAGCTGAGAGCCCACTCATTTGCGAACAGCGTGACGTGGACGTCCTTGCCCCCGTCGAAGTGGCGAAGTATCGGAGCGTCTCGGACGCGCTGCTGTAGCATGGCAAAGCTCTGCCAGGCAGCAGAGAGGTCTCCACCGAGCTCAAAATCAGCATCCTTGAGCTGGTAGAGCGCTGCCCCGTACACCGCAAAATCTTGGATAAAACGGCTGTAATAGTTGAGCGCCCCGAGGAAGGACTGAATTCCCTTCTTCGATGGAACTTGAGCTCGGTCACCGCCGCTGCCTTCTTAGCGTCGGGAGCAATACCCGCTGCTGAGACGTCGTGAGACAGGAAGCCCACCTTCCGCTGTACGAACAGGCTCTTTGAGAAGCTAACACTGATTCGACACTCCTGGAAGCGACTTAGCAGACGGTCTAACGTCGACAGACACGCTTCGAAAGTCTCGGAGCCGAAGCAAATATCATCCACGAACGAACGCCGATCCAGCACAGGTACCAACGAGGACTCGTCCGGTTCCCCGCTGGAGTACATGTCAGCCAGAGGGCTGTTCACGAGGGTTGCAACGGCACTTTCGGTGGTCGACAGGGCTCGATCGGCTTCGAACTTGGTCCGAGGAGCCTCGTTCGGGATGACCGAGGCCTCGGTCACCCCTGCCCTGTCTTCGGCGTCGGCCGTTTCAGCTATCCGCATCTTCTCCGAGAAGCTAGCCCAGCCTCCCTTTGGTTGAACGAACCCCCAGAGGGCGTTGTCAATCATTCGTTGGTAGATCATGGGCGCGTTCTTGAGCCCGAACGGCATGCGTAGCCACTCGAAGTGGCCCAGTGCGCAGACAAAAGCGGAGATCTTGCGGGCTCGGCGAGTCATCATCACCGCCCAGAACCCGCTCGCCGCATCCAAGGAACAAAGCCACAGGTATGCCTCCATCTCAGTCAATAGATCGTCGACCAGCGGCATTGCATACTCCATGATTGCGGTGATCGCATTCACTCGTTTGTAGTCGATACATAACCGGATGTCGATTCCGTTCTTCTTCAACACAATAACGATAGGTGAGGCCCACGGGCTGTCTGAGAACGAGACCAATCTCGCCGTCAGTAGCCCCTTCAACAACTCGTAGAGTTTGCCAAGAAGACGTAGAGGGGTCCTCCGAGCTTTTTGCTTGATCGGGGGGTGCCCCTGCACGTCGATGTCACACACCACACCGTATGCCGGTGGGGGCAGAGCGTTGCCGCTCGCAATCATGATCTCTTCGTGCTTCTGAAGCACCGCTACGAGTTGCGCCTGCTGCTCTGTCTGCAGGTCGGTGTTCTGGACATTCGGACCCGAGTAGTCCAGAGTTGTCGCTGACGGTTCTGTCAGATCTGGCAAGAACGCGAGCTCGTGCGCGTAGTCCGTCAACTCGATCTCGTTCGGTAGGTGTTCCGCCGTATCGTTGTTGCCCCAGTCAGCATCTGCGACTGTTTCCGGGCTGCCTCCAGCCATGACCGAGACGTAGACAGCCTCCAGACGTTCCGCGTCGGACTTGACATGTCTGTCGGTTGAGTTGGTGGTTGTTCGGTCAGTCGTTGCTTCAGCTTCCGGGTCACCCCTGGGCTCGGTCACCGCATAGACGCCTACTTGATCAGTACGGGCGTCGCCACCCGTGGTCACCGAGGCCAGGATCCTTCCTAACTCGCCTGGAGGGCGCGCGGAGTCATCAATTCGGACTTCGAGATCCGGGTTACCTGATTCGGGTCGTTCTGCGATTTCTTCGGTTGCGTAGTCCTCGGACGGCCTCGAATCCTGTCCTCCACTTCTCGCTGAACAAGGGTCGGTATCGACCGAGGGCGGCTGGCACTTGCCCGCTTCGTCGACAGTCCCAACGAGGTCCAGACCGTTGGCCGTCGCTAGGTGACCATCGTCGTCTTCGCTTGGCGTCTCAGTGTCCGCCGTAGCCTCGGTAGGTCGTCTGAGGAGTGCCCGTGGAGTCGGGTACTCGCGTCGTTCCACGGCCGAGGGTTGTTCGGCCAGCCATTCACGGTAGAGCTTGCCCTCGCGTCCAAACAGCGTCTCATCCCTGCTCTCCGCGTACGCCAGCACTTGCCACTCCCGATATTTGTCGGACCCTACTCGCGCGTAGCCCGTTCTCCGAGGTAGGTCGCCCCTAGGCACCCATAACACTACAGGTTCGTGCGCCGAGCAACTCGTTCCCTTCGTTGTAACATTAGTCAGCCTGATCCAGATCGGCCGGCCTCGTTGACTCTTCACCACGGTCGGCACAAGCCTCGTTGACCTTCGAATCCATGTCTCGTGGGTCGTTCGAGACGGTTGTCGGCGAGGCAAGCGGAATTCTCTCCACTCCCTGCCTGGGATCGCCAGCAGCTCGGTAGGACCTCCTACGACGTGACTCCCGTATGACACCGGCTCGTCCGACTCCTTCGATTTCAGAAGGGGTACCATTTCCTCGTCCGGGAGCTGAGCCGTACCGTGGAACAGATCTAGTCGAATTCCGGCGGGTACCATGAAATCCATGCCTAGGACCACGTCTACTCCAGCGCTGTGATCCATGATCCACATCTCGAACTCGTACGCGTGTCTCCACCCGAGGGTGACCTTCAGCATAGCTCTTCGTTGAGTTTCCATAGTGCCCGGGTTGATTCCCCGCACTTCCAGGCTACGACCGTGGTCGAATACCTCCCTCACTCGGAGCCTCTTGGCAAAGCTCGCCGAGATCACGCTCACATTCGCTCCTGTATCGAGCAGGATCCGTATCCGGGTGTCGTCAACTGCGCCCTTGACAAGCGCGCGCATTCTCTTCCTCTTGTCGTATCGTTGGGACGACCACCACCCCATTCGTTCGCCGGGCAGTAATTTTATTGCCCGACCGAGGGTTCGGTCGACCGACTCTACTTGAGCCATACTCGTGATGACAGCCTCGGTCGGGGCATGTACGTGTTCGCCATCACTTGTTTCACCAATTCCATTCTCACCGAGGCGTACGCCTCTGTCATTTTCAGTCGTATTCACTCGTTCGTTGTTCGTTCGATCGTCGGGCCATTTGCTTTTGCCTGTGAACGCAAACAAATAGTCTGCGTCGACAGCAGGCTCAGCTAACTGTGGCAGCCCGATTGGGACCAACCCAGTTTCAGTTGACGGGCTGCCTAGTTTAAATGGCTCCCGAACACCAGGCTCTGCAGCTCTGGGGTGAGATCCTTCTTGTCGACTTTCGTTCGTAACAGACTTGTCAGCTCCCGGAGGGCGTCGCACTTGCCGGCATCGTGTACTTGTTTACACAACTTGCACCTCCGATTGCAGTAGTGCACCGAGTGGTACGGGCTGTTGCATGCAGCACACGGTCCGTACTGGCGACGGCCGTCTCGGTCGCGCTGAAAATGGTTGTTTCCACCCGACTGGCGGCGATTGTCCGGTCGAGCGAAGGTCCCGGCCGCGGCTGCTCGGCGCTCATTGTCGTTTGTCGCGTCCACATGTCCGTGAGCGTCGGCTGAGACTTCGCTCGAATCCGACTCCACATCTGAATACTCGTCGGCGTCGTACGACGCACCGCGTAGGCTGCTGGCCTCGGTCATCACGTCCGCATCCGCGAACAGATTGGGAATCCTCATGATCACCTTCCGAGGCCCTGATATTCAATGAGGTGACGACATCGGCCAAAGCTTCTACAAGGGTGATTCTCGACCGGTACGGGGACTCGTCGCGTCGTTCTCGGCGTCGGCCATCGTCTCGGTAGCGTCGTTCGCGGCCGAAACCGCTTCTCGTAGCCTCGTTCGACCGGTTTTCACGTCGCCGGTCATCGTCTTGGCTTCGGTGGCGTCTCACCGAGGGTTCACGCGCCGTTTTCCGCTCTCTACTGCGCAGGATGTCGTTGATCATTTCTTCGAGGTCGTGGATGTCCTTGACCCGCGCATGACACAGTCGTTCTTCCAAGCCTCGGTCGTCACATGAATCGAGGAAGTGATCCACGTGATCCTTCGCCTCACGTCCACCGTTCTCAAATTGCACGCCTGCGTTGCGCGCGTACCCGTTCAAGCGGTTGAGGTAGTCGCAGACGTGCTCCTTATCCTCTCGCTTCGCCGAGTAGTAGCGAGCCTTCGCTGACTGGGTGAACTTCGAGCAATAATACTTGATGAAAGCATCACTCAACAGCTTCCAAGTACGCTTCGTCTTGCGAGGAAGCTGGCGGTACCAGTGGAGTGCCCCATCTTGGAGGCTGAGTTCAAACGCCATGCACCACTCGTTCGTCGGAGTGTGCGTTCCCTTCATCTCATACATGAACTTTCGGAGCCACTGCATCGACCGCTCGCTTTTGTTGCGAGTACCGAGGAACGGTTTGATATTGCCGAGTGGAAGGTGCGTCGCGATCTCAAGCCTCGGTGTGTTACTCCGGCCGTTCGCTGCACTCAGTTCCCTCACTTGGCGTGCCCACTCACCCGTCTGGTCGCCGTCGTAGTAGTCCGGGTCGAAACGATCCTCGTCGCTGCCTGACGACTCCTCTCGGGCCTCGAACTTCTTCTCGGGAAGTCGGACCGTCGTTCGGCGAGTGTTCGGCGTGGTGAACGAGGCCTCGTTCTCCTTCGCCAAGCGGTCACTGCGGTCGACTGACCTCGGTGTCACCATGTGCGAGTCTTGCATGTACGGGGACGCCAGCCCTTTCGTGGCGAACGTTCCTCCGCTGACGTCGGTGGTTCCCTTCAGGGGCGTCGGTGGCAACGGCACTTGCGACGGATCCGCCTCGGTCTGGACGAGGTAGGTCTTCGTGCCAAACACTAGGGTGGCTACGCTCGCGTTGGTAGCACCAAACGCCGTCCTCAGCTTCTTCTTCCACTTCGAGAGAGCAGTGGCCGCCTCGGTCGGGCTCCAGTCGGCGAGCGCCATGGCCGACGGGTACATTTGGTAGTCACACCCCATCGCACGGAGTGACCCTTCCGTATTGAGAGCCACAGCTCGGGTGCTCGTTGAGTCAATAGGCGCAGCCAGCTCTCGTCCGAGGTCCGCCCACACGGCCTGACGAACCATCTTGGGTGAGAACTGCCTCATCCAGTTGCTCTTCGTCCTCATCAACTCCACACACCGGCCCAACACCTTGTTGGCCGCTGGCGTGTCTCCGTTGAGCGGCGGACGGGTTCCCGTCGGCTGGGTCGTGGCTGCAGCCGTCTTTGGGAAGTCTTTCGCACCGTCTTCTCCGTCGTCCTCGCCGAAAGCTGGTTCCGGCTTGGCGACGTCGTCGAGTTCGTCAACGAGGTTTCGGGCGAGCGGTCGCACACCACTGCTTCGCCCTGCAGACACCACCGCTGCTTCCGCGGCCTCGTTCACGGTGCCTTTGACTTCCCAGTCATCATCTTCGTCTTCTTCCATGGCGTCCGAGGGTTCACACGCAGAATCGTAGGTTGCCTGATGCTCGTCGACTCTGTCCATCGCCACGGTCGCCAAAGATTCGAACGAGCTTCCGGAGTGGTCCAGCGCTTCGGAGCGCGACCCACTCGACTTCATCGGCGTAGTTGGAACCGCAGACTTAGTTCCTCGCGCCATCTTCTTCTTCTCTTCTCTCTTCTTCTCTTCTCTTCTTCTCTTCTCCTCTTTTGCTCGTAGGGGTTGAGACCTACAACAACCAGAATACACAGAAGGTTATCCCAATCCCGGGTCGCGGCACCAGTTGTCGTGTAGGAACACGCTGAAAATCTCGCTACCGTAAGGTACGAGTCCCACCAACAACACACGTCTCCCTAATTAGGTCAACGAAAGTTGGAATCAAACCTGAGGTCCAGGAACGATCCCTTACGCCGGGTTGGATATAAGCCTCTGTGTACCAAGGTTGTCTTCGGTCAACCCAATACCTGCACTAACTAGCCACGAACGAGGGCTAGAATGCAATATAGCGCTTTCGCGCAACCCTTTTGCAGTCCCTCAGATGAAAGGGTACCGGCGGATTAGGCCTAATACAAAGGGGACCGAGGTAATCCTCGGTCGGTAGTAAAATATACTCTAGGGGACTAATACACCCCACACACACACAGAACGATACTCTAAGTACCGTTCTAGCCTCTCGGCCACGCCAACTCTTGGCTTGACCTCGGCGGACTATTAATTAATTAATCTCTAGTCCGTCAACGGCCATACCACTAAGCCAGGCGTATCCAGGCACTACAGCAAGCTAGCTAACACTTACCGGAGTCGGACTTAACCTCTGAAGACTTGGGGGGAAGACTGCTGATTTATTACTGAATATTCAGAGGCTCTGAGAGCCTCTGCAGATCATCCTATAGCTAATCCTAATCCTACATACAAATATCTAGTATAAAACGAATCTCGATGTGGCGACCTCTGTACACTCATCAATAATGACGGTGATTACGCCAGTGGTACCTCGAAGGTCGAACGAGGCTTCGGTCACCTGAACGAGGCTTCCACTTAAGTACGACTATGGTTGTGGTCGTAAATAGCACTGAGTCTAACGTATTTAGCCTCGGTCGGGTGTTTATTAGGTCCCGCCGAGGCCAATGTCACTACCTGTCACTCTACCGAGGTAAATGAGAGTGAAAGCTTGTCACAACGGCAACTTCCTTTCCGTCAGCGAATCCGACGGAGTACGCTTGCAACCTGGTCCGGCCGAGGTCACTTTTCGGCCGGATCTCCACGCCACACTACGAAGTAGCCTGTAGGGCATCACCAGCTTTATTTTGTTCAAAAAATGTCGACTGAGTTACAGATAACATTTATTGTACCTTCCCATGTCACTCTTTACAACCTTCGGTCAACTGTGAGCACACACGTCACATATTACATTGTGGCGCCTTTTTTCTGGGAAGCGGTGCAAATGTAAACAGAAATGTAAATATCTGGACTACCACTCCGTTTGGCTTCTTTCTCACATAGACACACAGAGCGAATTTACGGCCTAGTATATTTACGATCAAGTGGATCATGCACATTCGAGAAGACGGCTCTTGGCACCACCATTAAATCTACCATAAAACTAAAAAAATATTACATCTATCCACTTCATGTTTTCACTTGAGAACCACCCTCCCGGTTTAAGCGCCAGCGATCTAGTATTAAAATAACAGCAGAACGCCCCACACTAAGAGGGATCTTTATCAAAAAGGGCCGCAAATCCATCACACATTATCAAAAAGGTCCACAAAGGCATCAAGCGCGACTTACCGCTTGGTGAGCTGGAAACTTAAGCAAGGTGAGCTTAATGAAGTACAGTATTGTGCCTTAACAGCGTAGTCGTACTTAGTATTTAATTTCTCAAATAAATGACGTGACAGAGGATATATTAGTCTATGAGATAGAATGGGTTGGTATGTATTCTGCAATGTTATTAGTTATAATATATGCGCTATTGAGGCAAATTACTGTACTTACATTAGGGATACGTGCACTACAGTGTCAACATTTCCTAACACCACATCAGACAGAGTCGATTGGGACCATGTTATCCGCCTGGAAGCTTGTAGCAAGGCGATAGGACAAGATCATACAACGTATTTGCCGCCGGCAATGTCACTACCGGCAGGTGCATCAACAGGAACACGCTCGGGCATTTAGATGTGTTGTGACCATCAGCTCTTCCACGCAGACGGCACGTGTATTGCTTCCTCTTCTGCTTCTTGGCACCGCTGACTTGGCGAGCGAAGTGTTGGACGCAATTGTCCCCAAAGCTTCTCTGCTTATTATATATAAAATACGCTTTCGACGCATAGCGCGATCTCGAGCATGCTTAGACTGTCGAGTTGAACCACTCTGTCGGCACGAGTTACTGATACCACAAAATATACCAAGTTTTACCGCTCACTATTCAGCAATACTCGGTAATTCACCGCGAGTAGATGCTTTTCTCCAAGTTTTTCTTACCGACAGCTGTCGCGAACCGTTCCCTAGGGGGGACCGTTCCGTGCGCTGTATGGGAGTAGAGGCCAGTGGCTTGTAGACAAACCAAAATGCACTCTAACAAGCTACCTTAAAGAATAAAGCAACTTGTTAAGTATAGGGTAAATTCACGACTGACCAACCTTTCTTCTTGACT
This sequence comes from Phytophthora x cambivora, assembly GCA_033557925.1. Classification (NCBI taxonomy): domain Eukaryota; phylum Oomycota; class Peronosporomycetes; order Peronosporales; family Peronosporaceae; genus Phytophthora; species Phytophthora x cambivora. The sequence goes on along the minus strand of JAUCEB010000012.1, from coordinate 1,259,021 downwards.
TCCTAGCTCCTTGGTCTCCTGCGCTACGCTCCCGCGCTCTTTGCACTCTCCCTTGCCGCACGCCCCACTCGCGGACCGCTTCGCACATCTGCACTCATCCCGTCCGGCGCTCCGTACGCGCCCGTTTGTCCTTCCTTACGTCCCTGTATTCTGTCATCCGTCCTTGGCCCACGGGCGCCGCCAAATCCGCCTTGCACGCGCGATCGGGAAATGACCACGCTTCGAAATCCACCACCCACGCCTGTAGCCGTCCCCTACTGGGACGAAGTCAAATCAGAAGACCGGTTCCACGCCTCGTCGCCCCATACGGGGTTCAGCTTCAAACAGCTGTTCCCCAGGCGATATCGAACGAGGACGGTAATTAACCCAGGCGAAACGGTACGGACCAATTCCACTCGGGACATCCTCCCCGACTGAAACTCGACGTCCTCGTCGAGGCTCCTCGTTCGACTCTCCGACAGCATGCACTTCTTTCCACAGTTCACGGTGACTCGTCAAGCCGGTCAGCACCGCCACACTGCTCCACAACGCCGGCCACCAACCGACCTCGAATTTCCCTTTTAGATGACAAGTCCTTGACCGTTCCCGGCGTAGTAGTTCGCTGCCACTAGCACGGATGGCACGCCAAACCATCCCAGGCAGACGGTCTCCACCAGATCGTACTCGGAGAGGAGGCTGTAGGTCACCACGTAGCTAGTCATCAGGATCAACGCCCAGTCCGAGAAGTCCGCTTCAATGCCTTTGTCGGGCGGGATTTCGGGCTTCGGCGCTTCCACTTTCTCATCGGGACGGTCAAGTCTCCCTTCCGACATCGTCTTTACGGTCTCAGTCGCAACACCGTTCTTAATGCTTCTTCCAGGTCCGGCGTCCGTCCCACTAGGCCTTCCGTCACCAATTCACCGTTCTTATAGTCTTTCAGCATCTCGTACACAGTCACTCGAGCTATTGACCTCGCCACGGACGGATCAATCTGTTCATCAGTCGTTTCAGGGGAGACCGACAGCGCAGCGTCGCCCACACAATCCGGCGGAACGCTTATACTCGCTGGCACATCATCATCCGTTACCAACGCGGCCGCCATATTATTCCGTTCTTGCTGGTCCTCGTCCGCGTTGTTTCTTCTCTTCGACAACTCAAAGTCTTCGTGCACGACCCCCGCGGCTCCCGGCACGCCTTGCATGGCCCCTGTCCCTACGGCTTTGGAGTCTCGGTTGGCTCGCTTCGCCTCCTCGGAACTCTCGAGCGTGTTCTGGAACCATTCTTGCCAATACTCCGGCGACGACATCCCATCCGGGGACGCTTCCTTCATCCGTTCTAATACTTCCACTGGCAGGTCCAAATTCTTCGCCATGTCCTCGATATACGGTTCTTTCTGCGCCTCAGCGTTCTTCTTCACGCGCCTCTGGAGTTCCGCTGCATCTAGTGGGAACAAACGGTCTTCCAAATCCTTGTCGTACTCTTCTTTCTCAACCGCTATTTCTTGACCCGCTAAAACCGTTCCTTCTTGTCCCGGAGAGCTCGCTTCCATCGCGCCAAGCTCTTCGTCCGTGAACAAGCGTCGATACTCCTTCGTCTTCCCTTCCTCCGTCAAGACTCTCATACTCTCAACGCCACTGGGCTGTTCCGTTCCGTTCTGGGCCGGCGTCTCTCACACTGGTTCCTCTGCTTTCTCTTCCTGGGCAGCCTCATTTTCTACGACGGCCGATTCAACCCCAACGATCACCTTGTTTACTGCTTCCTCAGGGACGACCGTTTCCGCCACCGGCCCGGACGACTTCTCCGTTCTAGTTCCGTCACTTGCTTCCTTCTCGGCCACTTCTTCTTGGACAGCGACGCGCTTGACCGTTCTCTTGGTCTCCACGCCGGCTCCAACCGTCTTACTCGCGTCAACTGTTCTTGCCTCCTTCTTACTCTTTGTCTCCCTCGGCGGCAGCACCGTTCTCTTGGCTGCTTTCGCCGACTTCGACTCCGTTCTTGGTTCGTCACGTACTTCACTTTCAGCTACTTCCTCTTGGACAGCGACACGCTCGACCGCTTTCTTGGTCTCCGCGTCGACTCCAACCGTCTTACTCTCACCAACTGTTCTTGCTTTCTTCTTACTCTTTGTCTCCCTCGGCGGCGGCACCGGTCCTTTGGATGCCCTCGCCGACTTCGACTCCGTTCTGCTTTTCTTCTCACCCTTCACCACCCCTCGAGGGACGGTAACCTCGGCACGCTTCTCAACTGCAACGCGCCCGCGATCACCCTCCGAGCCGTTCTTCTGGCCAGAGGAAGGAGTGGCTCTCCGCTCCCCTTCCTCTTGTCGTCTTCGGAGACGAGGTTCGGCTTGGCCCGCTACAGCGTTCTGCTGAGCGTCCAAGGCACGTAGCCACGCGATCGTAAAACATTGGTTCGTAGAGTGGCTGTTTACAACGGCGGCAAGTCATGGACCGTCGACGACAAGTCTCGCGACCGTGTCCAAGGAAGTGACAACGCCCATAGATCGGAGCTCCGTCCTGAGCACGACTGTCTTCGTCCATTCGAATTCCACGGAACTGTCGACCGTTCCCTTGCTGTTGCGGCGGGATCGCTGCGACCGTAGACGGTGCCTGGTAGGGGTTCTGGCGAGGAGCTTGCAACTGGTTCTTTACCTGGCTCCTCCATTCCTTCTCACCTTGTACGAAAGTCCTCACCTCTTGCGCCAGAGCGTTCACTTGATCCAGCACAGGCAGGAGCAGACTAGCCTCTTCAGACGTAGAACTGTTCTTCGCAGCCGTTCCATTGTCAACAACCTCGTCTTCTTCAGCAGGACGATACATGTCCTTGGCCATTAGCCATTCACACGCCTCAGGAATAGCACTGGCGGGGCTCGAATCCAAGATCACTAGCATGCGACGGTTGTTGAAGAGCTGGTACCTCATCTTCGGGTCCGGGTAATCCAGTGAGTCACAGAGGTCCGACACACGGTCTCCCCACTCCTCGATAGACTCTCCTCGCGCACGCTTGGTCGAGTGCAACCGTTCCCACAACTCATCAGCGGTTCGGCTTAGGGAGTGATTGTGGAACCGGATTTTCAACGTCTCGAACGTCTTGATGCTCAAGTTATTCCACCATCTCAGCCTCACTTCCCGTGATCTTCTGGTGAAACACTAGCAATCGAGAACGGTCGGGTAGACCTCTCGTAGTGTCTTCGAACGCTTCCCAAAAGTCTCTCGCGTACTCGACAGTGACACCAGCCGAGTGGAACAACGGTAACACTTTCACCGCGTTCGACATAGCATGCGTCAGAGAAATCGGGTTCACAGGCGCAGCTGCCGGGCTTTGGACAGCTCGAGGCGTCCTCCGAGGCGTTCCCGTAGCTCCAACCGTTCCTCCACTGGGCTTGGCACGCGCCACAGGCTTTGTCGGCGCGGGTGCCTTGCTAGGCGCGGCCCGGGGAGGCGTCGCAGCAGTCGGCTTCTTCATCAACGGCTTCGCAGGCTTCGCCACAGACACACTCTTCGCCAATACTTTCTTCTTTGGAACTCTCGGTGGAACTGTCCGACTCGGGACCGACGGAGCAACCGTTCGTCGGGGCACCGGCGACACGCCGTACGGTTCTCGCCATCCAGGAGGGGGACCATGCATCCTCGTCGCCGGAGGTCGTAGCGCCCGGGGCGCCGAAGGTCTCCAGTTAAAGGTAGGCCGTTCGACCCGCCTCGTCTCGGGTCCAGTGTACCTCGTGATGAAGCCGGTAGGCGCCCGATGGTACCGAGGCTCCTCGTAGGCTTCTCCATATCCTTCGTACTCCAGCGGCTGACTGTAACCTCCGTAGTCGCCGTACGAACCGTACCCAGGCCCAGCATAGTACACTCCACCGTACCCCAGATACGCAGACGGACCGTATAGAGAACGCTCTTCCCTCGACGGCTCAGTCTCGTACACTTCTTCATTCTCGTAGTAGCCCGACTCCTCATAGGGCTCCAACTCCACGCCGTGCTCCGTCTTGATCTCAGTCTCTGGTTCGGTCTTGACGCCGGCGTCCTCTTCTTCTTCCCCTTCATCTTCATTTTCCTTCAACTCATCTGCTTCTTCTTCTTCGTCTTCCCACAATTCTTCAAACACACCTCTTGACCGAGGCTCCAGTCCGTAGCCGGCAGCCGTTCCGCCACCGACGTCCTCCAACTGTTCTTCCACGGTCTCTTCGTCAACATCACTTCGTTCTTCCTCCGAATCTTCCATCTTCAATCCTAGTTCACGCTCAATTCTTCAGTCATTGTATCCTTGTAATCTTCTGACCAACTTGCCCGACGCTTGATCGTCGTTCTTCTCTACAGTTCACTGGAGAACGGTCTGCTTCAACACCCTTCCTTCCGTCAGTCCGTGCCACACGAACGTTCCTCCCCGGCCCCGACTTGCGCTAGCTCCTGGAGCTGCTGGTCGTCGTGTAACTCTTTGACACTGGGTCCTGGACTTGACGCTCGATACTCACGTAACTGACGTTTGACTTGCTACAGGCCTCCGACGCTGACTTCTCCACAGCGAGGAACTGTACCCTGCTTCTCCACCACGTGTCGCGTACCGTTCCCTAGGGGGGACGTTCCGTGCGCTGTATGGGAGTAGAGGCCAGTGGCTTGTAGACAAACCAAGATGCACTCTAACAAGCTACCTTAAAGAATAAAGCAACTTGTTAAGTATAGGGTATATTCACGACTGACCAACCTTTCTTCTTGACTTCCTAGCTCCTTGGTCTCCTGCGCTACGCTCCCGCGCTCTTTGCACTCTCCCTTGCCGCACGCCCCACTCGCGGACCGCTTCGCACATCCGCACTCACCCCGTCCGGCGCTCCGTACGCGCCCGTTTGTCCTTCCTTACGTCCCTGTATTCTGTCATCCGTCCTTGGCCCACGGGCGCCGCCAAATCCGCCTTGCACGCGCGATCGGGAAATGACCACGCTTCGAAATCCACCACCCACGCCTGTAGCCGTCCCATACTGGGACGAAATCAAATCAGAAGACCGGTTCCACGCCTCGTCGCCCCATACGGGGTTCAGCTTCAAACAGCTGTTCCCCAGGCGATATCGAACGAGGACGGTAATTAACCCGAGCGGAACGGTACGGACCAATTCCACTCGGGACACAGCGAAGTAATTTACCTTGAACCTGTATGTTTGAATCGATCTAACATCGGCCAGATACAGTAATGTGCGTGAATACCGGACGCCTGATATATATCAAGTTTGTATGGTATATAAAGTGACTGTGATGGGAGCACAGAAAAGATAATAATAAATTGAAGGGTGATTCGTCGACTTGTCGAATCCAATACTATCATCTATGTAAGGTTATTGGTTATATACCCGTCCGGTATTCACGCGCAATACTGTAATAATTTAATGGGGTAGATAAACATTAATAAGTCCATAGCGTGATGCGATGGATTATTGTGCCCGGAACTTGTAGTGCCGCACTACGCGTGTGTTGAAATGTGAATCCACCATCGCCATCGCTCGGGTCTGGAGGTTCTCGCAGATAATAAAACTCGTGCAGCTTAACCACAGCAGTCGCAGTCTGGACAGCGAGATAGACCAGACTTCTTGCAGCCTTTGCAATCGCTGGTTTCGTCCGAGCGAAGGCTTGAGCCATGCCCGCTTGGGGGGCGTTCAGTGAGACCATACGCTCACTCCACAAGCAGCCTCGTCGCAAAGTGCACGGCCCTCAGACGCAGACGACGACGATCATCAAGCTAGTTGCACGATTTGTAAACCAAGTAATTAGACAATTACCAAATAACTCGACCATTACCAAATAGCTCGACCGTTACCAATTAACTCGACCATTACCAACTTATCCGTCTACTACTCAGTTATTCGACTAGCTCTTGCATCTTGCCACGCAGAGCTGCACGGAACTTTTCAGCCTTCGACGTCGTGCACGAACCTGTCAGCTTCTTGATTTCGTCCAAAAGTGTGAGTGGTGACTTGTCCACAATGTAACGGGCAATATGTCCATGCAATAGAGCATGTAAATGCCACAGTCGTAGCTGTTGCGCTGCTGGGGCTCCATTGTGATTGCCCAACCAGCCAGATGAAACGCACTGTCGCGAACTTCAGCCAAAAATAGTTTGGCCTCATCAAATATGTATTTGGATTGGTGCCTGGCTTCAACCGAGTCAACATGATAACATGTGACTTTATCATCCATCGGCTGTTCCACGACTAGCAAACTACAATGTTCCAGTCCCGATACTGGGATGAGAACAAATGGATCCATTCAATCTTGTCGACAAGACCCTTCACAGCAGAGAAGGACTTTTCCGACTGATCCACGTGCTCAATTTGAGCAAAACGAGAGTACCCAAATGGATACACAGCATTTTCGCCACGTGCAATGCGCTTGTAAATCACATAATCCAAAATTGAAGCCGTCAACGGCTGGCACGGCTCCACCGAAAATAAATCTTCCTCGAAAACGCTGACCGACATCTGGTCCTGAAAACTTTTGTTTTCCTCATTGGGGTAGCTGAAGTTGAATTTAGCCGTTTTGCTTCGACTGCGGAATGAGTATCGTCTCTTGGCCGGACTTGGTTGCACTAAACTGCGTTCTTTATCGCTGGCCTTTCCGATTTGCTCCACCTGGTGATCTTCTTTATCACTGATTACGTCTTCCGAGTCATCGTCTTCTGAGTATTCGTCGTCGCTTTCCTCTTGTTCACTTGCGTCTTGTTCACCCGCGTCTTGTTCACTTGCGTTTTGCTCCCCCGCGTCCTCAGAAGAGTGGTCTTCAATGGGCTGGTCGGCGTTCTGGGGAGGAGTCATTTCGCAGCATTGTCGCCCGGTGGCCGGCTGGACGGTGGGGAGGTTGGCAGCGCGGGTGTAATAAACAGGGTTTTGCAGCGCTTGATGAAACGAGTTACCCAACCCTTTTGGGCGCCCTCAGACTTCATCATAAATACACGTTTTGTGCGGCAGTAGGTCGGAATATCTGCATGCGAAGCTGATCCGTCTTGGTATAGGCACTGCTCGTACAATTCCAGGACAGAGGCTTCATATTTCGGTATCACAGGCTTCCTCCCAGCGCCTTTAGCTCGGATACTATTGGGGGATTTGACTGAAACAGGCTCCTTGCTCAATAGGGGAGCCAATTAGCGTCCTTTTCGGCCTCTTGAGCTGTCGGGAAGCTTCGGTAGGGCGCGGTGCGTTCGCCACGTCTCCAGCTCCGCGATGATCACGCTTTCCGAGACGTCTTGTCGACGGCGTTTCTCCAGGTCGGCCATGAGATCCGCGTCTTCTCTCCAAGGGGGGATTTTGTTTTGTGAGCCACAAACTACAGTTCGGATAACCCGGTCGCTGAATTGTGTAACCAGTCGTTATACATCGTAGCAAGTCGTTATACATAGTAACAAGTCGTTATACATAGTAACAAGCCGTAATATCATGTAACCGGTCGTAATATCACGTAACCGGTCGTACTATCATGTAACTGGTCGGACTATTATGTAACCGGTCGTACTGGTCGTACTATCATGTAACTGGTCGTACTATCGTGTAACCGGTCCTTCTATTGTGTAACTAATCGTACTATTATGTTCTTGAGTCGTACTGGTGACACTTTCTGTAGCACACAACATATCTTCGACAGCATCTGACCATCACCGAATTGATCATGTTGTAGTTGAGCTTCATTCCAATTTAATGCAACCGAACATAATCCAATGTTTGTATATTTCTCGAATTACAGACGCACACCTCGTTTGTCACTAGACTGTGTTAACAATGCTCTTGTTCAGATAGCGTAGACGCAAGCATGGAATGATATCATACCGATCGTTTACCCATTGTTGCTCAGAGAGCAGGAGTTCCAACATCGTGAGGCATAGCACACCACACGAGCTGCGTCTTGTTGCCTGCAACTCTTCACCGCCTCGTATGACAGCGGTATCTTCATGTGTAACAATGGTTCGATAGTTTCACGAAGAGCGTTTGTCATCTTCTTAACGTTTCCTTGTTGAGGATCAAACGTGTGGCAAATGTGAGTATCCCGGTTGATCATAAAGGCGATCCAATGAGCCCCTGTCACATTTAGAACCCCAACGACGCGCCTGTTTGAGGCCTCAAATGGCTTGAACGCGGATGCTATCCATATCTAGTCAGCCGGTTGTTTTTCATGGTAAAATGACGGGTTCACAACTACAACTCCGGGGTAGCCATGCCGGAGAAATAGCATCCCAGTAATCATGCAGCTAAGATTTAGCCACAGGTCCTCTCGATATGCAAGTAAGCTGGTGCAAGAAGTCACCTCAGCGTCCACGTACTTCGTGCCCAGGCTCATACTCATCAAAGCCCCCTTGCAGTCGGCCTAGTTGCACAATACAAATAGTATGAGTGAGTATCAGCACCGTAATGTTTTGGTGAAACTTTTTGTAGCACAGAACTTACCTTTGACAACATGTGCTCATCACCGAATGGTTCATTTACCCTTTGTAGTTGAGCTTCATTCCATGTAACGACTTCAATCCAATCCAGCACAAAGCCTATGTCGCGCAACAAATTCTTGACTGTGAAGATCCGCTCCATAATTAGGAGTTGCTCCTCCGTAATATAACCAAACTCCTCGTAGAATGCCAAATACGTCTGGCTGTCTTCAATGTCGTAAGGGATGCTAGCGTTTGCTTCTTCAATCTTTTCGAGAGGAAGCATACGGGTCACTTCAGGCCTATCCTGATACGGCTGCAGCAACCGAATTTCCATAGGCCCGCGCACGTCACAGATTTTCAAGTTAAAATCATCCATTGCAGCCTTGATGCTCGACCATGAATATGTATCTGCTAGTATGTCTTCAAATGTGACAGGTTTCGCTTTCTCAGCGTGTTTTTGTTTTGCTTCTACTCGTGCTTCCCGAATCTTAGTAGCCCGTTCTAACTGACGCTGTTGTTTTCGAGATAGACCAGGAGATTTAGGTGGTGCCGAAAACGCAAAATTGGCACTCTCTGCAACTAAACGTGGCTTATCCATTTGCTGTATCGGCCTCTGTGTCATGGAGACTGACGGCTGAGCGTGCGGTATCGAGGAAGACTGGTGGAGCGATGTGCTGAGCCCAGCTCGCGTAGTTGTAGTTTCAGCCAAGGTAGTTTCAGCAACCGATACCGTAGATTCCAGATTAACCACAGCTAGTGCTCGCGAAGAAAATTCTGCTGCAAACTCCATGAATGCACCTTCGTGCAATGCCTTTGTAAACCCATCGAGAAATTTCAAGGCTGCCTTGAACGTATGTGTGCTTTGTACTGTAAGGACAGACACAATATTTCCCATCCGGTGTTTAGCCGCCATGTACTTGTCATCATCGCGTAGTGCCCGAGGTTGTGTTATCCTCAATAGCGATTGAAGGCTTACACCACCATCACTTACATTGCCTGAAGCAATATCGTTCACTGGACACCCTCGCATCCAGCGCCGGGCTATGCAGTTGTACGGAGGGAGGACCGTTTCATTCAGATTTTGCAGTCGAACGCACATGATGTGGCGGCACGGAAGCTGTGTCTGCATGAAGATACAATCACAGCAGTTCGACTGCAGTAGCAAGCAAGTGTTAGATACAACCACACATACCGAATCAACACGCATTTTGAAACAGAAAAAATACCTTGGTGTCGACAACGTGCGTAGTACTGGTACGGCGGCTGATTAAATTTACTACAGTACTTGTCTTGTGCATGTCATAGTCAGCTCGACCACTGGTGGCGAATTTGAATTCTCCAACGACAAGATCGTAAGGAAATGGACTAAAGTTCATCGCAAGCGCATCCCATTCCGAATGTTCGTCGTGCTGCAGGGAGAATCTTACTCTGTGGTACTCGCGCAAGTAATCGTCTTCTGTCACCTCTTGAAGCAGCATCAGCGTCAAAATTAGTTCATCAATGGAGTCGTCCCGGCTAGGGGCTTGTTTTATCTTGCCCCACTTCAATTCCAGCCGATTGTTGGTATGATTTCCTAGATGCGGAACGTTGCCGCGTTCGTACAACACCCATGCTGCTCTGCTATGATCCCAATGAAGTATCGATACAAATCGTGATCTTTATTGTCGTCTAGTAGTTTGAGGAAATACTTATTTCCCTGTCCATACTGCTCTTCACTTGAAGACGACACGAGCGCTGATATTGCCGCCTTCAATTTGTCCTTGTGCGAAGTAGATCCCGTATACAGACGCGCCACTTGCTTTTCCAACCACGTAACGTACACAGCAGCTGACGGGTCCCCGGCAACGCCTCCGCCAAAACAGCTTTCTCGTGAAAACCTTTATCCGTGACAAATACCTTAACCTTGTTCCAGGATGGATTGTTGCTTTGAAAACAATTGGTGCCAAGCCGTAGGTTGTCCTTGGTCTCGGCTTTTACAAGTACGTGCTGCACATACTGACTCTGTAGCAATAAACATGTAAGCACGTTGGAAAAATTCGGTAGCAATTCGTGTAGTTACATACCTTCCCGAAGAATTCGGTAACTACGAAGCTAAAGAGCTTGTACTGATTGGCGTTTGTCCCGTGCGTTGTATCGACGAGCACCACGTCCGGAAACGCCTCAAACAGGCGCTTCATTCGGGTCGACTGAAACACGACGACATGTGCCAGCTAAGTTTCATCCTCCACAAAAATGCTAGCCGCATTTCCCTGCTCCTGGCCCACGAACTCGCGGAGAACGTACTCAGCGCGCACGGTGTCTGGGGTGCCCCCCCCCCCCCCCCCCCACTTGTTGCTTCGGATGGCCTGCAGCATATTGAGAACATCTCGGGGTGCCGTCCTTTTTCCTACAATACAGAAACATTTGTGTGAGTAAGAGACGTCACTTTATCTGACCCTGAACACATGTGTACCTTTCCGCTTGCGAAGACATGCCAGGACTCCCTTGGCGCTTGCCCCACTCTCACGCATGTTTGCTACAGTGTCCAGCACCAACAGATCCTTGATCCGACGGTTTTCGGCATAGTAATCCCAGAGTTGACTTGATAACGCATGATTATGACTGCCCTTTGCCTGCACGTAGATGGGGTATCCTCCTTTGTGGTCACGTGTCAATGTTGCATTAACTCGGGCTCTGCATCCGGTGTAACGAACAAAGCGGTGCTGACGACGACCGTTGCCACGTTTCGGTTGCTTGATTCCATGGGATCACTTCAGGGTTTTCGAGTACACTTTCCAATCTTCGGGAATAAGTCTCGCACGGGCCGACGAAACGGACGTCCGCTGCTCACATCGATCGCCTGCACTTTTTACCAAGTCGATTTTCTGTTTCCTGTTGATATTGTCCTCACTCTCACTCTCCTCCGACACAGCAACCTGCTGCTTCCGTTTGATTTCATGCTTCCGGATATCTGCTTGTTTCGTTTGGCAACGGATGTAGTGGAGCGAACGGGCAGTCGCTGGAACGTGTTGGCAAAGAAAATATCAAGCTCCTCGTGAAACAATTCCCATGATCTCCAGCGAGTTGAAAAACTACTTAAAAGTTCACCATCACTGCCGGGTACAGTGGTGTTTAATCCAAGAAGGTCATCTTCAGCGTCCTCATCCTCCGACGCACCGTTCAACTGCACTTCCGGTTCCTGGAGTTGGACGTGGGCATCTCCGTTCACAGCAGAAAGCTGCACCGACTTCGGTTCGTCATTCTGTACGGCGACCGCGGATTTCGGTTTCGAGTGTTGTAGTGGCTTCGAGGTAAAACGACGTGAGACCTCTGCAGCGCTTGGTGTAGAAAGCTTTAATTCAATCTCTGGCATGTCATCTTCATCCTGGCCGTCGTCTAGATCTGCGGTATCGTAATCAAAAGCTCCCAGGTATGCTTCTTCGTCATCCCATGCAGCGTGATCATCCACTTCTGCAGTCGAGACAGGCCTCTCCTTCTTTTTCGTTATCGCCTTGTGTGCAACTTTCAGTATCAGGTTCGGTGGAGGAAACTTGATTTTCTTCAAGCGACGAGCATCGTTGGCGTTCGCCTCCCCATCCAAGTCGTACGAACGCTTGCCTCCACATGAAGTGCTACGCTGGGCGTGCGTACAGCAATCGAAGAATCCTCAGAGATCGCGCCTTTCGCGCCCGTGCTGCCCCGTGATGTCACAGAAGTTTTTAGCGCGCCATCACGTTTTGTTGGTACCATCTCCATGCCGCGGGGCTCGCCACTAAGAGAATCCAGCCCAGTGGCTTTTTTCTTCAGGGGAACCATGATCACGCGTCAACTTTTGTTTCCCCACCGTACATCCTCTACGCTCGAGTCCGCTGCGCTGCGCGTGTCCATAAACAACCTACGCAGCTCCTCGTGAAGCTTGTTGCTGTGCTCCTGAAGCTTCTTCCTGTAGTTCTTTTGCCGTGTTTTGTTGTTTTCCTCGACAATGTCGCGGAAGTGCTTGCTTCGCCCCTACTCGGCGCGTGCTTGGGCCAGGGCGCGCTGCCGCTCCGCCTCCTTCTCGTTCTTGCGACGAACGAATACGCTCGTAGTCGTCCAGAAGGCGCCGGAGAATGCGTTCAGGTTCGTCACATGAGTCAGACTCCTAGTCGCAAACACCACACATGCACACGACCAGATCGAACAATGGGAGTCGGTAAGCAACTTGCAGGAATATCGGGGGGGGGGGGGGGGGGGGGGGGGGGGCTGCCACACCATGACTACGTGCGCTGGCTTGTGTGCTAGTTGTCACTCGGTCTCGAAATGAACGGCTGAGGCGGTTCGAAGAATGCCACGCGTTTGACAAGGGATCACAAACTCAAAATTATCACAAGGGGGGAGACGTGTGTTAGAGCTACAGCAACGGATACTAGTGTTGTATTAGCTGTCACTTGTTGTGTCCGCCACAACCTGTTAAAAACCTCGTTTTGCCGATAAATCCAGCAGTTAAATCAGATACAACAGCTCTTCGTGTAGTAAACAGTAAAGATGTGTATATGTATAGTAATTTTGTGTAAATGTTTCAAAACGTTTGTGTTTTGGTGAAATTACCACAACTTCAACTCTGCATTCGTTCCGCATTCCACATTCTCCGCATTCCGCACTCGCGAAGGCAGACTGCAGCAGCAGCGGTGGGAAAGGTGGTAGGTCCACTTCAACCAGATCGCTGTAGGTATGGAGACAAGTGGCATGGGGACACGGTGGGTCTGTTTATCAGGGGAAGACCCGCTAATCAACACTCCACGTGCCGCAACAAGTCGTGAAGGAAGATCGCAAAGCCAGGGGGTCGGCCAAAATCCGCTGTGTGGAAGCATTTCGATCGAGACAAGGAGAGAGCCACATGCCTTAAATGTCAAGGCGAAATTGTGAACGCGAAAGTCGAGAAACTAGAGCATCACATCCTCAAGAATTGCGTTCGCTGGACGGCTGCAGACAGAGCCGCATACATCCAGCGGCGTCAACACACTCAACAATTCAACAGACCAAGAACCAGGATCGGCGTGACATCATCCGGCGCTGCGAGGGGAGAAGACGAACTGCTAACGCAAAATGATATGAACAGGCTAGTGTCAAGGACGGTTTTCGGTGACGAGTGTGCGCTTCGGCTCGTGGAGTGACCAAATTTTCAAGACTCGTGCTTGGCGGGTCGCCCGGGATTGCCAGTTTCGTCGCGCTTTCTGCTGACTGGACGTCTACGTGATGAAGACTTTGCAAGGGAGTTCGCAGAATTCATGGCGCACTTGATGTTGCAGCCGTGTGTGGCCGTCTCAGTGGACGGCTGCAAAATCGTGAGCCACCAGAAGGCTGTAAACTTCGTACTGACTGGTCCGAACATGAAAGCGAAACTTTATACAACTAAGGTGATCGGCTCGGACTCGCAAACGGCGGATTACCTGGTGGAGATGGTTGGTGGTATAATGGACGAGCTAAATCGCATTCGGGGTAAGGCGGACTTCGTAACGGCAATGGTCTCCGACAATGCTCAAATAATGTTGACAGCTGGGGATATTCCGGAGAGAACGAGGGGTATTTTTGCTCCGGTTGTGGTGCCCACACCGGAAGAAACTCAAAGTCCGATCGAGTCGATTACGGACTCGAATACTTTGTTTCCGACTCCGGCTACTAGGTGATTTTCTAATGCTTGTTGTGCTGTTAGTTTGCTTTAATCGTGCGTACAGCATGCTGGTTGCTTCTGGTTTGATTTATTTGGTTGTTCTTCTACTAGCTTTTGCTAATCAAAATGGTGATGAAGACCAATCTTTCCCCGACTGTGATGCGGAGCGCTGGCAACCCGAGGAACAGCGCAACCACCACAGTGGAACCGACGGTGAGAACGAGGACTACTCTCCATCCTTCGAGCCAGACAACAGCTTTGACTTCCAAGGTTCTGAGGAGCAGTCTAACCTGCATGGAGTTCGTACCATCTACATGAATTAACTTCGCTTTTTAAAACAAATATCGATACACCAAGCGTTTCTGTTTCCCTTCGTGTATGTTGCACCTGCCTGTGCTGCCATCACACCTACGGTGCGCTATCCTCCTCTGGTCGATTTAAGGCTTCCGGTGGGTTTTGCCGTGGATTAAACCGGATTAAACGGATTAATAAAAAAAATAAACTAACGGATACCGAACAAAACGAAAAATACATCGGAGTGTCGGTACCACGAGCGTGTTCCCACTCTGCCGGCAAACAGCAATAGCAACCTCTAGGATTAAGTCGCTCATCATGGGAATTTAGATCGTCATAATATTTGTCTGCAGTATACGTAGACCGCATCGACATCGTACGCGATGTGTCTCCTGCTTGGAAGAGTGCTGCAAGGAGATAGCGGCGTGGAATGTGTATTCACCCCCGCGTAGAACAGCGTGTGGAATGAGCAGAGTTTGGAAAATAGGAACTAGCTTTAGTATCACACGGCGGAATATGCGATGAGGCTCTGTCGTCCGTTGAGCCTTGCTCCTTGCCGATACTACTACTATTACTAGACCCCATTGTGCGTTATGGGGGTGAGAAAAATCGCGGGATATTTATCGCCACTGACCTTGATTTCGTCGTAATTTATCGCTACTGACCTTGAATTCCAAAGACGTCTGCGGATTGGACGACCTAGCACTCGCTTGTCAGTCTTATCTGATGACAACGGTGACTTGCCCAGGGAACACCAGTTACTCTTGAAAGCTACCCCTGCGTAAACCTAGTTGCATACTCGTGTTCAGATTTGCGTGCTCGGATTTTGCAGCCTCTTGGGGCTGTTGCCTATTAAATAGAGAAGGTGCCACCGCAAAATTCAACCGCTTCTTGCTGCAAGTAGATGTGTATTGTTTAATTCATGTGCCTAATATCGTGTTTTAGCTACGGAATGCGATGTCATGAGGTGTTTTGGGTCTTTGTGTCGACGCATGGTTCGAAGCACGCAAAACAATTCGTGGCTAGACGGCACGAAGATGTAAAGAAGACAAACGAGTGGCTTACACAGGGAAAACAAGGGCGAAAACTCCGGGATCGATGGATGGCACTTAGTGATGATCAGCGGGCATCTCTAATGGCTTTGACTCCGGACCCAAGTTTCCCCGCCGGAAGTGATGGAATCTTCGACGAGCGCAACACCAAGCCTAACGCCTCCGCATGTTTGACCGCGGATGATTCTCTGGGCGATGGTGCACCTGTGGCCGATAAAGCAACAGCTACAGCCTGTGAGCATGTGCCTGCAGGTGATACGCCAGTACCAATAGAAGATGGACCTGAATTTGAGAAGCTGTGGATGGCATACCGTGCATCGGAAAAAAATACCTGCAAGCAATTCAGTACAAGTGTCTGGCAAAGCTGGCCCAAGCTCGCCATATTAAAGATTTCGATGTGGTTGAAAGTCTGTTTCTCCAACTGTTAGGTTGTACGGTAGTTGAACTTGTACGATCATTGTCACCTGAACACTCTCGTTTGATTCACCAGACATTTAAGGATTGTGTTGCTGGGATTAAATCAACGCGCAGCATAGCTTTACTTCACACACAGGAGGAAGAGGAAGAGCTTTTGCAGGAGATTTTTACCGATCTTGAGCAAGCGAAAAAAATGTACGCTATTGCCAAGCGTCAGGCGTCCACCAGCACGCGTTTTGCTGATACTTTGGAGAGCTCGAACGATTACTTTGGCGAACGGCTTTTTCGCGGATGGGACAGGATCGGGCATGTCAGGGAGATGAATACCTCTCTTGATGAGGAGAAGCCCGATAGTAACAATGCTATCGAGCGCACATTCCAGACCGCCGCGGACACAGAAGCGGATACAAGTGGAAGTAAATCGCGAAAGCGACACGCAGCCCAGGACAATTTGGGTGGTCAGCCGAAGAAAAAAGGTCGAGGTTTGCACTGTACACAAGAACAATAGATATTTTTTTTCTCTTATTCCCGTATTCTGTAAGTTTTTACGCATTGATTTGCTGTAAAGATGAATTGTTGCTCGCTCTATCCTCAATTTGCAGATAGACGTATGGTTGCTCTCTCCATCCTCGTGACCTACATAGAGCATTATCCAGCCGATAGGAACCCCACAAGCCAAGTACGGGCAGCCGCCTACGGTGTAGTTACCAGGTATAAATCTCTCCCCTCGTTCTTCCATTTCATCAGCACAGTTGGGACACCGCTTGGCGTTGTGGTCGGTCAATTTACACACACTGCATTTGTATTCGCTGCGCTGCGTTGGCGTGGCGGCACTAATTGTTGCTGACAATACAGATATCATTTCGGATGCCTGGGCTTGGTGTTGCAGTGAAACTTGCGACGTTCTGCCTGTGTGAACTTCGCCATTACTTTTAATGCGTTTGGCGAGTTTCGCCCGATCTTTTGCGGCGCGCCTTATTCCTACCGACCCCCCGGCTTGTCGATATCTAGGTGGAGGCTTCATCGGAATTTTTCGGTCTAGATCAGCTTCGACTGGAATTGCCAAACTAAAATAGTCGAAACATTCGGCATTTTTTTTGCTTGGTGGAAGCAGAGCTCCACCGCATCTGCAATACTGACCCCGTCGTTGATTTGCCTGGTATATAATGCGGATAGAATGTGTCGGCACGGCATTCTCAGCATTTGAGCTGTCGGGCATCGATAGCATTATCTCGTAGACAAGTCTACTGAAAAAGATTTAGTTTTTGCTGGAGCCGAGAAGTGTTCAACCGTGTAATATTGACTTGGAGGTGTCTTTGTAGCTACCACAGTGGGGGATAGTTGGTTTTCAATATCAAAAAGTGCTTTGGCGCGGGGGGTTATTGCGTGCTTGTTTCTTATCCGGTTTGACGACGTGGTTTCTCTGACCTTGACTACCTTAAGTATTCGGATGCAGAATAATCGAAATGACTCTGGAACTGTGACGCTGCGAATCCCCTCCAACAAGAGAGCATTGTTTTCACCTTCGGCACCACTTGTAGTTCTGTACCCAAAGAGCGGTTGAGGCGAGCCATAAGCGTCTTCGTTTTTCCAATTGCTGTTGATGTGTTGTTGTTCTTCTTCTGAGAGTTTAGAATTGCCAAGCCGGGGCCAGCATGTTGGATGAAGATCGTGTAGGTAGTCAGCCACGTATAGTTCGTCTGTCGTGTTCGGTTTGACAGGGACATGAAATTCTTCACGTATTTCTCCTAACACAGCCTCGTATGCACGCAGTGAAGTACAAGCCTGAAGCTTGTAAACAAAGGGTTTCACGCGCTGAATGTCATCGTCAACACTCTTAAAGTGATGACAAATGTTACAAACGATGTGTAAAGTGCAGAATTTAACATGAATCGAAATTCCCAGTTTGGCTAAAAGCTTCTGT
Organism: Phytophthora x cambivora; assembly: GCA_033557925.1. Classification (NCBI taxonomy): domain Eukaryota; phylum Oomycota; class Peronosporomycetes; order Peronosporales; family Peronosporaceae; genus Phytophthora; species Phytophthora x cambivora. The sequence continues at coordinate 1,241,332 of JAUCEB010000012.1, read as the reverse complement.
GCTTTTAGTTGCTTCCCTCTATCTGAAAAGAGAGCAGCGTCTTGTAGTCGGATTCCAGATGCCACCCAATTCGCAAAAAAACAAGCAAAGTTCCACTTGGTCTCTTCATGGACAAAGCCAATCGCGAGAGGAACATTGCCACCAGCTCCATTCTTGCCGAGAAGAATGAGGCATACACCGTTGTACACCTTGTGCTTCATATGCGAACCATCCACTTCGAACACAGGAAAAAAATTCTCCTGTTTCTGAACAAGACTTCCAACAGATAAAAAAACCTCTATAAAACCGGTATTTTTAATCGAGCTGGCAACAAGTACGAGATCCGAGGTTGTTACGCGCAAAAGTTTCCAAAAATGAAGACAGTTCTTCATATTCGATTTGTCGTGCACACTCGGCTTCGCGTCGCGGTATTTCCAGCGCAATCGCTCGGTACACTAAAGCGAGTTTACCCGACACATCCAAATTGTGGGTTATTCTGATAGACTCGACGACGCGTTTGAAGGAAGTCTCACAGCCTCCAACCAAAGAAGCTTGTAGTCCGGGTAGCATTTGTATTTGATCGGATGTCGGATTCGAAATAGAAACACGACAGGTCGGAATGAACAAGAGTAATACTGTGAAAGTACCATTTCCCGCTTGGAATGAGAGAAAGCTGTGTCTTGTAAACATTTTTGCCCTGACGCTTCGCTAACACGATATTCCACGGGCAGGTTGTTGACGAAGCGCAGACCCACACCTTGCGAGATCCACTAGTAACAGTTTGCTTGTTCGATTTGCCTTCATTTAGGGCGTAGTCTTCAGAAACTTGCGACTGGGATCTCCATTTTCGAAATAGTCGTATAGAGTAATGGATGACCTCCCATGCCGAGCCATGAGATGTAGCCGCTCCATTGATACAACTCAAGAAAAGTTGATCATCCGCGGACTTCGTGATGTAAAGGTGTATGAAGAGACTTCACAGAGTAGGGTCTTGTGTGTGGGAGTTTTTTAACCTAAAATAGCTACATACTAAGGCGTGAGAGCGAGACGGGTAAAACTCGAGACTCCCCATAAGATGATAGATATTGGGTGTCAAAGGTTATTGCTTAATGGTTTAAGCAGACCTGTGATTTGGTAAATCCCTGTTAACTTGATATGTCAGGCATCTCGTTTTCACGCTCTAGTCTATACATCGTGTAATACTGCTGGGAAATTACACAATAGTTTATGCAGCCCAGTAGCTGGTGTAGTTAGCTCGGACCTCTCCCGGCTGTAAACCACAACTAGCACCCGTCTCGTTCGAAGCTCTCCTACGAAGTCTCCTACACCACTACCTACCGAACAGCGCCCTCACCAAGCTACACTTGGACCTCTCCCCCTTCTCCGCGCGCCTTTCATCTCACGGCATCGTGGACTCTTGTTTCCATGTCCTGATGTTGCCCGTCCGTGGAGCAAGCCTGCTGTCTCGCTCCCACCACCGGCCCTGCTCACTAGCACACTGGAGCCCCGACCTACCTCGCGTGTGCCACTCCACTGCCGTCAACCACCACCGTCACCTGCCCGCCGAGCTCTTCGTTTGGGCGGCCGCGCTCCACAGGTTGGGTGGACGTAGGATTCCAAAGGTTGGGTGGAGACCTAGGTACATAGGAACCAGATCACTTTACATTCTACTCGAGAGCAATACAAGTAAGGTAACCAGGAAGCGCCTTATGTGTGCACGGATCAATCGAAATCCACTATAACAGTCCTCTCTCCAAACTGTGTATTTCGCTTGAGAAACCCACCCACACCGTCTTGCTCGAAGCCACCTTCAGACACCCCGGTCGTATCTACAAGCGTGATGGGGATATCGTACTGGTCCGTAGCGTCGTTTATCTCCATTCCTGAGGGATTTCCTAGTCGCCCCTAAGTGATGTTCGCGCCTGCATCCCGCACGGCCGAGACATCGTGATGTACAGGGCTGGCGTTACCGAATTTCAAACCTTGTCCGTGGTCTATAGAGATGACCATGCTGGTGTCATTCAATATGACTTCCGTGGTTATAGCGGTCGTGGAGCTTGCCCATTTCTACTTCGTCGAAGTAGCGCGTTAGTAAGTGGGGGGGGGGGGCACGGTGCAATAAGTTACACATCCACAACGGCCTCGGCATCGTCGTTTCCAGAGCGGACGCGGCAGCAGTATTGCTGGAAGGGTTGGACTCGATGGCGTCAATATTGGTGGACTGGGTTGGAATCAGCGACGGCAGCATTGGTGGAGTGGGTTGGACTCAGCGACGACAGTGTAACTTGACGGAGTGACCGCCGTGCTAAAGTACGTGCTTTAGCGCTGGGCCTTCATGTTCAGGACCGCGTCGGACACGACGCACCAGCAATTGCGCAGCTTGGTGCCTGGCACCACACTAAAGGTGAGCGGTGGCTTGCTATACTTTCCGCGGTGATGCCAAGTGGGCGGTGATGGCAAGTGGGCGTGAAGCAAACTCGGCCAGTGCGAAGCTCGACAAGATTGACGGCAGACAGCTTGTGGGTACGATGCGGCAGTCGATCGCGCGGCAAACAACCACTTCCACCGCGTCGGGTGCGCGCGTAGACGACTTTTAAAAAGATCTGCCGGCTTGTCTCACGACGCCGATCTGAAGCAGCGGGGAGAATAAATTTAACTGCAACTTTGGTAATTGTGTCGCCTATCCGACAAGTGTAGTGGGAGCTGTTGAAGATGATAGTCCCTGCGGCGATGCCAGCGATACCGCTGCATCGGCCGGATGAGTTGGAGGATACATGGTGGAGGCGGACAGCGATGCAGCGAGAACTCCCTGGTCGGTTGAGAGGTTTGAAGTGGCTCGAGCTCGTTCAGACTCGACGCGCTGTCGGCTGCTTGCTCACATCGACCCCTACGGGTGTTGAACGGTGAAGTAAAAGCATCGCGTCGCCGTGCGACGCGTTCTTCTTCGCTTTAAAAAAATATACATTCACAATATTGTCCTGTCGAAATTGTTGACTGAACGGGGTGGATATCCCGGCTACTCTGTTTCACCCAGCACGGCCAAAAATACTTAAGTATGGTAGAAGGTAACTTGGTAATATGGTAGAATCTCACCTGTATTATGGTAGAAGGTAACTTGGCAATATGGTAGAAGGTAACATGGTAATATGGTAGAATGTAACTTGGTAATATGGTAGAAGGTAACTTGGTAATATGGTAGAAGGTAACTTGGTCATATGGTAGAAGGTAACCTGGTAATATGGTAGAGGGTAACTTGGTAATAATATTACCATATGAGACCGCGTCAAACAAAAAGACGCTACGCCACCATTTGGTTTTATCGAGAAAAACGCCTTTAAAGATTGGCCAGCGAAAATCGTACTTAATTGTGTTTCCCTCCAGTGGCGTTTTTCGCAAAGTCTAAATTTAGAGCAGGTGTATCGACCAGTAGCGTTTCACCCCCAAAGGATTAGGAGCACCGCAGGCCCCGCCGAGAGCCGTAGGGACACCACAGCGCCTCATGGTAGCCCGCCCCGCGCAGACACCGCCATCGCAGTCTCTGCGTCCGACCCAGCAGTAGAGCAGCCATCCCGCGACAGCGTGGGTCTAGCTGCATCTTCGGAGACGACTCGCAGTGCGCAAGTAGGATCGATTACAGCACCGGCCAACAGCGACTGAAGTACCGTGATCAGACGACTGCTAGGCTTCCCGCAAGATGCACCTGACGACAGCGCTTGGGATCGACTGTCCGAGGACGAGGCAGAGATACATTTGAGCGGACGCGTGTGACGGCCACTGTCTCCACGGCAAAGAAGCAGATTTAGAGCACTTCCTGACGACAACCGATCAAATGTGCGCGAAGAAGAAGAACCAGAGTGCAGTAGTATTTCGGAATGATGCTTCGGGGATTTTCCTAAAATTTGAAATTCCGGTCAAAAATATACACCTGGAATTTTGAGATCGCGACATAAACACCAAAATTTGAATAGGAAGGATACCGAATTAGCGTACGGGAATAGGTTCAATCGATTCAGAATTAAAAACTAATCTAGGGCAAGCCAGAATATTTTTTTGAAAAAGTTGGTTTTTGAGGGCGATAATTTTTTGAGACGGTCGGTGCTCGGTGGGTTCTCAACTTCTCCTAGATCTACCCCCTTCAACGAGAGCAACCATCCTGTCTGTCTCTCCGTTGGTGTGTCACATTGGACATGGGTACACTGGACCGCCGAGCCGCCGAGCGCAGCGACGGCGGCACCCCATTGACCAAAATGCTGCCGAGCGCAGCGAAGGCGGCCCCCGCCGCCCCACCGGTCGATATAGCGGGACCGAAGGGCCCGCCCTTCATCAAATTCACTAACATAGCACTGCAAGTAGTGCAGCGAGCCGACGAGGCGAGTGGAACGGAGGCGTCATATTACACCACCGCGCAGCGGCGGGACTCGGCTAATAATTATAGTAAAACTGACATAGATAATAATAGCACCGCCGCGTAGCGGCGGCTAATAAAAACACGAAGTTAGATAATAGCGCCACCGCCGCGGAGCGGCGGCGCTCGTCTAGTCTGAAGACATCAGAAGAAAGAAGAGATACTCCTTTTTACAATGGTGTGCTTAACTCGCGATTCGTACTTAGGTTCGGAAGCATACTTTCGTTTGACGCGGTCTCATATTATGGACCATAATTTATGGTAATATGGTAAAATACTTAGCTCTCTCCGATTGGTCGAAATTTCAATTCAAGGTCAGTAGCGATAAATTACGATGAAATCAAGGTCAGTAGCGAAAATATCCAAAAATCGCGACTGCCAAGCGGTAAGTCGCGCTTGATGCCTTTGTGGCCCTTTTTGATAATGTGTGATGGATTTGTGGCCCTTTTTGATAAAGATCCCACTAAGAGCAACAAAGTCGTGCTTTGCACGAAGAGAAGCTCTGAAATTTTAGCTGCGATAATGTGGTGCTCGAGTGTTAATTAGTTAAGGAAAAAAGGCTACGCTGTGTGGACGCGGTCGCGCAAGCTCTACATACTCTAGTGGTGGTGTAAGCGGCCTTCTATTTGAGTATTGTTACTTTCCTATAGAAGCCTGATATGCAATAAGACGTCATTCGTCTGTCTGGGATAGAGCTTTCAACGTTTACCGTTATCCCAGCAACGAGAAAATAACGTTATCTCATCTTTAACGAACGATACCGTCATATAACGAATATACAGTATTGAATATGATTGGCTAATACCCAGCAAGGCACGCAGATTATTGGAAGAAAACATGACGTCTCAGAGCCGCACGCCGCTGTTCGACAGCCCGAACGCCCCCGACATGGTGGCGTGGGCTGGGAAGCGAGGAGGAGGAGGAGGAAGACCACCTGGGAGGGTAGGGCAAAGGTGGTCTGTCCATTGTGACGCTCTTGGCAAGTCAGGACTGTGCGAAGCTCGCCACGCCAGCTTCAGGGGGAGATAACGGTATCTTTACGCACAGTTTTAACGAATACCGTTACTTTTTTAACGGCAAATACCGTTACCTCGGGTAACGTTAAGGGGAGGTGATACTAGTTTTTCTGGTGATGATTTCATGATGCTCTTCCGTACATGGGTACTGGGGCTCGTTGCTTGTCCAGTTCCTTGAATGTCGAAGATTTTGTTCTGCTGGATTGTGCTCATCAGTTTAGCTGCCTTATACGCTGTTCCTGTGGGATTTCCCCATTGTATCGAGAAGATCTGGTGTAATTTGTTCATCAAGCTCGCCACTTCCTCACTCAGGCGGCCGGACTTTACTTCATCAGCTTGCACATGAGCTTGGAGTTTTTTATCCAAGGTTGCGATGCGCACGTAAACCGTGCTTGGCTGCGTGATTGTCAGCATCTCTGTGATTCCCTGCTCCAGCACGCGTGCTGCGTCGCCGATATTAGATCTGTTTAGTCGGGGGTTTCGTCTTCGTGCAGAGCCTCCTGAGGAGTGAAGCACGACTTCGTTCACTGCGCCGTACTCGAGGCACGTGCAGCAAGCTGCAACCATCCAGCCTGTTTGACGTTCACTAAAAATGTCCGGCCATGATATTTTGAAATATATATCGTCATTTCGGCCTCCCTACTGAATTCCCATGAAATTGCGCATCTCCTGCGCCTGCTTCGCAGCCGCAGCATTTCCTAATGTTGTACAATGTACGAATGTTGACTAGCTTACCGTGGAATTAAATCCGCATGGGGGCTATTCTTCACGGTAACACCATGAAGTCTTGTTTGACAAACACTGCATGGGCTAACCTTCATGCAACATTGAGCTAATGCAATTGGCTAATAGATTTCAACAATCTGAGCTGATTGGCTTATAGATTTCGCGCTTGGCTGGGGTGGACGACACAGGTAACATGCAGGTAATTTATCGTTTTGCGCGGGATATTATATCCGGAAAGAAAAAGAGAACGACATTCTAAGCAAAACAGATCGCTGATTTCGCAGGGTATTCGACTTCGCAAGAGAGAGGGTTAAAATCACAGAGGAAGATGGTCGTTTCACAGATAGTGCGTTCAAAATACAGAACATGAGGTCAGACCACAGATACTGCGCAACAATCACAGAGCGCACTCTTGTACCGCAGGGTACAATGTAACCTTTGATATGACGTACCCTTTGCAATTCTGCCGGCAGAATTGCTGATACCACCAGCTCCGGCTTACGCTTTGTCCTCTTTGTAGCACAGCGACGCATTCTAAAATACTGAGCAAAAACCGTAGTGTAGTACATGGATATAGCTACTTCGAAGTAGCTGTGAGCTAGGAATGGGGTGAGCAGCTCACCCCATTCCTCATGTTGTCGACTGGGGCAACGATGAAGAGCCTGTGGAGCCCAGAAAACATGTTAGGGACGGCGCCACAGGTACAACCTTACGTGGAGGGTGTCATACCGGTACGTGTAAATCTGCTCCTGACGCTGCTGCGCATGGGGGGGGGGGTCCACAAGTCACATCTCCTCTTTGCGCAGCAGCTCACGCCCGTTCTCGACGCCACACACAGCATGTCCTCCCTGCGCTGCAACGAATAGTAGCGGAGGTGGCGCTGAAAAAGAAATCATTGCACGCTAGAGGCGATCGAGCGACTGGTCTCCGTACGACTTCTTGATGTAACTACTGGCTAAGAAGCTACGCGAAGGAAACATGCCCAATGGCAGGCAGTCACCGAGTACCCAGGGATTATCCGCTGTGCAGATTCCACACCAAACGCTCACTAGGTAGACGTATTGGTGCGAAGACCGTAGCTAGAACTGGAACTAAGTGATAATAACCCTCAGTGAAACGTTGACGGCATACGGCGAGTGTTACCTGCTCCGGTGATGCCCCCCCCCCCCCCCCCCCCCGCCGCCCCTATCGAGCTCCACCTCCAACTGCGGGGCTGATGATGCACCAAGGCATGGATGTGGTGCACAGGTTAACCGTGATCTTCGTGCAGATATGTTCATTTTTGTCTTAGGGCTACATGCACAATATAAGACGAACGTGTCCGCTGGGGGGTTGGGCATGGCGCCACCTGATCACCCAGTGAGCGCACATCGCCGATAGCCTAGAACTCAGTCACGCAGAGCAGGTCACCTAGATACTCCCATGCGGGCAAGACAGACAGGAACGCCTGAATATGTATTTTAATATCGGCAAGCTTTGCGTCCAGGTTTTACACATCAGGTATTGTTCAGGTTTGGACACAGGTATTGACCAGGGAGAATATATTTCGTTTTGTATTACCGTCACTTTTCTTTTCGCCTCACAGCCACCAATTCGTGGGGAGGCACCGAGCCACGTGGCACTGAACTCGCGGCGTACTGGCGGCCCCTTGGCCATGGCGCGCACGCACAAGACGGCCTCAATCAAGGCCCAGATGGCCGAGCAAGCACGCAAGGAGGAAGAGGCGCGACAGCAGGTGGCTGCAGCGCGTACAAGGTCGCAGAAATCTGCAGCATTGGCGCGCGCGCGTGAATCACGAGCAGACGTCGAAGAGGATGAAGGCGCCGACGAAGACGCCGAGGAGGAGGAGGGGGAAGACGTCGAGGAGGAGGAGGGGGGGGGGAGGAGGAGGACGCCGAGGAGGGGGAGGACGCCGAGGAGGAGGAGGGGGACGTCGAGGAGGAGGAGGAGGGGGACGTCGAGGAGGAGGAGGAGGGGGGGGAGGAGGAGGACGCCGAGGAGGGGGAGGACGCGGAGGAGGGGGAGGACGCCGAGGAGGGGGAGGACGTCGAGGAGGGGGAGGACGTCGAGGAGGAGGAGGACGCCGAGGAAGAAGAAGTTTCGACTACACGCACTTCAAGACGCTCCGAACGTGGTGGCGCCGAAGCGAAGGGGGGGCGCAGACAGGGGAAAAAGCGCTCCGTGTCAGATGTGGAAGACGAAGAATTGGTACAAGTTCCCGCATTTGAGACGCAGCATGCCTCATGGGCGTCCCTCGATGTCAGCTTGCAGGAATACATGGAAGCGACCCGGCAGAAAATTGTCATCAAGGAGGTGATCAACGTCGCCCGTCGCAATGCTGACCTTCGCAAGCAGATTCGCTTTCAAGGCTGTCAGGACTCTGAAATCCCGCTGGTGCCCGAGTCATGGGAGCCATACCAGAGGAAGTATATCTGCACTCATGGTTGGTCAGCGCGCGAGAGGTCTACAGGGAAGAGAGTTTCGCACAAGCTTCTTACCACGGAGTGCCCGTTCCAGATGATTGCCCAAGTCTGCAAGCGACGGGATGGAGTGTGGCGTATCGTCATGAAGCGTGAGGTTTACCAGCACAATCATCGCATCTCGGACGATATCTACAGGTCTCATCCAGGTATCCGCCAGGTTCCGGCAGAATCACCGTTAATGCCAGGGATTGAGATGCTGGTGGAGGCAGAGGCTGGGACATCAAGCGTGTACAACTACATTCGTGAGAATTCCAACCATCGCGTGACGATGGATGATGTCCGCAACCTGATCGGAAGAATGCGCAAGCGAGGCAAGTTCTCGATGAAATGACCGGGTCCCTTTATTATACTAATATCAGTATGTGTTGTTTGCAGGCGTACAGCTATCGGACGATGACGCAGTTGCTGGCATGGTCGTGGACTTCAATCTTGAGTCGGCACTGAACGTGTCATCTGTGCATGAGAGTGCGCGCGGTGACACAGGAGTCATATCATTCACGAGTGGTCATATGCGCGCAATGCTAGACAGTTTCCCCGAAGTGCTTCAAATGGATTGCATGCATCAGACAAATCAGTGAGTCTTGTTCTGAAGATACATGCTATTTGCAGATATTAACCAGGTTTTGGACTGTGATGTGGCTAGATACAATTACCAGCTTTTGACCATGGTAGCGATGGATCAATACGGCAATGGACAGCCGGTGCAGTACTCGCTAGTGGAGACAAATGGTGATTGGCACATGTCGAAATGCTTGGACCACTTCAAGCGCGCGAACGAGCACTGGCGCTTCGTACGCATTGTCATTGTCGACAAGGATTTACGCGAGGTTGATGTCATTCGCAAGAAGCTGCCCGAAGCCCGCGTCCTGTACTGTCACTTTCATGTGATTAAGTGGCTGCATGATATCATCCGGAAGTCGAAGAGATTTGGGGTTTATCCAGAAGATGTACTTACTCAGATGAAGCACACGATCACAAATATGACATATGCAAGAACCCAAGAGGACTATGAAATGCACCGCGACGAGTTCAAGAGCCTGGCCGGAAGAGAGGATCGTACAGCGCTCTGGGAATACTTCGACAAGAATTGGAACCAGTGCTGCGAGATGTGGGTCATGGCGTATCGAGTCGATCTTCTTCACTTTGGAAACCACACGAACAATCGCGTGGAGAGTTTATTTGGTAAGCTTAAACGCTACCTGAAAGGACATCTCACAATGCGCGCTAGTCTGAAGATTTTGCTGGGTTATCAACGTCGGAAGGAGGAGGAGTACAAGGCGAAGGTGGACATGCCGGGTACGCTACGCAACGTCGGTTACTCGGAAGAGATGAATGTGGTCTTAGGCATGACGACACGGTGGGTTGCAGCTGCAATCAAGACAAAGTTTGATATCGCTTCAGACCCCGCTCGTGCTGACAGTTACGCTTTCAAGGACAATGGCACAACAATCACTGTGCAACGTGGAGAGCGCGAATACCTTCTCGAGAAGGAGGAATACACGTGCGATTGTGAATTCTCGCAAACGATGAAACTACCTTGCAGACACGCGATGGTCTACAGGAAGGCTTGTGGACATCCGCTCACGATCCCGTTCTCAGCTATATCATCAAGGTAAGTCCAGATACTGTCCAGGTTTGGACTAAGTATCCTCCAGATATTGTACACGTTTCAGTGTTCCGTCCAGGTATTGACCAGTTTTTATATGCGTCTGCTGTCTCACTGGAACATTGCAGGTGGTTTGGTCAAAGCCGATTGTCACAAGAGTGGTTAACGGAGGTAGACGCACCTTTCGTGGCCAAGATATTCAAGCCAAAGCAAAAGGCGACAGGTGGTACTCTGACTGAAGCGGACAAATACCGGCGCGCGCAGCAGTCGTTTGGGCGTATCAGCGGGGAGATTGCTCGTCTACCGGACGCAGATTTTGATACGGCAATGTCTGAACTGGATCAGTGGTGGTACAATTTGCGGAAGGGGAAGATTACGATCGAGCCGCCCACAACTGATGGCGGCGACAGTCAGGGTAGCGGTGACGGTGACCCAGGCGGAAAACCAAGTGGGGTTAGTGCAAGTGGAGGGGGAAATGTTGGGTCTTCAGCCGATGATACCGCAAATGAAGGAGGAGGTAGCAAGGAAGCGACTGACGACGAGCCTCCAACTCAACCCACGGCCCCGACTACTCATGCAAAAGAACGCAACAGCCAATATTCCACTCCGAAGCCTCAGGTCAGGCTCACCGGCTCCAATCGAGTTGGGCGGCATCGGTTGAATCGCGCTACAGTGAAGGAAAAGACGCGAATTGCCCGCAAGGAGTACAACAATGGCACCAAGCTGCGAGCTTTATTACGAGATGATGACGTGTGTGACGTGATGACAACGCTTATTGCTATTAAGCCGGGTATTCGCGAGGCTGGCTCTTTCCTTGCTACGTTTGAAGTAAAGGGAAAATGTGAAGGAAAGTCAATGCAGTGGCGTCTTCACAGTGATTACGTGCCTGATAGGGTCCGCTTCAGACTTCCGGAGTCTACGATTGACTCGGCTTTGGATAACCTAAAAGCTGGATTAGGGAAGGACGAGGAAATTGAGCTGGACAGTGATGGAGAGAAACTGGAGACTGCTGCCGGCTTTGTGGTGGCCATTGAAAAGGTCGGTCAGTTCACGAGGAAGCAGTTAGAAGCTATGAAATGGTTATGGAATTTGCAGCACAAATGCCGTCATGCTGTGATTTGTTGCACATGGCTTAACAGCGAAGTTAAGGCCGCGGTAGACAACCCCGGTCCTTCTGCAGGAGCTTTTACCGAGATTCTGGAGACCTGGTCGTACACACCGCTGCGTGGATTTGGATTCGATTTGGCTTATGCCGACCTGTACTGTTTCAGAGACTCAGCCTGGCTGAATGACAACGCAATGCGAGCGTTTGCTAAAGTGTTGGCCAGATACAAAAACAACACGACGGTGGTTTTGCCCCCGTGGTCGAAGCACAAGACTGGACAACAGAAGAAAAAGCACACGAGCCTTCTGACTACGAAGACATTGGAGGAAATTGCGGCTGGTGTTAGCGCCTATCGATTTCTACTGCTGCCCATCAATTTTGGAGGTGTTCACTGGGGTTGCATCGTGGTTGACCAAGATGCAAAGCTCGTGAAGACGTATGACAGCATGGGGGGGGGGAGCGGAACTGCAAGCGGCTGACAAAAATGGCATGCGAGATCATGGACGCGCTGACTATGAAGGATTACACTGCGGTGGATGTGACCGAGCCTATCCAGTCGGATAGCGATAGCTGTGGAGTATTCGTGTCCCGCTTCTTTTGGGCCTGTGTCAGCAGCGATGCCCCCAGTGACGTATCGGAACTTGGTTTAACGAAGCTCCGCTGGGAAATGCTGCAGGCAGTTTTGAAGATGCACCGACGCTAGTTTGAGAAGGAGCGCAGTAGTGCATGTTGAGTGCATCAGTGCATGTTGAAGCTAACATCTTCAATACATGGAAACTACCTGGATTGATTTTGTTCAATACCTGGATTCAAATATGAACCCACATTGCAAGGTGGCTTCACTCATGCACGCCGACGAGATATGAACGCAATCACTTCGACTTTTGCTCCGGTAGAGCTCACATGGAATTTCCAGGTATTGATACCTGAGCAATCTCTGGTCGTGTTTCCGAACGCTGATTGGCTGGCTCTGTGCCGACGAGGCGTGATTGCTGTCATTTCGAATTTTACTCAAGTCCGACACACATGACTATTCCAGGTTTTGCGATCTGGGTTTTACGTGGAACGGTAATTTACGCGCTCGTCATAGATTACTTACATCAGATTCGAGGGGTCTTAGGAAAACCTGTAGTAAAACTGGAATAAAAACTGGAGAATACATGGAGAATCAGAATTCTGAGTAATATCTGATCTGGGAAACCTGGACGCGAAGGCTGTCCTTTTAATATCCACGCGTTCCTGTCTGAATTTGCCGCACACTTTTAAAAAAGGAAGTCCCTACACAATTCCACCAGCATCATCATGATGAACCTGACTCGCGGCCGCAGTACACCTCGCTACTATGAATCCAGGTATTGTTTCAATTACTATAGGAATATAAAGCCCACTTGTTCAATTCTGCCGGCAGAACTGCAGTTTGCTCTGTACTTCTGCCGGCAGAATTGCACTTAGCGTAGTTTACGCTGCGTATGTGCCTTCATGATTCGAACAAATGGCAAGAAATTTATGCAGTACGTGGCGCTGTAGCTTGTAGAAGAGATGATATAGTAAATCATATTGTGTTACCGACAGCTCCCTCGACGATAGGCAATTCTGCTGGCAGAATTGATGTCATACAACCGCAATAATGACTACCGATGTGTAACCGCGCGGTTACACGTAGGAGTCCCACAGCTGTTTATGTGTCAAAGACGATGCTCTGTGAAAATGACGCACGCTCTGTGATTATCCGATTTTCGTCTGTAAAATTATCGTTTTCTCACTTCGCAAAATCGCACGCCCACTCGCACCGCCTCCTTCTCGAGAACATAAGTCACTTCTTTGTTGTTTTGAGTACATGCAGATTTCACCCCATACATACTGTACACATCTCAGAATTACTGGAACATCGAGCGGTATCATGGTAGGCGTCGAGGCGGACAATACCAGTTGCACAAGGAGTTCTCTGACCGGCAAACTCAGCGTATCATTATCCCTCGCATCAACATTCGGGTGGTTGTGGTGCTGTAGCTGGCAGCGGCTGCCGCGGCCACTAGCTGCCCCGCACACCAGCGGCCACGTTCTGCTTGGTCTCAACTTCAGGATGTGTCTGCCGACGTCCTGGCTCAGCAGCAGTTGATGGATGAGTGTCGTGTCGAAATGCGTGATGTGGTGGTCTGGGAACCAGCGAAATGGCCTTGGCTGCATCTGCTAACATCGGACATCACTCTGACACTACTGAAGCGTAGTGCTATTAGCGTACTAGCCTACGGTTGGCGGATACACGCGTGTTCGAGCTGGAAGCAAACGAGTGCATCGTGAGAATTACTCCTGACTTAGCGTTGCTTGCGCACTGCTCAAAGCAGTGATGGCCAAAAATACATTGCTGGGCATTGCAAGAAATTTAAATCCTTCCAGTATGTACTGCAACTACCATGCTCACCTCCAATACATACTGCAATACCCGGCGAATTTCCAATACTACTGCAATACTTTGCTCTTTACTCGACTGATCCCTGCTCTTCACCGCTTGAGACACCGAATCAGCGTTCCACAGCCATCGACGAGAAGGAGATCGCAGTAGAAGTTCTACGAAGGCGTGTCGATTGAAAAGAAGCTCGAGCGGAGAGCCATGATCGTTGAGATGTACAAGGAAAAAGCAATAGTGAGAGCTGGCTGCCAGGGGCGCTGTCAGATTCGTGCGCCTTTGAGGGTTCGCGCTCTCATGACCACCCGTGCTGCCGAAGTTGGCGCCAAAATGCTCGAGGAGTTCAATTGGAGGACGACCTTTGCGGAACGACTTTGAAAGGATTCTGGGGATCGCTGCAAAATACTTACTGCAATACTCAGCGTCTCTGCAGTATGTATTGCAATACCCACGAGTGCTTGCAGTAAAGTATTTCTCCCAGTATTGCAAAATGCCAATACCCGCAATACATTTTTGGCCATCACTGGCTCAAAGGGTTATGAGACACCATTTTGCTGGTTCTTGCCCTGCCCTGGATGGTGGGTATTCGCAACCTCTAGCCGACGTGTGCAACGGAATTTGTTGACTGACGGGGTGTTAAGACTACCGCCGACAAAGTGCACGAAGGTCGCTGCTCAACGCCTTCGCGTCACCCCTGCCCCGCATCTTACGCCAATATCTTGGTCATTTCACAATACGCACCCCGCAGCGCAAGCCCAATAAACAACACGAAAGAAATGGTGCCTGGAATCGTCTCGCCATTGTGCACCTTCACCCGGACCAACCCCGACACCGCGAAGACGATCTCGATCTCGATAAGACGCGGTAGCGATGGCCGGTCTTCGTGTATCGTTTTACCCCGCGACCACCACCTTGCCAAACACTTGGCGCGGTTGGTTGCGTCCGACTCGAGTCTTCTTCAACAACCTCTGCGCAGTACCGACCAGTCTATGGAGAACTCCAATGTAGTTAACGCTGTAAGGCTTGACACGTAGAAGGCCGCGAGTGAAGATGTACCGCGATGTGGAAACGTGTAGGTAGTTGGACGTAAATTGCAAAGTGATATTAGTTGGTTAAGGCCTTGTGGCCGGCCGTCTGGGCAGTGCCCATGGCGGTGATAAAATGAATGAATCTGATTGGTCAATCCACTTCAAGTTGAAGTGGGTTGACATGCGCTATACAAAAGTAAATGTACACGACAGAGGTCATGCACCCTAGTGCATGTTCCTTACTTACCCACTTGTCTTTGCGTAGTGGAAGTTGTAGTTTAGATGCGCGGGCCTTGACGTGCTCGTCACGTCTTGGTCCTTACATCCTCCCGGGTTTGACTTCACGTTGACGGCGCTTGAAGTCGTCGACGAGAACCTTCCAGTGAGAGACGTGCTTGATGTCTTTCTCGAGTTCCCACGAAGATTCGTGATCTGGGAGACCATGCCACTTGACAAGCCACTCAGTCTTGCGATTGAACTGACGCTTGCGTAGGAGTTTCTCGACAATGTGGAGGTCTTCTCCAGTGTCTTCATTCGTGATGATGCGAGATGCTTTCGGAAGAACACGAGTCTCAAACTTGTCCGGGTTGGAGACATAATGGCTGAGAACGTCTACGTTGAAAGTAGGGTTCAGCGACTTCATGCTGCGTGGCAAAATCAGACGAGCAGCGTTGTCGTTGATCATGCGCTTGATAACAAACGGACCAACTTTACGAGCGGCTAACTTTGCACGTTTGACGTCAATGTCTTTCGCAGCATGCTTGAGTGGAATACGGCGTGTATCCAGCATAACCAAATCTCCTTCCTTGAATTGCACATTGCTACGGTGTTGATCGTAGTACTTCTTTTGCGATGCTTGAGCCTTGAGTAAGTGCTCCTTGGCTTTGCCAATAATCTTGTCGCGTTCGTCCTTGAAGCGGTTTGCATACTCAGACAGTCCTTGTTGTACTTGAACTGTGGTAGACAGCGTAGGAAAAGTTCCGAAGGGATTGCGTTCCTTACGCCCTGTGTCTACTTCAAATGGCGAGAGTCCTGTAGAGGCACTGACTAGCGTGGCATGAGCATACTCAATCGTTCCCAATTTGGCAGCCCAGTCATCACCATGATACGAGACCATGCAACGAAGTGCGTCTTCTAGTACCAGGTTTTGACGTTCGGTTTGGCCGTCAGCTTGAGCGCGATATGACGTTGTCATATTCAATTGTACACCCATGACCTGCGCGAGAGATTTCCAAAAACGCGATGTGAATTTGGGATCACGATCACTGATGATCACTGCAGGCACTCCATGATGCCGAACGACATTGTCGAAGAAATAATGAGCGATTTCTTCGGCATCATCGGTAGTGTGAACGGGACAGTAGATTGGACGCTTGGACAACTTGTCCACGACGGTCATGATAGCATCATAGCCATCTGATTCTGGCAATCCAGTAACGAAATCCATGGAGACGACTTCCCAACATTCTTTTGGAATCGGAATTGGAATCAGCTTGCCATTCTTCTTGGCGTTGCTGTGCTTCCAACGTGTGCATGTTTCACAACTTTGCACGTAATCGGAAACGTCTTCATGAAGCGACGCCCAGTAGTACCATTGCTTGATACGGAGGTACGTACGACGAATTCCTGGGTGCGCGGCAATACTGGAATCATGAAATTGCTCAATAATCTTCGTCCTTAGACGATTGCGCTGCGATTTCGGGACACAAAGTCTCATCACTTTGGACTCCTTGTCGTCCGTGAATTGCACATAAAGCAATTGATCCTTGAGTACGTATGGATCATGCGGAGTACGATACTTGTCACGAAATCCGGGATCAGTGCGGTAGGCTTTGATGAACTCTTCTTTGAGATTCGAAGTCCATCCTAGCGAACTTGCGTGTTGCATTTGCACAACCGATGTGGCAATCTCTGCATCTTGAACAGGAGTGTAGAGATAACCATCGGAACGATCATGTAAGGCGATGTGACCAGCAGAAACCTCCGCCATCTCCTCCCCCGAAAATTCAACAGGCGAGAGAGCTGCAGATACCATGGTCATATTCACCTTCTGGGAATCCCCATCATGTTGCTGTGCACGGTAGCGTGATCCAAAACTGTCACACTGCGGTGTACACGTATGATAGCTGATCGTATTGATAGCGGGACGCGCAACACTCTGTGAGGCTGGAATCGACAGCGAAGCATTGACTGTGCGTAGATCGCTAATTACGCGAAAACTTGATGTCGATTTATCACTTTCAGACTCACAATGCTGAAAACTGATTGAGCAGACAATTGGCGGAGCCAATTGTGGTGATATCAACGCAGTCGGAGTTGAATCCATTGGAGGACGGGACAGTGCATCAGCTACGACATTCATCGATCCTTTCAGATGATGCAAGGTGAAGTCGAACTGAGCAAAGAAGGTTAAGAAGCGTGCAAGCTTCGAGGAAACCTTCGGGTGGTGTAACAACCACTGACATGCACTGTTGTCCGTGTAGATGTCGAAATGACGACCATAGAGGTAATGACGCCATTTTTCCAGCGACAGCTTAATTGCATAGAGTTCCTTCTCATGGGTAGGCCAATTTTGTTCATGCACACCCAACTTCTTGGAGAGGAAAGCTAACGGATGATCATGTCCGTTGTGCTTTTGCGAAAGTACTCCACCCACACAATATCCTGAAGCATCGGTTGTCACGATGAACGGAAGAGAGAAATCCGGTAAAGTCAGGACTGGGGCGGATTGCAATGCTGATTTCAGTTTGCTGAAGGCGATATCATGCTCTTCATTCCAATTCCAAGTATGGTCCTTCTTGACTAGAGGTCCAAACGGTAAGGCGATTGTCGCGTAGTTGTAAATGAAGCGACGGTAGTAGCCTGCGAGACCCAAAAAGCTTTGCAATTGCTTTTGGTTCATGGGAATTGGCCAATTGGCGATCACTTCAGTTTTCTTGGAATCCACCGCAATGCCTTGACTTGACACGGTGTGACCTAGGAACTGAACTTGATTCTGCCCAAAATGACATTTCGAACGATGACAGTACAGCTTCTCTCTGCGTAACACTTCGAAGAGTGTGCGGAGATGCTGCAGATGCTCCTTCATGTTCTTGGAAAATACACAAATGTCATCCAGATACACCACGATAAACGGATATTTGCCTAGTAGGACACGCATAAGACGTGACCAGACACCTGGCATTCCAGCAAGACCCATTGGCGCAACACACCACTGGTAGGTCTCAGAATGAGTGCGGAACGCTGTGTACTGACGACTTTTCAAGGCAACCCTCATCTGATGGTAACCTTGCGCGAGATCCAAGACTGAGAAGATGATGCATCCATACATTTTGTCAAATGTTTCGTCAATTCTCGGGAGTGGAATTCTGGCGATGATTGTTTGCGAGTTGAGCCAACGATAATCAATCACCCAACGAATCGGTAACGTGGCGTTGCCCGACCGTAGCCACTCAGCTCGAGAAAGTTGTTTCCCTGATTTCGGGTCTTTCTTCGGGATACCAAAGATGTTGGAGACCCAAGGCGAATCGGATAGTTCGATCCAACCTTTCTTCAACTTTTCTTCGACAAACAGATCAAGGGCATCTTGTTCTGTCTTCGAGAGCCGAAAAGGTGCGCGTGTGCTTGGCATAGCATCTGACTTCATGTTGAGTTCGAATTCCACGCGTCGATGAGGAGGTAACCCATCGGGTAAAACGTCTGGAAACACGTCAGCAAACTCATCAAGGAGAGGCACAATTTCTTGTGGTTCCTCCGTGACGGGTTGAGCTGGAGTAATCTTGACGCGGTAAATCTCATCGTAGTCATGGCGCTTGGCTTTAGCTTTGAACTCAGCACCAGATACTTCTACCTTGCGCAACACTGGCTTCATTCCTTGCGGTTTGAACTGCAGGTGATGAGTACGCCAATCAATAATTGGTTGGTACTTGGTAAACCAAGGTTTTCCGAGAATGACATCGTGTTCAGGACTCATAGACCATTCCAGGACCTCTAAGTCTCTGAATCGATAACCATCCATCTCAATAGTGACCTTGCCCTTGTGAACGGCACGTTTCTTCGTTGTGCTTCCGTCAAACAAGGTGACTTGAGAGATCATGGTGTCAGGAATAGTATCCACCAATCCAGGACGAATGACATTGCATGTGGCTCCCGTGTCTAGCATAATGGTGACACGTTTGCCATCACACAGACCTGGCTTCCGAATCAACTCATTCGGAGCGGGTAGTGACTGGATGGTAGCAGCGTTGAGATCATTTATCTCAACAACTTCAACAGACTCTGGCTTTTCTGCTGCCAAAGTGTGAACAGCGAACTGACCACGCTTAGTGTCAGACTGATAGCTGTTGTTCGTTCCATGCTTCTGTCGATTTTGAAGCTTGAAGCACTGTTCAATCGTGTGACCAGGCTTCTTACAATACCGACACTTCTTCGAGTTGCCACTGTTACGGTTGTTGTTCTGAACAGGGCGATGATAATTGTCACGACGTGGGTTATGCACATGACCAGTGTCGATTTCCATAGGCTCAGGTTCATTCTCAGCAGGACGCTGTGGAGCCGTGTTGGAACGAGCGAATGACGTAGAGTTGGAACGTCCAAAAGATCTTGGAGGTGTCCAACGACTCTTCTGAAACGGACCAGCACGAAAGTGCGATCTGTCATACTCAAGTGCAACTGAGAGAGCCTCAGATACCGTCGTGCAACGACGATACTGAACTTCTTCTTTTGTGGGACTAACAAGACCTCGAATGAAGTACGTGATCTTGTCAAGCTCACTCATGTCCTTAACTTGCATGATAGCAACGCGGAATCGAGAGATGTAGTCCTCCAAGCTAGAACAACGTTTCTGCTTGAGACTGTACAAACGATCTCGAAGGCGCTCCTGAAGATCCGGAGGAACGAATTCCTTCGTGAGCTTCTGGATCAAATCTTGGACATCACTGATAGAATCCCTGCAAAGCATGTACCATGCAGCAGCATTTCCCCTGAAATTGGCAGTCATCATGGCAATGATGCGCTTACTCTGGTTCTCATCTTGCCAATCAATGTTCTTCGCCTCAAAGTAATGAATAACTTGGTCGAAGTACAATTCAACCGAGTCACCCATGTTTCCATAGAAGCGAGGTAGGCTTATACCTTCAACTTTGACTTCTTTGCGTTGCGAAGTCAAAACGTCGATTAGTGCTTGTTGCTTCTGCACCATTTCGACCACAGACTGTGTCAGACGGTCCGCAGACCATCCACCAGGATTTAACGAAGTCATGATAGTGTAACTTGAGCTAAAAGCTGATTAAAGTTACGCTACGAATGTACAGCTGCTAGCTACTAGAACTAGAGCTACAACAACACTGTCAACAGCTACTCGAAACGGGCGCGCTTGATGCTGATAACGCGATCAACGAAAGCACGAACTTCGGTGTCGATGCGGTTGGCACAGGTGTTCAAGATGTCGACGGTTTCGAAGAGAAACAGTCCAAACCCAGGCTCGATAACACGGTCGAGGTGAGTTTCAAAAAACGGAAAGAAAACTTCACGGAGATGCTCCGTCAAGCAAGTAATCTCGTACTGCAAATGGGTAGCAGCACGAACTGTGAAAGCGCGTTGAACGGCTTGTTCAATGGTGAGAATGCGACGATTTTGCTGATCTTCGTCCCACTCACGAGCAGTACGCTTAGGCATATACTGGAAAAATACCCGAAGCTTACGCCAAAGCTTACCCGAAAATTACGCGAAAATTCAGGAAACGACTGAAAATTACGCGGATTCTCAAATTCGGAATTATACGGATGCTGGGGTTTAGGTAACTACTGATTGGCTGGGCCAAAGTGCAATTACACTAAAACAATGCGAAAAAAGTTTAAAACAACACTTAAACAATGCTACTTAGCACTAATTCAAGCGTTGGCGCTTTGCCTTGTAATTGGATTTCTTCTGACCGAAACCCTGAACAAGTAGCTCTTCCTGTTGAGCCTCTTCAAGTGCTCTTTTACGCGAGCTCTCCTAAAGTTCACGGTCGAATACAGTAGTGAGTGTGTTATGAATACGCACCACTTGTAAACTTAGGATACGGCAAGCTTCTCGAAAAAGTATACGCTCGGACTTAGAGTGAAAACTCTTCTCCTGGTCCTGTAAGTGGTGAGTTAAGCTTGCAAGGCGATTAACTGAGTTTAATCCCTTAATACGAAGTCGATCTACTGCTTGTAGATTAGGATCTGGGTTTGAGTTGAGGTTTTTACTTTTTTGGTTTTTCACCTTGGTCATACAAGGCCAAAGGTTTCCGCAATATACTAGGCTTACGTGTGGGAAGGTGACTAGTGAAGCGAAAAGCGTTAAACTAGTACAAATCCTTCGAAGAACTAACCGTTAGCAAAAAGCGTGAGGCTAGTTAGCGTAATCGACTAGCGAAAAGCGTTAATGTCGATTATGCAAGACTTTACGGCTAGCGAAAAGCGTTAATGCCGCTAAGTCAATGAACACGTAGAGTAGCAGTAAGTGCGAAAGGCGAAACCCTAACCCAGGTACTGTAGCAGTAGTCGAGTTGAAAGTAGCGAGTCGAGTCGGTCGATTGTAGATCTTCTGACCACTTGCCCGGCGAAAATGACCGTAAGTGCTACCAGATGTAAGGCTTGACACGTAGAAGGCCGCGAGTGAAGATGTACCGCGATGTGGAAACGTGTAGGTAGTTGGACGTAAATTGCAAAGTGATATTAGTTGGTTAAGGCCTTGTGGCCGGCCGTCTGGGCAGTGCCCATGGCGGTGATAAAATGAATGAATCTGATTGGTCAATCCACTTCAAGTTGAAGTGGGTTGACATGCGCTATACAAAAGTAAATGTACACGACAGAGGTCATGCACCCTAGTGCATGTTCCTTACTTACCCACTTGTCTTTGCGTAGTGGAAGTTGTAGTTTAGATGCGCGGGCCTTGACGTGCTCGTCACGTCTTGGTCCTTACAAACGCGCTGTCGTCGGTGGTGAAGTATTTTCACGCCAGTTCCCACCATGAGGCTCCGTCGGAAGCGCTGAGTGCCCTCTTCAGTTCACTTCGTCCACCATCGGAGCTCTCAGGCTTACAGGTCCGTGACAGAGTTCGATCGCTCCCAGATACACAGACCCAATCTCCAAGTGTTGACGAACATCCTGCAATCCACCGACGCAGTAGCAACAGGAAGAGAAGCACCAAGCACTGCAAGGTTCTAGGATGTGGCAACATCTCAGTGAGCCGCGGACTGTGTCGTGGACATGGAGGTGGTCGTCGTTGCCACTACGTTGGGTGCTCGAAGAGCGCCCAGAGTCGCAGTGTTTTCTGCTGGGCGCACGGTGGAGGCCACCGCTGCGAGGTTGAAAGCTGCATGCGCAGCCGCAAGTCCAAGCGGCTCTGCGCGGATCATGTGAGCTTGGAAAACGCGGTACCTGACGGAATGCGGACGCTCGATTTGGTGGAGCACCCGAAGTTGACCGGCGCGTTTGGAGGCCGGTGCTTGCCAAGCCTACAGGAAGTGCTACGAAATACGCAGCAGTCGACGTCTCTGATGCTGTAATTCTAGACTAGCTCGCAAGTTGGGCGGTAGCTAAGTTAAAACTCAGGCTTTCGGCTCGTTAATAACTGTTTGCGCTCTCCGGCGGTCTCGATTTCAGACCACCGGAGAGTCTCGAATGAATCCTCGCAATTCTTTACTGCCAAAGCGGTGCTGATGAGCCTGCGATGATCACGAGCGCACCAGCGGCACCACCGCACAGGATTCAGTATCATCTGTGGGACGCAGTGCGGCACGTGGAACATATCTAGTCGAAGGAGCGAAGTCGATGGCCAGGGTGCTTCCAAGTTGGAAGTTCCAACCGGTGACGCGTCTATCCGTGTCCGTGCCCTGGCTCAGCAGCGTAGTGGATGAGGCTCATGAGGAGGTTGTTCTGATTCTTTCGCGTCTACCATTGAACCACTCTTACGAAATGGTTGCCTTTTCACAAGTTCAGCTTCAACAATCCGAATACTAAAACCAAGTATAAATGTGTTCAAGATAGTATCTAAGCTACTACTCAGGCGTGTTTCTTGGCGCATAGCACTATGACAACGATTTTGGTGATACGAGCATCACGTATCCCTTAGCGTCAGATAACGGGCATCTTTGGTCGTTACCGGTAATAAAGGACATGGCTCACTTCAAAACGAAAAATGAAGCACATATCCCGGATACTAAGCTTACGTACATCAAGCGTTGCGCCGCGCAACGTACCGTTATGCGAGGAAATTATCTCCAATCCAGTAGCCAGTTGTCACCAATACTACCGGTAGGAGTTGAGGAAGCAAAACAACAGCGTCCTTCGTTGACGCCGTGGGGCATCAGCCAGAATTGCGCCTTTGGTTCGCCCACAGCACTCATAACTGTAGAACAAAGAAGTCTGTCGATTGATACTTTTGCTTCGTTCAGATACAGAAGCAGTTAGTACATTCATGTACGTACATGTATTGTTGGGTTTGCTACAAAACGTTTGAGGGAAAAGTTGTTATGTCGCCATCTTCCGCGATATTCAGCTCCACAGGACCTTCGTAAAGCAAGGCTAACATTTCCTAATTTTACTTCATTCGTATCACATTGGCCAATTACCGCCTCATCGACTCCGTGAAGTTGACAGTCAAAGTATAAGAAACTACACCAGCATTCATTCTCCTGATTCACAAACTGCAGACTTCAGCTTCTTCCTCCTGCTTCTACTATCACCACCACCGGTTACAGTCACCCAAGGTGCAACCGTTCGAGTATTACACGGAATCGCAAAACTCAACGGGACCGCATCTTTCGGCCGTGCAGCGATCCTCTCTCGCGAGTACTGTGCGTAAAAGGCTCGTCGCGGCGCATCCGACTCATTACTTGACGAGCAGTGCCATACATTCGACAGGAAAAACAACACGTCACCAGCCTTGGCAGTCACCGGCTCACTAGCACGTCGTTGCAAGTTCTCGACTTTGTCGTCTCCCAACTCAGAGGACCCATCCAGCGACACAAACTGCAGTGCTCCATTCACCTCTGTAACATCATCCAGCGCACACCACGCCGACACGTACGGCACGATCGTCTCTCGATGCACACACATGGCAAGTTGTTCGTCGTCGTCTCGATGCCAACGGAACTCGACGTGGCTCTTGGGGGGTTTCACCACATAGTGCTCGTTGAAGAAAAAGACCTCCGTCGGCGTCTCCGCTTCAATGCAATCTGCCAATAACTGGCCAGCGACTGTCGGGAGCTTCTCAAACAGCAGCGAGGTGAAGACTTGGTGGTCGTCCGCGATGCTCTTCAACTGTTTGGCTCGAGCAGTCAAGTAGCACTTGGAGTTGACACGCGCCGAATCCGAATCTCGCATCTGCAGAAAAGAATGTTTCTTTAGCACAGTGAAATATGTTGTGCAAATTGCAGTTGCAAAGCTCTGGAACGTACCGGGCACTGCGCCATGACGTCCAGCACGCAACCCTGGGCAACGATGTCCTCGACGGATTCACGGGCGTAAAGGACATCGCACTCGTCTTGTAGCACGCGGAGTTCGGACGGTGACAATAGATTTCTGATGCAGACCCAGCCACGAGTTGCAAAGGTGTCGAGTGGGGAGAGGACACTTGTTGATGCAGGAGCCGTGGACGGCGGGGGAGGGCGAGAGCGCTTGGTGGTCATTCCGGCGGATTAATTGAGTGTGGGAGGTACAGTATTAATACATGTATACCGTATATGAAGAGATATGTATACCGAGTATACGTATATATTGGTGCTGTTAAAGCGTAATATGTGCTGAAGAGAACATCTTCAAAGCCTTGTGATTTGTATTGACCTTGTTGAAGCTGCTACACTGTGCGCTTTCGTTTGAATTGTCGTAGTCAGTTTAGCGAAATGAACTTGGCTAGATGGTTTCTTCATCTCAGCCACAACGAGGAGACAACGTGGCAACGCGTGCATCGTTGGCGCGGCGAGGGCCTCTCCGTCAGCGACACTGAGGCGGGCGGCTGATGATCGGTCAATCCGCGACCGAAACTAAAACCGGTGATCGCCCAGCTGCTTTCGTCGCGCCAAATGCTGACTCCGCCATCGTGCAGTCGCTCCTGTCGAAGTCGTGCTACCGGTACCCAAGCGCATGCTGTTCTAATGCTTCCGTTATGAGGTGATACATAAGCAACCGCTGTTAAAGCAGAAAGCTTACTGTCAATTTGACGTTGGCCGGAGTTCCTCGAACTCCGATCTTGATTCGGAGCGCTGTATTGTGCGTTAGTTCAGGTACATGTGCGCGCTGTTGCCCCCGGCTCAATGGAATTTAATCAATTTGTATCCCCCGGCTCATTGGCACTGTGATTCATTTTGCATCCGCAGGGCATCATGTACTCTCGTTGAGTCGACGTACATTTACCAGGAAGAAGCAAAACTTGAGCTGTCAACGGTTGACATGCGGAGCTGCCCTGTGGTCACCGCAGTGGTGTGGTTGACTCAACCACACCACTGCGGTGACCACAGGGCAGCTCCGCATGGGACGGCAGGCCAGGTGATCCTTGCAATGTCCACCAGGACTCCTGGCCCAGGATATTGTCGCCGACAGCGCGACATCACTGTCATACATGTTCCCTGAGGTGCAACGATACCTGCACTGTGCAGTGCACATCCGGCGCGCTCGCATCGTGAGGCGGGCCGCGCGATTGGCGTCGAGATTAACACCCACGAACTAAATGATAAAAAACTAACTGCCGTCGGGTTGAAGTGTGCTCCGTCCTGCCACGCGGCTGCCAGGGGGTACAGTATGGGTTTATGAGACCTTGCATCTACATGTAGCCGCCGTCCCAGAAGCGAACCCGCACTTCGCAGGCGAGAATCCAGGCCCACAAATGTCTTGGAGGCAGGATCACGGCGGCCAGCCTCCCATCCTCGCCACACGCACTACTCAAGCAACCGCAGTCTCTGTAGTCGCCGCGAGACGCAAGCGGAAAGGCAGGTGAGCCGGGGTCAGCAGGCATAATCGAGCAAATTAAAGGGTTAATCCTGGCTCAGCCAATCGCGATTGCCAAAAAGCGACGCAGCTGCGCGCGAAACTGACAATAGAGCGCAAGTCACTTGTGCCGCTCAAGCCTCGGCAGAAACTCGTCAACGATAATCGACGCCACCCGAGCTGCAACTTCAAACACCGCGGCCGGAATGCTCATCGGTAGCGTGTTTTTCCGACCCATGCCAACGCAAATAGACGTTCGATCTGTCCGCGCCTGCAGAATCTATCGAATAGGGGCCCAAACTCGGCGAGAAATCGCACGTGAGCAAAATGATGCCCGAACGAATCTGGCCCGATTTGCAGGATTAAAATGAAGTGGTGAAATACCGCCAGATGGGGTGTTCTGATTGGTCTGATTGACGCGATTATTCGCTTGAGCCAGGGTGCGGTCCACTGAGCATCTCCTCACTCCTTCCTAACGTCCAGGAAACAGCTTACGGGCACTTCGACGCAGAACACTGAGACTGAAGAAGCAATAGAGAGATGCATGGTATTAATAGCCGCCGTGATGGCCGCCGCAGCGAAACCTGAAGCTCCAAGGACATGGGGACGGAATCTTGGGATTAATCAGGTGAGCCAGTACCAACCAAATTAATACTGCGCATCCCATCCGTAGCAAAGAAGGATTACAACCCTAACCGCGCTTAAGGATCGCGTTTCACTTGCACTTTGTATTGTGCTTCATACGTACGGTATCGACGCAATGGGTCGCGAAACGAGGCAACTGGGCCCTCTTTGCCGTAAATGGGCCCACTTATATTGCGCCTCAGTGCTCTGCTTGGCTGGATGTCGCGAGTTCGGCCGGCTTTTTGATCGACGGGCCGTTGTTGCTGCGCGCAGCCTAACTTGGTGTGCAGGGGCCCTTCCATCGCGGGTCCTCTGCGCGCAAAATCGCGTTCAAGCACACGGAACGAAACGCCCTGCGATCGAACTCTTCCAAACAGAACGGAGGGTCTATCGGTAAGTCATGCACGGAATTATCCTCTTCGGGCGTTGAGACGCCAAACTGGGCACCCCAACCGACCCGTCTTTGCGAAACTGGACCATTAGCCGAGGATTAGCTGGATTAATTGGCCTTCTCAGCACTGATTTTTCGTATGAACGCCGCCCACGCGCGCCGCCGCCGCTGCCACCAACACAACACGAGCACGCTCATTCCTTTCCTATGATGCTCGTTGCGCCGTGGCTCGCAGTCTACCTCCAGCTTGTTCCGGGGAGCCTAGCCGAGCGCAATCGTTGCAATCGGTTTGCGCGGGTGGGGGTGATTAATTGTGGCTAGGGTTGCAACCGCGCCCTCGTCTCAAGGTCGTCCCCTGTCGCTGCTGGCTCCCGCCTCACAGGGAGGGGAGGTCGCCCTCACAAAACACTTGTGATCACTATGTCCGAGATCTCCCCCGTCGCATCGCCCCCCGTCCCGTAAGCATTCACCCAGATTCCAGTAATTCCGCAATTTGCGCTCCGAAGCTCAAGTCCAACAGCAGAACAGACTCGCAATTGAGAAATGATGATGATGCACGGAAGCGCGCCGCTCTACAGCCGCCCGGCCGCGCCCGAGGGCGAGACCATCTCCATCTCCATCGGCCTGGGCAACGACCGCTCGTCCTCCATCGTGCTGCCACGCGGCCACGACCTGGTCAAGCACCTGGAGCGCCTCATCCCGGCCGCCTCGTCCCCGCAGCCGCCGCTGCAGCCGCTCGAGTACGCCAAGACGCAGAAGTCCGCCGCCGCGCGCTTCGACGCCGTGCGCGCGCTGTCGTCGCTGCCCTACCAGCAGTCGCCCACGCAGGCCCCGATCTCGTCCATGTCCCAGTACATCCACGCCAACTCGCGCTACGAGACGTCGGCGGCGGTGCCTGCGCCTGCATCTGCGCCGCGCTCGCCGCTCTACCACTCGGACAGCTCCAGCAACGGCGGCGTCCGCGTCTACCACCACACGCCCGAGTACCTGGAGCACGCCGGCGATTCGCGCGCCACGAGCACGCGTCGTCGCCGTGGTGCCAACGGCGCCAGCAGCGGCAAGCGCTGCCAGGTGGTCGGCTGCGACAAGATCTCGGTGAGCCGTGGCCTGTGTCGCGGCCACGGCGGCGGCCGTCGCTGCCAGCACGTGGGCTGCACTAAGGGCGCCCAGAGCCGCAGCGACTTCTGCTGGGCGCACGGCGGCGGCCAGCGCTGTGAGGTCAAGGGCTGCATGCGCAGCCGCAAGTCGAAGCGCTTCTGCGTGGCCCACCTTAACTGGGAGAACACGGCGCCCGTGTCGTCCTCCCCCGTGTACGAGACACTGCCGCGTCAGATGGAGCTGCCTATGCCCATCGTGCCCAAGACCGTGTCGCCTGTGGGCAGCTTGAGCCCCACGGCTCTGAACGGCTCTCCGCGCCTCCCCAGTCTGCTGCAGGCACTGCGCAACACGCAGCAGTCGAGCATGACGGTGCAGAGTTAAGTTAGATGCCAGGCAAGTAGACATAGTGAACCAGCGCACAGACGCCTTATTAAAATATTTTAACGATGCAAACACTTTTCCAAACACAACTCTTTGTCGTGGCTTTCGAGGTACATGCACTGTAGCATATCGAGATTCTCAATCTAAAAAGCACGATATCACTGCGACACGAACGCCAAGCATTTGGAGTCGAGTTGAGTTACAAGTTGCTACACAGGATACCAGCAGGTAGTTCCTGCCAGGAACACGTCCCCACCTTACACGTGGTACATTTACATGTACATGTATACGTACGGCGGCCTGGCTCAGCGGCCCGCTGAGCGGGGGCTGCACCATGATGAATGAGTGTCTTGCCGCACGCCTCGCTGGTCTTTTTTTCGCCTCGCGGACCTTCGTCCTCCGGGAGGACTCCTCCACGGACGGGATTCGCGCACTCCGTCAGTCTGACGGTCAGGTGCGCGCAGGACGGGGGGCGACAGTGAGCTGTACATTGCTCAACAACTATGGTGGCGCCTGTTGCAACGAAGCAAGCGCGGGAGCTTCTCGTCGCTGTTGAACAACCTGTTCGGGGGTTGCTCACCTCTGACCGCACGTTGAAGCTGTACCGAGCTTGACTGCACTGCTGTAGTTGAAGTTGACTGGCTCGCCTTAGCAGTGCAAGTCGAAATCTTTGCATCCCCATTCGCACCGGAGCTCAGCGCTCGGTCATTGGCGTGCTGCACACGAGGATTTCGCGTGTCCGCAGCCGCACGTCGCGCTCATGGAGGGACGCGAAATCTTAGTTCGCCATTCCGGCGCCTCCTCGTCGGTCTCAGGGAGACGAATATGAACCGTTGATTCCGCCTGCTCCAGTCTCCATCGGCTCGCAGTGAAAGGCGGTCGATCATTCCCCCCTTTGCGGACTGGAAGGAAGCGAGCTATCGACTGAGACTGCTGCAGACATGATGGAAGGGGAGTCCGGAGCCCCGGACGTCGCCCGCCTGCCCGATGAGGAGACCTCCTTCGTCCGTCGCAAGGTGGAGGCGCCACGACGTCGTCAACGGCGTCAACAAGCCAAGAAGAAGCGGCTCGCGGTGCTGGGCGTGTCGGTTGTGACCATGCTGGCGTTCGGTGCCGTGTGCGCGTTCCTGGCCATGCCAACCGCAACGACGGACACGATGAAGACAGCCGTGTCCCAAGCCATGGAGAGCGACCCTGCGAGCGCCACTGCGAGCCAAGTGGTCGTTCCCAGCTTCGCCGCCTACGATGAGGACGGAGACGGCAAAGTCTCGCGTGGCGAGTACCTCGATCGGCTGGCCATCAACCGCGACGCGGCTCTCACGCGCGTGGACGAGTCGAGTCTCGACGACGCGGAGAAGACGCGGATCTCGGACCTGCTGAACGAGGACTTCAGCAAACACTCGGACTGTGTCGCTCTCATCGCGCAGCAGGTAAGCGAAGGTCGTTTGGTGCAAATGAGTCGGTAGTTGTCAATGACGATGACTGTGTCGTTCTTTAGGATGAGGACGAGATGATGACCAAAGAGAACTTTGACGAGGTCTACGAGGAGATCACGACGGGCTTCTGCCCCATGACGGACGACCGTATCCCCGACGAGTATCAGCTGACGGAGACTGCACCAGCCAAGGAGGCGATTGAGGTGGATGACACCTCGACGACAAGTGGATCGGACGCAACGAGTGCGTCAGATTCGGATGCTGCCGCCAGTGAGGACGCTGCGTCCGCCTCTAGTGGTGAAAGCGCCTCTGACAGTGCTGCTCAGCCTAGTGACGAAGTCGAGTGGAACCCTGACAAGCCTACGCTGCCGCCACGCGTGATAACCAACGACGACGCAAAGCCTGAAGAAGGTGTTGGCGGAGGACAATGGAATCCGACCTACCCGAGTAACCCTCCAATTCCTGCCCCCAGTGACGATACAGGTGCATGGACTCCCGAAGAGCCGACCGATCCACCAAGTGCAGTATCAGCTGACACCGAGCGTGAAGGTTCAGCTAGTGCTTCTCAGGAGACACAAGACCCTAGCAATGGTGTCGGTGATAGTGAATGGAACCCAATGTTTCCAACTGACCCTCCGTCGAAGGACCAAGAGAAAAAGGAACTCCCAGGCAATGATGAGAGTATCGGTACGCAGTTGAACCCCGAAGCGGCCGCATACGAGACCCCGCTCGTTGAAAAGGCTGCGGAAAGCGAGCAGCAAGCGGGTGCCTACAACACCTACACAACCGATACCACGAGTCCTGAGACGACCCCCACGTACGGTGAGAGCACAGGCACCCAATCCAACCCGGAGGCAGCCGTGTACAACACCCCGTTTGCCGAGAAGACACTCGAAAGCGAGCAACAAGCTGGTGCATTCAATGCCTACACGAGTGCGGAGACTACTACTTACGGCGAGAGCACCGGTACTCAGTCCAACCCGGAAACTGCCACGTACCAGTCCCCATTCGCCCCGGAGGATAAGCAAACAAGTGCTGAGACGACCTACGGCGAAATGTCTAGCCCCGAAACAGCAGCGTACAAGTCCCCGATTACTGAGAGTGCTCCCAAGAGCGAGCAACAAGCTGGTGGCTACAACACCGACACTACTGCCGGGACGACCACTTACGGCGAGAGCACTGGCACTCAGGCCAACCCTGCGTACGAGTACCCGACAGTTGAAAAGACTCCTGACGAACAGCAGGTGAGTGCATCCACCACGTACACTAGTGCCGAGACGACTACGTACGGTGCAAACATTGGTACTCAGTCCAACTCCGAGACGGCAGTGCACGAACCCAATGTCGAGAGTGCTCCCAAGAACGAACAACAAGCTGGGGCCTACAATGCTTACACTAGTGCTGGGACGACCACATACGGTGAGACCACTGGTACTCAGTCCAACCCGGAGGCTGCTGCGTACAAACCCCCGACTGCTGAGACGGCTCCTAAGGCCGAGCAGACAGCGGGTGCATTCAACACGAACGGTGAGGCTCAATCAAACCCAGAAGCGGCGGCTGCTGCTGGTGTTGGCGCGTACAAGTCGTACACCACAAGTACTGAGGCGACTACATACAAAGAGGGTAGTCCAGGCGAATCTAGTCCTGGGTCTCCTGCGGGTCAACAAGCCCAAAACAGCTACAACGCCTATCAAGGTGCTGCTGCCAATGCGAACACGTACACGAGTGCCGGAACTACCACGTACAGCGAAAACAGTCCAGCCGAGAAGGCGGCTTCAGCCCAGCAGCCAAGCGGGGCTTCTAACCAAGCTTACCACGGCGGCTACACGGGCGCTGTCAACACCGCTGGCGCCTACAACCAAGGCTACTACAGCGGCTACGCGGGTGCTGCCAACAACGCTTATAACCAAGCCTACTACAACAGCTACAAGGGTGCTGCTAACAACGCTGGCGTCTACAACGCGTACACCGGGGGGAAGCAGACAACTGGCGCTTACAACGCCTACAACGGCTACACAGGTACCGGGAAGCAGACCAGCGGAGCCTACAATGCTTACAACGCCTATACTGGTTACACGGGTGCTGCCGCGAATGCTGGCACCTACAAATCGTACACAGGCGCTGGGACGACTACGTACGGTGAAGGCAAGGGCAAGAGGCTGCTACGTTCGGTGGGGAATTCTGAGGTCGTGTCCTAAGCACTTCTACAGCGCCGATGGCACAAGTCGGGAAGAAAAGAGCTAATGGTGTCTACGAGGTCGAGGAAGAGTGACGAGATGACCTCAGCTCATGACAAGAGTTTGCGCGTGCATTTTATTGTTTTTTTTGTCGGCGTAATGAAGAAGGAAATACACCTCTGACTTTCACTGATCGCTGTACATGTACTGTAGTACTTACTGTGCAAACCACAGCTCTCAAGGAACTGTCCTGCGACTCGCAGGCTGCGAGAACATTTGAACTTTGAGGAGGATTACGAAAATTTTGTGCGCCTCGCAGGCTGCGAGAGCATGTGCACTTTGCGTAAGCTTAAGCTGGATTACGAAATCCTGTGCGCCTTGCAAGCTGCGAGAACATGACACGTTGGCACTTTGAGGAAAGCTTCGTAAGCTGGATTACGAAACCCTGAGCAACGCTTCGATGGCCTCCCTTTATACAGTTTTGCTGGGTCTGGTAGAGTTATCCAAGATCAAACGTTAGGGCAGCATTTTGTGTTACTTCCTAAACATCAGTTATCGAGTTTCTGACTTGAGCATTGACGAGTGCACAGTGTGCCAGCCTCGACTCTTCTCATTCACAGGCAGCTCTTCCGCTTGGTGGCAAAAATATCACCACTTGAGCGCCGCCGAAATGACCAAACGATTTCCAAAACATCGGGACATTTTTAGCAAACAGCTTTATGGCACTAGTTGCGCCCAATATCGATGAAAGGCGCAGCACAAGAACATGTACATGCAGGGAAGCCGAAAAATATATTTATTGGAAATATATTTATATTGATCGCACTAATTATTTATTTGTTGTCGAGCTGATAGCAATCACGTTATTTATTGTCTTCTACGACGCTCACATCTTCCTTTTTGTATGCTGACCAGTTCAAATTCTACACTATTTTACCGGAAATAATTAATTTTGCAGTTTTAGCGTTGCTGAGACCGATATTTATTTAGCAAAACCCTCGAAATAGGTAAAAATGATATTGTCGGCTTCCCTGTGTACATGCACTTCGAAGCACAGTATTCCGTTAATCCGTTAAAAGTCATCGCTGTCATCATGAATTTCGAGCAAGATTGCGTCCAAGGAGTTGTGAGTTTGGATGTGCAAGCGCAATGTTCACTCGCTTATCACTCCCCTCGCCTTCATTCTCTTTACAGATTGCATGCTCTCCGAGTCACCGTGCTCACTGCTGACGTCAGCTCCGTCCGATTTCGGACACTCTCACTCTTCAAAACTCCCTCTCGACACCAAGTCACCAAACCAAGCAAACAACCATGTCCAGCATCCCTGCTACATTCAAGGCCTATGAGTTCGCCAACTACAGCGACGCGCTCACGGAGACCAAACTGAACACGCAAGTGCCGCAGAAGCCGCTGGGACCCAACGAAGTCCGCGTCAAAGTCCTCAGCGCGGCTGTAAACCCCCTCGACTACAAGCTGCACTACTTCGGAGCCATGGTGATTGCGGTCGGACCCACCGCCGAGAAGCCTCTTCGCATGGGCTTCGACCTGTCTGGAGTTGTCGTCGAGGTCGGCAGCGGCGACGTCCGTGGCTTCAAGGTGGGCGACGCCGTCTTCGGCTCCGCTGACATGGCCGGCATGGGCAGCTTCGCCGAGTATGTCACTCTGGAGGCTGACCACCTCGCACTGAAGCCGAGCAACGTGACATTTAACGAAGCTGCTGGTGTGTCGATCGCCGGTCTCGCCAGCTACCAGGGCCTGATCAACCGCGCCAAGATCGAAGCTGGACAGCGCGTGCTGGTTCTGGGCGGCGGCAGTGCCACCGGTCAGTTCGGCATCCAGATCGCCAAGGCTTTCGGTGCTGAGGTGATCGCGACTGCCAGTCCTCGCAACACTGAATTGGTCAAGTCTCTCGGAGCCGACCAGGTGATCAACTACACCTCGCACAAGTGGGTCGACGTCCTCGCTGAGAATTCGGTGGATGTCATCTACGACTGTGCCGTGGAGTCGGAGTCCTGGTCCACGGACGCACAGAAAATCCTCAAGAAGAACACGGGCAAGTTCTTGACCATCGGCATGGTTGAAAACCAAGTCGAGTCGCCGATCGGTGCCACACTCATCCAGTACTACTGCCACCCCATTGCCGAGGACCTTGAGGGTCTCCGAAAGCTCATTGCTGCCGGCCAACTGAAGACTACCATCGACTCCGTGTACCCCTTCGACAAGCTGCTCGACGCTATCAAGCACCAAATGAGCGGCCGTGCCCAGGGCAAGATCATCATTGAAATTGCCAAGCAGTAAGTAGCTGGCGTAGGTATAATGTGACGCTGTTGTAGTGCACATTTCAGCGATGAGCAATACAGTAGGTCAATAAATGCTGATCTTGAAGGCTGCGATGAACATGTTAACTACCAACTACAGACTAACGTTAGCGTTGATCAACGATGTGCTTACTCCTTCGGGTGCCACAGCGCCTTGAGATCGGCCAGTGCCTGCTCAATATCGCCTGCGAATTTGTCCGAGCTGGTTGACGGGCACGACTTCTTGCTGGAGATGTGGAAGCCGAGCATGTCCTCACCTGCAACCATGTAGCTGACACCGTAGCCGTCCTCCGCAACCGGACCGAAACCTCCGCCGGGGCAACGCGCATCGTCGATCGAGAACTTCGTTCCCTCCAACGCCTTCTCCACGAGCCGCCAGTTGTCAGTTTGCTGCTGGGGCTGCTGGCTGGTCGACAGACGCCATGGTCGGCTGAGTGCGTTGTTCAGGAACGGCGACTCAATACCAAAGCCCACAGACACGCAATAAAGCGTGAAGAGGTGACGGTCGATGCCCTTGCCGCTCATGGCGTTCCGGTAGCTGTCTTGGTGCACATCGCACGCACGCTGAAGCAGCTTCAACTTGTCCGCGTCTGAAAGTTTGGGGTCCACCATACCGAGCACAAAATCCTTCGACTCGTCAGTCACAGGTCGCACAGTTTCAGTGCGGCCATCACGGTACAATCGAGTCATGCTGGACTCGTACGTCTGGGTAATAGTGCCCGAGTTGCGGTAATACGCGAGCTGCAGAGCCATCTGAAGAAATGCATCAGGACTTACACGGAACTTCTTGATCAGCCCCTTACCGTAGTCCGTGTGAGAAATGACCTTGAGATCAAAGTCAGCAATTGCTTTCTCGGCGTCCGCGAGCGACTTCAACACAGCGTTGTCCAAGCCAGACGTAAAATCCCATTGCAGCATTCTGCACGGCGGCAGCTTCGATGAACGCTCGTCTTCCGACTGTACCTGTGTGTCTCCATTAGCATCGTACGGGTTGGTGTAGCACTGTTTGGTGTACACCTGCTCCCACGCATGAGCCATCACGGGGGCGTCGGCCCAGGCGTGTTCCGCGTTGATGCCAGCCACACTGTTCTTGTAGATGACGAGATTGAACGACTTGTCAAACCAGCGGTTGCCACCACTTCCGTGAATAAGGTCCTTGCCCATCGACGTCCAGTCCTTTGCCTCGTCATTTTGAAGCACTACCACAAACACCGCCGACTCAATAACCTCCAACGAGCGCTTGTTCATACCGCTAGAGAAGAACTGCTCCCGGTTCTCCGCCCACTCGATGCGGCCAGCAGCTGTAAGCGCAGCCAGGTTCTGCTCAGCGTTAGACGAAGCATCCATCGCCAACGCCGTTGCCTCGATCCATTCGAACTGTCGCTGGATTTCAAACTTGGTCAGCTGCTTGCCGTATTGGCCCTTCTCGAACAGCGGCATCTTGAACACGCGACCGTGGCAGAACACGGCAATGTGCTTGGACTTGTGGTGGTACAGCTTGAGCGTGTCAGTCTCTCGTCCGGGGATGCGAGTGCACGAGAAGATCCTCTGGTACTGACTCATGCAGAGCGGCACGATGCCGCGGATGAGCTGCGGCGCGAGCTGCTCCCTGTCCAGGTCTTGCTTGAACAGCAGGAACTCGTGCACGAGCGCAGCTGCCAACGCCACGGGTTTATTGGTGAGACTGAAGTCCAGATTGGCTCCAGGCAGCGCGTAGTAGTTGCTGTTGATCATGAGCGACGAGCGGCCCTTGAGGTACACGTACTTCTCCCACCAGTCCGTCACGTAGTTGGACGACCACCAGCTCTTGAGGTACAGATAGAACTGCAGCTTCGGGCCCTCCTTGTGCACGAACTCGTCGGCCATGCGCTCCACCTCCTCGTACTCCTTGGCCGTCAGCAGCGGGTGCACCGACTTGAGATATCTCTGCACTGTGTCCTTGAGCGCGGGCAACGGCAGCCGAGGCAGCGCATCCTGGAACGAGTACGTAAGCGGGTTGTGTCCGCCGAAGACCTTGAGCAGTGCGGCCCAAGCCATGACGACGCGGCTCTTCTGCCTCGGCGCGAGGTACAGCCAGCCTCTGTAGCTCAGCAGCAGCCGCAGGAACAGCCTCTGCGCCGCCATGAGCAGCAGCAGCCCCAGGAACGCCGCCCAAGCCGCCAAGTAGGCCACGTACACGGACTTGGGCAGCAGCTGCCAATAGGGCATCAAGAAGTTGCCCACGTGCCACACGACCACCGAAATGGGTCCATTTCGCCACCACGACTCGGAGGGAGAGAGCACGACGACCACCGAAATGGCTACAACCGTCAGGATGGCTACGAACGGAGGCGCCGGGTACACGCCGCGCTTGAGCGCGCGCTGGAGGTGGAAGAGCTCGCGGACGACGCTGCGCCGCAGCTCGTGAGGCGGAGGGATCGTGAAGGACACGCGGATGCCCTCGTCCGAGTACAGCAGCTCCACGCCGCGCTTGTGCTCGTCAAAGACGCCGATGGCCTGATGCGCTTCTGCCATGGCTGGTGCTGACCTTCCTCTCGCTTTGAGCTCGAGCAGGCGGAATCGAAAGTGACGTTGAGTTTCGAAAGGCAACAGCAAGTTTTTTGCAGGAGTGATGGTCACTCAGATCAGAACCTGCTGCACACACTCGATGGGAGAGGAAGGCAGGCGGCTTGAGCGGCCTCGAGCCAATTCAAAAGTGTTTAAATGACGTCGAGGGTGAAGGATGCTGGCGAATGGTGTAGCTTCTACTTCACTTCTCCGTGTTGTTGTTGGCAACCCAGAGAGGACGGATGCAACTTGTCGAGCGCAGCACCGGTTTCTGACAATGCAAGCTTTTAACCAATTGACAGGGGTTGTAGAGGGGAATCTGGCCAATGGCTGACGTCCGATGGAACTTCAGATTCTCCCGGCGGTTCCGCAGTGCGTTGAAGTTGCCGTCCACTCGTAGCCAACTGCCGACATGACGCCGCCGACAAATGTTCACGGTTGACGCTTGCCATCTGCATCGCCGACATTTGTGGATGGCTGTTAAACGCCTGCTGAAGCTCATGCTGCTAGGATACACTTCGGCTCATGACGGTCTGAACTCTCCTGTGTGAATGACACATTGTGGTGAAACCAAACGTGGCCACTTTAGTACAAGTACCTCGTGCAGGCCACAGAGTATGATCCAAGCGGCATTCGTTGAAGTGTAAAACAATGATTTCGATGGCCACGACCTGCTCCATGTATTAACTTACAACTGTGCATGTATTGCTTTCGTGTGATCTACTAACGCTAGCTGTAGGGACTGCATTGCTACACGTCTGCCAGTTAGTGGTCTCTCTCTACTCGCTGGTGATTTCAATAACGATTTTGCCCCGTGCGCGGTTCGACATCTGCAGCTTGATGGCTTCCAGTACGTTCTCCAGCGGGTGGACAGAGTCGATCGTTGGCTTGACCTTGCCGGCCTCGACCAATTTCGAGAGGGCCTCCAAGTCTTCCGTAGTCGGGTGCAAAAAGAGCTGGTGGAAAGTGGCGCCAATAGCGGAATCCACCGGCTTCGGACCCATGCCAATGGTCACAAACTTGCCGGAGTTCTTCTTCAGAACCGTTTGAGCGTCCGTGGCCCACGACTCGGGCTCCACTCCGCAGTCGTAGATCAAGTCCACCGAGTGCTTAGCAAGAACGGCGCCCCACTTCTCCGACGTGTAGTTGATGGCCTGATCTGCCCCTAGAGTCTTGACCAACTCGGTGTTGCGAGGGCTAGCCGTCGTGATGACTTCAGCGCCGGCAGCCTTGGCGATCTGTATCGCGAATTGACCTGTGGCGCTGCTGCCGCCCAGAATGAGCACGCGCTGCCCAGCTTCGATCCTCCCGAGTTTGTTAAGTGCCTGATAGCTCGTCAATCCTGCCATCGGTATACCAGCAGCCTCGTTGAACGTCAAGTTGTTCGGTTTGTAAGCCAAATACTTCGCATCGATGGCGAAGTATTCACCAAAGCTTCCACCGGCAGTAATGTCGGGAGTTCCGTACACGGCATCGCCCACCTTAAAACCGCGGACGTCACCGCTACCAACTTCAGCAATAACACCAGCCGTGTCGAAGCCCATACGGAACGGGTTCTCGGTGGTCGGCGCCGTCGGCAGGAAGGCAGCTCCGAACATGAGCAACTTGTAGTCGAGGGGGTTGATCGCAGCGCTCACCACTTTGACGCGGACCTGAGTGGGCTCCAGCGGCTTCTGCGCAACCGCCGTGTTCATTTTGGCTTCCTTGAGCACGTCGCCGTAATTGGCAAACTGGTAGGCCTTGAACGTCGAGGGAATGCTGGACATTGTGGAGAAGTTTGGGAGGTGGTTGACTTGGTGGTATTTGGAAAGTGAGCGACCGAGAGTCAAGTCCGAAAGCTGAAGAACCAACTTGAAGAGGACATACACTCTTCTACAGAATGCAGGCGACTATATCAAGTGATCATGATTCGTTGTGCTTTGGGTTGCAAATTGACGGAGTGAGCAGATCCAAGCAAAAACCGGTCACTTTTCACTGAAGCCGGCCATACACCTCGCTACACCCCCGTGATCAATGAACATGGGGGCTTGATGATTCATCGTCGATGAATCATCGATCGCGACATACAAAGTCAATCTCACGCGATCGCTGCTTGCATGAACCTGTATCGGCATTTGCAGTGCAGTGCAGCACGGTCACATATGAGGACGATTTTTTCAAAAGTATCATTAAGGGTTTTTTGAGGTTTTTTGCTAGAGGGGTTTAACCCTTTCGCGAGCCCCTTGCTTAAACTATACCATACAAGGTCGAGATATCCCGTACTAAAAGGGCACAAATATCGCCCTTTAAGGAAATCACTGTACTCACCGGAGGCTTGATTGCTGCTCACTATCCTCCCGGATGCGTTATAGAGAAAGACGGGCTGGCTAAAAGGGAGCAGAAAGCGCCCTTTGACAAATTCACGGTAGTTTTCAAGAACACAGCGGATTGGCTACTTTTTTCTTTTCTTGCGGCGACTAGACCAATTCGACGTTCATTGGTCGAAATGCAACGAAATTTATGCGGTAAGAAATCGCATCCCATGTAATTTACCATGAGTGCCTCGTCTCCGCACTGACATTGATGACGCGTTCTGGTGACAGCGTCGCCAAGACGGAGCTATAGTAATTGACACCGAGTTTATAATATTATAGCGCTTAGTAAGCGCTGGGAGATACCGAGGCCCGTTCGTTGAATATGCAGTTTAGCCGAACATAAGCTACTGTAGAGAGCTGGTTTGATGGCACAGTTCACCAAGAAATGCAGCGAGGAGCAGCGGTTCTCCAACGAAGTTTTTACTGTATGTTGTTCCAAGATACACCAAAGTATGCATATAATTAGCCAATTGTATGCCCGTCGGTCCCGCCGGTTCCCGCTCTTGTGATAAGAGTCGACGCACGCAAATATATTGGTCTTACTATGTAATGTACTGTATTTCGCATCGAGAGATTCGAGCGCCAAAAATTGGCGCGAATCTGTAAACATATTACCTTCTCAAACAAATACATATCTGTTCTGGATACGATCCGATTGCGTATGAATGTCGTACTCCTATCAATCTATTTTACGAGAAATGCCCTGCCACTCGCGCCCAGACCACACAATCGATTTTGCCCCAGCGGCATGCCGAAGCGAGCGCGCGAAGAACAGGACAACGGGCCGGAGAAGCGGCGGCGGCGACGACAACCGGGGTCAGCTCCTGCTGCAAGTGGCCTGGGGGGTGTCGTCGCGTTTAACGATGTGTGGGCGTGGTTAAGA
Organism: Phytophthora x cambivora; assembly: GCA_033557925.1. Lineage (NCBI taxonomy): Eukaryota > Oomycota > Peronosporomycetes > Peronosporales > Peronosporaceae > Phytophthora > Phytophthora x cambivora. The sequence goes on along the minus strand of JAUCEB010000012.1, from coordinate 1,201,413 downwards.
AACGCTGGCTGGTCCTCAAAACCACCCCCCAGGCGAAGTTTGGATCCACGCTATCGATATATTAGGCCTGGAGGAGATGCCAACGGCCAGGAAGGTGTCGACTTCCTTCTTGGCGAGAGTGCCGTTCTTCAATACGCTGCCTCAGCAAATGGTGCCATGTTGCGTTGTTGTTGCGTCCTTGTGTACGTGCTCTAATCGTACATTCCACTTTGCTACTGTAGCATTCACAGCAGTCAGTACGAACAGCGGTGACGGCGACGAGGGCGACGACGTCATCCAAGCGCGCGAGCAAGCAGCCGCCGAGGATAATCGAGGCCAAGGACGAGGACGTGGAAGTGGTGCCCGCGGCGGCGGTTGTGGTATCGCAAATGGTATAGCGGAACTTACTTCAGGTTGGTTTGGCTGCGTGTGCTAATATAACGGTGTGGTGGATAGATGCAGCGGCCGCTCGAGCCAGTTCGGGCAGCGACGAAATCGGCGGCGCCGGCCAAGCGCCAACACACCCAGACCCCGGGGCTGCCGGGGCAGCAAGCGCCCGTGCTGAGCAAGGTCAACGACGAGGCCGTGGACGTGGTGCCCGCGGCGGCGGTCGTCGCGCCGCCAACGGTACAGTGGAACATACTTGGGGTTGTTTTGGCTGCGTGCTAATATTACGGTGTGTTGGTAGGTACAGCAGCCGCTGAAGCCAGTACAGGCAGCGGCGGAGTGGACGGCGCCGCTCAAGCGCCCGCACATGCAGACCCCGTGGGTGCCGGGGCAGCAAGCGCCCGTGCTGAGCAAGGTCAACGACGAGGCCGTGGCCGTGGACGTGGTGCCCGCGGCGGCGGTCGTCGCGGCGCCAACGGTACAGTGGAACATACTTTGGGTTGTTTTGGCTGCGTGCTAATATTACGGTGTGTCGGTAGGTACAGCAGCCGCTGGAGCCAGTACGGGCAGCGGCGGAGTGGATGGCGCCGGTCAAGCGCCCGCACAAGCAGACCCCGTGGGTGCCGGGGCAGCAAGCGCCCGTGCTGAGCAAGGTCAAGGACGAGGCCGTGGCCGTGGACGTGGTGCCCGCGGCGGCGGTCGTCGCACCGCCAATGGTATAGTGGAACATACTTTGGGTTATTTTGGCTGCGTGCTAATATTACGGTGTGTTGGTAGGTGCAGCAGCCGCTGGAGCCAGTACGGGCAGCGGCGGAGTGGAGCGTACCACCCAAGCACTCGCACAAGCAGACCCCGTGGCTGCAGGGGCAGCAAGCGCCAGTGCTGAGCAAGGTCAAGGACGAGGCCGTGGACGTGGTGCCCGCGGCGGCGGTCGTCGCGGCGCCAACGGTACAGTGGAACATACTTTGGGTTGTTTTGGCTGCGTGCTAATATTACGGTGTGTTGGTTGGTACAGCAGCCGCTGGAGCCAGTACGGGCAGCGGTGGAGTGGACGGCGCCGGTCAAGCGCCCGCACAAGCAGACCCCGTGGGTGCCGGGCAGCAAGCGCCAGTGCTGAGCAAGGTCAAGGACGAGGCCGTGGCCGTGGACGTGGTGCCCGCGGCGGCGGTCGTCGCACCGCCAATGGTATAGTGGAACATATTTTGGGTTATTTTGGCTGTGTGCTAATATTACGGTGTGTTGATAGGTACAGCAGCCGCTGTAGCCAGTACGAGCAGCGGCGGAGTGGAGCGTACCACCCAAGCACTCGCACAAGCAGGCCCCGTGGCTGCCGGGACAGCAAGCGCCAGCGGTGAGCAAGGCCAAGGAAGAGGACGTGGACGTGGTGCCCGCGGTGGCGGTCGTCGCGCCGCCAATGGTACAGTGGAACATACTTTGGGTTGTTTTGGCTGCGTGCTAATATTACAGTGTGTTGGTAGGTACAGCAGCCGCTGGAGCCAGTACGGACAGCGGCGGAGTGGACGGCGCCGGTCAAGCGCCCGCACAAGCAGACCCCGTGGGTGCCGGGGCAGCAAGCACCCGCGCGAAGCAAGGCCAAGGACGAGGACGTGGGCGTGGTGCTCATGGCGGCGTCTCAAATGGTACGGCGGTGCAAGCTTGGGTTGGGTGGGTGTGGGTGTGCTAACCATGTGTGCATTAATATGGGTTTTTGTATGGCAACCTAGAATTAAGTGACCCTCGGCAGACAAGTGACTCACTCGAGACGTCTCAAGTCACCGCGACTCCAACCGACGGGCAGACGCCTGATTCGTCACGTCGGACGCCGACGCGAACACCGGCAACGATGCTTCAAGTGGTTTACTTGGACAAATTGGTGGCATTCACGCCGGAGCGAGAAGCCTGGATGAAGTCGAAGCTATATCGACCCGTCGGATCGACATACATCGTAGGGCGTGTTTGTCGGCGACCTCTGCGAGGCAAGTACGCCTCCCTTTTTGAGATTCGCTGGCTTGATAGCCAGTTTCAGAACAGTGTGGAGCATATCAGTGTCGGCTGTGTTCAACGTGGTGTCGAGAATTATCAGGCACTTACCCGGTTGATCGGCAACCCTGACTGGCAGGAACTGGTTACGGCTGATGTCGATGACGATATCGACGTAGACGATGAAGACGACCTACAAGTGGTAAACAACTACGAAGAATACGATCCTGGTGTTTTGCTACCGGCTAGTTTGGAAGAAGTCGAAGCCATTCGAAGCTTGCGCTTTGAACCACATGGAGAAGTTGATGCACCGACCGACCTTTATATGCGCACCGACGGATCAACAATGACGAAACTCCGACCTGCGTATAAGCACCTATTCGAACACTCGGCCACATCAAGCTTTTTCGCCTACTTGCCTTTGTACTTCTGGCGTCAAGTGCTGTTCGAGACTAACAAGTACGCGGTCGCGTATGGCGTGAAGATTTCGACTCCGTTCACACTTGGTGAACTGATGGCGTTCTTGGGCATAATGTTCTACATGGCATTGAACGACAAAGGAGAATACGCAAACTATTGGGGCCAGCAGCCCGAAGATATGATATTTGGTGGGAGCTCAATCTCGTTAGATAGTGTGATGTCCCTCAATCGCTACAAACTACTGCGGCGTTGTTTGAGTTTCAATGCTGAGCCCAGTACACTAGATCGCGATGCTGCAGCTCGAATTAGACCACTCCTGAATTTGCTGAAAGTCACTGGAAGCCTCTACATTGATGTCGGGCGTAATGTGGCCTTGGACGAAGCCAGTGTCGCGTGTCGGTCTCGGCAGGGAAGACACATGATTGTATACAACCCAATGAAACCGACAGGAAAGTATCATTTCCGACTCTACGTTGCCTGCTGTTCCTCTTCTTGGATCGCGCTCAATTACAAGCTACATTGTAATAAATGCGATGTTGGAGACCGACTTGATGGTGTTGTTGGGCATGACGTAGCGCAGTCGCTGCGAGTAGAATTCGACAAGGTGTCAAAGATTCGCCAGCATGTACTAGAGGTGATGAGGCCGTTATTTGGTACGAAACGCATCGTCAACATGGACAATTACTACACTTCAGTCCAACTGCTTCAAGAGCTCAAGCTCAAAGGACTGTACGGCCGGGGCACTATCAAGTCTAACAGCAAACACTTCCCGCGTCATACGATTCTTGACGACAAGAATTGTTCTCGCGGCGATATCCGCCAGGCCATCTCTCAAGATTACAGTATGATTGCTGCATCATGGTGTGACGGAGACGTCGTGAATATGGTGTCGAACGCTGACGCATCTACGATTACACCTGTCTCCAGAACGGTAGGCAATACTTCAAATCAATATGCAGCGCCAACATGCATAGGTGAGTACAATCAGAACATGCAAGGCGTGGACAGATTGGATCAAATCCGAGGCAGATTTTCAATCGCCGACGGGCACTCTTACAAGAGGTGGCATAAGAAACTTGCTCTGGCCATGATCGACATTGCCCGTTCGAACGCATACTTAACGCGCCGATTGGCAAGTCCAGATCTGACCGTGCGTGACCCGCATCGGCAATTTGTGATGGACTTGGCTAGCGAGCTCATGAACGGAAAGTGGGCCGAAGCTCCGAGCGAGGGCCGAATGATTTACGGAGCACGTTTGATGAACCAAGACGTTTCCGTGAGTGATGGTGGAGAAACTGGGGTAACGCCAAGTCGACGGTCAGAGCCAAGTACCGGCAGTCCTCTCCGGCCGTGCATTGCTGTTGCCTCCAAGCAAATTCACGATAAAAAGAGCAGGAAACGACGCAGGTGCATAATCTGTCGCTGGGAAGATCGCTACCCGACGGAGGTAACCACGTACTGCCTCACGCACGGCGTGTGCTTATGCAGAGAAGTGAACGGAACACTGCCAGCAACCTGGATGTGCCCACAGCAATCGTGGACTTGCTGGGATAAATTCCACAAGTTCTATCTGCCGCAGAAGCTGTTCACGGCGAAGGGAAATATCCGCCGGGGTTCGTTGCTTGCACAACTAAAGCGCACTCAGACTGGCGTCGGTCCCACCGAACCAAATCTATCTGAACCAGATCTGTGCAACCCAAAGCCCCATGTCGTGCGTCAAATAGTTATATAACTACTGCGGACGAGAGGAATAATCTGAACTTGTTGGTTGCCACGGACGTCGCTGTGGAGCATTGTGCCCTGGATGCGTCAGGATGTGCGGGTGATCACGGACGCTGTGGAGCTTGGCACGGATGCCGCTATGGACGTAGTGACCAAGCTGTGGCTTGCTGCGCCTGACGCGCTAAGTGCTGCTGGACATGGCGGCCGCTGCCGCAAAAGCCGCCGTCGGACGCGACCTGCCAACTGTAACTGGGCGTGAAGCTGGATACCACGTGTTGCTGGACGTGGGGCTTGACGCAAGTGCCGCCATAGCTGCGATCACTGAGGTGCTTGAAGTGGGGCTGGACACGGATGCCGCCGCGATCTTGACAGCTGAGTTGCTGTGGAACCTGACGCACCGAGTTCTGCTGGACGTGGAGCTGGATGCAGCCGGTACCGCAGACGTGATGTCTGAGCTACTGGAGACGCAGGGATGGTGGTTGACTGCTGCTCCCTGCAGGCGACAATGGTCATCTTCAAGGTCAAGTCACTTATTTCTAGGTAGCAATACAAATATTCATATAAATACACACATCATTACCCAAACAGAAGTATGCACCACCGTGCCAACGGAACACGAGTCGACGCCCACGCCGGCAACCATAATGCCCTAAGTTAAGGCAACCATCGCGCCTGCATTGACGCCCTCGACGCCGTACAGCCACGACGCGCTGACCACCACGGATGATGTGCCCGAGGCTCCGACGCCCGCGCCGACCGTGATGCCCGAAGACGAGCGAAGTTGATGTCGCTTACTGGCATCCACTCGATATCATGAAGCTGCGCTACTGATCATTGCAAGCGGTGACGGCGACCGACGCGATGCACCTCCAGAGACCAGGCCCAGGGTCGGAAGTTCACCACTCTAGCCTGCGAGCATACAGTGCACTGACAATGCACGCGAAATGGTGGTGGATGTTGAACGATTATCAGCGAAAGTGATGTGTCGTTTGGTCAAATGAGATTGACGCTCAAAAGCAACACAACGCGGGCCTGCCTATTGGCTCTAGTGGTCGTTCCACGCCGCTGCCAGCTTTTCCAAGACGATTTTGCAGTAAAACCGCGAAAGCACTTCGGCGTGGACCTGGCTACTTCAATATACCCGCCTCCTATTGGTTGATGCAGTTCAACATACATGCACAGGCTACGTTCATTATCATTGGCACCCGTATATCTCATGGTCTTGGGATCACGTTTTCTTTGGTATCGTGAGTTGTAGTTTCCCAGTTGAGATGATTGGTATCGATAGACAATCAATGCATCCATTATTCACTATTCTCTGCGCCATTTGACTACTATCCTGCTCCTTGGCGATCGATTACAACCGCAAACAACCCACGCGTTGTTTCAGATTGAACAATGCCAGTTTGAATTTGTAGACAAGAACGAATACGGATAGTGTATTGTACTTAAGGATGCCTAAGTTGATATGACATTGCTCATATGCACAACTTGAGGTGCGTGACATGCATAGGCTCTTGGCTGTGGAGTCGCCCGCCCTATTAGATCCGAGCTTCGTGTGTTTGCTCTTGACAACGACCGCCATCGGGTGGACTGCGACGCTGTTGGTAGCCATACGCGTCTTCGCTGGCGATACGTGCAGAAGACGCGAGTGCTGCTTCAGGTCTTGTCGACCAGCATGTCGTGAACCCCCTTGATGTCTTCGTACTCGCCGTTGAAGTGCTTCCTAGGATGCGATTGTGTTCTCATCCAGCAGCGGACGCGCTCGCTCTGCTGTCAGCACGAGGCAGTCAGGAGACACGTCAGCCTCTCGGATCTCGATCTCAAAGTACTTGCACATCTTGTGCCAGCACACCTGGACGTTGGAGCCGAACACAATGTTGGGCTTCTCTTACGACAGACCGGCGGCGATAGGATGGTCCTTCCACTTGCGCTTCATGGCGAGACCGGCCAGCATGATTGCCTCGGACGAACTGATTCAACCCGTAGCTTGCTTCCGAGGCTCCGATGCCCGCACCGACCGTGATGTCCGAAGCCGTGTCCACCATCGCGCCGACCGCCACGGAGAGTGCAATCGAGGCTCCTACGCCCACGCCGACCGTGATGCCCGAAGCCGAGTCTCACATATTTCTTGGTAGCCATACAAATATTCAAATAAATACACACATGAGTACCCAAAACTATAGAATGGTGTATTTTAGGTTGTAGCCATACACATAATCATATAAATACACGTATGCTTACCCAAAACACATGCCACCTTTACTTCTCGATGCAGCCGGCACCGCGGACATGATGGCTGCGCTACTGGAAACGCAGGTGTGATGTTGGCTGCTGCTGGCTACAGCCTTTAACAACCCTGAAAACCCGGGCACTGATAGTTTTTCTCCCTTGACTGTGCAGTTCACCTGAACTACGTCGTTCGTGTTGCTGCGAGGAATTGTGATCTCGACGACACTTTGGCTGGGGTCGTTGCTACCATCGTCGCAGCAGCGCATAGCGTAGCATCCCGTTTGCCGACTAGCTTGCATACTCTAGCCTGATGCTTTCGCGTCGTCACTGCGTAGCGTGGTGGCTGTGCACCTGCAATGGGGGCAGTAGAATTCCCCAAAAATGTTGATCTCTGTTGACACAACTAACTCCAGATTGTTGACGTTGCTGCAGTCCCCGTAGGTGTAGCCGGTATTGATCGGACAGTAGTCAGGGTATGAGTCGCCTCCCTTGGTCGGGGCGCCCGGAAAGTAGCGATACTCGCTTGGGATGTTCTCACCGGTAAAAAGCGAACAAACGGAGCGTGACGTCGCATCCACCGAGCAGCTTTCAGCGCTGTTGCTCGTACAGAAGTGGTCGCTCGCGATAGAAACGCCAGTTGCCGGGTTGATGCACTTTTCGGTGGCAAAGTCGCACCCGCGGTTCTCTCCGAAATGCAGTCGCTCGGCTGCGGACACATTGGCGCGATACCATCCCGAGTCTTCGAAGAACGCGAGGGTCAGTGCACTGAAGACGTTGCGAAAGCTGTCCACCGGTGACATGTACTCAGGCTCGAAGATGCGTTCTTCCCAGTGCGAACCCAGACACCCCGAGCCATCTTGCTGTTCGATCTCAGCTCCACTCAGCGAGTCGCAACCGAAGTGGGCCTTCGCGAACGCGGCTACGTTGGGGGTTACCATTTTGGCGACCGAGTGGCCTCGCTCAGTCGAGTACTCCACGGTGTTCGTGCTCGGTTCGACGTAGTAGTTCATTGTCGAGCCGTCTGGGCACGTCCCCGTCATGTACGTTGGTGGTCTTCCGTATGCATCGCGTGGGGTTCTCGGGGTTCCGTCAGGGTAGCGCATTAACGGGAAGAACTGCGACGAGAAGCCCAGTGCGTGGGTCATTTCGTGCATGGCTGTCGAGACTTGCGACTCGTATTCTCCAGCCGCTGTGCTGATCATTTCAGGGCAGAAGTTGACCATCCCGAAGGTGGGGCGATCGTACTGGTCTTTCTGGCACGAAGACGCGTAGGCCAGAGTGCGAGAGCCGCAGTTGACGGTGGCCGACGACCGAACGTAGAGCAAGAAGTCGGTGTTGTCAACACCCTGAGCGTCACTGTACGCACAGTCGCCACCTTTGCAGCCGTCGGCACTTGGGCAGGAGTTGCAATAGCGCGTGGCTCCGAAATGCTCCGCTGGGATCACCATCTCCAGACATTGTTCGTTCTGAACGAAGTCTTTGCAAACCGGAGGCGTTGTCTGGTAATATTGAGAGCACGTGTGCTGAGCAGCCAACTTGCATTGAACTGGGACGACCTTCAGCGCATTCTGAAAGCGGCCGATAGCGTCGCCAATGACCTGGTAGAGGATTGCTCGCTTGTCCTCTGAGATGAGGCTCAGCGAGGCTTCGTCGTAGTACGGAGTGATGCGAATGGGCTGGTAAGCAGCATCGGCTGAAGTGGACTCGTACGTCTGGGAGCCTGTCACGTCCTCACCGTCGAGTTTTCGCTTCCTGTTGGCGACGTCGAACGGGTGGCTGTCCCCGTAGTGCTGGAAGCTGTCGACCACCTTGTGATCCAATTTGACGTGGATACACCCTTGGACCAGCTGCAGCAGTGCAAGAAGCAAGACGATGCCCCTCGCCATCTTCAACCTCCTCGATGCAGCGACAATGGGCAAGTAAGATCATCCTTGCTCCATTAGACCGATCCACCACCGCAGACCAGGCTCCACAGGCGTTGGTGCTCTCGTGTATCAAAGCACTCTCAGCCTATTTTCAGTCAGACTCAGGCCCCGAAGGTAAACGAGGAAAGCATTCGTCCCCATTCAATCGAAGCTAAGTTGAGAGTCGCTGCTAGCGATTGATTCCTTCAATATGCAGAGCAGCTCTTGTGAAATACGACAGGAAGCCAATTGTTTCTTATGCTCCAACTAATAGTACAGCACTAACTACCACCATTCAACTACAGAATTACCCAAACGTCAACATAGTCATCAGAGGTCGTGGTGCACGGTGATACTTGCTAGTCAATGGCGAGGTCGTGGTGCACGGTGATACTTGCTTGTGTTAGGTGAGGTCAATGGCGAGGTCGTGGTGCACGGTGATACTTGCTTGTGTTTTGGGTACTCATGTGTGTATTTATTTGAATATTTGTATGTCTACCAAGAAACAAGTGAGACTCGGCTTCGAGCATCACGGTCGGCGACGCGGGCCCTCCGTGGTGGTCGGCGCGATGGTAGACACGTCTTCGGGCATCATGGTTGTCTCGTTTTCAGGGTCCGAGGCCGTTGGCGCGGGCGTCGACTCGTGTTCAGGCGTCGAGGTTGTCGGGTGGGCGTGGGAGACTCAATCACACCCTCCGTGGGGGTCGGTGCAATGGCGGACTCGTCTTCGAGCACCACGGTCTTCGGCGTGGACGTCGGAGCCTCGGACGCACCCTCCGTGGTGGTAGGCGTGTACGTGCTGTATGGCGTCGAGGGCGTCGATGTCGACGCGGCTTCGGACATTACGGTCGTCGGCGTCGGAGCCTCGGTCGCACACTTCGTGGCGGTCGGAGCGATGACAGACTCGTCATCACCTCGGGCATCACGGTCGTCGCGAGCGTCGGAGGCTCGGGCGGACCATTCGTGGTGGTAGGCGCATCCGAGCTGTATAGTGTTGAGGGCGTCGATGCCGGCCCGATGGTTGACTTGGCTTCGGGCATTATGGTCATCGGCGCGGGCGTCGACTCACGTTCCGTTGGCACGGTGCTGCTTACTTGCGCTTTGGGTAATGATGTGTGTATTTATTTGAATATGCTGGACGAGTAGGTGGATACGGACGCCTCGATGCTCGAGCTGCTACTGATATAGATAAATCTTAGTTCGAGATGACGTTCAAATCTTCATGTAAATATAAAGAGACGTCAAAGCAGACTTCCAACTGCATGCTACTTTCAGTTCTCGTGTAATTTTCCAGCGAGCGCAAAACGGTTGTTGGCACCTCAAACTGTGCCTCGGACAAAAGAGAGAAGTTGACGCAATATAGCGTGCTTTGGGCATTGCACCCAGCTCACGAGCTACCACAAGTTTCGCAGTTTCCTCAAAGAGGAAGTAGTTCGCAAAAATAACCGTAGCGTCGGACGTAGGAGCCTGAATTGATAGCAGTACGTCCCGCACATCAGCAGCCATCAGATGGACCTTTCGAAGTAAAGGGTAGGCGTGAGTGTGTCGTTGAATGTGCCGTGTTGCTAGCGAACATAGCTCACCACGCACCTCAACACCGATACACCTGCTGACCTTCGTAGTCAGCGCGACTTGCACAAGAACATTGCCAATCCCTGCGCCCACGTCCAGGAACACATCTCGTTCATCCAGTGGCTCCATCGCGGCAAGCATGTCCGCGACACCAGACGGAAGTAGCTCCCCCGCGTTGTTTTCCCTTCTCCCAGACTTCTGACGAATGTCATTCGCCGTGATTTCCGAAAAAAGGGAGACGAGAACCCTTATAGCGGCAGGCACTGTGACCAATGTCTCGTCAGACATGGACTGCTGTATTGCTGAACCAGCCGACGGCTCGACCTCTGCAACGACCAGCTTCTCCGCAGTCGCACGAGGTGAGAGCTCGGCCACAGTACGCATCATCACCTCCGTCGTCGCTCCGGTCGGCACCTTCACATGTGCACTCTCCTGCTCCTTAGTCTCCACCTCTGTACCCAGTTCCTCCGCCGTCGCACGGGGTGAGAGCTCGGCTACTGCACCCACCAGCTCCTCCGTTGTCGCTCCTGTCGACACCTTCACATCTGTACCCTCATGATCCTCAGTCATCGAACGGGGTGACTGGTTTGCCACTGCACCAATCGACGACTTCGCCATTGTATCCGTCGGCAGCTCCACCACTGCAGGAGCCAGCATCTCCACTACAGACGGGGTCGAGATTCCCCGTCGTGACTGCTGCACCCTTGATGCTCTTGCTTGTCGTGGCGGGGGAGGTGGCTGGGGGTGGGGAGTTGTAGCGCATGGCAAGCCTCCCGACGAAAGTAGGCGCCGACCTGGTGGACATCCACTAAAGAAACAGCGAGGAAAATCCCTCACTGATTTTCCATAAGTCCGCTTGAGACTGATAAGGCGCAACCTGAGTTCGCGGGCTGTCCGCTTTGACTTGGCCATGCGCCGTGCCACGTAGTCCCATGTCACTCGTATTCCTTCGTTCTCGAACTCCAGCGCGATCTGGACTATCTGTTTGTCTTCCCAGTCGAGGAACTTGGTGCGCATGGGAGGCAGACAAGAAGAGTGTGTGTGACTTAGAATTTGTATGTCGTTGCGGAGTCTCACGAGTGCATGTATCTAAAGTTTTGTATGGTAGAAACGACTGGCACTAAGAGTGGCTAAAAGTGAGGGGGCTGGCTCGGTAAGATAAATAAAAGATGGGAATCCCCAGTTTATATCCGTAAATCAGGCGATTGAGGCGACGTGGCACGATAAATTACCAGCCAGAACTCCGCATGCGCCTGTACCCTCTGTTCTAATTGGTTGAAACAAAATAGGCTAGCGGAGACAGGCAAAACGCTAAAAGGGCACAAAATGCGCCCTTGGAGGACATGCTTTCACACCGTGTTTTGTAAACGTGGTAAAAGGGCGAAAAATGTGTCCTTCTACCGCGAAAGGGTTAAAGTCAGACCATCCGTTTGGTGGCCATTTTGACGAAGCCGAGAAAAAGCCAAAAGAAAAACTTATCCCGCCGGAGCAGCGGTGAGCGAGTCAAACGACTTCGCCATAATACTTGCCCCGGACGGCGCGTGAAAACACGCATAACAGCAAGGGAAAGCCGCTGGCGGAGCCGCTGCGGTTCCGACGTCGTGCCCGAGTGACGGGAATGACTTGGTCGCGCCAGCTATCGAGAGGCCCCAGGTCGATTTTGACGTTACGGGCCTAAATCTGCTGCATAAAGGTCTGCTTCTGTGGCAAGAGGAACTTAATAGTGCATTTCCTTAACTACAGGGCGCTCACGAGTAAAGGGGAGGCAAATGCGTCGCTGTTTGCTACGCTGGCCGTGTGAGCAGTGTTCAGAATACTTAATGATACTTTTGACTAAAATAGATGTTGTCAGATTATGGATGTGTCGTAGAAATCTTCAGATTTAATTAAGTTCTCGACGTCTCCTGAAGCTCTCGATAGGCGCAATCGAAAGATCAGCGTTTTTAGACCCCAGAACATTAAGAAAAAAAAATCTGGAAAAAATATTTTTTCCGAGGCATCTCACGCCGATGGCCACAACTTTTCTCCAACTTCACTTTCTGGGGACCTGAAAGCGTCAAAATGTAGCTAAAAGACCCCTTTATAACGTAGTATAGCTCGCTTGGTTTTGAGGTTAAATACTTAATGATACCTTTGAATAAATCGTCCTCATATCTACTTCGAAGTACAAATTATGTGTCCACTTCATGATGTATACTGTATACTAGTCCTTTTCATCCAATCGCATTATACTTCTCTTCCATTGGTCAAAATGTGCCCTTGACAAACCAGAGCATTATTGCTCGAGCCGCAAGACCAGGACAATGGTACGGAGGTGTCGCCTCCTCTTGCCTCGTGTATAACCCCCCTTACCGACCCTTTGCTGCTGTACGTGCACCCCCTGTACACCCACAGCTCTTCTACTCGTTCTTCAAGACGCTGGTCGGCAAGGAGGTGGCCGTGGAGCTCAAGAACGACGTGGCGCTAATGGGTGTGCTGGACTCGGTGGACCAGTATCTCAACATCAAGCTGCTCAACGTGTCGGTCGTGGAGGGTGACAAATTCCCGCAACTGGTGAGATACAAAAACCAACATGATGATGCATTCTCTAACCGCTCGTTTAACACTCTCTAACCGATCTGTGTTGCATTTTAGATGAACATGAAGAACTGCTTCATCCGCGGAAGTTCGATCCGCTACGTGCAGATCCCCGCGGGAGAAGTGGACACGGAGCTGCTGCAGGACGCGGCGCGTCGCGAGGCCACCGCCAACAAACAGAGCTAGAGTACGGTCGAGAGGTAGTTGAGTATCGTAATAGGACCGCAGCCGTCGTGGGCTGGTTCATTTGATTCTTTGAGGTCGTGTTTCACGCTCTTAATATTGGGGCTATGGTTGGGTAACTCGGTTTTAGAGGAAGATTTTGTTGCGCAGAACAGTGTCAATGTCGAGGATTGGTGGTAGTTGCTCCTGGCCTCTGAGGTGGCGAGAGGGTGCGTTGGCGGCGGGCTCAAGGCCGATACTGGCAGCATGGGCTTGGTCGGACAAAGCACGGATACTGGCGCCGGTGGAGAGCAGCACTACCATGCAATACAACTTGCTCTTCAGCCGCATCCCGGGGCGTGTATTGCCTGTAGTGCGAAAGAATCGCAGTGTGCTTGAGATCGTGGCGAACGGTGTCGCCTGTCCCCGATAAGACCAGGAGAAACAGACTCAGTGCCTCATTGGCTTCGAAGGGCTCAGCGCATTCAAGAGAGCAATTAAGCTGGACAGCTCCATCCTCAATCCTAGGAAATAGAAGCGATGGCGTGCAGGCAAGCTCAAGTGAGAGTACGCTGTCTATCTGAAGATGTTCAGGTGGTCGCTTCAGAAATCTTCCATGTGTTTTGAGTTTCAGTGGAAGGGCGTTACCTCAATTGTGCCGGTCTGACTTATAGAATGGGATGACCGGCCCGGTCATCCCATTCTATAAGTCCCTTACTGTGAAGCCCGACTGGGGCAGCAACACGTTCTCATAAGAGCATAGCCCCCTCACCAGCACTTCTCAACGTGGCCTTCAGGCTTTTAAACTTAGTGAATTCATTTCAAATGGATCGTGCTAAAAACTCAAATGGATTGACAAAAACTTCTCCAGGGGGAGTTGTACAGTATGGCCTACCAGCACAGCTTGCCGGGCAGGTACTTGTCGATGATGGACTGGTAGTAGGGCCAGAGCTGCTCGACGTCCGGACGCACGTCCGCCTTGGTGTAGAGGTCGAACTTGTTGAACTCGAGCACCCAGTCCAGCAGCTCGTGGTCCTCGTCGCTCATGAGGTGCGCGTACTCCTTCTTGTTGTGCCACGGGTAGCACGAGTGGTAGCGGATCATGGCGAGGCCCTCGTCCGGGATGGACGTCTCGTTGAACTTGAGCATCTGGTACAGGTACTCGTCGTGGCCCCAGGCGAACTTGAGGTTCTTGAAGCCGCAGTGCGGCTCGTACATGCCGCACTCGCTGTTGTAGCGCGGGTCGCTCATGTCCGGGTTGCTGGCGTTGTTCTCCGGGAAGACGACGGAGTCGGGGATCTTGCAGCCCACGACCCACGTGTCTCCGCCCAGCGCCCACTGGTCTCCGTCGGCTGTGCCCTCCTGGCCGTCCTCGGCGCGGCCCCAGAGGTACTGGATCTTGCCCATGTCGTGCAGCAGCCCCACGAGCTGGAACCAGTCCGGGTGGCCGGCGGCGCGGATGCCCTCGGCGGTCTGCAGCATGTGCTCGAGGTTGGGCAGCGACGAATCCGGGTCGGACGAGTCCACGTAGCCCTTGAGCGCCGTGAAGGCCTCCCAGATGGTCATCTTGGCGTTGGCGAAGGAGCCGTACTTGGCCTGCATCTTCTCCTGGAAGGCCACGGTCTGGTGCTTGCGCATGAGCGCGTAGTGGCGCGACACGAGCGCGTGTCGGTCCGAGTCCTTGTAGTTGCGGAACTCCTCCTCGGCCTTGCCGGCGGTGACGGTGCCGGTGACCTCGAGCGTGGGCTTGGCGACGGCGACCTGGTCTCCAGCCATTGTGGTGGTGGGGTGGGGTGGAGTGGGCGGGTGGAGGGGCAGAGCCGAATGGGGAATGAGTTGCTCTGGGTATTACGTGGATAGTCTCGTAGCGAGACGAGTGGTTGGGGCCCAACCAACTTGGGCAGACTAGCCTCGCTACAGGTAGGTTGGTTGTCAATTCTGAGGGTGGTGATTCCCAGATTGATGAGTCGTTGAAGTCCATGGACCGAAGACCGCCTGGGTCGGTTAGATTCGCTTGTCGTCAATGACGACTCGTCATGCGCTGCCACTGGCAGCATGCCAGCGCGACAAATGTCTCCTGCTGCCTTTAGTGAAGGACCTTCACACAAGCCTCGGTCTGCTGCTCGGGAAAGTTGGGAAAACTGAGGTTCCAGCAGCTTTGTCAGACTTTGGAGTGTCGTTGAAGTTCAGTGTAGCCATGTTCGGTTTGACCAGCAGGGATCTGCGGCGGCGAGCGGAAGCGCAAGACTGCAGCGCTCGGTGATCGCCGATCGCGAGACCGTGACGAAGTCGACTCAACCCGCAGTGCGTCAAAGAGGTCATCTTGTTGCTGGCGAAAATGGTCATGGTGAACTGAGAACGAGTTGGTTGATCCGCAGTGCCAACTTCAAACACACATCGCGTGAAAGACCGGCCACAGGTGCTTGCAGCGCTGCCAGCGAGAAGCGTGCAATAATGGAAGCAAGACGGACGGCAGCGGCAAGTCCACGCCGCACTGTCGGCGGCGATGTGTAGGTGCTCATGTAAAAACTTCGCGCTGCACAATACATGTACGTAGCGAAAGTCGCTGCGAAACGACGCCGTTAAACACTTATAAGCTGCTTGTCTTTGCCGCAAAGGAAAAGTGCAACCACCAAGCGAATTGGTCTTGCGGTCTTGCGCAAGGCTGTCGATGGCTGCATGGGATGCTCGCTCGCCCGTTTACCTCTTTCTGACTCTAGCTGTTCTTGTGGTGAACAGCTTGGCTGGTGAAAACGAAAAAGTTTGGCTTCTTCGTCTAACGCGAAAGCAAGACGCGGCGGACATGCGTGGAGTTAACACTCTCCCGACTTGGCCCAGAACTCGCAACTTGGAGAGGTCGCAGCACCGAAGTGAACTCACTCATCTTGCATAGACCTGCGAGGCAACATTTTCCATCCAATCATCGCAGGCTCAACCGTGTTAAACGCCCGATCATTGGTGTAAAAGCACCGCACCGCCAGAAGATTTGATTCAACGTCCGTTGCACAACTGATAACTGCAACCTCCTCCTCCAAATTAGGAACACACCACAGACATGCATCAACCTCCTCCATCCACACCCCACCCCGCCGCCAGTTCATTCCCCATTCGGCTCTGCCCCTCGCACTCCCCCTCCACCCGCCCACTCCACCCCACCCCACCACCACAATGGCTGGAGACCAGGTCGCCGTCGCCAAGCCCACGCTCGAGGTCACCGGCACCGTCACCGCCGGCAAGGCCGAGGAGGAGTTCCGCAACTACAAGGACTCGGACCGACACGCGCTCGTGTCGCGCCACTACGCGCTCATGCGCAAGCACCAGACCGTGGCCTTCCAGGAGAAGATGCAGGCCAAGTACGGCTCCTTCGCCAACGCCAAGATGACCATCTGGGAGGCCTTCACGGCGCTCAAGGGCTACGTGGACTCGTCCGACCCGGACTCGTCGCTGCCCAACCTCGAGCACATGCTGCAGACCGCCGAGGGCATCCGCGCCGCCGGCCACCCGGACTGGTTCCAGCTCGTGGGGCTGCTGCACGACATGGGCAAGATCCAGTACCTCTGGGGCCGCGCCGAGGACGGCCAGGAGGGCACAGCCGACGGAGACCAGTGGGCGCTGGGCGGAGACACGTGGGTCGTGGGCTGCAAGATCCCCGACTCCGTCGTCTTCCCGGAGAACAACGCCAGCAACCCGGACATGAGCGACCCGCGCTACAACAGCGAGTGCGGCATGTACGAGCCGCACTGCGGCTTCAAGAACCTCAAGTTCGCCTGGGGCCACGACGAGTACCTGTACCAGATGCTCAAGTTCAACGAGACGTCCATCCCGGACGAGGGCCTCGCCATGATCCGCTACCACTCGTGCTACCCGTGGCACAACAAGAAGGAGTACGCGCACCTCATGAGCGACGAGGACCACGAGCTGCTGGACTGGGTGCTCGAGTTCAACAAGTTCGACCTCTACACCAAGGCGGACGTGCGCCCGGACGTGGAGCAGCTCTGGCCCTACTACCAGTCCATCATCGACAAGTACCTGCCCGGCAAGCTGTGCTGGTGAGTGCAGCACAGCAGAAGTCTGTTTAGTGAAAAAAATGAAGTTGAAGCACTTTGAATTAGAGATCCACGATGTTCAATTATACATGTAGTTCGGTCGACTATCTGAATATTGAATAAGATCAAGCTCGCAATGCAAGTTCAGATCTCGTCGCCGATTCTTATCCTCTCGCGATCTTCGATCTTAAAGTGAGTGGACTTAAAAGCGGAGTGAAGTATGATGAGCAATTGAAGGCCATTATGATTCAGAACGCGTGCTTATATATAGTTTTGGGGGTAGAAAGCTTCCGGCGGCTTCGCATGGAGGTCAGCCATGCTGCTGAATGTGGTGTGGGGCTGCACACGGTCGGTGCCAAGCGGCGAAGGCGAGCTGGCATGCATATCTACAATATCTACTTACTGTTTATAAAGTTGCTGGGTGCAGCGGCGGCTCAGTTCTGCTCGGTGATCCTTGGTGCGTTCATGTAGAGCTCGTAGAGGTCGGCGCGTTTGCGCAGGTGCTCCTGCATGGGGCCCAGCAGGCGCTTGAAGGTGGCTCGGTCCAGCACAAGCAGCTTGGTCTTGCGCATGGCTGTGACGGTGGCCTGGCGCACGTCGTCGTGGATGAGCGCGAGCTCGCCGAAGAAGTCGCCGGCTCCGAGCCGTGCTGAGACCTCCTCACCTCCGCGCGTGCACTTGACCTCGCCGTCTGCAATAATATAAAAGTCGTCGCCTCTGGATCCCTCCGTGAGGATGGTGTCTCCAGACTCGACGAACTGTACGCGCAAGGCGTCGGCCACTGTCATCTTCTCGTAGCTCGACAGCGTCGAGAAGATGGGCACCTGGCCCAGGAAGTCCAGGTACAGCGCTCGCTGCTGCATGGTGGTGGCCATGAGCACCCGCTTGAACGTGACTCGGTCCAGCGACCAGCACTCGACGGGCGTCTTGGCGCGCACGGTGGCGGCTCGCGGTGAGTCGTAGAGCAGCGCCAACTCGCCGAAGAAGTTGCGCGGGGACGTGGCGCACACTTCGCCGACCACGCGGTCGCTCACCAGCACGTCGCACACGCCGCTGTCGAGGATGAAGAACCTGTCTCCGCCGACGTCGCCCTGCGTCACGACGTCCACGTCGGCGTCCACGGCCACGTACTTCATGGCGTCCACCAGCACCTGCAGCGTGTCCTCCGGGATGTTGGCGAACAGCAGATTCCTGCGCACGGAGCGTCGGATAGACTCGGCGTCCCGCGCGCTCTTGGGGTTCACGGGGGGCGTCCACTGCTCGTTGGGCGGCGGCACGAAGGACGACACCACCGAGCGGCGGTGCGAGCTGGCGGCGCCGCCCAGTCGCGCCGTGATGGCGCCGAAGTCCACCGAGTACTCGCGGTCCTCGGCCTCGCTGTCGCTGGTGGAGGACGGCGCGTCCTCCTCCTCCGTCTCGTCGTCCTCCGAGTCCGAGTCCTTGCGGTCCGTCTTGAGGCGCTTCTTCTTGGCGGCCAGCTCGTCGTCGTCCGCTGCGTCACGCGCCTTGCTGTCCGCGGGCGCGAGCTTCTCGCCGCAGTCCTTGGCGGGCATTGTACAGGTGGTAGGTAGTTAGTTGGTTATCAGGTGTGTGGCTTTGGCTTGAGTGGGGGAACGGCGAATGGCGTCTCGAGACTTGAAGCGACGCTTGGGTCGTGTGTTTTTTTTCTTCTTTTATTGTCGCAGATCTTGTTCTTCTCTTTCTTATGCGTCACCAGTCGCCGCCACCACTCGCGGTTTGTATGGTGAGCATAGTGAAAGCAAGTGGTTTGGGGGGCTCTGATACCTAGCGGTAAGATCGCTGACGTGGCGCCGCTTCGGCGACCAATCACCGCGCGAGAGTTTTAGACAATGAGTTAGCAGCGAAGAATGCTGCACGCTGATTGGCCGCTGAGCTTGAAGCGGGGGCTGCCATGGTAATTTACGTGTCCGGTGTTACCAGGGCATCCTGGTGAGCCCCACCCGCTTCAAGCTCGGTGACGCCAGTGGTAACACCGGACACGGCGCCTCTCGGCTGCATGTTTGCTGCCGAGGTCTGGTGCGGCAATACAGTACAGTGTATACATTCCTATGGCTGACTGCCGTTCGCGTTCGTGCTAGCCGCTTCGGGGCTAGTGGGAATCAAGCCAGCAAGGGTGCTACGTGGGCGAAGATCATCTTCAAGATGACCGAAGAGATATGCTGGCCGACCTTCCTCAGTGGACGTCGGCCTACCCCAACCAACGTTCATTAACGACAAATATAGACTCCGGTCGGACGCTGAAGCTGTTTGCGAGTCAAAGTGTTCTATTCCAAGTTATGACTGTAATCACCTGGTAAAGGTTTTTAGTGGACCTCGACTTTGACGGTGTGAACAAAATGCCTCGTCTTGTAAAATTGCGCCCCCGCTTCTGCCGGTGCGCGGTTACTGTGGAGATGGCGTGCGCAGCACGAACGCGAGTATGTGCAGTACTGTAGTCCTTTGTGCTGCGTGCTGCGTGCCACAGATCTCGAGGTGGCAGCGTCAAGCAGTGACAATATCACCGGTACGGATATCACGCTGTTGACGACCGCCCGAAATCTCTTTTTGCCCTCAAACCGCGACGTACTGTAGTAAATCCGTGAAGAATACATGTCCCGACCGCCGCGGCAGTCGACACGCTGGCTCCTCCACCAAGAGGACAAGCCACGACCCCTGCGCTCGACGAGCCGTCCGTCACTAAGTGCATGTTGAAGTTAGTGTACCACGTTGTCGGTACACACCGTGCATCACTCCTTTTTATCTCGCGCATTCCGTATCCCAGTTTCTCTCGCGCATTCCGTATCCCAGTTCCATTCCGCGGCGCAGTCCCTGGAACCTGCAGGAAGACATCAACACGCACTCAGGGCAGAGGCCTCCGATGGCGGGCGACAAGAGCTGTCGCCACGTGGGGCAGGCCGTGCGTCTCGTGGACTTCCGCCGCGAGCTCAAGAAGCGCGTGCAGCTGCAGTGCGAGGGCTGCGCACCGTCTCCGTCCCCGTCTCCCGCCGACGCGCTGCGCAGCTGGGAAGAGAGCGCAGAGGCCACGGACCTGCTCGTGTGCGTGAGCTGCGGCTTCGTGGGCTGCTTCAGCGACGGCCACTTCAGTCTGCACCTGCGCGCGCACCCCAAGCATTTCGTGGGGCTGCAGCTGGCCGCGCGCACCTTCTGGTGCGAGCCCTGCGGCCTGGAGATCCCCGAGGCCGCGCGCGCAAAGGTGGAGAGCGCGCGCGCCGAGTTCTGCGCCGCGCTGGACGAGATCGCGGCCAAGAAGCGGCGTCAGCTGCGCCGCGCGCCGCAGACCGCCGTGTCCCCCATCGCCACGCCCAGCGGCTCGGCGCACAACCTGCTGGAGCTGGAGCTGGAGCAGGAGCTGGAGGCGCCGCTGACGCTCGAGACGAAGCCGCGCGACGCTGAAGCTGAAGCTGAAGAGCAGAGCAATGCGGCGGCGCTGCTGCACATGCCGCTGCGCACGAAGGCGCGGGAGGACAAGGCGCGCCGCAAGGCGCTCAAGACGCCGGCGCACAGGGTGCAGGAGCTCAGCATCCCGCAGTCAAGTGGACTGGAGGACGCGGAGCTGCCCAACACGGTGCTGGGCTTCACGAACGTGGGCAACACGTGCTACTTCAACGCGTCCATGCAGGCGCTGCTCACGGCCACGCACTACTTCCCGGAGCACACGCACATCGAAGAGGTGCTCGAGACGACCAACACGCCCATCACCACGACGTTCACGTACGGTGGAGAGTTTTTTTTCCTTTTTTTTATTGTTTTTTGCTTGCTGGAGGAAGGAGATTTTTGACTTGTTTTTATGTGTTTTTGCGTGTAGGATGCTGCACGAGACGGTGAAGAAGCGCGCGCGGAAGGCTCTGGCGGGGGAGTCGCCGTCGGATAAACGCGGTAAAAGCTCCAGGAGCGGGCGCTCGCGTGCTAGTTCCTCGTCAGTACTAACTGTGGCACCGCTGCTCAAGGAGATGCGCTCCAAGTTCTCGCAGTTCCGAGGGAACTACCAGCAGGACGCGCACGAGCTGTTCACGAGCTTCCTTTGGGCTGTCGACGAGGAGATGGATCCGCCCTTGCCTCCTTCGGATGAAGCTGCTGAACCCGGCACGAAGGACAGCACCACGAACAGCAGTGTCAGCACGGTGAACTCGTCGGAGCTTCCAGACGACGACGGGGACGACTCTTCTCGTCGGAATGGCACGTGGCCGGAAGAGGACGTCACGGACAATGAAATGACGGAGGAAGGCGAGCAGGAAACGGAGGAGGAAGGCAGCGAGAGTGACGCCGATAACTCGGAGCAGGAGGAGACGAAGCAGATCTTCGTCAAGACAGAGACAGGAGAGACGATCTCGATGCAGGTGCCCAAGAGCGCGACAGTTAAAGAGGTGCAGCACTTGCTGGCAAAGCGACTGAATCTCAACGAGGAGGACATGATTCTGGATGCGTCCAAGGTCGAGACAACGCGCGCGACGCTTTCGTCGCGACCGTCAGCTGTGCTGCACGCGAGAGCGGAGAAGCGGAAAATGTATTCGAGGCTCAACTTCACGCGCAACTTGTTCGGCGGTGCACTGACGACTGCAGTTATCTGCAAAGCGTGCGGGAATCGGACGGAGATCGTGGAGGACGCTTTCCACCTGAGCGTGTCCGTGCCTGACGGACGCCACCACGACCTGACGACTACGGACTGCCTCGACAATTTCGTGACCGAGACGCAATTGCTCGTGGAGGCCAACAACGGCTACGACTGCGAGAAGTGCTCGCGGCAGCCCAAGGTGCGCAGCGCTGCCGGCCGGTTCATCCGAAAGAAGCGCCTCGGGTCGAACGCTGAACCGGAAATGGAAGTCGTTTTGCGTGACGCCTCCATGCAAATGTTCGTGTCGGCGTTGCCTCGCGTGCTGGTGGTGCATATCAAGCGTCTGGCGCGCTCTCGGAAGATAACGCAGCACATCGCTTTCGACGAGAAGCTGGACATAACGCCATACGTCAGCGAGACACTTCGTCAGGGAGGTGGCGACGCCAAGAACCACTCGCTGTGCTACGAACTCATTGCGGTTGTCGTCCACATGGGCAACAAACGGTCTGGCCACTATGTCGCGTATGTGAGTCGCTCTCGTCGGCGTGAAGCTCTGCTCCTTCGGTCACGCAGTCGCCTCACTTCAGAGGAAGGCGCAACTGCGGCCCCCGAGGTGCTGACGCCGAAAAACAGCGACGGCCCCACGCGGACGTGGTACTATGTCTCGGACACCGTCGTCAAACGCGTGCCTTTCGAGCAAGTGCTGAAGTGCGAAGCGTACATGCTGTTTTATCAACGCCGACCGAAAGCCAAGACGACGCCGGTGTCTTCTCCTACAGCAGAGACAGAACGATCGCCGACGGAAACCTCATTGTGAAGCCGGCAGTTGGATGATCAGAGCCAGACCTTGCTTGCCCAGCTATGAGGAGACTCCCAAGGTATAAGGCTACTCAATAGACAAGACTGAGAGGGGGATGTGTTGTTGTGTGTATATGTGTGTTCAGCAGTCGAAGGGAAGCACGGGAAGCAATTCAAGAAGTCGTCCTAAAGCGTTTCGCTAGTGTTTTATTAGCTTCATGGGCGCGAGCGCTGTCAGGGGTCTTTTGAGAGTTCAAACGTGCTCGTGGGCGGCACAAGTATGAGCAGCGACGCACACGATGCTTCAACTACTGAGGCTCAAGATGTTGGCGTCGATGGCAATTCGCCGGACGAGGACAACGAAGAGGAAAGTAAATGGCGCCAGGAGCTGGACAGCTATCGTGCTTCGATAGGTGAAGCGGAGGAGGCCTGTGTATTTCTGGTGGAGGACCTGCTCGCCGCGATTTTCCAGGAGATGCAAGTACGCTCAGAGAACGCGTCTCTTTTCGCGACGTCAGCGCGGCAAATGTGCGCACAAGCGTTCGAGAGCGTTGACATGAGCTCATTCGAGCCGTCAGACTCGCTTGATCGAATACCTGGAGCTACAGAGCACGGATCGACTGGAAGACAACAGGTACTCAAGCGGCAAAGTCGATGGGCGCCAAGTCCCCGGTCTCGAAATCGCAGTTCCGATGCTTCAGCTTTGGAGTCATCGTTGCCCCCACCACCTCCGCCGTTGTTGTTCCTGCGACGCTTATCCAACTTCCTCGAAAACCGAGCGGATCGCGCTGACCTGGAGCTGCAGCGCTTCAACTTGTCGGAGGCGATCTTGTCGTTGAGTGGCAAGCGCAAACTTATGGGCATTGCGAGTGCCAGCGCGTCTGATGGGGTGCATTACGGGGAGTGGTGCATCTCTGTCGATCACATATCTGCGTTCCTGCAAGAAGTACTCGCAAAAGGCCTCGTGAGCGCAGTGCCAAGTACGATACAATTCGTGATGAAGGTCAATCAAGAGTCGCTGGAGAAGAAGATGCATTCTCAAACTCGTGTAGCGCTGCCGCATCTCCAACAACTCGTGCAGAAAGCATTGCTGATCGCAGAGGAGGAGGAGGAGAGCAACCGTGAGCAGCGTAATCGACCACGACTTCCTGTCAGCATGTCGAACGTCCAGACTAATAGTGAATCTACGCCGCGGTCATGTATCTTCCAGACAGAGGTTCCTTTCGGCAAAGTGAACTTCTCGGATGTTTTGAAGCGCACACTGGAGATGCCTGGCCAACCTGAAGTGGGGCCTGAGCAGGAGCTATTGAGCAGTTATCTGGAGGAAGTCGCGCCTCGAGCCATCGAAATGGATCGTCGTGCTCCTGGTCAAGTGGCCACGAAAGCAGCTCTGAGCGCTGCAAACCCGTCCCAGCGCGCCATTTCGCGCAAAGTGCTTTTGATGATGGCGCCACCCCCTCGACAAGGAAGTCGATGGAAGACCGTGCGGCATAAAGTCATCGTTCCTGCTGCGGATGAAGCTGGGGCTGATGGGGTCATGACTATCACCGCTGAAGCTGACATGGAACTTCACCTTGCGGGCGACAAATCTGTACCTCCGACACATAGCACTTCAACAGATAGAAAAGCCCCAGGGTTATCTGTACAGACCTCAGGGACTACTGGAGCACTTACAGAGAGCGAAGAAATGGCTGATGCGGCAGCGCTTTCCAACATTTTCTCGCTTGGGACACCGAGACAGCTTTCGGCTCTGGAATTGGCGCGGCGGAACGACCTGTTAGCTCAACTAGAGCGCGAAGCAGCTTACGCTCAACGTCGAGCGTCTACAACACTCCTCGCCTCGATGAGTCTCGGCGGGCCCTCCGTCGGACGTGAAAGTGATGGCTCAGTGTGTCCCTCGCAGGCAGATCATCAACAGTTCCAAGCTTACGTAGCTGCCAACTCAGTAGTTACAACGGGGGTCGCATCGGGGGCTCTGTCACCTACTCGACCACAGCAAAATGACCAAGCGGCTGCAACACAACATCGAGGTCGAGGGAATTTTGTACGCAGCAAGTTCGAGCTGGAGCGTGATACTCTGCCATTTACAGTCTCTGACGGCAACGCGCATGTGCGGGAGGAGCAAGAACGACTTTCGGCCGCGATGTGCTCACCGATCAAGCGACCCCGAGCGTCTGTAGTGGTCCCGACTCCTCTCCCCGAGACGCCCGGACGCCCCATTCAAACAGCCTCCACACTTGCGCACTTACCTCAACTGGACTCATCGCGCCTGGCAGTAGGTGTGAGTGCTGTAGT
This sequence comes from Phytophthora x cambivora, assembly GCA_033557925.1. NCBI lineage: Eukaryota > Oomycota > Peronosporomycetes > Peronosporales > Peronosporaceae > Phytophthora > Phytophthora x cambivora. The sequence goes on along the minus strand of JAUCEB010000012.1, from coordinate 1,176,766 downwards.
GAGAGGAGTTGAAAAGCGTGGTCCCAGGAGAAATCCAAGCCGCAAGTCGCGCCTCCAGCTCCACAACTACAGCGTACGTGTGTGGAATGGCCACCTCCGAGCTATTTGTTTGAGGTCTGACGAATTTGTGTTGTCGTTTCCAGACAGCTTTCGATGGTGTGGATGATCAGGGCGAGTCTGAGGTAAAAACTGGTGGGCAGATGCCATTTTCTCCCGTTCGGACATCAGGCCCGCCTCCCTTTGCTGCAGCACCGTCAAAAGGTGCATCAGCACAGGGCGGTAACCATCGGTTGCCGTTGATACCGGTGGTCTCGCCTATCAAGGCGAGTCCTCACCGAAAACACGTCGCGTTCAAGTTCCAGAGCGGTGCCGACAATGAGCGAGCCCCCGAAACCATTTCACCCAAGGCCCATGTACGCCAACGTTCGTCGCCGAAGATAAAGCAGCCAGTGTGGGAGGCGAAGACTCGGTCGCCGCCGCGATCACGGAATCCCTACTTCGCTTCGGGCCGGAACTTCCGCAAAGCTCAGCGGTCCGGCTTCGAAGACGATGAGGAATCGTCCAGCGCTAGGCGTCAAAAGGAGGAAGAGCAAGCTGCCAACATGTTTCGACAGGTAAACCCCGAGATTCTTCGTGCTGTTACCCCCTACAGCATTCATCTAACCGTGTTGTGTATTTGACACGCAGCCTATGGCAGCACCCCGACGAAACGTTTTGCCTACGACCTCCGAGCTTGACGATGAGAGCTAAACTCTGGGCAATGAAAACCGTACAGTCAGTCACGCACGTGGCATTATTACCCTGTTGTTCCTACTCTTGAGGGCTCTTATGTTCATCACTGTAGATTTCGTTCTCGCCAAGAGAACTGGTTTTTGTCGAGGAGCGTCGTGCAGAGGGGAGGGGCGTCGACGGGGGAGTGGAGACCATTGTACGTCCCAGTAAGCTGTACGCGTCGGTTGCCGGGTGTTCGTGCAGATAGTTCATCGCGTCCTCGACGCGGATGGAATCGTGCTGTTCTCGGCCTAGAGCGGTGAAGATCTTGTCGACTACGTGGCGTGCAACCTCGAGAGCTTGAGGCGTGTGTGGCACCAGGAGACTGGCCAGGAAGAACAACCGCACTTCGTGTCGCTGGATGAAGCCGTCCCCGTTGAGGTCGTAGGCGTGGAAGAGGAAGTCGACGCGGCGAGAGGCGTCACCCTTTTCAAGAGCGCTGAGAGCAGCGATGAACTCGGGCCAGTCCAGCTCTCCAGAGCCGTCTTTATCAAGCACGTCGAAGGCCCGATCAACGAAGAACTGGTCCTCCGCCGACAGCTGCGGGATGCCGTGGCGAAGTGTCTCCTTGTCAACGCCGCGCGGGCTCTTGGCCATGGAGCACAAGGCCTTGAATCGGGCCCAACGAGCGAACAGCTCTGCGCGGGAGTAGCCTGTGGCCGACATGAGCGCGGTCAAGTCCTGCTCCTGGAGGAATCCGTGCTGCTCGGCCACAGACAGTGGCGCGCTCGTTGAAGTCGGCTCTGTTCGGGGACGTTGTGCTCTCTGCTGTTGCTGACGAGACCTGGGCGAGACTTTCGTCGGAGGTGGAGAAGCGATGAACGGCCGTGGACCAGCAGCTGAAGTGTTGTTGCTAGCACGCCCCGCTCTGCTGTCTGCCGTCTGTAGGATCTTCCTGTGGACGTGCGCAAGGCGAGAACGGAGCTCTGAAGGTTCTTGCTTCACTGGGGAAGCTCGACGGGTGCTGTCGTCTTTCGAAGCGCTCTGGGGAGGCCTGGCGAGGTGCTGGAGGTGGAGTTGCTCTGTGTGCATGTTGTACGCGGAGCTGACGGACAGACGCGAGAGGTTCCGCTCGGGCATTGGCTTGGTCCGGAGCAGGGAGAACTCCCTCATGCAGGACAAGTCCAGCAGCGTTCGACTGCGCAAGGCGTCCAAGAAGTTCGAGGCGGAACCTGCAGCTGACGTTACGGTGAAGGCTGCGGCGTCTTCAACTTCGAACGGCATCGTGAAGGCGAACGGGAGAGTGGCGAGGCCGCGTGGAGTTCTCCGGGTGAACCGGTTCGCATCATTCCAGCGCGTTGACAGGACTGGGAAGATGTCGAGCTCCGTGTATGGCGCCGCCACTCGCGGCTGTGGATGAAGGTAACCTCGAGCAAACCGTGGCGTCGACGGGTGAACTCGCTCATCCATTGTGATGCATGAAAGCAGGTGAAGAGCTTTATCTCGCTTGACGCGCGCAACGCTCGACTTGGTGCTATGTTTGCTCAGCCTAAATTGGAGCTGGAAAGCGTGGTGGAATGATATCTACCCAAGTGAGGCCAGAGGACAGACGAACGTGCGAGGTGTTATCCGTTACGAGCGACCTTTTGCCGTTCGTGCCGCGTCCCGCGTGGCTTCATTCATTCCCCAATTCTCCGGTCTCACGATAGTCCTACAGCGCCCGAAAATGCAGTTGGGGCTGGTGCTAGGCGCGACTTTGGCGCTGGCCACGGCGGAGCGGGCGGACAAGCTCATCACGTCTCGCTCGGGACTGAGTCCGTGGGTGGACGTGGATACGCCCGAGTCGGCCTACAACCTCACGTCGTCGCGCGGACAGACGTGGACGCTGGTCATGAGCGACGAGTTCAACGTCCCGGGCCGCAACTTCTCGCCGGGCCACGACCACCTCTGGACGGCGTTGGAGATGCCCGACGGCGTCAACGCGGCCCTCGAGTACTACAGCGTCAACATGACCGAGACCATCACCGAGTCGGACGGCCGCGGCGTCTTCAGGATAAAGGTCATGGAGGAGGAAAACATCTCGTACACCGTCTGGAACACGTACGCCGACCCGGCGGGCTTCGAGACGCACAGCATGTACTACCGCGCCGGGATGGTGCAGTCCTGGAACAAGTTCTGCTTCCAAGGAGGTAGAATGGAGGCCGTGGCCCAACTGCCGGCCACGCTGAGCTCCAGCAACCCGGACGTGGGCAATGAGAAGAGTCGAGTCAAGAGCAGCGCGTTCTACCCGACGTGGCCTGGCATCTGGCTCATGGGGAACTTGGGTAGAGCGCTGTTCTCCCAGTCGACGAGTCGGATGTGGCCCTGGAGCTACAACGAGTGCAACGAGAAGCTCAGTTCGAGTCAACGGATCAGCGCGTGTGACGGTAGTCCGGGCCACGGACTCAACCCCCACCAGGGGAGGGGAGCGCCGGAGATCGACCTACTGGAAGGCGGAGGCATCGCCATCTCGACGAGTATTCAGATCGCGCCTGGGATGCCCGACGAGTTTCGTATTATCCCTCCTGGGGACAACGACACTGCCGCGTATTGTATCTACACTGCTGGGTGCACGACGGTCGGCGCCAACTTCCCCGGTATCCCGAGGAAAACCTACGACGCTCGAGGACACGACAGTTGGTACCAAGGTCTCCGTTACGCCCCCAACACGCTCTGCTCACCGGACGGCAGCTTGATCCAGAACCCGGAGACAGTCAAGGCCAACATGAAGAAGGGGATCACCAGCAACACTTGTTCAGGAGTCAACACGTGCCCTGCGTCCAGGGATGGATACTCGGATCTCGAGTTGATTGACGGTCAAGGAACGAAGTACTGGGGGATCAACGACGTCGGAGGTTGCATGCCTCTCATCAACGGATACATGGGGGCGTTCCTGTGCGACCCGGACAGCTCGAACAAGAAATGTTCCTCCCCTCTAGGCGCCGAGCAGTCGAAGAAATACCTCATGCCGTCGTTCGCGTACCAAATGGACGCTATCTCCGCCAATTGGCCCGTGCAGCTGGCTGCGTACACCAGCTACGTCAAGTACCAGATCGAGTGGGTCATGGGATCCGAGGGATATTTGCGCTGGATGCTCGAGGACGTCGTGATCTTCGAGATTCCAGCCGAGTCCATTGAAAATGTGCCGCAGGATGCCGCCGAGTCCAACCCCAAGAAGATGATGCTGGAGGAGCCCATGTACATCATTTTCAACGTTGCACTCTCCACTAGCTGGGGCGCCGTGCCACCGAATCCGGGGTCCCCGTGTCGTGGCGATGGCAGCGACGCCAAGACCAACGCGGTGTGCGACGGATTCCCCATGTACATGAATATCGACTACATTCGCATCTACCAGGACCTCTCAGCCAGCTCGACCATGTCTGTCGGTTGTGATCCTTCCACTCACCCGACCAAGCAATGGATCGAGGACCACATCGATGAGTACGAAACGAAGGACAACAAGTGGATTGAAGTCCACGGTGGAGCGAACTGCAAGACGGATCGCGACTGCACGGTGAGCACCTCGCACATTTTGACAGGCACGTGCAACAGCGAAGGTCGTTGCGCTTGTGGATCCTCGGGTGCCTGGGGCGGCCCACGCTGCACGATGCCGCTAGCTGCCACTACTACCGGTGAGGGCTTTGGGCCACCTACAGTCGTTTCGAGTCTGTTTGGCGCCTTTGTCATCGTCATCTTCTGCGTCGTCGTGTACAAGATACTGGGCCAACGGAGTAAGAAGGCGATGGTGGGCGCTGGTGTCACTGGGCCGGTGGTCCTATCGAAGATGGAGATGGACGACGTTCCTGGCTCGACTGGTGGCGCCGACGAGAAGGTCGTGTAGACTTTGTGCGATGAATAGCACGAAATGAAGCAGATCACCGAGTTAGCGCGCACGACTTCCGACTAAATATTATTTTGCATTCCAGACCGTCCACCTCTTGTTTAATAGCTGTTGATTGACGGGTAGCACAGTGGCTTGCTGGCTGCGAGGACTGCTAGCGGAAGGGATCGAAGTCCAACACACGGGCATATATAGCAAGACCACACCTCTGGGGCGGTTATTCGGAATCACCATCGTGGAATGTACCGGACAGAATTTTCTCTTCCTTGCCCTGCTCGTTGCTGCAACACCAGAACCAGAAAAGAACGCAGAATTATCAGCATCACTTCCAGACATCACAATACCCAGCAAAAAGTAAGCGTACTTGGACAGCTTGGGGATGTTGACATTGTTGTCGAGCTGATTCTTCGCCTGCGCCTTCTCTCTGTCGACGTTCGGCACGAAGTCGCGCTCAGGTCCAGCAAAGATGCCCTTCAACACACACAGAACAACCACGTTTTAACCTCTGCAATTCACCACCCACCCTCAGCTACACGTCGACAAATACCTTGGCGACCGGACTGACAACTGGCGCCTGCACGAACGGGTTCTCCGTGGCGTTGTCTCCCGTCGATCCCTGAAATGCATTCCACGTCGGCTGATGGACAACCACCGCCGGTTTTTCTATTCATCCCCAAAACAAAAAAATCCCCCGTCAGCACTCCCCAAACACCCAAAAATCCCCCCATAACATCCACGTACTGGCCGTCTGCAGGCCGTGCAGCGACTGCCGCACTTGGGCCTTTTCCCCGAGCAGCTCGAGTCTCGTGCGCTTCGTGTCCTGCTCTCTGTCCACCACCAATCGACTCTCCGAGCTGTACGTGTGGCGGTTGGGCAGCGGCGGGAGGAAGCTCGGCACATGCGGCGGGAGCCCCTCCCTTCGTCCGATCTTGGTCTGCTCAATGGCGTTGCCCGAGATGTCCCTCTTCCGGGCCGGGAAGGGCGGGACGTCCCTCGGGAAGGGTCTTTTGGCCGTCTCCAGGGTCTTGACCAGGTCCTTGAGCTCCACGGGGGCGGGCTCCAGGTCCTGCAGCGCCTGCATCACGTCCGTGGCCTTGGGTTGGGTGCGTCCCGCCAGCTCCGCGATGTCCTTGGCCGCTCCGCCGATGCGTTGAATGTCTGGTGTATACAATGTGTATACATAGTTAGTGGAAGTTTACCAATAATATTGGTAGAGTTTACCAATAATATTGCAATATATTGTGATGAGCGTACACTTGGCCAGGATCTCCGTCAGCGCGTCCGCCGCCGACTTCTGCACGGCGTCGAAGCCCACGCCTCTGGCCACGTGGGCCACGCTCATCACCGACAGGTTGCGCGCGAACAGGTCGCCGCTCGAGAGGCCCGCGGAGCCCCCCAGCGCGTCCAGGCCGCCGCCCGCCTTCTTGCTCATGCTCACGCTCGTGCCGCCCGGGGCCGCATGCGGCGGCTTGCGCGCCTCCTTCTTAGCCGCGCTCTTGGGCTTCGTGGGGGTCGGCGCGCCGGCCGCATTCGCCGTAACCATTATTGTCGAGTGGGGATTTGTTTACCGTTTGGTAAATACTTTTATTTTGATATTGTAAAATTCTGGGAGTCGCGAAAAGGCGAGAGCCCGTCAATAACAATTGTTTCGAGAAAGGGTTAAAATTATGGGTAAGTTCCTCATATGTGACATACCATATGGTACCGGCGTTTACTTTTTTGTACCCACTGTACGCTCTTTCCTTGCGTGCAGCATTTTCGGCGTTCGTCCAATCTACAGTGTACTGTAGCCGATTCACACCATTTGGCAGCACAACCATGATCGTAGTATTTGTCTGACGTTTATTTTCTTGGTTCCGTTACGAGCCCATGCAAAACCCCTTGCATGTGCTTTGCATCCGTGTGGTAAATACGTCCTTCCCGTAGCTGCCACGCAGACCAAAGGCTTAGTAGACACGCGCGAAAGGCGGGACGTGCTTGCACTCGTTCTCGTCCAGAGTCTGGTCCTGCACCGCGCGGTAGGCGATGTGCGTCTTGCCCTCGTCGTTGTGGTAGGCGACCGTGTGCTTCATCCAGTTGACGTCGTCACGCTCCGTGAAGTCCTCGCGGGCGTGGGCACCACGAGACTCCTTACGGGCCTCAGCACCGTGCATGGTGCAGGATGCACATGCCAGCAGGTTGCGCAGCTCCAGCGTCTCCGTGAGGTCCGTGTTCCAGATGAGCGAGCGGTCCGTCACCTTGATGTCGTTGAACTTGGGCACAACCTCGTCAATCTTGTCCTTACCAGCCTCGAGCGACTCCTGCGTGCGGTACACGGCAGCGTCCACCTGCATAGTCTTCTGCATCTCCAGACGCAGCTCGGCCGTGGAAATGCTGCCGTCAGCGTAACGCAGCTTGTCCACATCCTCGATGGCCTTGAGACCGCCGTCCTTGGGCATCGGGCGCTTCTTGTCGCCAGGCTTGGTCAGCTCAGCAATACGCAGCGCGCAGGCACGGCCGAACACCACCAGATCCAGCAGCGAGTTGGCACCCAGGCGGTTGGCACCGTGCACCGAAGCACAGGCAGCCTCACCAGCGGCGAACAGGCCAGGCACAATCTTGTCCGAGTAGAGCTTACCGGGCTCCGGCAGGCCGTCAACGTCCGGCACAACCACCTCGCCCAGGTGGTTGGTAGCGATACCACCCATGTTGTAGTGCACCGTCGGCAGCACCGGGATGGGCTCCTTGGTCACGTCCACGCCAGCGAAAATAGCAGCAGTCTCCGAGATGCCGGGCAGACGCTCCTGCAGCAGCTCAGCCGGCAGGTGGTCCAGGTGCAGGAAGATGTGGTCCTTGTTCTTGCCGACACCACGACCCTCGCGGATCTCCATGGTCATCGCACGCGACACGACATCGCGCGAGGCCAGGTCCTTGGCCGTGGGTGCGTAACGCTCCATGAAGCGCTCGCCCTCCGAGTTACGCAGGATGCCGCCCTCACCACGCGAGCCCTCCGTGATCAGGCAGCCCGCGCCGTAGATACCCGTGGGGTGGAACTGCACGAACTCGGGGTCCTGCAGGGGGATACCGGCACGCAGGGCCATGCCGGTACCGTCGCCCGTGCACGTGTGCGCCGACGTGCACGAGAAGTAGGCGCGGCCGTAGCCGCCCGTGGCCAGCACCGTGTTGTTGGTGTGGAAGCGGTGGAACGTGCCGTCCTCCATGTTGAAGGCCATGACACCCACGCACTCGCCGGCGTCGTTCATGATGAGATCCAGAGCGAAGTACTCGATGAAGTACGACGTGTCGAAGGCCAGCGAGCGGCCGTACAGCGTGTGCAGCATGGCGTGGCCCGTGCGGTCCGCAGCGCAGGCGGTACGACGCGCCTGACCGCCCTTACCGAACTCCAGGCTCTGGCCGCCGAAGGGTCGCTGGTAGATCTTGCCCTCCTCCGTGCGGGAGAACGGCAGGCCGAAGTCCTCGAGCTCACGCACGGCCTCAGGCGCCTGCGTCACAACAGACAAAAAGTGTCAGCACATAGAAACCCCATAGAAATAATGGGACGAACACACGGGCCGCGCACCTCTCTGCACATGTAGTGGATGGCGTCCTGGTCGCCGAGCCAGTCGCTGCCCTTGACCGTGTCGTACATGTGCCACCGCCAGTCGTCCTCCGACATGTTGCCCAGCGCGGCGTTGATGCCGCCCTGCGCCGCCACCGTGTGCGAGCGCGTGGGGAACAGCTTGGAGATGCAGGCCGTCTTCAGGCCGGCCTCGGCGCAGCCCATGGCCGCGCGCAGGCCGGCGCCGCCGGCGCCCACCACCACGGCGTCGTACTCGTGGTCCACGACCGTGTACTTGGACGTGAGTGCCGACGTCTCGACGCCGGCCAGCGGCTGCGAACTGCGCACGGCGAAGCCACGCGACGTGGCCGGACGGGCCAGCGCCTTGGCCAGCGACTGCTTCATCTGCGAGCAGCGCAACATTCTACTGAAGAGCTTGGACTCGGTAAGAGCGAAGAGACCACCGGAACCGCAGGATATACCTCGCCCGCAAAATCTGAACTGAAGAGGGCGGCTCAGCCGCTGATTGAGCGCCGACTCGGAGTTTGTATGGGTCTTACTCAAAACAAGAGAACGGGTTTAACCTCAAAATCAAGGTTTTACACCGTCTCCTCTCCAAAATGATTTCAACGGATATATCGTCTCTTGCATATATATGCGCTTTTGAAAACAGTATATTATTGAGTTGGTATTGATTAATTAACATATGGTTATTGATTTCCAGAAGTCTAGAGCTTCAAGTTGTTAAGCGGAGCGAGAACGGATAAAGCAGGTGCCCACGTTGGCCACGTCACAGAGCAAAGCAGTGGAGCGCAATGTGGTCAAGAGGAGGTATCGGCATGATTCATGCCGCATGAACACCTTCGCCGCTGGATAAATACGAGCACCTCCGACAATGCACAAACATTTTACGTTTTCTCTCTAATGTTATTGGTACTTGCGGCGCCAGTAGTCCTGCTGGTACCACAGAGTGGAGTGGGGTTCGTCATGGTCTCCGCTATCGTCTCCGTCCATTCTGACGACTGCGCCGGGACCAGGAGAAGAAGAAGAAGAAGACGAAGAAACTGGCAGCCATCGCGGATCGGCATCTTCTCCAATGGACTCGAGCGTCGTCAAGAGCTCTTCTTGTTGTCGCTGAAGCACAGACGGGGTATTGGCTCCATTGGCCGCCAACTTCTGGTCCACCAGCGCGTCCATCGCTAGTCGCTGGATCTCGGCGTCTTCGTCCTCACTGCGCTTTGCATCGGCTTCTCGTCGCTGGTCTTCGTTGCTGAACTTGTGGCCTGCCGCTCGTGAGGCGGAAGCTGTCGGCGAGCTCGGGATCTCGAAGCGGTCGCTGGGCGAGAAGGAGGTGGCGGACGACCGCCTCCGCTCGTTCGAGTCGAAGAGCTGCTGGAACTGCGCGTGCAAGATGCCGAGCTGCGTGTTGAGCTGGTTCACGGTGGAGAAGTCACTGAAGTTCAAGTGCATTGAGGCTCCTGCTGGCGCGGGCGGGTTTGGAGCGGGCTGCGCAGGCCAAGACCACGGCGGTGACCCGGCTCCCGAAACTTGACTGGGCATCGGCCGCTGCGTCAGATACACGCGGATGGTGTGCAGTTGCTCGAGCAGCACCTTGTTGTTGTCCTCGAGACGGCTGACCTCGCGCCGCAGGAACTCGCTCTCGGCCACTGCAGTTTTGAGTTTCTGCTCCGCGCGCTCGCAGGCCTCGTGCGCCTGGTGCTCTCGTGCTACCAGCTCGTTACGCTCTTGCAGCGCGCGCATGCTGAGCTCGTCGCGCAGCTTCTTGGCCACTGCCCGACATTTTCGAGCCCACTCATCGCTGGAGCGAGTCACACAGGCCTGTGCTAGCTGCGGGAGCTGCCACTCGACGGCTTGCTGCATGCGCTGAAGTTCCTCCGTGCGTCGGATTTCGTCGCGCTTGCGAGCGTCACGTTCGTCGTTAAGCTCGCGCTCGAGTTTTTGAGTCTTCAACTCCGTCTTCTGCTTGGACGCACGGAGCTCCTGGATCTCGGCGCTGGTTTCAATCTCGACGTGACGCGCCTGCAGCGCTGTGAGCTGCTCGCGTAGCTCCATCAGCTGGGCATCACGTTTCTCCACCCGCGCGGCTTCCTTCGCTCGCCAAGCCTCTGCTTTGGCGAATCTCTCCTCCAGTCGAGTGGCTTCGTACTCCTTTTGAGTCACCTGGCTTTCGAGCTCGCGCACGCGGAAGTTCAGCTTGTCGGTGTCTATCCGCTTGTCATGCTGCGCGGATAGCAACTCGTCTTGCAGCGTTGCGAGCTGCTTCTCAGCAGTGTTTTTCGCAGTAGCCAATGCATCGGTCTGCGATTTCCGCTGCTGCTCTCGGCGTACCAGCACGTCTACCTCGATCTCCAACTGGTTCGCGCGGTCGGTTTGTCCCGACAGCTCTTGTTTGGCAGAGCGCAGCTCCTTCTCAAGTGCCGCCGCGCGCTCCGAGAGACGATCAACTTCACGTTGAAGCTGCTCGCGTTGTTTCTCAAGTGGCTTCACTTGTTGTGCCTGCACGCTTGCCAACTCGCCTCGAAGCTCCAGAACTTCCGACTGGAGTCTGGCTTTTGCAGTAGTCTGTTCATCCAGTTGGGCGTTGAGTTGTGACTGCAGCTTCTGAATGCGGCTTTGTGCCTGTGCCTCGGCGTCAGCGGTTATACGCTCTCGCTCGAGGACAAGCTGCTGTTGGTGTCGTTGCTGCTCAAAGCTGCTGTTCATCGTCCGGAGTTCGTCCTGGGCCTTACGAACTTCTTCCTGGGCCTTTCGAAGTTCATCCTGACACTTGCGAAGCTCATCCTGTGTTCTGAGCAGCCCAGCTTGCAACGTGGAGTTCTCGGACTTCTTCGCATCGAGATCATGGACCAACGCGTTGTGCTTCCTATTCGTCTCGGTGCTTTCCCGTTCTGCACGATCAAGCTGGACTTGCAAGCTGCGGATGTTCTCCTCCGCCTCTCGATTCAGTTTCTCCTGCTTGACGAGTGATTCCTGAACATCTCGGAGCTGATCGCATTTTGCGGCTTGATCGCCCGCTGTGTTTTTCAGGGTGCGAAGCTCTTGCTGCAGCTTCTCAAGCTGCTCACATTTTGAGGCCTGTTCACTAGCCGTGCTCTTTAGTGTACGGAGTTCCTGCTGAAGTTTCTCGAGCTGCTCGCATTTTGTGGTCTGCTCATCGGCCGTGGTCTTCAGGGAACGGTTTTTTTGCTCAAGCTTTTCAAGTTGATCACGCAGACCTGCGACTTCAGCGGCATGCAGGCGGCGGTCAGCATCAGCTGATGCCTCAAGCTTCTGCTTTAGCCCGGCTTGTGCTTTTTCGTGAGCATCCACCGTTGTCTTCGCGTGTTGCTCCTGCTCCGTAAGACGCTTCTGAAGACTTTCGAGTTCTGCCTGCTTGCTCTCAAGTGCTTCTCGGTTCTGCTGAGCTTCTTTTCGTTGAGATTCAATCTGCTCGCTTTGCGTTTGGCCCTGTTGCTTGACAAGACGCGCGTTTTCAGCCTCAAGTTTCGCCATTTTATCTGTCTGCTGCTTCTCGCGGGCTGATGCAGCACTCTCCTGCTCTGTCAGTTTGTCAAGTTGCTGTTTTTCGCGTGCGGAGGCAGCACTCTCTTGTTCTGACAGTTTGGTCTTGAGCTCGTTGACTTTCATCTTCAGATAATTGCTCTCCTTCGCTTCTTGCTGAGCTGTTTGGAGCTGTCGGGTGGTGTCTGAGTGGGCATTTCGTTCACGTTCGAGGTCGCTGTTTGCGTCGGCCAGCTTTTTCTCTAGCTGTTGCATCTTCGCTGTCGTCGTGGGCGATGGAGCAGATGCTATCGGCGTTGGTTGGGCCGTAGTATCCTGGAAAAATGGGCCTTTGATGGTTGACGCTATCGTACTGGGTCTTCTGGAGCTCGCTTCGGTGCTTTGCACCACTGTTTGGCTGGAAGGTATCGGGCTCAATGGGGTCACAGCGTCTGAGATCGCTGTGGTGCTCGTAGAGGACAGCGATAGCGTTGATGTGGCTGTGGTGGAGGCGCCAGACCGTCTCGAGCCGAACGATCCCAATCGTGATGTTGCCGACACAACACTCGTGTCTACAGCATCTTGCTTCTGCAGTGAAAACTGCGTCGATAATGGAGTCGGCTTTGCTACCGGAGAGTCGTCGTCATCAAGAAGCCAGGATCGATCGCGGCCAAAGCCAAAACCTGAAGTAGCTGGAGTAGTTTGTGGTCTCTCTGTGGTTGTTGGGGCCGACTCAACACTAGTGCTGTTGCCCAGTTTTCTGGCCGGCATGGATAGTGTCGGCGTGACGAATAGATCACTGATTCTGGACTTGCTTGACGCAGGAGCTGGTGATGCAACCGGTGTCGGTGTTTCCTCATCGCTAATGTCATCGAAGCTGTACACGTCAACACTGCTAGTTGCTGGTGCTGTTGCGGTCAAGTTCGTATCCGGCGTAGTCGGAGCAGCAGAGACTTCGGTTGTAGTCTCAGTTGGGTGCGCAGCATGCTCGTCCTTTTTGGTCTGGATGAGATCTCGGTAGTGCGCATCCAGCGGATGTTCCCAAATGCTCTCCTCAGTGCTCGAGTTGAAGTAGTACAGAGTGCCGTCTTCAGTCTCGCCCTGCTCCCAGTCAGGTGGGAGTTCAGCTAGCAGAGCCTCCTGGACGAGCGGCAGCAAGTAGCTCTCTGTGTCGGGGTCCACACCGAGACTTCGTGCATGGTCTCGCAGCGCCTCCTGGAATTCAGGACTGCTGGTGTCCATGACAGAAATTCTAAGCACTTCTTCGCAGCACCAAGGTCAAGCGCTGGCTAGTGGTTCGGAGCACAGTCTCGAATACGTGCATGACATGGGACGAACATCAATTGAAGCTAAAAATGGCGGTTGAAACCTCAATGCTATCGCAGTCACAGCAGATTGAGCTCTGAACGTTGTGCAACCTGCTGCCCTCGCCCACAGTTGATAACGAGAGCGTTGTTGCTGGATGAAACAATGGCTAGCTAGGTGCCGGCCTTAACAAAACAATAGTTCCAAGAAACTTGTAGTGACAAACTTAAGTATTTGAATCAACACTCTCAAAAATGGCATAAATCAATCGTGTTCCTTCACGCATTCTCGTACTGATCATCTACTCCTTGGCCACCTCGATGAGGATCTTGCCCTTGGCGCGGTGCGACATACAGATCTTCATGGCCTCCACCAGGTTCTCCAGCGGGTGCACCGAGTCGATGACCGTCTTCACCTGGCCGGCCTCGATCAGCTTCTTGAGCTCCAGCAGGTACTCCGTGCACGGCGCGTTGAAGATCTGGTGCTGTGTGGCGCCGATGGGCGACTCGATGGGCTTGTCGATCACGCCGATGGTCACGAAGATGCCGGTCTGCTCCTTGAGCACCTTCTGCGCCGCGTCGTTCCACGACTGGGACTCCACGCCGCAGTCATAGATCAAGTCGATCGAGTGCTCGGCCAGCACGTCGCTCCACTTGTCGCTCGTGTAGTCGACGACCTGGTCGGCGCCCAGCGACTTGACCAGCTCCACGTTGCGGTGGCTGCACGTGGCCACGACCTCGGCGCCCAGCGCCTTGGCGATCTGGATGGCGAACAGACCCGTGCCGCTGCTGCCGCCCAGGATCAGCACGCGCTGACCCTTCTGCAGCTTGCCGTAGGTGACGAGCGCCTGCCAGCTTGTCTGGCCGGCCAGAGGCACACCGGCCGCCTCGTTGAACGACATGTTGCTGGGCTTGTGCGCCACGCGCTTCGTGTCCACGTTCAGGTACTCGGCGAAGGTGCCCGTGGCGTCGAACCACGGCATGGCGTAGACCTCGTCACCCACCTGGTAGTCCTTGACGTCGCTGCCGACCTCCACCACCTTGCCGGCCAGGTCGTGGCCCACGCGGTACGGGTTCTCGGGCGACGCCATGGTGGGCAGGATCATGGACGCGTAGAGCCCGATCTTGTAGTCGATGGGGTTGAGCGACGCGCTCAGCACCTTGATCTTGACCTCGTTGGGCTGCACTGGCTTCTGCTCGGTGCTCGGGTTGAACTTGATCTGCTCGAGGAAGTCTCCGAAGTGCTGGTACTCGTAGGCCTTGAAGGTGGTGGGGACGGTGGCGGCCATGGTTGTAGTGTGGCGGTTGGTAGTGCCGTGTTGCTCTGCTGGACTTGTAGCGTTTTGAAGAATGATGTCTCGGAAGTTCCGAGTCGAAAACGGGAGCAACGGGCGGATCCGTTCCCATCAGCCCGCTGACGTACGCGGGCTCGTGCTAATCATTCGGGCTTTGTAATCGGCCGTCAACCTCCCGGCCGATTGCGAGCACATCAACCTGGATTTATAGATAGGGCTTGACTTGAATAACGTATAAACTCTATAGGTTCCAAAACCTGGTACAATGTCCCAAGTCCAGATTGCGTGAGGACCAAATGCTTACAAAACTCATCCGCAGCGTTATCGACGTCAGTCTCATTCTGCAAAAAGATCTCAAGCGCACAAGTCCCCAACCACCAACCACCAAGCACCATGGCCGCCTACCCCGCCACGTTCAAGGCCTACGAGTACTACAAGTACGGCCCCTCCCCTCTGGAGGAGATCAAGTTCAACGCCAACGTGGCCCAGAAGCCGCTCAAGGCCAACGAGCTGCGCGTCAAGATCCTCAGCGCCGCCGTGAACCCCGTGGACTACAAGCTGGTCACGTACGGCCCGCACGTTCTGCCGCACGCCCCCACGGCCGAGAACCCCTTCGGTGTGGGCTTCGACATGGCCGGCAAGGTCGTGGAGGTCGGCAGCGACGTCAAGGACTACAAGGTCGGCGACGAGATCTTCGCCATGCCCGGCTTCGTGAACTTCGGCACCTTCGGCGAGTACATCAACATCGAGACCAAGTTCGTGGCCCCCAAGCCCGCCAGCATGTCGTTCAACGAGGCGGCCGGTGTGCCCCTGGCCGGCCAGACGAGCTGGCAGGCGCTCGTCACCTACGGCAAGCTGCAGAAGGGTCAGCGCGTGCTGATCCTGGGTGGTAGCAGTGGTACTGGCGTGTTCGCCATCCAGATCGCTAAGGCGCTGGGCGCTGAGGTCATCACCACGTGCAGCCACCGCAATGTGGAGCTGGTCAAGTCGCTGGGCGCCGACCAGATTGTGGACTACACCAAGGAGAAGTGGAGCGACGTGCTGGCCGAGCACTCGATCGACTTGATCTACGACTGCGGCATGGAGCCGGCCTCGTGGAACGACGTGGCGCAGAAGGTGCTCAAGGAGAAGTCCGGCATCTTCGTGACAATTCTGACGGTGGCCAACCCCATCGAGTCGCCCATTGGTGCTACTCTGCACCAGATCTTCAACTCGCCCTGCACGGAGTACCTGCTGGAGCTCAAGAAGCTGATTGACGCGGGCCAGGTGAAGACGATCATCGACTCGGTGCACCCGCTCGAGAACGTGATGGAGGCTTTCAAGGTTCAGATGTCCGGCCGCGCCCGGGGCAAGATCGTCATTGAGATCGCCAAGGAGTAAGTTCTGTAGTACAGTAGTCACCAAGGGCTAGTGGGATGTTGAAAACTAAAAATCAATGCAAGCGTTGGCCTACAACTCAATCAATCTTTCATTGCCGCTGTTGAGCGGGGGATGACTCTTTTGTTTGAAGACCTTAGAGCTGTTTGTCTTCAGAATACCTTTCGCGCACCGCCGCCTTCTTCGGGAAGCACGACTTTTTTCGATCGGAGTTTTTTTTTTCAGCTTGCGTCCGAGCTATTCCTGCGTTGCACGACGGATACGGTAGAAATCAGCGAGTTGTTCAGCGACGAACGAGAACCAAGGGATGAAACGAGACGTTGACACTAACGAAGCATGTGTGCACCTACCTACACGTTGAAGTTGTCCTGCATATCTTTGATCATCATCTTGGTGAGCTCCGTCGACCCAAAAGCAGCAAACCACCGCGCGCCGAACCCCGCTTCAATTCCTCGAGGAGGGACCGACTCCTCCTAGCGACTAAGACGCTGGCGACCGAGCCCTGCAGTCCATGACAACTACCAGCAACGTTGGCAACGGCGTGAGCCTGCCTCAGCTCTGAAGTTCAGGAGTGAAGTTACGACCATCTGGTTCCGACGACGTGCCTCTCCAAAGCGAGTCACCGCAAGAAACGGTCTCGAAATCTGGTGCGTCCAGTTACACCAATTCAAAGAGGGGGAAGTTGTGGCGCGCCGACTTCGACGGGCCACGGTGAGGGCGAAACATTCGAGGATCCGTCAAGTTTCACCGGAACTCGAGCGCACCGTCGCGCATGTGGTAGAACAACTTTCGCTTCTGCTTGAGCGGCTGGCACGCGAACAATGAAAGCCTCAACTCAACTGCAGCTCACTTGCCTGGCCTTATCGATAGTAGGGCAGCGCGTCCTTGGGCTGCGGCTCGCCGAGATCGAGTTTCGTCCGGTTCGGACAACCAAGAGCTGTTCTTGACACTTTGCCCCCAGAAACGACCACTATCACCGAGAGCCACCAGCGGTGGAGCCTCCAACGAGCGAACGCCACACTCAGCGACCGATCACTCAGCACACCTTCGTATCGCTAGTTGTTTGCACCTGCCCTTGCTTGACCCACGCATCGATGTTTCATTCTGCAATTTGCCAAGCACCACCATCTCGAGCAACACGTGAAGCTGCAGCACGATGCTCAGCAACATCCTGCACTCGCGCCTACTGGTCGCCGCCGTGTCCTGCGTGGCGCTCGCCTTGTCGTCCTCCATCGCTGCCGCTGAAGACCTCTGCTCCATCGTGCCAGCCTCGTACACGGGTGCCAAGTCGGACCACCCGGAGCTCTCGTCGGCCATCGAGACGCTGGAAAAGTACGCCATCGCGTCGTGGTACACGGATCGCCTGAGTAGCCAAGAACGGTCGGACATGACGTTGGGGCTGCTGAGCCAGTGCTCGGAGGACACGCGCCTCAGCATCGTGGTCTACGGCATCCCCAACAAGGACTGCGCGGCTGGGCTGTCGTCGGGAGGAAGCGTGACCAGCACCAGCGACTACCAAGCCTTCCTGAAGGACCTCACGGACGCTGTCGGCGACCGCAAGGTGCTCTACGTCGTGGAGCCGGACGCACTGGGTCTCCTCACGCAAGACGGAGGGTGCGGCGCGTCGGCGGGGTATCTCGACAACCTCAAGGTCGCTGTGGCAGCGCTGTCTGCGAACGCCAACGCTGAGCTGTACGTCGACGTCGGGTACTGGATGCTCGCGTACGGAGACAGCGCCGGTAAGATAGCTACTGTGATGAAGGAGCTCGGCAGCTGTGGCCGGGTCAAGGGCGTGACCATCAACACTTCCAACTACCGCTCCACCGACGAGTGCGCCGGATACTGCACCAACTTCCAGACGGCCATGGGCTCGAGCGACATGAGCTGCATCGTCGACACGTCTCGCAACTACAACGGCTCCCCCACCAGCGACTGGTGCAACGTGCCCACGGCTGGTATTGGCAAGCCGCCGACGTCGGAGACGGGCGTCTCGAACCTGGACTACTTCATGTGGATCAAGCCTCCTGGAGAGAGCGACGGCGAGTGTGCAACGGGGGGCGGCACTGCAGCGGGCTCGTTCTACCTGGAGGGATTTACGTCGTTGTGGGACCAAGGCTACTTCGTGGCCGAGCAGGGCATGCCAAAGATCGGCGACAGCTCCAGTACCTACACACAGGCGCCTACGACGACAGCGCCTGCCAGTGGCTCAAGCAACACTGGCCAGGCCACTTCGACGACGACAACCGCTCCGAGTGGCGGTAGCTCGAGTTGGAGTCAGGACAACACTGTCGGAACCGTTGCCCCGGCCGACACGACGCAGACAGAGGCCCCCGCCAGCACATCGTCTGCTCCGACAGCCACCCCTTACACCACCACCACGACTCCGGCCACCACCAGTCCATATACAATGGCACCTGTGTCGGGAACTGCGTCTCCATCCACGACCACTTCGCCTGTCACGACTGCTCCGTCGACCACGGCACCGACCGAGGAGACTGTGCAGTCCAATACTACGCAAACGCGCACCGCCTGCAAGGCCAAGAAGCGCCTGCGCTCGCTGTAGTCGGTGTCGAGTATGACGTTGTACTTGTCCAGTTCAAGTTCTGTAGACTCCTCCCAAGCCACCTCGCACCGTCCGAAGGTGCCTGCGGCACAGGCTCACCGTTCCATACATGCGATAATAGATGTCTATTACTTTCCCCATTCACACTGGCACACGATATCTTGATCCAAAGTGAAAAGGTGCGACTTCGGCATCAAGAATTCGTCCTGGTCGCTGATGTGTTGGGCGAGTACTAAACATCAGTGTGTGCCAAGCGCATCTGTTGGCATCGGACCCCCCCTCCTCTAGCTAACAACCCCTCGGACGACCTGTAAGCGTCAGAGGGAGGGCATTCTCTTAGTCGTTAGTACTACTACCTCTAAATGACTGAAATGTAACCTCACTGAAACAACGACAACAACACAGTGTGTGGATTTCAACTCAACTCAATCTATTGAAAATGATGCAAGCAGTTCATTGATCAAACGACGCCTTTTGCTACAACCTCGATGGGGTTTTGCGTGGCCAGCGTGAGCACTTCACGCATCGGCACACACCTCGCTAACATTTGCTACTGCTGTCTCTCCACAGCGCCGCACTTCGTCCTTAACATCCGTCTACTCCTTGGCCACCTCGATGATGATCTTGCCCTTGGCGCGGTGCGACATACAGATCTTCATGGCCTCCACCAGGTTCTCCAGCGGGTGCACCGAGTCGATGACCGTCTTCACCTGGCCGGCCTCGATCAGCTTCTTGAGCTCCAGCAGGTACTCCGTGCACGGCGCGTTGAAGATCTGGTGCTGCGTGGCGCCGATGGGCGACTCGATGGGCTTGTCGATCACGCCGATGGTCACGAAGATGCCGGTCTGCTCCTTGAGCACCTTCTGCGCCGCGTCGTTCCACGACTGGGACTCCACGCCGCAGTCGTAGACCAAGTCGATCGAGTGCTCGGCCAGCACGTCGCTCCACTTGTCGCTCGTGTAGTCGACGACCTGGTCGGCGCCCAGCGACTTGACCAGCTCCACGTTGCGGTGGCTGCACGTGGCCACGACCTCGGCGCCCAGCGCCTTGGCGATCTGGACGGCGAACAGGCCCGTGCCGCTGCTGCCGCCCAGGATCAGCACGCGCTGACCCTTCTGCAGCTTGCCGTAGGTGACGAGCGCCTGCCAGCTCGTCTGGCCGGCCAGAGGCACACCGGCCGCCTCGTTGAACGACATGTTGCTGGGCTTGGGCGCCACGCGCTTCGTGTCCACGTTCAGGTACTCGGCGAAGGTGCCCGTGGCGTCGAACCACGGCATGGCGTAGACCTCGTCGCCCACCTGGTAGTCCTTGACGTCGCTGCCGACCTCCACCACCTTGCCGGCCAGGTCGTGGCCCACGCGGTACGGGTTCTCGGGCGACGCCATGGTGGGCAGGATCATGGACGCGTAGAGCCCGATCTTGTAATCGATGGGGTTGAGCGACGCGCTCAGGACCTTGATCTTGACCTCGTTGGGCTGCACGGGCTTCTGCTCGGCGCTCGGGTTGAACTTGATCTGCTCGAGGAAGTCGCCGAAGTGCTGGTACTCGTAGGCCTTGAAGGTGGTGGGGACGGTGGCGGCCATGGTGGTTGTGTTAGGTTGGTTGGTAGTGCGGTGAGGCGTTGCTGTGCTGGACTTGTCGTCGACGGAGCTTTTTGAAGAGTGAGAGGAATTGGCTGCGCGTTAGGGGCCGCAGGTTGCTGCGACCCGGCAGCGGATACCGTTTCATGCTTGTCATTGACAAGTTGTCAATCACTGGGAGCTTCGTAATCCGATGCTGGAGTTTATGTGCCAAGCTAGAGTTTCTCAGATTGTAGATTGGTGCCACCAATCTTCCACCGGAGTGAGGGAAATCGACACCAGAGATTTGGTACACCGCCACCAGAAAAACGATCAGCATCACCAGAGATTTGGACATCATCACTCACCAGAGAATTGGTACGAAAACACCAGAGATTTGGCACACCATCACCAGAAAATATAGTTGGTATTAATAAGAAGGAACGAGGGCTTTGTCTGAGCCCACGGCTTTGAATAGTTCTTGCCTTCCACCCCACCACACACCGCCAAGTTGAAATGGGGCAGTTTTCGCAGGACCAGGTACCCTGTGAGGTATTGCTCTAGATATGACTGTAATCTCACTCTGTGGCATACTGCAGACTTTCGACGACACTGGAACCGAAAAACTTGAGTGCTCAAGCTGCGGTAGACGCCGTTCTTTCCAGCAGATGGGGGGGGGGCACCGTTCGGGTAGCCATCGCCAGTCTTCCCGTCGTTGCTGCCCTTCAGACCGATAACGCTCGCTTACAGTAGCTCCGAAGTTTGCACCAACACTGGCACCAAGGGCATCGGTCTTGACGCTACATGTAAGCCGACCTTCACGCCAAGATTAGCATTGACCTCTCACCGGCACGGCCTTCACAGTCAGCCTTCACACCAACATCTCCAGCTTCGACATTGACACCAGCCTTGATAGCTGCACCGACACCACCGGGGACTATTAATACGGCAACAGACAGGCAGCCCCAACCCAGACCGACACCAGCACGAACGCCAGCCTTTGCACCGGCGTTGACTCCGCAACGTTCAGGGTGCCCTTGGCGCCAAGACCGACATCCGCTCCAACGCCAACGCTGAGTCCAGCGCCGGACTTCGCTCCACTGTTCGCGTCGATTCGTTGACGTATAGCTGTCAACCTGTGCGTACGTCTGGGTCACTTCCACAGATGCGGCTACCATGCTGCCAGATAACGCCATGGCGGCAACAAGCAGAGCGCACGACACCAAGGACGCAAGATGTGCGCTTAATTCAATAACGTTAAAATGGATCTTGTCCTGACTGGAGAACAAACGACATGGTCCCGCATGGGGTCTAACGTAGACCGTCTAAGTGTCAAAAGCTGCGCTAAATAGAATGAGGTAGCAGAGACTTCAACCTGCTTAGGTTGGGCGACTCCCTATCTCGCTTGTCCGTTGGCCGATCCACTCACTTACCCAATGAAGGACTCGTACTTGGCCGGGTTCTAGTCCGGCAAGAACTTGATGGCCGTGTCCGCCACCTCCAGCTCCTTGCCGACCATGCCGCGACCCTCCTTGAAGATGGTCGTGAGGAAGGCCACGAAGTCCGTGTTGATGTTCTTCTTGCTCTCCTCCAAGTCCACATAGCGCACCTCGATCTTCTTGTTCAGCTTCATCACCACGAAGTCGCGGATCTGCAGTGTCGACAGGCGCTCAGTTTCGAACGTCAGCTCGGCGCCCTCCAGCGCGCTCTTGGGCGCCGTCGACAACACGTCCGCCACGAAGCGACCCACGTCCGCGCGCGACGTGATGCTGAGCCACGACGTTCATGTAGCCCTCGTGGTAGTGGTAACCGAGTAAGTAGGGCAGGAACTCGGCGAACAGGTCCGTGTAGAAGACGGCGAATCAAGTCCTGGTCGTCGTACAATGGACGCCGTCCAGGTCTTGTAGTCCAGTGGACGACCGTGGCGCCCGCCTTGAAGGCCTGCAGATCCGGTTTCCTCTCGTCACGCGTGAGGATGGTCACAGACACGACCTCGCCCCTCTTCAGCAGCTCGTCCGCGACGGTGCCGCCGACGCCGCCGGCTCCGATGATGGCGAACTTGGTATAGACCGACATGGCTGGAGTTGGTAGAGTAGAGTGGGTAGAGTGGGGTGGTGGGTGACATGCGTCTTGGGAGGACTTTGGAGTTATGAGGTCGCAGCAGACATCTATGACTGATCGTCCAAGCATATTTTAGATTTTGCATGTGTGGTGAAGATGTTCATTTTATCTGGTGATGAATACCCTATTTTCTGGTGACGATTTCCAAATGGCTGGTGATTTTGACCCTCGAAAAGTCTGGTGATAGTGTCCAAATCTCTGGTGATGATCTCCCGATTTCTGGTGATGCACACCCAAATCTCTGGTGTAGGATTCTCTCCCTCCTTCCACCGTGGTAATGATGCAGACGTGTGTGTTTTCACATCATCGCGCAGCAATGTCTTGGCGGAGTAGGGTCTTCATCGTCATTGTGCAGTAGGGCGCTGGGTTGCAGGTACTGTACTAAGTTGTGATGAGGCTGGAGTATGGCTTGTGATCTAGATTGTCCTGCTGATACTGTGCCATAATAACGCTGTCTTTTAGTATTCAATCGAATGCAGAAACGTGTTTGGCCTGCCGATTCGGTAACCGAAGCATTTCCGAAGCTGTTGAATCCCACCCTCAACACCACATTCCGAAGCTGTTTTTCGCACCGGCTCAGCCTACACTCCGCAAGAGGAAGTAGCTCTAACTGATGCCGCTGTTCCCGAAGTTTAGGCAGCTTGACCAGAGCAAGACGAGCTAGATCACAAGCCATACTCCAGCCTCATCACAACTTAGTACAGTACCTGCAACCCAGCGCCCTACTGCACAATGACGATGAAGACCCTACTCCGCCAAGACATTGCTGCGCGATGATGTGAAAACACACACGTCTGCATCATTACCACGGTGGAAGGAGGGAGAGAATCCTACACCAGAGATTTGGGTGTGCATCACCAGAAATCGGGAGATCATCACCAGAGATTTGGACACTATCACCAGACTTTTCGAGGGTCAAAATCACCAGCCATTTGGAAATCGTCACCAGAAAATAGGGTATTCATCACCAGATAAAATGAACATCTTCACCACACATGCAAAATCTAAAATATGCTTGGACGATCAGTCATAGATGTCTGCTGCGACCTCATAACTCCAAAGTCCTCCCAAGACGCATGTCACCCACCACCCCACTCTACCCACTCTACTCTACCAACTCCAGCCATGTCGGTCTATACCAAGTTCGCCATCATCGGAGCCGGCGGCGTCGGCGGCACCGTCGCGGACGAGCTGCTGAAGAGGGGCGAGGTCGTGTCTGTGACCATCCTCACGCGTGACGAGAGGAAACCGGATCTGCAGGCCTTCAAGGCGGGCGCCACGGTCGTCCACTGGACTACAAGACCTGGACGGCGTCCATTGTACGACGACCAGGACTTGATTCGCCGTCTTCTACACGGACCTGTTCGCCGAGTTCCTGCCCTACTTACTCGGTTACCACTACCACGAGGGCTACATGAACGTCGTGGCTCAGCATCACGTCGCGCGCGGACGTGGGTCGCTTCGTGGCGGACGTGTTGTCGACGGCGCCCAAGAGCGCGCTGGAGGGCGCCGAGCTGACGTTCGAAACTGAGCGCCTGTCGACACTGCAGATCCGCGACTTCGTGGTGATGAAGCTGAACAAGAAGATCGAGGTGCGCTATGTGGACTTGGAGGAGAGCAAGAAGAACATCAACACGGACTTCGTGGCCTTCCTCACGACCATCTTCAAGGAGGGTCGCGGCATGGTCGGCAAGGAGCTGGAGGTGGCGGACACGGCCATCAAGTTCTTGCCGGACTAGAACCCGGCCAAGTACGAGTCCTTCATTGGGTAAGTGAGTGGATCGGCCAACGGACAAGCGAGATAGGGAGTCGCCCAACCTAAGCAGGTTGAAGTCTCTGCTACCTCATTCTATTTAGCGCAGCTTTTGACACTTAGACGGTCTACGTTAGACCCCATGCGGGACCATGTCGTTTGTTCTCCAGTCAGGACAAGATCCATTTTAACGTTATTGAATTAAGCGCACATCTTGCGTCCTTGGTGTCGTGCGCTCTGCTTGTTGCCGCCATGGCGTTATCTGGCAGCATGGTAGCCGCATCTGTGGAAGTGACCCAGACGTACGCACAGGTTGACAGCTATACGTCAACGAATCGACGCGAACAGTGGAGCGAAGTCCGGCGCTGGACTCAGCGTTGGCGTTGGAGCGGATGTCGGTCTTGGCGCCAAGGGCACCCTGAACGTTGCGGAGTCAACGCCGGTGCAAAGGCTGGCGTTCGTGCTGGTGTCGGTCTGGGTTGGGGCTGCCTGTCTGTTGCCGTATTAATAGTCCCCGGTGGTGTCGGTGCAGCTATCAAGGCTGGTGTCAATGTCGAAGCTGGAGATGTTGGTGTGAAGGCTGACTGTGAAGGCCGTGCCGGTGAGAGGTCAATGCTAATCTTGGCGTGAAGGTCGGCTTACATGTAGCGTCAAGACCGATGCCCTTGGTGCCAGTGTTGGTGCAAACTTCGGAGCTACTGTAAGCGAGCGTTATCGGTCTGAAGGGCAGCAACGACGGGAAGACTGGCGATGGCTACCCGAACGGTGCCCCCCCCCCATCTGCTGGAAAGAACGGCGTCTACCGCAGCTTGAGCACTCAAGTTTTTCGGTTCCAGTGTCGTCGAAAGTCTGCAGTATGCCACAGAGTGAGATTACAGTCATATCTAGAGCAATACCTCACAGGGTACCTGGTCCTGCGAAAACTGCCCCATTTCAACTTGGCGGTGTGTGGTGGGGTGGAAGGCAAGAACTATTCAAAGCCGTGGGCTCAGACAAAGCCCTCGTTCCTTCTTATTAATACCAACTATATTTTCTGGTGATGGTGTGCCAAATCTCTGGTGTTTTCGTACCAATTCTCTGGTGAGTGATGATGTCCAAATCTCTGGTGATGCTGATCGTTTTTCTGGTGGCGGTGTACCAAATCTCTGGTGTCGATTTCCCTCACTCCGGTGGAAGATTGGTGGCACCAATCTACAATCTGAGAAACTCTAGCTTGGCACATAAACTCCAGCATCGGATTACGAAGCTCCCAGTGATTGACAACTTGTCAATGACAAGCATGAAACGGTATCCGCTGCCGGGTCGCAGCAACCTGCGGCCCCTAACGCGCAGCCAATTCCTCTCACTCTTCAAAAAGCTCCGTCGACGACAAGTCCAGCACAGCAACGCCTCACCGCACTACCAACCAACCTAACACAACCACCATGGCCGCCACCGTCCCCACCACCTTCAAGGCCTACGAGTACCAGCACTTCGGCGACTTCCTCGAGCAGATCAAGTTCAACCCGAGCGCCGAGCAGAAGCCCGTGCAGCCCAACGAGGTCAAGGTCAAGGTCCTGAGCGCGTCGCTCAACCCCATCGATTACAAGATCGGGCTCTACGCGTCCATGATCCTGCCCACCATGGCGTCGCCCGAGAACCCGTACCGCGTGGGCCACGACCTGGCCGGCAAGGTGGTGGAGGTCGGCAGCGACGTCAAGGACTACCAGGTGGGCGACGAGGTCTACGCCATGCCGTGGTTCGACGCCACGGGCACCTTCGCCGAGTACCTGAACGTGGACACGAAGCGCGTGGCGCCCAAGCCCAGCAACATGTCGTTCAACGAGGCGGCCGGTGTGCCCCTGGCCGGCCAGACGAGCTGGCAGGCGCTCGTCACCTACGGCAAGCTGCAGAAGGGTCAGCGCGTGCTGATCCTGGGCGGCAGCAGCGGCACGGGTCTGTTCGCCGTCCAGATCGCCAAGGCGCTGGGCGCCGAGGTCGTGGCCACGTGCAGCCACCGCAACGTGGAGCTGGTCAAGTCGCTGGGCGCCGACCAGGTCGTCGACTACACGAGCGACAAGTGGAGCGACGTGCTGGCCGAGCACTCGATCGACTTGGTCTACGACTGCGGCGTGGAGTCCCAGTCGTGGAACGACGCGGCGCAGAAGGTGCTCAAGGAGCAGACCGGCATCTTCGTGACCATCGGCGTGATCGACAAGCCCATCGAGTCGCCCATCGGCGCCACGCAGCACCAGATCTTCAACGCGCCGTGCACGGAGTACCTGCTGGAGCTCAAGAAGCTGATCGAGGCCGGCCAGGTGAAGACGGTCATCGACTCGGTGCACCCGCTGGAGAACCTGGTGGAGGCCATGAAGATCTGTATGTCGCACCGCGCCAAGGGCAAGATCATCATCGAGGTGGAGTAGACGGGTGTTAAGGACGAAGTGCGGCGCTGTGGAGAGACAGCAGTAGCAAATGTTAGCGAGGTGTGTGCCGATGCGTGAAGTGCTCACGCTGGCCACGCTAAACCCTATCGAGGTTGTAGTACCAGAAAGCGTCGTTTGATCAATGAACTGCCTTCATCATTTTCAATAGGTTGAGTTGAGCTGAAATCCACACATTGATGTTGTCACCGACACAGCAGCACCCATGACGAATGCTTGATGCCGTGGTCGAGCGTTTTCACTTTGGATCGAGATAGGTGGTCCAGTGTGAACAGGGGAAAGTAATAGACATATATTATCGCATGTACATGTATAGAACACTGAGCCTGCCACAGGCACCTTCGGACGGTGCGAGGCGGCTTGGCAGGAGTCTACAGAACTTGAACTGGACAAGTACAACATCATACTCGACACCGACTACAACGAGCGCAGGCGCTTCTTGGCCTTGCAGGCGGTGCGCGTTTGCGTAGTATTGGACTGCACAGTCTCCTCGGTCGGTGCCGTGGTCGACGGAGCAGTCGTGACAGGCGAAGTGGTCGTGGATGGAGACGCAGTTCCCGACACAGGTGCCATTGTATATGGACTGGTGGTGGCCGGAGTCGTGGTGGTGGTGTAAGGGGTGGCTGTCGGAGCAGACGATGTGCTGGCGGGGGCCTCTGTCTGCGTCGTGTCGGCCGGGGCAACGGTTCCGACAGTGTTGTCCTGACTCCAACTCGAGCTGCCGCCACTCGGAGCGGTTGTCGTCGTCGAAGCGGCCTGGCCAGCGCCGCTTGAGCCACTGGTAGGCGCTGTCGTCGTAGGCGCCTGCGTGTAGGTACTGGAGCTATCGCCGATCTTTGGCATGCCCTGCTCGGCCACGAAGTAGCCTTGGTCCCACAACGACGTGAAGCCCTCCAGATAGAACGAGCCTGCTGCAGTGCCGCCCCCCGTTGCACACTCGCCGTCGCTCTCTCCAGGAGGCTTGATCCACATGAAGTAGTCCAGGTTCGAGACGCCCGTCTCCGACGTCGGCGGCTTGCCAATACCAGCCGTGGGCACGTTGCACCAGTCGCTGGTGGGGGAGCCGTTGTAGTTGCGAGACGTGTCGACGATGCAGCTCATGTCGCTCGAGCCCATGGCCGTCTGGAAGTTGGTGCAGTATCCGGCGCACTCGTCGGTGGAGCGGTAGTTGGAGGTGTTGATGGTCACGCCCTTGACTCGACCACAGCTGCCGAGCTCCTTCATCACAGTAGCTATCTTACCGGCGCTGTCTCCGTACGCGAGCATCCAGTACCCGACGTCGACGTACAGCTCGGCGTTGGTGTTCGCGGACAGCGCTGCCACAGCGACCTTGAGGTTGTCGAGATACCCCGCCGACGCGCCGCACCCTCCGTCTTGCGTGAGGAGACCCAGTGCGTCCGGCTCCACGACGTAGAGCACCTTGCGGTCGCCGACGGCGTCCGTGAGGTCCTTCAGGAAGGCTTGGTAGTCGCTTGTGCTGGTCACGCTTCCTCCCGACGACAGCCCAGCTGCGCAGTCCTTGTTGGGGATGCCGTAGACCACGATGCTGAGGCGCGTGTCCTCCGAGCACTGGCTCAGCAGCCCCGACATCATGTCCGACCGCTCTTGGCTACTCAGGCGATCCGTGTACCACGACGCGATGGCGTACTTTTCCAGCGTCTCGATGGCCGACGTGAGCTCCGGGTGGTCCGACTTGGCACCCGTGTACGAGGCTGGCACGATGGAGCAGAGGTCTTCAGCAGCGGCGATGGAGGACGACACGGCGAGCGCCACGCAGGACACGGCGGCGACCAGTAGACGCGAGTGCAGGATGTTGCTGAGCATCGTGCTGCAGCTTCACGCGTTGCTCAAGAACGTGGTGCTTGGCAAATTGCAGAATGAAACATTGGTGCGTGCAAACAACTAGCGATACGAAGGTGTGCTGAGGGATCGGTCGCTGAGTGTGGCGTTCGCTCGTTGGAGGCTCCACCGCTGGTGGCTCTCGGTGATAGTGGTCGTTTCTGGGGGCAAGGTGTCAAGTACAGCTCTTGGCTGTCCGAACCGGACGAAACTCGATCTTAGCGAGCCGCAGCCCTTTAGGCACGCTACATACAAGGGCGCGCTGCCCTGCTACATGAATCCAAGGCCAGGCAAGTGAGCTGGAGTTGAGTTGAGGCTTTCATGTTCGCGTGCCAGCTGCTCAAGCAGAAGCGAAAGTTTTTCTGCCACACGCGCGATGGTGCGCTCGAGTTCCGGTGAAACTTGACGGATCCTCGAATGTTTCGCCCTCACCGTGGCCCGTCGAGGTCGGCGCGCCACAACTTCCCCCTTTTCAATTGGAGTAACTGGACGCACCAGATTTCGAGACCGTTTCTTGCGGTGACTCGCTTTACCAGATGGTCGTAACTTGAAGGGCTCGCAAACGGCCAGAAGCGGGTACCCGTGCCCGCCCATCCAGGGTCCCCAGCCGGAGTCGGGTACCCGTACCCGCCCGGCCCCAAGCCTCGGGTACCCGAGCCGACCCTACCGGTACTTACAGAAAGCAAAATTTACCCTAACCCTAGATACTTTTTTCCTTTTCGTAGACATGTTGGAATTGACTCCAACATTTCGCACTTGAAGTGGAGGCAGACATCTCGCAGCGTGAAAAGCGGGTCGTCAGACTTAGTTTCGAGGCAACTAAATGGTTTCTCCTTGAGATCTTCAAGAGGTAGCGAACGAATGTTTGAAATGCGTGCCTTGTGGTCTTCGTCGGGCGGAGTATGGCTCGAATCTGAATTCTCTTCCGCCATGCGTAGCACCCGTGATAGCGCTGCTGGGGTCAATGAGTGTAGGGGCTGACTGATCTAGGAATGCGAGGGACAGCAGAAACTGGGATAATAATACGAGCCTAATTGCAGGTAGACGCCACAATCTATTGTTGGATTCGGGTACCCGGTGGACTACCCGAGATTGGTTTCGGGTACCCGGGTAGGGCGGGTACGGGTACACGGGTACGCGATTGCGAGCCCTGGTAACTTCACTCCTGAACTTCAGAGTTGAGGCAGTCTCACGCCGTTGCCAACGTTGCTGGTAATTGTCATGGACTGCAGGGCTCGGTCGCCAGCGTCTAGTCGCTAGGAGGAGTCAGTATATCTTCAAAGACTTGGAGTGGTGCTCGGCGCGCGGTGGTTTTGCTGCTGCTCTTGGGTCATCTCCTCCGTACGGAGCTCACCAAGATGATGACCAAAGATATGCAGGACAACTTCAACATGTAGGTGCACATATGCTTCGTTTCCTCCGTGTCCGATTGAGTCAACGTCTCGTTGGTTCCCGTGCGTCGCTGAACAACTCGCTGATCTCTACCGTATCCAGGAACTCGGACGCAAGCTGAAAAGAGGGGTACACAACGCATGAACACGTCTTCATTTTATGAATTTACCAGGAAGAAGATTATCTGTACTAAAACGATCCTAAAAGTCCTAAAATGTCCTAAATTACGTCGTACTTAACCGAAATAGATTACGCATTCCGTACAAAGGCTGTATTGTGAGTTCTACACCAAACTGGCCGGGGCGATTGGTTGAATCGCCCGAGCCCAATCGCGCGGCCAATCGCCCCGCGTGTTCTCTGGCGTATACAATTTCTACTAAGTACGAGTGTAGCCATGACATGTGGATGCTGGACTGCTCGGGCGATTGAGCTAATAACTTGGGAATTGTATTGGGGCGATTCAGCGAACCGCTCGAGGTGTCCAAATTTAGCCGGAATTCACAATACAAAAGGATGAAATTTATGCATGTCCTACTACTGTCCTAACAAATAATACCGGTAAATTAGGAAAGACTTTAGGACATGTCCTAAACCATCCGTGCTATGTACTTTGGATCCAAAGCAGTGGTGACATCGGGCGAGGGCGAGCGAACGCGAGCGCGAGCCTCACTCGGTGCATTCACGTATTTCCAACGCCCGCCGATCAGGCGGGGCTGTTCAAGCGAGCGAGCATAGCGAGCGCTGCAACGCGATATTTTTTTTCCCAGACACCGCGCCTGGCCGAGTCGAGGACTTAGCGTAAAGGGCAAGGGGGTGGGGCAGGACGCGAAGCGGCGCCCCCCGAGCGAAGCGAGAGAGGGGCGGGCCCCCTGCAGCCCTGTCGCTAAGTCCGCAGACGAGAGCCAACGCGAGAGTGTCCTACCAAACGTGTAGTTTATGACGGTGGAGTAGCAGACTTCCTACTTGTCGTCGACTTCTAGTATAGTAGACTACTAATTAATAGGTGGCTCCCTAGGCTTGCTAGCTTGTCCTAAAGTGTCCTATTAGGACAGCATCGTGTCCTAATGTCCTAAAATACCACGGCGTAATATACCGTTATTACCGTAATTTTCATCGGTAAGTTTTAGGACACTTTAGGACTTTTAGGATCGTTTTAGTACAGATAATCCGACACCATTTACCATGAATCTAGGTCTGCAACGAGGCCAAACAAGGGGGCCCAATCGGTCGAACATGGATAGACTTGCATGGAGGCCTGACTACACTTACACAAAACACACGACGCCCTTCATCTATAGCTTGCGCAGACGCTTCTTCGCCTTGCACGCAGCGCTGGTCTGCGAGGTGCTCGTAGTGGTGGGGCTGGTCGTAGACGGCGTCGTGGTTGGGGTCGCAGTGGTCGCAGTGGGGGCCGTAGTCGCAGTGGGAGCTGTGGTCGGAGCTGTTGTCGTAGCGGGAGCTGTGGTCGAGGCTGTAGTCGCAGTGGGGGCTGTGGTCGCAGTGGGGGCTGTGGTCGTAGCCACTGGGGCCGTCGTACTGCTCTGAGACGAGCCGGTGTCCGCCGGGGCGACAGTGCCAGCGGCAGCGGTGCTACCATAGTCCTGAGCGGCCGAGGAAGTTTGGACTACAGAGCTGCCTGTAGTCGTCTGCGTTCCAGTTTGACTGCTCGTCTGAGTGTCCGATTGACTGCTGGTTTGAGTGCCCGTCTGGCTCGAGCTGCTGGAGATCGTTGACATGCCCTGCTCGGCCACGAAGTATCCTTGGTCCCACAACGACGTGAAACCCTCGAGGTAGAACGAGCCCGCCGTCACCCCCGTCAGGGACTCGCTCGAGTACGACGTGTCCGAGCAGACGCCGTCGCTCTCTCCAGGCGGCTTGATCCACATGAAGTAGTCCAAGTTCGAGACGCCCGTCTCCGACGTAGGCGGCTTGCCAATGCCCGCAGTCTTGACATTGCACCAGTCCGAGGTAGGCGAGCCATTGTTGTTGCGGGAGGTGTCGACGATACACGTCAAGCTGGTCGAGCCCATAGCCGTCTGGAAAGTGGTGCAGTACGTCGTGCACTCGTCCGTCGACCGGTAGTTGGACGTGTTGATGGTGATGCCCTTGAGAGTGCCCGACGCGCTCAGCTCGTTGATGATCGTTGCCACCGCAGCAGCGTTCGTCGAGTCGGCCAGCAGCCAATACCCGACATCCACGTACAGTTGGGCGTTCGAGTTTGCGGACAGAGCCGCCACCGCGATCTTGAGGTTGTCCAAGTACCCGGCGGACTCACCGCAGCCGCCGTTGGCGAGGAGACCCACCGCATCAGGCTCCACGATGTACAGCACCTTGCGGTCTCCCACGGCTTCGGTCAGTTGAGAGAGGAACGACTGGTAGTCGCTGGTGCTCTGAACGGTCCCGGAAGACGACAGACCTGCGTTGCAGTCTTTGTTGGGGATACCGTAGACCGCGATGGTCATGCGGGAGTCCTCCGAGCACTCACTGGTCAGACTCGACAACATGGTGGAGCGATCGGTGTCCGAGAGGCGGTCCGTGTACCAAGCAGCGATCGAGTACTGCTCGACCGTCTCGAGGGCGGACGAGAGCTGCGGGTACGTGGTTTTGGCGTTGGAGTACGAGGACGGCGTGATGGAGCACAGATCTTCAGCGGTGGCCGCGCCCTGATAGCAGGACCAGGCCAATGCAGCCAGAGCGAACGGCATGCGCAGAATCTTGACCATCTTCGACTGAGCGTGGAAGCTTCACTGGGCGAATTGCAGAATGAGCAAGTGTTACCATGCACAGAGGCAGCCATGATGCACCAAGGCGGGGCGAGGGCGGATCGGGAGGCACTCATCTGCTCTCGGTGGGGACGGCTCTGCTCTGCTCTGCAGCTATCACCGCGGATACGCCTTGACGCCAGGCGAGCGCTGTCCGATTCGGACTCCGAATGGGCAGATCGCCACCACGCCAAGATGCGATCGTGCCGGAGTCTGATTTGTTGTGCCATCGCGACAGCCGTCGGACCAGTCTGGCTTGACTCATCAAGGTGTCGGCTAGGCAGGACGTGCACTCAGCACCACGTGTGGAGACAGATGGCGCTGAGGTGCCTGCAGTACAGTGCAGCGCCGCAAGATGATAGAAGCTGCGCCGCTATGCCAAGTCCACTCCGGCCCGAGCTACGATGCTATCTAAAGGCAGTGCTGCCTTTTGGGGGCGGGGCTTCGGCGTAGTGCTGAGTGTTTCGCTTGCTGCTTGAGACGGCGCTGACCAGGCGTGACGCCTAGCAAGATCGCATCCACCCATTTCGGTGACAGCACTTCAACGAACTGGACGCTGTTGTTGGACAGTGGAAGGCCGCCGTTGTCTCGACGACGAGACGGCAGATCCGATTGCACACTTCCTCACGCGCCGATGTGGCGCGAAGGGCTGGCGTCGGGCTTCAGCAGCAGAGAGGACCGGTCTCTGCCAGAGACCGGTCCGCCCCACATTGTCATGCGCAACGCAGCCAAAGGGTTTTATAGCCGTGCCTTTACATCACGCACACTCGAACGCAGGCGACCATGGACTCCATGAATCATGGCATGATGGAGTGGGGCTCTATCTTTTTAGGAACTGCGTCATTATTCATACTGTGCTGCAGCTGAGACTGGCTGCTTACTCTAACTGCTGTACATCGATCCCATTAAACTGTAAGCCTTTACAACTTACGTCCACGTAGCTTCGCCTTGCATCCCGTGCTCGCTACAGTCGGAACGTTAGCTGGGTCCGACGGCGTTGCTGTCGGAGCTGTCGTAGGGACCGGAGTTTGGCTCGTAGGAGCAGGAGTTGTAGAACTTTCGGACGAGCTGGTGTCTGCTGGCGCAACAGTACCCGACGCGGTGCTGTCGTCGTAGTCCTGGCCAATTGAAGAGGTTTGGTCCACGTTGCTGCTCGTTGTCGGGACTCCGGTCTTGCTTGTTTGAGCGCTAGTCTGGCTGCTCGATTGGTTCACGTCTCCCGTGCCGTCCGCGATTGTCTTCATGCCACCTTCTTTCACAAAATATCCCTGGTCCCATAGCTTGGTGAAGCCTTCTGGGAAGAATGCGCCTGCAGAAGTGCCTCCGTTGCATTGCCCGTCGCTCTCTCCAGGCGGCTTGATCCACATGAAGTAGTCGAGGTTCGCGACCCCCGTCTCCGACGTAGGTGGCTTGCCGATGCCTGCAGTGGGGACGTTGCACCAATCTGACGTAGGCGAGCCGTTGTAGTCGCGGGAAGTGTCGACGATGCATGTCATGCCACTTTTGCCCATAGCCGTCTGGAAGTTGGTGCAGTATGTTGCGCACTCGTCGTTCGAGCGATAGTTGGACGTGTTGATAGTCACCCCCTTGACTTTGCCGGAGGTGCCGAGCTCTCGCATTATCGGAGCAACTTTAGCTGCATTTGCCGAGTCGGCAAGCATCCAATACCCGACATCGACGTACAGCTCAGCGTTAGCGTTCGCTGATAGCGCCCCCACCGCTACCTTAAGGTTGTCGAGGTATCCTGCAGATGAACCGCAACTGCCGTCTTTAGCGAGCAGACCAACAGCGTCAGGCTCAACCACGTAGAGAACCTTCCGGTCCCCAACAGCGTCCGTTAGTTCCTTCAAGAACGCCTTGTAGTCGTCTGTGCTCTTCACAGTTCCTGCCGACGAGTAGCCGGCGTCGCAATCTTTGTTGGGGATGCCATACACCACGATACTGAGGCGGGTGTCCTCGGAGCACTGCTTAAGCATGCTGGAAATCATGGTGGATCGCTCGGCGCTCGTCATGCGGTCCGTGAACCACGACGCGATAGCGTGTTGCTCCAGTGCTTCTAAAGCTTTTGAGAACTGTGGGTGGGCGGTCTTGGCTTGGCTGTATGAACTTGGTGCGATCGAGCACAGATCTTCTGCGCGAGAAAGACTGGAGGATACCATTAGTGCCAGGTATGCTGTCGCGACAGCCAGGCTCGAGAATGGGATGCCGAACACCATGACTGCTGGATCACACTTCAAGAGGAGGGGCTTGCTGTAGTTGTAAGCTTAGGCTTCGTCTGGCAAATTGGACAATGTTCGACTACTTGGTGTTCGAGCGAAACTTGGTGAGCGCAAGAAACAGAGAAGGAAGCAGCTCATGCTTGCTTACAGATGGTGTGCAACGAGCTGCAGCGCTCTCCTTCCAGTACTGTAACTGCGTCCGCAAAGTGGACAAGTCAGTGGCGCACTCTTCCCATTCTACAGAGCGTACCCAGACTTAAATCCATACGACTGCCGGATAAGACATCGCTACAGTGCTGTTGTATGAGCGCATATGTCTGTCGTATCGGGTCACGACGAGCCTCATGTTTTGAGGCCAACTGCAGAATCAACCGAGCAACAGCCGACACCTCGAGCAGGTACAATGCACTGTCACTCAAATAAATTCCATTCGCGGCAACTGCAGTGCTCAGTTGCTTTTCACTTGTCCGCCCAGGATATTAATAATAATATCATATTATACAATAGCCTGCATGGATGCTTTTGGAAGCAATATGCACTCGCCGTCATCTGCTCGAACAACTGCCCAAGAGCGTCAGTGAACTTCTCGAATAGGAATAGCAATTAAAAAGGCTGGAAACTGCAAACGGGGAGGGTGCCTGTGCATACCGGTATCAATAATCAAGTGGCTTCGAATTGCACATGATCTGTCTGCCCGTCAACTTCACTCGAGCGAATGTACATGTAAGTCTCTTCTCGAATTGAGCATGTTTGTCTGGCTTTCGAAGTTCGAGCTGATCGAAGAATACATACTATAATACCGGTACTAGTATATTGACAATGTCTGCTGCCCATCTGCTCTTTGATGGTGTCCTTCAACTCTTCCAGAGGGTTGACGGAAGCGCTGCCTCGATGAGCGTCAACACTTATCGACAAAGTAAGCTTGGCATGCGTGAGCGTTTGTTGCCGTTTTGGTTGAAAAATCTGAGTTGAAAGCTTACATCACAATGAAATCTATGATCACTTACCCACCCGCACCACTGATGCTTTCTACGCTTCAGTAAATGGTACTTCAAACATACTAGACGTCGAGGAACTCAGACTACAGGAACCCACAAGCTAACCATTGCTTAAAACTTGCGAAGACGGCGCTTGACCTTGCAATTGTTCGTCTGGGATTGAGAAGGAGCTTCGGTAGTAGCAACCGGAGTCGCAGTTGTCGCAATCGGGGCGGCAGTCGTAGCTACCGGAGTAGCCGTGGTAGGCGTGGGAGTCGAAGAGGTGGTGCCGGTGGCTTGGGAGGCGCTGCTTTGCGACGCGGTTGTGTCGGTAGTCTCTGACGCGGTGGTGTCGGTAGTTTCCGACGCGGTGGTGTCGGTAGTCTGCGACTCGCTGCTCTCGGTGGTCTGAGACGACGTAGTGTCAGCAGTCTGGGAAGCGCTGTCGTCTGTCGTTTGAGACGAAGTCGTCTGCGAGGAGGTAGTGTCCGAGGTCTGAGAAGCACTGCTGGTCGTGGTCTGCGATGCCGTAGTGTCGGAGCCTCCCTGGGCGATGGTGTTCATGGCGAGCTTGTTGACGAAGTAGCCCTGATCCCAGAGGTGCTGGAAGCCTGCCTCGAAGAACGTGCCGGCCGTTGTGCCAGACACCGAACCGTCCGAGCACGTGCCGTCGCTCTCTCCAGGCGGCTTGATCCACATGAAGTAGTCGAGGTTGGTGATGTTGGTCTCCGAGGTGGGCGGGTGGCCGATGCCAGCCTTCATTACATTGCACCAATCCGTGGTGACGGGCTCGTTGTAGTTGCGCGAGGTGTCGATGATGCACGTCATGTCAGTGGACCCCACGGCCGTCTGGAAGTTAGTGCACAGCTCGGTGCACTGCTCCGTCGTGCGGTAGTTCGACGTGTTGATAGTGATGCCCTTCAATGTGCCCGATGCGGCCAGCTCCTTGATGATCGTCACAACCTTCGAGCGTTGGTTCTCGTACTCGAGAGTCCAGTAGCCGACATCCACGTAAAGCTCGGCGTTGGTGTTGGCCGAAAGGGCCTTGACAGCAACCTTCAGGTTGTCAAGGTAGCCGCTCGACGACCCGCAGCCACCGTCTTCGGCGAGGAGGCCCACGGCATCAGGCTCCACCACGTACAGGACCTTACGGTCCCCGACAGCAGTGGTCAGGTCCGACAAGAACGACTTGTAGTCTGCAGCGTTCGACACGGTGCCTCCGGACGAGAACCCGGCGTTGCAGTCCTTGTTGGGGATACCATACACGACGATGGTCATGCGCGAGTCCTCCGAGCACTTGCTCGTAAGGTCCGACAGCATCGTGGCACGGTCTTTCGTCGACAGGCGGTCCGTGTACCAAGCAGCAATGGAGTACTCCTCCACTGCGTTAAGAGCGAACGCGAGGTCCGGGTGATCGGTCTTGGCGGTGGCGTACGACATAGGCGCAATGGAGCAGAGGTCTTCACCGCGAACGACATTGACCACCGACATAGCGATTGTCGCCATTGCGGCAGAACGCAGGAACTTGACCATGATGAGCAGCAGGCAGTGAAGCAGGAATGGAACTGCGCGTTGCTTGACGAAATGGAGAATGAGGGATCTATAGGTGTTGATGGAGCCGACGGCGTCAAGACCAGTCACCGCAGCGACGAGCCACCACGCGCAAAGCAAGGGGGAACAATGGCGCTTGCACGACGCTGCAGTCAAAACTCAAGGGTCCGTGCGAATGGAGCTCGTGTCTTTGGTGTCCGTGCTCAATAGAGTACTGTAAGAATTTGTATGCCTTTGATGCTCAAAGCAATCGCGCTTTTCGTCGACACATCCAGCTGCTGAGACCGTCTGCTGCAGCGGAACCAAAGTGTGGCAACCGGGTCACCGAACCAGATCGATTGACGTGTCAATGACAATACAGATGTCCCCCTCTGCATGCGCAGTGGGGTTGCAAAATCGATTTGACAGGGAATTGCAGATGGCATGCATATTTGCCTGTTTGGACCTTCAGCGCCATGATCAGATATAACGGGGTATGTTATCGTCGAGGTGCGCATGCAGAGGGGGACATCTGTACACTGTACTGTAGTGCATCAATGCAATGAGACCAGTGGACTAACTTGAGTGGTCATACTGTATCGGATACAGAGCGGGTCGCGACCAGAATGCTTCGGCTTCATGCCCATCTTGATTCCTTGGGGCAACTCCACAGATCTGTCAAACAGCGGATAGCCTCGAGTCGTACGACTCGTACTCTCTATTATAATACCGGTACAGTGGTTACAGTAATTAGTCTGAGTGAGACTAATTTATGTAAGCATATTTTCAGCGACCTCACAAGAAATAGTCTAGCGGAACTTCACATAGACTAATTCTGAACACAGACTATTTTTGAATGTTCAAAATTAATCTAATCGAACTCAAAACTGAGAATGGGTACTAAATGGGTACAGGAAAACAAGAAATGGGGATAGTAATTGAGCAAAACTGCACCCCAATCTTAATTAAGATTGAAATAAATCCATTTCCGTCTCGGCGCTGGCTAGATAAGTGAAGACAGAGAGGGACTGTACGAAGGTGTCATCTGTGAGCAAGGAGGAAGCTACTTAGTTATACTAGATGCCTAGGTGATGGAGGTGGGAAGTGAGGCTATTAGTGGAGAATCTACAAGGTTTGTACTGTATACTATAGTGTACTTGTACTATACAGTATAGTGAAGTCTAGTGAAGGATGTAGTGCAATACAAAAAGGCAATCGGTATCCTCAACAGTGCCGAATAATCATCGCACGCAGGGTCAGGTCGGGGCTTTTTGCAAAAAGCAGAGTCCTCAACGCTTTTACTTGAATGTGGTTTTGCTATTCTTAGCTGCCAAAATGCAAATTGTTTTTCTTTTCTTAGCCAGCCCGAAAATTGTGGGGGACAGCCATAATTTTGGACAAAAATAAGGGGCCCATTTCATACAGACTAATTCTGAACATTTTGGCCAAGACTAATTATGAATTCGTTCTTTCCTGGCTCACATGAATTAGCCTGACATAGACTAATTTTGAACGCAGACTAATTTTGAAGTCAGACTAATTACTGTAAGCACTGTAGTAAGGAGAGAGTCTCTAAGCTAACTCTTAATACGAGAGGTCCAAGCCTCACGACGAGTCTCCGAGTCGGAGTCCGAGCGTGAACAAGGCTTGCGCGGCTATTATAATACAAGTTAACGTCGATCGTTTTTGCCACTCCGAAGCATGTTGGTTGCGTTCGGCTACATGTGTGCGCGCGTCAGCAACAGCACGGTGGCATGCTCTCTTCTCATGTAGTGTTGCCGAAAAACATACTGGGGCGGAACTTGACTTTACATGCATGGCGTGTTTTTGCCTGGATGCCGTAGCTGACGTGAACTCGCGAGTCGCGACGGCCGCCGAGAGCAGACCAACGCGAGCGAACGCTCTGCTGCCATGCGGTGCCTCCACCCATTGGGGATAACATTGCTGCGCTTTTGTTGTCGGAACACTGCAAGGCCGCGCAGCAAGTTACTGCCAGCAACCACCTGCTTGGGTGATGTAACATCACTGATGTTGTCGAAGGCACTTCCTGGCCCCCAGCAGCTGGGGACGTGCTGCTCAACGCTGGGACCATTTCTATCGCTCACACCATGCAAACTGAGCACGATGTGACTCGTGGTTTGTGTTTGTTGCTAGACAAATCTACTTGGTGTTTGGTCCAAGCTCTTTGGAGCTAGCACTCCACACGCTCCCCAGTACACTAAAGTTCAAAGGAATATACTTAATTACACGATGAAAGATAAAAAATACTTAGTAAATGCACAGCGAGCTTGGGCTTGACTTAGTACGCAGCTCGCAGCACCACCTTGCCGCGCACACTCTTCGACTCTAACTTCTCCAGCGCCGGCA
Organism: Phytophthora x cambivora; assembly: GCA_033557925.1. Classification (NCBI taxonomy): domain Eukaryota; phylum Oomycota; class Peronosporomycetes; order Peronosporales; family Peronosporaceae; genus Phytophthora; species Phytophthora x cambivora. The sequence goes on along the minus strand of JAUCEB010000012.1, from coordinate 1,137,655 downwards.
GCAGCTGATCGAACGCGTATAACGAGTCGATCACGGGCTTCAACGCACCCGACGACACCAAGCCCGAAAGCTCCTTCAACTGCTCGCCGCTCGCGTACACCATGATCTCACCGATGCACTTGGCGCCGAACTTGGCCGCACGCGGCTGCAGCATCGGGTTGATGGTCACAAAGCGGCCCGAGTCCTTCTTCAGCACAGTCTGCGCGTCGCGGTTCCACGCCTTGCGCTCCACGCCGCAGTCGTACACGACGTCGACCGAGTGCTCATCCACAGCGTCGACCCAGTTCTGCTTGGATGCGTCGATGACCTTCTCGGCGCCGAGCGACTGCACGAGGAGGAAGTCCTGGCAGCCCCTGGCTGTGGCGATCACGTGGGCCCCCATGGCACGCGCCAACTGGATGGCAGCCATGCCCGTTGACGTGGATCCGCCGAGGATGAGCACGCGCTCACCGGACTTGAGGTTAGCGTGTTCGTGTAGCGCCTGGTAGCTCGTGAGCGCGGTGTACGGGATGCTGGCGGCCTCTTCAAACGTGATGTTGCTGGGCTTGAGCGCGACGAATTGCTCGTCGATGGCCACGAACTCGGCAAAGGTGCCGAAGTTGGAGTAGGGCGCCATGGCGAAGACAGCGTCACCGACCTTGAACTGGTGCGCGTTTGCGCCGGTCTCAATGACGGTGCCGGCGACGTCGAATCCCATGCCAAAGGGGTTGCCAGCGGAGGGCTGACGACCGGTGACGGCGAGTCCGAAGTCTTGCATGATTTTCTGGTCGGCGGGGTTGAGCGCAGCGCTGTGGACCTTGATGCGTAGCTGGTTGGGGTCGAGCGGGGTCAAGGGCACGTCCTTGGGGAGGGCGAGCTGGGATTTTGGTGTGCTGAAGCTAGCATACTGGTAGGCGCGATAGCTAGCGGGAACGGTGGTGAGGCTGGTAGGTTGGATCGTCGCGAGGACGGACATTGTTGATCGAATTGAGTTCGATTTTGATCGCTTGTTCTCCTCCTGGCGAGTTGAATAATGAAAGCTTTAGCCCCCTGCACCCGAAGCACACCCGGAGGCAAATCACTTGCGCAAAGGGTTCGCCTGAGTAATCAGTAGACGTCCCATGCGCCACATGCGATCGCCAAGAGGCAGCGCGTTTCTTCGGCTCACATTAAAGTCGCCGTTGAATACATGTACATTTTCGTCGCCGTTAAATACATGTACTGTACCAGGTAATGTATTCAATGCGGTTGTGCTCGTGTGCTATGAGAATAAGAAGACGCATAGTAACATGCTTGATGGGCCCCTCAAGTCTTGCCGCGGCTTGATGGGCATCAAAAAGCCCTGCAACCGCATGCAATGATCTCTGCGACCTTTGATAAAATAACGGCTGAGCAACAGTTTTGACAGGTAAATGTGACAAGGCCGTGGTCGCCACAAGAGACACGATCGACTACCAAAAAGATCCTGCGCGAAGCAGAAAAGCAACATCCGCCTGCAGTACATGTATGCAGCACACCGTGTGCTGCCGAGGCTTGTCTTCTTGCGACCAAAGCATATCCTATGCGAGATCGGTGCGTGGTGTTTGAGTCTTGGTCGACGCAAAGGTGCGAAAGCGTCGCGATGCGGCGTCACGTGCAAGGCACGTTCCAGCCTCATATCCTTTGGGGGTAGGCTTCTAATGCAGCGCCGACCAGTGGACGCCTACCAAAAATAGAGAAATCACCCAACATAGATGCAGCAGATATGACAGGACTTATCGCTTAGTATGTCGACATATCCTAAATTCTGTCCACCACAAATATATTAACGACGAATCTCTGGTCGATTCAAACGGTCTCATATTAGAAAGATACCGCCTCAGTTTGCATAACATAGGACAGTTCGAATGGGACACTTGTGCAGCCGAATCTATCCAGTTCGGCTTGAAGTTTGGCTTGAAGATCGCCATTTCCCTCCGAGATCCCTCCTACGCAGGCGCGATCCCCCCCCCTGCAAGTTTCCTGCGAGCGCGATGCTCGAGGAAGACGAAGGCATGCTGCTGCTCGTGTGCGAGGCCTTCAAGGCGCACAATGAGCGCGTGCGCGACGCTCATCGCGACGTCCACCAGCTGATGCTTGAGGAGGAATGGCGCATCGCCATGCGCACGCGCCATTACCTGACTACACGGTGTCTCGATGCACCGTGTGAGTCCGCATGGATGACCCTCTACATGCGCGGCTCTGATGTGAATTTCCTAAACGCAACGAGTTTAACCAGGTAAAGTGTAATTATCATTTCTGACGCGGTTTCCTGCGCTAACACTACAGCCTTCATGTCTGTAGAGGGGCTTTTCATCAGTTGCTGTCTAGGTTTGCTACCTTCTACGATCTCCCTCCTCCGTCATCACGAGGCCGCCCCCCAAAGCTGCGCTACCTACACCAGGTGCTGGGGCTCGTACTGAGCTTCTACGTGGGCTCTATGGAACAGAGCTCACTGTGCCTCATGTTCGGGGTGCCGCCGAGCACTCTATCACGAACGCTGCGCAGGGCAGAGGAAGCGCTGTCGCTAGCGCTGGCCGGTTACGCTCCTGCACGCATCTCCTGGCCCTCGCCCTCGCGTCAGGCGGAGCTGGCACGCATGGTAAACAAGCGCGAACCACTGCTGACCCACACGTTCGGGTTCATCGACGGTAAAAACTTACGTGTAGGTGTACTGTGTATGATATTGCTTTTAGGCTATCTCAACTAACTGACAACTAACTGATGACAATTGTGATGTGCGTGCACAGGTCCAGCAGCCCTCAAACGCCGACCTACAAAATGCCATGTACAATGGCTGGCTACACTCGGTCTTCGTGACCGGCACGATTTGTTTTGCGGCCGACGGCTGCATCATTTGGTCGAAGCACAACTGCCCGGGGTCGTGGAACGACTCGGACACGTCCTTGGAGTTCCGCAACAAGCTCACGAACCCCCAGTTGTGCCCCGACGAGCGCATGAACGTAGTGTCGGACTCAGCATTTCCCTGCTCTACAGCCATGACAGGGAGGATCCTGACCCCCTTGAAGGACGGGGACATCGAGCGCATTGAGCCTTGCCTCCGCAGCGCCGCACGCACACTGCACAATGCGATCACCTCCATCCGACAGGCTGCCGAATGGGGAATGGGCAGCGTCCAGAAAGTTTATAGTCGCATCAACCTGCCGCTGCCCTATGACCCGGATCTACGAGGAATGCGACTCAATAACCTATTCAGGATGGCGAACTACAGAGTTCGCACGGTCGGCATCTCCGAGATCAAGACGACGTTCGCGGGCGTCATGGAGATGCCAAACCTAGACGTGTTCGAAGCTCTATGAGTGCTTTTGCGTAAAGCAGGTTGAATCCTAAGCTCCGTAGTTAATTTCATAGTTATTGTTCTGTATAGCGATCGTAGGAGGCATCGGGGGGACTGCTAATAAATACAGCACAGGATTTACGATCGTAAATTCCTTAGATCATCGTTACCAAGGACGGTTTTGAGATGTTACGCTACTAAATGCACTTCCTCCCTCTTCAGATCTTCCTCGCCGCTGTCTTCACCACGCACAGGCACTCGCAGCTCATTCCTTCTTCGTGAGCGCGCCCAGGATGAGCAGCAGCTCTTGCGTGCGCGCACGGGCGTCATCCTTGTCACGGCGGGCGCGCTCCTCTGCCTCCTGCTTCTCCTGACGGCGCCGCTCCTCCGTCTCCTGCTTCTCCTGACGGCTGCGCTCATCGGCCTCTGCCTTGTCAGCGAGGTAGCGTGCCTCGCGGGCCGCCAGCTCGTCACGACGACGCTGCTCTTCGTCAACACGGCGAAGTTCCGCCTTGCGCTCGTTTTCCTCTCGCATCATGAGTAGCATCTCGAACATGGTGCCCCCCATGTTGCTGGAGCTGCTCTCCAGGTCGGACAAGCGCTTCTTCAGCTCTGTAGTCGCCCTCATAGCCTTCACGCGCTTTACTTTGGCATAGCTAGCCTCAGCTAACTCTTCGTCATCATCCGCAGCACGCTTCCGTCCCACGGTATCGCGGAACTCAGCCAAGTTGATACCACCAAGCCTGTTGGAGGAAGCCGCGTAGGGCTTCTGCTTAGACGGTTTCTTGCCTTGCGAACGTCCAGCGGTGGCTGGTTGAGAGCCACTCGTGGCATTAGCACCGTCGGTGGTTGCTGTGGACGCGGCCGCCACCCCCGCCACACTCGGGCCTTGACCCGTCTTCTTCGTTGCAGAAGATCGCAACTTTCTCTGCGTCGACTGCGTCGCCGGTGGAGACGGACGCGGCGTAGCGAAAGCCTCCAACCCCTCGCAAACACCGGCCGAGCGCAGCAACTCCGAGAAGTCGCCGCTGTTCACGTTGGTGCTGGCCCCGGCCGATGTCTGCGCATCGCCAGAGTGCATGGAGTCACTCATGGAGGCTCTCTCACTCGTGTCCACGTCGTCGCCCACGGGCGAGTTGTGCCCGAGCCCCTCGTCGCCCTCGAAGTCGAAGCTCAAGTCGACTTCATACTGTTCCTCCTCCTCGTCATTCTCGCCCTCCTCCTCGACGTCGTTGTCGACGTCAGCGCCATCGTCCATGTCGACGACGCTGGCCTTGGCGTCGATGGACTGTTTAAGCAGCTTCGCCTGCTTCACGTGCGGCGGCATTTCGGCCACACCGGTGGGCTTCCGTGCTCCGTAGAGCACCTTGAACTTACGGCGCAGACTTTCATGGTCGCGCTCAGCGACGCCACGCCCACGGTTGGAGTTGTAAGCGACGGCAAGTCGCTCCCACTCGTCTTTGCCGAGGGGCAGGTAGTGCTCGACGACCGTCAGGAGCCGACGGACTTCAGAGAGCTTGTAGTTAGTACTTCCGGTCTGCTTCGCCATCTATACAGAAACGACGAGTACGTAAGTTACAGTACGGAGAGGAGATGGCATTCACAGACGTGTAGCGTACCAGGAATGATGTCGGAGGCGAGCTCGATGGTGCGGAGGAGGTGGCTTGCTGCGGTCTTGGTAAATCCAGGAATGAAAGCCACCGTAGGTGGGTCTCCGCTCTGGCGGGTGAGGCTCGTACGAGGCCAGCTCAACTCGCCTCGAAACGGATGGTCGTGAGGACTAACCTGCAGGGGGGAATCGCGCGAGAACTCAGCGCGCTTGCAGTAGGTAGGGCGCGTTCATTTTGGCGCCAAGGTCTCTCCGCTGACACGTCAACAGCGGTATCAAAACAGACTAGCCCAAGGTAACTTCAACGCAGTCAGCTTCAACAGCAGGATCAGATTAACATGAATGCAGCATACAAACACCAAACTTACCAATGCTGCAAGGCTCCCACTATCTCCCTCACGTCTGCAAACTGCCCACGACACGCGCGTCACGCCTACGGGTCCTGTTGATCTTGGATGTCGCGATGGCGACAAGTGGGGTGGCCACAGCGACAGACGAACCACAGGTCGGGCCCGTAGTCGACGGTGATCTCGTCGCCCTCGAACACAGCGTGCGTCGTGGCAATCACGACAGTCGTCCTCCGTCCATTCCCCACCTCCACGAACTGAGCCACCGGCGCGCACGAGTGGTTCACGAAGCGCATCAAGCCACCCATGTGCCGAGCGTTGATGGCGACGCGGACTGGGTGGCTCGGCCGCTCGGGACGCTGCGTCATGATCAAGCGGTAACCCTCGTTGCGCGGTCGAGTCGAGTGCGAGACGCTCACGTGCTCGAGCTCGCCCAGGTACTCACCCAGTACCTCGCCCGCATCGATGAACTCTTGCGCCACCACGGCCAATTCGCGCGTCGCCGCGTTCCTCACCAACGCGACCTTCGTCGACTCGTCGAGGCCGTTGCCACAGTTGCCGCCGTACGGGCAGCAATTGACGTTGCAGTACAGCTGCAGGAGCGAGTTACGGCAGCGCCCAACGCGACACGGCTCGACACAGTCGCACCAGCCAAAATGAGGAACTGCAGGAAAGATAACCCCTGTAGGGTTAAACTGCTCTCGAAGGTGCGCCACTGCAAATGGCCACCTTGCAGGAACGAAACGACCTTGCTGCTGGCGGTGAACAGCCCGAGGTCGGCCAGCACGTAGCCCAACAGGAGCACGGGACCCACGGGTTGTACGCATGACAGCATTGGGCGACACCGTCGGCGACGTGGTCTCTTGACGCAGCGTAGAACGGCGTCGATACGGAGCGGACACCGCTCGACGCTCCATCCGAGAGCTGCTGCGCTCGCGGAGTGGCTGTCGAGGTGTTGGGGACGGAGTTCGTGGACGTGGGGCAGCCGCTGCTTCAGGCTGGACCGGCGACGGGGGCCGTGGGCGTGAAGCAGGCGGATCTTCGAGCAGGACAGGCGACGACGTAGTCGGACTGCGTGGGTTTCTCATGACCGGAGGGGTAGCAGGTGGGCGAGGATCCGTCGGTGGCGGCGGTGATGCCGCAGCAGCAACCGTCGAAGGCTTCGCAGGAGGAGGGTTCGAAACCTCCTTTGGCACTCGGCTGCGCCGCGGTGACATCCACGGCGGTGTCGAGGTTCCCGTGGAGCTCGTACTGGCGGGCGAAGAAGACTTGGCGCTCTCCGCCGGCGCTTGGACGCCGCCGCGCTGCAAGTTGGGCGACACGTTCTCGTCGTCGCTCGACGTGTCCACTATGCAGCGCGAGCTCCAGTGCACGGCGGAGTGGACGAGATGAACCATGGTTGCTGTGCACGTTAGAGATGTTAGAATAGACTGGACTTGCTCGCTAATCAACGTATTAAGTAGACGCTTACCTGTCTTCTTTGTTGCTACACGCAGCGCTGCCGGGCACTTGTCAGTCAGCGACGATTTTTCGAAAGTGAGAGGTTGAAGCTGGTGGCGCACGGAATGAGTTATGTCGGTGATATATGGCAGCGACATGTGCAGAGTGATGGTCTACATACTCTATACAAATTTCAACATTAACATTTAAGATGGCTACACGAAATAAACCTAGGGGTAGGGCTGTTTATCGAGACGATTTTTACGTCTCGCAAGATTTATGTCTCTTTATGTCCTGACATATCTGCTGCATCTATGTTGGGTGATTTCTCTATTTTTGGTAGGCGTCCAGTAGCGAAGGCGCTGAGCAGCCTGCTACGAATTGATTAATGCAGCGCGATTGTAGTTATGTCGAAGCGAGCTGCCCACAAGACCGCCGAAAACAAGATAGAGGGCAATCTCTGTGAGTTACCGGGGCGACTTACCGCGCACTGCGCAGGGGGAAAGCTTTTCGAGCTCTGTCAAGATTTGATGAGCCCGCTCGCACTCGCTTGGAAGGAAGTGACCCCCGGACAGAAGCAGAATACTGTGGCTGTGCAGTCTTGACCCCGCGGTTGTGATAATTGTATAACACAAGAGAAAACTGGCAAGCAGTAAACGTGCCTCAGCCAGACTTGTCTGCTTTAAGGTCGACATGGTTCGTGTCTCTTGCCACTGCGCGTCGCAAACGTCTTTTCGCTGGGGATGCGACCTTTCGCGGGCTCATCATAGCCGCGACACCACGCCACCAAGCAGAAAACTTCAGTTTTGGGACTTGCTGTCGATCTCAATTAGCTACGCGCAAATACTAAAGTACAGCCGTGCTGCCTGGTCCTGGATGCAAGTCTGATCAAGCCGCATAATGCAAATATGCAGGTGGGCAGGTGTAGCGGCACGTCGATCGTCAGCACGCATACGTCATTTTCTGAGCAATCGACGACTTTTGCCTGCCGCTGCATAGATCAGCGTTAGATGTCTACGAGTGCATCCAGAGCAAGCATCGCCACCATTCAGCCCAGCCTATTGATAGTTTATCGCTTCTCTCATTCTTCAAAAGTTTCAGCCGGACAAACATCTACGATGGCTGTGGTCCAGGAATTCCCAGTTGCAGTAGTTGCCCAAACGATCACTACGGCGAAACCCATGGGCAAGATGACCGTTCTACCTACAACCTACCGAGCTTACCAATACTCAAGGTATGGTGCCCCCGATGTCGAGCTTACCCTCCAGAAGGACGTGCCCTTGACCCCGCTCGACCCCAACCAGCTACGCATCAAGGTCCACAGCGCTGCGCTCAACCCCGCCGACCAGAAAATCATGCAAGACTTCGGACTCGCCGTCACCGGTCGTCAGCCCTCCGCTGGCAACCCCTTTGGCATGGGATTCGACGTCGCCGGCACCGTCATTGAGACCGGCGCAAACGCGCACCAGTTCAAGGTCGGTGACGCTGTCTTCGCCATGGCGCCCTACTCCAACTTCGGCACCTTTGCCGAGTTCGTGGCCATCGACGAGCAATTCGTCGCGCTCAAGCCCAGCAACATCACGTTTGAAGAGGCCGCCAGCATCCCGTACACCGCGCTCACGAGCTACCAGGCACTACACGAACACGCCAATCTCAAGTCGGGTGAGCGCGTGCTCATCCTCGGCGGATCCACGTCGACGGGCATGGCTGCCATCCAGTTGGCGCGTGCCATGGGGGCCCACGTGATCGCAACAGCCAGGGGCTGCCAGGACTTCCTCCTAGTGCAGTCGCTCGGCGCCGAGAAGGTCATCGACGTATCCAAACAGAACTGGGTCGACGCTGTGGACGAGCACTCGGTCGACGTCGTGTACGACTGCGGCGTGGAGCGCAAGGCGTGGAACCGCGACGCGCAGACTGTGCTGAAGAAGGACTCGGGCCGCTTTGTGACCATCAACCCGATGCTGCAGCCGCGTGCGGCCAAGTTCGGCGCCAAGTGCATCGGCGAGATCATGGTGCACGCGAGCGGCGAGCAGTTGAAGGAGCTTTCGGGCTTCGTGTCGTCGGGTGCGTTGAAGCCCGTGATCGACTCGGTATACGCGTTCGATCAGCTGCTGCCGGCGCTGGTGAAGATGAGAACGAAGAGTGTGTGCGGCAAGATCGTGCTTAGCATGGCGCACTAACTTGGCAGGTAGATGCCAACTGCATATTTATATACATAGCTAAAATGTACAATGAATGATTCGCTTTTGGTATTTTGGTGGATTGATGGTGTTGCTAGAGATACCTGTAAGGTAGTGGCCAAATAACAGACCAACTTACAAGCACACTCAGCGCACCTTAACTTGTCGATACTCAATGCTTTCTTCAGCAACACTGGCCAGTGTACCCAGTACACGTATCATGCCCATTGTTGAGCTCCCGTCTCACCCTTGACTCTCAGGGTTCACCTGGATCACCAGTTTGCCACGCGCGTGTCTGCCTTTCAGCTTCGTCAAGGCCACCTGAAGCTTCTCGAACTCGTACACCGTGTCAATCACCGGGGCAATGGACCCGTTCTCCAAGTACTCCGTGATCTCATCCAGACCCTTCGCAGTCGGATACACCGTCATATTGCCACAGTTCTTGGCTCCGAATCTCGCCGGTTGAACCGGTTCCGTGAGCGGTAGCAGAGACACAAAGCGCCCCGTGTTCTGCTTCAGAATCAATTGAGCGTCCGTGTTCCAGGCGTTCGCCTCCATGCCGCAGTCGTAGATGACGTCCAACGAGTGGGGCTCCAGCTCTTCCGCCCACTTCTGCGTGTGGTAATTAATGGCACGTTCAGCCCCGAGGCCTTTAACGAAGTCGGCGTTCTTAGCACTTGTGGTTGCGACCACGCGCGCTCCAATGGCATGGGCCAGTTGAATGGCAAACATGCCGACAGCACTGCTGCCACCTAGAACGAGCACCTTCTCGCCCTTCTGGAGCTTCGCGTGCTCCACTATAGCCTGGTAGCTGGTGAGGCCAATGAGGGGGATGCTGGCAGCCTGGTCAAAGGTCAAATTCTTGGGCTTCAGAGCCACCAACTCCTCGTCGAAGATCGCGTAGTCCGCGACGGTGCCACACGCAGTGAATGGCGTCATGGCGTACACCTGGTCGCCCACTTTTAGGCGCTTGGCCTCGCTGCCGACCTCGACCACCGTGCCGGCCGCGTCGAACCCGATGCCGAAGGGGGTCTCGGGGGTCGGCACTTTGCCCGTGAAGGCCTCACCCGCCACCTCCAGGAGGACGTAGTCGATGGGGTTGATGGCGGCGCTGGCCACTTTGATGCGCACTTGGCTCGGGCCGATCTCCGGACGCTTCACTGACAGGCGAAGCTTGAGCTCCTGCGCCTGGGGACCATAGTGGTCGTACTGGTACGCGCGGTACGTCTGCGGAACGGGCATGGGGATTCTTTTGCTGATATTGTCTTGGCGTCCACGCTGCAAATCGAAGACTGAGACTTGGATCCCCAATAATATTGGGCGAAGGTCCCCCTGAAGATCTTATGCGAGATGGAAGGGACCACCTTGAAGTGCATTAAATGCAAATTGTGGCATAACCTCGAGCAATTATCGTCTTGCACAATGTATTGAAGCGCATTTTAAAACACAAATTGTGGCATAACCTCGAAGGTGTTTATTGGCAATTATCGTCTTGCACAATAGTAGTCAATTGCGCAGCAACAAGAAGATTTTTTTGTCGGCAGCAAGTAGATTATGGGCTGTGATTGGTCAGAAAATAAATCGTCGACCTGCATCAAAACGCACGGCGCAGTCAATATTTTTTTGCGGCGCGGGTAAGATTAAGGGGGCCAATCCATGGGCAAGAAGACGAAGCCGCGCGCTTCGATGCTCACGCTCGTGCTGGGGAACATGGTGTGTCAGGGCCGCGTGCGCCTAGACGCGAGAAAACCAGCGGCGCGTCGGCGCAGCCACATCAAGGCGGCAGTGGTGTGTCTAGCAAAACGAAAGTCTTCTTGCTGCTGCAAACTCCAATTGGGGTACTCAATTAAATCTACTCTGATTCGCTATAAATCGTTTTGCTCAAGAGCTAGAAAATACAAATTCTTCTTGTTGCTGCGCAATTGACGACCGCTAATGTATTGAAGCGCATTTTTAAAAAACACAAATTGTGGCATACCGGTAAACTCGATGGTATTTATTGGCAATTATTGCCAATAATAAATAATATTGCGCCAGGTTGAAAGAGACAACTGATCACTGAACATCCATTCTTTTCATGCCTACCGAACACTGTTGAAATGAACCTCCTCTCTACCTAGAGGACGCTGGGGTCCCGCGCTAGTGCGGTTCTTTGCGGACGGAAGTTCACCATTGCGGTGGGCAGAGGGGCCATCGCCGCGAGTTCCGGGGTTTTCGCGTCGCTCAGCATCTTGTTCTGGCGACGACGGACGCCCACGATAGCGACGAGAGCGACCACCGCTGCAGCCACTAGGGCGATCAAGACAACGATGCCAGTTCCCACCGTGGACGTGTTCGAGCTCTCGGTCGAGATCTGTTGGCTATTAGATGACTTGGCAGCGGGGACCGGCGTGGGAGTCGAAGCGTCCTGAGTCGTAGTTTGGCCTTGATCTCCAGTCGACTGAACGGGGTTTGACGACGTCGAAGTCGTGGCAGGATCACCGGTCTTTGAAGGGGTTACGGTCGCATTATAAGTGGCGGCTTCTTGGCCCTGCTGCTGATGTTGCTGGCTCGTGCCATCGATGGCGCTGTATCCCTTCTCAGCGACCATAATACCTTGGTTCCAGAGGTTCTGGAACAGTTCATTAAAGAAGACACCGGCTCCAGGCCCCTGCATGGAGTCCGCCGTACGACCCTCACAGGTACCGTCACTGTCTCCAGGAGGCTTGGCCCAGATGAAGTAGTCGACATTGCTGATCCCAGTGTCACTCGTAGGCAGAGGACCGATACCAGCGCTCTTGACATTGCACCACTCGTTCGATTCGGGCCCACCATGGTAGTTGCGGGACGTATCGAAGATGCAGTGCAGATCGGTGGAGCCAACGGCAGTTTGGAAATTACTGCAGAGTGTCGACAACGTGCTGGTTGACTGGTAGTTGGACGTGTTGAGGGTGATTCCCTTCACCTTGGAACTAGCACTCGCCAACTGCTTCACGACGGCGGCTACCGCAGTGGAGGTGGCAGGGTACTGCAGTGTCCAGTAGCCCACGTCGAGGTAGATTTCAGCGTTGTCGTTCTTGGACAGCAAACCGATGGCAGTTTGCAGGTTGGCCAGGTAACCAGCGCTCTGGCCGCAGCTGGTGGTGTCTGCGAGCAGTCCGATGGCATCAGGCTCGAGAATGTACAGCACCTTGCGGTTACCGATGGCCGACGTGAGTGTATTGAGGAACGACACATAGTCGGAAGCGGAATGCACCGTGCTGCCCACCGCCGACTCCTTCGCAGCGCAGTCTTTGTTGGGAAGGCCGTAGACCACGACGCTGATCCGCGAGTCTTCGGAGCAACTTGACACGAGGTTGGCCGCTGTCTTGGCGTAGTCTCCGTTCTCCGTGCGGTCGGAGTACCAGGTGGCAATGCCGAATTTCTCCAGCGCCTCGATGGCCGAGGCCGATGCCGGGTGCGTGGTTTTGGCCTTGGTGTAGGTCACCGGGGGCAAGGAGCACAGCGTCTCAGCTTGAGCAAGCCCCGTACCGGTACCAGCCACCGCCAGCAGGAACGAGGCTGCCACTGCAGAACGGAAGGAACGCAGCATGACTCGGCAACCGGCAAATGCTACGCTGGACCGGGTTTGTTGTTCGAACGCACGAGCAGCAAATTTCGCGAGTGCTGCATGTCATCTGGGGAGTCTGCAAGGCTGGGCAAGCGGCAAAGGGCCATGAACTGCGGTGGATGGACACTTCCACCATCGCGCCGAACGATCCTGGCCAATCCACTGTAACCGGACATGACTCGCGCCCAGATGGATTCCATCGTGGAAGTCGCTGTGCCTCCAGCTGGCGTGTGGTTTTGACCATTTCGAATGGAACGACCGGACGCGCTTGGTGCCTTCAATGCGGTGGCGCTGGTGCTGCCACCTCAATCATTATCACTTTGGGCGCGGGCTGCGTGGACAAATCAAATTCACCTCAAGCTTTCGCACCCGGTCGGACCCCGTCAACCACCCAGAAATTCTTGGCCAGAATGGTGGCCAAGGACATTGGTCTCGTCTCGCGGCACCACGCTCCATGGAGAGCCCAGCTCCAACTCGGTGCCCGAAGCCAGGAAGTCAGCACTGCTGTGTATCCCACGCAACCACAGAATGGAACGAAAGAAACTCGATTGAAAAAAAACGCAAAAACTACAGTACATGTAAGTACAATGAATTGGAGTGCTGTCTACCTTGCTGACCTCGTCGAATGCGTCGGTTCAAAATCTCGCCACTTGAATCGGAGGGAGAAACTGCATGAGAAGGAAGCCAGCCTTATCCAACACACCTCATACACAAAGAGAGACTTGCGACCCAGAGGCATACCCGACGCCTTACAGGATCGTGCTACCGCCAGCGGGAGTGCGCTTGATCTCAATGTGGATCTGGCTGTCGTTGTCGCCAGGGGTCGACAGAGAGGCGTTGGCTTCGCGGGACTTTTTGATGCGCGAGGCAGCGACACCAACCGCGGCCACAGCCACAACGGCGGCCACGGCGATCATGCCAACCGAGCTGGAGACGCCGCTGGCATTGCTGTCGCCCGACTTGGTAGTAGCCTGCTGGGCGGTCTGGCCAATGCTGTCGCTACCCGAGGACTTGGCGGTCGAGCCCTTGGAAGCAGAGTTCTCCACGTTCGACGAGGTGGTGGCAGCGGGGGTGACAGCAGGCGCCTCCGTCGACTTGGAGGCTGTTTTTCCCTTTGAAGCAGAGCTCTCCACGTCCGTAGAGGCGGTAGGAGCAGGAGTCACTTTGGGGGACGGATTGGTGGTGGCGGGGGCCTTCGTCTTCTCCGAGGGGAAGTTGGGGTTGCAGTCAGACGTGTGCGCGCCCTTCTCGGCAGTAGGCGTCGTAGCAGCCGGTGTCGCGACAGGGGCCTCGGTGGTCGGGGCTGAGGGCGTGGTCGGTGCCGGCGTGACAACGGGACCCTTAGTAAAGGTGTACGTCGACTTAGAGCCCTCTTCAGCAGTAGGCGTTGTGGGGGCCGGCGTCACGACTTCCTTGACACAAGGCGTGGTGGGGGCCGGTGTCACGTCTTCCTCAACAGTAGGCGTAGTGGGGGCCGGCGTAACAACGGGTCCCTTGGTTCCCGTGAAAGTGTACGTGGATTTAGAGCCCTCCTCAGCAGTAGGCGTGGTGGGGGCCGGTGTCACGACTTCTTCGACCGATGGTGTGGTGGGGGCCGGCGTCACTACTTCCTCGACCGAAGGTGTGGTGGGGGCCGGCGTCACTACTTCCTCGACAGAAGGCGTGGTGGGGGCTGGCGTCACTACTTCCTCGACAGAAGGCGTAGTGGGGGCCGGTGTCTCAACTTGCTCGACTGAAGGCGAGGTAGGAGCCGGCGTCTCGACTTGCTCGACTGGAGGCGAAGTAGGAGCCGGCGTCTCGACTTGCTCAACAGAAGGAGAGGTAGGTGCCGGCGTCTCGACTTGCTCGACGGAAGGAGAAGTGGGGGCGGGCGTCTCGACCTGCTCGACGGAAGGCGATGTGGAAGCCGGAGGATCGACTTGCTCGACCGAAGGCGAAGTGGGGGCCGGAGGGTCGACTTGCTTAGTCGGAGGGTCGACTTGCTTAGTTCCCGTGAAAGAGTACGTGGAACTGGATCCCTCCTGAGCCGTGGGCGTGGCTACAGGAGCCTCAGTCGTCGCCGAGGTGTACGAATCGTCCTGCTGGCCACCGGTAGCCGGCGTGGAACCTCCCTGCTGCATGGCCAGTGCCTCGTTGGAGAGTACGGCTACCAGCACGGCCGTGCATACAGCGATCTTGCGGAACATCTTTGCTGTCGGGGTCTTTTTCGAGTCTGCTGTCAGGTCTGGAGCTGGACGAGAGCGCAGCTCCGATCAGTTCCCAATTGCGTGGTCTGCAGTCAGGGTTGGCAAAACCATGGTATTGCGGTTTTACTGGTTTTATGTTAAACCATGGTTTACTGGTTTAATAACCACAAGAACCATGCGAAAAACCAAAGAACCTCGGTTTTACTGGTTCTTCATCATAGAGCCGTTTTACGTAAGCTTGAAGTTGCGAACCTTTGCCTGTCAGAAGACTTTGTCTGTCAGAAGATCGCACTCTTCGACGCCAAGTGAGAAGGAAGCCTTATCAGCAATGGGGCACCCCTCAAGCAACGAGCGCTTGGAGTTCATTGACACCGGCGTGGTGTGCAACCACACCGTGCATATCTGCAGACACTGCGACGCTGCTTATCGTGCCCGGGAAAAGGAGCGCGATGTCATCGTCAACAAGAACAGAACCTTAGCGTCTACACTACCCGTTCCACCAGCGATCGACGAGCCCGAAAGGATCCAGGGGCGGATCGAGAATTACAAGAGCCATCTGAAGAAGTGCACGTACTACAAAGCCTTCGGTTGGTTGTCCAACCGCAGTACCTATTCCTGATCAAATGGAGTATTCTATAATGCATATACTTAAGTATGGGAGAAGACTTCATACTGCTCAGACAGTTGTGAATTTTTTTATCAACGTTTCCTACTGAAGTCGTGCTGATACTTCACACGTAGCTCCTTCATCACTCGAATTCCTCTTCGGACGCCACGAAACCAGGAAGATTGTCAGCAGGAAATCAAGCGGCCTGTCATTCATCTATCGGTGCCAACTTCATACCTGCAGCCACTAAACAACCTCAGACAGCACGTCGCCGAAGCGCAGATCACGTAGCTCCTTGACCAGTAACCACTTGGTGAGGGGTAGCGAATTGACCCAGTGAAGCAGCAACCTCTCGCGTACAGGACGTGACTTGGTAATTGCCACCATGAGCCAGCTCCCGTGTTGCACAAGTGCGGCGCTTGTGCTGCGAGCACGTCCGGCATTTCTTGGCAGCTCTGCTTGCGGTCTCAGCCGACGTGGCACACTTTCGGGGCGAAGCTTTTATGTAAATCCATAAACCACCCGTTAAACCACCAATACCAGAAGTAAAACCAGATGAACCTGGTTCTTGGTTTTACTCTGGTTTTATAACCATGGTTTTGCCAACACTGCTGCAGTGTAGGGGTGGGTTTGGTATCGGTAGAAGTGCGGAGTCTCTCTTCGCGTATGGACCTTCTTTCGACGGGCTCGGCCGCCACAACGCCACGACCGTCGCTGTTCGTATGAACATGTGGTAGACCTCAAGAACATCCTGAGCTCTGCACGCTGCGACTCGAAGCAGCAAGCAAAACTCGGCTCGGTGGAACTGGCGCCAACGCCAGCGTTACGACAACCACGGTGGGTGCGCACGTGCGCTCGCCTGCGAGGGAACTTCCGGCGTCCTACATCACGACTGTGTTGTCGAGCACGCTCCTCGGACAGCGTACCGGTAGCACAGCGCGGGACGTTTTCTAGCTTTGGACCCACCGCGATACCCTGGCATTTCGCAGACCTGCAAATCTCTCTCATGACTGGACGGGATCACGAATGACAAATCTAAGGCGAAGCAACTTGCTTCAACCAAACAGCCATCATGTCGGTCGGCGCACCGAGAGCAGGTCACCGTTACATGTGCTCTTGCGAGCTGTACAGTAGCCGACAACTCGGTTCCGCGTACCGGTAGGTACAAAATACGCATTGCATGTAGAGCTCAGCTAGACATGTATTGCAATCTACTTCTACCAAAAGTCTAAGGTTTTCGATTTTGTGTTTTTGTCCTGGATACCAAGGCGAAGCAGAGGGTTTGAAGGACAACGTACATGCGCCGAGAGTAAGACAATCAAATTCGTTCTGGTACTGCTACCGGTAAGCAGATACTGTATGTAGATACTGCATTTCTTACAGTCCAGTATGATACAGATGCAGCCTGTATCGCCTTGGTGTCATCTTACCTCGTGTTCACAAGCCCAGAAGCATGATCGTGGTGACCACAAACACAGCAATGGTGGTAAACCAGGGTGAGGCAGACGCACTGCTGGCAGATGACTCGGCGTCTGGATCGTAGATGGTAGCCATCTGCTGCTGGTTTACAAAGTAGCCCTGGTTCCAGAGCTTGATGAAGTGGTCATTAAAGAACTCTCCAGCCGGTGGACCACGCATGGCGTCTGCTGACTGGTCAACGCAGGTGCCATCGCTGTCACCTGGAGGCTTCACGTACACGAGGTAGTCAATGTTGCCCATGTCCGTAATATTCGTAGGTGGTGTACCGATACCAGCTTTTCGGACGTTGCACCATTCGGTACTTGAAGCGTTCGCAAACTCCTGGAAGTTTCGGGACGTGTCGACGACGCAGTGAATGTCAGTCGAACCCACCGCAGTCTGGAAGTTTGCGCACAACTGAGCTATCTGAGTGGTGGAGCGGTAGTTGGAGGTGTTGAGCGCAATGCCTTTGACGCGGCCTGCCTGCGCGAGCTCCTTTACAATCTGAGCCACAATGTCCGCCGTATCCGATCGCTCCAGGGTCCAGAAGCCGACGTCCAGATAAATTTCAGCGTTCGGGTTATCCGACAGCAGCGATATCGCCATGGACAGATTGCTCTGGTACCCGTACTCCACCGCGCAGCCTTTGTTGGCGAGCAGGCCCACTGCATCCGGCTCCAGCACGTAGAGGACCTTCCGGTTGCCGACCAACGCCGTCAGATTGGTAATGAATTCTTCGTAATCCGCGCCAGTCTTCACTGTGCCATTGCCATTGGAGTACCCGGCGTCACAGTCTTTGTTGGGGAGTCCGTATACCACCACACTCAGCCTCGAGGACTCCGGGCAGGATGCAACGAGGTCCGTCGCAGTCTGCGTCGCGTTGCCGTTGACGTCACGGTCTGAGTACCAGGTCGCGATGCCCATGCTTTCGAGCTGATCAAGTGCGAATGCAGAGTCTGGGTATGCTATCTTGGCGGCTGCGTAGGTCACGGGGGGAAGTGAGCACAGCGTGTCCGTCGCGCGGGCCGTGTCGCTGAGCAAGCCCAGCATGGCAAGGAGAAGCACCAGCAGCGCTGGCATTTGAGCTTGTTGGTCGTCGGGGCTTCTGCTTGCCTGTGAGTCTGTCCAAGTGAGACGGAGTTGGGGATGACGGCGAAAGCATCGCCGTTCAGGGCCTGGACGCGCTACCCTCTATGAATCCTGATTGATGTAGCCATGTCGTGAGCTTGTCAACTCGTCAAACCCGATCTTTGCTGCTCAAGATGCTCAAAACTGAAGGTTTCAGAAAACGTCACGGCGTCCACGCGAAGCGTCGCTACAAAGGTATCAACGCAAACCACGGTCAAGGGCCTTGACCCTTGTTTGCGTTGATACCCTTGACTCAAGGCTGCATCTAACGCGCGCCACTTCAGGTCAAGGAGAACCTCAAGCGCACGAAGTCAAGCTTGATGCCAGCACAAGTGGGATCCGCTTGATCAACTAGCACAACCACCACCACAAGCCCGCGAAATCTATAGTAAGCCTTTTGCAATCGTCGCACCTGAGCTGCCGGGGGCCCCGGCAGCTCCGGGGCCAGCTTCTTCAGCATATGCAAGATGAAGAAGGCCCGCGTGCAACTGAATATTAACTACACCTCCAATACGCGTTCTTGTTGTTATGAGGGTCACGGTGGAATCAGCAGCTTTCATCGGTTTCTATCGGGAGACTCGACTGCAGTTACCCGAAAGATTGTTTTGGAGCTCCCGTTGCATTCGCGGATACCGGTATGCAGCCTTATCCGGATAGTATTATACGTCGGAGTGTAGTCTACACAAACTGTACACCAAACAAACGTGGCCCACATCACCGTACCTTCAAGCGACACGAAAGCTCACACGCGCCGAGGCCGGCGGCTCCTGTCTGCGGCTGCGGTCGAGCCGCTGTGGGGCGGCTGCATTCATCCTGGCGCCAGTGACCGTTTGCCGCGCGCAGCCGAGAGATGGCACTCGAGGCCTAGTGCAATCACCGCCCTTCGCGACCGTCTGCCGCGCGCAGCCGACACCTGCATGGCCTCGTCTCCCTCTCCAGCAACACTCAGACCTGTTATTTGGCTCCTAGTGAAGGCTGCACTGTTCAGTTGCAGGGCTTGAAAACCATCTTGACGTTCTTCACTTACACAATAAATTTGTTCGAGCTCTCCTTCGTCACCGCAACGCAACGCGGGAGGCGAAGAGGATTATCCTTGAAGCATTCTCCTTGACCTCACCGCAGTACGAGCCCCCGTCTTCATGGCGATGGCGCTATGTTCCCTGAGGCGTGCGCTACGCGCGCCGCGGGGGAGTGGTACGGCCGTCAAACGGAGCGATGCAACATCACAAACGAGCCGCAAGTGTCGCTTCGCCGGACAACGGGCGCGATCTGTAGCCATGTCGTCCCGCGACTAGCATAACGGACGCTAACGCCTTCAGTTCCCACCAAAATTTGCCCGCCCGCAGAGAAACGAGCTCGGCGACGCCTCCGGCAGATTCATCGATGCTAGCGCGATCTCGCCGCCCTCTTGTCGAATGTTCCGCTGTCTTCCTAATTCACCGCCGTGAACATCAGCTGCCAGACGCTCTCCGAGAACGCTCCGACACGCTGGCCGTCGCGCAAAATGCGTGGAGAGCCCGTGTGAGCCGTGGCCAGCTGGGCGCCATTTGACACCGGAGCGGAGCCCAAGCAGCGTCGCTGCGTGTCAGTGCAGTCCAGCCGATGGCTCGCGACAGCAGTCGAACTATAGAGCCAACCGCAAGGCGCCGCCCAGTCACCTCTGCCGATTCCGGTACGCAGCCACACAGCGCCGCCGTCTGCCGCATTGGTTTCAGTCCGTGCGAGAGCTTGCAGTTCCGACGTCGAGATGAGGGCCACCACCTGCTTTTTCAGGCAAAGCCCAGCGAGAATTTTGCACTCCTGCGCTTTGCTCTGATTTGGCTAGCAAGAAACCGCTCGACAGCAGTTTTATGCCATTTTGTACAATATTTCTTTTCGAGCACGAGCACTTTTGCTGCTGCGCTCCGCTCTGCTCACTATCCAACTCGCCGCGCCGCGCACACTCGGAACGCCTCGTCACTTTCAGCGCCTGGATCCTTACGACTTGATGCCCGGCCAGTTCGTTGACGTGGTCTCCGTCGCCGTCACGTCCCCCACGACGCTCGCGCCCAGCCTCAAAGACCTGGACGAGCCGCTGGCCGTGCCCGTGCCGGTTGCCGTACGCGAGAGCCGCTCGCAGTCGCTCTCCACTCTGCCGCGTCGTGCCTCCACGGCCAGTGTTCTATCAGTGCAGGGCAACCAGTCCGACACCTTCACGGAAGAGGAGGAGCTGGAATTCCAGCGACAACAGCGCGCACGACACTCGCGACGCGCACTCAGCTCCGGCACCGGCAGCTCGCTCAGTCTGTTGCAACAGGAACTCGGCTACCCGCGACGTGCCCGTATGGCGGTGGACGCACACAAACACCGACGTGGGTCTCTACTAGAGACGGCCCTGGAGAACTCCATGGCCAAGAAGCGAGGACACAGCAATAGCCACGACAGCCGCGAGTTGCACCGCAGTAGCAGCAGCATATCAGATGGAGTCAGCAGTCCCAGCGATCTCCTGAGGACGCGGTCGGTGCCCGAGCCAGAATCAGAGAGTCAGATCCATCAGCTCCACCTTCATGGCCGCAGCTGGACGTTCAACTCGGTCACGTGCTCACCTCGGAGCGACAAGGCAGGTTTGATGTCCGAGGATGGACGTGCACAGGACGAGGAAGAGGAGGACGAAAACTTTATGAACTACCGCAGCGCTTCCGTCACGGGTTACAGTCGCGACACGGATGGAGTCGTCTACTATGAGGTGATCGTGCGCTCCACCGCACATGGCCCCTTGTCCGCCTACAAGGTGCGGCGACGCTACTCCGAGTTCAGGGACTTGCATACAAGTCTGAGCAAGGTCATGCCAGTGTCACACAGGAAGCTGGCGTCCGTCACGGCCATGACCGGTATTAGTGACGACAGCAGCAACAACAACGAGGAGGAAGACTCGCGAGTCTCCTTCTCAGAATACGGCGAAGACGGTGAGTCGACTCTCCCACCGCTACCTGATAAGGGCGGTGTGTGGAGTTACCTACAGTTCGACAGCATTCCTCTACTCGAGCGGCGATCAAAGTACTTCAACGCCATGCTGATGGCTGCACAACGACACCCCGCGGCCCGATCAAGTCGACTGCTCAACGACTTCGTCGGCACGCCGCCTGACCTCGTGTCCCTGCACTCGAGCGTCGAGAACAGCTACGTGAGCTTGAACCGCTTCGCGGCGCCCAAGTTGAGCTTCGCCATTGAGATTCAGGAGAGGAAGGAGAAGGCCAAAAGCATCCGGCGTCGCCGCAGCTCCATCAAGAACCAGAGCTTCACCGGATCGCTCGACGCCAACTTCAACGGCCCATCGCAGTAGAGGCGATCCACCCCCGAGCAATCCGCCCCGCCGACAGGCGAGATGTCAACATCCGATACACACACCACACACCGCGCAGCACCTCGGAGCCGTTTTGGATTTTTATCTCATTTGCCGCTGCCGTTGCGGCAGATCCGTTCCCTACTTGTATTTCTTATTCGTGCTTAGTCTGTAGATTGTCAACAAAAATATAACGAGTGTCTGCTGTGGATATATGAATCTTCATCCGTCTGCCTTCGCGACATGGGAGCGTTACGACACTTGCATTGCAGGAAAGTCGACAATGGTAACGCCACACTGCGGATCTGCTAAAACGAACGAGTGCATTCAACTGGCGCGCACCTCGGAATCGGTTTGGCTCTGTATTTGGTGGTCTATTAATCAAGAAGCGAGGGTGTTGATGCGGCGTCGCCGCTGCGCTCGCCTTGCCTCGGCAAAGGCCCAGCGCGTGCACGCACTCTACCTCTCAAACGGCTGTCTACGGGATATCCATCAAGGTGAAGAGTCGAACGAAACAGAGCAGAGCGTTGTGCTAAGCTACGTGGAGGGATACGCGCGCCTTACGGCGGCACCATCTTCTGGACGATGTCGGCGACCTCGGGGTCGAGGTACTCCGACAGCTCGTCCCTGGTCACCCACAGGTAGTCGCTAGCCTTGTCCTGGTTCAGCTCCACGTCTCCGTACAGCAGCTGCGACTTGTAGAAGAACACCTTCGTGCCGTCGAACTCCGAGTCGTTCTCGTGCAGGTACTTGACGTAGCCCATGGGGGAGAACCCCACAGGCGTGGCATCCACTTCCTCGCCCACGGTGTCCGTCACGTGTCGGAGCGCAGCGTCGCGCATCTTCTCAGCGTCCTGCTTCTCGCCCAGCGGGAAGAACCACGGGTACTTGGCGCCCTCGTCCTTGTTCTTGACCAGCAGGAAGACGCGGCCCTTGAGCGCGCGGTTGAGCGACTTGCGGTTGTCGTTGGCGTCGTCCTCCGTCTCACGCGGGGCCAGCTGGAAGCCGGCGCCCACGATCTCGTCCGGGTCTTCCTCGGCGTTGGGCCACGGCGCCTCCTCGGGCGTGATGTGCCTGGTGCCGGGCTCCATGAACCAGAAGTCGTCCTCTAATCTCTGGTCCTCGCGCAGGGCCTTCTCGTGCTGCATGACCTCGAAGTCCACCTCCCAGTCCTTCAGGTCGGGCTGCACCACCGGCAGACGCTCCAGGACGCCGGCGCTGAGCACACGCCACTTCTTGCCGTCATCCACGGGCGGGGACACGAGGAAGTTCTGGCGCTGGGACTTCTCGCGCGGCTGCTGGCGCGGCGGCGGCGGGTTGCGCTTGCGCTCCTCGATCTTGGCCTTCTGGCGCCACGTCAGGCGCTTCTTGTGACCGGAAGCGAAGGTGCGCAGCTGCTGAGACGGCTGCACGCCGGCTGCAGCGCGCGTCAGGCCGCCACGGAGCGCGAACATGGGCGGGGAATGCGAAGGTTAGTGCGGCGAGAGCTGCTCGGCGTGTGTGGCTCAGGCAAACGCTGGCAAAAAAAAGCGGGCTACTATTTGGGTTATGTACTGGTAATTACCGGTTGTTATCATTGTGTACCACATCAATCGCGAGTGAAAATCTGCGACGTGTGCGAGAAAAAGATATGGCTACATCGGTTGGTAAGTCGGGCTCAGATCTCCTTGTTGAAGAGCGGGTGGTTGTAGCGGCCGGGGACCTTGGCGCCAGCTTCCGATGACTTTGCTCCGTGCGCGGCTACAATGTTGCGCCGCGCGTCGGATCCTGCTGACCGAGCTACGACGGGCGCATTGCGACGGTCCTGCATCCCCTTCGTCCACGAGTCAACCTCCACTCGGTCCTCTTCCTTAAATAGCAAACGATGGCACGTGCCTAGTGCCAGCACGCCTTCGACAATAGTAGTCGCCCACACGACGTTCAGTTTGCTGTACAGCGTGCGGAGCAGAGGCATCAGCTCTGTGTGCAGTCGTCTAGCGCGCTGCTCCTCGTCTTGGCTCTCTTTGCTGCTCACCATTTCCTCAAACCTCGCCTTCACCACCTTAGCAGCCTTGTTGAACTGGTACGTTTCGTCCGTGAAGAGCTGCGCGTGCGTGATGGCCAGGAACTTCCACGCGTCCAGCTTCCGCTCCCGCGTAAGCCGCTCATCCCCATCAACGCTCAAAACCACTTCACGCTTGGAATCTAGCGTTTCAATGAGAGTCTGGAACTCTTTCTTGCCGCTCAGCGTCGCTGCCTTGGCGTCAACCACCTTCGTCAGTGTGTTCACGAAGAGGTCACTTGACTCGACCGTCAGCTGACTGGATAGTAACTGGCAAAACAATGCACTGGCCTTGGCAAATTTCTTGTCAACAAGCTGCATGCACCATTTCCAACAACCACGTCAACATACTATTATTGACAGCAACTTTCGCTGTTGATACACCCGCACCATGTATCCTTCGAGCTTGGCGACCGTGGCCGGCAGGTCCAGTGGCTTCTTCTCCACACGCTGGCGCTTCACGGCTTCATCCTTAGCCGTTGGTTCATCCTGCTGCTTTGTATTTCTCTCCTCATCCTCTCGCTCGCGCTTCGTCTTCTTGGGCAGCGCCAAGCCGCCATACAAGTCGTCGCCGTCCATCGTATGACTGGTTCACTTGGCTTCACTATAGAAACTGACAAAACCCCACAGCATCATGCAATATGCCCTGCCATAGTGCTTCAGTTTTGCCTACGCGTAAGTCGCTCACAACTTCATCACCTTGACCATGAAGCCCATCGACGCGACGACCCACGAGTACGCGCGCATCAACGTGGGCGTCTCAGCCCCCGGGCGCATGCAGATCCACCCGCTGGCGCTGGCCATGGGCGTCGTGGGCGTCTTCTGCCTCGTCTTCCTCGTGGCTGCGTCCTCATACCAGAAGCAGCAGCTGCAGGTCATGGCCCGCAAGCTGCTGCGCAAGAAGCGCAAGTCCGTCACAGAGGAGGACCAAGTGGGCGCCGGCGGCGTGCACCCAGTCTCCGACCTCCCGGGCTTCGCGCGCCAAGCGGCCGAGTCGGGCAACGCGCGCGTCGTCAAGCGCTGGGTCCACTCCACGGACAGGAACGTGGACTCCCGCAGCGCTGAGAACCTCACGGCGCTGCAGTACGCGGTGCGCGGCGGCCACAACGAGTGCACGCGGCTGCTGCTGACGGCCAACGCCGACCCGAACGCCATCGATGAACGCAGCATCACGCCGCTGCACTTGGCGGCGCTTGGCGGCCACGCGCTCTGCGTGAAGCTGCTGCTGGACCACCACGCCGACCCGTTCCGAGAAGACGTGGACCACCACACCCCGCTGTTCATTGCAGAGCAGAGCGGCAACATTGGATGCGCGCGCTTGCTGCAGCGAGCGATGGCCAAAGCCGCAGTGCAAGACGACGCGTCCGTCACGCTGCGAGCAGGTGCCAGCACCGCGCGCGTCGACAATGCAGTGTAGGACCCAATTGTGATGACTCATTCTCGAGTCTTATTCAGCAAAATACACGTCTCAAAAAGCTTCTAACCCTGTACAAATTGAGGTCTTCTATAGTTTCGAGTCGCGACGAGCGTCGAACATGGCAGCCAGAGCGTCCACCAGCAGGTCGACTTCGTCACGCGTGTTGTCGGCGTGAATGACGATGCGGAAGCGCTCTGCACCCTTCGGCACCGTTGGGGAGCGGATGGGGATCACGCGGATACCCATTGCGTTCATCTGATGGGACGCCATCAACACGCGGTGGTTGCCTTCGAACACGACACCCTGGATAGGCGAGTCGCTGGCCAGCAGCGCGTCGCGCGGAATGCTCCGGTTGCTGTTCACTTTCTCCTTGAAGTATTGCACGAGCTTGATCACGTGGTCGCGCAGCGTGTCGGCAGCGGGACTAGCGCTAAATTCATGCACGCAGGCGACAGACACAAGCTGGTCGAACGGAAACGCTGTGGTGTAAATGAAGGACCGCGCGTAGTTGACCAGGTAGTCGATCAGCACTTGAGAGCCGCACACGACCGCGCCGTGACACCCCATCGCCTTGCCGAAAGTGTGCACGCGGCACGCAAGTGCGTTCTTGTACTTCATCTCCAGGCCGAGCTCACGCACGACACCAGAGCCTTGAGGTCCGTACACTCCAGTGCTGTGCGCTTCATCGACAATCAGGAAAGCACCTACCCGCTCACAGAGCGCAGCCATGGTCTCCAGCGGAGCGAAGTCACCGTCCATCGAGTAAAGCGACTCCACCACCACGTACACACAAGTCTCGCTCGCATCGTGTTCAGATGACGGTGACAGATACTGTCGGAGCTTGTGCTCGAGGTCGTCGAGGTCGTTGTGGCGGAATGCCAAAGCACGACCGTTGGCGTACGCGCGGCTCAGCCGAATGCCTTCGTGGCACGAGTTGTGCGCCAGCTCGTCGTACAGGATCACGTCCTCCGACTGCGGCAAGCAGGACATGACGCCCATATTGGCCGCGTAGCCCGAGTTGAATAGCAGTGCTGCATCACTGCAGCATCAACGGAAGAGTGAGTCACTCAACTCAGTCAGCCCACCATGTCACTACGAGCTAGCCTACCTGTTGTAAAACGCGGCGAGGTCCTTCTCCGCGTCCATGAATAGCCGTGAGTTGCCTGAAATGAGGCGCGAGCCCGTGGCGCCCAGCATGTGCGCGTGCTGGCTCTGCAGCTCCGCCTGCCGCGTCTTCACGAGTTGCTGCAGTGGCTGCGAGCGCGCAAAGCCGAGGTAGTCGTTGGAGTAGAAATCCACAGCAGCGGCTGCGCCCTCGTCTGGTACTTGCAGCGTGCGCAGAGTTCCCACATGGCGGCGGCGGGCCAGCGCCCGGTCGAGCTTCTCGTCCATCCGCGTCATTGACACAAGTGCAAGTTGTCAAATGACATGGGGATGACGCACGCCGGACCAGGGGCTTGTATTCAAAGCATACATAGTGGTGTGGGCTACACATTCTGTCTACTACCGTATACCATGGTAGTGCGGTATTCAATATGAGTGATACTATGCTATCATCAGCCCCACTACTATAGTACTCTTCAAGTAATACTTTTGAAGGACCCTAAACGAGCAAACTCGGTTCTCATCTTGCAATTCAAGATTGCGTGGCTCTCAATTAGGCCCGTATTTAGGCCTCGGGGAAGATCACCATTTTCAAAACCGCCTCAAAGCATAACAAACAAAGCATGGGTTGTGCCATGAAGGATTGGCAGGAAGACGATGAGGTCAATCGTATTCTTATAGCGTGTATGGCAGTAAATACTACGTAGTAATCCCGATAATGAAGCTCATATAAAGTTTTCTAGTTATATTATTTTTCAATTTCAGGAGTTCGTTCGCACATCAACTAATTTAGTATACGACAAGCGCTGAGACTTTTTAACGTGTACAGTAAGATCCTTTTCTTACAGAGATTAAACGTACGGTGGGAGCTTTACAGTACATGACGGTGACCATTGTAGCTCGAGTAGTAGTGGAGTACTACTACTAATATTACTACTACTACTACCCAATTCGTAGTTCGTAAGAACTATGTATAGTATAGCACTTGTTGGGGTGAAAGCGTAAGATTTGACACAAATACCGGTATTAGTGTAATCACAAATCGTGTAACCACACAATAGTGTGTAGCGTACATAGAATTCTACGTGAAATAGTCCGTAAGGCACCCATACCGACCCGGTACCGCGGTATTTTCGTGTGGCACACATGGAAAACTTCCATTTCCGGCACGTCACCTTGAAGAGCGCGGCGCGCGGGGGGATGCGAGGGACCATGCCCGGCGCAGAGCGCCACAGCGGCGCACGCAAGTGACGTGCATGCAGCCGCAGAGCGCCAAGGAAGCAGGCCAAGGGTGATGGGAGGGCGGCCAAGGGTCAACACGACCAATCTACGGTACGTGCCCATGGCCCATGGAAAAATTAATGGACCACTGCGGTACGTGGTCGGGCGAGCGCCGTGCATGGCTCACCCTCATTCTTCGTTTTTTGCATTTTACAGGGAACGTCGCCGCGGAACGCAACGCCCGGAAGCAAGGTTCGTGGTTGGTGGCGGCGTGCATGGCGTTGGTGGCGTCGCTAACGATTGACCTGTATTGGTTTTGTGTGCTACAGCGGCGTCCGGCAGGAAGGTTCGTGCTCGTTGGTGGCGTTGGTGGCGGTGCTAACGGATGATCTGTACTGCTTTTGCATGCTACAGCGGCGTCCGAGCTCGCGCATGGCATGCTACGGCTGCCCGGCAGCAAGGTTCGTGCTTGTTGCTGGCGTTGGTGGCGTTGGTGGCGGTGCTAACGGGTGGTCTGTATTGCTTTTGCATGCTACAGCGGCGTCCGGCAGCGTGGTGGCGGCGTCCGAGCTCGAGCATGGCAAGCTGCGGCTGGCCAGCAGCAAGGTTCGTGGTCGTCGATGCCGTGCATGGCGTTGGTGGCGTCGCTAACGATTGATCTACATTGTTTTTGCATGCTACAGCGGCGGCATCGAGGCTGGTGGCGGCGTCCGAGCTCGAGCATGGCAAGCTGCGGCTAGCCAGCAGCAAGGTTCGTTCTTGTTGCTGGCGTTGGTGGCGTTGGTGGCGGTGCTAACGATTGTTCTGCATTGGTTTTGCATGCTACAGCGGCGTCGAGGCTGGTGGCGGCGTCCGAGCTCGGGCATGGCAAGCTGCGGCTGGCCAGCAGCAAGGTTCGTGGTCGTCGATGCCGTGCATGGCGTTGGTAGCGTCGCTAACGATTGATCTACATTGTTTTTGCATGCTACAGCGGCGGCGTCGAGGCTGGTGGCGGCGTCCGAGCTCGGGCATGGCAAGCTGCGGCTGGCCAGCAGCAAGGTTCGTGCTCGATTTGTGGCGTTGGTGGCGGTGCTAACGATTGTTCTGCATTGGTTTTGCATGCTACAGCGACGTCGAGGCTGGTGGCGGCGTCCGAGCTCGAGCATGGCAAGCTGCGGCTGGCCAGCAGCAAGGTTCGTGGTCGTCGATGCCGTGCATGGCGTTGGTGGCGTCGCTAACGATTGATCTACATTGTTTTTGCATGCTACAGCGGCGGCGTCGAGGCTGGTGGCGGCGTCCGAGCTCGAGCATGGCAAGCTGCGGCTAGCCAGCAGCAAGGTTCGTTCTTGTTGCTGGCGTTGGTGGCGTTGGTGGCGGTGCTAACGATTGTTCTGCATTGGTTTTGCATGCTACAGCGGCGTCGAGGCTGGTGGCGGCGTCCGAGCTCGAGCATGGCAAGCTGCGGCTGGCCAGCAGCAAGGTTCGTGGTCGTTTGGTGGCGTTGGTGGCGGTGCTAACGATTGTTCTGCATTGGTTTTGCATGCTACAGCGGCGTCGTGCATGCGTGACCGAAGATGTGGCGGCGTCCGCGCCGCGGATCGCATGCTGCAGCTCCCCAGCAGCAAGGTCCGTGGGTGTTGGTGACGTGCATGACGGCTTTGGCAGTGCTAACGGACCTGTATTGTTTTGCTTATTGCTGTTGCAGCGGTGTCCGGCACGCGTGACCGAAGATGGTGGCGGCGTCCGCGCCGCGGATGGCAACCTGCCGCTGCCGAGCAGGCAGTTCATGACCCCGGAAGTAGGGCGGAGCTGGCGCTACTAATCGAGCAATACACTTTGTTGAATTAAGTCACCCCGTTATTGTCTTTCTTATATGCAACTCATATGTGGCAAACCAGCATCGCATCTTTTTTCTAAAAAAACAGCATTGCCTCTTTTTCCTGATAAAAACAGCATTGCCCGTTGTTGTCTTTCATATATGCAACTCATACAACAAGTCATAATTCTTTATCAAGATCTCGCGAAGTAGTCAAATGAAACATCAATTCAAATTCAAATTAGAGAAGCAGGTGCGCATTGCGCGTGTCCTCATCGAGCTGATCCAAGTGTTGTTTTATTTCGTCGCACACGCGAAGGAAGCTGTTGTGGTCCACCTGCAACACACCATTATCATGGCAAATGCGATTCCGGTCGTGGACAAACGCAGCGAATCGGCCATGTAACCAGCTTGCGCGACGATGATCAAAACGTTCCAGCCAACTGATGATGAACTCGCGTCTGCTCTTTCTTGGCATTGTTTGAACTATAGAGACAAATTGAGCAACCGGTTAGTCAAAATAAACCGCGATAATTCAGAGCACCAGCTACGTACAGTCATTGACCCGGTGCTTGGCGAAATCGTCGATGCGCCGTTCGGTACTGCAGCAGGCATCGAGTGAATCCACAATTTTTTTCAAGAATTGGTTCTCATCTTGGAGAATTTCCAAAGTCGCGTAGGGCACCCTTGCCACTGCCGCCTCGTTTTCAGCTCGGATACACTTCTGTTTCCAGTCGTCGGCAGTTTTCTTGAGAGATTCATGTGAAGCTAGCGCGTCCTTCTACTTCGTAATCTCGTCCAGCATTGCTTTTTGCTCCATCATATCCTTTTCATGTGCTTGTTTATCCGTCGTCGCCTTTTCGTCATGACGTTTGATTTCCTTATCCAACATGAAGCGCTGAGCTTTCAAGCGACTTCGCTCATCGTTTTGGTCTTGCTCTTGTTCCTGCAATGCTACACGTTTCTTCTCCAGCTCCTCTTCTTTGCTGCTCAACTGGGTTTCTCTCAATCCCAGCTTGAACTTGGCAGTCTCCAACCGCTGCTCGTTCAATTCCAGTTTAGATGCTCGGGTTTGCAGCCACTTCGTGGTTTGGCTCGGCTGTGGTGCAGCTTTTTGGGTCTGTTGTTCCTTCTTGAGCTTGGCGTTTTTCTTCTTCAGCTTGGTGTTTGTTTCTTGAACTGTTGCGAGCTGCAGCTGAAGCTCACTTGCCTGACGGGCATTTTCCTGGGCCTTGTTACAGTCTTCTTCTGAGCGCTTCAAGGCAGCATGAAGCTGCTTGTTGGTGTTTTCCAAATCGTTCTGTAATTTGCGATTCTCTGCTTCCATGTTGTCAGAGTTCGCTTGAGCTTCCAGGTTCTGTATGTGGTTCTGTAGCGTTTTGATTTGCTGTAGATGCTGTGCCTCACGCGTTGCCAGCTCTTCAGTCCCTTCCTCTTGTGTTTTCTTCCGGCATCCAGCGTCAAGGGCTTGCTTCTGTTGCAGCGCCTTCTTCAACATCGATATCACATGGCCTTCATAGGCTTTCAACTTGTCAGCATGCCCCGTGAAATTATCAAAATTCCTATTTGTTGATGCTTTCTCGTAGTCAACTTGCCCGCCGCGATTTCTGGCCGCCTTGTATCGATTCGCGAGCAGCACAATTTGCGAGGAGCTCAACTTGAACTTCTCTGCTTGTCTTCTGCGTTCTATTTGGCGCTTGCCACCCTTCTGCCGATCGAACATTTGCTGCAACGCTTTGCAAGCTTTTTTGACCTCGTCCAGCGTCAAAATGGAGTCGTCCGAGTCTTGGATTGCTCCTGCAACTGATGCTGCCTCGCAGTCGTTGTCGCCGGAAGCACCGCTGGCCACACTGCCGTCACCAGCATTGCTTGGGAGGCTCGCCTCACGCCCAGCACGTTTAGCCGCCTGTCGGGTCGTCATCCTTACATTGCTGGTTGGCTTCGCCGATCTTTCTTTGCGGGGTTTCTTGCCGCTTGTCGCCGAAGCTCTGTCGATCGGCCCGGAGTCTTGGTTGCGCTTGCGCTTGGCTCCGGAAGAGGACGCCCCAAGCAAACTATTCGGTGACGCTGGGCCCTCGGAAGAGCCATCGATGTGGCCGGCGTCTTTTGCCATCGTGGCTGTTGTCTTCTGCAGGTTGTCGCGCAGTAGCTCAAGGTTATGTGTTTCGTGTGAGATAACTGGTGTATCAAAAACAACACCTGTAATATGTGATTTGCTTCAAACTATCGCTTTTCATGGGCGTAGCCATTTCAACTGCGCTAGACGAACAAAGCTGCGACTTCGCACGGAACAGCTCTACACAAACAGCAGCGCGTTGTGAGCGCACGAGGTGTTTCAGCTGCAAAGATTGATCACCAAGAGTAATTTTGATAAACAATGTAAACAATGTGTCAAGATGATTGTAAAAACGATTTTCGTTAATAGCACGAACGACTGTGAATAGTTGTTACAGTAGCAGGAAGGGTACATAGCAACCAGATTGTGAAGCGCTTGCGGTTATTGCTACAACGCACCAATCTCATGTGCTTGCTGCTCGAATTGTTTCATCAACTCATTCATCTCAGTAGCAGTGCACACCTCTGAACGCGAATTGTTCTCGTTGCTGTCGCTGTTTGATGCGGCGGACTGTCGGAGATGAATGCGGCGTTCGCGAACGTGCCCATCGGATGGGCCCCATCCGGTACCCGCCGCACTGCCGCTTCAACCCGGTGCAGCACGGCTGTCTGCTTCGGACTGCGAACGGCGATGCGCAAGAAGGCGGGGAGGTTGTAGCCGGGCTTGCCGCTGCGCACGGGTACATCGTGCTTCTTTGCCAGATTGCAGACCTGCTCGCACGTGTCGACGGACTTGGTGTCGATTTAGATTCAGGACAGGAAGGGCTTACCGAAGAACTCCCGCGTGGGGAAGTGCTTGGACAGCTGCTGGACGGCGCTGCTGCGCCACCGGGGGGGGGGGGGGTCACGTCCGACGTCTGCTGCAGGTAGGCGTCGTCCTTGACCACGGCGGACACAAAGGCCAGCGTCATCAAGGTGTCTGACCACGGCACCTGTTTACGCTTAATCTCGGCGGCGTGCGGGGCGTCGGCGATACGACGCTGCTGATGCGCTGCCCCTTGCACGACCAGATCTTGGTCCAGCTCGTCATGACCCAGACGTTGATGGGGCGAGTCTTGTTGAGCTACTTGACCCACTCGCGCTATTGATTGTCGAGTCCTGGCGCCACCGCGGCTCCACCCACGGCTGCATGATCTTGTTGACGATGATGGTGTGGTCGTCGGGGCACGTGGTCTCGATGTAGCTCTTCATCTGCCCCACGTCCATATTTGTCGCCCGCGGGGTTCGTGGAATTCACGAGGCACGTGAGCGCGGACTTGGGGTCGCTCCACGCGATCATCTCACGGCCGTCATCCTTGCTGGAGCGCTAACTGCCAGGCTGCACGCTGCGGATCACCAGGTCGATGAGCTCACTGGCGCCGTTGCCCATGAGCAGCAGCTGTAGGTTCTGCTTTCAGCTCTTGGGCTACAGGGACTCGGTCAGGTGACTGATGACCGGCTGGAAGTCCGCGGGCGGGTAGTGGTGCACATTGCTCATGGCCTGCGTGGCTGCTTGAGCGTGTCCTGCGCAGCGCCTTCGTGATCTTGCTGCCGAGCACCGCTGATATTGCGGAGTAAAACCCGCGAGTGAAATGTTGCTCAATTGGAGTCTAGATCAATCATTTATCACGGGGATACGGGTTTTACAGTAAGATAATATTGAATGCTAAAGTGATTATTTCTTTTTACCGAATACTATTTATCATGGGTAGTTTGACCTAATGTTGAGTGGATGGGTCAACATACAACCATAATATGTTTACGATAGAGGTAAGAATATAACGGAGGCTGTAACTATTATATTGCACGCCCAATTATTATCGGATTACAGGTGGTATGCGTTATGCAAGGATTACCACCCCTGGGATGGACTCTGGATATAAAACCCAGAGAATTGCATTGCATCTTTTCCCTACAAAAAGAGCATTGCCTCTTTTTTCTTAAAAAAAAACAGCATTGCCTGTTTCTCCTTCCAAAAAACAGCCACGAGCGGCAACTAAATCTGTGTGTCCACAAAGTTTTGGGCGGCGCAAGCTTTGACGTCAGTTGACAAGATGGCGAAAACGAAGACGACGCCAGCGAGCGGAAGCAAGCAGCGCTCCGTCAAAGGTGAGCACAGTGAGAAACATGTGTGTGGGGTAGATGTGCCACTCTACATGAACTTGACACATGGTGCTGTGAATTATGTGAATACTAGCTGGATCTGGTTCGGTCGTTACCAGATCTAAGTCTTCTCGTTCAGGAATGTGAACGTTAATACGTTTTTTCTCTAATAGCCCTGCGTAATCTGACAATTCTTGCTAGCAGGAAGCGGCCTTGAGGGCAGTACGGAGATCGGTAGATCGAGTGCTGCGAGCGCCGCCAGTGCCGATGGCACATCTTCGCAGCAAGCTTCGACGCACGGTCAAGGAGCCAGTCCCGACAGCAATCCGTCGGCGAGCTCGTCTACCGAAGCGCAGCAGCAACGGACTGCACACGCTCGAAGCGTGAAAGCCGAGAAGATGCAACGCCGTACGAAATGCAGTTTGGTGGTGTATTGAATATTACCGATTGTCTAATGTGCTACATTGTGTTTATGTGCAGGTCGCGAACTGCTGGAGCTGCGTCAACGCATGGCTGCCCATGCGCGTTCGTTTAAACAGCCCAAGCCATCCCCACTGCCAGACAAGTAGCCGGTGGCATCTCCAGCAGCTATCCGGGCGATGTGTGGCTTGCCGAGACAAGATCAATGTGTGAGTTTTCCAAGGTCGCGAAGAAGAGCAATGCGGTCGTGCATGCTACTTCTTATGGCGGTGAGTACAAGTGCCAATGTTAAGAAAGTGCCTTTCGACCATAATTGAATGTGATGTTTGGCTTTGAATTAATTCTGATTTCCCCTACAAATGTATGTCGAATGATGCATAGTTTTAATATAATGTCTCTTGGTCTTGCTGTTATGACTTCCTATCTGCTACCTCGCACTGTGCTTCCAATTGCTCGCACTTCATTTTAGAAACTGACGTCTCCGCGAATACGTGCAAGTTTTTCGACTTCAAACGGAATGTAACAGGCTCGTGATCACTTCTTGTTGGGGAAAGAAGTATGTGTTTCATGTGAGTTCCTCGTTTCCAGCCAATTTGCTTTCTATCTCCACCAATACTGCTTGAATTTTTCCGACTTAACTGAAGTTATATACTGCTGCTGTAGTCTTTGAATTGTTGTACTGTTTTCAGCTGTCATTGCTTCTATTCTGTTTCGCTACGATCAAACAAGTGCCTCTTCAGTCGCCACAGCCGCGCAGCTTAACTGTCTTATGTATACGTTTTGACAATTCGGGGTAATCAACTTAGCCAGTTTACGTTTTGACAATCCGGGGTACTTGTAATCTACTTACAGTTAGCCATTTTAATTCCTCCGTCGCCGCCGATGACGTTTCCTAATCGCTTGAACTACCGCGTCCGCGCCTCCGTGAGCAGAAGCGCCACCAGCACCAGTACCGCCGAGCCGCTCAACAACACGGACGACTACAGGGCCGCCACCCGCGAATACTGGGAAGACTCAGGATCGGTCCTTTTCGTCGCGACGATGGGCTCGTTCAAGAAGGAACACCCGTTCGGTGCGTAGCTCTTGAGCTGGTCGAGACCCCCCCCCCCCCCTACGGTCACAGAATTAAGCCAACGATACATTTTGCAGAGAAGCGCCAAGCCGAAGCCCAACGCATTCGATTCAAGTACTCTGACCGGATTCCGGTGTGTATGCTTTACCGGTATAGATTCACTGGTGATATCTAACTCGTGTATTCTTGTTATCGTGGTGCAGGTGATTTGTGAAAAGGCAGACCGTAGCGACATCCCGGACATTGACAAGAAGACGTACTTGGTGCCGGCGGATCTGACAGTCGGCCAATTCGTGTACGTGATCCGAAAGCGCATCAAACTGAGTCCAGAGAAGGCAATCTTCATCTTCATCAACAGCGTCCTCCCACCCACAGGTATGTGACTATGTTATGCCATTATTTGTGTTATCTAATACGCATTGATCATTTTTTTAAATGTTTTTTCTGGTTTAGCGGCACTAATGTCGAACCTATACAAAGAGCAGAAAGACTCTGATGGTTTTCTCTACGTCACCTACAGCGGCGAAAACACATTCGGCGAATAGGCGCTGTCGGCGTGTGGGGACTCGATTCTGGTTGACGATTTTTTTGTCGTCGCTGTAGTAGGCTTTCTATTCTGCGCTCTCAAGCTGGGAGCCGCTGTATTGACTAATTACTATAATGATTGTACTGCTGGTATTAGTAGCAGCAGATCGAGTGTATTTCGCCTTGCTTTTTCAGTCAACGTTGTGTCACGCTGTGTCGGCGTTGACTTGGATTTACTGGTATGAGCTCACATTCTATGGCCTTAGATCTCAGCATACTAAAGAGCGATGAAAAAGGTTATTGAATCATCGTTACGCAACTCACAAACAGCTACTGCAAGCAGCAGGCTAACACCTCGAGGTTCCGGCAACCTGGCCAACGTTGAAATAATCTGGTCAATTATTTCCGCGTGTTTGGCGAGTTTCACATCTTCTGAATTGCCTTACTCTGGCTGCGCGAATGATTCAACGGTGACTGCGGGCACCTCAGTATCGGCGGCGAATTGTTGGAAAAGCAGTTGAACGGTAGCTGGCGGCAGCGGGCGCGTCGATCGCTCATTCAATTCTAACGCATGGGCTTCGTCACGGCACGATAGCTTAACCGTGACCACCGTTCCCTCGTACCCGTTCCTGGCCCATTCAGAGGTCACCATGGTAATCATTCGCTGCCAATCGGCTGCCGTTAAGTTCATCTCGTCGATGATCACTACATCCGCTGCTTGCAACGACACTCTAACATCAGCTTCTGCCATTTGTCGCCCCCATCCTCTGCGCTCTTCGTGAAATCCCGAGCCGCACACCCGCACTTGGCGAGTGATGCCGTCCGTGTTTCGCTGCCTTTCGAAAGCTTCACGAAATTCCGCTGCCAAAAACCCACTAAACACGCTCTTTCCCGCTCCAGGAAGCCCACAGAGTAGCACCACATACTTCGCATAAGCCCAGGTACCCTCCACGGTGTCCGCTAGAATCTGGTTGATCCCATGTTGCCAGTCGATCGGGGCCTCCATTCTTGTTTGCCGTTGCGAATTCTGTTGTGTTGTCAACTAAGTACGGCTTGGTCAGGGCAGTCGATCACCCCCCCTCAATCACGCCAAGGTTGCCCCCCATTGACCAAAAGAAAACTACCGTGAAAGAAAAGTTTTCACTCCTTTCAGTGAAAGTTCGTTGAAAGGCACGGCACCCAGTACAGTACTGGGTTTCGTCTTAGTCATATTCATATAGAACTCACACAGCGCGCCCCAAACTGCAAGTACTTAATCGGATGCGTGGGTGTGGCGACCTGATCCTGAGTTGGGGTGAAGTGTACGCGTTGTTGCCGGTGTAGCAGCACCCTGGTCTTCTTTAGGCACTGACCTGTTGGTGTTGCACACTGCACAACACACTAAACTTGAGGATTCTTGAGCACGATGAAATAGCAAAACATTTTATTTTATTTCAATGAAGAAGGCTGGCAGGAACTTCTTAGCTGTACAACAATTCAAAGACTACAGCAGCAGTATATAACTTCAGTTAACTCCGAGAAATTCAAGCAGTATTGGTGGAGATACCAAAGCGAATTGGCTGGAAACAAGGAACTCACATGAAACACATACTTTCCTAAAACTGTGATTTGCTACCATCAGACCCTCCGAATAAATAACTGTATTGCAATTTTTACGGTATTGGAACTTGACAATAACTTATTCTGACAAAATTTGCGTAACGTAAAATTATTTATTACCCACAGCTTCGTAAATTATTAGTAATTTCGCGTCGCTCGATTTTTCAGCCGCAAAGCATACGCTTTCGCATCATCACCACGGGATTTTGCCAGTGAATCGGGAGGCGGTTCTCTTTCTGAAGGAGAATAGACGCTTCTGGAGTTCTAGCACGGTAGTGAAGGTAGCTAACTCTGACTTGCAATAGATGTTCTGGTAACTGATATTGCTTAGCATTGCCAGCTCACCAGCAATAATTATTTTTCAGGAAGAGTGATCTTGATGCAGTAACTTATTTTCTAGGCTCATGGCAATCCGTATGAGGCGGTATTATCGGAAGGTCTGGCTACCATCGACAGCAGATTACCAGAACAACAACATGTAGACAACAAGAAATATATTGCGCCCTAGTTGCATTGTAACTACTAGCTAACAGGCAGAAGTAAAAACTAATCGAAAGGCGCCAGGTGGTCATTAGGTTGCACGGCTTGGCAACTAGGCTTACGCCCCAGTAAGAGGCGCATCGTGAAAGCGGAATCCGTGGAAGCGAGTCAGGTGGTGGCGAACCGCTATGGTCCCGGAACCCCGGAACGTGCAATTCCACGCAAAGCAGAATGGGTCGTCCGTCCGAGCAGTGTCATTGACCGTTGGGACGATGATGGGCTGATGATTCTCGAGACGGTCCGACGTCGGCGTGTCGAGGTATGCATTAATGCACACGTTGTTGGTGTCGTTGCCGACCGGGGCAAAAATCAAATCGCCACGATAAACGAATACATCACCTTTGTTCAGCTTGATCTCTTTGCGGTTGGACCGGAGAGCAACGTTGTGGTTCCAACCATACACGTAGAAGCACGTGTCGTCATCCACAGCGACAACCATTCCACCAGGAATAGCGGCAACATCGAGGGGATCATCACCTGGTCGAAACGCGCGGCGCACAGGTAGGTCACCCATGCCAGCAGGTATCTTCACCCAGCGCAAATCGTTGGCTTCCGAATCAGGGATGAAAGTCTTGTAGAATCGTTGCAGCATGCGCGCCATGGTGCGTGCCTCTTGATCAGGCACTGGAGACTGAAGACGACCTCGATCCTCCATGATGTTGTCAAGGATGTCGGTGAACCAGATGTCGACGGGGCGGGCCATAGCTCTCCACGCGCTCGCTTGCTCTTCGGCCACAGCGGCGAAGAAGATGATGCTGCCATCCGAAGCAAACTTCTGACGAATGTTCATGGCGGCGATGATGCGTGGGGGCGGGGGGGGGGGGGGGGGGTGAGCAGTGCGTGGCGAATTTGAAAATAAGCGCTGATTCTTGCTTATACTTATGCCCGAGACCTCAAGAGACTCGAGGGTGGTCATTTTTCAAGGTTTTCATGCAAACCAGCTATCAGGGCAGTGCTGCATATCTTATCTGAACCACACTACATATACAAGAGCGCACTGAAGGATTATGTACCTATTGGTCCGCTGAAAATGGAATGCTCCATGGCAGCACCTCTGGCTGTCCGTCGAAACATTGCTGAGCGCTTGGTTCGGTTCAAGCGGTTACAGTTCGTAGGTAGGTCGTCTCTCATACTCATTGGTCCATCGAAAAAATAGTGAGCCATGACATCATTGCCGTCGTAAGCTACAATTCGTGCTAGCGGACACGAATAAATCTATCAACCTAGACATTAGGCATCCTAGAAGATGTGTAATGTGGTGTTTGTGCCATATAACTTATAAATCAATACAGCTATCGACGATTTCAATCGCCGATGACGGTACTTTTCCTCAGCTACAAGACTTAGCAACGCATAATTTATTGTGTTTTTTCTAAGGATGAAGTCTTAGCTAGATTTCGTTCGTAGCGCATCATGCGCTGCGCCTGCACCCATTGGTCCTCCGAAAAAACAGTGATCCATTGGGCTTGGCGAACCGTCGTGGGTGAGGTGCGCATGCACCCACTTGGTCCATCGAAAAAGCAGTGATCCATTGGGCTTAGAGAACCGTCGTGCGTGAGGTGCGTTCGTTTGCTAGAGTGCACGCAGTCTAAGCGCGCCTAACGCGTAAATACCCTGCAGGCGAGGGTGAAATCTAGTTGTATAAGTTCCATATAGGATATGTACCCCGACCGGAAGGGAGCTTCATTCGGCTTTAAATATATGAGTTTCATGTGTGTATGCGTAGTCCTTTGGCATGGCGAAACCCACGACAGAAGATTCTCTAGAGATGCTCTGTGTGCGAGAGGGGGGGGGCTGTTGGTGCCCCCCAAGAGGCTTGAGTCTACCATGCAGAGGCTCGTATCTCAACTAGAGCGCCAATACTGTACAGTATAGTACAATACAGTGCAGCGTGATCCACGATGGGTTTAAGCATGAAATATGGAAAACCGCATGCATAAGCCCGTTCGACTCCGAGTGCCATTGTGATTTTTCTAAGATGGTGGGAAAGCCACGTCGCGAGTCTGTCAAGGTGGCCATGAAGACCAGCCCGCGTATTTCAAAGCGGCACCAGGATGACCCTGGGGGCCCTACCAGCAGTACCAGTACGAGTGCAGAAGTGGTGTCAACAAAATCAACGCCATATCAACGCATGCGAGAGCTGCTGGGGGCAAGGGCTGTTGAGGCAGAGCAAGGAGCGACAGTGGTCGACAGTGTCGAAGGTACGACTCACGAATGGTGAATTTGGTATGATTGATTATTTGACCTCATTCGGCAGGTCTACGGGAAGTGCTTCGGAGGAAGGAACCCACGTTCAAGCTCTTGCTGCGGATGAAGCTGCTCTGGATTTTGGATCATGCGTACGGGCAGTGGAAGCTGATTCGCATGCACTTTGTGGACGCTCAGGCACCTGAAACGCTGGATGATATGCTCAGTGTACGTTGGCCTACAATGGTTTTGCGGCTTGACTGCTACTAACTTATTTGTTATTCTGGTAGGTTTTTAAGGTGCCATACGAAGCTAACCGGCAGGACATTGACTCGCTGCTTTTGACTGCCACGCTTTGGAATCTTGAAAGTGATTCCGAGCTTCTTCCATCGCCTGGGACCATTGTCGACATCAACGAGTACTCGAATCTACAGCTATACAATGACACGCAGTGTCAGCTCACGACCCGCCTCAGCCAGTTAAGCTGGGAGCAGGCCAACGCAGAAGTGCAGTTGAAGTAGGCTCGATGTAAATAATGCATCTGATTCTGGTCTGATTCACAGGGTCATATGGATACACTATTGCGACCTTCCACCACTTGAATCATTGACAAAGTCGCAGGGAGGAGAGTAGGTGGGAGAATACGCTGGGCTTGCAAGCTACATTGGCATTATACGCACTAACTTCGTCTGTGCGCATCGACTAGATGACAAAACAACACGGCTCAACCAACTACAGTATCGGCGAGATGAGACACTTGCTTGAGCTGGTGCAGGCAAGCCTACCAGCTTCGAGGGCTGACTGGGAAGCTGTAGCTGCGGATTACAACGCGGTGAAGGAACCCCAATGGAAACGGAGAGATGCGATGAGCCTGAAGAGAAAGTTCCGTAGTATGAGCTTGGCTTCACACCACGGCGTCGGCGAGGCGCGTGCACACCTTGCCAGTGCAGCAAGCCGAGTACTGCAGGAGATCGCGCAAACCCTCTGCCAATGTGAGAGTCATGCCGGAATGGAACCGAATGGTATGTTGTCGCCAGAGCTGTTGGTCCAGGCGCCAATTTCACGCCCCGTTCGAGATGTTGAGCAACAGTCACTTTGCCCAGAGGACACCGTTGCGCGAGAAGAACGTCACCTAGAACTCGATCAGGTGCAACTACTCGTGCATCGCCAGTATAAGTCTAACCGAAGGGTGGCCCGTCGCCACCACAAAGAGCTACTACAGTGCATGCGTGCGTTGAAGGTGTCTCTGGAGACGTTCGCCTACCGCCAGAAGTAGCATAAAGTATCTGAGGAAGCATGACTTACGGTATACTTTGTGGTCCAATAAAAACAACATGAGCCAGCACATCTCCCCTGCTTGCTACTTCAATGGTCCGAAAAAAATATAACGAGCCAGCTCATCACTTCTACGACTTGCATTCATCATGGAGGCCAATGCATCGCCGTATCGCCCTTCGTTCATCACTTCATCATTTGCCCGGTCAGTGCAAGACATGCCTGGGCGAGGCAAAGAGGCACAAGGTCTCGGCAAAGGCGGCACCAGGCGTCACCGCAAGATACTTCGAGATAGTATTCAAGGCATCTCAAGACCGGCTATCCGCAGATTGGCTCGCCGCGCTGGTGTAGTACGAATATCTGGACTCGTCTACGATACTACACGAGCAGTACTACGAGTCTACCTGGAGAATCTCATTCGAGATGCTGTGACCTACACGGAGCACGGAAACAGAAAGACCGTAACTAGTTTGGATGTCGTATACGCCTTAAAGCGTCAAGGGAAAATGATTTACGGCTATGGCAACTAGACTGTCTACTTGTAATACATGATTGTCTCAAATACATACTTCACTCGTTGTTTAAGTTTTTGTGGCTACCGGTATCCGGATCGCCTGGTATACATGAACAACATAAGATAAAGCAAGATTTGCTTGTAACATTTGGTTTTTTAAAATGATTTTTTGCAGCGGTGTCCGGCAGCGTGGCTGAAGCTGGTGATGGCGTCCGCGCTCGCTCATGACATGCTGCGGCTGCCCGCCAGCAAGGTGAGTGGCTGTTGGTGATGTGCATGGCGGAGATGGAGGTGCTAACGATTGCTATGTATTGTTGTGGCTATGATTCTTGTAGCAGTATCCGGCAGCGTGGCCGAAGCTGGTGATGGTGTCCGCGCTCGCGGATGGCAAGCTCCGGCTGCCCACCAGCAAGGTGCGCGGCTGTTGGTGATGTGCATGGCGGAGATGGAGGTGCTAACGATTGCTATGTATTGTTGTGGCTATGATTCTTGCAGCAGTGTCCGGCAGCGTGGCCGGAGCTGGTGATGGTGTCCGCGCTCGCGGATGGCAAGCTGCGGCTGCCCACCAGCAAGGTGCGCGGCTGTTGGTGACGTGCATGGCGGAGATGGAGGTACTAACGATCACTATGTATTGTGGTGGCTATGATTCTTGCAGCAGTGTCCGGCAGCGTGGCCGAAGCTGGTGATGGCGTCCGCGCTCGCTCATGACATGCTGCGGCTGCCCACCAGCAAGGTGAGTGGCTGTTGGTGATGTGCATGGCGGAGATGGAGGTGCTAACGATTGCTATGTATTGTTGTGGCTATGATTCTTGTAGCAGTATCCGGCAGCGTGGCCGGAGCTGGTGATGGTGTCCGCGCTCGCGGATGGCAAGCTCCGGCTGCCCACCAGCAAGGTGCGCGGCTGTTGGTGATGTGCATGGCGGAGATGGAGGTGCTAACGATTGCTATGTATTGTTGTGGCTATGATTCTTGCAGCAGTGTCCGGCAGCGTGGCCGAAGCTGGTGATGGTGTCCGCGCTCGCGGATGGCAAGCTGCGGCTGCCCACCAGCAAGGTGCGCGGCTGTTGGTGACGTGCATGGCGGAGATGGAGGTGCTAACGATTGCTATGTATTGTTGTGGCTATGATGCTTGCAGCAGTGTCCGACAGCGTGGTTGAAGCCGGTGATGGCGTCCGCGTCACAAATGCCGAGCTGCCGTCACCGAGCAGGTGGTTCATGACCCCGGAAGTGGCAGGGCGGCGATGTCGCTACTAATCGAACAATACACTTTGTTGAATTAAGTTACCCCGTTGTTGTCTTTCTTATATACAACTTATATGTGGCAAACCAGCATTGCCTCTTTTTCCTGAATAATACAGCAGTGCAGCTTTGATTAGTTGAAGATCAGCTTCTGTGAATCATAACGACTGTCAGTCCTAATGATAACGCTGTCAACATTGCCTCGGCTTGCAAAGTTGCTGCGATCTTGCCGTCATTGCTCCGTTCTATGTTTCGAGTGACTATAGCTATCGCTCAGCAGATCGGGGCACATAAGATGAAGTTCGAGCAAAACATTGTTGGGTTTATTAGCGCTTGAAACAAGTAACCTCGTCCTAGGTGTCGATTGCTTACTGTGCTGGAGGTTAGCGATCGCGCATGAAGAGTTCCAGCTCGATAAAGTAGTTATGCAGCCGGTTTCGGAAGTTGCTGCGCCAGATCTCATAGTACTCCATAAAAGTGTGCCCTGGGATGTCATGGCCAACAGCGTTAGCACGTCCCAAAAGTATGGTCGCTTCGGCTGGACCACGTGGGCATTCAAACGCAGCAACTGCAAGCTTGTCTGGACGTATGTGGAGATCCAGATAACGCTCGAATTCGTGCTCCCGGAGGTTGGTGTTGTCAACGATGACAATATCGACGCCTCGGTCCAGGTCGCGCTCCAACGCTTCGCGGCACTGCGTGTAGCATGTTTCATGCGCTTCATGGAGTCGGTTCCGATCGAACACATAGACCCCCCCACGCTGGAAAAACTGGTCGGCAGAGCAGATAAGCGTGCGCAAGCCGACCTGATCAGCATATTGAGCAACCTCTTGTGCAAACGTCGACTTGCCACTTCCTGGGAGGCCCCTCATGATCAGGAACAATCGAGGCCGGTGATCCATGTGTTCGCGATACCTTTCACAGTGCGCCCTGTAGTCGTCGACGACTTGGTATGCTTTGCGCTCCATTCTTGACAGTTGGTAAATGAGGTCGTTGAAGTAATTGTGCAAGCTCCTTTGCAAATAATTCTCTTGAGATCTAATAGCTAATTTCAAAATTGATTCTCTTGAGATCTAATAGCTAATTTCAATATTGATTCTCTTGAGATCTAATAGCTGATTTCAAAATTGCCGTGAGCGCCAAAGAAGAAGACCAAGGATGATGGGAGGGATGCGCCTGGTCTGTTTAGGCTGCTCAGCGGCCTCAAATGGATCATTTACTTCAGTCTACTTCTCTGGTCCACCGTACTATTACCATTTCATATATTTTACAATAACTTTTGTACTTATACTTTGCTTTCAACAAAAAGACCACCTAACGAGAGCTTATCTTCACGGATACAAACCCTACATTTCTGAGCCAATCACCATTCGCACAGAATCAAATAACTTGACCAATTAAGCCAATATTTTGGACATGGATTGGCCGATACGGCATTATGTGGGCCACATAAAACCTCAATGTGGTAATAGTACGGTGACCAGAAAAGTACTATTTTATTTTTTACTATGTGTATTTTTACTATGTGTATGTGTTTAAACCACAAAGCAAAGCAAAGCAAAGCATGTTCTTACGAACTACGTTTCCCCCCGGGCGCGCCCGCCCGGGCGTGCTAATTGTTGGTATCTCTACTACTACTAGTATGTCTCTAATTTCGAAGCCCCGGTAGTTCCGGTAATACTACTACCCAGTTTTTTGGCTACTATTAACCCCTGCTCCTGAGAGCATCTCCAGCGGCAAGTCCTAACGGCGG
Source organism: Phytophthora x cambivora (assembly GCA_033557925.1). Lineage (NCBI taxonomy): Eukaryota > Oomycota > Peronosporomycetes > Peronosporales > Peronosporaceae > Phytophthora > Phytophthora x cambivora. The sequence goes on along the minus strand of JAUCEB010000012.1, from coordinate 1,093,595 downwards.
TTTTAATGTAAAAGTAGCGCATTAGAACCTTTGTCCAAGTCTTAAGCTCCCAGCGGCAGGACGTAATGCGGGTTTTAACTTCAGGAGGTCCTATCGAGGTCTCAATTTAAGACTTGAGATTTAATGGATTATGTGGTGCACACACTTCGGGGAGCTCGTCCATTCGCTATTATAAGATAATCTTTTTAGGAATGGAGTTGATTGACCAATATGCTAGGTTAAGACTCGGGTTAAGTCTTACCGCTGTGGTGAGCGGAGTGTCGCGAGATCTAACTCTCTAATCCAGGTCTCAATGGCCGTTGTCGGTCACCGTTAAGCATTGGAATAGGACTTGCCGCTGGAGATGCTCTGAAGACCAGGCCCGCTTTCTAAATCTGAAATACCAAAACTAAATCTGGAACACATCCAAAGTGTGACACGCGCAAATTGAAATATGTACACCACATAAACCACTACAGGTGCCCAGTGGACGCCGCCCAAAACTGCAGTAAAGGGGTTGAGTATAGCGTGCACTAAGTCACCTGTATGTCACAGTTTAATGCCTGTAGTATGACACTGCTGTGTCGGTTCAGCAGAAAAACACCTCCAAAACTGACGAAAAGGAGCTGTTTGTGCCCGCCCCAAAGTGCCCGGACTATCCTACGGGAAAAGGGAACAGGTCGCTTGGAGCCGGACGTAGTTTAGGCGCGAAACGCACCTGCATATATCTTTCCGTTCCGTTCCAAGACATCCGACTCCGCAAACTTCCCCAGGAGCCAGCAGAACGACCCCCCCCTCCCCGCAATCGCGCCCCATGCTACCCCTCTCGCTTGTTGTGGCGCTGTCAGCCATACTGGACGACCAAGAGCAAGTGCTGGACAGGGTGCGTCGTGACGTGCACGAGGTCCTCGTTGCCGTGGAGCTCAAGCGTCAGATGCGGGCTCGCCATCGGCTTTCGGCAGCGTGCCTTGGCTCGCCACATCTCTCCGCATGGACCCTGCTGTACGAGTACGGCACGGACGAGAACCTGCTGAATGTCATGACACTGACACAGTAAGATGAGTATGAGGGCGGGTTGAAGGCGGTTTTTTATTGTAGCTGCTTGCTAATTGTTATGATGCTGTGTTGCCAGCGCTGCCTTTGACGAACTTCTCGCCCGATTTGCTCCGTTTTACTCTATCCATCACCCTGGTCGTACGGGCGGCCGGCCCCCTAAGCTACAATATCACCATCAAGTCCTTGGGCTGCTCATGCACTACTACGAAGGCTCTATGGGTCTGAAATCTTTGTGAGATTTTTGCGGTGCCGCCGACGACGCTGCAAAGAACAGTGGCGCAGGCTGAGCTGGCGCTGCAAGCTGCTCTAAGGGGATTCTATCCTGCACGAATAGGATGGCCGTCCTTGGAGCACCAGCATCGTATGGCGGCATGGGTCGAACTTCGGGAGCCTTTGCTGAAGAATGGTTTTGGTTTCGTCGATGGCAAGAACTACATGGTACGCTTCAATGTACTTGTATTGATGGTGTTATGTGTATTTTGACGGTACTGTGGCTATTGTTACACTGCATTGTAGGTCATGCAACCGAGTTGCTCCGATCTTCAAAATGCATACTACAACGGCTGGCTCCACAGCGTCTTCGTGACAAGCACGATCTGCTTCGGGGCAGATGACTGCATTCTCTGGGCCAAGCACAACTGCCCCGGGTCGTGGAACGACGCCGACACCTGTTTGGAGTTCCGTGCCAAGCTCCTTGACCCCAAGCTGTGCCCAGACCAGACGACTTGGAGTGGTGAGCGACTCCGCTCGTCAGCCATGAAAGGGCGGATTCTAACGCCTTTGAAGGACGGTGACATCGACCGCCTGCTGCCTTCCATCCGCCGACCAGCGCGCATGATGCACAACGCCATCACTTCCGTCCGACAGGCAGCGGAGTGGGGCATGGGCAGCGTAGAGAAAGTATACCACCGATTGCTCCTTCCGCTGCCGTACGATCCGGATAGATGGCGCTTGCTCCTGTCGAATGTTTTCAAGCTATCAAACTACAGAGTCCGCACCACGGGCATTAGCCAGATTAGAACGACCTTCACGCGTTAACTGCAAGTTGAACTGTCATATGAATACATGTAGTTTACTACCTGTCCAAGACCTCTTCAAGCAAACAACTACTTTTGAATTCAATTTGCAACTTCAGTTGAATAGACAAGCGGAACGCTGGGATCGTACAGACTCGGCAAGAGATATCTCCATCGGAGTGGGACCCTAACATGCTTCACCATGAAGCGTGTGCCCTTGCGCTGAGCGCACGCATTGACCTTCCAGCATGGTCGGCTGGAAGAGCTCCGTCGGAACCGAACCCGGGCGGACACCGTCCATGAAGACCGCCACCTTGACGTCCTCAGAAAGGGGAGCACCGGCCATAGCGGTTTCGAGGATATAAAGCTCCATGACGTAATTTTGAAGAGACTGCTTGACTTGCTTGCGTCGCAAGAAACTCGAGCGGTGACGTTATGCCATATTGGCAAGAAAGAAGGTGGAGCGAAGCTCTTGTTCCATGAACGATCATGAAGTGAAATACCCGGGATCGCCGTCTCGCGGGCCATGGCCCACGCGCGTGCGCGCCCACCAAGGTTGGATAAGGTGAACGCTACCTGGACTCGCGTGTCATAGATCTGACCATGACTTTGCGCAATCTCGATCTCGCGAACCCAAAAGAAAAGACTGTCTGAATCTTTTCCGCCGGACTTCGGAACCGACATCTTGACGGGTTTGATCGTGGTTGGACGCGCAGCAAACGAGGCCGTGTTCGTAGCGGACCCTGGGGCCGCACTCTGTTTCTCAGATCGCATCTTCGCACGAGCGGCTTCCTACGCAGCAGCGCTTACGTGAGCAATCATCGACGACTCATACTCGTCAAAGTGTTCCACGCGCGCCCTTTGCTGCTCAGCAAGAAGGCTGGTAAATCCAGCGAAGGCTGCCTCGCCCAGGAGGCTGGCCATTTTTTTCAGCGTAGCCCAGTGGGCATCGAAGAGGTGAGTAAAGGCCTGCCGCGCCAGCAGCCGGTTCCCAGAGACTACCATACTCAAGAGACTGTGGTTGTAGAGATCCGCGTCGGTCGCGGGAGTGACTACAAGGGCTACCAAGTGTGACGGGGGTCACACGCAACGTAACTTAGAGGAAGCGTAACACGCTAACCACAACAGACGCCTGGCGTCTCCGTTGTCTCTTGTACAAAAGGCCCTGCCTTATCGGTCTCCTTTAATACCGAATATTAAAGAGACTTGTACGCTGTAGGTTAGAGTTAACCTGACTTGTTTTAATAACACTCACAAGTTCCTATCTACTGCTTTCTATCTGTATACTGAATCCCTGCCTAAATTGCGATCTTCCTCAGCGGTTGGTTCTCGTGAACCGTCGTCCTTTAAGTACGACCGACCCCTAACTAAATATATTACTTGGGGGAGGTCTCCGTGGAATATTCTATCGAAGAGGTCCTGGTGTATAGCACGCTACGTGGTGTGTGACATTCAGTTCTTGTGGGCCACACCAGAGAATATCCCTTTTCCTTGAAAAGGAAGCCAGTCAATCCTAGCCCCATTATAGATATGGAGGCTACGATCGAGCTAAACGAACGACGTGCCGGTGCATCGGAAACGTTATCCCCTCTCCTCAGCCTTGCGCGAAGCTATAAACGCGCTTGGGCGCTTGGACGCTAGAGGTGGTCGCTGCTAAATTATTCGACGATCGATCTCCCCTTACTATGCGCTGCCTTTTGCGTAGACTCAGTGCCTTATACAGCTTTTGCTACGCACAACGGCCTTTACGAATATCTCGTCACGCCCATGGGGGTATCCAGCAGTCCTTTCTGCTTCAATCGCCTGACTCAACACGATTTCGCAGACCAACAGGACCTTTGCCGGACTTTCTTTGACGACATATTTGTCTTCACTCCCATCAATTCGATCGACGATCACCTTTCAGCTTTAGAAAAGGTATTTGAACGGTGCAAGGAGCAGCAGCTCTTTATCAAGCTGTCTAAAGGCGCGTTTTGTGCTGAGGAGATCCCCTGTCTTGGCGATCGAATTAACCGCGATGGCGTTCGTATAGACTCGGCAGAGACGGAGCTAATTCACGAGTGGCCAGCATCTCGAACTAAACGCGAGCTCCAGCAGTTTTTAGGCACTTGTTTCTACGTTCTTCGCTTCCGCCCCGTCTTCGCCAAGCGGGGCGTTCCTCTCATCGAGCTGACCAAAGGAAAAAGTCGCAACGATCCCGTGCAGTTTAAGGCAGAACACCTGAAAGTTTTTAACCGGCTGAAGACACGCTTAGCGTCTTCAGCAATTCTCTCGCACCCGACTTCCCTCGACCATTCCACGTCAACATGGATGCTAGCGACTTCGCCATCGGTGGATATCTCTTCCAAGTAGCCGACGGCGGAGCCGAGAAAATTATTTTTCGCTCGAAGACGGTCTCCTCTTTTTCCAATTCAACTCAGCAGCCCCACGTCGACTGTGCATAGCAGCAGACACAGATATTCGCAACAAGCTACTATTTCAAGACCACGACGCCGTAACTCGCGGCCGCCCTGGACAGGATAAGACGCGGCCCTTGATGGCAGCAAAAGTTATCTGGCCGCGCATGTTCACCGATATTCAACCTTATGCTGCTTTATGTGAGCTGTGTCAGCGAAATAAGCTTCCGCGAGGCAAGCGACCAGGCCACTTACACACTTTGGATATTCCGATCAGGAGGTAGTGACATTGTATGGATTTCCTGGTTCGACTCCCAGAGACTCAGCACACGCAGTTCGACTCCAGTCTGGTGATCGTCGACCGGCTTACAAAGCGTGCACATTTTTTCCCGACCCGCACGGACGCGACAGCCAAGGACGTCGCTAAATTATTTTGCTCGTCATACCAGAAACTACACGGCCACACATAAAATAAGTGATGGAGACGCGAAATTTACGTCGAAGCTGTGGCCCGGCATCATGCAGCTCCAAGATACCTTGCTGCAACTCAGTTCGGCTTTTTATCCCGCCACCGACGGCCAGAATAAGTTCGTTCTTGAGTTTTTACGACACTTCATCGGCACACCAGACCGACTGGGGTCGCTTTATTCATTTCGCCGAGTTCGCGTGCAATTTGCGTCGTTATGCATCGACCGGCATGTCTCCCTTCGAGGGTGACCTCGGATATCAGCCGCGGTCGGTGCTGGACCTTACAATTCCTTACAAGACGCAATCCCGACAGCAGTAATGTTTGTCGAGCGTCAGCGCTTCCTACACCCAGGATACCATGGCACAGGCTCAGCAGCGAATGAGCGTCGCGTTCGACCGGAATCGACGGCACCAAAGCTTCGCTGTAGATGACCAGGATCTTCTTGACAGCCAAAACCTCGACTTCACTCGTGTTGGCACAACCGGGCGACGCAAACTCGCTTCCCAATTCATGGGACCTTTTACAATAGCAGCAGCCACGGGCCCTTCGCTTTACCGATTCACGCTACCTCTAGGATTGACCTATTTCCCGATTTTCACGTGGCGCTGCTGAAGCCGTATCACCCCGATGACAATCCCAGTCGGATAAACCGCGTGCCTTGAGTTATCGTAGCCGACGGAGAGGAGGGCCTACTCGTGCACTCAATTACGGGTCACCGACGTCGCAAGGGTGTTCAGCAATATCGCGTCGGCTGGATGGGCTCGACCCTCAAGCCTTCGTGGAAACCGTTTAGCAATCTGAACCAAGTCCGAGGCCTCATCCGCGAATATATGTCGAGCTTGCCGTCCACGAGGACAACAGCTCGTCTACAGGAGGGACAGTAACAGATGCCAAGGTTCCGTTGTTAACGGACGACGGATTCACACGACAGGCTTCGCTGCAGGTTCTTCGCGACAGGAATTCGGTAACCCCTGCTTGCTTCCCTCTGTGCCCGTAGGTAACCTCCACGAGCGCAATTCATTCTTTCCCTAAACTAAATTCATTCAGTCCTCCTTTTGCTTACAACCTACCAAGTTGCCCAAGACTCATTCGAGCTTTCAGCTCATTACGTGATACACCGACCCACGCAAACTATCAGCGCACTTGTAATGGGCTTACTTAGCCCAATACTTTAGCTTACACGTGAGCGCACGTGTATGAGGAAGCGTAAGGTGTATTTAACTTAGATTAAGTATACTTGTATCCACAAGTATAATTAGATCTAAATAAAGGTACAAATAGTAGCTTTTGCGGTAAAATGAGAACTGAATTGTTTGTTAACTGTGACTTTCCTCCTAAAACTGATATCTATAAAGAGGGGTTCTGCCAACGAGTGGTTGGCAGAAACCCTGACTTAATGCTTGAGTATTACTGGTAGAAAGACCCTGCGTTCTGACCAATAGGACTGCTTCGTATTATGAATGGTGACCACACTGCGATGTGGCCCACCTGAATGTATCCACTTAGTGCGTGTTGCACTAAGGTGAGGTTAGCCGAATGTGTAGCCCCGCTACACCATCCCCCCGTTAGGACTTGATGTGCCGGTCTCGACACATCAATCCAAAGTCTTCTTCGGAGAGAACATCGTGCTCATTTCGAAATGAGCACGCCAACGACGCAGACTTCCGACGAGCTTGCTGCACCTGCAGCAAGCAACACAGTCGTCGCCAACACAGCGACGACTGCCGCATCTCCAGCCTCTTCGGCGTCCGTCGTCACTTCCTCTGTGACGACGCAAAGCTCCCCCAAGCGTACCATCTCGGTTGGGGAGTATCACAAGGCGCGCAAAGTCACCTATGCCAACGAAACCCTCTTCGATGGCATGGAGGACTTGAATGTCGACAATGATGTCGCCATGGAGGAGGGCGAGGAGAAGCGAGACTCCTCGTCCACAGGGCGCGATGAAACTAGCGTGGGGACTCGTCGTCCTCGCGAGGACGACTCGGACGCTTCGAGTTCCAAGCGCTCGCGTAGCGGCAGCGATAGGCCGCTCGCAGATGCTGGGGCATTGTCTACGCCGCGGGGTGGAGACGATGACGACTCCACTCCGTCTGCGACTGTGACGTCGCGCGCTAAGCCGGCGCGCGACCCGTGGATGCCGTCTCCGAGCGAGATCCGATCTCGCTACGGCAATACCACGCCGGTCAGCAAGTACGCGATGTACTCCTGCAGCGCCATCGTTGATGACGATGTCACCAAGGAGCTCGACTTTGATCCGGCGACGGATCAAAGACGTGATTATTACATCGGGCTCTTCCATGAGCTCCGATTCTACGGGAATAAGAAGACTTCCCGTAAGAGCAAGGTGACAGAGTGGGAGGCACTCTGTCAAAGCTGGGGCGCGTTCGTTGAGAACTTCAACCGCGACCCGGCTGGTTACCGTGAGCGAGTCCGCTCTGCGAGCGAGCGCTACGAGCGAGCGCTACGAGCGCTTCTCGAAGCGGCCCAAGATTTTGCGGCTGCACGGAGGTGCAGTCGAGGCGGGGATTCCGTGCGCAGTGCCGTCTGGCGTTGCGTGCGCGCAGTGCCAACCCGGGGCAGTGCGACTTTCTGAACGGGACCTTCTCGGGTACACTGGTGTTAGTGTGCCCGTGAGGTTGAAGACACTGCGTGAGAAGTTAATCACGCAGTTGTCGTCCGAGAGTCCTGAGGGTGAGCGCAACACTCAGCCGAGGGTTGTAGGCGACTACAGCTCTCGCTCAAGTTTTACGCCCTTCGGCGGAGCTGCTGGTGGCGGGCTTCGTACTCCGTCACCATTTCCGGAACGTCGCTCATCAGGACGTTCCGCGGCTCCCACGTATCGTGATCAGGAGAGTATCCTAACCAACGAATACGAAAATGAACCGGACCTTGGGTCCGGATCTGATGATCATCGATTCGCTGGACAATCCAGCGAGTTTCCCCGCGTGCATCTCGCAACGGGGGCGGCGGCGGTGGAAAGACGCCACGGGCCGTCGCCGGGCGAGGTCTGGGATCGTTTGGAGGCTGTGGAGCGCCTCCAGACGGCTGAGCTCGCCGAGATACGGCAGGAGCTAAAGCTCTTGAAAGCCCGGATCGGTCAGGCCGGGCAGACCGCTTCGAACATCCAGGTCGACCTGGGGTCGATCGTTGCTCGCGTGGAGCAGCGTGTCTCCGCGCTCGAGAAGAGGATCGCGCCGAGTCACCGGGAGTAGGTGACTCGTGTTGCGAGTACGGCTTCAGCCGCCCAACGTAAAAGGTTGGGTGGAGGCGCATGCTGGACGGTATGTCTAGCGTGTACGCGTTGCCATGCTTCGCCAACACGGTGAATGGCCCGATGAAGCGCAGTGCAAGCTTGCTTGCGCCGAAGTCGGAAACTGCATGTTTAGCTAGGTTCTGTGTAGCTAACAGAACTAATGAACCCACTTTGAATTCATTTGTGTTTCCTCTGCCATTGTTATCCGCGTTCGGCTTCTGTCGGAAGACAGAAGCTCCAATAGCATCCTGCACAAACCGTATTACGGCTTGGCGGCGCTGGACAAAGTCCATTGTCTTCGAGTTGAACTCCTTGTTCAACCCGTTGTTCTTGTTCACTACAGGCCCGGCCTGTGTGTGGTTGTTGTTGTTGAGAGTGTCTACGCCCGGCGTAGACATTGCGCTCTCATCGATCGGACTACGCGTAGTCCGTGCGCGTGTCGACACAGCTGATATGTTGCTCGTATCAGCGTGTTCATTCGGTTTTGAAACCGGATACCCTCCCCCACTTAAGGAAGGAGCTACCGCACCGAGTACGCTCGGTACGCGTGGATGCCTTATGGCGTTCACGTAAAACGGCGTATGTCCTGTGGAGACATGCACCGAGTTGTTGATGGCAAACTCTGCCATCGGCAAGCAGTCGCTCCATTGTTTGAACGAATGGGCGTAGCTCTTCAAAGCGTCAACCAAGACTCGGTTGACGCGCTCGGTTTGTCCGTCGGTCTGCGGATGATCCGCAGTCGACATGGACAGCTGCGTGCCAAGAAGTTCAAACGCTTCTTGCCAGAAACGCGCTGTGAAGCGCGGATCACGATCAGACACAATGTCGATCGGCATGCCATGGTGTCTAAACACCAAGTCAACAAACAGACGTGCCGTCTGCTTGGCTGTTACTTCGGCTGGTACTGCAGCAAGATGCACCATCTTGCTGAATCGGTCGACAAAGACCACAATACCAGTCCTCCGCTTGTTATCAGGCGGAAGACCAAACTCAAAGTCCATTGAAATGGACTGCCAACACTCCGACGGAGTCGGTAGTGACTGAAGTGGAGCCTGCGAGAAGGCTGCAGGCTTCACGCGCTGGCAAACCTCACAAGCACGAACGTACTTGCGTACCCACTTGTACTGGTGAATCCAATAGAAGTCACGCGTGAGAAGCAAGTATGTCTTCTCACGACCCTAATGTCCCGACGTCGGGGCATCGTGATACTCGTAAATGATCCTGAGCTTCAGCTCATGATCGTCCGGCACGACAATGCGATCAGCGATGTCGTCGACTGCGCTGTAAAGCAACAGTCCATTGTGTACACGATAGCGGTGTACACGTGCACGGAGATGTTTCGCCAACTTCTGACGAGACTTGTCAGAAGGCGCAGCGAAGTAGTCCAACAACTGCTTCGCGTCCGCATCCTTCGTGTATGCGGAGCGCACGTCGTCTAACAAAGACGACGAGGGAGTAGATGTCCGTGCGACGCCAATTGCATTGGCGTCGGCCTTGTGCACCGCGTAATCAGGTCGACGCGACAACGCGTCGGCCACAACATTCAACCTTCCAGGTTTGTACTCAACCTGGAAGTTGTACTCCGCAAAGAATGAGAGCCATCTCGCCATTCTTTGTGAGATGTGCGGCGACTTGATCGCCGTACGCAATGATGCGTGGTCGGTGTAGACCACAAATGGTCTACTCCCAAGTAGATACACTCGGAACTTCGCGAGTGCATACTTCATGGCAAGGAGTTCCTTGTCATATACCGGGTAGTTGCGCTCAGCTGGCTTCAGCTGACGCGACTGATAGTAGACCACGCGATCACGCCCCTCGTGATCGTGTTGCATTAGAGCGCATCCGATTGCGAAATCGGACGCGTCACATACGACGTGGAACGGGCGATCTTGGTCGACCACCGCCAAGATCGGCGCCTCAGTCAAGCCCTGCTTGACTGCATCAAAGGCCTGCTGACACTCAGCAGTCCAAACCCATGCAGCGTCCTTCTTTAGGAGCTGCGACAGCGGGCGAATCTTGCCCGCGTAGTTGCTCACGTACTTGCATAAGTACGTAGCGAGTCCAAGGAACTGCCTCAGTTCCTTGACATTGGAAGGCGTAGGCCATTCATTGATCACTCTGACCTTTCCTGGGTCAGGGCGTACGCCGTTCTTCCCTACGAGACACCCAAGGACGGGTATCTCGCTAGCCCCGAAGATACACTTCTTCAGGTTCGCGTAGAGCTTGTGTTTGCGCATGAGCGCAAACAACCTGCGGAGATGTTCCTTGTGCATCTCCACTTCCGACTTCCCGTCCACAGTCCGGCTGTGGATGAACACATCGTCGAAATAGCTCGGTGCGAAGTCGCGCACCGAGCGCAACAAGTGCGTGACGCACCTGTTGAACGTCGCAGGGGCATTCTTTAATCCCTGCGGCATTACAAGCCACTCCCAGAGCATACCGCTCGGAGTGCTTACCGCCGTGAGAGGTATATCGCTCTCACGCATGAGGATCTGATAGAATCCGTCTCTCAGATCCAGAGCACTGAAGATAGTGCTCAAAGCCATCGAATCGATGATCACATCTTTTCGCGGTATCGGCTTCTGCGCCGGTACCGTTGCGTCGTTCAGCTTGTTATAAGCATGAACGATGCGCCACCCGCCCTGTGCCTTCTTGACACAGAACGTAGGCGCGCTGTGCGGGGACTTCGATTCCCGCACTTGCCCCGCCTTGCGACGACTCTCAAAGAAGTCGTCGATCGCTTTGACTTGTTCTCGCGGCAGTGGCCACTGCCGCGTCACGCAATACTTCGTTCCCGGATCAATCTCGTGCTGAACGCCCTTGTCCTGCAGCAACTCCGCAGGGATATCGTCCGGGAGTACGTATCTTTACTCACGCAGGACCTCGTAGAAGGGGCTCGACTTCAACGAGTCCCAGCTCTGCTCGTCGAAGCGTTCCTTCTTTGACTTGGCGCTGAGGGCGTCGACACCCTCAGCGACGAGCTGTTTCAACTCTTCCGCTTCACACTTCATCCTCTCGACATCCGAGAGGATGCAAATCTGCTCGATGCGTCCATCGTGCAGGTCGCGGGCGAAGCGCCTCCAGCTCGTGACTGGAAGCGAAGTTAACTCCGACGCCAACGTCGGAGGGTTCTCCAACTTCATCTTCTTATACTGGAGACCAGTATTCGTACGCGTCAAGACACTCAATGTCTCGACGGTCGTCTCCAGTTCCTGTGTCTGCCCGGCAGACATTGCGAGTAGCGCCTCGGTCCCTGACCGAGACTTGCGCAGCTTTGCTCGCTTGCGCCGTTCGCTTCTTGTGCGGAACCCGGTTCCGCGCGTCTTGTTTTGTCCGGGCCCGGCCGCGGACAGATCTTCCTTTTGATCGCCGGCGGGTTCAACCCGCGGGCGCAAGAAATCAAGCCCGGCTTGATCACGTATCGCTTCTTCGTGCAGCCCGGCTGCACGTGAGCACGCAATGCGTTTCTTGTTGTCGCCGGCGGGTTCTTCCCGCGGGCGCACGCAATCAAGCCCTGCTTGATTGCGTACCGCTTCGTCGTGCAGCCCGGCTGCACGCGAGCACGCAAGCATTTCCGGTGCGGGACGTTTGCAACCGTCCGCACTGCCTGCAGCGTCGGCTCCCAGAGCCGGCGCGCCTTCTTTACCTCGACGCCTGACGGCGGAGCGTCTTTCGACGTTTGGGCCAATCGCATCAGCTCCCTGAGCTGACGCGTCCGAGTCACTGTCCGTATTAGTGACTGGCTCCTCTTGTTGAACTTGTGTGTCGACACTAATAGTCGACACAACCGCGTCACTCTTGACGCTTCGAGAACCTCTCGAATCCGATCAAATCTGAGTCTTCTGATTCGACTCACATTTTCTCCCGACGACCCTCTCAGTCGTCGGTGTCCGTGCAGGGTGATCGGAGACAGCCGCGCGTCGCGCTGCCTCTCATGGTGGGTCGCGTGCACCGCGAGGTGCACCTGCTGCGCCGACAGGGCCATCGCTCACTGTCGCGCCGCTACTCCCGAAGTGCACGATCGTGCGCTTCGTCCAGTCGATCACTGGATCATGCCGTGCAGCCACGGCATGCTCAACACCATGTCGAACTTATCGTCTAAGTCAAGCACGATAAGCTCGTCCACGAATGTTCTCTTCCGATACGAGAAGCGTACGCGTACGACACGCTTCTCGGTTCTAACAACGACACCCGTTGCTAGTCTTACTTCCAATAGACTCCGAGGTAGTTCCACTTCCTCGAAGTCAAGCCTCGCTAGGCTCTGCAGTCGAACAAAGTTGTTCGACGCTCCACAATCCACTAGCGCACGAAGAGACATCTCTCTCTTCGAGCGAACCTTCAAGATGACAAGGTTCGGCCTGTCATCTTGCTTCTTACAGTGAGAGTGACTCTCACTGGGGGCAGCAGTCTTTAATACGGCGTGTCCAATATCGACACGCTCGACTGCATCACCAGCAGGGCGCCCCGCGCCTGCTGGTCGTTCTAGTTTTTTGATTGCCCGTGGCGATACCCGGTATCGTCACGCCGGCCCTTGGCCGCCTGCACAGGCGCTGTGCATTCGCGGGCGTAGTGACCGTTGTTTCCGCACCGGAAACAGCGGGCATTTGTTGGTCCACGACGCTGCTGAGATCCAGCAGCCGTCGCACTCGAGAGGTCCATTGGCTCGGGACCTCCCGTCGGCTTCACCGTCGGTCGCGGCATCGGCCGCGGGACGTTCACATGGAGCTTAGCCTGTCGCGGGCTAAACTCTTCTTGCATCGCAAGGGTAATCGCAGACTCGAGAGTACTTGGGTACTCTCGGAAGAGATAGGTCTTCACAGGCCCATCTTTCAGGCCCTTCATGAACGTGACGACCTTAGTCGCCTCGTCTATCGGGTTGGTCACGATGTTCGAGACCAAGTACCGCGCCCTTTGAGCGTAAGCATGCACGTCATGCTTGCCCTGTTGCAGGTCGAGGAACTCAGCCCTCGATCTGAACTCATTCTGCGGGGACTCAAACGCTTGTCTGAGCTCCTCCTTGAACACCTCGTACGTGTTAAAGCACGTAGGGTCAGTGAGTCGGCGTCCGTACGCCCAACTCCTTGCTCGTCCGCCAAGGCATGACATGGCGAACGCAACCTTCGACAACGGGTCGACGATACGTCGAGCCGTAATGGCAGTGTCGACTTCGACAAGCCAGCGGAGGAGAGGCTCGCCCTCTCTTCCAACATAGCTGTTCACGTGGAGCTTCAACGACTCCACGCGCGGTGTGGACGGAGTCGACACCGTAGCGCGAGCAGCGGTCTCGCGCTGTTCCTTCATGATGAAGCCTAGAGCAACACCGTGTTGCTCTGTCGGCGATAGCGTGCGTAGCATCGTTGCTACGGCCGCCTCTCCAATGACCGTCGACAGTCGTTGGAGCGCCTCCCACTCTGGTTCCGCCAGGTGGAGACAGTCTTCGCGTGCAACATGCGTTGCACCCGTGTTTGGGTTACCAGTAGACATACTCGCATCCACAGGCAGGTCCTCGGGTCCCGTATCGAACTTCATTCAATACGTAATTAGTCGGTCGTTGGACGGACTACAAAGTGCTACCAGGTGTAATGGGCTTACTTAGCCCAATACTTTAGCTTACACGTGAGCGCACGTGTATGAGGAAGCGTAAGGTGTATTTAACTTAGATTAAGTATACTTGTATCCACAAGTATAATTAGATCTAAATAAAGGTACAAATAGTAGCTTTTGCGGTAAAATGAGAACTCAATTGTTTGTTAACTGTGGCTTTCCTCCTAAAACTGATATCTATAAAGAGGGGTTCTGCCAACGAGTGGTTGGCAGAAACCCTGACCTAATGCTTGAGTATTACTGGTAGAAAGACCCTGCGTTCTGACCAATAGGACTGCTTCCTATTATGAATGGTGACCACACTGCGATGTGGCCCACCTGAATGTATCCACTTAGTGCGTGTTGCACTAAGGTGAGGTTAGCCGAATGTGTAGCCCCGCTACAGCACTTCCACAGAAAGCTCTGGCAGCGGTAATGACAAGCTCGGTAACACAGCGTTGCAACCGCTGTGCGACACTCGTTTAAGTAACTTGTTTTTGGGCAACTTTTGCAACTTTGTTTTCAGCAACTTCGCTCACATTGGGCAACTTCACAATTATTGTACTACACCTTTTCAACTTCAAAGCTGCAAATTCATGTACAATACTGCAACATGTAAGATCAAAACAACACTACCTGCAAAACCCATGCGAGGTTCTATTTACTTGAACAGGGAATAGCTGCGTGTGGCGCGAAGCGCTTCGCGCCAAAACTAAGAGCGATGTCCAACTGGGAAATCACATACTTTTTCACCGATTTTTTTCCCAAACCAGTATGCACCGAAAAGAAGTCAGTCTCCGTTATGCCAACTTATAAGCCAACGAAAATAAGTAGACGGGGTACCTGTTTTTTTTGTAGTGGCTCCGACTTATTCTGATTGAGCGCGATGGCTGCCGCGGAGCTACGGCGCCAGCGCTGCGCTGGAGGAGGTGGAAAGTGTTGTCTGGGCGTTGCGGACGCTGTGGGAGAGATTTGTGGCAAGCTAGGCACGAGCTTCACCACAAGCAAACCGTTCAGAGCAGCAGAATTTATGATGACAAGGGCGCTGCTGGTGCCGGAGAGCTCTCAGAGTGATACGCGTGATGCAGACGACGCTGTCTCGCGGAGCACTGGCAACTACGACGCTGATATCATGGCACCCGGTGGGGAAGCGAATATGATTGTCAGAGACACTATAGATCTCGGTATGAACATGAACGCTGATCACTACTACAATGCCAGCATGGATGGCGGTGAGAACTTGAGCGCCGATCTCTGCAGCAATACTAGCATGGTTGACGGAGAGCTTTGCAGCAGCACCTGTATGGAGAGCAGCGTGGACATGGATTCGGTGGACAGCGTAGACACGGACGACAGCGTGGGCATGGAGGACAGCGTGGAAATGGACATGGAGGACAGCGAGGAGATGAACATGGAGGAAAGCGTCGATATGAACATGGATGTCAGCGTCGACATGGACATCGAAGACAGCGTGGGCATGGGCATGGAGGACAGCATGGACGTTGACATCGAGGGCAAGCTGATTACCGCATAACAGAACTCATAGTTCGCAGATATCTCATAGTTCGCACTTGGGCTGACAGTACAAATCACACAGTAAAAAGTACAATTCAATACAAATTCTAAGTGAACTAGTATTTTTGGTCTTTCCGTGTAGCTATAGCTTATACAAAGAATGCACAAGTCAATGTTTCTGGGGTGCGAATTATGAGTTCTGTTATGCGGTAACGGCATAGAGCTGCTAGAAGTGATCGCCACCGCTCAGATATACTCAGTAATCTCGATGAGGAGGAGGTGATCATGCTTTTCTTGCCCGTCATCATGGTGGGAGTGGTGATCTGCCAACTAGATGGGCGATCGTTGCGATGTCTAAGAGGTGAAAAGATAACCGTGCGGTCCGACTTCTTCTCCAAGTTGAAAGCCCAAGCTCGCGGAAGGCATATCGTAAAACCGTGTATTGCACGCCAGAGGCGTTTCAAGCTCTCTGCGAGATATTGGAGCCCGCATATTATCGAAAGTATGGACTTCCTGGATCCAACCAGCAGTACACATTTGATCACGGGCTGGCCGTCTTGCTCACATATTTTGGCAATGGATGTGGGCAAGACGGTGATGTCATTGGTGGCGCCGCCTCTCAGATCGGGATGTCGCGATCCGCAGCGAGTCGCTACATCAAGAATATCGAGGATCTTCTGTATGATATGATGGAAAAAGTCATTCGTTTTCCAGCTCCGAGAGCCGAAGATGAATGGGGTGAGCTTATTACTGGTTTTGATTCACGAGGTGGCGAATTCCCCGACGTAGCCTGCGTATTTGATGGAATGCTAATACGGACCAAAAGGCCGAGGGAGCACCAGGTAAAAAAAAACCATCTTAGTAATGCGCATGTTGTAGTACTGGTTAATCTGATAATTGTATTGTGCTTTTTTCTGCAGGGCTTCTACGACAAAAGTGGTAAGCCGCCCTAGAACTGCCAGGCTGCGATTGACTATCGCAAGAAGTTTTGCTACCTGGGTGTTTTCAGCGAGAGTAACTCCGACCAGTCCATGTGGAACCAGTCGGAAGCGCTAGGGACCAGAGTCAGAGATATCTGCCTGCCAGGGGTTAATTGGCTTGGTGACTCCAGGTTCAAGCTTTGGCCATTTCGGATGGTCCGTTTCGACGAGCGTGGCGGACAGCGACTTACTCGGAAACAACGTTGGTACGCTCTGGGACGTGAATTGATGCGGTTCAAAATGCATTTGCTAATTGTTTCTGTTGGTCTTGACTTGATGTAGCTACAACTACCATCTCTCTTCCACCCGAATTCTTGTTGACTGTGTGTTTGGTAAGTGGAAATCGCGCTTTAAAGTTCTTCATGGCGTGACAGACCGATGGACGCATAAGAGAAACGCCCGGATGATTTGTGCTGATGCGGTTCTTCACAACCTGCTATTGACATTGGCGACCATTTCGAGTTCAAATTTGTTCGCTGATGAATCGCGACAAGAAGCGATAAAATCAATGACCGGATACAACCAACGCTGGGAAAGAACAAAAGCTGAAATTGACTTAGCGAAAATGGAGAGGAATGCCTATGCCGACCGCTTCTATCGCTCCGATAATGAATGGATGAGCTAGGGAGCCAGCCATGGCTGTTCCTGCTTACCCCGATCGTGGTTGCTGAAGGTGATGCAGCATTTTCTTCATCGTTTCAGCATTTTGTTGCTGAAAATTTGCAATGCTCTGCAGGATAGATGCTGTTGTCTGTTGCTGCATTTCGTTGGATAGTTCAATGGAAGCCGCGAGCTTCTCTATCGACTGGACCACACCCGCATCTACGTTGGTCTGGACTGGTTGCTTACGAGTTGATAAGAGTTTTGTCATGCTATCGAAGCCGTAGCGGATACTCGCGCTATCAACATCCACTGGCCGGCTCGATCGATTCTTCGGCTGCATGTTTCTTTTGGCGTTTGCTTTAGCCTTATTACGGGCTTCTTTTGGAGAGTCGACGCTATCTGTTTCCGATTCCTCCTCCTCTTTCTCGGGTGTGTCGTAGTTTGAGGTATCGGGTAAGCGCGCAATGCCAGATTCAATGATGGCTTCACCGGTACAACCAGGGTTACCAGAAAAAAAACGTTGCACAATAGTGGCCACAGCGCAGCCAACTCGGGTCCTAACGCGTCACGATACAGAGGTTTCACGTTCAACGGGTCGCATGTCAAATGACACTTAGTGGATCCGCTGAGTGAAGCATCGCTGCTGCCATCATCTGCTTCAGCCAAATAGTCGACTGGCAATTCAGGGAACTGGCGAGGCTGTAGACTGTTGCTGTCGTCATCAGTGCTTGATTCCTTTTCGGTACCTCAATTTCCTGTTGCAAGAAGTTGCGAGCCCTTCTTTTTGTATGCAAGCCGGATGGAGTTCAGTTTATTCTTGAACTGTTTCACCATCACCTTGACAAGCATCCAATTCAACCACGATTCCTCGGCCAGCGCGCATTGGTGAAATACGGCAATGGCGTCTTCCCACCTGGCCACATTCCTTTGGTGTCCGCATTCGTGGTGCTGAACTTCTTCGAAATTATTTTGTTCTTGAACCCCTCAATCACAAGCGTCGTGGCCAGGATGGTCCAGCGCATGCTTTTAGTTTCCTCATCTTTGTCAGCAGCTGCAGCGGTGCTAGAAGTCTAGCCTGGTGCCGCTGTGATCGATTTACTCTTCCTGGGGCGGGGGATGGATTTACCGCCAGTTGGTTTTGCCACCGTAAAGTTGCGTGCAGCTTTCGAGGTTCTTGTAGAGGTGGAAGGGAGGCTGGGAACTGGTAATTTGGTCTTCTGGGTGATATTTCTTCTTCTAGCTGTACGCTGTCGTTGCGGCTGCGCATGCTTCTTGTTCTTCTCCTTGCAAGCACGGGATCTATTGACAGGCTCCCCTGCGCTAGTAGCATCAGCTAGATGCGTTTGTGGCGTCGTTACAGGGTTTCCGGTGGGCGGTACACGAATCGTGGGGGCTTCGCCTTGACAGGATCCAGCGCCACCAAGGATGCGCCGGGCTCTCTTGCGCGGTTTAGCACCCGCTGATCGGCTTGGTGATACACTACATTTTCTGGAAGCCTGCACCAGGCGACGAGCGACGTCTAGTGATACCTCAGGAGGTGTAGGATCTCGGAAGTCATACCCAGGAGACGAGTGAGGTGTGGTGTCGGTGGCTAGCGCCATGCTGCGCGCAGGGGGAGTGCTTCGAGGCAGTGCGCACTCAAGAGTCCGGGTACGTTGAAGTGATAGGAAACCACCTATCAAACAGCTTGTTCTGTTTGATAGGTTGGAAAAAGTAGGTGACTTAAACTTGGAGACCGCGATAACTTATATACCTTCTTTTTTTTGCTTTCTGAAATAAGTTGTCAATGCAAAAATCACGTACTTTTCCATTTGGACATCGCTCTAATGGACCGACGCAGATGCAGCGCTTTGAGCGCCATTCCCGAGTAAGCTGTTAAATTTAAAATCTCACATCGGCCTCTGATCAGGATTTGCTGTTTTGATCTTACATTTTGCAGTACCGTATTGAACTTGGAATCTGCAGCTTTGAAATTGAAAAGATGTAGTATGGCAGAAATTCGCTCCGGTTGCTAAAGATGCATTGCTAAAAACTATATTGTAAGCGATATCGTAGTTTTCAACACTGCCCCCACCCGCCAAACATCTTAAGAACAGTATATTCAATTAAAGGGGGCGTAGCTTCAGGCGGTGCATCATCCATCGCATATTCAAGCCACCAGCCACCCCTTCGTACAGTCACCGCCTTCTAGGAAGGAGTCTCTGGTGCGCACACACTACGCCCATCCCTGAAGGCCTAAAAGATATCTGCACCCAGCGCCCCTATGGCGAGTACGTTGGTGTGCACAATCTCTTGATGTAGGAACACGGTCTTGACTGATGATGGGGGCTTGTGTTGTCATGAATACTTCTTCGTTATTGCAAGCAGAGAAGGCTGGGTAGAATAGATGCCTCTCCTCCCATAATTGTATGGAAGAGCTGGCTACAACGAAGGATGGTACGAACCACTCGATGTGCGAGAGGCACAAGCAGTACCAGGCCTGAAAGTTGCGAGAGCGTCGCGCTAAGCAGGCCCCCCGATTGCTCGTGTCATCGCAGTGCCAGTATCCTAGTGGGTGCACCAAGGGAAGAACGAGTAAATTGAATGGATCTCTTCATGGGTTGTGTGAGATCCATCACGAGCGCCAGAACAGCCTGGCACGCGCGCGCTATCGGCGCACAGTAAGCTCGAAAAATAGTATCCTGGTGGGTGCACCAAGAAAAGAACGAGCAAATTGGAGATCCTCATGGGTTGTGTGAGAGCCACCGCGAGCGCCAGAACAGCCTGGCACGCGCGCGCTATCGGCGCACAGTAAACTCGAAAGACGACGATGCTATTGATAGAGCGGGCATGCCAAGTCCGGGGGAAAATATGCATCGTCGACTCGCAGAGTCTCCGAGATGCCCACTGGTTGACGATGAAGGCACGAGAAGGCTCACTTGCTGGCGTCGTTCACAGGTTTGCTTTCGTTGCATAGGGTCAGCAATTGCGGCAGATGGATCGAGGAAAAGCGTCCGTTTCCGAAAGCTGAAGAAGAATACGATCCGAAAGGTACCTACGTGAGAAAAGTAGCGCAAGAGTTGTTTATGACAGGGGAATCTAGTGGGAGTCGTTTATGACAGAATAATCTAGTGGGACGAGGCCATCCGAGGATATGAATCGAGATGTTGAGCACATGGGGAGCATCATCACCTTTGTCGAAACGGGTTCGTAGATCTGGAGTGGATGTACTCAATACACGGCGTCGCCTGAATCTATTGACAATGGCTCGCCGGTATCAGAGGTCATGCACACTGCTAGTGCTACTCCTACCTGTGTACATCTTGCTAAGGAACGAGTAGAGGCGGTTACTGTCGCCGCGCCTCGAAGACAATCTAACACTCCGCCTCGCAAAAAATCGGCCCCTGCATTGGAAGAAGTTGCGCAACCAGAAGGCTCTATCGCGGTGACGTCCGAAGTTGCGCAGGTTTCTGCTAATACCGCGCTCATCAAGAGCGCAATTGAACTGGGGTAGACGTTATCGGAAAAATGACAAAATGGGGTGTGATTTGGAAAGACAAATCTACTTATCGTGACAGAATAGGGTGTCGAAAACAAGTCACCCTGTCAGGAAAATGATTCGTGTAACGTATCGGGTATCACTGGCTCAGCGGTCAAGGCTCCAGTTACCACAGGTAATGTCTTCGCACCATCAGTGACAGAAGCCGCTCTACTACATCCTAAGCAACCCGACGCGGTGAGCTGTGGTGTACTTTGCCTTGTCCAGACTTACACCCACATCAACAACGACGACAGGTTCAAGCGGAAGAAGCGATTGGAACACGAAGATGTCGATGCCATGCGTTTTTTTTTTCACGTTGCAACTTTTGTGCGACTGTGATCATTATGAAGACGTCCGCGATGCAGCGTTCAGTATCCGGCCAGACGTTCTAGCAATTGACAAGAAGATTAACTAGCATTTCAAGGCGATAGCTCGCAGTGAAGTAGTTATGTAGTGTAGCTGTGTTTAAGCGTCGTTGGCTTCATGTATGCACCCCCACTCCCTTATAGTTTACCTTCTGCACGTGTTGCTGTAGAAACCACGAGTCTCACACCTTGTCCGACAGACCGGTCACGAGTTGGGATTGGTCATAGTGTGGCCAGCTCACCACTCTTAAGATCTGCACGTGCGCTACTGCAATTATTCAAAAAGAAATCTAGCCCTTTCCGTCGTGAGCGATAAAAGGGGCTCAAAGTTGCTGAAGGTGCTCAAAGGTGCGCAAAGGTGAACGAAGTTCCTTTGATGAAGGTGCTCAAATGTGCGCAAAGGTGAGCGAAGTTCTTTAGATGAAGATGCACGAAGATGCTCGAATTTGCGCACCTTTGGACAATTTTTTCGACGAAGGTCCCCAATGGTGCTAACGTTGTAAAAAACAAGTTCTTTTAGGCGAGAGCCACCGCTTAGCGCTAGCTGAAAACACGTCGGCGGTTCTTCAACTGACGTTTCCAGCGGCTTGAGCTGTATAGACCTAGCGCTACTTACCACTGACAAGTTACCGGACCTTAAGAGGTGCTCATTACGCAGAAAGAAGGGGGGAAGGTGAACAACGTGGATATCTAACCCCAACTTAGATTCTTTTTAGGAAGTGCCTACGTTCACCAACTATTTGGTGCATAAACCCAACGACATCTGTACCGGTAATTACCGGTACCCCAGGTTTCATAAAATCTAAAAATATAATTCCTAACAGGCAAGCCACTTGCGCCCTTCATTCGTGTTTCCCCCGCTTCGCTGCCACCCCTCGCCGCCGCCGCGCCTCGGCCGTCGCGCCCCCTCGCTGCCACGCATCTGTCTCGTTCCTCGCTGCCAAGCCCCCCCGTCGCGCTTCCTCGCCACCACGCATCCCCCCGCTGTGTCGGTCGTCAAGCTTCTCGCCGGCCCTCTCATCTCGGACGGCGCGCCCCTCTCGGCCGGCGCGCCCCTCCAGGTCGGCACGCTAATGAAGTAACGCGGAAGCACGAAGACGGATGCGCGGCTGTGACGAGGGTTGACGCGCGGCAGCAGCGAAAGTAACGTGCCTAGCAAAACGACCATGTCCGCCGACAGGAGCGTGCCGGCCGAGAGAAGCGCGCCGACGGCGGACATGCTCATCTCGGTTGGCGCAGTGTTGCTTAATGTATAATATATTATTTATTAATAATACGTCCTTGAGTTAATGCTGGTCGCACTCGGTAGAAGCACACCATCAAGTCCTCTTATGGAGAGTCACCAAGTAATTGGTGACTCGTTCACCAATTTTGACCAATGTTGGTGACACGTTCACCAATTATGCTGACTCTTCCACCCGTGTCGGACAAATACTACATGTAGTAGCACTAAGCGTAATGAGTTTAACGTACTGTATGTATGTACATGCACAGTGGGGGCGTTGCCGGCCACAACTCCGGAACGTAAGCGTAAAACGACTGAGTTGTGGCTGGCAACACAGCGATTGCACGCTCATGGACATACTGACCTATGTACGTCACACAATTGTAGAGATCAGTCTCTAAATACTATTTTCAAACCGGTAGATACCGCTATCAAGTCGCCCAGGTTTTAACACCATAATTGGTGAACGTAGGGAGAGCCTTCTTTCTTTAGGAAGGCGCTCAAATCAACAGCATTGACAACACTTGCAATTGATTTTCCCTCTTGCACGATGCGGCTCAACGAGGACACTCACATGTAGTATGCGGCCTCTAGCTAAATGTGCAAAACCTTCACCTTTTGTATTGGTTCTAACCACGCATTGTGCTGCTATCATAGCTTTGCATTCGTCTAGAATATGGACTTTGATTTAAAGTGACAGTCCGCGCTCCCCCCAAATGTTCAATTTGAGTTGTGATTAGCGAGCGAGCAAAGTACGTGGCGGCAACAAGTTCAAAGCAACTCAATTAGAGATTCAACTCATTCTCTGGCGAACGGCGACCGGCCTTGCCACTGCACGTGTGCCTCTCCCGGAACTATATGCCAAGAGCTTGACTATCATGGTTGACTCGCACTCTCGAAACAGCTCACCAAAGCTTTCACAATTAGCTCTTCCAATGCATCTTTGCGGCGAGGATCGTCTTGTAGGCCAACAGAATCAGCACGGTTCTCAGGTGTCGACAAATGCAACATAATCACCTCATCGACAGCCTTAAACTCACCACTGAAACTGACGGCCGAGTTTTAGATCGCTTCATTCTTGGCTGTGCATTGCGCTCGTAGTTCGGCGTCATATGAAGTCCCGCAGACGATAAGCACGTCCAATCAGTCCCTTAAGGGACTTGTCTTGAGCAAAACTGAATGCATACATTGCTAAACCTGTCATACCCATCTTGTACCAACTTAGCCCTGGTCTCGCAGTTTATGGCAACTACACCCACCATTAGCATCGCAATTGACGCCGTTGTCATCAGCACAATGTTTGGTGAAGATGACTTAGTAATCGGGTGGTTTGAATTCAACTGTTCAACTGGACCATTAATTTCCTCCACAAATTCGTTCGAGCTTTGCTTGCCCGTGGTCTAATTGGCTTTTTTATCGGCATCCGATACATACACCCCGCGAATTTAACTCCGGCACAGCGCCCGAACTCCTGGTTGTCCGTAACAAACCAGATAGCACTTTGCTATGATATGTCTCCTCGTGAAACAGATCTTGTAATCGCGTCAAGATAATAAACTCGAACTCGTCAGTGTACTCGAACACTACTGTGTCAATTGCAGGTGTGACTTTCTCCAGCAATTCTAAACCGTAGAAGGTCAGTATCGCTCGTTGGAGATGCACCGTATATGTATCAACGCGTTTTCCTAGTCTCCACCACACATAATACCAAACATGTCGGTGATGGCGCCGTATGTGATACCATCGCCTGCCTGGTCTCTCCATACCCGCTACAAGTTTATCTCTGCACCTTCGATTCCATTATCCATCAATGCTCGAAGCGGTGTATTATACTGACACAAACGATTACCAAACGATTACCAAACGATTGCCAAACTTTTGCCAATCTATGGTGCTATTCAGTAAGCCAGACGTCTCATATTCAACAAGTTCGCCATTAAATTGCAGGTTCTGAAGGCGGCAAGTAGCTTTGGTGGGTGACTCAATGTTGCTGTGAAGAGATGAGCAGCAACCTGCACCACTTCTACACATTTGTCGCTCCAATGTGGCGCTAATCCACTTCTGTGACGGGGTCACAAGCACAAAAGCTAGGAGGAAGCCTAACACGCTAACCATAATAGACGCCTGGCGTCTCTGTCGCTGCTTGTGCTAGAGGCCCTGCCTTATCGGTCCTCTTTAGTACCGAGTACTTAAAGAGACTTGCACACTTGTAGGTTAGAGTTAAACTGTCTTGTATTAATAAAACTCGTAAAGTTCTGTCTGTTGCTTCCTATCTGCATACTGAATCCCTGTCTAAATGGCGATCTTCCTCAGCGGTTGGCTCCCGTACGTCGTCGTCCTTAAGTACGACCGACCTAACTTAACATAGTACTTGATGAAGGTAAAAGTAAACAACCTATCTAAGTACACAGTACCCATTGTGATGTGTGATACTCAGTTCTTGTGGGCCACACGGTCCTGTGTGGTCCACACCAGAGAACATCCCTTTTCCTTGAAAAGGACACTGACGAATCCTGGCCCCATTACGACTTCAATGCGGTGAAGTAACCGGTGAAGTAGCACAATGGTATTGTTTACTTTGCGATGTTTAACCTCGGAAATAGTACGTAAAGCAAAGCGTTTTTTTACGCAAACCAAACTGGTGGTTGGCGTCAAACTTACCGGCAATGACAGCTACTACTACCTGCTGCATTAGCACTTTCGCACTTCCAAGGCAACCCCACTCCACCTTTACCTCCATGACCGCCCCCCCCCCCCCGCCCCCTCCACACACACACACACACACAATTGAAACAATAGATCGCGTACTTCCTGCCTACAAGGCTGGCAAGGACTGGATGCTAGTGGCCGCTCACAACGGCATGCCGCCAACCACTGCGCGTCGCCCCGTCGCGAGTGGGCGTGTTGAACCGCTTCCCCGCGGAGGAACGAGGGCCAAATGCGTGAGGTGTACGCCTCAAATCAAGACGACCCTCGAGACGTACGTTGACGAAAACTGTACCTACACTATCGCCCAGCTGCAGAAGATGGTCTAGATAGACTTCCGCGTGAATCTGAGCGCCTTTACGATCAGCGAGAAGCTGATTGGATTGACGTACATACTCAAACTGAGCGGCATGTTTGTTGTAAACTTATTTTCGTATTAACCTGCGCTACCTTTTGCTTGTGACATAGGTTCGCGTGGAACCACAGACAACTATGACGTGAACAAGGCTAAACGCAAAACCTTTGCCCAGGAACTGCGCAAGCACATGAGTGCGGGGAACTTTATCGTCGCATGGCCAGCTTACGGCGGTGCGAATGGAGATTCTAAAGCGAGGTGCCAGACTGAATATTAACTGCATGGACCTACGCCTGGTGATCAAGATGGTTCTTCACTGCCAGCATGCGGTGGCCGCTGCTAAGCGCATGGAAGACGTGCAGTAAGGCACTTGAACACTGTTGGTATCATGCCCTGAGTCACGATGCACCGGTTTGGTTTGCTAGTAAACCACTTTGCATCCAGAAAATAATATTTTCGTAAATTTTAAGGCCGTGTTCGCGATGGGTAGATAACGATGTTCTGCGAGAGATAATGACGGTAAGTAGCAAAATGAAAGTCGCGAACACGAAATCAGCGCGATGACGTTTTCGCACTAGGACCTTATTATCTGCTTCATCCTGGAAATCGGGTTGACCCCCGATTTCAACAGAATGAAGCATGACGTTCTAATATAGCGTGCTTTTTTAAGGAGTTGTTTCGCTGTCGTATTGACACTTCCGCCAATGCCAGACGGGTGTCAGTCTTTTCTTTCACTTGCCTCCACCGTCTCGAGAACACGACTATGACGAAGCAGGCACCCTCTGCGAAGAAGAAGATAGCCACGATCGGCTCGAAGAAACCCAAGGACTCGGGGAAGAAGCCCGCAGAGACGACAGATCAGCGTCGAGCGTCGTGGGCCGTGTACGAGGTGTTTGACCTGCTTGACATGCACGCGAAGGCTCACGATTACCCCTCACTCACCACGGACAAAGGGCTGAAGTCAAAGGCTTGGAGGGAACTGGCAGATGTGCTGAACGCGAAGCACAGACGGACGCTCGAGAAAGGTGAGATTGTTTGTTATTGTAATCGAGTTCATGCTCTCTAATGTATACACGCTTTATACTTATGGCAGCGCAACACGTGTCCAAGCTTAACCGTATTATGCGCGACAACGACTTGTACAAGGAAATCAAGGGGATCAGTGGTGTAGGTGTCTGCATCCACACAGGAAAGCTCACGATCCGGACGATATGTGGGATGCTTTGACCTCTTCACGCCTCAATCGAGCCAAAGTGTATCGCTGCTATCGGCTTCGGAGCCAGTGGCGCGCAAGTCGTCTAATCAAAGAGCAAAAACGGGCTAGTTTAAATGCGTACTGAAGTAACAGCTACAGCTTACCTGCAATCATGCTGCACAGCACATCATGCTCCCACCTACTGCCGCGAAGCTGGATAATCTTACTGCGTTGCTTGTTCGGCTTTGATTCGAGCTTTCGTCTGACGGGGTGGGCACTGTGTTGAGATCGGACGGTGAGGAAGAAAACGGGGAAGCCCCACAAGGCACATCGGACGCAGTCAGCTCGGCTACGCTCCCGATAAGCTACCCGCAGCGGCTTGATAACGTGCGCCGCATCCGAGATGGCGCGTCGAGAACGAGGTGCACACAAAATACATCCACTGGCAAAACGAAGGATGAGAAAGCGCTACGAGAGCTGCTGAGAACAGCTCAAATTACTTTGAGTTCAAGTTGCAGCAAGAGATGGGGAGTAGCAGTGCCTTGCTTGACGACTCGATCATCTTCGAAGACGGTGATCAGCTACAAGCTGATGTCTAGTCAGTGCAGTTGACCATCGGGGTCCAAGTTCGGCACTGCAGATGAGTTCTATCCTTGCATGTTTTAAGTTCGATTTATTCGAGCATCACGAACGGATGCACTAATGAGTACCAAGCACTAATATCTGGAGAACGCCACCCAGCGTCAATACCACTATATATCTGTATACAAGGGAATCTCTTTATTCAGTAACAACGACGTAAATGTGTTGAGCATGCACATACTAGTAAAATTTAAAATGAATGACGATTGATTAGTAGACTCCAACAAAACTATTGCGCAACAGAGGCTTCAAAAATTGAGAGCACTTCATATCGGATAAGCGTCATTCGCTGTCAATCCTCTTCCCAACCGCTCACGAAAGGTTCTTCATTGCCAATGCGAACAAAGGCTTGATACCCGGCCCACATAGCGTCTGCCATCCAGTTTCGCCAATTTTCAGCCGAAGAAAAGTCAAACGGGACGACATTGCTAGTCGCATTTAATACTTCATCTTGGCGAGCCTCACGTCGGGTGCGAGCAAAATCCTCCCCTTGATCACCGGCATCATAGTCGCAAATGAGTTGCCATGGACGCAAATATCACCGTTTTGATCATCATAATCTAGAAGTCCATACACAAGCGAAGCACTTTGAATCGGCGTTTCAGGATCCCGATTACGCGCCCTACATCATTACGCGCTTTTGCATGGCGAATATTGAATAGTTCTCTTACGTTTTGAGGGTGACCTGAAGCTCTATCGGCCCATTCCTTTAAGCGATACCTCACGCCGCGGTAAGGTGTGAGGACTTTGTCGCTAAGTCCGTAGCCAGCATCTCCCAAGACATAGAACCTTGGAGTAATATGCTCCAACAATCTGCTCCAGCGAAGGACAGTAGCCTTATGTGCGCTCTCCACTTGCATAGAAAACTCGCGCCTTCATGTGCCAATCGCAAAATATCAATAAATTGGTAGTGATGAAGCCCTTGTGGTTGCGAAAGCGGATAGCGTCCTCGCGCGCCACTTCAATCCGAAAATGTATGCCATCGATTGCACCGAGAGCCTGGTCGTAGTATGGATGCCCCGCAATGAATTCTACCCGCACACTCGTGAGAATATCCACGGCATCACCGAGAGCCTGAACAATTGTTCTAACTCTTCGCGCGCGGTCCTTGCGCACTGCCGAATAGGAGAGATCGAAAATAACTTCATGAGAACGGCAGCTGCGTTGCCTATCCAGTGAAGGGCTACCGCGAGCACCTAACGCTGATCTCGAACAGTATCTCGAATAAATGGTCGGCAACGTGTGTACAATTCATCAAAGGCACCAGAATCCATCCGAAAATGATCTCGAAACAAGCGCCTGTTTTTCGATCCGTGTATTGCCTCGAAGGACCTAGGACCAGTTGTCAATCCGAGTAGTCGCACAGCCTGCTCGTGTTGCGCCTTCCGCGAGGGTCGACGAGCGTACAGGAGGGGTACGCAGACGGCGACGATAAGCAGCAGGAGTAAATCGTCCATAGTCATCAATATTTGAAGGTGAAAGATAGAGAGGCCTAGAATGTCATTCTTGGGTTACCATATCGCGAACATAGTTCGTAAAAAAACTCATTTTTATTTACCAGCTGGAATGCCGAGGAAATTTTACAATCCCCGGAAAACCCCACCCTGGCTAGATGAAGGCCACCACGAACACGGCCTAAATAAAAAAATCGTTTAGACACTTTTCATAATTTTCTCAATACCGAATTGAAGTGAATTAACACCACACTAGAGCGGCAAAGGTGTATAAGTCATCCCTTTGTCATGACATACTGCTTGTTATGCCATACAGGATAATATTAGCCAATCAGAGACATTGCATTATGTCATGACAAAGGAATAATAGCCAATCAGAGGCATTCCCGTCTGAGCACTTGTTATCACATACAGGCCCTCCTCGTCTACCAATTTCGCTCACTTGCCGACTGCCTCGATGGTGGCCAGCAGAAAGCCCCCTGCTGGGAGGCCTCGCCTGCCTGGCGGCAAGGGAAGACAGGCAGTAAAGTACTCCGTGCCGTCTTTCCCGGCTGCCGAGAAGCTAAAGTCTGACCGAGCATCGCAACATCCGTCTCACTATCAACAAGCTCTACCCTACACTCCCGAAGAAAAAGTACCAGAGCCGCCGAACGCTCATCCAGAGCTGGAAGGCCGGGCGTACCAACATCGAGCAGTCGAACGCAGAGCAAGGCGGAGCAGACAAGCGAAAAGATCGACCAGCGGGTGTAGGTACTGTATTGCCCCCGTTTGCTGAGAAGCTGCTAGTGGAGTGGGTTAATGAGCTGAGGGCTGAAGGCGTACCAGTTACAACAATAATATTGAAACTGAAGGCCTTATCTGTTGCTAAGCGCTACAATGTTCCTACTTTTGAGGCTTCATGGAGCTGTTAAGACCGATTTAAAGCGCGCCATCGGCTCTCAATGCGCGCAAGAACCCGGCAAGGTCAGATCACTCCTCTCGACTTGGCTAAGATTGCTGCGGACATTGCGGAAGAAGTGCGGCTAAAGCCAATAGAGCTCGGAGTGTCAACTATTTACAATGCCGGTCAAACAGGTTATGAAAATTGAAGTATCTGTATTTGCACTTATTTGAAGCTCTAACGTTATGAATGTTGCTGTGTTTTTTTAATATTTGCCACAGAAAACAATTGAGAAGAAGGGGGCAAAAACCGTGTGGGTTAAATGTGTGGGCAAGGAGAAGGAGCGAGCATCGGCGATGCTTTTAGGTGATTCGATGGGCAACAAATTTACACCATTCGTGGTGTTCAAGGCCAAGCCTTCGCAAATTCCTGAGCGCCGAGAGCTCAACAACAAGAACCACCACGGATTTGGCATAACCATTTGGCGTCAAGTGCGTCCTGCAAAAAAGAAAAAAACATCGAGGTGTATGGAAACGAAAAAGGTAACCCACAAATGAGAATGTATTTACCAACAAAATTAACTGTTTTTGTGTGTGCTGGTATTTTTTTATTATAGGCTGGTGGAACACTTTGTTGTCGCTCCAGTTTCTCAAATTTCATTTAGAGATCGCCCAGTGATGGAGGACCCCATCCTCTTGCTGTGGGACGACTTCTCGGGACATTGGTCCCCTGATGTCGTCTCAAACGCAAACAAGATCAACGTGCATCTTATGAAGGTGCAACCAAACGCGACATCCGTCGCTCAACCTGCTGATGCGATCTCGAACGGACCGTTCCAGACGCCACTGCGAAAACATCTACGCGAAGAACTGGCGGCGCATGCCACAGGGGATGCGTTCAAGCTGAAGGCGCCTGATAGAAGATCCATTTGCAACTGGATTAGCGATGCCTGGTACAGTTTGTTGAGATCGACGATTGTAGGAGGGTTTTAGAGATGCAAACTGCTGGCTGTTCAACTAGAGGAGGACGACAACAGCCAGATTCTAGCTGATAGTGCGGTGGATCTTATTTCAGCTTTGTTGAATTGGGCGTCGTTGACAAGGTGGTAGGACAAATCTGCCAAGCTGTGACTTCGACGAAGCATTTCGTTGTTAGATAAATAGATGCACATCTTCGCGTTGCATTGCTCCAGGTGTAGATCGAGTTTCAGCTTATTGTCGCGGTTAGGGTAAATAGGTGTAGGTGGGTTGTATGTGATGACAAAGGGATGCCGGTATTATCCAGCTTATACTGCTTCTGGATAGTCTTCAATTTGTTCTCGTCCCAGTATGTCTTATAAATAATTCCCTTAATTTCAGGTGGCTGAAGAAGATGAAGGCTGAATCGTCGAAATGTAAACGGATAAGTTGTCAGAAAAGCTCTTGCCGTGGTCTCTAGTCAACAAGATCCATGAACATTACGCGTCCAGCTACCAAGAGAAACAAGTTACTATTTTAAAACAATGGCTGCAGGAAATAGTAGCAGAACGACAGAAATGGTTCTATCTTGGTAGTGTGAGAAAGCTTAACTTTAAAACCCTTTCCAATATCATCAATCATGGTCAACAGAGGACCAACTTCCATCGTCAATTTCCTCAACATAGACGAGGGATCCGGGTGCGTCCCAAGAAGATCGGGACTGAGATCATGAAGAGTAGTAGCGTACGTTTTCTTGAAAAGAGTGCAGATGTGGCCAACGAAATTGTTGCCCGCATTTTAAAATTTTCCATAGCACTGACCGCACACATTGCAGGAGCCAAATTATTCATTTAGATTAAGCATAGCGAGCCCCACGCGTCGGTGGCGCAGTGGGGTACCCCAGGGATGGGAGGGGGGTTAAATTGCGCGGTGCGGAGCCTGTCTTGGCCGGAGTACTTGCTGTCCAGCGAAATTTCGAATAACTGCCTCTAACTATCTATCGTGCGGAAACCCACCCAAGTCGATAATGTATCGTACAGTCACCATGGGGCGGAAACCACATGAATGGTTAACTGACGCGCCGGGGTCATTTCATGACGCCACCACCATGGTGTGCTTCAATGATCCCGTACCGTCTCTGGAAAACTAGATTCCCACGAAGTAGGAAATGAGACCGGGGTGCTAATAAACACCATTTAGGGTGAAACAAAACGAGATGGGGCGCCAGCAAACAAATGTCACGGTTTTGGGGCGCCAGAAAACAGATTTGCGGGCTTCGGCACAAAGGATTTGAGATTGGTACAAAGCCAGGGACTGATCCCTGACTTGCACCAATGTCACTTGGCCCACAATAAGTATCTCCGAGTAATAGGGAATGACGGAGATTCATAATACATGTAAAACTCGTCCAGTCAATGATAAATCGCATGATAAATTTTGAATTTACATTTGCGCCATCAGCGACGAGAAGAGCCCCCCTGTTGGCTGATGGCAGCTTTAGAATCTAGAAGTTCAGGTCGACAAAACAGCTCAATCTGAAGTACGGCGAGTCAATTAAAGTGAGTCTGTGTTGATTCGCGTTAAGTCGACGCGATGTGGAGTATTGCCAGACGACAACGACGGCGACCTACGACGGCGACGGTGACGACGGCAGCGGCGGTCACGGCGACGGCGTCAACCAGCTACCGTCACACGGCGGACCACATCATCACTGCATCTACATAATCAACTGTATGTATGCCGTGACAGCAGCGGCACTTCATAATCAAGACAATGGTTGGTGTTGGAGATTGGGGTGCTGCCACAGGTCAGCCCCCATGAGGGAAGTACAAGTAGAAGTAGAACGGAATAACTGCTTGTCTAATGGAACTCACTTCGCAATCTACTTTGCAGCGCGCAAACGTCATAAAGAATTCTTTGACATACAAGCATCGCTACGACATGCCGGGCATGAACGACGACTACGAGTACGACGCTGAGGGCGACGTCAAGATGGCGATGCCGTAACCTATCTTCGAGGTGACGAGAGCCCCAAGTCTCAAGGTCTGGAGCCAGTCGGCCATTTCGACGTTCCTCCGTGAGCGGAGGCAGTATGAAGGCAAGGTCGCTGAGCAATGCCGCGTCACGGGCGAAGTCCAAGGAACCGTGACGCGAAGTATGCGATCGACGGTGGAGCCAAGGGTGCTAGAGCATGTGGCCCACTACATCCTGAAGAAGGACATCGAGAGCGTGTCAGACGACATGCTGCTCTCGGAAATGAAACGGAAAGTGGGCGCGATGATGAACGACCGCGTCCCCGACGTCACCTTGCTATTCTCACGCGAATTGGAGGATGGATCTGTCTGAGGTTGACGTCGAGGCCCGAATCGCCAACTACTTCATGACTTTCGACCGATTGGTCGAGGACAATGGATTGGCTGGCATGTTGGGCCGAGGACCAGCTGTCGGCGAGGAAGGCCGTCAGCGAATGAAGTTGCGATGCAAACTGTTGCTGAGCAACGTAACGCCGGAGATGTTGAAGGTTGACCTGAGTAGGTTGGTCGAGCTGACTCATCGTGAGGCGAAGGTGAACGACCTGGCCCTGCACGACTTAATGATCGAGCGAGCTACCAGACAGCAGCAGTACCATCTCATGCAATCAGAGATGAAGCAGAAAGGCAGCCCCGCAGGTGAAAGAGTCGGCCACGGCTGTAGGAAAGGTGCAGCAGCGTCCGGCGAAGGCGCAGTCGAAGCCGCCAAGCAGCAGCGGTCGCAACCGCAACGCTGGGGAGCAGCGCAAACCTCCGCGTGATGGTTGTTTGATCTTCAAGGGACCCCATTGGGCTCGAGACTGCCCGACGGCGTCAGCGGAGGAGAAGGCTGAGGTTGCAAAGAACCTGCGCGAGCGTAAAGGTCGCCAACCCGATCGAGTCAAACGCATCACGGCCGATGACGAACCGGGCTACAGGACTGCTGTGATTAACAGCGTGTTGACCGTTCCATTCTGTCCGAAAACGGGCTCGGATGCGAACATCATTGGACGACCGGTGCTTGAAGAGCTCCGTGAACTGGTGCCCGACCTGTTGGCCGTAAGAGTTGAGCCGCCACTGCAGGTGATGGCCGCAGGTGGCAACGCTATGTACTGCCATGAGTGGGTGTACATCGACTTGCAGATTCTGACAGCTGCAGGGCCACTTTGTTTGACGAACATCGAGTGCCTGGTGCTCGAAGCACCCGAGAAGGAACTTCTCCTGGGCAGGGCTACGTTACAGTCCATCGGTGTAGATCTCGATGGGATATTCGAGCAATTGGTCCAGCATAACCTCGGAGAGGCCGAGGCCGAGGCAGATGACATCCAGAGTGACCAGGTCGAGTTGCTCGGACGTGCCGCCGACGATGAAGTGGCGACTATGCTGCATCGTCTCGTGGACGAAGCGATGGAGGCTGGATTTGACATGGCGTCTGCTGATCGACTACGGGACCTAGTGATGGACTACTCCGACGTGTTCCGGCTGCGATTGGGACACGATGGAGCGGCTGATGTGGAGCTGCTGGAGGTGCGGCTTGTTCAAGGCGCACAGCCTTATCGAAGTGGTGTGCGTCGGTACCCTGAGGCGCAGCGGCAGTTCTTGCGCGACTATGTGCGCGAGTTGGAGGCCGCGGGCTTGATCGAGAGGAACAACCAGAGTCGGTGGTCTTGTCCAGCATTGCCTGTCGCTAAGCAAGGCACGGATGAGTTTCGGATTACGGTCGACTACCGACCTGTCAACAAACTGACCGTGTCGCTTGCTGGTGCTGCGTCAAACCTTAGCGTAGTGGTGAAGGCAGTTCGTGGAGCCTACAGTTTTGGGACTTTCGATTTCCACAAGGGTTTCTGGCAAATGCCGCTACACCCCAATAGCCGTGAAATGTTCAGCTTTGTGACCGAGAACGGAGTGTTTACTCCAACCCGTGTGCCGCAAGGGGCCAGTGACTCAGCGGTCCATTTCCAGGCACAAATGAATGATGTCCTGAAGGAGTTGCTATTCAAGCGCGTTCTCGTGTGAATCGACGACGTGCTACTTTTTGCTCAAACCCCAGGGGCATTTCTGGACAACCTCGAGCAGTTTTTCTCAATACTGAGGCAGCGCAAGTTGAAGTTGAACGCCAAGAAGTGCAAGTTGTTTGCACGCCGCGTCAAGTGGTGTGGTAAGCTAATCGATGGCGAAGGGGTGGCTCATGATCCGGAGCGGCTCGAAGCTCTCCGCATGATGCCGCTGCCGCCCACCGGTGCGGCTTTGCAGCATTTCTTGTGTGCTTTGAACTGGCTGCGCGACAGCATGGTAGATTATGCTAGGACTGTGGCACCCACAGGAGAAGCTCGAGCAAGTAATGAGAGAGCACGGCCGCCGCAAGTCCCAGCTTAGCGGTGCTACATTGAGCTGGACCGATGATGAGGCGGTTGCATTTAGGAGCACGCTGGCGATGGTTGAGCGGTCTTGCAAGCTCATCTTCCCTGAACGTGGGGCAACCGTGTGCATGTTCAGCGATGCCTCGCTGTCCGGCTACGCCATGGTGGTCACGCAGGTCCGCCGTTGGCAGGATAGCATTCCTGTAGAGGAGCAGTCGCATGAGCCTTTGATCTGCCGTGGCGGTATGCTCAAGGGCGCGCAACTGAATTGGTCTATCGTGTAGAAGGAAGGGTACCCCATTGTGAAGGCGTGTGATGAACTGGACTACATGCTCGCGCGGGAGGAAGGGTTTCACATCTACTGTAACCATTCTAACCTGATTCAATTGTTCTCGCCTGACAAGGAAGTGAAGCAACATGTCAGGGGCAAGCTGCAACTCTGGGTGCTGAAGCTGATCGGCTGTAGATACGTGATCCACCACATTGCCGGCGAGGTCAACCTATGGGCCGACATTATCTCTCGTTTGGGGCAGCCGGTCGCTGCTGGTGCTGAGGGCGCTCTCGCGGTGAAGCGGATGACCACGCGGTCTGCCCAAACGCTCTCGGAGCTGCGTCCATTGCAGGACGGGCAATTTGTATGGCCCACCCGGGCCGACGTAGTGAAAGTGCAGTTGCAGCACCGCCGCGACGCGCCAGATGAAGGGAAGGAGGTTGATGGGGCAGTTGAAGTTGAAGGACGACTCTGGATCCCGACCAAGGCCAATAGTTTGATGAAGCGCATCTTCGTGATCGCGCATTGCGGTGCACAAGGACACCGCGGTGTCCATGTGATGGTCGAGCGTCTCAACCTCCATTTCTCGCTGGATAATGTCCGACCAGCAGTCGTTCGTTTTATCAACGAGTGTCTCCTCTGCAAGCATGTCAAGGGTGGCACACTGATCCAGCGTGACTGGACGGTTGACCGAGAAGTGAGCGACCGTAACGAGTGCATGCACATGGACTATCTCTACCTTGGTGAAAGCTATGGTGAGGCCAAGTATGTGCTCGGGTTGAAGGACGAACTGACCCACTACTGCGAACTGGTAGCCGCGGACTCTGCTGACAGCCAGACTGCGGTGGAGGCCATTCTGGATTGGCACAAGAGATTTGGGCTGCCAGCCATATGGATGGCAGACAATGGGGCACATTTTAAGAACTACGTGATGGAGTGGCTAGCTGAGCGGCTCGGGGTATCTCGCGGCTTTGTGCCGGTGTACTCACCGTGGATTAACGGCACCGTGGAAAGGGTGAACTGCGATATCCTCCAAGTGTTGAGGGTGATGCTGCTCGAGAACCAGCTCGACACCCGCAATTGGGTGTATCTACTGCCTCTTGTCCAAGCCAACCTGAACCACACTCCCGTGGTCTCGTTGGGCAACTGTGCCCCGGTGGAGATTTTCACAGGGCTCCCAGCGCCCTCGGCGCTGGACATCGTGATGGTGCCGGAGGACAAGTTGCCGCGCACACTGCCGTTGGGCAAGACCGAGTTCCGTGACACCATCGATGAGCTCCGCCGTAGCCTCCATGGGCTACACCGTGTAGTGCAAGACCAGCGCGAGGAGCGACGCACGGCCGCCATGGCCCGCTCCAAGGGGACTGTCTGCAATTTTTCGGAGGGTGACTACGTACTGTGGTCTCGTGTGGACCAGCGTCTCCAGGGAGGCAAGCTGCTCGTGCGTTGGGTCGGGCCTTTCCAGGTGGCCAAGGCCCTCCCGCACTCGGTCCTCGTCCGCCACCTGCTCACAGGGGCTGAGTATGATGTCCACGGATCACGCCTCAAGTTCTACCATGACGGGGACCTCGATGTAACCGCGGAGATCCGCGAGCATGTCTCTCTGCAAGGGCTCGTGTTGGATGTTCGGGAGATTGTTGGACACCGAGTGAACCCTGCGACGGGCGAGCTTGAGCTGCACGTTGCTTGGCGCGGGCTCCAGGATATCGAGAATTCCTGGGAGCGCGCCAGCTCGATCAAACAAGACGTTCCGGCCCAGGTGTCCAGGTATGCTGAAGAACATGCTGTGGAAAGCTTGCAGTAAAAGTTTGAGGGTCGAAGGGTCGCTGGGGGTAAAGTTACAAGGGATCCCACAAGATGGGTACAACTTGACCTGGTTGCCGTTGAAGTTGGGTGCAGGCGACAGGACATGGCTACAATGTGTTCAGAAACAATCACGGGTGAAGGTGCCGCGAATGTGTTCTGAAGGTGTCTTGTCGTCTTGGGGGCAGTGTGGAGTATTGCCAGACGACAACGACGGCGACCTACGACGACGACGACGGCAGCGGCGGTCACGGCGACGGCGTCAACCAGCTACCGTCATACCGCGGACCACATCATCACTGCATCTACATAATCAACTGCATGTATGCCGCGTCAGCAGCGGCACTTCATAATCAAGACAATGGTTGGTGTTGGAGATTGGGGTGCTGGTACAGGGCAGCCCCCATGAGGGAAGTACAAGTAGGAGTAGAACGGAATAACTGCTTGTCTAATGGAACTCACTTCGCAATCTACTTTGCAGCGCGCAAACGTCATACGCGACTTTATGTGAATCCCCACAGACTCACATTACCTCGCGCCAACTTAATGTGAATCCACCCAGATTCACTTTAACTCGAGACGACTTAACGCGAATCCAATCCTATATTGGGAGCTAGCGTGTGGATGACAAGCGACGACCGCAAATACATTCAGGTTTAGTTTGGCGATGTCACCCAAAGCTTGGTCGCTGCTCACGAGCGAAGCCTTCGCCAAACATCGAGCAACGAAATTCTGCTGCTCTGCCGCCTACGCCAAACGTAGCATAGACTGCCAAATTGGTGGCGCCGATCACGCGATGATTGAAAGAAAGCTCGAATGTACAAATATCACCTGTGCGAAGATGGAGAATATTTACGGAGGCACTCAATGCGACGTCCAATTGAAGTATTGGGAGTGTAAGACAAGGGGTTTGTGGCGTGTGTACAGCAATGATAAACTACATTTTCGAGGTGATGTAGAATGCACCGGAAAGCATCGTGTGCCAATATCAGCTGACATCAAGGCGTATATCAGTAAAGTTGATCAATGTGGAGTGCAACCGCGGCACATTTGGAGCAGTCTTCGCCGTGCAACCGACGTCCCCACGCAACCTTTAGGTTTACCGTCACGACAGCACATATCCGAATGTGTGAAGCGACTGCGAAAGAAGGCCTTGACGAAAGAATTTCCGTATTATGATGGTATTGATAGTGATAAGGCGTTTCTTTTTGGGCCGACCGATGACGACGATGGTTTCCCCCGGATCGGGAAAGACAGTGACGCTGATCCCTTCGTGTTGGGCGTGGCAACGCTAAGGTTGCTTACTAAAGTAGACCAGCTTCATGGACCTGAGCATTTTCGATTGTTCCACACGGATGCTACATTTAAGTTGAGCGACCGAGGCTACCCAGTTATTACGTGTGGATTCTCGGACAGATCTCGGACTTACCATCTCATGGCTATAGTTGAAGCGCTCGGACGCATTACGAATACGAGCTAGCCCTCGGTTGTGTGGCAAAACTGTACCAAAGATTTTTTTGGTCAACCCTTCGTGTTGACGCGGTGCTTGGTGATGCAGAAGACGCTCAGCTTAATGCAACCCGAAGCATCCCTGCTTTCAGCGAAAGCAAGTACCTAATGTGTTTTTTTCACGTATTGTACAATGTTCACAAGAGAACACGCCACCTCCAAACTGGCCCGGGTGTGGCGGTATTTTCTGGAATAATGGATATGCACTTTACAACAAGTTACGCTGAGTATTGCGCTGTGAAATACCGTGCATTATCCGACTTGAGAAAGGAGGCGTGTCTCTTAGCGTTTGCCGCCTATTTCGAGGAGCGGTGGGTCAACAGTAGGTATTGGAGATGGCAGGTTTTTCATTCACCCTCGAGCTATGCGGCTACGAACAACTCTTGCGAGGTGTTTAATGCTAGTGTGAAACGAACGCAAGTCAAGTGAGATTTGTGCACTTTTGCGAAGCATGGTTACCTTGAGTGAAGATGTCGGATGTAATGTTCTTTCACCTACTTCACAGATTGCAGCTCCTAATGAGGAGATGAAGCGAACAGCAAAATGGATGTTGAAGTCCAAAGTAGTAGTTGTAATCCGTACAGCCATGGAGTCGCAGGTGCGAGTGCTGCATATTCTCGATGTTCATAGTGACCCAACAACGTTGGCAAATTTGCGACGACTGGCCAGCTCGATTGTCGCAGGGAAGGGCGAAGTACCATCAATTGATCGTCTGGTTCTAGACAAACTGGAGAAACAGAAAGCTTCGCGTCTGTATCGGGATAGCGTTAAATCGTCTACGCGTCGATCACACCGCGACAATATACCCCTTGGTGGCTGGGCTGTTGATCTAAACGACAGCATATGTGGTTGCTCAACGCACCATAAATTTGGAGTTTCGCTCACATTATTGTGGCAAGGTCGGCTCTGGGATTGGGCAATGGTGTCAGTTGTGGCGATAAGTTGGTGTGTCGGCGGGCGAGAAAGAAGCAGCGAGTAACACGCGTCGTTCCAGTGCAAATTGTCCCATTTGCTACAAATACCGGGGTAGAGAACAATGTGTCTGTCAATGTCGGGAGATATGCTATCAATATTCCAGACCGTGGTGGTTGCTACAGCAGCAGTATTGGGCAAGTGCAACTAGATAATGGTGCGGCAAGCATGTATGATTTCGGTGGTAGCCTCTTTCATGCAGACACTTCGGGTATGTATCCATTTGGCGTCACGAGTAACGCCCCGCAAGTTCTGACACCGCCGGGGTAACTAGCCGATAACACTTTTGCGGGTGTTATGCATTCTGCACCTGCACAAATTCCGCCACGAGTGGAGAGTCATTGGTACGTGAATACGCTTCAAACCGTCGGACACGTTGATCCACTTCTAAGCCAAGGTGGAGAACATGTGGTCTACAACAGCATAGGACAAGAGCTCGCAATGGATGCTGCGTGTAACACCAGCGGAGGGCTTCTCTACACAGACTTCACTCCTAATGATGCCTACGACGATGTCATTGTAGTTGACCCTCTCCATGGAATAGATCCCCTCCAGATTGTGTTCGATCCACGTGTACCTCAGCAAATGGGCCGCCCAGCCCGGATGCCTTGGCGCTTGAGATGGACACGCTCCATAATTGATAGCCAACACCGCTATCAATGCATATAGGCTAACATGCTATTACATCAGTAGTATCTCTGTATTGTGCTCTTGCCTTAGCGCATTTTACCCAGAGCACGCGGTAGTTCTCGCATCTTAAACGTCGACTCATGATCACTTTAACTTAGCACAAGAGCTTGGAATTTTTATATCAAGTCAATCTGGGTGGATTCACATTAAGTCGGCGCGAGTTGAAGTGAATCTGGGTGGATTCACATTAAGTCAGCGCGAGGTAATGTGAGTATGTGGGGATTCACATTAAGTCGGCGCGAGTTAAAGTGAATCTTAAACGATCCACCTGGTTTGTAATAGCATATATATACAGGTAGATAACGGGATCGAGATTCTGATTCGTGGCACGAGTGGCTGACAGACACGAACTCGTCCAGAATCAGATTTGACTCTGGGTACATACCTCACAACGTCTCCAATATGAAGAAATCCGCATGCGTGCAGCGAACACTGCGGCAACGCATTGAGCTGCTGAAGAAATGACGGAATAATCCTGACTATCGAGGATGCCGTTCGCGAGCTAGGCGTCAAGGAGTCAACTCTTCGAGATTGGAAGCGGCGCTACTGGCATCGGCTGTGATGACTTCATGCGGACAAAGGGAGCAGGGCCTAAGCGAAAAATGAAGCAGTGTGAAGGCAGGGTTCTGGCGTATTTTGATAAGTTGGAAGAAGGCAGGCCCGCAGCGTTTTAACGACTTGTCATTTTACTGTCAAGAGTTGGAAGAATTCAGCACTGAGTTCACGATTCTAAAGTCGCAGAGAACTTGGATTAGGCGCTTCTCGACCCCTATGGAGGTGGCAAGAATAAGGATTCTGAAGCTGCTACAACTGGTGTCGGTCAAAACAACGTTGCGACTGGTGTGGACCACAGTAAGGCTGTAACTTCGGTCGGTCAAAATAACGAAGTCGAGGTTCCAAGGAGCGGTGTTGGCGATGGAGATGATGATGGTGTTGGTGAGTAAGTGTCGGAAGAATATCCAGTTGAGGAAGGAAATTCACCTGCCGAGGCCAGCAGTGACAGCTGTGACAACGGTAGCAGTTCGATGCGACGAATGTGATAATTCCGGGGATAGTGACTTCGAAGTTGAAGTAAGTGTCCCCAAGTCAGCCCCCTCCTCAAAAAGAACCATTTAAGGAAGCGTGTCTTCAAGGACGGAGTTTGGTTGAAGGCGTCCAACAGCGTGGACGATATCTGGACAGTAGCCGAGGACGTGGACAGCCTGAAGCCGTATCAGTTCTTGTTGGCGACGGCAATCGACTATTTCATCAACCGCTACATGGTGCGGGGAGCGTGTACACGTGCGGGTCGAAGTTCTACAGGACCATCGAGGCCGCACGCGCTGCACACGATCCAGGCGCGAAGGCTGAACGACTTAAGACTTTGAGCGAGATGTTGGAGTGGAGTTGCTATCCGTATGTGCTGCTGCCAATTTGGGGGAACAAGCATTGGAGCTTCATCATCGTTGAGAATGTCTTTCGTGATGGACCTACAGCGCTGTTCCACGTGAACTATCTCAAAGGAGTACACAACAGCTTGGTGTATTCGATTCCGTCAAGTGGTTCTTGTTCCAAGAGCAGAGCAAACTTGCAGGTGATACACTCTGTGAATGGCGCTACGGCACGTTTAACACACAATCTCAACAGAGCAATGCTGTTGACTGCGGGATCTATCTTCTGCACTATTTGGGCATCATGTCAAGGAAAATTGTCGAGCTGCAGCCCCAGCTGGGCACGCGTCCACGGACGATGAAGGACAAAGTCGCCGAATGGTCAGTGGGGAAATTCAACACGCGCCAAGCAGAGGAGCGTCGGGGAAGTCTGCTCGACGTCCTCCTTCGCGATACCAAGTCCGTCGATTTTCTATCCGCATCAGTTTAAACAATAAGAGTTACACGGAATTTGTTTGCATTCACTTTCATATTGATGTTGCCCTGTTCAATTACACGCCGTACTTCAAGATCGCCGTCCTCATGGGAGCCGAGCAACTGATCCTTCCCCTGGCTGTCATGCTTCAGGTCACCAAGCTCATGGGCGGCGCTTGAGAAGGACTGTAGTATGTTGTTAGCATGAAAGCCTCACACAACACTACAGTTGGGAGATCACCTGGAATAAGACGAAAGTATCGCAACAGCTACTCTCCCACCGAGCTGGTAGGAACGTAGTGCTAGGAGTAGATGATTTACCTATTTCCTTGGTGAATACACTTGTCATAAGCGTCCAGGGAGTATCAGCCCCCCTAGAGGTGGCTTCACGGAGACCAACTACAAAGTTATCTTTAGTTCGTGGTCACCATGGAGACTACAGATATCAAGAACCCCAAAACGACTTCGGTGAGGGTCCCGCCGTTTGTCCTGCTGACGGCGCTCATAATTGCGAGCACGTCACATGCAGCGTTGGTGAAGTGGTGTCGGGCGAGGAAGGACTACGAGCAGCAGCAGGTGGGCATGATGTTTCAACACAACAAAGAGGAGGTGGCTGGAGCCATCACAAGCATTAAGTACTCGTTCACGCCGGGTTTGTTCAAGGTGTTGTGTGACCTGGAATGGGGAATCGACATCGCAGATATCACTGACGACATGCTAACGGCAAAATTTGACGGCATCAGCGACTGTCGTTAACCCCAGTGAACCAAACCGTAGAACAAAGCATATGATCAAAAGTGTGCGCTCTTTCTTAGCGGAGTTATAAAATATATGTATAGAAAGCTCTTCCGTCAATGCTTGCGTTCGTCCACTTTTTTATGTTCTGCAGTGTCCTCTGAAACGTAATAGCCAAATCAAAGATGTATGTTATAACATATCAGAACAGATGTTTTATCCTAGCTGGTAGGACAAAAAAACGGTAACTCGTGTTGAGTGGGGGTAGCTATATTATAGCCAATAGTAGCTGGGTACGAGACACTTGGTTATAATGGTCATGGGATAATGATTGCAACATTCTGCGACTGCCAAGTCTGTGTTTGTCCTAGCGATCTTGGCGCAAGGACAAAATTAGTTGTGTGCACCACACTTTGATCCTTTTTCGTAGGACAAAATCCATTAGGGCTAACGACACCGTTCCCAACGTCGCTACGGAATTCAAGCTGGCAGTTAAGATGAATCTGATAGAATCTGACGTCCAGGAGCAGGTGTGATCCAGTTATTTAAGACTGGGGGCAGCTAATTGAAGACCGTGGGTGGGGCAATTTCTTTACTGATCATGAAGGAAAGCCGCTCACGCGGAAGATGTTCGTTGGTGCGATCGAGCCTCCAGCGCTGCGGGAAAATGTTGAGTCAATATTGGCGTACCAGAAGCGCTCTGCGCGCACCGATGAGCGTGATTTGTTTCAACTTCTCCTTGAGGGCTTTCGAACACGAGCGCGACTTCCAGCGGAAAATTGGACACCGCAAAGCTGCTCAACCGGACGATGGTACATCTCACGATTTCAACAGTCGACCGAAGAAGAAGGCGCGGATTAACAGCAATGCTGTGTCGTTGAAGCCGTCTTTCAACAGGCAGGGCAAACCAGATCAACCCGTGAAGAGGGAGTCCGTCACACCACCGCATGGAGGTTGTCTTTAGTGCACAGGGGTACAATGGTTGGTGCACGGCCCAAAGGCATCTCCTGAGGAAAAGAAGCGGATGCTGATAGAGCGCCATTAAC
Organism: Phytophthora x cambivora; assembly: GCA_033557925.1. Classification (NCBI taxonomy): domain Eukaryota; phylum Oomycota; class Peronosporomycetes; order Peronosporales; family Peronosporaceae; genus Phytophthora; species Phytophthora x cambivora. The sequence goes on along the minus strand of JAUCEB010000012.1, from coordinate 1,050,208 downwards.
GGCGCAACCGCAAGAGAAAGGTGAAGAAGGGTGGTGATCAACAATGACGGATTCGGCGCATCCAATAGTGTTTGGAAGATATCGCTCCGACAGTGGAACTTAATGGCAAATATTCAATGCCCTTTTGCGCAATTCCGGGGGGTGAGGTTAGTGCGATTGGAAGGAAACAGGTTCAAAGTTAATGAAGATGGACCGCTCCATCAAGGAAAGTGGACTGGGAGTTGACCGCGAAGACGTTTGGTGGTCATAAACTCACCCCGAGTGGACAAGTGAAATTGATCGTAAATTTGAATGCTGATACTGGGCCGGTGAATATGGTTGAGTTGGTGGACTGTTTGGTGATAGAGGACGATTCGTGCATCCTGGGGAAGGACGTGCTGTCTGACCTGGACATTGACATTGGCCGTCAATTGGAGCAACTTATTGAGAATAAAGACACAGTTGATGATGATCCAATCGGCCGCGATGATGATGAAGACATAGGTGGATTCGAAGCGATATATCTAATGAATGCAGTGATGAAACTTGTTGACGCTGCGATTAAAAATGAGTTCCCTGCAGATTATCGTGATGAACTGGAATAAATTGTTAAGGAGTTTGATATCTGGCGGCTTCAACAGGAGAACGACCCTCCAGCGAAGGTGTCACCACTGTTTATTCGACTAAAAGAAGGCACCCAGCCTGTTAAGTGTAATTCTAGACAGTACCCTCCGCATCCGAGGAAGTTCATGGAAGAGCTGAATAGCAAGCTGGAAGAGTTCAGATGGATATTTGAAAACCCAAGCATCAGATGAGCTAGTGCAGCATTGCTAGTCGCCACGCCAGGGGGCTCTGCAGACTTCACGGAATTCAGGCAAGCTTCTGGCTATCGGGAAGTGAATGGGCTGACTGAAGCTGTAGCAGGAATCATATCTATTTTACGGGTCATCGCAGTGAATGTACGGGGAATAAAATAAACATCCGTGCGTTGACGGACATGCCGTACCCCAGGACGGCGGGCGATCTACAGCAGTTTTCCTGTGCTGCTAACTGGCTTAGATAAAATATTGTAGACTACGCAGAGGCGATGTAGCCATTACAAGCCTGTCTAGATAAAGCTCTAAAGGAAGACAAAGCGTGTTGCGGCTAAGATTTTGATCAAGATAACGAGCGAAGAGCAAGTGTTTGATAAGATGAAGACGTTGCTTCCGACCTCAGCGACGATGCATCACCCATCACCGATAGCTCAGATGGTTCTACTAGCAGATGCGTCTGACAAAGCTTGAAGTATGATTGTACCACACGTGGAGAACTGGAAACCGGACTTCTCTGTAGCAGACCAACAACTTCAGCTATTAACGTGCTTGAGAGGCTTTTGGGGCGCTTAGAAGAACTGGTCGGTAATGGAAAAGGGAGCACTGTCCATAGTCACAGCTTCCGAGAAGTTAAACTATTTGCTGTTGCGACCGGAAGGCTTCCGTCTGTATTGCGTCCATAGGAACTTGATCCATGTCTTTGCACCTGGCGACGATATTAAGAAACATGTTAGAGGTAAATTGCTCCTATGGTCAATGGATTTGACGGATTTCCAGTATCAGATTTACCACATCACTGGGGAGTCCAATGCGTGGTCCGGTATGCTGACGCTGGAGTTAGTGCAGACACGAACGGGCCGTCGCAGACAGAAACTCACGCTGAGACCGCTTGATTCTGATGGATTTGTGTGGCCAACGCTGGCTGAGCTGGAGGAACCCCAGTCTCGGCACCGACCACGCGCATTGCCACGAGAACTGAGTGAGCGGAACGATGGTGTCCTTGTGCAAGAGGCTCGACTGTTTGTACCACCGGAGGCGAAGCAGCTGATTGACTGCATGATGAATATAGCGCATTGCGGACAGCAAGTACGCCGCGGCCGGCAGCCGATGATGACAAATCTGTCGAAGGTGTTCTACCTTACCCGGTCTACGGCAACGCGTGGATGCATTCCTTTCGAGTTGTCTGTTTTGTCAACATGTGAAAGGAGGGGTGATTATTCCCAGGCCTTGAAGTGAAACATTTCGTGCCGAATCTAGAAATGACGCTTTACATTGTGATTTCCTGCACCTTGGGCCCTCGTTTGGGCCGAAAGTATACATACTGACAATGAAGGATGATTTAGCCATTTATGCGAGCTCGTGACGTGTACAGTGCCGAAGAGCACAGTCCTGGCTGGAGACATTTTCAAGCAAGTTTTAAGAGTGATGATTCACGAGTATAAGGTTGACCAGCGCAGATGGGAGTCGCTTATTCCGGTGGTACAAGCCAGTCTATTATCATACACCAGTGCAGTCATTGGCGAACCGAGATCCTGTGGAGATTTTCGCAGGATTGGGTACGCCGTCGCCGTTTAGCTGTGTTTTTTGCTTGAGCCTGCGCCTGGACGTTTGACAGAGCTACGAAGTAACGGGGGGGTCAAGCGTGCCTTATTGAAGCTGCGTACCACCATTGCTGAAATGCACTGAGCAGTAGCGAATGTCCGCGAGAAGCAAATGTTACTTAACAAAACGAAAGAACGTGCTGAAAATCTTGTCAATTTCTCTAATGGCGACTACTTTTTGCAGTTAAGAGTGGATGAGAAGCATGTGAGTATATTGTTGGTCACCTGGGTGAGCCCCTACATTGTCACCAAGGTGCATCCCAGGTGGTATACGGTCAAAGCAGGCTAAGAGTCAAGGTTCATGGATCCCGTTTGAAGTTCTATGCAGACAGTGACCTCGATGATACGGCTGAACGGCTTGAACACATTGCGTCTCAAGATATCATTCTGCATTCTTCGAACACCGATGGAACAATACAACCAAGGGCTACGAAGTACATGTGAACTGGCGAGGCCGCGAAAGTATTGAGGACTCCTGGGAGCCGTTCAGTGTTTTGGCGAACGATGTCCACGTGCTAGTGGACAGCTATGCCATGGACAGCACAGCGAGGATCTGCAGTGGCAATGGGCAAAGGCACAACGGAACAGGAAGGGTGCAGTGCGAGGTCACCAACCCTGGATTGCCAAACCGTGATTGCACAACCACGAGGGTTGCTGCACTGCGTGTACTTGCGAAGCGCCATGATTGCCTTCGGTAAGCTGTAGACTCAGGATGTTTACATGTCTGTGACAGACACCATGAGCTGGACTGAAAGCAACGTCAGGTTGATTGATAAGCTTCAGTATCTCGTCCTCGACGACGGATTTCAGTTGGAGCCATGCGGCGAGCTCTACGTGTCGTGGCGCCCTGTTTCACGTGAAAGTGTCGAGGCGCGCCTTCGTCTTGACCAGCGATAGCGGGAACAGCCCGCAAGCCTTAAACCCTCGTTCGAAATCGCGACCAACCTTTGCGCATCCCCAGGCCAAGCTTGCCACCTTGATGGCGTCGTCCTTGCTGATGTTGAAGTAGCCGTTGTCGTCCTCGTCCACAAGCTCGCTGATACTGTTGTGGATCTTGCTCTTGAGTGTGGCAAATACGGCAACATCGAGAGGTTGCAACAGATGGGTACCGTTGGGGGGAAGGGACACTAGCAATATGTCCAATGCGTCAGCAGCATCGACCACCTTGTCCGAGTAGTGAGATCCGCAGCCATCCAGAATCAACACCAGCGGCCGCAGGATCGAAGCAGGCACTGAACCTGAAAAGAAGTGTAGCCATTCTGCAAAAGGCTCCATGTTCATGAAGCCCGACGGTGACGTGGTCACAGTGGCACCAGGTATCACACAATCCGCCATCGACTGAGACGAGACGGTCTTGCACATTAGGATGAAAGCAGGAGGCGCCACGAAACCAGCTGCGTTCCCACATGCAATAACCGCGAGATAGAAGTTCGCTGTTGGCCCCGTTGTCCATACGTTGCTCGATCAGCGGACATCGACCACCTTCGTGCTCGTGAGTTGCTTCTGGAAGGCAGTTTCATCCATATTAAATAGCTGGGTGTGGTCGAGTTTCAGCTCGATGACCAACTTCGCTAGAGTGTTGAACAGAGTGGTTAGATCCGCAGAAATTATGCAGTTGCGCTTCACAGCTAGCGGCTGTGCTGCTCCCCCCATCAGAGAGGGAAAACGCTCCTTAAATCGCTTGTACTCCCCCCCCCTCCCCAATACTTTGACAACTACATAGCAATCCAACCTCCTGTGCTTTCTGAATGATATCAGAACGGCCAACAGGACGACCGACGAGTTGCCGCCCCACAACCCAGTCATAGAGGTGCTGCTCAGCGTCCTCGGGGAGGAATGGCTTCGGTCCTGGCCGAGCAGCGGTCAGCGGCCTCCCTTCCTTTGCAGCTGTCAGCCACTTCCGGATGGTTCGCTCGTGAATACCGGAAGCTTCGGCGACTGCGACGATAAAGAGCCCGCCTGAATGAGGACGATGGTGGTTTGCTTCGTCTTCTCGGCGTAGATTCTGACCATGGTGTAGGTTTGGAAATGAGAATGCTCAATCAATGTGTGTGGCAACGCTGCGCTACCACCACCCAGTTTGTTGTGCTCCGCTCCCGCCACCGCCACTAGTTTTTCCGCCAAAAACAGCACATAGATTTGTGTAGGTTTCGTACTTAAAGTAATTTCAACGAATGATACACAGGGAAGCGGAAAGCAGCCTAGTCATTGGTCTAAACACCCCCGGCCTCGAATTGACCAACCGGCCCCGAACTGACCGTTCCCCTTAATTTCGAAATTGTCACGTAATAAGCTGAAAGCTCGCTCGGGCAACTTGGTAGGTTGAAGGCAAAAGGAAACTGAATGAATTTGGTTTAGGGAACGAATGGAGTGCGCTTGGGGGTTACCTACGGGTACAGAGGCAAGCAGGGGTTACCGAATTTCTGTCGCGAAGAACCTGCAGCGAAGCCTGTCGTGTGAATCCGTCGTCCGTTAACAACGGAAGCTGGGCAGCTGTTACACGGCGTACAATCCCCTCCGACGTCCAGGTGCACGAGGGCTCTCAGCTGCTGACTCATAGCAAGTGGTTCGTGAGAACGGGCCTACTACATGTGTCTATATGACCTTACAGTGTTGGAAGCATGTTGCTGCGCGCTCCACCGAAAAAGAAGCGCTCGTTGAAGATGTGAACGTGGAAGCTCGAAGGTGGACCCTTTGTTGACAGCCGTGGGCGGTCTCGGATCGTCACCAGCGCTGACGTGGGCAAGCCCCAAATTGGCACAGCATGCAAATACATATATATCTGACAGCACCAGCGCCATCGCGCACCACGCAGACAGCTAACCGGTCCAGCAAGCAGTGCCTGCGACGAGCTATCCGTCACGGACTTCGTGCCACGACCAGACCGATCGCAATTCCCGCTGTGGTCACCTGCTTGTGATCGAAAGAAAGCAAAATGTATTGTGAGAGACTTAAACCACTTGCTGCTGCTTAATCTGGCTTGCGGCACCAAGCCACGAGTTCGTACAGCTTCTAGAAGCTCGAGGCACCATGTTGGGCTTTGCCCTACTTCCTACGATATGCATCGCGACGGACACGAGACCAGCCAGGATCGGCTACACTGCCCCCCCCCCTAGAGTCCGTCGCACTTCAACATGTAAATTCTGTTTCCCGCTACGCTCCGCTGACTTGGCCTCGAAACTCTTCGTTTTGTTGTTCTGCGTAATTCGCCACTAGGACTGGAACGTCGTGCACCATGTTCGCAAGAGGCTCCCAGGAGTCCTCAATCTGTTGTAGTCCACGCCACGATATGAGTAGCTCCCACTGTTTAGTGATGGGGTTGAAACGGTGCTCGCGGATACGCTCGACTCCCAAAACGATACCTTGCTTGGCAACGTGCTCTAAGACCTCTTCGTCCACCTCCAGGCTAGCATCATCATAGAATTTGAGTCTCGATCCATGCACTTCGAAATCATCCCCCGTAATCAAATGTTCGATGACGAGCGAGTACTCGCGAGCCTCGGTCACTTGGTACGGTCCTACCCAACGAACCATCAACTTATTGCCCCGTAGTCGCTCGTCAACGCGAGACCACAACACGAAGACTACTATGGTGAAGTTTTCGAGCTTTCCCTCCTTCGCCATCTTCTGGTAGGGCCGAGTTCTTTCTTTGCGCTCAACAACTTCTTCATGCATGAGTCGTAGACTCTCTCGAAGTTTGTGGAGTTCTTCTTCGACGGCGTCCATGTTGATGGTCATCAACTTGTTCTTGGCATGAGGTAGGAGCACAGTGTCCAGCTGCGTCGGCACTGATAGCCCCGTAAAAAGTTCCACTGGTGCTGCTTTGCCCCCGAGGGACTGCACTGGCGTTTGATTTAGGTTAGCTTGCACGAGTGGAAGTAGGTACTCCCAGCTTTTCGTATCAAGCTGCTGGTGCTCCAGCAACAGCACCCGCATAACCTGAAGCACGTCCCTGTTGATGCGCTCCACGGTCCCGTTCACCACGGAGTGTAGACGGGCACAAAGGTGTGGACGGCCTTCAACCTGTCGCGCAATTTCTCCATGAGTTTGTTCTTGAAGTGAGTTCACTTGTCGGAAGTCCACATCGTTGGTAAGCCGAAGCGCTTTGCCCAATCGAGCGCTGCAGTCACCGTAACGGTGCTAGTTGGGGTATCACACGGAACCAATTCGCAGTAGTGCGTCAATTCATCCTTGTGCACCAAGACATAGCACGTGTCCCCGTATGATTCTCCCATGAACAGAAAATCAAAATGCAACACTTCGTTGCGGGCCGCAGGTTTACGCTAGTCACGCCATGGTTGTTGAATTAGTTGACTGCCCTTAACGTGCTTGCAGAGCAAACATTTCGACACGAAGTCTTTGACAATCTTGCACAACGACTTGATGTGGTAGTGCTGCTGCAACTGCCGCTGCATCACGTCGGCACCACGGTGAGCGCTAAGTCCGCAATGTGCCACGATAAGTGCGAGCAAGAAATTCCTCGGCTTGCGTGGGAATCCACACCTTCCCCTCAACAAGAAGTAGGCCAGAGTCCGACTCCACGCTGGTCTGTGGCGCTGAGCGGCGATATCGGCGCTGCGCATCTCGCACTTGCTCAGGATTCGGCCAGACGAAAGCGCTATCGATCAGTGAGCGCAATCGAGAGAGGGCACTGGACGATCTAGTGCGAACTGCCTTGACAGCTGCCGGAGATTCAACCAGTGGAGCCAACCCCCTCGAGACTAAATCCGCCCACATATTGTCAGATCCTTTCACATATTCAATCTCGTAGTGATAGTCCGAAAGCATAAGCGCCCAGCGTTGAAGTTTACCTCGAACATGCTTGCGAATCTCCGTGCTAGGACAGAAGATCTGGATTAAATTTGCGTGATCGCAAAAAAAGCTTAAACCCATTCGAGCGATGTAGCAAATACTCGAGGTCCTTCGCGGCTCGCACTATCGGGTATCCTTCCTTTTCTGCAATCAACCAGTGAAGCTGCGCTCCCTTAAACATGCCTCCCTTGCAGCGCACTAGTGCATGTGCTTGTTCCGTGAGGGGTTTCGAGTCATCCCAGGTGTCAACTTGCGAAACGATCAGCGACCAACCTCGATCGGAAGCGTCCGTCGTCACACAAATTGTAGCCGTCTCGCTCGGAATATCCGATTCATTTTCAGAATCAAATGCAAGAAGTATTCCGCGACATGCTTTACGAGAACGTGCTTATTTGGGTGGATGATATCGTTGTATTTGCGAAGACTGCTGAGGAGTTTATCGCGGTGCTTCGCAAGTTCTTCTCACGTATTCACGAATATGGACTGAAATTGAACGCAAGAAGAGCTGCTTGTACACACGGGAGATCTCCTGGTGCGGACGCATTATCGACGGTGAAGGTGTGCGTCACGACCCTGATCGTGTTGCAGCACTGAGCTCGTTTGCCGCTTCCGGTTGCAGCGGCGAACTTGCAGAAAATATTGTGCGCTGCGAACTGGTTACGCGAGTCGATCGTCGATTTCGCTCAGTGTGCAGCCCCGCTGCCGGACAAACTTGAAGCTGCATTCGCTGGCCACAGTCGCAAGCAGCGCTACGCGGAAAGCTTAGGGCTATCCTGGACACTGGGTGAGGAGCAGCAGTATCGCAATTTCCTGGGTCACCTTGAGGTACCCGAGTAGGCGTGGAGACCGTGTCGTTCGTAATAAAGCAGAAGAATTCTCGGCAATCCGGATGCAGCAGAAGCTGCCAGAACCCCTTGAAAAGATCAAACGTGGCAAAGAAATATGCCCCCTTGACCTTCGCGATCACTAGGAGTAGGTTTGGCATTGTTCCGGCTATCGGAATGGTTCTCTTGTTCATGGGTCGGTAATCATTTGCACACCGATACTCTTCAACGGGACCCTTCTTGCGCACTAGGATGGCTATGCATGCCCACCGACTCTGGTTGTTCCGAAACACGAGCTCAAAATTCTCTAGCTGCTTGCCATACTCACTCAGGAACTTCGTCTTAGCTGCAGAGTACTGTCGAGGCTTCGTGCGATACGGGACCGAGACCATCCATCAAAACTACTCGAAGTGGCTCAAGCTTAGCTGGTGGATCTGCGCCCAGCTTTGTTCGCCAGATATCCGTCTCCGTCTTCACCGCCTCACGCAGCTCCTGGCCAAATTCCTGCGGAAACCCTTCCTTGATAGCATCCGCCAACATCAAATCAAGACGCTCCAAAATCTCATCCTCGCTAGTCGTACCCACAAGGTCCTCTTCCTCGATGTAGTCTTCATGCTCCTCTGGGTCCACCTTACCCGCTAGCTGTTCCAGCAATTGATCAACAATAATGCCGAGAGATGTCATAGTTTCATCACCAATGAGTACTTCATCAGCATCACCATCCATAACTACGCAAGTCACGCGCCGTAGTCGGACTGGTCCGGCAGCTGTCAATAGTTGCACGTCGATGTTACATTGTTCAGTGCACTTAACAGGACGGCCGTCTGCCACTTCCACATCTACGGGTGTAGCCCTCTTCTCCACCACGACAGTGCCATCCAGCTTCACCAGTTCGTTAGCAATACGCCAAGTCGCCACATTGCAGTCTGCACCGGTGTCCGCCCGAAACGGAACCTCTAGTACGCCGTTCAAAATGGCGGATCGCTCTCAGGGCGCCACCATAGACCTGACAGCCTTTGCTCGCAGCTTCTGGTTCTTCATGTCGTTCACGCGCTTAAGGGCGTCCTCTTTGTCAGCTTCGCTAGCGGAAGGGCAGTGTATTACCCAATGTGCACCGCCACATACCAAACAGCCGTCTCTGGGTGGCGCGCGAGACGGAGCAGCTTCTTTCTTGCTTGTCTTGCCATGCTGTCCGCCCTCGTGATGCTTCACACGCTGCTCGCTGGCCGGCTGCTTCGCAGTCGTAGCTCGCTTCGTATTCATGTCGGCACTCTTGCTCATAACATTGTTCTTGTTCTGACTGCGGGTCTTCTCGCCTTGCTTCAGTTCTTGTGCAAGCATGTGATAATGCTGCTGCTCTCGGGCACGATCGACGAGTACCTCGTAAAGCGCGATGTCATCCTTTTTTCAGCACTGGCTTGGCGATAGCCAGGCGCTCCATTTCAAGTCTAAGCATCTCCGGTGCAATGTTCTTCATGAGCAGCTTACATCGCAATTTCATATGATCACCGTAGTTAGCGTCATCTTCACGCCCGCTGCCCAGAATTCCACCAAGGCCATGTTCCTCCACAATCTGATCGAACAGCACGAAGTAGTTCAGCATGCGAGCGTCAGTGTCGTCAATCTTGAGGTCCATCTTCAGTTGGTCCTTTCCATGTCTGGGATGTGGCTGTTCTGCAACGACGAACAGCGGCGCGTTATCGCGAGACCGAGATTTTCATCGGTCACATCGGGCGCAGGCTTCTTCAGAACGAATCGGGCCAGGTGATCCAGGATTCGTGGCTCCATTAAGTTTCGGATCAAAGTCACTACATGCTCGTACTGCTCGCCAGTGACTGTGCAGCGATTCCGGATCTTGGATTCGTACTGACGCCGCTGTCGCACCCATGAGTTCAACGACGCCTGGTCCCATGCGGTCAGCTTCGGAGGCAGAACAATCTCGAAAACCGGCTGCGGCACGGTCATCTCCACGTCTCCGTCCGCATCGGTCGCCATGGTGCTTGCCTTTCGGCTGCACGCCGGGTCGACTTGTTCTTACAGCGGTCGGCCCGCTCTTCACTTTGCCGCGGCTTGAGGTTCGTCCAAAAAAGTATACTTTGTGGTCACCTGCTTGCGATCGAAAGAAACCAAAATGTATTGTGAGAGACTTAAACCACTTGCTGCTGCTTAGTCTGGCTTGCGGCACCAAGCCACGAGTTCGTACAGCTTCTAGACCCCAAGTTCTAGAAGTTCGAGGCACCAAGTTGGGCTTTGCCCTACTTCCTACGATATGCATCGCGACGGACACGTACATAGATTAGAGATTCGCAAACGCACGCGGATTTAGACCAGAGACCGGTCCATGTTGGAGCCGCTGAACGCGATCTTATCCAGCGGCGCTTCGTCTACTCGCGGGATGCTGCGCGGTGCCGATGATCTCGGTGGCTCGAGCTGCCTGCGGCCGGCATGATCCTAAGGGTGGGTCTTACATCTTTGTCCGGCGGATCCGCCAGGTCACGAGAAACGCGCGCTGCCGATGGTGGATCATCCATCTCGATCCCCTCGGGGTGGGCAACATCTATGTTGGGTCTGTGTGACACACATAAACCGTAGTGGGTGAAGCACGGAGCTAAGTCTCGCCTGAGTTCAGTAGCCGCCTCATGTGGAGTTCGTGCCGCCTGTGGAGCTCGTGTCACCCGTGGAGCTCGCGCTGCCCGTCGCCCGTGTCGTCCGTGGGGTTCGTGAGGTCGTGTCATCCCGCCTGTGGAGTAGCCTTCGCCCGTGGAGTAGCCGTCACCCGTGGAGTTCGTGCCGAACGTGAGGTTCCACTGTGCATAAGAGTTTGAACATTGGTAAAGAGGCTATGGATAACAGGGCCCGTCGTCGGCGAAAGCGCCGGAAGCAGATCGCCGCTGCGCTCATCGCTGTGATACCTCGCCCTCGACATATCCAGCATTGTCGACCGCGGTTGGATTGGGACCGAGAGGTCGAGCGTCTGTTGCTGGAGGGAGGGTTCAAACGAGTTAATTTCATGAGCCCTTCGTCTTTCAATCGACTCTGTCGAGAAGTTGCTCCTGTATTGCGCCGTCCAGAACACTCGTGGTTGGAGCGTTAAGGAATTTCGATGGAAAACAAGATCCACTTAGCGGTTAGATACCTGGCAGGCGGCGCCATTGATGACATTCGCCGCGTGATTGGCTCGAGCCACTCGCACGCGTACAGCATAACCGTTTCAGTGATGGAGGCAATCGCTGCGGCACCAAAGCTGGGTATTACATTCCCCGTTTCCTCAACGCAGTGCAGTCTAGCCGCAGCAGCATTTCAGGCAAGAAGTGAAGAAGGAGTCTTCAACGGATGCGTGGCAGCTTTGGACGGATGGCTATGTCACATCAAGGCACCGTCCGAGCTAGACGCTGGCAGTGTGGGGCCACGGTTGTATTTCAGCGGTCACTACATGCACTACGGAATCAATGTGCAGGCGTGCTGCGACGCTTTCAGTCGTTTCGTTTTCATTGAGGCAACACATCCGGTTGGAACAAACGATGCTAGAGCGTATGGGGAGAGTGATCTAGCTGCAGTGGTCGAGAGGCTGGGCCGCGGGCTCTGCGTTGTGGCTGACGCTGCGTATACTGCAACGAATCGTCTGCTCGCACCTTTCGTAGCCCTGAAAAGGACGGACCGGACTTTCTCAAAAAGGATTCGTTCAATTTCCATTTATCTCAACTGAGAATTCGCGTCGAGATGGCTTTCGGACTACTAGTGCGGAAGTGGGCGATTTTCAAGAGGCCACTTGAGCTGTGCTTGAAGAACGCAACATTGGCTATCAAATGCGCAGCAGTAGTGCATAACTTTGTCGTCACGGAGCGTCTAGTGAGTTCGAAGGACCCGGTCCACGAAGATTCGTGCGCCTTCGCTCGTCGACATGGAAGATCAATCGAGTCAATAATGAGCTACGAGCATGACAACGAGTGTGCAGACGAGATCGGTGTAAGTTTTACTCGACAAGGTTTGGTGGACAAGCTGAGTGGGTTAAACTTATTAAGACCCCATCAACAGTAGATGCTAGTTATTGTTCACTTGCTCTTTCCATTGCGCGTGTCCAACGAGATATCATTTTGTCCGGCATGACCTGAGCTGCTTTCATTTGGTCGTCCCCAGCGTTGTGTTCCTTTAGTCCATTTATAGTTACCGTAGCAGCTTGCACAGCAGCAGATAAACGGATCACCAAGTCACACGTCTTGGTATCTTATTTTCTCGCCCTCTCCTCTTTGCGCTCCGCCAAGTCATCTTCTCGGTCCTTCTCGACGATTTCGAGAATACGCTCGGCTATTGTTAGGCGGCGGGGGCGTTTGGCGGAGCCTTGGCCACTCGTGTCGCATTGCTCTGCCTCCATGGTCACGTTGTCGTTGCTTCCAGGGAGAGTACTCATCCGAGCGTCCGCGGGTATCAGGTCCATGACAGTATCTCGGCGGTCGGAGCGAATTGAAAGCCAATTATCTAGATAAAAAGCGTCTGCATGCCCAGCGCAATAATCCCAAAACTCTCCATGTGAGGCCGACTTTTTTGACAAATACACAGCCTTGTCGTACCGTGCCAGCGTCTGCTTCCACATCAACCGAAGCTTGCTGCTGGGATGCGGAGAAGCCATCGCGGGGTCGATACCATCGAACCTAGAGTTCCCCTCCTCTAACGCAAATTCATTGTAGTGTTCTGTGTCATCATTGTAAGCTTTAGTGGTGTCTGTCCAGTAGGCACAGTTCTCATTGACTGCTCCCACATCTAGTGCTCGGCGATCTGGAATCTGGTCCGCCTCTCCCATACGAACAACAAACTCGTCGGAAAAAATGACATTAAGCAAACGGAATCGACAGTGCCTCGTTGCGCGGTGATTCCCCGCCTCTGAAATCATCGTTCTCGGCCCTTCGAGCGCGCCTAGCACTCCGTCGCATTTGGCCTTGTAGTAGCTCCAAAGGAGGTTGATGTAGCCGGGTTTGTTGTCTTGAGTAGAGCTTCGCTTCTGAGCCCCCAGACGCAGCTTCGTGTAGGCCTTCCGCAGCGGCTTTGCCTGGTACTCGTTGAGGAGCACGCACAGTTCATCTTCGGTCTTGTCTAGGGAAAGCTCGTTGATCAGGGCGACGATAGGGTCTTCCATGCTGCTTCTCAACAAATGACCGGACAACAAGCTTTCTTAAGATTCCCCCTCCCCTCCCCCCCCCCCCACAGGGTGGGTCATCCCTCCCCGATGGCTACAAAATATCCGCCGGTCGAAAAGTCAATCGCCGGTTCTCGAGGCTAGAAATACGCGAAGCTGATTGGTCAACCGCCGGATCAGTGGATGCAAGACCCAGCCTAAAAGCTTGCAGAGCAGGATCGCCGCTGATGTTGAAGCCAATCGCCGCGGCAGCTGAAGACAACAGCTAAGAGCGAGCGAGAGCAAGCATGCGTCGTGTTCGGATGGGCTCACGCACTGCCCAGCGCTTGCAAGGGCAGCACGGAGGCCCTGCTCTCCATACTTGCTGCCGTGCTGTCGTCGGCGTTCGAAAAAATTTCGACGAAAATACGATAATATCCTTATTTCCCGAGCCAAATCATCATATTATGATGATTTGGCTCGGGAAATAAGGTTCGCCGCGCGTTACAGCGGCGGGACGAACTTCAACCTGCGTGCAACGGCTGCTGACGGTGAGTTTGTATTGCGCGAGTTGAAGGCTGCAGCGGCCGCGGGGCACGTCATTTCCTGGATCGCGACGGCAACGCGCCCTGCTGACAGGCGAGGGGTCGAGTCACAGCGGTGTATTTATGGCGAGCGATGCGGAGCTGTAGTGCTGCTCCTAATGCTGGCCCGCGCTTCCTTCACGCCGCCGAGATGGTCGGGGCCGCGGTCCGTTTACCGTAGTGTGAGCGTTTAACGACACGCGGTGGCCGGAGATTGTCGCTCGCGAACGGCAGGGCGTTTTCGCTGCTGGACGGCGCGCGGCAAAATGCTCCTGCAATGCGGCGACACCCGCGCTGCTGGCGGAGAGAGGTCATGGTGCGACTCGCACGCTGCGAAGGGCTCTGCTGAGCAAGACCGCAGCGGTAGCACCGCCGGTATGGCGGATGGCCCGGCTGGCATGGACAGGAGTGTCTAGCAATTGAACTGAGCTGCAGTCCGAGTGAAGTCCACTGGATTCAGTTTGGATCGGGCTACTCTGTAGTCGTGCATGTGAGGGCAACCTCTACTACTACAATAGCAAGTGTTGATGTCTCTGGTGTGATGCAGACTTCGGCGTAAAGCTAGCCGCCATCGCCTCGATGCCACCGAGGCGAGCGAAGTGCGAGCATTCGTTCGTTGGAAGGCCTGGGAAGAGGCAGAAGGCGTCGCCGCCAACCGTCCATAGCGTCTCTTCGTCGCCGATCAACCCAAAGGCAGCCGAGGGCCTCGGCCCGAGGCTACGCTCATTCTCGAATTCCTGTCTACGGGGGCGCAGAGTATGCCATGTCGTGGAGCTCGACACCCAGTTCGAACGCCGGCATGAACTGGCTCGGGTACTCAAGCCGCGAGGAACTTGAAGCCAGCGGCATCCTGGACAAATGGACTCAGCAGCAGCAGAACAGTCTCCAGCCCTCGCGTCGCTCGTCGATACAGCTCTGCCCGCGATGCCTGGGCCATCGGATTGAGAAGATCGTGTACAACTCGATGGTGCTAGAACAAAACTGCTCCGAGTGTGATGGAGAAGGTGTGGTTCATTCACAGCCCTCAGACCAACAGACGGCATCGTCTCCAACGAGCGCAACGACTGCGTAGCAATTAAGATGAAGCGACAGTCATCGAGTCGCTTGTTACATGCACCACTGCAATGGATCTTGGTTTTTAACTTCAAAAAGCTACTAGTACGTGTTTCTTATCTTTCTCGCTTGCTTTCTTGGTCGACGTGTTTGGTTGGTCACGTACGCACTACTACAATTACACGCTACGCCGATTGTCTGAGCTCTTCTTACTATGCATGGAGGGCCTTTTCTTCGGTGTTGGTACACGCCCGCCGACTGTGCCGTCGGTGCGTGTTCGTCTGCTTCATCGCTTTCGGTGCTGTTTTGAGCACTCCAGTAATCTTGTCTGACTCCGTTTACTCGACGAAGAGCAGATTGTCCAAGCCGAACTCTTCAGTGTTGGACGGCACGCCGCGATCGTGCTGGTGGCATTGTTCTTTGCTGGGCACGCCACAGTTGGCAGTCGTGGAGCTTTGGTAGTTGCTGCTGCCCGATCCTTCCTGCCACTCGAACTCGTTCTTGCAGTCAAAATCGTTCTTGCAGTCGAACTCGAGGGGGAACGATCCAATCTCAAAGCTCGACGACGAGGCCTGCGCGTCCCACATCCACGGCTCCAGGAAAGCGCCTTGCAGTGCTGCAGCATCAGCGGCGCCGTTGGCGCTGCTCTGGTGGCCACCGGCCGGTGGGTACGGGTGGGGCTGGGTGTCGGCGTGCTTGAAGTCGAACGGTTTGTACCCGTTGCTGGGATATCCTGACTCGGCCGAGAACGTGCTCGGCGTGTTGCTGCTGCTGTTCACCAGCGTGTACCTGAACCCACCCAGTCCTGGGGCGTTGGAGTCGCTGTGCTTCGAGAATGAGGGTGTGAGGGACACCGAAGCAGTGGATCCTCTCGGCGTGGCCGACAGCAAGTGGTGCGGCTGCAGAGGCGGCAAGATGAACTGCTTGAACGAGTCGTCACAGAAAGCCTCCAGACCATTGAGCGAATCGGACATTTCCTGCTTCATGCTCGGCCGAGCGAGCTTCTTGTGGGGCGGCTGGTGGCTCAAACTGTGGCGGAATGCGTTGCTCTCCATGCTGGCGTTCGAGTTGGGACTGCGGTACATCTCCGCGAACGCGGGCGAGTCGCCCAAGTCACGCGCTGACGGGACCTGCACGTTGACCGGACGCCGACGCGCCGGGTTGCTGACCTGTTGCTGCTTGGCCTTCGCCCTGGCAATGCCGTTGCCCACGAAGCGTCTCTTGACGGCCTGGCCGCCCACCGCCGAGGCGGGCGGCGGGATCACCTGCGTGCTCTTCTGTCGCCACTGGTCCCGGACCGACATGTTGGAGCTGTTGGCCCCCGACAGGTCCGGCGGGAAGCAGTTGTGGCTGAAGGTGCAGACGCCGCTGGACTGGGTCTTGGTCCACTTGCGGAAGCCGAAGTTGTTGAGCTGGCGCTGGAAGCTGGCGAACTTCTGGTGCTTGAAGTACTTGGGCAGGATCTCGCGCTCGAAGCGGTCCATCTCGAGGATGTGGAAGGCCGTGACGCTGTTGGGCTTGAGCTCCCGGTTCTGCACCCACGAGAGGATCTGCGGGTCCTCCGTCTGCAGGATGGCGTAGAGCGAGCGCAGGAACTTGGGCACCTTGCAGGCAGCGGCTGAGGCGGCCAGCGCGGCCGGTAGAACTCCGTCAGTAGCGGCCGGCGTGCTCTTGCGGCTGTGCGACAACCGCGCGCGCTTGGCCGGCCGACTCGAGTCCTCTGCTGGACGGGCGGTTTTCGCGGAGGGCATGGCGATTGACTATTGCTTTGACCGCCTTTCGATATTCGGCGCGGTTGGTCACTGCGCTGGAAATCTGCGAATGAATGAACCGTGGAAAGAGACGCCGCCGTTGCTGGGCGCGGCTTGGGCAGGTGGTCACACGGGCGAATTGTATGCCGGCCAATCACCGCCCGCCTTGCCGGATCGCGTCCCAGTGACGGGAGACGGGGCGCAAGATACTTTTTCGGCCCATCTTATCTGGACGACAAAGCGAGCAGCTCAGCTCCGCTCCGGCGGCGGCAGGCTTTTGCCGCCGCCCAGCTCAGAGGGTGCTTGGGACGCTACAGTTCACACAGACACAAGACACTCGTGCCAGTATGCGGTGGCCCTGTGGTTTGTTTAGGAGATCTCTTCGCTGCTGCATCGGATCGAGCGACTCGCACCCACGGTCTCCGCGAATGATCAGCGCGCGTGTCGCCGCATTGCAGGAGCATTGCCAATGGGTGCAGCGCGCCGTCCAGCAGCGAAAACGCCCTGCCGTTCGCGAGCGACAATCTCCGGCCACCGGGTGTCGTTGAACGCTCACACTAAACGGACCGCGGTCCTGACCAGCTCTCGGTGTGAAGGAAGCGCGGGCCAGCATTAGGAGCAGCACTATAGCCCCGCCTCGCTCGCCATAAAGAGACCGCTATAGCTCGACCCGGACCCCTCGTAACTTATGTACGAGTCGTAAGCAGGGTGCGTTGCCGTCGCGATCCAGGAAATGACGTGCCCCGCGGCCGAGATGAGCCGCTGCAGCCTTCAACCCGCGCCATACAAACTCGCCGTCAGCAGCCGTTGCACGCAGGTTGAAGTTCGTCCTGCCGCTGTAACACGCGCCGAACGCGCGGCGAACCTTATTTCCCGAACCAAATCATCAGCAGCGGTTTTTCGAACGCCGACGCAGCCGACTGGCCGGCCCACGGCAGCAAGTATGGAGAGCAGGGCCTCCGTGCTGCCCTTGCATTGCAAGTTGCAATGCAAGCGCTGGGCAGTGCGTGAGCCCATCCGAACACGACGCATGCTTGCTCTCTCTCGCTCTTAGCTGTTGTCTTCAGCTGCTGTGGTGAATGCATTCGACATCAGCGGCGATCCTGCTCTGCAAGCTTAGGATACATGCCCACCGCGGACAGCTCGAGCCACCGAGATCGTCGGCACCGCGCAGCATCCCGCGAGTGGACGAAGCGCCGCTGGATAAGATCGCGGACCGGTCTCTGGTCTAAATCAGCGTGCGTTTGCAGATCTCCAATCTTTGGCGGGAATCGCGATCGGGTCTGGTCGTCGAGAAGGCCCGTGGGCCACGGGCCGTGGCACGGAGACTATGACGGACAGCTCGTGGCAGACACTGCTTACTCGACAGGTTAGCTGTCTGCAAGCGTTGGTGCGGTTCGCGACGGCGCTGCTCCTATCAGATAGATGCCTGTCCTATAGTTGCAGGCTGTGCTATTGTTTTGGGACTTGCCCACGTCAGCGCTGGTGACGATCCGAGACCGCCCACGGCTGTCAATAAAGGGTCCACCTTCGAGCTTCCACGTTCACATCTTCAACGAGCGCTTCTTTTTCGGTGGAGCGCGCAGCAACAAGCTTCCGGCATCACACTGTACTGTAAGTCAAGTACATGTATAATAGATACGTGCAGTTGCTAACACCAACTACTTGCTATGAGAAGCCTGCTGACTCAGCAGCTCGTGCACCTGGACGTCGGAGGGGATTCAGCACCGACCCACGCAAACTACCAGTATCAGCGCACCTCCACAGAAAGCGACGGCAGCGATGACTTCAGGGCACGAAGAGAGCCGACAAGTTCAGCAACACAGCGTTGCGCTCGCTGAAAACACGCCGGTGATGTTTCAACTGACGTTTCCAGTGGCTTGACATCAACGAATCCCCAGCGCTACTTACCACTGGTGACTTACCATAACTTCAGATGTGCTCGTTGCGCAGAAAGAATGCGGGGAGCAGCATAAGCTCAGAGTGAACTTGGAATGCTGGTCGTTGCTATCGTCACAGTGACTAACGATGCCCGGTCTGCCCTGTACTGCAACACTCTGAAGCAGTGCTGCAGAGTGTTCGGAGTGCTTCAAGCACCTCCCTTACTGTAAAGCCGTTGCTAAGCTAAGGAAAAGAAAGATGGCACTCTCTAGAGCACCGCTAACTCGCTGGCAAAAATTGAATCACCGCATTGATAGGCCTGAGGGCATGTTAACAATTAGCTCACCACAACTACGCTACGCTCTTTTTCCTAACTGTGCTCAAGGTATTAGCACGCTTGAGCTCTTCCGAAGTAGTCGCTCGCCTCGAGCGCTTGCAAGCCAAGCACCCACGTCGGCAGCACTGGGGCGCAGCTTCGGATTGCGCGACACGCAGGCCGCAATTAAATGTGTGATCGGCAACGGACAGTCCGGCGAGAGCTGGGGACGCAGTCCGTCATCAAGAATGCGTCGCATCAAGCGAAGAGGATGCTGAACAAGGCGCTCAGAGAGAGAGGCTGGGTCGTGGTACGGCAGTGTGCACGTGTCTAGCTCGCTGAGTAGGACGCCAAGCGAGTAGATATCGACTTTCTCGGTGTACTCCTCGCCCAGCAGCAGTTCAGGTGCAGTCCAGGATAATGTACCAGCTGCAGCCGTCGCGGTGAGGTTAGTTTCGTCATCGTTGCCGCTGCATTTGCGCCGGCTGATGCCAAAGTCACCCAACTTTGCATCCAGAGACGACGACAGCAGCACATTACGTGACTTGACATCACGATGCAGCACCTTTGGAGTCAGCGCATGCAAATACGCCAATGCGCTCGTGGCAGCCTGTGCGATCGCCAGCTTTTGCTTCGACCAAGTGAAGTGACTCGAGTGCAAGGAATGCGTCGAGTGAAGCAGTCCGTTAGCAGCAGCGCCCAGACCACCGGCGAAAGACCCTGATGATGTGGCCGCAGTAGCAGCAGCTTCGTCAACCTGGGGCAAGCCTCCAGACATGGAGCTGGAGCGCCTTCCAATCGTGTTACCTGAGCTTACTGGAGCCGCTGAAGTGTTGTTGTTGGAGCGCTGTTGGGCCAGAAAGTGTTGCAAATCACCGCCTTCCATGTACTCCTGCACCATTATGACGTGCTCAAGCGTGTTCCAAGCAATACCGATCAGCGTCACGATGTGCGGATGCTTTAGCTGCGCCATGAGATAGATCTCCGCCAAGAACATCTCCATCTCGGGCAACAAGCGCCGCTTCTCCGGCACCAATTGCTTAATCGCGACCTGTGAATTGCTATGCAGCGCAAGCCAGATTTCACCGGTAGTGCCGCGGGAAAGCGGTCTCAGTAGTTGAAGCTCACCAATTGGAATACGTAGCCGACGAATCTTGCGGTGCGATTCGAAAAGACGGAAGCCCCTGATAGCCATCTCGTTCTTTCGCGCCGTGGTCTCATCGGGAGTCAGGTCTTCATTTTCCAGGCTTTGTTCAGCCCCATTTTGCAGCGGATTCATACGTGTGTTGGACGCCAGTGGGTCAAACGCAGACGCTGACAATCCGATCGTAGCGTCGAAGTGCTCGAAGGCCGCCGCATTCTGGATTCCATCATCATAACTCAAGGACACTTCAGACCCGTCAAGATCAGCAGATGAGTGGGAGCTGTACGCGCTGTCGTCGCTGTCGATGCTGGACGACGACGAATACGACGATGATCGGTGCTGGCGACTTGACCTGGCCGTACGAGCGCTTCGCGCTCGCCCTTTACCCTTCCGCTTGGGCACCAAAAACGCCTCCACCGCTCCATTATCGAAGAGATGCCGATTCTCACGCATGAACAGATCGACTTCTCTGCGCGCTTCGTCACGCAGCGCCGACTTGTAGCGGTACACCGCAACAGTGCCAAACGTCAGAAAGACGAGGATGCACAGCGGCACGAGCAGCCACGTCTTGTCCTGCTTGTGGTCCGCCGCGTACTTGGTGAGCCACGTCGACGCGACGTCGCCAGGCTCCGGCGCGCAAAATCTCGATTGATTCACCAAGTTGTACGGCGCGCAGGGGATCACCATCGCCGGCGTGAGCGGGCACTGCGTGTAGCTCACTTCATAGTCGGTTGTGTGCAGCGCAAACATGAGATTGGGCGCGTCATCGTCGTCGGTTACGTACGCGTGACGCTGCACCGTCACTTCCGGCAGCGTGTCGTCCTCTCCTCCGTCCCCCCAGACGGCAGCGTACGCTGGCGCCGAGTTGTCGTCCGCTGCGTCCACTGCACACTGCACGGCCCTGGAGAGCTGCGCGGCCTTGCAGTCGAGCGACCGGTGGAAGCGCGTCCCGTCCGGCAGCACGCACTCGCGCAGCTGGCAGCCGGCGCGCTCGAAGGCCTTGGGCGGCACCACGAGCTCCGCCATGGAGCGGCCGCAGCGCGTGTAGACCTTGGCCAGCGCGTGCGCAGGCGTCAGCACGTAGCCCGCATCCCACAGGAAGGCGCGCTGCAGCAGGCCGGGCAGGTCGCTCCACGTGAGCGAGTTTGCGCTCAGCTCCGTCTGCAGTTCGCTGGGCAGCGCGTCCGCTTTGACGTCCGTGAGCTGCGTGGTGTCGCCCAGCTCCGTGTACAGCACGTAGAACTGCTGCGCGAAGTCGGAGTGCAGGCCGTTGAACTGGAAGCCTGTCTCTACGGGCACGTCCACGGCTGGCGTGCAGCGCGGCGTCAAGGCCAGCAGCAGCAGCGCCGCTAGCGACCGCGGCATGACTTATTGCGGAACTGAATCGTTCTGTTGATGTGGCCAATGAGAAGCAGGAACTCGGCGTAGGTTGGAGGGGATTGGAGGAAATATTGGAATTATGCGATTGGGCGGAGCTGTAGCTTCAATGCAGCACTGTAGGAAGACGTCCTGTCCAAGACCATGAGCAACGGACACTAAGAGAATAAACCGATGCATGCGGGAGTTGGCCAACTAAAGTACGCTGGCGAGACGCGAGCGGACCTGTTAAGCGTTCGAAATTTTTTGCTCTTCCTACATTTAATGTAGGAAGAGCTTATTCTTGTGGCGCGACTACTTCAAGGTTCTAGTGACTGCGCGCAATCTTCAACGCGTCGGTATTTCACTGCAGGAGTCAGGCTCGCTGTAGCGGCCTCGCCAGCGGGACGATGTGTGCACGAGAGTCCGTCCTGTCCTGGTCCAGGACTCCTGGATGGCGTTGGGGACCATTTTAAGCGTGCTGAGTTGGACGGCTGCAATGTGCAATCGACAGCAAAACGTCCCCAGCTGCAGTCGAAGGACCAACCCGCTGTGTCGCAGCGTCCTCCAATCTGGCGTCGGCGATCTCGCTGCACATCGGCACCGGCCGAGGTCATAGCAATCATCGTTTGGCCCGTGCAGCCTGTCGCTGCTCCTCCCAATCAAGCGAGCAGCTCGCTAAAGAACGCACGTTTTTGCTGCGGCGCCCCAAGCACTGCTTGAAGCAGCACCGCTCGACAACATCGAGCGCCACGAATTGCTGGCGCGCTGCCAGCTTTCCCATCCCGTCGGAATGCTCCGCTGCTTGGTCGCAGACTGCGGGTTGTTGTTGTCTCTGGCGGCGCTCGAATCTCTGGTGGCAGCAAAGAGCGGAGGCTTCTCAGCTCTTGGGAGGCAAAGAGCCACGCCATGATGAACAGCGGCTGCAGTACGATGGCAGCGGGCAAATCATGCGTGCAAGTGCATTTTAAAGCCCAGTGCAAAGAGGCATTTGAGCAAACAAAATGCATCGGCGTCCTGTCCTGGTGTCTACCCTGCATCTTCCAATGACCCGTCGAAGCACTCGATTCAGATTTAGGCCGTCTGTATGAACTTATACAGGAAACTGCACTCTCCTAACACATTCCCCGTCTATTCCGATCAAGACACGTCGCGCGTAGCGGCGACTCAGTTCTGCTTGGTGGTGAGCCATGTGTTTCACACGGTCAACGAGCCCTACGCCTACTCAATCCAAGCCACCGCCGACGCTGACGCCGACCACTCCATTCCCGAAACCTCCTCGAGCAGCGCACTCACCTCCCCATTGTCATGTCGACGACCACCAAGTCCCCCATCGCGCTGGCCGCGCAGCCATACATCTGCGGCGGCTCGGCCGCCGTGTTCGCGGCCGTGGCCATCCACCCCATCGACCTGGTCAAGGTGCACCTGCAGCTGGCCGGCCAGACGGGCTCCAACGTCACGGGCCTGGGCGTGGCCCGTTCCGTCGTGGCCAAGGAGGGCATCTCCGGCCTGTACGCGGGCCTCTCGGCCGCCGTGGCCCGCCAGATGGTCTACGGCACGGCCCGCCTCGGCATGCACCGCGCCTTCTCCGACAAGATGATCGCGCGCCGCGTCGCCAATGGCGAGAGCGCGTCACTGCCGCTGGCCATCAAGTCGGCGTCGGCCATCGTCACCGGTGGCATCGCCGCCACGCTGGGCTGCCCCATGGACGTGGCGCTCGTGCGCATGCAAGCCGACACGCTGGCCAAGGCCGGCGAGAAGCGCGGCTACAAGAACGTGTTCGACGCTATCTTGAAGATCGCAGGCTCGGAGGGCGTCTCCACGCTGTGGCGCGGCAGCATCCCGCTCGTGGCGCGCGGCGCCGCCATGAACCTCGGCATGATGGCCTCGTACGACCAGGCCAAGGAGATGATCGCGGCCCAGTACGGCCACGGCTTCGCCACCAACATGGGCGCCAGCGCCGTGTCGGGCTTCGCCTGCGCCTTCACGTCGCTGCCCTTCGACCTGGTCAAATCGCGACTCATGAACATGAAGGCGGACCCCGCCTCGGGCAAGTACCCGTACTCGGGCGTGACTGACTGCTTCAAGCAGATCATTACCAAGGAGGGCCCCTCCAAGCTCTGGCGCGGCTACTGGACCTACTACACGCGCTGTGCGCCCAACGCCATGATCGTGCTGCTGGTGGTGGAGCAGCTCAACGCTGCCTACAAGAAGACCTTCCTCGACTAGAGTGCTGTTTAGAGTCTTCCGAGCCTTTCAAGCCCATGATACAGCGCTGCATCACCACCTGGAACGCCCAGCGCCTATAGATTTTTTGCACGGTGCGAGGCTTGTGTGCAGTATTGCAGCGGCCAGGTGATCTCGTTGGAAGCGAAGCGCATTGGGTGCGCCAACGCATGGAGCAATCCAAGCCAGCTAGCCTGGACAGCAGCGCAACAAGCATGAGAAGCGAATGCGCGGATTATTAAATATCATGTTATTGCATCTTCCACCTCAAAACTGCAGCAACAAACACTGCATTTGCAAACGCCGACCAATTCGCTGAGTGGAGCAATATAGCGCGCCTCGGAGATCATCAGGCCGCCTTCGTGGTGTCGACTACAAAAGCCCCTGAATGTCATCTTCCATGCTTAGAGGTAAGTCATTGGGGCCGTACCGCTTGACCAGTCGTCCATCGCGATCCACAAGGAACTTGACGAAGTTGTTTTCGATGAATGCGTTCGCTGCAGATTTGGCAGCTCCCGGCAGTCGCGTCTTGCAGAAAAGCAGTGCATCCCGCGCGTTTGGGCCGTTCACGTCGCGCGTGGCCAAAACTGGGAAGCGTACTCCAAAGAGCTCTTGGAAATGCTCAACCAGCTCCTCGTCGGTATCGAATTCAGCGTCGCCGAACTGAGCGCTCGGGAACGCCACCACCTTCAGACCAGCGTGTTCGTACTTCTTCGACAGCTCCGCAAGCTCCAGAAGCTGCTCCGCGTTGGTGTTGCAAGAACCGCTGGTCACATTCGTCAGCACTGCCACGTGACCACGCAGCTCCGACAGGCAGAAGGGATTGCCGCTTGCGTCCGTGTCGCGCAGTGAGTACAGCGAGGCTGTCGAGGATGCAAATGAAAGAATCGCGGGGTGAGTCTCCAGGAACGCGGCGCCGGCATCCAATAGCGCTAACAGCCACTGCTCTTGCTCGGGCTTGCTCTTCAAGGCGAGGGTCTCCACCGTGTCCTCGCCGCCTTTGACGCCATCACGACGAGCGCCAGCACCGCAAATCTTGAGACGAAAGCACGAAGGATTGTCATCAGCTTCCACATCGTACTCCACGGTCGCCGCAGGGAGCTTCACGCGCACAAGTTCGCGTCTAGCCACGTCCGTCTCGAACAGCACAAGCGAGTGGTGCTTCGTCTTGTTCACAACTGCGTAGCAGCTCTTGAGCTTGGACGCGATACCAAACAAGTCCCGCATGTGCTTTCGCCCGGATCGACGCTGCACAAAACCTGCGCGAGTCGCGCCGTCAGTCACCGCCCAGACAGAGAGCGCGGTGTGAGTTTGTCGCGACGTCTTCGGGAGTCTTGCAGGCGATTGCTGCGGTTCAATGCGCGAGACGATGGCACCTGGCAAGGAGGTCGCGGATCCACCATCAACAGTGGCCGAGACTACCGCATTGGGCGTCGGGACAATGGCGGTGGCTCCAGGTGCTACAAGCTCGTAGTAGTCGTCATCCGACACGTACAGCTCGCCCAGAGGTTCATCGTTGGCTTCCCGTGCTTCGTTGACCGGAGACAAGAACCCGCTGAGCACGAGCCCTTCAGCAAGTTGCTGCGCATCGCGCAGTGAGTTATTTGCCGCGTGGGACAGCAGGAGGTAGCTCGAGATGGCCTTCAGGAGCTTGCGACCCTGCACAAACGTGCCCTGTCCGGCCATGGACAAGTGCAGAGGGTGCTGCCACCAGTGCGTCCGCTGCTCGAACACCTTACGACGCACTCTTGGCGCCAGCAAGTACGTGGCGACCATGTCGGACTGCGCCTTGAGCTCCGATGGCAGGAGGTGGAAGCGCTGCAGTCGGCGAAACACGCGTCCGTCCAATGCGGTGTCAGAGGACCAGCACGAGCCATCGGCGTCCGAAGGCAACGGAGACGCATCGACAGGTGATGAAGGTGAAATGGCAGTCACAAAGGACGGCTCCCGCTCCAAGCGATCACGTTCAATCCGCTCCGTTTCTCGAGCGTTCCTGGCCACGGTTATCATGGTTTGAGCTGCACTCATCGTTGGAGAATTAGATAGTGACGGGAATTGGAGCCAACGGTGTGATCTTTATGGGTGGCTCCCCTTCGCGTTTGCCACCAGCTTCAAGCCCTTTCCACATGACCACCGGAACAAGTTGAAGCTATGACCATCACTCTGTTGACAAGTTGCCTTTTCGTAGGGCAACAACAACAAAAACAACGTGAGGTGAATCTCTGATTTTGCTATTACAAAAAATGCCAATAAAAATCGATGATAAGCTAAACTTTGGTGCAGCTAGAGAAGATGTCATACCAACGTGGAGTTCTCCGCCGCCGATGATTTGTCTCGCCAGCATTGCCCGTTTAGGGGGCCGTCACAGCCACCGTGGCGCTTTCCTCCTTGGCGGCCTCCACCTTGGTCGTCACTTCCTCCTCGCTTGTGGCAGCCACCTCCTTCGTCTCAGTCGTCACTTCCTCGGTCGATGCGGCCTCGTCCTTCTTCTCGGTCGTCGCCTCCTCGGACTTGACGGAGGCCACTTCCTCCTCCTCCTTCGACTCTTCCTCCGTCTTTTCCGGCTCCGGCGCCTTCGCCAGCAACTCCTTGATATCCTCCTCGAACGAGAGCGGGAGGTCCTTGGGCGCGTAGCGCTTGAACGGCTGTCCATCGCGGTCCACCAGGAACTTGGTGAAGTTCCACTTGATGTAGTTACCGAACGTGCCAGGCAGCTTCGCCTTCAGGTACGTGAACACTGCGCGAGCGTTCGAGCCGTTCACGTCGTGTTTCTCGAACAACGGGAACGTCACGTTGTACTGCTTGACAAACTCGACGATCTCCTCGTGCGTGCCGGGCTCCTGGCCCGCGAACTGGTTGCACGGGAATCCGAGCACGACCAGGCCTTCCTCCTGGTACTTCTCGTACAGCTGCTGCAGCTCCGGGTAGTTCGTGGGGGTGAGGCCGCACTTGCTCGACACATTCACCACCAGCACCACCTTGCCCTTGTACTCCTCCATGTTCACCTCCTTCTTCTCCATGTCGAAGTCTTTGAGCTCGTAGAACGACTTAGCCTCCTCCGCAGCCAAGTTGTACACCTCGCGGTACTGCACGCCGACGTTCAGCAGCGTGTTGAGGAAGGCCTCCTGGCCCTCCTTCGTCACCAGGTTCAACAGCTCGAACTTCTCGCCGTACACGAGCTTCACACCGAACTGGAAGTGGGCGTTGTCGAACTGGACGAAGCCGTCAGCAGCCGCGTACTCCGCCAGGGTCGCGCGTGCCACATCGGACTCGAAGAAGTAGATCTTGTTCGTCTTCTCGTTGGCCACGACGTACACGTCCTTGCCCTGCGTGAAGGCCGAGAAGACGCCAGCCTTGCGCTTGAGCTGCGACGCGTAGATGGCGCCGTCCACGACGTTCCACACCGTCGTGTCCTTGGACTCCGTGATGGCCGCAGGGAGCGGCACGAACAGCTCGCTGTCCGTCACGTACTCCTTGGGGGCCTCGGCCAGGTAGTTCTTGACGCGGTCCTTGTAGGACGTGATGAAGCCCGACAGCACCAGCGCCTCGGCGATCTCCTTGGCGCGGAGACGGTAGGGCGACGGCTCCTCCACCTTCTTCTCCTTCTTTTCCTTCTTCTTCTCCTCCTTGGGGGTTTCTTCCGCCTTAGCAGTCTCCTCCTCCTTAGCGGCCTCAGCCTCCTCCTTCGGAGCCTCCTCCTCAGTCTTAGGGGCCTCTTCTTCAGCCTTGGGGGCTTCCTCCTCGGCCTTGGGAGCTTCCTCCTCGGTCTTGGGGGCCTCCTTCTCCTCCGTGGCGACCTCCTCCTCCTTCTTCTCGGGCTCGGCGGGGGTCTCCTCCTTCTCCTCCTCCTTCTTCTCCTCCTTCTCGGGCGTGAGCCACTTCTCGAGGAAGTCCACGAGCTCCTTGCCGCGCACGCTCTGCGGCACCTTGGCGAGCGCCGCGTGGTGGGACGTGAACACCTCCGCCTTCTTCTCCGTGAGCAGCGTCTGCGCCTCCACCGTCTGCTCGCGCAGGTCCTCGGCGAGGGCTTCGAACGCCGCCTGGCGGGCGAACACGCGGCCTTGCAGTTCAGTCATGGGGGGCTTCTTCTTGTGTTTGGCTTGGATCGACGCGCTTGCTGGCAAGTTGCGGAATGAGTGAAGCCTTCTCTCGAGCGACGCGGCGCAAAGCTTCCTTGCTTTTTTGGTTATGCTTCAACATCTGCTCTACCCATCAAGCGATATGCGTTCTCAAAGGGGGAAAGCCGACACCTCAGCAAGACAGAAGCTATCAATTTGACATGTTATGTCAGACTCATGTGAGAATCGAGATTCACAAGAGGATGCGTTCCTACAGGTTTTAAATCGGGTTTCACAGATATCTTGTGACAAGGTGCAGCCAAATGTTACATAGAAGGACAGTCATCCGAACCTTCACTTTTGCCATGACCTGCGCTCTTGTCGCACATGAAGCGCTGTCGGCCGGTGCGAGAGCGTATAAGGACATGGCACTCTCTGCAGGCCTGCCTTCGAGCAGTGGCTGTCGTGTGGTGCTGAATCGCAGCGCCTGAAGCGCAGTCGTCACGCCCCGCGGCCGCTGTCAGCGTCTCTCGCACCATCCACACAATTTTTGCGCAGCGGTCAGGTCGAGGTCCCGCGCCGACATATCGCGGTGTCGCGGGCAGGGCGCCTTTCCGATCCACCACCTGCTTGGTGGATGCGCGCGCAGCCGCCGCACCGCTGCCGGCGGGTCGTCCACTCGACGCAGCGCAGTGCTCGCCAAGTCGGTGCTCGGCGGTGGCGATGCTGCTGGCGGCGCTGGAAGGCGGAGCGATCCCCCTGTGGATTTCCTGCCGGGAAACGACGATCGACGCTGAAGCGGTGCGGCCCAATCAGCGCGCGGCCCGGCCCATACAAAGCGCCATACGAACACATAAGTCGCTACGATGGAGATGGGCGCACATATCACTTGCAGCTGCGCACGCTCCATCGAGAAGCTCAGCGTCACGCTGGTTGGGGCGGCCCCAACCGTTGGCGCCACCCAGTCCGAGTACATGTACCGAGTAGAGAGCGCTCTAGCGCGGGCGCAGTTCGCCGACGACGGCCACCAGCGCTGGGGAAGCAGTCCAAGCTGGCCAGACCTCCGTCGAGCTAGCAATGTCCCCCCCCCCCCCCCAAGCGTCGATGCCAGCCGGCAACTTCAACATGGGAGCCTGCTCGTCGCTTCACTCAAGCCGTGTGTGAGGACGTGAATGCACGCGCCGGCAGCGGGCTCACTATGCCTGGCAGCGCGTTGAAGACGGTTCGAAGCGTGACGGAGCTCGGTGTACGTCGCTGATAGTGGTCAAACCATGTGCACGATGCCCATGCGCTGCCAACAGAGGTCCTCTACGCGCAGGCGGCGATGATTGTGGCACTGCGGATCCAGCTGACCCAGATTGCCAATTCACCGGTGGCGACGCTTATGCATGACACTCAGGGGGTTGCAATGAGCTGAGGCTCAGGGACAGGAATCGCCCACTCCCATGTTGTGCCCATGTCCTCGCACTATTTGCTGCGCCAGTCCGTTCGACAAGGCACTGCATGATGCAGAATCGCCACATTGGGCTGCAGGACCGGCAAATTTACACGCTATATAGCATTGCCATTCACCAGGGTAGATTACACCGACGGACAGAATGCAACAGCCACCAAAGTGACTGCAAGTCTACGTAAAATGGACGAGCATGATAAACGGAGATCTGCATACCCAATATTTTTAACCAATCATATTTCGTTAAATTAGTCGCTAATTCGGAGCCGCACACTCCGTAAAATGCGGGAACCCGCAGAGACGCCATCAGAGCCTCCGCCAGTCGAGGCGGCGCTGCCGCCGCAGTTCCAGCCTCCGCCGCTCGAGTTGGTGCGCCCGCCCTTCTTCGAGCCCCCTCCGGTTGACGCGGCGCAGCAGCACGCAGAGGAGGCTGCAATCGCGAGCCTTATAGACGAGGTATACACGCACCCCAAGCAACGCCGAATGCACTACAGTATGAAGCAAAAACGACATACACTTCTCGCAACCGAAGGCCTCAGTCAACGTGAAGCTGCGCGGGCGCAAAAATTACCGCGGGGAACACTATCCGGGTGGCGAAAAGCGAAGGAGGACATCTTTGCATTCAATGGTAGCGAGAAGACGCTTTCTCGAGCGCCAGGACGTCCCGAAAGCATCCCCTTTTCCGAGGACCTCATTACGTTCATGAAGGACGTTCGTCGTGAGAGTCAACCCCTCACTGCAGCCACTATGGCTTCCTACGTTCGCGACGAGCACTCCGAGTGGCTGGAAGGCTACATCTCGGGAAAGAAGGACTCGTTCACGGCGTATCAATCGTTGTTAAGACTGTTGCGCCGCTTTGCATACCGGCACGGTTTCGTGCAGCGGACTCCGCACGGGTTAAAGGTAACATGTACGCTAGTACTATAGAAATGTTTGGCAACTGACAATTTTTGGTTGTGCTTTTATTTTTACAGGAAAAACTCCAAGACTTAGAAGCAGTTCAGGCAGAGTTTGCACGTGTTTTTAAGGCCAAGTATAGCGGTTATTGTCCTAGCAAGGTATTTAACTGCGACGAAACTGGCATTTACTTTGACGCGCCACCGGGCAAGATATTGTCGGAAAGAGGTCAATCTGCTGCAATAACCGCCGAGCAGAAGCATTCCGCCAGATTGACTGCAGTTTGCACAGTTCGTGGCGATGGTGTCAAGCTTCCATTGCTCTTTATAGTGCGCGGGGAGCCAAATGGCACCATTGAGAGGGAAGAACTGCCGACTTACCCTGAAGGTACGCTCCTTTGATATTTTTGGTAGCTATGGATAACTGACTGTGCAATATTTAGGCCATGTTTATACTGTTCAGAGTAAAGCCTGGATGGATGCGCGTGTGTGGAAGTTCTACTTACGCACCCTTCTGCAGCAACATATCACAAGCCAGTCTCTACTGCTTGTTGATAACTTAGAGTGCCATGTATCTGGCGAATCTGAGGCAATCGTCTCGGAGGAGCTCATGGCGGTGCTCCAGCCGTTGCCGAAGAATTCTACCTCTGTGTGCCAGCCATTGGATGTTGGCATCATGGGGCCTTTGAAGGCAAAGCTGAAGGCTTTGTGGTTGACCGAAAAAAGAACCGCTACAACTGCAAAAGAAAAACGCATAGCAACGATAAAGCGTGCAATCGCTGCGTGGGAATCCATCGATGCCGCCACAGTTACGAAGGCGTTCAACAAGGCGCTTAAAACCAGCTACATGTATTAAATCTACATTTGCCTCTTTGTAATTCGTACATACTGTGAAGCGGTTGCAAATCGTTAAAATAAAAAGGATATTGCTACTTTACAGCTGCTTCAACAAATTAGGGTGGCTGTTGCATTCTGTCCGTCGGTGTAACAAGCGGGGACATAATTCATAGCTTTACTCGGCACTCGGAACGTACGACGGTCTCACGCTTGCGTGTGTCGAGTAGCGGTACACATCGTCGCAGCAGTTTCTGCAGATGGTTCGGATCTTGAGCTTCTTCTGTTGCTGCTGGCTGAGGCTCGAGCGGCGTCGACCCATGCCGCGTCCGCCAGCGTTTCTAGTGCCTACCGAGTTCATCTGCATGCCGGTCCTGGCGTTGGCGAAGCTGTCGACGGAGGTCTGGTAGCCGCACTTGCGGCACAGGGATACGGAGTGACAAATATCGCACATATATCGCTTCCTGAAGAGCCCGAAGCGCTTGCCACAGTGCTGACATCCCGTGGCATTTTCTTCGACTGCGCCGATGGAGCGCGACATGGGTCGGAACGTGCCGGGAGGAGGCGTCTGCATGGCGTCAATGTTGCTATGAGCACGCGCCAAGTCTCCCGCCAATGGAGCGGTGTTCGAAGGTGCACCCTCGAACATGCTCTCGCGCTGACTAGGATCAACCTCTATTGACGGCGATGAGCTTGACGTCGACGTTGACGACCTTCTTAGCATCATCGTGACTCCCCGTCCTGACGACGTGCTGACGGCAGGAGCCACCACCTCGGACGTGGACTTCTTAATCCGCTTCAGACGATAACTACGAGACTGACTTCCCTGGACGCCCTTGACGCTGGCTCGCATGAGTCCGTACACCGTCAAAAAGCACGCGAAGATGAGGCCAAGCGAGCGAATCCCCTCGGCGTTGAGCGTCCCGACAGAGCCCAGCAACGCAGCCGACGTGCGACACACTGAGGTGCTGCCGCTCTGCCCTCCATCCACCTCTGTCCAATGGTACTCGTACGCGCTCGACACGTTGTTTCTGCAGACGGCCTGTACACGGTAGGCATACTTGCGTCCAGGCTGGACGTCCAGATCCACGAGCTCCGATGCGTTGCTGTCCAGCAGCGTGCTCCACTGCGGCTGGTCCTCGCTGTCCGGGTATCGCTGCAGCACGAAGCGCTCCACAGGCCACAATATCGTCTCGAAGCTGCGCCACCGCAGCACCACAGCGTCACACGTTCCTGCCGCCACCAGCAGCGGCGAGTGCGGGAACGCAGGGTCTGAGCCAGAGCCAAAAGCACCTCCACGTTAGTCAAGTAATTCTCTAAAGGAATCCGACTGCAAGGCCGCGTACACTTGCGCACGATCGTCTCTCCGTCCAGCTCCAGCGGCATCTCGGGCGGGAACAGCTCAGCGCTTGTCGGGCCTTCACTGGCAGCTACTGTGCAGCCGAGATAGGGACACGCCGCCTCGAGCAGCGCCGCCTTGAATCCTGAGGGGAATGAGAGATGGATAAGCTTAAGTTAAGTGATCCCTTCGTTCCCTTCTCTTCGCCCTCAGGTTGTGCGGACGTACCATCGAGGGCGAGCGCCTGCACGCCGACGTTGACGCTGAAGCAGCTGAGCGCCAGCAGCAGCAGAGAGATAAAGCCGCTCGTGGTCATGCGCGCACGGCGGGTGGAGACTCCGAGGGGGCGATGGAATGGCGAGTGTTCCGCTCGCGCGCTCTCTTCCCTACCGCTTCCAGGTGGCGGATGGGCACAGACATGCACGCTGAGTTGATGTTCGCGCGCGCCACGATTGGTCGAAAATCGGATCTTAGCAGTTGAATCGGCCACGATCGCGCAACAAGCGCTTTTCGAGCATCAACACCGAATGCGTCTGGTCTCGGAGATCAACTGCACGTACAGTACATGAACACTGTACATGTAGCTGCATGAACTGGATAGAGTGATACAAGTTTAGAGCACTGGGGGCACGCAGGGAGTAGGAATCGACGAACACCCTATGCCGTCATTGTGCATGTCGAAGCGCTATGTGAGCCGGTTCGCACATGTCACACATATGGATACATGTACCGGTACCGGTATGCCAGGTCTGGGGCCAGGCCGGCTGGGCTGTTCCAGTGGAACAGCCCAGCCTGTGGTGGTGAACTTCGCCGTGAAAGCTCTCCGCGAGGCTTGACCGCGAGTTTCGGCTTCGAAACGGACGGCGCCCTGCTCACCGTTGTGTATGAGTGTGTTGCCGCTGCAGCTTGAGGGTCAGTAAACGTGGTACTGTACTGTTTCGGAGGACATGGACTTATTGCACAGTTCTTTCCGGGCCAATTCTGTGGTGTTGCTCCAGCCGAAGCAGTTTTCCGCTTGATTTACATTAATACGATCTTGGTTTTGTGGATCGGATACGGAATGCAGAGATAATTTCATGGCATTTTTCCAACAACATTCTACAGTACAAGGCGTTCGGTCAAACAGAACTGGATAATTTACGGTGGAAGACCAGTACAACAAGTAGGTTGCGAGGTTCATGCTCAGAGCGAAAATTGAGCACAATTAGGGGAGGGCAGAACACTTTTGCAGAGATTTTTCGGAGTGGCTCCAATTCCGAATTATTTATACATGTAGCAGTACAATGTACATGTCATGTACTGTACGTGGTCTGCTGTCCACGTCTGCAGTGCAAAGTGCAACATAGCGCGTAATCATTCGACATGATAATCAGCGCCTGGAGCTCGCCAAGCTGCTGGGCTCGAGTCGAGCCTTCAGCGTCAAATTCTCTTGTCCTAGTGGCAGCAACACTTCCCTACAAGCGTCCTGTATCTAAACTACATTATGTCGTACATCAAACGCAGCTAGCGTAGTCAATAAAAACATTTTTGTTATGAAGCTGGTTACAGATGCGCCTTAAGTCCACGCCGCCAGCTCGATATTTACTCGTCCGTGGCCTTCTGCGCCAACAGCGTCTTGATGTCCTCCTCGAAAGACAGCGGACGGTCCTTCGGAGCGAAGCGCTTGTACGGCTGTCCGTTGCGGTCCACCAGGAACTTGGTGAAGTTCCACTTCACAAAGTCGCCGAACGAGCCGGGGAGCTTCGTCTTCAAGTACGTGAACACCGGCCGAGCCGTCGCGCCATTCACGTCGTGCTTCTCGAAGAACGGGAACGTCACGTCGTACTGCTTGACGAACTCCATGATCTCCTCGTGGGTGCCGGGCTCCTGACCCGCGAACTGGTTGCACGGGAATGCCAGCACTTCCAGCCCCTCGTCCTTGTACTTGGCGTAGAGCTGCTGCAGCTCCGGGTAGTTCGTGGGCGTGAGGCCGCACTTGCTCGACACGTTGACGGCCAGCACCACCTTGCCCTTGTACTTGGCCATGGCCACCTCGTTGCCGGCCATGTCGAAGTCCTTGAGCTCGTAGAACGACTTGATATTGGCCGTGTCCGCCACGTTGAACACCTCGCGGTACTGCGCGCCGGCGTTGATGAACGAGTTGAGCCACTCCTCCTGCTTCTCCTTGCTCTCGGCCGCGAACACCTCCGTGGCCTTGGGGTTGGCCAGCTTGATGCCGTGCGTCATGGACGGGTCGAACTCGACGGTGGCGTCGGCCGACAGGTCCACGGTGGCCAGGGGCGAGGCCTTGTTGCTCTCGGACTCGAAGAGCTTGACGTCCTTGCTCTTGTCGTTGGCCTCCACGTACACGAGCTGCTTGCCGCCCGTGAGCTTGGCCAACAGGCCGCCGCGCTTGCGGAACAGGTTTCCGGCCTGGATGACGCCCTCGGTCTTGCTCATGGTGTGCTGTTCTCTGCTGCTTCGACTGTTGCTGCGCGAGGCAAACTGATGAATGGGCGGTTATGCGGGGGAAGATAAGATTGGGGAGGCGGATGCACTGAAAAGCTGAGACAATCTTTGACTGGCGTTGGGTATGGTACAGTTGGACTGGTAGGACTGTGGATACCGGTACTGTACCTTGGTGCTTTGAGCTGCAGAATGGTTGCGATGGCTGCACGGGTATGTATCGGCAGGCCTGCTGGGACTGTACTGTAAACATGCAGGTCGACGTATAGAGAATCAACAGCGCTTCGATAGGTGGCGAGCTGAGCATTGGCAATGCCGCATAGGTGCCTCGGTCGGATGCTGTAGTGCTGCAGCATGATCTGCACGGAAGAACTGCACGAACCCGCCACGGTGGTTCGTCATCGATGCTGGTCAATTGATCAGGACCATCAACGGTTGAAAAGATTGCGCCTGCCAGCTCGACCTTCTCGAACCTCGAATCTATCTCTGCTCGGACGAAGTCGAGGATAAGCGGCAGCGCAAGAGCGTAGCGAACACTGTGTGCCATCCATAGGTACATGTACTGGCATTGAACTGACCGATTCGAGTTCGCGTTGCAGCATTGTACTGGAGCCTGCAATGCAGAAAATGGAAAGCATCGAGTGCACAGAATTCAGGTTTATAATTACAGTGTGCCGATACGTTTAAATCACAATGGTTGGTGAGCAGCCTCATAATAACTCGTCACCACAGTCTGGTCGAACCGCCATTCTGTCTCTTTTTGAGACCCGGAAGTGTCCAAAAGCTCTGAGCTGCAGGAATACTGAGGACTTGCCAGACATCTTGCAAACAGAGTTGAATAGAATAGTATATATCTCGATATATTTTCTCTGTTCACCAACCGGTAAGTTCATACACAAAAGTCATCGGAGTGACGAGCATCAATAGGAAATAACTTGCATTATCTGAGCAATCGAAACAGTAAAAAAAGAATCAGCTTTACTCGTGCTCGAGACCAACTTTATCGCCACCGTGTCAATAACCAGCTAGGTTCCGCATTTGCGTGCCCCTTTCAGCTCGAACTCGTTACAGCATTTTTCACGACCACTAAAATCCACTCAAAGAGGCGGCAAAACATCATCAACGACCTTGGGGTCGACACCTGCGTTCAGGAGTCTCTGGCGTCCGAGAACTCTGGCACACACGATCTCGACATCAGCTTGAACTCGCTTAGCTTCGTACTCGCACTGGAAAAGTTCTTGGCGGTGCTGGTGATCTTCATCGTCAATATCGAACTTCTTCGCAGACGCTTTGGTAGTCGTCACGGCCTTCTGAGTCACTAGCTGCGAGCCGTGTTCGTTGTCTGAGTCATCCGCCACCTCGTCTTCATCCGTAGCTGCTGCTTCGTCGGTGCCCATACGGGCGTTGCGAAACACGGGCGAAACCCGATCGAATCTTGGGCACAACTTGTTGACGCTGGCTCGTATCTCATCGTCAACTTCACCTGCCTGGTAGGCGTCAAGAAGGCCCGAATTCTTGAGCCACGCGTTGGCATTCTCCCATTGCCGCCCAATGCGGTAGATTTTAGACCAAACAGCCGTCCCGCTTCGCCCGATCCCGTTTTCCTTGAGAAGCGAGACAACCAGGGATTGACAGTAGTTTGTTTTGGATTACTATTCATTAATAGCGCTATTAAAATGATGCCGAAAATTACTATAGTAATTATTAGTTTGGGACGGAGTGAAACTAATATTGATATAGTAACTAGTAGATCAGATCGAGGGCCCATATTAATAGTGACTACTAGTGCGTGCCTGAAGAAATCCAGGGGCGTGTGGCAATCTGCAAGGGAGGGGCAGTCTGGTTCGACCGCTTTCTATCTTACTTCGACGTGTTTGAGGCGTTTTCTGGTTTGATAGAATGGCAGGGCGTGCGTCTTGACAACGTTCGTGAGAGCGAAATCGTCGCACGAGAAAGAAGCTCGCCCCACAGGACTGTTTCGGAGGGCCAGGCCCCAAACACCATGCATATAGCTTTCATTGTTTAAGTTTCCAGGTAGCCCAGAGGCCTCCAAAACGTCTGCAACGACCAAGAACTCTCACTTCTCTGACGACCTCATGAAGTGCTCAAACCCCGACTGCTCCTACGCCGAGCTAACGACGATCAGGGAAGGATGGGACATGACGTGACTCGGTTTCGACTAGTTCGCCGAAATTGAGTTGTTGTCTGGCGCGTGGATGCAGTCTGTGAGCAAGTGAACATCCTCTACTGGTTTCGCGATGTCGGCCGAGTACACTATTCGTCTACCGCGGCTATGGCACGCGTTTGGTGCCCAACGCGTTCCAAGAGCGTGTCTTCTCTACTGGAGGATTCGTGATGAGTAACCTTCGGACGAGAACGGACAACCAGCGCGCAGAAATGCAGGTGCTTCTCAAGCATAACCGAGCGGATGTCCGTCGTATGGAGCGCGAGAGGGGCGGGTCATCGGGAAGTCGACCCCCGAAACTACTAGGGTCATGGATCAGGAAGTCGACCACCGAAACTACTAGGAAATACTAACTTCTACTATATTAATATTACTATAGTAGCGGAGATCTCTCAAGTAATACTAATATTACTGTAGTAGTTCAGTCGCTTCGCCTTTGGTATTAATATAGTAGTTCAGACGAAAATCAAAGTACTGTCAATCCCTGGAGACAACATCTTGGCAAGCTGCTGACCGACTGTCGCGTTTCCAGCGATCATAGTTGCCAGGAGTTTCCAACCACTCCACCAAGAAATCCATAGATGAAGGCTCGCCATCTGACTCCCATCTTTCCATCACGCTCGAGCGGAGTTTCTTGGTAAGCCTCGTTCCCACCATCCTTCAGCTTTGGACGTCTTCCTTGGTTTTGGGGCTGGTTGTGAGACCAGCACTACGTCTAGTCTCAGAGTCAACCGCCGCACTGAAGGGGAAAATGTCCAACGTCCTCGTCCCCTACAAAACAAACCACTCAGTAGCAACTGCCGGGCTTCCCTACCCCACAGCACTTGATTGAATCCTGACAAGCTCCGCCACCTTCGTCACTGCAGCTTCACTCTTCCGTGGCCTTCTGCGCCAGCAGCGTCTTGATGTCCTCCTCGAACGACAGCGGACGGTCCTTCGGAGCGAAGCGCTAGTACGGCTGCCCGTTGCGGTCCACCAGGAATTTGACGAGGTTCTACTTCACGAAGTCGCCGAACGAGCCGGGTAGCTTCGTCTTCAAGTACGTGAACACCGGACGAGCCGTCGCGCCGTTCACGTCGTGCTTCTCGAAGAACGGGGACGTGACGCCGTAATGCTTGACGAACTCCATGATCTCCTCGTGGGTGCCCGGCTCCTGGCCCGCGAACTGGTTGCACGGGAACGCCAGCACCTCCAGCGACTCGTCCTTGTCTTGCTCCTATTATTTGCCACTACGTAGCATATCTGCTGGCCGCCTAGAAACTTGGTCAGAAGTACCTCTTTTTACGGTTCAAAGGATCGCTCCTTCCTTGACGCTCCAGACGGACTTCGCTTCGTCGTCTGCATTGCCAACTCCGATTAATTCCGAGCTTTTACTCTCAAAATCGAAGTTTTGGAGCAATTTTGATTCCGTCGAGCGGCTTTTTAACGCCTAAGAGCATCTCCAACGGTGCACTGTAAACGGTACCCGGTAAACGGCTTTTGGAGTGAAATTTATGTCCCCGCTACACTGATTTACCGTTCCGCTATGTCTTTTTCCTACCGGTGCACTGTACACGGCACACGGTAAATACAAATCATTGGATCTCGGCTTACACGTTGCGAGATCCAATGGAGCCCCCGCTGTGCCAAGATGCCACACCGGCTGCAGAGCCCAACCTGTCGCTGTGGTACGCTGAAGAGCCCAACTACATGAACAGCTATTTCGTCTTCTGCTTCAGCATAGATCTCGCGAAGGCGCTTCACGCGAGCACTCCGGCCCATGCTTTTTCTCAACGGGGGGAGGGAGGAAGAAAACGAAATATTTCGCTAGCCAATGAAAACGCAGCTTTCGATATACCGTCTTTACCGTCCGCACGGTAAATATGCCCGATTTGCCGTGAGGCCGCTAAATTTTGCCGGGTTAAATTTCCCGTTTACCGGTACCGTGCACCGGTGGGACATAAATTACCACGCTATCCCGGTATATCGTTTACCGTTACCGTTTACAGTGCACCGTTGGAGATGCTCCAACGGTGCACTGTAAACTCTAAAGCTCTAAAACGGAGCCTATCGGTCACTTTTACAGCTTTTGGCTCGTGCACTCACGCAGCAGAGCGACGCCGGAGACTTTGGCTTTGGGGAAGGCGTCTGAGACCGTGAAGAGCTGCTTCTTGAGTCAAGATTTGACCTTCAGAGTCAGTTGGTGGTTCTGCACAAGAGCCTCGTCACCCTGCTTCTCCACCACGTGTCGCGAGCTGTCCTGGAAGGGACGGCTGCCGCTGCGAACGAAGTAGGACGGTACGGACAGTTAAAGGAACGGTTAGAATACAACTAAGTCAAATGCAAAGATTCAACTTGTTGTTTCCAAGACAAATTCACGACTGACCTACAGCTCACCTCACACGGAGCCTCGCGGCCCGCGCTCTCCTCTCACTTCGACTGGATTGTCGGCACGCCAGCCGACTTCAGCAGGCTTGGCTCCGCTTTCACCCCTCCGTCCTTGGTCCACGCCAGCGCTCACGCTTGAGCCGCGGCATAGTCACGACCTCCATCCTGCTGCGCATCTTCGCCGGCCACGCCAGAGCTTCCATTTGCTCTCGGGCCCACGCGAAACCGCCGCGCCGCCAGCTACTCTGCCCGAAACTTGATGACTGGTCTCTCAGCTCATCCAGAAAAGTAAAACCTCTCAAAGCCGATATGTCCTTCAACAGGGACCTGGATCGTGACCGTACCCGGGACGGTTGCCACCATTCCCACTCGGGACATCCTCCCCGACCGAAACCTCGACGTGCTCTTGCACGGTCCGCTGCTCCACGGACCCTTCACCTTCTCCAACTCCAGACATCTTCTTTCTTCAAACTTCAGGGGCTCCGAGCGAGCCGTCGACCAATACTTCCAGGGGCTCCGAGCGAGCCGTAGACCAATACTTCCAGGGGCACCGAGCGTGCCGTAGACCAATTTCAGGGGCTCCGAGCGAGCCGTAGACCAATACTTCCAGGCACCGAGCGTGCCGTTCTTCACTCCAACTTCCGACCGGACCGTTCCACAAGTCGGGTACGGACGCCGAGACTTCTTGAAGACTCCAGGGACGAGCTCTCGATCGCGACTCTTGCGCGCTGCTGTCACCTCACAAAGACTTCCCTTGTCCCGACGCTCGACTTGACCAGACTGTCCGACGCTTACTTCACAGCGAAGCCAGTACCCTGCTTCTCCACCACGTGTCGCGAGCTGTCCTGGAAGGGACGGCTGCCGCTGCGCACGAAGTAGGACGGTACGGACAGTTAAAGGAACGGTTAGAATACAACTAAGTCAAATGCAAAGATTCAACTTGTTGTTTCCAAGACAAATTCACGACTGACCTACTCACCTGGCACGGAGGGCTCTCCCTCACGCTCTTCCTAAGCTTCTCTTCAACTTGCGCGCCGTCGCGACGCTTCCTTCGAACCCTTCCTCCTGTCATGACACTCCTTCGTCCTTGGCTCACACCACGGTTCACGCTCCGAGCTTCGCCACGCTAGCGACCTCCATCCTGCGACCTCACGGCACCTCCCACTCGCGGAACACGCCACCGCTTCCATCGTGACTCCTTGCTCGCTGGGCCGGCACGCCGCCAGTTAATCCTCGCTAAAGTCCGATGACTGCTCGGTCAGCTCATCTTCGTCCAGCTGTTCTTCGAGTAGTAGCTTGCACGTTGATTGGCGGGCGACAGGAGGACGGTCAGGACCGTACCCGAGACGGTGACCACCGTTCCCACTCGGGACATCCTTTCCCACCGTTCTTGATGTTCCCTTGACCGTATCTTGTCCCGACGCTCGACTTGACCAGACTGTCCGACGCTTACTTCACAGCGAAGCCAGTACCCTGCTTCTCCACCACGTGTCGCGAGCTGTCCTGGAAGGGACGGCTGCCGCTGCGCACGAAGTAGGACGGTACGGACAGTTAAAGGAACGGTCGTGAATTTGTCTTGGAAACAACAAGTTGAATCTTTGCATTTGACTTAGTTGTATTCTAACCGTTCCTTTAACTGTCCGTACCGTCCTACTTCGTGCGCAGCGGCAGCCGTCCCTTCCAGGACAGCTCGCGACACGCGATGTCCCGAGTGGGAACGGTGGTCACCGTCTCGGGTACGGTCCTGACCGTCCTCCTGTCGCCCGCCAATCAACGTGCAAGCTACTACTCGAAGAACAGCTGGACGAAGATGAGCTGACCGAGCAGTCATCGGACTTTAGCGAGGATTAACTGGCGGCGTGCCAGCCCAGCGAGCAAGGAGTCGCGATGGAAGCGGTGGCGCGTTCCGCGAGTGGGAGGTGCCGTGAGGTTGCAGGATGGAGGTCGCTAGCGTGACGAAGCTCGGAGCGTGAACCGTGGTATGAGCCAAGGACGAAGGAGTGTCATGACAGGAGGAAGGGTTCGAAGGAATACCCTACTACCAAAAGATTAAAGGAAGACCAGCGGAACGGTGGTGGAACAACTCTACTATTAAAACCTTTAGTACGCTGAAGGTTCGGTTCCACAACCAATTTAGCCCTAACAATGCTTCCGAGCGGCATGCAGCCTCCGCATGATCCCTCGCGATCGTGCATACTCCTTCCTCCGGAGCGTCTTCCGTTCCATCGAAGTCACGTCCCTCGTCTACTTGACCGTTCCAGCTCGACTTCACCGGTACTTCGTCGACACGACCTCCGTTCCTCTCAGTGACCTTGACCGTCCACTCGGCTTCCGCTTCGACTTCAGCTGACTCACCATTCCCTCTGGGTTCACTCTCGATATCTTCCGTACCAACAACACCGCGTCCATCTTCTACTTGACCGTTCCCGCTCACCTGCTCCAGTAATTCATCGACGTGACCGTTCTTCCCAGTGACCTTGACATTATCCTTGAATTCCGTTTCGATTCCAGCTGACCCACCGTCTCCTTGGTGTTCACTCCCGATAGCTTCTGTAGCGGTAGAACCGTGCCAGCTTTGCATCTGACCGTCCGAATACGACTCCCCACAACCGTCGAACGCGGAACCGCTCCAGCCTGCAAACTCGATATCTTCGTCTTTGTTGGCCGCACTGCTTTGTACCCGCTGTTCATCTTCGACTATTTCTTCCGTCAATTGTTGAGTCTCCAACTGCCAGTCCATCACCGTCTCTGCTCGACCGTAGATCCGTGCGGCCAGTCCGTCTTCTTCCAGCTCACCGTGAATGCCACCACCACCAGTCCTTGCACAGTTTCGACTCGCTTCCTGCTCACACCTTCGAGCTCGCGTCTCGACCCAACAGTCCTCTCGTTCCGGCCGATGAAATTCCTTGGCAATGACCCACTCACAAGCCACTTCAATCGAGTGCACAGGGAGCCAGTCTAAGAATCTCCGCACTCGATCGCTCCGTAGTCCGTTGACGAACACCCTGTACCTCAGAGTCTCCTTAAACAACCGTGCTTCGTCACAGTATCGCGATATCCGTCTCCCCCAGTCATCCACCAGTTCGTCGTGTTCCTGTGCCGCATCCAACAGCCTCTGCAACAACTGTTCCTTCGTAAGACGGATGATGCGGTTGTAGAACCGTCGCTTCAGTGTCTCGAAGTCCGTCAACCGTGAGCTCAGGCACCACCGTTCGCCAACCGTTCCGCTCATCCGAGCAGCAAACATCCGCAGCCGTGTTTCATCGTCGAACCCCTCCGTAGCCGTCTCGAAGCACCACCAGAAGTCCTTGGCACTCTCCGAACAAGCGTTCTCCGAGTCGAAGTACGGAATCAGCTTCAGCATGTTGTACTCCGCCTCCATCATCAAACCGTACTCGTAGTCACCGTCCTCGATAAAACCATCCTCACTCGTCCCCTCTTCAAACCACCGTCCTTCACCATCGCTCATGTTACACTCTCCAGACTCCTCCCCGAATCGGATCACCTTCGCCTCGCCGTAGTGTCCCCTCATGCTTGTCCACCCGACTTCTCACCACACGTGTCCGCCACGCTCACTCGTCCCTTCAGCACTTGATCACGCTCACCAACTGCACCGACACGCAAAACCGTCTCTCGCTCACAGTGCTTCACTCGTTCACCGTCCTTGTCAATCACCCGTAGCGCTTCCTCACCGTTATCTTCTTAGTCCCAATTCATTCACCAAACCAAACCGTTCCACAAGCCCGTTTCACTTCACAAGTTCACCCTCGAAGCGATCTCCAACGCTGACCAAAGCGCGACCGTCGAGGTAATTCTTCTCCAAATTTCAACCTTCAATCACAAACGCCAGAATCACCAGCGACCGAGCCGTTCCCTGACAATGCAAGTGGCTACGGCACCGTGCCGTTCTCCAATTCACCAAACCTTGACCGTTAAGGGCTCCGAGCGAGCCGACCGTTTTCTTCTTGACCTTGACCACTTGAGGTACTTCGCGTACCGTTCTCCAATTCCACTGCAGTGCCGAGCGCACCGTTCCAACAATTCAAAACCAGATCCAGACCGTTCCGCAAGTCTTACGCGGACGCCGAGACTTCTTGAAGACCCCAGGGACGAGCTCTCGACCGCGATTTCAACGCGCTGCTGTCACCTCGCAAAGGCCCACGAATCCCGATGCCCGACTCGACCAATTCACCAAACCAAACCGTTGCAGGGCTCCGAGCGAGCCGTAGACCAATTTCCAAGGCACCGAGCGTGCCGTTCTTCACTCCACTCCCAGACCTGACCGTTCCACACGTCTTGTACGGACGCCGAGACTTCTTGAAGACCCCAGGGACGAGCTCTCGATCGCGATTCCAACGCGCTGCTGTCACCTCGCAAAGGCCCACGAATCCCTTGTCCCGACGCTCGACTTGACCAGACTGTCCGACGCTTACTTCACAGCGAAGCCAGTACCCTGCTTCTCCACCACGTGTCGCGAGCTGTCCTGGAAGGGACGGCTGCCGCTGCGAACGAAGTAGGACGGTACGGACAGTTAAAGGAACGGTTAGAATACAACTAAGTCAAATGCAAAGATTCAACTTGTTGTTTCCAAGACAAATTCACGACTGACCTACTCACCTGGCACGGAGGGCTCTCCCTCACGCTCTTCCTAAGCTTCTCTTCAACTTGCGCGCCGTCGCGACGCTTCCTTCGAACCCTTCCTCCTGTCATGACACTCCTTCGTCCTTGGCTCACACCACGGTTCACGCTCCGAGCTTCGCCACGCTAGCGACCTCCATCCTGCGACCTCACGGCACCTCCCACTCGCGGAACACGCCACCGCTTCCATCGTGACTCCTTGCTCGCTGGGCCGGCACGCCGCCAGTTAATCCTCGCTAAAGTCCGATGACTGCTCGGTCAGCTCATCTTCGTCCAGCTGTTCTTCGAGTAGTAGCTTGCACGTTGATTGGCGGGCGACAGGAGGACGGTCAGGACCGTACCCGAGACGGTGACCACCGTTCCCACTCGGGACATCGTGTCGACGAAGTACCGGTGAAGTCGAGCTGGAACGGTCAAGTAGACGAGGGACGTGACTTCGATGGAACGGAAGACGCTCCGGAGGAAGGAGTATGCACGATCGCGAGGGATCATGCGGAGGCTGCTCCGAGCTGCACGTTGCGCATTGGCGCTTCTGGATGCACTGGCGCGACGTCTTCTTCGCCTGCGCGCTCTACGCGCCTTCCGACGAGAGCACGGCCCGCCGCAAGAAGAAGTCGAACGCGGGCCAAGCGCG
The DNA here is from genome assembly GCA_033557925.1 of Phytophthora x cambivora. Taxonomy (NCBI): domain Eukaryota; phylum Oomycota; class Peronosporomycetes; order Peronosporales; family Peronosporaceae; genus Phytophthora; species Phytophthora x cambivora. The sequence goes on along the minus strand of JAUCEB010000012.1, from coordinate 1,005,907 downwards.
GCTCGCGTTCATCAGCTTGAACATCCTCGAGCTCGGCTTCTACGACTTCCTCGACGTCTTCGAGAACGGTTCCCACGACACGCTCATGTGGCTCGGTGGCAAGGCGGCTCTGCGCTCAGCGGCCGCGAAGGCCAAGGGCAACTCGGACGCGACGACGGCGACGGACCTCGCCACGCTGTACCGCAACGACCGTGGCCGCTATGAGGCCATCCTCGCCCGAGCTCTGGATCCGTACCGCGTGGACGAGGACGGTTACCAGTCCATCTCCAGCCTCCTCGAGCAGACGGACGCGCTGAACCCGACCAAGCCACCTCACCTTCGCCTCAGCGACGAAGCTCTCGCCCGCGTCGTCATCGACGTCACCGGCGGCACCCCGCCCAACCCGTCGTGGGTCGGCAACAAGAGCTCCGGCACCTGGAAGGTCCTGCTGGGAGACGCTCGCATCCGAGCCCTCGCCAAGAAGCTCAAGCCGCTTGCGACGAAGGGCAAGCTACCGTTCCCGGCCCAGAAGGCGTACGACGAGGACAAGGAGCAGCGCGACGACTACTCCGACTTCGAGGACGATGAAGACATGTTCACCGTGCTGCCTCCGACGCCGCACCTCGACGAGGTGGACGACGGCGAGCCCGAAGAGTTGGAGGAGTCTCCGCCCGACGCTGGTCAAGACCAAGGCGACGATGGAGACCAGGAAGAGCTCGAGGGCGACGAAGACACCAGCTCGGCCACCTCCAAACCCACCGATGACGACAAGAAGAGCAGCGCCGGCGACGAGGACACCGCCACTTCGTCCAAGAAGAAGAGCACCCCGGCTCCGGCCTCTCCCAAGTCCAAGTAAGCTTTCAGTCCTTTCAGGGACGCTTCGCTAGTCGACCATTTCAGTTTTCTCCAATTCCACCAGCGTCCCTTCACTTAATCAATTCAAATTCAAACACATAACTCTCTTTCCCACCGTTCTTGATGTTCCCTTGACCGTACTCTCTTCCACACGACCGTCCTTGGGACCACCACCAACACCTCTCACGACCCGGCTAGGTCATGAGCAGGTCTTCATCCTCCACTTCATCGTTAGCTTCCTCCAAGCGTGAGCTTCGTCTTAGCTCAGGCAGGCGCCGCTTCTTGCGCTCTGCTTGCTCGAAACTCGTCACCAGATCTCCATACTCTGGCATCACATCGGCTCGGGGCACCCAATGACTTTCATAGTTAGCCGTGAGCACCAGGTATTCGGCGGCACGGTTGACCACTCGTTTAGCAACGATCTCCAGAAGCGGCGAATTAACCCCCGTGAGGGCCGTATCCCCGCGACCTATGGTCACCCGCTCCGTGAAACTGGACGCTGGCAAGTCGGCTTCCTCCAGCGGACCGTCTTCAAATCCTTCACCGTCCTCTTCAATTCCTTCGGGCACCTCATCCATGAACGGTCGCGTCCACCGTCCACGGAACTTCTTCAACCGGTTGACGTTCACCGTGACCGTCTTGTCAGGGTGAGTCGGGATATCGATCCGATACGCATTCTCGTTCACTTTGTCGACGACCCGGTACGGACCGTGCCACGCAAAGGCCAGCTTCTTCGTTCTCGACTCGCCTCTCTTCTTCCTGAAGAGCTGATAGACCCACACCGGAGAGCCAACTTCGTACTGCACCACCACTCGATCGCTCAACCTCTGCTCGTGACGGTCCTGTGCCTTCAGGAGCTGACGCTCGACCAAGTGACGGGAGTCTCGCAAGGTACGGTAGAGCTCACGACGGTACGCTGCCACCTCATTACTCTTCCATTTCGTGCCCAAGTTTAGGAACGCGACGTCCAGCGGCAGCACTGGATCGCGCCCGTAGAGAGAGAAGAAGGGAGAGTCGCCTAGCGCCTCGTGGTAGGCCGTCCTGTAGGCGAATAACACCCTCGGCAAATACAGATCCCAATCCGTCTGTGCTTCGCTCACGTGCATCTTCAGCATGCCCATGAGCGTACCGTTAAAACGCTCCACCAGCCCTTGAGTCTGCGGGTGGTACGCTGAACCGTACAGCTTCTTGATCCCCAGCGTCTGATAGAAAGACTTCGCAATTTCCGACGTAAAGTTTCGGCCATTATCGCTCAGCAACCGTGACGGCACACCGTGCCGAGCAACCACTCCATTCACCATCACTTCCACGAAAGTCACCGAGTCTAGGCGAAGCACCGCAAAGGCCTCAGCCCACCTCGTAAAGTAGTCAACAAACACGAGTATGTACTTGTTTCCTCGTTCAGTCTCGGGCAGAGGACCCACAGCGTCCACCCCCAACATCGAGAACGGACCCGAGAGATCCGCCACCGGCATCCGCTGCATCTGACCAGCCTGCCACGGTCTCGACCCTTTTCCACTTCCACACCGTGTACACTCGCGGACGAACTCCGTGACGTCCTTCCTCCAGCCCGGCCAGAAAGCGTGTCGCCTCACTTTCTCGAGCGTCTTGGTTAGACCCAAGTGCGAAGACAGCACGTCAGCGTGACAGTAGTGCAGGACGGTCTCTATGTACGGTAAGGGCACCACAGGGACGGTCAAGGACCGAGCAGGTCCGACCCGAGCCGGCAAGTGTACCTTTCTCATTAGCAAACCGTTCATCACCACGTATCGCGACCCCATCTTCATGACCGTAGCTCTCAGGAACGGATCCAAGGGCAACGCACCGTCCAGCAGGAACCCCACCAGTGCCTTCACCCACGGGACTTCTTGCTGAGCCAGCACGAACTGGTCGAAGTCGAGCCCAAACCGGTCCACTGGAGTCAGAGGGGTGTCTCCCGCAGGGGCGCCACTCGCGACTTCATTTGGCTGGTCAGGACACTCGTCGTCGACGTGCCCATCGGCACGCTCACCGCCCAGACCGTGTCCGTTGTCGGCCTCAGCTGGCTCCCCGACTGAAGTCGGAAGCACGTCTTCGACCGTGTCTTCCGGGTTCAGTAAGTCACGCATCGACAGAGCCGCCACCGTGTCCATAGGTAGCCTCGATAGACCGTCCACATGCCCCATAGAGGTACCGGGCTTGTGGTGTACCTTAAACTGCAAATTGGAGAGTTCCATAGCCCACCGTGCCAACTTAGCGTTCGTAGTACGGTTGCCAGGACTGAAAACCCATGTCAGAGCCTGATGATCCGTGTACAGGTCAAATTCACGCTTGTCGAGATAACATCGGAACTTCCGCGTCGCCCAGACGACACCCCAACACTCGATCTCAGAGATGCCGTCCTGCTTCGTGATCCAGTTCTTCTGGGATCCGGTCAACAGCTTACTCGCGTAGGCCACTACACGGTCGCGACCGTCCACCTCCTGCATTAAGCAAGCACCGACAGCGTAGCGTGAAGAGTCCACGTACAACTTGAACCGTCTCTTACCGTTCGGATAGACCAATATCGGCGGCTTCAACAGCGCACGCTTCAATTGTCTAAAGGCAGCTTCACAGTCCTCGTTCCACACGAACGGTGCGTCCTTCACTTTCAACCGTTCCAGAGGTGCCGAAATCGAAGCGTACCCGGGGATATACCGACGGAAGTAGCTCGTCAGACCCAAAAACGAACGGATTCCATGCACGTCCACCGGACGCTTCACATTCATCACGGCCTTCACCTTCTCAGGATTAGGCAGGATTCCAGTCGGGGTGACGATGTGTCCTAGGAACGCCACTTGGCTGCGTCCCCAATGACACTTCTTCATCTTGAGCTTGAACCCAGCCTGCTGGAACCGTTTCAGCACTTGACGCACGCGAACCAGATGAGTAGGAAAGTCCTTGCTGAATATGACGCAGTCGTCGAGATAGACCAAACAGATTCGCCACTTAAGATCCACCAGAACGGTCTCCATCAACCGTTCAAATGCGGGAACCGCGTTACAAAGGCCAAAAGGCATCACCAACCATTCGTACAGACCGTATTTGCACGTGAAAGCGGTCTTCGACACGCTGTCCGGGTGCATTGGCACGTTCCAGTATCCTGACGCAATGTCCATTGTCGAGAACAATTGAGCGTCGCCCAGCACGTCCAAAATGTCATCTATCAACGGCATGGGGTAACAGTCCTTCACCGTGACCGCATTCAATCTACGGTAGTCAATGCAGAACCGTATTCCACCGTCCGGTTTTCGAATCATCAGGACCGGGCTCGCCCACGGACTGTTCGAGGGACGGATCAGGTTCAGTTCCAAGTATTGCTGGACCTCCGCTTCCATGACCTCTCCTTCGGCTAATGACACGCGGTACGGTTGTGACTTGATCGGAGCACTACTCCCCGTGTCGATCTCAAACTGTAGTAGATCCGTCCGTCCCGGTTCTTTTGAAGAACCCACAAACATATCCTGGAAACTGTCCAGTTCCGCCTGGAACAGTTCCTTCTGCTCCAGTGACAACTTCGACTCGGAGAAATCGGCCTCCATGCCTTCCGCTTTGTCCGGGGGAATGTCGGGTTTCGAGGCTTTCACCTTCTCGCCGACGTTCGGCTCCCTCGCTTCCGACACGGACGCCGCACGCTCAACCTCGGGTCCGTTATCGTCAGCAGGCACCGTTCCCTTTTGCTTCACCGTAGCCGACTCGAAAGCCGACTCCGGTATCACGGACGTACTCGCAATGACCGTTCCCTTCCTGATCCAGAACTCATCCGTAGATGCATTGCAAACTTCGATGATGACCTGGCCATCCTCGACCGTGCCTAGCGACCGTGCCACACACAGAGTAGGAGGCAGACCCAAAGAACCTTCGACCAACACGGTGGATTTGTCCCCAATAGAACCGACGACTCGAGTCGTGACGAGGGCTTGACCAAACGGCGGCAATCGCACCGACGTCGCCATCGCTGCCATGAACGTCTCCTGCACCATCGTGAATCCTAGCGGCAATACTTCACTCGTAGTCTTCAAAGTCAACGTGCGTTCCGCCACGTCGATCACGGCGCCGAACGCGCCCAACGCATCCACGCCCAGGATCGCATCGACATGCAGTTTATCAGCCACCAGCACACTTAGCGCGACCTCCACCGTTCCGAGACGGAACGCCAAGCTGATCCAACCCCGGATCCGCAACTTGTGCGTTTAGGAAAATGCTCGGAAGATATGTTTTAACCATATCTTCCGAGCATTTTCCTCAAAGTAGGTCCTCATCCAGGAACGCAGGCGCTCACCACAACTGGTGTTCACGCTCATCAGCTCCTTGACACGGTCGGCGTGCCGCAGGAGTCGCTCTTCATCAAATTCAGGAATCTTGTCACGCTGAGGGGGAACTTCCACCGTCCCTTCTTCACCGTCAGGCGGTTCTCGCGCCGCACTCTGACCGTTTCCATAGCTCCTAGCTTCCAGCAGGAAGCGGAACGCTGCTTGCCGTGCCACCGCACGCGCGACCTTCGAGTCCACGCCTGGCTCCTTGCTCAGGACAGGCACCACTTCGCCCACTGGTGTCTTCGTCGCCCTCGAGCTCTTCCTGGTCTCCATGATGTCCCGAGTGGGAACGGTGGTCACCGTCTCGGGTACGGTCCTGACCGTCCTCCTGTCGCCCGCCAATCAACGTGCAAGCTACTACTCGAAGAACAGCTGGACGAAGATGAGCTGACCGAGCAGTCATCGGACTTTAGCGAGGATTAACTGGCGGCGTGCCAGCCCAGCGAGCAAGGAGTCGCGATGGAAGCGGTGGCGCGTTCCGCGAGTGGGAGGTGCCGTGAGGTTGCAGGATGGAGGTCGCTAGCGTGACGAAGCTCGGAGCGTGAACCGTGGTATGAGCCAAGGACGAAGGAGTGTCATGACAGGAGGAAGGGTTCGAAGGAAGCGTCGCGACGGCGCGCAAGTTGAAGAGAAGCTTAGGAAGAGCGTGAGGGAGAGCCCTCCGTGCCAGGTGAGTAGGTCAGTCGTGAATTTGTCTTGGAAACAACAAGTTGAATCTTTGCATTTGACTTAGTTGTATTCTAACCGTTCCTTTAACTGTCCGTACCGTCCTACTTCGTGCGCAGCGGCAGCCGTTCCTTCCAGGACAGCTCGCGACACGTGGTGGAGAAGCAGGGTACTGGCTTCGCTGTGAAGTAAGCGTCGGACAGTCTGGTCAAGTCGAGCGTCGGGACAAGGGAAGCCTTTGTGAGGTGACAGCAGCGCGCAAGAGTCGCGATCGAGAGCTCGTCCCTGGGGTCTTCAAGAAGTCTCGGCGTCCGTGAAAGACTTGTGGAACGGTCCGGTCGGAAGTTGGAGTGAAGAACGGCACGCTCGGTGCCTGGAAGTATTGGTCTACGGCTCGCTCGGAGCCCCTGAAATTGGTCTACGGCACGCTCGGTGCCCCTGGAAGTATTGGTCTACGGCTCGCTCGGAGCCCCTGGAAGTATTGGTCGACGGCTCGCTCGGAGCCCCTGAAGTTTGAAGAAAGAAGATGTCTGGAGTTGGAGAAGGTGAAGGGTCCGTGGAGCAGCGGACCGTGCAAGAGGAAGTGGCACGCCTGGAGGCTGAACGGCTTCGCAGGACGGGTGAGATTGGTGGGTCGGCGTCGGCGACGTCGTCGGCTGGCGACGAGAGCGGATCGGGGACGGCGGCCAAGGTAACAAGCGCGGCCGGACGCCGGTCCCTGCGCCAAGAGATGATGGGAGATCTCTGGGCTGATGAAGAAGGAGATGAGTTCAAGGACGCTGAAGAAGAGCGTGAAGAAGACGGTGCTCAAGCAGAACAAGAGCCCGAGGAGAAGAGGACGGTGCCCGACGCTGACGAGCATCGTGACCGTGATGCCGAAGGCTTGAGTGGCTCGACTCCGGCGCCTGGGGTCTATTGGTCCCAAGGCTTCGGATACGGCGACCCGATGCCGGTCGAGGAGTCGCCCTTGCGGTCTTACTACGGAGCCTACGTGAAGGAGGAACCGAGGGAAGTGCCCTCGCGAAGCCCGAGTGGGTTCATCCCTTTGTACACGGGAACGGAGCGACGACTGCCGAATCCTCCCATGTACGGTTGGAGCGTTGGTGCTCAACCTGGATATCACGGTGGGTGGGGAGCGACCGTGAAGACAGAACCGACTGTTCAGCCAGAGGTCAAGAGAGAGCCAACCAGCATGGTGATCCGGACCAGGACACCTGCCCCTGGCGCTGCTCCAGTTAACAGGGTACAACAGGCCCCTGCGAGTCACGGTGGCGCGTACCGCACTGTGGCTACGCGAGCCCCGACACGAAGAGAGTACGACTTGTCGTCGATGGTGTCGAACGTGATGAAGGTGCTGCCGGTGTTCTACTCGGACACGGCGACTACCGAGAAGGCCCGTGACTTCTGGGAGCTGTTCGAGGCTCACACCTCGCACCTGCCTGATCAGTCAAGACTATTGGTGTTTCGACAAAAGATTAAAGGAAGACCAGCGGAACGGTGGTGGAACAACTCTACTATTAAAACCTTTAGTACGCTGAAGGTTCGGTTCCACAACCAATTCTTGAGTCGGACGGCCGACGGACTGTGGGAACGGCTACAGACGACGAAGCGTGAACGCGGTGAATCTGTCGAAGAGTGGGGCGACCGGGTCTCAGACCTCTGCGACTCGTTGGACTATCCCAACCCGCAGATGAGGTACCAGTTGTTCAGACGCGGGCTGCGCAACAAGCGTATGCTCGCCTCGCTCGACTCCGGCCCGGCGCGCGACATTCCCGAGGCCTGCGAATGGCTATTGGCCAAAGAGATGTCCCGTCCCATTGAAGAAGAGGACGAGTTCCCCGAAGACAAGAAGACTACGGGCGCTAGCTCGGGCTCGGCGGACGTGGCCACAGCGGAGACGTCGTCGAAGCTGGACAAGCTTACGGAGACGATGGCCACGTTCGTGACCCAGCAACAGCAGTGGCAGCAGCAGATGATGCGGAGCCAGTGGCAGCCGCCGCGCTCGCCGAGGAACCGTATGCCGAATGTGTCGGCCACGACGTCTAGTCCCAGCCCGATTGGGAACGGTCAGCCTGGGAACGGTCGACCTCGAGGGATTCGCATGGGGGCCGATTCACGGACGCAAGAAGGAGCTCCCGTGTGCGGACGGTGCGGCTACGTTGGACACTCGCGCGAGACTTGCCGACGACAGATGATGATATGCAACCAGTGTGGAGAACTCGGTCACATCGCCGTGGAGTGCGAGGAAGGCCCCAGTCGTGGTCGGAACGGTGGCCCGGTTCCTGCGGCCAGGAACGGTGGCCGAGGACCAATGAAGTGCGGGTTTTGCAAGGAGGACGGTCACTCGTTTACGGGATGCCCCGAAGTCGCGGCGCTCCGAGGTCTGGCCGTGAGTCTGCGGGAGGGTGCGCAGACGTCTCCACCTCAATGAAGAGGGCGGGAGGAAGGGGAGGAGAGAGTCACTCCTTCCTCTTGTCTAGTGAATGACTCGGAGAGAGAGGATCGTGACCGTGACGAAGTGGAGGAGACGGTCTCGACGGTGGATGTCTGCATGAATGTATCGGCGGAGCTGGACGGTAGGGAGCCTACCTTGGATGATGATTTGCATGGAGAAAACGAGAACAAGATCAAGAAAAAGAAAGCTGAGTTTATTGTGGTTAGTACGGATGATGAAGGAGAAGACCTCGTGGTGAAGGTCGACGAATTGACGCACGAGAAGGCCTACGAGGACTGGACCTCGAAGACCGACGCGGAGGTGCGCGTCGTGTCGGAGGGCTTGGACGCCCCGTCGGATGAAGTGGAGACGAGCGATATGGAGAAGGACGAGTCGGCCGAGGACGAGTCCGAGCCGACGGACGTGAGCGTGGACGAGGAGAGGCCAGCGCCGTTTGCAGACGCGCCGCCGCCGTATGTGGTGAATGTCGAGGAAGTGAGCTTGGACGAGGAGGTGCCGGCGCCGTTCGCGGACGCGCCGCCACCGTATGTGCCGCCGCCGTATGTGGCCGAGGTCCAAGACGAGAGTATGGAGGAGCCGCCGGCGCCGTTTGCCGACGCACCGCCGCCGTACGAGTGGGGTGACGAGGAGTACGACCTGTCGGACTGCCTGCTCTCGACTTGGACGGTGGGAGAAGCCCCGCCGACCGAAACGGTGAAAGAGGACGGTACGGTCCCGCCTGAGGTGGAGACTGTCCCGAAGTACGGTCGCCTGTTCTCGGATGAGGAACTTGATGCGATGGAGAACGGTGAACCTGGCACGGAGGCGTCCATCCTCTCTGGTACGGTCGTCGTCCCCGAGCCCGAGGAGTACAACAAGGAGCTCGAGGACCGGCTGTACCCGCTGGACGAAGTGGAACTCCATAAGCGTGTTGCTAAGAATGCGGAGGCTCAAGCTGAGCCGTCGTCAGAAGAGCTAGCTCGCTTGCTTGGGATCCCGCTGGAGGTGGTGGAACGAACGCGGCAAGCGTCCCCTGAAGTGCATGGTTCGCCAGAGTATTGGCAGAGCTGGTTTGAAGAAATGCTAGACAAGTCTGAGGAAGCCAAGCGCGCGAACCGTGACTTCCGGAGCCCAGTGGTCAGCGTCGTCTACGGTCCGTCGGTCGAGGCACCGACTCGCCCGGCCGAGCGTCCCCCGGACGGTCCTGGTGGAACGGTCGCCGTGGGCGAAGTGGTGCCTGTCCTGAGCAAGGAGCCAGGCGTGGACTCGAAGGTCGCGCGTGCGGTGGCACGGCAAGCAGTGTTCCGCTTGGGATTGTGGGCTTGTGCTCTCTTCGGCGAAAGTCGAAATGGGGGGCACTGCTGAAGTCGGCTGGCGTGCCGACAATCCAGTCGAAGTGAGAGGAGAGCGCGGGCCGCGAGGCTCCGTGTGAGGTGAGCTGTAGGTCAGTCGTGAATTTGTCTTGGAAACAACAAGTTGAATCTTTGCATTTGACTCTGTTGTATTCTAACCGTTCCTTTAACTGTCCGTACCGTCCTACTTCGTGCGCAGCGGCAGCCGTCCCTTCCAGGACAGCTCGCGACACGTGGTGGAGAAGCAGGGTTGTCAGTCACGGTGGATACGTATGGAGATGGACCCACTCCAGTACTTCACGGTAGACTTGCAGCTCAACTCCAACACGTCAGGAAGGAACACGCACCACAGTGCGTGGTACGCTTCCAACCACTTGTACATCAGCCGACCCAAACCATCCTCGTGCTCTCCACGAGCCTCGAGCACCACCATCGGTGTGGCCCAGATAGCCTCGAAGGTCTTCCACCGACGCTCAGCGGACGGCGACCGTCCTCCAGACACCGCTTCGTACTTCTTCAGGATGCGGCTGGCGACTCCAATTGACGCCACCACACAACTCCACTGCATCACAGTAGCGTCGGGGTTGAGTCCGGCGTCTGCCAAACTGTAGTTGATAGTCAGGAGCAGCACTCCCACGCCCACCGTCCCTTGACACACCACCTCGACGAAGTCATACACGTAGACGACCGTGTAGCACACGGCATACACCGACAGTGACAAGAACGCCCACAGCCCACGCCACACGCAGCAGGCACGGTCGGCAGTGCGTCGACACTCGGCTCTCGACCCACTCCAGTACTTCACGGTAGACTTGCAGCTCAACTCCAACACGTCAGGAAGGAACACGCACCACAGTGCGTGGTACGCTTCCAACCACTTGTACATCAGCCGACCCAAACCATCCTCGTGCTCTCCACGAGCCTCGAGCACCACCATCGGTGTGGCCCAGATAGCCTCGAAGGTCTTCCACCGACGCTCAGCGGACGGTCGACCCTGCACGGACGGTCCGTTCACAAACCGGCGGTAACGTCGTACACACACCTTCAACAGCGACAGCCACTTGAACGCAAAGCCGAACACGGTCCAGATCAGTCGTCCTGCAAGGCGCCACAGCGGTCTCGTGACCACACTGCCCACCGCACCAATCAGTAGTAGCAGCACGGACGGCCAGTGGTCGCACAGTAGCCCCCACACGCTCGTCCACAGGGACAGCGAGTGCCACAAGCACCACTCGATCAACTCCGACACTGCCTCCATACCTGCCGCGGGGTCGGAAGAAACGAAATGTCCTCGCCTCAGGATGCCGACCACGGTCACCGACCGCGCCCCACGTCCCCAACCATCTCCATACGTATCCACCGTGACTGACAACCCACCGTTGATGGGTTGTCGCTCGGCGTAGTCAATCACCGTCTCACGGCGACCGTACCTTTCCCATTTCTCGGAAAAGAACCTCACCGCCAAACCACCCAACGACCAGGTCGAAATGCGTCAGGGGAGGCTACGGCAACTTGCAGTGCCCCCCATTTCGACTTTCGCCGAAGAGAGCACAAGCCCACAACCCACCACCTTCCACCATGGCCAAGTCTCGTGAAGCCAACAGGGACGCCATCCTGCGCCGGCTGCGCGCCCGCCTCGACCGCCGCTCGGGGGGTCCCGATGCAGGTGCCGACGCTCAGCTCCGGGCCCAGGTGGACTTCTACGTCCGCCTGCGCGCCGCCCTCTTCGCCAACAGCGGCTCCACGAATGTGGAAGCCGTGGACGCCGTCGCCGTCGCTGTTCTCGCGGACGACGTGGCGTTCCCCGTCGAGTTGCCGGCGACCGCGACCCTGCTGCCACTGCCCGACGCACTGCAAGTCGTTGCAGCTCCTACGCACGACCTGTTCACCGTCCCAGCGGCTCCGGCACGCTCATCCACCAAGCGTTCACCGTCCCGGGGAGCGACGAAAGCCCCACCGTCCAAGAAACAACGCAGGTCCAAGGCTCAGGACCAAGACGACGACGAACCTGACGACGAGGAGGACGCTCCCGAGGACGAAGGCACGGAGGCGTACGAGCTCCCGTTGCCCGCCAAGTGTCCAGCCGCCATTCGCCGTGACATCGCCAAGATCATCAAGCAGGCGGCCGCCCACGGCAAGACCCCGCCTCGCATGGCGTACCCATGGGTCGGGCAGCGTGCCTGGTACGACCCGCAAGAGCACCCCGCGCTGCACGTTGCGCATTGGCGCTTCTGGATGCACTGGCGCGACGTCTTCTTCGCCTGCGCGCTCTACGCGCCTTCCGACGAGAGCACGGCCCGCCGCAAGAAGAAGTCGAACGCGGGCCAAGCGCGGCTCGCGTTCATCAGCTTGAACATCCTCGAGCTCGGCTTCTACGACTTCCTCGACGTCTTCGAGAACGGTTCCCACGACACGCTCATGTGGCTCGGTGGCAAGGCGGCTCAGCGCTCAGCGGCCGCGAAGGCCAAGGGCAACTCGGACGCGACGACGGCGACGGACCTCGCCACGCTGTACCGCAACGACCGTGGCCGCTATGAGGCCATCCTCGCCCGAGCTCTGGATCCGTACCGCGTGGACGAGGACGGTTACCAGTCCATCTCCAGCCTCCTCGAGCAGACGGACGCGCTGAACCCGACCAAGCCACCTCACCTTCGCCTCAGCGACGAAGCTCTCGCCCGCGTCGTCATCGACGTCACCGGCGGCACCCCGCCCAACCCGTCGTGGGTCGGCAACAAGAGCTCCGGCACCTGGAAGGTCCTGCTGGGAGACGCTCGCATCCGAGCCCTCGCCAAGAAGCTCAAGCCGCTTGCGACGAAGGGCAAGCTACCGTTCCCGGCCCAGAAGGCGTACGACGAGGACAAGGAGCAGCGCGACGACTACTCCGACTTCGAGGACGATGAAGACATGTTCACCGTGCTGCCTCCGACGCCGCACCTCGACGAGGTGGACGACGGCGAGCCCGAAGAGTTGGAGGAGTCTCCGCCCGACGCTGGTCAAGACCAAGGCGACGATGGAGACCAGGAAGAGCTCGAGGGCGACGAAGACACCAGCTCGGCCACCTCCAAACCCACCGATGACGACAAGAAGAGCAGCGCCGGCGACGAGGACACCGCCACTTCGTCCAAGAAGAAGAGCGCCCCGGCTCCGGCCTCTCCCAAGTCCAAGTAAGCTTTCAGTCCTTTCAGGGACGCTTCGCTAGTCGACCATTTCAGTTTTCTCCAATTCCACCAGCGTCCCTTCACTTAATCAATTCAAATTCAAACACATAACTCTCTTTCCCACCGTTCTTGATGTTCCCTTGACCGTACTCTCTTCCACACGACCGTCCTTGGGACCACCACCAACACCTCTCACGACCCGGCTAGGTCATGAGCAGGTCTTCATCCTCCACTTCATCGTTAGCTTCCTCCAAGCGTGAGCTTCGTCTTAGCTCAGGCAGGCGCCGCTTCTTGCGCTCTGCTTGCTCGAAACTCGTCACCAGATCTCCATACTCTGGCATCACATCGGCTCGGGGCACCCAATGACTTTCATAGTTAGCCGTGAGCACCAGGTATTCGGCGGCACGGTTGACCACTCGTTTAGCAACGATCTCCAGAAGCGGCGAATTAACCCCCGTGAGGGCCGTATCCCCGCGACCTATGGTCACCCGCTCCGTGAAACTGGACGCTGGCAAGTCGGCTTCCTCCAGCGGACCGTCTTCAAATCCTTCACCGTCCTCTTCAATTCCTTCGGGCACCTCATCCATGAACGGTCGCGTCCACCGTCCACGGAACTTCTTCAACCGGTTGACGTTCACCGTGACCGTCTTGTCAGGGTGAGTCGGGATATCGATCCGATACGCATTCTCGTTCACTTTGTCGACGACCCGGTACGGACCGTGCCACGCAAAGGCCAGCTTCTTCGTTCTCGACTCGCCTCTCTTCTTCCTGAAGAGCTGATAGACCCACACCGGAGAGCCAACTTCGTACTGCACCACCACTCGATCGCTCAACCTCTGCTCGTGACGGTCCTGTGCCTTCAGGAGCTGACGCTCGACCAAGTGACGGGAGTCTCGCAAGGTACGGTAGAGCTCACGACGGTACGCTGCCACCTCATTACTCTTCCATTTCTTGCCCAAGTTTAGGAACGCGACGTCCAGCGGCAGCACTGGATCGCGCCCGTAGAGAGAGAAGAAGGGAGAGTCGCCTAGCGCCTCGTGGTAGGCCGTCCTGTAGGCGAATAACACCCTCGGCAAATACAGATCCCAATCCGTCTGTGCTTCGCTCACGTGCATCTTTAGCATGCCCATGAGCGTACCGTTAAAACGCTCCACCAGCCCTTGAGTCTGCGGGTGGTACGCTGAACCGTACAGCTTCTTGATCCCCAGCGTCTGATAGAAAGACTTCGCAATTTCCGACGTAAAGTTTCGGCCATTGTCGCTCAGCAACCGTGACGGCACACCGTGCCGAGCAACCACTCCATTCACCATCACTTCCACGAAAGTCACCGAGTCTAGGCGAAGCACCGCAAAGGCCTCAGCCCACCTCGTAAAGTAGTCAACAAACACGAGTATGTACTTGTTTCCTCGTTCAGTCTCGGGCAGAGGACCCACAGCGTCCACCACCAACATCGAGAACGGACCCGAGAGATCCGCCACCGGCATCCGCTGCATCTGACCAGCCTGCCACGGTCTCGACCCTTTTCCACTTCCACACCGTGTACACTCGCGGACGAACTCCGTGACGTCCTTCCTCCAGCCCGGCCAGAAAGCGTGTCGCCTCACTTTCTCGAGCGTCTTGGTTAGACCCAAGTGCGAAGACAGCACGTCAGCGTGACAGTAGTGCAGGACGGTCTCTATGTACGGTAAGGGCACCACAGGGACGGTCAAGGACCGAGCAGGTCCGACCCGAGCCGGCAAGTGTACCTTTCTCATTAGCAAACCGTTCATCACCACGTATCGCGACCCCATCTTCATGACCGTAGCTCTCAGGAACGGATCCAAGGGCAACGCACCGTCCAGCAGGAACCCCACCAGTGCCTTCACCCACGGGACTTCTTGCTGAGCCAGCACGAACTGGTCGAAGTCGAGCCCAAACCGGTCCACTGGAGTCAGAGGGGTGTCTCCCGCAGGGGCGCCACTCGCGACTTCATTTGGCTGGTCAGGACACTCGTCGTCGACGTGCCCATCGGCACGCTCACCGCCCAGACCGTGTCCGTTGTCGGCCTCAGCTGGCTCCCCGACTGAAGTCGGAAGCACGTCTTCGACCGTGTCTTCCGGGTTCAGTAAGTCACGCATCGACAGAGCCGCCACCGTGTCCATAGGTAGCCTCGATAGACCGTCCACATGCCCCATAGAGGTACCGGGCTTGTGGTGTACCTTAAACTGCAAATTGGAGAGTTCCATAGCCCACCGTGCCAACTTAGCGTTCGTAGTACGGTTGCCAGGACTGAAAACCCATGTCAGAGCCTGATGATCCGTGTACAGGTCAAATTCACGCTTGTCGAGATAACATCGGAACTTCCGCGTCGCCCAGACGACACCCCAACACTCGATCTCAGAGATGCCGTCCTGCTTCGTGATCCAGTTCTTCTGGGATCCGGTCAACAGCTTACTCGCGTAGGCCACTACACGGTCGCGACCGTCCACCTCCTGCATTAAGCAAGCACCGACAGCGTAGCGTGAAGAGTCCACGTACAACTTGAACCGTCTCTTACCGTTCGGATAGACCAATATCGGCGGCTTCAACAGCGCACGCTTCAATTGTCTAAAGGCAGCTTCACAGTCCTCGTTCCACACGAACGGTGCGTCCTTCACTTTCAACCGTTCCAGAGGTGCCGAAATCGAAGCGTACCCGGGGATATACCGACGGAAGTAGCTCGTCAGACCCAAAAACGAACGGATTCCATGCACGTCCACCGGACGCTTCACATTCATCACGGCCTTCACCTTCTCAGGATTAGGCAGGATTCCAGTCGGGGTGACGATGTGTCCTAGGAACGCCACTTGGCTGCGTCCCCAATGACACTTCTTCATCTTGAGCTTGAACCCAGCCTGCTGGAACCGTGTCAGCACTTGACGCACGCGAACCAGATGAGTAGGAAAGTCCTTGCTGAATATGACGCAGTCGTCGAGATAGACCAAACAGATTCGCCACTTAAGATCCACCAGAACGGTCTCCATCAACCGTTCAAATGCGGGAACCGCGTTACAAAGGCCAAAAGGCATCACCAACCATTCGTACAGACCGTATTTGCACGTGAAAGCGGTCTTCGACACGCTGTCCGGGTGCATTGGCACGTTCCAGTATCCTGACGCAATGTCCATTGTCGAGAACAATTGAGCGTCGCCCAGCACGTCCAAAATGTCATCTATCAACGGCATGGGGTAACAGTCCTTCACCGTGACCGCATTCAATCTACGGTAGTCAATGCAGAACCGTATTCCACCGTCCGGTTTTCGAATCATCAGGACCGGGCTCGCCCACGGACTGTTCGAGGGACGGATCAGGTTCAGTTCCAAGTATTGCTGGACCTCCGCTTCCATGACCTCTCCTTCGGCTAATGACACGCGGTACGGTTGTGACTTGATCGGAGCACTACTCCCCGTGTCGATCTCAAACTGTAGTAGATCCGTCCGTCCCGGTTCTTTTGAAGAACCCACAAACATATCCTGGAAACTGTCCAGTTCCGCCTGGAACAGTTCCTTCTGCTCCAGTGACAACTTCGACTCGGAGAAATCGGCCTTCATGCCGTCTGCTTTGTCCGGGGGGACGTCTGGTTTCGAGGCTTTCACCTTTTCGCCGACGTCCAGCTTCCTCGCTTCCGACACGGACGCCGCGCGCTTGACCCCGGGCTCGTTATCTTCAGCAGGCACCGTTCCCTTTTGTTCCGTCGTAGTCGACTCGAAAGCCGATTCCGGGATCACGGACGTACTCGCAATGACCGTTCCTTTCCTGATCCAGTACTCATCCGTGGATGCGTTGCAAACCTCGACAATGACCTGGCCATCCTCGACCGTGCCTAGCGACCGCGCCACACACAGTGTAGGAGGCAGACCCAAAGAACCTTCGACCAACACGGTAGATTTGTTCCCAATAGAGCCGACGACTCGAGTCGTAACGAGGGCTTGGCCCCGCGGTGGTAGTCGCACCGACGTCGCCATCGCTGTCATGTAGGACTCCTGTACCATCGTGAACCCTAGCGACAACACTTCGCCCGAACTCTTCAAAGTCAACGTGCGGTCCGCTACGTCGATCACGGCGCCGAATGCGCCCAAAGCATCAACTCCCAGGATCGCATCGACATGCAGTCTATCCGCCACCAGCACGCTTAGCGGGACTTCCACCGTTCCGAGACGGAACGCCAAGCTGATCCAACCCCGGATTCGCAACTTGTGCCCCGACGAGCTTTGCACCAGCCCTTCGTACGGTTCGAGCGACTCCGAAGCCCGTCCCAGTCGCTTCAGCACACGACGATCAACAAGACTGAGGGTAGCGCCAGTATCAGCCAGCATTTGAGACGGTAAACAGTCAATATAACCACTTGAGAGAGCCTCAAAGTTGCCAACCGCGCACACCACCCGGCGTCCATCTTCTACTGCACGATACGCATCATCTTCGGCGTCCTCATCATCATAGACTCCAAAACCATTAGGTAGGTCCACCGTGACAACGTCCACCAGGCCAGTTTTTGGCAGTGATGTCCGCGCTGGACGGTCGTTCCTTACCACTTCAACGTAGTGAGAAGCGTCCTCGTCACGCTCAGGGAAGAACTCCACTTCGTCCATTACTTCGGCATACGGCTTGTAAAGCGACGAGAAATCGAAAGCGACCACCTTGCCGCGGTGTCTGCGACGGCGACGCTTAGCACTCGGCGTCTTTGACCGTCCCACACGATCCCATAGTTTTAACCATATCTTCCGAGCATTTTCCTCAAAGTAGGTCCTCATCCAGGAACGCAGGCGCTCACCACAACTGGTGTTCACGCTCATCAGCTCCTTGACACGGTCGGCGTGCCGCAGGAGTCGCTCTTCATCAAATTCAGGAATCTTGTCACGCTGAGGGGGAACTTCCACCGTCCCTTCTTCACCGTCAGGCGGTTCTCGCGCCGCACTCTGACCGTTTCCATAGCTCCTAGCTTCCAGCAGGAAGCGGAACGCTGCTTGCCGTGCCACCGCACGCGCGACCTTCGAGTCCACGCCTGGCTCCTTGCTCAGGACAGGCACCACTTCGCCCACGGCGACCGTTCCACCAGGACCGTCCGGGGGACGCTCGGCCGGGCGAGTCGGTGCCTCGACCGACGGACCGTAGACGACGCTGACCACTGGGCTCCGGAAGTCACGGTTCGCGCGCTTGGCTTCCTCAGACTTGTCTAGCATTTCTTCAAACCAGCTCTGCCAATACTCTGGCGAACCATGCACTTCAGGGGACGCTTGCCGCGTTCGTTCCACCACCTCCAGCGGGATCCCAAGCAAGCGAGCTAGCTCTTCTGACGACGGCTCAGCTTGAGCCTCCGCATTCTTAGCAACACGCTTATGGAGTTCCACTTCGTCCAGCGGGTACAGCCGGTCCTCGAGCTCCTTGTTGTACTTCTCGGGCTCGGGGACGACGACCGTACCAGAGAGGATGGACGCCTCCGTGCCAGGTTCACCGTTCTCCATCGCATCAAGTTCCTCATCCGAGAACAGGCGACCGTACTTCGGGACAGTCTCCACCTCAGGCGGGACCGTACCGTCCTCTTTCACCGTTTCGGTCGGCGGGGCTTCTCCCACCGTCCAAGTCGAGAGCAGGCAGTCCGACAGGTCGTACTCCTCGTCACCCCACTCGTACGGCGGCGGTGCGTCGGCAAACGGCGCCGGCGGCTCCTCCATACTCTCGTCTTGGACCTCGGCCACATACGGCGGCGGCACATACGGTGGCGGCGCGTCCGCGAACGGCGCCGGCACCTCCTCGTCCAAGCTCACTTCCTCGACATTCACCACATACGGCGGCGGCGCGTCTGCAAACGGCGCTGGCCTCTCCTCGTCCACGCTCACGTCCGTCGGCTCGGACTCGTCCTCGGCCGACTCGTCCTTCTCCATATCGCTCGTCTCCACTTCATCCGACGAGGCGTCCAAGCCCTCCGACACGACGCGCACCTCCGCGTCGGTCTTCGAGGTCCAGTCCTCGTAGGCCTTCTCGTGCGTCAATTCGTCGACCTTCACCACGAGGTCTTCTCCTTCATCATCCGTACTAACCACAATAAACTCAGCTTTCTTTTTCTTGATCTTGTTCTCGTTTTCTCCATGCAAATCATCATCCAAGGTAGGCTCCCTACCGTCCAGCTCCGCCGATACATTCATGCAGACATCCACCGTCGAGACCGTCTCCTCCACTTCGTCACGGTCACGATCCTCTCTCTCCGAGTCATTCACTAGACAAGAGGAAGGAGTGACTCTCTCCTCCCCTTCCTCCCGCCCTCTTCATTGAGGTGGAGACGTCTGCGCACCCTCCCGCAGACTCACGGCCAGACCTCGGAGCGCCGCGACTTCGGGGCATCCCGTAAACGAGTGACCGTCCTCCTTGCAAAACCCGCACTTCATTGGTCCTCGGCCACCGTTCCTGGCCGCAGGAACCGGGCCACCGTTCCGACCACGACTGGGGCCTTCCTCGCACTCCACGGCGATGTGACCGAGTTCTCCACACTGGTTGCATATCATCATCTGTCGTCGGCAAGTCTCGCGCGAGTGTCCAACGTAGCCGCACCGTCCGCACACGGGAGCTCCTTCTTGCGTCCGTGAATCGGCCCCCATGCGAATCCCTCGAGGTCGACCGTTCCCAGGCTGACCGTTCCCAATCGGGCTGGGACTAGACGTCGTGGCCGACACATTCGGCATACGGTTCCTCGGCGAGCGCGGCGGCTGCCACTGGCTCCGCATCATCTGCTGCTGCCACTGCTGTTGCTGGGTCACGAACGTGGCCATCGTCTCCGTAAGCTTGTCCAGCTTCGACGACGTCTCCGCTGTGGCCACGTCCGCCGAGCCCGAGCTAGCGCCCGTAGTCTTCTTGTCTTCGGGGAACTCGTCCTCTTCTTCAATGGGACGGGACATCTCTTTGGCCAATAGCCATTCGCAGGCCTCGGGAATGTCGCGCGCCGGGCCGGAGTCGAGCGAGGCGAGCATACGCTTGTTGCGCAGCCCGCGTCTGAACAACTGGTACCTCATCTGCGGGTTGGGATAGTCCAACGAGTCGCAGAGGTCTGAGACCCGGTCGCCCCACTCTTCGACAGATTCACCGCGTTCACGCTTCGTCGTCTGTAGCCGTTCCCACAGTCCGTCGGCCGTCCGACTCAAGAATTGGTTGTGGAACCGAACCTTCAGCGTACTAAAGGTTTTAATAGTAGAGTTGTTCCACCACCGTTCCGCTGGTCTTCCTTTAATCTTTTGTCGAAACACCAATAGTCTTGACTGATCAGGCAGGTGCGAGGTGTGAGCCTCGAACAGCTCCCAGAAGTCACGGGCCTTCTCGGTAGTCGCCGTGTCCGAGTAGAACACCGGCAGCACCTTCATCACGTTCGACACCATCGACGACAAGTCGTACTCTCTTCGTGTCGGGGCTCGCGTAGCCACAGTGCGGTACGCGCCACCGTGACTCGCAGGGGCCTGTTGTACCCTGTTAACTGGAGCAGCGCCAGGGGCAGGTGTCCTGGTCCGGATCACCATGCTGGTTGGCTCTCTCTTGACCTCTGGCTGAACAGTCGGTTCTGTCTTCACGGTCGCTCCCCACCCACCGTGATATCCAGGTTGAGCACCAACGCTCCAACCGTACATGGGAGGATTCGGCAGTCGTCGCTCCGTTCCCGTGTACAAAGGGATGAACCCACTCGGGCTTCGCGAGGGCACTTCCCTCGGTTCCTCCTTCACGTAGGCTCCGTAGTAAGACCGCAAGGGCGACTCCTCGACCGGCATCGGGTCGCCGTATCCGAAGCCTTGGGACCAATAGACCCCAGGCGCCGGAGTCGAGCCACTCAAGCCTTCGGCATCACGGTCACGATGCTCGTCAGCGTCGGGCACCGTCCTCTTCTCCTCGGGCTCTTGTTCTGCTTGAGCACCGTCTTCTTCACGCTCTTCTTCAGCGTCCTTGAACTCATCTCCTTCTTCATCAGCCCAGAGATCTCCCATCATCTCTTGGCGCAGGGACCGGCGTCCGGCCGCGCTTGTTACCTTGGCCGCCGTCCCCGATCCGCTCTCGTCGCCAGCCGACGACGTCGCCGACGCCGACCCACCAATCTCACCCGTCCTGCGAAGCCGTTCAGCCTCCAGGCGTGCCACTTCCTCTTGCACGGTCCGCTGCTCCACGGACCCTTCACCTTCTCCAACTCCAGACATCTTCTTTCTTCAAACTTCAGGGGCTCCGAGCGAGCCGTCGACCAATACTTCCAGGGGCTCCGAGCGAGCCGTAGACCAATACTTCCAGGGGCACCGAGCGTGCCGTAGACCAATTTCAGGGGCTCCGAGCGAGCCGTAGACCAATACTTCCAGGCACCGAGCGTGCCGTTCTTCACTCCAACTTCCGACCGGACCGTTCCACAAGTCGGGTACGGACGCCGAGACTTCTTGAAGACTCCAGGGACGAGCTCTCGATCGCGACTCTTGCGCGCTGCTGTCACCTCACAAAGACTTCCCTTGTCCCGACGCTCGACTTGACCAGACTGTCCGACGCTTACTTCACAGCGAAGCCAGTACCCTGCTTCTCCACCACGTGTCGCGAGCTGTCCTGGAAGGGACGGCTGCCGCTGCGCACGAAGTAGGACGGTACGGACAGTTAAAGGAACGGTTAGAATACAACTAAGTCAAATGCAAAGATTCAACTTGTTGTTTCCAAGACAAATTCACGACTGACCTACTCACCTGGCACGGAGGGCTCTCCCTCACGCTCTTCCTAAGCTTCTCTTCAACTTGCGCGCCGTCGCGACGCTTCCTTCGAACCCTTCCTCCTGTCATGACATTCCTTCGTCCTTGGCTCACACCACGGTTCACGCTCCGAGCTTCGCCACGCTAGCGACCTCCATCCTGCGACCTCACGGCACCTCCCACTCGCGGAACACGCCACCGCTTCCATCGTGACTCCTTGCTCGCTGGGCCGGCACGCCGCCAGTTAATCCTCGCTAAAGTCCGATGACTGCTCGGTCAGCTCATCTTCGTCCAGCTGTTCTTCGAGTAGTAGCTTGCACGTTGATTGGCGGGCGACAGGAGGACGGTCAGGACCGTACCCGAGACGGTGACCACCGTTCCCACTCGGGACATCCGTCCGTTCACAAACCGGCGGTAACGTCGTACACACACCTTCAACAGCGACAGCCACTTGAACGCAAAGCCGAACACGGTCCAGATCAGTCGTCCTGCAAGGCGCCACAGCGGTCTCGTGACCACACTGCCCACCGCACCAATCAGTAGTAGCAGCACGGACGGTGCTGCTCTCCCAAGTCCAAGTAAGCTTTCAGTCCTTTCAGGGACGCTTCGCTAGTCGACCATTTCAGTTTTCTCCAATTCCACCAGCGTCCCTTCACTTAATCAATTCAAATTCAAACACATGACTCTGTTGCTTTCTAACCGTTCCTTTAACTGTCCGTACCGTCCTACCCTGCTTCTCCACCACGTGTCGCGAGCTGTCCTGGAAGGGACGGCTGCCGCTGCGCACGAAGTAGGACGGTACGGACAGTTAAAGGAACGGTTAGAATACAACTAAGTCAAATGCAAAGATTCAACTTGTTGTTTCCAAGACAAATTCACGACTGACCTACTCACCTGGCACGGAGGGCTCTCCCTCACGCTCTTCCTAAGCTTCTCTTCAACTTGCGCGCCGTCGCGACGCTTCCTTCGAACCCTTCCTCCTGTCATGACACTCCTTCGTCCTTGGCTCACACCACGGTTCACGCTCCGAGCTTCGTCACGCTAGCGACCTCCATCCTGCGACCTCACGGCACCTCCCACTCGCGGAACGCGCCACCGCTTCCATCGCGACTCCTTGCTCGCTGGGCCGGCACGCCGCCAGTTAATCCTCGCTAAAGTCCGATGACTGCTCGGTCAGCTCATCTTCGTCCAGCTGTTCTTCAAGTAGTAGCTCGCACGTTGATTGGCGGGCGACTGGAGGACGGTCAGGACCGTACCCGAGACGGTGACCACCGTTCCCACTCGGGACATCCTCCCCGACTGGAACTCGACGCCCTCGTCGAGCGGTCTCCTCTTCCTTGTCGGCCTTCATCTTGGCCCGTAGAGCACGCTGCTGTGCACGTAGTCCACTAATAGTCTGCACCGGCTTCGGTCTTCCCACGCACCCATCCGCTCGCCAGAAAGCCTCACTCAGTCGCTCAGCTTGTTGCAGCTCTTCGATTTCACGGAGCCAGTCAGTGTAGCTGTCCTCGGCCATCTTCACCGGTGACCGTCCTCCTGACGCGGCTTCATACTTCTTCAGTAGGCGACCAGCGATCTCGATCGTCACCACCACACAGCTCCCCTGCATCACCGTGGCGTCGGGGTTGAGTCCGGCGTCTGCCAAACTGTAGTTGATAGTCAGGAGCAGCACTCCCACGCCCACCGTCCCTTGACACACCACCTCGACGAAGTCATACACGTAGACGACCGTGTAGAACACGGCATACACCGACAGTGACAAGAACGCCCACAGCCCACGCCACACGCAGCAGGCACGGTCGGCAGTGCGTCGACACTCGGCCCTCGACCCACTCCAGTACTTCACGGTAGACTTGCAGCTCAACTCCAACACGTCAGGCAGGAACACGCACCACAGTGCGTGATACGCCTCCAACCACTTGTACATTAGCCGACCCAAACCATCCTCGTGCTCACCACGATCCTCGAGCACTACCATAGGCGTAGCCCAGATAGCCTCGAAGGTCTTCCACCGACGCTCAGCGGACGGTCGACCCTGCACGGACGGTCCGTTCACAAACCGGCGGTAACGTCGTACGCACACCTTCAACAGCGACAGCCACTTGAACGCAAATCCGAACACGGTCCCACTCAGTCGTCCCGCAATGCGCCACAGTGGTCTCATGACCACGCCGCCCACAACACCAATCAGTAGTAGCAGCACGGTCGGCCAGTGGTCGCGCAGGAGACACCACCCGAGCTTCCACAGGGACAGCGAGTGCCACAAGCACCACTCGATCAACTTCGACTCGGAGAAATCGGCCTTCATGCCGTCTGCTTTGTCCGGGGGGACGTCGGGCTTCGAGGCCTTCACCTTTTCGCCGACGTCCGCCTTCCTCGCTCCCGACACGGACGCCGCACGCTCAACCCCGGGCTCGTTATCGTCAGCAGACACCGTCCCCTTTTGCTCCACCGTAGCCGACTCGAAAGCCGACTCAGGGATCACGGACGTACTTGCAATGACCGTTCCTTTCCTGATCCAGTACTCATCCGTAGACGCATTGCAAATCTCGACGATGACCTGGCCATCCTCGACCGTGCCCAGCGACCGCGCCACACACAGTGTAGGAGGCAGACCCAAAGACCCTTCGACCAACACGGTAGATTTGTCCCCAATAGTGCCGACAACTCGAGTCGTAACGAGAGCTTGGCCAAACGGTGGCAATCGCACCGACGTCGCCATCGCTGCCATAAACGTCTCCTGCACCATCGTGGACCCTAGTGGCAACACTTCACCCGTACTCTTCAAAATCAACGAGCGGTCCGCCACGTCGATCACGGCGCCGAACGCGCCGAACGCGTCTACTCCCAGGATCGCATCGACATGCCGTTTATCAGCCACCAGCACGCTGAGCGAGACCTCCACTGTTCCGAGACGGAACGCCAAGCTGATCCAACCCCGGATTCGCAACTTGTGCCCCGACGAGCTCCGCACCAGCCCTTCGTACGACTCCAGCGACTCCGAAGCCCGTCCCAGTCGCTTCAGCACACGACGATCAACAAGACTTAGGGTAGCGCCAGTATCAGCCAACATTTGAGACGGTAAACAGTCAATATATCCACTTGAAAGTGCCTCAAAGTTGCCAACCGCGCACACCACCCGGCGTCCATCTTCTACAGCACGATACGCATCATCTTCGGCGTCCTCATCGTCATAGACTCCAAAACCATTAGGAAGGTCCACCGTGACAACGTCCACCAGGCCAGTCTTTGGCAGTGATGTCCGAGCCGGACGGTCGTCCCTCACCACTTCTACGTAGTGAGAAGCGTCCTCGTCACGCTCAGGGAAGAACTCCACTTCGTCCATTACTTCGGCATACGGCTTGTAAAGCGACGAGAAATCGAAAGCGACCACCTTGCCGTGGCGACGGCGACGGCGACGCTTCGCACTCGGCGTCTTCGACCGTCCCACTTGATCCCATAGCTTTAACCATATTCTCCGAGCATTTTCATCAAAGTAGGTCCTCACCCAGGAACGCAGGCGCGCTCCAGAACTGGTGTTCACGCTCATCAGCTCCTTGACACGGTCGGCGTGCCATAGGAGTCGCTCTTCATCAAACTCAGGAACCTTGTCACGCTGAGGGGGAACTTCCACCGTCCCTTCCTCACCGTCAGGCGGTTCTCGCGCCTCACATTGACCGTTCCCATGGCTCCTAGCTTCCTGCAGGAAGCGGAACACTGCTTGCCGTGCCACCGCACGCGCGACCTTCGATTCCAGGCCTCGCACCTTGTTCAGGACAGGCACCGCTTCCACCACGGTGACTGTCCCACCAGGATCGTCCGGGGGACGCTCGACCGGGCGAGCAGGTGCCTCCACCGACGGACCGTAGACGACGCTGACCACTGGGCTCCGGAAGTCACGGTTCGCGCGCTTGGCTTCCTCAGACTTGTCTAGCATTTCTTCAAACCAGCTCTGCCAATACTCTGGCGAACCATGCATTTCAGGGGACGCTTGCCGCGTTCGTTCCACCACCTCCAGCGGGATCCCAAGCAAGCGAGCTAGCTCTTCTGACGACGGCTCAGCTTGAGCCTCCGCATTCTTAGCAACACGCTTATGGAGTTCCACTTCGTCCAGCGGGTACAGCCGGTCCTCGAGCTCCTTGTTGTACTCCTCGGGCTCGGGGACGACGACCGTACCAGAGAGGATGGACGCCTCCGTGCCAGGTTCACCGTTCTCCATCGCATCAAGTTCCTCATCCGAGAACAGGCGACCGTACTTCGGGACAGTCTCCACCTCAGGCGGGACCGTACCGTCCTCTTTCACCGTTTCGGTCGGCGGGGCTTCTCCCACCGTCCAAGTCGAGAACAGGCAGTCCGACAGGTCGTACTCCTCGTCACCCCACTCGTATGGCGGCGGTGCGTCGGCAAACGGCGCCGGCGGCTCCTCCATACTCTCGTCTTGGACCTCGGCCACATACGGCGGCGGCACATACGGTGGCGGCGCGTCCGCGAACGGCGCCGGCACCTCCTCGTCCAAGCTCACTTCCTCGACATTCACCACATACGGCGGCGGCGCGTCTGCAAACGGCGCTGGCCTCTCCTCGTCCACGCTCACGTCCGTCGGCTCGGACTCGTCCTCGGCCGACTCGTCCTTCTCCATATCGCTCGTCTCCACTTCATCCGACGAGGCGTCCAAGCCCTCCGACACGACGCGCACCTCCGCGTCGGTCTTCGAGGTCCAGTCCTCGTAGGCCTTCTCGTGCGTCAATTCGTCGACCTTCACCACGAGGTCTTCTCCTTCATCATCCGTACTAACCACAATAAACTCAGCTTTCTTTTTCTTGATCTTGTTCTCGTTTTCTCCATGCAAATCATCATCCAAGGTAGGCTCCCTACCGTCCAGCTCCGCCGATACATTCATGCAGACATCCACCGTCGAGACCGTCTCCTCCACTTCGTCACGGTCACGATCCTCTCTCTCCGAGTCATTCACTAGACAAGAGGAAGGAGTGACTCTCTCCTCCCCTTCCTCCCGCCCTCTTCATTGAGGTGGAGACGTCTGCGCACCCTCCCGCAGACTCACGGCCAGACCTCGGAGCGCCGCGACTTCGGGGCATCCCGTAAACGAGTGACCGTCCTCCTTGCAAAACCCGCACTTCATTGGTCCTCGGCCACCGTTCCTGGCCGCAGGAACCGGGCCACCGTTCCGACCACGACTGGGGCCTTCCTCGCACTCCACGGCGATGTGACCGAGTTCTCCACACTGGTTGCATATCATCATCTGTCGTCGGCAAGTCTCGCGCGAGTGTCCAACGTAGCCGCACCGTCCGCACACGGGTGCTCCTTCTTGCGTCCGTGAATCGGCCCCCATGCGAATCCCTCGAGGTCGACCGTTCCCAGGCTGACCGTTCCCAATCGGGCTGGGACTAGACGTCGTGGCCGACACATTCGGCATACGGTTCCTCGGCGAGCGCGGCGGCTGCCACTGGCTCCGCATCATCTGCTGCTGCCACTGCTGCTGCTGGGTCACGAACGTGGCCATCGTCTCCGTAAGCTTGTCCAGCTTCGACGACGTCTCCGCTGTGGCCACGTCCGCCGAGCCCGAGCTAGCGCCCGTAGTCTTCTTGTCCTCGGGGAACTCGTCCTCTTCTTCAATGGGACGGGACATCTCTTTGGCCAATAGCCATTCGCAGGCCTCGGGAATGTCGCGCGCCGGGCCGGAGTCGAGCGAGGCGAGCATACGCTTGTTGCGCAGCCCGCGTCTGAACAACTGGTACCTCATCTGCGGGTTGGGATAGTCCAACGAGTCGCAGAGGTCTGAGACCCGGTCGCCCCACTCTTCGACAGATTCACCGCGTTCACGCTTCGTCGTCTGTAGCCGTTCCCACAGTTCGTCGGCCGTCCGACTCAAGAATTGGTTGTGGAACCGAACCTTCAGCGTACTAAAGGTTTTAATAGTAGAGTTGTTCCACCACCGTTCCGCTGGTCTTCCTTTAATCTTTTGTCGAAACACCAATAGTCTTGACTGATCAGGCAGGTGCGAGGTGTGAGCCTCGAACAGCTCCCAGAAGTCACGAGCCTTCTCGGTAGTCGCCGTGTCCGAGTAGAACACCGGCAGCACCTTCATCACGTTCGACACCATCGACGACAAGTCGTACTCTCTTCGTATCGGGGCTCGCGTAGCCACAGTGCGGTACGCGCCACCGTGACTCGCAGGGGCCTGTTGTACCCTGTTAACTGGAGCAGCGCCAGGGGCAGGTGTCCTGGTCCGGATCACCATGCTGGTTGGCTCTCTCTTGACCTCTGGCTGGACAGTCGGTTCTGTCTTCACGGTCGCTCCCCACCCACCGTGATATCCAGGTTGAGCACCAACGCTCCAACCGTACATGGGAGGATTCGGCAGTCGTCGCTCCGTTCCCGTGTACAAAGGGATGAACCCACTCGGGCTTCGCGAGGGCACTTCCCTCGGTTCCTCCTTCACGTAGGCTCCGTAGTAAGACCGCAAGGGCGACTCCTCGACCGGCATCGGGTCGCCGTATCCGAAGCCTTGGGACCAATAGACCCCAGGCGCCGGAGTCGAGCCACTCAAGCCTTCGGCATCACGGTCACGATGCTCGTCAGCGTCGGGCACCGTCCTCTTCTCCTCGGGCTCTTGTTCTGCTTGAGCACCGTCTTCTTCACGCTCTTCTTCAGCGTCCTTGAACTCATCTCCTTCTTCATCAGCCCAGAGATCTCCCATCATCTCTTGGCGCAGGGACCGGCGTCCGGCCGCGCTTGTTACCTTGGCCGCCGTCCCCGATCCGCTCTCGTCGCCAGCCGACGACGTCGCCGACGCCGACCCACCAATCTCACCCGTCCTGCGAAGCCGTTCAGCCTCCAGGCGTGCCACTTCCTCTTGCACGGTCCGCTGCTCCACGGACCCTTCACCTTCTCCAACTCCAGACATCTTCTTTCTTCAAACTTCAGGGGCTCCGAGCGAGCCGTCGACCAATACTTCCAGGGGCTCCGAGCGAGCCGTAGACCAATACTTCCAGGGGCACCGAGCGTGCCGTAGACCAATTTCAGGGGCTCCGAGCGAGCCGTAGACCAATACTTCCAGGCACCGAGCGTGCCGTTCTTCACTCCAACTTCCGACCGGACCGTTCCACAAGTCGGGTACGGACGCCGAGACATCTTGAAGACTCCAGGGACGAGCTCTCGATCGCGACTCTTGCGCGCTGCTGTCACCTCACAAAGACTTCCCTTGTCCCGACGCTCGACTTGACCAGACTGTCCGACGCTTACTTCACAGCGAAGCCAGTACCCTGCTTCTCCACCACGTGTCGCGAGCTGTCCTGGAAGGGACGGCTGCCGCTGCGCACGAAGTAGGACGGTACGGACAGTTAAAGGAACGGTTAGAATACAACAGAGTCAAATGCAAAGATTCAACTTGTTGTTTCCAAGACAAATTCACGACTGACCTACTCACCTGGCACGGAGGGCTCTCCCTCACGCTCTTCCTAAGCCTCTCTTCAACTTGCGCGCCGTCGCGACGCTTCCTTCGAATCCTTCCTCCTGTCATGACACTCCTTCGTCCTTGGCTCACACCACGGTTCACGCTCCGAGCTTCGTCACGCTAGCGACCTCCATCCTGCGACCTCACGGCACCTCCCACTCGCGGAACGCGCCACCGCTTCCATCGCGACTCCTTGCTCGCTGGGCCGGCACGCCGCCAGTTAATCCTCGCTAAAGTCCGATGACTGCTCGGTCAGCTCATCTTCGTCCAGCTGTTCTTCAAGTAGTAGCTCGCACGTTGATTGGCGGGCGACTGGAGGACGGTCAGGACCGTACCCGAGACGGTGACCACCGTTCCCACTCGGGACAGCTCGTGCACTCACGCAGCAGAGCGACGCCGGAGACTTTGGCTTTGGGGAAGGCGTCTGAGACCGTGAAGAGCTGCTTCTTGAGTCAAGATTTGACCTTCAGAGTCAGTTGGTGGTTCTGCACAAGAGCCTCGTCGCCTTGCAACTCGGTGGGAAGCGCCTGGAAGTGACGCCACAGGTCGAACACTCGTCCTTGAAGAGCAGGTTTGTCTTCTCTTAATTTCGTGTTGAAGTGCGCTATTTTCGGAGATGGCTACATATCACATGTTTCCCCGGAATGGGCTCACACTAGTGGTATTTCAAGTTGTGACGTTCGTCTGTCGAGAGCCTCTCGCTTCTACTAGAAGTTCTAGATGATTGCAGGTTGCCACGCGTGAGTCCAAAAGTTGACGTTTGTGATGTCGTGGCTGCCGAGTCTGAAGAAATAGTCGGCGTGCGAGACTAAAGAGGTGCTGGTGAATGAATGGATTGAAGGAATCAATGAATGAAGTGGGTGCACTCCGTTGCAGTGACGATTTTTGGTTCGGGCAACACGGTGGCTCTCGTATTGTACAGAGAGACTTTGTCGCTGGAACGTTTTACTCGCACCTCGTTTCCATGTTTTGATGGACTGGCAAGAGCTTGATTCCCGTCTCCAGACAGATGGCACAGCCGCCAACGACTGGGATCGAGCGGGTCACGAAGGATAGAAGCACGGTTGTCGCTTTAACTACGCCCTGTCTTATCGGTCGTTGGTGAGTTATGAGTGTCTTGCTGTGCTCAGCGAGGTTTGCATGCATGGTCTCTCCTCTCACACACCAATTTGATCTGCCTTGCAAACGCGACCAAATTCAACTGCGATGACCACTTTACTGCAACGTGGTGCTGGCTTTTCGATCATGCCAGGGAAACCCAAAAAGAAAATGTGCCAAACGTACAAAGGTGGGAAGACTAGCCAAACTTGTCTTACATGGCTTACGAGTACTCTGACGCTTTTGTTGAAGTGATCGTTGTTGGGGATAGTGGCGTCGGCAAGTCAAGTTTACTACGACGGATGTCTAATTTCGAACCTCTATTGACCACCGACAGCGCACCAAAAGACTACCACTCCAAAATGGCTACTGTGAAAGGTGCTGCTGCTCCGGTGAAAGTGCAGCTATGGGATACTGCAGGCCAAGAGAAATTTGGAGCAGCTCGACTGCCGAGTTCCTACTACCGTCACGCGAACGCTGCAATCGTAGTCTACGACGTGACTAACCGACTCAGCTTCGCGGCGGTGCTGCGGTGGGTGATGCAGATCCAGACTTACCAAAACACCACAGTCGCAGACTCGCTGTTCTCAATCGTTCTGGTGGGAAACAAAACCGACGCAGCGAACGGATCTCGACAAGTGGGTGAGGCGGAAGGCCGCCAAGTCTCTCGGATTATCGGAGCTTCTAGCTTTTTCGAGTGTTCGTCACGGGATGGTTCAAACACCCAGGAGTGCTTCAACGCTGTTGCTGCCTTGCTAGTGAAAGGAGCCGCGTGGTCTCTTCCACTGCCTTGTGCGAATTCCGTCACGTCAGACCTCGACCAACGGCCAGATTCCGCGGCGAAGACACGCAGGGATGCAGCTCCTCTCGACGTTGCCACTCCAACACTGAGTACTACTGCACCTATCTCCGCCCGCAGCCCCACCATGAGGCTTCTATCCGCCAAGTCGGGGCCACCTGTGATGGGAACGTCGTTCCTCGGAACACTCGCAGTATTGATGTCCATGCCGATGGTTCTGCTGTGGCTCGACGATGACGCGGTGCTTCGCATGGCTGAAGCACTCTGGATCCAGTAACCGAGACCCACACTTGCTTGTTCATGAGTGATTAAAATCCAAAGCAGACCATCGTCGTATTTGCTTACGTTACGAGCAAAATGCTGCTCAATTCACGTCAAAGAAACATAAACTAAGAAAAAAATGTGCTGGCTGCGTCACAGTGACTGCAGCCGCCAAAAAGTAGCGTCCGTCGAAACGATGTCGATCTTGTTTGTGTCTGCTTGTACATGGGCGGACCCGCAGTCGGTTCCTCCGCTTAAGCCACAATCTTGGGGCCGATCACGGGCACGTAGCTGAGCACCGAGTACGTCACGCCCTTGACGGTGCCGTAGGTCGACGACGAGGCGTGCACCACCTGCGTCTTGGTGTAGTCGGCCACGCTGGCCACCGTGTTGTAGACGGCCGAGGAGGCGGACGACACCTTCTCGGTAGTGAAGTCCTTGGCCTTGATGGCCACGTCCACCGCCGCGTCCTTCTTCTTAAGTGCGTACTGCTGACCTGAGTACAGCGTAGTGAGCACCGCGGAGATGCCGGCGTCCACCTTGTTGTCCAGGGCGTTGAGGCCCGGGCCCACCCAGGCCTCGTCGATGTCGAAGAGCGTCTTGCCGCTCACCTTGGTGAGCACCGTGTTGGCCGTAGTCTCGCCGAAGCGCGCGAACGGGGCCACGACGCGGAAGCTCGTGGTGTAGTTGTACACGTTCTTGGAGGTGTCGTAGTAGTAGGACGCGCGCATGAACCACGGGCGGTGCGTGTCCACGACGGCCACCGCCGTGTCGTTGGGCTCCCAGTGCACGCGGAAGAAGAGCAGCACCGTGCTGGGCGCCGTCTTGGGGCCGAACGTGAACGTCATCTTGCGTTCGAGGTTGCTCTTGAGGAAGTCGGTGAGCGACTGCGTCGTGTCCACGAGCGCCTTCTTGCGCTTCTCCTGCAGCACTTCGATGGTGAGCGTGGCGTCGGCCGGCGCGCGCGTGACGCTGAGCTTCACGTGCTCATCGATGGCGACGTCGTGTTTGCGGAACTTGGTCGTGTACTCGGCATTGCCCACGACGAAGCGCACGGCGAGCGGCTTCTCGGCCTGCTCCTGCTCCGCGAACGAGGCCTCGATGCGGTGCACTTTGATCTTGAGCGTGCCGGACGTGGGCATTGTGGACTGGTGTGTTGGTGAAGAGTGAGGAGTGTTTGCGGTCTGTGACGGAGACGGCGAATTCAGAAATGAGCGACAGCTTCCGAATCGAGAGAAGTCAGTGTGGATACCCCAGCAAGGCTGCACCGTGATGCACGCTCGCTGGATCGGACACTCGGGTGTCACCGAAAGGATGCGGTAATCGATGCATACATTTTGTTGCAGATTGAAAGCAGAACTACATTACGTTTACTGAACCTGCTGGATTTTGAAGGATTTTCTGATGTTTAGTTACCTGTATATGTCGATGTGATCGTGTATCTTTGAAAGGCATTGCATTTTTCTCACCGCGCGAGGTGTCCACTGACGTGGTCTCACGGTGAGACTCTCTAGGTAGCAAGTTGCTACTGTACCAGCAAGTTGGTGGTGGTGGGAGCGCGAGCATGACGCGCCGCGCGGCCTGCGTGGACACCCTTGTTGCTGCAGAATCACGTTCGAAGATTACGGCGGATAAAACGTGCACCTCCACTTCAACTTCCGACCTGGACGTCACCAACTCACACATAAACCTGCCGGGGAATGGCGCGCGCGATAAATTGTCTCGGCATAAGTGGAAATGGACCGGCAGGCTCTTGCGATGGACAGTATTAGACGGCGTCGCGGATCTCTGGAGTGCTCTCGTGCCTTTTTTCATGTTGCTCAAAATCAGCTCATTCACATGAGAACTTTTAGCAGAGCTATACGGATTGCACACCATTGAGTTCAACGTGGACCATGTCGTTACGTGGTCCATATCATCGCTAAGACATAGTTTTCAATTTCAACTGCGCACACTTACGATGGTGAGTCACATCACCCCAATGCAATGCATTATGCATTCACCAATCACTACCCCTGCAGTCAGTTCCTCCACTTAAGCCACGATCTTAGGGCCGATCACGGGCACGTAGCTGAGCATCCAGTACGTCACGCCCTTGACGGTGCCGACGGTCCACGACGAAGCGTTCACCACCTGCGTCTTCGTGTAGTTGACCACGCTGGCCACCGTGTTGTAGACGGCCGACGAGGCAGACGACACCTTCCCGGTGGTGAAGTCCTTGGCCTTGAAGGCCGCGCGGACCACCGCCAAGATGCCGGCGTCCACCTTGTTGTCCAGGGCGTTGAGGCCCGGGCCCACCCAGGCCTCGTCGATGTCGAAGAGCGTCTTGCCGCTCACCATGGCGAGCACCGTGTTGGCCGTGGTCTCGCCGAAGCGCGCGAACGGGGCCACGATGCGGAAGCTCGTGGTGTAGTTGTACACGTTCTTGGTGATGTCGTACTACGACAGTCGTAGTAGTAGGCCACGCGCATGAACCACGGGCGATGGATCTCGACAGTGGCCCGCGTCGAATCACTGGAGCGCCAGTCGACGCTGTACGAGAGCAGCGCCGTGCTGGGCGATGCCTTGGAGCCGAACGTGAACGTCATGTTGCGGGTCTGCGCGCTGTTCTGGTACTCGGCCAGCGCCTTCTGCGTGCTCACGAGGGGCTTCTTGGCTTTCTCCTGCAGCAACTCGATGGTGAGCTGCGCGTCGGCCGGGGCGCCCTTCACGTGGAGCGTCACGTGCTCGTCGATGGGGGCGTTGTACTTCTTGAACTTGGTCACGTGCTCGGCCTGGCCCACGGCGAAGCGCACGGCCAGCTTCTTGCCGGCGAGCTCCTCGTCGCCGAACGTGGCCTTGATGGTGTGCACCGTGATTGCAAGCGTGCCGAACGTGGACATGATGGCTTGGATAGTGGTGAAGACTGCGGCTCGGCTTGCGAAATTCAGAAATGACCGAGCTCCGACGATGTGTATCAACCTGGACGTCAATGGCAGGCACGTGGACCTTTCGACGCGAAGGAGGGGAATGGCGCGCGCGATAGATTGTCTCGACATAGGTGGAAATGGATCGGCAGGTTCTGCGATGGACAGCATTGGACAGAGTCGCGGATCTGGAGAGTTCTCGTACTGTATTGTGGACCATGTCGTAAATATCTGCGCACGCTTACGACGGTGAGTCACCACCACAGCAACGTCACTCCAATGCATTCACCAACCACTACCGTTTTTCGTCTATACTATCATGGCGATCATCTCTTGCCACAGCCGTAGGCCCGAAGTGTATCGGGTCTCACGTGAGCCACTCTCAATTGCCGGTGCGGAGCCTCGAGCGCCTTTGACACCATAATAGAGTCATTGCGCGCATTTCCTCGTCGATCCACGGCTGCACCCTTCACGTCCGGACCGATTGCCATGAGTTTGTGCAGATTGCGGGCCTCTCGACTCACCAACATGTCGAGGTCGCCGTCATCGTGCAGGCTAGCGGCACTGCAAATCCGGGCGGTCGCACCAAGTTGTTGACCAACGGAGCTGTTGCATGACGTTGGACGGGACCGCAGCAGCTTATTAAGATTCGTCTGCAGTTTTTCGGAGCCGATGAGTGTGGTGCGAAGCCCTGGGCTCCCTGCGAGATGTCGGAGGATCAATAGAATCTCGAGCACAAACACTAAAAGCTTGGGCGACATTGCTGAGGGTAGCGACTGCTTCGCGTGCAGATCCAGTAGGTCAATCAGTACAGGCAGCATAATATTTGCCACAATACGTGAGGTTTCAAAGTGCGTAAGGAGTGCAGGACGCTCGCTCCACTGTCGAATGATGCGTATCGCCTCCAATAATACACTGCATTCCAGTACCATCGAGGTTTCGTTTCGGTAGTGATCGATCACTCCACACACGATATCCAGCAGATCTTGCTCACAGATAAGTTTTTCTGCCAGCGCGAGTTGTATCTCATCTCCGATAGTATTGTTCGGCAAGGCGAAGATGTGAGTGAGTGTGGCAAGCAAGGAACTCATCACATTGGCTTGCGACTGCCATCGATCGATCACTGAAATGAACCACCACGCACTTTGGGTAGGCGAGAACAAACTCTCCAGTGCTTGGACTGGGTTCTGGCGCAACAGAAGCAGAGTCATAGCAAGCCACGAACGAACTGCATCCACGTCCTGGTTGAAGACTGCAAAACTCTGTAACATGCGCTTGGAGATTTCACGTGCCCACCTCATGCCTTCAGATGAACGTTCTCCATCAAACAGCATCAGTCCTGTTGGTCGAGGAGAGGAGTAAAGAGCCACTAGAACTCGCAACGCGAGCACCACAAGTCCGTGCGCGCGTCGTCGAGGCGTTTGGACGAGTAGAAATCGGTCCATGACTCCTAGCAAGTCCTCCAAAAGTAGTAGCGGTCGAAGCTTCGTAACGTGGAACTCGTTACTGGTGAACAGGGACTCACATGCACGCAACGAAACCTCCTGGACACGGATTGACTCTGGGTGAGCCGACCGCATGCTGAATAACTCATTCCACATCTCGAGCTGGCCTGCTTGGCACTGGAAACGAATCGATGCTTGACACGCCAACGAGATGATTCGACCCAGCGCCCATTGAACTTCTTCCTCACGCAAGTGCGACCGTACCAGCACGCGCAACAACTGCACACTCTTTTGGGTCGCTAGCATCGAGTCCACCGTAGCCTGGGCCTGAGGGTGCTCCGCTATGGCATTGTAGATGCAAGTCAAGTTCGTGTACACACTTTGCGTATTGTCCGGTTTAGCTTCTAGTTCTCCAAGTGCATCGTGAATTTCTTGCTTCGCTGCTGTCAACCCCTTGGGGCTCATGAGCTTCGCCTGATGCATCATCTTGCACTGCTAGAAATCCCGGAACTGCGTGCAGTAAAACCTCGGCCGAGAATAGTGTCGAAACGAACTAACTTTTGCCGCACTGAGGCCCAACAATCTGGTCAATCAGTCACTCGAGGCTTCTCACTCGCGACTTTTCTTGCTCGCTCGCAGCTTCGTGACGTCCAAGGCATGACATCCACGACAACCCTTGCAGCGGAGGCGACTCGAACTCCGATTGTTGAGCTGTATGACCGAGTTGAGCTCCTTCCCGGGAAACTTGATTTCGGTTTGGCTTCTTCATCAACAGCCACGTCCAAACAAGCCGAAAGTTGTAAGAGCACAACAGGAAGTGACCGTGGCCTCAGTGACGAATTTGTCAGTATGGATGGAGATTTAGTGTACGCCCGGTTCTTCGCGGACTTCGGGCCCTTGCACTTGGCGCGAACAGTGCGCTTTTGTCGCGATTTGGAATCACGCTTAAACTTAGCCCCGGCGGGTGGAAAGCGACTGGTCCTGTACTGCAGTGACCACCCTCACAAGCGTGCAAATGCGTTGACACTACTAGCGATCTTCTTGGTCGTGGTCGGAGGGTTATCGCCTGAGCTCGCGGTGACTCGAGTGTTGAAAGGCGGTGAACTGCCACCACCATTCGGCTTTCGAGACGCTTCTTGCGGAGTGTGCACATTCTTCATCACCTTGCTGGACTGCGCTCGTGCGGTGCACAAGGCGATATCGACATCGCTTTGGAGCTACCAAAGCTTTTCTATAGACGAGTACAACCACCTCGACTGCCTGGACAACGGTGATATCAACTGGATCGTGCCTGGAAAGCTGATCGCCTTTAGCGGCCCGCAACGTGACCGCATTGTTCTGGACGCCGAGTCCGGCGCCACCACACTGCTCGCTCGCGACTACGCCGCTCTCTTCCGTTCATTAGGAGTCACCTGCGTGATCCGCTTCAACGAGGCCACCACGTATGATCGAAAGGCATTCACCCACGCAGGCCTGCGGCACATCGACTTGCCGTTCCCTGATGGTAGCAACCCCAGCGACGACATCCTCTTCAAGTTCATCCGCGTACGACAGCAAAGCTTCTGACACCCGCGTAGCGTGCTCACTCAACTTCTACTGTGTGTTTCTTGCAGGTCTGTGAGCGTGAGACTGGAGCTGTGGCCGTACACTGCAAGGCTGGTCTGGGACGCACAGGAACTGCAATCGCTGCGTTCCTCATGAAAAACTACCGCTTCTCAGCCACAGAGGCTATCGCTTGGTGCCGAATCTGCCGACCAGGGAGCATCGTCGGCCCCCAGCAGCACTTCCTCGCCGTGAAACAACCACAACTTCATGCACTCCCCGCCATATTCGAGGTGCAACCTGTCACCAAACCAGCACAACAGTCAGCACAGCGTCAATTGAAGAAGAGCTCCATACACACAAAACCCGATCGCCTACCACGTTACCAGCGGTCGAGAACGCACGTAAGCCCCAGGTGAAAACAAAAACAATTTATATTCATTGCTTTCTCGCTACGTGGACCCCGTTTCATAAAATTGTTGGTCCCTGTCTGTCGGAATCGAGCCCGCGGTCATCCCTCTCTCCGTTCCCTCGCGGTCCAAGCACTCGCTATCAGTACTCCCCTCAAAAGTATGAGGAGCCGGCGTCATGCTTGGAGGTCCTCGTCCACGCAGCAACACATATTTCGCTTGTTCGTGGCCTGCTACGCCGCTCCGTCGTCATGCTCCCATTCCCTCCCCACGGCTTGTGCGCCTCACCGCACGCCGCTTATACTCCACTTTCTTGTCCCGTCACTTTGTTTTTTCTGCTTGCTTTTTCTTGGTTTCTCCTCCGCATGCACTCGGACGCGAGCTTCGCTCAGCGCTCACTTGTTGGTTCCCGTTACCGGTGGGGTGGCCTGCTGTCGGCTCCCCACCTCAGGCCCGTATTTTGGGCCCGAGTATTGGTATATGCCTCGCAACAGAATAGGTCACCCCCCGCACAGCTCCGTAGGTCGACGACGACGCGTGCACCACCTGGGAACTCGCGTAGTCTGCCACGCCGGTCACGGTGCCGTACACCGCCCCCGTCGCCGATGCCACCTTGTGCGTCGTGTAGTTGGCCGCTCCAACCACCGTGCTGCCCGTCTTGTGGGCCACGTTGGACACGGCGCGAATAGCCTTGTCCTTGGTCCTCACGGCGAGTTGCTGGCCCTCGTAGAGCTTCGTGAAGGCCACCGAGATGGTGGCGTCCACCTTGTTGTCCATGGAGTCCAGCACCGGCACAACCAGCGACTGGTCCACGTCGTAGAGCGTCTTGCCCGACACCGTGGCCAGCACCGTGTTCACCGTGGCTTCACCCAGACGGGCGAAGGGACTCACGACGCGGAAGCTGGTCGTGTAGTCGTACACGTTCTTGGTCGTCTCGTAGTAGTACGATGCGCGCATGAACCACGGGCGGTGCGTCTCCGCCGCAGCCACCACCTTGGTCGACGACTTCTCAGCCGGCGTCCAGTGGGCGCTGAAGACCAGTGTCATCGTGTTGGTCGCCGACATGGGGCCGAACGTGAATGTCATCGTCCTCTTCTTGAAGCCCCCAATGAACTCCCTCAGGCTCCGCGTGGCGGACACCAGCGGCTTCGCCTGATCTTGCTGGAGCACTTCAATCGTGACTTCCTCAGACTCTGCCGTCGCCTGCACATCGCTGTAGTAATCAAAAATGATTGCGTCACAGTTAAGAACACACATGACAGTTAGATAGCTGGATGGTGTACACCACACACATATCATTCTCGAAGGAGGACGTACTAGTGCAGACTCTCGTCGATCTCAATGACATTGTCGCTGCCGACGGGCGCGAACCGCGTCTTGTGCACGTTGTCGCCCACGGCCAGTTGGATGCCGTAGCTGGCCTCCTTCCCTCTGTCCTCACCAAACGAGGCCTCGAGGCGATGGACTGCAGCACGTCAATGCAAGAGAGAACAGCAACGGTCAGCACGCAGAACTTGACGACGACAGCCAACAGCAGCAGCAGCAGGACGCACCCCTCACGGCCAGTGTCCCGGACACCGCCATCCCGATCCCCGTCGAGACTTCGCACTCGCTTGGCCAAATTGGAAATGAGCTGTGCCAAGTTTTGGTCGCGCAGAGCGAAGCCATCATCCGAAGGAAAGTTCCGGCTGCCTCCGCGCCCTCTCGCCCGCGATGGGGGCGCAGCGTCTCTGTTCCGTTGCACTGGGCGATTGTATGCTGCGACACAGTCCACCGAGACCGCCAGCGTCAACGTCAACGCTGGACTCGCCAACGGTTTTTTTGGCTGCCTGCCTGTTTGCATGCCACGTCCTGGATAGCAGGCAGCAGGTGCTCGCCCCAAAGAAGCCCGCGGCGCTGTCTCAAGGCGTGCAAAACGGCAGGGAATTTTGGCTGCCCGCCA
This sequence comes from Phytophthora x cambivora, assembly GCA_033557925.1. NCBI lineage: Eukaryota > Oomycota > Peronosporomycetes > Peronosporales > Peronosporaceae > Phytophthora > Phytophthora x cambivora. The sequence goes on along the minus strand of JAUCEB010000012.1, from coordinate 966,541 downwards.
GCATTCCGGTCGGCGGGCGGTCACGGCTGAAAAGTAGCCGAGCAGACGCCGCGCCGCGAAGATCGCGTAGCGCCCGGCTTTGCACTGGTCCCGTCTCCGCGCAAGTGACAGGAATTTTGACATGCAACTCTGACGAAGAGCGAGTCATTTCCGCGAGTTGTCGAGGCGGGAGCGAACAGTAGCTTAATTCACTCAGGAACGTATAATATTTATATGATTAATTGGTAAACAATATCATACAGTGTGATAGATGTTGGAAAGAACATCTATGTTGATGCATTATTACAGGTTATGTAGCTTGAAACATGCTTTGCTGAGACAATTTTTAACGGTGCTGCGCGTCGACAGGGAATAAGGTTGAAGCCGTTGGCATTAACGCCGAAAGATCGGCTAGACGTCGGAATCTCCCTGGCCCACGCGGCAGAGGCAAGAAGCTGCCGTTCAAGCACCCGCCAAAACGCCAAGGCGTGCAATATTTGCTTGGCGTCTCCTTTCTCGGCGGGGTGTCTACGACGGCGCAGCTTCAGTGTTCGTCGCTTGCGGGCTGCTCGTCTGCGGGCGCGCCGCAGTTGCTCGAACGGGGTCTCGCTCTTTGCCGGAATGCCACGAAGGATGGGGATCAGGAGCGGTGAGCGCCAGCCAAGTGGGAGTGCTACATGAAGCACAGTAGCACTGAGCTACTGTACACGACTACGTACCGCGAGATGCACTCGTTGAAGCGGGCATCAGGCGAGGCCGAGTTGAGGCCGCTGGGCGACGCCAACGGGGTCGGACCTCGGCCTAAGCAGCACGGGCGATGGAGGGCGGACTGTGCGCAGAGCTAAATGCATGATAAAATTTGCAGCAACAGCAGCCCCTGCTGCTTGCTTCTCTGTGGGTGCGCGGCAGCCGCATCCTCTCGGTACCCAAAGTGAGAGAGAGCTCAACCTCGCGCCATCTTGCGGGGCTGACACCGTCGACACGGCAACTGCATCCGTCCACCCACCACGTTGCGGACAAGTCATCAGAGCCCGATTTCGAATGCCGCTCGCGAGCCAACGGTGCAGCAGCCGGCGGCCAGCAGGTCAGCAGGTCAGCGAAGAGCGGACCTGCGCGTCAGCCAGTGTCTGGCGTGGCAGGGCGAGTGAGTGCACAGCGCAGGCCAGGCTGCCGAGGGCCATTCCTTGCCTGCCGGTCCGGCAGTGTCCGCTCGTACTGTATCGACGCTGCACCGGCGGAGGCAAGAAACTGCTCGCCCGAGGCTCAGCTGCGGCGGCGCGGAGCCGGAGACAGCGCCGCTGGTGCCACCACTGGTGGTGGCGAGGCACTGCCTCGGAGGCAGACACGCTCGCTTCAACGAGAAGCTCCGGACAGCTTGGGAGCAGCCTGTCCGCCTTGCAGCGACGCGGCCGTCGCAAAGGACGGCGACTGCAACGGCATGAATGTTCATGATGAACCGGCAGTTGAAGGGGCACGGCTCGTGTGGCGCACACAACACCGAAGCCACACGACCCGCAGCGCGACGAGCATGGTGTCATGTCAGGCTGACAAGTCAGCAGCTCGGTTGCGGCTGGTGCTTTCCAAACACTTCTCACGGCAGGCTCGGCACTCTCGGCAGCGGGCTCCGTGGTTGCTGCCCAAAATTCCCACCTTGAAGACGCTCCGACATCTCGAAATGCAAAGGTGTGTCGTGCGCCGTGTGAACGGCATCCGCGTCGTTCCGGTGTGAACTCGTCTTCGCTTAACTCTACAGTACAGTACACTCCACCACGCCTCCAAGCTCGAACACTGAGCGCGCGATGAACACCATCCAAAGCCCATCGGCGACGGTGATGGCGGCGGCGATGGCCAGCTCCTCGGGGCTTTGCTCTCGGTGCAGTCTATAGCCCGGGCATCGACCGCCCCCAGTCAGGATGCCGCGGGCGGTGCATCACACCTCCAGGTCGGCGTAGGACCAGATACAGAATATCGTCCACCTCCTCCATCTCCTCCTCCGGCGCCCTCTTCCAGATGGAGCTTCTCGCTGCCCACTTTCCATTTTAGCGCCAGCGCAAGAACACTCACACCCACCCACACACACACATCCATCCACACAGCCATGCCGACTTCGGGAACACTCGCGATCAAGGTGCACACCATCAAGGCCGCGTTCGGCGACGAGGAGCTGGCCGGCAAGAAGCTGGCCGTGCGCTTCGCCGTGGGCCAGGCCGAGCACGTGACCAAGTTCAAGAAGCACGACGCCCCCATCGACGAGCACGTGACGCTCGACGTGACGGGCGCCCCGGCCGACGCGCAGCTCACCATCGAGTTGCTGCAGGAGAAGGGCAAGAAGCCGCTCGTGAGCACGCAGAAGGCGCTGGCCGAGTACCAGAACAGCGCGCAGACCCGCAACATGACGTTCACGTTCGGCGCCAAGGCCGCGCCCAGCACGGCGCTGCTCTCGTACAGCGCCGACTGGCGCTCGAGTGAGACGACGCTGGCCACGTTCGAGACGCACCGCCCGTGGTTCATGCGCGTGGCGTACTACTACGACACCACCAAGAACGTGTACAACTACACCACGAGCTTTCGCGTCGTGGCCCCGTTCGCGCGCTTCGGCGAGACCACGGCCAACACGGTCGTGGAGAAGGTGAGCGGCAAGTCGCTGCACGAGATCGACGAGGCCTGGGTGGGCCCGGGCCTCAACGCCCTGGACGACAAGGTGGACGCCACCATCTCGTCCGTGGCCACGACACTGTACTCGGGCCAGCAGTTCGCGCTCAAGAAGAAGGACGCGGCCGTGGACGTGGCCTCGACGGTCGTCAAGAAGACGGGCGAGACCGTCTCGACCGCGGTGGGCGCCACTGTGCACACGGCCGCCAACGTCAAGGACTACACGACGGAGAAGGTGGTCTCGGCCACGTCGGCCGTGTACGGCACGGTGGCCAGCGTGGCCGACTACACGAAGACGCAGGTGGTGCACGCCTCGTCGTCGACGTATGGCACCGTCAAGGGCGTGACCTTCACGGCGCTCAGCTACGTGCCCGTGATCGGCCCCAAGATCGCGGTCTAAGTCGACGCATTCAGCAGCCTGCTAGCTTCTGCTTATCAATTTATGTAACTGAGGGGCCCCTAGCAAGCCCCGAAAGACGAGAAAGACTTCGAGAGCTCCCGAAGCGTAGAAGCATCGTAAATATGATAACGTGTTCATGTTGAAGTCATTTCAGCTGGAAATGGTGTATCCGAATCGGATCGGATAATCCGATACACTTTGGGCATCATGGTACATGCATGTACAGATTCCACTGAGAAACTGAAAGGGGTGGACCTTCTAAGTTGTCACAGGATACTTTATATTTCCAGATCATAATGTATTGCAGGGAAGTTGCACTACGGACCTCGTGCAGACCTCGTGTGTGGACCACATCGGGATGTTCCTGCTGAACCCGCTTTGTACATTGTACCGACTTTAGCAGGGTATAAGCTATATGTGCATTTCAGTTTCTCAGTGTATCATGCCGCCAGCATGTGACCTGTTTTACTGCGACGTACTGACAGCATCCGATAGTAGTAGCGCAGACACTTAAAGCTCGCCGGACACTTCATCGCGCGTAAGGGGCTCACCACCATATTGACGAAACCGGGGCGATAGACGCCGGTGGCGTGGATTCATCGCCATTGACAGATATCCTTCGGCTTGGATGTCTAATAGACATTGTCTATACCTCAGCTGATAGATATCCAAGCTGATGACTCGATTGTACTTTCGTACTACAGTACCGAAAGTACATGTATCCGATAAGCTTAGCTGTTAATCGGAGCGGATCGGATGCCGTTCACGATGCCGAGAGGACATACCGACTTCTTCGGTATCGAGCCCACCAAATCGGACGCGAGAAGCGTGGAAAGCTTCCGCGCAATGTTGGATCCAGAATCGCGCACTAATCGTGGTGGCGCGACCAAACTTGCCCAAGGCTGGCTCGAGTCACTGCAAGCTGCTTGCACGTTGCTGGCCGGTGTGCTGTGAGCAGTGCACACTGTGCACCCCACTGACCGTGCCGCTTCAGGATCACTATAGCCGCGTCAACAAGGTGCATGTTGTCGCCCAGCGTTTCATGTTGGAGGGATTCCCGTTGCCTGGAGGCAGACGCGCGCACCGCTGCCGCCATCTTCTTCTCCTGCCGCATAGGGCAGCTGAGGCAGTTACCACCGCCACTTCCTGCTTATTTAGCAGTCCGACGTTGTCTTCATTTTCAGGTGATGAAAGTACTGGACACTAGCACGAGATTCGCCATCGAGTGAGTAGGTATGACCAGCACTACGTTTCACAAGCTGTGAAGCATGCTCTCGCTTGGTCACCATAAGCATAGGACACCATTCTGTGTCTCAGCTGCAGCACAGCAAAACCAAACACAGGACAACAAGGCCCACTACGGCCCAACAACAAACACCTCAACAAGTCAAGCGAATACTTGATTAATTCTCACCCGGCACCTTCTTGTTCCACTCGCCGGTCCGGGCCTTCTTCTTCTTGAGGCCGTCCTCCAGCACATCCAGAGTTTTCTCCTCGTCATCAATCAGTTCTGTGGCAAAAGTGTAGTTAGCACATCAACCCTTTGTTTATCATAGCAATGTAGGCAAGCACAAACGTACCGATCGTCGCCGCAGCACTTCGGAAGTCGTTGAACACGGCAGCGGCAGTATCGACAGGCGACAGTCGCTTGCTCTCCCCCTTTGAAATCGAGAATAGCTGCAGGAACGGGTTCTTCTTGTATGACACCGCAAGCACTGCGTTCTCCGTGAAGAGCAGCTCGCACGGGTCGCTAGCGAGCAGCGCCTGGGTGTCCTCGCTCGGGATTTTCACTTCCTTAAGAGCGTATGCGCCATCAGCAGCCACGATATCGAAGAACCGCACGTGCTGATAGTTCACGAGCACCGCCACAATGTTCGTCGTGGGGCAAATCGCCAGCGACACATTCAGCAAGCTCTTCGCCGCCTTGCGGCCACTGTCATCGCTGGCCTCCTCGTCAAGAGGTTCCAGCGACACCTCCACGCCAGGGAGCAGCGTTTCCGATGCCAACAGCTTCCCCGTCTTCATCTCCCACAGCTTGAGTGTGTTGTCCATGGACGTGGACACCACAAGCTCCGGCGTGGCAGCACTGCACGCCACCTTGGTCAGACTAGCCGCATGCCCCAGGCAGTAGCTCTCAATGATAGCAGCGTTCGGGAACCTCGAGACGCGCAGTTTTTCATCACGATCAGCCGTCAGCAGCAGCGACGAGTCGTGGTTCACGGCCACGTGGGTGACCATCGACGTAGTGTGGCCCAGCAGCGTCTTGAGGTCGCGATCGACGTCCGGGAACGGCACCGCCACGGCCTCACCCGTCTTCTGACCCACAATAACAGCGTACTTGGTCTCTCCACTGGGGAGCTTCAGGTGGCCCACGGTCATGCACGTGGCACTGCGGGGCACCGAGCGCGAGGCCTTGAACACCAGCGTCTCCGCCGACAGGTCCAGCTCGTAGTGCACCAATCGGCGCTCATCCACGAGCAGCAGCAGAGCCAGCAGCTCGGATCCCTGCGGCTGGAACAGATCGACGGTCGTGATGCGGTTGGCAGGCGGCGCCGGCTGCGTGGGCTTCTTCTTCTTGCCCTTCTTGGCGTCGTCCTCCTCCTCCTCGGCGGCCGGAGTCTCCACCGCGGCGTCCGCGCCCTGCAGCACCTCAAATCGCAGCAATTTCTGCGCAGAAGCAGAGCCCGAAGGCAGCACGAACACCGTCGTATTGCGCACCGTCACCACGACGCCCCGCGCCGCCGCCACAAACACACCAGTCGCCACCATGTTGACACACGATCAGATCAGAAAATGGCTGGTGCACTAAAAGCGCTCCGAGATGGCTACACTTGTGTACATGTGATGTAACTATGATGTGCGCCACACGCACGCTTATCCATCAAAAGTCGACCGCACATTCAAACCCAAGCAGACACACGCACTTGCTTCCTGATGCTCGCCAGGAGGTACAGTATCCGATCCTGCATGGATGAATGAATTTACATCAGTTGCAGCGTATACCTAACTAATACCTCACTGCGTCTCTATGTATTGCACGGCTGAAGGTTGCATCGTGCGGTGGCGACGCGCTCGCTGCTGGCGGCGCGCTGCTTGAGCTCGTTCCGGACGCATTCGTGCGGCGAGCTGCGCCAAGAGCCCCACGAGGGCCAACGCGTGACGCTGAGCGGCTGGGTGGACGCCATCCGCCCGTTCGGCCCCATCTCGTTCCTGTCGCTGCGCGACCGCCACGGGGTCACGCAGCTCGTGCTGGAGAAGGACTTCCTGCAGTCCGCCGGTGGGTCAACGAGCAGCAGCAGAGGATAGAGAGACTGTGACAGACTATGAGAAAGCTGACGATTCCGTGTGCAATTCATTGGCAGGTGACGTGGTGAGCAAGATCCGCCCCGAGTCGGTGGTGCGAGCCTCGGGCGTCGTGCGCGCGCGGCCGGCAAACATGCGCAACGACCAGATGGCGACGGGGGCCGTGGAGCTGGTCGTGGACGACATCGCCGAGCTCAACGCGTGCGTGAACCTGCCGATCCAAGTGGCCACGGGCTCGGAGGTGGCCAACGAGGACACGAGACTGCGTCATCGGTACCTGGACCTGCGTCGCCCCGCCCTGCAGCGGAACCTGGTGGTGCGCTCGCAGATCTCGCTGGCGGCACGCAACTTCCTGTGCTCGGAGGGGTTTCTGGAGATCGAGACGCCCACGCTGTTCAAGAGCACGCCCGAGGGCGCGCGCGAGTTCCTCGTGCCGACGCGCAACGAGGGGCAGTTCTACGCGCTGACGCAGAGCCCGCAGCAGTACAAGCAGCTGCTCATGGTGGGCGGCCTGGACAGATACTTCCAGCTCGCGAGGTGCTACCGGGATGAGGGCGGCCGTGCGGACCGCCAGCCCGAGTTCACGCAGATCGACCTGGAGATGTCGTTTGTCACCCGCGAGGACGTCATGAGGCTGATGGAGCGGCTGGTCAAGGAGATCTGGAAGGCGGCGGACAAGGAGCTGCCCGATCGCCCCTTTGTCCGCATGGCATTCGACGACGCCATGCACCGCTTTGGTGTGGACAAGCCGGACACGCGCTACGGCATCGAGCTGCAAGACGTTGACGACTTGCTCCAAGAGTGTGACTTTGTGCCGTTCAAGGCTGCACTGGCAGTCAAGAACCCCAAGATCCACAGTAAGCGCGGCGTGGTCCGCGCTATCAACGCAAAGTCTCTCGCTAGTGGCGGCTTCTCGCGGAAGGACATGGACGAACTCGAGAAGGTGGCCAAGCGCGCGTCCAAGGCGGCGGGCGCGTTTGTGGTGAAGGTGGAGGCCGGCAAGCATTGGAAGTCCTCGCTGGCGAAGAAATTGTCCGCTGCAGAGATTGACCAGCTCAACGAGCGTCTCGAGGCAGAAGAGGGCGACGTCCTCATCTTCGCTGCCGGCTCCTACCACGACGTGAACACGCTGCTCGGACGCCTGCGTACGCACTCATCGCAGTTGCTGTACGCGAAGGGCTTTTTGCAGGAGGAGCTGGACCCGAACAACTTCCACCACTTGTGGGTCATCGACTTCCCCATGTTCGAGCGCAGCGAAGACGACGACGGCAACGTCCTCGAGAGTGGCGACAAGGTGTCTCTGTCGGCGACGCACCACCCGTTCACCGCCCCTCGCGCTGAGGACGCGGTGGTTCTGGACGAGATTTTGGCCAGCGCTGCGGCTGCAGCAGCACGAGGCGAGACGAAGAGCTTGCTGGAGGACCCGGAGATCGCCGAGAAGCTGCTGGAAATCACCGCTCAGCACTACGACATCGTGTGCAACGGCTGGGAGCTGGGCGGCGGCTCCATTCGTATCCACCAGGCCAAGCTGCAGCAAGCTGTCTTCGAAGACGTGCTGGAGTTGCCGACGCTGCAGCGCCAGAGCTTCGAGCACCTCCTGCAGGCCCTCAGCCACGGAGCCCCGCCCCACGGCGGCATCGCGCTGGGTCTGGACCGCCTAGTTGCGATCCTGTGCGGAGCTCCGAGTCTGCGCGACGTGATCGCGTTCCCGAAATCTTCCACCGGCAACGAGCTCATGACGAACGCACCAGGCCCAGTGCTGCCCGAGCAGCTTGAGGAGTACCATATCCAGGTGCGCCACAAGGACGAGCAAGCTTAGGTTTGGCATTCTGTGACCAGGTGCTGTAGACCAGAACAACGAAATAGACTTGAGGTAGACTTGTTGTATCAACCGAAGTGCTTCAATCTGGTCGTGCTAGATGAGCGTAAGTCCTCATAGGCATGGTTTGGCACAATTGACTCAACTGAACTCCAGAGTACGAACTTCGTACTACGATACCTCAAGGTCAAAACTACATTTTGTCTATCAAACGGTGAGCAATACTTGTAGAGTAAACTACAGCAGTGGCTACTTGCGCTCGCGCTCGTACTCGGTGTAGTTGCCGTCGAAGAACTCGACGTGGCCGTTGCCCTCGAACGCGATGATGTGGGAGCAAATGCGGTCCAAGAACCATCGGTCGTGGGAAATCACCATCGAGACGCCGTCGAAGTCCGATAGAGCAGCTTCCAGGGAGCGCAGCGTGTCAACGTCCAGGTCATTTGTAGGCTCGTCCAGCATCACCACGTTGTGGCCACCCAGCAGCATTTTGGCCAGGTGAACGCGGTTGCGCTCACCGCCACTGAGACTGCCCACCTTCTTCTCTTGCATTCCGCCGCGCAGGTTGAAACTGGCAATGTACGCGCGCGTGTTGATGCGGTCCCCTCCGATCTCCACGAACTCGTTGTCGCCCGAAATCTCCTCGTACACACTCCGCCTGCCGCTCAGTTCATCGCGGCTCTGGCTCACGAATCCGAGGCTCACAGTCTTGCCCAGCTCCACGTCACCCTCATCTGGCTCCTCGATACCGGCAATGATGTTAAAGAGCGTACTCTTCCCCATTCCGTTGCCGCCCACAATGCCCACGATCGCGTGCGGAGGGATCTCGAACGAGAGCTTGTCGAACAGCACGCGGCCGTCGTCCAGCTGCTTCCGCAGGTTTGAGACCTTAATGACCTTGTTACCAAGGCGAACACCGGTGGGTACGACGATCTGTCCTTCTTCGACACGCGACGACGCACGGAAACCACCGGCCTCCATCTCCTGCAGCTTTTTGAGACGCGCCTTGTTGGCCTTCTTGCTTCCCTGGTGGTCACGCGACCACGCAATCTCGGATGCAATCTGCTTCGCGCGGATAGCGTCGCTCTTACGCTGCATGTTGAGGCGGTTGCGGCGCTGCGTCAGCCACTGTGTGTAGTTGCCTTCGTACGCGTACGTCTCCCCTCGGTCCAGCTCCAGCACCCAGCCAGCCACGTTGTCCAGGAAGTAGCGGTCGTGCGTAATGGACAGCACAGTCCCTCGATACTTCTGCAAGAAGTCCTCCAGCCAGTGCACCGACTCGGCATCCAAGTGGTTCGTGGGCTCATCCAGCAGCAGCATGTCGGGCTTCTCCAGCAGCAGGCGGCACAGCGCCACACGGCGCCGCTCTCCACCCGACAGCACCTCCACATCGGCATCCGCAGCGGGCACCCTCAGGGCCGCCATGGCCTTCTCCACCTCGTGGCTCAAGTCCCAGCAGCCCAAGGTCTCGATCTGGTCCTGCAGCTTGGCCTGCTCCTCCAGCAGCGCGTCGAAGTCGGCGTCGGGCTCGCCCATGGCCATCGACACCTCGTCGAACTTGGCCAGCAGCGTCTGGCTCTCCTTCAGCCCGTCCATGATGTTCTCGTACACGTTCTTGCTCGCGTCCAGCTGCGGCTCCTGGGGCAAGTAGCCCACCTTGAGTCCGTCCTTGACCCAGCGCTCGCCGTCGAAGTCGCTGCGCACGCCGGCCACGACCTTGAGCAGCGTGGACTTGCCGCTGCCATTGGGCCCCAGCACGCCGATCTTGGCGCCGCGCAGGAAGCCCAAGCTCACGCGCTCGAAGAGCTTCTTGCCGCCGGGGATGGCCACGCCCACGTCCCGCAGGTGGCACACGAAGTCTCCGGGGACGCCGCCGCCGGCGTTGGAGCTGCCAGACGGAGCTGCAAACGAGCGCACGGCATTGCCAGCGTGTTGAGAGGCTGCCAGCCAATGCGGAGTCAACGCGGAGCTGCGCAGGCCGCGCAACGCCACGGACCGCGAAGCGACACGATGAGCCAGCATTGTGACGAGTGGATGTGCGGCAGGCAGCGAAACTGGGATATTTCAATATCACGTTTTAGAGGGGTGAAACTTCAATTTCGACGATCAATCCTACATAATGCCATATTTAAATATCATGTTTTAGAGGGGGAACTTCAATTCCGACGGAATTATAGAAAGCGGACACTTTCAACTTCCAGCCAAGGCTTGGCAGATACATGTACATGCATGACGCCGAACAACATGGTATCGCAGTGCTTGGTACGTAATAATAGAGCCTATGCAACTCGTTCCTCGCTTCATCTAACGCTGCAACCTTTTCGATCGAGGCCCGGACAATCTGTCATAGAACGTGTCGTCTTTTTTGTCGTGTTGGACGACGGCTACTGCCAGATCACTACATGTAGTGACTAGAGTCAGCCTCCAAAAGCAAACCAGAACGCCTCGCCCTGGATGGATTTTGAAGGCATCCTGATCAACAACTGCGACGCGCTACGACGTGTACGGATGACGATAGTCTTGAATTAATGTCTGTCTGCTCGTCATGATGACCATTTGCATGTAAGAGCTTACAGGAACACAACTACAGTATCTTATAGGCAACCCGGAGCGTTGCTGCGGGAGGGTACACAGGTCGACGTGACGAAATTGAGGGTTGCCGCCGCCGGTGCCGCACGAGTCGATGTGGAACGAGGACGCGTCGGCGCCCGCCTTCTTGGCCACGATGCCCTTGAGCACGGCCTCGCCGGTGGGGCTACGGCAGATGTTGCCCAGACACACGAATAAGACGGACACCATAGTCAAGTGAAGTGAGCTGCTGGAAGTGCGCAATGAAGTATATTTCGAGTAAGGCTCAGCTTAGGTTGAACTAAAGGAAAAATAAAATCGTAGACAGCGCTGGTCCGACAGATGTCTTCAATGGTTTGGAATGACCGCAGCACGTCCGAGTTTCAGAATGGAGAGTGGTGTGTTGAGGAGGTTAGAACTCCATGTATTCCGGCTTCGTGGAGAATTGCAGGCAATCTCCCTGATACATTTAGAGTCCGGAAAAGCGAATGGACTTCACGATGTCTCCTGGCTCGGGGCAGTTGGTAGTTCCGTCCCAATCGCCCCAGATGCTGACGGTGGCAAGGTCGCGATCGACGCTTGCTTTGTTGACGTCGTGCAGTGCTAAGAACGACGCCTTTTAGTGGATTTTGACCAATGAAATGGCTTAAGCGGGGTGGTCGCCATTTTGAAATCGGCGAAGAACTCGCTGAGCCACAGAAAAAAACGCCTGAGCGGGTGGCAAAAAGTATACGAACGAAGGCGTTACTTTGCAATAAGTGTTGATAGCGGCGTTGCTTTGTTCTAGAACTTTTCTAGCTTATTATTGGTCTTATTTCAAACCGATTTGTGAAGTGTGACGCGCATCGAGTCAGTGAAACATCAGATATGCATTGTGATGTCTCAAACAGCATTTGGCTCAAAAATACTGATGGGTCAGACTTGGAGAGGTCTGCTACCCAGAAACCTTTACTATTACTAAAATAACGCGTGGATACGCTGTCTAATGTGTCCGTAAGGGGTAGTGAAAGCATCACTTGCAGAGGATAACGAGCCATTTGCTGTTGTCAAGACGATTATGCCATCCAGTGGTTGCCCCAACAGTAAATTCAATGTAAACTGGGCCGAAAACCTGGCCAAATTGCTTCCCGACCTTTTTCTTAAGATTGGAGAGTTTGATAGCGCTGTAGTTTGCTACACATCCTGGTATAGATATGTTAAAGCAAACAACAAAGCCACAAGGTCTAAGACAAGCAACTTGGCCTTGGACAGCTTTGAGAGGGCGACTCATCGCACTTTTCGAGCCAATGCCTGTACGAGTGATCGAGGGTTGTCCTGCTTCTTATACTGACGATATGTATCTAAAACTACCCCTTTACGTTTGTAATACATCGATAATGAGAATGTACGCATTTAGAGCGTAAACGAACGCCAATAACCACTCTCTAGCAAAAATTACGCCCTCGTTCTTATATTTATTGCGTCGTGGTAGATCTAATAACATAGAAATCAAAAGCTGAGTAGAAGGCAGAAGAATTGGGAGCTTGGTAATGGCGATTACCTTCATAAGCTCCTCGAGGGTCTGCTCCTGGGTTTAGTCATTAGCAGTTATCGATGGGTACCCCGATTTGGTAAATACATGTATAGTAGGTGACAGGCAGGTTTGGGCATCTTCAGCTAACTGTAAGCTTCATTAATAAGTATACAGCAATTGATGCTTTGGGGTCGCACCCTTCAGCAGCTTAAGAAAGACTAGCAGTGGTGTTGGTTTCACCAGTCAGAAGCAGCAGCTTAAGAAAGACAAGTAGTGGTGTTGGTTTCACCAGTCAGAAGCTATCTTTGATTACAGCCTTTAGTAAATTGTAACCAATTCATTTCAACGTCTGGTAAATAGTTAGCTCGGTTGGCATAAATCTTAGCAGCTATCGACGGGTACCCAGATTTGGTAAATATAGTAGGTTCATTTCAACGACTGGTAAATAGTTAGCTCGGTTGGCATAAATCTTAGCAGTTATCGACGGGTACCCAGATTTGGTAAATATGGTAGGTTCATTTCAACGTGTGGTAAATAGTTAGCTTGGTTGGCATAAATCTTAGCAGTTATCGACGGGTACCCAGATTTGGTAAATATAGTAGGTGACAACATACGATATAGAACGGTGGGACCCACTTTGGTACCCGGTTCTGGAAAGTTACAAGTTTTTTGCCGGGGCCAAGCACAGCTCTTCGACCTGTGAATAATTTGCCTTCAACCACTGAAATTCGGCACATGTGATGCAAAAGACGGACTCAGTCTCACGAGTTGTGACGAGAGTCTCACAACTACAGTATCTTATAATTTGCCTTCAACCACTGAAATTCGGCACATGCGATGCAAAAGACGGACTCAGTCTCACGAGTTGTGACGAGAGTCTCATCACGAGCTTTGAAGATGTCATCTCCGATGGTGTGAAGCGAACTGCAACGTGGTATTCCTGCAGACCTTGCAGGGGAGGTGTTAAACCGAGCGTATTGCCTTGAAGTAATCTCGTTGGCGTGGTTGCACCCCGCGAAAACCGATCGATAGTCTCCCGCGTTCGTTGATGTCGACCACACAGCGTCCCGCTTCAACCTCAGCCGTTTGTGTCATTCCTGCATTGCGTCCGTACCTCGCCCATGTCGTCGCTGCTCTTCTCCCGTGCGTCTCGCTGCCTGACGCGCCCCTCGGCGCTGACTGCCAACCGCCTGCGCACCTTCGCGTCCACGTCCAACCGCCTCAACTTGGCGGTGGTGGGCACGGGGCGCATGGGCCGCATCCGCCTCGCGGGGATGCAGAACGACCCGCGCGTGTCCATCGCTGCGGTCATCGACTCCCATGCTTCAGTCGAGCAGCTGCAGGAGCTGAGCAGCCAGTACGGAACGCAGTGCTTCTCGAGTCTCGCGGAGGCCGGAGCTGCTCTGAACGAGCCGGTGGACGGCGTGTGGATCTCCACGCCCACCCCGACGCACCTGGAGCTCGTCAATGACGTTGCAACGGGTAAACTGGGTCAAGAGGTGAAGGCTATTGGCATCGAGAAGCCGGTCGCTGCTTTGATCGACGAGATCGACGCGGCCTACCAAGTGTGTCACAATAACGACGTGAAGCTCTTCTGCTCGTTCCAGAGGAGGTTCGACCCGAGCTACGAGGCGCTGCGCGTCCAGTGCGTGGACCAGCAGAGCATCGGCAAGCTGCAGTCCATCCACACGGTCTTCCGTGACCATCCGTGTCCGCCCGTCGAGTTCCTCAAGACGGGCGGAGACCCGTTCCACGACCTGGCCGTGCACGACATCGACTACGTGTGCGACCTCGTCGGAGAGTACCCGAACAAAGTGTACGCGCATGGCACGAGCTTGTCCGCGGAGCTGAGAGAGCTGAACGTCATGGACAAGGCCAGTGTGTGGCTCGAGTTCCCTAACACGGGCGTGGTGTGTACCATGGATCTGAGTCGGAGTGCCGAGTACGGTTATGACCAGCGCATTGAAGTGGCCGGTGAACACGGCATGCTGCAGGTGCAGAATCCCAGCAAAACGGCCACGGTGCAGTCAACAAAGGCTGGCATCACGTCTGACGTGTTGCTGCACTCCTTCCCGGAGCGCTTCCGCGAGGCGTATCTGCTGGAGCTCGACAGCTTCATCGACGTTGTACAGGGCAACGCCAACCCGCGCGTGCACTGGGGCGCCTCCCGCATGAATACCATCGTCGCCGAGGCTGCTCGCATCGCTGCGGTGGAAAAGAAGGTCGTGACCATCAAGTACCGTGGCACAAAGCAGACAGCGCCCAGTTCCGACCCGATTCTCGAGTACGAATACGAGTACTAGAGCGGCGCGTCCATAGATTTCAAGTGCCGCTAGAGCGATGGCTAACTGTCCGTGTTAACGACAAGGTTTAACACTTTCGGATCTCTACTCTGGGGCCCACATGGTACAGTTGGAAGTCAACTTGACCAAGTTTGTGAAGAACAAGGCCAAGTTCACGAAGTAAAAAATCGAATGAACTTAAACGAACAATGCATTACTTGGTGCTCTGTTCAAGCCTTCTTTAGTTACTATAGCAATCGTAGTCATTGACGTTTGCGATCCAAAACCCCGAGACGACCCCTGCTCAACCACTCATCGGTCGTGTCTGACGTGGCGTCCGGGGATCTCCCTCACTTCCGATTTTGACACCAGGACTAGCAATGGAGCCCAAAATCCGCCGCGCCCTGCGTGCCGATGTCCACGAGATCTCCGCCATGATTCAAGAGCTCGCCGACTTCGAGAAGGAGTCGGACTCGAACAAGGCCACGCCCGAAAAGTTACTGGAGACCGTCAACTTTGCCGATGATGTGGCGCCCGAGCACATTCTGCTGGGTGGTGCTCCTAGTCGCAAGGTGGCTCATTGCTTCGTGCTGACGATCGGCGAGAAGGTCGCAGGGATGGCGCTCTTCTTCTACAACTACAGCACGTGGCTAGCATCCCCTGGCGTGTACCTCGAAGACCTGTACGTGCGACCGGAATTCCGTCGCCGGGGGCTGGCCACGCTCCTGTTTGGGGCGTTGGCCGAGGAAACTCAACGCATCAGCGAAGCCAAAGGCCGACTCGAGTGGTCGTGTCTGCGCTGGAACGGAGGTGCACTCAAGTTCTACGAGCGCATCGGTGGCACTCGCATGGAAGAATGGGTCAGCATCCGCGTGGCCGGAGGTGACAAGCTGGAGCACCTGAAACAACTCGCAGACGAGGTTCGAGCCAGCAGCAACAACAAGTGACGCAACACGAGGCACCATTGGGACCTTTCCGTACTGAGCGGCACTTGAGCTCCAATTTTGCACCAATACTCACTACACACGTGACAACATTTTGCACCATTTGCTAGCACAACATGAACGTTCTCCCTTCGAGTATTAAACTGAGGGAAGCTGTCGATGCTAGTCAGGACGACGCAGGTGTTTTCTTGTGTCGGCAAACTCTTCTTCTTGAACACGCAGGAAGAAGACAAACACGAAGAAGAGCAGCACGTAGAACACACACTGCAGCGACGCCCAGTTCACTCGACACCACAAACGCCACTGTCTAAGTCGCTGTCGCAGCTCCGCCGATCGAGTCCTCACACATCGTCGACCGTTTACTGCTCCACGTTGACAACTTGCCACGCCGCGTATCCTGCCGCAGTCACAGCACTTTTAGCTCCAATCTCAGCTCTGCAACGGCCTAAACCTCTGCAGTGCACGCACCTCCACAGTCCCAGAGTTTGTCCCCATCGAGATCCAATGGGTTCTCGACGTGGCTGCTGCTCCTCGTGATGTATCAATGGCACGTCTCTATTGTCATTTTCTGCCCTGTTTGGCACGGAAATTCGCACTTCCGATGCGGAATTCCGCGCCGGAGCAGTCAATTTCCTCTCCACAGCGTCGACGAAGCTCGTGGCCTCTTGCGCAGTGGCTGCAGACCCTCGTGGGGAGCCTGAAGCCAATGCGGCCAGCGCCTCTTCGAGCGCTCGGTTCGGAGTCACGGAGAACGGCCCCGAGAGCAGCGGGGAGCGGCACATTGGACACGCGTCGACCTGGCGCAGCGCTCCATCCAGACACGAGCGGCAGAAGCTCTGACCGCAGCACGAAGCGAGAACAGGCCGCTCGAAGCTGCCCAGGCAGATCGGGCAGTGCCAACCGCCGCTAGCCGACATTTTGGAGGGGGTAAATGACGTTATGCTCCAAATTAAATTGGCTAACGCTATTTTTGGAACAACTTCAACTTCGAGTGTCGAACAGCTCAGTTTGTGTTTCTGAAGTTGACCTTTCAAGGACAAACATACAGTAATAATAGAGACTCTATCAAGGACATGGAAATGTACACGATTTGGCACATGGCTGTCGACATAGCGTCGTCCCAGTATGCACTGGGAAAACGCCTGCGATGAGATTATTTAGCACTCCATTGCAGAGAATTTCGTCAATGGTGGGAGTGTGGAAGTGAGGAGTGTGCATACATGTACATGTACCCCTCGCTGCTAGTAGAGGCCACCGTGTGTGTGGTGGGGGTGGATGAAGCTTTTCTAAATACGGCGGTTCTCAATTGGCAAAACATAAGTGCCAAAAACCAGATCTCTCACGATGGGCCCACACCTACGGTCATCGTAGACTCTTACGCTGGAAGTTACTGTAGTTATATCTACAAACCGTTACGAGCCGTTGTATGAGACCATGGTGTTACATGTTGGTGGATTATAAGACCAGAGGGAGAGATTCGGAGCTTACAGTCCAGCTATTGTTGGGGGTCAGCGTCCCCGATGAGCATGGGCGTTTCGGATGCGGTCGCCCAGGAGTATGCTACGAGATTGCGCGATGAACATGGAATGAAGCAAGAGTTCACACGTCTGTGAGTGAATTCATTGGAACTTGAGCTAATGGTGAAGATGGATTCGCACCGTCACAAAATGTACAACACGTGTCTACTACTCACTACGATACTTGACGATCCGTCAGATGCAAGTTCTGCATCGTTTTTCTTCTCACTCCGATCAAAATAGCGCCGTTGCAGCCTGCAACTTGCAGGTCAGCATGCCGCCATTGACGAAACGAGGTTGTCTATGCAGCAGGCTTCAACGTGCGACGAAAGGCTGGGCAGGCAGTTCGTGAAATGGCAGTTCCTACAATACTCGGGTGTACGTTCCCAAGAATCGCCGGTAAGACTCTGCGACGTGTCCTCGCCCACTGCACGTCTTACGCGTTCAGCGGCGCTTGCCTACGCAGCACTGCGAACAGTCGATCAGACGAAAACAGTGGACGAGTGACACTATCTTCAATTAACACGTTGGTGGTGGTGCCACTTCGATCGAAGGTGGGAACAAGCATCTACATGTACACTGCCCATCCACAACGCTCTCTAGCTCGCTGGCCTGTGGGCAGAGCGTTCGTGCTTGGTAGTTTCGTGCACGGTAGGTCGATGAATACGAACAGAAAGGAATTCATCATCGTCGAGCGTTTCAAGCAAAAATGGGAGCACGAAAGCGGGGCAAGATCAGAGCGACCCAACAATAGGAGGCGAGTACAGCGTGCCTCCGGTGGTTCGTTATCCATGCGGTCCGCAGCATCGCGAGAAACCAACGCTGGTCATTCTCCGCACGCTCTCCACCAATTCACTTTTCAACTTTCGTCATCTCGCCGCAGGGCAGGACCAGACCATCGAATCTCTCGAGACCGAGAGCACTTCGCCATTTCGCCAGCCGAATTCAGTCACCCACTACCACAACCAGTGTCTAACATGGCGGCGCTCACGGATCTACTATGCCAAGGTATGCGGTAGATTAGATTGGCGAACCCTTGAGGCGGGGCATCCTTTGTGCCCACGTCACCAAGCATTTCGGCAGTGTATCACATCTGATTTCGTGTCCAGCGAAAGAGGAGCTGGGATATGAGATGTCACGCTTGCTTGGTGTTTCGGCCCAAGAGCTGCTTGTTACTACGTGCTTACATACATGTACTAGTATTCTTACGACTGACCCTCGCCTCCTGCTCTTCATGTGCCGCATATTTTTTCAGTGAGCTCGATGCGGGCGAGCAGTGGGAGGTCGGTCTCTGCAGCGTCAATCCTCGACAGTAAATGCATCACATCGGCGCCAGCACGGACGAACTCGCGGCGTTGCGGCTTCCCGGAGTGCCAGAAGACAGCCAAGCGCGGCGGACTCTGCATCTCGCACGGTGGCGGCAAGAAGTGCTCGGTGGAGGGCTGCACCACCAGCGTCGTGAGTCGAGGCTTCTGTGTCGCTCACGGCGGCGGCAAGCGGTGCCAAGCACCCGCGTGCACCAAGAGCGCACAGACTGGTGGGTTCTGCTGGATCCACGGCGGCGGCAAGAAGTGCGGCTACCAAGGCTGCAAGAAGCGCGCCCAGAGCGGCGGTGCCTGCATCTCGCATGGTACGAGACGACCTGCTTGAGATTAGTGGCAGGTGGGCTTGACAAGGGGCTCTAACTGGTCAACTCTTGGTCTTTGCAGGTGGAGGCAAACGCTGCCGGATCGATGGTTGCAACAAGGTGGTGCAGTACGACGGACTCTGTGTCGGCCATGGAGGCTACCGCAAGTGTCTGTCCATCAACTGTGACAAGCGTGCACTCGCCAATAGCTATTGCCAGGCTCACGGTGGGAACTCGATGTGCCGCGTCGTCGGCTGCCACAAGCGAGCTATTCGCGGCGGCATTTGCTCCGAGCACAAAGCTCAGTTGCCGATGGAGGCTGTCCGATCCATCCCCACTTTTGCGCGCTGCAGACCCTCGATTGACCTGGCAGACAACCAGGACCCGCAGTTCAAGGTCGAGCCCACAGCAGTGATTCGTACGCGTCTAGATCAGTATCACAGGTACCCGACTGTTGTCAGCAAGGCGTCGTCCGAGCTTCGAAGACCCTCGACGTACAGCCGCATGCGGCTCTCAATGGACACGGACTCACCACCTGCTGACGAGCACGTCCTGTCCCCTCTTCAGTACGTCCGACAAGGGTCCTCCTCTCTGTTGGACGACGGGAGGACGATGGTGACCCCCATCTCCAGACACTTCAACGCTGGCGAACGGTACGACCCGTACGACCCGTACGGACTGAAACGCCAGAACCTCCCGGTGCTGCCGAGTTTCCAGACGCTGCAGCGAAGTTGCAGCTCGTCCCCAGGCTCCGATATCGAGCTGTCCAGTTCCGGGTCAACTCCCATTCAGTCGAACGAGGATGCCGCGGAGCAGGAGTGGACGCAGTTCCCACCACGAACTCAGCCTAGACCCGGCAATTTCATGGTGTCACTGGCTAAAGCTTGCGCTCACACATGCAGCGTGGCGTCTTGCTCGCGGCACGCCAAGCCGAACGGGCTGTGTCTGATGCACAGCATCATCGTCGCGGCGCCAAAGTAAATTAGTCAAATGTGTTAGTCTCCTAATTAAGATCACGTACAATATTCTAGTTCATACAGTAATACCTCACAGCACTAATTTTCAGGTACATGCAGCATGACTAGTCGTCATTGACGGCAAAATCTGTATTTGATGCACCAGCAGTCGCAACCACCCAGCAGCATGCAACTATCCTAGTACAACAACAACAGCAGCACTTCAAAAGCGAATCGAGGTATAAATGGTGAGGTTGAGGTGGGAATCAGTTTGGTTTCTGGACGGCTTTGTAACAAGGTATAAAATGTCCCGACCATCTCAGCAAAAGCTGTTTGAAACGTTCATCATTTGGGATTAGAACTTCTAGGAAGAATAATCCCACACCTGATTTGGAATTCTAAATTTGCATTGCTATCTATATTACATAGATTGGCCTCGCGAACAACGGACAATTTTGAAAGGTCTAAATCTAGGTTTTGGATCTGGAGCTCGATGTAAATATTGTATGTTTCTGGGGTAGCAATAAACCCGGAGGGAGTGCTGCAAGTTGCAGCCTGCAGCACGCATTAATTAGTTGTCCGCCCGGTAACTGACTCCGGTAACCTGTATTGAAGCTTTATGACGACGAATCATCATCCCTCCTTTTTACTAAGATATCAAGTAAAATTGCAATCGCTTAGCCTGGCAAACCACACAGGTACAGAAATTTACACTCAAAACCCGGACTAACCCAGCTTTTTCTCTGTTGACTGGGTACGCCGTGAATGCATGCCGGGACGTCGTGCCTGTATGTAGTGATGACACGATACGCACGAGCCGTACACAGTGATGGCACGATGCGTACGAGCGTGCCGCATGCAGCGGTGATGCAATGCAACCTGGACTCACGCAATGATGTATGGAAGAATGGGCGGCTGCGATTCAACCGAGAAGGAACGGCGACACGTGGCTAGAAGATTGCTCAATATTCTAGTAGATGGATCAAGCGCACAAGGGAGCACAGGGAAGGCAGAGCTGGTGCTGGGTAGGTTAGCGAGGAGGTAGCACGGAAGCACTAGTTCATAAACTTCAGCACACAAACCACTTATCAGGTTAACAGCAAGACACTCAAGACCAAGCTCCACGACCGCCATGACTACCACGTCTACCAAGAAGGCCGAAGTCATCCTGGGAAGCGACAACTACTCCCACTGGGAGTTCGCCATGCGGATGACGCTGGCGAGGAAGGGACGGCTGGAGCACGTTGAAGTGGTGAAGGACCCGGCGTTGATCACGGATGCGTGGCTGCTCAACGACAAGAAGGCGCTCGGGTTCATTGCGCAGGGCGTAGCAGTGGGACACCACACCAAGATCCGGGCGGCGACGTCGGTCATCATTCCCTGGCACACATTGCGCGACTTCTGCAATCGGACGGCGATGCACAACCGGGTGACAACGAACTGCCGCATCCACGAGTTAAATATAGAGGACGGTGTGGAAATACCCAAGCACCTGGAGAACTTCGACGAGATCATTGTGGGTCTTCAAACATTTGGAGAGCCGCTGGACGACGCTCGTCAGCTAGTAATCCTGCTGAGTAGCCTGCCCACTGAGTAGGAGTTGATCTGCTGGGTCGTGAAGGAATCGAAGGACTTCACGTTGGTCGAGGTGAAGGAGAAACTGATCAAGGAGTAAGAGCGCCTCGACAAGAAGGATGACGCTGAGCGCGCATTGAAGGCCACTGCAAACGGAAGCAAGATCAAGGACGCGAAGACCTTCAAGGGAAACAAGAGCAGCAATGTTACGGCGTCATGAAGTATGGTGGCTTCAAGGGCAAGTGCTTCAACTGCGGCCAGATGGGCCACATGAAGCGGGACTACCCAGACCCAAACGCGGGCAACGACGATGACGAGGGCTTCGCCGTTGGGAAGGGTTGGTCGCCAGGATGGATGATTGGCAGCGGTGCGACGGTGCACATGGTGCCTCACCGCGACGATTTGTTTGAATACAAGAACCTCGAGTCAAACCTCAAGATGACCATCGCGGACGGCAAGAAGATCCGCGTGGTGGGAACGAAGCCGATGTGCCTGACGGGCATTGGCGGAAAGCGCATCAAGATGGTTGATGTGCTCCGCATCCCTGGATTGGACCGGCAGCTACTATCCGTTGGCAAGTTGGCCGAGCGCGGCATGAGCGTGGAGTTCCAGCAGAAGTATTTCACGATCTGGAACAAGTCGAAGGCGATCGCGTTGAGCAAGAAGGTAGGTAAGCCCTACGTGCTTGAGTGTGAGAAGGACATGGCGCACTGCGTGGAGTACGCAAGTCGACAGTGAGTGGGAGTTGTGGCACGCACGCATGAACCACTTGAACAAGGACGCTCTGGCTAAGATGCAGCGCGCCACCACCAGCATGCCCATGATAAACAAAAGCCCATGACGTTGTCCGGGGTTTGCATGAAAGGTAAGCAGACCGTCGCGCACGTCCCGTCTCAATCGTTGTCGAGGACGACAAATGTATTGCAACTGGTGCACACATACGTCATGGGGCCGATGAAGACGAAGTCGAAGAGCGGGGCCTGAAACGTGCTCACATTTGTCGATGACTACTCCAAATACGTGGTAGCGTACTTCATCACGAAGAAGAGCGAGGTGCTCATCAAGTTCAACACGTTAATGAACTTGTACGAGAACCAGTGGGGGGAGCGCATCAAGTGCCTGCGCTCAGACAACGGCATCGAGTTTGTCAACAAGGAGATGAGCAAGGGATGCACACTGAACGAGATCGTGCACCTGAAGACTGCGCCTTACAGTCCGCAGCAGAACGGCGTAGCGGAGCTCATGAACCGCACGATCATGGAGAAGGCCCAGAGCATGTTGTACTAAAAGGGCATCTCGATGATGTAGTGTAACGGGGTAAGTAGTACCGTTACTAGTGTACACTATAGATGCAAGAGGAAGCTCGCAATAGTAGAACCAAGCGTCAGGTTTGGGGCAAAATTAACTGTTTATTTATGGAACGGGAGCGGGGGCTCCCGTCCTCTTTGTGAACCACTCAAATCTAAGTCGATGTTTGATTGGCTGAAATGGGTCTGGCTCCCCACTTCCATCCAATCAAGTAATGACAATAGGGCACACGCTAGCCGTGTGCCTGTACCTACTTTTGTGTATGTAGCCATGAGGCTCCTACCTACTTATGTAACTCTGTCTACCTAATTACGTAACCGTAACCAGCCCGTTACATCACCCCCTTCTCAAAGTTGCACTCACCCACGGTGAGTGCTGTCGCAAGCGGGGCGGTGATTGAAGCGGCCAACTGGACAACGGGCGCACGCAGCGGAGGCGCTGCGTGCTCATTCAGCAATCCACCATGTCGACGACAAGCGAGTCCGGCGGCGGCAGCGCCGGACCTTCGGCGTACCACGTCATGAAGCGCGACCTCAAGCCCTGGGACCTCTACAGCCTCGACGGCGCTGATGACCCCGATCGTCTCGACATCATGAAGGAGTACTTCACGCGCTACCAGCAGCTCCGGGGGAAGAAGACGAACAACGCCTACACGCACGACGCGCTGCAGCGCTCGTGGTGCGCCTTCATCAGTCGCTGGAACGCCGCTGGACGTGAGGGCTTGTTCTTCACGTCGTGGCTCGAAGACCGCGAAGCCACGCGCAGCACACGCTCCATTGGGGACCCTCGGACGCGCGTGTGCGAGATGTTGCAGCGCGAGTGGCGTCTGTGCTACGTGCACCTGGTCGAGGGCTGCGCCAGGTGCCAAGATTGTCCGAGGCCAACGCGCGAGGAGTGGGAGCGCCAAGTGATGGGGCTGGGCGCTGAGCGAAGATGAGCGTCGCTGGCTCGGGCGGGCTCGAAGGGATCTTGAAGTTGCTGCAAGTCGTGGCAGCGGCCGTCGTGAGACGCGCGAGCGGGCTCGCTCGCGCAGCCGCTCTCGAAGTCCGGGTCATGTGCGCTGGCGTCGCAGTCGCTCGCGTTCACCAGCGCCAGCGAGGCCTCGTAGTCGCTCACGAGATCGGGGACGTCTTCAAGAAGGCGGCTACGGGGCTCCCACGTATCCTCAGCCGGCGTGTGTCCAAGCCAGCGCACCCGACAGTGCTTCTCGGGTGCCTGCCGACGAGTGGCGCGCGTATTCGCAGTACCAGGGGAACCGCGAGGGGGACTCTCGCGGTTGGCGCGAGTATCGTGATCAATCAAGCGCTCCACGACGTATCGCCGCGCCCCCGATGCATCCACAAGCGGCGGGGTCCATCACGATGGTACCGAGTTTGCTGCAGCTCCGCTTGGCTCCGAGCAGACCGACGCCTCGGAGCACCTGACGCCTCAGCAATACCGGCTGATGGTGCGGGAGGCCGACCAGGCGAGGGACGAAGCAATGGAGGCTCAGAACCTCGCTGAGTCTGCGCGCGAACGTGCTGCGGCGGCGGAGGCTGCTGCGACTCGTTCGGAGCAGGGGCGGAGCGAGATGATGGAGCGGCTCCGTCACTTGGAGTCGATCGTGTGTGGCGCGTCACGTTCGGCGACGCCCTCGCGCGAGGAGCAAGGGCTCTGGCCGACTCGGCGTCAGCGTCGGCAGCGGGGCGGCTCCGACTACGCGCCGGCTGCGGGGACTCAGGCTCCGGCGCAGGAATCGTCGCAGGAACGTAGGGCTTGAGACGCCCGACGTAAAACGTCGGGTGCAGGCGCATAGCGGTAGGAATGTCTAGTGTGTAGGCATCTCCGATAACCTTCAAATTTTTGAACGGCCCAATAAAACGTGGCGCCAATTTGTTTGCACCCAAGTTCGTCACTGCAGTGCCTTGGATGCCTTCCGTAGATAGAAGTTCTCGTTCGCCTCGCCGGAAGGACGACGTGTTCTTCCGCTCCGATCTGCATTAGCCTTCTGTCAATCCACAGCAACTTGGAGCGCGTCACGCACAAACCGCGTGATGGCTTGACGATGCAGTAGGAACTCGGACACTGCTGCAGAGTCGATGGGTTGCTGCCGGGGCGAAGTTGGCGACGGCGGACGTGGCGGGTGAAGCCACATCAACTGCGAAGAGGTCCTCGCATGCCACGCCGTGAAGGGCGTGGCCCTCGAGAGGCGCGTCGCCTGTGTTGGACTTGGCCGACTGAGGCAGCAGGGGTTCGCTCGAGACTTCGATGTCGGTGCCATTCCTCCCCCACCAAGAGTGGAGACTGCTGCTGCATTGGAGCTTTGGACGGCCAGCAGGGCTGGAACGCGCGGGTGCCGCGCGTTGTTCACGAAGAACGGCGCCAGGCCTGTCGACGCGTGGGTCGAGTTGTTCAGTGCAAACTCGGTGTGGCGTGGAGATCCGGCCGAAAAGTGACCTCGGCCGGACCAGGCTGCAAGCGTACTCCGTCGGATTCGCTGACGGAAAGGAAGTTGCCGTTGTGACAAGCTTTCACTCTCATTTACCTCGGTAGAGTGACAGGTAGTGACATTGGCCTCGGCGGGACCTAATAAACACCCGACCGAGGCTAAATACGTCAGACTCAGTGCTATTTACGACCACAACCATAGTCGTACTTAAGTGGAAGCCTCGGTCAGGTGACCGAAGCCTCGTTCGGACGACCGAAGCCTCGGTCGACCCTCGAGGTACCTTTGGCGTAATCACCGTCATTATTGATGAGTGTACAGTGCATCGAGATTCGTTTTATACTAGGTATTTGTATAGAGGATTAGGATTAGCTATAGGACGATCTGTAGAGGCTCTCAGAGCCTCTGAATTTTCAGTAATAAATCAGCAGTCTTCCCCCCAAGTCTTCAGAGGTTAAGTCCGACTCCGGTAAGTGTTAGCTAGCTTGCTGTAGTGCCTGGATACGCCTGGCTTAGTGGTATGGCCGTTGACGGACTAGAGATTAATTAATTAATAGTCCGCCGAGGTCAAGCCAAGAGTTGGCGTGGCCGAGAGGCTAGAACGGTACTTAGAGTATCGCTCTGTGTGTGTGGGGTGTATTAGTCCCCTAGAGTATATTTTACTACCGACCGAGGATTACCTCGGTCCCCTTTGTATTAGGCCTAATCCGCCGGTACCCTTTCATCTGAGGGACTGCAAAAGGGTTGCGCGAAAGCGCTATATTGCATTCTAGCCCTCGTTCGTGGCTAGTTAGTGCAGGTCTTGGGTTGACCGAAGACAACCTTGGTACACAGAGGCTTATATCCAACCCGGTGTAAGGGATCGTTCCTGGACCTCAGGTTTTGATTCCAACTTTCGTTGACCTAATTAGGGAGACGTGTGTTGTTGGTGGGACTCGTACCTTACGGTAGCGAGATTTTCAGCGTGTTCCTACACGACAACTGGTGCCGCGACCCGGGATTGGAATAACCTTCTGTGTATTCTGGTTGTTGTAGGTCTCAACCCCTACGAACAAAAGAGGAGAAGAAGAAGAAGAAGAGAAGAAGAAGAAGATGGCGCGAGGAACCAAGTCTGCGGCTCCAACTACGCCGATGGAGTCGAGTGGGTCGCGCTCCGAGGCGCTGGACCATTCCGGAAGCTCGTTCGAGCCCCTGGCGACCGTAGCGATGGACAGGGTCGACGAGCATCCGGCGACCTACGATTCTGCGTTTGAACCCTCGGACGCCATGGAAGAAGACGAAGATGATGACTGGGAAGTCAAAGGCACCGTGAACGAGGCCGCGGAAGCAGCGGTGGTGTCTGCAGGGCGAAGTAGTGGTGTGCGACCGCTCGCCGAAACCTCGTTGACGAACTCGACGACGTCGCCAAACCGGAGCCAGCTTTCGGTGAGGACGACGGAGAAGATGGTGCGAAGGACTTCCCGAAGACCACGTCGGTGACGACCCAGCCGACGGGGACCCGTCCACCGCTCAACGGAGACACGCCGGCGGCCAATAAGGTGTTGGGTCGGTGTGTGGAGTTGATGAGGACGAAGAGCAACTGGATGAGGCAGTTCTCACCCAAGATGGTTCGTCAGGCTGTGTGGGCAGACCTCGGACGGGCGCTGGCCGCGCCCATTGATTCAACGAGCACCTTGGCGGTAGCCAGAGAGACCGAAGGGCTACTCCGAGCGATGGGGTGCTACTCCCAAATGTACCCGTCGACCATGGCGCTTGCCGACTGGAGTCCGACCGAGGCGGCCACTGCTCTCTCGAAGTGGAAGAAGAAGCTGCGAACGGCGTTTGGTGCTACCAACGCGAGCGTAGCCACCCTAGTGTTTGGCACAAAGACCTACCTCGTCCAGACCGAGGCGGATCCGTCGCAAGTGCCGCTGCCACCGACGCCCCTGAAGGGAACCACCGACGTCAATGGAGGGACGTTCGCTGCGAAAGGCCCGGCATCCCCGTACATGCAAGATTCGCACATGGTGACACCGAGGTCAGTCGACCGCAGTGACCGCTTGGCGAAGGAGAACGAAGCCTCGTTCACCACGCCGAACACTCGTCGAACGATGGTCCGACCTCCCGAGAAGAAGTTCGAGGTCCGAGAAGAGTCGTCGGACAGCGACGAGGATCGTTTTGACCCGGACTACTACGACGGTGACCAGACGGGTGAGTGGGCACGCCAAGTGAGGGAACTGAGTGCAGCGAATGGCCGGAGTAACACACCGAGGCTTGAGATCGCTACGCACCTCCCTCTCGGTAACATTAAACCGTTCCTCGGTACTCGCAACAAGAGCGAGCGGTCGATGCAGTGGCTCCGAAAGTTCATGTATGAGATGAAGGGTACACATACTCCGACAAACGAGTGGTGCATGGCCTTTGAACTGAGTCTCCAAGACGGAGCACTCCATAGGTACCGACAGCTCCCACGCAAGACGAAGCGTACGTGGAAGTTGTTGAGCGATGCTTTTATCAAGTATTATTGCTCCAAGTTCACCCAGTCAGCGAAGGCTCGCTACTACTCAGCGAAGCGAGAGGACAAGGAGCACGTCTGCGACTATCTCAACCGCTTGAATGGGTACGCACGCAACGCTGGGGTGCAATTTGAGAACGGAGGACGCGAGGCGAAGGACCACGTGGATCACTTCCTCGATACGTGCGATGACCGAGGCCTAGAAGAGCGGCTGTGCCACGCGCGGGTCAAGGATATTCATGACCTAGAAGAAATGATCAACGACATCCTGCGTAGCAGAGAGCGGAAGACGGCGCGCGAACCCTCGGTGAGACGCCACCGAAGCCAAGACGACGACCGGTGACGCGAAAACCGGCCGAACGAGGCTACGAGGGGCGGTTTCGGCCGCGAACGACGCTACCGAGACGATGGTCGACGCCGTGAACGACGCGACGAGTCCCCGTACCGGTCGAGAATCACCCTGGTAGAAGCTTTGGCCGATGTCGTCACCGCATTGAACATCAGAGCCTCGGACGGCGATCATGAGGATTCCCAATCTGTTCGCAGATGCGGGCGTGATGCGACCGAGGCTAACAGCCTACGCGGTGTGTCGTACGACGCCGACGAGTATTCAGATGCGGAGTCGGATTTGAGCGAAGTCTCGGCCGACGCTCACGGACATGTGGATACGACGAACGACAATGAGCGTCGAGCAGCCGCGGCTGGGACCTTCGCTCGACCAGACAATCGTCGTCAGTCAAGCGGAGGCAACCAATTCCAGCGCGACCGAGAAGGACGTCGCCAGTACGGACCGTGTGCAGCGTGTAATAGCCCGTACCACTCGGTACATTACTGCAATCGGAGGTGTAAGCTGTGCAAACAGGTACACGACGCCGGCAAGTGCGACGCCCTCCGAGAGCTGACGAGTTTATTGCGAACGAAGGTTGACAAGAAGGATCTCACCCCAGAGCTGCAGAGCCTGGTGTTCGGGAGCCATTTAAACTAGGCAGCCCGCCAACTGAAACTGGGTTGGTCCCAATCGGGCTGCCACAGTTAGCTGAGCCTGCTGTCGACGCAGACTATTTGTTTGCGTTCACAGGCAGAAGCAAATGGCCCGAGGATCGAAAGAACAATGAACGAGTGAATACGATGGAAAATGGAAGTGACAGAGGCTTAGGCCTCGGTGAGAACGGAACTGATGAAGCAAGTGATGGAGAACGCGTGCATGCCCCGACCGAGGCTGTCATCACGAGTATGGCTCAGGTGGAGCCGGTCGACCGAACCCTCGGTCGGGCAATAAAATTACTGCCCGGCGAACGAATGGGGTGGTGGTCGTCCCAACGATACGACAAGAGGAAGAGAATGCGCGCGCTGGTCAAGGGCGCAGTGGATGACACCCGGGTACGGATTCTGCTCGACACCGGAGCGAATGTGAGTGTGATCTCGGCGAGTTTCGCCAAGAAGCTCCGAGTGAGAGAGGTATTTGACCACGGTCGCAGTCTAGAAGTGCGGGGCATCAACCCGGGGATCATGGAGACCCAACGACGAGCTTCAGTGAAAGACACACTCGGCTGGAGACACGTATATGAGTTCGAGGTGTGGATCATGGACCACAGTGCCGGAGTGGACGTAGTCCTAGGCATGGTGCCTGCCGGAATTCGCCTGGACCTGTTCCACGGTACAGCCCGGCTCCCGGACGAGGACATGGTACCTCTCTTGAAGTCGAAGGAGTCGGAGGAGCCGGTGTCCTACGGAAACCACATTGTAGGAGGCCCTACCGAGCTGTTGGCGATCCCTGGGAGGGAGTGGCGCGAATTCCGTCTGCCTCGTCGACAACCGTCTCGAACGACCCACGAGATGTGGATTCGCAGATCAACGAGGCTGGTGCCAACCGTGGTGAAGAGTCAGCGAGGTCGGCCGATCTGGATTCGGCTGACTAATGTTACAACGAAGAGAACCAGTTGCTCGGCGCACGAGCCTGTGGTGTTATGGGTGCCTCGAGAGGAATTACCCCGAGAGCCAGGCTACGCGCGAGTGGCATCTGACAAGTATCGAGAATGGCAAGTGCTGGCGTACGCGGAGAGCAGAGATGAAACGCTGTTCGGACGCGAGGGCAAGCTCTACCAAGAATGGCTGGCTGCACAGCCCTCGGCCGTGGAACGACGCGAGTACCCGACTCCGCGGGCACTCCTCAGGCGACCGACCGAGGCTGCGGCGTGCACCGAGATGCCAAGCGAAGCTGACGATGGTCAACTAGCGATGGCCCACGGTTTGGACCTCGCTGAGGCTGCCGACGAGGCAAGCGAGTGCCGGCCGCCTTCGGTCGACGCCGAAGGTTGTCCAGCGAGAGATGGAGGACAGGATCCACGGTCGTCCGAGGGCTACACGACTGGGGAGATCGCAGAACAACCCGAACCTGGTAATCCGGATCTCGGAGTCCGAATTGATGACTCCGCGCGCCCTCCAGGCGAGTCCGGAGAAATCCTAGCCTCAGTGACAACAAGAGACGACTCCCGCGCTGATCAAGTAGGCGCTTGTGGGGTGACCGAGCCCAGGGGTGATTCGGAGACAGAAGAGGCGAGTGATCGGACAACCACCGGCTCAACCGACGGACAATGTGTCCAGTCTGACGCAGAGCGTTTGGAAGCTGTCTACGTCTCGGTCATGGCCGGAGGCAGTCCCGCGACAGTCACTGATGCGGACTGGGGCACCAACGATACGGCAGAACACCTACCGAACGAGATCGAGTTGACGGACTACGCGCACGAGCTCGCTTTCTTGCCTGACCTGACGGAACCATCGTCGACGACGCTGGATTACTCGGGCCCGAATGTCCAGAACCCCGACTTGAAGACCGATCAGCAGGCGAAGCTCGTGGCAGTGCTTCAGAAACATGAAGAGATCATGATTGCGAGCGGCAACGCTTTGCCCCCACCGGCATACGGTGTGGTGTGCGACATCGACGTGCAAGGACACCCCCCGATCAAGCAAAAGGCTCGGAGGACCCCTCTACGGTTTCTGGGCAAACTCTACAAGCTGCTGAAGGGTCTACTGACGGCGAGATTAGTCTCGTTCTCGGACAGCCCGTGGGCCTCACCTATCGTTATTGCGTTGAAGAAGAACGGAATCGACATACGGTTATGTATCGACTACAAACGAGTGAATGCGATCACCGCGATCATGGAATATGCCATGCCGCTGGTCGACGATCTGTTGACCGAAATGGAGGCATACCTGTGGTTTTGCTCCTTGGATGCGGCGAGCGGGTTCTGGGCGGCGATGATGACTCGCCGAGCCCGCAAGATCTCCGCCTTTGTCTGCGCACTGGGCCACTTCGAGTGGCTACGCATGCCGTTCGGGCTCAAGAACGCGCCCATGATCTACCAACGAATGATTGACAACGCCCTCTGGGGGTTCGTTCAACCGAAGGGAGGCTGGGCTAGCTTCTCGGAGAAGATGCGGACAGCTGAAACGGCTGACGCCGAAGACAGGGCAGGGGTGACCGAGGCCTCGGTCAGCTTGAACGAGACCCCTCGGACCAAATTCGAAGCCGACCGAGCTCTGTCGACCACCGAAAGCGCCGTTGCAACCCTGGTGAACAGCCCTCTGGCCGATATGTACTCCAGCGGGGAGCCAGACGAATCCTCGTTGGTACCCGTGCTGGATCGGCGTTCGTTCGTAGACGATATCTGCTTCGGCTCCGAGACCTTTGAAGCTTGCTTGACGACGCTAGACCGTCTGCTAAGTCGTTTTCAAGAGTGTCGGATCAGTGTTAGCTTCTCCAAGAGCCTGTTCGTACAACGGAAGGTGGGCTTCCTGTCCCACGACGTCTCGGCAGCGGGTATTGCTCCCGACGCTAAGAAGGCAGCGGCGGTGACCGAGCTCAAGTTCCCCGCGTCGAAGAAGGGAATTCAGTCCTTCCTCGGGGCGCTCAACTATTACAGCCGTTTTATCCAAGATTTTGCGGTGTACGGGGCAGCGCTCTACCAGCTCAAGGATGCTGATTTTGAGCTCGGTGGGAACCTCTCTGCTGCCAGGCAGAACTTTGCCATGCTACAGCAGCGCGTCCGAGACGCTCCGATACTGCGCCACTTCGACAGGGGCAAGGATGTCCATGTCACGCTGTTCGCGAATGAGTGGGCCCTTAGCTCTACTCTGATGCAAGAACACGAGGACAAGCTGCACCCCGTTCGCTTCTGTGGTCGAGTATTGAAGGACGCCGAGATGAACTATCACCCGGCTGAGAAGGAGGTCCTAGCCCTATTGCTCGTTTTGAAGGTATGCTATACTCAGCTCGTTGGGAAGACTATCCGAGTCTACACTCGGTTTTCAACGCTCGAGTGGGTGCACAAGCCCAAGACACTCTTCGGTCGGCCCACCCAATTTGCCGTCTTGCTGTCGCCGTGGCACTTGGTGGTCGAGCGAGTGAAGGAAAAGGATTGTGCGTTCGCTCAGCTGCTCCAAGCGGGGCTGACGAGCTTCGTCGATTTGGAAGAGTCGTTGGCCTCGGTGGCCCCTCCATCCAAAGTGTCACCGAACGTTCGTTTGGACCCACATTTGTTGTATGCTCGACTACCGACCTCGTACAGCGGACACGTCCTCTCGTTCGACGGCTCGGCGAAAACGGAGAAACATGGTGGTTATGGGAGTTGCTCCTGGATAGTGTGGAAGCTTCCGGAATGGACGATAGTGATCGCTGCCAGTGCTTATCTCGAAGCCACTACGGTTAACCTCGCCGAGTACGCCGGTATGAACAATGGCGTCTCAGCAGCACTCGGTCTAGCCATTACAGACCTGGTCATCGTCGGAGATTCGAGACTCGTCATTCAGCAATCACTAGGGGTGATAGCGTGCCGGAAGGAAACGCTGATGGCGCAACTCAACCACCACCGAGAACTCGTAGCCAAGCTTCGTTCGGTCAAGTACCTGCATGCTGTACGAGAATTCAATGCAGCAGCAGATTCTCTAGCCAGCGAGACGTTGGAGTCCAAGGTGTCGGCAGTGACGACGTCCGAGGCGAGGATCGCGGAACTGAGAGCTCTGAACCGGATTAACGAAGTCATCTACGAAACCTCGGTGGAAGGAACGACGGAAGAGAAACCCTCGGTGAGCATCTTGCGAGCGTCTATGACCCGCAAAGAGCCCCGAAGTAAGACCTTTTTCGATTTTGTGCGGGCCGAAGACCGAGATTCAGGCCATGTGACGGTTACGACTAGGCACCAGGCAAAGGCGATGACGAAGCGAGTCAGGTTCGCGAACGAAGTATCGGTCATGGGTCAGAACGATGCAGCTCGACTTGCTGAATCCAACGCGGTGCCGAACGAGGCTCAGTACGTGCTGGAATAAACACTACCGCCCACCGAGGCTTTGACAGCCGCCGCGTCGGCCCCGCCTGATGCAGAAGATGTAGACCCGCTGACAGTGCAAGAAGAGCGTCGGAGAAGAGTCTCAGCTGCACAAGAGGAGGAACTGAGATGGTCCAACCTGAGAGCGGTCCTCCGAGGCGAAGATGCTCGCCTGGGCTACAAGGCGGCGCGTGACGCTTGGAAAATGGCTGACCGGTTCGTGTTGAGCGAAGACGGAGTCCTCTACTTTGTAGGAACCAACCGTCGTTCGAACCCGGACGAGCAACCGGGAACATGGATGCGTCTCGTGGTACCCTCAACGATTGTCCAAGAGGTGCTGCAGAGCTGCCACGACTCGTTGGAAGGTGGCCACCAAGGTATTAATCGCACTTACCACCGAGTGAAGTCGGACTACTATTGGATCGGATTGTACGCGGACGTGGAGAAGCACGTCAGGTCCTGTCCAGACTGCTGTTCGAGCAAGAGCCGACCTCAGCTGAAGGGCTATTCCCCAGGAAACGTGTTAGCTGAGAGACCGTTCCAGATGGTCTCTATGGACTTTGTGCTCCCGCTACCGAAGTCTCGGCGAGGAAACACGGCACTACTGCTCTTCCAATGCTCGTTCACCGGATTCGTGATGGGTAAAGCTATGTCGGATACCACTGCGCTCGTCGTTGCCCAAGCTTTCGAGGAGTGTGTCTACCGAAGGTTCGGTGCACCCTCGTTAATTCGCCATGATCGAGATCCGAGGTTCATGAGCGAAGTGTTCCAAGCTTTCACCGAGATGATGCAGTCTCGGTCGCGAGCTACGTTGAGTTACCGGTCGCAGGCGAATGGACAGCAAGAACGGTCAGTGAAAACCGTCATGCAGTCAGTGCGCGTGTACGCCGAAGACCCGTTGCAACAAGACTGGGACGAGATTGCAGAGAAGTTGATCTTTGCTATCAACAACTCGCAGGATGGTACCCGGAAAGAGACCCCGTTTTACCTCGTTCATGGGTGGGATGCACAGACGACACTCAAAGCGATGTCATCGTCCCTCAAACGAGGCTCCGGACGGCAGTCCGACGCCCTGGCGTGGCGCCGCGAGGTCAACCGACAACAGGAGATTGCACTCAGTATGGCCAAAGAATACCAAACAACGGAGAAGGCTCGGAGGGCCAAAGAACACAACGAGACACTCGGGCGGCAGGAGAGAGAATCACTACTGTACCGAGCCCTTCAGGTGAAGCGGATCCAAACGAGGCCTCACCGAGGTCGCTGTTCGGGCCAGGAAGCCGAGTGTGGCTGTACATGGAACGAGTAAAACCCGGCCTGACGAAGAAACTTGCGCACCGATGGCATGGACCATTCCGTATCAAGAAGAAGGTGGAGGAGTTCGCTTACGAGCTAGAGCTACCGAATCGAAGCGGCTACCGCTTCTACCCGGTCGTACACGTCTCGCTGTTGAAGGCAGTGAGTGAGTTTGGAGACCGGCCTAAAGTTCGGCTGGCACCAGATGTAGACGAGGAGTCAAGAGTGGACTTCGACGAGGAGTTGCTGCCCGAGGATAGCTGGGAGCCGGACCACCCGTCGGGCGAGTTCGAAGTCGAAGCAATCCTGGACGACCGCACGCCGCTATCAACGAGCACCAACCGAGCGGTTCGAGAATTCAAAGTGAAATGGGTCGGCTACGAGGAGCCAACGTGGGAACCAGCTACCAACTTGTCGTGCGGAGGACTACTCTATGATTACTTGCGTCAGAAACGCAGCGACCGACGACTACAAATGGCTCAGACTGCGGACGAGGAGTAGTGCTTGGCGCTATCAACGAATGAACTGATTGCGAGGGGCACCAGCTCGCAAATACAGACGAAGGAAGTTACTGGGAACACGGTCGCCCGCAGAAGGGTTGGAGATGAACGAAGAGAACCTACTGCAGAGGTGACTGAGGGATGAACTGCCTGCGAGGAGCAATTGGCTCGCAGTAGCAGACGAAAGAAGATACCAAACGAACAATGCATATGTACATGTGAACGAATTAAGATGACGACTCAAGAACACGGGACTACCCCTCGGTCGGCACACCAGAAGAACCACAGGACCAAGGCGGAGAAGGTGGACCACCGAACGAGGGATGTATCAAGGTCACGGCGGAGGGTGCGGCAGAAAAGAAGTTACGGGTGGATTAAAGTGATTATGGAGAATTAACGAAGAATGAACTACAACCCTACGAGCTGCCTGCAAAATTAGAGCGTCGGACGGAACTGGAGCAGCGAGAGTTGATGCATGAGAATGCGAATGACGGGCGACCGAGGCCCGGAATGCTTAGGGAGTGCCTGCGCCGACATTCGGCGAGTCCTTCGACTCCTCGTCCGAGGCGTCATCGTCACGACCGGCACCAAACTGGGTAACCCATGGGGCAGTCACCCATGACGCAGGAAGAGACGGTTCCACGACCACCGAAGCTGCTACCTCTTCGCTAGTCGTCCCTTGCGGCACGAACAGCGGAACTTCAGGGTTACAGGCGGCGAACGTCGTGTTGAATGGGTGGCTCGCGGGGTCGTCGATCCAACAGTTGCGCCACGGCTGACGGGCGTCCAGCTGGTTTATCTCCGCGATCCAATCCGCCGACTGGGGAGACCACTCTATGACTTCGAACGAGTACTGGAGGTAGGTGGGCTCCAACAGAGTCTCGGTGTGATACTGACGAGGCTCGCGGTTGTATTCGATGCAACTCGTCCACAACCGCTTCACCATCTGCTGCCTGAGGCGGTCAGCTCGGAGGTTCCGGCCTCGGACGTATCCCTGCCAGAGCTGGCGAAGCTTGAGAAGGAGGGGGTAGCGACGACCGTGCTTGGTAGACAAGTAGTCGAAGTACGCCTCGACAGCAGAAGCTTGCACCCAGTGACGACGCTCCCACAAGGCGAAACCGAGGCCGGCCTTCTCGGTCGCATCAGTAGACGTGCCTTGAAACTGCCGCCAGAGGCGAACGAGGAGAGCTTGGCCAGTAGCCCGAACGGAGATCGTTACTCCGTCGGTGAACTCACCAACACCGAAGGTGCACGGCTCGACAGGGAACTTGACCCTCACCAGCTGCCACGGGTGGCGGGCGTTCGCCCAGTCGGAGAACGCGGCAATCCCGTCCTCGGAACAATGAGACATAGGGTCCTCGGCCGGAATGTCCGGCACGCTGAGATTTTGCAGCAGACACCAGCATTCTTGAGCACCTGGTGCGGTGAAGCCCGGCAAGAGGAACAAGTTGCCGAGCTCGGACAACTTCCGAGACCCTTCCGCTACGTCGGACACACTGGTGACGACGGGCGTGAACCCAGTCTGCACGGTGCCAGGGGCGGCCGAGAGGGTAGCAGTCACTTCGGACCGAGGGCGCCCGTGCCGTGGAGTAGCAGACGAACCCTCGGTCGGAGATGCTCCAGATGCAGAGGACCTCGGCGATGTCGTAGCAGGTGTGAACGAGGTTCGAGACGGAGCCCCAGCCGAGAGAGATGGGGTTTCATCTTCGCTCTCCGAGCCAAACATAGCGCGCTCGAGCGTGTCCGGAGACAAGTCGTCGAGGCTCCTCGATGAGGCCGGTTGTTGCGGCGGTGTTGCAGGAGGAGACCCGCTAGTTTCCGACGCGGCGGAGGAATGGCCGGATCCGCTTGAAGACCCGCCGGAAGGCTCGCCATCGTCAGAGCCTGGCGGCGACGGGCTGCCACCGTCATCACTACTTGGAGGCGAACCGCCAGCTGGAGACCTTGGCGAACCGCCAGCTGGAGACCCTGGTGAACCGCCGGCTGGAGACCCTGGCTGGCCTTCACCGCTCGGAGAATCACCTCCACCCGGCGAGCCAGAGTGACCCATGCCGTCATCCGACTGCATAGTCGGAGGTCCCGAAGCTGCAGGAGATGGCGGGCTCGCCGAGGCCGACGACGACACCTGAGCCGGAGAAGCATTGCCGCCCTCGGTCCGCCCACCTACAGGTGACCCGAGAGAAGCGGAAGACGACGGAGGGGTGACCGAGG
This sequence comes from Phytophthora x cambivora, assembly GCA_033557925.1. Classification (NCBI taxonomy): domain Eukaryota; phylum Oomycota; class Peronosporomycetes; order Peronosporales; family Peronosporaceae; genus Phytophthora; species Phytophthora x cambivora. The sequence goes on along the minus strand of JAUCEB010000012.1, from coordinate 929,854 downwards.
GTTGCTGACCGCCGGGAGATCCACCAGAGTGTTGCGCAGCAGCCGCCGCAGCCCTCGCCCGCAGGTCGACGGATGCACGACCGAGTCGTTTGGAGGGAGGCAGCTGCGATGCTGCCGCGCCCTCGGTCGACGACTGAGGAGACGAGTCTCGCTTACGCTTTGACGACGACGAGGCGGACGAGGGTGACGCTGGAGGGCTGGAACGAGGAACCACGGGAGTCGAAGAGCCCTCGGTGGGCGGCTCGTCCGGGCTTGACGACTCGTCACCGCTCTGTGGAGACCCGACGATGACGTCAGGAGGGTTGAGGCCCAGCAACGTCCAGTCGATCTCGCTAGCAGAGATGCCCGCTGACGCCAGGACTAGAGTGTCCACATCCAACTCATGCATCGCGGAATGACGTCGCAAGACCGAGTTCGCCCGACGCAAGCTGTTGTTCTCGTCTTGGAGAGCTTGAATGCATGCGGGTATGACTCCAGATTGCCCTCTGTCTTGGTCGGCTAGTTGCTGCCGAAGGCGGTCGAGCTGGGCGGTGTGTGCAACGAGGCTTGCTTTCAATCGCTCCCGGTCGATCGTGAGTTGCTGGCGAGCCGTGTTCGCCTCGGCGTTGTTGTCTACAAGACGCCGCTCGAGCGAAGCGGTCACCTCATGGTGCGACTCCAAGGTGGCTTCTGCGGTAGTCAACCGTTCGAGAAGCTGCTGCCGTTCGGCTCGAAGCTCGTCGATCCGGTCCTGAGCTTGGTGGAGCTCGGTCGACGTCTGCACGCAAAAGATATCAGACTTCACACGGAGATCCATCTCGACGCGGAGCTGGTCTTCAGTGTCCTTCGCTAGAGCCTGGAGTCGGTCCACCTCCTGACGGAGAGAAATCATCTCCTCGGACTCAGCGATAGGCAGACGTCGAGGGGCCACGGCAGCTGTAGCCACTTCCTCAAGGGTGGTAGCATGCTCAAGGCGCCGATCCAACACCGGATCGACCCGAGCGGGAGGCGCACGAGCGACGCTGACGACCAACTCGGCGAGCCGGTAGAACTGGCGGTCTGACGCCGTCAATACTGGCGCGAGAGGCTCGGTCGCACCCGCTGTAGACGCAGCGACCATTGTTCCAGCAACCACATCCCCGACCGACGCCCCGCGAGTTGCCAACGATACCGAAGGCGCGGAAGTTGACGACGGAGGGGGATTGGCACGCAGCGGAGAAGTTGGAGGCGAGCGGTACGGAGATTCACCCGGTTCCTCGGTCGCTGCGGGTGCCCGATCCTCGGTTGACGTGGGGTAAGGACCCAGGATGGTTGCTGGAGGCGCCGGGTGCTCGACCGAGGGTCCGGAAGTCGCCGAAGCCGCACCACCAGGCCGAGAAGCGGTTGACGGAGTACCACCACGTGGACGAAGTCCAGTGGAAGACGCACCAGTGGGCAGATGCGGCTGAGGCTGCGTAGCCTCGGCGAGGACGTCCAGGGCGCTCTGAGCAGATGAACAAAGAGGACACAAGTCAGCACCAAGACGATCAAGATAAGGACGAGCTACGCAAGAAGGTGCTTACCTCGCCAGTGCAGCCCAAGGATCGGAGCGCACGCGCGGTGGCTGAGGCCAGGGACCTAGATACGGGACGAGTCGGAGGGCGAGACATTGCGCCGCGCCGTTCGCCAGTGCCAGGTTCACGACGTGGCGGGGGCAGTTGTGGCGTGGAGATCCGGCCGAAAAGTGACCTCGGCCGGACCAGGCTGCAAGCGTACTCCGTCGGATTCGCTGACGGAAAGGAAGTTGCCGTTGTGACAAGCTTTCACTCTCATTTACCTCGGTAGAGTGACAGGTAGTGACATTGGCCTCGGCGGGACCTAATAAACACCCGACCGAGGCTAAATACGTTAGACTCAGTGCTATTTACGACCACAACCATAGTCGTACTTAAGTGGAAGCCTCGGTCTGGTGACCGAAGCCTCGTTCGGACGACCGAAGCCTCGGTCGACCCTCGAGGTACCTTTGGCGTAATCACCGTCATTATTGATGAGTGTACAGTGCATCGAGATTCGTTTTATACTAGGTATTTGTATAGAGGATTAGGATTAGCTATAGGACGATCTATAGAGGCTCTCAGAGCCTCTGAATTTTCAGTAATAAATCAGCAGTCTTCCCCCCAAGTCTTCAGAGGTTAAGTCCGACTCCGGTAAGTGTTAGCTAGCTTGCTGTAGTGCCTGGATACGCCTGGCTTAGTGGTATGGCCGTTGACGGACTAGAGATTAATTAATTAATAGTCCGCCGAGGTCAAGCCAAGAGTTGGCGTGGCCGAGAGGCTAGAACGGTACTTAGAGTATCGTTCTGTGTGTGTGTGGGGTGTATTAGTCCCCTAGAGTATATTTTACTACCGACCGAGGATTACCTCGGTCCCCTTTGTATTAGGCCTAATCCGCCGGTACCCTTTCATCTGAGGGACTGCAAAAGGGTTGCGCGAAAGCGCTATATTGCATTCTAGCCCTCGTTCGTGGCTAGTTAGTGCAGGTCTTGGGTTGACCGAAGACAACCTTGGTACACAGAGGCTTATATCCAACCCGGTGTAAGGGATCGTTCCTGGACCTCAGGTTTTGATTCCAACTTTCGTTGACCTAATTAGGGAGACGTGTGTTGTTGGTGGGACTCGTACCATATGGTAGCGAGATTTTCAGCGTGTTCCTACACGACATCGGCCATCGGCAGGAAGGAGCTCCAAGAAGCGAAAGACGTTGCGTAGCTACGCAATACGTCCTCGAGGACGCGATTCACACGCTCCGTTTGTCCATCCGTCTCTGGATGGGCCGCCGTGGACATAAGCAAGCGGGTGCCCAGCAGCGCAAACAGCCGCGTCCAGAACGCGGATGTGAAACGGGGGTCACGATCCGAGACGATGGACTCCGGCAGGCCGTGGTGGCGGAACACCAGGTCGAGGAACAACTCGGCCGACTCGTCGGCTGTCACTTCTGCCGCGACTGGAGCAAGATGGACCATCTATCTAAAGCGATCCGCAAATACGAGGACACCGGTGCGGCCTTCGGCGCCACGTGGAAGGCCGAAGATGAAGTCCATGCTGACAGATCGCCACGCGCTCGTGGCGATGGGAAGCGGACGAAGCGGAGCCTGCTTGGACGCTGCAGGCTTCACGCGCTGGCAGATCTCGCAGGAACGGACCCATTTCCGTATCCCTTGTACGTGCGAGGCCAGAAGAAGTCACGTGAGAACGTCTTCTCGCGCCCGAGATGACCACCGGTGGGTGCATCATGGTACTCATGCACCAGACGAGCACGAAGGTCGTCATCCGCGGGGATGACGACGCGCGGCGTGTCGAATGTGTCGATGGCGTACGTCAGAAGATCACCGTCGAGGTCGTAACGCGTGATCGCATCACGCGTTGGGCGCGTCAACTTGGCGAGCGTGTCTGCTGTTGGATTGCGCAGATATCGGATGATTGCAGCGTAGAAGGCGTCCTCTTCGTACGCGTCAGCAATTTGCTGACGCAGCGGCAGAACGGGGCTCGACACTGTGGCGTTGATGCCCAGCGTCACGCAAGTCGCGCAGTCATCGTCATCGTCGTCAGGGATATCCTGATGGCGCGTCAAGCGCCGAGGATCGTAATCGGGCCGTCTGGACAGCGCGTCGGCAAGAATGTTATTCTTGCTCGGCTTGTAGTGCACGACGAAGTTGCACTCGGCAAAGAACGAGAGCCATCGCGCCATGCGCTGAGAGAGATGTGGGCTCTTCATCGCCGTTCGTAGCGAGGCGTGGTCCGTGTAGACTGCGAACGTCTGCTCGCCGAGGAGGTACACTCTGAATTTGATCAGAGCGTAGCGCATCGCGAGGAGCTCCTTGTCATGGACAGGGTAGTTCTTCTCCGCCGGCTTCATCTGTCGTGACTGATAACTCACGACGCGCTCACGGCCCTCAGCATCAACCTGCATGAGGGCGCATCCGACGGCGAAGTCGCTCGCGTCGCACACCACGTGAAGGGTCTTGGCGTGTCGGGCAGCATCAAGACAGGCGCAGACGCGAGGCTCTCCTTCACGGCGTTGAATGCGTTCTGGTGTTCAGAACGCCAGTTCCATGCCACGTCCTTCTTCAGCAGCGAAGACATCGGCTGGATCAGGCCGGCGTAATCCTTCGTGTACTTGTGAAGGTAATTCGCGAGGCCCAGCCATTGACGCAGCTCCGTCTAGTTCTTGGGCGTCGGCCAAGAACAGATCGACGAGATCTTCTCAGGATCGGCGCGCACGCCGCTCTTGCTGACGTAGCAGCCTAACACCGGAATCTCCGGCGCACAGAATACACAATTCTTGACGTTTGCATACAACTTGTTCTCGCGCATCTTCTCGAAAACCTTGCGCAGATGCCGGAGATGTACGTCGACGGCGCTGAGGCCGTCCTCAGCGCGGCTGTGCACAAAGATGTCGTCGAAGTAGCTCGGTGCAAAAGCACGGAGCGGACGCAGCACATGCGAAACCATCTTGTTGAAGGTGGCCGGCACATTATTCAAACCCTGTGGCATCACGAGCCACTCCCAGAGCATGCCGCTGGGAGTGCTGACGGCCGTGAGCGGAATATCGCTCTCTCTCATCACGATCTGATAGAAGCCGTCTGTCAGATCGATCGCACTGTAGATGACGCTGCCAGACATGGTGTCGAAGACCATGTCCTTCCGAGGAATGGGCGTCTGCGCGGGAATGGTGGCGTCGTTGAACTTGTTGAACGCGTGGACAATGCGCCACCCGCCAGTCGCCTTCTTCACGCAGAACGTCGGACTCGAGTGCGGAGAGATACTCTCTCGCACATGGCCAGCCTTGCGGCGGCCTTCGAAGAAGTCGTCGATGGCCTGGACCTGATCCCGCGGCAGTGGCCACTGCCGCGTCACGCAGTACTTCGACCCGGGCACGAGGTCGATCTCGTGCCGAACGCCTAGCTCAGCAGGAAGCTTCGCCGGGATCTTCTCGGGGAAGATGTCTTCGAACTCGCGTGCAAGCGAGTAGACGGGGTTGTTCGAGTCTTGGAGAGCCTGCCAAGACTACGCAGCGAAGCGTGCCTCGCGAACAGACTTGGGCTCAGCCGCCTTCGGTCGCGACGACGAGGTGTCGTCGCTGACTGCGTGGGCAAGTACGTCGGATTGGTCGGAGCCGGTGAGGAGACAGACTTGCTCGATCTCACCGGCCTTCAGTTCGCTCAGGAAATGCTTCCAGGAGAGGCCTGGAAGCCGCGTGATGGTCGCCGCGTCGGTGGGAGGATTCGCCACCTTGATCGCGCGAACCTGATTCGGAGAGCTCTCCGAAAACTCGACGACGTTGAGGATCTCGCTCGACGGAGTCTGGTCGACCGCGGTAGACCTCCGGCGCAGACGGCGGCGTCCGGATCGTTTGCGCTTGGACTTCCTCAGTCGCCTCGAGCCACTGCTCGAGGCCGAAGTCTCGCTGGATGAGGATTCGCTGGATGACACTTCACCCTCCGCTAGGCATGGGAGCTCGGTCTCGACCATGCCTGTGTCGCGCAGGTCCTGCTGCGCGACGGAATCATCAGCGAACGGGAGCCGCTGCTCGACCGTCGCATTCTCGAGCGGGAGCCGCTGCTCTACCGCATTCTTCACATGCGGGAACCTCTGCTCGACCGCGTTCAGCACAGGCGGGAGCCTCTGCTCGACCGCGTTCTTCACGTGCGGGAGCCCCTGCTCGACCGCGTAGTTCTCGTACGGGAGCCACTGCTCGACCGTTTTTCTCTTCAGACCCTCGCGCGCTCGCGAGGGTGGGTTGCTGACTGGACCAATGACGGAGGCCGCGCACTCCACACAGCGAGGGCCATCGCTCTCTCGTGGTGGGGGCTGTGTCGTGGATGTCCGATCCACGACTGCGACATGACGCAACGGGGCGACGAGTAGGTGAGTGAACTCCTCACTGACGTCGTAGCCGACGCGCCGACGAACCGAACGGGCTAAACAGTCGATCTACGGCTGGTAGTGAGCGAGCCACGGCATCCCCAAGATGCAGTCGAAGGCGTAGTTCAGATCGATCACCAGGAAGTCGTCGTTGGTGGAAAAGCCGTCGAAGGCATACAGCCCGCCGCGGAGCGCGGTGGGGTTTGCCGTCGGCCAACTTCACGACGATCCCGCCCGGTCCCTCCCGCGCACGCACATGCGACGGGAGGAGGGCGAGGCAATCGTCACGAATGAAGTTGTTCGTGGCCCCGGAGTCAAGCAACGCGCGGAGCGTCCGCTCCGCGCCGGCGACGTGGAGACTGATGAGGATCAGTCTCGAGTCGCCGTTCGTGGTGGTGGCATTGAAGTGTGCGTAAAGCACGGGGGGGGCTAGGAGGCCCGGTTGCCACCGGGGGACCAGAACCTCCATTCCAGCCAGTAGGGCGCCCCGCACCTATTGGTCCCGACCGTTTTTTGGTAGAGCGGTCGAGAACGTGTCGTCGGCCTCGCCGACGACTTCAGCGCTTGCCAGGACTGGAGCTGGCGCGCGACACACCGCTGCGCGATGACCGGACTTGCGACAGCGGTAGCACACCAGTGGACGACCGTCGCGTGGGCGGTTGTCGTTGTTGAACCTTGGACCGCGTGCAGTCGAGGTCGACCGCGACCTCGACTCGGCTTCGATGGCGTCGATCTCCATGGGCTCGGACGCGGAGGCCCGAGCGTCCGGCGTCAGCGCTCGCGCGTAGGAGGACGTGACCGTGTAGTCCTCGCGCAGCGCGAGTGCGAACGCAGCTTCGAGTGTCAACGGCTCCGCTCGCGTGAGGCAGTACCGTGTCATGCCCTCACGCTTGTCCGGCGCCGGAGTAGGACGACGTCTCCATCTTCACGGCGTCGTGCCGTGAGGAATGCGAGGGAGTTGGTACTCGTTCTCGCCGCTTCGCTTCGGCGAGCTCGCGCTCCATGAATTCTTGGATGGCTTGGCGCTGTTGGTCGGGGGTCGCTGAGCTCAGCAGCGACGTGACGACGAACTCTCCGGACACCGCTGCGAGGCGGTGTAGCGCTTGCCACTCAAAAGTGGTGAGATGGGGAAACGCCGTGTGCTCCAGGGTCATCGCTGGAGCCACCGACGGCGTGCCTTCACTCATCTCGAACTTGGTCATTGGAAGGACTACAAAGTGCTACCAGGTGTAACGGGGTAAGAAGTACCGTCACTAGCGTAAACTATAGATGCAAGAGGAAGCTCGCAATAATAGAACCAAGTGTCAGGTTTGGGGCAAAATTAACTCTGTTTATTTATGGAACGGGAGCGGGGGCTCCCGTCCTCTTTGTGAACCACTCAAATCTAAGTCGATGCCTGATTGGCCGAAATGGGTCTGGCTCCCCACTTCCATCCAATCAGGTAATGACAACAGGGCACACGCTAGCCGTGTGCCTGTACCTACTTTTGTGTATGTAGCCATGAGGCTCCTACCTACTTATGTAACTCTGTCTACCTAATTACGTAACTGTAACCAGCCCGTTACATGTAGAGGGCAGTTCATGTACCTTTTCAACCGGTCAACGATCAGTACGCACTCGAACATGACGCCATACGAGTTGGCGTTCAAGGACAAGCCGCGACTGGACCACTTGCGTATGTTTGGCTCGATTGGATACGCTCATATCGACAAGTCTAAGCGCACCAAGTTGGAGTAGAAAAAAAATCAAAGAACACCCGGCTAGCGTGTATATGACGTGGAGTCGAACAAAGTGAAGGTGACCAGGTCGGCGAAGCTCGACAAGCGCGAGGTGAATGGCATATACGATTTGGCGCCAACTGAGAGCACGACAGTCATCCATTCGACGGAGGATGTAGATGAAGTTGTGCAGCACAAGCATGAGCAGCAGCCAGCTGCCAATGAACCGATGGGATCGGCGGAGGAGAACCATATGGAAGACACGGACATGTGACGCGAGGCAACTGGAAGTTTTCCGGAGTCGCAAGTTCGCAGCCGCCCGGGCCCAAGAGCCGGGGATTTTCGCATGGAGTAATGGATTCAGAGTGGCGTAAGGATGGCACACCCAAAAGTGTTGACTCGTTGAAGATCACGAGGACAGATGCTCGGACCACGTATAGACTCTGTAATGGGCGTTTCGGCACACAGCTCAGGAGAGCTTTGAGGTGAAGAAGCGACCGAAACGAGGAGGGCCCGTCCCAGGCAAAGCACCCAACAAGCGGCGTGACTTTCAATCTCGCTATCATCGCATGATTGAGCAGCACTTCGCCTCCGATCCTGTCTACAATGCTAGAGACTTCAGACGCCGCCTCCGAATGAGCAAGCGACTACTTTTGCGCGTTCTCGATGAAGTTCTCGAAACCGATCGGTACTTTGAGCAGCGTCCTAACTGCAAGGGCGACCGAGGGATACCTCCACTGATGAAGGTGAGAGCAGCACTTCGCGTGCTGGCATATGCTGACTCACCAGACGCGTTAGATGAGAACCTGGAGATGAGTAAGTCTGTCATATACGACAGTGTAAAGCACTTCATTGATGCAGTGGATAGTAAATTTGGCTCGGAATATCTTCGAGCGCCGACAGAGGGGGACTTGGCGAGATTACTCGAAGTAAATGCACGCCAGGGTTTTGTTGGTATGTGGACGAGCATCGACTGTGTGCACTGGGAATGGAAGAATTGTCCTTCCAGTGAAGCAGGCCAATTCAAGGGCAAAGAAAAAAGCCGACCGTTGTACTGGAAGCCTGTGCGGATCAAGAGCTCTGGATATGGCACGCCAACTTTGGTCATCCATGGTCTCAGAATGATATCAACATTCTTGACCGCTCTACGGTTTCGATGCGTTGATGCGTGGTGAATCCCCTTCAGTTGAATACAAGTTTAACGACAAGACGTATTCGATGACTTATTGTTTAGCGGATGTAATATATCCGGATTGGCCTGTGTTTATCAAGCCTCTGCACCAGCCTCCAGGTAACAAGCAGAAGTATTTTACGAAGCGGTAAGAAGCATGCAGGACGTGGAGCGAGCGTTTGGGGTTCTCCAGGCTCGGTGGAGAATACTTGCTTTTCCATGCCGTCTGCTTTCGCGACTTGACATGAACAAGGTGATGCACGCCTGCATTATACTACACAACATGGTGGTGGAAGATAGCCGCGAGGAGTTGGGAGACATGCACGAGTACTTGTTCGATGAGCACTCTGTTACGGGTCCGAGTCCTGAGTTCATTGTGTCGCGACCACATGGACTTCGTCCACGATCCGTTCGTGAGCTTTCTGAGCGCATCGTCTCCATTGAAAACACCGAAGCAAGATTCAAGATGATGTCATTGGCCACTCGTGGTTATACCATGCTGGTGGAGCACGCTGCTAATTTGGTTTCTTTTTGTTTGTTGCGCAACTTTAAGAAGAGAAATAAAAACGTTCCATGAGGTAATCGTGTTTGCTACCAGGATTTATCACTTTGTGAGCTACCAGTGGAAGGCCATTAACCGGAAGAGCTGTCACAGTCCTCAGATAGAGGAGAGCACAAATGCGAAATGCGCATGTTCATCGAGACGAATGCACTGCGTTCGGCGGTGTCGAAAGCCTTGAGCCGGACTAAGAGGCTGCTTCGACGTGACTGTAGAAACTTTGCGTGCTCTGTATCCCTTGGCTCCACAGCATACAACTCGTTCAACATTGACTGCAGAGCCTGTTCCTCTTGGATACGAAGACGCGTCTTGGCAACCTCTGTCTTGGAGGCCATCGACAACGATAGATTCTCTTGCGCCTTGACAGCCCGGGCTTGGAGTCGCTCTTGACTCCTCTTCCGCTTCGAGTACTCCACACCATTAGCTTCTTTTGCGCCTTTGCTCTCGCCGCTAACGCAGTCGTGCCCTCGTTCGCTGCACTTGAACCCCTTGTATTCTCTCCGCACAGCTTCAACGACTTGCGCTTGCTCGACACTTGCATCAGCTTCCGAAACTTGGGGCATACTGACAGCTCTACGTAGCACGCCTGGTACTAGAAGGTACTGTTGTTCTCCACATGGTTGAGTTCCTGCGCCTTCAGGAGCGCGTCGCGCTCCGTCGTACCCGACTCGCACAGCGATTCGACTTTATTCACACAGCGGATGAACTTGGAGGCCTTCTTGGACATATCACCAAAGTGGGACTTCAGCGAAGTCCAAGATCTTGAGTCGTACTTGCCAGCCTTGAATGCAGCAGCGATGACTTCGGACTCCTCCATACGCATGAGTACCCGCGTCCAGAATACCTCAGCCGTCTGATTTATCCCCGTCGCGGCATCCGTCGACACATGAACCCAGGCTCGAGCGAGTTCAAGGTCTTCTGAAGCATCGTAGTTCTGTCCACGAGACGGAGGCATCGTCGGTGTTGGCTGTAGATCACGGAATGAAGAGGATTAACGCTTCTGTGCATTGTTTCCTACCTGCATCCACCAGTTTTGTAGCGATGTCATTGGTCTATCTGTTTACCATTGTCCAACGTGGCAGGGGGATCCCCCAGTCATATTTGACTCCAGCATCCCCGAGATTTACCCCGTTGTCATAAATGCTCCACGTTTTCTCAGACCGGTGCGAGGGCGTAGTTGTATTCTGAGGGGAAATATAAGTTTTTGTCTACGTTTACCTCTACCGGTGGAACTGCTCTAATGCATGTTTTTTGGTGAAAATACCCTGTTTTCCTGCCAATAATAATGCTTCCTACTATGAATGGTGACCACACTGCAATGTGGCCCACCTGAGTGTATCCATTAGTGCATGTTGCACTAACGTGAAGGTTAGCCGAATGTGCAGCCCCGCTACAGACTCACAGGCACGGAGGCGTCCCACCCGAAGCAAGGATGGAGTTATAGCGCCCAGTCCAGCCGTCGACTTCCCTTTACAGCTGGTACCCATTTGAAGGGGTCAAATGCTTCCGGTGGAAGGTATCCTGGAAAGCAGCCTGTCGTCCCTTCCTCGCCAGCCTCATCCACATGGCGAACTCTCAGTGGGAGTAGTTGTCGCTTCCCAGGATGACTTCGGCCTTCTTGGTAGACGTGGTAGTCATGGCGGTCGTGGAGCTTGGTCTTGGGGGTTCAAGAGCTGATGGTGCGTTCGGCTCCACGTTGGGGGGCCCACAGCTTCTTCTCCGTTACTCGGAGCATGTTGTAGCTCCGGACTGCATCCGGTGCTACTGGATAGCGCAAGGCCCGGCGGTGCCGCTGGTAGAGCGGAGGACCAGATAAGCTCGAAGGCAGCGGTGAACGAGAGCTCCGTCATTGAGAATGGCAAGTAGTCGTGGAAAACGGAGGGGATGCAGGCTAAGTCTTCGCAAAGTGAGTGGTGACGCAGCTATTGTGTTATTCCAAATGAGAGGTAATAATTGTTTCAAAGCTCTTCAGTAGTATGAGGCAAGAAGATAGGTGGACACTTTATACACCAACGTCCCCGTCTTGATCACGTCCGGCTGTATCGACTATTAATAACAGTATGGAGTTTAGTATGTCGCTAAGATCTGGTGCCTGTTGATAGCAGCTCCCGTCGATCACCCCCTGGATGATCATCGCCACGATCAGTCCGTAGATGCCCAGCACACCGGCCATGATCACGGGGATGATTACGCATGGCCAGATCCGGCCGCATCATGCCCATCGACGCGATGCCCACGCCCGCTTTGGCCGTGCCGTAAGCAGCGCCGAGGTCTAACAGCAGCAGTACACGGGCGATCCACGTGGTCACGGTCGTCTGCGGCGTCGGCAGGACCCTTCTACCTCATATCTACAGCTACAAAACGGCTTCTCTACGACCAGCAAGGCAGCAAGTACTGGCGAAGACGAGGGCAGAGGCGGTGCCCATGACGCCGAAGAACCAGAAAGAGAGGCGCGGTTGTTCTCGACTGTACCAGTAGTCGTCGAGGGCACACCTCCGACCCTCCCGCGCCTTACCATGTTGTATGTTATTGCTGAGCAGTCACTGTCGGTAGAAGGAAGCGCTGCAGGGTGCGACGGCAGCACGCGCCGCCGAATGAAGGAAATAGTGCGGAGGGGACAGGAGTGAATGTCTCTGCAATTTGACCAACAACAGCTGTTTCCCAGTCAGATCCAAAATCTGGAAGCGGGGGGGTCCCCCACTTTCAGATCGTGGATCTGAACCGCTGCGTTTTGTCTTTTGGAGAATATAATGACTCTTCTCTGTCTGGGCTAGGGTAAATTATGGATATGAACCAGTTCAAACGGCTGCGGGAATCGCTCCATTTTAGCATATGACCGAGCCACCTGTGACGCCAAACGCGATCTAAATATAGCATTTTCCACTCCGAGCTATTTCCCCCGCCAAATGTGGCTAGGAAAATAGCGGAGGTGTGAGTAACGGAAGGCACCTTTGGACTGAATAAATTGTGTTTTAATTGTTCCAATGGAGGCCTTCCAAAAATGGCCTAAAGGGGGTACCAAGTGCTTTGATTGGTACAAGTTTGGTCCGTAGATAGTTCGGCTTAGGTACACAACTGGTTGAATGCGCCCTACAAAAATGTACTAAACTATACCGCTATCAACCCCTCTTGCGACAGCGAATTCCATTCCAAATGCTTGCGGCCACTAACTCGACTGTGACAGTGATGCCGCCCTTTGCCTCCCGTTCGGTGATACTTGCCGTTGTTATGGCTCGGCACGCTCAGCAGTGACGCCGGTGCCGGCTGTACAAGCTTCTAACACTGTGGCGAGCTCGGAAGTCTCTTCGCGAACGCAACTACATCACGCTCAATTCCCTCATCCACGCACGTAAATGCGCCTGGACAGTCATGTACAGGGTACGGTCGCGAACGTCGTTTATTAACCCTTTCGTGGTCAAAGGGCGCATTTTGCCCCCTTTCGTGGGTCTATCCTGGAGTACCACTGTATCCACCTACAAAAGGGCGCGAAATGCGCCCTTTCATGAATTCCCGCCCATATGGGCAGTTTCCCATTGACTCGCAAATATTGTTCAATGATTTGAGGAAGATTTGTAGTAGTACCGTGGCCAAATGAAAGGGCGCAAAATGCCCCCTTCCATAGTCTAACATCTTGGATTTGTATAGTATTGTTTAAGCAAGAAAAATACACGCGTTCACGAAAGGGTTAACACAGTGTCTATTGCACCGAGCGATTTTGACCGCCTACTGGTGGCATTCTCCCGACACTACATTGTCAAGTCCGGCCCTGGTAAACGTGGCCGTCCTCCTCGAATGGTGTCAAAGAACAATAAGCTGGCATGTCTACTACACTATTATACAGCCGATGTAGAAGCAAAGATGCTTTGCGAACTGTTTGGTGTCCCGCCGCCAACACTAAGTCAAGTTCTAAACAACGCTGAATGCGCGCTTGCCAAAGCGTTGGAGGAAATACCAGAGGCTTCGGTTCGATGGCAAACGAAGGAGCAGCAACATCAGTGGGCGACAGCTGTGGAGGCTCGCGGGCCTTTGGTTCGCGGCTGATTCTGGGTTGCTGATGGCAAAAAACACAACGTCCAAAATCCAACTGGCAGTGATACGGAGAATGCCTACTACAACGGTACATACCTTTCATCAACTCATATATATTCTCTTGCTAACGATACAATTATGTTGCGCAGGATGGCTACACGGTGTCAAGATGACGGGGAGTCTCTGTTACGGGTTTGACGGTACTCTCATCTGGGGAAAACATAATTTTCCAGGTTCGTGGAACGATGGAAAAATGATCTTCAGGCCAGCGGCCGGTTGGGCAAAAGCGTGCGAAGCCGGAAGAGTCGAACTTGTCTCTGTATGCTAGACAAGTTAAAGCCCACCAAATTTAGTTTGTAAATAGTTCGACCAGTGGGGTTAATGTAAGGAGTACTCTCTGCGGGAGGACCCTCTGCAAAATCAGCGCATTTGGGTAATCAGATGGTGAATACAAAATGGGTAATTTGTGGAATTAAGCCGCCACCGACAACCTTGTCGACCGGCATGACACCCGACGGCTTTGATGAAGGCCAACTCAGCCGGATGAACACGTCAACGCCGCTGGAGAAATATAGCGGCGAGACCAACGGAGGGACACTGCTGTGCTAATGATTGACACGTCCATGGAGTAGCTCAATACAGCCGTTGTCGAGATTGCAACACCGCAATGATTTTCGTCGTCGGCTTGCAGAAGTGTGTCATGCAGCACCTGTCATCACCGCCACAGAATGCTATATCAGTGGCAGCGTGTACTGAGAATACTATACTGCTGACAAGGTGAAGCTAATACCCCGGGAGCTACCACCATTTGTAAGCAATCTAATTGTGAAGCTGATATGGACACCGGTGGTTTGATTCCCGTTGAAATACTTTATAGGTTGCTTGTTATTTTTAATTATTTTTGTCTTGCGCTTCATAACTAGAAACGACTCTTATCTACCATCACTTGAGAAACTAGAACTATGCCGTGCAACTTCGTCCGAGATGGATACTCCTTCCGTGTACTCAGCTGCCTTCGCCATGCAAGCCGGCAGTGCTGAACATGAGGAAAACTCTTACACTTCGTCAAGCAACATTTAGTCATACCACGGGCTCAACGCCGGAAACGACACCACTTGCCCAAGCATTGACGACGTCGGACGTTGTGATATTGAGCGTGCGGGCTAAGAGGGTGATGAGAGTGAAGATGAGGAAGACGGCGATGACGACGGCAACCTCGTTGAAGACGATGACGATGCAGACTCTGAGGGATACGAGGACCGTGGAAATGAATATGGGAAGGATGAGGTCGTTGGCATCATAAACGTTGCATGTAGTGAATTCAACTTTACTCCCGGAGACGGTGCTACACTCTCGTACGACTTTGATTTTCCTGATTATTTTTCTGAAGCTGGATCAACTCTAAGTGAAGTTGAGAACGCAGAACTTCGTGTCGATGCGTCGCTACTCAATTTAATTTGTAGACATCAGCTAGCCAGCGCTGATGACACACTCAATACCAGAAACATTGACCTTCGAAACAGCACTGATGAGTTAGTAGTCACGAACAATTGTGCAATAGGTAGGTCGGATATTTACATTATAGCGCCACCACCTGAAGCCGTGTATGAATCCCACGATGCCGCCGAGACTGCAATACATACTGGACTCTATCTCATCACTTCAACGTTTCACATCGCTGTGTCCGGAAACCTCCGGGTTCAGAGACAATTTGGGCGCGTAAGTTCGAGTGTGATTGTGCGGGGAAGCTCAGACATCTAAATACAGTGCATATGGAATCAAGTGCAGGTCTAATACAAGCTCAACGCAATCCCAACACTGACGCTGATGCAAAGGGAACAACTTGTTGAAATTAAGTGCACATGCACAAGTACCGGTAGCACAGATTTTGTAGCTCCTTTCTGTTCAAGGTTTTCAGTGCCTGCAAAGACTTCAAATGCTAGTAGGATGTACATACCGCAGTTGTACGAGTCAGCTTGCACACCCATATCGCTTTGATATGAGCGGACTCGATATTTCCTAGGGGCAAAAGTGGGAAGAGCCTTGACCAATTTTTCAGCAACCGCTCGCACGCCAACCATATATGACGAAGACGAAGACATCGGATTGTAGAAACAAACGTCCTTAAGAGTGAGGTCCATCATAATACTGCACCAGTGCTGGTTGTTGCAGCAGATAGGTATCAAAACCTTCTCTTCTCCGTGGTCAGACCGACAAAAATATCTTCCAAGCCAGTCAGGCGTGTCGTAGATTGACTCGTGATCATACCGATGACAGCAGGATTCACAGTCACCACATCCGTGCTCGCTCCGAACAGCTTCCCCATGACTATCGTAATCGTAGTGTCCGATAATTGATTTCTGCCCACGAGTTCCAGGATATCGGTCTGAATGCAAAGGAGTGGTAATGGATGATAATACTCAACGTTTGTGAAGGGAAGAGGTTGCGTACCTTTGTCGACAGAAGAGGGAGCGACTTCATCCGAGATAACAGTTCCGAGTCCGCATTGCGCTGGAAGGATGCAGGCATAGGCATCGCGAAATCAATAGTGTCAATCCATCTGATACCATTATCCACTAATTTGATGGCATTCATCGCTCTGTGCCATGAATTCATGACCCTTAAAGCCTCCGTTGAGTAGACTCCAAATCCAATGATATCAAGTACCACGCCACTCTCGGGTAACCCTCTCGATTTGGTCTGTAGAGCTCTCAATGCCACATATTTTAGAATCAGATTTACTCAGAGTCATACATCTCATTTGAAATCCGATAGATAATACAAATCTAACCTTTATTTTATAATAAGTCGCGCGAGTTAATATGAAACACATCTTGTTTCGTGATAACTCGCGCGAGATAATATGAAACTCGTCTGGGTTTATATTAACTTAACTAGATTGCATCCATCGTTAGGGGTTCATACAGCTACAACTCCTATAGTTTAGAAGTATGGGTGCACTGGTTGCCCTCCCGATTGAAGTGGGGCTTGAATAGAGATTTCAAAACCTAAAGGCAGTCTTCTAGACCCAGTGCTTCCACTACCATGTGTGTGACTGCTACGAAAAGCTACGCGGGCCGATGCACGTTGAGCGCGCCGATCTCGAATGCGTTCGGGCTCGAGGACTGAAGTTGGTGCAGGCGACGGAGCTTCGTCTCGGTGCACCCACCAGTGTCTGTGAAAGTCTTCGGGTTGCAGGACAGTAACGGCAAGCAGCTTGTGTATGCATGGCAACCCGGTGCTCTTGCTGTACGTTCCAGTGCATGGCAAGGAGAGGAGGTGGGGCTTAGCCGACAATGCAACACACTTGAGCAGCGCGTACTGATGGATCTTTCTCACTACGCGTGCGAACCTCTCTCCTCGTAGCCTCGTGACCACCTTAACTCCAGCCTTGGACTTGGCAACCCAGTATCTCGTCACCGATTGTGTCCACCAATGTGATAATCTCTGGTGAATAGTAAGCAAATCAGCATTAGATGAACCCAGCCACATCTCTAACGTTGCATGGTAACCTTCAACACGCGAGGTTGCCTGAACTCCAAAATGGGTGACCGAGTTAGTCCAGCACCAAACCAAACGATACCGCCAAATGTCCAACCACACGTCATCTACGTACGCAGCGTCAGCGGGACAAATGAGATGCATCTCCCAGCGGCATGCAGCGTACTCTGCTTCAGTCCTCGTGTTCACTACAGCAAGAAACGCATCGTAGAAAAGACGATACAGGGGGAGTCATTGTACTTGGGTGATCTTGGTCTCGAGGCTTCCAGGTCTAGCACAGGTAGACAAGCGTGCTTACGATCATGGGTCTCAACATCCTTAACTACGTGCCAAAGGCACAAAAGCACAGACACACCAGGCAAAACTCCTCTAGAGCGTTCAAAAGTGCCAGATCTCGATCCACAAAAACTACAGTGGGTAGTGAACTGTCACCCTCTCGCATCCACCGCTTCAGCTCCTGACGCGCCCACAAAAAATCGTCCTTGGTCTCCCCGCGCAGGAACACTTGAGCAACGTGCAGCGTGGTGTTCATACCACTGACCCCGACAATATTCAAGAGCGGCATGTTGAACCGGTTGGTTCGATAGGTGCAATCCATGAGCAAAATATTCGAATTCTCGCGAAAAATACTCCGAACGTCGTTGAAGGAGAAAAATAGATGACTCAAACGGCTGTTGCAATCCAGTTTGTAGGCGACACAGAAATCTCCTTCTCGCAACATATCGAGTAAATCCTCGATACGACTAAAGTTGCCCAGTACAGAGGTGACAGCTCTCGCACGCTCGTTGTAGATGTCACTGGAGATGATAGGAATACCGGGTATCGCCTGATAAATACGAGCGAGATTCTGAGCCGCGCGCGTTCCCGTGTCACTGTCCGTCGCTATGGATGCACGCAGCACGGTCGTCATGGCTTCGCGGCGATGAACCGGGTGCGATGCTGTGTTGAGCGAGGGGGGGGGGGGGTTGTAGAGCGCTCGCAGTGCTCGAGCGCCCACGCAGCTTTACCGTCGCGACCTTGAAGTCGCACCACGCTTACCTGCATTCGGCAGCCACATTTCCGCGAAGCTCCGTTGCGGCGGCGGTCCTTCTGTGGATGGAGGTGGCGGGTACGTTTCTCGCCGTGGCGATCACAGCCATACACGACACGGCGCCGCTCACCATGCTTGTCCTTGTATGTGCTTTTGTTCACAACACCGTACACCTCAGCTCGAGCGAAAGTATTCAGCGCTTGTTTTGCCGCTTGAGGCGAGCGGGAGATCCCTCTGGTAGACAGGGTAGCTCCCACGTTTCTTGGTAGGTCTCAGTCGACGCTGGGTTAGTAGCTGTAAGCAGCAGCATGCGGTTTGGTAGTGGGGGGGGCGCCCCCCTGCGAGCTTACTTTCCATTTTGCAGGAGTAGCGGTCTCAAGATGGCCAAGCGTGTGTGCGTTAATCGAACTGAGCGCCAGAAGATTGACATACTGAAGGTGTGGAGGGAGCACCCCGAGTGGGATAGCTCCGAGGCAGCGCGACACCTCGGGGTGAAGGAGTCGACACTCCGGGGGTGGAAGAAAATGTACTGGGACCACTTGGACAGCATTGCCGGCTCCAACCGGAAACGCAAGCATGAAAGGGGGCCCGGTCCGCGTCGCAAGACGAAACCATACGAAGGTCAGGTTATTGAGTATTTCGATAGCCTGTGTGAGGAAGGAACATGCATTTTTGCTGGAATGCTTTTTTACTGCCGTAATATTGACGCATTTGTGAAGGACTTCCCGGAACCTAGTGGTCAGAAGTCATGGGTTAGTCGCTTTATAAAGCACTACTCCGGAAATAAGAGTACCAGTGAAGAGAGGGTATGTGACACCAATTCTAGCGACAGTGGAGCTAATTCAGAGGGCGGGGGGGGTGTTAATTCGGGCGACGATGAGGCTAATTTCGACAGTGGTGAAGCAAATTCCCACGGAGTTGTTAATTCGGACGAAGGTGGGCTAATTCGAACGAAGGATGCGTTAATTCGGACGAAGGTGGAGCTAATTCGGATGGAGGTGGAGCTAATTCGGACGAAGGTGGAGCTGCGAGTGATTCGGGAGATAGTCTTTTCGAGATCGACACTCATGAGACAATGGCACTCGCATGCCCGTCGAAGCAGAGATGTTTAGGAAGAGGTACCCTAATGGTCAGGGGGTGGAGGAGTGGTCAGGTGAAGGCAAATATGTGTGCCTTTTTCCTGAGGATCTAAAAAGTTTGCTTCCGGACCAGTTACTAACAGGAACTGCACTAGACTACTTCGTTCATCGGTATATGAAGCCCATACCTGGAGTTTTGTGCACATGTGGAACTGATCTTTATAGATCTATTGAGCTGGGGTGGAGATCGAAGAAGCCTGCAATGTCTGGAGATTTCAACTGGGCCGCCTATCCGTATGTCCTCTTAATTGTCTCTGGTGTCAGACACTACAGTATTCTGATCGTGGAAAATGCCATGCAAAATGGCCCAACTGGAATGTTTCACATCAACAGTCTGAAAGGTGCTCATGACTCCGCTTATGTGTTTAACATGATGCGATGGTATTTTGAGAAAGAAAGGAAGAAGTACGCGGGTTTAACACCCACATGCACGTATAGCGCCGGCGCTTTCAATACCAAACCGCAACAGTCTAATTGTGTCGACTGTGGATGCACTACATGGAGAAAATTGGCATCGACATCTTGAAGCTGAAAGAGCAGTCTTCTGGGAGGGTGCTTTCGATCAAGGAGCAGCTGGAGGCGTGGGTGTCGGGAAAATTCACCACCAGATCTGCAGCCATGTATCGCAATGTGATGCGTCAGAAGATCACCGATGCGGCCAACGAAGCGAAGAATAAAAGTAAGTTATTTTAACTTACAAAAATATATTACACTTTCCTGTTTGCTCCGCAGTGTCCCCGCTGCTGCTATCCACTTCGTAAGACACCGTCGTGGAACATAAAGCGAATATATTCTATAGGTTGTATTATCACAAGTAGGAGGCTGTCTCTGCGTTCGAAGGGGTGGGTTGATCTAGTCGTCGAACTTGAACGAGTTGGAAGCCATTCTGATGGCGCCGCACATGTACGTCGAGCGCTTGAGCTTGTTCTTGCCCTTGTGAAATCCTTGGCGCGCGTCTTGAGAAGCTTGGTGTTGGTCTTGACACCGACACCGTCGCCACCGAACTTGCCTTTGTAGCTGTTGTCACGCAGCGAGTCGTCCACGATCTTCGTAGACCAGTACTCGTCGTCCACGATCTTCGTCGACCAGAACTCGTAGTCCACGCGCTGGAACAGCGTGCCCGCCGACTTGGTCTTCACGGCCACCTTCTCGATTTTCTTGGGCTTCCCCTCGAGCGCAGCCATTGCCGCCTGCTCGCGACACGCAGCCTCCTTCTTCTGAGCCTCCTCATCCTCCGACGAGTCGGAATCCGGGGAGTGTCTTGTGGCTGTTAACCTGATAAGATGCTTGTGTGCTGAAGTTTATGAACTAGTGCGTCCATGCTACCTCCTCGCTAACCTACCCAGCACCAGCTCTGTCTTCCATGTGCTCCCTTGTGCGCTTGATCCATCTACTAGAATATTGAGCAATCAGTTCTAGCCACGTGTCGCCGTTCCTTCTCGGTTGAATCGCAGCCGCCCATTCTTCCATACATCATTGCGTGAGTCCAGGTTGCATTGCATCACCGCTGCATGCGGCACGCTCGTACGCATCGTGCCATCACTGTGTACGGCTCGTGCGTATCGTGTCATCACTACATACAGGCACGACGTCCCGGCATGCATTCACGGCGTACCCAGTCAACAGAGAAAAAGCTGGGTTAGTCCGGGTTTTGAGTGTAAATTTCTGTACCTGTGTGGTTTGCCAGGCTAAGCGATTGCAATTTTACTTGATATCTTAGTAAAAAGGAGGGATGATGATTCGTCGTCATAAAGCTTCAATACAGGTTACCGGAGTCAGTTACCGGGCGGACAACTAATTAATGCGTGCTGCAGGCTGCAACTTGCAGCACTCCCTCCGGGTTTATTGCTACCCCAGAAACATACAATATTTACATCGAGCTCCAGATCCAAAACCTAGATTTAGACCTTTCAAAATTGTCCGTTGTTCGCGAGGCCAATCTATGTAATATAGATAGCAATGCAAATTTAGAATTCCAAATCAGGTGTGGGATTATTCTTCCTAGAAGTTCTAATCCCAAATGATGAACGTTTCAAACAGCTTTTGCTGAGATGGTCGGGACATTTTATACCTTGTTACAAAGCCGTCCAGAAACCAAACTGATTCCCACCTCAACCTCACCATTTATACCTCGATTCGCTTTTGAAGTGCTGCTGTTGTTGTTGTACTAGGATAGTTGCATGCTGCTGGGTGGTTGCGACTGCTGGTGCATCAAATACAGATTTTGCCGTCAATGACGACTAGTCATGCTGCATGTACCTGAAAATTAGTGCTGTGAGGTATTACTGTATGAACTAGAATATTGTACGTGATCTTAATTAGGAGACTAACACATTTGACTAATTTACTTTGGCGCCGCGACGATGATGCTGTGCATCAGACACAGCCCGTTCGGCTTGGCGTGCCGCGAGCAAGACGCCACGCTGCATGTGTGAGCGCAAGCTTTAGCCAGTGATACCATGAAATTGCCGGGTCTAGGCTGAGTTCGTGGTGGGAACTGCGTCCGCTCCTGGTCCGCGGCATCCTCGTTCGACTGAATGGGAGTTGACCCGGAACTGGACAGCTCGATATCGGAGCCTGGGGACGAGCTGCAACTTCGCTGCAGCGTCTGGAAACTCGGCAGCACCGGGAGGTTCTGGCGTTTCAGTCCGTACGGGTCGTACCGTTCGCCGGCGTTGAAGTGTCTGGAGATGGGGGTCACCATCGTCCTCCCGTCGTCCAACAGAGAGGAAGGACCCTTGTCGGACGTACTGAAGAGGGGACAGGACGTGCTCGTCAGCAGGTGGTGAGTCCGTTAGCAGCTCTGTTGAGCTTGACAGCAGAAGACCTCCAATCCGTGGGCTTTGTATTTCTGTCGGATTGATTCTTACGTAACATGCAGACTGTGAAGGTCCTGGCCAGTATTAAGGCATTGGCTGTGCTACTTACTCGCTTCTTCTAGCGAGCTCCTTAAGCAACTCACCAGTCGAGAGCTCCTCCAGGTCAACAGCGGGCACATCGAGCCAGTCAACGGGGTTTTTGAGCACCTCGAGGGTCTTCTCCTCCCACGATCCGGGGGCAGGTTTGTTCATGTACTCCCAACGCGCAGTCAGCGGAAGCGACATGAGGATCGACTCGACGCGAGATCCGGGGGTCAGCAGGCCGAACTTGGTGCCGCGATCGTACATGATGTTGAACTCGACGTAGCGGCCACGGCGGATCTGTTGCCACTCCTTCTGCTGCTTAGTGAACGGCATGTCCTTGCGCTTCTTGAGAATCGGCACGTAGGCGTCCAGCATGGAGTTAGCGCAGTTGCGGATCATCTGGAAGTTCTCCTCGGACGTGTCGGTGAGGTCATCGAAGAAGAAGCCGCCAACGCCGCGGCCCTCTTGGCGGTGCGGGATGTAGAAGTACTCGTCGCAAGCCTTCTTCCACTTCGGGTAGATGGCAGGGTCGCGCTTGTCGAGCTGCGTCTTGTACACAGCGTGGAAGTGGCGAGCATCCTCCTCGAAGAGGTAGCTGGGCGTCAAGTCGGCGCCTCCGCCGAACCAGCCGATCTTCTTGGGCTTGCCGTCCTTGTCCACGTACCCAGTGTCGACCTCGAAGTAGCGGTAGTTGAGGTGGATCGTGGGTGCCATGGGGTTGTGCGGGTGCATCACGAGACTCACGCCGCAGGCGTAGAAGGGCAGCTCGGCGCCCTCCTTGAGGTCTTTGCCCCTCGCCGTCATCTGCTTCACGGCAGCAGGCGGCAGTTTGCCGTGGATGATGGAGACGCCCACGCCAGCCTTCTCGAAGACGTTGCCGTCCTGCAGGATGCGGCTGCGGCCGCCGCCGCCGTGGCCCTCGCGCTCCCACTTGTCTTCGTTGAACTTCTTGCCGTCCACGGCCTCAATGCCGGCGCAGATCTCGTCCTGCACGCGCAGGATCAGCGCCTCCATGCGCTTGGGCAACGGCGCCTTGGCGTCGAACTCGATGCTGCTCTTGGGCGCCTTGTCCTGCGACAGCGGCTGGTACAGGAACTCGGACGTGGGGATGGCGCCCTTGCAGCGGCTGGACTCCTGCTGCTGCGACAGGTACGACGCCCCCAGAGCGGCGGGCAGCACGGCGACGGCCATCCACGGCCGCGTGGGCTTCAGCAGCGAGCGCAAGTGACGCATGCTCTCGATTACGGACGGCAAATCTCGGACTGAACCTGCGGCTGCCAGCAAAAGTATCCGCACGCAAAAGACACGCACTCGCCAGCGGACGAAGACCTGTCTAAGACGATACTGAATATATCATATTTCGGGGGATATAGCACCGGCGCTGCGCGCGGATCTTGAAGTGGTCAAGTGCGTGGCCAGCGCTTCGGGTCAGCGGCCAGCAACACCTAGCAGGCCAGTGATATTGAGCTGGACGCGTGTTGAAGACCAGTGGCGATGCGACCACGAAGTGCGGTGCAGTATCCGGATGATTTGGGCTTTGTTTTGTATTTGAGATATCTACACACATGGACGCGGACTTCCACTCCTAATTCAAGCTCGGTTCGATGCAGTTTGCAGCCGCCAAGCACCGAGGTCATTTTGTCAACGATAGCTACGAGTGCTGCCGCTTAGGGCTCCGACTCCACCTTCAGCCAGTCCACTGGGTGCTGGAGCACCTTGTACGTCTTGCCCTCCCACGAGTCCTCCTTCGGGGAGTGCATGTACTCCCAACGGGCTGTCAGCGGAAGCGACATCATGATGGACTCCACCCGCGACCCGGGGGTCAGCAGACCGAACTTGGTGCCGCGGTCGTACATGATGTTGAACTCGACGTAGCGGCCGCGACGGATCTGCTGCCACTCCTTCTGCTCCTCTGTATACGGCATGTCTTTGCGGAGCTTCAGGATCGGGACGTACGCGTCCAGCATGGAGTTGGCGCAGTTACGAATGCACTGGAACGTCGCCTCCGACGTGTCCGTGAGGTCATCGAAGAAGAAGCCGCCGATGCCGCGGTGCTCCTTGCGGTGGGCAATGTAGAAGTACTCGTCGCACGCCTTCTTCATCTTGGGGTACCACGTGGGGTCGTGCTTGTCGAGCTGCGTCTTGTAGACCGTGTGGAAGTGGCGGGCGTCCTCCTCGAACAGGAAGCTCGGGGTCAGGTCGGCACCTCCGCCGAACCAGCCGACCTTCTTGGGGTTGCCCTGCTCGTCCTTGCCGACATCGATCTCGAAGTATCGGTAGTTGAGGTGGATCGTGGGCGCCATGGTGTTGCGCGGGTGCATCACGAGACTGATGCCGCACACGTAGAACGGCAGGTCCTTTCCAGGCGGCAGCTCGGCGTTGCGCTCCGTCATCTGCTGCGCGGCGGCAGCAGGCAACGTGCCGTTGATGATGGACACAGCCACGCCGGCCTTCTCCATGACGTTGCCGTCCTGCAGGATACGGCTGCGGCCGCCGCCGCCGCCCTCGCGCTCCCACTTGTCGGTGCGGAACTTCTTGCCGTCCACGGCTTCGATGCCGGCGCAGATCTCGTCCTGCACGCGCAGGATCACGTGTTCCATGCGCTTGGGCAGAGGTGCAGACGTATCGAACTCGATGCTGTCCTTGGACACCTTGTCTTCCGACAGCGGGTGGTACAGGAACTCGGGCGAGGCAGAGCTGGTGGTGGCCATCTTGGGGCGAGGTAAGCTTAGCTAGTCTTGATGCGGAGGAGGCGAAAGCGAGACTGAGGCCCAGCCTCCGTAGCCGCACATTGCGGCATGCAGATAGATGGCACACACTGAGGCAGCCAAGACAAGCGGAGCGCGAGCGCAGCAAGAAACGCAGCGAGTCATTCGTGCAAAGCAGGGCTTCGACTTGGACAAGTTGCCTTTAGCGCTGCACAAGTCACAGATATCTGTTTAAACGGGTAGCTGTGATGCGGCGTATTTAACGTATCTACGGAGCTACAGTGTGATCCAGTAACACATGGGTTAAATCAACATTCACTTCAACAGTTCATGCAATTACAAAGGTGACGAACTATATATTACTGCGTAATGGGTGCTCCGCAAACATAAACTATAACTCGATATAAGATGGTGGCGACAGCGTTGTCGAACTTAGCGGCGCATCCAGGTACCGTAGCGCTAAGTTCTGATCCGACGTCATGAGCATGCGTCCTCCGCCGCAGTCCGAGATGTCCGAGCTGCTTGTGAACGTGCCGCAGATGCAGCGCGATCTGCAGCGCGCGCGTGAGGACAACGCGTATCTGCGCACGCTGCTCAAGCAGCAGAACGCCGGCGCGCCGCCCTCCCGTGACAGCGTCAAGAAGCCACGCGCCAAAGACGCGGCCGCCACCAATTCCGACGCCGACTTCGACCGGGCGCTGGCGCGGCGGCAGGCGCGTCTGGACTCGGTCGCAAGAAGCAGCGGGACGCTGGCCGCCGGCCTGGAGCTCAAGAGCGCCAACGACCGCGTGGCGCAGCTGGAGCGGCAACTTCTGGACGCCGAGGAGACAATCTGCCACCTTAAGGCCGAGAAGCTCGCGGCGCTGCGAGACGTCGAGCGGCTGAGCGCTGCCAGAGAGCGACGAGGGACTAATAGCAGGAGAGAAGACACAGAGGAGCAGCGCAGACTCGTGCTGGAGCTGGAGACCAGGTTGGCTGAGCAGAAGCAGACCCACGCACTCGAGCAGGAGCAGCGCATGGCCGTCATCCGAGACCAGGAGCAGGAGCTCAAGACGCTGCGCATCCAGTTGGAGGAGAAGACCAAGCAGTACAAGGAGCTGCGGCAGAGACACATTGACCTGCTGGAGCTGGACGACCAGGTCGTGCCACAGCAAAGTGTCGCCAGCGGCGTGAGTCAGTTCAGCATCTACGGCGAAGAGAGCGACGAGGACGACGAAGCCAACGTGGCCAAACCACAAAGGAATAAGGTTGGGCGCGCGCGAGCCCCGGCTGATGCAGACTCTATCAGCCCCAAGTGGCAAGAGGAGCTGGTGCGCCACCCGACACCGCACTTCGATCTTGAGTCGCCGGAAGTGGCTTATATCCTGCGCGCGTGGACGAAGAACATCAAGAAGATGCGCTACTTACGCCGCTGGCTCATCCAGGTGGTGGCCACCAAGGGACCGCTGCCGGAAGACTTCCCCATGGGCGTCGAGCTGCCTCGCCTTCCGCCTGAGGTGCGAGACGGGTTCCTTACCCTTATCCTCCCGCTGCTCCGCAAGCAGACCCAGCGCGAGATCCTCGCGCACTCCCGTCTTTACAATGACGGAGTTCACACCGATTTGCGTTTCCGTGTTGTGCCACGTGAATAACTTAATCAAGAGGGTTCACCCTCGTTGTTGTTGTTTGATGTCATCATGTTTTTCGCGTCTTTGAGTTGATCACCGGAGCTGTAGGCCACAGTATTCTCGTGTAATCTCCTTTATGACACTTGCTAGCTGGCTTTCAAGTCGCTCTATCTCCTCCTGTGAGGCCAGGTGCACACTGGTACCGACATTTTCCGAGCGGCCAGCATTTAACGTCTCCCAAGACCGTTGGGATCGGAGAAATAGCTTCTGAGGGTCAAATAACTCTCGCGTCTGCACTTCATGCGTGAGCCTCTCCACTTTCGTCTCCATTTGCTGCACCCGCGAACGAGATTTCTGGCGGGTCGACCACTTCCTCGACTCCTCTGTGTAACCCTGTTCGATCTGCTGGAAGTGGGCTGCGTGGGCTTGGAACAGTGTCTGGACTTCCTGGATCTGCGCGTACAATGCCGAATGGGAAGTACTATCCAGTGGCCTGGTCGGGGGCACATCGTCACCGCCATTATTCAACGACAGCACAAGACCGTTGATCCACTTGTAGAAAAGAGCTTCGTCTTCTATCATCTGCACGCTACCACACACTCATCACATCAGCAACCAAGTAGAACGTATGCAACTCAGCCCCTCAAGCAGACAGCAACCTTTGAGAAAGCACTCGCACTTGATCGGCCAGTCGTGATGATGGTCCAGCTAAGAGGTTGAGCACGTAGGCTGGAATGAGCTCATCCTGGTGCCCCTCGGGCTTGTTCTGCATCATCTGAAGTCGCTTCACCAACCGCTCGTGGTAGCGCGCGTAGGCCTCCAGCTCATTTAGATGGCTCTGCAAGCGGCCAAACACGCTATGCAGTTGATGAACTCGACCGTCCAGCGTCAACGTTTGCTCTTTGACAGCTATTGCAGAGGAGACCACGTCCGCCGCAGCATCGGACACGCTCTCAGCATCAACGTCGACATCCTATGCGCAGCAGCAATACGAACTCAGCAAACAAACCACCCCACATCTCCATGTATTGAGCAAACAGACACTGACGTCTGGGAACGGTGGCAAACGCGTCTGCTTTGACCCTGTGCACCTCTGTACCGTAGCAAAGACGCATTTTCGTCAGCAAACAGAGAGACACTATCCCCCACGCCGCACGTACTTCCAAAATATACCGCTGCTGCTTCTCAAAGAAGCGAGAGAACGCCACGAGCCACGCAAAAGCGAGCAGCAGCACTTGGCTCGACGGACGTGCAGTGTCGGAATAAAACGCCGTGCACACGAAGCCCCACTCATAAAGGTAGAACCGCACCAGCTCCATCTGGACGGCTACGTAGAGTATCACCGCAGTTAGCAGTTGAGATTGCGTTGAAGCTCGCTCGCTCGACGTCACGCACCGTGCAGCTCTGGGTCCAGCAGAGCGCTCTCCAGCGCCTCGACGCTGTTCATCCGCTCCATCTCCTGCACGTCAACGTCGAAGTCGGCCAGCACCATCAGCACCAGGTCGTGCAGCAGTCGCCATAGCGCCCAGTACTCCCACTGCAGCATCCAACCAAGCCACAAGTGTCAAAAGATGTAGCCATCCTCTGTCGCTGGCAGCTCGCACCTCCGTCGTCTGGTTCTTCTTGGCCTTGCGCAGCAGTTCCACCGACACATAGCGCACCCCGACGGACTCGAGCCCGAGGCGCAGCAAGTAGCCGAAGCGCGGCGTGTGCGTGGTGGCGGAGCTGCGCATATTCTTGCCTTTTGTCATTCATATTATAGTATGATATGCATTAATACGGTTTGATTGATTTTAACAGGGACGATGTGTGGTGCACTCGAGATTCGCGCAACGTGCGCGGAACCGTGCCGAAACTCGAGTTAACGCTCGGCTAAGAATGTGTAAGCGGAACATGATGCGACTTCGTGGTGACGGGCCGTGGTGCGGTGCGGTCTCCACTGCGACAAGCAACGGCAATGGTAGCTTCGCGAGCAAAACGCGCGACGGCTCCGACTCGGAGTTCGAGCGCCGGGCGATGAGGCTCGGCACTCGCACACAAATCAGAGCTCCAGCTCGAGAGATCCTTGCGCCAGCTTATCCTTCCAGCGAATGAGTCGGTGGTGACAACTTAGTCGGCCTGGCCGACACTCGCAAGACAATACATGCGTCAGCTGGGAGGGAGCTCCGCGGCGAGCCCAATACATGTATCGTCCAGAAGACCAGGCTGGTCTGGACGATACACGTATTGCTGCCAACAATTTGCTGGGCCACTGGCAGTGGCGGAAGTTCCGCCGCGGAACCCACCGCAATGCCAAGTTGAAGAGGACAGGCGCGCGTGTCTTTGCAGCCAGAACACGGCGATTTTATATGTCGAAATGTATCAGTATACATTTCCTCATATAAACGCTGGAAGATACTTGTCAGCCGTAGCGTTGACCGGACACTTTCGCCGCGAGGACCAGCGCAGCACTCAGTACTGGCGATGAATGCACGCAATCTCTGCCTGCATTCCGAACGTAGTCGCCGTCACCATCGCCATCAACCCCGAGTATGGTCTTCACACACACGCACTTCTACCAGCCCCTCTCTCCCTACATCACCCCCAACCAAGACCGATCTCGCCGAAGCGCGGTGACCGTCCACTTGGTGCCCCGCGACGGTTACGCGGCTGCTGGGGATGGGCCCATCCATCCCCCCGTCCGCTCAATCAGGTTGTTGCAGAGCCCATTCCATTCCATTCCCCAATTCGCCGCCTCCGAGCCACTTCCCCATGGTGCCCACCGTCGAAGCTTCCGCCGAGTCCTCGACGCCGTCGAGCGCTGCGCGCTACCAGGGGCTGGTCGCCCCCTCCCGAGCCTCCGCGAGGGCTGCGCACCGCGTGCGACTGTGCTACCGCGACGAGGCCTATCGCCAGCGCACCGAGGCGCGCGCCAAGTGCCTCTTCGCGGACGCGTCGTCCCCCACGAGCTCCAGCACCAGCGCGCTGCTGGCCAAGAAGGCGCTCAAGTACCGCAAGGTCTACGACCGCATGACGGGCGTGGACGTGAACGACCCCAACTTCGACGTGTTCGAGTTTTTGGGCGTGGACTGGTGCAAGTCGCCGTCCGTCGAAGCCTCGGGCCACGTATGAGACGACCCCCGCCTCGTTATTTATTGTCGGCGCCGTCGTCGCTGAGCGTTGGACCATCGACGCCGCCCAATGGAGTAGCCAAGTCACCCCCAAGAATTATTCTGTATCTTACAGAATATTAACTCTTGATAAGCCACTTGTGCCTTCTAAATGATACCGGTACGTGTAAAAGCTATACTGTACAGTAAAACCTCTATTATTCCATGATTTGACTTCAACTTGAAGGCAGAAATCTCTACTGCATGAACGACATGAACGATTTCGTGTTGAGCATTTTATCGCCAAAAGATCTCATCGCTACCGGGTAAGATACCGCATGTGCAATACAGGTACAGTCATTACAGCAATTAGTCTGTGTTCAAAAATAGTCTGTATTCCTAATTAGTCTAGGCCAGACTAATTCCTGTTGCTCGGTGAACCCAAGGTTCATAATTAGTCTGTCAGCAAAACTTCAAAATTAGTCTGTCAAAATCGAGCTGTGGTCCGCTCCATTTCCACGACCGGGTCCCTAGATGCGGAGATTAGTAGGCACAATCTAGAGACGCAAAGCCCTCGATATGGTGGCATATTGCTTCGTGTTGATGGAGCTTGGCGTACGAAGCAGTTGCTCCCGCATTTGAGGAAATCATAAAATGTAACCTAAAGAGTTTCATGGAAGAGCCTCAACTACAGACACCGTGGCTGTCGATGAAGAAGCAGACAGCGTTTAAGAGGCCCACGAGGAAAACGAAATGGTGCACCCAGTGGCGTTTAATGTTGCAGGTAACGAGGCGCTATAATAATATAGTTAAACTTTGAAGATGGATACTTATTCCTTTCCTGTTCACAATTAGTCTGAGTTCAAAATTAGTCTGTACGCGGTGATGACAGACTATTTAATGTAATTCGATCAAAAAGCTGCTCACATAAATTAGTATGGGACAGACTAATTACTGTAATGACTGTACAGATCTACAGTACAGAGAGCCAACGTGTAGCCTTTGCGAGGAAACCACTAACTTTACTGTACCGGTAACTTCGTTGATTGAAAAAAAGTTCAGGCGTCCATCATTCACGCAGAATACTTTCTGTACCAACAATAAGAAATTCCAAATGCGAATCGGTATATAAAATGAGAGATTGAGGTGGGAATCAGTTTGGTTTCTGGACGGCTTTGTAACAAGGTATAAAATGCCCCGACCATCTCAGCAAAAGCTGTTTGAAACGTTCATCATTTGGGATTAGAACTTCTAGGAAGAATAATCCCACACCTGATTTGGAATTCTAAATTTGCATTGCTATCTATATTACATAGATTGGCCTCGCGAACAACGGACAATTTTGAAAGGTCTAAATCTAGATTTTGGATCCGCAAGGAATTGCTTCAGCGTTGATGATATCGTCGTAGAACGCAACCCAGACTGTATTATCACTTCCGACACATGGGTATTATTATCACCGGGACCGTGCCGTCAAGCTGGAGAACAGCCCCAGCTTCTCTGGTCGTATCCACCTGTGCTTCGTGTCTGCCAAACGCGGTCTGTCCAACGAGGTTTCTCAAAAGATACTTCCCAATCCGCCCTGTCCCATATGAAACTCAAAGTGGGCCGGTCGGGAAAATTGTGATGTATTTGTGGCCGGTGGCGATAATAATCCGGTAAACGCATTGAACTCTAGAGTGCAATGATTTATTGCAGGTCATACAATTCGAGCCGGCCTGCAACAATGAGCGTTTGAATTGCTCGCGTTTCCTCGAAAACCATTTCTAGCGCAATTCAAGCTCTGAATTAAGCTTTTGTTTACCCTTTGGTCTTCTTTGCGGCTTCCCAACGAGTTCATTACTCTTTAATGGTGACCTGGTTTCCACGGACGCGCAGGCACGCCTTCGCTTTATCGCTACATGCAGGCGCTGTTCAAATATTTTCTTGGTTAAACCAAGGGTTTTCAGATCATTCGGCTCGACGCAATTACTGTCCGTTTCGAAATGCTTGCAAGATGAAATAGTCATTGGGGAACGGTCACATCTCGGCATGGCAGCTATTGCTGTGAGCTCAAAGGAGCCCGAGGATGCGTACGGAGACTTTATCAGGAGGAGACGTGCACGCGGTGAACTGAGTATTCGAACGCTTGAAGGCTTCCGACGACTTCAAAAGAGATACGGCCAGCTAGTTACCAAAGGTGCACTATCTGACCCAGTATTAACATCAAGCAGCGAAACATCCAAGGAAACCGAAGTCGCAGCTGCAGAACTCCGTAATGTCGTTGAAGTACTTTTCAACCCCAAGATTTCGAGAGTGATTACTGAAACGTGCTGGTGTTTGGCACATTTCGGTGGCGGTGATGATCGAAAAGACCAAAAGGTGAGGTTTTTGAGATGCTTGATACACC
The DNA here is from genome assembly GCA_033557925.1 of Phytophthora x cambivora. NCBI lineage: Eukaryota > Oomycota > Peronosporomycetes > Peronosporales > Peronosporaceae > Phytophthora > Phytophthora x cambivora. The sequence continues at coordinate 898,129 of JAUCEB010000012.1, read as the reverse complement.
AGGAAGTAAGCTTAGCTGAAGTTGGGTGCCCCGCTTTGTCTGTAGGAGTGTGCAAGTCTGATACTCGATGCGGAGAAGTACTCGACTTTCAACTTTCGGCTACTACAGTGGGTTTTCCCAGAGCTACCGCGTAAAGAGGCTCAACAGCTCGTGCAGCGCGACTGGGAACACGATCTCGAGTTTGACGAGCGGCAAGGTGACGGACTAAGTCTGCACGGATTTAAACTATCGCTCGTTGATCTTGTCGTCTCGTGCACAGTACGTCTTCGCTTTCGAACCTGTCGAGAGGGTTTGTATCTAATTAACTGTAGGATGGCACTGTGAACAAATGTCTAGAATTTCTCAATCTGATGACTCGCTGGTTACAACATTCCCTGCCTCCGTATCCTACGCGCGATATGATCCCTCAAGTTGTCAAAGACTTGGTCGAAGCCACGAAGACAATCACTGCCGAGTCTAAGTATACCAAATCGGCTCCGGCTCCCATCGTGTGGCAAACCATATCGTTATCGATGATGACTCCGTGTCATATTGGCCAAGAAGGTCTTTACTGTGAGCTGAAGGTAGGCGAATGACTTCATTTGACCATGATTTGCTCCATGACTAGCAAATATTTAGTCTGTATGGATTTTCATTGCACGCAGGCGAAAGTTTGTTCAGCTCCATTAGCTATTATGGTTTTAGCTGCCGATGAAAAGTAGGTAATATGCTATGCATTTTGTTTGTTATACGGGCATTGTGAGCAGCACTACAGGGTATTGACGTTCTTGTCTGTAGCCCTATCGAGCTTTTGCTTTCTACCAACTCCAAGCTACTTATCACAAAAACTGGCAATCGCGTAGGCGCTCACCGGAAGGTCACAGCAGCTAATGTGCTCTGTGGAGAACTGAAAAGACAAGGCTGTTGGACATTTTGCATGAATCCAAGCACACCGTTGATACTCATGGTTCCGAATGAAAGCGTCAGCCGTCAGACGAAAGCTGTATACGCTTACTTTCGCGCCTTCAGTACTGACAAGCAGCAAGATCCTAGTCTTGAAGTGGATAACAACAGCAATCTTCCACCTCAAACAACAACAACAGTGGCTTCGTCAGCAATAACTCTGTTTACGAGTACTCCTCAACATTGCCGCCTTCGCTTCGGTAGCAAGAGCAACGTGCCCTATCGGATGGAACGAATGAGCGCTCGAATGTTTACAGTTGATCACAGCGTCATGCAAGGCGACTCGTTCTCGATTCTAGTCACAGCTTCGCTCGTACAATGCACAAGCGCTGCCGGAGGTCCTGGCGCTGCGGCTGCTGTTTCCAGCACATTTGAAGAAACATCAACCTTCACCATACGAGACGATCAGTGGACTGGCCCCCCAAGAGATGGCAGACACAGCGATGCTCACACATTTATTTTCATTTTCAAGAGTACCGAGCCCGCTGTACCAGGAAATACGGGACTGAAGGAGCACGAAGCTACGCTACCACAGCAATGGTTCACGTCATTGAGTGCTGCTAACGAGACCAAGACTATCGTGATTGAGCGAAGCTTGGCCGTCGACTCAAGAAATGATGACAATAAGAACGAAGAAACTAGCAACGAGGAGGCTCAAAACCGCGAAGTTTACCATCTCTATATCTTCACACTTCATGGAATTTATATCGAAGTATCTTGCACTGCTGCACCAGTGCAAAACAAAGAATCGAGAAGCTGGGATGCTGGCTCGGGAGACTCAGAAGATAGCGATACTGACGATCATAACGTGCGATCTCTGATCTCACAAACACCCTTGACGAGCGCTGAGTTGCTGAAAGAGCTTCTTCTTCTGGAGAAGATGCGGCGAAACCAGAGCACATCGGAAGACCTACCAGATATTCTCATTGGCACTCAAGTAACTACGACCAAACCGTTCACAATTGCGGAGTCACTTCGAACTAAGGTATGGACATCATCGACATGGTGCTAATCAGAAGAGTACTTCGTACTCAATGCTATTTGTTCCGTTCACTGTAGGTACTTCGTTCGCGTCAAGATGAACGACACGATCGCTTCGAACAGCTCGAAGCCGCAATTCGTAAAAAGCTCGTCGAATGCAAGCAGCGCCGGCCAAATTCGACGACGACACAAGCCCCCGACATCTCTGACGAGAAAGTCGAGATTCCGTCGTCACCAACTTCAAATCTTGAGAAGCGCGTCAACCTGCTGACGACGTTTTTTCACGAGATGGCAGTGCATCAGCCGAAACTGGACGAGTTTCATGCTAGCGCTGCCGAGACAGCGGAGGCAGCTGCGGAAGAGCTGTTGCTCAAAAGGTTTGGCGAAATCTTCAACGGCGATGAAGGCCTACAAAACGCTCTGGACGAAGAGAAGTGGAGTACGGACACTGCCAAAGTTGAGCGTCGACGAAACTCAATCTCAACGAATCTGCCCAAGGCAATGCAGGCGGAAGCGATTTCAGGGACTCAAGATCAAATTGACGAGGGGAAGTATCCGTGGACATTCGAAGACTACGAAAACACGGCGAAGTACATTGAACAATTGATGGTAGACATCGAAACCCACGCGACTCAACAGCAAGAAGTACAAGACGCTGCTGAAGCAGAGCGCAGACAAGCAGTGATGACACAGCTTGTCGCGTCGTGGCAATATACGCAGCACCGAGTCAACAAGGCGGCAACGCGCCAACGAGTGCGTGAGATTGAACAGAAGCGGCGCAGTCAGTGGCTGCAATCTCAACATGTTCAGGCTTGTGGAGCTGTTGCATCTGCAAAACGCGGTGACAGACCCGAGCGTCCAGCCTTCATTCTGCCCAAGCAACGGTTCCTCGTTCAAGAAGAGTCTCTCCCTTCGACCGCAGTATGGGAGGTGCCTGGGTCACCGAGTAACCAGGCAATCTCGCTGGTATCAGGAGCAATCGCTGCGGCAGGTGTTGTCAATTATGCTAGGCCAATGTCGCCTCGCTCGAACGATGGCGATCAAAGTCCGTCCGAAATTCGGCCGCGTCGTCCACCACAACGCCCGATGACGGTGGCCACAGCAGAACGCCCTAGCAACATTACCGCCTTACGGTCTGCTGCACTATCGCGTGCTCGCGTACGTCGCATTCGCAGCGCCCACTCAAGTTCTCGAGGCAATTCTTCAGCTCAATCTCCAGAGAATACAGATCAACTACATGTAGAACTACACGAAGAATCGCTGGTATCTGAGGGTCAAATGCCCTCAACAAACTCGGCCGAGGTGCGTAATTGTCTGGAAGAGGACAGCGCTCAACTCCGCGACATCCCGAGCATTCAACCACTCGCCACGCTTCCAGACGCTAAGGTTGATGCCGGTGGATCTGCGTTGAGGATTGAAATTGCTCCAGTAACACCCATACTCTCTGATGACCAAGGCGAACTTGATAGCCTGGTGGCAGCCGATACGAGGAACATTTCGACAGAGAGATGTAGCACAAGGCCAGTAGTACGGAAAAGGAAGCTCAAGAGAAAGCAGCGTTCAGCCAGTATCGTACGCTTCCAACGCAGAGTTCAGGAGCTGGTATCAATTTCAGCACAACTGCAAGCTGTCGCCGATCAAGAATGGAAACAAGCTCAAGGTTTCGATGATTTGAGTAGCGCATCAGTCTTGCCGTATCGTCCTACGAAACCAGCGCCAAATACATAACAATATACAGTTAGCTCACGATACGTACGCCGCGATCATTTCGGAGCTTACTTACCTGTACTACGATCCACAGCTAGCCAGCATCTCGATTTTAGATACTTAGATAAATAGTATTGTCAAGCAGACGACTTGAACTCCGCGCGAGGTGGGCTCCGACTTCACAAAGTGCTGCGTGCTAGACGTTCAAATATCGGCATGAACAGCATGATGGAGGTGGATGCGATTGGCGGCTGGCGAATGCAACTTTCACCGGTTGATACTCGAATGCTTCGCTTCGGACTGCGGGTTTTGTTTGTGTTCCCTCCACCATCATCGAGCGCTTCTCCGTACGACCCCAAGAAACTTCGACAGTCATTTGGTCAGCTCCTTCACGAAGATATTCCGTTCGTCAAATATGCTGAGCGCTTTCGCGACGAGGAAAGTGGCGGGTTTTGTCTGAATTATCGACATGGGGCTCAGGAGAAACAATGCATCGAGGTCGAAGAGCTTTCAGCATTGACCAGGATGGACGAAGTGCTTGAAACTACCCCCCTCGACTTCATTCCAGCAAGACCCGACACCCAAGTTCTCTGCGTGAAGTGCTGTCTGCTTATCGACGGTGCTCTTGTCATTGGAGTGAATGCAGATCATTGTGTTGTGGACGCCGAAGGACTCACTCTCTTCATGAAACGATGGAGCCACCACTACAATGACATAGCGACCTCTACCTCTGTTCACCTTAGCCACGATCGTAGTCAGCTGATCCCATCAAGGCCAAACTCATCAACAAGGCCTCATCCCGAGTACGCATGTACCTGTCACGCTTTGACTCAAAGCCCAATTCATGTACACCCTGGTACATCAAGCCCCTCAGGCTTCACAACCAGCCAGCAGCGCTTCCACCTGTCACTTACAGAGCTAAGAGACCTGAAAACTTTTGCTGCTTTCGGCGATGAGACTCCACCGTTCAGCACGCTCGACTGTGTGACCGCTCTCCTGACCTGGTTGATCACCCGCTGCAGAGGACATCGCGACGCCGTTCAAGTCTCCACCGCAGTCAACCTTCGACGCCGGATGCAACCCCCACTACCCGATCACTTCACGGGCAACGCCGTGCTCCCAGCTCTGTCCCGCCACCCAGCTCAAGACTTTGAAGCTTCAAACTCGAATCCATGCGCCCGCAGTTTGCACGCCATCGCTCGACGCATTCGCGAATCCGTCACCAAATTCACCGACGCGTACATCCGCGACACCATTTCACTGCTAGCAGCTCACACAGTCGACCCCGACGCTCTCCGGTCTGCAGTGCGCTTCGCATCCGGCCCCGACCTCCTCTTCTCGTCCTGGCGAGGCCTCGGCATGGCCGACGTCGACTTTGGCTCGAGACCGACGTACGTCGGTCCGCCGGCGCTGCAGCCCTGCGACGGAGTCGTCATCTTCCTCGACCAAGTCGACAGCCAGCCAGGACTCGACGCCCTCGTGTTCCTGGAGGACAAGACCATGCACAAGCTCCTCGGGCAACTTGACGTGTTTGTGCATACCGGTACGCCGCCGAGAGCCGAGAGCCGCACGATTTGATTTGCCTCGGAGCCCGTCAGTTGTCAAGATACCGACCGACGAGCAGCATGGGCAAGATCGAGGACCGCTTGGCTGAGCTCGGCTACGAGCTGCCCGCTGCGGGCGCCCCCAAGGGCAACTACGTCAACGTCGTGCGCACGGGCGACTACATCTACACCGGTACAGTCACCGTCGACCCCACATATCCCACAACGTAGTATCATTCATTGACTCCATCCATTGCGTCTGTCGATAGCTGGTCACCTGCCCGTGACGGCTGCGGGTGAGCTCATCACTGGCAAACTGGGCAAGGACCTGACCACGGAAGAGGGATACGCGGCGGCGCAGCGCGTCGCATTGGCCCTGCTGGCGACGCTCAAGAGTACGAGACAGTCGAGTGGTGGGTAGCGGAGACCGTGGCTGACTGTCTGTTGTTGTTACAGAGGAACTGGGCGAGTTGGACCACATCAAGCGCGTGGTGAAGCTCACGGGCTTCGTCAACTGCGTGGACACGTTCACGGCCCAGCCGGGAGTGATCAACGGCGCGTCGGATGCTGTGGCCGCCATCTTCGGCGACAAGGGGAAGCACGCGCGCTCGGCGGTGGGCACCAACGCCCTGCCGCTCAACGTGGCGGTGGAGATCGAGGCCGTCGTGGAGGTGGAGGCCGGCGCGCCCTCGCTCACGTAAGCTCGCTCAATTGTAGCAGTCTGTCTCCCTTGCACGAAGGCTGCAGGGCAGCGGAGTATCAATTCAGTCAGCATTTTACTTGGTTGGTAAGTTATGGAGGGGGCGTTTACTTTTCTACTTGTGACGGATGCTGAAGTGCAGGGCGACGAAGCCGAGAGCTCGGAACAGCAGACTCAGAGCAATGAGACTCCACACGTCTCCCCAGACGGACTGGTCCGGGATGTTGAAGCCCCGTAGCACGTCGAGTCCTGTCATTGGGGTGCAGTCTGCTGCTGCGTCTTGGAGATCGCACGGGATGTCGGCGACGTTGCGCCAGAACGCGCGCATGAAGCCGAAGTAGCCGTACTTGAAAGGGGTCACGAGCTCCAGCCAGCGGAACATGGCGGGGACTCGCTCGGGGTCGACGAACATGCCTCCGAGCAGCAGCAGGGGCATGATGACCATGTTGCCGACGATCGGAGCGATGTCCACGCGACGGCAGATGCAGGAGATAGCGTAGCCGAACGCCACGCACGAGCTGTTCATCGCGACCAGCAGTGCCAGCATCTGCAGGAATACCAGGAAGCCGGGGCTGCCGAAGAAGCCGAAGATCAGCAGGTAGATCGGGACGAGGTTGAGTGTTGGCAGCGCTAACTGCGAAGGCAGTTCGCAGAGATTCTTGGCGAGAAACCACGCGCCGATGCGGTACAGACCCACGTCCAGCTCACGGTAGACAATAGGGAGCTCCACAGGCACGGAGATGATGGCGGGCATCGAAGCGGAGTACACTTGGTCCGTCACGATGTAGAAGAAGGCGCCAGAGAAGTTGCGGATGCCCTTCTGGTCGACCTGGAGCTGGAAGTAGATGAGCCCCAACAGGAACGCGAAGATGAGCGTCTGCAGCGCCTGTAGACGGAAGGCCATGGGGTCTCGCGCCAGACGGAGTGCATTTCGATGTGCTAGAACTTCAATTTGGCCCCAGAGCGGCAGACGCGCGTTCTCGCAGTCATACTCAGAACCTTCAAGGCCGTCCTCGTCACGCCCTTCCACTTCGTAGACAACGACATCAACTGTATCTGTCGTCGGAGGGGCCTGCTTTATCGTCCACGTAGATGCTTTCGCTTTTCCAACGCTGTGGCTGCTCAACTGCTGAGTTTGACGCTTTTGCTGTTGCTCTGCCCACGCATCCTTCAGACGCTGGACCCGTGCCAAGCCTTCGTGGTCCATCGCTCGCTCCAAAACCACAAGCTGCTCCATGAAATGGTCCGCAGGATTCATGAACTGAGGACATGGAAGTCCAAGCGAAGCAAAATGCGAGATCGCTTCACACGCGGGCCCCTCAAACACGGTAGCGCCCTCCGCAAGCAGATACAGACGATCAAATAGAGCATACACCTCCGAGGACGGCTGATGGATCGCAGTCACGACAGTGCGCTTCGCTGCAAGATGCTTCAACTGTTCCACCACAGCACGCGCCATGCAGCTATCGAGTCCCGACGTCGGTTCATCCACGAAGAGCAGCGCCGGGTTCGTCAAGATCTCCGAGGCAAACGCCAGCCTCTTCCTCTCGCCACCGGAGATGCCCCGCAACATCCATCCTCCGATGAGCGTATCCCTGCACCCCGTCAACCCCAGCTCTTCAATGACCGCATTCGCTCGCTCGAGACATCTCTTCTTGCTGACCTGTCCACCGAGTCTGAGCCTTGCTTGGAACACCAAATGCTCTCTCACCGTCAACGTAGCGTGGAACAGCTCGTCCTGCATGGCATACGCCACCAGTTTGCGGAGCTTGGGCATCCACCCCGCCACCCCATTGACCATAATACAACCTTCCACATTGGCATTCCTCCCGGACAAACAGTCCAGCAGTGAGCTCTTGCCAGCACCCGACGGCCCCATGATGGCCACCAGCTCTCCGGGTCTGGCAATGCCGTTGGCGTCGTGTAGAATGAGCTTGTCCATTGCGCCCGGCTCATTAGCAACGGGGACGCGTAGGGCCAAGTCCCTCCACTCCAGAGTGAGCTGCGGAGCGTCCGGCAGCAATAAGCTGCACTTCTCGTCATCTATGGCATGACTGCGATCCAGTTTCTTGCGGATCTCTTCCTCTTCGTCTGCAGTGCCGAATGCCAAGGTATCAGGGGCGTCTTTGCCCGGAACTGCTCGCCATCGCAGAGTGGAGACCGCTGCCGTAGAAGACGCCGAAGATTCCGTCGAAGCCATCAACTTGGAGAGCAGGGAAATGAAATGCTTAATTAATGCCGACTGCAGTGCCGCGTCAGAGGCTGCGGCATCACTGCGGCGTGAATGCTGCGTGAGCTTTACTGCAGCAGCATGGATATCTACTGAAACTGTATAATATGCGGCCCGAATGCTTTTGCTGACTCTCTACTTCTTGATTTTAGTATGGATAGTGGCTAATAACTAACTGTGAGAACGCATAATAGGACGTTAGCGACTTTGCCAATTCGGACCCAAGCTTTCACATATCCGTGCATCCTGCCAACGCGGCGACTTGGCCACGCACATCAGTCGCTTCTAGTCGAAGCTACAAGGAGCAAGCGGTTTTTGGCCGACACCACAACACATTAACCGGCAACAGGGCTTCTCCTGGTCTTAGACCCGTTACAAAAAACACTTCCGCCCAGGGCTCTGCAGACATCCATCAGTTGCCGCCAGCACCCCCGTCTTCGAGGACAACAGTACAAGGATATTTATCCAAATACATGTAGTCGGTGTTTGCACCACAAAGAGACTGCGTTTGGACCATGAGCAAGTCAAGTAGCTCGTGGAGCTGAACCATGCCCAAGTCAAGTTGGTCGTGGAGCTGGTCGACGTGGAGGAGATGTGCATTCACTGACTAATGTGCTGACTGAGTTTATGCAGAAACTGCGTGCAGCGGACATCGACAACGACCCGTGCAAGCTCGACGTTGTAGGACCAATCCCTTAAGCGTGGAAAATATAATGGAGTTGGATAGAACTTCTGCCATGTCTGCTCATGTCTATCGTGATACAACTCATTCGGTGAGGGGATGTGAGTTGTCTACATGTACTCCAAATACCAACCACCGTTCTATAAGTCATTTCATCCAATGAGAGACCCAGATGTCAAACACAGTATCTTGGACGACATTGTTCTCTGAAATTTATTTCAGAGCTAAGGAGTGGATCCCAGTGGACGTCTGATTTTGCAGGATCAAATAACCTGGTAATTTATATATAAAAGAACCATGTAGTTATGCAGATACAGGTACAGAACCTTGACGAGTTGTGACACACGATTTAATGCCTAACACAGTTAATAAATTACCTGCGTGTTGCCTGTGTCGTCCACCTCAGCTAAGTGCGAAGTGTTGATGTTGCGTGAAGGTACTCCAATTATCAGAAGGCTGTATTCACGGATGTTGCCTTGTTTGCTTGGGGGCTCATAAGTATTATAATACTGCTTTAGCGCTCAACAATCATTAAGACGTATACTGCACATAGCGTGTATACTATACACGATATGTTCATCCTCTTGCTGCGTCACACAAGGAGATCATCCGTTTCTTTTACATACACGGTGGTCATCCCTTTCACACTAACTTTTATTTTTTTCTCGACACCTTCAAAGTACACTTTATATCGCGTGCAGATACTGCGGCTGCGAAGCAGGCGCAGTAGATGCACAATTTCACTGCTCTACCTTTTAACCTTGCCTAAATTTCAGAGCTTCTTCGTGCCCCGCACGACTTTGTGAAGCAAACAGTAAACATCCACACTGCAATTCGGTTTACGTTTACCGCTATCCGGATACGCCGCAAACACCGTCGATGAAGGATGATGACTGCTCGTCTAAACATGTTATCGGTTGCAGTTGGTATAGAGGATTTGTCGATCCTCAAGTCTTTGTCGTTGGTCGATTGATCGACTAAAAACTTTTGCGGGGGGGGGCTGACGAACTCAAATGAACACGACAGAATAAAGCGATACGTATTCGGCTTCAACGCAGCGCTCTGCTGTTGACCATCATTACTACCGTAAGCTTAGTAGGCCACTGGTGAGCTGTACCGGTACTATTACTGTATAGCAGCCCCGAAAAGTCTTTGTTTACGGGGCAAAGAGATTTTCACACCCTGTGTCCTGCGCCATGTCAGTGGGGAAGCTTCTGAATAGTTCGGTGAACACTCAGCACTGCTGCCAGCAGTGCTCGCCGAGCAGCACTGCTCGATGTGTACAGCAACACTTTTCGATGGGACAACCTTGCATCTGTACAAGCTCTCTGGCAGCACCTGTCGAAAAGGAACCCAGGCTGTGTGCAGGCTGTCAAATCTCTGCGCTAACGTGCGACGCGCTATTTTAATACTTACATGTATTATTAGTAAAATACATGGATTATTAAAGAGAGTGAGTATTTTGCCCGAATGGGCTATCCGACCGAAGCGTGTACACGTGCGCGCATAATATGAGCGAAAACCGGAGTAGTGGCCTACCCCTAAGTGATTAACCGTACTATACTTCATTACGTTTAAACACTGAGCAAAATAAAGCCATTTCGTAGCGCCTTTAACCTATAATCGGGTAAAGTAATGATTGCTATTATTAATAATAAAAAATACTGTAAGGCTCACGGGAAAGCTCGTGCCTAACCGCCAGCAGCGCACTCTACAGTACTGGTATGCACACCCTTCACTTTAATTAGTCAGACCTGACTAATTATGGTTTATTGTTTATATCGGAGAAAACTAAATCTTCGATTAGCTCCTGTGAGTTCACATGTCAATATTTGCTGTAATTGAGACGCTCGGTGAGATTTATCTAAACACGCTGTCTTTGTGAACTTTTTAGCGGTTTTGAAAACATTTGGTGTCTGAGGTGTCACGAAAAAGTAGGAGCATAGCATTTTTCGAAGGACGACTAATTAGAGTGAAGGGTATACTCAACTGTAGTACCAGTACTCGTCATGAAACACAAGCTTTTTTAAAAGCTTGTGTTTCATGACTGTTTATTAAAATAAACAGTCCAAAGGATTTTCAGACACGACATATATTTTATTAAAATAATGAGCCAAACAAATAATATCAAAGCATTCTACAGTACTGTATCTACTGTATAACTCCTACAGGTTCCTGAAAATCGAGTAAATGGATTATTAGAAACGTTGACTGCACGCTGTTTCACTTGAGCGTTTGTGTTGCAGACTGTTGTAACTTACAGTACTGTACAGTACTGAACATTTACCGATCTACAGATGGCTGCTTCAAACTCGTCCTTACGCAAGACGTCACCACCATTTCCGCCCAAGTAATCCCGCGCATTGCTCACGATCCCGGCTGGGCTCTTCATCGCGATCGACCGATTCTTGACGGCGAACGAGCTCTTCACTCCTCAACTTGCATTCTACACAACACGCCTCGCATCCTTCGACTCTGATTCGACTGCGTTCCGACAAAATGAAGTTCATCGCCACCATCTCCGCTGTCATTGCCGCTTGCGCCCTCACAGCCTCCGCCGACGTGTCGACAGGCCCCGTTTGGGGCTACCGTGCCAACGACGCCAGCATGGTGCACACGTCCAAGTGGGCTGAGCACTGGAAGGCGTGTGGTGGTGTGCGCCAGTCGCCCATCGACATCAAGACCGTGGCCAAGTCGGGTAAGGGCAAGAAGAGCCCGCTCAGCTTCAGCGGACGCTGCTCGCAGTACAACCTGACGGAGCCCCACGAGCCGCTCGAGGTGGACGTCATCGGAGGTTCGTGTTGTGGAGAGTAGTCATTACCCAGTTGGTAGCCTGTAAGTTTCTGATAGTGTTGTGTTAATTCATTGAACAGGCAACTGCGCTGCTTCGGTGAATGACGCGGAGTACAAGATGGCGCAGTTCCACCTGCACGCTCCGTCGGAACACACCGTGGACGGCAAGGCCCACGACGGCGAGATCCACTTCGTGCACAAGAGCAGCGACGGCTCTGCCCTGTTGGTAGTTGGTATCTTCCTGGACATCGCACCCAAGTCGGACGAGTGGCTGGGACCGGTTCTCGACGCCCTCGAGAATGTCAACTCCACGTCTCACACCGAGAGCGAGGCCATTACCGTGCAGCTGTACGTTGATATTTGCGACTCCATTTTATGAAACCCTGCTTATATCTTGTGTGTTTGCTATTTAACAGGAAGTCGTACTCTAACCTGATCAAGAAGGCCAGCAAGAACAGCGGTATCTACAACTACCCGGGCAGTCTCACGACCCCGGGCTGCGATGAGACTGCGGACTGGTGGGTCGTGGAGGCATCGATCAAGATCTCGTCTATTGACTTCGGCCGACTTCACCAGGACTTGGTGGAGTACCACATCACGGACAACGGCAACAACGCGCGTCCTGTGCAGCCTCTGAACGGCCGTACCGTGACGCGCTACCACTAGGAGCTTTGATGCTCCATTTACATGTAGTATTCTGCTGAGACTTGTTTCACATATGAAGTCTTCACTGCTTCTCCAACATCGCCACACGTGATACACTGAACAACATTTAGAATTTGAACATGTTTTTGTTTGACTGTTTCCATGGTGTATTAATATAATACATGTACTACCTCCATTCGGAAATATACGACCGAATGAATTTAATTGGCAAAATTGCAATATTGATACCCTCCGCAAGTAGATACCGGCGGAATACGATATGCACGCGTATCTCATCGTCTTGAAGAGGGATCTGCGGAGAGGTCCAGTTTTGAATCTCCCGCCCATTTCACTTCGCCAGTTCAAGCCAGAGTAGCAAGCGGGGAGGGCGGTGCCTGGAGGCTTTCGTGCCTCCCTTAGTAAGGACCAGGTAATATCACGGATGGCGCCATCGTCCGGACGGAAATCTCACAGGAGGCGCCCCTCTGTCTGTTTGTAGTGCTTGTGCGTATGCAAGATGCTACCCCCCCCCCCTCTCTCTCTCTCTCCCCGCGCTATGCTAGAGAACGAAGCTTCTCGGGCCGAGAAGCCGAGAATCTCGACTGACATGCTCAGGGAGGACGCGCAAACCTGTGCGCAAATGACATGCCGAGCCGCTACACCTCATGAAACAACAGGTGAAGTTGTGCCCGTGCTAGTGCAGGTCACTGAACTTGCTGGTGGTGGAGCAAGCACGCCACAGCTGATAGCGATGCTTGCACGTGTGATGAAGCCTGCCCTGCATGCTGCCTTCGTTGTGTTTGAACTCATTCCGCTCAAATGATTGGTCATACACTAATTTTGGTCTCTTTGTACAGCTTATAATTGCTTTGAAAACGAGGCGGAGCTATGCGCGATTTTTTTTTATTCGGTCGTTTATTCCCGAATGGAGGTAGTATTACTTTGAAGCAGGGAAGCCGACAATATCATTTTTACCTATTTTGAGGGGTTTGCTAAATAAATATCGGTCTCAGCAACGCTAAAACTGCAAAATGAATTATACTGGGAATACTGTACCGAAGAATGAACCCTCAAGGGATTCATTCAACGATACTTCACTGCAGAGGTCCGAAAATACAATACTATACTGAATTGCAAGCTTCATCCAGCCGCAATAAAAATTACTTCTACCAGCAAGCAATAATAAAAATTCCCGCAAATTATATTGTATTGACAATATCATCTAACTGCGTCTTGCTCTCTCGTCTTACCAACGCAAATTATCAAATATGAAAAATGTATTTTACGTTCAGTGACACAAATTATTATCACCCATAATTGATTATTTTGCGCAATATATAGGTTGCATATCGTGGAGAGTGGTAAGTGGTTTTCCGTCTACACAACTATGGTGTGCAACCCCCCAAGAATCATGTCATCGATACATGTACAAGTGGGTGACCTCATATCGACATGATTTGGGAGTTCGGCTGCGTGCGTACTTGTGGTATATTTATTGCCAATAATTGGTACAATATGATATTGTATTGGAGCTGGTAACATCCAATAATAAAAATTTATATTGTAAAACCCAATTATTTATTGAATCGCAATTATTATTTCCGACCTCTGCTTCACTGCGTAAGCGTAACCTGGGCTAACATTCGTACAACATTAGACATGTTGCATGAACCACGCGCGGTTTAAGCAGTGCTGCATGTACTACCAGGGCAGCATGATAGAAATGGACGGTATCGGTGCAATAGCACTGCTGTAACGCTGCGGCTAGCAGAGCAGCATGACACAAATCGACGGAATCGATGCAGTAGCATTGCTGTAACACTGCGACTAGCAGTCTGCTAGCAGTGCTAGTAGCAGAGCAGCATGATAGTAGTGGAGGCAATCGGTGCAGTAGCACTGCTACTAGAGTAGCATGATAGAAATGGACGGCATCGGTGCGGTAGCACTGCTACTACCAGTAGCAGAGTAGCATGATAAAAATGGACGCCATCAGTGCAGTAGCACTGCTACTACCAGTAGTAGAGCAGTATGATAGCAATGGACGGTATCGGTGTAGTAGCAATGCTACTACCGGTTGCAGAGCAGCATGATAGCTATGGACGGCATCGGTGCAGTAGCACTGCTAGTAGAAGAGCCCGACAACATAACGCAAGTCGCATGCAAAAGCGCTGCTTATACTAGGCAAATTGGTATTCCCAGTCTAAGTCGCAGACGCCCTAGTTTCAGGTAAAATAGTGTAGCATTTGAACTGGTCAGCATACAAAAAGAAAGATGTAAGCGTCGTACCAGACATGATTGCTATCAGTTCGACGATAAATAAATAATTAGTACGATAAATATAAAGTAAATATATTTCCCATTAATATATTTTTCGGGTTCCCTGCTTTGAAGTATTAATATTTGTTCTGGTACTACCGTAAAACACGGATCGAATGCTACACCCGTAAAAAGTAGACAACGTGTATAAAAACAAAACCTGTACACTAGTTTTTACATGGGTAAAAAGTTTAAAAAAAAATGTAGTATCAATTTTATCGTTTGGTGCTGTACATTTTTTGTCATTTTTACAGGATGTTGCACTTAATCCGTGTGTAGCATTCGATCCGTGTTTTACGGTAAGAGAATCTCCACCGGAGGCAACTCGCGTGTTGATTGGCTGGAATTTATATAGCTATAGACATCCAGAGCCACTGCATGACGACAAAACCTTCGCCCGTCGCCGACGGGCGAAGGCCGTCGGTATCGTATGTTGAAGCCACTCTTCTTTTAAGAGTTCATGATGCTTTGGTTGCAAACTAGCCGTACTTCTATCGACGAAGTGGTGCCGCTGAGCTTTGTTTGTCTTGTGAATGAGCAATAGCTGCTATAGCTTTGCGTCGCTATGGGCCCTCCATAGACACTGAAACCCCTCGGTAGCTAAAATTATAGCTATAGAGATGCCCGGTGAAACAACGGTAGCTAACATTTTGGTCGGGTGGGTAGCTATATAGCTATAGATCCTTGCCGGTGGAGAAGCTCTAAGAGCATCTCCACCTAAGTATGGTTTAGACGGCTACATATAGTAAAATGCATGCTCTCCCCACTAGATACCACAGTCTTGCATGCGGAACATACTGTAAGTCCATGACGATCACAGAAACACACCAAAAACCCAAAGCAGATACTTAAGTACCGCATTTCTCTCGCGTTTTGAGGGCGACACCAAGAGTATGCAGAGCCGCATCACTGTTGGTGCACGGCCAACCAGCGCCTCTTCTCACTGTTGTAGATAGTGCCTAGCCTCCTTTTTACGGCCAGGAGACGCCGTACGCCGCACTCGATCGACTACCAGCAAGTTGCAGTGCAAGGGACGAACCGCGCGCAAAACGGTAAAGCGTCGACCCCCAGTCAGGCGCATGGATACTACTGTACCATGGTACATACATGATGTAGGTCGTGGTAACACTTGGACGATCGCAACGCGCTGGGTCAGCCGATCCACTGGTCGCTTCAACTGACAACTTGACGATACATGTAGGATACACATGTACCTAAAAGACATGATATCGATGTCATTTGTTCTCACGTATGATCACTGCGCCGCTGTAGTCGGCTATTGCATGCACTAGTCGAAATCCCCACGTCACTTAATGCTTCATGCGGTGATGGGAGCATGACGCCCAGGCATGTGAAGTATTACTAGTCATCAGCCGCTAATACACGTACCGGTAGGGAATTGTTTTAACGACGTGAAAGACTTGTGGTGGTTGACTCTTCTTCTTTTATTAAAATACAATGTAGTATACTATGTGCGGAGTTATAATGATACAGTAGCCCAGTACAGTAGCCCCTGGGAGCAACGTTTCTCGACGGACTCGTACACTCGTATGAGCGTTATAGAAAACACAGAAGCCGCGTTGCGTTGTTCAATGTAACGAGCGGCTGGACTCCAGGCTGGAGCCCTCAGTCCTCACAGCAGATACCGGTACAGCAATGAATCTGGACGAGCTCTCTAGAAGCACATGTCAGAAGCGCGTGCTGTTTATTTTGTAGCACATCGCCATATGCTGACAAGCACTGTCTTAAAGGGTTAAGCGAACGGCCATTTGTGCATTATCAATGTAAGATTAAATTTGAAATGTTAAAACTACGAATTAATTTAAAATAAGTAATAATTATGATTCGGATTTATCGAGAAAAATGAACGTTTGGGCGATACGGCACCGTATTCCATGCATTTCCTGCAACCGCTGTAGGGGGGGGTTAAGAGGTCCTCTATTTGTGTTTAGCTAATATAAACTATAGATTCCTGGTATCGCTGGAGGCTATGCCTTATTGATAATCCTGTCTGTGGGGCTTTTTCTCTACTGGTGTTTAGTAGCTCTTGTGCTGCAACCGCTGTAAATCTCCCCGCATGTGCGTCTAAGAATCTAAAATTGCCTAGTGCTAAAATTAAAGTAGCTAATATTTGATTAGCTACTTCAATTTTTGCACCAAGCAATTTTGATAGGATGGACATGTTAGCACGTAATAGAGCTTCTGGTGGTGATCGCTAAGAAGCGAGATTTGAAAACAGGAGTAACTATAATACTGTACGCGCTTTGAATGAGGTTGTAGGAAATACATACATTGCCAAACAAAGGCGGATTTATCGGGACTATCCGATACAACAGATATGTTTTTATATAATAAACAACAAGGTGCGTTTTAGAGTACCGGTACCGGTAAGCAACAACATCCCTAGAACTATAAATTATGGAAGTGGTTTGAGTCACCAACGAGATTGCATAAAACCAACGCATTTGCCCTAACCACCAAAGTCGCCGGCCTTCGGCCGGCGAGATCAAGCGCAGCGCGGAGCGCTGCAAGATTAGGGTGAGCCTACCGGACTCGGCCATCGAGGTTTAGCATCGACGTGCGAAGCGAAGTCTTCGCGCGGCGTGCTAAACCTCGACATTAACCCGTTTTCCAGCACGGTCCCGCATGGTTTTTGGGGTTAGGGCAGGGTGATAAGGTACATGATGTTGCTGGAAAGTCGCAGGAAAGTTACAGGAAGGTTGCAGCAACGACGTTTTATGCAATCTCGTTGGTGACTCTAACAAGGTCCATAAATTATAGTTCTATATTATAGTCTATAATATAGTTCTAGGACCATAATATTATTAGACGGACTTGTCGGTTATGGCAAGATCTCGAGAAACAAATGTTTT
Source organism: Phytophthora x cambivora (assembly GCA_033557925.1). NCBI lineage: Eukaryota > Oomycota > Peronosporomycetes > Peronosporales > Peronosporaceae > Phytophthora > Phytophthora x cambivora. The sequence goes on along the minus strand of JAUCEB010000012.1, from coordinate 880,716 downwards.
CTAGTTCTTGACAACCTTGACGGCAGCAATACAATTCATAAATGTCCTGCAGATGTATAATATATGTGCAGTAGCTTGTCTTTACAGTACACTTGCACCAACTTGGAAGCAAATCACCACAAATCTGCTGTCACCGATTTGCTCCCGATCCCTAAACTGCTCCTCGTTTGCGCCGCACCGCGATCGACCGATTCTTGATGAGGAAGGAGCACTTCATTCCTCAACTTGCACTCTACGCAACACCTCGCCTCGCCTCCTTCGACTCCGATCCGACTGCGTTCCGACAAAATGAAGTTCATCGCCACCATCTCCGCTGTCGTTGCCGCTTGTACCCTGACCGCCTCCGCCGACGTGTCGACGGGCCCCGTTTGGGGCTACCGTGCCAACGACGCCAGCATGGTGCACACGTCCAAGTGGGCTGAGCACTGGAAGGCGTGCGGTGGTGTGCGCCAGTCGCCCATCGACATCAAGACCGTGGCTAAGTCGGGCAATGGCAAGAAGAGCCCGCTCAGCTTCAGCGGACGCTGCTCGCAGTACAACCTGACGGAGCCCCACGAGCCGCTTGAGGTGGACGTCATCGGAGGTTCGTGATGTGGAGAGTAGTCATTACCCAGTTGGTAGCCTGTAAGTTTCTGATAGTGTTGTGTTAATTCATTGAACAGGCAACTGCGCTGCTTCGGTGAATGACGCGGAGTACAAGATGGCGCAGTTCCACCTGCACGCTCCGTCGGAGCACACCGTGGACGGCAAGGCCCACGACGGCGAGATCCACTTCGTGCACAAGAGCAGCGACGGCTCTGCCCTGTTGGTAGTTGGCATCTTCCTGGACATTGCTCCCAAGTCGGACGAGTGGCTGGGACCGGTTCTCAAAGCTCTCGAGAGCGTCAACTCCACGTCTCATACCGAGAGCGAGGCTATCACGGTGCAACTGTACGTTGATATTTTTGTTATTGCGACTCCATTTTGTGGAAATCCGCTAATATCTTGCGTGTTGGTAATTCAACAGGAAGTCGTACTCTAACTTGATCAAAAAGGCCAGCAAGAACTGCGGTATCTACAACTACCCGGGCAGTCTCACGACCCCGGGCTGCGATGAGACTGCGGACTGGTGGGTGGTGGAGGAAGCGATCAAGATCTCGTCCACTGACTTCGGCCGTCTTCACCAGGACTTGGTGGAGTACCACATCACGGACAACGGCAACAACGCGCGCCCTGTGCAGCCTCTGAACGGCCGTACCGTGACGCGCTACCACTAGGAGCTTTGATGCTCCATTTAGTGTACTGCTGAGACTTGCTTCACATATGAAGTCTTTGCTGCTACTCCAACATCGCCACACGCGATACACTGAACAACTTAACATGTTTTGTTTGACTTTTCGATTTGGTGTGAAGCGGCTCTAAACTAGAGGGTTGGGCTGGTCGTACTGTACATCATTCCTGTTCACATGATATTGTGCATCTCGGCGACAGCAATCGTGGAGGTACTGGTATAGTACTTCGAAGTACTATTAATACGTAGTACTATTAATACCTCCGTTCGGAAATAAAAGGCAGTTTGAAGTTCAACCTGATTTATGATAGAGTATACCCCCTCATATCCGATACCGCCACCGCCGTTTGAATCTCCCGCCCATTTTCGGCAAAGATCTGCTGAAATCCCCCTCATTCCCGAACTTGAGCGCTTCCGCTCATGACGAAGCAGGTAACCGACGATCTGGCGCAAGCGCTGTGGGAGACACTACTACTCCACAGCACTAAGGGCAGGCTCCGCTATGGGGACATCGCTGCGATTGCATGCGAGTTCGGGCTCACCACGAAGGCCGCCACGCGCGTCTGGAAGAAGGGGGTCCGCTCGATGGGGGATCGTGTCGCTGCAGTGGTGAAAGCTGGCTAGAGCCGGCGAGGCTGGAAGAAGGTTGACCGCGCTGAACTATGCAAACGCGTGGCCCAAGTCCCCGTTGCGGATCGCGAGAATCAACGCAGGCTGCAGTACGCCACGAACACTAGCGCCTACCTCATCGACCGGCTATACAAGGAAGGCTATCTGCGACGCGCTCTGAGAAGGACCCGCCCCCTACTGTCGCCTAAGCACATCTCCGACAGACTCAAGTACTGTGTGGACCGTGTGCAGCGTACCATGGATGGACGCCACTTCTTCGACCCGATGTACGATGTTGTGCATCTGGACGTGATGTCCAAGCCTCTTGGAGCGCTCGCGCTGCCATCATGGGACCTTTCCTAGCGCCCAACAACCAAGATGCCTCTGATCTCGATGTCTTTCTTTACTAAATGTCTTTCATTTCCCTAGTGGCGGAACAAGCACGCCTAGCTCGTAGCCTTGGTTACCAGCATGATGCCGATGACTCCCTTTCGACTTCCAATAGCAGTAACCCTCTGCAAATTTTATAATAAAAAAAAAACGAAGCGGAGCTATGCGCAATTTTTTTTAAAACTGCCCTTATTTTCCGAACGGAGGTAGTACTACCTCTGTGCTGAAAATAATGCACCTTCAAAAAATATTTGCGCATAGCTCCGCCTCGTTTTTTTCACCGATATAGGATTTGCAGAGGTTTAATGAAGTGCCCTACAAAAGGAAAGGATCCAGGTCTGAAGTCTCAAATGCAGAGGGTAGTAGCGAGGGCTGGTGCTGGGGTATCACCTGCGGTGGGGAGGGACGTTGCCCAGCACAACTAACCGGAGGAGGTTGGGCAGCACGAAGCTGCTCTGCGTAGATCTGCTCTACAGAGAGCATTGCGATTGCTGAATGAGCGCTGAAGAGGATCTCGGCATCACACATCAGAGTGGTGGGGAGTTGGCCAGCATTGATCAGCTTGTCCTTGTGTTTGTGCGGGAGCCGGTAGTTGTTGCGCCCTTCGTTGGTCATGATCTCCTTCATGACAAGTTGCAGCGTTAAGAATGTCTTGTTGAGAGTCTCTGCCGTAGTCTCTGCAAACGCGAGCTCAACTTCCTTGATGAGATCCTCCGTGGTCCGTGGGCTGGTGTGAGACTGGAGAGACTGTATGCTGCAGAAGTAGCCAAGATCAAGGCAATTGAGATCTGGGCTTTGGGCAGGTTGGTTCTTCAGTCGGATATTCCATCCGTCGGCGCGTCCAGCAGCGACCACTTCAGCGTCCTCCTCAAGCACATGTGGCCTCGCGTTGTCTTGTTGAATGCGAATGAGAGTGGCCTTCTGATCTTGAGGCCACTTCGCCTTGATGGCAGGAATGACGTCGGTCACGAGCATGCGGCGCGCCAAGGTACGGTTCATAGAGACTGGTTTTATCTCCTCGACACCTGCGGGGCGGTTGACACTCCAGCGTTGTGTAATGTAGGTCTCCACGACAGGCCAGAGCCCTATCTTGCCGGCCCAGTCGCCGCGTGGCCGCGCCACGGCGCACAGGAACATCACCATCTTGATGTGACGCTTGCTTTGAACGTACTGCACCGGAGCTTCTTCCAGGGGTGTGCCGTCCTTGCCCGTCAGCACGTACACACGCTGGCCGATCTTTTTGACGTAGAACCACTTTTCGTCAATGTGGACTACGTCGAACATTGGGTCGAAATAGTACTGCCCGTCCCCGTTTAGCTTCACGTGGTTCACGGCGAACTTCAGGCGCGCCACTCTATGCGATGCCGTAAGCCGGGGCCGTGTTTGCCTCAGGGCCCGCCGCATGTAGCCCTCCTTGATCAACTGTTGGACAAGGTAGGAACTTGTATTCGACGCCTGTTGGATCTTGCGGTGGTTCTCACGCTCGTTGACGGGCACGGCTGACACATGATCGCAGAGGACTGCTCGGTCTAGCTTCTTTCTGCCACGCGCACTCTTTCTTGACTTGACAACTGCAGCGACGCGGTCGCCCATCGAACTAATTCCTCTCTCCCAAATGCGCGCGACGACGAAACGGCTTAAGTGAAAGTGTGCTGCAGTCTGGACAATGTCCCCAGGGCTCAGCACACCTCTGGTGCTGCGAAGGAGCAGCGTCTCCCAAACGGCTTGCCGTTCTTCATCGGTTGCTTGCTTCATGGGCAGGAGAGTGCGTCTTGAACAGGGGGCTGCGTCTTGAGCGGGAGGCTGCAGATCTTCGAATGAGCACTAGAGGAAGTTGTGCGGTCCAGAAAAATGGGCGGGAGATTCGCAATTCAAACGATCGGATATACAAGGGTATCGTTCTGAACAGGACGCAATCTGATTGGCTAGGTGCGTTATTATCCGTTCAGAGGTAGTATACGTTAAACTCGTACATGTATGGTAAAAACTCTATCTTACGCACATCATCACACGGCTTAACGTATGATACCATATCAACACATGTAGCAAGCATACCATACCCCAAAACCTCCGAACTCCGACCTCCGACCTCGCTCCGACCTGCACACAGAACGTGCGGATCGGAGGGGGGTCGCCTCTAAACCTATCACCCTGCTACGCGCTCCGCGCGAACCCAAAAAAGCGGCTCGCTGCGCTCGCTGGTGACAGAACCCTAAGCCCGCTGCGGCTCGCACGCGTCGCCTCCGCTTGGTAGGTAGACCACTGCTAGGTCTGGGTTTGCAGCCGCGTGCTACGCACACGGACTGTCAAACCGCAGGCGGGGGACTCGCTGCGCTCGCTCATGACACCCGTCCCCAAAGCTCCGACCAATCATCAAACGGGGCGACTAATATGACTACGAAACTGTATGAATAACACTTTGGTAAGGGCTAGGGTAAATGTGATATGCTCCGACCGGGCTTGACTAAGCTTTTGTATGTGCCAATCTTAAGTACGGTCGGAGATTTGACTATATTCATCCATATACTTATGTACTGTACTACTATATGACATTATATCATTGATAATATCATTATTATTATAGTAGTATGTATTATATATTATATATTATACATGTATATGGACGTAAATTATATGGTAATGCCACCGTACTTATACGTATAGGTTATGAAAGTGACAAGCCGAGCAGAGCTCCGCGAGCGGGGCGTTTTGCGCAGTGAACGGCCAAGCACACGTGAGATGCCCTAGCTCAAGCTAAAACACATGCTTTAAGTGGGAACATATGGACGCCATATGTTCCCACATGCTTGATATCAAGCATGTGAATAGCCCATAAACCGGTCGATTGGTAATTGATGCACATGGCAGCCATGTGCATCAAGTACATGATGGCTTGGGGTGGCAACGGCAGAAAGAAAGGTCCATGTATCCACCCTGATCATGGCCAGTACATACCCTTCCCTCAGTGATGAGTGGTGGATGCTGCTTCATTCAAGAACTTTCAGGGTCGAGTGAAGATGCCAGCGCGTTGTGTAACCCGGCGTGAGGCCGAAGCATTTCTTCGCCGTCTAGAGGAGAGGGAGGGCGCCGATCGAGAGCGGCTCGTACGTGAGCATCGCGAATACATCGACGGCACAAGGGACCACGACGCAGACTTTGGTGACGAAGAGCAGAAAGAGGACGCAGCGTCCGCGCCGCACACGCCCACCAGACGGCCGAGAATTACGGTGACGGCGTCCAACAGTTCGGCGCCACGGCACCGAAAGAAACGGGCGCTCTCTACGCTTTACGACATGCTGGCAACGCACCAGTGCTACGTGGGAAAATGCCTGTAGCAGCGCTCAACGCCGAGGAGCTGGCCGAGCAAGCTGCGATTGTTGAGTCGGAGTTGGATGACGACAGGGGTGAGGACTACGACGACTCGGCTGAAGCGATGCCAAATGATGATGCCGAGTACCTGGAGGCAACGACGCCGCCGGCAACTCCCCGCAGTAACCCCTCTCCGAAAACACCATCGTGTACATGTTGGGATGCGGAACGAGCACTTCGATGTCGACATGCGGTACGTGTTCATGCTATTGATATCATGCATAATTGTTACCAAGACAAGCTGTATGTATTATATGTAGATCGGCGACTCCCCCGCACCCAAGGTCAATCGGAAACGGTCCCATGCCCGTCAGCAATGAAGGCGTACCACCGCTGGATGGGGGGGGGTCAACGTGCATGACCAACTGCGTCTGCAGCGCTACTCACTGCAGGTGTCACTGCGCTTCCGCAAATACTACAAAAGCCTGGCACTTGGTCTGATCGACATTGCTATCGTCAACAGTTTCAGCGTGTATCGAGAGGCATGCAAGATCCGGGGAGAACCCCCGGCGGATCATGCTGACTTTATTGCGCAGCTACATGCGCAGCTTTTGGCAATTGGCCCGCCGAATTCGCCGATACGGTAAGCAGCACTTTAGAGTCCCTTTCTTCTAGTTCTAACCGTTTATGTTTCGATGTATTCGCCAGGCCCGGCCACACCGACATGCGATGACGCCAGCTCAACGTCTGGCCGGCACAGGCTTGAGATGGACGACGAGTGGGTCGAAGTCAATGAAATTCGCAAGCGGCGCCAACGACAGTGCAAGGTCTGCACCATTCGCAAGACGGTTCGCTCCAAACGTCAAATGACTCGGTTTTACTGTGCGAAGTGTAGCAAGGGCTCCAAGCGGTAAGTGATTCATGCTTGATAGATGTCTTGCTAACGCTGAACTAATGCATGATATTATGCAAGTGTATACTTGTGTGACAAAGTGCGTCAAGGTCATTATCCCAACAACAACATGACCTGCTACGAGATTTTGCACCAACTTTGGCGTAACGGGACTGAGCGCCCGCAACCGCGTTGCGGTCGTGGTATCCAAATGAGGGCCCCAGGGTAGAAGTCCACCGACGCAGATGAAGAAGCTGATGACGATCAAGACACTACGGGTGGCGCTAACAGCAATGCACCCGACGGCGCCACTGGTGGCGGCGCACTCGAGGAGAATCGTGACAACGGCAGCAACGACGGCGCTGCTAATGAGGAGGAGGGCAGCGCTGACAATCGAGAGGAGGACGGCGCTGGCAACAAGGAGAGCGAAAACACTGGTCAGGAGGAGGGCGACAACACCGGGCACGAGGAGGGCACTGACAAGGAGAACTCTTCTTGTTCTGGTGGGGCGGTCAATTGAAATGGTGGCTGCGCTGGAGAGGCCGGATTCGTCTGGTAGGCGTAGGGCAGCAGAGAGATAATACTGCGTAAGTAATCGATCAATAGCTTGCATTTCACGCGTTTCGCCTTCTAGTTCAAGACACGATTTTGCATTCGTAGTTGTTTTGCACGCGTCTAGCAGCAAAGAAAAATCACTCCCAGTAAAAGGGCCGTTTCCATATCCGCCATATCAACCATGGGCTCTACGGATTTAATGAATGACGCTTGATAAGCAGCATGTGGTCCCATAAACTGGACAGGTGAATCGACTTTGTTCCGAGATACGGTTGAGATACGGTTACTGTACTTTTTTCATCTATACAAATTCCAAGTAAAGGCTTTCTTTAACATGCTTGATATCAAGCATGTGAAAAAATAGTCCGTGCATAGGAATCCGGGCCTCGTGACCGAGGGGTTAACCCCAGTGAACCAAACCGTAGGACAAAAAATAGGATCAAAAGTTTGCGCTCTTTCTTGGTGGCAGCTTAGCTATATGGGAGTTCTAACAGATATGGATAGAAAGATCTTCCGTCAATGCTTGCATTCGGCTAATTTTTTCATGTCCTCTAGTGCTCTCTAAGACGTAATAGCCAAATCAAAGGTGTCTTTATAACATATCATAATGGATGTTTGTCGTTGCTGCTAGGACAAAAATAAACGGTAGCGTCGAGTGAGGGATTACCGGTAGCTATATTTGGGGCGAAGCCCCCCTATAATCCCGTGACTCCGATTTAGTCTTTGATTACTCTCTTATTTACTCTCTGATTTACTTTTTACCAAGTGGATACATCAATTCTTGAAGAGGGTTAGGGTGAACATTTAGAATCGCGTGCCCTGGGGCCAAAAAAGTGAAAAAAACATGGGTTTAGAAACATTTTGATCTTTAAGACGGTTGCAAAAAAAGCACCTTCAACCCCATGTTGAAGCGACGCTTCAATCCAGCAAAGCCGTAAAAGTGAGGGCCCCGAATTAAGAAACAGGGAATTCCGGGTTCACTATCGCGAACCTACGAAAAGAGCTAAAAAGCGAATTTTGCTGGCGTACTGGCCGTTCTATGAAGCCTTAGGCTCTCATATGAGCCCTTAAAATGAAGCAAAACCTGTCAGAGTTTATCGTAAAAAAGTCTATCCGTAAGAAGTCTCGGTAAAAGGTTGCAGCGATGGCATCTTGTGAAGAGTCGGCACAGCAGGAAGCGGCGCGGAGAACATGCATCCGACCGCTACGACCCATCCCAGCAGCTAGACGGCGACGGCGACGGCCGCTGGCAGCGCTGCGCCTCCGCGCTTCCTCAGCGCGCGCTTCTCCTGCTCCACCTGACACTGCAGCTCCTCGGCAGCGGCAAGTGCCGCATCGAGCGCCTCTTCCTCACATGGGAGGAGGAGAAGATCAGGTGCTCCAAGCCCAAGACCTCGTCGCTCCTCGGCGCCTACGAGGCGTGGGTGGGCAGTCACTCGGGCCTGGCGCGCAACGTGGAGACGACGCTGTACGTGGCACCGCAGCTGGTGCCGGTGCGTGGCTTCAACTCGAGCGATCTTAAAAGATATCTAGGTATGTATGTAGATGGATTTCTTTAACGTATCCCTTTGTTGTTTGGTGCTGCAGAGGCGGGTGATGGCCGAAAGTGGCCACGCAGTTCGGCTACTCGCTGGTGGGTCTGCTGCACTTGTACCATGACTACGTGCTGTGGAAGAAGGAGAGCGCGGACAAAGATCCGCCGACGGGCAGTCACAAGTGCGTGAAGTGTCAGGTGTAGAAGTTAGTTGGCTGCTACGAGGACGGGGTTATTAATTGTTGTTGTATTGTGTTGTGTAAGACAGACGCGGTTGGTTCGGGTTCCACTGTCGCTGATTTTGCACGTGCAAGTGCTGGCGGAAATCGTTGCCCGCCGAGTCGGCGGAGACGTCGACAAGCCACTCGTAAAAATACCCGCTAGAGGAAAGGTCGCTCAGGAGTGAGCGAGCAAGAAGGACGATAGAGATCAGTGCAGTGGAGACCGGCACGGACAAGTATCGAATGGACTCGGCTATGGCGGACACGCCTGGTCCAGGCCCTCCCAACATCGGGCTACCACCGGAACCACAGCCTGCGGAAAGAGGGGGGGGGGGCGGACAGAATCCTCAGCATCCCAACCTCGACGGTGCAGCGACGGCGATCGCGCCAGAGGAGATCCAACCCAAAGCAACGCGACCCTTGGGTGAACGACTGTTCGACCCCCAAGAAACGACCAGCGACGCAGGAGTGCCCGGGCGTTTGGAGCGGCGAGCCCAAGCGGTGACTACAAGCACCTGGGGGGGACAAGGTGCGCGCTCACCCTCATGGGGCTGGTAGCGTTGTATTCCCCGTGCTTCAAACCGAGGAAACACGAGTTTTCAGCTCCGATCGACGCAGATTGACGCATATTAACCGTACTGAGCGGTTCTTGGCTTCAGAGCTGGTAACGCATAGTATTGAGTACTGACTTGAAGTTGAACAGTTGACTTGGTGATTGAATCCATTTAGAGCGCGGAAACCTGGTCCACGGACACCCGATGAGCAGGGCACGGGACATTACTCGGCAGCTCAACTTGAGCTGCAGTACGCCATCCGCGTTTATGGTGGTGCCAAACTCGGATTGGTCGCGCTTTCGCGAGCATTCTCGAGCTTCTCGGAGGCCAAAGTTTTGGACGTGGAGTATGCAAGAGCGACTCGCACAGAGATTTATGACAATCGATACCACACCATTCGATTTGCGCAGACGCAGTGTCCGCGCCCATTGCAGGGGGTATCGACAATAGTCATGGACGGAATGGAGTTATCGATTCATCACTTCCAACAGAACATGCGTCGACCATGTATGAAATGTCTGAATCCCCGACACGGCACTGCGAAATGCTACACCAAGTCAGCCAAACTGGAGATGATGCGCAACAGGGCTACGAGAATTTTCAACGGAGAGGTGTCCCCCGTTCGCACAGCCAACCGCATAGAATTCCGAGTGAAGTCGCTCGAAGAACTGGTGGCTATACTAACTGCCCATCAGCAACCGCAGGTTGTCCAGTCAACGCTTCTGGTGGCAGATGAAACGGACGCGAAAAGAGCAGAGGCAGTTGGGGTGCCACCAGCATCAACTGCTCAGGCGGCTCCCTCTGCCCAGCGCCGACAGGGACCGGAAACTGTCGATGCTGAAGGCTTTCATACTAAAACAGGTAAATCTCGTAAACCGAACCCATTGAATCCGAGTGGAGATGGAAAACCGCCCGGTAATGCAGGGAACAATGATCCCGTGGAAGGAAACAAGGAATAGTCGGTAGTCAACTCCAAGGTGGATCGGGGAAAGGATGCCAAGTCGGGACATTAGGTGTCCAGAAAGGTGGCGACCAAGAGCGGAAACAAGCAACTGAAGATGAGGACGGCGCCCACAGCAGCTAAGCGCTTCGAAAGGTTTCAAAGTGCAGAAGCTATGGATCAATACGGGATTCTTGCAGAGTCTGACAGTGATCGCGAAGATGTCGACGACATGGAGCTTGATGCCGTTGGGGAGCCCATAAAGACAGTCAGCTCAAATGGAGAGGCCGATGACGCCCCGTACGCCTTCGCCAATGATGTGGAGAGCGAAACAAAAGAGGGTCCTGAAGCCCTAAGTGACTATGAGGCGCCAACCGATGGTGGGATGGCGGAAGCCAAACACACGAACTCTTCAGGGATGACGGACGTACACATGGTGGATGCCGACGACAACGACGACCCGGAGTGGCTACGTCAAGCCATGTCCGCCGAGCGACATCCCCATACCAGCGGCGGTCCGGTCGATAAAAAGGACCCACTGCTGCCGGCGCTACCAAAACCTTCTAAACGGACGAAGTCCCGTGCTGGCAAAGTCGGGCTGCAGGATGGAGCCATCAAGGGTATGCAGACCAGTATGACCAACTACATGAAACAACCCCCAATTCACCAAGACACTTCACTCAGTCAGACTCGTGGCCTGTCTGAAGCGAGACCAGAACGGTCGGTTCATTCGCATGTACAGGATGATATGGTACCGGCAACGCCGGACTCGCAGGAGGAACTAACAATTGGAGCATCTTGCACTGGTACCGCCGAAGGGGATGCCGACTTACCAATCCAAGTAGGCCACTGGCTTTCCAGTTTCGATGGCAAGAAGGTCGAGGTGGCAGCAAACGGATAATGTGCTTTCTTGGCTTTGTACGCATCGACGACTAACCACTCGAATCGGCTGCTTCCGAAATCGGGTGGCGTCATCCGGCATGCAACCGCGCTGAAGAAGCTTGTCTACACCCTCATGATGGTCAACCTGAGGCGTGATGTCAGCTTGAAATTGGTCGATCCGATTCAAGAGTGCGCTAAACTGTACCCGGATCATCCAGGTTACACATCGATCGAGGCAGCCACAGCGACCTTATATGCTCATTACGACGCAGCACGTACAAGGTCGGCGGGAAAAAAGGTTCCGTCGTCTTTTTGGGCTGGCCCACACGAACTTCGAGCTATGTCACAGCATCTTCGGGAGCCTGTTATAGTTTTCGACGACAACGCAACCAATGATGCCCACGTACAACGCTACTTCTATCGACAACATCGCCTGGCGGACGGAACAGATCATGAAAGTGGCTACGGTGAAGCCATATCGGATAGAGACGCAACGGAGTATCTAAGATCATGCTGGGCATTACACGTGATGCCGACTTTTCTTGTCCTTCGGCACCACGAGCGCCACTTTTACGGGGTGAGTCACGGAGACACCTTCCTTCGCTGGAGAGCTGAAGGAGATCCAGCATTCACCAAAACAATTTCGGATACGTACGCTTGGAAACCAGAGATGAACCAACTGACGGCAGCTGAACTGTCGATTGACCTTAACACTGTCAATCACCTAGCCGATTTAGACAGTGTAAACAGCATCCTACTCAAACGCCGAGAAATGAGACTCCGGCTTGATGTGGTTCATGCCAGGTTGGGACTGCCCATTCTCGATTCCACACACAGTGCAGAAGCCGATGACGAACTACATGTGGAGGAGGAGCTGAACATTCACCAAGCTTATGGGATCGATTCATATGCGGCGTCCTCGCAAATTGACGGGGACGGTCAACCCCAACATCGTTTACCGACCCGTTATGCCAAAGCCACCACTGGGGACATCATGGCGAACACGTATTTCCGGGTGCTGCGTGACTCCTCAGAGGCTCTGATGGACAGCGACGACAAGCCGTTGGCGAATTTGGTGAGATCGGCCAACCAAGAGGCTTTTGAGAAATGGTGTAATCTCTACAGAAGTTCTCTTGCCATTCCCAAGACGAAACGCAGGAATTCGCATCCTGCAGATATCAGCGATTGGCTTCTCGAAAACACAGCGGCACTCAGACATTTATTTGCTTTTTTACCGTATCCAGAATTCGAGGCCAAGGGCTGGGTCATGGGCCATCTTAAGGTTTGGGGGGCCCATGAAGCGTTCACCGAACAAATTGGTGCATTACGGCGAATTGCAGAGGACGAGAGTATGGCTGAAACGACACGCAAATTTTGCCAGGACTGTCTGGACGCTTGTCAGGAGGTCTCACTTTTTCCTCTTACAGCACAGTCACTCGCACGGTCCTCGGAACGGTGGGAGCGTCTTACGAAATGGGTTCCAACAAACTACTGTAGGGCACAGACCGGCGAACTTACGGAAACGGAATGGTGTATTTTACACGTGATTCCGTACGTGGTTAGCGACTGGGGCGCAACGCCCATGGGGAGAACGCCGCAGGGTGCAAGGCAAACTTGGTACGAGGAATTTCCGTTTCTTCGGACGCTCTGCCACAGCATCGTTGATCACAATGATTGGAGTGCCGCGACGTTAGCTCCAACGGGGCAAGAGTGGGGGGGACCATGGAGAAGGATGATCTCAGGTCTTTGCCACGGTGGGGAGGAACTAAGGGCACATCAGTGCTTGCATCGTCAGCGCTGGGGGAACAGCCGACGCTTACGAATATGTTCAGCAATGAACATTCACTGCCAAATATACCAGAGCCACGTATTCATCTCACAATGGATCGCGTGGTTGCTGGGGGAGATTCGATGGAACAGATAGAACAGCCTCAGGACCGAAATACGGAAGTCCGCCCAAGAAAGCGAGTCAAAGGGGACATCCGCGACTTCTTTGTCGTAATTCCGGGTGAGGAGAAACTGAAAAACATAACAGCGCAATTCCAGACAGATAAAATCAGGCGAGTCAACAGGAGGCGGGAGCAGGAAGCTTTACTGGATCAATCACAAAAGAAATCAAGCCCGATGCTACATTCCGCTGATCAAACCTTTGGTTTTGTGACCCAAAATGTCAACGGACTGGGATCGACCGAAAAAGAACGGGCGAATTGGTTTAAGGCCTTTGGTGAACAAGACCAGCATGGTCGCAATGATCTGCTGATTATTCAGGAGACACACGTCGAAACCAACGAAGTGACACGATATCAGAATCTTTATGCTGGAAGATGGGGATTCAGAACAGGTCCAGGGCAACCCCAGTACTCCTTTTGGTCTCCGTCCGACGACAGCAAGGCTGGGGTGGCAATTCTCGCGAACCCATACGGGTCATTCAAGAACATGTCACCGTACGCAAAAGATCGATGGTCGGAGCACTTTATGGCAGTACAAGGGGCAATGGAGGGACAGCTGGTAATCGTATGCACTATTTATGCACCCCACAAACCAGCACCGCGGGAAGCATTCTACTCCAGCCTACAGAATCTTACTTTCCCGAAAGACGCACTACTCTTTATTGGTGGCGACTTTAACTGCACTTTAGACGATCAAGCCGATCGGAGTTATGCGGCCAGGGCAAAAGGGAACGACTCACCAGGACTGCGGTATCTGCTCAATATATGGGGCCTCCTGGACCCAATAGCGGTGGCGCGACCATCCAAATGGTCACTTCGGGGGCTCAAGCAGCATCACATCGAGACACACACGTATCATTACCCCGTAACGGGCTACGGAGAAGCCTGTTCCCGGTTGGATAGATGGTACACATCGGCGGTGACGTTACCATGGGTAGCAGCCTGGAACTTAGTACAAATGGGCGCATCGGTAGATCATCACGGAGCAAAAGTGCACATCAGGTCTCCAGATGACCCCATTCGATTCAAACGCCCTTCTCGCATTCACCCGGTACCGGACTACGCTGCCACGGCCGTTAAACAGACAACAGAACAACTACTACATGACTTTCGCGAGCGCATGGAGACGCAGGCACACAGTGCAGAAGAGGCAGCAAAGCACTGGGAGGAATTGAAAGGCGAGATCGCTCGTCGTAATCGCATCTGTGTCAGAGAACAGAAACGGGCTAGGCGCAACACGCTGAAACAAAAACTAGTTCGACTAGTCAAACAACAACAACGACACCACGAGGAGCTAATGGGGACGCCACCAACAGTGAAATCGATTACTGACCTGATGGATAGGATGTCGTTGAATGATACGGCCGGTCCAACGCGAGCCGTGCGGTTGAGGCGTGCAATTGCCGATTGCAAACGAGCTCGAGCGGATATGGGGCAGCGTCGCACATTTCAGGATGCAACCCACTGGAAAGACAAGACAACAAGATCCTTTTTCCGCAGAGTATCAAATAAATTCACTGACAACACGATTCACCAGTTAGACCCGGTGCCAGGGGCACCACCACGAGGAGTTCATGAAAAAGCCGATATTCTGGCCGACGCATGGACCCCTATTCTCCAGCAAAAACCTGCAGAAAACAAAGACATTGCCGATGTCGCTGGTTGGATTAAGAATTCTGAAGGTCCAACAGCGACACAGGCAGCAGTGGCTGGAGAAATAACAGAACTGGTTATTAGGGTGGCAATCCAAGCATGTGAACAAGGCAAAGCGGCCGGACCTGATCGGCTAGGTAACGGCTGGTACAGGGAGTACGAAGCCATCCTAGTACCGATTTTGACGCCTCTTTTCAACTTATGGTATGACGCCGGCTATTTCCTCCATCCTTCCTTGAGGCTGGCATTTTCTGCCTCAAGAAAGGTGGATTACAAAGTAATGCCCTCAATTTTCGACCTATTGCCCTTTTGAACACCGACTACAAAATCTTCACCCGAATATTGGCTAGCCGAGTGAGTGCGACTTTAGCTGAGCAGATACACTCTAATCAAAATGGATTCGTTCCGGGGCGAACGATACATCAGACGCTGGATCTGTATGCGGTAGCACAAAGCATGGTACTGGCCGACATAGATCAGGCGGAGGCTACGGCGCTGCTTTTGGATTTTAAGAAAGCCTATGACTCACTGGATCGAAAATTTCTGCTCGAAATTCTGAGGCGTAAGGGATACCCAGAGAAATTCGTTCTAGCAGTGGCCAGCATTCATGACGGCACCCGGGTGCGATTTCTTCCAAACGGGACGAAGTCCCGCATGATCTCCATCACGAGCGGAATTAGGCAAGGGTGCCCTTTAGCACCTATGCTTTTTATCCTGGCTCTTGACCCGTTATATCGCAAACTCGATGGATTCCTTGGAGTCAAAGGGGTTATTCTTCAATCGGAGGCGGGTCGTTTTGAATCGCGTGTGGCAGGATATGCTGACGACACGGCTGCGTTCGTCAAAGACCCGGCTGATATTCCCTATATTCTTAGGGATCTAGAAAGCTATGGAAATGCATCTGGGCTTCATATCAATGCGGGGAAAACCATGGTCATTGCATTGCACCCCGCAGGGCCAGCTCAGACTATGATTTTACCACCATTGCTGAAGTATCAGGATCGTGAGGCGGCCTGTCGATATCTCGGGCTGCAGGTAGGCAGTCATGTCGACGCCGATCGATCGTGGCAGGTTGCAGGAAAGCAACTACAAGTACGACTACGGTTGGCGTGTCAAAAAATTACAACGGTGGATCAACGAAGTCAAATAGCAGGAGCTATCATCGTACCTAAGCTTATGTTCATTGCTCGACACGCGTGGCCTTCAACGGAAGAGGTGAATGACATGGAATCTAGAATTAAAAATTATGTTTGGCACGGCCAATTCACGACGGACATACATGGAACAAAGGCATGGCTGGACGCAGATTTGGCGGCGTTACCTCGGACAAACGGGGGTATAGCGCTTCCGAGCCTGCGTACTGAGCTTTGCGCTTTGGCCGCGGTCACGGTGAGCTCATGGGCGGAAATGGGTACCCGCCAAGCCCACATTGTAGGCGATATTTTGTTTCACAACAACAAACGTGGGCTTGTACATCACGCCAGAATGGAGAAAATTCACGAAAAACTCTTTTAGGCGGCGAAAAACGTTATGGGATACAGGAAGGAAACTCATCACGCTGGTCGGAGCACCTGAGGTTGATGACCTGGCGCAACTGCAAACAGCACCATTAGTACAGGCGTGCTTTGAGAGGGGGGGGGGTCTCCAAATCACTTGGTGTGGGCATAGCTTGCAACTTGAGTGCACTGAGTTTCTCAAGATTACGAAGTTCGTCCGAAGTGAAATCATGCAGATCACACCGAGCAGACTTCATCCGGAATGGCTGCCGTACGCGGCGATCAGCACGTTACATATACTAACCGCGGAGGGGGAGCGCGATTCGTTGGCATCAGCATGTGGACTAACGGCCACGGCCCAAATTGAACTGCGGGATGTGGTTACATGGCACAGGGCCAAACTTGGCTTAGTAATTTTTTCTTTCAAAGGCAAATTAGTGGGTGCTCATCAACGACCTCAAGCCGAATTACAGGCAACTACACTTCTCATGAATTTTCCACAATTGGCTATCCGGGCGGAGCACAAACTAGAAGTCATGTTCACGGCTTTACCGACAGACCACCCAGTGATAGTGACATTACGACCAGGGACTCCGGTCGAGGCGATTTTAGAAACCGATCTCACTAGCCCTCCAACAGTGTCCTTAATTGACAGCCATAGAGCTCTCACTGGAATTATAAACGCACTACCAAGAGCGGATATTCAGATTCAGAATGTACACCCGCATCCGTTGCTCAGTCGACTGGTCTGTCTGTGGGCAGGCAGACGGCGTTGGACACGATATCGAAGGGAATACAAACAACGGATTGCACATACGGCGCTCCGTCGAGGCGAAGTGAACTTACAAGAACGTAAGGACAAATGGAACAAATCAAGCAGCACGGCAGCCAAGAGTTTGGCGAAGTTGGAGTGGAATCGACTCCGCCGAATAGTAGGCCTGGGTCCGTGGGGGGAGCAACTAATCTTCCGGATTAAGCTGCACGCCTTTTCCCTATACGACATCACGCAAGAAAAACAAGGTTGCCCACATGCAGCATGCATTCATCTAGAAGGACCCGCCACCTACTGTCGCCTAAGCACATCTCCGACAGACTCAAGTACTGTGTGGACCGTTTGCAGCGTACCATGGATGGACGCCACTTCTTCGACCCGATGTACGATGTTGTGCATCTGGACGTGATGTCCAAGCCTCTTGGAGCGCTCGCGCTGCCATCATGGGACCTTTCCTAGCGCCCAACAACCAAGATGCCTCTGATCTCGATGTCTTTCTTTACTAAATGTCTTGGATTTCCCTATTGGCGGAACATGCACGCCTAGCTCGTAGCCTTGGTTACCAGCATGATGCCGATGACTCCCTTTCGACTTCCAATAGCAGTAACCCTCTGCAAATTTTATAATCCAAAAAAACGAGGCGGAGCTATGCGCAATTATTTTTAAAACTGCCCTTATTTTCCGAACGGAGGTAGTACTACCTCTGTGCTGAAAATAATGCACCTTCAAAAAATATTTGCGCATAGCTCCGCCTCGTTTTTTTCACCGATATAGGATTTGCAGAGGTTTAATGAAGTGCCCTACAAAAGGAAAGGATCCAGGTCTGAAGTCTCAAATGCAGAGGGTAGTAGCGAGGGCTGGTGCTGGGGTATCACCTGCGGTGGGGAGGGACGTTGCCCAGCACAACTAACCGGAGGAGGTTGGGCAGCACGAAGCTGCTCTGCGTAGATCTGCTCTACAGAGGGCATTGCGATTGCTGAATGAGCGCTGAAGAGGATCTCGGCATCACACATCAGAGTGGTGGGGAGTTGGCCAGCATTGATCAGCTTGTCCTTGTGTATGTGCGGGAGCCGGTAGTTGTTGCGCCCTTCGTTGGTCATGATCTCCTTCATGACAAGTTGCAGCGTTAAGAATGTCTTGTTGAGAGTCTCTGCCGTAGTCTCTGCAAACGCGAGCTCAACTTCCTTGATGAGATCCTCCGTGGTCCGTGGGCTGGTGTGAGACTGGAGAGACTGTATGCTGCAGAAGTAGCCAAGATCAAGGCAATTGAGATCTGGGCTTTGGGCAGGTTGGTTCTTCAGTCGGATATTCCATCCGTCGGCGCGTCCAGCAGCGAGCACTTCAGCGTCCTCCTCAAGCACATGTGGCCTCGCGTTGTCTTGTTGAATGCGAATGAGAGTGGCCTTCTGATCTTGAGGCCACTTCGCCTTGATGGCAGGAATGACGTCGGTCACGAGCATGCGGCGCGCCAAGGTACGGTTCATAGAGACTGGTTTTATCTCCTCGACACCTGCGGGGCGGTTGACACTCCAGCGTTGTGTAATGTAGGTCTCCACGACAGGCCAGAGCCCTATCTTGCCGTCCCAGTCGCCGCGTGGCCGCGCCACGGCGCACAGGAACATCACCTTCTTGATGTGACGCTTGCTTTGAACGTACTGCACCGGAGCTTCTTCCAGGGGTGTGCCGTCCTTGCCCGTCAGCACGTACACACGCTGGCCGATCTTTTTGACGTAGAACCACTTTTCGTCAATGTGGACTACGTCGAACATTGGGTCGAAATAGTACTGCCCGTCCCCGTTTAGCTTCACGTGGTTCACGGCGAACTTCAGGCGCGCCACTCTATGCGATGCCGTAAGCAGGGGCCGTGTTTGCCTCAGGGCCCGCCGCATGTAGCCCTCCTTGATCAACTGTTGGACAAGGTAGGAACTTGTATTCGACGCCTGTTGGATCTTGCGGTGGTTCTCACGCTCGTTGACGGGCACGGCTGACACATGATCGCAGAGGACTGCTCGGTCTAGCTTCTTTCTGCCACGCGCACTCTTTCTTGACTTGACAACTGCAGCGACGCGGTCGCCCATCGAACTAATCCCTCTCTCCCAAATGCGCGCGACGACGAAACGGCTTAAGTGAAAGTGTGCTGCAGTCTGGACAATGTCCCCAGGGCTCAGCACACCTCTGGTGCTGCGAAGGAGCAGCGTCTCCCAAACGGCTTGCCGTTCTTCATCGGTTGCTTGCTTCATGGGCAGGAGAGTGCGTCTTGAACAGGGGGCTGCGTCTTGAGCGGGAGGCTGCAGATCTTCGAATGAGCACTAGAGGAAGTTGTGCGGTCCAGAAAAATGGGCGGGAGATTCGCAATTCAAACGATCGGATATACAAGGGTATCGTTCTGAACAGGACGCAATCTGATTGGCTAGGTGCGTTATTTTCCGTTCAGAGGTAGTATACGTTAAACTCGTACATGTATGGTAAAAACTCTATCTTACGCACATCATCACACGGCTTAACGTATGATACCATATCAACACATGTAGCAAGCATACCATACCCCAAAACCTCCGACCTCCGACCTCCGACCTCGCTCCGACCTGCACACAGAACATGCGGATCGGAGGGGGGTCGCCTCTAAACCTATCACCCTGCTACGCGCTCCGCGCGAACCCAAAAAAGCGGCTCGCTGCGCTCGCTGGTGACAGAACCCTAAGCCCGCTGCGGCTCGCACGCGTCGCCTCCGCTTGGTAGGTAGACCACTGCTAGGTCTGGGTTTGCAGCCGCGTGCTACGCACACGGACTGTCAAACCGCAGGCGGGGGACTCGCTGCGCTCGCTCATGACACCCGTCCCCAAAGCTCCGACCAATCATCAAACGGGGCGACTAATATGACTACGAAACTGTATGAATAACACTTTGGTAAGGGCTAGGGTAAATGTGATATGCTCCGACCGGGCTTGACTAAGCTTTTGTATGTGCCAATCTTAAGTACGGTCGGAGATTTGACTATATTCATCCATATACTTATGTACTATACTACTATATGACATTATATCATTGATAATATCATTATTATTATAGTAGTATGTATTATATATTATATATTATACATGTATACGGACGTAAATTATATGGTAATGCCGCCGTACTTATACGTATAGGTTATGAAAGTGACAAGCCGAGCAGAGCTCCGCGAGCGGGGCGTTTTGCGCAGTGAACGGCCAAGCACACGTGAGATGCCCTAGCTCAAGCTAAAACACATGCTTTAAGTGGGAACATATGGACGCCATATGTTCCCACATGCTTGATATCAAGCATGTGAATAGCCCATAAACCGGTCGATTGGTAATTGATGCACATGGCAGCCATGTGCATCAAGTACATGATGGCTTGGGGTGGCAACGGCAGAAAGAAAGGTCCATGTATCCACCCTGATCATGGCCAGTACATACCCTTCCCTCAGTGATGAGTGGTGGATGCTGCTTCATTCAAGAACTTTCAGGGTCGAGTGAAGATGCCAGCGCGTTGTGTAACCCGGTGTGAGGCCGAAGCATTTCTTCGCCGTCTAGAGGGGAGGGAGGGCGCCGATCGAGAGCGGCTCGTACGTGAGCATCGCGAATACATCGACGGCACAAGGGACCACGACGCAGACTTTGGTGACGAAGAGCAGAAAGAGGACGCAGCGTCCGCGCCGCACACGCCCACCAGACGGCCGAGAATTACGGTGACGGCGTCCAACAGTTCGGCGCCACGGCACCGAAAGAAACGGGCGCTCTCTACGCTTTACGACATGCTGGCAACGCACCAGTGATACGTGGGAAAATGCCTGTAGCAGCGCTCAACGCCGAGGAGCTGGCCGAGCAAGCTGCGATTGTTGAGTCGGAGTTGGATGACGACAGGGGTGAGGACTACGACGACTCGGCTGAAGCGATGCCAAATGATGATGCCGAGTACCTGGAGGCAACGACGCCGCCGGCAACTCCCCGCAGTAACCCCTCTCCGAAAACACCATCGTGTACATGTTGGGATGCGGAACGAGCACTTCGATGTCGACATGCGGTACGTGTTCATGCTATTGATATCATGCATAATTGTTACCAAGACAAGCTGTATGTATTATATGTAGATCGGCGACTCCCCCGCACCCAATGTCAATCGGAAACGGTCCCATGCCCGTCAGCAATGAAGGCGTACCACCGCTGGATGGGGGGGGGTCAACGTGCATGACCAACTGCGTCTGCAGCGCTACTCACTGCAGGTGTCACTGCGCTTCCGCAAATACTACAAAAGCCTGGCACTTGGTCTGATCGACATTGCTATCGTCAACAGTTTCAGCGTGTATCGAGAGGCATGCAAGATCCGGGGAGAACCCCCGGCGGATCATGCTGACTTTATTGCGCAGCTACATGCGCAGCTTTTGGCAATTGGCCCGCCGAATTCGCCGATACGGTAAGCAGCACTTTAGAGTCCCTTTCTTCTAGTTCTAACCGTTTATGTTTAGATGTATTCGCCAGGCCCGGCCACACCGACATGCGATGACGCCAGCTCAACGTCTGGCCGGCACAGGCTTGAGATGGACGACGAGTGGGTCGAAGTCAATGAAATTCGCAAGCGGCGCCAACGACAGTGCAAGGTCTGCACCATTCGCAAGACGGTTCGCTCCAAACGTCAAATGACTCGGTTTTACTGTGCGAAGTGTAGCAAGGGCTCCAAGCGGTAAGTGATTCATGCTTGATAGATGTCTTGCTAACGCTGAACTAATGCATGATATTATGCAAGTGTATACTTGTGTGACAAAGTGCGTCAAGGTCATTATCCCAACAACAACATGACCTGCTACGAGATTTTGCACCAACTTTGGCGTAACGGGACTGAGCGCCCGCAACCGCGTTGCGGTCGTGGTATCCAAATGAGGGCCCCAGGGTAGAAGTCCACCGACGCAGATGAAGAAGCTGATGACGATCAAGACACTACGGGTGGCGCTAACAGCAATGCACCCGACGGCGCCACTGGTGGCGGCGCACTCGA
The DNA here is from genome assembly GCA_033557925.1 of Phytophthora x cambivora. Classification (NCBI taxonomy): domain Eukaryota; phylum Oomycota; class Peronosporomycetes; order Peronosporales; family Peronosporaceae; genus Phytophthora; species Phytophthora x cambivora. Next base: position 858,674 of record JAUCEB010000012.1, on the reverse strand, counting down.
GGAGAATCGTGACAACGGCAGCAACGACGGCGCTGCTAATGAGGAGGAGGGCAGCGCTGACAATCGAGAGGAGGACGGCGCTGGCAACAAGGAGAGCGAAAACACTGGTCAGGAGGAGGGCGACAACACCGGGCACGAGGAGGGCACTGACAAGGAGAACTCTTCTTGTTCTGGTGGGGCGGTCAATTGAAATGGTGGCTGCGCTGGAGAGGCCGGATTCGTCTGGTAGGCGTAGGGCAGCAGAGAGATAATACTGCGTAAGTAATCGATCAATAGCTTGCATTTCACGCGTTTCGCCTTCTAGTTCAAGACACGATTTTGCATTCGTAGTTGTTTTGCACGCGTCTAGCAGCAAAGAAAAATCACTCCCAGTAAAAGGGCCGTTTCCATATCCGCCATATCAACCATGGGCTCTACGGATTTAATGAATGACGCTTGATAAGCAGCATGTGGTCCCATAAACTGGACAGGTGAATCGACTTTGTTCCGAGATACGGTTGAGATACGGTTACTGTACTTTTTTCATCTATACAAATTCCAAGTAAAGGCTTTCTTTAACATGCTTGATATCAAGCATGTGAAAAAATAGTCCGTGCATAGGAATCCGGGCCTCGTGACCGAGGGGTTAACCCCAGTGAACCAAACCGTAGGACAAAAAATAGGATCAAAAGTTTGCGCTCTTTCTTGGTGGCAGCTTAGCTATATGGGAGTTCTAACAGATATGGATAGAAAGATCTTCCGTCAATGCTTGCATTCGGCTAATTTTTTCATGTCCTCTAGTGCTCTCTAAGACGTAATAGCCAAATCAAAGGTGTCTTTATAACATATCATAATGGATGTTTGTCGTTGCTGCTAGGACAAAAATAAACGGTAGCGTCGAGTGAGGGATTACCGGTAGCTATATTTGGGGCGAAGCCCCCCTATAATCCCGTGACTCCGATTTAGTCTTTGATTACTCTCTTATTTACTCTCTGATTTACTTTTTACCAAGTGGATACATCAATTCTTGAAGAGGGTTAGGGTGAACATTTAGAATCGCGTGCCCTGGGGCCAAAAAAGTGAAAAAAACATGGGTTTAGAAACATTTTGATCTTTAAGACGGTTGCAAAAAAAGCACCTTCAACCCCATGTTGAAGCGACGCTTCAATCCAGCAAAGCCGTAAAAGTGAGGGCCCCGAATTAAGAAACAGGGAATTCCGGGTTCACTATCGCGAACCTACGAAAAGAGCTAAAAAGCGAATTTTGCTGGCGTACTGGCCGTTCTATGAAGCCTTAGGCTCTCATATGAGCCCTTAAAATGAAGCAAAACCTGTCAGAGTTTATCGTAAAAAAGTCTATCCGTAAGAAGTCTCGGTAAAAGGTTGCAGCGATGGCATCTTGTGAAGAGTCGGCACAGCAGGAAGCGGCGCGGAGAACATGCATCCGACCGCTACGACCCATCCCAGCAGCTAGACGGCGACGGCGACGGCCGCTGGCAGCGCTGCGCCTCCGCGCTTCCTCAGCGCGCGCTTCTCCTGCTCCACCTGACGCTGCAGCTCCTCGGCAGCGGCAAGTGCCGCATCGAGCGCCTCTTCCTCACATGGGAGGAGGAGAAGATCAGGTGCTCCAAGCCCAAGACCTCGTCGCTCCTCGGCGCCTACGAGGCGTGGGTGGGCAGTCACTCGGGCCTGGCGCGCAACGTGGAGACGACGCTGTACGTGGCACCGCAGCTGGTGCCGGTGCGTGGCTTCAACTCGAGCGATCTTAAAAGATATCTAGGTATGTATGTAGATGGATTTCTTTAACGTATCCCTTTGTTGTTTGGTGCTGCAGAGGCGGGTGATGGCCGAAAGTGGCCACGCAGTTCGGCTACTCGCTGGTGGGTCTGCTGCACTTGTACCATGACTACGTGCTGTGGAAGAAGGAGAGCGCGGACAAAGATCCGCCGACGGGCAGTCACAAGTGCGTGAAGTGTCAGGTGTAGAAGTTAGTTGGCTGCTACGAGGACGGGGTTATTAATTGTTGTTGTATTGTGTTGTGTAAGACAGACGCGGTTGGTTCGGGTTCCACTGTCGCTGATTTTGCACGTGCAAGTGCTGGCGGAAATCGTTGCCCGCCGAGTCGGCGGAGACGTCGACAAGCCACTCGTAAAAATACCCGCTAGGGGAAAGGTCGCTCAGGAGTGAGCGAGCAAGAAGGACGATAGAGATCAGTGCAGTGGAGACCGGCACGGACAAGTATCGAATGGACTCGGCTATGGCGGACACGCCTGGTCCAGGCCCTCCCAACATCGGGCTACCACCGGAACCACAGCCTGCGGAAAGAGGGGGGGGGCGGACAGAATCCTCAGCATCCCAACCTCGACGGTGCAGCGACGGCGATCGCGCCAGAGGAGATCCAAGCCAAAGCAACGCGACCCTTGGGTGAACGACTGTTCGACCCCCAAGAAACGACCAGCGACGCAGGAGTGCCCGGGCGTTTGGAGCGGCGAGCCCAAGCGGTGACTACAAGCACCTGGGGGGGACAAGGTGCGCGCTCACCCTCCCAACGCCGAAGTGATCACTGAAGAAATAGCACGTGGATCGCATATGCTGGAGGGCATTTGGAATCCTGTGCAAGTAAAACAACTTATGGCCACACTTCTAACTGACTGGGACACAGATGCCGCTACGGAGTGGTCTCCGGCGGAAATTGCGATGCGAAGCGAGGCGCTAGCTCCAGCCAAGGCAAGTTGTGACGAAAGCGTGAGGGCGTGGACAGCAAGAGAAAACGAGATCCTCCTGGCGTACCTTGGCGGAACATTGGAATTACCCCACCCTCCCAACTTTATCAAGGAGATACTTGTTGGCGAGCACCGGGCAATGATCGAGGATATGCATGAAGCATACTTCAACTCAACACTTACTGCGGTGATACCTGCATCAGTCCGGCTAACCAAACACGTCTCGCATGCGACCATTTTCAAGGAAATATTCATGGCCAACACGGATAAACGTGCCGGACATGTTATGATGCGAGTTTTTCAGCGAGATGTAAAACGGCTCAGTTTTGATGGTATTCAAACCATTAGCATCGTGTTCTACTCCAAACAAGCTTCCAGTCGGTGGGTCGAAAAAGCATTGCGCATCCAAAAAGCAGTTATCATCTTGCAGAATACTGCACGGACACCCGATGAGCAGGGCACGGGACATTACTCGGCAGCTCAACTTGAGCTGCAGTACGCCATCCGCGTTTATGGTGGTGCCAAACTCGGATTGGTCGCGCTTTCGCGAGCATTCTCGAGCTTCTCGGAGGCCAAAGTTTTGGACGTGGAGTATGCAAGAGCGACTCGCACAGAGATTTATGACAATCGATACCACACCATTCGATTTGCGCAGACGCAGTGTCCGCGCCCATTGCAGGGGGTATCGACAATAGTCATGGACGGAATGGAGTTATCGATTCATCACTTCCAACAGAACATGCGTCGACCATGTATGAAATGTCTGAATCCCCGACACGGCACTGCGAAATGCTACACCAAGCCAGCCAAACTGGAGATGATGCGCAACAGGGCTACGAGAATTTTCAACGGAGAGGTGTCCCCCGTTCGCACAGCCAACCGCATAGAATTCCGAGTGAAGTCGCTCGAAGAACTGGTGGCTATGCTAACTGCCCATCATCAACCGCAGGTTGTCCAGTCAACGCTTCTGGTGGCAGATGAAACGGACGCGAAAAGAGCAGAGGCAGTTGGGGTGCCACCAGCATCAACTGCTCAGGCGGCTCCCTCTGCCCAGCGCCGACAGGGACCGGAAACTGTCGATGCTGAAGGCTTTCATACTAAAACAGGTAAATCTCGTAAACCGAACCCATTGAATCCGAGTGGAGATGGAAAACCGCCCGGTAATGCAGGGAACAATGATCCCGTGGAAGGAAACAAGGAATAGTCGGTAGTCAACTCCAAGGTGGATCGGGGAAAGGATGCCAAGTCGGGACATTAGGTGTCCAGAAAGGTGGCGACCAAGAGCGGAAACAAGCAACTGAAGATGTGGACGGCGCCCACAGCAGCTAAGCGCTTCGAAAGGTTTCAACGTGCAGAAGCTATGGATCAATACGGGATTCTTGCAGAGTCTGACAGTGATCGCGAAGATGTCGACGACATGGAGCTTGATGCCGTTGGGGAGCCCATAAAGACAGTCAGCTCAAATGGAGAGGCCGATGACGCCCCGTACGCCTTCGCCAATGATGTGGAGAGCGAAACAAAAGAGGGTCCTGAAGCCCTAAGTGACTATGAGGCACCAACCGATGGTGGGATGGCGGAAGCCAAACACACGAACTCTTCAGGGATGACGGACGTACACATGGTGGATGCCGACGACAACGACGACCCGGAGTGGCTACGTCAAGCCATGTCCGCCGAGCGACATCCCCATACCAGCGGCGGTCCGGTCGATAAAAAGGACCCACTGCTGCCGGCGCTACCAAAACCTTCTAAACGGACGAAGTCCCGTGCTGGCAAAGTCGGGCTGCAGGATGGAGCCATCAAGGGTATGCAGACCAGTATGGCCAACTACATGAAACAACCCCCAATTCACCAAGACACTTCACTCAGTCAGACTCGTGGCCTGTCTGAAGCGAGACCAGAACGGTCGGTTCATTCGCATGTACAGGATGATATGGTACCGGCAACGCCGGACTCGCAGGAGGAACTAACAATTGGAGCATCTTGCACTGGTACCGCCGACGGGGATGCCGACTTACCAATCCAAGTAGGCCACTGGCTTTCCAGTTTCGATGGCAAGAAGGTCGAGGTGGCAGCAAACGGATAATGTGCTTTCTTGGCTTTGTACGCATCGACGACTAACCACTCGAATCGGCTGCTTCCGAAATCGGGTGGCGTCATCCGGCATGCAACCGCGCTGAAGAAGCTTGTCTACACCCTCATGATGGTCAACCTGAGGCGTGATGTCAGCTTGAAATTGGTCGATCCGATTCAAGAGTGCGCTAAACTGTACCCGGATCATCCAGGTTACACATCGATCGAGGCAGCCACAGCGACCTTATATGCTCATTACGACGCAGCACGTACAAGGTCGGCGGGAAAAAAGGTTCCGTCGTCTTTTTGGGCTGGCCCACACGAACTTCGAGCTATGTCACAGCATCTTCGGGAGCCTGTTATAGTTTTCGACGTCAACGCAACCAATGATGCCCACGTACAACGCTACTTCTATCGACAACATCGCCTGGCGGACGGAACAGATCATGAAAGTGGCTACGGTGAAGCCATATCGGATAGAGACGCAACGGAGTATCTAAGATCATGCTGGGCATTACACGTGATGCCGACTTTTCTTGTCCTTCGGCACCACGAGCGCCACTTTTACGGGGTGAGTCACGGAGACACCTTCCTTCGCTGGAGAGCTGAAGGAGATCCAGCATTCACCAAAACAATTTCGGATACGTACGCTTGGAAACCAGAGATGAACCAACTGACGGCAGCTGAACTGTCGATTGACCTTAACACTGTCAATCACCTAGCCGATTTAGACAGTGTAAACAGCATCCTACTCAAACGCCGAGAAATGAGACTCCGGCTTGATGTGGTTCATGCCAGGTTGGGACTGCCCATTCTCGATTCCACACACAGTGCAGAAGCCGATGACGAACTACATGTGGAGGAGGAGCTGAACATTCACCAAGCTTATGGGATCGATTCATATGCGGCGTCCTCGCAAATTGACGGGGACGGTCAACCCCAACATCGTTTACCGACCCGTTATGCCAAAGCCACCACTGGGGACATCATGGCGAACACGTATTTCCGGGTGCTGCGTGACTCCTCAGAGGCTCTGATGGACAGCGACGACAAGCCGTTGGCGAATTTGGTGAGATCGGCCAACCAATAGGCTTTTGAGAAATGGTGTAATCTCTACAGAAGTTCTCTTGCCATCCCCAAGACGAAACGCAGGAATTCGCATCCTGCAGATATCAGCGATTGGCTTCTCGAAAACACAGCGGCACTCAGACATTTATTTGCTTTTTTACCGTATCCAGAATTCGAGGCCAAGGGCTGGGTCATGGGCCATCTTAAGGTTTGGGGGGCCCATGAAGCGTTCACCGAACAAATTGGTGCATTACGGCGAATTGCAGAGGACGAGAGTATGGCTGAAACGACACGCAAATTTTGCCAGGACTGTCTGGACGCTTGTCAGGAGGTCTCACTTTTTCCTCTTACAGCACAGTCACTTGCACGGTCCTCGGAACGGTGGGAGCGTCTTACGAAATGGGTTCCAACAAACTACTGTAGGGCACAGACCGGCGAACTTACGGAAACGGAATGGTGTATTTTACACGTGATTCCGTACGTGGTTAGCGACTGGGGCGCAACGCCCATGGGGAGAACGCCGCAGGGTGCAAGGCAAACTTGGTACGAGGAATTTCCGTTTCTTCGGACGCTCTGCCACAGCATCGTTGATCACAATGATTGGAGTGCCGCGACGTTAGCTCCAACGGGGCAAGAGTGGGGGGGGGCCATGGAGAAGGATGATCTCAGGTCTTTGCCACGGTGGGGAGGAACTAAGGGCACATCAGTGCTTGCATCGTCAGCGCTGGGGGAACAGCCGACGCTTACGAATATGTTCAGCAATGAACATTCACTGCCAAATATACCAGAGCCACGTATTCATCTCACAATGGATCGCGTGGTTGCTGGGGGAGATTCGATGGAACAGATAGAACAGCCTCAGGACCGAAATACGGAAGTCCGCCCAAGAAAGCGAGTCAAAGGGGACATCCGCGACTTCTTTGTCGTAATTCCGGGTGAGGAGAAACTGAAAAACATAACAGCGCAATTCCAGACAGATAAAATCAGGCGAGTCAACAGGAGGCGGGAGCAGGAAGCTTTACTGGATCAATCACAAAAGAAATCAAGCCCGATGCTACATTCCGCTGATCAAACCTTTGGTTTTGTGACCCAAAATGTCAACGGACTGGGATCGACCGAAAAAGAACGGGCGAATTGGTTTAAGGCCTTTGGTGAACAAGACCAGCATGGTCGCAATGATCTGCTGATTATTCAGGAGACACACGTCGAAACCAACGAAGTGACACGATATCAGAATCTTTATGCTGGAAGATGGGGATTCAGAACAGGTCCAGGGCAACCCCAGTACTCCTTTTGGTCTCCGTCCGACGACAGCAAGGCTGGGGTGGCAATTCTCGCGAACCCATACGGGTCATTCAAGAACATGTCACCGTACGCAAAAGATCGATGGTCGGAGCACTTTATGGCAGTACAAGGGGCAATGGAGGGACAGCTGGTAATCGTATGCACTATTTATGCACCCCACAAACCAGCACCGCGGGAAGCATTCTACTCCAGCCTACAGAATCTTACTTTCCCGAAAGACGCACTACTCTTTATTGGTGGCGACTTTAACTGCACTTTAGACGATCAAGCCGATCGGAGTTATGCGGCCAGGGCAAAAGGGAACGACTCACCAGGACTGCGGTATCTGCTCAATATATGGGGCCTCCTGGACCCAATAGCGGTGGCGCGACCATCCAAATGGTCACTTCGGGGGCTCAAGCAGCATCACATCGAGACACACACGTATCATTACCCCGTAACGGGCTACGGAGAAGCCTGTTCCCGGTTGGATAGATGGTACACATCGGCGGTGACGTTACCATGGGTAGCAGCCTGGAACTTAGTACAAATGGGCGCATCGGCAGATCATCACGGAGCAAAAGTGCACATCAGGTCTCCAGATGACCCCATTCGATTCAAACGCCCTTCTCGCATTCACCCGGTACCGGACTACGCTGCCACGGCCGTTAAACAGACAACAGAACAACTACTACATGACTTTCGCGAGCGCATGGAGACGCAGGCACACAGTGCAGAAGAGGCAGCAAAGCACTGGGAGGAATTAAAAGGCGAGATCGCTCGTCGTAATCGCATCTGTGTCAGAGAACAGAAACGGGCTAGGCGCAACACGCTGAAACAAAAACTAGTTCGACTAGTCAAACAACAACAACGACACCACGAGGAGCTAATGGGGACGCCACCAACAGTGAAATCGATTACTGACCTGATGGATAGGATGTCGTTGAATGATACGGCCGGTCCAACGCGAGCCGTGCGGTTGAGGCGTGCAATTGCCGATTGCAAACGAGCTCGAGCGGATATGGGGCAGCGTCGCACATTTCAGGATGCAACCCACTGGAAAGACAAGACAACAAGATCCTTTTTCCGCAGAGTATCAAATAAATTCACTGACAACACGATTCACCCGGTGCCAGGGGCACCACCACGAGGAGTTCATGAAAAAGCCGATATTCTGACCGACGCATGGACCCCTATTCTCCAGCAAAACCCTGCAGAAAACAAAGGCATTGCCGATGTCGCTGGTTGGATTAAGAATTCTGAAGGTCCAACAGCGACACAGGCAGCAGTGGCTGGAGAAATAACAGAACTGGTTATTAGGGTGGCAATCCAAGCATGTGAACAAGGCAAAGCGGCCGGACCTGATCGGCTAGGTAACGGCTGGTACAGGGAGTACGAAGCCATCCTAGTACCGATTTTGACGCCTCTTTTCAACTTATGGTATGACGCCGGCTATTTCCTCCATCCTTCCTTGAGGCTGGCATTTTCTGCCTCAAGAAAGGTGGATTACAAAGTAATGCCCTCAATTTTCGACCTATTGCCCTTTTGAACACCGACTACAAAATCTTCACCCGAATATTGGCTAGCCGAGTGAGTGCGACTTTAGCTGAGCACATACACTCTAATCAAAATGGATTCGTTCCGGGGCGAACGATATATCAGACGCTGGATCTGTATGCGGTAGCACAAAGCATGGTACTGGCCGACATAGATCAGGCGGAGGCTACGGCGCTGCTTTTGGATTTTAAGAAAGCCTATGACTCACTGGATCGAAAATTTCTGCTCGAAATTCTGAGGCGTAAGGGATACCCAGAGAAATTCGTTCTAGCAGTGGCCAGCATTCATGACGGCACCCGGGTGCGATTTCTTGCAAACGGGACGAAGTCCCGCATGATCTCCATCACGAGCGGAATTAGGCAAGGGTGCCCTTTAGCACCTATGCTTTTTATCCTGGCTCTTGACCCGTTATATCGCAAACTCGATGGATTCCTTGGAGTCAAAGGGGTTATTCTTCAATCGGAGGCGGGTCGTTTTGAATCGCGTGTGGCAGGATATGCTGACGACACGGCTGCGTTCGTCAAAGACCCGGCTGATATTCCCTATATTCTTAGGGATCTAGAAAGCTATGGAAATGCATCTGGGCTTCATATCAATGCGGGGAAAACCATGGTCATTGCATTACACCCCGCAGGGCCAGCTCAGACTATAATTTTACCACCATTGCTGAAGTATCAGGATCGTGAGGCGGCCTGTCGATATCTCGGGCTGCAGGTAGGCAGTCATGTCGACGCCGATCGATCGTGGCAGGTTGCAGGAAAGCAACTACAAGTACGACTACGGTTGGCGTGTCAAAAAATTACAACGGTGGATCAACGAAGTCAAATAGCAGGAGCTATCATCGTACCTAAGCTTATGTTCATTGCTCGACACGCGTGGCCTTCAACGGAAGAGGTGAATGACATGGAATCTAGAATTAAAAATTATGTTTGGCACGGCCAATTCACGACGGACATACATGGAACAAAGGCATGGCTGGACGCAGATTTGGCGGCGTTACCTCGGACAAACGGGGGTATAGCGCTTCCGAGCCTGCGTACTGAGCTTTGCGCTTTGGCCGCGGTCACGGTGAGCTCATGGGCGGAAATGGGTACCCGCCAAGCCCACATTGTAGGCGATATTTTGTTTCACAACAACAAACATGGGCTAGCACCGGAGGTGTACATCACGCCAGAATGGAGAAAATTCACGAAAAACTCTTTTAGGCGGCGAAAAACGTTATGGGATACAGGAAGGAAACTCATCACGCTGGTCGGAGCACCTGAGGTTGATGACCTGGCGCAACTGCAAACAGCACCATTAGTACAGGCGTGCTTTGAGAGGGGGGGGGTCTCCAAATCACTTGGTGTGGGCATAGCTTGCAACTTGAGTGCACTGAGTTTCTCAAGATTACGAAGTTCGTCCGAAGTGAAATCATGCAGATCACACCGAGCAGACTTCATCCGGAATGGCTGCCGTACGCGGCGATCAGCACGTTACATATACTAACCGCGGAGGGGGAGCGCGATTCGTTGGCATCAGCATGTGGACTAACGGCCACGGCCCAAATTGAACTGCGGGATGTGGTTACATGGCACAGGGCCAAACTTGGCTTAGTAATTTTTTCTTTCAAAGGCAAATTAGTGGGTGCTCATCAACGACCTCAAGCCGAATTACAGGCAACTACACTTCTCATGAATTTTCCACAATTGGCTATCCGGGCGGAGCACAAACTAGAAGTCATGTTCACGGCTTTACCGACAGACCACCCAGTGATAGTGACATTACGACCAGGGACTCCGGTCGAGGCGATTTTAGAAACCGATCTCACTAGCCCTCCAACAGTGTCCTTAATTGACAGCCATAGAGCTCTCACTGGAATTATAAACGCACTACCAAGAGCGGATATTCAGATTCAGAATGTACACCCGCATCCGTTGCTCAGTCGACTGGTCTGTCTGTGGGCAGGCAGACGGCGTTGGACACGATATCGAAGGGAATACAAACAACGGATTGCACATACGGCGCTCCGTCGAGGCGAAGTGAACTTACAAGAACGTAAGGACAAATGGAACAAATCAAGCAGCACGGCAGCCAAGAGTTTGGCGAAGTTGGAGTGGAATCGACTCCGCCGAATAGTAGGCCTGGGTCCGTGGGGGGAGCAACTAATCTTCCGGATTAAGCTGCACGCCTTTTCCCTATACGACATCACGCAAGAAAAACAAGGTTTGTAATGGGCTTACTTAGCCCAATACTTTAGCTTACACGTGAGCGCACGTGTATGAGGAAGCGTAAGGTGTATTTAACTTAGATTAAGTATACTTGTATCCACAAGTATAATTAGATCTAAATAAAGGTACAAATAGTAGCTTTTGCGGTAAAATGAGAACTGAATTGTTTGTTAACTGTGGCTTTCCTCCTAAAACTGATATCTATAAAGAGGGGTTCTGCCAACGAGTGGTTGGCAGAAGCCCTGACCTAATGCTTGAGTATTACTGGTAGAAAGACCCTGCTTTCTGACCAATAGGACCGCTTCCTATTATGAATGGTGACCACACTGCGATGTGGCCCACCTGAATGTATCCACTTAGTGCGTGTTGCACTAAGGTGAGGTTAGCCGAATGTGTAGCCCCGCTACACCATCCCCCCGTTAGGACTTGATGTGCCGGTCTCGACACATCAATCCAAAGTCTTCTTCGGAGAGAACATCGTGCTGATTTCGAAATGAGCACGCCAACGACGCAGACTTCCGACGAGCTTGCTGCACCTGCAGCAAGCAACACAGTCGTCGCCAACACAGCGACGACTGCCACATCTTCAGCCTCTTCGGCGTCCGTCGTCACTTCCACGGTGACGACGCCAAGCTCCCCCAAGCGTACCATCTCGGTTGGGGAGTATAAGGCGCGTAAAGTCACCTATGCCAACGAAACCCTCTTCGATGGTATGGTGGACTTGAATGTCGACAATGATGTCGACATGGAGGAGGGCGAGGAGAAGCAAGACTCCTCGTCCACAGGGCGCAATGAAGCTAGCGTGGGGACTCGTCGTCCTCGCGATGACGACTCGGACGCTTCGAGTTCCAAGCGCTCGCGTAGCGGCAGTGATAGGCCGCTCGCAGATGCTGGGGCGTTGTCTACGCCGCGGGGTGGAGACGATGACGACTCCACTCCGTCCGCGACTGTGACGTCGCGCGCTAAGCCGGCGCGCGACCCGTGGATGCCGTCTCCGAGCGAGATCCAATCTCGCTACAGCAGTACCACGCCGGTCAGCAGGTACGCGCTGTACTCCTGCAGCGCCATCGTTGATGACGATATCACCAAGGAGCTCGACTTTGATCCGGCGACGGATCAAAGACGTGATTATTACATCGGGCTCTTCCATGAGCTCCGATTCTACGGGAATAAGAAGACTTCCCGTAAGAGTAAGGTGGCAGAGTGGGAGGCACTCTGTCAAAGCTGGGGGATGTTCGTTGAGAACTTCAACAAGAATCCCTCAGGCTACCGTGAGCGAGTCCGCTCTGCGGGTGAGCGCTACGAGCGCTTCTCGAAGCGGCCCAAGATTTTGCGGCTGCACGAGGGTGCAGTCGAGGCGGGGATTCCGTGCGCAGTGCCGTCTGGCATTGCGTGCTCGCAATGCCGACCCGGGGCAGTGCGGCTTTCCGAACGGGACCTTAACGGGTACACTGGTGTTGGTGTGCCCGTGGAGTTGAAGACACTGCGTGAGAAGTTAATCACGCAGTTGTCGTCTGAGAGTGCTGAGGGTGAGCGCAACACTCAGCCGAGGGCTGTAGGCGACTACAGCTCTCGCTCAAGTTTTACGCCCTTCGGCGGAGCTGCTGGTGGCGGGCTTCGTACTCCGTCACCATTTCCGGAACGTCGCTCATCAGGACGTTCCGCGGCTCCCACGTATCGTGGTCAGGAGAGTATCCTAACCAACGAATACGAAAATGAACCGGACCTTGGGTCCGGATCTGATGATCAACGATTCGCTGGACAATCCAGCGAGTTTCCCCGCGTGCATCTCGCAACGGGGGCGGTGGCGGCGGGAAGACACCACGAGCCGCCGCCGGCCGGGGTCTGGGAACGTCTGGATGCGATGGAGCACGTCCAGACGGCTGAGCTCGCCGAGATTCGGCAGGAGCTGAAGCTCTTGAAGGCCCGGGTCGGTCATGCCGGGCAGACCGCCTCGAACATCCAGGTCGACCTGGGGTCGATCGTTGCTCGCGTGGAGCAGCGTGTCTCCGCGCTCGAGAAGAGGGTCGCGCCGAGTCACCGGGAGTAGGTGGCTCGTGTTGCGAGTACGGCTTCAGTCGCCCAACGTAAAAGGTTGGGTGGAGGCGCATGCTGGACGGTATGTCTAGCGTGTACGCGTTGCCATGCTTCGCCAACACGGTGAATGGCCCGATGAAGCGCGGGGCAAGCTTGCTTGCTCCGAAGTCGGAAACTGCATGTTTAGCTAGGTTCTGTGTAGCTAACAGAACTAATGAACCCACTTTGAATTCATTTGTGTTTCCTCTGCCATTGTTGTCTGCGTTCAGCTTCTGTCGATCGACAGAAGCTGCAATAGCATCTTGCACAAACCGTATTACGGCTTGGCGGCGCTGGACAAAGTCCATTGCCTTTGAGTTGAACTCCTTGTTCAACCCGTTATCCTTGTTCACAACAGGCCCGGCCTGTGTGTGGTTGTTATTGAGAGTGTCTACGCCCGGCGTAGGCACTGAACTCTCGTCGATCGGACTACGCGCAGGCCGTGCGCGTGTCGACACAGCTGATATGTTGCTCGTATCAGCGTGTTTATTCGGTTTTGAAACCGGATACCCTCCCCCACTTAAGGAAGGAGCTACCGCACCGAGTACGCTCGGTACGCGTGGATGCCGCATGGCGTTCACGTAAAACGGTGTATGTCCTGTCGAGACATGCACCGAGTTGTTGATGGCAAACTCTGCCATCGGCAAGCAGTCGCTCCATTGTTTGAACGAATGGGCGTAGCTTTTCAAAGCGTCAACCAAGACTCGGTTGACGCGCTCGGTTTGTCCGTCGGTCTGCGGATGATCCGCAGTCGACATGGACAGCTGCGTGCCAAGAAGTTCAAACGCTTCTTGCCAGAAGCGCGCTGTGAAGCGCGGATCACGATCAGACACAATGTCGATCGGCATGCCATGGTGCCTAAACACCATGTCAACAAACAGACGTGCCGTCTGCTTGGCTGTCACTTCGGCTGGTACTGCAGCAAGATGCACCATCTTGCTGAACCGGTCAACAAAGACCACAATACCAGTCCTCCGCTTGTTGTCAGGCGGAAGACCAAACACAAAGTCCATTGAAATGGACTGCCAACACTCCGACGGAGTCAGTAGTGACTGAAGTGGAGCCTGCGAGAAGGCTGCAGGCTTCACGCGCTGGCAAACCTCGCAAGCACGAACGTACTTGCGTACCCACTTGTACTGGTGACTCCAATAGAAGTCACGCGTGAGAAGCAAGTATGTCTTCTCACGACCCGGATGTCCCGATGTCGGGGCATCGTGATACTCGTAAGTGATCCTGAGCTTCAGCTCATGATCGTCCGGCACGACAATGCGATCAGCGTTGTCGTCGACTGCGCTGTAAAGCAACAGTCCATTGTGTACACGATAACGGTGTACACGTGCACGGAGATGTTTCGCTAACTTCTGACGAGTCTTGTCAGAAGGAGCAGCGAAGTAGTCCAGCAACTGCTTCGCGTCCGCATCCTTCGTGTATGCGGACCTCACGTCGTCTAACAGAGACGACGAGGGAGTAGACGTCCGTGCGACGCCAATTGCATTGGCGTCGGCCTTGTGCACCGCATAATCAGGTCGACGCGACAACGCGTCGGCCACAACGTTCAACCTTCCAGGTTTGTACTCAACCTGGAAGTTGTACTCCGCAAAGAATGAGAGCCATCTCGCCATTCTTTGTGAGATGTGCGGCGACTTGATCGCCGTACGCAATGATGCGTGGTCGGTGTAGACCACAAATGGTCTACTCCCAAGTAGATACACTCGAAACTTCGCGAGTGCATACTTCATGGCAAGGAGTTCCTTGTCATGTACCGGGTAGTTGCGCTCAGCTGGCTTCAGCTGACGCGACTGATAATAGACCACGCGATCACGTCCTTCGTGATCGTGTTGCATTAGAGCGCATCCGATTGCGAAATCGGACGCGTCACACACGACGTGGAACGGACGGTCTTGGTCGGCCACTGCCAAGATCGGCGCCTCAGTCAAGCCCTGCTTGACTGCATCAAATGCCTGCTGACAATCAGCAGTCCAAACCCATGCAGCATCCTTCTTCAGGAGCTGCGACAGCGGGCGAATCTTGCCCGCGTAGTTGCTCACGTACTTGCATAAGTACGTAGCGAGTCCAAGGAACTGCCTCAGTTCCTTGACATTGGAAGGCGTAGGCCATTCATTGATCACTCTGACCTTCCCCGGGTCAGGGCGTACGCCGTTCTTCCCTACGAGACACCCAAGGACGGGTATCTCGCTAGCCCCGAAGATACACTTCTTCAGGTTCGCGTAGAGCTTGTGTTTGCGCATGAGCGCAAACAACCTGCGGAGATGCTCCTTGTGCATCTCCACTTCCGACTTCCCGTCCACAGCCCGGCTGTGGATGAACACATCATCGAAATAGCTCGGTGCGAAGTCGCGCACCGAGCGCAACAAGTGCGTGACGCACCTGTTGAACGTCGCAGGGGCATTCTTTAATCCCTGCGGCATTACAAGCCACTCCCAGAGCATACCGCTCGGAGTGCTCACCGCCGTGAGAGGTATATCACTCTCACGCATGAGGATCTGATAGAATCCGTCTCTCAGATCCAGAGCACTGAAGATAGTGCTCAAAGCCATCGAATCGATGATTACATCTTTTCGCGGTATCGGCGTCTGCGCCGGTACCGTTGCGTCGTTCAGCTTGTTATAAGCATGAACGATGCGCCACCCGCCCTGTGCCTTCTTGACACAGAACGTAGGCGCGCTGTGCGGGGACTTCGATTCCCGCACTTGCCCAGCCTTGCGACGACTTTCAAAGAAGTCGTCGATCGCTTTCACTTGCTCTCGCGGCAGTGGCCACTGCCGCGTCACGCAATACTTCGTTCCCGGCACGAGATCAATCTCGTGCTGAACACCCTTGTCCTGAGGCAACTCCGCAGGGACATCGTCCGGGAGTACGTCTCTGTACTCACGCAAGACCTCGTAGAAGGGGCTCGACTTCAGCGAGTCCCAGCTCTGCTCGTCGAAGCGTTCTTTCTTCGACTTGGCGCTGAGGGCGTCGACGCCCTCAGCGACGAGCTGCTTCAACACTTCCGCTTCACACTTCATCCTCTCGATATCCGAGAGGATGCAAATCTGCTCGATGCGTCCATCGTGCAGGTCGCGGGCGAAGCGCCTCCAGCTCGTGACTAGAAGCGAAGTCAACTCCGACGCCAATGTCGGAGGGTTCTCCAACTTCATCTTCTTATACTGGAGACCAGTATTCGTACGCGTCAAGACACTCAGTGTCTCGACGGTCGTCTCCAGTTCCTGTGTCTGCCCGGCAGACACTGCGAGTAGCGCCTCGGTCCCTGACCGAGACTTGCGCAGCTTTGCACGCTTGCGCCGTTCGCTTCTTGTGCGGAACCCGGTTCCGCGCGTCTTGTTTTGTCCGGGCCCGGCCGCGGACAGATCTTCCTTTTGATCGCCGGCGGGTTCAACCCGCGGGCGCACGCAATCAAGCCCGGCTTGATCACGTATCGCTTCTTCGTGCAGCCCGGCTGCACGTGAGCACGCAATGCGTTTCTTGTTGTCGCCGGCGGGTTCTTCCCGCGGGCGCACGCAATCAAGCCCTGCTTGATCGCGTACCGCTTCGTCGTGCAGCCCGGCTGCACGCGAGCACGCAAGCATTTCCGGTGCGGGACGTTTGCAACCGTCCGCACTGCCTGCAGCGTCGGCTCCCAGAGCCGGCGCGCCTTCTTTACCTCGACGCCTGACGGCGGAGCGTCTTTCGACATTTGGGCCAATCGCATCAGCTCCCTGAGCTGACGCGTCCGAGTCACTGTCCTTATTAGTGACTGGCTCCTCTTGTTGAACTTGTGTGTCGACACTAATAGTCGACACGACCGCGTCACTCTTAACGCTTCGAGAACCTCTCGAATCCGATCGAATCTGAGTCTTCTGATTCGACTCACATTTTCTCCCGACGACCCTCTCAGTCGTCGATGTCCGTGCGGGGTGATCGGAGACAGCTGCGCGTCGCGCTGTCTCTCCTGGTGGGTCGCGTGCACCGCGAGGTGCACGTGCTGCGCCGACAGGGCCATCGCTCACTGTCGCGCCGCTACTCCCGAAGTGCACGATCGTGCGCTTCGTCCAATCGATCACTGGATCATGCCGTGCAAGCCACGGCATGCCCAACACCATGTCGAACTTATCGTCTAAGTCAAGCACGATAAGCTCGTCCACGAACGTTCTCTTCCGATACGAGAAGCGTACGCGTACGACACGCTTCTCGGTTCTGACAACGACACCCGTTGCCAGTCTTACTTCCAATAGACTTCGAGGTAGTTCCACTTCTTCGAAGTCAAGCCTCGCTAGGCTCTGCAGTCGAACAAAGTTGTTCGACGCTCCACAATCCACTAGCGCACGAAGAGACATCTCTCTCTTCGAGCGAACCTTCAAGATGACAAGGTTCGGCCTGTCATCTTGTTTCTTACAGTGAGAGTGACTCTCACTGGGGGCAGCAGTCTTTAATACGGCGTGTCCAATATCGACACGCTCGACTGCATCACCAGCAGGGCGCCCCGCGCCTGCTGGTTGTTCTAGTTTTTTGATTGCCCGTGGCGATACCCGGTATCGTCACGCCGGCCCTTGGCCGCCTGCACAGGCGCTGTGCATTCACGGGCGTAATGACCGTTGTTTCCACACCGGAAACAGCGGACATTCGTTGGTCCACGTCGCTGCTGAGATCCAGCAGCCGTCGCACTCGAGAGGTCCATTGGTTCGGGACCTCCCGTCGGCTTCACCGTCGGTCGCGGCATCGGCCGCGGGACGTTCACATGGAGCTTAGCCTGTCGCAGGCTAAACTCTTCTTGCATCGCAAGGGTAATCGCAGACTCGAGAGTACTTGGGTACTCTCGGAAGAGATAGGTCTTCACAGGCCCATCTTTCAGGCCCTTCATGAACGTGACGACCTTTGTCGCCTCGTCTATCGGGTTGGTCACGATGTTCGAGACCAAGTACCGCGCCCTTTGAGCGTAAGCATGCACGTCATGCTTGCCCTGTTGCAGGTCGAGGAACTCAGCCCTCGATCTGAACTCATTCTGCGGGGGCTCAAACGCTTGTCTGAGCTCCTCCTTGAACACCTCGTACGTGCTAAAGCACGTAGGGTCAGTGAGTCGGCGTCCGTACGCCCAACTCCTGGCTCGTCCGCCAAGGCATGACATGGCGAACGCAACCTTCGACAACGGGTCGACGATACGTCGAGCCGTAATGGCAGTGTCGACTTCGACAAGCCAACGGAGGAGAGGCTCGCCCTCTCTTCCAACATAGCTGTTCACGTGGAGCTTCAATGACTCCACGCGCGGTGTGGACGGAGTCGACACCGTAGCGCGAGCAGCGGTCTCGCGCTGTTCCTTCATGATGAAGCCTAGAGCAACACCGTGTTGCTCTGTCGGCGACAGCGTGCGTAGCATTGTTGCTACGGCCGCCTCTCCAATGACCGTCGACAGTCGTTGGAGTGCCTCCCACTCTGGATCCGCCAGGTGGAGACAGTCTTCGCGTGCAACATGCGTTGCACCCGTGGTTGGGTTACCAGTGGACATACTCGCGTCCACAGGCAGGTCCTCGGCCCCCGTATCGAACTTCATTCAATACGTAATTAGTCGGTCGTTGGACGGACTACAAAGTGCTACCAGGTGTAATGGGCTTACTTAGCCCAATACTTTAGCTTACACGTGAGCGCACGTGTATGAGGAAGCGTAAGGTGTATTTAACTTAGATTAAGTATACTTGTATCCACAAGTATAATTAGATCTAAATAAAGGTACAAATAGTAGCTTTTGCGGTAAAATGAGAACTGAATTGTTTGTTAACTGTGGCTTTCCTCCTAAAACTGATATCTATAAAGAGGGGTTCTGCCAACGAGTGGTTGGCAGAAACCCTGACCTAATGCTTGAGTATTACTGGTAGAAAGACCCTGCTTTCTGACCAATAGGACTGCTTCCTATTATGAATGGTGACCACACTGCGATGTGGCCCACCTGAATGTATCCACTTAGTGCGTGTTGCACTAAGGTGAGGTTAGCCGAATGTGTAGCCCCGCTACAAGGTTGCCCACATGCAGCATGCATTCATCTATTAGATGCAGATCTATACCACACATTTTGGGACTGCTGGTCCGCCCAAAAGCTGCGAAAACGTTTTATACGACCATGGCTGAGACTGGGGATGCAACCAGAGGCAATGGAGCGAGAAATTGTCAGCATGACTCTCAGCAGTGTGCCAGCAGGGGTCTAGCGGACAGCGGATGAGATGTTCGGCGGAGCCGCGACATCCACACCGGAATTCAGTGACGCAGTTACGGCCATATTCGAAAGCTGCTGGCGATTAGGAGTAGCCGTGTATCTACATGCGGTATGGCGATGGAGGGTGGGCCATTTTGATGAGCTCAATGACATTTCGGAGAAATACAGAGCAGCCTCTCTGCTAACCAAACTTCGCCAGGGTTACAATACCGTTATCCAACACATGAAGAGCGTGGCTTCCCTAAGAACTGTAGCAGCAGTGTCGGTATTCATACGGCGAGTGCTTGCACAAGATGGGTCTGTAGTACCCCGGCCGCGCAATCGAGTAGCAACAGCCGAGTACCTTCTTTTCTAGATGGTAGATCTCACGGCAATCCCGGTGCCGGTGGTAGCGGTGCAATAGTACTTAAAATTGGACTCAAGGAGCTGAAAGTCTGCTGGATTGGGCACATGACGTATGCTCGCTCATCAGTGACAACTAACGTGGCTAAACACACCGGACTTCTCATCGGTCTTAAAGCATGCAAGGCGAAGCAATATGAACCACTACATGTCATCGGTGACAACGCAATGATAACTCAGCAACATAAACGAAACAAGTCACCCAAGGCCCCCCACCTCAAGCAAATATACTGGCGAAGCAGACGCATCGCAGACCAGCTCAATGTCACTAATTGGTGGCACCATGACAAGAGCCACAACCAAATGGCGGGGACGCTAGCTATTTTAGCTATTCAAACTCGTCGCAGTGTGCAAGTACATCTTACTGGACAAACCACTCAATTGCAGTCATGGACGCAGGTGTTACAACATCTCGATGGGGGCCTTGCTCAATGGCAATAATTTGCTAGAAACACGACGCAGGAGAGCGTCGTGGCTGACACAATGTAAGAAAGTCAGCATACAACGGTGAAGCTGAAGCTTGGACCGGGAGAAAAGCCAGCGGTCGGCACAGGGACGGACGCTGGGACGGACATTTGAAGTCGTTAGGCTAGCACTAAGTGACATCAATGTACCTCACTGAAAAACGAAAACGAAAACGATCTTTCGCAAGAGGGGGCGTCGACCGAAATTGTGTGCATACACATATTTTCAGGGAGTTGCCCCTTAAGCAACCGCTCGCTGATGCTCCTCTAGTATAGCCAATAGTAGCTGGGTACGAGATATATTGTTATGACGGACATGACATAATGATTGCAACATTCCGCGATTGTCATTGTACCAGGCAAGGACAAAAATTGTTGTGTGCACCACACTTTGATCCTTTTTCGAAGGACAAAATCCGCTGGGGTTAATTCTCTGTTCCACGCGAAAATGGCCATTTCGGTTCTGAGACTGTATCTCATCATACAGAGCACCTTTTAGAAATCTGAAGCCTGCCTCGGAAGCTGCGAGTCTCGTGCGCTCCTGGTATGTTTTTTTAGCTGTAAATGTGCGATATTGGGGGCGATACCATGCTCCAAGCAGGGCACCCACAGGGTCAAATTTAGTTTTTTTGTCGTAAATCATCGGATATTTAGCGATATTACACCGGAAATTAATGGTGGCCTTCTCTGACACACGGCCGGCCATTGCACGCAACGAAACGATTAAACCTACCGTTTTAGAGGCACGAGAGCGTTCTTTTAAAACGGGGGTTTTCATCTCAACCAGCACCTATTATGGCCAATCAACATCAAGATAATAATTAAGCGTTGTTTTAAAAGACATATGGAGTGGATTTATGTTATGTTTAATTCACTGTTCTGTTGGCTAAGTACCTCGAAGCCACGCTCGACTTCTTCTTTATCCATTGGTAACGAAACTGGAGACGTCTTGCCGAAGCAGTGCTGCTTTCTAATGCGAGGTAGCTTGAAGTTGTTACCCCTTTTATCTTTGATAACCGACTGCAGCACTTTCTGGAGGGTGACGAAGCACTTGTCAATCGTCACTGAGGGAATCGTCGCGAAGGCGTCGTTGACAGCATCGATAAGCGCATCCAGATTCTTGCTGTCCATTTGGAACTGGAATGCCTGCAAAGAGTGAAAAACTCCGAGACCTAATACGTTTATGTCGGGTGGTATAGGCGGCTGGCACGTCATTTCGACGCGCCAGCTGTCTAGCTCACCTGCTTGAATGATGTCGGCGTTCATGGAAACAACGTGCTGACCGGCATTATCCTGTTGAACCTGAATGAATCTAGTTTTGCGCCCTAAGAATTATTCAAAACACAATTTAGTCTGTTTAGAAAAGCGGTCCAGCAATTTAAACGCAATTTACTTGGCCATTTTCCGCGAAGCGCCGGAAAAACGTTTTCCTTGAGCATTTTGACGTAAATCTCCCTGGACATGTTGGCATTTTTTGTGTAGACGTCACCCCTTGATGCGGTGCTTTGTGTTTGTTTTGGCTACATGCTTCTCTACAATCGGCCAGATACCTATTTTCCCGTCGAATTCTTATTTTTTTCGGTAGTTGTAGCGCGGTCGTGCAACAACCGCCAAGAACATAACTTTCCCAATATACCGCTTATTCGGTGAGGACCGATAAGGAACGGGTTCGTTTGGTGAAATATAGAACTTGGTTGAGGCTTTGTATAAGTTGAACCATTTTTCATCAATGTGAACAACATCATACATGTGCTGCATACGATATACATTTGAACCTACAACAAACATAAAATATAAGTAAATAATAAATTGAATTAAATATCAAAACAATAATATTACATATCGGTCGCTGCAGATGCGCTAAACAAAAGAAGAGGCGTCTAAATCTGTGATTAAGCGTCAGTGTCGGCTTGACACGTTGTAACACGAAGTGACTGTACCAAAATTGTCAAGCCCCGTGCATTCGGATCTGGGAACCCATGCACGCAAGAGGATACAAGCGAACCCCAAACGCCCGGTGATCAAGAGTCCCAGAGTCGAGTTGCAAGAGAGGATCCCAGAGTCGAGAATGTAAAAAAAAAACAGGAGTCGAGTCATCAAGAAGTCCAAGAGAAGAAATATGTCCGTGAGTCCGGAAGTCCAAGAGAAGCAAGAGTCCAGAAGTCAAGAGTTCAGGAGTCAAGAAGCAAGAAGTCCAAGGGAACCAATAAATCCAAGAGAAGAAAGAAGTCCAAGAGTCAGCTGTGACGAGATGTCCAAGAGGAGAAATCACAGAGTGAAGTCACGAAGAGGCTCCGAGATGAGTCACCATACAAAGTCCAAGTCAAGTCAGATCTCAAGATATGTCCGGAGCGAAGAGTGGTACAGAAGTACCAAGGTCACACACCCACGTGCGAGGATGCGGACCCGACGTGTTGGACGGTTGCGCGCCCCGAAGTTGAAGCTGGGACGCGTCCCATACAAAAATCAAGATAAAAGAAGAGTGTGTGTCGTAGATCGACGCCCAGAACGCAAGAGACCTCCAGCAGAGATCTTCTAGCCACGATAAAAGAGAGAGAGAGAGAGAGAGAGAGAGAGAGAGAGAGAGAGAGAGAGAGAGAGAGAGAGAGAGAGAGAGAGAGAGAGAGAGAGAGAGAGAGAGAGAGAGAGAGAGAGAGAGAGAGAGAGAGAGAGAGAGAGAGAGAGAGAGAAACCAAGATAACCATAATATCAGAATCCGTTTTGCCTCAAGTGTAATGGGGCCAGGATTGGCCAGTGACCTTTTCAAGGAAAAGGGATGTTCTCTAGTGTGGCCCACACCGGCCGGTGTGGCCCACAAGGACTGGGTGTCACACACTATGATGGGTACGGTGTACCAGTGATCCTTATATAGAGTGTTCACGGTAGACCTCCCCAATGTACTGTGTTAAGTTAGCTCGGTCGTACTTAGGATGAAGACGCATGGGAGCCAACCGCTGAGGAAGATCGTCATTTAAACAGGGATTCAGTATGCAGATAGAAAGCAGTAGATAGAACCTTTAGAGTGTTATTAATACAAGACAGTTTAACTCTAACCTACAAGTGTGCAAGTCTCTTAAGTACTCGGTACTAAAGAGGACCGATAAGGCAGGGCCTTTTGCACAAGCAGCAACAGAGACGCCAGGCGTCTGCTGCGGTTAGCGTGTTACGCTTCCTCCTAGCTATTGTGCGTGTGACCCCCCCCCCTCCCCGTCACACCTGGTAGCACTTGTAGTCAATCCCGCGACCGACGCGGATCTCTACAATCAGGGTCTCTTTGAGTATGGAAGACTCAGGGAGTCGGCTGCCGGCGCGGCAGGACTTTCCTCACCCCTCCGATGCCCACTGGGCTACGCTGGAGATGATGGTCAGCCTCCTGGGCGAGGCAGCCTTCGCTGGATTCCCCAACCTTCCTGCTGAGCAGCAAAGGGCGCGCGTGGAACGCTTCGACAAGTACGAGTCGTCGCTGATTGCTCACGTGAGCGCTGCTGCGCAGGAAGCCGCTCGTGCGACGATGCGAGCTGAGGCACAGAGTGCGGCACAAGCGTCCGCCATGAATGCGGCCTCATTCGCTGCGCGTCCAACCACGACGAAGCCTGTCAAGATGTCGGTTCCGACTTTCGACGGCAAAGACTCAGACAGTCTGGTCTTCTGGGTCCGCGAGATCGAGATCGCGCTGAGCGCCGGTCAGATCTATGACGCTCGGGCTCAAGTGGCGTTCGAGCTATCCAACCTTGGAGGGCGCGCACGCGCATGGGCTATGGCCCGTGAAACGGCGACGCCGGGGTATTTCACCTCGTGGTCGTTAATGGAACAGGAGCTACGCTCCACCTTCCTCCTTGCCAATGTGGCATACCGCCACCGCTCAAGTTTCTTGCGATGCAAGCAAGGAAAGCGGTCGCTTCAAGACTGCGTCATGGAGCTCCACAACCTCGAAGCCGCTATGGTCGGCGCACCCCTCTCTGAGGACGTCAAGGTGACGGTCTTCATGGACGGTGTCCGAACGGGTCCGGTTCGAACGGAACTTTTCAGGCGTCAGCCGAAGGCCTTCAATGAGGCGGTCCACATCGCTATGTTGGACGACGACTGCGTGCGCTCAGCGCAAGGGCACAGGCCTCATGTCGAGGCAAGCGAGGGTCCCACTCCGATAGAGATCTCCCTTGCCGAGTCGGCACGCTCCCAGAAGTTGCAACGGGGGAGTGGTCGCTGTTTCGGATGTAACCAACCTGGTCACTTCCGTCGAAACTGCCCCACCAACCCTTGGAAGGCGCCACGCGACAAGAAGTACGCGGCGTGTCCGGCTCTTAATAGCCTCGAGGCGACAGAGTCGGAAAACGGCGACTCCCAGTAGGGGCGGGACGCCCTGCTGGGAGACTTCGCTCCTCTACGAGGAAGGTGAATCCCTCACCAGCCTCTCCAAAGGAGCAAGTCCCTGGGACGACACTTCTGTGTCTCTCCGTGGCCGCCGCGCGGTCTAACCTCGTGGTCGTCACTGCCAGCGTGAAAGGGTACCCCGAACCGATGACGGTCCTGATCGATTCAGGAGCGTCATTTAACTTTGCAACGAAAGCCAGTGTGGCTAGGAACAGTACTATGGCCCGTGAAACGGCGACGCCGGGGTATTTCACCTCGTGGTCGTTAATGGAACAGGAGCTACGCTCCACCTTCCTCCTTGCCAATGTGGCATACCGCCACCGCTCAAGTTTCTTGCGATGCAAGCAAGGAAAGCGGTCGCTTCAAGACTGCGTCATGGAGCTCCACAACCTCGAAGCCGCTATGGTCGGCGCACCCCTCTCTGAGGACGTCAAGGTGACGGTCTTCATGGACGGTGTCCGAACGGGTCCGGTTCGAACGGAACTATTCAGGCGTCAGCCGAAGGCCTTCAATGAGGCGGTCCACATCGCTATGTTGGACGACGACTGCGTGCGCTCAGCGCAAGGGCACAGGCCTCATGTCGAGGCAAGCGAGGGTCCCACTCCGATAGAGATCTCCCTTGCC
Organism: Phytophthora x cambivora; assembly: GCA_033557925.1. Taxonomy (NCBI): domain Eukaryota; phylum Oomycota; class Peronosporomycetes; order Peronosporales; family Peronosporaceae; genus Phytophthora; species Phytophthora x cambivora. The sequence continues at coordinate 833,639 of JAUCEB010000012.1, read as the reverse complement.
GAGTCAGCACGCTCCCAGAAGTTGCAACGGGCGAGTGGTCGCTGTTTCGGATGTAACCAACCTGGTCACTTCCGTCGAAACTGCCCCACCAACCCTTGGAAGGCGCCACGCGACAAGAAGTACGCGGCGTGTCCGGCTCTTAATAGCCTCGAGGCGACAGAGTCGGAAAACGGCGACTCCCAGTAGGGGCGGGACGCCCTGCTGGGAGACTTCGCTCCTCTACGAGGAAGGTGAATCCCTCACCAGCCTCTCCAAAGGAGCAAGTCCCTGGGACGACACTTCTGTGTCTCTCCGTGGCCGCCGCGCGGTCTAACCTCGTGGTCGTCACTGCCAGCGTGAAAGGGTACCCCGAACCGATGACGGTCCTGATCGATTCAGGAGCGTCATTTAACTTTGCAACGAAAGCCAGTGTGGCTAGGAACAGTACATTGTATGCTAGTGCTTTAGAAGCTTTAAGAGTAATAGCAATGTATCTGTTCGCTTAGCGACTGGCTGCATCGTGTCTACACGCAAGGTTACGGTACCCCTAAGCGTGACGTTTGACGACTTCAGTTCGGTCGAACCGTTCATTATCTTGGACATGGATGATTGATACGATCTTATCCTCGGCATGCCTTGGCTTGCTAAGCACGAGCCGTGGATAGACTGGGGTAGTCGCACCATTGGTGCCAGCCACAACCCCCTCGTGGACAGAGCCCTGGCGGGTCATGTCCCCTCCTCTTCCCGAGACGGGTTTGTGCACGAGCACCGGGTGCCATGCGGCGAACGGCAGTTTGCCGGCACTTCGGAAGTGTTGGAATTGCCCATGGCATTGCCTCCACGAGCGCGGGAGCTCGCGGTAGGTGGTGGAGAAGATCCGCAGGATCCTAGTACCTCTCAGGATGGGGACAAGGATTCTGCAGTTTGCAACCGAGTTGCACTTGCCCACGGGGCAGTGAAGACTCAAGGTGCGGACGCTGTAGCAGCTCGCGCAGGAAGGGGTGGTAGCGTCCGAGCTCCCCCTACGCAAGGCGTGGTGGCTGGTTCAACCCACGTCGAGAAAGGCGCTGGAGTTGTGGCTCGGGCAAACAAAAGTGGTAGAGTCGGAACTCCCACTACGCAAGGCGTTGTAGCTGGTTCAGCTCGCGCGACAGAAGGCGCTAGAGCTGGTGCTCGCGCAACCTCGAGTGGTCGAGTAGGGGCTCCCACTTTCAAGGACAACAAGAGTGACAAGGTCACGAGCACGCCCAAGGCAGAGGCGTCTAGCCGCGATGCGGATTCCGCGGCTGAGGACAAGGTTCCTCAAGTAGTCGACGTCTTCACGGGCGAACCCAAGGTGGGGGAGGTGTTGACTCCGTTACCCACAGTAGCAGAGCTACTTGAGCTCGAGGAGGTTTCGTATGTGGAGTTAATGGATTATCTCAAGGCGGGAGAATTGGCAGAAGTGGTTCTGCTTCGCCCAGAAGGCAGCTCACTGGAGCTCAGCTCCTCGTCGGTCATGAACCCCGAGGTGTTAGAAGATGAACGAACCTCTAAGAGGCAGACGCGATATGGCGCTGCCATCTTGAAGGACCCCTCGGATCCGTATTACGCCCTTCTGAAGGAGTTTTCGGATGTCCTGAGCGACGACCCCCCTTCGGTCCTTCCTCCGGATAGGGGTGTGAGGCACGAGATTGACCTCGTGCCAGGTACGAAGTACTGTACCACGCGACAATGGCCGCTTCCGAAGGAGCAGGTCGACGTCATCGACGCCTTCTTTGCGGCAAAGCACGCCGCTGGCATGGTGCGCGAGTCTAAGTCGCCACATTCGTCACCGACGTTCTGTGTGCGCAAGCCCAATGGGAAGTGGCGCATGGCGCACGCCATCAACAAGTTGAACGCGGCAACCATTCCGGCGTCGACGCCTATTCCTCAGAAGGAAGTGTTGCAGAACAACATGGCTGGTTGCACGATCTTTAGTGCACTCGACATGGTCGACGGCTACTATCAACTGTTGAAGCGTGAGTCAGACATTCCGCTTACTGCTGTGAGCACTCCCAGCGGGATGTTGTGGGAGTGGTTGGTCATGCCCCAGGGGCTGTCCAACGCACCCGCCACGTTCAACAGGCTCGTAACGCAGCTCTTCAGGCCGATGCGGCAGTTCGTACAGACGTACTTCGACGACATCTTCGTGTACAGTCGTGCGTCTGAAGGAAGAACGGCCGTCGAAGCCCATCTTGGCCACCTCCGTGAGGTCCTCTTGTGCATGCGCGAGAATCACCTCTATGCGAACATCAACAAATGTATCTTCGGAGCCGAAGAGATCCCCTTTTTGGGCTGCTTCCTTGGAAAGGACGGTGTCCGTGCGGATCCGGAGAAGGTGTGTGCCATTGCACAGTGGCCGGTGCCCGTCTCGCAGAAGGACCTGCGTAAGTGGCTCGGCCTGACCAATTACTTGTACAAGTATAGTGCCAATTACGCCGAGATGGCAAGGCCACTAACGAATCTTCTCAAGAAGGATGCTGTGTGGTCATGGACCTCGGAGGCTCAACAGGCTTTTGAAGCCATCAAGAGCAGCCTTCAGAGCGCCCCGATCCTGGCGCTGCCCGATGAGGAGCGTCCCTTCAGCGTGGTATGCGATGCATCTGACTTTGCCATCGGCTGTGCCCTGCTGCAGGTGGATGCCGAAGGCAGGGAAAGGGTAGTGTCTTTCCAATCTCGCCAATTGAAGGCGGCGGAAAAGAACTACCCTGTCCACGACAAAGATCCCTTGGCGATGAAGTACGCCTTGGTTAAGTTTCGGGTGCACCTGTTAGGTCAAAAACCCTTTGTGATCTACACAGATCATGCCTCGTTGAGGACGGCAACGTCGTCGCCTCACCTCTCTCAGCGCATGGCGCGGTGGCTCTCCTTCTTCGCGGAATATAACTTCACGGTGGAGTACAAGCCGGGAAAGCAGAATGTCCTAGCGGACGCGCTCTCCCGGCGGCCGGATTACGAGTTGGCACATCTGGCCTACCTTGAGTCACCGCTCTATGAGCTTATCCGCGAGGCGTATGCCGAAGACGACGACCTTGCAGGTCTAGTGGAGGCACTGAGTGCTCCAAACAAGGCTGTCGAGCTCACGGCACGACAACGCTCACGTCTGCACCGCTACTCAGTAGTTGAGGGTTTGCTCTACTACCAAGTAGACGGGGGCGACGAGCCTTGCATTGTCGTTCCGAACGACGAGTACCTGCGTCATCGTGTCCTCGATGAGGTTCATGACACACCGCTTAGCGGTCATCTGGGGCGGGAGAAGACGTACACGTCTGTGGCTCGCCACTTCTGGTGGTCCCACATGTACAAATGGGTACGTAAGTACGTGCAGACATGTGAGACGTGTCAGCGCGTCAAGCCTGCGCCCTCCGCGTCCGCTCCTTTGATGAGCTTGCCGGTGCCGGCGGACTGCTGGCGCTCTGTGAGCATGGACTTCATCTTTGAGCTCCCGGCGGATGCAAAGGGCCACACTGGTATATTAGTGTTTGCGTGCCGCCTTAGCAAGATGGTGCGGCTGGCCGCTGTGCGGAAGAGCGTGACCACCCCTCAAGCAGCTCAGATCTTTGTGGACAATGTCTTTCGTACTCACGACCTCCCCGAGGCTTTCGTGAGTGACAGAGACCCACGATTCGTGTCCCACTTTTGGCAACACCTCTTCCGCCTCCTAGGCACGAGGTTGGACATGTCCACAGCGGACCACCCTCAGACCGATGGCCAGACTGAGCGGGTGAACAGAGTCCCGGAAGACATTCTTCGCAGTGTCTGCGCAGCAGAGCCCACGAAGTGGAGTGTGCTTCTTCCACTAGTGGAGTTTGCGCTAAACAATGCAGTGCATTCGTCCACGGGCTTCACCCCGTTCTACGTGAACGGACTGCAGCACACGCGTACGCCGCTGACGTTGCCCCCAGCCTCGAGTTTGGGTGGGGGAGAGGCTAATGCCGAAGACCCAAGGGGCCTTAAAGGCCTACGAACGTCCGTCAAACGGAACCTGCTCTCGTTTATCGAGACTGGTGAAGCTGTCAGACAGCGCGTTCGTGACGCCATGGCGGCCGCCCAAGACACTCAAAAGGAACACAGTGACCGCCAAGGGCGTAAGAACACGCAAGTGTTTAAGTTGGGAGACCAAGTCTTATTTAATGCCAAAAACCTTCCTACTCAGGCGGTCTCCGCTGTAGGCAGCACCAAGCTGCGACCTCGCTTCGTGGGGCCGTTCACGGTCATCGGGGTCCACGGCCACGCCTACACGTTGGATCTGCCATCGTCCATGGCCACGCACCCGACGTTCTACGTTGGCTTGCTCAAGCCCTATCACCCGGTGGGGGCTGTTGAGCCTGAGGAGCCGACTGGGTCGCAGAGTACTGCTGGAAGGCGTTCGCCATCATCCGAACGAGCTCTTCCGAAGGAAGCTGGACAGGGGTAGGCGCAGGAGCCGGAGCCGGAGCTGGATCAGGAGCACGAGCCGCTACGCGGCGAGCCTCCTGCGCCTCCAAGTAACGCACACGGTCGTACAGATCTCGGACCCAGGCGACGTGCCTCTCCAGGTCCTGGCGTACCCGCTCGTCGTTCTCCTCGCCTTGCGAAACTCGGCCACGCAAGCGGTCAACGTCACCACCAAGCTGCCGAGGCAGATCCCAGACGCGGTCTCGCAGGCGGTCCAGGTCCTGTCGGACATTCCGGAGCTCCTCCAGGCGGGCCTCCGCATCTTGAATTCGAGCGCGAAGCGCCATCGTCTCGGTCCGCTGAGCATCCAGCAGTCGCTGACATGACTCCACCCCGGAGAGAAGACCCTCCAGGTCAGGACGGTAGCCAGTCGAGCGACGCTGAGCGTCTTGGTCAGAGACCACTGCCGCCGCGGGCTCCGCCGCCTCTGCTTGGTAACGAGGGCGTCCTCTACTACCATGCCGAGAAGCTACTGAAGCGCCGCGGGCGTAGCGGTCAGTACCAGTACCTGGTGAAGTGGCGTGGCTACCCGAGTAGTCGAAACTCGTGGGAGCCTGGGGCTCGCCTCGAGGAGGACTGCGCCGACCTCGTGGTCGCTTTTGAGAGTGCCCACGAACCTGGTCGGCGCTGACAGAGCCGAGGACACTCTTAGGCTCTATCGGCTGCGACTGCCAAGATTTCTGTATCTTCTGAAGAACCTCGTCGAGGATGACGCCCGGCGTGGGCAGGTGCCGAACAAGGAATCGACCTGACCAAGTGTCGTCAGCAATCACCTTCGCCATGCGAAACCGAAGCCGACGCTGAGCCATCCAGTCAATCCGAAACGGAGAGTTCAAGAATTCGGGCTCGTGGTAGCCCAAGTGGTGCAACCATCCCTCGAAATCCGTCTCGTTTCGCTGACGGGTCAACCCGGTGTCCACCAGGAGCAGGACCGGACACTTGTCGCACTGCGGCGCGCCTGGGCCAGGCATTCGACTCTGGCGAAGGTGCTCGCGGTACTCGTCCCGTGTCCAGTATCGCAGCGCGAGTAGTTGCTCGCGGGTGCGAGAAGCGTGGGTCTCGCGGTCGCGTTTGGTCCCCACCGCCTGAGGGGCCTCCTGACGGGAACGATCGGCCAGGTGTTGCCGATTCTCCGGCTGAAGCAGCTCAGGAGGGACTCCCTCATCAACACCAGCGTTGGTGATGACCTGGGGCTCTGACACCTCAGCAGGCGGGTCGTCTCGGCGAGACTTGGACTCCTCCAAGAGTCGGGCGCGTTCAACCGCCACCACAGTCTTGGGAGACATGGGGCTACCCGGGTGGATGACCCGTTGGGCATCAGTGATCTGCTTGGGAGACCACTCGACCTCGCCGTCTTCGTGGGCTATGTCGGGTTCCGACCCCGAGGACTCGTAGTCCACTTCCAGAGACGGGTGTGGCGAAGGACTACGCCCCTGAGGGGAAGCCACAGCCTCCTTTGCAGGCGCCTGAGCTCGAAGAGCCTGCGGGGCATCAGCCGCAGGCGAGTGGCCGCCACTGACATACCCGGGGTTCTGAGTGTCCGTGTCGGACGAGTCGCTGGACACCTCCTCATAGAGGCCGGGCAGCCGCACATCCGTGCGCTTGGGCGGCAGCTTTGGTGTCTTGGGGTCCTCCTTCGCGGAGCCCTTCTTCGTCGGAAGCTACTTTGCAGCGGGCTTCTTCACTGCGGGCTTCTTCGACCTTCTTCGTCTTCCGCGTAGACTTCGGTGAAGCAGGCGCCTTCGCTTTGGTCGTCGCGACCTTGGGCTTCTTGGAGGCGGGCAGCATCTTCGCTCCGCCCGCCTCCTTCGCGTGCTTCGTTGAAGCCGGGGTCTCATTCGCCTCCTCCGAGTCATTCGCGGGCTTCATGGAAGCCGACGCGGCCTTCGCCACCTCCGGATCGCCCGAATGCTTCTTGGAAGCAGACGCCGGGAGCTTCTCCTCCATGGCGCTTGGAGTAGGCGCGTCGGCGTGGGTCTTGACGGGGCCAACAGCCCGAAGGGCGCCTTGGGCGGGCCGCACAATGATCCGAGTCTCCGTAGTCATGCCCGGATGGGCCTTGCAGTGTGTGCGTGTGCTCGGTTGAGCGCGAAATGCTGAATGAGGCCGTGCTCGCGTTTCCGCTGGATTCCCCACTGGGAAAGGTGCTTCCCGTTTGGGTGAGGGAGGGTGTAATGGGGCCAGGATTGGCCAGTGACCTTTTCAAGGAAAAGGGATGTTCTCTAGTGTGGCCCACACCGGCCGGTGTGGCCCACAAGGACTGGGTGTCACACACTATGATGGGTACGGTGTACCAGTGATCCTTATATAGAGTGTTCACGGTAGACCTCCCCAATGTACTGTGTTAAGTTAGCTCGGTCGTACTTAGGATGAAGACGCATGGGAGCCAACCGCTGAGGAAGATCGTCATTTAAACAGGGATTCAGTATGCAGATAGAAAGCAGTAGATAGAACCTTTAGAGTGTTATTAATACAAGACAGTTTAACTCTAACCTACAAGTGTGCAAGTCTCTTAAGTACTCGGTACTAAAGAGGACCGATAAGGCAGGGCCTTTTGCACAAGCAGCAACAGAGACGCCAGGCGTCTGCTGCGGTTAGCGTGTTACGCTTCCTCCTAGCAATTGTGCGTGTGACCCCCCCCCGTCATATCAAGACCGGCAAGTGCATCGTAATTCCGATCGCGGGAGCGAGGCGAATACCGCCTGGGGCCAGAGGACAGCAGCCTACTGAGATTTTTAGGGACCGCCCCCGGAGGTCTGACTGCCCGAACGTCGACAGCCAGACACACCGACCGTGCCAGGGGATGTGTGGGGATTCTCACCCAAAAACGTCAAGTCACAGTTAGGACGGGGACCCGGGCTCGCACACCGGGAGTGATCCGTTACTATTCCATATTATTAGTCGGGAAGTACATTTTCGCAGAGGAGCTTTATCCATTCCATATTAACTGCAGTCTAGGAGGTTTGTTAGTGATCGGCCCCTGGAATTATTGATAGATTACTGTGTGATAGGACTATGTATTAGGTCTGTCTATTTTCCTCCAAACGGAGGTGGTGCGTGAGTCGAAGAGAAGAATATTGGTAAGGGTTCGTGTGGAGGTTGACCAGTGCCTTCCAAGCGGATAACCCAATTTGACTGGAGTGTTGACCCACCGTCCGAGGGTCCAAAAGAAGAAGTGACGGGTAGTTGTGTGTATTGTATTCTGTATTTTCAATCAATCATGCAGTCGTGGGGGTTATAAAGTGCGGTTCATTTGGTTAGGAACCAAAGCCAAGAGGGATCTTGCTCGAAGAGCAAGGTGCCGAATGGCAACCCCACACAGGGATGGTGGGAGGGTAAAACTAACAAATCTAGCGTGTCGATCGAGCTTGCCTCTGATGATCGTGCTTGACTTGAATGACTGCGTTGGTCGCTGGCCGTGGTGCGAGGCCAAAACCCAAATGAACCTGTGGTCCGCGTGGCGACGGGTAACTGGGCCAATCATGATGCCCATTTTCTGCTTGCTTTCTGCAACTTGCACTTGGCGACTTCCTTAGCTTGAAAACACATTTCCTCAGCTTCGTCCACTCCGCTTATTCGCAACGCTCACCAGCTTCACTACCTATGCATAGAAAATAAACCATTTTGAGATTGGTTATCTTAACTCTGGGAGTGGATCTGGTTGGTAGATCACTACTCCTCACTAACTGTACGAGCGTCGTTCGGAGGTATACGTCCACGCTCAGTACTCCTATATTTTCTATACCCATATATTAACAACTCACTAGGTGGAATCCGGTCCGCCGAAGATAAACGGCCCGAGAAGGGGATTACGCAAGGTACACATGCCACTCCGAACGAGGTTCCTCGTTTGGAGGTATACCCGTCTGTTCTCCTCCTGGAAGTTATTCTACTTTTGGAGGGGGGAACAGGTCCCAACGAGGATAAAACGAGAGCACTATACACCTGGGCGGCAAAAAGTTGTCACCGACTTCGCCACAGTTGGACCACGAGCCGAAGCGCACCGTCCTTGAGGTGCCGCCACAGCGTCGTCTGCGCTATGAACGTGGTCTTGGCCAGTGACGCCAGCGTTTGTCGCTGGCAGAGAGGCATGTCCAGCACTCGCCGCGCTACCTCCTCTCTGGTCAATTTCGGGGGGGGGGGGGCTGCTTGCTGCTTCGTGGCGGCGATAACAGAGTGTCAACGTCGCCACGAAGCGTCCAGACCTTCTTGAGCGACGAATGGTAGATGCCGAACGTGGCGAGCGCCTTGTCGAGCGCACCTTTCAACAGACGGCCGTCCGTGCTATGCTGGATCAGAAACAACAGCGCCCTGACCCGTGTAGCTGGCTGAATGTCTTGAGCGGCCGTCTTGCGTGGCATTTTTGCGTGAGGGGGGGGGGGGGGGCGATGGCGAATGATAGCATGCCCAAACGCACAAGTTAGCAATAATAAACCCTGTCACGTTGTTAAATTTAGGACAATCATTTATGAGGTGTGACACACAATAAACTAAAAAAAAGATTATAAAAATATAAATAAAGCCCATATTCAAGTGGAAGGGAGAAGTAGAGCATAAGTGAAGTATAAACAATTGAAAACTAATTGCCCGGAACAGCTCTGGATTTCCAGATGTTTGCTTGTCCTACTTCGGATTATACTATTATTTAATGACAGTGTGAGGACGATGAAGGAATAAAAAAAAACTAGCTGGGGTGTGTCCATTAGTGTGCATCACTCGTTCGTTCCGTGCATATGTATTTATCCTCCCTCTTATCCACGGGATGCTTGTACCCAGTAGAGTGGGTTGCTGCACAGCTCGATGCCACAGTGACTTGTGCTGTCGAGTAGCTCCGGAGGTCGAGATCTGTTATTTCCCTTGTTGTCGATACGCACAAATTTGATGTCGGATTCTTCAGCATCAAGTAGGAATACTATAATTATTTCATAATGTACTAGCTGCGTGAACGACGGGAATACGGCTATGCTGTGGTGCCCGTGAGCGTGTCGACGGACGGCAAGATCGTCACGCAGACGGCCTGATGTGAAGAGCGTCAAAATCGACTTCGGGTAATCTACTACGAGCACCTGCCCTTGGGTGAGCTCTACGTAAAGTGCGAGCGCAGACTAGCGATGACACCTGCACAAACGAGATCCGAAACGGCGGTTCTAGGGATAAATCGCGAGAACTATCGCTTACCACATGCGAATACAGTCGGCTTTACCAAATTCTACCAAAGGGGGCATCACTCTAGATGGGAGGCTTTGTTACAGAGATGATACTCCTTATGTATGTGCTCGAACCTTTCAGCTCGTAGTTTAGCCCCTTCTTGTATACAAGACAACCTTTCGTTTAACTTCCTAAGCTGATGCTAGTGCCAATACTTGCACATACTATTAGAAATATAGGTTACTTCACTACGTGTAGCAAAATTCACTTCTCTGACAAAATATAGTGCAAGCTGTTCCAGCGGGTTGGCCAACATACCGGCCTAGATTAAATTACAATCCTCTTCTCTGACAAAATATGGCGCATATTGTTCCAGCAGCATAGACCTCGACTCTCGACAAATTGCCGGATAATCGGCGTCGAGCGGTGACCAAAATTTGCCCAAATTTAGAAAGAGCTCGCTGAGCTCATCCGGCAGGTGTGAAGCAGCGTTGTGTCAATTTTAATTGCAATATAATCATTGAGAAATATTATTTAGAAGATTTTACTACAGGCCGTGTTGTCCTACTCCCGACTGTGCGACGGTGGGCGACTACAACTTCGACGGGGCTAAATACCGACTACTACCGCTGAGCCGTCTCGAGGGACCATATCCAAGAGGCGCACCAGCGACTTGACTTATTCTAGTGATGAGGAGGGGTCCTGCGAACACCCAATGCCCGTTCCCATCTTCACGCACATTCTCCCTCCGAAGCTGCGCTCTATCTCACGAGGAACTCGTGAAGTGAAAAAAAAAGACGTAGGGAGTATGAGGCGAAATTGCGGGCCAGTGCCGAAGATCTGGCAAGGACTACAACCTCGTCACGCAGAACACCAAGGAGCCGTTCAACGACGAGCTCCTCGAGTCTTCTGCTCCCTGCGGCTTCGCAAGGACGTCGCTGACGTCACCGAGGGGCAGATCATCGCCGAGACCCTGCCGATCAAGGTCAAGAACGACGACCTGCCCGACATTAAGGCTCTGTTCGACAAAGAACTTGTCATCGACCTGGCGGATACAGACGTAAAAGCCCGTATCCTCGCTTACTTTCAACGGTTCAAGCAGTTCGTGCTCGAGCACGGCCTGGAGGGCGTCTTCTCCTGCGACGACGGAGAGAAGGAGAAGTGCAAACGACTTGTGTCGTGCTTCGCACCTCCCGTCCTGAAGGCAGACGTCAAGGCTGCTGTGCGGTGGACCGACAAGGCTGCCACCAAGAGTTTGCCGAAGCTCTACACCTTGGTGTACGACAAGGCCGTCACACACGAGCGAGAGTTCCAGCAGAACAAGTGCATGCGGATGACGCTGAAGGGCAAGGACAAGTCAAAAGACGGTTCCGCTTACGGTTCCCCTTCAGCCAAGTTCGGCCGAGCTGCTGGATAGGCTGCCGCACAGCCAAATAAACATGGGCGTGGTGACTTCGGCAAGAAGTTCACGGCCCCGAAGAACGACATGAAGGTCGAGAACCTGGCGGCCGATAGGATGACCGCCAGGAACCCTTTCATGACTAAGTGACTAAGAAGCCGCCGTCGCCCTGCCCGAAGTACCAGGAGATGCACTGGCTAAGCGACTACCCGAAGGCCTCCGACGCGGTGAAGGTTGTGCTCCGGTTGAAGCTTCGCGAATCCTTCAAGGTTCGCGGGTCTAGAGTCAAGAGACTTAAGAAGCTGACGCCCATGGGTTGAGACGCCGTGACGATCAACGGTGTGCTGGAGTTGCCGTGGTGTCCTGACTTAGGTATTAATCACCGATCACACTGGGACCTGGTAATCGGTGCAGACCCCAATGTGCAGCAGACCATGCTGGGCACGCCGGTGCACTGCCTAACATTTGGCACGCACCCGGTCGTGGCCAAGACGCAGGCTCTGCTGCACATCCTCATCCACACCACCGGGCCCGTCAAGCCCACAGAGGCGGTGCCGGATCAGGGCATGGAGAAAATAATATAATATCAATAGCATTGATATTAACATTGAAAATCTTTGGTAACCAGACCGAAATTTGGGGGCGCGCATGCCAGATATTTCTACAGGCTCTTGGTAGGAACAACAACATACTGTACCGCCTATCGTCGGCTTATCTTCGGCCCTTGCCGACTACCAGACCGCGGCCGAAGATAGAGAATATTGCCAACCGAAAGTGTACTCTTGGTTTCACTATACCAAAATAGTTGTACCCCAGTAACTTCGTCTAATGTACCTGATTGGTTAAAACTGGTTGAGTTGGAGCTCGCTTGCAGGCGTATTCTTGGAGTGGAGAACTTTCGAGTCGGCAGTCGGCAGGATTACTGATGGGCGCTCGCTGCACGCAACCGGGTGCTGAGGGTCCGTAAAGCTCGGCGAGCTGGGTGAACACGTGTCGGGTGGAGAGCATCTCGGCAGTGGGCTCGGACTTGGTGGTGCGCGTGTCGGCGGTGGGCTTGGACTCGGACTCGGACTTGGTGGCGCGCGTGTCGGCGGTGGGCTCGAACTTTGTGATGCACGTGTCGGCGCCGAGCTTGGAAGCGGGCTCGGACTTGGTGGCGCGCTTGTCGGCGGTGGGTTCGCTTGTCGGCTGTGGGCTCGGCCTTGGTGGTGTATGTGGCGGCGGTGGACTCGGACTTGGTGATGTATGTGGCGGTGCCGGGCTTGGACTCGGACTTGGTGGCGCGCGTGTCGGCGGTGGGCTCGCATGTGGAAGTGCGTCTGAACTTGAATGTTCAAGTGGCTACTGTGTATGAGCTTGCAGATATCTCGTGAGTTTATCGTTTCGTGCGGTTGGCGACGAGGCCAGGGAGAATTGACTACCGTATACGGTGGGCGAAGGCGACGTGTATTAAATGAAAGGATTTATTGCAAGCTCAAGTGAATCACGCCTCAAGCTTTCTGTCTAGTTGGTCAGCGTTGCGTCGCGCTGCAGGGGTCGCTGAAAACTTGATACGAGGCAGCAATCGAAATGCCGCCCGCTGTGGCTCCGTCAGCTCGCTCCAAGCCTTGACTATAGCCGTAAGTTTTCCGGAGCGGCGTCTCTTACGCTGTCCTCCCACTGTGGCCTGAGTAAACCCGCTCACTAACACTGCTTCACATTCACTTACCATGCTTTTCATTGCAGAAATCCATTGCTTCCGATCGGATTCTAGTGAAGAAACCGGCAGCGGCGGAATGCTGGCCATGTGGTACGATATCGACAGCACGCATGCACTCTTTTTGAGCACGATTACCTGGGAGCTTTGGCAAGGATCCTAGGCCCTCCACCACGAACTGCACCAGGAAATCGGAAAGGCGCTTGCCTTTCAGCGTTGTCAAGCTCGTCGGCCAAGCTTGACTCGTCAACGGCGTCCGCAATTGGAGTGGTGCATTGGGCTCCACAGCACCGGTAAAGGTGCTACTACGACATGCGCTACACTTTGGAGTTGCCGTATCAGGAGGGCGTTCAATACGATCTAGGATTCTATACATCAAGATCTTCAGCTCCTCATTCTCGGATACAAGCTGCTGATGGCCAGTGAGAAGTCGCTCAAGGGTGTCGGCAAAGGTGTGTATCCCAACGAATTGTTCTGCTTGCTCTTCTGACGTGAGGCTGTTTTTCACTTGCTGAACAGGTAGAGACAATATGTTGTCGGTGACAAACCGTTTGCGGAATTTGCTGCTCCAGTCTAGTATTTCATCTTGGCACTGTCGGAGCAACGGCAACGTGGCGTGCACGCGTTGGAGCTCTTGGTGCAAAATATGCTGCGGAGAGACCTCCAGCGTGTCGCGGTAGTACATCAACAGCGTGGCGGTAAGGCAATCGGCAAAACCTTTCGGGGCAATCTTTGCAAAATGTAGAAGTCGCACGGTCTGTGCAAATTGACTGACACGCGAAAATGTTTGATGTGACGCCATGTCGAAACAGTCAAGCGTCGGTGGGTGTCCTGCCTGTTTTGTATCTTTCCATCCACCAAGCACCTTGGCGACGTTCTGGTCGCTCGCCGACGTAGGTGATATGTACTCAAGTAACGTTGCAAACCCGTCCATCGACCACAGCCCACGATGAGCCAAATCCGACAAGTTGACACTGGGGTTGGAGCTGGCAAACGCAGCTCCACCTCGGCGCGCAGAGTGCTATTACAAGTTTCTCATTAATGTAGCCCCATTATCATACTCGTACAAAGATTTGAGTAACCTGTTGATATTGGCTGCGACGTGTGCGTCGGTATTCGTTTCTGTCACTTGCGAAAACACTCTGGGTGACGCATTGTAGGGATCTACAATAAGTTGCGACGCCAGGGCATGAAATGGGTCGACACTCCAGCATATCGGTGCGCAAAAAATGGAGATGCTCTGCTGCTGCCGGACTTTTATGCTGCAATGAATACATCTGAATCAGTACCGTAGGAAAGTCGTTAAAAAACAAAACAAATTGCCTACCGTGTTACATCAATAAGGAAAAAGCTGCCTTGCCAGTGCAGATCGGAGAAATGAATCATGCCAACATCAGAGCTCCGACCAATTGCGAGCCATTGATTGTTGAGTAATGTGCGATCGAGGAGAGCTTTCTTCTCGTTTCTCATAAAAAGTATAGTCGAAATTGAGCCAAATCGTCCATTGTCATAGGGGGCGCCTGCTCTTTGAGCATCTTGCCGGTCGATATTGCGACCATGAGGTATTGATTTTGCAGATGTCGCCTACAGCGCCGATACCACTCAGGATCCGAGCGAAATAGGTCCGATCCTGTAGTCTCCTCGAGTGGCCGCTCGATGGAGCTCAGGTAGTTCATAGATGGTTGCCAATGAATGTCAGGATCGTTATATAAGAAAGAAAGAAGCTTATCAAACATCTCTTTGGTCACATGGGATGCACTCAGCTTGGCCAAAGTTATTTTTTTGCCTACGTGCTTGCCAAGAAATGCGTTGAACTTTGTCCTGGCCGACACATATTGCTTCCTCGAAGAAGTACCAAGCTCACTCTCCATTAAGTCCACTATTGCGTCGACGTCTGCATCGACACCGTTCTTCATCCTTGGTGCTTCTTCGTTTCAACTGCTTCAACTTGACGACAAAGCCCTGATTATGTTGCACGAATGTTGCACGAATCAAGAGTACTTATCTGAAGATAAAGAAATACCTTACTGTAGTTATCATTGGGGGCCACTGTATTTTGACCAATCAAAATATTTGTGGCCCCTAAGGATAAGTGACCAATCAAAATATAGTTGTCTTGCTTCAACTTCTTCTTCACTGACGAGCAGCGCTGACGTGATGGCACCGCGACCGATGTGCTGCCCGTGGGTGACTTCCACCCACGGGCAGTTTTAGCGCTACCTTCTGGCCATGTGGATGTCGCTCTATGGCGAGGGCGCTCAGCTTGGACGGCTTCAAGGCGGACCTGAAGGTAGAATCTCAAAGGGTCGTATACAGAACGGACCTGGTATTTTATATGATTTTTTGTATGCTTTTGGTCAGATGAAAACACATGTTCTAGCGGAAGCGAGCGGTTGCGAGGTCGCGTAGCCGCCGCAAACCCGCGCGGTGTGCCCGCGAAGCAGGGCCGCGCGGTATTTGCGGAGGCGGGCCCAGCGCCGAGCATTCCAGCGAGCGGACACGTTGCCCTGTCCAGTAGTTAGTTTTTCTTGCGCGGGGGTCTGGGGGTGCACTCCCCGGCAGATTATTGAAAGTGGCCACAAATACATCAAACTTTTTGACACTGGCCCAAATACTGGCAGATGATTACACACTGCATTTTGATTGGTTGTTCACTTCAAGCTCTTTATAAATACCAGACGCGAGGACGAAGCGAGGCCGAAGCGCACATCTATTTGCACAACAGCAGTCACTGCGCAAAAACCACCTTTGCTGTCACCACGCAACTACCAACTTCGCTCAAGTGTCATGGAGGCCGGAAAGGTTGATTTAATGAAAAAATTCGGTCGCCTGGACATCAAGCGACACGATGTTTTTGCTACAGCCCCAGATAGCACAGAGTTTCTACGTGCCTACGCGTTCAACGAGAACAAGTCAATCCAAAAGAAGATACATTCCGGTCACTTACGAAAATGGCAATGCGTTTCTACGTTATGTGGCTGGCAGGTGACGCTGAACAAGAAGCGGCCCACTAAAGGCGCTAACACAAAGTTGGCGTTCTGTCCTGAGGGCGCCTGGTTTGTGAGCGATTTCGAGCTTATCCATTCTGCCAGCTGTGATGCGGTGCGGAAGTGCTCCTCGCAGTTGCTGATGGAGCTACCTGGGTTCAAAAGTGCTATGGTGAAGGGGTTAAGCACTGCACGGGCGCGGGTGGCTGCCTCGGTGAAAACAACGGACAATGTCAACGTCGATGACCGTCATGCTCTAGTGTATGGTGCGATATCCCGTGCCAAAAAGCTGATGGAGGATGAGGAGGACAACTACGACAAGCTACCGGCTTTTCTTAGGTCGTTCGCGCGCGAGAATCCTGGATCTACGGTATCATGTCAGCTCGATAAACGTGGTCGTTTTTACCGGGCGTTCCTATCATTTGGTTCTCTCATTGCTGGACAAGACAACTGGGTGCCATTGCTTGAATGCGACGGCACCCACATGAAGCATGCTCAATATAATGGCGTGTGTCTCTTGGTCATCGGCAAAGACGGAGACTGGGGGAACATTCCGGTTGCCGTGGCTTTCGTTCATAAGGAGACAGCCGAGAACTTCGAGTGGTTTTTTGCGAGCTGTGTCATGGCCGGAATAAAACTGCACGACCGACCTCTCTTTTCCGACCGGGGAAAGCAGCGAGATGCGCAAGTTCGTCTCCGTGTACGTGGCGTGCCCTTAAACCTTAAGTTTTGTGCACTGCACATCTTTTTTAACGTGTGCGGCCACTTTCGCTCTATCGATCCGAATATCGATAGCATTAGGAGCCTGATCCTATCGTTGCAAGCCGCGACGACATTTGTGGAGTATAATGCGGTGCTGACCGAGATCAACGAGCGCTTTCCTGTTGTTCGTACGATCACAGTGAATGGAAAAAAGGAGACGCAATCGGTAGCTCAATACTTGCGAAAGATTCACCCTTCAAGCTGGACCAAGTTTGGCAACGACAAACTCACCCCAGAAGAAACGTCGGCGGTGAAAGCCGAGTGGGGGTCTGTAGAAGCATTTGGTGATGGATGTCCTCTTTTTGGAGGTAGAACTACAAGTGCTGTAGAGAGTCAAAATCGGGCTCTGCTACTTGCAGGAGTTCGAGACAGCCAAGTGTTCAATGCTGTTGTGTTGTTCTGCAATGTCGTCGTCGAGAGTATAGCGGCCAAAAAGCAGAAAGCTCGGGACTGGATGGGCGCCAAACACACAGTAACTCCTCGCGCGAAGGCAAAGTTCGACAAACAAATATGGAGTGCTTCCGCTTGCACCGTCCGTAAAAATTCGGAGTCCGTCTTCCACGTCGAAGACGTAGTAGCAAGCGTCGAAGATGAAAATGCACTTCTGAACAATGGCTCACGAACCTTTACGGTAGACCTGCGGACTGGTGCGTGTACACGCTGTCCGGATCGCCACCAAATGCAAATACCTTGTCGGCACATCGTGGCAGCCCTCCACGCCCAAAGTGGGTCGTCCAGGACAACGGCAGGGGCCTACAGATTCTTTCACCATGCGTATACAGCACCGTCGTATGCACACGCATTCCAGCACGTTGCCATTAGCCTGCCGTTCGTCCCCGCACTCATGTCAGACCCGAATATTCAGCCCCCACCACTCTACAAACAAGCTGGTGGTTCATCGCGTACTGCAAGACGCGATATTGCCACACGAGAGAAAAGAATACGCAGCACTGGCGAACCAAAAACGTCTCGGCCACCGCGTCACCAGAAGCAAAAAACAACGATCTCCAGTGAGCGGGCTGCCGTTCTCGCTAGCATGCACGACCTTTTCAGCAGCGAGATCCGAGCCGAGCAGCCAAAAAAACGAAAGAACTACACCTGCAGCCTCTGTGGCAGGGCCGAGGGACACAATGCTGCAAAATGTCCGAACCGTGGTACGGGGACTGTGGACGACGACGTTCGAGCAGGAGTTTACATAGTTGGGGCGTGTCCTCTTCAATTGCTGGAACGCCGGAATTTGGCCGAGATCGAGGAAGCGCAAGATTTAAACCCGACGATCCTGAGTGAGTACACATTCTGATCAATTCGGGTCGGGGTCCAGTAGCTGCGGGTTTCCCTACGAGCGTATGCAATACGAAGAACAATTAGATGAAGCTAATCTATTAAGCAAATATCATGAATACCTTTTAAAATGTGTCAGTGCATGGGGACCCCCTGACGTTCTTGACCGACCTTCTCTCCGGGTTTGGAGGCACTGGGCCTTGTTACCACACCACTCACCCCCCCACATGCGGATCAAACGAAGGTGATCAAGAACGCCAGGTAGTCCCAATTCTAACAACACAGCAGTACGACTTGCTCTCTCGGTCTGCATCATAGCCGACATCAGATATTTCCACCATACTATGACTTGTTAGTGCTTGCTTACCTTCTCATGCTTGACACTTGGTACGAACTTGGACGGGGCGTGCATCATGCAGCAAACACAGTAGCGCCCATGCCCCACGCGTCCTCGACCAGCTTGCTCAGCGACTCGTAGAAGTCTTGGACTCGACGTACTTGTCCAGGCAGCTGCCTGTGACGCCGCGCACCTCCGGTGTGGAGCTGCTGCTACGACTGACACAGCGCTCGGGCCACGAACATGCAAGCGAAAGTTAGCTGAAGAACCACATTACAAACAAAACGTACACTACCCTCGAAGCTGAGGCCGGGCAGTGTCTGCAGCACGAATATTCACAACAGCTGAGTCACAGCAGGCGCTACATGGATACATACGCTTAATAGTTAAGGCTCGTAGTGGGGGTAAATGAAAGCACTGCCAAGCCGGAGCAAACCCACCTCGCCGTAGAAAACGACAGACCTCTGCGCTTGGGACCTTCAGTCGAGAATCAAGTTGTGAAATGCTGCTCAGTATCGCATTGTTCTTTCACCTGTCCCAGATTTCCATCTGCCAGTATTTGGGCCAGTGTCAAAAAGTTTGATGTATTTGTGGCCACTTTCAATAACCTGCCGCACTCCCCAGCATGCCTAGAAACCCGACCACAGATCAGGTCCGTTCTGTATCTGACCACAACGGCAGGTAACCGACCTGAAGGCGTCCGATGAGACCTTCACTGGATCATGGTGCAGGTGGACTGCCACCCGCGCGTGCGGGCGTGGACAGTCCCATGGACAGCTACGGGTCCTGATTCCGCGTGCACGTGAACCTGGGCATCGAGCATGTGGCCGACAAGAAGAGCGGCCACAATGTGGTGTGCTTCATTAAGCACTTCAGCGCGTCGCACCAGCAGAGTATTGGTATCCCCAGGTTAACAGGTTAGGACGGCCCCACAGGTGTGACCCTGAAGATGGTCGAGAAGATCCACCTGAACACGCATTCGGGGACAGCCCGCCTAGCTGCGAACGCACGAGCATCTAGGACACGACCACGAGGTAGAGGCCAGTCTTGCGGAGCACCCAACCCATAAACGTCTTGATCGACGCGGGGGCCTCCAGCATGATCTTGGACAGCGCGATTATAGGCCGTAAGCAGCATAGTCATGATGTATGGACCGCGCGCGAAGTTGGACGATATGGACATCATGTTGCCGAAGAAGCACTCGCACGCTGCGTCTTGTGTCATCCTATGCATAATTCGCCTGAGCTGTAGGTAGATACTACTAGTGTAGCATGTCGTTGTCTCCTCGATTCCTCCATTTAATTTGAGCATGATAGGAGAGAAAGTGGTAGTCACCATTAGAACAATTGATTTGTTTGTAGTTTCCGAGTCCCTTGTTGCGTTTGGCACACTTTTTGTAGTTAGGGTCTTTGGGAGATGGTGGGGCACCACGTAGCTGGAGACATGGAGATGCGGGTAGCAAAATTAGATGACGCGACACAAGATGGTGTCGTGGCCGGTTGACGGCAAGTTGACCGGCACGAAGCGGGGGGGACGCAAGCCCGGACCGCAGCGAGATACCGACCTAAGAGCGATCCCTCGGGCATCGCCAATCGTTAGAGCAACGCCAACGGTGATCCCAAATTATATTCTATATATAGGGTTGCTTTCAACAGTTATCGAAATTTAGAAACTACTGACAGCCGCTCACCGTAGCGGCAGCTCTAAACTGCCGCTACATCGCTGCATTTTTGATGAACGAAGCCCAGTGAGAACATGCGAAGTGGGTCCAGGATCTCCTGGATGAAGACGAAGAGGAGTGCGCAGTATTCAACACGTAAGCTTACATTTACTTGCCGACTAGAACGTTTTAAGCCTGGGGGTTCTCGTCCAGGACGAGCTGCCAACAAACGTCGCGACCATCATGGTCGCACAGCGCGCTTGAAGGAGCTATGAGCTCCTTGTCCGCGGAGACCTAGCCAGGCTTGCCCGACATGATCTATCTTGACGTCTGCTGAGTTGAAGGAAATGTTCGTTTTGAATTGACTTGGGAAAACGTAAGTCCCTGTTTGAGGTCTCGCTGTAATTGGCTAAAAAGGGGATTAATTGATGACTAGCAAACAAAAATGCCCTGAGCATTGATCAGAGTCCTGAGTCAGCTACGCAGCCATGGCGCCCGTCAAGAAGTCCCAGAGCTCGTACCTGCTCTTTTGCAATGAGTGTGAGTGGTGCAAGCAATTATTGGACGAAAGCCCGGGCGTGCGCCCGGGTACGCGAAACTCGATTAAAACTGCGGACGAAGCACACTCTAGCTGCACCGTGCAGCATGCACGTAGGTGATCGTCTGCTCCGTCACGCCGCAGACGAAGGTCGACTTGCCGTCAATAGTGCGCGCGTGCTGCTCCACCACGTTCCATATTGTTGCGTCTGTGGGGATCGGCAGCGTCGGGTGGCGAGACGTGAGAAGCTCAAGCCCGAGGAGAAGGACGTAGACGTGCAGCTGGCAGTCACGGACAAGGAGCGTTACCACCAGGAGCTGCTGGACAATTTGAAGGTCGACGCAGAGCCCGACAAGGCGGCGCCCGACTCCAATGCCTGCATTTACCCGCTCGGGAGGGTGCGACAGGTCGTGCAGAGCGATGCGGATGTCGACATTAGCAAGAGGCATGGATGATCAAGCATGCCGCCTATTGCTCCGAGTGTAGCCGACTCTGCGGAGAGCTCTGTCTTACCGTACTCTCAAATTATTATCGTACTTGTGTTGTAGGTGGTGTCGATGTTGAATGAGTTGTGGCAGACGACATTGTGACTGCAGCGTTAGTTGTCGTGACTGTAATTGTTGTGGCTGTACATGTGGTTGTGGTATCTGAAGTCGAAGTAGCTGAAGTTGTGCCTTTGCCTTAGACTTCCCGAATTACTGTAGTAATTTGAGCGCTGTAGTAAGTTCGTCGTTTGTACACAATACACCGTTGGCGTTGCTCTTATACGTAGTTAGCCCTTAAAGTGATACCAATGAACCTTACTGAAAAACGAAAACACACTTTTTGTAGTTGAAGACATAGCGCCTGAGCATGCTCAAGGTGTCGACGAGCATGAGCAGTTTTGGAGCCGAACGGAGCCACCATTGCTGAGCTGCAACGCATGACAAGCTAAGTGCCGACTACGGTGATGTATTTTGGCGAATCAAAATATTTGTGGCCCCTAATGATAAATGAATGCCACCTTCGTTGTGGAACCCTAGCGATATATATCCTGACCGGTACGAGCTTGACAGTTCCATCTGGCCAAGTGCGAGGCCAACGTTTAGCGAGTTGTTCCGACTCACCCCTGCCGATCTCCACAGCTGCGACAAGATGCAGCGGCAGCAGTGCTACTGCAGCACGCACCACAAGTTTTTCCATGCACCAGAAGCTGTATGTTTCTTATCCAACGAATTGATCACTTGCGTCGCACTGCAAGCGACTCGAGAACTTCATTCCTCACTTCACTCGCAAATCAACATCGCGCATTGCCTTCTCCGACTGCAATCCGACTGCGTTCCGACAAAATGAAGTTCATCGCCTCCATCTCCGCTGTTATTGCCGCTTGTGCCTTGACCGCCTCCGCCGACGTGGCGACGGGCCCCGTTTGGGGCTACCGTGCGAATGACCCCAGCATGGTGCACACGACCAAGTGGGCGAAGCACTGGAAGGCGTGTGGCGGCGTGCGCCAGTCGCCCATCGACATCAAGACCGTGGCTAAGTCGAGAAAAAGCAAGAAGAGCCCTCTCGTCTTCAGCGGACGCTGCTCACACTTCAACCTGACGGAGCCCCACGAGCCGCTCGAAGTGGACGTTATCGGAGGTTCGTGATGCGGAGAGTAGTCATTGCACTGTCGGGAGCCTGCTAGATGCTGATAGTGTTGTGTTAATTCAATGAGCAGGCAACTGCGTTGCTTCGGTGAATGACGTCGAATACAAATTGGCGCAGTTCCACCTGCACGCCCCGTCGGAGCACACCGTGGACGGCAAGGCCCACGACGGTGAGATTCACTTCGTCCATAAGAGCAGTCGTGGCTCCGCCCTGTTGGTGGTTGGCATCTTCCTGGACATTTCTCCGAGGTCTGACGTCTGGCTAGGGCCGGTTCTTGATGCCCTTGAGAACGTCAACTCCACCGCACACACCAAAAAAGAGGCTATCAGTGTACACCTGTGAGATAACGAATTCCGCTGCTAGCACCGCTGATCCGGTGTTGACTTTCGCGCAAGCCCACTCACTACTTTTTTTTACTTTCACAGGAAATCCTACACGAAGCTGATCAAGAAGGCCAGCAAGAACTGCGGTATCTACAACTACCCGGGCAGTCTCACGACCCCAGCCTGTGATGAGACTGTGGACTGGTGGGTGGTGCAGACGCCGATCCAAATTTCGTCTATTGACTTCGGCCGGCTTCACCAAGACTTGGTGGAGTACCACATCACGGACGACGGCAACAACGCGCGCCCTGTGCAGCCTTTGAACGGCCGTACCGTGACGCGCTACAACTAGGAGCTTCGATGCTCCATCCGGTATACTGCAGAGACTTGTTTCGCTTACATGAAGTCTTCGCTGCTACCTCAACATCGCCACAGGTGATATACACTGCACAACATAAGAAGCCTGAACATGTTTTCGTTTGACTGTTGACATGGTTCTTGTAGCTATGATGTTGTCAACTTCAAAATCCACGGAACCGACTTCTTTGTTTTAATCATTTTTTTAGTCTTTTGCTCGTAGAGTTTACGTTTTCCTCCACGTAATCGCGAAACCCCGGTGGATCGACAGCTACTGGAGTCCGATCTTTTGGCTATCAGTGAGCTCCACATTTCACCATGAAGAGCCTGTCGTGCCGATCCATTGTCAGTAGCTGACTCGTGTTGGCTACTAGTAGTATAATAAATGGAGATCGGGCGGGATGAGTAAGCTGTCAATGTGATCGAGCACTTACGTCGTTACCGAATGGCTACGACGGCTCACCACTGCAGTGACTCATTTGTTCTGGTGTGGTTTAGACGGACTCCCAATGTTGAACATTCCACTAGATACTGTACTGCAGCCTTCCATACGGACCAAAACTCAGTGATGATCCCGGGAACACACCGAGAACTCAAAGTAGAGGCCACAGTTCTCTTGCAATATCGAGGGTGATGCCAAGAGTGTGCAGAATCCGCATTACATGTACTGCTGGTGCACGGCGCTCCAGCACCTCTCCTCACTGTTTTGGTTACTACAGAGCCTCCTTCTTACATGTATGACAAGAAGACGCCGTATGCCGCACTTGCGGAAAGTTGTAGTGCACGGAACAACTGGCTCAAAACCGACCCGCCCTCAGTCAGATAAATGTAGGTCACTAGTAGCGTTTGGGACGATCGCTACGCGCTGGTCGCCTCAACTTGCAACTCGACGATGAGATATGCGTGTGTACCTAAAAGGCAGGATAGCGATGCCATTTGTTCCTTCATATTTTAATAA
Organism: Phytophthora x cambivora; assembly: GCA_033557925.1. NCBI lineage: Eukaryota > Oomycota > Peronosporomycetes > Peronosporales > Peronosporaceae > Phytophthora > Phytophthora x cambivora. Next base: position 810,124 of record JAUCEB010000012.1, on the reverse strand, counting down.
AATAATAAAATAGTTTCCCTCAAAACTATTGGTACATAGGAGCCACAGTTTCCCGGACAACGCTGCAATTCAGTTTACTGTACTGTATCTGTGCGTACGACACAGCGAAGTTGATCATCGACTTGATGATTCATCGACGATGAAGGATGCTCGTATACTTCACATGTTATCGGTTGCAGTTGGTATGGAGGATTTTAATTTCGAGTCTTTGTCGTTGGTCCACTGATTGACGGATCGACTAAACTTGGCGTACATACCTGGGTTAGGACATGGATACTTACTTGCACGGGGATGCCTGACGAACTCAAATGAACACCGTAGAATAACGCCATTGCCGCGATACGCATTCGTGTTCAACGCAGTTGAAGACCTCAATGGGCCACTGGTGACTCACCAGCAGCCTCTGTAGGTTACCGGCACTCCCGACAAGTCCTTGCTTGCTACGCCCTGTGCTCAATGCCATTTCAGTGTAGCAATTTTCCAACGAGTTGGGTGAACACGCAGCAGTGCTTGGTGAGCTCGGTGTGCTCGATGGACTGCGAAACTCTTCCAAGAGACAACCTTGCATCTGTACAACAAGCTCCCTGGTAGCACATGTCGAAATAAAATCCAGTCTGTGTACAGACTGTGATGATCTCTGCGCTAACGCGACGTGGAGGAGCAGTCGGCCAACGGGAAAGCTCATGCATGTCCGCCAGCAGCGCGCTGTGCAACTGTAGCACTACTCATCATGAAGACAATCGTATTAATAATTATAAACAGCCCAAAGAATGTGGAGACACCATTGCCTCAATCTAGCAAATATGCTCAAAACACTGTATCGATGTATCGATTCTTACAGGTCATGAAAATCGAGTAAAAGGCAACGTTGCATGCCACATGTATTTCACTTTTCACCCTTGGATATTTTTACGCTTTATAATAACCCTTAAAAGCGTTTGTGGTTACACATCTACAGGTGGCTGCATCAAACTCGTCCTTACGCAAGACATTACCACCATTTCCGCCCCAGCGAATCGCTGGTAGAGATCCCGCGCATTGCTCACGATCCCGCATGGGGTCTTCATCGCGATCGACCGATCCGTGATGGCCAAGGCGCACTTCACTCCTCAACTTGCTGTCAACGCAACACTTCGCCTCGCCTTCGACTCCGATCCGACTGCGTTCCGACGAAATGAAGTTCATCGCCTCCATCTCCGCTGTCATTGCCGCTTGTGCCCTGACCGCCTCCGCCGACGTGGCGACGGGCCCCGTTTGGGGCTACCGTGCCAACGACCCCACCATGGTGCACACGTCCAAGTGGGCTGAGCAGTGGAAGGCATGTGGCGGTCTGCGCCAGTCGCCCATCGACATCAAGACCGTGGCCAAGTCGGGCAAGGGCAAGAAGAGTCCGCTCGACTTCAGTGGACGCTGCTCGCAGTACAACCTGACGGAGCCCCACGAGCCGCTCGAGGTGGACGTCATCGGAGGTTCGAGAGTAGTCATTGCACTGTTAGGCGCGTGCTAGGTGCTGATGGTGTTGTGTTAATATTGGACAGGCAACTGCGTTGCTTCGGTGAACGACGCGAAGTACAAGATGGCGCAGTTCCACCTGCACGCCCCGTCGGAGCACACCGTGGACGGCAAGGCCCACGACGGCGAGATCCACTTCGTGCATAAGAGCAGCGACGGCGCCGCCCTGTTGGTGGTTGGCATCTTCCTGGACATCGCTCCCAAGTCAGATGAGTGGCTGGGACCGGTTCTCGATGCACTCGAGATCGTCAACTCCACCGCTCACACCGAGAACGAAGCCATCGTAGTGCAGCTGTACGTTGATCTGCGGGCTATTTCGACTTTATTATGTGCATTCCCGCTAACATTTCGTGTTGGCAATTCAACAGGAAGTCGTACTCGAACCTGATCAAGAAGGCCAGCAAGAGCAGCGGTATATACAACTACCCGGGCAGTCTCACGACCCCAGCCTGCGATGAGACTGCGGACTGGTGGGTGGTGCAGACACCAATCAAGATCTCGTCTATTGACTTCGGCCGTCTTCACCAGGACTTGGTGGAGTACCACATCACGGACGACGGCAACAACGCACGCCCTGTGCAGCCTCTGAACGGCCGTATCGTGACGCGCTACAACTAGGAGCTTCGATGTCCCATCCAGTATACTGCAGAAACTTGTTTTGCTTACATGAAGTCTTCGCTGCTACATCAACATCGTCATAGTGATACACTGCACAACATAAGAAACCTGAACATGTTTTCGTTTGACTGTTGGCATGGTTCTTGTAGCTATGATGCCGTCAACTTCAAAATCCACGAAACCGACTTCTTTGGTTTAATCATTTTTGAGTCTTTTGCTCGTAGAGTTTTTTTCCTCCACGTAATCGCGAAACCCCGGTGGGTCGACAGCTACTGGAGTCCGATCTTTTGGCTATCAGTGAGCTCCACATTTCACCATGAAGAGCCTGCCGTGCCGATCCATCGTCAGTAGCGGACTCGTGTTGGCTACTAGTACCGGTAGTATAATAAATGGAGATCAGGCGGGATGAGTAAGCTGTCCATGTTATCGAGCACTCACGTCGTTACCGAATGGCTACGACGGCTCACCACTGCAGTGACTCATTTGTTCTGGTGTGGCTTAGACGGGTTAGTGCTTCTTCTCCCAATGCTGTACATTCGACTAGATATACTGTACTGCAGCCTTCCATACGGACCAAAACTCAGTGATGATCCCGGGAACACACCGAGAACTCAAAGTAGAGGCCACAGTTCTCTTGCAATATCGAGGGTGATGCCAAGAGTGTGCAGAATCCGCATTACATGTACTGCTGGTGCACGGCGCTCCAGCACCTCTCCTCACTGTTTTGGTTACTACAGAGCCTCCTTCTTACATGTATGACAAGAAGACGCCGTATGCCGCACTTGCGGAAAGTTGTAGTGCACGGAACAAACTGGCTCAAAACCGACCCGCCCTCAGTCAGATAAATGTAGGTCACTGGTAGCGTTTGGGACGATCGCTACGCGCTGGTCGCCTCAACTTGCAACTCGACGATGAGATATGCGTGTGTACCTAAAAGGCAGGATAGCGATGCCATTTGTTCCTTCATATTTTAATAAAATAATAAAATAGTTTCCCTCAAAACTATTGGTACATAGGAGCCACAGTTTCCCGGACAACGCTGCAATTCAGTTTACTGTACTGTATCTGTGCGTACGACACAGCGAAGTTGATCATCGACTTGATGATTCATCGACGATGAAGGATGCTCGTATACTTCACATGTTATCGGTTGCAGTTGGTATGGAGGATTTTAATTTCGAGTCTTTGTCGTTGGTCCACTGATTGACTGATCGACTAAACTTGGCGTACATACCTGGGTTAGGACATGGATACTTACTTGCACGGGGATGCCTGACGAACTCAAATGAACACCGTAGAATAACGCCATTGCTGCGATACGTATTCGTCTTCAACGCAGCGAGCTGCTGTTGGTCTTCAATGGGCCACTGGTGACTCACGAGCAGCCTGCTGTAGGTTACTGGCAGCCCCGACAAGCCCGTGTTTACTGTGGCAAAGAGATAGTTACGCCCTGTGGCCCTATGCAATTTCAGTGTAGCAAGCTAGCTGGGTGAACGCAGCAGTGCTCGGTGTGCTCGATGGACTGCGAAACTCTTCGAAGAGACAACCTTGCATCTGTACAAGCCCTCTGTTAGCACCTGTCGAAATAAAATCCAGTCTGTGTGCAGAATGTCATCTCTGCGCTAATGCGCGACGCGTTACCACATGCTACGTGGAGCAGACGGGCAACGGGAAAGCTCATGCCTAGCGCGCTGTCCAAGCTGTAGCACTACTCATCATGAAGACAATTATATAAATAATTATAAACAGCCCAAAGAATGTGGAGACACCATTGCCTCAATCTAGCAAATATGCTCAAAACACTGTATCGATGTATCGATTCTTACAGGTCATGAAAATCGAGTAAAAGGCAACGTTGCATGCCACATGTATTTCACTTTTCACCCTTGGATATTTTTACGCTTTTTAAAAAGCGTTTGTGTTACAGATCTACAGGTGGCTGCTTCAAACTCGTCCTTACGCAAGACATTACCACCATTTCCGCCCCAGCGAATCGCTGGTAGAGATCCCGCGCATTGCTCACGATCCCGCATGGGGTCTTCATCGCGATCGACCGATCCGTGATGGTCAAGGCGCACTTCACTCCTCAACTTGCTCTCGACGCAACACGCCTCGCCTCGCCTACTTCGACTCCGATCCGACTGCGTTCCGACAACATGAAGTTCATCGCCTCCATCTCCGCTGTCATTGCCGCTTGTGCCCTGACCGCCTCCGCCGACGTGGCGACGGGCCCCGTTTGGGGCTACCGTGCCAACGACCCCACCATGGTGCACACGTCCAAGTGGGCTGAGCAGTGGAAGGCATGTGGCGGTCTGCGCCAGTCGCCCATCGACATCAAGACCGTGGCCAAGTCGGGCAAGGGCAAGAAGAGTCCGCTCGACTTCAGTGGACGCTGCTCGCAGTACAACCTGACGGAGCCCCACGAGCCGCTCGAGGTGGACGTCATCGGAGGTTCGAGAGTAGTCATTGCACTGTTAGGCGCGTGCTAGGTGCTGATGGTGTTGTGTTAATATTGGACAGGCAACTGCGTTGCTTCGGTGAACGACGCGAAGTACAAGATGGCGCAGTTCCACCTGCACGCCCCGTCGGAGCACACCGTGGACGGCAAGGCCCACGACGGCGAGATCCACTTCGTGCATAAGAGCAGCGACGGCGCCGCCCTGTTGGTGGTTGGCATCTTCCTGGACATCGCTCCCAAGTCAGATGAGTGGCTGGGACCGGTTCTCGATGCACTCGAGATCGTCAACTCCACCGCTCACACCGAGAACGAAGCCATCGTAGTGCAGCTGTACGTTGATCTGCGGGCTATTTCGACTTTATTATGTGCATTCCCGCTAACATTTCGTGTTGGCAATTCAACAGGAAGTCGTACTCGAACCTGATCAAGAAGGCCAGCAAGAGCAGCGGTATATACAACTACCCGGGCAGTCTCACGACCCCAGCCTGCGATGAGACTGCGGACTGGTGGGTGGTGCAGACACCAATCAAGATCTCGTCTATTGACTTCGGCCGTCTTCACCAGGACTTGGTGGAGTACCACATCACGGACGACGGCAACAACGCACGCCCTGTGCAGCCTCTGAACGGCCGTATCGTGACGCGCTACAACTAGGAGCTTCGATGTCCCATCCAGTATACTGCAGAAACTTGTTTTGCTTACATGAAGTCTTCGCTGCTACATCAACATCGTCATAGGTGATACACTGCACAACATAAGAAACCTGAACATGTTTTCGTTTGACTGTTGGCGTGGTTCTTGTAGCTATGATGCAGTCAACTTCAAAATCCACGGAACCGACTTCTTTGTTTTAATTATTTTTGAGTCTTTTGCTCGTAGAGTTTACGTTTTCCTCCACGTAATCGCGAAACCCCGGTGGGTCGACAGCTACTGGAGTCCGATCTTTTGGCTATCAGTGAGCTCCACATTTCACCATGAAGAGCCTGCCGTGCCGATCCATCGTCAGTAGCGGACTCGTGTTGGCTACTAGTACCGGTAGTATAATAAATGGAGATCAGGCGGGATGAGTAAGCTGTCCATGTTATCGAGCACTCACGTCGTTACCGAATGGCTACGACGGCTCACCACTGCAGTGACTCATTTGTTCTGGTGTGGCTTAGACGGGTTAGTGCTTCTTCTCCCAATGCTGTACATTCGACTAGATATACTGTACTGCAGCCTTCCATACGGACCAAAACTCAGTGATGATCCCGGGAACACACCGAGAACTCAAAGTAGAGGCCACAGTTCTCTTGCAATATCGAGGGTGATGCCAAGAGTGTGCAGAATCCGCATTACATGTACTGCTGGTGCACGGCGCTCCAGCACCTCTCCTCACTGTTTTGGTTACTACAGAGCCTCCTTCTTACATGTATGACAAGAAGACGCCGTATGCCGCACTTGCGGAAAGTTGTAGTGCACGGAACAAACTGGCTCAAAACCGACCCGCCCTCAGTCAGATAAATGTATGTAGGTCACTGGTAGTAATAACGTTTGGGACGATCGCTACGCGCTGGTCGCCTCAACTTGCAACTTGACGATGAGATATGCGTGTGTACCTAAAAGGCAGGATAGCGATGCCATTTGTTCAGTAATAGTATGCAATACTATGGCTCTGTCCGCCGAGACTGACGGACAACAGCCGGCGAACGAAGACAAGGGCGAGTGAAGACAGCGGCAGCGGACGACAGCGAGGACCAAGGAGATCAAGACGCGCAGGACAGGGCAAGATGCGGCGGCAGCAGGACGACACGGGTTGCGACGGGCCGGTGGGCGGCGGGTCGACCCGCCAGAAGATCGCCCACCTGGCCGACAGAAGATCGCGAGCCACGAAAGGCCGCGAAGGAGAGATGACCAAGATGCACAAGCGGCGTGGACGACGGACGGGAGGCGAGACGACATCAAGACTTCAATGGACGGCCAGGAGCCACCGCCGAGAGTCGCTGGGTTGAACCCACCGGCGGTGGGCATGCATGTGTAGGGTAGAGAAGCCGGCAGTTCGCTATTTGCCGTGAGGTGAAGAGAGCTACCAGAGAGCAGCTAGCGCGCCGCGAGGTGACGTAAGCTAAGAAATACAAGACATTGAGCCGCTAGAGAAAGAGAGAGAGAGTAGGAAGGAAGCAGGCAGCAGCGTAAGTGTTAGGCAAAGCTCGAACAAGGGCCGGAGTGTGTGAGGATACGGGTAGATTAGCCCCGTTGGTTGAGTGGAGTATCTGCAGCCTACCCCTCAGGCTGCTTGGCTGTCTAAGAGAGGTATCGAAGCCCCCGGGTAGATTAGCCCCGCCGACGGAGCGGCCTGAGCAACCAGAGACAGATCTCCGTGCCTGCGTTCGCACCTGAGCGGCCACGCGGAGATTGGAAGTCGACTGCTACGTGTGTGTGAATTACATATTTAGGCTAGACTGTATAGTGGCAGCCGGCGGACATTGCCACCGGGTACCTGTCTTGTAGCTCGAGACAGGCCTGGCACGGTACGGGGTGTGTGTGAGCTGAGCTGAGCACGACTGTTACTTGGTGGAATTCATACAGGGGCCTACCAACACGGTTGTCGACTCGACTGAGTGGCTTCACGAGGCTTGGCCCAGAGGCACGAACCAACCAGCAGAGGAAGAAGAAGAGCAGCGACCAGCAGCCGAGCAACGACCAGCAGCTAGAAACAAGAAGAAGCACAAGAACAAAAGAAAGCACGTGATATTGAAGTTAACATGACGATCACTACGAGGTCGGCCGCGTCGACGGGTCGACGGTCGTCGACGACAAACCGGAGCAGCACCGGCACCAGCAGCAGCAGGCGGGCACGGACGACGAAGAGGCAGCGGACGACCCGGACACGACTGCGTCTGGCGAACGACGACGGCAGCGCGGAGGACGTCGAAGTCAGCAGCTCTGTCGCCGTCCGCGTGGCCAACAACGGTGACCCGGACGACGACGACGACCCGGACGATGACGCCGATGATGACGACGATGACGAAGACAGCAACCACGAAGCCAATGACGGCGACGAGAACGACGACCACAGCAACCAGGATGCTGACAACAACCGCAGCGGTAGCGGCGGTCACCACGACGGAGATGACTCTGGCGACGATGCCGGAGATCGACCACGACAACCACAGCGGCCAGCACGGCCCAGCATACCAGTCGCTCGCAGCGACCCGCGCGAGACCGGGCAGGACGACACGTTGGAGTCAATGGGCTGGTGGGACGCACTCACGCCGGGACAGCAGCGCGCCATGATGCAGAGATTCGTGATCCAGACCCCAGTGGCGGCGACACCCACGGCGCCAGCTCCAACACCAACTCCCGTGGTCATCCAGCCACGGAGGAACAAATTGAAGAAGCTTCACATCGAGGACTTCCGCGGCACGCCGACCGAGTCGATCGAAGCCTGGCTGTCGACCGTGCAGCAGGCCGTACAGCGGCAAGCAATGCTGGGCGGCGAGACGTGGACGACAGCGGAGCTGTACTACGGAGTGACGGCACACCTGAAAGGGGATGCCAACAAATGGTTAGTGATCATGAGTGAGGGCCTGGAGGCCGAAGATTGCACGTTCGAGTACCTGGCCAGCCGCCTGCGCAAGAAGTACGGCCGACGTGAGAATACGTGGCAGATCCAGAAGCAACTCGGCAAACGCGAGCAGCAGCCCGGTGAACGAGTAGACAGCTTCGCCAACAGCCTGACAAATATAGGATTCGGAAAACGAGTGTCAGCAGAGGCATACCTGGAGGCGTTTTACGACGGCCTCAACAACCAAGAAGCTGCCGCACACATACGCACCATGGGACCGCAGACGCTCAGCGAGGCTGTGGAGTTCACGATCAACGGCTACGGCGAGTACGGCGAAGGGCGGAAGGTCACGAGCTGGCGCAGCGCCCAGCGGCACTACCGCAAGGGCAAGGCGGACACGAAGGAGGTCGGCATCGTGCCGCCGAAGAAGAGCGAGGCCAAACCTGAAGTGGCCGACCTCATCAATTGGAAGCAATTAGGACTAGGGTTCGGCGGCAGCGACGTGGGGCCCAGATACGATGACGCGGGGAAAGCTATCAGCGGATTGGCCAATACGGCTGGACTCAAAGATGGGGCCCTCCCATTGGCTGCGCTGCAAGCGATTGCGGTTGCAGCTGGGATGGGGCAGGCAGCAGCTGCACGCATCCCAGCCACAAAGGTGGAAGCCAGCAAGACAAAGACAGCACGCACGCAAGAAGTGAAGGCGGAAGCCCGACCAGCGGAGAGCGCCGACTTGCCGGCATTCGCGCAGCCTCCGACGACCAACCAGCAGCAGGGCGGAGGGCATCAGTACGGCGGACGCGGCGGCGGTGGCAACTACTACGGTGGACAGTACGATGGCGGCGGCTACGGTGGTGGAGGACGTGGAGGCTACGGTGGCGGAGCACGCGGTGGCTACGGCGGAGGACGAGGCGGCTTCGGAGGCGGCGGACGAAGTGGCGGCCGAGGCGGCGCCGGTGCCCTGAGCAACTACGGGCCCGGCGACGGCAGGCCGATCATGCAGCGCAAGGCCGAATCCATGTGCCACTACTGCGGCCAGAGCGGCCACTGGTGGCGCGAGTGCCGCGTGCGCATCGCGGGCACGCAGCCTGCAGTCAACCAGCAGCCCCCACCAGCACAACAGCAGCAGCCAACAGCGGCGGCGGCGACCAGTGCGGCCGTCCCGACGCAGAGCACTCCAGCGACGGCGGGAAACGAGGCGAGGCAGTAGAGGCGGAGGCTCGACTGCCTGGCGAGGACGAATTCTCCCAGGAGGTGACGGACGTGGTCACGAGCACGAGTGGCCCGCCCGAGAAGAGCGAGGTGGAGCAGCGCGTGCAGTTGAGTGGTCGAGCAGTACGCGCTCAACCCCAAGACCGAAGCGGTGGACAAGTCAAGGGGAAGAGTGGCAGTGTGAAGGACGTCGTCGACAGCGGCGACAGGAAGGACGGTGGCGCGGACGCGGTCGTCGCCAGTGGCGACCAAGAGTTGTGCGTCGGTGTCGACGCCGACGTCGGCTGTGGTGTGAAGAGCGGCGGTGCAGACGTGGTCACCGGCAGTGGTGATACGGATGCGGTCGTCGGTGGCGAGGTGGAGGAAGTCGGCGGCGACGGTGCGAAAGATGTCGTCGTTGGCAGTGGCGGAGCAGTCGCAGGTGGCGCTGCAGAAGATGTTGTCGGCGGCGGCGCGGATGCAGCCGGCGACAGTAGTGGGGTGAAGGCGATCGTCGCAGACAGCGACGAAGAGAAGAGCGGCGGCACGGATGCCGTCGGTGGAAAAGCCAAAGGGAAGAGCGGCAGCTCGGACCCGCAGGCACGGCGTGTGCTTGGCAAGCGGCGGAGGAAGACGACGACACGTACGGCAGCGAGACGCGACGCAGCCGGCGGACATCTGTCCTCGGACATGATGATGGTGCAAGAAGTGGGCAATAGCCCGGGGAAGTGTACGACCCCTGAAGCAGTGTCGGCCACGACCGAGATGAAGGACGTGACTGGCCAGTGCGACCAGTCCGTAGAAGTGGCGGCGGACTCAACGCCGGCGCCGGAGGTGACGGATACGCCGGTGGTGCGCGTACCACCTCGTGGGGTGCAAAGACTGCCTCTGCTCGTCAGTGGAGGCCGGACTACTGCACGACGTCGGCGACAACGACGTGTGGAAGGTGCCTTGGCAGCAGCCAATGGCATACTGGCGTCCGAATTTCGGGAGCAGCACCAAGGGAGAGCGAAGGTGCTGCGCACGATGGTGAGGCGACTGGTCGACGGACTACACGGGGACGGTGGACCCGAGCGGCTCGACGAACGCCGACAGGCAGTGCAGACGGTTGTCGCCGTGGTGAAGAAGGCCGAGAGGAGAAGGCCGAAGCTGACGAAGGGCAAGTCCACGACAGCGCCGACAGGTCGCAGCGGTGGGCATCGACAGCGTGCCGCGCCCATGAGCGAAGAGGCGTGGCTGCAACACGTTCAAGCGTATGAGGACAGCGCTCCTCAGGCGCTCGATGAAGGCGGGTCTCTTGCCGAGATGCGGGCCCTGTGCAGGCGCGCGACGAAGGAAGCCAAGAAGTTTCGCGTTGCACGTCGAGTGCGACGCCTCCAGCGACAGCAGCAGATGTACGAGCAGCTCGAGGAGAAGGCTGCCGCGAAGGGCAAGACGAAGACGAGGCACAAGCAGCCTCCGATGCGTGCGTCCTACCACTACGAAAGGCGCGGCGGATACGGAGACGTCGAGCTGATCGACGATGGCAAGGGCAAGTCGGTGCGCAAGGCCCAGCTCCGAGCAGCAAGCAGCGGTGAGCCGACGAGTCTGCCGACAGCGTTGCTGGCCGTGTCGAAGGCACGCACGCTCGAGGTTCGGCTCGACACGTGCGCGCAGTTCAGTGTGGCGGGCATTGAGCTCCGGAAGTACGGCAGGTGCCTTACACGAGAGGCACCAGTTGACGTTGTGGAAGGATTCGGCGGTGGGCAAGTCCGCGTGCTTGGAGTGTGGCGTTTCGTGGGGACTTCGGTCTACCAGCAGCGGATAGCTGTGGATGCGTTGCTAGTGGAAGGCCAAGGAAGTGAGATGCTGATTGGAGAAGACTGGATGGCCGAGCACCAAGTCAAATTAGACTTTGGTAAGCGGGAATTGAAGTACCATGATGACCATGGCCAGAAGGTCATCTTGCCGTTCGTGTGTCACGGGGTGACCCCATTGATGCAAGCCTCGGGCAAGTGCCAGGCGACTGTGCGACTTGCCAAGACGGTGAAGTTGGGGACCAACACCCGGAGCATTGTCCGCATGAAGGTGGACGCAGCCGACGGCACGACAGGGATATTCCTGCCGAAGCCGACATCTAAAAGACACCTGTTGCTAGCGCCGACGGTGGACACCGTGCGCGATGGAGTGATTCGAGTGGCAGTGCTGAATGTGGAGGGCAGGCGTGAGAAACTACCTGCGCGTGATGTACTAGGGACCTGGGTCCCGACCGATGAGACTATGCAGTTGTTGGAGATGAACGGAGAGCTGGAGAGAGCGGGCGTGGCCGAGTGGGTCGCCAAGTTGAAGAAGGATGACGCAGCGCCGCTGACGAACGAAGACAGCCTCGACATCGGCGAGATGCGGGCGGAGGAACGTGACCTGGTGGTCGCGCTGCTACGGCAGTACGCGAACATTGTGGAAAAGAAGAAGGGGTGCCCGCCTCTGGCTCAGACGGAGGTGGTGCATCACATCAACACGAGGGACGCAGCCCCGATAATGATGCGCAGGCGGAGACATGCAGTGTCGGAGAATGCGATCATCGACAAGGAGGTGGATGACATGTTGCAGGATGGTGTGATTGAGGAAGGCTCAGGCGCATGGGGCTTTCCTGTCGTCCTCGTGCGTAAGAAAGACGGAAGTGTACGATTTTGTATTGATTACCGCGCGTTGAACGCCGTGACGGTGAAAGATGTGTACCCGCTGCCTCGGGTGGATGAAACATTGGAGGCTCTCTACGACTCAAGGAGATTCACTAGCCTAGATCTACACGCAGGCTACTGGCAGCTTGCCGTAGCTCAGCAGGACAAGCCGAAGACCGCGTTCACGACACGGCGTGGACTGTTCCAGTTCTGCCGAATGCCCTTCGGGCTCTGCAACGCCCCGAGCACTTTTCAAAGATTAATGGACTGTGTGCTTCGTGGATTGACGTGGGTTTGTTGTCTAGTCTACCTGGATGATGTAATTATTTTTACGAAGGGCTCAGTGGCCAGACATGTAGTGGAGTTGGCTGTCGTCCTCGAGAGATTGTCGGCAGCAGGACTAAGTCTGAAGGCGTCTAAGTGTTCATTCGCGACTACGCACATGGAGTATTTAGGGCATGACCTGACTACGGAAGGGATACGTCCTACTGAGAGATTGGTGAAAGCAGTGGCCGAGTTCCCGAGGCCGACTGATCCAGCCGGAGTGAGACGATTTGTTGCCCTAGCTGGCTACTACCGAAGGTTCCTACCCTCATTTGGCGCCCGCATGTCGCCTCTTACGAAGTTGCTGAGGAAGACTACTGAGTGGGAATGGGGTAGCGAGCAAGAGGAGGCGTTTGTATGGGCTAAAGCATGGCTGAGCAGGAAGCCCGTGCTTATTTACCCCGACTACCGGTTACCATTCAAACTATCGACGGATGCCTCGAAGACGGGGCTGGGAGCTGTTCTATCACAAGACCAGGGCAAGGGTGATCAGCCCGTGGCCTACGCTTCCAAGGTCAACAGTCCTACAGTGGCTAAGTACAATATTTCTGAACTTGAGTGTTTGGCCGTGGTTTGGGCCGTGCGTCTGTTCCGACCGCACTTGTATGGCCGCAAGTTTACGATAGTCACGGACCACGTGGCGCTCAAGTGGCTCATGACTACGAAGGAGCCAGCGGGACGACTCCACCGCTGGGCACTAACCCTACAAGAATTTGACTTTGAGGTCGTCTATCGACCAGGGAGAGAGAACTACGTGGCAGACGCTCTGTCACGTGGCCCAGTGCAGGAAGGTGAGCCAGACAGCAGTGAGCGTGGGGCCGCCCAGGACGACCCCGCGATAGGCAGGCAGTGCATGGATGGCGATGAGGACATGGGGTGCGCCTCGACGCCCGAGGACGCGACCCCGGACGACATCGCGTCGCGCAGGGCGACTGTGGCAGTAGCAGTCGGCAAGCAGGAGGAGCAGTGCTTGACGATGGAGATGATCGCCACTGCAGTGGCGATGCAGATTGTGCCCACCACGCACAAACGAGCTACAGTACGGGCGGTGGCGAGTAGTGGTGCAGCCGAAGCACCAGGCGGCGTGACCACAGCAGCAGATGCACCGGCGTCGGTGGCCGGCGAGTCAGTGCCGCCACCTGACGTCCGACAAGAACTGGAGAACGAGATTGATCGGGCCGCGGACGACGTGGTCCGAGCGGTGATTGTGCAGCGTGTGGAGGCAGCTGAGTTGGGTTTAGTGCAGTTCACGGATGAGGACGTGAAACGAGAGCAGGCTAAGTCAGTCATGGTACAGACCTTGAAGAAGAAGGGCACGTACCGAGGGCAGCGAGTATTCACGGGCGAGGACGGCATCGTGCATGCGGAAGTAGGCGAGGGGGAGAGCCGGATGATCCTGCCTGCGAAGTATTGGGCGTTAGCGTTCAAAGAGGCCCACGACAGTCTATGGGCAGGGCACTTACGTGGTCCGCAGACGTATGAGCGGCTACGGCGACTCTATTGGTGGCCCCACATGCGAGCGGCTGTGCGCGATTGGGTGTCCGCGTGCCAAGACTGTGGCTCACGGAAGGCGAGGCCGAGGATGGTGGTCCCGCCATTGCGGAGTGTTAAGACTGGCGACGTATGCGATCGCTGGGCAATTGACGTGGCTGGCCCGCTGCCAGTGACGATGCATGGCAACCGCTACGTCATTGCCGCAGTAGAGTACACTACGAGGTATGCAGTAGCCGAGGCAGTCTCGGAGCACACGGCCAAGGCCATTGCGCAGTTCTTGATGAACAAGGTCGTGCTTGTCTACGGTCCTATGCGAGAGATTATGATGGATGGGGCAATGGAGTTTGGAAGCAAGGCGACGGCCGAGCTGTTGGAGCTCATGCAGGCGAAGCAGTCGACGCCCGTGCCGTACCGCCCGAACCTGCTTGGACTCGTAGAGCGCTTCCACCGCACGTGGAAGGACATGATTAGTTTGTACGTGGACGAGGAGCAGACCGACTGGGATGACTTCCTACCGAGCGCGTTGTACGCGTACAACTCGTCACAGCACGCCACGCACGGCTTCCAGCCGAACGAGTTGATGATGGGGCGCAAGCTGCGCACCCCTGCTGAACTACTACGCCGGAGCAGACTGGTCTACCCGCACAGCACGCTGGAGGCCTACCACGAGGTGCTGCTGCAAGACCTGAGGACGGCGAGAGAGCTGGCCGCCATTGCACTGCAGAAGGAGCAGGCAAGGCAGGCACTATACTATAATAGGAGGAATGCGCGTCACCGGAGTGACTTTCGACTACAGCAGCTAGTGTGGATCTACAGGCCGGCCAAGGGGCCCGGCATCACGAAGTTCGGGCACAGATGGAGAGGGCCCGCCCAGATCATTGAAGATGCCGGCTACGACAACTACTTGGTCAGGATGCTGGAGTCAGGACGAGAGCTGGTGACTCACTGCTCGTTCCTGCTCCCGTACTCCTACCCTACCAACCTACTCGAGCAGATGGCGCAGGACATTGCGCTAGACTTGCGCGAGGAGGCGATTGCAGCGGCGGACATCGACCCCGAGGACGAGGAGTCTGTGCCCCAGGTGGTGCCGAGCACGGGCAGCGAGAGGAGCGAGTCGGTGCAGCCGGACAGTGCGGCAGTGGAAGCCGGCGAGCAGAGGCCGACAGACAGCAGCCAGCAAGTGCAGCCAGGAGCTGGTGCTGCACCTGCGAGTGCACCCCGACGGGCAGGGCAGAAGCGGAAGAAGGCGGCCAAACCAGCGGCCCAGCAAGGCCTCCTCGACGAAGCGGACGACGCCACGGATGCAGCGACGACAACGAGCCGACGGAAGAAGGCTCGGCCGGCCCGAACAACCAGCGGCAGCACTCAGCGTGACGGTGTAGCCAGTCGGACGCGGGCTCGCATCCGGCAGGAGCCGTACACGAACGAAGAAGCAGCCGGCGATCGTGCCGGACGAGACGAGAGTCCCGTACGCGCCTACGCCCGAGCTGGCGCACTGGACCCCGAGAGCAGCAGCGAAGTCGCCGACCAGGACGACGACGCGGTGATGGAAGTGTCGCCGGTGACGGAGCAGCAGGCGGCGGTGACCACGCGGCCGAGAGATGCCGACGCGCAACCTGGAAGCGTGACCGCGCAGCCAGCAGTGCCCGCGCACGTCCCCGACGAGGCAGATGAGGAACCGAGAATTTATGTGTTCGCCGGCCAAGGCCGACGCGGAGTTGACAGCCTGGTGTCGCCGCAGCCACGCCTCGCGAGACTGCAGCCGCAGGAGAAGGTGGTTGAGGTGCGCAGGCGTCGGTATCGGACTCGCACGGGCCGATACGTGCTCGAGTTCGAGGTGCGGAAGGCGAGCACCGAGGGCGGAGCGAGCCGACCTGAGACTATCTGGATCAACCAGAAGGACTACGAGCAGCTATGGGTGGATGGGCGCCTCCGCCTGGGTGACGACGACCGTGGCGCAGACGAGCAGCAGTACGATGGAGAGCAAGACGGCAGCCAGCGACGTAGCCCCCTTTCAACGCAGCGCGAATCGAGGACGATTCGTTGCTAGGGGAAGAGAGTAATAGTATGCAATACTATGGCTCTGTCCGCCGAGACTGACGGACAACAGCCGGCGAACGAAGACAAGGGCGAGTGAAGACAGCGGCAGCGGACGACAGCGAGGACCAAGGAGATCAAGACGCGCAGGACAGGGCAAGATGCGGCGGCAGCAGGACGACACGGGTTGCGACGGGCCGGTGGGCGGCGGGTCGACCCGCCAGAAGATCGCCCACCTGGCCGACAGAAGATCGCGAGCCACGAAAGGCCGCGAAGGAGAGATGACCAAGATGCACAAGCGGCGTGGACGACGGACGGGAGGCGAGACGACATCAAGACTTCAATGGACGGCCAGGAGCCACCGCCGAGAGTCGCTGGGTTGAACCCACCGGCGGTGGGCATGCATGTGTAGGGTAGAGAAGCCGGCAGTTCGCTATTTGCCGTGAGGTGAAGAGAGCTACCAGAGAGCAGCTAGCGCGCCGCGAGGTGACGTAAGCTAAGAAATACAAGACATTGAGCCGCTAGAGAAAGAGAGAGAGAGTAGGAAGGAAGCAGGCAGCAGCGTAAGTGTTAGGCAAAGCTCGAACAAGGGCCGGAGTGTGTGAGGATACGGGTAGATTAGCCCCGTTGGTTGAGTGGAGTATCTGCAGCCTACCCCTCAGGCTGCTTGGCTGTCTAAGAGAGGTATCGAAGCCCCCGGGTAGATTAGCCCCGCCGACGGAGCGGCCTGAGCAACCAGAGACAGATCTCCGTGCCTGCGTTCGCACCTGAGCGGCCACGCGGAGATTGGAAGTCGACTGCTACGTGTGTGTGAATTACATATTTAGGCTAGACTGTATAGTGGCAGCCGGCGGACATTGCCACCGGGTACCTGTCTTGTAGCTCGAGACAGGCCTGGCACGGTACGGGGTGTGTGTGAGCTGAGCTGAGCACGACTGTTACTGTTCCTTCATATTTTAATAAAATAATAAAATAGTTTCCCTCAAAACTATTGGTACATAGGAGCCACAGTTTCCCGGACAACGCTGCAATTCAGTTTACTGTACTGTATCTGTGCGTACGACACAGCGAAGTTGATCATCGACTTGATGATTCATCGACGATGAAGGATGCTCGTATACTTCACATGTTATCGGTTGCAGTTGGTATGGAGGATTTTAATTTCGAGTCTTTGTCGTTGGTCCACTGATTGACTGATCGACTAAACTTGGCGTACATACCTGGGTTAGGACATGGATACTTACTTGCACGGGGATGCCTGACGAACTCAAATGAACACCGTAGAATAACGCCATTGCTGCGATACGTATTCGTCTTCAACGCAGCGAGCTGCTGTTGGTCTTCAATGGGCCACTGGTGACTCACGAGCAGCCTGCTGTAGGTTACTGGCAGCCCCGACAAGCCCGTGTTTACTGTGGCAAAGAGATAGTTACGCCCTGTGGCCCTATGCAATTTCAGTGTAGCAAGCTAGCTGGGTGAACGCAGCAGTGCTCGGTGTGCTCGATGGACTGCGAAACTCTTCGAAGAGACAACCTTGCATCTGTACAAGCCCTCTGTTAGCACCTGTCGAAATAAAATCCAGTCTGTGTGCAGAATGTCATCTCTGCGCTAATGCGCGACGCGTTACCACATGCTACGTGGAGCAGACGGGCAACGGGAAAGCTCATGCCTAGCGCGCTGTCCAAGCTGTAGCACTACTCATCATGAAGACAATTATATAAATAATTATAAACAGCCCAAAGAATGTGGAGACACCATTGCCTCAATCTAGCAAATATGCTCAAAACACTGTATCGATGTATCGATTCTTACAGGTCATGAAAATCGAGTAAAAGGCAACGTTGCATGCCACATGTATTTCACTTTTCACCCTTGGATATTTTTACGCTTTTTAAAAAGCGTTTGTGTTACAGATCTACAGGTGGCTGCTTCAAACTCGTCCTTACGCAAGACATTACCACCATTTCCGCCCCAGCGAATCGCTGGTAGAGATCCTGCGCATTGCTCACGATCCCGCATGGGGTCTTCATCGCGATCGACCGATCCGTGATGGCCAAGGCGCACTTCACTCCTCAACTTGCTGTCAACGCAACACTTCGCCTCGCCTTCGACTCCGATCCGACTGCGTTCTGACGAAATGAAGTTCATCGCCTCCATCTCCGCTGTCATTGCCGCTTGTGCCCTGACCGCCTCCGCCGACGTGGCGACGGGCCCCGTTTGGGGCTACCGTGCCAACGACCCCACCATGGTGCACACGTCCAAGTGGGCTGAGCAGTGGAAGGCATGTGGCGGTCTGCGCCAGTCGCCCATCGACATCAAGACCGTGGCCAAGTCGGGCAAGGGCAAGAAGAGTCCGCTCGACTTCAGTGGACGCTGCTCGCAGTACAACCTGACGGAGCCCCACGAGCCGCTCGAGGTGGACGTCATCGGAGGTTCGAGAGTAGTCATTGCACTGTTAGGCGCGTGCTAGGTGCTGATGGTGTTGTGTTAATATTGGACAGGCAACTGCGTTGCTTCGGTGAACGACGCGAAGTACAAGATGGCGCAGTTCCACCTGCACGCCCCGTCGGAGCACACCGTGGACGGCAAGGCCCACGACGGCGAGATCCACTTCGTGCATAAGAGCAGCGACGGCGCCGCCCTGTTGGTGGTTGGCATCTTCCTGGACATCGCTCCCAAGTCAGATGAGTGGCTGGGACCGGTTCTCGATGCACTCGAGATCGTCAACTCCACCGCTCACACCGAGAACGAAGCCATCGTAGTGCAGCTGTACGTTGATCTGCGGGCTATTTCGACTTTATTATGTGCATTCCCGCTAACATTTCGTGTTGGCAATTCAACAGGAAGTCGTACTCGAACCTGATCAAGAAGGCCAGCAAGAGCAGCGGTATCTACAACTACCCGGGCAGTCTCACGACCCCAGCCTGCGATGAGACTGCGGACTGGTGGGTGGTGCAGACACCAATCAAGATCTCGTCTATTGACTTCGGCCGTCTTCACCAGGACTTGGTGGAGTACCACATCACGGACGACGGCAACAACGCACGCCCTGTGCAGCCTCTGAACGGCCGTATCGTGACGCGCTACAACTAGGAGCTTCGATGTCTCATCCAGTATACTGCAGAAACTTGTTTTGCTTACATGAAGTCTTCGCTGCTACATCAACATCGTCATAGTGATACACTGCACAACATAAGAAACCTGAACATGTTTTCGTTTGACTGTTGGCATGGTTCTTGTAGCTATGATGCCGTCAACTTCAAAATCCACGAAACCGACTTCTTTGGTTTAATCATTTTTGAGTCTTTTGCTCGTAGAGTTTTTTTCCTCCACGTAATCGCGAAACCCCGGTGGGTCGACAGCTACTGGAGTCCGATCTTTTGGCTATCAGTGAGCTCCACATTTCACCATGAAGAGCCTGCCGTGCCGATCCATCGTCAGTAGCGGACTCGTGTTGGCTACTAGTACCGGTAGTATAATAAATGGAGATCAGGCGGGATGAGTAAGCTGTCCATGTTATCGAGCACTCACGTCGTTACCGAATGGCTACGACGGCTCACCACTGCAGTGACTCATTTGTTCTGGTGTGGCTTAGACGGGTTAGTGCTTCTTCTCCCAATGCTGTACATTCGACTAGATATACTGTACTGCAGCCTTCCATACGGACCAAAACTCAGTGATGATCCCGGGAACACACCGAGAACTCAAAGTAGAGGCCACAGTTCTCTTGCAATATCGAGGGTGATGCCAAGAGTGTGCAGAATCCGCATTACATGTACTGCTGGTGCACG
Source organism: Phytophthora x cambivora (assembly GCA_033557925.1). Classification (NCBI taxonomy): domain Eukaryota; phylum Oomycota; class Peronosporomycetes; order Peronosporales; family Peronosporaceae; genus Phytophthora; species Phytophthora x cambivora. The sequence continues at coordinate 790,492 of JAUCEB010000012.1, read as the reverse complement.
GCGCTCCAGCACCTCTCCTCACTGTTTTGGTTACTACAGAGCCTCCTTCTTACATGTCCTTCTTACATGTATGACAAGAAGACGCCGTATGCCGCACTTGCGGAAAGTTGTAGTGCACGGAACTATGAGCTTATCTATCTCTCCTAGTGACTCACGTCTGGTCAGGTCCCAGTACTACTGGGAATCCACTTGCCCACCTACATTGATTGGGCCTCGCCATACTTTCTGGGTGGCAGGTATCTATCTGGGTGGTGAGTGAAAGGGGGTTTTAGGCTGGAAGCTTTCCTCCTCGTGCACGGCACGTAGCTAAACTAATATCACTTTGAGTTTCACTCGCAACTGCACAAGCGTTCGTCCTCTCCTTCTCTTCGTTCAAGTACTCACTCAACGCGCTAGAGCTGCTAGGTTCTGAGCCCAAGCCATAACGCGAAGAGTACTGATTTAAGATGAGTGCGAATTCTGGTAATACCGGGGGCAGTGCCGCAAACAGCCCCGGCGGTGCGAACCAAGCTGCAGGCATCCAAGCTGCGGGCATCCAAGCTGCGGGCACTCAAGCTGCTGGCAACCAAGCTGCTGGCAACCAAGCTGCAGGCAACCAAGCTGCGGGTAACAGAGCTGTGCTGCAGCAAGCAGTGCTTCGGGGTAGTAGCAAGGCGCCGTTCTTCGAGGGAGTGTTCGAGTTGTACAGGGCGGAGCTGGAGCTCTACCTGGACGAGCGCAACGCGTGGAACATCGTGACTGGCGACGAGGGGCGGCCAACTACGGGGGAAGCAGAGCAGGCGGACTACGACAAGCGCGATCGTCTAGCGCGAGCCACGATATTGCGGGGACTGCGTGGTGGGCGGAAGACGGAAGACGCTGCGAAGGTGTGTAACTTGTCGTCCGCGCACGACATGTGGGAGACGTTGGTGTCCGACTACACGCAAAGGGACTTCTCGTATGCAGTGCTGTTGAGGCGCCAGCTCTACCAGTGTTCTCACGAACAGGACCAGTTGATGTCGGACTACTTGCGCACGATGGCGCATATGCGGCAGCAGTTGAGGAATGTCGGAAGTGAGCATGCGATTAGCGACGATGAGATGGCTCGCCTGCTGCTGATGGGCGTGGCTATGACTCACCGCGAACTTGTGGAACAGTTCGACTTGCCGACGCGACAGGGCAGTCCGCCCACGCTGCAGCAAGTGACCAATGCACTACGCTCGCGTGACGAACGTGACCGGATGGCCAACGGAAGTCACAGAGGCGGTGTCGTGATGAGCATGAACGCCGGTGGTGGCGGCCGCGGTCATGCCGGAAACGGTGGCGGTAGCGGTGGTCAAGGTGGCAGAGGCGGACGCAAGTCTTTGCCCAAGTGCTATCACTGCAAGAAGCCAGGGCACTTGAAGCGAGACTGCTACCAGTACAAGAACAAGCAAGCGAAGGTCAAGGCAGACCAGTCCTCGGACGTGAAGAAGAAGGCGTGGTCCAAGAACAAGACCAAGAAGGAGCCCGGTGTCATCGAGCACATGGAGTTTCTCCACAACGGTGACGAAGATAGCAGCGGCAGTGAGGAAGACTCCGTTATTGGCATGGTTCAGGCAACAACAATTAGCAAGAATGATTGCGAATGGATGCTAGATACTGGAACCTCTACGCACGTCTGCATTAATCGGGACATTTTCGTGACTCAGAAACAATCGAAGACGACGTTCAAGGTTTGGGACGGACAGGTGACGCGTGGTGTCATGAGTGGTCAGGTGGTGATCTACACGAAGAACCAGAACAGTGATGAGTTGGTGAAGTTGGAGCTCTCGAACGTGGAGTACTCGCCGCACGGGTCGGTGAACTTGATCAGCTTGGGCGTCATGGAGGACAACGTTTGGGAGATGTCGAGCAGCCCCAGTGGGGCGTCGCCGCGGATAATTATCCTGGAACAACCGAGTGCGCATGAGCGTCTGGAGTTTGTGAAGAGAGGCAAGCACTATTGGCTGAAGACGGTGGAGGTGGATGCCTTGGACACCGGAATGGCGATGATGACTGTCAATGCGGATGCGAATGCGCTGATGCGGTGGCATGAGCGCCTGGGCCACCTTCACGTGGCTGCAATAAAGCACATGGTGGACAACGGAACGGTGGCGGGTATGGAGATCCCGGCTGCGTTGTTCAAGAAGAAGTTCACGTGCTTGAGTTGCATGTCGGCTAAGCGCAAGAGGATGTCGTACAAGGCAAGTGCGGCGGAAAAGCGCACCAAGATCAACTACGAGCGCCTCACATCGGACACGTGCGACATGGGCAAGTTTCTTCCGGGGCTCGGTCACATGCGCTACTTCCAGCTTATACATGACGAGGGTTCGCGCTACAAATGGTGCTTCCCGTTGAAGAGCAAGAGTGATGCCAACGCAAACACGATCAAGTTAACGACGGAGTTGCTTGCGGCTGGACATCGGATCAAGTCCTTTACAAGTGATGGCGGTGGAGAGTTTGTTAATACTGAGCTGAAGTTGTTCATGGAGGCGCGTGGAATCAGGTTTGTTCCGACCCACCCGTACACACCGGAGGAGAACGCCCTGGTGGAGGAGTTGAACGGCGTCTTGGTGAACAAGATGCGGGCGGCAATGTACGCCGCGGACTTGCCGAACAGGCTGTGGCCTGAGGTGCTGCAGTACATCGTGGACATCGACAACATGAGTCCGACCAGGGCACTGAAAGGCAAGACTCCGTCGGAGAAGCTACTGGGGACGGTGCCGAATGTGGCGAAGATTCGTGTTTGTGGTTCGGTGGGCTTTGTGTTCGTTGCAAAAGCAAAGCGGAAGCACAAGTTGTGTCCCATGGCGGAACCAGCTTTGCTGCTGGGGTTCGCTCGCTCGACAACTGGATATCGTTTGCTTCATTTGCGAACTGGACAGATTGTCGAGGCTCGTGACGTGAAGTTTCGCGAGGACATCACAGTAAGCAAGAAGTATATTTCGGCGCTGTTGATGGGGAAAAGCGGAGGAGATAAGATTCCGTTTGTGCCATTACCGGTGGAGTATGTGGCAGAAGAAAGCGTAAGGACTGGAGCCGAGGAAACAGTAACGAGTTCACTCTCTGTGGCTGGTGCTGAGATGGGTGGTGCTGACGCTGATGGCGCGCCGGGTTCGGGGGGAGAATCGTCGTCTAGTAGCAGCGATGAATCAGATTCTGACTCTGCAGGAAACCTAGAGACGCCCCCTGCGGCAACGTCAAGACAAACATCAGCAGCCACTGGATCGACGGCAAGTAGTGCAAGTAGTGCAACTGGAGGAACCACGGCCGCGACATCAGCCAATGTGGATCCATCTGCAGGAAACACCGGACAAGGAGCTCCGGCACCAGTCGCAACTGGAGGAACTGGAGGAAGGCGGCAGACGCGGAGACAGCGGATGCAGAACGCGGGCCCTCCTCGCCGGTCGACGCGAACTCGACGACCAAATGTCAGGCTGAATGGATACCAGCTGATGCTGGAAGAGCAGTTGACTGGGGCACCTGAGACGGTGGAAGAAGCTTTGCGGTCGGCTCAACGGGCTGAATGGCAAGAGGCATTGAAGGCTGAGTTTGAGTCTTTGCTGAAGCATGGAACGTGGAAACTTGTTGACAGGCCGAAGTCGTCGAGCGGTAAGCGGGTGAAAGTGCTCACTACAAAGTGGGTGCTTCGCATTAAGCGAGACGAGAACGGCAACATCTTGCGGTACAAGGCAAGGCTCGTAATCCACGGATTCAAGCAGCGGTTTGGTTTTGAGTACTGGGATACGTATTCGCCGGTCGTGCGGATTGTCACGATGTTGTTGGTTCTGCTGATTGCACTGCTGTTGGGGCTGGACGCGAGGCACATCGACGTCGAGACGGCCTTCTTGAACAGCCTGCTGAGAGGCGTGACCATCTACATGGAGCAGCCGAAGGGCTTCGATGACGGCACGGGTCGAGTTTGCCTACTCCTAAAAGGGATATACGGTCTCAAGCAGGCTGCACGCATCTGGTATCAGACGTTGCATGCTCACTTGGTGGAGATCGGGTTTCGTCGCTGTGCGTTTGATGTCGGTCTCTACGTGAGGTACATCGATGGGCGTATTGTCCTAGTGACGGTCTACGTTGACGACATGATGGTTATTGGCAAACCTCATGACATCGACAGCGTGATCGAGGAGTTGCGGCAGAAGTTTGTGATGAAGGACCTGGGACGGGTTAAGCACCTGCTCTCTATGGAAATCCACTACGATCCAGGCAGGACGTTGTGCCTTTCCCAATCGGCCTACATCGATCGGCTCTTGGCTGAGTTTGGCATGAGCAACGCGAGCACAGCGAAGTCGCCTCAAATGCACAATGAGAAGATGCTGCGCCTGGAGAAGGACAAGAGCAAGGTCAACGACCCGGCGTTGCCATACCGACAGCTGGTTGGAAAGCTGCAGTACCTGGTCAGCTGCACTCGGCCGGATATCGCCAACGCGGTTCGCTGTCTCGGACGCCACGCTGGAGCGTACACGAAGGAGAATTTCACTAGTGCGAAGCGTGTGCTGCAGTACTTGGCGGGGACACGGACGTACGGGTTGGTGTATCGGCGACCGAGTGCAGTGCAGGATGACAAGTTGCAGCTCTATGCATACAGCGACGCAGATCACGCGAATTGCCCGGATACGAGCAGGTCAATCTCGGGGCATGTGCTCAAGTTGAACAATTGGAGTTTCGGCTTCAAGAGCAAGAAGCAGAACGCAGTGACGGACGGCACATGCAAGTCGGAGCTCGTCGCTGCTAGCACCTGCGTGGAGAATCTGCTGTGGGCGAAGGAACTGCTTGAAGAAATTGGGATGACTGTCGAGGTCCCGAAGCTGTTCATTGACAACCAAAGCGCACTCAAGGTGTGCCAGACTGTGGGGAACTACGAGGGCGTCAAGCGTTATGCCAAACTCGGTCACAAGATTGCAGAACTTGTGGAGACCAAGGAGTTAACGCTGGAGTACGTGCCTACGTCCGAGAACATTGCGGATATGTTCACAAAAGCGCTCGGACCGCAGCGGTTTGCTTTGCTGCGGGAGTTGCTGGGGGTTGAGGACGTGGCTGGAGCTAAGCTTCAGCGGGACCAGGATGCGTGAGTCGGGGGGAGTATGAGCTTATCTATCTCTCCTAGTGACTCACGTCTGGTCAGGTCCCAGTACTACTGGGAATCCACTTGCCCACCTACATTGATTGGGCCTCGCCATACTTTCTGGGTGGCAGGTATCTATCTGGGTGGTGAGTGAAAGGGGGTTTTAGGCTGGAAGCTTTCCTCCTCGTGCACGGCACGTAGCTAAACTAATATCACTTTGAGTTTCACTCGCAACTGCACAAGCGTTCGTCCTCTCCTTCTCTTCGTTCAAGTACTCACTCAACGCGCTAGAGCTGCTAGGAACAAACTGGCTCAAAACCGACCCGCCCTCAGTCAGATAAATGTAGGTCACTGGTAGCGTTTGGGACGATCGCTACGCGCTGGTCGCCTCAACTTGCAACTCGACGATGAGATATGCGTGTGTACCTAAAAGGCAGGATAGCGATGCCATTTGTTCCTTCATATTTTAATAAAATAATAAAATAGTTTCCCTCAAAACTATTGGTACATAGGAGCCACAGTTTCCCGGACAACGCTGCAATTCAGTTTACTGTACTGTATCTATGCGTACGACACAGCGAAGTTGATCATCGACTTGATGATTCATCGACGATGAAGGATGCTCGTATACTTCACATGTTATCGGTTGCAGTTGGTATGGAGGATTTTAATTTCGAGTCTTTGTCGTTGGTCCACTGATTGACTGATCGACTAAACTTGGCGTACATACCTGGGTTAGGACATGGATACTTACTTGCACGGGGATGCCTGACGAACTCAAATGAACACCGTAGAATAACGCCATTGCTGCGATACGTATTCGTCTTCAACGCAGCGAGCTGCTGTTGGTCTTCAATGGGCCACTGGTGACTCACGAGCAGCCTGCTGTAGGTTACTGGCAGCCCCGACAAGCCCGTGTTTACTGTGGCAAAGAGATAGTTACGCCCTGTGGCCCTATGCAATTTCAGTGTAGCAAGCTAGCTGGGTGAACGCAGCAGTGCTCGGTGTGCTCGATGGACTGCGAAACTCTTCGAAGAGACAACCTTGCATCTGTACAAGCCCTCTGTTAGCACCTGTCGAAATAAAATCCAGTCTGTGTGCAGAATGTCATCTCTGCGCTAATGCGCGACGCGTTACCACATGCTACGTGGAGCAGACGGGCAACGGGAAAGCTCATGCCTAGCGCGCTGTCCAAGCTGTAGCACTACTCATCATGAAGACAATTATATAAATAATTATAAACAGCCCAAAGAATGTGGAGACACCATTGCCTCAATCTAGCAAATATGCTCAAAACACTGTATCGATGTATCGATTCTTACAGGTCATGAAAATCGAGTAAAAGGCAACGTTGCATGCCACATGTATTTCACTTTTCACCCTTGGATATTTTTACGCTTTAAAAAGCGTTTGTGTTACAGATCTACAGGTGGCTGCTTCAAACTCGTCCTTACGCAAGACATTACCACCATTTCCGCCCCAGCGAATCGCTGGTAGAGATCCTGCGCATTGCTCACGATCCCGCATGGGGTCTTCATCGCGATCGACCGATCCGTGATGGCCAAGGCGCACTTCACTCCTCAACTTGCTGTCAACGCAACACTTCGCCTCGCCTTCGACTCCGATCCGACTGCGTTCTGACGAAATGAAGTTCATCGCCTCCATCTCCGCTGTCATTGCCGCTTGTGCCCTGACCGCCTCCGCCGACGTGGCGACGGGCCCCGTTTGGGGCTACCGTGCCAACGACCCCACCATGGTGCACACGTCCAAGTGGGCTGAGCAGTGGAAGGCATGTGGCGGTCTGCGCCAGTCGCCCATTGACATCAAGACCGTGGCCAAGTCGGGCAAGGGCAAGAAGAGTCCGCTCGACTTCAGTGGACGCTGCTCGCAGTACAACCTGACGGAGCCCCACGAGCCGCTCGAGGTGGACGTCATCGGAGGTTCGAGAGTAGTCATTGCACTGTTAGGCGCGTGCTAGGTGCTGATGGTGTTGTGTTAATATTGGACAGGCAACTGCGTTGCTTCGGTGAACGACGCGGAGTACAAGATGGCGCAGTTCCACCTGCACGCCCCGTCGGAGCACACCGTGGACGGCAAGGCCCACGACGGCGAGATCCACTTCGTGCACAAGAGCAGCGACGGCGCCGCCCTGTTGGTGGTTGGCATCTTCCTGGACATCGCTCCCAAGTCAGATGAGTGGCTGGGACCGGTTCTCGATGCACTCGAGATCGTCAACTCCACCGCTCACACCGAGAACGAAGCCATCGTAGTGCAGCTGTACGTTGATCTGCGGGCTATTTCGACTTTATTATGTGCATTCCGCTAACATTTCGTTTTGGCAATTCAACAGGAAGTCGTACTCGAACCTGATCAAGAAGGCCAGCAAGAGCAGCGGTATCTACAACTACCCGGGCAGTCTCACGACCCCAGCCTGCGATGAGACTGCGGACTGGTGGGTGGTGCAGACACCAATCAAGATCTCGTCTATTGACTTCGGCCGTCTTCACCAGGACTTGGTGGAGTACCACATCACGGACGACGGCAACAACGCGCGCCCTGTGCAGCCTCTGAACGGCCGTACCGTGACGCGCTACAACTAGGAGCTTCGATGTCCCATCCAGTATACTGCAGAAACTTGTTTTGCTTACATGAAGTCTTCGCTGCTACATCAACATCGTCATAGTGATACACTGCACAACATAAGAAACCTGAACATGTTTTCGTTTGACTGTTGGCATGGTTCTTGTAGCTATGATGCCGTCAACTTCAAAATCCACGGAACCGACTTCTTTGTTTTAATTATTTTTGAGTCTTTTGCTCGTAGAGTTTACGTTTTCCTCCACGTAATCGCGAACCCCGGGTGGGTCGACAGCTACTGGAGTCCGATCTTTTGGCTATCAGTGAGCTCCACATTTCACCATGAAGAGCCTGCCGTGCCGATCCATCGTCAGTAGCGGACTCGTGTTGGCTACTAGTACCGGTAGTATAATAAATGGAGATCAGGCGGGATGAGTAAGCTGTCCATGTTATCGAGCACTCACGTCGTTACCGAATGGCTACGACGGCTCACCACTGCAGTGACTCATTTGTTCTGGTGTGGTTTAGACGGGTTAGTGCTTCTTCTCCCAATGCTGTACATTCGACTAGATATACTGTACTGCAGAGACTGGGTCCAAATCAAACTCACTTCTGGACAAGATCAAACACTTTTGGATCACCGTCAAACACAAAAAGTCGGGATCAAAACTAAACACCTCTCGAAGCCACAACCAAACAAACACCGGGCAAAACCAAACAAAAAACCGGGCACAATCAAACACCTAGCCCGGACCCACCCACTGTTGATCGCCCACAGTATTATATAGAGATTCGTATGCGGAAGAAGGTATGGATGGTTACGGTACTACTCAAGACAGTACCGTAACTATGCACTACGAGTTATTCTTGATCCACCGAGTTATTCTTGACCTAGCAAACATATAGAGGTTTGTATGCGGAAGAATGTATGGTTTACGGTACTATCCTAGACAGTACCGTAACTGTACAAAACGAGTTATTCTTGACCCAGTAAATTATATGGGGTTTTGTATATGTAAATGCAAGTACCGTAATTGCACCGTGTGTACTGTGACTGATCTAATAGTACAGTAACTAGACTGATCGCCACCCAAAGGCACTTCTATCGCGACCATTGCACCATTCGCCAGAGTTCGCTAGCATGGAAACAAGTTTTGTGCCCTCTGTTTGAAATACGGAATTGGTAAGGCAAGCACAAATGCCTGGTCACGCCAAGCAGTCGCTAAGCCGCTCGAGAAGAAAGCGGCGAAAACCTCGCCAAGTATGCAGCATTATGTTGCTGGGGCGAACTAAGGAAACCTAAATAAAAGCACGGCTTGAATCAATATCTTATGTAACGCACATGTTAAGCACGTGCAGCTATACTATGCCTAATTAGGCACGAAACCATGAAATGGTGGAACGGTGCCTCCGGTGTTTTTGATTTATTTACACAAATATTCTATCGGCCAAAGGAGATATGATGCAACGGCTTGTGTCGATGCCCAGGCCTACGCCTTTGTATCTCGACTATCGAATGAATGCTCGACACTGGCGGTACTGTAAATATGAAAGAAGGGTTGCGAATGCCGCTACTTTATAAAATGGTCATCTACTATCGTTTTATCGATGCACATATGATGACTGCGGTAAACACTTGTGCTGGCTCAAGCCACCACATCCGACTGAAAGGTCGCACGGTAAGGAGAATTATACCGAAAGAGTCAGTGATTCAAATTACGCATAACTTTTTAATTGAAACGTCTGCAACGTGAGAGTCATGACGATTTATCACACTTGTAGAATATGTTGCGTATGGAGGTTGACGTGTCCCTAGACGACATGTATACCTCTATTAGTCAAAAGATAAAACCCTTCTCAGTTGACTGGTAGGATGCAATCTCTTATAACAATAAAATCCTAGTATACAATTTGATATTGATACAAACCGCTAGGAATTTATATTGAAATGGAAGTGCCAACCAAAATATTCAGCCATAAGAAATATATATGCTGATCTACATATCTGTAGTGGCGGGTATGAGGACAAGCCTTGACCGGCCGCACAGAACGTGAGGCCAAGCTGGTATAGACGCTTAGAGGACGAAGAACCTTCCGACATTGCTAGACGACATTAGATAGACACCTAGAGAGCAAGACGAGTTAGTTTACAATCTACTTCATCTGGAGGAACACCTCATTGCTTATTTATCGAGCATTTTAAGCAATTTTCTTGCGCGACCTTGCGTATTTACTTGACATGGCAGTTTCGTTTTGCCAGTAGGAGACCCAGAACTCGCTTTTCGTGCGGCGAACGCGGGCTAGTTGTGCATTGGTCGCGATGGGAGTGCATTTGAGTGGCGATCAGTCTAGTTACTGTACTATTAGATCAGTCACAGTACACACGGTACAATTACGGTACTTGCATTTACATATGAGGACGATTTTTTCAAAAGTATCATTAAGGGTTTTTTGAGGTTTTTTGCTAGAGGGGTTTAAAGTCAGACCATCCGTTTGGTGGCCATTTTGACGAAGCCGAGAAAAAGCCAAAAGAAAAACTTATCCCGCCGGAGCAGCGGTGAGCGAGTCAAACGACTTCGCCATAATACTTGCCCCGGACGGCGCGTGAAAACACGCATAACAGCAAGGGAAAGCCGCTGGCGGAGCCGCTGCGGTTCCGACGTCGTGCCCGAGTGACGGGAATGACTTGGTCGCGCCAGCTATCGAGAGGCCCCAGGTCGATTTTGACGTTACGGGCCTAAATCTGCTGCATAAAGGTCTGCTTCTGTGGCAAGAGGAACTTAATAGTGCATTTCCTTAACTACAGGGCGCTCACGAGTAAAGGGGAGGCAAATGCGTCGCTGTTTGCTACGCTGGCCGTGTGAGCAGTGTTTAGAATACTTAATGATACTTTTGACTAAAATAGATGTTGTCAGATTATGGATATGACGTAGAAATCTTCAGATTTAATTAAGTTCTCGACGTCTCCTGAAGCTCTCGATAGGCGCAATCGAAAGATCAGCGTTTTTAGACCCCAGAACATTAAGAAAAAAAAATCTGGAAAAAAATATTTTTTCCGAGGCATCTCACGCCGATGGCCACAACTTTTCTCCAACTTCACTTTCTGGGGACCTGAAAGCGTCAAAATGTAGCTAAAAGACCCCTTTGTAACGTAGTATAGCTCGCTTGGTTTTGAGGTTAAATACTTAATGATACCTTTGAATAAATCGTCCTCATATACAAAACCCCATATAATATGCTGGGTCAAGAATAACTCGTTTTGTACAGTTACGGTACTGTCTAGGATAGTACCGTAAACCATACATTCTTCCGCATACAAACCTCTATATGTTTGCTAGGTCAAGAATAACTCGGTGGATCAAGAATAACTCGGTTGGTCAAGAATAACTCGTAATGCATAGTTACGGTACTGTCTTGAGTAGTACCGTAACCTTACATTCTTCCACATACAAGTTCCTATATAATAGGTGGGTCAAGAATATCTCGGTGGTGCGGACGAGCATGGAACTGAGTCTTCTTCTAGGCTCCACTTTAGGTTCGCCTCACACTGCTTGAACAGGTAGATGGTTTCCTGTTTTGTCAGCACGCTGGGTTCACGCGCCCTGCGGCTAAAGTGCACGTGAGGCCGAAAACTCAAAATTAAGTATACATTTTTCTAACGAGTTATTCTTGACCAACCCACCGAGTTATTCTTGACCCACACATACGGTACCTGGCAGACTAACAACGGTATTGGACAGGACCTATTTATGGGTTTGACGACGCAGCTGTCGCCGCACGGCTATGCTGTTGTATAGTTGTGTTTGATTCCGACCTTTTCGAGATTTTGATTTGGTCCAGAACACGTTTTGACTTTGTACTTTACTCCTGTACTCAGGCCTCTCTAATAGAGGGAAATTGACCCGTTTTCCCTCGCTATACCTATATTAAGACCTCGGGTCATCCCTCGCATAAGAAGGTTTAACATGCAGATTTTGCATCGATTTGGTCGTAAAGTAAGCAAAAAAAATGAAAGCGAAAGCGGACTGCACAGACGTAGTGTACTTCAAGTACTCTATTCACGCGGATAATACGCGCCAGCTCAGTTTGTGCACCCCAGTGCTTGGAATCGGTACTCTGCTACTATAATAGCGACGAAGATTATAAACGTTCTTATCGGCCCAACCTCAACAACACAACATTGGCTGATGTCGATCGCGACCGGCCATTATATACTTCGAAAGCAAGCGATCTATCGTCGATGATCTTGTTCTTTTTGAAACGATGTGGGAGGCTTCCACTGGAAGCGCATGGTAGCTTGGCAAATGCGTTATCTATTTTCAAGCCGGTCAATGTGTTTTTGTATATCCGCGCAGTATGTGCTGCAAGCATCGTTCACACCCATCTTCTGCATTCTTGCTCGCCGTGTGTTCAGGGAACCTACCACAATGCGATTCAGGCAAGTATCCGCACTAAGTTCGACGATGGAGTGATTTTATCTTAGGTTCACTATACAGGAATTCATACCTCGCCGTACCTATATTAAAAGGTGTTTTCATCCCTCCATTAAGCTAATAGAGGTATTCGAGGGAAATACCTCTATTAGAGAGGCCTGCCTGTACTGCAGCCTTCCATACGGACCAAAACTCAGTGATGATCCCGGGAACACACCGAGAACTCAAAGTAGAGGCCACAGTTCTCTTGCAATATCGAGGGTGTTGCCAAGAGTGTGCAGAATCCGCATTACATGTACTGCTGGTGCACGGCGCTCCAGCACCTCTCCTCACTGTTTTGGTTACTACAGAGCCTCCTTCTTACATGTATGACAAGAAGACGCCGTATGCCGCACTTGCGGAAAGTTGTAGTGCACGGAACAAACTGGCTCAAAACCGACCCGCCCTCAGTCAGATAAATGTAGGTCACTGGTAGCGTTTGGGACGATCGCTACGCGCTGGTCGCCTCAACTTGCAACTCGACGATGAGATATGCGTGTGTACCTAAAAGGCAGGATAGCGATGCCATTTGTTCCTTCATATTTTAATAAAATAATAAAATAGTTTCCCTCAAAACTATTGGTACATAGGAGCCACAGTTTCCCGGACAACGCTGCAATTCAGTTTACTGTACTGTATCTGTGCGTACGACACAGCGAAGTTGATCATCGACTTGATGATTCATCGACGATGAAGGATGCTCGTATACTTCACATGTTATCGGTTGCAGTTGGTATGGAGGATTTTAATTTCGAGTCTTTGTCGTTGGTCCACTGATTGACTGATCGACTAAACTTGGCGTACATACCTGGGTTAGGACATGGATACTTACTTGCACGGGGATGCCTGACGAACTCAAATGAACACCGTAGAATAACGCCATTGCTGCGATACTTATTCGTCTTCAACGCAGCGAGCTGCTGTTGGTCTTCAATGGGCCACTGGTGACTCACGAGCAGCCTGCTGTAGGTTACTGGCAGCCCCGACAAGCCCGTGTTTACTGTGGCAAAGAGATAGTTACGCCCTGTGGCCCTATGCAATTTCAGTGTAGCAAGCTAGCTGGGTGAACGCAGCAGTGCTCGGTGTGCTCGATGGACTGCGAAACTCTTCGAAGAGACAACCTTGCATCTGTACAACTTGTACAGATGCTAGCAGAGGGCTTGTACTACAAGCCCTCTGCTAGCACCTGATAAAATCCAGTCTGTGTGCAGAATGTCATCTCTGCGCTAATGCGCGACGCGTTACCACATGCTACGTGGAGCAGACGGGCAACGGGAAAGCTCATGCCTAGCGCGCTGTCCAAGCTGTAGCACTACTCATCATGAAGACAATTATATAAATAATTATAAACAGCCCAAAGAATGTGGAGACACCATTGCCTCAATCTAGCAAATATGCTCAAAACACTGTATCGATGTATCGATTCTTACAGGTCATGAAAATCGAGTAAAAGGCAACGTTGCATGCCACATGTATTTCACTTTTCACCCTTGGATATTTTTACGCTTTAAAAAGCGTTTGTGTTACAGATCTACAGGTGGCTGCTTCAAACTCGTCCTTACGCAAGACATTACCACCATTTCCGCCCCAGCGAATCGCTGGTAGAGATCCTGCGCATTGCTCACGATCCCGCATGGGGTCTTCATCGCGATCGACCGATCCGTGATGGCCAAGGCGCACTTCACTCCTCAACTTGCTGTCAACGCAACACTTCGCCTCGCCTTCGACTCCGATCCGACTGCGTTCTGACGAAATGAAGTTCATCGCCTCCATCTCCGCTGTCATTGCCGCTTGTGCCCTGACCGCCTCCGCCGACGTGGCGACGGGCCCCGTTTGGGGCTACCGTGCCAACGACCCCACCATGGTGCACACGTCCAAGTGGGCTGAGCAGTGGAAGGCATGTGGCGGTCTGCGCCAGTCGCCCATCGACATCAAGACCGTGGCCAAGTCGGGCAAGGGCATGAAGAGCCCGCTCGACTTCAGCGGACGCTGCTCGCAGTACAACCTGACGGAGCCCCACGAGCCGCTCGAGGTGGACGTCATCGGAGGTTCGTGATGCCGAGAGTAGTCACTGCACTGTCGGGGTGCTGATAGTGTTGTGTTAATATTGGACAGGCAACTGCGTTGCTTCGGTGAACGACGCGGAGTACAAGATGGCGCAGTTCCACCTGCACGCCCCGTCGGAGCACACCGTGGACGGCAAGGCCCACGACGGCGAGATCCACTTCGTGCATAAGAGCAGCGACGGCGCCGCCCTGTTGGTGGTTGGCATCTTCCTGGACATCGCTCCCAAGTCAGATGAGTGGCTGGGACCGGTTCTCGATGCACTCGAGATCGTCAACTCCACCGCTCACACCGAGAACGAGGCCATCGTAGTGCAGCTGTACGTTGATCTGCGGGCTATTTCGACTTTATTATGTGCAACCCGCTAACATTTCGTGTTGGCAATTCAACAGGAAGTCGTACTCGAACCTGATCAAGAAGGCCAGCAAGAGCAGCGGTATATACAACTACCCGGGCAGTCTCACGACCCCAGCCTGCGATGAGACTGCGGACTGGTGGGTGGTGCAGACGCCAATCAAGATCTCGTCTATTGACTTCGGCCGTCTTCACCAAGACTTGGTGGAGTACCACATCACGGACGACGGCAACAACGCGCGCCCTGTGCAGCCTCTGAACGGCCGTACCGTGACGCGCTACAACTAGAAGCTGTAGAAACAAGCATCTAATGAAGTAATGTGGTTGTATGCTTTCACTTTGAATTCCTCTTGAATAGGTTGCAATTTGTTTGGTTCTTTTAAGTACTTCATAGTCAAACTGTGTTGTAGTCTTTCATGATAACAGCTTCACGACACGAGTCCGCCCCTCTGGTTGGTGGCGAAGTATGTCTGCCTTTTGGCCCATGACACTGTGTCCGGGTAAATGAATATCGGGTAGAGTGCGTTGCCGTGAGAAGCAGCAGAAAGCATCGACTGCTCGTTGTAGTCAAAGTCGAACGTCATTTCCGTGTCATATTGGTCCAAACACGGTGGCTACATCATCACGAACAAGACAGCATCGCGTTGTTCAGCAAGAGTGGGCAGGGAGGAGAATATAAGAGTACATACATAACCCATTCATCATGACTAGCGATGCACGAACCTCAGTGCAGTAATACCACCCCAGAACGTCGTGCTTCTGCCATGAGCTACTGGTTGATGCCGTGAATCCCTACGCAGTAGTTTGTTCCATTAGCGATCCCCACCACCCTTGCTCATGCTGATGACCTACCACGAATGCCTCGTCGGAATCCAACCTCAACGTAGCCGCCAAATTGATCGGAATTGCCAAGATGGGCGTGTCGGTTGTGATGCCCTCATCCATAAACAGTAGCAGTGTGCCTACTCTTCGGCCTTCTGATACATCTTTGATGAACTTGGGCAAATTCGTCGTCGCTGAGAAGTAAGGCACATAGTTATACTGCGACGAAGCAAAAAGTGCAGGTGTTAGCAAAGCTAGGGAAGTGAAAACACTGCGTTTCATGATAAGCGCGCAATTCACCTTTAATTCCGTGTAGTAACGTATTTTCACGATATGCACCTTGCCATCGGCGAGATCCTGCACTGCAGCCGCAGAGATTCGAGCACTTTCTGAATCCGAGTTACTGCTTTGACCACGTGAGTAAATCGCTACATGGTCGTAGAAGACGTCATCGCCAACGTTCTCATCATTGAACCAAGTGTCAAATTCGATGGCCAGCGAATTTTGAAGCCCCGTGAAGCCCATACTGGAGCCTTGCGCTGCCAACGTCGCCGTGCGATTTTGGTTCGAATGAATGACAAATGAGAAACCGTCCCCACCATGAACTGCACAACTCTGGTACTCGTGGAGCCCGAAGTTCTGGCCTTTCACTTCGAAACAGCGCCGAGACTGGTCGGTGATCTGAAACGTGAACCGCGTCTCGAAGCCCTGCAACACAGGAAGCTGCTGTGCATACCAAGCTGAAGAAACTTGGTGCGGCTGCGAGGCTGTGAGGCGTAGACGCACAGGGCATGAAAGTTTCTCCTCGCTCGCTTGATAAACGTCCCGATGACCGAGCATAGCAGTCTCCACAGCGATACGCGTACTTGTTGTATGGTTCTCAGTTTCACGAGTCTCGAGGCGAATTGCCTCTTGCTGCTCGGTTAAGATTACTTCCAGTGTGGCCTCACGCGCATCATTGGCACCCGAGAAGTTTGAGTACGCAGTCTGATCACAGTATAAACCCCAAAAGCAGTAAGTAAATATTGGATTTCACCACAAGAGGAAGCGATTCCATACACTTGGGAATGGCGCGCAGCTACTCGTCGCCGCTTGGCCATTCAGCACCAAACCCGTTGTGCCATTGAAGTCGTAGTACACAAACTCTGCGCGAATGAAGTATAGTCACAGTTAGCAACTCAAGTCCAGAGGGGGCTAATAAGTAAACGCAACACCGCGCCTGCCGCAACAGCATCCGCAGAGAAAGCGACAAATAGCGCGAGCGATATCTTCATCTTTGTTTTGACAAGTGACTCTTCGACTGCATCTCAATTCTGAGCTTTTAAAAATGCCTTGAACATCACATTTAGTTTGCCATTAAAACACGTTCACGCCCATTGACTTTACAACATCAACTCCATCCATTCAACCTTAAGGTTGCTGCTTCTTCCACGTGTAGAACCCTCGATAGAACGGTTTGCTGGCCTTGAGCTCGTAGCAGTCCATCTCGACAACCCGCTTGTTCTCCACATACCAGTGGAACATCTCTTGACACCGTCCTTCTCGCAGTGCATTTTTCTTCTCTCCGCACCCTCGCTCCCTCGCCTCCCGCACCATGTCGTAGTAGCGCTTGCACGTCTTGGAGCCAATGTAGTCCACGTATCCCTCCCAAAAGGCCTCGGAGTTTGCTGTTCGGTCACACAGTTGGTCCAACTCGTGCCGCGTAGTGTTGTACATTGTGAACACTTCGTGGCAATAAAGCGGCCACGTGGTCTGTTTCCAGGGCCTATGGGCGTTCGCTCCCGAGCATTCCACGGCCGCCTTGGCTTCTGTGGCGTGGAACAGGCGGCAAGCATTGTGCTTCTGCCAGACGGAGAACTTCTCCAAAAAAGCCAAAGCTTGGGTTTTATCTCGAGAATCTGCGGATATTTCTTGGATACAGCGAGTGAGCGTGGCATTGTGCTGGTAGAACAAGTTGAAGCTCTCCGCGCATTTTGGATTTTGATCCGAAGCTGCCGCGTTTCGGGGGTCAGGGCTGCAGTTTTTGGCTACAAAGTCGCAGACGACCACGAAGTTGGAGCACAAATCCTTCTTCTGCAGCGGGAGAGACTGAAGTCGCGGGGGAACTGCAACTTCATCGGCGGAGCGAGCGAGGCCCAAGCGCGCCAACAGCGCCGCGAGCAAGAGCAGGAAAAGACCGTGCTGCGGCATGCTGGTCCTGCGGATCTGATATTTTGACTAATTGCGCAAAGTTGATTGTGGCTCACAATTTGTGAGTCACAATTAACAATTTGTGAGAGAGCATTATCATGTTTGAGATACCACATCGGATATGACATCCCAAATACTTGAGTATGTGTCCTTCCTTATTAGTGGTAGTCAATTGCGCAGCAACAAGAAGATTTTTTTGTTGGCAGCAAGTAGATAATTTTTCTGGGGTCTGTGATTGGTCAGAAAATAAATCCACGCACTTCGATGCTCACGCTCGTGCTGGGGGGCATGGTGTATCAAGGTCGCGTGTGCCTAGACGCGAGAATACCAGTGGGGCGTCGGCGCAGCCACACCAGTGGTGACCAATTCGGCTCCTGGTGCCGATATCGGCGACAACTCTGCTACCCGACGCCATGCATCCTAGCTGAAGAAATCATATTCTGACAAATGTTATCCAGGCCAGCGGCAGTAGTGGAGACGGGTGTGCTGCGCAGAAAGCTTTGATGTAGAAACTAGCAAAACGAAAAGTCTTCTTGTTGCTGCAAACTTCAATTGGGGTACTCAATTAACCCTACTCTGATTGGGTATAAATCGTTTTGCTGAGGAGCTGAGGAAAACAAATTCTTCTTGTTGCTGCGCAATTGACTACCGCTATTGACCGAGTGAACGCGTTGGTGCGATTGTGTTGACGGGATAGAAGACGACCCGAACAGTGAGTTATGAGCACAACTTGTGACGCTCCGGCGAACGGCATTCGTGAAACTTCACAATCCTCAGTTCCGCTTACCTAAAGTTACGCCACGAACTTCGGGCGGGCATTACGGTGGGCATACGTACTACTGGTACTTCGAAGTAAGTACTGTACTGATGGTGATAATCCGCGGCTACGTGTATGTGCTCCGTAGAATCCTCAGCATGCACAGGAACTTGACGACAAAGATTTGATGTCCAAAATTATCGCACCGAAACAAGGTGCCAAATGTCCGTCGGGCTGTTGTCTTCTTCTTTGTCAAGTTTTTGGGCAAATAAATATGTGCTATTTGTTCGCTTATCTTCAAAACTGGTATGTCCAATGTCATCGCTAGTCTGCGTTGTTCCCCTCGTCCGAGGTCGTAACAGACCATACGCCCGACTGCAACGAGGACGAACTGCGCTCGGACGCGTGGATCATGTGTTCAAGGATCACCACGACCTCAGCAGCGGTGGGGCGATTGTCCGGGTCTTTCTGCAGACAACAGTCTGCAAGGTCTAAAATGGCCTTCGGGCAGTCGCTCGTGAAGCTGGGACGCAACTTGCCCTCCGCCACCAAACTCAAAATCTCCGCTTCCTGAATTTTGCCGCGATTCGACTTGTTTTCGTCGTTCCAGTACGGATAATCGTCGGTGTCGATCTCTGACAGCACCACGCCGAACGAGTAAATATCAGCCGCTTCATTGTAATCACGACCCAGAAGAACCTCCGGGGCGATCCAGAACGACGTGCCCACGCCTGCGGTCATGTGCGTCTCGACCACATAACGCATGCGCGCAATGCCAAAATCACTCAGCTTGGCCTCCAGGTACATGTTCAGCAGCACGTTCTTGGACTTAAGATCTCGATGGATGATCTTGGGCTTGAGTGTGTGAAGGTACGACAGGGCCTCAGCGATGTGCAGCGCAATTGTGGCTTTGTGCGACTCCCATGAGAGTCGCTCGCCCTTGACCTTGTAGCCGTGCAGCACATCGCGCAGATCGCCATTGTCCATGAACTCGGTCACTGCTGACAAGTGCCTGAGGTTATCCCAAGCTACGCCAACGAACTCGACGATCCGCGGGTGGTACAACACTGCCATCATGATGATCTCCTTAAGGAATAGCTCGATCTCCGCCGTGGTGGCACTGCGGTCTGGGCGAATCTTCTTGATAGCGACGCGCCTCCCTTTGTATTCGCCCAAAAAGACCAGCCCAAAACCACCTCTGCTGATACACTTGCCCATCTTTAGCATCTTGTGGTCAATACGGTTCGTGACAATCACTGGGTCGTTCAAGAATACTGGGTCCACTTGTACTTGCGTATCATCAAAGTCGAGCGTGTCGCCAAACTCCTGCGAATAGAAGTCGTTCTTTGAAGAAGACATGCGCTGAGCCTTCCTGTGTGAAAAGTACCGCCAAAGGAGAAGCGCAACCACAGCGATCACTATAATACAGCCCCCTGCTACTAAACCGATTAGCAAGGAGTTCGAGCCGCCTGACGACGCAGTCTCTGTGAAGAATATCAACATACGCAAGTGAGTATTTCAAGGGGATGCACTGGTAGAGACAATGTGAGCTTACCAGTTGTAGTGATGTCACTGACAACGCAAAACGTTCGATTGTGGGCAGTTTGCCATGTCCCATTGCAGGTGGCTGCTTTGTCAGGAAGATCCGAGTCGAACGCCACTAAAGCCTGGATGGCACTGAAGACCGTCGAACTGATATTGAAGTCAGTGATGTCATTATCTGCGATGTATCTGTGTGCGGAATTGAAACAGCCATTTGTCAGGTCAACGGCACAACAACAACAAGCAAAGCTGCAGCACTTACAGTTCCTGTAAGTTGTCAACGTTGAAGACCACCGTTGGGAATGTTGGAATGCTGTTGTTGGTCAGGTTTCTACTCGCACCAGGAGAATGTTAGCGCGTTAAAGTTGACGAGCGCGTACAATCGTTGAAATAGGTATCGTTCACTTACAAAACTTCGACAGCGCAGAACTGGTTTGAGCAAGAGTGCGCGATGGATGATCCGACGTATGCAGCCGTTAGGTGGTTTGATGACATATCCCTGAAGAAGAGGTACATGTTCAAGAAGTATTGTAAGTCTCGATCCCGTTGAGGTTGTTGGTGACCAGCACGTACAGGTACTGCACAGGCCTCGGAAAAAATGATTGCGGAATTGCAATTACTGTATTTTTTGTACGGAAATATGTATTACTGGTTGACACGATATTAAATATATTATTATTGAAGCTAATTGTCCAATCTACTGAGCTCCTATACAAAAGATAAGTGTAATCGTTTTTCAATATGATCAGTAATTGCAATAAATTCATATTATTGTCGTTGGGAATATTGAAATGATTATTACGGCGTTTAACTTTTTCCAATTCAATAGTATACTGTATTTTCCGAGCCCTGGTACTGCACGTTGTCAAGCCCGTCGAAGAAATCGTATCCAAACTTAATCATGTTGCAGTTCCGCAGCGTACTGCAAAAGCATACAGATCATATAGCACACCGTATACATCAATGAATCAATAACGCGTTGCCTTCATCCCAGTAAAACTACCGTCCTTACATGTTGAGTGTTGTGGACGGGTAAAACGTAGAAGCAGTCTGCGTGATCGACGACATGTCGATATTCTCCAGCGACCTGTCCAATAAAGCACCCCACCACTGTTAAATCTCGCTAGAAAACACTCCCAACTCAAAACTCAAGTCACCTACACAGTCGTGATGGCGATCGATTCATCCTTCACGTCCGCAATCGGCAGCGTAGACCCAGGCAGGCCTTGGTCCTGTGGCACGAACGTAATTGTCTGCGGGTACGCGCCCTCTCCGACGATGCGTCTACAGAGATCCACAACCACGAAGCACGTTCAGTTCAGTTCCTCTGTCAACACTTGCAAAGCTCCAGCAAAAGCCACAGACGGACTCACAGCGTCGCGAGGCTGGTCGGCACGAGCAGCGTGCGGATCGAGTCAATGGCCAGCACGTCCTCCGCCGTGAGTGTCGTCGGGTAGCTGTCGCTGCCCTCGTCCGTCCTCAGCGTGACGTGGAACTCCCACGTGTCGGTGTCCGAGTAGCCGGTCGCCAGGCACGAGCACGAGGCGTTGACGGCCGTGAAGATGTCGGGGCAGCCTCCGTTCGGAGTCGCCTCGTCCGTGCGGCGCTGCACCGACGGCACCCCATAGCACGTGACGTCGCTGCTCGAGAGGTTGTTGAGCGCCGAGTTGACCCCCACCGCCAGCTGCGTCTCGTTGTCGTCGAAGTTGTCCGTGAACCATTCCTGCGCCAAAGTCTCCGCTTTCGTGACCACCGACGCGGCAGTAGAGGAGGACGCGGAGCTCTGCGCGCGTGCCATTGCGATACTACTGACGGCCCACAGCGTCCATGCAACCAGCAGACGCGTCCATTTCGACTGCGTCATGCCGAGATATCTCCTCAGCTCGCTGATACACCGTACAAAGTGTGACTGGACGACCGCATGACTGACTCGAGGTACATGTCGAAATTGCGGACGGAGTAGCCAATCACTGAATTTAGCGTAAGGTCGAAATTCCGGCCGAATCAGATTTAGAGAGATGCGATCAACTAAGAACCACTGCGGCCAGCGAGAGCCGCCCACTTTGATCCTCAGGCCATATCGGTGTGCATGATTCCAGCTTCTCATCGACCGGGGAGGCACGACTGGCCCAGGTTTTGGACTGGGTGCATTCCAAACCCCATATAAAAACTGGGTAGTGGTAAAGTTTCCTTGGGGAGAGGGTTGTATTAATACATGAAAGTTCATACCACACAGCTGGGGGCTCAAAAGCTCGAGCGCGCGCACAGTTAGCATGTACTGTAGACGAGAACTGCAGAATGAGCGGTCGGTGAGACGCACGAAAAGTCCAGGGGCGTCAACAATCGTTTCCGCCGTG
This sequence comes from Phytophthora x cambivora, assembly GCA_033557925.1. Lineage (NCBI taxonomy): Eukaryota > Oomycota > Peronosporomycetes > Peronosporales > Peronosporaceae > Phytophthora > Phytophthora x cambivora. The sequence goes on along the minus strand of JAUCEB010000012.1, from coordinate 768,280 downwards.
AATATCGCCAATCGACAGGAAACAGCGTTGACTCAGTCAACTTGGCTGTCACCTTGATCGCCACCACGCCCTAACAATATGTGCACACTGATTGGAGCCTATTCTCCTGGCGCGAGCAAACCTCCTCCGTCGCTTTTTAAAGTTAAAATAACTCAAATGACAGTCTGTACACAGTACATGTAACCTGTGAGCGCCGAATCTGGTGCGTCAGAACGATTGGCGATAGCGAAGTTGATAGAAGAAGATATAAGATTGTTTTGCTTTTTAAAAGTTCCGAATATGTTTTTCGTTAATACGTGCCCTTGAAATTGACGCCTTATGGGGTACCGCAGACAACCCGACAGCGGATCAAAGTGTAAGCGAAGTCTGCACTTTCAACCGAGCAACCGAAAACTACATTCGCAGAGAAACGAAATACATGTAGCTCGCTGCCTGTTTACAAACGTCATCCAGTAAACGACCCCGTCAAATCAACGTCTGGGATCTCTTTCAAATGGCCTTTCACTCCATAATCCACCGTGGCAATCGGGTCTGTTTGGATTTGTTTGTCTAGCATTTCACACTGGTGGTACTATACTCCCGTCGTTGCTTGTCTTGCGTGACTATGGCAGCTAGGATGCTTGGTTGCTTGCTCGAGCTGCTCCTTTCCAGACATTTTACCAGTATCCTTCATTCACTCGCTCTTCATTTCCAATTTGCTCGCATCGAAGCAAATCTACCACTACCTACCTCGCGACAATGACGAAGTTCTTCGCCTTCACTACTGCGCTGGTCGCCTGCGCTCTGTCGGCCAAGTCCGTCACCGCTGACAATGCAGAGATTGCTGTATGGGGGTACAAACATAACGACACGAGCATGGCTAGCCCCGAGCAATGGGCGAAGCACTACCCGACGTGCGGTGGATCGAAGCAATCACCGATTGATATCGAGGTGTCTGGCGACTGCAATGCGGAGACGCGCTCGCTCACGTTCAGTGGCGAGTGCACACACTACAACCTTACCCAGTCCGACGAGGCATTCAAGGCTGCGGTCAACGGTGGTACGTGCACTACTATAGCAGAGTGGTCTTTAGCAACTAGGTTTTCTAATATGTTTGATGCTGATAGGTTCCTGCGCTGTGTCGGCAAACAATGCGTCGTACAACATGATGCAATTTCACCTGCACGCACCTTCAGACCACACGCTGAACGGAGAGCACCTCGACGGTGAAGTTCACTTCGTCCACAGCAATGCGAACGGTTCTGCTCTCCTGGTTGTCGGTGTCTTTTTCAAGGCTGTCGACGGGGGTGCGAGTGATGCTTGGGTGGCCTCTGTCCTGGACGCGCTCGACACTGTCAGCATGAACACAACGGTGTCCATGTCAATGTAAGTTTACTATCTGCTGCTCCTGGTATTTAAACTCCAAGCTCAACGTATTTGTTTACTGTATATACACAGTACATCATATGCCGACCTGGTTAACACTGCTGCCGACTCCCACGGAGTGTTCAACTACGCTGGAAGTCTCACGACCCCGCCATGCAGTGAGATCGTAGACTGGTGGGTCGTGAAGGAGCCCGTAAAGATATCCACGACTGACCTGGCCCGCCTGCAGTCGCAGCTGAAGGAGCTCCCCATCACGGATGACGGCAAGAATGCGCGCCCGGTACACCCGCTCAACGGCCGTGTCGTAACCGCGTACCTCTAAATGGCTAGCTCTCTTGCTTTCAATACAGTACACATCTTAGAACGATTTGCCTTGAGACGTGCCGCTGCTTGCTGAGCGCGTCCAGCCTGGATGTGCTCAGCGTGAATGCGCCATAGGTCTCTAACCCAGCTACTGAGTAAATCCAAAATTTGTCGCCACATGATCGATTGTGCATCACTTTTGTAAATTTGCAAGGCTATCGATAAAGTCCAGTTACAACGCCAAATACGCAGTACTTTCCGTAAAGTAGTCTGTCTTTGAGATTTGACTGCGTCTTCAACTAGAAGATCGATGCTTTGCCGATTTACCGACTAATTCATACCCGCGTCTTCCCTTTTAGTCAATAGAAACATGTTTTTCGCGGCTAAGAAAATCCTCGCGCTCCCCACTCTCCTGTCATCCCGGAAACTTGCAGACGGACGCCCAATTTGAGCTGCGACCATTCGACGCAAGCGCAACTTGCGCTGTTCGCGGGTGCGCCTTTGAGCAGCAAGGCGCTTCGCGCGCATTTTGAGGCCGATCACGTGGAGACGCACAGGTAGTTCTGGTACATGCAGTTAAGTTCATCGTCACTGCGAGCAGGGAGGAATGTACACTCTTGCTCGACGTGCTCGGCGGTCATTACCAGGTCGAGCTGAAGGAGAGGCTCCTTGGGCGACTTCCGCCGGTGGCAGCTGGTGGTTCAGCGCCTGGCTTCGCCTCCTTTGGGAGGGTGCCATGGTTCTTGGTTTAGTGCGTGATGAATTAATAAATGAGTGAGTCGTTTAGTAGAATGGTCGATCCTCGCTAATTATCGAGTCCTACCTACTTCACTCGGTGCTCAGCGATTCGAGAATCTTTGGTTAAAGATCGAGTACTTGATCGATCTAGAATCACTTGCGGGAATGGTGCCTTGTTTCGTAGCGTGCAACATCTTCCTGTGATTTGCCTAGATAGTCGCCTAATACTCAAAATGTGAACTAAAGGTCTCATGATACATGTACATATTTATGCGTCCGCCGACTTGGCGAAATCGACAGCACGCGTCCGAAGGCAACGCTCTACTCCATCTACTTGCTGCGTTTCGATTCGAAACTTTAGAGAGGGCGATGGAGGTTCACTGCAGGAAGCAGGGGTTAGTACTACTAACGGTTAGTAACTTAGTAGTATTTGCTAAAATAGTACACATCCGTAATATTACTACCCGATTTTTGTGGGTAGTACTACTACCGATAGTGCGCTACTAAATTATTCAATAAGAGTGATACCAGTACTATGTTATCATCAGCTCAGTACTATAGTACTCAACTTTTAAACCGTGGGCGATGATAGAGAGAGAGTATTATGGACAATGATAAAGTACCTAACAACTTCGCAAATTTTAGGGCTTCTTCGTGTGAAGCGCTACTTTGTCTTAAATTGCATAGGAAATAAAAGAATTATAATATTAATCTTCGTATTTGAAGCTGCAGAACTAATGCCGTGCGTTGCCCGGGAAGCTCTGGATATTTTCAGATACGGAGTTCTTCGTGAAGTGCAAGTTTTGTTTTCATAGCAGCTTACTTGGATAAGACCCATGCATCTACTCTAGAGTGGTGAGCAAGATACTTACCGTCTACAAACGACATACTTCGAGTACTAAGAGAGATAAATTGCCATTTTGCAAAATCTACTCTGTTGAAGTATTTTATTCTGATGAACGGGGTTTTCACACTAAAAAACGATTCTAAAACCACAATAGTAGTAGATGTATTAATAATAGGTTTGAATGCAGCTGAGAGCTTACACCCTGGTTTCACGGGTGCGAATGAACGAGCTCTTTCAAGATGTTTCAAACACGATCCAGGGTAAAGGCACAAGAGGGCAAGCCAAGAGCATATCCATAATTAGCTTGGAAATGCCGAGATACATGTATGAGAGTGCCTAAAAATACAAGCTAGAGATCCGGTCCGGGAGAGCATCTATACCCAGGTGTAGGCGATTCAAATCCAGACCTTCATCCTGTATCTGGACCTTCGGGTAAATAACGCATTTAATTAAAACGTTTTTAACGTGCCGCAATTGCTGGCTGCCGTTCATTCAGAAATCCCCCCTCCGCCGACCAAGCGCAGCCAGAGTGGGACGTCAGAAGCGGGCCGCTCTCGAAGAATCGGACGAATCTGCGTACTCTGAAGAGGAGCACGACGGCGAGGCTGAGAAGACGGATACGCGCTGCCAGGAAAGCGTGCTTGTGTCCACGCCCAGCCTACTGAACAAGACGTTCGACAGCTGCGATTAGTTCAACTCACAGTTCGCAGCTTTCTGCAAACGGACACACCAGGTACATTGTATTATTTAATCTCGAGTCGCTACGAAGTTCTAATTTACATCTACCACAGCACTTCTACAAACGCACGTCTACTACGCGGCAGCAACGAAACACGAAAATTGAAGCGAGGTACGCCAAGGCAGGCAGCGAGGCTCCCGCTTCAGAGCTTCTGGAGAACCCTGAGTTCCCGCTCTACCTCGTCTCCTACCTTTGCACTCACGCCGGGGAGCCGCGCGATCGAGGAAGTGGCAAACGGCCCCGTCGCAATGTTCATCCAGTCGGCTGCAAAGCTAAGGTAAGCAAAGCTCGCGTGGATGGTGTTTATTTCGCGTGTGCTAACATTTCGCTATGCGCAGCTTCACGTACTTCAGCGCCGTGAAGGTGACCGGTACTTCCTGGTGGTATCAGTCCACCATACGGAGCACAACCACCGCGTCGGAAAAACCGAGTATGAGCAGATACCTCGGCACAGAATGCGTTTGAACAGCAGCGAGTTGGCGGACGTCAACACGTTGCGCCGGGTCGGAGTTGCACGAAAGAAGATTTTGAAGTACATCTGGGACATCACGGACTCGGAACCGTGTATGGTGGACGTCCACAAGCTCCTCGCCAAGCTCAAGAAGGAAGAAGAAGCTGGATCTACAGTTTCGGAGCGATTGTCGGAGACACTCAATCAATTTTGTGAAGAGGAGAAGTATGGCGTCGCTCACGTGGACATTGACCGGGTTGACAACGAGGTAAGCTGAAAAGTGATGCAATTAGTCAGTGGGGGTTTACTGACATACACATGCAATCTTGTGCAGGCAATCGCCCGGTGCATCGTCCTACAAACGACACACATGCGGTCGCTGTTTTCGAGCTTCCCCGAGACGATTCTGGTGGACGCTACACACGGGACAAACGCGGAACGGTATCGCCTTTTTTCATTCATGGTCCACGACTCATTTGGCCACGGGCAGCATGTGCAGGTAAGCCCTCTTAGCCAAGACAGCGATGCCGTACTAGATGCACTCTGTCTATAGTTCCTGCCTTCAGCAATAACTTAGATTGTGGTGGTTTGTACGAGATTGTAGTGGTTTGTCAATGAGATTGTTCCAGTTTGTATACATTTTGTTTTCTAACTTTTAGAATGTTTTACTGTTAGCATGCACTTCTTACTGACGAAAAGACCGGGACCCTACTTCATGCGATCCGTCAATTCAAGCGATGCAATCCAAGATGGACTGATATTCAGTGCGTCGTTGTCGATAAAGATTTTACTGAGATTGGCGTCTTCAAGGCTGAACTACCGCAAGCAAGGGTACTGCTTTGCCAATTTCATGCAGTCAAGTATATCCAGGAACGAATTTCAAAGGCAGAATATGGTCTCTCTGCTATCCAGAGAAATCGATTGAAGCCGGTGGTTAGCCTTATCGTGAAGGCTAAAACTGAAGCTGAGTACGAGGAGTGCTTTCGATTCATGCGCCAGGAGCTCGGGGTTCCTGACACCGACGTGGATGGGAGCGACTGTGGCGAAGATACTGTGCCTCTATTTTGGACGTACTTTGTGGAGAACTGGCACAAGTGCCGAGAGATGTGGTGCTCCTATCTACGGGACAATGTCGTCCATCTTGGAAACAATACGAACAACAGATTAGAATCTTTGTGGCAGAAAATCAAAACGATTGTTGATCAGAATGTGGAGATTGATGAGACTGTTACGAGCCTAATCTGGTGAGCTAAGGTTAAACAGAAGATGTTCACCACTGAGATGGCCCGGGTTGGACAAGTATTTGATCCTGTTCACCATACTACCGTAGAGTTGACACGGCTGGCGCAGATGGTAAGCCGCTACGCGTTCGATGTTGTGAAGGAGCAGTATGATATCGCTACGAATGCAGATACTTACTACGAAGTTCGTGACGAAGGGAACCAGTTGTATGTGGTAGCGAGTGCCTCGACTACGTGCAAAGTTGACACGTCAACGTGGACGTCGTATTGCATGCTTGGAGTTACGCAAAAGTTACCATGTCGACACCTACTATACTTGCGACGCCGACTAAACATTTCCGCCCTTATTCCTTTTGGCTACATCGATGATCGATGGAGATTCAACTCGACTGCGATGCTGGATCGCTTCCTGGGCAGTGACTACGAAGTTAGTGGATATTCGGAGAGCAATTTTACTCAAGATCAGGCTCCGCTGGGGCCTACACAAAAGTACAAGGACTCCCTCGTACAAGCGAAGAGAATTGCTGAGTCGATAAGTCAATTTGGGGGACGTCAATACCAGCAAAGTCAACGAATTTTAGACACAATTGCTTGCGCATTTACGGAAGGAAGATTAGACGATTTGGATGTTGCTGTCGCACAACTTCGCAGCGGGCAGAGTGGTAACTACGAGCTAACAGAGGCTACTTACCGTGACGCACAATCGGCTGAGCCAGCTGAGTCTGGCTTGGAAACACAGAGCGCTGCTGTGACCGTTCAAGAGGCAACCCCAACATGCCCCGAAGCGCCCGTCGCCGATGGAGGCACGAATAGCGACACTCCGTTTTCTGAAGTGAACATTGATTCAGAGCCAGACGTCGTGATAGTAGACGACCACTCCGATGACGACGAAGTTCCTGCTACGCTACAATCTGTACAACCTAGATCAAAACCTGTTCACCTGTGGTCTGTACATCGGGGCCTGAAAGCTGCGGGCAGGCCGAAAATTACAGCGAAGCAGCGCAAGTTTGCTCGCCGGAAAAAGATGACCGAAATGAAGAAGATGCGCATGGAGCGTCAGAGGGCCGAGCCCATAGCTGACGACAGCATTCACGCTTTAGCTGAAGCTGTCTACGGTGACTTGCTTACGTCTCGTGAATGGAGCTCGTCGCTTTCCAAGTTTAAGATTGTTGAGGGGCTCCCTACAGTGGCAGAGCAACCAGGACTGTGCATTGCAGTTCCTGCCGCGAATCCTGGAAAATGGCGAGAAAACGCCCAGATTTGTCGGGTGGTGCTTCCTCGCGAATGGGTAGCAAAGATTATTTCAATGCTGGATGAATGCAAAAGTGATTATTATGGGCACATGAAAGTTGTTTTGAGAGACGAAGAAATTCTACTGAAATTTGAAGTCGGACGAGATACTTTATACCCCAAACTTACGGGCGATTACATTCGGGCTATGGATATCTGTGGGCAACATTCCGCTGGCTTGAGAGTACTATTGCGTGGGCTCGCACAATCGATCTGCATGCGGCGAAACCTAGCTCAGTATTTGCTGACGCTGCTGATTACAACGTCGATGATGTATGCACGTGCCTCCAATATGCCAACCTGCAAGATGAAGAGGAGTTAGTATTGCTTCGATTTGCAATGAAAAGAGAACTTGAGGACGTATGTATCACAGCGGCACTTGATGTCATATGCAGCGAGGTCGACGCTCGTCCAGATTCGCTACCTACGCGTACGTTCACGCCCCAGTTAATGGCCATGGATGATGATGCAGCGAGGGTCGCTTGGTTGGAGAGCAATGACACCGTCAAAGACGCTAAGAACCATATCGTAGGCGCCGTACTTCTGGGTGGAGATCACTGGTTAGCGTTGCGTATCAGTCTGGAGAGATGGACGTACACCGTCATGGACCCTCAAAACGACAAGAAGTCAATTGACCTGCTTGACGAATTATTCAAGAACGTCTTTAACCCACTTCTCAACCAGGACAAGAGATGGAAGCGAGTCGTGAACAGAGATTATCAGCAAATGGACGGTGTAAGCTGCGGAATTTGGGTTCTGGCTTTCATTGAGAGCTACTTATACCAAAGCTACGATGCTCCTGGCGACGTAGATTACCTTAGGTATAGATACTTGGTGAAGGTTCTGCTAGCGTAACTCCGTAATGCATGTTCATCTTAGTTTGCTTCATTGTGAAACTAGTACTTTGGCATTGGCGTGTCGACGCAAATGCACCAAGTCCTCCAGAAGCAGTGTTGGGTACACAAAATAACGCCGATCTAACAGCAGCGGTGGCGCTGCTTCTGAAGGTCGAAGAACCAGTGTTGGGTACACAAAATAACGCCAATCTAACGGCAGCAGTGGCGCTGCTTCTGGAGGTCATCGCTAGAAACGCAAGGTATTGGCATCGTCTATGAATGTCATCTGCTTGAAGCTTGCACAGAGTAGTGATAGGCTTGTACAGATTGTACGCAAAATACAAGCTGGATTGGGTGGGATTGTGTCAGGTTGGACGGAATGGTGGCAGAAAGTCAGATTGTATTGGGATGGTGGTAGGCTGGATTGTGTCAATAGTCTCTGTCATACATGTATTGTGCCTTTCACCAATTCTGCCGTGATAATTTTGGCATAATTCTAATCCCATTTCGATCCTAATTATGCCTTGGGTTAGCTAATTCCATCGTTAATTCGAGGCTATCCGATCGTGGCTGAATTAAGGTGGCGCTGATGAACATGAATTGAGGCAGAATAAGCTAACCCAGCCCGAGTTGGAGGGAAACAGGACGATTGGCGGGTTCGCTGCGCGCCATTCTGTGTTTATCAGGGCTCGCAATCGCGTACCCGTGTACCCGTACCCGCCCTACCCGCGTCGGGTATACCCGGTTTCGGGTCGGGTACGGGTACCCGAAACCAATCTCGGGTAGTCCACCGGGCACCCGAAACCAACATAGATTGTGGTGTCTACCTGCAATTAGGCTCGTATTATTATCCCAGTTTCCGCTGTCCCTCGCATTCCTAGATCAGTCAGCCCCAACTCGCATTGACCCCAGCAGCGCTATCACGGGTGCTACGCATGGCGGAAGAGAGTTCAGATTCGAGCCATACTCCGCCCGACGAAGACCACAAGACACGCATTTCAAACATTCGCTCGCTACCTCTTGAAGATCTCAAGGAGAAACTATTTAGCTGCCTCGAAACTAAGTCTGATGACCCGCTTTTCACGCTGCGAGATGCCTGCCTCCAATTCAAGTGCGAAATGATGGAGTCAATTCCAACGAAAAGAAAAAAATGTATCTAGGGCTAGGGTAAATTTTGCTTCGTGTAAGTACCGGTAGGGTCGGCTCGGGTACAGTACCCGAGGCTTGGGGCCGGGCGGGTACGGGTACCCGACTCCGGCTGGGGGCCCTGGATGGGCGGGCACGGGTACAGACACCGACGGAAAAATCCGGCAACGCAAAACCCGGCATTCCATAGACATGTCCATACAAAGCAAGCGCATATTTTGTCCAATCAAATTTATTTTATTCATAAAAATTAGCCAATCACCGCGATTTAATTTTTGAATGGCTCTGGTAAATCTCCTTGTGTCATCGCCTAATTTGGAGCTGGTCAACTGAGCCACTCACATTGTATTTCGAGCCATGGACGACACCCCGCCGCCCAAGAAGAAGCAGAGGAGCTACACCGTCCGCGAGAAGCGCGAAGCAGCTCGCCTGGTCGCAGACATAGGGGTGGAGGAGGCTGCCCGCGAGCTCCAACTCGCTCGGGGGACTGTCCATGGCTGGTGGAAGCAAGCTGAAAAGCTTTTTAGCTTCACTGGTCACTCCACCTCTAAGTCACTGAAGGGCCAGGGCCGCAGGGAACTATTTCCCGATATTCCTGCGGTAGTTACCTTCATGAAGGACGTGCGGCGCGAAGAGAAGGTAAGTTTGCTTTTACTGAATCTCATAATTGGTAGCGTTTAACCATTTAACTTTATGCTTTAATTTTACAGGCCCTAACGACACGCGGTATTATGTCTTTCATGTGGGCAATCGAGACTGAGTGGGTAGAGGACTATCTGCAACGGAAGCAAAGCGGCATCTTGGCGCTTGAGCGCATGGTCGAGAGACTCGCAATTCGGTAAATAATTTGTTTTTTTGTTAATTCTCCATCCATTTTCCTAACATTTACCTTTATTCGAGTGTTTAGCCACGGGTTTACCTCCCAGAAGCCACAAACGGCAAAGAAAAGCACCGAGGCGTTAGAGCAAACGCGTGCCGAGTTCGCGCTGGACTTCTGGAAGACGCACGCTGCGTACGGGCCGGAGGGCATGTACAACGTGGACGAGACTGCCATCAATTTTGACATGCCTCCGGCTCGGATGTGGGCGGGAAGATGTCGCCGGGACGCAGCAAGAATTGCGAACACGACCAAGCACACGGGTCGCATGACGGCTGTGCTCACCATTCGAGCTGATGGTAAGTTTCACTCTTTGTTCTATCAATTGTATTTTTTAAGGCTAATTTGTATTTTTATAATATGTTTTAGGGAAAAAGCTGCCGATCCTGTTCGTGCTTCGTGGCAAGCTGGGCGGTCGAATCGAGGCAAGCGAGTTCGAAGAGTACCCGGAAGGACACTTCTACACCGTCCAAGAAAACGCTTGGATGGACGCTGTTACGTGGCGTTTTTACGTAGAAAAGTTGTTAAAATATGAAGTTGATGGGCCCGCCGTCCTCCTTCTCGACAACTTTGAGTGTCATGTGTCAGAAGAGGGGCAGCGGGTCGTTGCTGAAGTTGCTAATGCTACTGTGGTCCCGCTACCCGCAAACAGCACGGCTGCTTGCCAGCCGCTGGATGTCGGTGTAATGGGACCACTAAAGGCAAAGATGCGCTCGAACTGGTCTGGCATCACGGGTGGCAGTGCTAAGGAAAAGCGGCTCCGTGCCGTTCGAGCTACGATTGCTGCTTGGGATGCCATTCCCGAAGGCACTGTAATTAGGAGCTTTAAGGCAGCTATTCCTCAGTATCCTGAGATTAGCCTTTAAATAAAATGCAGTTTTTTTGCAAAACATTCGGATCTTTGCTTTGTTTTTGAACAGTAACGCAACCTTTTAGCCAATCATGTTTTTTTTCTTATCTGTGCCGGATTTTGTGTTACACCCCTTAACTATGGAGGATGGCTGTCAGTCACGCCAGATTTTTCCGTCGTTGTCTGTACCCGCCTCTCGCCGTTTGCGAGCCCTGGTGTTTATTCCGCCGTATCTCCATCGATTAGCTTGCAAAGCCGATCGCGGGTGTTAGGGGGAGTGCTCACAATCATAGGCATAATTAGCATTAAATAAAGGTAGGTCGCTCTTTTATGGATCTAATTCCGCATGAATTAACTGCCCACCCGCCAAAATCGGTGAAAGGCACAATACATAGTAATGTTTGTAGCAATAACCTCAAAGCTGGCAAGACTCAACAGCATGAGAGACTTTGGTGATATGTCCAAACATGTCAAACAAAAGCATTTGAGCTTCAAGCTTCGAGCTCAAGATATATGTAAACTATATATCAAGCTACATGGATACCAAGAACTACGCGTAGTGTGGGCCACACTCGAAGTTGGGTCTGGTGGCCACACTGTGTGGCCACCAGACCCAACTTCGAGCAGGCAGTGCCTCAAAGATATGCATGTTCAGGTCTCGCGAATAACATAAGTACCATAGATGCTATCTTCCATCTCTCACATCTTTATCTACAAGCCGCCTCGTGTGATATACCGGTACATGTTTTGTCTCGGGTTTGTGATACTGCCAATATTAACAGGAGGAAGGCATACTGGCGAGCTGAGAGTTTGCCATTCGTGCTTTCGTCATAACATTTGATGATCGAGCATCGTCTCAATTTACGTGCCCAACGCTAGATACACGTTAATTGGGACGAAGTTCCATCATCAGCTTAGTAGGGTACATATTATAATACCAATGACGCTGCTAGCCAAGAAAGACGCAACTTCTTCGTCGAGTGTGAGGGGCTGCTAGCCAAGAAGCCGTAGCTTCATGTAGCTTAGATGGGGGAACCGATGCCTGGCGGAGAACAAGACCTTGGAGGGTGCATTGTGGCTTGATCCTTGAGGTTACACGAATGTCGTTCTTGTCCGACTGGGTCAACATTCACCTTTTTGGGATAAGATATCGTATTTCATCAGATATTTAGTCGTTTTAGCTTGAGGATTGTATTCACCGTTCTTTTTCGATATTACAAAACTATTCAAATATGCGTTCATACAGGATTTGCGAGGGTTGGCGAAGCCGGTAGAAACTCTGGATATAAATATCCAGAGAACTCGACATGAAATTGTGTCGAAAAAGAGCAGGGGGATAACTGATCTCGACCTCCGGGGCACAGCAGGACTATGACTCTTGTTAGAGGTACAAACGAACCGTTGGTACGGTGTTAAAGACATGCTAAGAGGTGCAATCTAGGACAACTGGGGACAAACGTTGGACCAATCGGAGATCAACCGTACAAACCCCAGCTGAAAGATAAATAAATGACGGCTTGAGATTCAAAAATTACGGCAAAAGTAGAGATTCTTTCACTGGTCACGAAGCGAGTTGGACCGCGGTTAAGCGGTTCGGACCGCCGGCTGACCGGGATTTGAACGTGAAGTGACGTGAATGTTGCGCCTACCGAGAATAGCTACACGCATGTCGTGTGAATGTACAGAAGACTTGTGCGTGCGGTTCGGACTTGGTGTGGCTGAAGACCCGTCCTTCGTCTAGCAATGCGCCGGTACCTACAGCTCTGGGTGGATGTTGACGTCACGAATTTGTTGCTGAACGTGCTGCTAGGTTCGAGCTCTGAGCAAACGAAGTGTTGGTTTGCTCGCACAAAGACGAATCCGCTCGACAAGGCCTTCGAGCAGCACCGCCCGCATCTCGTCGAAATGCTGGTAGAGACATTTGAAGATGTTATGACGCCTGCAGACCTATTCGATGACAGCAGCGTGCAACTGCAGCTTGCGGATCTCAGCGAGGTATTTTAGACGCCGCTGAACAGTAAGTACAACGCAATAAAGAAGCAAAGACTTGTGCATTGAACTGGTTATAAACTTCAACTTGCTGGAATTCCAATCTACTTCCACTCTCGATCTCCAGCGCAGGTTTTGAAGAGGTAGCGGAACCGAAGGTAGCCTAGAACAGTGCGTCTCAGGGCTGGCATGGGCACGCCGCGCACTTGACATTCGAAGAAAAGCGCGCAGTAGAGTCCACAGTTGTTGATGTCTTCTTGGTACGGCGAGGTAACACGCTTCATTGTAAACTTTCGCGCTATCGTGGGGACGACTTCTTTAACTTGTTTCTCCAGCGCTAAGTAGTTGTTCTTGCTTTGCATTGGGTCGAATATGCGGATCACCCAGTCTAGGTAATTGAATACAACAGCACACCAGTGCGCTTCGATCCACATTGGCATTAGGACGATTTGATTCTTGCTTTCGAAAGGCTCACTGGACGATATCAACTCGCGACGCGGCTCAACTTCGCTAATATGCGAATGCATTGGATTGACAATGCCGACCTCCAGTTTCAGCACGTGAAAGGCTAACTCCTTCAAGTAGCCAAGCACGATTTTGAAGGTCGAGTCTTGAAACCATTCGTTTCGACGAAACCATTGCAGTTCGGATGCGGGGACAGCCCCAAAGAGAGTATCCAATTTCAGGCTCAGGGGTAACTCCTCCAGCCGGTTAGCAAATGCCCCAATATCGACCAGGACAGTGTCGTTGAAAGGGGAACCCAAACTGATCCGGTCGTACTTGCTAGACCGGACCCATAAAATTGTGTCCGCCATTCCTTCCAAAATCTGAAACGCGGAATGCCAGCGCTCCATAGTAAGAATATCCTCCTCCTTGATGGTCCCGACGCCGGTGATTTTGACTCCGAACGTATTCGACGTTCTCATGGCTTCATATAGAGAACCTCGATGCGCGTTGATGCCCGAAATACACTTCTTCACGTAGGTCAATGGGTAGACTTCGGTGACATGGAGGAGGGTCGGTCGCGATTTGGACAGAATGACGAATCGGGTGCGTTTCCATTGCGGTGCGTCCGCTTGGGTGAGGCTCCCAAGCACCGGCATCGCACTCAAGACGGTGTAGGCTTCTGCGAGTGTAATACGGACAGCCTTCAAATCTTTTACCGGCACAAGTGTGCCGAGCACAAGACGCATAGCTTCTTCCTTCGATGTTTTCATTCTTTTGCTTTTTTGTTCAGATTTCTGAGAGCGCTTGATAGCAGGACGACCTCTGCTTCGAACCGATGCACTCAGACGAGCTCCCTCGAAAGCTTCATCTGTATCATCACTCAAACTTTCATCACTATCACTCCAGTCCATCAAACTACCCCAGTCGTCGTCATCCATAATGCCACCACGAGAAGCCTTCTTCTTCCCTTTCGGCTTCTTAGTGGACGCCTTCACCACTTTAAGCCCAGGTGCTGGTATTGGAGGTGGTTTCGTGATCGTAGTAAGAGAACACCTCTTGTCGGCAGTGTGTGCATTTGTACGGTTGGTCACCGGGTTTGTAGCGGCGCTCTCGTTGGTCTTTTCACGCGCCGGTAGAATCTCCTCCTCCACGTTTGTAACGGGGTTTTCGGCGTCATTTTCAAGTGCGGGTGAAGTCTCCTCCTCCGCGTTTGTAACGGGGGACTCATGATCATTTTCGAGTGCGGGCGAAGTCTCCTCTTCCAGGTTTGTAACGGGGCTCTCATCGTCATTTTCGAGTGCTGGTGAAGTCTCCTTCTCCATTTGACTAGAACTAACACAAAGTTCTGGCGATTTGTCCCAGTTTGTGAGGTTTGTATTGTTCTGAGAGTTTGGAACGGTAGCGGGAACTTGGTCTTCCTCCGTGACGACGGGGACTTCACCGCGCGTGACGATGACGTCAAACTCCTTCAGCGCCGCACACATTGCCAAAAACGTCGTTGTTCCCTGCTTGCTCATCGATTCCACTACGCGGTTTGCGATATCCGTGGCCGTTTTCCACTTCGTAGTTCCATTCAACACTGCGTGTCGTTCCGAACGCATGTGAGATTCGGTTATGTTGAAGGCGGACGTCACGTGCTCCTCGTCCGGCTTCTCTCCAACAGGCCGATTCGCTTCAGAAGACACCACCCACCGCGGGTTAATATACGATGTCGGAATAATGTGTTTCTTCTTCATGTGACGCCTTATAAACATCACGTGGTGACAGGGGAGCAACCTTGTCCTCATGAACGTGCACGAACACGTGAATTTAAAGAACGACTTGATAGTTAGCACCATGACTAGTCACCACGTTGATGAGCAAATACGAGTAGACTTTATCGTACCTGAGCATTGATATGGTAAACCTGTGCAGTCCGCTCCGACTTCAACTCGAAGAGTGATCCATGGACTGGTTTGACAACGTAATGGAGAAGATCCTTGCGAAGCAAATCGTACTCTTCTTTTATCAACTCGTACGCGTGATTGCTGACCAAGGAAGCAACCTTTCCGAGTTGCTCATCGCTGTCGTGGTACTTGCGCGTTCCGACCACGTTGAATTTAGAAGCGTACTCCATTTCAGCCACAGACTCCAGGAAAAGCATAGTCTCCACGCACTCGTCGACGCCCATGTCGTGCTTCAAGATGTCCTTCAACCTACCCCAGGAAGCCTCCAGACTACAACACTTCACATATGAGAAGATGAATTGCATAGCCACACCAACAGTAAGCGTACCTGTTATTGGTGTAGTTGCCCAAGTGCGCCAATCCAGATCTGGCGTAGGCACTCCACCGTCGTTTGCAGCTGTCCCAATTTTTGATGAAGTATTTGAGGAAGGGGTACTCGGGCTCCGGGAGATCAGCTTGATCTTCAAAGCCGTCAAGTAGATAATACATGTACCGCAAACCGGTTGCATACGCAGCAGCATCTTTTGCACGCATCATCATGTCCACGCTGTCCTCTACCTTGTCCATATCGTAGGTGTAGCGTCCTCCGTACACGCTCTTCGCCATCTCCGCTCGCAAGTACTTCTTCACATGAAACCAACAAAGTAATACAGTCGCACTCGGAAAAGCCTTCTCTAACAGCGCCATTTCACTGAAGTCTTTGTCAACCATGTAAACCCGGATTTTATCCCAACAGGGATTCGCCTTCTTGAACGCTCCAATGGCATCCATCATACAAGCGTGGCTTTCATTTTCTAGCAGAGCGTGCTGCACGTACTGGCCCTGACATCAGAACTAGTTAGATTCGTGGCACTTGAGATGTCAAACTAAAACATTTATACGTACATGCCCGAAGACATCGTTGACCATGAAGCTGAATAGTTTGTACCGAGATGCATTCGTGTTGTGCGTAGCATCGAGCAGCACCACCTCAGGAAATGCTTCGAAAAATCGACGCATCTGTTGCGTCTGGAGGGTAATCGTCTGAATGGTCTTGGCATCGTCGACGAAGACAGTAGACGTGTTGCCTTCGCAGCTACAAAACGTCCTCAGAACAATCTCCAACCTGTCCTCCACCGTATGCGCCGAGCGCCTCTCCAACTTCAATCTCTGCACTAGATTGTGTACATCTCGCAGTATGACTTTCTTGTCTGCACGGTGTAAATCAAATCGAACGCCGTACAAACCAAACTAAAGCAAGTACAAACGATACAAACGAGTGAAGAGTGTATACATGTTGAAAAAGGTTTCTTACCGGTGTTCTTCCTCAGGTACTGTAGTATCAGGCGAGGCTTCGAACCAGCTAGACGAAGCTCGTTGACCATGTCGATGACACCTTCATCGCGAATCTGCCTCTGGGCGGGGTAGTTCTGGAAAACCTCACGGTCGACGGGGTGATTGTGCGTGGTCACACAGCGACTTACCTTCACCTGGAAGGCTTGCTCAGATTTGTTGTACATCATCGTGGCTGAGAACGAGGCCTTGCACTCTGTACTGCGGACGAGGTGTCCACTCCGACGACCCGCTCCGCGTGCACGGTGATCCTTCGCGTGCGTGCATTCAAACTTCTTGTAGTAGGGGCCGAGACCTTCAGGAAGTAGCTCATCCGTAGACCAAACCTCCTTCGCCTTGATCGTTTTGTTCCGCGTTTCCGAGGGAGTGGAGGAGCGGACCCTGAATAGTTGGTTTGTAGTTCGCAGATACTCGTGTAAGAACGTCTCGAACGTCTCCCAACTCTCGTGCCAGACCCGACGAATGGGCTGGCAGTCAACTCGTACAGGCGTCGCATCCTCTTCGCCCGAGAACTGCTCTCTATGCAAGTTTAGCACCATCAGCAGAACTTATTCAAGATAAACGAGTACATTAGAGAACCTGCGGACGAATGGAGGAGATAGGACGCGTCACAAACCTACGTACCAAGGGATGGCTGCAGCAGGACACGGAGTTGTGGGGCGTGGCTTCGTTGGCTTGCCGGAGTTGCGGGGCGTGGCTTGGTTGGCTTGCTCGGTCGAGGGGGGGAATCGAGAATGAATCGGATGGTCGACGATCGCAATGATTTTTTTAAAAAATCTAAAATCGAGAATTTAAATTACCGAATGAAAATGACGAGAGGTCCAAACTTCATTTGTACCTCTAGTCATTGCCCAGGACTATTCGTAGAGCCATTCCAGGTGTAGTCCAGATCATTTTGTTTCTGTAATGCTTTGCATTGAATACCAATTCGGTGTCAGCCTACGAAGCTGATGAAGTTTCACATGAAGGACAACAGAAACAATGACACAATACTTGGCATTACCATCGCAACTTTCATGTATTTTATAATACGGCACGGCAATTCTGAAACGAATAAGTATTTTTTTAAATACTTATTCGTTTCAGAATTGCCGTGCCGTTGTTTAGCGTTAATGGCTACAAATGCTTATCGCCTCATGGTAAAACCAGTGGTTGCAAAAACCATGACGACCAATGCGCCTGGTGTTTTGGTTTTACGACCAGGTTATTAATGGTTTTTCGGTTTTATGTAAATATGGTGTATACAATATAGTGTCATTTTGTGCTTCAGCCGAAGCGAAAGCTGGCAGGACGATCAGACGGAAGCGTATCCTGCCGCGCCCCCCTTGCCCATGCAGTCAGTTGCTGGCCAAGCCCGGCCCGATCACGTCCGAGAACTACGCGGCTGACCCCATTCCCTTCAAGTGCAGACGCAGGTATCCGCGCGACGACGCGTCCTCGGGGCTGCAGCAGACTGCAACTATTGCCACATCCTCAAGCTACGCGGACTTGTACGGCTCGCACCCCGTGTGCGTGCAGGACCAGCAGCAACGGCGTAGCCCGTACACGACGCAGCAGGCGCTGCACCGAAGTACCCAGAACCGTTCAGCTGCCATCACGACCCGATGCAGTCGCAGTTCTCCACCAGACCGGCCACCGCGCACATGTACGCGCCCTCGCCCGGAATCATGCTGCCGCTGGACGTGTTCAAGAGGAGGTGACCGCGTGCCGCCACAGTACGCGGGCATGCGCGCCTATAAAGTCCGCCTCGGGCACGGCGCAGGAAGCCATGATCAAGGTCATGACTCCGTTCAAGCTCAAATACTCGCGCAGCGGCCGCTGCAACTCGCAGTGCTTCCTGGACTGCAAGGTCTTCGGCGACTACTCGGCCATCAACATCGAAGACCGCGAGCACCACGAGTTCATGTGGGACAAGTGTCGCTCGTGGTGGTCGCGCTCAGTTCGATGGGCTGCTGCTGCTGCTGCGCACGGCCGCGTGCACTCACTCGCGAACATCCCGGTGGTCTTCGAGGAGGCCGGGATTCGCGGGTGCATGCTCGGTCACACCATCAAGACGGGCGAGATGAACCCCATGAAGGACCAGTGGATCACCGGCGAGCGGTTCCCGGACTTCGTGCAGCAGGACGGCAATGTCGCGTGCTTCGCGTTCAAATCCAAGGTCTGGAAGTACACGGAGGCCATGTGCAGTTCGAGGCCTTGGTGCAGAAGGTGACAGGCGACCGCCACTACTGCTCGTGCATGCAGTGCACATGTTCAAGCCCTTCGAGGCTCCGGTTGCAGGCTCGCGCACGGGGGTATTTCTAGTCGTATGAGGACGATGTTGTACTAGCTTTCGTGTTGTTCGGTGTATTAGCAAATCAAATGCACGTGAAAGAATATATTTTGTGTGTGCGTAGCAGCAAGTGACCACAACATTACACAGGAAAACTGCAGTCATCTACAAACGAGAGTTACCGTCTGCGTTGAATCGGGGTTGGGCTTGCAAAGTGCCATACTGCTCAACAAAGCAACAGATAATTAGTATCAGCAGAATGGGTGCCCTGAAAACTGTTGACTAGTACCTGGCTGCGCTGAAGACATCTCCGACGTCTCTGATAGCTCCGCTAGAGTAACTTTTTGACCGCGTAGTCCTGCCAACACCTTTTCCTGCGGGAATTGGCGGTCGTTGAAATCGGGAAATGGGCGTTGATCCTGCTCGGGGATAGACTCCTTGGACTGCGTTCTTATCTCCTTCACCTTTTCGTTAAAGCGTCGTTCTGCTTGGGCAGCAGCAGCAGCAGCGTCAACTTGGGTTGCATTACCGTGATCAGAATAATCGTCAGGCGTCACTGGCGGATCATCGTCGCCTTCCAGCTCGCACAACACCTCGCTCCAGTACTCCAACGCCCGATCAGGATTAGAAACACTTTCACTGTCGGAATCATTGTCCGTAGTCTCGTGGTGAGAAAATCGATCGTCGCGATCTTGAAGCCGCGTGCGCTCGGTAGGGTCTGTTAAGCGCTTTCGCTTCGCGGATCGATGAGTATTCATACCGTCAGCTTCTCTAACACGCTTTCGAACCAGCGCCAGCTTTCTCGACTTCTCAGGGTGCATTCGGTTTCGTTTAGCAGTATGAATGAGCGCCAATTCACTAAAGTAGCGTTCGCATGTTGCCGTGTTGACCGCGATTAAAAGAACTACCAGTGCCAGTGCCGGTAGCTTGCTTCCTCGCATTTCAGTCCTCATGCAAATCCAATAGCGGTGAATCGACGTAAAATCACCAAACGGTAGCACTGTGTCGTCTTCACCGTTGATCCAGCAATGCAGATCTTCATAGAGTCCAGTCGTATCCTCACCCAGCTTAAAACGTCTAAAATAGTACACACCAATGCGGCAAAGTGAGCCGACACTAGTCAACGCTGTTTTGTTGAGAAGCTTCTTGCCTGCTTCCTTGTGAGCGGGATGCAAGAAGAGAGCCAAAAGCATCAGTGGCTGCTCACACTGGCGCCATCGTTTCTCCACTTCACGCACGAGATTGTTGCCCACGTATGGGCGCTTCGAAAACCCCGCAAAAATGTCAAGATAACACACGACGACGTCGGCCATGGTGTTCTCGTCACGTTGCAACTTCAGCGATGCAAATACGAGTGGCCGAATTACTTGTTCAGCGTCGGCTAGCGTGTCCCAAAACGATACTTGTCCAATCACTCGTACTTTGCTTGGTAACACGCTATCCTTGCGAAATTTCAACTCTAGCATCTCCATTGCACTATGAACACGCAGCAAAGATGCAAAGCAGGCGTGCATACTGTTCCAACGCGTCTCACAGAGTTGCTGCAGGCATAGTTCGTAGCCGTAGGTGTCACGCATGCACTGTTGAACTTCAACCAGCCACTTGGAGGAAGAAGCGTTGATAGCGTTCACAGCATCCGACGCATTCTTTGTAACTGTTGCGTACTCTGACTTGAGCACTGCCTCCACCATGTTATTTAGGTCGTGAGCGAAGCAAATGACGAAGGCAATATGAGGCCATCGGAGACTCAATAATCTTCTTGCTCGACCGCATTGCCCCGCATTGTCTGTTACGACAGCTCCGATGTTCCAACCTTCACGCTGCATGTCGATCATCACCCGCTCCATCTGCGCAGCGATGGCTACACCGTCGTGCCGCGACCCAGTTTGGAAGAGACCATAGGTAAGCTGTTTGCCATACAACCACAACAAACAGCCCAACAAGTGGGCTCGTGCAATGTTCTGCCACACGTCAGACAGGAAGTTGACACGTCCTGCTGTAGTTTTTTGACACTCCAAAAGAGCTGTAGATTCATCGTCCTCACACGCCAACGCATATCAGTCCAGGACCGGTCCTCCTAGCTTCTTGCGATTTGGTAGAGGGCTAACGTCAATCATCATGGTGTGCGCTAGGTGCAGGAGTCGATACGTAGACTTGCGCTCAATAAACGTGTCCGGCAGATTGTTGTCGGCCTGAAACTCGAGGATAACCCGTTCAAACAACTGACGCTCGTTCTCCTCGAAAAAGCCCACGTAGTAGTCGTCAATGCGCGTCTGCTTTCTTGGGTTTTGCTGCGAAAGTGTGCTGGCGCCATCGCCTGAACAAAGCAATCCACCAACCGTCGGGTTTGCTGTCGCTGCGTCGGATGAACCTGTCGAGCTGCCGTGCGCAATGAAGTGCTCGCACCTCTTATTGTGGCTCTTGAAGTTCTCGATTCGTCCTTTAATTCGCTTGGGCTCTGGGAGGGAGTACGTCCCGTTCGGGAGCTTAGACGCATTGTAGGCGCGGTGACAGTGCTTGCAGAATGCCATGTCCGACTGCTGCCGCAGTCGATCTTTAGATCGACGAACTGCGAGCGCTCATGGCTCGCGGGGTGCCCCATGTCCGCAGCTAGATTGGTGCTGCTAGCGGGGGAAATGAGCTCTGAAAGTATGAAGCCGGCGGTCGCACCACCTTCTTCTGCATCTTTCAGGCTGCATGCACCGACCAGATCGACCAGATACTGTATTGCAAGTTACTTGATCTGTTCGCATTTTGTCTGTTGATGGTGCGCTTTATGTCAAAACTCACATGGTCTGCAATCTGGTCGGGTGAAGAACCAGCCGCTTCTGGTTGTTACTGGCTGTGCAACCTGGTTAAACCATGGTTTTTGTAAAACCAGCAAAAACCAAAAACCAACAACCTGCCAACACTGGCATGTGAGCCTACCTGGTACTGGCATATGACAGCGCCTAAAGCATCCTGGTGCACATAGTTCAGGAAGCGGTGGACGTATGGCAGAGAAGGTCAATCGTGGAACGGGTTCAAGGGCAGTAGCAAACTGCTATAGCGATTCCAAAGTATCCTTCAATTTAGTTAGAAATGTTAGACCAAATTCACGCCAGAGTCTTCGTGCATGCACTCGCAGGAATCACGTAGGTGAAGAGACCCAAAGCAATTCTGCTTTGTCTCCAGTATGATGGCATTTTGTCCTTTACTCATATGGATATGCAGACATCTATCTATATACGTACTCAGTTACCACCAGCAGGTTGAGTGCGAGTAGGGAACTCTTGCGGCTCGGGGACAAGACGATAGATGGGAGTATCTTGGAGTCCCATCAGCATCCGCATTGTAGGAAGTCAACCATTTGGTTTGCCAGGCTCGCCCTCCCTATACCTTTTTACTAACAAAAGGCATGCAACGGGAGAGCCCCGCCGCAAGTCTGTCTCCCTGTATCGACCAACAGTAAGAAACTCGTTGCGATGGAAGCCTCGCCAAGAAGGCGTAGGAAGCTTGCGGTGGTTGCTGTCGTCTCGTTTATCTATCAGGCAATTGAAGTTTGCATCGCTCAAGGATCTTTTTCAGTCGATGGTTCAGCCTCCTCATTGGCAGGAGCATGGTCATCGTCCAGCGGCTCGGAAGTTGGTTTTGTCCCCGTTACAACTGTCGCCGAGGAGTTGGCTCAGGAATGGTTCACCGAGAACTTTTGGGACAACGTGACGCAGTTGGCGGTTGGTGTGGACTCCAATCTGAAAAACTTGTCCAGCAACGATGTTATCTGCAACGGCATGCCATCGCTTCAGCGACGTTCCGACGAGACGCTCCCCAACTTTGGTTGCCCCGGGATTTTTACGGCGATCGATGCGTCTTGTACGTGCCTCGCCAGCGGCTACAACAACACGGACACATGGGAGTTTCGAGTAGCTCAGCGGAACGTCGACAGCAAATACCCAGCAAAACTCACCTCCGCTGATGTTCTACACGTCGACGCTATCCGAACGATGCTGGTACCACCAACTCTCAAGACGCTGTACGTTGTGCAAATGTTGCCTTCTACTCTACATCCCTTCAACACTGAACGTGTCGTATATGCAGTCGTATTATCGGACATGGAAGTTCGCCACAAGACATTCAATTTGCGCCAGAGGATAGACGTATCCCTGGTAGTACGTTGCCTGTTGCTATCAGCCCCAACGACTCGATCTCTGTCTCATCCGTGTAAGTGTGGCTTCAGTGTCGAATTATGCTATCGACACCCGTGCTAACTCATCGATTACAGGGAAATTATCAACGTCAACATGTTCTCCATCACGCTTTCAGCGTCCTCCTTTCTGCCACCAACAACGACCAATCTGTAAGTGCAACTCGCCGAAAACGGTATGAATCAGTGGTTAACACTGTCCCCGCTCGTGCAATTCGTAGTACTCTGCGAAACTGCAACTTGTTCGGCTTTGGCTTCCATTTCTTCGACGGGGTGGCAGGTTTAAAGTACTTGTAAGTTTTGGGTTGCAATCATCCACCCTTTGACATCGCTCTAACGTTTACTCTGCGGACTTTATGAGTAAACAGGGATTTGTCGTCGAATTCGTTGACTGTTCCTTACGCTGGATCAACTTCCCAAAGCAGTTGCTCCAATAAGCTTTGCAAGATTGAAACACTGTACGTCATCGGCCTGCAACAAGACGTCACTCTATCTGTACTAACCGCATTTTCCTCCATGTCGATGTATTGTAGAAATCTCACGAACAACAGCTTGACCGCGTTTCCTACTGTGGTGTTCAACACAGACAGCCTACAGGAGCTGTACGTGTTTCTAGGCAACATGATAAGTACCCGCTCGTTTGGTCTGATATCCCGTCATTATCTCTTTCAGGTACATCGCCCAGAACGATATCACGGACTTCAACATCAGCAACTCAACTTTCAACGCCATTCAGAACTTGGCGGCTTTCAAGTCCGATCAACCCGACCCAGCGGCTACCTGCCCCTGCGGAACGTGGCAAAGAGCACATAACTCGTTGTTTTGCGTTGCCAACAGCACGATCGTGACTCCAGGTACGAGCCCCATCGCTCTTGCTGATGAATCGTATCACCAAAACTAAAATTTCTTGGGTTTCTGCCTAGCAGAGACGAGTTCAGGAACAAGCATCCAATGGATCCTTTACGTGGGTATCATCGGTGGCTGCCTAGTGGTGGCTCTTGTGATGTTGTTGCTGTGGCAACGAGGTCGCAATCGTCAACGGACGTCTCTGCCTTCTGCCGAGTCCTCGCCTTCGAGCTACTACCTCGCCAGAAGTGGCGTTGAGACTGCAAACTTCCAGTCGTCCGACAAAGCCACCACCGAAGCTTTACTGGGGGACCCGATCATCATCACGAACCGAATCAACTACAAGGAGGTCAAGCTGGGCAAATGCCTGAGCAGAGGCGGGTTCGGCCTGGTGTTTGCTGGTCAATATAAGGGCCGCCAGGTAGCCGTGAAGAAGATTCGACCTGACCGCAGCCTCGACCCGAAGGACGTCAAGGCCTTCCTCAAAGAGATCATCCTCATGGGGGAGCTGCACCACCCTCGCATCGTGGAGTTCATCGGCGTGGCTTGGGACAACCTCAAGCACCTGTCAGCCGTCTCGGAGTTCATGGAGGGTGGAGACCTTCGCCACGTGCTGCGAAGCTTCAAGCGTCGGGGAAGTCCGTTGTCATGGACAAGTCACAAGGCCGTCATCTCGCTGCATATCGCCCAAGCCATGCAGTATCTGCATTCACATACCCCCAAGGTGATCCACCGCGACCTCAAGTCCAAGAACGTGCTGCTTAACCGGCACCTGGAGGCGAAGCTGACGGACTTTGGCGTCTCTCGAGCGCAGTACTCGGTGGAGACCCACGCCATGACTGCTGGCATCGGGACGTCCTTCTGGATCGCACCCGAGGTTCTGCTCGGTCGTGAGTACAATGAACAGGCCGACATCTTCTCGTTCGGCGTGGTGCTGTCGGAGATCGACACCGACGACTATCCGTACTGGAACGACGCCAACCGCGACGGTGCGCGGGGTAAACTCGAGGAAGCAGACATCCTCCGACAGGTGGCGAGGGGCAACAAACGGCCGCAGTTGTCGCCCAACTGCCCCGCCGCGATCGCGCTGCTGGCCGAGAGCTGTCTGCAGAAGGAACCGGAGGACCGACCGACCGCCGCAAGTATCGTGGAAACGCTCCAGCAGCTTGTGCATTCGAGTATCGCACCGAGTTCGTCAGACTCGGAGGCTTCTGTCGCCTCAGGCTCCGCCTGGACCGTCACCTAGACAATAGATCAATGTGTGGAAGTGTAGCATAGTCCCCCATGTCAATAGAGTAGTGAGTGCATCATGGACACTTGACCTGTTAGTCGTAAAGTTGTGGAGCCTTTCGTACCCAAGCTCAGCCAAGACAGTAGCACGCTTAAAGGTTTAATGTCCGTGCAGGTGCGTGAAGCTTTGAATAGTGCGAGAAGCCAGATGGGATATCCCACCTCCTCTATGCGAATGGGTTCAGCGGAGACCGAGACGCTCTCTGGCTGTCGATCCAGAGCGGGACGATATTCGGTGGATACTCACGCCCAAAGCAGACTCGCGTCCGGCCCCATAGATTGATAGTCGACCTCCAGCGATAGTCGGTCGCAGTGTTTTCATGACGGTCGACCCCCGTCACTGCAGCTTTGTGACGCTTTGCTGGTTGTTGTCGTGGCTCTGGAGTGCAGCAGCTCAGAGCTCTTCATCTTCTTCTTCTTCCTCCTCTTCTTCTCGTTCGTTGTCGTCGTCGAGCTCGAGGCCTTTGGACGCGGGCGACGCAACTCAGGCGGAGATTCTGGCCCAGGAATGGTTCGAGGCCAACTCGGACGCGAACGTGACGTATCTGGCTGTGGGGGTCAACTCGGCGCTCTCGAACATCACCGGCAGTGACGTTATTTGTGGGGAGGGCGTGCCGTCGCTGCAGCGGCGGACACCCGATGAGCTGCCCAACAACGGCTGTCCTGCCATCTTCACGGCTCTGAATGGGTCCTGCACGTGTCTACCGGACTACAGCAGCTCAGATACTTGGGAGTTCTTCGTGACGAAGAGAACCTCTGAGGATGAATACCCACTCTCAATGAACGCGTCGGATGTGCTGCCGATCGACACGATTCGAACGCTCTTGGTGCCGTCGACCGTCGTATCGATGTAAGTGAAGCTTTGGGTCTGGCCCTGAAGGGTTTTAATGGGGGCTAACGCTTAGGCTTTTGACACCCTAGATCGATTACAGGCGTAGGAGACGAGCCTCAGACCATCTCGTTCGTGCCGCAAGACGTCGATTTGCCAGGGTCCGACATTCCGATCGCTGTGAATGAAGCTGATACTAGCGACGCCACCTCCATTACTGCCGTGTGAGTGTCATCTACTACATTTGTTGGATGTGTTTGGGCCTCAAGCTAATCGTTTGCTGGTACGTAGGCGCCTTGAAAACATTGACATGTCCTCGGTGGTGCTGAACGTCGGCTATTTCTTCCCCGCAACTACTCTTAACCTGTAAGACGTAAGGTTACGTTCGTACAGCGTTGGGGCTTCGTGGGCTAATGCTAATCCTCATGTGTGGATTGTGATGCTGCAGGACAATGCGGAATTGCGGGTTGGAAAAATTTGGCTACGACTTCTTCCAAGGGCTCAACTCTATCGAATATCTGTAAGTACGTCAGATTCGAATCCAGAGCTTGGAATGAGGCTGATACATTTTTGATTGTCTCAAACGAGCAGCGATCTGTCGGAAAACAATCTTGCTACGGCATATGCCGGCAACACCATCGGCAAAACTTGTACTACCCAATTTTGCGCCGTCCAAATCTTGTAAGCTCTGCATTGCATTCGTCTTCCACTTGACCTTTTTGCCGCTAACACTACGTTGTGGCTATTGAACAGAAATCTAACCGGAAACGTGCTGACAAGCTTCCCTTCAGTTGTCTTCAACCTCGATGGTCTCAGCGAATTGTAAGATACTGACAGAAAATAGTCTTCTGGGGACAAATGTTTGGGTATTCGGTTGCTGAACTTTGTACGTGTTTGGATCAACAGATACATTCGCAACAACAACATTACGGACTTTAACGTCAGCGCTTCGGTTTTCAGTTCTATCTCAGCACTGCGAGCATACGAGTCGGACCAACCAGACGAGTCCGCTACATGCACTGGTGGCACGTGGCAAACCGCACATAATGTCACGTTTTGCGTCCTTGACGCCTCCACAGCAACAAAAGGTACGTTCGCTCAATCTAAGTTGTTTATATTGCTGCACTAATTTTGATGAAATCATGTTGCTTTGTGCATTCTCTTAAAACTAGATTCATCAAGCAGTACCAGTTATCTAGTCTACATTGCGATTATAGCTGGAGTCATCGTAGTGGTGCTGTTGATCATATTCGTGTGGATGAAGTGGGGTCCTCGATCAGATATGGAGCGTCTGTCCTCCTCCTCAAAGAACGATATTACCAGAGCGTCTCACATGGATGAAACGAGGCGGGAAGTAAATCGCGCTCTCCTTGAGGACCCAGTGATTGTGACCAACCGTATCGAGTACAAGCAGCTGAGACTTCGAAAGTGTATCAGCAAGGGAGGGTTCGGATTGGTCTTCACGGGGGAATACAGGGGTCGCCGTGTTGCCATCAAAAAGATTCGTCCTGATCGCAGCGGAGACGTATCGGAGATTGAGGTGTTTCTGAAGGAGATCATCATGATGGCGGTGCTTTATCATCCGCGGATTGTCGAGTTTATCGGTGTGGCCTGGGATAACTTGCGCCACCTGGCAGCGGTAACTGAGTTCATGGATAATGGCGATCTTCGAGAAGTGCTGTACACTTTCAAGGAACGGGGTTCACCGTTGTCGTGGCAAACGCACAAAGCTTCGATTGCGCTGCATATTGCTGAGGCGCTGACTTACTTGCACTCGCAGCATCCTAAAGTGATTCATCGCGATCTCAAGTCGAAGAACGTGCTGCTGAACATGTATTACGAGGCCAAGTTGAGCGACTTTGGTATCTCACGCACGCGGTACGACATGGAGACCCACATGACGGCAGGAGTGGGCACTTCGTTTTGGATTGCACCTGAAATTCTTCTGGGTCGCGATTACGATGAGCGCGCAGACATTTATTCGTTCGGCGTCGTCCTCTCGGAGATCGACACGGATGACTATCCGTACTGGAATGACAACAACCCTCACGCAGCTCGCGGCAAGATGCAAGAAGCAGAAATCTTGAGCCAAGTCGCCCTCGGTCACTTGCGGCCGGAGTTTTCGATTGATTGCCCCGAGGAAATATTAGCATTGGCCGATGCTTGTTTGGAGAAAAACCCTCGGAATCGCCCTACTGCGGCGGAGATCGTGACGATTATTCAGAACTTGATTCACCCTTCACGCCGCAGATCATCGTCGCAGGTGTCCGACGACTCGGGATCTATTTGGTCAGTGGAAAGTCCGAGCAACATCATCCTCTGATGGATCGACGAGGAGGTTTTATGAGTCTACGAGGGTATAACGAAGAATTGTCGCTCAAGCAATTTTTGTGTAGCACAGTGTTGACATGACGCGTCTAGCTACATCTAAAGTCTTGTCCATCCGCTTATTAATGGAGACTCAAGGCACAAGTAGCAGGACTTTTCTGCACTACAATAGAGGAAACGTTCATTCTCGTCTTCCAAGCCGTGTCGTCTCAAGCGCGAAACCCGTTTTGGGAACGAATTCTAGGCATATCGAAACTGCTTGTCGGCCGCTCTCGAAATACTAAGTACTAGCGTTCATGTTGAACGATAGAGAGAACGTTATGAATAGGTTGCGAGTGGGTGTAGCGTGCTGCAACGGTAGCTATCGGATACGTTTGGAGAGGACTCCTGTGGTCTGCGGTGGGTGGGCGCTTAGCTTTGCACCATTCGCCCAACTACCGTTTTACTGGGACCCCACAGTTTCTGATGAATCGATTTTAAGCTCTCGAGCTGTGCATCTTGTCTCAATTGCATCTCCATGTCAATCGAGAGCATACCGGGATTCGGGTGTCCTCTATTATTAGGATGCAATGTTTTAAAGTATTGCCAACTGCAGGGATCAGAGAGAGAGAGCGCGCGCGACGCGGGTTGGGAGCGCCACATCTCGTGGCGTTACTAGGATGGCATTAGCCGCTGATACAGGGCTATACTGCATGCCAAATTAAAAAAACGTTGAATGGTTCTCACCGTTTCAGGATAATTAATAGTGCTGCGCATTTGCCTGCCGTAGGGCGCAACGGCCACAATCCAGCACTTACACCTGATCCCACGAAGAGGCCATTTCTAGTCCAGACAAGACTTGCACAAGAACACAACGGCAAATAACGGACGTAAACGACCAGGAGCAGGAACTTGAGCTCCTTCTCAGGCTATTCTTACTCGTGCATGGCACTGTTAGCAGTTTCTGCTAACACTGTTCGGAGTCTGCACTAGCTTTTGAGTCGCTGGGGCCTGCGACATTCGCCATTTTGCAGTGAACTTGGACATTTACCCGTCTCCAGAGTCTTCAATCTGTCTTCCAACTCCCATCGCCGTTATGAATCAGCAGTCCCAGAGCCGAAACTCAACACAAGTGAGCTCTCTCAGCAATTCCTCGAGAAAGCAGCAGCTCGTTGATCCCTTCGTGGTCTTCCCAGCGCAAACTTCGGCCGATGCTTTCGCTTTCGAGCCGACGGTGGTCGCCACTGCCAGTGCGCGGACATTCGAGCGTATCAACCAAACTTCTGCACAAGGTCAAGACCCGCTGGATCTTCTGATGGCCGAGTCTCCGATCGGCGGCTCTCGGAATCGCGTCTTACCGACTTCGGTCGCGTTCAGGATGGTCAGGGAAAATCGCCAGCAGAGTCCGTCTATTCTGGAGCGGTACGCTCAAACCATTCCGCTGTCTGCCTCTTGCCAAAGTGTCCAAAAGCGCTGTCTGTTCCCAGACTGCTCCAAGATGTCGGTGAGCAAAGGGTTATGTCGTGGTCACGGAGGCGGCCGTCGATGCCATTTCGCAGGTGGTTGTACGAAAAGCGCTCAAAGCCGCAGCATGTTCTGCTGGGCACACGGTGGCGGCCAGCGTTGCGATGTGGAAAATTGCATGCGGTCACGGAAGTCCAAACACTTTTGCGTTGCCCACATGCATCTCGAGACGGAGGACACCAGGAACAACCAGCCACTTGCTGGTAAAATCACTCGAGAACCTCGCACACGCCGGAGTCGCTACGTCCCAGTGCCCGCGCGAACCCATCGCCTGCCCTCGCGCCGATTACTTCCCAGCTTAGGCCAAGCGTTGAGTGCTGCGTCACTTTCGCTTCCGACTTTCCCCATTCTTCCTCAAGTCCGGGCTCGCTGCGTTGATGAATGAAACGAGGCTGATTATCAATTGAGTAGAGCTCAACAAACAGCAACAACATATCCCAGGATAGTACTAGGTAGACAGCGAATGGGACCGAGAGCCCAACGTTCAAACTAAGCAACACAAAACATGGAGCAGCATTAGAGACACTCACTCCACACGAATACGGATTATATCTTAGTCACTATTGCCCGGCCAGGGCCGGTACTCACCCTTATATCGCGAGGCGAGGGGTGCTGGAGGTGAGGGCGTCGTCGTCGTGGATGGCCACACAGATTCGGACGAATACTGCGTCGGCACCGTGCGAAGCAGCGCTTCATTTAAACTAGGCAGCTGCAGCGAAGGCGGCGGGATACCAGACACCTCTCCGGCGTACTGGTGGTACTGAGCGCACGTTTGGTCGCGGACGACGAACTCACCGGAAGGCATCCGCACGTTCTCTTTGTTGTGGACGGCCGACAAGCCACTGTCGCAGGAGACAGTGGACTGGCGACCGACGCTGTCGTCCGAGTCCGCACTGGCGTATGAGCTGGAGGACTTGGACGCAGCCTTGGCAGACACCGGCTTGGGCGCACTGTCCGAGTCCGGCATGGGGACGGTGAGCTCCATGTCCACGTGATCCACGCAGAACCGTTTGGTCTTGCGACTGCGTCGGCAGTTGGGCGCTTCACAGCGTTTGCCTCCTCCATGGGCCCAGCAGAAGGGACTGCGACTCTGCGCGCACTTGGTGCAGCCTTGGTGTTGACACCGCCGGCCGCCTCCATGTCCACGACAGCGTCCTTTACTCACTGCGATCTTCTTGCAGCCTTCGAATGAGCACTGCTTAGCACCGCAGCCCGTGAGTAGCGCGCGTGCCAATGAAGGCGCGATCTCATCTTTCCCCACAGCCGTTAAGGGGGAGGCCGTCGGCGCCTCAGGCGTCGACCCGCGCGACCTCTTCTTCCCGCTAGCCACAGTCTCCGTCTCCGCTCTGGGCGGCGAGCGGAGTCGAATCTGATGCGTCCCAGGGGGCGACGGCGTCGGAGCCGGAGCCGGTGGCGGCGGAGTCCTCAGCCCCGTGTTCACGAACTGGCCGCGCGTGGCCCAGCTGCGCTGCTCGTCCTCGGCGTAGCTGGAGATCTTCAAGGCTTGGAAAGCTGCTTGTTGCTCCGCCGTCATGCGGTCCGGGGACGGCATGCCGCCGTACGGACGACGGATAGGCACCGACGGGGCTTGGTAGTACACTGGCGGCTGTGCGTAGCCCTGGGAGGCTGCGGCCGCGCTGGGACCGTCCAGGAACTTGCCCACGGCGCGGAACAGACGCTCGCGCTTGTCTCCTTCGGCCGCGGAGGTCGCGCGTCGCATGGGCGGCGGCGTGACGGGTCCGGGTCGGCGCGCGGCCCCGTGCAGACCCGCCACGGACGCCTGCAGCAGCGGGAAAGAGCGGGCCACGTCCATGCTGTCGACGCGCGCGGCCTGTTGTTGTTGTTGTTGCTGCTGCTGCTGCTCGAGCACCTGCGCGGCCGCCATGACGAGCTGCTCGGGCGAGGGCGCCGCGCTCTGGTGGTGAACAGTCCAGGCCATGGCCCGCGGGAACAGGCGGTGGCGCAGCAGCAGCGCAGCGGCGGCATCCGCGTCCGGGAGCGCGTCCCGGTTGTCGGCCATTGGCACGGACTGCACTTGCTCTATGGGCGGACAATTTCAAAGTGAGCGGGTGCGCCGTTCGCTACATGTATTGCGAAAATTGCGGACGGTTGTCGACGATGGGAAATAGTTTTCTGAGGAGGACTTTTATTATTTTTGTATTCGTGTATAGAGATATTCCCGTCCAAGATGATCTCTCTCATGCATCATAAGCTTCTTCAAATTGACTTGTGTAAATTATGTTGCTGCTATAATACGTACCTACTAAATTAGTGCTTCTATTAGTTAAAACGGGACCTTTGAGTGATGGTCAGAGTGGCACACTTAGGGGTAGGGACAATATCAAAAAGGGAATGAATAAGCGAGCTACGCTGTTGTTTGGTAAAACAGCGTTGCCGTTGCTGCTGCGAATTGAAGGCCGAGGCGGGTATCCACCGCTAGCGAAGTTGCAGGGTGCACGTGTGTATCTCTGCTCGTACAATTAAAATTGTTGCAATTGTGAGAATATCAAAATTATAATTGACTGGTCCGTCTCAGTAACAGCTGGGTCTGATTAATGCCCGCAGCGATGCTTACGATACGCTGTCGCGGTCTCATCGTTTTCCTGATAATCAATCAAGCGCCAGGTGGCCATTGCAATAGCGGACCAAGATGAACCACAGAGCTCCGATGCACCATCGAGATACATGTAAATATACTTACGCTGGGGCCGCTGGGTCAAGGATGGCAACACGCCCCACGACGACGCAGGCGGAGGATTTTGGGACACGCTTCAAGGGATAAGATGTGTGATAGGGTCTAGGGTCCTGGTGGTACCAGCGGCGTCGTCACGCCGCTCGCCAAGCGAAGCGGGAAGAGCTCGACAAGCTCAAGGTCAACTTGCCATCAGGACCGGTCCGCCACGTGTCCAGTTGTTTGTTTGGTCCGGGGTCACGCCTCTGGGCTAATAGAAAGGGGCCCGAAGGGGTCAACTACCTCGGCTCAGCTACAGTATTATAAGGGGGCTGCCAAGCTCGCCTCGCCGACGGCGAAGCAGTGTTTGGATTCTGGTTGCTCTGAGAAACGCTGGAAAGGGGCGGCGCTCAGGCGCACTGCAAGCTGTCACCTCTTCGTTGTCGTCGAATCTGGGGAGGTCTGAAGAGCCGGGCGTGCATGGAGCAGCCGCGAGCTGTGTGAGTGAGATGATGTAGGAAAGGCAAGCGGCAGAACATGTAGGTAGGTTATACATGTATTAATACATGTAATAGTCGAGACGTCCGGTACAGTATTGCATTTGTGCTTTCAGCTAGTTGCATTTGCGTTTTCGCCTAATAAGCAGTGGCGCACAAACACACGCCGAAACACTCGCCTTACACCAAAAGTAATCGATCAACAGTTGGAGCCTTTTAAGCGGATTGAATCAACAGTTGGAGCCTTTTAAGCGGATTGAAACCTGCGGCGGGCGGACCAAAAGCTGACGCCGCTCTGCGCTCTTTCTGGTCGACGGCCTCCTTGAATTTTAGTGATGGGGACGTAAACGACGGGAACTTCCCGTAAGGATAAAAAGGCGCATGTTTTTTACGTAAAGTTAACGTGAATTTACGTTAAGCTCTCCCCGATTTTATCCAATCACATATGTTATATGCTGAAGGCTCGAACACAACTGAACACTACTGAACACTACTGTAGCCACTCCCTGAGCTACTTACTACCAGTGTCCCCGCGCTTCGCTGTGCCCACGCGCCCCAGTCACCGCCCGCGTCTGGTTGCTGCTGTCTGTGTCCTGGTGGGAGTCGCTGTCCGTGTCCGAGTTCGACCCCCAGCTCACGCCCAGCCAGTGCCCGTGCCCGAGCTCGAGGCGTAGCTGCTGTCTGTGTCCAGGTTGGACTCGCTGTCCGTGTCCGAGATCGAGCCGCAGCCCAAGCCCGCGCCACCGCCACCGCCCGTGTCGTGATTCGAGGCGCCGCTGCTGCCTGCGTATTGGTCGGAGTCGCTGTCCGTGTCCGAGTTCGACCCCCAGCTCACGCTCAGCCGGTGCCCGTGCCCGACCTCGAGGCCTAGCTGCTGTCTGTGTCCTGGTCGGAGTCGCTGTCCGTGTCAGAGTTCGACCCCCAGCTCACGCCCAGCCAGTGCCCGTGCCCGAGCTCGAGGCCTAGCTGCTGTCTGTGTCCAGGTCGTAGTCGCTGTCCGTGTCCGGGTTCGACCCCCAGCTCAAGCCCAGCCAGTGCCCGTGCCCGAGCTCGAGGCCTAGCTGCTGTCTGTGTCCTGGTCGGAGTCGCTGTCCGTGTCCGGGTTCGACCCCCAGCTCACGCCCAGCCAGTGCCCGTGCCCGAGCTTGAGGCCTAGCCGCTGTCTGTGTCCAGGTTGGACTCGCTGTCCGTGTCCGAGATCGAGCCGCAGCCCAAGCCCGCGCCACCGCCACCGCCCGTGTCGTGATTCGAGGCGCCGCTGCTGCCTGCGTATTGGTCGGAGTCGCTGTCCGTGTCCGAGTTCGACCCCCAGCTCAAGCCCAGCCAGTGCCCGTGCCCGAGCTCGAGGCCTAGCTGCTGTCTGTGTCCAGGTCGGAGTCGCTGTCCGTGTCCGGGTTCGACCCCCAGCTCAAGCCCAGCCAGTGCCCGTGCCCGAGCTTGAGGCCTAGCCGCTGTCTGTGTCCTGGTCGGAGTCGCTGTCCGTGTCCGAGTTCGAGCCGCAGCTCAAGCCCAGCCAGTGCCCGTGCCCGAGCTTGAGGCCTAGCCGCTGTCTGTGTCCTGGTCGGAGTCGCTGTCCGTGTCCGAGTTCGAGCCGCAGCTCAAGCTCGAGCCTGATCTTGGATTGCAGCCTGTGTTCCGAGTTCGATTTGCACCTTAAGCCCCAGCTACCGCTCGAGTCTGAGTTCGAGGTGGTGCAGTTACTTGTGTTCTGGTCTTACTCGCTACCCGTGCCCAAGTGGCAACCTGTGTCGCATAACGTTTGGAGAGAAGTGGAGACGGACTAATATTGTGGAGTTGTGGAGAGATTTTGTGGATTAGTTTCTGTGGCGAACAACTTGCTGAGGCTGGTTGGTGAAATTTGGGCTAACCATTCGCGTTCAGAAGCTGGAAGGAGATTACAATGTCGGGCAACGCAGAGCAGCCTTCAACAGGGTTGCCTCTTTTCAGCATGCCGCGCGTTCATAAGGAGGAGTATTGGGCTTTCGTTAAACTCGTAGCTCCTAATATGCAGTTACCGCCTGGGAAATCGAAGTGGGCATCGTCTGACGCAACTTCCGCATATTGCACGGAGTGCAAGGTAACGTTCCCCTTCAAGTCAGGAAGCAGTGCTGATATCAGGAAGCATTTGTCTAAGAATCACCCTGACGTGCTGATAAAGTCGAGAGGTGCAATGCCACGAAACTCCGCCACCCAGTTGGTGCATGATGCGATCGCTTCGAAGCGGAAGTCAGCAGCGCCGTTTCTGTCTCCAACAAAACGCTCTAAGAAGGTGACGCCTGCTCAAGAAGAGATGGCAACACAATGGCTCGTGGACTGGATCAGTAATAATTTACGGCCGTTGGGTATCATCGAGGACAAGGAGCTACGGTTTTTCACGATACTCATACAAGTTATCAACGGCATCTACGAGATGCCATCCCGCCGCACGATTACGGAGCGCTTGCAGACTCACGCCCAGAAGAAACGAGCAGACATGGAAGTCGCCATCGTAGCAAGCGCCATCTTTTACTGCCTCACTACCGACATTTGGACTTCTCGCACAACAGAAAGTTTTCTAGCTCTGACAATGCATTACGTGACCGCTGCCTTCCAAATGAAAAGCCATACACTGGAGATTATTAGCTTTCCTGGAAAACACACTGGGGTTCTGATCGCAGATACGATAAGGAGCCTGATGCTCAAGTGGAGGCTAGATCCGCTCCGACTCACTAAGATTGTTCGTGACAACGGTTCAAATGTTGTTAAAGCTTGTGATGAACTGGGCGTCGACCACTTGGGTTGCGTGGCTCATTCATTGCATCTTGTTGTGTCGGGAGCTCTATCAAAAACACGGGATGAAGTTGATGAAACGACGGTAGTACAAGCGCAAGGGGTAAATTTTGAGGACATGGCAGAACCAGAACCAGGAGAAGAGCGGTGGGTTGAAGATCCAGTTGTTGAAGTGCAGACGATCGAACAACTAGAACAGGAACTTGAACAACTGGAGCTGCGAAGTAGCCCAACGTCTGATGTGCCATCCTACGACGAAAGTGTCGATCTGCTGACTGATGACTCCCTTGATGAAGGGCTACTGGATGGCTGCCTTAGTGCTCGAGCTGTTACTCAGATCATGAACGCAATGAAGAAGGCAATGAATGAAACGCGGAAACACGTTACAAGCTTTCGCAAGATTGTCACTTTTTTCAACAAAAGTGCTAAAGGGAAATCCAGATTGAAGGCTCTTCAGAAGGTTTCTCTGCCGCTTACGGTAATTGGCGACGTGGCTACTCGCTGGAACAGCACCCATCATATGCTAAGGAGACTGCTAGAACTTCGTCCGGCGCTACAAGATTTTCTGGAGTACATACAAACCTCAGTTGGGAAGGAAGAATTCAGTGATGTCAAGATAGCGCGACCAACTGGGGAGATGTGGTTTCACATTCAGTGTCTTGATAAACTCCTTGTGAGTTTCGATGGAATGACGACGCTGCTCTCCGGTGAAACTTATGCCACCATGCCTCTTATATTACCTAGCCTTCGGTTACTCGAAGCGCGCTTGCAGAACAAGAAGGTATTTGCAAAAGTTGCTAGTGGTCATGAAGGCGAGTTATACTCTGGCCCCACACTCAGGCGAATGCATTTGGTTCGTCGGTTTTTCCTTTTGCTGCTTCGAAAGCGCTTCAGCAAACTACCGGATGACGTGAAGTCGTGTTGCTTGCTAGATCCTCAGTTCGCCAATGGCAAGTTTTTACAAGATGATGAAAAGATTGCTGCAGCATTGTTTTTAGAGAACGAGGCCATGCGCCTGGCAGGCGCTGATGTGGTCGATTTCGATCCTAATACGAGTGTGGACGTAAGTAGTGACGACGAAGATGACTTTACAAGCGAGCTTCTTGGCTTGACTCGCAAGCCACCTACTCGGGAGCCTGAATCGCCAGAGGAACTGTCTTTGCGGGACACAGTGAAGGATGAACTAAAGCTCTACTTTGACAAGTGCGAACTCCTCGAAAAGACAAAGAACCAGACCAGAGCACGCGAAAAGGTAAAGCAAACGAAGATGGAGAACCCTCTGAAGTGGTGGCACGTCAACGCTGGTGACTTTCCGTTGTTGGCGCCCGTAGTCAGGAAATATTTTGGTGTTGTTGCCACCTCTGTCCCATCGGAACGCTGTTTTTCGGCTGCTGGGAACGCGGTCACCAATCGTCGAAACAGGCTTACTGGCGACAATGTGAGGGACATCATTTTTCTTCACAGTAATCAAGATCCAGGGGCGGATGCTGACGAGAGCAACGGTTCCAGCTGAAGAAGTCGCACCACGTAGTATTTGCTTTTACTAGTTGGGCCACTGAACAATACATGTTATGCACTTAAAACATCATCCTTTGTGGCTTTTGATGCCTTCAACTCTCGGCCCTAGACGCGCTGCAGCAGCATATGCAGCAGTTCTCCGGTTACGGGCTGTTATGTGCAGGAACAACCACTACCACGGCCATCACACAATAATACAAATGCTTAGGTAAATAAATGCATGCTGCCTCTAGCCCCAAGAAACCTCCCTTCTGCGTCATAAGTCCAGGTACCGTGGCAACAACAAAACTGCAATTATTAAGTGAGAAGATAGCTTCAAGTCGTCATACATGATAACGCTTACTTTTCAAGTCGCACTCTTTTCGCTTCTCCATGACAAGGAGCCAGAAGTTCTCCTTCCGGAACGGACTCTTTGGAATCCATGGGGTCGTAGAAGTAGCAGCCAACAGCACCGTCCTCCCGGCTTCCAGGTCCTCGCGATGCAACGTGGTCTGCAGATTGAGCCAGTCTACAGGCTGGTTGGTGGGCTCGTTGAGCACAGCGATCGTCGTTCCGTCCAAGTACAGCTTCGGAAGCTGTCCACCCACTTCCGCAATACGCTTGTTCTGGTGACAAAGCAGACCAGGGCGCTTCGTGACTCCTCGTCCGGCACGAAGCTGCATTCAGCAATGATAGACAGCAGCGGCATCCCGAGCATCAGAGGGGTGGCCGGGTACGCGCGTTTCACCAACTGCCCAGTCGCCATCGTCGCGAAGATGTACACCAAGAACGGCGGCTCCAGCAACACCTTCCGGAACCGCTACCCACAACTGGCGCGGAGACACCGCGCAGCTTGTACCGACGCAGGTACTGGTACAGCGTCAGCATGGTTTCCCGAACCACAGGATCCGGGTGCTTGTGGATGCGCGATATGACTTCAGTCGGTAGCGCTTTGGCCGCCTCCATCTTCGTGACCAGCTTGTCACGGGTCTTCGCGCATAGCCCCGTCTCGTTCTTGATCTCGTCCAGGGTGCCCGCAGCCGATCCCACCATTTCGTCGCATGAGAGCAGCAGCTCCACAACATCGTACACGCTCATCTTCCCCGCCAGGTCCGCCTGAAGCTTTGGCGTATCTTCCTTGGCACCTGCGTGCGGTCGCGGCGACCAGCAGTCATCTGCAGCCATAATCTAAGTACGCAAGCCCCGCGAAGTTCGCGCCGAAATATAGCAGCGCAAAGACCGAGCCAGTGCTGCTGCCCGTGCCGCTGAACACGGACGCGAAGGCGATGTTCATGAGCATAGCCTACGGGCCGTCCGGGTGGCCGATATTACGGTAATTATCCGCGCAGTGAGTGTCCGGGAGCGCCTCGTACGCCTTTGTCACGCGCATGAACTGCGCTGCAGCCCGCAGGTTATGCAAATTATTGTCGGGGTGCAGCTGGCGATCCAGCGCTCTGAAGGCTTTCTTGATCTGGCGCGAGAACTAACGCGTAGGGTTTCGTCCGGGTCGAACACGCCCGACGTGTCCACGCTCTGCAGCGCCATAGGTGGGGGCCGGCGACGGCCAGCAGCGCCAGGTGCAGCGCCAATTCGTGGGGGCGCAGCTTCTGGCGCCTGCGCATGACGCGATAAGGCGTGAAGAGTGTGGCGGGCACCACGTACTGGACCAGGATCACGCTGGCGAACGAGTTCGAAGGAGCGCGGGGGAGCCTCAGTGACTCGAACAGTAGCGGTGGCTTGTAATGCAACACGAACTCGGGCACGGGTAGCGACTCCGACCAGAACACAGACAGCAGAGACGCCTTGAACGCAGACACGGGCACTGGCTGGGCTTGAGCTGGGTCTCGAACTCGGGCACGGGCAGCGACTCCGACCAATACGCAGACAGCACCGGCGCCTTAAACGCAGACACGGACGGTGGTGGGGGGGGGGCTCGAACTCGCACGGGCTGAGGCTCCGAATTAAGCTGGAACAGCAGAGTTGGGAACGGACAGCCAACTTACGGGCTCGGTAAAACTTATAAAAAACTTTTATAACTAATTAAGTACGAAACGGGAATTGACGTATAAAATGACGGCAACGGGAACCAGTCGAAGGCAACGGGAACAACGCTAACTTACGTAAACTGGGTTTACGTCCCCATCACTACAGGCGCCCCCGCCTAATTTGCAACTGCATCTCTCGATGTACCTCGCACAGGAAGTGCGGGCTGTGCTCATGATTTGTTCTGCTATCCATGTGAATGTACTGACTTAGATTAGGTCAAAGGCATTGCGGGAAGATACCTGCATGTGCAAGTTGCTAGATGGCAGTGACAAATGATAGTAAGTAAGTACAATCGCATCTATGTCAGCCCTTCGCAAATCTTGTAGCTTCGCAGCCTTCATAAGTACCACTCCGGCAAATTAGGCGGGGGTGTCTGTATTGAATTTGGCGGTCGCTGTATGCGACGTGAGCCCCTCGGTCCGTCTCCAGTGCACAGCCGGCGTCGGTGAACAGGATCGGCGTAGCGCAGGCGCACGCACGTGGGTAAAACTCCACTCCAGGCGAAAATGTCGAGGGAGATGTCGAGTCATGTGCAACCTGATATCAAGGGGGCGTGCCGCGGAGGAAGTGGATCACAGCCGAGTGGCATCCTTGTTGAGAAGAGCAAAAGAAAGTTTTTTATCTAGACCGTTATCGGCATTTGATCATTTGATGCAGTTTTTGCTACAGTAGACTTGGCTAGCTGTGGCCAGGCCCTGCAATGCAGGGCTCGAAGGGTCTTCAACCTCCTCGAGCTTTCAAGCCTGTCCGACGCACAACGCCTTAGAAGAGGCTGTACGCGATCGCCGCAAGGCCACCAGCGACAAGGCTCGAGAGGGACAGCACCGTGGCTGACGAGGTCGAGGTGGTCGTGGTGGCGCTAGGCATCGTGGTACTGCCGCTGCTGGTGGTTGTACTGCCACTACTGGTCGTGGAGGATGTGGTTGTAGTGTCACCAAGCACGGGGTCGTAGTGGAGAGTCTTCGTGAAGCTGGGGAAGACCCACTGGAACTCGGTGTCGCCTACCGTGTCGACCACCGACGAGTTCACCAAAGGCAGTTCTTCGCCGTCGACGATGGCGTAGGTCGGTGCGTCCATGAACATTGAGTCACCCATTTCCACGCGCTCGATGTCGGCGGCGTCCGAGCTTCCGGTATCACTGCCCTTGGCCCTCTTCTTCGGCTTGCCCAGGGACTTGTCGTTGGGTCCCTTCGCGTCGAGCGTGACAGCGAGTGTTAAGGTGTTGGCAGCGTCTGCGAAAGGCCAGTCAGCGATGTCAACGGTGAACTTGAGAGCCCCGGCGGGTACTGTGAGGTTCTGGGTGCCGTAAGTCACCTCCGTGGTGGTTTGGTAGATGTCGGCCGTTAGGTTGAACTGCACACTTGTTTTATCCGTGCCAACCGTAAGAATCGTGACGAACGTCGTCGAGGAGACATTGACGCCATTCACCTCCTTCTGGACGATGTCAGTCCAGTCGCTGCTTTTGGGCTTGAACTTGCTGACGGACGTCACGTTACCGCCATCAACACCAAGTTCCGTGAGGCTCGACACAGCGAGCTTCATGAACTTCCCGCTCGTGCAGTCTCCGCTGGGGCAGACTTTCATGACAGCTCCATCCCCGTCGAAGTCTGCTGCGGTCTTGATGTGGTCCTCCATGGAACCAGAGCCGTGATCCTTGGGTCCGAAGGACTTCTTGGCGGTAGCTCCGGTGGTGTGGGTCAGGAGGCACACGAGGGTGAACGCAGCCGGGTTGACGATCTTCATGTTCGATGCAAGGGTATCGACGGTGTCTTTGAGAGAGACTGCGACAGGCAGAGGTGCCTCGGGGTGCTTGAGTTGGTTAGTTGCTTGCTTGAGCGCTTGAAAGTGTTTTTGGGAATGACAATGAGTGGGCGGGTCTCGTTCGCTCGCCTGAAAGCACCAGCTCCAAGTGCAGCAGTACACATATTATCGCACCCCGCGCTGGGCAGAGTCCATGGCAGGTCAGACAGCAAGGAAACCACCACGTGATTAAGGCATGCTATTTTCGGTGATACGGCAGCACGCTTTTTTTAAAGCTTTTATTAACCGCAGGTGGCGTCGCAGTTGTGTGTATCTGTGCTTTGGCACGAGATCTGCCGGATGAGATGCTGCAATTTCAATCCAAAAACCTGCCGCAGTCGCTGCAGTTGGCGTTGTGTTTCTCAGCGCGTTTTGCTTCCTGGCTGCGACAAGGAAAACTCCTCCGGCGGCTCCGCCCTCGCAGTCTTATGAAGCAGCCTTCCGAGATCGCAGCGCCAAGGCACGTTGTCTAGCGTAGCAGCACAGTGAGCTCCCAACCGAAATTAAGCTTACAGTACGATGTTGAAAACTGAAGCAAACATGATATACCGTACCGTAGACGACTCTTGGCTGGCTCGACCAGCTCAACTCGAGCTACTTCAGTACATGTATTGTGCCTTTCTGATCAAATGGCCAATCGGACTACAAAAAGTAGGTCCTAAGCAGGAGGGGTTAGGGCTCTTGGTAGGATTTGCGATGCAGATGGCTGGGATTTACCTTTGCGTCCGAGGTCCTACGTAAGGGCTCACCTTTGGTCTAAAGGGTACCTTTAAGCAATTAAGGTCCGAATGGCCATTTTTCGCCGGCCATTTACTCCTACGAAAGAGCTGCTGCTCACCCATCTTCCATTATCGACTCTTGTAACATAGGCCATGCTAAATTTAATTACCATCAGACTATCATTTAGGAGGTCTTACGTAGGACCGCTACTCCTACGTAGGACCTTAAATCTGAGGGCAAAATGGCCGAAAGGGACAATACGTACCGGTATTGATAGCAGCTCCAGGCGACAGCTTGAAGCGAGTCTATCCAAGCGACTGCCCGTTTTGTGCGCTGCGTTCATTGGCGAAAAATGGTTTGAGTGTATCCACTCGGATACACTCGTTACGACGGTCTCCGCTATCATAATACCTCTGAACTTCCAGCATTGTCGACACCTCGACTGATATCCTACTTCCGCTGTGCTCTGCCCCCCCCCCTGCCGATCAACTCCATGGCTCGCACAATGGACTCCGTTCCCCCAGGCCACGACCGCTGCGACCTGAACGTGTACTCGCTAATGGGCGAGTCCGCGGACGGCCCCATCAGCGTCGCCCCCGTACATCCGCAGCAACCGATTGCCACACAAGACCACGGACTACCGCACGTCACAGTCGTGCCGACACCCGAACCGAGACAGCTTCCAGTCGGCCGCCAGGCGAGGGCGAGCGGTGTCATGTTCGACGACGGAAGGGGGCGAACGCGACTGCCGTCGGACGAGAGCGAGGCCCCGTTCAGCGCTGGGTGCTGTCGCCAATTGGCGGCGATGTACACGGACGTAGGCATGTCGACCGTCGAGCGAGTGCGGTGGCTGTGCGGGTGGATGGTGCTCGTGTACGCATTGACCTGCTGCGCGTGGTTCGCCTGGCCCGCATACACCGTTCCGGTCGTGGGGGTTCTCACGGGCACTGCGGGCTTGCTTGCGTGTCAACGTCCGCACGAACGGAGTTATTTGACGTACGTGCTCATGTTCTTGGCACTCAACTACGCGCAGCTCGTGCTGCTCGTCTGGCTGGTATTCGTCGGGCTCCCTGCGGAACTGACGGCGACCTGCACTGGCCACTGCGCCGGGGAAGAAACCAAGGCGGTGTTTATCGTGCTGCTGGTTCTTGCGACGGGAATCTTCCATTGGCGCGTGGTGGTTACTACAAGACACTACTTGCGCGAGTTCCGCATGGTTGAACAACTTACGATGCAAGGGTCTCGAGCGTTCCTCTACGACGCCTCGTACTCGCGAGCTGCGGCTTCGTCTACTATGGCGACGGACATTCAGTCGAGACCCTCAGCCAGAGGTCCGCCAATACAATAAAAAATTGGATTGTTCGGAGCAAGATCCAATAATAAAGATTTCAATTTGGAGCGAAACAATAATAAATATTGCCGCAATTTTCATAATATTGGTACCACCGACCCATACAAACTCCAAGTGACCCGCACATTGCCTACAACTACAAGCGACCCGCACAATTGCCTTACCAAAAAAGATACAAGCAATTTGGTGCTTGCTCTATTGAGAGCTTGCGTAGTGAGACTGTTGTGCTACGAAAATGCTTAGCGTCTAGAAGGCCAGCCACTTGAACGCTTGATCACGAGCTTGCTAGTCCAGGGTAAAAATTCACAACTCCTCTAGGTTAGACAATACTTCGAAGTACTATATTAGTTTCAGCCTCTTGTTAGACAATCTATATTAGTTTCTGTGTGGTCGAGATTCGATAGTAGTGTGGGGCGTTTTGCTGTTAGTAAAATTTACTAGACACTAACTAACTGTCAGTGGCATGTTAGTTGACTGTAAGTGGACGAGTTAGTTGTAGGAGAACAAACATGCAATCCATTAAACTGAAGCAATCTAAACACTTTGCGGCATTGATGCCGTCCTCGAGAGAATGAATCCGGGCCATCCTTCCAATTCTAAAGGTCATCGAAAATGCCAAAGGAGAAATTATTCAGAACATTTAGTAAGATCCCACGAAAATTGGTATCGCTCTTTCGGCACTTACATGTTAGCAGAATTTACTAGACACTAACTAACTGTTATTTGCCTGTATAGCTGACTATACTGTCAGTGTACAGGAGTACACTATTCGATACAATCCTCCCTAGGATAGCACCTTGTGGTTTATGAGCCGCAGGCTGCCACGTTGGACGAGGATATCCAACCCAGCCAACAAAATTCTGCATAGTAGTCGTTGTCTTTGCATGTATAACATCCACATCCATTCTGATCTCTTTTTTCATATTTATTGTCAATAATTGAGTCAATATTATATTGTATTGGAATCGGGACTTCTCAATAATAAATATTTATATT
The DNA here is from genome assembly GCA_033557925.1 of Phytophthora x cambivora. Lineage (NCBI taxonomy): Eukaryota > Oomycota > Peronosporomycetes > Peronosporales > Peronosporaceae > Phytophthora > Phytophthora x cambivora. The sequence goes on along the minus strand of JAUCEB010000012.1, from coordinate 724,285 downwards.
GGAAAACCCAATAATTTATTGAATTGCACTATTTTTTTCCGACCTCTGCCCTCAGCTAGTATTGTTTCGGTGTCCGTTGTTGGCGATACAGAGCAGCTATCGGATGCCCACCACTCAAATTATCACCCCCAGGCAACACCGCTTTGAAGCTGCACGGAGATGTCACGAGTTTTGACGCCAACGAGACCGATATGTAACTTAAGGCTGCACTTGAAATGGAATGGTTGTGCATTATCCTTATGAAGCTTCGAGTCTAGTGACAAAACGGAAGCAGAGGATGCTATGAAACACGAAACACTATGAAGCAACAAGCGCGGAGAGCCTTCGACTCGCGAATTCCGGCTGCAAGCAGAAGTCGCCCACGGAACTTGGCCAGAGTTTAGTTGCGGCGCAGGCGAGTGGTCTGGGACTCAGTATAAGCGGGGGCGTCTGTCGGCGCGTCCGTGGTCGGGGCATCCGTCGGCGCGTCCGTGATCGGGGCATCCGTCGGCGCGTCCGTGATCGGGGCATCTGTCGGCGCGTCCGTGGTCGGGGCATCAGTCGCGGCTGAGGCATCTTCGGTGGTCTGGTAAGCGGGAGCGTCTGTCGGCGCGTCCGTCGGCGCATCCGTGGTCGGGGCATCAGTTGCGGCTGAGGCATCTTCGGTGGTTTGGTAAGCGGGGGCGTCCGTCGGCGCGTCCGTCGGCGCCTCCGTGGTCGGGGCATCAGTCGCAGCCGAGGCATCTTCAGTCGACTGGTAAGCGGGGGCATCAGTAGGCGCATCCGTGGTCGGGGCATCAGTCGCAGCCGAGGCATCTTCAGTCGACTGGTAAGCGGGGGCATCAGTAGGCGCATCCGTGGTCGGGGCATCAGTCGCGGCCGAGGCATCTTCGGTGGACTGGTAAGCAGGGGCATCAGTAGGCGCGTCGGTGCTCGGGGCATCAGTTGCGGCCGAGGCATCTTCGGTGGTCTGGTAAGCGGGGGCATCAGTCGAGGCTGAGGCAGCTTCAGAGCTCTGGCTCGAGCACGGGGCTTCCGTCGCTGCTGAGGCCGAGGCTGCTTCACTAGTCTGATAGTAAACGGGGGCATCCGTCGCGGCCGAGGCTTCTTCACTCGTCTGGTACGGAGCCTTGGTGTCATAAGCAGGGGCGTCAGTTGAAGTCGAAGCGCTGGCAGCTTCGGAGTTCTGGCTGGCGCTCTCAGAGCATGGGGCCTCCGTTGCGGCCGAGGCTTCTTCGCTGGTCTGCAGGTAAACGGGGGCATCCGTCGAGGCCGAGGCAGCTTCGGAGCTCTGGCTCGAGCACGGGGCTTCCGTCGCTGCCGAGGCCGATGCTTCTTCACTCGTCTGGTACGGGGCTTTGGTTTCGTAAGCAGGGGCGTCAGTCGAAGTCGAAGCGCTGGCAGCTTCGGAGTTCTGACTAGCGCTCTCCGAGCATGGCGCCTCCGTTGCGGCGGAGGCTTCTTCGCTGGTCTGCTGGTAAACAGGGACATCAGTCGAAGCTGAGGCAGCTTCGGAGCTCTGGCTCGAGCACGGGGCTTCCGTGGCTGCCGAGGCTGAGGCTTCTTCACTGGTCTGGTACGGGGCATTCGTATAGTACACAGGTGTATCAGTCGCTGTCGAAGCGCTGGCAGCTTCAGAGTTCTGGCTTGGGGTCTCCGTGCATGGCGCCTCCGTCGAGCCCGAGGCCGATGCTTCTTCGCTGGTCTGGTACGGAGCCTTGGTGTTGTACGTTGGAACATCCGTAGAGGTGCTGGAAGCTTCACTCTGTTGAGCCGTTTCCTTGGAGCAGTCCTCGCTCTGCGTCTCCGGGGCCTCTGTGGCCGGAGTACTCGTGTAGACCGTCGTGGTAGGGGCCTCTGTGGCCGGAGTACTCGTGTAGACCGTCGTGGTAGGGGCCTCTGTGGCCGGAGTACTCGTGTAGACCGTCGTGGTAGGGGCCTCTGTGGCCGGAGTACTCGTGTAGACCGTCGTGGTTGGGGCCTCTGTGGCAGGAGTACTCGTGTAGACCGTCGTGGTAGGGGCCTCGGTGGGACTCTCAGTCGTGGGGGCCTCCGTGTACACAACAGTTGTGGGCGCCTCCGTCTCGGAAGATCCCGTATCGATCGTGAGAAGAGGGGAGAACGTGGCCGCTTCAGTCACCTCCGGGGTGAATTGGATATCCTCTGTTGCCTGAGGCGTGTACGTCGTGTACGTCGTCTTCCCACCGGGAGCCGGGGTCACAGTTGGGGCCTCGGTGGTCACGTAAGTTGGTGGGGAAGTTGTCGTCTCGACCGTAGGAGGAATGTACTGAGTCTCCTCAGTCACAGCCGGAGGGCAGGGAGTCGTCGCCGTCGGGGCAGGCGTCTCGGTTGTCTCGGGAACGTAAGGGGTTTCCGTCGTCTCGGCCGGAGGAGTGTACTGAGTCCCTTCAGTGACAGAGGGGGTCTTGGCCGGAGGCACGTAAACCGAAGTCGTGGGAGGAGCCGTTGTGGCGGTCTCCGTCGTCTCAGCCGGAGGAACGTAAACCGTGGGAGGGGCCGTTGTGGCGGTCTCCGTCGTCTCGGCCGGGGGAGTGTACTGAGTCTCTTCAGTGACAGAGGGGGTGTTCGCCGGAGGAACGTACACCGAAGTCGTGGGAGGAGCCGTTGTGGCGGTCTCCGTCGTCTTGGCCGGAGGAGTGTACGCCCCCTCAGTCGCAGTGGGCGTGGGAGGCACGTACACCGACGTCGTGGGAGGCGATGTCGTTGCCGGAGGCGTGTAGACCGTCGAAGTGGGGGCCGGCGTGGGTGTCTCTGGAATGTACGGAGTCTCCTCGGTCACACCAGGCGTCTCCGCAGGCACATACACCGACGTGGTAGGGGGTGACGTCGTTGCCGGAGTATCTGGAGCAACCTCGCAGCCGTTGGAGACTGGCGCCTCCGTCTCAATCACTTCGGTCGACTCGGTCGATCCAGCGCAATCCGTGTTGGGGACGCAGCCATAGGTTCCTTCGCTCAGGTAGACGCACGTGGATCCGTAAACGAGGTCGCCGTGCATACCTGGGCACTTTCCCATCGTCCCAGAGCAAACCGGTCCCTTGGTGCAGTAGTAGCCTTCCTGGCCAGCGACGGACACCGGGTACCAGCCGTCGCTGCCGTCGCACTCGTCCGGCATGCTCGCATCGTACTCGCAATTGGCCGTGCTGCCGGAAGTCGAGGCCGCAGGGGTAGACTCGGTGGTGCCAGATCCGCTGGCGCTGGTGCTGGCGCTTGCACTCACAGAGCTTGAACTTCCAGTCGTGCTGGCACTTGCACTGGTCTGCGTCTGCGTGTACGGCGTCGACTCGGTGGTGCCCGATCCGCTGGCGCTCGCGCTTGCACTCACAGAGTTGGCGCTTCCGGTCGTGCTGACACTTGTACTGGTCTGCACCTGCACCTGCGTCTGCGTGTACGCGGTCGACTCGGTGACCGCGCTGGCACTTCCGCTGGTGCTGGCGCTGGTGCTGACCGGGGTGTACGTGATGGTGCCCGTGCTGTATCCAGCGAGGACGGGGGCCACGGCGATGGCGGCGAGGAGGAGGGAGACGTTGAACTTGACCATGGGTGCTAGTGAACAGGTAGCTGGGGAGCTGAGCTGGGTAAGTCGCGCTTTGCAGAAGCAGGCGAATTGGGAAATGAGCTCCAGGTAGCGACTTGTGCGGAGTTCGGCCGAGGCGTTTCCTGCGCTGGTTGGTTGCATCCGTTGCTCTGCCTGTCACGAGCTCCGAAGAGTCTTCCACCACTGATCGTTTCACAGTTCGTTTCGACTGCCTCTTCACGCCAACGGCCCCCTTAATCATGGACTCGAGTCCCGTGCTCTACTGCATGTAGTTGCAGTGTTGCGTTTGTGCTTCGCGAAAAAATCTGGCGAGGCTCGAAACGGACGGCACGCGCACGGAGCGTGCGGGTGAAGGCGACTTGTGTCTGCGCCTGCTTCCGGTTACGCGCTTCTCTCCCGTTTGCGAACAAACTCCCAGCGAATGCATTGGCTTGTGCATGTAGCACACACACCTGGAGACGCTGAGGCTTCCTCGCTCCTAGGGTCAGATATCAATACGTGTACCAAGTGCGTACACTATGCAGCAACGCGAACGGATTGTCAGAGGGTTCTAGAGACTCCCTCGAGTGACGACTTGCTATGGCTATGACATGGGGTAATTGGTTACGGCCACGCACTGCACCAGTCGCCGCACCAGCACAGAGGAAAGACGCGCGGCGGCTACAGCAGCCATCCCACGACAGCCTCGACGCAAGTGTCTTCCGGCGGTCCTGTCCTCTCCTCCACGCTCGAAACGCCGACGCAGCCATCGTTGGATTTTGGTCCAATCACCAGCCTTCGACTTTTAGCCAATGAAATGACCTCTGTCTCCAGCCTATTTAAAAACATATGATCTACCATAGTCCTACACTTCAACCTATAACTAAGCTTAGAAGTCTCCAGCTACCCACCTACAATCGTCATCATTCCCCAATCACTTTGGCCCATCAACGCCACTGCCAAGATGGAGCACGTGCTGGGCGACCTGGACGGCAAGACGGACGTGCTACGCTTCGTGGTGGGCTTCCTTTGCTTCCGCGACTGGCAGAGTCTGTCCTCCTGCAGTCGGTCTCTGGCCAGCTCGGACCTGCGGCGCTTCGTGCTGGCGCAGGGCGTGCTGCGCGTGCCTCCGCCGCCGCTGAGCGGCCTCCGCTCGGACGCGCTGCCCGCCGCCAGCTACTACGCCGACAGCTTCCTGCGCCACATGGCGCCCGAGCTGCTGCGCTGCGTCACGGCCGTCCGCGTGCCGCGCACGGGCATGCACCTGCTCAGTCTGCTGCGCGTGCTGCCGGCGCTGCGCTCGCTGCGCTTCTGGGACTACCCGTACTGGACGCCCGAGGACGACGCGCCCGAGGACGAGGAGCCCGCCATCAACGTGGCCGCCGTGCTGCAGCTGCTGCCGACGCTGCAGGAGCTCAACGTGGCGGACGCCGACGTGACGCTGTCCGAGCTGCTGGACATGGCTACACCGACCGCGCACCTGCGCGCGCTGGACCTGGCGGAGACCGACGTCGAGGACCTGGCGCCGCTCCTGGTGCTGCCGCAGCTGCAGTCGCTCAGTGTGAGACGCACCAACGTCGCGACGCTCGCGGTGCTGGACGCGCTGCCGGAGCTCCACGCGCTGGACGTGTCGGAGACGAGGGTCGTGGACTTCGCGCCGCTGCAGGCGCTGCAGCAGCTGGAGACGCTGGACATGAGCAAGAACTGGGTCTCCACGGACCTGGGCGTGCTGCGGCATCTCACGGCGCTGAGGTCGCTCAAAGTGACGAACATCAGCTCGTCCGACTCGCTCGAGCTGCAGCTCAACTGCCCCGAGCTCGAGATCCTGCACCTGCAGAACACGCGACTCACAGACTTGGAGTTCGTGCGGGAGCTGCCGAATCTCACGTTTCTGGACATTCGGTGGACGCATGTGGGGGATCGACGCCCGCTGGCTGCGCTGGAGCAGTTGGAGCAGTTGCTGCTGGACACGAGAGAGAGAGCAGCGCCGGCCGCGGACGAGCAAGAGCTACCGCTGCCGCCGAATTATGAGTGGCTGACCAGTCTGCGCAAGCTCAAGAAGCTGAGGATGTACAAGCACAACTACCAGGACGACATCGCCGATGTGCTGCGGGAAGATGTTGAAGAGAGAGGAGCGACGGTCGTCGCCACGCGAGGACTTACAATCCCCATGGCGCACCGCGTCCCGAGTTCGTTCCTTAAGTTTGTGAGCAGGGAGGGGGCGTTGAGCTCGCTGGAGTTGCCGCCGCTTGCCGACTACGCGCCGCTGAGTTTGCTGTCGACGACGCTACGCCATCTGAGACTGCAGCAGTGGTGCGCAGAAGACCTGGCACAGATCGTGGCGTTGGGCGAAATGCCAGCACTCACAAGGCTGTCCATGTCGCTGCCACCCACGGCACAAGTCATGGACCTGCTCCCGCTGGAAGGCTTCGTGCAGCTCGAACAGCTCGAGCTGCTCGACGTGCTGTTCGAAGACCTCACGCCGCTGGGTGCGCTTGTGAACCTGGAGAAGTTGGTGCTGTCTCTGCCTGATCGCGGCAAGCGGCAGCTCGCGCGGCGTCACAAGGATCACCAAACAACCTTTGAGTTCCTCGAGCATCTTACGCAGCTCCAGGAGCTGTCGTTGGTCGGTCGTGTGGACTTTAAGGACGCTTCGCTGCTGTCCGGAATGCACAAGATGCGGCGACTGTGGCTGAACGCGACAAAGGTAGAGGACGTGGCGCCATTGGCCACGCTGACCCGTCTCGAGACGCTGGACCTGGGGCTTACGCCGTTGACGACGGTGGAAGGGATCCCGAAGCTGCTGGAGCTGGAGTCGATTTGGATCCCCGAAGCTGTGGACTGCAAGACGCTGCGTGACGCGACCAACTTCCCGCGGCTGCATGCAATTTGGCACCCGGACGACTACAACTGCCTCTGGACAGACCACAAGTTCTGAGCTGAGGGATGCATAAGAATGTACAGCAGGTTCGTGGGCCCGTTCATTGTGTTGATTGTTGCATGGGCTCCTTCCTGTGCACGCGTGCGACTTGTGAAACCAGCAGATCCGCAGCGCTTCGACGTGACGCCACCACCCACGATGAGCGCATGCTTGCTCTTGATGACCCGAGCAGCTGAGCTGTTGGTAGCGTGTGGGCGTCGACCGCTTGAGCTGTGATGGAAGCCTAGCAACATGGCCGACCTCACTCTGCCCGAGGGTCTTGGATGATCAAGGACCTCCTCGCTCAGTCGACCACCATGGGCAACACACAAGCAAACCACTTGCCAATTTGCCTCGTCGGCGACAGCAGCACAGCAGGACAGTGGCAACCTCCGAGTCTGCTGTCGTGATGCAGGTTGAAATGTCCGGCGTCTTCGCCCTCGAGTTCGTCGACAGACTCAAGGCCAAGCACCACGCGCGAAAGGAGCGCAAGCGACTGCTCCGTCCGTGGTCGCAGGGCGGCCGTCGCTCTGTGCTCAGGTGGCGACGCACCGACCGCCGAGATCCACTCAGGAAGTTGTCGGAGCCCCGCGGTCTGCACTTGGAGTCTCGACGCTGCAGACTCCTCCGCGCCACGCACGACACGGACACCAACGTCCACGCCCAGTCACGCCTTGAGCCAAGTCCCGACGTGGCGCCACCGCTGCACTTCTCCTTCTCCGGCGGCGGCTGGCTCATGGTCTACATGTACGGCGTGTGCAAGGCGCTGCGCCAGCTCAAGGTGGACGAGCGCGCCAAGTTCATCGGCACGTCCGCCGGCTGCCTGTCCGTCGTGTCGCTCGTGCTGGACTCGGACTTCGACGCCATCTGCGACTCGGTCGTCCACGACTACGTGCCCGCCGCGCGCGCGAGCTGGAGGGGCCCGTTCCAGATGCGCGACTACCTCGTGGACGCCGTCACGCGCCACGCCAACGTCGACAACATCCACAAGCTGCACGGCAAGGTCACGATCGTGTACACGTCGCTGTCGGCGTGGGCCACGCGCCGCGTCTCGCGCTTCAAGAACCCCGTGCACCTGCTGCAGACGATGGTGGCCTCGTGCTGCGCCACGCCGCTGGTGGGGCTGCCGTTCCAGCACGAGGGCGAGTACGTGGTGGACGGCGGACTGCTGGACAACCAGCCGCTGTTCGAGAGCGGCGTCCGCACCATCACCGTCACGCCCAACGTCTTCGCGGCTGCAGACATCCGGCCGTCGCGCTACGTGCCGCCGTGGTGGTTCATGTACCCTCCGACGCAGCGGGAGATGCGGTGGCTCTTCGCCTTGGGCTACGAGGACGGTTTGGCGTGGTGCGTGCGTCGCGGTCTGTCGGGGGCGGAGGGCGTCGAGGTGCCGACTGAGGCGGCCACGTTCAGGGGCGAGTGGAAGACGGTCGTGGGCCAAGTGGCGGGCTACCGGTCGGTGGAAGACGCGGTGCTGGCTGTGGCAGGGCTGCTCCTGCTGTCGGAGGAGACGGCCACGAGCAGTGTGATCCGACTGGAGATTCTGCTGTGGAGGCTGCTGGCGGTAGTTGCCGCTCTGCTGCAGTGGACGACCGTTCTCTGGGCTGTCTCGGCAGCAGGGACGCTCGTGGGGTTGACGCTGCTGGGTCAGCACTGCACGCTCGAGTTCGTGGTCGTGCTGGGGGCGCACTTGACTGTGGCGGTGCTCAAGCTGAAGGAGGCTTGCTGGCAAGTCCACGCGTCGAGTCACTGGCAAGAGCTGCGGGACTCCCTTGGGGCGATGGAGAAGCACTCGGCAACGAGCAAGGTCGGACTCACCCCGCAGCAGAAGGCAATGCTGGCGAAGTGGTCGTACGTGTACCGATTCAGCAGCTTGTTGGTGTGAGTGAGTAAGTAAGTGAGTGAGTTAGTGCAGTACGAAGGCAGGGAGGAAGCAACTTGCTTCAAGCAAGTTCAAGCAAGTGGTTGGATCCGCATTTGTTGTTGAAGTTGAAGTGTGCGAGGACAAAAGCAAGACCTGTCGAGTCACTAACATGTTTGTATCGATAGTGACCGCCACCTTGCACTCCTCGCTAAATATTAATACTGTAGTTGCGGTTTGTCTGCATCTCTCAAGAGAACGTGGAGGCGCTGCTCTATGATGAAGTCTATCCTATCCGAAGGTACAGTGGAGGCGAGATTACGCCTCACCACTGCACACTGATGCAGCATCCAGGTGTCGACTTTGGACGCCAGTGAACGCTAAAGAGGCTGGATATCACGCGGCGTGGTCAACACCGTCGTCAACGTTGACCTTATGCCTCGGACAGGTGCTCGCCACGTTCTCACCGAGCCTGCGAACCGCAGGAGGACATATTAATACACCGCTAAACCTCTGTACGCGTATAATACTTAGCTCACTGACGATTTGCATGACGCCGCAATCGGCTGACTCTCTGCTCCACACGGCGGAAAAGCGATGCAGGCGAGCAGCTCATTGCTACGTCGGCCGGTCCGTGGTCGCCTCGCTCCTGCATCTCTCCAGCTCGACATGAAGGTGTGGAGACGAAAGCCGCGGGCGCAGTCCACCACCGCCGTCACCGCGTCCAGTCCGAGCGCAGTCAAGAGTCTGCCGTGGCTCGCGACGGACGCCGACGTGGGCATCACGCGCGTGGCGGCGCCGCTGGCCAAGAACGAGCACTGGAGCTACGAGATCTCGCTCCGCTTCCCGCGCACGCACACGCTGTGGCTGGTGCAGCGCTCGTACGCCGACTTCCAGCAGTTCCACGCCGCGCTCGAGGGCGCCTTCCACCCGGCGCTGCTCGCCCGCCGCATCCACCTGCCCAAGCCGTCGAGGCTCGGGTGGGACGCGTTCCGAGCGCAATCGGCCCGCGCTGCAGCGGCGGACAAGCTGCGCAAGCAACTCAACAGCTACTTGCACAAGTTGCTGGAGATCGAGAGCGTGCACGCGTCGGACACGTTCCGCGACTTCGTGACGCCTCGACCAGAATCGAGCGACAGTGAAGTCGTGCACGAGCACGAGACGGAAGACACTGGCACAGACAAAGCAGCACTCGGGCGCTCGAGCAGCTCGACCAGCACCTGCACGACTGTCAGCTCCAGGGACAGCGTGGACGGACGTGTGGATCTGCCGCTGCCTTTTCCGTGGCGCGTGCCGCCGCCGGCTCTAGCTCCGTCGCAGTGTGACGAGCTTGTGCATTTCGGTGGTGCTGTCGCGTTGACAGCTTTGGGCGGACTTTCTGTCGGAATCACCAAGCGCAGTGCGCTCTCAGGCTCGCAGAAGGTGGCGGCGGTGGCGGCGGGAGTTGCGGGGGTGGCCCTGACGGGGCCTTTGTCGGCGGTGTTCGCGCTGAGCGCTCTTGGCGGCGGAGTGGGGAAGTATCAGCTGAACAAGGCGTCGTACCTCAGTGTGTGCAAACCGCTGCAAGGTGAAGACGCAGGGATCGAGTTCGTCGTGGAGAACGCTGAGCAGTTTTCCGGACCTCGACGTGTCGCGAGGTTTGGAGATGCCATCCACTTGTACTGCCGCAAAGTACGCAAATCGGTGCGTGTAGTGGCGCCCCCAGACTCGAAGCGTGGCCATGCCATGGCGACAGGAGCGGACTCGCACAAGACGACCTTGCGGCTTGTGTCGCCGTATGGACACACAGGGCCGCTTCGTTGCGGCAGTCGGGTGTTCTTACAGCTTGTTGATGGCGACTGGGCGGGTCAGCTACTCGGTATCAACGGAGAATTTATCACCGCCACGAAGTATTCGCCGGTGGTCTTTCAGCTAGGGGCCATCAACGATGATCACGATGTCGTTGCTTGTCCAGAGGCGGCTACGAAGCCTGAAGCCCAACCAGTTGAAGACGACGAGAGCCCTATAGACCGTACCTCGTTACCAAAGAGCGAAATTCCATTCAAGCTGCGCGTCATGGTGTACAACGTGTGGCTGCTGCCCAGTTTCGTGTCGTCTTTCAACGAGAAAATCTCTCCGTGGGCTTCACAGCGCGCTTCAGCTATTCCGCGCTGCCTCGCTCCGCTGGATGTCGACGTCGTACTATTCTGTGAAGCGTTTTGCAGCACTTCGCGCGAAAAACTCGTGTCCGGAATGAAGTCGCAGGGGTATCTCTACGAGACCAAGGTCGTGGGAGACGTGTCACTTCTCGGCTCCAAGAAGGCAATTGACGGCGGCTGCTTCGCCATGAGCAAGTACCCACTCGATCGCTGTGAGGAGCTTACGTTCGGTAGCATAGCGTCTGGAGAAGATCGATATGCAGACAAGGGCATCATCTACTTCCAAGTGCGCGTGCCCGTCAGAAGCAGCTCGGGCTCCGAAACGACCCAAACCGTACACGTTGTTGGGACGCATCTGCAGGCGTGGGAGACCCCAGTCGCTGTGGCCACACGCAACTGCCAGCTCATGCTGATGCGCGAGTTCGTGGACTCGCTGAGTCTTCCGAAGGACGAGCCCGTGATCTTCGCGGGCGACATGAACGTCAACAAGCACGCGGACGGTGCTCAGGCTCCTGACGGTGAGTACACCGCCATGCTGGACCGGCTGGCCGTCCACGAGCCGAAGTTGCACGACAAGTCTCCGATGTACAGCTTCGACCCTCACACGAACAGCCTTGCAGTGGACGGCCCGAGCTCCGGCGGTATCACCGAACGACTGGACTACGTCATGGTCGAACGCAGCCATCGCCAACCTGTCGCCAGTTCAACCGAAATCGTGCAACTCAAGGCCACGAGGCACTGGGCTCCGTCCCGAGGAGTGTGTGACGAAGTGCTCGTAGATTTGTCGGACCACTATCCCGTCATCGCCGACTTGCACTACTAACTCCGCCCTAACGTTAACTTATTGGTCAAACATGGCTACATCAGGTCCCCTAAGTTGAAGTGCTCCTTGTATAGAGGTTGGACTGTACGTAGTACTGTAGCCCCTTGCTCTCTTCTGATTCGCCGGAATAGAAGTAAAACCATGTGATTGGTCAACTCTTTATTTTTATCATGTGTAGCAAGCACAATCCTTTCTGCCACGTAGCCCCATGAAGTTCTGGCTCTACTCGAGCGCGAGCCTCGCGGCCTGCGCCGGGCTGCTCTGGTACACGTACGTGACGCGGCAGCAGTTCTACCCGTCGGTCATCTACCTCGTGACCTCCAAGGTGAGCGTCCTGGTGCTGGGCAACGCCGGCCTCGTGCTCACGACGCTCTTCGGGCGACTGCTCAAGAGTTTCTTCCTCGGCACGCTGCGGGATGCGGAAGTGGAGGTGCGTTTGTTTATTATGATACTGTACTACTGCAGTCTGTCTGATTTGATAATTTATTTTCTTATTTTTATATTATTTGTAGCTGCTGCACGAGAATGTGCGGTACGCCGTGACGGAGACGTGTCTGGCACTTACGATCTTCCGCGAGGAGATCTCGTTCCACGTCATGGTGCTGTTCACGGCGCTCGTGTTCCTCAAGATCTTCCACTGGCTTTCGCAGGCCCGGATCGAGTTCGTACGTGGAGGTCTTGCAAATTTTATTTTCTAAACTTACGAATAAGCTAACTTTTTTTTTCTTGCAGATCGAGCAAACTGACGTCATCTCACGCCTCACTCATGTGAGACTCGTGGGGCTCATGGCGATGCTGGCAGCTGTAGACACGGGATTCGTGGTGTGGTGCACGCTGAAAGTCATGGAGAGCGGCCCCTCGGTCTTCATCCTCTTTGGATTTGAGGTGGGTCTGATATTTTTTACTGATAAGGTTGAGATCGTTGCTGATAGTGAGCTGCTTTCGTTATTTTTTGTTGTTGCTAGTTCCTGATCTTGTTGGTGACTATCGTTGCCACGTTCCTGCGTTACGTGCTGTATGTGGTGGACTCCCGGATGGACGGGGCCTGGACTAACAAATTCACGTACCTCTTCTACCTGGAGCTTGTGTCCGAGGTCACCAAGCTTGTTGTATACCTGGTACGTTGTGGGTGATTTATTACATTCACTAACTGCTCCACAAATTACTGACGCAGGATGTTGTGTTGTGTTGCAATCGATCCAGGTTTTCTTCATGCTCATCTTCACCTACTACGGCATGCCGCTGCACATTGTGCGCGACCTCTGGATTTCCATCAAAAACTTGCAGCGACGTATTGCGTCGTACTTCCGCTACAGAAAAATCACCGCCCATTTGAACGAGCGCTTCCCAAATCCAACGGAGGAGGAGCTGCAAGAGACCGACAGGACGTGCATTATCTGCCGCGAGGAAATGACCCCCGAGGCCTGCAAAAAGTTGCCGTGCTCGCATATTTTCCATGTGGACTGCCTCAAAATGTGGGTTCAGCGACAGCAAACATGCCCGACATGCCGATCCACCATTCCGACGGGACCGCGTCGCCCCGCTGCAGTTCCAGAGGGGCCGGCGGCTCGTGCAGCAAGACCTGCACCAGATAACAACAATGCCCCCCAAGCGCCAGCTGCGGTACCTGCGGCCGACGCTCAGCCTCGCCCTGCCGCTGGCGCTCCTCGCTTCCGATTTGGCGTGGCTATTGGACGAGTTGTTCCCCCAGCTCATCCAACCGGAGATCCTGCAGGCGATGCTCAAGCCGCGACACCGCCAGTTTCAGCTGGAATCCCTGCCCCTGCACCCGGTCACCCGTTTGCTGGCTATCCCAACCCGTACATGTCCCCAATGATGTTTGGCCCTGGTATGGGGGCGCCGTTTGGCTTCGGGATGCCTGGTGCATACGGCATGATGCCACCGTTTGGCATGCATCCGCTCGCCCACATGCCTCAGCAAGCGCAACAGGGTATGCCGCAGCCAGCCATGGATTCGGACAGTATTCAGCGACAAATTGACCTGCTTCATGCTCAGTTGGCGGTGTTGCAAGCATCAGCAGCTCAGTTTGGGACTCCGCACCAGGGCCAAAGCACACTGCAGACGCCTGCTTCAGTGACAACAGCCACAACTGCTCCAGTAACCCCAGTATCTGCTCCGGCCGCTACACCTGCAGCCCGAACAATTCCTGCTGCTGCTGCACCTGCATCTGCCCAACCTGCCTCAGCTGCAGCACCTTCGGAGGACTTAGAAGAAAAACGTCCGATTCCGTCGACTGAGCGCCAAGAATCCGCCCCGTCACCTGCTCCAGCAAGTGAGCCTTCGCCTTCGCTTCCTGTGGAGTCAACGATCCCTCCAGCGCCGCAAACTGAGGCCGAACGCCGCCGAGACGAGTTACGTCAGCGCTACAGCCGCATCTACGGCAGCACCTCGATGACTGACGACGAAGAGAAGAAGAGCGACTAGATGGATGCGCTGCTTTCGTGGCGCTTGCTAATATAACTCCTGGAAACTAGCAACTTGAGCTCGGCGATGGTGCGATGGCTGGCTGACTCTTATGCAAGTGTATGTGTTCATTGTATTGGCAGGCATCTACAGGAGACGCTGCCGCTTGCTGGGGTCCGGCTCGACTTGGGGTTCCAGCCATCGTATTACGCGCCACTGGTTGCTCTTCTTGGCGAGCTTCAACGCGAGACGCGTGAAGATCTCGTGCTGCCGTCCATCGTCGATCGATGCCAGCAGCCAGTTGATGACTGGGATATGTCCATTCATCGTCGCAGTCCGTAGCGCGTGACCCAGCGTTCCCTTGTGCTGGTTGCCATCCAGCCACTGCACCACATCGAGGTGTCCCTTGCCCGCTGCCAGCCCGAACGCGTACTCCGTGCAGCCCTCGGTTCGATTCTCCTGCAGCCATTTCACTACCTCGAGGTGCCCTCGCTCGGCCGCGTAGGTCATCGCTGACGCTGTGCATCCCTCGGACCTGTTGTCGTGTAACCACTTGACCACCTTGAGGTGACCCATTTCAGCAGCGAAGTCCATGGCGTCCGTCGTGCAGCCCTCCCGCCGGTTCTCGTGCAGCCACCGCACCACCCGCAAGTCTCCATTCAACGCCGCCGCATTCATCGCCCGAGTCGTGCACCCTTCGCTCCGGTTGGCGTGCAACCACTTGACCATGGAAAGATACCCTCGACCCGCAGCGTGATCCATTGCCCGCGTCGTGCATCCGTCGCTACGGTGCGTATGCAGCCAGTGAACCGCCGATAAGTGCCCCAGTCCCGCGGCGCTGTCCAGGACGTCGACGCCCCACTCGCACCGATCCGCGTGGACGTCCGACAGCCACTGCAGGATGTACACGTAGCCGTGCATGGCGGCGGACACCGCCACCTTGCCCCAGAACGACTTGGTATCGCGTGCTGCGAGGTACGTCAGCAGCCGCAAGGAACCGCCGCGCTCGCAGGCGTCCACCACCGCGTCCGGACCCGAGTACGCGTCCAGGAAGGCGTCGACGCGGAAAACTACATGGGGAAGTTCGCCGAGACCGCGCATTGCTAGACATTCACGACACACCACTCGAGCGGAGGTCAAGACGGGGAACGCGTCCATCGGCGGTGAGGCAGGAGGCATTTGAACTATTCAGAGACTCGGCAGATATCCGAATGAAGCTCAAAACGAGACGGTGGCGCTTGGCCACAGTATCGACTTCCGGTGCTGACTGCTTCGATCGGGCGTATCTGCGCTCAACTTGAAGTCCGCTTCGCGTCAGAGATGGCCCGGTCGGAAGTTCCGACGCAAGCACAGCCCCTCAAACCTGAATTGTCCTTGGATAAAACCGGCATGCCGGATTGGCTTGAGAGCTACAGCTGGGCGCGTGCGTGTCGCCATGACATGTTCTTTATGATGCAGGTGCATACCACGCGCAGACCAAGATATCCAAATCAATATGCAGGTGCTTTGCATCCCAGCAACACGTTTTATTACCGAGAAGATCTTTGCAAAGAGCCTCTTGTCCTCGAGCACTTCAACTCACCACATATGCGGCATCCCAAACCATACACTTAGTAAGTGTCACTTACTTCCTCCCTGCCTTCGTACTGCACTTACTCACTCACTTACTCACACCAACAAGCTGCTGAATCGGTACACGTACGACCACTTCGCCAGCATTGCGTCCTGCTGCGGGGTGAGTCCGACCTTGCTCGTTGCCGAGTGCTTCTCCATCGCCCCAAGGGAGTCCCGCAGCTCTTGCCAGTGACTCGACGCGTGGACTTGCCAGCAAGCCTCCTTCAGCTTGAGCACCGCCACAGTCAAGTGCGCCCCCAGCACGACCACGAACTCGAGCGTGCAGTGCTGCCCCAGCAGCGTCAACCCCACGAGCGTCCCTGCAGCCAAAACAGCCCAGAGCACCGTCGTCCACTGCAGCAGAGCAGCGACTACCGCCACCAGCCTCCACAACAGAATCTCCAGTCGGATCACACTGCTGCTGACCGTCTCCTCCGACAGCAGCAGCAGCCCCGCCACAGCCAGCACCGCGTCTTCCACCGACCGGTAGCCCGCCACTTGGCCCACGACCGTCTTCCACTCGCCCCTGTACGTCGCCGCCTCAGTCGGCACCTCGACGCCCTCCGCCCCCGGCAGCCCGCGACGCACACACCACGCCAAACCGTCCTCGTAGCCCAAGGCGAAGAGCCACCGCATCTCCCGCTGCGTCGGAGGGTACATGAACCACCACGGCGGCACGTAGCGCGACGGCCGGATGTCTGCAGCCGCGAAGACGTTGGGCGTGACGGTGATGGTGCGGACGCCGGCCTCGAACAGCGGCTGGTTGTCCAGCAGTCCGCCGTCCACCACGTACTCGCCCTCGTGCTGGAACGGCAGCCCCACCAGCGGCGTGGCGCAGCACGAGGCCACCATCGTCTGCAGCAGGTGCACGGGGTTCTTGAAGCGCGAGACGCGGCGCGTGGCCCACGCCGACAGCGACGTGTACACGATCGTGACCTTGCCGTGCAGCTTGTGGATGTTGTCGACGTTGGCGTGGCGCGTGACGGCGTCCACGAGGTAGTCGCGCATCTGGAACGGGCCCCTCCAGCTCGCGCGCGCGGCGGGCACGTAGTCGTGGACGACCGAGTCGCAGATGGCGTCGAAGTCCGAGTCCAGCACGAGCGACACGACGGACAGGCAGCCGGCGGACGTGCCGATGAACTTGGCGCGCTCGTCCACCTTGAGCTGGCGCAGCGCCTTGCACACGCCGTACATGTAGACCATGAGCCAGCCGCCGCCGGAGAAGGAGAAGTGCAGCGGAGGCGGAGCGGACTGGGGTGGCGCCACGTCGGGACTTGGCTCGAGGCGTGACTGGGCGTGGACGTTGGTGTCCGTGTCGTGCGTGGCGCGGAGGAGTCTGCAGCGTCGAGACTCGATGTGCAGACTGCGGGGCTCCGACAACTTCCTGAGTGGATCTCGGCGGTCGGTGCGTCGCCACCTGAGCACAGAGCGACGGCCGCCCTGCGACCACGGACGGAGCAGTCGCTTGCGCTCCTTTCGCGCGTGGTGCTTGGCCTTGAGTCTGTCGACGAACTCGAGGGCGAAGACGCCGGACATTTCAACCTGCATCACGACAGCAGACTCGGAGGTTGCCACTGTCCTGCTGTGCTGCTGTCGCCGACGAGGCAAATTGGCAAGTGGTTTGCTTGTGTGTTGCCCATGGTGGTCGACTGAGCGAGGAGGTCCTTGATCATCCAAGACCCTCGGGCAGAGTGAGGTCGGCCATGTTGCTAGGCTTCCATCACAGCTCAAGCGGTCGACGCCCACACGCTACCAACAGCTCAGCTGCTCGGGTCATCAAGAGCAAGCATGCGCTCATCGTGGGTGGTGGCGTCACGTCGAAGCGCTGCGGATCTGCTGGTTTCACAAGTTGCACGCGTGCACAGAAAGGAGCCCATGCAACAACCAACACAATGAACGGACCCACGAACCTGCTGTACATTCTTACGCGTCCCTCAGCTCAGAACTTGTGGTCTGTCCAGAGGCAGTTGTAGTCGTCCGGGTGCCAAATTGCATGCAGCCGCGGGAAGTTGGTCGCGTCACGCAGCGTCTTGCAGTCCACAGCTTCGGGGATCCAAATCGACTCCAGCTCCAGCAGCTTCGGGATCCCTTCCACCGTCGTCAAGGGCGTGAGCCCCAGGTCCAGCGTCTCGAGACGGGTCAGCGTGGCCAATGGCGCCACGTCCTCCACCTTTGTCGCGTTCAGCCACAGTCGCCGCATCTTGTGCATTCCGGACAGCAACGACGCGTCCTTAAAGTCCACACGACCGACCAACGACAGCTCCTGGAGCTGCGTAAGATGCTCGAGAAACTCGAAGGTAGATTGGTGGTCCTTGTGACGCCGCGCGAGCTGCCGCTTGCCGCGATCAGGCAGAGACAGCACCAGCTTCTCCAGGTTCACAAGCGCACCCAGCGGCGTGAGGTCTTCGAACAGCACGTCGAGTAGCTCGAGCTGTTCGAGCTGCACGAAACCTTCAAGCGGGAGCAGGTCCATGACCTGAGCAGCGACATGGAAGCATATCGCTGCGATTCTAACTCCAGAAAAATACCTTAAGGTTTGTATGGTGCTGCCAGCCAATAGGAACATGCCATCCGCGATTCGTAGGATTTTCAACCAATGGATACTGTCGTTTGTTAAAATCTTGACCAATTAAATCGCGAGAAGGACTGCCAACCGCTGATCTGAACATTCCAACAATAGAGGTCTTTAGCACTTCTTCTGTTCGATCGAAATTTCGAGGCACCGGACCAGATGTTCTCGGTTGATTTGGTACCAAGGTGTATTTTCGGTTACCGTACCTCACAAATGAAATGTTATGCTGAAATCACAAATGGCACTTTTCTTAACGTTTAAGAGGTGCCCCCGGCTCGTCATTATGCTTTTTTCGTGTTAAGATTCAGGTATGTAATTTCAAAAGTGCAGTGTAGATGTATTCCTTGTACTTGAGCACTTCAGCTGTCTGATTTAAGAAAAGAGATCTGTATACTTCGTTTCCTCGTATTTGGCTTAATGACGGGATCTTGTCCAAGTTTTTCGAGCATGTACTCAATTTTCTCGTCTCTCGTTCACGATAGAGTCGAGTGTTCCTTCCTGATGGACAGTAGGGTAATGATTATTGACAGCATGAGATACATGTACACGAGCGCGAGCTAGAATTCCATTTTCGGAATGTATCTATCAATGCGAGGACGCACCAATAGCCGTCCACGCGAAGCCATTACTATATCCTACCTTCTGCTGATTTGAGATCAATATTATATTGAGATTTGTATGATAATTTCGTTATAGATATGTTTTTAAAAAATTAATTCAACGTATTCTTCTTGGTACGTGCTCCTCGTGGCCTTCCCTGAGCTCGCGTTCGAAACATCTTACATCAGGAAATGCTTTTTTCAACCGTGATCCCAAGAATTCAGGTCTCCGCTGCAGTTAAAACCTATACTAAGATATGTTTTCAAAACGCTTTTTTAATGTTAAGAAATAGTGATCTTTCAGAATAAATGGGGTATATTTCGCGAAATGGCAATGTATCTGTTAAGCATTTCATTTGTGAGGTACGGTAGTGCCATTCTAAAGATAACGATATGCATCCGCACAGATTAGGACACCGGGCAGTCCATTTGAAAATAAGCCCCATCAAGCACAGTAGCATCGCTTCAGGACTGCGGACTGCGAGCTTGTTGGGCTCGATGCCACCGCTGCAGCAAGTAGGTGCTCTTGTAGTGACGGGGTACACCTCGTGAACGAGAGCGAACGAACCAAATTACTTGAAGAGTCATTATTGAGCAGTGCTCAATAATGACTCTTCAGCGAAGGTCTGTGCAGCGTGCATCTGCGAAGTTTGATTTCAGAGCAGCAAGTGATGCCAAGAATTAAGCCGGGCGAACCTCGCTTTTAGCGACGGCAGAGAATCCGCAACTTTGAGGAGCCGTACCGTAAAAATCTGCTGTTGTTTTCGGTTCCATATGAAGTTATCGATCAAAAGTTTCTGTTCGTGGTGGGTTGAGGCTCAAAACTTGAGCAGATGTTTGATCCGAAATGATGCTTTTTTCGGTTTTGCTAAAGACCTCTAATATCTGGTTGGAAACGTGATTTGATATCGAGTATGCCATACAAAGAACAAGTGAAATACAAATAGAATAAATATTCATAGGTTTCCAACCCCCGCTAGCTCATCTGCGACGCCATTCTGCGTTCAGACACACACAGGCATGTCGGTGGCATCGCTAGTTCCTGCAAACAGCCAGCGAAGCCGAGCGACGGCTGTGAAGTCCTTCGAAGACTTCCTCGTAAAGAAGGTGGTGACGCTCACAGAAGTGCATGATCGTATTTCTAAGGACAGCACAGGTAAAAGTTTGATTGTCATTCTGGACAAGTATGGATGGTTCTTAGTAAAATAAGTAGAAAGGCATGGAGTAGCTCTGTCCAAGAATACTGTTCTATCTTACTTTGGCAATGTGAAGAACTGGCTGGCGGATCTGTACCCGTAGCAGAGCCAATGTGTATCTAAGAAGCTACAAAAGATGCTATCAACTCTAGATCGGTACTGCGAAAAGAGGCCGGAGCAAGGTGTCACGAAACAAGCACCACCGTGTACTAAGAAGGATATAAAGACTACCATCTCAGCTCTCTATACGCACGCTTCCACCAACTCCGACTACCTGGATGTGGCGCTAGTGGCATTGATGTGAGCAGCAAGTAGTAACCAGCGCCTAGGTGATGGATCGCAAATTCATGGTTTTCTAACAATTTAACGTTATCTATTTTTATATTTAAATGCTTATAAGTAAAAGAAACTAAAATAACCCCCTTTGCACAAATTAGGGTTTAGAGCCCTTGCCTAAAATCACCCCAATCATAGACACGCTCAAGCTCTAATAACTATAGGAGGTGTACTTAATTTAACATCCAAGGGATTACCCGTCATAAAATCAACTAACAATATCATCAAGGGACTATCCTTCAGAAAATCAACTTACAATATTGTCATACCAGTTTCAATTTTTGGATAGATAAAACTGAGTTGATCCTGATATAAGAAATGTTAAAGTATAATAACAACATATCCTACGATAACCAACCAACCAACCAACAACAACGATGAACGCCGATCTATTCCCCATCTTACCTACTGAGGAAGAAGCCAACATTAACCTATTCCCGCACGAAGAAGCTAATTTCGTAAGTCCAGAACCAGGCTTCTTTATGGAAGTTGACGACTTCTTTGTGGAAGAAGAAGAGTATGAAGAAACACCTCAAGAAAGAATCTATCAGTATTGGTACCTATTTACGAAACAGCAACTTTTCGGCTATGTTGGATATTTAGGCGATGAGTATGATGAAGGTGATGAAGATGATGAAGAATTTGAAGAATTTACGGACATGTTCGACAAGTCTTATTTAGTTCATCCAGTCAAGAGCATTTTCAATGACGTAAAATATAAGATTATGGAGTTTGAACATTGCAAATACTTTATTCAAAATGTTAAAGAAGAACTAATCGCAAACGTGATGCATCCTTGCCGCATTCAAAATCAAATGAATCAGTTCGATGATATCGAGCAATTCTTCACAGCTATGGGATGCTAATTAGACGACCCATCAGCTAGATTGTTTTTGTCGCCACTACCCTGTACAATATAATGTAATCAACTTCTAATATTATCATGCCAGATTGTATTTTAGGATATATAAAACTGAGTTGATCCTGATATAAGAAATATAAAAGTATATAAATTGTAGATCCATGGATATTCCTGATATAATTAAATGAAATCAACACGTAGTCAACTTTCCAAAAACTAACAACAAATGTGTATTCTTTTGCGTGGCATATCATCAAAGCACAAATCCGAAGAAACATCACAGACGCATGCAAACAGAGGTGAAAGATACATTCAAGAAGTATTGTAAATTTAAAAACATTGATTATACGATCAAGCTATACAAGAACTTTAAGCCACTTGATCTGATGCAGTGTGATGATATCGAAGAATGTTTCAAAGTTGGAATTAACATTTTCACGATGGATACCCAAACCGGAAATGTTAATATCACACGTGAAACAAGCAAAAATCATGACAGCATCATTAGTATTCTTTCACATGATAATCATGCAATGTATATTACGAATCTTGACATGTTATGTAGTCGATACTATTGCAGTGTTAAGGGACGCAACAAGGTGCTTAATACATGCGATAAACGTAATAATCACAAGAGGAATTGTAAAGGTGAAACAAAACCGTTAATTGACCCTCAAGCGATAACGTCATACGATCAAGCAACTGATATGATAAAAACTATATATAGAGTACCAATGCATAATAAAGTACAATGCCCTTGTAGTTCTACAATAACTCGTTGGAATTTTGGTAATCATTGTCAAAGCGAAAAGCATAAAACTTGGATGGCAATAATGCCTGAATCAAGTGATAAACGACTTTTAACGAGCAAACCAATTGAAGAAGTACATCAAAATTATGAGGACTGGTACGAACGAACCCATGGATCCGCATACGAACCTGTCAAGAAATAAGAAACATGAATTCAATGCATTTTTTGTCTAAATTAAAGTTAATCAATTAATTAATTTCATTTCTGACACACAATCATTCATAATATATAAACACAATCATTGTTACTTAATACAATAAATATTAAAATGGTTTACGTCCGTGAAAATTATGAGCTCAATAAAGAAGCAATGAAAGCCTTCTTCTGATAGTATCGCTCAAAAGCGATACTATCAGAAGAATAGTGAGGAACGTATCGCGAAACAGAAAGCGTATAATGCTTTGCACAAGGAAGAAATAAGTAAACGAGGTAAAGAGTATTATCAAAGAACGAAACATGAAAGAAAGAAGCAAAACGAAAAATTGCAGTAAGAGTTGAGGTTTCAGACAGTGTAGATACTGAAACCACAAAAGAAACGGAAAAGTAAAAATAATTTAAATTTTTTTTTTTTTTTTATGTTTATCCATATATAAAACGTACTATCTTAAGAATTAAAATATTATTAAATATAGTACAGCGGATATACGACGAACATGTTTGGATACGAGATCGAAGGACTCAGACGACTAGGAATTCAATTCAAGAGATGGCCCGGTAACGCGCGGGTTAAGGTTCGTGGTAGGACGGGTAGAATGGTGTACATTGGAGACTTGAGCAAAAAGAGTAACAGAGAATTAGTTGCAAAGCAGTACAACGTATCGATGAAACATCTTGAAAATCATCTATCTGCCAGCTTCAAGGAGGATCCTATTTATCGTTTTTCGAGTGATGGTCGTAAGACAAGTCACGGTGAATTTCACCTATATGAGCATATTTCGGCTGGTGAATTTTATGAAAGACTGGAGCAGATCCTATCATCGCAGAAGAGAGCGTTCAAATTCAACGCTACACTTGGTTATCGCTTACAGTCGAAGACTGATTCAAATGATCGACCATATTGGCATCCGCGAATTGGTAATACTTCCGTTTTCGACATGCCGTTCGCGGCAAGTAAAAAATGAAGATATTGCGCGAGCTATTAGTGAAATCAGGACCTTGGAGCTTGCAGACAAACTAAAATACCCATCGAGTCATTACCAGCTAGAGGAAATAACAGCTTTTAAAGTATTCATTTACTTCCGCAATCACCGATTAGGCGATAGTGACGCACTGATTCCTGATATTTAAAAAAAAATCTACATGTAGTAAATTTCCCAAAAACGAACAATAAATGCGTATTCTTTTGCGTTGCATATCATCAAAGTACAAATCCTAAGAAACATTACGTGTGATGATATCGAAGAATGTTTCAAAGTTGGTATTAATGTTTTCACGATGGATACTGAAACCGGAAATGTTGATATCACACGTGAAGCAAGCGAAGACTACGACAGCATTATTAACATCCTTTCACACGAGAATCCGCAATGTATATCAAGGATCTCGACATGTTTGAAAAGAAATTCCATTGTCCGAAGTGTGAAATGATATTTAAAACAGCTGATGAACGTAATAATCACAAGAGAAATCGCTGTAATGAACTCTACATCACCAGTTTTGTTAAGGAGCCTACGGTGTACATACCGCAAGAAAATTCAGTTAAAAAGATCATTAGAAAGTATCGAAGTCACGCATACAAGGATGACATTGATTACATTTCTGATCATTTCATTGTGTACGACTTTGAATCTGTTTTGAAACCGGTTAATGAAGATTATGGTACAAACACACAATTAGTGAATGTCCACATTCCTATTTCAGTTAGTATTGGAACCAGCTATAGCAGCAAAGCAATTTGTATTATAGATGAATCGCCTGCAAATCTCATCAAACGAATGATCGAGCAATTCGAGATAGCTGTGAAAAAAATCCAGCGATACAATATCACGAAATTTTGTTATGAATTTGAAGAGATGATTGCAATACAAAAAGGTGAAAAATACCTTGAAGAACTTCAAAAGGTGATCGCGGAGGAACCTGACTATCTTGATTTAGAGGATTATATCCTAAATTACGGCGATTTTGAGGAGGAATATAAAATCGAGGTTGGTGAAGGAGATATCATGAAACGTAAAGATGGAGACATCATAAAACTTAGAAAGCAACTGATGCAAATCCCTATTCTTGGTTTCAACAGCGGTGGATATGACATTAATCTAAACAAGCATGAGCTGTTTGCAGCTCTCAATGCTAGAATTCAGAACGTTATTAAAAATCCTTCTCATATGTGAATTTCAACAAAGAACTTTAAGATGTTGGATATTATGAATTACTGCCCGGCTGGAATATCACTCGATAGTTATCTATCTACATTTCTCGGTGGATGCAAGTGCGATGATAAAATACAATGCACCTGCGGATTAACGAAAGGTCATTTTCCTTATGAATATTTAAACAGCTTCGAAGTCTTAAACGAGACTAAACTACCACCTCAATCAGCGTTTAATAGTAAAATGAAGAAAACAAAGATCGCTGATGCTGATTATAAACGTTTACAATTTTTTTGGGAACGATACAATATGCAAACCATACGCGATCTACTGATTTGTTATAATAATCAGGATGTACTACCATTTTGCAAAGCTATCCAGAAACAGAAAGAATTCTTTATGAAGTTTGGTCTCGATATGTTTGCCGATGGTGTTTCTCTTCCAGGGTTGTCAGAGAAAATCATGTATCAAACTGCCTTCCAGAACTTGAACAATAAGCCTCGAATCGCTGCACCTGGCTTTGATTTTCCTATGAACCGTTTCAATGGGTATCGTGATCAAGATCTGAAAGCAGATCGTGAGTTTGATATGACATATGGAAGAGTCAATACAGTCATGCACAATCAGAAATATCTCTGTGCGTTATGCTATTCACCTCTTACTGCTGATATCGCATCTGTTGATCGTATAAGTAATGATATTGGGCACACGAATGACAATTTTATGGTTACGTGCATTTCGTGTAATGTAGCGCGTAAAAACATGAGCTTCAGTGCTTTCCGTCATAAAAAGCTTCTGGAGTATAATTCAGATAAGTTGGTTTACTCTATAGATGAAGAAGAAAAAGACATCTACGACAAGATGAAAAATAACATTGTCGGCGGTCCTTCAATTATATTCATTCAATCGATATGCTAAACGTAAAGTGACGGATATTCGAGGTGGTAAGTGTATGAAGATTATCGGCTATGACGCAAATGCTTTGTATCTTTGGGCACTAGGAAGTGAGATGCCTTGCGGACGATTAACCACTATCGAGCCTTATCCAGAAATTATCGATGATATCATGAATGATAAGATATTCGGCTTTCTTGAATGTGATATTATAACACCTGAACACCTCAAGGATTACTTTTTTGAAATGACAGCTATATTCAAAAACGTTAAAATTGACCCAGACGCGGTTCTCATATGTTTGAGTACAATCAGGGGTGCAAAAAGAAATACAAGGAAGATAAATCTACTAATTTGGCCGCAAAGGCTCGTAAGCTTATTGGTAGCTATTTCGGTGAAAAGATTCTCATCTACACGCCTCTTCTCAAATGGTATCTAAGTCACGGAATGGAAATCAAAAACATGTATAGTTTTATCAAATGCAATGGACATCGTGTATTCAAAAACTTCATGGATCAGGTTTCAGATGCTTGTCGTGCAGGTAAAAAAGACAAGACAAAGAAAATGATTGGTGATATGATGAAACTGGTAGGTAATAGTGCTTTCGGTCGAAGTGGTATGGACATGACGAAACACAAGAACGTAAAATACGTTCACTCGTATGAAGCAGCTTTAAAGAGAAAGGAACACTTTACTTTCCATGATGTGGAAGACCTTGGAGGTGCTTGGGAGATGACTATGAAGAAAAGAACTATTAGGGCGAAAAATCCAATTCATCTTAGTATTGCGATCTATCAGCTTGCAAAACTTCGAATGTTACAATTTTACTATGATTGTATCGATTATTACATTGATCGAAGTGATTTACAGTATCAGGAGATGGATACCGATAGCGCATACATCGCATTCAGCAGTGACAAACCATTTGAAGAGTGTATCAAACCTCACTTAGTTGAAGAATTTAAGAGACGAAAATACGAATGGTTCCCTCGAGATTATGATGAGAAGCTGTGCGCGTATGATCAGACTACACCAGGTTTATTTAAGAAGGAATGGCAAGGCGATGCTATCGTTGCTATATCGTCGAAAAATTACAACTGCTATATGCCTGACGAGGAATATAAGTTAGACAAAGACAAATGGATCGCTAACGAAAATGTCGAGGATAAAGTGAGATATTTCAAATTATCAGCTAAAGGTGTTCAAAAGCTGAAAAACATTGATCAGCTATTACCAGAAATAATTGAAACAGTCATTCGCGATCAAATTACACTCAAAGCCGTAAACAGTGGGTTCCGCATTTGTAAGAAGAATAAGGCAATTATCACCTACAGACAAAGCAAAACGAGTTTGAATTATCATTACAACAAGCGACAAGTGCTCTCGGATGGTATATCGACTGCTCCACTACCAATCTAAGTACGCGCATCTAGTTTCGTGCGTCTATATTCACATTATTTCATAATAATGGGAGCTTTTATGGCTCATTTTTTGTCGTATACTATAGAGACAATTGGAGACATTACTATCAAAGCTATATCATGATCCGAAAACCGGTTGCGTAGGCGTTCAAGCACTCTATCAAAAAGCTCAGGAGATCGAACCTAAAATAACTCTTAAAAGTGTTAAAGAATGGTATGCTAATCAAACCGATATTCAGAGTTTTCAAGAACAGAAGCGTAGCTTTGATGACTTCAAAATCACTTCTCATAACCCAAATGCTTGGCAAGCGGATTTAGCATTTTTCAAAAGCAAAGTCATACTGACGGCAGTCAATATCAATAGTCGAATTGGGTTTGCTCATATTCTAAAGAATAAGCAGTGGAGTAGTGTATCGAAAGGTATTAAATTGCTTGAAAAACAGAAAGTCGATATCTTGACAACCGATAACGGCTCTGAATTCATGAATGATCAAGCTCAAGCATATTTTAAGAGTAAGTCAATCACACATTACAATAACGAAGCCGGAGATCACAACACGATGGGTAAGATCGAGCGCTTCAACAGAACGTTGAAATCGCGCTTAACTAAGATTAACAATCCGCTTACGGTTAAGCTACTCAGCGATGTTATATTCAATTACAACAACACAACTCACCGTTCGATCGGAATGACTCCTAACCAAGCGAAAGGTACAGTGATCGAAAGCGAATTAGAGTACAACCGCGAAAATATGGATAAACTTGAAACTAAGCTAGAGATTGGGAGTAGTGTTCTATATCGACTAAAAAAGAAACAATTTGGTAAAGAAGACGCGCGATGGAGTAAAGCTATTTATGAGGAATCGATGGTTATCGAGTTCAAATTCGCTCTAAGAATGGTCATACCCTCCCTCTATAAGCCGCCTAACGATATCAAAACTATTAATGATAAACCGACAGACGCACCCATCGAAAACAATCAGATTTATGAAGCTGAGCGAATATTGGAGCACAAAAAAATGAAAAACGGCGAAGTGAAGTGCCTTGTGAAATGGAAGGGTTATGAAGAACCCACCTGGGAACCATTCTCAAATCTTCGACCGATTAATAAAAATGAGCAGAGTACACTCGAAAAGGAATACTGGAAGAAATAAAAAAATAACATGTAGAATATTATTCACGTGATATCTGTATGAATGGACGCTTAAAATCACCCTTAGGCGACACCTTTCTTAACTTTGGTCTGAATATTGTTTCTTCAACTGGCTTACATTTTGTTGGGATCTTAGAACTATCTTCTAGTAGCGTTGAGTTGTCATAGACATAACCATCATCAAAAAGGTCATAGTCGATGAACTCTAAGTTCGCATCCATATTGACTATATATGTTTCGTTATTTCTCACAGAAATTCAAAATATATTGTATACTATATATAGAGATAAACTAATATCAAGTATGACTTGTAAAAAATGTGTAGAACTCGCCTCACTGCGTAGAAAGCTATGGGTAATCAGGAGGTAAGCCGAATCAAATTTATGTTAACGAATCTTGATCCCATGGCATCATACCGAAGAACGATAACTACCAGAAAATACGCACGAGAACTCGAAGATATATTTCGTATCCCATTTCATCATATAAAGAAACGATATCTAAGTCTTTTAAACGAAAGAAATCGTATCTGTCATTCATACGCGCCTTCATATCAACATGACTCAGTCATGCCAAGCTACTGGTGAATTATCACTACTTAATTTCAATCAGTCAATATAGAAGTATGTTTCCTTCATTCACAAGTCTAGCTCAACGAGAGCAAAAACGCCAGGAGTTACTTGAGCGAACTCAACGACGACTACGTCAGGCTAAACTCAAACGAGTTATGTATTCAGAAGCACAATGGGCTACAGATGCTGATAAGTCTATCTCTCTAACTAGCAGCAAAGTAGATACCTCCACACAAACAACAAATACAAACCCAGTTTCAGTTTAAATACTTTTCTTTTTTTCGATATTTGAATATAGAACTATGTTTCCTTCATTTACAAGTCTAGCTCAGCGAGAGCAAAAACGTCAAGAGCTACTAGAACGAGCTCAACGGCGTGTGAAACAGGCCAATGAAAAACGCTAAAATGTATTCTGCGACACAATGGGCTACTGATTCTGATAAAGCGGTAAGCTTACCTAAGAAATCAACGGAATCAACACAGACTGATATGAGTGTTGGATCGGATGAGGCTATTCCATCAGAAGTAAAGCAAACCTTGGATGGGATGATTGGTCAAATAATTGATCAATCTGACTTGAGCACAAATCTGAGTGGTGAAAACTCTCAAACAAACCCTGATCCCTCAACACCTTCGGTCGAGATGAAGTCGCAAGACATTTCTACTTCTAAGACGGAGCCGGTATTCCCAAAACATGAAGAAGATGAGGTGTCGGACGATGATCAAGCAATTGCTAAAAACGCTTTGATTAAGATATTCGAAATCTATCCGGTTCTTGATAAGCTTGAACTACATCCTCTCGATAGAACTGGAAGACAGCTAACTCGATATATCGTTCGTGCAGGAGCTAAAATTTCTACGAAAACTGGAAAATCTGTATTTGTTAAAAATGTCGATTGGTTAGAAACATACTATTCCATTGAAAATGTGATTACGACGGATCGTCGATTTCTACAATACTTAGCGAATCGTAAAAAGACGTTGCCTACACTTTTTAAAGAGTTTGAAGAGCAAGCACAGACCGAACCACTAAAAGTGTGGGAGAGTTTGATCGGAAAGAAGCGTCGTTTGTCAAACCCATTGAAAAACGATAACTCTGATCGAACCAAGCAAAGACTAGAAGATAGTTTTGTCGTTGATTCATCAACATCTATGTACGCGGATGACTACAATGATGGTAAGGTACTGATGGCAAAACCGTTTGAATCAAGTAATTAGTATGAGCCCAGGCATGGCGTTCTTAGTGGTATTGATGAGGATATGGAGAAAGAGTTATCAAATGCGGATAACCATGCTAAAGAAATACTCATGAATTTCTTCAACCAACTTCGAATTCATAAAATTCAAACCGCATTTGATTTAAATCCAATCATTCAAACTGAAAACGGGGCAAAGAAATCGCAAGATTACTATTTCGGAAATGCTACGAAAAAAACAACATGCAACCTTAAGGACAACGCGAAAAAGACTGTAACAGGTGAAAACTATAAAGACTTGATGAAAAAAATTCAATGGATGGATACATTCACATCACTTCTGGATGGATTCGAGCAGTTAGACGAACACTTTCTTAATAAAAGACCCAACAAGAAAAAAAAGAGATATTCGAAAGAAAGCCGAAATAAATCTGAAGGAGAATCTCAAGATACTGAACACTATACTTCTTAATCATACAAAATCAACGGATAGCACCACTTCACGTACTAAAGAAAGAAGTATTGGTCTTTACGATGAAACAATCACACCCCTTATAGAAGCTGAAGCAGCCTATCAGCGCTATGATGAAGCGCTCAAGAAGCTTAAAGAAGTAGAGCAGTTGTTTGAATCAGCAAGAAATCGGATTGATATCAGAACGTTAAGATAGCTAAAAAGGCAGCACGATATGCAGTAAGTGCCATCAGAGCTGTCTATCGCAATAGCCTATGCAGAAGCCATAAAATCAGAAGAAAATTCTCTAGATGGTTTTGTTGACCGTCAGAATGATCGAGTAATCAAAAATACGATGAAAGACATGCTGGATCGCGTCAGCGGGAGTGGGCTAAAAGGACGTGGCCTAAAAGGCGCGGGAGTAGCACCCCTCGAAGGAGTTGTTAGACGCGGTGGAACGTATAACCTCAACGAAATTCAAGGACTTGCAACACCGAGCGCTTATACATATCGTCAGCTAGGAAGTAAGTACATTCGACTACCGGATCTTGATGCCAAAACACTTGTGATAGTGCAACCAAACCGTCGCAAATGCGGTCCTAAGTGCCAGTTCAGTGATAGTCTTCAAGCTATGATCAAAAGCTTAGTCTACAAGCAACATATTGACCAATCAGCATACGACAAGCTCACCATAGAAGATAAAAAACTTTTTAAAGAGATCCTAGCTATCACGCATTTGCAATATAACTTTCATGATAAGCTTGAGGACCCATTAGAAAGCCTACGAGCTGAATATGACAAGCTTAAAGGCGAAATCGAACTAGGAAACGATAATCCGAGTATTTTCAAGCAATTGAAAGTCATCACAGTTGATATGTACTCAAATAAGCTAATTTCTGATAATTAATTCAAACAGGTTATCACTCGTCTACTATAAGCATGTTCTTCTTCAACCCGAGAATTATTTCCAGCTCCGGCGGGAGCTATGGGGACAATAGCGATCTTAACGTTGCCGAGCTTAAATCCATCATGAAAATAAAAGTTTCCGAGCATTGATTTTTTTATCGCCTGTGAGATGTCTTTGTAAAATTACCATTCAGCCCAAAGAAACGTTTTCGAGAACCAGTCAGCTGAATATGGTTTTGTATTATCAATAGGTCCATAGTAACTACCCCTTTGCGTCTTATCATTGTGATTATAGTAACTATATGCTTTTAAGTTCGTGTTATCGTGATACTGGTCATAAGGAGCACCATCCCGCTTAATAGCACCAAAAGATACAACTCTGCCATCATCAAACACAGCATCATACTTCTTGTTTCGTTTAGTTGAAATGCGAAACGTAAACTTGTTCATGTTTATGTTAGGTTAGAGAGAAGTGCCTTCAATTCATTTAATTCTGACCTCAATTTATCTATTGCCCTTTGCTGCCGAAGGACAAGCTTGTGGAGCAAGCAGGCCATCTTGCTATATTCGATACTGTATGATATTCCCTCCACGTCAACCTCTGGGTCCTCCACTTGCAAACCATCGCTCTTGTGAAACGTAATGCAATGCGGGAGTCCTGCCTTGAGCAAGTCCTGAGCACGGTATCCAAGCTGAAGAGGTACAGAACCGTCATCGGTTTTGTATCTAAATAACAACGGCTCAATGGATAACATTTTATCACAAACATCATCTCCCAACCTCGTAAAATCCTTCTTCAAACGCTGATCACTCCAGCAATACACTCCAGTTGATGCTACAAGAGCTCCCGAACAACAGATTCCCACCGCAACTGAAATGATAGGCCCTACAGTCGAAACCAGACCTCCGCTAGTGCGAAAGTAAGCGACTCCACTAGCACCGGCATCAATGGTCGTGGATACAGTACTGGTGCAATGCAATCCATACAACGGAGTATTGGTGCCGATGCCGACCCTGCCAGCGCTAGTTATAATCATTATGGTAGAGTTATTCGTCATCATTCTGAAATCATTTGCGCTAACGGTACCCATAACGACTGATGTTGTACTCGTTGAAGCAGCTCGATTATCCATCTGGAACGCAAAAAGCAGTTCAGATGTGACGTTGCCATTGCTCAGGCATATTCCATGTTGTAGTTCCATCATTGAAGCTGTTGTTCGATTTAATGAAAACATTGCGTGATCCCAGCAGTACCATAGCTTGCGTTAGTGTACGGGGTATCAGTATGGACTAACATTTTGTCGATATTATCAGGAGCAGTTGAACCAGATCCACTAACAAGGTACAAACATCCTTTTGGTGGGATAGCTGTTTGTCCTAGTGTATTGATGCAGAAGGCATCTGTGGTCGTTGCTAATGTGTGACAATATGGGTATCCGCTTTTGTAGTTTCTACTGTTTCCGAAGTCAAGCATATGCTTGATCGTTTGCGATGACCAGACGGATACTGGCGATTGCTTCCAATCGATTTGAAAGAGACTTTGCGAAGTAGCGGATGCTCCATTTTGTGATATAGCTGTCGCATTATCACTACATACCAAATTCAAAAGAGGATATACAACATTAGATGATATTGTCGAACAGGTAGATGCGATCACTAATCCAGCCGTGTCCGAGGCTCGATAGATATTCACTGACTGGGTGTTCAGAGTTGATCCCCAAAACCGAATGTTATTATTGGTTAGAGACTGAGATCCCGAGCTTCCTAGACCTAATGTAATACCAGTCGAAGTTAGATTTCCAGAGCACTGGATTGAACCATATACCTCGAGGGCACACGATGGGATCGTTTGGTTAATGCCGACCATGCCATTATTAGACACTGTGAGCGTGTTAGCAGAGTTATGGCCCAATGAAAGATAATTATTATTTGTGTTGCTGCTATCATAGTAATAATTGATCTGTGCATATTGATCAGCGACATAATTCCCCCCTAATATGAGATAGCATGCGGATGTGCTCGACAGTGAAGGCATGAGAATCTTACCAAGCGAACCATTGGTTCCACTAGCTGACGATGATAATGTACTTAATGTCCCAGTTAAACTTGTTGCCGATAGAGAGTTGATTCCAGTGATGTTGCTTGAGCTGTCTAGTATGAGCGCTTTAGATGGAGCTGCTGTTCCTGGAGTGATACTTAGCACATAGGCAGGTGCGGACACTACGGATGAACCACTAACAGTTAGGCTACTACAGCTCAGCGCGCCAATACCGCTAATATCACCACCAGTGCCTGGTACAAGAGCTACACCCGCTGCCGCTGACCCTTGGGTGATTCCAGTGAGGTAGGTTAGTCGATAGTCATTCTTACTCAGATAAAGCGTCTGGGCGTAAGTATACGTTAGAAATCCACTAGCATCCAGTGAGAGGTAAAATTCTGGGTTATAAACGGGAGAATTGAATATTGGTTGAGGATAACTAAATCCGCTCATGTTTGTTTTGTCTCGAGCTATATAGATTCAGCTATTTTCGTACACAATCATGAGTGGTATCCCCGATTATGGTGGTTATCTCCCAAAACAGTATCAAGATGCTAAAAACCCAACCATTAACGATTTAGATATTCCAGCGTTGTATCGTATGATAATGCTCGCACCGAGCGGAAGCGGTAAAACGAATATGGCTTTTCATATTATTAAGCATTCGCCTAACGTATACGCTTATCTCCACGTGATATGTCGCAATCCGAACCAACCTCTCTATGACTATCTCAGAGATAAACTAGATGGTTTCATATCGTTTTATGATCCAGATAGTGCACCTAGCGTAGATCAGATTCGTAGAACACCTCTATCTTCGAAGAAACCCGAGCTTGTCATATTTGATGATATCACCTCTGATAAACATATTCTTGAAAAGTTAGTCTCTACTTACTATATTCGATGTCGGCATTATAAACTATCATCGATTCTGCTTGCACATTATTTCTTCTCTCTGCCGAAGCTTATTCGTCTC
Organism: Phytophthora x cambivora; assembly: GCA_033557925.1. Lineage (NCBI taxonomy): Eukaryota > Oomycota > Peronosporomycetes > Peronosporales > Peronosporaceae > Phytophthora > Phytophthora x cambivora. The sequence continues at coordinate 690,699 of JAUCEB010000012.1, read as the reverse complement.
AATAGTGAGCTATGTGTTATCCTGAAAGCAAACTCCAAACGAGATCTAAAAATAATTCTTAAGGACTTCAACCTACCCGGTGTAAGTGAGGAAATGATCTTTAGAGCGTATAACCGATGCACTTCTCATATTGGCCAAGCTCTGGTAATCGACGGTATCAGAGGGGAGATGAGACGAAACTTTGATAAGGTGTTGGATAAGGAAGAGCTCATGTGATTAGCTAAATAAAAAATCGGTGTAAAGTATTAGTTATCAGATATATCATCAAAATGTCAAGTTTTGTAAAGCTCGATAGCACTAATTTAGTCCAAGATGGCACATATTCGACTTGGAAATATTCGTTTCCTGGGTCTGCAGCCAATTTCAATGGCACTGTTTGCGCTATTCAATCAATCACGATGTACAACAGCGAGTACAACATCGATGCCATGCAGTTTCAGAACTCTTCGTTTAAAGTAGAAGTACCGAGTCGGTACTTCTACTTTAGCCATACTCCGCCCGACGAAGACCACAAGGCACGCATTTCAAACATTGGTTCGCTACCTCTTGAAGATCTCAAGGAGAAACTATTTAGTTGCCTCCAAACTAAGTCTGACGACCCGCTTTTCACGCTGCGTGATGCCTCCAATTCAAGTGCGAAATGTTGGAGTCAATTCCAACATGTCTACGAAAAGAAAAAAAGTATCGTGTTTGTTGCTCAAGAGTGGGGGTTTGTGGCATGCACCAAGTGTGGCAAGGTGTATTCGTATCGCTCTGCGCACGGCACATCAACTCTGACAAAGCACATGAAAAAGGATTGCGCCAAGTCCTCGCTGGCTAAGACTAGAAGCATAACGGATTACCTGGGTACTCAGAAAGTGTCGGGCTCTGATAAGAAGCGCATCATCGAAGCGGTTGCACACATGTGCTGTACAGACATGCGTCCATTCAACATTGTGGCTGGAGTTGGCTTTAAAGAATTTACAAGGGTGGTTTTTGAAATTGGTGTCCGTTCTCAGCGCCTGTGTGACGCTACAGATCTTCTGCCTGTTCCTAACACTGTCCGGAATAATGTTCACGAAGATGCAGATTTAATTCGGACTAAGCTGGTGCAAATTTGCTTGGAACATTTTGGAGGCTGCTGTGGGGCTGGATTTACCGCTGATTTGTGGACGGACTCAATTCGTAAGCGGACGTACTTGTCTTTAACATTCCACTACTTGACGGTCGCATTTGAGATTCATGCTCGAACGCTGCAAGTCAAAGAAATCGAAGGTATATCCCACACGGCACCGGTTCTTTTGGGAGTTTTCAGTGAATCTTTAGCGGATTTCGGTATTGTTGACACGTCAAAATGCACTGCTGTCACCGACTGCGGCTCCAACCTCTGCGGTTCGCAAGGCCTCCCATCGAAATACAAATGGATCCCGTGTGCTGACCACAAGATCGCCATTTTGATCACTACGGTGCTGAGTAAGACAACCGCTACAGAGTCAGGTACTGTTTCGGCTCCGTTTTACAAGTACTACGACGAAGCCCCTGAGATCTATGAGTTGTTGGATCGTTGCAAGGCGCTCGTGGGCTACGTCAAGAAGAGCAAGTTACAGAAACAATCGGAGTCCACGCTCAAGCAGGAAAACGTGACTCGTTGGAATTCCCAACTTGTCATGTTTGAGAGTATCTTGAAGTCGTATGACCAAGTGACAGAGCTCCTGGCTCAGCGAGGGAAGTCGGTTTACATTTCCTGCATAGATAAGGAGTTGCTGGAGGAGCTGATGCGCTTTCGTCTTCCCTTTCGAGAGGCTACATGCACGCTAGAGAAATGGAAGGACCGACTCTCCATCTCGTTGTTCATGAGCGACACAAGCTGATGACGTTGCTCCAACCCCAGCTGGACCGTGTGATGATCGATAAAAAGAAAAAAAACTGTGCTCGATGGACCGCTGGATATCCGCAATGTTGGTGATATAGTGGTGATTCCTCCCGACAGTAAAAAATCTGCTTGTGGTCAAGAAGTTGATGCGGGAAAACTCGGCACCTAAGTGGCAATTGGATGTGTATCAGCTGCGGTGCTGGACCCTCGTCAGAAAAATCGTCTCGACAAGTTTGGCGTTACGGCTGAAGAGCTCAAGAATGCCAAGGACAAGTTGGTAGATCTGATGAAGAACGAGAGTTTTGATCGAGCAGAATTCATCCGACCTCGTGGCAAAAAGACTAGTAACAAGAAGCTAAAATCAGCATCGGGGGCGATAATTGTCGGGGCTGCAGCGCTATGTTCCAGTGATGAAAGTGACAGTGATGATGGCGCTCCTCGCTCGTACGATGACGAATTGGAATGAGCTCAACAGGTTCCTCAACTCAGAGTTGAGCGAAACGGATAAAACAGGCTTTGATCTGTTAAAGTGGTGGGGTAAGACGGGTGCTGTACACTATCCAAGGTTGGGGAAGGTAGCAAGGTCGTTGTTGTGTATCCCAGCGGCAAGTGCAATGTCAGAATCCAACTTTTCAAATGCAGGAATAGTAATGACCAAAGCTCGGAGCTCGCTGAAGCCGTCTCTGCTGGATGATATCCTGGTCGTTCGATCAAATGGCGATCTCGCTAAACGCTAGGCCACCTGCTGCACCGACATAGTAATAGGGCGCTAACATCCACATTGTTGCATTCACTTATTGCATTTGCAATCGACCAGCTTGGGTGTGCTTCATGTATACGAACTAAATTTTGCTTTCTCTTAGTAGGGTCGGCTCGGGTACCCGAGGCTTGGGGCCGGGCGGGTACGGGTACCCGACTCCGGCTGGGGACCCTGGATGGGCGGGCACGGGTACCCGCCTCTCGCCGTTTGCGAGCCCTGCCGACAGCTGCAACTACATCTACAATCAGTCTTAACCTCCAAGATGGTATCTATCAGTATGATGATATCAATCGTAGTATCCAGACTGCTCTAGTTAATGCTGGTGCATATCTGATTGACGCATCGGGTAATAATGTGTTCTACATTAAAACGAGTGAAAATAGCGTCTATTATGCATGCCAGGTTGATTTCTCTCCAACTCCGACGAGTCTTCCTGTTGGTTATACGAGACCTGCAACTGGTTTATACTCTACTGGTGGCACTGGTTTGCCTACGACTAGCCGCGTTCCTCATCTCATTATTGATAACGTTGAATTCGGGAAGGTAGTCGGCTTGACAACGGGAACATATCCATCGACATCTGCAACCGTTGCTAGTGCTCAGCTTTCAAATATTATCCCTCAAATTCACCCTACGAGTTCGTATATCGTTAGATGTGACTTAATCAAAAACGATTATGTAGCATCAGGCGATATTAACAGTGCATTTGATAGAGGCGATGCCGCGATCGGCAAGCTAATTTCTTACAAACCGAGTCAATACGCGTGGATGAACACTCACAATGGATCGCGATCAACAATCACCATTAGTATCTACAATCAAAATGATAAAAAAGTAATCTTCCGTGATACTTCAGTCTCAATAATGCTCCTACTCAGACAAAAAAATAAGTTATGCTTATTTTTTTTTCTTACAATGTGAAGCTTCCTCCGGACTTGCGCATCGCTCTGAGCGCAGCCATCTTGGCCTTCATCTCAGGCGATCCTTTCGCAAGTTTCTTCCCTTAGGTTTGGCTACTCCAACACCGTAACGTCGTCGGACCTCGCCTCGAACTGACTTGATTAGATTTTCATGCTCAGGTTTGGTAGCTTTACTAAGTAAGAACCTTTCGCCAGCATCAACCGCATCTGTGATGAGACCCTTGCGTTTAGCATAACCGAGAGCATTCTTTGCCGCCTTCTTGACGTCAGCCATTGAAACTCTTCCACCTTCCTTCTCGACATCACTATCAGAATCATAAATACCAATACCAGTGAGAGACTTGATCGCTGCTCTTGCCGGAATAGCAGCGGTTGGTTGACCAGCATAAGTTGCTAGTGCTGGAACAGCTGCATCCACTGCTTTGCTCAGCACTCCGCTGTCTTTAGCAAATTTAAAAGCCGATTTGATACCTCCCCACACTTTGGACCATATTGAGCCGCCTTGAGCCCTCTTGTAACCCTTTTAACCTCGTGTCGCGTAATGTCAAGTCTGACACCCCGACCAGCCTTGCGAGCCTTAAGAGCCTTCTCATATGAAGCCGGGTGTAGATGAATGAGAGAACCACTACCCTTCAGTTCATTGGATGTGAGAGTGATCTTACCAGTCTTGAAAGCCTTAGCCAGCTTTCGTTCTGGGATGTCACTGGAGATCGTTAATTCGCGATACATGATTGTAATCTATATCTTCTGAATTAAATATTATTCAAGAATAGTCAAATTAAGATCTTTCATATTTTTAAATACATCTGGCTTGTTATACTGCTTCGAATAGAGCCATAGTATACACCAAATCCCGCAGTATTCACCGTACGCACTTTGTAGCTGTCGAGTATAATATCGCTTGATACCATACCTGGTCGGTGGACCTTCCCCCATACTGTCGAAGAATTGACCATTACACACTGCCGTCCAGTGTCCTATATCAAGATTAGGTGGTCGAAGCAGTATCAGGAACGATCCTTTCTTTGGGAGTGGCTTCGTTATTTCATTGGACTCATATATATCATCTAGCCTAATATTTAATTTATCAGCGAGCTCAATCAAATCATGATCACTAGTGATCGGCTTGATTAGGTCGGCCATAATAATTAATTTATTGAAAGTATATAAAAGACCATATAGAATCAACTATGAGCGAGACACAACTATCCGATCAATATTTATACCAAAGCTCTCTTAAGAGCGACCCGGAGATCAAGGTATCTTCTGGCAAGCGTGTACCCTTTGTTATCGATCCGAATCAGGGTTCGTACCAGAATGGAGTTATTACCATTGATGCAACGGCTCAGCTGAATGGCTCGGAAGGGTTCTCATGCCTTCGCGATGCTTATCTTATGCTACCATACAAGGTTTCGATGAAGAATGGTGCAACTGCGCAAAGCGCTGCTGCTAACCGTCTATGTGCTACGTTAAAGTGCGGCAACTGGAACGTATTTGAGTGGATGTCGCTCGAACTCAACGGCAAAACTATTGTCAGTATGGCTGATTACAAGCTATTCTGGAACAATATTCGTGCTCAAACCGGATACAGTACCCAGTACGTTGAGAAGCATGGTTCTGAGTCTTTCTTATACCCCGATGCCGCTCAGTCTGTATCATACAGCTCGTTAACGAACTCAACTAACGGTGACGGCTATTCGAACAATGCCGCGTTTTCCTCCTCATTTTCCGCCTCTGCTCCTCCTGGCGGCGCTACAATTGCTAACGACGGGTTTGTAAAGCGTCTATTGTCTAACCCTCCCAATCCCGGTGCTGATTTTACCAGTGATTGGCCATCTGTAGGTGGTGCTAGTGCTTCGACTACAATCGCTAATCAGACTTCGCGTGGAGCATTCGTTGCTGGTGCGTCTACGGCTAACGCCATTATGGGCACGTGGAATTACATGCTCAAGATTAAGCTAACGGATCTTCACCCCATCTTCAAGGAGCTAGATCTCATGGCTAATCCTCAGATTCGTCTACGTTTCCGTGTCAATCAGGGTGCCGCTGCCGTCGCTGTTGATTCAGGAAAGGGAATGTCGCTGGCTTCTACCACTCTTGCAAGCGGTAATACCTGTCCAGTTATGATTGCTGCCTCGTCCAGCGGTAATCCGATGGCCGGTGTTCTTGCTGCCTCTGCTGGTTTCAGTATCGCGTGGGGTGCTATCGTTAATACACTTGAGCCTACTATTGATGGAACATACATGCCATTTACTACAACTCGTTTTTACGTTCCGTTTGTACACCTTGAGAACCCGCAAGCTATCATTAGCAAGCCTGTTAGGAAGGTGCGCTTCAATGATTGTTATGCACAATTCTTTAGTCAACGCGCTGGTATTGGTAAACAATCGAATCAGCTAAACGTTGCATTCGATTTGCAACTATCGGCTTCGGTGAAGAATGCGAAGTATGTTATTCTCCTGCCGTTTGCTGAGCAGACGACTAACTTTGCTAGTGCAGCTGTACAATAATACCAATCGCCCTTTGACACGGCCCCGTGGACGCTTCAACCTGGTTCATCGATTAGAAACTTTAATGTCCGCATTGGTTCGACGCAAGCATTCGATATTAGCCACGACTATGATTTCCATCACTTCACGAATTAAATTGCTAAGATCGGTGCCATCAATGGTGATCTAACACCTGAACTCGTGAATGGTCTTCTTGACTATCAAACTTGGTCGTTAACTAACCGCGTTCTAATCGCTGATGTTAGTCGTCTAACCGATAAGGATGTCCTGCAAGCTATTCAAGTAAGCGGTGTTAATGCAGGGTGCCAGGGAACAAATATGTTGATTCTCGTAGTTAGCGAGCAAGAGCTGACCTACAATCGTCTCACAGGCGAAGTAGAAGATTTTACCACAGCTTAGATAATTAATTTAAAAAAATAGATGTTGTGTCTACCCTGTATATAGATACCATGTCAACAACGATTACATTCGGCAAGTATAAGAATTCTTCTATTGAAGAAATCTTCGCTAAGGATCCCGGCTATTGTCGGTGGTTGAATAATCAACCAAACTTAGTAAATTAAGAAGTTAAGAATTTTCTCATGTCAAAGTTATCTCAGGATGACGGTGACTACGTAATGAATTTTGGAAAGAACAAAGGAAGAAAGTTAAAAACTGTTCATCAACTTGATCCTGAGTATACCGATTGGTTACGTAATCACAACTTTGTGAAAGAGAAGTGTTCGCGTCTTGTCGCTGAATTAGCTGAACTTCATTAAACCGTGGATATTTTTTTTTATCTTTTTAGATGAACAAAAAAATCTAGCCGATGGGTCGTCTAATTAGCATCCCATAGCTGTGAAGAATTGTTCGATATCATCGAACTGATTCATTTGATTTTGAATGCGGCAAGGATGCATCACGTTTGCGATTAGTTCTTCTTTAACATTTTGAATAAAGCATTTGCGATGTTCAAACTCCATAATCTTATATTTTACGTCATTGAAAATGCTCTTGACTGGATGAACTAAATAAGACTTGTCGAACATGTCCGTAAATTCTTCAAATTCTTCATCACCTTCATCATACTCATCGCCTAAATATCCAACATAGCCGAAAAGTTGCTGTTTCGTAAATAGGTACCAATACTGATAGATTCTTTCTTGAGGTGTTTCTTCATACTCTTCTTCTTCCACAAAGAAGTCGTCAACTTCCATAAAGAAGCCTGGTTCTGGACTTACGAAATTAGCTTCTTCGTGCGGGAATAGGTTAATGTTGGCTTCTTCCTCAGTAGGTAAGATGGGGAATAGATCGGCGTTCATCGTTGTTGTTGGTTGGTTGGTTATCGTAGGATATGTTGTTATTATACTTTAACATTTCTTATATCAGGATCAACTCAGTTTTATATATCCAAAAATTGAAACTGGTATGACAATATTGTAAGTTGATTTTCTGAAGGGTAGTCCCTTGATGATATTGTAAGTTGATTTTATGAAGGGTAGTCCCTTGGATGTTAAATTAAGTACGCCTCCTATAGTTATTAGAGCTTGAGCGTGTCTATGATTGGGGTCATTTTAGTCAAGGGCTCTAAACCCTAATTTGTGCAAAGGGGGTTATTTTAGTTTCTCTTACTTATAAGCATTTAAATATAAAAATAGATAACGTTAAATTGTTAGAAAACCATGAATTTGCGATCCATCACCTAGGCGCTGGTTACTACTTGCTGCTGATGTGGTACCTCTACGATCGTGGTTCTGAGGCTGAACAATTTGAAAAGCCTCAGCTGTGTGTATATCCAGGTAGGAAGCTTGCAAGGTTTCTATTTCGTTTGTATTGATTAAACCATTAGATTAAAGCTGACAAATATGTATGTATATGCTAGGCGGTATGATATTTATCCGCTTTGAACGTGTGAAGACTGCCCCGCAACAGGGTATCTCCCTGTTTAAAGATCCTAACGACCCCTTCACATGCCCGTTACACGTGCTTGCTGTCGCTCTCGCCCTTCAACCTGCTCCAGGAACTCGCATCTTCCCGCAATTTGCCGCCGTACCTGTGCTGTCCGTGTCCGAAGGTCAAGATGAAGATGACGATCTCGGCCTGATTGCGCAGCTGGACCGTGAGCTCGAAGAAGAACCTACATGCAAGACGCCACAGCCACGTCGAGCCAACTCAGCCCCTGGTGCTCAAGCTTATATAAATATACTATTAGTCATGGTTAGTGGACTGCCAGCAGCAAAGGAGAGTGGACTCACGATGGGACTTACCTCGCACTCCTTCCGACGAGGTGGGGCCATGCACGCCAACTCCGACAGTCGTATTAGTCCTAACTGGGTTGTTGAACGCGGGGGCTGGAATATGTCGCGCGTGAGCAAAGCGTTTTCCTATATGCTGAACACAACACACGAGGATCAACAGGTTGTGCGTCAGTTGAGCGGGTGGAACCCGCAAGCCAGCGCCCGACTTCTAGATCTTTCTTCACTAGACGGCGTTGTCCGAACGCGCGTCGAAAAGCTGCAGGAGATCCTTTTCGCTGCTGTCACTGGTTTCCCGACACTGTCTTGGAACTTGGACCCCCAGGTGCTCGAAGTCTTGATGGCGATCTTGATCCTGCACTTTCCCGAGATGGAACGCCATTGCTTGGACAGCCCGTACGTTCGCCGCCTTCACGAAGCCCTTGGCGTCCTCAACATACAGGCCTCCGAGCTGTTGGCATGGTCGATCACCCTCCGAGCAGCCTTCAATCCACCTGCAGAAGAGAAGCAAGAAACGGCGGCGGAGTCCTCTCAAAACGTGACCCGTGTTCTTGAAAAGCTGTCGCAGCAGCTCGACGAGCTATTGCTCCGTCAAACGCGCGTAGAAGAAAAGTTGGCAGCGTTGGGGGCGAACACAGAATCTATTGACAAGCAAACAAACACTACCGAGCAGCAGCACCAAGAACTCGAGCAGCCGCAGCCGAAGCGCGCACGCAAGCTAGCCTCAAAAGCGCTGTCGACGGTGTGGTTCGAGTGGTTCACTGCTGTACCACGCATGTACGAATCAACAACAGTTAGCAAAGCTACCCTTCACGAGTCACGGCACGCCGTTGCATTCATGATGCTCTGCTTACCTTCAGGGTTCAAGCTGGATCCGGCCTCGCCAGCGTACAAGGCGGAGGTTCATGCACTTGGAGTCGAAGCCGAGAAGAAGACCCTTGCATACTTGGCTGCCCAAGGCTCCCAGGCAGTAGCCGTTGGCTCGGTCGTCAAAGCCATGCGGGCGCTTCACAAAACAGGCCATCTTTCCGTCCTCCTTGACCAGTTTCGCGAGCGCTACTACGAAGGCGAAGTCGTCGACCCGACGCCCAATTCCGCCCTTCCGCCCTTCCTGCGTTTTACCTAAATGCACACGCAACACGCTATAAGGTCAATCTTATATATGCAATACGTACAACAGGAATGACATAGACTCGCGTAGCCAAACTCTCTGAAAAGAAAAGCAAAAGCAAAATCATATTTTATGCCAATGCCGGGGTTTGAACCCGATCCTCCAGGCCCGAAGGCCTGTTGCTCAACCTCACGAGCTCCATGGACGCGGGGTTAGTCACTTAAGGTACCTCAACAACACAAGCGAGGTGGTAGCGCTCAGCGCGCTGCGGGGAAACCAAGCAAGAGGCACCTCTGCCCGTAGCCACACCCGCAGCTAGCTCCGTAAGACGCGCGCTACAGCACCAGACGCGGACACGCCAAGCGCAACCAGCCCCGCACGCAGGCACGCCACGCACAACCTGCTCAGCATGGCGCGCCACACATCACGCGCAATCTGCCCCGCACGCCGCACACCACGGTCCCAGAAAGCAGCTCAGCACGCGTCCACACTGGAGAACAAGCACAAACACGCAAACAACAACAGCAGCAACAACAACACAGTCAGTATATGCATCATCACCACCCTTCGCTTCTTAGCGCGATGCATACCGTCGGGTGTGGGGCGCGGCGTGGTCGGCGTGGGGCGCGGCGTGGTTGGCGTGGGGCGCGGCGTGGTCGGCGTGGGGCGCGGCGTGGTTGGCGTGGGGCGCGGCGTGGTCGGCGTGGGGCGCGGCGTGGTTGGCGTGGGGCGCGGCGTGGTCGGCGTGGGGCGCGGCGAACTTCTGAACTGTTGGTCGAGCAGGGAAAGAAATCCGATTGCAAGGTTAAATGTAAAAAAAAACATTGATACTGTTTGCTACCGGTATAAGTTGGAAGCAGTCAAACTGAGTTGTAATCTTCCTGGTATGGTGTTACAGCTCTCTGGATATTTATATCCAGAGTTTAGGTGGGTTCGTGAACCGTCGACAATCCTGTGTAAACGCGTATCTGACTATATTGGTAATTTCTGATACTTATCCATATCATAATTCTACATACTAAAAGATCGTAATAACTGATGTACTTTAAGATCCGATGCAAAAGAGAGTGGATGTTGACCCAACCGGTAAAGAACGACATTCGCGGGACATGAAACTAAAGCGACATTCGCGCGACTGATACCTGAAGCAACATTCGCGTGACGTTTGCACGATTTGTGACGCATTTAGGAGCAATACAATTTGTTATAATAATTTAAATAAGACTATTAGGTCTCCCAGAGGTACAATATGAACCTCGCGGCTCTAGATTCAGATAGCCAACTGCTGCTGTCATTGCTGTATTCCCAGGGCCACTCGCGGCTCTAGTTTCGACTAATCAATTACCACCTGCCGCTATCACTGCAGTACTATCAGGTGCCGAATGAACTCACTGCTCCTGCCGCAAGAAATCAGTGAGCTCGCGGGCGGGTCTCTGGGTTAATGGGCTTCAGACAAAATAGAAAACCAGAAAAAAACTATCTCGGAAAACAGGGTACTTACTCCATGTAGTCTCTACACTAGAATCAGCTAGGTATCTGCAGTCTAGAGCAGCTTGTACCCATAACCATGGACACCGACCCACCGATCTTTCAATTTATCTTTCTCCACCCCAAGAACATGAAGTAAAACATTACCTAACATATATGAATCGATATTTGTTGTTCTTAAAAAAAAGCCTTGTAAAATCATCGTCTTTATACCAGGTACAGTATACGGGCAAGCTCTGGATTACGTTTCAAATGATCGACTTTCCTTCGACTATCATCAAACTCCTACTTCAGTATTACACAAATTCTCGTCATAAATACAGAGAAATCGGGCGGAGGAAAAGAACTACATGTTAGATTACTAAAGAAAACTATCCTGACTCGCCTGGGTGAACTCAGCGATTCGCGGTGGCCGCGACAACATCCACCGAAAACTCGGTGTTTTTTTTCTTGGTGATTTTCACACACTTGGCTTTTAGCCTTAGAATAACTACAGGAAAGCACAGTGCTTGACGCCCTTTGTAGGCGTCACGAGCCACATGCTGTCAGTGGAGCTGCTGCTTGTGCTAGACGTGTAATTAGTGCCCGTGGAGTTGCCGCTCGTGTTGGGCGCGGAGTTGCTGCTCCACAAAATTCTTACTTGTCTGCCCAAAAATTACTCACCTCGACCTCCAACAAAAGGAACGCCACAATTTTTGAGCTACCGGTACACTTTTACCCAACTAGATAGGTTAAAATTCGAGTCTTATTTTGAGACCGAAGAGTCAAAGTATAGACCCTGGTGAAGTTAAAATCCGCGATACGACTCACCGGTGGGACCGTTAAATCTCTCTCAAGTCTCAATGGCGTTTCCTTTACGATAAAACTAGTGTTAGAGCTTACCGCTGGAGATGCTCTTAGTAGAACAACACGTATCAAAAGTCGGCATCGTCGATACGTGTATTTGGCTACGTGTTTTTATTTTGCGGTGCTTCTGAAAGCCTCCTAATATCCAGAGCTTTCCGGGCAACGCACGGCATTAGTATTAATAGTGTTGTTTCAGCTGCCACTTGTTGTGTCCGTCACAACCTGTTTAAAAAACCACGTTTTGCCGATAATCCAGAAGTTAAATCAGACACAACAGTTATTCGTGTAATAAACAGTAAATGTGTGTATATGTACAGGAAATTTGTGTAAATACTTAAATAATCTTGTGTTTTGATGAAATTGCCACAACTTCAACTCGACTAATGCCGTCCGTTGCCCGGCAAGCTCTGAATATTTTCAGATACGAAGTATTATAGTTCGTGAAGTACAAGTTTTGCTTTTATCATAGCTACACTAGATTACTGAGCAACGTTACTTCACAGATGACATACTTCGAGTATTAATAACTTAGAACATTAAAATTGCCATTTGCAAAATCTACTATTTTATTCTGATGAACTGAGTTTTCACACTTCTAAGTTTAAAAAAAAGATTTGAAACCCAAGTGTACAGTAGTATAGTGGTAGAAAGAGCGTGTTTTGAATACAGCTGAGAGCTCACTCCTTGATTTCAATGGCGCGAATGAATAAATTTTGCTTTCAAGATGTTTCGAACGCGATGTGAACAAGAGGCATATGCCACGAGCATATCGATAGAGATACAGATTGATATTTGCAGGGCTCGGAATCAGTAAATAAAATAAAAAAGTTAGGCAGTAAATTTACTGAAATAATTTATTTGTGCGACCCCAATAATCAGTAATCCTTCTATTCTAGAACATTTATGCTAATAACACTTTCGTCTATAAGCTTCGAGGCGAGAGATTCGAGTTTGCGCGCTTTTAGCTCACAACACGTAACTTAGAATTCACTTGATAGTCTACCATGTACCCGATACCGAAGCAACTGACCCAAGCCCTCAAGTCGAGGCTGCCAAACGGTTAGTGCTTAGTCAACACTAACCGTTTGGCATCTGCGACTTTGGCAGCACTCGAAACGCTGGTGATGCTGAAATACACCGGTACCGGTATTTCCTTTCTTTGGGATGCTGATCTAGTGGCGATGGCGATCAAGGGGCAACGTAGCGAACATCTAATGTGTGGTCGTATATGATACCGTATCTGTATACAGTATGCTATAGAGGTTTACTGGGGGTAATCATTATTTTATTGGCCAATAATTTATTGACTCGAGTAGACCCCCTCAGTAAAATAAAATAGATATTTTTCCAAGCTCTACTTACAGCGCCATTTGGTTGTACTTGTATAAACTGTTTACACAATATTATGAGTACACGCAGCTGATGATGGAGCTTGATGCGTGTCTAGCGTTGGCGTGAAGCGCGTGAATTGAGACGAAGTTCCATCATTGAATGTTATGACGAAATCACGCATGACAGACTCTCAGCTCGCCAATATGACTTGATATTAACTCAAATTTATTTTTTTATCCTCGGGTACTAGAGATGTCTATTTTCTAGTTGAGGAGAAAGCTGTTTCTTGTAGCTCAGGTATCGTTAGATAAATTGATGGTTCGGTAGACGAGGGTCTTGTCCAAGTTTGCTGAACATGAACTGGAGCTTTCGATCTGAACTAGGAGTATCGTTCAATATTTTCATGTGAACGCACGTGATGTTTATTGGCGGCGGGGTTATTTTTTTCTACCACAAATCCGAAACAAATTATTTTATCCCACGAGACGGCTTTTCATTATTGTCAGTATATGTATATGAAGATGTGAGGGCAATTTAAATAGCATGCTGAATCAATCCTCTCGAAACCAAGAGACTTGATTCTGCTTCTTTAAGGTCGTTGCGACAAATATCCAGAGCTTGGAAAAATATCTATTTTATTTTACTGAGGGGGTCTACTCGAGTCAATAAATTATTGGCCAATAAAATAATGATTACCCCCAGTAAACCTCTATAGCATACTGTATACAGATACGGTATCATATACGACCACACATTAGATGTTCGCTACGTTGCCCCTTGATCGCCATCGCCACTAGATCAGCATCCCAAAGAAAGGAAATACCGGTACCGGTGTATTTCAGCATCACCAGCGTTTCGAGTGCTGCCAAAGTCGCAGATGCCAAACGGTTAGTGTTGACTAAGCACTAACCGTTTGGCAGCCTCGACTTGAGGGCTTGGGTCAGTTGCTTCGGTATCGGGTACATGGTAGACTATCAAGTGAATTCTAAGTTACGTGTTGTGAGCTAAAAGCGCGCAAACTCGAATCTCTCGCCTCGAAGCTTACAGACGAAAGTGTTATTAGCATAAATGTTCTAGAATAGAAGGATTACTGATTATTGGGGTCGCACAAATAAATTATTTCAGTAAATTTACTGCCTAACTTTTTTATTTTATTTACTGATTCCGAGCCCTGCCTGCGAGTCAAGAAGAGCGCAACTTATTCTCAAGTGAGAGGGACTGATAGCCAAGAAGCCGTAACTTCATGTAGCTTAGATGGGGGCTAACCGATGCCTGGCGGAGGACAGACCTTGGAGGGTGCATCTGTCCCGCACCTCAATTTGCGGGCCCCATTCTAGAGGGTCCAAGGCTGAACTCGTCCTACCGATCTGCTGTTCAAGATCGTCGGCCTGCTCTCAGGACCGACATGGCTACATCCTACCGACAAGGGTACCGTGCGTAGGTACCAAGAAGATGGCACACTTGCAGAAGGGAGCGTGATGCGCTTCCGAATGATGGCGCGAGGCGCTCCTACCGACTTGGTCGTCGGAAGTCACGTGGACCTCCAAGGACGAGCGTCGCGGTGCTGTGTCAGGGCTTTCAAGTGTCTTCGAAGGCGGGTTGTCATGTCATTGGAGATGACATGTCAACCGCGCCCTGGGTATGTAGGAGGGGGGTGTCGCCCCTATGAGAGGGAACGATACCTCCGACCTTCCCGTTCGTCTCTCAGTCGTAAACTTCCCCTGTCTAACAAACAACAAAACAAGGCTTTACTTTTTCGTTAACTACTCTACTCTCTACGCTACTTCGTCTCTTCGGTCTCGACTCTTCGCTTCGCTCCTTCTCGTTAACAGTCCCAGCGGATCCGACCCAAGGCAGTGGAGGTGTGCGACATTTGGTGGAGAAGCAGGGTACGCTGCTAACTGGGGAAGGACTGGGTGAACGGTTCGAGACCGTGGAGTGTGGACTTTCGCTACTGGAGAACTACTATGGAATCGCGAGAACACGAAGACAACGTGAGTGAGGCGTTCTACTCGGACACAAGCGGAGACCCGCGTGCGACGACTCCCCCTAACCTGGGTACGGCGGCGGGGCCGCCAACCACGAGGCCAGGCTTGGCTGGCGTGGGTGCGCCGGGTTCCAACCCCGGGCGACCTGACTTGACGACCCCCGACTTGTCGACTCCTGAGGGACTCGCTACGGCCCGGATGGTACTGCAACGCGTGGTTGACGGTACCAGCCGTACTGGACAAGGAGCTGGCCTGTCCTGGCCGAACCTCGGACAGGGCCTGGGGGCCTCGACCGCGAACGTGCAAGGAACACCTGTGAACCAGACGACTATGGGAGCGTACTATTCAAGAGCGACGAGCGTGGCTTCAAGTGGCATTCCTCAGTCGGCTGGTGGAGCGAACCCGGTGACTCCGAGCCCTATGGTGTCCAACCCGATGCTCGGAGGGACGTATCTGGGGCTGACCATTACGGCCGGTGCGACTCCGATGGGGTACTCGACGCTGGTGCCGCCCAGTACGGCGCGCTCGGCTATCCCGACCTACGGAGGGTACTCGCTGAGCAGTCTACCGACCGCCAACTTGCCTGGATTGATGAACACTACGCCGATGGGCTTCGGACCGAGCATGTTGCCGGTCGGGCATACTACTGGTACCCCGCAGGTGGGGGCACAGGCTACCGTGAGCGCCGGGGGCCTCACGATGCAACTTCTGCTTCAGGACCGAGTCTGTCGCTTCCTCAGGGAGGAGCGACTCCGACTACTGCTGGTACGACTACGACTACGGCGTACGGTGGCATGCCGTCGCGAATCAAGAATGCAGTCAAGATGATCCAACCGTTCTACTCTGAAGGATCGACTGTGGAGAAGGCGAGAGCGTTCTGGAACGCGTTCGAGCGCGCTACGGTTGGTCTGGAAGAGCAGCTGAGACTCAGTGCTTTTCGAGAGTGCTTGAAGGGCAAGACCGCTGAAGATTGGTGGATGTACTCCCTCATTCCTGACTTTGAGACGTTGCGTACAAGGTTTCACAATCAGTTTGTGTGCCTTACGCCGCTTCAAACGATTGAGCGCTTGAAAAACGCTAAGCGTACTAAGGGTATGTCTGCGGAGGTGTGGGGAGACCTGATCTCAGGGCTGTGCAACGAGGCCCAGTGCTACGACCCGCAGATGCGGTACCAGTATTTCCTGTCGGGCCTTCGCAACCGAGAGTGGAAGGCAGCGCTGAGCACTTTGATGATCAACTCGATCGAGGGAGCGGTGATCGTACTGGTCGCCAAGAACATGCACCAACCCGTGGAGGACGACGCAGACTTCGCCGACGCTGCCCCGAGCAAGAACCCTTCTAAGAATGCTGCCGTACTGCAGATGATGCAAATGCTTCAGCAGACGCAGAACCTCATACTGCAACAGCAGCAGGATCTAGCTCGTAGCCCCCGGTCGCCTAGACGTCCGACGTACGCTGCCGCTGCGTACGAAGAGACCGCTCCGCCGTCGGTGCCGAATCTGCCGGCGAACTCCAACGCGAGTGTACCAAGGGCCTCGTTTCGAGGGATTCGTCAGGGCCCCGATCAGTACATTCAGAACGGACAGGTGGTGTGTGGCCGGTACCACATACTGGGATGTAGCAGGATTAACTGCCGACGCAATTCGTCGACTTGCCCGAACTGTGGAATGCGCGGCCATATCGCCGTGGAGTGCGAGGCGCCTCGCAACCAGACTGGGAACGGTGGAGGTTCCCAGAGTCCTGGTCGTCGTTACGGTGAACCCCGTACCTGTTACGCGTGCCAGAAACCTGGGCACATGGTGGCTCAGTGCCCCACGGTACGGGCCGTCACTCAAGAGATGTCGCAGAGCAACCAAGGAGGACAAGGCGCTTCTCGGCCGGCGAGTACGCCTTCGTCGCGACCCCAACAGCGTCAACAATGAAGGGGGCAAGGAGGAGAGGGGAGTGTCGCCCCTTCCTCCCGCCCGTGGGACGACACCGGATGGAGCAACCCTGCCGAGACGTCGAGAGAGAGAGATGAGAGTGAAGGAGGGGGTGCCCGAGAACGCTGTAATGCGTAATAACTTTGATGACTATTTTGCTGTGACTGAGACTGGATATGCGAACTCCCTGGGGTCTGGCGAGGAACGCCCCGTGGCCGGAGTTAACGCTATGATGAATGAGACTACTTTTGTGTCGGCGTGCGCGCCGTACTGCGAACCTACTACTGAAGAACGAGAGACTACTTTTGAGTCGGCGTGCAAGTCGTACTGTGAACCTGCTACTGAGACTGTGAACCCCAACGAGACGTCTGAGGACGTGACTGAGAACCCCAACGAGACGTCAGAGGACGTGACTGTGAAACCCAACGAGACGTCGGAGGACGTGACTGTGAAACCCAACGAGGCGTCAGAGGACGCGAACGAGAAACCCTACGAGGCGTCAGAGGACGCGAAAGAAGACCCCTGCCAGGGGAGAGTGAATGCTGCGAGATTAGTGGGTCTACCCGATGTGACCAGGGGGCCCATTACTAAAATCTATGAAGCCTTTGGACTAGGACGGTCAGCCAAGAGGCGTACCGTCTTGGAGGAGGGCGGGAACCCCATCGAGGCGCCCGACCCACCCTTGCGAGGGGAGGGTCAAATCGTGAATGAATCTAAACCTGCTCTCGGTACGCTGGATGACTGTAACGGGCTGGTTACGGTTACGTAAGTAGGTAGACAGAGTTACATAAGTAGGTAGGAACCTCATGGCTACATACACAAAAGTAGGTACAGACACACGGCTAGCGTGTGCACTGTTGTCATTACCTGATTGGATGGGAGTGGGGAGCCAGACCCATTTCAGCCAATCAGGCATCGACTTAGATTTTAGTGGTTCACAAAGAGAACGGGAGCCCCCGCTCCCGTTCCATAAATAAACAGAGTTAAATTTGCCCCAAACCTGACACTTGGTTCTACTATTGCGAGCTTCCTCTTGCATCTATAGTGTACGCTAGTGACGGTACTTCTTACCCCGTTACACCTGGTAGCACTTCGTAGTCCTTCCAATGACCAAGTTCGAGATGAGTGAAGGCACGCCGTCGGTGGCTCCAGCGATGACCCTGGAGCACACGGCGTTTCCCCACCTCACCACCGTTGAGTGGCAAGCGCTACACCGCCTCGCGGCGGTGTCCGGAGAGTTCGTCGTCACGTCGCTGCTGAGCTCAGCGACCCCCGACCAACAGCGCCAGGCCATCCAAGAATTCATGGAGCGCGAGCTCGCCGAAGCGAAGCGGCGAGTACCAACTCCCTCGCACTCCTCACGGAACGACGCCGTGAAAATGGAAACGTCGACCTACTTCGGCGCCGGGCAAGACAGGCTCCCACTGAACCGTTGGTTCCGCGAGATCGACATCGCGATCGCTTCGAGGTTGATCGAAGCGCCGACGGCGAGAGTCAACTTCCTGTTGTCTCGCCTCTCCGGAAAGGCCAAGGAATGGGCCCTTGGCAAGCTCGTCGTCGACCGAGATGCGTTTCCGACTCTGGAGAGTCTCCAGAGTGATCTCCGACTCGCGTTCGAGCCTCCGCAAGACGAGTCGCGCACGCGTGCGACGTTCTTCGCCCTTCGGCAGGGCAAGATGTCCATGCGCGACTACGTGCAGAAGACCCGACACCTGGTTTCGTGCATCGTCACGAACCCGATCGACGTTTCCTCTCAAGTGCACGTCTTTATCTTCGGGATGCGTGAGGGGATGACACGGTACTGCCTCACGCGAGCGGAGCCGTCGACACTCGAAGCCGCGTTCGCACTCGCGCTGCGCGAGGACTACACGGTCGCGTCCTCCTACGCGCGAGCGCTGACGCCGGACGCTCGGGCCTCCGCGCCCGAGCCCATGGAGATTGACGCCATCGAAGCCGAGTCGAGGTCGCGGTCGACCTCGACTGCACGTGGTCCAAGGTTCAGCAAGGACAACCGCCCGCGCGACGGTCGTCCATTGGTGTGCTACCGCTGTCGCAAGTCTGGTCATCGCGTAGCGGTGTGTCGCGCGCCAGCTCCAGTCCTGGCAAGCGCTGAAGTCGTCGGCGAGGCCGACGACACGTTCCCATCCGCTCTTCCAAAAAAACGGTCGGGACCAGTAGGTGCGGGGCGCCCTACTGGCTGGAACGGAGGTCCGGGTCCCCCGGTGGCAACCCGACCTCCTAGCCCCCGCGTGCTTTACGCACACTTCAATGCCACCACCACGAACGGCGACTCGAGACTGATCCTCATCAGTCTCCACGTCGCCGGCGCGGAGCGTCCGCTCCGCGCGTTGCTTGACTCCGGAGCCACGAACAACTTCATTCGTGACGACTGCCTCGCTCTCCTCCCGGCGCATGTGCGCGTGCGGGAGGGACCGGGCGAGATCGTCGTGAAGTTGGCTGACGGCAAACCCCACCGCGCTCCGCGGCGGGCTGTGTCGTTGGCGTACGCCTTCGACGGCTTCTCCACCAACGACGACTTCTTGGTGATCGAGCTGAACTACGCCTTCGACTGCATCTTGGGGATGCCGTGGCTCGCTCGCTACCAGCCGGAGATCGACTGGTTAGCCCGTTCAGTTCGCCGACGTGTCGGCTACGACGTCAGTGAGGTGTTCACTCACCTACTCGTCGCCCCGTCGCGTCACGTCGCAGTCGTGGATCGGACATCCACGACACAGCCTCCACAACGAGAGAGCGATGGCCCTCGCTGTGTGGAGTGCGCGGCCACCGTCATTGGTCCAGTCAGCTCCCCGCCCTCGGGAGCGTGCGAGGGCCTGAAGAAGAACACGGGCGAGCAGTGGCTCCCGTACGAGAACTACACGGTCAGGCAGGGGCTCCCGCACGTGAAGAACGCGGTCGAGCAGGGGCTCTCGCACGTGAAGAACGCGGTAGAGCAGAGGCCCCCGCCTGTGCTGAACGCGGTCGAGCAGAGGTTCCCGCATGTGAAGAATGCGGTAGAGCAGCGGCTCCCGCTCGAGAATGCGACGGTCGAGCAGCGGCTCCCGTTCGCTGATGATTCCGTCGCGCAGCAGAACCTGCGCGACACCGGCATGGTCGAGACCGAGCTCCCATGCCTAGAGGAGGGTGAAGTGTCATCCAGCGAATCCTCATCCAGCGAGACTTCGGCCTCGAGCAGTGGCTCGAGGCGACTGAGGAAGTCCAAGCGCAACCGATCCGGACGCCGCCGTCTGCGCCGGAGGTCTACCGCGGTCGACCAGGCTCCGTCGAGCGAGATCCTCAACGTCGTCGAGTATTCGGAGGGCTCTCCGAATCAGGTTCGCGCGATCGAGGTGGCAAATCCTCCCACCGACGCGGCGACCATCACGCGGCTTCCAGGCCTCTCCTGGAAGCATTTTCTGCGCGACCTGAAGGCCGGTGAGATCGAGCAAGTCTCCTCACCGGCTCCGACCAACCCGACGTGCTTGCGAACGCAGTCAGCGACGACACCTCGTCGTCGCGACCGAAGGCGGCTGAGCCGAAGTCTGTTCGCGAGGCACGCTTCGCTGCGCAGTCTTGGCAGGCTCTCCAAGACTCGAACAACCCCGTCTACTCGCTTGCACGCGAGTTTGAAGACATCTTCCCCGAGAAGATTCCGGCGGAGCTTCCTGCTGAGCGAGGCGTTCGGCACGAGATCGACCTCGTGCCCGGGTCGAAGTACTGCGTGACACGGCAGTGGCCACTGCCGCGGGATCAGGTCCAGGCCATCGACGACTTCTTCGAAGGCCGCCGCAAGGCTGGCCATGTGCGAGAGAGTATCTCTCCGCACTCGAGTCCGACGTTCTGCGTGAAGAAGGCGACTGGCGGGTGGCGCATTGTCCACGCGTTCAACAAGTTGAACGAGGCCACCATTCCCGCGCAGACGCCCATTCCTCGGAAGGACATGGTCCTCGACACAATGTCTGGCAGCGTCATCTACAGTGCGGTCGATCTGACAGACAGCTTCTATCAGATCCTGATGAGAGAGAGCGATATTCCTCTCACGGCCGTCAGCACTCCCAGCGGCATGCTCTGGGAGTGGCTCGTGATGCCGCAGGGTTTGAAGAATGCGCCGGCCACCTTCAACAGGATGGTCTCGCATGCGCTGCGTCCGCTCCGTGCTTTTGCACCGAGCTACTTCGACGACATCTTTGTGCACAGCCGCGCTGAGGACGGCCTCAGCGCCGTCGACGTACATCTCCGGCATCTGCGCAAGGTTTTCGAGAAGATGCGCGAGAACAAGTTGTATGCAAACCTCAAGAAATGTGTATTCTGTGCGCCGGAGATTCCGGTGTTAGGTTGCTACGTAAGCAAGAGCAGCGTGCGCGCCGACCCTGAGAAGATATCGTCGATCTGTTCTTGGCCGACGCCCAAGAACCAGACGGAGCTACGTCAGTGGCTGGGCCTTGCGAATTACCTTCACAAGTACACGAAGGATTACGCCGGCCTGATCCAGCCGATGTCTTCGCTGCTGAAGAAGGACGTGGCATGGAACTGGCGTCCTGAACACCAGGACGCATTCGACGCCGTGAAGAAGAGCCTCGCGTCTGCGCCTGTCTTGATGCTGCCCGATACGTCAAGACCCTTCCACGTGGTGTGCGACGCGAGCGACTTCGCCATCGGTTGCGCCCTCATGCAGTTTGATGCTGAGGGCCGTGAGCGCGTCGTGAGTTATCAGTCACGACAGATGAAGCCGGCGGAGAAGAACTACCCTGTCCACGACAAGGAGCTCCTCGCGATGCGCTACGCTCTGATCAAATTCAGAGTGTACCTCCTCGGTGAGCAGACATTCGCAGTTTACACGGATCATGCTTCGCTACGGACGGCGATGAAGAGCCCGCATCTCTCTCAGCGCATGGCGCGATGGCTCTCGTTCTTTGCCGAGTACAACTTCGTCGTGCATTACAAGCCGGGCAAGAATAACATTCTTGCCGACGCGCTGTCCAGACGGCCCGATTACGATCCTCGGCGCTTGACGCGTCATCAGGATATCCCTGACGACGATGACGACGATGATGACTGCGCGACCTGCGTGACGCTGGGCATCAACGCCACAGTGTCAAGACCCGTTCTGCCGCTGCGTCAGCAAATTGCTGACGCGTACGAAGAGGATGCCTTCTACGCTGCCATCATCCGGTATCCGCGTAATCCAACAGCAGACACGCTCGCCAAGTTGACGCGCCCAACGCGTGATGCGATCACGCGTTATGACCTCGACGGTGATCTTCTGACGTACGCCATCGACACATTCGACACACCGCGTGTCGTAATCCCCGCGGATGACGACCTTCGTGCTCGTCTGGTGCACGAGTACCATGATGCACCCGCCGGTGGTCATCTCGGGCGCGAGAAGACGTTCGCGGCGCTCTCACGTGACTTGGCTCGCTTGTCGCGGTCAGCACACCCGGTGGGATTCGACCGGGGTCCCATCGGCGATGATGTCTCTCAGACCCGGTGTGGCGCTCGCTGGACGGTAGCAGGGCTCTCTCGCGACTTCTTCTGGCCTCGCATGTACAAGTGGATACAGAAATGGGTCCGTTCCTGCGAGATCTGCCAGCGTGTGAAGCCTGCAGCGTCCAAGCAGGCTCCGCTTCGTCCGCTTCCCATCGCCACGAGCGCGTGGCGATCTGTCAGCATGGACTTCATCTTCGGCCTTCCACGTGACGCCGAAGGCCGCACCGGTGTCCTCGTCTTTGTGGATCGCTTTAGCAAGATGGCCCATCTTGCTCCAGTCGCGGCGGAAGTGACAGCCGACGAGTCGGCCAAGTTGTTCCTCGACCTGGTGTTCCGCCACCACGGCCTGCCGGAGTCCATCGTCTCGGATCGTGACCCCCGTTTCACATCCGCGTTCTGGACGCGCTGCTGGGCACCCGCTTGCTTATGTCCACGGCGGCCCATCCAGAGACGGATGGGCAAACGGAGCGTGTCAATCGCGTCCTCGAGGACGTATTGCGTAGCTACGCATCGTCTTTCGCCTCTTGGAGTTCCTTCCTGCCGATGGCCGAGTTTGCACTGAACAACTCGACCCACGCGTCGATAGGCCTGACGCCGTTCTTCGTAAACAACGCGCGGCACGCGCACGTTCCGGCTCTGCTGGCCGTCCGAAGTTCGAATGCAGCAGCGGTCTCCACTCTTGGTGGGGGAGGAGTGGCACCGACATCGAAGTCGGCGCAGGATTCGAGCGAACCCCCGCTGCTCCAGCCGGCCAAGCCCAACACTCGAGACGCCACAGTCGAGGGCCACGCCCTTCATGGCGTGGCATACGAGGACACCTTCGACGTGGCTTCGCCCGCCACGTCCGCCGTGGCTAATTTCGCCCCGGCAGCAACTCCGACGCCCATCGACTCTGCAGCAGTGTCCGAGTTCCTACTGCATCGTCAAGCCGTCACGCGGTTTGTGCGTGACGCGCTCCAAGTTGCTGTGGATCGACAGAAGGCTAATGCAGATCGAAGGGGCCGGATGAACATGTCGTCCTTCCGACGAGGCGAGCGAGTACTCCTATCTACCATCCGTAGATAGGAGTACTCGCTCGCCTCGTCCAAGGCCGCATCCAAGGCACGGCTGTGACGAACTTGGGTGCGAACAAACTCGCGCCACGCTTTATTGGACCGTTCAAGATTTTGAAGGTTATCGGTGATGCCTATACACTGGACATTCCTACTGCGATGCGACTGCACCCGACGTTTTACGTCGGGCGCCTCAAGCCCTACGTTCCTGCGACGATCCCAGCACCGGAGGCCGAGCGTCCGCGGCCGGCGCGTAATCCGAACCGCCCTGCTGTCGACGCTGACGCCGAGTCGGCCAGGGCCCTCGCTCCTCACGCGAGGGCGTCGCCGAGGGACTCCAAGTGACGAAGCCACTTCGACATCACGCGCCAGACCTGCTCCGATCGAGTCGCAGCAGTCTTCGCAGCCGCAGTACGCTCGCGCACAGGCTCAGATAGGTTCTGAGCCTCCATCGCGCCGCCCCTCGCCTGATCGGTCCCCTGCTCGTTCGTCAGGCGCCCCGAGTGACGTGTCGATTCGGAGCAACGAGACCCTTCGACAGTCGCCGAAACTGCCGAAATCGCCGAAACCGGCGACCCTTCAGAGTCGTGACTCTGAAGCGACGCCTCGACCCTACGAGACGACTTTTCGTCGAGATGGTCCGCCCCCGCTTGCCGATGCGTCAGGCGCTCGGTGCTGGATTGCCGAGCGCATCGTGGATCATGAGACGCGCAGGACTCGCGCAACGGGCACGGCGCCGACGTCCCGTCGAGCGCGCGCGACCGAAATGTACTATCGGGTCCGCTGGCTTGGGTTCCCGCCAGCGGAGGACACGTGGGAGCCTCGTACGCGTCTGGTGGAGGATATTCCAGACATCGTGAAGGAGTACGAGACCACGCTCGCACTGATATCCGACGACGGCGGCTCGGAAGACGATCATGATCCCGTGAGCGCCATCGCTCACGAGTATTCGCGACGTGGGTCCTCGGGCAGCGACGATACCATTGCGACCGGCATCAGCCATGAAGTTCCGGCGAACAGTCGCGACGTGAACAGTCGCGACGCGAAGAGTCGCGGCGCGAACAGCAGCGACCACAACGATGAGGATCACGCCGCCAGGAGTGTTGGCTTTGACATTTCAACAACCACGACGTCCGCTACGAGATCCGCCGCTCGTAGCGCCTTGCTCTCTTCGGCCTGCACTTGCATCGCGCGCGCATGAAGCCCTCGATGCCCGTTGAGAAGCGCCCCACTCGGTTGCACGATTGCCGAGCGGTCCCGACGACACCATGGGTTGAAGATTGAGCACGCAGCGCCTCCGCTGCGTGCGCCCGTTGTTCAGTTCGTCTCTTCGATCACTTCCCGCTGCGCCAGCACTCACCGTGGGTGAGTGCAACTTTGAGAGGGGGGGGGGGGTGATGTAACGGGCTGGTTACGGTTACGTAAGTAGGTAGACAGAGTTACATAAGTAGGTAGGAGCCTCATGGCTACATACACAAAAGTAGGTACAGACACACGGCTAGCGTGTGCACTGTTGTCATTACCTGATTGGATGGGAGTGGGGAGCCAGACCCATTTCAGCCAATCAAGCATCGACTTAGATTTGAGTGGTTCACAAAGAGAACGGGAGCCCCCGCTCCCGTTCCATAAATAAACAGAGTTAAATTTGCCCCAAACCTGACACTTGGTTCTACTATTGCGAGCTTCCTCTTGCATCTATAGTGTACGCTAGTGACGGTACTTCTTACCCCGTTACAATGACGATGCTGCCCTAGCTTACCGTGAAAGGGTGGGATCGGTGACGGAGGATCCGTCTGAAGAAGATGTTGAGGACCTGACCCCCCTCGTCCCGAAGGGACCTGGTCCTCCTCTGGCGAAAGAGGAGACCAAGGTGGTCGCGAACCCTGAGTACGCTAGGGTGTTTACCCCTGACGAACGCGACGCTTTGGAAGCTGGCCAACCTTCGCCAGCTGCTGAAGAGAAAGAGGAGTACGATAAAGAGATTGAGGAACGCTTATTCCCCCTGGACGAGGTCGAGTTGCTAAAGAAGATGAAAATGAATGCTGCGAAGGAGAAGGAGCTGACTCTGGAGGAGCTCAGCTCGCTGCTCAACTTGCCAGTCGAGCCTCTCGCTCCCACGGGGGAGTCGTCTCCTGACGAGCTGTCTGCCCCTGAGTACTGGTCCGCCTGGTACAGTCGGACCCTCGCTGCCTCTGAAGAAGCCAAGCGCGCTAATCGCGACTTCAAGGCGCCGGCTACTGCTGCGGCTAGTACGCCCCGAGTGGGTGCGGTACAGCCTGACTGTAGTGATGAACTGAAAGCGGAGGAGAATGACCTCATAAGTCACGAGGCCGTGAACGTGAGTGCGAAGGAGTCGAACGAGTCGCCGCCCGAGCCCGTCACGGACGAGCGACTAGTCGCTCGCAATATTTGTGTAGCCTTTTCGGGCTCTGTGATCGACGATCCACTTCGAGAGGACCCGGTGGTCGTCCCCTTCCGGTTGAGATCGCTGATCCGGTTTGTGGTTTACCAGCTCGTGCTGGATGAGGAGGCGAGGAACGTACTACGCTGTCCCGCCTGCCTAGACGCTGATGGCCCTCAGGCCAAGGACTCAGGACCGTCGACGAGCACTCGGCCGTACTCCGTCGTTGAGCGAGAGGCCCGAGCCCGTCTCCTTACGCTCGCTGCCGCTGGCGTGCTCGGCGACCGCGTGATGGAAGCGGTGATCGAACGGAGCATGGAGTTGTACTCCAAGGAAGCTCCTCATTCGAAAAAGAGAGCGCCGTGATGGACGTCAACGTCAAGATGAAGGTGAAGAGAGCCACCCGACTGTCGGGGTGCCCTATTCATTCGAGTACCGGTTCGACCCCTCGTCGAGTACAGACTCGTCACAAAGTTCGCTTTGATTGTACTTCACTATTCGCCGAACGAACCGAAGCTCTGGGTAGCAGCCCTTCGTACGTGGAAAATAGTGACGACATCAGTCACTATGTATGCCGAGCACGTAACTCAGAGCGACCCCGACGACGACCGGGTCTCGTGGAGGTCGAGAGTGACGATGAGCCGGAAGACGTCCTCGACGGAGAATTGAACCCCGTTCCTGAAGGAAAGAGGGTGATATGCTCTGTTGGAGGACTGGGAGCTGTTTCTGTCGGCTTTATTGAAGACTTACCAGCTGAACTACTGATTGACACCGGCGCTGTCGCCAGTCTGTTGGATGCTCGCTTCCTGAAGCGACTTGGACTCTCTAAGGCCCCCCTTCGACCTATTAAGGGCAGTCCCTTCGACCTTATAAGGGCAATCTGAAAGACGTATCGGGTGGTTCGCTTCGTATTAAGGGAGAGCTCGAGCTCACGCTCCGCATGGGGGCGCGATACGAACTCCGTACCTTTGTGGTCGTGGACCGGTTGCACGTTAACACCATTCTGGGGACGGATACGCTCAAAGCGTTCCGAGCTGTGATCGACCTGGACGACAACATCATGACTCTCAAGGATTCGGGCGAAGTCATCGCTCTCGGATCCCCGAGAGTCGGAGAAATGTACGTGACCCGAATCGCGTCGGCGGTGCGACTGCGACCGGGTGGACAAGCTCTGGTGGTGCCAGACGTTATGGGCCAAGCCCCCGATGAAACTACGGTACTGATTGAAGGACTTCCCGAGCTCGACTCAAACGTCAAGATTGCTAGAACGCTGTGTACGGTCCACGAGGGCAAGGCCATCGTGGAGGTGTGCAATGCCTCGACTGAGGACCTCGTCCTGTCGAAAGGCACAGCTTTAGCCGCTGTTACCGTGGTGCCCAAGTCTGCGTTCGACTCGCTGAACGCCGGTCAGGAGGGTCCGACCTCCGAGAGCGACCCGATGCCCAGTGGGAGCGGGGGTAGGTCGACCTGGGTCGACTCAGTGATCAGCACGGCGGCTGCCGCTACGACCCCGTCGCAGAATCCGATGCCCAGTTTGGATGCGGCCAAGGAGGCCAAACTGGACGTGGACTTCACCGATTCCAAACTCGGTGGGGACAAGCGAGTACTCCTCGCCGACCTACTCGGCTCTTTTCGCGATATGTTTGTGGAAACATCCCTCAAACCGGGGCGTACGGACCTTTTGGAATTCTCAATTGATACGGGTACGCAAGCGCCGATCAAGCAGCGCCCGTACCGGGTTTCGCAAGCTGAGGGAGACGTTATGGAGGCTGAGGTACAACAGTACCTCGAGCTTAACTTGATTCGACCGTCGACTAGCCCGTGGGCTAGACCCGTCCTGGTGATACGGAAGCCTGACGGAGGAATCCGCATTTGTATTGATTATCGCCGGCTCAATGCCGTCACGATCAAGGACTGCTACTCCATGCCATTAATTGACGACATCCTGGACGTGCTGGCTTGCGCTAAACTATTTTCCACTATGGATATCGCCTCTGGGTACTGGAACGTACCCATGGCTGCTGATAGCGTCGAAAAGACGGCTTTTACTTGCAAGTACGGATTGTTCGAGTGGCTTGTTATGCCATTTGGACTATGCAATGCCGTACCGGCATTCGAGCGACTGATGGAAAACGTTTTGGTCGACCTCAAGTGGCGAACTTGTTTAGTGTACTTAGATGATTGTGTGGTTTTCAGTTCCGACTTGCCTACGCATCTGGTGCGACTAAAACAAGTACTCGAACGCTTCAGAGCCGCCGGATTCATGAAAAAGTGTCGGTGGGGCCGCGATCAAGTGGCTTTCCTCGGTCATATCGTCACTCCGTCCGGAATTCTTCCGAATCCTGAAAAGGTCAAGGCTGCTATCAACGTGGCGCGACCTCATGATTTGCACACGGTTCGAGCCTTTTTGGGGCTCACCAGTTACTTTAGGCGCTACATTCCTTGCTACGCGGCCATTTCGGCCCCTATTGAGCGACTCAAGATGAAAGGCGTGGAATTCGTGTGGAGTGATGACTGTGAAGCGGCTTTCCTGCAGTTGAAAAGGCGACTTGTTGAACCGCCTATCCTAGCGTACCCCGATGCTAAGAAGAGATTTAAACTTTACGTTGATTCGTCGCGCCTGGCGGTGGGTGCCTGCCTCATGCAAAACATTGACGGTCGCGAGCGTGATCGCGTACGCTAGCAAGCTTCTTGTTGGTTCGGAACGGAACTGGATTAACAAGCAGGACGGAGTGTCTGAAATTGAATGTTGGGGGTATTGTATGGGCTACAAGGAAGTTCAGGTGCTACCTGGACCGGCGTGAATTCGACCTCTATACTGATCATAAGGCACTGACCTGGGTCTTCAGTGAAGGGAACCGTACTAGCAACGCGAAGCTAGCCCGTTGGGCCATGGAGCTCTCGCAGTTCCGTTTCAAATTTATCACAAGCCTGGTACGGCAATGGGTCATGTAGATGGGCTTTCGCGGCTGCATACACAGACCGCCTGTGCGGTGACGCTCTCCGACCTAATGGAGGAGGTCTCGTCGACCGAGAGAGAGAGAGTCTCGCCCCAGCCGGGGAGGGGCCCTTCTCCGACTGCGACGACTCGTCCAACCCGACGTCTGTGGTGAACGAGTAGGCATCGAAGGTCGTAGCTGGTGCGCAGGAGGACGCTTTGCAGGTCGCGAAGCAGGCTCTCGCCGAAGTCGGGGAGAGGCCCGCCGTGGTCGCTACCAAGAAGCCTCTGAAGCCGACCTCGACCGTGCCCAACCCCAAAATTCCTGATGAAGGTGCTACCGTCTCAGTCGGGGAGCCCACGGCTCCCCCTGAGGAGGCTTCTACTGGTATGGACGCCCCGGACCCCGAGTACGAGGCTGACGCCGACGACGAGACCTCCGAGGAGGAGGAGGACGCCGAGCGCGTGGTGACCTCTCCGGTGGACCTGTTCGGTCTAGACCGAGAGCGCTTCGTCGCCGAGCAGAAGCGTACTCCGTGGATTCAGGCGGTGATCGCCTTCGTGGAGCATGGAGCCCTTGCGTTGAACGCCCAATTGCGGGTGAAAGTACTTCAGATGGCGCACAACTATGTGGTGCGAGACGGTATGTTGCTACGGAAGCTACACTTGAAAGCTCGAGCTGGGCCCGCGCGCTCTATCACGGTGCCCGTGATTCCCCTACCGTTCGTCGAGTCGGTCCTACACTATTGCCACTCCGATGTATTCGCCGCCCACGTGGGTCAGACGAAAACATTAGATAAAGTACGCAAGCACGTGCTGGCATGGTTGGCAAAAGGACGTCATTGAGTACGTCCGGGCCTGTTCGGTGTGTGGAAGCGGAAAAGGGTACCGCCCGTGGAAAAATGGACTCATGCAAAGGATGCCCGTGCAGGAATTGTCTGGGCCCTTCTCGTTGTTGGTGGCCGACGCTATCGGACCTCTGGTCACTACTCCAAGGGGTAACAAGTTCATACTTGTTTTTGCGGACTATTTTACGCGATGGGTTGATACGTTCCCAGTCGCCGCCCTTGACACCATCACTTTCGTGAATATTATGGTCGACGAGGTCCTATCGCGTCATGGACTACCGGAATGCTTGCTGAGCGACCGTGGATCGAACTTCATCTCGGAACTTGCGAAATCATTTTATGAAACTCTTGGTATTAAGAAGTTGTATGGAGCTGCGTACCACCCGCAAACGCAGGGCCTCGTCGAGAGGTTCAATGGTACTCTCATTGGTATGCTACGAATGTTCGTGAGTGAAACGCAGTCCGACTGGGATCTCTACCTACCGCGCGTGTTGTTCGCGTACCGCACCTCGTATCACGAGGCTTTGGGCGACTCACCCTTCTTTAGTCTTTACGGGAGGGACCCCGTACTGCCGCTGGACCTAGCTTTCCTCAACACGAAAAACGAGTGGAAGAGCAATGGGGTCGCCGAGTACCGGCGCAGACTGTACTTGTCGCTGCGCGATACCTCACGACTAGTGGAAGGACAACTTCTCAAAGCGCAGGAGCTGCACGGACGCCGCCTGGAGGATCAGAGCGAAGTGGCTTTCGAAGAGGGAGGTACTGTATGGGTCTACCAATACTTTAGGGCTCGCCGAGGAGAACGCAAAACGAAGAAGTTAGCGTTCTTCTGGCACGGACCGTACCGCATCGTCGGCAAGCTCGGAGACAATACCTACAAAGTTGCCATTCCTAACCACCCTGACCTGGTCGTGTCGATCAACGTAAACCGCTTGAAGCGGTTCGCTGGTCGCTGGAGCCGACCGTTCCCTTCGCAAGTTCCTACTGGAGTCGAGAGTCGGCCCGATGCCGACGACGACGGACCTCTGTCGGTGGACGACTTGCCGACCACTAGTTTCGTGGAACGCCTCATGCTAGGAGGCGAGGAAACTGCTTTCTCGGGCGTCTCTAGCCCGATCGTAGATATCCTAGCTAAGAGAGTGAAGAGGCGCCAGAAGCAGTACCTGGTCCTGACGGCGACTTACGAGACCCTGTGGCGGTCCGCTTCGTCGCTACTGCCGGAGTTCGCGATTCTAGTGAACCACTTTGAGAGCGAGTTGGCCAAGGAGAAGGGTTGGCCTGAACCACGGAGAAGCGCGCGTCTCGCTGAGGCGAACGCCGCTGTGGATGACGATGAACTGCTCTTTTAATTGAGCAGGAAGTGGGGTGCGGGCGAAATGTCGTCCGTGACCTGACAGGGAGTCTGTGGGCCCATTCGTGCGCGAATCCTTTTGATTCGCTTTACTTACTTTGGAATCGCGCGGTCGGGGACCGTGCCACTACGCTTTGATTTTACTACTTACTTTGGATCCGTGCGGTCAAGAACCGCGCGTCGACGCTTTGATTTTACTCTTCTTACTTCGAATTCGTACGGTCGGGGACCGTACATCTGCTCATTGAATTTGCTCTACTTACTTCGGAAGCGTACGGTCGGATACCGTACGTCAGCGCTTTGAATTTGCTGTGTTTGCTTTGTTTGGTATGGCCGCGGGTCATACTCTTGGATATTGGGAGATCTACTTCGCCGACTTTGAACTCGTGCGGTCCGGTACTGACTTCGCGTTTTGGGAGATTATTAGTTTGAAGACTACGACTAGAAGGTGTCGTACTTGGAGACGTGAGACAGTGGAGGGCGTTATGAAAAGCTGACAAGAGATGAAAATGAACCACGTATATTACTTAACTCCTACTGTGTCGGAGGAGACGTCGACTATGGCTCTGAACCCTCAGAGAATAGTGACCTCGTCCTCACCCTCGGACTCCTCCTCTTCTTCCTGCTGCGCTGCTTCGGCCTTGGACTCTTCGTCCGCGAGCTCCCTCCTCCACCTCTTCGTCCGGGTCCGGACGGTACTTGGTGTCGCTGTCGTTCACGGCGGTGGCCCAGCTCAACGCCATCGGCTTGCCGTCGTCGTCCATCAGGGGCGAGAAGTCGGGCTTGAATTCCTTCGAATTCAACGGAGGTATGGTGGGCAGTTCGTACTCAGCATCTCGCATCTGGACGGTCAACTTGACCTGCAACGGCTTGATTCGGTCGCTATTGCACAGCGCCCTCCAGACGTCGTCAGAGGGAACCCATTGATCGGGTACGAAGTGCCGAGCCGTCAAGTCCATGGCCACGCGGGCCAACGCCCTGTCGGACAACCGCTTCTCGTACTCGACCAACGCGGGTTGAACGCCTCCGTCTGCTCGAGCATCTCGGTGATGGTGGTGAACCCACCCTTGTCAATTTGGAACGGCTTGATCGCGTCCTGGATCTTCCGCTGGTACGCCGCCTTGTCTTTCTGGAATAACTTGTAGAGGTTCTGGATCGGCGTGCAGGAGTAGCCCTTCGCCTCCTTGGTCGTGTTGCCCGTCTGACCGCCCTACCACATGAGCGTACCATTGCCCGGTGACTCGATGCGCCGTAGAAAGTTATAATAACCCCATGTCTCGATACAGAGGCTGAAGAATACCAGCCTCTGGAGGACGGCATGACCTTTTCGTTTCCGCCTCTGGACCTTGTCCGAATCAGTACGCAAAGGAGCGTGCAGCACCCACTCGAAGAACGCGGCCCGACAGTTGTGCCAGAACCGCCAATGGCCCAGGTAGACGTCCGGATCTTCGACCGGATCGTAGAACAAGTGCTGGTTGACCCACGGGTACGCCCGTTGCCAGGCCTTCAGGTTGACTGCCGCCACACGGCGGAAAATGCCCTCCACGTCACGTACGAACTCCTACGGAAGGCCCAGGACCAAGGGGAACGTAATGAGTGCCGTACCGGGCGCGACCGGACTCGACTTCGGCCTGGCCGAAGCCTTCTGCTTCTTCGCCGCACTACCCTTGGCCGGCTTGGCGGGTACGGACCTCTTCTTCGACGTGCTCGGGAACGACGGGTGTGGAGTGGCGCCTGCATTGACCGTTTGCGTCGATGGGTGCGGCAGGATTGTCACCGTACCGCTCAAAGCCTGAGCGGCACGCCCCGTGTCGTCGATCAGCGCCTTCGCCATGTCGTCCAGGATGTCTAGGCCGCTGGTCTGCGAGTTTACTGCAATGAGGTCCCTCATCTCCGACCAGAACACCGGGCCTCCTGCTCTTGGTCCCTAGCGTCGTCCTTCGCCTCTTCATCCAGGCACTTCTGGAATCGCGCGAGTAGCTTGGAGTTGCGGTCGCTGATGGCGGCCGCGTGTCGGTTCTGACGAAGACTGGAGAATGAGTCTCGGAAGCGAGTGGACGAGCCCTCGTCGTACCCCTACTGATTGAAACTTCAAGACTAAGAAAGATGGCGGAAAGATGCCGACCCGTGTATTGACTCGTCCCTCTCTGAGAGGAGGCGTACTCCGAACCTCTTTTAGTGCTTAATTCTACAACTGTCGGACACTCCGCCAACTGCCCGAGCTGCTTTCGAGTCGAAATTGACAACGACGTCACTTGGTGGCGACGCCTGTGGGAACGAAGTGCTTTCGCGGAGCTGTGGCCGGCGTACTGCATCGCCGGATGCTGTTTCATTCTGGTACGGGTCATTTCGACACCCTTACGTAATGTTGGTTGGACTTTTATGGCGGCAACGTGGCGGGTGATAGCGATGAACTTATCGCTATTCGACGCTTACCTACGACAGTACCAGGCCGTACTGGCCAACGACGAAGTGAACCAGCTCCGTGGTGTCCAGTACGTCTATGCTCTATGGGGCGCGCTATTCGCTGTCCCCGTGAGCGTGCTGACGGAGAGTGAAGACCGCTACGGCGAGTACGGTCGCGCGCTCAAGAAGTGGTGGGATGCCGTCTATGCTACGTTCTACGCCTACTTGCCCGACCTAGCATTGAGTACCGCGCACTCGACGCGAGGTACGCGCGTGCTAGCAAGGAGGCTAGCGTCTCGAGTGGAAAGCGCACAGCTGAAGTGTTTCGGGTGGGCTTCCTGGTCGCCCTCCTGTGTGTGTCGCTGCTGATCCTCCTACCGTTGGTCACCTACAACTTACTGGAATTGCTGCTACTGGGCAAGGTTGGCGTGGCTTTGGCCCTACTTTCGTTCAATTGTGCTAATTACTACTTGGAATGGACGCGCTGGGGTTTGCCCGCGAGCGTGATCGTGGTAGCCGTGGGGTTGACTTCCTGCATTTGGCGGATGGGCGAAGCTGACGGCCCGCTGAAGGAGCTGACACCGTCAGCTTTGTTACTACAAGCTTTGGAGGGTATGCGTACCCGGGCTGAACAACGGCAGACTACTGAACTCAAGAGTTTGCGCCGGCTGCAGTCCGATGTACTCGACGATCTCCTACCATTCTACGACGCGCTGGAAGAACTACCTGCTGATGCCGTACCTGTCGCGCCCGAGCGCAACCCCGTGGCTATCTCGGCCGAACTTCGTGCTGCCGAGGAGAGGAGTGCAGCGCTTCGTCAGGAACTCGTCCAGCATCGTGTCCGCCGAGGACGGCGTGCCGTCAGTCGGGGAGAATGTCCCGCACCTCAATTTGCGAGCCCCATTCTAGAGGGTCCAAGGCTGAACTCGTCCTACCGATCTGCTGCTCAAGATCGTCGGCCTGCTCTCAGGACCGACATGGCTACATCCTACCGACAAGGGTACCGTGCGTAGGTACCAAGAAGATGGCACGCTTGCAGAAGGGAGCGTGATGCGCTTCCGAATGATGGCGCGAGGCGCTCCTACCGACTTGGTCGTCGGAAGTCACGTGGACCTCCAAGGACGAGCGTCGCGGTGCTGTGTCAAGGCTTTCAAGTGTCTTCGAAGACGGGTTGTCATGTCATTAGAGATGACATGTCAACCGCGCCCTGGGTATGTAGGAGGGGGGTGTCGCCCCTATGAGAGGGAACGATACCTCCGACCTTCCCGTTCGTCTCTCAGTCGTAAACTTCCCCTGTCTAACAAACAACAAAACAAGGCTTTACTTTTTCGTTAACTACTCTACTCTCTACGCTACTTCGTCTCTTCGGTCTCGACTCTTCGCTTCGCTCCTTCTCGTTAACAGTCCCAGTGGATCCGACCCAAGGCAGTGGAGGTGTGCGACACATCGTCAATGACGATTCGTAATTGACCTTGGATGGTGCATTGTGGCTTAATCCGTGAGGTTACACGAATGTCGTTCATGTCCGACTAATGCCGTGCGTTGCCCGGAAAGCTCTGGATATTGCAAAAAGGACAGTGAGTTTATTGTGACGTAAACAGTGCGTTTGCGCCGACATACAGTAAACCATTAACACGGCCATCGGCACGCCTTCCCCCCCCCAAAAAAAAAAAAAAACATTCAACCCACAGCACAAAAGCTCTTACGATTTCTAAGACGCCCTTTAACGTATTTGTAAGTGATGCTTATTTGACTTGTTATTGCAGTGACGGCAGCTTATATCTGCAGTATTTGCTTCTATCGCTATGTTCACGGACTTAAGCTGGATCGACGACGGGAAGCAGTTCGCCAAATGGGTAGCAGCACGATGTGGAGGATCTCAGATGGACAGCAAAAACACGGTGAAGGCTCCGGAGGGTTCCCGATTTGGAGTCCAAGGCAGTGACGAGATTGACAGGTTGGGGGCGATTTGGACAAGGATTTATTTACGGTGACGGAGCAAATGCTCGTCCTGCTGCAGCTCCTTCTCCTGACCCTGTTCCAGCCAGTTCGACTTGGACTTCTGGCTCTGTGCTGAAGCAGACTTCTGTGCGGCGACTACACACACGTCTTCCCCAGCATCTGCAGACACTTCTACCAATGCCTCGGGGTCTGCTGCTAAAGTGGCGAAGCCCAAGAAGTCGATGAAAAAACCAACTGCGTCGACGGAAGCATCAGCGGACGAGTCTGCAGCAACGGAGGCAGCCTCTGGGGAAGAATATGGTCGGCTAAAAGCAAAGACTGTCACAGCAGCCCCCATTTCCAATTTGGCTGTGTCTGGGGAAATATCCACGGACGCCTCGGCAGCAGCATAAGAAAACCGGTTCTACAGAACCCGTATCCATTGATGTTTCGACGCCTCATGAAGGTTCTGCTGCAGAAGCCTCTGCAGCACCCCCTAAAGCAGACAATGCTGCAGGCTCTGGATCTGGATCTGGAGCAACACCACCAGCGCCTGCATCGACAAGGACAGAGGTTTCTGTAGACCCGACAATGAGTATCGAAGACTATGTGCATCTCAGTGAAAGTTTTGGCGGTCCCAATGGCATGGACTTTTCTGGCAAAAACTTCGCCAACTTAGGACAGACAGTGAGCTCCATCTCGATTCATGCTGGTGAACGCCTCGATGGCATTACTTTGCAGATCTCGGCATGACGTTCACCCATGGCGAAACCGGAGGAGACCAGAAGATGATCAAGCTTGGGCCGGTGGGTTCATCATGTCGATGAAAGTTCACGGAGGGAACAAGATCGACTAGATGCGCATTTTCTACGTGAATTTCGTCACGAGCGCGGATAATTTGCTAGCTGGAGTCTCGATGGCGGATAAAAGAGCACGAAGACCACACCGATGGCTTTTAGCTGGCCGGATTTTTCTCGGCAAATACGAAAAGGAGATCGACAGGTGTAACTCGAGAATTTCTCTTCGAACCGAATCGCGAATATTTGACGCTTGTAGTCACGTGTCGTCTGCCAAAGTGAACACAATAAATTAGCAAAATATAATCGAGCCATCTCAATGGTTTCATTTAAATCTCCATAGTCTCTAGCCGAGCGCTTTCTTGTAAGGCGACCGCAGAAGGTTTAAAGTATTCCAGAAATTGCTTAGTAAGCGGCGACATGAGGTAAAGTTGGCTCAAACTTTTTACACGGGTGCCTGCTACGTAAAATGAAGACCGCTGGGGTGACAGCCGTGTTGGGTGTCTTAATGGCGCAAGAATCATTTTATCAACAGTGAGTCCTTGGTATTTCTCAGTTGTCAGCGAGTAACCTAGAATGAGAGGGACTTGGCAAACCGATATAGAGAATTCTCGATCGGGCAACTTAATCTGAACCCCTCTTTCATTTCTTCTGCAAACATGGGCAATGCCAGGGGGTAGACCTGGAAGGAAGGAGCAGATAGGATGATCCTTGAGCTTCACAAATACAATATCGGGTGGTTGAGAGTGGTGGTGCTCTTCGATTCCATTTACTACATGAACTTGGATATCATCATTCTGGGCTCGAGTAAACGCTGCAACCGTTCCGATGGACCCATTTGCCAGTTTAAAAAGTGAAGATGCGTTTTTGGTACACTGTACAGTTAATCCAATTGCGATCTCCAAGACTATTGGCATACCCCCAGTTTTATCGTCCCGAATGCTGTCAAGCGACTTTCGCTGGGTCTGAGTCAGTTCATGCCGAGGCCTCGCCACCGTTGCTGGAAACCGGTGCAATATCAATCCTGATTGCTTGCAAAAGGCCCGTAGGGCCAATGTGTTGAATTCTGCCCGAAGCGCGTTGGACGTTACAATGATTGGGCAGTAGCTTTTTGTATCAATATTTCGCGAAATCCAGTTTTCATCATGGGCAATCTTGTTCACTAGTTCAATATCGGTATCTTCGTAATTTCCTAGTCTCCACTTATCCAACATTGCACTCCAAACTGGGTCATGCTTGTGACGCATGTTTTCAGCAAGAACGACAACGCAATTAATAGATCGGTACGCATTGATCCCCCGTACCCGATCCAAGTAGTCAGTTGTATCCTTGCGTCGTATTTGAAGCACATCATCAACAGGAAGAAATGCAGGCTGACCGGCGACAGGCAGTTGCTGAAGCCAGTCACCCACAAGTAGCACATGAATTCCCCCAAATACTTCTGTCGGTTTGTCTAATAATTTTCTAAGCGATAAATCAATTTTGCCAAGGATGCTCACATCGCAGGACGAAATCTCATCCAGAATCAGTAACTTCAATTTCACAAACTGTTCTTTCTGCGCTTGGGTGGGAACTCAAGCTTTCTTACTATTCACGTACCACCCGAAAAGTTTATGAATTGTTTTCCCATTTCCAGCTTGAGCGGCGACGCCTTGGTACGCTGCTGTGGCAACCGATTCTGCAGATTTCCATTTTTGTGCGAGAACTTGTAATGCTGCAATGCCTCTGCTTTTCCCTGCGCCAGGTTTCCCCCCAAGAAAAGCTATTATTTGATCTTTAGAGTCGTGCCCAAGCAGGAGCGAGGTAAGCAGTTTTTTTTCCAACGCTAATAAATATTTTTTGCTGCTTCTCGTTCAAGTGCATCCCCGAAGATACTTGATAAAGCGTCGGCATTTCAGAGATCACTTGTGATGATTCTGCACCCTCCGTGGGCTGATTTAACCAATCTATAACTTGTGTCAACTCCACATTTCCATAAGAATAATTTAGGAGTCGCACCCGTGTTGGTAAATCTGGATACTCACTTATTAACGTAGCATCGCCTAGGCCCTTATCTGGACCCGAACTTGTAGGCGGATTTAACATCAAATCAAGTACACCTTGATCTACGTCTTCGATACTCATCAATATATCAGGAGTAGTACTCGCATCTCCAAGGGTGGACGAAGCAGCAAGGTCCACACACTCTGACGATTTTGCAAGTTCGTTGGTGTACCTGACTGGCTGGGTTGGAGCCCATACTATCTCTTCGAGCAATCCCATGTCACTTTCATCTTGATCATTGTCTCCACCCTCGCTATCACTGTGCATGATATCACCACAAACACTAAGCTCGTCATCTCCGTCTAGACTTGACTCGTAACGACTATACCTCGCTACTTCCGGGTCCTCCTGCGTTTTTAGCAAATCCCGAGATATGTAGTATTCCATGTTATTTTTCACGGATGTCCGAGCTGTAGCAGAAGCTTCCGCTGCCCACCACTGCTAAAAAAAACTCCTGAAACGTTCTTCCGGTTGAATCGAAATCAGCGCCACTTCGGAAAGGTCGAAATAGGGTCATAACGGATTGTTGATAGCGCAGCAACTCATCAGCTGGTAGATCCGACCGGCGGATATCTGGGAGACGTTTGTGCTTATAGTGACAACTCGTTTTGCCGTAATACAAAACAAACTATGCGTCTCGTGCAACGGGTGCTCTTCCAAAAAATGCATCCCGGTTTCACTCTTTTTGCGACTCCATTTTTCGGTGAAGGTCATCAAATCCACAGATTCGAGTACTGTAGGTCTAAAAACGTAATCCAGCCAAATACTGGAAGGCTTGAGGCTACGCAGGTTGATGTCGCCCTCGAGGACAATGTCCATCTGCTCGTCAGGACGGAATAAAGCTCAAAGCACTGTTGGGAGGTGCAACTTCACAAACAAGTGGGAAGAATACATAGCCGAACCTTTGAGAACGTACAAACA
The DNA here is from genome assembly GCA_033557925.1 of Phytophthora x cambivora. Classification (NCBI taxonomy): domain Eukaryota; phylum Oomycota; class Peronosporomycetes; order Peronosporales; family Peronosporaceae; genus Phytophthora; species Phytophthora x cambivora. Next base: position 651,551 of record JAUCEB010000012.1, on the reverse strand, counting down.
TGCCATCGGAGCCGATACTTCGTGAGGGTTGGAAAACGTGCAGCACATTGACTGTACTCGTCGACGGCCAGCAGCTGCCGGGTCATCTGTTGAACCAGTTAGAGACCGATCAGCCTTGTCAAATGCGTGTCGATGGAGTGCCCAAGGGTTTTCAAGATCCTGCTGGTGCTTGGTTGAATATTTTATCGTGTAATATGCCTTTTCAGGCCCTACAAACGCAACATGTTAGATTCAAATATTGTTACCAATGGCAATAGAAACTTCAGCGTACCTTCACCCGCTCCTAAAAAAATTATATCGTGATTGCATTTGAACAATGCCTTGATAATCGGTACGTACGTATTAATATACTCATTTCCGGGCTCTCGTTTCAGTTCTATGCGATTTTCAGATGTCCAACTCGTTTGTCTGCAAGTCTCTTTCGGCATAACCATCCGACAAACATCGTGAACAGCCTCGATCTACATCCCAATTAAGTACAACATCGATAAAAATGTTCATCAAATAGTCGAAATGTCTGTCACAAATAAATAAATAGATAGATGAGTTTAGTTGAGCTTCAACATACACTCCACCACTCCACTACTTACCGTGCACATAGGTATGGGTTGGCTGCGGCAATCGAACCGAGTTTTGCTCTGGAATAGTCCATGCACTCGCGAACTCCAGTTTCCATTTGTTCGAGAACGTTATCAGCAATTACCCCATACTCGAGCAGTCCGGTGATATCGTGAAAAAAATTGTTTGCTGCCAAAGCTTTAGTTGCATCGAGAAAATATCTGCACGAGCTCCGGAGCGCTCTTCATTTGATCCCCAGTACGACCGCATGCCAGTCGAAATACTCGTGAACAAATCGTGGACACGACTGTCGATTTCAGGGGTTGGTGGTAACGGAAGCTGTTGTGTAATCGTTTTAAGTCGATCTTGTTGATATTGCACGTAACTTTGAAGATCTTCTCGAGAAAAACTAGCAGCGCGCTCTATCATTCCTGGTCGCATCTTAGCCCGGATTGAAATTGCTTGAAGCGAGTTGTGTCTTGCTAGTACATCAAAGGCCACCATTGCAAACGAGCGATGTTGAGAAAACCGGCGTGTGGAGTGTCTCAAATAATACTTAATAAACTCCAGCAGACCAATTTTAACAGCTCGTATTTCTTCAAGTCCACCTCTTCCGTATGGAAACAAGTCACAAAATGCATTTGCCCAGAACGCAGGATCAAAGTTAGACAAAATACTGGACGATCGATATACAACTACTCGAGTCTTATCAAGGGCAAGTTGAACGCAAGTGGGGATATCAACATGTCTAAAGTCACTAATCAATCCATCCGCGACTTGTTCCCACAACTCATCCTCTTCAGATATCAATTGGTGGGCTGGCACATGCGCGTTATGCCGCCATGTAGCACGGTCAAGCTCATCAGAGCCGAGATTATTCATCGTGGGCAACGGCTCCTGTATATCCTCTCTGGTGCGTTCCAAACTGCCTCTCATGGAACTCGGAGCGCCTTGATCTGGAGCATTAGGTGTGGACTGAGCTGAATCGGTGCCAATATACATATCTGCATCACCTGAATAGCTCCTAGTGACTGGTGCAATGGCCTCCGCGGAAACAGAAACTCCTAAACAACCAGATTCCTTCCGCAATGTTGTATATGTTGTCTCATGATCATCTTCAGCCTGATCTAGCACCACGCGGGTACGAATAGTCGACAATGTTGCTTCCCACTCCGGCTGCTCTTCCACAGACTTATATAAGTGATTATTTAATTTGTACCAATCTAGTTGGTCACGCAGGTGTGAAAGTCGAACATCATATTTTTTTAAAGTTGCTGCTTTCTGTGCGGGTGTCAATGCTCCGACCATTGTGACGCCAATTACACCTTCTGAAACCACGTCACGAGGAAGAATTTCGGCTGGAGGTGAAGGGTCAGCTCGAAAGAAATACGCATGAGATCGAAGCGAAGAATATCTACCCCCACGCACAACAGAAATATAATGCATCGGTTGAGCGAGATTTAGCATCGCGTTTTCTGTGAACGTGCTGTCCCTTAACGCACAAGGCAGATTTCCCATGTAGAGACCATTAGCAATTGCAAATTTAGGCGGGTGGGCTTGCTTTTTATCCAGCAATGATGTTCTGCAAGATATACACAACTGGATAGTTATTTGCTGGTCGCATTCACCAATTCCAGACCTTGCCAACATTATTCCGTCAAAGGAAGCATCCACGTCGGACACATCGTAATACTCTCGAAGATCAACAGGTAAATTTGGCGGCAGGTTAAGCCGTGATCTCATTGCACTGAGAAGAACCCCGGCGTCATCGAGTCGAGTGAACTTAATACGCGTTACAGGATGAAAACAGTCACAAACGCAGCAAATAACCTCTTTGCCCGCACCACTTGTCATGCTATCTCGTCCACGATCATAAACATTATGCTCCACGTTGCGAAAAGTCTTCAAAAACTTGTTAACAGCAGTGACTGTGTTGTCTTCAGGTCCACTGCGAGCAGCGCGTCGGCGCTTGGACCGCACCAGTTCATCTATGCGGTCATTGGCGTTCATTGCTGCCCTAGCATCTTTCTTGGATGCAAGGGTACGTACGCCGGTATCAATCGCAATGGCGGCAGCGCATTTTGGACAGAGTCGAGACTTGTGAGTTAGTCGGGCTTGATTGACTATGTTTCGGATGCAAGTGCATACACTCAGCTGTTGTTTTCCGCTCATTGTGAAGCTTAATTACCAAGATAAAGGAGAAGGTTTTCAGCGACGAACAAAGTCTTAAACTCGGCAAAGAGAGCTCGAATGTGTATCGCAACTAGTTGGCACAACGTCTATAGATCGCAAATTCGTGGAACATGGTCCATCGCTTCCCATTGAAAGTGGGTGATATGATCAATGCTTTCCATGCTCAAAGAAATAACCACTGTGTATTACTTCGAAGTACCAAGTAGTGTACTGAGCCTCCAGCGAGTGCGGAGCAACATGGGTTGCTAAGAAATTCGTGGTAATCGCCGACAAAATTGATGATTCGCTAGTGAAGCATGTTAAACCTAAGCACGAGATACGTAAAAATTATGAAACGAAAGCTAAAGCTATCTTGCTAGCCACGCAAATATACAACCGCGCTTCGGAGAAAGCTGTATATGGTGTTGCGATTTTGGTCGCTGAATTGCGCCAGCCGTGTCGATAGTGGATAAGGCTTCGATGGAAGCAGGGGGGGGGGGGGGGGGGGTTGTTGTAACAGAATTTTCGTCGCTTTATTGCTGGGATCCTGCTGATTTAGAATCATGCTTCGATGGAAGCAGTAGACGATGATATGACTGAATTTTTGTCACTGAATCCCGCTAGCTACACTAATGTCGATCCAGGAGTCGATAGGAGCAGTGCGGTTGTTTTGGCAGAATTTTCGTCGCTTAATCGCTCTGGTCGTGCCGATTTAGAACCATGCTTCGAGGAAGCAGAAGTATGATGGTTACTAACGGGTGCGAATCGTGCTCATTTGAAGCATGATTCAGACGATGCAGCACAGAACAAGCTGTCGAAACTGGTGTATTCGTGGATGATTCACATATCAGCAACTAGCGCCAGCCACGCCGAATTCGAACGATGCTTCGAACAAAGCACTATACCATAAAAGTGTCATTGATGTCGTTTTTAAGCCATGCATCTAGCGTCAGGTTCTTTATTCCGCGCAAATACAGAATGCCATTCTCGCACATATAGAGAGAGAAACCTGCTTGCAACGATTGACACTCAACAAGAACAACGAAATCTATTCTGCTTCCGAACACAGACGATCTAGCATCGATCACTTTTTGTTTGCCCGGCAAGAGGTAAAATGACCCTCGCGGATCTTCTGCAACGCAAAATCAATCGCAAGCAGGAAAAACGTCTCCCAACCTACGAGAAGGTGCCCGACATTGTTGATGTCCTTCGCGGAGCTGCCAAGGAGAAGCCCGCCAATTCCGACACTACGTTAGTCAAGGCCCCACTGTGCATCAGCCTCGACATGTATATCGCATTTCGAGAGGAGTTTCCCGGGGGATGGAATGTCTGACTGGGAGACAATGAAGTGACTACGCTGACGCCGGAGCTGAAGCAGGAGCTACCAACCATGACCTTCGACGAGAAGGCGTCGATGTTTTTCCGCCTGTCAGTTTGGTCGAAAAAGACACTGGACCCGAACGCGCGCGATATCACCGATATTCCAGACGGCACTGAGGTTTTTGTCGAGCGCGTCACGGGTTTAAGTTTGTTTGAGAACAAACTGGCCCAAGGAAACACAACTCGCGTTGAAGTGGTGTTCAAAGTTGTCGAGCCCGACTCCGAGGTCGAGAGTGCTGCTGCTAACGTACCTATCGATGATAGCCGAAGTGCCGAAGTGCCGAAGGCCACCAGACCGACCATGACCCCTCCCCCCGTGCCATCAAGCGAAGCAGAAAGAGCAAGACTTTGCGTGGTGCAGAAAAGTTCTAGGAGGGGGGAGAGCAGCTTCTGGGGATGAAAAGCGAACCCTCGCAGATGCCTGCTGGTGTCCCGGATGAGGGCGAAGAGCGACTTCGTACGAAGAAAATCGGGGTATCCAAGAAGGCAAAAACGGAGTGAGCGGTGACAAGCTGGTAAGCTTTAGGGATTAGCATTCGAACTGGGCACCCGATTGCTTGCTGATTACTTTTAATACAGCACCATATCCCCCCTTTACATCGTTGGACGCCTACCACAAATAGCTTAAAAGCGGCTTAAAGTGTTTCTCTAAATTCATCTCTGAACATAAATTGTGTAGAGGTCGCTATACTGTATGTTAAAGGTAGGCCTGATATGGGCTATAATAGGGTTATCTATAATTAAATCAAGTCAAAATTTATGCAGTAGCACAATGACAGGGTGAAGCGACCCCTCGTTTACTCGGGTGTCTAAGTAAAGTGAGCGTAGGTGCAGCCCACCGCCTAACTTGTTCTAGCGAAAACTCCATCTAACGACGTGTCACCTCTTCAAATCGATTGAATCACTAAATAGAGATTATTGGGGCGGCGCGTAGCCCCCCCCTATAATCAACGAACATTACCCTTCACATGCATTTACTCCTTTTTACGAAGACATGTATAAATTCCCAAACGTGGGTTAGGGCTCGATATTCTATCATGGCATGTAATTCTCATTTGCATTTGATACTTGCCTGCCTATAACCAGGCCTCTTAAAAATGGGCATACACGCCTACATGCCTACTTTGACTCAGGGTAGGCATTTTCATGGGAGTCAAATTAGGTACTTAACTACCAAATGTATCGGAAATCTGGCAAAAACAAAACTAGGCACTCCGGTAACTATACAAACATCAAGTCAATCCTCGTGGATGTCACCTGTGGCTGTCTCCGCATCTGCTTTGTTGCTCATCTCGTCGACCATAGCAAGCAGCTCAAAGTACTGGTTCGCCTGAAGCTGCCCCTCGATGGCGTACTTGCTCATGGAGGAGCGCTGAGCATTCTTGATCTGCTTCAAGGCGCTGAATTCTCCGTCAACAGAGTGCGTGCCAGGGGAGATGGCGGCGAGCCTCGCAAGAAACGACGACAAGAGCGTGAACCGGTGCTCCAGGTCCTCAGCAGACCATAAGACATCGAATGGTAGTCTCATAGCTCCATCCACACGCCGACAAAAGGTTGCATATTGCTAGTACAAAGTGGATAGCTTCATGCGCTGCTACCAAATATCGTTTGGAGCTGATTCCGTAGGAAGTTATCAGTCGAGACTTGTGACGCTCGATCAGGTCTCTGAATGTTGTATCGTCGCATTGCATGGCCTCCAGTGGCGTCTCGGGGAAGCACTCGGTTGCTTCAGTGCCGATCTCGATCTTTATTTTAGTCACTCTATCGATCAGCCCAGACAACGCTGGGCCAACTTTATTCCTCAGCTCATCTTGTTGCTCCATGTCCAGACTCTGGTACATGTAGAGCTCTACGGACTCCGTAGTACGCAGTAGTAAGATGCTGTGCGGAGATGCTGGGTGACCTTTTCATTGTCCACAACGAACCCAATTCGCTCACCGTCATCCAGATCCCGCTCACATTTGAGCTGCACGGAGCGAACTAGCACTGCGAGCTCAGGCTGCTACATTATATCGACAAGGGCAAGTTCAAGCAAGTTCACATTGTCGGAGACAGTCAGTCAGCTTATCCTCCGGATGATGAGAGACCGTAGACGCCCCAAAGCCAAAACGCTTCAACGTCTTTATGACACAGCTAGGGCCTTAGCAGATACTGTGCTAATTGCGTCTTGGCGGCACCACTATCGGTTTCACAACAAAATGGCGGATCACCTCGCGAACCTCGCTACGAATTCACGCCGCAGCCAACAGGACGAACCTAAAGAAAATGACCTGGTGGAACAAAGATATCCGGGAGTTCTACAATTCCTGATGAACGACTTTACGAAATGGGCAGACACGAATGCAGGACCAGACATCCTTGTGCCCAGCCCCCAACACTAAGCCTCGGAGAAGTGCACAGGGAAATGTTTTTTTCTTCTTACATATTAAACCCATCGCTCCAGCTCTTGAGGATGGAAGGGGTATTAGAAGTTCGGTCACGAGCCAGTAACTCAATAAACCTCAACCTTATTATTAGAACTAGCACTGCGAGAGCACCGTATTGAACCCTCATAGTGGCGGTCTTGTACTGCATTGTCTTGAAGCAATGACGAACTAGTAGGGCGACATCAGCCACCACGAAAAGGCAGCGCAACTTGAAAGCTGCTGCTTTTTTCAGCTTTGAGACGTTTCAATTCTGGGTAGTTGGTAGCTACATGTAGCAAATTGCATGTCGTGTCGTAAATGGACTCCCAGCACGTGATTGAGCACGTTGGGCACTGACCAACAGTAGCCCGGACAGTCTCAAACGTTCTTGTAAATGATATTTCCGCTCTCAAGCACGAGCGAAAACGTATGAGTTCATCTAAACAGTCCAGAAACGCTCCAATTGCGAGGTTTAGTTGGTGACTTCCGCACCAGCGCACAGCAACACCGCCGCCACTGACCCTTTTACAAGCTTGTTGCATGCGAATTGCGAAATTCTGTCGACAGCCAAGCATTGTAGCAGCTCCATCACTAGTAATTCCTATGAAAATGCTGTGGGGGCTGCTTTGAGAGGTACTTGGAAGTAGGCAGTTTTGAATCACAGGAATAGGTACTGTGGCTTTTCTCTTGACACATTGCCTACTTTTAAGAGGCCTGCCTATAACGACTTTCGAAGAGTGATGTCGAGGCGGAAAATAGACAAGGGCGGTATGTACCCACCGTGAAGGTTCTAACAACCATTATAGTGAGGACGATCTTTAATAGGAACCCGGAAGGAACGCTTTTGCATCAGAAAAGATGTGCGATTGAAGGATTGCGTTAAATGTCAGTTTACACGACATATTGTGCGTGGAGGTTTACGCATCCATGTCTGTTGAACCAATTTTAGTCACGTGGACGAGTGTAATTAAGGAGTCCAGGGCGTCCTGGCAGTCTTATTTAGCGCGAAGCTTCGTCAAGCGTATAGCAGGTGGGAGGTGTAAACAAAATACCTAAGTACGGCAGAATGTCAAGAATCCGGAACTGAATTTGGTGAGATGTACCGTCATTTGCCATTGAGCAAGCGGCAGCCCCACTACGTTCGAAGGCGCCACAGGGGCCGGTGATACGGTTAGCACAAAAACGCAGCAGTAAGAAAAGCAAGGCGTGTTTGCCAGCGCCACAGTACGGCTAGTAATATTAATAGAACGCAGCGCTGAGAGCTGCAATACGTGTGCGTGGGCGCTGCAGTGGGAGAGGTTTTTAAGGGTGCCGCAGTAGACTGCTGAAAGTCGCATTTAGATACGCCGTAGCGGACGCCATATCCAGGCACAGCACTGAGAGCTGCGAGATGTGTGCGAAGGCGCCGCAATTGGGCGCCGTGGTTGGCGAAGTGTGTGAAGGCGCCATTGAGGCGGTATCATCAAGTCAGGTTGGAAGACGTCGCGTTAGGTTACAGCAATTTTTGTTCGATGGCGGCGTAGTGAATGACAGCAAGGCTAGGATCATGGCGCAGCGCTGAAAGCAGCAAGACGAGTGCGAAGGGAGACGAGGGCATACAGAGTTATTCCAATAATATGGCGCGCAGTTGATCGCGGTAAGATATCGCACGCAGGTAACGATTACACTGTAAGTTGATTTGCCAGCCTGCGGAAGCCGAAGTGTAGATTTAGTAAATGATTAAACCCTTCCATAAAGCATACGACTTTTCTCAGGCAACGCAATCCGTGAGCTAGAGCAGCGCAGTAGGCCTCGCGAAGATCTTCAACGATGAACAGAGGATGGAGGGTTTGGAGGCCAAGATGCGCGTTTACTAGGAACGGAGGCATTTTGGCGCAAAGTAGTGACTGCGGTTTAGGTGTAAGAATTGAATGAACGCGAAGGCCGTGTGTTGTGAGAATTAGGTCGCAGTGTTAAGTGTATCGGAATAGCATTTTATATGCTGTAAGTTCTGCCTAGCCAAACGCGTTTGCGGTGTACAGCTCGTCACTGCTCTTTAAGATCGAATCGATGATGTGCTTCTTCATATAATATATGAAGAAGCAAATATTATTTCAACATCTCACTATCGATGAGGTCGCTTCTGCTATTTGACGAGATCGTGAGGGTGATACGGATTTGTTCCGGTAGTCTGGATAGCTGGACCACTTGACGGTCATCTAAGATGCAAGCGCTTACCAAGAGTTGGGATCTTCGGGCGTTTGTTGTTTGTTGTGTGTGTATGTGTGTGTGTGTAGGGGGGGAGGCTACGATGTAACATGCACGTTCAGCGACGCCCCCTTAACAACCGAATGAACCTTCGGGAGGATGCTGCCATACTAGTTGTGTTCGCAGCTGCACAGCGCTGTTACTTTCCAAAATCGGGTACCAAAGTAGGTACTCCAATTTTGTCTCTTGAAGAGAGACCTCCCTCTACAAGACCTACCTCTAAGTGGGAACTTATACACCCTTCACTCTAATTAGTTCGTGCTTTGAAAATAGTCCGGCTTCCGTTCTTTTCGTGCCACCTCAGACACCAATTATTTTTAAAACCCCTTAAAAGTTCGCAAAGACAGCTGATTTAGGTTGACAAGCTAATCATGGCCACAGTTTTCAAATAAAGCAAATATTGAATCACAGGAGCTAATAGCTTTCTCCGATAAAAATCAAAAACCATAATTAGTCTGACTCAGACTGACCTTAATACTGAGATAGGAACGAAGCTGCTATACTGTAGTGAAAGGGTTCCAAAGATGATTATTTCCGAGGGCTGGTACCCGCCGGTATATTCCGGTTTGTCGTATCGGTACCAATCTGCCTCCTAGGAGGCTTATTTGTGTGGGCCGGTACACCTCCCTCTACAAGACCTACGTCTAGGCGGGAACTCTGCTTGCTCTCCAATCGATACTACAAACACGGACCGTCCAGCGCCTTTCGCGCGCTTAAGCTAGAAACGTGGTGTGGTCGTGCACCGCACAGTGACCGTAAAAGTCATACTGGCGACGTAATAGCTGTAGGTGTCATTTGAGAGCTTTTAAGCTAAGCTACTTAAAAGTGTAGTACCGTGTGTAAAAGCAGAGAGATGACGCTAACGGTACTAGCACTACTAGCCCTAGTTCTCGCTACTATTCAATTTCGCACTACTAATCGGCTTTGAATAGTAGTAATAAGAATTAATAGTATTAGTAGTGTAATTAGCACTATAGTAGTGAGGGTGTGGGAACTCCAGTCCGAAGACGCACCCGAAAACAGCGCGTCACGCTCTCGTTCGGGTTGACGTGGCTCATGGCAAAAGACAAGCCGGAGTAGTGCACGCCGTGCACTGCAGGTGGCTATGCGTTGAAGTTCTGGAGCATTAGTGTAGTGCTATTAGCACTACCTACTATAATTCCTGAACTTTGACCAATAGTGCTAATAGCAGTGCTACTGTTGGTTTGATGTACTGCATTCTATCTACTCCTGATTAAGATGCATGCATCAAATAATAAGATGCGTGCATCCTATTCATCGTGGAGTTCATGGGTCACCTGAAAATGGACGCAAAGCTCACTTCAAACTCAAATGCTAAGTTCAATTGCTTAAAACTGCACGTGTTCCTCACGGTACTGAGCAAGGACGGTCGCAGCGTGGTCATCTCGGAGCAAAAGGCGACTGAGACGGTGTCCAAGTTCTTCCCGGGATCAACCCGACATTTGAAGTTGCCGGAAACTTGGAATGGCTACACTTTAATGTACATGCATCTGAAAGGATGCAATAATAATATTTTTCACACCGTCTGGGATGCCTACAAACCATCCACAGCTCGCGCCTTACTCTTTTTTTGCTATCGACCTGCGTACTCTCCCGGGACGGCAGCTCCGGGTAGCCTATTATACCAATACCGGAAGTGATCGCGGCAACTGTAGTTTAAAATGTTTTAACCCTTTCGCGAGCCTCTTGTCTTAATTGTACTATACAAGCCTAAGTAATTAGCTTCTAAAAGGGCACAGAATGCGCCCATAAGGAAAATTACGGTACTCGTTTTGCATGACTCTTGTAACAAAGTACCTGCAGTGATTTGCTGATTCACCACGATCATATGCATCCTACTTAATATTTGTATGGTTTGATGATTACTGATTGTACTGTTTATGATTTGGCATAAAAGATGGTACATCCACGGTTGAACTTGTGTAAAAGGGCACAGTAGGCGGTGCTTTTACACCGTGTTTTGAAAACGCTCTTAAAGGGCGAAATGTGCCCTTCTACCGCGAAAGGGTTAACCAATAATATTGCGCAAAAATCACGCGAATGTTGCTTCAGGTATCAGTCGCGCGAATGTCGCTTTAGTTCCATGTCGCGCGAATGTCGATCTTTACCGGTTGAGTCAACATCCACACTCTTTTGGATCGGATCTTAAAGTACATCAGTTATTACGATCTTTTAGTATGTAGAACCGTGATATAGATTAGTATTAAAAATTACCAATATAGTCAGATATGCGTTTACACAGGATAGTCGACGGTTCACGAACCCACCTAAACTCTGGATATAAATATCCAGAGAACTGGGTCAACATTTACCTTTTGGGATAAGATATCAGGTTTCATAAGATATCCTGTTGTTTAAGTTTGCACATTGAATGCATGATACTTTACAGATATGACTAAACTACACAAATATGCGTTCATGCAGGATTGGCGAGGGTCGGCGATGCCGGTAGAAACTCTGGATATAAATATCCAGAGAACATTGCTCCGTTCCGCATTCCGCATTCTCCACATTCCGCACTCGCGAAGGCAGACTGCATCAGCAGCGGTGGGAAAGGTGGTAGGTCCCCTTCAAACAGCTCGCTGTAGGTATGGAGACAAGTGGCATGGGGACAAGGTGGGTCTGTTTAACAGTGGAAGACCCGCTAATAAACACTCCACGTGCCGCAGCAAGTCGTGAAGGAAGATCGCAATGCCAGGGGATCGGCCAAAATCCGCTGTGTGGAAGCATTTCGATGGAGACAATGAGAGAGCCACATGCCTTAAATGTCAAGGCGAGATTGTGAGCGCGAAAGTCGAGAAACTAGAGCGCCACCTCGTCAAGAATCGCGTTCGCTGGACGGCTGCAGACAGAGTCGCATACATCCAGCGGCGTCAACACTCAACAATTCAACAGACCAAGAACCAGTATCGGCGCGACATCATCCAGCGCTGCGAGGAGAGAAGGCGAAGTGCTAACGCAAAATCATCTGAACATGCTAGTGTCAAGGACGGTTTCCGGCGACGGGTGTGCGCTTTGGCTAGTGGAGCGACCAAATTGTCAAGACTTGTGCTTAAACTATTCGGAAGCTCGTCTTCATCTACTCGAACTGGAATGCGGACGACGGAGTTCCTGATGTCGTCTACGATCTCGAGAAACTCATGAACGGGGGAGGTTACAGCGAGCATATTGATGATGAAGACGTGACCCTGGAGAACAGTGATGGTGACACAAGCTCTACAGACGGAGGAAAAAGTGACGACGAAGACGAAGGCCTCGGAAAAAACTAAGTGTACGATCGAGTCGATTACGGACTCGAATACTTTGGTTCCGACTCGAGTACTTTGGTTCCGACTCCGACTGCTAGGTGATGTTCTAGTGCTTGTTGTGCTGCTAGGTTTTACGGCTTTGACTTTCAAGGTTGTCAGAAGTAGTGTAATCGGCATGGATCTCGTAGCATCTACATTAATTAACTTCGCTTTTTAAATTATAAAACATCGATACATCGTACGTTTGTGCTTCCCTTCGTGTCTGCTGCACTTGCCTTGCTGTTGTAATGCTGCCATCACAGTTAAGGTGCGCTATCCTCGTCTGGTTAGAGCTGTTAAGTGCAGTGCTGAAATCTGCATTAAAGTCTTTCGTGCACGGAAACCACAGTGGTTTATTACGATCATAGCCCAAAGTAAAACAACACGAAGGCCATACTTTTAATGCGTGCAAACTTCTGCAATTTACAAATGATAGCCATGCTGGCCTTTCCTCCCAAAATGCACTAAACAGGTCAATTTAAGGCTTCCGGGGTTTTTGCCGTAGATTAAACCGGATTAAACTGATTATTAAAAATCTTAAAAATGGTTTTGCCGCAGCAAGACCCTGACAGAGCTCTCGAGTGAACCAGTTGCCCATGGGTACACTATCTGCGGTCAGCCAGACTCCTGAGATATCCTGAGCTATGGCGGACAATGAGGCTACGGATGGTGACTGGCCGGTGGGTTCCGTCCCACTCTTCGCACCACTGGCAGCTCCAGAGATCGCTGCCGTATCTATGGTGAGGATTACGCTGCCGTTGTCCAGTCCATCAAGGATTCGTTCAACAGGGATCTTTTCTGTGAGCTAAGGTTGGGGATCAACTCCGCTGATGTCATAGATGATTTGTTGTCCGCGGAGATTGAAATGATTGTCTCGCATGTCAAGAACGACTCGTTGCCGGACATAAAACAACTTTTCAAACAAAAGCTGCCGCTCAATATGGCTGAGCTCGACGTCGACGCGGCTATTTCGTCTGTTTCAAGACACTCGTGGACGTAAATGGACTTGGGGAATGCTTAAGTGGTGTTGATGGAGTTCGAGAGAAGTGTAAACGATTAATAGCTTCGCTGCGCCCCGAATCCCTTACAGCTGACGTAAAACAGTGTGTTCGGTACACTCACAAGTCTGCGGCGTCCGACGCGAACCAATTGTTCAAGCTGGTCATTGATAAGGCGAAGGAGCAGGAACGCAGTTTTCAAAAGGCTAAAAAGCAAAAAAACCGACCGTGCTGGACGCGACGCCGAAGCTGGTAAACTGACTAAGCCCTCAAAGACACTGAAGAAAAAATGGAGCGGCTCCACTGCTACTGTCAATGCTGAACCTTCCGACAAGCCGAAAAACAAGCCCTCGACGACCCACAAAGCTTCGTCATCTTCTAAACGAGATCTCCCACCTTCGTCATGCCCTAAGTGCAAAGAAATGCATTCGTTACGCGAGTGCACAAAGGCTACTGATGAGGAGAAGGCTGCGCTACGAAAGAGCCTGAGAGATGCTCGTCGGTCAACTAAGAAGGCTCGTCTGAAACGTCTTGGCGAACTGATGCCACTTCCGAAGCGCAAGGTGACGCTCAATGGACTTCTCGAGCTGCCTTACTGTCCGGATAGCGGCTCTGAGTACACCGTCATTGGCAATTCGATCTTGGAATTATTGTGCTCAATGTATTCGAGTGCCGAATCTGTCCAACTCCAAGTTCCAATTATGAATCAGGCCTACGGTTCCACTTGGGTGTCTGCCAATCGCATGGCAAAGCTGCAAATTTTAATTCACACCGCTGCTGAGCGAGACCGATGGAATTGTGGGAGGTGCTCATTACTGATGTTGATGATGATGAATTTATCGTTGGAAACGATCTTTTGAACGCGCTGGGAATTGATGTTGAACGCCAGCTCGAGCAACTAGCCACTAGCCCTGAAGACGAAATTAGCGGTGACCCAATTCCTCTGGAGGACGATGATATGCCTGTACAGGCCAGTGAAGATGATCAGCATGATGACAGCGGTGAAGATAACATGTTCGCTGCTGTTGAACGCCTAATTAGTCGTGCAGTGGAGAATGGGTTCCCTAAGGAACGTGTCGAGCAGCTTCGCACCATTTCCCACGCGTATGATATATGGCGACTGGAGCTACGTGGCGATCCACCAGCAAGTGTGCCACCAATCGAAGTGCGTTTGCGTGACGGGGCTCGTCCAACAAAATGTAAGTCCCGGAAGTATGCTCCGCACATCCGACAATTTTTACGTGACTTTAACGATCGCTTGGTTGCCCTAGGAATGGTTTATGAGAACCCACGAAGCCGATGGGCGAGTCCCGTTCTACCAGTCAAGAAATCAGCGGCTCTATTGGACCTCCGACAAACGACAGACTATCGAGTACTCAATGGGCATACTTAAGTTTTAGCAGCCGTGATGCCAATCCTGTCGGTAGTATTGAAATATGCACGTGGAATGAAGCATTTTGGTTTGTTTGATTTCCTTAAAGGGTTTTGGCAGTTGCCATTTTCGGAGCTCTGCCAAGAATTGTTTTCTTACATGACGGACCAAAAGATTTTTACACCTCGTCGCGTTCCACAAGGTTGTAGCGATGTCGCTATCCATTAATAAAACCATGGAAGAGTGCTTCTCCACCTTGCTTTACGAGCATCTTTTGATTTGGATAGACGACCTGCTACTTTACGCGACAGACATGAACACGTATCTAACGAAGTTGGCCGAGTTGTTCGCGTTGCTGAACGCCTTTGGTTTGAAGCTGAATGAGAAAAAAGCAGTCTGTACCAGACTAAGGTGAAGTAGTGCGGCCGCATAATCAATGAGCACGGCGTACACCATGATCCGGGGAGGATTGCCACATTACGAGCAATGCCTTACCCGCAAACAGTGGCGGAACTGTAGCAGTTTTTGTGCGGAATTAACTGGATGCGTGAAAGTCTGATATATTTCGCTAGACAAGTTGCACCTCTTCAACGGCGGCTCGATACAGCTCACGCGAAAACTAAGCGAACAAAACGGGCACCAGCTACCATTGCAATGGAGCTGAACGTGGAAAAGCTAACATCATTTGATAGAGTCAAGGAAATGCTGGCATCTTCGGCAACATTGGACTTTCCAGACGACCAAGCGACTACTTGTCTATTTAGTGATGCATCGTCCGATGGCTGGGCCGATATCGTCACACAAGTTGCCAATTTTGACCCGAAGCTGCCTGCTACGAAGCAACAGCATCGCCTTCTCCACTGTATGAGTGGCACCTTTTCGGGCAGCCAGCTTAACTGGTCTGTCATGGAAAAAGAGGCACTATCAATTGTAATGGCCTGTGACAAGTTGGATTATTTACTACTGAGAGCAAAGCCATTTCGTCTATATTGCGATCATCGCGATTTGATCCACGTGTTTACCCCTCATGAGTCGGTCAAAAAGCATATCCGGGGCAAATTACTGCGATGGGCCATGAATCTCATGAATTTCAGATACATTGTTGAGCATGTGCCTGACCCTGACAATATATGGGCTCATATGCTCTCCCGATGGGCAGGTAATCACGTTGCAAGGGAGTAACGGGCTGGTTACGGTTACGTAAGTAGGTAGACAGAGTTACATAAGTAGGTAGGAGCCTCATGGCTACATGCACAAAAGTAGGTACAGGCACACGGCTAGCGTGACTCGAAATAAACTAACGTCGACTTGCCTGCTCAGCATAGAGCTGGGAGACGTCACGTGAAAAAAATCGCGTTGACTGCGAGAATGTATTGCTGGTTGAACTAGTGGTAACTACTGGACGCTGACACGCATCAACCGAGAACTCGAAATAAACTAACGTCGACTTGCCTGCTCAGCATAGATAAGGCATTACATGATTGGGTGAAAGTGAGGAGCCAGACCCATTTCAATCAATCAGGCATTGGCTTAGATTTGAGTGGTTCACAAAGGGGACGGGAGCCCCCGCTCCCGTTCCATAAATGAACAGAGTTAAATTTGCCCCAAACCTGACACTTGGTTCTACTATTGCGAGCTTCCTCTTGCATCTATAGTGTACGCTAATGACGGTACTTCTTACCCCGTTACACCTGGTAGCACTTCGTAGTCCTTCCAATGACCAAGTTCGAGATGAGTGAAGGCACGCCGTCGGTGGCCCCAGCGATGACGCTGAAGCACATTGCGTTTCCCCACCTCACCACCGTTGAGTGGCAAGCGCTACACCGCCTCACGGCGGTGTCCGGAGAATTCGTGGTCACGTCGCTGCTGAGCTCAGCGACCCCCGACCAACAGCGCCAAGCCATCCAAGAATTCATGGAGCGCGAGCTCGCCGAAGCGAAGCGGCGAGTACCAACTCCCTCGCCCTCCTCACGGAACGACGCCGTGAAGATGGAAACGTCGACCTACTCCGGCGCCGGGCATAACCGGCTTCCACTGAACCGTTGGTTCCGCGAGATCGACATCGCGATCGCTTCGAGATTGATCGATGCGCCGACGGCGAGAGTAACTTCTTGTTGTCTCGCCACTCCGGAAAGACCAAGGAGTGGGCCCTTGGCAAGCTCGTCGTCGACCGAGATGCGTTCCCGACTCTGGAGAGTCCCCAGAGTGACCTACGACTCGCGTTCGAGCCTCCGCAAGATGAGTCGCGCACGCGTGCGACATTATTCGCCCTTCGGCAGGGCAAGATGTCCATGCACGACTACGTGCAGAAGACCAGACACCTGGTTTCGTGCATCGTCACGATCCCGATCGACGTTGCCTCTCAAGTGCACGTCTTCATCTTCGGGATGCGTGAGGGCACGACGCGGTACTACCTCACGCGAGCGGAGCCACCGACACTCGAAACCGCGTTCGCACTCGCGCTACACGGTTGTGTCCTCCAATGGGCGAGATCTGACGCCGAACACTCGGGTCGCCGCGCCCGAGCCCATGCAGATTGATACCATGAAAGCCGAGTTGAGGTCGCGGTCGACCTCGACTGCACGTGGTCCACGGTTCAACAACGACAACCACCCGCGCGACAGTCGCCAACTGGTCTTCTTCCGCTGCCGCAGGTCTGGCCATCGCGCAGTGGTGTTTCGTACGCTAGCTCCAGTCCTGGCAAGTGCTGAAGTCGTCGGCGAGGCCGACGACACGTTCCCGGTATTTCTTCCAAAAAACGGTCGGGACTAGTAGGTGCTATTGGCTGGAATGGAGGACCTGGCCCCCGGTGGCAACCGGCCCTCCTAGCCACCCGTGCTTTATGCACACTTCAATGCCACCACCACGAACGGCGACTCGAGACTGTTCCTCATCAGTCTCCACGTCGCCGGCGCGGAGCGTCCGCTCCGCGCGTTGCTTGACTCCGGATCCATGAACAACTTAATTTGTTGCCTCGCTCTCCTCCCGTCGCATGTGCGCGTGCGGGAAGGACCGGGCGAGATCGTCGTGAAGTGGGCTGACGGCAAGCCCCACCGCGCTCCGCGGCGGGCTGTGTCGTTGGCGTATGCCTTCGACGGCTCATCCACCAACGACGACTTCTTGGTGACCGAGCTGAACTACGCCTTCGACTGCATCTTGGGGATGTCGTGGCTCGCTCGCTACCAGCCAGAGATCGACTGGTTAGGTCGTAAGCGTGCGCAGATATGTACGACATGGTCCACAATACGAGAACTCTCCAGAGATCCGCGACTCTGTCCAATACTGTCCATCGCAGAACCTGCCGATCCATTTCCACCTATGTCGAGACAATCTATCGCGCGCGCCATTCCCCTCCTTCGCGTCGAAAGGTCCACGTGCCTGCCATTGACGTCCAGGTTGATATACATCGTCAGAGCTCGGTCATTTCTGAATTCGCCGTCTCCGTCGCAAGCCGAGCCGCAGTCTTCACCACTATCCAAGCCATCATGTCCACGTTCGGCACGCTTGCAATCACGGTGCACGGCATCAGGGCCACGTTCGGCGACGAGGAGCACGCTGAGAAGAAGCTGGCTGTACGCTTCGCCGTGGGACAGGCCGAGCAGGTGACCATGTTCAAGAAGTACAACGCCCCCATCGACGAGCACGTGACGCTCCACGTGAAGGGCGCCCCGGCCGACGCGCAGCTCACCATCGAGTTGCTGCAGGAGAAAGAAAAGAAGCCCCTCGTGAGCACGCAGAAGGAGCTGGCCGAGTATCAGAACAGCGAGCAGACCCGCATTATGACGTTCACGTTCGGTGCCAAGGCCGCGCCCAGCACGGCGTTGCTCTCGCACAGCGTTGACTGGCGCCCCAGTGATTCGACGCTGACCACTGTCGAGGTCCACCGCCCGTGGTTCATGCGCGTGGCCTACTACTACGACATCACCAAGAACGTGTACAACTACACCACGAGCTTCCGCATCGTGGCCCCGTTCGCGCGCTTCGGCGAGACCACGGCCAACACGGTGCTCGCCATGGTGAGCGGCAAGACGCTCTTCGACATCGACGAGGTCTGGGTGGGCCCGGTCCTCAACGCCCTGGACAACAAGGTGGACGCCGGCATCTTGGCGGTGGTCCGCGCGGCCTTCAAGGCATAGGACTTCACCACCGGGAAGGTTTCGTCCGGCTTCTCGGCCGTCTACAACACGCCTGCCTGCAGGCTCAACTGCCCCGAGCTGGAAATCCTGCACCTGCAGAACACGCGACTTACGGACTTGGATTTCGTGCGGGAGCTGCCGAATCTCACGTAGCTGGACATTCGGTGGACGCATGTGGGCGATCGACGCCGCTGGCTGTGCTGGAGCAGTTGGAGCAGTTGATGCTGGACACGAGAGAGAGAGGAGCGCCGGCCGCGGACGACCAAGAGCCCCCGTTGCAGGCAAACTATGAGTGGCTGACCAGTCTGCGCAAGCTCAAGAAGCTGAGGATATACAAGCACAACTACCAGGACGACATCGCCGATGTGCTGCGGGAAGATGTTGAAGAGAGTGGGCCGACAGTCGTCGCCACGCGAGGACTTACAACCCCCATGGCGCACCGCGTCCCGAGTTCGTTCCTCAAGTTTGTGAGCAGGGAGGGGGCGTTGAGCTCGCCTGAGTTGCCGCCGCTTGCGGGCAACGCGCCGCTGAGTTTGTTGTCGACGACGCTACGCCATCTGATACTGACTTCCATCCACTTAAGACGCTGAACATCTACTGGTCAGCTTGAGTCGTGCCAAAATCCTTGTTTACGCGATCCAGCTGCCAACCACCGCGCTCAATGATCCCCTCTTGTTGGAGTGCCTGCTGCTTTATGCGCATCTCCCGCTTTTTCTACGTATTCGACTTGCGCTTGCCGTGACGTGGTATCCAGGCTGTAACTCCACTTGCGCCATCGATTTCACGTGCTGAATCCACATTTGGCTACTCAGAGGAAGAACGTTCACCGGTCGATCCTTTCAAGCGTTGAAGCTGTCAAGATCAAGAAATAGCTTCTCCGGGTCACGGTTAACCACGACGAAGCAACGCCTGTCATCATTGCAACCAGCGCTAACGATGTAAACACACACCAGGTGCTGGCAAACATCTTGGAGCGTAATAATGTAGCCACTTGAAGTTGGGAGAGAATTCTGGAGAAGGACGTCGTAGTTCAGCGGCACACAATGCGCTCGAGAAGTCAAAATACATCGCAATAGGGTTCAAGAACTCCGTTACGTCGTCGTGGGACACACCGTACTGAATGGCTTCAGGTTTCGTGGCTTGATACGCGTCCTACATCTACTTCGTGACAGATCCGGCTGACTCCGCATCATCCCACGGTTGCAACGATCGACGACTTCTTCGAAGGCCGCCGCAAGGCTGACCATGTGCGAGAGAGTATCACTCCGCACTCGAGTCCGACGTTCTGCGTGAAGAAGGCGACTAGCGGGTGGCGCATCGTCCATGCGTTCAACAAGTTGAACGACGCCACCATTCCCGCGCAGACGCCCATTCTTCGGAAGGACATGGTCCTCGACACCATGTCTGGCAGTGCCATCTACAGCGCGATCGATCTGACAGACGGCTTCTATCAGATCCTGGTGAGAGAGAGCGACATTCCTCTCACGTCAGCACTCTCAGCGGCATGTTCTGGGAGTTGCTCGTGATGCCGCAGGGTCTGAAGAATGCGCCGGCCACCTTCAACAGGATGGTCTCGCATGTGCTGCGCCCGCTCCGTGCTTTTGCACCGAGCTATTTCGACGAAATCTTCGTGCACAGCCGCGCTGAGAACGAACTCAGCGCCGTCGACGTACATCTCCGGCATCTGCGCAAGGTTTTCGAGAAGATGCGCGAAAACAAGCTGTACGCAAACCTCAAGAAATGTGTATTCTGTGCGCCAGAGATTCCGGTGTTAGGTTGCTACGTAAGCAAGAGCGGCGTTCGCGCCGACCCCGAGAAGATCTCTTCGATCTGTTCTTGGCCGCCGCCCAAGAACCAGACGGAGCTGCGCCAATGGCTGGGCCTCGCGAATTACCTTCACAAGTATACGAAGGATTACGCGGGCCTGATCCAGCCGATGTCATCCTTGTTGAAGAAGGACATGGCATGGAACTGGCGTCCTGAACACCAGGACGCATTCGATGCGGTGAAGAAGAGCCTCGCCTTAGCACCGGACTTGATGCTGCCCGACACGTCAAGCCCCTTCCACGTGGTGTGTGACGCAAGCGACGTCGCCATCGGATGCGCCCTCATGCAGTTTGACCCTGAGGGCCGCGAGCGCGTCGTGAGTTATCAGTCACGACAGATGAAACCGGCGGAGAAGAACTACCCTGTCCATGACAAGGAGCTCCTGGCGATGCGCTACGCTCTGATCAAATTCAGAGTGTACCTCCTTGGCGAGAAGACGTTCGCAGTCTACACAGATCATGCTTCGCTACGGACGGCGATGAAGAGCCCGCATCTCTCTCAACGCATGGCGCAGTGGCTCTCGTTCTTTGCCGAGTAGACCTTCGTCGTGCATTACAAGCCGGGCAAGAATAACATACTTGCCGACGCGCTGTCCAGTCGACCCGATTACGATCCTCGGCGCTTGACGCGTCATCAGGATATTCCTGACGATGATAACAATGATGATGACTGCGCGACTTGCGTGACGCTGGGCATCAACGCCACAGTGTCAAGCCCCGTTCTGCCGCTGCGTCAGCAAATTGCTGACGCGTACGAAGAAGACGCCTTCTACGCTGCGATCATCCGGCATCAGCGTAATCCAACGGCAGATACGCTCGCAAAGTTGACGCGCCCAACGCGTAATACGCTCACGCGTTATGACCTCGACGGCGACCTCCTGGCGTACGCCATCGACACGTTTGATACTCCGCGTGTAGTCATCCCCCCGGATGACGACCTTCGTGCTCGTCTGGTGCACGAGTACCATGATGCACCCGCCGGCGGTCATCTCGGGCACGAGAAGACGTTCGCAGCACTCTCTCGCGACTTCTTATGGTCTCGCATGTACAAGTGGATACGGAAATGGGTCCGTTCCTGCGAGATCTGCCAGCGTGTGAAGCCTGCAGCGTCCAAGCAGGCTCCGCTTCGTCCGCTACCCATCGCCACGAGCGCGTGGCGATCTTTCAGTATGGACTTCATCTTCGGCCTTCCACGTGACGCCGAAGGCCGCACCGGTGTCCTCGCCTTTGTGGATCGCTTCAGCAAGATGGTCCATCTCGCTCCAGTCGCAGCAGAAGTGACAGCCGGCGAGTCGGCCGAGTTGTTCCTCGACCTGGTGTTCCGCCACCACGGCCTCCCGGAGTCCATCGTCTCGGATCGTGACCCCCGTTTCACATCCGCGTTCTGGACGCGCTGCTGGGCACCCGCTTGCTTATGTCCACGGCGGCCCATCCAGAGACGGATGGGCAAACGGAGCGTGTCAATCGCGTCCTCGAGGACGTATTGCGTAGCTACGCATCGTCTTTCGCCTCTTGGAGTTCCTTCCTGCCGATGGCCGAGTTTGCACTGAACAACTCGACCCACGCGTCGACAGGTCTGACGCCGTTCTTCATGAACAACGCGCGGCACCCGCGCGTTCCGGCTCTGCTGGACGTCCGAAGTTCGAACGCAAAAGCGGTCTCCACTCTTGGTGGGGGAGGAGTGGCACCGAAATCGAAGTCGGCGGAGGATTCGAGCGAACCCCGCTGCCCAGTCGGCCAAGCCCAGCACGCGAGACGCCCCAATCGAGGACCACGCCCTTCAAGGCGTGGCATACGAGGACTTCTTCGCAGTCGACGTGGCTTCGCCCGCCACGCCAACTTCGCCCCGGCAGCAGCTCCGACGCCGATCGACTCTGCAGCCGTGTCCAAGTTTCTACTGCATCGTCAAGCCGTCACGCGGTTTGTGCGTGACGCGCTCCAAGCCGCTGTTGACCGACAGAAGGCGAATGCAGATCGGTGGGGCCGGAAGAACGTGTTGTCCTTCCGGCGAGGCGAGCGAGTACTTCTATCTACGGAGGGCACCCAAGGCGAATACGCGCGCCACTCGACAGCAGGCACACGAGAAGCACTATCGGGTGCGCTGGCTTGGACACTCGCCGGCGGAGAATACGTGGGAGCCCCGTAGCCGCCTTCTTGAAGACGTCCCCGATCTCGTGAGCGACTACGAGGCCTCGCTCGCGCTGGTGAGCGCGAGCGGCTGCGACGCCAGCGCATGTGACCTGGACTTCGAGAGCGACTGCGCTGCCACAACTTGCAGCAACTTCAAGATCCCTGCGAGCCCGGTCGTAGCGCCCGAGCCAGCGACGCTCATCTTCGCTTAGCGCCCAGCTCATCACTTGACGCTCCCACTCTTCGCGCGTCGGCCTCGGACGATCTTGGCACCTGGTGCAACCTTCGACCAGGTGCGCGTAGCAAAGACGCCACTCGCGCTGCGCCATCTCGCACACGCGCGTCCGAAGATCTCCAATAGAGCGAGTGCTGCGCAGCTTCAAGGTCTTCGAGCCACGACGTGAAGGACAAGCCCTCACGTCCAGCGGCGTTCCAGCGACGGATGAAGGCGCACCACGAGCGCTGCAGCGCGTCGTGCGTGTAGGCGTTGTTCGTCTTCTCCCCTCGGAGCTGCCGGTAGCGCGTGAAGTACTCCTTCATGACGTCGAGACGATCACGGTCCTCAGCACCGTCGAGGCTGTAGAGGTCCCAGGGCTTGAGGTCGCGCTCCGTGACGTGGTACGCCGAAGGTCCGGCGCTGCCGCCGCCGGACATGGTGGATTGCAGAATGAGCACCCAGCGCATCCGCTGCGTGCGCCCGTTGTCCAGTTGGCCGCTTCAATCACCGTCCCGCTTGCGACAGCACTCACTGTGGGTGAGTGCAACTTTGAGAGGGGAGTGATGTAACGGGCTGGTTACGGTTACGTAACTAGGTATACAGAGTTACATAAGTAGGTAGGAGCCTCATGGCTACATGCACAAAAGTAGGTACAGGCACACGGCTAGCGTGTGCACTGTTGTCATTACCTGATTGGGTGAAAGTGGGGAGCCAGACCATTTCAACCAATCAGGCATAGGCTTAGATTTGAGTGGTTCACAAAGAGGACGGGAGCCCCCGCTCCCGTTCCATAAATAAACAGAGTTAAATTTGCCCAAACCTGAGACTTGGTTCTACTATTGCGAGCTTCCTCTTGCATCTATAGTGTACGCTAGTGACGGGTATCACTCAAGCGCATTAAGTCTGTACCTACCCAGCCTAGATCTTCCGATCCAATTTCGCGTCCTCTCCGACCGCTAGATGATGAGAACTTTGTATGGCCAACGCTTTCGGAGATCGCAGATATTCAAGAGATCCACACATCACCATCCGGGGCAGAACAAGATGCTAATGGTGATTTTAGAGTGAATCAAAGAATTTGGATCCCGTCTGGCGAAACTGATTTCATCCAGAGGCTTTGTGTTGTCGCGCATTGTGGTAGCCAAGGCCACCGAGGTCAACAAGCTATGATTAACCACCTTCAACGACTATTCTCCATCGACAATCTCTCTAAAATTGTTGCTGAGATCCTAAACCAATGCCGGCTGTGTCTGCATTTGCGTGGAGGAAAAATTATCCCAAGACCTTGGAGCGAACTGATTGACTGCAAAGAGCGCAACGAAGTTTTACACTTCGATTTCCTGTACATGGGTGAAAGTTATGGCAGCGCCAAGTTCATTCTAGCTTTGAAAGATAATGCTACGCATTTTCGCGAACTAGTTGTGGCCGACACAGCTGACGCCAACGTTGTGACAGAAGCTCTACTAGCATGGCATACCCGCTACGGAATTCCTCCCATCTGAGCATCAGATCAGGGAAGTCACTTCAAGAATGAGGTGATAGCAGAACTGAGCAGGAGACTTCGCACGCAGCAAAAGTTTTCCCCTGCGTATTGCCCATGGATTAATGGCTCCGTAGAACGCATCAATCGTAATATCCTGCAAGTCATTCGTGCTATGATCCTTTCGTACAAGATCAGCTCGAAAGATTGGGTTTATTTGGTCCCGATGGCCCAAGCTAATCTCAACCATACAGCTCTTCTATCGCTAGGAAATCGGGCTCCAGTTGAATTATTTACTGGTCTCCAATGTTCAAACCCCCTGAATGAGTTTTATTTGCCTGATCAAGGAAAGTTTCGTGATATTCCGGAAAGTGGTGAAGTCGACACATTTCTGGACGAGCTTAGAAGCAGCTTAACGGAAATGCATCAGGACGTTAACGATCAGAAACTCAAGCAGCGACTACTCAATCAGAAACGCAGAAGAGGAGAAACTCTCGTCAATTTTGCCGAGGGTGACTTTGTTTTACGCTCTCGTGTCGACGAAAACATTGAGATAAACTCCAGTTAACATGGATTGGTCCCTATCGGACTTTGCGTGCCGACCCTCATTCGTTCCGAATTCAGCACTTGATAACTGGTAGTGAACTTAATGTTCACGGTTCTCGTTTGAAACTATACGCTGATGACAGTTTGGAGGTATCGGAAGAAATATTGGAGCACACGGCATCACAGGGGATCATCCTCGCTGTCGATGAGCTTAAACACCACCGATGGAATCCGCTCATCAAGGATTTTGAAATATTGGTAGGTTGGAAAGGTTTACAACCAATTGAGAACTCGTATGAACCGATGAAGAGCCTTGCGAAGGAAATTCGTGTGCTGATGCAGAGCTACGAAAGTCGTGTCAATGACCGTAAACTCAGTGACTACTGGAAAACCCCGTTCGGTTCGTCGGCGCGTCGGCTACGACGTCAGTGGGGTGTTCACTCACCTACCCGTCGCCCCGTCGCGTCACGTCGCAGTCGTGGGTCGGACATCCACGACACAGCCTCCACCACGAGAGAGCGATGGCCCTCGCTGTGTGGAGTGCGCGGCCACCGTCATTGGTCCAGTCAGTAACCCGCCCTCGCGAGCGTGCGAGGGCCTGAAGAAGAACACGGTCGAGCAGTGGCTCCCGTACGAGAACTACGCGGTCAGACAGGGGCTCCCGCACGTGAAGAACGCGGTATAGCAGATGCTCCCGCCTGTGTAGAACGCGGTCGAGCAGAGGTTCCCGCATGTGAAGAATGCGGTCGAGCAGCGGCTCCCGCTCGAGAATGCGGCTCCCGTTCGCTGATGATTCCGTCACGCAGCAGAGCCTGCGCGACACCGGCATGGTCGAGACCGAGTTCCCATGCCTAGAGGAGGGTGAAGTGTCATCCAGCGAGACTTCGGCCTCGAGCAGTGGCTCGAGGCGGCTGAGGAAGTCCAAGCGTAACCGATCCGAACGCCGCCGCCTGCGACGGAGGTCTACCGCAGTTGATCCGGCTCCGTCGAGCGAGGTCCTCAACGTCGTCGAGTATTCGGAGAACTCTCCGAACCAGGTTCGTGAGATCGAGGTAGCAAATCCTCCCACCGACGCGGCGACCATCACGCGGCTTCCAGGCCTCTCCTGGAAGCATTTCCTGCGCGACCTGAAGGCCGGTGAGATCGAGCAAGTCTACCTCTTCACCGGCTCCGACCCACCCGACGTGCTTGCCAACGCAGTCAGCGACGATGCCTCGTCGTCGCGGCCGAAGGCGGCTCAGCAGTGGTGTGCAGAAGACCTGGCACAGATCGTGGCGCTGGGTAAAATGCCAGCACTCACAAGGCTGTCCATGTGTAGTGTTTCCCGGGTCTTGACACTTTAGAACAGATCAAAACACACGGCGATGCGGGGGCAAACCCGCACTGAAATAAAGCCACGTATATTGGATAGCGAGAAGGTATAAAGAGTGAGCTCTTGAGGCTGCGAGACGTCTCTCGTTGCCTCTCTGTCGAACGGTCGTGGACAGGATCTTGCTGAGCGACAAGAACCGTTACTGGAGAGCTAATATATAGATGCAGCTGGCATATAATTTCCTATATGCAGATTGCAAGCCAGACACAGACACCGGGAGTCTGGCTGACCGCAGATAGTGTATCCATGGTCACTCGAGAGCACTGTCAGGGTCTTGCTGCGGTAATACCAAGGTGGAACACCTGGAATCTACTACACAGCCCCCGAAGCTTGGTATCACCGCTACCGTTGAAGTAGTGGTCGTAGTCACATTCGAAACACGTCGTAAACCCATGAACATTAATCAAGCCGGATTAATGAGCAAGGTTTTGGTTTTCATCGTGATCCGAACGGCGAGATGGTCACTTCCATGTGAGAGACATTGGAGTAGGGGTAAAATACTCCAAGTGGCCAGTGGTTGCATCGAAGATGCTGAGGTTGGGAACACCCAACAATGTTGTCTTCGTCGTTGCTGGTACAACGAAAGCGAAACATGAGCACTCGCAACAGGCGAGAACTCGGTCACATTTTCTCATCGAATGTAGCACCCAAGGGCTAACCCTCGGCCGCTTTACGTTCGTCAAGGTCAGCACCCGGCTCGTCTTCGGTCACACCACGCTTGCATCCCCCCCCCCCCGAAATACCAGATTTGAGTTTTTTACAGCTTGGCGGCGTCGCTGCTTGCTACCTGGTCGTTGCTTTCGTTGTTTGGTACTGCTCACCGAATTCACAGCAGTGTTGGATAGGATGCCGGAAGAAATTCGTTCACCAGGTTGCTGTTCTTCACTTGCACTGGAGGGTCAGAATAAGTAAATAGTTTGTACCCCGTCAAATTCGTTGCCATCGTGTTAAAAAAAACTACCACACGTACTTTCAATACAGCATTGCCTTACAAAGAGTCTTCCTGTACTGGGATGTTGACCCAACCACAAAACAAAAGACGGAAGGCCTGTAGGTTATGATAGCGGCTGACATTCTACGTTACCTGCGAAATATGAGTCGGTCGCGCAACAATTTGGGGATTATCCGCGCTCGTGCAACATCTAAGATTTTATCCACATTCGGGGGTATTATGCATGCCAGCGACAGTACCTTGAAAGTCCCAGTACCTTAATGGTACCGACCTTGGCATGCAAAATACCCCCACATCGGAACGAATGCGAGGTAAGCTGGGGCAGCATGCGAACTCTTCGTAAATCTGATATATCTTTAAGCCTAACCAGCAATCTATTCACGTATGCTTGTGCACCAGGGACTGCCCGTTTTGCTAAAGGTTGTTGTGTTTCCTCTACGACAGGCTGGTCGTCGTCAACTTCCAGGAGTGGCTTGGACCTGATCCCGCGGCAGTGGCCACTGCTGCGTCACGCAGTACTTCGACCCGGGCACCTCACTCAGCAGGAAGTTCCACCGGGATCTTCTCGGGGAAAATGTCCTCGAACTCGCGTGCGAGCGAGTAGACAGGGTTGTTCGAGTCTTGGAGGGCTGACCATGACTGTGCGGCGAAGCGTGCCTCGCGAACGGACTTCGACTCCTCCAACAAGCCTGCCCAATCCCTATTTAGGTCAGCCTGGAGCAAAGAGCCCCGGCGGGGCTCGCTGGGATGGTGGGCGACATCTAAGCCCTCCAACAACAGTAAACCTACACCACTCACTTCGCAATAATGGTTGCACCTTTTGTCGGACCAGGGCAGGACCCGACGTTTCTCGCATTCCTAGCAGTTGCGGTGGATGACGACGACGACAACAGGCAGGGACAGTTCGTGCGTACTCGATTAGTGTGGGCGCTAGAGCGAGAGAGACTGCTTCGCGAGGGGCATTTTGCGCGTTGCTTTCGGATGAGCTCCTTAGTTTTCGACCGACTGTGTGCGATGGTCTCGTCAGAGTTGCGTTTTCAACCTCGCACATGGAAGTTTAGAGGAGCTATATCTGTCGTTAACCGTGTGCAAATGCTTCTACACTATCTAGCAGGAGGTGCAGTCATTGATATTCGCCGAATCGGCGGTGTCAGTTTGGCTTCATTCTATCGTGTATTTGACACGACAGCAACAGCTATCGTGCAGATACCTAAGCTTCTGATTCGATTTTCCATGTCATCCACTGTCCGCGAAGCAGTCGCAATCGGCTTCAAGGCGGTGAGCACGGGCGGCGTTATCAGTGGGTGTGTCGGTGTAATGGCGGATGGCTGTGCAACATTGCGACGCCACCATCCCCGAAGACTGATTGTACCGGTTGTGAGGGCAAGGATGGCGCTGGTGCTCGTGCGTATTACAGCGGGCACTATGGTACGATGGGCATTAACGTGCAGGCCGTGTGTGATCACCACAGTCGCTTCACGAAAATCAATGCAAGCAACCCCGGTGGGTCTAACGATGTCAAAGCGTACGGCGAATCAAGTCTACACCACGTCGTCGAAGGCCTCGAGCACGGCTTGTACGTTGTTGCCAACAATGCATATATGACTGCCAACCACCTCCTGACGCTATATACAAGACCCCAACTAGCTGGTGATATTTACCGTGACTCTTTCAACTTGGTTTATTTCATGCGTAGGTAGTGAAGCTGATGAGCGAAGCGGAGAAGTGAAGCGGACGAGTGGAGGAAAATGTGTTTTCAAGCAAAAGGAAGGAGGCTCTCGTGCAAGTTGCTCAAGTGCAAGTTACAGGAGCAGCAGAAATGGACACACCGCTGCTCCCCAATCACATGTAGCCACGCCAGTCACCAGTTGCCACGCGGTCCCCGGTCCGGTTCATTTGGCTTTCGTCGCTCACGCCACAAGAAGCGACGCCGACACTCGAGCATCAAGCAAATATGCAAGTGTCGGAATGTAGTATCCCCCCCCCCGTGCTGTCGCCGCTGCCGCTGCCCCGGCTGTCTCCCTCCCGGTCGGCTCGTTGGTGCCAGCGCATGCACCATGCAGTACTCGGAATCGCGCACGATCGAGGCCGGAGAAGTCTGATGCAGACATTTACTCGCATCACGCATCACGTGCACGGAAGGCGAGGGTCGGCTGGCGGCATTCCCCCAGGAGGCAAGGCTGCCTTGGCAAGATCCCGTACCTGGACGCGGCGGTCGTGGACGACTTCTGCGAGCCGTTTGTGATCAAGGACGCTATCTGCATACGCGAGGAGGGTTTCGGCACGCCGGAAACACACGGGCGTGCTGGTGGGCACCGTGCGCCGGCAGCTCCGCTTCGTGGTCTCCTTCTTCGTGACGATCGGCAACTACGACTACGGCTTCTACTAGTTCTTCTACCTGAACGGCCCGGATCGAGCTGGAGTGCAAGGCCTGGGGCATCGTGTTCACCTCGCGGCATCTGGAGGGCCTTACGAGGGCTTCGCGTCTCGGTGCGCTGTGCCGCCAGCACCTGTTCTCGGCCCGCCTGGATGTCGCCATCGACGGCAACAAGTGCCATAACGACCAGAAGAAGGTCGTGCCCTGCGACTGCCACAGCCGCACCATTGAGAACTTGTGAGGGGACGACGTCTGCGAACACGCCCTGAGCACCGACGATGGCTCGAGGTCCGGCGTGTTCAAATTGTGGTGCGCGCGACATCTCGGACAAAGTAGCGCAGTACAACGACAACAGTGCCGTCCAGATCAACGGTCTCTACGTGAAGGAGTTCGTCGAGCCGGTCATTTCGGGCGATGACATCCCTCGCATTGTGACATTGTATCAGCGGCCTCGCTGATGAGAGACTTGGAGCTGACCAAGACATACGACGACCAGGCTATACTGAAGAACATCCTCGTCCAGACGTCGGACGGCAGCAAGTTGGTGATGGTGTAAGATACGATGCCGTAGTATTTTTCGCAACGCGAAAGCGTTATTGATTGCCAAATCGTTCAACCAGGTAAATATGGTCATATCCAGACGCTTCTCATGACGACGAGATGGGTTTGTTGATCGCAGTTGATCAACGCGATCAACACCATTCATAAAGCGGTTGTTCACTGCAATCACGGTTGGCACCATGAATATTTTGCGATGCAAAACACGATCGTCCGTCCAGCGTTCAATTGGGTAGAGTCCGCGGCAGCATTCAACAGCCTCTTGCGATGAACCGTGAAGGTTTCGCACCGACGGAGTTGCTCTCAGATCGTTAGAATAGAAAATTCTATCCTTAAAAATGATGTAGCCAGTGTTTTTAGCAAACACCAATTCAGGTGCATACTCAGTCTGCAACGATTTTGGCAGACGCTTCTGGGCATTTTGATGATCAGCCTCTTTCTTCTTCCAGCCAGCTTCAACGTCAACGGCAGCGACCAACTCCCAGCTGCTACGCTCGTACCCATCCACTCGCTCCACAGACGCCTCTACAGCCGGCTTGTTCCATTTGTCAACCAAGTTAATGCGCACAGTACCAATAGTATGCATCTCATCGTCAGTGAATGCACGAATTGCATTCGCAAACGTGTGCCGTGTGTAGAAACTATCTGAAACCGTGGGTCGATAGCCATTTGGAGAGCGTAGAGCCTTCGACTGGTGTCCCACCATACTAATCCAGAGAGCGGTGGCAGATTTTCCACTGATTTCTATCTCTGGCCGGCACAATGTATTGTGCAGACATGTTCGCAGCACTAGAAACATCTCAGTATCACGCTGAGCGGGTGTCGTTGGCAACGTGTTACCTGACGCGTTGTCCCAGAGTGAATGCACGTACAGCGAATCCCAGCCTACCACGGCGTAAAAACGAACGCCGTACTTGTCTGGCTTTGAGGGCATGTAAGTACGGGCTTTCGAGCGCGCTTTCGTTGGTACAGTCATCTCGTCAATTGTGCTCACTCCAGTAGGCGTTGCAAATGCTGCAAAGCTTTTCTGGAAATGTTTGAGTATTGCTGTGCTGTGCCACAGCGAGTCGCGAACCTTATCAATTGATTTGTCGCCGATGGCATAGAACCTCAGTGTCGCTCGAATATGCTGAAATCTGGTTCTCGTCATTGTCTCTGGGAATGCACTCAGCCCGAGGAAACGCTTTTCCGACCAATACTCAGCTATATCGCTCAGCACACAGACGCTCATCGCAACCTCCAGTCCGCAATAGGTATCAAACTCGCTCTCAGTAGGCGCATCTTGTCCACGAGCAACCATCTCTGCAGTCGTCCACGAAAGTAAATTGCGCCGAAATGATGCAGTGAAAAATAAGGAAACCAAACCATATTCTCCATTTTCGCGGTAGCTTGAGCAACCTGATGCTCCGCCACAACATGTAGCCCACTCTGCTCATTCAGCGACTCAATGTACGCCTTTCCCATCGTGCTCGGGGTGCTGCTAACGGCGGCAGTTCTGGGTGGGCGTCTCCAACAACACTGGACACAGGTGTACCCATGTCCATGTGCAATACGCTACCACTGCATGTCCGATATGGGGAGAAAGGCGGCTCGCCGTCGATGCAGCACTGGGCGTCGCCGGCAGTGATCTGCACTTCAGCATCACCGCTCCGGTATCCGTTAGTGCCAGAGCCATCATCTCCAGCTCCGAGTTGGCTACAGCCCCCAGCACTCGCAGGCTGCTGTCCCACGCCGCCTCGGGCCTGACCAGCACCTCCTTATCAGTTTCGCTCCACTCTGCGGCGTCGCCAACAGACCACGCGTCACCTACACCGTCCTGCACGCCGTCACCATCACCGACGAGCCTCTCCTAGTCCTAGACTAGGTCATCTACCTCGATGTCGTTAAGTAGGAACTCGTGGCGCGCCTCCAAAGTCTTCCAACAAGCCATTGTCTCGGTTGCGGGGCGTTCAGTGTGGACGGGAGAAAACTGAAACCTGTTTGGCACAAATATCGCAGTTACGAAAACGAGTTGGCACGGTTGGTGGCCTGGATAAGTGCCTCGTAGAGGTCTGTTTGGGCCTCTAACGTGTCAGGAACTACCCTTTCCGATGTATGCACGTCTTTTTGGCCAATAAGGACTCTTGCTGATGATCTCTTACAGGTCCCATGTGGACTTCTAACTGGTCTGGTAGCTGAAGGGTTAACACTCGATCACCATATTATCGCAGCTAAAATTTCAGAGCTTCTCTTTGTGCGAAGCACGACTTTGTTGCAACTAAGGTTACGGTTCACCGGTATACTGTACCGAGGTACGGTATACCGGTATTCCTTCCGCATGCGGCGAAACTGCTAGCACCTTCTCCTCCTAATCCTCGGCGATAATGGCGCTCGCTGTGTCGCTCTCCTGGTCAGGTCTCTTCGTCAACACCGGGCATCCTTGGGTCCTGCCGCTGGTGGGGATATATTACCTTATTTGCACACGAACCGATCCGAGCAACACAACAATAATCCAACACAAAAAACAGGGACGGGACAACAGACCAGCCCTTCTGCCGGCCAGCCCAGCGACGCCACACCTCCCATCCTGTGACAAAACGCCCATCCACTGGCCTCTTGACCACTACACTAAGTAAACTCACCCAGTGAACGAGCTCCGCCAGCACCAGCGGCGGCAGCCGAAGAAGAAGCCCAGCGCCGTCGTCTCTGCCTGTGCAACAGGCCTCACCACCACTAGCAGTCGTCGCCGCTGCCCCCCCCCCCCTCGAACCGCGGCCACCAGCAGTAGTAGCCGAAAAGAAGCTCGACAACGGGCTGGTTACGGTTACGTAAGTAGGTAGACAGAGTTACATAAGTAGGTAGGAGCCTCATGGCTACATGCACAAAAGTAGGTACAGGCACACGGCCAGCGTGTGCACTGTTGTCATTATCTGATTGGATGAAAATGGGGAGACAGACCCATTTCAGCCAATCAGTCATCGACTTAGATTTGAGTGGTTCACAAAGAGGACGGGAGCCCCCGCTCCCGTTCCATAAATAAACAGAGTTAAATTTGCCCCAAACCTGAGACTTGGTTCTACTATTGCGAGCTTCCTCTTGCATCTATAGTGTACGCTAGTGAGGGTACTTCTTACCCCGTTACACCTGGTAGCACTTCGTAGTCCTTCCAATTGCCAAGTTCGAGATGATCGAAGGCACGCCGTCGGTGGACCCAGCGATGACGCTGGAGCACACGTCATTTCCCCACCTCAACACCGTTGAGTGGCAAGCGCTACACCGCCTCGCGGCGGTGTCCGGAGAGTTCGTCGTTACGTCGCTACTGAGCTCAGCGACCCTCGGCCGACAGCGCCAAGCCATCCAAGAATTCATGGAGCGCGAGCTCGCCGAAGCGAAGCGGCGAGTACCAACTCCCTCGCACTCCACACGGAACGACGCCGTGGAGATGGAAACGTCGACCTACTCCGGCGCCGGGCAAGACCGGCTTCCACTGAACCGTTGGTTCCGCGAGATCGACATCGCGATCGCTTCGAGATTGATCGAAGCGCCGACGGCGAGAGTCAACTTCTTGTTGTCTCGCCACTCCGGAAAGGCCAAGGAGTGGGCCCTTGGCAAGCTCGTCGTCGACCGAGATGTGTTCCCAACTCTGGAGTCTCCAGAGTGACCTCCGACTGGCATTCGAGCCTCCTCAAGACGAGTCGCGCACGCGTGCGACATTCTTTGCCCTTCGGCAGAGAAATATGTCCATGCACGACTACGTGCAGAAGACCAGACACCTGGTTTCGTGCATCGTCACGATCCCGATCGACGTTGCCTCTCAAGTGCACGTCTTCATCTTCGGGATGCGTGAGGGCACGACGCGGTACTACCTCACGCGAGCGGAGCCACCGACACTCGAAACCGCGTTCGCACTCGCGCTGCGCGAGGACTACACGGTTGTGTCCTCCAATGCGCGAGCGCTGACGCCGAACACTCGGGTCGCCGCGCCCGAGCCCATGCAGATTGATACCATGAAAGCCGAGTTGAGGTCGCGGTCGACCTCGACTGCTGTTCCACGGTTCAACAACGACAACCGCCCGCGCGACGGTCGCCAACTGGTCTTCTTCCGCTGCCGCAGGTCTGGCCATCGCGCAGCGGTGTTTCGTACGCTAGCTCCAGTCCTGGCAAGTTCTGAAGTCGTCGGCGAGGCCGACGACACGTTCCCGGTATTTCTTCCAAAAAACGGTCGGGACTAGTAGGTGCTATTGGCTGGAATGGAGGACCTGGCCCCCGGTGGCAACCGGCCCTCCTAGCCACCCGTGCTTTATGCACACTTCAATGCCACCACCACGAACGGCGACTCGAGACTGTTCCTCATCAGTCTCCACGTCGCCGGCGCGGAGCGTCCGCTCCGCGCGTTGCTTGACTCCGGATCCATGAACAACTTAATTTGTTGCCTCGCTCTCCTCCCGTCGCATGTGCGCGTGCGGGAAGGACCGGGCGAGATCGTCGTGAAGTGGGCTGACGGCAAGCCCCACCGCGCTCCGCGGCGGGCTGTGTCGTTGGCGTATGCCATCGACGGCTCATCCACAAACGACGACTTCTTGGTGACCGAGCTGAACTACGCCTTCGACTGCATCTTGGGGATGCCGTGGCTCGCTCGCTACCAGGCGGATGTAAAGGGTTTACTTAGCCCAATACTTTAGCTTACACGTGTGCGCACGTGTATGAGGAAGCGTGTGTGTGTATTTAACTTAGATTAAGTATACTTGTGTCCACAAGTATAATTATATCTAAATAAAGATACAAATAGTAGCTTTTGCCGTAAGATGAGAACTGAATTGAATGTTAACTGTGGCTTTCCTCTTAAAACTGATATCTATAAAGAGAGTTTCTGCCAACGAGTGGTTGGCAGAAACCCTGACCTGATGCATGACTCTTATTGGTAAAATACCTTGCTTTCTGACCAAAAGGACTGCTTCCTAATATGAATGGTGACCACACTGCAATGTGGCCCACCAGGATTGGTCTCTCATCAAGAGGCCTGACCCGAAATGTGCAGCCCAAGTCTGTCTGGACTGCTAGCACGCCAGGGGCTATCTCCAGCGTACCGATCAGACACGGCAGTCACGAGAGAGGCTTGATATTCAACCGGTTGACGTTAGTGCAGCATGCACTAACGTGAGGTTAGCCGAATGTGTAGCCCCGCTACACCAATTGTTGGAACAAGAAGGGAGTGAATTGAAACTGATTATGGAGAGACAAGAACGCTGTGGTGAAAATAACAAGAATTGGGACTCCAGACGACTTAACGACTGTGGCTACACGGGACCAGGAATGCAAAAGAGATGTACGACGACACTGCGTCTGGAAGATGACGCTTGGAACTTCAGAGAGCTGCGTCAGATATGGGATCACGCTGGCCGGCCGGAATCAGCACAACGGATGTCCGTTGGGAGATGAGCAATCCATTCGCCGTCCGTAGCACATTGAGCCAACTGCAAGCGTGCGGTTCTGTGGCGTCGAGGCGAGATAGCTGCTCTTGCGGAGAATGCATCTGGGACGCTGAAGGGTCTTCCGGGATCCAATAGCATACCTTCGCTGGGAAGTTCCAGATGCCCGGCTCGTGGATCAAGCTCTGATGGCCCCCTTCTTCTTGATTAGCGTAACAATTATCTTGCTGACGGCTTTTGAAGCGGCGAACGTTGCACATATCGCAGTGTAGTGCAACTGACAGATGGGACCCCGCGGAGCTGGGTTGGGACAAGTCAAGACGATTTCGAAGAGATGGCAAAAGGAAGGGACGCGGATGGGAAGCGACTTCTGCCTACTGCCGAGTCCGACTGTCGTCTAGATGCCCGTTTTCCATTTGGAGATCAGTCGGTCGTGTGATATTATCACAGTCTATCATCTCGGAGACTATTTCCTCTATGCGAGACTGGGATCAGAGGGACAGTTGAAACAAAGTAACCGAACCAAAATTCACCAGGCGCCGCACACCCAGATCTGAGAGTTTGCGAACAAGGAAGATAAACCAGGACGGCAAGCAGACCCCGACTGATGAGCGGTTGGAAGTCGCAGAGTGATCGGAAGTCACGAAGTCAAGTCGTGAAGAAGTCCCAGAGTCAAGTCAACCCTGAGTCAAGCCATGAAGGAGTCACAGAGTCGATCTGTGACGTAACATCTCGATGGAGGAAATCACAGAATGAAGTCACGGAGAAGGAGATGTTCCAAGATGACCCACCATACAAAGTCCAAGTTAAGTCAGATCTCAAGATATGTCCAAGATGAAGAGTGAAACAAAGTACCACGGTTACCAAGTCAGTCATGACCACGTGCGAGGATGCGAACCCAGCGTGTTGGGCGATTGCGCGTCCCAGAGTTGAAGCTGGGAAGCCGCCCTGGGAAGTACACTGTTTTGCAGAGGAGCTATATTCTCCCATGTCAACTGCAGTCTGGGAGGTTTGTTAGTGATCGGCCCCTGGAATTATGGATAGATTACTGTGTGATAGGACAAGCTGTACGCACAAGAAGTGTGTATTCTGTGCGCCGGAGATTCCGGTGTTAGGTTGCTACGTTAGGAAGAGCGGCGTTCGCGACGACCCTGAGAAGATATCGTCGATCTGTTTTTGGCCAACTCACAAGAACCAAACGGAGCTGCGTCAATGGCTGGGCCTCGCGAACTACCTTCACCAGTATACGAAGGATTACGCGGGCCTGATTCAGACGATGTCATCCTTGTTGAAGAAGGACATGGCGTGGAACTGGCGTCCTGAACACCAGGACGCATTCGATGCGGTGAAGAAGAGCCTCGCCTTAGCACCGGACTTGATGCTGCCCGACACGTCAAGCCCCTTCCACGTGGTGTGTGACGCAAACGACGTCGCCATCAGATGCGCCCTCATGCAGTTTGACGCTGAGGGCCGCGAGCGCGTCGTGAGTTATCAGTCACGACAGATGAAGCCGGCGGAGAAGAACTACCCTGTCCATGACAAGGAGCTCCTCGCGATGCGCTACGCTCTGATCAAATTCAGAGTGTACCTCCTCGGCGAGCAGACGTTCGCAGTCTACACGGATCATGCTTCGCTACGGACGGCGATGAAGAGCCCGCATCTCTCTCAACGCATGGCGCGATGGCTCTCGTTCTTCGCCGAGTACAACTTCGTCGTGCACTACAAGCCGGGCAAGAATAACATTCTTGCCGACGCGCTGTCTAGGCGTCCCGATTACGATTCTCGGCGCTTGACGCAGCATCAGGATATCCCTGACGACGATGACGATGATCACTGAGATTGAAGCTACATGCCTACTCGCTATACGATGTACGAAACAATAGTATGGGGTGTCCACACGAGCAATACCTGCACATACCATCACATTTTCTGGACTTGTCCGGCAGCGGTCAAATTACGCAAGAAGCTGATGAAGCCTTGTGCCGCGTTGGGCTTACGAGAAGACGGACTTGAATTTGCCATGTTTAGCCTTACACTACCGCATATACCAGACGGAATATGGGAGATCACTGATAAGGTGCGGGTAGCCTCGACGGACCCACAACACCAACTAGCATTGGCTGTGACCTCCCTCACGGAGGAATGTTGGAGAGTAGCTGCAGCTTTATATTTCCATTCGGTATGGCGTTGGAGGGTAAACTTCTTCGATGACCTTAATGATGTGTCGGATCACCACCATCTGTGGATATTCGAACGAAATCTGCGCCAAGCTTACAGTACCTTCAAATGAACGTGGCCGGCGACAGGACATGTAGAGAGGCAGCAAAGAAAATTATGGGGAAGGTTTTCACCAGTCGGGATAGCCCTGTCTTGCGCGTTATCACTACGGACAGACCAATGTATCTGCTTTTCAGCGGGGGTAGAACACAAGGAAAGACGGGAGCAGCGGGAACGGGAGCAATCGTGATCCTGGCGGCAGCACATATATCGTGATCTGGGGCAGCTACATGTCATGCGCAGATACGAAATTGACGAATGCTACGGCAGCTCACATAGCGATACTAACCGGGCTGACGGAATGTGCGTCCAAAGGATATCGACCACTCTACGTCGTAGGCGACTATGACCAGCTCATCAGACAGCATGCTAGATGAAATCCCCCACAAGTAGCGCATATATTAGAGGTGCAGGCGACTCGCCGATACAGTGAATGTCATT
Organism: Phytophthora x cambivora; assembly: GCA_033557925.1. NCBI lineage: Eukaryota > Oomycota > Peronosporomycetes > Peronosporales > Peronosporaceae > Phytophthora > Phytophthora x cambivora. The sequence continues at coordinate 613,391 of JAUCEB010000012.1, read as the reverse complement.
AAGTGGCACCATCATCCGCGCGAAAACAACAAAATGGTGACAGAGTTGGCCGGAATGGCCATTTCAACTAGCTCCAGCAGACAATCGACGATATTAGGGACAGAAGACATGAGGCGTCAATGGACCTCAGTAACCACGCACCTGGACACAGACCTGACACTATGGATGGAAGCAATGGCAACAGCAGACGAGAACGCAGCACATGAGGTGGGTGCTGCCGCTTGCCCAAGGGACCGGCAAGAAGCGGAGTAGCGCAAGCTAGGACCGGGCAAATAAAAAGCTAGGAGTCGGCACAGGTACGAAGCCTAGAACGGACATAGGAAGTCGTTAGAGCGTCTAAGTGACATCAATGTACCTCACTGAAAAAACTAAGTAAGCTTACCGTGGAATTAATCCGCATGGGGTCCATTCTTCGGTCATATATTATACACGGTAACATCTGTGAAGTCTTTGACAAACACTGCATGGGCTAAGAGAGAGCCTGACCAGCACAGAAAAAATCTGACGAGCACACCAACAAATAGTTTTCACAGTAAAATATCGTACGAGCACAAAATATTGCAGGATCGCACAGCACTTTAGGAGAAAGCACACAGTTTTAAGGATATACACATCAATCTCCATACATATACACAATTACATAAGCGCTGTAGACCACTGAATCAATCTACGCTTATCCATCAAGCCCAGAAGCCCCCCCCCCCTCCTCCCAGCCCCCACGTCACCACCATGCCTCGCAAGCACACCTGGAAGCTGCTCGCTCGCGACTTGACCGAAGCCGACGCCGACCTGTTCCTTCAAGCCATGAAAGGGTACACGGCCGCAAAAAGCCAGTCGACGCCGTGCACCTCGTGCGCATCTGGAACTCCCCATTCCATGCGCTACAGACTCCTGTCATGCGCGTGTACACAGTGCAAAGTGGTGGCTCCATTTGCGGCGTGCCCTTGGCGCGGCAAGATGCTAACCTGTCTCGAATCGAAATTGGTAACGCTCAGCGAGCGAGGAGCGCATTTTGCCGCGGTTAAACCGCACATAAAGCCTACAATCTCCCGCATCCAGCGCGCATTTATCGAAGAGATGACGAGGGAGAATCTCACGCCTCTCCGCATTTTGCATGCGATGACGCGAAAGTTTGAGAAGACCCTACTAGAACTCCCAGAGCTGCGCAAAGTTCAGAACGCAGCGAATCATTACCGCCGGAAGAAGCTGGGTGGAAATGATCGTGTCCGCCACCTTACTGCTCGCGTTGTCGCTGCCGCGTTTACGGGCCAAGAAGACGATCATGATGCCTTCACCTTTACCCACAGCACCGACGGGTTTGGTAAGCCCGTCGTCGGCGACGGGTCCGACACTAATCCCTTTGTTGTTGGCGTTACAACAAAGGCGCTACTGCGATCAGCAGACCGAGACCCGAGCACGTTCGTGCTTCACATCGACGCCACATACAAGCTAGCCCAGGCTAGCTACCCAGTCATCGTCGTTGGAATGTCGGATGGTGCGCGAAAGTTTCATTTGCTGGCGCTTTTCATCTCTTCTCAACTGGAAGAACGACACTACACGGAAGCGCTAACATCTCTGCAGACTGCATATGCAAAAGTGGTCGGCAAGCCGATGAACGTGAGCTTCGTAATGGGAGATGCAGATAAGGCGCAGTTCAACGGGATCAAGAACGCTTTCTCCGCTGTCTGCAACTACACTTTCCTCATGTGCTTCTACCACGTTGTGGCTAAAGTGCGTCTCGCGCTTAAGGAGCGCACACACCGACTGCATGGAGATATTATGGCTGAGGTGTATCGCGGAGTATATGACCTCCACTTTACTACCAGTGAGGATGAGTTCCTGTCAAAGAAGAATACAGTCATCGCAAAATGGAGCACACGCCCTGAACTGGCCAACTTTCGGGCGTATATGGAGAAGCAATGGCTGAAGGGGCGCTTCTGCAACTGGCAAGCCTACGCGACGCCGTCCGGGTTTGCAACCACGAACAACCCATGCGAACGTTCAACAGAGCGTTCAAGCGAGACTACACTCAAAGGCGTAGGCTGAAGCTGGCCATGCTCCTACAGCAAATGCGCTTCTGCTGCAGCCATCGCTCAATGGCGCCTGTATCATTTGAGCACCGACGGGCATCCGACAAGCGACGTATTGCTCGTTCAACAGCACTTCGGCGGGGTGGGTTTCTTTCGGAGCACACGTTCAGCAAGAGCACCATCAGCTTCTTGGTCGACGATGCAGGTGAATATCTCGTGCGAGTACTTGCGATACCGGCTCTGCGCTTCTACGTTCCATCGCGCGGCCGTTCTGAAGAAGCACTCGACGTTGCAGCCCAGTTCTCTGCAAACTACGCCCGAATGGAGATTGAGGAGCAGCCTGGAACGGGATGGCCCGTCGATCTGGAGGCCATGCAATTACGTTGACGGCGACGGTGAACGCCTCATGGTGAATCGTAGCAAGAAGCGCCGCTCTGACGACGAGAGCAACCTGATCCATCTCGCTGTCGGCCGTCCGAGGCTTGCAGGGCACGCGCGTCAGCGCGACTAACCCAATATAGCAATACAACATTTGACCCATGCATGCATTGATGCGTCGCCGCCAGCGCTGGTAGCTTGTAGTGTTCTGCATGGCGGGGGCTCGCCTCAACGGCAGCTCCTGCAGTCTTCAATGGCGGCGGCACACCATGCTACCAACACCAGCAAATAGCTGCGTAACTTCAGACAGCAGCCAGAACCCACCGTGGACGCAATGGTGGTGGCAGCACGCTGCTGGCGCTTGCAGCACGCTGCGCTACAAGCTCCAGCAGCTTGCAGTAGCTTGCAGTAGCTTCGGTGGCAGCACGCCATCGCCAGAGCCAGCAGCTCGCAGTCCTCGTGCAGCGGCACGCCTCGCCGCCAGCGCCAGCAGCTCGCAGACCCCTCAGTAGCAGCACGCCACATCGTCAACCACCAGCAGGTCGCAGTCCTTGTTCAGCGGTGCACCACGCCGCCAGCGCCAGCAGCTCGCAGAATCCTCAGTCGCCACGTCACCAAGCGTCAGCAGCTCGCAGTCCTTGTGCGGCGGCGCGCCACGCCGCCAGTGCCAGCAGCTCGCAGGGCGGGCTGAGGAGAAGCCACCAGTGAAAGGGAGGTCCTATGGCCTGGGGAACGTGGATGGAATGTTCCTATCGGTCTGTATAGATAGTACGTTCTCACTGGCTCGCACACTTCAGCTGACAGACCTGTCCCTTGTATGTGTGCTGGACTGCGTTTTGCTGTGTTTGTCAGCGAATTTGTTGTGATCATGATATTTTCTCCATGGGCTAACCGTCATGTACCATTGAGATGATGCAATTGGCTAATAGATTTAATAATCTGAGCTGATTGGCTTATAGATTTCGCACTTAGCTGAGGTGGACGGCACAGGTAGCATGCAGGTAATTTATCGTTTTGCGCGGGATATTATATCCGGAAAGAAAAAGAGAACGGCATTCATTGCAAAATAGATCGCTGATTTCGCAGGGGATTCGACTTCGCAAAATCGCACGCCTTGGCTCTAAAAATAAATTTCAGAGAATAGGCTTCGTACCCTGGTGGGACGTAGGTAACCGCGAAGCGTAATACATTATACATGTATTACATTGTAGCAAGTGTTATGATATAAGTACAGTACAGTACTATGCCTCGATAAAGAAGTCGGGCTGCGAATACATTTTTCACGCTTGTAAGAAAAATAAAGTTACAGAATGTATAATGGACTTAGTCCACGATGTATGCGGTTCCGCAGGTTATTGGTTTTGCAGGCTTCTTTATCGAGGTCATATTACTGTATTAGTCATACAGTATGACACAATGCATCAAACAATATGATACATTTATGTACAGTATGTAGGTCCCGTGTCTGGATCCTCCCCGTCGAGCGATTCTGCAAATGAACGGGAAATGAACGGCTCTCAAAACATCGTACTTAGTAAAGACAAATCGTATTTAATAGACCTTGTACGCTACGAAATACGTATTTAGTCAGAAGTGGTAATTTTTAAATAAAAAAAATTTAGAGAAATATATTCTCCTGAAATTTTTGAAACCTTCGTACAGCAACCATACATGTCTCAGATTCGTTAAAGCGACCATAGGTTAAGGTTGCAGGAACCACACCAGCCTCCTGACGCTGCAATTTGGGTGCAAAATCTCCAGTGTTAGCACTAGATTTGATACTCTATTGTACTTATATGGTGCCAATGCGCACCACTTCCTGCTCCATTCTTTTACCGCGGCAGTCATCCCCGTGCGCCCCCCGCTGTTAAACCCCGCGCGCACTCCCGAAAAGCACCCCAGAAACAGCCGAAAGACTCGTCTCATTTCGAAGGCTACCGGTATCTTCATCTCGGGAGCAGCTCGTACTGTACTGGTTTTGCTGCGTGGAGATTCGCTGTGTCAAGACTCTTGACTCAAGAGCAACACGGGTGGAGCATATATTAATACCTTCCCCGAGCAGATACCGTTGTCTTGACTCAAGAGCAACACGGGTGGAGCAGATTCCTTCGCCGAGTAGATACCGTTGTCGTGAAGTGCGACTCCGCACAATAGCTTAGCGTTTGTGGTGGATGTCACCCAGCCCAGTTTTCCTTATGCATGTACATGTACTTGATCCGTTGGGGTGTATTGCTCAACACGGCGTTTTGTGAACGAATCTTGGTGCAGTCGACGTCGCTAGTAGCGACTCGCTACACAATCGGTCGCAGAGTGAACATACAGTAGCAGCTGCACTACAACCGAACGATCGAGTTGCGTAATACCACTCCGTTCAGGAAAGATAGCACGTTTCAGTACTTAGTAACCGGGTTTTACGAGTTTTCCGGTGCTTTTTACGTTCTTGGGCTCAAAAGAAGCAGAACCATCATACGATTCTTTTCATGTGGCAATTGCCACGGTCTTTGTATGCAAATAAAGAGGAAAAAGACAAGAAGTAAGTGAAAAGACCGTAATCAAAGCTGTTTCTTCAATCTGGATTGATTGTTAGTGACCATTTTTTGTTTTACTATACTGAAATCAAGTAGTTTTTGCGTGCTATCTTTCCGGAACAACCGTAAGGGTGGTATTGTGCTACAGGCATCCCCGCCTAATTTGAGGGAGTGGTACTAATAAACAGTGCAGAGCTACAAAGTTCGCACAGGTTTTACATAGATGCAAATATACTGACTTACTAGGTATTTTTAAATTTAAAAAGGATGCGGCGCATCGACATTGGGATCTGCACTGCAGTATTACACTGCAGAATCTGCAGTGAAGAGATATTAGGCGGGGGTGTCTGTAGAGGGTCAAATTAGGCGGGGATGCCTGTATCTTTCCTGAACGGAGTGGGTACTGTACAGTAGTACGATCGAGTTGCGTAGGCCATGTACAGTCGTGTATTACGCGGCTACGCGAAACGTAATCCATTACATGACATACTGGACCGATTCCCGCAGGCTATTTTCGTACAGATTTCGTGTCTAAAAAATCGTGTACAGATCTCGTACAGCCCGCAGGCCGCTTGCTGTCTAAATGTATAGATTCGGTACAGATCCGAGGAGCCACTTTCAAGCTGAAGTGACCCTCACCCACGCTCGTCAATTGCACTTCCTGGCAAGCTCAACCACTCAGCACTGCCCAGCAGCGATCATGGCACCTGCAAGCAAGCGCGGCGGGCCCACAGGGTCCGCAAGGCTTCAGAGATTCCTATACCATGGCGCTGCTAACTTTCATCGATGAACCACGAATGGGATCGCGTCCGCCATTTGTGCAATGGGCGTCTTGCGGTAGTCGAGGGCCATGGTATATGTTGTCACGCCGGCGTTGCCGAGTGGGAAGACTCGCTGCCCTGTCACCCGTGTTCTAGCGGTTGGAATTAGCCAAATAAATTTGCAAAAGGCCCACAACGTGGCTTTGGAGAACGAGGCCGGCTTAAAACGCAGCGTCATTTCCTGGCAGGAGACAAAGGCAGTCTGACGAGGGCGTATTTACAGGGATCTCGAGTTCCGCGGCAAATCCACCCTCATCAGACTGCTTCTGTCTCGCCGACACCGCTTGCGGGTGGCCTCCCCCTCGCTGGCATTGCGGTGGCAGCGCTCGTAGACGCGTCGATGAACTCGTCTTCGTCGTCCGCACTATGCGTGCCAGTGTCAACAGCCCCAGTGACCAGTGCAGGAGTGATAGAGCAACATTCACCGTTCTAGCCATACCATCTACACATCTAGAAATCTGTCGGAGGGGGGGGTACCCTCCGACAGAAGTGAAATCTGTCGAGTCGACTGTGGACTCGAGTTGTCTAGAAATGGCCGTTTTATGGAATTCTGTACGAAATCTGTACGAAATGGCCGCGACAGATCCTACGGGAATCGGTCCACTGTAATACATATGTACACATGTCCTGTACATGTACATGTATGCCTCAAACCCCGACGGGGTCACCGAGCCTATTAACCCTTTAATAGACTCTTTAATACCGAAGAGTTGAACGCGGGAAAATCTATGGAGCTCGAGCTTAGGGAGCTCGAGGTACCCAAAAAGGAAAATGGGTAAATAAAATAGGATTTTTTGGGTACGTGTTGTGCGGACCTAAAAATAGTCCAGCAAGGTGAAGCTGTTGTATTGTGCAGACCTGATGTTGTGGGCCACAACTTGTGGCACCCACCATCCCCACAATCCACTGCTCAGCAACTTTCTACACTATCATAGCAAGCGTTAGTCAGCTGGGCGCTTATAGAAGTCAATTCGTTATGTTATACAGCTCCTTAACAGTGGCAATTATTGTTTATTGTTTTAAGCCAAACAGGAAAGCTTCGCGCAGGCAAAATTTTCTTCTGTTTATTTGACCATACAATCTATCTAAAAGGACATATCCCAAAACTAACACACATTGTACTGTAGTATATGTAAACTAGCCAAAATGAACTATATACGACTACTACTCTACAGCAACGCCGTCACGACACGGCCGTTCAGAGGCTGCACCGGACGTGCGTTCTTGCCGTCGTCCGTGATGTGCAGCTCGCGCAACTGAGACTGCAGACGCTCCAGGTCGGCCGTCGATATGTCCACGGGTTTCTTCACCACCCACCAGTCCACGATCTCGCTGCACGCGGGCGTCGTCAGACTGCCGGCGTAGTTGAACACGCCCTCTGCGTCCGCGGCCTTGTTCACCAGATCGGCGTACGACGCCAGGCTCGCTGACGCCGGCGCGTTCGCGCTCACTTTGTCGAGAGCGGCCAACACCGAGACGACCCACGGGTCGCTCTCGCCCTCCACGGCCTTAAAGAACACGCCCGTCACCAGCAGCGCAGAGCTGTCCGCGTTGCTGTGCACGAAGTGCACCTCACCACCCAGGTGCTCGCCGTTCAGTGTGTGCTCCGACGGCACGTGCATGTGGAACTGCAGCATGTTGTACGACGCGCCATTGGCGCTCACAGCGCACGAGCCGCCATTCACGCTGGCCATGAAGGACTCGTCCGACTGCTCCACGTTGAAGTCGCCGCACGAGCCGCTGAAGGTCAACGAGCGCTTCTCGGAGTTGCTGCCGGCCGTCGTCTCGATGTCGATGGGCGACTGGCGCTGACCGCCGCACGTCGAATAATGTTCGGCCCACTGGTCGGGCGCGGCCATGCTGGTGTCGTTGGTCTTGTATCCCCACGGTGCCCCCTCGGCTCCGTCAGCGGATACGGTGGTGGCGATGAGAGCGTAGGAAGCGATGGCGGCAGCGGCAAAGATCTTCATGGTAGCGTGAGTTGTGATGGAGGTGTTGGTGCGTTGAGCGCAAGATTGGAAATGAGCTACAGAGGCACAACACAAACGTGTAACGTCGGTTAATCCCGAACGATTAACCCTTATAATCTGTACGGGTCAAGGAGCACGTTCCTGATGACCTACATAATCATATCAGTGTCCTATGCATCGAGTAATCTAAGGGCATGTTCGCGATCACCCAAAATTGCGATTTTGGGGTAAAATTTCCATCGCGAACACGAAAAATTATAATAGCATTTTGGAGCCCATAATTCGATTTCGGGGACCAAAATCACGATTTTCAAAATTCAGGTCTGAACCAGTATTATGAAGGGGTTTAGAGTCTGACCCTTCGTTAGAAACAGTCACAAATCTGCTCGCAACTTGGCCCACACCGCGTACGACGGTAAGAGGGAACTGGAGCGCGTGGACCAGGCGGAGCAGCGCGAGCAGCAGCACATGCAGCAGCTCAAGACTTGAGCCTCAAGTACATGTAGCAGCTCAAGCAGCAAAGGGCTAGGGTGAATTTGATGATGGCTCTATCAACGCGATCCGAGACTCGGATCGCGACGAGTGGGAACTCTACAAGTACAAGAAAAACTATCAAGCTCAGTTGCATAAGTTGCTCGCCAGCGGTTGTAGCGCTACAAGACGCGGGCGAGCAATGTGTTGATCTCCAGCAGCAGCCACCGTGCGCTGCTGTATTGATTGGTACCACCGTTAACCCCTTTAAGGGTGAACTCTGCTAACTTTGTTGTATTAATAATAAGCAAGAGATATGCTAGCAACGTTATCAGAACTTCGGTAGGTTTGTTCTCAAAAGCAATCAGGTTTATTTTTTCTTCGGTTTAAACAACCAAAACCTACCACTTTTGTCGCTGTTCCGCTCGTAGTTGTAGTTGTTTTTATGCACCACATCGTCACTACTTTTGGTGTGTTCGGCGCAGAGTTTGGTAGTAGAGACATTTCTAAGCTTAGCTTAGATGATACTGCGACTTTCCGACTCTGAATCAATAGCACTACTACATGTACTACTACTACGACCCGCTAAATCTGATCATCCGCCAGAATTTCCGCCAGAACTGGCGGTCAGTCTGGCGATTTGATCCTCACTCGGTGGGTGTGACACACCACACACAAGTCGACAAGGAGGAACAATAGCGATCTGAACATATTTGACTGGTACCAAAATCGTTGAAATTTGGTTTACGGCACCGTCCAGATCGTCAAAATGTTGAATAGCGTCTTCAGAAAATAGCGTGACCGTTGGGGATTGCTCTAATAGCCCTACTAATGTACCCATGTCGGTTGAACGTTACGCTAGACTGCTCTGTCTCGAAGAACTCTCCACTTAAAGCCATTTACTTCTGCTTACTATTTCAGAAGAGCACGTACTAACCCGTTTTAAGCTAACCTTTATCAAGCGCTAATGTTAATCGCATCAAGAGAAATGAACATTTCCGGGGTATACGAGTACTATGGTAGAGTCGCTGAAGCTAAGGGTCAGCAACATTCTTGTAGTAAAGGATTTAAAATTAAGGTATATGTATGTATATATCATCAGTTGCTAAAATATACATCTGACGCCCTTTAGCCAATAAAATGAATCTAAAATATGGGTTTGAAGCTCACTCGCTCACCCTAGGGTTTTGTCAGCTCCAATCGATACGATGCAACAAGTACAAGCACGAACCGTCCAGCACCTTTCGCGCGCTTCACTTCAACCCATAGCGCTAATAGCACTACTAATACCACTTTTTTCACTATTACCTGTATTCAATTAGCACTACTAATCGGCTCAAGCAACAGAAACCTTAACATATCACTGCAATTAGTAGTGATACTATCACTAACAAAAACTACTGTTCTGGAGATCCATAATTTGTCAATTCCTGTGCTATATTCCAGCGCAGACTACTTATCACCGGCCTCCAGCTATAGGCTATAGGCTATAGCAAGGGGCAAGCGCCCAGTTCTCCACGCGTGCTGAAGACTTGGAGTACTAAAAAGCCAGGGTGTTATTTAACTGCGGAGTGCATCCTACTTGGACTTCGAAGTAACCACAGCGTCTTTTCACTGCTTAGTGCATCTTACTTTAAAAATTCATATATTTTTCGTTTCACACAGTCTGGGATGCCTACAGACCATCTACAACTAGCGACTTACTATTTCTTTGTTATCGACCTGCGTACTCTCCCGGCTCCGGGCAGCCTATCTGTTCTCACTGATTGCTACCAAAATGAGACTGTCGTCAGAGCGAAACGCCGGTATTTAGGCGGCCTTTACAAAGGCCAACAGCTCAAATTTGAATTTTGCTCGTCTGTGCTGTAGGATTAAAAACGTTATGTGTGCGGCGCTTGCTGTCGCTTGTTTTAACACTGTTTTAACACTAGCACTGTAAATCGCTCAGACAGGAACTGTTTACTGTACATGTATGGTATTACCATCGAACGTATTCAAATGACAGCACTCACGCTGCGTGGAAATGCAGGCGTGACTAACGCATGCATTTCCACGTGGTGTCGTGCCTTGCGACAGAAGTTGCCTCAACGACACCTGTCGTCCACAGTGTGGAGCGTAGTTTTTGTTTTGTTTTATCTTCCTGCGGCGGGAAACGCCGCATTGAAGATGATCTTATGTACAGTTTGAGTGTATGCCGGAGCCTCTGAAATAGTCTCCTGCAATTCTCTTGCGTTGTTCCTCCGCAAGTCGTACCCTGGGTAGAGCAGTACATGTACACTGTACCCAGGCAAACTCTCTGGGAACCAAAATTGATGAGCTGAGCTCGCTGCAAAGTCTGTAATTGTAGACGAGAATACGACCTTGAAGTTGGACTGATTTGAAACGTACCAGTAGCGGCTAGATGTGTAGGCTTCTCTGTACATGTATGTAGCAGAGTTTACTAAGATTACTCGATGCATAGGACACTGATATGATTATGTAGGTCATCAGGAACGTGCTCCTTGACCCGTACAGATTATAAGGGTTAATCGTTCGGGATTAACCGACGTTACACGTTTGTGTTGTGCCTCTGTAGCTCATACAGTAGCTCATTTCCAATCTTGCGCTCAACGCACCAACACCTCCATCACAACTCACGCTACCATGAAGATCTTTGCCGCTGCCGCCATCGCTTCCTACGCTCTCATCGCCACCACCGTATCCGCTGACGGAGCCGAGGGGGCACCGTGGGGATACAAGACCAACGACACCAGCATGGCCGTGCCCGACCAGTGGGCCGAACATTATTCGACGTGCGGCGGTCAGCGCCAGTCGCCCATCGACATCGAGACGACGGCCGGCAGCAACTCCGAGAAGCGCTCGTTGACCTTCAGCGGCTCGTGCGGCGACTTCAACGTGGAGCAGTCGGACGAGTCCTTCATGGTCAGCGTGAATGGCGGCTCGTGCGCTGTGAGCGCCAATGGCGCGTCGTACAACATGCTGCAGTTCCACATGCACGTGCCGTCGGAGCACACACTGAACGGCGAGCACCTGGGTGGTGAGGTGCACTTCGTGCACAGCAACGCGGACAGCTCTGCTGGTGACGGGCGTGTTCTTTAAGGCCGTGGAGGGCGAGAGCGACCCGTGGGTCGTCTCGGTGTTGGCCGCTCTCGACAAAGTGAGCGCGAACGCGCCGGCGTCAGCGAGCCTGGCGTCGTACGCCGATCTGGTGAACAAGGCCGCGGACGCAGAGGGCGTGTTCAACTACGCCGGCAGTCTGACGACGCCTACGTGCAGCGAGATCGTGGACTGGTGGGTGGTGAAGAAACCCGTGGACATATCGAAGGCCGACCTGGAGCGTCTGCAGTCTCAGTTGCGCGAGCTGCACATCACGGACGACGGCAAGAACGCACGTCCGGTGCAGCCTCTGAACGGCCGTGTCGTGACGGCGTTGCTGTAGAGCAGTAGTCGTACATGTATATAGTTCATTTTGGCTAGTTTACATATACTACAGTACAATGTGTGTTAGTTTTGGGATATGTCCTTTGAATCGATTTGGTGTTTGATGGTCAAACAAACAGAAAGACCTGTCTGCGGTTTGGCTTATTAAAACAATAAACAATAATTGTCACTGTTGTTGAGATTGACTTCTATAAGCGCCCACTGACTGACACTTTCTGCGATGGTGTAGAAAGTTGCTGAGCAGTGGATTTTGCAGGCAAGGCGGATGGTGGGTGCCACCACATGATCAATATTAGGCTTAATGCCTGCGTTCAACTCTTCGGTAGCGCTCTCCTATCTTTCGGCTCGGTTACTCCGTCGGGGATTTCTGATGCTTTGAGGCGGCACATGTACAGTAAGTATTAATTTAACACTACATGGCATGTATTACGCGGCCACGCGAAACGAAATCCATTACATGTATATTACGTGTGCAGTCACTGCTCTGCAGTGTACTGTACATGTACATGTATTACGCAACTCGATCGTTCGGTTGTACAGTACTGTAGTGCAGCTGCTACAGTGTATGTCGACCGATTGTGTATCATGTATCATCGTCGACTGCGCCAAGATTTGTTCACAAACTCCGTGTTGAGCAAGCCATAGACCACAAGGCATCAAGTCTAGGGGAAACTGAACTAGGTGTCTTCCACCACAAACACTAAGCTATTGCACGGGGTCGCCCCCCCCCCCCCCCCCCCCCCCCTCAACGGTATCTGCTCGGCGAAGGTACATATACCGTATACCCCACCCGCGTTGCTCTTGACACAGCGAATCTCCACGCTGCAAAACCAGTACAGCACGAGCCGATCCCGAGATGAAGAGAGCCTTCGAAATGTGACGAGTCTTTCGATTTTTTTTTCATCTACATGAGACCACTTTTTTCTCTGATCAAACAATTCTACTGTAATGCGACTCTTGGCCCAGTCTTGTATCTCGCGGGATGCAAGACGGGACCAACGAGAGCTCGCCTTTGCGGGACGAGCGGGGAGAACCAGTGAAAAACAACGAAAACTCAATGAACAGTCCACAAAGATGGGGAAAATCAACAGGATGCAGGACTAACAAACTACAGACCGGAATAGTCCACGACAATGCGTGAATCGTCCACAAAAAACAAGATCAGTCCATCAAAGTCAGTACCCTACAACAAAGCCGTACTGACCAACCATCGCTGCGATCACTCCACCCCAGTGTCCAATCACCGTCGAGAGCAAAACATCCGCTTGTCGTCGATCGGCAATTGCTGGACGCTCCCCGCAGAGCAGACGCAAGGCTAGCTGCTAGCCTGCGTTGTGGAATCCAAGCCACAACCAAGAGCTCGGCTGAAAGCTGACGCGAAACCGGTAGGTGTTAACCCCAGCAAGCTCGCATTAGGCGCCCTTACACACACTAATTTGCATTCTTAATTGCAGAGAACAGCACGTGGCAAACGTAGCTTGCTTACCAACAAAAAGTCTTTTCGCCTCGCAGGTACACTGTAAATGCTCGTAAGAGCATTCATAAAAATATCGGTTCATTAACCCTTTCGTGGTCAAAGGGTGCAATTTGACCCCTTTGATGCATGTTTCGAAACCTTGAAGCAAAATGGCTGTGAAAGGGGTCATTTTGCCCCCTTTCACAGAAGTTCAACTAGCCCATCACCGTTTCCTATTACAGCCAATGGGATCGCGTTTCTGCAGATGATTTGCCACGATATCTTACTTTATGTGGCAGACATCCCGTAATATATGCGCTTAGGTGCGAAATATATCGCGATTGCGTCAGCAAAACGCATACTTTACGATAATTTTGCTGACGCGCCTGCGTAATGCGATGCTTTCAGAGCAAGAGCCTTGTCTCCTCACATTACTTCATACAATTTTCGACCGAATTGCTATACAAAACCTAAGTCAAATGCCTACTTCCATAAGTGCTGTACAAAAACTAAGTCAATTGCCTGCTTGCCACAGCAACCATGCGCACCACGTGCAGCTAGCGTCCGCCCACGTAGATGCAGGGACTCGAATCTCATGGGCAGGCGTTGCTCAGTGGATGCGGCGCGCGGACCACAGTACCAGGGAGCTACAGCAGCGCCTTAGGACTCTGATGACTCTGATGAAGACGTGGGGGACGGACATCCGGCGGATCCCTCTCAGCTTCTTCGCGCAGGTGCAACGACCCCGGGGTCGACCACCAGAGATGGCACGCCAGTTGCGCCAAGGTGCTACGCAGCGACAACGGCGCGCGGCCGCACGTCGCCCAACTCCAGCGCCGCCAGCACCTCCAGCGCTGCCAGAAACGCCAGTGACACCAGCACTTCCAGCGGCTCCTGCGTCTCTCGCGCCTCCGTCACCTCCAGCGCAGCCAACACTCCCAGCGACTTCCGCGTCGCCAGTACCTTTAGCGCCACCAGCACCGCCAGCATCGTCTGCACACCCGTCAGAGCTTCAAGCGCGCTTGTGCAGACGCCAGTGTCGTCTGCACAGCTTCAAGCGCGCTTGTGGTACGACCCAGACCAGCAGCAGCAACACCGGGGGCTCTGATTGCGGCCTCTCCTTCCTCTCTTGGTTCAGCTCCTTCCTCTTTTGCCTCGGCTCCTTCTCCTCTTGGCTCGACTCCTTCCTCTCTTGGCTCGGCTCCTTGTTGAGGGGTAACCATAGCTAGCGGCGCCTCCGGCTTCCACGCGTTTTCGGAAAATGGAAATGATTGCATCCGTCGATCAAGTATAACAAATGACAAGATCAACTCCGGTAGAATAGCACAATAACATAATACTTTATAGCATTGACATTTCAAGGTAATAGTGTTTGAAGAGACAACATTTCAATAATGAAATCAAGTTATTTGCCACATGACTTCCAATATTGAAACCAAGACACTTGCACAACTGCCTGTTCCGCCAAGACTTCCAATAATGAAATCAAGACAGTTGCACAACTGCCTGTTCCGCCAAGACTTCCAATATTGAAACCAAGACACTTGCACAACTGCCTGTTCCGCCAAGACTTCCAATATTGAAACCAAGACACTTGCACAACTGCCTGTTCCGCCAAGACTTCCAATATTGAAACCAAGACACTTGCACAACTGCCTGTTCCGCCAAGACTTCCAATAATGAAACCAAGACACTTGCACAACTGCCTGTTCCGCCAAGTTCTGAGCGGAAGAGCGAAGTCGTGTGCTCCTTTGACAGCGATGGTCATTGTGCCGCGATAATCAGACAATCGCATATGTATAGTTGTAATGTAGCCCAGACATCAATCGGGCCGTTATGATTCCTCTTGGCTCACGTTGTGGAGGCTGCAAGGCGGTGCGTGTGGCATACACGCCAGCGCACGATAGTGAAGTTAGTGCCGTAAGATATGAAGTGGGACTCGTAAGTTATGATGTATCCGCACGTATCTGTCTCAGCTTTTCGTGCATTACGTGAACAAGCTTGACCAATGAGAATAATCGCCGTTCGATTTTGTTCGCGACAGCTGAAATATCAGCCTATGAAATCATTGTTCGAAAATATTGAAGGGAGTGCAGTGAGTTATGAAAGGGCCCAATTACCATATGTGCATCACGTGAGCGAGTACCGTGATTTATGAAAGGGGTCAAATTGCCCCACTTGATACGGTATTATGCTAACTTTGTATACCATACAAATCAAAGATAATAAGCTCCGTTCACGAAAGGGTTAACAAAGGTTAAAGGAAGTGGTTAGAGTCACCAACGAGATTGCATAAAACCAACGCATTTGCCCTAACCACCAAAGTCGCCGGCCTTCGGCCGGCGAGATCAAGCGCAGCGCGTAGCGCTGCAAGATTAGGGTGAGCCTACCGGACTCGGCCATCGAGGTTTAGCATCGACGTGCGAAGCGAAGTCTTCGCGCGGCGTGCTAAACCTCGACAATAACCCGTTTTCCAGCAGGGTCCCGCATGGTTTTTGGGGTTAGGGCAGGGTGATAATGTACATGATGTTGCTGGAAAGTCGCAGGAAAGTTACAGGAAGGTTGCAGCAACGACGTTTTATGCAATCTCGTTGGTGACTCTAACAAGGTCCAAGGTTAAAAAGGTTGGTACAGCGTACAGGAGGCTGCGTGTGGTCTTCAGCTACTCTACGCGGTCGAAACACGGTGGACAGGTAAGCCTGGCAATTATTATTCATATGCATTTCCTGGTGGTAGTGCCGTTTATCATTTAGTGGGTTGTTTGAACATGTAGCAAGGATGCCTCGGATACTGCACTGGACTGTTCTACATAAGCATTTGGTCGACGACGCAGCAGAACGTGTTATTGACCAAATGAAAGCGCGAAAACTTCACATCGTTGGCGCCAGCAATCTAGTATGCTGCTCAATTTGTGTGACGGATGAACCCCATATGATGAGATATCGTATCCTACAATGCAAGTCGGCAACGTGCAGTATGGCCCGAGACGATGGGCTGAAGTGCCCCTGGAGAGGCAAGGTTTTGACTTGTCTCCACCCCAACATCGTCAATATTTTCGAACTTGGCTAAAACGGCAGACGCTCCGAGTGGCAAGTTAAAAGCGAAGGACAAAGAGATTGCTCGATCTCTTGCACAGGTCTTCGTTAAACCTGTACGGATACGAAACAGGATTGCGGACGAAAATGGCGGTGTGGCGCCAGCACTGGATAAGCTCCAAAACTTTGTCGGCTATTACCGCAAGGCTAAGATGAACAATACGGATGATTTGGAGGATTTGGAAAAAATGGTATGGGCTAATACCTACACCGGAACCGAGGCAGATGATGAAGCGTTTTCGTTCTCAATCAGAACCGACCACAATGGGAGATTGCTACTTGGTGGTGGAACGGATAGTGATGTGTTTTTTGTGGGCTATACAACAAAGCTACTATTGCGGCGGTTGAACCGCGACCCGGAATCCTTCATATTTCATGTCGACGCAACTTTCAAGCTTAGCCAGGTTGATTATCCTACATTCGTATGTGGAATTTCGGACAAAGCGCGAGTATTCCACCTTGTCGCGCTTTTTGTATCGTCTCAGCGTAAAGAGGAGCAGTACACTACCATGTTAGCTTCGCTGAGTCGCATCTACACCAGAGTTACATCGACACCTCTGATTCTACGCTACGTCATGGGAGATGCTGAGGACGCCCAATACAACGCGGTCATGGAAGTATTTGGTCACATGGAGGTGGAATATTTGATGTGTTTTTGGCACATGATAAAAAAGTTTTACGAGCACGGAAAGCAATTGCCATCGGCAAAATTATCACTAGCTGCTGCTGATGTGTACGACATGCACTTCGCTACATCTGAATCTCAATTTCACGCTCGCAAAACAATGTCTGTGCGCCGTTGGATGGCTGATCCAGACGTCGCCGAGTTTGGTGGTTACTTTTATCGGCAGTGGCTTAGCGGTAGTTTTTCAAAATGGCAGTGTTTTCGAACTGCATCCGGATTCGCAACGACTAACAACCCCGTCGAAACATTCAACGCCACAATTAAGAAGGTGTACACGCTCCGAATGCGCATGAAAATGGGATTACTTCTCTCGCAAATCGCTAGGTGCTGCAAGCATGAGAGCTTGTTTGGTGTTGAATTTAGCGACAAACCCAAATCTACTGCCAAACTCCGGCGCCGAGCAACCGAGCTAAGACGAAAGAAATTTATCGAGGAGATGCCTGCGCTGGGCTCTGTGGGCGATTCGTCCGACAGCGACTTTGTGCTCGTCCGGGTTAGACCAACGCCTCGCGTATACATAAGACCCAGGAAGCAGACCGCTGAAGTAATTGAAATCTGCGCGCAGATGGGTGTCAACAATGCACGAATGGAGCGCGACGAGCAACCAGAGGCTGGGTGGCCTGTAAACGTCCGCAACCGGTCGTGCCCGTGCAAATACTTCTACAAACATGCAGAATGCGTGCATTTGTATTTCGGTTTGTATATGCGCTATGGCACCGATGCTCCGTCACGTCGCCCATTGTTCAATCGTTATCAACGGAAGAAGAAGCGCAGTCTTGGAGATGAAATTGCGGAAGCTGTGGCTGAACAACAATCAACTGGAGGACGCCCAATTCTAAACGGACCTGCGCTGTCTTTGGTGTAATCACATCGCATCCGCTTCGTGCTTTAAAATGCATAGGATATTCTGCATTCAATATAAACGCTTTCATTTATTCCTGGGACTTTAGATCGACTGGATAGACCTATAGTCAGGCAAGTTAATTTGCAGTCGATGTCCGTCCAGACGCCCACTTGTATATTAACTCGACCAAATGCACATTAACTCGACCAGATGCATATTAACTCGACCTGATGCATATTAACTCGACCAAATGCTGATTAAGTCGACCAGATGCAGATTAAGTCGACCAAATGCACATTAACTCGACTAGTCGACTTAATCTGCATCAGGTCGAGTTAATATGCATCTGGTCGAGTTAATGTGCATTTGGTCGAGTTAATCAGCATCTGGTCGAGTTAATAATTTTGGACAATGTGGATCCGGTTACAACAGTGCTTATTTTTCTTCGCCGCACAGCGCTCCTCCTCTTGCTTGCCCGCCATGGCCCCCCCTGGTCAGAGACGCAGCTGCAAGCAGACGCCGGTGGCTGAGAAGATTGAGAAGCTCAAGATTTGGCAGGCACACCCTGACTGGGGGCCTGCAGAGGCGGCAAGGCAACTGGGGGTCAACAAGTCCACGCTGCTGGGCTGGAGAAAAGCGCTGTCGGACGAAAAGTTGTCCTTCATCAAGGAGCCCGATCCGGGTACGGGGACGTTTCGAAAGTCAGGGGCTGGGCCAATCCGTAAGCTGAAACCCTACGAGTTCAGAGTTTTGGAGTTCTACGAAAATTGCCTCGTTGATGGAGATACCGTTAGACCTGTTGACATTTTGGGGTACTGCCAGCAAATTCCAGAATTTGTACTCCAAGAAGAAAACACGCAGAAAAGTTGGGCGCAGCGCTTTATCAACCATTATCGCCCTATATTGAAACGATACATTCCAGCCAATGGAACGGCGACACAAGGACCTGCCAAAACACCTAAACTCGCCAGCGACGGCGACGGAGGCAGCGCCGGCGACGGCGGCAGCGACGGTGACAGCGACAGCGACAGCGACGGCGACGGTGATGGTGACGGCGATGGTGACAGTGTCGCCGACAACGAGGAGGAGGCGGGTGTACAACAGGAGGATGAGGAGGACGGTAGAGACGACGGCGGCGAAGCCCACGCATCGATCTGCACGGAGGAACGCGCTGTGGAGATTGGCTCTGACGAGGGTGCCGTGACAGGGGGGTGCAACGGCCAAAACACCGACGGGGTGGAGGTGGAGTCGATTGTGTCTGAAATGGTGGCGGGAAATGTGGAGCTGGAGTCCGACAACCTGATTGTAGGTGACGGGTCAATTATGGTACAGGTACCAGTTACATTGCGGGACTGGGAAAGTTTTCTGTCGGAAAATGCCAGTTACGGGCCAATTACCGCCTCGAAGACACCTAAGTTGTATTCTGTAATTTCTTATAGCGGTGCAGAAGCTCTCGCTATTATGGACATGCAGAAACCCTCCACCGTCATCCCTCCCGAGAAGATCGACCGCCTGCTTCCGACTGGTATAATCGGTTCGTGCGAAGCCCAAGTCGCTGCTTTACGAGGACGGCAGCCCGAGCTTCGAGAAGGTGACGTGGTGGTTAATGTTACCGGATTTGGCGTTATTACAGTGACCACCCTCGGCACTATGACGCGTTGGCATCGTGCGGCTTGCACCCTCAAGATCGTCGATTTGGTGATCAGCTGGGTTAAGACGTTAACGTTTCCGCCCCGTAATTTTCAAGTGCCAAGTGACCCATTGAACGTGGTTCAACGTCTTCGAGAACTGCCGCTGCTCTCTGAAAAGGTACTGTAATTTCTTTACTGTCTGTGAGTAAGGATCTTTTGTTTTTAATTTTGCTTTTATTTACGCAGGTTGAGCTACTAGATCTCGCTGCAAATGGCTGCCTCGGAGACAATACGATGCTCGCCCTGATGAAAAATCTATTTGGTGCTAGAAACGACATAGCTTGTGTCAACCCTGGACTCCTGAGCGTGGATGCCCAAGGTGGGATCTCAACAAACGAGTGTTGTTTCAAAGAAAGCGTGGCGCACTTATCCGACGGTAAGATTCTTGTGCCAGTTAATGTTCGGGGCGTTCACTGGTGTGGCGTCATGCTAAACGTTAGCAATAGCGAGGTGCTTTTCTACGATCCTCTGAGTTCGAGCGACCAGGAGAGCGTGCGGGACTGTGCCAAGCAAGTTGCGAGCATGTTGCCCCCGCCTAAGAGGAAAAGATTTCGCTTCAGGGCATTTATGCCTGCATTCGGCGTTCAAACCGACACTTTCAACTGCGGAATCTACGTTATGGTGGCATTTCAAGATTTTTGTGGTACGGAGGCTCCTGCAGAATTGAGCAGATCATCGCTCAAGTATATGCGCTACAGTTTTCTATCAGCTTGCATCTAACGTTAAGAGGATGTTAATATATCTCAAGGGGTTGCATTTGATTCAATGTTCTGCGTTTATCCGCGTTTATTTAGCTATGCAAACTGCAGCAGCCTTACGACAGCGAAGTCGTGGGCCATCGATGGAAATACCAACTGCACGTCTCACTAGAATAGATGCGTCGTCAACTACCTCTTCGAAGTACAAGACACGGCATCAACAACGTCCTACAGCCAGCGCTGACGGAATCTGGCCAGCGGGTCCAGCTGAGGCATCTGCGGAACGAACGCCGCGGTCTCGTTCATGCGGGCCTTCACAACGGGGGTCTTCTCCACGTACGCAATAGACTTGAGGTTCTCCTTGAGCTGCGATGGAAGGCTGGCGCCGACTATCACAGTCGACACATTCTCATTGGAGATGCTCCAAGCCATAGCAAGCTGCGCCAGCGAACACCCCAGCTCGTCCGCCATGACCTTCTGCTTGTCAGCCTTCGCCACGCGGTCCTCGAACGTGGCACCGAACAGGGTCTTGAAGAAGGGATCGGCAAAGCGCGTGCATTCGGCCACGCCGCCGCTGTATTTACCCGTGAGGATGCC
This sequence comes from Phytophthora x cambivora, assembly GCA_033557925.1. NCBI lineage: Eukaryota > Oomycota > Peronosporomycetes > Peronosporales > Peronosporaceae > Phytophthora > Phytophthora x cambivora. The sequence goes on along the minus strand of JAUCEB010000012.1, from coordinate 592,686 downwards.
GTTGGCGAGTGGGGCCCACATCGTCAGACCCAGCTTGTCCTTCTTATACAGCGGCGCGAGCTCGAACTCCACCTTGGGCACGTCACCGTTTGTCAGTGTTGGATGGGCTATGCTTTGCTCGCAGCAGGTTCTCGGTGGCAAATCCCGAGCATTGCTTCTGCCGTCGTTTATCGTGTGGACTGGAGACCGGGTTTGGTGGACTGTTACGGGTTTTGTTGTGGATTTTTCATGTTTTCTCGACGAGCGGGTCGTCTTTAGGGACGACACCCCTTCTCGTCCCGCGGGGTATTTGTGTGGCGCGGTCCCGGGATACACAAAATAGCGTGCTTCGCGCCTTGTGACAAGGAATTGTCTTCGATCGGTTGGACAGCGCTCGTGACTCACGAGTCGTGAGCGCCAAATGAATGGCTTGAGGTCACATGATTTTGCCAAGCACTACGTAGTATACGCAGAACTTGCTGTTTCTGCTCGTTTTGCTCATTTTTCTAACGTTCTGGCCTCACACTGCCCCAATATGTCAACCTGTCGCCGCCATTGAAAAGTCTGAAGCTGTATGCCTGCCCTGTCTTTTCGCACAAGGTTGGATGTAACCGGCTCGTCCCGCCTCGTCCCAAATCCCGGTCCCGCTTGTGAAAAGATACAAGACTGTGTCGAGAGTTGCAGTCGCTGCACGGCGTTGTGTACGTCACATATTGTGTGGATTACACAAAGGCAACTTGTAGTTGCGCGAGTGATGGTCGTGTAAGTTTCGCGAAGCGATCATCAAGTTTGCGAGGGATCTAGAAACGAGAAGCTCGTAGCAGGCTCGCTGGACAGCCCATTGCCCTGTAGCTCACTTTCCATTTTAACATCGCGGTAACAAGTTGACATTGAGAGAGCCATACCTTGCTTTAGGTTATGAGCCCAAAAACGCTGGGACCGAACGACCTGCTGCAGGATGACAACTATTTCCTGTGGGAATTTAACGCCCGGATGGCGTTAGCCCGCAAGATTCTCCTGAGCCATGTTCAAGTGAAGTCAGAGAACGCGATGGAGGCGCGTACGGCTGAGTGGGAAGCCTCTGACATGAAGGCGCTCGGGATCCTGGTCCAGTTGCTCAGCCCGAACTACCAAGCTATGGTGAGAGAAGCCAAGTCGGCGCGAGAGGCGTGGGAAACGCTGCGTACATTCTTCGTGCAGAAGAATCTGCACAACCGTGTTCAGCTGCGGAAGCAACTACACAGTTTCGAGATGGCGTCGGGCGAGAATTTGATGGACCACCTCATGCGGTTTGAGGACTTATGCGTGCGGCTTTCTGCTGTCGGAGAGACAATCACAGAAAGTGAAAAGTTGGTGATTCTGCTAGGGAGCGTCCCTCCAGAATATGATGGCATGATCAAGATTATCGAGGCGCACGGGTCGGTGACGCTGCTCGAGACCAAGGAGATGCTGCGGCGAGAGTTCGAGACGATCAAGAAACGCGATCGTCAAGAAGGGGCGTTTAGGGCTGATGCGCAAGACGTCGCGGGACAGCTCGAAGTGGCGCTGGGCGCAGTGGAGATGAGCGAGTCCAGGACGCTAGTGGTCGGCGTGGGGATGGCCAGCAACAGAATCGCCAGCGCAAGGACAAGGGGTTCAACGGGCGTTGATTTGAGTGCAACAAAGTCGGCCACAAGCGCGCGGATTGCCCTCAGCAGAGAAAGGAGTCTGGAGGGAATGGAGGCGAGTTTGTGTTCTCTGTAAGCTCCGACACTCGGACGACGTGTTGGTTGTTGGATAGCGGTGCTAGCTCACATATGAGCTTTGACCGTGGCGAATTCTGTGAGTTTCGGGCGCTGGAGTCGGCGATGACTGTGACTGTGGCCAGTGGTGAACGGCTACGCGTGTCTGGCATCGGATCGGTATGTTTTTCTATCGGAGCATCTCAAACAGTGAAGTTGACGGATGTGCTGTTTGTTCCTGAGCTGGACCGCAAGCTGCTGTCAATTCCGTCACTGGTTGCAAAAGATGCGGAAGTTTTGTTTCGAGACGGCCACTGTGATATTCGCTTCGGGGGGGGGGGGAGATTGATCGCGCGTGTGCACAAGGAAGGGAATCTTTTTCTTTGGCAGGCTAAATCTGTCGGAGAGAGAGAATTACTGGAGAACGCGGCGGCGGCAGCGACAGCGCGACCGACCGAAGCTCAGCTGTGGCACGCTCGACTTGGACACATCGGAGCATCTTGGATGCTCAGTGTGGCTCGTGCGGTGGACGGAGTCCCAGTGGTTAACGCGGTTTCGGACAAGCACGATGTTTGCGCAGGATGCGCAATGGGGAAGCTCTCCACGAGTGCATTTCCTCATCGCTCGGGCAGTACGGTAAAGACAGCTGGAGTACTGGACCTGATTCACTCCGACGTGATGGTGCCCATGCAGTGCTCGTCGAAGGGAGGTGCGCGTTTCATTGTGACTTTCATCGATGATTTTTCGCGGTTCGTGCACGTGTTCTTGCTTTCGGCGAAGTCTCAAGTGTTCCAGAGCTTCGTGACGTACTAGAATCTGGTCGAGAACCAGACTGGAGCGCGGGTGAAGTGCCTGAGGAGCGATAATGGCAAGGAGTTCATCAACAAGCGTGTTCGCACCTTTTGCGGCGAGCAAGGCATTATACAGCAAACCAGTGCTCCTTACAGCCCTCAACAGAATGGACTCGCGGAAAGAATGAACAGAACGATCGTTGAGATGGCTCGGTCCATGCTGCACTACATGGGACTCGAGCTGGAGTGGTGGGGCGAGGCAGTAAATGCCGCTGTGTACACCATCAACCGGTTGCCTAACACGGCTAGGCCCCACGTCTCCCCATTTGAAGTTTTCTTCGGCAAGCGACCGGATCTCTCGCATCTTCGTGTATTCGGCTCGCGTGGGTTCGTTCATGTGGAGACGTCCAAGCGATCGAAGTGGGACCCCAAAGCGCATCACTGTATCTTCCTGGGGAACTCGGACACGTCCAAGGCGTACCGTGTCTGGGACCTGACTGAACGAGTGCTGACATCGCGGACCGTTCTTTTGGACGAGAATCCTCCTGCTTCGTACTCCAATCTGCCTACACGTGCCGATAACACGTTTCAAGTCGCGCAGTGGATCGATTCTGACGACGACGTTGCTAGAAGTGGTACGCAGTCGCCATCGCTAAGCACGAATGAGGACATCGAGATGACGAGTCGTGAACCCGACGGTATTGAGGCTGTGAACGACTGCGCTGAAGACATGGACGTCGATGAACGAGGTGCAGATACAGCTATGGTTCCCTCTCAACCTGGAGCTGTACTCCTTCATCAAGCTGAAAGTGGCGGTGAGGAGCAATTGTTGTCGTTGCAGCGACAGCCAGCTTTGCCTGCGCCAACATTGGCCCGCTCGCTTACCGCTGCTCCACGCTATGCTTCTACAACTTCACTTGCTCCGTTGTCGAGAGGGGGGAGCAGCTGGTGTTTAACGGCGGATCAAGACCGAATACGACTCGACCCAACAGTGTCCCTCGGATTTTACCCTCTGCTGAATCGCCGCACAGTTTGTTACCTTCGCCAGCTAGTGTGCCATCGCTGGACTCGCGAGATGGGTCTGCGCTAACTTACACTGCTCCTGCATTGCTCGAGAACGGCCCTACAACTGAGGACATAGTCAACACCGAATCCTCTCCTATGCGTGGATGCAGCGATGACATGGAGCCCGACCCCAAGCGACAGCGAGTGGATGATGAGTATGAGATAGCGCTATCTGCAGTTGAACTTCCTCGCAGTTACCGATAAGCTGTTGAATCACCGGAGCACGAGCAATGGAAGCAAGCCATTCGAGCTGAACTTCGCGCGCACTTTCGAAACCACACTTGGGACCTCGTGCGAAAACCTCCAGGAGCCAATGTCATCGGACACAAGTGGGTATTCGCTGTTAAAAGGGACGAGCACGGTGGCATTGTGCGTTTTAAAGCGCGCCTGGTGGCGCTGGGATGTCTGCAGACTTTCGGCGTAGACTACACCGACACTTATTCACCAGTCGCTAGTATGAACACAGTTCGTACGCTTCTCGCAGTGTGCTGCTGTCTGGATTACTTCGTGAAGCAGTATGACATCGAGACGGCGTTCCTGAACGGCGATCTAGACGAGGTCGTCTTCATGACTGTACCGACCGGGATGAAGATGGCTGCTGACATGGTTTGCCAACTGCGTCGTAGTCTCTACGGCCTCAAACAGGCAGCTGCTGTGTGGTTTCGCACAATTCGGGACGTCTTTCGCCGTGCTGGGTTCGTTCAATGCGCTGCAGACACCTGTCTTTTCGTCAAGCGCTCGGGGTGTGCGCCAGTTTTCGTCGTCCTCTACGTCGACGATTTGTTAATTGGGTGCAAGTACGAGGAAGATGCACAAGAAGTTCGCCGAGAATTGGCCAAGCATTTCACGGTGAAGGAGCTTGGCGACGTGCGCTATGTTCTCGGAATGGAAGTCAAGTATGACAAGAAAAAGGGGGAGCTTTGGCTCGGACAGAAGCAATTTATTGAGCGGATGGTGGACAAGTTTCGACAGACTGATGCATACCCAGTGCGCAACCCAACTTTGCAAGGTCAAGAGCTACATAGGCGCTACGGGGTGAGATACGCGCTACGGCATCAGTTTCAAGGACTGAAAGTTGTCGGGGACAGCCAACTCATCCTCAACCAGCTCCGCCGCCGCCGGCTACAGAAAGCCAGACACCTTCAAGGGAGTTACAAGCAATGTCGGCTAATCGCCGATCGGTTAATGATCACGTCATGGACACATCATCTCCGCCAGTTCAACAAAATGGCTGATACACTGGCAAATTTGGCCATGGACGCCAAAAAGAGCATCCAGGTCACAGCATCGGAGATTTCTAAGCTGCCGACGCAATGGACTACCGTGGTCGAATCCCTCCCAGGGGACATCGAACACTGGCTAGACAACTTACCGGATATGGAGGCGCCTGGCCGAGCCTTCACCAACATTGGCGCCTTTAAATAGAGGCGCATATGCTAGCACCTTACGGTAGCTAGTACACCTTCGGATGATAAGAAGCATCCGAGGCACGGGCATTCTCTTAGTCGTTAGTGAAGCTAAATGACCGTAATGCAACCTCACTTTGAAACGAAAAGGTCAAGAGCTACACGTTGAAGACGGACCTCTTATCACTGGGGTGAAGCCATTTCGCGAATTGATCGGCTCGTTACTGTATGTAGCGAATGCTACCCGCCCTGACATATGCGTCGCAGTTGGAGCACTTTCGCGTTACCTGGAACAACCACGGGAGAAACATTGGCAGGCCGGGATTCGTGTTCTTCGGTACCTGAAAGGTACGAGTAGCACGGGGATCAAGTTTCGACGCCCTCAGGGAAGTGCATGCAGCGTTGCAGTGTTCTGTAATGCCAATTGGGGTGGTGATATTGCGACTCGGCGATCTACCTCCGGAATTCTCATTCAAGTTGCCGGTGCCCCCGTCGTCTACAAGAGCAAGCTACAACAGACGGTGGCACTATTGTCTGCGGAGGCAGAGTACATGTCAATGGCGCTCGCAGTGCAAGAAGAGGTGTGGCAGCGGCATTTGTTGGAGGAGATGGGGCTGAAGGCGGCCGGGGCAACTCCTGTATACGTGGACAACAAGTCGGCCATCAACATCGCTACGAACCACGGCTATACGCCAAGGGCCAAGCACATCGATCTTCGCGCTCATTTTGTGCGAGACCATGTTGCGAAGGAGACCATCAACGTGATCCACGTACCGTCCGCGAAGCAGCTTGCTGATTATCTGACGAAGCCATTGCCGACTCCGCAGTATACCGCGCTTCTTCAATTAAGCGGGGTCGTCAGCTCCGATACGAGTTGAGTGCCACAGTGGATGTCAACTTGAGGGGGAGTGTCGAGAGTTGCAGTCGCTGCACGGCGTTGTGTACGTCACATATTGTGTGGATTACACAAAGGCAACTTGTAGTTGCGCGAGTGATGGTCATGTAAGTTTCTCGAAGCGATCATCAAGTTTGCGAGGGTTCTAGAAACGAGAAGCTCGTAGCAGGCTCGCTGGACAGCCCATTGCCCTGTAGCTCACTTCCATTTTAACATCGCGGTAACAAGTTGACATTGAGAGAGCCATACCTTGCTTTAGACTGAGCCTTAGCCCCAACACTTTTTGTCCTTGATAGAAGGATCAAACTCAATTAAGTACGACGAACATAAGAGGATTTTGTCCTTGAACCAGCGAAAAGGACCAAAGTGACTTGAAGTTTGTATGGCTAATATTAGACATGATGGCATTGGCGCATGTCACTTATAACAAATTCAATGATAGTATTGGAGGCCTTCAGAGTAGAAGCCACATACTGAGCTCAAGTCATTTCAGGAGTTTTGTCCTAGAGGCTAGGACAAAACTCAAAATGGATATGTTATTAGTGACACTTTTGAAGCTGCGTTTTCGGCTTGAAGGACAATGGAGGACACCATGGCAACCATATCCCTTATAGATCTAATCATGGTGTTACTGTCCATAATTCTATGCTCGTGTATCTCCTAATACTCTTGGCTAAGTAAGCCTCTAACTTTTGGTCCTTGTATTTGTCCTAGATTTCTGAGGTGTTGGGGTTAAGTAGCAACGTGATTAAAATCGTGACTTAAGTAGCAGTTTGGCATCGGGACGCAAATCACCCGGTGATCAGTAAATAATCACGCGGGAATCGGATTGTCTTGGGGCTCTTCTAGAAGATGGTTCAGATGTGCAGCTGAGCTGTCTTTCATTTTATTGTGGGGCCACCAATATTTAGCGTGCATGCACGAACCCGCTGCGTCGTTTATCAGGTGTTGAGCTGATTCATTGTCCATAGACTCAATTCCAATAAGCCTGGCCCCTTCACAGCTCAGGCATGTAGCGACTTTATTATAATTTTTCGTGTTCGCACTGAAAATTTTACCCCAAAATTGCATTATGCCCCCAAAATCGCAATTTTGGGTGATCACGAACACGCCCTAAGTGATTCAAGGCAGGTGCGAGGGCAAAAATAACTGAAAAGCGATGAAGAAGACGTTACGAAGGCTGAGTGCGGGTCATGCTCAATAGATATTAATTGAGGCACTGCGCCCAGGCTATACACATAATGCCTAAGGCCGTGTTCGACGCGGCAAGATAATAACACTTTAGGTCTAAAATTGCATTTCGAGTCATCAGCACGGCAAAAAACACGCGAAAATCAGAATCGCATTATCGCGTGAAAATAGCATTACGGCCACTGTTTCAAAATACAGGTCGGAGGGTGTATTTGCCGTGCGATTTTGTCGGTGCCTTCAGCAGGTCACTAAAGTGAAGATTTGAACCCATAATGGACCAGTAAAACGAGTTGTTACCCCTCTAATTAGTGACATCGGATCTTTAGCCCTTCCCCATTCCGCGACAAGCAGTGAAGACGACAAGAAGAACGCGGCCAACGCCGTCCGTTCTGGCGTTGACCACAAATTGTTTCGATTGCTATCTGGCGTCGGCATCTGACGGCATCTGCCGGCGCCAGATAGAAATCGAAACAATTTGTAAGTGGAAGCTGAGATGGTCGTAGTCACACAAAGTGCTAGACGTACGGCAGCAGATCTGCAGCCCCGCACCCCTAGATGTTGAAGTAATAAGCTCTGTCAGGTAATACAGCCTCCTTAAATACCGAATTACAACGTTAGCTTGTTGGTCATGAAGGCACGAGATCAAACGAGAGAGCTTACCTCGAGGAACTCTTTTCCAGAGTGACCAAGAAAGTTGACAGAGGAATCTTATGTGAACCACACCGAATGCGACCACTATAATGAGATTTCGGCCTCGACCACGACTACCAGTGAAGTAAGATTTTGCACTGCGCGAGAATGCTTTTCCCGATGAACCGAGATGAGAAAATGCTGGGAAATCATGATTCGAGGGAAATGGCAATGTAGTCGAACACGGCCTAAATTGACGAAGCCTGGTAAATAGTCTGCACTGGAATATAGCACCGGAATTGACAAATTTTGGATCTCCAGAATAGTAGCTTTTGTTAGTGATAATCAGGGCAGCCGAAAAATAAATTGACGCTGAAGTAATTGCCATAAATAGTATCCCATAATTTATGAGGTATTACCAAAACTGTATCATTATTTATGGCGGCTGGATACTATTTAGCAATCATAATTTATGATATACTATCTCAGACTCATACAGCTATAGTATGTGAGCACAGCTAAATTTTATATTCATTTAGCAACACATATGCGAATTGCTTTACTGCTTGTCTACTCCGCAAACCACCCATTTTTCTGGAATAGCAAGTGGCCGTCAGCTCACGCCTAAGCCCCATTTTGCTTTCTACGCTCGCTGTCCGTCCGTGAATCGGTTCGGCTGGCTGAAGTAGGTCGTTCAGGCCAATCTACCCCTCGTTTTTACAATAAAATTGCGTTGCACTATTTATGGTTCAACTGGATTACATGCCATTATTTATGCAGGCGCTTGAAGCGACCTTCTCAAATTATTTATGAGCTGCTGCAAGACCTAATAAACTAGGGCGTCTGCGACTTAGCCTGGGAATACCAATTTGCCTAGTATAAGCAGCGCTTTTGCATGCGACCTGCGTTATGGTGTTGGGCTCTGCTAGTCTGAACCGATGCGTCCATTTCTATCATGCTGCTCTGCTACATGCCAGTAGCAGTGTTACTGCAGCGATGCGTCCATTGCTATGATGCTGCTCTGCTACCGGTAGTAGCAGTGCTACTGCACCGATGGCGTACATGTCTATCATGCTGCTCTGCCACATGGAAGTAGCAGTGTTACTGCTGCGATGCGTCCATTGCATTGATGCTGCTCTGCTACATGCAAGTAGCAGTGCTACTGCACCGATGGCGTACATTGCTATCATGCTGCTCTGCTAGTAGCAGTGCTACTGTACCGATGCGTCCATTGCTATCATGTTACTCTACCACCGGTAGTAGCAGTGCTACTGCACCGATACCGTCCATTGCTATCATGCTGCGCTGCTAGTAGCAGTGCTACTGTACCGGTGCGTCCATTGCTATCATGCTGTCTGCTACCGGTAGTAGCAGTGCTACTGCCAATTACCAGGTTGCACGAATGTAAATGAAAGTTGCTTGAAAGTTGACTGAGGTTACGCTTACGTGCACGCAGTACCGTGGAATTAATCCCTTGAGGGCTGTCCATCCCTCATTCTTCGGTATTCCCAGTATAAAAATGCCATAATCGGCAGCCCTGGTGAAAATCAGGCATCAACAAACTAGGCGTTTGTTATGCAGTAGTTGCATCGCTATTTTAACTTTTAAACATGCTTTGCGCCGCTCTAACCTCTAGAAGTCACTCCAAAGTCCCTTCCCAATCACTCCCCGGCGCTTCGTCTCCCCCGACGACTGCAATATGGCCTGTAGTCGACCAACTCGTTAAACATCCGCAATGTCAACGATACTCACCTGGACAATAACCCGGAGAAAAAGCAGTGATCTCAGTGACAATGCATTTGGTCACTAAACCAGTTCGTTGGTGGCACACGAGCTACTGATAAGATGAGAAATAATATGATATAATATCAATTCCAAGGAGTATGCGATGCATATCAACAAAATGATCAGCGCTTCAACGAGTTCTTGGTGAGCCAGATGTTAACCTGTATACTAAGTCTCTGACTAGTTACCTGGTTGTTGCTTTCGATCTACATCTGCGTTGCATCGGAGTCCACGTCGGCATCGTTGTGACGGGGAAGATCGTCGAGTGACATGCGGTGGCGCATTTGCTTCCGGCGGCGGTATTTCTCCTGCGAGAGACGCCGCTTTCTCGCCTTCTCCTTGCCAATGGCCAGCATTCGATGCTCACGCTGAGCATATTCCTCCGCGTTGTGTTCGCGCAGCGGGTTGTACTCGATGTGAAAGTTCGTCAAACTCACAGAAATCTGGAATATGTCATCGTATAGCTCTTCGCTCCACCGGTACTGGTCCGCACAGACACGCCATAGCGTGCATAGGCGCCCGAAGAAGTTATCTACGATCACGCGATCGCTTGAGACCTCGTCGTTAAACTGCTGGTCGGCTCTTGACAGATTTCTGCCCTTCTTGGGGTGAATGCATCGCTTTTGGTCACCAAGCCCCTGGTACCCTTTATCAGCGAGCAGCGCCCACTCGTCTGCAAAGGTCTCCTTCAGTGGCCCTTCATCGGCAAGGTTGAAGTCAGATTCGCTCTTCAGGCGAATTGCATCATGGAACTCCGTGTTGTTTCGAAACATGGTAGTGTCGGGAGTGTTTCCGCATGCATGGTCGCTGCAGTTGATGGCAAACCCCCGTGGATTGACGGACACTTCAACTTTCAGGTCGTACAGCTTGTGCTTCCCGCTGTAGAACGGCATCACCTCCGCCATCGATCCGGCAGGACGGTTCGACTGTTGAAAGGTCACGTCGGTTGCATACAGGGCGCACGGGAAGTTCGGAAAAGTGCGACCCGACGTGACCAAGTTTCTCATCGTGGTCTCGTCTCCCTTGGCGCGCACCCAGTCGTCGTACAGCCTCGGCGCCAACACGTGCAGAAAGGCGGAGATCGTCTTTATGAACGTCGGCGTCTTGACACAGAAGACGGCGGCGTTCATATCCCACGTTCCGCCGTGTTTGAGGACCGACAATGTCATGAAGAAAACGTCTTTTCCTGCCAGGGCAGAGCGTCGACCACGGCCCACATTCCAATATCGGGTCACGTGAGGGCGCACACTGCCCCAGAGACGGTTGAACTCCCGCGGCGAGAATTTTGTCAGGCGGCGGACAGCTTCGGCACCGCCTTCGTTGTACCAGGAGTCGATGATGGGGCAGGGCGAGTCTTGCGCGTCGGCGTCGTCGTCACTAGGCGGCTGACGAGGAAACTCGGCGTACTCAGCGCGCCGTTCAACCTCCCGCTCGTCGAGCAAGGCCAGCATGGACTGCTGGTGCTCTTGCTGGGAGCGCTGGGTTCTGCGGGGAGCCATCGGGTCGGAGGGGGCTTGAGTAGGTGGTGGGCTGTGGGGTTTGTCGCAAAATGGCTTATGAAGCCACGAGAGGTGCAAGACTACAGGGTGGTGTGGCTGTGTTGCCAGCCACCGATCTTCTCGCGCCAAAAGTAGTGGCATGGCGCCGGGGGCTGTACAACAGGAGCTACTGGCCAGTCATTGTTACTAGAAACAGCTTGTCCAGCAGCTAGACCAGCTGTTAAGTCGCTACATGTCTGAGCCGTGAAGGGGCCAGGCTTATTGGAATTGAGTCTATGGACAACGAATCAGCTCAACACCTGATAAATGACGCAGCGGGTTCCTTCATGCACGCTAAATATTGGTGGTCCCACAATAAAATTAAAGACAGCCCAGCTGCACATCTGAACCATCTTCTAGAAGAGCCTCAAGACAATCCGATTCCCGCGTGATTAGTTACTGACGATCGAGTGATTTGCGTGCCGCTGGCAAACTGCTACTTAGGTTAATTATGCGGCGCTATGAAATGGAGCTAAGGATTCAACCTGGAAGCCACACTAGTACCGGTGCGGTAGCCGAAGCTACTTACAAGTTTTGTGCTCGTTTTGGTCACAAATAAAACGAGATTGGAGCGATTCCCGCAGCAGTCTGTGACAAGTCTGAGATTCCCAAAATAGTCTGTGCGAGGGGGTACCGCCTCGCACAGACTTTTGATTGGCTCAGACGTTTATCCCCGCCCTTTTTATGCACGTTTCTTCCTGGGTCTGGTATCTAGGGTCTAGGTTTTTGGCTGCGGGAATGGACGCCTGCCAAAAATAGCATAAGACCGGCTTAAAGTGTTTCTCTAAATTCGTCTCTAAATATAAATTGTGTAGAGGTCGATATATGTGAAAGGTCGACCTGATATCCGATCCAGTTGCTTCATTAGGGTTGTTTATACTGAAATCAAGTCACAATTTATGCGGTTGCACAATGACAGGGTGAAGCGACCCCTCGTTTACTCAGACGAGTTTGTCGTCTGAGTAAATATAAGTTGTCTTAAATATATATATGCAGGCGCCTATGCTGTTTTTGGAAGGCGTCCAATCGCTCCATTCAGGCATTAAAAACGTAGAAACACCACAAGCGGGAAGGTTTATAAGACACTCGTCGTCTCGTTAATGAAGACTATGGTTGATCGAGTCTTACATGTAGCACTTCATGTCCTGAAATCAATCCTAGAGTGACGGTGACTTCCCGTCGTCAAGCGAGATCACGCACCACATGCACGACATGGAGCTGAATGCGCTGACGTGTTTCAGCTCTGTCCAGCCTGTGCACCCCCAACAGTACCAGCACCAACGTCGCACCCATCAAGCCCAGCTACGCATATCTCGGCGTGAATGACTGTGCCAAGACCGCGCTGCTGCCGATTCGCAAGCCAGCGTGATGGATACACTACACGAGGCCGTTTTCTTAACTTACTTATCGTAATAGTACGATTTATTGTATGGGAAGAGCTGTGGGCAGTGAGGCAAGCAGGATGGAGAGGTCCGTGGACTTGGCGAGGAAAGCCTTCGGTGCAGTGCGACTTCAGCATCATCCGACACATTCGTTAGGGCGATTTAGAACTAAATGAACATAATATACCTTACCTGAAAAATGAAAATGAAATGAATGAAATCCTCCGACACATTCGGAACAAGCACCACACGAGACTCACCAGCTTCTCTATGGAAGGCAAAATGCACGCGACGCAGTTTTTAGATCTGGTGTCGTTGGCCGAGTCGTCTCTTTCGACTGCAAACGTCTAAGGCTGCCAGTGCAAGTGAATCGCTGGTAGTGTTTCCTCGTTTTGAACATGTGAATCTTCGACACCATACTTTATTCTATATACTTTCCATAGTGCCTAATTAGAGATTTCCAAACCCCAGTTGTAGACTAACAAGGATATAGGCACAATATCCTAATTTTTGTTGATGCCTGGTGATAATAACACTACTAATAGCAGTGATATTGTGAACTTTAGTGCAGCCTCAGTTGATTGTCGTGCCGCTATTTCCTCCCTTCTCAGTTGAAGTGGGCTTAGCCTCGTCGCAGACGTTCACTTGAGTTTAGTATTGTATATTCTAGCCTACTGATAACGGAGGCTGTGCTCGGGCACAGTTCTCCCGCAATCCCAAATCTGCTGGGTGGGCGAACAGTGTCTTCTGCCGTTCTTCTGCTCTGCGCGCAATAGGTTTTGAGCCCAAGCGCGTGAAGGTTCGAGAGCTAACCCTCTGGAGCTTCGGTGAGCCACTACGCTATGATGGGAACTGGATCGCAGGCGCCGGTGCCATCGACAGGCACCACGACTACCTCGACTGTTTCGACTGGGACTGGGACTAGCACTGGATCTACAACGGGGACTGCTCCTGGGACTACAGCTGTTGCTGCTGGAGCGTCGATGGCTACTTCTTTGATGACTGCGACCACTGTCGCGGCTTCGACTACCGCTACTGGCATGCAAGGGGGTTTTACGTTCGGGCCTTTGACTACCAGTGGCTTGCAAGCCTCAGTTGTCTCGTCGATGGGTTTGCCGGCGATGACAAGCTTTGCGACTTCCATGCCGACGACTCATGGAGTTTCGTATCCTGGAGGACCTGGTGGGCCTTTTGCTTACGGCTATGGATATGGGTCTGGGTTTCCAAGTGGCGTGATACCTGTTCCTGGGAACTCGCACGCTCGTGGTGGTGGGATTGTTTTGCCTGGAGTGAAGGAAATCTCAACTAAGCCGCCAGTAATGAAAGGCAGCTTTGATCTCTATGCCGTTCAATTGAAGACCTTCTTGACTCGGTTAGGCCTGTGGGGCGTTGTTGATGGTTCAGATATGCGTCCTCCCTTTGACATGGATGGTCAAGCTGCTTTCGATGCTCGTGATAACGCTGCTCGGGATGCAATTTTGCGTGGCATTCCGGATGCAGATGCCGAGATGGTGTGTCATGAGACTTCCGCGAGGGACATGTGAGTCAACTTTGAGAACAAGCAGACCAAGCGTGAGTACACGAATTACATTTTCGCTCGCGAGCAGCTCTACTCGAACAAGTACACTCGAGATTTGACTTTGAGTGACTGGCTGAGGGAGATGGAAATGCAGAGACGTGAACTCCAGCACTACGGCAAAGTGATTAGTGACGAGGAGTTCGCAGAGATCTTGCTCGGCAATGTGTCTCGGACGCACCGTGAGGTTCGACAGTTTTCGCAGCACTATGCCGTGCTTGCTGTGCCGGGCGCTCACCAGATGGCCCCCACGGCAGCCCAGGTCATGAGTGCGCTTCGCGCGGAGGAGGATCTGGACGAGAGAGTTGCTGATGAGCTACCTGAAGTCAGCATCGGGTCGGCGAAGAAGAATTCCACTAATTCTTCTGGGAACCCCAACACTGACAAGTCTGGCAACGGAAATGCTGGAAGTGGAAAGCGTCAGCGTGGACGGGGCCGATACAAGGCCAACGCCAAGAACCAAGACGGGAAGTCTGCTGGTGGTGGAAAGAAGAAGAACGACGGTTGTTGGAACTGCAGTGAGCCGGATCACATCCGGGCTAACTGCCCCAACCCAAAGCAGAGTGGAAACTCGCAAGGACAGAACCAGTGTGCTGGTATGGAGGCCAAGCGGTTCCAGAACAAGAAAGGTGGTAACGCTGGAGGAGCGAAGAAGAGCGTCGATGCCCTGACACAGCGCCAGATTGGTGCGGCAGTGGTTGGAACTCGGCGCCATAATTCCTGTGCCATGGAGTGGGTCTTAGATACTGCAACGGATGTACATGTGTGTACTGATTCAGCGTTGTTGGTTGACTCGCGACCGGACAAGGAGCACATCTTTCTTGACTTCAACGGACAGCCCAAAGGGGAGCGTGTGGTAGGCGAAGTACGCTTACTAGTGGAGAATGTAGCATCCAATTATGATCACGAGTTGAAGTTGCATGGAGTTGTGCATACGCCAACTGGTCCAGACAATTTACTGAGCTCACACCAGCTTGAGGAGAGTGGATGGAATGTGAGCTTTACACAGATGAATGGCAAGAGGGTATGTTGGCTGGAGAAGGATGGCATGAAGCTGTCACTGAATAAGACACGAGGCCGCTATCGACTTCAAGCAAAGCCTGCTGAAGGTCGAGATGTCAGTGCTGTTTCACGGACCTCTTTGACTGCTGCGCGCTGGCACTTGCGCTTCGCGCACCTTAACTACCCAGCTCTGCGGCAAATGGCTTTGAATGAGACTGTGGTAGGTTTGGAGGTCTTGAGTGCAGATGCAGATCGTTCGAGTGGTGGAGTTGACGGCAACTGCTGGACGTGTACTGCCTCGAAGTTGAAGAGGATGTCGTACAAGCAGACTCACACGCGGTGGGCTACAGAGCCATTCCAGAAGTTGATGTCTGACATGTGCAGTATCGGTGACTTGACGTACGACGGATATCGGTGCTTCCAGCTCGTGATGGACGAGGCTTCTCGCTGGGTTTGGGGTTTCTTATGAAGGCTAAGGAAGAATCCAGACCGGTAGTGGTGGCGCACCTAGAGTGGCTGTTGGCGCAAGGTAAACGGATCGAAGTGTTCTCTACAGACCAAGGCAAAGAGTTGGTCAACAAGAAGCTGAAGTCATTCCTCAGGGGAAGAGGGATTGAGTTTCACTGGACGAATGCCTACAGCCCGGATGAGAATGGTCTTGTCGAGAAGATGAATGACATTCTAGAGGCACGCATTCGCAACAGCAATCATGCCGTGGCTCTTGTGGGGAGAGGCGTTCCTGTTTGCAGTAGATGTCGTAAATGTGAGCCCTTCTCGTGGACTTGGAGGAGAAACTCCGTACTCACGGCGTTTTGGCGAGCGTCCTGACGTCGAGCAGCTGAAAATATGGGGCTGCATTGCGCATGTGTTCACACCCAAAGGGCTGCGGAAGAGCAAGCTGGAAACCCCTGGCAAGCTGGGTTTGTTCGTGGGCTTCGCGAAGCACTCGGAGAGCGTTCGGGTGTTGAACCTGCGAAGTGGTAGAGTGGAAGAAAAGCGATCAGTGAAGTTTGACGAGGGTTGGACTGTTGAGTGCTCTTACGTTGAGCACCTCCTAATGAACACTTACCACAAAGGGCGATTTGATCTTCCTGATATCATCCCACTTGTGCGGCTTCCTGTTCTGGCTGCAGTTACTCATGTAGAGCTGGCTGCAGAGACTCAAGAGGAGTTGACTGGTCCTCCTGCAAAGCGTCGACGGCTTTCATCTTCGGCTGGTGGTGTTGGCTCGGGTGTTGAGGTGTAGCAGATTCCGGTTGGCATGGGTGGTCCCGTGACTGAACCAAGGAGTGAGCCTCCAGTGGGAGCGGAATTGGCTGCTGACCCGCTGTCACCTGTGTGTGCGCCGCAACAAGAGGGTAATACCTTGTTCAGTGAACACCATGAACACGAGAGCTGTGACTCGGAGGTCGCTGGTGGCGTGCTTAACCGTCGCCGATCAGTTGCTTTGAGAGAGTTACCTGTTGCTTCGAATGGCTGTGATGAAGACGATGATGCTGTTGCAGAGAGTGGAGAGGTTATTGCCTCTGGTGAACCAGTTGAGAGAAGTGGAGACTCAGTGGGAGAAAGAATCTCGTCGTCAAGCAGTGACGAAGACGATGACGAGGATAGCGGTGCTGGGGCATCGTTTCGTCGATCGACTCGTATTCGCAGACCGAACGCGCGCTTGTTTGACTACGTGGTTGAGCTACCAGAGAGTCTGGTTATCCAGGCCATGCACGCGGTGATGAATCCGACTTCTGTGAATGAAGCCTTGGAGGCTCCTGACGCTGATCAGTGGATCGAAGCTTTATACAAGGAGTTCAGAGAGCTTTTGCGTAATAACACTTGGGAGTTGGTGGAGAAACCTGTGATGCGAAGGTACTTACCAGTAAGTGGATATTTGTGCGCAAGCGCAATGCGCAAGGGCAAGTAGAGAGGCATCGTGCTCGGATCACGATCAAAGGGTGCCAGCAGAAGTACGGGCTTGACTTCTGGGAGACGTATGCGCCGGTCGTGTGCATGGAGGCAGTTCGACGGATCCTGCTACTGGCACTGCACTATGGCCTTCTGTGCAGACATGTTGACTTTGTGACTGCTTTTCTCAACGGCCCCATTGATGTGGAGATCTACATGAAGCAGCCGGGGGGGGGGGGGGGGGTCGACGACGGAACTGGGCGTGTCTGTCGGCTTCTGCGAAGCCTGTATGGCCTCAAACAGGCACCACGCATTTGGTACAAGACGCTGGACAAGTATCTTAGAGAGTGTGGGTTTGAGAGGTCCAAAATGGACGGTGGAATTTACTTTCGCTGGGTGAATGGTAGTCCAATCTTTCTCACTCTATACGTCGACGACATTGTGATTGCCGCGACGATAGAGAACATCAAGTTGGTGTTGTTTGAACTCGAGAAGAAGTTCAAGATCAAAGACCTTGGTGACGTTAGCCACTTGCTCTCGATGGAGATCAAATACGTGCCGGGCCAGTCGCTCTCTATCTCTCAGCGTGGATACATTGGGCGGGTTCTTGAAAGATTCAAGATAGCCGACTGCAAGGCTATGCCAACGCCGCAGGCGAAAGGCAACTTTCCGCTCCCTGGTGATCCTGACAGAGAGGGTGTATGTGTAACATTGATCCTGATGTGGACTATCAGTGCATTGTTGGTTCTCTGCAATATCTGGTGAGCTGCTCTCCACCAGATATCGCGAGCGCCGTGCGAACGCTGGGCAAGTTCCCCGCCTGCTACACAAGGGAGCACTTTGTGCTGGCCAAACGGGTTTTGCGGTACCTGCAGGGTACACGTGAATATGGCCTCGTGTGGAAAAAGCCAGCGTTGCCGGGATTGCAGCTGATCGCCTACGCTGATGCAGACCTCGGAAACGAGAAAGATGATCGTCGTTCGATCACTGGCTACGTGCTACAACTAAATGGGTACACGTTCTGCTACAAGAGCAAGAAGCAGCCGATCATGACGGACGACACGTGCAGTGCGGAGTTCGTGGCTGCAAGCGAGTGTTCCAACATGATCATGTGGACTCACAAACTGTTTGGTGAGCTGAAGCTTCAGCGGACTACGCAGACTATTCTCTACGAGGATAACCAAGCTGGGATCAAGGTGATCGGGGAAGTGAGCAGCGGCTACAAGGTTCGAAGAGTGTGGATCTCAAGCTCCACAAGATTCGAGACTTTGTGGAGCGCAAGGTGTTCCGTGTGGAGTATTGCTCAAGCGAGGACAATGTCGCAGACATCTTCACTAAGCCGCTCGGCCCGCAACAGTTCACTAAACTGCGCCAGCGCCTGAATGTGTTGCCGGTGCCGGACGATGAGTAGTTGTACACGAAGTGCAACTTGTTCGCTTCGAAGGAGCTCAAGCAGCGCGAAGTGGGAGTGCGAACTTTAGTGCAGCGACAGTTGATTGTCGTGCCGCTATTTCCTCCCTTCTCAGTTGAAGTTAGCCTCGTCGCGGACGTTCACTTGAGTTTAGTATTGTATACTCTAGCCTACTGATAACGGAGGCTGCGCTCGGGCAAAGTTCTCCCGCAATCCCGAATCTGCTGAGTGGGCGAACAGTGTCTTCTGCCGTTCTTCTGCTCTGCGCGCAATAGATATGTTAAGGTTTTGTTGCTTATGCCGAATAGTAGTACTAATTGAATACAGGTAATAGTGAAACAAAGTGGTATTAGCAAGCTTAGTGCTATTAGCGCTATGGGTTGAAGTGAAGCGCGCGAAAGGTGCTGGACGGTTCGTGCTTGTACTTGTTGCATCGTACTTTGCATTGCCTTTCCCTACAGTCGCAGCCGAACATGGTTACTGCTGCCTCGATTCGAGATATTTAGTCAATTCGTAGAGTATAATAGATATATAATAGATACCTCATTACATATGGAGGTTGTGCGAAGGGATCATCTCGAAATGTATTTGAACTACTTTATGCATGTACTTGCACGGTGCAGATGGTGCCCCTCTTCGGGTGTATCAAATCTCTTTAATGCGGTAAGTTGGGCTTTATTATCGTCAAACGAACAATCGCTTTTAAAAACGTTGTAGTGTGCGATGAAATGTTAAGCCGCTGGCGATGATAGAGAAAGAAATATAGTATCGTGGCCAGCAGTATAGTAGTCTCCACTGTCCCCCAACTTCCCAAATTTCAGAGCTTCTTCGTGCGAAGCGCGACTTTGTATATGATTTTAAATGTCTGATTTTTTCGTATAGTAATCCAACTGATCGAAACCATTAAATCGAACCTTCCGACGCACCTTCCAGCCTAACACATTTGTCGAGCCAATGTGTGATTGATAAAATTATATTCTCATAAGCTTACCAAGTAAATGGCATGCTATTGCTTGTTGTACTGTAGCGGCTGGAGCTACATCAATAATTATGGATGTGCATGCAAGTGAGCGTGCTTGTAAAAAAATCTGTGAACAGGTCATGCCTCCTAAAGAACAACTCGAATTTTGGAACTAACGGAAATTCCCGAACACTGCCCGGTATTATATTTATTAGAAGCGGTCCAGATCATGCAAAAACGAAAAAGGGTCTTTATTTGGGTGGGGTTACTAGTCCTCAATCAAAATGGTGACCTCGACCAAAACAGATCACCGAGTCGCTATTCCTCGTCCAAACTGGTAACTTCGTCCAGCACGTCGTCAATCTACCGACGTTAAAGATATCGGCCTCACTCTCAGCATCGGGCATCGCCCAGCTATCCAAGAACCGCTCACCGTACACGCCTGTGTGCGCCATATCATTTGTACAGGTTTTATCATCGGGTAGGGCGTGGTATTTCCGGCGAAGACAGAAATTAAGTTTTCCGGGTGGAAGGAGATAACCACGTTTGTCAAGACCCCAGGATCGTGCGGGTCAGCTGGCAACTGGACGGGTTCGGCCCACAAGAAATCTCCGGTTCTGACCCAGCGGTTGTAGGATAGAAATAGGCAATCGTTCTACGAGGGTTTTCCTGGTCATTCGCGATCTCGCGTCGTCGGACTCAAGCAGCCCAGTCACGGCCAGGAGACCCAAGCGCTCGGCACTCGCCAGGCTCGATGCCGCTAGCGTAGCAAATTTAAAGCTCCCGTCCGCCATACATCGGTCAGTACTCCCTCACACAATCTTTTGAGGGCAGTTCACCAGCACCGCCCGCTGTCCGACGACGGATCACTTCAAAGGAAACCTCTCTGATAAGTACCACCTCTCATGAGGTTCATGGTGTCGTAAGTCTTTTGATGCGCAGTCCCAGCAAGCCCCGCTCAACCAACAATTGGCAACCTCTTTCTCGTCAAGCTACGCCCACCCAGTAGCGACAATCGGCCAACTCATCGCACACAAGTTGCAGGGTTGCGCTCCCTTCGGACGACCTCTCAACGCGTAGAGTCGCTCCACTACGGCACTCGGGATCATGCTTTCACAACGAGTCGCTACCATGTCCTGCTCGGATCATCCCGCGTCAAGTGAGAGAGGGGGAGACAAGCGGCGGCTCGAGGTCGCGGCAGCCAATCTGAGACCACTCGCCGCAACGCGACAGTCACACCCTCAGTTGCTGCACGCCTGCTAGGTCACTCACGAATGTGCTTCAATGTTCTTGCTGTTTAAAACTGCAGGTTGGCACCAGCCGCAGCAGCATTGCGATTCGATCAAGCAAGCTTATTCAACCCAAGAAGCACAAGTGATGACCATTTCTGGAAAGGTTTTGTCCTCCACGATGCCAGTCACATTGGGTGCAAGGTTTCCCTTCGGTAGCGATCAGAGTGGTTGTCACCAAGGCCGGCAAGCAGTTCGTCCTCGGCCATCTCGGCATACTTATTGGGGGCTGCCTCAGCTCGACTCACTACGTGAGACTCACCGAGGCTTGCCTTTGATAACCAAGAACGAAATCCTTTGCCCCCAAACTGGTTCTCGCATGAAAAGATGGAAATTCTAATTTTCGACCGCTTTCAAAAATGGTCAAAGGGCTTTTATTCGGGGCTGGTGTTCTATTCGGGAATGGACCGATTCCCGTAGGCTATTTTCGTACAGATTTCGTGTCTAAAAAATCATGTACAGATCTCGTACAGCCCGCAGGCCACTTGCTGTGTAAATGTATAGATTCGGTACAGATCCGAGGAGCCACTTTGGAGTTGAAGTGACAATCACTCACGCACTTCAATTCCGCATTTGTCCGCATTCCGTGGCAATCCCCACCACTCAGCAGCGGTCATGGCGCGTGCAAGCAAGCGCGGCGGCGACGGAGGCCCTACATCGAAAGCAAGGCGAACGAAGACCAAGACCACAACTCGAGAGGAGAGCGACAGCGAGTCCTCGTCGCAGACTGAAGTGCCAAGAGGGCAATCCAAGTCAAAAGCTACCAAGAAAAGCAAGGGACCCAGATTGTCTTCGCGCGAGCCCGGCGATGCTGCTGCACCGCGAACTGGGCCCAAGGCAAGCTCAACGCACACGGAGGCAGCAACGCACACGGAGGCAGCTACGCACACGGAGGCAGCTACGAAGAAAGTTAGCCAGAGAGCAAGGGGTGGTCGTCCACAGGGGTCGCAAGGCTACAACGATTCCGACACTATGGCGCTGCTGACAATCATCGATGAGGTTCTACCACGTGGCTCGAACGAGTGGGATCATGTTCGCCGTTTGTACAACGAGCGTCATGCGGCAGTCGAAGGCCGTGATACACGCACAGCAGACTCGCTCAAGAGCCGATATCGTCATGTCCTCATGCCATTGGCACCAAGTGGCAAGACTCGCTGCCCCGCCACCCGTGTTCTCGCAGTTGAAATCAGCCAAAAAATTGCTCAAAGGGTCCATAGCGTGACTGTGGATGACGAGGCCAGCTTGGACTCGAGTGATCAGGATGGAAGTGATTCCTCTGGAGGTGACGAAGAAAGTAAATGCCAAAGTCAAAGCGACCCGAATTCGTGTCCGTCCGATGATCAACCAAGTCAACTTTCGGCTGCTGAAATGGGATCATCGCAAGCACAAACACCACAGCCAACCACTACTGGGTCGAAACGCGGGCGTCCCAGCAAAGCTATTCCAGCTAAAACATTTCAAAGGAATACAAACACGAATACGGGCAAAGGCAAGCGCGTTCGTCGTGGCAGCGGGAACAATGTGTGGGCTCAGCATATGGAAGAACAATCAGTGCACCGTGCACGCAAGGAAATTCAGCAGTTTCTTTCCGTTCAAAATGCATCGCTGCAGGAAACCAATACCGCCTTGACGAACAAAGTTATGACGTTGTCGACCGAGTTGGATACCAAGCGGGACCGGATCGCTGACCTACGTGAACTGAAGCAAGAGCTTAACGAGCGCGCTTGTCGTGCTGAGGAGACCAATCGCCGCTTGATCGAGGATAACAGACGTCTGGACGAACAAAATCAACGCTTGGCAGCCGAAAACCGCCGCCTTAATGTCGAAGCAAGTCGTTTTCTCGAGATCTCCCGTCCCGACGAGCTTCGCCACGAATACCAGCAAAATTCCAGTGAGATTCCGGTTACGCACCACTCGTTCTGAGTGATCACAATCACACTCACCTCATCGTTATTGGCAACACCATTTTGACCATGAATCCACTACACATTGATCGTGTATCTGGCACCTTCATGGACGCAGTACCTCCAAATTAAAATTGCGCCTTACAGATCCATCGAGTCCGTAAGTGCGTCGTAGTAGCGTTTAATGCGATCCGAAGCTTGAATATCACGAAACAGCATTGATTCGAATTCTTCGTACAGTGTACGACCTCCGTCTAACCAGACCTTCTCGTACACGGTCTTGATTTGATTTATGCCTACCAGTCGAGTGCGTACTTGGTGAAGGCGGGCGCACGTTTCAATCAAAATCGCTCGATACTCGCAGTCGTCAGCAGGTAGCGGCATTTTCAGTCTTGCAAAGGACCCTTGCAAAGCCCGCATTCCCCATTCAGCGGCTTGTCGAGCAGATACGAGTTCGCGATTCCTTGCTAGCAGCTCCTCCAATTCATCAAAGCGCCCTTTGGTTTGGAGAATTCGTGGCTGGCGCGAGTTCTTTTTTAGCGGTGTTTGGATGCGACTCGCGATACCTTGTCGGGCCCGTGGAAAAGCGGAATCAGCAATAGCAAAGAAGCCATCAGGAGTCTTGTACTGCAGTTTGGCGTAGAGATCTTGAGCTACGGCCGCGTCGTGCCAGCTGCCTGGTGCGTTTATCAATGCACAAATGATCGTTCCATCGGGTGCAAATGCAAACACCGAAGAGCAATAGTGCGAGCACGTCCATCCATTGTATTGGGCGTTCTGTGTATCTTCGTCGAGTGACTCCGCAACGGGTATCTTCACACCGTCAACAAAACAAAATGCTCCAGCTAGACCAGGGTGACGCTCCGCAATAATGTCGGCATAGTGCTGGAATTCAGCGGGGGCAATAGGCCACGAAATGCGACCCTTAGACGTCCTCTTGAGCGTCTCAAGCAGGATTCGCAGACCAAAGTTGACATACCGACTACAAACAGTCGGTGTAAGCCCAAATATTTCTTGAAGCGAGAGTTCTGCCATCGTGGAGTTCAAGAAGTGAAGCACAAGCCCCAGTGCTCCAGCAGCAGATAGAGATCGCTGCGACGGTCGACTTACGCCCTCCCAATTCACGTCATCTCGAGGAATAGGTACGCGGTCCCAGACATCCGTGAACAATCCAAGCAAGTAGTGAAAGGACGCCACATCAAACCCCGTCGTAACGATGAACGCAGCGTCATGTCCTGCGGCGTAGATGCATTCCCACGACGTCCCGTGGCGTGGATTGCGTGGCAAATCCGCCCTCGTTAGACTGCTTCGGCCTCGTTGCCGCCGCTTGCGGATGGCCGCGCCTTGCACCGCCATCGCGACAGCAACGCTGATAGACTCGTCGACGAACTCGTCTTCGTCGTCCGCGTAGATCAGCCGCACGATGCTCGCCAGCGTCATTACGACCACCTGTGACCGATCAGTGATGGCGTGAAAGAGTGATGTTCACCGTTCTAGCCATCGATCTATACATCTAGAAATCTGTCGGAGGGGGGGTACCCTCCGACAGAAGTGAAATCTGTCGGGTCGACAGCGGGCTCGAGTTGTGTAGAAGTGGCCGTTTTATGGAAATCTGTACGAAATCTGTACAAAATGGCCGCGACAGATCCTACGGGAATCGGTCCAAAATGGTGACCTCGACCAAAACAGATCACCGAGTCGCTATTCCTCGTCCAAACTGGTAACTTCGTCCAGCACGTCGTCAATCTACCGACGTTAAAGATATCGGCCTCACTCTCAGCATCGGGCATCGCCCAGCTATCCAAGAACCGCTCACCGTACACGCCTGTGTGCGCCATATCATTTGTACAGGTTTTATCATCGGGTAGGGCGTGGTATTTCCGGCGAAGACAGAAATTAAGTTTTCCGGGTGGAAGGAGATAACCACGTTTGTCAAGACCCCAGGATCGTGCGGGTCAGCTGGCAACTGGACGGGTTCGGCCCACAAGAAATCTCCGGTTCTGACCCAGCGGTTGTAGGATAGAAATAGGCAATCGTTCTACGAGGGTTTTCCTGGTCATTCGCGATCTCGCGTCGTCGGACTCAAGCAGCCCAGTCACGGCCAGGAGACCCAAGCGCTCGGCACTCGCCAGGCTCGATGCCGCTAGCGTAGCAAATTTAAAGCTCCCGTCCGCCATACATCGGTCAGTACTCCCTCACACAATCTTTTGAGGGCAGTTCACCAGCACCGCCCGCTGTCCGACGACGGATCACTTCAAAGGAAACCTCTCTGATAAGTACCACCTCTCATGAGGTTCATGGTGTCGTAAGTCTTTTGATGCGCAGTCCCAGCAAGCCCCGCTCAACCAACAATTGGCAACCTCTTTCTCGTCAAGCTACGCCCACCCAGTAGCGACAATCGGCCAACTCATCGCACACAAGTTGCAGGGTTGCGCTCCCTTCGGACGACCTCTCAACGCGTAGAGTCGCTCCACTACGGCACTCGGGATCATGCTTTCACAACGAGTCGCTACCATGTCCTGCTCGGATCATCCCGCGTCAAGTGAGAGAGGGGGAGACAAGCGGCGGCTCGAGGTCGCGGCAGCCAATCTGAGACCACTCGCCGCAACGCGACAGTCACACCCTCAGTTGCTGCACGCCTGCTAGGTCACTCACGAATGTGCTTCAATGTTCTTGCTGTTTAAAACTGCAGGTTGGCACCAGCCGCAGCAGCATTGCGATTCGATCAAGCAAGCTTATTCAACCCAAGAAGCACAAGTGATGACCATTTCTGGAAAGGTTTTGTCCTCCACGATGCCAGTCACATTGGGTGCAAGGTTTCCCTTCGGTAGCGATCAGAGTGGTTGTCACCAAGGCCGGCAAGCAGTTCGTCCTCGGCCATCTCGGCATACTTATTGGGGGCTGCCTCAGCTCGACTCACTACGTGAGACTCACCGAGGCTTGCCTTTGATAACCAAGAACGAAATCCTTTGCCCCCAAACTGGTTCTCGCATGAAAAGATGGAAATTCTAATTTTCGACCGCTTTCAAAAATGGTCAAAGGGCTTTTATTCGGGGCTGGTGTTCTATTCGGGAATGGACCGATTCCCGTAGGCTATTTTCGTACAGATTTCGTGTCTAAAAAATCATGTACAGATCTCGTACAGCCCGCAGGCCACTTGCTGTGTAAATGTATAGATTCGGTACAGATCCGAGGAGCCACTTTGGAGTTGAAGTGACAATCACTCACGCACTTCAATTCCGCATTTGTCCGCATTCCATGGCAATCCCCACCACTCAGCAGCGGTCATGGCGCGTGCAAGCAAGCGCGGCGGCGACGGAGGCCCTACATCGAAAGCAAGGCGAACGAAGACCAAGACCACAACTCGAGAGGAGAGCGACAGCGAGTCCTCGTCGCAGACTGAAGTGCCAAGAGGGCAATCCAAGTCAAAAGCTACCAAGAAAAGCAAGGGACCCAGATTGTCTTCGCGCGAGCCCGGCGATGCTGCTGCACCGCGAACTGGGCCCAAGGCAAGCTCAACGCACACGGAGGCAGCAACGCACACGGAGGCAGCTACGAAGAAAGTTAGCCAGAGAGCAAGGGGTGGTCGTCCACAGGGGTCGCAAGGCTACAACGATTCCGACACTATGGCGCTGCTGACAATCATCGATGAGGTTCTACCACGTGGCTCGAACGAGTGGGATCATGTTCGCCGTTTGTACAACGAGCGTCATGCGGCAGTCGAAGGCCGTGATACACGCACAGCAGACTCGCTCAAGAGCCGATATCGTCATGTCCTCATGCCATTGGCACCAAGTGGCAAGACTCGCTGCCCCGCCACCCGTGTTCTCGCAGTTGAAATCAGCCAAAAAATTGCTCAAAGGGTCCATAGCGTGACTGTGGATGACGAGGCCAGCTTGGACTCGAGTGATCAGGATGGAAGTGATTCCTCTGGAGGTGACGAAGAAAGTAAATGCCAAAGTCAAAGCGACCCGAATTCGTGTCCGTCCGATGATCAACCAAGTCAACTTTCGGCTGCTGAAATGGGATCATCGCAAGCACAAACACCACAGCCAACCACTACTGGGTCGAAACGCGGGCGTCCCAGCAAAGCTATTCCAGCTAAAACATTTCAAAGGAATACAAACACGAATACGGGCAAAGGCAAGCGCGTTCGTCGTGGCAGCGGGAACAATGTGTGGGCTCAGCATATGGAAGAACAATCAGTGCACCGTGCACGCAAGGAAATTCAGCAGTTTCTTTCCGTTCAAAATGCATCGCTGCAGGAAACCAATACCGCCTTGACGAACAAAGTTATGACGTTGTCGACCGAGTTGGATACCAAGCGGGACCGGATCGCTGACCTACGTGAACTGAAGCAAGAGCTTAACGAGCGCGCTTGTCGTGCTGAGGAGACCAATCGCCGCTTGATCGAGGATAACAGACGTCTGGACGAACAAAATCAACGCTTGGCAGCCGAAAACCGCCGCCTTAATGTCGAAGCAAGTCGTTTTCTCGAGATCTCCCGTCCCGACGAGCTTCGCCACGAATACCAGCAAAATTCCAGTGAGATTCCGGTTACGCACCACTCGTTCTGAGTGATCACAATCACACTCACCTCATCGTTATTGGCAACACCATTTTGACCATGAATCCACTACACATTGATCGTGTATCTGGCACCTTCATGGACGCAGTACCTCCAAATTAAAATTGCGCCTTACAGATCCATCGAGTCCGTAAGTGCGTCGTAGTAGCGTTTAATGCGATCCGAAGCTTGAATATCACGAAACAGCATTGATTCGAATTCTTCGTACAGTGTACGACCTCCGTCTAACCAGACCTTCTCGTACACGGTCTTGATTTGATTTATGCCTACCAGTCGAGTGCGTACTTGGTGAAGGCGGGCGCACGTTTCAATCAAAATCGCTCGATACTCGCAGTCGTCAGCAGGTAGCGGCATTTTCAGTCTTGCAAAGGACCCTTGCAAAGCCCGCATTCCCCATTCAGCGGCTTGTCGAGCAGATACGAGTTCGCGATTCCTTGCTAGCAGCTCCTCCAATTCATCAAAGCGCCCTTTGGTTTGGAGAATTCGTGGCTGACGCGAGTTCTTTTTTAGCGGTGTTTGGATGCGACTCGCGATACCTTGTCGGGCCCGTGGAAAAGCGGAATCAGCAATAGCAAAGAAGCCATCAGGAGTCTTGTACTGCAGTTTGGCGTAGAGATCTTGAGCTACGGCCGCGTCGTGCCAGCTGCCTGGTGCGTTTATCAATGCACAAATGATCGTTCCATCGGGTGCAAATGCAAACACCGAAGAGCAATAGTGCGAGCACGTCCATCCATTGTATTGGGCGTTCTGTGTATCTTCGTCGAGTGACTCCGCAACGGGTATCTTCACACCGTCAACAAAACAAAATGCTCCAGCTAGACCAGGGTGACGCTCCGCAATAATGTCGGCATAGTGGATAGTTCCCAATTTGCGAAGAGTCGCGCACTTAGACCCCACGGAAGACCGGAAGGGAACTCGGCTTGCCGCCCCGGCGCGTCTGCGAATCGGTCGCGACGCTGAACAACACGAAAGACAACGCTAACACCTAGACAACACCAAATACCAAGACCACATCAGACATTGCGAGAGTTCGCACGGAAGGAACTGCAGTTAAGCAGCTCGAAGACCCAGACCAGCCTCAACAGAGACCTCCCCAGACGACAGCACGGACCGTACCCGATTTAGGGTACCAGCAGTAGGTTTTGTAACCCCCACGACAGCTCCTCAACGGCTCCGCTGAGAGCTACTGCACTATCCAACACAGATCAAGTCGAACAACAAGCCACAAGTCCAAACACTCGCTATGCCCCTCACGCCTGCTGCACGTGCCAAGTCCACGGCCGACACGAAGAAGGCGTCTAGCAGCTTAAATCGACAATCTGTGCGCACCGAAATCCCCAGCCAGACTAGGTCTGCATCGCGAGACATGCATCGACGACCTACGCTACAGAGCAGGCTCCAAGAAAACAGCCACCCTACAAACGACATTACACGGGAGGATAGCTCAGTGCAGGATCCGGATGAAGAACGCCAACGACTCGAGATCGATGGAGACCATCCTATGAGCGCCACCGATGAGTTCAATAGCACAAGATCTACGGCTGGCCAATACGGCAGTCACGCTACCCAGTTAACCGACCAACTAGAAAGCGACGCCGATGGAGACTTCAATCCGGGTGAGCTCGCGGAGATCATTGCACGGGAAGAAGAGCTCGATGTCGACCATAATGAGGAAGAATGGCAACGCCTCGAAAGTCGGTTCAAAGCGGCTAACATGCGAGTTGCTTTTTCTCTGAACGCTGTGACGGTAGCAGTACCACGCAACGGGAACTGGGGATTGGCACAATTCCTGCCTCGTATACTCGAAGCGTGCGCTGCAATGGATATCACATTTGAAAACCCCGGACTCGTCCTAAGTCGTGGTAGAGTACCAAAAATTACAGGAAAACCTCAGCGGAACGACAGAATACTCTGGAAAGCCATGCGTCGCGGATATATTATGGTAATGGGGGTCAATGTCTGGATCCAGCCCGCCTTCAGCGGTGCACTGGATACTAACGTTGATTTACTCGAACTTGAATACTCCAATTCAAACGCTGTGTCTGTATCAGACCTACACATTGTCCTGAAAAGGTGGGGAGCCACCGAAGCGCTGATTGTATCTCACGGCGCGAGTACAAGACGCCAGACAAAATGGCCAGCGATCGCGTGTATGGTAAAACCAGTGAAAGACGCGGCCACAAATTCAACGATTTTCGCGTTCAGACTGTGTTTCGATAGCCCCGCTACCGCAAATTCGGTGTATGCAGCATATCTTCACCAAGACCAGGACATGGTGAAAGACATCAAACACGGACGAAGCATTGTTCTAAAACCGGTCATGCGCACGGAATGGGACAGTAGCAGCAAACGCATGATTCGACCTAACTCGGAAGAAGCCCTGGCAAAACTTGGCAAGCGGCTGTATATTTATGGATTTAGAGCAGAGCTACGAACAACGGATGTGGAAGCTCGACTCGCGGAACTCGGATACCCTCGCTGCAAAATTGTGGCTCAACCCGGAGCCAGCTCGGGAATCGTAGATTTGGAAAGTGAAGAAGATGCGAAACGTCTGTGGAAGGTGTACGGAGCTCGGCAAGGAGTAAAGATGCGCTTTGGGAACATCAAATTGTTTGTGGACACCCCTGGACCAGAAGGAGAACGTGCATGTTTCGAATGTGGCAGATTTGATCACTTTGTTCGGGAATGCCCGACGCGAAACTCAAAGTCTATCCCCCCGCGACTCGAGCGATACATGCGCCCTACACAGTTTAACAGAGAGCGACAGGGCCGTGCGAACGACCACTGGAGATCGATCGCTCAGGGAGGAATCGAAAGTGGTGTCACGAACAGCACAACACCCACCATCCAAGAGCTGGTTGCAATGGAGGTTAGAGAGCAATCTAAGGCAATTACTACCTCGGTAAACAGCAAGCTAGATCACCACATATTGACGGTCGAAAATCGCCTCCAAGCCCATGAAACCTCGATCAACGCGATGGAACGAGCCCAATCACGGACATCGGACAGCATCACAGAAATGTCGTCGCTTCTCAGGCTCATGGCAGCTCGTATCGGAGTACAGGATTTTGGAGCAGGGGACCTCGAGCGCGGTACAGGTCCCCAGCTATAAACTACCGCAAAGGGCGCATTAATATCGGTATATTAGCGATCCTCGCTGTCACGTTCTTGATCTTACTGGGAACATCGGACGCAGCCCCAGTGACCACCCTTATGGGATCAACGAGCGAAGTATCCCCAATACTTAGAACGCCGGTCGAACCACCGTCGTCCGACGATTCCTCCAACTCAGAGGCAGAGGACTGGCGATTAGTTACTCAAGAGCCCGTCGCGCACGCCACGCCACGACACTTCAGGCGCAGGAGACGCAGAGCATGGGATCCAGGAAGGGAACGGCGTTCACGCGGGCCTCAATCTGGAGATGGTATACCCATCGGCGAAAATCTACGTAATGGAGCCTGTCCAGAGCAATACATTGGCGATCGCGGTGAACCTAGTACGACGGATCTATCGAAGCACCTCCGTATCGCAACGGCGAACATTAACAAAGGCGTGCTACGCAAACTCGAGGGAGACATTGGACCATGGTTTATAGCTAATAGACTTGACTTTATGGTGATCGCGGACACTGGATTGACATGTGCGACCACGCACACTGTATGGGTCACAGCCACAGACGGAACTAAGATACCTGGTCTCACTCTAATCGGAAACAAACGTGCAGGGATTCTGATGGACTGTGAACGGTGGCAGGGGCGATTGATTAAACAGGAGACAAAACTATCACCATCTGGCCGGTCAATCAGTGTTACAGTGCGCCTTGGGAAACGCGCAGAGCTTGCACTGATTGCAACATACCTACCGGACACCCCCCAAACCAGCGTTGCTGAAACTAAATGCGAAAGAGATTGGATCGACATGCGCATCGAAACTGCACGGCAACGACAACAAGTAATCTTAATAGCAGGAGACTTCAATGCATATCCAGATGAGAATTTAGACCGAGACGGCGCAGGTGACCGAGCACCGGCAGCGCGAAGAGAATGTGCTCGCTTCCAAAGCTGGACGGAGGGGAACGGTTTAATCTCGACCTTCAAACAACGCCACCCCCGAACGCCCCGATTCACATATACCAATGGAGGCACGTCCACAGCCTTGGATGATATCTACGTTAGTTCGCACCACGCGCAACAAGTACTGCAAAGTGGGGTATGGCTCTATTCTCTCAATCGCGGGGACCACGTCGGGACGCCATATGTCACGCTAGCCTTAACTCAGCTCCAGGATACCCGCAGGCAGCTAAAAGGCGTGAAGGCCATACGCCACATCGATACCAAGAAGAAAACACCAGAGGAAATGATGGAGTATACGCATACTCTATCGGACATGCTAACCTCAGGTAAGGTATCTCTGATTCGACCAATCGATGTCAGTGCCAGCTCTCAGGAAGAAGTACAGACGTGGCTCCACGAAGCAATTGAAAACGTGTACGACTGCATGTACTCAGCGGGCAAGAACCTATGGGGGGAAAAGAGTCAAGCCAGGAAAACAATTGACAGGGCAGTGAGCAAGAAACGTACCGCCCGATGCCATGGACAACTCAAATTCGCTATTAGAATGACTAAACGCCAAGACGCCACGGCATCCGAAATCAAGACTGCGTTTCAAAACGTGCAATGGCCAAAGTGGATTATCGAACCGGCCA
Organism: Phytophthora x cambivora; assembly: GCA_033557925.1. Taxonomy (NCBI): domain Eukaryota; phylum Oomycota; class Peronosporomycetes; order Peronosporales; family Peronosporaceae; genus Phytophthora; species Phytophthora x cambivora. Next base: position 560,971 of record JAUCEB010000012.1, on the reverse strand, counting down.
GGCTCCCCGCATTGTGCCCCCACAAAGATGCGGCGATTGCAGTTGATGCATGGAGGCATCAAGAAAGACCCCGCGAACCCCGAAACTGGACCACATGGCTAGACTAAGGATATAAGTTGTGGAAACAAGCAGTCCGAGCGCGAACAGACTGGCGCCATCGGCGCGGAATTGAACTCAAACGTGAGCAAAGAGAATTCTGGTTCACAAATGGGGGCACTCGTCAATTTCTTCGCGATGTCCTTGGCCCTCCTCTGCCACCGGTATCAATCAAAGGCGCCTTGGTAGGAGAAACCCCAAACTATCAATACCACGAAGACCGGCAAGCAGTGGAGCAATCGTTAAAAGATCTACTGGATAGCTGGGTACCATCAGATCAAAAAACGCAGGAGCCCGAGCATTTGCAAACCTGGGACGAACAAGACGAGGCGACACTGCCACAATTCGTAAAAGAATGGTTACTACAGGACATTAAAGCGGGAGGAACAAGGAAGTCAGAGTTCGAGTGCGACGGGGGATGGAATAATTTTGAGTACGATGAAGTAATGCAAGTTAAGGTCGATCGCATGGTGAATAAGGGAGTGGCCCCAGGATACGGAGGTATCACGCAGGAAATGTGGATAGCAGCACCACCGGCCGTTCGAGAGCGCGAAAGACTGATTCTCAATACAATCTTACGAACGGGAGTTGTGCCATCGACCCTTAATCATCGGCAGATGACATTTCTGCCAAAGTCCGCAAAAGCTACTGGAGTATGGGAACGAGATGGGTTACCACCATGGCGCCCCATCACTGTACAAAGTTCACTCGCAACCCGATTGTTCACTGCCATCAGTAGTTATCTGGAGGCCCGTGCTCCAAACCATCCATGTCAGCACGGGTTTCAACGTGACCGTAACGTGCAGGATGCATCACTCGCTACAACACTTCTTCTCGAGCGGGCAAAACAGCGTAAAGAAACCTTGTATATTCTCAGTAAAGACTGCGAGAAATGCTATGATAGGATACCGAAGTGGGTCATGGCATACATATACAAACGGCTAGGGGTACCTCCGGTAGCATACAATATCCTGATGGCATTTCTAGATGCAGCAGAGATAGACGTTAGAACATGCTATGGTTGGATTTCTACTGGCACCAGAGAATTCGGACTTGGACAAGGGTCGGTGCTGTCGATCAGACATATCGGCTACTATATGGATATCCTACTGGAACGACAGCAGCATGGACGTGGAGCAATCAAGGTTCAGCACCACCAAGAAGTGCAACCTGACCCAATCACAAGCATTGTGCTAGTAGACGATGTAATCGACGTATCAACAACAAGAGCGGGAATCGAAGAGCGAGTTGAAATATCAAATCTGTTCACTGGGAAACACGGCACAGGAGGCGTGTTTGGAGCGGCCAAATCGTTTTTAATGTACTACCATCCCCAAAAGGGATGTCATGAGGGAAGCGTATTTCTCAACGACGGACTTGGAGTGCCTAAGGAAGTGACTGTGGTCAGTCCATCAGAAGGATTTAAGCACCTGGGAATACAACAAAGTACGGAAGATGTGTGGAGTGTTACAATTCGTCAGACGTGGGAACAACTCAAGACCGATGCAGAGCGAGTTGGCAAGCGCCAATTATCGGTAGAACAACTTCGATACATCGTTAATCATGTGTGGATTCCACGATTCGCATACCGTATACAGTTGGATACGTCGCTCAAGACAGCAAAACACGCAGACACGCTAGTGCGTCGTGTTGCACGGCGAACCCTGAAGCTACCATTCGGAACACCGGTGGATATTTTTCACGACCATATCCAAGGCATCGGTCTAAACCGATTTGTTGACCAATGCAGAATAGCAAGAACGGAGATAGCCCTCAGAGTTCTTAACACGCAACATATACCGGCGCATCACCTGTTAGTAGAGGCGCTCGAAGCGTACCAAGTACGAGCTGGATTAACGCAGCACCCGTTGGAAGAGCCGATTTCACCACCTAGCTACTTAACCGACTGGATACACCAAACAATACGCGCAGCAGCTGGACTGCGGATCCGATCAAGTGTTAAATGGACCAATCCTCCAGAATGCATATCCGACAGACCGAACGACAGGTCTATCTGGACTGAGTTAACGAACGAAGAGCGAGAGGTGTTATTGGCATACAACCTTCGCAATCGCAGCAAAATCCGGTTCGTGGGAGACATTAGTTCATCGAATGGGGAGTCCATAGCTGGTGGCACTTCGATGACCCAAAAACATTGCTGGTCCAAAACCGAACGACGTGACTACGAGCATATACTCCCGATATTAAAGGCTCGACTGTGTAGGACCAACACGAGCACACTGGAGAAAGCAGTTGGCCGCACGGTACACGATCTCGCACACCTTGGAATGGAAACTGTGGATATCGCCCCAGGGGGATTTTTCATCGCGTGCGAATTCGAGATCGAGGACGATCGGCCGGAGCCTCGGGGTTATGAGTTGGGCGAACGCATCGGTGAAAGCCTTACTGTAGGTCCTTATGTATATGAAATTGATGTTCGGTGGTGGCACCAAAGAACGTCTAACAGTGATATCTGGTCGGTGCGACCAGGTGACCCTGACACAGAATATCTGGACTCGTGTTACCCTGTGGAGGTTACACATTTACCCCGCCGTAGTAGGAATTGTCTGGACAAAGTAATTATTTGGTCAGACACACAAATTGGCGATATCGCAGGACCCACAGATCGAAGTGCAATCCAGCAAGCGTTCAGGCGGCTGGAAGCACGCTACATGGAAATGTATAATTCTGGGGAGGTGACCAGAGCTAATCGCGCGTGTACAGAATGCAACCGGTTGCAAAACGTGCTACACTGTACGCTATGTAGCTCCTGGCATCACACGAACTGTAAAAGGTGTCCAGTCCGCCCACTCCAACCCCAGCGACATGGATGGACCCGGCAAATGAGAATGGCGGCACCAGATACCGGGTCAATTACATCGACGGCAGGTGATGGTAGCGTCATCGCCGCTGGCACGGTAGAGGCAAGTGGATCCTGGGCAACAATTAGCTCCACACAGCGCACACTCGGACAGATCAACTGTCATTGGATGAACATAACATCCACCCGGTGTGAATGCCACGCCCTGATCTCGGGATTGCATTTGTCTAGAGATCAAGGAACCCAAGTCTGCGACAACAAGGCAGCAATTCAAATTTTAGAGACGGCTCGAGCAATTGCAACAGGAGTTCGACAGCCGCATATAAAATTCACCAACTTGCACCGCGTGGAAATCCGGACAATGGTCAAACTAATGAATGCAGGAGGATCATTTCGGGCAGTATGGGTCCAGTCCCACCAAGAAAGCCTCCAGACAGATGACACTGTATTAGCAGAGCGCCGGCAGGCATTAGCCCTGGCCGATAAAGCGGCGACCGATGGACACAGGAGCTCAATGTCTGGTACATATAGTGACATAATGGAATGGGATCTAATTCACCTACTGGGTTCCGACGGGAAGGTCGTCCTTGGGAAAACTCGGGCAGCTCTCACCAGTATGGATCGCGAACGACGACGAATGAATTGGGTGGATCATGTCAACCAGAAACAAGGCTATCGCCAAACGATAAGAGTTGATGCAGTGAACACTCCGGACTTACTAGGATGGAATGACTTCGAAGCACGATTTTATTGGAGAGCGATTAGTCACGTCTTGCACACCAACGCGCGGAAAAACTCTTTCAATAGTAGATGGCTATCACATTGCTGGATATGCCCAGACCACCCAATCGACACTCAAGCTCACCGCTTTGGGGTAGGTGGGGGATACTGTGCTAGCACAGAGGAACTCAAACACACCATTACACATGAGATTAGACAGAGACTAAACCAGCAGTGGACACCAGACCAGGAGTACTATTTACCAGGGATGGACCACGCGATTGCGATGGCGATCGGATACCCTACGAAATCACTTTACCCGGATCATTCACAATCGCAGCAGACATGGACACCGCTTGTTGCAGTAGGAAGCGACCTATGGATAAATGCACGGAACCTAACGGACCTAGTCGTCCCAAACATGCTGGACTATGGGAGCCACTTGTTTACATTGGAGAGTCAGTACACCCTACAACGCCCGGCAGGACGACTACTTCCACGTTGCTTACAACGAGCCGCCCAGATGTGCACCCCAACGATGGCTCACTTCGGGTATCACCCCAGCCAGCTATGTGGGGTATGGCGACGCGGTATTCCACACAGTAACTACCCGTGCTACGAAGCAGCGCTTAAATTGCAGAAGCCCGCGGCATGCCATGGCAGCTGGTGGATCGACGATATATTCTGTCCGGGGTCACGGCAATGGTGGAGGGATACCCAGGAGATGCTCAGAATGCAGCCGGTGCGGGATGGCATCCTATGGATTGCGTGTTATGACCGAACCGAAGGGTATCGAGCAGCAATCACTCTTGGAGTGGAATGGTATGTGCATATCCCTGCACGCGGAATTAAAATGCGAACAGATCTTGCCGTGCGCCATGCAACGACGAGCAAAAGATTATTCACGGCAAATAATCCTCGAGATATATGGATTGGACTGGTAAAGAGCGATATTTCACACCAAGAGCACCACACCTATTATAGAGAATGGATTCGCGTGCTAGGCGACTACTATACAACGGAGTGGGCATGTGCGGAAGACATCGGATCCGAGATCCAGGGCATTGATGAAAGAGTGACGATGGTCGCTTGGGCACACACCGATGTGACCAGTATGACGGACGAGGCGCTCGCACGCAATCAACAATGGCTCCACCACCGCCACCGTACCGTGTACGAGGCACCGATAGGGTGGAGGGTGTGGCCGTCGGCGTCACCTGCAACAACTGCTCTGGCAGAAGACTTATCCCACAATAAGAGAACGGCAATCAAGTTGCACGCAACTCTACTAGACACTATCTGGGAAGCTAACCGAGCGCACTGAACAAGGACGTGCGACGCCACGGTTAAAGCTATCAAGGCAAGCGAGGCAGCACAACTCTGGGCCGACACAAATGAACTAATACGCACCGGCAGGTGTGACCACGACCGAAAACCATCAGCGATGGACTCTGCCCTTCGGTGCCATGCGTCCATACTTGAACGACGGCGGGACAAATGGCACCAACAACGTCAAGAACAGCGAACAGAAAGTGCCGAGTCGAATGAAGAGGCGACCACAGAATCTACTAGAGGCGCCCGGGGATGACGAGGGCCAAGATGTATATTGAGATAGCCCCAGACCACCATGCATGTGATTCGATATTTCAGGGTTGGTAGGGGCAGCCGCAGCCACCGACCACTGCGTGCCTAGTCATGCAGTGACAGGTTCAGGAGTAGATGCAGTGCTCTCTCCGAGTGCAACCGGCGTTAACAGTGAAAAATAAAATAAAAAAATCATCTCTTTTGATTGGTCGTTTATAGTGTACGATATTACTGACAGTTAAGATTCTATCGTGGAACTCAGTCAAATGTTTCGGCCCCTAATTGGTCGGGCCTTCATTCACCTTACGACTTTTGATCAGGCTGATGTGGTTACCTGTACTAGTTGCACAAACTATGGAACAGTCCAGCAAATCGGCAAATACGTCAGCTCTTCATCGGTGTCCTTAGAATCTCGTAGACTTTAGTAGAGCAAAATCCACAAAGCAAACTTGGAAGGCCTTGCCTGACCGGCCCCTAATTGGCCGTTTACCTTATCATAACAGGCAAACATATGATATGCATCATATGTAGATGATAAGCACCCCAAAAACAGCCGAAAGCCTCGCCTCATTTCGAAGGCTCTCTTAAAAGCGTTAACCCTTAAAACCTTTTAACCCTTTAACCTCAGGAGTGGTTTGTACTGGTTTTGCTGCGTGGAGATTCGCTGCATCAAGAGCGGAGTATATACCTTCACCAAGCAGTTACCGTTGTGAGGAAGTGTGACTCCGAGCCCAGCTTGCAATAGCGTAGCGTTTGTGGATGAAGGCACTTAGCCCAGTTTTCCGTGTACTTAATCCATCGAGATCTACGGCTTGCTAAACACGGAGTTTTGAGAACGAATCTTGGCGCTGTCGACGACGATACAAAATCGGTCGCAGAGTGCCCATTGTGCATTGTACAACCGAACGATCGAGTTGCGTAATGCATGTGCCGCCTCAATGCCGACTCGGCATTGCCGAGGCAACGGAAACCCGATGGTCCATCGGCAGGCCTCTTTAGCTTCGGGAATTCGGGTCGAATTCCCTCACCATACCTTTTTTAAAATCGCGAAATGACATCCCAATTTCTATACTAAACTCAAGTGAAATTTCGTTTTGTCCTTAAATTTCTCTTTAGGGTAATCCAGCGGGCATCGTGGTAATGGCCTTACATTTGTCTTCAACGACCGTGTTAGGTGTGACGGGCACCCTAAGAACGACTTGTACGGTCTGGAAGACACTGACCGGAATGTAGAGGCGTCTACAGTCGTTTCGGTCGCTTGCCGATTCTGAGCCCGCGAGAAGGAAGTATTGCGCCGAGATTTAGATAAATGATCCGATGCGATGACCGGGTTTGTGGCGGGGTGGCTGCTAGTTGGAGGGCGTGTCCGGTGCTGCAACAGCTTTGTGGAGCTCTGGCGGCCGCTTCTCCAAACCTAACGACGGTGAAGAAGCTAAATTTTCTGTTATTGGTTGGGAGGGGAATGAATATTGACACACGCTGACAGACTTCTCGGCTCGATCTCAGAACCGTGCTCGGACAAGAAAGTATCATTTGATTTAATCATTTCAGTACAGTTATACTGCATTTTACTATACCATTTTGATTCCCTCACCTTACCTTTCTTTTAAGAAAGGTAAGGTATTAATACTTGTAGGTTAGAAAAAAATAACTTAGAAAAAAAAAGAAAAAAAATAACTTAGAAAAAAAGAATTATAGAAACGTAACAGACAGCTGTTACATTAAAACTAGACGATTAGCGTCTTTTATCAAGACTTTAGCGCACTACAGGACTACGGCGAGGACGGCGGTGTGTGTCTTAAAAGAAGGTCTTTCAACCCGAGATTAGCTTAATATCGATAATTTCGGTAATTCCCGAAGCTAAAGAGGCCTGTCCATCGATCGGGTTCCCATCTTTCGGTCGGTTACTCCATCGGCGATGGAGTAACCGACCGAAAGATGGGAGCGCAATGCTTTACATGTATTACCGCACGTGCATTTGCTTTGCGAACGACTTCCGCACATGCCCGAGCTCCGAGTTGGAAGAGTCGAACGCGGGCATTATATTGATCATGTGATGGCACCCACCATCCGCCTCGCCTGCACAATCCACCAGCAACTTTCTACACCGTTGTAGTAACAGTAGTCAGCTGAGCAGCTTATAGAAGTCAATTCGGGGTACGATCTCATTGAGCCATACAGGTAAAAGTTCCACGCAGACAGGTCTTTCTGTTTTGACCACCATCCAACAGCAAATCGATATAAAGGAGATACTAATAAGTATCCCAAAACTAACGTTGTAAGTTAGTATATGTGTGTTACAAGCCAAAATGAACGATCTACGATTACTATTCTACACCAACGCCGTCACGACGCGGCCGTTCAGAGGCTGCACCGGACGTGCGTTCTTGCCGTCGTCCGTGATGTGCAGCTCGCGCAACTGAGACTGCAGACGCTCCAGGTCGGCCGTCGATATGTCCACGGGTTTCTTCACTACCCACCAGTCCACGATCTCGCTGCACGCAGGCGTCGTCAGACTGCCGGCGTAGTTGAACACGCCCTCCGCGTCCGCGGCCTTGTTCACCAGGTCGGCGTACGACGCCAGGCTCGCTGACGCCGTCGCGTTCGCGCTCACGTTGTCGAGAGCGTCCAGCACGGAGACGACCCAGGGGTCGCTCTCGCCCTCTACGGCCTTAAAGAACACACCCGTCACCAGCAGCGCAGAGCTGTCCACGTTGCTGTGCACGAAGTGCACCTCGCCACCCAGGTGCTCGCCGTTCAGAGTGTGCTCCGACGGCACGTGCATGTGGAACTGCAGCATATTGTACGACGCACCGTTGGCGCTCACAGCGCACGAGCCGCCATTCACGCTGGCCATGAAGGACTCGTCCGACTGCGTCACGTTGAAGTCGCCGCACGAGCCGCTGAAGGTCAGCGAGCGCTTCTCGGAGATGCAGCCGGTCTTCGTCTCGATGTCGATGGGTGACTGGCGCTGGCCGCCGCACGTCGAATAATGCTCGGCCCACTGGTCGGGCGCGGCCATACTGGTGTCATTGGCCTTGTATCCCCATGAGGCCCCGGCGTCTCCGTCAGCAGATACGGTGGCGGCGGTGAGAGCGTAGGTAGTGATGGCGGCAGCGGCAAAGATCTTCATGGTAGCGTAAGTTGTGCTGGAGGGCGGGTGAAGGTGTTGGTGCGTTGAGCGCAAGATTGGAAATGAGCGATGAGCTGAAGATGCAGTGCATTGCCAATGGTCTCGACAGAGGCACAACACAAACGTGTGGCGGTTAATCTCGAACGATTAAACTTTAATCTGTACAGGCCGATCCGATGACTATAATAACAGAATCATACCGGTACGCTCCCGTCTCATTGCCCTATGCATAGAGTGGTTTGAGCATACTCTGCAACACATCCAGCCGCTACGAAGTACGTTTCAAATCACCCCAACTTCAAGGTCGTAACGTATCCTCTACAAGTACATGTACAGACTTTGCAGCGAGCTCAGCTCATCAAATTTCGATTCCAAGAGAGTTTGCCTGCCTGGGTACACGGAGCAACAAGCCAAGTGAAGAGAATTGCAGGAGATTCTCTCAAAGCTCCGGCAGGAGCCACTCAAACTGTACATTAGACATGGTCAATACCAGCGTTTCCCGCAGCAGGAATATAAAACAAAACAAAAACTAAGCTTACCATCCAGTGGATCCAGTGGATGGTAGTTATTGTTTTGTGGACGATCCACAGGTGTCGCTGAGGCAACTGCTGTCGCAAGGCACGAAACCACGTGAAATTTCCACGGTGGAAATGCAGGCGTGAGTGCTGTCATACTACGTTACGCCATAAGGTAACTAAGCTTACATGTAATACATGTACAGTACCTGTCTGGACCTCGCTGAACGATTTGAAGCAAGCGACAACAGGTGCCGCACACAGTGAGCTTTTTAATCCTACAGTTGAGCAAGATTCAAAACTGACCTGTTGCGTACCCAACGTTGTCACTTGAACCGAACAGCACACGCTGACGTCACTGTCGTATCAATTTTTCGGGGGGAATCAGCATCAATCTATGAATGTTAAAAAAAATGTCGTAAAATATCCTTATATGTATTGTTAAAAAGTAAGAGTAATTATTCGCAACTTATGATTTTTTTAAACATGTAAGAAACATATAACTGGTACCATCTTATACAGTACATTATTAGGGATTGTGCAGTACACTGTACTGAAGTTCATGTAAGCTTAGTAAATAATTGCATATGCATCCAATTGTGATTCAATAATTGATTTCCAATTATTCGCGAGCCCAATGAAATATTCGCCTGATGCATCAATATTTTGAAATTTATTTAAGGACTGAATTGAATGCCAATACCTCTACAGAAGTGAAATCTGTCAGGTCGACAGCGGGCTCGAGTTGTCTAGAAGTGGCCTTTTTATGGAAATATGGACGGAATCTGTACAAAATGGCCGCGACAGATCCTAATGAGCTCACAATATTTTTTCTTCAGCAATAAAATTTATTGTTGAAGAAAAAATATTGTATTCGTCAATACGATTGATAAAACGAATACTTAAGTATAAATATATGCTTGACAAGACAGAGAGAAACGATGACAATTTCGTAATTGAAGTACCGGTAGAGCCACGAACATCGTTGGTGCACACTCAGCATTCGAGAATATGCACAAACACATTCGCAATGTTTGTTTGTTTGGACGTCGGCTGTTCAGATTCTTCACCAGCTTTCAAGTAGAGTTGCGTGGTAACTACTCTGGCGAGCACATGCGGAACCTGAATGCATACTACTGCATTCATGATTGCCATGGCCAGCGTCATCGGGTTTCCGCTACCATTTGCCCTAGTGGTGGGGATTCCGGTGTGGTTTACCGTGCTCATCGTATGCTTTGCATGCTGCTTTGGTCGTGTTCTGAAGCAAGATACGCAGCTCACGCGTGAATTAGCTCGGTACGGCATAGTGCTTGTCTGTCAGGTGATGCTCACTTTTGTCTATCCGGCATATCTGTACGGGTTCACCCATGTTGGGTCGTCGAGTCAGAAGTTCTACGTTCTTCTTCTTCCCGTCATCAAAAGCATTGCCAAAAACTGGATCTGCTACTTCCTGGACAGAAAATTTGATCTGATGCCTCAGAATACGATTTCCAACGTCGATGTCTTCAACGCGCTCTACGTCTCAAGTTCGGTTGAAAACTCCAGCTCCATCACGACTGTGCTAGAGTTGATCGCTTTGGACGCCTTCCTCGGGTGTATCTCGATTCGGGATATCAGCAACCTCATGCGAGATATCGTTGCCCTTCAGCATAAAATACCCCGGGGATACCGCCTTCGAACCGCTAATGTCATCGATGTAGCATTGGAGATTGTCCAAGAAGATCCACATACGGCCACTTCTCTGGTTCAGCACCGGTATACCTTTCTGCTGATGGCATTCAAACCCAGATGCACTACCGATCAAATGGCAAACGGAAGGACAAATGCAAGTACGAGGCGGGTAGTCCCGATAACGGCAATAGACGCCCTACTACCGACTGCCGCTGCAGCGGACGTTTTCACACCTTTGAATTTGCAACGCTGGGAGATATTTTCTCCCTCAAGGAACGTCGGAAGTTCGTTCAACGAACCGCTCAAGTGCTCTTCGTCGTGGAGTTTGTCATTCTCGTGGAGTACACACAGAAGTGATCGCTCCTCATCCTAGGCTTCGTGGTCCAACGTAAGATTGGCTTCTCCATCCTGCACATGCTTTCGTTCGTGCTCCATCGCGGGTTGCGACTCGTCCAGTCAAACTTGATCTTGTGAATCTTTTACACGATAACGAATTTGCCGGAGCACAACGGTAGGCACGGCGATGATTGCAACGAAGTCTTTGCGGTCATTGATTGGGCTTTTGCTGTTTCAGGTGCTGACTTTAGCTGGTCGTTCAGCTGGCTCGAAGGCAGCCATACCCACGCGAGCTGATCGCCCACGTCCTAACATCGTAATGACAAAGCAGCACTCATAATGTCCAGCGTATGAATTGATGAATACTTGCTACAGTGTACAGGTTGTGGCAAATTCCGTGCTCGCAGTTTAGCGGGTTTTGCTCGGGCGAACGAGACACTTATCCCGCAAGTCATTGGCAAGCACGGTCGCCTTGGGCCGAGGCACTTCCAATATGTTGCTTACCTCCCCATCGCTCAGAGCTTCGGCGTAAATATCCATAAGATAGCGCGGCAGTAAGGGCGCTTCACCTAGACCGTGCAGCTCAGCAAATAAGCACCAAACCATCGGTGCCACCACCCTATAGTCCTTCAGAAGAATCAGTCCTTCTCGAGCAGTGTCAGGTCGGCCAGGGGCATCGTGAGCCAGCATCTTGCGCCAATCATGGTGAAGCAGGTTTTCGTTGGTAATGGGACCCGGTTCGGGCCCACCGCGAGCAACATAGTCTACCCAACGAGCCATCCAACTCGCGTCGATGCAGAACCAACATTCGCGGCGTCTTAAAACTGTTTTGTCGTAGTGCATAACCAGCGCCAGCTCAAATTTGCGCCGCTTGTCAAAGTCTTCCTGGAAAACAGGAAGCGTTGGAGCGCGGCGCATGCCAGGGGAGCGCGGCACACTGAACTGCTGCTGCTGTCGGGGAGGTAGGCGAAATACAATGGTGCGTGACTGTTGCCCGAGCTCGCCAAGTTTCATTCGCACATCATTCAGAGTCGCATGCGAGAAATCCTCACCATTGATCCGTACAATCACTGAACCAGGAACGATATCTCCGTTACGCTCAAGCGCACCCTTAGAACCATCACGCAACTTAACGAACCCCATCACAACGGCGCAGTCCAGTATTCCGCCATCCAGATTCAGCCCCAACGGCCCAGGGGGTGCCACCGCGGTCACGTACTCCGCGTCGGCATCTTCCTCGATTGAGTCGTCCCGGTCGAATTGATTTGTCTGTGCCATAAGCGAAGCGGCAACAGTGCCAGATGACACATTGGACGCCATGGACAACGGCACAGGTGACGGCTTCTGCGGAGACAGTCCTTCGGGTTGCTCAGGGGAGAAGGAGCTCACCGTCCTAACAGCAGCTGGAGTGGGCTTCCAACTCGGTCCTTTGGTGCTGCGTTGGCCCCATGATCCCATGTCTTGATCACTTTCGTCTTCACTTGAATCGTCACTGGAGTCGTCACTATCAAAGTGACGTGTCTCTGCTAAGGCTGCCATGGTGCCAAAAGACAACTCCTTCGGTATCGGCGGAAGAGCCTCGTCAATCTCAAGGGACAACCGTTTTGGCAGGTTAGGCACCGGTAACTTCGACTGCTCCGTCAATTCTGGCTGCACCAACTCCTGCGACGCTTGCCATGGCTCCTCCAACGCTACCTGCTGCAGTTTCTCCGGCGACGCCGAGCTCACACTGCTTGCCAGCGGCGTACTCGACGATCCGTCCACGTTAGACCCCGTCAGCGTCCAGCTGGCACTCCCGTCACTAACCTGATCCTCCGCCACACGCGCAGCCGAGGCCAGCACCACGTCCCCCACCACGGTCGCTTCCGTCACGTGGATCTCCTGGAAAGAGTCTCCAGACGACGACATAACATCCTCCTCCTTCTCCTCCTCTTCTTCTTCTTCTTCATCTTCCAACTCTCCTTCCTCTTCTTCCTCCTCTTCTCGTGGCGGAGGTCCTCGTCGAGGCGCAAACTGCTGACTCAACGGCAAGTCCCTGTCACTGTCACTGTCACTGTCGACGCTCTGCTGCTTCACCTGCTTCACCTCTGGGACCTGATCCTTCTCTTCATCTTCTTCCTCCTCCTCCTCCTCCTCCTCTTCTTCTTTCGGCGGTGGCCCCCTCCTCGGAGCGAACTGCTGACTCAACGGCACGTCGCTGTCGTCGTCCAGAGGCACGCGGAACTTGAGCGTGCGTGGCAAGTGGCTCGTCTCACGCAGCACCTGCCCCACCTGCTGGAAGCCCAAGTCTTCCATCGCGAAGTCGCACTCGTTCACGGCCAGCAGGAGGCTGCCCACAGGCACGCGGCCGCTGGTCTCCACGGCGCCGCGCTGCTGCGGGCGCGAGGGCGACACGGGCGCGAAGCCCTCGAGAACGGGCCGGTCCAGGTCGTCGCTGTCCAGCAGGATGCCCAGCGGACCGGCGGGCACCTCCACCGCCACCACAGCGTGGCGTCTCTCGCCCAGCAGCCAGCGAGCACTCGTCGCCATGGCTGTCAGTCAGCTCGAATCGACTAATGGGCCGCCTCTGCCTGATTTTGGCGTCACTGAAACGGGGTATTGGGAGGATGTATGGTGTCACTGAAGTGAACGAACTTCAACATGCCAGGCGTTCAAATCAAGCCATTAATAACGCGAATTTAACGGTGACCGTCTCCTCTAGTCCTCCTTGAGCAGCGCGTGGGTGCGCGTCTGCTTGAAGCTCTTCATGGCCTGCGACGTCTTGGTGACGCGGATGAACCAGTCCACGAACCACATTGGCATGATGGTCGCCACGAACTCCATCACCGAGAGAATGGACGGCACTAGCACGCGCCACTGGTTCCGGCGCACGGCCTTGACGATCTGGTCGGCCACGAACTCCGGCGTCAGCCACCTCGTGAACGGCGGGGGCTTCACTCCTTCGAACATGCCCGTGGTGATGAAGCCCGGACACACGACGGTCGTGTGCACTCCGAAGAGGCCCATGGCGTGCAGCTCCTGTCGGAGACTGAGCATGAGCCCGATGGCCGCGGACTTGCTGGCCCCGTAGTCCACCATCCCGGGGGACCCGAAGATCCCGGCGGCGCTGGCCACCGACACGATGTGGCCCTTGTTCCTCTTGGCCATCATGGGCAGGAAGGCCTTGATGGTCCAGAAGTGCGACGTGGCGTTCACGGCCATCGTGCGCTCGATCATGGCGTCCGAGGACTCGAGCACGGGGCGTCCGCCCACGATGCCGGCGTTGTTGACCAGGATGTCCACGGCCTTGAACTCGTCGAGCACCTGCTGCCCAGTGGCGTAGACTTTGGCTCGGTCGGTCACGTCCACCTCGTAGAAGCGCGCGGTGCCGCCCGCAGTCTCGATCTCGTGCACGAGTTGGCGCCCCAGGTCGCTGTGCAGGTCCCAGACGAGCACGACGGCGCCCAGGGCGGCGAAGCGGAGAGCCACGAGACGCCCCAGCCCCATGGCGCCGCCGGTGATGACCACCACGTCGCCCTTGACGGACTTCTGCGGCCAGATCCAGTTGAACATGCCGACGAGGCGGCGAGATGACCAATGGCCGCTGCTGCACAGGGAGAATGTATGGATAGGAGGGGCGACATCCTGGGATATAATCTGGTTAGCAAGTTGAAGCGGAGAGGGGATGGGGTGTATGAGAGAATGTATAATTGGGGAGGGATGACCTCCGGAGTGGGACTTTTGATGATGGCTGGATGGGCCTGCCGTCATGGTATCCGATAGACGCGGCTTTGACGTGAGACTGCGGCTTTGCTACATGTAGTGTACCACTCCGTCTCAAAAATGATGTCATGTACCACTCTTTTGCTCGTCTCAAAATTGATGTCCCCAATTTATATTAGGTTTAGTTATGGGTGCTATGCGATGCTGCAACACAATCACAGGTGTTTCGGGCGTGCATTGAAGGTTCAAGGGAAGTCGCCCCTCCCATTCAAGCCTCGCTTAGGCCGCTTCACTATGAGCGCATTGATTCCTGCATCCATCATGCCTTGGAGGCTCAAACGCACCGAGTTGATGGTCGAGGGGGGGGGGGGGGCAGCTTCGAGTAGGCAGCAGTAACATCATCCACGAGCTCGTCAATTTTTGCGTGGGGGCCCCACGGCGGGCGGCATCGGGCTCCAAAGAAACAAAAACAAATGGGAAATGAAAGAGGAGGGGCGACATGTTCGTCGTTTATCCCCTTTCCCAGTGCTATTTAGTCACTATAGCGCCAAATTTAACCGTGTGTTTGATTAGCGCCCACGGTTTGAACCGTGAGACTGCACCGCGTCGTTTGAGACAAAACGAGCGCAGAACAAGCCGATATTGACAAAATGCGCATCACAAAACTGTCCTAGTGACATCATTTTTGAGACGGAGTGGTATATTGATTGGCGTTAGGCCTCGCCGTGTCCTTCGCCTCGTAGGTCTGTGAATGGGCTGGCGTCCTTGTCCTTGGCGGCGGCGTCCTTGATGTGCTTGTGGTGGATCTGCAGGCTGTCGAGCGGCCGGCCATCCTTGACGCTGAAGCCCTCCTCGTGCTGAGAAGACTCGTCGCTCTCGCTGGCGAAGTCGGGACTCACGCGCGTCTGGCGGAACTTCTTCATGGCGTTCAGCGCGCCCGTGACGCGCATCATGAAGTCGTAGAAGCCGATGGGCGTCAACGCCACCAGCAGCGCCAAGAGCCCAACAATCGACGGCATGAGCAGCCTCCACTGGTTACGCCGCACCGCCTTGACCACCTCATCGGCGGCGTACTCCGGACTCAGCCACGTCGTGAGCAATGGCACTTGCACGCCTTCGAACATGCCCGTCCGGATGAAGGACGGACACACCATCGTGAGGTTGACGCCGTACTTGCCCTGCGACCGCAGCTCCTGCCGCAGGTGGCACATGAGGCCGTAGGACGCGAACTTGGTGGCGCCGTAGTCCACCATGTTGGGGAACCCGAAGAGGGACCCGGCGCTCCCGATGCACACGATGTGGCCGCGGTTCCGCTGGACCATGTGCGGCAGGAAGGCGCGCACCGTCCAGAAGTGCGCAAGTGTATTGACCGCGAACGTGCGTTCAATGGCCGCGTCCGACGTCGCGAGCAGCGTCTTGCCGCACACGATGCCGGCGTTGTTGACGAGGATGTCCACCGTCCCGAACTGCTCGAGCACCTTCCGCCCGGCCTCGTAGACCTTGGCCCGGTCGCTCACGTCCACGTGGAAGAAGTGGGCGTCTCCGCCGCCGTCGGCTGCAGTGATCTCCTGAACGACCTTGAGGCCGTTGGTGGCGTTGATGTCCCAGACCAGCACCACGGCGCCGAGCTGCGCGAACCTCAGGGCGAGTGTGCGGCCGAGCCCCAAGGCGCCGCCCGTGACCACCACCACGTTCCCCGCCACGGACTTCTGCGGCCACAGCCAACTCAACGCCATCTCGCAGCAACGATCGCCACTGAATATGATGAATTGATGGCCGAAACGATATTGCCACACTCGAGTTCGTTCGTCTTACCCTCATGCCTATCAATAGTGCCCCCAAAAGGCAACTATTGACCAGGGTCAGTCATTGTGTGGAGCACTTCAACTTGCTCAGTTTCGTCCAATCCGGGTCGTCTACATCATTTCATCCAATCCAGCTACTTTTCCACGGTCTTTCTGCCAATCATCTGCTCCCCATACTAAAGCTCTATTGCCCGCCCACTCAGTCAAGGAAGCAAGGAAACCCCCGCGGGTCATGGGCGACTCCGACGCGAGCTCCGGCGGCTCCGGCAGCAGCTCCAGCTCCGACTCGGTGCTCATCCGCGTGCCGCTGGACAAGGAGCGGCGCAAGAAGCTGCGCGCGCAGCTGCAGGCGGACCAGCGGCGGCAGGCGGCGGCCGCTCCCAGTCCCGCTTCCGTTCCCGCTCCCACGTCCGCTCCGGCGCCTGCGCGGCCGAATCCCGTCAAGGCCGAGCCCGACAGCGACCGCAGCAAGGTGCGCCGCGCTCCGGCGCGTATTTCCCTGCCCCTGCGCGCGCTCTAACGCTCATATTGCCGTCTGTACGCCAGGGAGAGCACATCTGCGTCGTGTGCGAGCGCGAAGGCGACGCGCTCGTGGTCTGCGGCGGCCCGTGCATCTCCGCCTTCCACGCGGCGTGTCTGCCGGCCGCCGCGCAGGCCCAGGACGCAGGCGACGGCTGGCTGTGCCCCAGCTGCCGCAGCAAGACCCACGCCTGCTTCCACTGCAAGCAGACGGGCGTGGAGGCGCTCAAGGACGACGCGCCCTTGTCCGCCGGCGCCGGCCGCCCCGTGCGCAAGTGCCGCGCGCTGTCGTGCGGCAAGTTCTACCACCAGGACTGCATCACGCAGTTCCCGCTGGCGCGCATCGCCACCAACACGCACTTCATCTGCCCGCTGCACACGTGCGCGGGCTGCAACCAGTCGGGCGCGCAGCAGGAGGCCGTGCGCTGCATGCGCTGCCCCGTGGCCTTCCACGCGCGCTGCCTGCCGCCCGACTGCGTGCGCCAGATCTCGTCCAAGCTCATCATCTGCCCCAAGCACGCGCCGGAGCACAAGCAGACGGCGGAGAGCGAGACCAAGAGGCCGCCCGTGGCCAAGCAGCTGAGCGCGCTGCAGGCGCGCGAGGAGAACGAGGACGGGGCCGTGTCCGAGGCCTCGGCGGTCAGCGCGTCGAGCGCCAGGAAGAAGGAGAAGCGCGAGAAGAGGGACAAGCGCGACAAGAAGAAGAAGAAGAAAAAGAAGAAGAAGGACAAGCACAAGAGGGAGAGTCTGGCGTCGCAAGCGGACGACGAGGCGGAGCACCGAGACGGAGAGAGCAGCGGAAAGAAGCGGAAGCGCAGCAAGAGAGAGTCCCTGGACGCGGACGATGCGCTGCGTGGTGACAAGGCAGCTCCGTCGACGCCGTCTGGAGCACGCAAGGATTCTAGAGTGGAGGCGGTTGTGACTCCGCGGCCGCCAGCTGCAGGAACGCCCGGAGCGGGCTCGACTCGCTCGCCCACGTCTGCATTGGCGTTGTTTGAGAGTCCTGCCACTGCGACGAAGAGGATACAGGAGCGTCTTGAAGAGGTGTTAGGGAAGAGTGACGATGACTCCGACGAATCGACTGCTAGTCCTTCTCTAAAGAAGAAGCGCTCCAGTAGCCAGATTACGGGTTCTCAGGGTGACGCTGCAATAACGCATGAAGCGCTGATCAAGGACGAGCGATCTGTAGCATCGACGTCCAAGGTTGAACAAGGTACGATCGAGGAAAAGGCAAAATCGCCCGTGCCGTCTTCTCCTGTGCCTGCGAGTCCAACATGTGACAAGGACTCGATAGAAGCTCGATCATCTGCGGAGGAAGAAAGCCCAATCGTCAAGTCCGAACGTAAGAAGGAGCACCAGGGCGTCCGTGCCGGGGATACTAGCCGTACTGAGCAACGTGAGCAACTGGAACCGGATGAAGGTGCTTTCAAGTTGGAACTCCCCAAGTCGCCTTCCGCTAGCATTTCAATTCCATCCGCATCGAGTGGCATGGTGCTGAAGCATGTTCCAAGTGAAGATGAAGATGATGACGATGAAGGAACTGTCGGGTCCGCCACTCCTAACGCAGACGCAACTCCCAGAGCCCCAAGAGATGCTAAGACAAGCGGCCCGGGCAAGAAACGGAAAAAGAGCAAGGCAAAGCGGGAAGCGCAGCGTGCGCTTAAAAGAGAAACCAGCGAAGAAGAGGAGGAGGAAGCCAACGAGGCTAAGTGGGTCCAATGCGATAGCTGCAAGAAGTGGCGGACGGTGCCTCCAGACTTCAATCTGGACGCAATGCCAACCCATTGGTACTGCAATATGAACACATGGGATGATCGATATGCGTCGTGTGCTGTCGCCGAGGAAGTGGTGAAGGTTAATCCGTCCCCGCAAGTAGAAAAGAGGAGGTACAAGCTGAAATCAAGATCCAAGTCGACGCAGTCTAGCGCAGGAGACGATGGTGGATACTCTTCATCTGGATCGGGTACACTGAAAAGGTCTGGGGGTTCTTTGAAGGGCTCCGTTACCGACATGACTGCGCTGGAAGAGAAGGAGAAAGGCCCCAGATCCATCAAGAACAAGGACAAGGCGTCCAAAAAGCGCAAAATTACGAAGCAACTCAAGGAAAAGTATCGGGAAGTCAAATGGGTGCAATGCGAGAGCACTCAATGTGGCAAGTGGCGTGTGGTCCCAACATCTATTAATTTTGATCGGTTACCAGCCGTATGGTACTGCCATCTCAACACGTGGGCCCCGGAGCTAGCCAAGTGCAGCGCACCAAACCCTCCTGAAGTGGATGCGTTCTTGCTGAAGCAGGCCAAGAGGGATGGGTCGACTCGTCCTTCGAAGAAAGCAAGGGCTTCTTCATCTACTGGAGATGCAGCGCCGGCAGCATCTGTGTCTGTTACTACAGGCAGTGCCATCACTCCCACATCTTCAGCAAACGACCTTGCCTCTCTTGGTAAATCGAGTTCGACAAAGCACAGTAAAGGGTCAAAGACAACGGTGTCTGGGACAGGGAATGGTGCTTCAAATACCGGAGCCGGTAGCAATGCGGAAGGAGCTAACAGCAACAACGGCAGCAACATAGACGGCAACGGTTCTATTCACTCTACCAAAGGAAGGGGAGGTCGAGGACACAACAGCGGTGCAAACACGAGTGGGATCAAGAAGACTGTGTTGGAGTGGGCGCAGTGTGAAAAGTGCAACAAGTGGCGCAAGCTGCCGCAGCATATTAAATCCTCCACGTTGCCCGACAAATGGTACTGCTCGATGAATCACTGGGACCCATCGCACGCGAAATGCAGCGTTCCAGAGGAAGCGGACCAAGAGCCCCTACCGTTGCCTCCTCACCCAGGTTCGCAGTGGCGCAAGGGAGGACACAAGGGCCAGCGTCCACGACGAGGCAAGCTGAGCTACTCGGAATTGCTTTACGGCAGCTCCGGGCAGCTACGCAAGGCATACACTGCAGAATCTTCCACCCAGTCTTTCGAGTATGAAGGCGCAACCTACCACCGCGATGATCAGTACAAGCACAGCAGCATGTACGTGTCTCCGGCGGCGATGGCAGCGGCTGCTACTATGGCAGGATGGAGCGGCAGTGATCGAGTGAGCAGGGAAACAACCTGCAGCAAGGAGACAACAACTGGCGGAAGCAAGAAGGTTGATGCACTGGCCGCAGCAACTCCCGCCCAGGCCAGCGTCGATCACGTGGCTGCGTTAGTGCTTGAAAGCATGGACTTACGTCGCCGTCGCAGTGTTTCGGAGCTTTTCGAAGCTGTGAATGCTGTACATCGAGCAGCCGAGACTGGAACAGATTCTGGAACGTCAGGGCTTGCGTCGCTGGCAGTAGTTACAGCTGCGTTGGGTCAGTTAGAGCACCGCGGATTGGTCGAGAAAGTGAGTGAGTTATCAGAGAACAGCGAAGAGGACGAGCCTTCCCGGAAGCGAAGGAAAGCGGAGTCGTTGTTTACTGGTGCGTTCTCCTTACCGACTCATTACCGCAAGGTGCCCACAAGACCTTTGAAGGCCTCGAAAAGCTGGAAGTTTGGTACCAACGTCGTCGCAGTATCGCCGCTGAAGGACTCGTAAAGCAAACCTGTACTCAATCTCGTAGAGATTTCGTCGTGAAGAAGGACTAATACGCAAAACAGACATCGAATGTAAGTGCATTATTCTACTCGTGACGGTTCCTGTGTCTTGGTTGTGGGTTTTACGTTGCCGCCTGTGTCGTTGCAGGAATTATCAGGACATCGTTCACCACACTCCCCCAGCCGACATTGTCTTTAGCAGCTCTCGGCGCTTGCGGTGCATTTTGGCCTCTTTGTCTGCGATGACTTCTGGATCGAGATGCTCTCGACAGTACTCCTCGAAGAAGACTCTGTCGTCTGGTACCAACGGCTCTAGCATTGCACCGGGAACCGCTGCTGCAGAGCTGATACTGTCGGTGCATGGACTCCCGAGTGGCGCGTTACTAGGAGCGATAGACACTGAGCTTCGTCCAAGGGGAGACTGGAGAGGTGACAGACTGCCAGCGATGGATTGCTTTGTTCGAGTAGGCGACGGTGGAGTATCGCCAGCCATCCTCAACAGCATCGTTTCTAGCTGATCAACGGACGTGCTTGGAGCAGTGACGGTTGATGGTGGGGCTACAGCTGAAACATCGTCGACATCGCTCGTGAGCACGAGCTGCTTGATATTTGTGATGGTCTACACCAGGAAGAAGCAGCAAAGTAAGTGGCGACCTGGTGACAAACTCGGGGTAAAGTGAAACTTGGACGTACCGCTTCTTCCTGATGCTGCTCAAGCAAGGCTGCCAATGAGGGAAAGCAGACCAGGAGGACATCGCGCCAGCTAAACAACTTGATGTGCAAGTCCGTTGCTTCAGTCGATGGCGCTGGGCTGGTTGCAACACCAAGCACTTCCTGGTTCCCCGTGATGCTTATCACACCACTACCGCAAGTACTTTCGTTTGACTTGGAAGGAGCGAAAGGAGCAGCTGGCGACGCGGCCGTGGACGCTGTCGTCCAAAAGTTGCCGATTGCTTCAGCCGTTCGCACGTCGTATAGCATGACCATCCCGTTGGAATACTCGACGAGTGCCACTGGGATATCTGCAGCTGCGGTTGATGCTGCAATACCAAGCATCAAGACTGCGGGCTGTGCAGAGGTTTGACGCGTTTTCGTGGACGATTTCTTTGCCGGTGGGGAGATCACTCGCTTAAGCGTTGGTTTGCCTCGTCCCTGAACGTCGAAGAAGTAGAGACGCTGCTGTGATTTGGACAGCGCGATGACGTATCCGGCTTGGCAATAGATGACATGGCTCACCTCAGTGGAGGCCGGAAGCTTTTGTCGCGGTGGCGGCCGTTCTATTGTGTTGTCAGCCTCGCTGACTGGGGCGAGGAATGCGTAGTCGGTGTCTCGCAGAACGTCCCAAACGACAACTGTACCATCTTGACACCCCACAACCAAATACTGGGTCGTCATATCCTGAGCTGATGCCGTGATCTTCGTCAAGTGCTCCCATGACTTCGTCGGTGTTAGATGCGGAGGTGACGGTGGACTCGTGCTGTTGGTATGATCAAGCGGTAGCAAGTACTTGAGCACTTTGAGTCCGTAGCATACTGCAAAGGCGTACGTTCTGGGAGCGCGTGGTTTTTCATGACATGGCGTACGAGCCGTGACTGGAGCAACTAGAAAATGCAGTGTGGGCTCAACCGCGTCTTCCATGAACGGCGATCGCGTTGGCTCCAGATCAACTTGATAGGTCAGAGATGACAGGATCAAGGGCTGGACGACAGCTTCTGTGTCTTGGTTGCTGTCATCACGGTGAAGACTGTACACGGATATAACCCTCGATCCTACGGACATGACAGCGAGAAGCGACAAGCCCGGTGAAAGCACCAGCGAACTGATCGAAGGTTCAGCTGAGCTTTGGTTCGGTCTTAGAGCAGCAAGAAGTTCGCATGAAACACCCCGCGGGTTGACGCCGTCGCCACTAGGTTGGGGATTCCCACTTCTTATCGTGTAGACGTTCACGCATTCTCGGGTTGTTGAAGCAGCAGGCTTGACGTCTTCGATGGCCTCTTCTTGTTGAGCTGGATTGCTAGTCGTTGTCTCGAGGAGATGAACAGCGATACCACAGCTCTGAAGCCCAGAGTTATGATTCACGAGTTGCAGTGGACTGACCGCTTTGATGGACACGTGCACTTTGGTGGCTGTATCAGCGGGGATTTCAGCATCGACTCGAGGAAACTCAAGGGGGAAGTCACCGAGAATCTCGACTTCATCGTCCGCTGTGCTTAGCACGCGCAGTGATAGAGCGGTACTGGTCGATGCGTCTTCGTCCGGGCGACAGTTTATCCCAGCGACCACGAGAGGCAACAAACAGTGCGATGCCAATCCAGCAACTTGATGGCCGCTGGTGTCAAGGGGGATCCGCCACGAGGGCTCGCAAGTTCGTCGTTTGGCGACATCGTAGTCATTTCTCTGTAGCTGAGGCCTGTCAGCTCCGAGAGCGGATCTGGACGAGTTCATGGCGGCTTCTGCTGCAGCGGTCTCGGCCTTGAATCGAGCGCTCTCCGTCGTGATGATCTCCCACGCTGCGTCGAAGATGTCACGGTCCCAGACTTTCATGATGCGGCGATAAGGCTGAGGAAGTTGCGGGAAGTGCAGGTCGGGGTTTACGTGGTCGGCAGGAGCACTCAGCGCTATCCACCGAAGGAACTTCGTCGCGGACACTGCCCCGTTGGGCTCTTGGAACTGCCACAGCAGCACACGAGCTTCCGATCGACTTAGGGGGGTGCTGTTTGCTCGTAGCACCTCGAAAAAGGTGCTCGGTAGTATGAGACCCCGTCGACTGGAGCTGAAGTCATTGAGCGCCTCCTACAGCGAAAAACAAGAGAGAAGTGAGGTGGGTTGTGATTGAGCAGCATCGATTAGCATTGAAGGCACCTTCCAGGTGGCATCCCATTGCGCTTGGTCGTGGACGCACACCGCTCTACAGACACTCAAGCTCAGATGATTGTTCTACTTGTTTGCAGGGACATCGTAGACGATCGAACCGGATTTGGTCCCGAAGAGACTGAAGCGCTTGAGCATGCTGGGCATCCATTGCTCTTATGTGTGTACCAGCCGAGAGAAGGTGTCTGTGGAAGGTTAACGACCCTTTATCTGCTGGAAGATCTCAATTTGGTATGATCACTACAATTGTACTACCGTTGGTGACGATGGCAGTTCATGTATCGGATGAAAATCAGTGAAGTCATCCGCTTTTAGACGGCAGTATGCTGCCGAGTCTCCATTTAGCGCGACGTTCGTTCTCAATCGAGGGGGATTGATTCCAAGAGTCCAGAGCTTCACCATGACAAGTACGGCAAGTACCCGTCCACACGCTTTCGGTCGGTCGTCGAATGTGTGGCAGTACTTGGACTTCGTTCAAGACCGGAAAACTCCACCGTCCGACGACCGCACTCTGTCGGCCTTTGCAGAGTCCTCGGATGATGGTTACAGTGACGACGGGAAGCTGGCGCCAACTAGTGACGGAGGAAATGGCGATGGTGCTGGAAGGCCCGAAGCCAGACAACGAGGCTCCCAGGTTTCAATTGGAGGTGCCATCAAGCGGCACAGCAACGCACACAAAGGTTCGTCCTCTGTCATCCCAAACATGGGAAGTTTGCCAGATTTGCATCACGCTGGCAAACTACGCGAAGCCAGCAGGAGAACTCTCGCGGTATCGGCCTCGTCGCCTTCAGCTCTGGTAGGTGCAGGGCTGCGGGTGGTTGGTGGCTCCGGCTTCAACTCGGCGGAGATCATGAAGAGACTCAACGCCTTGGGCACTTCAGCGTCGACTCCGCTGTTGCCTGCTTCGCCGACCAACAATTTGCACGCCATTGAGAGCGGGACAACTCAAACCCAGCAACCAGGACAAGGAGTAGGCACTCCGTTGCAGCTTGCAACTCCTGGCGTGGTTGGCCCGGGGGTAACTTCAGCTGGAGCGGTCGTCGTCCCAGTGTCTGATGCGCAGAAGCTTCGCAACGATTTCAACTCACAGGCAACGAGACTCTCTTACGGCTGTAGCGTGGCGTTGGAGCTGTTCAATGGCCACTTGATGATGGTCGGCAGTCCTGATGGCCAGGCACGCGTGCAATCACTAGAAAAACTGCAGATGCAGACCAAAGGCTACAAGGACCGCGCCGTCTTCACGCTGCTTGACCTCGCAGACGTACGAAGTGCCAGCTCGATACGTTATGGCGATTCTGTCTGGCTGCAGTTGAGTGTGGGGCCAGGGGATGTCTCGTGGGAACAGGGCGGAGTACTCGGTGCTAAAGTCCGCGAAGCCCCGCAACTCAAGGCGCTCGGTCTGCTAGACGACGACGCGATTCGCAACGACGTGCAAGCTCCTACTTCAGTGGGGTACCCAGTCCCCGTCACCGCCTACCTCCCCAAGGTTTGCAAGCTGGCAGCTCCATACTCCCGGTGTACTTGAGTTCTGACGTGAAGTGTTGTGGTTGTGCACTTTTGTAGAGTCGAGATGACGGAGACCTGCAGGTAGATGAAATCCAATCTCGACTGCGGAACAAGAGTGCCAAGATGTTGGGCAAATGGACCATACGCTCCGCTGTCTGCCAGCGCCGCAAGCAAAAAGATGTACGTCATTTAAAGTGCTCAGATACTTTTTTGTTTTCAATCTGCTTACGAGATGTACTGGACCAGAACTTTGTCTACAACAACGACGAGGTATACCTCGAGCAAGATTGGTTTTATCTTGGCGCTGACTCGGATGCAGGGATGGCGGTGCTGCGTCAGCTCCCACCTGCAGTAGCTGGCAAGGATATCAAGCCTGGCGACTATGTCGTCGAGCGTCGTGGGGCCTGGAAGCTGCGGCTATTAGATTCCAGCAGTGGCGGCGCGGGTCTGTCACTGGCACAGCAACAAATGGAGCGGTTGCTGCTCCGCGCAAAGGCGCAGCTGAAGCAGTCGCAACGCATGCGCGCAGGTCAGACTAAAGTCTACGGCCCCAATTTGCGTGGAGGGACAGGATTTACGGCTCAACTTCGAGCTCAAGTCGCAGCTTCAACGCGTCAGACTGAAAGCCGCTACGCTGAGCGCCAAGAGTTGAGACTAAAACGCATCGACCGGCATATGCGAGAGAAGGCGCGGACTATGAACGTGGGCATCAGGTTTGAGGACACTCTAGAAATCGACGGAGGCACCGGCCGGAGCGGGATGCTTGAAAGCAGCAGAAGGACAAGTGTCAGACGCGATAGTGCACTGGTTGGGGAGGGACGGAAGAGGTCATTTCTCCGCAGCTCATCGGTGGAGAACATCGCAACCAGCAGAAGACAGTCGCTCGCAGGCTCTGACAAGTCTGGGGCCTCGAAAGAGACAACTGACGGTCGAATGAGCTCGTCACGGTCGACTTCTTCTTTGCCAGAGCCAACCACTAGCTGTGGACTGTGTCATTCGTCTTCTATCGGCTACAATCTCTGCTGCCAGTTCCGCGATGTCATGCGAATGCTGGAACAAGAGCGTCTACTGGACACGACTGCAACCGGTGCAGATACTCAGCAAGAAGGAACCTTCACAGCGCAGAACTACGGTGAAAGTGCGTCTTTGCCAGGCTCTAGAAGAACCGCTCGAAGTCGAGCTACTCGCAGTGCCCGAGTTGAAAATGGAGTGGCGGGTGCATCGGCAATACCCCCACAAGATGCGGCCTCATCGAGAGATTCTACCATTCACAGTGGAGTTGAGTCTGGTAGAGGATCAACGCCGTCTGCAGCTGCATTAAACGAGCGAGTCTTGCAGCTTTTCGCGAAGGAAGATGCAGCCATGGTAGACATTATCAAGTACAAGGAGAAGGAGGCGTACCGCGCATTGTACGCAGAGACCCAAGCACGCGTCGGTCTTTCCCCCGTGGCCGCTCACTTCCGAGACCGGTTCAAGCACGTGGGTCTCATCATGCAGATGCACAAGCAGCACCAACAAGCACAACAGGATGGCATCAGTGGCCACTTCCAGAAACTCCACGCTGATCTCTACTCGGCCAACAGCAAGAACCGACCCACTGGCAGGTCAGCCGATGCGGATGAAGACGATTATGACTCCGACTACGACTCCAATGACGACTATGATGACTTGGACGGCGTGGTTGATGCCCCGGTTCAACCGCCAGAACCTCTTCATGTCTCGACCGATCCTCAGTCCGGTAGAAAGCAGAGCGAGGTGAGCGTCTCTGCCCCAGACATGGATCGGATCTTCCCTACTTCCGAGGAGCTGGAACAACTCACACCCGTGGACACGAAAGCTGCGTTGGTTCTGTACGTTCAGAACCGCACTGCGATGGGGGAGATGCTGGACGGATACGCGGAGCTGGTCGATACGCAAATGATCCCCACGCTCAAGAATTCGCTCAGTACTCGCAATCGTGGCGGAATGGTGGAGGCTTTGGACTTCGTGGCTCGAGCGTCCGAGTTCGTGTGTGCCCGTCGTGTGCAGGTGTCTGTGGCCAAGTTGCTGCACGCCGTATCCGAAAGCGACGTCGGGGACTTCAGCAGCTTCCAGAAAGAGTTCGACGAACTGGTGATTGAGTTGCAGGGCGCGGTGAACTTCATCCGGTTCTTCCTGCAGACAAGAGCGGCCCGCCGGAAGAACAAAGAGACTAAACGCATGGAAATACGATAAAGGTATGGATTATTCACGAGTCTTTGACGCCACTCGTCTTAGTTTGAGCAGGTCAACGCGTCCAAGAGAAGAAAGTTTGTCAACGCGCCACTGAATCCATCGACAATTGGGATTTGATGCTGAAGTGCCGCACATTGAAGCAGGGTCGAACGTACCCGATGCAAGAGCGTCAAGTTTTTCTGCTGAAGCTTTTCCACGTCGTTTATGCGCGACGAACACGTGCATCTTGGTATCAGCTTGCTGTGCTTGGGCTAAGCTGTCGAGTGTGGCGAGGAAAACTTCGTGTGCGGCCCAATTGTACAGCACATCGGCAGCAAACACGACGCGAACATTTGCATCCAGCAAGAGACTTGGCAGTGGCGCACCCCATTCAAGAGCTAGGACCGATGCAGATGGTGGGGGACCATTTCGGTCGAGGTTGGTCTGCAGTCTGTGCGTGCACTCGGACTTCTCTGTGAAGATCATCTGTGTTTGTTGGTGCGAGGATTTGACTCTCGCCAGCACCGCTGCGAATAACCCACAGCCGGAGCCAAGCTCAAGCATTGTCTGCTTCATGCTGGCCTTGTCCATTGATTCATCTTGCTCCGGAGATATTGAAGCTCTGGCACCAGCTTGAAGCACTGCCCAGCTAAGCAAAATGGAGGCGTCCCACACATGTGCGCCCATGGCATCGCCGTAGTGTTCCTCCACAGTCAAAAGGTCTCGCTCGTCTGTTGTTGAGTTTTTGGATGGTAAGACGCGAAAAAGCCGCTGACAAACTGTGCTGGTGATGTTTGAATCGTTCGAGTTACTGGTGTTCAGCACTTGCATCTCCACTTGAAGTGGAAGTACCAGGACGTGCTCATCGAGCCACGCACTACCGACGCAGAAAGCCTGCAACAATCGTTGATGGTGATAGGAATCACCCACGATTGCTAGCGTTTGCTTCATCTGGATCCTCAGACGAACGCGAATGTCAATAGGCAACACGCAAGTGCCTTGAGCTGAATGCAACGACGCCCAGAACACCCACTTGGCTTCTTGTCGCCTCTCAGTCGCAGGTTTCTCAATCTTCAAAATGATCCCACCTACGTCTCCAGAACTGACCCCCTGGCTGTTAATGACGCCCGAACTTTGAGAAACGAGTGAGATGTCGACCCCTTCTGGAGGTGGGAGATGCTTGGGGAAAGCTTGCCCCATTTCGTCCACGATGTCGACTACAACACGAAATCTCTGGCCAAGGAGCACGCGAACGGGTAATCCAAACCGAAGTCGAAGCCGTAGCAATTGCAGATCATTTGGCAGAGCTTCGTGTAGTCTCTGCAGTTCATCCCTATCGAAGCTGAAGAGCGGCGAAGGTGCCGTCTCCATAGTTGACAAGCGTCGAGATCGCTGACCCTTTGCTTGGATCGGATCTCCAATCCAGACTGATTGGTGGATAATCATTATCCAGATCCGTCGTCGACGCGTCTGTTCACCGAGTGGCGATTGAAAATGGAGGCGACACCACTCGTTCTCCCACTGCCACTGCATCCGCGTAGAGCTCAACAACTCTTTCAGGTTTGAGGAGTACTGGCTGCTACTTGTTGTTTTCACCCTTGGAGCTTCGCCGGTGCTGACACGTCCAACTCGTCAGGAAGTTCTGCTCACGGATGCCGAGTTGACCCCCCACCTTTCGGAGCAGTCGCTACCGCAGCGACTGCAGCAGCTACAGGTAAGAGGTACAACACAGCGGTCGGTGGCTTGAGTTACATTGACGATCTGCTGCGTCCTTCGTGATCAGAGACTCAACTTGAGCGGCATTCAGGAGGCCAAACGAGGAGCCCGTTTCCAACGAATTCGAGCGGCGACAGACTCGAGTCCACACAATGAGGTGGAGCAGGTGACGCTAAAGCTATCGAAAGACGGATCAACGCTTCAGGTGTTGTCAGATGCGGACGGTACAGTCACTGCCTCCCTCCAGTTGATCGACGTTCAAGGCATCACTTTGCATGCAACGCCGATACACAGTTTTTCGCTGAACCTCAGTCACTATGACGACGGACCAGACAACAATTCTACAACAGTGGGGGCTACCGATACTTTGGTCGCATCAAACGAGGGCGACTTGAATCGGTGGGTTCTAGCGTTGACCTGTGGAGCCAACGCCTTTCAGCGGCAACGAGAACGACAGTGCACCGAGCCATTTCCCCCCGACGCCAAAGTAGCAGACCTGGTGTGGCAGGCCGCGCGACTTCGGATCTTCGAGCTGGTGGAAGTAATGCCGCTACTTGAAGCTATCGACCACGTCACCAAATCCGTCCCGACGTGCGACTTTCAACAGTGCGAAGCTCTTCGCTGCCGTTTGCAGTTTTTGAAGTTCGACGCCGTTTGAGATACAGGTATAGTACTCCTAGTGCCGCAACATCAAGAATACGTATATTGCATTATGTATCTTGCACAACCTTCTAACTCAAAAGTTTCGGCTGCTCAAACTGCGAAATTCACTCTGGACCCAGCTCACGCATCTCGATTTTGCCAGTAGCTGTTATGGTCACGTTCAACCGCCTGCAACGTAAGAGGCTAAACGTTGTGCAGCTCAGTAGAACTCTCAAAATGGGGCCACGGTTCGTGTACGCGCTTAAAAAGCTAAGCTGCCGCATCATACCCTCGACGCTGTCTTTGTACTCTCTCGAGTCGTCACACCAACCGCGCAAGTTTTCTAGCGCACCTGCAACCGCTGTGAGAATGACTGCTACCACGAGACTGAGCTGCCCCTTCTTGTCTGCAGCATCGCTTCGCACGAGGTAGTAACTGGCAGCAAGGAGGGCGGCAGTCCACAGAGAAGCACCAACCCACGTGGCGATCGAGAGCGTTATTCTGCTCAGCAACTGCCTCGCCAACTTCTCAACGAAGTCTTGGAACGGCACCACGTTCTTCGTTGCGAGCATGCGGAAGTAGCTCGGAGCCACACGCCATACGACGTCGTCGGCACCACCTTGCTCATCTAGTCGACGATCGGCGAAGTCGAGCAAGCCGGTCACCTTTCTCCACCCCATTTCCTGCAGAATGACGTCCTCCCTTTGACTAAGCACATCATTGTCATCGTCGTCCGAGTCGCTTAACCCGTCGTTGGGCGTGGGGGTAAGAGCTCCGCCTTGCGGACAAGCGTCTGGGCTGTCGAAAATAGTGTCACCGAACGCGATCCCTGGTGGGGGTTGGCGACCACCTTCTTTGTAGTAAACAAAATTGAGAATGTGTCGAACTGATACTCGAGACACCTCAAAACTGCTAATATCGAGGAGAGGGACGATCCTGTCTTCGTCTATTGCTGGCCCTCCGACGTCAACTAGTAGCGCCGTCGAATCCCGAGTTGGTAATTGGCCTATACCATTGAACTTGTTGTACAGTGTCGTGTGCCTGTGCCTCATGTCAGCAGCCATGATAACGCTGGTACTCTTCCCTTCGCACGGCCGCAGAGCATATACCTCTACGGCAACGTCTTGAGTCGAATCCATGTTGCATCTGAGGGAAGTCTCATGCCCGCAGAAATTCACATCCAGCCAGCCCTGCTGAGTAACTGACTCCCACTTATAGCCGACAACTAGACCGTAGTCCCAGACACGGGCACCACCGGGTCGAACCCTCGCCGTGCAAATTACGCTCCCCACGAATGTGCCGGTGCCCTCCGTTGCTTCTTCGGCAGAAACCAATCGAGGTGCCAGGTTTTCGCGGGACAACTCAGCTGCTTGGTCTTCCTCTCCTACCCAGCGTCCGCTACGTACGAGGCTGACCTTCACGCGCGCCCCTCGAGGCAGTGTCCCGTCGGCCTTGCCGTACGCAAAACCGATCACGTCGAAGGCACCGGGGCGAAGGTAGTAGTAACTCGCAGCCATGGTCGGTGGGATCGTAGTCGGGGAGATTATCTGCGGCGAAGGAGGTTCAAGAGTGAGCAGCCCGGAGAGGCTGCTCGCTTCGATCTCCTGCCGGTTCTATCTATAGCATTTCCGCGCGGCTTTGGGAAACTACGCTTTCCTCCGCAACTGCTCTAACCTAGGCTATATCTGTTGCTCCTGCAACCAGCAAGCAGTCCACAGAAAAGCACCAACCAATTTGACGATAGAGCGCGCTAACCTCCACAGACAGCCACATGCCAACTTCTTGACGTAGTCTTGGAATGCCACCGCTTTTTTCGTTGTCAGCTTGTCGATGTAGCACGAAGCAACGCTCCACACTACCTCGTCGTCGACACCATCTTTCTTGACTTGGTCTTTCTCGACTTGTTCAAGCTTGATACGGTCGGCGATCCCTAGCAAGCCGTCCACCTCTCTCCAACCCATTTTCTCCAGGACGGCGTTCACCTCTAGCCGTGCCGTATCCTCCTCCATTGTGTTATAGCCGTCGTGTGCCCCTCCCAGTCGTACCATATTCCCCTCCATTGTGTTATCTGGAACTACTCCGACCGGATGTGGTATGTTGTGCTGTTCAAGCGAAAAACAATTGTGTGCATAGCGTTTGGCGACTCCTTCTCTGGAGACTCCTTGCAGGATTCTCTGGCGATGTCAAGAATCTTTAACCTCTATCCCCCATTGAGCCTACTAGTAGGCTTTCGATCCTACTAGTAGGCTCGCCAAAAAAATAGTTTGTCAAGCACACAGGCACCGAATGCGCTCCGCTATTAGACCAGAAGGAAGATAAGATAAGAACCTATTGCGTCATTAGTTTTCAGGCTCATCAGTGCATGCTAGCATGGGAAAACTGCTCGTCGGATCACGGGTAATCGGCAAGTTGAAGAAGCACCAGGGCAAAATTGGAGTTGTGCATGCTGTGCGCAAATAGTCGAGGCAGTACACCTACGACGTTCAATGGTCAAATAGATCTCTATAAGCTGTTGCGGCGCGCTCACTCGCACGTGAAGCACCAGTAACAGCTACGCGGTCTCGCGATGATCAAAGCGATTCCGATGCAAGACCCCGCCTACACTGCAAATCTTTGGCTCAACTCCAAATTGAACTTTCTCTAACGTTTCTCGAAGTTTTTATGAAAACCGTATGCCCCCCAATACAAACTTCTTAATAAAAGTATCTGCTCCCGAGCCTACTAGTAGGCTTTTGCCTTGCTACTAGTAGGCTTTGGACCTGGGGGATAAAGGTTAAAAATCCGGCATCTTGAGTCAAGATGAGATGCCGGTGTTGTAACGATCTACTGGCTATGGTGGGGTGCCTACCCGGGCCCGTGGGTTGGGCAAAGTTCGAAAGAATCGGGGCCTCAAAAGAAACGATTGTCATCAACACCACGCTGATCTCTACTCGGCCAACAGCAAAAACCGACGGACTTTTGCCAAATGATGGCACTATTTCAATAATCTAGACAAACGATGATGACTTCGCCAAATGATGGCACTCCGCTTAGCTCAGTACTCTTCCATTAATAGTGTACGAGGCTCGTGGTTTGTACACGTGCGCGTGTTGAAGTCGCTATTTCCAAATCAATCATTGGAAGACTTCCAAAACGCTCCCAAACCCAAACGCAAAAAAATCACAAGGACATCACCTATACCCTATCCCCACATAAATGGGAGCGGCACCAACCGACAGAGCCACCAATTCTAACGCAAAATCCCCGACCAGAGACCCCCCCCCCCTCCCATGGGCAGAGCAACCGCCATGGCGGTCACTATCTTGGCTCAGCGGCAACAAAAGCGTCGTATCAAGCTTCGCCTCCTCCTGCTGATCCGCGCGAAGATGATGGTTCGCGAGCGCAACTATCTCGTGAAGAGCTCACTCCTTTGCCCCAGTCATTTGTCGTGGATCAAGCTATACGAGAGCCGTAACGCCGGCGGTTTCATCTCGACGGTCTCGCTGCCACCGGCATCATTTGACTTGCTACTCGCGGCCTTTAGCCGCCACTACACTAATCGCTCTGGCGTGGGTCGACCTGGTCGACCGAGTGCTTTTGGATCCAAGCACGCTGTGCTCGCTTGCATTCTTCACTTCCATACGGCCGCAGTGGAGAACAAGACGCTCTCCGAGCTGTTTGGTGTCGCCCCGTCCACTCTCTCCCGCACGATCACCAAGGCAGAGGCAGCTCTTGATGCCGCGCTGAAAGACCTCCCCGATGCCAAGATTAAGTTCCCGACAAAGAGCGAGCAACTGCGATGGTCGGCGTTGACCAACGCGCGCGAGCCGTTGGTGGAGGGCGTGTGGGGCTTTGTGGACGGTAAGAATTACCGTGTGCAGTCACCCAGCGACGCCGACCTCCAAAACGCCAACTACAACGGCTGGCTACATGCTGTGCTCGTGACCGGCACGCTTTGCTTTGGTGTGGACGGCACCATTGTCTGTGGCCGCCACAACTGTCCAGGCTCCTGGAACGACGGGGAAACAAGCCGCGCCCTCCAGTCCAAGCTGCAAGACGAGCGCAAAACGGTCGCAGGTACCGGGCTTGCGGCAGACTCCGCCTTCCCCGTGATAATTGGAGTGGTTGGGAAGATCGTCACGCCAAACAAGGAAGGTGACCTGGATCGCGCGCCCGAGGCCTACCACCTCGGTATGGAGGCGATGAGCAACGCCATCACCTCTCTGCGCCAGGCAGCTGAATGGGGAATGGGCTCCCCTTCAAGATGCTACAGACAGCTTCTGCTCCCCCTCCCATACAATCCACACGTACGCGGACGACGCCTGCGTAACATTTTTCGCCTGTACAACTTTAGAACGCGACAGACAGGGATCAGTCAGATCCGCACGGTTTTTGAGGCGTAGATCTTTAGATTTTATTACGGAGAAATTCGATATATTTCTTTTGATAAAGATTACCGAAACTTACACATTATGAGCACCAGCCATCTTAGCAAATAGCGCAAATATGAGCTCATCCTTCTTGGCGTCTCGCTCCTCGCGCTGCTGCTGTTCGAGACGGAGCCGCTCTTCTCGCTGCATGTCGCGCTCCTCGCGCTCACGCCGGTACTCCAACTCGCGCTCTCTGGATTTCTCCTCCATCTCCACGAATAGCTGCACGAGGTTCGATGGCGGCACGTCGTTCGCCGCCTCCGATTCCAAACGGTCAATCATGACGTCAAGTCGGCGTCGTTTCTGCGCGGACTGAGACACCGTGGTTGAGTTCGGGGTGGCGAGCGACGACGAAAGAGATAGCAATTGTTCCGGCGTCAAGCCGGACCGCGACGAAACCGTCGAGTGGCTGGGCTGCGGCCCGTGATCGGCACCGGGAGAGGCAGGAAGGGCGTCACCGGCGCCGCCCACAGTAGCATCCACTTCTGGGGGCTGTACTGACGAAGCTCCCGCTGCCTCTCGTAATGGGGAGGTGGCCGCGCTGAGTCCATCGTCGTCGTCGTCGTCCAGATCCTGAACCCCACCGCGGTTCTCAATGAGCCGGAATGCTCGCTTGGCGCGCCGAACTTCTTCCGGGCAATCCGCATCGCCGGTTGGCTTCGACAGGTTCTTGAGCTTGTAGAACTTGCGCTTCATCGCTTCAGCTTCGCGCACGGGGAAGTCGGGTGGCAGCCGGCGAGCATAGGCGAGCTGGACGGCGTCCCACTGGTTGGAGCCCATGGGCAGGAGCTGCTCCACGACGGAGAGCATAGTATCTAGTTCCGTCGTGGACCAGCCCTTGCCTCTCCCCCGCGCCTGGGACTTGCTGATGCGTACCATGGTTGCGAAGTGTTTGCGCCTTTGGTGTTGTGAGGCCAGCGCGGGGAGGGGGGGCCAACCAATTTGGGAGCGCTCCCAAAAAATGGGAAGACGAAAAATGCGTCTGACCAAATTTGGGAGCACACGCTACTGATTTTGACTGGATCTTCTTGGATCGCATTTTTTGCCTTTGGGATGATTTTGGAAGTCTTCCATTCAGGCATTGGGGGCAAAGTGGTTCATTTTGGTTACGGGCCAAAGCCATGAGGTATCTTGCTTGTAGAGCAAGGTGCCGAATGGCAGCCCCAAAGGGATGGTGGGCGGGTTGAAAAATGCTGGTGCGTGCCGCAAGCGTGATGGCCGAGGTGACCGTTGTGAGGTGAGCTTGGCGGCAACGCTGAGTCGCAGGGTGTCTTGGCGAACCGACGTGTTGCTTGACTTGACCGCTGCGACCCCGAAACCAGAATGAACCACTCGACTCCGGGGAACTCTGCCTGCTCGGACGCGTGTCCACGAGCGGCTGGCCTAAACCCCGGAGCCACGCTCTTTTGAGTCTTGTCCGTTGAGCAACCGATCTTGTCCGAAATAGCTAGACTTGGGACAATGCCTTACTTCCCGATGGAAAAACCATTTTCCGCTTGCTGCGTTCGCTACGCTTACTCCGCGCGGAAAATAACTATTTCCAAATCAATCATTCAGGCATTGGGGGCAAAGTGGTTCATTTTGGTTACGGGCTAAAGCCATGAGGTATCTTGCTTGTAGAGCAAGGTGCCGAATGGCAGCCCCCATGAAATATTGGCCCGTAAGCGGAGTGATCCACTGCCCCCAATGTGTTAGTGAAGCAAGAAGGCAGAATGCACGTACTTACTCAAAGAGCTGAGGTCCGTTCGGCTGGCTGTAGTTGAGGCTGAACGTGAGCTCTGGGAATCGTAGCGAGGCTGCCTTCCGTTGTCGCGTCATCTAAGCTGTTAGGGCACTGGCCATCGTCCTTGCTGTAGTACCGACAGGCGAAACTCGTGTCGACTCACGTACGCTACACTCGGGGTAGGCGTAGCCTCTTTGTAGACAATTCTATCGGAGAATCCGTCTTGAGTGACCTGTGAGTTCCTGTGGCGAGCGTGACGGATGACCAAGACCGTAGGCTCGAGTTGCTGTGGCGGACGGAGCTGCATGACTCGACCAGCCCGATGCCGAACTTGACGTAGTAGTTGAGGAGGCCTGCTCTCGTCGGGTAAACGAGGAGCCCCCAAATTGAAAAACCGAGTGTCCCGGCGGGAGCAGGACGACAATCGTGCTCCGTGTCTACCGGACCGACGCTGTCGTAGGACTGGCGTGAAAAATGCTGGTGCGTGCCGCAAGCGTGATGGCCGAGGTGACCGTTGTGAGGTGAGCTTGGCGGCAACGCTGAGTCGCAGGGTGTCTTGGCGAACCGACGTGTTGCTTGACTTGACCGCTGCGACCCCGAAACCAGAATGAACCACTCGACTCCGGGGAACTCTGCCTGCTCGGACGCGTGTCCACGAGCGGCTGGCCTAAACCCCGGAGCCACGCTCTTTTGAGTCTTGTCCGTTGAGCAACCGATCTTGTCCGAAATAGCTAGACTTGGGACAATGCCTTACTTCCCGATGGAAAAACCATTTTCCGCTTGCTGCGTTCGCTACGCTTACTCCGCGCGGAAAATAACTAGAGTTTCCACGGTGCAGCCGTTGTGCTGCGCGAAGAATGAACTCAGGAAGTAGCCCTCGCTCAGCTGTCTTTTAGATATTAAAACGACTGCTATGAACGAGGAATTAATCTTGCTAGTGCAGACTACACGGTGTGGATCTTTCCGGTGCGGGTACGACATTGGGTGACTACGCTTCCCTTGAGCCAGCACAGAGTTCTTTATGCGAGCAGGTGCAGCCTTCATACATTCAAAGTTCATCATAACACGAAGTGTTAATGACTTCCTTTGAGTATCAATCACGGAGAATTCATTCATGGTGAAACCCCAGGTAGGGCGAAGATCAGAAAGCTGGTCTTCGTGACGGGAAGAACGCTGGTCTGAGGATGGCAGCTTGTGATCCTGGCACGTATAGTTAACGGACGTGCTGCAAAAGCCTGACAACTTTAAGTGCCATCATTGCCATCAATACAGCGGAGTGCCATCATTTGGCGAAGTCATCATCGTTTGTCTAGATTATTGAAATAGTGCCATCATTTGGCAAAAGTCCAAAAACCGACCAACTGGCAGGTCAGCCGATTCGGATGAAGACGATTATGACTCCGACTACGACTCCAACGACGGTCATTGCTCCGCAGCTCATCGGTGGAGACCATCGCAACCAGCAGAAGACAGTCACTCGCAGGTTCTGACAAGTCTGGGGCCTCGAAAGAGACGACTGACGGTCGAATGAGCTCGTCGCGGTCGACTTCTTCTTTGCCAGAGCCAACAACTAGCTGTGGACTGTGCCATTCGTCTTCTATCGGCTACAATCTCTGCTGCCAGTTCCGCGATGTCATGCGAATGCTGGAACAAGAGCGTCTACTGGACACGACTACAACCGGTGCGGATACTCAGCAAGAAGGAACCTATGGCGAAAGTGCGTCTTTGCCAGGCTCTAGACGAACCGCTCGAAGCAGAGCTACTCGCAGTGCCAGAGTTGAAAATGGAGTGGCGGGTGCATCGGCAATACCCCCACAAGATGCGGCCTCATCGAGAGATTCTACCATTCACAGTGGAGTTGAGTCTGGTAGAGGATCAACGCCGTCTGCAGCTGCGTTAAACGAGCGGGTCTTGCAGCTTTTCGCGAAGGAGGATGCAGCCATGGTGGACATTATCAAGTACAAGGAGAAGGAGGCGTACCGCGCATTGTACGCAGAGACCCAAGCACGCGTCGGTCTTTCTCCCGTGGCCGCTCACTTCCGAGACCGGTTCAAGCACGTGGGTCTCATCATGCAGATGCACAAACAGCACCAACAAACGCAACAAGATGGCATCAGTGGCCACTTCCAGAAACTCCACGCTGATCTCTACTCGGCCAACAGCAAGAACCGACCCACTGACAGATCAGCCGATGCGGATGAAGGTGATTATGACTCCGACTACGACTCCAACGACGACTACGATGATGACTTGGACGGCGTGGTTGAAGCCCCCGTGCAACCACCAGAACCTCTTCAAGTCTCGACCGATCCTCAGTCCGGTAGAAAGCAGAGCGAGGAGAGCGTCTCTGCCTCAGACATGGAGCGGATCTTCCCTACTTCCGAGGAGCTGGAACAACTCACACCCGTGGACACCAAAGCTGCGTTGGCCCTGTACGTTCAGAACCGCACTGCGATGGGGGAGATGCTGGACGGATACGCAGAGCTGGTCGATACGCAAATGATCCCCACGCTCAAGAATTCGCTGAGTACTCGCAATCGTGGCGGAATGGTGGAGGCTTTGGACTTCGTGGCTCGAGCGTCCGAGTTCGTGTGTGCCCGTCGTGTGCAGGTGTCTGTGGCCAAGTTGCTGCACGCCGTGTCCGAGAGCGACGTCGGGGACTTCAGCAGTTTCCAGAAAGAGTTCGACGAGCTGGTGATTGAGTTGCAGGGCGCGGTGAACTTCATCCGGTTCTTCCTGCAGACAAGAGCGGCCCGTCGGAAGAACAAAGAGACTAAACGCATGGAGATACGATAAAGGTATGGATTATTCACGAGGCTTGGACGCCCCTCGTCTTCTATCGGCGCGAAAGTTTGAGCAGGTCAACGCGTCCAAGAGAAGAAAGTTTGTCAACGCGCCACTGAGTCCATCGGCAATTGGGATTTGGTGCTGAAGTGCCGCACATTGAAGCAGGGTCGAAAGTACCCGATGCAAGAGCGTCAAGTTTTTCTGCTGAAGCTTTTCCACGTCGTTTATGCGCGACGAACACGTGCATCTTGGTATCAGCTTGTTGTGCTTGGGCTAATCTGTCGAGTGTGGCGAGGAAAACTTCGTGTGCGGCCCAATTGTACAGCACATCGGCAGCAAACACGACGCGAACATTTGCATCTCGCAAGAGGCTTGGCAGTGGCGCACCCCATTCAAGAGCTAGAACCAGGGGTCGGAAAAAATAATATCAAAACAATTATTATGGTATTGTTCCACTACAATTATTTATTATTGGATGACATCGTATTGCAATCATTATTATTGAGTTTTGCCAGCCCAAGTTATTGCGGATTTTTCGTACACATACAAATATCAAGTGAAACATGTTGGCCAATACAATTATTATGGTATTGCTCCACTAAAATAATTGATTATTGGGGTAGCTCATATTGCAATCATTATTACGGCTGAGTGAAGTCTGCAATACAATAACATATTTTATTGTCCGACCCCTGGCTAGAACCGATGCAGATGGTGGGGAACCATTTCGGTTGAGGTTGGTCTGCAGTCTGTGCGTGCACTCTGGCTTCTCTGTGAAGATCGTCTGTGTTTGTTGGTGCGAGGTCTTGACTCTCGCCAGCACCGCTGCGAATAACCCACAGCCGGAGCCAAGCTCAAGCATTGTCTGCTTCATGCTGGCCTTGTCCATTGATTCATCTTGCTCCGGAGATATTGAAGCTCTGGCACCAGCTTGAAGCACTGCCCAGCTAAGCAAAATGGAGGCGTCCCACACATGTGCGCCCATGGCATCGCCGTAGTGTTCCTCCACAGTCAAAAGGTCTCGCTCGTCTGTTGTTGAGTTTTTGGATGGTAAGACGCGAAAAAGCCGCTGACAAACTGTGCTGGTGATGTTTGAATCGTTCGAGTTACTGGTGTTCAGCACTTGCATCTCCACTTGAAGTGGAAGTACCAGGACGTGCTCATCGAGCCACGCACTACCGACGCAGAAAGCCTGCAACAATCGTTGATGGTGATAGGAATCACCCACGATTGCTAGCGTTTGCTTCATCTGGATCCTCAGACGAACGCGAATGTCAATAGGCAACACGCAAGTGCCTTGAGCTGAATGCAACGACGCCCAGAACACCCACTTGGCTTCTTGTCGCCTCTCAGTCGCAGGTTTCTCAATCTTCAAAATGATCCCACCTACGTCTCCAGAACTGACCCCCTGGCTGTTAATGACGCCCGAACTTTGAGAAACGAGTGAGATGTCGACCCCTTCTGGAGGTGGGAGATGCTTGGGGAAAGCTTGCCCCATTTCGTCCACGATGTCGACTACAACACGAAATCTCTGGCCAAGGAGCACGCGAACGGGTAATCCAAACCGAAGTCGAAGCCGTAGCAATTGCAGATCATTTGGCAGAGCTTCGTGTAGTCTCTGCAGTTCATCCCTATCGAAGCTGAAGAGCGGCGAAGGTGCCGTCTCCATGGTTGAGATCTCTGGCCGTTGCTTGAATTGGATATCTCCAATCCAGATCCGTCGACGACGCGTCCGTTCACCGAGTGGCGATTGGAAATGGAAGCGACGCCACTCGTTCTCCCACTGCCACTGCATCCGCGTAGAGCTCAACAACTCTTCCAGGTTTGAGTAGTGGCTGCTACTTGTTGTCTTGAGCCTTGAAGCTTCGCCGGTGCTGACACTTCCAACTCGTCAGGAAGTTCTGCTTACGGATGCCGAGTTGACCCCCCACCTTTCGGAGCAGTCGCTACCACAGCGACTGCAGCAGCTACAGGTGAGAGGTACAACGCAGAGGTCGGTGGCTTGACTTACATTGAGGATCTGCTTCTTCATTCGTGACCAGAGACTCAACTTGAGCAGCATTCAGGAGACCAAACGAGGAACCCGTTTCCAACAAATTCGAGCGGTGACAGACTCGAGTCCACACGATGAGGTGGAGCAGGTGACGCTAAAACTATCGAAAGACGGATCAACGCTTCAGGTGTTGTCAGATGCGGACGGTACAGTCACTGCCTCCCTCCAGTTGATCGACGTTCAAGGCATCACTTTGCATGCAACGCCGATACACAGTTTTTCGCTGAACCTCAGTCACTATGACGACGGACCAGACAACAATTCTACAACAGTGGGGGCTACCGATACTTTGGTCGCATCAAACGAGGGCGACTTGAATCGGTGGGTTCTAGCGTTGACCTGTGGAGCCAACGCCTTTCAGCGGCAACGAGAACGACAGTGCACCGAGCCATTTCCCCCCGACGCCAAAGTAGCAGACCTGGTGTGGCAGGCCGCGCGACTTCGGATCTTCGAGCTGACGGAAGTGATGTCGCTGCCTGAAGCTATCGACCACGTCAGCAAATCCGTTCCAACGTGCGACTTCCAACAGTGTGAAGCTCTTCGCTGCCGTTTGCAGTTTTTGAAGTTTGGCGCCGTTTGACATGTGAGATACAGGTATAGTTCTCCTGTACCATTATGGCAAATGAGGCGACATCAAGGATACGTTTATTGCAGTATCTTACAAATGTGTATCATCTTCTGACTCGAAGTTTGAGTTACTCAAACTGCGAAATTCACTCCGAAGCGATCTCGATTTCACCAGTTCTTGTTATGGTCACATTCAACCTCCTGCAACGTAAGAGGCTGGACGTTGTGCAGCTAAATAGAACTCTCAAAATGGGGTTACGGTTCGTGGACGCGCTTAAAAAGCCAAGCTGCCGCATCAAATTCTTGACGCTGTCTTTGTACTCGCTCGATTCATCACACCAACTGCGCAAGTTTTCCAGCGCGCCTGCAATCGCTGTGAAAAGGACTGCCACCACGAGACTGAGCTCCTTCTTGTCTGCTGCATCGCTCACTACGAGGAAGTAACTAGCAGCAAGGAGGGCGGCAGCCCACAGAGAAGCACCAACCCACTTGGCGATCGAGAGCGTTATTCTGCTCAGCAGCTGCCTCGTCAACTTCTCAACGAAATCTTGGAACGGTACCACGTCTTGGACTGGATCGCGACTGAAATTGATACACACGCCGTCAAAGGTCGCTTTAACATCGTAACAAATACCCAAATGCATCAGGGGGCGGCGGGGGGGGGGAGGGGGTCTTGCGAACAGTCTTCGCGAAAAATGCCAAGTGCTGAACAAATAACAACATGCATTGGGCCTATAACTGAATAAATCAAATACTCGTAAATTCTCCAGAGCTGATCTCCTGACACCATAACACTGCGAAACGAAAGAAACCTCTACTCCTTCTGGCGGTGTGAGATTCTTGGAAAAATAGTTGCCCCATTTCATCCACAATGTCGACGGCACCACTCACCAACCCAGCACATCCCAGCTCTCGACTCCTTCGATCGCAACGAGACTCACTTTGGAGGACTCCTCATTCTCGGCCCATCCGAATTTCTCCAAATGGCCCTGACCCATAACCGTGGAAAACGCAAAATTGGGCATCTTTTGTTTCTCGATGACGACGAAAATCTCCAGCTTGTTGACCGTGGTCATCGCTGTTTCCTCGAGCGAATCCAGCAGAGCCTTGAAATGGTGAATGACAAAGCTGTGCCTGTCGCCTTTTGCAACTTGAACGAACCCCACAAACCCTTCCTCCTTGTCGATATAGGCGGCGTCGTACCCTCCTTGGTTGAACTTTTTCGGCTTCAGCCAGCACTTCGTCGGCAGCACTGGTAAAATATTTGGGTCCACCACCACGACGTCGCTTTGAGGGAAGTCAAGCTCATTTTCACCTTCATAGACAACAAGTCCACCTTTGCGAATACGAGCGAAGAAGAACATGTCCAAAATCCAGCCATCCATCGCTGCATTCGACTCTCTTCTCAAGATGGAAGCAAACCGCTTGACCAGCTCAGCGCCACCACGAACAGCGAGAGCAGTAGCAGCGTAGCGGCTGATAAGTCCCGAGTTTCCCCCAAAGTTACCGTACAGTCGAGCGATCACACTGGCTGACTGCTCCCAGACTAACCCGATGACAATTGGTGGGTTGTCCACCGCAGCTTTGACCGCGTCATCCAACGTCTCCATGACTGTCGCAGTTGAAAACCCAAACATGTACCGAGCATTTCCGCCAGCGAAGTAGAATTTCGATAGCAGGATCAACTCACGCCAAGTCCGCCTAGAAGCAGCATCTGTGGATAATTCTTGATCATCAGATGCGTCCAAGTACGGCAAAACAGACTGAAAGAGCCCGTCATCTTCAACAGCTTTCAAGTATTCATCTAGACTCCAGGACGGCACGTTGTGCTGCATGGCCTTCTTGCCAGCATCGTCATCCAGCTTCACTTTCGTGCGGGACGACAAGACGAGGCGTCGAGTATCCCATTTCTGTCTGACCCATCCGGTGCAAACCTTCAGCTCCGTGTCATTTTGCGTCACCCCATCAAGAAACACCACGTGGTGCTTGGTGTCTTCAACTTCATACAAGATCGCGACCAAGTCGTCCAGATCGGGTGTCAATAGTTTGAAGGTTTTCTTCTCGTTCCCTTCCAAGCGGACGCAAATCGGAGGTTCATCTCGAATGAGGTGAATCCACGTGACAACCCACGCACTAGTGCGAGGGAGGGCCAACGCAAAAACGGCAGCCGTGCTCGACTTCCCCGACCCAGGCGGCCCCACCACAAACCCAGTGTGTCCATCACGCACAACATCGTCCCGCAGAAAAGCGATCAAGTCGGCGGCAGCGTCACGGCAGTAAAGGCAGAGCTTGGTGCTGCTATATTGACCAAGTCCAAAGCCGCTAATATCAGCAGGATTCAGGCTCCAAACGTGGCCTCGGCCTTCAAGCGACAGCGCCGAAGCGTTTGGGTCAAGTGTTGTCTGCTCTTGCCACAACGTTTTCCGTCGCTTAATTGGTGGCGACGCTGGAAATTTTACCAGCATGTGGACTTCGCCCTCGCCCGGTTGAAATTTATCTCCTTAGTAGTTTGAGTTCTTGATAACCAGCGTGGTATCCATCTCCTCGAACCTTTGTAGATCTCTATCGAGCATCAAAGCTTCTGCTTCAGCCCAGTCCAGCCACCGACCGTCCTTCTTCGCCAGGAAGAGCTGCAGGTTCTTGGCGTTGGCACCCTTCAACTTGTTCGCGTTCTTGTCCTTGATCGCATCTTTCAAGTCCCCCACAGTCTCACCGGCGTCAATGTCCACACCGAACGCGCCTCCCTTTTCACCAATAATTGC
Source organism: Phytophthora x cambivora (assembly GCA_033557925.1). Classification (NCBI taxonomy): domain Eukaryota; phylum Oomycota; class Peronosporomycetes; order Peronosporales; family Peronosporaceae; genus Phytophthora; species Phytophthora x cambivora. The sequence goes on along the minus strand of JAUCEB010000012.1, from coordinate 517,271 downwards.
ACACACCAGTGAGAACTTCGCCATCTTTTCTCGAGGCTGGAATGAGGAGAGAAATTCTCTTAAGTTTCTTAGCGTGTTTTATTTGATTTTTGCACTGATGTAGGATCAGGAATCAATCATGTTTTTGGTCTGTAATTTACAGTCTGTAAAAATCGCAAAAGAAAAAAAATGATTTCACCGTAAGATTTTCACAGGTGAAGACGAAGTTCTTCTTCAAGAAGAAAAAGAAGGAGAATGGGGCGTAAACTATGGATCCAGGTGGTGGATGAAGACACTCGGGACGCATTCAACAGTACCGCCGTATTCTCAATCCCAACGTCTGATGCCGTCAAGGATGTTGGCGATCTCCGCCGCGAGGTCTACAACATGCTCCCCGACACCACAAACAGCGATTTGTTAGCCGCCGCCCAGCTGCGCATCTACGCCAACAAAACCACGTATGAGGACAAGAACGATCGGGCCTTGAAGTCATCGGACCTCCTGAAAAACTTGGGGCAGGACGCTGCTAGTGCGCTGATCGTGGAAGTTCCAGCGTCGCCGCCGAACAAACGGCGGAAAACGTTGTGGCAAGAGCAGACAACACTTGACCCAAACGCTTCGGCGCTGTCGCTTGAAGGCCGAGGCCACGTTTGGAGCCTGAATCCTGCTGATATTAGCGGCTTTGGACTTGGTCAATATAGCAGCACCAAGCTCTGCCTTTACTGCCGTGACGCTGCCGCCGACTTGATCGCTTTTCTGCGGGACGATGTTGTGCGTGATGGACACACTGGGTTTGTGGTGGGGCCGCCTGGGTCGGGGAAGTCGAGCACGGCTGCCGTTTTTGCGTTGGCCCTCCCTCGCACTAGTGCGTGGGTTGTCACGTGGATTCACCTCATTCGAGATGAACCTCCGATTTGCGTCCGCTTGGAAGGGAACGAGAAGAAAACCTTCAAACTATTGACACCCGATCTGGACGACTTGGTCGCGATCTTGTATGAAGTTGAAGACACCAAGCACCACGTGGTGTTTCTTGATGGGGTGACGCAAAATGACACGGAGCTGAAGGTTTGCACCGGATGGGTCAGACAGAAATGGGATACTCGACGCCTCGTCTTGTCGTCCCGCACGAAAGTGAAGCTGGATGACGATGCTGGCAAGAAGGCCATGCAGCACAACGTGCCGTCCTGGAGTCTAGATGAATACTTGAAAGCTGTTGAAGATGACGGGCTCTTTCAGTCTGTTTTGCCGTACTTGGACGCATCTGATGATCAAGAATTATCCACAGATGCTGCTTCTAGGCGGACTTGGCGTGAGTTGATCCTGCTATCGAAATTCTACTTCGCTGGCGGAAATGCTCGGTACATGTTTGGGTTTTCAACTGCGACAGTCATGGAGACGTTGGATGACGCGGTCAAAGCTGCGGTGGACAACCCACCAATTGTCATCGGGTTAGTCTGGGAGCAGTCAGCCAGTGTGATCGCTCGACTGTACGGTAACTTTGGGGGAAACTCGGGACTTATCAGCCGCTACGCTGCTACTGCTCTCGCTGTTCGTGGTGGCGCTGAGCTGGTCAAGCGGTTTGCTTCCATCTTGAGAAGAGAGTCGAATGCAGCGATGGATGGCTGGATTTTGGACATGTTCTTCTTCGCTCGTATTCGCAAAGGTGGACTTGTTGTCTATGAAGGTGAAAATGAGCTTGACTTCCCTCAAAGCGACGTCGTGGTGGTGGACCCAAATATTTTACCAGTGCTGCCGACGAAGTGCTGGCTGAAGCCGAAAAAGTTCAACCAAGGAGGGTACGACGCCGCCTATATCGACAAGGAGGAAGGGTTTGTGGGGTTCGTTCAAGTTGCAAAAGGCGACAGGCACAGCTTTGTCATTCACCATTTCAAGGCTCTGCTGGATTCGCTCGAGGAAACAGCGATGACCACGGTCAACAAGCTGGAGATTTTCGTCGTCATCGAGAAACAAAAGATGCCCAATTTTGCGTTTTCCACGGTTATGGGTCAGGGCCATTTGGAGAAATTCGGATGGGCCGAGAATGAGGAGTCCTCCAAAGTGAGTCTCGTTGCGATCGAAGGAGTCGAGAGCTGGGATGTGCTGGGTTGGTGAGTGGTGCCGTCGACATTGTGGATGAAATGGGGCAACTATTTTTCCAAGAATCTCACACCGCCAGAAGGAGTAGAGGTTTCTTTCGTTTCGCAGTGTTATGGTGTCAGGAGATCAGCTCTGGAGAATTTACGAGTATTTGATTTATTCAGTTATAGGCCCAATGCATGTTGTTATTTGTTCAGCACTTGGCATTTTTCGCGAAGACTGTTCGCAAGACCCACTGCCTGAGCTTTAGCGTCGTGAAGGACCTCATTGATGTCTTCGGGTGCTTCCGAGTTGACATCGAGCGCAAATCTGGCGATAGGAGGGGCGTCTCCTTCACCGTGCAGAGCGACCAGCAGGCTCCAGACCATAGGAGTCACAAATCGGAAGTCCTTCATGATCTCAAGTCCTGAACGTACAAAGGCAGCTCGATTGGGGTCTTCACTGGTCGTGTCCCAGCCAGGCTGCAGCAACTCGTGGTTAGTGATCGGGCCTGGCAAAGGTCCACCCTTCCCCACGAACAGCGCCCAACGATTCATCCACTCGGCGTGCACAGCGAACCAGCACTCTTTGAACTTGAGCTCCTTCCGGTCATAGGTCATCACCAGCTTCAGCTCCAAGCGTCGACGGAGCTCGATATCTTCCGAATACGTTGGCTCTGATGCTGATGCCATGCTCAACCGCTGCAGGCTGACAGCCGAAATTCTTCGGCTTGGTGAGCGTGACATTGGTGGGGTTATCGATGCTGCAGTCGTTGGCGGTGGCTGCACTGCAAGCTTCACTGGGGGCGGTAGACGGAAGCTCAATCGTCGAGGCTCACCACTTGAGCGGCCCAGTCGCTCGCGAATGCCTGCCAACGACTCCTGTGAGACGTCTTCTCCGTTGATCTCCACGAGCTCAGCACCAGAAGAAACGCTGCCATTCCTCTCTAGCACACCACGAGAGCCGTCAGGTAGAGGGATGAAGCCCAGCACCACTGCACGGTTTGCCACGGAGCCATCAAGGTGCAGACCAAGCGAACCTGCTGGGACCTCCACGCTTACGACTTTATCGGATGCACTTGGTACAAACGGATGCGTGTCTGACTCAAGCAAACGATCTTCCATGCCTGTCACGCGAACGAAAGATGGCGATCTACCCGTTGACTTGATCACCGAAGGCACAGTCGGCAATGGAGCAGTTGGCTCAAAGGCTGATTGATTTTCCGGGGTTGCCGCACGAGGAGCAGCTAAAGCGGTTGCAGCGCGGAGGCCACTCCACATCCAGCTGGACCATTCACCGGGCTTGTTGGTGTCACTACCTTCCATTAGACTCGTTGAGCTGCTACTGGGACCGAGAAGTAGTTGAGCCTTGTCGTCCTGTTCAGGACTCTGTGGGGTTGCCATCTTCTGGTAGTTCTGAGGCGGCACTCGGAAGCGCAGCAGCCGCTTGAGGTGTGCAGCTTCTCGCAGGATGGTGCCGATTTCAGCGAGCGTCTTCCGTGGCTCCTGCATGAAGTCGATCTTGTCCATACCGACCAGTACGCTCCCATGAGGGACTTTGCCACTCGCTTCCACAGCACCCGGTGTGCCTTCACGCGCCACCGGAGCGAAATCGTCCAGCAACGCTGCATCGGTGCAGCTTCCGTCGAGCAAAATACCGAGCGGACCTGCAGGAACATTCACCTCCTCGATCTGCCACGCTGTGATGTCCATGCCAGCAACAATCATGCTCGAGGGTTTGACTAAACCGCCGGTAAACTCTCCAGTTGGGCTGCCCGGTGTTGAGATCAGTTGCACCGTGTCTGACGATGTCGGCTTGATCGCCGAGAAGAGCGCCAGCATGGTGGCGATCGCTGTCTGGAGCCAATTGCTGGATCGATGGAGCTTTGCACAATGAACAACCGATAGGTGAAGTTGAACCGGTCACAAGTCCTCGAGTATGACCGGCACATTCGTCCTCAGAGCGACCTATTTCCAGCCAAGTAAGCATCTCAATCATCAAGGCGAAACGCACCAGGACGCTGCCAGCTACATAGCCCTGCTATCCATCGGCACCACGTCATTTTCATCTCCCTCCATCTCCATTTCTTACCGCAGCAAAGCGGTCGGGACTGCGTCTTCAAGTCTTGAAGTAGTATGTATTCGACCTGTTCCACACGCCAGCACAGCACACAGCTCTACATGCATAGCATCAGCCATTGACTGCCTTTGTGCTTCACGGGCATGCAATGATCCTATCTACTGGGAAGCTGTGGGCGCCGGGGGCGGCACATCGGAGGCGTCTGTCGAGCTGTTGACGTTGGCTGCAGGGGGTGCACTCGCGCTGCCCTTATCGCCGTCATCGCTGTCCTTGCTGCTACGCGGGCTGCTGCCGAGCGTCAGCGCCTTCGTGAGCGAGATGGTGGCCTTGACCGTGCTAACAGCAGCACGGAACTTCCTGCGCGCGTTGAACTTGCGCAGCTCCTGCAGCGCCGTGGACAGCTGCACGTCCTTGGCCGCGTCGCCGGCGATCCACGGGTGCTCGAGCAGCTGGCGCGCTGTCCAGCGCTCCGTGGGCTTGAGCACGAGCATCTTGCTGATGAGGTCCTTGGCCTCGGGCGACACGTCGTCCCAGTAGGGCGAGTCGAACTCGTAGCGTCCGGCCTTGATGAGCCTGAAGAGCACGCCCTGGTTGTCGTGGTGGAAGGGCGGGTAGCCGCACAGCAGGATGTACGTGATGACGCCGATGCTCCAGATGTCCACCTCCTTGCCGTAGGGCTTGGCCATCAAGATCTCGGGCGCCACGTAGCCGGGCGTGCCGCAGGCGGTGGACAGTCCGGCGGCGTCTCCGTTCTGGATCGCCGCCTTCTTGGCGAAGCCGAAGTCTGCGAGCTTGATGTCGGCGTCGTCCTCCTGGCTGCTGAGCAGCAGGTTCTCGGGCTTGAGGTCACGGTGCACGACGTCTGCGTCGTGGCAGAAGGCGATGGTCTCGAGCAGCACCTTGACGAGGTCGCGCGCCTCCCTCTCCGAGTAGAAGTTCTTCTTGACGATGCGCTCGAAGAGCTCTCCGCCCGGCATGAACTCGGTCACGAGGAAGAAGTACGTGTCCTCCTGGAACACGTCGTACAGCTTGACGATGTGCGGGTGCTGCATCTCGCGCAGGATCTTGACCTCGGCCACGAGCGCCTGCAGGTCGTCGGCCGACAGCTGCGCGCGCTTGATGCACTTGATGGCGAAGCGCCGGCCCGACGCCTTGTGCGTGGCCTCGCGCACGACGGAGAAGGTGCCGGCGCCCAGCTCCTTGCCCAGCGCGTACTCGTCCGCGAAGCGCGACGTCGCGTCGTGCGCCGCCAGCGCCTCGAACTGCACGGCGGGCGGCGGCGGCGGCACGAGGAAGCGCACGACGCGCTCGGCGCCGCTGGTGCCCACGAGGATCTCGCGGATCTTCTCGAAGCTCCAGCAGGCCGCGGCGTCCGTGAAGTCGTGCGCGTTCACGCCCAGCAGCAGCGAGTGGGGGCCGATCTCGCCCTGCAGCTCCAGCGCACCGGGCTCGCCCGCGCCGCCCACGGGACGGAAGCCGTCCACGACCACGTGGCCCTCGCCCGCCGGACTCTTGCTCACTATGAGGCCCAGAGGACCGGCGGGCACCACCACGTCCACGCGCTTCCACTGCGAGCGGTTGGGGCGTGACGGCATTGTCGGGAGGGTAGTCGGAAGTAGCAGTTAGTTATGTGGAGCGCGGAGCTAATAATGGAGCCCACGCAATGCTTGACACGGGAACGTCACATGTCGCACTTAAGGGAGAGTAGTACAGTCAGTGCGACATATTTACGGGACGTTGTAGAACACTAATAACGAGGTTTCATTAGTTCAACGAGGTCAACTAGCAAGTAAAAGTTCAAATAAATGTATTGAGTATTTTATGGTATCTAGTTATAGAGGGATACAGAAGAAGTTTTAGCGAACTGTAGACGCCTGGCTGGACGCGCTATGCTTGGTGTCGGAATATCCACCGGGCAATATTCAGTCGGACCATTACGCTGCGGGTTCTTGTCGTTGCGTGATGGCGACGTCGCGCGATGGGGAGCCGGAGATAGGCGCGAATATCCACCGCAAGCGCCCGCGTGAGGCTCCGCCGCAGTGGCGCTCCCAGGCGAGTCAGGAGCTGCTGCGGCTGCGCTTCCGGGAGCTGCGCGGGCTGTTCGACGACGCGGAGACGGTGGCGGACGTGCACGAGGCCTGGGGGGTCGTGGCGTCGAGGCTCAATGAGAATGACGAGCTACTGGACGAACAGGTGGACGCCGTCAAGTGCAGCGACCAGCTCACGAGGCTGCGCCAGCAGTGGCAGGACAGCAGCACGACGCAGCTGCACCTCATGATGGCCGAGTGCTTCAGCACGAGCGTCGCCGCGCAGCCGCAACAACGAGAACAAGGACATGAGCCAGTGAGAAGCCACTTCAACCGAGCGATGGAGCAGGCCATGGCGCAGGAAGCAGAGGCCGGAGCGTCTCCCAAGCGGCAGAAGACCACGGAGACGACACCGTCCGTAGCACAGAAGACGGTGGTGGGAGTCTCTACACCACCACGACTGGAGTCAGCGCCTCCGTCTCCCCACAATGAAATTGTGGTGTCCCCCGAGCCAGCATCATTGTCGCCTGAGCCGGTTCCACAGGATGAGGATCAAGTGCCAGTTGAAGACGAAGCGATTCCGAGGCAGGACGAGATCATGCTTGCTCTGGAGAGACGCTCCCAGCAGATGGAGAGACTCGCCAGGTCGCACCAGACGCTGGCCGAAGCGACCCAGAGACTCATGGAGGCGCTGGCGAATCGACAACCGTAGCCTGCTTCAAAGCAGCCGTATCGACGTTATGTAGCCATGTCCCTCTGTATATGGAACGGAGATGTCAACTTATCTCGTAATTAGAGGTATCGTACTTATTTGAATCACCTGTTGGCTGGCAGTCAAAACCGAGGCACAGCAAGCCCAAGCGCCCGATCCGCAGCAAGTTCCGCCGCCATGTTCAAGCGCTTCAGTGTGGACGAGCACGTGAGCACCAGCAGCAAGGTCAAGTCCTCGCAGCAGCGCAGCGTCCGCTCCAAGGTGCTGGAGCAGTACCCGGAGCTGGAGCCCTACGCTGAGATGCTCATGCCCAAGAAGGCGCCCATGGTGGTGGCCAAGTGGTGCGTCAGCGAGTGTCTGATATATGTCAGTCAGGTGCCACTGCTTGACAGCGTCGACTAATTATAGATGTTATATGCGACATTCAGCCACAACCACATCCAGATCGTGCTGCACGAGGGCGAGCCCGTCTTCTTCAACCAGCGCGACGGACCGTTCATGCCCACGCTCAAGCTGCTGCACAAGGGTAGCCAGCTACTGCAGTGGAGCTAGAGTATAGTGGGCCGCTGATGTTTACTTTCACTTGTGCTGCCCGCAGTGCCGCACGTGATGAAGCAGGTGCGCGCGGACAAGGGCGCGATTCCGTTCGTGCTGTCAGGCGCCAACGTCATGTGTCCGGGTCTGACTTCGGCCGGTGGCGACATGCCTGAGCCTCTGGAGGCCGGCACCCCAGTGGTATGTTGGTCGACTGATGAGTGGAGTGTGAGAATTGGTTGGTGCTGATGGGTTTTTGTTGGGTGGCAGGCGATCATGGCGGAGGGCAAGGAGCACGCCATGGCTATCGGCATCCTCACCATGTCTACGGACGACATCCGGAACAAGAACAAGGGCATCGCCATCGAGATGGTGCACTTCCTCGGCGACGACCTGTGGACGTGCTCGCACATCGATTAGGCAGCGAGCAGATTGGCCGACAGCACCTAGGGAAACTTGATGGTCAAGTTACTATGACGTGAACTCGAACCTTGTTCAATTGGTGCAGTTTTTGATTCAAGGTATGATTGTAGTACGGCACGTGAGTTGCGATTTGGAACAAGCCTTGTAATCTATCAGGGCCAAGTTGCTAGGACTTGTCCGAGCCACTCTGCATGGATGCCAGTGTCCGCTCCAGCTGTTCCCGCAAGCTAGAGCTGATTTCTCTGGTAGAACTTGAGCTAGGATGTACATGTGCAGCCCTGGCGCTGGATGATGCCGATCTGTGTAACTTCCAGTCGAAATTGTGCGTGTTGACGCTCGAGGCGGCAGGTTGCAGGTCGATACCTCCTCCCATAAGCGAGTTCCCGATCGTAAAAGCTGGGGGACCACTGGGTGGTGGGCCTAAATCAACGGCCCTGTTGTCTTCGGTGCCATGGCTTGAGGAAGTGGACGCGGTGTTGGTGACTTTAATAGCTTCGCCATCCTCGCTGGCGACGCTGGTCAACGAAGCTAGCCTATCCAGACTGAGGTTCGTCTTTGGCGGAGATGATAGCGCCGTTTTCAGGTCCTTCGCGGTCTCGTTCGCCTGGCTGATCAAACTCGTCAATGAGCCAAGTCTGTCAAAACTGGGGTGTGACTTCGGTAGATTGAGCATCGAAATGCCTCCTCCCGTAAGCGAATTCTGGAGCAGGAATGAGGGTGGGGCGTCAGGTGGTGGCCCAAGCAACGCTACCGCATCTTTCCCACTGCGCTCGTCGGGACTCTTCGTGTTTTTACTGGCATCTGCCTCGCTATGAGACTTGAACGAAGACAGCCCTTGAATTCCACCTCCCATGAGCGAGTTCTGTAGAGTAAATGCTGGAGGAAGTTCGGGCGGAGGTCCCAGACTCGTTGCTGTCGCTGTACTACCGCTATTTCGTGTATCTCCACTCGACCCTGAAGGTTCCAGTCTGTAAAACCGAGCGTTGCTGTTGGGAGTGCCAATTTCACGGTGCTGCTGCGTCGCACTTCGTTCCAGTGTTGTAGATGCCCGCTGTGCACGATCAATAGCTGTCTGCAATGCGGCAAGCGGATCGAAGCGGTAAGTTTCCAATCGTTCAGTTTCCGCATTGTGAGTATTGTCCGAACTCGTTGCTGCCGTCGTCGTGGTAGCCGAGGAGGCACGTGCACCAGTATCCGTAGTAGGTGCATCGGCAGATGAGGAGTTGACTGGTGCATGCGCTGCTGTCGAGAGGGCGTCCAAAGCAGACCGATATGACGCTGAAGATGATGCCAGTTGGTGTAGTGCCGACGATAAGCCCGTTTGATCCCCCAACAATCCTGCCGCTGAAGCCGTTCCCGTAGATTGAGTGCCGCCCAGCGAAAAGCTCGGCTGAAGTCCAGTTGACGGCGACGGGAAGTACGGCCTCAGCAAGTCGCCGAGCGTCCCCAATCCGTCGCTGTCGTTGCGAGCAAACAGCGGGTTGGATCTCGGTGGCAGCCCAACGTCCCCGGCCGTCGAGCTGGTCGACTGAATTTTGACATCCGACAATTGCGACGCGAAACTCGACGCCGTGGACGCCGTCGACGCACCAGCCACACTGACAGAGACATCCGTCGACGAGGACGAGTGGATGCCCGGCACGCCGGTCGACGACGTGGAATGAGTGGCCGACTCGTCCGTGGAGCTGCTATAGCTGTGGCTGCTGCCTCCCCGCTTGATGGGCTGGCGGAACTGCGGCTCGTAGAAGATGGGTACATGTTTTCTGTTGGGTCGGGGCTTGGGTGGCGAGTCTGGAGCTGGCGGCGGCTGGCGGGAGGCAGCCCGTCGGCCCTTCGGCTTGCTCGTCGAGCCAGCGCTGGACGTCGACGCGTCCAGCAGCACGTTGCTCGCAGGCCGCTGGTCCCGCCGCATGATCTTGACCTTGAGCGTGCCTGTCTCAGCCTTGGCGGTGAAGGCGTTCTCCTTGTGCTTGCGCTTGACGCCGCCTGCCGACACCAATATCAGAATAGTACATGGAAATAGGTTAAAGATTCATTTCTCAGCCAATTCGCACGTAAAACACGTGCAACTGGTATGCAACTGAAGATGAGACGATGAGGAAGATGATGGTGGTATGTTCAAGCTCTGGTATGCAGCACAGAGGGCAGGACACGGCGACGTACCAGTAGCAGCGCTCTCCATGTCGGCCATAGTTGCGGAATGTTTGTTCTCAAACACGAAACCTAATCTTGGTACGTAGTGCCATATACATGGCACTCTGTACCAAATATGTAAATATGGTACAATGTACCATGTTTTACCTACGCATTCCATTTTGAAGTTGCAGACAGCTATAGTATGGAGGTGGACGGCGCGATGCTGCTGACCATGGCGTTCAGCCCGCGCGCACTGGAAGACGACCCGCAGTGGCGTGACGTGCCCGACGTGGTGCGCAGCTCGTTCCTGCTGGTGGCGACGGAGCTGCAGCGGCTACACCGCCTGGTGCTTGCAAATCTTCAGCCTCGCTCCGCTGCGCTTCAAGGCGGAGGCCACGAAGATCTCTCGACGCAGGATCCTACCGGTACATGTATCCATAGGATCCACAGGATGCAGAGCCTGCAGGACGAGATGCAGCAGCTGAAGACGCAGGTGCAGGACGTGCAGCGCCAGGCCGACGCCCGCCACGAGAAGAGCAGGCGGAAGCTCTCGAGTCTGTGGGGCGAAGTGGCCGCCACCGCCCAAACCGCGGCCGACGCGCAGACGCAGCAACTCGCAGCTGCAGACCAAGTGGCGGCCAGCTGGCAGACTGCAGAGACGCAGCTGAAGCTGCTGCAGCGCCGCGTGGACGAGCAGGAGCAGCACAGACACGAGCTGCGGAGGCGGCAGGAGACGTGCAGCCAGCAGCTCCGACGGCTGCAACGGGACTTCGCGGCTCACGACCACCGCGTGGTGGGGACGACGGGGCCGGTTCAGAAGGCAGCGGAAGAGGTGACTGATGGAGAGATCCAGGAGAGGCTCAGAGGTGGACCCAGGAAGGGTGACGGTGCGAGGCAGGTGCTGCTGCATCAACGCTACGTGGAGGCGCTGAAGAGACAGCAACAACAGGACAGAGCGGGGCTGAGCATTGTAGTGGAGGATCGTGTCAATGTTTGAAGATGTGAAGAAGGAAAGCGGGTGAGTGGGGGGTGGGAGATGCTAGTGTTGATTATGTTACAAGGACTTGATGTTTGTCAAAATCGTGTTCGTCTTCGGTCACGCGACTGCGTTTCCGCCTCTGCAGTTGCTGCTGGAATCGGATCTGTGAAAGTTACGAACGGGCTGAAGTACTCCACCTGTCGACGAATGAATAGAAGTTGCTCGGGGTTTCCAGTCGCAAGCTCCACTAACAACCGAGGGAACCACCCGACGATCGTCACGGTGCGCTGCACAGCTAAAATCGAGGTGTGGAGGTCGAAACTCGCTTTGTCGTTGACGCGAATGCTCCAAAGCAATCGCGGTGAAAAAATCGCGTTATCGCCGACGATGAGCTCGAACGCGCAGCCAGCGGCGATACATAGCACCAGAATGACCGCTGGTAGACCAAAGTACTTGCGAATGCGTAGTTGGTGCGTCAGACTTGGAGTCACCGCGTCGAGAATCAGTAAATAGTGCAACCAAAGCCACCAGGCGACGACTGCAAGACATGGTGAGGCTTGCCAACTGGACAAGTCAAACAGACAGGCTGCGAGCACAGTGCCCTGAAAGGTGGAGAAGAGCACATCGAAATTCCAGACAAGCAAACGTAGCAGATCACGCTGCGCTAGTACAACGACGCTGCAAGTGAAGATCAGTGAGCACAACGCTGCTACAGCTGCCACACCGACCGTGAGTGGGCTTGTGGAAGCGCATCGCTGGCCCAAAATCATGAACCAAGAGATCGCTGTCGCACTGAGCCCCATCACTCCCATGATGTACACCACAGCTTTTGCACAAGGTGAGATCAACCGCTTTAGTAAGTGAGAGGGTAGCAGAATTTTTGTCGCATCCACGACTAGAGCTTTAGTTGGCGCTAGTTGCAAATGTTGGGCCCGTGATAAGTTGTTGGTTGTGTTTGATACTAACACGGAGGCGGGTGTTGAATCTCTTAGCACAAGCTTCACGCGAGCCAAAATCAAAACACAGGGGATAGTATGCCGCCCCGGCGTCGGAGCTGGATTGTTCTTCCGGTCATGGAGGCGAGTACGCATGCGCCGTCGCTTTGAGTGGGCCTTCTTGAACATGAAGACTGCGATTGTCGAGGCCGTGAAGACAACAACTTGGCGTGATTGAAAGGGTATCACGCCGATATAGAGGGTTGGATAGCTCGAGTCCACCACAAGACTGTAAGCGCAGCACACAACGAGTGCTATCATTGCGGGGCCAGCGATCAGTGTGGACTTTACAGCAGCTGGAAACGTTCGGAAGTTTGCATCGATGGCCACCACAGTCTGGAAATTGAACCACAATGTAAAACACGTAAGCGCACGCAAGTCGCCAAAGATCACACCGAGGCCGAACCACGTGAGGAAGTTGAGAATTGAGATGAACCAGAACTCGTAATATCGAGGCAACAGGCTGAGGATGTCAATAGAGAAGAAGGACGCGAAAAACACTGGGGGTAGCGTTGAAGTCACTACGATGAGCGGGATCCATGGAGTGACAATTGCCGAGGGCACAAACAGCAAGCCAGCAAAGGCTACCAGGCTGATGCGAAACAGTGTCAAAAGTATTGGGGTGAAGCGGTGCATGGTCCCTTCAAACCACTGATACGCTCGGGTTGGCAGAAAAGCTGACGCTGGCGTCCTGGATATGTTGACGACTGCCAGTGTCTGTGCTAACTGCAGTTCATATAACCCGATTGAATCCGGCGGCACATCTCTCTGCTGTTGGCGCTCGAGTCTATCAGCAACAGCGATAGTACCTGCTACAACCTCAAGATGAGGAGTTTTTTGCCCCGTGGCAGGAGGAACTGGCACGATCCGCAAGCTCCGGCGAAGTGTTGGCACAATCCGCGAGCTCCGGCGAAGCGCTTTTGAGCTTGGTCGAACATCAGGAAGAGAATGCAGTCGACGCAGTGATAACGAAACACTGGCAGGAGACATCGGCAAGTGCGAACTGCGCTCTAAAATACGAGGTTGCCAAAATAGTTTGCAATTGGGAAAGAAACTTGGCAGCAAACGCAGTCTTGCATATCGGATAAAGCTTATCAGCTTTCTGTTCATAGCATTTGGTGTATTTTTTCTGGGGCTAAGCAAAATTTAATGCTATCGATTCGAACTTTCGACGGCGACACTATCAACATGATCACAGTTTGTTCCAGCAGAATCTTTTGCCTGCCGTCGCCACCACAACCTCGAAACAGCTCGCTTCTGTGCATGTTCTACTGCCCCCATTGGTGCTGGATCTGAAAAGGTCGCGTATGGACTGAAGTATTCGACATGCCGATGGATAAAGAGCAATTGATCAGGACTTCCGGTTGCAAGTTCCACTAACAACCGAGGAAACCACCCCACGATCGTAATTGTGCGCTGAACAGCTAATGTGGACGTGTGTAGGTCAAAGCCCGTGCCTCGCACCACATGCACGCTCCAAAGTAAGCGCGACGAGAAAACCCTTCCGTCACCTAGGATGAGTTCTAGTGCACAGCCAGCGGCGACGGCCAGCACCAAAATGACTGCTGGTAGTCCGAAATGTTTGCGAATATGCAGCTTTCGCGTCAGACTTGGGGTGAGCGCGTCAAGCACGAGCAGACAGTGAAACCACAACCACCAGGCAGCGACGGCGAGGCAAGACGATATCTGCCAGCGTAGCAGATCCAAGAGACACACTGCGAGAGCCGTGCCTTGGAACGTCGAAAAGAGCACGTCAAAATTCCACACAACCAAGCGGACTAGATTTCGTTGGGCAAGTGACACGAAGACAAACATGAATGCGAGAGAGAAAACAGCAGCAGTGGCGGAGACGATTAGTTTGAGTTGATCAGATGAGTGTCGCTCTTGGTGGTACAGAATGACCACCCACGCAATTGCTGTAGCACTTAGACCTACGACCCCGGTAAAGTATACTGCCGATTGGACGTACGATGCTTTCATCCACGACAGAAGACGCCCAGGCAGCACTACGTTTCTCGCGTTCACAACGAACGGGTCATGGGGAGAGACTTTCAGCTTTTGATTGTTTGTCACTGTTGACGTCGTGGTTGTAGAATTTTCTTGATCCGCCAACAATGTCAAGGCTGATGCACTAAAGTTTGTTAGGCCGACGCGAGGGGATACTTTAAGATGCTTTAGCTTTAGTCGCGCATGCAGACCGACACAAGGGATGGTGTGTCGCCCTTGTGCTGCATCTGGGTCCACTTCTCGATCTCGGAGGCGCTTTTTCAAGCGGTTTTTCTTCGCGAAAGCCTTTTTGACTACGAACACGGACAGTGTTGACGCCGTGAAAACAATAACTTGGCGCGACTGCAGCATCAAATCCCCAATCCAGATAGGTGGAAAGCTAGCGTCGACCACGAGATTGTAGGAGCAGCACACGACTAACACTATGAGAAACGGGCCGCTGATCATAATGGACTTGACAGCGGTCGGAAATGTCCGGAAATTTGAGTCAATGAACACTACGCTCTGCGAACTGAGCCACAGTCCGATGCAGGAAATTGCACGGATGTCCCCGAAAATCACGCCCAAGGCCACCCAGTTAAGCGTGTTGAGCGTCGTGATGAACCAGAACTCGTAGTGGTAGGCCAGCAAGACCAGCACGTCGAGCGAGAAGAAGGTCACAAAGATCACCGGGGGTAGAACGATAGTCGCAACCATTAGGGGCACAACTGGCATGATGATCTTCGTCGGCACAAATAGCAAACAACCGAAGCACAGGAGACTGAACCGGAAGAGAGCGACCAGGAACGAGTTGAGGAAGCGGTGCATCACTAGGTTTAGTCTGTTGTGGGCGTTTGTTGGCAACATCTTGGAGATCAGCGTCTTAGTGAGGTCGAAGCTGGGAAGAGGCTGCGCCAATTGGAGTTCGTACAGGTGCTCCGACTGCGGGTCTTGAGCACTGGAAACTCGCGAATCGGTCTGACCGTTGGATACTGGGGCTTCTGGGGTGACTCCGAGCACTGGAAGGGGTTCATGAGACTGCTCAAACTCGTTGCGCATCGGAACAATGCGCATCTCGGATCCAGACCGGTGGGCTGATGCGGTTTGCAGCCCTGCAAAAAGGCCCTTGACGCTATAAAAAACTGTGCTTGGAAGTTGTAGTTTACAAAGTCTAACTTCAGAAAATCAAACCACGCCGCGTTCATTAGAATCAGCACAAACGCGGAACTGCTGTCCCTCAATCCCTTAAACTTGTAAGATTGACACCAAGTGTCCACTCAAAACTGCACTCGTCGGCCACTTCAAGTTGTTGTACCATTTATTGTGCCTTTCACCTATTTTGGCGGGTAGACTGTTAATTCAGGCGGAATTAGATCCATAAAAGGGTGACCTACCTGTGTTTAATGCTAATTCTGCCTATGATTGTGAACGCTTCCCCTACACCCGCGATCGGCCTTTGGAAGTAGGGCTGTTTAGTGCAGTGCACGAAAGTCCGCGAACGTGCACTAAAGTACTTTAGTGCATGCACTAAAGTCAAGGCGGGACTTTAGTGCAGATTACCAAAAACAGTTTATTACGGGCATAGCCCAAATGAAAACGCAGCGAATGGCCAGTTGTCCTATAATCGTACTTACAGAGTTTTGAAAATTACATTACATGGCCATGCTCGGACTTTAGTGCACGCCATGCACTAAACAGCGCTATTTGGAAGCTAATCGACTGAGATACGGCGGGATAAACCCAGAATGGCGGGCAGCGAGCCCGCCAATTGCCCTGTTTCCTTCTAAATCGGGCTGGATTAGCTTAGTCCGCCTTAACTCGTCTTCACCTTCGTCACCTTAATTCGCCAACGTTTGGATAGCCTTGAATTAACAATGTAATTAGCTAACCAAAGGCATAATTAAGACCGAGATGGGATTAGAATTATGCCAAAATTATCACGGCAGAATTGGTGAAAGGCACAATATATGGTAACTTGTACCACATAAATACATCGTACCAATTTACGGGTACAAAATATACACACACACACCCATTTACGAAGACTGCAAGAATGATGAACATGCGGTCAGCGCTCTCGCGTCCGCTGCGGCGCGCGCTGCGGCTGCAGCAGCCGCGCTGGATTTCGGACGTGAAGGTCACGCGAGATAATGGGCTGCCGGACCTGATCATCACGCCGGTCGCGGCGCAGGTGCGTCCCAAAACGCAGCAAACAAAATATGGTCTCAATTTGTGTTCGTTTAACGTTGACGCGGACTATTTTAACAGAAACTCATCGAGGCGGCCGAGCGCCAGAAGACGAACAACCTGATGCTGCGCGTGGCCGTGGAGGGCGGCGGCTGCTCCGGCTTCAAGTACGTGATCGAGTTCGAGAAGGACGCGACGCCCGACGAGGAGGAGGACGTGGTCTTCGAGCAGCACGGCGGCAGGGTCGTGGTGGACAAGGAGTCGCTCGAGCTCATCCGCGGCAGCACCGTCGACTTCGAGCAGGAGCTCATCCGCAGCGCCTTCGCCGTGGTCAACAACCCCAACGCAGTCAGCGGCTGCGGCTGCGGCACGTCCTTCGACCTCAAGGACTGAGGCGGAAGACGCTGCGGCCAATTCGATGCATAATACAACAGCTAACCACCGACTCTTGTTGTCTTGGCTGACCCTTTGTGTGCTGCTTACTCCCAGAGCACCACCACGCCGTTCTTGTCGCAGGACGCGACGCCCTGGCCGTCGGGACGCCACACGCAGCAGGCGACGGCGCCGTGATGGCCGGTGGGACCGGATTTGAGCTGCTTCTCGAGCTTGCCGGTGCGTGCGTTCCAGAGGAAGAGCACGCCGGAAGCTCCGCCGGCGAGTGCGTAGCGGCCGTCCGGGCTGAGAGAAGCTTGACTCCAGTCGAACCCGCACTGGTAGTCCTTGTGACGAAGCTCGCGCAGCACGCCGTAAGTGCGCGGGTCGATGACTCGGAGAGAATGGTCGCGCGAGTTGGTGAGCAGCTCGTTGCCCCCGAAACTCACGGACGTCGCTTGCTCTGTGTGGAGACCACGCATCTCCTGCACACAGCGCCGTGTCCGGGTGTCCCAGAAGCGAATTGCGCCGTCCTGGTGAGCACTCGCGAACTGAACGAAGCCAGCATCTGCGCCTGTAGGCGCTGCGATGTCGTTGCAGCTGGAGACGCAGCTCACCGTCTGCAGACGCACTCCACGCACAACGTCCCACACCCGCAGACTGCGATCCGACGAGCCCGTGATCACTTCGTGCGGCATCACGGGGGAGAACTCGGCCGCCAAGACTTTGCCCTTGTGTCCTGTGAGCGTCTGCATGACACGTCCAGTACCCACTCTCCAGACGAAGCACTTGCGGTCACACCCCGTGCCTAGAACCAACGCCCCGTCCTCCGACGCTCGCACACACAGTAGCGGATGTGCCGTGCCCACCCCTCGGTACTCCCCCAGAGCTCTCGGGGGCGACGCCGCGCCCGCCTCCGCTTCCCACGCTCTCACCGTTCCATCGCTGCTGCCACTGAACAGAATCTTGCCGGAGGTATTAAAGCACACCGAGTTCACCTCCGTCGCATGCGCGCGGATGGAGTGCGTGACGTGCGTCATCAACTTGGCTTCGGAGCCTCCCCCGCCCAGCCCCTCGTCCTCACTCAGCAGCAAGTGGCTCATGCTCTCCGCCGCCTCCTGCGTCATCGCCGACAGAGCCGGCGACGGGTGTTGCGCGCCGTCCGCGTCGCCGCTCGTGGCCTGGATCCACTCGTGCAGCAGCGCGCTCTTCTCCTGCACTTGGGTCTCGAGCTCGGCATTGCGTCTGCGCAGCCTGTCGGCGTCGGCCTCGCTGGTCTCGAGCAGCGCGCGCTGCCTGGCCAGCTCCTCCCGCGCCAGCAGCAGCGCGGCGTCCAGCTCCTTGAGCGCCTTGTCCTTCTCGTGGCTCAGCGCCGTCTCCTCGTCCAGGCGCTTGGTCACCAGCAGCAGCTGCTGCTCCCACGCCTCGCGCTCCCGCAGCAGCGTCTTGCTCTCGCTCACGAGCGCCAGCTGCTGCCCCGCGTAGCTGGCGAGCTGCGCGTTGCGGTCCGCCAGCTCGCGCTCCAGCCGCTGGATGGCCGCCAGGTACTTCTGCGCCGCCGCGTCGTCCTGCTCCTGCGCGCTGGGCAGCCGCAGAGACGCCCCCAGCGACGACGAGCTCGCGCCCAGCGCCGAGCGGAACAACAGCTGCTGGTGCGACGCGATCAGGTCGCTGAACGCCGCCACCTCGCGCCGGTTGCGCGCCTCCAGCAGCCGCAGCGCCTCGCCCGAGAACCACGACGACGTCGCCATGAGCTACACTACTTCTTTGAAACTTATTTTTGGTCCAGGCTAATCGACGTAAGCTTATACTGTGCGTAGGATATATTTGGTGAAGGGTATTTTTAGATGACACACATATGTTGGACCCCACTTCAACTTGGGAACGTAACGTTACGTTGAAGTGAGCTAATTATACGTCGCGGTTTGAGCCGCTGCTCCAGGACACTCGGGAGGTTGGACTGGCATGAGTTCGGGGTCTCGCGTCTTGTGGCCCACCAGCAGCTGGCAGCGCACGTCGCTCATCTCGCGGACGTCGGATGGGTCGATCCTCGGGCCAAGATCTAAGGCTGTCCAGACGAGGATACCTAGGGCCGACAGCAACGCTGGGTGGCTGTACGAGCTGCAGTTGTCGCAGCCGCTTCCTGCTGTCGACATATCCAGGACGCCGATGTCCGAAATGCTGTCGGTATCGAGGTACGCGGAAGTGGTGCGCATGATGCACAAAGTGGTCCCAATTCTAGTGCGACTCAATCGCGTAAACATTTTAGTCTTTGGGTCGATCCTTTTCTTGCCGGCACGCGTGACGCGCCCGTGGATTCCGCTGCTTGGGGTGATTTCGTTGGCCCCGCCTCTAAGTTTTACACTGTTTTTGTCGGTAGAAATCCTTGAGTTGCTGGTGCGACGGAACTACGAGTTCTGGTTCGTCTCGGTGCTCAACCTGATCAACTGGATCGGGGTCGGTCAAGTCTTTGGGGACTTTCGTGCGATCGTGTGCGTGAGCTTTTGGCTCAACTCGCAGTCCGTGATTTCAATCGACGCCAACTATCGGACCTACCAGACCACTGCCAAGTCCATCGTGATGGCCGGCCCTTCCATGCTGGCCCTCGTTTTTTGCTGTTCGTATCGCCTCATCGTTGACGCTGCCACTTCACCGTCACTTTGGGTCGGTTCGGTGGAGCTGCAATGGCACCAGATCGTCATTTTCACGGCGTCGACGCTCATCGTCTTCATGTTCAAGAAGGCGTACGCTAAAGTCTTTCGCAGTCGTCGAATCCACGACGAGGCCGTTGCCAACTCGGAAGGCGGACGACACGTCATCTCCTGCGTCCTCGTGCGCGCTCGAATGTGCCTGATGCCCGCAGTGACTAAGCACTGTCTTCGAGTGACCAATTTTGTCACCAACCAGCCAGCGTCAGCTTCGTGCACGCAACAACTGCGTCTGGCTCGTCACGAGTCTGTGGCTGTGGACGCTCGACGCGTACTGCTCCCCAAACAATTTCTTGAACGAATCGCCACTCCTTGTATAAAAACTGCGTTGTATGCGACTGCAGTGACGAGTCTCGCTACTACAGCAGTCTCTTGGGTTCTGCTGTTGTGTGGTGCAAAACGCCACGTCTTGCCGTCCAGCATCGTCGCGTTCGTGACCTCGCTGCTCTTTGTGTCGACCACAGCAGCACTCGCTCAGAAGGACCTACTCCGGCTGCTTCTTTGGAACTTTGATGTACTGTTCTCCACTGTGCAGGCCACTATGTTGGCACTGTGTCTTCTGGATTTGTTGACTTGGGGTGCTGCGCCGAGTTGTGCCGTGATGGCTTGGTGGTTGTGGTTCATTTGGTTGCTGCTGCTCGATGCACTTACACCTAGTGTCACAGCCAAGCTGCACTTTCGAAAGCTTGCTCTCCCCGTGATTATCTTGGTGCTTTGTATTGCCACAGCGTGCGCCATGAAGATCGTCTCGAGCCAAGACACGGTATTTACCTCGCGCCTATTTTTCAGCATCAGTTTGCCACATCTGGGGACGTATGAAGAGCATACAAACGCCCTCGCGGTGCAGCGTGTTGCGACGATCATTGGGTGGAATGCTCGACTTCTCTTCGAGCTGGCGGTGGACGACCCAAACCAACTCATCTTCATCTGCAGGAGGATCGAGTACGTCAGTCCATTCCTCACATTCTCCGAGCCACTGCCGACAGATCAACAGCAGATACTACCAAAGCGTACACAACGGTGGCGGCGGAAACAGCCTCAGGCCATTGTTGTTGTTCCCCAAATCCCCCGACGCTCTGACAGCAAAGCCAACGTAGCGGATGGCCCTGCTACTGTTTTTACTGGATAGGATAGCATTTGTGTGCGTCTTGCGTGAGCATTGCCATCGACACGTTTTGGTTGTGGAATACCTTCCCACATCTAAAAACAATCTTGTAAATGCGTAAATGACCATCTCCCAACATGTCTTTTGTTTGTTTCTTGTGGGAGGAGCCGACTTTCGAGTACAAATCGGACGATCTCCTAGTACAGGCCCGGTTATAACAAAACGGACGGGGTTCGAGTACAGCTAAGTTCGCTTCGGCAGATCGATCGAGTACATGTATTATACAGCTATCGCGTGGGCTGAACTATACCAAAGTAGGTAGGTGCAAGAAGCAGAATGCAACACCATCTGAGGCGAGCGGTTGCGAGGTCGCGTAGCCGTAGCAAACCCGCGCGGGGTGCCCGCGAAGCAGGGCCGCGCGGTATTTGCGTAGGCGGGCCCAGCGCCGAGCATTCCAGCGAGCCGAGCACTGCGCTCGCCAGGTGAGAGAATTGTTTTCTCGCAGGAGCGCAGCGACTGCCTTTGCGAAGCGCAGCGGAGCAAAGTATTACCCTTGGGTTCTCTCAGTGGACTTCGCTATTGAGTCTAGATTTCTGCTCGACTCTACCTGTACTCGACAGATCGTCCGATTTTATCCTGTACTCGACGCCATCGGCCGTTTTGATGGTCGCAGGTGCGAACTTAAGCCTGTACTTGGAAATCGTCCAAAATGTACTCGAAAACCGTCCGCACCCGTTTCTTGTCCACCTTGACACCGCCGTCGCTAAAAAAGGTTTTTCATTCATTCTCAGCATCGCGTTGCTGTGGCCATTCCATTGTGAGGGTGGATGTGCTCTCCTCCGTCGAGTTGATAATCCCTCGACTCGGTATGAAAGTGATCCGAGTGTTCCCGTTTCCGCGTCGACACACCACGCCGGACGAGAAGTTCATGAAATCAAGACGACGGTCTGAAAGTCGCGACAACGCGTCGTTCCTGTACAAATTCGAGGCGACTCGATCACTGCCCGTCGTCGATCTGCGCCGAACGCTGTCGCATTGGCTGCTGGGCCCGCAGTTGAATCTGAAATTCCTGCGGTGGATGAAGAAACATTTCGGTCTTTTGCACTTTGGTCAGATGCTGGGAACGGTGCTTACACTTGCCGTGATAGCTGCGCCTCGCGACGTTGGCCAAGTGCTGGGGCCTCTATCTGTGGCAATGTCGTTGATGTCCATCGTAAGCACAATTGGCACCGCCAGCATCGACGTGCTCCGACTGCTTACCCGACACTATGAATTTTGGTTCTTCTCGGTTGCAAATCTGGTCACCTGGTCACTGCTCGCTTTCTTCTTAGCAGACCCACTGCGTATCGTCAGCCTCGTGCCGCTCTGGCTCATCTTGCAGCTCACAGTGTCGATGGACGCCAACTTTCGCACTTTCGTTGTGGCTGTGCGCAGCAACATCTTAGTGCTGGCCGTGCTGGTGATAATCGCCGCACTGGTCTTCTTGATGGTCATCGACGTTGATTCCGCTCGCCTTGAATGGGTGATCCCGATCTACTCTGCTCTCGACGTCACGTTGCCGGTCATCGGGCTGTTCGAGAATGCACTAGCCACGCTCATTCCATTCGTCATGCGGGTTCTCTTCACGAAGCGGAAGTTGTTCGGTGCACGCAGTGCTGGGTCGAAGCTGGTGCGTTGTCAGCTCTACCGTGCGCAACTTGTCCTGCGTCCTGTGCGCTACTCACGAACTGCCAGTTTGGGTGTCGAGACCAACCGTAGGAGCTACGTTTTGCACAAGCAACTGGGCATCACAGCGCCGGAGATGTCGATTACGAGTGGCAACGACACAGCACGACATCACCAGCAAGTTACGCTCGTGGCACTGCGACTCAGCGCTATCGACACACGCAACACGCTGCTCCTTTCGTGGCCAGTGCAGACTTCAGGACGGTTGTGCATTTTCAAGCTCCTCGGCATCTACGCCACTGGATCGGCAGGGTTGGCACTCACTGTGGCGACACTAGGACTCCCACCAAGCGGAAATCAATCACCGGCTCAGTACGCCGTTCCAGTCGTAGGCTTCATGCTCACTATGGCCTTCTGCGCCGTGTTTGCCTGTGCAAGCCAACGTGATATGCTGCGCGCGCTGCTTTTCCACAACTTCGGGTTCCTCTTCTCAATGATGCACTGCTCGGTTGCTTGTCTGTGCGTGGCCGATATGATGAGCTGGGACTACCGATGTTGGGCTGTGGCTAGTGCCTTTGTCTGGTTCGTGTGGGTCCAGCTACTGGACGTCGTCACTCCTCTAGTAAGACGACAGCTCGTGTTTTCGAAGGTGCAGGTTGTGCCGGTACTTTGGTTGTTGTGGGCATTGATGTTCGTTGTGGCGTATGTCAGTGTCTTCATTCCGATGGAGCGCAGTGGGCTGCGCGGACGAGACCTGGTGCGTTTCCACGTGGGGCACAATGTCACGGTACTCAACACCAAGAGCATTCTGCTCAATCGCCTCTTCATCATGTTTTTCTGGATGCAGCGCCATGCGTGGAACGTATTCACGGGAGCTTTCACGCGTTGCTGGAGGCTCCTGCGTCCGCCAAAACCTTCAGAAGTTCCAGAAGAGGAGGTCAATGATCCAGATGAAGAGGAATTGAGCACCATGCGAGGCTCGCTCGAGTACTTTTGTCCATTTGATACCTTCCCCGGCGTCAAACACAAGCTTAGCCGTCTGGAGAGGGCCGTCACCAGTGCACGCAGCATTCGCAGGATCTCTCTAACAGGGCGCCATCGCGTTCGACGTCTCAGCTCCGCGATCTTGCTCTCAGGTGTGGTGGCTCCTAGCGCGAAACAGCAGCAGAAACCTAGACGAGGTGCATTCGGACAGCGCTCTGGCAATTCACAGAGCGAGAGTGACACCCACTCGAACCCTAAGACGGGATCATGGACGAACAGCGTTCCTGGCATGGTTCGTGACGAGTGAGTCGAGGACTTCGACACTGAAGACACGGTTGTGCAGTAAACGAAACCTTATCATTCAGGGAAGTTGATTCCGGCTTCACTCGGTGCCACCAGTGTGGTCCTTTTGGTCTCGCTGAGTCGAAGGCGTATCTGCCATTGCCTTATGAATGCGAGCGATGAAGAGCCCGCTTGTGTTTTGCGATGGTGTGAAGCGGATGGTGCCTGGGAGTTTACCCTCCTGTGCGATTGAACATAGTACAGTAGAGCCACAGGTTAGATCACTGCAATGGATAAAGTGTCCCGATGATTTCGTACCT
Organism: Phytophthora x cambivora; assembly: GCA_033557925.1. Lineage (NCBI taxonomy): Eukaryota > Oomycota > Peronosporomycetes > Peronosporales > Peronosporaceae > Phytophthora > Phytophthora x cambivora. The sequence continues at coordinate 493,722 of JAUCEB010000012.1, read as the reverse complement.
GGCACGGCACATCTTCACTCCGTTCGATCGGGTCCAGCTTAGCTAGCGGTTCATCCTGGAGGAAGCTCGAGACGATGTCTTCGTTCTGCTTTACAGACAGACTGCACGTGCTGTAGATCATGGTGCCGCCAGGCCGCAACAGGCTGAAGCCGTTCCGAATGAGTCCATGCTGCAGCTTCAGGATCCGCTCGACCTCGCTCGAGTTCAAGTGGTCGCGCACGTATTCCTCCCACTTGGCAGCAGTATCCAGTCGCTGCAGGTGGCGGATGGACCCGTCATGAGTGCACTCGGCATCCACCAGCACCTTGTCGTACAGAGCGGAATCCAGCACCAGCAGCTTCTGCCACTTGGCGTCCCTCGCACGAGCGCTTTTGTTCTTGCGCTTCCGCTGTCGGTCTTTCGGCGCTCGCGACGCAATCTCCTGTGTGTCCAGCAGCACTTCCATCCCGTCGATATGCGCACACTCCGTCTTGGGGCCGACGTTGAAGGTCCTTCCATCTGCATGGAACAGTCTGCATCTCCACTTGGTGTCCACAGCCTCACTCTCGGGCCGGAAGAGCTGGTACTTGTGCACCAATTGTCTGCAAGCGCCGAGCCTCGATCGCGAAAAGTCAACACCCGTGACGCTCCCGCGGAGTTGCAGGAGGTCGGCGATCATGGTCAGCTTGGCCCCCGGAGCGCAGCACAAGTCCAGCACGTGCTCTCCCGGCTGAATATCAAGCAGCGACACAGCGTAACCCGACGAGATATCAATGCCGTACAGCTGGCCGTCCTTGTAGAGATCCACCCGCGCCAGTGGAGCTGACACCGGCAGCGAGTAGAAGCCTGGAAGCCATGGAACAGCTTGTGGCACAGTCTCTCCGACACCGTCCGCGTCGTTCTTACCCGCTTCTCGGGCTAAATTGGCAGCGATAGCCTGCAGTCGAGGGTCTCCAGCATCTTCGTCGTTGTTTCCAGCTAGTTGCTTGAGTCTAGAGACGCGTAAACGCAGAGAAAACAACGAGAGTGTGAGTTCCAGCAGTTGGAATGATACACAACTTTAGACGCCGATATCTCCATACCGGAAGAAGCGCAGCGACTCGCCGTTGTACGGCGGGGTCAGCAGGTCATTCGTAGCCACCTGGTGCTCCTCCAGGAAGCGCAGGAAGCCCGCGTCTGCCCACACGCGCTGGTCGTCCCAAGCCGTCGTGGCGTCCGTCGTTGCCATGGCTTCCACTGCTGATGTAGCCATGTACCACTCGCCCCCTGGTACCAACGGTGCGCGCCCATTGGCCAGAGAGCGATCTTCGGATGCGTCCGCTCATCACGGTGATGAGCGGCTGACGAACTGCAAGCCTCGAATGCGATTTAACTCGCTCACAACCCAATTCGCCACCTAAGACGCAGTTGTAGAGTGTAGCCATCATGTCCGAGGCACCGAAGGAAGCCAAGAAGCTCTGGGGCGGCCGCTTCCGCGGCAACGTGGACCCGGTCATGAACAAGTTCAACGAGTCGCTGTCCGTGGACAAGCGCATGTGGCGCGTGGATCTGGACGGCAGCCAGGCCTACGCCCGTGCGCTGGAGAAGAGCGGCGTGCTCACGACGGCCGAGGCCGACGCCATCGTGGCCGGCCTGGACCAGGTGGGCGACGAGTGGGCGGCCGGCACGTTCCAGCCCAAGGACGGCGACGAGGACATCCACACGGCCAACGAGCGCCGCCTCACGGAGCTCATCGGCGCCGTGGGCGGCAAGCTGCACACGGGCCGCAGCCGCAACGACCAGGTGGCCACGGACGTGCGTCTGTACCTCAAGCGCACCATCGTGGGCATCCAGGACGGCCTCAAGGAGCTCATCGGCACGGCCAACCAGCTGGCCGAGAACAACATCGAGCTGCTCATGCCCGGCTTCACGCACCTGCAGCCGGCGCAGCCGCTGCGCTTCTCGCACTGGGTGCTGAGCCACGGCGCGGCGCTGCTGCGCGACGCCGAGCGCCTGACCGACCTCACCAAGCGCGTGGACTACATGCCGCTGGGCAACGGCGCGCTGGCCGGCAACTCGTTCGGCCTGGACCGCGAGGCGCTGGCCAAGTCGCTGGGCTTCGCCAACGTGACGCCCAACAGCCTGGACGGCGTGTGCGACCGCGACTTCATCGCCGAGTTCCTCTTCTGGGCCTCCATGCTCATGGTGCACCTGTCGCAGCTCTCGGAGGACCTCATCATCTACAACACGCTCAAGTTCGTGACCATGGCCGACGCCTACAGCACGGGCAGCTCGCTCATGCCCCAGAAGAAGAACCCGGACGCGCTCGAGCTGCTGCGCGGCAAGAGCGGCACCGTCATCGGCCGCCTCAACGGCTTCCTCGTGACGCTCAAGGGCCTGCCGCGCTCGTACAACAAGGACCTGCAGGAGGACAAGACGGCGCTCTTCGACGTCGTCGACACCATCCAGGACTGCCTGCAGATCGCCACCGGTGTGCTGGCCACCATGACCCCGCACGGCGACAAGATGCGCAGCTTCCTCGTCACGGAGATGCTGGCCACCGACCTGGCCGAGTACCTGGTGCGCAAGGGCGTCCCCTTCCGTGAGACGCACCACGTCGCCGGCGCTGCCGTGCGTCTGGCCGAGGACAAGAACAAGCCGCTGAGCGCACTCACGTTCGAGGAGCTGTCGACGCTGCACCCCAAGTTCGAGCAGGACGTCCTGGACGTCTGGGACTTCGACGTCAGCGTCGAGCGCAAGAACGTCACCGGCGGCACCAGCAAGAGCGCCGTGGAGAAGCAGATCGCCAACATCAAGGTGTGGCTCGCTTAAGCGGCACCAGCCGAGCAGCGTTGGCTGTCATCAACTCCGCTTCCATTCTCGCAGATAACAAACACACCGTCTTTTATAATCCCCTTCTAATGAAGAAGCAGGAACTCTGCAAACTCGTAGCATATCTGCATTAACTCCTAGTCCTGTTTCCCTGCTGTGTAGCAATAGTAGCGCCAGCATTGTAAACGAGTCGCTACCCTGCTCTCCCCGTACAGTGGACGACACTTAGAGCAACACTTGGATCCACGGTCATTAAATGACCGTGGATCCAAGGAGAAATTTTCTCCTCGCCACTAGCGGCGTTCCCTATATTCAACAAGTTGGGATCTGTATCTCCTCTTCTAGCTGTGGGTAGTAGGCAGACGCAGCTCTTCTTGCTCCAGCTTAGTGGCCCCTGCACAGCACAGCCACACACCCAACACAGTCAGCAACAATGGATTGACACACACAGAGGGAGACAGCAAGACAGCAGCAGCAGACGCACGATTTCTTGCGGCGCAGGATGAAGTCGATCATGGAGCCGACGCGGCGGTTGGCGCGGCGGATGTTCTGCTCCTCGGCCTTGCGCTTGCGCTGCTGCCATTTCTTCTCGTGGAAGCGCTTGAGCGCCAGCGTCTTGAGCGTGCCGTCGCCCGCCAGGATCGTCTGCATGCGGCTGGCCACGCGGTCCGCGTCCTGGCCCTCGGGCACCTTCGCCCACAGCGAGCGCTGCTGCTGCTGGCCGGTGCGGGACACGAGCGTGGCCGTCGGGCGGCGGGCAGCGGAGCGCATCAGAGCCGACATCATCTTGATCACAGCTCGGAATGAAGTCTGTGGCCCGAGGGTCAGCATCCCCGGAAGACAATATATTTTCTTATTGTATTCCTGGTAGTCAATACTTACTTGGATACTAAGTTCGCAAGCCACTTGGACCGAACCTAGCGCTGCCGACGTGGCTCCATAATTGAAACGAGCGAGCTAAACAGCAGAATAATGGCGGACGAAGTGGCGGACGTACCCGAGGCGAGCCTGCGCAACCTGGTGGCGCAGAAGTCGCTGCAGTGGATCTTCGTGGGCGGCAAGGGCGGCGTGGGCAAGACCACAACGTCCTGCTGCCTGGCCATCCAGCTGGCGGCGCAGCGCGAGAAGGTGCTCATCGTCTCCACGGACCCCGCGCACAACCTCAGGTGTGTGTCTGCCTGCACTACGCTGCGCTACATTCCTTCCCTCTAACGACCATTGCACTGTGTTCTTTCGCCTCTTCCTGCTGCGCAGTGACGCGTTCGGCCAGAAGTTCACGCGCGAGCCGACGCCCGTCAACGGCTTCACGAACCTCGCGGTCATGGAGATCGACCCCAACGTCGACGTAGGATGCTGCTGCTTGCCCGCCTCTAGTCGCTGTCCACACCTGCCTCTACTGACTCTTCCTGCACCTGCTGCTTTGCTGCTCTTTGCCAGCTGGAGGAGATGAACGCCGACGGCGTGCAGGACAACTCGGGCATGGCCTCGTTCATGAAGGACCTGACCAACTCCATCCCCGGCATCGACGAGGCCATGAGCTTCGCGGAGCTCATGAAGCAGGTGCAGAACATGGACTACTCGGTCATCGTGTTCGACACGGCCCCCACGGGCCACACGCTGCGTCTGCTGAGCTTCCCCACGGCGCTGGACAAGGCCTTCGACAAGATCCTGTCGCTCAAGAACCAGTTCTCGGGCATGTTCTCGCAAGTGTCCGCGCTGCTGGGCGGCGCGCTGCCCTCGCAGGAGATGCTGCTGGGCAAGCTGGAGCAGACGCGCGAGGTCATTCAGAAGGTGAACGCGCAGTTCAAGGACCCGGAGCGCACCACCTTCGTGTGCGTGTGCATCCCCGAGTTCCTGTCGCTCTACGAAACGGAGCGCCTTGTGCAGGAGCTCACCAAGTACGAGATCGACGTGCATAACGTCGTGGTGAACCAAGTGCTGTACCCGGAGGAAGGCTCGACGTGCAAGAGCTGCGGCGCCCGCCAGAAGATGCAGCAGAAGTACATCGACCAGATCTACGACCTGTACGAGGACTTCCACGTCGTCGAGATGCCGCTGCTGACCGAGGAGGTGCGCGGCGTGCCGTCGCTCAAGGCCTTCTCCGAGAACCTGCTGGCACCTTATGAGCCCAATCAGTAGCGGGATTCACACGAACGAATGACCCCGTGCTGAGAGAGAAAATAACATTTTGTTGGTTGGGAGAGAGAGTTACAACAAGTCTACAGTAGATCCTCCTATTCGTCGCTGCTGTCGCTATATCCTGCCACTAGGCTTGCTACAGGCGGCGCTGGTGTCTTCGCCTTGACTTTCTTCTTCTTCTTGGCAACTACAGTGGTCTTCTTCTTGATCGTCACCGCCAGTTTGAGCGGCGCTGCTGTTGCTGTGCCTGCAATACTCTCACCAGTCGACGTCGTCAGCCTCGCGGTAGACTTGGCCTCTTCACTTGCATCACTCACTGGCCGTTTGAGCCCGTTCTGCTTCTGCTGCAGCTTTTGCCTCTCCTCGAACACGCGATGGGCCTCGCGACGGTCCTCCTCGAGCTGCTTCTGCTGCTCCTCCTTGCTGAGCTTGCCCTCGTCCTCGTGCTGCTGCAGCAGCTTGTCCGTGTCCACCTTGGCGTGCCGCTGGTTGATGGCCTTGATCTCGTCCAGCGCGTCCAGGATGTCCATCTCGCGCTTGGAGTCGAGCGTGCGGTTCTCGAGCGCCTTCATGGCGTCGCCCTTCTCCTCGTCGGCGCGCTGGGCGACGGCGGCCTCCTGCTCGTCCTCCGTCTCGCGCCAGGGCTCGAAGTTGCGCTGGCAGCCGTGCTCGGCCACGTAGTCGCCGCGCTTGGGGTCCGTCTTGAAGGTGATCTCGGACGAGCACGTGATGCACTTGATGTAGAAGCGGAAGATGCGGATGCCGTGGTAGGTCTCCTCCAGCACCTCCTCCTTGCGCGAGTTGAACTTCTTGCCGCGGTACATGTACTCGCCGCAGGTGGCGCACTGGATGGAGAAGGGCAGCATCATGCGCACCTCTATCTGCTCATTCTTGGGCTTCTTGCGCCGAGGGATCAGCGACGGGTCGAAGTCCGGCGGGAAGTACTTGTTCAGCACCTTGCGCTCGCCCATGGTGGTGGGTAGTAATTTGATGAGGGAAGTTAGAGAGTAGTATATTCCATTTAAGAGGTCCAATATTAATAATAACCTCCCAATATTGATTGACCACAGGTAATAAACATTGGAAGCATACTGAAGTTTATTCCGGTATTCTGCTGACGGAACTGAACTTGTCCGGTGGTGCAGTTCCAAGCAAGCGTCCTCCGCGCTCAGATCGAGTGGTGGCGAGTGGGCTTGGGTGCGGAGGATCTATGCGCTTGAGTGCAGAGCGCTCCGTACCGAGCACGGATGATTGGCGTGGCCCGCACCAGTGAACGTTGAGGATGAAACCCCAGGCGACCGCGGCACGCGACCGGTGTCGTCGAAATGAGTCTTTGTCCGGTGCGAACTTCATGTGCGGCGCTGATCCGCTTGGAAATCAGCGGCATTACACAGATAAGGTTATTTATCGCTACTGACCTTGATTTCGTCGTAATTTATCGCTACTGACCTTGAATTGAAATTTCAACCAATCGGAGAGAGCTGCATATCTTACCATACCGTAAAAATTCCAATGCCTCTGACCAGCGTCCAACCCGTACTGGTACTTCATGTACCAAATTAATGGTACTCACCGTGTTGCGACGGCTGGCGAGGACACAAAGAAACCGGACAGCAGCGGCGAGGGCGGCCAGGGCGAGGGGGGGGGGGGGCTACGACGGCGGTGCGAGCAAGAAGACGAAGGCGCTAGCGAGGACGGCGGAGGCCACGACAAGGGCGCGACGGCTTTCGTTACCCGTGGCTGCGGTAGCAAGCGTCGGGGCCGAAGATGCCCTACGCCGAGTCTGTCACTGGATGGGGCGGCGATTGTACATCTCGAGCGTGGTGCGTGTGGGGGCGAATAGCGTGCGTGTCAGGGAGTGTGTTGCTAATCGTGATGAAGGTTTGATGTGATTGCTGTTTGTAGGCCCCGCGACTGGTGTCAACGCGCGTCGCGTCTACTGCGGGGGCGCGCAGAGGCTCAGGACTGCCCGTCGAAGATGGATACAACAGGGATAACGACACTACGTCGCGCATCACGACGAAGAGGCTAAGATCCCGATGAAGAAACCAATTGCTGCGTTGTATCCCAGCGTTGACGCTTGCTACAAGGTACATACTGTTGCTCTATTTGCCTGCTTTAATGTCGTCTAACTTGGTGTCGTAGTTTTTGTTTGTAATATAGTATCAATCCAGTACGAGTAATATATGAAGAGGTTCAACTTATTATGCTGTATTGTCGATGCATTTACTGATGCTACCCATTTGCGAGTGAAGGATGTTATGCTGTGGGGTCATTTTAACGCCGAGCTTTGCCAGTCTATTATGTTATGCACTGCTGGTACAGGTCAACTTTGCGCAGGCTTCAGTCGAATGAATGCTGGCAAGGCAGCAAGCGGTGTAGGATCGACGACATCACCGCGGTCAAGACGCTCGTGGAACTGCGCGATTAAGTTGTCCAGCTTCCCAAGCTTCTGCATCTGCCGGAGAGCCTTTAACGCCGTGCCCGCCGCAACCGCAGAAGACCCATGCGACTTCAAAAAGGTAAGTACATTCTGCTGCGCCTTGTCTCCAAGCTCCAGTACCTCGCTTTTGTATGCTGGTGATGAAGTGTCCAACGCGAAGCCCATGGGTAAGAAGAGCATCAGGTATCCCGTAATGTGTCTGTACTCGTACAATGCTGTCTTTTTCACAGATTTAGAAGCATACACACGAGGTTCAGCCGTGAACCACTCAAACCAGATTGCAGACAACGACTGAGCCCCCTTCTTCTTTGAGCGTGTCGCCTTAGCTGCAAGTGGAGACTGCTGCTCAGCGACAGTGAGCGACATATCGCTGCAAGCTGAGGCGGCCGCTGGGTTTTTGGTAAGTGTACGTAGCTCCGACTCAACTGCTAACATTCTTTCGTCGAGCCGTTTGTTCTGCAGAATCAAGACGTCGATCTGCTCAGACTGACGTTTGATGAGCTTAACCAGAGCGGGCACATGTTTCTCTTCGTCATCATCAGTAGCGGATGCAGTTGTTGCTGGAGGAGTCACGAAGGCCCGGGTAATCGTCACGCTCCACGCAAGCAGCTCCGACTCACCGATGTTCAGCTCCGCCAAGGTTTCTCGCACCTTTGTGATAAACGGGCTTCCTTCGCAGAGACGCAGCATGTCGGGGAAGTGCATGAAAAGCGTGGCGGTAAGAACGTCGGCGACGTCGTCGTCAAGGTTGAGCGCTGTATCGGCAAACCCCATGGTGTTAGAGAAAAGCAACCGCTGCATTTTGCGCGCGCGGGCAAGTACTGGCGGGTCTAAGGCGGCTAGCGGTGGTAGACGTGCACCGTCTTTTGGCTTCCATCCGCTCAAGACGCGGGACACCTTCTGGTCAGCTTGAGTCGTACCAAGCATGTACCCAAACGCCTTGTTCACGCGATCCAGCTGCCAGCCACCACGCTCAATGATCCAGTTCTCCGCCAAGGTACCGTCGTTAGCATGCATGGCACCCCCACGTCGAAACGAATGCGAGGTAAGTTCGGGCGTCATGCGAATGCCTCGTAAATCTGCTAACTCTTTAAGTCTAAGCAGCAATCTGTTCACGTATGCTTGTGCACCAGGGACTGCTCTTTTTGACGAAGATTGTTGTGTTTCCTCTATGGCAGGCTGCTCGTCATCAACTTCCAGGAGTTCTATTAGCGTCAGCTCTTGTACGTCGTGAATATCATCGGAACTATGTTTTTTTGTGATGAACTGAGGAAACATTCGCTGACTTGGCGCCTTCTGCATAGCAAGCGCCACGGCCAGAGCTTGCAGAGGACAGGTTAAAAAATTGGTTGGGTCCTTGAACAAAGATATTCCTTGTAGTAAGGCTGTTTTAACCCGTTTAAATCGAAGAAATACAACTCCACCTACGTGAACACATAAGGTCTTAGCAAAAAACAATTAAATCAACACACGCGAGTATTACTCACCAGGCAAGATGGATAGTTGCCGCTTTTCAACAGTCTCCGCGTCTGAGCTTCGACCATACAGGTACCACATCATGACAACCAGTGCTGCGTCGAGGTATTCACTCTCTGTAGCGCCCGTCGAATATAGTAGACGCACCATGGCTTCTAAGTCTTGTTTCGAGCACGGAGGCGCTTTTTTCTCGTCGCCAACCTCCTCTCGGTTGCTGCAATACTTACCCAGCCCAGACAGAATTTTTTGGAGCTGTGATTTAACTAACGCTCCTTGTAGCGGGTACTTATCTACTAGCCAATTCTTGACGTTGCCATAGTATGCTAGGCACGTATTTGTCGCCCGTACCTTATCGGCCGATGTGGCTAACGAGTAGGCATACTTGTCGAGAATTACACGCAATACCTTACCTGTCTTATCCCCATCGATAAGTTGGTTAGCGGCGTCAAGTGTCATGCTCTCTGCGGCCAGAAACGTCACGAACGAGTTTATCGCCGTCGTCCTGGCCTTCTTGCTGTTCGCAGGCGCAAGTGATGCAATCGACATGCCAGCTTGCCCGCTCTTCTCACTCTGAATAAAAAAACTCGTACCGACCAATTGGGTCGGAAACTGCAGGATATTTTTGGGATATGTATTCATATGGCGATTTGTATGGCATTAAAAATATTCTGATAAAATTCCAACCAGATATGGTCGGAATGGTTGGAAAAAGCTTACATGTCAGATATCCTTATGATTGGCTAAAATTGTTTAAACATACACTTTTGATTGGACAAAATCGTTTGTATTTGCGCTGCTTGGGGTTGCAGAAAAGAGCAGCGGTTGGAACATAGTGGATATTACTCCATACCACAAAATCTCCGACCTCCGACAGGCTCCGACTGGAACAGAGCGAGTACTATTTTGTGTAAAACCTATGTAGTTTATGTAAAGTCGTGTTTGTGATTAGGGGATCTAAATAGAGATGTGTCAGCCCAGAGGCCGTGCTAGAGGGAGGTTTGTAGCGAGTTTATAGGCGGAGCCACAGGCTCTAAAACGGCCTGTGGGCTGAGAAAACAGCCAAAAGCTAAATTATGCATATTTAGGCTCGGAGCGATGTGCACGCTCCGGCGCAAATTCAGAAATGAGGGCCCAACTGGAGACACGGGGTCCAGTAATAGAAGCAATCCGTCTTTTTACGACAGTTTTTACGCGTAATTACTTGTTGAGGTACCAGCACGTGGGTACAACCTCAAACGTGAGGTTTTTCAACAACCACTGGCCTGCAGTGCCGCACAAGGAAGCACAGCGTCATTCTTGTTTTTTTTCTCGAAAGACGCAAGTCTCCTACACCCCACCACGGTTAACTACATATTTGTATACCTGCATGTATGTACGATGTGCTGCCACCACTGCTGTCTATGCGCGGTGTGCTAGCTTGTATTGAGGTTAACTTTGCTGTTCCGCAAGGAGGTTAAGCTTGGTGTTCAATGCTGTACTCAGATTACATGTTTGTGAACTCTGTGATGAGGTTAACTTTGCTGTTCCATTTGGAGGTTAAGCTTAGTGTTCGATCAGTGCTAGCACAGTATATCTCGCTCCGTTTAGCTCCTAAGCCTGTAATACACCCGGTGTTTGTCCCTACAACTTATCCTTCCGTGTCGTTGAGTGTGTTGTCTTCCACAGCCTTGTCTTCGATGAAGGTCTTCCTGACGAGACGACGGCGCTCCTTCTCAAAGGTGGCAACAACCTTCTGGTTCAGGTTCTCCTTTGGCTCCCAAGTGGGTTCCCAGTCCACCAAGTAGTAAGTTATCTTCTTCTCGCGCTTCCAGTTAACGATCTTGCGGATGTAGTGCACAGGGTCGCCCTTTAGGTTGTCATCGGCGCTCCACTCCTCTTCGCTCGAGTCTTCGTCGTCCACGGGTGCAGGAGGAGCGAGCCACTCGCGGACATCTTCAAGGCCGACCCTGCGCTTCTTCGTTTCAGCGAGCGCGGCGATGATGACTTGGATTGCTTCCGGGAGAAGGCTGGCAGAGGCGACCGTCGTGTTCATGGTCAGGCGCAGGTGACGAATGGCCTCGTTGCTCACCCGAATCTTGTATGTCTTGCTCGCAGTGATGCACAGGGTCATGAACTCCTTCGCTGAGCTGACGGCGTTCTTGGTGGGCTTGGGTGCGGACATGGCGGCAGTGTTGTGCGTGGGGGAGAGTCGAAAGCAAAGTGGCAAGCGCGATATGAGGATCAAGACAAGACAAGCGGTAATGAATGGTTTGGACACCACAGGTAAATTCATGCGTAATTACGGGGTGGAAATTTCACCAAGGAGGTTGGTAGTATGCGCAGGTGCAGGGTCACCAATGCGACCTGCGGCTTGAAGCTGATTGTAGCGTCGGACGAGAGCGTTGAGATGACCCGCCTTGTAAAGCTTGCGCATGGACTTGAGGACATTCTGGGCTCCGCGAGCATTGCTCTCGTGCTCCCTCAGAAACGATAGAAGCTCCTTCTCAGCGGTTGCCCCAAGCTCCAAGACGTCATCGCGATACTGCGGCGACTTCCCGTCAAGCACGAAGCCTTCGGCAAGGAAGAGCTTCATGAACGCGACGACCAGCTTGGTGTTCGACCTCTTCTGCTTCGTCGCTGCGTCGGTCGAGCTCCACATCCGCGGCTCTTGGGCGTACCACGAGAACCAGGCATCCTTCAGACTGGTAGCTGCCGAGGTACGTCGTCGCTTCACTGGAGGTTCACCGTTGCCTGCATCCTCACTTGCGTCTTCTCCTGGTGGTGTCCGTTTGTTCTTGTTGTAGATATTAGCCTCCATGGTAGTCAAGCGAGTATCCAGCTTCTGGTTGACTTGAATTAACTGCTCAATCAATGCTGCTTGGTGAAGAAATATGGGGTGGGTCGTGATATCAGTTGCGGGGTCGGTGGTCTTGGTGTTTTCTGGTTTGGTGCTTGCGCAGGTGCTCAGATGCGACGACCATGCTAGCAGCTCACTGACACAGAAACCCTTCTCAAGGGTGCACGCTTCCATGCGCTGGACCGCCAGGCCATCCGATGCAAGCGACTTCAACTCAGGATAGTGGCGCAGCAGATACGCCATTAGTGTGTCGACAACCCGAGCATTCACGTTGTACTGGGCGGTCTTCAGCCCGAGTGAAGTGACGAAGAGCGCCGAAGCGACGGAGCGAATTCTTGTCTGCGTGTCCGAGTCGAAGCTATCCAACGAGAGAAGAGGAACCTTCGCTTCTGGGTCGCGGCTGCTCAAGACCCGAGCGACCTTGTGGTCTTCCGATGGTGTGTTGAAGACGTACGCAAACGCCTTGTTCGTCGCGGTCATGTTCCAAGCCCCGCGGTCGAAGATCCACTGCACACACATGCCTGCCCCATTCGCGTGCTGTGCCCCTCCACGTCGGAATGAGTGAGATGTCAAGCGCTCGGCGACCCCGGCCGGTTTTACAAGTCTGTCAAGAACGCGGTTGACGTAGCTGTGAATACCGGGTGCAGTATCAGACGACTTGTCTTCACCGGCGCGCTTGGTTTCGGCATGACTTGGGAGAACGGTCTCAGGGTGGTCCATCAAATCGATAAGCGGCGTGGCTGGTGTAAGCGCGGCTTGGGAAGATGCGTGTTGCTCCGGTAGTTGACTCAGCAGCGCTGACGTCGGCGACGTCTGGGTTACCAACGCGAGCGCAACAGCAAGAAGGGGGCAGGTGGAGAAATCGTCGTCAGGGAACAGCGAGAGGCCTTGCTCTTCAGACGTCTTCACGCGGATGAATCGCACGAAGAAGATATCACCCGAGCCAATGGAGAGATTCACCTTGCGGAGCAGGGTAAGGTCCGACGCACGTCCGAACAGATACCAGAGCAGGCACAGCAGAGCTGCATCTTGGTAGTCAGCGGTGGTAACAGCAGTCGAATACACGTGCATCATCATCTTCTTGAGGGCCTTCTTCGTGCATGCAGGGGCCTTGTTGACGAAAGCTCCTGACTCTCTCTTCATACAATAGCGCTCGAGAACTTGTCCTTTCTTGAGCAGAGTCTTGTCGGTTGCCACACGGTGCTGAGGGAACTGCTCCAGCAGCCAGTTCTTCGTCTGCCGGTAGTACTGCATGACAGAGTGGCGGGCCAAGACCTGCCCCTTGCGACCCTCCTTGAAAGCGAGGTACATTCCAAACTTGTCGACGACAGCTTCGAGAACGAGAGGAGCGCTCTCCCGCTGCATGCAAACTTCCAGGTAGTCCCAGCGAACACCTTCTTCTTCGAGAAACTTCATGAAGGAGCGCACTGCGCTCTCGCGGGCACGCTTCGTGTTAGTCGGGGCGAGGTCGTTGAGGCTCATCTGGCTGGAGTCGGAGATGTCGGAGCTTGCGTGTTATTCGTGAAATATGCGAATGACTTGCACTCAGTAGGGGGATATCAATAACTTCGCTGGGTCCTCCGACTCGATACGTCGGAGCTGTGGCTGTCAAGCGCCCATGCATCAAAGAGTGCTCTCATTGGCCAAAATTATTCCTATCCTGCCGATGTATTGGTTGAAAAAACAATATTTGCCAAGGCATCAATTTCATTGGTTGATACTTCATATAGTGAAGTTAAGTATGGTCGGAGATTTGACTATATTCATCCATATTACCAAGTTGCCTTCTACCATATTACCAAGTTACATCCTACCATATTTCCAAGTTACATTCTACCATATTTCCAAGAACTCCACTCCACGCGTGGTCAGCGTCGACTTGCCGGACGGAGAAATGCCACTCGAGCGCGCCATGGTGAGAGTCTTGGGCTTGTTTGACTTGACAAACCGACTCATTTCAGGACGTTCAATGTCTTTCTTCCCGGTTGACCACGTCGTCGCTATCTCGCTCTCGCTAGTTTAGTTACCTCGCATATCATCACCACAAAAAGACAGTCATTCGCCACTCGACGCATGCAGATCTAGGAGGTTCGCCGCCGCCATGCCATTTTGCCGTCCAGCGAGTGCTCCCACTACTGCAGACACATGCCCAAGAAGGTTCGGCCAGCTGCGCCCTTCGCTCGGGGAATTCTTCATCTCCGTGATCATCCTCGCGACGCCGTCAAAGCACTCCTTGCTCCAGCCTTCGATCTCGACCACCGGGCACGTGACCTTGTCGTACGACTCGCAAATCGATCCGTGCTGCAAGACCTGATCTAGAGTCTGGTGGGCAGGGCACTACATGTATTGTAGCCACGAAAAATGATGGCTCAACCTCTCTCGCTAAATTGCTTGCCACTCTACTTCAGAGCACACAGTCTCCGTGGCTGTTCAATCTGAACATGACGATCCCAAGGCCTCGGATACAACACTGCCCCCCCCCCCAATCTAGTGGACATTGTCCGCACTGCGGTCGTCAATGGAGTAGAGCGACACACCACCCCGCGTTGAGCAGGCGGGGCCATTGCCGTCAATTGCAGTCCATACCCCCCCCCCCCCTTTGCCAAAGACCCCAACGCTACAGGTGCACCAGCTCTGAGCCGCCAGCCACTCGATGACCTTCAGCCCGTCCTGCAGCTCTGGCAACGTATATTCCTTGCAGTAGTGGTCCTCACTGTTACCAGAGCCTCGGATGTCCACCCGGACCTCTGCAAAGCTGCGTTGTGCCATGGTTCCTGTCGTCTCGCGTGCAGTTTTGGATTTCCGGTACGGAATGTACTCAAGCACGAAAATAACCTGGTAATATGGTACAAGATAACCTGGTAGAACATGTATGGTTGAAGGTAACTTGGTAATATGGTACAAGACACTATACAAGTAATAGCTAGCCGCACAAGTAACACATGCGGGCAGAGTGACTCGGTAATATAGCTCTCTCCGATTGGTTGAAATTTCAATTCAAGGTCAGTAGCGATAAATTACGACGAAATCAAGGTCAGTACAGTGCTTACAGTAATTAGTCTGACTTCAAAATTAGTCTGCGTTCAAAATTAGTCTATGTCAGGCTAATTCATGTGAGCCAGGAAAGAACGAATTCATAATTAGTCTTGGCCAAAATGTTCAAAATTAGTCTGCATGAAATGGGCCTCTTTTTTGGGCAGTCCCCCCATAATTTTCGGGCTGGCTAAGTTTTTGCTAGTAAAAGCTCAACATGCAAGTAACTTGCTGAGGATCCCGTTTGTTACAAAAAGCCCCGACCTTACCCTGCGTGCGATGATTGTTCGGCACTGTTGAGGATCTTCCTATTGCACTTCATCCTTCACTAGACTTCACTATATTGTATAGTACATATAGTATACAAACCTGGTGGATTCTCCACAAGTGGCCTCACTTGGCCTTTTGCCGGCTCTGTAGCTAAGTAGCTTCCTCCTTGCTCCCAGATTCCACCTTTGTACAGTCCCTCTGTCTTCACTTATCTAGCAAGCGCCAGAGACGGAAATGGGTTTATTTCAATCTTAAGATTGGGGTGGCAGTTTTGCCCAATTACTATCCCCATTTCTTTTTTCCTTTACCCATTTAGTACCCATTCTCAGTTTTGAGTTCGATTAGATTAATTTTGAACATTCAGAAATAGTCTGTGTTCAAAATTAGTCTATGTGAAGTTCCGCTAGACTATTTTGTGTGAGGTCGCTGAAAATGTGCTTACATAAATTAGTCTCACTCAGACTAATTACTGTAACCACTGTAGCGATAAATAACCCACAGATAAATCTATTTCAAATGATCATTTACCAGCGTGTAGTAGGAGCAACCAATTTGGAGGAACGGACCAAGGCTTGAGCGCGGCCAGACTGCTTGATTCAAGCAGTCTTGCCTCCCTCCATGTGGCCTCGCCAGTCGATTTTTGCTCGGCAGGTCGAGCAGCTGAACTCGAATATGGATACCGTACCGGTACTATACAGTACAACATTGCTTGGCGGGCGTAACCCCTCTGCATCGAGATGGCGCTCTGCACGACCAAAGCGCAATCCGAACGATTATGGTAGAACCCAGGCTGGACCCAGATCCGATCACGTGCGTACCGGTACATGTACCTGTATTTGGGCTCGTCGAGCCGTAGGGTCTCGCTTGGCAAAGGCGGCCGGCCGCACCTCCGGAACCTTCACCCGCACAGCCTGCTGGGTCGCCAGCTGTGCAGCGCCATCGGAACAGCACGGCTATTATAACGGTAGCTGTAAACTGCACCAGCTCGGTGCAGCTAGATGTACTGGCATCTAGTGTACATACGTGCTTTACCCTGTTTTCATGCGCCAGCGGCACGCAACAAGACATAGCGAGCAGGCGCCGTCCCGCCGGTGCTGCTTCAGAGGCTGCTAAAAACGCCACGCCAAGCCAAAAACTCTCGTTGCATCGCACCAGAACTCACAGTCAATGCAGAGCTCGCCGAGTGCGGCACCGCGGCCCGAGCTTTTACGGACCGCATTCTATCGACTGTTCGCCCAGTGCATCTGGCCACCCACTTCCCATCGCCGCTCTTGCCGGTGGCGGACATCGTACGCAAACGTGGGGCTCGCCATGTTGAGTGACGCAAAATATGATCAGTCCGGTCGGTCTATCCCTGCGCGTTTCTCGCGGGCCAAAGGTTTTCCCCTCCCGGGGGAGTCCAGCCCCTCCGCTGGGCATCCCGTTGGTGCAGGCGACAACACTCGCGCAATGTAGGCTGCTGGATAATCCCGGCCCGGCCATGCGCACCGTCCGGGAGGGATGACGCGCCGAAACCGTTCAGCCGACACAAACAGTGCTTCGCACGCTAAGCCTGACCACACGCTGCCGGGCCCGACCATAGCGATGTCTCTCTGACTAAAACCCTCTATATCTTGCTATTCATTCATCTTCGGTGTCTATCTAACGACCCAACATGACTTCCAAATAGTAAGTATATAACGATATCATCCGGCAATCCATAGTATCGGTTCTCGCAAGTTCGTGCATTTTCCGACTTTCGACCAATGGCCGCGCGGCCCTGCTGGTGGTCTGCCCCGCGTCCCTGGCCCTCGGTCATTTTGGAACTGGTGACCACCAGCACAAGCTCCCCGCGCAGTCCCCTCCTCTTCCCGATGGCCCTCACCCGCGCCTCCGTCGCCGCCGGGCGCATGCAGGCCGCCTCGCGCTGCCCCTTCATGCACGCGCTGCCCACTGCGCGCGCCGCGCTGCTGCCCAACATCTCGCAGCTGGCCAAGATGTGCCCGCACATGTCCACAGTCATGGGCGCCGCGGCCGCCGGCGGCAGCAGCTCGCAGGCGCACGCCACGTCCACCACGTCGGACGCCACGCTCAAGCGCATCGCGCAGCTCAAGAAGAAGGCGCAGCAGCAGAAGGCCGCGCAGCTCGGCGGCCCCAAGCCCTACTCGTCGGCCGTCGCGCGGTTCCCCACTGCGGCCACGCACCAGACGCGCGTCGGCGGCCTCTCGGCCACGCAGTACGAGAAGGGCTTCGCACAGACCATCGAGACCATCAAGCGCGAGGGCCGCTACCGCCTGTTCGCCGACCTGGAGCGCAAGCGCGGCAAGTTCCCGCGGGCCACGCACCACGAGGACTCGGGCAAGACGAAGGAGGTCGTGGCCTGGTGCAGCAACGACTACCTGAGCATGGGCCAGCACCCCAAGGTCATCGCCGCCATGCAGGAGTACCTCATGAAGTCGGGCGCCGGCTCGGGCGGCACCCGCAACATCTCGGGCACCAACCACAACCACGTGCTGCTGGAGCGCGACCTGGCCGACCTGCACCAGCAGGAGGCGGCGCTGCTCTTCACGTCGTGCTACGTGGCCAACGACAGCGTCATCAGCACCCTCACCAAGATCTTCCCGGACCTCGTCATGTTCTCCGACAGCCTCAACCACGCGTCCATGATCCAGGGCATCCGCCACAGCGGCGCCAAGAAGTTCATCTACAAGCACAACGACACGAAGGACCTCGAGGAGAAGCTCAAGATGGCCGACCCCAACGCGCCCAAGCTCATCCTCTTCGAGAGCGTCAACTCCATGGAGGGCACCGTCGCCCCGCTGCACGAGATCTGCGACCTGGCCGACAAGTACGGCGCCATGACCTTCAACGACGAGGTGCACGCCGTCGGCCTCTACGGCAACCGCGGCGCCGGCGTCGCCGAGCGCGACCACTGCCTGGACCGGATCACGATGGTCACGGGCACCCTGGCCAAGGGCTTCGGCATCATGGGCGGCTACGTGGCCGGCAACGCCGCGCTCGTGGACGCCATGCGCTCGTGCGCCTCGGGCTTCATCTTCAGCTCGTCGATGCCGCCCATGCTGGCCGCCGGCGCGCGCGCCTCGGTGAACCACCTGAAGGAGAGTCAAGTGGAGCGTGTGACCATGCACGCGCGCTCGCAGGAGCTCAAGAACAAGCTGGTGGACGCCGGCTTCCCTCTGCTGCCGAGCGTGAGCCACATCATCCCGCTGATGGTGGGCGACGCCGTCAAGGTGAAGGAGGCCTCGCGCATCCTCATCGAGAAGCACCGCATCTACGTGCAGCCCATTAACTTCCCGACTGTGCCCCGCGGCGAGGAGCGTCTACGTCTGACGCCGCTGCCGACCCACACGGACGCCATGGTGGACGACCTGATGACGGCTCTGGAGGACGTGTGGACTACGCTCGACCTGCCGCGCCACTTCGTGCCCAAGGGCGAGTACCTGCCCAAGGTGGAGTGGACCAACTCTCCGCTGGAGATCGCCGGCGAGTTCGTGGTGGAGTCGGCCCAGGAGGCTGCCTGCGCTGCGTAAGTGGCCCCTAATGTGGTGTGCCTCGCACTCCGATACTGGAAGAGCCCGAGGCCTTTGCCGCCTACCCAAAATCACACACAAGCTATGCGTAACGAGTAGGATGAGAAGCACCAAAGGAAGAAGAGCGTAAGTCTCGGTTAATGTATCCCCCCACCCGGGAAGTTCCATCCTATCAACCGAATTGTTGTCCAAGTGTCCTTCGCATTATGGTCGGGTGCAGTAACTGTTGTATCGACGACTTCCAGTATTAGCCTAGCACTTGGACCATCACCAATTTAGCGGCGGGGGTTCATGTATTTGTATTGAGAAGTTCTTGAGTTATGGTGACCTCGGCCATCGCTCCGCTGCCACAGCGTCCACAACGTGGAGCTACCGCCGCCAGCTCTACAAGACGCTTGAAGAAACCCAAAACCGTGCTAGGCAGACTCAAGCACGTGTGGAAGTCCACCCAAGTGAGCCACAAAGGACAGTACTCCATCGAAAGACTTCTGGCGCTTGGGGAGTACACGCAACGGACTTCTCGACTTCGAGTGCTGGTCGTGTGCTTGGCGTCTCCTCTCCCCATGATCGCCTTCGTTTTGGTAGTGGAGTGTGTCCCGCTGCAAGACCCGAACGCTGGGTGGGACCACAACTACGGGCTATGGATCCGCAGTGCTGTGATCTGTGGAGTTATCGCAGCCACGATGCTGGTGGAGCTCAAACATTTGATCGAAGGGGTCAAAGTCTCAGTACGACAGGCAGTTTTCGTGTTGGTCTGCGTGATGGTGGGGGATTCAGCGCTGTTGATGACTGCAGCGGCGAACTTGGTATTCCCGATTCCGTTCACGAGTCTGCTGATGGTCCCTCCGTTGCTCATGATTGTGGGTGTAGCGCTCCGAGTTTCGTTCGGGAGTGACGGATTCAAGAAGATGCTCGAGCATCCGGCTCAGTTGTATGGGTTTGTGCTCTTTATATTCGCTCAAGCGCTGACGCTGATCGTCTACCCCATCTACCAGGTGCTGTTCAGCGCCTCTGTGAACACGCACTTTGAGCTAAGCGTCATGATGCTGCTGCCGATTGTAAAGATGATGACCAAGAACATTGTCGCTTCAAGCATCTACTACATGGAGGACATGCTGCCCGAGTCGGTGATTTTCACCGTTGACTTCTTCAACGCTGTCTACGTGGCTACTTGTATGCGCCAAGCTTCATCGGTTTTTACCATCGCGGCGATCATGTTCGTTGACGTGTTCCATACTGTCTACGCATTGCGAAGGCTGCACAGAACTGGGGTAGAGATCAAACGACGATTGAATCAAGATCTGGGCAGCAACATCACCACCTTGGAGCTGCTGGAAGTTGCCTGCTCGCTATGCCAGCACCGCGACAAGTTTGAAAGACAGAATCTCTCGCAGATTCTACTGCGTTCGTGTCTCCCTCATGAGCTCTCCTCGACAGGCAAAAGTACCCTCGCTCGGTTGGAAAGGTACCCACTAAAACCTGCCATCAAAGCCCACCGACGACGCGCATTTAGCACAAGCGTTGTACCAATATACAACATCAACAACAGTGCTCCGTACCTATACCAACCTGTGCAAAGCGCTGGATGGAAAGCAGCCCGACAAATCACCACCAAGGCCTACGCAGTTTCAGTCATGAACAGTATTCCGAAGAAGACATCTCACAAAAGCACCGCTTCACGAAGGCAGAGCGTGCTCTCGTCGTATTCAGTGCCCTCGTCACGAATTCTCCAACGAACGTTAGAAACGATGTTCATGACAGAATGCCTCATCCTCACGGAGTACTTGGAGTCGTTCACGCCTGCCTTCTACTGCACTTTTTTGCTCGTCATGGTGCGGCTTCCGAGTGCGAAGTACCACACGGAACTCGACGGAATCACGCAAGACAATGTGATGCACACGCTGCTCCCAGTCTTCTACTACGGGCTGCTCGAACTTGTGTCGTTCCTACTACTCGTGTATGCCATCAGACGTACTATCGGCATGCAAGCGCTGTACCATCTCGCGTTCGTGCTGGAGACGCAGACGTCTTTGATTCAGAGCAAACTGATCGTGTGGATGTTGCTCACGCTAACCTGTCGTGTGGTTCACTACGGTGAGTTAGCAGGAGCTCTCATGATAAATCGGGTATTTGCTTTTACTCATTTATGTTGTCATTGCTGTTCACAGGTTTCGACTTTACCTTCCAGTTTTCGTGGATCAAAGCCAACTCAAGCAGTTGACCCACTTAAAATGTATTGCTGTGATGTTGTATATTTTGAATTTGTTGTGCGTTGGCAGGCTTTGTCTCATTGTAGGAGTGGAAGCCATGGAAACGCTCTACTTAGTATTCGTCAGTCGCTTAGCACTAATTTAGAATATGGGTTTTCTGGTTGGACATTTTTGTCACTATTGCTTTCATCTTTCATCACCGATGGTATCGCCGTCTTTACCACTGGAACGACAGTCACGCCATGAACCTCCAAGGACTGAGAAGAAATTCCGCAGGGTGTTACTAGCCAAAGTCAAGCGTGTATGGGCATCGTTTCAATTGAGCTATCGCGGAAGTTACTCCATCGAAAGACTTCTAGCTCTTGGGGAATACACTCGCCAAACATCTCGAACCAGAGTGTTCTTGGTCTGTCTGGGCACCCCGTTCCCCATGATCGCCTTCGTGTTGTTAGTGGAATGTGTACCGCTGCAAGACCCAAGCGCCGGGTGGAAAGAAAACTACGGTCTGTGGATCAGATGTGCGGTCATATGCGGCGTCATCGCCTACACGATGCTCGTCGAGCTGATTTACTTGATCGAGGGGATCACTTCAATATCGCTAAGACAAACAGTTTTCATTTTGGTTTGCGTGGTAGTGGGGGATACGGCGTTGTGCGTGACCGCAGCAGCGAACTTGGTATTCCCGATTCCTTTCATGAGTCTGGTGATGGTCCCTCCATTGCTCGCGATTGTGGCTGTGGCGCTCCGTGTTTCGTTTGGAAGTGACGGATTCAAGAAGATGCTCGAGCATCCAGCTCAGTTGTATGGGTTCGTGCTCTTCATATTCGCCCAAGCGCTGACGCTGATCGTCTACCCTATCTACCAGGTGCTCTTCAGTGCCTCTGTGAACACTCACTTTGAGCTAAGCGTCATGATGCTGCTGCCGATTGTAAAGATGATGACCAAGAACATTGTCGCGTCGAGCATCTATTACATGGAGGACATGCTGCCCGAGTCGGTGATTTTCACCGTTGACTTCTTTAATGCCGTCTATGTGGCTACCTGCATGCGTCAAGCTTCATCGGCTTTTACCGTCGCGGCGATCATGATCATCGACGCGTTGCATACAGCGTTAGCATTGCGAAAACTGTACAAAACGGGACTAGAGATCAAACGACGATTGAATCAAGACTTGGGCAGCAACATCACCACCTTGAAGCTGCTGGAGGTTGCGTGCTCGCTGTGTCAGCACCGCGACAAGTTTGAAAGACAAAATCTCTCGCAGATTCAACTACGTTCGTGTCTCCCTCATGAGCTCTCCTCGACAGGCAAAAGTACTCTCGCCCGATTGGAAAAGTATCCGCTAAAACCTGCCATCAAAGCTCACCGAAGGCGTGCTTTTACCAAAACAAGTATTGCCCCGATGAGCAAATATGAAAGCGTTCCCTATCTAAGTCAATCTCCTCAAAGTACCGGCTGGACAACTGCCAAACGAGCATCCGCTAAGATCTACGCAGTTTCAGTTATGAACAGTATTCCGACGAAGACGTCTCACAAAAGCACCGCTTCACGAACGCAGAGCGTGCTCTCGTCGTATTCAGTGCCCTCGTCACGAATTCTCCAGCGAACGTTAGAAACGATGTTCATGACTGAATGCCTCATCCTCACGGAGTACTTGGAGTCGTTCACGCCTGCCTTCTACTGCACTTTTTTGCTCGTCATGGTTCGGCTCCCGAGCGCGAAGTACCACACGGAACTCGACGGAATCACGCAAGACAATGTGATGCACACGCTGCTCCCAGTCTTCTACTACGGGCTGCTCGAACTCGTGTCGTTCCTACTACTCGTGTATGCCATCAGACGTACTATCGGCATGCAAGCGCTGTACCATCTCGCGTTCGTGTTGGAGACGCAGACGTCTTTGATTCAGAGCAAACTGATCGTATGGATGTTGCTCACGCTAACCTGTCGTGTCGTTCACTACGGTGAGTTAGCAGGAGCTCTCATGATAAATCGGGTATTTGTTTTTACTCATTGATGTTGGCATTGCTGTTCACAGGATTCGACTTTACCTTCCAATTTTCGTGGATCAAAAGTAGTTGACCTAACTTGATATTAGATTCTTCAGTTTATTGCTGTCACACCAGTGCCCTTTGTTGTTTTGAAAGCCGCCCCCCAGTATAACTGCTTTATCGTCAGTGAGGCATGCTACCAACACCAACTCCAATTCGGGAGACGCTATTTTTTTTGTTTCTCATCGCTCCAATAATTGCAGCACTTTACGTCCCCACTGTCTCTCACTTCGACTTAATGTCACAATGGACCTGTCGTCTGGACCACCGGCACAACATTCAGGTCATTTGCGCCAAACAACAATGCAGGGACCCCATAAGATCCTACTAACCAAACTCAGGCGCGCATGGATGAGGGTGCAAATAAGCTACCGAGGAAGGTACTCCATCGAGAGGTTTCTGTCACTTGATGCGTACATTCGACGGACGTCAGGAACTCGAGTGTTCGTAGTGTGCCTTGGCACCCCATTTCCAATGATCGCCTTTGTTCTGTTAGTGGAGTGCGTGCCACTCCAAGTCCCAAGCGCTGGCTGGAGCGAGAACTACGGCATCTGGATCCGATGTGCCATTATCTGCAGTGTTATCGCCTACACGATGCTGGTCGAGCTGAAGAATTTGATCGAAGATGTCACGGTCTCGATGCTGCAGACGGTTTTTGTCCTGCTTTGTGTTGTGGTAGGGGATATTGCGTTGTGCATGACCATAGCTGCATACTTGGCGTTCCCAATTCCATTCACGAGCATTGTCATGGTGCCTCCGTTGCTGGCTATTGTAGCTCTGTCTCTCCGAATAGCTTTCGGCACCCAAACCTTCCGAAAAATGATCTCCCACCACGCTCAGATCTTTGGGTTCGTTCTGTTTATCATGGCTCAAGCGACGACTCTGGTCATTTATCCAGTCTACCAGGTGCTCTTCAACGCCGTGGCGAATACGAACTTCGAGCTGCCGGTCTTGTTCCTCCTCCCGATACTCAAGATTGTCATGAAAAACGTCGTGGCTGAGAGTATCGACTACATGGAGGACATGATGCCCGAGTCGGTCATTTTCACCGTGGATTTCTTCAACGCCGTGTACATGGCCACGTGCATGCAGCGAACCACCTCAACCATCACAGTGGTAACCGTCTTGGCTGTCGACATTATTCGCTCGGTCCTCACACTGCAGAGTCTGTATGGAGCTTCGTACGAACTCCAGCGGCAAGTGCATCGAGAGCTGCGAACCAGCGGTGGAAGGTTCAACCTGCTTGAAGTGGGCTGCTCCATTTGCCAGAATGTCGACAGATTCACTCGGCAGGAGCTCTCGAAAATTCAGCTACGCTCGTGTCTGCCTCACAATCTCTCCCCGGCAGGCAAAATCCAGCTCTCTCGTCTCGAGAAGTTCCCGTTCAAGGCACCCGTCAAAGCTCACCATCGTCGTCTCAGTAGTTTGGCAGCCGTGTCAATTCGCAACGTAGATATCGCTACTGCTTATCTGCAGCAGCGATCTCAAAGCTTACGACGCGTGTCTTCTAGACGCTATAGCACCAAGGTCTACGCAGGGGCACCAATAAGCAGTATACCGGTACGACCAGCTCAGCAGTCAAGAAGATCGAGTGTAACAACGGCGTCGTCGCGTATTCTCCAGAGAACTCTCGAGATTTTGTTCCGGTCGGAATGCCTCGTACTGACCGAGTATTTGGGGTCGTTCGTCCCTATTTGCTACGCCAACTTCGTGTGCGTGATGGTTCAGCTCCCAAGCGTCCAATACCACACAGAGCTGGACGGAATTACTCCAGCAACCGTCCAGCGAACGGTGCAGTCGGTCTTCACGTACGGAGGACTCGAGATCGCGTCCTTCGTGGCACTTGTGCTGGTAATTCAACGCACGATTGGCCTACGAGCACTTTACCACTTGGCATTCGTGCTGGAAACGCAGATGGCCCTCGTCCAAAGTAAATTGACGGTGTGGATGCTGCTGACGCTGACCTTCCGCGTGGTGCACTACGGTGCGTTCACACAGATTCAGTAGTCCACCAACTGGTAAACTACTGTACCGGTACTCACAAATTTTGTCGTCTATGCAGGTTATGACTTCACATTCGAGTTCCCTTGGATCAAAAGTGAGCTTTCCAGCACTTCAGAATGATAATTCCACTGTGGGATGTGGAATTTCCACACAGAGGACGAGTATCTGTGGGCCACATAGACATCGAGCAGTACCGTATTAATCCCGGTAGTTGCCTTTCGCATCATCTCTCGATCTTGGCCCTTGAGCATGACGGCCCGAGCGTGGCGCTACGTGACGTTCGACGCCACGGGCACGTTGCTGCGGCCGGCAGAGCCCACAGGCGCTACGTACGTGCGCTTCTGGGAGGCGACTTCTGGCCATCGCTTCTCCTCTTCACGACGCGAGGCCGCGGCCGCCGCGCTCACTCGCCACTTCCCGGCCGAGTTCAGTCTGCAGCAGCGGCAGGCGCCCAACTTCGGCTGGGACGGCGTCTCGGCCAGCGCCTTCCCCTGGTGGCGGCGCCTGGTGCTCAGCGTCATGACGCGCGCGGACGTGGCCGAGGGCCTGCAGCACCAGGAGCAGGCCGAGCGCTTCACGCGCGACTTGTACGCGCACTACGCGCGGCCCGAGGCCTGGACGGTCTTCGCGGACGTGCGGCCGGCGCTCGAGCGGCTGCAGGCGCAGCAGGTGCCTCTGGGCGTGATCTCTAACTTCGACGAGCGGCTGGAGCCGCTGCTGGCGGCGCTGCGGCTGCGCGACGCCTTCCGCGTGGTCACGACGTCCTTCGGCCAGCCGCAGATGAAGCCGCACGCCGCCATCTTCGAGTCCACGTTCAGGCAGCTGCAGGACGGGGAGGTGGACGTGCAGACGCAGCGCTTCCTGCACGTGGGGGACCACCCGAGCAGAGACTACAGAGCGGCCAGGGCCGTCGGAGCCCACGCCAAGCTGCTGATGCGCAGAGGAGACCCACCCAGCGACGTGCTGGTAGGCGACGTCATCACCTCGTTGATGGACGTGCAGTAGGAGGACGTTGAACGGCTCAATTAATACACAGACAGAGGGGCTGGCTGGAGGATTCCCTCGACGGTTTTGCGCGTGCCCGTGACCCGCCGCGAAGCGACGCAGTTAGTTGGTTCACTTGAAGCTCGCGGCCTGCACACACACACAAGAGTAGAGCAGATAGTAGAATACCCTACCTACCTACCTACCGATGGAGCTGCGGGAGGAGCTGCAGCGCGACTTCGAAGGCACCTGCGCGGCGGTGGCGAGTGACCTCGCGGCCTGCGACGACCCGACGCAGTGGCTGGAGCTGCTCACGGCGCTGGCCGCGTCCGACTTGGCAGACCGACTGGACGCCGAGTTGCAGCCGCAGGTGGTGCAGCTGCTGCTGGGTAGAGCGTTCGACGTGAGCGCAGTAGAACGAGTCAACGCGTTCCTGCAGTGGACGCTGCGGGTCGTGGCCCAGCAGCTGCAGCGCGGGGAGATCGACCGCCTGTCGTGCGTGAGCAGGATCCTGGACGCCCACCGCCGGTTCTACCTCTTCCACGGCACGAGCAACGACGGCCAGGAAGATCTGGTAGAACAGGTAGAACAGGGTAGATTCACCGCCCTCGAGAGCTCCGAGTACACGTCGCGCTACTTCCTGCGCAATCTCGAGCTCTGGGGGGCAGTCGGCGGCTTCTCGGCGCTGCTGGAGGTGCTGCGGTCGAGCGCTTCGTCGTTCGAGACGCTACAATGCGTTCTACGCACGCTCTACGACGTCAAGGACCATCTGAGGCCCGAGTTCCTGCTGCGGTACCTACCAGAGCTGACCGACGCCGTGTGCGCGCTGCTGGTCACGAGTCTGCAGTCCAGCGACTTCTACGCGTTGTCGAGAGATTCGCTGCTGGAGGTGGTGCAGGTGCTGGAGCTCATTCTGGTCAGGGCTCAACACGATGCCGCAGACGCAGAGCGTCACGCGTGCGAGCGGAGACTCACGCTGCTTCGACTCGAGATCTCGCGGCGGTTCTTCCAGAGCAGCTCGCTGGAGAAGCGCATCTACGGACTCACGGACATCGTCGTGACCGTCACGCGGCTGTACAACGAGCAGATCCAGGAGCAGGCGGAGCCCACAGCCTCATCGCTCTACGCGGAGCTCAAGTTTCTGGTCGACTGGATGCACGACAAGCGGCTGATGCAGGAGCTGCTGGGGGACAAGATGCACGTGGAGCTGGTCAAACGCTCGACGTCGCTCTTCCAGTTCGCGTCCGAGCTCGAACGCCTCCCGACCGAGTGGATCGACTTGGTCTGGAGCTGCTACCACGCAGACGCGGACTCGGACAGCGACCAGGACGAAGCCCCTCGACCGGTTCAGCGCCGTCACGAGGCCTTCCGAGCGACAATTCACGACTTGCTGCTGGAAATGGCCACGTTCATGGAGCTCCCGTCGCTCCGCCACCTCGTGCACCGCATCGAAGCGGTCAAGGCGAAGCTCGACTTGAACCAACTCGGTCTCCTCGCTGCGATCGCAGGTCGGAAGCTGCTGGCGGATGTGCCCGAGGGTTCTCCTGAAGACGATGCGGCTAGCCGAAGGTCACTCCGACAGAGGATCCTGATGCACCTTTGGACGCTTGTGCTTCCGTCCGTCAAGTCGGAGGACGTTCGTGACGAAGTTTTGCTGCGAGTGCACGAGATGCTCCGGCTGGAGGTGGTCGGCGACGACAGTGAAGCGCTTGAGGCCGATCGAGCGGTCAAGGACAGGTCCATGGTGAACGAATTCCTTGGCTTGTGCTTGGAAAACATTCGTCGGCGGCAGAAGCTGGCGATATCTCTCAAGCTTTTTACCCAGCTGGCCTCCTTGGTTGTCGAGGTGGACATCACCGTGTCAACTCCCGGCCAGAGCAATACGTCGTACGTCCAGGTGTTGCTTGACGAGATTATTGAGTATAAGCAGGGTGTTCGACTCGCACTACAAGCCTCAAAATGGCTCGAGGTGGAAGAAGAAGAGCGCACAAAGCTGCCCGCACTGACGGACCACGTGAATGAGATCAAGATGCGTCTGCTTGCACTGCGAGGGGCGTGGATTCTGGACGAGTACAGCGAGTCTTCACACTCCTCGTTCTCAGAAGCGCAACTGGACAATGTGTGGGAGCTGATGGTCGTGGATGCGTTCTTGCTGGACGAAGGAGCACTCTGCTTCCAGTGGATTGAACTGTGTATGAATACGCTTCTGCAGGCGAAGCCTTCCAACCAGGAAAACGAGAACGCGCGCCCCGCTCGCGCTCTCATGCCATTAGGTATAGCTGAATATCTGCTCACGACCAAGTTCCCCACGTTACCTGGAGACTGCATCACGCTTTCGACGCTGTGCTGCTTCCACAGCATCTTCCGTCGCATCAACCTATTGAAAGGCGGTCTCGAGATTTTTACCACGACTGCAAGCGTAGGCGAGTCGTCTCTGACACCGTCTCCAACTGAAAGACCAAGCAGCGGTAGCAGCTCGGAAGGCGATAAGGACGAGTCGGTTGAACTCATGACTGGCCAACCGCTGGTAGGACTGGACGAATTATGGCAACTTGCTGTTCGAGCGACCGACTCCGCAGTAGCAGAGGAGACTATCACCCTACTTGCGAGTTTTCACTTGGCTTTTTCTCCCAGCGCTCGGAATTCGGAGCTTCCGTTCCAGTGCAAAATGCGATTCCTCGAGAAGTGCATGGAGTTTATCGCGACAGCCAAAGCGGATGCCGAAATGGCTCGAACACACATGCTGCCATCTCCTCCCTTAGACCAATTGGATGCTGCTGACCCGAGTTACGCCAGCAAACTTGCCGCAGACGTAGCAGTCGTCAACCGTTGTGTAGATTTGCTGCGCTACTTCTTGGAGGCCTGTCGGGTAGGAGATGACTCGGCAGCCAAAGAAGAGGAAGAAATCATGTGGCAAAAGTTGGAGAGCAAAGCGTTCTCCGGTACAGCGGAAGCGAGTGGCGGTGGCGATGAGAATCGCAAAAACACATTTCGGATCGAGCATTTGGAAGAGCGACTTCCTTACTTGGAGATTTATCCTTCTCCGATGAAGGACCCGCAGTCTGAGCCGGCGATCGGCACCAGAACTGGGTTTCGTGCTGGCCGTCGACCGAGTTGGACATTTCGTCAGCAGCACGCACTGCTAGACGTTATTGTTGATGCGAACGAAGACGCAGAGGTGGAAGACAGCGATCCTGCGGTACCCCGAAAGGAGGAAGTGGGCCAGAGTTTTGATAACTCGCCCTTAAAAGTTGATCTCCGAGCCGAACTTATGATGACAGGAAGTCCCGTCAAGACTAGCATGCGGTCTCCATGTGTACGAGCGAATTTGCGGTGGCCTCAAGCTCCTTCCCCGCAGCGTGGACCGGATTTAAGACCTGAAGATATCGACCAAGCACTCACCGACTTCACGTCTGGAGGATTGAAAGACGAACGGAACGACTCGGAGAAGCAGAAGACCAGGTACGGGATTATGAGCCAGATTCTCGCGAATCAAGGATCGCACTTCGACGTTCTGCTCGAGCTCGTGGACTGGGATGAAGCGACGTCGCAAAGAACTTGGGATCTGCTGTGCCGCCTACCGACAAATAACGAGCTGCTCCGCAAGATGATTCGTTTGCGTAGCGAGGAGAAAGACCAAGAGGCTGGAGGACAAGTCGAATGGTCGGATTTGCTGGATGGCTCGAACATTCACCGACTGCTGTACGCGCTTCGGTTGGTGGAAGCGCTGCTGATACCGATCGAGAGCGAAGCAAAAGGCAACCAAGAACTGAATTCGGGGCGTCGACAGTGGAGGGAGCGCTTCGTTCGCTTGGGCGGAGCTAAACATCTATACGAAACGCTCCTGAAGTGGCCCGTGGAAACCTGTCCAGATGAGGGAGACTCGATTTCGTCCCAGTATGCTCAGAACATTCGAGCGACATGCCTTGCGGCGGTGATGCGAGTGCTGAACTACTTCTTCCACTGGAGTCGCCTGAGCTCTTCAGAGAAGATGCAGAGTGATACCGTGTCGCCGTTTGACCTCCGATTACAGACCTCGACACTGCCTGAGTTTGTCGAGGCGATTGAATTGCCGTCGATGCTGCAAGCGGCTGTACAGTTGACGGAGACGTTCTGTTCGCGCAAGTCCCAGTCGTCATTTTCTGAAGAAGTGGCGGAGGCTGTTTACTGTGGCGTACAAATGTGCTGCTCGCTGATACGCTTTGCGCCGCATCTAACGATCACGGTATTTGAACCAGAATCGGACAATGGCGTGGTCAATGATCCTCGATCTCAAACTCGATCTCAAATTACAATGTCGAAGTGGTTGAAGGCGCTGCTGGTCGACTGTCCGTCGAAATCTACACGCACCCAAGTGTTTGGAGCTCTATCGGAGATGGCAATGGCCTTCGGTACTATGGATGTTGGCAGCCCAGCTCGAGCACTCTATGAGCCCCTCGTAGTCTCGGCATGTTTTCTAGTCTCAGAGAATTCCGTCACTGGAGTTTCCGCCTTCGTAGACGTGGAAGAGCTATTTGCCTTTTGCAGAGTGCTTCTGGCATGCAGTGCACGATCAACGAGGACTTCAGAAGATGCGAGTGAGACCTTGACGAACAGTCTGATAAGGAGGTGTATTCCTACTCGACTGGTGAGAAACCTGAGCCGGATCGTCTCTCAGCGGCAAGCGTCTGCGACTACGCGAAGCATCAAAACCCCTAGGAATCCAGACGAAGGCGTTCTAGGCGGCCACATAACGCTTTTGATATCGCTTGCTGGCATTTCGGAGAAGATTCGTAGTGTTATTCTTCGCTGTGATCCAACGTGTCCATCGGACCAAGATTCCGGGCTGAAGGTGATTCAATTCGTTCACAATGATTTGCTTTTTGGCAATGTGGTAAGCGAGCTTGACGCTCCGGTCCCACCAATTTGTAAGACTGGCATGACGCGCGAGCTGGCTCAGAGACTTCTCTTGAACTTGACATTCCCTCAGGCATCCGTTGGTAGTGATTCGAGCGATTTGAACGGCGATATGCTGACGCTGTTGTCTTATCTTCACGACCACCAAACCAGTGTACTGGAGACGGTGAATCTAGCGGGTCGACAATGGAATTATGCACCGGCGGATTCGTTCCTAGATGCCGAGAAGAGCACCCATCACGCTGGATTGGTAAACCCTGGGTGCATCTGCTACATGAACTCGCTGGTTCAACAGCTTTTCATGCTGCCAAGCTTCTGCCAAGGTCTGCTCGCGCTGGACTGCTCGCAAGTTAAAGCTGATAAGTCGTCTTCCTCTTGGCGGGAGGAGGTTGAGCAACTCCAGAAGCTGTTTGCGTCGCTCGCTTATACAAACTACCGCTCGTCTGACCCAACTACGTTTGCGCTTTCTCACAAGGACATGGACGGCAACTCGACGGACGTGCATGTCCAAATGGATGCTGACGAGTTCTTCAGCCTGTTGCTGGACCGGCTGGAAATGTTCATCAGACCAAAACCTGTCACGAAGTCGTCAGATACTGAAGACAGAGCTGTGTTGGACGATGACGACAAGGACTTCATGGCTCGCTGCTTCGGAGGCGTTCTGGTCAACCAAATTCTTACGCAACAGGGTAATTTATCCGAGCGAGAAGAAAAATTCTTTGCGTTGAGCCTGGAGGTGTCCAAGAAACGACACTTGGCCGAGTCGCTGGAGCTTTACGTGCTAGGAGAAACCCTGGAGGGGGAGAACGCGTACTTCTGCGAGCGCGTGCAGCGGAAAGTATCGGCTACCAAGAGAGTTTGTATCAAGACACTACCGCAAACGTTGGTTTGCCATCTCAAGCGGTTTGAGTTCGACTATGACACGATGGAGAAAGTCAAGATCAACGACTACCTTGAGTTTCCCACTGAACTTGACATGTTTCCATACACGAGCGAAGCGCTCGCAGCAACCGACGGTGCTAGAGCAAATGGTGAGGGTGGCAAAGCGATAATGTATGATCTTGTGGGCGTGGTGGTGCACTCTGGCACATCCGACACCGGCCACTACTACTCGTTTGTTAAGGACCGACATGATGCCGACAATCAACGATGGCTGGAGTTTAACGACGAAGTAGTTCGCGAGTTCGACGTGGAGACGATGGGCGACGAATGCTTTGGTGGGGAGGAAGTGGCGCAGAAATGGGATGCCCTTCAAGGCACGTACTCGCCCATCGTTCAGATGAAACGGAGAAGCGCGTACATGTTGATTTACGAGAGACGAGCAGCAGAAGACGAGTCTTCCCCAGAGTCTGAAGACGCACGAGATCTGACACTTTCAAACCAAGTGCAGACACTCGCAGCTGAGATCGTACAGGAAAACGCGCGGTATGAGGCTGTTGTGAACGCCTTCGATCCGATCTATGACCGATTCATTCATGATCTAGTGGAGAGCGCGACGAGGATGTCAGGGCAGTGCGATCCTCGAGTCGTTCGACAAGCCTTTCAACTAGGATGTCAATTCCTCTTCGGTATCAGCTCACTACGCTGCCGAGCATCTACCTCAGCTCAACCTTCACCAGTGGCGTCGACTACGACAGCACCAGCAATGACCTCAAGTCACTACAAGGTCAGCGCCCGCGTTGCTTTATGGTTGTCAAACTTTGACAAGAGTCCGGACGTTGGTGAACGGAGACAATTCAGCAAATGGATCCTCGCGGAAATGGTCGCATCGCCTACCACGTTGT
This sequence comes from Phytophthora x cambivora, assembly GCA_033557925.1. Lineage (NCBI taxonomy): Eukaryota > Oomycota > Peronosporomycetes > Peronosporales > Peronosporaceae > Phytophthora > Phytophthora x cambivora. The sequence goes on along the minus strand of JAUCEB010000012.1, from coordinate 461,276 downwards.
CCGCGAAAGCCCCAACGCAGCACGCAGAACGTCAACGTACGTGGCTCTTCGACGTTCTGTTCCTCAGCCCTGAAAGCCCCGAGCTGGCCGAGAGCTGCTTTCTGGTGCTCTCAGCTGCTGTCAATGTCCTTGCACGAGAAGCTGCGGAACATCGTGAGGATGCAGAGAAGTCTCTTGTGGCGTTCTTCCACGAGTCACTCAACCTATTTTACTCGCGAGAACCTCATCTAGACGTGACTGACCCCGCCTCTGGCTGTGTTTTGACGCTATCGATGGAGATGCGGGTGGCGGCGATGAAGCAGTTGGGCGCGTTCCTCGAGAAGTGCATGAGTACGTCGCTTGGAAACTCCAGACAGGGGACGAAGGCGGCAGAAGCGCGTGCGATTCACACTTTGTTCCTGGAAAAGCTGCAATTCGTCGACCACTTCTTGCTGTCACTGCAATTGCCCTGTGAAGTCTCGGACGTGACCACAATTCCTGCGAGTCCGGCGCCTTCAAGAGGCATCGCACCGCTGGCGATTGAAACACGGTCATCTTCTCCCCTGCGTGAACACGACCTTCGGCTTTGCACGTTCCAGTTGGAGATCAAACTGCTGAGACGTATGCTTAAGTCCTACAACAAGCCGGTACCTCTACCTGCGGACACTACGCTGGTGTTTAACCACACTGCGCTGAAGAACGTGGTCTTGTTTGACTTGGAAGGAATTGTTCTGCCCATATTGACGCGCATCATCTTTGAGAGCGAGGCTGCTTCGCCGAAATGTGATCGGCTTGCGACATTGTTGATCGGAGTGCTGGAAGAGGTGAAAGACACTCACGCCGAGAAGGTGTTAGCTGTGTTCGGGGAGCTTTTAGACACTGAAGAGGAGCGGGTACGGACTTCTGAAGAGTTTTCAGGGCCCATGTGGACTATGCATCGGCACGTTTTCTCGCCATCCCGCGGTATCTTGGAGAGCGTGGCGTACTACCGGGATCATGGATCGCACGAGTACACGCTTCTAGTGCTCGAATTTGTGCTTCGTCGTGCTAGTAGGTCGCCAATTCTTCAGCAGCTCTTCAAGAATGACCCAAAGTTCCACGATAGCGCGACGTGGATCCCTCAGTGGTTAGTAGACCACCTCGACTCCAATGGTGCGATCCGAGCTCAAATGCGAGAAGATGCTAGTGCAGAAGACAACGAGGTTGCAAGCGAGAAGACTCCGAGTGTTCAAGAAGTTAAGAGACTGTTTGCTGATGTGGAGAAGGCGTTTGGGGTGACTGTGTCTGCCTATTGCGAGGATATCGCTCGCGACGCTGAGGGTGACGGGGGACCATTGTTAGTCTCTGCTCCGTCCTCACCACCAGCTATAACCACCGAAGACGTGCTGTTGGAAGCGCTCGACCTGGTTGAGGAGAACCAGCACGACCCAAGTAAAGATTATCACCCCACAAAGCACGGCAGTCGTTGGCTGGGGAAGATTTCGGCCGACATCGGACCGGAGCACGAAGGCGCTGAAGCGGAGACTCCAACGCCGAGCTGGACGTTGCAAAGGTCCCGCGAGGAGTTGTCGATGCTTCTTCGGATAGACCTAGACACCACGCACAACAGTGCTCGAGAGGCTTAGAAGAAGAGCCTACTACGATATTCATAACAAGTTTTCTTTGATTCTGCAGCACTAGCTCCTGTTGGTACTTCCATCACTTTGAGTGCTTCGAGCACTTCCAACTCCCCCATTTTGTGTGCGCTTTCGCACTTGGTTGGATCGACAAGAAGATTTCAGCTTCGAAACCTTTGAGGCTGAAGCCGAACTAGTACTACGGCCTTTATGCCGTGCGGTCTTCGCCGACGAGCAGCGCGTTGGCCTTGTACCGACCGAGAGCTTCGTGCTTCCTAGAAGATCACTTCCGCATGTGGCAGAACGGCGCAAGGTTTGCTGATGCTGCAGTTGCGAAATCATGCTTCTCGTCGTCTCGACGTCATCCACACAAGCCGAAAAATACAACAGGCGACTTCGAGGTGACATTGATGCTAGCTCGCTGTTGCTCCAGATTCCACCACCATCGTTGCATTCGAGGTCATCACTCCCGAGACTTGAGACGGAGTGACATGTAGACACCGACGGTGAACGCGGTGATTCAATTGCGACACCAGATGTGGTAGCTGCAGCAAACTCATCAACGACCCACGGACCAACGGGTGATAGTGAGACAGATTCCGGCCAGTCCTCATCGCCTTCAGCGTCGACCAAGTAGAGAAAACTATCGTCGTAGTCGCTTGAATAATCGTCGCCATTTTGCCCACGCACTTTTTCACGATGAATTCGCGTGGGTACAGAGGTTTGCCTCGATCGAGGCTGGCGTGGATTCAAGGACTGTTTACCTCCTGGGTGACAACCAGAGCTGGAGTTGGGTCTGGATCTCGGGATCGCACTGCGCAATGAACCAACATCAAGCGGGCCGTCAGCATTGATATTGCCACTGGATCTGCACCCGCCTCGGGCCGTGACTGCTGGCGCTTCGTAAATGATAGCAGGCACAACCATTTGGATCGTGCTTTCTGCAACAACCTTGTTCAGATAACTGCTCGAAAGCGGGCGCTGCAGGAGCACTCCACTGTTTGTCACCGAACTTGGTCCAATGCTCGCAGCTACAGGAACAGTTGGGGCCACTCGTTCCATCTTCTCGACAGGATTTTTAAAGTGTTTGCGGTGGTGTTTTTGAGTTTGATCAGCATCCGAAGCAAGGTGCTGGTTTCTCACGGGCTGCCTTTGTTGTGGTTGATTTTGCTTTTGTTGTTGTTGTTGCTGCTGCTGCTGCTGAAAAACTTGATGGCGTAAGTCGCGTATGATCTGCTCAAGCTCCTCGTCCGTTCGCTGTCGAGGCGGCGAATATGGCTCATTCAGCCTATTTGTCTTGGCTGCCGCGATAGATCGAAAGTGGCCCGTTTGGTTGTTGTGAGCTGTGTCAGCACTATTGTTGTCGGACACCAAATGCTCGCTATTGTTGCTACGATATTCATCGGCTCCGGCGCCACTTGTCGAACCATAGACGCTCTTTCCAGCACACATAATTAGCGGAGGTTTGATCGCCTCTGGCTCGTCAGCTATTCCTTCCGGGTGATCAGCAGCTTCTGTTCCAGCAAATGATGGGCCTTCCGACTCGACGCTTGATCGTGAAGGCCGCGTGTTGCTTCCAGCAACTTTTCTTGTCGGACGTCTATCAGGTGGCTTCTTGGCGTGCACAGCTCTGCGGGCTTGACCTTGGTTTTGTGGCACAGTTAACGGTGCTGATGGTTCTTGATAGTAGTAGTAGCTGGCATTTTCATCCCGCGAAGCTAAAGTATACGCGGAGGCTCCAATGCCACAGCTGCTGTTTCCGGTACTTCCCCACCGCATGAGAAAGATGCAGAGTCGATGTGGAAACCCTTCTGCTTCCGTGCTAGGAGTGTTAGCTTGGGCTGCTGTAAACCTGTTTATAAATACCTAGTACGCGTGGATGCCCAAAACGGGACAAGCACGATCTTGCAGTCTTCTCCAAGCCGTGAGATCAATCAAAGTAAAAGTTTGGGAACTCTGGCTCGCGATAGAACGTGAACGGTTCACGCATAAGCCCAAGATCTTCATCACCGAAGAGACCGGGGTGGTGCGGGGGTCGTAGCGACCACGGGTCGACTCCAAGCGGTAAAAATGGCGGTGGCATTGGTGGATGCAGTGGCGGTGCTGGCAGCCTTCCACCGCCACGCCAACGCCAGTGAGTCTGCCGGTGGCGCATGTATTCTTGGAGACGATCGCGTTCGAATTGATTCCATGCCTCCATCCGCTTCAGATAGATCCAATGCTGTCTGTATACAGTCTTTGGCTCGCCTTCAGCTATGTGCAGTCTTGGGTAGTCTGCATTATTATTTACAGTTAGTGGCTGATTGAGAGGCTGCATCCAGAACCCCATAGTCGTACCACGCAGTAGAAACTGCTGCCACAGCTCCGCATACCCTTGCAGCTGATGCAAATACTACAACAAGAGACGAACTTAAGATTAAGGCTCTGAATCCAATGAATAACCACAGCGTGACCATGTCTTCCCACCTTGCTCGTCTGAGTAACTCGGCAAAAGTCCGGGACACTCAAAAGCCCTCCAATGCGAGCAAGAAGCGGTTCTGGAAGGCGACTCAGCTCTGCATCTGAAGTCACTGAACTGGACCCACTCGAGAACTCTGGAAACAAGTTGCGTTCCAGTCTGCCACAAAATAAAATTTAGCTTTGGGTAAAAAAAAAACCGGGAAAAATGACAATTATCGCCGTTTACCTCCAGCAAAGGGTCTCCAGGTTGCATCGCCACTCTCCAGTATACACCACACGTCCTCGGGCGTGTTGCTGCTCTGACTGCCGACCTCGAGGCTTTACAAACTCTACCACTCTACAACAAAATATCAAGAATGAAATATAACAAAAAGTGTCAACAATTTCAACTTTAGCTGATACTTTGAGCACTCAAGTGGACCACCCACTGAAGACTCAGCTGGACACTCTTGGAGGACGACACGAAGTGGACGAACAGTTTACCGCCCACCAGCAGCGCCCGCACGTGGACGTCCGCGTCTTCACCCGACGGCGGCTGATAGCGTTGCGCTGGCAGCAGATTCACGTCCCCCGCGAAGCTCTCGAGACGCTGGAGGTGGCCCGCATCAGGGCCGAGGTCCTGCACAGCCCATCCGTGCTCCTCCAGCAGCACATGCGTCATCCAGAGCAGCGCTCCAGCTGCAGAGACAGCGGCGCTCATGTGGGATCCAACGTGAAGAAAAATATGGTAGTGAAGTGTGATTTTTCGGAAATGTACAGTATACACAGTAAATACGGTATATTTTCACATACATGTATCAAAGTTAGTAATTCTCTTAATTAAGAAATAACGACTTATTTTCTCGGTCCATTCGACTTTTTAAAGTCATATTAAAATAGGATACTATTTTATTAAGAATTAAGACAATTAGACTACGTATTAATACATGTAGCTTACTACGGTAGTACAGTTGTAATACGTATAACCCCCTATTAGGGGGGGTCGAACCTAGCAAAAACAGTGATGATTTTTGGTGCCGTTTCCTGTTGATTATTTTGTCCAAATCCTGTTGATTTCCAAAATCAACCACCTCCGGAGGTGGTTGATTGCAAAAATCATCATGATGATTTCTATCTTGATGATTGACATTAATAGCGTTAATTAACTCAGTGGCTTGTTGCTCTAGTGCTAGGTGGGCTTGTCCGTCTCGAGCCCCTCGATGCGCTTCACCACCTTTAAAACCCCACGACCTTGCCGAATACCACGTGCTTGTCGTCCAGGTGAGGCGTGGGGACAGTCGTGATGACGAACTACGACCCGTTCGTGCCCGGACCGGCGTTGGCCATGGACAGCAGGGCAGCCTCCGTGTGTAGTTGAATGCAGCCTCCACCTTCTGGCGCGCATCCTTCATCTTCTTGTCGAGTACCTCAAGCTCACGACGCACCTCCTGGTCCTGCTTTCCAGCAGCTCCTTCGCGCGCTCCAGGTTTGGTGGCCTCGGCAATCTTCTCCTCGGTGTCCATCTCTTACATCTCCTTGGCCTTGGGGCCGAAGGCCAGCAGCTCCACATCGAACTTGAGCGTGGCGCTGTCGCTCGCTCCGTACGGGCTCCAGTGTAGTGGGTTGGCAACAGGAAACAGGTTAGTGGAGCGATGCATCAACCTCTAGAGTATACGGCACGCACCGCGGATCTACGTGCGCGATCTTGCCCGAGCTCCCGCCGTCTCCAGCTGGCGGCGACTCGCCAAGCCCTTCCGCCCCCGCCCCCTCCAGAAGCAGCCAGCAATAGCAACAGCATGGCCACACGTACGCAGACGCACGAGACGGCCGCGCCCGGGGCCGCCCAGCTCCGGGGGACCAAGGTGCTCCCTCCCTCGGGATCCTTCTTCACTAAGTGCGAAAAATAGCGAACGAAAAGTGAGTCCCCCACGCCGTTCTGTTGATATTCGGGGCGGAGCTTTGTTGATAATCCGGTCCATCTTCTGTTCATATTTTGGCGGTCATTTTTTAGGTTCGACCCCCCCTATTAGGCGGTTTCAAAGTTGGACTGAACCTATAGACGTAAGAACATAAACAGCCTTTCAGCCAACCAGATGGTGCTGCGGTTTTGCCGTCATGTCATGTTTTACTGACGCCAAAATCGAGTCCAAACGACCTAAGAGCCTATCTAATTGAGGTTTCCTTTTTCTTCTTCCGCCAGAAGCGTGCGCCCAGGAAGGCGCCAACTGCGGCTCCAGCGCTAGCGTCCATGGCGTCCAACACCAAGCAACGAAGACGTCCAGAGCTGGAAGAAGGACGGCGTAAACGGTGGTCCATCTAGCGTCGATGTCATCCTTAAGTGGATTACAGCAGAAGGAACCCTGCGACGATGGCGTGGTGACACCGTCGGGGGTAAACCTAAGAAGGCATTGGCCTCAGAAATCGCTGATCTCATCAAGGAGGCAGGGGTTATTAATAAGGGCCGGGGGTACCTTTGTACTACTTTAAAGGGTTAAGATGCTGAGTCGTTTATCTAACAAGCTAGAGATATCTTTAATCTTGAGGTCGTCTTGTAGGTGTGCTGATGCTGGTCTTGCTCTCGCCTCTTGCGCTCACCTTGCCTTCGCCGCTGATGCCCGGTGCTGGTGCTAGTCTCGTAGTTGGCGCCTTGTAACAGGAATCCAGCCGACTTGACCTTCGTGCGCTTGGCGGAACTGCACAGCCGCTTCGGGGCTTATGTTTGCAGGGAGGCTGGAAATTTTCATGTCTTCAGGTCAATATGTTTGGCAAAAACCTACTTTGAAACCCCCTAATGTCATAAGTTAGGTAACCACGGAAGTTATACGCTGTCGAATGTTGAATGCAGAAAAAACTGTACAAGTCACAAGTCAGGTTTCCAGCTTTTGCCTGCGTGAAAAAGCCATACTACGTACAGTGCTGCTACCAACTATAGCCGCACTCGGATTTTTGGTCTAGTGATCTGAATATTTTGCTTTGAAACGTGTTGTTCTGGTCAATACTAGCTATAACAACACCAAATAGGACGCAGTATCACATTTTTTCCAAGTCCGTGAATTGAACCGAGGAGAAAAAATTGACAAAATCGGGGGTGATCTAAACTATAGACGCACTTTTACCAAACCTGTAATTTTTCAAAGTAAAGAGGTCATTTTGTTATAGATGGACATATCCCCTATTGTAGGGCTAAATACAGCTTATACGCGAAATCTGCGCGTCCAATTATTTTTCGGAGCTGCTCTAGACCACATACTCATGCTCAAAAATTATGAACCCATTTTGTATGGAGACACCACATTGGACAGCTCTAGAGATGCATGGTGGGGTATATTATCGAAACAGGGCGGTTTAGTCTCTTCAATAACGTTATCGAAACAGGGCGGTTTAGTCTCTTCAATAACGTTATCGAAACAGGGCGGTTTAGTCTCTTCAATAACGTTATTGAAGAGATTAAACCGCCCTGTTTCGATAATATACCCCACCATGCATCTCTAGAGCTGTCCAATGTGGTGTCTCCATACAAAATGGGTTCATAATTTTTGAGCATGAGTATGTGGTCTAGAGCAGCTCCGAAAAATAATTGGACGCGCAGATTTCGCGTATAAGCTGTATTTAGCCCTACAATAGGGGATATGTCCATCTATAACAAAATGACCTCTTTACTTTGAAAAATTACAGGTTTGGTAAAAGTGCGTCTATAGTTTAGATCACCCCCGATTTTGTCAATTTTTTCTCCTCGGTTCAATTCACGGACTTGGAAAAAATGTGATACTGCGTCCTATTTGGTGTTGTTATAGCTAGCATTGACCAGAACAACACGTTTCAAAGCAAAATATTCAGATCACTAGACCAAAAATCCGAGTGCGGCTATAGTTTGTAGCAGCACTGTACAGTATCCTATAGTACAAGTGACTGTTGCTGTAAGGTTGAGCTGTACGTGTACTGTATTCCGAGTTTTCGTTTTATTGAACGCGGATGTGAGGACCCGCCAAACTATGATATACCGCCGCAATCAGGACTGTGGAGCAGGTTGGCTTACGCTTAGTTGGTGCTATTCCGGACGTAGTACGGGTGGTCCTGGAATTCTGCCTCGCAGTACGGGAACAGCGTGTCGTCGTCCGAGGGCGTGAAAAGCTCCTTGCCGGCGTAGATCATGACGTAGCAGCCAGCGGCAGCGCACACCACAATGACTACCATCGACGCGCTCTTATCCAGGACCGACATCTTCCTCCAGAACACGCGCAGGTAAATGATCAGCGGCATGAGCAGGCAGCTCGTCGTGTGGGCGGTGGCGCCCGTGAAGTCCACCAGGTCCAGGAACCGCTTACGCGCCAGGACGGCGCACACCACCAGAATCGCAATGATGCAGATACGCAGAACGATGTAGCGCATCGCGTTGTTGCGGTACGGCGCGTGGAGCTGCTCCTCCGTGATCTCCTCGCCGAACTCGAGCGCCACACGCAGCTGGGACATCCGTCCCTCGGACTTCCCGACCATGCTGGAGGTCGACACCTGGCGGTTGGACATCTCGTTGGGCGTCGAGCTGCGTACATACGACCCCTGCAGCTCCAGGTCCTGGTCCACGTTGGCGCGGTCCTCCTCGCTGTTGAAGCGCACGACCTTGGGGCCCTTGTGCATGCCCAGAATCATGCGCTCCGCCATGTAGAACGGAGGCATCATGAGCGTTGAGAACGCGATAGTAATGTGCACCTGCATGAACAGGTACGCCATCACCACGGCGCCGCGGTCGGACGTGAAGCCCAAAGGCGCCAGGCCGAGAGGGTCTGACGTGCTCACGATCGAGTACAGGATGTTGCCCGAGAGTTGGCAGCCACCGGCGGTGTAACCAGCCAGTGCAATTGCGATGAAGAATGCTGAGATGATCAGGATGGTGATCACCACCACGCGGGGCATGCGCTGCGGCTGCGAGTGCTCGCGGTGGAGATCCGGCACGACGATGGCGGCGCCGTACGCCAGAGCGAGGTTGCCGAAGCACATCAGCACCTGGTGAACCGAGATATCGGGAGTAGGGATCGAGCCGTGGCCGCGCATCTTCCACTGGATCACAATGACGGCGATGATGTCGGCGATCACCGTGCCCATGGTGGCGGCGAACGCCATGCCGGCACTCTCCTTGAGCGTCGGGATGAGGCACACGGGGATGACCATGAGTGCCATGAAGATGATCCAGAACGTCTGGCTGAACGAGTCCGGGAACAGCACGTCCAGCAGGGTGCTGCCGAGTACCAGGAAGGCGCAGGGCGACAGGAGGCACACACCCATCTGCGAAAGCGTGGTGAAGAAGCGGCCCCACTTGCCCAGGGCCCACTCGCCCAGGTCACCGTACGTCTTGACGGACGACGGCGACACGAGCAACACTCGGGACAGCTTGAGCGTGGCGTATGTGTTGGCGAATATCATGAAAGCCAAGGCGATGGAGGCGTACACGGGTCCGGCGCGGGCGTAGTTGGCGGGCATCGTAAGCGATCCCATGCCCAAGACGGAGCAGAAGAGGTTGAAGGAAGCCTTGGCGTCGTCCATCGTGAAGAAGGCCGACTTGCCGCGCTGAGCAGCGGAGACGGTGGACACCATGGTTAATCGAGGGCCGCGCGAGGAATTTCGAGGGTGCTGTTGACTGGTTCGCCGGATAGTCTCCACTGGAGGAGAAATTGGAAAGTGAGACGTCCCGCGCGGCTACAGTATGGTACATGTACCGGTACACCACACCTATCCTATCTTCTAGAGCTCGACGGACCGCCACCATTGTCTGCATGTAGGGGAACTACTTTGTACCAAAGCCAGGTCGATCTATCGCTTGCTCGCCGGCGTTCTCTGCGCTGAATGTCCTGCTGCCACGCCCACAAGAAAACGCGGGGAACCCCGAGGCTTGACAGAGATTAACTATGTACACTGGTGAAAGAGGATGGTGGGGGAGATGTGCATGGACACGAAATCGCCTCGTCTCTTTTCGCTTGTCACTTTTTTTTCGTCTCCAGAAATGGACCATAACCGTTTTGTTGCCAGCAAAAATGTTGGACGAAAAATCGACATGACCAGGTATTCTAAGGGTTAATTATACAAGTATCACCACGTGGACGTGTATGCAAGACGGGATTCTGCGGACGATCTGTACCGGGGATGCCGGCGATGTCAACATGAACATGTACATGTATTACATGTACATGCAATGTACACTGTAGTTCCCAGAATGATCGAAGGTCTTGAGTTCTTTTCAAGCAATTGTTTGCTTGAAGCAAACAATACTGTTTGCCCAAACGGATCATAAAAGGACTGTATTCTTCCAAGCCACCAAATTCGAAGCGCACTTTGGTGCGCTTCGAATTGTAAACCCGGTCAGCTTGAAGGTACGTATCCGGATATGCGTCAACGTTACAATCCACAAGAGCACACAGCAGACGCAGTACAGTAATGTGCCTCAATAAACAACGGGTCTACAACGTATATACTGGGAGAAACTATATAACATATGCAAGGGTAACGACTCGCACGATCATTTGATTTTTGATAGCCGGCTAATCTCTATCCATATCGCAACGGTTCCGACATCCCTACATTTTCCGACAAATAGGATATCGGCCAAATCTAGGTTAATAAGCTTATTCAAACTAAGGCCGTGCAGTTGCCCGGAACAGCTCTGGATTTTCTGATTGTTTTGCGTCTTACTTTGAAATATACTACAACGACAGTCGTGAGGACGATGAAGGCACGCTACCTGAGGTGGGTTCATTGCTGTGTATCCTCCCGTAGTATTAATAATACTTGCTTAAATAGTACACACCAGTAGTACTACTACCCTATTTTTAGGTAGTAGTATTACTACGACCGTATTCAATATGCGTGATACTATGCTATTCCCAGCTCAGAACTATATTACTTTTCAAGTAATACTTTTGAAGGACCCTAAACGTCGTTTGATTGGCTCTGTGTCTTTGAAAAGTATTAGTTGAAGAGTACTATAGTTCTGAGTTGGTACCGAGTACTATAGTTCTGAGCTCGAGACGTCGAGCGGCTGAGCGCTGCTAGAGAGCGACGAGGGACTAATAATATCAGGAGAGAAGACACAGAGGAGCAGCGCAGACTCGTGCTGGAGACCAGGCTGGCTGAGCAGAAGCAGACCCACGCACTCGAGCAGGAGCAGCGCATGGCCGTCAGAGCAGTCATCACCTCTGCAACCCCCGAATTTAGATCTGTGATCTCAGTCGGCCCTCTGCTGGGCCGCTCAGCTCTCTACTAAGCCGATTCCAAACTGACCTTGTTTCACTTAATCTGTAATCTGTCTCTCACTATCTAGTCCGTCTGGGTTCTGTACTTGGCAGATCCTGGACCTGTCGGTCGTGCCGATCTTACCGATCTCGCAACCACGCAGTCGTGTCGTAATCTGAAACTCCCGAGATTGCTCTCACGCGTGGGGCCGTCCGGGCGGCTAGACCCGTACGGATCACTTCCCCCTCCAACCGAGAAGGTTAATTCGGGTCACTGGTTGGGCGTACAACGCGAGCCCGACGGCGAGGAAGGCGGGCCACGGTCGGCGCGGTAGAGCGCTGTCGGTCCGCATTCAGTGCAGTCACCATTTGGCGGCGTAGCGAGCCTCCGGTTTCAGCGTCTGTGAACGCGTCGAAAAGCAACGGGACATCCTGCCGAATCACCTCGGCCGGTTCCCAGGATGCCTCGATGTCGTCTAAGCCGATCCATTTGACGAGGATCTCCCACCGATGGGTGTCCGGGCTGAGGCGGCAGTCTCGGAGTGCCTTCACTAGATGACCACCCTCGCCATAGATGACTTGTTCCTGCAGGTCTTCTTCCAGCCCACGAGCGGCGTCCCGGTACAACTGGAGGCGAGAAGCGTGGCGGGTGCTAACCTCGAACGGAGCCACGATGTCTTGGACTTCGAACGTATAGTCATTCAAGGCGCGAACAATTCGTTTCGGTCCACGCCAGACGAGTGCAAGCTTGTGGCCGCTGCGACCCGTGGCGGTAGCAGCCAACACAAAGTCGCCTTCATTGAACTTCTGAAGCTGGACGCCCTGGCGTCGCGCATGGCGCTCGCGGGCCGCGCGACGACGTTTTTCACTAGCGTCGGTCATTTCAGCGTGAAGCCCATCGAGGGCGACGCGAACGCTGGAGAGATGGGTTACAATCTGCTCGTGAACCCATTCCACGGTCGCGTGAACGGGGTCATGCGGGTGTAGAATGCTGCGCAACTGGACAGCACCAGGCAGCGGGGTGAACGCAGTGAGCGGTGATTTACCATCCAACCGGTCAGCCGGCATCGCATTCAAAGCTCCTTGCACAACCGATAGTACCGCCGGTCAGTCCCGAACGGGGAGCTGACGCTCCCTCAGCAGTGCCTTGACTGCCCGCACCAATTCCCGGTTTACAACCTCCACAGTCCCATTAGCCCATGGAGTGTAGGCTGTCGTAAAGTGATGCTGCGCGCCCAGGGCGCGCTGCAGGCGTTCAATCACCTGGTTGCGGAAATGCGCACCTTGATCAGAAACCCACTGAAGCACTACTCCGAACCGCTTGAACCAGTCCATCAACCCAGTGTAGACATAGTCAGCCGTGGGGTTCGGACATGCGATCAACTCCACGTATCCACTCATGTTGTCCTTCAGAACTAACACGTACTTCAGCCCGCTCTCACTTTCTACCATCGTCAAGTAGTCGAAATGGAGGATCTCGTTGGGCTTGGTCGCCCGCAGCGTCTCCCCAAACGGCCGTGGGATCCGGCCACCAGCAGTGGTCATGCAGTGCAAGCAGCCACTGACAAATGCCGAAACATCGGTCGACATCGTCTTCCAAAAGAACATCATCGCCAAAGCCTGCGTCGTAGCACGGGCGCCACGATGACCGCTCGCTCCGGCATGTGCAACTACACACAGTCGTTGTTGCATCTCGACGGCAGCGTCTGGGATCCACACACGTCCCGCGGAGGTCACATAGAGTTCCCTCTCGTCGTCCCAGTGCACACCGTGTTGGTCGCGCTCACGCGCGCTTGCTCCGCGCTGCAACACACGGATCTCCGCCTCCGTGAGCCACACAAACTCTTGGTCCTCCAGAGGCGACACACGCTCGATGACAGCAAGACGGGCAATGCGCGTGGAAGCGCACTCGGCCTGCAGGGTGGATCCCGCGCCCCAGCGGCTCAACAGGTCGCCCCAGACATTGGCGTCGTCGGGCACGTGCTCAATCACATACCGGAACGACAGCAACGACATCGCCCAACGCTGTAATTTATCAGCCTGATATCTCGCCATGGCTCCATCCGTTGCATACGGGTCAAAGATGTACACAAGATTCCTATGATCGGTGTACAAGCGAAATCCTTTCGGCCTCAAGAGCAGGTACTCGAGCCGGCGTGTAGCCTCCACTATGGCGAACGCCTCCTTTTCGATGGTCGGCCAGCGCGCAGCAGCTCCTACAAAGCGACCACTCAAGAACGCCAGGGGCTGGTGATGTTGGTCTTCCAACGGTCTGCTGACTTCAAGTGGCTCGAACTGAGAGACCATGGCTCCCCAGAAATCCTGGCTGGCGTCGGTGTACAACGCCACCTCGGCTGTCGGGCTCGGGTGCGCCAGCGGCACCATCCGAAGCAACGCTCCGCGGATGTTCTCAAAACTAGCAATCTCCTTGTCACCCCAGCCGACGTCGTCCAGGCGGATCTTCGCGAGCATGTTCTTCTTTCGCGAGCCCGAGATCTTGGCGGCACGTTCCAAAGCGTCATAGAGGTTGGCCGTGATGCGCGTGTACTCAGGTATACTCTGACGCATCCAATTAACGGCGCATAGAAACTGTTGCAGATCTCCCGCAGTCCGGGGTGGTGGAATGTCAACGAGGCCTTGCACGCGCTCCGGGCAATGCTTAACCCCAGCCGCCGAAATCACGCGGCCGCATCACTTAACCTCCGTGTCGAAAAACTGACATTTCTTCGCGTGGAGTTTGAGACCGTATGCCTCGCATCGAGATAGAACCTTATCCAATAGCTCCAACAACGCACTCTCGTTCTCCGCGTAACCAAGGATGTCATCAAGCCACGCCAATATACCGTCGCCGACCAGGTCGCCAAAGATCTCTTCGACCACGCCCTGGTAGTAGGCCACCGCGTCGGTCGCCCCCATCGGTACGCACGTCGGAGTGTAGATACCCCGGTGAGTGACAAAGGAATAGAGCTCTTGTGAGTCGGGGTGAAGCGGGAGCTGCCAGTACCTCCGGAACCAATCAAGGACGAAGAAAACTCGTGCACCTTCAAGCTCCCCAAGCACCACGTCCAGCACCGGCATGGGCCATGACATGGGCTCGGTTCTCTCATTCACACTCCGCGTATCAATGGTCATTCTTGGGTCCGCTGTCGGGTCCACATTCTGCTCTCGCTTGCGAACGATCCTTGGAGCTGACGCCCACCTGCTCCGGTGGTTCTTGTACACGAGTCCGTGTGCTAACAGCGCTGCGGTGTGTCGGTCCAGAAACGGAGTACCGTCGTGGTTGCGCACGGACAGGTCGAGCATCATCCTTCAGACGAACTTGCATGGGTGCCACCCGCACCGGTGGGTCATTTCCAAATTCCAACCGAAAAATGTTGACTCTAACACGCATGACGGCACGCAGCTTCGTGCGTCCGTCGAGTGTCAAACCCATCTGCTCGGCAATCTCAATTTTTCGTTCCAAGTACTTCACCACCTCCTTTAGGTTCGTCGGGTGCATACTCGGCAGCGCCGTCCGGATCTCATGCCGTTCAATACCGTCCGCTTCGTCTTCAGGCATCGGTTGGTCACGCGTTCCCACTTGCAGTCTGCACATGCGCTGCAGTGCGGTGTCAGCAGAGTCCTCGCTAGGGTTTGCTGACGCGGTCGATCCTACCTCCCATTCCGGGCTTGCGTCTCTAGCCTCAACGAGCAACTTGTCACTGGAGTACCCAAGAATCTCCATAATGGGTCTGCCGACGGTCAAGTCCATCGCGTCGTTCGCCTCCTCGACGTAGCACTTCAAGTTACGCAGCATCAAGGGTCCTGCGGACGTGGTAAGGACAACCTCGCGGAAAATCACTTCACGATGCACGTCAATTGTACGCCCACCAACTGGGCTGAGTCGAACAACATCCACATCACTAACCGACACCTCACGGCCAGCGACCCTGATGGCATCCAGGACACCCCGCGCCACGAGCGACGTATCGGCCCCCGAGTCCAACAGGAGGGCCTTTACCGACACGCCGTCCACCTCAGCATCCGTTGTGCCCTTATCCTCACACGGACGCTGCGTCGTGGGCTTGCCCGGCTCCACAACATCAAAGCGACGCATGGCAGCGTTCTGCGCAGCATCATGCCTCTCACGCCTTGCTTTCAGTAATGGGGTAGCTTCGCCAGGCTGGCAGCTTGGACACTCGCGCACTTGATGGTCGGGCGAGTTACATTTAAGACATGCCCCCCGCGTTAGCCTGGGTTCATTTCGGCGCGTGATATGCGAGGCAGTCGAAACGCCAACTCGCGATACCCCGCGACTGTCACGACCATCGCGGCCCTCATGTCCTTCGCGGCCGTCACGGCGTCCACCGTGTTGTCCACGGTCGCCAGTAGCCCCGCGACTCCCACCGTTACCGCGGCCTCCAGTATTTCCACGTCCTGTACCCCGTGGCGTTGACTGACTCGACTGCCCAGCTGTCGCTGCAGCTCTGGCAGCGTGTTCCCAGGTCATGAACTCGCGCATGAGGGTTGTCACCCAAGCGCAAAACGGCACCACTTCATTTTTGTACCTTTTGTTCTCGTGGAGCGTTAGCTTCGTGGCGATGGCGGCCTTGAAACTAGCTGGCGCTAGGGCATTCGCCAAGTATTTGACAATCCGTCGCTGCTCATGCTCAAATGCCACCTCGGTTAGGTTAAATTGATCCAACACAGCCTCCAGATCGGCCTGGAGGTTCATCATTCTACTCTCCGGCTCAGGCCAGGTCGTCCGCATCTGAAGTTTCTTCATCGCCTCGTCCACCGACGCGTAGTCCACATGCGAGGGCGTGTTGGCCTTCATGAAGTATCCAATCCACTGCTCTTCGGTGATCAGATGTTGAGCCGTGTTGAATTCATATCGCGCTACCATTCGCTTCGTCCTCGACTCAATACATGCACCAACTGGCATCGCGAAGGCGCCGCCCCACTGAGTCTGAAGCGCGTTGATGGCCGTCAGGTATGTCTCATACCGGCGCATAAAGTTTCGGCGATCCTGCATAGTGCGGCCCTCGAATCTGGGCGGCTGAGACAATGCCGGCGCGGCAGCCACGCGCTGTCCGCTAGACACGGGGCTCACCGTCTGCATGAGCTCGTCCGTGACGGGCTGATCGCTTGGCTCGAACGGGTTCGGTATCTGCAGCCGCAGACCCGGTGATCGCGGCATAGGCGAGGGGGCGCTCTATTACTACTACTGCAGTAGTTGAGACGTCTCCAACTATATTACAAAGTACTACAGTAGTTTAGGATTCTGAAATGGCAAACTACTGCCAGTAACAGAGAAAAAGTGCCAGTACTGCAAACCCCTGATCGTGCCTCTACAAACAGTACCGATAATACCAGAACGATAGATTGCATCACTAGCAAAATTCGTTTATCTTACAAATATGGTACAAGCTGCTCCAGCAATACCGTACCTCACAGAAAGATTACTTCGGGTGTTGCGCGTTTGGCACTCTTGTTACCATTAGAAGGCATGTTAAATATGCATTTTTCGTGTTAATATTTAGCTCGCACATTTCAAAAGCTAGAAAAATGATCTGCCGCGTTGCTCGTGGCCGACACATCACACTGAAGCGAGGGTTGACCAAAAGCAGCCTCAACTGTAGAATCTATAATGTCACAACAAAGTTTGCGAATTTGCTGCTGTTGAATCATTGCTTCTCCCGCCGCGCCGTCGATGCTGGTGCGTCTAACATTAGATAGGCGAAGCCCAACCGCTTCAAATCTTATGTTAACCAGCGATTCGATTTTGTTATCTTCGTGTTAAGAAACAGCAATCAAACGAAACCAAATGCTCGAAAATCTTGATTTGGCATTCTATCTGTTAACCATTCTTTCCGTGAGGTACGGTATAGGGTTTTCACCTTCCACGGATATTATTATCGCAGACAAGTTTTTATTTTAATCTGGATGGGCTAACATACCAGCATAGATTTAATTAAAATCCGCTTCTCTGACAAAATATGGTGCATGTTGTTCCAGCAGCATATGTTTATCATCTTCCACAGGTATTATCGTAAACAGGTTTTTATCTTAATCTCAACTGGATGGGTCAACATACCAGCATAGTTTTAACACTACACAGGGTATTAATATATACAGGTATTACCGTACTTAACTTTGGCAATGTCATGTTCGATTTCGACAGGGTATTGAATCAGTCAATAATCGTACGTCAGTGCGATCCCGCCTAGGACTCTGGATAAAATCCAGAGAATTAGTATTTGTATTAGGGAAGAGAACTATTATAACTGCAGGCATGAGCGAAGCAGGTGACAGTAGAAAAGTAGCGGTAGGCATAAGCCAAACGAAGCCGGTGATGATGTAGAATAGCTTGTGACTGAGCAGCTAGAAAGTAGATACTAATGAAAGCTATAATATGGGCACACCTTGTTACGTTACCGCATAACAGAACTCATAATTCGCAGATATCTCATAGTTCGCACCTCGAATTGGCCAATCACTAGTTGGCTACATTATAAATAAAACATAACCTTTTACCGTTAATGAAAGGCTATAGCTCACAACTCTGCAAAACCAACCAGCCATCCATCCACGACAAACTCGCGCCAAACACTGCTTCATTTTCGAATTTGGCGCCAAGCCACCACCTCAGCCTCCTACGCCTAACGCCACACACGCTGTGCCAGCATGCCTCGCACGGGAAGAAAGCGAACGACTGGAAATGGTTCCAAACCCAAGACCTACAAGCGAGTGGCAGTGTCCTACCGCTTCAAGCTGCGTGTACTGAGGTTTCTCGATGGTCACAGCATGGAGAAAACTATAGAGCGTTTCTACCCAGGTCTAGTTCGCGCCCATGTGCGCTCCAAAAAGCGTCTGTGCTACTCATGGAAGGCTTCTAGAGAGCTCATAGAGGCTAAGTGCGCAGCTGGGCTAGGCCGTCACCGTCGTCATCGGTCCCGTGGTATGGGTGCAACCCTGCCCACAGCGGCTGAAGAGCAGCTTGTGAGGTGGGTTAATGATCTGCGCGCAGATGGCGTGCCTGTGACGGGGTTGATGTTGAAGCTTCAAGCTCGCGATCTTTATGCAGCCACTGGACTCCCTCGTGGGGCCTTCACAGCGTCATGGTCGTGGAGGAAGCATTTCCTACGACGCCACAAACTGGCAATCCGTCGCAGAACGCGGGAGGGACAGACAACCCCGCAGGACGCAAGTGAGAAGTTGGTCGAGTTCAGCCGTCAAGTTCAAGCTAAGATAGAGGAGCTCAACATTACAAAGGTCTACAACGCGGATCAAACAGGTAAGTAATGCATGATTACAGATTACTAACAATGTGGTTTAAAGGTGTAAACTACGAGTATGTCCCAACGTCAACTGTCAACGGACGGGGTGCGAAGACCGTGTGGGTGAAGTGCGCAGGGAAGTCGAAAGAGCGCGTGACGGCAATGCTTCTTGGTGACAGTGACGACAACAAGACTGATCCCTTCCTCGTCTTCAAGACACGCCCATCCCAAGTCGCCGAGACGGCGAGAGCGAACCTCGTGTTTCGTCACGGATTCGGTCGACAGCTCAGGGACGACCTGCGGAATCTGGAGGTAGGTGTCCAAATCTACGGCAACAGAGCTGGGTGGTGGAACAGCGAGTTGTCGATCGAGTTTCTCTGCTACCATTTAGGTCGTCGTGAGAACATGCATGAGCCAGTCCTACTATTGTGGGACGACTTTTCGGGGCATTGGCGCCAGGATGTATTAATTTGTGCTAGACTTCTCAATGTAGAGTTGATGAGGGTTCCCCCAGGCTACACGTACGTGTGTCTACCGGCGGACGTGGCCTGGAATCGCCCACTCAAAGAGCATCTACGCAAGCAATGGATCGAGTTCCTTTTAGGCCAAGTTCGCGCTGCAAACGGCGGCGCACCGTTCAAGATGGCTCCTCCCTCAAGGTCAGACGTCGTTCAGTGGTTCAATAATGTGTGGGCCTCACTCTCTACTTCTACGATCATCGACGGCTTTAAGAAGGCCAAGCTGCTGCAAGCCGATCTACGTGAAGCGGAGGATCAACCATCAAGCGAGTCAAATTGGGGGAGCTTATCCGCGTTCTCCAGGAAGAGTGTGTGCCGATGCAGACAATCGACTCTCGCAAGGACATTGAAGAAAGTGAAGTGGAAGATGAAGCAGTAGAGTGGCAATTTTAAACGGTAATATTGGCACGTATTTTGTTTTGGTATACGTTTAATTAAACAAATATAACCAATGCACCTCTTGGCGCGGCGCCCCTTCGAACAAAAATAAATGACGCTTCGCTAAATAGCACTTCCCTTGACGTTGCATCCCACTCTATTTGCGCGCACTTGGACCAGCACCACAGCTCGCTTCGTCGTCGCGCTTTGTCAAGACCACTGGGAGGAATCGAACCTCCATCCACCGCTATGGTGCTTTGCCATTAAGCTACAGTGGTAGGTCAGGAACCTGCAGACAACGAGGCACACTTCACGTTAGTACATATAATATAACTAACATTGATGTAGTATGCACGGAGCTCACCTTCTTGTGTTGGATGGGGCATTAACCTTTGTTTAGGCGACAACCCTGCTAGGACACACAGTCCCCCCTCAATACGCTTCGCGGTCAATCCAACACTGAGCTCGAAGAATATGCCGCCGCAAGCGATTCGCAGTGAAACCATTCATTTTACCTTAGCCCGCTATTCGGTAGCCAGATGCAAACTAATTTTTCGATGTATTTTTTCTAGCAGCTACAACCATGTGATGGCGCTGCAGCTTGGGTGCGAATTATGAGTTCTGTTATGCGGTATAAACACTCGGCTAACTTGTCGATCGACAGCACGCTTCATATCGATCACCACCCCACTCACCTCGTAGTTGAACGACCTGTAAGTCTTGCCGATTACGTCCTGCGCGACCACCTTCACCAGCATCTCTTGCTCCATCTTCTCGAGATCATGACGGGTACATTGCGACGCCTTCGTCAGCGATCGTCACGACCGTCACATAGCTGGCGACATGGAGATGCGAGTAGCAGAATTGGACAACGCGGCACAAGATGGTGTCGTGGCCGGTTGAAGGCAAGTCGACCGGCACGAAGCGGGGGGGGGGGGGGGGGGCGCAAGCCCGGACCGCACGGACCGCAGCTAGATATCGACCTAAGGGCGATCTCTAGAACGGGCATCGGCAATCGTTAGTTAGATCTAAGTGATACCAATGTACCTTACTGAAAAACGAAAACGAAACGATCGTCACGACCGCGTTGGCCTTAGCCTGCATATTCGTCCGGGATAGCTGCGTGCTCGCCGAAGAGGCACACCTCGGTCATGGGGCGCATGGCGCAGCCGTGCTCCACGGTCCTCCACGGTCAAGCGCACCAGCTCGCCCACACCCTCCGTCTCGAACCTTTCCTTCTCCAGCACGCCGTGCTTCACGAAGTACGACGGGAACTTGGCCTTGTTGTCGTCGCGCGAGGTGCCGAACTTCATCTGCGTCAAGTCGATCGTGCCGAACGAGTAGAAGTCCGCTACCTCGGTCAGCGTGCCGGCACCATGCGGCACCTTGATCGTCGTGCCCACCTCGTAGTCGAACGTCTTGCCGAGCTAGCCGATCATGTCCTGCACCACCAAGTTGACCAACTTCACTTACTGCTCCACCCGCACCGAAATGCCCTTGCCAACCACCTTCATGACCACCTCCGCGATGGCCTTAGTCTGCATCTCCGTGATGCCCAGACGGCTGCCGCGCAGACCCATCATCGGGTTCGCCTCCTTCAGGCCGGACATGCGCGACTGCACCAACACCTTGCTCACCTTCATCTCCTTTAACAGCGACTCACACAGCTCGTCCAGCGCGCTGGAGCATGCACAGCGTTCCGCGCGCCGTGGGCTCGAGCGTCGCGGGCGTCCTCGGACGTGTGCGCGATCGAGAACAACTCCATGAATTGGTGCGTCTGTCACTTCATGAGCAGCTTCACGAACTGCACCAGATTGCCGCTCATGGCAGCTTTCTGCAGATCCTTCTTGCCTTGACCACCTCGCCCGTCGTGCCGCTCACGCTGATGAAGCCAATGTAGTCGCCCTCGCGCAGTACCACCAAGGCGCCGCTCGCCGTCCACACGCACATCAGCTTGCCCCCGCTGCGGGGCACCACGGCTGCGTGCACCGTCTTGCTGGCGCGAGAGGTCAGGATGCCCTCGCTGAACGCCGCCGTGTCAGCACTTGGACTTGGTCGCCATGCTGTGGAATCGTGAAATGAACGCCAGTAAAATACTCCGTCCTAATCTAGGATACTGTCCTAGTTGTCAGAATGCACCAAATGAAGCGTTTGGCCGGACCCCGGGTTCCCGCAAAGAAAACCGATGCTCAGAGGCATTATTTTATTTTTTTGTAGAAGATCGAAGGCCATGCAACGGACAAGTATACTTTCTTATCAGGATCAACCGGGCATGGAGAACAATTACCACGCCACACTGCTAAGGTCCTGTCCAAGAAGAAGATAAGTCGCTCTCTGCAAATATTTGAGCTACTATCTTCGGTTCCTGACTAGTTGTCAGCACTCTAACGCATGACCCATGAACCAACAGCAGCTGAGGCGACATCTTCAAAACAAAAGAGAAAACTTGGTCGCCCCGGTAATAGAAAGAGGGTGAAGACGATTCCGCCTTCGTTCTGCACTGCAGTTCTTCAGCGCCGCAAATAACTAGGAAATAGCTAACCAATTCATAATACATTTTTCAATAACCAAAATAATATCGGTAGTTTTCCCAGCTGGCGGGGCAGGCTGGGACCCCGGGTTCCGGCCAAACGCTTCAAATACGTGGAAAATATTTTGTATACTTGATTTTTGTATGGGGAAATCCTGTTTCGGGGCCGTAATTTTGAAATAATTCTGTTTCGGGGCCGTTGTATTCAAAATATACGTTATATTCAAAACACACCTTCTTTTGGAAATCATCATAACGTATACTGTAGCCCAAACGTATCCTGCTGCCTCAATGTATCCGAATCGTTTCCTGTATCCCAAACGTTACGTGTACCCTAACCGTAGTGTGTAGCCTAATCGTAACGTGTAGCCTAATCGTAGCCTGGATAAGCTGGAGGTATTAGATCCACACGCTTTGAAGTTCTTGACCCTTCTTGCGGGCAGCCTCGCGAGCTTTGATTCTCTTGAGGTGCTCCTTTTGGCGCCTCTCACATGTTCGCGCGTTATGTCCAGGCTTGGAACACCGACTGCAGTGAACCGGAGAGTCGTTGTTAATAAACTCTGCCCGATTTCGAATGCTCACCTTCTTAGGGCGACCGCGCGTTACTTGAATGACGGGAGGATTGGTAGATCCTGATGTGAGAAGACCCACATCTACTGGTATCGCACTCTCCACGTAACATCTGCGGAGTCGCTCGACGGAGTAGTATTCGGAAATAGCCGTGAGAGGGTCGACGCCAACGGCCTGTAAAGCAGCGCACGCATGTAGACACGGGTATTGAAGCTCCGTCTACATCCCACAAGAGCAGAGCCGAAGCGAGACGTCCACTTGGGCATACGTATTCTCTGTCACACGAATAACTTCAATTACGGTGTCATTGACGGGACTGACTAGTCGCTGCCGTCCCAAAGTAGTATTCTTCTTCACTTTCGCAACCACTCACGGAGCGAAAGGCCCTGGTAGCAAGTCGCTTTCATTCTTCAACTGCCACCTTCGCTCTTGAAGTTTTAGAGTAAGGCCTTGAAGACACCCTAGCCACGTGCACTCGCGTTCACCAATCAGCCAACTGTTTGTTGATTCGGCAATGTTAGTCGTGACCTGTCCAAATCTTGGTCGGGGGAAGAAATACGATATCCAGCTTTCTTGATCAATTCCTGTATCACACGGTGTATGTGTTAGCTAATACCTCGGACTACCTATTGGATATACGCTAGAGATCGGGACCACGCAACGATCGGAATACACGGTACATTTGGACTACAGGAGACACGGTGCATATGGGATACAGAATACACGATACAGGGTCTGCACTCACCTTTCAGATACTCCGTTGCCGCTGCGTTGTCTTCTGCGCACTCGTCTATCATCCCTGCATAATCAGTAGGTGTCGTGGCCTTTGCAATCTCCGTTATCTTGCCGTTGAAGTCAGTTTTGTACTCAGTTCTCGTGTTCTTCTTGATGTGAAAGCAGCAGTACCCGTGCGGTATATCCGGAAGCACTTTAGCGACAGCAGAATGGAGGCCCTTTTCACGATCACTCATTACGACAACATCGATGTTGCTAATGAACGGGCAGGCGGACTTCAGCTTTGTGAGAAACCACTCCCAATGATCACCATCCTCTATCATTCCGATGCACGGTTCCATGAGCCGATAGCTAGCACCACGGATGTCCACGGACTGCTTCTCTCGCTGAAGGGCGTCGTAGGCTTGTTTGAACGGAATGTCAGCCCCAAAACGAGTCCGCGCATTGTCGCGCACATCAGAGGCCTTGACACAGGTCTTGTTACGAAGCTCCGTAGCGGCCACAGTCTTTGCAATAATGGTCGGTAATGTTTTGTGCTGGAAGGGCTGACACGAGTGATCCAACTGTGAGGAAGTGACACGTACCCTTCCCTCACGAGTTAGGCGACCGCGGACAGCGAACGGACAGCCTTTGATCTTGCAGCGTGCCGTGATTTTGACAGAGTTGTTGTCTGGAAAATAGCAACTCCTCTTTCCCTGCGTTACAGGATACGTTAAGGATACGGTGTACCCTAAGTGGTACACATCACAATATGTACCCAAAATTTGTGGCTGTGATCATTCGTAATCCTGACCGGAACCCCCCAAGCGAAGAGACCATGCCAAACAAGCGCAAGAGTGGCGTCATCTGCACGTTCCCCGAGTGCAACATGACACTGACAACGTCCAAGTTCAAGCAGCATTTCACGCGTCACCTGAAGGAGGGGGAGCGCTACGAGGTCAGCCACCGCGACCGCTGCGAGCGTGCGCTCGACGATGCAAGCCTCCTCCCCGACGAAGATGGAGAAGGAGCCAACGCTTACCTCGTCGCCCAGCTGCGCACGATTTTGGCACGCGTCCAAGCTGTTGATGCACGACTGGGGGAGATGGAGACGCGAGTGGCTTCAATTGAAGAACTGCTGCGAGCTCGGCCGGCGAACCAAGACCGCCAGGCAAGCGTAGCCAAGGCGACTGAAGAATCTTCTTCAAGTGACGGTGAATCGTCATCGGATGAAGACCCAGACGTGGAGATGGCGACACCTGCTGAAACAGGTAACGCGGACGCTGCCGAAGATAAACCTGCAAGCCCAAGTACGCGCAAGGCACAGAGGCGTGTCTTACGCGCGTTGCGCCAGCTTAGCTAGGCTACGATTCGGCTACACGTTACGATTAGGGTACACGTAACGTTTGGGATACAGGAAACGATTCGGATACATTGAGGCAGCAGGATACGTTTGGGCTACAGTATACGTTATGATGATTTCCAAAAGAAGGTGTGTTTTGAATATAACGTATCTTTTGACTGTGAATACAACGGCCCCGAAACAGAATTATTTCAAAATTACGGCCTCGAAACAGGATTTCCCCTTTTTGTATAGACATATACATATATAGGCCGTACTTCCGACAAATATTTGTCGGAAAGTGTCGGAACTAGTTCACCTAACCCTAACCAAGCTCATTGGATAAAACCCCTGCATAAATGCATCTGATATGCTATTATTCATATAGAAACCGTCATGAAACAATCCTGCTCACTTATCTGTCGGAAAGACCACTATATTCATCCATTGTTTATCGAGGCACATTACTGTATTACATGTAACGTCAATTTGGCCTAATTGATAACAAGGTACCTTTATTTTAAGTATACAAGTAATGGCACATCGCATTCCTGTTTTGGTTTTATAAACTTCGAAACTGCGCATAACGTTTCGTTTTATATAGCAGTACGTTGTTTGTAGAAGCTCGCAGCGGTTTTCTATGGATCTATCCTGCGCCTGGTCTTGCAGCAGCAACTGAAGCACCGGAAAGACAACATAAAGGCATTACTATGTATGCATGTACTCAGTTTTGATCAAGAAATTTTGTTATTAAAATAACAAGAGTCTGCTGCCGTGGGTTTTGTCCTACCCTTCTACAACGCGTGATCTTTAGAGCATCTCCAAGGGTAGGTGTCCCGTACCAGGTCAGTACTGGGTCGTACCAGGCGACCGTGTGCTGGGCTCGGATGGCGTTTCCGGAGGATCGAGGCCGGAGGCGTTCAAGCGCCGCGCTTAGCGTACCCGGAGCCGTCAAGTGATGACACACGTGGATGGGCGTGGGCTTTGATGGCGCGAGGCTCTCACCCGAGTGGTCTCCGCTGTGGTCATAGGAAGCACGGTACGCTTCGAGGACGGAATTCACGCGTGTGTTAGTATGTAGTCTACTGTATCTAGTAGGAGGTCCGTCACCCCAAGGTCTAGGAGACGTCGTAGAGGTCCTTGAGGACGGTCTGGATGTGCTAGAGGGATCGGAAGCTCCGATCCCGTTGTTCCCTATTTAGTCGTGAATCTTCCCTGTCGAGATCAAGTAAAGAACCAACAAGACAAACTTTACATTTTTCTTAGCTATCTACACTTCCTATATCCCTCTTCAAGCGCCTACGTTACTGTACTACTACATCGAGACTACCGTTCCTGGACGCCCCAGCGTACTCGGCCCCGAGGCAGGAGAAACCACGCAACAAGTGGTGGAGAAGCAGGGCAAGCTGCTAGCTGAAAGGAACTTGTGAGAGAACACCTTCGTAGAGGACCTCCCTGTCGTCGCATGGAGAACTGCGAGGGGCGCCCACTGAAGGGAACGCTACGAGACTTTGGGGGGCATACCTATCATACGAGTGGACTCACTCGCCTGAGGACCTGATTGACGCGACCATGACAAGGGGCGACCAAGGAGAACAAGACGACCGGATGAGTGAAGGCTTTCACTCTACTGGATCTGGAGGGGGAGAACCTCAGAATAAACCCACGGCAGAGGCCGCGGGAAAACCTCCCCGCCGGTGCCCGCTCGCCCGGACTTACCGGTGCCCGATATGTCCACACCGGAGGTGTTCGCCCGGACTTACCGGTGCCCGATATGTCCACACCGGAGGTGTTGGCCCTGGCGAGGAGAGTTCTCCAGAGGGCCATCGAGATCGCTAGTCGCCAGACTCTTCAATCTCCCGAACAAGCATGGCCTGAGGAGAGGCCACAGTCTGCGCCGGCTGCCGCGAGAGGGACTAACGTACCCGCCCATTATGAGTCTACTTCTGGGTTGACAGCCAAGTGCTGCGGACCCCTTCACCGACGACGACGGGAGTTCATTTTCCGCCGACCGGTGCTGAAGTCTCCAACTTTGGCCCACGTGGGGAGGGCTGTACGCTTCGCCACCCCCTCAGTCGGCGGCGCCGCTGCAACCGACCATGCCGACCTGGTCAAATTCGCCCACCTACGGAGGTGCCATATCGCCTCAAACTCCTGGGCCTACGCCTCGAATGCGTACGGCCATCGCTGCCTACGGAGGTTACACTCTACAAGACGCTTCTACTCCTAAAGTCACGCAGAACGTTCCTCCTCCGACCCCCACGATGCCATCGTCGCGTAGCGTACCTCCGTCACGTAGCGTACCTACACCGGCTACGGGGACGGTGGCGACGACTTACAGGTTCGGGGGTATGCCTCAGCATATCAACAACGCTGTACGCATGATTCAACCGTTCTATTCGGATAATACCACGGTTGACAAGGCTCGTGCGTTCTGGGACGCTTTCGTGAGAGCCACGGCCGTATTGGACGAACCCTTACGCCTCAGCGCGTTCCGCGAGTGCTTGAAGGGAAAGTCGGGAGAAGAATGGTGGATGTACTCGCGTATCGAGGACTTCGAAACGCTGAGGATCCGCTTTCATAACCAGTTTATCTGCTTAACGCCGCTGCAAATGATCGAACGTCTGAAGAACACTAAACGTTCTATGGGCATGTCCGCAGAGGTGTGGGGCGACTTGATCCAAGGTTTGTGCGACGAGGCCCAATGCTTCGATCCCCGGATGAGTTACCAGTACTTCCTCTCCGGTTTGAGGAACAAGGAATGGAAAACGGCGCTAAGCACGGCAATGGTGAACTCTATTCAACAGGCCGTGGCCGTATTTCTCTACAAGAACATGCACATTCCTTTGGAGGACGAGGCGGACTTCGCTGACGTGGTCAGTAGTGCGTCTAAAACGTCGGCGGAGGGTTTGTTGTTGGCTCAGATGATGCAGCTTCTCCAAGCCAATCAGAACTTGATCCTCCAGCAGCAGAAGGAGCTGGCTCAGTCTCCTCATTCGCCGCGCCGCTCTAACTATGCTGCCGCCGCGTACGACAACCAAGGACCGCCTCCTCCCTCTCTGAACTACGCGCCGGGTACACCCGCTACCGTACCCCAGAGTTCGGGGCGTTCGCCAAGGACCCGATATGTACACCCAAGACGGGTGTACCGTGTGTGGGAGGTGCCACCTGCTAGGGTGCAGCCGGATCAACTGCCGCCGAGCCAACGCGACCTACCCTCACTGCAAGCAGAAGGGTCACGTCGGCCCCGAATGTGAGTCTCCTCAGCGTAATACGGGGAACGGAGGAGGTACGTCCGGATCTCGCCGTCCGGGAGGATCTTGGACTTGCTGGGCTTGCGATAGCCCGGACCACTATGCCGTTCAGTGTCCCACAACGAAGGCCTTTGTGCAGACGAAGGCCCAGGACGCTCCCGCGAGCGCTACTGGTCAAGGCTCGACTCCTGCTCAGCAATGAAGAGGGAATGAGGGAGGGGAGGAGAGTGTCGCTCCTCCCTCTCGCCCGTGGAACGACAGTGGGGGGTACGCTGCTGGAGTCTCTCTAGAGAGTGAAGCTGAAGACCACTGACGAAGATACTACTACCGCCGATCCGTCTGAAGAGACGACTACTGCAACTACGAAATCGGCCACTGCCGAAGAGGAGGAGACTACTACCTGTAGCTCGATTAATGTGTGTAATGGAGAGAACTGCCTCAGCTTGGAGAACCTTCCTACTGAGATTGAACATGTGAATTGTGGAGTGACTATGGAACGCGGGCGGCTGCCCGTCGAGAATGAGGAGGAAGTGCCTCCGCCCAAAGAAGGACCCGCCGAGGGACTCCTGACTATCCCGCCGAACTCAGACGGATCAAGTGGAGAGAACGATACCGACCCCGAGGAGGCCTCCGTTGCGGCCCACGCGAGCGTACTTCATGAGCATCACCGGCTATTCTCTGAGGATGAGTTGGACGCTCTGGAGGAGAACGCTCCTCCTCTTGCGAAGTCAGAACTCGAAGAGTACGACAAAGAAATAGAGGAACGCCTGTTCCTCTTAGGTGAGATCGAGTTGAACAAGAAAGTAGCTCTGAACACGGCCAGAGCTCGAGAACCTACGCTGGAGGAATTGAGTGCCCTACTTCAGCTTCCTGTGGAAGTGCTCGAACGCACGCACGAAGCTTCGCCAGGGGAGTTCTCCACGCCCGAATACTGGCTCGAATGGTATCGAGGCACTCTGGCGGCCTCCAATGAAGCAAAACGCGAACCGAGATTTCAGGAAGGACGCTCCTTCCCGAGGGGCCGTAGCTGCAACCGAACCCCTGAAAACTGAGGGAGTGGAGTGCGAGGAACGAGTCGTTCCCCAACGACCGGTGAAAGCTCCGAAAGCGACCGTCGGGAGCGAGGCCGAGATAGCGAGTAACATTTGCGCTGCGTTTTCGGGAGCAACCTCACCTGAGGTCGCAGACGCCGAAGGTACGCCAGGACTACCCTTCCTGCTACGGAGACTGGTACGCTCCGTGACGTACGCGCCGGGAATGGAAGAGGAGGCCCGGAGTGAAGTACGGTACCCTCAGTGTCATTATCCTGAAACGTACCCTCCTACCCCCTCGTCTATCTCTCGTTTCACGCCCGAAAAGCGAAGGAACCGTGCCCGTGAGCTCGTACTGGGGCTGGCTGGCGTACTGGGCGACAGCGTACTTGATTCCGAACTGACGGAAATTACTAAAGGGTGCGGCAACGAGGCTCGGCTAGTACGGCGTAAGAGACTCGACCGACAAAGAGGCTGCTGGTGCCACCGCCCCTCGAACGATGGACCCGACCGTCCCCTTCCAGTACGGCGGGTGCGATTTGATCACACCTCTCTATCAGCCGATCGCTCCGAGGCGCTAGGACAAAATGTGTCTTATGTGGAGAATGAAGATGATGTGCTGAACTACGTGTGCGTCGTGAGAGACTCCTCCGACCCAAAACCCGGTCTGGTGGAGATCCCCGACGACTCTAACCTCGAGGACCCCTCCGAGGCCGATGCAAACCGGCCGGTTCCCGACGGAAAACGAGTGATCTGTTCGGTGGGTGGGTTTGAAGCGATTTCGGGAGGCATGATAGCGGACATGCCCGCTGAACTCCTCGTAGACACGGGCGCCATCGCGAGCTTGGTGGACACCCGGGTCCTGAAGCAGATCGGCCTCGCAGATGCCCCTCTAAGGCCCTATGAAGGAAGCTTGAATGGCGTTACGGGCTTACCCCTGAAGATTCGGGGCGAGATCGACTTACCTCTGCGTCTGGGAACGGTGACTCGATCGCGAACGTTCGCTGTTGTGGAAAGGTTGCATTTACACGCTATCCTCGGCACCGACACGCTCAAGGACTTCCGAGCAGTGATCGACCTGGAGGAAGGGCTGATGATGTTGAAGGGCTCCGGTGAGTCCACCCCGCTGGGAACTCCCCGATTTGGAGAGACGTACGTCTCCCGAGTGCCGTCGACCGTGCGACTTTGCCCTGGCGGGCAAGCACTAGTGGTGACCAACGTCATGGGACGTGCCCCCGAGAACGCCACGGTGCTAATTGAGGGTATTCCTGAGCTGGACCCCCTCCTGACCTGTTTCTAATGGTTCTTAAAGATATCGCACTCGACCGGGTTTTGTTTTGCAATCCTGCACTATACGACGTGCAAATGGGCGGCAACTGAAATGGCTCCACGTTGGGAGTCGTCAGAGCAGCATCGAATGCCTCGCTATCGTCAATGAACGAAAGCCTCCATCCATACATGATTCAAGCGCAGCAGCTGTTGTATCATCTCCAACGTACCTTTGCCGCAGGTCAGAATGGCCACATCCTCCCCATGATCCACCGGATCCGGTACACTATTCACAATGGTTGTACCCGATTCATTTTGACTTACACTCGCCGCTGTTGTATCGGATTTAGGATCGTCCGGTACCATATTGCGCTGATCATGTACCGGATTACCCGCCGAGAATGACAGCTCTGCAGCTCGAGCGAATTCTCCTTTTGCGCAAGATCCAGAGGGATTCCGTCGTCCTCGTCGTCTTTATCGTCTTTGTAGCTGGATCTTCAGCGCCTTCGTCCTGCTGGGCGTCTAGTACTGACTTCTGCGCGGGGGGGGGGGGGGGTCGCTGGTTGTCTTCTATGGATAAAAATCGATATAGAGCGGTGTATCAGGGATTTAATCATCGATGTTACGTGTCGAAGTCCACTGCTGCTACCGAATTTAGACTTCGTGTTTGGTGAAGATATGGTCGAATCCTGTGTATCTTTGGTAGAGCAAATAAAGACAGTTAGCGTGGTTCGGGTTGAACTTCGATCCAGGAAAATAAAATCCTTTACCAAAGCCAGAGATTTTGAAAATTTCGCGCTCTTTGGAAATGAATGGCATTCGTCGATCCTCTCCCCAAGCGAGAGCGCCCAAGAGTGATTGTCGGAAGAGGAGTCGCCATGTGGACGGCATGGTACGTTCGTCTTGTGCTCGTAATGCATCGTAGAATTGGACACTTACGACTAATGCGGTTATGCAGGCGACCACCACCGGGCCCTCACCATATCCAGGCCACGGCAGTGTGTCACGTCGACAGCGGGACAGCGCGGAGCTGGAGCGAATCCAAATTAGAGCACAGGAGCGCGAGCGTCGTGTTGACAGCCGGGTTGAGAGACTACGCGACATCCACCGGCTGCCTCCGTAACCCGTGTATGATCGCGCCGTACTCGAGGCTCATCGTGCTGCGAAGATCGGCCGAGCCAGACATGAAGAGGTGGCGAACCGGCTTGCTCTGCTTGGTCGAACTACGCGCGCCGTAGCACGGATGCCTTGCTGCCACGTGACAACTCAGATTCTGAGCACCAAGACACAGAGCGGTGAGAAGCTCGTGCGCTAAGCACCATGTTCGGCGGCAGTTCTTCTGATGATGGAGGGGCCTTGCATGAATCCTCCAACGCGATTGAAGAGGCAGATGAAGAACCGTCTCCGAATGGTAGCGACGACTCCGACTATCAAGATACCCCTTCAGCAGACCGAGACGCAAAAGAAGACGAACAGCAGGATGAAGATGATGCTGACGAAGGCGAGGATAATGAAGACGACGAGAATCAAGGCGGAGGGGAGCGAAGAAGACGAAGAAGAAGTGGAGAACGAAGACGGCGACGATGGAGAGGAGAACGAAGAAGACGGCGGTGAAAAGGAGGTTAACGAGTTGACGGACCTAGCGGAGGGCGAGGAGCAACGTGAAGGCGACGAGAGCGAACAGGACAAGGAGGAGGAGACCGACGACAAGTTCGGTGTTGCACCGAATTTACACCAAATCGCTCGCCAAAAACTCAAAAAGACTCAACGCTTGCGACGACCGTTTCCCCTTTTCGTCGATGGGTTTGGAACGACGTTTGATTCATGGGCCGACTTTCACGAAACATTTGAGAAGTTCCAGCGTGACACATTCCAGCAATTTTCGAAGAGGACGAGTACTTCAGTGAACCTTCGCAACAAGCAGATCATGGAGCAAGCAGAGTCCACTAAGCGCACTAAGAAGAACACGAGGAAGGTGGTGAAGCTGCTTTCGGAAACCTTGATTCAGTATCCGAAGACGTGAAAGTGTACGCACGGGCAGAAGTACAAATCGCGAGTCAAGGGGGAGCGGAAGCACAGACTGGTGCGTGGCATCCAATGCAGTGCCAAGATAAATGCTCGAGTGACTCCCAATTTGGCAGGCGTTAGGGTGATCAAGGTGTCGGCTTCTGGCAATCACAACCACGACTTAAGCGAACATTTAGGGGAGAGCTACGCGGTGAATCGCACAGTGAAGGACTCGCAGCTAGCGAACGATGTCGCTGTGCTGCACAAGGCTGGTGCGAATGCAAAAGGAATTCTGCAGTATCTTCGGGAATGCACAGGTATACAAGTGTTTTTGGTCAATATTTGGTATGGTCTAACAAAACTTTTGTGTGTTTGGTACGTGTTTGGTATGTGTTTGGTATGTGTTTGGTGTGATTCTAGGCAAGAAGACTATACTTCGTGATGTTCACAACATGCTGCAGCGGTTGAAGACCAACGCGAATGCGGGCCTGAGCGATGCACAACGGGCATTTTCATTCCTGGACGAATTCTGCGGCCAAGATGGCTGCAACTCGGCCGAGGTATTGGTTGATTCTGATACCATCGTTGCGCGGGTCTTGACCTTCCAGTCGGCTAAGATGAAGCGCCTTTTTAAGGCGTCTCCTGAGGTCGTGATGGTCGATTCGACACACAACACCAACGAGAATCGCTATAAGTTGTTAAGCTTTGATCTTAGGGCCTGGTCGCGTCATCTCCAGGTGGAGATCTCCAGCATTTCTCCAGCATATCTGCACCTCCGTCTCCACCTGCGCTGGTCGCGTCGTCTCCATCCGAAGCCATATGTTAGGTTTGTTATAATTTCAAAAACAGCTCCATAAAAATCTAATATTTGCTGCATTGACATATTTTCGGATCTGCTTGTGGTGTAGAGGAATGCCAGCAGATGGCGGCCTCCAGAACCCCCCCCCTCCCCCCCCCCCCGCCTAGAAGAGCGTTTGCCCCGCGTGAAGCTTCGATGGTAGAGCTGGTGCAAGCCCCACTTCATCTCCACTGCTTTCCTGTCGAGCGGCTCGAGCCCTGTGGTCACCACCGACCACGTGTCGTCGCTAGCGTGTCGGTCGATGCGGGAGGACTCAAGGGACTTCAGAACAATGACCACCCAGCTCGTTCTCGAAAAAGATATTTGTTAAGATGGACTCCTGCTTTTCCTCCTAAACCCTGCTGCTTGCAGCCAAACCCACCGCCAACGAGCGCCAATACGAGAACTATGGCATCCTCCTTCTTCTCCGACATGCTCAACTTTAAACATTTTCTTAAATAGTTACCTGGAGATCGTCGTCTCCAGGTGATCCCCACCTAATTTACCTGGACACGAACGCCTGCATATCTCTAGTTGTCACATCGTTAACCTGGTCGAGCTAGCCAATCACACGACGAGTTTGCATCTCCAGGTGGGGACGATCTCCAGTATATCTCCCCCTGGAGATGACGCGACCAGGCCCTAACGTTTCCCTTGGTAGGACCAATATGTTCATCGTGCGCTTATAGAAAGTGAACACAAGGTCAATCTACGGAAAGTGAACGAGATCTTTCACCGGGACAACCCAAGTTGGAACCAAATTCGTGTGATCATGACCGACAAGGCGGTTCATGAAAAGGATGTCCTGCAGGAGATGTTTCCAGACGCCAGGCAACTACTCTGTCAGTGACATGTCGTGACGTGGTTGAAGAAAGAGGTGAAGGCGCTGATGAGTTTACTGGTGTACGCTAGAAGTCGCCAAGAATATGAAGACGCGCGGGGCTGTATGCTGGAAAAACTAGGGGGCGACACGTCGCACCCACTTTACAAACATTTCATGGAGAACTGTGATAATATGCAAGAAGAATGGGTCGCGTACAAGCGCGGCAACGTCCCCCACTTAACGAACAACACGAACAACAGGATTGAGTCCAAATGGGGCACGTTATCAACGGCGCGTACACTATCGACCAACTACTGTCGATGCTGATCACGTTTCAGGAGTACGCAGAAGAACAATAAATACCACTGCGTCGGAGGGCGCCCTCACGATGGAGATGAGGACCCCAAGCTTGCATCGTTGGCATTGCAAATAAGTCCATTCGCCTTTGATCTAGTTACAAAGCAGCATGCTCTGGCCACGGGGCCCGATGCAGACTATGACTTCGAGCATGGACAGCCTGGCTCCGCTACTCTGACGAGCACGAGGACTGGAAACACATACAAGGTGAACTCAATGGTAAGGCTTCATGTGTTGTGTGGTTTTGGTAAACTTTTGGTTTGAATTCTAACTCAAGATTAATTGCTGTGTAACAGAGAAGTATTTGCAACTGCATCTTCATGCAGACCTGCTTGTTGCCGTGTCGACACATTCTCTTCGTCAGAAGTAAATGCAACTATGAAACCATTATCCCGCTCATGCGGTTCTTTTCTAACACGCTGGATTGTCCACAGTCCTGCCAATAACATCGGAGAAGGCGACATACCAAGGGGAGGGCTACGTCAAGCAACTTGTCCGCTTTTATCCAAGCAAACTCCCGTAACTAGCGTTGCGAGATACTACCAAACGAAAGCACTGGCGGAAAAGATTGTAGACCGCATGGCTTTGCAGTCTACACCTACGTTTCAAGTAGCGTTTAGATGGCTTGAAGACTTCTACGAAGCGCTGAACGCTGGTGATATTGTGGCGTTCACGGAGCGTGATGATTCGGTGTTCCCAGGACTCTCTTAGGTGTCCTCGGTGGGCGGGGCACGCCTTTCGCAGCTCTCCTTCGCAAATGGAGAAACACCGGAAAATCAGGCCTCGGACGATATTGACGCGGATGTTGTAGACAACGATGTTGAAGTAGATAGCGCAGTGGATGTTTCCTCGGGCATGAAGGCGGATGAAGTGGTGACTGTGTGAATACTTCCTAACCGAGTAGCAGTTCCAGACGAACAACAAAATTCAGAGGTTCATGAGTTTCCTGAACAAGCCGCAAATGCAGAGACCGTGTGTGTCGAACGAGAAGAAGATGCAAGTGCAGCGCCCGAGTGTGTCGAACGAGAAGAAGATGCAAATGTAGAAAGTGAAGGCGATGCGGCTCCAGCAAAAGCTACCAAAAAGGCACCAAAGACTACCAAAAATGACCAAACTCAGCTAAAGACCCCACAGCCAGTGTCATGGGAGTTTGCCAAGCGCCCAATACTTCATGGCATGAGCAAGGAGCAGAGAAAGCGAGAGAAGAGTAAGGCCGAACGGATAACAGCTCTCACGCTGGCTGCTCAGTATCGCCAAGGCAAAATGTCGGAGCATGTCCAACTCCAAGATGTGGCTGCTCTGTTAGACGGCCCCTACAGCTTCTTTCACAGCAAGCCGATGGTCGATGCGCTGGAACTACCTTTCGTTGATGGGCAGGGGGCACTAACCGTCCGCCCCTTCAACGTTGGTCAAGCTGTTCCGGTTATCAGGCGAATACCCCAGCTTGAGCAAATTGAGGAAGGCATTAAAGGCATTGCAGTGAAGCAGGATGTGGACCTGTGAACCCATTGGCCTGACTACGGGTGTGCTACATACGACCAGCTTGTTGTTATGGCCCGGGTCGTTAAAGCGCGCAATGAATTCACTCTGGTAATGAAGACGTTGAAGTGGCTGGATAGTGTCGAATTTCGTGTAAATGATTTTCGAGAACCGTTCAAGGATACAAGTACTCTGACAAAGGTAAGCGCGCATATATTTCACCGAACATACACCAAACACTCACCATAAACCTGAATTACCTATGTTTAGTCAGAACATGAAGGATACGTGACCACGCTTAACCTCTCACAGATTCGAGTACCTGGGGATACTTCGCATGGGTACCAACTGCTGGATTTTAGAGAGAATTTGTGGGTGCACACAACTTCAACGCTGGTATCACTGCTTGCATTGAGAGATGAGTACACTGATGTGGGCGTCATCAGCCCCAGTTATCACGAGTTTCTCCTTCCCGAGCAGAGGCGGAGAGTTGCGGGCGGGCGGGCTGGGAGCGAGCGATCCTCGATACAAGCGCGTTGTTGGTGCAATTAACCTGCAGTTTCACTGGGTGGCTTACTACATCGACAGGCAGCAGAAAGTTTGCTACATGTTTGACCCGCTCCAGAAGCCAAAAAAACTACAAGATCCTTGAGAAAAGTGTGCGCAATGTGGCTGAGCTGATTCTGAGGCTGAAGGACATGCTTCATTTCGAAAAGATTGAATGGTGCACTCAGGACAATGGCACTTCATGTGGAATCTGGTATCTTGCGATTCTGGAAATGATGTTAACGGATTCAATGTGGGATGATTGCATCTACAAGCTCAAG
The DNA here is from genome assembly GCA_033557925.1 of Phytophthora x cambivora. Classification (NCBI taxonomy): domain Eukaryota; phylum Oomycota; class Peronosporomycetes; order Peronosporales; family Peronosporaceae; genus Phytophthora; species Phytophthora x cambivora. The sequence goes on along the minus strand of JAUCEB010000012.1, from coordinate 424,826 downwards.
TCGTATCTGCGGATGCGTTATCTGCATAAGGCGATCGCTTTCGTGGGGAAGACGAAACTGTAAGGAGAACACTGTAAGGAGATAACTTCAACTTCAATACACGTATCTTTCTTTTACAGAAACCATATTTGGTCTCTACCAAAAAAAATAGGATACCAAAGATATACAAGATTTTTTTACTGCTCATGAAAACTGCTAAGTCCTCAAGTTCCAAAATATAGAGTTGGATAGGAAAGACATGACCATATTGGTGTGTAAATTCGCACACCAAGCGAAGATAAAATAAATTTACTCTGGATAATGGGTAGCACAGCTCCCATCTGGTTTGAGATTGTCCACGGATGGTACTGTAGTACTGCTACATATAAAAGTCAATTAATGGCCATCCAAATTCGGTAGCTCTAACACCGTCCGTCACGTGTCGCCATACGCTAGGCAGGGTAAACCCACCTCACCTGAAGCCAGCGGGGTCTTGTTGGCTTGCTGTAGCGGTATCCTCACCGCCGCTGTCGACCTCGCCCGCTTCTCGGCTCCTCCTTATTTTGGATTGTGCTGAGCCACTCGTCGGTGATCCGTCACAAGGTACGCATGTCCAACATGACCAACGCATTCTAAATGTGTGCTTGCACTAACAAATGCGCTGCGCTTCATGTAGCGCGGTCGGGCGGTGAACGATTCGCATGAATTCATTGCTACGGAGCGCTGGTGCTGGTGATGCTGCGCGGTGGATACCGACGCAGTATAAGTCGACGCAGCGCAAGCTAGCTCCTGTTGTACTGCTAATGGGTGTATCCTGCAAACCAAGCAACGATCAGCCTCCAGCCCACCTCACTCATGCTCGCTTCGCCTCCGCTGCTTCCACCCACACCGGCGCTTCTCCAGAGGACATCTCACCGCGCCGCAAACTCGGCTCCAGGGCGGGGTACGGAATCCGCCCTCGCCACCACGACCACGCGAAGAAGCACAAAGGCCAGTGTCCGCCGCACTACTTCTATCATCGCCGTCTCGAAGAAGCCAAGGGCACCGAGTCCAAGGGCTACAAGACAAGGACGAATACGGCCACGGCAATGACGATTACTACGACGGCAAGGAAACGAGGCCGACTACGAGCACAAGCGATACGGCAATTGCGACTAGTATGGCGATGCCTACACGGGTAACACGTGCTAGGTCAGATAACTACGGGAAGGACGACCACGACAATGACGACTACGGTAAGGGCGACTACTACAACGAATATGGCGACGACCACTGCAGCTACGGCATGAATTATCTTGTGTTTGACAGTGGTGTCCGTGTGGAGTAGGTGTTCGTAAAGAGACAAGGTAACGACAAGTGAATTGATAAGAAAAAAGTATGCAATTTCATTTACAGTCAATACACATGGAAGCAGTGCAGTTGTGTGCTTATCGACTCATTAGGTGGAGCCAGTGCAGATCTTCTTCATCCTGTGAGCGTTTTCAGCAATAAAGACGAGATCGCGAACTAGGTCAGTCGCCAGCGAGCTTCGTTTTGCAGTGACGACATTGCTACTTGTAGAGAATGCTCGCTCCGAAGGTACACTAGTGGCCACAGCTCCAAGCCATTTTCGTGCAAGCTTACTAATGTTCGGATACGTTGCGCGGCTGACAGACCACCACTTCAGCGTATCAAACTTTTTCGGCTGTGGAGGCACCACCAAAGCTGTCGCAGCCTCCAGATACTTCGCAATTTCGTCACTGCACACCTTCTTGGTTGGGGAAACGTTCTCCGGCTCGCGGCGCCCAAACGTGCGATCTGCAATAGGATCAGGGCTGTTCAAAGGTTCTCTTGTTGATCGCGGAGAGGCTGGCCTAACTGCAGCAACGTCGGCCAACTCCAAAACAGCCTTCAAAAACGTTTTGCGGGTTGTTTTGACCTTTGCAGGCCCCACATGGCTCATTGTTTTCGCTATGCGGGGGTCCAAGTACGCAATCCAATCCACGTCAGTGTTTTTTCAACTTGTCAAATCGCTCCTTGAACACTCGAAGAATGATGCGTTGGCAATCCGTCATTAGCACCCGGACTTCGGCGACATACGCCTCCCTCCCAGCACCATTTAGTTTGCCGTCGAATAGGTGTCTGTTTTTAAGAACATCCTTGATCGCGTCAATAGCAGACATAACCAGCGGTATAGTAGGATATTCTTGAGCACCTAGCATATCTGACACCGACGCAAATGGTTTCAGCAAGACACCAAGACAATCAATTGCCAACCAGTCCTTGTGTTTGGGCTTTGAAAGCTTATTCCAGACATCACGAAACTCAACGCGCCCTTCTGGTGAATGCAAATGCTGGCAAAATCCATCCAACGCCCCCTGCAGCTTAGTAGACCGCTGCAGCATATGAGACTGCGCAAAACAAAAGAATGCTAGTTAACCATTTGTTGAAGTGCGAGTTAAGCACACCACCGCAACGACGAACATCTCCTCTATCGATTGAGGCCCTCCGATAAATTTTTCATTCAGCCGTTGTCGAGAAACTGCCCGTTGAAAAAGTTGCCTCAGATTCGCCGGGTCGCATGAATTTTTTTTTATTGGCTCCCTAAACGTCAAATTTCGCTGCGGATCGATTGAGCCTATTGTTGTAGCCGGATTCGAACTCCTTCAGTGCCAAAATTACATTTGAAAAATCAAAATCTCAAATCACAGGTGTATATTTTGTTTTTAGAGATTTATGTAGAGATTTTGGCAACAAGAATCATTTTGATCTGCGGGGGCCACCTGGTATCAACTTCCACTCAGTTTCTTTGCGCGGATGCTTACTATAATAGGTCGTGTTAGAGCCTTCTCCACCACGGTTTCATGGAGGTGAAGGCTCCGATTTGTAGTGCCGCAGTTGTCAGTAGGCTTGGCTTCACCGTCGGTAGCTCGAAGCACCCTGTACGTCTCGTTGGCAGCCTTTGCTGCCGCTGCGGCAGCAGTACCCTATTGTTATTCGTCCTAGCCGCTGCGACCCGGGCTTTTTGGACTCGGACAACCCAAGACCCACGTAGCCTTAGCCCACGTGAAGGTAGCAGGCAGGAGCGTGTACTCGGCGACGGAGTCCATGCGCTGTCTGCGCTTGCCTCGCTGTTGTACGGGTCGTCATCGCCAGCGCTTACCTCGAGCTCCTGCTGCGGCCCGCTGAAGGGCTGCCAGCACTTTCACCGTCGATACACCCCTACCAAATTTAGAGATTTGACAAAATCCCCCCTTTTGAGAAACTCACTTAAGTACGAAAAAACAACGGTCCACTTCAAAGGCGATTATCTCGAAAACTCTAAAATGTTAACTAGCATCAGTTTGTTTTGCGCAGTCTCATATTGTAGCAACTGTTCCAACGCGTTGGGCAATCCACGATCATGTTGGCCGTCGTGTTCGTGTCGGCTCTCCTCTGCTGAATATCTGCCAGGCGATTGTGCGCCTTCGATGACCTCCGAAAGTACACAGACAAGGTACGAGATGACTGCACTATCTCACGCATTGTTGCCATTGGGCTTTCCCAGCAATACAGCATCAGCAAACTCCAGTACATCATCAATAGCCAGATCGCGAAGGCGCTCCATGTCAAGTCGCTCATTTTCATTTAGACCATCATCATCTTCATGTTCTGTCGAAACTGAGTCCTTTTCTTCATCAACAAACGAAGCCCACGCTGGACGTGTCTCCTCAGAGGATTTCTTCTCCTTAGCTAACACTGCCGAAACCACAAGATGTAGATCGTGGGCAAGACACGGTGTGTTTTCAAAGCCCAAACTTTCAGCAGCGTTCACCATGTTGGAGCCGGAGTCATGAACGAATCTTGTGCAGTTCTCCTTACGCAGCTCCAACACCTCCGTCAGCTTCGCCGCAATTACTTCTCCTGTGTGAATCCCAGGGATCTCCATCACCTCCAACGTCCAGTTCCGAAGCTCAAAATCGTCAGTCACGTAGTGGATAGTAAACGAGATGTAACTACGGGCATTTCGGGCTGTCCAGATATCACTCGTCATAGAAAAGAAAATGCATGCCTTGACGATATCTTCGCGAATTTCCGCTCTCAGGTCACTAGCGAAAATCACGATACAACCTCGCAACTAATTCCGCTTTGGAATACCCACGCTCACATGCCCCAGGTGGATAGTAATATACGAGACGAACTCGAGAAACCCGGCGTCTTCGACCAGCATAAGTGGTCTAAAGTGGCCCGCAATCCATCGTGGGAGCAGCACATTCACGTGCTCTTGTTCGTCGGGTGTGATTTTGCGGATTTCGTCAGCTGCTTCATCAAATGACGAGGTGAGGGCGCGCGCCAACCGTGCTTCTTTTTGTTGGCGTTCTCTTTCGTCATACTCCAGCATCTCCGGCTTGTGGTATTTGCTCATGTGCTGTGTAACCTTGTGGTTTGAAGTCACGAAGTATATCGATAACTTACATTTCTTGCAAAATGCAAACGCTGCGTGGCGGTTCTCGACCTCCGAGCCTGATAGGTACCAGTAGTCCGGGTGGAGGAACAGATCAACAAACTGCCACAATACGGGCTTGTGCTGGCGCTGCGCTGAAAACAGTCGAGGCGGTTCGGTTTCGAACCGCAACCCAGCACGACACAATTCACGGCAGGTGTCAGCTAGCTGCGATCGTGGGTCCCGTTGCGGCGGAGGCCCACGCGATGATGCGTCGGGGTCTGGGTAGATATCTGGACTTGGAGGCTGACCATGGCGTAGACGAGAGTCCAGACCACTAGATTGTAGATCGGTGATCGGATGCGCATTAGTTCGTGAGCGCTGCTTCTTCCCGCGGACGGCTTGGTACAGATCTTGGACTAGCTGCAATTCCTCGACGCGGCCGCTGTGGCGAGATCGCTGGGCTGCTTGAACTCAATCCAAAGCGCTCTGACCGGGGAACTGGTGACTTTGACGCACTTCGAAGCAGATACGGGCTGGGGTGTTGGGCACGAGAGCTTGGCCCTTGAGCAGCAGGAGCGGGCGAACGGAGCTCGTTCATCGATCGTTGCCACTTTGCTTGTGAGCGGCTCCGAAAGATCCGACAAGTGGATTTACTTGATTTTTGTATGCTGGAGGTAATCGGAGGTAAACGAGGTTGAAGAAGACCCCCGAAGGTTCTTGTAGGTTTTTAACGGGTAAGTTAGTTAATAGATAACCGTCGTGTGTGGGACTGACATAGGACGGGTATGGGCATTAGGTGGCGTTAGACAACTCTAAATGACATTAATGCACCTCACTTCAAAATCGAAAAATAGGTTAGTTAATAGAGGCTAACTTAACTGAAACGACAGCTCTAGTTTTCATACCGGCCATACACACTGCCATACCGATATCCGGTGGATATATCCGTACCCGTAATATTCCTGAACCTTCTGGTTGTTGACGATCTCCAAGCGGCTAAAGTTCTCAGCGTACAACAAAAACAAAGTCGCGCTTCGCACGAAGAAGCTCTGAAATTTACAAAGTTGCTAGAAACTATATTGTTTGTTGTCCATCATACGTAGTGTACTACATTTTTTCTCTACCATCGCCAGTGGCTTTCATTTCTTCGTGTTCACATACCATGGACCAAGAGGAGCAACTGGTGCGCCTGCTTCGCAGCCGCACCATCTGCATCGTGCCAGTCGCTGTGTTTCAAACGCAAGTATAGTCTCAAAACAGTTCTAAATGCACTTTGGTGGAGGGACGCACCACGTGAGCGAAGTAGCAGCAAACCTTATCAGTATTTTCTATCTTAGTAAAACTAACCAATATATAAATTAGCCTGTGCGTTTGCATGTGTTGGCAACTCGTAATACGTACTGAAAAAGTGCAACAGATGGAGGCAACGGATGATCCCTTCGCGCAACCTCCAAAACTAGTACCTAGACGAGGTGGACGTTACAAGCCACATCTCAGTTACTTATCAAATTCTGAGGGTATTATGATTCATGAAGTAACTGTAGAGTACTTACAGGGATTTTCCGCAACACCTCTACGAAATGATATCACCTATCACCCATAAATTACCAGGTCATAGTTTTCGAAGAATAGGACGTCCACTCGGATCCCTCCTTAGCGCTGAAATAAATTTCAGAGAACAACGCGTACTGTAATATAGTCTATTAATACATGTTGCGATAATTGAGCTCTGAAATAAATTTCAGAGAACAACGCGTACTGTAATACAGTCTATTAATCCATGTTGCGATAATTGAGCTCTCCAATACATGAACATTACCGGCTATTTGCAACCGGGGTTGTATTTCTCGCATCGCTGGTCGATGATTGGACGGTTGCCCAGTATCGACCAGGATTGTTGCTGATACTGCGCCCAAAAGGTGGCGTATCAATTGCAACTGTGGTTGCGTTTACGGTAGCAGGTACCGAGCAGTTTTGCAACCCAAATCCCATACAAAAACTCAGTCACGGTTGCAAAACGACGCCTCCATACAAAACCTAAGTTATTTTGCTGCATGCACTGGACGCCTTCCACAAATAGCTTAAAAGCGGCTTAATAGGGGGAGTCGAACCTAAAAAATCCCTCCCAAAATCTGAGCCAAACGACTCCCAATATCTGAGCAAAAAAGTGTCGCCGAAATAAGACAAAAAATAGTGTGTGGGGGGAGTCAAGTTGCTCGTCGCTCATTTGTGTTTCGCACTTACTTGAAGAAGGGGAGGCGCTGTCTGCCACCACTACAGATTCCCCCCCGATTCCCCCCGACCTGTTGAGCTGACAGCAAGAAGAATGCCACGAGTGAGCGAGCGCCAGCGCCTTCTTCGCGACATTGTCGACGTTATCGCCGTAGCGACATTGGAGGAGGAGGACGACGACTTACTACGCTCGCTTCTGGGTGGCTATTGAGGGAAAGGAGGAGGAGTCGTGCAAGGCTGCGTGCGCGGAGAGCGAGCTGTCTCCTTTCACGGCGACATCAGCATTACGAAGGAAGACATCGTCGCATACTGTGCCACGCTGGGTCTCAGCGAGGACGGGGTTGGCGTGCCTGCCGACTTCTCGACGATCGTGTCGTGTCGGAGCTGCACAGTGAGGATGGAAGATCTTGCAGCGCCGACCCCCCATAGATCCTCCGGTTGGTGTCGCCCAGGTGGGTGCAGGTGCAGACTGCTGCTGCTGCCACCCCCGCAGTGTCGACCCATGATGCATAGGGCGCCTCTGTCGCAGCCCTGCAGGTGCTGCATGAACTTCACGCTGTGTCGTCATGCTTCATCCATCATGCGCGCTGTGCATATGTACTTATCAACCAGTTAATTCGTCTTCATCGAACGCAGCTATACCACACACGTTTTGCCAAATAATATGTTATCTGCTTAAGCTTTTCACATCGGGAGCTAGTAGAGAAAACGTGTTTGCCACTGCTGATGCCGCCTATGACCATCAGTCAGCGGCGAGTTGATATCGTTGCGAGAAGGGAAGTGAAAGGCAAGAGGGGGGGGGGGGGGGGGCTCTTACAGGGAAGGGAGCCTCTCCGAGGGAATTAGAAGCCCAGCAACTTGAAGTTTGAAATGAGCAGAAATTCTCCCAAAAAGTAAGCAGAAACGCTCCCAAAATGTAAGCACCGTTTTTGCCAGGTTCGACGCCCCCTAATGTGTTTCTCTAAATTCATCTCTAAATATAAATTGTGTAGAGGTCGCTATATGTCAAAGGTCGGCCTGATATGGGGTCGGGTTGCTATATCAGGGTTGTCTATAATGGAGCGATTCCCGCAGCCAAAACCCTAGTCCTACTTCCCAGACCCAGGAATAAACGTGCAGAAAAGGGGCTGGGTCAAACGTCTGAGCCAATCAAAAGTCTGTGCGAGGGGTACCCCCTCGCACAGACTATTTTGGGAATCTCAGACTTGTCACAGACTGCTGCGGGAATCGCTCCAATTAAATCAAGTCCAAATTTATGCAGTTGCACAATGACAGGGTGAAGCGACCCCTCGGTTTGCTCGGACGGGTTTCACGTCGAAGCAAATATAAGTTGTCTTAAATATATTTAAGACAACTTATATTAATATTTGCTCAGACGAAAAACTCGCTTCGCCCTGTCATTGTGCAACTGCATAAATTTTGACTAGATTTAAGTATAGACCACCCTGTTATAGCAACTGGACCCCATATCAGGCCGACCTTTCACATATAGCGACCTCTACACAATTTATATTTAGAGATGAATATAGAGAAACCTTTTAAGACGCTTAAAGCTATTTATGGAAGGCGTCCACTGGTGAAGGGTTGCAAAAGCATTCCGTACCCTTTGACAAGTCGCAACAAGCCCGAGCTCGTGAAGTTCGTATATATACTATACAAGGACAATGTGGAGTATATAGTACATGTAGCAATAGCGTCTTCATCGTGGTGAAGCTTCTCCACCAGACGATTTTTTCTGGCGCTGCGCGCCGACGCATAGTGTCAAGCTTGTCTTTAGTGCCCTCGCATTCTGGCGGGCTACCTTCCTTGAGTGTAGCCCACCAGAATGCGCGCTTGGTACCAGTAGTCGCTTCTACGATGCGATATATGCTTAATAGAAATATAAATCAGACCAATACAGCTCAGGCATTCGGCAGAGCTTAGTGAAAGCTCACATTGCACGCTCAGGCATTCGGCAGAGCCTAGTGAAAGCTCACGGGGCGATTTACATGATTGAAAAAGATTGTGCCGCATACAGTAAGTCACTCTCAGTACTAAATGTTCTTCTAGTAGCCCTGCGCAATGATAAAAAGCGCGGCAGGCATCCAAGTCTCCGTGTCTACAGTAATAAATGATTTCAACCAATCAAGATAAAGTAGCAAACCAGTTGCACAAATCGGTGGTATTTATACAGTACATATGTGGTGGTGCACGACAAGGTGGTGTTGGTTCCAGCTTTCAGCTGCATGTTATCCAGCACGCAGATGATAATGTATGATATTACTGTATTATTTAAGTATAGTACTGTACTACTACTATAGTACTTCTTCGAAATATTTCTTAAAATAATAAATGCGTCCAGCTTTTGACAGATGTGTCATCAGATGACTCATCACCGATGACGAGACACATTGTGAATTCTGTCCGACTTTGCCAAGTTCGATCGGTTTCAAGACTCCACCAGAATCGTTCCCTCCAATTCCCAAGTCAGTTTTGGAATCACCGAGGAGCCACGTCATGGCTACGTCCTAAACTTACAATAACAGCAATAACAACGCCGTTCGTACACTGCTCTATGGTGCGGCAATTGTGCTCTCAAATACTACTACTGTAGTACGTAGTACTACGTAGTACGGTGTTGTCTGCAGCTTCAGCTCCAACACCCAATATGCTGTTAAAATGCTACCACAGTACAGTAGTGGTCTTATACTACTCACACTACTCTCTGGATTTTATCCAGAGTAGTTGGGGCGATACGAGTGCTCGTGCAATTCTCTATACAGCAGTATAAATTGTATAGATCTATAAGATGCCAGGACGATTGTGTATAGACACCGGCCTGTTATTTTTTATACCTGTGCGGATAGTATATTATCCAGTTGCGGGTTGCCTCAGTCTTTTAGCGGCAACGTTCGCGTAACATGATCCGTTGAATGTTGCTCGAGGCGTTTAGCGTTAACTTTCGCGTAACAAGAAAGGTTACGTGTTGCTTGATGTGCTTGCAAAAATCTGAACAGCATAACGAATCTGTCGGATGCAGCATGCAAGGCGTCCCACCCAGTACTTGCGAAGTGATGGCATTTTAGCGACTACCGGCAAACGAAGGCAAAGACGGGTGTCGTTGCTTCATCAACTGCAGCAAGCTCACGCGGATTAGCAGCGTGGCGAAACCATAACCACCGTTGCTGGCAGTTGACAACGAACGCCGAACGTGTCAGCGCCAGTCTATGCGTAGACAAGAGCGCTGTCGAGCAGCAGTGCTGGCTGACCTTATCCGTGTGAGCTTGCTGTCGTTGATGAAGCAACGACATCATTCTTTGCCTTCGTCACGCGGATAAGCAGCGTGGCGAACGCATTAAGAGCACTACGCGCTGCTGGTGGTACCAGGAGTTTTTTTAGCGGCGGCCCACAGATTCCAATGAACGTGCTTTTGAGAGAAAGCTTGCGTGTTCATCTTCCAGCAGCTGAAGTGTTTCCTGGTGTTTTTCGGCCTCCCGCTGCAGCAAATTCTCCATTGCGTTAATCTGGTCCTGCTATCTCTTGTTGTCGCGAGCCATGGGTTCGATGATTTGGCCTCCTCGCGCAATTGAGCCTCTGCTTCCTCGACACGCTTACGAAGCTCGTCTGTCCAAGCCAACAAGAACCACAAACACGGTCAAGGCAACTAACGTTCCAGAAATCAATCGATGCATTATGCACACGTGAATGCAGTGGTGAAAGGATATTCATTAGTGGCGATGGCAGCATTCGTGCTCGTCGCTGAAGCTCCCGTCTTCTTGGTTCTGTTTGGAAGATAACATTGTGTGAGAGCTGGTCAATAAAGCAACAGATGCAACAACGACTATCGCGCTCGCATGCACGGACTTCTTCTTGGGACCCATTTTGCTGCTGTGGGCAAAATGGCATGAGCCCAGCCCCAAATATCTAACCGTTTCATTCCTTTCAACTTGCACTCAACTTGCATTCCCTGCTCAAACCATTTTGGTGAGAGCGACCTTGGCATCATTTGTTTGCCGCGTGTGGCTAAACCTCAGATTCAACGGCAGCGTCCTCGTCCCAGTTTGTCTCGTTGAAGTGTGACCAATTTCTGTTACATAGACTCGTGGGTTAATAACGTTACCGGTAGTAGCAAAAAAAAACTGGGTATTAGTATTACCGGAACTACCGGGGCTACGAAATTGGAAACATACTGTACTACTACATGTACTACCGGTAGTAGAGATACCAACAATTGGGGTAGTAATATTAGCAGTACTACTCCACTACTACTCGAGCTGCAATGGTCACCGTCATGTACTGTAAAGCTCCCACCGTACTATAATCTCTGTATGAAAAGGGTCTTACTGTACACGTTACAAGATCTTAGCGGTGTCGTATACTAAATTAGTTGATGTGAGAACGAACTCCTGAAATTGAAAAATAATATAACTAGAAAAGTTTTTATATGAGCTTCATTATCGGGATTACTACGTAGTATTCACTGCCGGAGAATAAAATGGTGTCCCATACACGCATAAGAATCACGATTGACCTCATCGTTTTCGTGACAATCCTTCATGGCACAACCCATGCTTTGTTTGTTATGCTTTGAAGCAGTGTTGAAAATGGTGATCTTCCCTGAGGCCTAAATACGGGCCTAATTGAGAGCCACTCAATCTTGACTTGCAAGATGAGAACCGAGTTTGCTCGTTTAGGGTCCTTCAAAAGTATTACTATAAGAGTACTATAGTAGTGGGGCTGATGATGTAGCATAGTATCACTCATATTGAATACGGCACTATACGGTAGTAGTAGCACTATTACCCAAAAAATCGGGTAGTAGTATTACCGGGGTGTACTATTTCAGCAAGTAATACCAACCCAGCCTCGGCTGTACAGTACTGTACGAGCCTCTGACACGGAGCCCGATGTCCAAATTGGACACCGTGTCGCACAGAGGTGTACGCGGTTGCACCGCTGAATTGTGTTCATTGCTTACGTTCGATTTGTGGAACCACTTGCGCTAGATTTCCTACAATGTTTCACGCCACCACAAGAGGCACTAGCAGAAACCAACAGGCTACACACATTTTCCTATGCGGTATGATAAAATCCAGAGCTTCTCCGTGCTTCAGCACGGCTTAGTTTGAAAAACACACCCTGCGGATGAGGTGAGGATACAACACGAGACACTATATTTGTTGTTGCTCTTTCAAAGAACGTGTCGGACATGGATACGATAATCCGGATGCCACTCTATGATATACCGGTACCAACGCCGTCAAGCTGCGCTGAGTCCTACGCTGCTGCGGCTCGGCTTAGTTGGTGCTGTTGCTGCGGATGTAGTACGGCTCGTTCTGGTACTCGGCCTCGCAGTACGAGAAGAGCGTGTCATCATCCGACGGCGTGAACAGCTGCTTGCCGGCGTGGATCATGACGTAGCAACCCGTGACGGCGCACACCACGATCACCAGCATCGACGCGCCCTTGTCCAAGACCGACATGCTCTTCCAGAACACGCGCAGGTAGATGATCAGCGGCATGAGCAGGCAGCTCGTCGTGTGGGCGGTGGCGCCCGTGAAGTCCTCCAGGTCCAGGAAGCGCTTGCGCGCCAGCACGGCGACGATCACCAGAATCGCAATGATGCAGATACGCAGAGCGATGTAGCGCAGCGGGTTGTTGCGGTACGGCTCGTGCAGCTGCTCCTCCGTGATCTCCTCGCCGAATTCGAGCGCCACGCGCAGGTGCGACATCCGGCCCTCCGTCTTCTCAACGAGGCTGGAAGCGGACACCTGGCGGTTGGCCGTGTCCATGGGCGTCGAGCTCTGGATGTACGAGCGCTTCTCCTGGATCTCCAGGTCCATGTCCACGTTCGCCTGGTCCACCTCGCCATTGAAGGGCACGATCTCGGGGCCCTTGTGCATGCCCAGGATCATGCGCTCCGCCATGTAGAACGGAGGCATCATGAGCGTCGAGAAGGCGATCGAAATGTGCACCTGCATGAACAGGTACGCCATCACCACGGCGCCGCGGTCGGCGCTGAAGCCCAGAGGCGCCAGGCCGAGAGGGTCCGACGTGCTCACGATCGAGTACAGGATGTTGCCCGACAGCTGGCAGCCGCCGGCGGTGTAACCAGCCAGGGCGACGGCCACGAAGAAGGCCGAGATGAACAGGATGGTGATCACCACCACGCGCGGCATGCGCTGCGGCTGCGAGTGCTCGCGCTGCAGGTCCGGCACGACGATGGCAGCGCCGTAGGCCAGAGCGAGGTTACCGAAGCACGTCAGCACCTGGTGCAGCGTCACATCCGGCGACGGGATCGAGCTGTGGCCGCGCATATTCCACTGCAGCACCGACACGGCGATGATGTCGGCGATGACCGTGCCCATGCAGCCGGCGAAGGCCATGCCGGCGCTCTCCTTGAGCGTCGGGATGAGGCACACGGGGATGACCATGAGCGCCATGAAGATGATCCAGAACGTCTGGCTGAACGAGTCCGGGAACAGCACGTCCAGCAGGGTGCTGCCGAGCACCAGGAAGGCACAGGGCACCAGCAGACACACGCCCATCTGGGACACCACCGTGAAGAAGCGGCCCCACTTGCCCAGAGACCACTCGCCGAGGTCGCCGTATGTCTTGACGGATGACGGCGCCACGAGCATCACCTTGGACAGCTTGAGCGTGGCGTACGTGTTGGCGAAGATCATGAAGGCCAGGGCGATAGACGCGAACACGGGGCCGGCGCGCGCGTAGTTGGAAGGCATGGCCAACGAGCCGATGCCGCACACGCAGCAGAAGAGGTTGAAGGACGCCTTGGCGTCCTCCATCGTGAAGAAGGCGGTCTTGCCGTTGGCGGGCGGCATTGCGTGCGAGACGGAGGAAAAGACGTCGAGCGTTGCGAAGCTACTTGCTGCTGCTGTTGCTGCTGGACTTCTCTGAGAGAGAGCAAATTCCAAAGTGAGCAAGTTAAAGCAACCCTCGAGCGAGCGACGCAACCTCTGCTTCTTTTCGGGTGCGCCGCCGCAGCGCCGGATTTGCTTCTCGTGTGTCCTGCTCACTGAGCAAGGCGGTCGAGCAGAGCCGATCCTATGGACGGCTCTTTTTTCGGAGCAAGCATACTGGGCGCAAGTGCGGCGTGCAAGCGCTTGTTCTGTGTCGGGACCCCACTTGGCTGCCTTCAGAGCCTCTGAATCAGAGGCGCTTTGTGAGCTCATGTCCCTGCTTGCAACAAGTTGTTGTTGCAGCAGAGACTTGCATCCAAGCGAGATACGGAGCACCACCTGAAGGCAAGGCGCGGGCGCGGCGCTGAAGATCCCCCTCCGTTTAAGGATGCGCTTCAGACGACCGTCTCAGTTGGGGGATGCGCTTTCGCCAATCTCAGCGACTGTCACAGTCGAGCACATGTGGACGAAGCAGCTTGTTTTGCAACGTGTCCACTCGGGCTGTCCAGAATAGGATTTCGCAGTGAGACCACCCAGCAGTTCTGCCCTTTCAAAAGAAGCCGACAGGAATGCCTTCTGGCGGACAATCGAGTCTGGGGCGAATTCGCTACCCTGTGCATGTATTGTGGTTTTCAACGATTTTGGCAAACACGAGGCTTCTTATCCCAAGATAGGGGGTCCAAAATAGCGAGCAGCTCAGTTATAGCAAAGAGGATGGCGCAAAATGAAGTATGGGGCTAGGTCTAAATAGCAGGCTCAGCTCCGTTTTAGACAGCATCCCTTCCTTTTGCCGCTTTTCAGCGGCATAAGTGAATGGCGTTCGAGCCTCAGTCGACCTCGTGTTTTCCAGTTCATTCTCGTACTTACCACACTCCAGTTCAGGCCTCCTTCAGACTCTGCCGCAAATACCCATCCTCACCATGACCTACAGCTATGACTTTCGATGGCGAGCCGTGGCGCTGATGCACGTCTATGACGTCCCAAGTGTGTATGTATCGGAGCTGTTTGGGCCGAAGCAGCGCACACTTCGCCGCTGGTATGCTCTTTTTCTCAAGAAGGGTGTCGTCAACGAACATCATCCACGCCAAACAAGCGCACGTTGGCCCCCGGACGTTCTCGCCGCTGTTGAAACATACGTGCAAGGTCATCCGACATTTTACATCGAGGAGCTGCGTGATTTTATTATCAAGACCTACCCAGAAATTACTACGGTCTCGACAGCTACGATATGCAGAGTGCTTAATTTCGATCTTAACCTCAGCAGAAAAGTGCTGTCAAAAGCGGCCCGTGAGGCTGTGCCAGCCGAAATTGAGGTCTACCGTGCGAAGCTACTACCAATTTTTTCGTTCGCAGAGCAGCTTGTGTTTTTGGATGAGACCGCAAAGGATGGTCGCCACGCTCAACGGCGATATGGCTGGTCGAAGATAGATGGACGGATCGGCAGGTAGTTGTAGCGGTTTCTTGGGGGCTTCAGAGCTTGTCATTACTCCTGCGAATCTTGCGATGCACTTCGCCTTGAATACGGCGTACCCCTCTCCAACCTTAAACTTCACGACACTTTTCCAGCCCCCGCGGGCCCGACCGAGGGGCTCGCCGACTCGTATGATCAGTAGAGCATCTGCTTTGGAGGGTAATGGTGGAGGTCCTTCGTCGGGAGAGCCTAGAGCATCGACTGCCCAAGGCACCTCCTCAGATAGTCGGGCTGAATCTGTGGAACTTGTATCTCTTGATGCTGGCGGGACGCGCAAACAGGTTCTCGATTGTAGCGCAGACAGCGCCAAAGTTGAGCTCGACTCTGCAATTGAAGGGGTATCTAAAGAGTGGTTAGTCTCCATAACACAACGTAGCTAAAACAGAACCGGAAGTGCTGACGTCTTCTGCAAATTGAGTTATGACATGAAAAATCTGCAATACAGGAAAACACAAGCATGTTAGAATAAGTTGGGGTCAAGAATAGACAGACCTATTGCGTACCATGATATGCTGTGCTTACTTGTCTTAGACGGACAAGCCTTCGATCTGATACCTCTGTACCCTCCACTTCTTGGCGTGACGTTCGACAGCCCAACGTTTAATATAGGCCCCGCAGTCTGGTCGCCCACTCCACCGTGCTTCACTTGATGATCCGTAGTCTTCTCCGTCACGACTTGCTGTTCTTTGCAGACAGCGCAGATCACCAGCAAATACACGCCCACAGCACACATAGCAGGCTGGCGGCGCAGGTCGATGACCTTCTCCTTGTGGCTGTCGTCATACACTGTGGTCAGCAGCAGCGCGTACGGGTTGGAGGCGGAAGCTTACACCATATAGGTCGAGTTGCCTGCGTGAGTTGAGAAGAGTCAGCTGCTGTAAGAACTGTTTAAACACATCAAACACATCAACGCACCGTGTCGAAGTCCATGAGCTGTGTGCTGAACAAGCGGCCGCTAAGTCCTTCAGCACCGTGCGGACGTCGATCGCTGCATTCGCGCAGCCGTCGTAGTGGTGGATGGCGACCGATGGCGACCACCAGGTTGTCGCTGGTCGAGAGCAGCGGCGAGCCGGACGAGCCTCCCTGCGTGTCTGCGTCGTGGCCCACCTGGTCCGTTCCGCAGCTTCCGTCCCCCCCCCCCACACTGAGGATCGTTGAGTCGCTGCCGCCATACACAGTGCTCACGATGCGCTTCGCATTGCCGTCCGGATGCTGCGGCACGTAGATGAACTCGTTCACCACTGGGCCCGACTCTCGCAGCTGCAGATACCCATACGCACTCAGATCGACGTAGTCCGGGAGCTGCACCACCGAGTAGTCGATGCCCTCGCTGTCCGCGATGAACGTGGACGTCGTGGCCACGATCGTCCCAGCGCAGCCGGGCTACGTCTCACACTGGTCGCTGCACGACGAGCTCTCGGCCGCGAACTCGAAGTCCGTGGTGAGTGCCCAGTCCTCCTGCTCCGTGTACGTGTCCAAGATGCTTGAGTTGCCGGTCGGGGACGTGATGACGGGGGTCTCACCGACGCGTCGAATTTGTGCCAGAAAGTGGATGGACACGAGCTCCGTGAGCAGCAACTGCAGCTCTACCTCGCGCTGCTCGCTCACCCGTAGCTGCATGTCGACTCCTCCTGGACCAACTGGCTCTCCACGCGGTCCTGCAGCGCCATTTCGTCATCGACGCACCGCAGTTTGTCCTGTTGCGGTCATACGGCGTCGACCAGTCCCTTAAAGTGCCCTGCCGTTTTCTTCTGCGTGTACGGCGCGTTGCCAGCCAATACGTTGAGTGAGTGAGCCACGATTTAGCCCTTGGATATAGCGTGACCTACCCCTACAGAGGGCTCGATTTAGCAAACCGGGCCCCTCATAGATGCGTAGCTAAAACGGGCGGCAAAAAAGTTGAAAACCACAATACATGTATTGGTTGCTGCCCACGTCTACCTAATCATGAAGATATCTCACGCTGGACCGTATTCCCAGGGACGCTCTCGGCGGCCTCGGCGGCCTTTCCGGTGCAGGTGGCCGCTCTCTCCCCCTTGAGCGCTCGTCGCTGATGGCAGCAGCTGCTCGAGCGTTCCGGATTTCCCAGCTAATGACACCGTCCACAGGGTGGGGGCCCCCCATACACCGGGACGCTGCATGAACCATACATACACTGTACGTGTACCGATATGTGTTGCAGACAGACAACGGCGCGCTAAACGGCAAAATGGCAAGTTGAAGACGGCACGACCTTATCGTCAAACTAACATGTAAGCTGCTGGCTTCGCCGTCCGAAGGCACAGTCTGCCGGCACGCCGGATGGACTTGCCGCCTCGCATGTTATTAACTGAAGGTGGAAGGATGCGCGGCACTGAAGCGGGCGGGCGGCCATCCGTCAACCGAGACGGAGCGCTGCCTGCTCGCCCATCTCTCTGTGCTATGTACAACTCACACGGGTTCCGGTGCCTTCATGCACTCTGGTCCAGTCTGGAGCATGGCCCGCATGACCCCATCCTCCTTTTGGGCCCGCCTCCAGGAGCATCCCCGTATCCGGTTCGCGCGTGTCTAACTTATTACAGTTACTGTATAGCCTCGGTAAGCCCTCGGCCCGAGTCGAGCGGCACTCCCTCTTGACTGTACATGTGGTACTGTACCGGTACTGTAGAGATCTCAAGCCGATCATGAACAGCAGTTCGTGTGCTCGAACTTTCCCTTCCATGACAAGCAGCGCGTCAGCTGCTGCGCGCAGCGGCTTCGCACGGACGTCCAGCAACCAGCATGCATTACAGTCGTACCCCTCAATATGCGCACCCATACCTTCAAATACCCTGTCGTATCCGATCATCAAAAACAGGGGTACAGAAGCAAATCAGCACACAGAACTATTGATTCCCTTCCAAATCGCTTTGTAACCCCCCTGCGCATATTGAGGGATACGACTGTACGTGATGTGAGTTAAAGGCTGAGCGGCTCGCCTATGTCGGTCATAGAGTCTATGCCCCGACACGCGGCAAGAAAGCAGGCAAAGCTGCGGCAGCTTTGCCTGCTGCTGGCAGCAGCACTGCTTCCGCCCAAAAGTACAAGGAGCTGCAGCACCGAAGATCCATGTGCGAGCGAGACAACGACTGCCCGGTGCTGCAGCTCCTTTAAACATGGTGCTTCGCCGCGCCGTTTGAATTTGTACATGTAGCCCTGGTCGAAGTTTGGTTGAGACGGGTGCATTTCCGCCTGCGAATCGCAGGCTGCGGAACCTGCTCCTTGGCTCGCGGCGCAGAGGATTTGTCAGCAACATGGCAGCATTTCGACTGGACCAATTTACGTACCACGCTAAACGGCGTGTTTTCTGCAAAAAATACACGGTCATCCAAACGATAGGATTACATGTACACTTGCCTGTGGCTCGAGAACCTCGCGTCCGAGACGACTTGCCGGGGGGGGGGGGGGGGGGGGGGGGGCTCTACGCGCTGAATACCATCCAGTTGTCACGAAGCTAACGATATGGCGGCTGGTGTTGAGTGGTTTGGCGCCGTGACAAAATACACGTACCGAACACTAATGAAATTTCAAATTTCAAATTTGCTCTGTAATGCACGTCAGCGTTGCGCGGAAGCTTTCATACAGTATTTGTCCGCACACGCAGGGGCGTGGGTTATGAATGCAGTCAATAGTGCACGAAACTCGCTTACACGATGTAGCAAGGTGTCCACCGTCGGTGAGGCATATGAAATGAGGGTGACACGGCCGCACCCAGTAATTTCAAACAATCAGAGCATCTCTAGCGGTAAGCTCTAACACTGGTTTTATCGAACCAAAAGTAACGCCGTCGAGACTTGAGAGAGGTTTAACGGTCCCGCTGGTGAGTCGTACAGTATTGGAAACCTTCACTAGCTAGCTTTGCTAGACAACGCTGTTAGTGAACTGAAATGCATTCTAGCGGGGATACTATAGGACCCATTCCCATTCTAGTTCGTTCGGCCAACGCCGGTCGCTGTCACGTGCTCTGTTGAGAGTGTCGACTTGTGCTTGCGAGAAGACTGGGAAAATGAAAACTGATTGATCATGTACCTTCCTGCAGTCTTATGAAACGGATCCTGCGAAGTGGCAAGGACCGAGGGGTTTTAAAACGGATCCTGCAAAACTGCAAGGATCTCCGCCGAGGACGAGGAAGCAGTGGCGTTGGTTTTGCTGGTGCAGTGCCGTCTGTGTAGATCACGCGGGTTGTACCCGTGACAGTAGCACTCAGGGACACCTCTGCTCCAGCCTTGCATGCCAGTCTTGCATACACTGTATGCCATACAGTACCACCCGGTACGTCCATCGCTCGGCTTCTTTTTAATCAGTTTTATTATTCTCGCAGCCACGGGGTCAAGTGTCCATGGTGCAACTTTCGCGGGAAAGGTGTCCTCGTTGTAAATGCCGTCCGTAACTGCCGTTCTTTGACTGTACCGAGAGCATCTCCAGCGGTAGGACTTTTTCCGGTCCTATCGAGCCCCTTAAGATCACGAAATTAAAAATAATTCGGTGTTAAAAGAGCCCCACCGGGAGGGTATAATATATCCTCCCGAATATTATTCGCCGGCTTAACTAAATTCACCGGGAGGATACTTTAGAGCATCTCCAGCAGTAGGACTTATTTTTCGGTCCTATCGAGCCCCTTGAGACCACAAAATTTAAAATAAGTCGGTTTTGAGAGGGCAGCTCCCCACCAGGAGGATGTATTCGCCGACTTACTGTTAACTAAATTCTTGACCATGGATTTTCGTCCTGAGCAGGTTCGATTATCGAGCTCGGACCCCCAGAGTGAAAACAAGCCAGAAAGGTTAGAATTCGAGTTTTGTTTTAAGACCGAAGCGTCAACGTTTTGACCCAGGTGAAGTTAAAACCCGCGATACGACTCACCGGCGGGACCGTTAAACCTCTCTCAAGTCTCGACGGCGTTAGAGCATCTCCACCGGTTGGACTTATCCGAAGTCTTAACCAGGCGCTTAAGTCCTGAAAATTTAAGATAAGTCTGTATCACGGGCGTGTGCTCCCACCGGGAGGAACTCACGCCGAGTTTTAATTCCCATGGTTGAAGAGGACAAGTTTTCGTCGTTTTGTTTGCGTTATACTGACTATACTGAAAGCAAGTCAAATCGCTTGAGATCCGAGACTTATTTTAAGACTCAAGTGCCATCCTATAGGTCCTGGTGAAAGTTTTAATGCTCAATTGGAAGGCCGTTTACCACCCACCCTTATAGGTCCTGGTGAAGTTAAAACCTGCAATAGGACCTGCCGGTGGGAGCCATAAGTCTTGGTCGAGTCTCAACGGCGTTACTTTAAAGATAAAACTGCCTTTAAGACCAACCGGTGGAGATGCTCTTACTTTTGGTTCGACAAGGGGCATTTGCTTGAGGCTGGGAGGACAAATGTGTGAATGCATGGGTGAGGAATTAACAGTAAATGAAGTTAACGTTATTGTTTGCTCTTCCAAAATCCGTTATCATCGATACTCATCAACCATTTGATTGTGTAGATATTGGGACGTAAGTTGAGCAGTTTGTCGCGGTGATATGAGGTAGTAGTAAGAGGTAAACAGCGCAGTCCACTACATGTAGATGTCTGAACCCTAGTAGTTCCCACATACAAATGCTCGAACGCCCAACCTAGTTTGGATTGTGAGCCGTCCAGAAGAAGTGCAACTCGTTTTAGAGTTGCTGCTTGAACTTCCAAACGGTTTGAATGAAAGCTGCAGGTACGTGATGAGCACGAGGTAGGCGTTCACGATGAAGTAGGGCACGACGTATAACTTGACCATGGTGTAGAGGGAGAGGGTGTGCACGAGCGCGGCCAGCACGAGCAGCATGACCACGAGGAAGATGTCGCTCAGAACGATCATCCAGCGCTTGCGGTCGGCGACGCCGACCGCGAGCGCCGACTCGGCGTAGATGGCCGAGTTCGGGTTGAAGTGGCTGCGCGACTTGCCCCAGTACTTGGTCGGGCCCGTGGCGTTGAAGAAGAGGTAGCCGGGCATCCAGCCCACGACCAGCATGAACGCGATGCAGTAGATCTGGTAGAGCGGCGAGTCCTCGCGCATCTCGTTCCAGGAGCTGGCGAGCACGGGGCGCGTCACGGGCACGAAGACCTCGTCGTTCTCGCAGCTGCCCGTGTTGGAGTAGTGCTTGCGGTATGAGAAGCGCCAGCTGTGGTACGGCACGAGCAGCGCCGAGTGCAGCACGAGACCAATGAGGTTGTTCACGACCTCGCTGGAGCAGTAGGCCTGGTGGCCGCTCTCGTGCATGATGACCCAGACGCCCGTGAGGTAGCTGCCCCGGAAGAACCAGTACACGGGCCACAGCAGGTACGCGGCGGCGCCCGTGCGGTCGATGAACGAGGCCGCGTAGAAGAGCGCCGCGCACGTGAGCACGTTATTGATCATGTAGCTCGTGGACGTGAAGACCACTCGAAGCAGTGCTTGGGGATGGCGGCCTCAGGAGAAGTGCGGCAGCTCCAGCACCAGCGGCGCCGGGCCACCCTTCACGTGCTTGTAGCCGGCCTCCGCGAGCTGGCGCTGTATGGCCTCGCTGTCCGTGGCCAGCGTGGCGGCCGAGTCGGCCTCCGGGTTCAGGATCGCCACGGCGGGGAGTTTCCGTGGTGGTTTGGTGGCGGGGAATCTGCAAATGAGGAGGGTAGCGCCGATGCGCCGGATGCCGAGCAGTGCTAGGATAAGCAGCGGTCACGAGGAGTTAATTAAGAGCGTCCAATGACTGCCGCCGCAGCATAAGGGCGGTCTGACCACTGCCGCAGCGTTAGAGCCTGCTGCATTGTTTGGGAGCCACTGTCGCATTGTGCAGGGGGTAGGAGTGGTGTGGTACACCTTTGATGTTGTCCCAATGTTGACTGTGGTTCAAGCAACTTTTTTTGGACGAATTAATCTCTGTGAGGCTGTCCATCCAGCTATTCTAGCTGTCTTCCCAGGACTAGATCGCTGGCGCTTAAACCGGGAGGGTGGTTCTCAAGTAAAAACATGAAGTGAATAGATGTAATATTTTTTAGTTTTATGGTAGATTTAATGGTGGTGCCAATAGCCGTCTTCTCGAATGTCCATGATCCACTTGCATACAGTACTTGGCCGTAAATTGCGTAGCCGCGCTGGTTTGAATTGGCGTGAAAGAGGAAGGCATCGGACGTGGTCACGTCCGATGCCTTCCTCTTTCACACCAATTTGCGGTGGCCCATGAATTTGCTCTGTGTGTGTCTATGGAGTGGTAGTCTGGTAGTCCTGATATTTACATTTCTGGGTACCACTCCGTTTGGCTTCGTTCTCACATAGACACACACAGAGCAAATTCATGCTGAGAAGCCGAACACCTTCTACAAAATGTGGGAAGCTGAACTATACACCGCTTCCCAGAAAAATGTAATATGTGACGTGTGCGCTCACAGTTGACCGAAGGTCGCAATGAGTGACATGGGAACATACAATGAATGTTACCTGTAACTCAGTCGACATTTTTTGAACGAAATAAAGCTGGTGATGCCCTACAGGCTACTACGTAGCCCTCCCGGTATAAAACCAGTGTTAGAGCTTACCGCTAGAGATGCTCTGATTGTTTGAAATTACTGGGTGCGGCCGTGTCACCCTCATTTCATATGCCTCACCGACGGTGGACACCTTGCTACATCGTGTAAGCGAGTTTCGTGCACTATTGACTGCATTCATAACCCACGCCCCTGCGTGTGCGGACAAATACTGTATGAAAGCTTCCGCGCAACGCTGACGTGCATTACAGAGCAAATTTGAAATTTGAAATTTCATTAGTGTTCGGTACGTGTATTTTGTCACGGCGCCAAACCACTCAACACCAGCCGCCATATCGTTAGCTTCGTGACAACTGGATGGTATTCAGCGCGTAGAGCCCCCCCCCCCGGCAAGTCGTCTCGGACGCGAGGTTCTCGAGCCACAGGCAAGTGTACATGTAATCCTATCGTTTGGATGACCGTGTATTTTTTGCAGAAAACACGCCGTTTAGCGTGGTACGTAAATTGGTCCAATCGAAATGCTGCCATGTTGCTGACAAATCCTCTGCGCCGCGAGCCAAGGAGCAGGTTCCGCAGCCTGCGATTCGCAGGCGGAAATGCACCCGTCTCAACCAAACTTCGACCAGGGCTACATGTACAAATTCAAACGGCGCGGCGAAGCACCATGTTTAAAGGAGCTGCAGCACCGGGCAGTCGTTGTCTCGCTCGCACATGGATCTTCGGTGCTGCAGCTCCTTGTACTTTTGGGCGGAAGCAGTGCTGCTGCCAGCAGCAGGCAAAGCTGCCGCAGCTTTGCCTGCTTTCTTGCCGCGTGTCGGGGCATAGACTCTATGACCGACATAGGCGAGCCGCTCAGCCTTTAACTCACATCACGTACAGTCGTATCCCTCAATATGCGCAGGGGGGTTACAAAGCGATTTGGAAGGGAATCAATAGTTCTGTGTGCTGATTTGCTTCTGTACCCCTGTTTTTGATGATCGGATACGACAGGGTATTTGAAGGTATGGGTGCGCATATTGAGGGGTACGACTGTAATGCATGCTGGTTGCTGGACGTCCGTGCGAAGCCGCTGCGCGCAGCAGCTGACGCGCTGCTTGTCATGGAAGGGAAAGTTCGAGCACACGAACTGCTGTTCATGATCGGCTTGAGATCTCTACAGTACCGGTACAGTACCACATGTACAGTCAAGAGGGAGTGCCGCTCGACTCGGGCCGAGGGCTTGCCGAGGCTATACAGTAACTGTAATAAGTTAGACACGCGCGAACCGGATACGGGGATGCTCCTGGAGGCGGGCCCAAAAGGAGGATGGGGTCATGCGGGCCATGCTCCAGACTGGACCAGAGTGCATGAAGGCACCGGAACCCGTGTGAGCTGTAGCACAGAGAGATGGGCGAGCAGGCAGCGCTCCGTCTCGGTTGACGGATGGCCGCCCGCCCGCTTCAGTGCCGCGCATCCTTCCACCTTCAGTTAATAACATGCGAGGCGGCAAGTCCATCCGGCGTGCCGGCAGACTGTGCCTTCGGACGGCGAAGCCAGCAGCTTACATGTTAGTTTGACGATAAGGTCGTGCCGTCTTCAACTTGCCATTTTGCCGTTTAGCGCGCCGTTGTCTGTCTGCAACACATATCGGTACACGTACAGTGTATGTATGGTTCATGCAGCGTCCCGGTGTATGGGGGGCCCCCACCCTGTGGACGGTGTCATTAGCTGGGAAATCCGGAACGCTCGAGCAGCTGCTGCCATCAGCGACGAGCGCTCAAGGGGGAGAGAGCGGCCACCTGCACCGGAAAGGCCGCCGAGGCCGCCGAGAGCGTCCCTGGGAATACGGTCCAGCGTGAGATATCTTCATGATTAGGTAGACGTGGGCAGCAACCAATACATGTACATGCACAGGGTAGCGAATTCGCCCCAGACTCGATTGTCCGCCAGAAGGCATTCCTGTCGGCTTCTTTTGAAAGGGCAGAACTGCTGGGTGGTCTCACTGCGAAATCCTATTCTGGACAGCCCGAGTGGACACGTTGCAAAACAAGCTGCTTCGTCCACATGTGCTCGACTGTGACAGTCGCTGAGATTGGCGAAAGCGCATCCCCCAACTGAGACGGTCGTCTGAAGCGCATCCTTAAACGGAGGGGGATCTTCAGCGC
Source organism: Phytophthora x cambivora (assembly GCA_033557925.1). NCBI lineage: Eukaryota > Oomycota > Peronosporomycetes > Peronosporales > Peronosporaceae > Phytophthora > Phytophthora x cambivora. The sequence goes on along the minus strand of JAUCEB010000012.1, from coordinate 400,193 downwards.
CGCGCCCGCGCCTTGCCTTCAGGTGGTGCTCCGTATCTCGCTTGGATGCAAGTCTCTGCTGCAACAACAACTTGTTGCAAGCAGGGACATGAGCTCACAAAGCGCCTCTGATTCAGAGGCTCTGAAGGCAGCCAAGTGGGGTCCCGACACAGAACAAGCGCTTGCACGCCGCACTTGCGCCCAGTATGCTTGCTCCGAAAAAAGAGCCGTCCATAGGATCGGCTCTGCTCGACCGCCTTGCTCAGTGAGCAGGACACACGAGAAGCAAATCCGGCGCTGCGGCGGCGCACCCGAAAAGAAGCAGAGGTTGCGTCGCTCGCTCGAGGGTTGCTTTAACTTGCTCACTTTGGAATTTGCTCTCTCTCAGAGAAGTCCAGCAGCAACAGCAGCAGCAAGTAGCTTCGCAACGCTCGACGTCTTTTCCTCCGTCTCGCACGCAATGCCGCCCGCCAACGGCAAGACCGCCTTCTTCACGATGGAGGACGCCAAGGCGTCCTTCAACCTCTTCTGCTGCGTGTGCGGCATCGGCTCGTTGGCCATGCCTTCCAACTACGCGCGCGCCGGCCCCGTGTTCGCGTCTATCGCCCTGGCCTTCATGATCTTCGCCAACACGTACGCCACGCTCAAGCTGTCCAAGGTGATGCTCGTGGCGCCGTCATCCGTCAAGACATACGGCGACCTCGGCGAGTGGTCTCTGGGCAAGTGGGGCCGCTTCTTCACGGTGGTGTCCCAGATGGGCGTGTGTCTGCTGGTGCCCTGTGCCTTCCTGGTGCTCGGCAGCACCCTGCTGGACGTGCTGTTCCCGGACTCGTTCAGCCAGACGTTCTGGATCATCTTCATGGCGCTCATGGTCATCCCCGTGTGCCTCATCCCGACGCTCAAGGAGAGCGCCGGCATGGCCTTCGCCGGCTGCATGGGCACGGTCATCGCCGACATCATCGCCGTGTCGGTGCTGCAGTGGAATATGCGCGGCCACAGCTCGATCCCGTCGCCGGATGTGACGCTGCACCAGGTGCTGACGTGCTTCGGTAACCTCGCTCTGGCCTACGGCGCTGCCATCGTCGTGCCGGACCTGCAGCGCGAGCACTCGCAGCCGCAGCGCATGCCGCGCGTGGTGGTGATCACCATCCTGTTCATCTCGGCCTTCTTCGTGGCCGTCGCCCTGGCTGGTTACACCGCCGGCGGCTGCCAGCTGTCGGGCAACATCCTGTACTCGATCGTGAGCACGTCGGACCCTCTCGGCCTGGCGCCTCTGGGCTTCAGCGCCGACCGCGGCGCCGTGGTGATGGCGTACCTGTTCATGCAGGTGCACATTTCGATCGCCTTCTCGACGCTCATGATGCCTCCGTTCTACATGGCGGAGCGCATGATCCTGGGCATGCACAAGGGCCCCGAGATCGTGCCCTTCAATGGCGAGGTGGACCAGGCGAACGTGGACATGGACCTGGAGATCCAGGAGAAGCGCTCGTACATCCAGAGCTCGACGCCCATGGACACGGCCAACCGCCAGGTGTCCGCTTCCAGCCTCGTTGAGAAGACGGAGGGCCGGATGTCGCACCTGCGCGTGGCGCTCGAATTCGGCGAGGAGATCACGGAGGAGCAGCTGCACGAGCCGTACCGCAACAACCCGCTGCGCTACATCGCTCTGCGTATCTGCATCATTGCGATTCTGGTGATCGTCGCCGTGCTGGCGCGCAAGCGCTTCCTGGACCTGGAGGACTTCACGGGCGCCACCGCCCACACGACGAGCTGCCTGCTCATGCCGCTGATCATCTACCTGCGCGTGTTCTGGAAGAGCATGTCGGTCTTGGACAAGGGCGCGTCGATGCTGGTGATCGTGGTGTGCGCCGTCACGGGTTGCTACGTCATGATCCACGCCGGCAAGCAGCTGTTCACGCCGTCGGATGATGACACGCTCTTCTCGTACTGCGAGGCCGAGTACCAGAACGAGCCGTACTACATCCGCAGCAACAGCACCAACTAAGCCGAGCCGCAGCAGCGTAGGACGCAGCGCAGCTTGACGGCGTTGGTACCGGATTATCGTATCCATGTCCGACACGTTCTTTGAAAGAGCAACAACAAATATAGTGTCTCGTGTTGTATCCTCACCTCATCCGCAGGGTGTGTTTTTCAAATAGTGTGAGTGCAGTAGTATAAGACCACTACTGTCCTGTGGTAGCATTTTAACAGCATATTGGGTGTTGGATCTGTACTGTAGCTGAAGCTGCAGACAACACCGTACTACGTAGTACTACGTAGTACTACGTACTAGTAGTAGTAAACGTGTTCTCGCGTTCATTACGCTAGTTAAGAGTCATCTGATTGAGCCTCCTGGCTAGTGTAGCGTTCGCATACGTCGGATCTCTCTCTTCTGAGGATGTGTAGGCGAGGAGAGACTGGATTAGTCGTCTCCACTCTTTCGGGTCTTGTGCGTGGCAGCGTAGTAGGTAAAGGTCAGCAGCTCGTCGGAGGCGATAGTTGTCTGGGAGGGTTCGGAGGTCGGCATCGAGGACCACGGGAAGCGTGGTGCGTTGGCGGCCTCGAAACTTGGGGTTCTGGCTTGGCGCAAAGTATGCTTCCATGTAGCGGTAGGCAGGTAAGTCTGGGGTCGTCGTAGAGAGCCGAAGGATCTGGCCGAGTAGTGTCCAGCGCCGCTCGAGGAGGCGGTATCGGAGCGGCTCAGCTCCAGTGCGCTCGTAGAGTTCGTCGTTGGAGATGACGTCGGGGTATGTCACACCGATGACCTTGCGAAGTTGGCGGCGGTGGAAAGCTTCAAGTCCGCGGAGTTCAGTCCGCGTCAGCGCCCACGTACCGCAGTTATACAACAGGATAGGAAGCACGTAGCATTGGTAAAGCCGCAAACGCGTGGCTTCCGAGGTCAGCGATGTCCGAGTCCAAACCTTCCACATGCGGTGGAGAGCTGCTGTGGCAAGGCTCTTCCTGCGCGAGACGTCCTCCGCGTCGCCTAAGAGAGAGCCTAATTTGCGCGTATTGCGCCACGTTTCTTCTTTGGCGCGGTCGGTGCGGTTCGTGGAGGCGTGGAGAGGTCGGTGCACGGTCGTGTGTTCGGTCTTCGACGTGTTCATGACGAGGGACCATCGAGCCAGGATTGCAGGCGCTTCAGCGTGGATCTTGTCAGCAATGGCGGGGTCAGGGCAGACGAAATCAGCGTCGTCTGCATACACGATCATGTCCTTGAGAAGTTGATGGGGTACGTCGAGCTGCGCAGCCACATCGCGGAGTGCGGCTTCTAGATAGACAACAAAAAGAACGGGTGAAAGTGAGTCGCCTTGTGGTGTACCTGTGTTGCTCTCAAAGGGGTCGAGCGTGTGGCGGCCGGTCCGTAGCGAAAGCGTAGTTCGTTGAAGTAGTAGGCGAATGAGGCGGATGTCATCGTCGTCGAGGATGTCTTCCAGCACGGATAGGAGTTTGTCGCGATGAACAGTGTCAAAAGCGCGCGATAGGTCGATACCGAGGATGTAGAATCGTTCTTGGTAGCGTTGAGCGCGCGCTGCTATCCACCGGTGGGCCCATACTGCATCTGCAGTACTGCGACGGGGCCGAAACCCGCTTTGGTGGGGTGACAGGAATTGGGCGACCTTCGGAGTGATGCGCCGGAGCACAACGAGCGAGATCGCTTTCCGAATGCTGTTTAGCAGCACGATGGGTCGCAAGCTGGTACACTGGCCAGCCGGCTTGTTCGGCTTCGGGAGGCCGAGGAGTATTCCTTCACCGAGGTGGATGTCGTCTCCTGTTTGAAGTCCGTGGTTCAGGATGTCGGCGAGTGGTGTGGCCAGGGTGGCCGCGCCATACTTCAGAAGTTCCGCTGGGATTGCATCAGGGCCGGCCGCTCGACCATTATGGAGGCGGTTGAAGGCGATGCAGAGCTCGGTAGCGGTGATTGGGGTGCGTAGAGGCCTCGGGCTCGGGTTCGGCTGGACTGGCGACCGGGTCGGGTCCACGAATTGGGCTTGGAAGTGCTTATTAATCATGCGCCCTGCGCGCGCTTTGTCGAGGATGAATTTACCTGTAGGGTCACATAACGAGGTTAGTGTAGTGCGTTTCCGGAAGAGCGTTCGGGTTGCCTCGAACATCTTGGTGGAGTCACTGGATTGCTCGATCTGGGTCACTTGGGCGTCGATGATGGCGTTGGCAAGTTGTGTGCTGCGGGCCCTAACGCGATGTAGGAGCTGGTTCCGTTGGTTGCGAAGGTGCTTGACATCTTTGGTATGGTCATTCGAGATGAGATGGCGGATTCGTTGCTGTTCGGCTGTCAGTTGAGCCAGCTCCGGGTCCGCGATGCGAGCATGAGGCACGTACGGTATATAGCCTATTGAATCCTCCGCTGCCGCGAGGGCCGCACGGAGTGTGGCTACCCACCGCTCGTTAGTGGTTGCACTTGCGGGCGCCGACGATTCTTGTTGGTACTGAGAGAGGAGTCGGCTGTAGTTGTCACGTTGAGAGCGGTCGTGTACCAGGCGGTGAGTTGCCAGACGAGTTGTCTGATCGGTTGATCGTGCTGCGGTTTGCGCGCGACGAAGCCTTGCGATGGAGCCAATCTCGGTGTCCAGCGTAACAAGCTTGTGGTCGGACGGTGTCTTGGTGCCCCCCCATGACTGCGCGTTCCGGCAGAGCGACCGGTGCTGTTGACTGCACAGGATGTAATCTATCTGATTGAAAATGCTGTGGTCTCTCTGGCGCAATGTCCAAGTTGTGATGTTCCGCGCTTTTTTCTGGAAAGCGGTGTTAGTGACAAAGAGATTGTTAGTAGCGCAGAATGAGGCGAGGACATGACCATTCCGGTTACGTCTGCCACGTCCCCAGTTACCCATGAAGGCTTCGCCTTCACGACGACGGCCTAGTTTTGCGTTAAAATCACCCAGGACGAACGTGGTATCTCGGCGTGGGAGCTGGCCCAGTGCAGCGTCCAAGTCTTCGTAGAAGCTGTCCACGTACTCCAGATCCCACCCACTGTGGGGAGAGTAGGCCGTGATGACGTTGATGCGCTGCGCCTTTGGAAGTCGCAGCTGGAGGACGCCGACACGATTAGACTGGGCCCAGTACTTGTGTAGGAACTTGCGTAGATGCGGGGCTATAGCGAAACCGATGCAGTGGTGGATGTTGCTCGACGGCAGCGTCAGGAGGTGGTACTTACCGACCTTCTGTTCGCTCTGGTAGTTGATGCGTGTCTCCTGAAGCCCGAGGATGTCGAGCTTGTAGCGTTCCAGGTCACTGGGAAGCGTCTCGTGCTGCTTGCGCTGTGAACCAATCGAGTTGACATTGAACGTACCTAATCGGAGTTGGCGGTGCGCGCGCGGGGAGACCGCGGAAGAGGGATTGCTTACACAGGGGGGGTTAGAAGGAGAGAGAGAGAGATCCGTGAAAAGCTGGCAGACGCGGTTAAGCGTCCGCCGGAAGCGCTGGGCGAGCATCAGTACTACGTACTACATAGTAGTATTTGAGAGCACAATTGCCGCACCATAGTCTATAGTCTATGGTCCATAGAGCAGTGTACGAACGGCGTTGTTATTGCTGTTGTTGTAAGTTTAGGACGTAGCCATGACGTGGCTCCTCGGTGATTCCAAAACTGAATTGGGAATTGGAGGGGAACGATTCTGGTGGAGTCTTGAAACCAATCGAACTTGGCAAAGTCGGACGGAATTCACAATGTGTCTCGTGTTGTATCCTCAAGAAAGTGTCATCCGATGATCGGACAGTGTCCGACGGACACCCATCGGTGATGAGTCATCTGATGACACATCGGACGCATTTATTATTCTAAGCTATGTTCTTAAGCCGGTATGTGCACTTCAGAAGGTGTCGATCAGAGTAAGTTCATGAACCAGCGTCTTGAAAAAAATATCTCCGGCCAAACGCATTGAATTCATGAGCAAAGGTCATTGCTCACCGAATGCCATTATTAACCTAGCCCTAAGTGGTACCTCCGTGCTCTCCCTCCGGGAACAAGACCGCCGTCATGTACGGTCGACTTGCTGGCCTTGATCTCGTACTCACCTGGGTCGGTTGCACCTGGTTCACTTGCTTCCCCTCGACAGTTGAGTTGACTGGGCCTGGCACAGCTCCGTGACCGAGTCGCTTTCAGTTCCTTCGACACTAGTTGTTTCCTAAGTGACCCACGTAATTTCGGTAACAGTGGTACTATACAGATGTGTGTAGCATTATGCTTGAAAATGGCAGACAAGGTGCAATGGCCCCACCTCATCGGAATCGATCTTCGCGATGCGATTCCTCAGCATGTACGCGGGGTGTTGGCCCGAAACGAGGCTTAAACAACGCAGAAAAGTATAAGCTATCGCATGCGCATTTATTTTGCTTTCTTTGCGTTGTTGCGGCTTTCGTTTTGCCGAAATACCCCACTGGATGTCGTTTTCTGTTCCGATTGAGTCAGACATGGGGTGTTAACCCCTTAAACGCGAGCGCCTGGACCGTACAGAAAATCCTTAACGTGTACGGTCCACGTTAAGGATTTTTGACTCTAAAATTGTATACGTCTATACATTTTTTTAGTCAACGAGGGGTAGGTGGGCTAACCTTTCCCTCCCGCTTGGGTACAACATTCTGTATAGATAGGACGACATTCAAGTATAAGAAGAAACAAGTAAAGAGATGGTGCATGCTCATCCTTATATACTTTCGGAGGTGCTATCGGTCGCCACTCATTTCCCCCTCACTTTCAGAATCGCCGGCTCGAGCAGAGATTACGTTCCGTGCGCGATGGCGCGAACTCGGGAAAGCCGGCTGGAAGAGTAGCAAGCCCGCCGGGCTGTCGGACGACTTCACGTATGTAATACCAGGGAAGAAGAACAGGGAGGCGTTCGCGGGCGAGACTACTTTGCGGGGAAGGAGGAGTTGACGAAGTATCTGGACAAGATTGACCTGGGTAAGTGTGTGCGGGGTGGCTTGTAACGGCGCTATAGTGACGTGCTCGCATCGTGTGTGTATCAGACCAAGCCGCGAAAGCCCAAGACGTGTCTACTCCTCCGCCTTCAGAGCCGTTCCAGACCTCTGCTTGCGTATTAGCAGCTACAACCACCTAGGGGCCCCACGAAGTCACGGCGGCGCTCTTCGAAGAAGATGAAGAGCGATATGTATCGGTGGGAAAGTGTGGAGTCGGTCTGCTATGAATTTAGCGAAGGTATGACGAACTGGATGTATGGTACATGTTTGGAGTGTTGCTAAACATGTACGCTTCTTTTATCTTGTACAGATACGGCGGAACCTGGTATGTATGGCGCACCGTCAACACAGACGATTGATGGGGTCGACCGTTTGCATGCCGTGCCTCCTCACGACATGTCCTGCAGCTACAATGCGGATGGGCTCGGTTCCAGAGCCAATTGGTCGCCGGAGAACACAAACGGTATGATACTGTGGATACAAGTTATCCAGCTCTTTGCGGACTAATTATCATGTATGTCGTTATTATCGCGTAGCTCTGTCGTCTCACGCACAGCGAAACTTGGAGGAGCGATTTGTTGTTGCTGCTGCTGCTGCAAGAGTAGGTGCGTGCAATGCTGCCTCATCAGAGCTTGGGAGAAGCTGTTCAAGAAATGAAGAGGTGAGCGAAGGTGCTGACGATATCGACCGAGTTGTGACCAACATGTATGCACACGATAAACACGATTCGTTAACATGATACACAACATATGAAAGCGCAATATCACGGTGTTGTTTTGGTCAGTACGTTGTTTGGGATCGATTTATGTATTTGTTTTAGGTGCCTGCGCTTCAGCAACAACGCTGGCGAGCTCGCCAATGTCACCAGAGCATGAAAATGGCTTCCTGTTATCGATGCATTTCAGTCTCGGTTTCAGCGGGGTTATAACCCGCCGCCAACGATGGCCGTCAACGTAGCGATTCTACTGTCACAGGGTAAGTTACGAGTGCTTCTTCGGAGGCACTCGTGTTTTTTCTCCTAAGTTATCTTATCACGGACCAGACATGTTAACTATTGGCTAAACTTGTACCGTACATGTTCGAAACTTATGCTGACGGACACAACTTCGTTCTAGCGCTGTAATTAGTATATTTATTCTATTCGCCGCAACCTGAGGCTATCCCAAAGAAGCGTATGACATGGCGCGTGTTCTTATGCGATAAGGCTTGCCATAAGCACAGCGGGACTACTATGTATTGCTTCGAGATCTGGCATAAAGCATAGTGCAATTGAACGTTGCTGTCGAAGAAGGCGCGTCAGCGCAGAACTCGTGCAGGTATCTGCTCGGGAGGGTGCCGTGGAGACGGACGAAGAGTCGACGGCAGGCGGTCCCCATCACCCAAAGCGTGCGCGCGCGGCTTGTACCCAAAAGCTGTGTCCGTGGAATTGCCCTTTTTGAATACACACATCACCGATTTTCGACATCTGGCTACGATTATTGCGACTTTGCACAGCTACACATATACTATGTCCGTACTAAGCCTGACTTTACCTTCTACATGGACTGCTTTTGTTCTAGTAAATACAAGTTAGACGTCAAAGTTGTATGTTGAGCGTCCGATATCATGGTGATACACGATATGGCAGAAGCCAGATTAGAAGGTGTAGGTTTACAGCGCGGCTATCCAACATACACGATATCAAAACATCTTGGCTTCAGTATGTAAACCCTTCCCCTCCGCATACAAGTTAATTCGGTCTATGGGGGCGCTGAAAAGGCTTCGCGTTCAAGGGGTTAATGCGTCATTCGATGGGAAAGTCACGCCAGGCCTTTCATGTGTGTGGAGAAGCGAGATCCGAGAAATCGGAGATCGCCGTTGATTGACAAGTGAGAGACTGGGACCCGGCTGGTCACTATTATGAAACACTGACCCGGCGGGATCTACACAAAGGGAGGAAGCAGGGAGACGCAGGACGGACGCTGACAGAGCGCCGAACGGACAGAGTGGACGTGGATCAACGGCGGCACCCAGATCAGGTGGTTCGAAGGGGATCGGAAGATTTGGATCTAGAGCCCAGATCGGGATCAGATCTGATACCGGAGCCCAGATCCAGCGTTGCGGATCCGGCGATGACGACATCCCGGGGTCCAGGATGACGCCATAATAAAGGTAAAGGGAGGCTACAGAGCCAGTAGGTATCGATGGGATGATAGCTGGATGGAGGGATAGGTAGATAGGATGGGATCGGACTTAAGCATAAATCAGTATCGAATTTGCCTTGGACATCGCAACCGCCTTCTCCCTCGCCTGGAAACGGGAACTACATTGGCCCTGCGAGGAGTAGAAGACACAGCGGTAAGAGATCTAGTGTCGGTTAAGTCTGGATAATATATTGGCCAGCTTTAGACCTTCCTAGTGATCTACCCTCAAGTGCAGATCCCAGATCCACCGGAGTTCACAGCTTGGCCGGTCGGGTCTTCGACGCTCAACAACCACAGATCCCGCTATAGGAAGCGGCAAGCATCGCAAGGAAAGGAACCCGTAAGGGAACGCAAGGACAAGACCCCACAAAGGCAAACCCCACGGCCGGATCCAGATCCAGGCCGCCAGATCCAATTCTACGACCACTTGATCTGGAAGTATACCCGCGAGCTGCGTGAAGATTTCCGCGCCGCTCCACCACACCCCCGCGTCTCGCCAAGAGTGTCTCGACTTCAAGGCGTTGACACTTCGGAAGACACCAGAAGAGCAGATCCAGCCCTACCGACGGGTACACAAGGTGACCCAGTTCAGCACACGTCACGGCAGATCGGAGTACCCCCTCCGTTAGTCGGTGTTCGGGCGCAGTTGGTAAGTTGGGTTGGCGATCTCGCTGATTTCGCTGATCCCGCTACACCACAATGGTGCGCGTGCCCGGATCTTCTGGTGACTCGGGATTTCACCGTGAGTCCCAAGAAGAAGTCAAAGTGAAGATAGAGCACGGGGACCAGGCGTCATCGGACCTCGGATCGATGACGACGCCGCTGAATGAAGCAAGAACCGCAGATCGACAGAGTACTGGGAGGAACTCTATCGACGGAAAGGAGGCAGATCCGGATCCGGATCTGGAAGATAAACCTCAACCTCCTCCCCAGGTCCCTTCGGGGACCCCTGTGAGTCTCGATTCACATCGAGACTCACTAACAAAACAAACTAAAGCCGGACAGAACCGGTATGCGTTCGCGGACTCGCCAGTCAAGCTGCCGACAGGGGATCCCATACTGAAGCCCAGCTGGGAGTGGGAAGGCAAGGTGCCTGCCAAACGGACGGCGCTCAAGGCCCCAGATCTGGAGGACGAGCCCAAGGACAGACTAGTTCCAGCCAGGATCAAGACGGAGACGTCGGACCCAACATGGAACGAGGCAGATCTGGAGTCCAGATACCACAGGAAGGAACTCCAGGACTTCATGACCCACAACCCGATTATGCAGATCTTACGACCGACGCAGATCGGAGATCATACCGGACCAGTGACGGCACCAGCTTCGACAGACAATAAGCTGGAGGCGATCAAGATCCTCATGAACCTACTATGGGAAGCGGGCCTGGTAGCTGGAACGTACGACGCAGACGACCTGATCCGTCCAAGTCTACGGATGTACCAGACGTCGGCGAAAGAACTCTTCGACAAGCTGAAAGTAATAGTCGGAGAGAAGGCTGCGAACCCCAGCACGACCTCAAGCCCGGACTCACCGACCCAGATCGGATCCACAGGTGACCGAACTTCCTCACCTTTCGTGTCGGCAGCTGAGGCGGATTCGGACGAGTCTTCGGAGCCACGACGGATGTCGCTAGGCCCCACTGGTGCCGCGATGTTGCAGGCCAGATCCAAGGCGTCACGACCGAAACCTACCCGAACCAAGGCGAAGAAGACCTCCGGGACGGTGAACAAGCCGACGGCTTCCCCTCCCCATATCGTGGTCGTGAGCGAAGACGCTACAACCTCGACGGATAAGATGGAGTCCTACTTCCAAGCAGCCATGAGTCGTTTCCTTCGAGAGCAACAGGTCGCCATGCCAAACTTGGCCGCCAGGACTCTCCCGAATCCAGGAACCAGGGACGTGGAAATGGAATCCGCCGGATCGGAAGACTTGGAGAGATTACAGTGGGAATATGACCCAGACGACTTAGATCTCCCCACCGCAGCACCGGCAGCAGTAGCCACGGCAGCGGTCGGATCCTCGGACTCGACACTGATTCAACGAGTCCGGATCTCCGCCATCTCAGACTTGAAGGAGTTTGCGGGAAAGGACCAAGACGAAGATCGAGCGAGGGCCTGGATCAGCAAGGTGAAGTCTTCCTTCATGCGTGACCAAGCCTCCGATGAAGAGAAGTGCCTGACCCTCGCAGACTTGCTGTCAGGGCCGGCGAAGAACTGGTACCGGCAGCTGCCGAGGTCCACCCGCAACAAGTGGACCGAACTACTCAGGAGCTTTCAGATCCAATATTGCGGGTTCGGAATCTCAGTAGCCTGCCAATACTACCAAGCTCGGAAACGCTCAGATGAGTCTGCGCTAGAATACCTGCACAGGCTCAACGTGGCGGGCTTACGAGCACGACTGAAGGTCAAGGACGGTGGCACCAAGGAACGGAAAGAACATGTGGACCATTTCATCGAGACACTGGGAGATCCTGAACTGGCCGACAAATTAACGTTGCTACGACTGTCAGACGCAGACGATTTGGAGGAAGTGTTGCGGGCCCTAGACAGGGCGAAGAGTCGCCAGAAGAAGACGACCGCTGGATCCAGCCGGTACAGGCAGAAAGCAGCTCCATCGCCGGCGCCAGCCGCCTCGGCCAAACAAGTGCGGGCGATACAGATCCAGGCGCCAGACTCGGAGTCAGACTCCAATTCGGACGGATCGGACTCGGATCGAGATGAACATCGCCGAATCTACCTTGCCACAAGCGACGAAACCCCGCCGCCCGGAGAAGAGCAGAAGGCTTCGGATCGCGAGCCATCGGATCGCCGCACTCCGGACCCTCAACCCGGGGATACGAGACCACGATATCAAACGGACAACACGGACCGGGGACGATGCTCTCACTGTGGCTCCAAGAAGCACACCGACCTGGGTTGTTGGAGACGTCTGACGTGCAAGAAGTGCGGGAAGAGAGGCCACCCGGCGGATCATTGCCTGTTCGTATGCCGAGGATGTGGAGAACTGCACGACATGGGGAAGTGCCCGATGGAGGAGTTCTACAACCAGATCCGTCAGTGGTTTGATCCAGTTAAACATGCTGGGATGCTGCCAGAGATGGCAGAGAAGATGTTAAACTAGGACGCTCGCCGGGATGGAATCCGGTACGAGCCAAGCGCTCTACGTATTGCATTTATGCATACGTGAACAAGCCATCGATAGATCAAGCTAGCAGAAGGCCAGATCTATGCGATAATACATTTGATCCACATGGGAAACGCACTGCCGCCATATCCAGTCTTTGCCCAGCGGGTGATTTCGACAGAGCGGAGACCGCCGAAGTGATCGACCTCAACCCTGGTACCTCGCGTGGGTACTGGAAGCAACAGGACCCAGATCTCTGGTTCTCGCCTACGGAAGGGGAAAATATTTCCCTGAACCATCAGCCTAGTCTCGTGGCTGAATGTAAGCGAGCCGGGGATCCGAGTCCAGATCTGCTACCCGGAGAATCGAGAGGATACTAGAAGCATCATGCACCCGGAAAATGGTTCCGGCAGGCTAAGATCGCGGGGAAGATAAACAATGAGAAAGCGGTCCTGCTCCTCGATACTGGCGCCGAGGTGTCTATCGTGGACACTACGTTCGCCCAGCGGATGGGGTGCTATGTAGATAGGAGCCAGAGTCAAGACTGTGTAGGCATCGGAGATACGGTGTACTCGACTGCCGGAAGGACGCGGATCAAGATCACGCTGGCAGGGTATCTGGTGTACTTGTTCGACATCTGGGTTGGTGATCTATCGGGCCAGGAAGCTATATTGGGGATGGACTTCATGGTGCCTGCAGGGATCCGCTTGGATTTAGCCGATGGGTCACTGTGTCTCCCGGACGAGGTGCGGATCCAGCTCAGCGGCAGACGTCAGCTGTATAACGACAAGGCAAGAGTCGTCCGGCTGGATCAGCATTTGCAGATCGACGTAGGGGATTCAATGGAAGTGCCCATGCGGAGGCAAACCTCGGATCAAGACACGTTGTGAGTGACCAGGGGAAATCGATGGGTACCGACAGGAAGTCGAGGACCGGGCAAAGCGTTATTTTGACGATTACGAACATTGGAGAAAAGAGGCTGATCCTACAAGGGGATGAACGGATAGCGATGTGGCTTGCCGGGGATTGGGTGCCTCGACTGCAGGGTTTCGTGACAGCCGGATCTCGCCGCTACTTAGAGTGGCAGAATCTAGCTCTACAGGCAACTACGGACGCCAAAGTATCGGAGAAGTACCAACGTCCAGAACAGCCAGATCTACCTGCAGTAGAACGGCCAACTTACCCAACCCCGCGGGCGATATTGCGCAAGCCCAACCCAGGCAGCGATCAACAACTAAGATCGAAAGGGCAGAGATTTGTCCTACCCGTCCAAGTCGCGGGGAACCCTCCCGATCCGGAAGCAGAAGCACCCATCCAAGTGGCGGTGGATTTGCCAGATCCGGACGCGGAAGCATACGACTTAACACCAACCCCCCCCCCCCCAGGATGGAGATCTCGAGTCAACAGCTGATCCAAGTTTGGATGTGGACGAAGCAGTGAACGAATTAGAGAGCCAGAGCACGATGGGAGCGGCGAGCGTCTCGAAGGAAGGTCGGAAGGAATTAGAAGAGCCGACTCCGGAGGCGGCGCCGTCGGATCCGACCTCTGGAGGAATAACTGCTGAAGTCGCTGTCCCGGTGGAAGATGAACAAGTGTGCTATCATGAAGGAGGTGATCTCAGAGCCGAAGAAGTGGAGTCAGAGATGGCTGTGTTGCCTGAAGTTACGCAATCGACCGAGGATGTGACGATCGAGGACATCCAAGTGGGAGATCCGACTGTCAACTCAGCTGAAGAGATAGATCGACTGCGACGGCTGATCTGGAGGCGCCGGCACCTGCTCATCGGAAAAGGCAATGCGCTTCCCCCCGCGGCAAGGGGAATTGTCTGTGACATCGATGTGGGAGGCGCTAAGCCCATCGCGCAGCGGGTGCGCAAAGTAGCCCCTCAGTTTCGGGAGAAGCTCTCGGATCTGATCAAGGGGTTACTCGGGGCTCGGATCATAAACATGTCGACTTCACCCTGGGCCTCGCCGATTGTGGTGATCATCAAGAAGAATGGAGTGGATATCAGGCTCTGTATTGACTACCGGTTGGTCAACAGCTTAACGAGGCTTATGATCTACCCAATGCCTCTGATCAATGACTTACTGGAAGATCTGGACAAGGTGCTATGGTACTGCTCGCTAGATATGGCGAGCGGGTTCTGGGTAGTGACCATGACGGACCGCGCGCGCGCGATCTCGGCGTTCATCACTCCTTTCGGGCTGTTCGAATGGAACCGAATGCCCTTCGGCCTAAAGAATGCCCCCCAGATTTATCAGTGGATGCTCGACAATGCGCTGTACGGCTTCACGCGGATCCCGTGACTGGAAGGGGATCCCGTGCCGAAGCAGCTGGATCCAAAGGCAAACCCGGACCTGATACCCTCCGAACCTAAGGATGACGGCAAGAAGTCGGTGCTAGGGCGCAGATCCTATATTGATGATATTCTGATCACGGCCGAGTCATGGGATCATCTTTGTAACAGGGTGGAAGGCTTGCTCGACGTGTGCGACGAATGGAACCTGTCGATTAGTGTAGTAAAGAGCTTCTGGGGTAAGGATCGAGTGGAGTATCTCGGGCATAAGGTGTCGAGCCATGGACTGGAGGCGAACCCGAAGGACCTGTCGGCATTGACGGAACTACCGTTCCCCGGTTCGCTCCGGGCCATGCAATCCTTTTTGGGGAGCCTCAACTACTACAGTAAGTTTATTGAGGATTACGCGATCTACGCTGCAGTGCTGTACGAACTACGGGAAGTTGACTTTGCAGCCATGAGTAAGCCGGAGAACCGATCTCGGATCCAAGATCTGGCGGCATCCGCAGACGACAGTATGGGAGGAGTCGGCAGGCCGGTTGAGGCCGATCTACGTTGGATCCGGGCTCACATGTCGTTCGCCAAGCTGAAAGAGAAGGTGGCGGCCACGCCGATCCTGCGCCACTTCCAACCAGAGCTACAGCCAGTGGTGGTCGTCTATGCCAACGATTGGGCGATCTCTGCGGCCCTGATGCAAGAGCATGACGATGTGTTCCACCCGGTTATGTTCGCGAGCCGAACATTGAAGTCAAACGAGCTGAACTACGGGATCGTGGAGAAGGAGGTGTTAGCCTTGCTCCGTGTCTTGGATTTAGGACATAATCTGTTGGTGGGACGGGAGATCAAGGTGCTGGCCCGCTACTCGACCCTGGCCTGGTTGTTCAGAGCCTCTGGGCTACAAGGTCGGCTCGGACAGTGGGCAGCTCTGCTATCCCCTTGGACCCTAGAAATCGTGAAGTGCACGAAAGGAGAAGACGAGATCCTGGGGGCGATTGCCGCTACCATCACACCCCGAGCCGAGGTGGATCAAGCCTTGATCGCCATCGCGCCGCGAAAAGAACCTCGACGCAAAATACAGGCCCCGATCCCGACGGTGTACCCCGGGGAAAGTCTGTGTGTGGTAAGCTTTGATGGATCTGCCCGCGTCAAGCGCGGTGGAGGCGCTTATAGCGCGATTCTGTGGAAAATTGCCCGAATGGGCAGTATTGAAGGCCCGATCGGAGTATGTGGATGGCTTGACAGTCAACGAGGCTGAATACCGAGGCCTATTGCTATGCATGGACTTACTGGAGGGGGAAATCCAGCAGCGTCTGGTGGTGTGTGGCGACTCTAATCTGGTGATTCGACAAGTTCGAGGAGAGATCGACTGCAAGGCCCCCGGCTTGACGCTACTGAGGCAGAAGGCACTGGACCGTTTACTGGCGTAGCCAGATCACGAACTGCTCCACGTCAAACGAGATTGGAACGGGAGTGCCGATAGCCTGGCGGGTGCTGCCCTACAGCGCCAAGCTGGAGTTGACGTGGAGGAAGAGTCCGACTTTGAGAATCTGGTGACGCTGAACCGCCTTGAGGAAATCCTGGCGGCGAAGGAAGCAGAAGAGCATCCCACAGCCAAGATCTGCCCAGTGGCTACGAGGGCGACCGGCGACGCCAGATCCCGCCCCGCGGTACTCCAGGAGGAAGTAGTAAGGGATCTGCGGATCGGACGGATCAAGCAAGCTCAAGACGAGGAAGTGTGGATCGCCGGGTTAAAGAAATACCTGGTGGGAGCCGTACACGACTTGTCCCCCGAAGATCTCAAGTCCTACAATGCCGTCGGACCCGATTACGACGTGGATCTGGACGGACTGCTGTTCTACTGCCCGCCCGCAAAACGGACGACGGAAGAACGTGATGGGTTGATGCGGTTGGTGGTCCCTGAAACGCTGCAGCAGGATGTGCTGCATCACTACCACTCTAGTCTCGAAGGGGGACACCAAGGGATCGGACGAACATATCAGCGGATCCGAGATCACTTCCATTGGAGAGGGCTTTACCGCAGCGTGCAGCGCTATGTGGGAGAGTGTGTAGACTGCGAGACGGGGAAGGGGCGACACACACTCCAAGGGGAGTCGCCAGGCAACATCCAAGCGACCTACCCTTTCCAAATCATCGCGACGGATCATATCCCCTCGCTGCCCAAGTCACACAAGGGTAATACTGAATTGTTGATTTGGGTGGATCTGTTCACGGGATACGTGGTTGCGAAGGCGAGCGCGTCGAGGACCGCACAAACGATAGCGGAGTCCTACGAAGAATGCGTGTTCAGAAGATTTGGGTCCAGCGAGGTGATCCGACACGATCGGGAGCCTGGGTTTATGGCTGAATTCTTCAGATCCTTCAACAAGATCCTGGGTCAGCGACAGCGGGCTACGATGGCTTACCGGCCCCAGGCGAACGGGACGGCTGAACGAATGGTGCAGACTACCACCCGCGCGCTCAAGATGTATGTGCAGGAGCTAGACCAACGAGACTGGGACGAGTATGCAGAAAGACTTACATTCGCTATTAACACAGCCCAAGACCGGATCCGAGGGGAGACACCTTTCTATCTGGTGCATGGATGGGATGCCCGATCTACACTGGAGGCGACTTTGCCGGTAGGCAGCACCGCACGTCGGGATCGAGAGCCTCGGAGATGGAGATATCAGATCCAACGGTATTACAAACAGGCGAGATCGCAAGTCGGTGAGCGGATTAGAAGGGCCATTTCAGATCGAGCGGTCCGTCACAATGAAGAGGTCCGACCACATGAGATCGAGATCGGGTCTCAGGTGTGGCTATATCTGGATCGCGTGAAGGAAGGCTACGCTAGAAATCTGGCACACCTGTGGCATGGTCCTTTCAGGGTGGTGGAAAAGACCGGTGAACATGCGGTCAGGATCGAGACTGCGGGTACAGAATACCGGTTGTTCCCTGTAGTACACATCTCCAAACTCAAGCTAGTAAGGACATTCCCTGACAGACCTACAGCTCGTCTGCTCGGCCAAGGATCGGAACGCGTAGATCTGGACGAAGCCCTCCTCCCTGAAGACAGCTGGATCCGCGACTTAGATGAAGACGAATATGAAGTGGAGAAGATCACAGACATGAGAACGGGGAAGCGTACTCGGTATGGCCGGATCTACCGCGAATTCCTGGTATATTGGCGGGGGTATGAGGATCCGACATGGGTTGACGAAGCGGATCTCAACTGCGGGGCGTTGCTGCATGAGTTCCTCCGGAATCACACCAGCCGAAACCGGTTCGGAGTGATGCAGTCGCACGAGGAGGAGTGAGGAGAGACCTCGGACGCGAGTTGGTCGTGTCCGAGTGAGCAGGAGTAGATGGATCTGCAGGGAGGCTGCAGATCGGAGGAAAGGGAAATGGACGTTTACATGTGAAAAGAGAGAGGGCAAAACCATCAGATCGGGAGGTCCAGATCGCGGTCAGAACAAAAGCCACGAGTCAGAAGATGGATCAAGAGAAAGAGGACGCAAGAAGACTCAAGGGGTGGATTAATGATTATGGGAGCTAAACGAAGGAGTGGATGCAGCTGAATAACGAGAAAGGTGGATGCAGAAGCTACGCGGCGTCTTATGCCTGGACCCCAAAGAACTTGTCTTTAAGACGGGAGATTAAGCGGGCCGGATGCGCCTCGGGCACGTCGCGGAAGTGATTGCGCCACGGATCTTCCGAGTTAGCTTCGTCCAGGGCTTCAAGGAGGTCGGTAGGCTCAGCTCGGTGAAGTTTGGGATCTCGGAGGTTGGCCTGACGCGACGCCAGTCCCGGATACCAGGTCACGGTCTCCGATCGCTTTGGAAAGTGGAGGAAGAACGGATCCAGCAGCAGATCCAGGTCGCACCAGCCTTCGCGCATCGCCAAGATGAAAACCTCCAGGAACGCTTTCCAGTGAGCACCAGCATGCGAACGGCGGTTGTTGCGCTCCTTCTTGTAAACTTCCAGCCACGGATATTTCTTCATCATTGCCGGGGTGATCACGAAGGAGTGGGTGGACTCCCAATATGACTGCAGGCAATCAGGCCCGTGGGTCTGATAACGCTGGATCGCGACCCCGAGACGTCCCCCCACGTCGTCCTCAAAGGTAATGGGATCGGCGTTGGCAGCTCTCTCCAAGACCTCCCAAGGTTGAGAGTCCAACAAAGCCCGCACGTTGTCCTCCGTGATCAAATCCACGCAGTAATCTTGGGGCGAATATTGGCGCCGATCGGTGGGAGCGATCCGTGGGAATAACCAGCCCGGGCGAGTTGGGAGGGCGGGAAATAGCACGTTGATCAACATAGTGACCATAGCCTTGTCCGAGATTTGGTCGGCTAGCCATGGGTCCACCTCCTTCTGGATCATGGCGTGCGCTTGAGCCCGCCCCGGAATACAGAGCTGTTCTGGGCCAAACGGAGCTACAGGCCTCATCGGATCCGGAGCTGAGGATCCAGCAGGCTGACGACGAGACGGAGCCGGAGTGCCCCCCGACGAGCCAGCGTTTGGCGCAGGTCGAGGAGCGGAGCCCGCGTCAGAATCGGGCCCGTCCGATCCGTCGGGTGACGCGCCAGATCCAGCCAACCGGGGCCCGCGTCGAGGAGAAGCCAGCCGGCGCCGACGCTCAGCGGAGCGAGACTGGGCGAGGGCCTGCAGAGTTTGGGCTTCGAGGAGTTCATTGGTCACTTCAGCCGTGTCGTCGTCCTCCTCCTCGTTGCTACTCGACTTGGCATCAGAGTCTTCCCCGCCACCAGATCCGACGGACGCTGGAGGTCCGGAACCGGCAGCCGAGTCGGCGTCGCTGGCGTCGGACCCGCCACGGTCGTCGTCTGCGAGATGCCCGTCGTCTTGAGTCAGGTCAACGGGGCTGGAACCACTCCCACTCGCCGGAGACTTGGGTCCCTTAGATCCACGGTCGTCACTACCGGGAGAAAGAGGGACTGCCCGACGCTTGGCAGGGGGCGCAGGGCTGGATCCAGGCGACGCCGGCGGGCTATGCGGTCGTTTGGAGCTTGGAGGCGAGGTTGCATCGTCGGACCCGGACGGAGCCTGATCCTGAAGACTGGCCGGAGGGTCTTGAGCGGAAGGACCAACCGGCGTGCTACGCAGTGAGTGTAACACGGCAGCTGGACCAGAGGCGCCTGCGTCTGCATTCGAGATCGGCCCCACTGCCGCGGCCACCCTGGCAATCTTCTGCCGGGCGATGTCGAGATTCTGTGGTGGAGCGGATCTCTAGATTTTCTAGGGATCCCGACTCGCACTCACTGCGCCCAGACACCGACTAACGGAGGGGGTACTCCGACGGCCGTGTAATTGCTGAGTGGTTCACCTTGTGTACCCGTCGGCGGGCTGGTACAGCTCTCTCGTTGACACGAGATGCGCACTGGTGAGCGGTGGACGTCCTTGTGGGGACTTGAGAGGTTGGTGGATCCGCGCGGGTATTCCTGCGCACGGGATCCGGATGGGGTCGGCCTTGAATTACTTGAGTAGGCCTTGTGGATCCGCAATAGAAATGCGTGATCCGGAGTTGTTCCTTTGCAGGGGGTTCCTTGCTCCCTTACGGGGTATTCCTTGTTCCTTTACGTTGCTTGCCGCTTCCAATAGCGGGATCTTTGAGGGGGTTGAGAGCTCGAAGGGCGCGCGCTGCCTGGCCAAGCTATCCAGGGGCTGCCACGTGTTGCAGGAAGATAGCCAAAAATACACTTGATCTAAGTATGGGGCCGATAATAATCCCCTATACTAAAGCCAAGTATGTCTTCCAGTGCAAATTCGGTTCTGATTTAAGTGTTAACTAGACCTCTACCCCCGAGCGCTCTGAGCCTCTCATTCGACCTACATCTTAGTATAACTATCGACTCAGATCCATCTGATCCGGATCCGTTATCCGGATCCGTCCAATACGGGGCACCTGCGGGATCCGTCCCGTATCTTGCCTTTATGGGACGGTCGTCTCGATCCGTCCCGAATTAAAGCCTGCATGTCGCGTGATC
Source organism: Phytophthora x cambivora (assembly GCA_033557925.1). Lineage (NCBI taxonomy): Eukaryota > Oomycota > Peronosporomycetes > Peronosporales > Peronosporaceae > Phytophthora > Phytophthora x cambivora. The sequence continues at coordinate 379,668 of JAUCEB010000012.1, read as the reverse complement.
AGGATCCATCCATCTGGGAGCCTTGCGCCAACGGCCGATCGGCTTCTCTAATTCCCACACTGCAATACCACATCCGTCCCCGACACGTCGTGGCTGCCGCACAACGGTAACACATCGTGTCGCTTGGCTCCACCCGCTTTTCGCCGTCATGTCCAACCCCGACGTCTCGCCTGGTGCCCCTGACGTCCAACCCGACGCTGCACCGGACTCCGGAGACGACTTGCGTGCCGCGGTCTTCGCTGGCAGGGGTCAGTCTACCCAGCCTCCTCGCCCCTGCAAGCACTGCGATCAAGCGCCGTCGGACCTGTCGGCCGCCGCCACCCCGCTGGAGGTGGATCTGCGCGCTCTGCAGACTGCGGCGTCCTCCGCGCATACGTTCATCGGTGCTTACCGGGATCTCCTGTCCAAGCACCAGCAAGCGATCCGAGCTCTGATCCACGCGCGCCGCCACAATGAAGAACTCCATGCGCAAGCCCGTCCCCCGTGGGATATGGCGCGCGCCTTCGTGGACTTCGCGCAACACCGCTACGACGTCTCGCAGGAGCGAGTGCGGCAAGTGGAACGGCAGGAAGCAGACACGCGGGAAGCCAATGAGAAACTTCGGGACGAGCTGAAAGAACTCGCGGCGCTCCGACTCCGCTACAGTATTCTCGAGGAGACTTCGGCGGACTCCTTTGCCCGCCTGCCCCAGTACACCGTCAGCGTGGAGCGATGCCCCTTTTCGGAGCGTGGCCCTCCGCGCGTGGTCTGGAGCACCCTCTTCAGCCCTACGAAGGTCAGCCGATCGCATACGGCTTGGCGGAGCGTACCCCGGGCGTGCAAGGTTACGCGGGACAAGCCTCGCCCCACGGCCAAGTCGCCACTCCCTCCGCACCCGCTCACTCAGGATCTGCTAAACGCATGTGACGAGAAGGATCGGCTCTACGAAGAGCTGAAGGAGCTCAGGCCTCGCCTCGATACTGCCGAATCTTCGCGGGATACGGTCCTCCAGGATCTATTCCAACTGCAACGGGAGCACGCGGACTTACGCAAGTCTCACACGGGTCTGGAGCGGTATTATTCCCAGTGGAAGGCGCGGGCTGAGGATCTGGATCGCGAGAATCGGCAGCTGCGGCGCGATCTGGGGCACGCGCGTCGCCCCAGAGACCGGTCTGCGTTGGGCCAAGAGAATCACCAGCTGCGACGCGACCTGGATCGTGCGCGTCGGCGGCTGGATGACTCTGCGCTGAGTCAAGAGAATCGTCGGCTTCGGCGGGACCTTGACCAGGCGCACCAGCAACTTGCCGGGTCGGCCGCCGCGACTGATCTTCAGGCCGCACGGTTGGAGATCCACATACGCGGGGAGAAGATAGCTGAGCTGGGGCGTCTACTCGACAAGGCCAACGATCGCCGGGCGCAGCTACACCGCGTGCACGAACGCACCGTGGAAAAGCTAGATTCAGCCAACCGTACCATCCAAGGGCTGCGGCGTGACCTCCACGCGCTTCGCGGTAGTCGCCACGCGGACCAGCTACAAGCGGCTCAACGCCAGATTCAACAGTTGACGCGGGAGCTGGATTCTCTTCGTGGCGGTAGTGGCCACGCTCGGCTGCAGGCCGCTGAGCGTCAAGTTGAGGATCTTACGCGCGAGCTGAATTCGGCTCGCCGCCAGCATGCGAAAGCAGAAGACTCTCTTCAAGGCGCCCAAGAAGCTTGTCGGGGCCTCAACGCTGAGCGGGATCGCCTGATCCAAGATCGGGACGACGCCGTGCAGAGTCTCAAGCATGTAAACTCCCGGGCATCCCACCACGAAGCAGAGATCACCCAAGTCGGGCGGATCCGTCAGGAGCGGGATGAGTCCCGGCAAGAACGTGACCAGGTCCGTCAAGAGCAAGCCACGACCGCTGCTCGAATGACCGAACTCACTACTCAGCTAGGTCAGTCGTCCCAGGATCGTGACGCGGCCGTATCCGAGCGTGACGAGGCGGTCCGCGAGAAGCAGAGATACCAGGAGTCTCACCGCGAGCTTCTAGCTCAAATTGCTGATATGCGACAGGCGTATCAGCTGGTGCGTCAAGACTTCGACCGCGCTCAAGATCAGTAGGATTCCCTCCGGCAGGAGCGCCAAGATCTTCTTTCCAGTTACTCCTCGATGGCCGTTGAGCGGGATTGTGCTCTGGATCGGTTGGCATCCATCGATTCGACTGCCTTGCGTGGCACGCCAGCCGAACGTGGTGAGCAAGTGGGCTCTCCTGTTCCAAGCGTCCACTCGTCTCGGAAGCGGTCGCGAAGTCCCTCTCCGTCTTCGGCGGGCCTACACTCTAGCTCACCCAAACGAGTCCGTTCCAGTCCACCCCGTGCCACTACCGGTTCTTCCGTTCCCGTTTCGGATCCTTCTCCGGAGGGTGATGTGCCTGCGTTGCCGTCATTCCTCGCTATGGACCTACCCGTCGAGCAAGTGGGATCCGACTACGAGTTCCCTGGGTCCGATCCATCGTCCAGCGAGGATGAATCGGAGGAGGGGTCGACTCACTCCAGCGTCGAGGAGGACACCTCTCCCGCCTGCGCCAACCCCACACCTGCAGGTTCGGTTGCCACCTCTGCACCCACGGATCGGGCGAGTCCTGAGTGTCGTCCCCTTGCAAATACGCCTGACTCGGGGACCTCTCAAACTCGTCTTCCCGTGGTCGATTCGGATCAGCAGGGGGCTGATTCTCCCGCAACAGCTTCCGCGGGTGGGGATCCTGAACCGCCGTCTTCGGCAGCTGACGCCGGCGGATCGAGAGCGGAGCAGCGGACGACCTCCATGGCGCCTACGTCCAAGTCTCCAGCTGTGTCTGAGGACTCAGATGCGATCTTTGATCCTTCCGATGGCGAGTCATCCCAAGATGGCGCCTCAAGTCCGCCTCCGGTGGACTCCGTTGATCCTGACGCTGCCTTCGAGGACTCAGACGACGAGCGACTCCAAGTGGCCCTTGCTAGATCCCGGTCTGACGCTCGGCCTCGCGCTGGCACGCGCCGCCGGAGCTCTTCCAGCGTCCTCGACGACGGTAGCGGATCCGCTGTTGCCCCCATCGTGTTGGACCGAGGTGACGACCCTGATGAAGCCGCTGAGAGTGTGTCGACCGAGAGCTTCGGGGATCCCGCTTCGCCGAGAGCTGACCCAGCGGCACCGCCGACTTTCCAGCCATTCGCTCCTGTGGGCGACTTCATCCCTGGTCTTCATCAGGCTCGTGACATCCCTCGTTCCGCCATAGTGCCTTGGGACCCCGCGCAGATCCGTGTGCTCACCTTGGATACCGTCACTCCTCGGATCCTGACCAGTCAGAAGGTTCTTCCTCCAGGTTGGCTGTTTCCGAAGCGAACCGGTCGGGCCGGACAGCTAGATCCGTCGTTGTACCTCCCCGGACTGATCACGGAGCGCGAGGTCACCGATCTCTACCTCGACGAGCCGTGGGAAGATCTGGATCTGGACTCCACCAAACCGCTGACCTTTGACCCCGACCTCAGTCCACCTCTGGCCGCAATCACGGACGAGTTTCTCGTTCTGGTGAAGGATAATAAGCAGGCTGTCTGGGAGTCCACCCACTACTTCCCCATCCCTCGTGCCAAGCAGCTTGCCGAGTCCTGGGCTGCTTCCTTCTACTCGGGACGCAAGAACCGCAGCTCCCATGCGCGGGAGAAGTTCCGGGCATGGGAAGATCGAGTTCTCGAGCTGATCCGCCGGACAGGGTGTTGCGATCTGGATGTGTTGCTGGATCCAGTGTTCCTGCGGTTCCCTCAGCAGTCGGAAGAGACGACTTGGTTTCCTGGGCGAGAGTCCCTTGCCGCAGGTCGTCCTGCCCCCAAGAGCTTGAGGGCTGCGCTTCGTGACTGTGATCAAGCGTCGGCTTGGCGTACTCACTACCGTGTGACTCCCAGCTCTCATCCGGCGCTCAAGATCCGTCGCCTCCGGCTGAAGTTCACTCCCCCGGCTCCATCCACCCTGTAATTGGCCACAGTTCAACCTAGTCGAAGTTTTGGTAGTCATGGCCCGCCCCTGCATGTCGTAGCGTCGTTAATGTTACTGATCCGCTCCCATTCCTTCGTCTCGTCCGTAGATCGTTTCTGGATCCCTGTCTCGTTAACTTCGCCAGTCCTCCATCTCATCTCGTCTTGATCTGCACCCGTCTGTTTAACATGTACATATACACCTCCTCCTCCTCAGGCATGCCGCCTTCCGGCATCCTCTCTCTCGCTTCATCCGCCCCGTCAACCTACTTGTCGGGGCAGGCATCCTCCTCCTTGCTTCATCGGTGGCCCCCCCACCGATCTTCTACCAATTCATCTATACCCGCGACCGACTCGCGGGCAAGGATCCCTCTCCTACACTTCCTCATGCGACTGCATGACTTGGAAGCGACTCTGTTTCGCGCGATCCTGCAGGAACTCATGCAGAAGTGCTCCGCAGTTGAGATCCGCTTCGTCCACCCACGTGGGATCATCATAGCCTCGCCAATGCACCTGGAACTCCCTGAGTGCACGTCCATAACGAGTGCGTCGACCGGTCCTTACATCACTGATTTTCTCGATCTCGTACTCACCCTCTTCTAGGTCCTGATCCCAACTGTCCTCGGGCAACAGTGCCTCGTCGAAGTCGAGGCGGGCGTCGTCTTCCGTCGTTAGTGTCGCCGTAGGCCGATCGGGGAACATTCTCACGGGCTTGAGCTTGGACACATGGACCACAGGGAAGAGGCGATAATCTGTGCCGGTCGTCTCCAACCGGGCTGCGAAATTGCTCACCATCTCCTTCACGCGAAACGGTCCGTGCCACATATGCGCTAATTTTCGCGCATATCCCTCCTTGACCCGATCTAGATACAGCCATACCCGAGACCCAGACGTAATAGCGTGCGGCTCCACTCCTTCGTTGTGTCGTTCGGCTCGTTCCGCGATCGCTGTCTTCAGCCTCTCGTTGACCTCCGCTCTCGCCTGTCGGTAATATTTTTGGATCCTGTAACGCCACCTGCGTGGATCACGATCGCGTCGTCTGGTACTGCCGAGGGGTATCGTCGCTTCGAGAGTGGTCTTAGGGTCCCACCCGTGGACCAGAAAGAAAGGCGTATCGCCTCGGATCCGGTTGTGGGCGGTGTTCACCGCGAAAGTTAGACGCTCGGCGTATTCGTCCCAGTCCCGCTGCTCTTCGTCTGCCACATACATCTTGAGTGCCCTCGTCATAGTCTGCACCATACGCTCTGCGGTGCCGTTCGCTTGCGGTCTGTAGGCCATGGTGGCGCGCTGTCTCTGACCCAGGATCCTGTTGAAAGCTTTGAAGAAGTCGGACATGAAACCCGGCTCTCGATCATGCCGGATCGTCTCGCTAGCGCCAAAACGCCGGAAGACACATTCTTCATAGGACTCGGCAATGGTCTGAGCGGTCCGTGATGCGCTCGCCTTGGCGATGACATATCCGGTGAACAGGTCTACCCAGATCAGGAGCTCGGTATGCCCTTTGTAAGACTTGGGTAGCGAAGGGATGTGATCCATCGCCAAGATCTGAAAAGGATAGGTGGCCTGCACGTTGCCGGGTGATTCTCCACGGAGGGTCGGTCTTCCTTTCCCCGTCTCGCAGTCTGTGCACTCCCCTATGAAGCGCTGCACACTTCGAAACAACCCTCGCCAGTAAAACTTATCCTTGATTCGTTGGTAAGTGCGACTGATCCCTTGATGGCCGCCCTCCAGGCTCACGTGGTAGTGGTGGAGCAAGTCCTGGTGGAGAGTCTCTGGGATAACTAGGCGTAGCAACCCGTCCCTCTCTTTGTCCGGCTTTCGCAAAGGGGGGCAGTAATATAGCAGATCTTGTTCGTCCATCTCGAAGTCATCCGCGAGGTTGCTGCACGTGCGGGCCTCTTCCTTCTCCAGATCCGCTACCTGTCCTCGCAGATAGTGCTTCAGATTCGCGATCCACTTCTCTTCGTCTTGCCCTTGCCGGATCCGATCCACCCGCAACTGGCGGACAACATCTTCTTGCAGCACTTCCTGGTTGGGCACCTTCCGACGGGATCGGGTGGCCATGGCGGAGATCCTTAGCGTAGTTTCTTCCGCCGGGGCTGTCAATATTTCCGGCAGCCTGTTCAGCGTCACCAAATCATCCCAACCCTGTTCTTGTACTACCATTCCTGCTTCTCGCTGCAAGGCGGCACTCGCCAGGCTGTCTGCGCTCGCGTTCCACGCACGCTTCACATGGAGTAAGTCATGAGCAGGCCACGTCCCCAATTGGCGTAAGGCTTTCTGTCTCAGCAAGGTCAGCGCGGGAGCCTTACACTCGATCTCCCCTTTCATCTGACGGATCACCAAGTTAGAATCACCACATATCACCAGGCGCGTCCGATCCTGATCTTCTAGCAGGTCGAAGCAGAGCAACAGGCCACTGTACTCCGCTTCGTTAACCGTCATATCTGCTTTCCATCCCGAGGCTGCTTTGACTACTGTCCACTCCGGTAGCCTCCAAAGGATCGCGCTGAACGCTCCTCCGCCTCGCTTGACCCGGGCCGATCCATCAAAACTAGCCACCAGGAGCACCTCCTCCTGTCCCACCGTGGGCACTGGGGTGTCCACAGATCGTCGCGGTTCTTTGCGAGGGGCGATGGCCGTGAGAGCCTGGTCCACCTCGGAACGTGGTGTGATCGCGGCAGCTAGGGTTCCTAGGATTTCGTCTTCTCCCCGAGTACACTTGGTGATCTCTAGGGTCCACGGGGATAGTAGGGCGGCCCATTGGCCTAACCGTCCCTGCAGTCCTGCGGCCCGGAATAACCAGGCCAGCGTGGAGTGCCGAGCCAGCACTTGGATAGGCCGGCCTGCCAGCATCGAGTAACCAAGGTCCAGCATACGCAGGAGGGCTAACACCTCCTTCTCCACGATCCCGTAGTTCAGTTCGTTCTGCTTCAACGTGCGGCTCGTGAACATCACGGGCAGGTATGCACCATCATGATCCTGCACCAGCGAGGCTGATACGGCCCATTCACTGGCGTAGACGATCACCACTGGTCGTTTTTCCGCGTCGAAGTGTCGGAGGATGGGAGTCGCCGCGATCTTCTCCTTCAGCTTCGAAAACGCTGCCTCTGCTTCAGCCCACTTGGGATCCGCAGTCGCTTGGTCGTCCCGCTGATTCTCCGTAGGCACGGCCGTCGAACTAATCTTCTCACGTCCGGCTCGATCACGGATGGCGGCGAAATCTACCTCCCGGAGCTCGTATAGCACTGACGCGTAGACCGCCATATCTTCGATGAACCGCCCGTAATAGTTCAGGCTGCCCAGGAACGACTGCATAGCGCGCAGGGTTCTCGGGAACGGCAGATCCGTCAAAGCGCTCACATCTTTCGGGTGGGCCTCCAGCCCTTCGTTCGACACGCGATGGCCCAAGTAATCTACCTTCTTCAGCCCCCAGAAACTCTTAGCCACGCTAATAGAGATGTTCCACTTGTCACATGCTTCCAACAGCGCCTTCACGCGATCGCACAGTAGGTCCCAGGATCCGGCTGTCACCAGGATGTCGTCAATGTACGATCGTCGCCCCAACACCGAAGGTTCACCCGCTTCCTCGGGCTGCCCTTCCTCGAAGAGATCCGTCAGTGTTTTCTGATCCGCCACGGTTGGGATCCGCAGGAACCCGTACAGCGCGTTGTCGATCAGCCTTTGGTAAATCTGAGGCGCATTCTTCAGCCCGAAGGGCATACGATTCCATTCGAAAAGGCCGAACGGGGTGATGAAGGCCGAGATCGCGCGAGCCCGATCCGTCATAGACACCACCCAAAACCCACTAGCCATATCCAGAGAGCAATACCACAATACCTTGTCTAAATCCTCCAGCAAGTCATTAATCAGCGGCATCGGGTAGATCATCAGCTTGGTGAGACCGTTGACTAGGCGATAGTCGATACATAACCGTATGTCCACGCCATTCTTCTTGATGATCACCACGATAGGCGACGCCCAAGGGGAAGTCGAATGTCGGACGATCTTCGCCGATAGTAGCCCCTTGAGCAGATCCGATACCTTCTCGCGGAATCGGGGTGCGATCTTCCGTACCCGTTGAGCAACCGGGGCTGCGTCTCCGACATCGATGTCGCATACCGCTCCCACGGCGGCCGGGGGTAGTGCATTGCCTTTCCCGATCAGAAGGTGTCGGTGCGCCCAGACGATATCCCGCAACTTACGGATCTCCTCTTCGGTGTTGTCCGCTAGGTCTCCCACTTGGAGATCCTCGATCCGCACCTCTATCGTGGCTGGCGACACTTCGGGCAGCACTGCCCACTCCCCATCGACCTCTTCTGCTTCTAGGGTACTTCCGTCGTGACGGCACACTTCCGGTCCGCCTCCGGCTTCATCCTTAGGGGTCTCTGGCTCTGGAACTAGCTTCGGATCGTCAGAGGCTTGTTCGGGGAGGTCTCGCGGCCTCATATCAGGCGTTGATGCGGTCACGTTGGTCCAACCCTCCTCTGGGGGAGTCCGCGTCGTTGCGCCCTGCGTTGGGGACCGAATCATATCCTTTGTTTGCGGTCCGACCTCACACCTTGACTCCTGATTCCGAACGTCATCGGATCGCGCCCCGTCTTCCTCTTGTCCATACGACACCACATCTTCTTCCGCCGTGGCGGCTGGGACCTCTGGTGCACCTGTAGTCACAGACCCTCCCTCGGTTAGGTGGTCGGCGTGTCCACCGGTCTCTTCGTGGTCCGGGCCTTCTTCCCCTTCCTCGTCCAATACCTCTTCGACGAGCGACATATTACCCCGGGCAGTACACATCGCTACTGCCCGTCCCCCATCACTGGTCGCATCTCCAAGTTCGGTGGTGACGGCCGGCTGGGGTCGGGCGAGAATCCGTCGCGGTGTGGTGTATTCCGGCCGGTCGACTGCTGGCCCATCTTCCTCGGTAGGTTGTGCTGCCGTTGCCGAAGTCGCGGCGTCTGTGGTGGCTTCCCACGCTAGCGTTTGCCACTCCGCATACCGGCGCGACCCCACCGATACAAAACCTGGCTGTCGAGGGACATGATCTCCACTCAATTGTAGTCCGACCTGCACATCCCGCTGTAGGATCAGCTTCTGGTCGCTCAGGTTCGTGATGTGCAGATAACGCAGCTTGCCAGGGCCCTTCATCAGGGTTGGTACCCAATTCCGTCCCCTCGTCAGCCACAGCTTCTCGTGATCCGCTTCTCGTAGGCGCAACGGCAGTTCCACGGATCCTGCGACTCCAACTGTGAGGTGTTCCCCTGCGCATACAGGGCGGGCTTTGTCACTAAAAATCTGTCGCCGTCCGTGGAGCATGACCCGGATCTCGTCAGGCAAGCACATGGACCCGTCCCCCAAATCCAGACGGATCCCTGCCGGCACCATGAAATCCATTCCGAGGATCGCTTGATAATCAGGAGGCAGGTCATCCCCTACCCAGACTTCGTACAAGTACACCAAAGATCCTGCCAGCGTGAGCTTGATCTTCGTTCGTCCAGTTGCGACGTACAGCTTCTCTCCGATCCCCAGACATTCTTGACTCTGACTTGTGTCAATATAGCATCCTACCTTACGAGCAAAGGTGGCATCGATGATCGATACCTCGGATCCTGAGTCAAGAAGCACTACGGTTCTCACGTTGTTGATTTTGCTGTTTGCCTTAGCCTGCTTGAAGTGCTTGCCTGGGACATGGTACTTCCAGTACCCACGCGACTCACCCGGCTGCAGTTCCAGCATCACTTCTGTCTCTGACCGCTGATAGTCATCAACAGGCCGTAAACTTCCAACTTTAGCCGTACGTTTCTCATGAACTTCACATGTATTACCGAATAGATCCGTCCGCAGCTTGCTAACCTGATCTTTCGGCTTCTTCTCCACAAATGCATAGATGAAAGAGCTAGAACGCTCGTCTCGTACCGGGTTCAACACCGGCGAGCGTCCTAGTTTAACATCTTCTCCGCCGCCTCCGGCAGGAGTCCAGGATGTTTGCTGGGGTCGAACCACTGACGGATCAGGTTGTAAAACTCCTCCATCTGGCACTTTCCATGGTCATGGAGTTGACCACAGCCCCGGCACACGAAGAAACAGCGATCGGAGGGGTGTCCCCTCTTACCACACTTCTGGCAGGTAAGCCGCTTCCAGCACCCGAGATCTGAGTGTCGGTGCGATCCGCAATGCGAGCAGCGTTGCTGACCGTCCCTGCCGAAACGTGGTCGGTGTTCTTGTGACTGGCTATCTCCTGGGGTATCGCTCGGGCGTCCGGGATCCTGTGTTCTTGGTGTGTCCACCGTCGTTGACGCCTGTGGTTGGTCACTTGCGGCTGCTACGTATGCACGGACGAGCTCTCCGTCAGATCCTGAATCTTCCGGGTCCGATCCATACTCGGAACTGTTCTCTGCGACTTGGATTGCGCGTACAGCTCTCGTCTGGCCGGCTGGTGGAGCTGGCGCGGACGGTTTGGGTCGGTACTTGCTGGGCATCGTCGACTTCTTCTGTCTGGACTTCGCGCGCTCGCGCGCCCGAAGGACGTCCTCCAGTTGGTCCGCATCTGCCAGTCTTAGCAGCGTGAGCTGGTCCGCCAGGTCAGGGTCCCCTAGCGTCTCGATGAAGTGTTCCACATGTTCCAGGCGGGCTTTCGAGTCCCCGTCCTTGATCTTCAGGCGCGCACGCATTCCGGCAACGTTGAGGCGATGGAGATATTCCAGTGGTGTCTCCTCCGACCGCTTGCGTGCGTGATAATACTGCCACGCTACTGAGACCCCCAGTCCGCAGTATTGCGTTTGGAAACTCTGGAGTAGATCACTCCACTTCGTCCGTGTTGACCGACTGAGCTGCCTATACCAGTTCCTTGCTGGGCCTGTGAGCAGGTCTGCGAAGGTGAGGCATTTTTCTTCGTCCGTAGCTTGGTCTCTCGTGAATGCTGACTTCACCTTGCTGATCCATCCTCTAGCCCGTTCCTCATCACGGTCCTTGCCTGTAAATTCTTTCAGGTCCGAGATCGCCGAAATCTTGACGCGCTGGACTGCTGGAGACCCTGTTGGTGCGACCGCTGCTGCAGTTGCCGCCGTTCGTCGAGTCGTCCCCATGTTCAGGTCGTCGGGGTCATATTCCCAGAGTTCGGGGTGATCCTGCGATACTACTGATTCCATGTCGACATCCCGCTCTCCTATCTTCGAGTGGGTGGCTCTCTGCCGTGGGGCTCTCATCTCCGGTCGCTCGCTCAGGAAGCGCGACATCGCGGCCTGGAAGTACGACTCCAGGCTGTTGGCTGGATCCTGGGGCGGAGTTCTCGGCGAGGCTCTGCTCGACGCGACCTTCGCTGGCCGAGGCAGCGGGCTCTTGACACTCAGATCGCCAGCAGCACGTGCCTGCAGCATTGCTGCTCCAGACGGTCCTAGAGACATCCGTCGCGATCCTGATGAGCTGTCGGAGCCAGCTTCCGACGTCGCCGAAGCATACTGGGAGGATCCCGTGTGGTATTCGGGCGACTGGGCCTGGGCACTCTTGGGCTCCGCGGGTTTAACTGCCGGCTGCTCATCGTCGAGAGGCTTCAACAGGCTGAAAGGCTTGGGTCGCCTCGCTGTTAGTAGCTCTCCCACCATAGGCTTCAGTAAGTTGAATAACGCTGCGGTAGCGATCCTGATCTCGTCGACTTCCAAGTGGAAGAGATCATCGGCATCGAATGCTCCCGCTGTGAGTCCAGCTTCCTTCAGCAGCCGTAGCAGATCCATCGCCGCGTCCAGTTTGTTCTTTGTAGACAGCGGGGCCTGCACAGGTCCCGTGAGGGCTCCTAGCAGCTTCAGATGCATGGTCCTCATCACCGGGTCCTCACGCAGGAAGTTGTTCAGCTCTGCGTGTAGGTATGCCATCTCCAGCTTAGACTGTGACCAACTGAGTATGGTCTGATCTTCGCTTTCCGCATCTGGTGCTTTGAGTTTCTTCCTTGCGGCCTTCGTCTTCTTCGACGCAGCACCTGAGGACGCGGGGGTGGTGTTGTTGGGAGAAGATCTCCTCGTTTTCACGAGTGGGTCTTCTTCCGGCGGGTCTTGACTCGCGTCAGGGTCCGCGGGGGTCCCCGAAGGGACCTTGGGAGGAAAGCGAGGTTTCTCTTCCAGATCCGTTGCCAGATCTTCCTCTATTCCGTCGGCAGAGCTCCTCCCGGGGCTCGGCCGATCCGTGGATCTCTTATTCAGCGACGCCGTCGGCGATCCAGTCTCCGTCGGCGTTTCGTCTCCCGATCCATTGCTCATTTGCGCATCATCTTGGGAATCACGGTGAAATCCCTGGTTCGAATCCGGGCACGCGCACCATTGTGGTGGAGCGGATCTCTAGATTTTCTAGGGATCCCGACTCGCACTCACTGCGCCCAGACACCGACTAACGGAGGGGGTACTCCGACGGCCGTGTAATTGCTGAGTGGTTCACCTTGTGTACCCGTCGGCGGGCTGGTACAGCTCTCTCGTTGACACGAGATGCGCACTGGTGAGCGGTGGACGTCCTTGTGGGGACTTGAGAGGTTGGTGGATCCGCGCGGGTATTCCTGCGCACGGGATCCGGATGGGGTCGGCCTTGAATTACTTGAGTAGGCCTTGTGGATCCGCAATAGAAATGCGTGATCCGGAGTTGTTCCTTTGCAGGGGGTTCCTTGCTCCCTTACGGGGTATTCCTTGTTCCTTTACGTTGCTTGCCGCTTCCAATAGCGGGATCTTTGAGGGGGTTGAGAGCTCGAAGGGCGCGCGCTGCCTGGCCAAGCTATCCAGGGGCTGCCACGTGTTGCAGGAAGATAGCCAAAAATACACTTGATCTAAGTATGGGGCCAATAATAATCCCCTATACTAAAGCCAAGTATGTCTTCCAGTGCAAATTCGGTTCTGATTTAAGTGTTAACTAGACCTCTACCCCCGAGCGCTCTGAGCCTCTCATTCGACCTACATCTTAATATAACTATCGACTCAGATCCATCTGATCCGGATCCGTTATCCGGATCCGTCCAATACGGGGCACCTGCGGGATCCGTCCCGTATCTTGCCTTTATGGGACGGTCGTCTCGATCCGTCCCGAATTAAAGCCTGCATGTCGCGTGGTCAGGATCCATCCATCTGGGAGCCTTGCGCCAACGGCCGATCGGCTTCTCTAATTCCCACACTGCAATACCACAATTCCGGTGGAGTGAATCGCGCTCTCGCAGGGCTTGGTCACGTGCGTCACGAGCACCATTCCGCTCGCGCTGCAGCACTCGAATAGAATGTTCCGAATCTCGAAGGCGACGTTTCGCGTCCGCCAACTCCTTGGCTGACGCTCCCTGCGTCTTCTTGGCAGCAGCCAACTTAGCGTCTGTGGGAGATATAAAAGGAAGGCATGGTCGACGAGTTAGTGGAAGAAGTGGAACCCGAAATGAGGAGGGATGATACGTACCGAGATCCGAAATGTCACCACGGAGGCGATCAGCGTCGTCCCGCGCGGCGTCGCGATCTTGGACCGTGCGGTTTAGATCGTTTCTCGAAGCCGCTTGGAGAGCTCTGAGACGATTCAACTCTGCCGAGGAATCGCGGCACGAGCGTTGATGTCCCCGGAGATCTTCCTCCACGATGCCCAAGTGGTCACTAGCACGGGCAGCCGCAGCCCGAGCCGCGTCTCGTTCCTGGATCAAGCGGTCCAGATCAGAAGGAGTCGTACCCGAAGTCTCGGCGAATCTTGCAGCCTGAGATTCGGCCCGCTGTAGAGCCTCCGTAGCCAGAGTCAGGCTGGTCTCCGTAAGGAGCAACTCGTGCTCGGCGTTTTCGCGCGCGCGATCCAGATCGTTCCGGTCTTCTTGAAGCTGCTCAATCTCGTCCCCGGCCAGCCGCACCTCTTCGGCTAAGTGGTCACTCTGGTCTTGAAGTACATCGCGCTCAAAGATCGCTTGGTCGAAGCGCGACTCGAGGCTGCGGAAGGCCGCCTCGTGTTGCCGAACTTGAGATTCGAGTTGGATCACAGCCGGATCGCGAGCAGCACCGGGGTCACTTGGCTCTTGGAGGGCGGTAATCTCCGCACGAAGACGCCCCACCTCTCGCTGCTGAGCCGCGTAGAGGCTCTCCAGAGCTCGGAGGTCGTGGGTCTGCCGGAGCAGGGTGCGAGAAAGCCGATGCTGGTCGTCGGCCGTCACGCTTCGGGAGGATGCGGCTGTCTGGAGATCGGCACTTGCACGCGCGAGACGTCCACGCAGCAAGGAGTTGAGGCGGCGGAGATCGTCGGCGCTGGCTTCAGCCGGAGGAGACTGGCTCGGCGACCTTGGAGGCGACGCGGAAGACATGGGATCTTGGACTGGCGGACCAAAAGGACGGAGTGTGAGAATAGGGATGACGTGAAGTTGGAACCAACGCCGGAGTGATGGGAAGTGCTCGCAGTGATGTCAGTTGGGTAACAACAACTACGAGCAGGAGGCGACTGTGGAGAAGCGAGATCCGAGAAATCGGAGATCGCCGTTGATTGACAAGTGAGAGACTGGGACCCGGCTGGTCACTATTATGAAACACTGACCCGGCGGGATCTACACAAAGGGAGGAAGCAGGGAGACGCAGGACGGACGCTGACAGAGCGCCGAACGGACAGAGTGGACGTGGATCAACGCCGGCACCCAGATCAGGTGGTTCGAAGGGGATCGGAAGATTTGGATCTAGAGCCCAGATCGGGATCAGATCTGATACCGGAGCCCAGATCCAGCGTTGCGGATCCGGCGATGACGACATCCCGGGGTCCAGGATGACGCCATAATAAAGGTAAAGGGAGGCTACAGAGCCAGTAGGTATCGATGGGATGATAGCTGGATGGAGGGATAGGTAGATAGGATGGGATCGGACTTAAGCATAAATCAGTATCGAATTTGCCTTGGACATCGCAACCGCCTTCTCCCTCGCCTGGAAACGGGAACTACATTGGCCCTGCGAGGAGTAGAAGACACAGCGGTAAGAGATCTAGTGTCGGTAAAGTCTGGATAATATATTGGCCAGCTTTAGACCTTCCTAGTGATCTACCCTCAAGTGCAGATCCCAGATCCACCGGAGTTCACAGCTTGGCCGGTCGGGTCTTCGACGCTCAACAACCACAGATCCCGCTATAGGAAGCGGTGTGGTGGAGCGGATCCTCTAGATTTTCTAGGGATCCCGACTCGCACTCACTGCGCCCAGACACCGACTAACGGAGGGGGTACTCCGACGGCCGTGTAGTTGCTGAGTGGTTCACCTTGTGTACCCGTCGGCGGGCTGGTACAGCTCTCTCGTTGACACGAGATGCGCACTGGTGAGCGGTGGACGTCCTTGTGGGGACTTGAGAGGTTGGTGGATCCGCGCGGGTATTCCTGCGCACGGGATCCAGGCCTTGTGGATCCGCAATAGAAATGCGTGATCCGGAGTTGTTCCTTTGCGGGGGTTCCTTGTTCCCTTACGGGGTGTTCCTTGTTCCTTTACGTCGCTTGCCGCTTCCAATAGCGGGATCTTTGAGGGGGTTGAGACTTCGAAGGGCGCGCGCTGCCTGGCCAAGCTATCCAGGGGCTGCCACGTACTGCAGGAAGATAACCAAAATACACTTGATCTAAGTATGGGGCCAATAATAATCCCCTATACTAAAGCCAAGTGAGTCTTCCAGTGCAAATTCGGTTCTGATTTAAGTGTTAACCTAAGCTCTTCCTCTCGAGCTCTCTGAGCCTCCCATTTGACCTACATCTTAATCTAACTATGGACTCAGGTCCTTCTGATTCGGATCAGGTATCCTCAGATATCCGGATCCGCCTAACACGGGACAGCCTCAGGATCCGTCCCATATCCTACCTTTACGGGACCGCTTCAAGTTCCGTCCCGTATCTTACTCTTATGGGGTGGTCCTCTTGATCCGTCCCTGATTGAAGCCCACGTGTCGCGTAGTCAGGAACCATTCATCTGGGAACACTTCGGCGTCCACGGTCGGTCTCCTTAAATCGCATTCTGCTATACCACAACCGCCCCTGACACGTTGTGGCTGCCGCACAACGGTAACACACCGTGTCGCTTGATTCCGTACCATCCGCTTCACTGCCGGATCCAAACCGAAGAGTCTGCTGCAACGCACGTACTCCTCTCGCCGCGATAGTCCATGCATGCCGTAGCTCAATCAAGTTTCACTGCAGTCCTCCTTGAGTTGATGCGTACACCAGACTACTGACCCTCTTCCGCACTTGGTCCGCGATCTCCTCGCTGGATCAGATTCACGGATCCTCGATCTCCACATCGGGTCCGATCCGCGTCGTACAGTGGATCTCACCAGATCCAAAATCGCAGCTAACATCTACACGCACACCACCTTCCTCCTTCCTCTGCGGCCTTCCCGCATAGTCTTCTACCAACTTAGCCACATCCGCAACCAACTTGCAGGCGTGGATCCACCTCCTTCCCATCTGCAGCCTTCCTGCAGATCTTCAACAATCAGTACCGCTTACAACAACCAACTTGCTGCAGCGAGTTCCACCACTCATGCTTCCTCATGTGATTGCATCACCTGAAGCCGATTCCACTTCGCCCGATCTCTTGAACTCACGCAGAGTTCACCCATAGCGCATCCGGCGACCCGTCATCACATCACCAATCTTCTCAACTTCATATTCGCCATCCGCTAGCACACGATCCCAGCTGTCTTTAGGAAGCACCGCCTCGTCAAAGTCGAGCCAGTCCGCGTCATCGGCCAAGGAGGCAACACCTTGCCTTCACCGATCAGTAGGTCCCGGTGCGTCTCGACGAGGTCTCTCAGTTCGTGGTTATCTTCTTCAGAGTGGATCCGCGAGGTCTCTAACGACGCCCCCGTCGGACGATCCAGGATTCTGGTCTGCTGCACGCGGACGGGCGGCGATTTCTCCGCCCCTAGTCCACCGACGGCCTCGCGGACGGCGCCATGAGCTCCGCCTGTCTCCTGCGAAACTTTTCCATCCAGCCCGAACGCGTAGCTCTTCCTGGGGACTTCACAGGATCGAGTGCCCTCCGCGCAGCCTACGAGGCACGCATTGTGACCGCTGGGTGTTTTCGGTGAAATGAAAATGGAGTCCCGGCCTTGCGCAGAATCAGGCGACTGGTTCTCTGATACCGGACCCTCTAAGAACCGGGTCGAGGGTTCCTGAGCCACAGCGACGACGCACTGCTCCAGCTCCACCAGGTTGCACCCGCTCATCGAACCCGCATCAGCAGAACCGCTGATCAGGGTTGCGAGTTCAACTGCGGAGTGCTTGGTCAGGATCCGCGAGGACTCTTCCGACGTCTCCGTCGGACGATCCAGGGTCTTGGTCTGCTGCACGCGGACGGGCGGCGATTTCTCCGCCCCTATTCCACCGACGGCCTCGCGGACGGCGCCATGAGCTCCGCCTGTCTCCTGCGCAACTTTTCCATCCAGCCCGAACGCGTAGCTCTTCCTGGGGACTTCACAGGATCGAGCGCCCTCCGCGCAGCCTTCGAGGCGCGCATTGTCACCGCTGGGTGATTCCGGCAAAATGAGACAGGAGTCCTGGCCTTGCACGGAATCAGGCGGCTGATTCTCCGACACCGGATCCTCAACGGATCGGATCGGAGGATCTTGAGCCACAGCGACGACGCACTGCTCCGTGTCCATCAAGCTTCGCCCCTCTGTCGAGCCCGCATCAGCCGAACCGCTGATCAGGGTTGTGAGTTCAACTGCGGAGTGCTTGGTCAGGATCCGCGAAGTCTCTTCCGACGTCTCCGTCGGACGATCCAGGGTCTTGGTCTGCTGCACGCGGACGGGCGGCGATTTCTCCGCCCCTAGTCCACCGACGGCCTCGCGGACGGCGCCATGAGCTCCGCCTGTCTCCTGCGAAACTTTTCCATCCAGCCCGAACGCGTAGCTCTTCCTGGGGACTTCACAGGATCGAGTGCCCTCCGCGCAGCCTACGAGGCACGCATTGTGACCGCTGGGTGTTTTCGGTGAAATGAAAATGGAGTCCCGGCCTTGCGCAGAATCAGGCGACTGGTTCTCTGATACCGGACCCTCTAAGAACCGGGTCGAGGGTTCCTGAGCCACAGCGACGACGCACTGCTCCAGCTCCACCAGGTTGCACCCGCTCATCGAACCCGCATCAGCAGAACCGCTGATCAGGGTTGCGAGTTCAACTGCGGAGTGCTTGGTCAGGATCCGCGAGGACTCTTCCGACGTCTCCGTCGGACGATCCAGGGTCTTGGTCTGCTGCACGTGGACGGGCGGCGATTTCTCCGCCGCTAGTCCACCGACGGCCTCGCGGACGGCGTCATGAGCTACGCCAGTCTCCTGCGCAACTTTCCCACCCAGCCTGAACGCGTAGCTCTTCCTGGGGACTTCACAGGATCGAGCGCCCTCCGCGCAGCCTCCGAGGCGCACATTACCAGCGCTGAGTGTTTTCGGTGAAATGAGACAAGAGTCCCGGCCTTGCGCAGAATCAGGCGACTGATGCTCTGATCCCATCACATTTTCTTCCGAAATGGAAGAGAGACGTGCTGCGACAGCGGTATCTGGTGGCGGGTCGGTACCGGGCCCCAAGCCACGGAGAGGGGCGTGCCGCACCTCATTCGGACCGCTGTTGCTGGGCGTATCCGACGAGCTATCTCGCGTTGTCGGGGCACCATTCACGCCTTCAGTAGCAACCGCGGAGTTCCTCCCAACTGTCAGGTCTGTATGCGTGTCCGCGGTGACATGTGCGTGGGACGGGGCGTGATTACCCTCCGACCTGACTTCGGATGTCTCACCGTCTTGTCGCTGACCAACATTCAGGGTGCGATCCGTCGGCGTCCGCCTCTGGGTTTCTTCTTCGCGCGGGGCATCCTCAAAGCGCTTCGGTCGCATCAGGATCCGGCGCGGTATCACGTACTCCACGCGGTCGACGGCGCACACCCAATCTGGCGCTGACAGTGCTGGCGGCGCAGCGATCACGGCGCCCGTGGTGGCTTCCCACGCAAGGGTCTGCCACTCGGCATAGCGACGGGACCCTACGGAGACGAACCCTGGCTGACGAGGTACACGATTCCCAGCCAGCCACAAGCCGATCTTCATGTCCCGCTGCAGGATCAGCGTCTCGTCGCTCAGGTTGGTGACGTGCAAGTAACGCAGCTTGCCTGGGCCTTTGACTAGGGTCGGTACCCAACGTTCTCCACGTGCTAACCATAACTTCTCCTTGTCCGATTCACGTATTTGCAGCGGGAGCTCCATGGACTCGGCGACTTCCAGCGTGAGGTGTTCGCCCACGTACACGGGACGGATTTTGTCGCTGAAGATCCGCCGACGTCCGTGCAGACTGACCCGGATCTCATCTGGCAGGCACATGGAACTGTCGCCGAAATCCAGCCGGATCCCGGCCGGGACCATGAAGTCCATGCCGAGGATCACTTGGTAATCAGGCGGCAAATCGTCGCCGACCCAGACGTCGTACATGTACATCAAAGATCCTGCTAAGGTAAGCTTGATCCGTGTGCGGCCATTTGCGATGTACAGTTTCTCACCAATACCGAGGCACTCTTGACTTTGACTTGTGTCGATGTAGCATCCTACCTTACGAGCAAAGGTGGCGTCGATGATCGACACCTCGGATCCTGAGTCAAGAAGCGCCACAGCCTTCACATCGTTGATCTGGCTGTTCGCTTTCGCCTGCTTGAAGTGCTTGTCCGGAACATGGTATTTTCAGTATCCGCGGGACTCGCCTGGCTGCAGATCCAAAGTCATCGTTGGTACTCGTCAACAGGTCGAAGACTGGCAACCATAGAGGTACGTTTCTTGCGAACTTCATATGTATTACTGAGTAGATCCGCTTGCAACTTGTCAGCAGGATCCCTCGGCTTCTTCTCCAAATATGCATAGATGAAAGAGCTAGAACGCTCGTCTCGTACCGGGTTCAAAACCGGCGAGCGTCCTAGTTTAACATCTTCTCCGCAGCTTCAGGTAGGAGTCCTGGATGCTTGCTGGGGTCGAACCACTGACGGATCAGGCTGTAGAACTCCTCCATCTGGCACTTGCCATGATCATGGAGTTGACCACAGCTGCGACACACGAAGAAGCAGCGATCTGACGGATGTCCTCTCTTGCCACACTTCTGACAGGTTAGGCGCTTCCAACACCCGAGATCCGAGTGTCGGTGTGATCCGCAGTGCGAGCAGCGTTGTTGGTCGTCTTTGCTGAAGCGCGGTCGGTGATCCTGCTGCTGAGTGTTACCTGGGGCATCGCTCGAGCGTCCAGGATCCGGTGATCTTGGCGGATCCGCTACTGCATGCGCTTGAGGTCGGTTACTCGCAGTCGTCACGTATGATCGAACAAGTTCTCCTTCGGAGATCGAATCCTCAGTGTCGGATCTGCACTCGGATCTTGCGTCAGGGATCTCAGTGCGGGTTGGAAACGTCGGTGACGACGGCCCAGACGACTTAGGTCGGTACTTGCTGGATCCAGTCCAATGCTTCTGTCGGGACCTCACCCGCTCGCGCGCGCGAAGTACGTCTTCGAGCTGGGCCGCATCGGCCAAGCGTAGCAGAGTGAGCTGATCCGCGAGATCCGGGTCATCCAATGTCTCGATGAAATGCTCCACGTGCTCGATGCGGGCCTTCGTGTCGCCGTCCTTGATCTTCAGGCGAGCACGCATACCAGCAACATTGAGGCGATACAGGTATTCCAGCGGCGTTTCTTCTGAGCGCTTGCGTGCGTGGTAATACTGCCACATCACCGAGACGCCCAATCCGCAGTACTGCGTCTGAAAGCTTCGAAGCAAGTCACTCCACTTCGCCCGCGTGGATCGGCTCAGCTGTCTGTACCAGTTCCTCGCGGGACCTGTAAGCAGATCCGCGAAGGTGAGGCACTTCTCTTCGTCCGTAGCCTGATCTCTCTTAAATGCTGACTTAACCTTACTGATCCATCCTCTCGCACGTTCATCATCGTGGTCTTTTCCTGTGATTTCTTTCAGATCCGAGATCGCCGATATCTTGACGCGCTGGACGGCCGGGGATCCAATCGGCGCAATTGATGCCGCTGTCGTGGCCGTACGTCGCTTGTTCCTCATGTCGAGATCGACCGGGTCGTACTCCCAGTGTTCGGGGTGATCTTGCGATCCCGCCGATTCCATGTCGACGTCTTTCTCGTCAGGGTTAGGACGAGAGATGACCGGCTGAGAAGCCCTGATCTCCAGATGCTCATTCAAGAAGCGCAACATAGAAGCGTGGAAGTATGTCTCCAGACTGCTCGTCGAGGGTGGATCCGTTAATGGGATCTGATCCGGTGTCGTCTTCGCCAGTCGTGACGCATGAATCTTGACATTCGAAGCGTCAGCGGAGCGTGTCTGAAAGATTGCGGCACGGGGCGGCCCAAGCTGCATCCGTTGCGATCCCGTCGGACTGTTGATTCCGGCTTCCGGAGTAGCAGAGGCGTACAGCGACGATCCCATGTTGTACTTCGGCAACTGGATGCGTGCGGCCGTGGACTCGGGCGTCTCGGCAGCCGGGCGCTCACCCACGAGGGGCTTCAACAAGTTGAAGAGCGACTCAGTGGAGATCATGATCTCATCGATCGCCAAGTTGAAGAGGTCGTCCGCGTCGAACGCTCCAGCCGTGAAGCCAGCTTCTTCCAGCAGACGCAGCAGTTCCATGACCACATCTAGCTTGTTTGCTGTTGACGACGGGGCTTGTACCGGTCCAGTGAGAGATACCGGCAGCTTCCACTGCATGATCCGCATCACAGGATCCTCAAGCAGGAAGTTGTTCAGCTCCGCGTGTAGGTATGCCATCTCCAGCTTAGACTGTGACCAACTGAGTATAGTCTGGTCTTCGCTTTCCGCATCTGGTGCTTTGAGTTTCTTCCTTGCGGCCTTCGTCTTCTTCGACGCAGCACCTGAGGACGCACCTGAGGACGCGAGGGTGGTGTTGTTGGAAGAAGGTCTCCTCGTTTTCACGAGTGGATCTTCCTCCGGCGGATCTTGACTCGCGTCATGATCCGCGGGGGTCCCCGAAGGGACCTTGGGAGGAAAGCGAGGTTTCTCTTCCAGATCCGTTGCCAGATCTTCCTCTATTCCGTCGGCAGAGCTCCTCCCGGGGCTCGGCCGATCCGTGGATCTCTTATTCAGCGACGCCGTCGGTGATCCAGTCTCCGTCGGCGTTTCATCTCCCGATCCATTGCTCATTTGCGCATCATCTTGGGAATCACGGTGATATCCCGCGTCCCCAAGAGATCCGGGCACGCGCACCATTGTGGTGGAGCGGATCCTCTAGATTTTCTAGGGATCCCGACTCGCACTCACTGCGCCCAGACACCGACTAACGGAGGGGGTACTCCGACGGCCGTGTAGTTGCTGAGTGGTTCACCTTGTGTACCCGTCGGCGGGCTGGTACAGCTCTCTCGTTGACACGAGATGCGCACTGGTGAGCGGTGGACGTCCTTGTGGGGACTTGAGAGGTTGGTGGATCCGCGCGGGTATTCCTGCGCACGGGATCCGGATGGGGTCGGCCTTGATCTACTTGAGCAGGCCTTGTGGATCCGCAATAGAAATGCGTGATCCGGAGTTGTTCCTTTGCGGGGGTTCCTTGTTCCCTTACGGGGTGTTCCTTGTTCCTTTACGTCGCTTGCCGCTTCCAATAGCGGGATCTTTGAGGGGGTTGAGACTTCGAAGGGCGCGCGCTGCCTGGCCAAGCTATCCAGGGGCTGCCACGTACTGCAGGAAGATAACCAAAATACACTTGATCTAAGTATGGGGCCAATAATAATCCCCTATACTAAAGCCAAGTGAGTCTTCCAGTGCAAATTCGGTTCTGATTTAAGTGTTAACCTAAGCTCTTCCTCTCGAGCTCTCTGAGCCTCCCATTTGACCTACATCTTAATCTAACTATGGACTCAGGTCCTTCTGATTCGGATCAGGTATCCTCAGATATCCGGATCCGCCTAACACGGGACAGCCTCAGGATCCGTCCCATATCCTACCTTTACGGGACCGCTTCAAGTTCCGTCCCGTATCTTACTCTTATGGGGTGGTCCTCTTGATCCGTCCCTGATTGAAGCCCACGTGTCGCGTAGTCAGGAACCATTCATCTGGGAACACTTCGGCGTCCACGGTCGGTCTCTTTAAATCGCATTCTGCTATACCACAGCGGCAAGCATCGCAAGGAAAGGAACCCGTAAGGGAACGCAAGGACAAGACCCCACAAAGGCAAACCCCACGGCCGGATCCAGATCCAGGCCGCCAGATCCAAGTCTAAGACCACTTGATCTGGAAGTATACCCGCGAGCTGCGTGAAGATTTCCGCGCCGCTCCACCACACCCCCGCGTCTCGCCAAGACTGTCTCGACTTCAAGGCGTTGACACTTCGGAAGACACCAGAAGAGCAGATCCAGCCCTACCGACGGGTACACAAGGTGACCCAGTTCAGCACACGTCACGGCAGATCGGAGTACCCCCTCCGTTAGTCGGTGTTCGGGCGCAGTTGGTAAGTTGGGTTGGCGATCTCACTGATTTCGCTGATCCCGCTACACCACATGTGCACTTACTTGTGCAGCACCACCTTGTTGACAGCGGCGGCGTCCTCCGTCTCGTCCGTGCTGGTGGAGACCTCGTACACGGCCTAGTCGTCAGGCGCGTTCTTAACCGGGGGTGTACGAGTGTCTGGGAGCTTCGCGGGCGCGCGGGGCTCGACATTATCGGAGTCGACCACATCATGGGTCTCCTTGATCTCCTCGAGCTCCTCGGCGCTCTCCGCGATCTTCATCCGTGCGGCCGCCCAGGAAGTTGACGGTCACGTGTCCAGCGTCCTCGGGGACCACCTGGCCCGTCAGCACGGCCGTCGGCAGCGTTGGGTTCGACGCCTTCATGAGCTTCAGCTGAGGCTCCAGCACGGAGATACCAAGAACTCCTGGTTCAGTGCGGTCTGTTTGGCCGCGAACTCGAGCGAGATGTTGTCGTAGCTCTCGTCGTGCAAGACGATGGTCTTCGATGTAATTAGTGACGGCCGACCGCCAATTTGGCGATCAAGGTCCATCCGGCAAGTGGGTTTCGCTGTTCCGACAGCGTCATTCAGATGTACTGACCATCCGGAAGGCTAGGATATTAGATAGCATGCGAGTGAATGCAGCCGACAAGCATGAGATTGAGTACCAAGAAGTACTCAATCTCATGCTTGTCGGCTGCATTCACTAGAATACATCGATTTTCTAACGAAACATTCTCCATCTCCTGCCCAATACAAATAATCGCTGTACAGTTCTAAGCACGAAAAAGCCAAGTGAGTGGAAGAAGTGTCAATCTAGACTCATTCCACCATCTGAAGCGGCCCTACTTGCCCAGGAGCACGTTATCCCTATCGAGATCGGGGCACCCTCCAGCTCACAGGCCGTTTTTGTAGGTTTAGACTCTATCGTTGTCCCTTTTGCGAACGTTCGGATCAGGTGCGGCAAGTTGGTTCGGCTCAAGATTGAGCTGAGGAAAGTATGTGAAGATTTTCATTTTGCTGGTATGTCGTCTCTACTTATTGGTTCTTCAAAATAAAGGTTGCATTCGATAGCTGACACACAGAGCTTTCGGATCTTGCCATCAGATCGCGCTTATTCGTTTTTGTTGGCAAGATATTTAGTTTTTTTTTTGAAAAAGTGCGGCATGTTGGGTCGCCTTACCCTTACTGATCGCGTTGTTTTTGTTGTACGCTGAGAACTTTAACCGCTCAAGTGTAGTGCTGGTTGCGAACAAGTTCCCAACGTTGCGAACAATCGGAACTCTTTCGGAACGTTTCCGAAAGTGTTCCTATTACAAGAGGCACCACTACATGTAAATGAAATCTACAGCAAACAAAGTGAGTGTGAGATTGGGAGGAACGGTGACGAGAAACAACACACGAAACGAGGGCAAATGAATAAATTATGAAGAATAAATAGCTGTGGGCTGCTTTCTTGCTACCTGACCTACGCTATAGGGAGACTATCGAGGTACTGAGTGACATCTTGCTGCTCGTGGATCTCAGTATCGATCACGTCGGACTCAGGATAAGACATCACTCGCGCCGCATCAATCTTGTCACCGATCAGGTCGCCGAGCCGGCGTGCTTGGATCTGGAGACAGCGGAATCATTCGCTCTGAGGTGGATTTCCTTTCGCCGAAGGCGATTCAGCACTCACTCGAGTGAAACTTCAACATCGTACTTAATCGCGAATACGAACCACGCGAACAACACCGAACAATCGGATCAAACTGAACAATTGGAACAATAGGCAACCAGCACTACTCAAGTGTCGTCAACAATCACGGCAGACAGAGGGTTCAGCGAATATTACAGACACGTAAATCATTCGTGTACTGTACTGTACTTCGAAGTATTATTCATGTAGTTCGCGGCAGTCTTCTTAGAAGAGGGTCCTGGAGCTCTAGGATCCTGTTGAAGCGGCTGCGAATCTAGCGAAGTGAAGTTGTTAGCTGCGTATGTTTGCTCGACAATAGATCATCGAGTTTAAAAGGTATGTATCTCTACTCGTTCGAAAGCCGAAGCTCGAAGCGAAAACCAAGAGAATGCGCAAGAAATGAACAAATATGTGTGTGTTTTCGTTCCAAAGGACAAGTGATCACGAACGAAATAGGAAACGAACGGACAAGTGAATTTGCTTTTATGCTGCTTGCTGAAAGGTAAGTCCAAACTACTACTGTAGTACCCCCTGGCACCTAGTTCGCGGCGCTGACATTGTAGTACACCGTGTTCTCGAATTCAGGCGCGCAGTACGGGAACTCCGCCTCCTCGTCGGATGGAGCAAACAGCTCCTTGCCCGTGGTGTACGTCACGTAGCAGCCCAGCACGAAGCAAATGACGACGACAATGCTTCCCGACACCTTCTCCCACATGGCCACCTGGCTCCACGACTTCTTCAGGTAGAAGACGATAGGCAGCAGGATGCAGTTCACCGTGATGCACGAGGCGCCGACGAAGTCTGCCAGGGACGTGAAGTCGTCCTTCAGCACGATCGAGATAATGACCAGTACCACTACGATGACGATACGCAGCACGACGTACTTGATGGCGTTCGCGCCGCGGTACTCCAGCGCTTCCTCCTCGGGGGTGTCCTTGTGCACGTTCTCGGCGTCTGCCACGGACACGTACGACATTTTGGAGCTGCGCATGGAGTCCTTCACCGCCAGATCGGCTGGGGTGGACGTCTGCAGGTAGCTGGGGGCATTCTCGAGGTCTTCGTGCGCCTGCACTTCCTTGTGCATGCCCAAGAAGAGCCGCTCGGCGATGTAGAACGCCGGGTTGATGATCACGGAGAAGGCGATGGTAATGTGAAGCTGCATGAAGAGGTAGGCGAGCACGATGGTTCCCCAGTTCGGCGCGAACCCCAAGTTGGTGAGGCCGGTCTCCGAGTCTGGGTAGATGGTGAAGAGGAGGTTGCCGGAGATCTGGCAGCCCACGGCCGAGTACGCCGTGCTGGCCAGGACCAGGAAGAGAATGGAGATGATGCCGACGGTGACGCCCACCACGCGCGGCATACGCTTGGGGTCGCTGTGCTGCCGCTGGATATCGGGGATCACGATACCGGCACCGTAAGCGAGCGACAAGTTGCCAAAGCAGCCGGCGACCTGCGAGAAGGAGAGGTCCGGCGACGGTACGCTGGGGTGGCCACTGAGACCGTGCATGACCACAGCGACGCCGATGATGTCGGCAATGATGGTGCCGAGGCAGCCAGCGAATGCAGCGGCAGCTCCTTCCTTGAGAGTGGGTACCAGGCACACGGGCAACACCATCAGCGCCATGAGAATGATCCACGTGGTCTGGCTGAAGGCTTCGGGGAAGAGACCGTCGAGCAGCGAGCCACCGAGCACGAGGAAGACGCACGGAATTAGTAGGCAAGAACCCATTTGCGAGATGACGCAAAGCCAGCGACCAGTTTGGCCCATGCACCATTCCCCCAGGTCTCCAAAGGTCTTGACGGACTTAGGAGCGAGCAACATGACCTTGGACATAGTGATGGACGAGTAGATGTTGGCGAAGGCCATGAAGGCCATGGCGATTACGGCGAGATAGGGGCCTGCGCGCGAGAAGTTTCCGGGCATACCAAGCGTTCCAACACCGTAAATGCAGCAGAAGAGGTTGAAGGCCGACTTGGCGTCCTCCGCGGTGAAGAAAGGTTCCTTCGCCATCGCTGTGAAACACGAGGGGGCAGCAGTTGATTCGAGTTGATGGATCGTGCAGCTTGAGCGGAATCGAGCCAAAGTGGGAATGATTCAGGTGAGCTCGGCTACCGGTACCAGCAGGCGATACCTTCAAGGTTAGCACCAATGCACTGCTGGGAAGCCGATAGCCTCGGTAAGGTTTTGGATAGATCAAAAGCGCATCCACCTCCGTGGCGGGCACCGATGCTGCAGCCTGCAGGGCCACGATTGTGCGGTAAAGGATGTGATGTATACATGTACTGTACCGTGCCTGAATCTGCGGATTAATTCCTTAATCAGGCAATCTGATTAAAGTTTATCCGCAGATCCTCCTGCCAGCATAGGAGCCAACGAATGTCGCCTGCGAGCGTACGCGGCTGTTGCGTTGCAGCTTGCAACATTTACATGAGAGAGTTCCTTCTTGCCGCGCCAATTCAGCGGGATCTTTTTCTGTCTGTTAAGGCAGCCCGACTTCAACATCGTTGTGTGCCGGAGGAACTACCGGTAGCGACCAACTCCAACCAATTCCAAAGTTGTGCACGCATAGATGACCATTCACGACACTAGCATCATGATTTCTACAGCGCTACACCATATTAGCTGAGCTGAGTTCGTACATGGCGAGTGTATCAGGGCGTTTGCATTGCGGCTTTTGGAAGTTGTGCATGTACTGTAGCTGAGGAATTACCATAATCCAGTAGAAAAGTACTGGATCGTCCCCCAGGCCGACGGCCATTTTCTTTTCATACAGTAAAAATATCGTAAGTACGCACGGCACGCCACCTGTTGAAAGATAACGAACCTTTCAGCTATTTATGGACCAGCTTCGAGATACCAATTTCTTTACGGGACAGTTCTCTCGTGTTGTACGCGCAAGTAAAATATTCGGGAAATCTACCGCCCATGTTTTCAATCCTGCATTTTGATTGGCTCAATTCGTGCATAAAAAGGCCGATAATCGTTTTGGAAGCCCAAACGTGCTCGTCGTACAAGGACTTAATCAGAAACTCAGTTCATCTTTCGTTTGACATATTTCATGGTCTTTTCAATGAAGGTATTACGGCGTTCGTACAGGTATCCCATCACTAGGTAGGTCCTTCAAAAGGATTTTAGGATCTGAGATTGGGATTTGGTTCGTATTTAACTGAGTGTGGTTAGGGTTAGTAGTGCGACTACTGAAACAATCTCACAAAACATGGACTTTACACGACGTTTCCCAGGTTTTTCACCAGAAACATGGTTTGAAAACATGGGCAATATCGACTGCCTAAAATATTTCGTGAAAATCTCTTAAATTCTAGCAGGAGTAGGAACTCTGTAGATGGTATTAATACACCCTTCTTGTATAATTTCAGCCGCTATGGTGCAACATGCTACGTTTATTTTGTAGTCTGAAATTCTGCAGATCAATTGTTTTAAATTTAGCCAAATCACAGTCTGACTTCAGATCTACTATTATTTTCAGATATATTATTTTTTAAGGCAACACTAACCATAGAAATAGACTGTACACCACACTGTCGGCGCTGCAGAAAGCCTCATTTTGCTTTGTGCTCAATGCCGCGTCTTAAGTTAAACTCCTGGCGTGGCGCCAGGAGCATGCAGCGCCGCCTGGATGGCTCGTTTTATCGCCTCCGACTGAATCGTGCTATTTCCGCTCCTGATGTCAACGACGAAGACACCGATGAGCAGGCAGAGGAAGAATTATCAGTCGGGGGCGGACTGCGAGAAGAACGACGTAGGGGTGGTGGCCTCTTCGCACGCAATCGAAGGGCCTAGAGGGGCGTGGATGGGCCGTTGTACGAGGTAGAGCGAATATACGCAAAAAGGTGGAGTGTATTATCTCATCCAATGGGTTGGGTACCGGGAGCTTACATGGGAACCAGGAACCACGTCCCGATGCGCCTAACACTGCAGTTCGAACGCAAATCTATCGACTTCATATGGGTCTGCCAATCAACGAGAGGGAGGCGTCGGACACGCCATCGACGAGCAACACGCCGCAGCGCAAGGATCAGTATCGCAGAGAGCAGGTAGATAAGCTTCAATAAATGCGCATTGCGAACTTAGCGATTACTGTGACAGTAGTTTGTTTTTCGGTTGGCCTGGGGGACGGACGATCCAGTACTTTTCTACTGGATTATGATATTTCCTCTACTGTAGCTACATATCCTTGGTACGTCCGGTTCGCATCGAGCGCGATTTGTGCGAGCTCATTTCAAGAGAGTTGGCGGGCGTGCAGAACCGGCTTGGGCGAGGTGGACGTCATCACCTTGAACTGACAGGAGGTGATTGGCGTAAGGGGCGGCGATGCCAACTCCGTCATTGCGCTTGTGAAATCGTGACCTCTTACCTACCGGTAGTGAAAATGTGACCTCTCCGCTAGGCACACAACGACCTGCAGCGCAGTGACGGAGTGCAATGACAGAGTTGGCATCGCCGCCCCTTACGCCAATCACCTCCTGTCAGTTCAAGGTGATGACGTCCACCTCGCCCAAGCCGGTTCTGCACGCCCGCCAACTCTCTTGAAATGAGCTCGCACAAATCGCGCTCGATGCGAACCGGACGTACCAAGGATATGTAGCTACAGTACATGCACAACTTCCAAAAGCCGCAATGCAAACGTCCTGATACACTCGCCATGTACGAACTCAGCTCAGCTAATATGGTGTAGCGCTGTAGAAATCATGATGCTAGTGTCGTGAATGGTCATCTATGCGTGCACAACTTTGGAATTGGTTGGAGTTGGTCGCTACCGGTAGTTCCTCCGGCACACAACGATGTTGAAGTCGGGCTGCCTTAACAGACAGAAAAAGATCCCGCTGAATTGGCGCGGCAAGAAGGAACTCTCTCATGTAAATGTTGCAAGCTGCAACGCAACAGCCGCGTACGCTCGCAGGCGACATTCGTTGGCTCCTATGCTGGCAGGAGGATCTGCGGATAAACTTTAATCAGATTGCCTGATTAAGGAATTAATCCGCAGATTCAGGCACGGTACAGTACATGTATACATCACATCCTTTACCGCACAATCGTGGCCCTGCAGGCTGCAGCATCGGTGCCCGCCACGGAGGTGGATGCGCTTTTGATCTATCCAAAACCTTACCGAGGCTATCGGCTTCCCAGCAGTGCATTGGTGCTAACCTTGAAGGTATCGCCTGCTGGTACCGGTAGCCGAGCTCACCTGAATCATTCCCACTTTGGCTCGATTCCGCTCAAGCTGCACGATCCATCAACTCGAATCAACTGCTGCCCCCTCGTGTTTCACAGCGATGGCGAAGGAACCTTTCTTCACCGCGGAGGACGCCAAGTCGGCCTTCAACCTCTTCTGCTGCATTTACGGTGTTGGAACGCTTGGTATGCCCGGAAACTTCTCGCGCGCAGGCCCCTATCTCGCCGTAATCGCCATGGCCTTCATGGCCTTCGCCAACATCTACTCGTCCATCACTATGTCCAAGGTCATGTTGCTCGCTCCTAAGTCCGTCAAGACCTTTGGAGACCTGGGGGAATGGTGCATGGGCCAAACTGGTCGCTGGCTTTGCGTCATCTCGCAAATGGGTTCTTGCCTACTAATTCCGTGCGTCTTCCTCGTGCTCGGTGGCTCGCTGCTCGACGGTCTCTTCCCCGAAGCCTTCAGCCAGACCACGTGGATCATTCTCATGGCGCTGATGGTGTTGCCCGTGTGCCTGGTACCCACTCTCAAGGAAGGAGCTGCCGCTGCATTCGCTGGCTGCCTCGGCACCATCATTGCCGACATCATCGGCGTCGCTGTGGTCATGCACGGTCTCAGTGGCCACCCCAGCGTACCGTCGCCGGACCTCTCCTTCTCGCAGGTCGCCGGCTGCTTTGGCAACTTGTCGCTCGCTTACGGTGCCGGTATCGTGATCCCCGATATCCAGCGGCAGCACAGCGACCCCAAGCGTATGCCGCGCGTGGTGGGCGTCACCGTCGGCATCATCTCCATTCTCTTCCTGGTCCTGGCCAGCACGGCGTACTCGGCCGTGGGCTGCCAGATCTCCGGCAACCTCCTCTTCACCATCTACCCAGACTCGGAGACCGGCCTCACCAACTTGGGGTTCGCGCCGAACTGGGGAACCATCGTGCTCGCCTACCTCTTCATGCAGCTTCACATTACCATCGCCTTCTCCGTGATCATCAACCCGGCGTTCTACATCGCCGAGCGGCTCTTCTTGGGCATGCACAAGGAAGTGCAGGCGCACGAAGACCTCGAGAATGCCCCCAGCTACCTGCAGACGTCCACCCCAGCCGATCTGGCGGTGAAGGACTCCATGCGCAGCTCCAAAATGTCGTACGTGTCCGTGGCAGACGCCGAGAACGTGCACAAGGACACCCCCGAGGAGGAAGCGCTGGAGTACCGCGGCGCGAACGCCATCAAGTACGTCGTGCTGCGTATCGTCATCGTAGTGGTACTGGTCATTATCTCGATCGTGCTGAAGGACGACTTCACGTCCCTG
Source organism: Phytophthora x cambivora (assembly GCA_033557925.1). Lineage (NCBI taxonomy): Eukaryota > Oomycota > Peronosporomycetes > Peronosporales > Peronosporaceae > Phytophthora > Phytophthora x cambivora. Next base: position 348,099 of record JAUCEB010000012.1, on the reverse strand, counting down.
GCAGACTTCGTCGGCGCCTCGTGCATCACGGTGAACTGCATCCTGCTGCCTATCGTCTTCTACCTGAAGAAGTCGTGGAGCCAGGTGGCCATGTGGGAGAAGGTGTCGGGAAGCATTGTCGTCGTCATTTGCTTCGTGCTGGGCTGCTACGTGACGTACACCACGGGCAAGGAGCTGTTTGCTCCATCCGACGAGGAGGCGGAGTTCCCGTACTGCGCGCCTGAATTCGAGAATACGGTGTACTACAATGTCAGCGCCGCGAACTAGGTGCCAGGGGGTACATGTAGTAGATTTGGACTTAATTTTTAAGCAACATAAAAGGAAATTCACTTGCTTGTCCGTTTTCGTTTCCTGGGTACTTTTTATTCGTGACCACTTGTAATTTGGCACGGAAAAAAAATTGTTTATTTCCTTGGTTTTCGATCGAGCTTCGAGCTTCGAGCTTTTTCGAACTTCGAACTTCGGCTTTCGAGCGAGTGGGGATATACACACATACGGGGTTAAAAGGTATTGGGGTTTCGCGCAGCGAAACAGAGGTTTCTAAACGAGCGGCGGAAGCCGCACCACAACCAAGCAAGTAACGAATCAAGCCAGCTCGCGAAGTCCCAGTCGACCTATTCCAGGACAGTTCGCGGCTAGGTTAGCTCGGCTCAGTCTCCGCCAGCAACCGTCCCCGAGCCGAGCACGGCAGTCGTTCGGAGAGTCGGCGCAGTCGCCAACTTGCCTCGCCGGACACACTCAAGCTCTCCAAGGTCAAGGCTCAAGCGCGCCCAGCTACAAGCCGGCGCTGGCCAGAGTTTAAAACCCACCTCACCACTCCCTTTTAACGGGCTGCCTCGCCTCACCTCCCTTCATGAGTCTCGGCGAGGCATGCCTACAATAATCAAGAACGACTGCCTTGGCCCCAATTGTGTGTGCTTCCAGAGCGCTGTTGAAAGGTTCGAATTTTGAGTCTTAGACTATCCTATCCTGGATAGCATCCTTCGAAGATTTGCAGCACCATCACTTCAACGTGTGGCGGAGACACCGTCCGCAAGAAATGAAAATGATTCAGGGTGGACATTGTCCACCCTGAATCATTTTCATGTGGCTGGGCTCTCAGGTCAGTTCTTTCGGACTACAGTGCAAATAGCGTTAACCCTTTCAAGGACGTTGCATTGCCTGATCAGCAAATTATCGCACCAACATACCAAGCAAGCCTTGCATCCAGGGCACCCGAGAATGCAATACTTAGATTAATACATCACGTAGCACGGTAGAAATTAATCATTGCATTATTGCCATTAATTGCTACCAATTCGCGCACGTACCTGCTCGACCGTGTTCACGTCCCACAACTCGCGGTTGTACTGGAGACACATCAGCATCTCGAGCTTGGCTGGGGAGAGGCTCTTGCGCACGTCCGAAAGCACCAGCTTCGCCGCCGAAAAGAAGCGCTCGCACTCGTTGGATGTTGGCGGGACATACGCAACATCCACATAGTGCGAGCGCTTCGGGGCCTTCTTCTTCTTGAACGCCGCCTTGACGATGGAGCTATTGCCATCCTCCTGTGCTGGCGCCCTTTCGAGAGCGGTCGACCTAAAACCGGCACAGGCCGACCTTTCAGCGATCGTCAGCGCCTCTCCGCGCTGAAGCTTGACCAAGCCTTGTTCTAAATGCGGGTTGTTGACGATCTGGGCCGTTGCGCCAAGTCGTGACTTGAGGGTCGGGTACTCCTTCATGACCTGGTCAAACCGGCGGCGCACAGCGGACATAGTTAGCGTAGACTTCTGTAGCGCTTGAGTAACGCCCTCGAACTTGATGAGGTCCTTCTCCAATGCCTTGACCCGCTCGTGCTCGGCACGCCTCAGCAGCAGAGGCTGAACCTCGTGGTCGACCAGAAGGTCGTGGCCCAGCTGGGTTATGGCGGGCTGGAGCTTCACATAGCGCACCACCATCTCATACGTACTCGACCACCTGGTGTCGTTCCTCAGCAGAGGCGACAGGTGGGAGACGCGGCGAAGCAGAGCACGTCCCTTGATCGTTCGGAGTTTGGACATCAACGCATGGACCTTGGAGATGAGCTCGTCTTCTGTCTTCATGAAGTCCTTCACCGCCAGATTAAATCTGTGGCTAGCACATCCAATGAACGGGATGGCTCCTTCCTTCCGACCAATGCACTGGTTCACAGAGCAATTATCGCCCACCAAGAACTTGACCGCGCTCCAGGGCTTGTTGTAGCGCGACAACGTGTCGGCGATCAGATCATACTGACTCTGCGCGCCGAGATCTTCCTCCACCTCTAGCGGAGAGAACGCTAGCAGCAGGAACCGACGCGACGAACACTCCAGATCATCGAAGTAGTCGGTACCGACGCTCCCACCGGTAATACCGGTACTGTCACTATCGAAAACCGCGAATACCGCGACATAGTGACGGTTACTGCTTGTCCAGCCGTCGATGACAAGACCGAACGCAGCTGGAAGCTCGCGAGCGACGCGAAGCTCTAGCAGCTCGAAGATCAGCCCGATGTACTTCGACAGCGTCTCCTCAGACACGAGAGAGAGGGAAGTGTTCAGGCGCGTGAGCCGGCGCTCAACAAACGCGAACGGGAGTCGGTCGCAGACGACCCTCGATCCACCGGTACAGGTCTCTGGTGCGAGTGCTGACTAGGTGTAGGCGTAGCGGGTTCTGACGACGTGACGCTTCCTCGGCCTCTTGTTCGTAGTCGTCGTGGTTGCGACGCAGGTGGTTCAGCAGGTTCGTGTAGCCGTTGCCCTTCTTGTACTACTTGTCGCAGGTGGTGCACTTGTAGAAACCGTTGCCGACTTCGCGGAAGAGCATGGAGCAGATCTGGCTGCTCGTGAGGACCATAGTGGACAGGTGCGGCGTTGGGGTTGGGTGGTGTGGGGGGAAGCAGGTAAAAGGTTTTTTTTTTTGGTGTTGTGAGGTATATTGTGTTACAGTTTCTATCGCTAGAAATGAACTCTAATAACCATTCCAGTCCAGTATTTACAGCTTGACTGGTGTCTTGAGCGCCTTGAGTGTCAGGCCTCCCTCTGTTGTCCCTCCTTGGCCGTCGCGTCCTTTGTGTTCTTCTCTTCCCAGTGCCTCATGTCTCCTTCCATCCGTGTTTCCAGCCCCTTTTCCAGTTCTTGTCTTGATCCATCAACTCTGAAGGTGATCATCACACTTTTCTTGTTGTCCATGGCCACATTCGCTAACCAGTCCGCCATCTTATTGTGTTCCCGATAGTGGTGTGACCAACTCTCCACCCTGCATATATCCGCTAGCCTGCTGGTAGTATTGAACAATGACTGCAGCTTCTTCGCCTTCGGTCTCTTTCTTGTCCTCATCATCCTCAGTATCATTGCGCTGTCTCCTACTACGTGGAGCCCCTTCCAATCTTGCGCTACCGCATGTGCAAGTAGCCTATGCAGGCCTATGAACTCCGCTAGATTGTTGGTCGTGTCTCTCCTTCCCAGCGCCGTCGCCGCCGCCCAGATCGGCCATGTATCTCCGGTCTCCCCATCCATTTCAATTATCACACTTCCGCTTCCACCAGGTCCAGGGTTGCCCCTTGACCCACCATCAAAGAACCCCACTCTTGTGCGCATCGCCTGCCCTGTCATTCCGTGCTCCTCCTTGTTTTGGGCCCATCTCAGACTGATGAATTCCGCCGTTCTCAGTCGCGGTGCCGTAGTTTTGGTGAGCGGATACAGCCCCAGTCTGTACCTTGTATACGCCTCTGTGACACTCGCTCTTGCCCCCTTTAGCGCTTCATGTAATGTCCTCTTCTTCCTACCATCGGGGTGAATCCTATCCACGTTCCATCGCCAAATCTGGGTCAGGATCACTGCTACTCCCATCCGCCACATCTCCAATGCTACTAAGCGCAGGTCTTCCCACGGCTCCAGCTTCGTTTGGCATCCCCACGCTGTTAGCCATTCAGGTAATTGTCGTAGTCTGAACCCGAAGATGTTCGGTATGGCCCGTTCCCTCTCCTGTTCCGTCATATTGTTGTCCACTGCCCCCGTCCCCCAGCAAGCAGGTAAAAGTGATTCTGATGTGGCTGCTACTCGATTTTGAGGGTAAGTGAAGTCCAATAGGCGAATGGTTGGTAGTGTGCGCCCTGGTGGACACTGGTGGTTGCTGTGGACTCCAGGTTGGCAATTCCAATAAGAATTGTGTGAAATTCCAAAATAAATTGACCCCCTCCAAATTAATAATTGAATTATAATATTCGAATGCAATTTAACGAGTATCATTTTTTCGGGTGCCCTGCTTGCATCGCGACTCAGAAACAATACCAGTGATTTCGACGACGTCACTGGCCATGGAGAACCGGGCAGGCGCGTGGGCTTCAAGTGGTGCTGATACAGTACCTACTCCAAGACAGGATGGATCATTGAACGTCCAATCAGTGGTTTGGATGTTGGTGCCACAATTTGGTGTGTTGAATGAGCAAACTCTTTGGATATCACCACGCTCATTAAGTAAGTCAATTTCGACATCGCGGTTTGGGTGAGCTGTGTCGGATAAGTGCTAGCAAGCACGCAAAGCCAGGCATGGGCATGTTATTGCTGGTAGAAGACGAACTTAATTCCGCAGCGAATCCCTCGGTGAATAATGTACCGGTACCGGTAAACAAAAATTCAAAACCTGCATTTCAATGCACGTGTTGTGTTAGTATAAGCATGTCGTGTATTACACTTTGTGCATGTACATGTCGGCTCCTCCATCATCCAGAGTGCTGACAATTTGTCAGGGTGCAAGTTGCAGTTGCAACAGCTTCTTTTGCTGTGACCGGCCGATCCCACTGGGACTCCCACGCTGGGAGTCCCAGGCGTCGGCATGGGCCTGATGAGCTCCCGACGACTTACTCCGTCTGCTATTTCGCTTTTCGCCTCGTCCGGCTCAAATCACCTTCGTCGCCGTTCAAGATGCCGTTCTTCACCGTCGAGGACGCCAAGACGTCCTTCAATCTCTTCTGCTGCATGTACGGCATCGGCACCCTGGGCATGCCTGGCAACTTTTCGCGCGCCGGGCCTGTACTTGCTGTGATCGCCATGGCCTTCATGGCCTTCGCCAACATCTACGCGTCCGTCAAGATGTCGCGCGTGATGTTGCTCGCCCCCAAGTCCGTCAAGACGTTTGGTGATCTCGGAGAGTGGAGCATGGGCCAGACCGGTCGCTGGCTCTGTGTTGTATCGCAAATGGGCTCATGTCTTCTCATCCCCTGCGTCTTCCTGGTGCTGGGTGGCTCGCTACTCGACGGTCTCTTCCCGGACGCCTTTAGTGCCACCGTGTGGATTATCCTCATGGCGCTCATGGTGCTGCCTGTGTGCCTCGTTCCGACACTGAAGGAAGGAGCTGGCGCTGCCTTCGCCGGCTGCATGGGCACTATCATCGCTGACGTGATCGGTGTGGCTGTTGTCATGCATGGCATGCGTGGTCATCCTTCAGTGCCGTCTCCGGACCTCAAGATCTCCCAAGTTCTGGGCTGCTTCGGCAACTTGGCTCTGGCCTACGGAGCTGGTATTGTCATCCCGGACCTGCAGCGTCAGCACAGCGACCCGACCCGCATGCCTCGCATCATTTTGGTGACCGTGAGCTTTATCTCGTGCCTATTCCTCGTGCTGGCCAGCACCGCTTATTCAGCTGTGGGCTGCCAGATTTCGGGCAACTTGCTCTTCACCATTTACCCGGACGCGGACACGGGAATGACCTCCCTGGGCTTCGCACCGAGTTGGGGCGCTGTCGTGCTGGCATACTTGTTCATGCAGCTGCACATTACCATTGCCTTCTCCGTGCTCATCAACCCGGCCTTCTACCTCGCCGAGCGTTTGGCGCTGGGCATGCACAAGAATGTTACCCCAGACATGGAAGCTGGCATCAGTTATGCCGAGTCCTCGACGCCTGCCATCGTCCAGACTGCGTCTCGCCGCAGCTCCAAGATGTCCTATGTATCGGTGGCGGACAGTGAGCGTGACTTCAAGGACGACCCAGAGGCTGAAGCAGCTGAATACCGCGGTGGAAAGAACACCGTCAAGTACATTACGCTGCGTATCGTCATTATCGTCATCCTGGTCGTGCTTTCCATCGTCTTCCAAGATCACTTTTCGGATTTCGCCGATTTCGTGGGCGCGTCGTGCATCACGGTGAACTGCATTTTGCTACCGATCGTATTTTACCTCATGAAGGCGTGGGGAAGTACTCCGTGGTACGAGAAGGTCGCCGCCGTTATTGTGGTCGCGGTATGCTTCACACTTGGGTGCTACGTGACGTACACTACTGGCAAGAGTCTATTCACACCGACTGATGATGACACAGAGTTCCGCTTCTGCAGCTTAGAGTACGAGAACCAAATCTACTACAACTACACGGCCGAACACGAGTTCTAGATGAGTTGCTCCTAGGCATAACCTTGGAAAAGAGTAATCAAGTGGCAAATACATGTTGAGTTTGTACAAATCTTATTGCTGTCGATGTGATTCATCAAGGCAAGACCAAAAGGGATGTTGTTCCTGGTTTACCCCGAGGCTCTACAATAGTTGGAGAATGTCGGCCTTTATGATGGTTTCCGGCAGGGGTATCTCAAGATACTCCACCGTTTGGACGCGACTCTGTTTCAGAAGACCATGGTCTTCCAGACACTTGACAGAATTTTTCATCGCCAGCGGTGTAGAATGCAGTAACTTCTTGCGGCAAGCTTCATAGACGGACTGGTAAGCCACGAGCTTCGAATCCTTCGGCTTCCGAGATCTGCCCTTGGCTGAATCGGCAGCTGCGAGTTGTTGGCGCGCTAGCTCTTGCAAGGTAGCCACATCGGTGGGTGTGAGACTTTGCAAAATAAACTTGACACCGCTGCTTGTAACGTCTGCCGACTTAGCGCGCTTAGCCAACCGCAGTTCGATTTCATCTGTGTACGGTTCGCAGGTGTCAAGGTTTTGGCTGAGCCACTCAAACCGCAGAGAATCTTCTTCCTTCCAGATCGAGGGGCCATTGATGTGGTCCATTGAAGCAACGAGCGCGATGAAAGGCGATTTCGCTAGCCAACTCAAACATGTCTGAGCCTCTGGGTTCCGCAACGCCAGTCCGTCTATCGAGTGCACGAGCAGATAAACTGGAGTCACATGGCGCGATGCTGGCTTAGTTTTGGCGATTTCTCTGCACTGGGAAGCGTGGAAAAGTAAAGTTTAGTCATAGACAAGTCCATTCAGGTCCAACGACTGCACTGCAACCAACAAAGAAAGCTTCACCTGTTGTGATAGTGATTGATTTGGCTTCGCGTCGACGCGAAGAGCCTACACACCCCAGCAAGAGCGAAGCCCGTCAATGCCATACTCACAAAAGGTCTCAAGCACTGGTAAGCTGAAGCTTTCACCTTCTCTTGGATAGCCTCAGCTAGGTACTTCAGCGAGACAGTCGGGAGATACCCATGTACTTGCATAACAATGCCATCATTCAGGTAGGAAGACGCAAACTCCTACTCGCATATCGCAGCATATTAGTCCGAAAAGAAGCGACGTTTGTACTGTGAGCCAGGCAGCACTCACTTGTAGCAACGACAACTTGGATCCTACGCCGTAGAAGAGCAGGTTGTAGCCAGCCAAGAGCTCGCTCTTCCACGCCGGGAAGTGCCGCTCCAAGCGTCTGGCCTGCGGTTCCACGTGCTCGTCCGCAGCTCGCAGCTCCGCCAGCAGCTCCCCACGCGAGGGCAACTGCAGTGCGTTGCTTGGCTCCTCATCCTCCTCATCCCCGTCCTCTCCCTCCTGCGGACTCAGTCGGTGGCTCCGCTGCTTCTCAGCTCGGCTCGCGCTCTGTGCGGCAGCGGCGTCTGCGGCCTGTCGCTCCTTCAGAGGTGGCGGCTTGGGCTTGCGAGGCACGCGCTGGCGGATCCGCTTGGACGTGAAGTAGGCGTTGGCGGAGGACGCGCCCAGCTCCACACTGCCGCTTGGCTCCGAGCGCCGCTGCCGGAAGCGCGCACGCAGCCCGGCATCACTCATTGCGGGAAATTAACACTGTCACTGTGGTGCAGTACATGCACCTCGTTTTAGTGACTTATGTTGAAGTTATTTTCATCCCATCATTGCGATCGTTGACAGTTGACGGAGTCATGGCAGGCACGTCGCTCTTCCGCGTGGGGGACGTCGTGGAGCTCTGGCGCGTGCTGCTGCACCTGAGCGTGTTGGTGGTGTGTCTGCTGCTCTTCGAGCGCGCCCTGCACCTTCTGGAGCGGCGCGCCGCCGTGTCCGCCAAGTACCAGCAGCTGCTGAGCAAGGCGTATCGCGAGCTCATGATCCTCGGACTCATCGGCCTCGGCCTCAAGCTGGCGAAGGAGGCGCCCGGTGTAAACGGCGGCAGCGCTGCCATGACGGCCTTCCAGGTGGCAGACCTGACCATCTTCATCTTGGCGCTGGCGCTCATCCTGCAGACGGTCTGCATCTTCCTGCGGCTGCGAAAGCACAACCTTCGAGCAGATCGCGCGGAGCTGCTCTCCACCGAAGCGTTGGCTAATGCAGTGGCCTCACCAACAGGCAGTCGAGCACGCGACGCCCAAGAGTTGGTGCATTTGCGCTTGCTGCGCCACTTGTTCCTCGCTCGCTTCGACCTGCCCCAGCTCTTCCCGTTTGCCAAGTACCTACGACAGGCGCAAAACAACCAGATCACACACATGACAGATGTCGGTGCTCCGATGTGGGCACTGCTGCTCGTGGTGGCCTGGGGGTTGGAGGGCATCACTGACATTCTGCATCATAGTGAGCCAAACCTACCCAGGCGTCGCAGTCTCGTAATCGTTCTGGTGGGGTTTGCCTGGGCTCTGCTAGCGCTGCATGTGGCTGTCCTGGTTTACTTCCGTTCGAGTGTTCAGCAGCTACTGAAGGCTGCTGGGATGGCCACAGACCCACCCACCATGGAAAGTCATCTTAGAGTTATTGCAGGCCAGGAAGCTCGAGCTTGGACCCAAGAGGACGCGGGGCAAGCGCTTTTGGCTATGCAAAGGGTACAAGAGAAGTATGAAACCACCCAGCTACGAGAACATGGTCGTCGTGATGAAAACAAGGACAGTCTGGTGTCCGAAGCTGCGCTCCGTGTGGAGATCCGATGGTTTTCACGAAAGTATTGGCATTTTTTGGTGATGTTGTTACTGATGCTCAACGGGTTTTATTTCGCGTTAGTAGTCCAATGCGTTGCCTACCAAATTGGAATCGTATACGAGGACTCGGGCCTAGCGGAGGTGCTTGCTATTCCACTGCCGCTAGCGTTAAACACCTTGATACTCCAACCGCCGATCTTCCGGAACTTGGTGCTCGTTAGCAGCATTTTCTGCGTGGATGGAACCACACTAAACGAAGTTGTTAACCATTTTCGCGAAATTGTCGAGCTTCGCTCCGAGTTCGCTGCTAACTTGTGGGATGGCATGCAAACGAAGATGCTCTCGGTTGATGACCTGCAGGCGGAGCTGGAGGCGTGTGATCCTAGTCGTTCTGGTGCTATCGATATCGAAAAAATGCGTTTGGTTCTTCGACGCTGCGGTTTTCACCTATCTAGCTTCCGGTTCAACAGCGTCGCAAGATTGCTATTTGAGGTTAGCGAAATGCGAATCGAGTACATCCAGTTGCTGAAGCTGGTTGCACTAGCTCGAAGTGAAATATGCGGCACAAACGCAGATGCTCACCACACGACTGTGGTTTACCATCACCCACTGCTTCGACAAAGCGTACTGGGAGAGGAAGACGCGGGCACCATTGTGAGCGTCGGAAACTCATATTTGCCCCCGCAGCCTTTGCTAGCATCCGTGCAGCTGGGTGCATCCATTCCAAGAGACAAAATGGCTGTGAGTGCTCACTCCGACTCCTTCCTTCCTTCGCGACCACAATTGAAGCGAAGCGATAGCAAGTTTCAAGGAGTAAGCTCTAGGGCCCTGTGTGACCTCTTCCACATTGAAAGCACGTTAGATCCGAACCTGCCCACACCAGCAGTCGATAGCAACTTCGCTCACGTTTAGCTCAAAACATTCCAGATTACATTTACGCTAGATGTACACTGACTTGACTTTGACCCTCATCCCCTCAGGCTTACTCAAGTGCATGCGGAGTGCGTTGTACTTATGCCTCATGTTCGGCTGTGTAGTTGTAGAAGACGTTGTCTTGGTATTCTGGTGCGCAGAACGGGAAGTTGACATCGCTCTCGGACGGCGCAAAAAGCTCCTTCCCGGCCAAATACGTGACATAGCAACCGAGCACAAAGCACACGAAAACAACGAGAAGTGCCGGCACCTTCTCGTAGATGGGGACTCGACCCCAGCAGCGCTTCAAGTAGAACACGATAGGCAGGATGATGCAGCTCATTGTGATAGCCGACGAGCCCACGAAGTCGCTCAAATCCGAAAAGTGGTCCTTCAGCAACACTGAGGCAAGAACCTGTAACGCGACGATAGCAATGCGTAGCGGCACGTATTTGATCGAGTTGGGGCCACGGTACTCAGCAGCCTCAGCTTCTTCGTCTGCCTCATTGTCCTTTTCAATATCCGCCATCGACACCACCGACGCCATCGATCTCTTGGAGCTGCGTTGTCCTTTCATAATAGGTGTACCAGTGGGGTCGTAGCTGATCGCGGCCTCGACGTCGTCTCCGGGCAGACACTCCTGCGAATTATGCTGGTGCATACCCAAAACGAGCCGCTCGGCGATGTAGAACGCAGGGGAGACCACAACAGCAAAGGCGATGGTGACGTGCAGCTGCATGAAGAGGTATGCCAAGACGACGGCACCCCAGTTCGACGCGAAACCAAGTGACGTAAGACCCGTGACAGCGTCCGGGTAAATGGTGAAAAGGAGGTTGCCGGAGATTTGGCACCCCATGGCGGAGTATCCACTGCTGGCAAGCGCCAGGAAGAGCACCGAAATGAATGTCAAGGTGACGGCTACAACACGAGGCATGCGAGTTGGGTCGCTGTGCTGGCGCTGAAGCGATGGAATAACGATGCCGGCTCCGTATGCAAGGGACAAGTTCCCGAATGCACTGGCAACTTGCGAGAAGGAGATTTGGGGGGCCGGAACACTCGGATGGCCACGCATACCGTGGGTGACGACGGCAACTCCAATGCAATCGGCGATAATGGTGCCTGCACAGCCCGCAAAGGCTGCTCCTGCTCCTTCCTTGAGTGTCGGGACGAGGCAAACCGGGAGCACCATCAGCGCCATGATAACGATCCACACCTTCTGGTCGAACGCGTTTGAGAAGAGTCCGTCGAGCAGCGAGCCGCCCAGCACTAGGAAGACGCAGGGCACCAGGAGGCACACGCCCATTTGGGAAAACACAACCAAGTAGCGTCCAGATTTGCCCATGCACCACTCGCCGAGATCGCCATAAGTACGCACGGACTTGGGAGCCAGCAGCAGCACCTTGGATATCGCCACGGAGGCGTATACGTTGGCGAAAGCCATGAAAACCAGCGCTACGATGGCGATCGCTGGGCCCGCTCGGGAAAAGTTTCCGGGCATGCCGAGTGTGCCGACGCCGTAGACACAGCAGAAGAGGTTGAAGGCGATTTTGGCGTCTTCCATGGTGAAAAAGGCTCCGCGAGCCATCCTGAGGGAGTGACGGGTGCGGTCCAAGAGCTTAGCAGGCAGGTTGTCGAAGTTTCAGCGGCGCCAAAACGAGAATGATCTATTGCGACAGCGTCGTCGTGTCCTCGACCTTCACGTCAACGCTGGCTGAGAAGGAGCGCCCGACGCACCTCAGCACATGGGCAGCCAAATGCTTCCGGCAGGTGGTGCCGCGCTACCATGCTGCAAAACTACGGTTTTCCATTATCAATGGGCCAGCGGGCTCTGATACATGTACACTTACTTACCGGTACATCCGAACCAGGCCCTGCCAAATAATGGGCGCCGTCATCTGGCGTCGCACCTGGAATTGCAGCGCCACTCCCGGGCGAATTGGGCGAGCACTGCGAACTAACCAAAAACCACGCCAACAAAACACTCTTGGCGAGAAGTCGCGGCGCCTCGCAGCCGAGTCCTCGAAACCAGAGACCTGCATTCTGCAGTGCAGGGATCAAGCGGATCTTTTGCGGGCGCGCATCCTCGCGGGCGAGGTCGTTAAAGCGCCTTTAATACAACGTCACGATAGGGGTCTTAAAGCAACAGAAAGCACCTTTAACCAATGAATCATTTCTGCGCGTTATTGAGGCCCTTCTACGCAGGATGGGAATACCTTAGGTTGTCGCCTTTGATTTTCAAAGTCCAAAACCAGCGTTTGGTTGGCACCGCTTCACGGAGAATGACACGGATACCCTGCGGTTTCGCGCGACTAAGTCTATTAGCATGTGTCACGCCCATCTAACGCACCAAACAGCGCAGCCAAACGCTCCTTCCTTGCTGAGATATGGCCTCGAGTCTAGAGCGACCCTCCTTGCAGACCCGATTTCAAAGACGCCTAGAGGGGATGTCATCCCTCCTCATGTGGTCCACATCATATGTATGTGACCCACACCTTATGGCGCTTTATCGTAAAGCGCCTTTATGAAATCATGTAGTTTTTGTATGGGGGATGGATGGCATCGCTGGTTGCGGTAGTGAGCGGTTGCGAGGTCGCGTAGACGCAGCAAACCCACGCGGGGAGCCCGCGAAGCAGGGCCGCGTGGTATTTGCGGAGGCGGGCCCAGCGCCGAGCATTCCAGCGAGCGGACCCGTTGCCCTGTCCAGTAGTTAGTTTTTCTATCGCGGGGGTCTGGGGGTGCAACCCCCAGAACACTCATTTCACCCCTTCTGTCTAGAACTGGAAGCTTGATGGGTTAAAGGTGCTTTAGGCGCCTTTAACTACTTTCGTGACGTTGTATTAAAGGTGCTGTAACGCGATTCCCTCGCGGGCGGTTCAAACCTGGGAAAGCATCTCCGGAACACATCCCCGGATTCCGACTCTTTTTGGCAATCGACATAGCCGTGTGAGAGTCTCAAATTGAAGCGAAGAAGGCTCCGTATCTCCAAGATTTGTGTGCATGCAAGCAAGCCGCGCGTCCTCTGCAGAGACTCGTTCAACATGACACGGAGCGCTGGTAAATGTACATGTACATGTATCTTCAGCGCTCTTGATCCGCTTCGGGCGTGCGAGTTGCGGGACCAGCGGGCTTCTGAAGTTGGAGAGCATCCCGTTCTGGTGCGTTGCCACTGGGTATGTCTCGCGTCCGGTGTCGGCCCGACACTGTCGGGGCAAGCTGCCGGTGTCGGGTCGAGCTGGATGCGCCGCGCCGCGGGATAAGGGACTTGAAATTCAAGCTGAATCATTTCCAGCGCATCCTTCAAGGTGATGCTGACGGGAAGGTACTGTAGCTTCGAGATCCGGTGCGCGTTGTGGTGCATCATGCATCAGCTGTCAGCAGTGCTGATTCAGCACATGCAGTGCATGTGCTGATGCTTTCGCGGCTGTGCGGAATCCGCACTGCGGATGCGGGAATGCTCTCTGCAAGACACCAATCGCTGCCGCTGGCGGGCGCCACGGCGCCGGTTGTCATCGGCGATAGAAAAGCCCAGGGAGATGTTGAAGTGGGGAGCACCTCGAGCCGGCAAGTGCTTGTGGATGTGGGGCTCCGGCCAGCGTGATTCTCTCAGCAAGGCAATATCCGGTAATGTCATCGTGCACAACATGTAGACTTTGATAGCGCAGCAACTATGCTGGCAATTTTCAGGCACCATGTTTGGCGTGCCAAGCGTGCTATGTTGGACTGTAGCAAAACTATCGCTGCCAGGCTGGCAGTGCCAGAGTCCCAATTGACTGTCAACAGAACGGCGGAAGTCCGCAGCGTTTTTGACTCAATCTGATCCCGTTCAAAAACGCCATATATCACTCAATCCAGCAACCCCGTGTTGCCAATTTTTGACCTCGATGCGGCGCTGCTCCGGGCGCTTGGCTGCACGAACATGGCGTCTCCAGCACCTGCAGCCCGTTTGCATTGCGCCGACAACCTCCGCGTAGTCTACCCAGCAGAATTACTGCAGCTCGAGCGACGCGACGAAGAGTACCGGGAATACATGCTGCGAGAGCATCCCAACTTGGGACCCAGGACGAGTAGAGCCGTACATGCATGTACCTACATCAAGTCGCGAATGGCACTTCACGGTCAAATTGTGCCTTTGTGCGTCGTGTTGCACACCGAGCTACTGTAACGTTAGTGACTACATGTACATGTATTGCCGACACTCTATAATAGATTGTACAGTACCGAGTTTTCCTGCAGCATGTATGTACTCAACCAGTGCTGGGCCAGCACTGCTGGCAGCACTGCTTGAATTCTTCTCTCCAGCAGGACCTCCAGGATTAAAATCAGCCGGTCACGTCGACTCGATAGCTTCGTTCATTTGCAGACCACCAGCTGGCAGCACAAAGTCCGGTGTCGTGGTGCGAGTGCCGGTGCACGAGCGTTAAATGCCGCACCAGAAAGTGCGGGGCAGTGTATCAGCCGGCGTTCATAGGCTCCTCCAAGCCTGACGTCGCCGAGGGGACTGATAGCGGCCGCGCTCTAGCGCGCAGAGAGTCCCTGCTGCTACCCGTTCTGCGTTGGCTACACTCTGAGCTTTGCGCATTCCGCTTCGTCTGTGCATGTTGTATCGCCTGAGAACTTCGCCAGTTGAACCGTTAGAACCGCTACGACTTGAGCTGGGGGCCCCAGCCTGGGGCACATTGCTGCCGCGTCGCCCACCTCACTCGAACTCAGTCTCCAATTTTCCGCCTGCCCCTCAAGCCGCCAGCCCAACACAAGGACTCAACCATGGCTCGCAGCGCTCTCTTCACGATGGAGGACGCCAAGGCCGCCTTCAATCTCTTCTGCTGCGTCTACGGCATTGGAACGCTTGGTATGCCCGGCAACTTTTCTCGCGCCGGACCCGTGATCGCGGTCATCGCTATGGCCTTCATGGCCTTCGCAAACACGTACTCGTCGGTGGCAATTTGCCGCGTCATGCTCCTCGCTCCACGATCGGTCAAGACCTACGGTGACCTCGGCGAGTGGTGCATGGGCAAACCCGGGCGCTACCTGTCCGTCATCTCGCAGATGGCCAACTGCCTGCTAGTGCCCTGCGTCTTCCTGGTGCTGGGTGGTACGCTGCTAGACGGCCTCTTCCCGGGCGCCTTTAGTTCGACGACCTGGATCATCCTCATGGCGCTCACATGCCTACCCGTGTGCTTGGTGCCGACTCTCAAGGAAGGAGCTGGCGCTGCCTTCGCCGGCTGCATGGGAACCCTCATTGCGGACATCATCGGTGTCTCTGTCGTCATGTACGGCATGCGCGGCCACCCGAGCGTGCCTTCGCCCGAA
This sequence comes from Phytophthora x cambivora, assembly GCA_033557925.1. Classification (NCBI taxonomy): domain Eukaryota; phylum Oomycota; class Peronosporomycetes; order Peronosporales; family Peronosporaceae; genus Phytophthora; species Phytophthora x cambivora. Next base: position 332,798 of record JAUCEB010000012.1, on the reverse strand, counting down.
CTCAGCTTCAAGCAGGTTGCAGGTGCCTTCGGGAACCTGGCTCTCGCGTACGGTGCCGGTATCGTGATTCCGGCGCTGCAGCGCCAGCACAGTGACCCTACGCGTATGCCTCGTGTGGTGGGCGTGACCATTGGGTTCATCTCGTGCTGCTTCCTGGTTTTGGCCAGCACCGCCTACTCGTCTGTCGGCTGCCAGATCTCGGGCAACCTGTTGTGGTCGATCTACCCGGACTCGGAGACCGGCCTGACCACGTTGGGCTTCGCCTCGGACTGGGGTGCTGTCGTCCTCGCCTACCTCTTCATGCAGCTGCACATCACGATCGCCTTCTCCGTCATCCTGAACCCGGCGTTCTACATTTCCGAGCGCATTGTGCTTGGCATGCACAAGTCTCCCGTTGCTGACGTCGAGAACAACCTGATGAGCTATGCCGATGCTGCCACCCCCGCCGATGGCGCCGAGCAGTCTGAGAAGGAGTCCCGTGCTTCCAAGCGCTCGTTCATTTCTGTCGCCGACAACGAAAACGTGCACTTAGGTGAGCCCGAGGCGGAAGCCGCTGAGTACCGCGGCGCCAACGCCATCAAGTACGTGATCCTTCGTGTTGTGATCATCGTTATCCTGGTGATTGCATCGGTGCTACTGAAGGACCACTTCTCGGACTTGTCGGACTTCGTCGGGGCGTCAGGCATCACGGTCAACTCGATTCTTCTGCCTATCGTGTTCTTGCTCAAGAAGAAGTGGGGTGTGCTTCCGATGTGGGAGAAGATTCCGGCGCTGATCGTTGTCGTTGTATGCTTCTGCCTGGGCTGCTACGTGACGTACACGTCGGGCAAGAATTTGTTCGCTCCTAGCGACGATGACACAGCCTTCCCGTTCTGTGCTCCGGAGTATGAGAACACTGTGTACTACAACTACACGGCTGAGCACGAGAGCTAAGTGCTGTTGCATGTGCAGTTGCATGACGATAGTAGTCAGTTTTTAAATGTCAATCAAAGCTATAAGAGTCAAAGTTACAAGAGTGTTTGGAGTTTCTGTATCTAGAGCTTACAGCCCACCATTTCGGTATTCTCGAGGAAAGAGTTTGTCGCCGCTTGACTTGGATGTCGACGAGGTCGTATAGATCAGGATGTTCCTCGTTGAAGTGGGTAAACATGTACGATAACGTCATCTGACTAAAAATACGTCCTTTAACACACGAGAAAGTTAACAAGATATACATGTACTACTACGTAGTACAGTACTTCGAAGTATGGAAGACCACAGCAGCTCTAAATTGAAACATGATCCGACTTCCTTACAATCGCCCGACACTTCATTTACAATGCACTCATCTGACTTAGCTTTCGTGCTCGGCCGTGTAGTTGTAGTACACAGTGTTCTCATACTCCGGGGCACAGAACGGGAAGGCCGTGTCATCGTCGCTGGGGGCGAACAAATTCTTGCCCGACGTGTACGTCACGTAGCAGCCCAGGCAGAAGCATACCACGACCACCGTGAGCGCTGGGGCCTTCTCCCAGATCGGCATGGCGTTCCACTTCTTCTTCAAGAGGAAGACAATGGGCAGGATGATCGAGTTCACCGTGATGCACGACGCGCCCGCGAAGTCGGCCAAGTCGTGGAAGTGGTCCTTCAGGATCACGGACGCGATCACCAGGATCGCGATCATAATGATGCGCAGAATCACGTACTTGATGGCATTGGCGCCGCGGTACTCGGCAGCCTCCGCCTCTGGATCGCCGAGGTGCACGTTTTCGTTGTCAGCGACAGAAATGAAGGAACGGCGCTTCGAAACGCGCGACGTGTGTGACTGCTTCTCGGAGCACTCGGCGACATCAGCCGGAGTGGACGCGTCGGCGTAGTTCAGCAGGTTGTTCTCGACGTCAGCAACGGGAGACTTGTGCATGCCAAGCACAATGCGCTCGGCAATGTAAAACGCCGGGTTCAGGATGACGGAGAAGGCGATCGTGATGTGCAGCTGCATGAAGAGGTAGGCGAGGACGACGATACCCCAGTCCGAGGCAAAGCCCAGGGTGGTCAGGCCAGTCTCCGAATCCGGGTAGATGGCGTACAGAAGGTTGCCCGAGATCTGGCAACCGATCGCTGAGTACGCCGTGCTGGCCAGTATGAGGAACAACACCGAGATGAAGGTCATCGTGACTCCCACCACACGAGGCATGCGCGTGGGATCGCTGTGCTGGCGCTGCAGCGCCGGAATCACGATGCCGGCACCATACGCGAGAGCCAGGTTACCGAAGGCACCTGCGACTTGCTTGAAGTTGAGGTCGGGCTTTGGAATGCTTGGGTGGCCGCGCATACCGTGCATCACAACGGCAACGCCAATAACATCGGTGATAATGGTACCCATGCAGCCGGCGAAGGCAGCGCCAGCTCCTTCCTTGAGAGTCGGCACCAAGCACACAGGTAGGCATGTGATCGCCATGAGGATGATCCAGGTCGTCGCACTAAAGGCGTCCGGGAAGAGGCCGTCTAGCAGCGTGCCACCCAGCACCAGGAAGACGCAGGGCACTAGCAGGCAGTTAGCCATCTGCGAGACGACGGACAGGTAGCGCCCGGGTTTGCCCATGCACCACTCGCCGAGATCGCCATAGGTCTTGACGGACGTGGGGGCGAGCAGCATGACGCGGCAAATGGCCACTGCGCCGTAGACGTTGGCGAAGGCCATGAAAGCCATGGCGATGACCGCGATAAAGGGACCGGCACGCGAGAAGTTGCCGGGCATACCAAGCGTTCCAATGCCGTAAACGCAGCAGAAGAGGTTGAAAGCCGCCTTCGCGTCCTCTGCGGTGAAAAATCCTTTGCGCGGCATGGTGCGAGCAGCGACGGATAGCACGGGCAGGAGGAGTGGTCGAGCGTCGCGGTGGCGGTGGTGAAGAACTTGAGCGGAAACTGGCAAATTCAGGAGTGAGGGCTTGCCTTGGCAGAGGTGGCCGCGGATCGCAGAGCGGCACAGTGTCAAACCACCACAGCAAGGATCACACGTGATGCCGAGGAACGAGCACATACACTTGCATGAACATATTGTTTAAGTCAGATGGAGTTGAACACGAAGTGTTTTACGAGCGTGCCTGTCCCTTGTCCTCTTCACTAGAGAGCAAGAGGCGGTTAAGAATATACAGGGCTTCAGATCCGAGTTGGGCCTACATAATATTATTAATAGACTGCAACACGTCGTCCAAATGCACTTTTTCCTACAGAGCTGTAGCAGCGTGGTCGTGGTGACCAAGCTGATGGGGATGGTGCTATCGGATGCACTGGATTTTGCGGGCGACTTGATAATTACCGGTACATGTACGTAGTCGCTTGCGATGTTCTCCGAAGGACTGTGCGAGCTCGCTTTCCCGCTGCTAGCTTCCTCTGGAGTTCGCAGGTGAGCTGAAGATCAAACACGAAGCATCTACATACATAGATTTGGCAGCCACTTGCAGGTATACATGTAAGTACTTGAGCGTACGTCCATCTACCTGGGGCCGAATACATACATGTACAGTACCTGTGTGAATTTGTAAACCTGGCATTCTTTCAGCGAAGACATTTGCTAGACTTGCTGTTGGGTAGACGAGTACCGTAGAGTCATGACCTCTATCAATGCCTAAAGCTTTAGGCTAAAGCCCTCTGGTACAGCAAGGGAGTCACTGGAAAAACAAAGTTTTACACTCGCTTCTGTTCAAGATCGGGGTGGCCTGGTTTTGCCCTGAACTGATTAAAATTAATCACGGAGATGTACATGAAAGAGTGTGTGATCTGAGAACGCAGCAAGTGCAACTTGAAGCATTTGATAGGGCAATGGGCGCGTGACGCGCCAAGGATGTACCGCAGCTGGCTTCCGACTACTTGCGCGCAAATCCTATCGAGTGTTAAAATCACGAACAACCCACAACTGCTACATGTACATACAACATCGAAGCAACTTCAATGCATTTCGCACCCTCTTAAGCTGGTCATAGTATTTGCGCAGTAAGTCAACGCACTGTGGACCACAGTCTGTGGTTGACACTGTGCCGCTCTGCGATCCGCGGCCACCTCTGCCAAGGCAAGCCCTCACTCCTGAATTTGCCAGTTTCCGCTCAAGTTCTTCACCACCGCCACCGCGACGCTCGACCACTCCTCCTGCCCGTGCTATCCGTCGCTGCTCGCACCATGCCGCGCAAAGGATTTTTCACCGCAGAGGACGCGAAGGCGGCTTTCAACCTCTTCTGCTGCGTTTACGGCATTGGAACGCTTGGTATGCCCGGCAACTTCTCGCGTGCCGGTCCCTTTATCGCGGTCATCGCCATGGCTTTCATGGCCTTCGCCAACGTCTACGGCGCAGTGGCCATTTGCCGCGTCATGCTGCTCGCCCCCACGTCCGTCAAGACCTATGGCGATCTCGGCGAGTGGTGCATGGGCAAACCCGGGCGCTACCTGTCCGTCGTCTCGCAGATGGCTAACTGCCTGCTAGTGCCCTGCGTCTTCCTGGTGCTGGGTGGCACGCTGCTAGACGGCCTCTTCCCGGACGCCTTTAGTGCGACGACCTGGATCATCCTCATGGCGATCACATGCCTACCTGTGTGCTTGGTGCCGACTCTCAAGGAAGGAGCTGGCGCTGCCTTCGCCGGCTGCATGGGTACCATTATCACCGATGTTATTGGCGTTGCCGTTGTGATGCACGGTATGCGCGGCCACCCAAGCATTCCAAAGCCCGACCTCAACTTCAAGCAAGTCGCAGGTGCCTTCGGTAACCTGGCTCTCGCGTATGGTGCCGGCATCGTGATTCCGGCGCTGCAGCGCCAGCACAGCGATCCCACGCGCATGCCTCGTGTGGTGGGAGTCACGATGACCTTCATCTCGGTGTTGTTCCTCATACTGGCCAGCACGGCGTACTCAGCGATCGGTTGCCAGATCTCGGGCAACCTTCTGTACGCCATCTACCCGGATTCGGAGACTGGCCTGACCACCCTGGGCTTTGCCTCGGACTGGGGTATCGTCGTCCTCGCCTACCTCTTCATGCAGCTGCACATCACGATCGCCTTCTCCGTCATCCTGAACCCGGCGTTTTACATTGCCGAGCGCATTGTGCTTGGCATGCACAAGTCTCCCGTTGCTGACGTCGAGAACAACCTGCTGAACTACGCCGACGCGTCCACTCCGGCTGATGTCGCCGAGTGCTCCGAGAAGCAGTCACACACGTCGCGCGTTTCGAAGCGCCGTTCCTTCATTTCTGTCGCTGACAACGAAAACGTGCACCTCGGCGATCCAGAGGCGGAGGCTGCCGAGTACCGCGGCGCCAATGCCATCAAGTACGTGATTCTGCGCATCATTATGATCGCGATCCTGGTGATCGCGTCCGTGATCCTGAAGGACCACTTCCACGACTTGGCCGACTTCGCGGGCGCGTCGTGCATCACGGTGAACTCGATCATCCTGCCCATTGTCTTCCTCTTGAAGAAGAAGTGGAACGCCATGCCGATCTGGGAGAAGGCCCCAGCGCTCACGGTGGTCGTGGTATGCTTCTGCCTGGGCTGCTACGTGACGTACACGTCGGGCAAGAATTTGTTCGCCCCCAGCGACGATGACACGGCCTTCCCGTTCTGTGCCCCGGAGTATGAGAACACTGTGTACTACAACTACACGGCCGAGCACGAAAGCTAAGTCAGATGAGTGCATTGTAAATGAAGTGTCGGGCGATTGTAAGGAAGTCGGATCATGTTTCAATTTAGAGCTGCTGTGGTCTTCCATACTTCGAAGTACTGTACTACGTAGTAGTACATGTATATCTTGTTAACTTTCTCGTGTGTTAAAGGACGTATTTTTAGTCAGATGACGTTATCGTACATGTTTACCCACTTCAACGAGGAACATCCTGATCTATACGACCTCGTCGACATCCAAGTCAAGCGGCGACAAACTCTTTCCTCGAGAATACCGAAATGGTGGGCTGTAAGCTCTAGATACAGAAACTCCAAACACTCTTGTAACTTTGACTCTTATAGCTTTGATTGACATTTAAAAACTGACTACTATCGTCATGCAACTGCACATGCAACAGCACTTAGCTCTCGTGCTCAGCCGTGTAGTTGTAGTACACAGTGTTCTCATACTCCGGAGCACAGAACGGGAAGGCTGTGTCATCGTCGCTAGGAGCGAACAAATTCTTGCCCGACGTGTACGTCACGTAGCAGCCCAGGCAGAAGCATACAACGACAACGATCAGCGCCGGAATCTTCTCCCACATCGGAAGCACACCCCACTTCTTCTTGAGCAAGAACACGATAGGCAGAAGAATCGAGTTGACCGTGATGCCTGACGCCCCGACGAAGTCCGACAAGTCCGAGAAGTGGTCCTTCAGTAGCACCGATGCAATCACCAGGATAACGATGATCACAACACGAAGGATCACGTACTTGATGGCGTTGGCGCCGCGGTACTCAGCGGCTTCCGCCTCGGGGTCACCCCAGGGACCAAAGCATAAATCCCGGTGAGGTTAAAACCCGCGATATTCACTCGAGTTTTAACCGAGTTACTGTATAGTACATGTAGGATAAAACCGTGTTTGATGGAGATGCTCTGAAGGTCTGCCTGTAAACCTAGCCCGTCATGCTTAGAACAGGCCAAAATACGGAAGGCAAATACCGGTATTACTGTATACATAATGCATACATCATTACATGTGCACACTACGTGACTCGCAACGGCCCGGGAGTCTCGCACTGGGGCCGAATTATAATAATTTGGTAGCCGTACTGTGTGCTGTGTAGTAAATATTAGCCGGCGTCGATCAGCTACAATTTACACGTTACATTTGTACATCCCTGTGTACCGATACAGATTGGCCTACCGAAATTCAGTCTTCCGCCGGGGGCTGATCTTTGTATAGCCCATATGTCGCGATGCCGATCTTCGATGATCCAATCCAGTCCGGATATCTGTGTACAGTACGTACTCAGTACGTTCATTCGGCGACAAGCCCCCCATCATGGTGCGGAGCCAATGTGACGGGCTCCGAAGTAATGGAGCCCCGCCACTAGGTCGTGTGAACGAACGACTGGCTAGGCACCACCTCCTTTCGCCGAGCTACGGCGCTCGGCATGTCCGCCACCTCGGCCGGTTTAACGACGATACTTGTGGAAGATTGGCGCTGATGCATTGCGCGATCGCTTTCGCTGGTCTACGTCAAGTTAAGCCTTTGCGTAGACCAGCGAAAGCGATCGCGCAATGCCTTGACTCAAGGGGCTACGGGCGTAGAACCGGCCGCGCGCCTTGCAGACTGCAGTTGCATTCATGCTTGCAGGACCGGCCTTGCCGGTGCGACAGACAACGACGGGGAATACATGGGGTTGTAGACGGACCGCGGCGCGCGTTGTCTTTCAACCAATTTGCGCAAACCAGGGAAAATGCTGCTGGCTGTTGCGCCCGCTCTCCAGTCAAAGCACCGACACACCCGCCGGCGCGGCCCAAAGCTTCATTGTCCATTTTGCAGTCCCAAGCGACAACTCCAACAATGGTAGCCCCATCTTCGACGACGCATTCTGCCCTCTTCACGCTCGAGGATGCCAAGATCGCGTTCAACATTTTCTGCTGCATCTGCGGTATCGGCTCGCTCGGCATGCCGTCTAACTACGCTCGCGCCGGCTGGGGCTACGCCACCGTCGCCCTGCTGTTCATGGCCTTCGCCAACATCTACTCCACGGTACTGCTGTCTAAGGTGCTGATGGTGGCCCCGGCTTCGGTGAAGACATACGGTGACCTCGGTGAATGGGTTGCCGGCAAGTGGGGGCGCTTCTTCGTGGTGGTCTCCCACATGGGCGTGTGCCTGCTCGCCCCGTGCGCGTTCCTCGTCTTGGGCGGAACGCTGCTTGACGTGCTGTTCCCCGACTCGTTCAGCCAGACCGTCTGGATCATCTTCATGGCACTCATGGTCATCCCAGTGGCGCTGATCCCGACGCTGAAGGAGAGCGCTAGCATGGCCGTGGCTGGCTGCCTCGGCACCATCATTGCTGACGTCATTGGCGTTTCGATTCTCCTGTACGAAGAGCGCGGCCACCCCACGCCGCCCACGCCCGATGTGACTCTGCACCAGGTGCTCACCACCTTTGGCAACCTCTCGCTGGCGTACGCTGCTGCCATCGTGATCCCTGACCTCCAGCGCCAGCACTCGCAGCCCGAGCGCATGCCGCGTGTCATCATCGTCAGCCTCGGTCTCGCCTCAGCGTTCTTCCTTGCCATTGCCATGATCGGTTACGTCGCCGGTGGATGCCAGCTTTCGGGTAACCTGCTCTTCTCGATTGTGAACACCTCGGACCCGTATAGCTCCACGACGCTGGGCTTCACTGCGAACCGTGGCGCGGTGATCATGTCGTACCTGTTCATGCAGCTGCACCTGTCGATTGCCTTCTCGACGATCCTACACCCGGCTTTCTTCATGGCGGAGCGTCTTGTGCTCGGCATGCACAAGGATGAACCCCTTGCGATTGACGGCGAGGAGCGCGAGGTCGAGATTGAGGAAAAGATGTCGTACCTCGCTGCGTCTACGCCTGCGCCGGCCGTCCCTGACCTCGAGAGTAACACCCACGAGCAGCGTGCATCGGCCACGAAGAGCGACGAAGACCTCTCCGAGTACAAGGGCAGCGTGAATGCCATTCGATACATCCTCGTGCGTATCGCCTTGATTGCGATTCTGGCGGTGGCCTCGATTTTGCTTAAGGACAAGTTCATCGACCTGGTGGACTTCACTGGCGCCACCGCTATTACTGTGTGCAGTCTGATCCTGCCGCTGATCTTCTACGTGAAGGTGTTCTGGAGAAAGATTCCGGTGTGGGAGAAGGCCATTTGTATCACGATTGCCACCGTCTGCGGTATCGTGGGATTCTACGTGATGATCTACGCTGGCAAGAACCTGTTCAACCCGGACGACAGCAGTGCCACATTCCCGTACTGTTCGGCTGAGTACCAGGATGAGCCGTACTACGTAAGGAATAGCACGGCATCGAACTGAGTCAGTCGCATGATCTAAAATATATTCGTTCCGATTAACATCCAATTCCCTAACTGGACCGATTCCCGTGGTGTATTTTCGTACAGATTTCGTGTCTAAAAATTGTGTACAGATCTCGGACAGCCCGCAGGCCACTCGCTGTCTAAATGTCTAGATTCAGTACAGATCCGAGGAGCCCTTTTTTGAAGTTAGTTACCGTAATCCTTATGTGCTTACTGACAGCCAAATTCATGATTTGAAGTGGGTCTATTCATGTCCATAAAAGTTACCTGCATAGAGAATATATGTGACGTGTGCAAAACTATATAAGTGACGTGAATGTATTATTAAAGTGAAATATCTACATCATCAGTGTCAGCTTCTGTGTCGGAGAAACTGAGCTCGTCGTCCGATGAAACATCACTAACAAAGCTGTCAATCAATCGTAGCCCATGCTCAGTAATAGCGTCGATTTCTAAGACGGTGTCGACGTAGAAACCCTTTCCGCCAGTGCCATGAGCCCTCAAATGCTTCAATACCTAAGTCCTCTGCGACCTCAGCCCCTTTCAGACGCAGCATCGTGACACTGACCGGAACGCCATCTTTACGCAGTAAATTTACCCACTGCACAATAGCAGCCTCCGCCTCGCGAGGGAGTATGGTCGCAACCCCGGGCTCCCTCACATACTTCATGACAGCAACAGTCGGAATTTGGCAGCGCTCCGCATAGAGCGATACGTTGGACCACCACTCGTAAAGTAGTTTGCGGCGCTGCTCCTTGGTGTCACCGCTGAGCTTTGGATAGAAATGACGCAGCGTCTCCTTCACATCTTTGCAGCTGATAAGGTGCCGAGCAACTTCTAACTTGTGCTGATTCGAGAAACTGGAGCGGGTATGCTTGGCCTTCTTTCTACCGTCCCCGCTAATGCGAGGTCTGCCTTGGTGTTGCGGCATCGCCGCGAGTCGTAGAATAAAAAAACTAATGGAGAACTGAACCTGTCAGTAAGCACATAAATTGCGATCGCACGATTTTTAGAGCTATGCTATTGGTTGAACGACTTGTCGGCAATGACTGAACGTCAGGAAGCACATAAGGATTACGGTAAGTGACCCTCACCCACGCACGGCAATCGCACTCCCTGGCAAGCCCCACCACTCAGCAGCGATTATGGCACCTGCAAGCAAGCGCGGCGGGCCCACAGGACCGCGAGGCTACAGAGATCCCGATACTACGGCGTTGCTAACTATCATCGATGAACCACGTGACTCGAGCGAATGAGATCGGGTCCGCCATTTGTACAATGGGCGTCTTGCGGCAGTCGAGGGCCGCGATATACGTTTTCATGCTGTTTTAACCAAGTGGGAAGACTCGCAGCCCCGTTACCCGTGTTCTAGCGGTTGAAATTAGCCAAATGCATGTAATTCTGCAAAAGAGTCACAACGTGGTTTTGGATGACGAGGTCTATATCGAAGCGTGTGGCGTTTGGGGGAGGGCGGATAGAACCAGAGTGAGCCGTCCCCCGCAGTTCGGGCGGATGGGAGCCACGTGGCTCCCGCAACCGCCCTACGTCTGCTTTATATTAGTTTCACTATACTAACTCTACACTCTCCTATACTCACAGTCTATTGGCTACATTTTCATCCAATCCGCATACACTCACCCTCCCTCTGGCGAATGGCGTCCCTTCAGCCATTCCCGGAAAAGCTTACCTTGGGGTGTGTCGCTGCTGCTTCGATTCGTCCGACCCCTTGCGCCTTTCGCCGCGGCCTGATTCGTGGGGGCTTGGATAAGTCGTGTGCTGGTGGTGGTGCTCCTCTTGGTCATGTTGCTCGGTGGGATGGCTTCGCCTCGTATCGACGCTGTTGACGTCACTAGCCATGATTTCCTTGTCGCTTCATGGGAGGAGCTTGAGCAGGGGCCGCTGCCGTCGCTCTCGACGCCGAGCCCGTCGTCCTCGCAGCCATCGTCGCCTGTCGCCTCGTCCGCCTCGCGCGTTGACTCTAGTAGCTCACCTTCGGGCTCAGTTGCCCCCGCAGCTCCAGCGAAGTCGCTCCGGGAGCTGGTGACGGAAGTTCTCGAAGGAGACTCTGATTTGGAATCAGATTCAGGTTCAGCCATAGTCGAGGTTGCCACGGAGACTGGTACGGGCCTCACGGACGTGAGTGACGACGAAGACGTTCCGGATCGTCCGCAGCGCCGTCGCTTGAGACGTGGTGATGAGACTTCTCACTGGCACCCGCCGCTGCCTGAGCCACCGGCTCGCCACCCAGTGTCCAACCACAAGAACCATTACGATCCGACTGTTCCGTGGGACTACTCCGCGGAGGCTGACATCTCGCGCTTGCTCGACGTCCAGGGTGATCAGCCGCATCGGTGCTTCTTGGTGCAGTGGAAGGGCAGACCCTTACAGATGACCAAGGTCTGGGAGGAGCAGCTTGACAATGTGACGACTCGACCAATGTTGCAGGATGTACTTACTTGGAAAGCGTCTGGCACGTCGGAGTCCATCATCTCGTACCACAAGGAGCGTGATACCGCGTCGGCTGCTGGAACCTGTTTCATGGATGCTTTTCGGTCGGCGCTTTACTATCTTGGGCAGCCAAATCTGGTTACGATGGAGATGTGGGACGCTTTTGAAGACACGCGACCTCCTGAGATCCAGAATGGCGTGACGCGCGAGGATGTTACAGCGTTCTTCAAGCTGCTTCAGCGTCAAAGCGTGCCGTTGGACTACGACCGCTTGATGGTCAACCTTCACTCGAGCTCCAGTGCCAACATTGAAACTCTCCATGGTTTCTGCAAGACTCTTGACGCTGGTGCTTACCTCGTCAGTGCTGGTGAAGATGGAATTGGACACTGTTTCGTCGTGATCTCGCATGGACCTGGCAAGCGACTCATCGCGCTTGATTCCTTCGACAGCAAGCGTGATCCGCCGATGGTCGTGATACCTCTCAGCTACCAACAATGGATTAAGCACGTGAAGTGGATCTGCTGTGTCGCACTGAAGCCGGGATACCAGTGTCGCCATGGAAAACGCAAGTCGAAGACTCAGCGCAAGCGGGAGAAACGTTTGAAGGAGCAGCAGCAGCAGTAGGGGTTGTAATTCGGGAATACATGTGGCCTTTGAGCCCCCCTCAGAACTGTTCATCGTCTTCGCCGCTTCGTTCTCCGGGTTTGCTCGAACTCCGCACTGAGGTCTGGAATTTGCGTGAGATTTTCCACGGGTTCCCAAGTTGGTTTCTCTTCTCCCACCGACTCCACAAGGAATTGAGTACGTCGTTTGTGGCGTCGTTTTCCCAGGAAATGCTTAACAATCTGACCGACACTGCCGTCTGCCAGAATTACGTCACCTGGTCGCGATAGTCGAGTAGACTCCTTGTATGGCTTCAATGATCCGGTGTTGAAGACAGGATGGAGCTTGTTTCCGGCCTGGATGTTGAGCTCGTAGGCGTGATTATGAATCTTCCGTACAACCGTGTACGGACCAATCCACTCCAGCCCAAACTTCGTGGAATTCGGTAGGCCAGAGTGCTTTGGGTTGAGATGCTTCGTGCTCAAGTACACTCGCTCGCCAACGTCGAAGACTTGTTCCTCTCGATTCCGATCGTACACGTCACGCATTCGTTCTTGGGCTTCTGCTAGCGCTTCCCGACAGCGCAGCAGAATGGCTGCTTGACGCTCGTGGAACTCAGCGCCAGGACGACTCTTCGGCGCTCGCACGAGTTGCTCCGCGGTGAGTTGCAGTGGGTTCAACGGTATGTAACCCAGATCTGCTTCAAACGGTGCAAGTTTCGTGCTGGAGTTGACCGTCGAGTTAATGGCAAACTCAGCGTTGGCCAAGTGAACGTCCCAGTCATCTTGTAGCGGGCCAACGAAGCAACGAAGGTAGTCTTCCAGTGTACGGTTCATTCTCTCCGTTTGGCCATCACCTTGTGCTCGGTGTGCCACGGTCATACTCAGCTTCGTTCCGATAGACTTGAAGACGTACTGCCAGAACCTGGAAACAAACTTCCGATCGCGGTCAGAAACGATGTTCGACGGCATGCCGTGCAGCTTCCAGATGTTGTCAATGAAGAGTCGAGCAACACTTTCAGCAGTCACTGTCTTGGTCGTAGGCACGAAGTGGCAGCGCTTCGTCAATCGATCGACGACAACCCAGATTGAGTCGACGTCGCGCTTCGTTCGCGGTAGATCAGTGATGAAGTCCATGGAAATCGATCGCCATCTCTCGTCCGGGATGCTCAGTGACTCAAGCAGTCCTGGAGGCTTCGTTAATCGCGGCTTGGTGCGTCGGCATGGCTCGCAATCCGCAATGAATCGCTGGATGGACTTCAGCATCTTGGACCAGTACCAACGGCGTGCTAGTGTCAAGTACGTTCGCTCAGCACCCGGATGACCCCCGTAGTTGGTGTCGTGACACTCGCTAATTATCGTTTGCCTCAACTTCAGATCGTTGGGCACGACAATGCGAGGTACATCATCAGTGGGAGTTTGGTACCAAAGGAAACCATCAGCTTCGGAGTAGCAGCGATACTTCTTGTGATGCTGTGATACCCGCTTGGGTTTTGGGTCAGCTGTACGTCGCTTGATAGCTGCGAAGATGGTTTGGATCTCACGGTCCTTCTTGTACGCCTTCTTGATGTTGGTGGCCAACGCAGTGTCAGTGGTCACCTCACTCAGCGCCAAGCTGAACGACGTATCGTCAAAACTCGTCACGCTCAAGTCGTGAAAAAAATTCGTCTCAGGTTGCAAGTCGGGCCTTCGACTCAGTGCGTCAGCGATGCCGTTCTTCGCTCCGGGCAGATAGGAAAAGGTCGGCTGGTACTCCGCGAGGATATCATACCAGCGAGCCAGACGACGGTTGGCCATCTTCTGCGTGAACAGACCTTCAAGACTCTTGTGATCTGTCTCGACAATCGGAGGCTTGTCTAAACAGTAGATCCTGAATGCGACCAGAGCGTGAACAATCGCAAGTAGTTCTTGCTGCTGGGTGGGGTAGTTGAGCTCTGCTGACTTCATCTTCCGACTGGTGTACGCAATCGGACGCTCAGCTCCATCAACAACTTGGAAGAGTACTCCACCAACAGCAAACTTGCTCGCGTCCGTCCGGAGACGCATAGGTTTATTGAAATCGGGGAGATGCAGTACCGGTGGGTTGCACAATCGCCGCTTCAACTCCTTGAAGTTCTTCAACTGCTCATCGTTGAAGTGGATCTTCGCGTTGCGCTTGTTCTGCTTCTTCAGGAGAGCGAACATGGTCGCAGTTAGCGAAGCATACTCCGGACAGAAACGTTGGACGTAGCCGGTCAGACCCAGGAAGCTGTGGAGCTCCTCTTGAGTTCGAGGTACGGGCCAGTCCTTGATTGTCTGCACCTTATCGGGATCCATTCGTACGCCATCTCGTCCAACGAAGTCACCCAAGCACGGGATCTCATTCGCGCAGAAGACACATTTGGCAAGCTTCACGTAAAGCTTGTTGTCTCGCAAGATGTCCAAGGTCTTCCTCAGCGCCTCGAGGTGTTCTTCAATGCCGTGTGACTTCGTGAAGACGTAGATGTCATCGCAGAATGACTTCGTGTTCTTCAAGTCACGAAACAACTTCGATGTCAGCCGGTGCATGGTCGCAGGTGCGTTGCAGACTCCCATGGGTAGTACCAGGTACTCCCATAGTCCGTTGGGGGCCTGGAACGCAGTGTACTTGATGTCCTCTTCGCGCTTGCGAACTTGGTAGTACGCCGACATTAGGTCCATCCTGGAAAACCAGTACGCGCCGGACATGGCGTCCAAGATGTCTTCCTTCCTCGTCATCGGAATACTTTGGCGCACCGTGTTTGAGTTCAAGTATCGGTAATCGTGAACAATTCTCCATCCAACTGGCTTGCGGACGCAGAATGTTGGCGCCGCATGTGGACTGATACTTGGACGGATGAGCTTCTTCTTCACCATGTCGATGACCCAGCGCACGATCTCACGCTGCTGTTCTGGTGACTGTCTCCACTGCTGCCGATACATTGCAAGATTTGGATCTTTCACGTCGATCCGATGCTCGATGTCGCGCTTCTCGGGCAAGCCTTCAGGAAGCTCAGGACGAAACACGCTGTCCTTGTATTCCACGAGTAGCGGAAACGCAGGATTGTCCTTGAAGCTATCCCAGTCCGTCTTCAGATACCGTTGGGCCTTAGCATTATCGGGCTGGTCTTGCCTCTGGAGTGATCGAGCTACTTGCTTGATCGTCTCGTTCGTCAGAACCATCATGAAGTCCGGTTCGTCGGTCGACTTGGTCTTAATTCGCAGGAACTTTCTCAATTTCTTGCGTGTGATGTACTTGGTTTCCACACCAGTCTCATCAACAACACCCATCGTGAACATCTTTTCCACGAATGTGTTCTTCCCCTGGGCACTGCTGCTCCCATGAGCCGCTTCTGCAGTACCCTCGCGTTTTGGCGACTTCACGTCGCGCTCTTCCACCGAACCCTTGCCGGTTGACGCGTCTTGTTGTTGTCCGCGGACAACGCGTGGGGCTTCCTTCTGCACTGCGTCGCAATCCGGACCATCTACGGACTTCACATCCGTTTCCAGCGCGGCGCCTCGACAGGAATCGGGTCATTTCGCCGACAGGCCTTTCGCCTCGACAGATCTCTGAAGCCCGGAGGCATTCACCGGTCCGCCTTCCTCGATCGGTCCACAGGTGGTACCTGATCGCTTCCAGTGCAGAGTTTTCACTCCTGTTACTTGAATACGTCGATCTCTCCAGTCGATTTGTGGCTGCATATCCTCGAAGAATGGGATTCCAAGGATGCAGTCAAATTCGTCAGGTATCGCGTAGACTACCGCGACGCACTTGTACGCTTCGTCTAGCCCTGACACCTGGATCTCGAGAGGCAGAACTTCCAGTTCCGCTTCCACGATTTGATTGTCTCCAAGCTTGACGCAGATGGTCTTGTCGCTGAACTTCGTAGTCTGAAGCTGATGCTCCGCTACCCAACGGCTCGACACGTAGATCGTAGTCGCTCCGCAGTCCAGCAACATTTGTCGCGTCGGGAAAGCATTACCAGCCGCATGTATCTCGCCGGAAACGGTGAACAGCGGCCGGGACTTGTAGACAAGAGGGTTTTCACTCAGAACGTCGAGTGTGCTCATGCCTTCCACGCGGAAGATGAGGGCAGAATACTCGCCATTGTAGGTCTCGATGTCCGCCGTTTGCTTGAGTCGCTGGAGCTTCTCACGCAGGACGGCTCGGTAGTTCGACGCCTCGAAATGTTGGAGCACGTGCTCACGGAAAATCCCCCACGTGTGCTCCTCGTTTCTCGTCGTCGAAGACCAATGCAGGAACCACCCCGAGGCAGGCTTCTCCATGGCCGACCCGGCGATTCCTGGCAGTCGCGTGCTTGTGTCCTCGATCAGGATACCGTTGATGTGACACGCGTTCTCGATCTGGAACAGCCATTCGCGCACGTCTTCCCCCTCTTGCCAGTAAACTTGGGCAGGTTGCTAGGCACTCGCGTGCGCCCTGCCATCGCTTGGGTCAGCCGGTCGATCTCAGCTTGTAGCTGGGCGTTCGTCGGCATGGGCTCCTTGTAGTCAGGTTGCTGGGACCTACAAGTGCTACCAGTATATTGAAGCGTGTGGCGTTTGGGGGAGGGCGGCTAGAACCAGAGTGAGCCGTCCCCCGCAGTTCGGGCGGATGGGAGCCACGTGGCTCCCGCAACCGCCCTACGTCTGCTTTATATTAGTTTCACTATACTAACTCTACACTCCCCTATACTCACAGTCTATTGGCTACATTTTCATCCAATCCGCATACAAGGTCAGCTTAAACGCAGCGTCACTTCCTGGCAGGAGACAGAAGAAGTCTGATGAGGGCGTATTTACAGGGAGCTCGAGTTCCGTGAGTCCGCCCTCATCAGACTGCTTCTGCCTCGCCGCAACCGCTCGCTAGCGGATGGCCTCACCCTGCGCCGGCATTGCCGCGGCAACGCTCGTAGGCTCGTCGACGAACGTCCGTGTGATCTATCATCCGCATTACGTTTGCCAGCGTCATTCAGTGAGCAAGTGGGACGTCTTCACCATTCTAGCCATTCAATCTATACACAAGCCGAGCAGAGCCCTGCAAGCGGGGCTTTTTGCGCAGTGAACGGCAGAGCACACGTGATGCCCCTCGCTTCGCTCGGCGGGGAGGTAGCTCAAGCTAAAACATGAAGTATTAAACATGGAAATACCATGCAATATCTATTAGGAGTTGGCTAGAGCAACAGAAAATGAAAATTCCTGCTGGGGATGGATGTCAGCCCTCAAATTCCCAAAATACCCACTTTTAGGGATAAGAACGCGCCTCGCTGGGCCAATACGGCAGGTATGAAGCCATGCTTGGCCTCATAGAATAACTATGAGCAAGATAGCCTAGCCACATGGCGTGGAAGCGTGAGCAATGAACGCATTTACGAATATGAAGCCGACAACTCGTCACCCTCCTTCAGTAAGAGCATCTCCAGCGGTGAGCTCAAAAACTAGTTTTATCGTAAAAGTATCACCGTTGAGACTTGAGATAGATTTAATTTAACGGCCCCACCGGTGAGTCGTATCGCGGGGTTTAAAACTTCACCAGGGTCTATACTTTGACTCTTCGGTCCTAAAATAGGACTCGAATTCTAACCTTTCTGACTTGTTTTCACTATGGGGATCGGAGCTCGATAATCAAAGCTGCTCAGGACGAACATTTGTCAAGGATTTAGTTAAGTCGGCAATTATTAATACGAGCTTTTCCCAAAAAGAGTACCGATTTGCTGTTCCGTCCCAAAATAAGTACCTGTCCCAAAATGAGTACCTGTGAGTGCCATTTGCGAGACAATCTCACATCAACACCCTCACTTCCTCTTCAACTCCCTGCCAACACCATGACCTCTGCTTCTCGCGCTCAGCGATCTGAACGCCCTTATGAGCTACGGGTCGGACATACGTTTGCGCCATCAGTTGGGGCGTACTGGATCAGCACCGGTCACTTGCCGCCGGGCGCGATCGCATCGGCAAGCCCTCGGTCCACTCCGTGTTAAGCACGCACTGCATGCCGGCGTTCACGTTGAAAACCATTCGTTACCGGTCTCTCCCAGCGTCTTGGCCCAGTTCTTGACGCGGCCCTCGAGCTACCGGTATGCATGTAGAGCCGAATGGTAGAGTAAAGAGTAGAAACGTAGTCATTTTTGCACTTTGTTCTTTGCTACCGATTTGCTGTTCCGTCCCAAAAGAAGTACCTGTCCCAAAATGAGTACCTATGATAACTACGACCAAAGTCTGCATGCATAGGGCATAAAGCGCAGCCGTACAGCATGACCCCCCACACTACGACAGATACCTGCAAGGGCTAGTGGGCACCTTGGGAAATATGATCTCTTTTTGGAAAAAAACTCTTATTAATACATCCTCCCGGTGGGGGCTATCCTCTCAACACCGACTTATTTTAATTTTCGTGGTCTTAAGGGGCTCGATAGGACCGAAAAATAAGTCCTACCGCTGGAGATGCTCTAAGAATTTATCCCCCCTCTGATCACCTTCAAAACCTCATAATAGTAGTAAACGTTTGTGCGCGTTTTCACGTGGTTATCTGTGTATCGACACTCAAAAGTGTACCGTATCCACCCCAGAAGCGGACGGTCCACTATTTGAGCTACCCTACAGGCTCCCTCGTGCGTTCGCATCCGTCGGAAATGAATGGCTCCCCCTGCATGGGCGACATGTCGGCCTTGGTGACGGCACGCCCGCTGCTTCTGCTTCTTCGCTAGTCTGGTGGTCTTGGTTAGCTCTTTGTCAGGCCACTAACCCCTTCTCCGAGCAGCTGCCGTGGTCCGGAGCCACGGCAGTTCCGGCCAGTACGCCTGGTGTCTGCGTTCTTCGTATGCTGCTGCGCCTTGCGCCGATCCCCTTGACTTCCTTTCCTTGGCGAAGAGTCTTCCGCGTCGTTCCCCCCTCGAATGCCCGCGCCTCGCCTTCGAAGTGTCCCCCGGCGCGATGCCGCAGTCATCAGACCGCTGGGGGTCGCCGGCTGAGCACTGAGCTCCCTTGGTTCGTCCGCGTCCGTAGCCGTGATGTGCCCTGCCAGGTTCTCAGCCCGGAGACCATTGGCCTCTACGTCCTTAACCGCTTAAGAACAGGGGGCGCCCGCGTCTTCCGCTTTAGCGCCCCCGAGAACGACGCCGCTGCGCCGCTCCCCGGGAGGGAGTCACCCCAACCCGACCAGGATCAAAACCTCATATGCTACAGTCATTACAGCAATTAGTCTGTGTTCAAAAATAGTCTGTATTCCTAAACAGACTAATTCATGTTGCTCGGTGAACCCAAGGTTCATAATTAGTCTGTCAACAAAACTTCAAAATTAGTCTGTCAAAATCGAGCTGTGGTCCGCTCCATTTCCACGACCGGGTTCGAGTCCCTAAATGCGGAGATTAATAGGCACAAGCTAGAGACGCAAAGCCCTAGATATGGTAGCATATCGCTTCGTGTTGATGGAGCTTGGCGTACGACGCAGTTGCTCCCGCATTTGAGGAAATCATAAAATGTACCCTAAAGAGTTTGATGGAAGAGCCTCAACTACAAATACCGTGGCTGTAGATGAAGAAGCATACAGCGTTTAAGAGACCCACGAGGAAAACGAAATGGTGCACCCAGTGGCGTTTAATGTTGCAGGCAACGAGGCGCTATAATAATATAGTTAAACTTTGAAGATGGATACTTATTCCTTTCCTGTTCACAATTAGTCTGAGTTCAAAATTAGTCTGTATTCAAAATTAGTCTGTACGCGGTGATGACAGACTATTTAATGTAATTCGATCAAAAAGCTGTTCACATAAATTAGTCTGGGTCAGACTAATTACTGTAATGACTGTACCGAGAATACACCAAAAGTACATGTAGCTGATTTTCTGTGTAAGAACCAATTTTGTACTGTGGTTGGTAAAAACGTTTGAAGCACGAACGTTTGCAACGTTGGTACGTGTTTTCCGTTTTTACTTGAACGTTTTTACCGTTTTTACTGTTATTTGACGTAATTACAAGTAAGAGATGTGACTTGGTTTTGCTATGTGTTACATGGATCTGAGCACTCCACTATTCGGGGGATTGCTGTAATTTGGCCCTATGCTGAGCAGTGTTCAACCTCTGCAACGTGTCGCGGCGGCTCGAGCTGTGTGGCACCTCCAAGCGCTACACCTTCGACTACGCTGTTCCAGTGTCGTCTGGGCTATTAGGCCGTGGGTGACGTCGAGTGCTGTGGCCACAGGGGTGTTCAAGCGGCGTCACGGTCGCGGTATGCCAGCAGCAGCAGCGACGACAATACAGAAGATGCTGTGGGTGACCAGCACGACTCTCACGGTCCCATGTGTACTTGGCATCCTGTGGGAGAACGATCTCACCGGGTTTTTCGACAGGTTCCTCGAGGCGCTGATTGGATGTACAAGCAGCGTCGCATTCGTGGCCGCAACACGTGAGCTTCGACATTGCCAGTGCCATCCAACGTACCGCTATGCCTGCTCTCTAGGTATACTTGGGGTTGCTGCACAAACAACGAATCTGCCACGGCCCAACCCAACACGACACCTTACGGGTCGGTGCTCGCTGCGGCAGCAAGGACGGCCACTGTCGGTGATCCAGTTCGGACTTTCAAGCTGCTGAGCACCTACCCGAGCTACCTCGAGCTACCAGCCGGCAACTCGATCAAGACGAACGCTTAAAGCGACGAGGCCAACTGACAGCTCGCGAACGCTATGAAGGACGCGTGCTGCGGTCACATGTACATCGTGTGCTGGGAGATCCTGACTTCAAGCAACCCAGGCGTTGACAAGTACGCGCAACTATCTAGCTTAACTGCTTATCAGTTGAGCTCGTGATTAATTGACTGCTTGGCGTCAATCTGCCTCTTAAACCCCAGCAAAAACCCCACAACTGGAGCAGCAAATACAGACAAGTAACGCCGAAAGGAAGATCATGCAAGTAAAATGTTTTTAGTCAATAAACTTGCATTTTCATATACATTTGCTGTGTTGAAATTCTAATGATGGCATGACTACAGTGGGAACTGCTCTTTTATCCTTAACTGTGAGCGCTTGGCCTCTACATACGCAACACCCGAGCATGTATGTAGACCTTAGAGATGCAGGCCATCTCGGAGAGTCCAAAGCAGTAAGGGGTATGATTTGGGTGGTTAGAGTACTGTTGTTGGTTCGAACGTTCGTTAATGCCCAAAACACGTTTTTACGTTCGTTGAGGCGTTTTAACGTTCCTTGGGAAACGAACGTTCTAAACGTTCGTTGCCAGCACTGGGGGGGGGGGGGCTTATCACAGCAGGAAGTCCGGCGCCTGACCCACGAAGCCATGGCAGCGAGGCGCTTTCCACCCGTGATACAATACCCAGAATCAAGACGAGGAGACTTTCTGCTGTCTACACTTTTCTCGTGGCGAGTCGTTGTGTGGGTACCAGAGTCTCTCTTAGCTTCGAAGAAGCCTGTCTGCATAGTTCGGGGTTGCAGTTGTAGGCCTCGCGTGAAGGAGTACAAGCAGCGTGTGGTAGAGGAGGTTGACACGAAGTGTCATCTTCTCTACATCAAGTATCAGTGCACGGGAGAAGCAAATGTTTGCTTTTCTACAGTGACATCGGAGTATTTACAACCTGGAAGTCGACTCGTTATGCACTTCCGTTATGTGCTAACCAAGAAGTCTGGGCTCTCGAAAGATCTCATGGAACTAGTGTACGAAGGCATGTTCTCCCCAATGGCCTCTCCAGTACTGTCGACAACATCAAGCGTCGTCGTGAAAAACAGTACAACAAGTTGCTCTGCCTGTTTGCTGACCAAGTTTGCCAGCACCGCCTCGCTAGTCCTCTCTACTTGGCGCCGACGCCACCTCCAGCTGACCAGTATTGCGCCAAACAGCGTCCAGTTGGTGCTGAGACGTTGTCCGCGGCCTGGATGCAGTCCTCTGGAATCTACAGCTCGGCTTGTGAACAAGTGATGCGCTGCACGGATGTGAGAAAAGACCATTCCGTAAAGTTTTGTAAGCGATTGAAAGTTTGGCCTGGAGGGACCGGCAAGAGGGGGAGCATAAAGGTCGCCAAGATGCTTCTTCTTCTTCTTCTTCAAAATAAGATTGGCCAAATAGTTGGTCGCCGTCTTACGCGATCGGAGAACAACGATGAGACGAAATAGCTCCTGGAATACGTGAAGGGCTCCCTTTTAGTCGCTCAGGATGGAGAAGAGCGGTTCGTGATCAGTGACAATGTAAACGCCGTTCGAAACATGGTGTGCAGTGTGTTTGGAGCTTCTGTTGGTGTTCGTCAAGAAGCCTTTCATGTTATTCAGCGATTTACTGAGAAGGTCAAGGATAAGACAGCCAAGAAGCAGTTGTGTACTCGACTGCATGATGCGATATACTCTGTTGATGACCAGCTCCGTATACCAGAAGAAATGGCTGCTCGTGTTCGTGATGCGGTGACTGCTGTAGCCATTCGCGACGTGGGCTGCCCCGAATCAGAGTGGATTGGTTGCTTGAACAGCAACCTCGAGCAGATAGAGCGTGGGGATATGT
Organism: Phytophthora x cambivora; assembly: GCA_033557925.1. Classification (NCBI taxonomy): domain Eukaryota; phylum Oomycota; class Peronosporomycetes; order Peronosporales; family Peronosporaceae; genus Phytophthora; species Phytophthora x cambivora. The sequence goes on along the minus strand of JAUCEB010000012.1, from coordinate 310,260 downwards.
ATGTGAAAGACAATAGCTATGATGAAGTAGAGGGTACGAGCGTTCGTGTGCTGTCGACAAGCCAGTTGGAAGGGTTCCACTCGGTTTTGAATAAATTATTGGCCAGATTTGTGTCTGCTGAGATCGGTCTTCGCATACCTCGATGTGTTCATTTAGAGTCATAACCTGAAGATTGGCTCCAGGTATGGTTGCAATCCACCGCTGGAGCACGCTGATATCGCCACACTGGCCCATGCAGCAAGTTTCTGTCGCGACGTTATCTCGGAGTCTCCACGGCAGGAATTCGTCTCCAAGCTGCTGTCTACGAAGCTGGTGTCTTCACAGTACCGGTCGATCACAGAGCACGATTTTGGTTTTGAGCAGTGGGGTCAGCTATTCGAGTCGGCCCAGGTCGATCTCGCAGCGCTCGAGACGAATATCCACCACGCACAGCAACACAGCGCAAATACCAAGGAGCTGCTGTCGATGCAAGCTGTGTTCTCAACTACCAGTCGCTTACCGAAGGCAGCTTTCTTCGACTCACTTTGCACGACTGAGCTCGACTATGCAGCAGCGACCGGGTTCTCATCACAGGAATTTGCCCTGCTCAGGCATCTCTGAGCTGAGCAATTAAGCTCAGCGCGCATCTGGGATAAGTGCGCGTTGGTCACCATAATAATGTTCAACGTAGTCGTCACGTCAAATTCCAACAAGCAGTTGAGGCTGCGTCGTCGCAGCTACACCACGATATCCGCCAAGCTCGAAGGCATAACCAAACACGACACCGATGCATCGGCCCAGAAGCTAGCTGCTGCAACGAAGAAGCTATTCAAGTTTGACAGCTCAGCACCGGTAGACGACGAGCTCACGGACCACGAACAAGCATCTCAAATTGATCTCTTTGATACTCTCCGACAAATGCGCGATCTTCAAAAGAAGCGACAATTTTTCACACAGATCTACGACTTTACTGGTGAGTTAGCAATCTTAATTTTTCACAGCCCAAATAATTGATCTAAGCTACGAACGCCTGTCGTTTGTGATGTTGCTCGCAGGCAGTGTGGATTTGAAGTCCAATCTCAGCATTTCTTTTTGTGACGACGACAACTAGCGCAAGACGTCTCTTTACGTTTGCGCGATGATGGTGTTGGTTCCGCGTTTGCTGTGGCGACTGAAGCTGGCATCTTCTTCGGTGCTGGCGTGGATTTTAAGCGGCAGCGGAGAGCATTAACGGAGACTTGCGCACCCGGATCTGGGTAGAGTCTCGCATATTCCACGAAAATACGATTCCACTTGCCATTTTGGTTTGGCAACTGCGCTTCCAGTTTGCGTTGCTGCTCGATGTGCTCCGGGGTAATGAAAGCTGGAGATTTCTGCAAACATAGCGTTGCTCCAGGACTTGGCAACATCGTGAATTCGATGGTTTCGCTTGTGCGGCACTGCTCAAGCGTGCTTGTGGCGATTCCTGCGCTGGAGTTGGTGGTGATACCGTCGGGGAGTGAGCAACGAGAAGCGAGGAATTATTCAGGAGTGGCGCTGGTTCGGCTTGAGTCTGAGTAGCTTGAACCGCTGAGTGGCTGACGGCTTGCAGTTTAGAATCCACCGCTGTTTTACTGGTTGCGTTCTCCCCGCTGATCTCACACTCGCCCTGATGTTCATCATCATTTCTGGAGGGACCTTGAATTTAATTTTCAGACTTGCACCTCGATTTGAAGCGCGCTTCAGGTTCTCCCATCTTTGAAAATCTGATGCGCTAAGTCGCCAGATAACTACTTATTTGTTTAAGACAAAGGCGTGATAAATATCTTGCTGTACCTAGGCTCAGGTATTGATGCAGTGCCGCAGCCGAGTCGATGTGAGGACAGCAAGCGGGAAGGCGGCCATCACCTGACGTCCTGGACGGACATCTTCGGCTCCATGCGTAGGTCCCGCAGCTGAGCCAAGGAGAGCGCGCAAGACAGGAGGAATATCGCAGTAAGAGGGATGCTTCGTCCCAATGCGCAAGCTCAGTGCTATGGCACGTTGAAGCTGGTGTGGCTTTGATCAATCTGGCTGTGAGTCGGCATATCACATCACAACGTCAAGAGTTAGGCGTTAGTCGCGGCAACCAGGAACTACGCACCGCGCGCTTACCTATACCTTGCCGTGCTATTGATGTAGTTGCCGGACCTCAAGCCCCGGGATGCTGTCCTTGTGCTGTCTGCGGCTCTTCAGCGAAGCACCAATCCGTTCTGAACGAAATACTGGGGCTGGCGGGGCAAAAATGCGGGACACAAAAGTGGTGAGAAAAGGTCGGATCTGGTCAAAAGTGGTGTCGGTCGGTCGCGGGACAACCCCCAGTAAAATCTATAAACCCCAAATGTTCAGCGGATGGGTCAGCATCCTATTGTAATAGTATTACGATAGAGGTTATTACATATTAGGGGTGTAACATGTATTTCACGCACAGCTACATCGTTCACTCTATTTAGTCGTGCCTCGACTATTTCTGGTTTAATCGCAGGATGCGAAAAAAACTGTATGATTAATTTATGTGCACGAACAATTGTGGTGCATGCTTAATTTAGGTATTTTCCAGGACAGCTGCCGGCTATCCAGTGACAATCGACTGCATTGGTGCCCGGCTATCCAGTGACAAACGACTGCATTGGTGAAGTGGTTTAGCGGCATCGAGTCCACGCGTATAAGCGCGGGTTAGAGTCTGCCAGTAGTGATAACACAGAAGGATTCCCCTAGGGGAGTCCGGAACCGTCTTGTAATTCCTTTTGTAAAAGCAACAAAAAACGAAATTTTATTATGCAATATCTAAAGAGACACTGAATTCGCGACTTCCTTGTAGCCTTCTTCAAAAAAATCTGAGTACAGCTCCACAATGGCCCTGAGCTTCCTGTCGAGCTGGTCAACCTTCCACACACCATCACTTGGAACGTCGAGTCCGCACTGAATCATTGACTTCTTCGCCCAATTGACGCCGTTGCGGTCCTTCTCTTCGTTTACCAGCTTGATGCACTCCGCGGCAAGATTCAAAAATAATTGTTTGCCGGGGGTAGCCAGCTTTCCTGATGACGCCGATCCCGTCTTTCAGACCCTTCCTGATCGCCTCGATATTACGTCTCTCCGCAAGCCGGCGCCAGTGCTCCTTGATGCGCTGGATGGGGAACCGATAAGCAGGCTGCACCTTGTCAGTATCATTTGCTGGAAACAGGCGCACAGTCACCCGCAGCTCCCACGCGTGTGTCTTCGACTTCACTCCCTCAATGACCGCTGGCATTGTACATCTACAGGGTTCTGGCTGAAGCGAACGGTCCCAGCAACGTGGCTCTTGTAGCCACTCTGTCACGAGACGGTCGTTAATGAATGTGATTGGTGATCACCGGTAGCAGACGCCAGAAACATTGTCGGGAAGGTTGAGAATCGGGTAGCTGGACTTCTTGTTCTTGAATATCAGCATGGGACAGAGGATGCGGGCATTGCTGCCTCCCTTTGGTAGCACGCACATTGTTATGGCCTCTCGACCTGTCTCGTCACATCAAATACCATAACGCCAGACATTACCTCAACCCCGTTACACGCATACAACACGAACCTGACACAATCCTGTGATACTTGACAGACTGAGTACCGACAAAGTCCAAGGTCTTTCCATCGTCAAGGTCGATGACGAAATGGCTTCCGTCCATGTTGTACTGGTGCTCCGGGTCCAACAAGCCGTCTTGAAACTGCCGCTTCAAGCTTCCCAGGTGCCTTCCCACAGCTCCATCGTTCTCCATCTGCTTTTCTTCACTTACTTGTTTCTTTCCCTTGTGACGCCTGTAGACGATGTTGTTCCGCTCGGGGAAGTCCTGAATGCGGCGAGGCCTAAGGAGGCTGGCGAACGGCTTACCATTCACGGAGAGGCGAACGTTGAAGACGTGGTGCTCGCTGTCATCAATAAATACGACCCCCATCTCCGCGACCAGCTGATTCGACATCTTGACGCCTGCTCGTCTTAGACGTCGAAACTCGACCAGGATGAGCGGGTACAGCCATTCCCAGTGCGCACCGAGCTGTCTACCCCTTCCACCGAGCGCCTTGACGACAAACTGGTGCCTGACTCGCTGGCTTGCGGTGGAGTACTTGAGCTGATTGGGTTCTGCTAGCTTGGCTGCCGTGTGCTCTCACTTGTTCCACCAGTCTTGCGCCTTGTTCATGCTCACACGACGGTCCGATGAGCGGAATGTGGCGGGGAAGAAATCTACCGCACGACTGTAAAGACCTTTAGCCCGTGTAGCGCTTTATCCAGCTCCATCCAGTCTGTGCATCGCACACGGTCGCACACAGGAACAACTTGCTGAAGGCTGCGAGGCTCTTCATCAGCCATCGTGTCGATTTAACAATGAGCTCAGGCTATTTGTGCTGAGCTACGAGAACTCGGATGGTTGGCGTGCAGGACTACTCCGGCTAATTTAGGTATACGACTAGTTTTGGTGTACGACTAATTTAGGTAAAGTTACCTCAATGTCTCCCATAAGTATGATGCATGACTATTCAAGTCACGACTGAGTAGAGTGAACGGTGTATTAAAAATACCATCGGATTACAAAATGTATGCTTATGTTAGTAAAAGCCTGGCACGGACTCAGGATATAAAATCCTGAGAACAGTCGCAACAATCTGCAATGGTTTCCTTATCACTGAAGACGAAACCTTCCACGCAGAATAGAGAATCGTAGTGTACCTACCACCTTATAGATTGGATCATGCTACAGCAACAGAAACGGCCTGCTCTGCCTCCATTACTTCGAGCTGGTAAAACGCAAACAAATCTGTCGGAGTATCGGAGATCGGAGGTCGGAATCGGATTTACCGGGGCCTGTCGGCCCCGGCATATCCTATAAATTACATTTGGACAAACTACTCAATAAAAATCGTAAAAAGAAATAATCACTTTCACATTCAATATTAATTATACCGGGAGGGCTACGTAGTAGCCTGTAGGGCACCACCAGCTTTATTTCGTTCAAAAAATGTCGACTGAGTTCCAGGTAACATTCGCTGTACCTTCCGCCTTGTTTCTGGGAAGAGGTGTATAGTTCAACTTCCCACATTTTGTAGAAGGTGTTCGGCTTCTCAGAAACAAAGGTACGGTGACCCATGAATTTGTTCAGTGTGTGTCTATGTGAGAACGAAGCCAAACGGAGTGGTAGTCCAGATATTTGCATTTTGTAGAAGGGTTGAACGTAGTCAATTGGCGTAGTAAGTACGGCTAATATAAAGTGCAGCTAAAAGAAGGTAACTATCCCCCCTTTTGAAACCCCCACTTAAGTACGAAAACTCAGCGGACCACTTCAAATGCGATTATCTCGAAAACACCAAAATGTTAGGCCGTGTTCGACTTGAGCCCAAACGAGCTCTTTTTATCCAAATACAGCTGCATTTCCCAAACGAGCCCGATTACGACTTGAAACACCCGAAATATAAACCAGCTTGTTGACCGAAAACGACTGGTTGTGAAATTCAGGTCCTGCTCACATTTGGAATCCAGCTCGTTCACCGCAATTAGAAACAGACCTCACTTGACAACTAACGAATGGAGCAGCAGATGAAGAAACAGCGAGCTACCTGGAAACGCACAGACGAGAAGCTGCTGCTGAAGTGCTACCTCGCTGCGCGTAATGACGCATCCCTCAAAACAGACAAAGGCGTCAAGTCCAAGGGCTGGGCGAATATTGTAGCCCGTCTCGCGAAAGAGGGTATTAGCGCTGACAAAGGTTAGTGGGCGCATACTGTATTGGACGAGTCATCACTTCTTACTTAATATGAGTGTTTGTATGCCTGGCGGATCAAAGTAAAACAAAAAATTCACGGCTGATGTATGAGTACGACGTTTTTAAGAGACTATGCGACCTTAGTGGTGCTGGCTGGAACAGCCAGATCAATGCACCTACCCTCACTGACGAGAACTGGGCATCGTTAGCGGCGAGTCAACCTCGCAATTCTCCACTGTACAAGCGATTCCGTGAGGACGGTTTTGAGCACAGTGAGCTGTGCGCACTGATTGCAGGTGACTCAAGAGCGAACGCAGCAGACGCTACGAGTGTTACCGGTTTTCTAGCAAACGAGACGCATGCACTCTTGAACGGCCCGGCAGAAGACTCCGAGAGCGACGACCGTCAAGATAACACGCAGCCTGTCGGCGAAGACCAAGAAACCGCCGGAGACGCTGAGAACGCTCCCCCTTTCGCCTCACCTACAGCTGCTCAGCATACAGCCCGGGTGAAGCGCTATCGAGACGGTCGCAAGAAAAACGCAAGTGGTGCAAGCAGGTCGCGTGAAGGCATGGAAGCATTCTTCGCTACGGCAGAGCGCTACTTTCAGCTGAAGGCCGACCTCATAGCCAAGCAGCTGGCTTCTCAAGACACAAGTCAAGTCGAGTAGTAGCTGCAACTTGCATGCAGTGACTCTATGCTCGTATAGCTCTGCTGTTAACTCCACACCCGGTCTCATATACACAATACTTCACCAATCGACCCCATAAAATATGCCCCTGCGTCCCATTTTGCATCGCCCCGTCCCAGACGATGACCTCGTCCCATACGCCGGGTCCCACATTTTTTTTATCGCGCCAAAAGCCTCCACAATGTTACCAGCCCCGTCACATTTTTGTGGGACCCGGCGTCTGGGACGAGGTCGTCGTCTGGGATGGGGCGATGCAAAATGGGACGTGGGGGCATATTTTGTGGGATCGATTGGTGAAGTATTGTGTATATGAGACCAGGTGTTAATCCTGAAAGCTATCGTACTCGCCCCACATGGCCGCTGCCATCCAGTCTCTCCAGTTACTAGCCGAGGAAAAGTCGAATGGAAAGACTTCAATGGCATCGGCCCATCGTTCATCACCATCGTCGTCGCTACCTTCGTTGCTGTCCTCCTCGTCGCTCAGATCCGTGGCTAGGTCATGGGCGTTCTGCTGACGAATGAAGTTGTGAAGACATGCCGTCGCAAAAACTATCGCGTTGGCAACGACGAACTCACATTCAATCGGCACTCGTAGGATCTTGAATCTCCGCTTTAGGATACCATTGACACGCTCGACGACGTTGCGCGCTTTCGCATGTCTGAGGTTGTAGAGGCCCTTTGCTGTTTTAGGTCTCCCAGATTCGGCTGCCCCCTCTTTGAGATGATAGCGCATCCAGAACTTGGGGCTGTAGTGCATACCCAGCGTCTGCGATGACGTAATGATGTTCTCGAACCTCGCGTAGAAACTCGCTCCGCGCCAGTACCATCGAGTCGTGCGCAGCTCCTTCAGCACCAGGATAAATGAAGCCAATATTCATCTCCCAGTCAGATGCTATCAGTACATTTGTGGATGGCCACCCTTTTCGGTTGCGGAAGCGCTCTCCGTCCTTGGCTGCAACTATTACCGGTATATGAACACCGTCAATTGCCCCGACTGCCTGGTCGAAATAGGGTAAATCTTCTGTAAACCAAGTGGGTACAGTCTGTGGCATGGTGATGCTGTGGGACAGGGTCTTGATAACTGCATGAAGACCAATCCGGCGATAGTGGTGTATCATAGAGAAAGCCATCTTAAACTTGACCTCTTGATCCCTGCACGACGCGCCCCTTCCAAGCCAGTCGAGCAAAACAGCTAGGACCTCTCGGCGATGCTTCGTCTTGGGCGGTATAAGTGGCTCACACAACGCATACAACGCGTCAAATGCGTACCTGTCCATTCTGAAGTGGTATCTATACAAAACCCCATTAGGACTCGTGTATATCGACTGAAAAAACCGTGTTTGGGAGCTGTTCGTGTCTAGTAGTCGCGGTACAGGGTCGTTCTGAGCGGATGAATCTTGCTTTGCTGAATTGAGCATCCTCACGAGAGCTTGGAGGAGCCACAGGTCGTCGTCATCGTCTTCGCTGTCTGCTATCATTTTTTCGCAAGTCTTCTCTCCTACCAGGCTGTCCACCTCTTTATTATGAATGGCTCTCACTGACTTTGTTAGTTCCAGCTCTTTTTTACTGAAACACGATTCTTTCTCTTTATCAAATGATTTGTTAACAAAACAACTGGCTTGTGGTTCCAGCCCGATTTTCATCAAGCTCGATTGCGCCGCACAAGTCGAACACGGCCTTAACTAGCATCAGTTTGTTTTGCGCAGTCTCATTTTTTAGTTGTATGGTAGATTTAACGGCAAACCTACATCCCATGTTTTCAATCCTGCATTTGAATGGCTCAATTCGTGCATAAAACGGCCGAAAATCGTTTTGTAAGCCCCGCCGTGCTCGCCGTACAAGGAGTTAATCAGAAACTCAGTACATCTTCCGTTTGGCATATTCCATGGCCTTTTCAATGAAGGTATTATGGCGTTAGTACAGGTATCACATCACCAGGTAGGTATTTTAGGATCTGAGATTGGGATTTGTTTCGAATTTAAATGAGTGTGTTTAGGGTTAGTAATGCGACTACTGAAACAATCTCACAAAACATGGACTTTAAGCCAGGTTTGCCCAAGTTTTTTTTACTAGAAACATGGTTTGAAAACATGGGCAATATCGCCTGCCTATATTTAATGGTGGTGCCAATAGCCGTCTTCTCGAATGTCCATGATCCATTTGATCGTAAATATACTTGACCGTAAATTGCGTAGCTGTTATAGTTTGAATTGGTGTGAAAGATGAAGGCATCGGACGTGGTGAAGTGCTCGGACGCGCGATACAAAAGGTCTCGGAGCCGACAACACTATTAAAATCAATGACCCTAAGATCGCACTTGGGACGTGACGGATCTTCAACCTTGCACCAACACGCCGTTAGCGGCTTGGTGTCTCCGGTGCTGTCCGCTCTGGCAGCGCCGCTGCCAGTGCTTCCATGCCAACCAGATGCCGTCAAAGTATAACGATACAACGCAGTCGATCGTATTTGTTGACGATGCTCGTGAATAGTGAGTGTATTCTCACTTTAGCGATACTCAGTCGAGCGTTCTCTTTTCAGCGACTAAATTACTCGTGCGCTCCAGCAGGAGCCAGAGGTAAGCGCTGGCGATGCCGACCCGTACAGCAGCTACGCATGCGCAGACAGCGCATCGGTCGAGACTCAGAAGATGGTGTATCCAGCGGCGCATTGAGATTTTACTGTGATGAAAATTACAATGTTGCTTTAAATGAAGCTAGCAGGATACTAGCATCATATCGGCAAAGAACTTCGCGACACAGTTACATAACGCATTTAAGATGAACCTTGCGAGAAGAAGTGCATGCAAGGCAAGGCGGGGAAGTTGGAGCAGTTCCTGTAGTCGCTATCAGATATGACCGCGGAGGATAGGAAGCAGTCACATGCAAAAAAGGCCTGAACGCTGCTGGGGTATATCAAGACTTGCGCCGCAAATACGACGACATTGTTACAGGTAGAACGCGCTTTCATGTGCTTTTCGAGACCCAGCAGATCAAAATGATTCTTGTTGACAAAATCTAAAAAAATCTCTAAAAACAAAATATACACCTGAGATTTGAGATTTTGATTTTTCAAATGTAATTTTGGCAGTGAAGGAGTTCGAATCCGGCTACAACAATAGGCTCAATAGATCCGCAGCGAAATTTGACGTTTAGGGAGCCAATAAAAAATTTCTGCGACCCGGCGAATCTGAGGCAACTTTTTCAACGGGCAGTTGCTCGACAACGGCTGAATGAAAAACTATCGAAGGACCTCTATCGATAGAGGAGGTGTTCGTCGTTGGAGGAGGTGTTCGTCGTTGCGATAGTGCACTTAACCCCTTGGACGCCGAGGGTTGGAAATTCACCTTATGCTGTTCAGAACAGCATAAGAATAACTTGGTTTCATTATGCCTCTAAATCCGCAAAACGTATTCTCGTCCTTTTCCAGAAACCGAAAGAATTTGATTGGTCCACGTGTCCAAGAGGAGACGAGCGATTGGTTAGTAAAACGTATGCCTTGAACTACCGCGTGCAAGGGCGGGCAGATTCCCCCCCCCCCCCCCCGATAAATCATATTTAGGTCCCCCTGTTGCCGCCTTCTCGCAAAACCATTCATTCTTGGATTTTGCCGCGCAGGACTCAAGTATGGCATACGCCATGGACTTTCGCGCGATCTGGCCGCTGCTTCGGAAGGAAGGGTGGTCCTGGAAACCAGCAACCGGGATCCAGATTCAGTTAGTTGTCATTTATAGCCCCGGTACGCTGCTGTGTCTAATACGTCTACGTATACAGCCACAACTACCTCAAGCCGGGCTGCAAACTGAAAGGAGGAGCACGAGGCGTGGACTTCTTCAACGGCGAGGACGAGCTGCTCGCTTACATCCGCTCAGGCACGGAACTATCCGAGCGGCTTACCATTAGCAACGTAGCGGTCCGGCCGCCGAACGAAGCAAGTACGTACAGCACGGGAAAATGATTATCTTATGAGCATTGCCTGCTAACACTACTCATACTGGAGTTCAAAGTACGCTTCCAGGCCAAGCACTGGCCCCGCCAAAGCGTCCTTCGACGCCCACACCCGTGACTGAGGCAAGTCCACCAGCAAAACGAGCGAAGCCTGCTTCAAAGCGACCCGCAATGACCTCCCGCGCTCCCAAGGCCAAGCCTAAGCAGCCCAGCAAGAAGCAGATGGCTCAAGAAGCGGACAAACGGCGAAAGGAATTGGCAGCTTTTGAAAAAGTGTGGGGTGAACGGAACGTAACGGTAGGAGATATACTAGCTACTCAAGAGCTCTCTATGAACTGATGTGGCTTTGATTGTATATTAGCAGATGGAAACGCAGTCGTGCCGCCTGACCAAACAGCAGTCTTAAGTTCAGCTCCCGTGGTTAGCAGTCACCGTATCCCGAAAAGTATATAGTCTCGCAGTTATGCTGACGTGTACAATGCTGACAAGGGATGTTTATACATGTTAGATTATGCTGACAGGAACGGCAGCGAACATTCTAATGCAGGCATGAACAGCACAACGGATCAAACTAATGCTTACATTGATGCAAATGCTGACGGGGAAGCCCCGACTAATGCTGACGGGGAATCCCCAGGTAATGCTGACACGGAGGTACCATCGAATGCTGACACTGGTAAAGCAAACGCAACGTCGGAAGCTGAGAAGAACGCAAATGAATCCGTCCCTATTGCTGACAATAACGGACCGAACCCAGTTGCTGATAGCACAGCGGCATCTGCTAATCGTGAGGTGTGTGATCTCTCCGATTCCAGTCCACGACACAGACACTTCATTTCCGAGGAAGAAGCGTATGAACCGAGCGACGAAGAAGATGGCAGTGATGAAGAAGATGAAGTCTGTGGAGTTCGCCTGGACGACAACGACCAAGAAAGAGAAGATGAAACAAAAGAAGGCGAGAACCCCCCAGAAACGTCGAATACCGAGCATTGCGTGACGCCGCCTGCGATTTTGGCTTCGTCGACCCACCTGACCCGAATATTGTTGGAGACACCCACGCAACCGCTCTCGAGACCGACGGCGAGGGGGGGACAAGGATTCCGCTGAAGGTATTGACGACGGCGTTGCTGACTCCGACAGCGATGAAGACGACGATGATTTGCCGCGCGAGGAAAATCTACATAAAGAGCTGAATCGCATAACGGTGCTGATGGATGCAGCAGAGCTGGAACGATTGCACATGCGTGTTCAAGGTGAGTTATACTTTAAATTTTGCCAACCTGACGTGAACAGTTTTTAATTCAAATGTTATGCTAACAGGTCGTCGGAGGTTTACGACGACATCCAGCTCGACCAAATGAAAGTAGACGGATGGGAAGTGCTGCCTGAGAACATGGGGGCTCCGGTCGTAAATGATCCTGAAGTGGACACAATGTACTCTGGATACTACGGGCTATCACAAGACATTCCTGCAGCTTCCAAGACGCCGCTATTCCTTTTCTATTACTTTTTACCGAAGGCCTTCTGGCGTGACGTTGCCAGCCAGACCCACCTGCATTGGAAGCAAACGCTGGAAGCTAGACTCGACAATGCGGAAGCGAAGGAACGCGAGGCTACGCATCGTGCACAGCGAAGTAGGGATACATTGCGGCGAAACCTTGAGAAATTTGAGAAGATTGCTCCCCACGAAATCGTTCAATGGATTGGCTTGACGATTGCACATGCATTGAGTCCTGTAAGCGAATGGAAGATCACTGGAGCGCCAAAGTCACGGGTGTACTTCCGATGGGGACATTTAGCAAAGTGATGCGGCGCGACCGGTTTCGCGATATCTCGCGGTTTCTACATTTCACCGATAACGAGAGCCCTGCGACCGCTACAGATCGAGCTTGGAAAATACGATCCGTGCTCTCTACGCTGAAGAGGACGTTCAAGGAAGGCTACGTTCTTGGGTCACGTGTTGCCATCGAAAAAGGAATTCTTCCTTCCCACAACAAGCGAAATCCGACAAGGATGTTCATGAAGGACAAGCCGCATCGCTGGGGCTCTAAGTGTGTGATGACTTGTTGCGCTGAGACCGGGTATTGCAAGAGGTAAATGGGTGTTGACAGGGTCAGTTTCAGATCTCGATGTTATGCTGGCATGGTCTGTATACAATGCCGCTGATCAAAATAGGGTCGAGCTTGATATCGGGCGCGCTGGTGACACCGAGCATTCGCAGGCTATGGACATAAAAAATGGTCCTGCTGCTGTCATCCGAAACGTTGCGTGTGTGTTTCGGGGCCTTCCATACGAAGGACGGCGGCTGATTATTGGTGATCGATACTACACTTCCATCCCGCTGGTCCAGCAGCTACGCACGATGGGCTTCAACTACGTGGGCACTATGCAAACTGATCGCAAGGGCTGGTGCGATCGTCGGAATCACCCAAAGAAGAAACGGCAAGCGCGGACCCCCCGGGGCACATTCCAAATGACAGTGGCGAAATCAAACCCCTGGCCTGGTGGCATTGATGTGGGCCGACAACACTATCGTCTACTTCCTAGCGCCCCAAGTGACTACTGAAGCAACCACCGTCCGGCGTCACGAGAGGCGTGGGGGAGCAAGCGACGTTCCCTGCCCTGGTCTCGTAGCTGAATACCAACGCTTCATGGGAGGTGTGGATCGGCATGACCAACTACGGCTACAAGCGTACTCGTTGCAGTTGTCCACAAGGTACGTATAGCGTTATGCTGACATGGTGTGGTTTATAATTGTATTTTATGCTGTTCGGATGCTACAGGTTCACCAAGTACTATAAGAGTCTATTCCTCGGTCTTGTTGACATGGCCCTAGTCAACGCCTACATCGTCTACAGAAAACTATGGGAAAGAAAGCCCCGAAAGGACTCGCACTTCAACTTCTTGGCAAGGCTTCACAAGGATCTAATCGAACAAACAGAGACGTGTTTTACGCACTTAAGAGCAGCGCCAAACGTGGCAGCAGAGATTCCGAGCGTCGTACAGGGTGAACACAAGCTCACGCAGACCACTGACTACCACATGAACAATGGTGTTCAGCGCCTCCGCCAGAGACAGTGTAAGGTATGCTCCTGCTACAAGCCTGAAGGAAAGAAGCGGGGAGGAACGTCTTCCTACTACGGCGTCCCGTGCTCACAAGGAAAGAAGGACCCATCACGCTTTGCAACAAGGAGCGCGGTCACTCCAACAATGAGGGTCTCACCTGCACTCAGATCTGGCACCTTGCACCAAAGACAAACCATATCCGCGACCATGGAGTAGCAAAGGAGTTGTCGTTACGCTACAATACATGCTGGTTCATATTACGAGGCAGTGTCTTAGTTGTAAACCATTTACAGGCCGCGTAGTTAGCGAGGCTGCGGGTGCTGCATTCCCTGGACGTCTGCGGCTACTGCTTCCTCCCCTCCGTAATTCAAAAATATCAGGATTGTGTGACTTCGTGCAATTGGCTGTGATTGGCTTACATAAATTTCCGGAACGTGCCCATCCTCTTTGCGAGAATTATTACCCGAGAGGTTAGCTTCAATTTGTGCGAAAAACATCCAAATTTGTTCTTGTACCCAATATTGTATACTGAAAATCATATTATTTCTTATGCCGTCCGGGACGGTTTAAGCGTTTTTTTATGCCGTCCATGTCACCCCTCCGCGTCCAATGGGTCGCACTTCAACAAATGGTTAACTAGCATTCTTTTGTTTTGCGCAGTCTCAAATATCACATCTATCCACTTCATGTTTTCACTTGAGAACCCCCCTCCCGGTTTAAGCGCCAGCGATCGAGTCTAAGAGCGTGTTCGCGTTATGCTGGAGATAGAGATGGCCAATATCCATCTCTTGTTCGTTCGCAATGTATCCACCTCCAGCCATCTTTTAATCCAATGACGTGAAGGGGTTTTAAGCAACTCTCCGAGGCCCAGATTTCGAGAGGATGCCCCCCCCCCCACCCGCGCGATCACACGAACGGCAGCTCCCGCTATTCAAGCTTCTCATACGGGCATGACTCTTACTCACGACGACGACGTGCCAGTGGCACTGCCACCGCCCTCACTCGTCGGATCAGTGACGCAACCGCTCGGTGATGACAGCTTGCTTTCTGGTCGATGCTGCGCTCACATTTATTCCTCTCGCGCAAGGCTCGCTAGCATTGTCATCTACACCTGATCCGGTGCCTACACTGTTCTTGCTGATGAACGATCCTGCTCCACCACTCGCGACATACAGTGCCATCGTCTGCACTACCGCGGTGCAAGCAACTATTTTTACGGCAATGATCTCCTCCTCCTCCATGCTGAATTTGTTGCTCTTCGCCGACTGTCTCCAGGTGTCTCCACCCCTCTCCACCTCCAGTAGCTAGATACAAAACCGGCCATTTGCCTCCAGTCGTGTTGTTGTCACCTGCCTTCTTTTGACTAATCATGTCCTTATATTTCTGCATTGCCAAATCCATCTCCACCTCCAGGTACGTAGCGAACACGCTCTAACGGGTGAAACTAAATATTACCTTGATAAATGGTTTAGCTACTCCAATTGTCGGGCAACACGTGCGTGCAACTTATATAGAATATGGAGGATTCGTTTGGTCCCAAAACCATAGCACTTTTATTGCGTCTATTAATAGTATCGTATCTCCCTTTTGCCAAAACATTCAACTGAGTACTGCCATCACCCCCCCCCCCCCAACTTCACTATTCTTCACTATTCATATCCAGAGTAATGTTACGGGAGATGGCACTCAATTAAAAAGGTTCATGCTCATAATCAAGGTTTCTTTAAGTTTGCGTTAGATAATTTGCGTTAGGTTTCGACGTGGTTCAGAATATCGTTTCGCGAAGCGGAGACAACACCTTAATTATGCGCTACAAAATTCAGAAACATCAAAATTAAGAGACATCCTTTCCTGTGGCCGCACGTGGAGAATTTATCGCAACTGGCGCAGCTTTGTTTCGACAGCATTCTGACAGCACTGAATAATATTCAGTGAATATGTAATGTACTGTAAATCCAATTGGCTTGTTGTATAGTCTCTTATAAACGGGGCACACTATCTGTACCCTACACAGCGAACATATCAACGATGTGGTGCACATAGAGCCCCGTATTGGGGAGGATTCTGCCCATCCGAAGATAGGAGGTGGTATAGAAAAAAAGTATAAAGCGTGACAGGAAAGCTTTGGGTTCAAGCATTTGAGAACGCTGTGTGGAACATCCAGGGCGCTGAGAACCTTGACGCGTATGCCAAAGCTGTCCAGGCACTGGGAGACGCGTTTGGTACTGGTGTCATGGAGTACGTCAAGGAAATTGACCCATGTGTCTGGACGGTTCACGCATATATGACGACCTACGTTTCACCCCGTGACGACGGCCACAATGAGCCCGACTTAGACGACAATGTCCCTTTCAGCGATGGTGGTCGCAGCAGATCCATTGATATGTGAGGCGAACCCGCGAGTCTTTCCTGCACTGATCGAGTTGTATGCGGACATTGTAATGATCCTGGTACGCAGGGTGACCTAGCCAGATCTATCAGCGACGGCCACGAGCGCGACGAGGACAGCGGTGATTAATAAGCCGATCTTGACGAGGAGTGTGAATGTAGCGATCATCCTGAATCCCGAAAAGCTGCCCCGATGTTCAAATGGAGGACCTCAAATTTCGTTGAAAGTGATAACAATGCTATATTACAGAGTGGGATTCGTACATCAGACCCATGCAGTGCTTTTTACAAACTAGCGGACGAAGAGATGAAGAAACACACGAAGCGTCGATCCAATATCGAGACGTGGAATAAAGAAATTCGCATCTTTACCCCCTATATAAAGGAGTTGTGGTAGATAGAAAATAATCGGGTTGGTGAGAACACAGTATTGAGATCAAATGACTCCGTATCGTACGTATCGCACCCCGGAGCAGCTACGCGCTGTCGAGAGGTAAACGTCCAGGTGCCTTCATGTACCTGCGCAACATTCGACCAAATGAGTTGGTGACTCTCGCATCGTTGTCCAACATGCGCAAGGTTTGATTAATTGCAACCAACCGAATTTGCAGCGTCGTCTATCTGAAGTGGAAATGCTGAAGGAGAAGTTCAAGTCGATGCGACTGGTACATGTCAAATGCGAGTACAATCAAGCAGCAGATTACCTTACGACCAAGACGTCAGTGTTGGGGACATCCTGGTAGTCCGAGGATCCGGAAGAGCTGACACATTTTGTGCAAGTCTCCAAGATGCACAAAAAGCTGATAAAGCCGCTTGTGATCCTGAATGAGATCGCTCAGGGCGAGACCTCTCAGGAAGACTTGCCCGAAACTCCGACGGCATACATCAAGGACAAGAATCTGCGCCGCTGTCAACGGCTGCTAGGATCATGGTTGCAATAACTCGGAGTCACGCCCAGGAGCAGCCTGAACGGGGTGAACCCATGGGGCCACTTGAATACCAAGCAGAACGATGGCGACGAATCAAAGCCCACCAGGAATGTGACGATCAACTCATGGCGATCAAGAAGTTCCTGAAAGGTGACCTGGATAGGTTCTCACGTGGTCAGATCCGCCGAATCGCCAAGCAAGCTGAGCTGTATGCTCTAGATGTGAGGGATGTTCTCTACCGGCTGAGTCGTGATACGAAGGATTGTCCACGAGACATGTCAGACAAGTTGCGACTAGTCACACCCGAGTCACTCCGTCCGGACTTGCTTCACTATGATCATGAGGATTTCCAGGGCGGACATCAAGGGATAACTCGGACGCACGAGAAATTAAGGTCCGAGCTCTATTGGCCCGGCATGTATGCTGGCGTGGAGACTTTCGTCAAGGAGTGTGTGGATTGTACAAGTGGCATGGGGCGACCGCCCAACCCTGGACCATCACCTGGAAACATTGAGCCGAGATGCCCATTCGAGGTGGTCTCAATGGACTTCGTCACACATCTTCCGAGGTCTAAGAGAGGTAATAATTTATTACTTCTCTTCCAGGACTCATTCTCTGGGTACGTGATGTGCAAGCCTATGGATTCGACTACCGCTCAGGATGTCGCAGAGGCATACGAAGAGAGAGTTCTCCGGCGGTTTGGAGCGAGCTCGCTGCTGCATCACGATCAGGATCCTCGCTTTATGAATAAATTCTTCACCCGCTTCCGAGAGCCCCTTGGTAGCAGACAACGAGCTACCCTGGCCTACTGACCCCAAGCGAACGGTCAACAGGAGAGGTCTGTCCAGACAGTCATCCGAAGTGTCCGGGCCTATGTCGCGGAGTCCGACCGGAGTGATTGGGATGAGCACGCCGAGAGGTTGATGCTCGCCCTGAACACTTCGTACGACGCTACTCGGTTGGACAGTCCATTCTACCTGGTCCACGGTAGGGACGCCAAGAGGACCGTATTGGCCATGTTGGGCCCGAAGCCGTCTAGTGTCCCTGAACGTTCAGCGTAGGAGTGGCAAAGGAAGTTACGCTCAAGCCTATGCGGAGAACCTCCAAGGGTTGGCGAAGAGAGCCCGGTCAGACGAACAGACCCAGAAATGATAAGAACTGTCCTTCAGGCTCAAGTCTGGTCTCCACGTCAGAGATGCGGTGTGGCTGTACATTCCCAAAGTGCAGACTGGACTAAGCCGCAAGCAGGCTTACCTCTGGCATGGTCCGTTCATAATTGCCGAGATGCATGACGACTTCAGAGTGAAGCTCAAGGTTGAGGACACGAGCTACCGAGTCAACCCTTGGGTGCACGTTAGTCGGTTTAAACCGCGCGCTCTGCACCCTAAACGACCTTCCATTCAGATCGACGTTGATGAAGACGACGACTTCGAAACTGCTCTGCTGTTGGAAGACAGTTGGAAAGCCGACAATGAAAACAATGAATACGAAGTGGAGAAGATCCTGGACCTCCGATGGTCTAAACGTACTCGTACGTCCAAGAAAGTTCTCGAGTACCTCATCAAGTGGAAGGGGTACGACGAACCTAAGTGGCTCCCAATGTCGCAGCTGCGATGTGGTGAGTTACCGTATGAGGGGCAAAATCCCGGACTCGTTTTCAGGCTATGCTAGCCGGAGACGATCGCCTAAGAGTCTAGCCCCAGGAGGAAATTCTTGAACGCAACGGACCGTCGCCTGAGTGAAACGTGGAAAATGATTTTGAATTGGAGTGAAGTAACTACCCGGCTAAGCTGTCCGAATTGAGACGACTCTGGGCGGGAACAAGGATGGGAGAAGAGAAAGTCAATGACGAAGTGCCAACGCGAATGAGATTATGGAGATGCTGAGATGGCTTCCAAGTAGACAACAGCGAAGGTGGCCCGGAAGGAGAATGGGGTGACGATTATGAGTGATAGATTCCCAAGGACAAGCAGGATGAAGGGCTGACGAGTCCCCAAGCACGATGCGCTGATGCGGTAGATAGGCTGAACGTTGTTGACCCCGCGCAGATCGGGAGCGTCCCCGCCAGCATCGTCCCCGCTCATGTTGCCGTTGCCAGGGGCGTCATCCGCCGTGATATCAACCACCAGGGGCGAGTTGCTTTGAGCCTCATTGCTGCCACTGCTGCGACCTGACACCGGCGAGCTGCCCATGACTGATGCAGACGATGCCTGGGAAGGCGCCTGACGGCCGGGAGCGCGTTGCGAAGATATGGGCGCGCTCATATTTCGTCGTGAATGGAAGGCAGATCGTCGAGATCCTGAAAGCGAAGTTGAAAACTTGTGACCAGATTGGGAAAGGGTGCATAGAATGGTCGCCGACGCGGAAACATCCTCAATGGGACGGACGCTCCGAAAGACCCTCCGTCCAGACAATTGTGAGTCGTGTGGTCTAGCCATGCTCGATCAAGTCGACAAGTGACCTCAGTGATACTGCCCGAATTGCTCGATCTTAGTCCTGAGTGTGACATTACCTAGGCTGATGTGGGGGGACCCGGTTTGAGCACTGATATTCAGGATCACAAACTCAAGGGCACCCTGGAACACCATCGGAAAATTTTCCTAGGTGATGGGAATGCAGCCCCTGCGCCAGCTCGAGGTGTTGTGTGCGATTTGGATGTGGGAAACGCCCACCCTGTGGCGCAGCGACCCCGCTCGATCACACCGCATATCACGAACAAGGTGTACGAGCTGCTCAAGAATCTTCTGGAAACTGGGCTGGTCGAACACTCTGAGTCTCCTTGGGCGTCCGCGATTGTGATTGTTCTCAAGAAGAATGGCATTGATATCCGGATGTGCATTGATTATCAAGTGGTTAACAGCTTCATTCGTCTCTCGAATTACCCGTTGCCCCTGATCGACAACCTGTTGGTCGGATTTGAAGGCGCAATGTGGTTTATGAGTCTTGACATGGCTAGTGGCTTCTGGGTAATCCGAATGACCGAACGCGCTAAGCTCGTATCGGCTTTTGTTTGTCCGCTCGGACATTTTCAGTGGGTACGGATGCCGTTCGGATTGAAGAATGCGCCGCTGATCTATCAGCACGTGATTAACAACTGTTTATGGGGGGGTTGTTTGATTACCAGGTACTCGTGGACAAAGAGGTTCTGGGTTATCTCGGTTTGGATCCGCAAAACTCGGAGAAACCAGAGTATGCTGAGACGGATCCCGACGCCGCACTCTCGGAAAACTATTTGCCGGTATTGACGGAGCTCCCTTCCCAAGACACGCACGTCCGAGTCATCCACGTCCGAGCCGAACGTGACGGCGCCGTCCATCGTGGAGACGCCTACGTCCGAGTCGAACATGAAGGCACCGCCCGTGGCGGAGATGCCGACCCCCGAGCTGAATCGGACGGTGCTGTCCGTCGCGTAGATGCCGACGTCCGAGCCAAACATCACGGTGCTGTCCGGAACGGAGACGCCGACGCCCGGCACAAACATGACCAAGACGAACATACCCGAGACGGCCATGCCTGAGGTGCCCACGATCGAGGTGGTCAACGCGGAGACGCCCATGTCCGCGCTGCCTATGGCTGTGGCTCTTGATTTGAGGATGGCCAACCCCAGCATGCGAGGGGTGGACTCATCGGACGGGGAGGGAATAGCCGAACGGACTGCTATGAATACTGAAGAGTCGGGACTCGATGCATTTAACTGTGATCAATTCATTGACGCCATGCGAGCCGAGAAATTATTCAACCCTGTCGGCGCAGATGATGTGAATCTCAGTGTGCAAGCATTCCAAGCTGACGAGGAAGATGAGTCGGTGAGCGATGCGGTGGAAGATCCTCATACTGTTGTGGATTCTTACGACATTGGAGTGCAGTCCGATAGTGACATCGAAGATGAGAGAAATCAATTTCAGCAAGATGACGATGCGATGCGTGAGATTGGAGCGTCGGGGTGGAGTGTGTATGATGAACACCATTCTGGTAAGTCTGTACAATACAGAATAGAAGTTACTGCTTCCATGCAATTCTGTAGCCTTCGCTACTGTTGTGCTGTATATGCTAAGGGTGACTGACACTATTCTGTATGATTCTGACTTAAGCGACCTACAACTGGATGTGTCCCGTGATCTGTAGGACGGAGAGTACCGTCCGACGCGCTCTGCAGAGGCGTATGCCCGCTCGCCTCTAGTTCTGTTCTTTTACTTTCTTCCAAAGCAGCTATGGCTTCGAATCGCCGATGAGACCGAGACATATCGCATGGAATGTATCTCAACGGACGCGGAGAAGCAACGTGCCAAGCAGCTTGACGCACAAGTGAAAGACCCGAACAAAACAGTGCTGCCGCTAGAAGTGCTGGAGGCAAAGCTGAAGAAGACCAAACCGATACACGCGCACGAAATTCTTCACGTCGTGGGGTTTCTGATAGCTCGTTCGCTCTGCAGTCACATGGATGGGCTTGAGAAACACTGGCAAACGGATGAAGACGGTGCGATTCCGCGCGGAACTTTCAACCGGTTCATATCTCGAGATTGGTTCAAAACTATCACGAGGTATCTCCATTTTGAGAGCAATTCCGTAGGTGAATCAACGGAAGACAAAGCGTGAAAGGTGCGACCCGTGCTACAGGTGCTGGAGAAGACATTCCGCAGAAGTTATCGTCTGGGACCACGCATCAGCTTCGATGAAGGCACGATTCCAAACAGGAGCAAGTTCAATTCCATCCGAGTGTATAACAAGGACAAGCCGCACAAGTACGGCACGATGGTGTACATGACTTGCTGTGCGGATACTGGGTACTGCTCCAGGTAAGGATCGTTGTTATTGATGCTACATAACATAAGTTTCTCCGTATCCTACAGAATAATTTGTCTAGTACTGTATCTAACATATTATATACCCTACAGAATTGAAGTGTATTTGAGGGCGTCGGACGAGTCGAAGAAGGCACAGACGGCCGCTCAACGGAAAGAAGCGAAGACGAGGGCAAAAGGAGTCACCCAGAAAGCTGTAATTCGGAACGTATAAAAGGCGCTTGTTGGTCAGCCAGGCAAACAACTCATCAGTGCCGACAACTTCTACACTTCGTGTGCTCTTTTGTTGAAGTTGCTGGACATGGGCTTCTGCTACGTCGGAACATATCGTAACGACCGTTTGGTATGGCCAGTGAACTTCGAGTTTACGCAGAAAAAGCGGCCAAAGCGTATGGCTCGTGGTTCGTACCGTATTGCGCAGTGCAAACCTCACCCGTCATTAGTTGCAGTCTATTGGATGAACGCTAAGCCTGTGAGCATGCTTGCCACAGGCTGCGCAACAACCCCAGCTGCCGTGACCAGGAAGGAGAAATGACCCACCGTACCTCAAGTGGTACTGTGCCCTCAACTAGTGGCCGATTATCATGGGGACATGAGTGGCGTTGATCAACATGACCAGCTTCGCCTGTAGAGATACTCCATCCAGCGCTGCGTATCCTTCAAGAAATACTACTGCCAGCCCTTCTTCGCGTTCGTCGCAATGATCGTAGTCAACGGCTTCATCAGCCATAAGCTGATCATGAAGAAGAGGGCGGCAACGTACCCACCCACGCCGAGTACATGCGCCGGCTGCACGTCGAGCTGCTGGGGATTACTGGTGCAAACTTGCGCAGCAACATGAGCGCCGAAGACTTGGTCTCTACTCCAATTCCTACCAGTGAGCACCAGCTACAAAACGAGGAGAACTACTACAGTGCAAACGGACAGCGCAAGCGCCGCCAGCATCTCTGCAAAGTGTGCTCAGCATTAGCACCGCCGAAAAAAAAAGCTTCGAAACCAGCTATTTCTGCCGGCGTTGCACGGAGTATCACGGAGGCTACATACCGGTCTCCAACTGCGTCCGCCGTCAGAACCCGCAACAAATCCACGTGCGACCAGATTTGGCATGCCACCTGGGTGAACAGCACTGTCATTCCCGCGCACCTGAAAAAGCGCATCCACTTTCGCAAGCGCAAACGTTCAGAGGCTGAAGACGAACAGAAAGAAGGGTAGTTAGTGCAGATATTGTCGGCTTCAATGCATCCACAACCTGGCATATCACACCAGGCTTTTGATTGATGGCAGACGCAGATCGAGCTTCATAGAGGTCTCACTCCTCATCCATGTGGTGCCGTCCGCCTGCACGCGCTTGGGGTGTTCTTGTATCTTGTTGATCTGCGCCTTGCAAATTTTATCCATTTATGTTGCGCGAGTGTAACAGATTAATCAATTGTTGCATATACAATTAAATCGAAGAATGTATCCCTTCTAACTGGATATGGCTCTTAATCTTCTCCGGATGGGTCAACATTCACCAAATAAGATCATTTCCTAGCAGGATATCAAATGAGCAAGGTTATTTAAACGTATTTGTGGTCAAACCGTTATCGAATTTGTAAGGGTATATGGTGTACGTAGAATTCATACCTCTGGTAGGACTCTGGATATAAAATCCAGAGAATTGAGCTTTTGCCAGCACAAGTAATGACGTATTCATACAAATAGCAAGTTAAACATGTTGGTCAATACAACTATTATTGTATTGCTCCACTAAAATAATTTAATATTGAGTTCACTCATATTGCAATTATTATTACGGCTGACTGAAGTGTGTAGTACAATAGCATATTTGTTGTGCGACCCGTGTGCTCGACCCAACATTGAACCGTCGAACGAGTATTAATAACACTCGCAATTAATCCCGCCAAATCATTCCCCAATATTTTGTAATGCGCTAAACATACAGTATCAACAGCTTTCCGAAAGCAGAGTTGGGGTCAAAGGCAGTCGTTCATGATTAGTGAAGGCATGCCTCGCCGATCCTCGGGAGTGAGGTGAGGCGAGGCAGCCTGTCTTTAAGGGAGTGGTGTGGTGGGTTCTAAACTGGGCCAGCGCTGACTTGTGAGCTGGGCGCGCTTGAGTCTTGGCCCTGGAGAGTCGAGCGTGTCCGGCGAGGCAAGTTGGCGACTGCGCCGCCGACTCTCCGAACGACTGCCGAGCTCGGGTTCTCGGTCGTTACTGACGCTTGCCTCAGACTGCGAGGCAGCCGAGCTAATCTTGTCGCGAGCTGCTGTGTGACGCAGCTGGGACCGTGGCCTACCCGGGGCGCGATTGTGTGCTGCTTTCTTCACTCGTTTAGATACCTTTGTTTCGCTAACGCGAAACTCCAAGTTTTGTAGCTTCTCGAAACAAATTTGAATGCAAAGGCTGGTACGTTGCTCGATGAGCGATTAGGCCTTCGAATTGAATGGTCGAACATAGCGAATGCCAATACCCTGGCAAAGATAAATATGAAAGAGTTGAGAGTACGCGAAATAGGAAACGAAATATGCGGGTTAGGAATGTAGAGCAGTCGTGCAGAAGTATTGGCGCGTGTCGATGACCCGCTGATGTAAGTGAGAAGAAGTATCATTCTGTCACTGATATTAATATCACCATCGGCTGACTAGTAATATGAGTATCTGCGAGTTCTATTAACATTAGTACCGGTATCACTAATATACTAATACTCTTAGTACTACCAAACCCATGACAATACTTAAGTACCCGTTATCACCTAACGTTATTACAGGTTTACCTCATGGATCGGCCTTGCCGCAGCTCGTGTGCGACGCCACTACGGCATCCAGAGCGCGAACCTGAGCGAGAACGACCTCATCCGCCGATGAAGTGTTCGAAGATATGACTCCCATTTGGGGGGGGGGGGGGGTCCGTGGATGCTCGTAGGGGTCGGAAAAATAATATCAAAACAATTAATATGGTATTTTCAACGACAATTATTTATGAGAGTGACTGCTGTCCAGTATACGCCTTGTTTACTTCTGTCCGGAGGGCATAAACGGTGCGCATAGCGAGCGCAGCGAGTCGAGCCCCGCGCGAAGCGCGGTAGGGTAACACAGAGCGAGCGTAGCGAT
Source organism: Phytophthora x cambivora (assembly GCA_033557925.1). Lineage (NCBI taxonomy): Eukaryota > Oomycota > Peronosporomycetes > Peronosporales > Peronosporaceae > Phytophthora > Phytophthora x cambivora. The sequence continues at coordinate 285,601 of JAUCEB010000012.1, read as the reverse complement.
CCGATCCCCGCGCGAAGCGCGGTAGGGTTTAGGAACCCCATGCCAGGGTTTTTGGGGTCTAGTCTGGGGTGTACTAAAAATCTCTTTTTATCCGGACACGTATAGACGGCTATATAAAAGGTGCGAGTCGGTTACAGTAGAGAGGCTACTGCAACACCCTGTCGGGGACAGCATCACGTCACGTGATGACTGCAATACGGTGTCATCCAATAATAAATAATGGCACGTGATTCACGTGCCATTATTTATTATTGGATGACACCGTATTGCAGTTATTATTGTAGCCCTAATAATCTAGGCTATTTTGTACTAATACAAAAATCAAGTTAATCATGTTGAATTATTTTGGTATTGCTCCCCTAAAATGACGTCACTCGGAGTTAAACGCTTACTGTGGCGTATCTGTCGTCCCCCGATGCTTGCAAAGGTCAACTGAAGCTGGCGCAGATATCTCCGCTGTGGGTATTTTCACCTCTAAGTCCCGATTACTGCACCGTGACAGCACTCGTCACTGCTGTCTCTAACAGGAGCACGCGCTTAATGTCGAAGTTGAAACTCGACATGTGGGGGTTATGGAAGCCAGAGACCACCGTTTTCGCGCGTCCATTGAAGTTGTTGCCCACCTTGACCTTCCGCAAACTGTTGGCAATAGTATCACTGATACCGTCACTAAATTTAAGAAATATTGATAGTACATCCCTATTAGTAGCACAAGGCAGGAGCATATATTAGTACTTCGTCGTGAAGTATGAGTATTAATACACAGTGATACTGTCGCTAATATCGCAAATAGCATCGGCTATTACTACCAAACCCAGTCAATTGGTCTGACTGAGAATATGCCACCGAGGTAGTGTTGGCTGCACAGTAGCGTAGCGGCGCAAGTTTTGCGAAAATATGAGGGTCCAAGATGTTTTGAGGCGTTCATGAGGTGTGAAAGCTTAGCGGAGGCGAGGTGATCTGTTTTGTTTGACTGGGATTCTAGCACTAACGTGATGGCATTGTACCGATCTAAATCTGAATCGTTTTGAGGAGGTAATGCGGAGGAAAGCTTAGTAGGCAAGTAGATTTTGGTTGTCTGACTGAGAATATGCCACTGAGGTAGTGTTGACTGCACAGTAACGTAGCGGCGCAAGTTTTGCGAAAATATGAGGGTCCAAGATGTTTTGAGGCGTCCGTGAGGTGTGAAAGCTTAGCGGGGGCGAGGTGATCTGTTTTGTTTGACTGGGATTCTAGCACTAACGTGATGGCATTGTACCGATCTAAATCTGAATCGTTTTGAGGAGGTAATGCGGAGGAAAGCTTAGTAGGCAAGTAGATTTTGGTTGTCTGACTGAGAATATGCCACTGAGGTAGTGTTGGCTGCACAGTAGTGTAGCGGCGCAAGTTTTGCGAAAATATGAGGGTCCAAGATGTTTTGAGGCGTCCGTGAGGTGTGAAAGCTTAGCGGGGGCGAGGTGATCTGTTTTGTTTGACTGGGATTCTAGCACTAACGTGATGGCATTGTACCGATCTAAATCTGAATCGTTTTGAGGAGGTAATGCGGAGGAAAGCTTAGTAGGCAAGTATATTTTGGTTGTCTGACTGAGAATATGCCACTGAGGTAGTGTTGGCTGCACAGTAGTGTAGCGGCGCAAGTTTTGCGAAAATATGAGGGTCCAAGATGTTTTGAGGCGTCCGTGAGGTGTGAAAGCTTAGCGGGGGCGAGGTGATCTGTTTTGTTTGACTGGGATTCTAGCACTAACGTGATGGCATTGTACCGATCTAAATCCGAATCGTTTTGAGGAGGTAATGCGGAGGGGAGCTTAGTAGGCAAGTAGATTTTGGTTGTCTGACTGAGAATATGCCACCGAGGTAGAGTAGGCTGCACAGTAGCGTAGCGGCGCAAGTTTTGCGAAAATATGAGGGTCCAAGATGTTTTGAGGCGTCCATTGTCCCGCACCTCAATTTGCGGGCCCCATTCTAGCGGGTCCAAGGCTGGACTCGTCCTACCCGTCTACTACTCAAGAACGTCGGCCTGCTTCCAGGACCGACATGGCTACATCCTATCGACAAGGGTACCGTGCGTAGGTACCAAGAAGACGGCACGCTTGCAGAAGGAAGCGTGATGCGCTCCCGAATGATGGCGCGAGGCGCCCCTACCGACTTGGTTGTCGGAAGTCACGTGGACCTCCGTGGACGAGCGTCGCTGTGCTGCATCAAGGCTTTCAGGTGTTTCCGAAGGCGGGTTGTCATGTCATTGTAGATGACATGTCAACCGCGCCCTGGGTATGTAGGAGGGGGTGTCGCCCCCATGAGAGGGAACGCTACCTCCGATCTTCCCGATCGTCTCTCAGTCGTAAACTTCCCCTGTCTAACAAACAACAAAACAAGGCTTTACTTTTTCGTTAACTACACTACACTCTACGATTCCTACGGTCTCGACTCTTCGCTTCACTCCTTCTCACCAACAGTCCCAGCGGACCCGACCCAAGGCAGAGGTGGTGTGCGACATTTGGTGGAGAAGCAGGGTACGCTGCTAACTGGAGAAGGTTTGATTGAACGGTTCGAGACCGTGGAGTGTGGACTTTCGCTACTGGAGAACTACTATGGAGTCTCGCGACCACGAGGACAACAGGAGCGAGGCGTTCTACTCGGACGCGAGCGGAGACCCGCGTGCGACGACTCCCTCTGATCTGGGTACGGCGGCGGGGCCGCCTACCGCGAGGCCAGGCTTGGCTGGCGCGGGTGCGCCAGGCTCCAACCCCGGGCGACCTGATTTGACGATCCCTGATCTATCGACCCCTGAAGGGCTTGCCACGGCTCGGATGGTTCTGCAGCGAGTTGTTGACGGTACCAGCCGCGTCGGACAAGGAGCTGGTCTGTCCTGGGCGAGCCTCGGACAAGGCCAAGGGACTTCGAACGCGAATGTACCAAGTACGCCGGCGAACCAGACTATGATGGGAACTTACTATTCGCGGGCTACGAGTGTGGCGTCAAGTAGCGTTCCTCAGGCTGCGGGCGGAACGAACCCAGTGACTTCAAGTCCTACGGTGTCGAACCCGATGCTTGGTGGAGCGTATTTGGGGCTGACCAGTACGGCCGGTGCGACTCCGATGGGGTACTCGACGTTGGTGCCGCCCAGTACGGCGCGCTCGGCTATCCCGACCTACGGAGGGTACTCACTAAGCGGTCTGCCGACCGCCAACTTGCCTGGATTGATGAACACTACCTACCAGATTCTGGATGTTCCGCCCAGCCGCGAGGCCGAGGCTTTTCTGTAATCCATAATACTCAGCGTCGTTGACAGTGGCATCTTCCAGGATAAATCCATGTGCTGTCAGGATGTTCCAACCTGGTAGTTCCCAGATGATACGATCGCAGCTGCCTTGACGCGTCGGAATCTTGGCCGCAACGTCGAAACTTTGGATATGTCCAGCAAAACCTGCGTCCTACATCTCCATGCTAATTACCGGTGATGCCTTGACTCGCCCCTTGCCCGGATGAGTGACTCAGCAACCGCATTCACGCGGTGTAATACCTGCGCCCAGTTCAGCATCCACCTCCTCTTTGTCCGAAATCACCTCAACGTTCTCAGTTGCACTTACGTTCAATACCGTAATATCCTTGCTCTCCGGGACGACCTCTGTTTGGAGGCCGATATCAACTAGTTCCATTGTCTGCGTAGCAACACTGCGCACGCCCTTAGATGGTCGTTCCCCATTGACCGAGTGAGCTTGCTTGGGGCGGTCTTGTAGCTGAACAATGCTGGCCGCAGTGGTTCCCGGACGAGGTCGCAACATGATCTTGGATGGTCACTCATCCTGGGGAGTCAGAACGGAGGGCGGATCTTGTACGTGCTCTAGTTCTTCGAGTTCACGTTCACACCGCCTCATCTCGGGTGGCAGAGTTCTCTCGTAGATGAACAGCTGTCATTCCTTGTACTTCTCACACCCTGGACGAACAATCCGTCCTGAGTGGGGGAAACTTCCAAACTGTACTATCCGCGCAAGCGGAGTTCGAGTATCGATCCACACCACTTGCTCGGAGATGTTGACGACTTTGTCCCCAGTTGCCCAGGACCGTGCCGCGTAGATGATTTGGGTCACCCAGCGATCACCGCGTCCTGCCCAGACTACTTCTCGTTGAGGATTGCTCTGGCCGTATTCGATGTGAACGACGGCGTGCTCTCCTGGACGTAGACACAAACTCTTCCTAGACAACACCGGCAAGTCCAAACGTTGATATTGGCGTGTCATAAATCCGCACATCAGGATGGTTTCCTCGTCTGGGAGATGGACGAGGCCCTCACGCACACACAACCGGACTCCGGCAGCACACATGAAGTTCATCCCCAGAAGTACTTTCACATCTTTACCGATGTTTGTCACCCAGACTTTCGTGATGTAAACCACTCGCACTTCAAGCGTGATCTTGACTTTCGCACCCGCAGTGATATACGACGGGACTCCTCTTAAACCGGACACCTTGATTGGTTCTGGCAACATCTGGAGTTTCAGCTTGAGCCTACGCGCAAGGTTCAAACTGGCCATACTTCCAGATGTACCAATGTCCAGCAAGATTTGTACTCGAAGATCGTTCACTGCTCCATGCACCGACGTAACCTCGCGACTGCCTTCTTGTTCGTGATCCGTCCACCACCCATAACGCTGACCGGGACCTAACTCCATCTCGGTCCGAACATCCTGGTTGTTTGATTCTGGAATGGCCCGCTCAGGGCCACAACGTCCCGATTCAGCAGTCGTATCTCGAACAGAAGTCATGCATTGTTGGTCATCGTTCGTTTTCTTTCTCAGTTCTGGTCCGACATACACCAAGACACACTGTAGCGGGGCTACACATTCGGCTAACCTCACCTTAGTGCAACACGCACTAAGTGGATACATTCAGGTGGGCCACATCGCAGTGTGGTCACCATTCATATTAGGAAGCAGTCCTATTGGTCAGAAAGCAGGGTCTTTCTACCAATAAGAGTCAAGCATTAGTACAGGGTTTCTGCCAACCACTCGTTGGCAGAACCCCTCTTTATAGATATCAGTTTTAGGAGGAAAGCCACATTTAACAAACAATTCAGTTCTCATTTTACCGCAAAAGCTACTATTTGTACCTTTATTTAGATCTAATTATACTTGTGGATACAAGTATACTTAATCTAAGTTAAATACACCTTACGCTTCCTCATACACGTGCGCTCACGTGTAAGCTAAAGTATTGGGCTAAGTAAGCCCATTACACCTGGTAGCACTTTGTAGTCCGTCCAACGACCGACTAATTACGTATTGAATGAAGTTCGATACGGGGGCCGAGGACCTGCCTGTGGACGCGAGTATGTCCACTGGTAACCCAAACACGGGTGCAACGCATGTTGCACGTGAAGACTGTCTCCACCTGGCGGATCCAGAGTGGGAGGCGCTCCAACGACTGTCGACGGTCATTGGAGAAGCGGCCGTAGCGACAATGCTACACACGCTATCGCCGACAGAGCAACACGGTGTTGCTCTAGGCTTCATCATGAAGGAACAGCGCGAGACCGCTGCTCGCGCTACGGTGTCGACTCCGTCCACACCGCGCGTGGAGTCTTTGAAGCTCCACGTGAACAGCTACGTTGGAAGAGAGGGCGAGCCTCTCCTCCGTTGGCTTGTCGAAGTCGACACTGCCATTACGGCTCGACGCATCGTCGACCCGTTGTCGAAGCTTGCGTTCGCCATGTCATGCCTTGGCGGACGAGCAAGGAGTTGGGCGTATGGACGCCGACTCACTGACCCTACGTGCTTTAGCACGTACGAGGTGTTCAAGGAGGAGCTCAGACAAGCGTTTGAGCCCCCGCAGAATGAGTTCAGATCGAGGGCTGAGTTCCTCGACCTGCAACAGGGCAAGCATGACGTGCATGCTTACGCTCAAAGGGCGCGGTACTTGGTCTCGAACATCGTGACCAACCCGATAGACGAGGCGACTAAGGTCGTCACGTTCATGAAAGGCCTGAAAGATGGGCATGTGAAGACCTATCTCTTCCGAGAGCACCCAAGTACTCTCGAGTCTGCGATTACTCTTGCAATGCAAGAAGAGTGTAGCCTGCGACAGGCTAAACTCCATGTGAACGTCCCGCGGCCGATGCCGCGACCGATGGTAAAGCCGACGGGAGGTCCCGAACCAATGGACCTCTCGAGAGCGACGGCTGCTGGATCTCAGCAGCGTCGTGGACCAACGAATGTCCGCTGTTTCCGGTGTGGAAACAACGGTCACTATGCCCGTGAATGCACAGCGCCTGTGCAGGCGGCCAAGGGCCGGCGTGACGATACCGGGTATCGCCACGGGCAATAAAAAAACTAGAACAACCAGCAGGCGCGGGGCGCCCTGCTGGTGATGCAGTCGAGCGTGTCGATATTGGACACGCCGTATTAAAGACTGCTGCCCCCAGTGAGAGTCACTCTCACTGTAAGAAGCAAGATGACAGGCCAAACCTTGTCATCTTGAAGGTTCGCTCGAAGAAGGAGAAGTCTCTTCGTGCGTTGGTGGATTGTGGTGCGTCGAACAACTTTGTTCGACTGCAGAGCCTAGCGAGGCTTGACTTCGAGGAAGTGGAACTACCTCGAAGTCTATTGGAAGTAAGACTGGCAACGTGTGTCGTTGTCAGAACCGAGAAGCGTGTCATACGCGTACGCTTCTCGTATCGGGAAAAGAAGTGCGTGGACGAACTTATCGTGCTTGACTTAGACGATAAGTTCGACATGGTGTTGGGTATGCCGTGGCTTGCACGGCATGGTCCGGTGATCGACTGGACGAAGCGCACGATCGTGCACTTCGGGAGTAGCAGCGCAACAGTGAGCGATGGCCCTGTTGGCGCAGCACGTGCACCTCGCGGTGCACGCGACCCACCAGGAGAGACAGCGCGACGCGGGGCTGTCTCCGGTCACCCCACGCGGACATCGACGACTGAGAGGGTCGGCGGGAGAAAATGTGAGTCGAATCAGAAGACTCAGATTCGATCGGATTCGAGAGGTTCTCGAAGCGTCAAGAGTGACGCGGTCGTGTCGACTATTAGTGTCGACACACAAGTTCAACAAGATGAGCCAGTCACTAATAAGGACAGTGACTCGGACGCGTCAGCTCAGGGAGCTGATGCGATTGGCGCAAACGTCGAAAGACGCTCCGCCGTCAGGCGTCGAGGTAAAGAAAGCGCACCGGCTCTAGGAGCCGACGTTGCAGGCAGTGCGGACGGTTGCAAACGTCTCGCACCGGAAATGCTTGCGTGCTCGCGTGCAGCCGGGCTGCACGACGAAGCGGTACGCGATCAAGCAGGGCTTGATTGCGTGCGCCCGCGGGTTGAACCCGCCGGCGATGAAAAGGAAGATCTGTCCGCGGCCGGGCCCGGACAAAACAAGACGCGCGGAACCGGGTTCCGCACAAGAAGCGAACGGCGCAAGCGAGCAAAGCTGCGCAAGTCTCGGTCAGGGACCGAGGCGCTACTCGCAGTGTCTGCCGGGCAGACACAGGAACTGGAGACGACCGTCGAGACACTGAGTGTCTTGACGCGTACGAATACTGGTCTCCAGTATAAGAAGATGAAGTTGGAGAACCCTCCGACGTTGGCGTCGGAGTTGACTTCGCTTCTAGTCACAAGCTGGAGGCGCTTCGCCCGCGACCTGCACGATGGACGCATCGAGCAGATTTGCATCCTCTCGGATGTCGAGAGGATGAAGTGTGAAGCGGAAGAGTTGAAGCAGCTCGTCGCTGAGGGCGTCGACGCCCTCAGCGCCAAGTCGAAGAAGGAACGCTTCGACGAGCAGAGCTGGGACTCGCTGAAGTCGAGCCCCTTCTACGAGGTCTTGCGTGAGTACAGAGACGTACTCCCGGACGATATCCCTGCGGAGTTGCCGCAGGACAAGGGTGTTCAACACGAGATTGATCTCGTGCCGGGAACGAAGTATTGCGTGACGCGGCAGTGGCCACTGCCGCGAGAGCAAGTCAAAGCGATCGACGACTTCTATGAGAGTCGTCGCAAGGCTGGGCAAGTGCGGGAATCGAAGTCTCCGCACAGCGCGCCTACGTTCTGTGTCAAGAAGGCACAGGGCGGGTGGCGCGTCGTTCATGCTTATAACAAGCTGAACGACGCAACGGTACCGGCGCAGACGCCGATACCGCGAAAAGATGTGATCATCGATTCGATGGCTTTGAGCACTATCTTCAGTGCTCTGGATCTGAGAGACGGTTTCTATCAGATCCTGATGCGTGAGAGCGATATACCTCTCACGGCGGTGAGCACTCCGAGCGGTATGCTCTGGGAGTGGCTTGTAATGCCACAGGGGTTGAAGAATGCCCCTGTGACGTTCAACAGGTGCGTCACGCACTTGTTGCGCTCGGTGCGCGACTTCGCACCGAGCTATTTCGATGATGTGTTCATCCACAGCCGGTCTGTGGACGGGAAGTCGGAAGTGGAGATGCACAAGGAACATCTCCGCAGGTTGTTTGCACCCATGCGCAAACACAAGCTCTACGCGAACCTGAAGAAGTGTATCTTCGGGGCTAGCGAGATACCCGTCCTTGGGTGTCTCGTAGGGAAGAACGGCGTACGCCATGACCCAGGAAAGGTCAGAGTGATCACTGAATGGCCTACGCCTTCCAATGTCAAGGAACTGAGGCAGTTCCTTGGACTCGCTACGTACTTATGCAAGTACGTGAGCAACTACGCGGGCAAGATTCGCCCGTTGTCGCAGCTCCTAAAGAAGGACGCTGCATGGGTTTGGCCTGCTGATTGTCAGCAGGCCTTTGATGCAGTCAAGCAGGGCTTGACTGAGGCGCCGATCTTGGCGGTGGCCGACCAAGACCGTCCGTTCCACGTCGTGTGTGACGCGTCCGATTTCGCAATCGAATGCGCTCTAATGCAACACGATCACGAAGGACGTGATCGCGTGGTCTACTATCAGTCGCGTCAGCTGACGCCAGCTGAGCGCAACTACCCGGTACATGACAAGGAACTCCTTGCCATGAAGTATGCACTCGCGAAGTTCCGAGTGTATCTACTTGGGAGTAGACCATTTGTGGTCTACACCGACCACGCATCATTGCGTACAGCGATCAAGTCGCCGCACATCTCACAAAGAATGACGAGGTGGCTCTCATTCTTTGCGGAGTACAACTTCCAGGTTGAGTACAAACCTGGAAGGTTGAATGTTGTGGCCGACGCGTTGTCGCGTCGACCTGATTATGCAGTGCACAAGGCCGACGCCAATGCAATTGGCGTCGCACGGACGTCTACTCCCTCGTCGTCTCTGTTAGACGACGTGAGGTCCACATACACGAATGATGCGGACGCGAAGCAGTTGTTGGACTACTTCGCTGCTTCTTCTGACAAGGCTCGTCAGAAGTTAGCGAAACATCTCCGTGCACGTGTACACCGTTATCGTGTACACAATGGACTGTTGCTTACAGCGCAGTCGACGACAACGCTGATCGCATTGTCGTGCCGGACGATCATGAGCTGAAGCTCAGGATCACTTACGAGTATCACGATGCCCCGACATCGAGACATCTGGGTCGTGAGAAGACATACTTGCTTCTCACGCGTGACTTCTACTGGAGTCACCAGTACAAGTGGGTACGCAAGTACGTTCGTGCTTGCGAGGTTTGTCAGCGCGTGAAGCCTGCAGCCTTATCGCAGGCTCCACTTCAGTCACTACCGACTCCGTCGGAGTGCTGGCAGTCCATCTCAATGGACTTTGTGTTTGGTCTTCCGCCTGATAACAAGCGGAGGACTGGTATTGTGGTCTTTGTTGACCGATTCAGCAAGATGGTGCATCTTGCTGCAGTACCAGCCGAAGTGACAGCCAAGCAGACGGCACGTCTGTTTGTTGACATGGTGTTTAGACACCATGGCATGCCGATCGACATTGTGTCTGATCGTGATCCGCGCTTCACAGCGCGTTTCTGGCAAGAAGCGTTTGAACTTCTTGGCACGCAGCTGTCCATGTCGACTGCGGATCATCCGCAGACCGACGGACAAACCGAGCGCGTCAACCGAGTCTTGGTTGACGCTCTGAAGAGCTACGCCCATTCGTTCAAACAATGGAGCGACTGCTTGCCGATGGCAGAGTTGCCATCAACAACTCGGTGCATGTCTCCACAGGACATACACCGTTTTACGTGAACGCCATGAGGCATCCACGCGTACCGAGCGTACTTGGTGCGGTAGCTCCTTCCTTAAGTAGGGGAGGGTATCCGGTTTCAAAACCGAATGAACACGCTGATACGAGCAACATATCAGCTGTGTCGACACGGGCACGGACTGCGCGTAGTCCGATCGACGACAGCGCAATGTCTACGCCGGGCGTAGACACTCTCAACGACAACAACCACACACAGGCCGGGCCTGTAGTGAACAAGGATAACGGGTTCAACAAGGAGTTCAACTCGAAGGCAATGGACTTTGGCCAGCGCCGCCAAGCCGTAATACGGTTTGTGCAGGATGCTATTGCAGCTTCTGTCGATCGACAGAAGCTGAACGCAGACAACAATGGCAGAGTAAACACAAATGAATTCAAAGTGGGTTCATTCGTTCTGTTAGCTACACAGAACCTAGCTAAACATGCAGTTTCCGATTTCGGAGCGAGCAAGCTTGCCCCGCGCTTCATCGGCCCATTCACCGTGTTGGCGAAGCATGGCAACGCGTACACGCTAGACATACCGTCCAGCATGCGCCCCCACCCAACCTTTTACGTTGGGCGGCTGAAGCCGTACTCGCAACACGAGTCACCTACGACCGGTGACTCGGCGCGATCCTCGCCTCGAGCGCGGAGACGCGATCCGTCAGGCGAGCAACGAGCGTCCCAAGGTCGACCTGGATGTTCGAAGCGGTCTGTCCGGCCTGACCGATCCGGGCCTTCAAGAGCTTTAGCTCCTGCCGTATCTCGGCTAGCTCAGCCGTCTGGAGGCGCTCCACAGCCTCCAAACGATCATAGACCTCGCCCGGCGACGGCCCGTGGCGTCTTTCCACCGCCGCCGCCCCCGTTGCGAGATGCACGCGGGGAAACTCGCCGGATTGTCCAGCGAATCGTTGATCATCAGATCCGGACCCAAGGTCCGGTTCATTTTCGTATTCGTTGGTTAGGATACTCTCCTGACCACGATACGTGGGAGCCGCGGAACGTCCTGATGAGCGACGTTCCGGAAATGGTGACGGAGTACGAAGCCCGCCACCAGCAGCTCCGCCGAAGGGCGTAAAACTTGAGCGAGAGCTGTAGTCGCCTACAGCCCTCGGCTGAGTGTTGCGCTCACCCTCAGCACTCTCAGACGACAACTCCGTGATTAACTTCTCACGCAGTGTCTTCAACTCCACGGGCACACTAACACCAGTGTACCCGAGAAGGTCTCGTTCCGAAAGCCGCACTGCCCCGGGTTGGCAGTGCGCGCACGCAACGCCAGACGGCACTGCGCACGGAATCCCCGCCTCGACTGCACCTTCGTGCAGCCGCAAAATCTTGGGCCGCTTCGAGAAGCGCTCGTAGCGCTCACTCGCAGAGCGGACTCGCTCACGGTAACCAGCCGGGTCGCGGTTGAAGTTCTCAACGAACGCGCCCCAGCTTTGACAGAGTGCCTCCCACTCTGTCACCTTGCTCTTACGGGAAGTCTTCTTATTCCCGTAGAATCGGAGCTCATGGAAGAGCCCGATGTAATAATCACGTCTTTGATCCGTCGCCGGATCAAAGTCGAGCTCCTTGGTGACATCGTCATCAACGATGGCGCTGCAGGAGTACAGCGCGTACTTGCTGACCGGCGTGGTATTGCCGTAGCGAGATCGGATCTCGCTCGGAGACGGCATCCATGGGTCGCGCACCGGCTTAGTGCGCGACGTCACAGTCGCAGACGGAGTGGAGTCGTCATCGTCTCCACCCCGCGGCGTAGACAACGCCCCAGCATCTGCGAGCGGCCTATCGCTGCCGCTACGCGAGCGCTTGGAACTCGAAGCGTCCGAGTCGTCCTCGCGAGGACGACGAGTCCCCACGCTAGTTTCATTGCGCCCTGTGGACGAGGTGTCTTGCTTCTCCTCGCCCTCCTCCATGTCGACATCATTGTCGACATTCAAGTCCTCCATGCCGTCAAAGAGGGCTTCGTTGGCATAGGTAACGTTGCCACGAGCGCGAGTCTTGTGATACTCCCCAACAGAGATCGTACTCTTGGGGGAGCGCGTCGTCACCGTGGAAGTGACGACGGACGCCGAAGAGGCTGAAGATGTCGCAGTCGTCGCTGTGTTGGCGACGACTGGGTTGCTTGCTGCAGGTGCAGCAAGCTCGTCGGAAGTCTGCGTCGTTGGCGTGCTCATTTCGAAATGAGCACGATGTTCTCTCCGAAGAAGACTTTGGATTGATGTGTCGAGACCGGCACATCAAGTCCTAACGGGGGGATGGTGTAGCGGGGCTACACATTCGGCTAACCTCACCTTAGTGCAACACGCACTAAGTGGATACATTCAGGTGGGCCACATCGCAGTGTGGTCACCATTCATATTAGGAAGCAGTCCTATTGGTCAGAAAGCAGGGTCTTTCTACCAATAAGAGTCAAGCATTAGTACAGGGTTTCTGCCAACCACTCGTTGGCAGAACCCCTCTTTATAGATATCAGTTTTAGGAGGAAAGCCACAGTTAACAAACAATTCAGTTCTCATTTTACCGCAAAAGCTACTATTTGTACCTTTATTTAGATCTAATTATATTTGTGGATACAAGTATACCAAATCTAAGTTAAATACACCTTGCGCTTCCTCATACACGTGCGCTCACGTGTAAGCTAAAGTATTGGGCTAAGTAAGCCCATTACACACACAATCGTTGGGAATTTTTCAGCCCTGCGCGTTTGGACCCCTGTCCAGCGGGCTTACTCGTTTAACGACTTCCCTTGATTGGCCTCACCACCCAGCAATTTCCTGAGGATGTGAGCAGGCAGGTTTTTCAGCATGCCTTGACGAGCGAGAGTCTCCACAGCTTGGAGGTATTCATGGTCTGCACAACGGCCGTCATGGAATTCTCCACACTACTTGCACGGGGAACCCTGCACGTATCTGTCGGGTGTCCTGTCCGTTTGCACTTGTCGCACTTAATGTCGCTTCAGCAGCTCTTCTCCTTGTGGCCGAACTTCCTGCACCTCTCGCAGAATTCATTCTTGTTCGCGTTCTCCGGCCGAGGTAACTGCCATCCGGGGCGGGGCGACTACCTGCCCGGTGCCTGCCCGGGCGTGGATCTGCCCGGGGAGGTGGCCTCCACCCAGAGTCTTCCATCACACGAAACATGACTTTGCGGATCTCCTGCTCAGTCGTCACGCCTTGAGTGGGCACACTTCGGGTCGACACTTCGAGACTGGTAGCTTCCAGGTTCCCTCGCCCTGCACTTCTTGGTTCTAGGGGGGGGGTCACTTTCTTCGCCCACTTCACGTTCAGACTCGCAACCACCCAGACCGATGTACGCGCGACCTTGGCGCCCCGGTTTTAAACGTCTAGGCGGAATGTTGTCCGCCCTGAAGTCTCTCGTTCGGGATGGCGGAGTGTTATAGCCTCCAGAAAGGCCCAGGCCCTCATCCTGCTGCAGGACGTACTCGAGGTCGTCCAGCTGTAGAACATCGGTTCCGCAGGATGGTCTTGAGCTGTTGGTCTCTCAGGTTCTTGCTGTAACGCTTGATGTGATAAGCGAAATCCTTCCTGCCCTTCTTGTAGCGAAATCCAGCCTTGACCGCAGCCTCGTTCAACCTGTAGAAGAACTCCATGGCACGGCTGACGACATCTTCATCTTGAGCTCACTGATCTTCATCTTGTCCGTCCGGCCACCCTCAACCGCCATCTTCATCTTGAGCTCACTGATCTTCATCTTGTCCGTCCGGCCACCCTCAACCGACATGTTGACAAAACGCTCCCACCAGCTCCGGCGATCTCCCATGGAGGCCTTCTCATTGAACTTCTCCAACTAACAAGATGCGAAATACGGGCGGAGAGTCAGGAGAGTCCCGCCAACCTTCGTCGCATCTGAAATAGGCTGGACGGATTTCGTTGGTACTTCTTGGGGGAGGGGGGGGGGCTTTCTATCTGGCTTCTTGGACACCGGTTGTCGCTCCGACCTCACGCCCTGCGTGGTATCGGCCTTGGGCACCTCTGTTCGGGTCCTCTGCGGCACATTCGTCTTGAGCGTAGCACCATTCATGTCTGCCTTCCTCGGCGCTGGCACACTTCCTGCACGGTGGGTGATTGAGGCGTCTGGGAGGGCCGCCCTGATTTGCGCCAGCAATCGTTCGGCAGTGTTCTTCGGTTCCGTCTGTGTCCGGTCGTCAGTGGCCTCTCCCATGATTACGCCACTTGTCTCATTTGCTCCTTCAGGGTCAGCCCCCTCGGACTTAACCTGAGTTGCCGAATTAGGGGGTGATGTCGCACGCCTCACTTGAACTTGAGTGGATGTTGCCTGAAGGTTCCAGATTCGCTCAGCCTGATACCGTTGCATATTCCTCGCTGTCACACGCTCATCTTCCAACCGTCGTACGAAAGCGGCTCGCTGATCTCCCAGGTTCTTTTGAGCCTGTTGACCCCAAGCGGCTTGCTCCGCCTCGCGCCTCGCATCGACTTCCGCCTGTTGCTGCCGCAGGAGCTGCAGAGCATCGACTTCTACGCGTACACGTTCGGCATTAGCTGCTTGGAGGCACGCTGCTTGAATGGCGGCTACGACGTCTTCGTCTTGCGTAACAACTCCGGTATCTATCACAGATAGACGACGCCCAGCATCCTGAGCTCGCAGTTCATCTTCGCCAGCGCGTACCTCGGCTTCTGCAAGCGCTTGTTGTCCACCTCCGGGCTTCTGGGCTACAATTTGTTCCGTCACCTTCGCCAGTTCTTTACGAACATGCTGCCTCGGTGCAAGCGTCCAGAATAACTCGATCGTTGCGACGAGGATCGCTTCCGTGAAGGCCTCTTGGACGAGCACCGACGACCTCGGGAGCTTTGACGGTGACGACTCTGGTCGGATTCCGACTCAGACTCGCAGGACGAGCGTCTCCGGTTGGAAACTCTGTCCGACCGGCGCCTTCTCGACACAAGAGCTTCCCCAGGGTTCGTGCTGACCGCGACTTCGGGGTCCGCCATGATGACATCCTCCTGGTCGGGTAGGATTATTCGCTCCGGGGTGATCGCTTGACTAGTCAAAAAGTACCCAAGGTCTCCGCTTCTAGGCATGCTTGAACCAAAGGTTTTGGCAGACATCACCATCGGGCCGTACGGCATGTTCGCCCCTCCACCAGACTCGACGTCGAAGAAGATCCCGGTAAGCTGTTCCTGGATACGAGCGACTCGGGCTTCGTGCCTTGGGCAGACCCATCAGTGGCGCCAACCAAGCTCGTGACAGGGTCCGAAATTGACACTGTTGACGGGTCTTCCCGGTCAGACATCCCAGTCGAAGGAAGCTCGGATGGCAGAGACGCAATTGGATCCTCCGATCGGGGTGGCCGGTGCTGCTGACGCTTCAAGGTTCATCAACCGAAGAACTGGTCGTACGCCGGGCCGGACAACGACCGGTCATGCACAGACGTAGAACGTAGCTTCGTCCAAACAGGTTGACCTCATAGTCGTTCATCAATAAATCTCCGTCTTGGTCTTCAGTATGGTAGTCCAGGAATGACACATCTCCAACTTCAGCTTCACGTTCAAGTGCTGTGGTCACTTTGAGTGTGGCTCCATCGCAAAACGTACGCCACTCTGTCAGCCCAGCAGCCATGAGACGTTGAAGGTCTCCGACCAAACTGCGTACAAGGTCCGCCACGATCTTGGACGTACGCGTCCTGCACCACACTGGAATCAAGTTGTCGAAGTGGAATCCCGCCTCTAAGAGCAACGTCTGCAGAACAGCGACACACTCTATGTGCGAGAAGATGCCGACCGGAATCTCGGAGGCGGCCACGTCTTGAGAGATAGCCAAGTCACGTCTGTCTAGGTCGAGCTCGAACACGCAGGCTTGAATGCCACCATCCAGATTCGCGCGAGTGGTCATATACTTGGACGTTGCAAGTGTGGCAGCGAGCCACGGCAGAGAGTCCGACCGACAGTTTGGCCAGACATACTGCACCGAGGGCGGGAGAACTTGGGTCGGACCGAACTTGTTCCCACCGGGAAACTTGCTTCGCCACATACGCCTTGGCCTCCTCAGCACGCAACCGCTGCGAAGTTGTAGCAGCAGTCGCCTGCACGGTGTCGAGAGTTGCAGGTCGGGCGGGGTCTTCTCTTCAAGACGTGCCAACGCTTCCGCGTCTTTGCTAGACAGATCCTCCAGGACTGTTGGCAAGAGCACATCTTGAGCGGGTGACCAAACGCACACATTTTGGCCGGGCAGGGGGAGTCCGAAACTCGACCCTCCACTCGGGACTCATCCACGTCGATGCCTCCCACAGACGCCACTTCGGGTTCACACAGACCAGGCTCACCGTGACCGGTCTACTCGCATCCAGCTTCCCCGTCCGTCGACACTTGGTTTGGACGGGTGGCTGATCTTGAATCAGAGACCGCTCGTTCTCCTCTCGGGCTGCCTTGCGTTTTGCAGCGCCCGCCTTCTGAGCCGCCCGGACAACTTCCTCCAGACTCGCATGCTCCTCGGGCGGCAGCCCCTCCGCGCAACCGTGAACTCCGCGTCGCCTCTTCGCGCGACCCTCACGACCCGTGTCGCGCATGTCCTTCTTGCTTTTAGCCATAAGAGCTAGTTTAGTGGGTTAGTACGCTTCCTCTTAATAAACCAATGCAAAATATACAAACAACTTCGCGGTGAAATCCCTGGTTTGAATCCAGGCACGCGCACCAGTTGTGGCAAGGCGGGTGAACGCCTTTTGGCCGCCCAGGTATATAGCTCTTTGCTCCAGAGTCTGGACGGTACTTCCGTACAGGAAGTCCTCCACTCGGAACACCTGAACGTGAATCGTCCAGGTAGCGTGTGCTCCTTGTGGCAATCCCTCTAGGTCCGTTTGTCTTCGAAACAGGGAGGTGCACGGCGGGGGGAAGTTGTTTCGTATACCAATATCGGTCTTTGGAGAAGAGCGGGACGTCACCTACTTGAACGTAGCTCCAACATGCAAGATAACAAAAATCAATACGAGATATACATTCACATATACAGCCGTTCTTATTCTTAGACCCTTGAACGGTGGGTCGTACACCAGTCAACTTAGCTGCACTTCCAGGATACTGGTCAATCCCGGTCAGTTTTAGCAAACGCACACCACCTCAGAAATACTGAGGAACAGTTCAATACAGTTTCACTACCTATCACACAAGAGGTCCTTCGATCACAATCCTGGATGGGACATTCTTCCAATCTATCCAGGATGTATACGGAATATGAAATGTAGGATCGGCTAAGCGCACACTACACTTTGGATATGAAAAAGAGTAGATTTACCACGGGCTCAGCACCACTTGAAGTATTTGGGGGTGGAGGCCACAGCTCTGATTGTCCTTCTCCAGAGGGCCCCTTACCTATAGCGCTTTATCGGGGTCGCCGGGAACGCACATCCGGCCGAAGCTGTCCGAGCACTTGCGGGTTATAGGGGATATTGAACTCCGTTTGGTTTTTATCTTTTGTGGCTATCGTCCTGCAATATAGACACACATTCAGCTTTTGACTTACTTTTAGTATACCTTGGGGTGGCGTCATCATCTTGAGGGTGCTTGATCTCACCGTGGCGTCGTGGGTACAGGCGTTGTACTTCAATGTTCCATGGAATCTTCCTGGAACCTGGTTGGTCGTCCTGGTCGGTCGGATATCACTTGGCTTGATTATACATTGATCCTTACGTCCAGGGTGTCCATTGTTCTTCGGTGTTCTTCGTCACGTCCAGCCATGCCAAGACGGGCGGCCTCCGGTCTAATTTCGACCGGGGCTCTTGATCGCTCCCGTAGGCTTGACCCGTCGTCCGGCTGTTGGTCCATCCAGACTCATTACGTCCAGGATATCCAACCCGATCCACGGCTGGAGATGTGAACGCCAAGTCCCACATCTGTTCACCGCGTCCCACAATTCCACCCCAATCGGTAGATTACTCCACCAATCACAACGCTCCAAGTAAAATCTGCATTCCCATATAGGTGGTCCGAGTATCTGTCCTCGCGATCGTCAAGCAGTCACCACGTTCGGGTGCACCATCCTTGCGCCATTCTGAATCCAGATCTCCATTCGAAATTCCCCGGCTCTGGGGCCCGGGCACCTCCGAACTGGCCACTCTGGAAAACTTTCAGTTGCCTCGCTTCAACCGCCCCTCTGATCACGGACCTTCACTGAGAGATTTATCTCCGAAGTGTCAGACCATGAGCAGACCCACTCGCGATCGCAGCCGTCCTGGGCACAATGGAAGCTCGGCGCACCAACCTCCAACAAACTTCCCGGATTGTCCACCATTCTCCGTCCCGTCCTAGATCCAACTGTCGCACCCACTATTCGCCCAATCTCCAGACGTGACAAACAAGCACATTCAAAACGAAAAAAGTCTTCGGCTCAACACGTGATGAACACCTCCAAGACAAGCACTGATAGCAGCAACGGCCACGACGTGGACGACGCGCCCCCACACGCCCCTGGGCAACTCCTGGGCGACCCTCCAGTGGGAGGCGGTGCTTCGGGCTCAGGTGGAGTGGACGGCAGCGATGATGGTTCCTCCGAGAAGGCCGAAGGTGTGCCCGCCTCGTCGACCAGTCCAGACAATGCAGATAATGTGCCCTCGCACACGGAGGGTCCTTCGCAGGACGCCAAGGTGCCAACCACCGAGGCTGACCCGGAGGCATCGGGCACGGGCGTGTATTTTTCCACCGCCGATGACCCAGTGGCCACTGCGGCCGCCTTTGCGTCGGTGGGTCGACCCAGCGAGTCATTTTGGAAACCACGGCGAAGCACATCTTCCAAGGTGAGCTGAATCTGGCACAGTCGAACTCTGCCGCTGCTGCAGCTGTGCATCCGAGTTCACCAGGTGACATTCCACCCGCGCGTTTTGGGGTAAAACAGGTTTCATCGTAGGCGTTCCTGCCAACAACGCAAACCACTGAACGTTTCATGCGCGACGGGTAAGTCAGACTGGAGACGTTGTTTTTCGTCGAGACCCTTTTGGATGAGGACATTCGGGATCTCTCCGAGATGGTCAATCCGAGCATCCGTCCGGAACTCCTGCTACCCAGGTTGGCTGACTCCGCAGCTACGGTGCCGGAGTTTCGCGGCCTTCTGAGCAGCATGGACGCGAAACGTGAGTTGGCTTCTAAGACGAAGCGGGTGATCGCTTTTATCGTCCAGGATGTATAGCGCGTCCGGGGTTAAAAGACTGGTATTCCAGAATGGACCAGCCCCGGTTAACTCGAAACACACAGTAGAATGACTCGAGTCGGCGTGTGACCTTGTGCAACCCCTATAGGTGCCAATTAATTCGGCGGACCGTCTTTCAACCGGAAATGTTACAATCACTTAGATACAAGAATACAGAGAACTTCCAAGTTCCTCTCAGCTGGGAGATCCCGAATGGAGGCAAGCTTACGAGCAAAGACCTTTCCCCAAACAACCACTCTCAAAATAACCAATAACAATACAGAGTTCGTATACACAATATGCAGTCTGTCCACTTCAGGTTACAACCCGGATACAGAGAAATCCGGGTTGCCCAACGCGCACCACCCTCGAATGAACGAGGGAAACCACAAATACAGTCCTAAAACAAGCAATCTAACTCGGATCTCAGGGGGTGATTGCTACAACCTCCTGAAACTACGGATGGAATATGAAATGCAAGGGTCCTCTTCCGAGTGTCCACAGGCAATTTAGAGATATGAAATGGGTAGACCAACCCGAAAGCAGCCTTTTTGGGTACCCAATTTGATTTGAAGCGTGTAGGTGAGAGTTCCTTGTGCGGTTGCACGACCTTGGACGTCCGTTGGTGTACGCGGCTCCCGGACCTTCCTTTGGATTCTCCTTTGGGGAGCAGAAATATGGCGTCGTCGTCCTCGGCGAATATACTCTTCAGGGTCAATGGCAAATAGACACGAAGTCCACTTGGGCTCTGGAAGGCAAAACAAACTCTGATTATCTCTTATCTCTCTCTCTTGGCTATCATTTCTTTCTTTATTTCTTTCTTTCTTTCTTGGTATCTGGGTTTTCGGCGGTCTCCTCTGCTCGAATCGCATGCACTCCTCCCGGATGACTGGGTTTCAGTATTCTTGGGATCATGTTGAACTCGCGGAGGGCCGCTCACTCATCTTGTACTGGCGGCGGTCTTGGGCGATCGCACTTCGTGCGCTGTCGCCGCTTGATTGGCTTGTCTTGAAGATCCCTGGCTAAGGTCTAGCACTGTCTGGATCTTGGTCTCATGTTCGCATGGGTGCCTGATTTGGCACGCCCCTAGGGCGTCAGTGATTGGTCGGTTCATACCTGGGTACACTTACCATTCGGGGTGTTCTTCATCCGGGGTGGTATCTTGGTCATTCGGGTTTACCTTCGTCATTCAGGATGTACATGTCGTACTTCGTCTGGACTTCTGCAGTGTTGCTCGGGTGTCCTGATCTTGAGGGACTGGATGATCATTCGGCTCGTATGGGCAGGCCGCTTTCCGGGATACATTCTACCGGAAGCGTTTGGCCCCTTCATGTGGGTACCTGCCGCAAAGGGAAGTCGGCGGCCGGACCGGGCGTTATACCTCCATCCCGAATCTTTGCTTCGGGTGGGACGCCTCCGTGCCTGTGAGCCTATACGTGTTCCGAGTAACCATCTTCGTGATCTTCAACCAGTCAGCGCTTTCAAGTGTACCATTCTTGTACCACCCTGAATCCAGATCTCCATTCACCACCCTCCGGCTCTGCACCCTGGGCAGCTGCGAACTGGCCACTCTGGAAAACTTCCAGTTGCCTCGCGTCACTTTGCTACTCCAGCACTACCCCGCAGAAGGGCTGGCTCGAAAGATATTTAAAATGTCGACAGTCTAGAAGCAAACCCTCGTCCACCTCCGAGAGGCCAAGCGTCAGCTTCGGTCTAGTGGCTCTCGCGACGTCTACGAATTACTCGAGAAGCTTTCGGAAATCAGTGCTATGAAAACTGGATTCGCCCTGCCGAATCAGCACTGGAAATATGCTCTCCTGGTTTGCAAACGTCAGCTCGACCAGGAAATTTCGTATCACGCCCGGGATTTCAAGCGCGCGGTACAAAGCCACGAACAGGAAGAAGATGTTCTCCGGTCTCGACTTGCATCCATGACTCAAGAGGGCGACGACATGTTCGCATTTGCTCGATCGCTGAAACGCCAGCTGAAGGCAGGTTCACGCAACGTCCCAAGGGTGATGAATTTCTTGAACCAGCATCAAACTCAGGTTGTCGGTAACAGGCCCCGCCTGAAAGGTCTGTTAGAGCACCTTAAGGATCATCAGGTTCCCCCGAATGACTGGACCACCCAGATCACGGTGACCGCTATCGATGATTATTCAGCACAGCCCGGTCCATTCGGCACCCTGAATGAGGAGGACGCGAATGAAGAGAAAAAGGGGGACAACGGTAGTGGGCCGACAAGCGGCTCCAAAAGTGCGCCTCTCGATTTCACCAAAGATCCAACCCCTCTGTCTACGCCCTAGACCCCGCCGTCCAAGCAACGCAAGCATTCAGCTAGCTCTCGAAAATTCCTTCTCCGCCCGGAACCGTACACTCCAAGCGACAAGGACGCCCTGGATCCCCGAAAGTCGCTCGCTCGGACAGCCGAAGAGGCCCGTCCGTCTTTGGCGGACCACGCAGTGATTTGGGACAAGCAGCGCACGGATCTCCAGTTGGTCATGCGCTCCGGACTGGATTATCTGGACGCGTTCGCGCTGGTGAGCGACGATCACTTGGTACATCCCCGAATTCCGGTTCGAGAGCTCACGCTCATGCTCGCCCAGATGATGTACTGGGGTTGGCTCAATCACCCTCCGTGCGCCAAGTACGTCCCAAGTTGGTGCTGCAAGAAGGCCGAGTCTTATCTCGACAACCTGGATGGCGCCCCAGCTCGTTGGCCGACTCTCAAGAAGCTGCGCCTGGATGACTCGTCGGGGGTAATGGAAGCTCTCTTTTCCGGGGTTGGTGAAAGTGAAGACGACGAAGACCGGGATGTCACGTTCAAATCCAGTGTGGAATTCAAACCCCAAGCTCAGCGGACTACCCCGCATCGAGAGGTCAAACGTCGAAGTGGTTCGGTCTCATCCACTTCGAGTTCGTCGGCCACGATCACGAACGACCCACCTTCAAACCCGCCTGTTAAACTTCACCGTCCGGCACAAGACCTGTCATGGCTCGGAAATAGTACTCTGAATTGGCTCCGGATGAGCTCGCATTGGTCGAGACTCCTGGACGTGGGGCTATGTCTTGGCCCCAATACGGCATCCTGCTCAAGTTTGCACCCGGGACGACCAACGCACTCGAGCAGACCACGGGCTTCCCAGACCACACCCCAAATTTATCCAAGACCACCGAGTTGGAGGTGGTTCGAGTGCGGTGGGATCCACCTTCATTCAAGGTGCTGTGGGACTCGGCGCCTCTGGACGACATGTTCCAACAGCGCCTGAAATTCCTGAACCTGCACTCCGCTGACGACTTGAGCGTCCGGGCGAAGACTGATTTGGTGGATGTCGTGGAGTTCATGTGGACGCATCGTCGGAACTTTTGGCTAATTGGCCATTCGTTTTTCATCGACCACCACCAGGATCATTATTCTGCGAACCTCCACGCCGACCGCAAGAAGTAGTAAGACGCAGTCAAGAAGAACTTGACGCGAGGCAACTGAAAGTTTTCCAGAGTGGCCAGTTTGCAGCTGCCCAGGGCGCAGAGCCGGGGAATTTCGAATGTAGATCTGGATTCAGAATGGCGCAAGGATGGTGCACCCGAGAGTGTTGACTGGTTGAAAATCACGAGGACGGATACTCCGACCACGTATAGAACTCGGACCACGTATAGTCTCACAGGCACGGAGGCGTCCCACCCAAAGCAAAGATGATTCGGGATGGGGTTATAGCGCCCAGTCCTGCCGATGTCTTCCCTTTGCGGCAGGTACTTATTCGAAGGGGCCAAACGCTTTCGGTAGAATATATCCCGGAATACGGCCTGCCCTAGGCGAGCCGAGTGATCATCCAGTGCCTCAAGATCGAGTCACCCTGAGTGACACCGCCGTAACCCTGAAGAATTACAACCATCACAGCCCAGATGAAGACCACCGTTTCGAGTCCCAAGTGGAGCAACGTGCCCAAGTTCGAGTGGAGCATGGAGTGTGACCCGACGACTACGAATGGAGTGGAGTCCACGCAAAGCACACCCCGTACATCCTGAATGATGAATGACAACCCGAATGACCAAGGTACCACTCCGGATAAATGTCACCCGGATGGCAAATGGATCTAAGTATGAGCCGACCAATCAATGACGATCCAGGGGCGTGCCAAGTCAGGCACCCATGCGAACCTGAGACCGAGGTCCTGATAGTGTCACGCCTAAGCCAGAGATCTTCCAGACAGGCCAATCAAGCGGCGACCACGCGCCAGCGCACGAAGTGCGATCGCTGCCATCGCCGGGGCCATCCTGCCCGAATGTGTGAGACGCGACCCTGCAAGAAGTGTGAGCAATTCGACGAAGGACGATGTGAAGATTAGAAGACATTCTGTAATGGGCTTACTTAGCCCAATACTTTAGCTTACACGCGAGCGCACGTGTATGAGGAAGCGCAAGGTGTATTTAACTTAGATTAAGTATACTTGTATCCACAAGTATAATTAGATCTAAATAAAGGTACAAATAGTAGCTTTTGCGGTAAAATGAGAACTGAATTGAATGTTAACTGTGGTTTTCCTCCTAAAACTGATATCTATAAAGAGAGGTTCTGCCAACGAGTGGTTGGCAGAAACTCTGATCTAATGCTGAGTATTACTGGTAGAAAGACCCTGCTTTCTGACCAATAGGACTGCTTCCTAATATGAATGGTGACCACACTGCGATGTGGCCCACCTGAATGTATCCATTAGTGCGTGTTGCACTAACGTGAGATTAGCCGAATGTGTAGCGGGGCTTCATATTCCAAGAGATCAAGAAGCTGGTACGTCGAGGAGACCTGAGCGACCTGCCGAGCCACGTCCAGGACGCCATTCTGGATGGTGCCACCTCGGATGGTGAAGCCGATTCTGAAGGACAGCAGTTAAACCACTAAGCCCTCCGAATGGGGATTCGACACGCGCCGGGCAGAGGAAACCCTCAGAATTGTGTGTCTTAGCTTATGTCGGCCCCGATTTACGGGCCAAGAATCACGATAACCAACAATGCATGACATCCCTGATTGACAAAGGACCCGTGTTACCCAAGCGAGAGCTTTCGGATTACCCGAGATCGCCGTCGATACCAGAGCCGGAAGGACCGGTCGAATTCCGACTGTCCCCAGGCGAGAGGTATGGATGGTGGGCTTATCACGATCTGGAAGAAGAGAAACGGCAAGTTGCAAGGGTGCATGGTGCAGTAAGTGATTTCAGGACGCCAATCCTGTTGGCCACCGGAGCCACAGTGAGTATGATAAGTTTGGACCTTGAGCGTGGGCTCCAACTTACATTGAGCTCACACCGGCAAATCAAGGTGTCCGACTTACGTCAGCCCAATCACCCAGGTGAAGGTCACGTTGGGACATCGAGTTGTATACGTTCTGGATTTGGGGGTCACGACTATCGGAGAAGACGTGGATGTGTTGCTTGGGATGGATTTCATGTTCAGTGCCGGAGTGTGCTTTTGTATTCTCGAAGGATTGGCCATTCTCCCGGATGAGGAGTCCATCCTCATGTACGGAGATGTTATTCAGCGT
The DNA here is from genome assembly GCA_033557925.1 of Phytophthora x cambivora. Lineage (NCBI taxonomy): Eukaryota > Oomycota > Peronosporomycetes > Peronosporales > Peronosporaceae > Phytophthora > Phytophthora x cambivora. The sequence goes on along the minus strand of JAUCEB010000012.1, from coordinate 260,773 downwards.
CATCAGGGTTTAGACCTCCCAATCAAGGCCCAGACCGGATTACACTTGCGTTCCGGAGAGAGTGCAAGCGTGCGTATCCGATATGGACAAAGCAATCCCAAAACCGACGTGGTTTGGACAGGTCGAGGTGACAGATGCGTGACACAGATACTCTATGACCCCCAAACTTGGGCCACAGTAGTAAAGGTTGTGAGTAATTCGGATCATGACCTTAGGATCGACGCTCGGACGCCGGTGCCCCGGATCGTTGAGTAGGGACATTTCCCGACGGCGGGACGTTTCGTACGCCCTGGATCACGGCGTTAGTCAAGAGTGGTAGCAGCTAATTTTCGAAAGTATGTTGTCTGCCCAAGCGAGGATGCGAGCAGATCGCTATGAACAGATACTTCGGGACGAAGAACCACCTGCAGCTAGACGTTAAACTACCAGTGGCCGACTAAGTTGTTGATTCGACCGCGGACGGACACATAAGCAGTTCGCATGGTGCGGTTGCAGGAAAAACCGATGGCTATGTCAGATGTAGGTTCTGATCATTCGGAGCGGGCCACAGACGAAACGCAGTCATCCGAATGTGATGTTTCGGGAAAGCCAGGAAATACCGCACCCGAAAAAAACGTGTCAGGTCCAAGTTCTCTGGAAAGCGATTCTGGAAGTGAAGGGGCGGAGCCATCGCAACGACACGACTTCATTTCGAAGAATACGGATGGCGAAGACCAGGTCTCGGAAGACGCGGAAGTCGAGGAAGGTGTGCCTCGGGATGAACTTGCCCGAAAGGATGAAGATCCCGAGATATCCACTGTGATTGCAACAGGCACCCCCGTCGAGGAGCTCGAATTCGAGTACGCCCGCTGTATGCGAGTAAATTCGGAAGAAATGGATTTGGAACCGGCTGTGTGCGTTGACATGATGGGAATGCAGATTTTACGTGGAGCGTTGTGATTGGTGGAGTAATCTACCGATTGGGGTGGAATTGTGGGACGCGGTGAACAGATATGGGACTTGGTGTTCACATCTCCAGCCGTGGATCGGGTTGGATATCCTGGACGTAATGAGTCTGGATGGACCAACAGCCGGACGACGGGTCAAGCCTACGGGAGCGATCAAGAGCCCCGGTCGAAATTAGACCGGAGGCCGCCCGTCTTGGCATGGCTGGACGTGACGAAGAACACCGAAGAACAATGGACACCCTGGACGTAAGGATCAATGTATAATCAAGCCAAGTGATATCCGACCGACCAGGACGACCACCAGGTTCCAGGAAGATTCCATGGAACATTGAAGTACAACGCCTGTACCCACGACGCCACGGTGAGATCAAGCACCCTCAAGATGACGACGCCACCCCAAGGTATACTAAAAGTAAGTCAAAAGCTGAATGTGTGTCTATATTGCAGGACGATAGCCACAAAAGATAAAAACCAAACGGAGTTCAATATCCCCTATAACCCGCAAGTGCTCGGACAGCTTCGGCCGGATGTGCATTCCCGGCGACCCCTATAAAGCGCTATAGGTAAGGGGCCCTCTGGAGAAGGACAATCAGAGCTGTGGCCTCCACCCCCAAATACTTCAAGTGGTGCTGAGCCCGTGGTAAATCTACTCTTTTTCATATCCAAAGTGTAGTGTGCGCTTAGCCGATCCTACATTTCATATTCCGTATACATCCTGGATAGATTGGAAGAATGTCCCATCCAGGATTGTGATCGAAGGACCTCTTGTGTGATAGGTAGTGAAACTGTATTGAACTGTTCCTCAGTATTTCTGAGGTGGTGTGCGTTTGCTAAAACTGACCGGGATTGACCAGTATCCTGGAAGTGCAGCTAAGTTGACTGGTGTACGACCCACCGTTCAAGGGTCTAAGAATAAGAACGGCTGTATATGTGAATGTATATCTCGTATTGATTTTTGTTATCTTGCATGTTGGAGCTACGTTCAAGTAGGTGACGTCCCGCTCTTCTCCAAAGACCGATATTGGTATACGAAACAACTTCCCCCCGCGGTGCATCTCCCTGTTTCGAAGACAAACGGACCTAGAGGGATTGCCACAAGGAGCACTCGCTACCTGGACGATTCACGTTCAGGTGTTTCGAGTGGAGGACTTCCTGTACGGAAGTACCTTCCAGACTCTGGAGCAGAGCGCTATACACCTGGGCGGCCAAAATGCGTTCACCCGGCTCGCCGCATATAGACTTATAGGCACGGAGGCGTCCCACCCAAAGCAAGGATAATTCGGGATGGAGTTATAGCCCCCAGTCCGGCCGATGACTTCCCTTTACGGCAGGTATCCATTCGAAGCGGCCGAATTCGAGTGTATCCCGGAAAGCGGCCTGCCCTAGACGAGCCGAATTATCTCCCAGTGCCTCAATATCGAGTCACCCTGAGTGACACCGCAGTAACTCTGAAGAATCACAACCATCACAGCCGAGATGAAGACCACCTTTTCAAGTCCCAAGTGCAGCAAAGTACCCAAGTTCGAATTGAGCAAGGAGTGTGACCTGATGACTACGAATGAAGTGGCGTCCGGATGAATTACACCCTGTACATCCTGAATTATGAGAAGGACAACCCGAATGACCAAGATGCCACTCCGGATGGACGTCACCCTGGACGGCAAATGTACCTAAGTTCGAACCGACCAATCAGCGACGATACAAGAACGTGCCAAGTCAGGCACCCACGTGTGGTGGAGCAGATCTCTAGATTTTCTAGGGATCCCGACTCGCACTCACTGCGCCCGGACACCGACTAACGGAGGGGGTACTCCGACGGCCGTGTAGTTGCTGAGTGGTTCACCTTGTGTACCCGTCGGCGGGCTGGTACAGCTCTCTCGTTGACACGAGTTGCGCACTTGGTGAGCGGTGGACGTCCTTGTGGGGACTTGAGAGGTTGGTGGATCCGCGCGGGTATTCCTGCGCACGGGATCCGGATGGGGTCGGCCTTGAACTACTTGAGCAGGCCTTGTGGATCCGCAATAGAAATGCGTGATCCGGAGTTGTTCCTTTGCGGGGTTCCTTGTTCCCTTACGGGGTGTTCCTTGTTCCTTTACGTTGCTTGCCGCTTCCAATAGCGGGATCTTTGAGGGGGCTGAGAGTCCGAAGGGCGCGCGCTGCCTGGCCAAGCTATCCAGGGGCTGCCACGTACTGCAGGAAGATAACCAAAATACACTTGATCTAAGTATGGGGCCAATAATAATCCCCTATACTAAAGCCAAGTGAGTCTTCCAGTGCAAATTCGGTTCTGATTTAAGTGTTAACTAGACCTCTACCCCCGAGCGCTCTGAGCCTCCCATTCGACCTACATCTTAATATAACTATCGACTCAGATCCATCTGATCCGGATCCGTTATCCGGATCCGTCCAATACGGGGCACCTGCGGGATCCGTCCCGTATCCTGCCTTTATGGGACGGTCGTCTCGATCCGTCCCGAATTAAAGCCTGCATGTCGCGTAGTCAGGATCCATCCATCTGGGAGCCTTGCGCCAACGGCCGATCGGCTTCTCTAATTCCCACACTGCAATACCACACATGCGAACCTAAAGTCAGTGACCAGATAGTGTCACACCGAAACCGGAGATCTTTGGAGCAAGCCAATCAGACAGTGACAGCGCGCCAGCGCACGAAGTGCGATCACCCAGACCGCCGACAGTACGTGATGAGTGAGCCCCCCCCCCCGAGTTCAACGTGGACTCGAGCATACTGGATTCCAGTCACCCAGGAGGAGTACATGCGATTCGAGCAGATGAGACCTCCAGAAACCCAGACACCAAGAAATAAAGAAAGAAAGAAAGAAAGAAAGAAAGAAAGAAAGATAGAATGATAGCCAAAGAGAGAGGGATAAGAGATAATCAGAGTTCGTTTTACTGTCAAGAGTCCAGGTGCAACCCAGCCCAATCGGTCGTTTGGTCGTTCTGGTTTTTGCAACCACTGGTTTACCAACACTGCTCGTAGGGGCTTGAGCCGATTGAGAACGACGCCGTCGAGGCGTCGCAGCGCCAACAGTGGTCGTCTTCGGGGAGAGGATGAGGTGGTCGTGAACCACGTGAGCTGGTCTGCTTCCGATACGGAAGTGGATATCGCGCGGCGGTATGCCGCGCGCCGTCTCCGGTCATTGCGCACATAAAGCATGTTGAGTCTGACAAGAAGGCCCCGGCCGCACAACAACAAAAAACTACCGGGTCCAGTAGGGGCGGGGCGCCCTACTGGTTGAAATGGAGGTCCGGGTCCCCCGATGACAGTCCGACCTTCTAGCCCCCCCCCCCCCCCGTGCTTCATGCACCTTTTAATGCCACCACTGCCAGTGGCGACTCGAGGCTGATCATCGTCAGCATTCTTGTCGCCGGTGCTCGGCGACCTCTCTGCGCGCTCCTGGACTCAGGAGCGACAACAAACTTCTTCCGAGCATCGTGTCTGTCGATTCTCCTCGCGGGCGTTCCCGTGCGAGATCTTCATGGAGATGTCATTGTCAACCTTGCGGATGGGAAGCCTCGCCGTGTCGCACGGCGAGAGTTGTCGTTGCCAAACACGTTCGATGGCTTCAACAGCAACGACAACTTCATCGTCTTCGAGATGAATTACGCGTTCGACTATATCATGGGCATCCCATGGTTGGTTCGGTACCAGCCCCAGATCAACTCGTTGACTCGGCCGGTCAAGCTGCGCCAAGACTTCGACGTGACCGAAGTCTTCAGGCATCTCTTGGTCGCGCCAGGAGATTGGCCCCATATCACAGTCGTGGACGGGGCGTCCACGACGCACGTTGTGCGCAGAGCGAGCGATGGCCCTCTTTGCACGACATGTGCAGTGCTGCTGACAGGTGCCAAAAACGAAGAACCCGATCGCGAGCGCGGGAGTGAGAGGCGAGCGGTTGAGCATCCGTGGCTCCTGCGGATGATGAATGAGAATGTCGAGCAGAGGATCCCGTTTGTGAAGGAATCGGTCGAGCAGTGGTTCCTGCCATCCAACGAGGCGGTCGAGCAGTGGTGCCCGCGTGCCAACAAGGCGGTCGAACATCGGCTCTCGCTTGCTAATGAGGCGGTCGAGCAGGGGATCCAGCATGACGATGCCGCGGTGGAGCAGGAGCTGCCACCGCGCGGGAACGGCGCGGTCGAGAACGAGCTCTCGCGCCTAAAGGAGGGTGAAGCCCTGTCCAGAGAGAGCGACACCTAAGTCTCGAGCAGGGGCTCGAGACGCACAAAGCCGTCCCAATCTCAGAGGCGATTCAAGCCTCGCCGTTCAGTGGACCTACCCTCAGCCCCGACTGAGTCGGTCTGCACGGTCGAGTATGTGGACGGCGAACCGCACTCGTTGCATCGAGGTCGCGAGTCCGCCTCGCGACGCCAAGTCTCCCAGGCCTCTCCTAGAAGAAGTTCATTGGAGACCTCAAGGCCGGAGACATTGAGCAAGTGTGCTTCATCACCGATGGTCTCGGTGTCACATGCGATAAACTCCGTCGACTCGGCGGACACGCCGTCGCGTCCGAAGAGCGCTGAACTAAAATCAGCACGCGAAGAGCGCTTGGCTGTGCAGTCTTGGGAGTTGCTGAAGGCGTCGGGCAACCCGATCTACGAGATGGCTCGTGAGTTTGCCGACGTCTTCCAGGCTTCGAGTCGTCTGGGAGCATCAAGATTGGCGCTGACGCCAAGCTCTTCTTCACTGAGTCGAACGCGGCTTGGTGCTCAGGACGCCACAACCACGTGGCGTCTTTCTTTAGCAGAGACGACAGAGGCTGGATTAGTCCAGCGTAATCCTTCGTGTACTTGTGCAAGTAGTTCGCTAGACCCAGCCACTGACGAGGCTCAGTGGGGCTTGTAGGCGTAGGCCATGAACAAATAGACATGCTAGGGCCAACGCGCGAGTGTCCAGCTAGAACTTACTCTGAACGAAATTCGTAGTTCGTAAGAACTATGTATAGTATAGCACTTGTTGGGGTGAAAGCGTAAGATTTGACACAAATACCGGTATTAGTGTAATCACAAATCGTGTAACCACACAATAGTGTGTAGCGTACATAGAATTCTACGTGAAATAGTCCGTAAGGCACCCATACCGACCCGGTACCGCGGTATTTTCGTGTGGCACACATGGAAAACTTCCATTTCCGGCACGTCACCTTGAAGAGCGCGGCGCGCGGGGGGATGCGAGGGACCATGCCCGGCGCAGAGCGCCACAGCGGCGCACGCAAGTGACGCGCATGCAGCCACAGAGCGCCAAAGAAGCAGACCAAGGGTGATGGGAGGGCGGCCAAGGGTCAACACGACCAATACGGTACGTGTTGATGGCCCATGGAAAAATTTATAGACCACTACGGTACGTGGTCGGGCGAGCGCCGTGCATGGCTCACCCTCATTCTTCGTTTTTGCATTTTACAGGGAACGTCGCCGCGGAACGCAACGCCCGGAAGCAAGGTTCGTGGTTGGTGGCGGCGTGCATGGCGTTGGTGGCGTCGCTAACGATTGACCTGTATTGGTTTTGTGTGCTACAGCGGCGTCCGGCAGGAAGGTTCGTGCTCGTTGGTGGCGTTGGTGGCGGTGCTAACGGATGATCTGTATTGCTTTTGCATGCTACAGCGGCGTCCGGCAGCGTGGTGGCGGCGTCCGAGCTCGCGCATGGCATGCTACGGCTGCCCGGCAGCAAGGTTCGTGCTTGTTGCTGGCGTTGGTGGCGTTGGTGGCGGTGCTAACGGATGATCTGTATTGCTTTTGCATGCTACAGCGGCGTCCGGCAGCGTGGTGGCGGCGTCCGAGCTCGCGCATGGCATGCTACGGCTGCCCGGCAGCAAGGTTCGTGCTTGTTGCTGGCGTTGGTGGCGTTGGTGGCGGTGCTAACGATTGTTCTGCATTGGTTTTGCATGCTACAGCGGCGTCGAGGCTGGTGGCGGCGTCCGAGCTCGAGCATGGCAAGCTGCGGCTGGCCAGCAGCAAGGTTCGTGGTCGTCGATGCCGTGCATGGCGTTGGTGGCGTCGCTAACGATTGATCTACATTGTTTTTGCATGCTACAGCGGCGTCGAGGCTGGTGGCGGCGTCCGAGCTCGAGCATGGCAAGCTGCGGCTATCCAGCAGCAAGGTTCGTGGTCGTTTGGTGGCGTGCATGGCGTTGGTGGCGTCGCTAACGATTGATCTGTATTGGTTTTGCATGCTACAGCGGCGTCGTGCACGCGTGACCGAAGATGGTGGCGGCGTTCGCGCCGCGGATCGCATGCTGCAGCTCCCTAGCAGCAAGGTTCGTGGCTGTTGGTGGCGTACATGGCGGCTTTGGCGGTGCTAACGGACCTGTATTGTTTTGCTTATTGCTGTTGCAGCGGTGTCCGGCACGCGTGACCGAAGATGGTGGCGGCGTCCGCGCCGCGGATTGCATGCTGCAGCTCCCCAGCAGCAAGGTGTGTGGTCGTTGGTGGCGTGCATAGCTGCGATTGAGGTGCTAACGATTGCTATGTGTTTTTGCTCCTATGACTTTTGCAGGGGTGTCCGGCAGCGTGGCGGTGGCTAGTGGTGGCGTCCGCGCCGCGGATGGCAACCTGCCGCTGCCGAGCAGACAGTTCATGACCCCGGAAGTAGGGCGGAGCTGGCGCTACTAATCGAGCAATATACTTTGTTGAATTAAGTTACCCAGTTATTGTCTTTCTTATATGCAACTCATATGTAACCAGCATTGCATCTTTTTTCTAAAAAAAACAGCATTGCCTCTTTTTCCTCATAAAAACAGCATTGCCCGTTGTTGTCTTTCATATATGCAACTCATACAACAAGTCATAATTCTTTATCAAAATCTCGCGGAGTAGTCAAATGAAACATCAATTAAAATTCAAATTAGAGATGCAGGTGCGCATCGCGCGTGTCCTCATCGAGCCGATCCAAGTCTTGTTTTATTTCGTCGCACACGCGAAAGAAGCTGTTGTGGTTCACGTGCAACACACCATTATCATGGCAAATGCGATTCCGGTCGTGGACAAACGCAGCGAATCGGCCATGTAACCAGCTTGCGCGATGATGATCAAAACGTTCCAGCCAACTGATGATGAACTCGCGTCTGCTCTTTCTTGGCATTGTTTGAACTATAGAGACAAATTGAGCAACCTGTTAGTCAAAATAAACCGCAATAATTCAGAGCACCAGCTACGTACATGTACAGTCGTTGACCCGGTGCTCGGCGAAATCGTCGATGTGCCGTTCGGTACTGCAGCAGGCATCGAGTGAATCCACAATTTTTTTCAAGAATCGGCTCTCATCTTGGAGACTTTCCAAAGTCGCGTAGGGCGCCTTGCCGCTGCCGCCTCGTTTTCAGCTCGGATACACTTCCGTTTCCAGTCGTCGGCTGTTTTCTTGAGAGATTCATGTGAAGCTAGCGCGTCCTTCTTCTTCGTAATCTCGTCCAGCATTGCTTTTTGCTCCATCATATCCTTTTCATGTGCGTGTTTATCCGTCGTCGCCTTTTCGTCATGACGTTTGATTTCCGTATCCAACATGAAGCGTTGAGCTTTCAAGCGACTTTGCTCATCGTTTTGGTCTTGCTCTTGTTCCTGCAATGCTACACGTTTCTTCTCCAGCTCCTCTTCTTTGCTGCTCAACTTGTTTTCTCTCAATTCCAGCTTGAACTTGGCAGTCTCCAGCCGCTGCTCGTTCAATTCCAGTTCAGATGCTCGGGTTCGCAGCCACGTCGTGGTTTGGCTCGGCTGTGGTGCAGCTTTTTGGGTCTGTGTTCCTTCTTGAGCTTGGTGTTTTTCTTCTTGAGCTTGGTGGTTTTTTCTTGAACTGTTGCGAGCTGCAGCTGAAGCTCACTTGCCTGACGGGCATTTTCCTGGGCCTTGTTACAGTCTTCTTCTGATCGCTTCAAGGCAGCATGAAGCTGCTTGTTGGTGTTTTCCAAATCGTTCTGTAATTTGCGATTCTCTGCTTCCATGTTGTCAGAGTTCGCTTGAGCTTCCAGGTTCTGTATGTGGTTCTGTAGCGTTTCGATTTGCTGTAGATGCTGTGCCTCACGCGTTGCCAGCTCTTCAGTCCCTTCCTCTTGTGTTTTCTTGCGGCACCCAGCGTCAAGTGCTCGCTTCTGTTGCAGTGCATTCTTCAACATCGATATCACATGGCCTTCATAGGCTTTCAACTTGTCAGCATGCCCCGTGAAATTATCAAAATTCCTTTTTGTTGATGCTTTCTCGTAGTCAACTTGGCCGCCGCGATTTCTGGCCGCCTTGTATCGATTCGCGAGCAGCACAATTTGCGAGGAGCTCAACTTGAACTTCTCTGCTTGTCTTCTCCGTCCTATTTGGCGCTTGCCACCCTTCTGCCGATCGAAGATTTGCTGCAACGCTTTGCAAGCTTCTTCGACCTCGTCCAGCGTCAAAATGGAGTCGTCCGAGTCTTGGATTGCTCCTGCCACTGATGCTGCCTCGCAGTCGTTGTCGCCGGAAGCACCGCTGGCCACACCGCCGCCACCAGCATTGCTTGGGAGGCTCGCCTCACGCCCGGCACGTTTAGCTGCCTGTCGGGTCGTCATTCTTGCATTGCTGGTTGATCTTTCTTTGCGAGGTCTCTTGCCGCTTGCCGCCGAAGCTCTGTCGATCGACCCGGAGTCTTGGTCGCGCTTGCGCTTGGCTCCGGAAGAGGACGCCCCAAGCAAACTACTCGGTGACGCTGGGCCCTCGGAAGAGCCATCGATGTGGCCGGCGTGTTTTGCCATCGTGGCTGTCGTCTTCTGCAGGTTGTCGCGCAGTAGCTTAAGATTTATGTGTTTCGTGTGAGATAACTGGTGTATCAACAACAAAACCTGTAATATGTGATTGCCTTCAAACTATCGTTTTTCATGGGCGTAGCCCATTTGCGTTGCCTATTTTCCCTACAAAAACCAGCATTGCCTTTTTTCCCAAAAAAAACAGCACTACTGCTCAGCATTGCCTCTTGTAAAAACCCAGCACTATTCTAAAACAACAGCACTATTGCTGCGGCACATATGATAGCAGCTTGCGATTTGTGTAACCCACAATAACTCTGCACCCAGCCGATGCTTTTAGGCCACTTACTCGCCCACCGCAGTAGCGTAAGTCACGGTATAGCTTCATTTGGTTATTTAGCCAACGCCTGGCGTGCAAACATTGATTTCTTTTCTTAACACTGACAACACTAGTACAGTAAAAGATGTAGCTGCAGAAGTAGCAGTGATGTCTTAGTTTGTTTCTGAGAGTACATTGATCGCAATTGAACGTCGGGTAGGAAGAGGTTGAGAGAGAAAATACTTTTCGCTATTACCACAAATAAATCCGCTAATTTAGTGTCCTCTTGTACATCGTAGCCCTGTTAGCGATGGCGGTTCTGAAACAAACCATGCTTTTCGCGGGCATGGCGGAGCATGTTCTGTCGCGTAGCATAGGTATTCCCACAAGTCGGACACTGATTTTCTGGAAGGCGAATTTCATCGGGATCAAGCACGGCAACGATCTCAGTCGTGTTCGGCGGGTGCTGATAGTGACGCGGCTCCAGGTAGCAATGAATACGAATATGCACCGTTTGGTAGGCGGCACCGCAATGCACAAATTCTCCACGAAAGAGCAACACATCTCCACGATTAAGCACAATGTCGAATCTTTCAGTCAAATCAGCCACGATCCGATTCCACCCAAACCCGTGAATCCGAGTTCCATCCTGCACAGCAAGGATAATCGTGCCCGGCACTTTTGTGTAATCCCAGTAGTCAAACCCGTCCTCGAAATTGACGGAGAAGTCACGATGCGGACCTTACATAGGCCCACCGGGATATGACTTCAGGATACTCCACTTCCTTGGAATTGCCCCGGGGAAGTAGGTTTTGAATATATCCCGCAGCTCCTCTGTAAGCCTTTGTACGATACGTGGAGGCACTGGTGCTTGGCGCCGATACTTGTCCATAACATTACCGTTCAAAAAAATCTTCTTGAAGCCGAACACGCCGCCCCCATTATCGTCCACGTCTTGGTCTTGCTGCGCCGGCGTGACCACTTCCCGGTCCAGCAATTCAAGCAGCTGCGCCGTGAGCACCCCCGGGAGCAAGCCAAGACGGCCCAGACGCACCAGTTGCTGCATGCCGTCACTGTTGGCGATGTGGGCGGAGGACTGAACGAGTTCTTTTGAACTTCGAAGTATGTACAGTATTTTGCCTCAAAAACGCGGTCGTACTTAGTAGTATTGACTTTCTCACGTAAATGACGCAACAGAGGTTATATTAGTATACGATTTAGAATGGGTATGTATATAGTCTGCAAGGTTATTAGTTGTGATAGCTGCGCTATTGAGGCAAAATTCGTAGTACTGCACCGACACCAAAATCTAACGGCCGTAGTCTTTTGTCGGTCTTTTCTCAGTAAGCCACCAACGGTCGTACACCACCAACGGTCATATACATGTCAATTTTGGTGGCGGTGCTAACGATTGTGCAAGGTTCGTGGTCGTTGATGGCGTGCATGGCGTTGATGGCGGTCTTACAATTGATCTGTATTGGTTTTATGTGCTATAGCGGCGTCCGGCAGCGTGGAGGCGTTCGCGTCGAGTTGGTGGCGGTGTCCGTGCTCGTGCATGGCATGCTGCGGCTACCCAGCGGCAAGGTTCGTTGTCGTTGATGGCGTGCATGGCGGATATGGAGGTGCTAATGATTTCTATGTACTTTTATGGCTATGAGTTTTGTAGCGGTGTCCGTCCGCGTGGCCGAAGCTGGTGATGGCGTCCGCGCCACAATTGCCAAGCTGTCGCTGCCCAACAGCAAGGTGCGTGGCTGTTGGTGACGTGCATGGCGGACATGGAGGTGCTAACGATTGCTATGTATTTTTGTGCCAATAATTTTTGCAGCGGTGTCCGTCCGCGTGGCCGAAACTGGTGATGGCGTCCGCGCTCACGCATGGCAAGGTGCGTGACTGTTGGTGGCGTGCATGGCAGACATGGAGATACTAATGATTGCTTTGCAACATTGCCTCTTTTTCCTAAAAAAAACAGCATTGTCTTTTTTTCCTAAAAAAAACAGCATTGCCTCTTTTTCCAAAAAAAAACAGAATTGCCTCTTTTTCCTAAAAAAACAGCATTGCCTCTTTTTCCAAAATAAAACAGCAGTGCAGCTTTGACTAGTTGAAGATCAGCTTCTGTCATAACGCTGTGTCACTTCCACTTTACTGCCTCACTGACAACACGGGCTCCGGCGGCAAGGAAGGCAGTCGCACGGACAACACGGACGCCGGCGGGAAGGAGGGTAGCCTCACGGACAACCCGGACGCCGGGAGCAAGGAGGGCAGCAAGGAGGGCAGTCGCACGGACAACACGGACGCCGGCGGGGAGGAGGTTTTGCAGCTCTGCGTGTGAGTATTGCTGTGCGAGACTATGATGCGGACGCAGTATTAATGTTTACTGTGCGGTAACAGGTGCATGCATGTATGGATGCAAGGATGAATATAGATCAAGCACTCGAGAATGGGAGGCAAGCCGCCGCTGCTAGGAGAGAAGCAATCAGTGCTGAATGCACTGACTTTGACAACTTTCTGGAAGCCGTGAGAAACGCACAGCGGCTTGCCCTTTTGGCTGCAGATGCCGAAACCCAACGACATGCTAATGAGACTTCAACTGCGATGCGCCGACGCTGGAGGGAAGCATGTGCAGAAGCGAATCGCGCAGATAACCAGTTTGCGCGCGCATTGGTTACCTGCTGCCTGGTCCAGCGTGATCGTGGCAGAGAAGACCAACGTCAGCGTCTGGTGGAGTTGTTCCTGGATTAATGTTGCCTCTTTGAAGTGCTAAAAAAAAATAAAACTCTACGAACTGGTTAATGCACTGAATAATAGCGTTGTGGTCTAAGTGCATGATCTATCAGTCAGAGTATGTGTAGTATCAGAATGAATTTGCATTTGTGGACATCCCTGACCGCAGTGATAAAGCTAATCACTCGATATACAGTACTTGGTGATGTGAAAGGCGTACTTATATAAAACTCACACATCATAATCGAATCAATTCATGCGCCAAAAATCAACTATTGAATCGTATGGGGGGGGCGTGGCGACCTGACCCTGTGCTGCATTTGGTGTGTACGCGCTGTTGCCGGCGTTGCAGCACCCTGATCTTCTCTGGGCACGGACATACTCGTGTTGCACAGTACACACTACATACTGAACTTAAGGCTACTTGAACACGGCTTCTACTGCTTGCGGCCCCCCCCCCCCCCCGATCCTGGCTAGCAGCATTTGCGGGGGCCGATCACCTTGCAGCATAATATTACACGGATTGTTCCACGAAAGCATCAGCTAGCGATGGGCTGGCCCACAAAATTATGATTAGACCAATACAGTACGAATGTATCCAAACGTATGGTTGTGGCCCGATCACCACAGTTTGTTTTGCCTTCTGTGACGCAGTGCCACTGCCAGTGGTGGGTCACTCACTAGGTTACGCGTGAATGTCAAGGCGGGGAGCAAAGCGGCAAAACCAAGAGGGCGGGGTGTCAGGAGACAGCAATGTTGTCATGCCATTGAATGAACTGGAGCAAGATAGGAAGAAGAAGCGCTGTAGATACGACACCACTAAGAGCAGAGGCGATATCACCCCTGCTGCGAGTGGCGAATTTACAGCCGCTCAGGTCTTTCTACCTCTTTGGCAAGAGTGTTTCCGTCGGCTATCTTTTCAGCCAGAAATTAAGCAAACTAGTCCACTTTTGAAAGGAACGAATGGCGATGATGATGGTGACTTACTGAAGCATTTGGTTGTGGAGAGAAAACGTGAATTAAATCGACTATCTCAACGCCAATGGCGAGCTCGTCGGAAACAACGAAAGCTGGTTCGACAGCGAAGTGGGCGTACGTCTTCTGATGCTGCTGCTGCCGAGAGCAAAACTGATGATGAGGATGTTACGCGATCTGAACCAAACAGACTGAAAGTGGGTGTTGACGGGATTAACACTCGTAGTGTTGGCGACAGCAACGGCGCGGAACCTCATCAAACAAGAGCGTTTAGTAGGGCGCGGTCGCGTGCAAGTAACACCAAAGAAGACGTGTTCGATAATGAGCTGACTAGTGATGAGCGAGTTGAATGCATGACGCGCCTGCAACGTGCGTTGGGCGCTGAACAACTGGATGAATGTGTCTGCACAGTTTGTGATCGACTAGTTCTTCGCCATAAAACGTGTCGAAAGGACGATTCGGATTGGCGCTATATGCTTGAGATGAAGAAATGTTTAAAGGTGTCCAACAAAACATTGTGTGACGATCTTATTAATCAGTACCGGTCCCCACCCCACTTGTATGCTTTAGAAGGAGTGATGGTGTCACCACGTGGAATTCACTGTTATACTGATGGTATGAATACGCCACGCGCATGGTTTTCAGTTTGTTTGGAATGTGACAAGTCCATTAGGCTTGGCAAATTGCCCAAGTTTTCGATCGCAAATGGCTTCTTCGTGGGACGACTGGAAAAACAATTACGTGGCCTTACGTTGCCGGAGCGATTTATGACACAACTAGTTAGTATAGTTGCACTTACCCGTGTTATGCGAGGAGGAAGACACCGCTGTATACGTTCTCACTGCATTGCGTTCGATTGTACTCCGGGTCCTCCGATTTTACTGCTGCCGCGTTCAGCTACAGATGTGGTTTCATTCCAAGTTGTAATGGTCGGCGAATTCACGCCCAAACAATCGTCAAAAATACGAAAGATGCACCGCATCAGAAACCAGAAGGTGAGAGAAGTGATTCAGTTTTACAAAGAAAAAAATCATCTCTACTCGAAGGTGGCCACAAATGAATCTGTACTGAACTCAGAAGGTTTGAAAAATTATATTGAGCAATATTTAGTGGGGCATGTTCAAGATGATAGCGGCGAAATAAATGATGCGATAAGTAAAGAACAGCAAAATATTCGCGGCGAGTCCGATGCTTGGTGTGTAATGAGTGAGAAAGAAGAATCTACTGTCATAGAAAGGAGAATGGGGCTGCTTGACAGCACGGCGCCTGTTTTGGCAAATGAGCACCCTGCTACAGCGCAAGTGAGAGACCCACGCGAAAGCAAATTTGAAATTCGAAGGTCAGACACCATATCAAACGATTCATCAGGCGATCTTTTCGCGCGCATGTTTCCTCATCTTTTTCCGTTTGGACATGGACACCCAGGTGAGAATCGTGAAGTCCCGGTGTCGGTTCTGGTGTGTGTGAAATATTACACTTTGCTAAGTGACCGCCAATTTGCGCAAGATGAATTGTTTTTGCTGATTGCATTTGACCGTATTTCGTTGCGAAACATGTACATTCAGAATCATTTTCGTTGTCAGCGATTTCCAAGTATTTTGGATGGATATGATACGCTCACAAGTGACCAGCTAGGGCGAGCTCTGCTTGAAAATGAACAACGACGTCAGGGCCGACTACCATGGCGACCTCAAGGTGACGATGTTGCCCAAAGATTTTTGAAGACTGTGGAAATCGGGACGAAATCGCATTGGGGAAGTGGCAGTGAACGGTCACAATGTCGACACCAAGCGTTCGCCTATCAAACTCGGTTCGGACAGCCAGCTTTATTTGTCACTTTAACTCCCAACACTGACGATTCCCTCACACTCGCCCATTATGCTGGAACCTTGTCTGTGGAAACACTATTTGACGTTCTAGAAGCTCGTTTGCCAGGAAAGGCAGAGCTACGAGAAGCAAGTTTAGGAAATGATTGTGCTTCTACACGTTTGTTCATGAGGCAGGTGGATGCTTTCATAAAATATGCCTTGGGTATTGATCCTGCGACTCGGAAGAAAATGCCATTTCGAGGATTATTTGGAGATGTGAAAGCGTACTTCGGGATGGTAGAAACCCAGGGAAGAGGGACATTACACATCCATTTGCTAATATGGCTGAATAATTGCCCACCCAACTCTATCGCTGTTGAACGCGTGCTAAACGACCCTAAAGGCAATACGTTTCGTGAACAAGTGGTATCATACGCTCGAACTATTGTTACGAATGATTTGCCGATTTCTATCGAGGAGAGTGGGTGTTCTAAGTGTGGAGCACCTTTCTCGTGTTTGAGTGAATTGGCCATTCCCGATAGTAGTCGCAGAGATCCTATCGCAAAGAAATCAGGTACTCACGCACGAGTAAAAGCCATTGAACCTGCCCTGATGAAGTGTTCTGTCTGTGACTTCCAGTTTAGCTCTCAACACTTCCTGCGCTATGCCTTATTACGATCTCGACCTGATATGTGGCCTATCTGGGAGCGTGTGTTAGTGGCTAATGAAGTCAACGAGCAGGCCAAGGAGGAGTTTAGATGTCGCGATACCATAAAGGAGGCTGTGGATATTATCGACAATCGAGAGATATGCCGCTTCAGTCTGAGGGGTAGCAATGAGTATGGTGGTGGTGTATCCGAGTTGTTGCACCAGCATAACAACTCTCGGATGGCTTTATGTAAGAGTGATGACGATCCATTCCGCAATGATGAGCTAACACGCCTTTTTCTAATATCTCCACCATCGTTGTCTGATGGAAGGATACCTAGATCACAGGTAGATTACATGGTTTCCGCTTTGGCCGTTCATCTGAATCAGCATTTATGGAATCATACGAATAGTTGTTTCAAACAGTCCAGAGCAACAGCGAATGACTTATATTGCCGCTACCGCTTTCCCCGCGACCGGGTGGAGAACACAACCTTTGAGACCGGGGGCGTACAATTGAGTCGAAAGCTTGGTCACGAGTATATCAACGGATTCAACTATGAAATTATGGCGACTTTCAGGTGTAATCACGATATCCAAGTACTGTTGGGTGGAAAGGATGTCGTTGACCGAATACATTACTGCTGTAAATACGTAACTAAACAACAAAAACAGCTCGATTCTCAAGTAGCCGTCGCTGTGGCAGCGCTAAAGCGGCGTCAAGACAGAGAAAATACTGAGATATCAACGTTTGGTGCACAGGATTCACATGTCGTAGCTCGTAAACGTGTCGCTGCTTTAATGTACAACATGACCAATCGACAAGAAATGGCTGGGCCGTTGGCGGCGTTGTATCTCTATCGGGGTTCGTGCTGCTACTCAAGTAATTTGTGTGGCACGCTGCCTCTTGGGGACGTCGTACGACAACTAACAAGTGCGGACGAGTACTGCTGCACTTTGATAAGGGAGACTGAAGACCGTCAAGACTCTAAATATCACGTGGTATCGTTTCTAGATGACTATATCTACCGACCGAGCATCTTGCAGAGTGTGAATCTGTATGAGTTTTCTATGCGATACTTCAAAAAAAAAGTTGGAAGCTCGACACGATCTAAACTGTTTTTTCTTAGCGAGCACCCGCTTCACGAAACTCACGTGCTTGGTGAAAGGTATGAAGAAGTTGTCCCTGTTATTCAGGGGTTTCGAATGATTCTGTGGATAGCGAAGCGTCCTCTGAATTGGCATGTAAGCGCGCCGTGCTGTCCCTTGTGCTCTTTAAACCATTCCGAACACTAGAAGATATTATAGGAGTATCTGATTTCGAAAATTCAGAGGCATGGTTAGCCACATATGAAGTTTGGAAAGGTACCCGAAGCAAGTTTGTAGAAACTATCATGGACAATATGGAGGATTATTACCGTGGTTTGCACAAAGCTGAATCTCAGCACAGAGCGGCTGCCGAAACAGCAAATTGTCGTAATAGTGAGTCCGGAACTGATAATAGTGCCAGCGACGGTGGCGTTTTCCAAGATGAAGGTCCGTGTGATTTTGCTGAGTACCAATCTTCAGACGAGCATGAGCACTACACGTGCATGTGGGATGAGACTGGTGATGATGATATTGTTTTAGAAAGTACGTCATTAGATCCTGCCGCATGTCCTACTTCAGTTGCACCGGGTGGTGAAGTTGCTGGGATTATAAAAAATTTCGAAAAACATAGAATACTTCAAGGTATTTCAGAGTCACTAGGAGGTAGTGCGCGTCCGCTTTGGCGAACAGAGGATTTCCCTCCGGTCGAGCTCATGAAAAAGTGGGTCCGTGACGGAAAAACGGATAATCCGGTAATTTCTCAAGTGTCGTCTACAGTCAATATGCGCGATACGCAAGTTATAGAACTTCTGGATGATGCGCTTCTTGGGTGCAACATGGAATGGAAACGCGTTATGTCCCTAATCCGATCCCCACTGCTCACTAAGCAATTTGCGTGCGTCCGTGACGTATCAGAGGCATTTTCTCTGAACGAGAGACAATATTACGCTGTTAAAGCTATCGCTAAAGCATTAATTTCGCGTTGGAGACAAGCTGAAGACTTCATTTTACAAGATTCTAGCTTCGAGACAGCACTTCGTGATGGACAACTGCTTCTTTTTCTTGGTGGCGAAGGCGGCACAGGTAAAAGCAGAGTAATCGATGCCGTTCAGGCTCTTTGCGAAAGCTGGGGCCGATCTCATTGCATTGTAAAAACCGCAATGACAGGCAAGGCAGCGACAATTATTAGTGGGCGGACATTAGCATGTTTTTTGTTGCAAATTCGGAAACGACGAGCTTCTGATACCCTCGTAAATCTCGAGCTACTGATAGTTGATGAAGTGTCGATGATGATGAAGTACCAGCTCGCCCAGTTAGATATACGATTACGGGCGGTTAAGCGCGTACCGGGTGTTGTTTTTGGTGGCGTTCATATCATTTTGGTGGGAGATTTCTTGCAGTTACCCCCTGTTGGAGGTACGCCGTTGTATCAAGACCCCGCACAACGCAGGAAACAGGCTTCGGCAAATGAAATTGCTGGGTACCAGTTGTGGCGTCTGTTTAAAGACGTAATCATTTTAAAAGAGAGTGTGAGGTTTCATAAAGATCCTGAATGGGGTCGTGGTTGTCAGCAAGCTCGTCGTGGGGTCTGGACGTCAGAGTTTGTTAGGATCATCAACTCCCGCGTGATGACATACGGAGATGCGATGAATAACTCGATTGCTTCAAGAAAAGTCGGGACGTTCGTGACACCAGATAATATGACTAGAGTGGCTATCAACAATTTGTTTATTCGAACGACAGCTCAATATTTACCTGAAGGTGAATATCCCGTTCGAGTCGTTGCAAACTTCAAAGGAAAGTTGCGAAAACGGAGCGGCTCAGAGGTGACAATGATTATGGGTTTACCGGATACCAAGTTTGGTAGAATGGCTCCATATCTTGATCTGATCGTTGGTATGCCGATTCAGGTATCTCAAAACGTGCGAGCAGAAAAAATGGTGGCTAATGGAACTATTGGGCACCTGGAAGCTATACTTTACCATCCAGATACCGACTTTCGATTAGTTCATGACAGTGTTGCTGACATTACAGTGAAAGTCCCCAGCATGCCACCACCAGCTGTGTTAGTGCGAATCGACCGAGGTTCTTCTGCAATTGCAATGCACGGCTGTCCTCACGCAAACCTATTCCCTCTTTTCTTTGAGTCTCAAGCCTACGGCCCATGTGATATAGCACTACCAGGATCTGTTGGTGGGGTTCCCCGTTCACTTTCGCTTCGAATACAGCAGTTTCCGTTTGTTTGTGCGGTATCATCAACCGCTTACAAAGTCCAAGGTGAAACTTTAGATTCGATGGTAGTCACTGAGTGGCGGTCGAAGAAGGCTGCTGCAAATAAAAGAGAGCAGCCGTATCTTCTGGTGTCGCGAGTGACAACCAGAGAAGCATTTGTAACTTTACAGCCACTGACTGATGATATCATGAGCTGGGCTCATCCTTCGCAAGCGGCGCTGGATGAAGAAGATCGGCTAGAACTTCTTAGCTGTGAAACAATTCAAAGACTACAGCAGCCGTCGGATAGATAACTTCAGTTGACTCGGATAGTGTGATGAATGAGAAAATTAAGCAGTATTGATAGAGATACAAAAGCGAAACAGTGGCTAACTCACATGAAACACATACTTCCATTAATTATTTTGCCTGCGACGACGATAAATGCACAAGAGCGGAACATTGGCTAACTCACATGAAACACATATAATACTTCCATTAATTAATTTGCCTGCCGAAATGATATGAGTCCGGTCTAAGCATCCGGTTGGTTGAGATTTTGCCACTCTTTTCCTCAGAACCTCTGCTTAATTGAGGTGAACCCAAATAATTGCTCTGCTTGAAGCAGAGAACGATTTCGGGATTCTGCTGGGTGTTTAGATTTTTGATCTTGGATTGAGGTACATTAATGTGTAGAGCCCATTCTCATCTGATGTCAATAGTGCTATCAATGAGGCTTCGACCGACCACTTGCTTCTGGATCTTTAGAGGTGAACCATGTATAAGGTATGAAATGAACCACTTCACTGTCCCCAGCCTCGAGTCATAGGTTGTCCCACTTGGATAAATCCATGTGTAAAATATAAAAACACAAGTCGAGTTGAATTGGTCATAGCACGGTAAGCTCATCGTCAGCAACATTTTCCTAAACCCAACCGCGCTACTGATATTGCTACCATCAGCAGGAGAATGCCAGAACAACTACACGTAGACACTAACAAGAAAATATATTACGGCCCAGTTGCAATATAACTACTAGCTAACAAGCAGAAACTGAAATCGAAATACCGGGTGGTAATCGGGCTGCACGGCTTGACACTCGGCTTACTCCTCCGGAGGGATCGTGTGGTGAAAGCGGAATCCGTGGAAGCGATTCAGGTGGCGCCGAACCCCTATGATATCGGCAGCCCGGAATTTACAATCCCACACAAAGCAGAACGGGTCGTCCATCCGAGCAGTATCATTGACCGTTGGGACGATGACAGGCTGATGATTCTCGAGACGCTCCGACGTCGGAGTGTCGAGATATGCATGAAGGTACACGTTGTTGGTGTCGTCGTTGGTGACGGGAGCAAAAATTAAATCGCCACGGTAAACAAATACGTCGCCTTTGTGCAGCGTGATCTCTTTGCGGTTGGACCGGAGAGCAACGGTGTGGTTCCACCCATACACGTCGAAGCACGTGTCATTCTCCAAAGCGACCACCATTCCCCCAGGAATAGCGGTGACATCGAAGGGGTCATCACCTGGCTGCACGGGTTGGAAGTCGCGGCGCACAGGTAGGTCCCGCCTGCCAGCAAGCATCTCCACCCAACGAAAATCATTGGCTTCCGAATCAGGGATGAAAGTCTTGTAGAATCGCTGCAGCGTGTCCGCCATGGCACGTGCTTCTTGATCAGGCACTGGAGACTGGAGACGACCAAGCTCCTCCACGACATTGTCTAGGATGTCGCTGTACCAGATGCCGGTGGGGCGGACCATAGCTCTCCACGCGTTCACTTGCTCCATGGTGACAGCTGCCAAGAAGACGATACTGCCATCCGAAAGAAACTTCATACGAATGTTCATTGCGGCGTTGACGCGTAGTGGTAGTGGTTGTTGTGGTGGTGGTGGTGGTGGTGAGGGGGGGGGAGGGGGGCGGTGGGTAAGTTGTGCGCAGCAAATTTGAAAATAAGCGTTGATTCATGCTTAAACTTATGCCCATAGCTTAAGAGAGTCGAGGGAGGGTCTCAGTCTGGGTGAATGCTACTACACGGCAAGCCAGCTACCACCTTGCTATCAGGGCAGTGTTGCATATCTTATCTGAACCACACTACATATACAAGAGGTCATTGAAGGATTATGTACCTATTGGTCCGCTGAAAATGGAATGCTCCATGCCAGCACCTCTGGCTGTCCGTCGAAACATTGCTGAGCGCTTGGTTCGGTTCAAGCGGTTACAGTTCGTAGGTTGGTCATCTCTCGTACCCATTGGTCCATCGAAAAAATAGTGAGCCATGAAATCATTGCCGTCGTAAGCTACAATTCATGCTAGTGGACGCGAATAAATCTATCAACCTAGACATTAGGCATCCTAGAAGATGTATAATATGGTGTTCGTGCCATATAACTTAAAAATCAATACAGCTATCGACGATTTCAGTCGCGGATGAAGGTACTTTTCCTCAGCTACAAGTGCATTATTTCTAAGGATGAAGTCTAGGTAGAATTCTTTCGTAGAGCATGCACTGGACCATCGAAAAAACAGTGATCCACTGGGCTTGGCGAACCGTCGTGGTTGAGGTGCGCATGCACCCATTTGGTCCGTCGAAAAAGCAGTGATCCATTGGGCTCAGAGAACCATCGCGCATGTGGTGCGTTCTTTTGGTAGCATGGCTAGAGTGCACGCAGTCTAAGCGCGCCTAACACGTACATTTCCTGCGTGCGGGAGTGAAATTTAGTTGTATAAGTTCCGTATAGGATATGTACCCCGACCGGAAGCGAGCTTCATTCCGCTTTAAATATATGAGTTCCATGTGTGTATGCGTAGTCCTTTGGTGAAACCCACGACAGGAGATGCTCTAGAGATGTTCTAGGTACGACGGGGGGGGGGGAGTCCACCTCAAACCATGCAGAGGCTCGTATCTTTAACCGCCAACGCAGCACCGTACAGTACAGCGTGGTCTACGGTGGATTTAAGCGCCGAGTATCGCGGGCATAAGCTCGCTCGACTCCGAGTGTCATTGTGACTTTTCTAAGATGGTGGGAAAGCCACGTCGAGAGTCTGTCAAGGTGGCAACGAAGCCCAGCCCGCGTATTTCAAAGCGGCACCAGGATGACCCTGAAGGCCCTACCAGCAGTGCCAGTACGAATGCAGAAGTGGTGTCAACAAAATCAACGCCATATCAACGCATGCGAGAGCTACTGGGGGCAAGGGCTGTTGAGGCAGAGCAAGGAGCGACAGTGGTCGACAGTGTCGAAGGTACGACTCACGAATGGTGAAGTTGGTATGATTGATTATCTGACCGCATTCGGCAGGTCTACGGGAAGTGCTTCAGAGGAAGGGGTATACGACCAAGCTTTTGCTCCGGATGAAGCTGCTCTGGATTTCGGATCATGCGTACGGTCAGTGGAAGCTGATTCGCATGCACTTTGTGGATGCTCAGGCACCTGAAACACTGGACGATATGCTCAGTGTACGTTGGTCTACAATGGGGTTGCGGCTTGACTGCTACTAACATATTTGTTATTCTGGTAGGTTTTTAAAGTATCATACGAAGCTAACCGACAGGACATTGACTCGCTGCTTTTGACTGCCACGCTTTGGAATCTTGAAAGTGATTCCGAGCTTCTTCCATCGCCTGGGACCATTGTCGACATCAACGAGTACTCGAATCTACAGCTATACAACGGCACGCAGTGCCAGCTCACGACCCGCCTCAGCCAGTTGAACTGGGAACAGGCAAACGTAGAAGTGCAGTTGAAGTAGGCTCGATGTAAATAATAATAATGCATCTGATTCTGGTCTGATTCACAGGGTCGTATGGGTACACTATTGCGACCTTCCAGCAAGTGAATCATTGACAAAGTCGCATGGAGGAGAGCAGGTGGGAGAATACGCTGGGCTTGCAAGCTGCATTGGCATTAAACGCACTAACTTCGTCTGTGTGCATCGAGTAGATGACAAAACGACACGGCTCAACCAACTACAGTATCGGGGAGATGAGACGCTTACTTGAGCTGGTGCAGGCAAGCCTACCAGCTTCGAGGGCTGACTGGGAAGCTGTAGCTGCGGATTACAACGCGGTGAAGGAACCCCAATGGAAACGGAGAGATGCGATGAGCCTGAAGAGAAAGTTCCGCAGTATGAGCTCGACCTCACACCACGGCGTCGGCGAGGCGCGCGCACACCTTGCCTGTGCAGCAAGTCGAGTGCAGCAACAGATGAAACTGCACAGGACCCCGCCGCGGCTGCAGGAGATCGCGCAAACTCTCGGTCAACGTGAGAGTCATGCCGGAACGGAACCGAATGGTATGTTATCGCCAGAGCTGTGGATCCCGGCGCCAATCTCATGCCCCGATCGAGATGCAGAGCAACGGTCACTTTGCCCAGAGGACTCTGTTGCGCAAGAAGAACGCCACCCAGATCTCGATAAGGTGCAATTACTCGAATTGCATCGCCAGCATAAGTCTAACCGAAGGGTGGCCCGCCGCCGCCACAAAGAGCTACTACACTGTGTGCGTGCGTTGAAGGTGTCTCTCGAGATTTTCGCCTGCCGCCAGCAGTAGTACAAGGTACCCGACGAAGCATAGCTTACGGTATACTTTATTGGTTCAATAAAAGATAAAAAAAAAAACGGCACTAAGGTTACTTGCAAACCAACAATACGTCTTTTTTCTAAATAAAACAGCAGTGCTGCTTTGCGGCGGCCAGCTTGCCTTGCCTGTTTTTTTTTCTAAATAAAAGAGCAGTACTGTACTGTTCTGCTCCGCAGAATGGCGTTACTGCTGACGACAAGGATACAGCAACCTCAACGCCAAATACCTGTGCAAAATGATACCCCGAAAATTCCGATACCACATACATCTAATACTTACTAAGTTGCGTGGGCGTCATGTGCATAAACCACAAAGCAAAGCAAAGCAAAGCATGTTCTTTCGAACTACGTTTCCCCCCGGGCGCGCCCGCCCGGGCGTGCTAATAGTAATCGACCTAATTCGCGTCTATTCAGTACTAAATACTGTTTTAATACCGGCAAGTTTACCGAAAAGACTGTAGCATTTTTAGGTCATTTAGAACACTTTTAGAACACTTTTTAGGGACGTTTTAACCAGCGCCCACGTAACAGCCAAGCACCGGAATCTCCGGTGCGCAAAAGACGCACTTCTTGAGGCTGGCATAGAGCTTGTTCTCTCTCATCACTTGAAAGACTTGCCTCAAGTGGCGCACATGAACTTCGACCATGCTGAGATCTCCTTCAGCGCGACTGTGGACGAAGATGTAGACAAAGCAACTCGGTGCGAAGTCACGGAGTGGGTGAAGCACATGGGACACCATGCGATTGAACGTCGCAGGTGCATCCTTCAGGCCTTGGGGCATGACAAGCCACTCCCAGAGCATGCCGCTGGGAGTGCTGGCGACCGTGAGAGGAATGTCGCTCTCTCGTATCAGAATCTGATAGAAGCCATCGGTCAGGTCGATGGCGCTCTAGATGACGCTGCCCGTAATGGAGTCCAGTACCATGTCCTTGCGGGGGATCGGCGTCTGCGCCGGGATGGTGGCGTCGTTCAGCTTGTTGAAGGCGTGGACGATGCACCATCCGCCGGTGGCCTTCTTCACACAGAAGGTCGGGTTCCATTGCGGCGGGATACTCTCGTGAACGTGGCTGGCTTGCCGGTGACCCTCGAATAAGTCGTCAATGGCCTTGACTTGGTCGCGCGGCAGCGGCCACTGCCGTGACACGCAGTACTTCGAGCCGGGCACGAGGTCGATCTCGTGGCGCACGTCATGATGTGCTGGCAGCTCCGCAGGGATCTTTAATGACGAGACGCTGGGGGATCTGTCGCGCAACACGCGCAACCAGATCGGTCGCTACCACCTTTACAGCGAACTGTTGTGCTACAATATCGACCAGTTCGATGCTCCTCGAGTCGTCGTGCCCAATGACGACGACTTACGAGATCGGATCATCCACGACAGCCCCGTGGGCGAGCATCTGGGCCGCGTGAAGACCCTCGCAGCTGTATCACGCGACTTCCTCTGACCCCACATGTACAAGTGGGTATGCAAGTGGGTTCGCACTTGCGAGACCTGTCAACGGGCGAAGCCGTCGAAGTCTTCACATGCCCCCCTGCGGCTGCTGCCACTTGCGACTGAGGCTTGGCGCTCAGTCTCCATGGACTTCATCTTCGGGCTCCCGCCCGATGCCGAAGGTCGAACTAGCGTATTGGTCTTCGTAGATCGATTCACGAAGATGGTGCATATCATCTCCGTGAGTCACGGTCACCGCGGCTGAGACCGCGGCGCACTTCATCGACTGCGTCTTCCGTTATCATGGCCTGCCAGAGTCGATTGTCTCTGACCGTGACCCGCGGTTCACATCCGCGTTCAGCCTCTTCCAGCTTCTGGGTACGAAGCTGTCGATGTCGACGGCAGCACACCCGGAGCCGGATGGCCAGACGGAGCGAGTCAACCGGGTCCTCGAAGACGTGCTTCGAATCTACGCGACGTCGTTCGCGAGTTGGAGCTCCTTCCTGCCCCTTGTTAAGTTTGCACTCAATAACGCTGAGCACGCGTCAACGGGTCTGACGCCATTCTTCGCCAACAACGCGCGCCATCCGCGCGTGCCAGCCCTCATCGCCGTGGGGTGGCCCACGGCGCCTTGTGGCTCCATTCTGGGTGAGGATGAAGGATATGTGAATGACATGGCGAGTGCAGCTCACGAGGACGTGACGCTGAATGCGGTCACCCGCTCCAAGACGAAGAAGGCCCTCGCGACACCGGACATTGCGGCGTCTCTTCTTGCAACATGGACTGCCCGTACATTAATCGACCCAGGCAAGGCTAGAGTTCCTGTTGCTGCCAACTACGCGCTGAAGACTTCAGCGCGCCCTGTCGACAACGCCGCTGTTTCGGAGTTCGTCTTGCAACGGCAATCGATTGACCGTTTTCTGCGCTATGCACTGCAGGCCGCAGTGGACAAGCAGAAGGAGAATGCTGACAAGCGTGGGCGCAAGAGCATGGCTACATTTGAGACAGGAGATCGAGTACACCTGTCAACGGACGGCATTCGGCTATCAGCAGTGACTAATCTTGGCGCGAGCAAACTCGCGCCTCGATTCATTGGACCTTTCAGAGTCATGAAGGTAAACGGAGAAGCCTACACGTTGGATATTCCTACGTCATTACGACTGCACCCGACGTTCTACGTCGGGCGCCTCAAGAAGTACCATGCTGCTACTATCCCGTCGATGACGAACCCTCCGGCACCGGAGCGTAGAGCGAGAGCCCCTCACGACGCGCAGTCCGCGCCGCAGACTGGCGTGGTTGAGCTTCCGCCTGTGACGCCACGGAGACATGCCTCTCTAGCTCGCGAGTCCATGCAAGCAGCTCTCGATTTGACTGGCGCAGCGCCTCAAGCTCCGTCCGAGCCTGCGCCACTTGGGTGGTCGCCACCTCATCCGCCTGAACGTCCCATGCACGATTCGCAGTTTTCTCCAGGTCATCTTGGGCTACCCAAGCGTACGAGCTACCGACGCGAGCCGCCCCCGCCGATTGTTGACTTGGCTGGTGATATGCGCTGGATCGTGGATCATATTGTGGCGCACGAGGACCCGCGTCGTGCCACGCCTCGTACCCATACCCGTGCGAATAGTCCGGCCACGCGCGGGATTCCTGTCTCGCGGCGTTACCGGGTGCGTTGTCTTGGCTTTCCACCGGACGATGATACGTGGGAGCCTCCTCTGGGATGTCCGGGACGTTGTTTGCGAGTACGAGTACGAGAACGCGACTGTCTCCGACCTTGCGGAGAGCGAGAACACGAACGACCACGCGCAGGCGGAGAAGAGCTCCGCCGTGACTGGAAGACATTGAGACGACGGTACTTGACAATCCAAGCTTGTTCAGCTTCGCCGAGCGGCTGCTCGGCGACTTCGTGCTGCCAGTCCGCCTCGGAAAAGTTCCCCGAGCTTCCACAGACGGCGTAGCCTTCACGCACTTGAACGTAGCAGATTCGACCAGCATCCCACGCGTTGGTACACACGCGCGCCCGCAGATCTAGCAGTGAGTAGTTGCCGACCACTTCCTCGCAAGCCTCAAGCCACTCGACGAAACTTGTATCCGCCCGAAGCAACCGGTTCCACCGGACGATCATGGCGCACCACGAGCGTTGGAGCGAGTCGTGTGCGACGCCTTCGACACATTTCCCTCGCAGTGCACGGATCCGGCGGAAGTAGGCATGTATCGTCGTCAGCTATTCTGGCGTCTCAGCGCCCGACAAGTCGTACAGGTTCCATGGCTTCAGCTCGCGAACAATCACGCTCAGCTGTGACGGAGCCTGCAGCGCCGGTGTGCCCGCACTTACCGCTGTCGTTGCCGTCGAAGTGTTCGTGCCCGAGGTCGTCGCCGTGGTGCCCGAGCTCGCGATCGCCGTTGAGGTCCCCGTGTCCGCCTTCGTCGCCCGCTGCATCTTCTCCGTCGCCATGTAGTTCGGTTGTGCTCCTGCGAAACGCAGGAGCTGCCGCCTGTGTCCGTCCCGATCATCCTGTTGGCGTAGCACCACCGTCGTCCTCCAGTCTTCTCCGATATGTATTTGCTTGCACTCACTGTGCGTGAGTGCTGCCTTGAGAGGAGGGCGATGTAATGGGCCCTCCCCATTTACATAAGTAGGTAGTTCTTTTACAGATATTACATAAGTAGTTGGTTTTACTTCGGACTTAATACTTGGTCTCAGTATTACTGAGCACTGGGCGCTTCCTCACTGCTACGTGTAAGCTAGTGACGGATACTCACTAGGCCCGTAACACAGATCCATTTCAGCCAATTAGGCATCGACTTAGATTTGACTGGTTCACAAAGAGAACGGGAGCCCCCGCTAAATAAACAGAGTTAAATATGCCCAAATTGGACGACTGTTGCGAGCTCCCTCTTGCATTTATAGTGTACGCTAGTGACGGTACTTTTTACCCCGTTACATTTAGCTCCTGACTGACTACCAAATAGTCGATAGGGGAATTTGACCGATGCTATGTCGAACCGGTGCCAGGTGAAAAGTAAAAATTTCGACCAAATACCGCTTTTGTCGATCTTTTAGTCTTACGGGTGGAGATGCTCTAAGGTGTGAATTGTCGTGTAGGAACACGCTGAAAATCTCGCTGTCGTAAGGTACGAGTCCCACCAACAACACACGTCTCCCTAATTAGGTCAACGAAAGTTGGAATCAAAACCTGAGGTCCAGGAACGATCCCTTACACCGGGTTGGATATAAGCCTCTGTGTACCAAGGTTGTCTTCGGTCAACCCAAAACCTGCACTAACTAGCCACGAACGAGGGCTAGAATGCAATATAGCGCTCTCGTGCAACCCTTTTGCAGTCCCTCAGATGGAAGGGTACCGGCTGATTAGGCCTAATACAAAGGGGACCGAGGTAATCCTCGGTCGGTAGTAGAATATACTCTAGGGGACTTAAACCCCACACACACACACAGAACGACACTCTAAGTGCCACTCTAGCCTCTCGGCCACGCCAACGCTTGGCTTGACCTCGGTGGACTATTGATTAATTAATCTCTAATCCGCCAACAGCCATACCACTAAGCCAGGCGTATCCAGGCATTACAATAAGCTAGCTAACACTTACCGGAGTCGGACTTAACCTCTGAAGACTTGGGGGGAAGACTGCTGATTTATTACTGAATATTCAGAGGCTCTGAGAGCCTCTACAGATCATCCTATAGCTAATCTTAATCCTCTATACAAATACCTAGTATAAAACGAATCTCGATGTGGCGACCTCTGTACACTCATCAATAATGACGGTGATTACGCCAAAGGTACCTCGAGGGTCGACCGAGGCTTCGGTCACCTGACCGAGGCTTCCACTTAAGTACGACTATGGTTGTGGTCGTAAATAGCACTGAGTCTGACGTATTTAGCCTCGGTCGGGTGTTTATTAGGTCCCGCCGAGGCCAATATCACTACCTGTCACTCTACCGAGGTAAATGAGAGTGAAAGCTTGTCACAACGGCAACTTCCTTTCCGTCAGCGAATCCGACGGAGTACGCCGGCAGCCTGGTCCGGCCGAGGTCACTTTTCGGCCGGATCTCCACGCCACAACTGCCCCCGCCACGTCGTGAACCTGGCACTGGCGAACGGCGCGGCGCAATGTCTCGCCCTCCGACTCGTCCCGAATCTCGGTCGCTGGCCTCAGCCACCGCGCGCGCGCTCCGATCCTTGGGCTGTACTGGCGAGGTAAGCACCTTCTTGCGCAGCTCGTTCTTATCTTGATCGTCTTGGTGCTGACTTGTGTCCTCTTTGTTCATCTGCTCAGATCGCCCTGGACGTCCTCGCCGAGGCTACGCAGCCTCAACCGCATCTACCCACTGGTGCGTCTTCCACTGGACCCCGTCCGCGTGGCGGTATTCCGTCAACCGCTTCTCGGCCTGGCGGTGCGGCTTCGGCGGCCTCGGTCGATCCCCTGGCGCCTCCAGCAACCATCCTGGGTCCTTACCCCGCGCCAACCGAGGATCTGGCACCTGCAACGACAGAGGAGCCGGGTGAATCTCCGTACCGCTCACCTCCAACTTCTCCGCCGCGCCGCAATCCTCCTCCGTCGCCAACTCCCGCGCCTTCGACTTCGTTGGCAACTCGCGGGGCGTCGGTTGGGGTCGAGGCTACTGGAACAATGGTCGCTGCGTCCACAGCGGGTGCGACCGAGCCTCTCGCGCCAGTATTGACGGCGTCTGACCGCCAGTTCTACCGGCTCGCCGAGTTGGTCGTCAGCGTCGCTCGTGCGCTTCCCGCTCGGGTCGATCCAGTGTTGGATCGACGCCTTGAGCACGCCTCGACTCTCGAGGAGGTGGCGACGGCTGCGGTGGCTCCCCGCCGACTACCCATCGCCGAGGCCGAGGAAATGATGTCCCTCCGTCAGGAGGTGGAGCGGCTCCAAGCTCTGGCGAAGGATACAGAGGATCAACTCCACGTTGAGATGGATCTCCGTGTGAAATCCGACGTCTTCTGCGTGCAGACTTCGACCGAGCTTCACCAAGCTCAGGATCGCATCGACGAGCTCCGAGAAGAACGGCGGACGCTCCTCGAGCGACTCACCGCGGCGGAAGCAACCTTGGCGTCTCACCGAGAGGTGACTGCTTCGCTCGAGCGGCGTCTCGTTGACACCAACGCTGAGGCGACCACGGCTCGTCAGCAACTCACGACCGACCGGGGGCGGTTGAAAGCAAGCCTCGTTGCGCACACCGCCCAGCTTGACCGCCTTCGCCAACAGCTGGCTGACCAAGACCGAGGCCAGTCGGGGGTCATACCCGCGCGCATCCAGGCGCTTCAAGACGAAAACAACAGCTTGCGTCGTGCAAACTCAGTCTTGCGGCGCCACTCTGCGATGCACGAGTTGGACGTGGACACTCTTGTCCTGGCGACGGCGGGCATCTCTGCGAGCGAGATCGACTGGACGCTGCTGGGTCTCAATCCCCCAGACGTCATCGTTGGGTCTCCGCAGAGCGGCAACGAGTCTTCAAGCCCAGACGAACCGCCCACCGAGGATTCTTCGACTCCCGAGGGTCCTCGCTCCAGTCCCCCGGCCTCACCCTCGTCCGGGTCATCTTCGTCGAAACGTAAGCGGGACTCGTCTCCCCGATCATCGACCGAGGGCGCGGTTGCTTCACAGCTGCCCCCGTCCAAGCGTCTCGGTCGGGCGTCTGTTGACTTGCGGGCGAGGGCTGCAGCCGCATCTCGTGCTAGTGGGTCAACGAGTGCCCCGCAACCTTCGGTCGGCACACCTCCGCCTCCCGCTACTCTTGGGTCACCTGGTGGTGAGTCGACCGAGGGTAGCGACGCTTCCGTCATCCCGGCATCATCGTCGGCATCTGCCAGTCCGCCGTCTCCTGTCGCTTCGGGACCCCCGCCTACGCAGCCGGATGACAGCATGAGTCAATCTGGCTCGCCGGGTGGAGGTGTTCTCCGAGCGGGGATGGTCCGCCTGGGTCTCCTGCCGGCGATTCGCCTGGGTCTCCAGCTGGCGGTTCGCCAGGTTCTCCGGCCGGCGGTTCGCCTCCAAGTAGTGGGGACGGTGGCAGTCCGTCACCGCCAGGCTCCGACGATGGCGAGCATTCCGGCGAGTTTTCAAGCGGGTCCGGCGGGTCATCTGCTGGGTCGGACGGTAGCGAGTCCCCTCCTGCAACACCGCCTCAGCAGTCGGCGGCTTCGTCAACGAACCTCGACGACTTGTCCCCAGACACGCTCGAGCGGGCCATGTTTGGCTCGGAGAGCGAAGACGAGAACTTGTCTTCCTCAGCCGGGGCTGGGTCTCAGGCCTCGTTCACACCTGCTGCGTCGTCGCCGGCGTCTTCCGCATCTGGTACGTCGCCGACCGAGGGTTCGTCTGCTGTCCCACGACAAGGGCGTCCCCGGTCCGAAGTGACTGCCACTCTCTCGGCTGCCCCTGGCACCGTGCAGACCGGGTTCACGCCTGTCGTCACCAGTGTGTCTGACGTGGCGGAGGGGTCTCGGAAGCTGTCCGAGCTCGGCACTTTGTTCCTCGTGCCGGGCTTCGCGGCACCGGGTGCTCAGGAATGCTGGTGTATGTTGCAGAATCTCAGCGTGTCAGACATTCCGGCCGAGGACCCTGCGTCGCCGAGCTCCAAAGCCGGAATTGCCGCGTTCTCCGACTGGGCGAATCCCCTTCACCCGTGGCAACTGGTGAGGGTCAAGTTCCCTGCCGAGCCGTGTACCTTCGGCGTCGGTCAGTTCACCGACGGCGTGACGATCTCCGTTGGGGCCACTGGTCAAGCTCTCCTCGTTCGGCTCTGGCGGCAGTTCCAGGGTACATCCACTGATGCGACCGAGAAGGCTGACCTTGGTTTCTCCTTGTGGGAGCGCCGCCACTGGATCTCGGTATCTGCCATCGAGGCGCACTTCGCCGAGTTGTCCATGAGGCACGGTCGTCACCACCCACTCCTCATCAAGCTTCGTCGGCTCTGGCGAGAGTACGCCCGAGGTCGGAGCCTCCGAGCTGACCGTCTCCGGGAGCAGATGGTGAAACGGCTGTGGACGAGTTGTATCGAATACAACCGCGAGCCTCGTCAGTATTTCACCGAGACTCTGTTGGAGCCTACGTACCTCCAGTACTCGTTCGAGGTCGTGGATTGGGCTCCTCGGACGTCGGATTGGATCGCGGAGGTGAACGAGCTGGACGCTCGTCAACCGTGGCGCAACTGTTGGATTGAAGCCCCCGAGTGCCACCCTTTTAACACGACGTTCGCCGCCTGCAACCCCGAGGTTCCGTTGTTCGTGCCGCGCGGGATGACTAGCGAAGAGGTGGCGGCCTCGGTGGTCGTGGAACCGTCTCTTCCTGCGTCATGGGTGACCGCTCCATGGGTTACCCAGTTTGGTGCCGGTCGTGACGATGACGCTTCGGATGAGGAGTCGAAGGACTCGCCGAGCGTCGGCGCAGACACCCCCTAGGCATTCCTGTCCTCGGTCGCATGTTATTCCCATTCTCCCACTTCAACTCTCGCTGCTCCAGTACCGTCCGACGCTCGGATTTTGCGGGCAGCTCGTAGGGTTGTAGTTCGTTCTTCGTTAATTCTCCATAATCACTTTAATCCATCCGTAATTTCTTTTCTGCTGCATCTTCCGCTTTGGGCTTGATATACTCCTCGTTAGATGTCCTGCCCTCTTCGTCTTGGTCCTGCGGTTCTTCTGGTGTGCCGACCGAGGGGTAGTTTCGTGTTCTTGAGTCGTCATCTTAATTCGTTCACATGTAAATATGCATAATCCGTTTGGTATCTTCTTTCGTCTGCTACTGCGAGCCAATTGCTCCTCGCAGGCAGTTCATCCCTCGGTCGCCTCTGCAGTAGGTTCTCTTCGTTCATCTCCAACCCTTCCGCGGGCGACCGTGTTCCCAGTAACTTATTTCGTCTGTATTTGCGAGCTGGTGCCCCTCGCAATCCGTTCATTCGTCGATAGCGCCAAACACTACTCCTCGTCCGCAGTCTGAGCCATTTGTAGTCGTCGGTCGCTGCGTTTCTGACGCAAGTAATCATAGAGTAGTCCTCCGCACGACAAGTTGGTAGCTGGTTCCCACGTTGGCTCCTCGTAGCCGACCCATTTCACTTTGAACTCTCGAACCGCTCGGTTGGTGCTCGTTGACAGCGGCGTGCGGTCGTCCAGGATGGCTTCGCCTTCGAACTCGCCCGACGGGTGGTCCGGCTCCCAGCTATCTTCGGGCAGCAACTCCTCGTCGAAGTCCACTCGTGACTCCTCGTCTACCTCTGGTGTCAGCCGAACTTTAGGCCGGTCTCCGAACTCACTCACTGCCTTCAACCGCGAGACGTGTACGACCGGGTAGAAGCGGTAGCCGCTTCGATTCGGTAGCTCTAGCTCGTAAGCGAACTCTTCCACCTTCCTCTTGATACGGAATGGTCCATGCCATCGGTGCGCAAGCTTCTTCGTCAGGCCGGGTTTTACTCGTTCCATGTACAGCCACACTCGGCTTCCTGGTCCGAACAGCGACCTCTGTGGGGCCTCGCTTGGATACGCCACGTCTGAGGGGCTCGGTAGTGATTCTCTCTCCTGCCGTCCGAGTGTCTCGTTGTGTTCCTTGGCCCTCCGAGCCTTCTCCGTTGCTTGGTACTCTTTTGCCATACTGAGTGCAACCTCCTGCTGTCGGTTGACCTCGCGGCGCCACGCCAGGGCGTCGGACTGCCGTCCGGAGCCTCGCTTGAGGGACGATGACATCGCTTTGAGTGTTGATTGTGCATCCCATCCACGAACGAGGTAAAACGGTGTCTCCTGCCGGGTCCCATCCTGCGAGTTGTTGATAGCGAAGATCAACTTTTCGGCGATCTCATCCCAATCTTGCTGCAAAGGATCTTCCGCGTACACGCGCACGGACTGCATGACAGTTTTCACTGACCGTTCTTGCTGTCCATTTGCGTGCGGCCGGTAACTCAGCGTGGCTCGCGACCGAGACTGCATCATCTCAGCGAAGGCTTGGAACACTTCGCTCATGAATCTCGGGTCTCTGTCGTGACGAATCAGCGAGGGTGCACCGAACCTTCGGTAGACACACTCCTCGAAAGCTTGGGCAACGACGAGTGCAGTAGTATCCGACATAGCTTTACCCATCACAAATCCTGTGAACGAGCATTGGAAGAGTAGTAATGCCGTGTTTCCCCGCCGAGACTTCGGTAGCGGGATCACAAAGTCCATAGAGACCATCTGGAACGGTCTCTCGGCTAATACGTTTCCTGGGGAATAGTCCCTCAGCTGAGGTCGGCTCTTGCTCGAACAGCAGTCCGAGCAGGACCTGACGTGCTTCTCTACGTCCGCGTACAGTCCGATCCAGTAGTAGTCCAACTTCACCCGGTGGTAAGTGCGATTAATACCTTGGTGGCCACCCTCCAACGAGTCGTGGCAGCTCTGCAGCACTTCTTGGACCATCGTTGAGGGTACCACGAGACGCATCCACATTTCCTGCTGCTCGTCTGGGTCCGAACGACGGTTGGTTCCCACAAAGTAGAGGACTCCGTCTTCGCTCAGAACGAACCGGTCAGCCATTTTCCACGCGTCTCGCGCCGCCTTGTAGCCCAGGCGGGCATCTTCGCCTCGGATGACCGCTCTCAGGTTGGACCATCTCAGTTCTTCCTCTTGTGCCGTTGCGACTCTTCTCCGACGCTCTTCTTGCACTGTCAGCGGGTCTACGTCCTCAGCGTCAGGCGGGGCTGGCGCTGCAGCTGTCAAAGCCTCGGTGGCTGGTAGCGTTTCTTCCTGCACGTTCTGGGCCTCGTTCGGCCCAGCGTTGGATTCAGCAAGTCGAGCTGCATCGTCCTGGCCCATGACCGATACTTCGTTCGCAAACCTGACGTGCTTCGTCTTCGCTCTTGCCTGGCGCCTCGTTGTAACCGTCCCATGGCCTGAATCGCGGTCTTCGGTCCGCACAAAATCGAAAAAAGTCTTACTTCGGGGTTCTTCGTGGGTCATAGACGCTCGCAAAACGCTCACCGAGGGTTTCTCGTCCGTCGTTCCGTCCACCGAGGTTTCGTAGATATGACTTCGCTAATCCGGTTCAGAGTTCTCAGTTCCGCGATCCTCGCCTCGGACGTCGTCACTGTCGACACCTTGGACTCCAACGTCTCGCTGGCCAAAGAATCTGCCGCTGCATTGAATTCTCGTATCGCATGCAGGTACTTGACCGAACGAAGCTTGGCTACGAGTTCCCGGTGGTGGTTGAGTTGCGCCATCAGCGTTTCCTTCCGGCACGCTATCACCCCTAGTGATTGCTGGATGGCGAGGCTCGAGTCCCCGACGATGACTAGGTCCGTAATGGCTAGACCGAGCGCTGCCGAGACGCCATTATTCATACCGGCGTACACGGCAAGGTTGACGGTAGTGGAGATAAGCACTTGCAGCTATCACTATCGTCCATTCCGGAAGCTTCCATAAGATCCAGGAGCAACATCCATAACCACCGTGTTTCTCCGTTTTCGCTGAGCCGTCGAGCGAGAGGACGTGTCCGCTGTACGAGGTCAGTAGTCGAGCATACAACAGGTGTGGGTCCAAACGAACGTTCGGTGACCCTTTGGATGGAGGGGCCACCGAGGCCAACGACTCGTCCAAATCGACGAAACTTGTCAGTCCAGCTTGGAGCAGCTGAGCGAACGCACAATCCTTTTCCTTCACTCGTTCGACCACCAGGTGCCACGGCGATAGCAAAACGGCAAATTGGGTGGCCCGACCGAAGAGTGTCTTGGACTTGTGTACCCACGCTAGTGTTGAAAACCGGGTATAGACTCGGATAGTCTTCCCAACGAGTTGGGTATAGCACACCTTCAATACTAGCAGTAGAGCTAGGACCTCCTTCTCGGCCGGATAATAGTTCATCTCGGCGTCCTTCAATACTCGACCACAGAAGCGAACGGGGTGTAGTTTGCCCTCGTGTTCTTGCATAAGGGTCGAGCTGAGAGCCCACTCATTTGCGAACAACGTTTCATGGACATCCTTGCCCCTGTCGAAGTGGCGCAGTATCGGAGCGTCTCGGACGCGCTGCTGTAGCATGGCAAAGCTCTGCCTGGCAGCGGAGAGGTCCCCACCGAGCTCAAAATCAGCATCCTTGAGCTGGTAGTGCGCTGCCCCGTACACCGCAAAATCTTGGATAAAACGGCTGTAATAGTTGAGCGCTCCGAGGAAGGATTGAATTCCCTTCTTCGATGCGGGGAACTTGAGCTCGGTCACCGCCGTTGCCTTCTTAGCGTCGGGAGCAATACCCGCTGCCAAGACGTCGTGGGACAGGAAGCCCACCTTCCGCTGTACGAACAGGCTCTTTGAGAAGCTAACGCTGATTCGACACTCCTGGAAACGACTTATCAGACGGTCTAGCGTCGCCAAGCAAGCTTCAAAGGTCTCGGAGCCGAAGCAGATATCGTCTACGAACGAACGCCGATCCAGCACGGGTACCAACGAGGATTCGTCTGGCTCTCCGCTGGAGTACATATCGGCCAGAGGGCTGTTCACCAGGGTTGCAACGGCGCTTTCGGTGGTCGACAGGGCTCGGTCGACGTAAAATTTGGTCCGGGGAGCCTCGTTCAGGCTGACCGAGGCCTCGGTCACCCCTGCCCTGTCTTCGGCGTCGGCCGTTTCAGCTCTTCGCATCTTCTCCCTTCGGTTGAACGAACCCCCAGAGGGCGTTGTCAATCATTCGTTGGTAGATCATGGGTGCGTTCTTGAGCCCGAATGGCATGCGTAGCCACTCGAAGTGACCCAGCGCGCAGACAAAGGCGGAGATCTTGCGGGCTCGGCGAGTCATCATCACC
The DNA here is from genome assembly GCA_033557925.1 of Phytophthora x cambivora. Taxonomy (NCBI): domain Eukaryota; phylum Oomycota; class Peronosporomycetes; order Peronosporales; family Peronosporaceae; genus Phytophthora; species Phytophthora x cambivora. Next base: position 223,540 of record JAUCEB010000012.1, on the reverse strand, counting down.
GCCCAGAACCCGCTCGCCGCATCCAATGAGCAAAACCACAGGTATGCCTCCATCTCGGTCAACAGATCGTCGACCAGCGGCATAGCATACTCTATGATTGCGGTGATCGCATTCACTCGTTTGTAGTCGATACATAACCGTATGTTGATTCCGTTCTTCTTCAACACAATAACGATAGGTGAGGCCGACGGGCTGTCCGAGAACGAGACCAATCTCGCCGTCAGTAGACCTTTCAGCAGCTCGTTGAGTTTGCCCAGAAACCGTAGAGGGGTCCTCCGAGCTTTTTGCTTGATCGGGGGGTGCCCCTGCACGTCGATGTCACACACCACACCGTATGCTGGTGGGGGCAAAGCGTTGCCGCTCGCAATCATGATCGCTTCGTGTTTCTGTAGCACCGCCACGAGCTTCGATTGCTGGTCGGGCTTCAAGTCGGGGTTCTGGACATTCGGGCCCAAGTAATCCAGCGTCGTCGACGACGGCTCCGTGAGGTCGGGCAAGAACGCGAGCTCGTGCGCGTAGTCCGTCAACTCGATCTCGTTCGGTAGGTGTTCTGCCGTATCGTTGGTGCTCCAGTCTGCATCAGTGACTGTCGCCGGACTGCCTCCAGCCATGACCGAGACGTAGACAGATTCCAAACGCTCTGCGTCAGACTGGACATATTGTCCGTCAGTTGGGCCGGTGGTTGCTCCATCACTCGCTTCTTCGGCCTCCGAGTCACCCCTGGGCTCGGTCGTCCCACAAGCGCCCTCTTGATCAGCGCAGGAGTCGTCTCCTGAGGTCACCGAGGCCAGGATTCCTCCGGACTCGCCTGGAGGGCGCGCGGAGTCATCAATTCGGACTCCGAGATCCGGGTTGTCTGGTTCGGGTCGTTCTGCGATCTCCCCAGTCGCATAGCCTTCGGACGACCGTGGATCCTGTCCTCCATCTCTCGCTGGACAACGTTCGGCGTCGACCGAGGGCGGCCGGCACTCGCCTGCTTCGTCGGTAGCCTCAGCGAGGTCCAGACCGTGGGCCGCCGCTAATTGACCATCGTCACCTTCGCATGGCATCTTGGTGTACGCCGAAGCCTCGGTCGGTCGCCTGAGGAGTGCCCGCGGAGTCGGGTACTCGCGTCGTTCCACGGCCGAGGGCTGCGCAGCCAGCCATTCTTGGTAGAGCTTGCCCTCGCGTCCGAACAGCGTTTCATCTCTGCTCTCCGCGTACGCCAGCACTTGCCATTCTCGATACTTGTCAAATGCCACTCGCGCGTAGCCCGGCTCTCGGGGTAATTCCTCTCGAGGCACCCATAACACCACAGGCTCGTGCGCCGAGCAACTTGCTCTCTTCGTTGTAACATTAGTCAGTCGTATCCAGATCGGCCCAGCTCGTTGACTCTTCGCCACGGTCGGCACAAGCCTCGTTGATCTGCGAATCCACATCTCGTGGGTCGTTCGAGACGGTTGTCGACGAGGCAGACGGAATTCGCGCCACTTCCTGCCAGGGATCGCCAATAGCTCGGTAGGGCCTCCTACAATGTGGTTTCCGTAGGACGCCGGCTCCTCCGACTCCTTCGACTTCAAGAGAGGTACCATGTCCTCGTCCGGGAGCCGGGCTGTACCGTGGAACAGGTCCAGCCGAATCCCGGCAGGCACCTTGAAGTCCATGCCTAGGACTACGTCCACTCCGGCACTGTGGTCCATGACCCACACCTCGAACTCATATACGTGTCTCCAGCCGAGTGTAACTTTCACCGAAGCTCGTCGTTGGGTCTCCATGATCCCCGGGTTGATGCCCCGCACTTCTAGACTGCGACCGTGGTCAAATACCTCTCGCACTCGGAGCCTCTTGGCGAAACTCGCCGAGATCACACTCACATTCGCTCCGGTGTCGAGCAGAATCCGTACCCGGGTGTCATCCACTGCGCCCTTGACCAGCGCGCGCATTCTCTTCCTCTTGTCGTATCGTTGGGACGACCACCACCCCAATCGTTCGCCGGGCAGTAATTGTATTGCCCGACCGAGGGTTCGGTCGACCGGCTCCACCTGAGCCATACTTGTGATGACAGCCTCGGTCGGGGCATGCACGCGTTCTCCATCACTTGCTTCGTCAGTTCCGTTCTCACCGAGGCCTAAGCCTCTGTCACTTCCATTTTCCATCGTATTCACTCGTTCGTTGTTCTTTCGATCGTCTGGCCATTTGCTTCTGCTTGTGAACGCAAACAAATAGTCTGCGTCGACAGCAGGCTCAGCTAACTGTGGCAGCCCGATTGGGACCAACCCAGTTTCAGTTGGCGGGTTGCCTAGTTTAAATGGCTCCCGAACACCAGGCTCTGCAGCTCTGGGGTGAGATCCTTTTTGTCGACCTTCGTTCGCAATAAACTCGTCAGCTCTCGGAGGGCGTCGCACTTGCCGGCGTCGTGTACCTGTTTGCACAGCTTACACCTCCGATTGCAGTAATGTACCAAGTGGTACGGGCTATTGCACGCTGCACATGGTTCATACTGGCGTCGTCCTTCTCGGTCGCGCTGGAATTGGTTGCCCCCGCCTGACTGACGACGGTTGTCCGGTCGAGCGAAGGTCCCAGCCGCGGCTGCTCGACACTCATTGTCGTTCGTTGCGTCCACATGTCCGTGAGCGTCGGCCGAGACTTCGCTCGAATCCGACTCCGCATCTGAATACTCGTCGGCGTCGTACGACGCACCGCATAGGCTGCTGGCCTCGGTCGCATCACGCCCACATCCGCGAACAGATTGGGAATTCTCATGATCACCGTCCGAGGCCCTGATGTTCAATGCGGTGACGACATCGGCCAAAGCTTCTACCAGGGTGATTTTCGACCGGTACGGGGACTCGTCGCGTCGTTCACGGCGTCGACCATCGTCTCGGTAGCGTCGTTCGCGGCCGAAACCGCCTCTCGTAGCCTCGTTCGACCGGTTTTCACGTCGCCGGTCGTCGTCTTGGCTTCGGTGGCGTCTCACCGAGGGTTCACGCGCCGTTTTCCGCTCTCTGCTGCGCAGGATGTCGTTGATCATTTCTTCGAAGTCGTGGATGTCCTTGACTCGTGCATGACACAGTCGTTCTTCCAGGCCTCGGTCGTCACATGAATCGAGGAAGTGGTCCACGTGATCCTTCGCCTCACGTCCACCGTTCTCAAATTGCACGCCAGCGTTGCGCGCGTACCCGTTCAAGCGGTTGAGGTAGTCGCATACGTGCTCCTTGTCCTCTCGCTTCGCCGAGTAGTAGCGAGCCTTCGCTGACTGGGTGAACTTCGAGCAATAATACTTGATGAAAGCATCACTCAACAGCTTCCACGTACGCTTCGTTTTGCGAGGAAGCTGGCGGTACCAATGGAGTGCCCCATCTTGGAGGCTGAGTTCAAACGCCATGCACCACTCGTTCGTCGGAGTGTGCGTTCCCTTCATCTCATACATGAACTTTCGGAGCCACTGCATCGACCGCTCGCTCTTGTTGCGAGTACCGAGGAACGGTTTGATGTTGCCGAGGGGAAGGTGCGTCGCGATCTCGAGCCTCGGTGTGTTACTCCGGCCATTCGCTGCACTCAGTTCCCTCACTTGGCGTGCCCACTCACCCGTCTGGTCACCGTCGTAGTAGTCCGGGTCAAAACGATCCTCGTCGCTGTCCGACGACTCCTCTCGGGCCTCGAACTTCTTCTCGGGAGGTCGGGCCGTCGTTCGGCGAGTGTTCGGCGTAGCGAACGAGGCCTCGTTCTCCTTCGCCAAGCAGTCACTGTGGTCGACTGACCTCGGTGTCACCATGTGCGAGTCTTGCATGTACGGGGACGTCAGCCCCTTCGCGGCGAACGTTCCTCCGTTGACGTCGGTGGTTCCCTTCTGGGGCGTCGGTGGCAACGGTACTTGCGACGGATCCGCTTCGGTCTGGACGAGGTGCCAAACACTAGGGTGGCCACGCTCGCGTTGGTAGCACCGAACGCCGTGCGCAGCTTCTTCTTCCACTTCGAGAGAGCAGTGGCCGCCTCGGTCGGACTCCAGTCGGCAAGCGCCATGGTCGACGGGTACATTTGGGAGTCGCACCCCATCGCTCGGAGTAGCCCTTCGGTCTCTCGAGCTACCGCCAAGGTGCTCGTTGAATCGATGGGCGCGGCCAGCGCCTGTCCGAGGTCCGCCCACACAGCCTGACGAACCATCTTGGGTGAGAACTGCCTCATCCAGTTGCTCTTCGTCCTCATCAACCCCACACACCGGCCCAACACTTTGTTTGCCGCCGGCGTGTCTCCGTTGAGCGGCGGACGGGTTCCCGTCGGCTGGGTCGTGACTGCAGCCGTCTTCGGGAAGTCTTTCGCACCGTCTTCTCCGTCGTTCCCACCGAAAGCTGGCTCCGGTTTGGCGACGTCGTCGAGTTCGTCAACGAGGTTTCGGGCGAGCGGTCGCACACCACTGCTTCGCCCTGCAGACACCACCGCTGCTTCCGCGGCCTCGTTCACGGTGCCTTTGGCTTCCCAGTCATCATCTTCATCTTCCTCCATGGCGTCCGAGGGTTCAAACGCAGAATCGTAGGTCGCCGGATGCTCGTCGACCCTGTCCATCGCCACGGTCGCCAGAGACTCGAACGAGCTTCCGGAGTGGTCCAGCGCTTCGGAGCGCGACCCACTCGACTTCATCGGCGTAGTTGGAGCCGCAGACTTGGTTCCTCGCGCCATCGTATCTTCTTCTTCTCTTCTTCTTCTTCTTCTCCTCTTTTGCTCGTAGGGGTTGAGACCTACAACAACCAGAATACACAGAAGGTTATCCCAATCCCGGGTCGCGGCACCAGTTGTCGTGTAGGAACACGCTGAAAATCTCGCTACCGTAAGGTACGAGTCCCACCAACAACGCACGTCTCCCTAATTAGGTCAACGAAAGTTGGAATCAAAACCTGAGGTCCAGGAACGATCCCTTACACCGGGTTGGATATAAGCCTCTGTGTACCAAGGTTGTCTTCGGTCAACCCAAAACCTGCACTAACTAGCCACGATCGAGGGCTAAAATGCAATATAGCGCTCTCGTGCAACCCTTTTGCAGTCCCTCAGATGGAAGGGTACCGGCTGATTAGGCCTAATACAAAGGGGACCGAGGTAATCCTCGGTCGGTAGTAGAATATACTCTAGGGGACTTAAACCCCACACACACACACAGAACGACACTCTAAGTGCCACTCTAGCCTCTCGGCCACGCCAACGCTTGGCTTGACCTCGGTGGACTATTGATTAATTAATCTCTAATCCGCCAACAGCCATACCACTAAGCCAGGCGTATCCAGGCACTACAATAAGCTAGCTAACACTTACCGGGTCGGACTTAACCTCTGAAGACTTGGGGGGAAGACTGCTGATTTATTACTGAATATTCAGAGGCTCTGAGAGCCTCTACAGATCATCCTATAGCTAATCTTAATCCTCTATACAAATACCTAGTATAAAACGAATCTCGATGTGGCGACCTCTGTACACTCATCAATAATGACGGTGATTACGCCAAAGGTACCTCGAGGGTCGACCGAGGCTTCGGTCACCTGACCGAGGCTTCCACTTAAGTACGACTATGGTTGTGGTCGTAAATAGCACTGAGTCTGACGTATTTAGCCTCGGTCGGGTGTTTATTAGAGACTTTTCGAAGCCCCGTTTGAGTTTGCTTTCAGTTTCAGTGAAGCACTGTTTATGAAAACTGAAAGGAGACTGTCGTCCAGCCAAATTCGCGTTTCGAGAGGCTATGGCTCACTTTCAGTTTGACAGGAATCATGGCAGATCGCGACGAAGCCGCTGCTTCGGCTCCGCCCATTGCTGGACCAGTAGATACACCTAAAGCGGGGAGGAAAACCTTTACTGCAGCCGATGATCTTACTCTGTTGCGCTGTGTGAACTTAGTTCGGCCATGGGAGGCTGCCGTAGGCACAGCTAACGGGATCATGAAGGCCTTTGATTCTGTTGCTGAAAAGTGTCGAGCCGTCGAAGGTTTTGCTAAGAAAGATGGGCCGGCTATTCGTACGCGCTTCGATCGGCTGGTGCGCGTTCATCGGGCGGATGAGCGGAGCTCGTTGCGATCGTCTGGGACTACCGAAGAGTACGAGGAGCGCGACGTTCTGCTAGGAGATATTGTCTGCCGCATCGACAACTGGAAGGAGAAGACAGAGCAGGAAAGGACAATGGAGCGAGCCAAGATCCAAGGGATTGAGACGTCGGGTGAGTTGATGCGGCGTCTCGCTATGGACGAGCTGCGTGGGGATGAAGAGGATGCCGATGATAGTTGTGCTGCCGGTGATGGCATATCTGTAGACGCGGAGGGAGTTGGGCATGAGAGTCAGTGCACAAGTAGTCCGGCAGGGCCTCAAACAGTGGGTGCCAAGGACAATGCCGGTCGGAAAAGAGAGGCGCCGATTGGATCCCGCAGGTCAACAAAACCCAGCAAGCGCGAAAAGCTCAGCGCCGTGCGTGACTCTATTGCACAGGCAATAGAGAACACCATGTCGGACCCGTCCGCCAAGTACGAGTATTTGCGCGAACGTCTGCATTTCGAGCGAGAAGAGGCTGCGCGAAGAATCGAATTAGAGGAGAAGCGAATGCTACTTGAGCGTGAGCGGGAAGAGCGACGTGAAGCTGCTGAACAACGGCGTGAGCAGAAGAATCAAGAGTTTATGATGAAGCTTCTACAGATTGCGATGGGCAAAAACGCTGATAGCTAGATTAACAACTTAGTTGGCAAGGTAGACATCTAGCGACGGCGGTTGTAGTCCGAAATACATAGAGATTTGGTTGCCATGAGGTTGCAAACATGTATGACAGTTGGTTAGCAAGACGGCGACGAAAAATAGTTTTCCAACTGGCGTTTGACGTACTCGCATCTTCTTGTCCCAGTTGATAAAAGACCAAAGTGTATTTACCCTTCCGAAGCCCCACTCAACCGCCTCTCTGACACTGCTCATTCTAGCGTTAAACTTCGCTTCAAGACTTCCATGAGCAGCTAGCGCAAACGGACAGCACAAGTATTCTGACACACCATAAGCTGGGTCTCCGTAGATAACCTTTCCTTCGAATATATCCTCCGCTGCCATGTATTCCAACAGCCCGCTCAAACTCAGCGTCGTGGAATCATGCCGCCGCCCTTCAACCGGGCCATACATACTGACAATAATACCATCGGGTGAGGTGACCGCCTGCCAGTTCAAGCAGTGACGTCGTGGATGACCATTGTAGACAGAGCGCTGCAAATTTTCAAACGGAGAGGAGGGGTGGACTCGGGCACTTGGACGAGCAATATACTGCTTTGTTCCATCAATGAAGCCCCAGCATGATCGTAGCGGAGACCCCTTCGCCGCGATCACATCGCAATAACTCGGTAGGCGCTCTAGCACAGTTGCACGAGCAAAGTACAGTAGCCTAGCATGCTTCCGATGCAAAATAGCGATAGTCTCCTTGCAGATGCGGCTGTATGCGGACGTCGAACGCCCGAACTCGTTGGCAACCGTAAAGAGCTTTGATGGTTCGGTGAGACGACGGCATACCATTGCTAGGGCTTCGACGCTGGAGACCACGTCCCCCTCGCGAGTCCGTAGCTCTGGTTGCGGAAGTTACAGTGCAATTGACAGGTAGTTAAGCTGTGATATCGTGAAGTTGTACCGAACACGCGCGGTGGGATCGTCCAGAGTCCAATCGAACGTGTTGCTGAAGTTGATTCGCGGTTCGTTTTCAAGAAGTCGAAAGCAGTGGTTGGCCATAAGCGTCGACATGATGGCGATAAAACGCTTCTTCTTTCCTCGCGAAGCTATCCACATAGCGCATAGAACCTCTGTCGCTTGGTCTGCTGTGAGCTTGTGCCCGACGAACACCATCGACGCCCCGATGAAGAGAGACCACTCAAACTCAAACTCAAAGCCAGTTGAGCTTAGAGGCCTGATGTATTTACCCTAACACACGATAGAGTTTCGTTTCAGCTCACATCCTACCACGGTACTGCCGCTAGCTGAAACTGAAACTGAAAGGAAACTCAAACGGGGTTCCGAAACGTCTCTATTAGGTCCCGCCGAGGCCAATGTCACTACCTGTCACTCTACCGAGGTAAATGAGAGTGAAAGCTTGTCACAACGGCAACTTCCTTTCCGTCAGCGAATCCGACGGAGTACGCCGGCAGCCTGGTCCGGCCGAGGTCACTTTTCGGCCGGATCTCCACGCCACAGAATCCAGACCAAGAATAATTTGACCGCTGGATTGTTTGAAAAACGACGAGCGATTTATTCTAAATCAAGCTGATTTGTTGTGTTCTATAAATGTAATGATAAATAGTCGAATAAGAGTTTTTTTAATACTGCAATGTTGTTGTAATACAAGTTTAATGATAAAAAGTGATATGCTAAGAAAACAAATATGATTACAAAGATATCGAAGTATTATGCTATTATGAGTGTTGAAGTTTTTGGCATTAAACATGTTAACTGGTATATATTTTTGTTGGCGTAAATGTTTAAAGTTTTAAACAACGTATATTTTAATTTAGTATGTAAAGCGCTACACCGCTCCAAATATTAAAGCCGTACCGATCGTCCAAAGTTGACAGTGGGAGCCACGAGACTAGGGATAGGCTTTGTGTATAATGTGTAGAGTTAAAGATTTAGTGTATAATGTGTAGAGTTTTGAGAAGATAGTTAAGAGTTCAAGGTAAAGAGTGTATAGGAGGTAGATTTAAAGGTTTTGTGTAATGTGTAGAGTTACGAGATCTGAGTTACGAGTAGAAAGTAAAGACTGTGTATGAGATAGAGTTAAAGGTTTTGTGTATAATGTGTAGAGTTAAGGGATCAGAGTTACGAGTAGAAGTTAAAGAGTGTATAGGAAATGGAGTTTAAGGTTTTAAATTTAATGTGTAGAATTAAGAGAAGATAGTTAAGCGTTGAAAGTAGAAAGTGTATTGGAGGCATAGTTAAAGGTTTTGTGTAGAGTTAAAGTTTTGTGTAATGTGTAGAGTTACGAGATATGAGTTCAGAGTAGAAGGTAAAGAGTGTGTAGGAGGTAGAGTTAAAGGTTTTGTATATAATGTGTAGAGTTAAGAGATATGCGTTAAGAGTAGAAAGTAAAGAGTGGGTAGGAGGTAGAGTAAAGGTTTAGTGTAAAATCTGCAGATGTAAGAGTAGAAATTAAAGAGTGTATATGAGGTAGGGTTTGAAGGTTTTATGTATAATGTGTAGAGTTAAGAGATTAGAGTTGAGAGTAGAAATTTAAGAGTATAGAGGAGGTGGAGTTTAATGTTTTGTTTATAATGAGTAGAGTTATAAGATGCGAGTTAAGAGTAGAAATTAAAAGGTATTTATGAGGTAAAAATACAGGTTTTGTGTATAATGAGTAGAGTTGTGAGATATGAGTAAATAGTAGAAATTGAAGAGTGTATAGGAGGTAGAGTTGAAGGTTTTGTGTATAATGTGTAGATTTAAGAGATGAGAGTTAAGAGAAGAAGTAAAGAATGTATAAGCGGTAGATTTGAAGGTTTTGTTTATAATGTGTAGATTTAAGAGATGGGAGTTAGGAAAGTAAAGATTGTGTAGGAGATGGAGTTTTAGGTTTTGTGTATAATGTGTAGATTTAAGAGATGAGAGTTATGAGTAGAAAGTAAAGAGTGTATAGGAGGTAGATTTGGAGGTTTTGATTATAGTGTGTAGATTTAAGAGATGGGAGTTAGGATTTGAAAGAAAAAAATGTGTAGGAGATGGAGTTTAAAGTTGTGTGTATGATATGTAGATTTAAGAGATGAGAGTTAAGAGTAGAAGTAAAGAGTGTATAGGAGGTAGAGTAAAAGGTTTAGTGTATAATGTGTAGAGTTAAGAGATGAGAGTTAAGAGAAGAAGTAAAGAGTGTATAGGAGGTAGATTTGAAGGTTTTGTTTATAATGTGTAAAGTTAATAAGATGATAATTAGGAGTAGAATGTTAAGATTGTGTATGAGGTAGAATATATGTTTTGTGATTGGGAATTAGGATTATAATTAAAGAGTGTATAGAAGATAGAATGAAATGTTTGGTGAATAATGTGTAAAGTTAAGAGATAAGATTGGAGAGTAGAAGTTAAAGAGTTTAAAGGGGTTGAGTTTAAGGTTGTGTGTATAATGTGTAGAGTTAAGATATATGAGATAAGAGTAAAAATTGGAGAGTGTATAGGAGATAGAGTTTAAGGTTTTGTGTATATTGAATATTGTGTAGAGTTAAGAAATATAAATTAGAAAAAAAGTATAAAAGGTGTAGGAGGTAGAGTTTAAGTTTTGTGTATGGGATTTAGTATAATAATTAATAGTTATTGGTTTAGAATAGATAATGGAGGGTTTAATATATGGTGTAGGTAAAAAAGATGATAAGTATAGTGGTAAGAGTTTAGAGAGAAGAGAAAAATGAAGATAATATAGAAGGTAAATTTGAGGGTTTGATTTTTTAGTTGTTGAGGTTTAGGGTCCCTATACACCGGAGGACATTATAGTGAAATCAAGTCAAACCGGAGCACCACTAGACGCTGCTCCGTGTCCTCCACCTTTTGACTTGGTTTTAGTATGAAATTGCTCCGTGTCTTCCTCGAGGTCAATGTCCTCCATGTTTTGGCTCGGGTTTTCTATATTAAGACTCCGGAACAATTTTGACCAGGTTTTACAGCTTTAGTGCTGAACACTGGAGTGATTATATGTTAGTTCGTGCGTAGATCAGTGGTACAACTCCTGTTTAAAACACGCCCGTAGGTATAGAGATAGCTCCATTTTTGCTTAGGGTACAGGTCCCTATACACCGGAGGACATTATAGTGAAATCAAGTCAAACCGGAGCACCACTAGCCGCTGCTCCGTGTCCTCCACCTTTTGACTTGGTTTTAGTATGAAATTGCTCCGTGTCTTCCTCGAGGTCAATGTCCTCCATGTTTTGGCTCGGGTTTTCTATATTAAGACTCCGGAACAATTTTGACCAGGTTTTACAGCTTTAGTGCTGAACACTGGAGTGATTATATGTTAGTTCGTGCGTAGATCAGTGGTACAACTCCTGTTTAAAACACGCCCGTAGGTATAGAGATAGCTCAATTTTTGCTTAGGGTACAGGGTCCCTATACACCGGAGGACATTATAGTGAAATCAAGTCAAACCGGAGCACCACTAGCCGCTGCTCCGTGTCCTCCACCTTTTGACTTGGTTTTAGTATGAAATTGCTCCGTGTCTTCCTCGAGGTCAATGTCCTCCATGTTTTGGCTCGGGTTTTCTATATTAACCCTTTCGCGGTAGAAGGGCACATTTTTCGCCCTTTAAGGGTGTTTTCAAAACACGGTGTAAAAGCACCGCCTACAAGGGCGCATCCTGTGCCCTTTTACACAAGTTCAACTTTGGATGTACCATCTTTTATGACAAATCATAAACAGTACAATCAGTAATCATCAAACCATACAAATATTAAGTAGTATGCATATGATCGTGGTGCATCAGCAAATCACTGCAGGTACTTTGTTACAAGAGTCATGCAAAGCAAGTACCGTGATTATCCTTATGGGCGCATTCTGTGCCCTTTTAGAAGCAAATTACTTAGGCTTGTATAGTATAATTAAGACAAGAGGCTCGCGAAAGGGTTAAGACTCCGGAACAATTTTGACCAGGTTTTACAGCTTTAGTGCTGAATACACCGGAGGACATTATAGTGAAATCAAGTCAAACCGGAGCACCACTAGCCGCTGCTCCGTGTCCTCCACCTTTTGACTTGGTTTTAGTATGAAATTGCTCCGTGTCTTCCTCGAGGTCAATGTCCTCCATGTTTTAGCTCGGGTTTTCTATATTAAGACTCCGGAACAATTTTGACCAGGTTTTACAGCTTTAGTGCTGAACACTGGAGTGATTATATGTTAGTTCGTGCGTAGATCAGTGGTACAACTCCTGTTTAAAACACGCCCGTAGGTATAGAGATAGCTCAATTTTTGCTTAGGGTACAGGGTCCCTATACACCGGAGGACATTATAGTGAAATCAAGTCAAACCGGAGCACCACTAGCCGCTGCTCCGTGTCCTCCACCTTTTGACTTGGTTTTAGTATGAAATTGCTCCGTGTCTTCCTCGAGGTCAATGTCCTCCATGTTTTGGCTCGGGTTTTCTATATTAAGACTCCGGAACAATTTTGACCAGGTTTTACAGCTTTAGTGCTGAACACTGGAGTGATTATATGTTAGTTCGTGCGTAGATCAGTGGTACAACTCCTGTTTAAAACACGCCCGTAGGTATAGAGATAGCTCAATTTTTGCTTAGGGTACAGGGTCCCTATACACCGGAGGACATTATAGTGAAATCAAGTCAAACCGGAGCACCACTAGCCGCTGCTCCGTGTCCTCCACCTTTTGACTTGGTTTTAGTATGAAATTGCTCCGTGTCTTCCTCGAGGTCAATGTCCTCCATGTTTTGGCTCGGGTTTTCTATATTAAGACTCCGGAACAATTTTGACCAGGTTTTACAGCTTTAGTGCTGAACACTGGAGTGATTATATGTTAGTTCGTGCGTAGATCAGTGGTACAACTCCTGTTTAAAACACGCCCGTAGGTATAGAGATAGCTCAATTTTTGCTTAGGGTACAGGGTCCCTATACACCGGAGGACATTATAGTGAAATCAAGTCAAACCGGAGCACCACTAGCCGCTGCTCCGTGTCCTCCACCTTTTGACTTGGTTTTAGTATGAAATTGCTCCGTGTCTTCCTCGAGGTCAATGTCCTCCATGTTTTGGCTCGGGTTTTCTATATTAAGACTCCGGAACAATTTTGACCAGGTTTTACAGCTTTAGTGCTGAACACTGGAGTGATTATATGTTAGTTCGTGCGTAGATCAGTGGTACAACTCCTGTTTAAAACACGCCCGTAGGTATAGAGATAGCTCAATTTTTGCTTAGGGTACAGGGTCCCTATACACCGGAGGACATTATAGTGAAATCAAGTCAAACCGGAGCACCACTAGCCGCTGCTCCGTGTCCTCCACCTTTTGACTTGGTTTTAGTATGAAATTGCTCCGTGTCTTCCTCGAGGTCAATGTCCTCCATGTTTTGGCTCGGGTTTTCTATATTAAGACTCCGGAACAATTTTGACCAGGTTTTACAGCTTTAGTGCTGAACACTGGAGTGATTATATGTTAGTTCGTGCGTAGATCAGTGGTACAACTCCTGTTTAAAACACGCCCGTAGGTATAGAGATAGCTCAATTTTTGCTTAGGGTACAGGGTCCCTATACACCGGAGGACATTATAGTGAAATCAAGTCAAACCGGAGCACCACTAGCCGCTGCTCCGTGTCCTCCACCTTTTGACTTGGTTTTAGTATGAAATTGCTCCGTGTCTTCCTCGAGGTCAATGTCCTCCATGTTTTGGCTCGGGTTTTCTATATTAAGACTCCGGAACAATTTTGACCAGGTTTTACAGCTTTAGTGCTGAACACTGGAGTGATTATATGTTAGTTCGTGCGTAGATCAGTGGTACAACTCCTGTTTAAAACACGCCCGTAGGTATAGAGATAGCTCAATTTTTGCTTAGGGTACAGGGTCCCTATACACCGGAGGACATTATAGTGAAATCAAGTCAAACCGGAGCACCACTAGCCGCTGCTCCGTGTCCTCCACCTTTTGACTTGGTTTTAGTATGAAATTGCTCCGTGTCTTCCTCGAGGTCAATGTCCTCCATGTTTTGGCTCGGGTTTTCTATATTAAGACTCCGGAACAATTTTGACCAGGTTTTACAGCTTTAGTGCTGAACACTGGAGTGATTATATGTTAGTTCGTGCGTAGATCAGTGGTACAACTCCTGTTTAAAACACGCCCGTAGGTATAGAGATAGCTCAATTTTTGCTTAGGGTACAGGGTCCCTATACACCGGAGGACATTATAGTGAAATCAAGTCAAACCGGAGCACCACTAGCCGCTGCTCCGTGTCCTCCACCTTTTGACTTGGTTTTAGTATGAAATTGCTCCGTGTCTTCCTCGAGGTCAATGTCCTCCATGTTTTGGCTCGGGTTTTCTATATTAAGACTCCGGAACAATTTTGACCAGGTTTTACAGCTTTAGTGCTGAACACTGGAGTGATTATATGTTAGTTCGTGCGTAGATCAGTGGTACAACTCCTGTTTAAAACACGCCCGTAGGTATAGAGATAGCTCAATTTTTGCTTAGGGTACAGGGTCCCTATACACCGGAGGACATTATAGTGAAATCAAGTCAAACCGGAGCACCACTAGCCGCTGCTCCGTGTCCTCCACCTTTTGACTTGGTTTTAGTATGAAATTGCTCCGTGTCTTCCTCGAGGTCAATGTCCTCCATGTTTTGGCTCGGGTTTTCTATATTAAGACTCCGGAACAATTTTGACCAGGTTTTACAGCTTTAGTGCTGAACACTGGAGTGATTATATGTTAGTTCGTGCGTAGATCAGTGGTACAACTCCTGTTTAAAACACGCCCGTAGGTATAGAGATAGCTCAATTTTTGCTTAGGGTACAGGGTCCCTATACACCGGAGGACATTATAGTGAAATCAAGTCAAACCGGAGCACCACTAGCCGCTGCTCCGTGTCCTCCACCTTTTGACTTGGTTTTAGTATGAAATTGCTCCGTGTCTTCCTCGAGGTCAATGTCCTCCATGTTTTGGCTCGGGTTTTCTATATTAAGACTCCGGAACAATTTTGACCAGGTTTTACAGCTTTAGTGCTGAACACTGGAGTGATTATATGTTAGTTCGTGCGTAGATCAGTGGTACAACTCCTGTTTAAAACACGCCCGTAGGTATAGAGATAGCTCAATTTTTGCTTAGGGTACAGGGTCCCTATACACCGGAGGACATTATAGTGAAATCAAGTCAAACCGGAGCACCACTAGCCGCTGCTCCGTGTCCTCCACCTTTTGACTTGGTTTTAGTATGAAATTGCTCCGTGTCTTCCTCGAGGTCAATGTCCTCCATGTTTTGGCTCGGGTTTTCTATATTAAGACTCCGGAACAATTTTGACCAGGTTTTACAGCTTTAGTGCTGAACACTGGAGTGATTATATGTTAGTTCGTGCGTAGATCAGTGGTACAACTCCTGTTTAAAACACGCCCGTAGGTATAGAGATAGCTCAATTTTTGCTTAGGGTACAGGGTCCCTATACACCGGAGGACATTATAGTGAAATCAAGTCAAACCGGAGCACCACTAGCCGCTGCTCCGTGTCCTCCACCTTTTGACTTGGTTTTAGTATGAAATTGCTCCGTGTCTTCCTCGAGGTCAATGTCCTCCATGTTTTGGCTCGGGTTTTCTATATTAAGACTCCGGAACAATTTTGACCAGGTTTTACAGCTTTAGTGCTGAACACTGGAGTGATTATATGTTAGTTCGTGCGTAGATCAGTGGTACAACTCCTGTTTAAAACACGCCCGTAGGTATAGAGATAGCTCAATTTTTGCTTAGGGTACAGGGTCCCTATACACCGGAGGACATTATAGTGAAATCAAGTCAAACCGGAGCACCACTAGCCGCTGCTCCGTGTCCTCCACCTTTTGACTTGGTTTTAGTATGAAATTGCTCCGTGTCTTCCTCGAGGTCAATGTCCTCCATGTTTTGGCTCGGGTTTTCTATATTAAGACTCCGGAACAATTTTGACCAGGTTTTACAGCTTTAGTGCTGAACACTGGAGTGATTATATGTTAGTTCGTGCGTAGATCAGTGGTACAACTCCTGTTTAAAACACGCCCGTAGGTATAGAGATAGCTCAATTTTTGCTTAGGGTACAGGGTCCCTATACACCGGAGGACATTATAGTGAAATCAAGTCAAACCGGAGCACCACTAGCCGCTGCTCCGTGTCCTCCACCTTTTGACTTGGTTTTAGTATGAAATTGCTCCGTGTCTTCCTCGAGGTCAATGTCCTCCATGTTTTGGCTCGGGTTTTCTATATTAAGACTCCGGAACAATTTTGACCAGGTTTTACAGCTTTAGTGCTGAACACTGGAGTGATTATATGTTAGTTCGTGCGTAGATCAGTGGTACAACTCCTGTTTAAAACACGCCCGTAGGTATAGAGATAGCTCAATTTTTGCTTAGGGTACAGGGTCCCTATACACCGGAGGACATTATAGTGAAATCAAGTCAAACCGGAGCACCACTAGCCGCTGCTCCGTGTCCTCCACCTTTTGACTTGGTTTTAGTATGAAATTGCTCCGTGTCTTCCTCGAGGTCAATGTCCTCCATGTTTTGGCTCGGGTTTTCTATATTAAGACTCCGGAACAATTTTGACCAGGTTTTACAGCTTTAGTGCTGAACACTGGAGTGATTATATGTTAGTTCGTGCGTAGATCAGTGGTACAACTCCTGTTTAAAACACGCCCGTAGGTATAGAGATAGCTCAATTTTTGCTTAGGGTACAGGGTCCCTATACACCGGAGGACATTATAGTGAAATCAAGTCAAACCGGAGCACCACTAGCCGCTGCTCCGTGTCCTCCACCTTTTGACTTGGTTTTAGTATGAAATTGCTCCGTGTCTTCCTCGAGGTCAATGTCCTCCATGTTTTGGCTCGGGTTTTCTATATTAAGACTCCGGAACAATTTTGACCAGGTTTTACAGCTTTAGTGCTGAACACTGGAGTGATTATATGTTAGTTCGTGCGTAGATCAGTGGTACAACTCCTGTTTAAAACACGCCCGTAGGTATAGAGATAGCTCAATTTTTGCTTAGGGTACAGGGTCCCTATACACCGGAGGACATTATAGTGAAATCAAGTCAAACCGGAGCACCACTAGCCGCTGCTCCGTGTCCTCCACCTTTTGACTTGGTTTTAGTATGAAATTGCTCCGTGTCTTCCTCGAGGTCAATGTCCTCCATGTTTTGGCTCGGGTTTTCTATATTAAGACTCCGGAACAATTTTGACCAGGTTTTACAGCTTTAGTGCTGAACACTGGAGTGATTATATGTTAGTTCGTGCGTAGATCAGTGGTACAACTCCTGTTTAAAACACGCCCGTAGGTATAGAGATAGCTCAATTTTTGCTTAGGGTACAGGGTCCCTATACACCGGAGGACATTATAGTGAAATCAAGTCAAACCGGAGCACCACTAGCCGCTGCTCCGTGTCCTCCACCTTTTGACTTGGTTTTAGTATGAAATTGCTCCGTGTCTTCCTCGAGGTCAATGTCCTCCATGTTTTGGCTCGGGTTTTCTATATTAAGACTCCGGAACAATTTTGACCAGGTTTTACAGCTTTAGTGCTGAACACTGGAGTGATTATATGTTAGTTCGTGCGTAGATCAGTTGGTACAACTCCTGTTTAAAACACGCCCGTAGGTATAGAGATAGCTCAATTTTTGCTTAGGGTACAGGGTCCCTATACACCGGAGGACATTATAGTGAAATCAAGTCAAACCGGAGCACCACTAGCCGCTGCTCCGTGTCCTCCACCTTTTGACTTGGTTTTAGTATGAAATTGCTCCGTGTCTTCCTCGAGGTCAATGTCCTCCATTTTTTGGCTCGGGTTTTCTATATTAAGACTCCGGAACAATTTTGACCAGGTTTTACAGCTTTAGTGCTGAACACTGGAGTGATTATATGTTAGTTCGTGCGTAGATCAGTGGTACAACTCCTGTTTAAAACACGCCCGTAGGTATAGAGATAGCTCAATTTTTGCTTAGGGTACAGGGTCCCTATACACCGGAGGACATTATAGTGAAATCAAGTCAAACCGGAGCACCACTAGCCGCTGCTCCGTGTCCTCCACCTTTTGACTTGGTTTTAGTATGAAATTGCTCCGTGTCTTCCTCGAGGTCAATGTCCTCCATGTTTTGGCTCGGGTTTTCTATATTAAGACTCCGGAACAATTTTGACCAGGTTTTACAGCTTTAGTGCTGAACACTGGAGTGATTATATGTTAGTTCGTGCGTAGATCAGTGGTACAACTCCTGTTTAAAACACGCCCGTAGGTATAGAGATAGCTCAATTTTTGCTTAGGGTACAGGGTCCCTATACACCGGAGGACATTATAGTGAAATCAAGTCAAACCGGAGCACCACTAGCCGCTGCTCCGTGTCCTCCACCTTTTGACTTGGTTTTAGTATGAAATTGCTCCGTGTCTTCCTCGAGGTCAATGTCCTCCATGTTTTGGCTCGGGTTTTCTATATTAAGACTCCGGAACAATTTTGACCAGGTTTTACAGCTTTAGTGCTGAACACTGGAGTGATTATATGTTAGTTCGTGCGTAGATCAGTGGTACAACTCCTGTTTAAAACACGCCCGTAGGTATAGAGATAGCTCAATTTTTGCTTAGGGTACAGGGTCCCTATACACCGGAGGACATTATAGTGAAATCAAGTCAAACCGGAGCACCACTAGCCGCTGCTCCGTGTCCTCCACCTTTTGACTTGGTTTTAGTATGAAATTGCTCCGTGTCTTCCTCGAGGTCAATGTCCTCCATGTTTTGGCTCGGGTTTTCTATATTAAGACTCCGGAACAATTTTGACCAGGTTTTACAGCTTTAGTGCTGAACACTGGAGTGATTATATGTTAGTTCGTGCGTAGATCAGTGGTACAACTCCTGTTTAAAACACGCCCGTAGGTATAGAGATAGCTCAATTTTTGCTTAGGGTACAGGGTCCCTATACACCGGAGGACATTATAGTGAAATCAAGTCAAACCGGAGCACCACTAGCCGCTGCTCCGTGTCCTCCACCTTTTGACTTGGTTTTAGTATGAAATTGCTCCGTGTCTTCCTCGAGGTCAATGTCCTCCATGTTTTGGCTCGGGTTTTCTATATTAAGACTCCGGAACAATTTTGACCAGGTTTTACAGCTTTAGTGCTGAACACTGGAGTGATTATATGTTAGTTCGTGCGTAGATCAGTGGTACAACTCCTGTTTAAAACACGCCCGTAGGTATAGAGATAGCTCAATTTTTGCTTAGGGTACAGGGTCCCTATACACCGGAGGACATTATAGTGAAATCAAGTCAAACCGGAGCACCACTAGCCGCTGCTCCGTGTCCTCCACCTTTTGACTTGGTTTTAGTATGAAATTGCTCCGTGTCTTCCTCGAGGTCAATGTCCTCCATGTTTTGGCTCGGGTTTTCTATATTAAGACTCCGGAACAATTTTGACCAGGTTTTACAGCTTTAGTGCTGAACACTGGAGTGATTATATGTTAGTTCGTGCGTAGATCAGTGGTACAACTCCTGTTTAAAACACGCCCGTAGGTATAGAGATAGCTCAATTTTTGCTTAGGGTACAGGGTCCCTATACACCGGAGGACATTATAGTGAAATCAAGTCAAACCGGAGCACCACTAGCCGCTGCTCCGTGTCCTCCACCTTTTGACTTGGTTTTAGTATGAAATTGCTCCGTGTCTTCCTCGAGGTCAATGTCCTCCATGTTTTGGCTCGGGTTTTCTATATTAAGACTCCGGAACAATTTTGACCAGGTTTTACAGCTTTAGTGCTGAACACTGGAGTGATTATATGTTAGTTCGTGCGTAGATCAGTGGTACAACTCCTGTTTAAAACACGCCCGTAGGTATAGAGATAGCTCAATTTTTGCTTAGGGTACAGGGTCCCTATACACCGGAGGACATTATAGTGAAATCAAGTCAAACCGGAGCACCACTAGCCGCTGCTCCGTGTCCTCCACCTTTTGACTTGGTTTTAGTATGAAATTGCTCCGTGTCTTCCTCGAGGTCAATGTCCTCCATGTTTTGGCTCGGGTTTTCTATATTAAGACTCCGGAACAATTTTGACCAGGTTTTACAGCTTTAGTGCTGAACACTGGAGTGATTATATGTTAGTTCGTGCGTAGATCAGTGGTACAACTCCTGTTTAAAACACGCCCGTAGGTATAGAGATAGCTCAATTTTTGCTTAGGGTACAGGGTCCCTATACACCGGAGGACATTATAGTGAAATCAAGTCAAACCGGAGCACCACTAGCCGCTGCTCCGTGTCCTCCACCTTTTGACTTGGTTTTAGTATGAAATTGCTCCGTGTCTTCCTCGAGGTCAATGTCCTCCATGTTTTGGCTCGGGTTTTCTATATTAAGACTCCGGAACAATTTTGACCAGGTTTTACAGCTTTAGTGCTGAACACTGGAGTGATTATATGTTAGTTCGTGCGTAGATCAGTGGTACAACTCCTGTTTAAAACACGCCCGTAGGTATAGAGATAGCTCAATTTTTGCTTAGGGTACAGGGTCCCTATACACCGGAGGACATTATAGTGAAATCAAGTCAAACCGGAGCACCACTAGCCGCTGCTCCGTGTCCTCCACCTTTTGACTTGGTTTTAGTATGAAATTGCTCCGTGTCTTCCTCGAGGTCAATGTCCTCCATGTTTTGGCTCGGGTTTTCTATATTAAGACTCCGGAACAATTTTGACCAGGTTTTACAGCTTTAGTGCTGAACACTGGAGTGATTATATGTTAGTTCGTGCGTAGATCAGTGGTACAACTCCTGTTTAAAACACGCCCGTAGGTATAGAGATAGCTCAATTTTTGCTTAGGGTACAGGGTCCCTATACACCGGAGGACATTATAGTGAAATCAAGTCAAACCGGAGCACCACTAGCCGCTGCTCCGTGTCCTCCACCTTTTGACTTGGTTTTAGTATGAAATTGCTCCGTGTCTTCCTCGAGGTCAATGTCCTCCATGTTTTGGCTCGGGTTTTCTATATTAAGACTCCGGAACAATTTTGACCAGGTTTTACAGCTTTAGTGCTGAACACTGGAGTGATTATATGTTAGTTCGTGCGTAGATCAGTGGTACAACTCCTGTTTAAAACACGCCCGTAGGTATAGAGATAGCTCAATTTTTGCTTAGGGTACAGGGTCCCTATACACCGGAGGACATTATAGTGAAATCAAGTCAAACCGGAGCACCACTAGCCGCTGCTCCGTGTCCTCCACCTTTTGACTTGGTTTTAGTATGAAATTGCTCCGTGTCTTCCTCGAGGTCAATGTCCTCCATGTTTTGGCTCGGGTTTTCTATATTAAGACTCCGGAACAATTTGACCAGGTTTTACAGCTTTAGTGCTGAACACTGGAGTGATTATATGTTAGTTCGTGCGTAGATCAGTGGTACAACTCCTGTTTAAAACACGCCCGTAGGTATAGAGATAGCTCAATTTTTGCTTAGGGTACAGGGTCCCTATACACCGGAGGACATTATAGTGAAAACAAGTCAAAACGGAGCACCACTAGCCGCGTATAGAGATAGCTCAATTTTTGCTTAGGGTACAGGGTCCCTATACACCGGACATTATACTAAAACCAAGTCAAAGGTGAGGACACTGGAGCAAGCGACTATTAAGACTCCGGAACAATTTTGACCAGGTTTTACAGCTTTAGTGCTGAACACTGGAGTGATTATATGTTAGTTCGTGGGTAGATCAGTGGTACAACTCCTGTTTAAAACACGCCCGTAGGTATAGAGATAGCTCAATTTTTGCTTAGGGTACAGGGTCCCTATACACCGGAGGACATTATAGTGAAATCAAGTCAAACCGGAGCACCACTAGCCGCTGCTCCGTGTCCTCCACCTTTTGACTTGGTTTTAGTATGAAATTGCTCCGTGTCTTCCTCGAGGTCAATGTCCTCCATGTTTTGGCTCGGGTTTTCTATATTAAGACTCCGGAACAATTTTGACCAGGTTTTACAGCTTTAGTGCTGAACACTGGAGTGATTATATGTTAGTTCGTGCGTAGATCAGTGGTACAACTCCTGTTTAAAACACGCCCGTAGGTATAGAGATAGCTCAATTTTTGCTTAGGGTACAGGGTCCCTATACACCGGAGGACATTATAGTGAAATCAAGTCAAACCGGAGCACCACTAGCCGCTGCTCCGTGTCCTCCACCTTTTGACTTGGTTTTAGTATGAAATTGCTCCGTGTCTTCCTCGAGGTCAATGTCCTCCATGTTTTGGCTCGGGTTTTCTATATTAAGACTCCGGAACAATTTTGACCAGGTTTTACAGCTTTAGTGCTGAACACTGGAGTGATTATATGTTAGTTCGTGCGTAGATCAGTGGTACAACTCCTGTTTAAAACACGCCCGTAGGTATAGAGATAGCTCAATTTTTGCTTAGGGTACAGGGTCCCTATACACCGGAGGACATTATAGTGAAATCAAGTCAAACCGGAGCACCACTAGCCGCTGCTCCGTGTCCTCCACCTTTTGACTTGGTTTTAGTATGAAATTGCTCCGTGTCTTCCTCGAGGTCAATGTCCTCCATGTTTTGGCTCGGGTTTTCTATATTAAGACTCCGGAACAATTTTGACCAGGTTTTACAGCTTTAGTGCTGAACACTGGAGTGATTATATGTTAGTTCGTGCGTAGATCAGTGGTACAACTCCTGTTTAAAACACGCCCGTAGGTATAGAGATAGCTCAATTTTTGCTTAGGGTACAGGGTCCCTATACACCGGAGGACATTATAGTGAAATCAAGTCAAACCGGAGCACCACTAGCCGCTGCTCCGTGTCCTCCACCTTTTGACTTGGTTTTAGTATGAAATTGCTCCGTGTCTTCCTCGAGGTCAATGTCCTCCATGTTTTGGCTCGGGTTTTCTATATTAAGACTCCGGAACAATTTTGACCAGGTTTTACAGCTTTAGTGCTGAACACTGGAGTGATTATATGTTAGTTCGTGGGTAGATCAGTGGTACAACTCCTGTTTAAAACACGCCCGTAGGTATAGAGATAGCTCAATTTTTGCTTAGGGTACAGGGTCCCTATACACCGGAGGACATTATAGTGAAATCAAGTCAAACCGGAGCACCACTAGCCGCTGCTCCGTGTCCTCCACCTTTTGACTTGGTTTTAGTATGAAATTGCTCCGTGTCTTCCTCGAGGTCAATGTCCTCCATGTTTTGGCTCGGGTTTTCTATATTAAGACTCCGGAACAATTTTGACCAGGTTTTACAGCTTTAGTGCTGAACACTGGAGTGATTATATGTTAGTTCGTGCGTAGATCAGTGGTACAACTCCTGTTTAAAACACGCCCGTAGGTATAGAGATAGCTCAATTTTTGCTTAGGGTACAGGGTCCCTATACACCGGAGGACATTATAGTGAAATCAAGTCAAACCGGAGCACCACTAGCCGCTGCTCCGTGTCCTCCACCTTTTGACTTGGTTTTAGTATGAAATTGCTCCGTGTCTTCCTATATATATTACGCCCCGGATGAACGTTCATCCTAGGGCTTTCTAGGGTCCTATCAGCCCAATTTAGACGTTCGTCTAGGGTCCGAATACGTTCGTCTAAGGCCCACGGAACCGAAAATATCGTATTTTCGGCTTTTTGATCTGCTAATTTGGGTTTCCCAACATCTTTCATAATTGATACCAGTAAACCCTAAAATTCCGTTTTGTTATGTTAGATCCAGGTTACTGCTCTGAATGTCAATATAAACTGGTATACTCATATGGATTTTGCTTATATACCTGCTATTCAACATAAATATGGAGTGACATCCACTTCGTAAACACGGCGCCGTTCACGGTACAGGGCTAGGCCTGGAGACCAACAAACCCGGAGACGCCGCGCGGATGCAGCCGCGCTCGCGGCGCCGAAGTCGGAGATCACGACGTCCGCCGCTGCGTCCGCCTGCAGTGCGCACAAGCTGGCGTCCGATGCCAGCCGCAGCCGCGCCGAAGAGGCTCCGCCGACTACGACGTCCGCCGAGCAGTTCAGCGTCGCCGCAAGCGCCCCGAGCTGCGTCACGTACAGCTGGCTGGCGGTGCGCAGCGTGCCGTTGATGTCCGTGCTATTGATGGTCGCGATGCCGCCGATGCTCTTTTGTGCGTTCACGACCAGCGCCTTGGACGCCTGACAGGATCCCGGCGCGACCGCCGCCAGTCTGGACGTGACCAGCAGTCCCGCCAGGCGCAGCCCGTCCGTCGCCCCGTTGTGCGAGGACACGTTGAAGGTCGGCGCCGCCGTGCCGCGCGGTCAGCGACATGACGCCGTTGGCGTCCACCGCCACGAAGCCTGCGCGCAAGGTGGTGAGTCCGCTCGCGGTGCTGAACACCGTGACGCTGGAGTTGGTTCAAGCCATGCGGGGGCTGTCGATAAACCCCTTCGCGAGCGAGAGCGAGGACCAGCACATCTGCAGCGACGAGCTGCCCGTGATGCTCTGGATCTGGATGTAGACAGAAGCCCACTGCGCCGCGTTCAACGCCACCCGTTGAAGTTGTCCGCGACGCCCAGCGCGATATCGTTGCCGCTGGCGGCGATCGTCGTGCGCCGGCATCCATGGAGATCTGCACTGAGCGCGGCAGCAGGGTTGTTGTCCCACGCGAGCTGCGAGGCGTCGATCCCGCCGCGCGGCGAGCTCACGAACGAGTACTCGAAGGAGAAGTACGGCGAGCTGCCCTCGTCGCACTGGTACCGGATGTAGATGGGCACCCAGTGCTTTGCGCACCCGACCGCTGGACGTCTCGGCCTACAAGTGGATCGCGAGCTGCGAGTTCACCCACATGCGCACGCGGTCGTTGCAGGTGATGAAGAACGTGTAGGTCTCCGAGTAGTTCGGGCGGATGCACCCGATGATCTCGTTGGAGTATCCGTCTGTCAGCCCCGCAGGGAAGAAGTTGGAAAACCGCAGCGTGTCGATTAGCTGGATGTCGACCGTGCGCCCCACCAGGTTTGCGGAGGAGTACGACTTGATGATCACCGAGACCACGTTGCGGTTGGATATCACGCCCGCCAGATCGAGCCGCGTCGCCTGGATGCGCTCGGTCTGGAGCGGGTTAACGCCTTTGACGCTGCCGAACGCGTCCAGCACCACGGCGCACATCGCGGTGGCCGTCTCGGGCACGACCGCCGTGGCGTTGAGGTATGCATCCGTAGCTCGCATCAGCGCGCCGCCCAGCTTGAGCCCCGCGGCCAATCCGTCGTGGCTAGCGATGTCGAGCGTGTTTACAGACGCGATCGCCGGCTGGCTGGCGGTCCCCACGCGCCCGACGAGTGTGGTCGCCGTCAGCGAGTTGATGTTGCTGATATTGCGGAGATTGTCGAGCACCAGCGCCTTCCGCCGCTCGGCCACGCCCTCCGTTGTGTCCGTGTTATTCAGCTAAGCCGGTCGGAGTGACCAGCTGGCCGTTCAGGGCGAGCCACGCCGTGGCCCCGCCGTGGTTTTCCACCTGCAGCGCCTGGACGGCGACTACGAACGGCTGGAAGGGGGTCATCAGCTGGCTGTCGAGCGCGTCGTGGATATGCGGGCCGGTCCGCGGAGCTTCAGCTTGTCGTTGGGCACGAGCGCTTTGTTGGCGGCGGCGACCCCCGCGGGCGTGTACATCAACCTGCTGAAAGCTCGCTTCGGGGAGCAGCAACTGGATCGTCACTTCCGTCTCACGCGGGAGACTAAGCAATTTATCATCACACCGTGTGCCACCGCTCTGCTCATGATCGTGAGGGAGACGTCGCTCTCATTCGTCGTCGACTGGAATGACGAACTGCTGCGCAAGACAATGGCACCCGGGGCCAAGTACCGCAAACTCAACGACTCGTGCATCCTCATGAACGTCAACTTGGACGTCGTGGTTATGTCCATCTCGACGACGCTGGATCCGATCGCTTTCGCGGCTTCTTTCATCATTCAGAAGCGCAGTCAACACTGGAACGTCCGGAGCTTCGCGTCCTCCGTCTCCCGTCGCACTTCCTCCACGTACGCTGTTCGAGATGCCAGCAGACGGCCATCTCAAGGCCCCGCCATAACGCTCGACGAGGTGGTCAAACCTGTGCAGGCGCTCACAACGTTCGAGCAGCACTGCCTTGGCAGTCCGTTCACAAAACTCTTCAAGGACTGCGACGACTTCACGTACATGGCGTTCGTGGGCAAACGCTGCACGGCCATCGAGGCTCTGCTGCTCATATGTTATCTCTTGTACGGACTGCACGTGTACCAGGCTGGTTTGGTGGTGCTGCTACTCATGGCGCGACTCATTGGGTTCTACTATTCCTACATTCACAACGCACTGAAGGCTGCAGTAGCTACACGATTGTAGATGCCGCTGCGAGAGGTAACAGCCACATTGTGTCTTGGCTATAAATTTGCTGTTTACTCTTCTCAACATTGTTGACAACACCCAAAATTCAATCGAGGTGTTTATGTTTGCAACCCCGCTGGCCAACAAAGTAAGTCACAAACATTCCCCAATCAGAACTGATTGCCAGAGCTACTTTTGTCTCGAGTTGCGATGATGCTGCCCGGTTCCTGTCTAGTGAAATCAACTGGTCAAACACTCTCGCTGAGCAACGAAGTCCTCAACACCGTCCTCCTCCACTATGGCATCTAAGCGCTTCTCTGCAGTGAAACTCGGCGGCAAGAAATCCCCGGGCCAACTGAAGCATCGTGTGGTAATGGCTCCCATGACTCGTCAACGAATGGGCGACGACGGAGTCCCAGGACCCGCCGTGGCTAAATTCTACAAGCAGCGGGCCACCGACGGCGGTCTTTTGATTGCTGAGGCCACCAACGTCAGTGCCTATGCTCATGGTTTACTACGGCGCCCCAGGTTTGTTCACTCCGGAACAAGTAGAAGGTGGAAGTCCGTGTCGGCCGCGGTGCACGGCGAAGGTGGCAAGATCTTCAATCAGTTGTGATACACTGGACCCTCGCAACGTGCCTGGGCGAGCGCAGCCCGTCTCAGCGAGTGCAACGAATATGGAGGGAGTGCTGAGTCTCGCCACCACCGTCCAAGGCAGCGTTGTGCCAATTTACATTGAAAAATTGATTGGGATCTCGCCACAATTCTAATTGTTCAATG
Organism: Phytophthora x cambivora; assembly: GCA_033557925.1. Classification (NCBI taxonomy): domain Eukaryota; phylum Oomycota; class Peronosporomycetes; order Peronosporales; family Peronosporaceae; genus Phytophthora; species Phytophthora x cambivora. The sequence continues at coordinate 196,833 of JAUCEB010000012.1, read as the reverse complement.
CTGACATTTTAATTGCAAATAGTCTATAATATAGACTATTTGCTATTATCATATAATTCGTATAGTTTGTATTGAGACTAACAGTTAGTGGGACGATTTGATTGCAATATTATCATTGATGACACTTTTTAATTGTAATTGTTCATACCAATTTTCTCAACGATTTTATTGCAATTAAAATTGACACAACGCTGCGTCCAGGGCCGTTTACCGCACCCGGACCCGCGCGACCGATGAAATCCCGAGCATTGACGAGGACTACAAGCGCGTGGCTGAAAACGCACTGGAGGCGGGCTTTGACGGCGTGGAACTTCACGCCGCCAACGGATACCTGTTGGAGCCGTTCCTGTTAAATGGAACAAACCTGCGCACGGATAAATACGGCGGTAGGCCATTGAGGCTATTCTGTCCTCCGTGGACTCGAGCAAGGTGGGCATTCGCTTGTCCCTGTTCGGCACGGCTTTCGGCTGCACCGACTCAAACCCTCGGAAGATCTACGACTATGTTAGTGTGACGATTTGATTGCAATATTATCATTGATGACACTTTTTAATTGTAATTGTTCATACCAATTTTCTCAACGATTTTATTGCAATTAAAATTGACACAACGCTGCGTCCAGGGCCGTTTACCGCACCCGGACCCGCGCGATCGATGAAATCCCGAGCCTTGACGAGGACTACAAGCGCGTGGCTGAAAACGCACTGGAGGCGGGCTTTGACGGCGTGGAACTTCACGCCGCCAACGGATACCTGTTGGAGCCGTTCCTGTTAAATGGAACAAACCTGCGCACGGATAAATACGGCGGTAGGCCATTGAGGCTATTCTGTCCTCCGTGGACTCGAGCAAGGTGGGCATTCGCTTGTCCCCGTTCGGCACGGCTTTCAGCTGCACCGACTCGAACCCTCGGAAGATCTACGACTATGTGGCCAAGAGGCTAAACGATTACGATCTGGCCTACTCCACATGGTCGAGCCGCGCGGCATGCAGCATCCTGCACCCGACGCACCAGCGGGTGGCGTCACATCCATCTACCACGAACTGTACGAGGGTGTCATGATCAGCGCATCTGGCTACGAAGGTGCTGAGGCCCGCAAGATCGTCGAGGACGGAGCGACCCTTCGCGCGCGCGACTTCATCTGGATCTTGTGGAACGCATGGTCCGAGCTCACCCCGGTCGATTGCCAGACAGTGTATGTGCCGCTGGGTGCTTCATACGTAAAGGGGTACACGGACTACCCGGTCCTTGCCAAGGATGTCTTCTCCGCAAGCCTTGCGGAGAAGACATCCGCGTAAGCGTTTACTTAGGAGAACACCTTTCGACTGACTTCAGTGGTGCAGCACCTCAAAGAATGAAAACATGTTGGCATGAATCATGAGTTTTGTCATCTTGAAGGTAAAACACGCCGACGAGGAGGACCCCGGCACTGATCGACCAGGGAAAAAAATATACTTGGCGGCGAACTTGCGTACACGTTCGTGGCTACTTTACTGTGGGTAGCGCTGGAGCAGCCACTGTACGACCTCGACGTGATTGTTCATGGCTGCGTTCACTGCCGCGTCCGACGTGCAACCATCCGAACGATTTGAGTACAAGAACAGCAACACCTCCAAGTGCCCACCTGCCGCTGCTCCATCCATTGCACGATATGTGGGTCCCTCGCGACGATTTACATGCAGCCACTTCACCACTTGCTTTTGGCCTTTTGATGCTGGACCATCCAACGCTGCGGTGGTGCAGCCCCCGAGATCGAGCCGACGCTCGTGGAGCTGTTTCGCCACATCAAGGTGCCCAGCGCTCTCCGCACGATCGATCCATCGCATCGCTGGCGACCCAATCTGCCCCATCCAGGGGTTAGTAGTACTTGCTGAAATAGTACACCTCGGTAATACTACTACACGATTTTTTGGGGGTAGTAGTGCTACTACTACCGTATAGTGCGGTATTCAAAATGAGTGATACTGTGATATCATCAGCTCAGTACTATAGTAATCTTCAACTAATACTTTTGTAGGACCCTAAACGAGCAAACTTGGCTCTCATCTTGCAAAATTTTAGATTGAGTGGCTCTTAATTAGGCCCTTGTTTAGGCATCGTCTGAGGGCAGCTTGTATATATAAACGGCGTCCCAAATCAACGTGGGCTGCGAACTCGACGCTGTAGCATATATAAATCCTAATGAGCACATACTAGAGGATTGGGCTGGTAGTGCTCTTTATTCAGGGAAAATCTATGGAGCTCGAGCTTAGGGAGCTCGAGGTACCCAAAATCAAAAATGGGAAACTATAAATAGGTACGAATTGTGCAGACCTAAAAATTGTCCAGCACGTTGAAGCTGTTGTATTGTGTAGACCTAAAAAATAGTCCAACAAGTTGAAGCTGTTGCGGGGAAAATAGATCGAAAGTTGATACACATAATCGGTTTAGGCAGGCTTAGCTGTCAGCATCGCATATTGCAGCCTGCAAATTGCAAGTACATGTGCATTGAAAGCACACCACGAATGCAAATCTGCTTCCAGCATCTTTGTGATGCAACGAGATCGTGAAAAGCTGCAAGCTCGGCGGCCTCGTTGGTAAGAGGCCTAAAGAGGTCGCCAGACTTGCAGCTTTATAGAAAACAAGTTGGCGTGGATTCTATGGCATCTCGATCAACCAACTACTTTCTGCGCATGACCTTCGCTTTCCCTCCTTCGCCATGAGGCACGTTCTTCGCCAGCAAGGATAAGCAATTTCCATATTCAATAATTAGTATGTCGGTGTTGTGGCAGCTTGCTCTGACGCCACGGTAGCAACGTATATATAGCGGGTTGTTCTAGGCAGCGACAAAGATTGTTGAATGTGTGATCGTATTCGACTTCTCGAGAACTTTAGCCACGTTCTATCCTCTTGTCTCATAATCTTGTTGCGGGTTGCAACTTGCAGTTACGACAAGGCACTACCATCCCAACCCTCTAGTTATTAGCAGAGAGTTTAAAGATGACACATTCCTCGATCTGGTCTTAGCATGCACTTAAATGTAGTTCCGGAAGTTGGTAGTTGTTAGGGTGACAAAACTTCCCCGTGCAAGGCGAAGTAAATTTGCGTTTTCGGCTCCTGTGACTCTTTCCAAAGATCTGTAATTGTACTTGCTGATGAACATGTCAACTGCAAATTAACCCTCGCCTTGGAGTGCGTGCGGAATTTTGCCGACATCTTTCTTTCTCCGTAGTAGGGTTCGTAGAGTTGATACTGGCTTTCTCCCCTGGGGAAAGCTTCTTAAATGCTGTCAACAGATCTACACGACTAGATTCTAGCCAGTGTTTACACTAGAAATGTGTACCTTCCACTAGCGACATGTCACGGTGTCCAAGTGCAAGTACGCGGGGGTCCAGCAATGTATACCAACTTCGTCTTGAACTTCCACCACTGCTTGTCTGGGCAGTCTGCCAACATACGCAATCATGGCGCAGATGGCGGCCCAACAGCGTTTGCGGTGTAGTGGGATCAGCAAAATCTGCGATATCGCTAATCCATCTTTTCAACTGCACCCGCACGATCCATCGAAGAGGACAACCAACCATTTGTCTATACAATTGGTTTGATCGACGGCCTCTAAGTGAATCTTCATCTAGCACCCAATGTTGCTCGTCGCTCGCCGAGTTCGAACGTGCTCCTCTTCTCGCAGATCTCGTGTGTTCTGTGTCTCGTCGAAGTGATCACATTGAAAATCGCGCTGGAGTATCTACTTGAGCGTATTCTTTTTGTTATGCGCCTTCGTCACGTCTATGAATCATCTCTGATTTGCCTGCGATTCCACGCGTGTTAAGCTGTCACAGTTTCATTGTACTTGTCAAAGACTTGCTCGCGTAGCGGGTCGATCGCAAAATGACGTGGTGATGGTGGTGTGGCTATGTGGTTCCGCGAAATGTACAGATCGTGGTGGTCCTCTTTCACACGGCGCCCGAACTGCTGACTAACGGATGGGTGCCCCGATCTTTGTGATGCTGTTGATCCTCACCTTGTGTACCCGTCGGTGGGTTGGATCGCACATCGGTGATCTTAGAAGACGTGCTTGCGGTAGAGTCTTCGTGTTGCGGATAGCGGGAACGGGTGGCAGCAGCGGGGATACTTCTACTCGCTGCGTCGGTGTAGGGTCGAGTCTACGATATTGGGTTACCCGGATCAAGCCTCACAGGCCAAGGTTGATCAGAACCTGGTGTTGCCTTGGGGTCGATGTGTGACCTTTCCTTTTATTTCCTTGCTTGCCGCTTCCTTTAGCGGTGGGTTGTAATGTAAGTCATGTCGTGTAGGGAAACACGATTTTACGAGTCCGCGTCCCCACTACAAAGTAAGGGGGACGAGCTCTACCAACAACACACGCTTTCCCGTTCAGGTCGGCGATCTATCGTTGAGATAAAATCTGAAGACCGGATCCTGTCCCTGTACACAGGGATGGAATGTGCCTGGGTGCGCCGTTGGGCCAGGCAGGTATTCCCACAGAAATAATACACCCTTAGCCACAAGTAAAAGCTAGGGTGTTTACACAGTTCGCGCTTAGAGCTTACCCCCTTTAGTCACTCAGAAAGGAAGGTTACGGGCCAGTCAGGGCCTTTTACGGGGGGGGGGGGGGACCTTGGTCAGGAGTCAAGTATAGTGGGGGCTGTGCCACTCTCCCAGAAACGTACGATGAGGTCTCTAATACCTCTCAGCACTCGGCCACCTCTCTACTCTTGGTCTTACCAGGATGAACTCTCATGCGTCAATGCACCTTAAGTTCACCGGTAGACATAACTCACGTCGACTGAGTGTATACTGAGGCTACGGCTAAGCTAACTAGACTTACCGGAGACGGACTTGACTCTTGTGGCTTGAGGGGGAAATTCTACTCTAATTTACCTGCATTACCACTGTCATGGGCTCCTTGTGTCCACCAAGTACTCTCCTAGCGCGTTTCCTTTGATGCGCCCTGCTGACTCTCTGCCGGATCCACCACAGTGAGGCGGTGGTTAGTGTCGACAGTTTTTACGGCTGATGCCTCGTTTTCACTAATAGTGGCGGGTCTAACGTGCCAAGCTACACCAATAAGGCAATTTTCAGCGAGAACATTTTGTACATGCAAAACTATTTAAGCTATCCGCACGAGAAACTAATTTCCGGACCTTCTCTCAAGTGCATGCTAAAACCAGATCGAGGAATTTGTAGCTCTGGGCTAATAAAAATGGGGCAAAAGCCCTTGTACTTTATTTTGATTCTGTACAAAGCCTCTATATGCCTGCAATAATAGTAAAATTTGCGATGTCTATGAGAAAAAAATGTTTTATAAGAGCGTTGAAGCGATACCTACCTTTTCTGAGGACCACATTTTTTCATTTGTCGAATTAATCCCTGTTGTACAGTCTAATAGCTTCAATTTCCTGGACTTTTTTGGTCTACAAGCAATTTTTAGGTCTGCACAATACGTACCTATTTTTAGTTTCCCATTTTTGATTTTGGGTACCTCGAGCTCCCTAAGCTCGAGCTCTATAGATTTTCCCTTTATTCATAGGTACGATTGTGAGATTGCGAAAGTTTGTATGCTGTGAGGCTAAACTTTAATACTGTATGATTTTACACGACATTTGTTTTTGGTTACTGCAGAGTTTAGCGGTTTGACAAACAACCGCATTGATCTTCGACCAACAGGGGCATCTGGTGCGCCTGCTTCGCAGCCGCACCATCTGCATCATGTACGTCCGTGGTTAGTTCGGAAGTTGGAACCCATTTATGCGCTGAAACAAAATATATGAGCCAATGTGATTAAGGAGGGTATATGAATATAGTGGGCTAATTACTGAATAGGTGATACCAGTGACAATCGACTTCAGGAGGATATGTACGATCTAGTATGTGATTGAAACCGATGTGCCAGTCGGTAGCTATCAATCGACTCGTGTCAATTCGAAGACTGAAGGCAAAGCGCAAAAACTCATCAAGTCTTCCAACTTATCTACTCATCTCGCGCCAGACTTATACAATCGGCGGACTCGGCCGTCGTGGCAGCCCCCCGACCCTGCGGGGCTCTATATTCAGCTGCCACGACGCCGAGCAAGCCAATATGCAACGTATAATCATCATGTTTATCATTTTTCATCTACACTATGAACTTTTGTGGCTACTAGGGAGGAGACCCAGTGGCCGGAAAAGAAGCTGTACGTGTCGCTGCAACTCCGGCGCCAACTGACTCAGCTGAGTCCTCGATTTTGCAAATACAGTGTGTCGTGACGAAGCGATCGCTTTTGCATAGTTTGAGATTTAACGTATAATATCGTTTTACTGCATATGTATGCTGTCACTGCAACGTACATTTTCGGAATAGTGCATGTATGAAACGTAAAACTCATCCAGCTTAACGTATGATTCCATTTAAGTCTCCAATTTCACCTGCTATATCATATACTTGTGCCTGTTATCCTTTCCAAAAATCCAATACCTTATACAAAAAGGAGCATTTATAAGACCCTCTCATTTGAAATTTGTATTGAATCGATACCTACTTGGCCTGGAGCGAACTAGAGAATTGGGCTGGTAGTGCGTGGCCGAGTTGAAAGTATTAGCGCCGGTGTGTATGGAAAAATTATGGTGGTTAATGGACTGAAGTTAGAATCGGATATTGTTGGGAATAGACGACGAATAATAAAGATTTCAATTTGAAGCGAAACAATAACAAATATTGACGCAATTTTTATTGTATTGGTACCGCCGACCCATACAAACTCCAAGTGGCGTGGATGCAGCATTTTGTTGGCTAGGTTGGATGTCCTCGTCCAACTTGGCAACCTGCGGCTGATCGATCTACCACAAGGTGCTATCCTTGGGAGAATTGAATCTCGGTAACTTTTAAATTTCGTACAGTACTGATGCTCTACTGTAGCAATTTAGGTGGCATGGGCATATCCAGATCTTCACCGGGCAACGCACGGCATTAGTTTCTAGTGTATTGGTACCGCCGACCTATACAAACTCCAAGCGATCCGCACATTGCATCTACTCTGTTGAGGGCTTGCGCAGTGACGATATTATTGCGTGTAGCGTCAAAAAGGCCAGTCACTAGAACGCTTGATCACGAGCTTGTTGTCCAGGAGAAAACTCACCACGGTAGGTGACAACCCCCCTATGGTTAGACAATACTATATTAGTTTCAGTATGATCGAGATTCAATTCTCCCAAGGATAGCACCTTGTGGTAGATCGATCAGCCGCAGGCTGCCAAGTTGGACGAGGACATCCAACCTAACCAACAAAATGCTGCATAGTAGTCGCTGTCTTTGTATATAATATAATATAATATAATATAATATAATATACGATCCCGATCTCTAATTATTGTCAATAATTGGGTCAATAATTTATTGTATCGGTATTGGTATCGGTACTTCTCAATAATAAAGATTTATATTGGAAATCCCAATATTGTTTTGAGTTGAGACTCCTTTTGGGACAGGTACTTCTTTTGGGACAAAACAGCAAATCGGTACTCTTTTTGGCAATACCTGTCCCAAAAGGAGTACCTGCGAGTGCCATTTGAGAGTACATCTACTACATGTATATAAGGAGTCGGGCTGTGCACAGTGTGCAGTTGGTGCTCTTTGTAGGTTGTACCAGCGTTGTTTCGCCGCAAACGCATTCGCGTGAAGGAGCTGCTGGGCAGCGGTCTGGAGCTCGAGGGCCGTGTCAAGAACTCGGCCTAGACGCGGCGTGGGACCGGGGCCGAATGGTTTTCAACGGCGGCTCATGAACGCCGGTATGCAGTGCATGAATAACAGGGTTGATGGTTTGCCGACGCGATCGGCAAGCGCGCCAGCTTGGGCATGGAGACATGCTGCTGATCCAGCACGCCCCAAGTAGGGCATAAGGCGTAACAGCATGAGACCCCACACTACAGCAGATACATCCCTACCAACACTGTGTCTCTGCTTCTCGCGCGACCTTCGATCTGAGCTCCCTTCCCGGCACGGATGAACTACAATACGTGTAGGACAGACAGTTATATGCAGGCTTTGGTCGTTGTTGCATGTACATGTATCACAGCCTGTGATAGGCCTGTGTTTCACAGGTGGGACGGGTACGTCTTTTGGGACAGAGCAGCAAATCGGTACTCTTTTTGGGAAAAACTCATATTTTATTCTGGCCTCTTTGAGCTGAGGGGTTTCGACCACGTGTTTTCGTGGAATTTTCGTTCTCGAATGCTCAGACAGAGATTTTCTTCGCCGCGCGCACCACGCGAGCTGTGGCGCTGCAGCAGCCTCCACCCTCTTCGAACGACGCATCTACTCATCTACAATTCCAAGCCATCTACCCTCCTAATAATCAGGTGCGCGAGCTTTGGCGCTGCAGCACCCTCACCCTTCATGGGTTTTTCCTCGCTGCTGCGGCGTCAAAGCAAGCTGCTAATCCACAAGAACGCTGCGAATCTACTCATCTACGCCTCAATATCATCCACCCTTATACTAATCAAGCGCGCGAGCTTTGGCGCTGCAGCAGCCCTCACCCTTCATGGGCTATACCTCGCTGCTGCGGCGTCAAAGCAAGCTACTAATCCACAAGAACGCTGCGAATCTACCCATCTACGCTACAATATCATCTACCCTTCTGCTAATTAGGCGCGCGAGCTTTGGCGCTGCTGCAGCCATCACGCTTTGTGGACTATACTATCTCGCTGCTATGGCATCAGAGCAAGCTGCTAATCCACAAGAACGCTACGAATCTACTCATCTACGCTACAATATCATCCACCCTTATACTAATCAAGCGCGCGAGCTTTGGCGCTGCAGCAGCCCTCACCCTTCATGGGCTATACCTCGCTGCTGCGGCGTCAAAGCAAGCTGCTAATCCACAAGAACGCTGCGAATCTACTCATCTACGCCTCAATATCATCCACCCTTATACTAATCAAGCGCGCGAGCTTTGGCGCTGCAGCAGCCCTCACCCTTCATGGGCTATACCTCGCTGCTGCGGCGTCAAAGCAAGCTGCTAATCCACAAGAACGCTGCGAATCTACTCATCTACGCTACAATATCATCTACCCTTCTGCTAATTAAGCGCGCGAGCTTTGGCGCTGCTGCAGCCATCACGCTTTGTGGACTATACTATCTCGCTGCTATGGCATCAGAGCAAGCTTCTGAACTACATGAGCCACGCATCTACTAACGCATGCGCTATGAGATCTACACGGAGGGCGACAAGCCGGTTACGTACTCTTAGGATGCCTCCTCACTGTGGGTCGGCGCTGACTGCCGCGAATGCTCTCAGTCAATTTCGCGGCAGTCAGCGCCGGCGCTAACAAGGCCGATGCAGTGGCGTGCTCTGTGGATGTACCAGCATTTGAAGTAATGCTGGAAACAGATTCGCATTTACTTGCAATCTGCAGGCTGCAAATATAACGATACAGCAAAGTGCCTGCAATCTAGCTGATGGCTCAACCTGTCTAAACCGATTATGGATATCATCTTTCGATCCCGCATAATTTTATATGATTATGTACAAAGCCGCTAGATGCCTGCAATAATAGTAAAATCTGCGATGTCTATGCGAAAAAAAAGTTTTATAAGGGCGTTGTACTTGATATTTGTATTGAAGCGATACCTAGTTTTTCTGTGGACCACATTTCATCATCCCTCGAATTAATCCCTGTTGGGCTGTCCGTTCACAATGTACCGTTGTTGCACTACCAGGACTAATCCCTATTGGGCTGTTCGTACAACGTACCGTTGCACTACCAGGATAACACTTATATTATGCGTGGAGCTACTTTTGCGCGAGTACTAGCTGCATGTACTCGCAGCCAGAGCTACTCTGGCTGCTGCACCTCTGCGGCTATTTAATACCGGTAAGCCCAGGAAGCAGAGCGTTCATTAGCACTTGACCGAGATTTGCATATGGACGCTCTATCGCCAATCCTACGATTTAGTATTTTCTGTACCCATTTTTATATGTTTCTACCCCTCCTTATCAGCTTAACTGGACTGGACATCTTTGTCGGTTTTCACAATACTACTAGTGTTCTTATCCGGCGAAATCCTTAAACACCACCCCATCTGGGATAGGAAGTATATATAGGGCTAGCCGGGATATGCGTCTACGAGAATCCAGCTCGGATCAAGCCAGGAACAAGCCCGGAAGAGCTGAGTCTGGCGGTCACTTGCACTGCGTCATAAGTTGCTGAAGGCCTGTGTAGGGTGTGTTTTGTATGGACTCGACCACTGTGTGTGAGCCACACGGCTGAGATGCCGTGTGCTCTCGGGTCGATGGAACGCTGGCGTGTGCGGACGCTGGCTTCCAAACCGATGGCTGCAATGCAGGATCATGCAGAGCAGCCAATCCGGTTAGTTCATGGAGGTTTTGTAGCCAAAGGCTTTCCTCCGGAGTTCACAGTCACAGAAGCTCAATGAAACACGATCGCCTCTGGTGGTCACTTTGCGATTTGCATCTTGCCACACAAGTCGTCTCTTCTACCTACTTGCAGTCTCCTATGCTAATCTCCTAAGTGCTCAAGAGCCGACTCCTCAAAGCTCTTTTTTTTTTTTTTTTTTTTGCAAATCGCAAAGTGACCACCAGAGATTAGCGTAGGAGACTGCAAGTAGGTAGAAGAGACGACTTGTGTGGCAAGATGCAAATCGCAACGTGATGCCATCCGCTCCACATAGGCCGTTTGTGACATACACAAAATCACACCGGGCTCAAAATTGATCTCCATGCCGAGCTCGACAAGCAGCGCAGCAGCTCGAGGATGAAGGGCGCTGCCCCTGCGGAAGCCGGCAAGATCCTCCAAGTGCAGCAGCAGCAACAAGGGGGAAGCGGGAAGAGGAAGTGGAAGCAGAAGACAGGCAACAAGAAAAAGTTAAGGGGAAGGATGGTGATTTTGTCGAGACCAGAACGTGCCATTTCTGCAAGAAACCGGGCCATCTGAAGCGGAACTGCGACGAGTTTCTCGAGAAGCAGCGTCTGAAGCAGCAAAACGCGGTGGGGTCTGCCGCGAAGGACGGCGGCAAGAAGAAGGGGGCCTCCATGTCGCTCATCCGGTGGAGCGGTGCTGGTGGCGGGAAGCCATCTTCAATCGGTATGGTGACGACGAGCGACGCCTCCCCTGCTCCTTGTGACGAGTGGATGGTTGATACTGGCGCTGGGGTTCACGTGTGCACTGATTGGTCGGCGTTTGCCAGCATGAAGGAGGATACGCTGACATTTGTGGGTTGGAAAGGTGACGTCAGCAGCAGTGAAGCGTGTGGACAGGTCTCCATTTGTGCAACAGATGCTACGACGGGTGGTGAGGTGGTGTTGGACCTCGAGGACACGCGCTACACTAGTGGCGGCACGACTAACCTGTTGAGTCTGGAATGCTTGGAGCAGTGTGGTTGGGTGCCTTCCTACTCGGACGCTGACCACCCTGAGGATCGCGTCATGTACCTGGATCGTGGTGGCGTTCGGCTGGCACTTCCCAAGCGTAACGGCCACTACTGGCTCCAGACTAAGCGGGCAGTCGCAGACACGAGTATGTGCATGGTCGTGACTACGCGTAAGCAGTCTTCGCTGATGAGGTGGCACATGAAGTTTGCTCACCTTAATGTGCAGGCCCTCAAGCGAATGGTCCTGAAGGAGATGGTCGACGGCATGCAGTCGCTGAAGCTGGACGACTTCAAGGAGCCGCTGGATTGCATTGCCTGCACGATGGCAAAACAGCGGAGGATGTCTTACAAGCGTCATAATAAGCGCTCCAAGGTTTGCTACGATCGCTTGATGTCGGATGTATGCAGCATTGGCTTGGAGACTTTAGGCGGTAACCGGTATTTTCAGTTGGTCCAGGATGAAGCATCGAGGTACAAGTGGTGCTACTTGCTGGAACACAAGAGTGGGGCAACCAAGAATGTGACGAACCTCATCTTGCGATTAGAGAAAGAGCACGTGATTAACAGGGTGACGTTCGACCAGGGAGGTGAGTTCGTGAACAAGAAGATGAAGAGTTTCCTCGCTGACCATGGCATTAAGTTGCGGCCCACCAACGCATACACGCCTGAAGAGAACAGCTTGGTGGAGAAGCAGAATGGGAACTTGATGAACAAGGTCCGAGCAATTCGCGAGGGGACTGGTATGCCGGAATCGCTGTGGGGTGAAATCCTCATGTACGTTGTTGAAGTCGACAACCTGAGTTCGACCAAAGTTCTCCCTGACATGACTCCGTACCAGAAGCTCACTGGAATGAAGCCAGACATGGGAAAGCTGCACGTTTGCGGCTGTGTTGCTTTCGCCCACGTCCCGAAGAAGAAGCGTGCTAGCAAGCTGAGCCCGAAGGCAGTTCCGACTTTGTTTCTCGGGTTCTCACAGAGCTCGATGGGGTATCGGCTTCTTAACCTGCTTACTGGTGACGTGGTGGAGAGGCGTGACGTCTCTTTTCGTGATGATATCACGGTTGACAGTGAGTATGTGGAGAATTTGTTGGCGCGCCGCTACAATGGGAGTCAAGTCGTTCTTCCTGACACCATCCCTTTTGTTCGGCTACCGGTGAATGCTGTTCTCGATACGGTTCATCTTCAGGACAAGACCTCGGAGGACGCAGATTTATCTGGAGACGACGCTATACAGTCCGGTGGCGAAGAACCACCACGGAAACGACGACGCGTCGCCTCCAGTGACAGCAGCAGTGATGAATCAGAGGACGTTCACTTCAGTGGGAGTTTGCGCCGTGATGAGACTCCAAGCTCAAGTCCACCTGCAAGTCCTACAGGTGACTCTACTGCTAGTTCGTCGTCGACGGGGTCTCCGTCTAGCAGCAGATCAAGTTCGTCGTCTAGTAGCAGCACCAGTTCCTCCTCGGCCTCTTCGTCAAGCATCAACAATCGTAGATCCAGTGGGAGTGGCTTGCCAAGGGTGCCTACGCGTGTGGTGGATCGCCGTTCTACTGGTAGGGATGCTGTTAGCAGTACAAGCGGTACAAGTGGCTCATCGTTGCTCTCGCCTTTCAGCAGCACGAGCAGATCAGCAACGTCGTCGCCGTCAGCGTACAGTCCTTCTCTTCCGACTGGTACAGGTGGTACATCCGCTGCGGCCTCGGCTCCACTACAGCCAACACGTCATTCGACTCGCCAACGTCGGAAACCCGCACGGTACGATCCGTCGTGGGTGGAGACCTGCACTCTGATGTCGTGCATGCTCATTGGGATCGTCAGCGAGCTGCTAAATCCTACAACAGTGCGCCAGGCACTTGCTTCAGAGCACGCACCTCAGTGGCGTGAAGCCATGGATGTGGAGTATCACAGTTTGATGAAGAACCTGACGTGGGAGCTCGTACCTCGGCCAAAATCTACAAGGAAGAAGCGCGTCAACGTTCTCACCTCCACCTGGGTCCTGGTTGTCAAGACAAACGAAAAAGGTGAGGTCGACAGGTTCAAGGCACGACTAGCCATACGTGGTTTTCTTCAAAAGTTTGGGATCGATTACCTGCAGACGTATTCTCCGGTGGTACGCATCGAATCTGTTCGACTTGTCATGATTATCGCGCTGATGCAAGGACTGGACTGCAGGCATGTGGATTTCGTGACGGCGTTCCTGAATGGAGAGCTCGTGGACGTGGACATCTACATGGAGCAGCCCGAGGGCTATCATGATGGAACAGGTCGTGTGTGCCGGCTGCTCAAAGGGCTTTATGGTCTTAAGCACGCGTCCAGAATTTGGAACGACACACTGCACGCGTATCTCCTGCAGCTCAAGTTTCGACAGTGCGTCTTTGATTCTGGTGTCTATTACAAGGAAGGTGCCAACGGAATAATTTATCTGACTGTGTACGTCGATGATATCATTATCGCTGCGAAACCAGCGGACATCGATATTGTGGTGCGTGAGTTGAGCGCTAAGTTCGAGTTGAAGGACCTGGGGCGCGTCAAGCACTTGCTCGGCATGGAGATCAATTTTGAGCCCGGTGTGATTTTGTGTATGTCACAAACGGCCTATGTGGAGCGAATGGCATCAAGGTTTCGCATGGACCAGGCGAAGACTGTGCGCTCACCGCAAATGCACAACGAGCGCATGCCTGCGATCGAGATCGACAAGTCCAAGGTCAACGACAAGTCGCTGCCGTACCGTGAGATGATTGGGTCTCTACAGTACGTAGTTGCGTGTACTCGACCCGACATGGCCAACGTGGTGCGCTGTTTGGGGAAGTACAATGGGGCTTTCACTCGCGAGAACTACACTATGGCCAAGCGTGCGATTCGGTACCTAATCGGTACCAAGCATCTGGGACTAGTGTATCGTCCGATCCAGACGCCGCCGCTGCTGCATGCATTCTCTGATGCAGACCACGCGATGTGCAAGGACACAAGCCGGTCCACGACGGGGTTCGTGTTGCAACTGGGTGGATGTACCTGGATGTGGAAGAGCAAGCAGCAGGGACGTGTTACAACAAACACATGCGCATCGGAGTTGGTCGCAGCCTCTGACTGCGTGGACAATTTGATGTGGGCGCGGCAACTCTTGGGTGAGCTGAAGATCACTCTTGGGGTGTCCACAATCCATTGCGACAATCAGAGTACTATCCAAGTCATCGCAAATCGTGGCAACAGCAAAAAGGTCCAGCGCTTTGCAAAAGATGCTCGGATGATTGCTGAATTCGTGGATGATGGTGCGGTGATTGTGAACTATGTCTCGACTACTGAAAATGTCGCTGACATATTCACCAAGGCTCTCGGGCCACAGCGTTTTGAGTATCTCCGGGATAAACTCAGCATTGAAAATGTGCTTACAGCGTGGGTGAAGAGCGGGGAGTTTGAGGACTCAACTACCGACGAAGTCGGGCAGTGATGTGGTGCGACTGGGAGTCGTGGTGGTGGCCAGGGAGATATTGACATCTCCAGGAAGACGTGCTACCTGGCCGCTGTACTTCGGAAACTGTCGTGGTGGCAGCTTGAGAGGCGGCAACATTTCGTGCCACATGGTAACGTGCGAGCTACAGAGACTGGCATTGTCTTTGGGTATGCTCGTATGGTGATGGTCACTGAGGTGGTCTCGGCGAAGCTGCTGCGGTAACATGATGAGGAGGACGGCGGGGCCAGTGGATCTATCACATGGAATTGTGTTGTTTTGTTTTTATGCATTTGTACCAGAGGAAGCATGAAGCAGTGCGCGTGAAGTGGGAGTACGAGAATCCAGCTCGGATCAAGCCAGGAACAAGCCCGGAAGAGCTGAGTCTGGCGGTCACTTGCACTGCGTCATAAGTTGCTGAAGGCCTGTGTAGGGTGCGTTTTGTATGGACTCGACCACTGTGTGTGAGCCACACGGCTGAGATGCCGTGTGCTCTCTGGTCGATGGAACACTGGCGTGTGCGGACGCTGGCTTCCAAACCGATGGCTGCAATGCAGGATCATGCAGAGCAGCCAATCCGGTTAGTTCATGGAGGTTTTGTAGCCAAAGGCTTTCCTCCGGAGTTCACAGTCACAGAAGCTCAATGAAACACGATCGCCTCTGGTGGTCACTTTGCGATTTGCATCTTGCCACACAAGTCGTCTCTTCTACCTACTTGCAGTCTCCTACGCTAATCTCCTAAGTGCTCAAGAGCCGACTCCTCAAAGCTCTTAGCGTCGTCTGGATTCGCTGGGGTTGACGGGGCTAGGCTGGGGAAAGGTCGCCGGTGACGCAAAAGCTTCATTGCTTGTGTAGACGTGCGGCCAATGGAACAGTGGCAAACTCCCTTTAGCGGAACCTCGTTCTTCCGCGGAAAGACGACTACTTAGTAAATATTTAGCTTAAAAATACTAGTAGTTTCAATAAATAAAATATAACTCTTTCTTTGTATGGTGGGCTCGTGGGTGAGGACCTGCTCCAGTATATGGAGGCACTACTTGAATTAACGCAGTGAATAGCACGAAAACCACCCTTACTGGGTGTACAGATCTCGTACAGCCGCACACTTGCTCTCTAGATGCCTAGTTTCCGTACAGATCCGAGGAGTCACTTTGAAGTTGAAGTGACTCTCCCACCACTCAGCAGCGTTGTTTCCTGGTAGGAGGCAGAAGCGGTCTGGCGAGGGCGGGTATTATCCGTCTTCACCGTTCTAGCCATTCGATCTCTACATCTAGAAATCTGTCGAGTAGACAGCGTACTTGAGTTGTCTAAAAGTGTCTAGAAATGTCTGTTTTATGGCTATCGGTACGCAATCCGTACAAAATGACCGCGATAGACCCTGCAGAAATCGGTTCACTACCTCTACATGTACACGACCATGGTGTATACAGTACTGTACTTCTAGCGGGGGGGGGGGGGGGGGTCCTAACTTTATGGAGTACAGTTCGGACAGCCCCTCTCCAACAAACTTTTGGTGGATCTCTAGTAATAAGTACGGTGGGAGCTTTACATGACGGTAACAATTGCAGCTCGAGTAGTAGTAGAGTAGTACTTCTAATTTCACTACTACTACTACTACTACCCAATACTTGGTATCTCTAGTAGTAGTAGTAGTAGTAGTAGTAGTAGTAGTATGTTTCCAATTTCGAAGCCCGGCAGTTCCGGTAATACTACTACACAGTTTTGAGGGCTACTACAGTCATGCACCTCGTTTTCGGCAGGGTGGACCATATCTAAGCTTAAAATAGATCAAACACCAGAAGTCAATTTCGCTGAATACAAAGTGATTATGCTTCCAATCCAGATTGAGCATCTCGAATTATAAGGTTTCAGCGGTGCCGAAAACGAGGGACACGACTGTATTAACCCTATTGCGAGGGACGGCGCTTAAAACCAGCCACATGACCATGTTTAGCAAAACAAGGTACCTTTTCGAAATTACTACTAGGATATAAACAGGGACAAGCGACGATCAACCTTGTTTTTACACAAGAAAGATCAACATTCATACTATTTTTCGTAATATATCCCGCTAGCTATCCTCATATTTGAATACTGGCTTAAAAAAGTTTTTCCCCACCAATCAAAGCAACTTGCGGAAAGCGCTCTAAAACATGGCATATAGCCATGTTTTACGTTTGAGCTGGAACTGTCTTCCTCCACAACCTCCCTAATGTGATGGTTTTAGTTGCGGGAAGCAGGGTAAAACAGGGTATCTAGGCATGTTTTACGATTATTGTATGGAGGGGTACCATACTGAAATCAAGTAAAAAAATAGCAATAGGGTTAACCCCTGGCCCCATCATGTGGATGGATTTGCATGTGGAGCCACTGCACAGCATCCAGTTGACCATTGGCAGCAGCATTCTCCAGAGCGCAGCGTGAAAAGCTACAACCCCCCGAGCGATGTGCGATAAGCCATTGCATCACTGCCACATTGCCATGAGCTGCCCGAATTCCATGGGCAGCTGCCCCACCCATAGCTTCCCAAAACTGGACCCCGTTGAGCATGAGCTCGCGCTCATCGGCCCGAACGCCGTCCCAGAGGAATTGACGAGGAACTGCACTCATAGCCTTGCCCTCCGAAACACGAGACGGGTAGCTTTTCAAAGCTCGAGCCTTGTCTGGTCTGAACTTCTTGGGGCGCTGAGCGAGTTTCAGTTGATCTACGTACAACATCACTCGGGTCGAGCTGGGAGTACTGGCAGATGAGTGAGTCAAGTCGATCGCCTGGTCTCCCAACCCACTGCCTGGACTTGCTGAGAGATGAGTTGATTTAGTCCCCTTTGGCGACGGAGTACCAGACAAAGGCAGCCTAGGCGTCTTGCGACCATATTTTCCGGTGGCGGCTGACTTTGAAGCCTGTCCACTAGAGGACGTGAGTGGCTCGGAGCGATGATCATCACTCGTCATATTAGTCACATCATCTTCATCCCCACCCAGAGTGAAGCCTCGAGACGCCGTGGGGTGGCCCACGGCGATGAGAGCAGATACGCGCGGATGGCGCTCGTTGTTGGCGAAGAAGGGCGTCAGGACCGTTGCCGTGTGCTCAGCGTTGTTGAGTGCAAACTCAGCAAGGGGCAAGAAGGAACCCCAACTCGCGAAGGGCGTCGCGTAGCTTCGAAGAACGTCTTCGAGGATCGCTCCGTCTGGTCATCCGATTCCGGATGTGCTGCCGTCGACATCGACAGCTACGTACTCAGAAGCTGGACGATGCTCGACCAGAACGCGGACGTGAATCGGGGGTCACGGTCGGAGACAATCGACTCTGGCAGGCCGTGATGACAGAAGACGCAGTCAATGAAGTGCGCCGCAGTCTCGGCCGCGGTGACCGTGTTGCTCACAGGAATGAGATGCATCATCTTCGTGAATCGATCCACGAAGACCAAGACTCCGGTTCGATGTTCGGCATCAAACGGGAGCCCGAAAATGAAGTCCATGGAGACTGAGCGCCAGGCCTCAGTCGTAATCGGCAACGGCCGCAGGGGGGCCTGCGACGACTGCGACGGCTTCACCCACTGACAGGTCTCGCAAGTGCGGACCCATTTGCACACCCACTTGTACACGTGGGGCCAGAGGAAGTCGCGTGAACAGCCGCGAATGTCTTCTCGCGGCCCAGATGCGCGCCCATGGGGCTGTCATGGAACTTGTGGATGATCCGAGCCCGCAAGTCGTCGTCGTTGGGCACGACGACTCGAGGAGCATCGAACTTGTCGATGTTGTAGCACAACAGATCACATACAAGGTGGTAGCGGTCGATCTGGTTGCGCGTGTTGTACGACAAAGCCCCCAGCGTCTCGTCACTGGGAGCTCGGAGATACGCCACAATGCCGGTGTAGATCGCATCGTCTGCGTACGCCGCGACGATCTCGTCGCGCAGATCCATCTCCGGAGACACGTTCGTCAGGTTGATGCCTGACGCGATGCATACGGTACAATGGTCGTCATCTGCAACGTCGTCGTCAATCACATGACGACCAACACAGTCCGAGGATCGTAATCAGGTCGCCGAGACAACGCATCGGCGAGGATGTTGTTCTCGCCCGGCTTGTAGTGGACGACGAAGTTGTATTAGGCGAAGAACGACAACCAGTGAGCCATCCGCTGGGAGAGATGAGGCGACTTCATCGCTGTCCGCAGCAATGCATGATCCGTGTACACGGCGAACGTCTGCTCGCCTAGCAGATACACTCTGAACTTAATCAGAGCGTACCACATTGCAAGGAGCTCCTTGTCGTGGACAGGGTAGTCGCGCTCTGCCGGCTTCATCTATCGTGACTGGTAGCTCACGACTCGCTCGACCTTCGTCGTCGAACTACATGAGCGCACACCCGATAGCGAAGTCGCTAGCGTCACACACGACGTGGAAGGGCTTCGAGTCATCTAAAAGCATCAAGATTGGCGCTGACGCCAAGCTCTTCTTCACCGAGTCGAACGCGGCTTGATGCTCAGGACGCCACAACCACGTGGCGTCTTTCTTCAGCAGAGACGACAGCGGCTGGATCAATTCAGCGTAGTCCTTCGTGTACTTGTTCAAGTATTTCGCCAGACCCAGCCACTGGCGAAGCTCAGTGGGACTTGTAGGCGTAGGCCATAAAAAAATAGACGAAATCTTCTCTGGGTCAGCGCGTACTCCATTCTTGCTCACGTAACAGCCAAGCACCGGAATCTCCGGCGCGCAAAATACGCACTTCTTGAGGTTGCCATAGAGATTGTTATATCTCATCACTTGAAAGTCTTGCCTCAAGTGCCGTAAATAAACTTGGACCGCGCTGAGATCTCCTTCAGCGCGACTGTGGACGAAGATGTCGTCAAAGTAACTCGGTGCGAAGTCTCGGAGTGGACGAAACACATGGGACACCATGCGATTGACCATTGCAGGCGCATTCTTCAGACCTTGGGGCATAACGAGCCACTCCCAGAGCATGCCGCTGGGAGTGCTGACGGCCATGAGAGGAATGTCGCTCTCTCGCATCAGAATCTGATAGAAGCCATCGATCAGGTGGATGGCGCTATAGATGACGCTGCTCGACATGAAGCCCAGTACCATGTCCTTGCGGGGGATCGGCGTCTGCGCCGGGATGGTGGCGTCGTTCAGCTTGTTGAAGGCGTGGACGATGCGCCATCCGCCGGTGGCCTTCTTCACACAGGCTCGAGTGCGGCGAGATACTCTCGCGGATGTGACCGGCTTACGGGCGACCCTCAAAGAAGTCGTGAATGGCCTTGACCTGGTCGCGCGGCAGCGGCCACTGCCGTGTCATGCAGTACTTCGAGCCGGCGCGAGGTCGATCTCACGGCGCACGCTACGATCTGCTGGCAGCTCCGCAGGGATCTTGTCGGGGAAGACGTCGGCAAACTCACGAGCCATCTCGTAGATCGGGTTGCCTGACATCCTCAGCGACTCCCAAGACTGCGCAGCAAAGCGCTCTTCGGACGCGACGACGTGTCGGCTGAGTCGACGGAGTTGATCGCATGTGACACCGAGTCACCGGTAATCCAGCACACTTGCTCAATTTCTCCGGCCTTGGGATATCAGAGGAAGTTCTCCCAGGAGAGGCCTGGGAGACTCGTGATGCACTTAGCGTCGCGAGGTAGGCTCGCGACCTCGATAACACGAGTGCGATTCGGGGCGCAGTCCACATACTCGCCGACTCAGTCGCGGCTGAGGGTAGGTCCACTGTACGGCGAGGCTTCAATCACCTCTGCGATCGGCGAGACGTCTTCGTGCGACTCGAGCCCCTGCTCGAGACTGAGTTGTCGCTCTCACTGGACGAGTCTTCACCCTCCTCTAGGCGCGAGAGCTCGTTCTCGACCGCGCCGTTTGCGCGCGGTGGCAGCTCCTGCTCGACCGCGGCATCGTCATGCGGGAGCCCCTGCCCGACCACCCCGAAGTAGTGCGGGAGCTCGACCGCCTCATCAACTTGCGGGAGCCGCTGCTCGACCGTCTCGCTCTTCATCCGCGGGAGCCACGGATGCCCAACCGCTCACCTCTCACTCGCGCGCCCACGCGCGGGTTCTTCGTCTTCGTCACCAGTCAGCAGCACTGCGCAAGTCGCGCCGAGAGGGACGACTGTGACATGGGGCCAATCGCTTGGAGCGACCAAGAGATGCGTGAAGATGCGAGAAGACTTCGGACTCGTCGTAGTTTTTGCGCCGCTTGACCGACCGAGCCAACCAGTCGATCTGGGGCTGGTACCGAACCAACCATGGGATGCCCAGGATACAGTCGAATGCATAATTCATCTCGAAGACGATGAAGTTGTCGTCGCTGTGGATACCATCAAACGTGTACGACAACGACAACTCTCGCCGTATGACACGGCGAGGCTTCCCACCCCCAAGCTTGACAATCACATCTCCAGGAAGATCTCGCACGGGAACGCCCGCGGGGAGGATCGACAGACAAGATGCTTGGAAGAAGTTGTTTGTCGCTCCTGAGTCGAGCAGCGCACGGAGAGGTCGCCGCTGGTAGTGGGGGCATTGAATTGTGTATGAAGCACGGGGGGGGGGGGGGGGGGCTAGAAGGCCGGGCTGCCACCGGGGGGGGGGGGGGGGGCTGAACCTCCATTCCAATCAGTAGGGCGCCCCGCCCCTACTGGTCCCGGCCGTTTTTTGGTTGTGCGGGCGGGGTCTTCTTGTTAGACGCAACATGCTCCATGTGCGCAATGACCGGAGCTGGCGCGCGGCACACCGCCGCGCGATGCCCAGAATTCCTACATCGGAAGCAGATCAGTGCATGTGGTTCACGACCACCTCGTCCTCGCCCCGAGGACGACCACTGTTGGCGCTGCGACGCCTCAACGGCGTCGATCTCCATGAGCTCGAGCCCCGACGAGGGAACCTCCGCAGGCATCTGCCTCACGTACGACGACGCGAAAGCTTATTCCAGAGTGGTGGGCTCAGCTCGCGTGAGGCAATACCGCGTCATGCCTTCGCGCATGCCGAACACAAAGACATGGACTTGAGACGCCATGTCGATCGGCTTCGTGACGTGGTCGCGCATGGACATCTTGCCTTGCTTAAGCGCGAAGAACGTCGCACGGACGCGCGACTCATCTTGAGGAGGCTCGAGGGCGAGGCGCAGGTCTCCCTGGAGTGCCTCCAGAGACGGGAACGCGAGTTGGTCGACGACGAGCTTGCCGAGGGCCCATTCCTTGGTCTTGCCGGAGAGACAGGACAGCAAGAAGTTAACCTTCGCTGACGACGCCTCGATCAACCTCGAGGCGATCGCGATGTCAATCCCCCTGAACCAGCGGTTCAGAGGGAGACGATCTGGGCCAGTCCAGAGTATTAAGACGTCTCCATCTTCACGGCGTTGTTCTTGGACGCATGCGAGGGAGTTGACACTCGCCGCTTTGCTTCGGCGAGCTCGTGATCCATGAACTCTTGGATGGCGCTGTTGGTCGGGCGTCACTGAGCTCAGCAGTGACGTGACGACAACTTCTCCGGACACCGCCGCGAGGTGGTGGAGTGCCTGCAACTCGATGGACGTCAGGTGGGGGGAGGCCGCGTGCTCCAGCGTCATGGCTGGAGGTCCGGCGGGCTGGTCTTCATTCATCTCGAACTTGGTCATGGGAAGGACTACAAAGTGCTACCAGGTGTAACGGGCCTAGTGAGTACCCGTTAATAACTTACACGTAGCGGTGAGGAAGTCAGTAATACTGAGACCAAGTATTATGTGGAGAAGCAAGATCGAAGAAATTAGAGATCGAAGTTGATTGGCAAGTGAGAGATTGGGACCCGGTAAGTCACTATTCCAAGACACTGACCTGACGGGATCTACGCGAAGGAGAGCGGTGCACCACGGGAGGACGGCCTGCGAACGTCAAGGGCTAGAGCGAGCGAGGGTCAAGCGGTCGCAGCCCAGATCAAGAGGTCCGGGGAAAATTGGAGTGATTTGGATTTGGAGCCCAGATCGGGATCAGATCTGCTACCCAGGGCTCAGATCCAATGTTGCGGATCCGGCGATTACGACACGTTAGGGGCCTGGATGAAGCCACAGTGGAGGTAAAGGGAGGTCCCAGGGTCGGTAGATACAAATGGGATGATAGCTGGATAGAAGGATAGGTAGATTGGATGGGATCGGACTTAAGCATAAATCAGTATCGAATTTGCCTTGGACAACGCAACCACCTTCTCCCTCGCCTGAAAACGGGAGCTACATTGGCCCTACGAGAAGTAGAAGAGGTAGCGGTAAGAGATCTAGTGTTGGTTAAGTCTGGATAATACATTAGCCAGATTAGACCTTCCAAGTGATCTACCCTCAAGTGCGGATCCCAGATCCACCGGAGTTCATAGCTTGGTGTAATGGGCTTACTTAGCCCAATACTTTAGCTTACACGTGAGCGCACGTGTATGAGGAAGCGTAAGGTGTATTTAACTTAGATTAAGTATACTTGTGTCCACAAGTATAATTAGATCTAAATAAAGGTACAAATAGTAGCTTTTGCGGTAAAATGAGAACTGAATTGTATGTTAACTGTGCCTTTCCTCCTAAAACTGATATCTATAAAGAGAGGTTCTATCAACGAGTGGTTGGCAGAAACTCTGACCTAATGCTTCAGTATTACTGGTAGAAAGACCCTGTTTTCTGACCAATAGGACTGCTTCCTAATATGAATGGTGACCACACTACGATGTGGCCCACCTGAATGTATCCACTTAGTGTGTGTTGCACTAAGGTGAGGTTAGCCGAATGTGTAGCCCCGCTACCCCCCCCCCCCCCCCCCCCGTTAGGACTTGATGCGCCGGTCTCGACACATCAATCCAAAGTCTTCTTCGGAGAGAACTTCGTGCTCATTTCGAAATGAGCACGCCAACGACGCAGACTTCCGACGAGCTTGCTGCACCTGCAGCAAGCAACGCGGTCGTCGCTAACACAGCGACGACTGCCACATCTTCAGCCTCTTCGGCGTCCGTCGTTACTTCCACGGTGACGACGTCAAGCTCCCCCAAGCGTACTATCTCGGTTGGGGAGTACCACAAGACGAGTGGCAAAGTTACCTATGCCCAACGAGACCCTCTTTGACGGCATGGAGGATCTCGACATGGGGGAGGGCGAGGAGAAGCAAGGCTCCTCGTCCACAGGACGCGATGAAACTAGCGTGGGGACTCGTCGTCCTCGCGAGGACGACTCGGACGCTTCGAGTTCCAAGCGCTCGCGTAGCGGCAGCGATAGGCCGCTCGCAGATGCTGGGGCGTTGTCTACGCCGCGGGGTGGAGACGATGACGACTCCACTCCGTCTGCGACTGTGACGTTGCGCGCTAAGCCGGCGCGCGACCCGTGGATGCCGTCTCCGAGCGAGATCCGATCTCGCTACGGCAACACCTCGCCGCTCGGGCAGTACGCGCTGTACCCCTGCAGTGCCATCAATGACGATGACGTCACTAAGGAGCTCGACTTTGATCCGGCGACGGATGAAAGACGTGATTACTACATCGGGCTCTTCCACGAGCTCCGATTCTACGGGAACAAGAAGAATTCCCGTAAGAGTAAGGTGACAGAGTGGGAGGCACTCTGCAAAGCTGGGGCGCGTTCGTTGATAACTTCAACCGCGACCCGGCTGGTTACCGTGAGCGAGTCCGCTCTGCGAGTGAGCGCCACGAGCGCTACTCGAAGCGGTCCAAGATTTTGCGGCTGCACGAAGGTGCAGTCGAGGCGGGGATTCCGTGCGCAGTGCCGTCTGGCGTTGCGTGCGCGCAGTGCCAACCCGGGGCAGTGCGGCTTTCGGAGCGAGACCTTCTCGGGTACACTGGTGTTAGTGTGCCCGTGGATTTGAAGCCACTGCGTGAGAAGTTAATCACGCAGTTGTCGTCTGAGAGTGCTGAGGGTGAGCGCAACACTCAGTCGAGGGCTGTAGGCGACTACAGCTCTCGCTCAAGTTTTACGCCCTCCGGCGGAGCTGCTGGTGGCGGGATTCGTACTCCGTCGCCATTTCCGGAACGTCGCTCATCAGGACGTTCCGCGGCTCCCACGTATCGTGGTCAGGAGAGTATCCTAACCAGCTAATACGAAAATGAACCGGACCTTGGGTCCGGATCTGATGATCAACGATTTGCTGGACAATCCAGCGAGTTTCCCCGCGTGCATCTCGCAACGGGGGCGGCGGCGGCGGCGGGAAGACGCCACGGACCGTCGCCGGTCGAGGTCTGGGATCGTTTGGAGGCGGTGGAGCGCATCCAGACGGCTGAGCTCGCCGAGATACGGCAGGAGCTGAAGCTCTTGAAGGCCCGAATCGGTCAGGCCGGGCAGACCGCTTCAAACATCCAGGTCGACCTGGGGTCGATCGTTTCTCGCGTGGAGCAGCGCGTCTCCGCGCTCGAGGCGATGATCGCGCCGAGTCACTGGGAGTAGGTGACTCGTGTTGCGAGTAAGGCTTCAGCCGCTCAACGTAAAAGGTTGGGTGGAGGCGCATGCTGGACGGTATGTCTAGCATGTACGCGTTGTCATGCTTCGCAAACACGGTGAATAGCCCGATGAAGCGCGGGGCAAGCTTGCTCGCTCCGAAGTCGGAAACTGCATGTCTAGCTAGGTTCTGTGTAGCTAACAGAACTAATAAACCCAGTTTGAATTCATTTATGTTTCCTCTGCCATTGTTGTCTGCACTCAACTTCTGTCGATAGCCTGAAGCTGCAATAGCACCTTGTACAAACCGTATTACGGCTTGGCGGCGCTGGACGAAGTCCATTGCCTTCGAGTTGAACTCTTTGTTCAAACCGTTGTCCTTGTTCACTACAGGCCCGGCCTGTGTGTGATTGTTGTTGTTTAGAGTGTCTACGCCCGGCGTAGGCACTGAACTCTCGTCGATCGGACTACGCGCAGGCCGTGCGCGTGTCGACACAGCTGATAGGTTGCTCGTATCAGCGTGATCATTCGGTTTGTTTGAAACAGGATACCCTCCCCCACTTAAGGAAGGAGCTACCCCACCGAGTACGCTCGGAACGCGTGGATGCCGCATGACGTTCACGTAAAACAGTGTGTGTCCTGTCGAGACATGCACCGAGTTGTTGATGGCAAACTCTGCCATCGGCAAGCAGTCGCTCCAGTATTGGAACGAGTGAGCGTAGCTCTTCAGGGCGTCAACCAATACCCGGTTGACGCGCTCAGTTTGTCCGTCGGTCTGCGGATGATCCGCAGTCGACATGGACAGCTGCGTGCCAAGAAGTTCAAACACTTCTTGCCAGAAACGCGCTGTGAAGCGCGGATCACGATCAGACACGATATCGATCGGCATGCCATGATGTCTAAACACCATGTCAACAAACAGACGTGCCGTCTGCTTGGCTGTCACTTGGGCTGGTACTGCAGCAAGATGTACCGTCTTGCTGAATCGGTCAACAAAGACCACAATACCAGTCCTCCGCTTGTTGTCAGGCCGAAGACCAAACACAAAGTCCATTGAAACGGACTGCCAACACTCCGACGGAGTCGGTAGTGACTGAAGTGGAGCCTGCGAGAAGGGCGCAGGCTTCACGCGCTGGCAAACCTCGCAAGCACGAACGTACTTGTGTACCTACTTGTACTGGTGACTCCAATAGAAGTCACGCGTGAGAAGCAAATATGTTTTCTCACGACCCTAAAGTCCCGACGTCGGGGCATCGTGATACGCGTAGGTGATCCTGAGCTTCAGCTCATGATCGTCCGGCACGACAATGCGATCAGCGTTGTCGTCGAATGCGCTGTAAAGCAGCAGACCATTGTGTAAACGATAACGGTGTACACGTGCACGGAGATGTTTCGCCAACTTCTGACGAGACTTGTCAGAAGGCGCAGCGAAGTAGTCCAATAACTGCTTCGCGTCCGCATAATTCGTGTATGCGGACTTCACGTCATCTAACAGAGATGACGAGGGAGTAGACGTCCGTGCGACGCCAATTGCATTGGCGTCGGCCTTGTGCACTGCATATAATCAGGTCGAAGCGACAACGCGTCGGCCACAACATCCAACCTTCCAGCTTTGTACGGTGTAGCGGGGCTACACATTCGGCTAACCTCACCTTAGTGCAACACGCACTAAGTGGATACATTCAGGTGGGCCACATCGCAGTGTGGTCACCATTCATAATAGGAAGCAGTCCTATTGGTCAGAAAGCAGGGTCTTTCTACCAGTAATACTCAAGGATTAGGTCAGGGTTTCTGCCAACCACTCGTTGGCAGAACCCCTCTTTATAGATATCAGTTTTAGGAGGAAAGCCACAGTTAACAAACAATTCAGTTCTCATTTTACCGCAAAAGCTACTATTTGTACCTTTATTTAGATCTAATTATACTTGTGGATACAGGTATACTTAATCTAAGTTAAATACACCTTACGCTTCCTCATACACGTGCGCTCACGTGTAAGCTAAAGTATTGGGCTAAGTAAGCCCATTACACCTGGTAGCACTTTGTAGTCCGTCCAACGACCGACTAGTTACGTATTGAATGAAGTTCGATACGGGGGCCGAGGACCTGCCTGTGGACGCGAGTATGTCCACTGGTAACCCAACCACGGGTGCAACGCATGTTGCACGCGAAGACTGTCCCCACCTGGCGGATCCAGAGTGGGAGGCACTCCAACGACTGTCGACGGTCATTGGAGAAGCGGCCGTAGCGACGATGCTACGCACGCTATCGCCGACAGAACAACACGGTGTTGCTCTAGGCTGCATCATGAAGGAACAGCGCGAGACCGCTGCTCGCGCTACGGTGTCGACTCCGTCCACACCGCGCGTGGAGTCATTGAAGCTCCACGTGAACAGCTATGTTGGAAGAGAGGGCGAGCCTCTCCTCCGTTGGCTTGTCGAAGTCGACACTGCCATTACGGCTCGACGTATCGTCGACCCGTTGTCGAAGGTTGCGTTCGCCATGTCATGCCTTGGCGGACGAGCAAGGAGTTGGGCGTATGGACGCCGACTCACTGACCCTACGTGCTTTAGCACGTACGAGGTGTTCAAGGAGGAGCTCAGACAAGCGTTTGAGCCCCCGCAGAATGAGTTCAGATCGAGGGCTGAGTTCCTCGACCTGCAACAGGGCAAGCATAACGTGCATGCTTACGCTCAAAGGGCGCGGTACTTGGTCTCGAACATCGTGACCAACCCGATAGACGAGGCGACAAAGGTCGTCACGTTCATGAAGGACCTGAAAGATGGGCCTGTGAAGACCTATCTCTTCCGAGAGTACCCAAGTACTCTCGAGTATGCGATTACCCTTGCGATGCAAGAAGCGTTTAGCCTGCGAGAGGCTAAGCTCCATGTGAACGTCCCGCGGCCGATGCCGCGACCGACGGTGAAGCCGACGGGAGGTCCCGAACCAATGGACCTCTCGAGTGCGACGGCTGCTGGATCTCAGCAGCGTCGTGGACCAACGAATGTCCGCTGTTTCCGGTGTGGAAATAACGGTCACTACGCCCGTGAATGCACAGCGCCTGTGCAGGCGGCCAAGGGCCGGCGTGACGATACCGGGTATCGCCACGGGCAATAAAAAAAACTAGAACAACCAGCAGGCGCGGGGCGCCCTGCTGATGATGCAGTCGAGCGTGTCGATATTGGACACGCCGTATTAAAGACTGCTGCCCCCAGTGAGAGTCACTCTCACTGTAAGAAGCAGGATGACAGGCCGAACCTTGTCATCCTGAAGGTTAACTCGAAGAGAGAGAAGTCTCTTCGTGCGTTGGTGGATTGTGGTGCGTCGAACAACTTTGTTCGACTGCAAAGCCTAGCGAGGTTTGACTTCGAGGAGGTTGTAATGCCTCGAAGTCTATTGGAAGTAAGACTGGCAACGGGTGTCGTTGTCAGAACCGAGAAGCGTGTCGTACGCGTACGCTTCTCGTACCGGAAGAGAACGTTCGTGGACGAGCTTATCGTGCTTGACTTAGACGATAAGTTCGACATGGTGTTGGGCATGCCGTGGCTTGCACGGCATGATCCAGTGATCGATTGGACGAAGCGCACGATCGTGCACTTCGGGAGTAGCGGCGCGACAGTGAGCGATGGCCCTGTCGGCGCAGCACGTGCACCTCGCGGTGCACGCGACCCACCAGGAGAGACAGCGCGACGCGCGGCTGTCTCCGATCACCCCGCACGGACACCGACGACTGAGAGAGTCGTCGGGAGAAAATGTGAGTCGAATCAGAAGACTCAGATTCGATCGGATTCGAGAGGTTCTCGAAGCGTCAAGAGTGACGCGGTCGTGTCGACTATTAGTGTCGACACACAAGTTCAACAAGAGGAGCCAGTCACTAATAAGGACAGTGACTCGGACGTGTCAGCTCAGGGAGCTGATACGATTGGCCCAAACGTCGAAAGACGCTCCGCCGTCAGGCGTCGAGGTAAAGAAGGCGCGCCGGCTCTGGGAGCCGACGCTGCATGCAGTGCGGACGGTTGCAAACGTCCCGCACCGGAACTGCTTGCGTGCTCGCGTGCAGCCGGGCTGCACGACGAAGCGGTACGCGATCAAGCAGGGCTTGATTGCGTGCGCCCGCGGGAAGAACCCGCCGGCGACAACAAGAAACGCATTGCGTGCTCACGTGCAGCCGGGCTGCACGAAGAAGCGATACGTGATCAAGCCGGGCTTGATTGCGTGCGCCCGCGGGTTGAACCCGCCGGCGATCAAAAGGAAGATCTGTCCGCGGCCGGGCCCAGACAAAACAAGACGCGCGGAACCGGGTTCCGCACAAGAAGCGAACGGCGCAAGCGAGCAAAGCTGCGCAAGTCTCGGTCAGGGACCGAGGCGCTACTCGCAGTGTCTGCCGGGCAGACACAGGAACTGGAGACGACCGTCGAGACACTGAGTGTCTTGACGCGTACGAATACTGGTCTCCAGTATAAGAAGATGAAGTTGGAGAACCCTCCGACGTTGGCGTCGGAGTTGACTTCGCTTCCAGTCACGAGCTGGAGGCGCTTCGCCCGCGACCTGCACGATGGACGCATCGAGCAGATTTGCATCCTCTCGGATGTCGAGAGGATGAAGTGTGAAGCGGAAGAGTTGAAGCAGCTCGTCGCTGAGGGCGTCGACGCCCTCAGCGTCAAGTCGAAGAAGGAACGCTTTGACGAGCAGAGCTGGGACTCGCTGAAGTCGAGCCCCTTCTCCGAGGTCTTGCGTGAGTACAGAGACGTACTCCCGGACGATATCCCTGCGGAGTTGCCGCAGGACAAGGGTGTTCAGCACGAGATTGATCTCGTGCCGGGAACAAAGTATTGCATGACGCGGCAGTGGCCACTGCCGCGAGAGCAAGTCAAAGCGATCGACGACTTCTTTGAGAGTCGTCGCAAGGCTGGGCAAGTGCGGGAATCGAAGTCCCCGCACAGCGCGCCTACGTTCTGTGTCAAGAAGGCACAGGGTGTGTGGCGCATCGTTCATGCTTATAACAAGCTGAACGACGCAACGGTACCGGCGCAGACGCCGATACCGCGAAAAGATGTGATCATCGATTCGATGGCTCTGAGCACTATCTTCAGTGCTCTGGATCTGAGAGACGGATTCTATCAGATCCTCATGCGTGAGAGCGATATACCTCTCACGGCGGTGAGCACTCCGAGCGGTATGCTCTGGGAGTGGCTTGTAATGCCGCAGGGATTAAAGAATGCCCCTGCGACGTTCAACAGGTGCGTCACGCACTTGTTGCGCTCGGTGCGCGACTTCGCACCGAGCTATTTCGATGATGTGTTCATCCACAGCCGGGCTGTGGACGGGAAGTCGGAAGTGGAGATGCACAAGGAGCATCTCCGCAGGTTGTTTGCGCTCATGCGCAAACACAAGCTCTACGCGAACCTGAAGAAGTGTATCTTCGGGGCTAGCGAGATACCCGTCCTTGGGTGTCTCGTAGGGAAGAACGGCGTACGCCCTGACCCGGGGAAGGTAAGAGTGATCAATGAATGGCCTACGCCTTCCAATGTCAAGGAACTGAGGCAGTTCCTTGGACTTGCTACGTACTTATTGCAAGTACGTGAGCAACTACGCGGGCAAGATTCGCCCGCTGTCGCAGCTCCTGAAGAAGGATGCTGCATGGGTTTGGACTGCTGATTGTCAGCAGGCATTTGATGCAGTCAAGCAGGGCTTGACTGAGGCGCCGATCTTGGCGGTGGCCGATCAAGACCGTCCGTTCCACGTCGTGTGTGACGCGTCCGATTTCGCAATCGGATGCGCTCTAATGCAACACGATCACGAAGGACGTGATCGCGTGGTCTATTATCAGTCGCGTCAGCTGAAGCCAGCTGAGCGCAACTACCCGGTACATGACAAGGAACTCCTTGCCATGAAGTATGCACTCGCGAAGCTTCGAGTGTATCTACTTGGGAGTAGACCATTTGTGGTCTACACCGACCACGCATCATTGCGTACGGCGATCAAGTCGCCGCACATCTCACAAAGAATGGCGAGATGGCTCTCATTCTTTGCGGAGTACAACTTCCAGGTTGAGTACAAACCTGGAAGGTTGAATGTTGTGGCCGACGCGTTATCGCGTCGACCTGATTATGCGGTGCACAAGGCCGACGCCAATGCAATTGGCGTCGCACGGACGTCTACTCCCTCGTCGTCTCTGCTAGACGACGTGAGGTCCGCATACACGAATGATGCGGACGCGAAGCAGTTGTTGGACTACTTCGCTGCTCCTTCTGACAAGTCTCGTCAGAAGTTAGCGAAACATCTCCGTACACGTGTCCACCGTTATCGTGTACACAATGGACTGTTGCTTTACAGCGCAGTCGACGACAACGCTGATCGCATTGTCGTGCCGGATGATCATGAGCTGAAGCTCAGGATCACTTACGAGTATCACGACGCCCCGACATCGGGACATCAGGGTCGTGAGAAGACATATTTGCTTCTCACGCGTGACTTCTATTGGAGTCACCAGTACAAGTAGGTACACAAGTACGTTCGTGCTTGCGAGGTTTGCCAGCGCGTGAAGCCTGCAGCCTTCTCGCAGGCTCCACTTCAGTCACTACCGACTCCGTCGGAGTGTTGGCAGTCCATTTCAATGGACTTTGTGTTTGGTCTTCCGCCTGATAACAAGCGGAGGACTGGTATTGTGGTCTTTGTCGACCGATTCAGCAAGATGGTGCATCTTGCTGCAGTACCAGCCGAAGTGACAGCCAAGCAGACGGCACGTCTGTTTGTTGACTTGGTGTTTAGACACCATGGCATGCCGATCGACATTGTGTCAGATCGTGATCCGCGCTTCACAGCGCGTTTCTGGCAAGAAGCGTTTGAACTTCTTGGCACGCAGCTGTCCATGTCGACTGCGGATCATCCGCAGACCGACGGACAAACCGAGCGCGTCAACCGAGTCTTGGTTGACGCTCTGAAGAGCTACGCTCACTCGTTCCAATACTGGAGCGACTGCTTGCCGATGGCAGAGTTTGCCATCAACAACTCGGTGCATGTCTCGACAGGACACACACTGTTTTACGTGAACATCATGCGGCATCCACGCGTTCCGAGCGTACTCGGTGGGGTAGCTCCTTCCTTAAGTGGGGGAGGGTATCCGGTTTCAAAACCGAATGAACACGCTGATACGAGCAACATATCAGCTGTGTCGACACGCGCACGGCCTGCGCGTAGTCCGATCGACGAGAGTTCAGTGCCTACGCCGGGCGTAGACACTCTCAATAACAAGAACCACACACAGGCCGGGCCTGTAGTGAACAAGAACAACGGGTTGATCAAGGAGTTCAACTCGAAGGCAATGGACTTTGTCCAGCGCCGCCAAGCCGTAATACGGTTTGTGCAGGATGCTATTGCAGCTTCTGTCGACCGACAGAAGCTGAACGCGGATAACAATGGCAGAGGAAACACAAATGAATTCAAAGTGGGTTCATTAGTTCTGTTAGCTACACAGAACCTAGCTAGACATGCAGTTTCCGACTTCGGAGCGAGCAAGCTTGCCCCGCGCTTCATCGGGCTATTCACCGTGTTTGCGAAGCATGACAACGCGTACATGCTAGACATACCGTCCAGCATGCGCCTCCACCCAACCTTTTACGTTGAGCGGCTGAAGCCTTACTCGCAACACGAGTCACCTACTCCCAGTGACTCGGCGCGATCATCGCCTCGAGCGCGGAGACGCGCTGCTCCACGCGAGAAACGATCGACCCCAGGTCGACCTGGATGTTTGAAGCGGTCTGCCCGGCCTGACCGATTCGGGCCTTCAAGAGCTTCAGCTCCTGCCGTATCTCGGCGAGCTCAGCCGTCTGGAGGCGCTCCACAGCCTCCAAACGATCCCAGACCTCGCCCGGCGACGGCCCGTGGCGTCTTTCCACCGCCGCCGCCCCCGTTGCGAGATGCACGCGGGGAAACTCGCTGGATTGTCCAGCGAATTGTTGATCATCAGATCCGGACCCAAGGTCCGGTTCATTTTCGTATTCGTTGGTTAGGATACTCTCCTGACCACGATACATGGGAGCCGCGGAACGTCCTGATGAGCGACGTTCCGGAAATGGTGACGGAGTACGAAGCCCGCCACCAGCAGCTCCGCCGAAGGGCGTAAAACTTGAGCGAGAGCTGTAGTCGCCTACAGCCCTCGACTGAGTGTTGCGCTCACCCTCAGCACTCTCAGACGACAACTGCGTGATTAACTTCTCACGCAGTGGCTTCAAATCCACGGGCACACTAACACCAGTGTACCCGAGAAGGTCTCGCTCCGAAAGCCGCACTGCCCCGGGTTGGCACTGCGCGCACGCAACGCCAGACGGCACTGCGCACGGAATCCCCGCCTCGACTGCACCTTCGTGCAGCCGCAAAATCTTGGACCGCTTCGAGTAGCGCTCGTGGCGCTCACTCGCAGAGCGGACTCGCTCACGGTAACCAGCCGGGTCGCGGTTGAAGTTCTCAACGAACGCGCCCCAGCTTTGCAGAGTGCCTCCCACTCTGTCACCTTACTCTTACGGGAATTCTTCTTGTTCCCGTAGAATCGGAGCTCGTGGAAGAGCCCGATGTAGTAATCACGTCTTTCATCCGTCGCCGGATCAAAGTCGAGCTCCTTAGTGACGTCATCATCATTGATGGCACTGCAGGGGTACAGCGCGTACTGCCCGAGCGGCGAGGTGTTGCCGTAGCGAGATCGGATCTCGCTCGGAGACGGCATCCACGGGTCGCGCGCCGGCTTAGCGCGCGACGTCACAGTCGGAGACGGAGTGGAGTCGTCATCGTCTCCACCCCGCGGCGTAGACAACGCCCCAGCATCTGCGAGCGGCCTATCGCTGCCGCTACGCGAGCGCTTGGAACTCGAAGCGTCCGAGTCGTCCTCGCGAGGACGACGAGTCCCCACGCTAGTTTCATCGCGTCCTGTGGACGAGGAGCCTTGCTTCTCCTCGCCCTCCTCCATGTCGACATCATTGTCGACATTCAAGTCCACCATGCCATCGAAGAGGGTTTCGTTGGCATAGGTGACTTTACGCGCCTTATACTCCCCAACCGAGATGGTACGCTTGGGGGAGCTTTGCGTCGTCACCGAGGAAGTGACGACGGACGCCGAAGAGGCTGAAGATGCGGCAGTCGTCGCTGTGCTGGCGACGACTGTGTTGCTTGCTGCAGGTGCAGCAAGCTCGTCGGAAGTCTGCGTCGTTGGCGTGCTCATTTCGAAATGAGCACGATGTTCTCTCCGAAGAAGACCATGGATTGATGTGTCGAGACCGGCACATCAAGTCCTAACGGGGGGATGGTGTAGCGGGGCTACACATTCGGCTAACCTCACCTTAGTGCAACACGCACTAAGTGGATACATTCAGGTGGGCCACATCGCAGTGTGGTCACCATTCATAATAGGAAGCAGTCCTATTGGTCAGAAAGCAGGGTCTTTCTACCAGTAATACTCAAGGATTAGGTCAGGGTTTCTGCCAACCACTCGTTGGCAGAACCCCTCTTTATAGATATCAGTTTTAGGAGGAAAGCCACAGTTAACAAACAATTCAGTTCTCATTTTACCGCAAAAGCTACTATTTGTACCTTTATTTAGATCTAATTATACTTGTGGATACAGGTATACTTAATCTAAGTTAAATACACCTTACGCTTCCTCATACACGTGCGCTCACGTGTAAGCTACAGTATTGGGCTAAGTAAGCCCATTACAGTACTCAACCTGGAAGTTGTACTCCGCAAAGAATGAGAGCCATCTCGCCATTCTTTGTGAGATGTGCGGCGACTTGATCGCCGTACGCAATGATGCGTGGTCGGTGTAGACCACAAATGGTCTACTCCCCAGTAGATACACTCGAAGCTTCGCGAGTGCATACTTCATGGCAAGGAGTTCCTGTCATGTACCGGGTAGTTGCGCTCAGTGGCTTCAGCTGACGCGACTGATAGTAGACCACGCGACCACGTCCCGCGTGATCGTGTTCCATTAGAGCGCATCCGATTGCGAAATCGGACGCGCCACACACGACGTGGAATGGGCGATCTCGGTCGGCCACCGACAAGATCGGCGCCTCAGTCAAGCCTTGCTTGACTGCATCAAATGCCTGCTGACAATCAGCAGTCCAAACCCATGCAGCATCCTTCTTTAGGAGCTGCGACAGCGGGCGAAACTTGCCCGTGTAGTTGCTCACGTACTTGCAATAAGTACGTAGCGAGTCCAAGGAACTGCCTCAGTTCCTTGACATTGGAAGGCGTAGGCCATTCATTGATCACTCTGATCTTTCCCGGGTCAGGGCGTACACCGTTCTTCCCTACGAGACACCCAAGGACGGGTATCTCGCTAGCCCCGAAGATACACTTCTTCAGGTTCGCGTAGAGCTTGTGTTTGCGCATGAGCGCAAACAACCTGCGGAGATGCTCCTTGTGCATCTCCACTTCCGACTTCCCGTCCACAGCCCGGCTGTGGATGAACACATCATCGAAATAGCTCGGTGCGAAGTCGCGCACCGAGCGCAACAAGTGCGTGACGCACCTGTTGAACGTCGCAGGGGCATTCTTTAATCCCTGCGGCATTACAAGCCACTCCCAGAGCATACCGCTCGGAGTGCTCACCGCCGTGAGAGGTATATCGCTCTCACGCATGAGGATCTGATAGAATCCGTCTCTCAGATCCAGAGCACTGAAGATAGTGCTCAGAGCCATCGAATCGATGATCACATCTTTTCGCGGTATCGGCGTCTGCGCCGGTACCGTTGCGTCGTTCAGCTTGTTATAAGCATGAACGATGCGCCACACACCCTGTGCCTTCTTGACACAGAACGTAGGCGCGCTGTGCGGGGACTTCGATTCCCGCACTTGCCCAGCCTTGCGACGACTCTCAAAGAAGTCGTCGATCGCTTTGACTTGCTCTCGCGGCAGTGGCCACTGCCGCGTCATGCAATACTTTGTTCCCGGCACGAGATCAATCTCGTGCTGAACACCCTTGTCCTGCGGCAACTCCGCAGGGATATCGTCCGGGAGTACGTCTCTGTACTCACGCAAGACCTCGGAGAAGGGGCTCGACTTCAGCGAGTCCCAGCTCTGCTCGTCAAAGCGTTCCTTCTTCGACTTGACGCTGAGGGCGTCGACGCCCTCAGCGACGAGCTGTTTCAACTCTTCCGCTTCACACTTCATCCTCTCGACATCCGAGAGGATACTAATCTGCTCGATGCGGCCATCGTGCAGGTCGCGGGCGAAGCTCCTCCAGCTCGTGACTGGAAGCGAAGTCAACACCGACGCTAGCGTCGGAGGGTTCTCCAACTTCATCTTCTTATACTGGAGACCTGTATTCGTGCGCGTCAAGACACTCAGTGTCTCGACGGTCGTCTCCGGTTCCTGTTTCTACCCGGCAGACACTGCGAGTAGCGCCTCGGTCCCTGACCGCGACTTGCGCAGCTTGGCTTGCTTGCGCCGTTCGCTTCTAGTGCGGAACCCAGTTCCGCGCTTCTTATTTTGTCCAGGCCCGGCCGTGGACAGATTTTCCTTTTGATTGCCGGCGGGTTCAACCCGCGGGCACACGCAATCAAGCCCGGCTTGATCGCGTATCGCTTCTTCGTGCAGCCCGGCTGCACGTGAGCACGCAATGCGTTTCTTGTTGTCGCCGGCGGGTTCCTCCCGCGGGCGCACGCAATCAAGCCCTGCTTGGCCGCGTACCGCTTCGTCGTGCGGCCCGGCTGCACGCGAGCACGCAAGCATTCCCGGTGCGGGACGTTTGCAACCGTCCGCACTGCATGCAGCGTCGGCTCCCAGAGCCGGCGCGCCTTCTTTACCTCGACGCCTGACGGCGGAGCGTCTTTCGACGTTTGGGCCAATCGCATCAGCTCCCTGAGCTGACACGTCCGAGTCACTGTCCTTATTAGTGACTGGCTCCTCTTGTTGAACTTGTGTGTCGACACTAATAGTCGACACGACCGCGTCACTCTTGACGCTTCGAGAACCTCTCGAATCCGATCGAATCTGAGTCTTCTGATTCGACTCACATTTTCTCCCGACGACTCTCTCAGTCGTCGGTGTCCGTGCGGGGTGATCGGAGACAGCCGCGCGTCGCGCTGTCTCTCCTGGTGGGTCGCGTGCACCGCGAGGTGCACGTGCTGCGCCGACAGGGCCATCGCTCACTGTCGCGCCGCTACTCCCGAAGTGCACGATCGTGCGCTTCGTCCAATCGATCACTGGATCATGCCGTGCAAGCCACGGCATGCCCAACACCATGTCGAACTTATCGTCTAAGTCAAGCACGATAAGCTCGTCCACGAACGTTCTCTTCCGGTACGAGAAGCGTACGCGTACGACACGCTTCTCGGTTCTGACAACGACACCCGTTGCCAGTCTTACTTCCAATAGACTTCGAGGCATTACAACCTCCTCGAAGTCAAACCTCGCTAGGCTTTGCAGTCGAACAAAGTTGTTCGACGCACCACAATCCACCAACGCACGAAGAGACTTCTCTCTCTTCGAGTTAACCTTCAGGATGACAAGGTTCGGCCTGTCATCCTGCTTCTTACAGTGAGAGTGACTCTCACTGGGGGCAGCAGTCTTTAATACGGCGTGTCCAATATCGACACGCTCGACTGCATCATCAGCAGGGCGCCCCGCGCCTGCTGGTTGTTCTAGTTTTTTTATTGCCCGTGGCGATACCCGGTATCGTCACGCCGGCCCTTGGCCGCCTGCACAGGCGCTGTGCATTCACGGGCGTAGTGACCGTTATTTCCACACCGGAAACAGCGGACATTCGTTGGTCCACGACGCTGCTGAGATCCAGCAGCCGTCGCACTCGAGAGGTCCATTGGTTCGGGACCTCCCGTCGGCTTCACCGTCGGTCGCGGCATCGGCCGCGGGACGTTGACATGGAGCTTAGCCTCTCGCAGGCTAAACTCTTCTTGCATCGCAAGGGTAATCGCATACTCGAGAGTACTTGGGTACTCTCGGAAGAGATAGGTCTTCACAGGCCCATCTTTCAGGTTCTTCATGAACGTGACGACCTTTGTCGCCTCGTCTATCGGGTTGGTCACGA
Organism: Phytophthora x cambivora; assembly: GCA_033557925.1. Classification (NCBI taxonomy): domain Eukaryota; phylum Oomycota; class Peronosporomycetes; order Peronosporales; family Peronosporaceae; genus Phytophthora; species Phytophthora x cambivora. Next base: position 158,599 of record JAUCEB010000012.1, on the reverse strand, counting down.
TGTTCGAGACCAAGTACCGCGCCCTTTGAGCGTAAGCATGCACGTTATGCTTGCCCTGTTGCAGGTCGAGGAACTCAGCCCTCGATCTGAACTCATTCTGCGGGGGCTCAAACGCTAGTATGAGGTCCTCTTTGAACACCTCGTACGTGCTAAAGCACGTAGGATCAGTGAGTCGGCGTCCGTACGCCCAACTCCTTGCTCGCCCGCCAAGGCATGACATGGCGAACGCAACTTTTGACAACGGTCGACGATACGTCGAGCCGTAACGGCAGTGTCGACTTCGACAAGCCAACGGAGGAGAGGCTCGCCCTCTCTTCCAACGTAGCTGTTCACGTGGAGCTTCAATGACTCCACGCGCGGTGTGGACGGAGTCGACACCGTAGCGCGAGCAGCGGTCTCGCGCTGTTCCTTCATGATGAAGCCTAGAGCAACACCGTGTTGTTCTGTCGGCGATAGCGTGCGTAGCATCGTCGCTACGGCCGCTTCTCCAATGACCGTCGACAGTCGTTGGAGTGCCTCCCACTCTGGATCCGCCAGGTGGGGACAGTCTTCGCGTGCAACATGCGTTGCACCCGTGGTTGGGTTACCAGTGGACATACTCGCGTCCACAGGCAGGTCCTCGGCCCCCGTATCGAACTTCATTCAATACGTAACTAGTCGGTCGTTGGACGGACTACAAAGTGCTACCAGGTGTAATGGGCTTACTTAGCCCAATACTTTAGCTTACACGTGAGCGCACGTGTATGAGGAAGCGTAAGGTGTATTTAACTTAGATTAAGTATACCTGTATCCACAAGTATAATTAGATCTAAATAAAGGTACAAATAGTAGCTTTTGCGGTAAAATGAGAACTGAATTGTTTGTTAACTGTGGCTTTCCTCCTAAAACTGATATCTATAAAGAGAGGTTCTGCCAACGAGTGGTTAGCAGAAACTCTGACCTAATGCTTCAGTATTACTGGCAGAAAGACCCTGCTTTCTGACCAATAGGACTGCTTCCTAATATCAATGGTGACCACACTACGATGTGGCCCACCTGAATGTATCCACTTAGTGCGTGTTGCATTAAGGTGAGGTTAGCCGAATGTGTAGCCCCGCTACACTTGGCCTCGGGTCTTCAACGCTCAACGACTACAGATCCCGCTATAGGAAGCGGCAAGCATCGCAAGGAAAGGGACGTAAAGGACAAGAACCCCGTAAAGGCAACCCCACGGCCGGATCCAGATCCAGGCCGCCAGAACCACGTGCAAGACACTCGATCTGGGAGTATACCCGCGAGCTGTGTGAAGATTTCCACGCCGCTCTACCCCATCCCCGCGTCTCGCCAAGACTGTCTCGACTTCAAGACGTTGACGCTTTGGAAGACACCAGAAGAGCAAGATCCAGCCCTATCAACAGGTACACAAGGTGACCCAGTTCAGCACACATCACGACCGAGCGGAGTACCCCCTCCGTTAGTCCGTGTTCGGGCGCAGTTGGTAAGCTGGATTAGCGATCTCGCCGATTTTGCTGATCCCGCTACATCACAATGGTGCGCATACCCGGATCTTCTGGTGACTCGGGATTTCACCGTGAGTCCCAAGAAGAAGTTAAAGTGAAGATAGAGCAAGGGGACCAGGCGCCATCGGTCCTTGGATCCACGACGACGCCGCTGAATGAAGCAGCACCCGCAGATTTACAGAGTGCTGGGAGGAACTCTATCAACGGAAAGGAGGTAGACCCGGATCCGGATCTGGATGATAAACCTCAACCTCCTCCCCAGGTCCCTTCGGGGACCCCAGTGGGCCTCGAATCACACCGAGACCCACTAACAAAACAAACTTAAGCCGGTCAGAACCGGTATGCGTTCGCTGACTCACCCGACAAGCTTTCGCCGCGGGATCCTACCATCCCATTGATGTCCCGATGGGAATGGGAAGGTAAGGTACCAGCCAAGCTGACGCCGCTCAAGGCCGCCGATCCGGAAGAAGAGCTCAAGGAGAGACTAGTTCCAGCCGCGATCAAGACGGAATCGTCAGCCCCGACATGGAACGAAGCGGATCTGGAGCTCAGATACCACCGAAAGGAGCTCCAAGACTTCATGACCCAAAACCCGATCATGCGGATCCCACAGCCTACGCAGATTGGCGACCAGACGGGACCAGTGACGGCCCCATTTACGGCGAACGACACGCTGGGGGCGATCAAGATTTTCATGAATCTGCTACAGGAAGCGGGTCTAGTGTCTGGGGCATTTGACGCAGAAGACCTGTTCAGGCCAGATCTACGGATTTTCCAGCTGTCGACGAAGATGTTCTTCGATACGCTGAAGGTCCTGATAGGAGATAAGGTGACAGACCCAAGCGCAAGTTCGAGTCCAGACTCGCCTACACAGATCGGCACGGGGGGCATGACCTCTTCACCCTTCGTGTCGGTAGCCGAAGCAGACTCGGACGCGTGCATCGGATGTCGTTAGGCCCCGCTGATGCAGCTATGCTGCAGGCCAGATCCAAAGTGCCGCGACGGACACCAGGCCGATCCAAGGCTAAGAAGACGCCAGGAGCGGTGAGTAAGCCGACAGCCACTTCACCCAATCTCACGATTGCGGCAGACAGTACCGCGACCTCAACAGACAGGTTGGAATCTTACTTCCGAGCAGCCATGAGCTGTTTCCTCTGCGAACAGCAGATCTCCATGCCAAATCTGGTCACCAGAGCACTCCCCAACCCGGGAACCCGAGACGTCGAGAAGGAGTCCGCCGGATCGGAAGACTTGGAGAGGTTGCAATGGGAATACGACCCGGACGACCTGGACCTTCCTACGGCCGCCCCAGCAGCAGTGGCAACCGCAGCGGTCGGATCTTCTGAGTCGGCGCTGATCCAACGAGTCCGGACCTCTGCCGTATCCGACCTGAAATAATTCACTGGAAAAGATCAGAATGAGGACAGAGCAAGAGCATGGATCAGCATTCATGCGAGATCAAGCCTCCGATGAAGATAAGTGTTTGACCCTCGTGGTTCTGCTTTCGGGGCCGGCTAAGAACTGGTACCGGCAGCTGCCAAGATCCACGCGTAACAAATGGACAGATTTGCTTCGGAGATTCCAGATCTAATATTGCGAATTTGGAGTCTCGGTTGCCCGCCAGTATTACCAAGCGCGGAAGCGTTCGGACGAATTCGCACTGGAGTACCTGCACAGGTTCAACGTGGCAGGTTTGCGAGCACGACTGAAGGCCAAAGACGGCGGCACCAAGGAACGAAAGGAACACGTGGACCATTTCATTGAGACGTTGGGGATCCAGAGCTGGCTGACCGGCTGACGTTCCTACGACTGTCGGACGCGGATGATTTGGAGGAAATGTTGCGGGCCCTAGACAGGGCGAAGAGTCGACAGAAGAAATTGGCGGCTGGATCCAGTCGGTATCGGCAGAAAGCATCACCATTGCAAGCGCCAGCTGCGTCGACTAAGCAAGTACGCGCGATACAGAACCAAGCGTCGGGCTTGGAATCCGACTCTAATTCGGACGGATCGGACTCAGACCGAGACGAGCATCGCCGGATCTACCTTGCAGCTAATGACGAACACTCTCCGCCAGAAGAGGAACCGAAGACCTCGGATCGTGAACAACTGGATCACCGCGCTTCGAATCCTCAACCCGGAGACCCAAGACGACGGTATCAGGCGGAAGACACGGACCGGGGGCCACGTTAGCACTGCGGCTCCAAGAAGCACATGTGTTGGAGGCGCCTGACGTGCAAGAAATGCGGAAAGAGAGGCCACCCAGCGGATTACTGTTTGTTCGTGTGCCGAGGATGTGGCGAGCTGTACGATATGGGGAAGTGTCCGATGGAGAAATTCTATAACCAGATCCGCCAATGGTTTGATCCGGTTATACATGCGAGGATGCTGCCAGAGATGGCGGAGAAGATGTTAAACTAGGACGCTCGTTGGGATGGAATCCGGTACGAGCCGAGCGCTCTAGGTATTGTGGTTATGCATACGTGAACAAGCCATCGATAGATCAAGCTAGCAGAAGGCCAGATCTATGTGATATTACATTCGATCTACATGGGAAATGCACTGCCGCCATATCCAGACTTTGCCCAGCCGACGATTTCGACAGATCTGCCGCCGCCGAAGTAATCAATCTCAACCCAGGTACTTCGCGCGGCTACTGGAAATAACAAGATCCAGATCTCTGGTTCTCGCATATTGAAATGGGAAAACATTCCCCTGAATCATCAGCCTAGTCTCATGGCTGAATGTAAGCGAACCGGAGATTCGAGTCCAGAGTTGTTGCCCGGAGAGTCGAGAGGATATTGGAAGCATCATGCGCCAGGGAAGTGGTTCCGACAGGATAATATAACCGGGAAGATTAACAATGAGAAGGCGATCTTGCTCCTCGACACCGATGCCGAAGTGTCTATAGTGGATACCACGTTCGCTCAGCAGATGGGGTGCTATGTGGATAGAAGTCAGAGTCAAGACTGCGTTGGACGGTGTACTTGACAGCCGGACAGGACTCATGTCAAGATCGCGCTGGCTGGATAGCTGGTATACCTGTTCGATATCTGGGTAGGTGATCTATCCGGCCAAGAGCCTATCTTGGATACCGGCGGGGATCCGCCTGGATTTGGCGGATGGATCGCTGTATCTCCCAGATGAGGTGCGGATCCAGCTCAGTGGAAGACGCCAGCTGTATAATGACAAGGCGAGGACCGTTCGACTGTATCAACATTTGCAGATCGACGTAGGATGTAACGGGCCTAGTGAGTACCCGTCACTAGCTTACACGTAGCGGTGAGTAAGCGTCCAGTGCTCAGTAATACTGAGACCAAGTATTAAGTCCGAAGTAAAATCAACTCTGTTTTATTATTGGACCAGGGCGGGGTCCCGTGGTCTAATGTGAACCATTCAAATGCAGATCAGCAGCTGATTGGCTGGAATGGGGTCTGGCTCTCCCAATTTCAACCAATCAGATGATGACATGTCAGCACACGCTAGCCGTGTGCTGCTGTGCCTACTTATGTAATATCTGTAAGAGATCTACCTACTTATGTAAATGGAGGGCCCATTACATCACCCTCCTCTCAAAGTTGCGCATACGCAACGTAAGCGCAAATAACACTGGAAAACAACTGAAGACAACCGCGGGACGACGAACGCGGTAGTCGGCGACCGGTGCAGCTTGGGCGACGGACATGGCGCTCGGCGACCAGCGCGAGCACGGAAAGTAGCGCCTCGGTGAGTGTGGAGACCCGGGATGGCGATCATAGCAACGCGACTCTTCAAAGCGACCCTCCGAAGTAACTTTGTCGCGCAATACGCGCAACCAGATTGACCGCCATCACCTCGACGGTGATCTGTTGTGCTACAACATCGACAAGTTCGATGCTCCTCGAGTCGTCGTGCCCAACGACGACGACTTGCGGGCTCGGATCATCCACAAGTTCCATGACAGCCCCATGGGCGCGCATCTGGGCCGCGAGAAGACATTCGCGGCTGTTTCACGCGACTTCTTCTGGTCCCACATGTACAAGTGGGTGCGCAAGTGGGTCCGCACTTGCGAGACCTGCCAGCGGGTGAAGCCATCGAAGTCGTCGCAGGCTCCCCTGCGACCATTGCCGATCGCGACTGAGGCATGGCGCTCAGTCTCCATGGACTTCATCTTCGGGCTTCCACCCGACGCCGAAGGCCGAACCGGCGTCTTGGTCTTCGTGGATCGATTCACGAAGATGGTGCATCTCATCCCCGTGAGTGACACGGTCACCGCGGCTGAGACCGCGGCGCACTTCATCGACTGCGTCTTCCGTCACCATGGCCCGCCAGAGTCGATTGTCTCTGACCTCGACCCGCGGTTCACGTCCGCGTTCTGGTACAGCCTCTTCCAGCTTCTGGGTACGAAGCTGTCGATGTCGACGGCAGCACATCCGGGTAAATGCTGACAAGCGTGGGCGCAAGAACATGGCTACCTTTGCGACAGGAGATCAAGTACTCCTGTCAACTGACGGCATTCGGTCATCAGCAGTGACTAATCTTGGCGCGAGCAAACTCGCGCCTCGATTCATTGGAGCTTTCAGAGTCATTAAGGTTAATGGAGAAGCCTACACGTTGGATATTCCTACGTCTTTACGGCTTCACCCGACGTTTTACGTCGGGCGACTCAAGAAGTACCATCCTGCAACTATCCCGTCGACGACGTCCTCTTCAGCACCGGAGCGCAGAGCGAACGTGCCTCACGACGCGCAGTCCGCGTCGCCACCAGCTCCGCCCGAGCCTGCGCAACCTGAGTCGTCGCAGCCTCAGCCTTCGTCTGAGCGCCCACTGCACGATTCGAATCGATCTCCAAGTCGTCTTGGGCAAGCCAAGCGTACGAGCTACCGACGCGAACCTCCCCCGCCGATTGTTGACTCGGCTGGCGATACACGATGTATAGTGGATTACATCGTAGCGCACGAGGACTCACCTCGTGCTACGCCTCGTACCCGTAACCGTACGAGTGATCAGTCCACGCGTGGGATTCCTGCCGCGCGGCGTTACCGTCTACGCTGGCTTGGCTTCCACCAGACGATGATACGTGGGAGCCACGCTCGACTCTCCTCCGGGACGTCCCGGACGTTGTTCGCGAGTATGAGGACAAGATCGCGAACGACAGCAACAGTGAACGGGAACCCTCGACGCAAGGACGCGGCGAGGATCGCCGTGACGATTAGGACCAACAACTGATGACGACCCCCGGACTCGATCCGGTGACCTGCGACTTGACGACTCAGTGCTTGGCCACTGAGCTGGATCGACTTCGAGTCCCTCGATGACGACTTTAACTGTGGAAACAAGCTTCGGTACTAAGCGTCTCTTCCGATCCCAAGCTGAGCTCGACCTCAAGCTACGACACCCGCCCTCGCTTGTGCCGCTACAAGTGTCACTCGACGCGCTCATGCTGATGTTCGCGGCGCCTGAGACCTCCGCCACCGACGATCTTCGATCCAGCGTGCACTCAGCCGCCTGAGTGCGTCTTCATGTGGAGTGTCCACGATGTGTCCTGCAATGGATCTGTATCTCGGTGGCCGAGTGCCTGATGCTTGGTGATGTCGAACCGCGCGTGGAAAAGCTCTGGACGCTCACGCATCGTAAACGAAGCGTGTGCCCCGCGTGGGATTGAAACCACGTGCACTAGGATGGAATTGTGCACTCGTCCGCCCTGCACCGCACCGCCGTCAGTCACTGACGATGAAGATGTCCAAGCGGATCCTGCTGATGCGTCGAGTCGAGTCGAGTCGACGGTCCTGTCCTCGGGTCAACAGTTACTTCGAAGGGTCGCTTTGCTTGTGCAAGTAGTTCGCCAGACCCAGCCACTGACGAAGCTCAGTGGGGCTTGTAGGCGTAGGCGATGAGCAAATAGACGAAATATTCTCTGGGTCAGCGCGTACTCCATTCTTGCTCACGTAACAGCCAAGCACCGGAAACTCCGGCGCGCAAAAGACGCACTTCTTGAGTTTGGCGTAGAGCTTGTTCTCTCTCATCACTTGAAAGACTTGCCTCAAGTGCCGCACATGGACTTCGACCGCGCTGAGATCTCCTTCAGCGCGACTGTGGACGAAGATGTCGTCAAAGTAGCTCGGTGCAAAGTCACGGAGCGGGCGAAGCACATGGGACACCATGCGATTGAACGTCGCAGGTGCATTCTTCAGACCTTGGAGCATGACAAGCCACTCCCAGAGCATGCCGCTGGGAGTACTGACTGCCGTGAGAGGGATGTCGCTCTCTCGCATCAGGATCTGGTAGAAGCCATCGGTCAGGTCGATGGAGAGGCCCGAATGTCCGGCGTCAGCGCTCGCGCGTAGGAGGACGCGACTGTTTAGTCCTCGCGCAGCGCGAGCGCGAACGCAGCTTCGAGTGAGGCAGTACCGTGTCATGCCCTCACGCACCCGGAAGATGAAGACGTGCACTTGGGAGGCAACGTCGATCGGGTTCGTGATGATGCACGAAACCAGGTGTCGGGTCTTCTGCACGTAGTCGCGCATGGACATCTTGCCCTGCCGAAGGACGAAGAACGTCGCACGCGTGCGCGACTCGTCTTGCGGAGGCTCGAATGCGAGTCGGAGGTCACTCTGGAGACTCTCCAGAGTCGGAAAAAACATCTCGGTCGACGACGAGCTTGCCAAGGGCCCATTCCTTGGCCTTTCCGGAGATGCGAGACAACAGGAAGTTGACTCTCGCCGTCGGCGCTTCGATCAACCTCGAAGCGATCGCGATGTTGATCTCGCGGAACCAGCGGTTCAGTGGGAGACGGTCTTGTCCGGCGCCGGAGTAGGACGACGTCTCCACCGCTTCGCTTCGGCGAGCTCGCGCCCCACGAATTCTTGGATGGCTTGGCGCTGTTGGTCGGGGGTCGCTGAGCTCAGCAGCGACGTGACGACGAACTCTCCGGACACCGCCGCGAGGCGGTGTAGCGGTTGCCATTCAGCAGTGGTGAGGTGGGGAAACGCCGTGTGCTCCAGGGTCATCGCTGGAGTCACCGACGGCGTGCCATCACTCATCTCGAACTTGGTCATTGGAAGGACTACGAAGTGCTACCAGGTGTAACAGGGTAAGAAGTACCGTCACTAGCGTACACTATAGATACAAGAGGAAGCTCGCAATAGTAGAACCAAGTGTCAGGTTTGGGGCAAATTTAACTCTGTTTATTTATGGAACGGGAGCGGGGCTCCCGTTCTCTTTGTGAAACACTCAAATCTAAGTCGATGCCTGATTGGCTGAAATGGGTCTGGCTCCCCACTTCCATCCAATCAGGTAATGACAACAGGGCACACGCTAGCCGTGTGCCTGAACCTACTTTTGTGTATGTAGCCATGAGGCTCCTACCTACTTATGTAACTCTGTCTACCTACTTACGTAACCGTAACCAGCCCGTTACAATCACTGTTTGTTCGTGTGCCGAGGATGTGGAAAGCTGTACGATATGGGGAAGTGCCCGATGGAGAAATTCTACAACCAGATCTGCCAGTGGTTTGATCCGGTTATACATGCGGGGATGCTGCCAGAGATGGCGGAGAAGATGTTAAACTAGGACGCTCGTTGGGATGGAATCCGGTACGAGCCGAGCGCTCTAGGTATTGCATTTATGCATACGTGAACAAGCCATCAATAGATCAAGCTAGCAGAAGGCCAGATCTATGTTATATTACATTCGATCTACATGGGAAACGCACTGCCGCCATATCCAGACTTTGCCCAGCCGACGATTTCGACAGATCTGCCGCCGCCGAAGTAATCAATCTCAACCCTGGTACTTCGCGTGGCTACTGGAAACAACAGGATCCAGATCTCTGGTTCTCGCCTACTGAAGGGGAAAACATTCCCCTGAATCATCAGCCTAGTCTCGTGGCTGAATGTAAGCGAACTGGAGATCCGAGTCATTCGGATCTCTTGCCCGGAGAGTCGAGAGAATATTGGAAGCATCATGCGCCAGGGAAGTGGTTCTGACAGGCTAATATCACCGGAAATATTAACAATGAGAAAGTGATCCTGCTCCTTGACACCGGTGCCGAAGTGTCTATAGTGGATACCACGATCGCTCAGCGGATGGGGTGCTATGTGGATAGAAGTCAGAGTCTAGACTGCGTAGTCATCGGGGAGACGGTGTACTCGACGGCCGGAAGGACACAGGTCAAGATCACGCTGGCAGGATATCTGGTATACCTGTTCGATATCTGGGTAGGTGATCTATCCGGCCACGAGGCTATCGTGGAGATGGACTACATGGTACCGGCGAGGATCCGCCTGGATTTGGCGGATTGATCGCTGTGTCCCCCGGAAGAGGTGCGGATCTAGCTCAGTGGAAGACACCAGCTGTATAATGACAAGGCGAGGATCGTTCGACTGGATCAACATTTGCAGATCGACGTAGGAGACTCAATGGAGATGCCCATGCGGAGACAAATCTCAGATCAAGACCCATTGTCAGTGATCAGAGGAGATCGATGGAGCGGCTACAAATGATAGTAAAAGCACCGCTGCGTATCAGCGGCGCTTGGCAATACAGTATAAAAATGAAAGTCTAAGCATGTAACCCGTAGACTTCGTTACCGCTAATAAGGGTATTTTCAAAACACATTAACCGCTGTAGATGAGTTTGAGTATTTAGAGTCGATATTTCAAATAATAAAAAGTGTATAAAGTTTAATCAGATGGAGATTTGTGAAAATATTATTCGAAGAAGGTTTATAATATAGTGTTTGATTGAACAACGCGAGCGGGTCGGTTGAGTGAAAGATGGCTGGCCACTCGCCGCAGGGCCAGGACGCAGCCGAGCAAGGCATGGACGCGAGGTTTATAATATAGTGTTTGATTGAACAACGGAAACTGTAGAGTCTGTAACCGGTGAAAACGATGTTTTAAGGATGCAGAAACCGCTAAAATACGGGCTTACCGCTGTCTAAAAAACTAGAAAGTGGGGTTGATCACAGGAGGAAATATAGTGATATTGAGGTAAAAAGAAATAGGGATTCTGTATTGTATAATGGCAAAAAGTTCAATATGTATTTTTTTAATATAGTGACGTTGTTGTATAAGTTCAAATGAATAAACATAAAACATAATGATATGCTAAGAAAACGAATAGGATAACAAAGAAATCAGAGTATAACAACATGATATGTGTGAAGGATATTGGTATTGAAGACGTTGATCGGAACATGTTTTGGTTAATGTAAAAGTTCAAATATTTGAATAACATATATGCCAACATTTAAAGGCTTTATGTATAATGTGTAGAGTTAAGAAATTATAGTTGAGAATAGATATTAAAGAATATATAGGAGGTGGAGTTTAAGGTTTTGTGTATTAGGTGTAAAGTTAAGTTGGGAATGGAAAGAAAATATTGTGTAGGAGGTAGGGTTTAAGAAATGTGTTTGGAGTATAGGATAATAATAATAGTTAATGGTTTAGAAAATGTAGGGTTAAATTGATGGTGTAGATAAAGGATGAAGGATAATTAGTATAGTGTGTAGAGTTTAGGGTGTAGAGTTAAGAGATAAGAGTTGCGAGTAGAAATTGAAGAGTATATAGGAGGTGAGGTTTAATGATTTGTGTAATTTGTGTAGAGTTAAGAGATGAGAGTTAAGAGTAGAAATTTTAGAGTGTATAGGAGGTAAAGTAATATGTTTAGTGTATAATGTGTAAAGTTAAAAGATTAGAGTTGAGAGTAGGAATTAAAAGGTAGGAGGTAGAGTTAAAGGCTTTGTGTATAATGAGTAGATTTATGAGATATGAGTTAAGAGTAGGAATTAAATAGTGTAGAGGAGGTAGATGTTAGAGGAGGTAGAGGTTAAGTTTTGTGTTGGGGGGTTAGGATAGAAATTATTAGTTAATGGTTTAGAATGGATAATGTTGGGTTTAATGTATGGTGAAGGTTATTGATGAAGAATAATTATTATGGTGTGTAAAGTAAAGAAATATGATTTAGGAGTAGAAAAAAATGTATAGGAGGTTGTGTTAAAGGTTTAGTGTATAATGTGTTGAGATAAAATATGAGAGTTAAGAGTAGAAAGTAAAATAGTGTATAGGAGGTAGAGTTGAAGGTTTTTGTTTGTTATGTTTAAAGTTAAGATATATGAGTAAGGAGTAGAATAAAAAGATTGTGAAGGAGGTAGAGTTAAAGTTTTGTGTTTGATTTAAGAGATGTGAGTTAAGAGTAGAAAGTAAAGAGTGTATATAAGGTAGAGTTGAAGGTTTTGTTTATAATGTGTAGATTTAGGAGATGTGAGTTAAGAGTGGAAAGTAAATATTTTGTAGGAGGTAGTGTTAAAGTTTGTGTTTTGTGTTTAGGATAATATAGTAAAGAGTGTGTAGGAGGTGGGTTAAAAAGTATATTTGGGTTTGTATTGTAGAGTGTGTGGTAGGTGGAGTAAAATGTTAAGTGGGGGGGGTAAATATGATTTATAAGTATAATGTGTAGAGTTAAGATATTATTGTTAAGAGTAGAAAGTTAGGAGTGTGTGGGAGGTAGAGTTAAATGTTTTAGGGTTGAGGTGGAGGGTTGTAATTAATGGGTAATGATTTAGTATGGATGATGTGGGTAAGTAAATGATTTAGAATAAATAATGCAGGTTTAAGTATATAATGTAGGTGTAGAATATATTATAAGTATAATGTGTAGAGTTAAGATGTTGGAGATAAAAAAAGAAATGTAAGAGTGTGTGGGAGGTGTAGTTAAAGGTTATGTGGTTGGGGTGGAATGTTTATAATGAATAATGGTTTAGGTTAGGAGTAGAAAGTAAAGAGTGTGTAGGAGGTAGAGTTAAAGAATAAAAGAGTATATAGTGTTAAGAGAAGTAGAAATTAAAAAGTGTGTAGGAGGTAGAGTTAAAGGTTTTGTGTATAATGTGTAGAGTTAAAGATGTAGTGTATATTGTGTGAAATTAAAAAAATATATGTTAGGAAAATAAAGTAAGAAATGTGTAGGAGGTAGAGTTTAAGTTTGAGTTTGGGGTTTGGTATTATAAGCTGCACTCATGATACGCTCATTGGACTGATTTTGGGGGGAGGCGGGGGAGGCAAATCACAGTTATCTAGCATGTTTTACATTTATAGAGCACATTTCACGTGGAATGCAGGGGAGGCGTCAGTGGAATGCGGGGGAGGCATATTTTTTTCATTGGCTGAAAAGGAGGAAGGAGGTGTTCAGTGACAGGTCTAACACAATTTAAGAGCATAATGGCATTCGTGGAGTTGTGTAGTGAACGCTCCGCACGTCGCCGTCGCCCTGCAGCTGCAAGTTATTTAAATGGGTGGTGACGTCGAGCTCCGCCGCGCAACGTCTCTCGCGTCAGGAGGGCACATTTAGAGCGGCATTAGCTACTGCGGGGGCAGTATCAGGTCGCCTCGGCTGCGCAGCTCGTCTTACAGTAGTTGGCTGGGTGCAAGTTACTGAGCGCCGCCCCCAAGGAAACTATCGATCTGCTCAAGAGCTTCAGCGGATTCGCGCTGCCAGGCACCATCACGGTGCTTATGGCGTCCACGGGCGAAGGCAAGACACCCTCGTGGACGTCATCGCCGGCCGGAAGACGGGGGGGGGGGGGGCAAGATCCGCGGACAGAGCCTGCCCAACGGACACCCGGCCACCGACATCGCCACCACTACTTCGAGAGCGAAGCTGGTCTACAAGTTGCCACAGCGGGCTGAGCGACCACCAGCCGCTCTCCTGCAGCGACGGGGAGTTGTACGTTTGTTCTCCGTGGAGAGCGGCGTCAGACCAAGAGACTCGTAGAGAAGGCCGCCATGATGAGCGGCTGCGTGAGCGTTGAGAAGGGGAAGAGGTAGTCCACGAGGCGCCCGACAGCCAGCAGACCAGCGTCTCCTCGGCGCTTCCTACACGGCCCTCTGTCTGCTGTCCTCGAGCGGCACCTCGGCGTCGTGTATTAGCGACGTGCGGGGCAGCGGCGACAGAATTGAGTATCTGGCGGATCGAGATACATCACCACAGTATGCACACGTCGCAGATTTCGCGACCGCCGTCAAGGACAGCGCCGAGTACTCGTCCATCCCTGCTGCCGTCTTCAACGTGTTCCCCGAGTATCGGCCGCAGCATGTCATGGCGTCAATGCTGACGACCAGCCCACCAACGCGCAGTGGAAGCCCAAGCTCCGCAAGAAGGACGTGTCGTACTATATGGACGAGGCCAGCGTCAAGCCCGGACAGACGCGATTCTGCTGCGTGAGCCGCACCCACGCGACGGTGGCGGAAGTCATGAAGCTGTTCGTGCTGTCGGACACGGCGTCGGTCGCGCGCAGCCACCGCGTGCTGTCCGACAGGATCGAGTCATGTCGGTGCTGCGTCGACTACCGAGCGGCCCATGAGCTCCATGTACGTGCGGTACTAGAGCTACCAGGCGCCTGGCCTAATGGTGAACCGAGACGTGTGCGTGGCGGTGGCCACCGACATGATCCGGCAGCCGGACGGGTCAACGATCGGCTACTGCCTCTGGGACTCGGTGGACGACGCAGAGTTCGTAGGAGCTGCCAAGAAGCCGGGCCTCGAGCCCTTCACCATGTTCCGCTCCGATTTCTTCCTCCGCCGCCCAGGCCGCTCCAGCGATGGCCCCACTCAAAGCCACACCAAGATCGTGTACTTGGTCGGACTGGAGCCTGGCGAGTGGGCGCCTGGCTTCACTGGCCGCCTGCTGATGGACAAGTTCGGCTCCAACCTCTCGCGCATCTGCTCGCACTTCCGGCGTAAGCGCCTCGACTCGCGCACGTTCGTCATGAAGACCCAGTGGGCGTCCAAGCTCAGCGCCAAGAGCTGCAAGGACTGCGCCAAGCCCTTCCAAGTGCTCTTGAGCCGCGTCAACTGCCACGCATAAGGCCGCGTGGTCTGCCGAGCCTGCGCGTCCACGGAGTCGGTCGAGCTGCACGCGGTGGGCGTCGTCCCCATGTACATCTTCTTCTCGTGCCTCGACCCACCCCGATCATCGGCGTCAAGCTTCAAGTTCAGTCGCATGGCCCATTCCGGTAAGCGATGCCTATTATAAAGGGTTAATAGTGCGTGCGCTTTTTTCTCCACACTCACTTTTGCAGTCTTCAAGCGCATTCTTTTAGCCGCCACCATAGACAGCTCAAGCTCGAATTAGCGCTGCAGTGTCTGATCGGCCGTGTGTTGTTCTCTACAAAATACCCCCAAGCCGAGTTGAAGACGACAGACAGACAACCTGATCCCATGCGCTCGTTCACACCACTACTTTTCCTCTTCGAGCTGTTCGTCGCACCGTCGCTCGCTCTGCCTAAGCGCGACGAGTCCAACGTGCCGTTCTCGCTCCGATACGTCCCTGGCTTCTTCCAACAGGGAACTCCGTCGGTGCAGGTACCCGCCTCCAACCCCGAGCTCCTCAGACTAGTCGACAATGTCACGTGGGGAGACGTGGACGCCTACATCAATGGACGATCCACTCAAGGCGTGCAGGTCAAGCTGTTGCTCTTCCTACACCACTGAGAGGGCACCCACAACGTGGCAGAGGCGAAGTACGGCACGGAGGAATGGGAGCAATACTACCGCAAACTGGCCGAGTACACGGACGCCAAGCTGACAGACGTGGGCATGCAACAGACTGAGAAGGCGCCCGAGAGACTCGATGGCGAGCTACAGAGGGAACTGGAGATTGAGGAGGCCGTCGTGTCTCCGTTGGAGCGCATACTGCACACGTCCATGATCGCGTACCGGAACCGAGGAGATCCCCAAGCGGTCAATGGAGTGACCTCGTGAGACCACCGGCGTCTGCACGAGCGACTTGCGAGGCACGATACCAAGGCGCTGCAGTACCGCAGCATCGACTTCAGCGACGCCTGGAGCGACGCAGACCCGTGGTGGACGCCGGACCACCGCGAGACCGAGTCGCACATCGACGACCGCGCGCGCGTCTTCCTGAACCGCGTCTTCTACGACCACAAGGCCTCGTACATTGGCGTAGTGACTCACAGTGGAAATGACGTACGCCGCGATGCGAGTCGTCGGCCACCGCGAGTACAAATTCGCCACTGCTGAGTTCATCCCGTTCCTCCTGGAAGACGCCAGCAGCGCGCACACGATCCCATCGATTCTACCCGGCAAAAGCGACAAGTAAGACGCAAACACCCAACGCGCTTTGCATTGACTTTTTAACTCCCTTTTCGTCTTTACAACCGCTTGGAATGGAGCTCACTGGTCGATGTCGTCGACGAACTCCTTGGACCACTTTCGCACCGTCTGGTCCATGGCGACGTCCACGAAGGTGTCGATCGGGTGGATGATCAAGGGGGTCACGCCCAATCCAATTGCCGTCGGGGCCCAGCGTCGAACCACCGGCGACGTCTTCACCGCTTACTGCATTGCGAATGAACTCATCGCCACCTGCAACGTCACAGTATCAGTACATCACTTCACTCTATCGGTACAGTCGACAATGCGGCCTAACGTTACCACTCGGTTGATGGTGAACCCGGGGATGACGACGCTGGCCATGGTCTGCCACGCCAACGTGTCGATTGTGGCATCGGCCACGACTGCGTTGCGCTTGCGGGTGGAGACGCCCTCCGCCACAGCTTTCGCGTGGGCTTTACCGGCCTTGTCGAACGTGTCCCCCAATACGTAACCAAAGGCCACAAGGTAGGACGGCACTACCAGGCGAGGCACAATGGGCCGGAACAGCTCATTGGCGTACTCCAAGTAGAGTCGCGAGTCTTCTTGGAGTTGACAAAATGACAGCAGGCCTCGGAAAAAATGATTGCGGTATTGCAATTATTGTATTGTACGGAAATATGTATGACTGGTGGACAGGATATTAAATATAGTATTATTGAAGCCAATTTTCACAATCTACTGAGGTTCTATACAAAAGATGAGTGTAAACTTTTTCAATATGATCAGTAATTGCAATAAATTCATATTATTGTCGTTGGGAATATTGAAATGATTATTACGGCGTTTAACTTTTTCCAATTCAATATTATACTGTATTTTCCGAGCCCTGAGAAGCTGAACGTAATGTTACATTACGTTCAGCTTCTTCGTCTTCTCGTACATCAACCTGCTGAAAGATCGCTCCGGGAGCAGCAACCGGATCGTCACTTCCGTCTCACGTGGGAGACGATGCAAATTCTCATCGCGCCGTGGATCATCGCTCTGCTCATGACCGTGAGGGAGACGTCGCTCTCGTTCGTCGTCGACTGGAATGGCGAAATGCAGCGCAAGACAATGGCGGCCGGCCAAGTACTGCAAAACTCAACGACTCGTGCATCCCCATGAACGTCAACTTGGCCGTCATGGTTCTGGCCATCTCGGCGGCGCTGGATTTGATCGCTTTCACGGCTTCTTTCATCATTCAGAAGCGCAGTCAACACTGGGAGAACGTCCGTAGCTTCGCGCCCTCCGTAATAAGTTAGTTTTAATTCAAGCTGCATTGCACAGCAAGTGGGCTCTATGAGTATGCTGCCAGAACTGTCGATAAAAATGCAGGACAGGCGTCAATAAAGTAGAGTGTCAGGTGCATGTATCGACTGGGTTTTGTAGTTATAGCCGAGACTATTTGCGATATCAGTGACAATATTACTCTGTATTAATATTGATACTAATATATGCTCCTGCCTTGCGTTACTAAAAGGGATGTATTAATACTATCAATATTCTAAAATCTAGTGACATACTATCACCAATAGTTTGCGGAAGGTCAAGGTGGGTAACATATTCAATGGAGGCGTGAAATAGGTGGTTTCTGGGCCTCCACAGACCCGAGATTTCGAGTTTCAACAGTTACTTCTACATTTA
This sequence comes from Phytophthora x cambivora, assembly GCA_033557925.1. Classification (NCBI taxonomy): domain Eukaryota; phylum Oomycota; class Peronosporomycetes; order Peronosporales; family Peronosporaceae; genus Phytophthora; species Phytophthora x cambivora. The sequence continues at coordinate 141,326 of JAUCEB010000012.1, read as the reverse complement.
GCGCGTGTCCCTGTTAGATAGAGGCAGCAGTGGCGAGTGCTGTCACGGTGCAGTAATCGGGATTTAGAGGTGAAAATACCCACAGCGGAGATATCTCAGTTGACTCTTGCAAAGGCTTCGGGGGGGGGGGGGGCGAGAGATACGCCGTAATAAGCGTTTAACACCGAGTGACCTCATTTTAGCGTGAGCAATACCAAAATAATTGTATTAATCAACATGATTAACTTGATTTTTGTATTAGTACAAAATATCCACAAATATTAGAGCTGACAAAGCTCAATAATAATAGCTGCAATACGGTGTCAACCAACAAAGCCGTGCTGCGCCCGGGGAAGCTCTGGATTTACTGAAACTTCCAAAAGATAGGACCCATACTAAATTTGTATGGGTCCTATGTTTTGGAAGTTTGAGTTCGTAATATTAGTAGTACTACTCCACTACTACGCGCGTCATGTAAAGCTCCCACCGTACTTAATCTCTATGGGAAAATAATCTTACACGTTTAAAAAAGATCTCAGCAAAAAGCTTGTCGTATACTACGTAGTAAATAATTGATGTGCGAAGTTGGCACGTCAGTGGATCAGTGGAGTGAACTTCATTATCGGGATTACTACGTAGTATTCACTGGCGGTGAATAAACTGGTGTCCCATACGCACTATAAGGATCACGATTGACCTCATCGCCTTCCTGGCAATCCTTTATGATACAAACCATGCTTCGTTTGTTGAGCGGGTTCGACAATGGTGACCTTCCCTGAGGCCTAAATGAGGGCCTAGAACCGAGTTTGCTCGTTTAGGGTCCTTCAAAAATATTACTTGAAGAGTACTATATTACTGAGCTGATGATATCATAGTATCACGCATATTGAATACCGCACTACATGTATACGGTGTAGTGGTAGCACTACTACCCCAACCTTTCGAGTAGTAGTATTACTGATGTGTACTATTTCAGCAAGTACTACGAACCCCTGCCTTTGTATTTGTATTTGTATTTTTTGCGGTTGCGCTCGAGGAGCGCTACGCTGCGTACTACTACCCCCTGCCTGCATGGGCGGCAATATTGATCAGGTCCAGTCGCGCTGCGAGTGAGCATGCCCCTGGACGCGCTGTCCTCGAAGCCGAAGACCAGCGACGTCTTGAAGTCGACAGCCGCCGTCTTCTGTGCCAGTTCCTTCTTGAACAGCAGCAGGAACCCCGTGTACGACGACGCGTTCTACACCGGGGTGGCCTCCTGCTGCTGGTGCAGCGATATGCAGGCCGTACTTGGATAGCAAGTCGTATGATAGTGGGTATGTATTCTGCCTAGCTTGTACGACTCGATGGGCAGCACGGCGAAGCTCCTCCTCGCCCTTGATAGAGGCGTACGCTTATAGGCAACGGCCAAAGCTGAGCTGTCAACAAACTGGCGCGCCGCACGCTCGGCGCTGAATACTATATGATACCCACTAGCGTAGCGTTTCGAGTGCATGTACAGTATTAGTATTATTCGGATCAGAGGTCCGCCAATACAATAAAAAATTGGATTGTTCGGAGCAAGATCCAATAATAAAGATTTCAATTTGGAGCGAAACAATAATACATATTGCCGCAATTTTCATAATATTGGTACCGCCGACCTACACAAACTCCAAGTGACCCGCACATTGCCTACAACTCCTTACCAAAAAAGATACAAGCAATTTGGTGCTTGCTCTATTGAGAGCTTGCGTAGTGAGACTGTTGTGCTACCAAAATGCTTAGCGTCTAGAAGGCCAGACACTTGAACGCTTGATCACGAGCTTGCTAGTCCAGGGTAAAAATTCACAACTCCTCTAGGTTAGACAATACTATATTAGTTACTACGTACTTAGTAGTATATTAGTTTCAGCCTCTTGTTAGACAATCTATATTAGTTTCTGTGTGGCCGAGATACGATACAATCCTCCCTAGGATAGCACCTTGTGGTTTATGAGCCGCAGGCTGCCATGTTGGACGAGGATATCCAACCCAGCCAACAAAATCCTGCATAGTTGTCGTTGTCTTTGCATGAATAACATCCACATCCATTCTGATCTCTTTTTTCATATTTATTGCCAATAATTGGGTCAATATTATATTGTATTGGAATCGGGACATCTCAATAAATATTTTGATTGGAAAACCCAATAATTTATTGAATTGCAATTGTTTTATTCCGACCTCTGCCTTGAAGTATGTCTGCGAGGCCTCGGCCAGCTTGGCGCGCAGCTGCTCCTCGACGTTCTTGCCGTCCTTGGGGTTGACAATAATCGAGCCAAACATTGACCTGTCGAACAGGTATTAATAACACTCTCAATTGAATCCCCGCCAAATCAGCTCCCAATATTTTGTAATGCGCTAAACATAAAGGTTTTGTAGCTTCTCGAAGCTATTTTGAATGCAAAGGCTGGTGTGTTGCTCGATGAGCGACTGTGACTTCGAATTGAATGGCCGAACATAGCGAAAGCCAATACCCTGGTAAAGATATATATTAAAGAGTTGAGCAGTACGTGAAATAGGAAACGAAATATGCGGGTTAGGAATGTAGAGCAGGTGTCGATGACCCGCTGATGCAAGTGAGAAGAAGTATAATCGTCTCACAAATACTATTAGTATCTGCGGAATTAGGTTGACATAATCTATTAATATTAGTACCGGTATCACTAATGTACTAATATTATCAGTACTATCAAAAACCATTTGGACAATACTTAGGTACCCGTTATCATCTAACGTTATTACAGCTTTACCTAGTGGATTGATCTTGCTGCAGCTCATGCGCGACGCCACTACCGGCGTCCAGAGCGCGAACCTGAGCGAGAACGACCTCATCCGCTGTGCAGAAAGCGCCAGAAACCAACTGCAGCCCGCTGAAAGCGCTGGAATCTCCGTAATTGCAGCATGTCACATGACTAGTCAAGTGTATTTTTGGTGTGCCATCGACCCAATCCAGCGAGTGTTCAGCACCAGAAATGCGATGGTGTGTTCGAAGATAGACTGCCATCTTGGAGACATCCCGTGGATGAGTTGGCACTTGTAGGGCAGACCCTAAAACAATTTATATGGTATTTGTCCGCGAGAATGATTTATTATTCTCTGGATTTTAATCCAGAGTTGTTACATTGATCTCACCCGGAGGTCTGCATCTTTATTTGATTGCACCATTTGACAAACAAAACCAAGGCTATGAGATACAGACATTTGAGTACGTAGTGCGATGTTGCTTGTAACTCAATACACCTTCAGTGGAATGGTGGTCATGATACTCACTCACACGAGCAACACTCATATAGATATTACAGAAATGACCAATTGCTCTTGAAGTGAGCTTTTGCCAGGTCTCAGATTTTGTGCTCTCAAATAGCGGCTGCAGCAGTGGAGATGTAGGACGGCGACTCCGCGCCCACTGGCTACCATCGCACCACGACACATCCGTCGGAATAAAATATTGCAATTCAATAAATTATTGGGTTTTCCAATCAAAATATTTATTGAGATGTCCCGATTCCAATACAATATAATATTGACCCAATTATTGGCAATAAATATGAAAAAAGAGATCAGAATGGATGTGGATGTTATTCATGCAAAGACAACGACAACTATGCAGGATTTTGTTGGCTGGGTTGGATATCCTCGTCCAACATGGCAGCCTGCGGCTCATAAACCACAAGGTGCTATCCTAGGGAGGATTGTATCGTATCTCGGCCACACAGAAACTAATATAGTATTGTCTAACCTAGAGGAGTTGTGAATTTTTACCCTGGACTAGCAAGCTCGTGATCAAGCGTTCAAGTGTCTGGCCTTCTAGACGCTAAGCATTTTGGTAGCACAACAGTCTCACTACGCAAGCTCTCAATAGAGCAAGCACCAAATTGCTTGTATCTTTTTTGGTAAGGAGTTGTAGGCAATGTGCGGGTCACTTGGAGTTTGTGTAGGTCGGCGGTACCAATATTATGAAAATTGCGGCAATATGTATTATTGTTTCGCTCCAAATTGAAATCTTTATTATTGGATCTTGCTCCGAACAATCCAATTTTTTATTGTATTGGCGGACCTCTGCTTCAAGGACGCCAACGTCGTCGGCTGGCACCCCATGCAGAACACCAGCGACCCGCGCAATTGGACCATCGTCGAGCGCTACGACTGGGAACGCGTACGCACACTGTCTACCCTTCCTACCGTTCCAACCTCGCTGTGACGCGATGGTGTACCACATCCCGGGTGCATTTATCGTGAAGAGACTGACCTTGTTGCTTCTCTTGTGTGGGATATGGAAATGTCGACGAGCAGAGCGTGGCTAAGCACCGAGACCACCCGGACTACAAGGCGTTCGCGGGTGCCTTAGTGGCACTGCTCGAGAACGACCAGGCTAGCCTGGACGTGCACCAGTTCCAGGAGCTGTAGACGTCTACAGTATTTACGCGCAATGACAGGGTGGCGAGTTGCGCGGCACTAGAGAGTTTTCGCAGTCACAGTTCCTGATCCTAATCCAGAACCTGATAACTGACGGGGACACGGACCGGGAAGACAATATGCTTGCTTTCGCAGACAATCCGTGTCCAGTCGAGTCAAACTGCGCAGCAATAAATTCTTAGAGTGATAGTATGCCAATCCACCACGATCACACCCCGTCAATTTCATGCATGTCCATTCGCTAATCTACCTGGTAACTTCGTCGTTCATGCCACCTAAGAAACCCAGAGCCACCCAGACGCGTAAAGGGTCGTCGACATCGAGCCCAGCTCCTGGTCCGTCAGGGACATCGGCAGAGGACTCTATGGAGATCGGTCCGTCAGGGACGTCGGCGGAGGATTCTATGGAGATCGCAGGGACGCTGAAGAAGACCCACAAGAAGTTTAACAAGGAAGACGACCTTATCCTACTCCGACAAGTGCAGGCCGACCGTCCCTTTGCCGCGGATAGAGGTTGTATTATGGAGGATTGGGCCGTGACTGCCGCTAAGGTGACTAGCGTTGAAGAGTTCGCAAAGGACAACCTGACCAACAAGTCGGCACAAGCGCGCTTCAACGTGCTGCTGAAAGCGCATCGAGCCTACAACGCCAAGTCCGAGAAGGCGTCTGGAGTATCGGAAGAGTACACGGAGAAGCACCAACTTCTGGACGAGCTACTCTCTGCCGTAGAAGAGCACATGCGCAAGGAGGCCAAGCGCGCACACGAGGCCAAGGAGAAGCTTAAAGCCGAGGGAGATGCTGGAAAAGTCATGCGCGACGCGGCCGTAGCTCGGATGAAGGACCGTAAGGAGGGAGGCTCCGAGGAATCTGCCAAGCGTCGTCGCTTGAATGTTGGCACGGTGATCGACCTCATTCGCGAAGATTCGGGAAAGGAGCGTACGGTGCAGGAACGCCGTTGGGAGGAAGAACAGAAGGATCGTGCCATCGATCGTGAAATGAGAGAGCGGAAGTGGCATGAAGAACGTAAGGAACGAGAGTCTATGCGGAACTTCCGTCTTGAGATAGCTCGTTTGGAGACTGAGCGTCTCGATAAGATGCTCCAGCTGGCTACGATGAAGTCTCCTACGCGTCCGACGGGGCTTGACTCTGAGCCCCGCTGAAGTATTCTGGCAACGATGGGGGCGCCATCTTGAAGTAGGTGCTGATCTGGTTGGGGCTGTAGCAGTTGTGACAATTTGTAAGCAGCATCGCGACCTTAACAAACTTACCGACTGGTGATAAGCGAGCTTTTTGTTGTTTTTTGAAGTCGATGTAAGGCCACAAAGTCTTCATCATCTTGAAGTTCCACTCTACCGACTCACGTACGCTACTCATCTCACGGTTGAATGCGCGCTCGATGGGATCACTGACATTACCCTTGTAGCCACTCACGATGAACTGCTGGACACCATACGCAGGATCCCCATACAGAGCTCGTCCACGAAACAATTCGACATGCTCTTCAAAATAAGGGAGCAACCTACTAGCGTGTAGCATCGCTGAGTCGTGACGTCTGCCCTCCATCGGCCCCCAAAAATGAACGCACATTCCGTCCGTGGCAGTGATTGCTTGATAGTTAAAGCAATGATACCGCTTGTGGCCGCTGAATACTTGACGCTGCAGATTTTCGCCTCTAACACCACGCCGCGGTGCCGGACGCGCGATGGCAACTTTCGTACCGTCGATAAAGCCGAAAATGCTGTCCATCGGGGCACCTTTAGCCTTCACATGATCACAGTACGATTGCATTCGCGCTCGTAGGAGTTCGGTAGGCGCAAAGATCAAATCCGCGAAATTGTCATGTATGTAGTCGACCATGTGCAGAAAGATCCGTGACATAGCTGGGATAGAGCGGCCAAACGTTTTCATCATATCGAAATACCTTTTGGGATATACCAGGCGAGAAAGCATGATGCAAAGCGCTTCAATGCCCGGCAGTGAATCGCGCTGGTCTGTCACGACAATCTCAGGGATCTGAAATAGCTCATGGAGCTCGCGCAATGCGGCCACGTTAAACCGAAACTCGAGATCTGCATTGGTGTCAGTGTATCCGTCGAGGTTGGAGTTCTCGTCGGGAATTTCTGGGTGCTCGACGAACTTCAATCCACACAAATACAATAACTTCTTCTTCTTGGAGATACGAGCGTCCTTCCAAATATACCATGTCAACAGGTCCTCCGAGTTCAACTCGTCGATATACCCCTCATCAGCGTCTGGCCCCTCGTCCACGTTCACCTCGCAGGCGTACTCTTCGTCCAGGTGTACCTCTGTACCTCGCCCGCATACTCCTCGTCCGAGTTCACCTCGTCCGCGTACTCCTCGTCCAGGTTCACCGTGTTCGCGTAGTCCTCAGCAGAGTTGACCTCCGCTGCGTACTCATCGCCCGAGTTACCGACCTCCACATTCTCCACATCCGAGAGTTCGGCTGAGTTTTCTCCATTCGAACGAGTTCGCTGAGATAGACGTATCGTACAAGTTCATCTCGCCGGAGTTCGCGTACGCCACGTCACTGTTCACCCACGCCGTGCGCTCCACTCCTGAGTAATCGGCGCCCGAGATCAGCACGCCCGAGGTCCCCGCGGCTGGGCGCACCGTGTTCGCGTTCTCGGTGGCCGGGGTCAGCCCGCCGAAATCGTCCATGACCACATTCACCACCTCCACGGCCATCCTGTCGGGGTTATCCTCGTCCGAGCTCAACACATACAAGGTCTCCACGTTCGAGCTCGCATCATCCCCCAAGTCCATGGCTGCCTGGATATCCACGCCGAATGACTCGATCCTGGGTAGCTCCACCGTCACTGCGCGCGCTCCCTTCCTGTTCGTCTTTACCTCACCACACGGACTTCCCGCCTAAATCAAAGTGTGAGTGCGTGCAAGCATCCCTCTCGGCTGTGTTAGATCTGAGAACGCGCATTAGAGAGGAGAGGTTCTGGACGGGGATTTCACTCCTGGTTGTGTGGCTATTCCCCGGACTGCCAGGGATCAAAATCCTGGTTCATAGCCCTATTCCCCGCAAAATGCATTTTTTTGTATTTTATCCAGGAAACGGACCAGGAACGGTGACTGCGAAAACTCTCTAATGACAGCGTTGGATTGGCTGGTGACGAAGGTGCTCTTGCAGCTGCCGAGTTCGGTGCTGCTGCGTACACATCACTTCTTTTAGCTACTTGTGAATGTATCCGTTGCTGTCTTGCTCGCTGCAATCTACATAAGCAGTAATATCGGAAATGTTGTTTTTAGTCCACGACTTGTAGCTTTATCGGATATTTTACGGATAAAATATAGCAGATGATGCAGGCTATGATTATAATCATAGTATATCCCATGATTTCTTCCATGATCGATCATGGATGGTAAGTTAGTACTTAGGACGATCGCCATACGGAGAAGATTTGAGATGATACGCCGAGGACGAGGTCGATACAGTCGTGGGGCTGTAATTTGGTCTATGATTGAAGCATGATTAATCATGGATAATGGGTTAATCATGGGTTGCAACATTTGTGTTACAGTTTGTATGCAAAGTCGAACAGAACGCGTGAACATGGAGTCTCGCGGAAGCTTATGCCAGTAGAGACGCATAAGTTGCTGTGAGATCATGTATGGGAAGCGTCATCCCCACAAAGATCACATAATCGAAGAGGAAATCAAACCAGAATCAATTATCGTCCGCATTAGAAACTATCCTGCAGTTAGAACTGAAAAAGATGCAAACTCACTTCGCGACTTGGGTGGGAGGAGCGTCATCGTCCTCGTCAGCGTTGCTTGCGGCTGGAGGCGCAGGCAAAGGCATCTTCTCGTCTACCTCGGCCGTCTCAGCCTCGTGCTGCTCCACCTCTTCCCTCGTGAGGAGTCGCCCAGATAGTAAATAGAAGAAGAGCTCGAAGCGTCGTCTTGGCAACGAGGTCGCGCTCATGTCCAGCGGCGGGCCTCTAACGACGTGTCGGACGAACATCCAGCACACATAGACACCACAGCTGAAGGCGTCGAACTGGATCGGGTTGTTCTGGGCGGCGACGTCGTAGGCTTGGAGTCCCGAAATCTTGAGATGTTGAGTGATCGCATTAGCGGCCTTGAGGTACAACGCCTGGTTCAGCGGATCGTAGTAGAAGATCCGCTGCGCACTCACCACCACCACCACCAGACAGCACCAGTGGGCGTTGCTAAAGTTCAGGGGGAGTAACACGCACTCAACTCCCTCCTCCGCCACTTGCTGGAACACCCGGTCTTGAATCTATCGGGAAACAGGCGCAGCACTAGAACTTCTTGTCCTAGTCTTGGGCGGCACTGCATCCGGGAACCCCGCAAACCAGCACCAAGGGAAGTCAAGTGTTAGGCGCACACACAGAGCCCTAATGGACGCATCCGAGAGCCATGTGGGCGGAATTGCTCTATAGAGCATCGAGAACGTGAAGTCTGGAAGCGCAGGAAGACCGTCGATCTGCGCGTACGGGTACGTTTCTAGCACTTGAGCCGCTACTTGGTTCGCCACATCGTGATACTTAGCCGGGAGTGCAAGAATGTCCTCAACCGTGAGCCACTTGTGCAGTTCCAGACCAAGCTGCACAACTGTCTTCAGATTCTGGATACGGACAAAGGTCTCGATCTGCTCCCGAGAATAGTTCCCCACATCCTTGATGACCACTGTCTCGACTTGATCTTTCTTCGCGACTGTTCGCGTCTCTTGCGAGTCATCGACCTCAATTGCACTCGCTGACGTATTAGCAACAGGGTGGACCTTTATGCAGGCGTCCAGAAGCTTGGAGGGCAGCAGGTAGAACGGATCCCTGGTCAACACCGGGTTCTTCAACATCCGGAGCTTGGGCTTCTTGCTTTCCGCACCGGTGAACTTCACTATCACTCCAGACAAACGGCGCTGCGTATCCATAAGAGAAGGCATCTCCCGGGTCATGGCATCGGCTAGAGCGCGCAACGTTACTTCGCCAGCTTGTTGGCGTCCTTGCTCTGCCTGCTGATACCACTTCATATCCGATTTGTCGCCAGCTTGTGTGACTGCCTTGGATTTGCGTGGAGCCCCGACCTTCTTCGCCTTGGGATTCAGCCGACTGGTTGGTGGTGCTTGATCCTTCAGATTTCTCACAACGCCACCCGGGATCGGCACCTTCTCCTCCATTTCCATTTCGTCTACGTCTGGAAGGTTTTCGCTGTCGCCTGAACTCAGGTCAAACTCGACCTTCGCGTCATCTTCTAGCTGTCGATCATCTTTTGCCTCTCCATGCTGCTTGTGTGAGGCAGCAAAGGCGTCCATAGCGATGATGTCGGCACCAGACGAACCCGGCATCTTCCGTTGGCGCACATTGCGCCAATTTGTCATCAACATTTCTAGCAAGTCATCAAATTCATCTTCGTCCTCGATATCAGCCATTTCCGTGCAAATTCAGTGCGTCGCCCGGGCTGCAGCTCGGTACCGCTGGGCGGACGTGCGCTTTTCAGCCAGGCGAGCCTTCTTTCCATCCTTACGATAGGCCTCGTACGTGAATTGTTTCACCCTTTGGAGGCTGCGGGAGGTATTCGTCCACCTGATTAAAATCATGGACAAATCGTAGACAACAATCATGGGTCAGATCATGATTTAGTCATGGTTACTCCATGATTTTTTTTCATTGAAAATCATGGATCATACAGAAAGGAAGTGGGAAGTACTGCGTACCTCACGTCAATACTCATCCAGGGGACGATAGGACCCTCAACATGCTCATGTTTGCGGAAAGACATCGCATGGCGACACGGGAGCTTCATTGTCAGGCTGAACTCGCAGTCGCAGGTCCAGTTGTCCAGTCTCAGTCGGTGTGTCTTTGAAGCGCCCTGTATCACCACTTGATCCTGGTTATCACCGCACACAGTGAACGCGTATCTCCCAGCGTTCGCGACCGCCCTGGAGTACTCCACCTCGATATTCTCAGCGACGAAGGGAGAGGTAAATCTCAGCACGTTGGACATTTCCTCGTCGTAACTGGAGTTTACGAAGCGCCCGATCCTGATGAGACGATAAGTGTACTCCTTCTCCATGCGTCTGTCATACGCAACGAGAGCCTTCACGTAACCAGCCATGATCATGCTCCCGTCGACCTCGCCCTTTAATTTTCCAAGGAAATTCTCGAGCCTGTTTTTCGTGTGATTCTTGAACTGTGGAAGCATGGCACGGCGGTACAGCACCCAGCGGTCTTGACTCTCATCCCAGTTCCTCTCGAAGTAGAGGAAGAAATCATGAAGACCAACCCAATCGCAAATGCCTTCGAAAGACGCATGAGCTAGAATGTACTTTTCTTCACTGTCCGCATCACCATAGCATGGACGGCTGCGTCCACCTGACTAGCATCGTCCGACGATACTTTACTGTACTCGGGCTTCGCACGTTTCTCCTTGAGATACTTGATCACGTGAAAGTGACACACTAACACGCGAGCCTTGGGGAAGTTGGACTCCAAGACCTTAATCTCGTTAAGGTCCTTGTCGACAACGATAACGCGAAGCTGATCAATCCGAGTGGGGTGCAACCTTTTGAAGTGAGCCACCGCTCTGTCCATGTGCCAGTCGCCGTTCGCCTCCAACAACGATTGCTGGACGACAGCACCCTCTCCAAACTCATTCATCGTCATAAATGTAAGCAACTGGTAATTGTATCTGAAAGAAATACGAAACGATCATGGGTCAGAATACGATTAATCATAGAATAACCATGGACTCTACAGAAACTCACCGATGTGTCTTATGGCTGCAATCCACCAACAGCAACTCACTGAACCGTCCGTAGATGCGCCTCATGTGCGCAGTCGCCAGCGAAAGGACACCCGTCTCCCCGGCGGGAGTCTCAGCAACCGACGAAATATTTTCTGGATCAGCGGCCGCAAAAACTGTGATCTCCCGGGCTGTGGCGTCGTTGTCGTCGGCCATCGAAGCGGAGGGAGCATGGTCGCTAACCATGTTATCGACGTCGACTTGGATCACGTTCTGGTCGTGTTCGAGCAAGTAGTCGTAGATCTGGGACCTCTTCGCGCCGGCAGCCAGCGTACCTTCGACTCTCGCACCAACCAAGGGATTTACCACACCCCGAGAACTTAGATACGTCGCGAAGCTTGCATTCGACACCTCGTGGTTGTGAACAAACCTACAGTTCTTCACTTGAAGCTGCATACTCTCCAGGTTCCACTGCACTCGAAACCGGAAGGAGCAGTTGGTGAACCGGATGTGCTGTCGTGGACGGCTGTCTGTCCCCCGAGACTTGCGTTTCTTCCAACCGTGTGTACAGATGTACACACGGCTGTACGGGTCCAACCCATCCGGAACCAACTGGGATGCATCTCCGCCTCTCTTTGTCTTGGACAGCCGCTTGTTCTGCTCGGCACGACTGAAGGTCTCTTGCACTACCAGCACCTGCTTCGTGGTCGCGCAGTAGCTCTTTAAGTATGACTGCCAGGCTTCCCAGTTCGTGTGGTAGACGGACGGAGGTTCAACTGCAACCTCACGCGGCTGCCGCTGCCTTGTACATGGAGCGCTTGACTATCAGTCTGGCTGCCCTCTGCGTCGCTCCACGCGTCACCAGTTATGTCGGCACCCGCCCTCTCAGCTTGTGATCCGTCACCGCTTGTCCCCACGTAGTCGTCCATCATTTCCACGCCCTCTATTTCGTCGTTCTCAGAAGACGCTTGAGCGCCACGCAGGACGCCGGAGATGCCTGGACCACGTCGCGGCCATGGGCGTGCTCGAGCTGCTGCCGCTGCACCTCCTCCTTTTTGCTGTACCGCGCGCTTGGTGTCCGCCGCTTCCTCGGTCATCTTGTCTTGTCTGGATGGAAAGCCAAAATGGAAGTGCCAACTGTTTCAACCTCGATCGGAAATAGACGAACTGGTTGTGGTAAGGAAAAAAATAAATTACAATCATGGAACAATCATGTTTGGAAATCATGAGTGTTTCCATGACTGAAATCATAGCCTCCAACGGTTCCGATAAAATATCAGCGCGTTCCAAATTGGATCCTCCAATACATTTTCACTGGCAATTTGCTGTTGAATTTCGCTAAGCTTACCAAAAAACTGTCAAATCCTGTGCTCCAGCGTTTGTGGACCATGCGGAATTCATACAAATACATATACTTGCTTCGGTCCGCGTGTTCGTACGCACGCCAACGTTTCGTTGGACGCGTCATCCCCCATGTGAACAGCAGCAGAGGTCGGACAATAAAATATGATTCTCTATTAAATTATTTTAGTGGAGCAATACCATAATAGTTGTACTTGTAATGAAATTCGCACTAGTTTTTAATCTTTTTGCGATACCTACTTCAGATTATTATATGATAAACTATACAGTATGTCGCGTGCATCTCCTGCGGCTGCGAAGCAGGCGCAGGATATGCACCATTTCATGCAAATGTAGCATGACAAGAACGTTATACCGTGCGACCATGCTACCAGCCCAACACTCTAGCTAGTTTATCAAGTAATTATTGGCTTCGCGAGCCCTGCGCCTTGGATACCTTGAGCACGTTTGCGACCACTGCCGCGCCACCATTACCTTTAAACGTTATCTAAATTCCAGAGATTCTTCGTGCCCCACGCGACCCCTGTCTCGTGCATCAGGCAGAAGTCGCTCGACGCCTTTGTGCAGCTCAAGGGGTGGATCGACCGCTGCCTATTGCACTAGGAGAATGAGAGGCTTGTCAAGTGGCCGTTGTTCCTACTTGTGATAGGAGCATCAGACGGCGTGGCGGTGCGTTTGATGTGTAGTGGAGAATTGCGAGGGAAGGATAGAGAGGATATAGAGTGTCCTTTCCTCGCAATTCTTCACTACACAAACGTATTTGAGCGCATTACGAGCCGTGACTTGTTTGTCGCTGCATACACTGGTGAATTTAAAACTTCAGACTTGCAAGCGAGCTATTTTCACGCTGCTGCTGAGCAGTTGCAATGCGCACTGTAGATACAGACTTATCACAGTCGAGATCGTTTAGTATTATTATTACGCGCTGCTGATTGAGTGGGTGGAGAACTTTGAAGCACAACATCAGTTGCTGGAGTACTCACTGGGGTCCTGTACATATTGTAGTGGTCGGCGCAGTGACGCCGTCGATAGCTCCGACGTGGCAGACTCCTTGGTAGCTCTTTTCGACAGAGCTGAACTGGCGCCACTGTTCCCTTCTTGGTTGACGGGTGTTACCTCGTCGAAGATTCACTTTCACGTGGCAATCGCTGAAATGGTAAATGGTGAACAGCTTGCGTATAAGCAGTTAATCTTGCAGAGTCCCCTAAATAGTGTGTTGTGCCCTTCAGGTAATCGGTTGGGGTACATAAAGCTGTAACGAGTCTATGGTCACCTGCTCGCCGGTGGGTACGTATTGCTCGTCACAGCGCTACTGCGGTATGTGCTCAGAGTCCGTTAGTGTAGGTAACGGAACAATAAACACCGTACAGGCCACGTAACTAGCCGGACTCGCGTCCTATTTATTCCTTCATATTCGTGCTTCAACTTCGACCTCCGGTCCTTTTATTCCTCGTGGACTCCGTCCTCCGTGTCCACCTCTCTGCTAGAACTCAGCCACTAACGCAACACCGGCCCATCTCCCGTCTCCGAATGGGTGCCCCAGCCACCGATGCCCTGAAGACGACTTCGTTCGTAAGTTGTCTCGAAAGGCCTTCGTGTCTCGCGTCACAGAGCCATTTGTGCCCTGCTGAGCGCCGTCTCCCCGTGTGCGTGCTCTTTAGCCCGCCTATTTCTCGAGGCCGTCTGAGCTCCAGCCTGCAAGATCTCAAGTGAGCTTCTCCGTCGCCCACCGATCTCCGTCCCTCGCTTTTGTCCAATCCGCTGCTGCTGAGACCGTTCGGATCGGCCCCCACGTGCTCATGGCAACCCTTCAGCACGCGATCTTCGTCTCGGGCACCTCCCAGTCGTTCATGGCGTTCTTCTGGTCCTCGCAGCTCACGGGTCTTGTCATGAACAACCCGCATCCCGAACCGAACCTCGCACGCGTCACACGCCTTCTTCACCGCCAGAGTCTCCCACGACTCAGCCCCTGTCGAACAAGCGGTTGTACTCCGTGAGTGACACCCATCGCGTGGAGTCGTCGGCGGCGTCATCGTGTTCATCATTGTCGTCATGGGCACGGCGTGCGAGTCGTAGCTTGAACTCCAGTACGTAGTGTCCCGCCTTGTTCCGTCGGCGTCTGCTAACTCCCACCAACTACTCACTGTCGTCTCTCCATGCCTCATCACTCGTAGCTGCTGGCCAACGTCTTCGCTTGCCTGTTGCTCCAGTAACCGGACGTGCTGTCGCCGTCGCTGCTCCAGCAAACGCTCCTGATTCCACGTCATCATCTTCGCGTTCGACTTCGCCTTCATAGTTCAGCTGTGCCTTGATGTCTGCTGCTACTTTCTACAACTCGTCCGTAGGCTCGTGGGAGATCGATAAGAATGAAACGTGCGCTATAAATTCACGTGGCTCTCCGTTCTTATCTTCGCGCCTCACCAAATAGTTCTCGTGGCCAGTCGCACTCACGATACGCATCGGTCCCATCCATCTGTGCACAAACTTTGTAGCTTTCGGTCCCTTCGGCGGCCGGTTCATCCATATCCTATCGCCTGCTTTGAACGTCCTCATTGCCTTCACTCGGTTGTAATACTTGGCTAATCGATTCTGTTCGCGAAGCCGTGCGCGCTCAGCGCATTCTTGACTACTTTTCTTTGTCTCCATCTGCAGAAAGCTGCTGTCTGAGGTTCTCCATTCTACTCATCGCAAAGTGACACTTTTTCAGTTTTAGCGTCAGACCAGCGTCCTCAAGACGTTGTAGCACACATGCCACCTGCAATAGATGCTGCTCAGTTCCTCCTCTCGTGTAGAACACGATGTCATCGAGATAAACTAGACATGTTAAGCCACGTTATACACTATTCATCCATCGTTGAAATGTGGATGGTGTATTGGTCAAACCAAATAAACCAAATAAACTGATACAGTCCACCCATCGTCGTAAAGGCAGTTTTTTCTCTATCCTTCGGTGCTACTCGAGTTTGCCAATACCCTGCCCTCAGATCGAGCGTCGTGAACAGCACTGCACCACCAAGTGCATCCAGAGTTTCATCAATTCGCGGAAGCGGATATACATCTTTGCGTGTGATGCTGTTTAAAGCGCGATAATCAACACAAAAACGCACTTCTCCGTCCTTCTTCTTCACCAGCACTACAGGACTCCCCATGCTCCATTGCCCTCCTCATTTAAACCTGACGCAAGCATCGTCTTCACGTTGGACTCTACAATCGCGTCCTCTGTCTGAGCTTGTCGGCGCCGTTTGAGCATCACAGGTGCGGCGTCACCGGTCTCAATATAATGCTCAACTTGCACCTTGGTCGCAGGCGGACACGCACCCGTGTTCACCATCAACCCTCGGAACACTCGTAACAGACTCACCATCAGCTGTCTGCTCTCATCGTCCTCAACACCAATCTAAACATCGCCCCCTTCACCGTCCAGTGGTGTGTCGGTATCACCCAGTTCACCACGACAACGACGTAGTTTAGTGTTATCCAGTTCTCAATTTACGGAGTCTAGTACCATGTCCTTGCGGGGGATCGGCGTCTGCGCCGGGATGGTGGCGTCGTTCAGCTTGTTAAAGGCGTAGACGATGCGCCATCCGCCGGTGGCCTTCTTCACACAGAAGGTCGGGCTCGAGTGTGGCGAGATACTCTCGCGGACGTGGCCGGTTTGCCGGCGACCCTCAAAGAAGTCGTCAATGGCCTTGGCCTGGTGTTTTCGTGCATCGTCACGAACCCGATCGACGTTGCCTCTCAAGTGCACGTCTTCATCTTCGGGATGCGTGAGGGCATGACACGGTACTGCCTCACGCGAGCGGAGCCGTCGACACTCGAAGCTGCGTTCGCACTCGCGCAACCCGAGGACTACACGGTCGCGTCCTCCTACGCGCGAGCGCTGACGCCGGACGCTCGGGCCTGAGCCCATGGAGATTGACGCCATCGAAGCCGAGTCGAGGTCGACCGCGACCTCGACTGCGCGTGGTCCAAGGTTCAACAACGACAACCGCCCGCGCGACGGTCGTCCACTGGTCTGATACCGCTGTCGCAAGTCGGGTCATCGCGCAGCGGTGTGTCGCGCGCCAGCCCCAGTCTTGGCAAGCGCTGAAGTCGTCGGCAAGGCCGACGACACGTTCCCGACCGCTCTTCAAAAAAACAGCCAGGACCAGTAGGTGCGGGGCGCCCTACCGACTGGAACGGAGGTCCTGGTCCCCAGGTGGCAACCAGACCTCCTAGACCCCCACCCCGTGCTTTACGCACCCTTCAATGCCACCACCACGACCGGCGACTCTAGACTGATCCTCATTAGTCCCCACGTCGCCGGCGCGGAGCGTCCGCTCCGCGCGTTGCTTGACTCCGGGGCCACGAACAACATTATTCGTGACGATTGCCTCGCTCTCCTCCCGTCGAATGTGCGCGTGCGGGAGGGACCGGGCGAGATCGTGCTGACGGCAAGCCCCACCGTGCTCCGCGGCGGGTTGTGTCGTTGGCGTAAGCTGTCGACGGCTTCTCCACCAACGACGATTTACTGGTGATCGAGCTGAACTACGCCTTCGACTGCATCTTGGGGATGCCGTGGCTCGCTCGCTACCAGCCGGAAATCGACTGGTTAGCCCGTTCGGTTCGTCGTCGCGTCGGCTACGACGTCAGTGAGGTGTTCACTCACCTACATGTCGCCCCGTCGCGTCACGTCGCAGTCGTGGATCGGACATCCACGCCACAACCCCCACAACGAGAGAGCGATGGTCCTCGCTGTGTGGAGTGCGCGGCCTCCGTCATTGGTCCAGTCAGCAACCCGCCTTCGCGAGCGCGCGAGGGCCTGAAGAAAAACACGGTCGAGCAGTGGTTCCCGTGCGAGAGGAATGCGCTCGAGCAGCGTCTCCCGCACAAGAAGAATGCGGTCGAGCAGCGGCTCCTGCGCGGGGTGAACGCGGTCGAGCAGAGGTTCCCGCATGTGAAGATTGCGGCAGATCAGCGGCTCCCGCTCGAGAATGCGACGGTCGAGCAGCGGCTCCCGCTCGCTGATGATTCCGTCGCGCAGCAGGACCTGCGCGACACCGGCATGATCGAGACCGAGCTCCCATGCCTAGAGGAGGGTGAAGTGTCATCCAGCGAATCCTCATCCAGCGTGACTTCGGCCTCGATCACTGGCTCGAGGCGACTGAGGAAGTCCAAGCGCAACCGATCCGGACGCCGCCGTCTGCGCCGGAGGTCTACCGCGGTCGATCAGGCTCCGTCGAGCGAAATCCTCAACGTCGTCGAGTATTCGGAGGGGTCTCTGAACCAGGTTCGCGCGATCGAGGTGGCGAATCCTCCCACCGACGCGGCGACCATCACGCGGCTTCCAGGCCTCTCCTGGATGAATTTCCTGCGCGACCCGAAAGCCGGTGAGATCGAGCAAGTCTGTCTCCACACCGGTTCTGACCAACCCGACGTGCTTGCCAACGCAGTCAGCGACGACGCCTCGTCGTCGCGACCGAAGGCGGCTGAGCCGAAGTCCGTTCGCGAGGCACGCTTCGCTGCGCAGTCTTGGCAAGCCCTCCAAGACTCGAACAACCCTGTCTACTCGCTTGCACGCGAGTTCGAAGACATCTTCCCCGAGAAGATTCCGGCGGAACTTCCTGCTGAGCGAGGCGTCCGGCACGAGATCGACCTCGTGCCTGGGTCGAAGTACTGCGTGACGCGGCAGTGGCCACTGCCGCGGGATCAGGTTCAAAGCCATCGATGATTTCATCGAAGGCCGCCGCAAGGCTGGCCACGTGCGAGAGAGTATCTCTCCGCACTCGGGTCTGACGTTCTGCGTGAAGAAGGCGACTGGCGGGTGGCGCATCGTCCATGCGTTCAACAAGTTGAACGACGCCACCATTCCCGCGCAGACGCCCATTCCTCGGAAGGACATGGTACACGACACCATGTCTGGCAGTGTCATCTACAGCGCGATCGATCTGACAGATAGCTTCAATCAGATCCTTATGAAAGAGAGCGACGTTCCTCTCACGGCCGTCAGCACCCCCAGCGACATGCTCTGGGAGTGGCGTGTGATGCCACAGGGTCTGAAGAATGCGCCGGCCACCTTCAACAGGATGGTTTTGCATGTGCTGCGCCAGCTCCGTGCTTTTGCACCGAGCTACTTCGACATCTTTGTGCACAGCCGCGCTGATGACGGACTCAGCGCCGTCGACGTGCATCTCCGGCATCTGCGCAAGGTCTTTGAGAAGATGCGCGAGAACAAGTTGTACGCAAACCTCAAGAAGTGCGTATTCTGTGTGCCGGAGATTCCGGTGTTAGGCTGCTACGTTAGCAAGAGCGGCGTTTGCGCCGACCCTGAGAAGATCTCGTCGATCTGTTCTTGGCCGACGCCCAAGAACCAGATGGAGCTGCGCCAATGGCTGGGCCTAGCGAACTACCTTCACAAGTACACGAATGATTACGCGGGATTGATCCAGCCGATGTCATCCTTGCTGAAGAAAGACGTGGCGTGGAACTGGCGTCCTGAACACCAGGACGCATTCGATGCCGTGAAGAAGATCCTCGCGTCTGCGCCTGTCTTGATGCTGCCCGACACGTCAAGACCCTTCCACGTGGTGTGCGACGCAAGCGACTTTGCCATCGGATGCGCCCTCATGCAGTTTGACGGTGAGGGCCGCGAGCGCGTCGTGAGTTATCAGTCACGACAGATGAAACCGGCGGAGAAGAACTACCCTGTCCACGACAAGGAGCTCCTCGCGATGCGCTACGCTCTGATCAAATTCAGACTGTACCTCCTCGGCGAGCAGACGTTTGCAGTCTACACGGATCATGCTTCGCTGCGGACGGCGATGAAGAGCCCACATCTCTCTCAATGCATGGCGCAATGGCTCTCGTTCTTTGCCGAGTACAACTTCGTCGTGCATTACAAGCCGGGCAAGAGTAACATTCTTGCCGATGCGCTGTCCAGGCGGCCCGACTACGATCCTCGGCGCTTGACGCGTCATCAGGATATCCCTGACGACGATGACAATGATGATGACTGCCCGACTTGCGTGACGCTGGGCATCAACGCCACAGTATCGAGCCCCGTTCTACCGCTGCGTCAGCAAATTGCTGACGCGTACGAAGAGGATGCCTTCTACGCTGCGATCATTCGATATCTGCGTAATCCGACGGCAGATACGCTCGCTAATTTGATACGCCCAACGCGTGATGCGATCACGCGCTATGACCTCGACGGCGATCTTCTGGCGTACGCCATCGACACATTCGACACGCCGCGTTTCGTCATCCCCGCGGATGACGACCTTCGTGCTCGACTGGTGCACGAGTACCACGATGCACCCGCCGGGGGTCATCTCGGGCGCGAGAAGACGTTCGCAGCACTCTCGCGTGACTTCTTCTGGCCTCGCATGTACAAGTGGATACGGAAATGGGTCCGTTCCTGCGAGATCTGCCAGCGTGTGAAGCCTGCAGCGTCCAAGCAGGCTCCGCTTCGTCCGCTACCCATCGCCACAAGCGCGTGGCGATCTGTCAGCATGGACTGCATCTTCGGCCTTCCACGTGACGCCGAAGGCTGCACCGGTGTACTCGTCTTTGTGGATCGCTTCAGCAAGATGGTCCATCTTGCTCCAGTCGCGGCAGAAGTGACGGCTGACGAGTCGGCCGAGTTGTCCCTCGACCTGGTGTTCACCACGGCCTGCCGGTGTCCATTGTCTCGGATCGCGATCCCCGTTTCACATCCGCGTTCTGGACGCGGCTGTTTCCACTGCTGGGCACCCGATTGCTTATGTCCCCGGCGGCCCATCCAGCGACGGATGGGCAAACGGAGCGCGTCAATCGCGTCCACGAGGACGTATTGCGTAGCTACCCAACATCTTTCACCTCCTGGACCTCCTTCCTCCCGATGACCGAGTTTACGCTGAACAACTCGACCCACGCGTCGACAGGTTTGACGCCGTTCTTCGTGAACAACGCGCGCGTTCCAGCCCTGCTGGCCGTCCGAAGTTCCAATGCAGCAGCGGTCCCCACGCTTGGTGGGGAAGGAATGGCACCGACATCGAAGTCGGCGCAGGTATCGAGCGAACCCCTGCTGCCCCAGTCAGACAAGCCCAACACAGGAGACGCCACACTCGAGGGCCACGCCCTTCAAGGCGTCGCATACGAGAACCTCTTCGCAGTTGACGTGGCTTCACCCGCCACGTCCACCGTCGCTGTGGCGTGGAGATCCGGCCGAAAAATGACCTCGGCCGGGTCGCTCCGCTGAGTGCAATCTGTCAGATTCGCTGACGGAAAGGAAGTTGCCGTTGTGACAAGCTGTCACTCACATTTACCTCGGTGTAGTGACAGGTAGTGACTTTGGCCTCGGTGAGACCTAATAAACACCCAACCGAGGCTAAATACGTCAGACTCAGTGCTATTTACGACTAAAGCCTCGGTCGTACTTAAGTGGAAGCCTCGGTCAGATGGCCGAAGCCTCGGTCGACCCTCGAGGTACCTCTGGCGTAATCACCGTCATTATTGATGAGTGTACAGAAGTCGCCACATCGAGATTCGTTTTATACTAGATATTTGTATGTAGGATTAGGATTAGCTATAGGATGATCTGCAGAGGCTGTCAGAGCCTCTGAATATTCAGTAATAAATCAGCAGTCTTCCCCCCAAGTCTTCAGAGGTTAAGTCCGACTCCGGTAAGTGTTAGCTAGCTTACTGTAGTGCCTGGATACGCCTGGCTTAGTGGTATGGCTGTTGGCGGACTAGAGGTTTATTAATTAATAGTCCACCGAGGCCAAGCCAAGAGTAGGCGTGGCCGAGAGGCTAGAGTGGCACTTAGAGTGTCGTTCTGTGTGTGTGTGTGTGAGGTTTAAGTCCCCTAGAGTATATTTTACTACCGACCGAGGATTACCTCGATCCCCTTTGTATTAGGCCTAATCAGCCGGTACCCTTCCATCTTAGGGACTGCAAAAGGGTTGCGCGAAAGCGCTATATTGCATTCTAGCCCTCGTTCGTGGCTAGTTAGTGCAGGTTTTGGGTTGACCGAAGACAACCTTGGTACACATAGGCTTATATCCAACCCGGTGTAAGGGATCGTTCCTGGACCTCAGGTTTAGATCCAACTTTCGTTGACCCTTTCGGGAAGACGTGTGTTGTTGGTGGGACTCGTACCGTACGGTAGCGAGATTTTCAGCGTGTTCAAACACGACATCGCCAATTTCGCCCCGGCAGCAAACCCGACGCCGATCGACTCTGCAGCAGTGTCCGAGTTCCTTCTGCACCGCCAAGCCGTCACGCGGTTTGTGCGTGACGCGCTCCAAGCAGCTGTTGACCGACAGAAGGCGAATGCAGATCGGCGGGGCCGGAAGAACATGTCGTCCTTCCGGCGAGGCGAACGAGTACTTCTATCTACGGATGGCATCCAAGGAACTGCTGTGATGAACTTGGGTGCAAACAAACTGGCGCCACGTTTTATTGGGCCGTTCAAAATTTTGAAGGTTATCGGTGATGCCTACACGCTAGACATTCCTACTGCACCCGACGTTTTACGTCGGGCGCCTCAAGCCCTACGTTCCTGCGACGATCCCTGCACCGGAGGCCGAGCGTCCGCGGCCGACGCGTAATCCGAACCGCCCTGCTGACGTCGAGTCGGCCCTCGCTCCTCAGGCGAGGGCGTCGCCGAGCGTGACACGAGCGACTCCAAGTGACGAAGCCACTTCGGGATCACGCGCCGCACCTGCTCCGATCGAGTCGCAGCAGTCTCCGCAGCAGCAGCACACTCGCGCGCAGACTCAGCGAGGCTATGAGTCTCCATCGCGCCGCCCCTCGCTTGATCGAACTCCTGCTCCCTCATCGGGCGCTACGAGCGATGTGTACATTCGGAGCAGCGTGATCCCTCGACAGTCGCCGAAACCACCGAAACCGGCGACCCTTCAGAGTCGTGGCTCTGAAGCGACGCCTCGACCCTACGAGACGACCTTTCGTCGAGATGGTCCGCCCCCGCTTGTCGATGCGCCAGGAGCTCGGCGCTGGATTGCCGAGCGCATCGTGGATCAAGAGACGCGCAGGACACGCGCAACGGGCACGGCACCGATGTCCAGGCGACCAAAAGGTACTATCGGGTCCGCTGGCTTGGATTCCCGGCAGCGGAGGACACGTGGGAGTCTCGCGATCGTCTGATTGAAGACATTCCAGACGTTGTCAAGGAGTACGAGGTCACGCTCGCACTGGTATTCGACGACAGCAGCTCGGAAGACGACCATGATCTCGTGAGCTTCATCGCTCACGAGTATCCGCGACGTGATCCCCTGAGCAACGACGACGCCATTGCGACCGCCATCAGTGACGAAGCTCCAGCGAACAGTCGCGACGCGAACAGTCGCGGCACGAGCAGCCGCGACCACAGCGATGACGAACACGCCGCCACGATTGTTGACATGGCCATTTCAACAACTACGTCGTTGGCTACGAGGTCCGGCGCTCGTAGCGCCATGCTCCCCTCGGCCTGCACTTGCATCGCGCGCGCCTGAAGGTCTTGGTGCCCCCGTAAAGCGCCCGACTCGGCTGCACGTTGCCGAGCGGTTCCCGACGACGCCATGGATTAAAGATTGAGCGCGCAGCACCTCCGCTGCTCGCGCCCGTCGGCCAGTTCGTCTCTTCGATCACTTCCCGATGCGACAGCACTCACCGTGGGTGTAGCGGGGCTACACATTCGGCTAACCTCACCTTAGTGCAACACGCACTAAGTGGATACATTCAGGTGGGCCACATCGCAGTGTGGTCACCATTCATATTAGGAAGCAGTCCTATTGGTCAGAAAGCAGGGTCTTTCTACCAGTAATACTCGAGCATTAGGTCAGGGTTTCTGCCAACCACTCGTTGGCAGAACCCCTCTTTATAGATATCAGTTTTAGGAGGAAAGCCACAGTTAACAAACAATTCAGTTCTCATTTTACCGAAAAAGCTACTATTTGTACCTTTATTTAGATCTAATTATACTTGTGGATACAAGTATACTTAATCTAAGTTAAATACACCTTACGCTTCCTCATACACGTGCGCTCACGTGTAAGCTAAAGTATTGGGCTAAGTAAGCCCATTACAGTGGGTGAGTGCAACTTTGAGAGGGGGGTGATGTAACGGGCTGGTTACGGTTACGTAAGTAGGTAGACAGAGTTACATAAGTAGGTAGGAGCCTCATGACTACATACACAAAAGTAGGTACAGGCACACGGCTAGCGTGTGCACTGTTGTCATTACCTGATTGGATGGAAGTGGGGAGCCAGACCCATTTCAGCCAATCAGGCATCGACTTAGATTTGAGTGGTTCACAAAGAGAACGGGAGCCCCCGCTCCCGTTCCATAAATAAACAGAGTTAAATGTGCCCCAAACCTGACACTTGGTTCTACTATTGCGAGCTTCTTCTTGCATCTATAATGTACGCTAGTGACGGTACTTCTTACCTCGTTACATAAGGACCACGTTGCACGAGAGCCAACCGCTGAGGAAGATCGCAATTTAGACAGGGATTCAGTATGCAGATAGAAAGCAGTAGATATAACTTTATGAGTGTTATTAATACAAGTGAGTTTTAACTCTAATCTACAAGTGTGCAAGTCCCTTTAAGTACCCGGTACTAAAGCGGACCGATAAGGCAGGGCCTTTTGCAAAAGAAGCAACAGAGACGCCAGGCGTATGTTGCGGTTAACGGGTTACGCTTCCTCTAAGCTACGGTGCGTGTGACCCCCGTCACAGCAGTGTGGAGAAGCGAGATCCGAGAAATCGGAGGTCGCCGTTGATTGACAAGTGAGAGACTGGGACCCGGCTGGTCACTATTATGAAACACTGACCTGGCGGGATCTACACCAGGGAGGAAGCAGGGAGACGCAGGACGGAAGCTGACAGAGCGCCGAATGGGCAGAGTGGACGTGGATCAGCGGAGGCACCCAGATCAAGTGGTCTGAAGGAGATTGGAAGATTTGGATCTAGGGCCCAGATCGGGATCAGATCTGATACCGAAGCGCAGATCCAGCATTGCGGATCCGGCGATGACGACACACAAGGGTCCAGGATGACGCCATAATAGAGGTAAAGGGAGGCTACAGAGCCAGTAGGTATCGATGGGATGATAGCTGGATAGAAGGATAGGTTGGTAGGATGGGATCGGACTTAAGCATAAATCAGTATCGAATTTGCCTTGGACATCGCAACCGTCTTCGCCTGGAAACGAGAACTACATTGGCCCAACAAGAAGAAGAAGAGGTAGCGGTAAGAGATCTAGTGCTGGTTAAGTCTGGATAATATATTGGCCAGATCTAGACCTTCCTAGTGACCTACCCTCAAGTGCGGATCCCAGATCAACCGGAGTTCACAGCTTGGCCGGTCGGGTCTTCGACTCTCAACAACCACAGATCCCGCTATAGGAAGCGGCAAGCATCGCAAGGAAAGGAACGTAAAGGACAAGACCCCGTAAAGGCAACCCCACGGCCGGATCCAGATCCAGGCCGCCAGATCCGAGTGCAAGACTACTCGATCTGGAAGTACAACCGCGAGCCGCGTGAAGATTTCCGCGCCGGTCCACCCCATCCCCGCGTCCCGCCAAGACTGTCTCGACTTCAAGGCGTTCACACTTCGGAAGACACCAGAAGAGCAAGATCCAGCCCTACCGACGGGTACACAAGGTGACCCAGTTCAGCACACGTCACGGCAGATCGGAGTACCCCCTCCGTTAGTCGGTGTTCGGGCACAGTTGGCAAGCCGGACTAGCGATCTCGCAGATTTTGCTGATCCCGCAACACCACAATGGTGCGCGTGCCCGGATCTTCTGGTGACTCGGGATTTCACCGTGAGTCCCAAGAAGAAGTCAAAGTGAAGATAGAGCAAGGGGACCAGGCGTCATCGGACCTCGGATCGACGACGACGCCGCTGAATGAAGCAAGAACCGCAGATCGACAGTGTACTGGGAGGAACTCTATCGACGGAAAGGAGGCAGATCCGGATCCGGATCTGGAAGATAAACCTCAACCTCCTCCCCAGGTCCCCTCGGGGACCCCTGTGAGTCTCGATTCACATCGAGACTCACTAACAAAACAAACTAAAGCCGGACAGAACCGGTATGCGTTCGCGGACTCGCCAGTCAAGCTGCCGACAGGGGATCCCATATTGAAGCCCAGCTGGGAGTGGGAAGGCAAGGTGCCTGCCAAACGGACAACGCTCAAGGCCCCATATCTGGAGGACGAGCCCAAGGACAGACTAGTTCCAGCCAGGATCAAGACGGAGACGTCGGACCCAACATGGAACGAGGCAGATCTGGAGTCCAGATACCACAGGAAGGAACTCCAGGACTTCATGACCCACAACCCGATTATGCAGATCTTACGACCGACGCAGATCGGAGATCATACCGGACCAGTGACGGCACCAGCTTCGACAGACAATAAGCTGGAGGCGATCAAGATCCTCATGAACCTACTATGGGAAGCGGGCCTGGTAGCTGGAACGTACGACGCAGACGACCTGTTCCGTCCAGGTTTACGGATGTACCAGACGTCGGCGAAGGAACTCTTCGATAAGCTGAAAGTGATAGTCGGAGAGAAGGCTGCGAACCCCAGCACGACCTCAAGCCCGGACTCACCGACCCAGATCGGCTCCACAGGTGACCGAACTTCCTCACCTTTCGTGTCGGCAGCTGAGGCGGATTCGGACGCGTCGTCGGAGCCACGACGGATGTCGCTAGGCCCCACTGGTGCCGCGATGTTGCAGGCCAGATCCAAGGCGTCACGACCGAAACCTACCCGAACCAAGGCGAAGAAGACCTCCGGGACGGTGAATAAGCCGACGGCTTCCCCTCCCCATATCGTGGTCGTGAGCGAAGACGCTACAACCTCGACGGATAAGATGGAGTCCTACTTCCAAGCAGCCATAAGTCGTTTCCTTCGAGAGCAACAGGTCGCCACGACCCTCCCGAATCCAGGAACCAGGGACGTGGAAATGGAATCCGCCGGATCGGAAGACTTGGAGAGATTACAGTGGGAATATGACCCAGACGACTTAGATCTCCCCACCGCAGCACCGGCAGCAGTAGCCACGGCAGCGGTCGGATCCTCGGACTCGACACTGATTCAACGAGTCCGGATCTCCGCCATCTCAGACTTGAAGGAGTTTACGGGAAAGGACCAAGACGAAGATCGAGCGAGGGCCTAGATCAGCAAGGTGAAGTCTTCCTTCATGCGTGACCAAGCCTCCGATGAAGAGAAGCGCCTGACCCTCGCAGACCTGCTGTCAGGGCCGGCGAAGAACTGGTACCGGCAGCTGCCGAGGTCCACCCGCAACAAGTGGACCGAACTACTCAGGAGCTTCCAGATCCAATATTGCGGGTTCGGAATCTCAGTAGCCCGCCAATACTACCAAGCTCGGAAACGCTCAGATGAGTCCGCGCTAGAATACCTGCACAGGCTCAACGTGGCGGGCTTACGAGCACGACTGAAAGTCAAGGACGGCGGCACCAAGGAACGGAAAGAACATGTGGACCATTCCATCGAGACACTGGGAGATCCTGAACTGGCCGACAAATTAACGTTGCTACGACTGTCAGACGCAGACGATTTGGAGGAAGTGTTGCGGGCCCTAGACAGGGCGAAGAGTCGCCAGAAGAAGACGACCGCTGGATCCAGCCGGTACAGGCAGAAGACAGCTCCATCGCCGGCGCCAGCCGCCTCGGCCAAACAAGTGCGGGCGATACAGATCCAGGCGCCAGACTCGGAGTCAGACTCCAATTCAGACGGATTGGACTCGGATCGAGATGAACATCGCAGGATCTACCTTGCCGCAAGCGACGAAACCTCGCCGCCCGGAGAAGAGCAGAAGGCTTCGGATCGCGAGCCATCGGATCGCCGCACTCCGGACCCTCAACCCGGAGATACGAGACCACGATATCAAACGGACAACACGGACCGGGGGCGATGCTCTCACTGTGGCTCCAAGAAGCACACCGACTTAGGTTGTTGGAGACGTCTGACGTGCAAGAAGTGCGGGAAGAGAGGCCACCCGGCAGATCATTGCCTGTTCGTATGCCGAGGATGTGGAGAACTACACGACATGGGGAAGTGCCCGATGGAGGAATTCTACAAGCAGATCCGTCAGTGGTTTGATCCAGTTAAACATGCTGGGATGCTGCCAGAGATGGCAGAGAAGATGTTAAACTAGGACGCTCGCCGGGATGGAATCCGGTACGAGCCGAGCGCTCTAGGTATTGCATTTATGCATACGTGAACAAGCCATCGATAGATCAAGCTAGCAGAAAGCCAGATCTACGCGATAATACATTTGATCTACAGGGGAAACGCACTACCGCCATATCCAGTCTTTGCCCGGCGGGTGATTTTGACAGAGCGGAGACCGCCGAAGTGATCGACCTCAATCCTGGTACCTCGCGTGGGTACTGGAAGCAACAGGACCCAGATCTCTGGTTCTCGCCTACGGAAGGGGAAAGTATTTCCCTGAACCATCAGCCTAGTCTCGTGGCTGAATGTAAACGAGCCGGGGATCCGAGTCCAGATCTGTTGCCCGGAGAATCGAGAGGATACTGGAAGCATCATGCACCCGGAAAATGGTTCCGGCAGGCTAAGATCGCGGGGAAGATAAACAATGAGAAAGCGGTCCTGCTCCTCGATACTGGCGCCGAGGTGTCTATCGTGGACACTACGTTCGCCCAGCGGATGGGGTGCTATGCGGATAGGAGCCAGAGTCAAGACTGTGTAGGCATCGGAGATACGGTATACTCGGATGCCGGAAGGACGCGGATCAAGATCACGCTGGCAGGGTACCTGGTGTACTTGTTTGACATCTGGGTGGGTGATCTGTCGGGGCAAGAAGCTATCCTGGGGATGGATTTCATGGTGCCGGCAGGGATCCGGTTGGATTTAGCTGATGGGTCACTATGTCTCCCAGACGAGGTGCGGATCCAGCTCAGCGGCAGACGCCAGCTGTATAACGACAAGGCAAGGGTCGTCCGGTTGGACCAGCATTTGCAGATCGACGTAGGAGATTCGATGGAAGTGCCCATGCGGAGGCAAAATTCGGATCAGGACACGTTGTGGGTGACCAGGGGAAGCCGATGGGTGCCGACAGTGAGTCGAGGACCAGGCAAAGCACTATATCTGACGATCACGAACATCGGAGAAAAGAAACTGATTTTACAAGGCGATGAGCCGATAGCGATGTGGCTGGCCGGAGATCGGGTGCCTCGACTGCAAGGTTTTGTGACGGCCGGATCTCGCCGCTACTTGGAATGGCAGAATCTGGCTCTACAGGCAACCACGGACGCTAAATTATCAGAGAAGTACCGACGTCCAGAACAGCCCGATCTACCAGCGGTGGTACGACCAACCTATCCAACCCCACGGGCGATACTGCGCAAGCCCAGCCCAGGCAGCGACCAACGGTTAAGGTCGGGGGAGCAGAGATTTGTTCTACCCGTCCAGGTATCTGGGAGTCTACCAGATCCGGGAACAGAAGTAGATGACTCAACGCCAACCTCCCAGGATGGGGACCTCGAGTTAACTGCCGACCCAGATCCGGATGGACAGCCTGTAGACGAAGCAGTGAACGAGTCAGAGAGCCAGAATACGGAAGGAGTGACGGACGTCCCGAAGGAAGGTCGGAAAGAAGTGGAAGGGACAACTCCTGAGACGGCACCGTCGGATCCAACCTCCGGAGGGATGACAGCTGAAGTTGCTAGCCCTGTAGAGGATGAGCAAGTATGCTATCGTGAAGGAGGCGATCTCAGAGCTGAAGAAGTGGAGTCAGAGATGGCTGTGTTGCCCGAAGTTACACAATCGACCGAGGAGGTGACGATAGAAGATATTCAAGTAGGGGATCCGACCGTCAACTCAGCGGAGGAGATAGATCGACTACGGCGGCTGATCTGGAGGCGCCGACACCTGCTTATCGGGAAAGGCAACGCACTGCCCCCCTCAGCCAGAGGAATCGTCTGCGATATCGATGTGGGAGGCGCTAAGCCCATCGCGCAGCGGGTACGCAAAGTGGCTCCCCCGTTTCGGGAGAAGCTCTCCGATCTGATCAAGGGGTTGCTTGGGGCTCGGATCATTAATATGTCAACTTCACCCTGGGCCTCGCCGATTGTGGTGATCATCAAGAAGAATGGGGTGGATATCAGGCTTTGTATTGACTACCGGTTGGTCAACAGCCTGACGAGGCTTATGATCTACCCGATGCCTCTAATCAACGACTTACTGGAAGATCTGGATAAGGTGCTATGGTACTGCTCGCTAGACATGGCAAGCGGGTTCTGGGTAGTGACCATGACGGACCGCGCTCGCGCGATCTCGGCGTTCATTACCCCCTTCGGACTGTTCGAGTGGAACAGAATGCCCTTTGGCCTGAAGAATGCCCCGCAGATCTATCAGTGGATGCACGATAACGCGCTGTATGGCTTCACGCGGATCCCGCGACTGGAAGGGGGTCCCGTGCCGAAGCAGCTGGATCCAAAGACAACCCCGGACTTGATACCCTCCGAACCTAAGGATGACGGCAAGAAGTCGGTGCTAGGGCGCAGATCCTACATTGATGATATTCTGATCACGGCCGAGTCCTGGGACCACCTCTGCAGCAGAGTGGAGGGCTTGCTCGAGGTGTGCGACGAGTGGAACCTGTCTATTAGTGTGGTAAAGAGTTTCTGGGGTAAGGATCGAGTGGAGTATCTCGGGCATAAGGTGTCGAGCCATGGACTGGAGGCGAACCCGAAAGATCTGTCGGCGTTGACGGAACTCCCGTTCCCCGGTTCGCTCCGGGCCATGCAATCCTTTTTGGGGAGCCTCAACTACTACAGTAAGTTTATTGAGGATTACGCGATCTACGCTGCAGTGCTTTACGAACTACGGGAAGTAGACTTTGCAGCCATGGGTAAGCCGGAGAACCGACCTCGGATCCAAGATCTAGCAGCATCCGCAGACGACAGTATGGGAGGAGTCGGCAGGCCGGTTGAGGCCGATCTACGTTGGATCCGGGCTCACAAGTCGTTCGCCAAGCTGAAAGAGAAGGTGGCGACCACGTCGATCCTGCGCCACTTCCAACCAGAACTACAGCCAGTGGTGGTCGTCTATGCCAACGACTGGGCGATCTCCGCGGCCCTGATGCAAGAGCATGACGAGGTGTTCCACCCGGTTATGTTCGCGAGCCGTACGTTGAAGTCAAACGAGCTGAACTACGGGATCGTGGAGAAGGAGGTGTTGGCCTTGCTCCGTATCTTGGATTTGGGGCATAACCTGTTGGTGGGACGGGAGATCAAGGTGCTGGCCCGCTACTCGACCCTGGCCTGGTTGTTCAGAGCCTCTGGGCTACAAGGTCGGCTCGGACAGTGGGCAGCTCTGCTATCCCCTTGGACTCTCGAAATCGTGAAGTGTACGAAAGGAGAAGACGAGATCCTGGGGGCGATTGCCGCTACCATCACGCCCCGAGCCGAAGTGGATCAAGCCTTGATCGCCATCGCGCCGCGCAAAGAACCTCGACGCAAGGTACAGGCCCCGATCCCGACGGTGTACCCCGGGGAAAGTCTGTGGGTGGTAAGCTTTGACGGATCTGCCCGCGTCAAGCGCGGTGGGGGCGCTTATAGCGCGATCCTGTGGAAATTGCCCGAATGGACAGTAGTGAAGGCCCGATCGGAGTATGTGGATGGCCTGACTGTCAATGAGGCTGAATACCGAGGCCTATTGCTGTGCATGGACTTACTGGATGGGGAAATCCAGCAGCGTCTGGTAGTGTGTGGCGACTCTAATCTGGTGATTCGACAAGTTCGAGGAGAGATCGACTGCAAGGCCCCCGGCTTGACGCTATTGAGGCAGAAGGCACTGGACCGTTTACTGGCGTGGCCAGATCACGAGCTGCTCCACGTTAAACGAGATTGGAACGGGAGTGCCGATAGCCTGGCGGGTGCTGCCCTACAGCGCCAAGCTGGGGTTGACGTGGAGGAAGAGTCCGACTTTGAGAATCTGGTGACGCTGAACCGCCTTGAAGAGATCCTGGCGGCGAAGGAAGCAGAAGAGCATCCCACAGCCAGGATCTGCCCAGTGGCTACGAGGGCGACCGGCGACGCCAGATCCCGCCCCGCGGTACTCCAGGAGGAAGTAGTAAGGGATCTGCGGATCGGGCGGATCAAGCAAGCTCAAGACGAGGAAGTGTGGATCGCCGGTTTAAAGAAATACCTGGTGGGAGCCGTACACGACTTGTCCCCCGAAGATCTCAAGTCCTACAATGCCGTCGGATCCGATTACGACGTGGATCTGGACGGACTGCTGTTCTACTGCCCGCCCGCCAAACGGACGACGGAAGAACGTGATGGGTTGATGCGGTTGGTGGTCCCTGAAACGCTGCAGCAGGATGTGCTGCATCACTACCACTCTAGTCTCGAAGGGGGACACCAA
The DNA here is from genome assembly GCA_033557925.1 of Phytophthora x cambivora. Lineage (NCBI taxonomy): Eukaryota > Oomycota > Peronosporomycetes > Peronosporales > Peronosporaceae > Phytophthora > Phytophthora x cambivora. The sequence continues at coordinate 109,425 of JAUCEB010000012.1, read as the reverse complement.
GGGATCGGACGAACATATCAGCGGATCCGAGATCACTTCCATTGGAGAGGGCTTTACCGCAGCGTGCAGCGTTATGTGGGAGAGTGTGTAGACTGCGAGACGGGGAAGGGGCGACCCACACTCCAAGGGGAGTCACCAGGCAACATCCAAGCGACCTACCCTTTCCAAATCATCGCGATGGATCATATCCCCTCGCTGCCCAAGTCACACAAAGGTAATACTGAATTGTTGATTTGGGTGGATCTGTTCACGGGGTACGTGGTTGCGAAGGCGAGCGCGTCGAGGACCGCACAAACGATAGCGGAGTCCTACGAAGAATGCGTATTCAGAAGATTTGGGGCCAGCGAAGTGATCCGACACGATCGGGAGCCTGGGTTTATGGCTGACTTCTTCATATCCTTCAACAAGATCCTGGGTCAGCGACAGCGGGCTACGATGGCTTATCGGCCCCAGGCGAACGGGACAGCTGAACGAATGGTGCAAACTACCACTCGCGCGCTCAAGATGTATGTGCAGGAGCTAGACCAACGAGACTGGGACGAGTATGCAGAAAGACTTATATTCGCTATTAACACGGCCCAAGACCGGATCCGAGGGGAGACACCTTTCTATCTGGTGCATGGATGGGATGCCCGATCTACACTGGAGGCAACTTTGCCGGTGGGCAACACCGCACGTCGGGATCGGGAGCCTCGGAGATGGAGATATCAGATCCAACGATACTACCAACAGGCGAGATCGCAAGTCGGCGAACGGATCAGAGAGGCAATCTCAGATCGAGCAACTCGCCACAATGAGGAAGTCCGACCACATGAGATCGAAATCGGGTCTCAGGTGTGGCTATACCTGGATCGAGTGAAGGAAGGCTACGCTAGGAAGCTGGCACACCTGTGGCATGGTCCTTTCCGGGTGATGGAAAAGATCGGAGAACATGCCGTCAAGATCGAGACCGCTGGTACAGAATACCGGCTATTTCCTGTAGTGCATATCTCCAAACTCAAGTTGGTGAGAACGTTCCCTGACAGACCCACGGCTCGTTTGCTCGACGAGGGATCCGGGCGGGTGGATCTGGACGAAGCCCTCCTCCCCGAAGATAGCTGGATCCGCGATTTGGACGAAGATGAATATGAAGTGGAAAGGATAGCAGATATGAAGACGGGGAAACGGACCCGGTACGGCCGGATCTATCGCGAGTTCCTAGTGTGTTGGCGAGGATACGAAGATCCGACATGGGTCGACGAGGCAGACCTCAATTGTGGGGCGCTGCTACATGAGTTCCGCCGGAATCACACCAGCCGAAACCGGTTCGGAGTGATGCAATCTCACGAGGAGTAGTGAGGTGGGAACCTCGGAGACGAGTTGGTCGTGTCCGAGTGAGAAGAAGAAGATGGATCTGCAGGAAGGGTGCAGATCGGTGGAATGTGGAGTGAATGTTTACATGCAGAAGAAAGAGAAGGCGAGACAACCAGATCGTGAAGTCCAGATCGCAATCCGAACGACAAGCTACATCCCAGAAGAGCGGATCAGAAGAAAGAAGAACGATGTCTCCTCAACGAAAGTAGATTAACGGTTATGTACGCGAAAACAACAAAGGAGCAGCTAAGAAGATGTACTCAGAAGCCATACGACGTTCTGGACCTGGATCCAGAGCCGGAAGATTACTTAGCGCCTTGAGCCAGAACCCCGAAGAACTTACTTTCCAGGCGGGCAATGGAGCGAGCTGGATGTTGGTCGGGTGAATCGCGGAAGTGGTTGCGCCACGGATCGGCAGAATTGGCCTCGTCTAGAGCCTCGAGAAGGTCGGTGGGTTCAGCTCGGTGGAGGTTGGGGTCCCGAAGGTTCGCTTGACGCGACACTAGACCTGGATACCACGTCACAGTCTCGGAACGCTTCGGGAAATGGAGGAAGAATGGATCCAACAACAGATCCAGGTCACACCAGCCCTCACGCATCGCTAGGATGAAGATCTCCAGAAACGCTTTCCAGTGGGCGCCGGCGTGCGATCGACGATTGTTGCGTTCCTTCTTGTAAACGCCGAGCCAGGGATGGTTCGCTATCATGGCAGGCGTGATGACGAAGAAGTGCGTAGCTTCCCAATACGACTGCAGACAGTCGGGTTCATGGGCCAGGTAACGCCGGATCGCGACCCCAAATCGTCCCCCCACATCTTCCTCGAAAGAGAGCGCGTCGGCATCGCTTGCTCGTTCTAAAACCTCCCAAGGCCGAGTGTTCAACAGAGCTCGCACGTTATCCTCCGTGATCAGGTCCACGCAGTAGTCTCGAGGCGTGTATTGGCGTCGGTCTGTGGGGGCGATCCGGGTAAACAGCCAGCCGGGACGAGTTGGAAGGGCGGGGAACAACGCGCTGATCAACATGGTGACCATAGCCATGTCCTTGATCTGGTCAGCCAACCACGGATCCACCTCGCGCTGGATCATAGCGCGTGCTTGAGCCCGCCCCGGAATACAGAGCTCCTCTGGACCAAATGGGGCCACAGGTCTCATCGGATCCAGAGGTGGAGTTCCAGCAGGCTGACGGCGAGGCGAAGCTGGTACACCTCCCGACGGGTCAGCATCCAGAGCTGATCGGGGGGCCGAATCCGCATCCGAGTCGGAGCCGTCAGATCCACCAGGCGACGCACCGGATCCAGCCACTCGAGGGCCACGACGAGGAGACGCTTGTCGCCGCCGACGTTCGGCTGAACGAGACTGGGCGAGAGCCTGCAGAGTTTGGTCTTCCAGGAGGTCGTTGGCCACCTCGGCAGTATCTTCGTCTTCCTCCTCGTCGCTACTCGATTTAGCGTCGGAATTTCCCCCACCACCAGATCCAACAGAAGCTTGAGCCCCAGAACCAGCGTCCGAGTCGGCGTCACTGGCGTCAGATCCTCCTCGGTCGTCGTCGGCGAGATGTCCGTCGTCTTGAGTCAAATCGACGGGACTAGAACCACTCCCATTAGCCGAATGGGCCCCTTGGACCCACGGTCGTCGTCCCCCGGAGAGAGAGGGACTACTCGACGCTTGGCAGGAGGCGCCGGACTGGATCCAGGCGACGTTGGTAGACTACGCGGTCGCTTGGGATTCGGAGTTGGGGTGGCAGCGTCAGATCCAGGCAGAGCCCGATCTTGAGGGCCTGCTGGGGGATCGGGTACGGAAGGAACCACAGGCGTGCGACGCAGGGAGTGCAGCACAGCCGCTAGGCCCGAAGTACCCGCATCTACGACGGAGATCGGCCCCACTGTCGCGGCCACAGTCGCTATCTTCTGATTTGCGACGTCGAGGTCGCGCTGGAACGAGTCGCGCTCCCGTCGAGCCTGATCGCGTGCGTCACGAGCGGCATCCCGCTCGCGCTGCAGCACTCGGACCGAGTGCTCCAAATCTTGGAGGCGACGCTTCGCGCCCGCGAGTACCTTGGCTGGAACTCCCTGCGCCTGCTTAGCAGCAGCCAATTTGGCGTCTGTGAGAGGTACGAAAAGAAGCACAATCGAAAGGTTAGTAGGGGAAGTCAAGACCGAAAGGAGAAGAGAGAAGACGCACCGAGATCCGAAACGTCGCCACGGAGGCGGTCGGCGTCGTCCCGCGCGGCGTTGCGATCTTGGACCGTGCGGGTCAAATCTTTGGTCGAGGCCGCTAGAAGGGCTCGAAGACGGTTCAACTCTGCCGAGGAATCACGGCACGAACGTCGGTGCCCCTGAAGATCTTCCTCCACAGCACCCAGTCGGTCGCTAACGCGAACAGCCTCGACTCGAGCCGCATCTCGTTCCTGGGTTAGCCGGTCCAGGTCGGAAGGATCCACACTCGAAGCCTCTGCGAGTCTTGCGGCCCGAGATTCGGCCTGCTGCAAGGCCTCAGCGGCCCGGTTCAAACTGGTCTCTGTGAGGAGCAACTCGTGTTCGGCGTTCTCACGCGCGCGATCCAGATCGTTGCGATCCTCTTGGAGCTGCTCGATCTCGTCACCGGCCAGCCGCACCTCTTCGGCTAAGTGGTCACCCTGTTCCTGAAGGGTATCTCGCTCGAAGACCGCTTGATCAAAGCGCGACTCGAGGTTGCGGAACTCGGCCTCGTGCTGCCGGAGTCGAGATTCGAGCTGGACTACGGCCGGGTCGCGAGCAGCCTCCGGGTCGCTTGGCTCTTGGAGGGCAGTGATCTCCGCGCGGAGGCGTCCCACTTCTCGTTGCTGCGCGCTGTATAGACTCTCCAGAGCTCGGAGATCGTGAGTCTGCCGGAGCAGAGTTCGAGAGAGGCGGTGCAAGTCGTCTGCCGTCACGCTACGGGAGGACGCGGCTGCCTGGAGATCAGCACTTGCACGCGCGAGACGTCCACGCAGCAAGGAGTTGAGGCGGCGGAGCTCGTCAGCGCTGGCTTCGGCCGGAGGAGACTGGCTCGGCGATCTTGGAGGCGACGCAGAAGACATGGAATCTTGGACTGGCGGACCAAAAGGATGGAGTGTGCGAATGGGAATGACGTGAAGTTGGAACCAACGCCGGAGTGATGGAAAGTGCTCGCAGTGATGTCAGTTGGGCAACAACAACTACGAGCAGGAGGCGACTGTGGAGAAGCGAGATCCGAGAAATCGGAGATCGCCGTTGATTGACAAGTGAGAGACTGGGACCCGGCTGGTCACTATTATGAAACACTGACCTGGCGGGATCTATACAAGGGAGGAAGCAGGGAGACGCAGAACGGAAGCTGACAGAGCGCCGAACGGGCAGAGCGGACGTAGATCAACGGCGGTAGCCCAGATCAAGTGGTTCGAAGAAGATCGGAGGGTTTGGATCTGGAGCCCAGATCGGGATCAGATCTGATACCGGGGCCCAGATCCAGCATTGCGGATCCGGCGATGACGGCACGCCAGAGGCCTGGATGACGTCATAACGGAGGTAAAGGGAGGCTACAGAGCCGGTAGGTATCGATGGGATGATAGCTGGATAGAAGGATAGGTAGGTAGGATGGGATCGGACTTAAGCATAAATCAGTATCGAATTTGCCTTGGACATCGCAACCGCCTTCGCCTTCGCCTGGAAACGTGAACTACATTGGCCCAACAAGAAGAAGAAGAGGTAGCGGTAAGAGATCTAGTGCTGGTTAAGTCTGGATAATATATTGGCCAGATCTAGACCTTCCTAGTGACCTACCCTCAAGTGCGGATCCCAGATCCACCGGAGTTCACAGCTTGGCCGGTCGGGTCTTCGACTCTCAACAACCACAGATCCCGCTATAGGAAGCGGCAAGCATCGCAAGGAAAGGAACGTAAAGGACAAGACCCCGTAAAGGCAACCCCACGGCCGGATCCAGATCCAGGCCGCCAGATCCGAGTGCAAGACTACTCGATCTGGAAGTACAACCGCGAGCCGCGTGAAGATTTCCGCGCCGCTCCACCCCATCCCCGCGTCTCGCCAAGACTGTCTCGACTTCAAGGCGTTGACACTTCGGAAGACACCAGAAGAGCAAGATCCAGCCCTACCGACGGGTACACAAGGTGACCCAGTTCAGCACACGTCACGGCAGATCGGAGTACCCCCTCCGTTAGTCGGTGTTCGGGCGCAGTTGGCAAGCCGGACTAGCGATCTCGCAGATTTTGCTGATCCCGCTACACCACAGCAGACGTCCGGTTTCCGAACGATGACGTACAACCGGTTGCACGAAAGATGTTCAACGCTTGACCAGAAGACAGCATCCCAGGATTTAGCGTTGACGTGCACTGGGCACACACTTACTGCGTGCGGCCCGGGTGTGGTTCAACGACGTCATCATTCACGCTTTTCTGGACACTCTTGCACAGAAGTACAAAAAGAGCAAGAAAAAGTTCCTGTCTCAGCTCTGCAACCCGGCACCAAACAAAGGCAATCGCATTCCACAAACTACGCTCACCGCACTTGAGACGACCGCCAAAGACTTTGTCTTCATGCCGATTAACTTGAACCGAAGTTACTGGGCATGCATCCTAGTAGATATGATGTGAAGGGGATTTTCATGTGCTACGACAGTGTGGACAGTCAGGCCCATCACAAGCTGCTATCGCAGTTGGCAGCGGAGATAATAACAAGAGCGCTCACTGGTTTCACGCAGATCGCTGTCACAACCCTTTGCAGAAGGATAGCAACAATTGCGGACTCTTCGTGTGCCTTTTCTTCTGGAAGCGTCTGTCGAGAGACGTCGGGAGTGACTACACCGACGAAAGGCTTGCCTGCAGACGTTGGCAGATTCTCCATACCGTTGTGAACTTTCAAGCCAGCAAGAAGAACGAGGAAACGACCAACTAGATCTAACATCTAATCAACGAGCATTGCGTAACAAATCTTCTTTTGTTAACTTCAGTTTGGGTATATGTATTGACCAGGTTTTGACCAGGTTTCGTAGTATGTATTGACCATGTTCGCGCAGCATGTAATGCCCACGCGTTGACTATGTTTTGTACCTCCAGATAGATGATTCGACAGGCCGAGCTGGCGAGTCACTGTACGTGTTATAGTATCATACTTCAAGACTTCTTCGACAATTCTAGCTGGACAGATTGGCTGGACAGGATTGACCGACACCAGCCGAGATCTCTCACTCTCAATTTTTGTGACGTTTTGTCAACATGTGTCGTACATGTCCTAGACATGGGCGTGTACAGGTTTCTCGTTACGAATATATTTCCATATGGCTTCGACTTCCGTAATTTAAAGGGAAACTATTTCCGCTTCGATTGAAAAACATGGATAAAACCTGACGATACCTGGTCAATGCATTGAAAAGTAGGCCTACCCCTTATAGAATACATGGGCAGCATCAACAGCCTATATTTTTGTTGGCGTAAATGTTTAAAGTTTTAAACAACGTCTGCTTTAATTTATTATGTAAAGCGCTGCACCACTAATTTAATATTCGTGTAAACCGGTGAGAAGTAAAACAAAGAAGAGTATAGGTTTAAGTGTGTAAAATGAAGAAGATAGGGTTTCGAGTATAATGACATTATGAGTGTTAAATCTGTATTAAACTACAACTTAAATTATATTGTTGTCGGCGTTAAAGGTTTTGTATGTTTTTAACAACATGTACATTTAACACGTAAAGATTGTTGTATTAAAAATCAAATATGCATGTGTCGGTGTTAGGATGAAACCGCTGTATTAAATAGATAGTAGGGTTGACCACAGGAGTCAGTATAGTGATAGATAAAAAGAGGGATTATTTAGAACGTAATTAAAAGTAGTCAAATACGTTTTGTGTTAATTTATACGTTGTTGCTGTTGTAATAAATGTTCAAGTGAGAAACAAAGAAACAGCGATACGAAAAAAAATAGTGTTATGAAATATAGAGTATAACGACATCATAATGTCAAATATACTGTTTATTCGTGTGCCGAGGGTGTGGAGGGCTGCACGATATGGGGAAGTGCCCGATGGAGGAGTTCTATAACCAGATCCGCCAATGGTTTGATCCGGTTAAACATGCGGGGGTGCTGCCAGAGATGGCGGAGAAGATGTTAAACTAGGACGCTCGCCGGGATGGAATCCGGTACGCGAGTCGAGCGCTCTAGGTATTGCATTTATGCATACGTGAACAAGCTATCAATAGATCAAGCTAGCAGAAGACCAGATCTATGTGATAATACGTTCGAACTACATGGGAAACGCACTGCCGCCATATCCAGACTTTGCCCAGCCGACGATTTTGAGAGATCTGACGCCACCGAAGTAATCAATCTCAACCCTGTACTTCGCGCGGCTACTGGAAACAACAAGATCCAGCTCTTTGGTTCTCGCCTACTGATGGGGAAACATTCCCCTGAATAACCAGCCTAGTCTCGTGGCTGAATGTAAGCGAACTGGAGATCCGAGTCATTCGGATCTGTTGCCCAGAAAGTCGAGAGGATATTGAAAGTATCATACGCCAGGGAAGTGGTTCTGACAGGCTAAGATCACCGGAAAGATTAACAATGAGAAGGCGATCTTGCTCCTCGACACCAGTGCCGAAGCGTCTATAGTGGATACCACGTTCGCTCAGCGGATGGGGTTGCTATGTGGATAGAAGTCAGAGTCAAGACTGCGTAGGCATCGGGGACACGGTGTACTCGACGACAGGAAGGACGCGGATCCAGATCACGCTGGTAGGATATCTGGTATACCTGTTCGATATCTGGGTAGGTGATCTATCCGACCAAGAAGCTATGTTGGGTACCGGCGAGGATCCGCCTAGATTGGGCGGATGGATCGCTGTGTGCCTTTCAGATGAGGTGCGGATCCAGCTCAGTGGAAGACGCCAGCTGTATAATGACAAGGCGAGGATCGTTCGACTGGATCACCGTTTGCAGATCGACGTAGGAGACTCAATGGAGGTGCCCATGTGGAGACAAACCTAAGATCAAGACTCATTGTGGGTGACCAGAGGATACCGATGGAGCGGCTCCAACTGATAGTAAAAGCACCGCCGCGTATCAGCGGCGCTTGGCTAATATCGTACAAAAATGAAAGTCTAATAATGTAACCCGGTAGAGTACGTTACCGCTAATAAGGGTATTTTCAAAACGCATCAGCCGCTGTACATTAGTTTGAGTATTTAGAGTCGATAGTTAAAATAATAAAATGTGTTTAAAGTTTGATCATATAACGAGTTGTGGGAAGAATATTCGAAGGAGGTTTAGAATATAGTGTTTGATTGAACAACGCAAGCTGTAGAGCCCGTAACCGATGACAGTGACGTTTTGAGGATGCAGAAGCCGCTAAATATACGGGCTAGAACATGATAAATATGCATGTATCGATGTTAGGATTAACCGCTGTTAAAAAAAAGAAAGTTGGGTTGATCACAAGAGTACATATAGTGATATTGAGGTAGGGATTATGTATTATATAATGGCAAAAATCCAATAGGTATTTTAAATATAGTGATGTTGTTATATAAATTCAAGTGAATAAAAAGAAAACAAAATGAGATGCTAAGATAACGAATATGATAACAAAGAAATCATAGTATAACAACATGATATGTGTAACAGATATTGGTATGAAACACGTTGATCGGTACATGTTTTGGTTGATGTAAAAGTTAGAATGTTTGAAATACATATATGCCGATTTAGTACAGACACCGCGCCCACTTCCGACACATGGGTACACACATAAGTTTCTAAAGGGGCATGTATTATTGTTGCTGACAAGATTTTAAAATCCTAAACTGCCATGCTTGACAAGCGAAGAATGACCTCATCAACTTGTACGTCGTCACCGTAGCTGCTACTCGTCATGTCGTCTGGTTTGTCCTTGGGGCCCAGATAGCAGACACCGGTGTGACGAAAGCAGTTCTTGATCGTGTCCTTTCTGGTTACTTCACGCCAGATCTCGTCGCTCCACTTCATTGCTTGGAGCTGGTCGATCGCGTAGGGGTCCTTCGTGCTGCTGCCGGGCTCGCGCAGCTTGTTGTAGACGTAGCGAAGCTGCCGCTTCTTGTAAGCGGCCTTGAAAGATGCTATGATGCCCGCATCCATTGGCTGGATGAAGGCGGTTGTGTTGGGTGGCAGGTGCTGCACGGTCACATTGGTCAGTGCTAGATCACCCACGTCATGAGATGACGCATTGTCGAGGAGCAGCAGGATGTGGCGGCCTGCTGCTCGCATCTCTAGGTCAACGCCACGCAACCACTCTTGAAAGATGACTCTCGTCATCCATGCTTTTGTGTTGGCCTTGTAGTTGAAGCCGAGACTCTTTGCCGACTTCTTGTTGAAGCAACGTGGTTTCTTGGCGTGGCCGAGGTACAAAATAGGGAGGGCGTTAGAGCCGTCAGCATTCGCTGTCATGGCCAGCGTGAGTCTCGTCTTCTTTTTCTTCACTCCGCGCATCTATATGTATTACGCCCCGGATGAACGTTCATCCTAGGGCTTTCTAGGGTCCTATATACCCAATTTAGACATTCATCTAGGGTCCGAATGCGTTCGTCTAAGGCCCGCGGAACCGAAAATATCGTATTTTCGGCTTTTTGATCTGCTAATTTGGGTTACCCAACATCTTTCATAATTGATACCAGTAAACCCTAAAATTCCGTTTTGGTATGTTTGCTCAAGGTTACAGCTCTGAATTTCAATATAATATGGGACACTCATGTGGATTTTGCTCATATACCTGCTATTCAACATAAGTATGGAGTGATATCCACTTCGTAAACACGCGTCGCCTAACAAGAAGCCCTTCACCACGAACTTCCGCGCGGACGCGGCCGCGCACGCGAGTCGGAGATCACGACGTCCGTCGCTGCGTCCGATGCCACGCGCCGAGGAGTCTTCGTCGATCACGAGGTCCGCCGAGCAGTTCAGCGTCGCCGCAAGCGCCCCCGAGCTCCGTCACGTACGGCTGGCTGGCGGTGTGCAACCTGCAGTTGATGTCCGTGCTAGGTAATGATGGTCGTGATGCCGCCGATGCACTTTTCCGCGTCCACGACCAGCGCCCTGGACGCTTAGCAGGACCCGGGCGTTACCGCCGCCAGCCTGGACGTGACCAGCACGCGCGCCAAGCGCAGCCCGTCCGTCGCCTCGTTGCGAGGACTCGTTGAAGGTCGGCGCCGCCACGCCGCTGGTCGCTGTAAGCCGTTGGCGTCTACCGCCACGGAGCCCGCGCGCAAGGTGGTGAGTCCGCTCGCAGCGCTGAACACCGTCAGACTGGCTGCCGAGCTCAGCGATCGAATGGGCTGGACGCTGGAGTTGCCCCAATCCATGCGGGTGCTGTCGATAAACCCCTTCGCGAGCGAGAGCGAGGACCAGCGCACCTGCAGCGACGAGCTGCCCGTGATGTTCTGGAACTGGATGTAGACGGAAGCCCACTGCGCCGCGGTCAACCCCACGGACTCGGACATGTACTCGAGCCCGCTGGCGGTGGCCCACACATTGAGCACGAGCACATCGCCCACCCAGATGTGATCGCGGTCGTTTGCGATTGCGTAGAAGCGGAATTTCTCCGAGAACGACGGGAGCGGGTACCCGCTGATGTCCACGGAGAACTGCGCGCTCAGCTCGCGCGGGTCGTAGTTGGTGAGGTTCAGGTCTGTGATTGTGTCGACGCTAACCACGCGCCCGCCGACGTTGGGCCCCGTGAACTGCCGCACGAGCTGCCCGCCTGTGTTATAGTTGCTCGGCGGGAGGATTGCTGTCCCACGCGAGCTGCGAGGCGTCGATTCCGCCGCGCGGCGAGCTCACCAACGAGTACTCGAAGGTGAAGTACGGCGAGCTGCCCACGTCGCACTGGTACCGGATGTAGATGGACAACCACTGCTTTGCGTTGAGGAAGATCTGGGAGCTCACCCGGCTGCTGGACGTCTCGGCCCACCAGTGGATCACGAGCTGCGAGTTCACCCACATGTGCACGCGGTCGTTGCAGGTGATGAAGAACGTGTAGGTCTCCGAGTAGTTCTGGTGGATGCAGCCGATGATCTCGCTGGAGTACCCGTCCGTCAGCCCCGCAGGGAAGAACTTGGAGAACCGCAGCGTGTCGACCAGCTGTATGCCGACCATGCGCCCTACCAGGTTTGCGGAGGAGTACGACGTGATGATCACCGAGCCCACGTTGAGGTTGGATATCACACCCGCCAGATCGAGCCCCTGGATGCGCTCGGCCTGGAGCGTGTTCACGCCCTTGACGCTGCCGTACGCGTCCAGCACCACGGCTCACTTCGCGGTGGCTGTCCCGGGCACGACCGCCGTGGCGTTAAGGTGTGCATCAGTAGCTCGCACCAGCGCGCCGCCCAGCTTGAGCCCCGCGGCCAATCCGTCGTGGCTGGCGATGTCGAGCGTGTTCACGGTCGCGCTCGCCGGCTGGCTGACGGCCCCCATGCGCCCAACGGGATGGTCGCCGTCCGCGAGTTGATATTGCTGATGTTGCTGAGATCGTCGAGCACAAACGCCTTCCGCCGCTCGGCCACGCCCTCCGTTGTGTCCGTGTAATTCAGTTAAGCCGGTCGAGGTGACCAACTGGCCGTTCAGGGCGAGCCACGCCGTGGCCCCGCCGTGGTTTTCCACCTGCAGCGCCTGGACGGCGAAGGGGGTCGTCAGCTGGCTGTCGAGCGCGTCCGTGGATATGCGGGCCGGTCCACGGAGCTTCAGTTTGTCGTTGGGCACGAGTGCTTAGTTGGCGGTGGCGACCCCCGCGGGCGTGTACATCAAAGACAATGGCGCCCGGGGCCAAGTACTGCAAACTCAACGACTCGTGCATCCTCATGAACGTCAACTTGGCCGTCGAGGTTCCGGCCAGCTCGACGGCGCTGGATCTGATCGCTTTCGCGGCTTCTTTCATCATTCAGAAGCGCAGTCAATACTGGAACGTCCGGAGCTTCCTGCATTTTTATTGACAGTCCTGGCAGCATACAATTCACTCATAGAGCCCGCTTGCTGTGCAATGCAGCTTGAATAAAAACTACTGTAGTAACTTATTACGGAGGGCGCGAAGCTCCGGACGTTCTCCCAGTGTTAACTGCGTTTCTGGGTGATGAAAGGATGAGCTGCACGTTGAAAGTGCGTAGCAGCGTCGACAGGCGTCAATAAAGTAGTATAAGTGTCAGGTGCATGTATCGACAGGGTTTGGTAGTAATAGAGAATACTATTTGCGATATCAATGGCAATATTACTGTGTATTAATATTGATACTAATATATGCTCCTGCCTTGTGTTACTAATAGGGATACTATCAATATTCTAAAATCTAGTGACTTTATCAGTGATACTAACACCAATAGTTTGCGGAAGGTCAAGGTGGGTAACATCTTCAATCGATGCGCGAAATCGGTGGTATCTGGCCTCTATAGCCCCACATTTCGAGGTTCAACAGTTACTTCTACATTTAGCGCGTGCCCCTGTAAGAGACAGGAGTGGCGAGTGCTGTCACGGTGTAGTAATCGGGACTTAGAGATGAAAATATCCGCAGCATCAGTTGACTTGCAAAGGCTTCGGGGGACGACAGATACGCCGCAATAAGCGTTTAACATCATTTTAGTGGAGCAATACCAAAATGATTGTATTAATCAACATGATTAACTTGATTTTTGTATGTTGACAAAGCTCAATTATAATAGCTGCAATACGGTGTCATCCAAAAATAAAGAATTGTCGTAGAAAATACATCATCTGTCCGACGAGCGCCAACTCATCCACGGGATGTCTCCCCGATGGTAGTCTATCTTCGAACATATCATCGGCCGCATTTCTGGTGCTGGATACTCGCTCGATTGGGTCGATGGCACACCAAAAATGCCAACACTTGACTGGTCACGTGGCATGCTGCAATTACGGTCGATTCCAGCGCTTTCAGCGGGCTGCAGCTGGTTCCTGGCGCTTTCTGCACGGCGGATGAGGTCGTTCTCCCTCAGGTTCGCGCTCTGGACGCCGGTAGTGGCGTCCTGCACGAGCTGCAGCAAGGCCAATCCATTAGGTAAAACCTGTAATAACGTTAGCTGATAACGGGTACTTAATTAAGTATTGTCCAAATGGGTTTGGTAGTACTGAGAATATTAGTATATTAGGGATACCGGTACTAATATTAATAGATGAATTCAACCTAATTTCACAGATACTAGTAATATTAGTGAGTCAACGGTGATATCAATAACAGCCTCTAATACAGTGATTTATCACTGATACTTTCCTTCATGCCGCATCATGAATCATGCGACTCTGATTGTGGTGCAGTATCAAATGTCGTTGTATTTGCTCATGATTGATCCTCGTTCGTAGCAGAATCACCCTTTCGAAATAACTCGTGCGAGTTCGCAATTGAACGATACTTCTTCTTACTTACATCAGCGGGCCATCGACACGTGCCATACTTCTGCACGACTGCTCTACATTCCTAACCCGCATATTTCGTTTCCTATTTCGCGTACTGCCCACCTCTTTCATATTTATGTTTGCTATGGCTTTCGCTATGTTCGGCCATTCAATTCGAAGTCCCAGTCGCTCATCGAGCAACGTACCAGACTTTGCATTAAAATAGCGGTACAAAACATTTATGTTTAGCGCATTACTGAAGTACTAAATATTGGGGAATGATTTGGCGAGATCAATTGAGAGTGTTATTAATACATGTCGAACACCTCCAGAAAACATGGTCTTCACGATTGTTATCAACCTGTACGGCAAGAACGTCGAGGAGAAGCTGCGCGCCAAGCTGGCCGAGGTCTCGCAGACATACTCCAAGGATGCCAGCGTCGTCGGCTGGCACCCCATGCAGAACACCAGCGACCCGCGCAAGTGGACCATCGTCGAGCGCTACGGCCAGGAAAGTGTACGGACACTGTCTACCATTCCTACCGTTCCACCCTCGCTGTGACGCGATGCTGTACCACAGCCCGGGTGCATTTATCGTGACTGACCTTGTTGCTTGTCTTGTGTGGGATATAGCAATGTCGACGAGCAGAGCGGGACTAAGCACTGAGACCACCCTGACTACAAGGCGTTCGTGGGCGCCTTAGCGGCGCTGCTCAAGAACGGCCAGGCCAGCCTGGACGTGCACCAGTTCCAGGAGCTGTAGACGTCTCACGTACTTGCGCGCAATGGGAGGGTGGCGAGTTGCGCGGCACTGACAGCAGTTGGATTAGCTGGTGACGAAGGTGCTCCGAGTTCGGTGCGGCTGCGTACACATCGCTTCTTTTAGCTACTTGTGAATGTATCCGTTGCTGTCGTGCTCGTTGCAATCTGCAGTAATATCGCACAAACACGGATAATGTTTTTTTAGTCCATGCACTTGTGGATTGTTTGTGCTGTACGCTTTATCGGATTGTTTACGGATAAATATCAGCGCGTTCCAAATTGGAACCCCCAATAAATTTTCGCTGACAATTTGCAAAGGCCCATAGAATTTCGCTATATGCGTTCCAAAAATCTGTCAAATCCTGTGCTCCAGCGTTTGTGGACCACGCAGAATTCATACAAATACATTTACTTGCCTCGTTCCGCGTGCGCCAACGTTTTGTTGGTCGCGTCAACCCCCGTGTGAACAGCAACAGACGTCGGCCAATAGAATATTTTATTGTATTATAGACTTCGTCAGCCGTAATAATGATTCATTATTAAATTATTTTAGTGGAGCAATACCTTAATAACGGGTTCTACCAAATAGTATACCCATTCTAAATAGAATACTCTAGGTCATTCTAAAGGTTTTCTATTTGGTATTATACCGTTCCAAATACTATACCATTCCCTCGAATTTTCTGGAGACCCAACTCAATAATCACCGATTTTGATTAACTCTACCACCAATTACCTGTATCCATTCCAGCTCTCACTTTAAAAACGACCACGCACCCGTCAAGTATTACAGCACTTTCACCTTCTTCGTATTAACCCCGCGCAGGATGACTCTCAAGCGAGCCCATAAACCAGTTTCCGTAACCGAAATGTTATCGAGCGGATTCAAGACCAGAAGTTGGTGTGTCAGCGCGTGCTGCGCAGCATTTTCAAGTCGAACCAGGCTGGTACGTGTCCGGAGTTTAGGCTCACTACTGGAGAATAAAAACAAGCACGCCATCATCAATTAATTATCACTCCACTAATGCCACTGTTAGACCCAAAATGACTATCGCTATTAGCACGCCCGGGGTGTAACGGGGTTACATGGAATAGTGACTCTGTCACTATTCATTGATGGATACATCAAAGGTCACTCCCCTGGATAGTGACCCAAGTGGCCTCAGAGCCAACAGATACATTTTGTATGACACAAACTATAGGGAACTTAGGATTTGTATGCAGGCCAAATCCGTACTAACCTATAAATACATTCAGTCTTAGATCTACCGCTTTACTGTTACAAGTCAAGTCAACCGTCCCCTTCAGACCAGGGACACGTGAACGGCTGTTCACTTGGAGTTTGTATACTCCTGCTTCCTCTGTTAAGAAGTGCTGTGTGCCCCGTCACACTTGGTAGCACTCGTAGTCAATCCTACGCCTACGCGGGTAGATTGGACTACCTGAATCCTCTGTGGTCTCATCGAGTGAGCCAAGATAAATCGGACGGAGTTTCCTCATCTGAGCGACTCGCAGTACGAGTCTGTTCGGAAGATGGCAGGCATCTTTGGGACAGATGTCCTGCGTAGCTTAGCGGTGGCGACGCCGGCTGAGCAGGTTGAGCGTATCAACGCGTTTGACACCTACGAGCGAGGGCTTATCGCCCACGTTCAAGGGCTGCAGGCCACTGCAGCCGTGCCGAAGCCGGTGCAACCGAAGCCATTGAGGCTGAAGGTTAACCCCTTTGAAGGGAAGGAACCGGTCCGAGAGGTTGAGCTCGCGATGGACGCGGCTCTCGTCTCGGACGAGCGACTCCGTGTCGCCTTTGCGCTCTCCAACCTTAGTGGTCGCGCTAAGAGTTGGGCGTACACGCGCGAAGCGACGACGCCTGGATGCTTCGCATCATGGTCCCAGCTGTGTGAGCAGCTGCGGGCCGCGTTTCTTCCGGCGAACTACGAGTATCGCCAGCGCTCGCGCTTCCTCGCCTGCAAACAAGGAAGGCGCGAGCTGCATGAGTACATCCAAGAGATGCGAGCACTCACTGCGTCTCTGGTGGGGAACCCCCTACCTGAACACATCAAGGTAACTGTGTTCATGGACGGCCTGCGCGTCGGTCCCGCCCGCACCCAACTTTTCCGTGTGCAAGCAAGCACTATGGAGGAGGCGATTCAGATCGCCCTCCAGGAGGAGTACAGCCACAAGCAGGCCCGTACCCCCGCCACGGTATGGCAGAGCAACCCTACCTCGGGCGGTACGCCGACTGGTAGCTCCAGCAATGGAGCGACCAACGGACCGGTTCCCATGGATCTGGGCATGGCCGAGCAGAGTGACATTCGCTGCTATGGCTGTGGCAAGCTTGGGCACATGAAACGTGCCTGTCCTGCGGGAGGACTGAAGAAGAAGTTCTCTTCGAAGCCCTTTGGCTCTAGGGGTCGCTGGCAGAAGCCGCGCCCCAGGAACCAGGGGAACGCCGGACACCAGTAGGGGCGGGGCGCCCTACTGGGGAAACTCTAAGTCTTCATGAGGGACGTGCGGGTGGCGCACGTCATGGGGACTTAGCTCCTGAGAGTCTCTGTACTCTCGAAGCGGAGAAGGGCAGCGGTGGGCTGCTTGTGGTGCACGCGAGTGTACCGGGATACGATCATCCCTTGAGAATCTTGATCGATTCTGGGGCGTCAAAGAACTTTGCACGCCGCCAGACTGTCGCAGGCAATCGCGACAAGTATGCCGACGCGCTGCGAGGCAGCAAAGGCAATGGGCTGGTCTCCGTCAGACTGGCCGACGGTACGGTGGTAGAAGTACCTCGGGTCCACATGGACCTCGCTGTCAAGTTCGAAGACTTCGACAGCACGGAGTCGTTCTTGGTCCTGGAGATGGACAAGTACGACTTGATCCTGGGCATGCCGTGGCTGGAGAAGCACGAGCCCTGGATCGACTGGCGCGGCAAGGCCATCGGGGCCAGCCGCCCCCCATGCTCTGACAGAGCTTTGGTGAGTCATGTTCCCACCTCTGGCAGCAGCTGGGGCGCCCGCAAGGGCCGCCAGGGCGCATCAGCGTCTAACGAGTTTTTGGGAGTCGTCGAGACTGATGACGACTTCGGCCGGGCCGATAAAGGCCTGAGAGTGGAGATGCCGGACAGCGTCGCACCCCTCCACCTGCCTGTGGGTCGGGTCCGCTGGGACTGTTGATGAGAAGGAGCGAAGCGAAGAGTCGAGACCGAGGGAGCCGTAGGGAGCGTAGAGTAGAGTTAAGCGAAGAAAAAGTAAAGCCTTGTTTTGTTGTTTGTTAGACAGGGGAAGTTTACGACTGAGAGACGAACGGGAAGGTCGGCGGTATCGTTCCCTCCCATGGGGACGACACCCCTTCCTACACACCCTGGGCGGGGCTGCCATGTCCACCTCGATGACATGGCAACCCGCCCTCGAAGAAACTTGTTAGTATAGTAGTCGCGCCGCGACGCTCGTCCTCGGAGGTCCTCGTGGCTTCATGCGACCAGGTCGTCGCGGGCACCTCGCGCCATCATTTGAGAGCGCATCCCGCTCCCTTCTGCAAGCGTGCCATCTTCTTGGTACCTACACACGGTACCCTTGTCGATAGGATGTAGCCATGTCGGCCCCGAAAGCAGGCCGACGATCAAGAGCAGCAGGTAGGTAGGACGAGTCCAGCCTTGGACCCTCTAGAATGAGACCCGCAAACTGAGGTGCGGGACATTCTCCCCGACTGACGGTTCGCCGTCCTCGGCGGACACTGTGCTGGACGAGTTCCTGCCGAAGCTCTGCACGCCTCGCCTTGGCAGCACGTAGTTCGGCCGAGATGGCCACGGGGTTGCGCTCGGGCACGACAGGTACGGCATCAGCAGGTAGCTCTTCCAGCGCGTCGTGGAATGGTAGGAGATCGTCGAGTACGTCGGCCTGCAGCCGGCGTAAACTCTCGAGTTCAGTAGTTTGCCGTTGTTCAGCTCGGGTACGCATACCCTCCAAAGCTTGAAGTAACAAAGCTGACGGCGTCAGCTCCTTCAGCGGGCCGTCAGCTTCGCCCATCCGCCAAATGCAGGAAGTCAGCCCCATGGCGACCACGATCACGCTCGCTGGCAACCCCCAGCGCGTCCACTCCAAGTAGTAATTAGCACAATTGAACGAAAGTAGGGCGAAGGCCACGCCAACCTTGCCCAGTAGCAGCAATTCCAGTAAGTTGTAGGCGGCCAATGGTAGATGAATCAGCAGCGACACGCACAGGAGGGCAACCAGGAAGCCCACACGAAACACTTCAGCCGTACACCTTCCACGCGAGGCGCCAGCTTCCTTACAAGCACGCGCGTACTTCGCCGTCGAATGCGCAGTGGTCAGAGCCAGGTCGGGCAAGTAGACGTAGAATCGTAGCGAAGGGCCATCCCACCACTTCCTGAGCGCGCGACCGTACTCGCCGTAGCGCTCTTCACTCTCAGCCAGCACGCTCACGGGGACTGCGAATAGCGCACCCCACAATGAGTAGACGTACTTGGTGCGGCGGAGTTGGTTCACTTCGTCGTTGGACAGTACGACCTGATACGGTCGGATGCAAGCATCGAGGAGCGACAAGTTCGTCGCCGTCACACGACACACTCTCACAGTGGATACAGCCACCAAGCACCAGTCCGACTTGAGGAGCCATCGTAACCATGCACGAACCACCAACGTTAACGTTCCAAGTACAAAGAAAACGACCAGGACACGAGTCCACGAAGTATGCTTCCGCCCTCCTGCAAATCGTTCCTTATCTACACAAAGATCATCCACGTCACCTTCAGCGTGCCCATCAAAAGCATGAACGGGACGCTCATCGGGGCGACCTTCGAGCTCCCCGACTTCAACGGAAGCACCCTCGTAGCCAAGCACAGCATCTCCACGAGCACCAACATCTTGTTCCAGAATCTTCAAAGTTTCTCCAAGTACCCGGTCGGAAGTGGGGCTCTCCCCGACTGGGACGAGACCACCACTGTGCAGACCAGTGACCTCGTAAACGTGTCCTCCACCGCCAACGCCTCGATCGTCGGAACTCTCAGACTCGAAGGCGGCGAGAGTCCGACGGTACCAGGCGGACCAGTACTCCGGGGCCGACAACTCGCCCAGATACGACTCTCGCGTGCGAGCTAGAGTCTCTACCGACAAGTTCGGCAGCGAGCGGAGCTCCCCCAAGCTAGGCTCCTTCTCCTTCGCAGCATTCTTAATCATCATCTTCTTCTTCAACTCGACCTCGTCTAGAGGGGATAGGCGCTCTTCAAGTTCTTTATCGTACTCCTCCTTCACTTCGGTAGCCGGCGAAGGTCGACCGGCTTCCAGAGCATCGAGCTCGTCCGGGGTGAACAAGCTTGCGTACTCGGGGTTCGCAACCGCGTTGGTCTCCTTCTTCGGCAGGGGAGGACCAGGCCCTTCCGGGTCGAGGGGTTTCAGGGCCTCGACTTCTCGTTCAGACGGCCTCTCCAACACTGATCCCACTCGCTCCATGTAGGCTAGAGCCGCATCGTCGTCTAGCCTCCTCAGGGCTGGTTCAGTCTCTCGCTCGGTTTGACCCTCCCCTCGCAAGGGTGAGTCGCGCGCGTCGCTCGAGGTCGCGCCCTCCTTCAGGTCAGTACGCCTCCTGGCCGACCGACCTAGTCCAAAATCTTCGTATACAATAGCCATGTGCCGCACGCTCACGTTGGGTTGACTCTCTAGTCTGGCGGCACTCACTCTCTCTTCGCAGGGGTCTTCATTCGCGTCCTCGGACGCCTCATATGAGTACTTGCTCACGTCCGCAGACGTCTCGTTGGGGCTCTTGTTCACGTCCTCGGACGCCTCGTAGGGGTTCTCTCTCACGTCCGCGGACGTCTCATTGGGGTTCTCATTCACGTCCGCAGACGTCTCATAGGGGTTCTCAGGTCTCGTTGGGTTCACATGCACGACGTCCTCGGACGCCTCGTGGTTCTCAGGTCTCGTTGGGTTCTCAGGTCTCATTGGGTTCTCAGGTCTCGTTGGGTTCACATGCAGCACGACGTCCTCGGGCGCCTCGTGGTTCTCAGGTCTCGGTGGGTTCTCAGGTCTTGTAGTCATCTCGCAGGTCGCAACCATTGAGCGTTCCAGGTTTGGATATTCTTCAGTAAAGGGTTCACAGTCGGTCGCGCACGCCGACTCATAAGCAGTCTCTCGTTCATCAGTAGTAGGTTCGCAGTACGGCGCGCACGCCGACTCAAAGGTAGTCTCTCGTTCATCAGTAGTAAGTTCGCAGTACGGCGCGCACGCCGACTCATCGGTAGTCACTCGTCCCTCCAGGGGAGGCTCATTCATCATAGTAGTAATTCCAGCCACGGGGCGGTCCTCGCCAGACCCCGTGTAGTTCACATTTCCAGTCTCATTCACAGCAAAGTATTCAGCAAAGTAGTCATTTCCAGGTACGGTCGCAACCGTACTTCCGCGTTCTCGGGCACCCCCTCTCTCACTCTCGTCTCTCTCTCTCGACGTAACGGAAGGGAGCTCCATCCGGTGTCGCTCCACGGGCGGGAGGAAGGGTCGACACTCCCCTCTCCTCCTTGCCCCCATCATTGTTGGTTCCGCTGGGGTCGCGACGAAGGCGTACTCGCCGGACGAGAAGCGCCTTGTCCCCCTGGGTTGCCCTGCGACATAGCTTGAGAGACGGCCCGCACCGTGGGGCACTGAGCCACCAGGTGACCGGGTCGCTGACATGCGTAACAGGTACGGGGTTCACCGTAGCGGCGACCAGGACTTTGAGGACCTCCACTATTTCCAGGTTGACAGCCGGGAGCCTCACACTCCACTTCGATATGACCTCTCATTCCACAATTAGGGCACGTTGATGAAGCCCAGTGGCAGTTGCTCCGACTACAGCCTAGGATGTGGCACCGTCCACAAACAACTTGGCCTTCTTGGGTATACTGGTCGGGACCTTGGCGAATTCCACGAAACTGAGTCCTTGGTACGGTAGCTTGAGGGTTCGTAGTCAGGTGCGGAGTCGACGCCTGCGAGGGCTCCTCGTAGGCAGCGGCCGCATACGTCGGGTGTCCAGGCGAACGAGGGCTACGGGCCCGATCCTGCTGCTGCTGCAGTATCAGGTTCTGTGTCTGTTGCAGCATCTGCATCATCTGCAAAACGACGGCACTCTCGGAGGGGGTCTTGATCGTGACCGCGTCAGCGAAATCGGCATCGTCCTCCACAGGCTGGTGCATGTTCTTGGCGAGCAGCACGATCACGGCTCCCTCGATCGAGTTCACCATCAGTGTGTTCAACGCGGCCTCCCACTCTCTGTTGCGAAGGCCCGAGAGAAAGTATTGGTACCGCATCTGCGGATCATAGCACTGCACCTCGTTGCACAGACCTGAGATCAGGTCTCCCCAGACTTCGGCAGACATACCCCTGGTACGCTTAGCGTTCTTCAAACGCTCGATCATTTGCAAAGGCGTAAGGCACACAAATTGGTTGTGAAACCTGGTACGCAACGTCTCAAAGTTAGGAATGATAGAGTACATCCACCAATCTTCAGCGGTCTTGCCCTTCAAGCACCCTCTGAAAGCACTGAGTCGCAGTTGCTCCTCCAGACCAACCGTAGCACGTTCGAAAGCGTTCCAGAACGCTCTCGCCTTCTCCACGGTCGACTCGTCCGAGTAGAACGGCGGGATTATCTTGACCGCGTTCTTAATGCGCGACGGCATACCACCGTACGCAGTCACCGTAGTCGTAGCGGTAGAAGCTTGCGTCGCTGAGCCTCCAGCGTTCACGGATGCTTGCACGTAGGTGGGACCCACCTGAGGGGTCCCAGCAGAGAGTCCAACCGGGGTAATACTTTGTCCAAACCCCATCGACGCGGTCGCCCCCATATGCGTAGCATTCGTCAGTCCGGGCAAGTTGGTGGTCGGAAGACCACTCAGCGAATAACCTCCGTAGGTCGGGAAGGCCGAACGTGCCGTACCAGGCGGCACTAGCGTCGAGTAAACCATCGGGGTCGGCTCAGCCGTACTGGTCAGCCCCAGATACGCTCCCCCAAGCATCGGGTTCATCACCGTAGGGCTCGGAGTCACCACGTTCGCTCCGCCGGCGACAAGAGGTACGCCACTCGTAGCCGTACTCGTAGCTCTTGAATAGTACGCTCCGATAGTCGTCTGGTTCACAGGTGTGCCTTGCACGTTCGCAGTCGAAGTCCCTTGGCCCTGTCCGAGGTTCGCCCAGGACAGGCCAGCTCCTTGTCCGGTACGACTGGTGCCATCGACCACTCGCTGTAGCACCATCCGAGCCGTAGCGAGGCCCTCCGGAGTCGACAGGTCAGGAATCGTCAAGTCAGGTCGCCCGGGGTTGGAGCCTGGCGCACCCGCGCCAGCCAAGCCTCGCCCCGCGGTAGGCGGCCCCGCCGCCGTACCCAGATTAGGGGGAGTTGTCGCACGCGGGTCTCCGCTCGCGTCCGAGTAGAACGCCTCGCTCCTGTTGTCCTCGTGGTCGCGAGACTCCATAGTAGTTCTCCAGTAGCGAAAGTCCACACTCCACGGTCTCGAACCGTTCAATCAAACCTTCTCCAGTTAGCAGCGTACCCTGCTTCTCCACCAAATGTCGCACCCCTCCACCTGCCTGTGGGTCGGGTCCGCTGGGACTGTTGATGAGAAGGAGCGAAGCGAAGAGTCGAGACCGAGGCAGCCGTAGGGAGCGTAGAGTAGAGTTAAGCGAAGAAAAAGTAAAGCCTTGTTTTGTTGTTTGTTAGACAGGGGAAGTTTACGACTGAGAGACGAACGGGAAGGTCGGCGGTATCGTTCCCTCCCATGGGGACGACACCCCTTCCTACACACCCTGGGCGGGGCTGCCATGTCCACCTCGATGACATGGCAACCCGCCCTCGAAGAAACTTGTTAGTATAGTAGTCGCGCCGCGACGCTCGTCCTCGGAGGTCCTCGTGGCTTCATGCGACCAGGTCGTCGCGGGCACCTCGCGCCATCATTTGAGAGCGCATCCCGCTCCCTTCTGCAAGCGTGCCATCTTCTTGGTACCTACACACGGTACCCTTGTCGATAGGATGTAGCCATGTCGGCCCCGAAAGCAGGCCGACGATCAAGAGCAGCAGGTAGGTAGGACGAGTCCAGCCTTGGACCCTCTAGAATGAGACCCGCAAACTGAGGTGCGGGACAACAGCATCTACCAGGTGGGTAACTTAGGTCCACACGCGGGTAACAAAGTACCGCAGGCAGTAAGGGCTGCTGGAGAAGGCGCTGTCGGCGCTGGCGTGGGTAACGAAGTTCCACGCGAGGTCACGCAGACCATAACTGATGAGGAAGGCACTGCAGGCGCTTCCAACGTGGGTAACATAGTTCCACAGGAGGTCACTCAGACCATAACTGATGCGGGAGTCGCTGAAGGCGCTCCTGGTGTGGGTAACCAAGTTCCACACGGCGAGGTGGGTAACATAGTTCCACCCCGCAAGGCGGGTAACCAAGTTCCGCCCAAGAACAAGGCGGGTAACATAGTTCCGCTCAAGAACAAGGCGGGTAACGTAGTTCCGCATGGGATCAAGAAGATCAGTGGTGCCGCCAAGGTGGTGCCACAGGACGAAGACACCCGAGGGTCACGTCGTAAGCCGGGCCTGGTCGCGTGGCCGACGACGCCAGTCGCCAGCGACTCCGAGCCTCCAACTAAGGCTCCAGCCGCCGAAGAGTGTTATCACATCTTCGACGGCGTGACCGGTCGTCGTGTCAAGGCAGGGGCTGTCGAACTTACAGCCCTGCCTGAGGTTTCAGAGTTGCTGAACCTTGAAGAGCTCGCCATGGAGGACTTCTTGGCCGAGCTAAAGGCCGGGGAGATCGCAGAGTTGGTTCTCCTCCGACCGGAGTCCACGTCGACCGAGTTGAACTCATCCTCGGTCATGGACAAGGAAGTCCTGGAAGAGTTCCAGATGGACAAGGAAGTCCTGGAGGAGTTCCAGAGACAGCGCGCTTCGCGCATGGGCTCTGAGATTCTCAAGAACCCCCGGGATCCGGTGTATCCCTTAGTGAAGGAGTTCGAGGACGTGGTGTCGAAGAATCCACCGCCTCAACTCCCACCGGACAGGGGAATCAGGCACGAGATCGACCTCGTGCCGGGCACGAAGTACTGTGTCACGAGGCAATGGCCTCTTCCCCGGGAGCAGTGTGAAGTCATCGATGCCTTCTTTGCCGCCAAGGCGAAGGCGGGCATGGTGAGGGAGTCGAAGTCCCCACACTCGACGCCCACCTTCTGTGTTCGCAAACCGAACGGAAAGTGGCGTCTGGTTCATGCTTTCAACAAGCTGAACAGCGCGACGGTGCCAGCACAGACGCCGATCCCGCGCAAGGATGTGTTGCTAAACAACATGGCTGGCTGCACGCTATACAGCGCGCTGGATTTGGTGGATGGATATTACCAGATCCTGATGCGCGAGAGCGACATCCCTCTCACGGCTGTGAGTACGCCGAGCGGTATGCTCTGGGAGTGGCTTGTCATGCCCCAGGGGCTTTCGAACGCCCCGGCAACGTTCAATCGCTTGGTCACACAACTATTCCGACCTATGCGAGCGTTCGCACAGACGTACTTTGACGACATCTTCGTCCACAGCCGTGCCGAGGCAGGCCAGACGGCCATGGAGGTGCATCTCCAGCACCTCCGTCGCGTGTTCGAAGTCATGCGGGCGAACAAGCTGTACGCCAACATCGACAAGTGCGTGTTCGCCGCGGAGGAGATCAAGGTCCTGGGCTGCTTCGTCAGCAGCGCCGGGGTCCGGGCGGACCCGGAGAAGGTGAAATCCATCGCGGCTTGGCCGCCACCTCGGTCGCAGAAGGACCTACGACAGTGGTTGGGCCTTGCTAACTACTTGCACAAGTACAGTGCTGGCTACGCCGGGTTGGCACGGCCGTTGTCGGATCTCCTGAAGAAGGACGCCGACTGGCGCTGGGAGCGTCGTCATCAAGATGCCTTCGACGACATCAAAGCGAGCTTACAGCGCGCGCCAGTCCTGGCATTGCCGGACGAGACGAAGCCTTTCAGCGTTGTCTGTGATGCGTCCGACTACGCAATTGGCTGTGCGCTATTGCAGGCCGACGATGAAGGCCGCGAACGGGTCATCTCGTTCCAGTCCAGGCAGCTCAAGGCAGCCGAACGGAACTACCCAGTCCATGACAAGGAGCTACTTGCAATGAAGTACGCTCTTGTCAAGTTCCGAGTGCACCTCCTGGGCTCGAAGCCCTTTTGTAGTCTTTACAGACCATGCGTCCTTGCGGACTGCCGTCAACTCGCCGCACCTCTCTCAGCGGATGGCGCGCTGGCTGTCCTTCTTCGCGGAGTACAACTTCCGCGTCGAGTACAAGCCGGGCAAGCTGAACGTGCTTGCCGATGCGCTGTCGCGCCGGCCCGACTACGAGCTTGCTCATATTAGTCAGGTCACGACGGATCTGTATGATCGCATCAGACTGGGGTACCGAGACGATGCCAGTCTCGGACCTCTTGTGCGGTTCTTGGCCGCTGGTTCCGACGCCAAGGTCGAGTGGCTTACGCCACGACAACGTGCAAGGCTGCACCGATATGAGTGGGCTGATGGTTTGCTCCAATATCGGGTTGAGCCCGAGGATCCTCCCCGTATTGTCGTACCCAACGACGAGGATCTCAAGTACGACATCCTGATGGAGGCGCACGACGCTCCATCCAGCGGCCATCTCGGCCGTGAGAAGACGTATGCGTCAGTCTCGCAGACGTTCTGGTGGCGTCACATGTACAAGTGGGTCGCCACCTACGTCCGGACGTGCGAGACGTGCCAACATGTGAAGCCTGCGGGTCACGCCTCGGCACCATTGCAGAGCCTGCCGGTCCCAGCGGACTGCTGGAAGTCGATGAGTCTCGACTTTGTCTTCGGACTTCCGGCCGATGACCGTGGAAACACCGGTATTGTTGCCTTTGTGTGCCGTCTGAGCAAGATGGTACACTTTGCTCCAGTTCGTGACACCGTCACTGGCGACGAGGTCGCTCGCCTGTTCATGGACTGTGTCTTCCGACACCACGGTCTACCCGAGACCATTGTCTCTGATCGAGACCCGCGGTTCACCGCTGCGTTCTGGCAGAAGCTGTTTCGCCTCCTTGGCACACGGCTGTCGATGTCGACGGCGGACCACCCGCAGACGGATGGCCAGACGGAGCGCGTCAATCGCGTGCTCGAGGACACGCTCCGCAGTATCTGCGCGGAGATGCCCCGCTCTTGGGCTGATCGCTTGCCCATGGTTGAGTTCGCACTCAACAATGCGGTGCATGCTTCGACGGGCTTCACGCCCTTTTACCTCAATGGGTTGCGACACCCTCAGGTGCCGCTCACATTACGAGGCCGCACCGGGGCTTCGGTCATAAGTGGGGGAGAGGCTCGGAAAACCTTTTCCTCCCAAGTCTCGGACGTGAGTCCAGCCGCCTTGCGGAAGCAACTGTCCTCGTTTGTTGAAGACAGGCTGAACATAATCAGCAGGGTAAGAGATACCATGGCGCAAGCCCAAGACAAACAGAAGGAGTACTCTGACCGACATGGAAGAGGAAACTTGAACGTGTTTAAGGTTGGGGATTTAGTTCTCCTAGACACTAGAAACCTACCGCTAAACACTGTTAGCTCGGTCGAGAGCAACAAGTTGAAGCACCGCTTCATTGGACCCTTCACGGTCCTCAGCCGGCATGGCGCGGCGTACACCATAGACTTACCCAAGTCGATGACAACTCACCCGACGTTTTACGTGGGTCGTCTTAAGAGGTACCATGACCCTCTGGCTCTGGCTGCGCCGCAGGAAGCGGTGGGTGGCCCTGTGGGGAAGAGCGGAGCTCCTCGAAGCGCGGCGTCGGGTCGCGGTAAGGCGCCTGGTACGCGCGCTGGTCGTAAGACGGCGCGGTGTACATCGGAGCGGCATACGCAGGGGCTCCGTACGAGCCCTGGTCAAACTGGACCTGATACGAGTGGGGCTGCTGCTGCGGCGCGTGACCATGAAGCTCGGCCCGAAGGCCAGCAAGCTGGCTTCGCAGCGAGTCGTACGACGACAGGTCGGCTCGACGATCCACGCGGCCATGGAGATCGCGAGTCTCCCGAAACAGCGAAGCAACTTCCGCACGGAGCCGCTCCACGGCACCAGGCTGACCAGCACGAGAGGCAGCCTCGCCACCAAGGCCAACGCCAAGTGCGATCTCAAGAGCGTACACGCGGTCCCGGAGAAGACGAATCTCCTCTTGCTGAAGAGCCACCACCTGGGTCGGGGCCGCAGCATACGGCTGCGTTGCCTCTGGCTCGTAGCCATGGTCGTGCGAGGCCACCGCCGGCCCTCCTTGATCGTAATGGGCAGATCCACTATCACGTGGAACGAGTCGTCCGGGAGCGGCGGCTCCATGGTAGGCGCCAGCTGCTCGTGAAGTGGAGGGGTTACCCTGAGTCGGATAACTCGTGGGAGCCCGTTGAGCAACTCCAGGCAGACTGCCCGAAGGCTGTTGCGATATGGGACGAGAAGCAGCGGCAGCTTCGTAAGTAGTCCGTGGCTTCTTAGCCGGTGTATAGCAGACGTAGTCGCACCGCGCCCACGCTCTTCACGAGCTTTGGCTCTCGCCTCTTGCTTCAGCTCGTCCATCTTCGGGCGGAGCTTGCGCTTGCTCACGAGTTGAGCGAACTCGATGCGGAGCTCGCGCATGTCCAGGATAGCGGACAGAGTGCGATCCTCACGGAGTTCTTTATACTCCTGGTCGGAATACCCCTTGCGTTGGACGTAACGCCAGAAGAGGTCATCCACCTCATTCCAGGTCATGTTCTCATTAGGCTTGACCCAGTGGAATCCCCACACAGGATGGAGCCCACCCTTGTCCTCCGGCTTCTTGCGGAGCGTGGTGAACTCCTTCAGTGTGAGCTTGTGTGGTGCTAGTAGCACACACCGGGCGACTTCAATGTCGCCAAGAAAGAGTGGCTCTTTCTCAACGAGAGTACGCTCATAGGAACCCCTTGAGGTGTATCCGCCGATAAGGCCACGCGGAGCCGTGAGCTTCTCCAACAGAGCTGGCGCTCCGGTGCCTGGCTCGGGCGGGACGTAGCCTTGCGGATACGAGGCACCCCCGCCTGAAGAAGAACCGACAGCAGTCGCGGCAACCGACTGTCTGGCGTGTGAGCCCGAGGCAGCAGCTTGGTACTGCTGCTGCTCATCGAGGTCGTTCGAGACCTCCTGGTCCTCGTGGATGGTGCCCTCCTCGTTCTCAGACTCCGAGTCGCTGAACAGCTTGGAGCTGGAACCCCTGGGCGACGAACTAGGAGCAGCTCGCTTCTTCGCACTGGCCTCCCCGGCCTTCGCAGCGGCCTTCGCCGCTTGGGCACGCTCAAGGCCTTGAGCGAGTGTCAAGCGCTTGACTGGCGGGTCCGCCTTGGGCTTGGAGCCCGCCGTGTCGCTCGGCGACATCCCAGCAACGGCCTCCGTATCGGCCATGGTGGTGGTGTTGTCTCCCACCTGCTTGTCGGCGCCGTCGATGGGTCCGATGTCCCCAGCCTCCTGCTCGGACGGAGCAGGTGGGAAGGGCGGGGAGTTGGACACGCCGCTCGCCGCCAACTGATCGTCTTGGGCAGCGTTCTCGCTGCCCTCAGAGGAGCTCTCACCAGAATGCAAATCCAGCGTGCAGTCCTCGAGGTTGGCCGTCCAGTCGAAGCGCGACTTGCGCCGCTCCGACTGTGACTGAGGGCTCTCCTCCTTGCCTGGCGCGGCCTCGGGAGTCTTGCTCCGACTCCGAGACCGGCGCTCACCCTCCGGCGTGCTGCCACGAGAGCGCACCGCCTCCTCGGCCGTCTGCGTGGCCTCCTTCAGCGCGGACGAATCGTGCTTGGCCTTGGCCGCTCTGGACTTCGGTCCTACGGCTCGGGTTTTTGAAGGTGCTTTCGCACTGCGCACACTGCGCTTTGGAGGCATGCTTCCGGTCGACGTGGAGACCCTGCGGCTTGCTTGGCGATGCGCCAGTTGCTCTGTGAGGCCCGAGAGCTGAGGCGCCAGAGCTCGCGCCGTCGTCGATGGATTTCGACTTTGCGATTGAAATGTGAGTCGCCGGCGTAACCTCGCTCTGATTGGTCGATAAGATCGAATCTAAGTGGGGGAGGATGTAACGGGGTTACATGGAATAGTGACTCTGTCACTATTCATTGATGGATACATCAAAGGTCACTCCCCTGGATAGTGACCCAAGTGGCCTCAGAGCCAACAGATACATTTTGTATGACACAAACTATAGGGAACTTAGGATTTGTATGCAGGCCAAATCCGTACTAACCTATAAATACATTCAGTCTTAGATCTACCGCTTTACTGTTACAAGTCAAGTCAACCGTCCCCTTCAGACCAGGGACACGTGAACGGCTGTTCACTTGGAGTTTGTATACTCCTGTTTCCTCTGATAAGAAGTGCTGTGTGCCCCGTCACACGGGGGGAAACGTAGTTCGTAAGAACATGCTTTGCTTTAGCTTTGCTTTGTGGTTTATACACATGACATCATTAAGTATTAGGTGTATGTGGTATCGGAATTTTCGGGGTATCATTTTGCACAGGTATTTATTGTTGCGTTTTGGCGTTGAGGTTGCTGTAGTCAGCGGTAACGCCATTCTGCGGAGCAGAACAGTACAGTACTGCTCTTTTTTTAGAAAAAAACAGGCAAGGCAAGCTGGCCGCCGCAAAGCAGCACTGCTGTTTTATTTAGAAAAAAGAGGTAATGTTGGTTTGCAAGTAACCTTAGTGCCGTGTTTTGTTGTTGTTTTTATCTTTTATTGAACCAATAAAGTATACCGTAAGCTATGCTTCGTCGGGTATCTTGTACTACTGCTGGCGGGCGAACATTTCGAGAGACACCTTCAACGCACGCACACAGTGTAGTAGCTCTTTGTGGCGGCGGCGGGCCACCCTTCGGTTAGACTTATGCTGGCGATGCAATTCGAGTAATTGCACCTTATCGAGATCTGGGTGACGTTGTTCTTGCGCAACAGAGTCCTCTGGGCAAAGTGACCGTTGCTCTGCATCTCGATCGGGGCGTGAGATTGGCGCCGGGGTCCACAGCTCTGGCGACAACATACCATTCGGTTCCGTTCCGGCATGACTCTCACGTTGACCGAGGGTTCGCTCAATCTCCTGCAGCTGCGGCGGGGCCCTGTGCAGTTTCATCTGTTGCTGCACTCGGCTTGCTGCACTGGCAAGGTGTGCGCGCGCCTCGCCGACGCCGTGGTGTGAGGTCGAGCTCATACTGCGGAACTTTCTCTTCAGGCTGATCGCATCTCTCCGTTTCCATTGGGGTTCCTTCACCGCGTTGTAATCCGCAGCTACAGCTTCCCAGTCAGCCCTTGAAGCTGGTAGGCTTGCCTGCACCAGCTCAAGTAAGCGTCTCATCTCGCTGATACTGTAGTTGGTTGAGCCGTGTAGTTTTTGTCATCTAGTCGATGCACACAGACGAAGTTAGTGCGTTAAATGC
Source organism: Phytophthora x cambivora (assembly GCA_033557925.1). NCBI lineage: Eukaryota > Oomycota > Peronosporomycetes > Peronosporales > Peronosporaceae > Phytophthora > Phytophthora x cambivora. The sequence continues at coordinate 78,504 of JAUCEB010000012.1, read as the reverse complement.
CAATGTAGCTTGCAAGTCCAGCGTATTCTCCCACCTGCTCTCCTCCCTGCGAGTTTGTCAATGATTCACTTGCTGGAAGGTCGCAATAGTGTACCCATACGACCCGATGAATCAGACCGGAATCAGATGCATTATTATTATTATTTACATCGAGTCTACTTCAACTGTACTTCTAGGTTTGCCTGTTCCCAGCTCAACTGGCTGAGGCGGGTCGTGAGCTGGCACTGCGTGCCGTTGTATAGCTGTAGATTCGAGTACTCGTTGACATCGACAATGGTCCCAGGCGATGGAAGAAGCTCGGAATCACTTTCTAGATTCCAAAGCGTGGCAGTCAAAAGCAGCGAGTCAATGTCCTGTCGGTTAGCTTCGTATGATACTTTAAAAACCTACCAGAATCACAAATATGTTAGTAGCAGTCAAGCCGCAAAACCATTGTAGACCAACGTACACTGAGCATATCGTCCAGTGTTTCAGGTGCCTGAGCATCCACAAAGTGCATGCGAATCAGCTTCCACTGACCGTACGCATGATCCGAAATCCAGAGCAGCTTCATCCGGAGCAAAAGCTTGGTCGTAGACCCCTTCCTCTGAAGCACTTCCCGTAGACCTGCCGAATGCGGTCATATAATCAATCATACCAACTTCACCATTCGTGAGTCGTACCTTCGACACTGTCGACCACTGTCGCTCCTTGCTCTGCCTCAACAGCCCTTGCCCCCAGCAGCTCTCGCATGCGTTGATATGGCGTTGATTTTGTTGACACCACTTCTGCATTTGTACTGGCACTGCTGGTAGGGCCCTCAGGGTCATCCTGGTGCCGCTTTGAAATACGCGGGCTAGGCTTCGTTGCCACCTTGACAGACTCTCGACGTGGCTTTCCCACCATCTTAGAAAAGTCACAATGACACTCGGAGTCGAGCGAGCTTATGCCCGCGATAGTCGGCGCTAAATTCCACCGTAGACCACGATGTGCTGTAACTGCGTTGGCGGTCTATTTAAGATACGAGCCTCTAGGTGGACTCACCCCCCCCCTCGTACCCAGAGCATCTCTAGAGCATCTCCTGTCGTGGGTTTCACCAAAGGACTACGCATACACACATGAAACTCATATATTTAAAGCGGAATGAAGCTCCCTTCCGGTCGGGTACATATCCTATACGGAACTTATATAACTAAATTTTACCCTCGCACGCAGGGAATTTACGTGTTAGGCGCACGTAGTCTGCGTGCGCTCTAGCCATGCTACCAAAAGAACTCACCTCATGCACGACGGTTCTGTGAGCCCAATGGATCACTGCTTTTTCGACGGACCAAATGGGTGCATGCGCACCTCATCCACGACGGTTCACCAAGCCCAGTGGATCACTGTTTTTTCGATTGTCCAGTGCATGCTCTACGAAAGAATTCTAGCCAACAGTAGACTTCATCCTTAGAAATAATGCACTTGTAGCTGTGGAAAAGTACCTTCATCCGCGACTGAAATCGTCGATAGCTGTATTGATTTATAAGTTATATGGCACGAACACCATATCATACATCTTCTAGGATGCCTAATGTCTAGGTTGATAGATCTATTCGTGTCTACTAGCACGAATTGTAGCTTACGACGGCAATGATTTCATGGCTCACTATTATTTCGATGGACCAATGGATACGAGAGATGAGCTACCTACGAACTGTAACCGCTTGAACCGAACAAAGCGCTCAGCAATGTTTCGACGGACAGCCAGAGGTGCTGCCATGGAGCATTCCATTTTCAGCGGACCAATAGGTACATAATCCTTCAATGCGCTCTTGTATATGTAGTGTGGTTCAGATAAGATATGCAACACTGCCCTGATAGCAAGGTGGTAGCTGGCTTACCGCGTACTGTAGTAGCATTCACCCAGACTAAGGCCCTCCCTCGACTCTCTTAAGTTATGGGCATAAGTTTAAGCATGAATCAACGCTTATTTTCAAATTTGCTGCGCACAACTTACCCACACACACCCCCCCCCCCCCCCTCACCACCACCACCACCGCAACAACAACCACTACCACTACGCGTCAACGCCGCAATGAACATTCGTATGAAGTTTCTTTCGGATGGCAGTATCGTCTTCTTGGCAGCTGTCGCCATGGAGCAAGTGAACGCGTGGAGAGCTATGGTCCGCCCCACCGGCATCTGGTACAGCGACATCCTAGACAATGTCGTGGAGGAGCTTGGTCGTCTCCAGTCTCCAGTGCCTGATCAAGAAGCACGTGCCATGGCGGACACGCTGCAGCGATTCTACAAGACTTTCATCCCTGATTCGGAAGCCAATGATTTTCGTTGGGTGGAGATGCTTGCTGGCAGGCGGGACCTACCTGTGCGCCGCGACTTCCAACCCGTGCAGCCAGGTGATGACCCCTTCGATGTTACCGCTATTCCTGGGGGAATGGTGGTCGCTTTGGAGAATGACACGTGCTTCGACGTGTATGGGTGGAACCACACCGTTGCTCTCCGGTCCAACCGCAAAGAGATCACGCTGCACAAAGGCGACGTATTTGTTTACCGTTGCGATTTAATTTTTGCCCCCGTCGCCAACGACGACGCCAACAACGTGTACCTTCATGCATATCTCGACACTCCGACGTCGGAGCGTCTCGAGAATCATCAGCCTGTCATCGCCCCAACGGTCAATGATACTGCTCGGATGGACGACCCGTTCTGCTTTGTGTGGGATTGTAAATTCCGGGCTGCCGATATCATAGGGGTTCGGCGCCACCTGAATCGCTTCCACGGATTCCGCTTTCACCACACGTCCCATCCGGAGGAATAAGCCGAGTGTCAAGCCCTGCAGCCCGATTACCACCCGGTATTTCGATTTCATTTTCTGCTTGTTAGCTAGTAGTTATATTGCAACTGGGCCGTAATATATTTTCTTGTTAGTATCTACATGTAGTTGTTCTGGCAATCTCCTGCTGATGATAGCAATATCAGTAGCGTGGTTGGGTTTAGGAAAATGTTGCTGACGATGAGCTTACCGTGCTATGACCAATTCAACTCGACTTGTGTTTTTGTATTTTACACATGGATTTATCCAAGTGGGACAACCTATGACTCGAGGCTGGGGACAGTGAAGTGGTTCATTTCATACCTTATACATGGTTCACCTCTAAAGATCCAGGAAGCAAGTGGTCGGTCGAAGCCTCATTGATAGCACTATTGACATCAGATGAGAATGGGCACTACACATTAATGTACCTCAATCCAAGATCAAAAATCTAAACACCCAGCAGAACCCCGAAATCGTTCTCTGCTTCAAGCAGATCGATTATTTGGGTTCACCTCAATTAAGCAGAGGTTCTGAGGAAAAGAGTGGCAAAATCTCAACCAACCGGATGCTTAGACCGGACTCATATCATTTCGGCAGGCAAAATAATTAATGGAAGTATGTGTTTCATGTGAGTTAGCCAATGTTCCGCTCTTGTGCATCTATCGTCGTCGCAGGCAAAATAATTAATGGAAGTATGTGTTTCATGTGAGTTGGCCACTGTTTCGCTTTTGTATCTTTATCAATACTGCTTAATTTTCTCATTCATCACACTATCCGAGTCAACTGAAGTTATCTATCCGACGGCTGCTGTAGTCTTTGAATTGTTTCACAGCTAAGAAGTTCTAGCCGATCTTCTTCATCCAGCGCCGCTTGCGAAGGATGAGCCCAGCTCATGATATCATCAGTCAGTGGCTGTAAAGTTACAAATGCTTCTCTGGTTGTCACTCGCGACACCAGAAGATACGGCTGCTCTCTTTTATTTGCAGCAGCCTTCTTCGACCGCCACTCAGTGACTACCATCGAATCTAAAGTTTCACCTTGGACTTTATAAGCGGTTGATGATACCGCACAAACAAACGGAAACTGCTGTATTCGAAGCGAAAGTGAACGGGGAACCCCACCAACAGATCCTGGTAGTGCTATATCACATGGGCCGTAGGCTTGAGACTCAAAGAAAAGAGGGAATAGGTTTGCGTGGGGACAGCCGTGCATTGCAATTGCAGAAGAACCTCGGTCGATTCGCACTAACACAGCTGGTGGTGGCATGCTGGGGACTTTCACTGTAATGTCAGCAACACTGTCATGAACTAATCGAAAGTCGGTATCTGGATGGTAAAGTATAGCTTCCAGGTGCCCAATAGTTCCATTAGCCACCATTTTTTCTGCTCGCACGTTTTGAGATACCTGAATCGGCATACCAACGATCAGATCAAGATATGGTGCCATTCTACCAAACTTGGTATCCGGTAAACCCATAATCATTGTCACCTCCGAGCCGCTCAGTTTTCGCAACTTTCCTTTGAAGTTTGCAACGACTCGAACGGGGTATTCACCTTCAGGTAAATATTGAGCTGTCGTTCGAATAAACAAGTTGTTGATAGCCACTCTAGTCATATTATCTGGTGTCACGAACGTCCCGACGTTTCTTGAAGCAATCGAGTTATTCATCGCATCTCCGTATGTCATCACGCGGGAGTTGATGATGCTAACAAACTCTGACGTCCAGACCCCACGACGAGCTTGCTGACAACCACGACCCCATTCAGGATCTTTATGAAACCTCACACTCTCTTTTAAAATGATTACGTCTTTAAACAGACGCCACAACTGGTACCCAGCAATTTCATTTGCCGAAGCCTGTTTCCTGCGCTGTGCGGGGTCTTGATACAACGGTGTACCTCCAACAGGGGGTAACTGCAAGAAATCTCCCACCGAAATGATTTGAACGCCACCAAAAACAACACCCGGTACGCGCTTAACCGCCCGTAACGTATATCTAACTGGGCGAGCTGGTACTTCATCATCATCGACACTTCATCAACTATCAGTAGCTCGAGATTTACGAGGGTATGAGAAGCTCGTCGTTTCCGAATTTGCAACAAAAAACTTGCTAATGTCCGCCCACTAATAATTGTCGCTGCCTTGCCTGTCATTGCGGTTTTTACAATACAATGAGATCGGCCCCAGCTTTCGCAAAGAGCCTGAACGGCATCGATTACTCTGCTTTTACCTGTGCCGCCTTCGCCACCAAGAAAAAGAAGCAGCTGTCCATCACGAAGTGCTGTCTCGAAGCTAGAATCTTGTAAAATGGAGTCTTCAGCTTGTCTCCAACGCGAAATTAATGCTTTAGCGATAGCTTTAACAGCGTAATATTGTCTCTCGTTCAGAGAAAATGCCTATGATACGTCACGGACGCACGCAAATTGCTTAGTGAGCAGTGGGGATCGGATTAGGGACATGACACGTTTCCATTCCATGTTGCACCCAAGAAGCGCATCATCCAGAAGTTCTATAACTTGCGTATCGCGCATATTGACTGTAGACGACACTTGAGAAATTACCGGATTATCCGTTTTCCCGTCACGGACCCACTTTTTCATGAGCTCGACCGGAGGGAAATCCTCTGTTCGCCAAAGCGGACGCGCACTACCTCCTAGTGACTCTGAAATACCTTGAAGTATTCTATGTTTTTCGAAAAAAATTATAATCCCAGCAACTTCACCACCCGGTGCAACTGAAGTAGGACATGCGGCAGGATCTAATGACGTACTCTCTAAAACAATATCATCATCACCTGCCTCATCCCACATGCACGTGTAGTGCTCATGCTCGTCTGAAGATTGGTACTCAGTAAAATCACACGGACCTTCATCTTGGAAAATGCCACCGTCGCTGGCACTATTATCAGTTCCGGACTCACTATTACGACAATTTGCTGTTTCGGCAGCCGCTCTGTGCTGAGATTCAGCTTTGTGCAAACCACGGTAATAATCCTCCATATTGTCCATGATAGTTTCTACAAACTTGCTGCGGGTACCTTTCCAAACTTCATATGTGGCTAACCATGCCTCTGAATTTTCGAAATCAGATACTCCTATAATATCTTCTAGTGTTCGAAATGGTTTAAACAGCACAAGGGACAACACGGCGCGATTACATGCCAATTCGGAAGACGCTTCGCTATCCACAGAAGGCATTCGAACCCCCTGAATAACAGGAACAACTTCTTCATACCTTTCACCAAGCATGTGAGTTTCGTGAAGCGGGTGGTCGCTGAGAAAAAAATAGTTTAGACCGTGGGGAGCTCCCAATTTTTTTTTTTAAGTATCTCATAGAAAACTCATACAGATTCACACTCTGCAAGATGTTCGGTCGGTAGATATAGTCATCTAGAAACGATACCACGTGATATTTAGAGTCTTGACGGTCTTCAGTCTCCCTAATCAAAGTGCAGCAGTACTTGTCCGCACTTGTTAGTTGTCGTATGACGTCCCCAAGAGGCAGTGTACCACACAAATTACTTGAGTAGCAGCACGAACCCCGATACAGATACAATGCCGCCAACGGCCCAGCCATTTCTTGTCGGTTGGTCGTGTTGTACATTAAAGCAGCGACACGTTTACGAGCTACGACATGTGAATCCTGTGCACCAAACGTTGATATCTCAGTATTTTCTCGGTCTTGACGCCGCTTTAGCGCTGCCACAGCGACGGCTACTTGAGAATCGAGCTGTTTTTGTTGTTTAGTTACGTATTTACAGCAGTAATGTATTCGGTCAACGACATCCTTTCCACCCAACAGTACTTGGATATCGTGATTACACCTGAAAGTCGCCATAATATCATAGTTGAATCCGTTGATATACTCGTGACCAAGCTTTCGACTCAGTTGTAGGCCCCCGGCCTCAAAGGTTGTATTCTCCACCCGGTCGCGGGGAAAGCGGTAGCGGCAATATAAGTCATTTGCTGTTCCTCTGGACTGTTTGAAGCAACTATTCGTATGATTCCATAAATGCTGATTTAGATGAACTGCCAAAGCGGAAACCATGTAATCTACTTGTGATTTAGGTATCCTTTCATCAGACAGCGATGGTGGAGATATTAGAAAAAGGCGTGTTAGCTCATCATTGCGGAATGGATCGTCATCACTCTTACATAAAGCCATCCGAGAGTTGTTACGCTGGTGCAACAACTCGGATACACCACCACCATATTCATTGCTACCCCTTAGACTGAAGCGACATGTCTCTCGATTCTCGATAATATCCACAGCCTCCTTTATGGTATCGCGACATCTAAACTCCTCCTTGGCCTGCTCGTTGACTTCATTAGCCACTAACACACGCTCCCAGATAGGCCACATATCAGGTCGAGATCGTAATAAGGCATAGCGCAGGAAGTGTTGAGAGCTAAACTGGAAGTCACAGACACTACACTTCATCAGGGCAGGTTCAATGGCTTTTACTCGTGCGTGAGTACCTGATTTCTTTGCGATGGGATCTCTGCGGCTACTATCGGGAATAGCCAATTCACTTAAACACGAGAAAGGTGCTCCACACTTAGAACACCCACTCTCCTCGATAGAAATCGGCAAATCATTCGTAACAATAGTTCGAGCGTATGATACCACTTGTTCACGAAAGGTACTGCCATTAGGGCCGTTTAGCACGCGTTCAACAGCGATAGAGTTGGGTGGGCAATTATTCAGCCAGATTAGCAAATGGATGTGTAATGTCCCTCTTCCTTGGGTTTCTACCATCCCAAAGTACGCTTTCACATCTCCAAATAATCCTCGAAATGGCATTTTCGTTCGAGTCGCAGGATCAATGCCCAAGGCATATTTTATGAAAGCATCCACCTGCCTCATGAACAAACGTGTAGAAGCACAATCATTTCCTAAACTTGCTTCTCGTAGCTCTGCCTTTCCTGGTAAACGAGCTTCTAGAACGTCAAATAGTGTTTCCACAGACAAGGTTCCAGCATAATGGGCGAGTGTGAGGGAATCGTCAGTGTTGGGAGTTAAAGTGACAAATAAAGCTGGCTGTCCGAACCGTGTTTGATAGGCGAACGCTTGGTGTCGACATTGTGACCGTTCACTGCCACTTCCCCAATGCGATTTCGTCCCGATTTCCACAGTCTTCAAAAATCGTTGGGCAACATCGTCACCTTGAGGTCGCCATGGTAGTCGGCCCTGACGTCGTTGTTCATTTTCAAGCAGAGCTCGTCCTAGCTGGTCACTTGTGAGCGTATCATATCCATCCAAAATACTTGGAAATCGCTGACAACGAAAATGATTCTGAATGTACATGTTTCGCAACGAAATACGGTCAAATGCAATCAGCAAAAACAATTCATCTTGCGCAAATTGGCGCTCACTTAGCACAGTGTAATATTTCACACACTCCAGAACTGACACCGGGACTTCTCGATTCTTACCTGGGTGTCCACGTCCAAACGGAAAAAGATGAGGAAACATGCGCGCAAAAAGATCGCCTGATGCATCGTTGGATATACTGTCTGACCTTCGAATTTCAAATTTGCTTTCACGTGGGTCTCTCACTTGCGCTGTAGCGGGGTGCTCATTTGCCAAAACAGGCGCCGTGCTGTCAAGCAGCCCCATTCTTCTTTCTATGACAGTAGATTCTTCTTTCTCACTCATTACACACCATGCATCGGACTCGCCGCGAATATTTTGCTGTTCTTTACTCATAGCATCATTTATTTCGCCGCTATCATCTTGAACATGCTCCACTAAATATTGCTCAGTAGAATTTTTCAAACCTTCTGAGTTCAGTACACATTCATTTGTGGCCACCTTCGAGTAGAGATGATTTTTTTCTTTGTAAAACTGAATCACTTCTCTCACCTTTTGGTTTCGAATGCGGTGCATCTTTCGTATTTTTGACGACTGTTTAGGCGTGAATTCGCCGACCATTACAACTTGGAATGAATCTACATCTGTAGCTGAACGCGGCAGCAGTAAAATTGGAGGACCCGGAGTACAATCAAATGCAATGCAGTGAGAACGTATGCAGCGGTGTCTTCCTCCTCTCATAACGCGAGTAAGTGCAACAATACTAACTATTTGGGTCATAAATCGCTCCGGCAACGTAAGCCCACGTAATTGTTTTTCCAGTCGTCCCACGAAGAAGCCATTTGCGATCGAAAACTTGGGCAATTTACCAAGCCTAATGGACTTGTCACATTCCAAACAAACTGAAAACCATGCGCGTGGCGTATTCAGACCATCAGTATAACAGTGAATTCGACGTGGTGATACCATCACTCCTTCAAAAGCATACAAGTAGGGTGGGGAGCGGTACTGGTTAATAAGATCGCCACACAATGTTTTGTCGGAGACCTTTAAACATTTCTTCATCTCAAGCATATAGCGCCAATTCGAGTCGTCCTTTCGACACGTTTTATGACGAAGAACTAATCGATCACAAACTGTGCAGACACATTCATCCAGTTGCTCAGCGCCCAACGCACGTCGGAGGCGCGTCATGCATTCAACTCGTTCATCACTAGTCAGCTCGTTATCGAACACGTCTTCTCTGATGTTACTTGCGCGCGATCGCACCATATTAAAATGCGCTGCCGCTCTTCTTTGATGAGGTTCTGCGCCGTTGCTGTCTCCAACGCGACGAGTGTAAATCCCGTCAACAACCACGTTCAGCCTGTTTGGTTCAGATCGCGTAACACCATCATCATCGGTTTTGCTCTCGGCAGCATCAGAAGACGCATGCCCACTCCATCGCTGTTGACGCAGCTTTCGTTGTTTCCGACGAGCTTGAAATTTTCGTTGACGCAGTCGATTTAGTTCGCGTTTTCTCTCCACAGCCAAATGCTTCAGTAAGTCAGCGTCGTCATCGACATTAGTTTCTTTCAAAAGTGCACTAGTTTGCTTAATTTCTGGGTGAAAAGATAGCCGACGGAAACACTCTTGCCAAAGAGGTAGAAAAACCTGAGCGGCTGTAAATTTGCCACTCGCAGCAGGGGTGATATCGCCTCTGCTCTTAGTGGTGTCGTATCTACAGCGCTTCTTCTGCCTATCTTGCTCCAGTTCATTCAATGGCATGACAACATTGCTGTCTCCTGACACCCCGCCCTCTTGGTTTTGCCGTTTTGCTCCCCGCCTTGACATTCACGCGTAACCTAGTGATTGACCCACCACTGCGTCACAGAAGGCAAAACAAACTGTGGCGATCGGGTACCACAACCATACGTTTGGATACATTCGTACTGTATTGGATTGGTCTAATCATAATTTTGTGGGCCAGCCCATCGCTAGCTGATGCTTTCGTAGAACAATCCGTGTAATATTACTCTGCAAGGTGATCGGTCCCCGCAAATGCTGCTAGCCAGGATCGGGGGGGGGGGGCGCAAGCACTAGGAGCCGTGCTCAAGTAGCCTTAAGTTCAGTATGTAGTGTGTACTGTGCAACACGAGTAGGTCCGCGCCCAGAGAAGATCAGGGTGCTGCAACGCCGGCAACAGCGCGTACACACCAAATGCAGCACAGGGTCAGGTCGCCACGCCCCCGCATACGATTCAATAGTTGATTTTTGGCGCATGAATTGATTCGATTATGATGTGTGAGTTTTATATAAGTACGCCTTTCACATCACCAAGTACTGTATATCGAGTGATTAGCTTAATCACTGCGGTCAGGGATGTCCACAAATGCAAATTCATTCTAATATTACACATACTCTGACTGATAGATCATGCACTTAGACCACAACGCTATTATTCAGTGCATTTACCTGTTTGTAGAGTTTTATTTTTTGGAGCACTTCAAAGAGGCAACATTAATCCAGGAACAACTCCACCAGACGCTGACGTTGGTCTTCTCTGCGACGATCACGCTGGACCAGGCAGCAGGTAACCAATGCGCGCGCAAACTGGTTATCTGCGCGATTCGCTTCTGCACATGCTTCCCTCCAGCGTCGGCGCATCGCAGATGAAGTCTCATTAGCATGTCGTTGGGTTTCGGCATCTGCAGCCAAAAGGGCAAGCCGCTGTGCGTTTCTCACGGCTTCCAGAAAGTTGTCAAAGTCAGTGCATTCAGCACTGATTGCTTCTCTCCTAGCAGCGGCGGCTTGCCTCCCATTCTTGAGTGCTTGATCTATATCCATCCTTGCATCCATACATGCATTCACCTGTTACCGCACAGTAAACATTGATACTGCGTCCGCATCATAGTCTCGCACAGCAATACTCACACGCAGAGCTGCAAAACCTCCTCCCCGCCGGCGTCCGTGTTGTCCGTGCGGCTGCCTTCCTTGCCGCCGGAGCCAGTGTTGTCAGTGAGGCAGAAAAGTGGAAGTGACACAGCGTTATGACAGAAGCTGATCTTCAACTAGTTAAAGCTGCACTGCTGTTTTATTTTGGAAAAAGAGGCAATGCTGGTTTTTTTTGGAAAAAGAGGCAATGTTGCAAAGTAATCATTAGTATCTCCATGTCCGCCATGCACGTCACCAACAGCCACGCACCTTGCTGTTGGGCAGCGGCAGCTTGGCAATTGTGGCGAGGACGCCATCACCAGCTTCGGCCACGCGGACGGACACCGCTACAAACCTCATAGCCATAAAAGTACATAGCAATCATTAGCACCTCCATATCCGCCATGCACGCCATCAACGACAACGAACCTTGCCGCTGGGTAGCCGCAGCATGCCATGCACGAGCACGGACACCGTCGACGCGAACGCCGCCACGCTGCCGGACGCCGCTATAGCACATAAAACCAATACAGATCAATTGTAAGACCGCCACCAACGCCATGCACCCCATCAACGACCACGAACCTTGCACAATCGTTAGCACCGCCACCAAAATTGAGATGTATATGACCGTTGGTGGCTTACTGAGAAAAGACCGACAAAAGACAACGGCCGTTAGATTTTGGTGTCGGTGCAGTACTACGAATTTTGCCTCAATAGCGCAGCTATCACAACTAATAACCTTGCAAACTATATGCATACCCGTTCTAAATCGTATACTAATATAACCTCTGTTGCGTCATTTACTTAAGAGAGTAAATATTAAGTACGACTGCACTATTGAGGCAAAATACTGTACATACATTGAAGTTCAAAAGAACTCGTTCAGTCCTTCACTTCATTCATTCTTCTCACCGCCCACATCGCCAACAGTGACGGCATGCAGCAACTGGTGCGTCTGGGCCGTCTTGGCTTCGTGAAGCTCCCGGGGGTGCTCACGGCGCACCTGCTTGAATTGCTGGACCGGGAAGTGGTCACGCCGGCGCAGCAAGACCAAGACGTGGACGATAATGGGGGCGGCGTGTTCGGCTTCAAGAAGATTTTTTTGAACGCTGACGTTATGGACAAGTATCGGCGCCAAGCACCAGTGCCTCCACGTATCGTACAAAGGCTTACAGAGGAGCTGCGGGATATATTCAAGACCTACTTCCCCGGGGCAATTCCAAGGAAGTGGAGTATCCTGAAGTCATATCCCGGTGGGCCTATGCAAGGTCCACATCGTGACTTCTCCGTCAATTTCGAGGACGGGTTCGACTACTGGGATTACACAAAAGTGCCGGGCACGATTATCCTTGCTGTACAGGATGGAACTCGGATTCACGGATTTGGGTGGAATCGGATCGTGGCTGATTTGACTGAAAGATTCGACATTGTGCTTAATCGTGGAGATGTGTTGCTCTTTCGTGGAGAATTTGTGCATTGCGGCGCCGCCTACCAAACGGTGCATATTCGTATTCATTGCTACCTGGAACCGCCTCACTATCTGCACCCGCCGAACACGACTGAGATCGTTGCCGTGTTTGACCCCGATGAAATTCGCCTTCCAGAAAATCAGTGTCCGACTTGTGGGAACACCTATGCTACGCGACAGAATATGCTCCGCCATGCCCGCGAAAAGCATGGTTTGTTCCAGAACCGCCATCGCTAACAGGGCTACGATGTACAAGAGGACACTGAATTAGCGGGTTTATTCGTGGTATTTGTGGTAATAGCGAAAAAGATTTTCTCTCTCGACTCTTCCTAGTTTTAGCGGCGACGTTCAATTCCGATCAATGTACTCTCAGAAACAAACTAAGACATCAGTGTTGCTTCTGCAGCTACGTCTTTTACTGTGCTAGTGCTGTCAGTGTTAAGAAAAGAAATCAATGTTTGCACGCCAGGCGTGGGCTAAATAACCAAATGAAGCTATCCCGTGACTTACGCTACTGCGGTGGGCGAGTGAGTGGCCTAAAAGCATCGGCTGGGTGCAGAGTTATTGTGGGTTGCACAAATCGCAAGCTGCTATCATATGTGCCGCAGCAATAGTGCTGTTGTTTTAGAATAGTGCTGTTTTTTTACAAGAGGCAATGCTGAGCAGTATTATAGTGCTGTTTTTTTTTTGGAAAAAGAGGCAATGCTGGTTTTTGTAGGGAAAATAGGCAACGCAAATGGGCTACGCCCATGAAAAACGATAGTTTGAAGGCAATCACATATTACAGGTTTTGTTGTTGATACACCAGTTATCTCACACGAAACACATAAATCTGAGCTACTGCGCGACAGCCTGCAGAAGACAACAGCCACGATGGCAAAAGACGCCGGCCACATCGATGGCTCTTCCGAGGGCCCAGCGTCACCGAGTAGTTTGCTTGGGGCGTCCTCTTCCGAAGCCAAGCGCAAGCGCGACCAAGACTCCGGGTCGATCGACAGAGCTTCGGCGGCAAGCGGCAAGAGACCCCGCAAAGAAAGATCAACCAGCAATGCAAGGATGACGACCCGACAGGCAGCTAAACGTGCTGGGAGTGAGGCGAGCCTCCCAAGCAATGCTGGTGGCAGCGGTGTGGCCAGCGGTGCTTCCGGCGACAACGACTGGGAGGCAGCATCAGTGGCAGGAGCAATCCAAGACTCGGACGACTCCATTTTGACGCTGGACGAGGTCGAAGAAGCTTGCAAAGCGTTGCAGCAAATGTTCGATCGGCAGAAGGGTGGCAAGCGCCAAATAGGACGGAGAAGACAAGCAGAGAAGTTCAAGTTGAGCTCCTCGCAAATTGTGCTGCTCGCGAATCGATACAAGGCGGCCAGAAATCGCGGCGGCCAAGTTGACTACGAGAAAGCATCAACAAAAAGGAATTTTGATAATTTCACGGGGCATGCTGACAAGTTGAAAGCCTATGAAGGCCATGTGATATCGATGTTGAAGAAGGCGCTGCAACAGAAGCGAGCCCTTGACGCTGGATGCCGGAAGAAAACACAAGAGGAAGGGACTGAAGAGCTGGCAACGCGTGAGGCACAGCATCTACAGCAAATTGAAACGCTACAGAACCACATACAGAACCTGGAAGCTCAAGCGAACTCTGACAACATGGAAGCAGAGAATCGCAAATTACAGAACGATTTGGAAAACACCAACAAGCAGCTTCATGCTGCCTTGAAGCGCTCAGAAGAAGACTGTAACAAGGCCCAGGAAAATGCCCGTCAGGCAAGTGAGCTTCAGCTGCAGCTCGCAACAGTTCAAGAAACAAACACCAAGCTCAAGAAGAAAAACACCAAGCTCAAGAAGAAACTATAGAGCCAAAAAGCTGCAAAACAGCCGAGCCAAACCACGACGTGGCTGGAAACCCGAGCATCCAAACTGGAATTGAACGAGCAGCGGTTGGAGACTGCCAAGTTCAAGCTGGGATTGAGAGAAACCCAGTTGAGCAGCAAAGAAGAGGAGCTGGAGAAGAAACGTGTAGCATTGCAGGAACAAGAGCAAGACCAAAACGATGAGCGAAGTCGCTTGAAAGCTCAGCGCTTCATGTTGGATAAGGAAATCAAACGTCATGACGAAAAGGCGACGACGGATAAACAAGCACATGAAAAGGATATGATGGAGCAAAAAGCAATGCTGGACGAGATTACGAAGAAGAAGGACGCGCTAGCTTCACATGAATATCTCAAGAAAACTGCCGACAACTGGAAACAGAAGTGTATCCGAGCTGAAAACGAGGCGGCAGCGGCAAGGGTGCCCTACGCGACTTTGGAAAGTCTCCAAGATGAGAACCGATTCTTGAAAAAAATTGTGGATTCACTCGATGCCTGCTGCAGTACCGAACGGCGCATCGACGATTTCGCCAAGCACCGGGTCAGCGACTGTTCCGAACGGCGCATTGACGATTTCGCCAAGCACCGGGTCAACGACTGTACGTAGGTGCTCTGAATTATTGCGGTTTATTTTGACTAACAGGTTGCTCAATTTGTCTCTATAGTTCAAACAATGCCAAGAAAGAGCAGACGCGAGCTCATCATCAGATGGCTGGAACGTGTTGATCATCGTCGCGCAAGCTGGTTACATGGCCGATTCGCTGCGTTTGTCCGCGACCGGAATCGCATTTGCCATGATAATGGTGTGTTGCAGGTGGACCACAACAGCTTCCTTCGCGTGTGCGACGAAATAAAACAACACTTGGATCAGCTCGATGAGGACACGCGCAATGCGCACCTGCTTCTCTCATTTGAATTTGAATATAGCAATCGTTAGCACCTCAATCGCCGCTATGCACGCCATCGACGACCACGAACCTTGCTGCTGGCCAGCCGCAGCTTGCCATGCTCGAGCTCGAGCTCGGACGCCGCCACCACGCTGCCGGACGCCGCTATAGCATACAAAAGCAATACAGATCAACCGTTAGCACCGCCACCAACGCCACCAACGCCACCAACGCCACCAACGAGCACGAACCTTCCTGCCGGACGCCGCTGTAGCACACAAAACCAATACGGAGCATACGTTAGCACCGCCACCAACGCCATGCACGCCGCCACCAACCACAAACCTTGCTTCCGGGTGTTGCGTTCCGCGGCGACGTTCCCTGTAAAATGCAAAAACGAAGAATGAGGGTGAGCCATGCACGGCGCTCGCCCGACCACGTACCGTAATGGTCCATTAATTTTTCCATGGGCCACGAGTACGTACCGTATTGACCCTTGGCCGCCCTCCCATCACCCTTGGTCTGCTTCTTTGGCGCTCTGCGGCTGCATGCGCGTCACTTGCGTGCGGCGCTGTGGCGCTCTGCGCCGGGCATGGTCCCTCGCATCCCCCCGCGCGCCGTGCTCTTCAAGGTGACGTGCCGGAAATGGAAGTTTTGCATGTGTGCCACACGAAAATACCGCGGTACCGGGTCGGTTTTGGTGCGTTAGGGACCAATTCACCTCGTTATTCTATGTACGCTACACACTATTGTGTGGTTACACGATTTGTGATTACACTAATACCGGTATTTGTGTCAAACGTTAGATTTTGGCCCTACGATGTCCGATATTGGCGAGCCCGGGACGGTTGTCACGGGGGAACCACAGTTCGTTAAGAAATAAGAAAATAAATCTACGCTGAAGTGGAGACGGAGTGGAGAATGAAGACCCTGTAAATGAAATATCGGTTTTTAAACGGGTGAATAATAAAATATGTGTAATAAGTCTCGTGAGCGAAGTAGGAATTAATACCTCAGGAACCTGATAAGTATCATCAATGGCAAGCTTTTGAAAGCTGTTTTGTAGTTTTGACCAATCAAGTAGTCAATTGTTTCGGCCAATTAATGGAGAGCGCATCTTATCTTGCTGATGAGCTGTTGCTAAGCTGTCAGTAAGATGAACGCACTTTGATTGGTCAAATATCCATGCTTGTCAGTGATAAGAGTTGAAGTGCGAGTGACGTGAAGTATTGTGCCGTACACATTCACACTGCGGTGCTCTCCGCGTTTCCTGCCATTAGCACGACTAGCTGAGGTCGATGTGTAGCGAGACAGAATAGAAGCTTATGTAGACCTGGTATGCAACATGACCAAATAAGGAAACACCGAAAGTTTGGGCAGAGCTGCTTCGTGCAGCTCGTGACTTTATCTTGAATTGTTAAAAGCCGTATAGGGTTCTTCCCTGGTGCTTGAGAGCGAACAGGACGTCCATGCGCGTGACGGTCTTCCGGTTTCCATGTTCTGTGTACGTCACGGCATCTCGCACTAGGTTGGTAAGGAACACGCGCAGCACTGCTCTCGTCTCAAAATACACGAGCCCGGAGATCCGCATCACACCAGCACGACGGGCTAGCCGGCGTACAGCAGCGTTAGTGATACCTTGGATGCCGTCTCGAATGATTTTTCGGTGGCGTTTGGGGGTTATCTTGCCGCGCGCTGTCATGCCTGTTGATGTCCGAGGTGAATCCTCAAATGAGACGCAGCTATCGTAGAGGCTTAGCTGTCAAATATAGTCAGCAGGATGAAAAATATTTGGCTGAGCCATCTGAACCAATACCACTCAACTTCAACGGCAACGATTGCTTCTTTAACGTGCGTGCAGCTACACTACCCGTACGGCTTGCCCTTCCATTTATCCGGCTCGGCATGATAAATTAATCCCAACAAGCAAACAAGCTCTCTAAAGTAACCTTCAGCAGAGCCATACTCTGCAACAGCTCTTTGTGATGACGTCTGGCCGCTCGCCGATCTGATTTGCGCTGCAGGAGAAGTTCCTTCAGGCTCGGAGCATCCCTTCCTTCGCTTGGTGGGTGGAGTACAAAGTGCTCCTGCAGCCATGACAGCAATTGCTTGACCTCATCGGTTGAATGCAGAGCTGCAGGAAGACATGACTCCGTTGATCTCGCAGGAAGACTTGACCCCGTCGACCTTGGCTCAACGAAGCCATCGCGCACGGGAGGCAGCTCCGAGGAAGCTCGTTGCACTTGTGAGGGAGGGGTCTCTGTGATGCGCCTCTCAATCGCTCTCTGACGTTGCTGCTTCATCATCGTTTGAACCCAGCGCGTTGCGTCTGCCCATCGAGAGTCACCACGTTTCGAAGGCAAGCCCATGCTGCGGAACTTCCGCTTCAGACTGACCGCGCTCCGCCGCTTCCATTGGGGTTCTTTGGTTGCGTTATACGCTGCTGACACGTCGATCCACTCGGGCTTCGTGGCGGGAAGGTGCTGACGTACGAGCGCCAACAAGTGTTCCATCTCGCCGCTGGAGTAGTTCGTTGATCCCTGCCGTTTTGTCATCTGCACATTTGCATTAATACACGAGTTACATGAGCCGTATCAAGGCATCATAGCACTCACTTGTCGTCGACGGCGCAACTTGAGGAATGAGTTGGAGCTGCGGAACGGTCGCAAGTATGTACCCATTCTAAATAGGAGCGATTAAGCTAATTCGGACATCGATTAAAACGCTCTTCAAATTACTAGACATATGCAACACATTTCCGCATTCGTACACTACAGCTTCTGGCCAATCCAGCTCATCTGGCTCAGTCGTGCTGTCAGTTGGCATTGCGTTTTGCCGTACAGTCGTAGGTTGTTGTACTCCTTGATGTCAACGATGCAACCGGGCGGTGGAAGAAGCTCAGAGCCGCTCTCCACGTTCCACAGTGTTGCAGTCAGCAAAAGCGAGTCAATGTCCATGCGGCGCTCTTCGTACGGGTCACGAAAAACCTACAAACCACGTAACGTTAGTTGTGCAAGACACAATGGATCTTTAAGCGAACCTTCAGTTGATCCTCGAGACTTTCAGGCGCATTGGCATCCACAAGATGAAGTCGAACCAAATTCCACTGCTTGTACGTGTGATCTGAAACCCAAAGGAGTCTCATTCGAATCACACCACTAACCACACCGGAACCGCTTTCATCCTGTTCTTGTAGACGGGCTTTCAATCCTAGGTGAAGCAAAAGCGTCATCAGTGCTCGCTACATCGATAATATCGTGCACAAACAACGCATACCTTCCACAGTGTTCATGACGACGGTGTCTGTGCGATCATCTTTTGCAGCAAGCAACTTTTTCATGCGCTCGTACGGAGTCAGTGTCGCTGGGCCCGACGTACCATTCTCGTCGTTGGGGTGTGGGTCAGGGGTTCCTGTCGCTCGGATCATATTCTCGTCGTTGGGGTGTGGGTCGGGAGCGGCTGCCGCTCGGATGACATTATCGTCGTTGAGGTGTAGGTCAGGAGCGGCTGCCGCTCGGACGACAGTCTTGGGAGCGGCCTTTACCGATTTCTTTGGGAGCTTGGCAGCTTCACGAGGCTCGCGGGACTTCCCAGCCATGGTTTCAATTGGATAATGACAGACGCTTCATGATTCAATTCCTTGGTAATATGCAGAGGCCTGGCTTATCGTCAAAGGGTACATACCTTAAAAAAACGTGGGGCTGGATGTGTGCTGCATTGGTCCGTTTGGTTTAGATCTAGACCATCTAGCCATATTGAAAAAACATGGAAGACGAACTCTTGAGAACCCCAATACAAACTCAACTAGCGCATCGAAGGCAGTACATCTGCGTTTTGGCATTTGAGTCGCGCTATTTGCATCGCGGCGTGTACGCTGCGGTGTGGGTGCCGTGACGCAGACGCCGGTGTTGGGTAAAAACTGCTAGAGCTCTTTGTCAAACTAGCACGGCAAGTGCCTGCACCAACATCGACGTGGGCGAAGCATCTCACTCTGTGCTGCGTCTCACTCTGTACTGCATTGGTCCGTTTTATTTAGATCGGACCATCTAGCCATATTGAAAAACATGGAAACCAGAACTCTAACAACGTCAGAGCCACGCTGCACAAGCGCACACTACCATTTATGTACCTGGAAAAGCCGATGCATAAATTAAATGGCGTGTGTGCGTGCTTGGTATCTTGGCGTTTCAACGGCTGGTTGAAGACCCAGCTTAATGTGAGCGAGCCAATAGGTACTTTCGGCAGAATACTGGCGTCTCCAAAATGAACGTCGTGACCGTTGTGCTGGTTGTGCTTACTATCCGTAGTGGCACCAACACACTCTGGGTGGCTCTGCTACATATTCATCAGCGCTGACGCACATCGATTTGCATTGTCTGGTATGCCCTGAGCTATTGGCTAGGCTTACCCCCACTTAGAGCTGCTATATCGGTCCGTTTGGTTTAGATCTTCGACCTCTAACAACTTCAACCAGCGCCCAAGCATTTCACTGTGTACTGCATTGGTCAATTTAAGTTGGATCGGACCATCTAGCCACATTGCAAAACATGGAAGACGAACTCTTGAGAACCCCAATACAAACTCAAATAGCGCATCGAAGGCAGTGCATCTGCGTTTGGCATTTGAGTCGCGCTATTTGCATCGCGGCGTGTACGCTGCGGTGTGGGTGCCGTGACGCAGACGCCGGTGTTGGTAAAAACTGCTAGAGCTCCTTGTCAAACTAGCGCGGCTAGTGCCTGCACCAACATCGACGTGGGCGAAGCATCGCACGCTGTACTGCATTGGTCCGTATTCTTTAGATCGGACCATCTAGGCATATTGAAAGACATATTATTTGAACGGTAACAACCCCAATGAGCGCCAACCAGTGCCACGATATGTACGTGCATTTGCATACGGAGTTTGCGCCGGGGTAGTGCGTGTACGCTGCGCAGAGCAATCTCTCATCTTCTGTTCAATTCAGTATGTGTTGGTATGATTGCCCGGGGCCTGGGCGTCGCGGGCGGCAATTATCATGCAGCAATATCGACGCCAGGAACGCATCGTTCGTTCGGCACGCACCTAGTATCTTGACGTTTCAAGTTAGTGCATGAATTTAAATTAGCCATGTCAAGCCTCGCAAGGCACCCCTGTACCGCCTTGCTCTCTTGCGGCATTAATATAAGTGCCGTTCAAAGTCATATGCACCTCTGTGCATATTTCTCATTTCCCAACTTTCTCTGCATTGCGCACCACTCCACTCCGCTACCCGCTTCCGGCACACACGACCACCACCTCCAATCCATGCAAGTGCGCGAAACATTCGCAAGAGAAGGCTTCGTCGTCTTCTACGATGCCGTGTCCGAAGACACTATCGATCAGTGGCGAGCATCAGCGCGTCAAACCCAAACCGAGGCCTGGTTCACCGATGTCGTGCACGACCTGCCCGAGAACGAAGACCCAGTCGAGGACCACGATCTGATCAACGATGAAGGCCGCGTCAAGGCTGCCATACCCGATCAACTTGCTCGACGTCTGTCTCGCATGCTGGCGCGCTTCTACAGGACGTTTTATCCTGCCGCTGACGCTAACGACTGGGAATACCAGAAGACCCCAGCCGGAACGAATGACCTGCCTGCCCGACGCGAGTTCGCGGCCGTGCCGGTTGGAACCAACATTATGGACCCTAGTGCTCTGCCGGGCTCCATTTTTGTCGCTACTGACAACAACACGAGCTTCTACACGTACGGCTGGAACCACAACATCGTACTTCGCTCCAACCGCCGGCAGATTGAAGTGAACAAGGGAGACATCCTTCTTATTCGCGGGGACTTCATCATTGCGCCGGTCGGCTACGACACCAACCACATCTGTCTTCACGCGTACTTGGACTCGCCTTTGTCGGAACGCCCTCAAGATCATCACCCCCAACTTGTGAGAGTGATCGATGACACGAGGAGGATTACCGATGATCCATTCTGCCTTGTCTGGAACTGCACGTTCAAGGGGAATGCAGTGTCCCTTCGTCGTCACGTGATTCGGTTCCATGGGATCCGCTTTCGGCGCATGGTACGTCGAGTCCGCCTTGAGAACGTGCCACGCATAGTGGCGCCCTAGCTGCCGGAAAGCTGCGACTTGAGTTACCGCTACATATTTCATATTTCCAGGATAGGTGACTTAACTGTGAACAATGTAACCACTGTTATCTGGTTGGCGCTACTTTACTTGGCTGGTCGTATCTCCGTTCATTTGCTTCAAGTGAAATAGTGGACCGCATGTCGTCTTGTTTGTCCCAGTGATTGCACGTACCCGTAGCACACAACGTGCATGGAACTATGGTTGGCCTAGGTAGAGCCGTCTCGAACGTACTTCTTGGTGGTCGTCATCACGCAGGGGCGATTCAGTCCCGAACAATGCATAGCTCATCGTGCTGATGGTATGATGCGCGAAGGGCTATTGTGCAAGTGTCCAGCGAAATACTTCACGTCACTTCGCACTTCAACACTCACAAGCATGAATCGACCAATCGAAGTGCGCTCATCTTACTGACAGCTTCGCAACAGCTCATCAGCAAGATTTGTCAATAAAAAAATCGAATATTGACCAATCAAAGTGCGCTCATCTTAGTGACAGCTTGTCAACAGAGCTCATGAGCAAAATTTCGAAATCAAAAACTCGAATTTTGATCACTTGAAGTGCGTTTATCTTCTAGACAGCTTGTATGCTGAGCTCATGTGGAAGATAAGAAAATCAAAATGCTGTCATTTAGCAAGCCAAAATTGTTCGCCCGGCAAAGCTAGTAATCGCTCTGTTTCTCCAAGTATTCCATGCAACGTTGAATCGAGACGCAACGCTGATGGAACGAGGGGTGGTCTGTCTTATCAACAGCACTCGGTTCGTGGCACAGCAAGTTCCGCGTTTTAAAAAACTCATCGAGGTCTTGTTCCAGGCTGGCTGCGTCTTCCGGTTTGATTTTTTTCATTTGCTCGACGACGACACGGCATCGTTCCAGTCTTGACATTTTCACGTTCTTCCTATCCACTTGCCAAAGTTTCATTTTGGGGGGGGGGGGGGGGGGGTTGGAGCTTATCGCTTCCTTCAGGTTGGGCTTACAGCTTCAGGTAGGGCTTGTGGCGGCGGTTGTAGTGCTTGTAGTAAGTGTTGCGCTTGGCAAACTGCTTCTTACACACACAGCAGAACTTACCTTTCTCATTGAGCTCTCGCTCGCGAGCTCGATTGGCCGCATGGGCAGGGTTGCGCAAGCATCCTCTTTTGTGATTCGAGACTTGTAACTTGGTTGGCGCCATGAATGGACAGAACTCACATTTGTAGGCTGGAGGAGGCGCGAACTCGGTCGCATCGGCTCCCCACTTGATGCCCTTGATCGTCAGCACGCAGTGAATCCTGTAGTTGAGTTCCGTAAAGGCAGCACCGCTGTGGATAACGTCGCCACGGAATATGACACAGTCACCGGCGCCAAGCAGGACTTCGGTCCTACGACGAGGATCCGCAACGGCAAAGCACTTCGGATACAATATCAACTTGGTGTTCTCCGTCAGGCCAATGATAAGCCCGGCTTGAATCTCGGAGAACTTCTTGCGCGCTTTGCCGATCTCGACGGCTGGGATGTCTCGATGTGGATCTTGCTCCTCGCCACCAGGCAAGCTCTTGAGTGCCACCCATTCCTTTGGCTGCCAGCGCATGTGAAACTTCTTGATCAGCAGGGTTGCTTCGTCCTTCAGTTTCTTGTAGGCCTTCCGTTTCAGCGGCGCCATCTTCCTGAACTCATCGAAAGTATTGCTGCCAACCTCCTTGAAGATCGATACAAAATCGAGCGTCTTGGACTCGTCGTCAGCCTCGATCTTCGCGCGAACCGTCGTGATCATCTCCGCCGCGAACACTTTCGGCATGATCATGTATCCGTCTTCCCAGAAGCACTTGAGCAGAGTTTCCACCGCATCGTCATCTATCACCGCGCTCATGGCGTTGGCTAGCTCTCTTGCGATTTGACGGCAGAGAATGGGCATTAGGTGGCGTTAGCAAGTGGAAATCGACATTAATGTACTGTACCTCACTTCAAATTCAAAATTCTCTTGCGATTTGTCGGGTGACGAAGATGTCACACATCGAAAAACCGATCTGGGACTTGATGTCCCATATCGAAAAATCTATCTGGGACACGATCTGTGATTTGATTGGCCAATAATACACACGTATGCTAGTATTGCACACAACTCAATCAATCTTCCATGGCCAGAACTAATCGCAAAGCTCCTCGCTCGACGGCGGGCACCGCTCCCCGCCTGCGGCTCGCAGAGCTCGCTTGGTGGATGGAAGATCCCGCGAACATGCCGAACACCATTCACGATCGCGCCGCTGCTCCAAAACCTGGTGACGCCCGTGTCGCCGCTCCTGGACTCCGTGACCGCGCTGCTGCTGCAAAATCCGGTGACGCCGACGCTGCTGCAGAACTTGGTGAAGCGCAAGCTGCGAGTGCTGACGATGCCTAGCTCACCTGGACTCCACTGTCAGCTTGTGTACTCGGAGGGTAGCCTAGAGTAGCGAAGTTGACATTTTTACTGACATGCGTGATGAAACATTGAATGAAGCTCATAGTTTCAAGTTTTCATGCTATTTGTTTTCAGCTGTCGTTGCTTCTATTCTGTGTCGCTACGATCAAACAAGTGCGTCTTCAATCGCCACGACCGCTGCATTCTCTAGGCTTTGCGCAGCTTAACTGTCTTTTGTATACGTTTTGACAATCTACTTAGCCAGTTTACGTTTTGACAATCCGGGGTTCTTGTCATCTTCTTACAGTTAGCCATTTTAATTCCTCCGTCGCCGCCGATGACGTTTCCTAATCGCTTGAACTACCACGTCCGCGCCTCCGTGAGCAGAACCCCATCAGCACCAGTACCGCCGAGCCGCTCAACAACACGGACGACTACAGGGCCATACTGGGAAGACTCAGGATCGGTCCTTTTCGTCGCGACGATGGGCTCGTTCAAGAAGGAACACCCGTTCGGTGCGTAGCTCTTGAGCTGGTCGAGACCCCCCCCCCCCCACGGTCACAGAATTACACCAACGATGCCATTTGTAGAGAAGCGCCAAGCCGAAGCCCAACGCATTCGATTCAAGTACTCGGACCGGATTCCGGTGTGTATGCTTTACCGGTATAGATTCACTGGTGATATCTAACCCGTTTTTTTGTTATCGTGGTGCAGGTGATTTGTGAAAAGGCGGACCGTAGCGACATCCCGGACATTGACAAGAAGAAGTACTTGGTGCCGGCGGATCTGACAGTCGGCCAATTCGTGTACGTGATCCGAAAGCGCATCAAACTGAGTCCAGAGAAGGCAATCTTCATCTTCATCAACAACGTCCTCCCACCTACAGGTATGTGACTATGTTATGCCATTATTTGTGTTATCTAATACTCATTGATCGTTTTTTAATGTTTTTTTTCTGGATTAGCGACACTAATGTCGAACATTTACAAAGAGCAGAAAGACTCTGATGGTTTTCTCTACGTCACCTACAGCGGCGAAAACACCTTCGGCGAATAGGCGCTGTCGGCGTGTGGGGACTCGATTCTGGTTGACGATTTTTTTTGTCGTCACTGTAGTAGGCTTTCTATTCTGCGCTCTCAAGCTGGGAGTCGCTGTATTGACTAATTACTATAATGATTGTACTGCTGGTATTAGTAGCAGCAGATCGAGTGTATTTCGCCTTACTTTTTCAGTCAACGTTGTGTCACGCTGTGTCGGCGTTGACTTGGATTTACTGGTATGAGCTCACATTCTATGGCCTTAGATCTCAGCATACTAAAGAGCGATGAAAAGGTTATTGAATCATCGTTACGCAACTCACAAACAGCTACTGCAAGCAGCAGGCTAACACCTCGAGGTTCCAGCAACCTGGCCAACGTTGAAATAATCTGGCCAATTATTTCCGCGTGTTTGGCGAGGTTCACATCTTCTGAATTACCTTACTCTGGCTGCGCGAATGATTCAACGGTGACTGTGGGCACCTCAGTATCGGCGGCGAATTGTTGGAAAAACACTTGAACGGTAGCTGGCGGCAGCGGGCGCGTCGATCGCTCATTCAATTCTAACGCATGGGCTTCGTCACGGCACGATAGCTTAACCGTGACCACCGCTCCCTCGTACCCGTTCCTGGCCCATTCAGAGGTCACCATGGTAATAATTCGCTGCCTTCGGCTGCCGTTAAGTTCATCTCGTCGATGATCACTACATCCGCTGCTTGCAACGACACTCTAACATCAGCTTCTGCCATTTCTCGCCCCCATCCTCTGAGCACTTCTTCGTGAAATCCCGAGCCGCACACCCGCACTTGGCGAGTGGTGCCGTCCGTGTTTCGCTGCCTTTCGAAAGCTTCACGAAATTCCGCTGCCAAAAACCCACTAAACACGGTCTTTCCCGCTCCAGGAAGCCCACAGAGTAGCACCACATACTTCGCATAAACCCAGGTACTCTCCACGGTGTCCGCTAGAATCTGGTTGATCCCATGTTGCCAGTCGATCGGGGCCTCCATTCTTGTTTGCCGTTGCGAATTCTGTTGTGTTGTCAACTAAGTACTGCTTGGTCCCTCTCCATCAAGTGTTATGGCATGATCATTGGACAAAAGAAAACTACCGTGAAAGAAAACCTTTCACACCTTCCAGTGAAAGTTCGCTGAAAGGCACGGCACCCAGTACTGACGAATTTGGCTCTCTTGTTTCGTGTGTATGTGTTGCATGTGTGATACAAGCGGCCGTAGTGGTGGCTTTGGCTATTTTGTTTTGTGTGCCGAACCAAAGGGGAATTCACGCAGAGTGGAGACCAACCAAGCCAAGTCACCGGAGCGGAAGCTACCGGCGCTTATCACCTGGCTCAATAAATTCCAGATATCTTGCACTTAGCAATGTAAATAGACAAGCTTATCCTTTCTTTCTGTGTCTCTTGTGTTGTCTGTGTTGCATGTTCGATAGCCCTGGCGGCACTGGTGACTTTGGCTATCTTGTTTCGTGTGTGTGTCTATGTGTGTGTTGGATGTGAGATAACGAGTGTATGGAAATTGGAGACGCGACAAGTAACTATGCAAGCTCTTTTCAATTGATGCCTATTTCTTCCGATTCTCTTGAGATCTAAGCGAGCGCTGCAGCACTGCACCGCCTACTATCTGGACCGCTGGTGAGCAGTCATACCTCACAGAATCTCAAAGATAGTATTTGTTCATGCAGCAAACCACATTAACCTCGATCATACTAGACAAGATGATACCTATAACTACACTACACGATTTGGTCGGTTGGTTGTTGTGACCGGTCCTTGCATTTTGAGCGCGCGCCATTCTTTTGAGGAGAACTCACGGCTCGAGGTGGCGCGCCGCACGTTGGAAGCGAATGCCATGGAAGCGGTTCAGGTGACGACGCAGACACAGAGGCGTTCCCTCGAAGGTGCAGTTCCACACAATGCAGCTTCGGACGTCAATTCCGCGCGTATCGTCGATCTCGGTAACCACGGCGGGGCGGTGGTCGTCTGGGCTGTCGTGGTATGGCACAACTATCGGTCCAGATAGAGAACTCACGTCCATGATGTCGGCGCCCACCGTGAGAAAGTCTCGATGAGGTAATTGGACTTTCGTGCCAGCCGGGGTCTTCATGAAGTGCCAGTCATGCGCACTTGCGGTCGGGAAAAACGTTCGGTAGAACCGCTTCAGCAAGCGCGACATTTCACGGGCGTCTTGGTCCGGCATAGCAGCTTTGACACGAACTTGTTCCTCAGTCATGTCGGTCACTTCCTCTTCAAACCAGCCATCGGTTAGGCGTGCGATCGACCGCCAGAGGCGTGCGATCAACCGCCAGACGTTGGTCGTATCATCTTGGATAGCACCGTTGATAATGACGTAGCCCTTTGTAGCGAATCTCTCTCGGCCTTCCATGACTTCGGGAGGTTGCAGTGGTGGCTCGTTGGTTGGGTGCTTGAGACGCAGCGGAATTGAGAATAAGCACGTGGGCATGCATATCCAAAGGCCAAGGCCATAAGCCCAAATCCCACGGCTTGGTGAGGAGGAGACGACCCTTGGTGAGGAGAAGCGATAACCGACACCCATTGGCACCCGTGCGTGCCTGGGCCATCGATAAAATAATGGTACAAGGGCTCGGCGAGGAGGCGTCCATGAAACTATTGTGCTCGGTGCTGGTTGCATCAGTTTAAATGCGTTTCAGGCCTTATCAATGGCTTCATTCGTGCTGTTGTTCTTGTTGAAGTAAGCGGGATCAAAACTACTTGACTGGGCCTTCTGAACCAATACTACTTAACTTCAACTTCAACGATTGCTTTAGCGTGTTCTAGCGCTGTACAGCGCGTGACACTTAGACCTCCAGCGCCAAGAACTTTGCCGCTTGGGGCCACTGACGTCATCAATCATGTGGCAGCGCTGGCAGGCATCAACTGGCGCAGGTATCCTCAGTTAGTTGCATTGGATGTGGTTGCAGGTGCTTATACCCAGAGCACCCGTGCACCCTGTCGATATCTATAACATGCTGGTCGTCGCACGCAACGGTCGAGATCACACACAGGCGCTTCAATTTTAACGAGCATCCTAAAGCTAGTGGTGCTGATGGTATGAAGCGCGCTCGCACTGAAATAGTATCACTGACAAGCACGCATATTGGCCAATCAAAGTGCGTTCATCTTATTGACAGCTTATCAACAACTCATCAGCAAGATTTGACAATAAAAAAATCGATTATTGACCAATCAAACTGCGCTCATCTTAGTGACAGCTTATCAACAGAGCTCATGAGCAAAATTTCAAAATCAAAAACTCGAATTCTGATAACTTGAAGTGCATTTATCTTCTAGACAGCTTGTATGCTGAGCTCATGTGAAAGATAAGAAAATCAAGATGCTATCATTTAGCAAGCCAAAATTGTTCGCCCGACAAAGCTAGTAATCGCTCTGTTTCTCCAAGTTTTCCACGCGACGTTGAATCGAGACGCAACGCTGGTGGAACGAGGGGTGGTCTGTCTTATCAACAGCACCCGGTTCGTGGCACAGCAAGTTCCGCGTTTTAAAAAACTCATCGAGGTCTTGTTCCAGGCTGGCTGCGTCTTCCGGTTTGATTTTTTTCATTTGCTCGACAACGACACGGCATCGTTCCAGTCTTGGCGTTTTCAAGTCTGTTTGTAAAACCAGCAACACAACGTAAGTGAACAAGAAAGCAAGTGCATACTACATTCCAAAAAATACGTACGATCATGGATGTGTTTCCCGACAAAGGATTCAATGCAGTGCTCCGTGTCGCAGCATGCAGCGTACGAGTCCAGCTTCATCTTCAATTCATTGGCGCGTTCGTTCTCACGAGCCCATTTGTAACGCAGGCCATTCTCATTTTCAATCGCAACTTCGCGGTCATATTTTGCCGTGTCAATTGCACGCTGCCAATCAGCATAGCGTAGCACTTGGAAATCGTGTCGGGATTGTTCCCTTTCAAGTTTCGCCCACTCGCCCTTGATACGCTCGAGTTCCGCTTTCAGGCCCTCAGATTGTGCGACAAGCACCCGCTCCTTTCTAGCAAGTCTGTTGTCAAACGCAACTAGCTCTGTTTGTCTGGTGGTCTCTGCTTCCATTTTTTGTTCCAGCTCTGCTACTTTATCCTTGACTTCATTCACTTCGCCTCCAAGTTCGGCAGACTTGCCGCGCCCCGTCACCACTTCCTTGAGAGCGCTGTTCTTTGCCTTCACTTCGTTCAATTCGTTCTGTAGCTTCCCAATTTCCACTTCGTAAGACTCCTTCAGCTTCGAAATCGTCAGACTATGCTGCTCCTCCCGCTGCTCAATGTCCACTTCGAGCTGCTTGCACTTCGCAACGTCTTCCTCGTGCTGCACGTCCAACCTCGTGACCTCTTCTTCCAAAGCTTCAATGCTTTTCATGGGCTTGCCTGCATCAATTTCACGCTGCTCAGCCAACGCCTTCTTGAGAAGCACTTTCAACTCGGGTTCCTTGGCCCTCAACTCCTCTGCGTGACCCTTGAAGTCCTTGAAATATTTCGTGGTTGAAAGTCTTTGGTAGTCCACGCCTTTATGGGCGTTTCGTGCCGCAAGATATCGATCAGCGAAAACCTCCAACATAGATGGACTCAACTTGAATTTGTCACCTGACCTGCGTTTGCCCAACTGGCGCTTGCCGTCTCTCATTCGTGCATGCATTTTTTCCAGCGCCGGCACCGCCTCGGCAAGATCGGCCAGTGAAAGTTCTTGATCATCACTTGTCTGCCGTATCGTTTCACCCTCGACGGCTTCGGCGGCTTCGGCCGTCGCATTTCTGGTCACTCTCGCCGTCTTGTTCTTTGCTGACTCGCCATCGACCTCGTCCTCGACTTGGCCGCGCTTTCGCTTGCTTTGACGAGTGCCTTCAGAAGATGCTTGTGAAGGCTTGGACTTGCTGGTTGCCCGAGGCCGAACGTTAGTGTTCTTGCCGCTTGTCTTGCCACTCTTCTTGGTGGCTCTGGGCATGTCAGCAACAGCAGAAGAGCGCTGAGTAGCAGAAGAACCTTGTGATCGCTTGGACTTGCAGGGTGCCTGGGGTCGAGCTTTAGTCTTCTTGCCGCTCGCCTCACCGACAAGAAAAAATGAAGACCAACGGGCATATCCCAACGATTTTCAAAACTGATAAACGGCTAAATCGAATACGATTTAATTGGTAGGCTATAGTTTTCTGAAGGACAATGATGGCACGTCACTCATCACTGACAAGCCAGGATATTTGACCAATCAAAGTGCGTTCATCTTGCTGACAGCTTAGCAACAACTCATCAGCAAGATTTGACAGTAAAAAAATCGAATATTGACCAATCAAAGCGCGGGCATCTTAGTGACAGCTTGTCAACGGAGCTATGTGGAAGATTTCAAGATCAAAAAATCGAAAGTTGATAACTTGAAGTGCATTTATCTTCTGGACAGCTTGTATGCTAAGCTCATGTGAAAGAAAAGATAAGAAAATCAAGATGCTGTCATTTAGCAAGCCAAAATTGTTCGCCCGACAAAGCTACTAATCGCTCTGTTTCTCCAAGTATTCCATGTCACGTTGAATCGAGACGCAACGCTGGTGGAACGAGAGGTGGTCTGTCTTATCAACAGCACCAGGTTGGTGGCACAGCAAGTTCCGCGTTTTAAAAAACTCATCGAGGTCTTGTTCCAGGCTGACTGCGTCTTTCGGGTTGACTTTTTTCATTTTCTCCCCGACGACACGGCATTGTTCCAGTCTCGACATTTTCAAGTCTGTTTGTAAAACCAGCAACACAACGTAAGTCAGCAAGAAAGCAAGTGCACACTACATTCCAAAAGAATACGTACAATCATAGTTGCGTTTCCCGAGAAAGGTTTCAATGCAGTGCTCCGTGTCGCAGCATGCAGCGTACGAGTCCAGCTTCATCTTCAATTCATTGGCGCGTTTGATCTTTTGATCCCTTTCGTAACGCAGGTAATCCGCTTTTTGAATCGCAGCTTCGCGGTCATGATTTGCCGTGTCAATTGCACGCTGCCACTCAGCATAGCTTTGCTTAGTAGTCCTCACGTGTAAATCGTATCGGGATTTTTCCATTTTCAGTTTCGCCCACTCGTCCTCGACACTCTCACGTTGCGCTTTCAGGTCCTCAGCTTCTGCAACAAGCTTCTCGCGTTCCGCTTTCAGGGCATCAGCTTCTGCAACAAGCTTCTCGCGTCCCGCTTTCAGGGCATCAGCTTCTGCGGCAAGCCTCCGCTCCTCTTCAGCAAGTCTGTTGCTAAATGCAACTAGCTCGACTTGTCTGGTGGTCTCTGCTTCCATTTTTTTATCCAGCTCTGCTACTTTATCCTTGACTTCAGTCACTTCGCCTCCAAGTTCGGTAGACTTGCCGTGCCCCGTCACCACTTCCTTGAGAGCGCTGTTCTTTGCCTTCACTTCGTTCAATTCGTTCTGTAGCTTCCCAATTTCCACTCCGTACGACTCCTTCATCTTCGCAATCGTCAGACTGTGCTTCTCCTGCTGCTGCTTAATGCCCACTTCGAGCTGCTTGCACTTCGCAACGTCTTCCTTGTGCTGCACGTCCAACCTCGTGACCTCTTCTTCCAAAGCTTCAATGCTTTTCATGGGCTTGCCTGCATCAATTTCACGCTGCTCAGCCAACGCCTTCTTGAGAAGCACTTTCAACTCGGGTTCCTTGGCCCTCAACTCCTCTGCGTGACCCTTGAAGTCCTTGAAATATTTCGTGGTTGAAAGTCTTTGATAGTCCACGCCTTTATGGGCGTTTCGTGCCGCAAGATATCGATCAGCGAAAACCTCCAACATAGATGGACTCAACTTGAATTTGTCACCTGACCTGCGTTTGCTCGCCTGGCGCTTGCCGCCTTTCATTCGTGCATGCATTTTTTTCAGCGCCAGCACCGCCTCGGCAAGATCGGCCAGTGAAAGTTCTTGATCGTCACTTGTCTGCCGTATCGTTTCACCCTCGACGGCTTCGACGGCTTCGGCCGTTGCATTTCTGGTCACTTTCACCGTCTTCAGCGCCGGCACCGCCTCGGCAAGATCGGCCAGTGAAAGTTCTTGATCGTCACTTGTCTGCCGTATCGTTTCATCCTCGACGGCTTCGGCGGCTTCGGCCGTCGCATTTCTTGTCACTCTCGCCGTCTTGTTCTTTGCTGACTCGCCATCGACCTCGTCCTCGTCTTGGTCGCGCTTTCGCTTGCTTTGCTGAGTGTCTTCAGAAGATCCTTGTGAAGGCGTGGACTTGCTGGGTGCCTGGGGTCGAGCTGTAGTCATCTTGTCGCTCGTCTTACCGACAAGTAAAAATGAAGAGCAACGGGCGTATCCCAACGATTTTCAAAACTGATAAGCGGAATTGGTAGGCTATAGTTTTCTGAAGGACAAAGCTTTTTTATGTATCTTGCACAGAGGTTGCGCTCGTCTAAAACGAAACTCACGTTACTTGTATGATGCCAAAATCAACTTCATTGACCGCCATAGTTGTTTCTGCCCGTGGACTGCGCTATGCTGGCACCTACACCATGATCAAAACGTCGGACGGTTCGTGCGATCCTTAATCGCACACCAGCACGACGTCGTCAGCCTCGATCTTCGCGATTGAAGATGTCCCACATCGAAAATCCTATCTGGGACATAATCTGTGATTTGATTGGCCAATAACACACACGCCAGCCAGTATTGACTCAATCGTACGCGGCTCGCTGAGCTCATTCGGTTGTGTCTAGGACCCTCCAACACGTCGAACCCCATAAACGATCGCGCCGCTGCTCCAAAACCTGGTAACGCCCGTGTCGCTGCTCCTGGACTCCATGACCGCGCTGCTGCTGCAAAATCCGGTGACGCCTACGCTGCTGCAGAACTTGCTGCGAGTGCTGACGAAGACTAACTCACCTGGACTCATGCGTAGTTGCAGGGTAGCCTGGAGTAGCGAAGTTGACATTTTTGCTGACATGCATGATGGAACATTGAATGGAGCTCGCTCTTTCAAGCTGCCATGCTACTTGTTTTTTAGCTGTCATTGCTTCTATTCTGTCTCGCTACACATCGACGTCAGCTATTCGTGCTAATGGCAGGAAACGCGGAGAGCACCGCAATGTGAATGTGTACGGCAAAATACTTTACGTCACTCGCACTTCAACTCTTATCACTGACAAGCATGGATATTTGACCAATCAAAGTGCGTTCATCTTACTGACAGCTTGGCAACAGCTCATCAGCAAGATTTGACAATAAAAAAATCGAATATTGACCAATCAAAGTGCGGTCATCTTAGTGACAGCTTGTCAACGGAGCTATGTGCAAGATTTCAAAATCAAAATGATGAATATTGACCAATCACATCTGCTTGTATCCACATTGCCTTAAAGTAGAAGAGGCGGTCGTGCCGCCCGTCGAGCACGCGCTGGACACCACACTAACCTGTATCACCTTGTGGCCACACGGTAGTTGTCCTCGTGAGAAGGCAGCACGGCGATGCGCGTCGTCGAGGCAAACGACCACGGGCGTTACCGGCTCCACTAGACAACGTCGCCACGAGTTTCTGCTCCATGGTACCACACAAAACACCGCCAAAAAGTCAGAGCGCAGCTACTGAAGGTTGCAAAATGCGGCCAAGCTCACCATTTGCGACGCTGACTCGATGCTTCCGGCGGCGGTGGGGCTGCCGCTTCAACCGCCTCTGGCCGTAGTCCGCGCTGCAAAGGCACCCAAATCATCTCAAATGTTAGTACACAGCAAACGCAAGCTGCCAACGCGGCCAGGCTCACCTTGACACCTGATGGCATATTGCTTCCGTTGGCGGTGGTGCTACCGCTGCTTCTGGTCGTGCCACCGCGCTGTGAAAGCACGAAAAAGATTCACACAATCAGTAGGCAGCCCATGCATGCAGCGCGTACGGCACGACTCACCTTGTGTCGGCCTCAGCTTGCTCGATGCCGTCGTCCCCATGCTCGAGGCCGGTGGTGGCGGTGGTGGTGACGCGGTACTGCTGCCGCTGTCGCCGCTGCTAGCTGGGCTGGGCTGGCACGAAACAATACCATACACACAGTCAGTAAGCAGCCCATGCATGCAGCGCGTACGGCACGACTCACCTTGTGCCGTACCCAGCTTGCTCGATGCCGTCGTCCCCATGCTCGCGGCCGGTGGTGGTGACGCGGTACTGCTGCCGCTTCCGCCGCTGCTAGCTGGGCTGTGCTGGCACACAAAAAACAATACCATGCACACAATCAGTAAGCAGCCCATTGCATGCAGCGCGTACGGCACGACTCACCTTGTGCCGGCCCCAGCTTGCTCGATGCCGTCATCCCCATGCTCGCGGCCGGTGGTGGTGACGCGGTACTGCTGCCGGCGCCGCTGCTGCTGCTGGTGGTCGCGGGGCTGGTGGCACGCAAAACAAGGCACAGCAGTCAGTAGGCAGCCACAAATGAACCGCATGCACGCGCGGCTTACCTTGGCTCGACCCCGGTAGTGCTGCTGCTGCTGCTGCCGGCGCCGCTGCTGCTGCTGGTGGTCGCGGGGCTGGTGGCACGCAAAACAAGGCACAGCAGTCAGTAGGCAGCCACAAATGAACCGCATGCACGCGCGGCTTACCTTGGCTCGACCCCGGTAGTGCTGCTGCTGCTGCTGTCGGCGCCGATGCTGCTGCTGCTGGTCGCGGGGCTGGTGGCACGCAAAACAAGGCACAGCAGTCAGTAGGCAGCCACAAATGAACCGCATGCACGCGCGGCTTACCTTGGCTCGACCCCGGTAGTGCTGCTGCTGCTGCTGCCGGCGCCGCTGCTGCTGCTGGTGGTCGCGGGGCTGGTGGCACGCAAAACAAGGCACAGCAGTCAGTAGGCAGCCACAAATTAACCGCATGCACGCGCGGCTTACCTTGGCTCGACCCCGGTAGTGCTGCTGCTGCTGCTGCTGCCGGCGCCGCTGCTGCTGCTGGTGGTCGCGGGGCTGGTGGCACGCAAAACAAGGCACAGCAGTCAGTAGGCAGCCACAAATGAACCGCATGCACGCGCGGCTTACCTTGGCTCGACCCCGGTAGTGCTGCTGCTGCTGCTGCCGGCGCCGCTGCTGCTGCTGGTGGTCGCGGGGCTGGTGGCACGCAAAACAAGGCACAGCAGTCAGTAGGCAGCCACAAATGAACCGCATGCACGCGCGGCTTACCTTGGCTCGACCCCGGTAGTGCTGCTGCTGCTGCTGCCGGCGCCGCTGCTGCTGCTGGTGGTCGCGGGGCTGGTGGCACGCAAAACAAGGCACAGCAGTCAGTAGGCAGCCACAAATGAACCGCATGCACGCGCGGCTTACCTTGGCTCGACCCCGCCAATGCTGCTGCTGCTGCTGCCGGCGCCGCTGCTGCTGCTGGTGGTCGCGGGGCTGGTGGCACGCAAAACAAGGCACAGCAGTCAGTAGGCAGCCACAAATGAACCGCATGCACGCGCGGCTTACCTTGGCTCGACCCCGGTAGTGCTGCTGCTGCTGCTGTCGGCGCCGCTGCTGCTGCTGCTGGTCGCGGGGCTGGTGGCACGCAAAACAAGGCACAGCAGTCAGTAGGCAGCCACAAATGAACCGCATGCACGCGCGGCTTACCTTGGCTCGACCCCGGTAGTGCTGCTGCTGCTGCTGCCGGCGCCGCTGCTGCTGCTGGTGGTCGCGGGGCTGGTGGCACGCAAAACAAGGCACAGCAGTCAGTAGGCAGCCACAAATGAACCGCATGCACGCGCGGCTTACCTTGGCTCGACCCCGCCAATGCTGCTGCTGCTGGTCACGTCGGGCTGGTGCACGCAAAAACAGCAGCATCAGTACGCAGGCAAACCGAGGCGACCGCAAAATGCGGCAGCAACGCACCTTGTCTCCGACGCGCCAAATCTGAGAGTGAGGCTGGGCGGCATCCGGGCGGCATGCATGCAGCGCGGGGGGATGGGGGCCGAACCCATCGAGGGCGCAAAATCTTTAGCGCAGACCTATCTCGAGTGCCGCACACGAGGTGCGCATCCTCGCCAGCCGCATGCTGGTCTCCATCTTTTTAGATGGACCCTCAATGGGTGCGTTCGCGACGGTTGGCGGCGGTTGACGAGGGTCCGTGCGAGGGGGCGCAGCCGCTTCGTGGCGAGCAAATGAGCCGCTCGGACCCTCAATGGGTGCGTTCGCGACGGTTGAGCGGTTCGGGCCCGTGGCTCTCGCGGCGGCGATACAGACCAATCCCTGTGTCTTTCCCTTTTCATTATTCCATGTATTTAAAGAGGCGGCGCACAGAAAGGGCAGCAATAGAGTGGGCTCCTGGTGCAACCCCAATCCGATTCGCCGGGTTTATGCGTTTCTGAAAGGGGAAAGTTTCGTTTTTTGCCTGTGGGTGATTGGGCCTTTTCCGTGTGGCGCACACGCTAAGCGCACTAAAAGTACGGACGAACACACGGCAGGTACAGACGGGTCCGTGGTTGGAAGAGCTGGCGCCACACAATCGTGGCTAGGGCCTGCAAAAACGTCACCGGTACGTACCGGTGAAATGTAGCCATGTTGACATTTGCCCCAGAACACGAATAATGGCGAGCCCGGGACGGTTGTCACGGGGGAACCACAGTTCGTTAAGAAATAAGAAAATAAATCTACGCTGAAGTGGAGACGGAGTGGAGAATGAATACCCTGTAAATGAAATATCGGTTTTTAAACGGGTGAATAATAAAATCAGGTGTAATAAGTATCGTGAGCGAAGTAGGAATTAATACCTCAGGAACCTGATAAGTATCATCAATGGCAAGCTTTTTGAAAGCTGTTTTGTAGTTTTGACCAATCAAGTAGTCAATTGTTTCGACCAATTAATGGAGAGCGCATCTTATCTTGCTGATGAGCTGTTGCTAAGCTGTCAGTAAGATGAACGCACTTTGATTGGTCAAATATCCACGCTTGTCAGTGATAAGAGTTGAAGTGCGGGTGACGTGAAGTATTTTGCCGTACACATTCACACTGCGGTGCTATCCGCGTTTCCTGCCATTAGCACGACTAGCTGACGTCGATGTGTAGCGAGTTAGAATAGAAGCTTATGTAGACCTGGTATGCAACATGAC
The DNA here is from genome assembly GCA_033557925.1 of Phytophthora x cambivora. Taxonomy (NCBI): domain Eukaryota; phylum Oomycota; class Peronosporomycetes; order Peronosporales; family Peronosporaceae; genus Phytophthora; species Phytophthora x cambivora. Next base: position 41,690 of record JAUCEB010000012.1, on the reverse strand, counting down.
CAAATAAGGAAACACCGAAAGTTTGGGCAGAGCTGCTTCGTGCAGCTCGCGACTTTATCTTGAATTGTTAAAAGCCGTATAGGGTTCTTCCCTGGTGCTTACTGAACTCATAAAAAAATTGCTGACAACCTCCTTGAAGATCGATACAAAATCGCGCGTCTTGGACTCGTCGTCAGCCTCGAACGTCGCGATAACCGTCGTGATCATCTCCGCCGCGAACACTTTCGGCATGATCATGTATCCGTCTTCCCAGAAGTGCTTGAACACAATTTCCACCGCATCGGCATCTATCACCGCGCTCATGGCGCTTGCAGCAAGCGCCATAAGCGCCGCGCATCAAGCCTTGTATGGCTCCCCTGTGATTTGCTGAGTGGCCAAATATGTCCCACATCAAAAAACCTAGCTGGGACACGATCTGTGATTTTGATTGAAGATGTCCCACATCGAAAAACCTATCTGGGACACGATCTGTGATTTGATTGGCCAATAACACATACGTCTGCCAGTATTGACTCACTCGTACCATGGTTAGAACTCGTAGCAAGCCTCCTCAGGGGTTCATATCATCGGCAAATGTGATGATATCTTTGATACATTACTACTTACAAAATTGCATGGGGCTAAGATCACATGATCAATATCTGTAGCTACTACGGATCAATATCATATCAAATATTTAATATCTGTATTCAATACCGGTAGGCGTCGCTCCAGAAGCACATACAGGTCAATAAACAAAAGTTGTTTTCGTTACAATCCTGTTTTTTAGATAACATTTGTGAAAACCTGTCTGAAACTAAGTTGAATTAGGCAATGCAAGCTCTGCTTCCAAATGTAACCCAGTAACTTGATCACCGTGCGTCTTATGCAGGCCTGACTAAAACAACATGCTCTGTTATTGCTTTCCTGAAACACAGTTAGATCTCTACTGAAGCATCTTCGGAGCTGACGTTTTTAATTTTAGTTTTGGCTTTTTGGATTAAAGATGGTTGGGAATTGTATGTGTGCGATTCAGCGAACCGATCAACCGGAATTCACAATAATATTGGCACGTATTCTCTGGATTTTAATCCAGAGTTGTTACATTGATCTCACCCGGAGGTCTGAATTTTCATATGATTGCAGCACTTGACAAGCAAAACCATATCAATGGGATACAGTCATTTAAGTACAGAATGCGATGTTGCTTGTAACTCAATACACCTTCAGTGGAATGGTGGTCATGATGCTCACTCACACGAGCAACACTCATATAGATATTACAGAAATAACCAATTGCTCTTGAAGTGAGCTTTTGCCAGTTCTCAGATTTGGTGCTCTCGCACAGCAGCTGCAGCAGTGGCAGCGCGCTGCTCGAACATGTAAGACGGCGACTCCGCACCCGCTGGCTACCATCGCACCACGAAACATCCGATTAATACATGCATGCAAAACGCTACGCTAGTGGGTAGTCATCAGCGCCGGGCGCGCCACTTCGTTGACAACTCAGCTTTGGCCGTTGCCTACAAGCGTGCCGAGGACGCGTGCGCCGCCATCAAGGGCGAGAAGGTGTTTCGCCGATCTGCCCATCGAGTCGTACAAGCTAGGCAGAATACATACCCACTATCATACGACTTGCTGTCCAAGTACGACCTACATATCGCTGCAGCAGCAGCAGGAGGCCGCCCCGGTGTAGAACGCGTCGTCGTACACGGGGTTCCTGCTGCTGTTCAAGAAGGAACTGGCACTGGGCGACAAGAAGACGGCGGCTGTCGACTTCAAGACGTCGCCGGTCTTCGGCTTCGAGGACAGCGCGCCCAGGGGCATGCTCACTCGCAGGGGTTAGTAGTACTTGCTGAAATAGTACACATCGGTAGTACTACTACCCGAATTATTGGGGTAGTAGTGATACCACTAGTGTACCGTATACATGTAGTGCGCAATATGCGTGATACTATGCTAACATCAGCTCAGTAATATAGTACTCTTCAAGTAATATTTTTGATGGACCCTAAACGAGCAAACTTCGGTTCTAGGCCCTCATTGAGGCCTAAAGACATCCAAGACCCGGCCTCAGGGAAGGTCACCATTGTCGAAACCGCTCAACAAACGAAGTATGGGTTGTATCATAAAGGATTGCCAGGAAGACGATGAGGTCAATCGTGATCCTACAGCGTGAATGAGACACCAGTTTATTCACCGGCAGTGAATACTACGTAGTAATCCCATTAATGAAGTTCACTCCACTGACGTGTGAACTTCGCATATCAATTATTCACTACGTAGTATACGACAAGCTTTTTGCTGAGATCTTTTAACGTGTAAGATTATGCTGGGAATACCGAAGCAATTCTACGGTACTGCGTAAGCGTAACCTGGGTTAACATTCGTACCTGGTACAACATTAGAAATGTTGCATGAACCGCGCGCAGCCGCAGCAGATGCGCGCGGTTCATGCAAGCAGTTCTACTAGCAGAGCAGAATTATAGAAATGGACGGTATCAGTGCAGTAGCACTGCTACTACATGTAGCAGAGCAGCATGACAGCATCGATGCAGTAGCACTGCTGTAACACTGCGACTATTAATAGCAGAGCAGTATGATAAAAATGGACGCCATCGGTGCAGTAGCACTGCTACTACATGTAGCAGAGCAGCATGGCAGCATCGATGCAGTAGCACTGCTGTAACACTGCGACTATTAATAGCAGATCAGAGCAGTATGATAGCAATGGAGGCAGTAGCACTGCTTAGCATAGCATAGCAGTATGATAGCAATGGAGGCAGTATCACTGCTACTAGAGCAGCATGATAGAAAGGGTGCAGTAGCAGTGCGCTATAACACTGATACTAGCAGAGCCCGACACCATAACGCAGGTCGCATGCAAAAGCGCTGCTTATTCTAGGCAAATTGGTGTTCCCAGTCTAAGTCGCAGACGCCCTAGTTTTCCCGGGAGCTTTACATGACGCGAATTGTAGTGGAGTAGTACTACTATACATGTATTACTACTACAAACTCAAACTTCCAAAACGTGGGACCCATACTAACAGAAAATCCAGAGCTTCCCCGGGCGCAGCACGGCATTGTTTTAATATTAAAATACTCAAACTTGAAATATGATACCGGCCCAAAACGGGCTCGCACTTCAATGTAGCCCAAAACAGCTACAAGACTATTGCTTTGGGTTCCTCCTCACGAGCTCATAAGGCCTGCGTGCTGCTGACCAACACAGCCTACCCTACTGCGAAATGTCGAGAGCGCTTCGGCTTGGTACAAACCTGAAGGTCTGCCTGTGTTATCTACAGGTGCTTCGGCGTGTGCCCACGCCTTTAGCCCCTTGCTGGCCTAGCGTGGGGCCACCACGCTTTCCATACGCTTTGCCAATACAATAACTTTAATAAATATGCTCCAAATAAATTTATTTTCATTATGTCATTATATGTGATTCGGATTACGCGGATAATTACCTTTATCGCATTATTTATTGTGCCATATTCGGACTGTCCAAATGGGATCCATCCTGCTGCATGTAAACAGTAGTCTTCCTCAAGATGTACTGCATGTAGACCTTACGCTATGACCGAACAAACACTAGTAAATGTAAATCAAACAAGTCTACTTCAAAAGCAACTGCACAGCTTTTTTTAGCTAGCTCTTCTCTGCTAAACCAACCTTACGCTGTTTCGCTACAGGAGCTAGGCAACGTTTGTCTTCAACGTCACCGCTTATCTCTTGAGGTGGCTCACGTACTTGAAAGTCAGGTAGATGGCAAGCTGCAGCACCACCCAGCTCAAAATGAGGTTGGCCATGAAGTTGTACTTGCGGTTCGGCCGGAAGTCGTACGTATCTGCGAGTACTCGGCCACAGTCATGTCAGTCGTGACGCCGTTGGCGGTCACAGCAATAACATCCTGGATCTCGCCGAACTGCATGCCAACCAGCGCCGCGAGCGAGTAGCTCGACGGCATCAGGTACGTCAACGACTTGTAGCCCGAGAATAGGTACGGGATCTCAGCAAATAACAACGACAGAGTGGGGGATCGGGCCGTAGTAGTTTGGCATGCACTCGCGGTAGAACACGGCGCGCCCAGCGCACGTCACCTCCACCACCGTCATCAGGTTAATGACTCCGGTGAAGTCCATGCTGCTGTAGATCAAACCGATCTGCGAGGTGATCTTCTTTACGCTCGCCGCCGACAACTGGTAGAACGTCGTGCCGAAGATGATATCATGCAAAGGGAACAGGAACATGCGCATGAAGGGTTGCGCCAGTCCGGGAGCTGCTTCTTGGCCAACTGACCAATCTGGTTGGTAAAATATTTGAAATCTTGCTCATGAGCTCTGTTACATGTAGCAAGATTTCAAAACCAAAAAATCGAATATTGACCAATCAAAGTGCGTTCATCTTACTGACAGCTTGGCAACAGCTCATCAGCAAGATTTGACAATAAAAAAATCGAATATTGACCAATCAAAGTGCGTTCATCTTACTGACAGCTTGGCAACAGCTCATCAGCAAGATTTGACAATAAAAAAATCGAATATTGACCAATCAAAGTGCGCTCATCCTTTTGACCGAGCAAGATTTCAAATGCAAATTGTCGTCGTTTGATCCTACTTCTTTTCCCGCCTCAACAGACCAACCTCCTTGAATGCGTATTGCTACCGATGTGAAAGAGTTTATGCGTAAGCTACCGATGTGAAAGAGTTTATGCACTGCTACGGACGGACACCCGGACGAGTCCAACGGCACCTGCCCACCGCACAGATACTGAATGAAGTACGCACACTTTATTGGTTTTTGTTATCCCTAGTGAAGCCCCCACACACGGCAACGTTAATCTAAGTAGCTATACAAGGAACCTTCGAAAGCAAGATCTGGCTGCACACTCTACAACCAGCCCCGTTAATCTTGCGACCAGCCCCACGTGAAACATGGATGAAAATCTTGCCAAACTATGAGCAAGCCGCCATGAGACCGGTTCCCGAATCTCTTGACTGGGGGGGGGGGGGGTACATGTGCAGGTGTGCTGGATATAATAGGAAGGATGTAGTTTTGAGCTCCGTTCAGCAAAGAAGTACTGTTTATTTATAATAAAAGCAAGAGCCAATGTTGTTCTTTGTAGCAAAATAGTAATGCTGTTTTATTTAGAGAATAGAGGCAATGCTGGTTCTGCAGCAAAAGCAGTAGAGCTGGTTTATTTAGAAAAAAGGGGCAATGCAGCTCGCCACGACAAGATAGTAGTGCTAGAAAAAAGAGGCAATGTAGTTTGCCGCAGCAAAGTAGGAAGTGTGAGTTGTATATAAGAAAGCGGACAGTGGAATATATCAATTAAACGTAGTGCATTGTTCGATTATTAGCTCCATATCTACCCTACACATCACCACGGACACGAACCTACAGCCTTGGAGCCGCAGCTTGGCTTCCTTGGCTCGGACACCGCCACCAGCTTCACTGTAGCTGTACCACACAAGTCATACATAAAGCACATAGGTTAGGAAAAACACCTTCATGCTGGCAATGCACGCCGTGCACACGACGAACCTGCTCCTCAGCAGCACCAGCTTCGCTTCCTTGGCTTGGCTGCTGCCACCAGCTTCACTGTAGCTGTACCACACAAGCCATACATAAAGCACATAGGTTAGTCAGATCACCTTCATGATGGCAATGCACGCCGTGCACGCGACCAACCTGCTCCTCAGCAGCGCCAGCTCCTCTTCCTTGGCTTGGCCGCTGCCACCAGCTTTACTGTACCTGTACCACACAAGCCATACATAAAGCACATTGGTTAGTAAGATCACCTTCAGGCAGGCAATGCACGCCGTGCACGCGACGAACCTGTTCCTCAGCAGCGCGGCTTCGCATCGTTGGCTTGGTCGCCGCCACCAGCATCACTGTAGCTGTACCACACAAGTCAAACATAAAGCACATAGGTTAGGAAAAACACCTTCATGCTGGCAATGTGCACCGTGCACGCGACGAACCTGCTCCTCAGCAGCGCCAGCTCCGCTTCCTTGGCTTGGCCGCTGCCACCAGCTTTACTGTACCTGTACCACACAAGCCATACATAAAGCACATTGGTTAGTAAGATCACCTTCAGGCAGGCAATGCACGCCGTGCACGCGACGAACCTGTTCCTCAGCAGCGCGGCTTCGCATCGTTGGCTTGGTCGCCGCCACCAGCATCACTGTAGCTGTACCACACAAGTCAAACATAAAGCACATAGGTTAGGAAAAACACCTTCATGCTGGCAATGCGCACCGTGCACGCGACGAACCTGCTCCTCAGCAGCGCCAGCCTCGCTTCCTTGGCTCGGACACCGCCACCAGCTTAACTGTAGCTGTACCACACAAGCCATACATAAAGCACATAGGTTAGGAAAAACACCTTCATGCTGGCAATGCACGCCGTGCACGCGACCGACCTGCTCCTCAGCAGCGCCAGCTTCGCTTCCTTGGCTCGGACACCGCCACCAGCTTCACTGTAGCTGTACCACACAAGCCACACATAAAGCACATAGGTTAGGGAAAACACCTTCATGCTGGCAATGCACGCCGTGCACGCGACCAACCTGCTCCTCAGCAGCGCCAGCTCCGCTTCCTTGGCTTGGCCGCTGCCACCAGCTTCACTGTACTTGTACCACACAAGCCACATACATCAGCACAGTTAGCAGAAACAGCTCCATGTCCGCCATACACGCCGCGGCGAGCACTCACCTTGTGCCGGTCGTCCTCATGCTCGCGGCCGGTGGTGGCGGTGGTACTGCCGCCGCTGCTAGCTGGGCTGGGCTGGCACACACAAAACAATACCATACACACCATCAGTAGGCAGCCCAATGCATGCAGCGCGTACGGCACGACTCACCTTGTGCCGGTCGTCCCCATGCTCGCGGCCGGTGGTGGTGACGCGGTACTGCTGTCGCTGCCGCCGCTGCTATCTGGGCCGGGCTGGTACACACAAAACGAAACCATGCACACCATCAGTAGGCAGCTCATGCATGCAGCGCGTACGGCACGACTCACCTTGTGCCGTACCCAGCTTGCTCGATGCCGTCGTCCCCATGCTCGAGGCCGGTGGTGGTGACACGGTACTGCTGCCGCTGCCGCCGCCGCTAGCTGGGCTGGGCTGGCACGAAAAAAAAAACAATACCATGCACACAATCAGTAAGCAGCCCATGCATGCAGCGCGTACGGCACGACTCACCCTGCGGCTGCTGCTGGTCACGTCGGGCTGGTGCACGCAAAAACAGCAGCATTAGTACGCAGCCAAACCGAGGCGACCGCAAAATGTGGCAGCAACGCACCTTGTCTCCGACGCGCCAAATCTGAGAGTGAGGCTGGGCGGCATCCGGGCGGCATGCAGCAGCGCGGGGGGATGGGGGCCGCACCCATTGAGGGTCCAAAATCTTTAGCGCAGACCTATCTCGAGTGCCGCACACGAGGTGCGCATCCTCGTCAGCCGCATGCTGGTCTCCATCTTTTTAGATGGACCCTCAATGGGTGCGTTCGCGACGGTTGGCGGCGGTTGACGAGGGTCCGTGCGAGGGGGCGCAGCCTCTTCGTGGTGAGCAAATGAGCCGCGCGGACCCTCAATGGGTGCGTTCGCGACGGTTGAGCGGTTCGGGCCCGTGGCTCTCGCGGCGGCGATACAGACCAATCCCTGTGTCTTTCCCTTTTCATTATTCCATGTATTTAAAGAGGCGGCGCACAGAAAGGGCAGCAATAGAGTGGGCTCCCGGTGCAACCCCGATCCGATTCGCCGGGTTTATGCGTTTCTGAAAGGGGAAAGTTTCGTTTTTTGCCTGTGGGTGATTGGGCCTTTTCCGTGTGGCGCACACGCTAAGCGCACTAAAAGTACGGACGAACACACGGCAGGTACAGACGGGTCCGTGGTTGGAAGAGCTGGCGCCACACAATCGTGGCTAGGGCCTGCAAAAACGTCACCGGTACGTACCGGTGAAATGTAGCCATGTTGACATTTGCCCCAGAACACGAATACTATACACAGTTCTTAACGAACTGTGAACTATACACAGTTCTTAACGAACTGTGAACTATACATAGTTCTTACGAACTACGAATAGTACCGTGCCAAATTGTATACCCTGGCACACTTCGAGGGTACACTATTATAATAATATACCGTATACTATTTGGTAGACCCCGTTAGTTGTATTGACCAGCATGTTTAACTTGCCATTTGTATGAGTACGAAAAATTCCGTAATTTCTTGGGCTGGCAAAGCTCAACAATAATTATTTGTGGTGGAAAAATACCATAATAATTGTTTTGATATTGGGTGACTCCTGAAATCACATTTTATATTTGTGACGCATATTTGTCTAATTTATGACGCTTCTGCAACTGTATTTTACTCGACGCTGTTGCCTCTACGGAGAAAAATAGTACCAATCATCACTAATTTGGTTGCTAGTTCAGAGTAAGACCTGGAGTCGCAACCAGCTCACAGCCACTAAATCCATCCGCTTTCTTATACACATGCATCTCCACTCCATGACTCGCCTGCTCATGAGCACTCAACCTACGTCAACCGACGCCCGTACCCCACGACGAGAGCGCCCCGCCGTGGGAGGCCGAGGTGCAGGATTCAGCACTGAAGAAGTACAGATCTTCCTCGAGACCCTAGAGCAGCACCTGCCGCTGGACCGCGACGAGTGGGAGCTTGTGCTCTCCATCCACCACCAACATTTTCGCGCCAACAACCGGGCGGTCACAACGTAAGTTTGCAGCCTTGTGTCGCTCTCGGATTCCAACAGGTAACCCGACATGTCCGGAGGAAGTGCGTATGGCAAAGCGCATGCGGTATTTGATGACGCAGCGAGTTGTCATCCGTGAAGGCGACGACGTGAACGAGGCTGGCCTAGGAATCGCTGTGGAAGAAGGCCAACAACAAGTCGAGGTGGACATGGTGGGCCCCGCTTCTCCTGCCCCTATCGACGCTCCTTCTACTCCAGCTACAACGGCAGTATTCGGACAAGCTCAAGCTCATGGCCACGGCACCTTTGCTCTCTCCGACACCCAAGGCCCAATCCCAGCTGCGGCATCCCGACTGATGACTCCAAGCATCCGCGCGCCCCGCCCTCTTGTTGGCCGCCATCCCCCTCAGGCCCCCTCAGGCCAACGGTGACGATGATATCATGGATCCATTACGGATGCAGCTACTCCAGAGTCAAGCGGACGGGCGTGCTCGCCGTGCGGAGCATCAGAGCCGACGGGGCGAAGGAAGCCGCCGTTGGGATGAAGAGCGTCGCCAACAAGAGCAGGCCCGCCAGGAAAAACGCGCCCACCGCGAGGAGGCCGACCGTCGTCACGAGCAGCTGATGTAGATGATGATGACCATCGTGAGCGCAGCATTCAAGTCACGCGAATAAGAACAGGGGATTAAAGATCAAACATTTCATTAGCAGTTCGTTCGATACTTCGTGAGTAGAACGTAGGCATGATCTGATTGAGGCCTACCAGTCTGGTGCGCAGGTTGAATAAGAGCACAATCGAGTACAGGATACACTTCCGCTCACCTCTTTCCTCGTATGTCAACCTGTCCTTGAGCCTAGGAAATGAAGCTTGGAGTGCGCGCATACCCCACTCTGCTGACTGTCTTAGCGACGTTACTTGCTTGCCAATAGCCGCAGGCAAGACGACATCTTGTCCGCTTTTCAACAAAAATCCGTAGGTCGTCTTGGAAAACGCAGAGTCCACGACCACCTGCCCACCGGCCGCACGAAACACCTCTTCCAGCTTCGCATATACACTTCCCCATTCCGCAATCTGCGAGTCATGCATGCACCCCGGTACGTTTAGCGTGCATGCAATAATCAAGCCCTGGGGTGAAAACACGAAGACGCTGCTGACATAGTGGTCGTGGGTCCAGCCATTGTAGAACATGATCTGAATCTCCGACCTGCCCGATGCTTGCAAACGGAGCTTGAGGCCGTCCATCACCGCGTATACCGATCTCAGAAGCGGGTACTTAGAGCTGATAGAGTCTTGGAGTCCTTCGATGTCCACAGGATCCGGTAGTCGAACTTGCGCATTGATATCCGTAGACAGTAGCTTTACCAGAAGGGCGCCTACCAAAGCGCAGAAATAGCGACACAACAGAGGTCGTGGCACCAAACACGAGACCCAGAAACGATGTAGGTCCTGCTGAACGCCCCCAAGCCAACACCAATGCGAGGCATTGATGAGCAGTCATCGAGCGGGGGCGACCACGGCGACAATCCGTCTGATCCAGCTTCACTATCATTCCGTTGACAGAATACGGAGAGTAGGAGTAGTACAAAGGCTCAAACTGCCTGAGTAAGTAGCGAAAACCAACATGATGAAACCCAGTGAGTGTGATGAGGGACTGGTTACACCCGGATCCGTACAACCACTGGAAGGCGGACATATGTGGCGGTAGAAGCGCACCTCGAGTGATGCGATGCTGCACACGATGGCGACGGTCAGCGGCTTGTTGCTTGCGAGTACTTCCATGTTTGCGGCGCTTCAATAGCGCGGAAAGCGCCGCTGGGGGCAGCATTTTTGAGAATAAAATACAATCGGCGCGCCACCACTTAAACGCACTGCTACACGGTCCAGCCGATAGCCCCATGCTAATGCTTCACCCCTAATCACTTACAGTCCCCCAGCATTTCACCGGCTTCCCTGCATGCCCACGATAAACGCGGAGGTACTATGACACTGCTATTTTGTTTAGATTTCACCCTATATATGCTTTCACTTGGCCCAGACATCGAAATTCAATTTAGGAAAAATTTCAGAAATTATATCCTGCTGTTCGGCATGGCTTCTCGTTTTATCACGTCTAATAGGTCTTAACCCTTTACGGCAACCACATTCTCGCCCAAATAGTGTGTCGCAAAAATTGCAACTGTGGATGTTTTCTTTCACTTATGCTATGAGCAAAAAATGTGATTTCAGGAGTCACCCATTATTCCCTGAAATTTACTTCAGAGCAAAGACACGATGTCCCTTTTCCAATAATTTGATTTCTTGTAATTTATTCTCTGACATTTATTTCAGAGCTAACTAGTGGATCCCACTGGACGTCTGATTTTGGAGCACCCTATAACCTGGTAAAAGAGCCATGCATTTACGCAGGTACAGGTACTGAATCGTCACGAATTGTGACACACGATTTAACCACCCAACAGTTAATAAATTACCTGCGTGTTGCCTGTGTCGCTCCGCTAAGTACGCAGTGCAGATGTTGCGTGAAGGTACTCCAATTATCAGAAGGCGCTGTGTTCACTTATGTTGGCATTGTTTACTTGGTGGCTCATCAGTACTGCTTTTGAGCTCAACAATCACTCAGACGTATACACGCTATGTTCATCCTCTTCCTGCACCGCACGAGGAGGTCATCCGTTTCTTTTAGATACTTAAGTACACGGTGGTCACCCAACACCATCAAGTATATCAGCGTACCCAACGAGGTGGGCACATGCTTGGATGAAGTGCTGCTGAGTGTAGTGCTGGTTGCCTAATAGAGGTCTTTAGATGATCCCACAAAAGCACTTTTGTGGATCACCGGTCGCCTAATCCTCGACAAACATCTGGTCAACTCACTGTGTAGGTCGGCCGAAGCCCACCAAACTCGGCAAACATTACGCTTTGTGAACTACACTTTACTGTCTTCATAAAGATAGGCTTTTCTGCTTTAAAACGCCGGGGGAGAGATGTGTTGGCAGTCTTATGCCGCGCAGTTCAATCATTTTGAATTCGTCCAAGCAACAAAAAAGTGTCATCGCTTTACTTATGAAATGCCCAATACCATGCCAACTGCTCTAACACCTGATTCTAACTGTGTGGTAGTTCTCTTCATTCGTAAAATAACCCGAGGTGTTCCAAGGCACCACAAAGAGCAATATCTTCTTCGTGCGCTTCGGCACGGGTCCGACCCTAGAGGCGACTGCTGTGCGAACATATTTGGTGGCACTGATGGAGGACGGAGTTGGTATACCCTTGTGTGTGCCGTTAAACTTCAACGCACTTTCATCAAAAACGTGCAAGAAACGCTTTCGATTCACAAACCCGAGCTCGTTAAGCTTGCGTCCATGCTGGAACTCCGAGGAATCACAACTCGAGAAGGAACAACGGCAACCGGTATCGAAGGGCTTTGTATACAAGCTCGCTGCTCCTACTCGTTGGGAGGACGTGCAAGCGGTTTTTGGATATCGATCAATCAGCGGTTTATCCAACATCTTCATGTTCGTGATCGAGCTCCTTGACACCACGTACAAGGACCATATAAAGTTCAGCCACAACTACGCCGCCAACAACTTCAATGAGTACGCAGATGCAATCTTTAATAAAGGTGCACATATGCACAACGTGTGAAGTTTTATTGACGGAATACTCAGGGGGATATGCAGGCCGACACCGCGGGATGAAACGAAGTCAACAATCGGTCTACGGCGACATCACAGAAAGCAAGCACTCAAGTACCAGACATTAACTACGCCGGATGGAATGATATCCCACCTCTATGGTCTTATCCTAGGGCGCAACAACGACATTAAACTCTTCCACGAGTCTTCAATTTTTGATGAGGGTATAGGGTCCCTAGTCGCGCTGGCGATGCGACCTGCTAGCTCCGTTGAGAAGGGTGTTTCACGGTGGGTTGTGCGACAGCATCTATCCGCCGAGGATGCATACTCAGCGATACCTTTTCTCAACATTGCGGGTCGTACCCGATAGCTACATTTCATTCCAACAGGATTTCTACCACTGATCTACGCGCGAACTAACATATAATCCCTCCAGTGTTCAGCACTAAAGCTGCAAAACCTGGTCAAAATTGTTCCGGTCTTAATATAGAAAACCCGAGCCAAAACATGGAGGACATTGACCTCGAGGAAGACACGGAGCGATTTCATAGTCAAATCAAGTCGAAAGGTGGAGGACAAGGAGCAGCGGCTTGTGGTGCTCCAGTTTGACTTGATTTCACTTTTGGTTATCTTCCTGCAACACGTGGCAGTCCCTGGATAGCTTGGCCAAGTAGCGCGCGCCCTTTGAGCTCTCAACCCCTCAAAGATCCCGCTATTGGAAGCGGCAAGCAACGTAAAGGAACAAAGACCCCCCCCCCCACAAAGGAACGACTCCGGACCACGCATATCTATTGCTGATCCACAAAGCCTGCTCAAGTAGATCAAGGCCGACCCAATCAGGATCCCGTGCGCAGGAATACCCGCGCGGATCCACCAACCTCCCAAGTCCCCAAGGACGTCCACCGCCGACACAGTGCGCATCTCGTGTCAACGAGAGAGCTGTACCAGCCCGCCGACGGGTACGCAAGGTGAACTAATCAGCAACAACACGGCCGTCGGAGTACCCCCTCCGTTAGTCGGTGTCTGGGCGCAGTGAGTGCAGGTCGGGACCCTTAGAAATTCTAACGGATCCGCTCCACCACAATACCAGCCAATGCCAAATAAAGCTGCGTCACCTTCCATAATGGGTTAAGCTATACAATTATCTGGATTTTTAATCCAGAGTACTTACGAGAACGCAGCTCGACGTAAAAAAAACTCTATTTCTCAATACTTAACCCTTTCGCGGTAGAAGGGCACATTTTTCGCCCTCAAAGGGCGTTTTCAAAACACGGTGTAAAAGCACCGCCTACAAGGGCGCATCCTGTGCCCTTTTCCACAAGTTCAACCGTGGATGTACCATATTTTATGACAAATCATAAACAGTACAATCAGTAATCATCAAACCATACAAATATTAAGTAGGATGCATATGATCGTGGTGCATCAGCAAATCACTGCAGGTACTTTGTTACAAGAGTCATGCAAAACGAGTACCGTGATTTTCCTTCTGGGCGCATTCTGTGCCCTTTTAGAAGCTAATTACTTAGGCTTGTATAGTATAATTAAGACAAGAGGCTCGCAAAAGGGTTAAATCCTTAGAATAAATACGTTGTGTCGAGAACAGCCGCCAAAATATCTTCACAAGATTATGCACCTGTTATATCAGAACCGTTCCTGTTATTTTTTTTCGAAAAGGGCGTATATCCCTTCGAAATAGCATCGTCTAGGCTAGAACTGTAAATTCTTGTATTATATCCTTGATACAAATGCCTACGGAAGAACCTGTAAGATAATATAACCGGACCACAATAAAAAAAACCTGGTGAATGTTGACCCTGCTCAACACGAGCAACATCAAAACCCACCCACCCACTGAATGTTGCGCGAAGAGTACTGGGTAAAACAAAACGCGGCTGGAAGAATTTAAAAACCCACTGGGTTTTACGTTGCTTGTGTGGGTTATACATGTAGAAGTACATGTACGTACCTGCGGCCGGAGCACATGTGGAGAAAACTTATCTCCTCCTACAGCTATGGCAGCTATAATGTCTGCCCAAATTCTACGAGTTTTTTTAGCTCGGCAACAAAATCCAGAGTTCCCCGTGTGGAGCACGGCGTTATATAGAGTAATATATTAAGTGAATGATAAGTATGTTGAGTGGTATAGTGATGATGTAAAAACAATTATACACAAGTACATAAATTATACGTTAATATGCATATTGAATTTTTAAAAAAATGAGATAATTAAAAGTTTAATACATTGGGGAGTTGTGGAAACTATTAATCGGCAACGTCGTCCAGTCCCAACGCGGACCACACGCGTGACTCAATACCGTCCATGGGGACGGGGAACGCGCGCGTGATCTCGTACTGCTCGAAGAACTTGAATTTCTTGCCCATATCCAGCGTGTACTCTTGCTGCGCTCTGCTCACATAATCTGCATACTGCCACCCACTGTGATACTCACGCAGCGCCGCCGCAAGATGACCCACCCACTTCCCCACGTTTTTGGCAATGACCTTGTTCCAGCGATTGGACAGCGCGACAGCCGAGCGAGAATTACCGGGCAATAAACCGATATACGTCGCCTGAACCTTCTCCCAGCATGTATTTCCGGTCTGATCAGTGCCAACGGCAGCGTCAACAGTCTCCTTGGCGAACGCACGAGATAACGCAGTGTCCTCGGCCTCCTTAAAGTTGGACTGCCCGACTTGGCGGCCGCCTCTTGGAGCAGCCATCTTGCCTTGTCTCCTTCGTTGTTTGGTGGTCTGTGTGGCACAAAGCCGAAATAGCGATCTGAACATTTTTGACTGGTGGGAAAAATCGTTGGCATTTGGTTTACAAAAATATCCAGATCGCTAAAACGTTGGATAGCGTCGTAGGAAAATAGCGCGATCGTTTGGGATGCTCTTCCAGTATGCTTGTTCTGGTAGAGTTGCAACGCACTATCAATATCGTCATACAAGTTAGTTTCAGATCGATCGAGGTCCTGCACAGTAGTCATGCAGCCACAAAACTTGGAGACGTCGTGTTGAATTGTAGACCACTTGCTCTCGAGCGATCGCAAAGGCCTGATTTCGCAACCAGCGGGCTGATGCTCATTAAAGTGTCGTGTTAGTTTCTCCCAGAACGTAGCGGAGGATTGGCTAGTACCCGTGGTCGGATCCATTCCTATGCGCAGGTACGTGCGACACAGTAGCGCCTCCTCTTCCTCGGTGAAATTCTTCCCTTTCGATCGGCCTATGGCTTCAAACGCCTTCTTGATCAAAAGTGCCAGCATCGTGCAGCAGTCTTTTGCAGATACGCCCTCCAGCCAATCAATACAGCCGAGTTGCATTGCCGTGGTCTTGGTATCAGTGGCCGATTTGCAGGGTGGGCGCCATTTTTTACCGTGAAAAGAGTTGAATGTGGCGTTTGCGTGAACCGGTGGGAACATAAATTACCACTCCTTACATAAATTTCCGCTAAACGACTTCATCGTTTTGTGTGCAGTGCACCGTTGGACATGCTCTTAACTTATATTATAACAAAAACACTGTATTAAAAATACCGATTCAAATCTTTTTCATTATATTATACATGATCCTTATTTGTATCTACCTCAATATCACTATATCTTCTTCTGTGGTCAACCCTACTTTCTATTTTTTAACAGCGGTTTAATACTAACATTGACACATGCATATTTCTCCTTTTTTGTCACCCGGGTACGGGCTCTACAGTTTGCGTTGTTCAATCCAACATTATATTCTAAAAATTGTTTGGATATTCTTCCCACCACTCGCCATCTGATCAAACTTTAAACATTTTTTTTGTTTCACCTATAGACAATAAATTCTCTTATTCCTCTATAGCGGTTAATGCGTTTTGAAAATACCATTATTAGTGGTAATGAGCTCTACGGATTACATGATTAGATATTCATTTTTATGTTTTATATTCCTAAACTTCGCGGGCATCGCAGGCGAAAGTGCTCCTGTTGTGACGCTTGCAAAGCGACCCGCTGTCAGCAAGAAGGCGACAAAGAAAGCGAAGTTCAGCTACAACAGCACTAACGCAGAACTCGAGACTCTGCAGCGCATCACCACCGCATCTGAAGCCAAAAATCGTTTGATGGAAGAGCAACTCGCAGTCGACAAGGTCAACTCTCGCATCGCGTTCTTCAACATGAATCCTGAGAGTGAAGATTCCAAATTGTTTTTTGCGCTTCAGGCAGACACGTTTTTGCTTGGCATGAGACGAAATGAGGAAATGGGAACTGAAGAGAATGCGGTGGTGTAGGAAAGCAGTGTTTATTGAGGTTAATGAATCTATGCTTCGGTTTCTTCCTCACAGTTCATCCATGATATCTCGTTGCATTTGGTAATGGGCCTCATGGTTTTACGTGGATCGAATTAGAACGGTTCTGTCCCTAGCATCTTGGTGTGGAGCTCGCGGGATAAGCTGGAACGGATGCTTCGGCGCATACGTAGCGGCGCTGATGTAGGATGGATCGAGGCCGAGTCGCCTCTCATAGTCGATGTTTAAATTGTGGAGGATCACACAGGTCTTGATGACGGTTGCCATCGCATCGCAGTCTCACAAACGACACCCTGTTGTGAGAATGTGAAAGCGGGATTGAAGAACGCCAAATGCGCGTTCAATGTCCTTGCGCTCGGCTTCTTGGCGAGATGAGAATTATTTTTGCATTGGAGTGGATGGATTCTGAATGGTTTTCAAAAAGCATGCATACTCAAGGTATATACCGTCCGCCAACCAATAGGGAAACCTATATTCTCTCCCCTTGAGCATCCACAGTACCTCTGGCGCAATACCATTGACAACATTGTAGAAGAGAGGAGAACGGTCGAGTACGTTGATGTCGTTGAGCGCACCAGGTGTCCCAAAGTTGAAATGCCAGAACCGTCCTCAATGGTCTGCGATCGCCTCGAGAACCACCGTAGCAATCTTAGACTTACCCTGGAACATTCCCTTCCAGGCGCTTGGGCAATCCTTCCACCCCCAGTGCATGCAGTGAATTGAACACAAAACTCCAAACTTTGGCGAGAGACGCTAATATCAGGCGTTTAGCGTGACCGGCGGAGATGTTCTAATGTGCTTACTTAGCCCAATACTTTAGCTTACACGTGAGCGCACGTGTATGAGGAAGCGTAAGGTGTATTCAACTTGGATTAAGTATTCTTGTATCCACAAGTATAATTAGATCTAAATAAAGGTACAAATAGTAGCTTTTGCGGTAAAATGAGAACTGAATTGAATGTTAACTGTGGCTTTCCTCCTAAAATTGATATCTATAAAGAGAGGTTCTGCCAACAAGTGGTTGGCAGAAACTCTGATCTAATGCTTGAGTATTACTGGTAGAAAGACCCTGCTTTCTGACCAATAGGACTGCATCCTAATATGAATGGTGACCACACTGCGATGTGGCCCACCTGAATGTTTCCATCAGTGCATGTAGCACTAACGTGAGGTTAGCCGAATGTGTAGCCCCGCTACACCATCCCCCCGTTAGGACTTGATGTGCCGGTCTCGACACATCAATCCAAAGTCTTCTTCGGAGAGAACCTCGTGCTCATTTCGAAATGAGCACGCCAACGACGCAGACTTCCGACGAGCCTGCTGCATCTGCAGCAGGGAATGCGGTCGTCGCTAACACAGCGACGACTGCCACATCTCCAGCCTCTACGACGTCCGTGGTCACTTCCTCGGTGACGACGTCAAACTCCCTCAAGCTTACGATCTCCGTTGGGGAGTATCTCAAGACGCGTGGCAAGGTTAACTATGCCAACGAAACCCTTTTCGACGGCAGCGATGATGCTGACATGGAGGAGGGCGAGGAAGAGAGAATCCTCGCTCTTAGGGCGCGTCGTCCTCGCGTGGACGACTCGGGCGCTTCAAGTTCAAAGCGCTCGCGAAGCGGCAGCGACAGGCCGCTCGCTGATGCTGGGCCGCTGTCTACTCCGCGGGGTGGAGACGACGACGACTCCACTCCGTCTGCGGCTGTGACGTCGCGTACTAAGCCGGTGCGCGACCCATGGATGCCGTCTCCGAGCGAGATCCAATCTCGCTACAGCAATACCACGGCGGTCAGCAGACACGCGTTGTACTCCTGCAACGCCATCGTTGATGAGGATGTTGCCAAGGAGCTCGGGTTTGATCCGGCGACGGATCAAATACGTGATTATTATATCGGGCCCTTCCATGAGCTCCGAGTTTACGGGAACAAGAAGCATCCCCGTAAGACCAAGGTGATAGAGTGGGGGGCACTCTGTCAAAGCTGGGGCGCGTTCGCTGAGAACCTTAACCGCGACCCGACAGGCTACCGCGAGCGAGTTCGCTCTGCGAGCGAGCGCTACGAGCGCTTTTCGAAGCGGCCCAAAATTTTGCGGCTGCACGATGGTGCAGTCGAGGCGGGATTCCGTGCGCAGTGCCGGCTGCCGTTGCGTGCGCGCAGTGCCAACCCGGGGCAGTGCGGCTTTCCGAACGGGACCTTAACGGGTACACTGGCATTAGTGTACCCGTGGAGCTGAAGACACTGCGTGGGAAGTTAGTCACGCAGTTGTTGTCCGAGAGTGCTGAGGGTGAGCGCAACACTCAGCTGAGGGCTGTAGGCGACTACAGCTCTCGCTCAAGTTTTATGCCCTTCGGCGGAGCTGCTGGTGGCGGGCTTCGTACTCCGTCACCATTTCCGGAACGTCGCTCATCAGGACGTACCGCGGATCCCACGTATCGTGGTCAGGAGAGTATCCTAACCAACGAATACGAAAATGAACCGGACCTTGGGTCCGGATCTGATGATCAACGATTCGCTGGACAATCCAGCGAGTTTCCCCGCGTACACCTCGCAACGGGGGCGGCGGCGGTGGGAAGACGCCACGGGCCGTCGCCGGGCGAGGTCTGGGATCGTTTGGAGGCGATGGAGCGCATCCAGACGGCTGAGCTCGCCGAGATACGACAGGAGCTGAAGCTCTTGAAGGCTCGAATCGGCCAGGCCGGGCAGACCGCTTCGAACGTCCAAGTGACCTTGGGGACGGTCGTTTTTCGCGTGGAGCAGCGAGTTTCCGCGCTCGTGGCGAGGTTCGCGCCGAGTCACCGGGAGTAGGTGACTCGTGCTGCGAGTACGGCTTCAGCCGCCCAACGTAAAAGGTTGGTGGAGGCGCATGCTGGACGGTATGTCTAGCGTGTACGCGTTGCCATGCTTCGCCAACACGGTGAATGGCCCGATGAAGCGCGGGGCAAGCTTGCTTGCTCCGAAGTCGGAAACTGCATGTCTAGCTAGGTTCTGTGTAGCTAACAGAACTACTGAACCAACTTTGAATTCATTTGTGTTTCCTCTGCCATTGTTGTCTGCATTCAACTTCTGTCGATCGACAGAAGCTGCAATAGCAACTTGCACAAATCGTATTACGGCTTGGCGGCGCTGGACGAAGTCCATTGCCTTCGAGTTGAACTCCTTGTTCAACCCGTTGTTCTTGTTCACTACAGGCCCGGCCTGTGTGTGGTTGTTGTTGTTGCGAGTGCCTACGCCCGGCGTAGACATTGTGCTCTCGTCGATTGGACTACGCGCAGTCCGTGCGCGTGTCGACACAGCTGATATGTTGCTCGTATCAGCTTGTTCATTCGGTTTTGAAACCGGATACCCCCCCCCCCCCCCGCTTAAGGAAGGAGCTACCGCACCGAGTACGCTCGGTACGCGTGGATGCCGCATGGCGTTCACGTAAAACGGTGTGTGTCCTGTCGATACATGCACCGAATTGTTGATGGCAAATTCTGCCATCGGCAAGCAGTCGCTCCATTGTTGGAACGAGTGAGCGTAGCTCCTCAGAGCGTCAACCAATACCCGGTTGACGCGCTCCGTTTGTCCGTCGGTCTGCGGATGATCCGCAGTCGACATGGACAGCTGCGTACCAAGAAGTTCAAATACTTATTGCCAGAAACGCGCTGTGAAGCGCGGATCACGATCAGACACAATGTCGATCGACATGCCATGGTGTCTAAACACCATGTCAACAAACAGACGTGCCGTCTGCTTGGCTGTCACATCGGCTGGTACTGCAGCAAGATGCACCATCTTGCTGAATCGGTCGACAAAGACCACAATACCAGTCCTCCGATTGTTATCAGGCGGAAGACCAAACCCAAAGTCCATTGAAATGGACTGCCAACACTCCGACGGAGTCTGTAGTGACTGAAGTGGAGCCTGCAAGAAGGCTGCAGGCTTCACGCGCTGGCAAACCTCGCAAGCACGAACGTACTTGCGTACCCACTTGTACTGGTGACTCCAATAGAAGTCACGCATGAGAAGCAGGTATGTCTTCTCACGACCCGGATGTCCCGATGTCGGGGCATCGTGATACTCGTAAGTGATCCTGAGCTTCCGCTCATGATCGTCCGGCACGACAATGCGATCAGCGTTGTCGTCGACTGCGCTGTAAAGCAGCAGACCATTGTGTACACGTGCACGGAGATGTTTCGCTAACTTCTGACGAGACTTGTCAGAAGGCGCAGTGAAGTAGTCCAACAACTGTTTCGCGTCCGCATCATTCGCGTATGCGGACCTCACGTTGTCTAACAAAGACGACGAGGGAGTAGACGTCCGTGCGACGCCAATTGCATTGGCGTCGGCCTTGTGCACCGCATAATCAGGTCGACGCGACAACGCGTCGGCCACAACATTCAACCTTCCAGGTTTGTACTCAACCTGGAAGTTGTATTCCGCAAAGAATGAGAGCCACCTCGCCATTCTTTGTGAGATGTGCGGCGACTTGATCGCCGTACGCAATGATGCGTGGTCGGTGTAGACCACAAATGGTCTACTCCCAAGTAGATACACTCGAAACTTTGCGAGTGCATACTTCATGGCAAGGAGTTCCTTGTCATGTACCGGGTAGTTGCGCTCAGCTGGCTTCAGCTGACGCGACTGATAGTAGACCACGCGACCACGTCCCTCGTGATCGTGTTGCATTAGAGCGCATCCGATTGCGAAATCGGACGCGTCACACACGACGTGGAACGGGCGATCTTGGTCGGCTACCGCCAAGATCGGCGCCTCAGTCAAGCCCTGCGTGATTACATCAAAGGCCTGCTGACAATTAGCAGTCCAAAGCAGTCCAAACCCATGCAGCGTCCTTCTTTAGAAGCTGCGAAACGGGCGAATCTTGCCCGCGTAGTTGCTCACGTACTTGCATAAGTACGTAGCGAGTCCAAGGAACTGCCTCAGTTCCTTGACATTGGAAGGCGTAGGCCATTCAGTGATCACTCTGACCTTTCCTGGGTCAGGGCGTACGCCGTTCTTCCCTACGAGACACCCAAGGACGGGTATCTCGCTAGCCCCGAAGATACACTTCTTCAGGTTCGCGTAGAGCTTGTGTTTGCGCATGAGCGCAAACAACCTGCGGAGATGTTCCTTGTGCATCTCCACTTCCGACTTCCCGTCCACAGCCCGGCTGTGGATGAACACATCGTCGAAATAGCTCGGTGCGAAGTCGCGCACCGAGCGCAACAAGTGCGTGACGCACCTGTTGAACGTCGCAGGGGCATTCTTTAGCACCTGTGGCATTACAAGCCACTCCCAGAGCATACCGCTCGGAGTGCTCACCGCCGTGAGAGGTATGTCGCTCTCACGCATCAGGATCTGATAGAATCCGTCTCTCCGATCCAGAGCACTGAAGATAGTGCTCAGAGCCATCGAATCGATGATCACATCTTTTCGCGGTATCGGCGTCTGCGCCGGTACCGTTGCGTCGTTCAGCTTATTATAAGCATGAACGATGCGCCACCCGCCCTGTGCCTTCTTGACACAGAACGTAGGCGCGCTGTGCGGGGACTTCGATTCCCGCACTTGCCCAGCCTTGCGACGACTCCCAAAGAAGTCGTCGATCGCCTTGACTTGCTCTCGCGGCAGTGGCCACTGCCGCGTCACGCAATACTTCGTTCCCGGCACGAGACCAATCTCGTGCTGAACACCCTTGTCCTGCGGCAACTCCGCAGGGATATCGTCCGGGAGTACGTCTCTGTACTCACGCAAGACCTCGTAGAAGGGGCTCGACTTCAGCGAGTCCCAGCTCTGCTCGTCGAAGCGTTCCTTCTTCGACTTGGCGCTGAGAGCGTCGACGCCCTCAGTGACGAGCTGCTTCAACTCTTCCGCTTCACACTTCATCCTCTCGACATCCGAGAGGATGCAAATCTGCTCGATGCGTCCATCGTGCAGGTCGCGAGCGAAGCGCCTCCAGCTCGCGACTGGAAGCGAAGTCAACTCCGACGCTACCGCCGGAGGATTCTCCAACTTCATCTTCTTATACTGGAGACCAGTATTAGTACGCGTCAAGACACTCAGAGTCTCGACGGTCGTTTCCAGTTCCTGTGTCTGCCCGGCAGACACTGCTTGTAGCGTCTCGGTCCCTGACCGAGACTTGCACAGCTTTGCTCGCTTGCGCCGTTCGCTTCTTGTGCGGAACCCGGTTCCGCGCGTCTTGTTTTATCCGGACCCGACCGCGGACAGATCTTCCTTTTGATCGCCTGCGGGTTCTTCCCGCGGGTGCACGCAATCAAGCCCTGCTTGATCGCGTACCGCTTCGTCGTACAGCCCGGCTGCACGCGAGCACGCAAGCATTTCCGGTGCGGGACATTTGCAACCGTCCGCACTGCCTGCAGCATCGGCTCCCAGAGCCGGTGCGCTTTCTTTACCTCGACGCCTGACGGCGGAGCGTCTTTCGACGTTTGGACCAATCGCATCAGCTCCCTGAGCTGACGCGTCCGAGTCACTGTCCTTATTAGTGACTGGCTCCTCTTGTTGAACTTGTGTGTCGACACTAATAGTCGACACGACCGCATCACTCGTGACGCTTCGAGAACCCCTCGAATCCGATCGAATCTGAGTCTTCTGATTCGACTCACATTTTCTCCCGACGACTCTCTCAGTCGTCGGTATCGGTGTGGGGTGACCGGAGACAGCCGCGCGTCGCGCTGTTTCTCCTGGTGGGTCGCGTGCACCGCGAGGTGCACGTGCTGCGCCGACAGGGCCATCGCTCACTGTCGCGCTGCTACTCCCGAAGTGCACGATCGTGCGCTTCGTCCAGTCGATCACCGGATCATGCCGTGCAAGCCACGGCATGCCCAACACCATGTCGAACTTATCGTCTAAGTCAAGTACGATAAGCTCGTCCACGAACTTAGTTTCTCCATACGAGAAGCGTACGCGTACGACGCTTCTCGGTTCTAACAACCCGTTGCTAATCTTACTTCCAATAGACTTCGAGGTAGTTCCACTTCCTCGAAGTCAAGCCTTGCTAGGCTCTGCAGTCGATTCAAGTTGTTCGACGCTCCACAATCTACTAACGCACGAAGAGACTTCTCCTTCTTCGAGCGAACCTTCAAGATGACAAGGTTTGGCCTGTCATCTTGCTTCTTACAGTGAGAGTGACTCTCACTGGGGGCAGCAGTCTTCAATACGGCGTGTCCAATATCGACACGCTCGACTGCATCACTAGCAGGGCGCCCCGCGCCTGCTGGTTGTTCTATTTTTTTTATTGCCCGTGGCGATACCCGGTATCGTCACGTCGGCCCTTGGCTGCCTGCACAGGCGCTGTGCATTCACGGGCGTAGTGACCGTTGTTTCCACACCGGAAACAGCGGACATTCGTTGGTCAACGACGCTGCTGAGATCCAGCAGCCGTCGCACTCGAGAGGTCCATTGGTTCGGGACCTCCCGTCGGCTTCACCGTCGGTCGCGGCATTGGCCGCGGGACGTTCACATGGAGCTTAGCCTGTCGCAGTCTAAACTCTTCTTGCATCGCAAGCGTAATCGCAGACTCGAGAGTACTTGGGTACTCTCGGAAGAGATAGGTCTCCACAGGCCCATCTTTCAGGCCCTTCATGAACGTGAAGACCTTTGTCGCCTCGTCTATCGGCTTGGTCACGATGTCCGAGACCACGTACCGCGCCCTTTGGGCGTAAGCATGCACGTCATACTTGCCCTGTTGCAGGTCTGGGAACTCAGCCCTCGATCTGAATTCATTCTGCGGGGCTCAAACGGTTGTCTGAGCTCCTCCTTGAACACCTCGTACGTGCTAAAGCACGTAGGGTCAGTGAGTCGGCGTCCATACGCCCAACTCCTTGCTCGTCCGCCAAGGCATGACATGGCGAACGCAACCTTCGACAACGGGTCGACGATGCGTCGAGCCGTAATGGCAGTGTCAACTTCGACAAGCCAACAGAGGAGAGGCTCGTCCTCTCTTCCAACATAGCTGTTCACGTGGAGCTTCAATGACTCCACGCGCGGTGGGGACGGAGTCGACACTAGCGCGAGCAGCGTTCTCGCGCTGTTCCTTCATGATGAAACCTAGAGCAACACTGTGTTGCTCTGTCGGCGATAGCGTGCGTAGCATCGTTGTGTGGTGGAGCAAGATCAAGAATTTTCGGCCTGTCACTCCGATCAAGGAGTGCAACACCTCGCAAGGGGTGTCAAGGCCCTCCCACAGAGATGCCAAGACCGGAGGAGCAATACCCAAGTGTCAGCAGTCCGGTCCCCGGCATATTCGGTGTAAATCGACGACATCGATCTTGACGGGGATGACACCGATCTTGAAGATAGGCTCAGAATCTTGGCTCCACGTGCGACGTAATCATCCGGCAGGGAGTCGGTAAGGTGGCAGACGACCAAGGGAGCCAATGAGAACTCGCCAAGACCGGGAGAGCTGTCGGTGGACACAAGGAGCACAGGAGAAGGTAAGCAGGTTGTAGGGCAAAGGCTAACACATTAAACAGAGTTGAATTTCCTTCCTTCTTCACAAGTGGTCTTCGCCTTTGCGCTACCGGGCACGGGATATACTTTGGCCCACCCGACGCTTCGCAAGTCGACGAACCCCTCCAAGATCGGATCACCCCGGACGCCAGGATAGCTTGGCCCAGCGTCCGTCAACTCTCATTTACGACCCACCGCTAAAGGAAGCGGCAAGCAAGGAAAGGCAAAGGAAGGTCACATACCGACCCCAAGGCAACCCCAGGCCCAGATCAATACTGGCCTGCGAGTCTCGATCTCGACAACCCAAGATCAACGACTCGACCCTACACCGGCGCAGCGAGTAGAAGTATCCCCGCTGCTGCCCCACGTTCCCGCTGTCTGTCAGACAGTTCAAGACTCGACACAAGCGCGTCTTCCGAGATCACCGAAGAGCGATCCAGCCCACCGACGGGTACACAAGGTGAGGATCAACACACTTCACGGAAGATCGGAGTACCCCCTCCGTTAGTCGGCAGTTCGGGCGCCGTGTGCAAGAGGACCACCGCGATCTGCAAATTTTGCGGAACCACTTCGCCACAATGGTGCGCGTGCCCGGATCTTGGAGTGACTCGGGATTTCACCGTGAGTCTCTTCAAGAGGATGCGCAAGAAGAGTTTGGACAAGGGAATGATGCGTCGACGGAAATCGGATCGCCGACGACGCCGCTGAAACAAGATCGATCCGCGGAGCGGGGGAGCTTTGGGAGGGGCTCCACCGACGGAACTGAGGAAGGTCCGGCGACGGACCTCGAAGAAAAATCTCTACCACCTCCCCAGGTCCCTTCGGGGACCCCCGCGGGTCTAGATTCGCGTCTAGACCCGCCGGACGAAAGTCCACCGGCGCAAGCCGGAGTTCGTTCGTCCACCCAACCGCTCGGTGCAAAATCGACAGCCAAGATGAAGTCGTCGAGATCGAAGTCCTCGCGGAAGAAGATGAAGGCGCCTGACTCCGACGCCGACGACTTTGTTGATCTTACGCTGAAGAAGATCGAGGACGAGTTGGCTGTGGCGTATTACAAGAAGGAACTGTACGCCTTCCTGATCGAAGACGTTGGAATGCAGATTCTTCGACCGAAGATTGTTGGAGACCTCCGGGGCCCCGTATCGAGACCGTCACCTGGATCGAACAAGCTGGACGCAGCAAAGGCACTGCTACGCCTGCTCAAGGAAGCAGACATAGTGGCGGGATCGCTCGCGACTGGAGCTCTCTTCGACCTCGAACTCAGTGAGATCGAACACACCAGCCAAACCTGTTCGCGCTTCTGAAGCCACTGGTGGGTGAGGTCGCCGGTTCACAGGAGCACCCGACGTCGCTAACACCGAAATCGGCAAGGCCAACAACAACACCAGCGAGATCGACGCCGGCACCCAGTCCCGGAGATCAGACAGCAATGTCGTCCCCGTATGTGTCTGCCACTGAAGAGGTGGACTCCGACAGCGCCAATGACAGTCCTCGTATGACGCTGGGTCCGTCGGGGGCAGCCATGCTGCGAGTTCGAGCTAAACGAGCGGCAACTTCGTCAACTGGAAGTACCAAGATCGCAGTCGTCGACCCGAAGACTCGCTCGCCGGAGAAGCTTGAGTCCTTCTTCCAGTCGGCTATGGAACGATTCTTGAAGGAGCAGCAGGCGCCACAGGCGTGCTTGAAGCCGAGCCTGACTGGAGATCAAGATGTGGAAATGGAGTCGGTTGAATCACCAACTCGGTTCCCCCCGCCAGGAGAATACTATCCTGACGATCTTGATCTTGGTCAACCAGCTCGTGTAGCGATTGCAACGACAACGATGACGACGCCTGCGGCTAAAACATCAACCGGAGCCTCGCGTCTTCGAGTATCAGCCATATCAGAACTGAAGGAATTCTCAGGAAAAGATGGCGACGAAGATCGAGCCCGATCTTGGGTTGGGAAGGTGAAATCGGCATTCATCCGTGACCAAGCGTCTGATGAGGAGAAGTGCTTGGTCTTTGGCGATCTTCTCACGGGGTCGGCCCGAAATTGGTATCGCCAACTCAGTCGCACAACCCGCAGTACCTGGAAGGATCTATTCCAGAGCTTCCAAGTTCAATACTGCGGTCGAGGTGTCTCCGTGGCGCGGCAATACAACCATGCCCGGAAGCGATCTGATGAGTCACCTCTCGAGTACTTGCACCGTCTCAACGTTGCAGGACTTCGCGCTCGCATTCAGGTCAAGGACGGCCCGTCGGAGGTACGACGGAAGCACGTGGGCCACTTCATCGAGACGCTGGATGATCGCGATCTGGCAGACCAGCTTGCCTTGTTGCGAGTCCCGGCGCGGATACACTGGAAGAGGTCCTGCGATCTCGCCAGCGCTCCAAGGCGCGGCAGAGCAAGACCGTGTATGGCTCCGTCAAGCCCCGTCAGAAGCCTCCCGCCGCGGCTGGAGTGCGTGCAGTTCAGGTGCAAGCCGACAACAGCGAATCCGAGATCGAGTCGGAGGAATCTGACGATGATGGATGTCTTCGTCGCGTGTACGTCGCTGCAGCCGAAACTCACGGAGGATCGCCAGGCCGACGTCAGTCTGATCAAGATCGAAGCGGTTTACACCAGGATCGCGACCTCGGACAAAACCCCAGATCGGTCGACATGGGGGCGCCTTCCAAGAGGTGCTCACACTGTGGGTCCCGCAAGCACGATGATCTTGGGTGTTGGAAACGATTGACATGTGAGAAGTGTGGGAAGAGGGGCCACCCGTCAGATCGATGCCTCTTCGTCTGCAAGGCGTGGGGTGAGATCCACGACGCTGGCAAGTGCCCCATGGAAGAATTTTACAACTTGATTCGCCAGTGGTACAACCCTACCAAGCATGGAGGTATGTTGCCAGAGTCAGTCGAGAAGATGTTAAACTAGGACGCTCGCCGGGGTTGAATCCGGTACGAGCCGAGCGTTCTAGGCTCTGCATTTATGCATACATCGAGAAGCAGTCGGAAGTGACAGTAAGCAAGCTGATCGACATTACACGTGATCTACATGGGAAACCTACCGCCTCCGTATCAAGTCTTCACAAGATCGATGATTATTCCAGATCGGACGTGAAGATGGCTTTGGAGATCGCGTCAGGTGAATCGCGTGGTTACTGGAAATACCACGTTCCTCACAAGAAGTTCAAGCAAGCGACAGCTGTGGGGAAGATCAACAATGAAAAGGCAACTTTGTT
The DNA here is from genome assembly GCA_033557925.1 of Phytophthora x cambivora. Classification (NCBI taxonomy): domain Eukaryota; phylum Oomycota; class Peronosporomycetes; order Peronosporales; family Peronosporaceae; genus Phytophthora; species Phytophthora x cambivora. The sequence goes on along the minus strand of JAUCEB010000012.1, from coordinate 13,417 downwards.
GTTTGACAGTGGCGCCGAGGTGTCTATTTTGGACATCGCCTTTGCTCGTAAGGTAGGGTGCTACGTGGACAACAGTCAAACATTGGAGTGTGAGGGAGTGGGAGAATCACCATACACGGCTGAAGGACGTACCCGTCTCAAGATCACGCTTGCTGGGTCATTGGTGTACTTCTTCGACGTGTGGGTTGGCCCTCCGACCGGCGGTCGGGACTTGATCCTTGGTATGGACTTCATGGTCCCCGCTGGTATCCGTCTCGATCTAGCCGATGGATCAATCTGCTTGCCAGATGAAGTCCGAATCCAGCTGGCCGGGCGACGTCCGATGTACGGTGACAAGGTGGCACAGGTATTTCTCAACCAACATTGCCAGATCGACGTCGGGCAATCGGCGGAGGTGACGCTGCAAAGGAACAAGTCAGCCCGACAGAAGCTTTGGGTCACACGTGGAGACCGATGGGTACCTACCGTGACTGCTGGTCCAGGCGCAACTCGATTCCTTCTCAACAATGTGAGCGATCGAAAATTAGCGCTGCACCGAGATTTACGAGTCGCAATCTGGCTCGAGGGAGATCGTGTGCCACGCGTACCTGGGTATGTCTCGGTTGGGTCGCGCCGATACGTTGAGTGGCAAAACTTGGCTTACCAAGCGACCACCGACGGAGACGATGAAGTCCGGTCGACTGCGGAGGAAGATGGTACTGCGGTCGCTCGTACTGCGGTCGCTCGACCGCAGGTCACAATGCCCACCGCGATCCTGAGGCGCCCCCATGGACGAACTGCGGAGAAGACGTCGGTTTCGAAGTGCGACCAGGCCCAGAACACCGTCGAAGCCGGTGCTTGCGACGTGCGGACTGTCGCGGTAGGGACGTATACTGACGCGACTCTGTCGACTGATGGGAAGGCCCCTCGATCTGCGAACGTCAGAATCTGCAACGTTGAAAGTCAAGTCTGCGACCAGGCCGGCCCGGTTTGTGTCACCTAAAATCTGGTAAATCAGATCGACGGCCAAGATCGACTGGCAGAAGCGACGCGACCTGGGACACCTGACCAAGATCGACGTGACGGGACAGGCGCAAATCTGATTTCTGACCAAGATCGACGTGATGGGACAAGGCCGGTTGGGGGACGTAATCAATGTCGCATGCCTGAGATGGGCGACGATTCGGGAATGCGTAAACATGTACCGAACAGTCGCGACACGCGACCCGTCGCGGATGAGACGTGTGGTGAATCTGCCTCGTCGGCAGATAGGAGAGACCATCGGGCGGCGGTAGTTGATGTCTTTTCCGTTGAAGGACGGGGTCGCGATACGACAGGATCAGTCGGTGCCACCAGGTTTCTGGAAAAACAGATGTTTGACCAAGATCGACGCGATGTGACAAGATCTGATGCGGGACGTAATCCATGTCGCACGGAACGTAATCATTGTCGCACGACTGGTATGGGCGACGGTACGGGGACGCGTAGACATGCAGCCAACGGCGATCAAGGTCTAGACACGCACTCTGGAGCGGCCGACCTTGACTCGGGGGCGGAGGACGTCGGCGATGAACAAGTCTGTGTCGTGCAGAGAGGTGAACCCCATGCAGAGGACGCCGCAAGTCAGCAGACGCAGCTTCCAGAGGGTGCGGCCACGGCCAAGAGGATCAAGAGCGAGGAGGCTGGAGGCATAAAGGGATGTGCCAAGGGCAGCGGTGATCTCGATGCCAAAGATGCCGAAGGTCAACAGACGCAGCTTCCGGAAGACACCGCCACGGTCCAGGAGATCAAGATCGGGGACGCGGGCGGTGAACACGTTGGTGTCACGGACGATCTCGACACCGGAGATGCCGAAGGTCAGCAGGGCGGTGTCACGGATGGCGGCGATCTTGACGCCGAAGGTGCTGAAGGTCAGTGGACGCAGCTTCCGGAGGTCGCTGCTAAGATCAAGATCGAAGATGCTGGCGGCAAACTGGTTAGTGTCAAGGATGGAAGCGATCTCGACGCCAAAGATGCCAAAGGTCAGGTCTCGAAGCCTTCTGAAGTCACTGCCATGGCTGAGGAAGTCAAGATCGAAGACGTCGGAGATGAGCAAGTCTATATCAAGGAAGGTGGCGATCTCTACGCCGAAGACGTCGAGGGTGAGCTTGCGATGCTCCCTGAGGTCACAGCCACGACCGAAGACATCACAATCGAAGACATCAAGTGGGTAACCCTGGCGAAATCGACCCAAAAGGGATCGACAGGTTGCGAAAGATCATCTGGCGCCGACGACATCTACTGATCGACAAAGGGAATGCCTTGCCACCAGCGGCAAGGGGAGCGATCTGCGATATCGACGTGGGTAACGCCAAGCCTGTCGCCCAACGCGCCCGCAAAGTGGCCCCGCAGTTCCGCAAGAAGCTATCTCAGCTACTCAAGGGACTCTTGTCGGCCAGGATTATCCAGAACTCGACGTCGCCTTGGGCATCACCAATCGTGGTGATCATCAAGAAGAATGGGGTCGACATTAGGCTCTGTATCGACTATCGACTGATCAACTGTCTGACACGACTGATGGTTTATCCCATGCCGTTGATCAACGATCTTCTCGACGATCTCGACAAGGTGCTCTGGTACTGCTCGCTGGACATGGCCAGCGGATTCTGGGTCGTCTCAATGACGGATCGAGCCCGTATGATCTCGGCATTCATCACGCCTTTCGGACTTTTTGAGTGGAATCGGATGCCCTTCGGTTTGAAGAACGCGCCGCAGATATACCAGCGACTCATTGACAACGCACTGTATGGTTTCCTGAAGATCACGAACAGTCAAGACCGCCAAGCCAAGAATGACCCCAATGAGTCCAATCTGGTCGATCTATTCAAAGAAGGCGAACCGGATGAGGATAAACCTACCTCTGTGTTGGGTCGTCGGTCTTATATCGATGACATACTGGTCACCGCTGGATCGTGGGAGAATCTGTGCGAGAAGGTCGACAAGCTGCTGGACGCATGTGATGAGTGGAATTTGTCCATCAGTGGGGTCAAAAGCTTCTGGGGTATGAAGAAGGTCGACTACCTTGGACACCGAGTGTCTGGAGACGGTATGGAAGCGCAGCCCAAGGACTTGGCGTCCGTGGTTAATCTACCGTTTCCGACCTCCTTGAGATCCACGCAATCCTTCTTGTGCAGCCTCAATTACTGCAGCAGATTCATCGAGGATTTCGCGATCTACGCCTCGATCCTGTATGACCTCCGAGAGGCGGATTTTTTCGAGGCGACCAGAAGGTCTAAGATCAATCCCGATGTCAATCTGACTGGGGACGATGACAATCAGCCTGGTTGTGAAGACAAATGGTCTCGAGCGATGACGGCATTTACGGTTTTGAAAGATAAGCTCGTGAGAGCGCCGATTCTCCGACATTTTGATCCAGATCGAAAACCGGTGGTGGTGGTGTATGCCAGCAAGTGGGCAATCTCAGCAGCGCTGATGCAAGATCACGATGGAGTATACCAGCCAGTGACATTTACCAGCCGCACGCTCAAGCCGAATGAGATCAACTATGGCGTTGTGGACAAAGAGGTACTGGCCCTACTAAGGGTACTGGATGTCTGCTATACGCAGCTCGTGACAAGGTCGATCAAAGTGCTGACGCGTCACTCGACCTTAGCGTGGTTAGTGAACTCCTCTGGGCTGCAAGGTCGGCTGGGTAGATGGGCAGCATTACTCTCGGGATGGACACTGGAGATCGTGAAATGCACCAAGGGTGAAGACGAGATCTTAGGAGTGATGGCTGCGAGCATTACGCCTTGAGAAGAAGTCGATGCGATCCTGACATCGATCGCGCCCAGGAAGCAACCCCGACAGGCGATCACGATGCTGCCTCCTACGGAGGAACTCAACGAAAAGCTGTTAGTGGTGAGTTTCGATGGGTCGGCGCGTGTCAAGCGCAGTGGGGGCGCGTTCAGTGCGGTCGTATGGAGTTTGCCAGAATGGACGGTGATCTCGGCCGCTTCAAAGTACAAGACCGATCTCACGGTAAACGAAGCGGAGTATCACGGGTTGCTGCTCTGTTTCGATCTCCTGTCTGGTTTAGATAGGGGGCGGCTCATTCTCTGTGGAGACTCAAATCTGGTGATCCGGCAGATGCGCGGGGAGATCGAATGTAAGGCCCCGTGTTTGAAGCTGCTGCGCCAGAAAGCCATGGAACGGCTGCGATCTTGGCCAAATCATGCATTTCTCCACGTGAAAAGAGACTGGAACCAGAGCGCAAGACCGACTAGCAGATGCATCATTGCAACGAGAGGACGGGGCGGTGGTTCTGTCAGACGCTGAGCGAGACGATCTGGTGACTCTCAATCGACTAGATGAGTTGCTGGTACCACGCACGTGTGCAACGGTGGTCAAGATCACAGCGATAACGAGACAACGGCGGCGGTTGAACCCAGAAGCACTACAAGAGACACTAGTGCAACGTCTGCGAATGGAGCGAATTGGTCGAGCCCAGAACGAAGAGAAGTGGATCGTCGATCTAAAGAAGTATCTCCTTGGGGACGTGCAAGATCTTACCTCGGCAGAAGCCAAGTCGTGTGCCAAGATCGCCGAAGATTACGAGGTGGATGAAGCCGGATTGCTGTTTTGCTGTCCACCGTCGAAACAGACCAATGAAGATCGCGATCTGATGACACGACTTGTGATTCCAGAGACTCTGCAACACGATTTTCTGCACCACTATCATGCGAGCCTGGAAGGTGGACACCAAGGCATTGGAAGGACATACCAACGACTCCGAGCCCATTTTCACTGGCGCGGTCTGTATCAAAGTGTGCAGCGCTATGTCAGCCACTGTGTGGACTGCGAGACAGGAAAGGGGAGGCCGACCATGGATGGAGAGTCGCCTGGGAATCTCCAGGCTACTTATCCGTTCCAGATCATTGCTATGGACCACATCCCATCATTGCCCAAGTCATACAAGGGCAACACGGAGTTGCTGATCTGGGTCGACCTCTTCACTGGATATGCAATTGCAAAGGCCAGTGCGTCTCGAACCGCCCAGATAATTGCGGAGAACTACGAGGAATGCGTGTTTCGTCGATTTGGCGCGAGTGAGGCTATCAGGCACGATCGCGAACCTGGGTTCATGTCGGATTTCTTCAGATCCTTCAACAAGATCGTCGGTCAGAAACAACGTGCGACGATGGCTTATCGGCCACAGGCTAATGGTACAGCGGAACGGATGGTGCAGACTTTGACTCGAGCCTTGAAGATGTATGTCTCTGACGTCAACCAGCGAGATTGGGATGAGTACGCGGAACGATTAACGTTCGCACTCAATACAGCCCAAGATCGAGTGCGCGGAGACACACATTTCTACTTGGTACACGGGTGGGACCCACGTAGCACTTTGGAAGCGATGGTTCCCCTTGGATCGACGCGCCGACGCGACTGCGAACCACGAAGATGGAGATACCACATACAGAGGCATTACCAGCAAGCTCGAGAACAAGTCAACGGAAGATTGCGCGAAGCGATTCCGAATCGAGCAGATCAACATAACGAAGAGGTACAGTCTCGCAAGATCGAAGTCGGAATGCAGGTGTGGCTATACCTAGACAGGGTCAAGGAAGGCTATGCACGCAAACTGGCGCACATGTGGCATGGCCCATTTAGAGTGGCAGAGGTGGTTGGCGCCCACGCAGCGCGTCTGGAGATCGCCGGCACGGAATACCGCTTATTCCCTATCGTGCATGTCTCCAAGCTGAAGCCGGTACGCAACTTCCCCGATCGCCCAAGCGTCCAACTCCTGACTACAGATCAAGATCGATTTGATTTTGACGAGGCTCTCCTCCCTGATGATAGCTGGGACGTGGATCTGGCCGAGGACGAGTATGAGGTGGAGCGCATCGTGGATATGCGATCTGGGCGACGAACACGCTATGGACGTACGCTAAGAGAATTCTTGGTGCACTGGAAGGGGTACGACGAGCCCAGTTGGGTTGACGAGGTCGATCTCAATTGTGGAGCATTGCTGCATGACTACTTACGGGAGCAAGTCAACCGACACCGGTTCGGTGTTATGCAGTCCCACGAAGAGCACTAGTGGCGAAGATCGCGGGTGAGTTGGTCGCTCCGCGAGCGGACGGGGTGAACGGCGTGCAGGATGGCTGCAAGTTAGGATCGCAAGTGAATTGGTCGCTTCGCGAGTGGTGATGGTGAAGATGTGCAGGGTGGCTGCACGTCAGGAAGATTGGAGGTGTATATGCATGTGCGAGATCGATCCAAGAGGGATGATGGTGCAGATCGATGAAATCGGCGGATCATTGCGAAGGTCACGCCAAGGAGGTCAACTGCGACGTGGACATGTGCCGTGTGCATCGCGAACCCAATGGAGAAGAAGGTGGATGCTGAATTATGCAGCGAGACGAATGCCGTTGTGCGGTGTTCGCTCGTGCAGGGGACGACTGTGGTGGAGCAAGATCAAGAATTTTCGGCCTGTCACTCCGATCAAGGAGTGCAACACCTCGCAAGGGGTGTCAAGGCCCTCCCACAGAGATGCCAAGACCGGAGGAGCAATACCCAAGTGTCAACAGTCCGGTCCCCGGCATATTCGGTGTAAATCGACGACATCGATCTTGACGGGGATGACGCCGATCTTGAAGATAGGCTCAGAATCTTGGCTCCACGTGCGACGTAATCATCCGGCAGAGAGTCGGTAAGGTGGCAGACGACCAAGGGAGCCAATGAGAACTCGCCAAGACCGGGAGAGCTGTCGGTGGACACAAGGAGCACAGGAGAAGGTAAGCAGGTTGTAAGGCAAAGGCTAACACATTAAACAGAGTTGAATTTCCTTCCTTCTTCACAAGTGGTCTTCGCCTTTGCGCTACCGGGCACGGGATATACTTTGGCCCACCCGACGCTTCGCAAGTCGACGAACCTCTCCAAGATCGGATCACCCCGGACGCCAGGATAGCTTGGCCCAGCGTCCGTCAACTCTCATTTACGACCCACCGCTGAAGGAAGCGGCAAGCAAGGAAAGGCAAAGGAAGGTCACATACCGACCCCAAGGCAACCCCAGGCCCAGATCAATACTGGCCTGCGAGGCTCGATCTCGACAACCCAAGATCAACGACTCGACCCTACACCGGCGCAGCGAGTAGAAGTATCCCCGCTGCTGCCCCACGTTCCCGCTGTCTGTCAGACAGTTCAAGACTCGACACAAGCGCGTCTTCCGAGATCACCGAAGAGCGATCCAGCCCACCGACGGGTACACAAGGTGAGGATCAACACACTTCACGGAAGATTGGAGTACCCCCTCCGTTAGTCGGCAGTTCGGGCGCCGTGTGCAAGAGGACCACCGCGATCTGCAAATTTCGCGGAACCACTTCGCCACAGTTGCTACGGCCGTTTCTCCAATGACCGTCGAAAGTCGTTGGAGCGCCTCCCACTCTGGGTCCGCCAGGTGGAGACAGTCTTCGCGTGCAACATGTGTTGCACCCGTGTTTGGGTTACCAGTGGACATACTCGCGTCCGCAGGCAGGTCCTCGGCCTCCGTATCGAACTTCATTCGGTACGTAACTAGTCGGTCGTTGGACGGACTACAAAGTGCTACCAGGTGTAATGGGCTTACTTAGCCCAATACTTTAGCTTACACGTGAGCGCACGTGTATGAGGAAGCGTAAGGTGTATTTAACTTGGATTAAGTATACTTGTATCCACAAGTATAATTAGATAAAATAAAGGTACAAATAGTAGCTTTTGCGGTAAAATGAGAACTGAATTGAATGTTAACTGTGGTTTTCCTCCTAAAACTGATATCTACTAAGAGAGGTTCTGCCAACGAGTGGTTGGCAGAAAATCTGACTGCTTGAGTATTACTGGTAGAAAGACCCTGCTTTCTGACCAATAGGACTGCTTCCTAATATGAATGGTGACCACACTGCGATGTGGCCCACCTGAATGTATCCACTTAGTGCGTGTTGCACTAAGGTGAGGTTAGCCGAATGTGTAGCCCCGCTACAATTCCTGCCGCGCGGCGTTACCGGGTGCGTTGTCTTGGCTTTCCACCGGACGATGATACGTGGGAGCCACGCTCCACTCTCCTCTGGGATGTCCGGGACGTTGTTCGCGAGTACGAGTACGAGAACGCGACTGTCTCCGACCTTGCGGCGAGCGAGAACGCGAACGACCACGCGCAGGCGGAGAAGAGCTCCGCCGTGACTTGAAGGCATTGAGACGACGGTACTGGGCAATCCAAGCTTGTTCAGCTTCGCCGAGCAGCTGCTCGGCGACTTAGCGCTGCCATTCCGCCTCGGAAAAGTTCCCCGTGCTTCCACAGACGTAGCCTTCACGCACTTGGACGTAGCAGATTCGACCAGCATCCCACGCGTTGGTACACACGCGCGCCCGCAGATCTCGCAGCGAGTGGTTGCCGACCACTTCCTCGCAAGCCTCAAGCCACTCGACGAAACTTGTATCCGCCCGAAGCATCCGGTTCCACCGAACGATCATGGCGCACCACGAGCGTTGAAGCGAGTCGTGTGCGACGCCTTTGACACCTTTCCCTCGCAGTGCACGGATCCGGCGGAAGTAGGCATGCATCGTCGTCAGCGATTCTGGCGTCTCAGCGCCCGACAAGTCATACAGGTTTCATGGCTTCAGTTCACGATCAATCACGCTCAGCTGGGACGGAGCCTGCAGCGCTGGCGTGCCCGCGCTTACCGCTGTCGTTGTCGTCGAAGTTCTCGTGCCCCAGGTCGTCGCCGTGGTGCCCGAGCTCGCGATCGCCGTCGAGGTCCCCGTGTCCGCTGTCGTCGCCCGCTGCATCTTCTCCGTCGCCGTGAAGTTCGGTTGTGCTCCTGCGAAACGCAGGAGCTGCCGCCTGTGTCCGTCCCGATCATCCCGTTGGCGTAGCACCACTGTCGTCCCCCAGACTTCTCCAATTTGTCTTTGCTTGCACTCACTGTGCGTGAGTGCTGCCTTGAGAGGAGGGCGATGTAATGGGCCCTCCCCATTTACATAAGTTGGTAGTTCTTTGACAGATATTACATAAGAAGTTGATTTTACTTCGGACTTAATACTAGGTCTCAGTATTACTGAGCACTGTACGCTTCCTCACTGCTACGTGTAAGCTAGTGACGGATACTCACTAGGCCCATAACACAGATCCATTTCAGCCAAGTAGGCATCGACTTAGGTTTGACTGGTTCACAAAGAGAACGGTAGCCCCCGCTTCCGTTCCATAAATAAACAGAGTAAAATATGCCCCAAATTGGACGACTATTGCGAGCTCCCTCTTGCATTTATAGTGTAATCTAGTGACGGTACTTCTTACCCCGTTACATTTAGCTCCTGACTGACTACCAAATAGTCGATAGGGGAATTTGACCGATGCTATGTCGAACCGGTGCCAGGTGAAAAGTGAAAATTTCGACCAAATACCGCTTTTGTCGATCTTTTAGTCTTACGGGTGGAGATGCTCTCAGGTGGAGGTTAACCGAATATGTAGCCCCGCTACATCCGAATTGTTTTGAAAACGATGGTCGAGTTATTCTGAATCCAGACCAAGAATCATTCGACCGCTGGATGGTTTGAAAAATGACGAGCGATTTATTCTAATTCAAGCTGGTTTGTTATGTTCTATAAATGTAATGGTAAATAGTCGAATAAGATTTTTTTTAATACTGCATTGTTGCTGTAAAATAAGTTTAAGTGATAAAAAGTGATATGGTGAGAAAACAAATAAGAGTTTAAATATCGATGTATTACGACATTATGAGTGTTGAAAATATTGGCATTAACCATGTTTACTGGCATATATTTTGTTGGCGTAAATATTTAAAGTGTTAAACAACGTATGTGTTAATTTAACGTTAAATGTAAAGCACCGCTAATTTCATATTTGAGGTTTAAGTGTGTAAAATGAAGAAGGTAGGGTTTCGAGTATAATGGCATTATGATTGTATTATCTGTATTTAAAATACAAAATGGAATATATTGCTGTTGGGCGTAAAAAGTTTGACTGGTTTCAGCAACATGTATGTCGATTTAGCATGTAAAAATTGTTTTATTAAAAATCAAATATACATGTCTCGATGTTAGGATGAAACCGCTGTAGAAAATAGATAGTAGGGTTGACCACAGGAGTCAGTATAGTGATATTGTGGTTAATACAAATACTGATTATTTAGAATGTAATTTGAATTATTCGAAAATGTATTGTGAAAAAAAACGTTGGTGCTGTGGTAATAAAAGTTCAAGCGATAAACAAAGGAACAGTGATATGCAAAGAAACGAAAAATGATATTAAATATAGAGTATAACGACATCGTAATGTCAAATATCTAAAATAAAGCATACGAATCGGCGTATTATATTGATGGTGGAAATATTTATAAAGTTTTAAACGACGTATATATTGATTTGGCATGCACAAAATGGTATCAGTAAGAATAGATAAACCGTTAATATTTTATTTGCGCAAACCTGCACTCATGATACGCGCATTGGACTGATTTTGGGGGGAGGCGGGGGAGGCAAATCACAGTTACCTAGCATGTTTTACATTTATAGAGCATATTTCACGTCAAATGCGGGGGAGGCGTCAGTGGAATGCGGGGGAGGCATATTTTTTTCATTGGCTAAAAAGGAGGGATAAAGTGCTCAGTGATAGGTCTAATACGGTTTAAGAGCAAACTGACATATATGGAGCAAGCTCATTTTATCCGAGGCCACGTCGTCCCGCAGCTGCAAGTTATTCGTATCATATGGGTCGGCCACGCCAAGCCCACAACTTGTGAAAACTTGTGGGCCACAAGTTTCCGGCATAAGGGCAAGATTGAGAGCGGCATCAGCGACCAGGGTAGTGTCAGGTCGCCCCTGCTGCGCAGTTGGCTGGATGCAAGTTTCTGTGCGCTTCCTATCGATCTGCTCAAGAGGCAAGCCGAACCAAGTACGAAGTGCACTTGGCCGAGCGCCGGCAGCTGGAGCAGGACCGCATGCCCTCCTACACGGACGACGCATTCGAGTGCGAGTCGCTGCGCGCCATGCTGGCCAGCAGCCGCGGACAGCAGCACGTGCAGACAGCGGAGGACGACGCGAACCCGTGAATTAAAAGGTAGGAGGTAGAGTTAAAGGCTTTGTGTATAATGAGTAGATTTATGAGATATGAGTTAAGAGTAGGAATTAAATAGTGTAGAGGAGGTAGATGTTAGAGGAGGTAGAGGTTAAGTTTTGTGTTGGGGGGTTAGGATAGAAATTATTAGTTAAGGGTTTAGAATGGATAATATTGGGTTTAATGTATGGTGAAGGTTATTGATGAAGAATAATTATTAGAGTGTGTAAAGTAAAGAAATATGATTTAGGAGTAGAAAAAAATGTATAGGAGGTTGTGCTAAATGTTTAGTGTATAATGTGTAGAGTTAAGATATATGAGTTAGGAGTAGAAAGAAAAAAAATGTGAAGGAGGTAGAGTTTAAGGTTTTGTGTATAATGTGTAGAGATAAAATATGAGAGTTAAGCGTAGAAAGGAAAAGAGTGTATAGGAGGTAGAGTTGAAGGTTTTTGTTTATTATGTTTAAAGTTAAGATATATGAGTTAGGAGTAGAATAAAAAGATTGTGAAGGAGGTAGAGTTAAAGTTTTGTGTTTGATTTAAGAGATGTGAGTTAAGAGTAGAAAGTAAAGAGTGTATATAAGGTAGAGTTGAAGGTTTTGTTTATAATGTGTAGATTTAGGAGATGTGAGTTAAGAGTAGAAAGTAAATAGTGTATAGGAGGTAGAGTTGAAGGTTTTGTTTATAATGTGTAGATTTAAGAGATGGGAGTTAGGAAAAGAAAGTAAAGATTGTGTAGGAGATGGAGTTTTAGGTTTTGTGTATAATGTGTAGATTTAAGAGATAAGAGTAAGGAGTAGAAAGTAAAGAGTGTATAGGAGGTAAGGTATTGATTATAGTGTGTAGATTTAAGAGATGGGAGTTAGGATTAGAAAGGAAAAAATGTGTAGGAGATGGAGTTTAAAGTTTTGTGTATAATGTGTAGATTTAAGATATGAGAGTTATGAGTAGAAAGTAAAGAGTGTATAGGAGGTAGAGTTGAGGTTTTTATGTATAATGTGTAGAGTTAAGAGATGATAATTAGGAGTAGAAAGTTAAGATTGTGTAGGAGGTAGAGTATAAGTTTTGTGATTGGGAATTAGGATTATAATTAAAGAGTGTATAGAAGGTAGAGTTAAATGTTTGGTGAATAATGTGTAAAGTTAAGAGATAAGATTGGTGAGTAGAAGATAATTAGTTTAAAGGGATTGAGTTTAAGGTTGTGTGTATAATGTGTAGAGTTAAGATATATGAGATAAGAGTAAAAATTGAAGAGTGTATAGGAGGTAGAGTTTAAGGTTTTGTGTATATTGTATATTGTGTAGAGTTAAGAAATATAAGTTAGAAAATTTAAAAAAAATGTGTAGGAGGTAGAGTTTAAGTTTTGTGTTTTGGGGTTTAGTATAATAAATAATAGTTTATGGTTATGAATGGATAATATAGAGTTTAATATATGGTGTAGGTAAATGATAAATTATTATAATAGTGGTTAGAGTTTAGAGATAAGAGAAAAAGGGAAGATGTAAATGTGAGAGTTTTAGTTTTTAGTTTGTAGTTTGTAGTTTGTAGGGTTTAGGGTTTAGGGTTTAGGGTTTAGGGTTTAGGGTTTAGGGTTTAGGGTTTAGGGTTTAGGGTTTAGGGTTTAGGGTTTAGGGTTTAGGGTTTAGGGTTTAGGGTTTAGGGTTTAGGGTTTAGGGTTTAGGGTTTAGGGTTTAGGGTTTAGGGTTTAGGGTTTAGGGTTTAGGGTTTAGGGTTTAGGGTTTAGGGTTTAGGGTTTAGGGTTTAGGGTTTAGGGTTTAGGGTTTAGGGTTTAGGGTTTAGGGTTTAGGGTTTAGGGTTTAGGGTTTAGGGTTTAGGGTTTAGGGTTTAGGGTTTAGGGTTTAGGGTTTAGGGTTTAGGGTTTAGGGTTTAGGGTTTAGGGTTTAGGGTTTAGGGTTTAGGGTTTAGGGTTTAGGGTTTAGGGTTTAGGGTTTAGGGTTTAGGGTTTAGGGTTTAGGGTTTAGGGTTTAGGGTTTAGGGTTTAGGGTTTAGGGTTTAGGGTTTAGGGTTTAGGGTTTAGGGTTTAGGGTTTAGGGTTTAGGGTTTAGGGTTTAGGGTTTAGGGTTTAGGGTTTAGGGTTTAGGGTTTAGGGTTTAGGGTTTAGGGTTTAGGGTTTAGGGTTTAGGGTTTAGGGTTTAGGGTTTAGGGTTTAGGGTTTAGGGTTTAGGGTTTAGGGTTTAGGGTTTAGGGTTTAGGGTTTAGGGTTTAGGGTTTAGGGTTTAGGGTTTAGGGTTTAGGGTTTAGGGTTTAGGGTTTAGGGTTTAGGGTTTAGGGTTTAGGGTTTAGGGTTTAGGGTTTAGGGTTTAGGGTTAGGGTTTAGGGTTTAGGG